>CM027838.1:10000000-15000000 GCA_016097545.1 Eucalyptus victrix
AGGGTACGGAAATTCGTTCCCTTCTATTATTTATCTCTCTTTCCCTTTACTTTTTAGGTCTTTTACGATTTGATTTGACATTGAGTATTTTTTATGTTTTTTTTTTCAGAGAGAGACATATTATTGTATGAATATGTCAGAGTCGGTTTCCACGTTGGAGGTCCTGAGCTGCCATATTTGGTTTGGCTTTGGAAATGGGTTTTGGGACTTTAAAGTCCCATAAAAAAGACATAAATGAATATGTCAAATACGTTTGGTTTGGCTTTGAGATTTTTTGTCCCTTGGCCACAATTTTGACAAGATACAATTACATGTTCAAAGGACTCTAAGGGCTCTTAATCCAAAGCAAGTCTAGAGGTCCTTTGAGAATTTGCATTTTCAAAATGTAAATTTCAGTTACTGTTCATCTTCTTCGGTGGAGAAACTAATTGGAGGTTAATGATCGCCGGCCAAAGGGTCGCGTGTGCCGACAACGTGCTAGCGATTGCCACCCAAGGGTTGCTCGACCTCGATAACCATCATCAAACCTTAGGCGATGCCTAGGTCACGCAACCTAGGCGATGGCCATTCGGGGGCTAGATTTGGCAGTCCAGCTGCTAGATCCGATGGTTCGGTGGCTAGACTTAAAAAAAAATAAAAATATATATTTTTAATTTAATAAAAGTCATTTACAAATGCAAATTTTATCAAACGGTATTTTGGCCAAAGTTATTTCTCAATGTAAATTTTACCAAATGTTATTTATATTTCAAAAACCCAATTCACCCAAAGGTATTATTCTCCAAAAGCCGAATGAAATTGGCCGAGAGAGAGTTTGGAACTACCATGAATGCGCAAAGAGAACGATGACGTTCCCTTCTATGATTTTTTTTTTTTTTGGTAAGGCCATTCCCTTCTATGATTTTTTGGTTACTAACGTTCCCTTCTATGATTTATCTCTATTTCCCATAACTTTTTAGGTCTTTTACGATTTGATTTGATATTGACTATTTTTTTTATATTTTTCTTTAAAGAGAGACAGATTACTGTATGAATATGTCAGAGTCAACAGAGCTGGCTTGTTTGGTTTGGCTTTGGGAATGGGCTTTGAGACTTTAAAGTCCCTTGACCAAATGCAAATGCATTTGATTCGTTTTTTGGACAACTTTGGCAAGATGCAATTGCATGTTCAAAGGACTCTTAGTCTAAAGCAAGTCTAGAGGTCCTTTAGGAACTTGCATTTTCGAAATGCAATTTTCAGTTACTGTTCATCTTCTCCAGTGGAGAAACTAATCAGAGGCCGACGATCGCCGGCCAAGGGGTCGCGCGCGCCGACTAGGTGTCGACAATTGCCACCTAAGGGTTGCCCGACCTCGACAACCATCATCAAACCTCAAGCAACGCCTAGGTCACACAACCTAGGCGACGGCTGTCCGAGGACTAGATTTGGCAATCCGGCCGCCGGATTTGGCGGTCCAATGGTTGAACTTAAAAAAAAATACAAATATTTTTTATTTTTTTATTTAATAAAAGTCATTTACAAATATAAATTTTACCAAACAATATTTTAACCAAAGTTGTTTCTCAATGCAAATTTTACCAAACATTATTTATATTTCAGAAAACCCAATTCACCCAAAGATATTTGTTTTTTTGCAAATGCATTCCCCAAAAGCCGAACGAAATGGGCCTAGAGAGAGTTTGGAACTACCGTGAATGCGCAAGGAGAACGACGATGTTCCCTTCTATGATTTTTTGGTGAACAACGTTCCCTTCTATGATTTATCTCTATTTCCCATTACTTTTTAGGTCTTTTACGATTTGATTTGATATTGAGTATTTTTTTTATATTTTTTCCTTAAAGAGAGACAGATTATTGTATGAATATGTCAAAAAGCTGGTAGAGGAGAGTTTGGAACTACTGTGAATGTGCGAGGAGAACGACGACATTCCCTTCTATGATTTATCTCTCTTTCCCATTATTTTTTAGGTCTTTTACGATTTGATTTGATATTGAGTATTTTTTATATTTTTTCTTTAGGGATACTTTGAAGATATCGTTGAAAATTGCAACATGTAACTGATCACGAGCATTGAAGGCCGCATCAACCACCCGCCGGAAATACAAAGACATCATGAATGACATTTTCAGGCATTCACTTGCACTTTAGCACTTCATGCCTACCGTCCCGCCTTCCAATCTGGGCTATTTCTCTCTTTCAATTTTTAGGTCGACTGAGCACTAGATTACTATATGACTATGTCAAAATTTCTAGTTCAAGCCATCCAATTAATGCTTTAGATGTTGATATCTTTCCTCGGCGGGGAAGCTCGAAAAGGCATTGTATTCATTGGTTACACGTCTATGTAGATTAACCAACTAATCATACTATTTGTTTAACATGCACTTCTAGTCGATAATTGAAAGATTTCTTATTGATAGGTCTCTCTCTATGGTCACATCAAATGATGTGATTGCTTTATAAATGTCCCTTTTCTAGATAAACGAGTTAAATCTAAGATTAAAAAAAATGCCCATCTAATAATCTTATCAAGTAAGTAAAGCCGTGAGCTTATGAACTACTAGCTTGACTCATTAGTTGCATAAGATTTCTTTCACAAAATTTGTGAGGATGACCCTAAAGTGCTAGGAATTATATACGTTTACTGTGTATAATATATGCGTATATACATATGTGTGCGCCTTCAAGAATTTTCTAATTGAGCTCATGTACTTTTAAATTTATTTAATCAAGTCATTCTGCTTTCTAGATTTTCTAACCGAATTCCTATGACAGAGAATCTGGTTAGAATCGGCTGAGGCGAGCCGTCCTATCACAACCGAATACAACACGGAAAAAATCCAATCCCACAAGAATCGCTTCAGCATGACAATCTATAGGAAATTTGTAGGAAATCGCTCCATTTGTCAACCGAAAAAAACATGGAAAAAATCCAATCCCGCAAGAATTGCTTCAGCATGACAATCTAAAGGAAATCTATAGGAAATCGCTCCATTTGTCATGACAATCTATAGGAAATCTATAGGAAATGACAATCTATAGGAAATCTATAGGAAATCTATCGAAGCTAAATTCCATTCACTAATTCATGTCGCACTTGACAATCTATAGGAAATTGCTCCATTTGTCATGACAAACTCCATATTTTGAAACTATGGCTCGAGGGACAACTTCAATAAAAACATGGAGATTTCGTAGCTTCCTTTTTTCATCTTTCTTTATGTATTATATTGTTAGTAATATTAGTATAATATTCCAAGAAGCATAATCATTGTTGCACTGTACAACATCGACATGTCCAAATACAAACATGAATAGGCATATACATACATACATACATATATGTGTGTGTGTGTGTGTGTGTGTGTGTGTGTGTATTGCTAATATTTCACTAAGCTAGGGATTAATCCAATGTGTGACGGATGCAGCAAGAAGGTTTTGATTGCAATACACCTGAAAACAAGGTCATGTGTGGAGTACTTCAAAAGCAGCAAGAAACCTTGGGAAGATGAGAATCTTCAAAGTAATATCAACATTGCACAAATCAAAAACACACCCATTGATTTAAACAGTATTTTGAATGTTAATAATTCCTTTTTCTCGACAATTTTTACAAAATCGACTACGTCGTTCATCATCCTTCCCAAAAAGAGCAATAGAACAATGCGGCTTCTTTGAGAGATTATCCATTCAAATTGTTAATCCATTTTATTAAGCTAATGGCTAGTCTATAGTCACGAATTGTCGCAACCAAAATTTCGAGTGAACCGCTTAGAGTTTTGCTAATGGATTACTAAGCCTAAACTTAGCTCGGGCTCTCCCAAGCTCATACCAATTCGTGACTTAGGTTTAAGTTCTTAACATGCAAATGATTTTTCAATTAAAATTCGCCACTAATCTAATGGTGGGTCGATTAGAAACCTAACGAGAGATTTACTTTATCCTATGAACCAGAGATTGTGAGTTCGAGGACTTGATTACACTAGATTTCTCTAACGCCCTTCTAGTATCTTTCCCTTTATTTCGAAAAAATGTTTTGCAGATAGCTTGAATTGATTTTAATTTACCTCCCTCTAACATGCGAGGTGATCATGTGGATACGCAAACCACCAATTTAACATCCAAGAAAAGCAATAAATAAATTACAGAATTTACCTCGTAACAACAAAAGCTTCGTAACAACAAAAACATCTGCATTGTTAGATCAGAATTTACATCAACAATTCTAGATATGACTTCTAATTAACACGTAATTACTTTTTTTTTCACTTATTTAATAAGAATCATGTTTCATGCAATGCATGCTACTAATCTGACATGAAATGATGTGACACAACAATATGACGTAAGCTACATAACGAAAGTGAAATATTTTGTGTTTTCTTAATGAGCATGCAACCTATCATAGAGAATGAATTTAATTTATTTTAAGGCAATTTTTTTGGTATTTTCCATCAAATTTGAAATTAGAAAATTGCGAAAATTATCTATCCACATTAAGATATCATCCAACTTATATTAAGATTAGGTTAGGCCAAATCTTAATTTAAACTAGGACATTATCTCAACTTGGTAATCCCTAACCTAAAATACAACCTATTTAGGAAAAAAAATATCTAAACTTAAAAATTAAACATGAAATCTTATTCTAATATGTAATGACGTGCAAAGAATGTCCTAATTCTAGTTTTTTTCCTTTTTCTTTTTCATGAAATTCGAAATTAAAATTGACACATAATTAAACATGCAATTTAAATTTAAAAAAATTAACATCCTAGATGAATGCATTTTTTTTGGATTTTTATTTCCAAAATTCAAAATAACTAAATTTCCTATACTAAATATGTAAAATAACCCTAAAACAAGCAATGGACCTAATCTAACTCAATTTTTTTTGGGTTTTTTTTAGGAGAACAAAATCAATTCATATGACCTGACAACAAATCAAGCCAGATAAGGTTGATATCCATAAATTGACCCTTTCTTTTGTTGACCTTTGACTCTTATTTAAAAATAAACCTCCACCTCCTCTTCCCTCGTGAACCGACGTGCTCTCATAATGTGTCACCTTCCTCTTTGTCATCTTCTCTCCTTTGGAGTTGTCTAATTCAGAATCTGAGATCACGTGGCCATGGATTTTCCTGACTTGGTATTCTCAGACTTTAGCCGACAGGCTATGATAATGAGACAAACGGCGAGGGGCTGCGAGACAATGCGAGGCTGGCTTCGATCAAGAGGGCCTCGACCGTCTCTGCCGTTCACTCTTTTGCTCATTTATTGTCGTCGACCGTCTCTGCTGGTCACTTTTTTTTTTTTTTGTTGCCGACTCACACGGTGGAGAACGTGAGTTCTCTCTCTTTTTTTTTTTTTTTTTGTGGCCCCATCTTTCTGTAGTGCAGCGACCCTTTAATAGGCCAAGGATTAGGGTTTTATTTTCTTCTTCAAATCAACATCCACTAAGATTTTTTTCAAACACAATACTTCTTTTTATTTTTCACATCCCTTCTAGATTTCCTTTGCAAAAAATGAATATTCTCCACCGATTTTATCACATATCGCCAAAGATTCAAAATTGTAATCGGATTTTTCTTAAATTTGAAATATTGCAAAGATGAGCTCGTCATATTTCCTCGAGGACACAGGCTCTGGACAATTTGTTCTTTTCGTGAGCTCAGTTCAATCAAGAGGGCCTCGACCGTCTCTGCTGTTCACTCTTTTGCTCATTTATTGTCGTCGATCGTCTCTGCTGGTCACTTTTTTTTTTTGTTGCCGACTCTCACGGTGGAGAACGTGAGTTCTCTCTCCTTTTTTTTTTTTTTGTGTGGTTGTGTGTTTCTATCGTGTGGCCCCATCTTTCTATAGTGCAACGACCCTTTTATAGGCCAAGGATTAGGGTTTTATTTTCTTCTTCAAATCAACATCCACTAAGATTTTTTTCAAACACAATATTTCTTTTTATTTTCCACATCCCTTCTAGATTTCCTTTGCAAAAAATGAATATTCTCCACCGATTTTATCACATATTGCCAAAGATTCAAAATTGTAATCGGATTTTTCTTAAATTTGCAATATTGCAAAGATGAGCTCGTCACATTTCCTCGAGGACACAAGCTTTGGACAATTTGTTCTTTTCGTGGGCTCAGTTCGACTTGTCAATTTTTTGGTGAGGCCCACATTTTTAACGATTTGAGCCATGCGATCTGTGGTGGATCAAGTTTGGATAAGAATCTGCGTCTATTTGGTGGCCCTTTTTCGTTTTTGGGAGGGAAGCTTTGTTTGGCTAAATTGATTTTCAGTTTGCTAATAAGGTACTAGAAAAGGGATTAAAGCAAATACCAAGCAACAAGGTATAAAAATCATATAAAATTCAAAATCCAACGCATGAAATATGATTCTTTTAGAGGGGTTAAGTAATCCCATCGGTAAGCGCTTAAGTAATCCCATCGGTAAGCACTTACTGCAATCCTTTGTGTCCCATAGATCTAAATCCTCCATTTGCGTGGTATTTCTATAAATGACTGAAAATATAACAATCGTTGATGTTTAAAAGAATGATGGACACAAGACGCCCCTCGGGTGACAACAAAAGAGTTATCATTGACACAGAAAAGAAGAGTTCAATACGACTAGAGAGTAAAACTAAGTTTGTAGACACTAGTATAAAGTTGCAAGCATGTGGAAGTAAGAAAGAACAAAAGAAATCTTCTCAATATAACTAGAAAAAACTATTTCCTAAAGTTGTCCCTTTCTGAAATAAGTTAAGCATTTATACCTAAGGGTGTCAAAACCAAACTGAAACTAGAACCAAACCAAATTGAGCCTAATGTTTGGGTGTTTTTAGTTTGGTTTGGGTTCCAATTCGTATAATGAAAAATAACCATTTTTCTATTCTTGTTTGAATAGTTTCGGTTCAGTTTAGTAGTGAATATCCCCCATCTTCTTAATTTTACAATTTACACAATCTCTCCTTTGTTACTAAACATCTTCTTAATATTACAAATAAGAAAACTGAAAAATCGAAGTGAGTTTTTGATTTGGGTTGTATTGTGTTTAGGTCACGATTCGGCTCAAAGTCAATGCACACCCAAATAGTTCAGTTTTTCCTGAAAATTTGAGCTAAACCGAACCATTGACATCCTTATATATACCCTTATATATACTAAAGAAATCCTAATTTTAGTAAATAAAATTTGAAATTAAAAGAAACAACAAATGGACCGAAAACCCACAAACAAACGGATAGGTCCAGAAATTAAAAAGTAGTTCAAACCCAGAGAAAAGATGTTTGAGGAGGAAAACAACTTAAAATGGGCGTCCACCTTTGGCCATAGCGTATCTTCTGAACTAACTATTCCAGATCGGTATCATAGTCTATATAACTCCTCCCAAGTCAAAAGTTATGCCATGTTTATCCCAAGATGTATGAATTCTTGTCCTAGATTTACCTAGATTTTTGTTGCTCCGAGCGCTTTAGAATGTGTCCAGCAACCGCATTCACAATCAACCTTCTTGTCGCTAGCTAGGCCGTCATCCATAATTAGGTGGTCATCGATTACATTGATGGATCAGAAGGGGTGGAAACAGAAATGTTCTAAAGGGGGAGGAAGAAGAAAAACCCAGTGCCTTGGATGATACTGCATTTCAACTTGCTCTCCCTTTTCTGTAATTAACAAAGTTCACACCAACCCACAAACCGAAAACTTTCAATGCGCATGCATTACATATAACACGCCCTCTCTCATGTACGCTCCCTCTACTTCAATGAGTCGTTGTTAAGGGTGCGTATGACAAAATTTCTGAAACGGAAATTGATTTCTAGCCAGAAATGGATTTCTTAATTTCTATTTCAGAAACTGAGAAGCTAAAAATTTTAGCTTCTGATTTCTTCTTCAAATCTATTTCTGAAATAGAAATCTGTTTCAGAAATAGATAAATCAAATTACGTTACCGAATGGATTTCTGTTCCAAACCTGTTCCGGGGAATAGAGAAACAGGGAAATCAAGAAACATAAATTTTATCATATGCAACCTAAACACTGTGGAACTTGACCAGCCACACTATTGCCGGCCTACTGTTTGACGAAATGCCTAGGTTAGAAAAGAGTTATAACTAATCGGGAATTGACCAATTCAAAAGTCTCTGGGATATGATTTTCTTCACATTCTTGTTTGTATGGCCCACGATACTTTAAGGATCCTGCAAAAGTCTCCCATAATTCATGGAAAAAACTGCTGTAACCAGGCCCCTTTAATTGAGTGGAGGACGAAGACCCTCCCGTGACGACCGCCCTGTTCTTTCATGGATAGTCGCCTGTCTTTGAAGATATTCAAGTCCCGTTGCAGTTTTGCTCGTGCAGGATTTATGAAAATACAGAGACATTGATGCTAGTCTCTCGTGGTTAGATGATCGACGCAAGTGTCCTTATTTTAGTGTGGATTAGGATTTCAACAAAATAGTTTGTTTCATACTGTAACCTGGGTACCAAAGATGACATTTTTTAGCGAAATTAGAGTGCATTTGTTCCCCAAAAAAAGAATGATTGGGAAAAAATATTTACCTAAAAATAATTACAAGTATTGTTTACAAAAATAAATGAACGAATAAAATTTTCATCATTCACGAAAATGTGTAAATACAATTTAATTATTGATAATGAAATGTTTTTTATCGATTAATCTTTATTATTCCCTTGCCAGGAGAAAGAAAAGGACAAACAACCAGCTCAAGTTGGACTTGGGTTGGTCTTGCTCGGCCTTTTTCCCTAATAATTTAGCCAATTAAGTTCAATTGTTCAACTAACAAGGATCGACCACATAAAAGCTCTATATGTGGATACCTAGCATTGGGCTACATCAATGACTTGGTAAAATTTTGTTCTTCAAATTTTAAGAAATAATTAGACTTTGCATCTCCAAGCAAAAACATATAATTAGACTTTGCATGCCATGCCTCAAAACCTAATGATAGCGAGGATCAAATGGGAAATTTATCCAATTAACTTTTTCCAATAATCATGACGCATCATTTTTGGATAATCGAGAGTTATGCTCAGGGTACATATGTCGAAATAATCCCCTATAATTTTTTGAAGGTTACAAAATAATTAAAAACAAGCAATAGTGTATTTGAGCGTATACGACACATAGATACGTCGGGCAACCTTTTTATTTTTAATTAATTTAGGCAATCTATAAATAAATAATTAATTAAAAAAGAACCACAATGAATTTACGAATCATTCAACATTCAGATACTTTTATTTTTCAAAATTACTTCTTAATTTCATTTAATTATTTTTTCGATTAAATAAAAAAGTTTCTCATCTTTAATGATAGTGAGGATCAAATGGGAAATTTATCCAATTACCTTTTTCCAATAATCACGACGCATCATTTTTGGATAATCGAGATGCGTTATTTCATATAAAAATCCCCTATAATTTTTTGAAGGTTACAAAATAATTAAAACCAAGCAATAGTGTATTTGAGCGTATAGAACGAGCAACCTATATACATAGGCCATCTATCGACATGCGATATGAACACGCGATACGTTGTATATTAAGTAAATATTTTTATTTTTAATTAATTTAAGTCAAATTTATAAATAATTAATTAATTAAAAAAGAACCACAATGAATTTACACAAATCATTCAACATTCAGTATTTTTATTTTCAAAATTACTTCTTAATTTCATTTAATTATTTTTTTCGATTAAATAAAAAGTTTCTCATCTCTTCCTTCCCACCCCCCCCCCCCCTCAAACTCCCTTTTCTCCCTCGTCTCTTTCCCCCCACCCTTATATTATTTTCACTTTTCTTTCCCTCCCCCACCACTGACACTTCCCCTTCCCTCCTATCTCTTCACCCCTTTTTTCCCTTGTTTCTTTCCCACCACCTCCATATTTTTATTTTATTTTTTCACTTTTCCTTCCCTCCCTCACCACCTAACACTTCCCCCTCCCTCCTGTCACTTCCCCCCTTTTTTCCCTCGACACTTCCCCTTCCCTCCTATCACTTCCCCACTTTTTTCCCTCAACACTTCCCCCTCCCTCATGTCACTTCCCCCTCACTCCAACATGCAAAATCCTTTTTTATTCTTTTAGTTTCATTCTCAAAACCCTAGCAGCGCCCTTCCTCTCTTCCTTCTAGCTGCACGACCCCGTCCTCTCCTCTTCCTGTCAATCTCTACTTGCTCTCAGTCCTCATCACTGTTCATCGCCTCGCCTATCACGCATCGATCCTCGAGCGCATGCCCATCCCTCGCTGGTTGATTAAATAGCAACATCCCAGAACGCATCACCAACCCATTCATTTTGATGCACATGTGGAAGCAATTAAATGATCCGCAAACAACAACAAAATGGGATAGGAAAGTAGGGCCACAAATTCTCGAATTGAAAACACAACCACACTTATATATACATAGCCAATCATGACATATATAATGCAAGCTCATCTATTTACAACGTCTACAAAACAGGTGGGGTTTCAAATAACTATGGGTTCTCGTCCTCCTCGCCATCTCCCTCCACACTCCAACTAGAGCCTTTAGAAGAATACACCGGAGTTTCAAGGTCTTCAAGATCTGGGTCTACCATGTCTACGATCGAGCCTTGAGGAGGATTTGTTGTGCCATTTCCAAAAGCAACCTCTAGCACATACAAAGGTATCTCAAATTCTGGTATGGGATCTTCTCTCTGGCCATTCTAGCCTGGCAATACCATGATTGGTATTGGTGAGGCACCTTTTTGGGTAGACCCGCATCAACCCAAACTATAGACCTTACTAGCTCATAATTCTAGCCTTTAGGGGTCCCATGCAACGGAATGTAAGGTGTCTGTTCTATGAATATCCTTGGCTAACTAAAATACTCGAGAGGATTTGCCATTTATGGACCTAAAATATTATCCCACAACAAGGTGAGATGACGTCTCAGTAAGTTCTACCCCTTAAGACCTGACTAGGAAGAAAATATACCCTGAGGGCTACCTAAGCACAAACACGAGTCAGAGGACTTACCTTGCTTGAGTCCTCTTGAAGGCTGAAAGTACTGAAGAGGTTCTCCATTGAATTTAACGCTAAGTGTGACCGTAGTAACACATTGCATTACCCATCTCACCCATTTCTCATCAAAGCCAATCTTAATTAGGCATGCCTCCAAGAAATCCCATTCCACTCGATCATAGGCCTTCTTCATATCTAATTTAAGAACTGCTTGGAATTTCTTTTTCCTGCTTTTTATTCTAATTTGATGTAACACTTCCTGAACAATAAAGATATTATCTTGAATTTGCCTCCCGCCAACAAAAGCACTTTGTTCTACTGCTATAATTTCTGGTAAGAAAGGTTTAAGTCTATTAGCTAGCACTTTCGAAATAACCGTGTAGCCAAAGTTGCATAAGCTTATTGGATGGTATTGATCTAGTTTCTCTAGGTTCAGAACCTTCAGGATAAGGGAGATATTTGTTTAGTTTGGAGCCGGTGAAAGAGAGCTAGTTGTCATGAAGTTCTCCACCTCCTTAAAAGTGTCCCGTTTGATGTCTTTCCAGTGATGATGATAGAACAGTCCATTAAGACCGTCTAGCCCGGGAGCTTTAGTAGCGCCTAGCTGAAACATTGCATTTGTCACTTCTTTTAAAGTTACTTCAGCTAGTAATGCACTGTTCATTTCTTCTGTTACTAGCGTAGGTATTTGATCTACAACTGGTGCGAAATTTCAGGGGCCATAGGACTCATATAGTTCTCTAAAAAATTGCACAGTATGTTCTCTCAATTGATTTTGCTCAAACAACCATGTGTTTTCCGCATTTTGTAGCATAGAAACTCTATTTCTCTGTCTTCTTTGGATGATTGTTGCATGGAAGTATTTTGTATTCTGATCTCCCCTTCTTAGCCAACTAATTCTAGAGCGTAACTTCCAGTACATTTATTCTTGCCTCCCAAGCTCGTCAATTTCACCTTGCAACTTTTGGAAGCCTTGTTGAAGGGATCCAAAATATTGTTTGTTAGCCACTCTAGCTCCTACTTCAGCATGCTGATTCTCTTTTTTCCATTCACAAATTTCTTTTTGCTCCATTTAGAAAGTGCATTTTATATATCGCGAAGCTTCCCAACTAAACCTTCCGGGGCTGAGTTGTAGTTTCCCAATACTTTAACACCACTTCCCTGCATTGTTCACTCTCAAGCCAAAAGGGCCTCAAATCCAAAAACTCTTTTCCTCTTAACCTGATTTGGTTGAAGAGAAATGAGGATAGGACTATGACTTGAGCCTATTGCAGGGAGGGCATACGCTTCAACTTCAAGGTACATCAGCCGCCATTCTATTGTGCATACCATTCTGTCTAGTCCTTCTTTCACATATTCATTCCCTTCCCTGTTATTAACCCAAGTAAACACACATCCCTTGCTTTCTAAGTCCATTAGTGAGAATGCATCCAAGTAATCCCGAAAGGTAGTCATTCTAAAGTTTTCAGCCAGTCGCTTCCCCACTTTTTCCCAAAAAAAACCGCATTTCATTTAAGTCCCCTAAGCACATCTAAGGCAGAGTATTTATAAAGCTTATCTGATGCATTGTCTCCCAAAGTTACAGCCTCTTTGGGTATGTATATGGAGCATGAACGAAGGTAATCCTCATTTTATTACCATTAACCCCCACTTCACATCTCAAGTTCACAAAGCTTTTAGTCACTGAGTCAATTTCTAATGAAATACGATCATCCCACATAATAGCCAAACCTCCCGCCGTACCCATAGGATCAACTACTAAACAACTCTGAAATTGAAGTCTTCTCTTCACTCTCTGCACAAACTCATTTTTTTTTTTTTGTCTCCATTAGAAAAACTAAAGAGGGCCTGAATTGAGCCGTTAAGGCTCTCAACTCTTGGACTTTTAAGGGTGTGCCCAACCCTTGACAGTTCCAACTTAATATATCCATGGTTTATTTGGTGGCTTATTAGGGCTAGCCACCACAACCCATGCCGCAACTTCTTTAGTCATCTGAATAAGAGTGTCCAGAAGCTGAGTCTCATGCAACCAGCCTTGTATTAGGGTTGTAGATGCATGATTGCTGGCTCTTCTTTATTTTTTGGTAGAGGGAGTTTTAGGTTGGGTGAGGGTTTTCTTTCTTATGCTATCTGAGGTAGTTGTTGCCTGGACAATTGGATTGTTAATATGCTCTGGACCTATGAGCATAAGAGCTCTTTTCCCTGAGTTATACATGGTTATGTCTTTTGTGATGTTGTAGTTAGGGTTCATTATCACCTATTCGGGACCTCCCTATTGAATATTCTGATTAATGTTGAGAGGAATAGGCCGACCTTCTTCCATAACATCATTTTGATTTGGCTGATTAGGGGCTTCGAGAACAACCTCTTCTACATCTTTAGCTGTTGATACTTCTTGGTAGAACACTTTTCAGAATGGGCTATGATCTAAGGTTTCTGCTTTTAGCCAACTTCCAAAGCATCCCCCAACTCGATTGTGAATTTTTTCTTGTCATAAGGTATGTCTTTACAATAATTAGCATAATGTCCAATTTTTCCACATGAATAACAGAAAAAAGGGCAGTTGTTCATATTTGAAGTCCAGCCATACTTTCTTTTTTCTTTGACACATCAATTGTCATACTCACAATTCAGCCTCCACTTCTAACTCCACTCTTGCTTTCCTAATTTTCTGAAAAGCAGGGCCTCTAGCATTTGTTTTGACATCTAGACACTTCCCCATTGAGCTGGCAATTTTCATTATCATGTTTTCAGAGTTCCATTCCAGAGGGAGCCCAAATATTCTAACCCGAAAGACACATGTCTTGAATTCATAACAATGTGGAGTAGTATTCGGCTCCCAAGCTTTCAATAGCAATAAGTGGTTAGAGAAGGACCAAGGACCTCCCTCCAATACTTGATTTTTGTCCCCTTCATTTCGAAATTCAAAGCTGATTTTCCCATTCTCTAAGGGTTTTACTTCTATATTCTCATTTTTCCATGCCATTTTCATCGCTGTTGTGAGAGCTTGGAAATTAATGGTAGGGTTCTTGTAGAGTTGCCCAACAAGGGAGAATCAACATTCTTGAATTTTTTCCACCAATATTTCCTCATCTAGAATAAGTATATCATTCTCATACATCAGCTTACCCAATTTGTTATAGAGATGGGTGAGACTACCCACTGCTCCTTCCTCCGCCGTCATTGCCGCTGGTGTTCTACCACTGGAGTTCTCTTGCTGAGGGACCTATGCGTTTTCCCCGATCTGCAGGAATATTGCCGTAAATGGTGAGAAGAAGACCTCGCCGTAAAGATCACTCCAGGATTTTATCCGTTGCCGCTGGTGCTTCTGAAGATCACTTCGGGGTTTGATGTAAGGGAATGAAACATTGAACCATCGGTAAAGATTCCAACAAGGCCTACAGAATGAAGGGGCTGCGATGCGATTTCTATGGGTGGGGTGATGAGAACGAGAATTAAAGGCTAAGCTATGGTGGGGGATTAGGGTTTATTAAGGTGAGGGTGGGGGCGGCCATAGCTACACACATGGTAGAGGGGAGCTCCGAAAGGGGAGATTTGCGAAACTGGTCGAGTGATTTCCTTGCATAGTCTTTATTCGGCTGGAAATTTTTTGATTGCTTATGAGAATTTCTAATGCCTTCGGGCAATCATTGCTGTCCGACGCTTCAAAATATTTTTGTTTCCTCAATTCGAAATAGTTCTACGTGGAGAATCTGCTGAAGCAGAGGTTTGTGAAACCGGAAAGATACTTCTCTACCTCAATACACTACCCATCAGACATCAGCTCCTCAAAATCACTTAGGCCAAAATAAACTCCCGATTCACGCTCAAGCGCGTGCACAGCTTGTTTGTAGAGAGAAGTTGTCCTCAATTTCGCCAGTAATCTCAGTAGGCACACAAATATTAGCAGTGATGTAATTCCAAAGTCCGCATCCAAAAAAAAAAAAAAAAAAAAAAAAAAAAAAAAAAGAACATTTCTTTAGCCCATAAATTTTAATTTGAACCATTCAAATTGGTCTTCATGCGTAGTGAATTTTCCAATTTATTCGTTATATGCATTGTACCAGCGAAAACAATAGAAATAATAAAGAAGATGGAGAAGCCAGCACCTTGAAGGACATATTAAAGAAAATCATGATGAAAACAAACTTAGCATGTCGAAATACCTTAAAAACCAATTCGAAATGAGACGGCCCATTGCTCCATATGTGAGGCGCATGCGGTGGTGAATCACAATGAAATTTAAGATCTAACTCGTTTGACGGTGGCGAATCTGATGGGGTATTTTTTTTTCCTTGAAAGGAAAGTGTCAAAACAGCACTCAACAGCAACGAATTTGGTGGATACAGAGAAACTACACAGGCGCTCAAGCGAGAATAGAAAGTTAATTTTGGCTGGAGTTATTTTGAGGAGCTAATACTTGAAGGGGAGTGAAACGAGGCTGAGAAGTTTTTTTTTTTTCCAATTTCACAGAGATTCACATCAATATTCATCACCCGGATCTATTTCGATCTGAGAAAACAAAATTGTCTTGAAACGCTGGACAACAATGATCGCCCAAAAGTATTAGAAATTCTCACAAGCGATTTTAAAGTGTTCCAGCCGAACAAAGACTTATTGAAGTAGATGACTTAACTTCGGGCATTGGATAATATCCCGGAAAACAACAAACTCGCCATGTATGAAGATACACAGACTGTAAGAGGTGTAATAATACGAGATATTTCAGCAGATTTGATGTTCGACTCGTGAGAGTTAGAACAAAAGGATAATTGACATAGAAGCAAGAGCAGGGAACAGGATTCGGACTAAGTCCGTAATTCAATTTTACCAAAACTCAATTGTAGGCCTAACATTGGTCTTGGCTTTCTATTTATAGGGTGTCAACTTTTGAGAAGGTTTGAGTACCTTACTCAAAATAAGTTTTAGTAACACCATTATGATATTGGATCCAAATTCGGAGTATGCTAGTGTCATCATTGCTTTTGTTCTTTCAAGTGCAGATCTTTCCTATGCATTTAAAACTAAATCCATGCATTCGATACCTACCCATTAGTGTAAACAGGAACTTTTTAAATTTACTGCAATTGGAATTTTAGTTACGATTTATTATCCAAATTAGAGGAAAACACCGCTTTCGAAAATTCACCCTCATATCTGAACCTAATCCCTTTCGACCATGGCACCAAACCCCACCCCCCTTTCCTCCCCTCTCTCTCTCTCTCTCTCTCTCTCTCTCTCTCTCTCTCATCAAGAACTTGAGATGGTGTCGAGAATCATCAGAAAAACACTGCAAGTTACAATTTGTTAGTGTAGCTCCCTTCACTTGAGAGATCATACAATCGGGATACAATAACATTGCACTTACTCTTTAACTATATGCTATTACCATGCTAAACCAATATAGAGAGGTTTACAGATCAATAGTAGTGAAGATTTCTAGTTTAGAAGGCAATAACAGCATATTATGTATTTTACTCTTGTGGCTAACCCTCTTCATAGCTTCAGTGCTCCTTATATACTTTAGTCTTTCAATATATTTGTTGGAGAGCTTCAAGGATGATTAGCTAGCCATTTGAGAGTGGTTGGGAGGTTCTCTGCTGGTATCGGAATGGCTCCTACAATCACTTCACTGACCAGAGTAGGTTTGCTAAAACGTGTACTGCTGCCTTGTCTCATAAATCTATCAGCTATATATACCTGTCACGGTTTATCAGCTATGGAATCCCAAACTTCAATGGCTCTTTTATAAACTATCAATGGTCTTCTTTCAATGCATAACTCGCTATCATCAGACCTGATGCACCATTATTTCAATCTATCGCACACTATCACCGTGCAGATTATAAGTGACTAGGCTAACCATCTTCAGTAGGAGCCGCTCTGCACAAGCTCGCGCAAAGGCTTGTTGGTGAATCGGATGATGTTGTAGACAGCAGCCCCTGATATCGCGCCCATGGTCGGGGCAAGTAGGTATATCCATATCCCTTTGTAATGGTTAGACACAATCGCTGGCCCCAAGCTTCTTGCGGGGTTCATCGACCCTCCTGTAATTGCCCTAATTGACGAGAGAGCACAAATCAATAATCAGTTTTCTCAATTTTGTTCCAAGGTTGCTTTCTTGCTTAAAGAAAACTTTGAAACAGAAACAAGACTGAAATATAAATGCCTTCGTCTGACCACCTTGGTTAAATCCAAAGTCTATATTTGTCATCATCTTGTATAGGCTAATGTGGAAACGAATAAGTATCATCAAGACCTTTTGGAATGAGTTGAAACAGTAGAAAGACAATTTTATTTAAAACTGCAGACAGGACAAGTTAAATTTACCCAGTAAACATCACATTGAGCAGTATAGTTGCACCCACAGCAAGACCAGCAAGCTCTCCAATCTGAACAAATCAAACACAAGATGATTAAACAATGGCATAATTGATTATTCACACAATAAATAATTGTCGCTATTGGATTAAACTACAAGATCAAGTCCATGTCATAAATAGTCCATCAAGATAAGATTTCTTAATGAGAATAATAATTGGGTTTGTTTATTATGATTAATGTGATCACACAGGATGAAAAACAATTTGTCTTTTATTATTATTATTATTATTATTATTATTATTTATTTTTTTCCTAACTTGTATTTCAAATAATAGAGCTAGTTCTTTACGAGAACTACTGAGTAAACCAGCTATTATCTAGGTTGCACCGACACACGACACGGACACACGATATGACACGACATAACATATCAATACATCATTTTTCAAAAATAGAAAATTCCGATATGTTGGGACAATATTGTATATAAAATAAATATTTTTATTTTTAATTAATTTGATTTAAATTTATAAAGAAAAATAATTAATTTTAAAAAATATCTTATAATGAATTTACACTAATCATTCAACATACAATACTTTTATATTTTGAAATTACATTTTAATTTTATTTAATAATCCTTTCGATTAAATAAAAAGTCCCCTGGGTTCCACGCCTTTCCTTTGTCTCTTTACCCATCCTTAAATTTTTTTCACTTTTTCCCCCTAATCACCTGAGACCACCTGACAGCCACAGGCTATCAGCCTGTCACTTCCCCCTCCCTCCTGTCAGCCTATTATGTGAAACTTAGCCAAAAGAGAAAAAAGATACCAACGCATGCAGTGAAACTCACAGCTCTACTGTCAGTGGCAACACCACAGATGACAAACATGAGGTAGAACGTTGTGATGAACTCGATCACAAAGGATTGCAAGTCCGACCCGGAAGGCTGTGTCCCTGCGAATTGGTCATGGCCCCCTGAGAACAACAACCGGAGTGTCCCAGCCGCAAGGGTCGACCCGAGTTGCTGTGCCAATACATAAGCCGGTACCTGAAAAGGAGGATCCAAACATCATTAGATGAGGGCACAACAGATAGGACATTGACCGTTAATTATTCGATTATTGCCCAGTTCTAATAAGCTCCGTTACAAAATGCACGACTGAGACATGGTAGTTGGAAGCCATCCTGCTATGTAAGAACACCACGTGAGATGTAAAGTGAAAATTTTCCAAAATTACCTGCTTCAGTGGGAATCTCCTGGTGACGGCAAAAGCAATTGTGACGGCGGGATTGAAATGGGCACCGGAGATGTGGCCGACGCAGTAAACCAGGACCATCACCACGAGCCCCCACACAATCGCTATCCCCGGCAGCGTTACCACCTTCTCATTCTTGTTCACCACCACCGACCCACAACCGGCGAATATCAAGAAGTAGGTCCCCAACATCTCCGCTATCAACTGCGAACAGCCCAAGATCACGTTAAAGTCAATCCCGCATCACTCGTGCAGGTTCTATGGTGATTAAGTTTGCTCCTAAGTTGCGTCTGTTTTAACTGGACACTAATGGTAAGGAGAAAATCTTTGGTTTTGGACATAGGCTCTAAACTTCATGTTGATCTTTGGGGCAGGACTGCACTAGTCCGTACTGCCAAATGAATTCCGAAAGATCGATGTTTAAAAAAAAATAGAGTACACGTAGTTTTCCACCATGGGCAGCAGGATGCCAAGGGATTACGGATAAAATGGAGAAGCAAGGACACGAAAAGTACAGGAACGAACTTAAAAAGAAGAGGGAAAAGGACTGATTTCTTTTTCTTTCTCTTCTGTTGCAGCACGGACACGAAAAGTACAGGAAGGAGACGACGGAGGAACAATCCTGGACATCTTACCTTTTGGAAGAAAGGCAGAGAGAAACAGGAGCCTGCCTCTTCTTTGATTTTGGGTGTTGAGTTCGTGTCCTTCCCTTCCACCCCAACATCATGACTTCCAATCTCAGCCATGACTCTCTCTCTCTATCAGAAGAAGAAATATCACTCAGAGAGAGAGAGAGAGAGAGAGAGAGAGAGATATTTCACTCGACTATGAAGTTTATATAGAGGATCCATTTATCGGAGAACGCAAGAAACAAAAGCAGAGCTGGCAACAGAGACAGATTCCGTATGAATATGTCAGAGCTGGCAGAACAGAGATAGTTTGGAACTACTGTGAAGCGCGAGGAGAACGACGACGTTCCCTTCTATGATTTTTTTTCGGTAATGACGTCCCCTTCTATGATTTTTTGGTGACCGACGTTCCCTTCTATGATTTTTTTTTTTTTTTTTTTGTGAAAGATGGTGGAGGTTACGGAAATTCGTTCCCTTATATTATTTATCTCTCTTTCCCAATACTTTTAGGTCTATTACGATTTGATTTGACATTGAGTATTTTTTATGTTTTTTTAGAGAGAGACATATTGTTGTATGAATATGTCGAGTTGGCAGAGCTGGCCCGTTTGGTTTGGATTTTGGAATGGACTTTGTGACTCTAAAGTCCCTTAATCAAATACAAACGCATTAGGTTCGATGTTTTGGATAACTTTAGCAAAATGCAATTATATTTTCAAATGACTCTAAGAGCTCTTAATCCAAAGTAGGTGTAGAGATCTTTTGGAAACTTGCATTTTTGAAATACAAGTTTTGGTTATTGTTCATCTTCTCCGGTGAAGAAATTGATCGAAGGCCGACGACGTGCCGGCGATTGCCACCTGAGGGTTGCCCGAACTCGATAACCATCGTCGAACCTCGAGGAGACGCCTAGGTCACGCAACCTAGGTGACGGCCATTTGAGGGCTAGATTTGGCAGTCCAGCCACCAAATCCGATGATCCGGTGGTTGGACTTGAAAAAAAATACAAATATTTTTTTGTTTTTTTAAATTTAATAAAAGTCATTTACAAATGTAAATTTTACTAAACGGTATTTTGGTCAAAGTTGTTTCTCAATGCAAATTTTACCAAACGTTATCTATATTTCAGAAAACCCAATTCACCCAAAGATATTATTCCCCAAAAGCCGAATGAAATGGGCCCAGAGAGAGTTTGGAACTACCGTGAATGCGCAAGGAGAACGACGACATTCCCTTCTATGATTTTTTTTTTTTGGGTAAGGACATTCCCTTCTATGATTTTTTGGTGACCGACATTCCCTTCTATGATTTATCTCTATTTCCCATTACTTTTTAAGTCTTTTACGATTTGATTTGATATTGAGTATTTTTTTTATGTTTTTTCTTTAAAAAGAGACAAATTACGTATGAATATGTCGAGTCGGTAGAGCTAGCCCTGTTTGGTTTGGCTTTAGGAATGGGTTTTGTGACTCTAAAGCCCCTTGGCCAAATACAAACGCATTTGATTCGATTTTTTGGACAACTTTGGCAAGATACAATTGCATGTTCAAAGGGCTCTAAGGGCTCTTAGTTCAAAGCAGGTTTAGAGGTCATTTTGGAACTTGCATTTTCGGAATGCAAGTTTCAGTTATTGTTCATCTTCTCTAGTGGAAGAACTTATCAGAGGCTGACAATTGTCGGCTAAGGGGCCACGCGCGCCGATGACGTGCCGGCGATTGCCACTTGAGGGTTGCCCGACCTCGACAACCATCATTGAACCTCAAGAGATGCCTAGGTTGTGCAACCTGGGCGACAGCCGTTCGAGGGCCAGATTTGGTGGTCCAACCGCTAGATCCGGCGGTCCGGTGGCTGGACTTAAAAGAAAAATACAAATACTTTTTTTTCTTTTTAATTTAATAAAAGTCATTTACAAATGCAAATTTTACCAAACAGTATTTTGGCTAAAGTTGTTTCTCAATGCAAATTTTACCAAACGTTATTTATATTTCAGAAAATCCAATTTACCCAAAGGTATTTGCATTTTTGCAAATGCATTCCCCAAAAGCCGAACGAAATGGGCCTAGAGAGAGTTTGGAACCACCGTGAATGCGCAAGGAGAACAACGACGTCCCCTTCTATGATTTTTTGGTGACCGACCTTCCCTTCTATGTTTTATCTCTCTTTCCCATTACTTTTTAGGTCTTTTACGATTTGATTTGATATTGAGTATTTTTTATGTTTTTTCTTTAGAGAGAGACAGATTACTGTATGAATATGTCAAAGTCGGTAGAGTTGGCCCTGTTTGGTTTGGCTTTGGGAATGGGCTTTGGGACTCTAAAGTTCCTTGATCAAATGCAAACGCGTTTGGTTCGATTTTTTTGGATAACTTTGGCAAGATGTAATTGTATCTCCAAAGGACTCTAAAGGCTCTTAGTCCAAAGTAGGTTAAGAAGTCCTTTGGGAACTTGCATTTTTGGAATGCAAGTTCCGGTTACTGTTCGCCTTTTCCAGTGGAGAAGCGGATCAGATGCCAACAACTGCCAGCCAAGGGGTCACGCGTGCCGACGACGCGCCGACGATCACCGCCTAAGGTTGCCCAACCTTGGTGACCATCGTTGGACCTCAAGTGATGCCTAGGTTGCACGACCTAGGCGACTAATGGCCTCGCTTGGGTCGCGCGACCCCAAGCGACAACCATTTGGAGGCCAGATTTGGCGGTCTAGCTGCCAAATCCGGCAATTTGCTGATTGGACTTAAATATATACATATATATAATTTTTTTATTTAATAAAAGTCATTTACAAATATAAATTTTACCAAACGTTATTTACATTTTACCAAACGTTATTTACATTTCGGAAAACCCCTTCACCCAAAGGTATTTGCATTTTTGCAGATTCATTCCCTAAAAACCGAATGAAACGGGCCTAGAGAGAGTTTGGAACTGCTGTGAATGTTTTGCAGACAGCTTGAATTGATTTTAATTTACCTCTCTCTAACATATGAGATGATCATGCGGATGCGCAAACCACCAATTTAACATCCAAGAAAAGCAATGAATAAATTGCAGAACTTACCTCGTAACAACAAAAGTTAGATCATAATTCACATCGACGGTTCTAGATATGACTTCTAATTAACACACAATTACTTTTTTTTTACTTATTTAATGAGAATCATGTTTTATGCAATGTATTCTACTAATCTAACATGAAATAATATAAGATAGCAATATGACCTAAGCTACATGATGAAAGTGGAATATTTTGTTTTTTCTTAATGAGCATGCAACCTATCCTAGAGAATGAAATTTAATTTATTTAAAGACAAATTTTTGGTACTTCTATGAAATTCGAAATTAGAAAATTGTGAAAATTATCTATCCAAATTAAGATATCATCCAACTTATATTAAGAATTAGGTTATGCCATATCTTAATTTAAACTAGGACATTATCTTAACTTGATAATCCCTCACCTAAAATACAACCTATCTAGGAAAAAAAAAATCTAAATTTAAAAATTAAACATGAAATCTTATCCTAATATGCAATGATATGCAATGATGTGCAAAGAATGTCCTCATTCTAGTTCTTTTTTTTTTTCTTTTTCATGAAATTCGAAATTAAAATTGACATATAATTAAACATGCAATTTAATTTTTTTTTTTTAAAAAAACTAACATCCTAGATGAATGCATTTTTTTGGATTTTTATTTCCAAAATTCGAAGTAACTAAATTTCCTATACTAAATATGCAAAATAACCCTAAAACAAGCAATGAACCTAATCTAACTCAACCACCCATCGTTGCAGCGTGGATGGTAGGGCTGCTGGACTCCAACGCAGGAGGTTCCAGTTTCAAAACCCCTACAAAGCAAGGAGGCTGAACCACTACATGGTGTCTTGCCCAGGGTGCGTGGGTGATGGTTTCTTACGTGCCTCCCCAGGGTTTACTCCCCGACTGTGCGGTGGGTTTCCTCGGTCACCAAAAAAAAAAAAAAAAAAAAAAACCTAATCTAACTCAAATTGTTTTGGGTTTTCTTTTATGAGAACAAAATCAATTCAAATGACCTGACAACAAATCAAGCATGATAAGGTTGATATTCATAAATTGACCCTTTTTTTCGTTGACCTATGACTTTTTTTAAAAAATAAACCTCCACCTCTCTTCCCTCATGAACCGACGTGCTCATATAATGAGTCACCTTCCTCTGTCGTCTTCTTTCCTTTGGAGTTGTCTAATTCAGATCACGTGGCCATGGGTTTTCCTGACTTGGTGTATCCTCGACTTAGCCGACAGGTTGTGATAATGGGACAAACGGCGAGGGGCTGGTAGACAATGCGAAGCTGGCTTCGATCAAGAGGGCCTCGACCGTCTCTGCTGTTCACTCTTTTGTTCATGTATTATCGTCGACCGTCTCTGCTGTTCACTCTTCTTTTTTTTTGTTGCCGACTTTCGCCGTGTAGAACGTGTTTTTTTTTTTTTTTTTGTGGCCGTGTGTCCCCCTCTTTCTGTAGTGTAGCGACCCTTTTATAGGCCAAGGATTAGGGTTTTATTTTCTTTTTCAAATCAACATCCACGAATTTTTTTCAAAACACAATATCTCATTTTATTTTCCACATCTCTTCTAGATTTCCTTTGCAAAAAATGAATATTCTCCACTGATTTTATCGCCTATCGCTAAAGATTCAAAATTGTAATATGATTTTTCTTAAATTTGAAATATTGCAAAGATGAGCTCGTCATACCTCCTCAGGATACGGGCCGGACAATTTCTCTCTTCGTGAGCTTAGTCCGACTTGTCAATTTTTTGGTGAGGCCCACATTTTTAATGATTTGAGCCACGTGATCTGCGGTGGATCAAGTTTGGATAAGAATCTGCCTCTATTTGGTAGCCCTTTTCGTTTTTGGGAGGGAAGCTTTGTTTGGCTAAATTGATTTTCAGTTTGCTAAAAAGGTAATTGAAAAGGGATTAAAGCAAATACCAAGCAACAAGGTATAAAAATCATATAAAATTCAAAATCCAACGTATGAAATACGATTCTTTTAGAGCACTTAAGTAATCCCATCGGTAAGCACTTACTGCAATCCTTTGTGTCCCATGGATCTAAATCCTTCATTTGCGTGGTATTTCTGTAGACGAATGAAAATATTTCAATCATTGATGTCTATCTCATTCACATGCATCAATAATTGAGACGAGATTGATTAGATACAAATCGAAGCATCGCATTCTTATCCTAGTCATGCTACATTAAAAGAATGATGAACGCAAGACGCCCCTCAAATGACAACAAAAGAGTCATCATTGACACAGAAAAGAAGAGTTCAATACGACTAGAGAGTAAAACTAAGTTTGTAGACACTAGTATAAACTTGCAAGCATGTGGAAGTAAGAGAACAAAAGAAATCTTCTCAATATAACTAGAAAAAAAAAAAAAAAACTATTTTCTAAAGTTGTCCCTTTCTGAAATGAGTTAAGCATTGAGTTAAGTATTTATACGTAAGGGTGTCAAAACCAAACTGACACTAGAACCAAACCGAATTGAGCCTAATGTTTGGGTGTTTTCGGTTTGGTTTGGGTTCCGATTCGGATAATGAAAAATAACCATTTTTTTTTAATTCTTGTTTGAATAGTTTCGGTTCAGTTCAGTAGTTGAGTATCCCCTATCTTCTTAATTTTACAATTTACACAATCTCTCTCCTCTGTTACTAAACATCTTCTTAATATTACAACTAAGAAAACTGAAAAATCGAAGTGAGTTTTTGATTTGGGTTGTATTGTGTTTAGGTCACAATTCGGCTCAAAGTCAATGCACACCCAAATAGTTCAGTTTTTCCTGAAAAGTCGAGCTAAACTGAACCATTGACATCCTTATATATATTAAAGAAATCCTAATTTTAGTAAATGAAATTTGAAATTAAAGGAAACAACAAATGGACTGAAAACCCACAAACAAACGGATAGGTCCAGAAATTAAAAAGTAGTTCAAACCCAGAGAAAAGATGTTTGAGGAGTAAAACAACTTAAAATGGGCGTCCACCTTTGGCCATAGCGTATCTTCTGAACTAACTATTCCAGATCGGTATCATAGTCTATATAACTCCTCCCAAGTCAAAAGTTATGCCATGTTTATCCCAAGATGTATGAATTCTTGTCCTAGATTTACCTAGATTTTTGTTGCTCGGAGCGCTTTAGAATGTGTTCAGCAACCGCATTCACAATCAACCTTCTTGTCGCTAGCTAGGCCGTCATCCATAATTAGGTGGTCATCGATTAGGATTTATGAAAATACAGAGACATTGATGCTAGTCTCTCGTGGTTAGATGATCGACGCAAGTGTCCTTATTTTAGTGTGGATTAGGATTTCAACAAAATAGTTTGTTTCATATGTAACCTGGGTACCAAAGATGACATTTTTTAGCGAAATTAGAGTGCATTTGTTCCCCAAAAAAAGAATGATTGGGAAAAAATATTTACCTAAAAATAATTACAAGTATTGTTTACAAAAATAAATGAACGAATAGAATTGTCATCATTCACGAAAATGTGTAAATACAATTTAATTATTGATAATGAAATGTTTTTTATCGATTAATCTTTATTATTCCCTTGCCAGGAGAAAGAAAAGGACAAACAACCAGCTCAAGTTGGACTTGGGTTGGTCTTGCTCGGCCTTTTTCCCTAATAATTTAGCCAATTAAGTTCAATTGTTCAACTAACAAGGATCGGCCACATAAAAGCTCTATATGTGGATACCTAGCATTGGGCTACATCAATGGCTTGGTAAAATTTTGTTCTTCAAATTTTAAGAAATAATTAGACTTTGCATCTCCAAGCAAAAACATATAATTAGACTTTGCATGCCATGCCTCAAAACCTAATGATAGAGAGGATCAAATGGGAAATTTATCCAATTAACTTTTTCCAATAATCATGACGCATCATTTTTGGATAATCGAGAGTTATGCTTAGGGTACATATGTCGAAATAATCCCCTATAATTTTTTGAAGGTTACAAAATAATTAAAAACAAGCAATAGTGTATTTGAGCGTATAGAACGGGCAACCTATATACATAGGCTATCTAAGTAGAATCGACATACGATATGAACACGCGATACGACATGACATGATACAACACGTAAATACGTCATTTCTTAAAAATAGAAAATTCTGACACGCTGGATACGTTGTATATTAAGTAAATATTTTTATTTTTAATTAATTTAAGTCAAATTTATAAATAATTAATTAATTAAAAAAGAACCACAATGAATTTACACTAATCATTCAACATTCAGTATTTTTATTTTCAAAATTACTTCTTAATTTCATTTAATTATTTTTTCGATTAAATAAAAAAGTTTCTCATCTCTTCCTTCCCACCCCTCCCCCCCCACAAACTCCCTTTTCTCCCTCGTCTCTTTACCCCCACCCTTATATTATTTTCACTTTTCTTTCCCTCCCCCACCACCTGACACTTCCCCTTCCCTCCTATCTCTTCGCCCCTTTTTTCCCTCGTTTCTTTCCCACCACCTCCATATATATATATATATCACTTTTCCTTCCCTCCCTCACCACCTAACGCTTCCCCCTCCCTCCTGTCACTTCCCCTTCCCTCCTATCACTTCCCCACTTTTTTCCCTCAACACTTCCCCCTCCCTCCAACATGCAAAATCCTTTTTTATTCTTTTAGTTTCATTTTCAAAACCCTAGCAACGCCCTTCCTCTCCTCCTCCTCGCCGCACGACCCCTTCCTCTCCTCTTCCTCTCGATCTTTGATAGCTCCCGGTCCTCATCACCGTTCACTACCTCACTTGTCACGCCTTTATCCTCGAGCGCACGTCCATCCCTCCCTGGTCGATTAAATAACGACGTCCCAAAACATATCGCCGACCCATTTATTTTAATGCACATGCGAAAGCAATTAAATGATCCCCAGACAACAACAAAATGGGATAGGAAAATAGGACCACAAATTCTCGAATTGAAAACACAACCACACTTATATATATAGCCAGTCACGACATATATACTACAAGCTAGTCTATTTACAAGATCTACAAAATAGGGGGGTTTCAAATAATTACGGGTCCTCGTCCTCCTCGCCATCTCCCTCCACACTCCAATTGGAGCCTTCAGCAAAATACATCAGAGTTCCAAAGTCTTTAAGATCCAGATCTACCGCGTCTATTATCAAGCCTTGAGGAGGATCTACTGTGCCTTTTCCAAAAGCAACCTCCAGCACATACAGAGGTATCTCAGATTCCGGTATGGGATATTCTCTCTAGCCATCCTGAGCCTAGCGGTACCATGATCGGTATCGATGGGGCACCTTTTTGGGTAGGCCCGCATCAACTCAGACTATGGACCTTACCATCTCATAAGTCTAGCTTCTACGGATCCCATGCAACAGAATGTAAGATGTTTGTTTTGTGACTTTCCTCGGCTGACTAAAATGCTCGGCAGGAGCTACCATCTATGACCTAAAATGTTATTCCACAACGGGGTGAGACAACGTCTCAGCGAGTTCTACCCCCTAATACTTGACTAGGAAAAAAATACACCATGAGGGCTGCCTAAGCACAAACATGAGTCAGAGGACTTATCTTAGCCTTAGATAATCAATATCATTCAAATAACCATCCAATCATTTTAATCAATCAAAGCATCACAACCGATCGAATTATCGATCAATTGACTTAGTCGATTACATGTCATCTCGACCTTCCCGTGGTCAGCCCATTTAATACTATCTATAAGGTCCTATCAAATCAGGACTACTCACCTTAAGCTGAAGATAGATAATATAGCTCGCCCAAAGCTGATAATATAGTATATTACTCGCCCAAAGCTGATAATAAGTTATTGCTCACCCAAAGCTAATAAATTATATTGCTCCCCCAAAGCTGATAAATTATTGCTCACCAGAAGCTGCTAAGGTATACTATTATGTACTAAGGCCCCGATTATGGGCATGTTTGATTTTCCAATATAAATGAAACCACTCCTTTTAGACAAAAAAAAAAAAAAAAAAAAAACTCTCTGGTATCTAGGAATTGCAAATCCATGTTATCTGGCCCATCATATTTTGGATAGTAAACAAGAAATCTAATCAAATCATATATTAAAAGATATCAAATTTGTCCAAAAAAGATAACTTTATTTGATAAGATTGAGTTAAAGGAACATGGATGATATTTTCTAATTCCACAGCTAGTTTGCTCATATTTCCAAGGAAAAAGGCATGCTTAGAATACATATACCGATACAAAATCTTCTTTGAATTTCAAGAATCATAAAGATCAGCTTATTCACCAACTTGAGTTGATTTCGTTGATATATCCCACACTACTTGACTATGGAACAGACATGGCAAGACTGTTGTTTCTCTCTTGAATAGTCTCTATTTGGCTGAAACATTTTAAAATTGCTCATGAGAATTTCTAATGCCTTCGAGCAATCATTGTCATCCAGCGCTTCAAAATATTTTTGTTTCCTCAGTTCGAAATAGATCTGGGTGGAGAATCTGCTGAAGTGGAGCTCCGTGAAACCGTAAAAATACTTTTCTGCCTTATTCCGCCACCCATCAAACATCAGTTCCTCAAAATGACCCCTGCTAAAATAAACTTCCGATTCACGCTCAAGCTCGTGCGGCTTCTTTGTAGAGAAAATTTGTCCTCAATTTCGCTGGTAATCTTAGTAGCCGCACAAATATTAGCAGTGATGTAACTCCAAAGCCCACCCTCTTAAAAAAATTGACATTTCTTCAGCCCATTAATTTTAATTTAAACCATTCAAATTGGATATACGTAGTGAATTTTCCAATTTATTCATTATATGCACTTTACCAGCGAAAACAATAGAATGAATGAAGAATATGGAGAAACTAGCACCATGGAGGACAAATTGGAGAAAATAATGATAAAAATAGACTCAGCATGTCGAAATACGTTGATAACCAGTTTGAAATGTACAAGAATCGGGGATGGCTCGCAGCTGACGTGTTGATGGCCTCAGCAATATGCAGGAAAGAGTTTCCGGCGTATGAGGTGCATGGATCTGTGAGGCAGTGGTGCGTGATGGCATGTGAGGGCACATGCAGTGGCAAATCGCAACGAAATTTCAAGATCTAGCTCGTTTGACGAAAGCAAATCTAATGAGGGTATTTGTTTCCTTGAAAGGGAAGTGTCGAAATAGCAGTCAACAACAACGAATTTGGTGGAAAATGGACAGCAGCCCGGCTGACGTACTGTTGCTACCACCACCGGGGTAAAAGGCTCGATGGGGTGCTTCCTCATTAAATAAGAGCTTTGATTCCAACACTCAATCGCCAACTTTGCTTTAACCACCGTCAAATAATGCCTGACATTCTTGGAATGCCTCATCTCAGTATCCACCTACAGTTCTTGAAAGACGGGGGCTATAGAGAAACTGCACAGGCGCTCGAGCGTGAATCGAGAGTTTATTTTAGCTGGAGTTATTCTGAGGAGCTGATGCTTGATAGAAAGTGGAATGAGGCAGAGAAGTTTTTTTTTTTTTTCCCAGTTTCACAGAGATTCACATCAACAAATTCATCACCTAGATCTTTTTCAATCTGAGAAAACAAAAGTATCTCGAAACGCTGGACAACAATAATCGCTCGAAGGCATTAGAAATTCTCACAAGCGATCTAGAAGTGTTTTGGCCAAGCAAAGACTTAGTCGGGGATATGACCCAACTTCAAACTTTGGAAATTATCTCGGAAAACAACAAACCTGCCATGTATACACAGGATGTGAGAGGTGTAATAATGTGAGATACATCAGCAGATTTGATGTTCAACTTGAGAGAATCGACACAGAAGAATGATTGACATCGAATCAAGAGCAAAGAACGGGATTCGGACTTAGTCCGTAAATTCAATTTTACCAAAACTCAACTGAGGGCCTAACAGTGATCGTGGTTTCAATTTTTAGTAAGTCAACTTTTGAGAAGGTTCGAGAGCCCAATGACTCGAAATAAACCTTAGTAACACCATTATGATATTGGATCAAAATTCAGAGTATATGCAATTAAAACTAAATCCATGCATTTAATACTTACCCATAAGCGTAAACAGCAACTTTTTAAATTTACCTCAATTGGAATTTGAGATAAGATTTGTAACCCAAATCAAAGAAGGACACCGCATCCGAAAATATAGCCTTGTATCCGAACCTAATCTCTTCCTTCTATTGCAACGAACCAACATTCTGAAATGGAATCAAAAGCCCACATAAAAACCAAAGCAATGCCTTTCATTTCCTCACTGTCACCAAAGGTGCGTATGGTAATATTTTTGTTCCTATAAATAATTTATATTCAAAAATATTTTTTTTCTATTTCTATTTCCCAGAAGAGTTTCTGAGTAAAAGAATGTGTTTAGTAACTATACAAATCTTTTTTCCTAGAATATAAAAAGAACATAAATGAATTTGATATGATCCTAAAAAATTTTATTCCCAATTTTTTCATTTAATTATAAAAATATTTGTGGAGACTTCACAATTGATGTTTGGATAAAACTGGACTTTTGCAAGGATTTAACCGATCATGATATTTCAAGATAGCCTAAGAAAATCCAACTTATAGTTAGGCAAAGATGGATGGCTGCAAATGACAACAAAGGGTCCAACTAGTTTATAACTCACAATATGAGGAAGTTGACAATATATTTTTGGGCATTACAATAAACAGATGCATAAACTTTTTGAGCTTTTTTAATTGCAAGAAAAAGAGCAATTGTTGCCTAGTGAAATAGGCAAGTGTCATGGTCCGTGAATTCTTTCGTATTTGTGACACTTATGAGTGGTGCTTGGGGTTAATGAGTGAAGAGTGAGGATGCATATGGGACGAACACAACTAGTTCGTGGAAGTAACGTCAGGACGGTTAGTGCTAGGAGTTCTAGGATGGAATGATTATATCACTTAGTAGCTCTGAAGACGGGGTTGGCCTTCTGACATCCTGAAATCCGATCCTATTTCGATAAAATGAAATGTGCATTTCGTCGACGTGCCTATGGTCCTTTTTCTCTGAGCTGATCACTCACGAGTTAACTAACCTATTGGGTGAAGCCATTAAGGGATATATCCATGGTAAAATCCCTAAAAGCTACCTAATTGGTTGGATTGGACTAAAATCACGTTCGGTCGATTTTAACCATGAAATTTAATTCGGTTTTGAGAATCGAATATTCGAGCGTGTCACAATTCAAATTTTTGGACCTCGTCTCATCGTCCGTCAAATTATCGGCGAGTCCGAAATTTCAAAAAAAGAAATTATCGGAAGAAAAATCGAAGATCGGAAGAAAATAAAAAGGGAATGAGAAAAGGAAAATAATAGAAATAAGAAAAGTGGGTTTTCTTATTAAAGTATTATTTTCTTTCCCTTTTTTTTTCTCTCTCTCTCTCTCTCTCTCTCTCTCTCTCTCTCTCTCTCTCTCTCTCTTCTTTTCTTTTCTCCCTCTCCCTTTCTTTTTCTCTCTTTTTCTCTCTCCTCTCCCCTCCCCCTTCGTGCGAAACCCTCCCCCAGCCGACCACCCCTTTTTGCTGTCTTCCACTTTGCTTTACTTTATTTGATTTCTCTTCTTGACCGGTCAAATCTTTCTCTCTCTTCTTACCTCCTCCCTCACGATACCTTCTCCTTCTTCTTCGTTCTTCTCTGTGCAAAACCGAACCAGAAGTTGCAGGAGATCGGAAGCCCAAGCCAGCCACCGACGCCGCCTGTCCCGCCGCCGCACCGCACGCCCACGCCGGCTCGTCCGCCGCTCGCCGCGTGCTCCGCCAGCCCTCGTTTCCTCGCGCTCAGGCCTCCCCCGTGCGTCTCTCGCCCCTGTTCTGTCTCGTCCAGCCACCGTGAGTGGCCGAGCAAGCCGCCGGAGCCGCCGTGTGGCCTCACCGGACCGCCTCTTGCTTTCCCGACCCCTCTCCGCCTCTAACCATCCCTGTTTTCCTCTGTTTCGCAGCAAACCAGCAACCCACGAAATGGGTTTCCAGCTGGTTCGGGCTCGTTTTGGGCCGTTTCCGGGCCTCGGATCCGTGAGTCGCTTTGGGAAGAATCGTTCCTCGCGTCGCCACCGTCGGATTGATCCGATTTGTGCGCGATTTGGTGAGTAATCTCACTAATCCAGGATTAGTGGCTAATTATGCTTTAAGCTGGTTTAGATTTAATTAATTATAGTTAGGTTGTTAGATTAGAATAAATTAGCAATTATTAGCCAATTGTGATGTGAATTAGATAAATTGAATGTGTAATTAGCAAGTAGACATTGTCTACTAATTATTGGAAGTGCCTTGGGATTTTTCCCGACCCTTAGTGGGCTCCAATTAGGCTTTTTGGGCCTAAGTGGAATTTTTAGCATTTAAATATTAATTTTCGGAATTAAATTAAATAATTATTTATTTTCCGAAAAATCAACTAAGATGGCCTGGAACCAGAAAATGGTGCTGATGAGCGTGGTGAAGTCCGTTTATTTAATTGGGCTTTATTTTGAGCTAAATTGAATTTTTAATAATAATAATTTAATTTTCGAAATTAATAAATTATTTATTTATTTTCGGAAATTAAGATTTTGATGGCCGATGACCAAATTTCGTGCTGATCGTCGTGGCGGAGTCCGTTTATTTATTTGAGCTCCACGTTGTATGGAATTGAATAAATTGTGATATTTTAGGGATTTACCCTAATTGATTGGAATTGATTGAGATTGAATTGGCCAAGTGTGTTATTTAGCATTTATAATGCTTTGTTGAGTTGATTTAATTAATTGATTGAGAAATCGTTGGGTATTGGTTATCACCTGAAAGGAAGCATGTGGGCTCGGTGAATTGGAATATTACCTGGAAAATGCACGTGAGTTTAGTGGTTGATCATAGTGAATTGTTTATGTTGGCTCGTGATCGGTGTATCACCTTGGCGAAAAGACGCCCGAGAGCATATTGAATTGTTTATGTTGGCTCGTGATCGTGTATCACCTTGGCGAAAAAGACGCCCGAGAGCATATTGAATTGTTTACGTTGGCTGTGATCAGTGTATCACCTTGGCGAAAAAGACGCCCGAGAGCATAGTAAAGTGTTCACTGTACGTCACCTTGGCGAATCGACGCCCGAGAGCATTGATGGAGCTCTGTGACTAAGTGCAGGCATCATAAAAAGGGCACGTGGGCTTGGTGACTTGATGCATCACTTTGGCGAAAAGGTCGCCTGAGAGAATGCACGTGGGCCCAAGGTTCGAGGCACGTGAACTCGGAGACTTGGAAGGTCATCCTGGAAAATGCATGTGGCCTAGCTTTTAAATATCCCACAGTGGGGATTGATTTGTATGACATGTAATCGACTGGTTCGATTTGTTTGAAGTAAATAGGTGCCTATTGTGAATTGTACTGACTTGCAGGTGGGATCTGAGGCCAAGGTAAGTCTTCTGCCCTGTGCGTGTTTAGGCAGCCTTTAGTATAATAGTTTACTAATCGGGCTTAGTGGGGTAGAACTCGCTGAGACGTAGTCTCATCCCAGTTTGGGGAAAAACATTTTAGGACCCCGATGAGGAGCTGAGGAGGAATCTGAGAAGGAGAACTCGGAGGTGAAACCTGAGTAGAAGGATTTTTGGAAGAAGACGATAATACCGAGAGAGATTTTGAGTATGACCTGAAGGGATTGAGATTCCATTTTCTTTTGTGAACTCCAATTGATATGAATAGTTATGAAGTGGTTTGTGTTTTGTATAAAAGTTTGGTTATAAGTTTCTATATGGAAAATTATGGCCCTACTTTTCTATCCCATTGTTTTATTGTCTGGGGATTTATAACTGCTTCCGCATGTGCTTAATAATTGAAAGGGTCGGCGATACTAGTCCTGGGATATCGCATTATAAAATCGACCAAGTGAGAAGGATGTGTACGTGCCCGAGGATCGGGGCGTGACAGCCTCCCGTGCACAAACTGGTCGAGAGTTGACACCGCTCTCCTAACGAGGTCATGGTAGGCCGAAACAAATTGTTAAGCCTAAAAAGATCTGCTATCTCACTCGATGGACTAGATGCCCGGGCGAAGCTGGGCGTGGTACAATCTCGTACAAAGAAGCATTGATCGTATTGTTCGCTAGAACAACTATAAGAGGAAGGCTGGCCTGGCGAATTCCGCTTGTCAAGCGCCGAACAAGTCGTTCTGCAGTCAAGGAAACTATCGGCTTATGACATATGGTATCAGAGCCGGAATTCCTTCAGTAAGTGGGTGAGTCGGAGAATCGGACTCCTCGCTCTAGTGTGGGTTGAACTGAGAAGTACTAATGGTCTACCTGGTCCTATGAGGGCAGAGAGTGAATCACCAAGGCAAAAGGTGCCCAGAAAAAGCATGGCTCTCTAAATCCCTTATAATGACAATGGGGGCACTAGAAAGAGTCAGTTCCTCACCAAGCGGACAATGGGTTCGAGAAGAACCAAATCCTCTCTGAATGAGGATAACGTTCCTGGATCGATCGGTGAATTCAAAGAAGAGGTCTACTACCATGTTTTCAACAAGGAAAGAACCTCCATTTGGTTGGCTGGGGTCAAGATGCTTAGTACACAAAACTGATGTTGCCAAAAGATACGGTTGGTGAAAAATGCCACACTTACCAAAGAAAGGGTAGGTGACCGAGAATGGCTTGAACAGTTGAGATCAAAAGAGGCTACCGATGGAGCAAAACCTATTTTGTTGGGCAAGCATGACTGTTGACACCTAAATTTTGATGACCCATTTAGTCATTTATCGCATTAAAAAAATTAGTGGTTAATTTTATCCCTGAAAAAATATTAATTGCATAGCATATAGATTTAAGTGCATTTGTTTTTAATTTGTGTTTTTTTACATATATTTACTAGACTGGTGGCGGATGGGTCGAATTAGTGGTTTTGGGTTTTAAATTAGTAGGCGAACTAAGCCCATGAAGAGTACAAATTGGCCCGAGCCCGTTTTCTGAAATTGAGATTTGAAATGAGGATTTTTGGAATTTAAAAAAATCGGGTTGTAATCTTATCTTTAAAAATCAATAGAAGATATTCAAGAGATAAGGAAAAGGATTTTCATGATCGTAGGGGTTATAAGCAATCTTTGTATGAGATGAAATATTTATAAAAGATTGCATTTTGTTTTCCTTATATAAGGAGTGCACGGAAAAAATTCAGAAAAGAAAAAGTTTATGCACAACAGCAAAGGGAGAAAGAGGACGTGCAGCAAAGGAAAAGAAGAAAAAAAAAAAAAAGCAAAAAGGAAAAGCAGAGCAGAGAACAGAGAATTGTTCATCTTCCCCATTGCGCCGATCGTCGCGTGGCACCACCTGCTGCTCGGCCACCGCATCGTGCCTCGCCGCACCGCCCCACAACCGTCCAAAGCTCCACCACCGCCGATCTGCCAGCAACTCGCGAAGCTGCTCCTGCCTCGACGTGCCTCTACCGCTGCTGTCTGCGCCCCATCAGACGCCGAGCCAACGCCCTTGCAATGTTCCTATTCGCGAAGCCACCATTGATTTGCCCCGATCAGTCGATGCCGCAACCCGTCTGCTCCCACGACTTCGTCTGCGATGCCTACGAAGCCTTTGCTGCTCCCGACGACCTAATGCTGCTTTGAGCCGTGACCCATCCTAGCTTCAACCTCACAACCTAATGCCTCACATCGGCGATCTGCGATTGCCCACGCCTCCGCCTGAGCCCTGCTTTGACAGCTCGCTCTGTTCGACGCCACACCACTACGCTGCTATCCCGCACCCCCCGCACTACTGCGATCCCGCGCCTCCGCAACGCCCGAGTCAACCCACCTTGCTACGACACCACTAAGGTTCCTTTGCCCATGAGCTCCGCGATCCGACACCACTAACGCCATCATGCTGCCCCCTGTGACACTGCACCAGCCCGAGATCCGCCTGCTGTCCTTATAGCACACCTACCACTAATCTCCACCTTCCGCCCAGTGCCGACGAACTTGCTGTCACCCATTTTCCTTAGGTTTCTCATTTTTCTTTTATTTTTATTCTTCTTATTTTATGTTACTTTAATTTATTTTTAGTTAGTTTTTCTATTATTGTTTAAGTTTGAATATTGTAAGGTGAATTTTAGGTTATGGATATTATAAGCATTATCGTCGGGAGTTATTCCTAAAATTATTGTAATTATTAATTTGACCCGTAAGATGTCGATCATTTTTTTTAATTGTATTAATTCTTGGGGGTTTGTTGATAGTATCTTAATTGTTGAATCAATATAATTATTAATTTAATCTGTAAGACTTCGGATCAGATTTTTAATTATTTTGAATTTCTTGTCGTGACGTTCGGGGTTATAGCAATCGTTAATTTGACCTGTGAGATAATATGTTGTTTTATTATTATTTTAATTCTTTATTTGATCGGATGCCTTGAGTAGTTTAAATACAGTGTTTATTCGATAATTGCTTGTTTTGGAGAACCACCAAAAAAATCCAAAAAATATTTGAATTAGGACTCGGTTTGTTTTGGAATATTTCTTGTTATCTTGCATAGCTAGAATAGGGATTTTAGTTCAAATCTAGAAAAAAAAGTGCATTCATTTAGGTTGTTAGTTTTTAATTTAAATTGCACATTTAATTATTTGACAATTGTGAATTTAGAATTTTATAAAAATAAAAACACAAAAGAATCATCATGCATATCATGTAGAATTAGGGCATTCTTTGTACGTCATGGCATCTTAGGATAAAATTGCAAGTTTCATTTTAAATTCACTTCATTATTTAGAATAGATTGCATTTTTAGGATAAAAAAATCATATGCACGTCATATAGAATTAAGTTCATGAAATGCACGTCATTTAGTGATTGTTGTTAAGTTCATTATATTAGGAATTGCTCATCATTAGACTAGGTCATTTAATAAATGTCGCGTGACATATAGCTTGCATATTAAATTGCATGTTATATGTCATTTTAGTTGAAATAATTTTGTATGTCATTGCATTGCATTGTATGTCATTAGAACTAGGTCATTTACACTATGGGATGCATATCTGCAGGAAATTTACTCTCCTTCCTTGGTTCTAAGCCTAGGTCTATTCATGGTATTAGAGCCATGGTTTTGTTTTTAAGGTTATCCATTTCATGCACTTAGTAGGTGAATCCAGTACTGAGAAGATCTCTTTCCATCATGTCTACAGAACCAGAAATCCTCGAAGCACCTGTTTCTCTTGCTCCATCTTCCTCATCATCCACCACTCCAAAATTGCGTGTCTCCAATGCTTCTAAGATAGATTATCTCTATGAAGTCTCTCTTAGTGATGAAACCAAAATTTCCAAAATCCAACTTCCTCTCATGAACCCTTACTCTACTTTTGCCAAACCCAACTCGTCATTTTCACCCATCCATTCCATTCGACAACTGATACTCCAAAGAAGTAAAAGAGCATGTCCAGTCCTCCAAATTCAACCAGCACCCCATACCTGCTACTAAAAAAGAGTACTTTGTTACTCTCCAGATTCCTCATGAATTTCCTAGACAATGGGTTCAGCAAGGATATTCTCATGTCCATTACGGCGTTGTTCATCTTGATCTTACCTTTCATGGTCATAAAGGCTTGCAGAATTGCTTTGTTGGATACCAGGTTTTTGCAATACCAGCATGCTTGCATTGATACTGTCCAAACTACTTTGAATGCTGGAACAATTTTTGTGACTTTGTATCCAAACTTCAACATTGCTCTTTCAGACCCTCAGCTACTCTCTTTCTTAAAAGTTCAAGTTCAACTCACTAGAGCACCTCAAACTGCTAACTCTGTAGCTGCAACACTTCATTACCAATGATTTATCGAGTGCAAAACCATGCTCTTAATCTGAATTTCAACAATGGCAATGAAGATGCTTTGTTCATCTCCATGCAGAATGACCAGGCGTCATGCATCCATGTTCTCAGAAAAATCCCAAAAGATACGTTGGCCAAACTCCTTCCAGAGACTTGGATTACCAACTACGAAAATCTGCACCAGCATAACAAGCCTTTCCAGCCTACGGACTCTTAAGTTCGTCCGGAAAAAGATGGAACTATTTCCATCAAGTTTGGCAAGGAAAAAGGAAGAAAGTCCTTCTATCTTCCAAACACTCTTCATAATTGAACCGTGTGTTCCTGAATCAATTTCCGAGCCAGATCCAAAAAAACACGTTCGACACTTTAATAGTGATGGACATCCTTTCCATTACTACAAAGACAATTATGGTCATTGTTTTTGGGATCATTTTTGCCAATGTTCCTATTGTACAAAGTCCCTCGACGAGGTAGATCCTCTTGCAAGACCTCCACCTCGATAGAAAAAACCAAAAGATCCCATACAAACAAAGGCACCAGAAACTTTCGGGAGGGAATTATTCACACACTATGAATAGTGATAGTACTGTGAATAGTACTTTCCCTAGCTTAGTGCTACAGTAAAAGTGAACATTGACTTGCTACAATGAAATTGTACAGACTCAACGGTCTCGTCCGTCACGAGTATTGTAGCTACAGACTGAGTCATCTAAGCTGCATTCTAGAAGATGTTCCTCATATTTCTATTCAAGAGCTTCAAGTTCTTCTGGTGATAGGATTTGGTTCAGCCGTCGTGATGAGGATGCTTCTACATGACCCCAACTCGATCTTTGCTAGCTCTCGGTCCTCATCACTATTCACCGCCTCGCCCATCACGCATTGATCCTCGAGCACATGCCCATCCCTCTCTGGTCGATTAAATAGCAACGTCCCAGAACGCATCACCAACCCATTCATTTTGATGCACATGTGGAAGCAATTAAATGATCCGCAGACAACAACAAAATGGGATAGGAAAGTAGGGCCACAAATTCTCGAATTGAAAACACAACCACACTTATATATACATAGCCAATCATGACATATATAATGCAAGCTTGTCTATTTACAACGTCTACAAAACAGGTGGGGTTTCAAATAACTATGGGTTCTTGTCCTCGTCGCCATCTCCCTCCACACTGCAACTAGAGCCTTTAGTAGAATACACCGGAGTTTCGGGGTCTTCAAGATCTGGGTCTACCATGTCTACGATCGAGCCTTGAGGAGGATTTGTTGTGCCATTTCCAAAAGCAACCTCCAGCACATACAGAGGTATCTCAAATTCCGGTATGGGATCTTCTCTCTGTTGGAGAAATCTTTCCAGAATATTTTGAAGCTGACAAAACATTTCTATCAGTCTAGTCTGGATACCGACATTTTAAAGTCTGAAGACTGTGTATTCACCAGACTCAAGACTCAAGACTCAAGACTTAAGACTCAAGACTTAAGACTATTCTCACTGACAGTCTTTCTAATCCAGTGACGAAGGAAATCCAAAGCCGAAGTATATGGTTGAGGATTCGATCCTATCCTCTGGAAAAGATTCCTTGGTTGGATAAATATTTCGGATTCTTTTATTGTTATTTAGATCAATTGAAGATCCAATGGTCGACGAAATATTCTTGGAATGTTCTATTCTTGGAAACCAAGATCCTGATTGTATGGGCGAACAGATTGATGGGCTATCATCGGTTCCTTAAATAGCTCGGATGATCTTCTTAATTGATTCCGTCCAACGGGTAAATTGGAGGAATTCCTTTGGTAAGTGCCAACGGCTATGATGGCATAAAGGAGTATAAAAGAAGACATTCTGGTTGTTTTAGGAGTGCGATCGATAGAAAAATTCCAGAGTCTTAAGAACCTTGATTATTAGTCGATACAGTTCGAGCGAAATTGTATACACAGAGAGTGTTTATACTTAGTGACACCTTGAGCGAGTGTGGTAGATCATCTACACCTAGAAATCAAGGAAGATCAACACCGTAACATCTCTTTGTTCATAGTGGAATCCAGCCAATTGGCTGTCGGTGCGAAAGAGTGGACGTAGGCTTGAATCAAGCCGAACCACTATAAACCGCGTGTTCAATTCTCTCTTTCCCTTACTCAGTCTTACGATTGATTTTTAATTATTGCAAATCCTTCAACTGTCTAAATATTGTGCAATCTTCAAGAAAATTTTTATATATCTATTCACCCCCTTCTAGGTACTCATACTAGCTATATCAATTGGTATCAGAGCTTGTATTCTTACTTTGTTTGAAGTGTTTTTACTTCAGAGTAAAAGATCCATGGCTAGTATGCTAGCACCAGAGCTGGTGGAAGGGCAAAGCAATACCAGACCACCCTACTTTGATGGAAAGGATTACAACATCTGGAAGAACAAGATGAAAGCTTTTCTACGGTCAAAGGATCCTCCGGAATAGGACGTTGTGGAAAGAGGAATTACTCCTACTGCTGCATCGCATCCGAAAGAGGAAAGAAAACTGTTGATACCAGTGGAATGTCTCAAGAAGAGATAAACAAGAGACAAGCACTCGATGCAAAAGCAATTTACTCTTTATATTATGCTTTGTCACCAACTGAATATAACAGAATATCTTCTTGTGTTACAGCAAAAGAAGTCTGAGACAGATTACATATCACTTATGAAGGGACAAACCGAGTGAAGGAGACCAGAATTAACATTCTCCTTGGTCAATATGAAGCCTTCAAAATGAAACCAGGAGAATCTATAACTGACATGTTTAGCCGTTTTACAGATATTGTCAATGGCCTTGAAAATCAAGGACAGAAAATTTCTGATCCTATGAAGGTGAACAAGCTACTGCGTGGACTCTCCAAGGATTGGAATCATATAAAGACTTCAATAAGAGAGACGCAAAGAATTATGCCATTATCTGTAGACGAGCTGATTGGAACTCTTCATCTTACGAAGTGGAACGAATTAATGAAGACGAAGATCAAAGAGGTAAGAAATCCATTGCATTAAAATCTAATGATGATTCTGATGATACAGATTCTGAAGAAGATCTGGACAATAAGGAGCTTGCTCTTATGATTAGAAGGTTCAGAAAGCTTAATAGAAAAGGAAGAAGGTTCAACTCAAAGAAACAAAGTTTTCAGAAATAGCAAACCAAGTTTGTTGATAATGAGAAACCAAACAAAGATATAGTTTGCTTCGAGTGTAAGAAAAAGGGACACATCAAACCCAATTGTCCTCTTCTGAAGAAGAAAAGAGGAAAGTCTGAGAAGTCTCGAAAAGCTCTTAAAGCCGAAACCTGGAGCGATACAGAGTATGAAGAAAGTGACAAGGAATATGCCAACCTGTGTCTGATGGCACAATCAGACTCAGACTCTGGATCAGACTCAGACAGTAAATTTGAGGTAAATGATTATAAAATCCTTGTCAAAGTCTCTAAATACATTAATGAACTATGTTTTAGTCTTAAGACTTCTCTCAAAAAGATTTCCGAACTTAAAAAGGAAAACTCAGTTTTAAAACAAAAGGAAAACATTTTAGAAGAAAAAGTGAAAAGTTTAGACTTGAATATTTCTACTCTTAAAGAAAATGAAGATAATCTTTTGAAAGAGAATGCTCTCTTAAAAACTGACTTATCAAATATTTCAAAGAAATTTTCAATAGGGTCGGAAAAACTTGAAAAAGTTCTTTCAAATCCAAAGACCTTACTTCAATAAGTCTGGTCTAGGTATGACAGCGAAACGATCCCCTTGATTGATTTTCCGAAAGTAAAAGAAAGAATTAAGAAAAGACCGTCGAGAGAGGCTTACAAAAATCATTTCAAGAAAGTTTTTGTAAAGTCTCAGAGGTCGAAATGCTTTAAGGTGTTCAAAGTGTAACAAATAGATCATTTTGAAAAAGAGTGTCCTATGGTTTGGAAGCCCGTTAAGAAAGTATGGCCTAATAATGCTCATTCTACTAACGCCAAAGGACCCAAGAAAATTTGGGTACCAAAGAAAGCTTGAGACTCTCTTTTGAATGCGTCTCCGTCAAAAAGAAAGTAAAATGGTATCTTGACAAATGATGTTCAAGACATATGACAGAGACTCAAATTGCTTCATAAAGCTTATTCAAGTAAATGGTGGAAAAGTTTTATTTGGAGGAAACAAAAAGGAAGCATTATGGGATTTGGAACCGTGAAAATTGGAAATCTCACAATAAGCAATGTCTCTCTAGTGGAAGGACTCAACTACAATCTTCTCAGCATTAGCCAATTGTGTGATACTGGTTTCAAGATCTCCTTTCAAGAAGGCATATGTTCTGAATTAGCAAAGACTCAACTCGCCTTTCATGGGTCGAAGGCATGGAAATATCTACCTCCTTGATGTAAAACCAAATGAAGCACAATGCCTAATCTCAATTCAAGATGAAGCAGTCTTATGGCACGAAAGCTTGGCCATGTCAACATGAAGCAATTAGCCAAAATCTCATCAAAGAAGCTTGTTCGAGGTCTACCTAAATTGCCATACCAAAAGTCTGATTCATGCACTCCATGCATTCTGAAAGTAGGTAAGAAATTCATTTAAGCCAATAAATCATGTCTCTACTAATCATGTACTACAGCTTGCTGCATATGGATCTCTTCGGACCAACAAGAACCCAGAGCATTGAAGGTAAGAAATATTGTCTAGTAATTGTAGACGATTACTCTCGCTTTACCTGGGTATATTTTCTTGCAAGTAAGTCAGAAACCTTTTCGTACTTTGAGAAGTTTGCTAAAAAGGTTCAAAATGAAAAAGGATGTGCAATCTCAAATATAAGAACAGATCATGGAAGTGAATTTGAAAATCAAGATTTTACGAAATTTTGTGATAAATCTGGTTTTAATCATATGTTTTCCTCTCCATATACTCCGAGCAAAATGGAGTTGTGGAAAGAAAGAATAGATCTCTTCAAGAAATGGCTAGAACACTTTTAATTGAAAGTAAAATTTCTTCACGATTTTGGGCTGAAAACTGTTTCAACAAAGATGCTATATTATAAATAAAGTATTTCTAAGACCTATTTTAGAGAAAACCCCTATGAATTGTTCAAAGGTAAGAAGCCTATTGTTTCATATTTTCATGTGTTTGGTTGCAAATGCTTTATTTTGAAAAATGCAAATGATCGAGTTGGTAAGTTTGAAGAAAGATCGATGAAGGCATCTTCCTTGGATATTTTACTTCAAGCAAAGCCTACAGAGTCTATAACAAGAAAAGCTAGTCTGTGGAGGAATCAATGAATGTCAAATTCCAAGACTCAACGCAAGATGAATCCAGCCAGGACTCGATGAAGAGTCTCGAACCCGCTCTAGACCTTCCAATGTCTACAACTCAAGAAGCATCTCGACTCTAAAAGTCCAACATCAAGATGCTCATAAAGATTCAAATAAAGAAAGAGATCATCAACTAGGCAAATCAACCAAGAATCGGAAGCATAAATCCAGTCATCCCAAAGATCTCATTATTGGCAAAATCAATGAAGGAATCCTCACCAGATCAAAAAGGCATGAAGAATCTAGTGCTTTGTGGCTCTCATTTCTGAAATTGAACCAAAAAGCATAGAAGAAACTTTATCTCGATGAAAGTTGGATCGAAGCTATGCAAGAAGAACTCGATAGTTCAACATCAATGATGTCTCGGGAATTGACATCTAAACCAAAAGGTAAAACTGTTATTGGAGCCAAATGGGTATTCAGGAACAAGATGAATGAAGAAGGAAAAGTCGTACAAAACAAAGCAAGACTCGTGGCCAAAGGATATACGCAAGAAGAAGGAATAGACTATGACGAGACTTACGCACCGTAGCAAGGTTAGAAGCTATTCGACTATTACTTGCGTTTGCTTGTTATAAAAATTTCAGGTTATTCCAAATGGACGTCAAAAGTGCGTTCCTAAATGGATTTATTCATGAGGAAGTTTATGTGGAACAACCACCTGGGTTTGAAGACCCAAAGAAGCCGACTCGGTCTTTCGGACCGAAAAAGGCCTTGTATGGTTTAAAGCAAGCACCTCGAGCTTGGTACGATAGACTAAGTAAGTTTTTATTACAGAATGGTTTTGTCAAAGGTAAAGTAGATACTACTTTGTTTATCAAAAAGGAAAGCAAAAGCTTTTTACTTGTTCAAATATATGTGGACGATATTATTTTTAGATCACCTAATGAAAGTCTATGCAAGAAATTTTCTAAGTCTATGCAGGATGAGTTTGAAATGAGTATAATGGGAGAATTAACATTCTTTCTTGGACTCCAAGTGAAACAAATGAAGGAAGGAACTTTTATTCATCAAGAAAAATATGCAAATGATCTTGTCAAAAGGTTTGGATTGGAAAAGTGCAAAAAGACCGATATACCAATGTCATGTTCTCAGAAGATAGACAAGGATGAAGAAGGGAAGAAAGTAGATCAAAAGCTGTACAGGAGCATGATTGGTTCACTTCTTTATCTTACCGCTTCTAGACCTGACATTTTGTTAAGTGTTTGCATCTGTGCTAGGTTTCAATCAGATCCTAGAGAATCACATCTCAGTGCCGTGAAACATATTATTAAATACATTGCCTCTTCTTCAAGCATCGGTCTTTGGTATCCAAAGAGGGGAGACTTTAATCTTCTAGGATACTCAGATGCAGATCTGGCCGGTTGCAGAGTCGATAGAAAAAGCACTTTTGGAACTTGTCAACTGCTTGGAAACAGGACAGTGTCTTGGTTTTCAAGGAAGCAAAGCACTGTAGCTCTCTCAACGATAGAAGCAGAGTATGTAGCTCTTGGAAGCTGCTGTTCGTAAATTCTTTGGATAAAACAACAGCTACAAGACTTTGGGATTGAAGACTCATGCATAGAAATCAGATGTGACAACACCAGTGCGATCAATCTCACCAAAAATCCAATCCTTCATTCAAGAGCAAAGCATATTGAGATTCGTCATCACTTCATTAGAGATCATATTCAAAATGGAGAAATCTCGATTCAATTTGTTGATTCAAAGAGTCAACTAGCGGATATATTCACAAAGCCTTTGGAGAAAAATCAATTCGACCTTATCCATTCAAGACTCAACATTTTGAAGCTTGAAGAAGTTAAAGTCTAGAGACTCACCAACTCTAAGACTCTAATCTCTCAAACTTTAAATCCTCGAGACTCGAGACATTCATGGCTATAGACCGTAAGTTGCTATTTTATCTATAAGGTACGAATTCTCGTTTAGTTATTTTATCTAAACTCGAAAAAGTACGATCTTTCGTTCGGTTATTCTATAATCCGTGTGAAATTCGAAAACTTGTCTTTTTAAAAAGGATTAATTTTGGCAGTTATTGATTTTGAAAAGAAGTGTTCGTACACTTTCCTTGTACCGATTGAACTTCCATTTTCAAAACTGAGTTATATATATACAGTTTTTTTTTTCCAATCTTCAAAACCCTAAAAGGAACTCTCCTCCCGATCCTGTTTCTATTTCTTGTTCATCTTCGAGAAAGTGGTCATCTTTTCTTGGGAAAGCAAGTGAAGGAATCTTCCAATCGACAAAGAAAAATGTCTTCTTCAAGGAAATCATCAAGAATCGCAAGCAGGGGACCACAAATAATGGAGAAGGGACCGACTCACTTCGATCTCACTGAGGAAGAAGACTTATCAAGTCAGCAACAAAGTCCGATTCGCTCTCATCCACGTCATTCAACGCCTCCTACCCCACAAGGTGCAAGTCAACATCTGGAAGAAGAGATAATCGAGGAAGCCGACCCAGTAAGAGTCCAAAAACCCTCCTTTATCTATAAGCTTTATCGTGCGTTGAAAAGCACCGGTACTCCATTGAAATATATAGATGACTTCCTTAAGGATAAAAATTATGGGAATGAGTATCTTTTTCTGCGGAAAATGGAGGAATTGGGAGTTGCTCCGAAAGGAAAAGCGAGAGGACGCACTTGCGAACATTCCAAGTGACCCTCGCATGCCAGGACAAAATCTGATTGAAGGGAACGATGATGACAGAATGTTCCTTGAATTCCAACCGAGAATGGGAGTGGCAGCAAAGGTGAAAGGAAATCGGATGGATTTGTTCAAATCCAAGGATCAGGAAAACGTGTATTTCAGGCTGTTGAAAAGAGGGGTGATAAACCCTAGAAGTGTCGATTTTGACTTCCTGGACGCCATCAACATGAACTTAAGAGAGAAGTTGAATTTGCTTCAACTTGAGAATTTTTGCTCTGACTCTACGGACGGGTATGCTCAATTGACCGCTTATTTCTATTCAAATCTTAGCTTTTTGGATGCGAATAGAATTTCATTCAGTGTACGAGACCAAGTCTACGTGGTAGATGTGAATATGTTGGCGGATATAGTTGGAGTTGAACGAGGACGTTATCTACCAATCAAAGTCTCACCTGCTCGTACTACTCTGGAACTTGTCAAAGATAGGGACGCAGAGAAGAAAATTACCTATTCCAGGATGAATGCCATCAATATTGTGCTTCATAAGATTGTGATCAACTGTCTCAGACCGAAGTCTACGTCAAAGACTTCCGTGTCTCTTTCTGAAGAAAAGTTGATGTACGCGATCAACTCAGGACGGAAGTTCTCTCTCCCGCACACTATTCTCTTCCATATGTACAGAGCAATGTCGAAAGACAAAGGACAATTGCCTTATCCTGGTCTGGTGACCAAGATCTTCAGACACATGAATATTGAACCACCACAAACATTTTGTGTTCGACCGTGTGATAAGATGGTGGTAGGTTTGAAGATGTTAACGAAGATGCGTCTGCAAGAACTTTCCAAGGCAATGGAGAAATTCAGAGTGAAATCTCCAGTTCAGTCTGCTTCAAAGAGAAAAGGAAAGGAGGCCATTGGTGCCCCATCGAAAAAGAAGAAAAGAACTCTCATCCTGGAGGATGAAGATGAAGAGGATGAAGATCCCACTATCCATGCACTAACAAGAACCAGACGTTCTGTGCCTCAACCGATAGAACTTCAGAAGAAACAGAGAGAAGAAGAAGAGCAAACCAGGAGCAGAGAAGAAGAAGAGGAGAGAGAGAAGGAGAAAGAAGCTGAAGAAGAAAGAGAAGGAGAGAAAGAAAAGTCTGCTGAATCTGGAGAGAAGGGAAATCAAGAGCATGATCATCACTCTTCTCCTTTCGATGTCCTAGAGACAGGGGGAGTTGGCGAGCAAGAAAGGTCCACACCTCATGCTGCCGATAGTGAAGGTCCAAGACAATCTCCAGCAGACCCAGAAGAATTTCAGACTTCTCAATTGCCTGAAGAAGGTGATACGTCGACACCAAATCTGCCAGACTATACAGAAGCGCCATCGTCTGCATTTACTCCATTTGAGAAAGCTCATGCCAGTACATAGACGGACAATTCTGCAGATTTTCGTCGCATCATGGATATTCTTCTGGAAATGCGTGGCCAGATATATGCTCTGGACTGTGAAATTCAAGCCATGAAGAATGCTGGACAAGCATCTTCAGTCACCCTGGAGGACAAAATGAAAGACCTCGCTCTACAACTTCAAGCCAATGCCAAAGGAGAAGAGGTAGCTCAACTAAGGGAGGACTTGAAAAGGCTAGAAGGTGTAGTCCAGTCAATGGGAGATTTCCAGATCGTGCGCATTCCCAAGCAGACATGACTCCTTTCTCACCCTTTTTAATGATGACAAAAAGGGGGAGAACCAATTTGAACGAACAACTTTCAACATCTTAAAAACTTTGACTTTTGTGGTTATGTTTATTTTTTAGTATGACTTGAGAACTTGAACTTGGGTGTGAATTTAAATTTGACTGAATTGGCTGTGGATTTTGATGCTTGACTGGTTGCATTTATATCAAGTGTTGTTATATGGTATTACTCATGAAAGACTAACCAATTTTCTGTGGATGCGTAGTCCGGTTGCTTTATTAATCTTTTTGAGTTAGCCATATTGCTTGAGAAATGTTTTTGCAGGTCAAAGTTGTTCAAATCTACAAGAAAGTTTTGTCACCATCAAAAAGGGGGAGATTGTTGGAGAAATCTTTCCGAGAATATTTTGAAGCCGACAAAACATTTCTATCGCCTAGTCTCGGATACCGACATTTTAAAGTCGAAGACTTTGTATTCACCTCAAGACTCAAGACTCAAGACTTAAGACTATTCTCACGAGTCTTTCTAATCCAAAGTGACGAAGGAAATCCAAAGCCGAAGTATATGGTTGAGGATTCGATCCTATCCTCTGGAAAAGATCCCTTGGTTGGATAAATATTTCGGATTCTTTTATTGTTATTTAGATCAATTGAAGATCCGATGGTCGACGAAATATTCTTGGAATGTTCTATTCTTGGAAACCAAGATCCTGATTGTATGGGCGAACAAGATTGATGGGCTATCATCAGGTTCCTTAAATAGCTCGGATGATCTTCTTAATTGATTCCGTCCAACGGGTAGATTGGAGGAATTCCTTTGGTAAGTGCCAACGGCTATGATGGCATAAAGGAGTATAAAAGAAGACGTTCTAGTTGTTTTAGGAGTGCGATCGATAGAAAAATTCCAGAGTCTGAAGAACCTTGATTATTTTTTTTCTTTTTTTTTTTGGTGACCCAGGGAACCTCCGAAGAGTAAACCCCGGACCTAAGACGCGCGTTATGCATTGAAGCATCGCTTCCACGGAGGTTCGAACCCTTCCCCCTGCGTTTGGGGTACCAAGCCCTAACCAACGCTTCCACCGCGGGCGGTGGTAAGAACCTTGATTGTTAGTCGATACTGTTCGAGCGAAATTGTATACACAGAGAGTGTTTATACTTGGTGACACCTTGAGCGAGTGTGGTAGATCATCTACACCTAGAAATCAAGAAGATCAACACTGTAACATCTCTTTGTTCATAGTGGAATCCAGCCAATTGGCTGTCAGTGCAGAAGAGTGGACGTAGACTTGAATCAAGCCAAACCACTATAAACCGCGTGTTCAATTCTCTCTTTCCCTTACTCAGTCTTACGATTGATTTTTAATTATTGCAAATCCTTTAATTGTCTAAATATTGTGCAATCTTCAAGAAAATTTTTATATACCTATTCACCCCCCTCTAGGTACTCGTACTAGCTATATCACTCTCTGGCCATTCTGAGCCTGGCAGTACCATGATTGGTATTGGTGAGGCACCTTTTTGGGTAGACCCGCATCAACCCATACTATAGACCTTACCAGCTCATAATTCTAGCCTTTAGGGCTCCCATGCAACGGAATGTAAGATGTCTGTTCTATGACTTTCCTTAGCTAACTAAAATGCTCGAGAGGAGTTGTCATTTATGGACCTGAAATGTTATCCCACAATAGGGTGAGATGACGTCTCAGCAAGTTCTACCCCTTAAGACCTGACTAGGAAGAAAATATACCCTGAGGGCCGCCTAAGCACAAACACGAGTCAGAGGACTTACCTTACTTGAGTCCTCTTGAAGGCTGAAAGTACTGAAGAGGTTCTCCATTGAATTTAACGCTAAGTGTGACCGTAGTAACACATTGCATTACCCATCTCACCCATTTCTCATCAAAGCCAATCTTATTTAGGCATGCCTCCAAGAAATCCCATTCCATTCGATCATAGGCCTTCTTCATATCTAATTTAAGAACTGCTTGGAATTTCTTTTTCCTGCTTTTTATTCTAATTTGATGTAACACTTCCTGAACAATAAAGATATTATCTTGAATTTGCCTCCCGCCAACAAAAGCACTTTGTTCTACTGCTATAATTTCTGGTAAAAAAGGTTTAAGTCTATTAGCTAGCACTTTCGAAATAACCTTGTAGCCAAAGTTGCATAAGCTTATTGGATGATATTGATCTAGTTTCTCTAGGTTCGGAACCTTCGGGATAAGGGAGATATTTGTTTAGTTTAGAGCTGATGAAAGAGAGCTAGTTGTCATGAAGTTCTCCACCTCCTTAAAAGTGTCCCGTTTGATGTCTTTCCAATTATGATGATAGAACAGTCCATTAAGACCGTCTAGCCCGGGAGCTTTAGTAGCGCCTAGCTGAAACATTGCATTTGTCACGTCTTTTAAAGTTACTTCAGCTAGTAATGCACTGTTCATTTCTTCTGTTACTAGCGTAGGTATTTGATCTACAACTGGTGCGAAATTTCAGGGGCCATAGGACTCATATAGTTCTCTAAAAAATTGCACAGTATGTTCTCTCAACTGACTTTGCTCAAACAACCATGTGTTTTCCTCATTTTGTAGCATAGAAACTCTATTTCTCTGTCTTCTTTGGATGATTGTTGCATGGAAGTATTTTGTATTCTGATCTCCCCTTCTTAGCCAACTAATTCTAGAGCGTAACTTCCAGTACATTTATTCTTGCCTCCCAAGCTCGTCAATTTCACCTTGCAACTTTTGGAAGTGTACCTTGTTGAAGGGATCCAAAATATTGTTTGTTAGCCACTCTAGCTCCTGCTTCAGCATGCTGATTCTCTTTTTTCCGTTCACAAATTTCTTTTTGCTCTATTTAGAAAGTGCATTTTAGATATCGCGAAGCTTCCCAACTAAACCTTCTGGGGCTGAGTTGTAGTTTCCCAATACTTTAACACCACTTCCCTGCATTGTTCACTCTCAAGCCAAAAGGCCTTAAATCCAAAAACTCTTTTCCTCTTAACCTGATTTGGTTGAAGAGAAAGGAGGATAGGACTATGATTTGAGCCTATTGCAGGGAGGGCATACGCTTCAACTTCAAGGTACATCAGCCGCCATTCTATTGTGCATACCATTCCGTCTAGTCGTTCTTTCACATATTCATTCCCTTCCCTATTATTAACCCAAGTAAACACACATCCCTTGCTTTCTAAGTCCATTAGTGAGAATGCATCCAAGTAATCCCGAAAAGTAGTCATTCTAAAGTTTTCAGCCAGTCGCTTCCCCACTTTTTCTCAATAAAACTGCATTTCATTTAAGTCCCCTAAGCACACCTAAGGCAGAGTATTTATAAAGCTTATATGATGCATTGTCTCCCAAAGTTACAGGCTCTTTGGGTATGTATATGGAGCATGAACGAAGGTAATCCTCATTTTATTACCATTAACCCCCACTTCACATCTCAAGTTCACAAAGCTTTTAGTCACTGAGTCAATTTCTAATGAAATACGATCATCCCACATAATAGCCAAACCTCCTGCCGTACCCATAGGATCAACTACTAAACAACTCTGAAATTGAAGTTTTCTCTTCATTCTCTGTACAAACTCAATTTTTTTTTTGTCTCCATTAGAAAAACTAAAGAGGGCCTAAATTGAGCCGTTAAGGCTCTCAACTCTTGGACTGTTAAGGGTGTACCCAACCCTTGACAGTTCCAACTTAATATATTCATGGTTTATTTGGTGGCTTATTAGGGCTAGCCACCTCAGCCCATGCCGCAACTTCTTTAGTCATCTGAATAGGAGTGTCCAAAAGCTGAGTCTCATGCAACCAACCTTGTATTAGGGTTGTAGATGCATGATTGCTAGCTCTTCTTTGTTTTTTGGTAGAGGGAGTTTTAGGTTGGGTGAGGGTTTTCTTTCTTATGCTATCTGAGGTAGTTGTTGGCTGAACAATTGGATTGTTAATATGCTCTGGACCTATGAGCATAAGAACTCTTTTCCCTGAGTTATCCATGGTTATGTCTTTTGTGATGTTGTAGTTAGGGTCCATTATCATCTGTCCGAGACCTCCCTACTGAATATTCTGATGAATGTTGAGAGGAATAGGCCGACCTTCTTCCATAACTTCATTTTGATTTGGCTGCTTAGGGGTTTCGAGAACAACCTCTTCTACATCTTTAGCTGTTGATACATCTTAGTAGAACACTTTTCAAAATGGGCTATGATCTAAGGTTTCTACTTTTAGCTAGCTTCCAAAGCATCCCCCAACTCGATTGTGAATTTTTCCTTGTCATAAGGTATGTCTTTACAATAATTAGCATAATGTCCAATTTTTCCACATGAATAACAGAAAAAAGGGCAGTTGTTCATATTTGAAGTCCAGCCATACTTTCTTATTTCTGTGACGCATCAATTGTCCTACTCGCAATTCAGCCTCCACTTCTAACTCCACTCTTGCTTTCCTAATTTTCTGAAAAGCAGGGCCTCTAGCATTTGTTTTGACATCTAGAACCTTCCCCATTGAGCTGGCAATTTTCATTATCATGTTTTCAGAGTTCCATTCCAAAGGGAGCCCAAATATTCTAACCCGAAAGGCACATGTCTTGAATTCATAACAATGTGGAGTAGTATCCGGCTCCCAAGCTTTTAATAGCAATAAGTGGTTAGAGAAGGACCAAGGACCTCCCTCCAATACTTGATTTTTGTCCCCTTCATTTCGAAATTCAAAGCTGATTTTCCCATTCTCTAAGGCTGCGTTTGGTCGTCTGGATTTCTAAACGGGATAGGACTGGATAGGATAGGATAAGAAATCCATGGATTTCTTCATATCCCATCAACTGTTTGGTGAACTACGGATTTAAAATCGGATATCCTCATATCATATCCAATCTATTGTTTGGTGAACTGCGGATTTAAAGTTGGATATGTTCATATCTTATCAAATCTATTGTTTGGTGAACTACGAATTTAATTTCGGATATTTTAAAAACACTAACATTAGGCAAGTACAAATTTGCATGTTTAATATTCACAAAATCATCAAAAACAATATATCTTTTTCAAATTAACAGATTCTCATTGAATTTCATGATTACGCATCGTAATAATCTTTTACGTTCCTTTGAAATAATCTTTTGGATACCCCTTCAACGCCAAACGTTTTTAGAATAACCTCAATTTCAATATATTCACTTTCAAACATGAATTCTTTCTCTCTTACAAGTTTTTCATTTGTTTCCATTTTGTTACAAGTCCAATACCAAATCATGCCTAGGTTTTTTGCCAAAGAGACAGAGAAACTATTTATGAAAATAAAAGACAGAGGCAAATAATATTATAGATAATGGTTTTCTTGGCAATGAACATAGAGATAAAGTTTCAAGCCATATCCACCTCTTTTCAAGTCATGGCTACAATCGAAAGGTCCAAAAAGATAACATTAAAGCTTATAGCTAACCCCAAAAACCCTTTAAAAAAAAAAACATAAAGAAGAAAAAAAGAAAAAGTATGGAGAGAAAACATATCTCCTACAAACTCATAAACAACTCATCATCACTCATTCTCTTCTCTCATCTCTTGGAGAAGTAATTCCACAAATGCTTTCCTGTCTTCTCCTTGAAATCCCAAAAATAGATGAATATTCTCAGGATCCTTCACAATTTTTCTACATAATTTTATTCTATCCATAGTACCTAAAGACATTTGAAGAAGCTCCTCATTGATTTTTCGTTTGTCATTATCCAAATCCTTGGCATGTCCGATGCGGCTAGCGATCATCTCCATTCTCTCATTAGCTTTTTCCAAGAATGAGCCAAAAGTTCCTGCTATCTCAACTAAGCCAGCAGCCCATTTGTCACTTGCTTTAGCCCTTTTTCTTCTTGAAGAATCAGAAACATTTTGTACCTGAGAAGATGATAGTGGCGGTGAGTTTTGACTTACACCATTGGTTGCCACATTATCATGATTTTCATATTCCTCATGATCTACAGCCGCATGAGCTTCTGAAGGGTCTTCACTGAGATTTCCTTTGGCACGATCTTTTCCAAATATGTTTGCTAATCGATCATATTGAGGGAAGGACTTCCCTCTCAAAGAAGCAACTCCTGGATAGGTCTACAAAGAAAATTATATTATTTTGTTAAAAATGAAACAATTAATAAAGAAGACAAATGAGAAGAAGTGGCACAAACCTTGCAATATTTTTGCCAACTATCCTCAGAATGAATATCGACACAATGCTTTTCATGGTCCCACCCAAAGCCACTTTGATTCCTCAAGTCATATATTTGATTATACAACTTTTTCAAGTTTTTCATTTTTGACTCTATGTGAGGATTACCTTTGATGCCAGAATGAGGAAAGTTTTCTTCAAACCACTTCTCTAACATAACCATGTAACCACTCTTGAAGCCATTATCGGCTTTCATTCCTCGCGTAACTAATTCTTCAAGACCATCTAGAAGTGCATTTTCTTCATCTATTGTCCATATACGTCGGTCTCTCTTTGTTCCCCTTCCTTGAGTTTGACTGAAATTGCTACCTTCCATTCCTAAACAAAAAACTATCTTAGCATATATGTTGATTGAACCACTCCCAGATTTCTTAAAGTAACAAAAAACAGAGAAAAAGAAAAACAACTCAGCATTCAATCAGTCACGATATTCAACCCACACAACAAAATACAAGGATCTCCTTCATTACTTGAACTTTTCTTACTAGAAAGAAATTTACTTGAGATTTACCTGGAGTGAGAAGATCAATACATAATGTATGACCTATAAAGGCATAATCAATAGGGTTTTACATTTGAGTTATACTTTTACTTTTTGCTAATCAAGCCATGTTAACAACCTAACTCACTGCAATCTATCAATGATCTTGATTAATTCTCCAAAGAGTAGAACAATAAAGCATTGAATGTCATATTTTCAATATCAGTGCCAGGTTATATACATATACATTTATATATCTATTCCTAAATAAATTTATAATGGAACTCCAGCACATGCTACATGAAAAGGTCCCAAACAAAATGAGTGTGCAAAAATTATAACCGAAGAAACTTTCAGATATATGCCACCAGATTGTTATGTAGGTTCTCACACATGCAACTCCTGTAGAATGACATGATGTGACATGGCCAAGCAAACAGCAGACAGCACACATGAAGGAAGAACTCATACCTTTAATTTTCTTCTTTGGGCTTATGTTGAATCATTATGGTTTTGCTTAGAAAAGGATACAGTCTTTTGACACGTTGATGCAACACAACATGATTACGAGTGACAAAACTAGTCCTGGTAAATCTGACCTAGATGTTGTCCAGACTTTTAGGACAGTCCAAGCTATAATGTCCAGGCGACGGAGGGTGTGTTAGTCGCAATTCATGACTAACTTAACTTGAAACTGCATTTAATAACATCATACTTAAAAAGCAATGTATCCATCTATGGTCCACTATCACTCCCAAGTTCTCTGCATAACAATTCGATTCTCTTTTCATGTCCGTTTCTAGCCTTTGAAGGCATCGTTTGCCGAATCTAAGGAGCAATAGAAAACCTTGAGATTGCTTCCGATAGGAGAAAAACTGAGTCATTTAATTATAACAGAGGGGTGCCATTGTTCAAAGGAAATACAAAGCAGCAGAGCGTAACCATTTGAACTGGCTACATGTCGAAACGAACCCGTTACATAAAGCCCAGAGTGTAACCATTTGAACCAGCTACATGTCGAAACGACCTTTAAAAAAAAAACCTAGTAAGTCTCTGACCAGACTGCCTTCCCAATTCTTATCTCACACAGAGAGAGAGAGATGCAGTAGACTTGGAAATCTGGGTACTGAAGAACAGAACCAAGAACGAACAATTCGCATTGAAGATATCAAATATTTTGCACAAAAATAGAAAGGCCTTTATAAATCTATAGATTCAAAACTACCAAGAAGACGATCTCCAATCAACCAGCAAAAAAACCTAGAACTACAATTCTGACCTACGTAAGCTGAAACATAGATGAAACTGGAAAACAATCCACAACTACTTTAGAAATCAACGTTAGAGAGAGAATGATTATTTACCTTTGAAAATTCGTCGCTTTCGTAAAATTTCGATGAGAATCGGAGAGCTATTGAGAAGAAGGCTTCAACGTCAATACTTTGGAAACAGAGAGTCGTCTGTGGGTGAACGACAGAGAAAGAAAAAAAAAAGCGTAGGGTTTTATGTTCGGATAAAAGAAATTCTATCCGACCTTATCCCACCCCCCCTCGGATTTTTTTATCCGGTCTATATCCCTCCTATATCCGACCTTATCCTATCCTAGACAGCTACCAAACATGGGATAGGATAAAATATATCCTATCCTGGTTTTTATCCGGTCGACCAAACGCAGCCTAAGGGTTTTACGTCTATATTCTCATTTTTCCACGCCTTTTTCATCGCTGTTGTGAGAGCTTGGAAATTAATGGTAGGGTTCTTGTAGAGTTGCCCAACAAGGGAGAATCGACATTCTTGAATTTTTTCCACCAATATTTCCTCATCTAGAATATGCATATCATTCTCATACATCAGCTTACCCAATTTGTTATAGAGATGGGTGAGACTACCCACTGCTCCTTCCTCCGCCGTCATTGCTGCTGGTGTTCTGCCACTGTAGTTCTCTTGCTGAGGGACCTATGCGTTTTCCCCGATCTGCAGGAATATTGCCGTAAATGGTGAGAAGAAGACCTCGCCGTAAAGATCACTCCAGGATTTTATCCGTTGCCGCTGGTGCTTCTGAAGATCACTTCGGGGTTTGATGTAAGGGAATGAAACATTGAACCATCGGTAAAGATTCCAACAAGGCCTACAGAATGAAGGGGCTGCAATGCGATTTCTATGGGTGGGGTGATGAGAACGAGAATTAAAGGCTAAGTTATGGTGGGGGATTAGGGTTTATGAAGGTGAGGGTGGGGGCGGCCATAGCTACACACACGGTAGAGGGGAGCTCCGAAAGGGGAGATTTGCGAAACTAGTCGAGTGATTTCCTTGCATAGTCTTTATTCGGCTGGAAATTTTTTGATTGCTTATGAGAATTTCTAATGCCTTCGGGCAATCATTGCTGTCCGGCGCTTCAAAATATTTTTGTTTCCTCAGTTCGAAATAGTTCTGCGTGGAGAATCTGCTGAAGCGGAGGTTTGTGAAACCGGAAAGATACTTCTCTACCTCAATACACTACCCATCAGACATCAGCTCCTCAAAATCACTCAGGCCAAAATAAACTCCCGATTCACGCTCAAGCGCGTGCACAGCTTCTTTGTAGAGAGAAGTTGTCCTCAATTTCGCCAGTAATCTCAGTAGGCACACAAATATTAGCAGTGATGTAATTCCAAAGCCCGCATCCCAAAAAAAAAAAAAAAAAAAAAATGAACATTTCTTTAGCCCATAAATTTTAATTTGAACCATTCAAATTGGTCTTCATGCGTAGTGAATTTTCCAATTTATTCGTTATATGCACTGTACCAGCGAAAACAATAGAAATAATAAAGAAGATGGAGAAGCCAGCACCTTGAAGGACATATTAAAGAAAATCATGATGAAAACAAACTTAGCATGTCGAAATACCTTAAAAACCAATTCGAAATGAGACGACCTACTGCTCCATATGTGAGGCGCATGCGGCGGTGAATCACAACGAAATTTAAGATCTAACTCGTTTGACGGTGGCGAATCTGATGGGGTATTTTTTTTCCTTGAAAGGAAAGTGTCAAAACAGCACTCAACAGCAACGAATTTGGTGGATACAGAGAAACTACACAGGCGCTCAAGCGAGAATAGAAAGTTAATTTTGGCCGGAGTTATTTTGAGGAGCTAATACTTGAAGGGGAGTGGAACGAGGCTGAGAAGTTTTTTTTTTGTTTTTCCAATTTCACAGAGATCCACATCAATATTCATCACCCGGATCTATTTCGATCTGAGAAAACAAAATTGTCTTGAAACGCTGGACAACAATGATCGCCCAAAAGCATTAGAAATTCTCACAAGCGATTTAAAAGTGTTCCAGCCGAACAAAGACTTATTGAAGTAGATGACTTAACTTCGGGCATTGGATAATATCCCGAAAAACAACAAACTCGCCATGTATGAAGATACACAGACTGTAAAAGGTGTAATAATGCGAGATATTTCAGCAGATTTGATGTTCGACTCGTGAGAGTTAGAACAAAAGGATAATTGACATAGAAGCAAGAGCAGGGAACAGGATTCGGACTAAGTCCGTAATTCAATTTTACCAAAACTCAATTGTAAGCCTAACATTGGTCTTGGCTTTCTATTTATAGTGTGTCAACTTTTGAGAAGGTTTGAGTACCTTACTCAAAATAAGTTTTAGTAACACCATTATGATATTTGATCCAAATTCGGAGTATGCTAGTGTCATCATCGCTTTTGTTCTTTCAAGTGCAGATCTTTCCTCTGCATTTAAAACTAAATCCATGCATTCGATACCTACCCATTAGTGTAAACAGCAACTTTTTAAATTTACTGCAATTGGAATTTTAGTTACGATTTATTATCCAAATTAGAGAAAGACACCACCTTCGAAAATTCACCCTCACATCTGAACCTAATCTCTTTCGACCATGGCACCAAACCCCCCCCCCCTTTCCTCTCTCTCTCTCTCTCTCTCTCTCTCTCTCTCTCTCTCTCTCTCTCTCATCAAGAACTTGAGATGGTGTCGAGAATCATCAGAAAAACACCGCAAGTTACAATTTGCTAGTGTAGCTCCCTTCACTTGATAGATCATACAATCGGGATACAATAACATTGCACTTACTCTTTAACTATAAGCTATTACGATGCTAAACCAATATAGAGAGGTTTACAGATCAATAGTAGTGAAGATTTCTAGTTTAGAAGGCAATAACAGCATATTACGTATTTTACTCTTGTGGCTAACCCTCTTCATAGCTTCATTGCTCCTTATATACTTTAGTCTTTCAATATATTTGTTGGAGACCTTCAAGGATGATTAGCTAGCCATTTGAGAGTGGTTGGGAGGTTCTCTGCTAGTATCGGAATGGCTCCTACAATCACTTCACTGACCAGAGTAGGTTTGCTAAAACGTGTACTGCTGCCTTGTCTCAGAAATCTATCCGCTATATATACCTGTCACGGTTTATCAGCTATGGAATCCCAAACTTCAACGGCTCTTTTATAAACCATCAATGGTCTTCTTTCAATGCGTAACTCGCTATCATCAGACCTGATGCACCATTATTTCAATCTATCGCACACTATCACCGTGCAGATTATAAGTGACTAGGCTAATTATCTTCAGTAGGAGCCGCTCCGCACAACCTCGCGCAAAGGCTTGTTGGTGAATCGGATGACGTTGTAGACAGCAGCCCCTGATATCGCGCCCATGGTCGGGGCAAGTAGGTATATCCATATCCCTTTGTAATGGTTAGACACAATCGCTGGCCCCAAGCTTCTTGCGGGGTTCATCGACCCTCCTGTAATTGGCCTAATTGACGAGAGAGCACAAATCAATAATCAGTTTTCTCAATTTTGTTCCAAGGTTGCTTTCTTGCTTAAAGAAAACTTTGAAACAGAAACAAGACTGAAATATAAATGCCTTCGTCTGACCACCTTGGTTAAATCCAAAGTCTATATTTGTCATCATCTTGTATAGACTAATGTGGAAACGAATAAGCATCATCAAGACCTTTTGGAATGAGTTGAAACAGTAGAAAGACAAGTTTATTTAAAACTGCAGACAGGACAAGTTAAATTTACCCAGTAAACATCACATTGAGCAGTATAGTTGCACCCACAGCAAGACCAGCAAGCTCTCCAATCTGAACAAATCAAACACAAGATGATTAAACAATGGCATAATTGATTATTCACACAATAAATAATTGTCGCTATTGGATTAAACTATAGGATCAAGTCCATGTCATAAATAGTCCATCAAGATAAGATTTCTTAATGAGAATAATAATTGGGTTTGTTTATTATGATTAATGTGATCACACAGGATGAAAAACAACTTGTGTTATTATTATTATTATTATTATTATTATTATTATTATTATTATTATTATTATTATTATTATTATTATTTATTTTTTTCCTAACTTGTATTTCAAATAATAAAGCCAGTTCTTTACAAGAACTACTAAGTAAACTAGCTATTATCTAGGTTGCATCGACACATAACACGGACACGCGATATAACACGACATAACCCGTCAATACATCATTTTTCAAAATAAAAATTCCGATATGTTGGACAATATTATATATTAAATAAATATTTTTATTTTTAATTAATTTGATTTAAATTTATAAAAAAATAATTAATTTTAAAAATAACTTATAATGAATTTACACTAATCATTCAACATACAATACTTTTATATTTTGAAATTATATTTTAATTTTATTTAATGATCCTTTCGATTAAATAAAAAGTCCCCTCGGGGGTTCCACGCCTTTCCTTTGTCTCTTTACCCATCCTTAAATTTTTTTCACTTTTTCCCCCTAACCACCTGAGACCACCTGACAGCCACAGGCTATCAGCCTGTCACTTCCCCCTCCCTCCTGTCAGCCTATTATGTGAAACTTAGCCAAAAGAAAAGAAAAGAGATACCAACGCATGCAGTGAAACTCACAGCTCTACTGTCAGTGGCAACACCACAGATGACAAACATGAGGTAGAACGTTGTGATGAACTCGATCACAAAGGATTGCAAGTCCGACCCGGAAGGCTGTGTCCCTGCGAATTGGTCATGGCCCCCTGAGAACAACAACCGGAGTGTCCCAGCCGCAAGGGTCGACCCAAGTTGCTGTGCCAATACATAAGCCGGTACCTGAAAAGGAGGATCCAAACATCATTAGATGAGGGCATAACAGATAGGACATTGACCGTTAATTATTCGATTATTGCCCAGTTCTAATAAGCTCCATTACCAAATGCACGACTGAGACATGGTAGTTGGAAGCCATCCTGCTATGTAAGAACACCACGTGAGATGTAAAGTGAAAATTTTCCAAAATTACCTGCTTCAGTGGGAATCTCCTGGTGACGGCAAAAGCAATTGTGACGGCGGGATTGAAATGGGCACCGGAGATGTGGCCGACGCAGTAAACCAGGACCATCACCACGAGCCCCCACACAATCGCTATCCCCGGCAGCGTCACCACCTTCTCATTCTTGTTCACCACCACCGACCCACAACCGGCGAATATCAAGAAGTAGGTCCCCAACATCTCCGCTATCAACTGCGAACAGCCCAAGATCACGTTAAAGTCAATCCCGCATCACTCGTGCAGGTTCTATGGTGATTAAGTTTGCTCCTAAGTTGCGTCTGTTTTAACTGGAGACTAATGGTAAGGAGAAAATCTTTGGTTTTGGACGTAGGCTCTAAACTTCATGTTGATCTTTGGGGCAGGACTGCACTAGTCCGTACTGCCAAATGAATTCCGAAAGATCGATGTTTCAAAAAAATAGAGTACACGTAGTTTTCCACCATGGGCAGCAGGATGCCAAGGAATTACGGATAAAATGGAGAAGCAAGGACACGAAAAGTACAGGAAGGAGACGACGGAGGAACAGTCCTGGACATCTTACCTTTTGGAAGAAAGGCAGAGAGAAACAGGAGCCTGCCTCTTCTTTGATTTTGGGTGTTGAGTTCGTGTCCTTCACTTCCACCCCAACATCATGACTTCCAATCTCAGCCATGACTCTCTCTCTCTCTATCAGAAGAAGAAATATCACTCAGAGAGAGAGAGATAGAGAGATATTTCACTCGACTATGAAGTTTATATAGAGGATCCGTTTATCGGAGAACCCAAGAAACAAAAGCAGAGCTGGCAACAGAGACAGATTCCGTATGAATATGTCAGAGCTGGCAGAACAGAGATAGTTTGGAACTACTGTGAATGCGCGAGGAGAACGACGACGTTCCCTTCTATGATTTTTTTTCGGTAAAGACGTCCCCTTCTATGATTTTTTGGTGACCGACATTCCCTTCTATGATTTTTTTTTTTTGGTGAAAGATGGTGGAGGGTACGGAAATTCGTTCCCTTCTATTATTTATCTCTCTTTCCCATTACTTTTAGGTCTATTACGATTTGATTTGACATTGAGTATTTTTTTTTTTTTTAGAGAGAGACATATTACTGTATGAATATGTTAGAGTTGGCAGAGCTGGCCCAATTTGGTTTGGATTTTGGAATGGACTTTGCGACTCTAAAATCCCTTGATCAAATACAAACGCATTTTGTTCGATTTTTTGGACAATTTTAGCAAGATGCAATTACATATTCAAATGACTCTAAGAGCTCTTAATCTAAAGTAGGTCTAGAGATCTTTTAGAAACTTGCATTTTCGAAATACAAGTTTTGGTTACTGTTTATCTTCTCCGATGAAGAAACTGATCGGAGGCCGACGACATGCCGGTGATTGCCACCTAAGGGTTGCCCGAACTCGATAACCATCGTCAAACCTCAGGAGACACCTAGGTCACGCAACCTAGGTGATGGCCATTCGAGTGCCAAATTTGGTAGTCCAAATAGCGATCCAATGATCCGATGGTTGGACTTGAAAAAAAATACAAATATTTTTTTTTAATTTAATAAAAGTCATTTACAAATGCAAATTTTACTAAACGGTATTTTGGTCAAAGTTGTTTCTCAATGCAAATTTTATCAAACGTTATCTATATTTCAAAAAACCCAACTCACCCAAAGATATTATTCCCCAAAAGCCGAATGAAATGGGCCCAAAGAGAGTTTGGAACTACCGTGAATGCGCAAGGAGAACGACGACGTTCCCTTCTATGATTTTTTTTTTTTTTCATAAGGACATTCCCTTCTATGATTTTTTGGTGACCGACATTCCCTTCTATGATTTATCTCTATTTCCCATTACTTTTTAAGTCTTTTACGATTTGATTTGATATTGAGTATTTTTTATGTTTTTTCTTTAAAAAGAGACAAATTACTGTATGAATATGTCAGAGTCGGCAGAGCTAGCCCTGTTTGGTTTGGCTTTAGGAATGGGTTTTGTGACTCTAAAGTCCCTTGGCAAAATACAAACGCATTTGATTCGATTTTTTGGACAACTTTGACAAGATACAATTGCATGTTCAAAGGGCTCTAAGGGCTCTTAGTCCAAAGCAGGTCTAGAGGCCATTTTGGAACTTGCATTTTCGGAATGCAAGTTTCGGTTACTATTCATCTTCTCCGGTGGAAAAACTTGTCAGAGGCTGACGATTGTCGGCTAAGGGGCCACGCGCGCCTACGACGTGCCGGTGATTGCCACCTGAGGGTTGCCCAACCTCGACAACCATCATCGAACCTCAAGAGATGCCTAGTTCGCACAACCTGGGCGACGGCCTTTCAAGGGCCAAATTTGGCGGTCCAACGATCCGGCGGTCTAGTGGCTGGACTTAAAAGAAAAATACAAATATTTTTTTTTGGTTTTTTTTAATTTAATAAAAGTCATTTACAAATGCAAATTTTACCAAACAATATTTTGGCCAAAGTTGTTTCTCAATGCTTCCAATTCACCCAAAGGTATTTGCATTTTTGTAAATGCATTCCCCAAAAGCCGAATGAAATGGGCCTAGAGAGAGTTTGGAACCACCGTGAATGCGTAAGGAGAACGACAACGTCCCCTTCTATGATTTTTTTTTTTGGTAAGGACATTCCCTTCTATGATTTTTTTTTTGGTAAGGACGTTCCCTTCTTTGATTTTTTGGTGATCGGCGTTCCCTTCTATGATTTATCTCTCTTTCCCATTACTTTTTAGGTCTTTTACGATTTTTTTTTAGGTCTTTTACGATTTGATTTGATTTGATATTAAGTATTTTTTATATTTTTTCTTTAAAGAGAGACAAATTACTGTATGAATATGTCAAAGAGCCGGCAGAGGAGAGTATGGAACTACTGTGAATGCACGAGGAGAACAACAACGTTCCCTTCTATGATTTATCTCTCTTTCCCATTATTTTTTAGGTCTTTTACGATTTGATTTGATATTGAGTATTTCTCATATTTTTTCTTTAGGGAGACTTTGAAGATATCGTGGAAAATTGCGACATGTAACTGAACAGAGAGAGATCACGAGCCCACCCGCCAGAAATACAGAGACATCATGAATGACGTTTTCAAGCAGTCACTTGCACTTTAGCACTTCATGCTGATCCGTCCTGCCTTTCGATCTGGGCTATTTCTCTCTTTTAGTTTTTAGGTCGACTGAGCACTAGGTTACTGTATAAATATGTTAGAAATTTCTAGTTCAAGCCATCCAATTAATGCTTTAGATATTGATATCTTTCCTCGGTGGGAAAGCTCGAAAAGGCATTGTATTCATTGGTTACACGTCTATGTAGATTAACCTACTAATCGTACTATTTGTGCAACATGTACTTCTGGTCGATAATTGAAAGATTTCTTATTGACAGGTCTCTCTCTATGGTCACATCAAATGATGTGGTTGTTATATAGATATCCCTTTTCCAGATAAACAAGTTAAATCTAGGATTCAAAAAAATGCCCATCTAATAATCTTATCAAGTAAGTAAAGCCGTGAGCTTATGAAATACTAGCTCGACTCATCAGTTGCATAAAATTTCTTGCACAAAATTTGTAAGGATGACCTTAAAGTGTTAGGAATTATATCCGTTTAGTGTGTATAATATAAACGTATATATATGTGTGTGCCTACAGGAATTTTCTAATTGAGCTCATGTACTTTTAAATTTATTTAATCAAGTCATTCTGTTTTCTAGATTTTCTAACCGAATTCCTATGACACAAAATCTGGTTAGAATCGGCTGAGGCGGCCCGTCCTACCACAACCGAATACAACATGGAAAAAAATCCAATCCCGCAAGAATCGCTTCAGCATGACAATCTATAGGAAATCTATAGGAAATCACTCCATTTGTCAACCGAACACAACATGGAAAAAATCCAATCCCGCAAGAATCGCTTCAGCATGACAATCTATAGGAAATCTATAGGAAATCGCTCCATTTGTCATGACAATCTATAGGAAATCTGTAGGAAATCTATAGGAAATGACATTCTATAGGAAATCTATAAGAAATGACAATCTATAGGAAATCTATCGAAGCTAAATTCCATTCACTAATTCATGTCGCACTTGACAATCTATAGGAAATCGCTCCATTTGTCATGACAAACTCCATATTTCGAAACTATGGCTCGAGGGACAACTTCAGTAAAAACATGGAAATTTCGTAGCTTCCTTTTCTCATCTTTCTTTCTGTACTATATTGTTAGTAATATTAGTATAATATTCCAAGAAGCATAATCATTGTTGCACTGTACAACATCGACATGTCCAAATACAAAGATGAATAGGCATATACATTTATATATATATATATATATATATATATATTGCTAATATTTCACTAAGCTAGGGATTAATCCAATATGTGACGTATGCAGCAAGAATGTTTTGATTGCAATACACCTGAAAACAAGGTCATGTGTGGAGTACTTCGAAAGCAACAAGAAACCCTGGGAAGAAGAGAATCTTCAAAGCAATATCAACATTGCACAAATCAATTTAAACGGTATTTTGAATGTTAATAATTCCTTTTTCTCCACAATTTTGAGAAAGACAATTTTTACAAAATCGACTACGTCGTTCATCATCCTTCCCAAAAATAGTAATAGAACAATGTGGCTTCTTTGAGAGATTATCTATTCAAATTGTTAATCCATTTTATTAAGCTAATGGCTAGTCTATAGTCACAAATTGTCGTGACTAAAATTTCGAGTGAACCACTTAAGATTTGGCTAATGGATTACTAAGCCAAAACTTAGCTCGGGCTCTCACAAGCTCAAACCAATTTTGCGACTTAAATTTAAGTTCTTAACAAGCAAATGATTTTTTAATTAAGAGTCGCCACTAATCTATTGGTGGGTCGATTAGAAACCTAAGTAAAGTAATGGGAGATTTACTTTATCTTATAAAGCAGAGATTGTGAGTTCGGGAACTTGATTATGCTAGATTTCTCTAATGCCCTTCTGGTACCTTTCCTTTTATTTTGAAAAAATGTTTTGCAAACAGCTTGAATTGATTTTAATTTACCTCCCTCTAACATATGAGGTGATCATGCGGATGCGCAAACCACCAATTTAACATCCAAAAAAGTAATGAATAAATTGTAGAACTTACCTCGTAACAACAAAAGTTAGATCATAATTCACATCGACATTTCTAAATATGACTTCTAATTAACACGCAATTACTTTGTTTTACTTATTTAATGAGAATCATGTTTTATGCAATGTATTCTACTAATCTGACATGAAATAATATGACATAGCAATATGACCTAAGCTACATGACGAAAGTGGAATATTTTGTGTTTTCTTAATGAGCATGCAACCTATCCTAGAGAATGAAATTTAATTTATTTAAAGACAAATTTTTGGTATTTTCTATGAAATTCGAAATTAGAAAATTGTGAAAATTATCTATCCAAATTAAGATATCATCCAACTTATATTAAGAATTAGGTTATGCCAAATCTTAATTTAAACTAGGACATTATCTTAACTTGATAATCCCTAACCTAAAATACAACCTATCTAGGAAAAAAATCTAAATTTAAAAATTAAACATGAAATCTTATCCTAATATGCAATGATATGCAATGATGTGCAAAGAATGTCCTCATTCTAGTTCTTTTTTTTTTCTTTTTCATGAAATTCGAAATTAAAATTGACACATAATTAAACGTGCAATTTAATTTAAAAAAAAAAACTAACATCCTAGATGAATGCATTTTTTTGGATTTTTATTTTCAAAATTCGAAATAACTAAATTTCCTATACTAAATATGCAAAATAACCCTAAAACAAGCAATGAACCTAATCTAACTCAACCACCCATCGTTGCAGCGTGGATGGTAGGGCTGCTGGACTCCAACGCAGGAGGTCCCAGTTTCGAAGCCCCTGCAAAGCAGGGAGGCTGAACTGCTGCGTGGTGACTTGCCCAAGGTGCGTGGGTGGTGGTTTTTTGTGTGCCTCCCCAGGGTTTACTTTTAAATACGGCCATGCAATGGGTTTCCTGGGTCACCAAAAAAAAAAAAAAAAAAAACCTAATCTAACTCAAATTTTTTTGGGTTTTCTTTTATGAGAACAAAATCAATTCAAATGACCCGACAACAAATCAAGCAAGATAAGGTTGATATTCATAAATTGACCCTTTTTTTCGTTGACCTTTGACTTTTTTTTTAAAATAAACCTCCACCTCTCTTCCCTCATGAACCGCCGTGCTCTTATAATGAGTCACCTTCCTCTGTCGTCTTCTTTCCTTTGGAGTTGTCTAATTCAGATCACGTGGCCATGGGTTTTCCTGACTTGGTGTATCCTCGACTTCAGCCGACAGGTTGTGATAATGGGACAAACGGCGAGGGGCTGGTAGACAATGCGAAGCTGGCTTCGATCAAGAGGGCCTCGACCGTCTCTGCTGTTCACTCTTTTGTTCATGTATTATCGTCGACCGTCTCTGCTGTTCACTCTTTTTTTATGTTGCCGACTTTCGCCGTGGAGAACGTGAGTTTTTTTTTTTTTTTTTTTTTTTTTTTTTTTTGGTGGCCGTGTGTCCCCCTCTTTATGTAGTGTAGTTATTTTCTTCTTCAAATCAACATTCACGAAATTTTTTTCCAAACACAATATTTCTTTTTATTTTCCACATCTCTTCTAGATTTCCTTTGCAAAAAATGAATATTCTCCACTGATTGTATCGCATATCGCTAAAGATTCAAAATTGTAATATGATTTTTCTCAAATTTGAAATATTGCAAAGATGAGCTCGTCATATCTCCTCAAGGATACGGGCTTGGGACAATTTGCTCTCTTCGTGGGCTTAGTCCTACTTGTCAATTTTTTGGCGAGGCCCACATTTTTAATGATTTGAGCCACGTGATCTGCGGTGGATCAAGTTTGGATAAGAATCTGCCTCTATTTGGTGGCCCTTTTCGTTTTTGGGAGGGAAGCTTTGTCTGGCTAAATTGATTTTCAGTTTGCTAATAAGGTACTAGAAAAGGGATTAAAGCAAATACCAAGCAACAAGGTATAAAAATCATATAAAATTCAAAATCCAACGTATGAAATACGATTCTTTTAGAGCGCTTAAGTAATCCCATCGGTAAGCACTTACTGCAATCCTTTGTGTCCCATGGATCTAAATCCTTCATTTGCGTGGTATTTCTGTAGACGACTGAAAATATTTCAATCATTGATGTCTATCTCATTCACATGCATCAATAATTGAGACGAGATTGATTAGATACAAATCGAAGCATCACATTCTTATCCTAGTCATGCTACATTAAAAGAATGATGAACGCAAGACGCCCCTCAAATGACAACAAAAGAGTCATCATTGACATAGAAAAGAAGAGTTCAATACGACTAGAGAGTAAAACTAAGTTTGTAGACACTAGTATAAACTTGCAAGCATGTGGAAGTAAGAGAACAAAAGAAATCTTCTCAATATAACTAGAAAAAACTATTTTCTAAAGTTGTCCCTTTCTGAAATGAGTTAAGCATTGAGTTAAGTATTTATACGTAAGGGTGCCAAAACCAAACTGAAACTAGAACCAAACCGAATTGAGCCTAATGTTTGGGTGTTTTCGGTTTGGTTTGGGTTCCGATTCGGATAATGAAAAATAACCATTTTTTTTTAATTCTTGTTTGAATAGTTTCGGTTCAGTTCAGTAGTTGAATATCCCCCATCTTCTTAATTTTACAATTTACACAATCTCTCTCCTCTGTTACTAAACATCTTCTTAATATTACAAATAAGAAAACTGAAAAATTGAAGTGAGTTTTTTATTTGGGTTGTATTGTGTTTAGGTCACGATTCGGCTCAAAGTCAATGCACACCCAAATAGTTCAGTTTTTCCTGAAAATTTGAGCTAAACTGAACCATTGACATCCTTATATATATTAAAGAAATCCTAATTTTAGTAAATGAAATTTGAAATTAAAGGAAACAACAAATGGACTGAAAACCCACAAACAAACGGATAGGTCCAGAAATTAAAAAGTAGTTCAAACCCAGAGAAAAGATGTTTGAGGAGTAAAACAACTTAAAATGGGCGTCCACCTTTGGCCATAGCGTATCTTCTGAACTAACTATTCCAGATCGGTATGATGGTCTATATAACTTCTCCCAAGTCAAAAGTTATGCCATGTTTATCCCAAGAAGTATGAATTCTTGTCCTAGATTTACCTAGGTTTTTGTTGCTCGGAGCGCTTTAGAATGTGTTCAGCAACCGCATTCACAATCAACCTTCTTGTCGCTAGCTAGGCCGTCATCCATAATTAGGTGGTCATCGATTACATTGATGGATCAGAAGGGGTGGAAACAGGAATGTTCTAAAGGGGGAGGAAGAAGAAAATTCCGGTGCCTTGGATGATACTGCATATCAACTTGCTCTCCCTTTTCTGTAATTAACAAAGTTCACACCAACCCACAAACCGAAAACTTTCAATGCGCATGCATTACATATAACACGCCCTCTCTCATGTACGGTCCCTCCACTTCAATGAGTCGTCGTTAAAACACTGGAACTTGACCAGCCGCACTATTGCCGGCCTAGGGTTTGACGAAATGCCTAGCTTAGAAAACAGTGATAACTAATCGGGAATTGACCAATTCAAAAGTCTCTGGGATATTATTTTCTTCACGTTCTTGTTTGTATGGCCCACGATACTTTAAGGATCCTGCAAAAGTCTCTCATAATTCATGGAAAAAACTGCTGTATCCAGGCCCCTTTAATTGAGTGGGGGACGAAGACCCTCGCGTGACGACCGCCCTGTTCTTTCATGGAAAGTCGCCTGTCTTTGAAGATATTCATGTCCCGTTGCAGTTTTGCTCGTGTAGGATTTATGAAAATACAGAGACATTGATGCTAGTCTCTCATGGTTAGATGATCGACGCAAGTGTCCACCAAACAGGAATATAGAATAATTACTGGCGACATGGTATCTATGATGAAGGAACCATTGCGCCCCTAGAAATGTCGTCGGTATAAAATTCTGGGACAATTGCAATGATGAAGTGTTGTGGATGTTCCATATCGATTCCCGGCATCGCATAAGAATATATTAGTTGTCATGATAAAATTGCTTACTTGTGTTTATTTTGAGACAATTATGATCGACATACTTGTATAATTTGCCTAATTGGTACAGTGCAGATGATTTAATGATTTAGTAAAATAAAAAATTTCATGATTAGATTAGTGAAATGTCTTTACGATATATGATATTGAGGTTGGACAAAAAAATATTTGAAGGTGGAGGATCAAGGTCAGTTGATAGCAAATGGCGCAAATCTGAAAATGAATATGGTTATGTGGTTGCATTAGAGAATATGATTATGAAGAAGTTATTTTAGTGTGGATTAGGATTTCAACGAAATAGTTTGTTTCATACTGTAACCTGGGCACCAAAGATGAAATTTTTTAGCGAAATTAGAGTGCATTTGTTCCCCAAAAAAAGAATGATTGGGAAAGAATATTTACCTAAAAATAATTACAAATATTGTTTACAAAAATAAATGAATGAATAAAATGTTCATCATTCATGAAACTGTGTAAATACAATTTAATTGTCGATAATTAAACATTTTTTATCGATTAATCTTTATTATTCCCTTGCCAGGAGAAAGAAAAGGACAAACAACCAGCTCAAGTTGGATTGGGGTTGGTCTTGGTCGGCCTTTTTCCCTAATAACGTAGCCAATTAAGTTCAATTGTTCAACTAACAAGGATCGACCACATAAAAGCTCTTATATGTGGATACCTAGCATTGGGCGACATCAATGGCTTGGTAAAATTTTGTTCTTCAAATTTTAAGAAATAATTAGACTTTGCATCTCCGAGTAAAAACATGTAATTAGACTTTGCATGCCATGCCTCAAAACCTAATGTAGCGAGGATCAAATGGGAAATTTATCCAATTAACTTTTTCCAATAATCATGACGCATCATTTTTGGATAATCAAGAGTTATGCTCAGGGTACATATGTCGAAATAATCCCCTATAATTTTTTGAAGGTTACAAAATAATTAAAAACAAGTAATAGTATATTTGAGTGTATAGAACGAGCAACCTATATATATAAGACATCTAAGTAGCACCGACACGCGACACATACATATAATACGACACGACACAACATGTAAATACGCCATTTTTTAAAAATAGAAAATTTCGACATGCTATGATACGTTATATATTAAATAAATATTTTTATTTTTATTTAATTTAATTCAAATTTATAAATAATTAATTAATTAAAAAAAGAACCTACAATGAATTTACACTAATCATTCAATATTCAGTACTTTTATTTTTCAAAATTACTTCTTAATTTCATTTAATTATTTTTTTCGATTAAATAAAAAGTCCCTCATCTCTTCCCCTCTCCCCCAACTCCCTTTTTTCCCTCGTCTCTTTCCGCCACCCCTATATTACTTTCACTTTTCTTTCCCGCCCCCACCATCTAACACTTCCTCTTCCCTCCCGTCACTTTCCCCCTTTTTTCCCTCATCTCTTTCCCCCCACCCCCATATTTTTTTCACTTTTCTTTCCCTCTCTCACCACCTGATGCTTCCCCCCTTTTTTCCCTCGACACTTCCCCCTCCCTCCTGTCACTTCCCCCTCCCTTCAACATGCAAAATCCTTTTTTATTCTTTTACCCTTTTTTCCCTCGACACTTCCCCCTCCCTTCAACATGCAAAACCCCTTTTTATTCTTTTACCCTTTTTTCCCTCGACATTTTCCCCTCCCGCCTGTCACTTCCGCCTCCCTTCAACATGCAAAATCCTTTCCTATTCTTTTAGTTTCATTTTCAAAACCCTAGCAACGCCCTTCCTCTCCTCCTCCTTGCCGCACGACCCCTTCCTCTCCTCTTCCTCTCAATCTTTGCTAGCTCTCGGTCCTCATCACCGTTCACTACCTCGCTTGTCACGCCTTTATCCTCAAGCGCACATCCAACCCTCCCTGGTCGATTAAATAGCGACGTCCCAGAACGCATCGCCGACCCATTTATTTTAATGCACATGCGAAAGCAATTAAATGATCCCCAAACAACAACAAAATGGGATAGGAAAATAGGACCACAAATTCTCAAATTGAAAACACAACCACACTTATATATATATAGCTAATCATGACATATATAATGCAAGCTAGTCTATTTACAAGATCTACAAAATAGGGGGGTTTCAAATAATTACGGGTCCTCGTCCTCCTCGCCATCTCCCTCCACACTCCAATTGGAGCCTTCAACAAAATACATCAGAGTTCTAGAGTCTTTAAGATCCAGATCTACCGCGTCTATGACCGAGCCTTGAGGAGGATCTACTGTGCCATTTCCAAAAGCAACCTCCAGCACATACAGAGGTATCTCAAATTTCGGTATGGGATCTTCTCTCTAGCCATCCTGAGCCTAGCGGTACCATGATCGGTATCGATGGGGCACCTTTTTGGGTAGGCCCGCATCACCTCAGACTATGGACCTTACCATCTCATAAGTCCAGCTTCTACGGCTCCCACGCAACAGAATGTAAGATGTTTGTTTTGTGACTTTCCTCGGCTGACTAAAATGCTCGGCAAGAGCTGCCGTCTATGACCTAAAATGTTATTCCACAACGGGGTGAGACGACGTCTCAGCGAGTTCTACCCCCTAATACCTGATTAGGAAAAAAATACGCCATGAGAGCTGCCTAAGCACAAACATGAGTCAGAGGACTTATCTTAGCCTTAGATAATCAATATCATTCAAATAACCATCCAATCATTTTAATCAATCAAAGCATCACAACCAATCGAATTATCGATCAATTGACTTAGTCGATTACATGTCATCTCGACCTTCCCGTGGTCAGCCCATTTGATAATATCTATAAGGTCCTATCAAATCAGGACTACTCACCTTAAGCTGAAGATAGATAATATAGCTCGCCCAAAGTTGATAATAGAGTATATTACTCACCCAAAGCTGATAATAGAGTATATTACTCGCCCAAAGCTGATAATAAGTTATTGCTCACCCAAAGCTAATAAATTATATTGCTCGCCCAAAGTTGATAAATTATTGCTCACCAGAAGCTGCTAAGGTATACTATTATGTACTAAGGCCCCAGTTATGGGCATGTTTGATTTTCCAATATAAATGAAACCACTCATTTTAGACACAAAAAAAAAAAAAAACTCTCTGGTATCTAGGAATTGCAAATCCATGTTATCTCGGCCCATCATATTTTGGATAGTAAACAAGAAATCTAATCAAATCATATATTAAAAGATATCAAATTTGTCCAAAAAAGATAACTTTATTTGATAAGATTGAGTTAAAGGAACATGGATGATATTTTCTAATTCGACAGCTAGTTTGCTCATATTTCCAAAGAAAATGGCATGCTTAGAATACATATACCGATCCAAAATCTTTTTTGAATTTCAAGAATCATAAATATCAGCTTATTCATCAACTTGAGTTGATTTTGTTGATATCCCACACTGCTTGACTATGGAATGAATTTAAATATCTCACTTCTAGCATTCTGTGTACCCCAGACATGGCAAGACTGTTGTTTCTCTCTTGAATAGTCTCTATTTGGCTGAAACATTTTAAAATTGCTCATGAGAATTTCTAATGCCTTCGAGCAATCTTTGTCGTCCAGCGCTTCAAAATATTTTTGTTTCCTCAGTTCGAAATAGATCTGGGTGGAGAATCTGCTGAAGTGGAGCTCCGTGAAACCGTAAAAATACTTTTCTGCCTTATTCCGCCACCCATCAAACATCAGTTCCTCAAAATGACCCTTGCTAAAATAAATTTCCGATTCACGCTCAAGCTCGTGCGGCTTCTTTGTAGAGAAAATTTGTCCTCAATTTCGCTGGTAATCTTAGTAGGCGCACAAATATTAGCAGTGATGTAACTCCAAAGCCCACCCTCTTAAAAAAATTGACATTTCTTCAGCCCATTAATTTTAATTTAAACCATTCAAATTGGATATACGTAGTGAATTTTCCAATTTATTCATTATATGCACTTTACCAGTGAAAACAATAGAATGAATGAAGAATATGGAGAAACTAGCACCATGGAGGACAAATTGAAGAAAATAATGATAAAAATAGACTCAGCATGTCGAAATACGTTGATAACCAGTTTGAAATGTACAAGAATCGGGGATGGCTCGCAGCTGACGTGTTGATGGCCTCAGCAATATGCAGGAAAGAGTTTCCGGCGTATGAGGTGCATGGATCTGTGAGGCAGTGGTGCGTGGTGGCATGTGAGGGCACATGCAGTGGCAAATCGCAACGAAATTTCAAGATCTAGCTCGTTTGACGAAAGCAAATCTAATGAGGGTATCTGTTTCCTTGAAAGGGAAGTGTCGAAATAGCAGTCAACAACAACGAATTTAGTGGAAAATGGACAGCAGCCCGACTGACGTACTGTTGCTACCACCACCGGGGTAAAAGGCTCGATGGGGTGCTTCCTCGTTAAATAAGAGCTTTGATTCCAACACTCTTGTGCGAATCGCCAACTTTGCTTTAACCACCGTCAAATAATGCCTGACATTCTCGGAATGCCTCATCTCAGTATCCACCTACAGTTCTTGAAAGACGGGGGCTATAGAGAAACTGCACAGGCGCTCGAGCGTGAATCGAGAGTTTATTTTAGCTGGAGTTATTCTGAGGAGCTGATGCTTGATAGAAAGTGGAATGAGGCCGAGAAGTTTTTTTTTTCCAGTTTCACAGAGATTCACATCAACAAATTCATCACCTAGATCTATTTCAATCTGAGAAAACAAAAGTATCTCGAAACGTTGGACAACAATAATCGCTCGAAGGCATTAGAATTCTCACAAGCGATCTAGAAGTGTTTTGGCCAAGCAAAGACTTAGTTGGGGATATGACCCAACTTCAAACTTTGGAAATTATCTCGGAAAACAACAAACCCGCCATGTATACACAGGATGTGAGAGGTGTAATAATGTGAGATACATCAGCAGATTTGATGTTCAACTTGAGAGAATCGACACAGAAGAATGATTGACATCGAATCAAGAGCAAAGAACGGGATTCGGACTTAGTCCGTAAATTCAATTTTACCAAAACTCAACTGAGGGCCTAACGGTGATCGTGGTTTCAATTTTTAGTAAGTCAACTTTTGAGAAGATTCGAGAACCCAATGACTCGAAATAAACCTTAGTAACACCATTATGATATTGGATCAAAATTCAGAGTATATGCAATTAAAACGAAATCCATGCATTTAATACTTACCCATAAGCGTAAACAGCAACTTTTTAAATTTACCTCAATTGGAATTTGAGATAAGATTTGTTACCCAAATCAAAGAAGGACACGGCATCCGAAAATACAGCCTTGTATCCGAACCTAATCTCTTCCTTCTATTGCACCGAACCAACATTCTGAAATGGAATCAAAAGCCCACATAAAAAAACCAAAGCAATGCCTTTCATTTCCTCACTGTCACCAAAGGTGCATATGGTAATATTTTTGTTCCTATAAATAATTTATATTCAAAAATATTTTTTTTTCTATTTCTATTTCCTAGAAGAGTTTCTGAGTAAAAGAACGTGTTTAGTAACTATACAAATCTTTTTTCCTAGAATATAAAAAGAACATAAATGAATTTGATATGATCCTAAAAAATTTTATTCCCAATTTTTTCATTTAATTATAAAAATATTTGTGGAGACTTCACAATTGATGTTTGGATAAAACTGGACTTTTGCAAGGATTTAACCAATCATGATATTTTAAGATAGCCTAAGAAAATCCAACTTATAGTTAGGCAAAGATGGATGGCTACAAATGACAACAAAGGGTCCAACTAGTTTATAACTCATAATATGAGGAAGTTGACAATTTATTTTTGGGCATTACAATAAACAGATGCATAAACTTTTTGAGCTTTTTTAATTGCAAGAAAAAGAGCAATTGTTGCCTGGTGAAATAGGCAAGTGTCATGATTTATGAATTCTTTCGTACTTGTGACACTTATGAGTGGTGCTTGAGGTTAATGAGTGAAGAGTGAGGATGTAGAGGGGACGAACACAACTAGTCTATGGGAGTGGCATTATGACGGTTAGTGCTAAGAGTTCTAGGATGAAAAGATTATATCACTTAGTAGCTCTGAAGGCGGGATTAGCCTCCCATGCACAAACTGGTTGGGAGCTGATGCCGCTCTCCTAACGAGATCATGGTAGGCCGAAACCAATTGTTAAGCCTAAAGAGATTTGCTGCCTCACTCAATGGACTAGACATCCGAGCGAAACTAGGCATGGTATGATCACGTACAAAAAAGCATTCACCGTATTTTTTGCTAGAACAACTATAAAAGGAAGGCTGGTTTGGTGAATTTCGCTCGTTAGGTGCCTCGCGGGTCGTTCCACAACCAAGGAAACTATCGGCTCATGACATATGGTATCAAAGCCAGAATCCCTTCAGTAAGTGGGTGAGTTGGAGAATCAGACTTCTCGCTCCAATGTGGGTTGAACTAAGAAGTACTAGTGGTCTACCTGGTCCTACGAGGGCAGAGAGTGAAATGCCAAGGCAAAAGGTGCTCGGACAAAGCGCAGCTCTCTAAAGCCCTTAGGATGATAATGGAGGCACTAGAAAGAGTTAGTTCCTGGCCGAGCAGACAGTGGGTTCGAGAAGAACTGAATCCTCTCTAAATGGGGATAACGTTCTTAGATCGATCAGTGAATTCAAAAAAGAGGTCTACTGCCATGTTTTCAACAAAGAAAGAACCTCCATTTGGTTGGCTGGGGTCAAGATGCTTAGTAGGCAAAAATGGTGCTGCCAAAAGATGTGGTTGGCGAAAAATGCCACACTTGCCAAAGAAATGGCAAGTGACCGAGAATGGCTCGAACAGTTGAGATCAAAATAGGCTACCAATGGAGTTAAACCTGTTTTGTTGGGCGAGCATGACCATTTGATGTGAAATCCCAAAAGTGGCGCATCGATGGTTAAGGGACGCAAGGAAGCGACAGAACAGATCGCAATGAGGGCATTGCGAAATTGAGTGGGGGAGAATGTCACGGTCCGTGAATTCTCCCGTACTTGTAACACTTGTGAGTGGTGCTTAAGGTTATCGAGTGAAGAGTGAGGATGCAGAGGGAATGAACACAACCGGTTCGTGTGAGTGGCGTCAGGACGGTTGGTGCTAGAAGTTCTAGGATTGAAGGATTATATCACTAAGAAGCTCTGAAGGTGGGGTTGGCCTCCCATGCACAAACTGGTCGGAAGCTAACGCCACTCTCCTAACGAGGCCATGGTAGGCCGAAACTAGTTATTGAGCCTAAAGAGATCTGCTGCCTCACTCAATGGACTAAATGTCCAAGCGAAGCTGGGCATGGTATGATCTCATATAGAGAAGCATTCATCATATTGTTCACTAGAATAGCTATAGGAGGAAGGCTAGCCTGGCAAATTCCACTTGTCAGGCGCCGCACGGGTTATTCTACAATCAAGGAAACTATCGGCCCGTGACACAAATATGAAACAACTGAGGATGGAACCAAATCTGAAGTTGGTGCCCTTATTTGCACAAACTCATCAAACCTTCGAGCAAATGACATTAGAAACCATGGAGCACAAGCTTATTTGACTACTATGAACACAAGACAAATGGTAATGCAAGACGTGTTCAAAACCATCTAATTTTCTATTGAAACAAAATTGCAAATGATCTCAAAGGATGTCTCAAATAGAATCTTAAAGGAAATAGACGTCTTCTCTCAGTAAAATCGCCAAGCCATCGCAACCTAGCATTGTCTCTAAAAGAAAATAGCATTCAAGAGTCCATATGATAAAACCCTACGAGCTTATTCAATTTTGAATCCAATTTCCATCAAAACTTTTTCACCTTTTTTTTATGTTAAACTAATTCCAAACAAGAATTAACACTAAAATCTAGTGGAACTACCCAAAATCTAAAAAAAAAAAATTCCTAGATTTCTGAATTTTTTAGTTCTTTTAGTTTTTTATTCTGAAAAACGGGGTCTTGCCAATCTAGATATGGGTCTCACCCAAACCTTATGTCGATTATGTGAAGACAAGCATTAAGTTATGTTGAGCTTGTTTCTTTAAAATAACCTTATTTCCTATTTTTTATTTTTGGGAACCAAAAAAGTAGATTTTTTTTTTTTTACTTTGTATTTCTATTCCAAATCTATTCTATGGTCACTTTTTTATTCCGGGTAATAAAAAAAAAAATTAATTGACCTACAAAAACAGATTTTAATTATTTTTCTATTCTAAGGAACAAAAGAATATAGAAATAGAAATTTTACAAAACACGTCCGCCACTGCCATCTCCTTTGTTGTGACGATCAACATGTCCCTCTACTCGTGTCAGCGCTTCCTCGTCAAGATCTTCTCCAAGTAAGCCCACATTGGCACTCTAAGCCACCACAAGGGCTTCAAGTGAAGTAGTTGGACATCTCTTTGACTAGGTTAAAGAAGTGGTGGGTCCCACTTGATTTTTTTTTTAAAAAAAGGGAAAATAAAAGGTTGAAAAATCAAAATAAAGCAAAGTGGACGCTCAGCTAAGAGAGCCTAAACCAATTTGGGAAAGAGAAAGGAAAGAAGAGATAGAGAGAGGAAAAGAGAAGGAAGAAGAAAAGGAAGGAGATTTCACATGTGTATGCCTTTGGGATCTTGTCAAGCTAACTCAACTACATAACAAAACGCCTAGTAAGTGTTCACACCCCTCATTCATCCAATTGAAGTTTTTTCAAGTTTAAGGCTCACATTTGGGGTCGGGGTAAGTATAACACAATTACTAATACTTTTATACGGCACTTACTTAAGTATCAAAACTTTCCTTTTCGCTCACTTGGATGTCAAATTGGAGTAAAATTGCTCACTTAGTTTCATTTCCGACCAAACGTCCTATGTGGATTTTTTTTAATGATTTTTAATTTTTCTAATGATTTTCGATTCCAACGTGGATATTTAGAAAAATAAGTGGAGTTTCTCTTTAATAGAGATGACGTCATTTCGTACTCTCTCTCTCTCTCTCTCTCTCTCTCTCTCTCTCTCTCTCTCTCTCTCTCTCTCTCTCTCTCTCAAGAGAAACGAATCTTATTTACCTTTTTGTGCATAGTCATGATATTTATGTATATGTTGAACATAATTACAATGAAGAAAATGAGCAAGCAGTGTTAGAAGCTATTATTGAAACCCAAACTAATGTTGGAGTTGTTTTGGAAGGACATGTGAGAACAAATAACACCATAAATTTACATATACGATTTCTGTTAGAGATATTTCAGCATCTTAATGATACTGGAGGCATATTTGATGGTAAAGATACACTTGTTGAAGAATCGACTAGAATAACCTTAAGTTCCTAGAAGATTACATTCTCCAACAATGAATATGATGAAACACTTGTGCATATCATTTGCACAAGTGATGTTGACAATGAGGATATTGTACAAGTAAGGAAAGAAGTTAGGGCATTCAAAGAAAGGAAAAAAAAGCACCAATTAGGCCAGTGGATGAAGGCATTGCAGTAAACAGGGATGTAGGAGCTCATGTAGCTGATGGTAATGATTTTGTTCATGGGGAAAGTGGTCATGATGATGGGAGTAACCATGAGGATGATGATGAAGTGGTGCAGTGCAACATAGAAAGAGAAGTCTTTATCCTTCTTATGATTCAACTGTTACAAATCTCACCTTTTATGTATTAATGACATTTGATGATGCCAAACAATTCAAAGATGCTATTGTCAGGTACTCAATCTCTTAACAATGAAATATTAAATTTGTTAGAAATACCAACAATTTTATTACAGCGAAGTGTGCACAAGGTAATTGTCCATAAACAATATATAGTGCATCAAGTAAGAAAAGTAGTTCATTCCATATCCGGTCAAAATAGGAGGAGCATACCCATGGTATTGTATTTGAAAATAAAAGAGTGAGCAGTGTGTGGTTGGCAAAGCACTCATTATACATATGGATTATTCGATGGATAAATATGCCGAAATATATGTAATCTAGGTAGTACACTTACATGGTGTTCCTGTCACCATCACATCGAATCGAGACTCGAGATTTACCTCAAATTTTTGGCAAGGTTTCCAAACTATATTAGGGACTAAGCTTCAGTTTAGCACTACCTTTCATCCGTAGATGGATGGATGAACAAACAGAAAGAGTAATCCAAATACTAAAAAACATGTTGAGAGCGTGCGTGATTGATTTTAAAGGAAATTGGGATGAGAAGTTACATATGGTGGAGTTCGCATATCACAATAATTTCCAGCAAAGTATTGGTATGGTTCCCTATGAGGCACAAAACATAAGAATTTGCAGGACTCCTATCTGCTAGAATGAGGTGGGTGAGAGAAAACTAACAGGACCAAAGTTGGTACAAGCTACTACGGATACGGTAGAAATTATTAGAAATAGACTCGAGATAGCCCAGAGTCGATAGAAAAGTTACGCGAATAAGCATAAAAGACCGTTAGAAATTAACGTGAGAGATCACGTATTTTTAAAGGTATCCCCGATGAAGGGTATATCACAATTTGAAAAGAAATGTAAGTTGAGTTTGAGGTTTGTTATACCTTTTGAGATCCTTGAAAGGATAGGGGATATGGCCTATCGATTGGCATTGCCCCCTAAATTGTCAAATCTACATGATGTCTTCCATGTGTTAATGATAAGGAAGTATCATCCTGACCCTACTCATGTACTTGTGTTGGAGAAAACTTCTTTAATGTTTTGAAGTTGACAAAACATTTCCAAAAAGTCTAATCTGAAGACTTCTAGAATCTAGGATCAAAGTCTGAAGACTACCAGACTTTAGATTCAAAGTCTGTCCACACTAATAGTTTCCAAACTGAAGAGTGAAGACTTATCCAGATGCGAGATTATCTTTATTTCTTCAAGGATTTGATTCGTATGGCTTACGGATAATCTTATGGCTAGATATAGCACCTATATGATTGATTATCTTTATTGAAATCAATTATGATAATCAAATCTTTTGGAAGGCAATCAAATTTGGAAAGGAAACCAAGATCCTGATTGTATGGGCGAAAAGGATTGACAGGTTTTCACCTCAATCTTTAAATGACTCGAGATCTCGTTGATTGATTCTATCCAATGGGTAAATTAGAAGAATTCCTTTGGAAAGTGCCAACGGTCGTGATGGCATGAATGAGTATTTAAGGCGGATTCTCTAGTTGTTTAATAAAGTGCGTGAAAGAAAATTTTCAAAGTCTGAAACTTCCTAGTTCATTGCTAATTCACTAAGCTCAAAGTTATTTACAAAAGAAAGAAACTCATAGTGAGACTTTGTGAGAGACCAGTAAAGACTCTTCACTGTGAAGTCGTGATCACAAGACCATAAAATCTCTTTTGAATTCTTAGTGAAATCCAGTCAATAAGCTGTCAGCATAGGAGAGTGGACGTAAGCTTGATCTAAGCCGAACCACTATAAACCTTGTGTTCTTATTCTCTTCCCTCAACTTCTTTATTTTGATTAGTAGCTTTATTTATCTATTCAAGTTTAAAAGTATTAAAGTCCAAGTTCGTCTGTGTTTTTCTACAAGCAATTATTACTTTTGAATCTTGCAAGAATTTTTATTACACCTATTCACCCCCTTCTAGATGTTATTACTAGCCCTTTCAACTTAATCATGAGATTATCGAAGTAGATGAAAAAATGAGAACCTAGAGGAGCCAATGTAGATACTAGATCGGAAGGAGCAAGTCCTCCGAACGAAGGTGATCTCACTAGTTAAAGTCTTGTGGCGACACCACAACGTGAAAGAGGCTACGTGGGAAAGCAAGAAGGAAATGAGGCAAAAGTACCATCATCTTTTCAATGAGACGTAAGATGCGCTCAATTTCAAGGATGAAATTCTTTAAGGATGGGAGATTTGTGATATCCGGACTTCGCCCGAGCCTTGAGTACGTAACGGTCCATGCCACATCGACAAGTTTGTCATCGGGCTACATCTTTAGCACCATTCACGGCCACCGTTTCATCACCACCATCACCGTATGGGACTGTCACACCTCATCATGTCCTTGCAACATCACCTCATTTAAATTTTCTTCACGAAACACCACAAGAGAGACCAATGTTCACCCTCATTTGTACGTTGCCAAATTGAGTCCCATGCAAACTTTCCTGCCAACCAATGCACACGTCCAATGCAATCAACGAAAAGGAAAGGTTGACCCCGAAACTGCCCCACATCAACCGCTTGTTCATCATGCAAAACGGAAGACCTTGACCGCAGCATCTTCGGCCACGTTTTTTCTTCTCCTTCGGCCAAATAAAGGAGGACTTGGGCTAAGTGCGGCCACATCCTTGCATGAGACATGCAAGGTGTCTCACGCCCACAATTGATTCTTTGGACTGCTTCTCATCTTGCTGCCACGAAGTCTCCATTTTATTGACTCAATTAGTCAATCAGCAGAGCGCACGAAGTAGAAGGGAGACCGCTCCTTCTTCTTCCCTCGGCGACCCCAGCCGCGACCGCAGCTCACATTTCGCGGATTTGAGGCAAGTGGAGGTCTTGTTGTTCTATATTGCGTGGTATTGCCTTACTCTGGTTTCATTCTAGGATTCAGACAAAATTGGGGTCGGATGCTTCGAGCTATCGTATATTTGAGTCTGTTTTTGGCGAGTTGAGCTGGATTAAGTGTGGATTCGCCTTGTTGTGCATGTGACGACTGTCAGCACGGTCGACACTGGTTCGGGTGTGAGGTTGTGGGTCTTATCGATCATCGAATAGTTAGGACCGGTTTTTCGTATGGTCGAGTCATTGCTGGTCAGTCCGGTCCCGTTACGGTCTTGTTCGGAGTTGAAGCAATTGGTGTGTACCATAATGTTAGGACGATTCGGCGTTGTTTTGCCTAGGGTTCGGATGCTAGGATTCCTTAGGTGAGTCGTTGGAATTGAGTCGGCTATAGAATAGCACAAGCTCCGATTAGAACATTGGCTTTGGTCTTCTACGTCCATAAGTGATTCGGTCTAGGTTTATGGGATGGCATCAATAAAATCTTTAGGTGTTGCGCCATGGATGGAATTGATATTGTTGCCATCGGTCTATTGTGGCAACGATGCCCCGGGTGTTAGGACGCTTGGAGGGGCGTGAAAATGGTGCCCTTTAGATGTCTGGGGAATGCGATTGAGCCTCGGAGGTCCTCGCGATACCAGGTGGAGTGCGAGATGCCTAGAGGTGTAACGTGACATGCTTCGAATGCCTGGGGACTGAAACAAGAAACCAAAGGTCCTCGTGATGCTAGGTGGGATGCGAGATGCCTGGAGGGGTGCAACACGGGTCCCTCTGAAAGATGGCGGCAATTAGAACCAAAGTCAAATCGAGTATTGAATTCTCCATAATGTCTATTTACTTTCTGGTGTGTTGTTTTGTGAAATTCCTTTAGAGTCATGGTAATTCAAGTTATTTTGACTTCCCTGCATCACATGTTTAGGATCCCGTCGTATGAGTAGTGGTAGACTTATGTAATATGGTCTAACAAGCTTTCATTTGCTGAGTTATTGTACTCACCCCTTGTGGGATTATTACATTTCAAAGACGTAGTCATGCCGCTCCAACCCACGTCTTCCACCATGCTTTACAACATCCCTATGGACCTTAGGTGGGATCAAGTGGAGCATGTGGACCCCAACTTCCCAAACGTCATGTTCATCCGGATCACAGTGATCCTTACGGTAAATGCCGGTCTCACTATGGGCCCCATGCTGATGGGGTTCATAGCATTATACGCCTGAGTCAATAGGCGTACAGTGGGGCCGCTTCCAGTTTCAGATGACGATGACAACAGTTTGAGTGGAGTCGAGAAGGCAGAGGACTTGGGGAAGGATGGTAGCATTTTTGGACAACTGGGGTGTCATATAAAGACGACTGTGTGAATAGACTACAAGGGGGTCAGACAAAATTTTGGGTTAGCTAGAAAATGGGACCTTTTGGCTTTGATGTACCGGCCAGAGTCATCCAAAATATAAATAAATAAAAGTGTCTGGTTTTATATTTCGTGTGAGTCGTTTTAAGTTGTAATGGGATATTCGATACATGCTTCCACAATGAAAAGGATAATAAGGACAAGGAAATGCCGTGGCAACCCCAACGAGTCGAGGGTCGTCACATTTATAGCGTTGTAGAGCCATGGATTTTGATGGGAGCCATTTAGGCACAATGATTTTATTGAAGTAAGATTTTAGGGTTTTGCGAGCAAGTTTCGAGTTGAGTTTAGGTTTAAGTAATCACTTCGAGTGAGCAATTTGTCAATGCATTGGAGTTGCTTTGTTAGCATTAAGGCCTAGTTTAGTCATTTCGTAATCAAAGTAGATTTTATTTGATTTTAACATTATTCCTTGATTATTTGATAGAGCCACAAGTTTGACGATACGAGTATCATTTATTGTTTGGCCATAGGCGACAAGGTGAGTGACGCTATATCTTCATTCATACTTTTAGGTTCCTTGGTTAGCAGCCAATAAAGCAAGAGCGCTGTCAATGGGAAACTTTTGGGAGTGGTATCTTTGCATATGACTTAAGAAAGTTGTGTATTTGTATTTAGTTGTTACTAATTGTTAGGTTGGCTAAGTTCTAGTTATTTATGTTCTTTTTGGTGGATTATAGAAACTATGATGTTGTAACCAGCTTGTTGATTTATCTAATATGTATATATGGTTTGAGATATATATGTTGATATCGGATTGTTGTTTATATTTGGAGCTGCATTCTTCATGTAGAAGGATAGTTGTGTCATCCTTATTATTGTAGTTTTAGGTTGTGACATCTTTTAGTATCAGAACTCAAGTTTTGATCTTTCTAGGTATAGATAGGGGATGTTATGAGATTGAGTGATAGATTTTAGTGCATTAGTCTTTTAGCTATTAAGGTGTTATTTCATTCTTGGATTGAGTGATCATGCATATTGACTTAAAGACGCTTGTCTTGCTTCGTATGAGTAACAAAGGCAAGTGAATCACTACCCTTTACACAAGAAATATGCTTCAAGCTTCTTGAGGTGCGGTTTTAAGGAGAAGACTAGAGGACCAATTGATAGGTGTCTTTACCTACCTAAACCATGGAAGAGAACCATAAGCCATCTCCTTCGAATGAATTCAAGCAGGTGATGATTCATTGATGTCGTCAAGCGAAATAATTAAGTGGAGATGGAGTTACTAGCTCAAGCACCTTTATGTAATTCAAAAGGCGAAACCACCTACTATGATATGAAAGCTAATCCTCTCACGGCTAAGTGTTGAATTAAAAAGATTGATGGGATCTTTAGAGACGAGTGTTTTCTCGAGGATTGGAAGATTAACTTTGCCGCCCAATATTTGGAGGGTGAAGTAGAGTTTTGGTGGGATGGAATGAAGCCAACTCTTAGAGGTAGGGATGCTACTATATCTTGGGAGAACTTTACGAAAACTTTCAACGCTTAATTATTTTTAGTGTCATTCTAGGCCAAGATGAAGGGTGATTTTGTGTATATATCTCAAGGTGACTTCATAGTTTTGGAGTATGCAATCCACTTTAATCAGTTGAGTAGATTTGTAGAGCATTTTGTGGCTAAGGATAAAAATAAGGTTGATCCTTTCTAAAGAGGGCTCCGACCTAAAAATAATTCTACACTCACACGTTTAGTACTTACAACTTATAAAGATGTGCTGGAACAAGCAATCAAAGTGGAACAAAGTATTTTGAAGCACGACACTGAAGGAGCACCATGGCCCAAGAGATTTAAGCTGCAAATATACAGGATAGTTATATCGATGGTAGTGGAAAGTGAAAAGGTTTCAATTGACCAAGATAATTTAGAAATTCGAGTAATCAAGGCCCTGTAATATATGTGGAAGGTATCATAGCAGTGAGTATCGCCAAAAAGTAGGAGTGTGCTTCTTATGTGGGAAAACAGGACGCATGCAACGACATTTTCTTACACAAAGAAATTCTACCGTTGACAATAAAGCATGATATTTGTGCAGGCAACAAGGGCACCTATCACACAATTGTTCCATGCGGAGGAACAACCCTTCAATTGGTAGGCCCCAAGAGAACCAATAAAGACAAAGTACAAGTAGTAAAGTTTTTGCAATAATGAAGGAGGATGCGGCAGCATCTAACGCAATTGTTGTAGGTAATATTTCTATTGCCTCGCAATATGCTTATGTATTATTTGATCCCAGTACTACACATTTCTTCATTTCAATTAAATTTGCAAAGAAACTTGACATGTTGCCTGACCCTCTTGAATATGAATTGCATATTGATACTCCTACTAGCAATTTCTTGGTTACTCATCATGTGTTCAAGACATGTGTGCTTCAAATTGATAATGTTGAAATGTTTGTGGATCTAGTAGAGTTAAATATTCAAAATTTCGATATTATTATAGGATGGGTTGGTTATCTACATATCGTGAAATTGTTGGTTTTTTTTTCAAAGAAAGTGATATTTAAACTTCCAAATCAACCTGAATTCTCTTTTTCAAGAAATTGTAAAGACACTTTTTCAAGGTTGATCTCGGCTTTACAAGCAATGAGACTTTAAGAAAAAGACTATAGGCGCATCGATGAAAAGCCAAACTCATTTAATCGAAAACAAAATCAAAAAATCAAAATGTCACAATAAGCAATATAAAAATGCTTGCACTGAGATGCTAACTAATGAATTCAGCAGTTACCTTCGACTGAAAAAACATCTACTAAACTAGGTGGTAATTGGGAATTGCTAGTCGGTGTTATGTTGCCCATCTCATTCTTGGATAGTAACTATAAGTCTAATCAGATCATATATTAAAAGGTATCAAATTCATCCAAAAAAAATATCTTTATTTGATAAGATCCAGCTAATTGAACATGGATTATATCGCCTAATTTTTTTGTTATGACAATCATAAAGATAGCTCATTCATCAACTCAAGTTTATTTTTGTTGAAATATTACACATCGTTTGACTATACCATGAATTTAAATATCTCATTTCTTGCATTCCGTGCATCTCCTTACATGGCCAGATTGTTCGTTTCTCCTAATATTATCCGATGTCAAAAATTGAGTCATTTCCTCGAGTAAGTCTTTATTTGGCTGGAACACTGTTAGATCGCTCGTAAAAAAATCATTATGCCTTCCTGCAATCATTGCTGTCAAGATATTTTTTTTTTCGTAGGTCTGAAACAGACATGGATGGAGAATCTGTCGTCCGGAGCTCTGTAAAACCAGAAAGATACTTCTCGGCCTCATTCCACTGCCCGTCGAGCATCAGCTCCTCAAAGTTACTCCAGCCGAAATAAACTCCCAGGTCACGCTCAAGCGTGTGCGAAGCTTCATTGAAGGACAAATTTATCCTCAATTTCACCAGTATTCTTAGCAGGCGCACGGGTATTACCAGCGATGAAACGACAAAGCCTGTGTCCTGCAAGAAGAACTCACATTTCTTTAGCCCATAGGTTTTAATTTGAGACATTCAAAATGATTTGAATTGATAGTAAAAATTGTAGAATGGATGAAGAAGATGAAGAAACCAGCACCTTAAGAACCGGTCCAAAATGTACAAGAACCAGGGACGGCTCGCTGAAGCTGACATGCGATGATGTCGATAATACAGTGAAGGATTTTTCGGATGTAAGGTGTGTAGATTCGAAGAGCGCAGGCCAACAGCAGATCATAGTGAAACTTCAAGATCTGGCTCGTTTGAGGACGGCAAGTCTGATGATGGAATTTGTTTTTCGGAAGGAAAGTGGCGAAACAGCACTCCAGGGCAGCGGGTTTGGTGAAAAATAGACACCGGCATGGCTGACGTAAAGTTGCTACGACAATCGTTGTAAAAGGTTTAATGGGAGCTTTCTCAGACAAGAAGAACTCTGATCCCAACACTTTTGTGCGAATCGCCAACTTTGCTTCGACCACCGTCGAAATGGCATTGCCTGACATTCCCGAAATGCCTCTCCTCGATGCCCACTTGATCTTAATCATCATATAGATCTTGAAAGAGGGGGGGGGGGGGGCACAAAAGAAGCTTCGCAAGCGTGAATCGGGAGTACATTTTGGCTGGAGTTATTTTGAGGAGCTAGTGCGCGACGGGCTCTGGGATGAGGTCGAAAAGTATCTCCTGGATTTCACACGGCTCGATGACAATTGATTCTATCCAGATCTATTTCTACCTGAGGAAGCAAAACCATCTTAAAGCACTGGACAGCAATGATCGGCCGAAGGCATTGGAAATTTTCACGAACGACCCGAAAGTGTTCCGGCCAAATAAAGACTCATTCGAGAAAATGGCTCAATTTCTGACAAGGGATAATATCCATAGAAACAACAAAGTCGCCATGTTTGGGGATACACAGAACGTGACAGGCAAAACGGTGTGAGATATTTCAGCAAATTTGATATTCCACTCGAGAGAATCAGAGCAAAAAGAAATAGTTGACAGAAAATCGAGAGCAGAGAATAGGACTCGATTCGGACTTAGTCCGCAAATCCAATTTAACCAAAACTTGATTTAGGCTCTACGCTAACCGTGCCTTTTAAAGTATTGAGAGTCAACTTTTGAGAAGGTTCGGGAACCTAAGGGACTCAAAATAAATTTTACTTAAAACATTATGACACTAGAATAAAATTTAGAATATACTAGTGTCATCATCGTTTTTGCTCTTTTTAAGTGCAGATTTTTCCTATGCAATTGACACTAAAATCCATGATAGATCCGGAAAAAAAAAAAAAACAGTAAAATCCATGCATTTAATACTTATGAGTGAAAAAAAATCAACTTTTTAATTATCCCACAAAGAGACATCAACGCTTTTGCTGTTTTAAGTGCAGACTTTTCCTATGTAATTAACACTAAAATCCATGGCAGACAGAAAAAGGAAAAAAAAAAACACTAAAATCCTTACATTTAATACTTACACATCAATGAAAACATCAACTTTTAACATTACTAGAACTGGAATTTGATATAAGATTTGTTACTCAAACTAGACAAAGAAACATCATCACTTTTGTGCTTTTAAGTGCAGATTTTTCCTACGCAAGTAACACTAAATTCCATGACATACCGAAAAATAAAATAAAATCCATGCATTTAATACTTACCATGAGTGAAAACTTCCACTTTTTAAGATTACTGCGATTGGAATTTGAGATAAGATATATTTCCCAAACTAAAGAAAGAGACGTCATCGCTTTTGTTCTTTTAAGTGCAGATTTTTCCTGCACAATCAAAACTAAAATACATGACATACCGGAAAAAAAAAAAATAAAAAAGGACACTAAAATCCATGCATTTAATACTTATCATGAGTGGACACATCAACTTTTTAAGATTACTGCAATTGGAATCTGAGATAAGATTTGTTTCCCGAACGAGACAAAGAGACATCATCGCTTTGTTCTTTTAAGTGCAGATTTTTCCTACACAATCAACACTAAAATCCATGATATACGGGAAAAAGAAAAGGTGGGGGAACACTAAAATCCATGCATTTAATACTTACCATGAGTGAAAACATCAACTTTTTAAGATTACTGCAACTGGAATTTGAGATAAGATTTGTTTCCCAAACTAGATAAGGAGACATCATCGCTTTTGTCCTTTTCAATGCAAATTTTTTCTATGCAATTAACACTAAAATCCATGACATACCGAAAAAAATAAAAAGAACACTAAATTCCACGCATTTAATACTTACTCATGAGTGAAAAAAAAAATCCACTTTTTAAAATTACCAGAACTGGAATTTGAGGTAAAATTTGTTACCCAAACTAGACAAAGGGACATCATTGCTTTTGTTCTCTTAAGTGCAGATTTCCGGTATGCAATTAACACTAAAATCCATGACACACCGGGGAAAAAAAAGGAAACTAAAATCCATGCATTCAATACTTACCCCTGAGTGAAAATATCCACTTTTTAAAATTACCACAACTGGAATTTGAGGTAAAATTTGTTCCCCAAACTAGACAAAGAAGCAGCATCTTAAAATCGAGCCTTGTATCCGAACCTAATCTCTTCAGACCATTGCACCGAACCACCATTTTGAAACGAAATCAGGTCATGTCAAGAACCATCAGAAAGAACATCGCCCGAGTCCCTGCGGACCGGTCCACGGCAACGAAATTCTGGGACAATGACGATGATGAAGTGCTGTAGATGGTCCTTATCGATTGCTGGTATTGCACAAGAATAAAATATTACCGTGATGTAAATTACACCCGACTTGCTGGAATAATTTGCCCGATTGGTACAGTGCAAATGATTAAATGAATTAGTAAAATTATAAATTTTATCATTGGATTAGTGAAATGCGATACGGTACATTACTTTGAGTTCAGACAAAAATTATTCGAAGGTGGAGGATCAACCTCAATTGATAGCAACCAGCACAATTTCAAGTTGTGCAGTTGCGTTAGAGAATATAATTATGAAGAAGCTAAATAAATGCGGATTTCGATTTAAGTAAAAAATTTAACATGTACCAAATATGAAATTTTTTGGTTAATTTCGAGCCATGCTCAGGGTATATTTGTCGGGATAATTCCTCCACGATATTTCGAAGGTAATAAAATAACCAAGGGCTATTAATGTGTATTTGAGCGTGCAGGTCAAATGACCTACATTTATATAGTCAGGCCATACGCAAATAATATTAACAACAGAAGGCGTAAAAGCATAGAAAGGCTTTGGCTCTGCAAAAGGAGATCGAGCTATTGGACAGAAAATGTGTCTAAATTTGGAAAGACTTTCGTAGAAGGAGAACGAGATGTAGAACGAGATCCATTGAAGTTTGAGAGAGACCTATACGAGGTGAACAATCTATAGTAACACGATGGCATCAATTTGCTTGAAATAACATACGAAGTAAATCTAATGATCCTTCTTTTTTCTTTTTTTTTTGTGCATCTGCTATCTTCGGCTATCTTCTTCTGCTGATGAAGCAGCAGAGGAAACCCTTAGGAATGGAAACATTTCGGTTACTTTAGATAGTTCCCGTCTGCTGATATTTGGTAGAGAGAAACGCCTAGCCATCTTTGCAAACTCGCTGATGACACATACCTTAAGAGAACACCACCTTCAACAAACGAAGCACGAGTTGTCGGACATTTGATTTTTGTGACGTGATGATTGTCAGAGAGTGTATGCAATCTAGCTGCAGATACCCTCAAAACGGGAATGAAGAACTATACCATGATTAAAAAACTCTTGCAGAACCAGGTGAGGCAGGGCTTTACAAGGGAGTGCTGATCATAAGCAGGAAGCGATTAATGGGACTTGGGGCTTCCATGCACCGCTAGCGGTTTGCCAACTGAAACGGCAACAACCGACAAAACTTAGTAACTGAGCCTCAGCCGCAGAGAACTCGCTTGCCTCTCGCCAAGAAGGTGAGAATTGGGGAGGTTCAATTGTTTTACTGAGAAATGTTAAGATTCCAATATTCTTATTCCCAATGAATTCCCAATGAATTCCCTCTATTAATTCAATTATTGCCCAATTTATTACCCACGTGTATTAAGTGATATTTGTCCGTTATTACATTACCATAATGGTCTTGATGGGAGATACCGTGCATGTAACCAACGGAATAAAATCGTCGGGTCGTCTGTTTTCAAACCCTAACAATACAGAAAACACACACCATCAAGTTTTGGGAGGGGATTGAGCAGTAGAACGGGACGTGCGTTTTGTTTTCAATTTTGCAGATCGCTCGTCTTTGTGGATCCATCAAAGATTTTGAGGTTTCCCACTTCTAAGATTTCATCAATGGCTGGAGGTATGTTGGTATTTATGTTTGCGCTATTCGATCTCGAATTTCGTATGAATTTACTTGTGATTAGTAAAATCGGGATCTACAAGTATGTTTATATATTCAATCTAATAGTTGGTATCGAGCCATTATTTACAATCTCTGCCTTGGTGAAATCTTTGGAATTTATTTTATTGAATTATATGTGGATAAATTTCGGATTTGTATATGGCTTGGATCGGAATTGAGAATTCCGACCAAATTCGGGCTACCCACCATGAGATAATGGATCTGAATGATCACACCGCCATTAGGAAGAGAAATCCATAAATTTTTTCGACATTTTACTGATCGTCGAAGGTTAATCGAGCGGTGAATTTTTGTGGTTAGGGTTTGATAGGGCAGACTGTTTTTTTTTTGGCTTAATTCTGGTCCATATGTGGTCGTTTTTGCTGGATCTTGAATCTATTCATTCGTCTCGACGTTCTCTTCGAAACCCATCATCCAATTTGGTCGGACATGGGCTGTGGGAGGAGACCCAGACGGCGGAACAGAGGCGGTCGCGGCGGAAGAAGCGGCGGAAGAGAGCCCGAAAGAAGACCTCGGGTGCGTGCGTCGCACGCACCCGAGCGCTGCAGCGGGCGCGTGCAACGCACGCTCCCGAAGGGCTGCAGCGGGCGTGTGCGGGCGCGTGCAATGGGAAAAGCACGCGTGCGTTGCACGCGTGCCTATGGTTTCTCATTTTTGCCCCTCCGCCTTTATAAAAATTGCGATTTTGCCCTTACCCGCGCAAAATTCTCAATTTTGCCCCTCCGCCTTTATGAAAATTGCAATTTTCCCCTTGCCCGCGCAAAATTCCGATTTGCCCCACTGGGGTGTGTAAACTCACGATTTTGCCCTTTTGGGCGTGAAATTCCTGTTTTACCCCTTAAAAGTAAAATTCCAATTCTGGCCTTGCGTGCAAAATTCAAGTTTTACTCCTTTGCACGTGATTTTACTGTTCTACCCTAAGGTGCAATTCTATGAATAAAATTAAATGTCTAGTGATCCGTATATATTTAATTAATTAAGGATTAGCCACAGCATCTTTGATTATATTAAATTATATACATTAAGAGCCTTTGGATCACATATAGTTAAAGACAATAATTGTAATTATTCACATTAATATTATGAATTTTATCCCACAGGAATTTTCAATATATTAATGTGATTAATTAGGATGAAATATTATTTTATCTTTCTTAATTTACCCACAGGGATTAAGAAAGGGAATATAATTTGATAGTTTCATCATGAAGTAATTATGAATCAATTTAAATTAAAAACTTAACCCACAGGTAGTTTTTGATGTTATGTGATTCATATTTTTAAAACATGTTTTACATTGGTAAAATATGATTTAAGTTTATTTGCCTCAAATATATTGATACATAAGTTTCCTTTGATTATAATGCAGTTTTACCACCTACGATTAGTTCGGTATCATTGTTCCCGAGCTAAATGGAAATAACTTTAAAGAATGGAGAGAATTAGTTCTTCTTCAATTGGGGTGCATGGATCTTGATTATGCTCTTAGGTCGAACGAACCACTGAACCTACTGAGAGTAGTACTCATACTGAGCATACTCATTATGCTCAATGGGAGCGGTCCAACCGTCTCAGTGTGATGTACATAAAGACAAAACTCTCTGCTAGCATTCGTGGTTCAGTCATTCAGCATAATAATGCCAAGGAATTGCTGAAGGCTATTGATGCTCAATTTGAGTCTTCAGAGAAGGCGCATGCCATGACCCTAATTATGAAGTTCTCATCATTGAAGCTTACTAGTGTAAGAGGTGTGCGTGAGCACATCATGAAGATGAGGGACATTGCTGCTCAGCTGAAGAATCTTGAGGTTGGGATATCAGAATCCTTTCTTGTATACTATATCCTAAATACTCTCCCACTAGAGTATGCTCCCTTCAAGATCTCTTACAACACACATAACACTAGATGGTCAATTAATGAACTCATGACCATGTGTGTTCAAGAGGAAGAGAGGCTACTGATGGAGAAAGGAGAAAGTGCTCATATGGCAACACGGGATAAGTATAAAGGGCAAGGCAAGCAAAAGGGGAAGAGTAAGATGCCTCTACCTCCCCAAGCTGGCATTAAGAAGGAATCCAAGTGCTTCTTCTGTAAAAGAAGGGGCACATGAAGAAGGATTGCGCCAAATTTAAGGCGTGGCTCCAAAAGAAAGGTAACCAACTCACATGTGTATGTTATGAAACTAATATGGTTGATGTGAGTCACAACACTTGGTGGATTGATTCTGGTTCTACAATCCACATTTCAATTCCTTGCGGGGTTTTCAGAACCAGCGGAAACCGGTGGGAAGTGAACAAGGCATCTATTCGGGAAACAAGATGCGCTCGCGTGTGGAAGCTATTGGGACATGCGATTAGTTCTCGGTAGTGGTTTTGTTTTAATTTTGGAAAAGACCTTTTATATTCCTAGTTTTTCTAGGAATTTAATTTCAGTTTCAAGACTTGTACCTTTTGGATACTCCTTTGAATTTTCAGATTTAACATTCAATTTATCGTATAAATCTGAAATTGTTGGGAGTGGTATTTTGTCTGACGGTCTCTTTTGAATTAATTTACAAGACAATACCGTTAATAATGCGATGCACGTTCATGATAATGCTGGGATAAAACGATGTGTTGTGAATGAAAATTCCTCTATGTTGTGGCACCGGAGGTTGGGACATATCTCCATGGATAGAATTAAGAGACTAGTAAATGATGGAGTACTTAATACTCTAGATTTTACTGATTATGACACTTGCGTGGACTGTATAAAGGGAAAACAGACCAACAAGTCAAAGAAAGGTGCTAAGAGGAGCACGAAATATTAGAAATCATACATACAGATATTTGTAGTCTAGATATAGACTCAAATGGTCGAGATACTTCATTTCTTTCATAGACGATTATTCACGATTCATGTATCTCTACTTGCTTCGTAATAAGCATGAAGCATTGGATGCCTTTAAGGTATTTAAAACCGAAGTAGAGAATCAGTGCGACAAGCAAATTAAAATCGTGAGATCGGATAGAGGTGGAGAATACTATGGTAGATACACTGAAGATGGACAAGCACCTGGTCCATTTGCAAAGTTTCTTGAAGAGTATGGGATTATTGCCCAATACACTATGCCTGGTTCACCGGACCAAAATGGTGTTGCGGAAAGAAGAAACCGAACATTATTGGACATGGTGCGAAGTATGCTTAGCAACTCTAAACTTCCTAAGTTTTTGTGGACTGAGGCTCTTAAAACGGCTGTGTACATATTAAACCGAGTTCCAACCAAGGTTGTTCCAAGGACGCCTTTTGAATTATTCAAAGGTTGGAAACCGAGTTTGCGACATGTACGTGTTTGGGGATGCCCATCTGAGGTAAGAGTCTACAATCCACAGGAAAAGAAGTTAGATCCAAGGACTATAAGTGGGTATTTCGTTGGATATGCCGAAAAGTCCAAAGGATACAGATTTTATTGTCCATCTCACACCACTAGGTTTGTGGAATCAAGAAATGCTAAATTTCTTGAAAATGATCTGATTAGTGGGAGCGATCAATTCAAGGACTTTGTCCTCGAAGAAGATCATTCGATACTCAACCTTCCACCTCGGATGCTAGGCTGGTTGTTGCTTACGCGCCCCTTCAGTTCAACCGGTCGCTGAGCAACCAATCATTGAAGATCCACAACCAGCTGGAATTGATCCGGTAGACCAAACTGTTCAGCAATTACCGGATCTTTGTTGAACTTCCAATGAGAACAGACATACTCCTCGGGAGAATATTGATGCGACATTAAGAAGGTCTACTAGAATGAAGAAATCAGCGATTCCTAATGACTACATTGTGTATCTATAAGAATCGACTATAATGTTGGAGCTGAAAGTGATCTGAGTCGTTTTCACAAGCCATGGGTTGTGATAAATCTAATTTATGGTACAATGCCATGAAGGAAGAGATGAATTCTATGGCATCAAACGAAGTCTGGGATTTAGTTGAGTTGCACGATGGTGCAAAGGCCATTGGTTGTAAATGGGTCTTCAAAACTAAGAAGGATTCATCGGGCAATATAGAGAGATATAAAGCCAGACTCGTTGCCAAGGGATTTACTCAAAAGGAGGGAATCGATTACACGGAGACATTTTCTCCTGTATCTAAGAAAGATTCTCTTCGTACTATTTTGGCATTGGTTGCTCATTTTGATATGGAGTTACATCAAATGGATGTGAAAACGGCGTTCCTCAATGGAAAATTAGAAGAAGTGGTTTACATGAAACAACTAGAAGGATTCTTCTCTAATGCTGGTGAGCATTTGGTATGCAAGCTTAAAAGGTCTCTATATGGCTTGAAACAAGCATCCCGCCAATGGTACTTAAGATTCCATGAGGTCATCTCTTCATTCGGTTTTAAAGAGAATATCATGGATCAATGTATATACCAGAAGGTTAGTGGGAGCAAAATTTGTTTCCTTGTGCTATATGTAGATGATATTTTACTTGCAACCAATGATAAGGGGTTGTTATATGAAGTGAAACAATTTCTCTCTAAGAGTTTTGATATGAAAGATATGGGTGAAGCATCTTATGTCATTGGCATTAAGATCCAAAGAGATAGACCTCGAGGTATATTAGGACTATCTCAAGAAACATATATCAATAAGGTCTTAGAGAGGTTTCGGATGAAAGATTGTTCACCAAGTATAGCACCCATAGTGAAGGGTGATAGGTTTAATTTAAACCAATGCCCGAAGAATAATTTTGAAAGGGAACAAATGAAGAACATCCCATATGCTTCTGCTGTTGGAAGCTTGATGTATGCTCAGGTTTGCACTCGACCTGACATAGCTTTTGCTGTGGAATGTTGGGAAGATACCAAAGTAATCCAGGTATGGACCACTGGAGAGCTGCAAAGAAGGTGATGAGGTATCTTCAAGGAACAAAGGGACACATGCTTATGTACAGACGGACGGACAACTTGGAGGTAGTTGCTTACTCGGACTCGAGACTTTGCTGGCTGCATTGATTCCCGAAAATCAACATCGGGATATATTTTTATGTTCGCTGTGGGCTGTATCCTGGAGGAGTGCAAAACAAACCTTGGTTGCCACTTCCACTATGGAGGCGAGTTCGTTTCCTGTTTTGAGGCCACCTCACATGGTGTGTGGTTGAAAGGTTTCATATCGGGGCTTAGAGTTATGGATTCCATTGCTAGGCCATTAAGAATATTTTGCGACAATTCAGCTGCAGTTTTTATGGCTAAGAATCACAAAAGTGGTAGTCGAAGCAAGCACATCGACATCAAGTATTTAGCCATCGAGAGACGTGTTAAAGAGAAGAAAGTGGTCATAGAACACATAAGCACTTTGGATTGATGATAGCTGATTCTTTAACTAAAGGCATGCCGCCAATGAGTTATAAGGATCATGTTTCTAGAATGGGCATTGGTCCAATTATGTAAATTTTTCTTTATATGGACACATATTTACATTGTGATACTTTTCTCAATTCATGTGTTTTATTTCAGTATGAAGTTTGTGGGTTTGGGTTAATAACTCATTTGAAGGAATATTGTAAACAATAGCTCATTATGTTTATTACCCACGGATTTTCCAACATTACCATAATGGCTCTTTTTGCAGATTGTGTGGATCCATCAAAGATTTTGAGGTTTCCCACTTCTAAGATTTCATCAATGGCTGGAGGTATGTTGGTATTTATGTTTGCGCTATTCGATCTCGAATTTCGATCTACACTCACTTGGAGTGTCGACTGAAAATAGCTGCACCAGAGAAAACTAGACCACGTGCTAAGCGAATATTAGAAGATTGAAAACCTCCTCAAAAGTCAGTTCCTGTGCTATGGAATTCCCAAACTAGGACGATATTCACATTATCTCTATAGATCAAACTCATGCAAATTTCTTTTCTCGATCGAAAGTGCAAATGCTCAGATGGAGATGAAAGGTACTGGAATATGTCTGTGCAGGGACCACCTGTCGAATCCTTACAATTCATTAATAGATGTGCAGATTAAAGGATGGTTAAGCAGAGGAAGAAGGACTGGCTTTCGCATATTAGAATGAGTTACGGTGCTTGTTTACAGGAAGAAACAGAAGCTCGGTGATGCAAGCTCCATGTACACGCAGAGTACAGCCAGCAGAGCAGAAATGGCCATGCACAAATTCAAGATGATGACATTACCGGCTTAGTAGATTCGGTTGATCTGAGCAGCTCGAAATGTCATCTCAGAGCGTTGTCCAGAAGTGCTAAGACTAGATGATAGCATTGGCAAATGCCATTTCTGTGCAAGAACTTTTCAGGAGCTTAAAATGCACACAGAGCCCTCTGTAATCTAGGCACAGCATAGCAACATCAGTGGATCCGTCTGCGGATAAAAGTGAAGATACCTCGGACGATGTCTCTTTTCGCTACATATTGCGCACACTGATAAAGCAATTCCACGTACAGAACCTAACAGCTCATTTTTCTGACTCTTCCTCAACGAGGCCCCATGAAAAGCAGTCAACTTTAACCAAAGCATTCGCCTACCTCGTCAACTCTCCTACGACGTACAACGAAAGCTAATTTTCATGTCACGATCCCGAGCATACAGATTTCATGCATCATTTCCAGTTCATCAAATTCATATTTCTCCAAGGCTCTGCACGACCTGTGTAAATTTAGTCACCTCATAACACCATGCCATCGTTAACAAGTGCAACTTACTCATCTTCGCAATGAAAATAACTCATAAACAATCTAACCAGAATGAAATGGAGAACCCGGAGCCGACAGTGAAAGTTCCAACCACAAACCACGATAACATCGTCGCCAAACGACAAACTCCGCCAAAAAAATAAGTGCTCCATCCAAAATTCTGCGATAACAACGTAATCTTGCTACAGTCGTGGGAATTCGGACAATCATGGAGGACTTCAAGAAACCAGCTTCGAGCTAAGCCGCGCCTGATCGATATATGACTCTGGTGCAAAATACAGATACAACCAGAACCCGCCGGAATCTTTCAATCTTGCACGCGCCTGCGATATGGGAAGGTCGACCTCGCCCCTCCTCCTTCCCCGCGCCCGCCCCTCCAAACCCAGCAAGAACCAGGACCCACCTCAGATATGTGCAAGAGTTGCTCAAAGACAATATAACAGCAGTTGCACACGGTGACCAAAATGCGGTTTCAAATCCGAGAATTGGCAAATCCGGACGATGGCGAAAGAGGAAGATTCGGCTCGCGTCTCTAAAAGAACCGGCCGGAGAATCCAGCGGATCTGAGCTCGTCGCACGCAGACGGACTGGAGCCGCCGACGCGGCTCCAGGAGACGACGGCGGAGGCGGGGGTGGGGGAGCGAAGGAGAGCGAACGGCAACGGAGGAGAACGGGTAGTGTGAGAAAGGGAGGGAAATTTTGAACCGTCTTACAAGCGGGACCCCCCGGACACGTGGCAATCCACGAGTGGGGTGGCCCACGGCCGACGTGGCAGACAAGATCTAAACCCAACATTCTCTCAGAACATCCGACCCTCCCATCCGAACCCGAACCTGATTCTTCCGACCGTTGCAACCGAACCTCCCGTTACGAATTGAAATCAAAATCCCTCTCCAGAACCCAAGCCAAACGCCTCTCTCATTTTCCTCTCTCTCTCTCTCTCTCTCTCTTTTCAAGAACCAGAGGATGGTTTCAAGAATCATCAGAAGAACGCCGACCAAGTCCATCAAGGACTGCCGCGGCCGCCGCGGCCGCAGCCGCCGCCACGGGAAGAAGTCCCCCGTCAAGAATGGCCGCCGCCGCCGCCCCCGGCTCCTTCATCGCGACGATCAACAAGTCCCTCCACTCGTGCCAGCGCCGCCTCATCAAGATCTTCTCCAAGTTGGCCCACATCGGCACCCCGAGCCGCCGCAAGGGTTTCAGGGTCCTCCAGAAGGTCGCCGACGAGCCGCCGCCGTCCTCCCTCGCCGGGGCGAGCCTATGCAGATCCCTCTCCTTCGATGCCGAGAATTACCGGCTCCCGCCGCTGGCGTCGGCCACCAAGAAGACCGTTTTTCTCGACCTGGACGAGACGCTGGTCCACTCGCAGACTGACCCGCCTCCAGAGAAGTTCGATTTCATCGTCCAGCCGACGATAAACGGCGAAAGGTTGAATTTTTATGTGCTCAAGCGCCCCGGGGTGGATGATTTCCTGCGCGTGATGAGCGCCAAGTTCGAACTGGTGATCTTCACGGCCGGCGTGAAAGAGTACGCCTCGCTGGTGCTCGACCGGCTCGACCAGAAAAGGTCGCTGATATCGCACCGGCTGTACCGGGATTCGTGCGAGGAAGTGGACGGGAAGTTTGTGAAGGACTTGTCCAAGATGGGCAGGGACTTGAAGAGGGTGGTGATCGTCGACGATAACCCGAATGCTTACGTGTTTCAGCCGGAGAACGCGATCCCCGTGTGCCCGTTCGTCAATGATCTCGCTGATGTCGAGCTCGGAAAGTTGGCCAAGTTCTTTGAAGGGACTGATGGGTTTGATGACATGAGGGAGGCTGTGAAGCAGTACAGAGCTGAAGAAGATTTCAAGTTGGAATTGATGGGTTTGATGACATGAGGGAGGCTGTGATTCATTGTGACTACTTTGTCTTTTGTTTGTCTAACTGCTGGTAAACTGAACGAACAGCGGATTGTTCAATTCCAATCAGATTCAGAAACAAAGCTTGCAAGAATTACTTGAATGAAATTCATTATTTATTCACTCGTGCTTTAGCGGTTTCTTCTCTCCCTTTTTCTGTAAATCCACTGGGTAATACAGATTGCGGGGAGGTTCAATTGTTTCACAGAGCAATCTTTTTCCTTTTCGGGGTAATGCATAGGTCTGTTTTACGGATACAATGTCATTCCTCTTCGCCTATCAACACCCGCGCTGTATGTGTCGACGAAAATAGCTGCACCAGAGAAAAGCAGTGTACACTAGGCGAATATTAGAACATTGAGAACCACCTCAAAAAATTGATTCCTGCACCATGGAATTCCCACACACTACACAATGATGATACTCGCACTATCTGTACAGATCAAACTCATGCAAATTGCTTTTCTCAATCAAGATTGCAAAAAGTTGGATGGAGATGCAAGGAACTGGAGTATGTCTGTGCAGGGACTACTATGTCAAACCCTTCACATGATCTCATAGACGTGCAAATTACAGGACGGTTAAGCAGAGGACGGAGTCCAACCAAAAAACAAAAGCAGAGGACAGAGGATGGGCTTTCGATCTCAGAAGATGTATGGCAGAGAACGGAGGACAGGCTTTCGATCTCAGAAGAGGTATGGTGTTTCTATACTCGTCACAAGAAACAGAAGCTCAGTGACTCAAGTTTCGAGTACACACAGACACAAAGTAAAGATAGCAGGGTGGATTTGGCCATGCACAAGTTAAGGTGATACATAATGGCTTCAGTGATGGATCTGAGCAGCTCAAAATGTAATCTCAGAACATTATCAAGAAGACATTAAGTGAAAACATCAGCAAATGCCATTGCGTGCAAGAACCTTTCATGAACTCCACATGGAGCCCTCTGCAATGTATGCACTGTTTAGCGACATTAGTGGATCTGTCAGCGGATAAAAGTGAAGCTGCTTGTCAAAAATTGCTTCATTTCTTTATATATCAACACACTGGTAACAGCTAATTTTTCTAACTCCCCCTCAAACTTGTAAATGCCGATTTTCTGACTTCCCTACTTGGTAAGGAGTAATTAACCACAAGGCAGCATAAAAAGCAGTCAACTTTAACAAAAGCATATGAACATCTACCTCGCCAACTCAACTGAGAGATACAATGAAGCAAATTTAATGTCTTGATCTCAAGCGTACAAATTTCATGTATCATTTCCAGTCCATAAAGTTCATATTTCTCCTGAACAAAAAGAAGTTAATATTTCCCCTAGGTTCCACACAAACTGTATAAATTTGGTCACGTCATAACACCATATTGTCATTAACAAGTGTAAATTACTCATCTTTTCGATGAAAAACTCATAAACAATCTAATGGGAACAAAATGGAAGAACCAGAGCCAACAGTGAACTCCAACTGGCTACAGACAGTAAGCCTCCTCTGTAGTAGGGTTGTAAAAAGAAGAAGAACCGAACCAAATTGACCCAACCCTACCCAAGGCTTAAACAACTAACTCTTGTTGGTTCCAATATCAGGGTATTAAGCGTTACCATTGACATCACAAAAACTAAGTAGTATGCTAATGCTTTGAAGTTCCACACTTTCAAGTGAAAGTTCAATCACAAACCACAAAACATCATGGCCAAACAACAACCCTGCCAAAAAATAAGTACTCCACCCAGAATTTTGCAACGACAACATATCTTGCTACACTCATGGGAATTTGGACAATCATGAAGGACTTAAAATCCAGCTTGGGGCTAGCTGGGCTTGATTGGTGGATGACTCTGGTGCAAAATACAGATATGATCACAAACTAAAATCTTACAATCTTGTACAAGCTTATGAATGATGGAAAGGTTGACCTTGCCCTTCTTCCCTCCCCGAGCCCACCCCCACCAAAACCAGCAAAAACCACAACCCACAGATATGTTCAAGGGCCAGTCAAATACATACAAGACAGTATAATAGTAATTAAACATGGTAACCAAATCAAAACAACAACAAATGATGAAAGAAATAACAAAGTTACATCCAATGCAGCTCATGCTTTTTTTATCCTCCGCATCTGAATATTCCTTACTTCAGAAGGTTAAATGATTGAATGAAAAATTTCGGGGACTGCATTGCCATGGCAGTGCAACATGCTTATCCTCTACCTCTTTTCAATTATCTCAGAAGCATGCATAATATGACAAACATATCAGGCACCTAAAACTGCTACCAACAGCTTATGAAAAAATTACTTGGTAGATTTCAACATTCCTTTTCCATCAGCTTATGAAGGATATAAGGAAAAGGAAACTTAGACTATAATGACAAAAACTGTATGAGGAGGACAAAACAAAAGAGAACAAGAATAAAATCCTAATGTCTACCCAATGGCATTTGAGCCCTTAGTATTCAGATGTGAAGATCTAACCAGAGTAACTAAGAAGAAGCCTGCAGATGTGTCAGAATTCTAAGTTTATCATAATTGATCACGCTTTGGTTTAACACACTCCCTCATTGGAGCCATCCCTTAACCATAGAATGATAACCATCTCATAGAAGAAACTAGGATCTGGGCAAAACAAATCATCAGCCCGTATAACAGATACATCTCCAATTCACACCACGTAGCAATTTTTTCCAGAGACCTGAAACTGGAAGTGTGCTTATCAATGAGGTCATACAATTCCACAGCACTACGTTGGATTTGAAATTCTGCAAATAATGCAATAAACTCAGCAAAAATCTCCTCCATTGCGGTGATGTTTTGGATAGAGGCAGCGAAAAGTTCCAATTTTACAAGCAAATGTTGCACCAAGACAGCTAAAGCTGATAAGAGCTAACCCTCTACGATCTCTCACCGGATCATGTAGATTTCTTAAAAAACAACAACCAAACAAATTCAGTAGCAAAAAAGAGATGCATCCAATGCATCAGCTCATGAACTGAAAGCACAGAACATCCTGACATTCCTCTTAAGCCTCTTGTAACAAATAGAGCTAACAAAGAAATGGAACCCAAGAAAACTGGGCACGACACAAAACCACCATAAACAAGAACCCAACTCCCTCATCTCCTCTCCAGCTCATTCAATCAGACAAAATTTGCCGATCTTTCTCCGCAATCTTTCTCGACCCAGAAGACGAAACGCCGTAGAGACGGCGGATCAACAATCATGAACCGCAAAGAAAGACCTGGGACGGCAAGCGCCAAGCCTCGGCCTTGCTGAAGCACATGTCGTCGAGGGCGTCGCTGCGGCACCACCGGCAACGCGGGTTCTGGGCGCAATCGGGCCTCGACCCGAGATTGGTGCACTCGGGCACTTGGGCGCTCTTCCTCCGTAGCGACAAAAGGTCGCGGCTTGACGCGATCTTGCCGGGGATCGAAGGGCCGGCGAGGTGGGCAGACGAGAGCTGGCAGAGGCCGACGAGGGTCAAGAAGAGGAGGACTAGTAGTACTGGGATTTTCTTGGAGGCTGTTGTGCTGGTTCTTCCTGCCATTGATGGTGGATCGGACTTGCAGAAAACTGGAGATGGTCTTCTTGCCTTTTGCCAACTTCTTGCTGTGCTCCAGATGAAGAGCGGAATCTTCGGCTTTTGGGTCTAAAGAAAGCAGAGCAAATTGTCGGTTGAAACTTTCAATCTTTGCTTGCAGCTGGAGGTAATTTTTCACTTGAATTTTCGCCACTCTCCATTTAATTTGAGTTTACTTAAGTATACTAATGATAGATATTTAGATTCTTTTAGAGAAGTAATGCAACCGGCTACCGCTAATTAGTGTTAAGTTCGTTAGTTATTTGGGGACGACAGAAATTGTAACACGTAAGTTTTCTACCTAGGTAAAAAAATTTATGAATTTTCAAACATAATTTGTTTGTCACGAGCGTTTTTTGGACAATTTTAGCAACTTGATATCAGCAAGCTGTGGCAACTTCCCAATCACCATTGTCAATGGCAGTGCTATCGTATCAATAGCTGTGAATTACTACTATCAACGGTAAGAATAATTGCGGCTACATTATGTTATTAATTAATGGTCTGATAATTATGAAAATGTTTAAACTTCTTGGCTATAAAAGTTTGCAAGTCTTATGAAAATGATAAAAAAAAAGTACAATTATATTAAGAAGTAATTGTTTTTTTGAAGAAGTGCAACTCTTATGAAAATTAAAAAATGCTTTGATGGAAAGCTTCTATTGCTATTGATATCATATATAAATGGAATATGATCATGTTTCCACCCACAATTTGAAAAGAACATTATATCCAATCATCCATAAAATAAAATATGTTAACAGAAATATGTGGATTAAGGGAGAGAAATTGAATTTTTTTCATTATTTCAGTTTTCCACAACAAATATCTTCAATGAGATTCTTTAAGATAAAAGTGTGTTTTCTTCCTCTTATCGTAAAAATTATAAAGATCAAGGATCCGCTATTTTTTATTTTTTCACATTAGAGAATTACATTATTGCTAACATCAACATCAGGGCAACCGGTTATGTCTTTGACAAAAAGAAAAAAAAAAAAAAAAAAAAGATTGTGTGTTGTCGCATCTACAAATGCTCGACCTCCTGACCATGATCAAGGTAGCATGAACTCAAATTGAGGATTCGGAACTGTAAATTCGATTTTTGCTTCTCAAAACTGAGAGTCCAACCTCAAATCAAAGGCTCTTTGCTCGTGGTAAGACGTTGGATGAGCTTAGCAACGGACAAGTATAGTTGCGATGTGCGGTTAGATATGATGGTGCCAGTGGTGATGATGGACAAGTTTTGTGGTGATGGTGGTGATAGGTACGATGGTGCTCATGGCCGAGGGGCGATGGAGGTCCATTTTGATGTTGGGGCAATGAATCTTTGATTCACTGGAGGTCAACAAAGACCATCGATAGCAACAGGTGGTGACAATGTATTTAATGCAATCATAGGTGTTAAAGTGGGCAATTGAGTAGCGGCCAAATAGATGATTTGACCAGCAAGGAAGAGAATCATGGAGGATGTGACACGAATGTAATACATAAATAATTGGTAAATTAATAGGATCAACATCATGTCAATTAATAGGGGTTGGCTTATCTAAAATTTTATATATATATATATAATTGAGGATCCGTCGAGCCCCCTTACGAGACCTCAATTCTAGTAGCACTCGGTGGCATATTTGGGCCCGTCAATACCTCGGAAGAGACTAGCATAAGGGACCCCAATACTATAGTCCCCTATTTACAATGCATTAGCAAATACAAGTTTCGAATTTTCGATCTTGGTGATGAGAGAAAGACTCTCAACCAACGTAACTATTCGCAGTTGAGTTAAAGAAAGAATTATATTGGATGAGCCTAACTTCAATAATGTAAAAAAGAAGTCAAGAATGGCATTGTACAATTGAAAAGAGAAATCTGGAGAGAGCTAATGACATATCCTTGACGACAAGTGATGGTTGGTGCATTTGGAATTTTACAAATAAAGATTGAGCCGTGCTACAAAGCTTATCTTATCATTAGGAAGAAAGGGGTAAATCCGACAATATCCAAAATTAGGGGGGGAGAAAACCATAATTTCGTTAAAATAGGGGACTCGCCCCCGCCGGCCGACCGAAATCCAGAGACTCTACGCAAAAGAAAGCGTAATGGCTCCATAAACATCTCCCCATTCTCTCTCTCATTTCTCTTCTCTCTTTCTCTCTCTACGCAATTCAAACGAAACACGAAAATCCCCGGAAAAAGCCGTCGCCTTTGTCGCCGGATCGCCGATTAGCCGGCCGCTCCCGACGAACCCACGATTCTGCCGTCTCCGGTCGATCGAATCACTGAACGAAACGGTGGTGGGGGTGGGGGTGGGGGGTCTTCTTCCGTCCGTTCGAATTGATCCTTCCGTCTGCCGATTATTCCGGCAGTTCCCCTTCGATTCGCGGTCGCCGGCGTGTATGCCGCCTACGCCGGTGCTCGTCGGAGGAAGCTCTTGATTCGCGCGTCCCATGGAGGGAGCCAGCTCGAATTCCGGCGATCGAGCTGCGAAGGTTGAAACTTTGGGCTCCGGGGTCTTCAGTTCCGTCGCCCCCGATGCGGATTACCAGGTTTCCGATGCGTTGCCCGTAAGTGGGCCATTTTTTCCCCCTTTTTCCTCCAGTTCTTGTATTCGCTTTTGGGTAGTTGAATTGGTGATCCTTGGGGTTATCTGTTGGGTTATGCAAGTGGTTTGGCGATTTCCATTGGGTATTTGGAATTCTGTCTTATGGGCAGAGAGAATCTGTCCGGTGTTTCCTTTCTGAATTGTGATTGTTTTGATGTGCTGGTCGGGCGACAAGTTCGATGTGCGATACTTGTGGTAACACCTCTATGACTAATTTTTTTTTTTGTGGGCAAAACCTTCTCTGATGCTTTTTAGGCGTGAGCGAACGAGAGGGCAAGATGAAAGGAATGTGTGATTTGGTGAATCATGCTGGAGCGAGCTTTGTGATTGTGAATGGTGGTTTAGATGTGATACTGGAAAAGGTTTGGTGCAGATTAGTTTAACAGATTTGAACTTTGTTGTATCGCGAGGATCGGGAATAGACAATTCTAGTTTCAAGTCTAAGAATTGTTCAAAAATTCCTTTCCCTTTCTCTTGAAAAATTTTCGGAGTTGGTTATTTCCACACTTCGTTTTATAGCCTTGACAATAACACGTGAGACACATGAGTGGAACATCAGATAGCGATTGGCATTGAGCCTGAGAGGCTAAAAGGGTCTATTTGACAGTTTGTTGTCCACTGTCTTTCGCAGCCAAACTTCTGGAATGTTGTACATTTTTATGTGTAAAGTGTCGGCTTTTAGTTCTTTGATGTAAATTGTGTATGTTTCGTGCAAGCTTTCTACTGAAGATTATTTCTTGTGGATACTGACGTAAATAAGTTGAAACTAGGTAAACTTACTATTGGTTTTCCCCCCTAATGCTGATGACAGGATGGAGGTGCTGTTGGCAATCTATGGGTTCATGATGCTCCAATAGCGGCAGTTGATTCTACAAGTGACAGGGGTTCAGCTGCAAAAGGTGAGGCCGAACCATTCCAGAGAAGTAACAAGGAGAACAGTGAGAAAGGAGAATCAAAGATTATCGATCAGAAGCCTGGGAAGTACTTCTATTATGATGCACCACTTCAAGAAGATACAGGCATGTGGATACCAGTTTCCTGTCCACCTATGTTGGAAACTCATCGAGAAGATTGGACTAGAAGTTTTTACACAAATGGGGGTTATTTTCCAGAAGGGGACTTGGGGTGGAACCAATACATCATGGAAGAAAAGGAGCTTACTATGTGGGATGTATTAGTTGAAATGTTACTTGCAGCTCGAGGCAAAGTAAGTGCTCTTACTTCAGGTGATATTGGTAGTAGGTTTTCGTGGATGTCTACTCATCTGCTTGAGCAAGCTTGGCAAGAAATGGCTCAAACTCTCACTGAGGCCAGTTTTGGAAATGTGAGGGAAATTCTTGAGGCAGAGCCACCAACATGGATGGCAGACAGCAGTGCTTCTGCATGTATGCTGTGTAGTGTGCGCTTTCATCCAATCATGCGTTCTAGGCATCATTGCCGATTCTGTGGAGGAATTTTTTGTGGCGAGTGCTCGAGAGGAAGGAGTTTGTTGCCTTTAAAGTTCCGGGTTAGTGATCCCCAGAGAGTGTGTGATGTCTGCTGCGTGCGGCTTGAGTCTGTCCAGCCTTACCTAATGGATCAAGTAAGCCACGCTTCTCAGTTTCCGACCCAAGATCTGACAGACCTTAGTACGTTGAGATCCTGGATCAATTTTCCTTGGGGACAATCAATGGAACATGAGATTTACAAGGCAACAAATGCAATCCGAGGTTATAGTCAGGTAGGGGCAAGGTTCAGATGATACTATCTACCTTATGATTCCATCTGTGTATTTCTTAGAACGGTTGGCTAGTATTGCTGTTGCTACTTGAAAAATAAATGCTTTCTATAGTGGACTTAACCTTTGACAAGGGAGGCCATTTTTTCATTATCGTCAGTGAAGCAGTGATTTAATTTTAGATATGTTTAAGATCTTAGTAAAACTATTCCTTAAGAGTTTTTCGTATTATTGGTGCAAGATAAAGTAATTAAGAATTTTTCTTCCCTTTTTTGTATACTTTGGCATTAAAATTAGGTTCTCTTGCACTTCTCGTGTGGTTATTAAGCTTATTATATGATGCATTCTGATTGCTCAGGTGGGTTCACTAAAACCTGAGAAGGCAATTCCTGATGCCATTTTACGACAAGCAAAAGGCCTTGCAATAATTACTGTTGCGAAAGTTGGTATGATGGTAACCTACAATATTGGGACTGGCCTTGTGGTTGCTCGTAGGGAAGATGGCTCATGGTCTCCACCTTCCGCAATTTCTTCATGTGGAATAGGGTGGGGAGCACAGGTAGGCTCGTTTTATCGTGTCCCTGGATTTTGATTTCATCAAACTTAAAGGCCAAGCTTTGGAACCGACAAGTGTTTTTGGCTTTCATGCAGTCTGCAGATTAACCACATGAATCAACGTGCTCAAAATGATTGTTTAGATAATAAACACCAATTTGATTTTTTACTCCATCTGGAATGCTTGACATATTGTCTCCTTCATTTCCATGGTCTCTTCGAGAATTTCCCTTTGTAAATGTCTGGTCCGTCATCCTTCTATTTCATGGAATGTGCCATTTGTTTCTCCTTTTCTGGAACTCTATCTAAGAACAGTCTTTCTCAGGATAAGAGATTTGGACTTTTTGTTTGATTACCGTGTTGCCATTGAGTTTTCAAGTTCCTTTCTGCATCTCCATTCCCTTTCTCTGAATTTGTGTTTTGCTTTTTTGTGGAAGTGGGAGAAGTCCCTGAGCCAGAGATTGCCCTACTGTTACTGATAATCGTTCCCTTTCTGTTAACATGTCTTATCACATTAACAGCTTCTGCTTGTGTGGCTTAAGCTCAAGCAAAGAAGTCTTGCATAAAACATAAAAATCAACTAAAGAATTCTTTAGTCAATTCCCCTTTCTCCCAAAATGATAACAACAATAATAGTAAAAATCAAATACATAAATGAAAAGATTATCCCTGCAAGAAATGTTTGATTTTGTGTTATATTTTTATGTAGAGATATACTTATTCCAGTCAATAGTAACCAGTCAAGGGTGATTGCAGGCTGGAGGAGAATTGACGGACTTCGTTATAGTGTTGAGAACAACCGAGGCTGTGAAGACATTTGGTGGGACTGCTCATTTTTCAGTTGGGGCTGGTTTGAGTGCAGCAGTTGGTCCCATTGGAAGGGCTGCTGAAGCTGATGTACGAGCAGGGGATGGTGGCTGTGCTGCTTGTTATACGTACAGCTGCAGTAAAGGTACTCCTCTATATAGCTATTTTTCCTTTTAAACTGTGGAGTTGTCCTCTGGACTGATTTTTGGGGTATGTATACATTGCTATGCAAAAAAACATGGATAGTATCCTATGATATTAACCGTTTAATGTGATAGTAATTTCTCTATTTTTATTAAGTCCTAAGTGGATGCAATAACAGTCTTGGGACATAGAAAAACTGCTCATTTTGCAAAGGATCTTGTTCTCTTACTTTCTTTCTTCCTCATTTGTCCCTGTTGCTGAGGTGAGCTATGCAGTCTAGCTTATATGGCATGGGTATCTGTCCTTAGGCAGTCATGTAAAAGACTATTCTCGATTACTTAAAATGCTCTTGCACAAATGCTATTTATATATTCGATAAAATGATGATACTCTTTACCTTTTCAAGCTATGTGAAGCTGTCTCATTAGATCATTCGTTGAAAAAGTTTCTACAAAGAAGCTGTCTCATTAGATCATTGGTTGAAAAAGTTTCTACAAAGAGCATTTCTTGAGAAGCTTGCTTGTTGCCCATTTCTTAGTGCCAAAGAAAGGGGAAAAGAGAGAGACATTAGTTGAGAAAGCTTCTGCAGGGATAATTTTGAATAAGCAAACATTTGAGAGAACACTGAGCTTGATTCGTCATAGATCCTACTTAAATTGGGATGCTCATAGGAAAAAGTTGGAGAGGTCTAGAATTTGTATTTCTCATTTTCCTATCATTTCATTGCCAGCAGTCTGTGGGGCTCGTTCCGCTTTCTGAAGTTCTTTAATTGTTCTCAACTTTTTCATAAAATAATTGGCAGGTGCTTTTGTTGGATGTTCCCTTCAAGGCAGTGTTGTGACAACACGGACAAGAGAAAATTGCCGATTTTATGGCAGCCAGTCTATAAATGCATTGGACATACTACTTGGTTCATTGCCGAAGCCGCCAGCTGCTGCCATCCTTTATAATGCGCTCGCAGACATGTATCAGAAGCTGGAGTGGTCATCACCATATTAGTGCCGTACACCTTGGCCAATTGTCCCCAATACTGCCTATGGAAGTTCTTAGCTGCAATCTTGCCACTGTAAAGTTGTCTATTCTTATCAAGTGTACAGCATGTTCAAACTCATTGCTTCCCTCTCTTCCTGGGGGGGTTTCTAGAGAGTAATATGTAAATAGTTATAATTGCTGGGATCAATCTTTGGAATGTACATATAGCTATCCATTTCATATTTGGTGTATACTCGGGGTATCGGGGAAGACAAAAGCAAAAACCACCCTTCTTTTCAGATTACTTCTGAAGATTGCTTGGGCATGTCCTAGATGATGGAGGAAATTTATGTGATTGTTCATGATGAACCCAGAAAAACAGGTTGCGTGGTCCCGACCTAATGTACAGCTCTTCTATAGATCTTGTTCAGTACTGCACTGCGCATTAGACTCGAGTCAATGCAGTGTAGAGGAAATCAACCTCCCTCGATGTTTCGAAGTGGTGCATTCAGATCATTGTATTGTGATTTCTTGTTAATTATCTTGTCGTGCTAGATCTAAGTTCCCGTGCAATTTCTCTTGTTAGTCGTCAAATGGAGGGGGAATCGAGTGTGATTAGGAAGGTGGTAATGTGAAGAAGGATTAGGAAGTGGCTCAATAAATAGACCAAGTCTAGGCGTCCAAGAAATGAACTCTACCAAAATTTATGTCCCGACCTAACGTATGATCAAAGATTGAACTGAGAAACCAAAGCGAGAATGGAGGCTTGAGTTTGCGGAGAACCTGTGGTTTGTTGCTCGTTAAATTCATCTCATCGAAGACAATGGCAATGAGAGAGGGAACACGGTTTGCTCCGGCAAATTTTCCATCTGGAATTGAAAGCCCGATTGTTCAGATGGCTACTCGCCAGAAGCCTTATTCATCTACAAGTCTCTGCCTGACTAACGTAGGACTAGAACATATGGAGGCCAGTCCGATTTGACTAGCACCTCGTGTGGAATCTGCACTTGTAGGTCAAGAGCAGTTTGCCATAGCAGCAACAAAGTCGTGATAAACAAGCTGGCGAACCATATCAGCAAGCGTCTGCTGGTTTGAAGCTCTCACAAGTCACAGCTCAAAACTAGAAACATTGCCATGTACTTGGAGATCTTGGAATGACAAAGTTTTAGCCTGATCAACTAAGGAGCCAGCAAAAGTGAAATCTCTCCAACACGGCACATGTAAGCACTCTTAAGATCATATGGTTTCAACTTTGCAACCAATGGCCCAATGGCCGGCCACGCACAAAGCGAAAACAAGGGAAGATAAAAGATTCTGAGCTTCTCGGCTCGCACAAATTTGAAAGAAAATGTGGACCAAATTAACTTAACTCAGGAGCGAAGCCACCCAAATATTTATAACTTAATTTTCAGTTGTCCTTTTGCAAGAAAAATAAAAGGAGAAAAAAAAAAGAAAGAATAAAAACAGCTGCTCCTAAACACTTGCATTTCCAGCCCGCATGACTACTGCAACACCATGATTTGAACCATGTGAAAAAGTAGAAATTTGCACAAAATAGAAGCTTCCAGCCAGTCCAAAGAGAACTCTGCCTTTTCATCTGCATTGACCACGTCATATCATCAGGCCAAAGAGGGAATTCAAACCTCACCAGCATGATGTTAGCCCCACCAACCAGTTAACTCATGAGTCTACCTGGTTCTGGCGTTCCCAAGCGTGAGTTCAAGATCATCAGAAGCATCTTCATGAATCCTCTCGCCCTCCCAGGGCTTCACCAAGCCTGTTGCATTACTCCCGAATGCAAACTCAGTTGCCATACTGTCCGACATGGGAATATCTGATGTGAGGTCAGCACCAGCAGCAATTGCTGGAGAACACGTCCCACTCTGCCCAGGAGTCCACATCCGAGACCCTCCACCAGACAAAGCTTCCTCCTTAAACCCGAAAGGATTTCTAGCAACGAGGCTGAATGTGGGAGAAGATGGCCCACCAGTAAGCCATCCTGAATCAGGGAAGACCTGACGGCCAGGGCTTGGGGGAGTGGATGAGGGGAAAACAGAGTTATGCTGTCCAGTCCAGGTCATGGAAGCAGTGGCGTGATCCCAGTGGTTTTTGGCTCGGGGGGTTCGGGAAGTTGGAGAGCTTAATGGAGGAGTAACTGGAGCACTAATTGAACCCCCAGGAATGAAGAGATGATGGGGTAGCTTGGATGAGGCTGAGGATGAGCCTGATGAAAGATTCTTCAGCCACGGAATGAGAGAATCCGCGTCAGGATTACCATGGGGATGGCCAGGGTATGGTGATCTGGCAGGGCTTGGGAAGGAAGATGAAGCAGGGCTAGGATTGTAGGACGCACAGGGGCTTGGGTGGTATGAGGAGCACGGGCTCGCTGATGTTGATCCTCCCATAATGTCCATACGTTCCAAAGGTCTGCATCCCTGAGCAACAGCATTTAAAATGGATACATCAAACAATCATCTAAAGTAGTACTGCCAGAATATGTGCATTTCAAGGTTTGAGGATGATAATTAAAATCCTGAACTCCATATATACAACTCATTCAAGAGATGCCATGACAATGATCACTTGACTTAAATCAAATTTTTGCATTTTCTAATTCATGCTTGCTGGGAGACATTCCCCTTCTTTCACAGATACCCTTAGAAAACCAAGTAACAAGCAAGTCATCCAGAAATGGAACATAGAGACATTCCCTTCTGTCATAGGTAAAGCAAGTAATGGAGAAACCTGGCAAAGTTCTTACTCCATAATAGACTTCCTAATCCCTATCAGCCTCAAAAGCAGATGGTACTCATGGCAGCTAATCTACCATTTTATGACTTATTATTACGGCTGGTAAAGTCTAATAAACATACTTTTCCACTTCAACTAAAATCCATCATCATGTTCCTCAAGTTCCTTAACCGGAATGCATGTCATCATATGGGAAAAAGCAAGCAGCGCAACGAGAGAGGGGAATAATCTCAATGCTCAAGTGTAAATTCAGCCAAACAACCAACGAGGGCACAACTGTAAATTGACCCACACGGACCAGGACCCGAGACCTTTTTCTAAAGCAAACACAGCAACGTCAAACAGCCGAAATCTTTTAACGGTTGACAAATGGTGGCCATTAAAGTAAACCCCCCTAAAAGAAAAAATTAAAAAAAAAATAACCCATCATCATTTTCCATAATCCAAAAGAGACCTCCCCAATCCCACACATTTCATACGCTTTTCTCTCTGCCTTGCGAATTCACACAAGGAAAGAGGAATCCGAGGAGGACCCCCCAAAAAAACTCTCCTCCAAAATTCAACCATCGCCACCCAAAGCAGCTTTTCTCCACCCTCACTCTCCCTCTCTTTTCCTACCCTTTACTCTCTCTCTCTCTGTCTCTCTCTCTCCCTCACTATCCTGATGAACCCGGGAATCTCGGATAATCATTGATGGACAAAGAGAAATTGGGAAATAAGAAAATGGGAAAAAAACTGGACGTTACTCGCCCTCATTGGCTGCTCGGACCGCAATGACCAAAACACCCCTCTTTGATTTTTACATGGGATGTCTGTTCTGTTGGGTGTCTCGCGTCAGGTCCTAAACGCTACTGCTGCTCTCGCAGCGGTAGGCAGTGTCTGGCGCAGGTAACGGCGATTCGCAAATGCAAAAAGAGAGAGATACAAACCAACAATCTCTGAAAACGAAGCCCTCCCAGCCCGAGAAAATCCACCAGGAAAAAGAGGGGCAAAAGTTCTCCGGCGTCATTAAAGACGACACGGCCAAAAAAGAGACGAGGAAAATTTCGAGAAAAAAAAAATGGAAAAAAAAAAAAGAAAAAAAGGGGTTAACTAAAGGAGCTTCATGTCGCGTGGAAGGAAGAGAAAGTTCCCTGAATTTCAGACCGGGAGAGACGGAAACGCCCCTGAAAGCGCCTCGAATTTTCACTCTACGCAAAGGGAGGAGCGGGGGGGAAATCGAGGCGACGAGGCGGGGGACATTCTCGTCACGCTAGGCGAACGATTTCGCTGCGGAGGCTGCTCCCTTGCCTGCTTCTGCGAAAAGGGTCTCTCTCGGATTCAGAAATTTTCAGAAGCTTGTGTGTGGAATCTTTAATAAAGAGAGAGGAGCTCTCTCGTGTCTCGTGTACAAATCGATCCTCGTTCAAGCACACATCGAGTTATCCCAGATTAATCTCTCGCTAACTCTCGACGAATTCGAATGCAATCCTACGTTCATCACCTTAGACGAAGCCATAACCACCAAAAAAAAAAAAAAACAAACACTTAGACGAAGCGAAATGAAGTCCGATTTAAGCTCAAGCACATGCATTACCGCGCGCCGGTCGCGCTCACCGGCGGAGCCTCGATCGGCAGATCGATCGCGGCTCCGTTCATCATCGTCGTCGTCACGATCATCGAAAGGACAGCAGAAAGCCAGTGGAAAGAAGTGGACGAACAGAGAGAGTTGGGACATGCTCTCTTCGCTCTCATTTCCAGCTTTCCACCTCTGCAAAATCGCGCATCGACGCGATCTAAAGCTCTAAACGAAGAAGCAAGTCAGCAGTCGGCGGTCGAGCGACCTGCTGTCGTCACCTCTCATTCCGAGCTTTCTCAACACTACTCGGCGACGACGCCGTCGGGCGCGATCTAAGAGAAGAACGAAAAAGCAAGCGACGGTACGGCGGGCGGGCTTTACCTTGCGGTAGGTGGTGCCGTCCTCCTCGACGGTCCAGCCGGCCTCCTTGCAGAGGGCCTTGAGGACCTCGTTGTTGTCGCAGTGCTTGGGGAGCTTGTAGTTGCCGTACATCCGGAGGCCCGCGAAGATCTTCGCCGCGATCGCCCGCCGCCGCCGCTCCCGCCGCTTGTTGTTCTCCCTCTCCTTCCACGTCGGCGTCCTCGTCCCCGACGTCATCTCCCCTGGCTCCAGTCCCCTGGCTCCCCTCTCGGCGGGCGGGATTTTCCCGGGAAAAGTCGCGGATTTTCCCGAGAAAGCGGACGCCTTTTCTTTTCTTTTTTTTTTTTTTGGGCTACGGCGGAGGGGCGGCGGATTCTGTTGGAGAGGCCGGCGACGGGACTTCCTGAGGAGGTTTTTGGGCTTCGGGAGGGAGAAGAGGGGAGGTGGGGGGGACTAAAAACAGGAGGGCAGCGAAACTGCCACTGGGGAAGGGGGGAATTACGAGAGTGCCACTGCGGGTCGGGGTGGCTTTTTTTCTTTTTTATTTTTTTTTCTTTCCCTCCCCGCGCGGAGTTCCGGAATCACGGGGGCGGCACGTGTCTTTCGCTTCGGCTTTTCGGAGGATGGAAAAAGCGAAGAGAGAGAGAGAGAGAGAGAGGGAGGGAAGGAGGCTTCGTGCCTCGTGGATGCTGCTGCTCGGTGCTCATGAGGAAAGACAAGCCGTGTCGTTTGATTAATCGTGAAGCTTTAAAAAGTAAACTCCTTTTTTTTTTCTTTCTTTATTGTGTCTTCTAACTTGTTTCTAATTTCTAACGTTATAATTAATATTACAAAAAAATCTCATACTGATATAATTATAATAAATTTATCATGAATTAATTTTTTGATCATCAAATGCCTTAAATTGATACATCTATAATGAATTTACCATATGATAATTTTTATTAAATTTTATTGTAAAATTATTGAATTTGATATTATGTAACAATTAATAAGTGTATCAATTTAAGATTTTACTTCATATTTATCACAAATGTATCGGTTTATATTTTTATAATATTATAGAAAATTGAATTTGTTACAAATGTATCAAGGGTTTTTTTGTGATCAGAAAATTAGTTTAGAGTTAATTTTTGTTAACATACTAGCGTAGGGTTTTTTTTATAGTATTAATTCTTATAGTTAATACAACACTAGTTTGATTGTCAAAAAATGTAAATTATATGTAAACAACATTGCGTTACGTGTTACGCTACGCATCGATGTGATTGAGGAGGCTTATAGAGGTCGGCATATCGATTTCGTGATGTGACAATGATCTCGTGAAGTTTTTCCTTTTTTTCTTTTCTTCGTCCAAATAATCTCATGAAGTTAGAGTTGCATTAAAGCCATTATATATGGATAGGCGATCCGTGACGAATCTACATAAAAATTTGTTTTGTTTGTGGGTGGCATCATAAGAAGAAGCAAGTCGATCCCAATAAAGATGCTTTTGTGATTTAATGGTTATTATCATACTTTATGCAATGGCTATTGAATTTAGGAGTATTAGACAAGGGATGAATGCGAAGGCTTAACTGGAAATATAAGGTACAATGACTCGTATTAATAAAATTACAATTACACATATTACAAAAAGTATTTCTGAAACAATCATATGGAGCGACCCCATTTGTCAGAAAGCAATGAACAACGAGTAAAGACATTTCAATGTCTCCCCGCAAAGATGAGATTCTACTAACACAAATCAAGACGGACCATCTTTTTCCTTGCTCAAGGACAGTTTTGGCGAACAGGCTTGCTCGCTCAGTAAAGAAAGAAAACTACTATTAGGATCTAAACCTTAACGTGAGCTAAAAAGCGAGATTACCTTGACCACGGTCGAGCATGCTCACGAGAGAAAGAATACTATTAGGATCTGAACCTGACCGCGAGACAAAAAGCGAAGATTACCTTGACCACGGACGGGCATCGAATCGTCGACGGCCTCGGACTTTACCATCATTACCAATTTCTCAAAAATTTGGGGCATTTCCACAAAAGGGCACAGAAGGGAATTCAATGGGGGGATAAAATTGGGGGCGATATGATTGAAAAACGGGGGGTTTGTCGAGAGGGGATCGAATGATGCCAAGCGGGTGTGGTGGGGGTGTGGTGCGAGTGGGTGGTGTGGGATTGCGATAGGGACAAGTTTTTGCTGCTGCTGCTGGCTCCTACTCTCCAGTCAATTCAGAAGGGAAGGAAGGTGATGAGATGGAGGAAGAGGACAAGCCCCCGGTCTCCCACTTTGACCGCGGGTCGCATTCGAGAGCCCCTCCACGTCTCTCCTTTGAAACCGGTTCCTTTCTGGGACCTCTTTATAAAACTGGAACTGTGTTGACATCGTCTCATTATTTTTTGGTTATGTGCTAGAATCTTGTCCCAACTCAAACCTTCCATCTTGTTCTTTTCCTCTCTCTCTCTCTCTCTCTCTGCCTTCTCAGCAGTGACTCATATGCTGTGTTTGGCCTATGTACCCATGCAAAGACAAAGGTGGAGGGAGATGAGGTCATGCTGCATTAATTGTGTTATGTTTCTTAAATCTAATTGGGGTGATCGGTTTTAGAATACGTTGGTTTCTATCCTAGACTCGGAAACCGGGTGATTCCCGATTTATGGAATCCAGAACCGGCCCACCCAATCTTTTGGTGTAATTTTTCCTTTTTTACTTATTCCATGCAAGACCACACGTACTGTTGTATAATCTAGGCTCTCAATTTTTTTTTTAGTGTTTTAGATCTTTTAATCAATGAAAATCTTAATGGAAAGACACTAAATGTGCGATAAAATATTATCAAGTATCATTAACTTGCTAATAAATAAAAGTATGTGTCCAGTCTAGGTGGTTCGATGTACATTCGAAAGCGAGAAATAAACCGACAATCATTGATTCCAAAACTTAGGAATTGAGAATTGCCCAAAACAGGCTGCTTTGATCTTATCCAAGCCCTAGATCTAATGGTTGATATGCACTCGAGCAATGCTCTCAAAATATGTAATAATACTCATGGAATGTTTTTTCCGTCTCGCCCCGCTTTTTTGTATAGTTGGTTATTCGTAAAATGTCAATAATTTTAATGCCAAAGAAAAATGTCGATGGGTCATGCGGGAGGTGGTTTTTAGTCTCCCGTCCTTACTTCTTAATTGGGAAAATGACATGAGTGGTCCTTGAATTTTGGTTTGGTCCAACGTGCAACATTGCCCGTAATTTTTTTAGTTTGTTTAATATGATTCCTAGACCGTTAATAAATGTTCAATGTGGCCCTTGCGCTTGCTCTAACAACAACTCGAATGCTATTTAATGACGTTAAGTATTATACACTAAGTTAGGTTTCTATAAAATGATGAAGTCAATATATCTATCTTCTCTATCCATCTACTTTAGAAAAAAAAAGGGGAAAAAAAAGAAATCAAAGTTTAACATATCTATTGTTATTTGATGACATTCATTATTATATCCTAATTTGATATGGATAAATTACTTTGGACAATCGACATCTAACTTTTTTTTGTCATTATCTATTATTTAAACCTAATGAATTGGAATCCACACAACGGATTCCATTGACTTAAATTGAACAATATGATCTAAGTACTAATTCGAACATTTACCAATAGTTTGTAAATCATATTAAACAAATTAAAATTCCAATGATAACGTCACACATTGAGGTAAAGTTAAGGAATCAACTATGCTATTTTTTTCTTTTTAATTCTGCAGAACCAAATGGCTCTATTTTTGGCCCAAGGGTTCTAACATAAATTTCCACTGCCTTCTTATTATTATTTTCTGACATGACGTCATAATAAAGGCAAGTATGCCATTGCTATCAACTTCAACCTAAGCCTCGACTCTATTCGCACCTATCGTAGGCTAATAAAATAATGTTGCGTCTACAAGCACGAAACCTCATCAATTTTGCCATCCCTATAGTTTTCACTTCATGAATACGTTGACCTTGAAAGTGCAAATTATTGTTAAAATTAACTATAGTAGAGCTCCTCCTCATTGGAACTAAAAAGGAAAAAAAAAAAAAAGAAAAATACATGGGCTCTGTAACTAAATTAGCAAAGAATTTGGTTATCTAAATTATATCGTATGTAAAAGTTTCCAGAGCCACCTTCTATCCAAAAAATAAGGAAATTGTTAGGAAGTTCAGTTGTCATATATATTTTAGGGATTATTTTCTTTAAAGAAGACAAGAAATTTTTTATGGTCAAAAATTCCCTTTTTAGAAAAAAATTGGCTTTCTAACAATTTCTTTATTTTTTTCTACAAAATGAAAGAGATGATGAAAAGAGGGACTCCTAATTCATGCCCAATCTCTTTATTTTCCTTGTACTAAGCGTGGATATTTCGGGTGATTATTATCTTTACTTTAGCACACGTTTAATTCGCAAAAAATAAATTATTCAAAAAATATGTTTCTAAAAACAATTGCTCATATCACTTGAAATAATTCATCAATAAAAAATATTTTTATTATCAATATCAATTTATATTTAAATATTTTTCATGGAAAACAAAAAAAATTTCTTGTTCATTCATTTATTGTAAGCAATTCAATTGATATTTTTTTGAAAAAATATTTTTGAAATTATTTATTTTCCGTGAAATAAATGCACCCTTAATAAAGAAATGTGAAATAATATTAAAAAAAGAATGTCAATAATATCGAAGCCTAATTATTAAAATAAAGTCCCCTGTTATTTATTCATATATAATTTCTTAATAGTAGGGCACTCGGATGAGATGAAGGGTCCCTTTCGTTCTAGTCTTTTTGACGCTTTGTCCCCAAACTACGACGGTCCACGCACGTGTCCCACGTGCACGGGGGGCCGATTGTTGATCAATTATAAAGCTACAATAGCGTTATAATTCAAAACCCTAGCGTTTCCCATCTTTGAAAAATAGGAAAATTATGTTCGACCAGCATGACCCAATACGCGTCTTCATAAATTCCTGCTTTCATACTTCGAAATTCTCATTCTCATTTTTCGGTTTGTTTTCCATTGACACGACACGCCAACGCGGCACGGCAACTTCCTTTTCCTCTAGGAATGGACATTCGAGATAGAGATATTGTCGCGGAGTTATTTGTAAGGAATGGTTCCGCGTCGTCACTAGTTGGAGCAAGCAGAGCACTTGTCTGCATAAAACCTCATTTGTCATGTCAGAATCTCGTTACAACTTGCGACTTGTCAATGATGGCGACTTCCACATTAGTGCTGAGTGAAACATCGCGGACTAAATGAGCATTCGTCAAGATTCCGAGCTCTCGCAAGTTCATATTGCTCACTCTCCATACGTGTCTCCATAAATTCTGGCTTCGAACTTCGAAATTGTCATTTTCATAGCAGCACGCGACAACGTTGTGTGGCGTGAACACTTGCATTAACTTCGCAGCAAAGAACTTGCTTACATGCCATGTCCAAGTCTGTCACAGCTTGCAACTTGTCGATGTAGGCGACTCTATAGTGTGAGTACCGCATGAAACATTAGACTAAACGGGCCTCGCACAAGTTCAAAACTGTCGAGAGGTCCCAATCCCCAATAAAAGTTTCCTCGTCACGCTCTATTGCCAACTGATCTAAAAATTTAAGTGTCAAATGAAGAAATGGTTTATTGTTTTAATATTGTAATACTGCTAAGCTAGGTTGAATTTTTGTCTTAACCTAAAATATGGAAATATCCAAATGGGGAGACAAATAGGGGTTTGGATGTACTTGAAGTAAGGATATCCTGCTTTGATATCACGTGAGATTAACCGTTCTAAATACCTAATTATTCAGATGAATATATGGTTTATTATCTAAATATTCAAATACGAAACCGTATATATTTCTCGACTACATCGAGTGCAAGCATTCCGTGCGTGTCGATGTTGCGCATCATATCATGTAGAGTTTCACGTGGAACGGGCTCACTCGATTCCGGCGAGGCAGGGGGGTGTGTGCCCCCCGCGGGCGATGGGGTCGTGTGGGGGGTGGGGGGACCGCCATGTTGCGGCGATCTGGCGAAATGATTAAATGAAGGCTTTGAGGGGGAGGAGGGAGGGAGGGAGGGAGGGGGGGGGTTGGGTGGGGGTGGGGTCGGGTCACGCACGATATGCCTGCCACCCACGAGGCATTCCCTTTTGCCCCTTTTTTGACGAGGGGCTTTTTTTCTATGTTTGATTTTCTCTTTCTTTCTTTCTTTTCCGCTTTTTTTTTTTTTTTATAATTTTCCTCCTTTTTGGTTTACTATTTGTTTTTTTTGTCTTGTTCTCTTTTTTTTTTGGGTTTTTTTTTTTTTTGGGCAACCGGGGGGGGGGGTTGGTAGGAGGTTGGAGAATGGGATTTTGCTGGAGCTGGACTATGGATTGGGCCGTGGCCCATTTGGTCAAATTGTGTCCGCGTGAGCCACCGCCATCTCTTTTTCGGGGAAAACAATGAATGCCCACGTCCTTGGATTTTTATTTATTTTTTTTTTTTTTTGCCATTTGTACTGAACTCTTTTGTGTCACTTTCGTTGGCGTTTAGTCCCTTCGAAGATAAAAGAGTAAGTCCCAAGTTGATGTCCTGCGTAAAACAATACTAATCACTAGAGAGCATTGCCGGACTCTTGAAAAAGTTGGTCGAGGTTGCCGACATCACCACATATTCGGGCAAGGGGGGCAGTGTTCGGGAAGGGTGCTCTGCGAGCAGTGGGGAGGGTTGCAGCCCGCGACTAGGCACGATAGCAATAGCGAGAGGTACAACTTTACCAACCTGATTGATGTCGAACAGTTGGCAAAAGTTAAGAGATCGGCGTCGTTATAACTCTCTATTGTCGCGTTCGCCTCAGCCTCATTCCGAGCAGGCATCAAAGTACAAAATTACAGGTAACTTTTATGACGATGGGATCCCATACGTAATGTGGCTAAATTGAAAGGCGTCATAAGCTCGTCCGTGCTTTCTAACCAGGCCCAAGGATGGGTTAGCCCAAGGATATATTAGCCCACATTGGATATTTAATCTCCATGGTTCGGCCTCAATCGAGGATTTATATGATCCGTTTGGTTTAATATGGATGGATGAAGCAATCTGAAGAAGGTAAAACGAAGTATATTAAGGGAACATTTGTTTCGTGAAAAATTCAACATTTCTAAAATTCATTTATTTTCCAAGAAGCCATTTAGAAAATATGGCAACATTTTTAAGGGTTTAGCTGAAATTTAAAAACGAACTGGGAATTATTCTTTCGTTTGGCAAGGAAAATTTGTTTTTTTTTTAATATATATTTATTTCCAAAACAGGCATGCACTATTTGTGTGGTATAAAAGTTACATGTGCTGCATCATCAAATTTTAGATAAGGTTTGTCAAATTGAAATTTTATGACATAGATACGTTTATAGATTGTTAAGTAAATTATTTTTTTTCTCTCTTATGGAACCAAAGCTTAGTTACTTAGGTCCTCGGCCTTAGGGGGCTTGGGTCCGACCGATGAGGTTCCCAAGCCCAAACATTGAGGTCCTAGTCACAAGAGCTAAGGTTTCTTGGGCCTAACCATTAGGAACTCAAGCATTGGCATCAAGAACCCAAGCCAAGCACCAGCGACTTGGGCATGGAAGTCGGGTACTCAAGCATTGTCCACTAGCGACTTGGGCATGGGTACTAGTATCCCAAGCCCTGCCTCAAGAGAACTGAGCTCGGTCTCTATAGACTTAGGCTCAGCATAGGCGTTAGGGTTCTTGTGCATACCGAGATCTCTATCCAAGCAATGATGTCTTATAGATTTTAGAAGATGATTTCTGATTTTTAAAAAACGAAATCTTTTTCCTAAATTTAAGCATAGGTTTTCCATTGATTTTGAAAAATGAGAAAAATGTTTTTCGATAGGAAGCTTTTCGCGAAGCAAACGGAGCCTAAGCCTCTACTCTAATTTGCATGCTTAATTTCCAATTGACATCGCTGTGAAAGTTCTCAAGTTCACTTCCTTGCAACTTCTTTCCATCCATTTATCCATTTATAGATTTCTTTCATTATGTCTGATGGGCTTTGACAGTTCTTCGCATCCTTAAGGTCCTCACCGTCGAATCTGTCTTTGCATGAGAGGGAGTGTTAAAAAGATACGAACCATTATCAGCTTTCGTACTCTAATATAGCTAAAACATCCTCCCTCTCGTTCCTTATCCCAAGCAGAGCGCTCTGCGTGAGCGCGACTTCGTTCTTGGTTTAGATTGGAGATCGAACATTGTCGAATGATATCATTCAAGTTTAGTACATGGATTATAATGACGTTAAAACTCCAACGGTCGATAAGGATTTTTGAAAAAGAAACGCCATAATCGTATGTTCCATATTAATTTAATGAAGGAAAATAAAAAGTATCAACAGATGTAGAAACTTAAATTCTAAGGCCGACTTTCTTTTAATATTTGGAATAATTATATAAAAAAAGTCATGAATTTATTAAACGGATACTAATTCAATTCTAAATATTTTAATTTTATCATTTATTCTTAGTAGGAATTTTTTTTTTTAATTAAGTTGTAGACCTTTTAACAATTTACCAATGTAGTCATTTCGATTAATATTAGCTGATAATTGCTAACATTACCTTTTCCAACAATCTTTAAATGGACAATTATTAAAAAAAATTAAAATTTTCTTTTCTTTTCTTTTTTTTTTTTTTCTTTTTCTTTTCTTTTTATCAAGTAGAGCATTGGTTGTCGGCCTTCGTTTGTTGTTAGCAAGGGATGCATTACTCCTTCCATACTTCTGATGCTTGGGGATAAATTATTTGGGAAAATTTTAGATAAGGATTTGAAATACCTTCGTTTTCTCAAACAAAGGCATAAAGTGAATCTTATTTCAAATAAGGGCCCGTAGCCAGATTATCTTTAAGGCCTGAAGTAGAACTTGTTTCAAATGAGGACTTGAAATAGTCATATCAGTTTCAAAAAAAGGCTTAACTTCTCTCGGACCGAAGCGCATTTTCATCTTTTAATTTATTTCTTTTTCTTTTTACTTTTTCTTTCTTTTTTCTTTTGCCCCTTCCCTCCACTGGACTCAAGTGAGGGTCGCCCTTGCTAGCGTCAAGCAAGGGTTGCCCTTGCTAGATTGAGCTTGGGCAACTCTTGCCCCACCCAACCCAAGTGAGGTAACCCTCGCCCGACACCGATGAGGGTGACCCTTGCTAGCTCAGGCAAGGGTGGCCCTCGCTCGATGTTAGAAAGGGCAACCCTTGCCTAAGGCAGGTGACCTGTACCAACCATGACGGCAATGGTCGGAGGAGGAAAGAGGAAAAAGAAAAAAAGAAAGGGAAAATAAAAATAAAAAAATCTAAAAAATCTAAAAAATACAATTACAATTCTTTTACCAAAATACTCTTTCTCCAATGACTGGAATAGTCACTGACCAATCAAAGGCCTTTATTTGAGATGATTTGGCCACTTAAGACCCTTATTTAAAACAAAATCCATTTCGGACACTTATTTAAGAAAACGATGATATTTTAGGCCATTATTTGGAATTTTTCCTAAATTAGCTCAACTGAACAGTGCCAAACATAAGAGGACTCGACTCTAACACCTGAGTATTCTCTCCACAAGTCGCCTGTCAAAGACAGATAGAGCGGATAGAACCTACAACGGTTTGAGCTGTGAATGACCCAGGAAGCTGATGGAAGTAGGAATGGTTTCAATCTCATAAACCTCTTTGACTTTGCTCCAACTACACTCTACAAACAAGCCTCTTTTGTACTGAATAGATGAAATACTAATCACATGTGATGGTGCATTTGGTGAAGGAAGTTCTGGTATTGGTGTTGATGGGAAAATGAAATCAGCGTTTGCTGGATCTTCAGAGGTAACTGAAGCTGTTGGCCATCAAAGACAGCAGCTTACAAAGCATGAGGGACGCATCCGACCCAATACAGCAGTTAATCTGATTTACAGATCATCCGGAAGGGACAAGGCTTCGTAGCTGGGAAGATGACGCTACAACTGAAGCCGTTAAAGCTTTGCTTTTATTGATTTTGCGTCTGCAGATGCCAACATAGCTAGAAGCAGGCATATGAAAGTGCAGACTTCTCAGTAATGCAGAAGTGCCATTTGATTTGACTCCCAAAAGAACTCTACTGAAGTGAGCCAGATGCTACTGATGGACCAAAGGAACATTCTGATTGATGTAACATCAGAAACAGCGAATGGAGCGCTTGTCTTCATGGGTTAACGAGGGCCATCATTCCTTTTCGCACAGATGCATACCCACTTCAGTCCAAATCATAAAATTCAACGAATGCAGCAACACTCCGAATCTCATTCTTGTGCTCAACAAACGCAAGCAAGAGAACAGACATGCTAATCATAATAACATAGGGACTACTTCTGTGAAGTCCATGCGCTGTCTAGATTCGGTAAGAACTTGCAAGTAAGACACCCAGTTTCATAGATGAACTCAAGAAATGCAACAAGCTCACGAAACCAACCTACAGATCAGTATAACACAACAAGGAGTGCATCGCAATGGCAAATAGAAATGGCAAAAGAGCAAAATGTACTAACCTAACAAGCCCCGCAGCAAAGCTCAGAGATAAATCATCATCATGCAAAATAGACCGTGATCATCAGCCATTGATCATGGCAAATTTTTGCTTCATCTCTTATTTAGACATAAGAAATTCGAACTTATGAGATGTAAAAGGACAGTACGGTCATTCCATGTGTAGATTAAACGGATGACCAAAGGAATTTTTCATTCAAGTGCACCCAACCCAACAAAAAACTCTATAAAAAGCTCTATGCAGGAATCAAGAACAGAGTCAAGATGTGGAATTACTCTGCCATCTACCGCTTCCCACTCATTTCATCCTAGATTTCTATCTGCTTCACCGTCGACCCTTTTCATCCCCAACCCATTTGAATCTCAAAGCACAATTCAAGATCAAGTCTTTACTGGAATCGGAGCATACCCAATTACGCTCTACTTCTTGCCCCCTTCTTGGCCGACCCGGTGTTCGTCCTATGGATCTTCCGCTTCCGGGTGAGGGCGAACTCGCCGAACTTGTGGCCGACCTTGTCCTCGGTGATCTTGGAGCGGACGAAGTTCTTCCCGTTGTAAATCCTCATGGTGGTGTTGACGAACTCCGGCAGGATGGAGGACCGGCGCGACCAGATCTTCTTGTTCGAGAGGAGGTCCCTTCGGTCCTTGATCTTCGACAGGAACGCGTCGACGAAGATGCCCTTCCACAAGGATCGCGGCATTCCTTCGCCTTCGGTTCGGGCCCTTGCTTCCCGGAACTGAAAGAAGAGGAAAAGAACGACAACAGAGCCACTGTTCAGCGGCTGAACAGAGAGAAGAGGGTTGAGAGAGAAAGGGCGACGGACCTTGAGTCCGACGGCGACGGCGGAAAGTGGCCGGAGCTGCGGAAGCAAGGAAGCCGAGTTCAGACGTACGGACAGGAAGAGAAGATGATAGAGGCGGACAAGAAACGAAGAGGAGACCTAGGGTTCTCCTCGCTTCTCCTTCGATTCTGAGAGGGGTATTTTAGTAAATTTATTATCTTTTTGTAATTGATGAGTGCCTTAAAAAAATATTCGAGCATTTTTTCCTTTGCATTTACTTAAAAATTTACATGTGTCTTGAATTAAATTAAAAAAGAAATTATGTGGAGTTTGTTTTGTGAAGTAGAATTGTTCCATTTGTTTTTTTTTTTTTTTTTTTGGATGGGAAACATAACTATATTCATTAAAACGGAGGATTACATCTTGCGCCTAAAATATCAGCAGTTAACAGATCTAATATCAGAGGGGGAGGGGATATGGGCCACGCATCAGAGAGGGCCCCAGTACGATGAAGTTTTGCGGCCCAATCCGCTACACGGTTAGCCCCCCTTCGACAATGAACAACCCTAGCGCAAGGAAAACTTCTCAGCAGGAATTGAGCCTTTGCAAAAACTGAACGAACCTCCCACAGCGGCAAGGTAAGTTCATTCATCGCTTCCACCAAAATCAAACTATCCGATTCGAGGATGAGTTTATTTTGCTGTCTACCCATTTGATGCAGATGGCGAAGAGTGAGCAATAGCGCCATAAACTCGGCCTGCAGAGGCGAAGAAACCGTGATCGTCCGGGTAAGTCCATCGAGCAAGGTACCTCGCTGATCTCTGCAAATAGAGGCAATTGTGCCGCTTGTAGATTGTGGATCAAAAGCCCCATCGAAATTAACTTTGAGTGAGTCTTGTTCAGGTGGTCTCCATAGTTCGCCACCACGATCCGTTGTTGCGCTTGTGCTTTGCGAAGAAGGAGAAGATAACACAACCGATCGGGCATGTATTAGGGCGGATTCCACAAGCCTCGCGTGGATTCGGATGCGATGACGGAAAATAAAGTGATTCCTCGCTTTCCAGAGATTCCAAAGAACATAAACCAGTGTAGCTGAATCAGGTGTGTTCTGTTTTTTAAGTATGTGAGCTACTACCCAATGTTCTATACTGTGTGTAGTGTGTATATGAATGTGCATATGTTGAGCTAGCATGGACCAAACAGGGACTGTTTTTGGACAGAATAGGAATAGGTGAGTTGCTGTTTTAGGTAGGGTATCCTGACAGAGAGGGCAAATTGGGTCTGAAGTAATATGCCGATGGAATAGGTTATCTCTGGTGGGTAAAACATTATGGCATAAGGCCCAAATAAAAAATTTAACTTTAGGGGCTACTTGAAGTTTCCAAATATGTTTCCATAATGCTTAAGGGAGAGTGTGAGCAGGCGAAACTTGAGGCGGACTTTGATCTAGTGCAGTTTGCCTCAGATATTGGTAACCACTTCTAACCGTATATTCTCCATGAATAGATGTAGTCCAAATCGCTTATCCTCGCATGAGGGGCCGACGTGGATTGCGAGTATCTCCCGCACCGTATGTGAATCATATAGTTCATTAATAACGAGAAATTCCAGCCGTTTGTGTTGGGATCAACCGGATCGGCAACCTTAAAAGGTTCATCTTGGTTAGCCGGACCTCCTAGAACTCCTCCTGCAGCCAACAATCTTTTCTTATTCCGATTTTTCGGCCATCACCTACTGACCACCGGAAGCCATGACTAATGGAATCCCGACCTAGTAAAAGACCCTGCCATCCCCAAGAAGGCCTAGAGCCTCTAGCAGCATTAAGAAAATCGGTTGAGTGGAAGTAAATACCTTCAAAAGCCGGCTCCATAGAGCCGTTGGATTTTGATGCGCGCCAAGCCTGTTTCCCTAGTAGGGCTTTATTGAAGTGCAATAGGTCCCGAAATCCGAGACCACCTTCAGATTTACTACCCTTTAGGTACTCCCATCGTGTCCAATGAATGCCTGATTTTGAAGAGTCATTCTGCCACCAGAAGCGTGCAATTCGCTTTTCAATAGCTATACAAATGGAAGTCGGGATTTTGAAAATAGACATAGTGAACTGTGGGATCGCCTGGACCACAGCTTTGATAAGAACTTCCTTCCCCCCCTTAGATATGAGTCTTTCTTTCCATCCTTCTAATTTCTTGTTCACACGGTCAAGTATCCAATTGAACATTTCCTTCTTAGATCGTCCCCAATCTGAGGGGATTCCCAAATATTTGCCAATCTGAAGAAGAATTGGAACTCTCAAGGCATTAGCTAAATTGTGTTGTAAATGTAGAGGACAAACTTTAGAGAAATAGATCCCAGACTTGTTTCGATTGATCGCCTGTCCTGTAGCCAAACAATACTTGTTGTAAATTGTTCCGTTTGGCTTCGTCTTTTTTCAAAGTTTAAAGCCAATCACTCGACTTGGGACGAGTTGCTAGGGCAATAGATTTGTCAAAATATTATTATAGACTCATTTCTTACCCCATATTTGATGGACTAGATTGTTATATAGGCTAATTATGTTAATAAATGTGTCATAAATTGATTTAAATCCAACTCTATGGGTCATTAATGGATTTAATATCGGTTTTAAATAAATTCACAATTTACCTGACTTTTTCTTTACTTTTTTGTAGATTTAAGGAGTTTCTGTAACATCTTCAAAAACTAGATTCATAGTAGACTAAGTTTGTATGAAGACTTAAGAAGATTCTGCAGCATTCTCCTAAAAATTAATATTGTGTGGTTTGGGATGAATCTCTAAATGCTCTCCTCTCTTTCTTTTTGTCCGATATGATTATTTAAAAATAATTATATTTTGATTAATTGTGGTAGTATGCTCTATTGTTGCCACAATGTGAAACCTGTGCATGAGAATTTTACTATTCTAAAATTTTCTATGATATGAGTCAAAGAATGAAAATGAATTTGGATTTTGAGTATGTCACGGTCATCCAAGAGGGTTTTAAATGGCAATCCCATCCATGGAATAAGTGACCCTCGACTTGTATCCCGAGTTCTAGGGTTTTCTTGAGTGTTCTAGAATACTCATAGGGGCAGGCGATACAATAATTGTACATTTATGTAATAAATGCGGATAGATGGTAGTTGAAGAGATACGATCTCCACTATTAGATCGAGGAGAGATCTACAACTTTTGTTTACATTTTATATAGAGGTCTCCTCCCCTATTATTTCATTCACAAGTGAAATACAAGTTCAAAGCTTTTCTCTCTAGAGTTTTTCACTCTAAATGATCATTGTGAGTTGAGTGTGAGAAAAACTACACGAGTTAAGGAACGCTAGATCGATCGGCCCATGACACGTATGGGATAGCATGTTTGTTTTTACGTGGAATCATAGGCAATTTTTCTGGTCTTAAAACATACTTTTACCGTCAGGCTTTTTGTTTCGAATTTTTTAAGGTTTTCATTTTTCAAAATTTACTCCAAAAAATGAGTCAACATAAAACGTTATCCTAGTCAAGAGAAAAAAATTTTCCTATCAAAGTTTAAACTTAGGCAAATGATTTCCCTTTAAAAGAATCGGAAAACGTTTTCCAAATCTACCAAAACTTAGATTTGGTGCTTGGTTTAAAAAAATTGTTCTTATAAAATATATTTTAAAAAATTTGAATTTTTTTTTTTATTTTTTCTTATTTCTCTTTTCTTTTCTTCCTTTTTTTCTTTTTCTTCTTCTCCACCCATTGCCAACCATGGGGATGGCCAATGAGCTTTGGCTTCACCAAATCGGCGAGCTCACGACCTCCAATGATGAGGCTCGAGCTCACTAGATTAGGCAAGCTCATGGCCTTTGGCGACGAGGCTCGAGCTCACCCAAGGCCAGTGAACCTCAAGCCTCACCAAATTGGGCAAGCTCACAGCCTCTGTGAGGAGTTGGCTAGGTTCAAGCCTCACAGTCAGAGGCTTAATAGAAATTAAATCAAATTCATTGGTGTCAATAACTATTCGATATCTACATTAAATAAAAGTCATAGTTGTTGCGTTATCTTTAATGAGTCTGTTCGTATTTCTAGGTGTAGTAATTGTTTCTAGAGATATGGTAAGATATGATAAGAAAAAATGAGATAAAGTGAGATATGTTAATTGTTTTTGCTAGTTTCTAATCTTATATGGAACACTAGTTATTTTTATGTGAAAGAGCAAATGTCATGTAACAAGTCTATAAATAGAAGAATCTTGTAATTGTTTTTTGTTAAGGTGAAATAAATCTACATCTATCCTTTTCTTTTCCTTATGTGAGTTGTGAACATTTCACCTTCAATTACTTCCATAAAATTGGTATTAGAGCATATGGTTTGTTATCATGGTCTCAACAAATAATCAACTTCCTCTTCAATACTCTTGTCTTATCAAAACCAACTTTGGTAATTGAGCCGTTAGAATGAAAGCTCTACTGGGTGCTTACGATGTGTGGTAACTTGTCAACATTGGCTATGATGAGCCAAAGGATGAAGCTATCTTGAACCAAAACCAGAGGAGTGCCTTGGAGAAGGTTCATCGAAAGATCAATATGTCTTGCCAATCATCTATCAAGTTTTAAATGATTCCATGTTCGAAGAGATGTTGAATGCCACTACTGGTAAAGAGGCATGGGAGATTCTTCACAAACAACATCAAGGAGTATAAAAAGTTCAAAAATTTTGCCTTTAAACCTTGAGAAGCAAATTTGAGGTAATTCATATGAGAGAATCTAAATCAATTTTTGATTTTTTCATAAAAGTTTTGGTGATTGTCAATCATATTAAAAAAAAATGAGAAGACAATTTAGATGTTCGTGTTGTCGAGAAAATATTTCCATCCTTAGACAAGAAATACGACCGCATTGCTATTGCAATTGAAGAATCCAAAGATTTGGATGCAATAATGATCGATGAGCTTATGGGTTTAGTATAAGCCCATGAAGAAAGGTTCAAAAGAAAAAAGATTAAACCGATGGAGGAACTTCTCCAAATGCGATTAATCATCCAAGATGAGAAGGAGCAAAGAAAAGATTTCGTGTAAACTTGTGGGACAAACCAAGATCATGATCGTGGTTGAGGTCGAGGTCACTTGTAAGGAAGAAGTCGTGGATGAAGCAAAGGAAATGCTGCTCAAAGTAATAGTAGATATAAGTATCAAAGGGATGTTCATGAAAGAGGAAAGAACTCGACAAGTCAATGGTATGATAAATCTAAAATTTGATGTCATCATTGCAATAAATTTGGCCATTATGCTTTTGATTGCTAGTGGCAGAGCAGATGAGAAGACAAACTTGGTGAATGATGTCGATCAAGTTCTATCATTGGCATTCGTAGAAGATGAAGGAGGACTTAATAATACGTGGTATTTGGATACCGATGCAAGTAACCACACGTGCGTGCGAAATGAGATGTTTACCGAGTTAGATGAGACAATTAAAGGAAAAGTCTCTTTTGGTGATAGCTCTAAAATTCTTGTTGAAGGCAAATGTATAATTTTGATTCGCTTGAGGAATAATGCACATCAATTTGTTTCTAACGTTTATTACGTCCCGAAAATGTCAAGTAATATTTTGAGTTTGGGACAGCTTTTGGAGAAATGTTATATTGATGATATGAAGGATCTTAGTCTTGTCCTAAGAGACGGGAATAATAAACTAATTGTGAATGTGAAGATGTCAAAGAATAAGATATTTATTCTCAATATGAGGAATGATATGTCTTGATGTCTATAAGGTATGCATGGATGATATTTCATGGTTGTAGTATTTGGGGTTCGACCATCTCAATTTGGCAGACTTAATTTACTTTCTCACAACAAGTTGGTTTATGGTTTACCACATATTGATTATCTCAATCAATTATGTGAATGGTGTGTTATCGGTAAGCATTTCAAAATTAGCTTTTCGAAGGAAGCAACTTATTGAGCGAAGAACTTGCTTGAGTTGATTGATTCTAATGTATGTGGCCCAATCACTCCTCACTCATAAGGTAATCATCAATATTTTGTTACTTTATTGATGATATTACTTTGAAAACTTGGGTATATTTTTTAAAAGAAAAAACAGAAATGCTTGATAGTTTTAAACAAATTAAAAACCTAGCTGAAAAGGAGAGCGGCTATTTCATCAAAGTTTTGATGACTAATCATGATAGAGAATTTACCTCAGCCATATTCAACAAATTCTATGAGGATCATGGTATTCGGCATTTCTCGATGGCTCTGTATTCTCCTCAACAAAATGGCATAGCTGAACAAAAAAATAAAACCATTCTAAACATGGTTTGGAGCATATTGAAGAGCAAAAATTTGTCCAAGGAGCTTTGAGCTGAAGTTGTTTCATGTGTGGTCTATCTTGAAAATAGATGTCCCACATTTGGACTCAAAGGCATAACTCTACAAAAAGCACGGACCAAGAGAAAACCAAGTGTTTTACACTTGAGAATTTTTGGGAGCATTGCCTATGCTCATGTCCTAGACCAGAAAAGATCAAAGCTGGAAGATAAGAGCAAAGAGCTCATCTTTATCGAGTATGACTCATCATCCAAATCCTATCGATTATTTGATCCTAACACTTTGAAACTATATATAAGTAGAGATGTCAAGTTCAATGAAAAGATGCACATGGAAAGAAAATCAAAAAAAAAAAGTGAGTGCTCATGGTGATACCAATCAAATGGAGTTGAATGATCATTCTTCACATTCTTCTCCAATATCTTATTCAAGTTCATCATCACCTACCTCTTCAAATGATGTTAATGAACCACTAGTGCCAAGATCAAGGAGATTGTCCGATATTTATGAAGCTACCATGAGTTTCACCTTATATGTCTTCTTGTAGATTATGAACCATTAGTCTATAATGATGCGGCCAAAGAAAAAAAAATGGAAAAAAGAGAAGAATCAAATGTGGAAGTCTACTAATCTTCCAAAGGACAAGAAATCGATTGGAGTCAAATGGGTGTACAAGGCCAAGAAGAACAAGAAAGGAGATGTGACAAGATAGAAGGCTAGATTAGTTGCGAAGGAGTACAAGGAAAAAACTAGAATCAACTATGATGAAGTTTTTGTCCCTATCATCCGCATGGAAGCGATTAGATTGATCATTTTTGTCGTTGATCAAAATTATTGGCGAATTTATCAAATGGATGTCAAATCAACATTTTTAAATGGCATCCTTGAAAAGAGATTTGTGTTGAACAACCCAAGAAGTTTGTTGTGAAAGGTCATGAAGACAAAGTGTTGAAGTTAAAGAAAACTCTACATGGGCTTAAAGAAGCACTTAGAGCATGGAATTCCATTGTGTATTTCAAAGCAAATGGATTTTCTCAATATCCATATGAGCATACATTTTATTTTAAGCAAGAAAAAGGTGATGTTCTACTTGCTTGTTTGTTGATGACCTTTTTTTTATAGGAAATAATCCGTCAATGATTGATGATTTTAAGGCATTGATGGTAAAAGAACTCGAGATAACCGATAATGATCTCATAAATTATTTCCTTGGGATCGAAGTGAAGCAAAGTGCTGAGAGGATTTTTATTTTCCAAATAGGATATGTAGAAAATTTCATTGAAAAATTCAACGTGAAGAATTGTACTTCAATCAATACATTAATGGAGTGCAAAACCAAGCTTTCAAAGTTTGATGATGGTGATGATGTTGATTCGACATATTATAGAAGCTTGATTGGAAGTTTGAGATACTTGATATGCACGAGATCGGATATTATGTATAATGTTGCAATTGTGAGTTGATGTATGGAAAAGCCGAAGTCATTTCATCTAAATTTGTGAAGAAGATACTTCAGTACATCAAAGGTACTACTTCTCATGGCCTACACTAGTATTGTTCTGAATCCTTTCAACTTAGAGCTTATTCAAATAGTGATTGTGGAGGAGATATCGGTGATCAAAAGAGCACTACAAGCTTTATATTTTTCTTGTCTGACACTGCATTCACGTGGTCATCAAAGAAGTAACCCAATATCACTTTATCAATATGTGAAGTTGAATATGTAGTTGCATCCTCATGTGTTTGTCATCCAATGTGGTTGAGAAGACTACTCAAAGATATTATTATGGAGCAGAAGAAAGTAATTGAGATTTTTGTTGATAATATTTTTGCTATTGCATTGGCGAAAAATCTATTTATTTTTTTTATGAACGAAGCAAACATATCAATGTCCGGTATCACTTTATTCAAGAACAAATTAAAGAGAATGAGATTGAAATGTTGCATGTGAAGATAGGAGATCAAGTAGCAAACATTTTCATTAAACCTCTCAAGATCAATGCTTTCTGAAGGTTCAAGAACCTACTTGGAATGATCAATGGAAGAGAATTTGGTTTAAGGAGGAATGTTGAAATTAAACCAAATTCATCGGCATCAATAACTATTCCGTATCCGCATTGAAGAAAAATCATAATTGCTGCATTATCTTTAATGAGTCTATTTGTATTTCTAGATATAGTGATTGCTTTTATAAATACGATAAGATATGATAAGATAAGGTGAGATATGGTGAGATATGGTGATTGTTATGTTAGTTTTTAAATCTTATTCGGAATGCTAGCTATTTTTATGGGAAAGAGCAAATGTTATGTAATAGGTCTATAAATAGGGAATCTTGTAATTGTGTTTTGTTATGGTGAAATAAATTTGCAAGCCTATCTATCTTTTTTTCTTCTTGTGTGAGTTGTGAACATTTCACCTTTAAATTACTTCCTTTAAAGGCTGGCGTGCCTAGAGCGTCACTAGATTGGGCAAGTTTGCAACCTTGGGCTACAAGGCTCGAGCTTGATTGAGGTTGACAAGCTCACGATGAGGCTTAACCGGCGAGTTGTGAGCCTCGCTAGATCGGGCAAGCTCACGGCCTTCAACAACAAGCCTCTAGCCTCACCAAATCCGGGAGCTTGCAGCCTCCAGCGACAACTCAAGCTCAACCCTCGTAAGCTAGTCGAGAATGAAACGCTAGAGGAAGCAGAAGGGATGGCATGAGAAAGCAAAAAGAGCAAAGGAGAAGAAGAAGGAAAAGAGAAAAAAAAAAAAAAAAAGAAAATAAGAAGAAAGAAAAGAAAATATAGAAAGTAAAAGTAAATACAAAATAAAAATAATTAAAAAATCAAAGTTTTTTAAAACAAACATTAAAAAAATTGATTTTATTTTATTTTATTAAGATAAAGTGTGGAATCATTTTCTAATAAAATCCAAACAACGGAAAACATTTTTGATTATACATCAAACAAAGGACAACAAATCATATTCATGGAAAATGTTTCTTCACTGCCATTGTGCCGCAAGATCTGGAGGTGACGGCCTTCTATGGCTGCTAAGCATGACGTTGTGATCGAGATCTTGGAAGTCATAGAGGAGTCGTCAAACTTGAACCGTTTTAAGTTGGACTATGTCTAGTGTGAAATCGAGCTTGACTAGATTTGGAGGTGGACAAGCTTGAAGCAAGTAAAGGGATGGCACGAGAAAGCAGAGGAGCGAAGGAGAAGAAGAAGGAAAATAGAGAGAGAAAAAAAAAGAAATAAGAAGAAAGAAAAGAAAAATAAAATAAAAGTAAATACAAAATAAAAATAATTAAAAATTCAAAGTTTTTTACAATAAACATTAAAAAAATTCGATTTTTTTCTTGGCTAAGATAAGTGTGGAATCATTTTCTAATAAAATCCAAACAACGGAAAACATTTTTGATTTACATCACCAAACAAATGACAACAAATCATACTCATAAAAAATGCTTTTCAGAAAATTATTTTCCTTTATCATTGAGATTTTTCGCGAAACAAACGCACCCTTAGTATTGATATGAATTTTTTTAGATTGGGTTAAGTATAAAAGTGCTTTAATAATATGGGTCGGGGTCAAATATGAGTTATTAGATTTATATTATATGAAAATAGATCAACACATGTTAAATAAATTAATTTGGATCAAACCATTTTTGACCAAATCCAAACTCAACTAAATCCACTTATTTGACATGTTTAATGGATGGTGATGTTGCTGGCTCTCCACATCTGGCTATCCATGGCCATCAGCTTCACTCATCTAGATGACACCACTGGCTCTTCAAATTTGGTAATCGATGGCCATCAATGGCCTGCATGGCCCACTTTGGTGACCTGTTGAGGAGATGTAAAAGATCTTTATTTTTCTTTTTTATATTTTTTTTTCTCCCCCTTTCTTGTCATATGCCATGTTTTTTCTTGCCTCTGTCCATGGCCGTCTGCAACTTTTAATGCCCTCTCTCTTAAGTCGACAACTCGAGGTCATGTCATGACCTTTGCGATGAATAGATATGGCCCAATGTCGACATTAGATCCAGACGCTCGGCCTCCAGGGCCGTTGTGCCTCAAGATCTGGAGGTGACGGCCTTCTATGGCTGCCAAGCTTGACGTTGTGATCGAGATCTCGGTAGTCATAGAGGAGTTGTCAAACTTGAACTGTTTTGAGTCGGACAGTGTCTAGTGTGAAATCGAGCTCGACTAGATTTGGAGGTGGACAAGCTTGAAGCAAGTAAAGGTGGACTAAGGCCCCATTTGATTCAGCTTTAGGGGATTTATTTTTGGAAAAATGAATACTTTTGGGACTTTGAGCCTTTTGGGGAAAATGTGAGCTATCTGACAAATTTTTTGGCACTTCTTTGATTAATGTTGGTCTTAATAAAATTAAAAGCCCAAAGCAAGTTATCAATATGAAACTATTGAATATTTTCCCCCTCTCAATGATTCCACCTTTGGTGTGGGTAAACTTGCCCAATACTTCAAAATGTTCTTATTAATATTTTGTAAATATTGTGTTTGTGGATAAATGCGTGGATTCATAATTCTATTTCATCTAAACTACCACAATTTAATTTTTAAACTAAATCTCTCTCATAAACAACACTTCCAAGTATATCAAAATCTTGACTAAGTATATATTAATCGATTTCCATTATTATATCATTAAATTATTTTCCATTTATTCATAAAACTCAAATATCTTGTAATAATGCAATTTTGCAAAATCTCTTGAATGTTAATTTTTAACAGCCAAAATCCATCAATTAGAAACACGATTTTTTTTATTTTTTTTTCCCGTATATTGAGTAATTGATATCCGATAAGTTCCAGTAACCTCCCAACAAGCACGTCTGACTGATATAATTTTGCTAATATTACTATTTTTGGACAGAATAATTAAGAGAATTATTTATTTATTTATTTATTTTTATTTTCTGAGTTTTAACTATACGAATATTATGACACATCTTTTATTCTAGAAAAGGTTTGATCAAAATAATTGTATGTATTGCTATTCCTATCCAACGTGCCGAATACACATGATCATTACCGGCTCCCATGAACGTCCATGAGAAAATTAAGGGAAATTTTATAAAAACATCGATCTTCCAAAAAAATAAATAATAACAAGACGATTTCAACGCAATCATCCTTAATACGAAGCCATAAAACTTTCCTCTAGTCTCCCAATTAGAATAGTATTACATTTATAGTCAACTTCTCTTGTTAAAAGAATCTCATTGACTGTGTTTTTGAGACACTTATCAAGCAACTCAATATAAAGAACTTTAGTAAGTTTCAAGCAATGTCCTGTTCATGTGTTATGTGTAATTATAATTTAGAAAATTGGAACGTTACTCGATTAACTTTCTCAAAATTATTATTAAAAAAAAGAAAAAGAAAAAGCAAGGAGGGTTTGGCTATTTATTCTCACTCCTGTTCCAGTCAACTTGCCCAGCCCCTAGTTTCGCAGACCCAGCAGCCAAAGCAAGGTATAATAAATGCCTAAGCTAACGCTAATTGAAAATGATGTGCAGGATAGAGTGGGCAAGAACCATGAAATCTCTTTTGCTTTTTGGCTTTCGGGTTAAAGCCATCCTTTTTTTTTAGGGCTGAGAGAGGAGCTACACGCCACGAAAGCAGATCAAATATGTTTGTAGCTTAGGTTAAAATTGATGGCTGTTATTTTCACTGGGTAGGTATCATTTATTGCATCCTTTTCTTAGGCCGGGGAAGAGGCAGAACCATTTTTATGTAATTTAATTATTTGTGATTGCTCTTGTCCATGTTTAAAGCATGGGATTTATTTTTATTTTTAAAAAGCTAAAATATCTATAATTAGCAAAAAAAAATGAATAATATTACGCTTTTACACACTTGGGTTATATGGATATGGTAATGGATCCTATTGTGTTGTGTGTGGCCGCATTGATTTTATTACGTATATACGAATCATGGTAAAATCGAATATTTTAATATATTTCTATCATTATATGTTCTGTTATGTTATGCGTAGTCAACTTAATTTTATTACTTTTATATCAATCATGATATAGATATTCTAAAATGTTTCTCTCAATTCATAATTGTTGTATATGATCAATTTTCTTGCATTCAGAAATATTGTTTTAATATATGTTGAGATTTCAAAAAATTTTCTTTTCATTTTCACTTTCTTGGCAAATTCCCTAAATTTATATTTAACAAGAAAATAGTCCTTCAAAAATATTTTTTATTATAATATATGAAGATTTCTTGGGGCGACAGAAGAATTTTTTCCTCAAGCAATGCTCATCATTATGCATACAGGAAAACACTTTTTTTACAGGCTATCTATATGTATATAGTTAAAAAAAAATTAGCAAGCAAAACCGAGTTTTAAAAAATAATAACCTAGATTGATATTCATAAGTTGTTAAATCAAGGCATGTCAAAAAGTCATAAACTTAACTGTAACTTAACAACATCAACCTACACTTTTATAGTGATTGATTGAAAACTCTAGATAAGCAAGTCTAACGTCACTAGATTGAATCATATGGATCGTACATCATATATCAAATCCAAGCACTCTTTCTTTCTCTGAATCAAGATAATTAAGTGGTATTAAAAATGGGTTATCATCATCAATCTAAACATATAAGGATAGAACTTATGACAGGGTCTCCAAAAATTTGAATCCCCAAATTCGGAGTGCTCTTGAAAGAGTTGGGCTGGCTTGAACTTACGTGCCTATGACGTCGTTATTCTTATGAACATTACTCCATGGGATTCTTAACTATAAGAGATGTCCAGTTCACTATTATTCAAGCATTTAACTTCCTCTTCAAGATCCCAAATTTAAGAGCTTAAAAGAAAAGGGAGGGAACAAAAGAAGTAAAGAGGAAAGCCCCAAAAGTCAAGTGGGCATACTTTTTTGTGGGCACTTGTCCCTTCCAATCGTTCTTCTCTTTTTCGCCATGACCCATTTGAATTCTCTCCCCCTTTTTGCTCTCGAGAATGTGATGAGCAGTAGTGCCTCATACAAACTTACCAATCGAACACGGCATCGTGGCTTCGCATGAAAAGGTGCGTACTTTTCATCGCAGGTCATCGATCAAGAGCAACTTGATGATTGAGTCGTGGAATTTGTATCGAAATATAATGTCGTTCGATCTGTCTTTCGTTCTAGTTTAGTAAAAGGAGAACGCCCGAGCCTTTTCGGTGATAATTTCATCGAGTATACATACATCGTATCAGCCGACCTTATCCCGCTGTAAAGTTTAACCTAATTGATCGTATAGAAGCAAAAAAAATAAACTCTAAACCATGCCAACATCTGTGCTCTCTCTCTCTGCAATTATTCACCAGTCAAAGCAAGCCTGGTTCAGCTCGAACCAGACCTGCCTGAACACCTTGATGATGAGCTCATGATGCTCGTCCGAATTCAGCGTCAAGTAGCAAGCCAAGAGCTCCTCCATGTCCTCCGTCCGCCGGATCCGCCTCTCCACGATCATCTCCATCATCGACTCCCGGAAGTCTCTCTGCGGGTGGTACGAGCACTTCACCACCGCGTACCTCTCCAATCTGTTGGCCTTGGCGGCGACGTCGGCCTCGCCGCCCTTCTTCGTCGTCTTCGTCGTCCTCGCCCTCGCCGGCTTCGAGCTCGCCTTCTTCGCGTCCTCGACCGGGGACCGCGGCCGCGCACCTCGACCCTGGCGGCGGTTCTCGGGGAATGAACTCGGACCCGGCTGCGCCGGGGTTGCTCCCTTCTGCTTATGTAGAGGGATTTCCTCTGTTTCTCTCTGCTCGTGCTGTCGCCCTCGCTTGTTTCCGCCGGTTTCTGCATCTCTGGAATCGATTTCAAAGGAAATTCACCGTCTCCAACGGATTTTCGCAACGAGGCCGAATACTTGGACGGAACGCGGTCCTGATTCTTCGCTTCCAAGACCTTTCCATCGCTCCTGATTCCGTGTTTGTGTTCCCTTTTGACCTTCCTCCTCCTTGGAGTCTTCAGCTCTGCTTCTCTCTCTGCGCTCTGCACTTTTATCTCGGGCATGCTCTTTGATCTCCTCCGACTATCTCTCCTCCTTCTGATACCCGACACCATCTCTTCGAAATTCCCGGCCTCCTCGTCCCCGTCCGATCTGCACCAAATCGGTCCGAGCGTATCTCCGCTGAAGTCCCCTTCCTCGTCGAACGTCCTCTCTCCTCTGAAGGACAGCCTCCAGAAGCCACCGTCGCCTTCCAGGAGCCGACCCTCTTCTTCCCCCTCGACCCCGCTCCGTTTCGGAGTCGAAACCACCTCCTCCGACGGCGAATTGTAATGCCTCGTCGCCGCGGGGCTCGAGCTCCCGGGCCCCAGAGCACGGCAGTGGCGACCGTGGCGTCGGTCGGCGCGATGTACCCCGATCTTGCTGAGCTTCAAGAGCCAGGACGAGAGCAGGGAAGGGCGGGGCGACGAGGCCGAGGCGGCGCCGCCCGAGAAGGGCTTGGTCCTTCGCGTCGCTCTCGATCTGCCCAGCTTCATAATTCAGGGCGTAAGGCTCTGCTCTTTGAGCCTCTGAGGGAGAGCAGGATGGAGCAGTTTGCAGGGGAGGAAGAAACAGGGGAGGTGGATGGCGATGGTGAAGTGATGATAGGAGAAGGAGGAGGAGTTAGGGGGGACGGTTAGGGGGGGGAGGACGTGGGATCGAGTGTCGGGTTTTTAGTGATGAGAGAGAGGGAGTTGCTCTTCCTTTTTCAAAAGAAAGGCCCGCCATATATCTTGTGACCACTTTCTCTTTCTTTCCCTCTTTCTCTCGCTTTTTATGTACTAGGAAAAAGATCTCTCTCTCTCTCTCTCCATGCATGTATGGATATGCCCTTATAGCTAGTCACATTATAAAGGTATGGATTGTATATACGTCCCACATATCTGAACAAATTTATTAAAGAGAAAAGCGAAATATATCCCGCCTTTATATTTTCAAAATTGAAATTAGTTTGATGTTATGCTCATGGCTGCCCATTAAAAGTAATTGCCTCTTAATCATACAAATGATCGGAGCGTATGTCTTTGCTGTAATCTTGATAGGAAAAGTCGGTCTTCCCTACTTGGTCTTACCCACATTGATATCATAGTGGACAGAGCTTGATGTTTGTGTTGTGGCTATAGGTTTTAAATGAGTTTTGAATGCCAAGGTAGTATGATAACATTTCTTATTAATTATATAAAAGGAAAAGAGATTGTACATACTATATGCATACCAACTAAATAAATTTTCCAGTTATTAATATTCCAAAAGTTTGGACTTAAAATATATATATATATATATATGTCGAGCATTGACAAATTGTAAATCACACATGATAGATGTTCGATTTTAAGCTATTGATGTAACCCACAACTATTCCCGTTAGGCTAGCCTGTCATCCTTGCTACATCAAGATTTAAGTGGGGAGCTCTCAAGGTCAATGATGCATTTAAGCTCGGGCCTCTATTTCGTGAAGTAACAAAAGTTTCCTAAGATCAAGAATAGATTAGAGAATCGAACTTGTGACTTCACACATGCAAATTTCTAGACCATCACCCATTGACTCGACTTACGACCACCATGAGGATGAGCATGCAGTCACTCAACCATCTTCCTTACAAAAAATGGCAATGTCGGCAATTGGAGGAGATAGATACGCAGCATCTCTTTTAACTTACAAGAGAAAACATTGTTTGACTATTAGTATTTTAAACGACATACTTTTTGGCATTAGCATATAGTTTATGGCCACCACAATTGACATTGCATCCACATTGGAACTTAAAGATCGGCGAGGGTGATCCTGGTGGTCCCCGGCGGGGTTGATTTCTCAGCCTCAAATCGGCTTTTCTGGCTGTTCTCTGGTCTCGATGTGTTCCATGTCGTACCATTGTTTTTCGCAAAATGGAACTATAAGTCCATGCATTCAGAGGTAGAGCCACCATTGTCGAGGAACACTAGCAACAAGCGTCGCGCAACAATAATGTGACATGATGCTCATTAATTTCCTTTTTGTTATAGTACAATAATACGGTGTCGTAATCATGTACATCTTATCATGATCTTTATATAAAGTATCACACAATTTGAAATCTCAGAATAAATTAGAATCGAGGGGTGACTTTTTTTTTTTGGGGGGGTTCTATCCAATGGCTATTGGGTCTATAGAAGCCCCCGTCTTTCGCTTTTCTTTTCCATTTTTATTATTTGATATCTTATTTCTACCACTTTTTCTCTTAATCGAAACAACCTGGTTAGTGAAAATGAGAGAGAAAAAAGGAATCAACGAAAGTTTCTCTGGGAGCTCACTGGCCTTGGATGCTCGGAAAGAAAAATCTCTAATCTTTTCTTGTCCCAAAGATATATCCATCTTGGAAATGGAATTAATTAAAGGAAGGGAATGCCGACAAACAATTACGGGGGTGAATTTGTCTTCTCGGACAATTCGATTCGGTCGACTGCTTTCGACATGAGGTTTGGAGCCAGAGCCTCACGCCATGGAAGGAATGTCTTGTTTTCATATTAGCTTAAAATAGTAATTAAAGATGTAAATGTTACATCCAACTCAGGTTAAATGTGTCTTGATCGAAATATGGCCCCCTTTTTTTAATGATATTTTGAGCATCCCAACACACTTAAAATTTTCATGATTTATATTAAATATTTATTTTTTGATCCAATGGCCATCTATGTACCAAGAAATGATTATATAGGAATTGCAAAACTAAAGGTAAAATAAGGACTTCGGAAAGCAATGCATTAATACCTATGTACAATTGAAAATGATAGTACCTAAGGGGGATCCCATTTTTTAGGGTTTTACAACAATGTCAATGTGACACTTTTGCAGATGTGACAATCCTCTTGTACTTCGGGATGACTCTGCCCATGGTTCCATCTCCAGACCAGAGGAGTCCATTAGAATCGATGGGAAAAAAAGGAATACTCTCTTTAGAGCCATACTCTGTCGGTAGCTTCATTTGAAAAGGCGATAGCCCGGCTGATTCGGATCAAATTAGGTCCGAAAGTCGGATCAACATCTAAAGTATCGTTCGAGCCTACCCCCATCACATAAAGCATTTTGAAAAATTCATGCAATTGCCGGGCAAAAGATAGCAAGCCAAGCATTTTTATGTAAGGGTATGTGACGGGCTTGGGCCGACCTTCTGCCTATTCATCTACCTCTAGTTTCTTCCCCACTATGTGTAGGCTTTTTTTAGCATTTAATTTGCACTTAATGACATCTGTTATTTGCTGAGAAAAGGAAACATCCGTTTTCAATCGTTTTCTAGTGTCATATGCTTATCCCATCTATAATTAGGAGTTGGCCAAGTTTAGCCAGACAAGTAGCCGTAGGCTGCCGCCCCCCTCCTGATCGCCCATATTCATTTTTATTTTCATGTTTTGAATGTTCAATTGCAATGTGGAAAGCAAGGTCGGTTTTTGGACAAACAAGCAGCCATCCTCACCGCCTTGACAGCCTCCGCCGCCCATCACCGGTCCCCGCCCTTGCGGCCGGGTGGATCTCTCTCTCTCCCCATCTTTAATGTCCAACTCCATCTCCAAGTCATGTGCTCGCCACTCCATCTAGAAGCGTGATGCATTGCCGAGCCTCATGCCGTCAATGGACACATGAATGGGTTGACGAAGAGAAATAAGATAACATTCGCAAACAATATTAATAGTAACTTGTATTTGAGACATAAGGAACACTTGCAATTCTTTTTTTGTTGGAAAAAAAAAGCAGAAAAAGAAACTATAATGCGGGAAATGGGATACACATATGGATTGAAAAAAGAAAAAAGCCAAATGGATATTTCTGTTTTTATGACAACAAGATAGCTCAGTAAATAAAATAAAATAAAATGAAAATACAATTTGAAAGGATAGATGAATGTTTAATTTATCTTTTGCATCAACGCACCACTTGGTGAAGCTGGAAATTTGATCGGGGCAGGAAAGGAGGGGGAAATTTGGAACACAAGTAATTTATTTTGTTTAATTAATATTTTTCATTAATGGATGCATTAAATGACGATAAAAAAAATGTAGAAAAATAGGAAAATGTAGAGATAGATTTCTGAACCAAAATAGACTAATAAGATCAATGTTTAACTTTTTGATCTCAAGATAATTCAAATTTCCATATAAGACAACCAAAATTTATAGCATTAATACAAATAAGGTCTATCGTCTCCTATAAATAATGATATTTCATTATCACGATCCTAAAAAAGCTTACTGATTTTTATTAAATTCACTTCAAGTGTAATAAAAATATTTATAGTTAGATTGTTGACATGTATAAGAAACTTGACCTATAGCTGTGTATGCAAATTGAAACAATAAGTCTAAGTATACATAGATTGTAAGTGTAAAAACATGCTAAGTTTATTGTTCGAGTAAGTTTAGCCGTAAATCTCTTCCACGAATTACAATATCTTTTGCTCTGAATAATCTCGACTCTTGATGGCCACTATTTATCGAAATTAAATGAAAAAGTAGAGCTACAATTATTATTATTATTATTGTTGTCGTCGTATTATTGCTATTATTATTCCTTTGCCAAAGAGCTACGATTAATTGGGTATATAATGCCTGCACAACAACTGAGTAATTTTCTGTCTAGTGGAGCACAAATATTGCGCGACAATCACTGACTAATTAATGATCCAAAAGGCGAATTTTCCTTTTTTACTATCATTATTCACTCGTAGCCTTAAAATCCATGCTATATCTTTCTAATAGGGGAAATAAAGAAAAAGATCGAGTAGACTTTCATTTATTTTCCGCAGGAATGCCTCATAAATTGAGTAAAGATGTTGTCTGACGGTATGTATAATGAGTCTATATGTTCCATTTCTCCGATTTCAAACTTTTAATCAAGTGATGGAGCTGGGATTTAGGTTAAGGTGGAGAATTTTCAACAAGGAAATATCAAGTGAAAACAAAATTTATGCGCAGTAGAGAATAAGGAAGTTAAAAAAATATAAATCTCGATTTGTAAATTCGCATCTTCTCCAATTCGTGTAAGAAATTGCTGGTTCTAATGTACATAGATCCATACTGTGTTTACCACTTTGTCTGCGTGTCGTTATTATTGAAATATTTAGCAACGCAGAATTCCACGTTAAAGGACCAAACTAACTCAATTTTCCCCTTTTTTAGGGGAAAAGTGCCAAAAAAATCCTAAACCTTTTGACTTTGTGCCGATTTAGTCCTAAATCTTTTTTTAGTGCCGATTTAGTCCTAAACCTTTTTATATTGTGCCAATTTAGTCATTTCCGGCCAATTTTGGCCAGATTTTGCTGACTGGACGTTGGCCGGCTGTCGTGGCCTAATTGGCGCTGACGTGTACAATTTTTAATAATATTTTTAATATTTTTATTTTTTTTATTTTATTTTTTTTTTTTCTTTTTATTTTTATTTTTTTCCTTCTCATCTTCTTCCTCCAGCCGGTCGCCGGAGCTCGGCAACCGGCCAGAGGCGACGACCGGCAAGGTCGACCTCGCCGGCCAATGGCCGCGAGGAAGGCCTCACGCCGGGCGGGCAAGGCTCACCCTCGCCGGATCCGGCGAGGGTCAAGCCTCGCCCATGGCCGGCGAGGGCGAGCCCCACCAACTCGGCGCGAGGCCAGCTGGACTCCTCCCCGACTCCGTTCTCCGATCCCAATCTCGCCCTAGAAATTTCCTCCCTCCTCCGCTCATCGTCGTTGTCGTCTCTAGGGTTTACGGGAGCTCGGGGTGTCTTCGGTCGCACGGCTCCGGCCCCGGATTTTCGCCTGTTTCTCCCGCGGCGGCGATTTGTCGAGGGTGGGGGTTTTGTGATTCATGGGTTCTCCGAGGCAGTTGGCCTCGCACCGAGCTGGCGGGGCTCGCCCTCGTCGGCCATGGGCGAGGCTCGACCCTCGCTAGATCTGGCGAGGCCGAGCCTCGCCCGCCCGGTGCGAGGCCCCTCGCGGCTTGGGTGGCGAGCCAGATCTGGCGAGGGCGAGCCTCGTGGCCATTGGCGAGGTGGCCGGCGAGGTCGATCTCGCCGGCCATCGCCTCTGGCCGATCGCCCAGCTCCGGCGACCGGCTGGAGGAAGAAGATGAGAAGAAAAAAAGAAAAAGAATAAAAAAAAAATAAAAATAAAAATAAAAAAAAAAAAAAAAAAAAATATTTAAAAATATTAAAATATTATTAAAAATTATACATGTCGGCGATCAAGCCACGTCAGCCGGCCGGCATTCAGTCAGCAAAATCCGGCCAAAATTGGCCGGAAATGACTAAATCGGCACAACGTAAAAAGGTTTAGAACTAAATCGGCACAAAACCAAAAGGTTTAGGACTTTTTTGGCACTTTTCCCCCTTTTTTAGTAAATCAATATTTTCTGAACACACTCTTGAGTTCTTGAAATCCAATCTAACTCCAGTCTCAAGACATTTTCTCGTTCAGCTCATTTTCGCGATATCATAACATTATATTATGTCTCAGATTTAAATAGAGTAGCTGTCGCTATGAACTTATATTTAGCAGTGGGTCGTGTTTGAAACTTGCTAACGATGATCTCGTTTTATTAAGAGAAAAAAATTTCACAATTCGATGAATGTCCTCCCGATGTTAGACTTCATTCGACCCAAATATGCCTCCACCCATTTGGTAAACTTATGGATTTCCCTGTGTTAGGTGATAAATTGACTTAATCTCTACTACATTAGAAGCAAACCGGACGAGAATCTCAATATCAAGTCATCAGATTTTTAATTTTTCTAATCCAGTTGTTTAACTCGAACATTTTATAGCTTTTCAGATGAAGTTCCTTTGGCTCCAAATCCATTTTTTGTAATTAATATATCCATCAAAACCGGCAAAAGTCCGATCGAAAATTGTCATTTTGGCCCTGGCTTACTGCTTAATGCGTTGGACTAAAACTAGAGATCAACTCTTTAGAACAAGATTTTTCAATACAAATGTTGCACTTAATTTTTCCACAGTAAAACTCTTGCTGATTCCAATAAATACGTCAGCTCACTTAACCGGAGCCGGATGGATTTGATTAGAAAATTTATGCAAGTTCAAGAATTTAATCACACAAATTAAAAATTTTGAGGGTTTTCATTAGGAAAAAAAGTACATAAAGTTCAGAGATCAAAAGTCACTTCTCCTTCCCATTTCATCCAAGATTAAATAAGAAAACTAGCATTAGCTAATTAGATTAAAGTAAATCCAAAGCATCTTTCAACCTTGAAATTCTTTACCTAAAGGGGTCAATATTCAGTTTACCTACTACGAATGAATAACAACGGCCTATGGCACTACTAAACAAAATGGATGAAATGGTAATTCAGAGATTTGAGGAATCACCTTGTACTATCTCAACTCCTCCTACATTATGATTTTTATCCATTTTTTTATATACGCCGACATAACTGAAAAGAAGAAATCTTCTGATTGATGTAAATTCATAGATCATGAACTATAAATTAGCACATCCTCGTCAATTACTACTGTCATCCCTCCAAATGATTGAAATTTTTTTCATAATTTGATAAACAAATCTTTACCCAATTTATAAAATATAAACATACATCCATATGGGAAAAATTATCCAATCAATCCCAATTCTATTATATGAATGTCAATTCCGTCTTAAAATTTTCAACCTTGCTAAGTTAGTCTTAGATATTTGCATGAAGTTTAAATGTAATTTTTCTAGTCCATTTTCACCAGATATCCCTAATGTGAGGACCCAATTGTTTCCAACCATCCAACATGGCACACCGCCGCGAATTGATCAAGAGGACTATACTGGAATTTCACGTAGAAATTTTAGGACTAGATTTCAAAAATTGAAAAAATTAAGACTACATTGAAATTTGTATAAAAAGTTTAGGACAAATTGAATAATTTTCCTTCCATATTGTAAAGAAGCAATTAAAAAAAAATCCTTACAAAGTTAAAAATTCGTGGAATATATATTCATATTTTTATACTTTTGAGAAACTTGTAGGTATAGATTTGGAATATGGAATCGTCCCTAACACTCTTTGACCAACCAGCACGGCCCAAGTTTAGTGCAACCAACGATGACATGGAAATGAAGAATGATTGCATTCCAACTGGAGTAAAATAGAAACATCATGGAGGCATCACTTTGACTGAAAGAAACCCCCAGAGAGTCGGAATACTACTCTCTCAGACAATCTTGCATAATAAATATGCATTTGCCTATTTCATCTAGGACTTATTATTTCTTCAATAATTAGCCCGATTAAATAAATAGGCAGGGCATTTTATGAGTTCATTGCTTTTCATATAATCTCATCTTTATAATCTTGACTCGAAATAGTAGTTTCAAATTTCGACCCGTTCTTGCACGTGGATTTTTCTGTAAATACTTGTGCATAGCATGCACTCTTTGTTTTTGAATTACAGGCGTCACGATTTCTATAGAATAACATGTTTTGCATACTTTAGGAATTTTTTAATGAAGAAAGCAAGATGAGAGAGATCTCCTCGCCTTGCGGGAAAGGATAGATATATGCTTTGCCCTTTTCCTTCCTCACAAGAAAGTTTGGTTGATTGAAAGAGAGCTAAAGATATCAATTTGCCACCCAAATGCACCAAACCACAATAATCAAAATAAAGAGAAAAAGAAGAAAAAGCAATTGGATAAAATATGCATGTCTAGAACCACTTCAGATATTCTACCTCATGGGGAACTGAAAAAGCAATGCTTTTAGAGAGAAAAAAAAAAAAAAAAAGATAATGTTCCATGCATACACAAAGTCGAATTCCCAAGAGAAAGACCGTTGTTTTGTCGAGGTTCCTAGCTAGTCTTCTATTCCATTTACAAAAGAGCCCGCCCGTGCTTATAAAGAAGATCAGATACATACATATAGAAGCTCTGCTCTTCTGCTTGGGCTAGTCTGTCTGTCCCTCCCTCCCTTGTTAAATGGCTGAGCAGGGGAGGCCGAGCTCCTTGCTCATTCTGATTTTTCTGGTCTACCTTTCATCTGTGAGCGCCGATACGACGGAGTATGTGTCGGCAGTTGGCGACCCAGGAATGAGGCGCGATGCACTGAGGCTGGCAATAGAGTCATGGAACCAATGCAATGAGGTTGGCGAGGAAGCTCCTCGCATGGGAAGCCCGAGAGCTGCTGATTGCTTTGACATTTACCGAGCCATTCCTAAGAGAAATGGTCAGTCTCTCGTTTTTCTGTTTCAGTTTCATTTTCATCTCCTTCTTCATTGATAGGAATCCTGTTTTCTGTTCCTCTGCTGATCTTCTGGTATGTGTCCTTGGTTCACTTTGCTCAATATATACTGGGCCAAGCAGCTTTAGTCATATGTATAAGTATTCGTCTGTCGATTTTCGCGGTTATTAAAATGTGTTTTGCTTTGTTCTCTAATGTGACATTCTGGTCTGGCGTGTGAAGGAAAACGACTCCTACATTTGGCCTGTATCTCCACTTGTGTTCAAATGCAAAGAGTAGGAAAATGTTCTCTAAAAGTAACTTGTAAGGGAAGCACGGTTATGCAAGCCCTTGGTTAATGACATTAATAATCTTCTGGATTTGTATTACTCCATCTGATCTCGGCCTAAAGAAAGTCATTCTCAGATTTGATAGTGCGTCATCCAAATACAGCGCTATCAATTCACTTCCTGGATTTTAGCACAATGTAATTCATCAGTGCAATTGATGAGTATTGCTAACCTCTCATTCTTCATCTATGACAAATTTCTTGTTCTGCTTTCACTATCTTTTTCTCTCTTGATATGAGCGGCCATAGTTCAATTCTTGACGGCATTTGCCAATTGCGCCTCATTTTGATACAGAAAAAAATTGCTCCTTGTGCAAATTGCTGCCCTACATACTGGTCCACAGGATCACGGAGTTAGACAACAGGCTCGCAGTCGGAGACCCTTTCCCGGGACTCCATGCCGAAGCCCTGTTAAATCCAAACCTCTACGCCGCACTCAAGGAGCTCTACTTGGGCGCGAAATGCCAGGTTGAGGACACCCCGAACCCATGGCAGTTCTGGATGATCATGCTCAAGAATGGCAACATGGACACGTTCGCCTCCAGGTGCCCAAAAAATGGCCACAAGGTTGGACCCTTCGGCCCCGACACCGCCTTCCCTTGCTTCGGCAAGGGATGCATGAACCATCCGCTGATGTATCATGACTACACAACTTTGCAAGGCCCTAATTTGACTACTCTTAGGGGAAGGTTTCAAGGGTCATGGGACTTGGATGCTGTTTTCATTGGCACTGGTAATAATAATTCATACTATTCTGTGACGTGGGAGAAGGAAATTGGGAAGGGCAAGGGTTGGGTATTTCACCATGTCTTGAGGACTTCAAAGAGGTATCCATGGCTGATGCTTTACCTCAGATCAGATGCCACCAGCGGTCTCTCTGGTGGGTATCACTACCCCACCAGAGGAATGTCCAAAATTGTGAGCACCTCCTTTTTCCTTCCATTTCAAGTCATATCATAAGGAAAGAAATGAGATTTCATTTGGTGCTCCTAGTACTGTTGTTGCAATTTTAATTTCTTTTCGGTGTTAGGAGAAACCAAATTCGAGCATAGCCCATTTGATAAACCGTCTCAATCATGTCCTTCTGGAGCAAGTCATGTTAGAAGCAAAAAAGATTCTTAATTGACCAACTTTAGCTTGCACTCAAACCAAACTCATTATAATGTTTTCATTACGCTACACAGATTCCAGAATCACCAAACTTCAAAGTGAGGTTCACCCTGAATGTGCTCCAAGGTGGGGGCCCCAACAGCCAATTCTACCTGATTGACATTGGAAGCTGTTGGAAGAACAATGGCCAGCCGTGCAATGGGGACGTGACCTCTGATGTCACCAGGTACAGTGAGATGATCCTGAACCCCAACACCAGCGCCTGGTGCCACCCGGGCAACCTCGGTGTGTGTCCCCCTTACCACACCTTCCGGAACGGAACCCGGGTCCACCGCAACGACACTGCTCGGTTCCCCTATGCCGCGTATCACCTGCACTGCTCACCAGGGAACGCCGAGCACCTCGAGGAGCCCTACAGCTTGTGTGACCCTTACAGTAACCCCCAAGCCCAGGAGATCCTGCAGATTCTGCCGCACCCCGTGTGGGCAGAGTACGGGTACCCGACAAGGCGAGGGGAGGGTTGGATTGGAGACCCTAGGACATGGGAATTGGACGTCGGGAGGTTGTCTCACTCACTTTACTTTTACCAGGTTGGAACTTTTTTGCTCAGATACATCTTTCTCCTTTTATATAGAAATAGACCTGATCATGAGCTTGACAGTCCACTCGGCCTACCCAAATTTGCCTGAGCCAACAAGGCCCTAGGACAAGGAAATATACATTCTCGCCTATCGTTTTCCCTTTTTAGCTTCAATATGTGACACGGGCAAATGATTATTGCAGGATCCAGGGACAGCAAGTGCTAGGAGGCAATGGATGTCCGTAGATTTGGGGACTGAAATATTCAAAGATCCCGATCAGGTTGCCGAATGGACCGTTAGTGATTTAGATATTATTGTGCCCAAGAAGATGGTCACAACATAGCCTGCATTCGCTTCCCTTTTTGTTCTTTTTTCAGAGGGAGGAAAATTGAAGGGAACAGAGAGAGTTTCAACCCAAAGGGTTGTGTAGCATTGAGGAAAACCAGGCCAAACGAAAGAAACTCCGGGCTTGCGAGTGAGTTTTGTTTTCCTCCTATTTAATGAAGCAAACAGCAAATGCACGGCTCGTTCCAAGCATCAAACTTGGTTTCTTAATTCACTAATCACGTGAATCCCAGTGCGGATTAGTCACTAAAGAATCTGTGGCTAATGCAAGAAAGTTTGTTCTAACAAATCTGTCTGAATTTGCCTTGTCAGTTTTCATTGACATCAGTTTACTCCCTCTGGTTTACAAACCCTTCTCAGTCCGTCCTCTTCGCTAGGAATTCCATCGAAGAGTTGATGACGATCGACTCTTCTGTTCGTATGCCGTTGGGGGCAAACTTTCCTAATTACAGCGCCTAGTCTCGATCGCAACCGACTCAATTTAATTGGTCAAACAATGATTTGCCAGAAAATGCTGACCGGACAAGACATGATCGAACTTCTGTCAAATTCAAAAATGAAATAGGCAGGGATTTAGGGGGTGAACCAAGGCGGATTTGCCTAGTGAGAAAACTGAAACAAATGAACCTGGAAGAGAAACAAGAGTGTCTGCCTTGACGACGCATAATTAGAGATGATCGGTTCTCAATCCAGTCCAATTCCACTTGGAACCAGGAACTGGAGCGGGAGGACCGGTTCCCATTTTTTGGGATCAAGGATTAAATCAAATGGTCCTAGGACTAGGAACCGGCCACTTGGCAAACATAATTTTTTTTTTAAAATACTAGAATTATTGCAATTTTAGGGTTTATTACTATTTTTAAGAAATTAAAAAATATATAAATTTTAAAAAAAAGTCCATCCGGTCCGGTCCAGTTTCTCTCTGGATATGAGAACCGGACCAAAAATCACCGGTTTCATATTTATGGAATTGGAAATTGGACCAATGCTTTCGGGAAGTGGGCCAAACCAGCTAATCAAACGGTCGAGCATGCTCACCCTAAAGCATAATCCTAGTTCCAATCTTCATCCTCGCCAGTCAATCCATGGAGGTTTTGATGCCCATTTTACAACGCAGGACTTACCCATAAGCCATTTCCAGAAAGCCCACAACAAACCATTTTTGTGTACTATTCATATTGAATATGCTAGAAGACGATGCTAATTAGGCCCAAATAGTGTTTTTCCTCGGAGGATCTTCTACAGAATAGGAATGTTCAGAGCTGTTTTCTTTTGGAGTAAGAGAGGTATTTATTTACTAAAAAGTCCTAAGTAAACTCTAATTAACATAAAAAAATCCAAAATCAATAGGAACAAGAAAAAACATAGTCTGAAAATACGCAGATAAATAGGTTTGCGAATATAAAAGAAAAGATCCCCGAACCATGAAAATCATGGATTTTGTGACCAAAACACCCCCAACGTGTTTCTCAATTTGGACACAATATACCCTCTGATCGAGCCTTTTTTAGACTAGTGATCGGGGCACATTTCTCATCTTGAATCAAAAGTTTGTGCATGTTTAGGCTGCGTTTGGTAACGTTTACCTTTTTTTGTTCCAGGGAAACAAAACAAAAAAAGTGTTTCTGTTCCGGGAACACTTCTTGAACAAAAATATGCGTTTGGTAAATTTGTTCCGGAATAAAAAATAAACAAAACACGTTTGGTACATTTTTGTTCTTTTTTTGTTTCTTTTAATTTTTTTATATTTTTATTTTCATTTTTCATTTTTTCATTTATTTTTTACTTTTTTTTTTTCGGCCGGCGACCGGCCGACGGGGCCGGGCAAGCCTCGCCCGGCCACGGCGAGGCTCGCCGGCCCGGCGAGGCCGAGCCTCGCCGTCGTTGGGCGAGGCTCGGCCTCGCCTTGGCCGGGCGAGCTCGGGCTCGCCCGGATCCGGCGAGGCCGAGCGTCGCCGGGCCCGGCGAGGCTCGGGCTCGCCGGATCTGGGCGAGCTCGAGCTCGCCCGGATCCGGCGACGCTTCGGCCTCGCCGGCGGGCGCGGCGAGCTCGAGCCTCGCCGGATCCGGGCGAGCCCGAGCTCGCCCGGCCAAGGCGAGGCTCGAGCTCGACCGCGGCGACGCCTCGCCTCACCAGGGGCCGGCGACGCTCCGGCGAGATCGCCGACGGCGTCGCCGGCCCTCGACGGCCGGCCATGGCCTCGGCCGGTGACCGGCCAAAGAGAAAGAAGAAGAAAGAGGAAGAGAAGAGGAGAGAGAGAAGGAGAAACAAAAACCAAAAATTGTTTCTTGAGAATTGTTTCGAAACGAGAAACAACTTTTTGTTGTTTCTCGTTTCTACTCTTTTTTTGTTTTCGGGAACAAAAAACAAAAAAAGAACAGAAACGCAACCAAACGCGTTTCTGTTCTTTTTTTGTTCCCTGGAACAAAAAAACAGAAAAAGTGTTTATAAACACTTCTCAGAAACGAAAACATGCAGGCCCTTACTAAATCGGGTGGTTTGAGAGCGACCTTTCAAGATTTCAATTTATTCAAGTCTTGACATCGAAAAGATTGACTCAATCAGAACCGGCGGTTTCTAATTCCTCCGCAAATTTTTCTTGTTTCGTTAAGCAAAGTTAAAATGCAAATTCTATTCTTCAGGAACAAAAGAAGGAGTCGGATCTCTAAATTCAAGAAGTCCGCATGAAGTAGAGGCGGTCGACCCATTCAAGATGATGGGCCAAAATTCGCGTTAACTGTAATTCGGGGAGAGGCCCAGTCAAGAATTCTAGACGATTTGGCCAAAAATGAAAATGGATTTGAAATTAGAATTTTAGGGGCTTTAATGACCAAAATGGTAGTAGAGCTGTTCCTTTGACTAAGAACTGGCAAAGGTAGGGGCTAACATAAGAAACTTTCCTAATGAAAATGCTTGATCAATTACATACAGTATCTTTTATGGCGTATGTAATTGATCAAGTATCTTTTATGACGTATGTAAACTTTCCCCAAATTCACATTAACTAGGAGTGTGCAACCAGATTGGGTCAACCTGATTCCCGGATTGGTCCACTTGGAAAACAGGGTCAGGAACCGGTTCTAGTTGAAACCGGTCCAGAAACCGGTTCCAGTTAAAACCGATCCGAAAACCAGTTCCCAAAACTCAGATCCTGTTTGAACCGGTTCGGAAACCAGTTCCCAAAACTCAGACCCTGTTTGAACCGGTCCAGGAACCGGTTCCTAAGGATTACCCACCCGGGGACCAAATTGACCACACTGGTTTGGGAACCGGTTGGAGAACCGGTTTGTAAGCCACCCCAAAAAGATGGGAACCGGTTGGAGAACCGGTTTGTAAGCCACCCCAAAAAGACCAAAACGCAAAACCCTAATATGTTTATACTTTCTATCTTTACCTCTTACTCTCAAGGTCAAGCACGACAGACTTCCCTGAGCTCGCAACCTCCACCCATCCGCCGATCCTGGTTCTGCTCGCCCACCGTTGCCTTCCTCCCGCAACACCCGCAGCCCCTGAGATCGCGACGTCGTCCCCGAAATTGCGACACCGCCTCTATCAACTAGCTCATAGTTGCTTGCCAACCTTACTCCGAGCTCCCCTCCCGAAATCACAAAGTTGACGCCACCTCTGCCACTCTCGTTACACCCCTCGCACTCGCACCACCGTCGTCGTTCCACCGGTCATCTGAAGCTCTGTTCCACTAGTTCTGCTCGTGAAGCCGCTGACCCTCGCCAAGCTCACACTCGAGCGCCGATGCCGCCTCCGTTCGATCTTGCCGTTCCACCTGCTGCTGTTGCCTTGCCAACGTCCCTAACCCACAGATCTTGCGTCCGCAAGCCCACCTTGTCGCACCTTTGAGCAACCCACGGTAGCCCTTTGCCGATCCTATTCTCACAGCATGCTGTTTCCCGATCTCCCCTATTGCTGATCTACCACCACCCGAATGACGCCCCCTGCTCTGCTCATGATCTGGCCTAGCCCCCTCGCTGACGCCCGCTGATGTTTGATAGATTTTGTGGAAACTCCGATTTTCTGGTAAGTAAATAGACTTTATGCTGATGTTTGATAAATTCTGTACTCAAATCTTATTGCTTGGAGCAGTGTTGTTATCTAAAATTTAGATTTTCTATTTGACTTGTCTGTGAGGTATTTCAATTGTAGAATCCATTTATGAGACTCAGAGAGATATATAGTTCTCTCGATAGTTGTTGATGAATTCCATGAAGTCTCAAGTCTTGCTGCTAATTGATGGATCTTCTAATTGAATCTCTTTGTGGTTTTGAAATAGAGCAGTGCTCGCATGGTTGATGGAGAGTCTAGAATTTTCTTTTAACTTATTTATTTTGAGATATATTGTTGCTTAAGATTTGAATTTTTCCATTGGATCATTAGGCTTGAAGATCCCAACAGTGAAGAAACAAAGGAGTTCATGCAAAATCAGGTGGAATTGACGCAGACCGTTTTGAAGACGTGTGATGCAAGGGATAAACTAAATGAAAAGATAATGAAGCTATTTGATCATCCTCGGTATGAAGCACCATTCAGGCGAGGGAACAAATACTTTCACTTTCACAATACAGGGTTTCGAGTGCAAAGCGTCGTGCAAGTTCGTTTGTTGAAATCTGGAATTGAGTTGAAAGAGAATTTTGTTTATGCCTCTTTCTTGGCCCTCGAATTAAGAGTTGCATTACGGATACATGTTTGGTGTTGGACCTCTTTTGGTTTCTTGCAAGAAGATTGATGAAAAAGCATATTTTGCAGCTCGGTGTGAGTTGGAAGAGTTCAGTTTGATCCTAAGCGCCATTCTAATTTTACTTTGCTATTAGACGTTGTTTAGTGCAGTTGGAGTAGTTCTATAGCTGTGTCATGGTTATACTGTGCCGTGTTGTATCAAAGCATGTGTTTGGCAACACATCTTTTATAGGTATTGTGGCTACGAACAACTAATGCATTTGGAAAAATTTGTGGGGCAATTTATGCAATTATCTAAATGATGGTTGGCTAAAATTTGGGACTGTTTATCGGTGTGGATATGCTTATGCTAATCGAGATTGTAAACGCTTTATCTTACATATGAGTGTTGTACAGCAATTTTTATGTAAAACAGGTTCCAATATAAACAGGGTTAATCCTGTTCCCAAACCGGAAAAACAGGGTGGATCGGGAACGGGGTCTAATACAAACAGGGTAGGATACAGGATACAAAAAAAGAAAACCGGTTATAACAGGGTTGGGTACATGGTCCAGGTCTAAACCCTATCCACCCTGGACCCAATCACCCCTAACATTAACTGTAATGTGGGGAGAGGTCCAGTCAAGAATTCTAGACAATTTGACCAAAAATGAAAATGGATTTGAAATTAGAATTGTAGGGGCTTCAATGACCAAAATGGTTGTAGAGCTGTTCCTTTGACTAAGAATTGGCAAAGATAGGGGCTAACATAATAAAGAAACTTTCCTAATGAAAATGCTTGATCAATTACGTTATCTAAAACTAGATGCACTAGAAGTCCTACATATTGTTGTTAAAGTGTAATTTAGTCTCCCCGTTAGTTTGTCGGGTTTGACTAACAAAAAAATTAAACGTTACATTTTTTGAATTTTTTAATGTATATGGCGTCAATGCGGTGCTAACTAAAAGAAATGGAAAAAGATTAAAAATTTTGGTCTTACTCATCTCTTTTATGTACATGCATGTGCGGTGTTCATTGGGATCAAACCACGATTCTAGGATTCTCGGACCCTATCATCCAATCCCCTTACCAACAGGGTCACATGCCTGTTGGCAAAAAAAAGAAAGCCAAAGATTAAAAAAGGAAAAAAAACAAATAAAACGACAAAACTGCAGATTGAGGGCTGGTGGAGGGCTAGCTCGCTATCCCCCGCCCCCACCCACGAGAGCCTGCCATTGCATAGTGGTGGCGCCACCACAGCTTATTGGTCTTCGTTGCAATCTTCATTAAAAAGAAGATGGCCATTAGAAAGGGGTAAGAAATAAAAAAAAAAATTAAGTTATTTTTCGGTAGTGAAATTACATATAACTAACAAATGAACTTGATTGTACCAATTTGATAAAATTGGGATTTAATTTGCACTTTATGAAAAGTTTTTGGATTCTATTATATTTCCACGATAAATTTTAAAACATTAGATATATTTATCTATACCATCTAATATGATGTAGCAATCTTTGTCAAAGAGCTAAATGCAATGCTATATTTTGAATGGATCTTACAAGGCTACAAATTTGACATTTATGGTATTATTACAGTACGTTTGATAACATTTTTGTTTTCTTTTGCTTAGGTCGAGCCACACCTAGCCATCATCAAGGCCTAGCAACCAACTAGAGGAAGAAGAAGAATGAATGAATAGAAAGAAAAGAAAATGACCTTGTTTCATATTCTTGGGAACAAAAAATAGTAAGTAATTTTTTTATTTTTTTTATTCCAAATCTATTCCCCAAATCACTAATATATTCTAAAGAAGACAAAAATTAATTTATGTTACTAAACGGATTTCTGTTATTTTTCTATTACAAGAAAGAAAATAACAAAAAAATAGAAAAATGGGATAATTACCAAATAGACTCTTACTAATGCAATATTAGAGACTAAGTTTTAGATTTTGTATACAAAATGCAATCGACCTTTTCAACCCTTTTAATGATACAATAGAAGTTTTAACTTCTTTCTTTTGTTTAATAATTAAGTAGTGTCTGGATCAGCTTCCACGCACTTCAAATCCTCGACAAGTCCATCTCTCTGGTAGTCTTTAGGGCGTGCTCCTGCACGTTGCAGCATTCATGGTTTGACTCTTGGAGCGCTTCTAATGAGACTTGAACTTAATACCACAAGAGAAAGAGCAAACTCCCTAGCATTTGAGTTAACACCTTGTTGGTAAAGTGCTGTTTTTTCAATTGCATATCCTTATCCCCTACCGATTTTTCCAGGCCTCTTTGTTTACAGTTAACAATTAACAAATGGTAGTTCTTTTTTCCCCTTTCCTGCCAGATTTCAAGTTGATAAAGAGGAATTCAAGGATTATTCAAACATAAGAAACGCAACTTCCACTACTTTCCCTTCGTAAAGACAATTTTGTGGTCAAGCATAAGGAAGTACCAACTTCCACTTTCTCTCTACGACAGCCTCTTGCATTATTTGACCACGAAACTTCCTTGCTCTTTCCTCTATATGATCATGCTCGTTGTCTCTCACACGAACCCCCAAAAAAAAAAGAAAAAAAAATCATTAACTAGGATTTTTCGTTGTCATCTATCTTCTTGTCTCCCCTCTGCTTATTAGCCTAGAAAGTCGTGAAACCATCGATCATCTTTCATGTCTCTATCAAATTATCTAAAACGCCCGAAGAATAGTCAAGTTCTTATCAATTCAACTTTGTGTGGCATGAACTTAGAAGAAAGTTAACCTGCATCCACCTTACCCCATATTATTTTTCCATATTTCTGCTATTCCATCAAAGTGCTGGGTCCCCTAGAGAGCTAAAAAAAAAAAAAACTTTTTGAGGGTATATGAATTTCCATGTAAACAAATGTCCAATGCCTACAGGTTCCTCAGCCCTACCAAGGGCATAAAGAATCACCAATCTTCCCACCTAATTCTGATGTCTCAATAGCAGTTTGGGACCCCATCACAATCAAGTTGGGCAGTCTTGATCATATCCAAAATTCATTTCTTGGCACTCAGTCTCTTTAAACCACCCCCCCTCCCCCAACCCATTTTCCTCAATTTTAAAACTGCAAATACTACAATTCAACCATAGTGCATGAAATCCCAGGTGGGATGGAGATTGTTATGCACTATTAGTGATCAAACAAGAATCATGCATTCATTTCCCCTTCTTAATCATGTCCAGCCATCATGACATCCAACTAGTTAAGTTCCCCACTTGGGATGGGCTCTCAATTTGCCAAGATGTTGGTCCACGTATCATCACAAGATTGTCAATTTATAACATTATCCAATGATGTGTTAGGTGTGTGGATCGATAGTGATTCCACTTCTATTTTTTTCTTCCTTTTTTTCCCCTCCACCTTCTGCCTAATTTGATCCATTGAAGTACCATGGCTCAATCATGGAGAGGCTTGGCCCCCCACCTCACTCCAATTTGGGTCCAACTTCCGAGACTACCAAACCACTGGAGGACCCTTCCAACAAGAAACGATGAGAAAGCTATCAATGAAGATATTCACATTATCCGTGCGATTTGATATGTTTTTCATAATTTCATATTCAATTAACATGAACACTTGATCAATCAAGTATAGAAGTAAGTTGCACGATTTGCATTTTCATCACCATCAACTGCATTGGTCAGGATGGCTCAATGTAGTCCTCAAAAGTCAGTATCAATATTATGAATGATAGAGAAAGTAAGAAGGAAGAAACACTAATAACATCCAAAGAAGTTGCTAGTGCCGCACCAACCCCACAAGAAAATAACATAAAGGGAGTAAAAAGAAGTGTTACAGCTAGCAATGGCCTCAGCGCCATGTCAGGTCAGGCCAGGCCCATTTAGAGAAGCGGTCGTACCATGCCGTGCCGTTCTTGGCCCGGCACATAAATGTGCCCTACCTTCACAAGCTGTATCGAGGGCTTTGGGGCTTTATGTTCATAATGATGTCATGCTTGCTTTTGGTATTTCAAAAAAACAAAATTTAATTGAACCGTCATTGCTAGTTTTTTTTTTTGTCAGTCCTATCATATTTTTACTCTAACTCTCACTTTCAAACTTATGACATGCCTCCTTGCAGGGCATGAGGAGTTGAAACTCACATTTGAAACTAAATCGTCCTCACCCCAACGTCGCAGAATATGAGGATTCGAACCCCCTCATTTTCCTTCCATGTTGGAAGGGTGGCCACTAGACTAAACCCCGTAATTAACTGTCATTGCTAGTTGAGGCAACACAAAATTGAGGAAATAAAATCATTTGAGAAACATTAAAAAAAAAAATTCAAAGAAAATGCTCAATCACGAACCTTTTATAATGAGAAAGCCCATCTTAAGTACCTTAGGTCGATAAATTCCGTGCTAATAAGTACCCATCAATCAAGCAAAATGCGAGTAAAAATGCGGACGGATCATCCAGGTATGGAATTCTTGCTATTCGATAAAATGGGAAATCGAACATGCGTAGAAGGCGGAGTACACAAAAGAAAGTTGGAGATTTTGCTTGACCTTTCTTCAGGGAGCCATACATGTGCGCCTCTTTGGGGGCAAAACATGATGGCAAGCAAAGTGCCACGCACACTCAGGAATCCAAACAACGCCTTCGTCGGATTCAACTTATCACATCTTGAAATCGAAACGCCATCAAAAAGAAAATCTCCTCGCCTTTGCCCTTGCCACGAATCTTCCTAAAGTAGCGTTTCTCATTGAGCAGGTTCGAGATGCTTTGGTGGGTTCAGACAATGGAAAGAAGCAGAGAACCATTGAATGATTCGACCCATTGAATGATGTCGACCCTCCCTTTTTCCCAATGCAAGCACAGTTTTGTTTTGACCATTGTAGAAAACGTGCGACTGACGTTGCCAAAATTTTCAGCGCTTGGTGGCATAGAAGATTGAAGGATATGCTCCTATTAGGAGAAATTTCCCAGAAAGCTGAGCGAGCAATGAGAAAATTTCAACCAGAGGCGTTCCATTTTCCAGGAAAATCATCAGAAATGTTGAATAAGTCCATGATATGCAAGAACTTTCCAGTAGAATGTAATTTGAATAGCTCCTGTCCTAAACCAACCCCCCTTTTACTAGTCTCGCCTCGATGGACATTCTGGACAAGGTGATATCCTGAATCAGCTGTCCAACAGTACCATCTCCGTTCTAATCATCTTGGTTATGGATGCGGAAAACTAAAACAAAGCCGAATGTCTAACCGGAACGCTATGTTAACGATTCTTCTAGAGCCAACCTCGAGAACTAGAACACCGAGTAAGTGCAGATACCTTCCTTTTCATGATAAACTCTATCGCCGAGACAATGATGATTTCGATGTGGAATATTCTAGCTCTTACGCCCAGCAGATGATTGATCTCAACTATGTAAATAAACAGCATACAAAACCCCACAGATGCAGGGATTGAGAATGGAAAGATACAACACATCAAGAGCAAATGTTTCTGCCATAGTGATATAGCTATGATTCCTCTCATGAGCTTTATATTTCAATAAAAGAATTTCGTATATATGAACAAGAAAAAGAAAACTTGAAGATAGCAAGAGCTCCATTATTACCCCTACAAAACGGACACGGGGATTGACATCCGTACCGAGACGTCATTGCCAAAACCTGAATCCCTATTCGCAGTAGAGTTTCCCGCGAATGCGTATCCCACACCCAAGCCTCCAAAGTGTAATGATGCGTTCTCGCACCTCTGAAATACTCTTGCTAGCGATAACGCCTTCCTCCTCGCCCTTTTCGTTCCTGTGAAGAGCAAAGACTGCAGCAACCCAGCCAAAGCCGGTGCCTTCACCACTCTCTCCGTGGCAGCAGAGCCACCACTCCGGCAGAGCTCGAGCAACGCTGCAACTGCGTTCTCTTTGCCCCTTGGGGTCCCGCACCGCATCATCCCAATCAAACCCGAGATGGCTGAATCCTCCTTTCCGACCGCTTCCGCTCCCATTGGCTGCCTAACAATCAAGGCCAATGCGCCTGCAGCTTCCTCCGCAACCACCTTCGTTCCCCAAGGCGCCCACCAGTGCATTCACAGCCCCTGCCTCGATCATTTTAAGGCAATTTTCCGCATGCGTTGAGAGGTTGAACAAAGCAGTAACAGCATCCTTCTTTCCTCTGGGCGTCCCCTCTCTCAAGAGTCCTGCTAGGGCCTCAACTGCATTGCCCTCATCTGCTATTCTCTTCTTATAGTCGTGAACAGCTGAGAGGCTGAATAATGTTGCTGCAGCATTTTCCCTCGCTTCTGTGGTTCGGCCAATCCTTAAGACGTCCACAATGGACTGCAAGCATCCTCTCTCATCCATGATCCTGCTTTTGTTCTTGTCATAGATCGACAAGTTGAGCATTGCTGTGACGGAAATCTCCTGGGCAATGGGACTCGGAGATGAGAGCAATTCCCGCAAATGGGGAATCGCCCCAGCTTCGGCAATGAAAGCTCGGTTCTCCTTCCCTGTCTTAGCTAACAATCGGATCTCTTTGGCAGCGATTGTCCTTGCACCCTGAGGCCCACTTGCCAGCTGGTCAACAAGAAGTTTTGCTGTGGCTTTATTAGCTTCAAGGGCGGCTTGGCCAGGCGGAGCCGCTGGAAAAGCTTCTGCTGATGTATCTATCATCTCTGGGGGGTCATAGGGGACACCATGAGCTATGCACCAGTGCACAATCAAGTTCCTCAATGCTCGGTTCGGGACAAGACGGTTGTGAGCAAGCATTTGACCTGTCTTGGGACAGTTACAGTGCCCTTCTTCCATCCATCTGGATATCGATCTCCGATCGTATGTCTGGCCTGTCGAGACGATAACTGGGTCCTGCATCAAATCCAACGATATTGGACAACAAAAGTCCTTTGGAACTGTAACGAAGGTATCAGCAATTTCCTGCGTGATCAACCCTTTCCTCTGTTTCTTCGTATTTCCGCATCTCATTCCAACATCGTCCTCCTCGAACCCGCACAAAAGAAATCTGCAAAAGCGGGTAAGAGCAACGAAACCTTGAAGGACTGAAGCCGGAGGCTCGATGTCCCCGTCATGATTCATAATCTGTTCCTCCAAGAAATCAATCTCGGCCCTAAAACTTTTTGCGTTGCTAATGCCCAAACTATCCAAGAAGAAGACCCGCAGCTCAACTGGATTAGGAATCCGCCCGTTCTCGAACTCATTCAGAAATGCGAAGAGCTGAACTCTCAGCTCCTCATCATGCTTATCGGCATAAAACCGGGTCCGTCTCGATTGCTTTTGCAACAACTCAAGTTGCTCCCTGACATCCTCGCTCAATTCGAGGTTCTTCAAAGGGAAAACATCCAAGAGCGTGCATATTTCCTGATTCAGATCGTGGAAATGACCCGAAATCGAATGATTCTGGACCAAGAGCCACAACTTACTCGATTCCGCGCAGTGATCGAGCAATATCTTCGACCGGTACAGCAACAGATAGAGCTCCTTCAAGCAGAGGACCGCGGCCGAAGGCAAATCCGACCTCCCATACCTCCCATCCCTCAGGAACTCCAAGAGCACCACGAAGACCTCGATCTTGCGGACCAAGGACCGCGAATTCTTGCGCTGAAAGAAGAGCGATTTGCTCGCGTGGCACGAGACCAGCTCGCTGGAGATCGACGCGAGGGTTTGAATGAGGGCCACGTCGCTGAGGTCCACCGGGGCCAAGAAAGCCTGCAAGCACGGCGACCTCCGCCGCCTGATCGACGAGAAAATCGCCTCCGTCGCCATTTCTTGATATCAAAAGACGCGAAATTTGACAAAATTGTCAGACAATTTCCACCTCCCGCGAGAAGGGTACGGAGGGTTTTCGCTCTACGCTCCCTTACTGTAGTCTGTCGCTCAGGAACAGATCTTGTGAAAAAAGAAATAAACCCACCAAGAATCAAGAATCAAGAACGATCCTTATTCTGCAATTATTGACCCAGAATCAATATTACCCTCAAATCCCTGGGGAACCCGCGATTTCCGGCCAAGAAAAGAATGAACCCAACAATGGCTAAGAACAAGGGGGTCGATGGGAGAGCCAAGAACCGAAACGCTTGCTCTCGTATTGCTTTGCTGTTTGTCGCTGATGAGGTTTGGTGGACTAGGGCGAGAAAGAAGACGAGAGATAGAGAGAGAGAGAGAGACAGAGAGACAGAGAGAGGAGGAGGGGGGTTGAATTGAATCTTTCGGGGAGTGTAAGGCGAAAGTGGCTTTGGATTTATCAAGTCAAGGCCCCGGAAAAAGGATGATTATTATAAAACAAAGGGCAGTGGGAAGGGAGAGAGAACAGAGAGAAAAGATAGATGAATGGCGCGTTTCGGAAGAGGGAAGAGAGAGGGAAGAGAAAGATGGTGGCGGAAGGCTGACTTTCCAAAGCAGCCTCTTCCATCTGGTATGGTGATGGGGACCGACGAGGACGATGATGTCCATTCATTTTCCCACCCTCTCTCTCTCTCTCTCTCTCATCGACATCCTTCCCTCCCCTCCGCTCCGCCGGATCCCACCTCTCCCATTTTCCCAACAATAAATTATAATAACGTCAAGTGATAATGGTAATATAATCATTAAATCTGTTCCATATGATTTTGCAGACTTTAGCCGGACGTGAAATGCCGTCCTTAGATTTTTAATTTATTTTTTACGGTCTCCAGACTTTTAGTACATGTTTGATTTAGTTTATAAATTATGTGAAAATGTTTGATGCCGTTCTTCCATTAATTTAAGTTTAGAGATAACATCAAAAATTTGATTAAACATGTACCGAAATTTAGGAACCATGTTGAGTAAATTAAGAGTTTGAGAACAATATTGCACTTTAAGCAAAAATTCAATAACCATATTATATATTAGATTAAAGTTTAAAGATTACTTATGACATTTGTTGTTGCATCAAAGTGATTGATAATAAATCAAAATATCGAATACCCAATATGCTCTCAATTTTCAATCACATGTGATCGCGTTGCGTACTTTTGAAATCTCCAATTTTAGCTTTGGATCTTGTCGTTACACTCAAATTAGACCAAATTATGTTTTACGATGTTAAGCATCCTAAAGAACAAGATGGCTATGAAGTATCCAAAATATGTTTGACCCTACAATGAATGCCAAGATTTGACTTTGAATTGATGCTCGAAGTTAACAAAATTTCTAGGTGCGATACTAACGAGGTTGGGTAACACCTCGTCTCATACATCGAACTTTATTATTATTTGGCATATGAAATATCGAAACGACTAATCTAAAAGGTCAAAATTCAAATTACGCAAGCCCATGATTTTAAAAATGCTACTTTTTTTTTTAACCACAGGTTTGACATTTTGACTTTTTTCTCTTTTTAATTTTCAATGTCGAAATGATGATTGAAAATTTGGTGCTCCCTTCAGTGGAGTGTGGTTAATTACCTTTTTGCCTATTTTACCTTGGAAAAATATAAAGTAAAATCAGCATTGGATTTTGCTTCAAGCGTTGACAAAGCAAAAGCGGGGGACCCCCACGCACTGTTTAGGCGCGTGGACAGCTAGAGGTCATCGAACTGGCGCATTACTTCGGTCAAGGGGTTTTCTTTTTCCTTTTTTCTTTTTTTTTTGGGGGGGGGAGACGGCAATTTTTGTAGCTTTGCTTCTGACTTACAAAATCCAAAAAACAAGTGGACGAAAAGAATATTCCAAAAAAAAAAAAAAAATATCTCTCCAGTATTTTAGAAAAGTTATTCACTTTGAGTAAATATGGATTTTTCAGGGGGAAAAAGAAAGAATTTACAAGCGATGGGTATCACGGTGGCCTTCGAAATATCTGACATTTATTGAGTTTGTTCTGCTATTACAATAATTATAATTTGGTTAATATCATTAAAAATCATGGAGTTTTATATGGAAGACTTATCAATCTCAAACTTTTTAATATCCCATAAGAAGCACTAACTTATACTTTTGATCAAGAGATCGCTTTGCTAAAATAAACTTGTGTGGTAGAAGTGAGCTTGTTATTAATAATCCCCTTACGTCTAATCCTAATTTTTTCATGAACTCTTTTATATTTTAAAAAAAAATTCACTTACTTTAATTCTAATCCCAAATCTTTCATGAACTTTTTGTGTAAGAAAAAATCACTCACTTTCATTCTAGGTTCAAATCTATCTCCATTAACCATCTATCCGAACTCACTATTAGTTGGTTAACACGACATTTCTATCTAGGTAACAAATTCATATCAGTAACGTGGGATGTGACTTGAAGTTAGAGTTTTCTTTTTTTGGACAAAGAAAAGATCACAATAGATTTTGACTAGGCTTAAAGTTGGGATTTCTTTTAGTTAGAAAAAAAAAAAAACTTAGAGCAAAATTGAGATTTGACTTAAAGTTATAGACTTGCTAGCTTCCATGAGTTCATCTCTAAATCACACACCTATTGGAAGGGTTCGCTCTAATACTATATTAAGACAAACTCCTAATTTAGCTCATTAGGTATTTGTCTACTTTAACTTGTTTCATATCAAGTCTCATGATTTTGTCTTTTAGCAAACAAGTAGGCACTTTCATAGGATGTCATCCATCTCGATAGTGCATTCATCTCAACATGTTTAATATCATAGACTATTATGTCAAAATGGACTTCTTCTAAATTAATTCTAGTTTTATATATATAATTCTAGGAGGCTTTTCACATGTTTGGCACACAATTTAGTTCAATCATGCCCTATTTAGCATTTTAAAAGTTTGCCAAGATTGTTTCTCCACGTCGATTGCTTCCCACCCCTCAATCGGATTGAGTTTTTACACACCATCTCTCCTCTCCGTCATCAAACCGATTGTTACACCGCATACACTCTTCTTTTTCTCTCCCTCCATGCCCTATGATCCACTTTTATTGATAGAGGTTGCCACCTGCAATTGAGGTGAGTGACCTCACATTTGAGGTCATGCGACTCAAATCAAAGGCCACACAACTCAAATCCAAGGTTGCGCGACCTATATTTTGAGCTCGAGAATTGCCATTGATGGAGGTTGCCGCTTGCGATTGAGGTGCGTGACCCCACATTTGATGTCATGCGACTCGGATGGGAGGTCGTGGCACTCAAGCTCGAGGTTGCTTGACCCAAATTTGAGCTCAAGCGCTTTCATCAAAGCAGGTTGCACGGTTGGTCATGACCTCCGATGGAGTTTTGTCGGAGAGATGTCGGCGAAAATTGATGGTGTGACATCCAGGATAACAATGCCATGATGGTTGGCGTGTGCAAAATGATCGACGATGAGGATAAAGAGAAACGAGGAAGGAAATAGAAAAAATCAGTTTTTTTTTTTTTTTGAATTATAAAATATCAGATATCATTGAGCTTGAATTCCAAACAAATTGTCAATGATGGATGATTTTTATGGAATTGACATACCGCGTCTGCTGAAAACCCATGAAATGGAACTCCAATCACCAAAAGGACCATATTAAGTCATTTTTCAAAAAAAAAAAAAAAGGATCAAGAAAAAATTGAAAAAATAAATTCATAGATTATATTGAAAGTGCATGAAGAATAAATTCCTCACTATTAAATCCATAGGTCAAGAAAATTTTGCTGACATTACATGTTGGATTCCAAAACAATATAGCTTATGAATCGAATGAATTATTACGACTTTTAAAAATTTCTCGTGTTACATTTAAAATTAATTAAAATCGGATAGTCAATCGAATCTTACTATTTTCCTTAATTCAGATTTTGCGATACATGCACCTTGATTTTTTTTTTTTTAATCCCAACCACTTAAAAAGGTTTGGCAAACACAAACTTTGACTCGTCAAATTCGCATGCAATTATTTTATTTTTTTCATAATTTTTAGATACCTTGTACTCGGGATTCAACCCTCTAAACAGACAAGCATGCACATGGAAGGAGGGGGAAAAAAAGGACTCCCACAAAATCCAGTTGTTGGCGAAGGTTCTAGACCGTGCCACGTGACGACGAATGGGACGCGTGGCAAATCCGTCGACGAAAACGTCGACAGACTTCACGCGTCCGGCCGATTGCGAAGGCGTAAAAGGCCCACGTGGCTTTCTCCTATTCGCCGGCCGACTTTACTTTGTCCCCCGTTAACTTCCCCGGCAATGCAGGCCCGCTGCGGTCGCGCCACGTCGCACCAAGTCAACGGAAAAGCTCAAAGCGAAAGGGTCCCCGACGCTGCCCCCAATTTTTTTTTTTTTTGTCGAAAACGGTGTCCCCATTGGCCAGTTCCCACGGTTTTTTTTTTTTTTTTTTTTTTTTTTTGGTAAAGAGTTCCCACGGTTTTTCGTTTTCCCCATTTGGATTTTTTTTTAAATAACTAATGTCACCCCAAAAAATCCTAAATTTGTACACCTTGCCGTATTTCATCTGAATTAATTTTGGCATACACGAGAATATCAAACCTAATTTTTGTGTTAAAAAAAAAATCTCACATCACTAAAACAATTTTAGCAGGACATCCTTTAAAATCTGCTAATATTGCATTAGGATCCCTCTCGGGTTTTGAAAATCTACTATAATCCCAAGTTTTTTTTTTTACATTAATATTAGTTTGGAGTAAATATAATATGAGACATAAAAGTTATCATACCTATTACCAAAAAAAATATGAGACATAAAAGTTGGGGTTTCTTTTTCTTCTTGACATGATATGTATGAATGGAATGATTTGATTTTTTTGTATTATTATTCCTAAAACAAATCTAAACTATGTAACACAACATTTACGAAAGCGATAACGACAGAAAAGGTTCTTCAACTTTGGTTTTAATGTGTAATGTAATTTCTAAATTTTTAATTTTTCAATGTGATCCTAAAACTTTATTTCAATGTGCAATATGATCTTTATTTTTTTTTTGTTTAATGTAATCTTTGAGCTGAATTATACATGTACATTGCACGTTGCAGTGAAATTTATGGATCATATTAAATAAATTAAAATTTAGAAATCACATCGCATATTTTGTAAAAATTTATGAATTATTTGTATTATAAATGGCAAGATGAGAGATAGAGAGAGAGGTGGGAATGGTGGCACGAGATGAGAGGTGGGAATGGAGGCACCGGGAGGGAAGTGACGTGGAGGGTTTGGGTGCCGTGGGATGCGTTTGTGGATGACGACGCCACATGCATGACTAAGACTAAATCTGCGGTTCGGCGGTTTCCAGGTAGGCGCCGGCTCCAACTGTATTCAGCGCAGGCCGGGTCAAGCGTGATAGGGCAGCACGCGGAACATGTTACCATCCGTACTTTCTAAAATTCTAAGCCAAAAAAAAAAAAAAAAAAAAATTGATATTCAGAAACATGTATCAACTTTTCAATTGCAACTTTGAAAGTTCAAATACATCATCGATTGTGAACAATTCTTTATATATATTTACGAAAATATAGCATTAGTTCTGCAAGTCAATCACCATACGATCCTCGCAACATAATCGTTTAACATTCGATTATTTGTCCTACTCATTCATTGTTGGGGAATTTCTCCGCCATTAGTATGAAGGAATGGTTGTCTAACTCGCTCCTCTCTCTCCCTTTCGGTGGTGTAGGCGTGCCTTGGGCAACCTCGTCACGAGGCTGCCAATGGTGTCACAATCTGCAAAATGTTTGTCCATTGCCATAGTTGCTATTGTCGTTTGTCGAAGCTAAATACACACGCGCGCACAAAAGTATCTTTTGTCATTTCCATTTTCAAAAATATGTCTGATGATGCGAATTCATATTTTCTAAAATAAAGGGTGAAAAAGTGACAAGGTAGCGAAAATTTGTATTCGCGTTTCGTGTTTTCCTTTGTAAGTCTAGATAGAGGCTCCCCAATTAGGGAGCAATTGAACCTGATTCATTACTTTTTATTGACTAAAATATCCTGACCATAAACCTTTCTCCCTCCCGCCAAGGATAGAGTAATCAGGGTGGTCATGACTATTGTGCGATCGGTCGCCCGGCCGACAAGTCAATCGGAGGTCGCCTGAAGCCGGGGAACCTTGGGCAATGACTACGATGGTAAAGGAGGGTGATGGAGTGAAGGGTTAGGGAAGAAGGGCCCAAGGGAAAAGAAGAGAATAGAAGAAAGGGAAAGAAGAATGGGAAACTACCACGTCTAAACAGTCCAATTTACCTGTACCAATGTGCCACCCTTTCAAGAAGATAAACTAAATATCACCTAAATTGAAAAGATCACCAATCTTTTTGATATTGTGAATGTAAACTAGCTATTTATGTCGGAAGGCAATATGGACAAATAATCCTCGGAAGTGTGTTTCCCATGATAAAAGGGAAATTCGGATTTTTTTTTAATTTATAATAATGCCTTGGAAATTTTCATAAGGTGATTTTGTATCAAACGGATCTGAAAATGAGCTTTCCCAAGCACATAAAAATAGAAAAATAATATGAAGGAATGAGCCCGTCTCCAGAATTGTCCTTGTAGCGTGGTCAAAGCTCACTTAGAAAGAATCGAAGCTTCTACAACAAGCATAGAAATGTAATTAAACCCAAGTAATGGGTGAGAAATGTAATTTTTATTTTGAAAATTGAGGTTACAATTTTATATTACCAGACAAGGCATTGCTAAGGAATAAAAAACCATATAATAGGGGAGTCTTCTCGTCAATCAGACATGAATTATTCGAACAAGAATATTAGCTCAAAAAGAAAAGATGAATTAGAGATTAAAATCCAGAAGGTAATGGAAGATCATGCTACTTAATTAATCTAATTTTTTTTCCTACTCTTCTGGGTCGGAATAAAAAATAAACATTTTAACCAACATTTCATAGAACAGAAGGAGCGCACCCAGGTCCCTCTCTATTTCGTTTTTCTAATTTTATTTTATTTGATAAAAACTCTTTATGGTAAAAAATGCTGCATTGAAATATGATATAAATTTATATTATACTATCTTCAAAAAGTGTAATAATCAGTAAAATTCCAAATTGATATTTCATCACATGTTTATCCCAACCTAATTTTCATCAAACAAAAATTCTCAAACTAGTACTCGATGGCACATTTCACCTAAACTATGTTTCCTCTCACAAAAAATCACAAAATAGTATTTTTTAGACAAATTGTATCTTCCACTAGTATGCCATCCTAACTATAAGAGGACTTATCATGGAAAATGAACATGTGTTGACACATGTATTTTAACAAGATGAAATTAGATAAATTTAGATCAGGGATGATTTTTTGTGAGATGAAAATCAGTTTAGGATAAATGTGCCATATACATATTGATGTGATATAGAAATTAATTTGGAACATATATATTACGGAATACAAATTTGAAAATATTTAGGTATTATTCCCTAGGGCGGTATGTCACGTCAACAACTTTTGGGGGCGTAACGTAAACCCGAAAAAATCGCCCCCCAAAGAAAAGCACCTTTCATCTTACAAATGCCACAAGAAAAAATCAACTCATCCTGCCTCCCACGAAAGTCGTGCGTCTCCTTCCTTCTGGTCCCCTTCCGGCAGCAAAGCATCTTTCGATTTCAATCTCATCTCAACGCACGCTCACCGACCGACCACGGGGATCCCAAAGCGTGACTAAACAGAGAGCTTCCCGGTCAAGATGGTTAAGCTGCTTTCGCCACAAAATTCCTGGAGTTCATACGGCGCGCCGTTGACAAACCCGTCCCTTCCCCCATCCCTGCCCCTCCCGCTTTGGAAATTTCGGTAGCCCGTTGCGGAGGGCACGTCGCATCAGGACGTTAATTTAATCTCGTCTTTCCTTTTTTCCACGTACGTGAAGGACGCGCACCTTCTTTGATTTTCTCGCGCGTTCTCGCTGGTGGCAACGTGTGCGTTTCGATTTGATGAACGGTTGACTGACCTCAGGGCCGGCCCCTCTCTCTTTCCTAGGCTTCAGCCTTTTGCATGAACGAGCTGACTTTCTTGGGAGAGGATTTGGGATGACGTTGCCGTCGGATTAGCTGCATGCTGATGGTCGTGGAGCAAAGGGGGAGAACTTTGTTTTGCCGAGATGGGTGCTGCTTTTGCGTAGTTTTCTTCGCCTTTCCGGTAGCTGCAATCGAATTTTTTCACTCAGTATTCATCTTTAACATGCCGTACGTAGCCTAAGAATGGCCTTGAAGATTTGATGGTTCAAGACATTGGTCGTTTTCTTGAAAGGGAACTCTTTCTAGTCTAAGAATCTCGTGTGGAGTGCAAACTAAGACGGGATTTTCTCGTAGACTTTTCATATATTATGGAAGGAATTTTCTCATTAACATTCACATCTAACGGGTTTAACAAACAGCTTGTATAGACTATCAACCTCCGTCTATAAGGGGTGAGCATGATTTTAAGGTAGAATTGAAAACCAGAGAACTAGACCGGTAGGAACCGGTTTGGCTCCTGGTTCCACATTTTCAGAAATCTCCAATTCCTGGTCCAGGGACCGCGAGCTGGGTCAGCAACCTCCAAAGGCCCCCTCTTCTCCATTTCAATTGAGTACTTCACTTGCTTTTATAAAATCTTTGTACAATATAACCAGTTACTGATATGTACAGAAATTAGAAGCATAAATGCTCTATCATCTTCACAGACATCATACTTCAACATAGAATGTTCTCTTAAGTTACACTTTACCATGATGACTGATTTATGAACTAACTCCCCAACCCCATCCAAGATAATCAAGGGCTCTCCACAGAGTTAAAAGCCCCATCAACCTTAAAGAAAAGGACTCTCAACTCTCAAGCACATCTTTCAGCATTCACAGGTTTCAAAGTTAGAATTTGGACCAATGTTCATGAAAGGTTTTATGTTACGTATTTTGAATTTTTTATTGTTTATTTTATTTTACATATTCATCTTTTATGGATTGTTGCCATTGACAAATGAGAAACTTTAATTTTTATTGTTGTATTCAATTTCGTTTTGCTTAACTGAAAAAAAAAAAAAAAAAGGAAATTGGTCGGTACCTAGGTAGACCCTAAAACCTATGACAAAGCAAGTTCTGAAGTGCGAAGAGTAGGTTTTAGAATCCTTTGGATAAGTTCCAGATGGAACCGCTCACCCCTACTGTCTATAGCAATGGATTGCGGCCTAAGTACAAAATCCAGCATGTCTATTTCTATGAGTTTTAAGGACCCCCCTCAAGGGGTGGACCAATCGATCAACAAGCACACTTAACACACCTTTGCTCCACACGGGTTGCTTTGCTCCACACGGGTTGCAATCGGCATAGAATATACATTGGTCTCACCAGATCCAACCACCGCAATGAAATATAATCCCTACACAGTTCCAGGCGATCAATTCAATTGGAGGCTTCAATGGACATTGAGGGACAGAGAGACCAGATGTAGCAGAGTAGTATGGGCATTGTCCCACAAGTGGATAGAGAACCCCAGCTGGGTGATGTTGATGAAAGGGCGTTTGAACAGAGTCAGGGAAGAGGGCGACAAAAACATATGTAGGTCTCATCTAGACAATAGTGGTCCAAGAGATAAGGCTGGGGATTGATGATCATGCTGCGTGCAGTTTCTATTTTGTTCCTGTGGCTTGCTGTTGGTCATATGAGCATACACGGTTGTGGGCTTCGGCTCCTTCTATAACCCCGTGATGACCTACAAATGTTCTTGTCTTGTTTTGGGATGCCTCTCAGGGCTCTACTCATGTGATCACGTCACTCTCCTTCTGTTTCATAATAACGAAGAACCGACATTAGGAACCCTGTTGAAGGACATGAAGCAAATGGGGTTTGCGCACCCTGTTTCGGTAGATCCGACCACTTTAAGTTTCTTTAGGAGGTCTATACTGTCCTCGCCGAAACAACAAGGACAATGAGGATTTTTAAAAGAGAGGACACGGAGCACTCTCTTGCTGTAGCAAAGTTTCGTTACGGATAGCAAGCTTACCAAGAGCAAGATTTCTAAGGGAAAAAAATCTGAAAAAAGAGACATGCTTTTGTATTGAACAAAGCTTAGCCAATAATGTACACATGAATGGAAGACCTTGGACTATTTGAAGATTGGTTCGGCACTCCCGGGGCCTGAAAGTACCAGTCTTCACTATTTTGGTGAGGTGAATATTCGTGCACGTTACTTTCAGAAGTAGTTAGTATCCCACAGCTACACACAACTTTGAAAGCAAACGAGTTGACAATAGGGCAGCTAACGTCATCTAAAAGACTACTGCCTTGCTAGTCTTCAAAGCCACTCCAACCTTCATTAGAATGCATAAACCTATTAACGATAATAGCGGCAAAGTCATGGGCCAGAAACATGGACTCTGGATGCATCACATAAGCTCGGAAGACGATAATGCAGCAAGGAGAAATGCTTTCTCGATGAAAAGGATATTGAAGGACATTTGACTGAATATAATTCCCAACTGTAACCATCTAAGAAATTTTACATAGATGTAGCAGAAAAGAATCATGGTTATTGCCCCACTTTGCTCCTTTTTTCGGATGCGTATTCAATAAACCACAGGGCTTGATTAAGTCCAGATTTATGAAACCAATGACAAGGGACCAAAAACTGATTCTTGCGTCAGGCTGGTAGCAGGTACCGTGCTTAACCAATGGAATGAGCAGTCACCACCTCTACTTCTAAATGTCAGCACTTCGCAGACTAAGAAGTTCCACACAGAAAACAGCGAAAACCAAATGCTTGGGAAAAACAGAAAGTGACCCAGTGAAGATTTTTGTGCCCACAAGAAAGGAAACCAGCGTTAACAACATCGAAACCATGGTACATGTGATGTTTTCCTCAGAATAACTCATAATTGAAGAAGTCCAATTTGTCTTCCAAACATCAATCAACTAACAGATCACAAGAATGATCCACAACAAAGTGCAAGCATAACCAAAGCCAGAATACCAGATGGTTACTGTTCATATATACCAAAATCACATAAGACTGGAAAAATTATAGGAAGGGCCTATCAAGCACCACATAGCATCATACAACCGCAAATTCAGACAAAAAATGCATGAAAGACAGCCACAGATCTGACTAATAATAACCTTAGAGGAAACCAAAATCATGGGTTATCAATAACTGACTTCCACGAAACAGCCCGAGCCATCTCGACTTGTCCTTCGAACGATTTACCTTTCCCCTTCCAAAACACTGAGCACACAACTGTGCATGAATGATCGAATGCGTCCACATTGTTATATGGTTTAAATGCAATTTTGATCATCATAGAAGGCTTATATGAAGAAGAAAAAACATAATTACAAATTGAGAACCCTATCCCAAAAATAAGAAGGTGCTTCAAGTGGCGTCAAGGTCACACCTACCTTTATTCTTAGGTTTGTTGTATCATCACCACCTTCTACTTTACTAGATCTGTGCTGTCACCATCAGACACTAAGAAGTAAACGGTACTAACCATCAAAGTGGTCCTTATCTACCGGAGCTTTGAGTGGCGAATTTTGTAAAAAAGTTTCCCAGGATTTTCTCACGAGCCTCTGTAAATATTTTACAATATGCTTTCTGAGCGTATCTCTACATTCCAAGGATTGGAGTAGTGACTTACACTCTAGACATTATTATATTTTCTGCTGCTTAATTTCTCTTTCTCCATTCTGGCAGATAAGGACAGACTGGGAAGAAAACCTTTAAAACTTAATATAATGTACAGGTATCCAACTATCTATGCAAAAATTCAGGAGCCATCTCGAGTGTATCTTTACTCAAAGTATTTATATAATCAATGCCATACATTCAACGTGATAAACCGCTCATCTGGAGATAAAGCTCATATTGGTATAACTGCACTCTTTAAGGACTATCATATATGTTAATAAGAAGTTGATCTCTGTGTGACCTTAATGATACACGTCTGCAAATGTCTCCTTTATCTCCAATCATGTAAGAATGGTATAAAAGAAAAGAAAGAATTGAAAAGCAAACTCGCAAGGAAAAGATGAAATTAATGAAATTCATTAAAAATAAACTGAGCTAATAATTTCCATTCCTACAACTTCCAGTCAATATACCTCACCTTATTATTCAATCTAAACAGACAAAGACTAATAAAATCGACTTTGAAACTAGCAGAAAATTCTTGTAGATTTTAATGAGTTGAAGGCAGCTACAAATTTTACATCCCAAGCATTCCCAATCAATTATCTCGAAGACTTACTTGATAGACACCTCCCACAGCTAACAAGCTTCAGCAGTGCGTGTGGCCTCCTCGTTCTAATTTTCAAGCGAGAGAGCTGCAAATGCAACAGATGAGTAAGTAACACAATAAGCTAGTGTACCTTCAGTCAAAACTAAAGCACTTGCAGCATGTTCCGCCCACGGACAAGACTACTAACTCTAGAAACTCGATCCCCTCGCTTAATTGTCTTGTTCAAAACAGGAGTGAAAAGATGTAGATTCCCTCAATAAAGAAGTTAATACTCATAGACAGATAGCCGGTTCATAATTCTGTGAGAAATAATCATATGTACACAACTCACAATTACAAACAGCAAATTGCAACAAACCATATCCCAGTGAGTTTATGCTCAAAAACTATATTTCAGGCAGAATATAATCTCGATAAAGGTCACTGGCATTCCTGTTTTTAATGCCTCTACACCGCTCAAATCTGTTATTGGCATAAATCTCACTATTTTGAGTACATTAACAATGGAAGCTTCATCAACGCAAAATTGGTGAAAGATAAACAGCCACTGCATGTGGAGCAAATTGATGGCCTTCTGAAGCTCCAGAACTACAAGTTGGAACTCTAACTATGAACAGAAACAAACCATGGTTATCCAGACAAATTCACTAATTGAGTTGGGTACCAAATTTGTGGCCAAGACCTGACCAAAATTTAATATAACAAAAAAAAGATAAAGTTTATGAGGGTAGGGACGAACATGAAGGATTCCTGGCATACAAACCCATGAAGGCCTGGAATCTGATTAATTGACTAGCCTATTTTCAGTTCCAGGCTTTTGGATTTGCCTTTAAACCGTGTCATTACCTTCTACTAATATTCCCAATAAGCATTAAAAATACAAGGTACTCAATGACGGTTGAGTTGGGATAGTTTCCATTAATCTACTATCCAATGCCACCTCAGTCACAATTTCATATCCTTGAAGAAATAAATAAAATGAACTAAATATGTGCATCACAAATACTGAAGAGATTTGATGTTTATTACCCTATTATCAAAGGAAATACAAATAGAATCCAGTCTATCGATCATTACCTTTTTACGAGTTGCTCTAGATGTTTTCCAACAAAGCAAATTTCTAGACCTTGGAGGTTTTGATGCCCATTTACAACGCAGGACTTACCCAAAAGCCATTTCCAGAAAGCCCACACACCATTTTTGTGTACTGAGATATTGAATCTGCTAAAAAACAATCCTAACTAGGCCCATATAGTGTTTTTCCTTTGAGGATCTTCTACAGAATAGGAATGTTCAGAGCTGTTTTCTTTTGGAGTACAAGAGGTATTTATATACTAAAAAGTCCTAAGAAAACTCTAATTAACATAAAAAAAAAATCCAAAATCAATAGGACCAAGAAAAAACATAGTCTGAAAATACGTAGATAAATAGGTTTGCGAATATAAAAGAAAAGATCCCCGAACCATGAAAATCATGGATTTTGTGACCAAAACACCCCCAACGTGTTTCTCAATTTGGACACAATATACCCTCTGATCGAGCCTTTTTTAGACTAGTGATCGGGGCACATTTCTCGTCTCGAATCAAAAGTTTGTACATGTTTACTAAATTGCGTGGTTCGAGCGTGACCTTTCAAGATTTCAATTTATTCAAGTCTTGATATCTAAAAGATTGACTCAATCAGAACCGGCGGTTTCTAATTCCTCTGCAAATTTTTCTTGTTTCGTTAAGCAAAGTTAAAATGCAAATTCTATTCTTCAGGAACAAAAGAAGGAGTCGGACCTCTATATTCAAGAAGTCCGCATGAAATAGAGGCGGTCGACCCATTCAAGATGATGGGCCAAAATTCACGTTAACTGTAATTCGGGGAGAGGCCCAGTCAAGAGTTCTAGACGATTTGGCCAAAAATGAAAATGAATTTGAAATTAGAATTTTAGGGGCTTGATTGACCAAAATGGTAGTAGAGGTGTTCCATTGACTAAGAATTGACAAAGATAGGGGCTAACATAAGAAACTTTCCTAATGAAAATGCTTGATAAATTACATTATCTAAAACTAGATGCACTAGAAGTCTTACGGATTGTTGTTAAAAATGTAATCGAGTCTCCCTATTAGGTTGTCGAGTTTGACTAACAAAAAATTTAAACGTTACATTTTTTGAATTTTTTAATGTATATGGCGTCAATGTGGTGCTAACTAAAAGAAATGGAAAAAGATTAAAAAAAAAAAATTGGTCTTACTCATCTCTTTTATGTACATACATGTGCGGTGTTCATTGGGATCAAACCACGATTGTAGTATTCTCCGACCCTATCATCCAATCCCCTTACCAACAGGGTCACATGCCTGTTGGCAAAATAAAGAAAGCCAAAGATTAAAAAAGAAAAAAAAAAAAAAAGACAAACAAAACGACAAAAGTGCAGATTGAGGGCTGGTGGAGGGCTGGCTCGCTATCCCCCACCCCCACCCACCAGAGCCCGCCATTGCATAGTGGCGGCGCCACCACCGCTTATTGGTCTTCGTTGCAATCTTCATTAAAAAGAAAATGGCCATTAGAAAGGGGAAAGAAATATAAAAAAAAAAGTTATTTTTCGTTAGTGAAATTACATATAACTAACAAATGAACTTGATTGTACCAATTTGATAAAATTGGGATTTAATTTGCACTTTATGAAAAAAATTTGGATTCGATTATACTTCCATGATAGGCTTTAAGACATTAGATATATTTATCTATACTATCTAATATGATGTAGCAATCTTTGTCAAAGGGCTAAATGCAATGCTATACTTTGAATGGATTTTACAAGGCTACAAATTTGACATTTATGATACTATTATAGGGCAATTGATAACATTTTCGTTTTCTTTTGCTTAGGTCGAGCCACACCTAGACATCATCGAGGTCTAGCAACCAACTAGAGGAAGAAGAATGAATAAAAAGAAAAGAAAATGACATTGTTTCGAAATTGTTCTCAGAACAAAAGCTAGTAAGTCCTTTTGATTTTTGATTTTTATTTTAAATCTATTTTCCGACCACGATATATTCTAGAGAATACAAAAATTAGCTTATGCTACCAAACAAATTTATGTTATTTTTCTATTTCAAGAAACAAAATAACAAAAAAAAATAGAAAAATAGGATAATTACCAAACATACTCTTCCTAATGCAATATTAGGGACTAAGTTTTAAATTTTGTATACAAAATGCAATCGACCTTTTCAACGCTTTTAATAATACAGTAGAAGTGCTAAATTTTTTCTTTTGTTCAATAATTAAGTGGTGTCCGGATACGCTTCCATGCACTTCAAATCCTCGACAAGTCCATCTCTCTGAGAGTCTTTAAGGGCGTGCTCCTACACGTTGCAGCATTCATGGTTTGACTCTTGGAGTGCTTCTAATGAGAAAGAGCAAACTCCCTTGCATTTGAGTTAACACCTTGTTGGTAAAGTGCTATTTGTTTCAATTGCATATCCTATCCCCCTACCGATTTTTCCAGGCCTCTTTGTTTACACTTAACAATTAACAAATGGTAGTAGTTCTTTTTTCCCCCTTTCCTGCCAGATTTCAAGTTGAGAAAGAGAAATTCAAGGAGTATTCAAACATAAGAAACGCAACTTCCACTACTTTCCCTTCGTAAAGACAATTTTGTGGTCAAGCATAAGGAAGTACCAACTTCCACTTTCTCTCCACGACAGCCTCTTGCATTATTTGATCACGAAACTTCCTTGCTCTTTCCTCTATATGATCATGCTCGTTGTCTCTCACACGAACCCCCAAAAAAAAATCATTTAGTAGGGTTTTTCGTTGTCATCTATCTTCTTGTCTCCCCTCTGCTTATTAGCCTAGAAAATCGTGAAATCATCGACCATCTTTCATGTCTCTATCAAATTATCTAAAACGCCCGAAGAATAGTCAAGTTCTTATCAATTCAACTTTGTGTGGCATGAACTTAGAAGAAAGTGAACCTGCATCCACCTTACCCCATATTATTTTTCCATATTTCTACTATTCCATCAAAGTGCTGGGTCCCCTAGAGAGCTAAAAAAAAAAACTTTTTGAGGGTATATGAATTTCCATGTAAACAAATGTCCAATGCCTACAGGTTCCTCAGCCCTACCAAGGGCATAAAGAATCACCAATCTTCCCACCTGATTCTGATGTCTCAATAGCAGTTTGGGAACCCATCACAATCAAGTTGGGCAGTCTTGATCATATCCAAAATTCATTTCTTGGCACTCAGTCTCTTTAAACCACCCCCCCCCCCAACCCATTTTCCTCAATTTTAAAACTGCAAATACTACAATTCAACCATAGTGCATGAAATCCCAGATGGGATGGAGATTGTTATGCACTATTAGTGATCAAACAAGAATCATGCATTCCTTTCCCCTTCTTAATCATGTCCAGCCTACATGACATCCAACTAGTTAAGTTCCCCACTTGGGATGAGCTCTCAATTTGCCAAGATGTTGGTCCACGTATCATCACAAGATTGTCAATTTATAACATTATCCAATGATGTGTTAGGTGTGTGGATCGATAGTGATTCCACTTCTATTTTTTTCTTCCTTTTTTTCCTCCACCTTCTGCCTAATTTGATCCATTGAAGTACCATGGCTCAATCATGGAGAGGCTTGGCCCCCCACCTCACTCCAATTTGGGTCCAACTTCCGAGACTACCAAACCAATGGAGGACCCTTCCAACAAGAAACGATGAGAAAGCTATCAATGAAGATATCCACATTATCCGTGCGATTTGATATGTTTTTCATTATTTCATATTCAATTAACATGAACACTTGATCGATCAAGTATAGAAGTAAGTTGCACGATTTGCGTTTTCATCACCATCAACTGCATTGGTCAGGATGGCTCAATGTAGTCCTCAAAAGTCAGTATCAATATCATGAATGATAGAGAAAGTAAGAAGGAAGAAACACTAATAACGTCCAAAGAAGTTGCTAGTGCAGCACCAACCCCACAAGAAAATAACATAAAGGGAGTAAAAAGAAGTGTTACAACTAGCAATCGCCTCAACGCCATGTCGGGTCGGGCCAGGCCCATTTAGAGAAGCACCTGTGCCGTTCTTGGCCCAGTACATAAATGTGCCCTGCCTTCATAGGCTGTACCGGGGACTTTGGGGCTTTATGTTCATAATGATGTCATGCTTGCTTTTGGTATTTCAAAAAAATAAATTTTAATTGAACCGTCATTGCTAGTTTTTTTTTTTTTTTTGTCGATCCTACCATATTCTTACTCTAACTCTCACTTTCAAGCCTCCTTGCAGAGTATGGAAGTTGAAACCCACATTTAAAATTAAATCGTCCTCACCTCAACCCCGAGAATGTGAGAATTCAACCCCCACCTCCCCTTTCCATTGCTAGTTAAGGCAAATACAAAATTGAGGAAATAAAATCATATGAGAAACATTAAAAAAGAAAAACTCAAGGAAAATGCTCCATCATAAACCTTTTATGATGAGAAACCCCATCTTAAGTATCTTAGGTCCATAAATTCCGTGTTAATAAGTACCCATTAATTAAGTAAAAATGCGAGTAAAAATGCGGTCGGATCATCCAGGTATAGAATTCTTGCTATTCGATAAAATGGGAAATCGAACATGCGCAGAAGGCGGAGGACACAAAAGAAAGTTGGAGATTTTGCTTGACCTTTCTTCAGGGAGCCATACATGTTGCGCCTCTTCGGGGGGCAAAACATGATGGCAAGCAAAGTGCCAAGCACGCTCAGGAATCCAAACGAAGCAACGCCTTCGTCGGATTCAACTTATCACATCTTGAAATCGCAACGCCATCAAAAAGAAGATCTCCTCGCCTTTGCCCTTGCCACGAATCTTCCTAAAGTAGCGTTTCTCACTGAGCAGGTTCGAGATGCTTTGGTGGGTTGAGACAATGGAAAGAAACAGAGAACCATTGAATGATTCGACCCATTGAATGATGTCGACCCTCCTTTTTTCCCAACGCAAGCACAGTTTTGTTTTGACCATTGTAGAAAACGTACGACTGACGTTGCCAAAATTTTCAGCGCTTGGTGGCATAGAAGATTGAAGGATATGCTCCTATTAGGGGAAATTTCCCAGAAAGCTGAGCGAGCAATGAGAAAATTTCAACCAGAAGCGTTCCATTTTCCAGGAAAATCATCAGAAATGTTGAATAAGTCCATGATATGCAAGAACTTTCCCGTAGAATGTAATTTGAATAGCTCCTGTCCTAAACCAACCCCCCTTTTACTAGTCTCGCCTCGATGGACATTCTGGACAAGGTGATATCCTGAATCAGCTTTCCAACAGCACCATCTCCGTTCTATTCATCTTGGTTATGGATGCGGAAAACTAAAACGAAGCCGAATGTCTAACCCGAACTCTATGTTAAGGATTCTTCTAGAGCCAAGCTCGAGAACTAGAACACCGAGTAAGTGCAGATACCTTCCTTTTCATGATAAACTCTTATCGCCGAGACAATGACGATTTCGACATGGAATATTCTAGCTCTTACGCCCAGCAGATGATCGATCGCGACTATGTAAATAGACAGCATACAAAACCCCACAGATGCAGGGATTGAGAATGGAAAGATACAACACATCAAGAGCAAAATGTTTCGGCCATAGTGATATAGCTATGATTCCTCTCATGAGTTCAATAAAAGAATTTCGTATATATGAACAAGAAACAGAAAACTTGAAGATAGCAAGAGCTCCATTATTACCCCTGCAAAACGGACACGGGGATTGACATCCGTACCGAGACGTCATTGCCAAAACCTGAATCCCTATTCGCAGTAGAGTTTCCCGCGAATGCGTATCCCACACCCAAGCCTCCAAAGTGTAATGATGCGTTCTCGCACCTCTGAAATACTCTTGCTAGCGATGCCGCCTTCCTCCTCGCCCTTTTCGTTCCTGTGAAGAGCAAAGACTGCAGCAACCCGGCCAAAGCCGGTGCCTTCACCACTCTCTCCGTGGCAGCAGAGCCACCACTCCGGCAGAGCTCGAGCAACGCTGCAACTGCGTTCTCTTTGCCCCTTGGGGTCCCGCACCGCATCATCCCGATCAAACCCGAGATGGCTGAATCCTCCTTTCCGACTGCTTCCGCCCCCATTGGCTGCCTAACAACCAAGGCCAATGCGCCTGCAGCTTCCTCTGCAACCACCTCGTTCCCCAAGGCGCCCACCAGTGCATTCACAGCCCCTGCCTCGATCATTTTAAGGCAATTTTCCGCATGCGTTGAGAGGTTGAACAAAGCAGTAACAGCATCCTTCTTTCCTCTGGCCGTCCCCTCTCTCAAGAGTCCTGCTAGGGCCTCAACTGCATTGCCCTCATCTGCTATTCTCTTCATATAGTCATGAACAGCTGAGAGGCTGAATAATGTTGCTGCAGCATTTTCCCTCGCTTCTGTGGTTCGGCCAATCCTTAAGACGTCCACAATGGACTGCAAGCATCCTCTCTCATCCATGATCCTGCTTTTGTTCTTGTCATAGATCGACAAGTTGAGTATTGCTGTGACGGAAATCTCCTGGGCAATGGGACTCGGAGATGAGAGCAATTCCCGCAAATGGGGAATCGCCCCAGCTTCGGCAATGAAAGCTCGGTTCTCCTTCCCTGTCTTAGCTAACAATCGGATCTCTTTGGCAGCGATTGTCCTTGCACCCTGAGGCCCACTTGCCAGCTGGTCAACAAGAAGTTTTGCTGTGGCTTTATTAGCTTCAAGGGCGGCTTGGCCAGGTGGAGCCGCTGGAAAAGCTTCTGCTGATGTATCTATCATCTCTGGGGGGTCATAGGGGAGACCATGAGCTATGCACCACTGCACAATCAAGTTCCTCAATGCTCGGTTCGGGACAAGACGGTTGTGAGCAAGCATTTGACCTGTCTTGGGACAGTTACAGTGCCCTTCTTCCATCCGTCTGGATATCGATCTCCGATCGTATGTCTGGCCTGTCGAGACGATAACTGGGTCCTGCATCAAATCCAACGATATTGGACAACGAAAGTCCTTTGGAACTGTAACGAAGGTATCAGCAATTTCCTGCGTGATCAACCCTTTCCTCTGTTTGTTCGTATTTCCGCATCTCATTCCAACATCGTCCTCCTCGAACCCACACAAAAGAAATCTGCAAAAGCGGGTAAGAGCAACGAAACCTTGAAGGACTGAAGCCGGAGGCTCGATGTCCCCTTCATGATTCATAATCTGTTCCTCCAAGAAATCAATCTCGGCCCTAAAACTTTTTGCGTTGCTAATGCCCAAACTATCCAAGAAGAAGACCCGCAGCTCAACTGGATTAGGAATCCGCCCGTTCTCGAACTCATTCAGAAATGCGAAGAGCTGAACTCTCAGCTCCTCATCATGCTTATCGGCATAAAACCGGGTCCGTCTCGATTGCTTTTGCAACAACTCAAGTTGCTCCCTGACATCCTCGCTCAATTCGAGGTTCTTCAACGGGAAAACATCCAAGAGCGTGCATATTTCCTGATTCAGATCGTGGAAATGACCCGAAATCGAATGATTCTGGACCAAGAGCCACAACTTACTCGATTCCGCGCAGTGATCGAGCAATATCTTCGACCGGTACAGCAACAGATAGAGCTCCTTCAAGCAGAGGACCGCGGCCGAAGGCAAATCCGACCTCCCATACCTCCCATCCCTCAGGAACTCCAAGAGCACCACGAAGACCTCGATCTTGCGGACCAAGGACCGCGAATTCTTGCGCTGAAAGAAGAGCGATTTGCTCGCGTGGCACGAGACCAGCTCGCTGGAGAGCGACGCGAGGGTTTGTATGAGGGCCACGTCGCTGAGGTCCACCGGGGCCAAGAAAGCCTGCAAGCACGGCGACCTCCGCCGCCTGATCGACGAGAAAATCGCCGCCGTCGCCATTTCTTGATATCAAAAGACGCGAAATTTGACAAAATTATCAGACAATTTCCACCTCCGGCGAGATGGGTACGGAGGGTTTTCGCTCTACGCTCCCTTACTGTGGTCTGTCGCTCAGGACCAGATCTTGAGAAAAAAAGAATTTAACCCACCAAGAATCAAGAATCAAGAATCAAGAACGATCCTTATTCTGCAATTATTGACCCAGAATCAATATTACCCTCAAATCCCCGGGGAACCCGCGATTTCCGGCCAAGAAAAGAATGAACCCAACAATGGCTAAGAACAAGGGGGTCGATGGGAGAGCCAAGAACCGAAACGCTTGCTCTCGTATTGCTTTGCTGTTTGTCGCTGATGAGGTTTGGTGGACTAGGGCGAGAAAGAAGACGAGAGAGAGAGAGAGAGAGGAGGAGGGGGGTTGAATTGAATCTTTCGGGGAGTGTAAGGCGAAAGTGGCTTTGGATTTATCAAGTCAAGGCCCCGGAAAAAGGATGATTATTATAAAAAAAAAAAGGGCAGTGGGAAGGGAGAGAGAACAGAGAGAAAAGGTAGATGAATTGCGCGTTTCGGGAGAGGGAAGAGAGAGAGAAAGATGGTGGCGAAGGCTGAGGTCCTGTTTGGTAACCATCCAAACAGGGCCAGATTCTGATTCTTCGTTCCCAGAATCAATTTCGGCCCAGAATTACGTTTGGTAATTTTTTTTATTTCCGGGAACAAATTTGTTCCTATAATCAGTTTTAGGCAAGAATTTAGAATAAAAAAAAAGATGATTCTTGATTCTGAATCAGAAAAAAAAATCACTTTGCTCTCTCTCTCCGCTCAACGTATCCTGCTCCACTTTCTCTCTGTGCGAACGAACCCTTTCACTTTCACTGTCTCTGGTTCTTCTTCTCTGGTTCGTTCTTCTCTGGTGGTTCGTTCTTCTCTGGTTCGTTCTTCTCCGGTTCGTTCTCTCCACAACAACGGCGACGGCGACTGCTGCTTCTTCATTGTTGAAGCTGCTCGTTGAAGGTGAGTTCCCTTCCCTTCACAACGGCTGATCTAGGTGACGGTTTGCATATTCCTCACCGTCGTTCGTCGTCTGCAACGGTTGGCAGGAGCGCCACCGAGCTCCAGTCGGCGGGCGCTCGCGCCGATCTGGCCGTGGAGTCGCTCGCCGAGCGACCCCCAGGCCCGAATCGGCGGGCGCCAGCGCCGATCTGGCCGAGGGGTCGCTCGCCGAGCGACCCCCAGGCCCGAATCGGCGAGCGCGAGCGCCGATCTGGCCGAGGGGTCGCTCGCCGAGCGACCCCCAGGCTCGAATCGGCGCTCGCGACTCCGCCGATCTGGCCGAGGAATTTGGTTAAGTAGTGGGTTGATTGATGTGGGTTAGGTATTTCCTGAGGAAGCTGAAGAAGGTAAAGAAGAGCAATGGCCAGGTGCTCGCCATCAACGAGGTATGTTGCTTGTCGATTGATGTGGGATTTCTCTATGAATTGATTTGCCATGTTCTTATGATAATAGGAACTGCATGGTATTTGCTTGTGAGGTTCTGTTCTGATTTCTTAGGAATGTTTGCTTCCATATTTCTGAGTGATGCATTAGTCTGAAGACCAGAAGTTGAAGCTTGGTTTTCACCCCATTTTCCTTAATTGCTAAAATGATTGTTCTCAATATCATTTATGGTAGTCATCACTTGGAAGTCTTTTCAGACAGAAGGTGAACACTTCCCTCATAAATTATGTAGCTCTTAGATTGGGAACTGTCCGTGGTATGTATTGTTTAGAATGAAGAGAAAGCTGGATGTTTTTATATCGATTTCCTTTCAACTATGGAATGTAACCATCTCGTAGTTCTGGGAAGTTCCATCTTTCAAAGGCAGAATGAATCCTGTGGACTAGTTTCTGATCTGCAAAAGCTGGATTTTCAGTTTGTATGGTACAAGCCAAATCCACTTTCACTCTAAAAATTCCTTTGAATGTTTAAAAGCTGCATATGAACTAGGAGTTTCCAATTAGTAACCATGAACAGAAAATTTTTTCATTGGACTATAGTTAATTAAAGCTTTTATCTTTCATCAATTCCTTCCTTTGCGATGGGTAACAACTATTGTTTGACCATCAAATAGTCAGGATCTGATTTATATCAGTGAGATTTATTCTATTTTTAGGTGCTCTCCTTTCCAAACCTTTGTAAGAAAATTTCTTTGGGACTTGCATCCTGAAAATCTTCAGATAGGCTGGATTATGGTATATGATATTCATTATCAATATCTGATACTGTACTTGTTCATTATATCTCTCCCTAGATGCATGATAGTCTCTTTATAAACAAATGCATGATGGACATGCAAAAGTAGGATGCTTGCACCATTGGCAGCAACAGACCCTGGCAATTAGTCGCATCTCCTATATTGATTTTTAAATAGACACAAATATGCATAACTCTTTGACCAATGAACAAGAAGAGGTTTTCCTTTGCTCTATGTTTTACACTTTCAATTACTTGTCTAACCTTGAGGGGTGAGGCCATATGCTCTAAGGTGCCTAATCATATGTGAGGTAGCTTCTCTGTTTACTTTATCTTACTAGAGTCACTTGCAGATTTTTGAGAAGAACCCAACAAAGATCAATAACTATGGGATATGGCTCCGTTACCAAAGCCGAACTGGATACCACAACATGTACAAGGAATACAGAGATACCACACTGAATGGGGCTGTGGAGCAGATGTATACTGAGATGGCATCTCGCCACAGAGTCAGGTTCCCATGTATCCAGATCATCAAGACAGCCACTGTTCCAGCGAAGCTATGCAAGAGGGAGAGCACCAAGCAATTCCACAACTCGAAGATCAAGTTCCCGCTGGTATTCAAGAAGGTTAGACCACCAACCAGGAAGCTGAAAACCACCTACAAGGCATCAAGGCCCAATTTGTTTATGTAATCCCGGCATTTGTTGATCTGAGTTATAGGATCGTCAATAGTTTTGGTGACTAAGCAGCCCCTCATTTTCCTCCGCTTTTTGTCCAAGAAGTTTGTCGTTTATCTTAGGACATCGAGCTCTTTGAAATTCCTATTTTTGTTTCGACTTTTGGTGATCAACGACTTGCTTGATGTTGGCTTTTTCCATAATATCGTTAGCTCACTTTACGCTTACCTGGATATCACGTGTGTGTTTCTTCACTATCCATGGTAGGTACTAGGTACTTAGTTCTTAGAATAATTGAAGCCCCACAAACAAGAAGATGATGGAATGCAAATGAAAGCTTTTTTGTCTGAGATTTTCACACAATGAGATGACATTTAGTTCGTCCTCGACTACCTGTTGATATCTGCCTACACGGGGAAGTACTTGATCTAACCATGAGGCCTTACGTGTTATGCTCACTTTTTAAGTGCCATGTCGGGGTAACAAAAGTAATCTACTTTGGCCTTGTTCACTGGATGCACAAAGCAGTAAAAGATGAAATTTAGCAACAACGTGAAATCAGACAATGTGGCTTGTCCATCGGTGGAATCAAAAGGTGCTTTCTGGACTAAGATGACTTGACAGACAGAAAACGAGAAAAGCGTTGATCCTCCCAAAAGCCCGACGCTCTTTTGCTGGAGATCAAGCGTTAATGCTCAGAGCCACGTTGACAACGAGAAATTCTCTCGACTCGTTGATCAGGGACGAGAAAAATGTGGAAACCTTACGACAATAAAAAACAAAGCGGATCTATCAAATTCTTGTCGTGAAGTTTAATATGGTTCGCTTGCTCCGAGAATCAATTCTAGTATTCTCTTATTCTTTTAAACGTTGGGTGTTCGATTTTGGAGAAAGGAATATATATATAGAGCGAGCGAGAAAGAGAGAGAGAAGAATCTTGGTTAAATTAAAATTAACATCCATCCATATTAAATTCAAAATGGATTAGATATTTAATCATAGAAATGTAAATATTTATTGAAAATAAGAAATCACCATGATAAAAAAAAAAATCTTATTTAAATATAAATAATATTGAAATTCTAATAAGAAAAAAATTAAAATAACAACAAATTTCGTTTTTATTTTTATTTATTTTTTTATTTCTATATTTTATTTTAATTTCCTCCTATTCTAAAATATATATTTGCTATATATATAATACATATTTAATTTTTCTTTATAAATTTAGTATTTATATTTATTACATATTTTAGGTATATTAGTATATTTTATACTATGGTTTATTATTAACTATTTAATAAAAATTGATTAGTTAATATTTTTATTACTTAGTATAAATATAATTAATCAATGAGGGGTTTATGAGAATTCAATATCAAATTTATATTTATCTAAAAATGAATTAAAAAAAGAATTGGAATAGAAATTTTATGCAGATTACAAACGTATTTCTTTCTTTTTCTATTCTAGAATCGAAATTTTGTACAGATACCAAACGCGTTCTTTTGCTTAATCGGTTAAAAACGAATAAAAAAGAATCAATTCGATCGAATCAGCTCCCCGGAACAGAATCGTTACCAAACGCGCCCTGACTTTCCAAAGCAGCCTCTTCCCATCTGGTATGGTGATGGGGACCGACGAGGACGATGATGTCCATTCATTTCCCCACCCTCTCTCTCTCTCTCTCTCATCGACATCCTTCCCTCCCCTCCGCTCCGCCGGATCCCACCTCTCCCGTTTTCCCAACAATAAATTATAATAACGCCTAGTGATAATGGCAATATAATCATTAAATTTGTTCCATATGATTTTGCTAACTTTAGCCGGACGTGAAATGCCGTCCTTGGATTTTTAATTTATTTTTTACGGTCTCCAAACTTTTAGTATATATTTGATTTAGTTTATAAAGTATGTGAAAATGTTCGATGCCGTTCTTCCATTAATTTAAGTTTAGAGACAACATCAAAAATTTGATTAAACATGTACCGAAATTTAGGGACCATGTTGAGTAAATTAAGAGTTCGAGAACAATATTGCACTTTAAGCAAAAATTCAATAACCATATTATATATTGGATTAAAGTTTAAAGATTACTTCCGACATTTATTGTTGCATCAAAGTGATTGATAATAAACCAAAATATCGAATACCCAATATGTTCTCAATTTTCAATCACATGTGATCGCGTTGCGTACTTTTGAAATCTCGAATTTTAGCTCTGGATCTTGTTGTTACACTCAAATTAGACCAAATTATGTTTTATGATGTTAAGCATCCTAAAGAACAAGATGGCTATCAAGTATCCAAAATATGTTTGACCCTACAATGAGTGCCAAGATTTGACTTTGAATTGATGCTCGAAGTTAACAAAATTTCTAGGTGCAATACTAACGAGGTTGGGTAATACCTCGTCTCGTACGTCGAACTTTATTATTATTGGGCATATGAAATATCGAAACGATTAATCTAAAAAGTCAAAATTCAAATTGCGCAAGCCCATGATTTTAAAAATGCTACTTTTTTTTTTAACCACAGGTTTGACATTTTGACTTTTTTCTCTTTTTAATTTTCAATGTGGAAATGATGATTGAAAATTTGGTGCTCCCTTCAGTGGAGTGTGGTTAATTACCTTTTTGCCTATTTTACCTTGGAAAAATATAAAGTAAAATCAGCATTGGATTTTGCTTCAAGCGTTGACAAAGCAAAAGCGGGGGACCCCCACGCACTGTTTAGGCGCGTGGACAGCTAGAGGTCATCGAACTGGCGCATTACTTCGGTCAAGGGGTTTTCTTTTTCCTTTTTTTCTTTTTTTTTGTTTGGGGGGGGGGGGGTGGGTGGGAGACGGTAATTTTTGTAGCTTTGCTTCTGACTTACAAAATCCAAAAAACAAGTGGACGAAAAGAATATTCCAAAAAAAAAAAAAAAAAAAAGAATCTCTCCAGCATTTTAGAAAAGTTATTCACTTTGAGTAAATATGGATTTTTCAGGGGGAAAAACAAAGAATTTACAAGCGATGGGCATCACGGTGGCCTTCGAAATATCCGACATTTATTGAGTTTGCTCTGCTATTACAAGTAATTATAATTTGGTTAATATCATTAAAAATCACGGAGTTTTATATGGGAGACTTATCAATCTTAAAATTTTTAATATCCCATAAGAAGCACTAACTTATAATTTTAATCAAGGGATCGCTTTGCTAAAATAAACTTGTATGGTAGAAGTGAGCTTGTTATTAGTAGGACTAATCCCCTTACGTCTAATCTTAATCTTGTCACGAACTCCTTTATATTTAAAAAGAAAAAAATCACTGACTTTAACTCTAATCCCAAATCCTTCATGAACTTTTTATGTAAGAAAAAATCACTCACTTTCATTCTAGTTTCAAATCTATCTCCATTAACCATCTATCCATAACTCACCATTAGTTGGTTAACACGGCATTTCTATCTAGGTAACAAATTCATATCAATAACGTGGCATGTGACTTGAAGTTAGATTTTTCTTTTTTTGGACAAAGAAAAGATCACGATAGATTTTGACTAGGCTTAAAGTTGGGATTTCTTTTAGATTAAAAAAAAAAAAACCTTAGAGCAAAATTGAGATTTGACTTTAAGTTATAGGCTTGCTAGCTTCCACCAGTTCATCTCTAAATCACACACCTATTGGAGAGGGTTCGCTCTAATACTATATTAAGACAAACTCCTAATTTAGCTCATTAGGTATTTGTCTACTTTAACTGATTTCATATCAAGTCTCATGATTTTGTCTTTTAGCAAACAAGTAGGCACTTTCATAGGATGTCATCCATCTCGATAGTGCATTCATCTCAACATGTTTAATATCATAGACTATTATGTCAAAATGGACTTCTTATAAGTTAATTCTAGTTTTATATATATAATTCTAGGAGGCTTTTCACATGTTTGGCACACAATTTAGTTCAATCATGCCCTATTTAGCATTTTAAAAGTTTGCCAAGAGTCGAGCCTCGGGCCCTTTCTCCACGTCGATTGCTTCCCACCCCTCAATCGGATTGAGTTTTTACACACCATCTCTCCTCTCGCCGTCATCAAACCGATTGTTACACCGCATACACTCGCCCTTCTTTTTCTCTCCCTCCATGCCGCCCTATGATCCACTTTTATTGATAGAGGTTGCCACCTGCAATTGAGGTGAGTGACCTCACATTCGAGGTCATGCGACTCAAATCAAAGCTCACACAACTCAAACCCAAGGTTGCGCGACCTAGATTTTGAGCTCGAGAATTGCCATTGATGGAGGTTGCCGCTTGCGATTGAGGTGCGTGACCCCACATTTGATGTCATGCGACTCGGATGGGAGGTCGTGGCACTCAAGCTCGAGGTTGCTTGACCCAAATTTGAGCTCAAGCGCTTTCATCAAAGCAGGTTGCACGGTTGGTCATGACCTCCGTTGGAGTTTTGTCGGAGAGATGTCGGCGAAAATTGATGGTGTGACATCTAGGATAACAATGCCATGATGGTTGGCGTGTGCAAAATGATCGACGATGAGGATATAGAGAAACGAGGAAGGAAATAGAAAAAATCAGTTTTTTTTTTTTTTTGAATTATAAAATATCAGATATCATTGAGCTTGAATTCCAAACAAATTGTCAATGATGGATGATTTTTATGGAATTGACATACCGCGTCTGCTGAAAACCCATGAAATGGAACTCCAATCACCAAAAGGACCATATTAAGTCATTTTTCAAAAAAAAAAAAAAAGATCAAGAAAAAATTGAAAAAATAAATTCATAGATTATATTGAAAGTGCATGAAGAATAAATTCCTCACTATTAAATCCATAGGTCAAGAAAATTTTGCTGACATTACATGTTGGATTCCAAAACAATATAGCTTATGAATCGAATGTTACGACTTTTAGAAATTTCTCGTGTTACATTTAAAATTAATTAAAATCGGATAGTCAATCGAATCTTACTGTTTTCCTTAATTCAGATTTTGCGATACATGCACCTTGATTTTTTTTTTCTAATCCCAACCACTTAAAAAGGTTTGGCAAACACAAACTTTGACTCGTCAAATTCGCATGCAATTATTTTATTTTTTTCATAATTTTTAGATACCTTGTACTTGGGATTCAACCCTCTAAACAGACAAGCATGCACATGGAAGGAGGGGAAAAAAAGGACTCCCACAAAATCCAGTTGTTGGCGAAGGTTCTAGACCGTGCCACGTGACGACGAATGGGACGCGTGGCAAATCCGTCGACGAAAACGTCGACAGACTTCACGCGTCCGGCCGATTGCGAAGGCGTAAAAGGCCCACGTGGCTTTCTCCTATTCGCCGGCCGACTTTACTTTGTCCCCCGTTAACTTCCCCGGCAATGCAGGCCCGCTGCGGTCGCGCCACGTCGCACCAGGTCAACGGAAAGGCTCTAAGCGAAAGGGTCCCCGACGCTGCCCCCAATTTTATTTTATTTTTGTCGAAAACGGTGCACCCATTGGCCAGTTCCCACGGTTTTTTTTTTTTTTTTTTTTGGTAAAGAGGTCCCACGGTTTTTCGTTTTCCCCATTTGGATTTTTTTTTAAATAGCTAATGTCACCCCAAAAAAATCCCAAATTTGTACACCCTTGCCGTATTTCATCTGAAATAATTTGGGCACGAGAATATCAAACCTAATTTTTGTGTTAAAAAAAAAACCTCACATCACTAAAAGTTTTTTAGCAGGACATCCTTTAAAATCTGCTAATATTGCATTAGGATCCCTCTCGGGTTTTGAAAATCTACTATAATCCCAAGTTTTTTTTTTTTACATTAATATTAGTTTGGAGTAAATATAATATGAGACATAAAAGTTGGGGTTTCTTTTTCTTCTTGACATGATATGTATGAATGGAATGATTTGAAGTTTTTCGTATTATTATTCCTAAAATAAATCTAAACTACGTAACACAACATTTACGGAAGCGATAACGACACAAAAGGTTCTTGAACTTTAGTTTTAATGTGTAATATAATTCCTAAACTTTTAATTTTTTAGTGTGACCCTTAAACTTTATTCCAATGTACAATATGGTCTTTAATTTTTTTTTTTTGTTTAATGTAATCTTTGAGCCAAATTATACATGTACATTGCATGTTGCAGTAAAATTTATGGATCATATTAAATAAATTAAAATTTAAAAATCACATCGCATATCGTGTCAAAATTTATGAATTATTTGTATTATAAATGGCAAAATGAGAGAGAGAGAGAGAGAGAGAGAGAGAGAGAGAGAGAGAGAGGGAATGGTGGCACGAGATGAGAGGTGGGAATGGAGGCACCAGATTAACGTGGAATATAAAGGCGATCAATAGTGGAAAGGAGGGAAGGAAGTGACGTGGAGGGTTTGGGTGCCGTGGGATGCGTTTGTGGATGACGACGCCACATGCATGACTAAGACTAAATCTGCGGTTCGGCGGTTTCCAGGTAGGCGCCGGCTCCAACTGTATTCAGCGCAGGCCGGGTCAGCCGTGATAGGGCAGCACGCGGAACATGTTACCGTCCATACTTTCTAAAATTCTAAGCCAAAAAAAAAAAAAAATTGATATTCAGAAACATGTATCAACTTTTCAATTGCAACTTTGAAAGTTCAAATACATCATCGATTGTGAACAATTCTTTACATATATTTACGAAAAGATAGCATCTATAAGTCAATCACCATACGATTTTCACAACATAATCGTTTAACATTCGATTACTTGTCCTACTCATTCACTGTTGGGGAATTTCTCCGCCACTAGTATGAAGGAATGGATGTCGCCAATGGCTGTTGAACCTGTTCCTCTCTCTCCCTTTTGGTGGTGTAGGCGTGCCTTGGACAACCTCGTCACGAGGCTGCCAATGGTGTCACAATCTGCAAAATGTTTGTCCATTGCCATAGTTGCTATTGTCGTTTGTCGAAGCTAAATACACACGCGCGCACAAAAGTATCTTTTGTCATTTCCATTTTCAAAAATGTGTTTGATGATGCAAATTCATAGTTTCTAAAATAAAGGATGAAAAAGTGATAAGGTAGAGAAAATTTATATTCGCGTTTCGTGTTTTCCTTTGTAAGTCTAGATAGAGGCTCCCCAATTAGGGAGCAATTGAACTTGATTCATTACTTTTTATTGACTAAAATATCCTTACCATAAACCTTCCTCCCTCCCGCCAAGGATAGAGTAATGAGGGTGGTCATGACTATTGTGCGATCGGTCGACCGGCCGACAAGTCAATCGGAGGTCACCTGAAGCCGGGGAACCTTGGGCAATGACTACGATGGTAAAGGAGGGTGATGGAGTGAAGGGTTAGGGAAGAAGGGCCCAAGGGAAAAGAAGAGAATAGAAGAAAGGGAAAGAAGAATGGGAAATTAACACGTCTAAACAGTCCAATTTGCCTGTACCAATGTGCCACCCTTTCAAGAAGATAAACTAAATATCACCTAAATTGAAAGGATCACCAACCTTTTTAATATTATAAATGTAAAATAGCTATTTATGTTGGAAGGCAATATGGACAAATAATCCTCGGAAGTGCGTTTCCCATGATAAAAGGGACATTCGGATTTTTTTTTAAAATGTAATAATGCCTTAGAAATTTTCATAAAGTGATTTTGTATCAAACGGATCTGAAAATCAGCTTTCCCAAGCACATAAAAATAGAAAAATAATATGAAGGAATGAGCCCGTCTCCAGAATTGTCCTTGTACCGTGGTCAAAGCTCACTTAGAAAGAATCAAAGCTTCTACAACAAGAGTAGAAATGTAATTAAACCAAAGTAAAGGGTGAGAAATGTAATTTTTATTTTGAAAATTGAGGTTACAATATTATATTACCAGACAAGACATTGCTAAGGAATAAAAAACCATATAATAGGGGAGTCTTCTCGTCAATCAGAGATGAATTATTCGAACAAGAATACTAGCTCAAAAAAAAAAAGATGAATTAGAGATTAACATCCAGAAGGTAATGGAAGATCAATGATACTTAATTAATCTTTTTTTTCCTACTCTTCTGGGTCAGAATAAAAAATAATAATTTAACCAACATTTCACAGAACAGAAGGGGCGCACCCAGGTCCCTCTCTATTTCGTTTTTCTAATTTTATTTTTATTTTATAGAAACTCTTTAGGGTAAAAAAATTCTGCATTGAAATATGATATAAATTTATACTATACTATCTTCAAAAAGTGTAAATATCAGTAAAATTCAAATTGATATCCCATGACATGTTTACCCCAACCTAATTTTCATCAAACAAAGATTTCCAAACCAGTACTTCATGGCACATTTCACCCAAATTATTTTTCCTCTCACGATAAATCCCAAAATAGTATTTTGTAGACAAAATTTATCTTCCACTAGTATGCCATCCTGATTACAAGATGGGAGACTGATCATAAAAAATGATAAATGCACATGCATTGACACATATATGTATTTTAACAAGATGAACATGAGATAAATTTAGATATGGACATTGCCATTTGTGATTTGTGAGATGAAAATCAGTTTAGGGTAAATGTGTCGTATACGTATTCATGTGATGTAGAAATTAATTTGGAACGTATATAGTACGGGATACAAATTTGAAAATTTTTATGGTATTATCCCCTAGGGCGGTATGTCACGTCAACAACTTTTGGGGGCGTAACATATACCCAAAAAAATCTCCCCCAAAGAAAAGCACCTTTCATCTTACAAATGCCACAAGAAAAAATCAACTCATCCTGCCTCCCACGAAAGTCGTGCGTCTCCTTCCTTCTGGTCCCCTTCCGGCAGCAAAGCATCTTTCGATTTCAATCTCATCTCAACGCACGCTTACCGACCGACCACGGGGATCCCAAAGCGTGACTAAACAGAGAGCTTCCCGGTCAAGATGGTTAAGCTGCTTTCGCCACAAAATTCCTGGAGTTCATACGGCGCGCCGTTGACAAACCCGTCCCTTCCCCCCCATCCCTGCCCCTCCCGCTTTGGAAATTTCGGTAGCCCGTTGCGGAGGGCACGTCGCATCGAGACGTTAATTTAATCTCGTCTTTCCTTTTTTCCACGTACGTGAAGGACGCGCACCTTCTTTGATTTTCTCGCGCGTTCTCGCTGGTGGCAACGTGCGCGTTTCGATTTGATGAACGGTTGACTGACCTCAGGGCCGGCCCCTCTCTCTTTCCTAGGCTTCAGCCTTTTGCATGGACGAGCTGACTTTCTTGGGAGAGGATTTGGGATGACGTTGCCGTCGGATTAGCTGCATGCTCATGGTCGTGGAGCAAAGGGGGGAGAACTTTGTTTTGCTGAGATGGGTGCTGCTTTTGCGTAGTTTTCTTCGCCTTTCCGGTAGCTGCAATCGAATTTTTTCACTCAGTATTCATCTTTAACATGCCGTAGGTAGCCTAAGAATGGCCTTGAAGATTTGATGGTTCAAGACATTGGTCGTTTTCTTGAAAGGGAACTCTTTCTAGTCTAAGAATCTCGTGTGGAGTGCAAACTAAGACGGGATTTTCTCGTAGATTTTTCATATATTATGGAAGGAATTTTCTCATTAACATTCACATCTAACGGGTTTAACAAACAGCTTGTATAGATTATCAACCTCCGTCTATAAGGGGTGAGCATGATTTTAGGGTAGAATTGAAAACTGGAGAACTAGACCGGAAGGAACCGGTTTGGCACCGTTCCACATTTTCAGAAATCTCCAATTCCTGGTCCAGGGACCGCGAGCTGGGAAGGGAACCTCCAAAGGCCCCCCTCTTCTCCATTTCAATTGAGTACTTCACTTGCTTTTATAAAATTTTTTTACAATATAACCACCTACTGATATGTACAGAAATTAGAAGCATAAATGCTCTACCATCTTCACAGACATTATACTTCAACATAGCATGTTCTCTTAAGTTACACTTTACCGTGATGACTGATTTATGAACCAACTCCCCAACCTCATCCAAGATAATCAAGGGCTCTCCACAGAGTTAAAAGCCCCATCAACCTTAAAGAAAAGGACTCTCAACTCTCAAGCACATCTTTCAGCATTCACAGGTTTCAAAGTTAGAATTTGGACCAATGTTCATGAAAGGTTTTATGTTACACGTATTTTGAATTTTTTATTGTTTATTTTATTTTACATATTCATCTTTTATGGATTGTTGCCATTGACAAATGAGAAACTTTAATTTTTATTGTTGTATTCACTTTTGTTTTGCTTAACTGAAAAAAAAAAAAAAAAAGGAAATTGGTCGGTACCTAGGTAGACCCTAAAACCTATAACAGAGCAAGTTCTGAAGTGCGAAGAGTAGGTTTTAGAATCCTTTGGGTAAGTTCCAGATGGAACCGCTCACCCCTACTGTCTATAGCACTGGATTGCGGCCTAAGTACAAAATCCAGCATGTCTATTTCTATGAGTTTTAAGGACCCCCCTCAAGGGGTGGACCAATCGATCAACAAGCACACTTAACACACCTTTGCTCCACACGGGTTGCAATCGGCATAGAATATACATTGGTCTTACCAGATCCAACCGCCGCAATGAAATCTAATCCCTACACAGTTCCAGGCGATCAATTCAATTGGAGGCTTCAATGGACATTGAGGGACAGAGAGACCAGATGTAGCAGAGTAGTATGGGCATTGTCCCACAAGTGGATAGAGAACCCCAGCTGGGTGATGTTGATGAAAGGCCGTTTGAACAGAGTCAGGGAAGAGGGCGACAAAAACACATGTAGGTCTCATCTAGACAATAGTGGCCCAAGAGATAAGGCTGGGGATTGATTAATATGCTGCGTGCAGTTTCTATTTTGTTCCTGTGGCTTGCTGTTGGTCATATGAGCATACATGGTTGTGGGTTTCGGCTCCTTCTATAACCCCGTGATGACCTACATATGTTCTTGTCTTGTTTTGGGAGGCCTCTCAGGGATCACATCACTCTCCTTCTGTTTCATAATAACGAAGAACCGACATTGGGAACCCTGTTGAAGGACATGAAGCAAATGGGGTTTGCGCACCCTGTTTCGGTAGATCCGACCACTTGAAGTTTCTTTAGGAGGTCTATCCTGTCCTCGCCGAAACAACAAGGACAATGAGGATTTTTAAAAGAGAGGACACGGAGCACTCTCTTGCTGTAGCAAAGTTTCGTTACGGATAGCAAGCTTACCAAGAGCAAGATTTCTAAGGGAAAAAAATCTGAAAGAAAAGAGACATGCTTTTGTAGTGAACAAAGCTTAGCCAATAATGTACACATGAATGGAAGACCTTGGACTATTTGAAGATTGGTTCGGCACTCCCGGGGCCTGAAAGTACCAGCTTCACTATTTTGGTGAGGTGAATATTCGTGCATGTTACTTTCAGAAGTAGTTAGTATCCCACAGCTACACACAACTTTGAAAGCAAACGAGTTGACAATAGGGCAGCTAACGTCATCTAAAAGACTACTGCCTTGCTAGTCTTCAAAGCCACTCCAACCTTCATTAGAATGCATAAACCTATTAACGATAATAGCGGCAAAGTCGTGGGCCAGAACCATGGACTCTGGATGCATCACATAAGCTCGGAAGACGATAATGCAGCAAGGAGAAATGCTTTCTCGATGAAAAGGATATTGAAGGACATTTGACTGAATATAATTCCCAATTGTAACCATCTAAGAAATTTTACATAGATGTAGCAGAAAAGAATCATGGTTATTGCCCCACTTTGCTTCTGTTTTCAGATGCGTATTCAATAAACCACAGGGCTTGATTAAGTCGAGATTTATGAAACCAATGACAAGGGACCAAAAACGGATTCTTGTGTCAGGCTGGTAGCAGGTACCGTGCTTAAACAATGGAATGAGCAGTCGCCACCTCTACTTTTAAATGTCAGCACTCCGCAGACTAAGAAGTTCACACAGAAAACAGCGAAAACCAAATGCTTGGGAAAGACAGAACGTGACCCAGTGAAGATTATTTGTGCCCACTAGAAGGGAAACCAGTGTTTAACAACATTGAAACCATGGTACATGTGATGTTTTCCTCAGAATAACTCATAATTGAAAAAGTCCAATTTGTCTTCTAAACATCAATCAACTAACAGATCACAAGAATGATCCGCAACAAAGTGCAAGCATAACCAAAGCCAGAATACCAGATGGTGTGTTTAGTCTACCCTTACTGTTCATATATACCAAAATCACATAAGACTGGAAAAATTATAGGAAGGGCCTATTAAGCACCACATAGCATCATACAACCGCAAATTCAGACGAAAAATGCATGAAAGACAGCCACAGATCTGACTAATAATAACCTTAGAGGAAACCAAAATCATGGGTTAGTGGTGTTTTCCGTACACAACTATCAATAACTGACTTCCACGAAACAGCCCAAGCCATCTCGCCTTGTCCTTCGAACGATTTACCTTCCCCCTTCCAAAACACTGAACACACAACTGTGCATGAATGATCGAATGCGTCCACATTGTTATATGGTTTAAATGCAATTTTGATCATCATAGAAGGCTTATATGAAGAAGAAAAAACATAATTACAAATTGAGAACCCTATCCCAAAAATAAGAAGGTGCTTCAAGTGGTGTCAAGGTCGCACCTACCTTTATTCTTAAATTTGTTGTATCATCACCACCTTCTACTTTACTAGATCTGTGTCGTCACCATCGGACACTTAGAAGTAAACGGTACTAACCATCAAAGTGGTCCTTATCTACCGGAGCTTTGAGTGGCGAATTTTGTAAAAAAGTTTCCCAGGATTTTCTCGCGAGCCTCTGTAAATATTTTACAATATGCTATCTGAGCGTATCTCTACATTCCAAGGATTGGAGTAGTGACTTACACTCTAGACATTATTATATTTTCTGCTGCTTAATTTCTCTTTCTCCATTCTGGCAGATAAGGACAGACTGGGAAGAAAACCTTTAAAACTTAATAAAATGTACAGGTATCCAACTATCTATGCAAAAATTCAGGAGCCATCTCGAGTGTATCTTTACTCAAAGTATTTATATAATCAATGCCATACATTCAACGTGATAAACCGCTCATCTGGAGATAAAGCTCATATTGGTATAACTGCACTCTTTAAGGACTATCATATATGTTAATAAGAAGTTGATCTCTGTGTGACCTTAATGATACACGTCTGCAAATGTCTCCTTTATCTCCAATCAGGTAAGAATGGTATAAAAGAAAAGAAAGAATTGAAAAGCAAACTCGCAAGGAAAAGATGAAATTAATGAAATTCATTAAAAATAAACTGAGCTAATAATTTCCATTCCTACAACTTCCAGTCAATATACCTCACCTTATTATTCAATCTAAACAGACAAAGACTAATAAAATCGACTTTGAAACTAGCAGAAAATTCTTGTAGATTTTAATGAGTTGAAGGCAGCTACAAATTTTACATCCCAAGCATTCCCAATCAATTATCTCGAAGACTTACTTGACAGACACCTCCCACAGCTAACAAGCTTCAGCAGTGCGTGTGGCCTCCTCGTTCTAATTTTCAAGCGAGAGAGCTGCAAATGCAACAGATGAGTAAGTAACACAATAAGCTAGTGTACCTTCAGTCAAAACTAAAGCACTTGCAGCATGTTCCGCCCACAGACAAGACTACTAACTCTAGAAACTCGATCCCCTCGCTTAATTGTCTTGTTCATAACAGGAGTGAAAGGATGTAGATTCCCTCAATAAAGAAGTTAATACTCATAGACAGATAGCCGGTTCATAATTCTGTGAGAAATAATAATATGTACACAACTCACAATTACAAACAGCAAATCGCAACAAACCATATCCCAATGAGTTTATGATCAAAAACTACATTTCAGGCAGAATATAATCTCGATAAAGGTCACTGGTATTCCTGTTTTTAATGCCTCTACACCGCTCAAATCTGTTATTGGCATAAATCTCACTATTTTGAGTACATTAACAAGGAAGCTTAATCAACGCAAAAATGGTGAAAGATAAACAGCCACTGCATGTGGAGCAAATTGATGGCCTTCTGAAGCTCCAGAACTACAAGTTGGAACTCTAACTATGAACAAAAACAAACCATGGTTATCCAGACAAATTCACTAATTGAGATGGGTACCAAATTTGTAGCCAAGACCTGACCAAAAAAAGTGCTGATTTTGATTCCATGAAGGGCAGAGACTACCCGAGAAACTGTGAAATGTAGTGAAGAAATTGGCTTTGCAATTATTCAAGGTTGCCTTTATTTGGAAACTTGAACCAACAAAGGGGAACAAGCTTGTACTAAGATTTCCAAAAAAGATTTAATATAACAAAAAGATAAAGTTTATGAGGGTAGGGACGAACATGAAGGATTCCTGGCATACAAACCCATGAAGGCCTGGAATCTGATTAATTGACTAGCCTATTTTCAGTTCCAGGCTTTTGGATTTGCTTTTAAACCGTGTCATTACCTTCTACTAATATTCCCAATAAGCGTTAAAAATACAAGGTACTCAATGACGGTTGAGTTGGGATAGTTTCCATTAATCTACCATCCAATGCCACCTCAGTCACAATTTCATATCCTTGAAGAAATAAATAAAATGAACTAAATATGTGCATCACAAATACTGAAGAGATTTGATGTTTATTACCCCACCATCAAAGGAAATACAAACAGAATCAAGTCTATCGATCATTACCTTTTTACGAGTTGCTCTAGATGTTTTCCAGCAAAGCAAATTTCTAGACCTTGGTTCAAGTCTCCTGCAATGTCGAGAAATCATGCTTTCCCATCAATCAACAGTATAGCAACAGTATAGCAACAGTATATCAACAGTATAGCTGCAGACATTGTACCCTCAAACTATACATTTCATCAAACGGTTCTGCACACAAACTCACATCACAACATTGCCATTTGAAACTGCATTTTCTTTAAGGGCATATGAAACGAACTGGTCATTAAAATATCTAGTTCTAAAAAGTTTTGGCAAAAAGCAAAAAATCTATCGTACATTCCATTTTGGCAACTGGGACACAGAAGCACATCCTATTTGGCAAATTCATTTCTTCTTGTTTTTCAAATAAAGAATTCCAATGTACAGTCTATTCTGGCAACTGCCAATTCAGCTAGTGAAACTGAGTAATTTGGAAACAAACTTCAATCAGGGAAAAAGATAAACGTAGATTTTCACTGAACATAAAAGAAGCGCAACACTTACAGATTCTCTTGTTCAAGCTTTTCGGCGATGGAAACTGCTTTGCGTCTTGACCAGCTACTATGCTGTGAGCATCCTTCAGCTTGCTGTATCACATGTGCAAGGGATACCTTGCCTCTCACAATGCTCTGGCCTGGGTTCCTTTCACTAGATTTTACTCTTTCCTGGAATGAAGGTGGCAAATTCACGCGGGAAGCTACTTCTAAGCCTCTTTGATCAAATTTCACATTGTTATTGACATGCCCATTTTGCGTAAGCTCTCTAGAGGAAGCTTCTACTTCAACTATTTCACTTTTACCCACTTCAAGGTGGGGCTGACCGCTGATGCCAGTGGAGTCTCTGATCTGAGATGAACCGTTCGTAGGCGCAGGTAAGCTTAGAGGGGCATTAACTTCAGTTGCTGTATCTTTATTTGGCTCACATCTAATTTCGATTGTCACCGGTGACGCAAGAGCAAACTCAAATGCTTGCAAGATGTGGCGCCCAAATTTCTCTGCTGTATTTTTTGTCAGATGTGAACTGAACATCAATTGCACAGTTGGAGCTGCAAAATTGAGCCATTAAAAGGCAATACAATTAGACTTAGCAGTACAAGCAGAAAACATACATTTTCCTTTGTGCCCTTGACTACATTCTGCTAATGGATGCCTTTCTTTCTTGGAAGGAAAAAACTATACATATTATAAAAAAAATGCCACATGAGAATCCAGCAAGTATGGATGTAAATGCACCAAAACAAAGAAAATACCTAGAATGTATGACAAATTTTGAACCAAAACACCAAACCTTACGTTGAAAAGTAACAATCAGCTACGTAAAATCTGCTGACGAAAACGTACCAACCTTTCCATGTGGCATAAAGAAAATCAAGCTTTAAAATTTGATAGGATAACATATCTGTAGTATTCATAAAAGAGATTCGTGTCAATTTGGAAAACAATTTTTGACCAAAAAAATAAAATAAAATGGAAAACATCTATTCAACTCAACTAATCCTACATTGGGGGTAACTGGTTCATAAAATGATCATCCATGCCATTTATACATTCTCAATATCAACCTAATCTGCGTTAACCACCTAGCTTATTCCATAGATAGGGGTTGGGACTATTCTCAATCTTGCATCATTAAGTTTCCCTCGAAAGGAACAATATAAGGTCACCTGATTTCTTTTGTTTCTGTCTTGATCAGTTCTATTCTACATTTCTCTTTCAAGCCCAGGATCTGTTTCGAATTTCTATCCCCTAACAAATGATATAATCACTTCAATTTGCCTTTTCAAATATGATGATCTTAATTATCCAAGACCATGCTCATATTATTCTCTTCTCACCTTTAAACATCCTTTTGACTCTTTGTAGAACGTTTACTCAAAAACCTCACTATTCATTAGCCCATTGCGGCGAAACTTAGTCATTATAGGGCATCACCATTTTGCAATAAAGCCTCCTTGATCACTATCCATATAGCTCAATATTTCCCCCATTCCAGCCTAGGCTAATTTGCATAGTTGCTTCATCAATTGCAACAATATAAGCTTATGATGATTGATCATAGCACTTCTTCTTGCATGTCATGTGAGTCCCTCCATGGTGTAGACAACAAGTGACGAACTCATGCTGGTTTGCAGGCCAGTAAAATAAGAACCTCACTCGTTCCTCTTATGGTCCAGAGTAGTAGCAACTTGCAGTGTGGATTACATCTTTGACAAGTGATCAATCAGCAAATCATGTTTTCTTCAGGTATGTATCTACATCATCGTCTCGTCACTTTCTTGTGAGTATTTATTATTCATGCATATCAATTTTCAAGTCTCTCACACACCAGCAATATCCTCCCATTTCCAGCCTAGACTAACTTGCACTCTTGGTTCATCTATGGCAAAAATCCAAGCTCATGGCATGATACATCATGGTGCTTCTTCTTGCAAGTCATGTGAGTCCCTCCAAGGTAACTTGTGCAGGTTCACAGGCCAGTGAAATAAGAACCTCACTCCTTCCTCTTACAGTCCAGGGTACCAACAAGTTGCACCGTGGCATACATCTTTGACAACTGATCAATCAATAAAACATGTTTTCTTCAGGTATATCTCTAATTCATCGTCTTGTCACTTTCTTCTGAGTATTTTTTACTCATCTACATCAATTTTCTTCAAGACTCACACACCAGCAATCCCTGTGTAGTCATTTATGATTTCTTTCTCAAATCTTCTAGTACGGGTCCTAAATATGTTTATGAGACAGTTCATTTTCTATATCACTGTTCACTTAGATCCTCTCACACTTCCATCAAAACCTTGATAGCAGATGGGGTATTAATTACACCACCGCCCTAAACCTCCTCTTGTGAAATACCATAGGAACTCCTTGGCACACCTTTTTAATTCTAAATTCTCACTTCGGCTGATTCATTAACCAAGTCATGTCAGGATAAATTTGCTCTAGCTGCCTTATTAAGGCAATACTTTGATGACATCTTCCCTTATGCTCATCACTTTTTCCAAAAGTAACTATGAATTATAAAATTTCCACTCAAAGACCACTTGCACCATCCCCGATGTAAGACCTTCACTTGCTAAAAAGAAAGTATGTCAACCAAAACATACTCGAAGATTGAAGAAATAGCTCATCCTTAGTCTATTCATCACCACCTTGTCACCCATATATCCTAATCTTTGACAAATTTTGAGCCCATGCTCCTCTCGAATAAAGGCAATGCAATCTCTAGATTTCCAGCTTTGATAATTGTCTAGCCAAATTCCCGAGTGATACCTCTCTTACAAGATGAAATCGGTTTGGAGTTACAGCTATGACATTTGAATCTTAATCTTTTTGCTCTAGAGACTGGAAAATGATCCATATACTGCATGGGAATATTTTTTTGTGAGGAAATTTATTGTATCCTTGATAAAATAAACCTCAATGATTCCTTCATTTATAACAAATGGGTACGACTTCTACCATCCCGGATGTCAGGTCTCCACTTGCTAAAAAGAAAGTACATCAACTAAAACTTACTTACAGATTGAAGAAATAGCTCACCCTTAGTCTATTCATCACCGCCTTGTCACCCATATATCCTCACTTTGGTAAAGTTTTGAACCTGTGCTCCTCTCAAATGAAGGCAATACGATGTCTAGATTTCCAGCATTAATAACGGTCTAGCCAAATTCCTGAGTGATAGCTCTCTTACAAGATCAAATCTGCCTGAAGTTCTAGCTATGACATTTGAATCTCAATCTTTTACTGCATGGGAATATCCTTTGTGAGGAAATTTATTGTATCCTCGATAAAATAAAAATCAATGATTTCTTCATTTATAACAAATGGGTACTTTAAACTAGAGATACTAAAGTTTCATGCTTTTCAATTTGAGTATTTCCCGCTTATCTTTGATTGTCAATTGAGGTGAGAGACAACAATTCCTCTCTTTGCATACATGTTATAATCATATTTTGCATCAATGTCAAGATCATATATTCCACTTTTCTTTAGAATTTTGCGAAGTCAAAATTCAATAATACACAGTTCTTAAAAATAGAAACACCTTTCACTTATATTGCCAAATTTGGAACAACAAGAAACATTCTGATTCATGACTTGTATGATAACTCCAAATGCTCATATTCTGCTTGTCTACAAATCAAAGTTGAATAAGCACACAATTCAAATTACAAGTATAAGTTAAAGGTCCTTAAGATCATTACTTCTTTGTAATATACTTCTGAAAAGCAAAATGGTGTGACTTCAAACTCATATCCACAAAGTCACCTCAATGGGTGTCCAACTATAATGTAACATAAAAAAACAAATATGCACTAAAGAAGCAGCTGTTAACCCTATCCAGATTGGCTGCCCAAATACAAATCGCATTTCATCTTATAGTGGCTAAAACAGATTCTACAGTGTTAAACATGCTCCAAAATTTATACAGGTGAAAATCTAGGATTAATTAAGAATTTGAAGTAAATTACACCAATGCTCATTCAACAATGTGGTGACTTACCCTCAAACCGCTGACTGTTATCTTTCAAATGGGTCACTCTACATAGATCTCAAAGATTTTCAATCAAGTTTCTACAACCACTCAAAAAGAATGATTGAATCAAAAGAAATTAAAGTATAGTGGCCAACTAAGAGTAACCCAATGATTCATAACTTTCCCAGAGTCCACTATAGAATATATTGTTGATTGCAATTAGCAAAAGAACATACCTGCCCCAAAACTGACTGAAACTAACTTCCCTTCGTGATATAGGAACTCCTTTATGCTATCACTTTGGATCCTCTCAAGTACTTCCAACCATATGTCTTGGACACTCTTATATGTCTTGCCAATAACAGGCCTGCCACTTGTGCTTACACCATCGGCTTGTGAAGATGCATGCTGAGAAGCCAGGCCAAACCTACTTTTTCCAGCCAGGTCTACTTTAAAACCCTTGCTTTCGTTGCTGTTATGAATTCTAGAGGAACTTCCAATATTGGCCTTTTGCATTCTATCATTTGCAGAAAAGCCTCTCTTGTTAGTATGCATGACATCATGTTCGCCAGCTTGCCCAACTGTCTCTCTAAAACCTATATTGTTCGCAGGCATAGGACTGTGATTAAAGCTTGTCTCTGCAGAAGAATTAGGCAACAGGTACTGTTGATCAGGAGCCAGCTGCAATAATGCGGCAGTTAGCCACGTCAATTTATCATTGGACATCCTCAACTGTTTTTCAGCTTCAGACAAAGTTTTTAAAGCTTGGCGTAGTTTTTCCATGTCTTCTTTGGTTACTGCAATCGATAAGTTTTGTTGTCAGGAACAAAAAAAGGACTAAGACAACTACTTCTGAACCATGTATAAGCATACGGTGCTCAAATTAATGTATAAACATCCTCAATGAAAGATACACCATTTATATTCCTGTCTACTCCAAGTAATAAAGTTGCATTATATAAGGGAAGCTTGATAAATATATTGTGAATTGGCTTAAGTGGACCAAATAGTGTGACGTAAAAAGCAGCTTCATGAATAAGCAACATCCTTTAGAACCTCAATATTAATTACCAGAACAACTAATGAAGTTAAAAGGTGGACCAACAAAATGGAAGTTAAAAGCTCTGTTGAACTTGGATTAACACCTTAATCATGTGGTATAGAATCAAATGGATGAATTGGTTAATAAGCAGAAAGGCAACACTGCATGTCAAAGTTGATCGAGTGTGTACAACACTCATGATAAATTCAAACTCACATGGTTGTCGTCGAAAAAACTTCCTTCTATGCCTTTCTTTTGTCCAATCATAGCTCCCTGCCAGTACATCTGTGATCACTGTAGCTAGCTGTGACATCAAGGCTAAGGGTTCAACACCAGTTTCCATTATCACTCTCAAATTCTTGACAGTGTTAACCGTGTCCGCTGATAATGCCAAATCAAGAAGATCAACCAATTTCTCATCACAGATGAGCCCAACCTGAGATTTATAGATAAAACAATTCATGAATAACCAGTAAAATTAACAGTAAGGGAAGGTCATGCATAGTAAAATTAACAGTAAGGGAAGGTCATGCATAGAATGTTTACCAAATCATGAAAACAAATTTGAGGGCATGATCCATAGATGAACAAGGCACGGAAATTGTGAATTGAGACAACAGAAACTTACTTGAAAGCTCAAACTATTAGATGGAGGCAAGGTTTAATATCTAAATGCCCTAATAGTTCCTCTCACACATAAGCTGAGATTTGGCCCAAAATTAAGTGTTAAAAGTGATCTAAAATGGGGAGGCAAAGGAGCAGGGCTAAAGAGATTAAAACACAACATTGGACCTCCAGCTCTAATATCAGGTAGAAGTTGTGGGAACAGTGCCAACTTATCTAAATGCACATATAAACACAGGGTTTACTATTTAAACCTCTAGAAACCTTCACGAATCATAATGCTCACATCAATCGCTAATTAAGGCATCATGTAGAAGAAGAAAGAATATTCATACAGAAAGGGACAGAGTTAATTTATGTTAAGCAGTGAACGGTATGGAATTTCAACAACATTTTTTATCAACTGCAGAAAAGAAGTAGCTCACCAGTTCCTGAACAAGCGCAACAGAGATTCTCTGCCCAAGCAAACTTAATTGCTCTAGAGTCATCAGTGCATCCCTTAGTGAACCATCTGATCGTGATGCAATAAGCTTCAGAGCATCAGCATCAATTTGTAGATCCTCTTTTGATGAGATCCATCGTAGAGTATATATGATATCAGCATCTTTAATCTTTGGGAAAAAGAATTTCTGGCACCTAGATATTACCACATGAGGTAAAACATCAAGACTTGAACAGACAAGAATGAACACCAGCCGCCTGGGTGCCCGATCAATGACCTTTGATATAGCACTCCAGCAATCAGAAGAAAGAGTATCACAGTCATCAAAAATGAACACTCTGTATGCTGAAGGCAGCTTTGACACAATCATGCTGTCAAGGAGATCCATAATGCTCTCAAAATCGAAATTACTAACAGGACCAACTTCCCTTATATTCCGACTTTTTCCCATATCATGAGCAATACAGGAACCGCAATACCCACAAGGTTTTTGATGCTCTGAGGTTTGGCAATTCAAAGCTCTAGCAAATATGCGAGCACAAGAGGTTTTTCCAGTGCCATGAGGTCCGTAAAACACATAGAGTAACCCAATCTTTCGTCTATTGACAGCATTAGAGAGAGCTTGCACCACCAGATTCTGTCCAACAAGATCTCTGAAAGCTTGAGGCATGTACTTTTGGGTCAGATTTTGGTGCCGATGCTGCTGCCTTCTTGGCCTACTTCGGTTACCTGATCTAGCTTCAGAAGCAAGGTCAGAATCCACATCATGCTTCAGCAGATGATCAGCAAAAATACCTAACTCTCCAGAATAATCATGCCCCCTATCAACATTTTCAGTGCTGTCCTGTGACCCAACGAGTAGAGGCAATGCTTCCGCATCATATTTAGTAGATGAGCTTGCACTGTCCAAATCCACCGGAATGTTAGCAAGACCTCTCCTCCGAGAAGCTGGACTCCCTTTCTTATCTGACATGCCACAAGACAAGCTCCTTCCTGCCTTGTCAAGAAATGTTCTGCCTCTGTCATGTATTCTTGACCAGTTCCACGGGATCCCACACCCATTCCTAGGAGCTCTGGTGACATTTTGCCCCCATAATCTTCTTCTTCCTCCTCCATGTGATGCGTTGGGTGGGCAGAATCATGAGCTAGAGAATTTGAAGCCACAGACATTTCATTATGAACTACAGTATCTCTGGAAGCTACCGCAGCACGACTTCTTTTAGCCCCACGGAACTTGCGCCTTTTCACCCTATTAGAAGTGCTACCGTATTTGCGAGCGCCATTTTCAGGTTCCCCGCTAAATTTCTCCATTCTTGAACTTCTTACTTGAGGATGAATGTTAGAAGATGCCAAATCATCACTATCTATCCGAACATCATTCAACTGCTCGGATAGGGTCCTGACTTGAGAATCTTGAACACGTTTTCCCTTTTCCCTGTACTTCCTTTCTCTAGAATCAGATTTTCCAGAAAAAATCTCACGAAGAGACTCATTTCCCTCCATACCTAGGATAGGATCCTCATTCCCTCCAATGAAATCCTCTTTACTGCTATTCTGAATGTGTTCCCTCCTAATTCTTCTAGAGTCACGCAATTCGCTCTTGCTACTCTGCTCACTAACTTCTGGCGCCACATAATCACCTTCATTATCCTCTCCAGGATCAACTTTTGATGTCATCAGACCGGCAAACTGTGGCGAGCTTCCTGAGAACCTCCTTCCTTGCCGCGGCCGCTCAATGCCAACCGACCTTCTTCCTTCCTGAATGATATCGTTCCCACCATGCCTGGCGAGGAGGTCAGCCACGGAAGGAGAATGCCACGAGGGAGGACTAGCAGAAGGGTCCCTGAGAGATCGCGACCTCTGAAGGAGGTTGAGATCTCTCATCAAAGACCTGTCAGCCAACATGGGGCTGTGCTTGTGCATATGGTTCTTCAGATGAATGCAATTAGTCAAATGGATGTGGTTCCGAAGATGGTCGCTTATGTCACCATTCACATCCTTAAGGACCCTATTCCGGACGGCCCTAGTCATCTTAAGAACATCAATGCCGCCCCCGAGGCAGAGTATCTCCGTCGATAAGGAAACAAATCACCGGGTATCGCATTCTCCGAAGTTCGAATTTTCGTGGCCGGATCCTGCAGGAACGTCGAGAGTTCTTCTCAAACCATCACAAAACCTCCCCGGAAACGAAGCCGAAATTCATCAACCTCACCGTCTCCCCATGACAAACGAGACTCTCATTTCCTTGAAGTCTCTCTCTTTTTCCTTAGTCAGAGCCCCCAACTCCTCCCGGATTCCGCTGAAATTCGCCAAGCTCTTCGCATGGATAACGGCTACCCTCTCCAAGTCACAGGCTCAATCCCCATAAAGACAGGAGCTTTAATGCTTCTCGGGCCATTTCGCCTTCTGGGTACCCGAGCTCAACGCGCGCACTCGACAGCCCGACCTCCTTTTCTCCTCCCACGTGCAAAACGGCGAACACCCGGAAAGCCAAACTCGCTCCGCTCCGACCCCTCCGCGCTTCTGAAACCCTAGAAGAGATCCAACCAACTACATCCGCCGCCGGTGAAGGAGGACAACCCAAAACGGGCAGAAGAAAGGAAGGAAGGAAGGGAGAACCCGAGGGTGGAAATGCGAAGGAAGCAATGCAGCAACCGCTGACAGCGCGAAAAGGGGACGAGGGAAAGAGACCGAACGCACTCGAATCACCCGAGGCGAATCACGAAAAGGCCAAAATCCGAAACCAACCCCCGATCGCGAACTTCACATGAACTTCACGACGCTTCGCTGTCAACCCCACGAATCCGCTCGGACCCAACAACGCAGTATGGCCCGAGAGTTATGAAGAGAGAGAGAGAGATAGAGATAGAGAGAGAGAGAGATAGAGATAGAGATAGGGAGAGAGAGGGAGGGAGGGAGAGGGACAGCCTCTGTTCTAGAGAGAGAAACAGAGAAGGGAGAGGAGAGAGAGAGCTTGAGGTGGGACTGGACTGGAGTGGAGTAAGATCCGTTGCAACTCTCTCCCTCTCGGACAAGACGACGATTGTGCAGGCGGTGCTGTCCCGTTTGTTTCGTATTTTTTGCAGTGCGCTTTTTTCTTTCTTTCTATTTTTTTCCCTTTTTTTCCCGACAATATAAATTCGGTTCGGGTCATTATTTCCTCATTTTTTGGATTTTTCCTGGGGTTTTTGTTTTTTTTCCATCTTTTCTCGAGAAATTTGAAAAAAGTTTTGACTGTTCAATCTGTCCGGAGGGTTTGAAAAAAGCTAATGATTTGAAAGTCGATGGTGACGTCAGCATTGGGGGGGGGGGGACCAAAAGGGTGTGCTCTTTTTCCAGTTTGCACAAGGTGTTTTTCTTGCACGAAAATAAAAAGAAATAAATAGAAATAAAAGAAAAAGGGAAAATAGAAAACAAAAGTTGCCGTTTATTTGGACTGACGTATTTATTTCAGGATGATGGCATGTGCCCGAACTGGACACCAGGAAATGTCTATTCATTGTTTGCTTCCGGACAGTCCTGTGAATGAGTTCCAAATCGATTTTTCAGGGGTTAATTATGTAAAAACGGTCCAACCGCTACCCCCCTAGGGTCCCCGGGGGAGCGCTGCAACAGTAGGTATGGTCCAAGCAAAGCGAACTCTGGTCCGATCGTTACAAATTAGGCTGCAGTCTTTTAAATCACGTGCAAAGTTAAGGAGGGTTTTTGATAAAGAGCGACAATTCTAATTATTGGGATTTTGAATCTAGCGTTGCACCGCGCATATTCAAGTCCCTTATTGGAGTCTTGGGTCTACGATGGGGATCAATGTCCGGGAACTAGAGTCTTGAGTCCACCTATAGAAGATTATTATTGGGGCCAACGATACTATTGATGACAGGTACTGGAAGTCAAAACAGTACTATCAATGACGGGTACTAGAAGTCAAAATAAATTGGGAAAAAAATATAAGAACTTTAAAATTTTGCTGATAACAAATTTTAATATCAAGTTTTGCCTATTTGTATAAGATCTTTTGACAATTGTTTTTGCCCAAAAAAAATTGACCCTATTGAAGATTAGTTGCAAGTATCACCCATTGCTCAAAACACTGCATTCTTCCATTAAAACTTCAAAACTTTAATGCCTAGTTGTAACCTCTCGATGTTGATGGCAATCCCTATCGCCTCCCTCAATGCTCGAAGAAGTTTATTGTTTCATAAGCATTGACATATGTGATTTCACTAGTTATGTTTAATGAGATTATATGATGAACATCTTTGTCTCGGAGAAGAAAATGCATGGCAATCCAAATGAATCTCTACCATAAATAAAGTGAAAAACTTTTGAAGGATTTCAATCCCGAACTCCTATCAAGAAATCCCGTGACACATGCACATCATTTGCCAACACATATTGCAAGTTGAGTTTTTCATGACACGGTTTAATAGAAGACGGGTAATTCAAATCTCTTGAATTGTGATTCTTTTTTAAATTCACATAAGCTTATTTTCGTCTTACCTAAATAGACCAAATATTTAAAAAGCTTACTCTTTCCTATAAATTTCATACCGCGATTTCTTTCACATTCTGTCGCATCAATTGAAAAAAATCACAAAAATCTTTGGTTAAACCCAGTAATCATATTTATTGGGGGATAATTATGGTTCCGGATGAAATTAATCGGAGTAAATTCACGGGACTCTCCTCGTTCGTTTCTGGGCGTTTTGAAAAAGGGAAGTGTCTACTCAGTCCCGCCTCAGCAGCAGCAGGACCTTCGGACCCGACTACCGATGTCGAGTCACGTGCGCGCCCCCTCTTCTTCAGGCCGTCCGAATCATTTCTCGACGTCGAAAGATGCTCCCCTGCCCCACTTCGCTTATCTTAATGACCACCGCCGGCGCCGATCGCCTGCTTCTCGGACCACCGCGAGAATCTAGACTCTCTCCATTGTTTAAGAGTTTCGTTTTTTCTTATTCAGTTCCTTAGGATAATGCAAAGGCTGTTTTTTCTTTTCTTTTCTTTTTCTATATGAGAGTTTTGGGAATGACTCGTTAAGACTGCATTTGGTTCGGCTTTTCAAAAGGTAAGAAGAAAACTTGAGGTGTTTGGTAACATTTTTTGGAACCCCTTTCGGGAAATAATAATATTAGTAAAATTGAAAGCTCAAAATAAGATCTTTCAGCATTTTTGGAAGTCCATTTTTTAGGGTTGATAATTTTTTTTTTCCTTCTAAAACTACTTTTACCCATTTTTCCTTTTTCAATTGTTCATCTTCTCCACATAGATCGTTGGTGAAGCTCCAATGCGAGGTCAACTGGCGATTGTCAATAGTTGCCAATGATCCTTGAATCCAAGCAAGGATCACATGGGGTTGCGCGACCTTTGCAAGGGGCTACTTGGGGCTGTGCAACCCGCAATCCTTTGTGACCCCAATGAGGGCCGCTTGGGTTGCGTTGCCTAGGGGCAATGGTCACATGACCCCAAATGGCCCTTGCTGGGTTTGCCCAGGGCCGCTTAAAGTCGTGCAACCTTAGACCACATAAGCTAGATTTGGCTCACTAGTAGCCTAAGCTTTTCGCCGGAGCTAATGAAGAGTTTGAGTTTTTTCTCATTCTTTGTTCTAAATAAAATATAGAAAAGGTCCTTTGCAAGAAGAATTTTTCCAAACATTATTTAACCAAAAATTACTTTATGATAGACTTTTAAATTACAACTTAACAAACAAAATTTGTTCCATTTTGACTTAAAGCCCTTTGTATTTCCCCAAAAACAAGCCAAATGTCGCCTAAATACATTTGATTTTAAAATAATAAGATCTTTTATAGCATTAATTTTGCATGCATTGTGGACAAACGTATTAAAAACTATAAAATTTTCTAGATTGACTACACGATAATTGCTTTGAGGCATGCATTAACAAAATAATTTTCTTCATGAATTATATAAATTACTCTAAGAACCTACCATGAACAATAATACATCGATTGATTTGTGCACACATGAGAATAGTTGAATTGGCATATCTCATATAATCCTGAAAAACCTCAAAATAAATTGTGAATTTTGATAGACCCTTGAGATTGATTTAGTGCTTAGCAAACGAATGGCATTGGTGTGAAAGTATGCGTAAGCTGCAAGTCTTAAACTTCATCGATTTCTAAAGATTTCATATTTAGAGCAACTCTATATTTATTTTTGCACTTTATTAAAAGATACTATCTTACATTTATTTTTCATGATAAGAATATATCTCAAAGAGATAAGTTCTCAAGCAATAAAAACTCGCAATCATGACGTGTCCTTTCTAGCACCTAACCTATTTATAGATACTGTCCCGATGTGCTTGAACGCCAAGTTCATGATAATTTTGATGAGATGGTTTTAAGGTATAGTTTATTTTATTTTATTTTCTTTTCTTTTCTTTCACTTAGATTTGAAAGTTGACTTAAAAGCGTCACTGATTTATCTCTTTCTATCTAAATGCAGAGGCTTCATTAAAATAAAATGGGACCCTTTGGATTTTATGTTTTTTTTTGGCATATACATTTTTTATCCTCTTTTTTTTTTTTTTTTTTTTTCGCTAAACGTCGAGTTGCCCCTTAATTGAACAATACTGCTAGCAAAATAATATATAAATAAAATGGTCCCCAATAAACACGTCATCGAATCTTAGTGGACCCTTTACAAATCTGGTCAAGATTGAAGTTGTATTAATCAATTTTTTTTAATCACTAGTAAGTCCAACCGAATATTCATTGATGTGACCCAAATTTGTTAGAGCATAGTTTTCTTACAAAATCACCTACTAATCCAATGTGAAGGGAGAAAGTTTTCCTTTGTTGAAGTCCAATTTGTCATAATGTAAGGGAAATTTCTGAAACGGGTGAACAAGACTTAAGAAAATTAAACTTGATATCCGTAATTTTGATATCATTTAAAACATTAGCTGGCATTCATTTTCTCCGAAATTTTAAATATGAGCATGAATTTTAATATATCTTATAATTTGATGCTCATGTTAAACATTGCCTAGATGGTATACACATTAAGGTGCGCTACTATAGACTAAAATGAGAAAACCAGGACATAGATCCATGTCAAGAACTTCATACGTGTATTGAATTGATGTGAATTGAAGACTTACGCACTAAGATGAGATTATAAGCCCTAATATCATAATTAGATCAATATGATTTACTAAGACTCGGTGCAACGGAATCTGCTTAACTATCAGGAAAAAAAGAAAAAAAGAAAAAAGAGAGAGACTATTGCTAAGTTGGTCAATTCGACTAGAAAAAGAAATTACTAATTTTATGAATTAGAGTACAATATTTTTCTCCTCTTTGCTGAGAGGTCAGGCTCAGGACAAAGTCGACACGAAAGAGCCAACCATGAAAACACACGAAATATTCTGTCTGGCGGATTTGGCAGGTGATGGATTGGCCTTTCATGTATAATATGCTCTGCCAACCTGAATTAATTTTTTTTTTTCCTCGGCTGGAAGGAGTCAAAACGTCGACGGGAACTGAGCACAAATAGAACCTGTGGCAAGGATCCTATATTTCTTTTTTTGGTCATATCGCCAGGGATCCTATGATGGGTCCATCCAATTGGAGCCGATCTTTTTATCTGTTAATGATTATGACTAATTGCAAAACAAAACTATGACTAAATCCAAAAGAAGAATTTAGTTAGGAACCTTCAAAACCTCGTTAGCACTAGTGATGGCTTCAAATCCGTTTAGTATTGACTATAACTAAATTGCACTTGCGTTGTGAAGTGCCGTAATTTTTGTGTTTGGTAATACGTATATTAAAGTTACAGCACTTCTAAAATGGGTGAGATAGTTTCTTAAAAACTATTATAAGATACTATAACTTTGAAAATATTGTAACTATGAAGTGTTCGTCAAACACTTTGTAAAAGTTATGGTACTCATTTTCATAGTTAAAGTTATTGTGAGGAAGTTATGCTAAATAGCGTCTCGTCAATTGCCAATTTGGCAAATAATTAATGACTCGAGACTGAAAACTGTACCAATCCAACAGAGAATGATAGGTTACTTATATCATGACCATGATGGTGACATAAGGTGGAAGGCTCACACGAAGGGTAAGAAGAAAAAAGACAAGTTAAGTGTCTCCCTTGACAATAGTTATGTTGGTCATCCATCTACATCAACCTGGGATTCGGATTGACCTCTCCGCCTTTCTGACAAAAATAGATGCCCCTAAGGAGAGAATAAAAAACATTTCTCGATAATCACTATACATTAGTCATCATTGATTAGGCATTTATAAAGTTGGAACGTTTAAGTTTGCTTGGTCATATGATGATTGCTATACATCAAGCATTGACTACATGTACTCTCGAGACTTGAAATTGATCCGGATCATGAATACCACATAGCTACAATCGGGCAACCCTAATAACTCCACGAGGCCTGATGAACGTGAAGAATTGGTGGCAATGTGAAGAATGCCTTCAGATAGCTAGGCTCATAAATGTGAGCACCGTACTTCACAGGGGGGGTTGAGAATAGGTGACGCTGTGGCGGTGTGAGAAGTGAATTGGGGGGACTTTTGAGTTGTCGAATGTTCGCTTATTAAAAGCTTCTAGGTGAAAAAGGAGATGAGGTCTTCAGGAGGCATGGTTTAGGGTTGAATTGATCTCTGTCTATGTCTCTCGGATCTGTAAACAGCTATATTCTTGCATAAATCTTTTATATGAAATTTCCAAAAAAATTAAGTTAGGATTAATTACAATGTTCGCAAACAAATATAATGAATTCTGCAATATACTTTAACATTTCTTATTCTTTTAGTATTAAGATCTTATTATGTGCGCGTACATCTGAAATTTAGTGATCGATTGTATTCATGTAAATACATGTTACATCACTGGTAGAAAATATTTTTTTTATTTACCGTAGATTATTCATGTTAGTCTTGTGGAGCAACCTCGAAATATAGCTAATTCCCACTGGGCTTTTAACTTGGGTTTCTTTTTTCAATTTTTATCTGAATTTGCTTCTTTTCATTTTCTTCTTGTTTCCACTTTTTTTTTTTTTTGGGGGGGCTGCTGCTTATGCTCATGTTAATTAGCATAAAAGCATCGATCCACTAAAAAAGTGCACATATCATTGAACAGTCACGTACATTAATTGTTCGCATGCCAATCAAAACTAATGATTTAGCCCATTAAACTTAATTATTTTATTGAAAATTAGAGGGTGGAGGGCATCATTTCAATTAATTGGAAAAACACCTCGGTGTCTAGTTCCAAAGGAACAACAGTCTCGATAAGCGCATCGATCTCTAGTTATCATCATTATCATTATTATTATTTATGAGCATGTGGGGTAGTGCAGATCTCTGATCTTGAGAAAGAGCAGCTAAACAGAATTTTTGTCTTTTAGTGATTGTTATTTAGTCGCTTTAATTAATTAAAAAGAAGAAAATATAAGGCTTACAATCGATTAGTCAGCTCATGCCATGGCACACCTTTGCGGCGAGATAGCAGTGTCTTTCTTCCAAAAAAGTGAAAAGGTAAATAATTGTAGATGTACTAATACGGATCTTATAAACTGATTCATTATTAAATGGATGACGTATATATTATTAAGTCAAGTATTGGCATAATTCTTTCATACTAATTCATTATTAAATGGACGACATATATATTTAAAGTTAATTACGTAACTGAGCTCATCCACACGACAAAATATATCAATTATATTATTGTAATAATGGATATAATAAAAACTGGCCGGTAAATATATACTAAGCTTGATTGCAATCATTTTCTTTAGTACTATTAAATACAGGAAACAATGCGGCATAAAAGATTATTATAAAAATGAAATATTAATTTTTTCTTTTTTGATTTTTGTTTAGTGGACTAGTAGCTAAGTTTGCTTTTATGGAGTCTCATCTTTTTACATAATTACTAGAAAGAAACTTAAATTGACCCAAAAACTTAAATAAGCCTAAAAGTATATATATGCATGTAAATGGGCCAGAATGAGCCCAAATTAGGAAAAGGACTCACATGAAATTGAGCCGGTAATGGGCTAGCTATCTAAGCCTGATATATATGTGTAACTGTACGTGATTTCGTGGTACAAAAACCGTTGGGTAGAAAGTTTTTCACAAGTGGTAATTAGTTGGGTTAAAATTATGAAAAATCTCAAACTGGTACGCCTTAAACTAACTTTTTGATCACAAAAAACCCAAAATTAGTATACTTGTGACAAATTTACCCTTTGTTAGTTTGGTTAAATTTTATAATCAAATTGCTGAATAGGATGATATGTGATAATTAACAAGTATATCGGTTTAGGGTTTTATTTTTTGTTTGTCATAGGTGTACCGACTTGTGTTTTTCATGATATTTATCTAATTAATGAAAATTAATGGAGGTTAAATTTGTCACAATTATATCAATTTAGAATTTTTGGAGGTCAAAATCTTAATTTAGGATAAATTCGTTACAAGTATACCAATTTGGGATTTTTCATGGTTAAACAATTTATTTGAGATAAATTTATAGCAAGTGTACCCGTTTGAGATTTTCATGATACTAATCATTATCGATTAATCATCGGATGATGTGTCTTTTTCTTTTTGAATACCTACTCGCCAATTCTACAATCGAACTATCAACGGCTTACAATTGACATATCAATGGCTAGCATGAAAGATGGTCAATGTAAGAAATGATCCCGACATATAATGGCCTAGAGACAAAATCTTGAAATGGTAAACCGAAAGTACATTATGCAATTCGAGTGTAAGAACTTGCTTGATTTTCGAGAATTTGGAAGTTTTGCTTTGGGTGATTGAAATTTTGTAAATTCCACTTAATTTAAGTGACCATGGATGAAATTTACCCTCGTTCAAGGGAAGTGGTGAGGGAAAGATGAGATGGAAAATTGCTTTGAAGATGACCAACTTGTTCACTACTTGTTTAGATGCTACAGGATTCCTGTAGCCGGAAAATGTCTGACGGACGTGCGGAGATGTGTTCGGATCGGCAATTTCGTTGGGAGAGTATCTGGTGAAGCGCTCTCCTCACTTCCCGACAAAAACCCTGGTTAGGTTTTGAATCCACCACATTTAGGGCCTGTTTGTTAAAATGTGTTTCTGTTCCTCGGAACACAAATTTTTGTTTTTTTGTTCTTGGGAACAAAAAAGGAACAGAAATGCGTTTGTTTGCGTTTTTGTTCTAAAATTATTTTTTTGTTCCCATAAACACATCTGGAACGGAAACAAGAAACAAAAAAAAAGTTGTTTCTTGTTTCTGGAACAAAATTTATGAACACTTTTTCTCTCTCTTCCATTTTCTTCTTCTTCTTTTTTCTTTGGCCGGTCGCCGGCCTCGGCCATGGCCAGCGACCGGCTGTTGAGGGCCGGCGAGGCTCGGCCTCGCTGGGCCATCGCCAGGTCGGCGAGGCTCAAGCTCGCCCAGCCAAGGCGAGGCCGACCTCGTGCCGGGTTGGGCGGGCTCAAGCTTGCCCAGATATGGCGAGGCCGAACTCGCCCAGCGGCCGGCGGGGCCTTGCTTAGCCAAGGCTACTCTAAGCCTCGCCGGGGGCTGGCGAGCCTCGCAGTGGCTAGGCGAGGCTGCCGGCCCTCATCGGCTGGTCGCTGGCCATGGCCGAGGCCGTGATCGGCCAAAAGAAGAAAAAAAAAAAAAAAAAAGAAAAAAGGAAAAATAAAAAAGAACAAAATAAAAATAAAAAAGAAAATAGAAAAAATAAAATAAAAATATTAAAAAATTAAAAGAAATAAAAAAATTATACAAATTTACCAAATGTGTTTCTATTTTTTTTAAAATATTTTGGAATAGATTTACCAAATGCGTTTTTTTGTTCAAAAATTGTTCCCTGAAGCATAAATACTTTTTTCTATTTCTGTTCCTAGAAACAATTTTTAAACAGAAATGTTACCAAACGTACCCTTAATAGCTTCTCAATACAAATGCACTCCACGAGCTGGACTTAGCCTTCCATTACGACGGCTCTACAGCTTTTGCTACACATGTAATTTATAGGAGAATGATGTTGAAATTATACACATATGATGCCTTACTTGCCTCATCCATATAGACGCGACAGGGAGCCATATTGCCAAAGGTTCCAGCTAGTAATCGTCTGCGACCCTTTGGCTTGGTTGACAAGTCTGGCCAAGCCAAAGTTCTCCAATGTCACATCGAATCCCTGTTATTTATTTTTGTGATCCCACATTTAGATCCGCATTTTCTCCTAAAGGTTGCAACTATTCGACACGCTTCGTACCCTTTCGTGACAACCGCTCGTCTTGATGGGAGACGATATATATAAGGAACGTACGCTCATTTCTGACGGGTGATCAAGGTCTAACATAAAATCTTCACATTTAGAATACACCATCGACGTGAGGAGATTTGGATAGTAGAGTGCGCCTATTACCTTCTTGATTTCAGGCTTTTCTGACGAACGCGAACAAGAACAATGGCTGGAGGTTTGTCTTCAATTGATCCTGGCTTCCGCATATTAATTTTTATGTCTAACATTTGGTATCAGAGCAAATCTAGTGCCTCTGCCTTGTTTTGTTGTATTTTTGTGTTTTTTCGGTGTATTTTTCGGGCTTATTTTAACATGAACAGTAACTCGGATTTTGAGGCCGAGAGAGAAACTCAACGATTCCGGGCAAAATCCGCACTACCCACCCCTTGATTTCGGACCCACACGGTCGCACCGCCATAAGGAACATTAGCCATGAGTTTTTTCCGGTATATCGGAGTTTGCCGGAGGCTAATCGGGCGGCTGAAGTCGTGGTGGTTGAGGATTTGCGTTTGTGGAGTTTTTCGTTTGATTTTGGGGCCAATTTTTGCTCATTTTCGCCGAATATTGGACCCATGTGGTCGTGCCGACGTTCTCTTCAAAACCCATCAATTATTTCGGTCTGAAATGGGCTGCCGGAGGAGAAACGGCCGGCGAAACCGCGGCGGAACGGCGAAAAACGGCGAAGAAATGCTTCTGTTCGCGCGAGGAAGAAGGCGCGTGGAGCTCACGCGCGCGCTGCGGTTGCAGGCGCGTGGATTCCACGCTCCACGCGCTCTCACGCGCGCGCCAACCGTTGCGCGCGTGGGATCCACGCGCGCGGCAGTTGCCAGGCGCGTGCAACGCACGCGCCTGCGCGTTGAACCCCGCGCGTGCGAGGCACGCGCCTGCGCGCTGAACCGCGCGCGTGCGGGTCACGCGCCTGCGCGGAATTTTGGCGTGTGCTCGGCACGTGCCCGTCACCCCTCTTCCGCGGCTTCTATTTACGAATTTGCCCCAAAAATTTTCCAGTTTTTACAATTTTGCCCTCGGCCAATTAATTTATTTACTGTTATGCCCTTGATGTATTTATTTATTATGTCATTTCATGCATTGTTATGAATATTTTATGCATGAAATTAAATGTCCAATGATCCATATATTTAATTAATTACAGAGTGGCCACAAGCATCTTTAATTAATTAAATTATATATTAAAAGCCTCCGGATCATATTTAGAAATGGACATTGATTGTAATTAATTATATTAATATGATGAATTTTATCCCACAGGAATTTTCATTATATTGATATGATTAATTAGGATGAAATATCATATTATTTTTCTTAATTTATCCACGGGGGATTAAGAAAATGCATATAATATGGTAGTTTCTTCATGATGTAATTATGAATCTATTTAAATTAAAAACTTAGCCCACAGGTAGTTTTTATGTTATGTGATTCATATTGACATTGGTAAAACATTATTTATATATATTTGCCTCAAATTTTGTGACATAAGCATGATTATTTGATATGCAGTTTCGCAACCTATGAATTTCTCTGAATTTAAGTTTGATGTTCCTATACTGAATGGTGAGAACTATAAAGTTTGGAAGGAGTCAGTTCTTCTTCAATTAGGGTGGATGGACATTGACTATGCTATAAGAAAAGACGAACCACCTGCTCCTACTAATTCGAGCACTCTAGCTGAGATAACTCTTTATAACCAATGGGAGCGGTCCAACCGCGTTTGTGCCATGTTTATAAGAGCTAAGATATCTCCAAGTATTAGTGGTTCAGTTGCTCGGCATGGCAATGCTAAGGCTTTATTGGAGGCTATAGATGCGCGATTTGAAAGTTACGAGAAGGCGCATGCCATGACCCGATTATGAAGTTTTCATCATTGAAGCTCACTAGTGTTAGAGGTGTGCGTGAGCACATCATGCAAATGAGGAACATTGCGGCTCGGCTTAAGAACCTTGAGGTTGAGATATCTGAATCATTCCTTGTGTATTATATTCGAACACTCTCCCACATCAGTATGCACCTTTCAAGATCTCTTATAACACACATAAGAATAAATGGTCTATTAATGAACTCATGACCATGTGTGTTCAAGAGCAAGAAAGACTGGTTATGGAATTGGGAGAAAGTGCTCATTTGGCAACACAAGGAAAGAATAAGGGCTATGGCAAGCATAAGGGAAAAGGTAAAATACCTCCCCAAGCTGACATTAAGAAAGAATCCAAGTGTTTCTTCTGTAGACAGAAGGGGCATATAAGGAAGGATTGTGTCAAATTTAAGGCCTGGCTCGAGAAGAAAGGTAATCCAATCTCTTGTGTTTATTATGAATCTAATATGACCGATGTAAGTCACAACACTTGGTGGATTGATTCCGGATCTACAATCCATATTTCGAATTCCTTGCGGGGTTTTCAAAACCACCGGAAGCCGGTGGGAAGTGAACAAAGCATCTATTCTCGAAACAAGATGCGTTCGCATGTGGAAGCTATTGGGACATATAGACTAGTTCTCAATAGTGGTTTTGTTTTAGATTTGGAAAAGACCTTTTATGTTCCTAGTTTTTCTAGAAACTTAATTTCAGTTTCAAGACTTGTACCTTTGGGATACTCTTTTAACTTTTCAGATTCAAACTTTAGTTTATCATTTAAATCTGAAATTGTTGGGAGTGGTATTTTGTCGATGGTCTTTTTCGAATTAATTTACAAGACAATGCCTATTATGATGCGATGCATGTTCATGATAAAGCTGGTATGAAACGATGTGTTGTGAAAGAACATTCCTCTATGTTGTGGCACCAGAGATTGTGACATATCTCCATAGAAAGAATTAAGCGATTAGTAAATGATGGAGTACTCGATACTTTAGATTTTACTGATTGTGATACTTGTGTGGACTGCATAAAGGGAAAGCGAGACTAACAAGTCAAAGAAAGGTGCCAAGAGGAGTACGAAATATTAGAAATCATACATACGAGATATTTGTAGTCCGGATATGGACTCATGTGATCGAAATACTTCATCTCCTTTATAGATGATTATTCACGTTATATGTATCTTTACTTGATTCATAATAAATATGAAGCATTAGATGCCTTTAAAGTATTTAAGGCGGAAGTAGAGAAACAATGCAATAAGCAAATTAAGATCGTGAGATCAGATAGAGGTGGAGAATTCTATGGTAGATACACGAAGATAGACAAGCACCTGTCCATTTGCAAGATTTCTTCAAGAGCATGGAATAGTTGCCCAATATACTATGCCTGGTTCTCCGGACCAAAATGGCGTAGCGGAAAGAAGAAATCGGACCTTATTAGACATGGTGCGTTGTATGCTTAGTAGCTCCAAACTTCCTAAATTCTTATGGACTGAAGCACTTAAGACGGCAGTGTACATATTAAACCGAGTTCCGACCAAGGCTGTCCCAAAGACACCTTTTGAGTTATTTAAGGGTTGGAAACCGAGTTTGCATCATGTGCGCGTTTGGGGATGCCCGTCTGAAGTAAGAATTTATAATCCACAAGAAAAGAAGTTGGATCCAAGAACCATAAGTGGGTATTTCATTGGATATGCTGAAAGGTCCAAGGGATACGGGTTTTATTGTCCATCTCATACCACTAGGATTGTGGAATCAAGAAATGCTAAATTTCTTGAAAATGACTTGATCGGTGGGAGCGATCGACCGGGGATCATGTTCCTAAGGAAGATCATTCAGACACTCAACTTTCCACCTCAAGTTTAAGATTAGTTGTTGCTTATAATGCCCCTTCAGTTCAGCCGGCTATTGAACAACCAATTGTTGAAGTTCCACAACCTGCTGATATTGATCCAGTAGATCCAGTTGTTCAGCAATTACCAGAAACTGTTGAACAACCAGTTGAACAACATGCTCCTCAAGAGAATGTTGATCCAACATTGAGAAGATCTACTAGAACAAGGAAATCGGCTATTCCTAGTGATTATATTGTGTATTTACAAGAGTCGACTACAATATTGGAGCCGAGAATGATCCTGAAACGTTTTCACAAGCCATGGATAGTGATAAATCCAATTTGTGGTACAATGCCATGAAGGAAGAGATGAGTTCTATGGCATCTAACAAAGTCTGGGATTTGGTTGAGTTACCGATAGTGCGAAGGCTATTGGTTGTAAATGGGTCTTTAAAACTAAGAAAGATTCATTGGGTAACATTGAAAGATATAAAGCTAGACTTGTTGCCAAAGGATTCACTCAAAAGGAAGGAATCGATTATCTTGAGACTTTTTCTCCCGTATCTAAGAAAGATTCTCTTCGTATTGTTTTGGCATTGGTTGCCCATTTTGATATGGATTTACATCGAGATGGATGTGAAAACGGCGTTCCTCAATGGAGAACTAGAGGAGGAGGTTTATATGAAACAACCCGAAGGATTCTCCTCTAGTAAAGGTGAGCATTTGGTGTGCAAGCTTAAGAAATCTATATATGGCTTGAAACAAGCATCTCGCCAATGGTACTTAAGGTTTCATGATGTTATCTCTTCATTTGGTTTTATAGAGAATGTCATGGATCAATGTATATACCGAGAAGGTTAGTGGGAGCAAAATTTGTTTCCTTGTCTGTATGTAGATGATATACTACTTGCAACCAATGATAAAGGATTGCTACATGAGGTGAAACAATTCCTCTCTAGGAGTTTTGACATGAAGGATATGGGTGAGGCATCTTATGTCATTGGCATTAAGATCCATAGAGATAGATCTCAAGGAATTTTAGGACTATCTCAAGAAACCTATATCAATAAGGTCCTAGAGAGATTTCGGATGAAAGATTGTTCACCAAGTATAGCACCCATTGTGAAGGGTGACAGGTTCAATTTGAACCAATGCCCGAAGAACGATCTAGAAAGGGAACAAATGTGCAACATTCCATATGCTTCTGCTGTTGGAAGTTTGATGTATGCTCAGGTTTGCACTCGACCTGACATCGCTTTTGCTGTGGGAATGTTGGGAAGATATCAGAGTAATCCAGGTTTGGACCACTGGAAAGCTGCAAAGAAAGTGTTGAGATACCTTCAAGGTACCAAAGACTATATGCTTATGTATAAACGGACTGACAACCTGGAAGTGATCGGTTATTCGGATGCGGACTTCGCGGGTTGCATTGATTCACGAAAATCAACATCTGGATATATTTTCATGTTAGCTGGCGGAGCCGTTCATAGAGAAGTGCCAAGCAGACTATGACTGCTACTTCCACTATGGAGGCTGAGTTCGTTTCTTGTTTTGAGGCCACCTCACATGGTGTATGGTTGAAGAGTTTCATTGCTGGGCTTAGAATTGTTGATTCTATTTCGAGGCCCTTAAGAATATATTGTGACAATTTAGCTGCAGTTTTTATGGCTAAAAATGCCAAAAGTGGCAGTCGAAGTAAGCATATCGACATTAAGTATTTAGCCATAAGGGAGCGTGTTAAGGAGAATAAAGTGGTCATTGAACACGTTAGCACTGAATTGATGATAGCTGATCCTTTAACTAAAGGCATGCCACCGATGAAGTATAAGGATCATGTAACTAGTATGGGAATAGGTCCCATTATGTGATTTGTCGACATATGAATAATTTTTGTTGTATGGAACTCTTATTCAGTTGTAATGTTGATTCTCAATTTTTGTGTACACATTTTGTTGTTTATGAGAATAACATTTATCCTTGGTTACGGAATAAACATGAGGTTTATTCATTAAGATATGTTGTCACATATTGGCTGACATTAAAGAAATGAGATGCATTGTGATACATGGAAGGTATTACTCACTCTTAGAGGACATGTCGCCATGATCCATGTGTTTTGTTTCTTTTCTTTAAGCATAAAGTTTTCGTGGAATTAGTTGAATGATTCATATGATGAAAATGATGGGATCAAGTGGGAGAATGTTATTTATTTTTGTGATCCCACATTTAGATCCGCATTTTCTCCTAAAGGTTGCAACTATTCGACACGCTTCGTACCCTTTCGTGACAACCGCTCGTCTTGATGGGAGACGATATATATAAGGAACGTACGTTCATTTCTGACGGGTGATCAAGGTCTAACACAAAATCTTCACATTTAGAATACACCATCAGTACGTGAGGAGATTTGGTTAGTAGAGTGCGCCTATTACCTTCTTGATTTCAGGCTTTTCTTACGAACGCGAACAAGAACAATGGCTGGAGGTTTGTCTTCAATTGATCCTGGCTTCCGCATATTAATTTTTATGTCTAACAATCCCCGGATCGAGCGTGATGTTGGAAGACTTTATTTCCCTATGAACAGTGCACTGTCTGCATTCTTCATGGATGTATAGCAATGCCGAGACTATCCCTCTTGCATATCAGTACCTCTTTCGCCATCTCATAATGTTCGATCTCTCCATGAACAAATGAGAGTCTAAGCTACAGGACACGAACCGTAGATAACGACTTCCTTTTCTTGCGATACCGCCTAATAAGTCGTACAAAGTTTCCGATGTCCAAGTAGACCGTTGGTTTTCACTTCCATCACGTACCCCTTCTTTCCCTGTCGAGGTTCCGGAGTAATATTCTTGATAGCAGCATAAGGATTAGCACTGGTCATGTAGCCTTTGTATAGTCTTCCTTATCCTTCTTTCCAGAGCAACCGCGCATCAGCAAAACTATCGGTCGCCGGGACAGACTTACTGTAGGAAAATCTCTTGGTCTTGTCACTTGCTCAAAGATAAACATCAGCTTCTTCTCAGCATCGTGGATCCTGCTGTCAATTCCCAAAAATCTCTCAAGGTTCGATAGGCATTTGGAGATTCTTGAGTTTCACCAAAATTTAATAATAGAGCTATTATTTATTAGTTGGCGATGTGTGATGGGGATGCATTTTGAGTGACAATAGGCATTTTGATAGAACATGATCACTACTAAGGCATAAATGACACGCCACCAGCCAAAGATTAGAATTGAGATGGATGGAATTTATCATTTAGGCTTAAAAGAACACGACCAACCAAGGATAGAAGATTTTGGGATTGGAGAGATTCATCATCAAGACTTAAAGGAAAACTGCTAGGCAATGATAGGGGATTTTTGGGGTCACGACCAAAGAAATTTGGATTAAAAATCGAAATAAGAAATTCACTCCCTTCAGAAAAATCTTACGAATCAAATAGTATGGTTTTGACCAACAACATAGTGGAAGAGTCCACCCTGGATGGGTGGTCCTTGTACATTCAAATTTAAGTCTAGTTTGCCTACAAATGATATTGCACCTCCTTTGATAGAGGGATTCTACTAAACAAAAGAAAACGACTCTTGGAAGTCGATCGACAACTATGAAATCAACAATAGTCTTGTGAGTTGACAACTAGCATGTAGAATCAACATCTTCAAGTTTGGACCCATTAAATCATGCTGTGGCGAGAAGTTGTTTTTGCTTGAATGAATAATGATGGAGTGGGATCAATTGATGAATTTAGAGCTGGGCTTGAGAATTGTTCCATCGAATTCGATGTTCCCACGGCAGTTGGGTAGTCTTTGAAATGTCTTTTATAATTCAAGACAGGAGTTCTAAACTCCTCATGAGGATGGAACTTCACAGCTCAAAGCACATGATTTTCAGACATACTGGGCTTATGCCATTGCCTTTTATTTTTCCCATTGTTTTGTCACAGACCATTTCTCTCACTGCTTCAGCATCTTCTGAAGGAATCTTGCTCGTGGGCTTTCGACAAAAGAGTCCAGCTCGGAGGCGGCACATCGTTATCCACTTCCTGCATCCAACTCCCCGAAAGCCATAGAGATTCACTACCAGCACAGGCCGAGCCGCCAACCACAAGCGCTTGCACCTTTGGGACGAGGCAATGGAAATGTGGCCGATTTCACCACCCAATTCACCTTGTTATCGGTTCTAAAAGTTTGAAGAACGTGCCGACTGGCTAGCCTTTTTCCTTGCTCCTACTGGATTTCTAGTCCCGGACAACGTGTCAAGAGGCTATTTGGCTCTCGTGAGGGCGAACCGAGACCCTTTTAACTCCTTTATTGCATTTGTGGCTGTGGAATTTGATACTTTCTCCGACAATTCTACCAAATTTTTGGGATCTGCAAGACGGACATGTTGAAATAGACCTGAATAGCATCTCATCTGCCAGTTATTTGTGTGCTGATTGGTTCAAGACGAAATCAGGAGTGGTGGATGCATCTATTCGACGATAACATGCGACTCAAGCACGCAAAATCTAAGTGTCCCCATGATGGATCTCGACGTTCCAGTCCAGAAAGACACGCTTCCACTTTCTGTTACATCGTTGACTCGAGAAGCTAGTTTCTAGAGTGGGTAACCTTCGGTTTCTCAGCCATGACCGGGTTGGATTTGGAGCTCCATATTCTCCATACTTGGGAATTTTTCTAACTTGCAAGTTTCTTCGCCAACAGTCACAAATCCAAGTTAATAGGTTATAGGAAAGAAGGGCATGTCTGGGGGAAAAACAAACTACAACAACACTAGTAAAAATTTATGGGGGGAATCAAAAGGAAAGCAGCTGAGATTTCGTATTCGCTTAGATACTTGAATTACTTAAAGGGAATATGTAAAGTGCAACTAATCGTAAAAGTTATGAATTTATATGGTCATGCTTTAGAAATGTAGAACACAATAGAAAAATCAAAAATATGTGTTCAGCTCTTAACGAACTGCATGAATTAAAGAAATGGGGAAGAATGACCAGTTCAATACGAAAAAACAATATGGCAGAACGATCGATTGGTATTTGATTCATTCAATCTATTCCCTTATAATAATCTTGCAAGTCCCTCCATACACTTGCGCTAATGGCAGTACACCCGATCATAGGCTTAGCTCGAGATGGACATATTTTAAGAGTTGCGGTTACGTCAGTAAAAATGTATTTAAAGTGGAACATGGGACATGTTCGGACTCTTGCAATGGCAGTTGTTTTTGACAGAATCACAAAAGGCTAATGTTGAAAGTCTCTGTTGTTTTTCTTTGCATCACACTATATTACTTTAACAAGCAATTATCGATCCGACAATCCAAAGTTTGCAATCATCGTTTCACGCACGGGATCATCGAAGACTTCTAGACTTTTTAAAACCGATTTATGATATTTTTTATTAGTTAATAAGGAGAGGCTAGAGAAAATAGAGGTTGGATTATGAAAGCAAGTTTAAAAGGTAAAAAAGAAAACGAAATTGTTTCATATTTCAATCGTAAAAGATACTAGGAATTAGAAGCCATTTTATGTATGTTTTGAGGGGTCTAATTTTCGAAATTTGCTTATATTCGCGATGGTTGATACGATTTTGAGCTTGTTTGATAGTTGTAGTCTCCTGTTAAAAGATAAGACACCGAGTGCGGAAAAGAACTCAATCTATTTAAGTTTGCCACCGTCAAGCGAGTGCAAAAAGACGGAGAAGTTCAATTGGTCGGCAATCGAAGAACAAGCTCAAACATCGATTTCAGAGACTTTATTATTGATCTAGGCTTAATCTTGTGTTTGGCCTCATCTGGCCTTGAAACAGGCAGAGAAAGAGAGGTAGAGAGAACAAAAATGGCGGAAGTTATCATTGTCAGCATTGCTGGGAAGATTGATTATTAATCAATTATGAAGTGCCCCTCGACATTTCTTAGCACGATCCCTTTAGGTTATATTAATTCTGGCCATAATTCGTTGGGTTGATCGCAAGTTCTTCAGCAACCAAAAGTCATTGGAACAATGTCAAACATTAATGGCGCGTTTGTTTATGTTTCTGTTAAAAAATTGTTCTTTAATGGGAAAAACAGAAAAAAAACTATTTTTGTTTCAGGGAACAATTTTTAACTAGAAAGAAGCGTTTGATAAACTTGTTCCGGGAATAAAAAATTAATAAAAACACATTTGCTAAATTTATATTCTTTTTTTGTTTCTTTTAATTTTTTAATTTTATTTTTCCTTTTTTCTTTCTTTTTTTTTTTTTCTTTTGGTCGGTCACGGTCTTGGCCATGGCGCGGCCGGCCGATGAGGGCTGGCGGCCTCGCCCAGCCACAGTGAGGCTCGCCAGCCCCTGATGAGGCCAAGCCTCGCCGTGGTTGGGCGAGGCTCCTCGAGCTTGGGCTTGCCTAGATCTGGCGAGGTCGAGCTCGCACAGCCACCGGTGAGGCTTGGCCTCACCAAATTTGGGTGAACCCGAGTCACCGAGCCTCGTCCCGCGCCGACAAGGCTCGGCCTTGTAAGAATTTTTCTAATGTGGACTAAATTAATTGATATTGTAATTTACTGTTTTTACGGTTATCGTAAAACATGGTTGGTCTAAAGAGAGATAGAAGATTTCTTAATTAGTCTAATATGGGCTGGCTAGTGTGGGCCGAGTTGAGCCTGGCCCGTAATGAGAGGGACTGGCTGGAAACTCTATAAATAGTGCTCAAGTCTCTCCTCTAACCCTAATTCTCATATGTATCCTCACCTAAGGGGCGTTTACCTAACGCTACACGTGAGGAGGCCGCCTCATTGAGCCAGTGATACGGAGGGCAATAGAGGAGAAGGACTTGATGCATGGATCCCCTTGATATATATGTGTGTAATCCTTTTTATACTTTCGCTTTATGTTCGATGGATGCTAAAACATGTGCGTTAATCTTTCTACTCAATTATGCATGTTCTTGTTACTGTTATGGAGATCTTAGGGTTACGCAATTTGTGTCCAACATGTGGTATTAGAGCAACCATAACCCTAGAACTCGAACGCAATTGGTTTTGCCCTAATTTGTACGGATTTACCATAATTTGTACGGATCTACCCTAATTTGTATGGATTAGCCCTAATTGGTATTGATCTTGCCATAATTTGTGATTTTCGAGACTTTTTGTTCAATGAAAATTAAATTAAATCACAAATTTGGATTGAGGGAGACGAGATGAGCAAGAGGGTCGGCGGCGCGTCGCCGCTGGGGGATACCCCACACGCCCCCGCGCGGCCATGCGCCGCGCACTTAGGCGGCGCGTGCGGGCGCGTGGGGGCTTATTTTTGCGCGTGGTTGGCGGCGTTGGAGTCGTATGGTGATTTCCTATCTTGTGGTATATTTATTTTATATTTGATGGTTTTATTGATGTGAAATTGCATATGGAATTCTAAATATGTGTATTTTTAGTGTATTTTTGCGTATTTTTCTTGTATTTTCTGTGATTTTGGAAATACAGGTGATGAGTTACTAGTATGTTATCACATAATAAAAATGTGTGATTCATCAATAAAAATCAAACTTTATTGTGAACTGAAGTTGGTTTAATGAGATACAATCATTATGAGATAGTAATTGAATATATCTTGAGAATATGAGAAACAGTAAAAATCATGAAATTTTTATTGCTCATGTATACTCTTTTACATGTTGGTAATCTTTGAATGATAAGCGTTTTAATAACTTGTGACCAAACTGATTGTACTGATTAACATATATGCTGTATGTGGGTAATGCATATCGATTAAGTTACTGTATATTGTACATGAACTCATTTGGTTACTTGTTAATATCTATCAAGTTGAATATTTTTATGGTCAAGGAGTATGGCAATATTTACGCAGATCAATCGTATTTACTGTTAAATTTTAGATATTTGGTTCTCTAGTTTGACTCAATTAATAGGCCCTTTGGTTGAAGTAATGATATTTGTTACCTAAAATTGATTAATAAATCAGTTGTTGGCCTTGGAGTCATTTTTGCCTTATGAATTCATGAGTAATAATGGATCAACTATCAAACTTGTTGATTTGGTGTACCCTGTATTACTATTGATGTTAATTTGTGAGAGATATTATAGATCGGCATTCTTTTTAAGTTGTTCGGTAATATGTAATTGGGGTGCATAAGAGATGTTTTATTCTCTTATGAGAAGTTTTTTGTGTTACTGTGATCAATATATATATATATATATATATATGATTAATTTTTTATTAATGAATAAAGCAATGTAATTAGCATGATATGTGATTTTGGTGATATGATGCCCCTATCACTAAAGTTAAAATCACATATATATGGTGTATGTGAGGAGTAAAGCTTATATCCCTGGTATGAGAGAATTTCAATGATTCAATTGAGTAGTGACCGCCAAAGTGGCACGCTTTGGCGGTCACTACTCAATTGAGTTTGAGAAATTTCGATCTCATATGATGATTGTGATGTCTCCTGGTCTAATGCATAGTTATACTCCCAAAGGAGATGATTGTGTATCAGTTCATGGAGGGATACATGATAGTGTGGTGGAGAAGTGACTGATTCTAGTAATTCATATGCCCAAAGGTGATGAATTCACGAAAAATTGGAATATATTCTCATAACCCTTATCATATGAGGAGTGTACAATTGCATGTCATGTATTCTGCCCAAAGGTGATTATGTGATTTTGCATGTAACTCTCCGGATGTGTACTTGTACGTCAAGTTACACAATGCTCACATGATGCTAATTATATACTGCTTGTTTCAGTCACCTTTTCTGTAAATGGTAATTCCGTCATCATTGAGATTTTTTACTGCTTCAAATTTTAAGTTGTGGACATATGATTTGTTGCTTGACAAAATAGCAATTGAATTTGCTTATTGTCCATGAAGCGTTCCATTCTGGAACACTTGAAAAGAAGTTTGCCTGCGGACTGCACTGCTATAAGATGATGGAAGCCTTAGTTGCTTGAAATTATGTTTTGTCTAATATTGAAATTAGGACACATTTGCAAAAATTGTGTTTAAATCCTAATGACATATACATCTCGTATATGATTAAAAGGTTGTTAGGTTTAACAGTGGCAATGAGTATTTTGGCAAGTATGACAATGCGAAATAACTTAAAGGGTCATTTGTCAAATACTTTGTAGATTCTGGGGTGGTAATTTAATTACTATACTTGAAAATTCTAATAAAAAGATTTGGGCGAAAAGCATAAATGCACCATATTGAACATGGTGATGAATATGATTAGTAAGACTAATTTATCTGGTCTTTTGTGGGCTGATATTATGAAAGCAATTTTTTCATATACAAAATGGGTATTGATTTTATGACCCTAAAGAAGGTACAAGAATTATGGAATCACATACTCTAAAGTTTTTAAATATTGACGTAATTGTAGAGGATAGTTGCTCTCAGTTATTAAAGATAATAGTATGATGGAGGTTACTATGTTTTTGTCTTTACCTATACTGAGATAATTATGGAATCTCCTATACCATAGACTAAACTTGTTGAGGTTCAAGGTACTATTCTTGATATAGTTTATAATGAAATTTCTTAAACCTCTCAAGTGCGAGAATGAAGTAGTTGTAGCTTTATTAAGGAGATTTGTTAAGGAAAGACGATCGTTATACCATCGAGACTATATAGTCTATTTGTGAGAGCATGATTACAATATCCACTATATGGTTGATGTAATGACATATTTATAAATGTCGTTTTTTATTCTCAATTAAGTATGTGATTAGATGCCATAAAATGCGATATATAATCTATGAAACATGTTTGGAAACTTACTGACTTGTCTAAAGATCACAAGTTTATTAGTTGTAAATTGGCGTACAAAACTAAAAGAATTTCAAACAAAGATTGTGGAATTTAAAGCCAAATTTGTAACTAACGTTTTAACTCGAAAGAGGGGTGGATTGTTTATAGTGAAGAAATAATTATTTCTTTAAATGTTCTTTTAGAGTGAACGTTGCATTAATAATTTATTTTGATATAAAGTTACGCAAAATAGATACAAAATCTATATTGTGCAACTAGATGATTTTACTGCATTCAAGTAAACTTGTGTGTAGACGAAAAGTTCTAATTCATGGTCTTAAGAAAATTTCTAGACAATATTATTAAAGTTTCATAGTGTTGTTATTTTGTTCAATTGGGAATAAAGTAATTCAATATACTTTGCAAGGTCGGTGGGAGGAAATTTATTTTTTCTCATAATTTATGTACATGATATTTTGCTTACAAGTTGTGACCTTGAGACAATACTGAGGTCTGTAAGGATTGTTGTTGCCATATTATATTAGATTTTATCGGAGGACATTTGCTGATTGTATATTGGAAATATTCAATATACATCATTGCAAGCTAGGAATTGCTCATGTTGTTAAGGGTGATGGACTAAATCTATCACATTGTCCTTATTTAGATATTGAGAAAATCTAATTAAATGATGTACCTTGTGTTAGTGCACTTAAAAGTATAATGTATGCTCGAATTTGCACTAGACTAAATGTTGTCTTTGTGACGGGACTCCTAGGCAAATATCGGTCAAATCTAGAACATGATCACTGGGTTGTTGTTAAGAAGGCTTTAAGGTACTTAAAGAAGACAAGAGATTATAAGCTAATTTATAGACATGTTCAATTCTTGCAGTTAGTAGAGTATTTAGATGTAAACTTTGCTGGCTGTTCTGATGACATGCAATCAATAACGGAATACAGATTTATGTTAGTAGGAAGTGTAGTAAATAAAGTTCTTTGTTATCTTTTACTATGTATGCAGTGTTAGTAACATTCTTTTAGGTTGTTACTTGGGCTATTAGGCTCCAAATGTGACATCCCGATTTTCCAATTCTATTTTCAATAAATTGAGACGGGCATTTCGTTGGCACGCATATAGTTCCTTTCCTTGAGTCGGCCACTCATGTGAAAACTAGTCTATCGAGTGAAGCCGCTAAGAGGTTCTAATGCATCAGACTCGAGAATTTGATCAGGAAGCGACCTTTCGACCGAGCTAATCTGCAAGGGTTATTACGGCACAAATAAAAGTCGATTAGAGACTGGAGATAGGTCGACTCGACAGAGGCATGTGATCGAGTGTGGGTGATTCCACCAGATTGCATAATCCTTGTCGACCGACACTGGACCGACTTTTCTATCGATTGGGTACCCTGTGTTCGTATTTGAAACCTTGAGATTATGCCGACAACCATAGGTCGCCAATGTTTCAAAGATGTACATTGTGGCTTGAGATGATCAACCACAGATCAAATGCATGAAAATTTCTAAAGGCTACCCGGTAGGTTGGGCCACGCTAGTATCGTGCCAAAGTGAAATTAACTGTGAAATTGAGATCGAATTCAGAAATTGGAAGTCTGGGTGTGTCACAAATCATTTCAAGATCATTGAATCATCTTTGGGAAGATTTTTCATGCACGCCGAACTTTTCAGCAAAATAAGCAAGAAATAGCTAATTTGGCTCGAGAAATTAGTAGGCCGCTTTTGGTCGCGCTTTCGGGACTTAAGTTGGTCCTATGAACAAGTGAAGATGTGAATTGAAGTGTGGTTACATTGGGTTAATTTTATGGACTTCAATTTAATTCGATTGGGAGAGAATTGATAAGAATTGAAGAAATGGGACGTACAAGAATTGGACCCCGGCGGAAAATGGAAGTGGACCCATTGGAAGAGGTTGTGGAGGATTGGGTGAGTGGAGTGTGATGTCACCCATGATGTCATGGTGGTGGGCCATTTTTGGGGATTAAAGAAAAGGAAAAAGAAAAGAAAAAGCCCCCCATCTTTCTCTCTCTCTCCTTCTTCTCTCTCCTCCCTCTCTTCTTCCTCCCCAACCGTGCGACTCCATCTCGATCTCCTTCTTCTTCTTCGCACGCCACCAGCAGCAAGGGAGATCGTCGAGCAGCCCACCCGGAGCCACCCGTCACCGCCTCACGTTGCCGCACGCCGTCCTCGCCGTCCGCTCGCTCGCTGACCAGCTCGCCGCTCCGCTCGTGCTCGCCCGCGCTTGGCCGGCATCCCGAGCTGCTGTTCAGCTCGTGCGAGAACTACCGGAGCTTGTCCCCGCCGCCGTGAACCGCCGTTCATCGACGCCAGCCATCGCCGTAGCTCCTCCGCCGTCCCTCCGCCCATCCTGGCGCCGGATCCGCCTCTTCTCGGCCTCAACCGGAAGTTGTAGAAAAATGGGTATGGCAGCGACTTCGTGGCCTGTTTTGGCTGCCTTCCCGAGCCCGGATGCTCGGCCCGCTTTGAGGAAAGTTGTTCTCCTCGGCGTCCTCGTCGTTTTGGTCTGCTTGGTTCGCTAATCCGGTGAGTTTAACTCACTAAATCTTGATTAGATGGTTAATGATGCCCTAAGTGTGCTTAGTCTAAGTTAAGTAAGTTTAGGTGGTTAGATTAGTTTATTTGGTTGATGATTAGATTATGGTGTTTAATTAAGTTAAAGTGTGTTTAGTTTAAAGTTAAGTATGTTTATTTTTGATATAAAGCCTTGATGTGACATAATAGGGTTTTACTTTTGAATTATTTTATTGTTTCGAAATTCTGGAAATTATAATATTATATTATATTCCGAAATTATTAAAAAATTTAAAAAAAAATGGAAAAATTATTTTTGACCCGGTTGTTCAGAATTTCGTGCCGATCGTTGCTGTGTGTTCGGATTTTGAAATTGATGGTTGGATATTATAAATTGAGGCCGCGAATACCACCTAATAGAGGTCGTGCCCGATGAGGCCGTGAATACCACCTAATAGAGGTCGTGCCCGATGAGGCCGTGAATACCACCTACTAGAGGTCGTGCCTGATGAGGCCGTGAATTACCACCTGATTACAGGTCGTGCCGAGTGGGGCCGTGATGCCACTGATTCTAGTTTTGCCGAGTGGGGCCGTGATTAAGAGTAATGATTGATTATCTGAATTGACATGTAATTGGCCAAGTCGATTGATCGCTGAGACGATCCAAGTGATTGAATTGTTTTGATGATGTGATTGTGCCATGGTTGTTTGGTTATCATAATTGTACATGGTTGAATTATATAAATTGTGTTAACCTGCAGATGAAGGCTAATGCGAGGTAAGTCTTCTGTGTGATGTGGCTAGGCCACCCGGGGCGTATTTTCTTTCTAATAGGGATTTAGGGGGTTGAACTTGCTGAGACGTTGTCTCAGTGGTTATTGAATTACCATTTCAGGTCCCTGGTGGACGGAGCGGCCGGATAGCTTTGGTTGGCCTTGAAGAGTTGGAGAAGTGAAGTCATAAGGATTGGAGATCGTGTACGACTTGTAGGTCGTAGGATAACCTCTTTTTAAGAGCCAGTCTTTTGTAGACTTTTGGCTCTAGGCCTTCGTCTGTAACTCCATTGGTTTATGTAAGTGATTGGTTGTGAAATTGTTTCCTGCTTTTTTATCCCGTATTTAATTGTCAGGGGTTTATAATACGTTTCGCTTGCGCATTAATAAATGAATGGGGTCGGCGACACTACCTGGGAATGTCGCATTTGATCGAACACAGTGGGATGTGCGTGCGCTCGGGGTTCGGGGTGTGACACCAAAACCTCATGAAGGAATTTATCGTTTTAACTTGATGGATAGACCCATACGGTTGTATTGAGATAACAAATTTGTAGTATTATTTATTTACTACGTAGGTCTCAAGGAGTTTAAATATATGGTGGTCAGATATTTTTGACCATAAAGAAACGGTACAGAAAGGTGACTTATAATATAACATATTTTCACAGATGATGTGGTTGCAGATCCACTAACAAAAGGCCCACGCCCATGTGTTTTTTAGTAATATATCGTTAATATGGGCTTAGGAGTATCTTCGGATACTATTGTTTAGTGGGAGCTATTTTGGCTTTACTCTAATAAAGTTCACATCTGTGGTTCGTTACACTTAGTAACGGTTTGATATGTATCAATTTTTGTATTCAATAAACTATTTTGAATGTGTTGTTATTATGTTGAATACATATTGATAAAGTCTCAAGGGATTGTATAGACCTTGAGTGAAGGCTAGGGGCATCTGGGCATCCGGTTATTAGCCTTGTGCATATGTTTTGTGATACATAAAGAAAAGTTAACCATAAGAAAAGGACATATGTGGGTTCATTGGAACCATAAAGCATTCTCTAGTGACACAAGTTTTTTTGTGACACCTAAGGTAAGAAAATTGTGACTGACAAATGAGATCTCTCTATGAGAGATGTTATCCATTTGACACACTACCATATTGAATCCATATCAATAAAGTTGAGAACATTCGTGACCATGGAAGGCTCTGTGTGTATACATGCGGTTGCCGCCATAATTCAGTGTTTAAGACTTTATGGGACATGATTGACTATTAAGAATTATCTCTAGACCAAATGTGCGCACGTACAATACGATTTCAATTAATATAGTCCAAGTGGGAGAATGTTAGAGTTTTTCTAATGTGGACTAAATTAATTGATATTGTAATTTACTGTTTTTACAGTTATCGTAAAACAGGGTTGGTCTAAAGAGAGATAGAAGATTTCTTAATTAGTCTAATATGGGCTGGCTAGTGTGGGTCGAGTTGAGCCTGGCCCGTAATGAGAGGGACTGGTTGGAAACTCTATAAATAGTGCTCAAGTCTCTCCTCTAACTCTAATTCTCATATGTATCCTCACCTAAGGGGCGTTTACCTAACGCTACACGTGAGGAGGCCGCCTCATTGAGCCAGTGATACGGAGGGCAATAGAGGATAAGAACTTGATGCATGGATCCCCTTGATATATATGTGTAATCCTTTTTATGCTTCCGCTTTATATTCGATGGATCCTAAAACATGTGCGTTAATCTTTCTACTCAATTATGCATGTTCTTGTTCTGGTTATGGAGATCTTGGGGTTGCGCAATTTGCGTCCAACAGGCCTCGCCTTGGCTGGGCGAGATCGGGCTCGCCCAGATCCGGCGAGGCCGAGCCTCACCAGGGGCCGGCAACGCTTGGCCGTAATAGCATTCAAATCTAAAACGATGCGTCTATTTCGAGCGACTTCATCCAACTTACCATGGTCAATCAAGAGCAGCACCCCAATGGGAGCATTGGGTGGGCCACGTATTGTGAGCCGATGCGCCTTTGGGATAAGACGACTGGGAACGTGGCATATTTCACCACCCATTTCACCTTCGCCATCAATTCGCTAGGAAAGTCAAACTTTTCCGACGGATTGGCCTTCTTTCTTGTCCCTGAGAGGTCTCGGATCCCGTTCCAATAGGGGGGGAGGCGCCCTGACTCTTCTACATCCAGGCCGTGACCCTTCCAACCTTTCCACAAAGTTTGTAGCCGTTGAGTTTGACACTTTTTCTACAAGAGCGATAGCACCGTTGTGGACCCAAAATGTTCCCTAGTAGCACATGTCGGTATAGACTCGAATAATCTCAATTCCACGGCATATAGCTGCATGGATTGGTCCAAGGATACAATCATGAGTGGCGGGCGGATCAATGTTTATGACAACGTACAATTCTAGAACGCAGAACTTGAGCGTCACCTGATAGATGCCGACGCCACGGGTACTGACATAAATTCCTCCGCTATCTATGATATAGTCAACATGACAGAAGTATTTTACGGAGTGGGTGACTTTGGGTTTCTCGGCTGTCACAAGTATGTTTTTTGAGTTGCACACTCTTAAGGCATGGGAACTCAGCTCTAATGTGCAAGTGATGGCCGGAAAGAAGAGCAAGTTATGGCTGTGGGCTATCTTAGGCTTTGGTTCTTTTATATTGCTCATTCTTGTTCTAGCCTTTGTTTACTTTCGTCACCGTTCCAAGAGAAAGAGAACTTGCATGGGTGGAGAAGAAAATGATCCAGCGATTGAAAAGGAATTTGAGCAATTGTCGAGGCCCAAGAAATTCTCCTACAAGGATTTGGTTGCAGAACGATAACATTGCAATAAAACAATTACTTGGAGAAGGGGGGTTTGGTAGAGTCTACAAAGGTTACTTGACCAACTCAAATCGTTACGTCGCAATCAATAAGATTAACCTAGGTCAAGTCAAGGAGTGAAGGAGTTTGCTACTGAAGTGAAGATCATAAGCCGTTTTCGGCACAAAAACTTGATCGAACTCATTGGATGGTGTCATGAGAAAAAATAATTCATCCTTATATATGAGTTGATGTTTAATGGTAGCCTCAATCCTCATCTATTCAAAGAACAAACCTTCTTGCCATGGGAGTTGCAGTACAAAATCGCGCAAGGCATAGCCTCGGCATTGCTTTACCTCCATGAAGAGTGCAAACAATGCATCGTGCCTGGGACATAAAATCTAGCAATATCATGCTCGATTTCGATTTCAATGCTAAATTAGGGGACTTTGGTTTGGCTAGGCTAGTTGACCATGCTGAAGAGTTACAAACAATGGTGTTAGCTAGAACTAGGGGCTATTTGGCTCTTGAATACGTTTATACTGGCAAGGCAAGTAAGGAATCAAATGTCTATAGCTTTGAAGTCATCCTATTAAAGATAGCTTGTGGAAGATGTTGTAAAAAGTATTAGAATACATAAAATAATAAAAATGATTGGAAATACATTACAAAATATTAGAAAATAAAAAGAAATGTTTGAGGTGTGCAAACATTGTTCTTAAGGATAATTCCGCCTCTCGGAGCACGTAACTTGGTGCGTAAGGCTTCAGCGGCTATCTTTCAAAGATACAATAGACCTTTCTCTATGCTCTGCACTGAATATTAGAAGGAAACAGAACAACTTTTGTGTATAACCCAGCAAAAAGAAAATGAAAGATGTGAGAACATATTGTATCTACTAAGATTGTGGTTTGAAGTTTAATTTATGTTTAAACAAGGAAAAGAAAGAGCTGTTAGGAGATTATCATAAATCATTTGATAATTAAAAAGATGACCATTATAAAATAATGAAGAGTTTATGAAGTAATAAATCAAAAGTTATAAAGTTGTTAGACGACTGTTATACAACCATTATAAAGTCGTTATATGACTGTTGAAAAAACCGTTACAAAAATGATAACTTCCATGACGATTATAATTTCTAATAAATATTTCAAAACCATTGAAATATCCAATAGAAGAAAGGTTCTCGAGCCAAGGATTGAGGAAGGCCAAGTCCGACTGGTGGACTAGGTTTGGCAGCTGTATGGGACTGGGAGGCTACTTGACGTGGCATACTCTAAACTTGGTAACAATTTCAATGAAAACCAATTGGAGTGCTTGATGTTTTAGGGCCGTGGTGCGCTCATCCGGACCACATTCCCCGTCCTCCCATAAGAGAAGCGTTAAATGTTCTTGAAGGCTTTATTTAATTAAAGGGCTTAAGGCCCTATCCGCCCAAGTCGGCCCGAAAAACCCGGCCCATGGGAAAAAGAGCCCGTGGAAAGAATAGGGTATAAAAGGAAGGAGAGAGAGAGAAAAACATACCGTTTTGTTAAAGGAAAAGACGTACGTTTTTCTCTCTCAACGCTCTCCCTCCCTTACGCTGTTCTTCAAAGAAAACAGTGAAGTGCTTGAAGGAATTTTGCCTCCCCGGATCGAACAGGATCGGATTCTCTCCCTCCATTGGCGTCGGTGTCTAATCTGTGGATTAAAAGGTACGCTCGACTCTGTGGTGTGCTTTAGGATCGGTGATACGTGTCGTTTTCTTGGGCTTCGCTTCCGCATTGATTTAGGGGTTCGATTTAGTGTCGAATCCGGTGTTTGGGGGATCCGTTATTCCCAACATTGGTATCAGAGCCCTAGTTCACGTTTTCCCGATCAATTTGATGTGTTTTGGTTGATTTTTCGCAAAAGGAATTTCGGCCGTACGGATCGGGGCGAGCAATCCCGACACCCGAGACTTCTTCGGCCTTTTTTATGAGTTTTCGAATATCAAAACAAAATTCTGAAAGCACTGGGAGAAAGAGGACGTCGAGACGAGTCTGGAGATGCCTCGAGCGCCGCCGGCCCCACCGCACGCGCCCACACGCGCGCCGGAAAGCGCTGCGCTGTGGGCGCGACGCGCACGGAAGCGCTCGATCGCCAGGCGCGTGCTCGCCGCCGGCCGGCGAACCGGCACGCGCCGGTCCGCGGACCGACGCGTCCTGACGTCAGCATGACGTCACCCAACGGTCAGTAACCGCTGGGGTGACGTCATCGATGATGTCAGCGATGACGTCGGTTGGCCGGCGGCGACCCGACCCGCGAACCGACCCGACCCGACCTGCTGGCGATGTCACGCGCGTGGCACGTGTGCCGCCGACGCCCGCGTGACGTCGGCCGGTGCACGCGCGGCACGTGCGAGCGGTCCGGCGGTCCCGCCGGTCCGTCGGCCCGACCGGTCCGACCGGTCCGTCGGTCCGACCGGTCCGACGACCGACGAGCGTTGACCGGCGACGACCGTTGACCGTTGACTTGACCGTTGACCGTTGACCGACCGTTGACCGTTGACTTTGACCGTTGACCACAAAAAAAAAAAAAAAAAAAAAAAAAAAAAAAAAAAAAAAAAAAAAAGGAAAAGAATGTGTTTCTTTTTCAATTAAGTCTATGTGGATTATATGTAATCCCTTATTTGTTCTGCATTTGTTGCAGGAACAATGCCTCCCCTGAGGTTGCGCACACCTATTCGCGCAAATGACCATGAACAAAAGGAAAGGTCTAAGTTGATAGGCGAAATGACGATCATCGATGGGAGAGTGGTGACTTAATTGATCACGTCCTTGAAGTCAACGGGAAAATTCAACAGTCATATGGAATGGTCGTCCTATGTCACGGTCGAAAATGGTGCGATTTTTCATAAGCACTCTTCCACCTGAATGGCAAGATGTGTTGAATCGCATATGGGATGTCAACGGAGCTACTTCCTATAAGAAAATTGTGATAGATTTTGTAAATGAATATTACTGTATTGTTACAAGGGAAAAGATCAAGAAATTGAACAAAAGAGGATCTTTCCCAGTTCGTGTGCTGACTATGTGTTAGTTGTATTAGATGATGTATGTTAAGTGTGCTTTGTGGACATATAATGTATTGTTCACTACCCGATTGTTATTGATGTAACAACTGATATGTTAGTTGTATTGATTGAAAGCATTATTGTTTTATTGGAATTCAATTATCTCTTGCTTTACATATTTGTTCTTGTGTGGGGTAATTAGCTATGGGTAGTTATATAAGTTTTTGTAGCTTCATAGAATTGATTTTGCATATGACAATCATATTAATGATAGTTTTAAGTTAGGATTTTTGGAGGATGATTGGAAACGTAGTGACCTTTTGATTCTCCGAAGCCTTACTTGAAATTATTTATTAATATGATGGGTCTATGCAAATAGGGATGCATAAATGATAGGCATTAATAATTCGTGCATATTTTATCTGATTTGTTCAGATCAATGGCTTCAGCCACAAAGAGCATAGTTGCTGAGCTGAACAAAGGTGAAAAGCTCAATGGAGACAACTATGAAGTTTGGCAAATGAAAATCCAAGTATGTCTTTGGAAGAGCAAGAAGCACTTGAGGCTCTTGTCATGACCATGGTTGAACCCGAAGATGGAACCACCGAGCAGACAAAAAGGACAAAGAAGCTTTTTATGTGTGGAAAAGAATGAACTCTCTAGCTCGCATCACGTTGCCGAGCAGCATGGAAAATGACGTCATGCGAGAGTTTCGGCGTTTTGACAATGCCAAGGAAATGTGGGAGGCATTGGAAGCTAGATTTGGTCACACTTCGGTGACTAGACTGAGGCAGCTCACTATCAGGTTTGACTCCTATAAGAAGCCTCATGGTCAGACCATGAAGCAACATCTTAGAAAGATGTCAAACATGATAACGAGGCGAGAGACGCCGGCCATGTCCTCACGTATGAACAAGCAAGTGCAAGCGGTGATTCGTTCCTTGCCTCGAGTTGGGAGCATATGAAGGTGCACCGACTCACAATGAAAACATCAAAACCTTTGAGGATGCAATGCGTCATCTTGAGCTGGAAGAGGACCGCTTTGTTGGCTGCTAAGCCGGATGCTGAACTTTATCATGCTGGTTCTAGCTCAATTGGAGCTTCGAGCTCCAAGCGCAAGCGCCCTAGCTGGTTTGATAAGGGGAAAGGCAAGGAAGAAGCTGGTCCTTCAGGGAAGAAACCCAAGTTTAACCAACATCATAGAGGAAAGCGTCCTCACATGAAGAAGTTAGCAAGGGTGAAATGCTACAAACCGTGACAAGAAGGGTCACTATGCTCGCGATATGTCGTGAGCCAAAGAAGGTATGCACCCCTTGTACTTTTCAGAACTTTGCTTATGTGTCGAGTTACGTGTTTCTAACCGAGTCTAATCCTTTGTGACCGTGGATTCGGGAGCGACGGACCATGTAGCGAAGGTAAGGATAGAGGATCCTTCGTGGAATTCCGACGAGTACCAACTGGAACTAAGTGGATCTATGTGGGAAATAACTCCGAGCTGAAGTGAAAGGAATTGGCACATGCCAACCGAATATGCGTGGTGGACGCACTTTATTCCTTCATGATGTGCTTTGTATGCTCCGGAGATTCGTCGGAATTTAGTGTCTCGTATTAATGTTGGTTAGATTAGGTTTTAATGTGAACTTCGTAGTAGAGGTGTGAATTTGTTTTTGGAGACAAATTACTATGGTTGTGGCTATTTTCTAGATGGTTTTATTGTATTGGATATTGAGTATATTAATGCAAATGTTTGTTATTCCCTTATCACATCTTCTAATACCTATGATAATGATGTGAATGTGTGGCATGCTAGGCTTGGTCACATTGGCCAACAACGTATGAATAGACTAGCTAAAGAGGGCTTGTTGGGTAATATTGAAAAAGTCGATTTACCCATATGTAAGCATTGCCTAGAAGGGAAAACAACACGGAAACCATTTGGGAAAGGGAAAAGAGCTGAATTTCCTCTGCATTTAATCCATTCTGATGTCTGTGGTCCAATGAATGTGAGAGGAAGGCATGGGGCTGTTTATTTCATCACCTTTATTGATGATTATACTCGATTCGGATATGTCTATTTGATTTCTCATAAGTCTAAGCAATAAGTTGTTTCAAAAGGTTTATGAACCTGGTAGAAAATCAATTAGACAAGAAAATAAAAACATTGAGATCCGATCGAGGTCGAGAATATTTATCCGATGAGTTCAGAAAATTATGTGATGAAAAAGGAATAGAAAGACAGTTGTCTATTCCGTATACTCCTCAACAAAATGGTGTTGCGAGAGAAAGAAACAGAACCCTACTGGAAATGGTTAGGTCTATGATGGCGCATGCTAACTTACCTATCACCTTTTGGAGTGATGCATTGTTAACTCGCTGCCTATATACTTAATTGGGTGCCTTCCAAATCGAGTTACTTCCACTCCATATGAGTTATGGACAGGTAGAAAACCGGACTTAAGTTTTCTTAAGCCATGGGGTTGTGCTGCCTACACACATGATTCCTCTCACAAATTTGGGAAATTAGGTCCCGAGGAAAGAAGAGTATTTTCATAAGATACTCAGAACACTCAAAAGGGTATGTGTTCATTGGTGAGCAGGAAAGTGGGAGTGTAACGAATATGAATCACGAGATGTCACATTCTTAGAGGATGAGTTTCCTAAGAAGGGCGAAATAGGGGAAGATCACTCCCTATTTGAGACTTTGGATCAGGATAATGATATTGGTGGAGTTCATCCAAGTGGGAGCATAATAGGGAATGATGTACAAAGTGTACAATCTCCCGTAAAGGCGAACAAGTCGCCAAAGTATTCCCGTCGACGTTTTGACATTGAAGGGGAAACTTTTATGGTTGCTCCACAAGATGAGGATGAGCCAAGAAATATCAATGAGGCTCAAGTGCCCTAGTAAAGAAAAATGGATTCGTGCAATGGAAGAGGAAATGGAGTCAATGGAATCAAACCAAGTCTGGGAACTGGTTGATCTTCCAAAAGGACGCAAAGCTATTGGGAACAAATGGGTTCTCAAAATTAAGCGAAAGGCTGATGGCTCGATTGAAAGGCATAAGGCTCGCCTTGTGGCGAAAGGGTATAATCAACAGGAAGGAATTGATTATGAAGATACGTTTTCTCCTGTAGTAAGATTTACCTCTATTCGCATTATTCTGGCAATAGTAGCTAGTCTGGATCTTGAGTTACATCAAATGGATGTAAAGACTGCTTTCCTCAATGGAGAATTAGAGGAAGAAATATATATGGAACAACCTTGATGGTTTCATAGTGAAAGGCCAAGAAGAAAAGGTATGTCGACTTTTGAGGTCGATATATGGTCTTAACGATCATCAAGACAATGGTATATACGTTTTCATAATGCCATAGTGGCATATGATTTTACAATGATTGATGAGGATCATTGTGTATATATCAAAAGATCCAAGGATCAATTTGTGATCATATCATTATATGTTGATGATATACCGATTGCCGGAAGCAATATGGAGTTGGTTAATACTTTGTCAAGAGATGGTTGTCTTCTAACTTTGAGATGAAGGATATGGGTGAGGCTGCATATATTCTTGGAGTTAAGATTTCGAGGATCGTTCGAAGAGATCGTTGTCTCTTTCGCAAGAAACCTATATAAATAAGGTTCTTGAACGATTTCGTATGCAAGACTCGTAAACCCATAGACACTCCTATTGCGAAAGGTGAAGGATTGAGCCATAGATTGTGTCCAGGGACTCCACAAGAGAAGGAACAAATGAAACATGTTCCTTATGCTAGTGCTGTTGGGAGTTTGATGTATGCTATGATGTGTACAAGACCCGACATATGCTTTGCGGTTGGAATGATGAGTAGATACCAATCCAATCCGGTCCAAGACACTGGAAAGCCGTGAAGAGAATACCGAGGTATCGAAGGGAACTGCTGATTTCAAGTTGAATTATCAAGGAAAGGATCTGCGACTTGAAGGCTATTCGAGATGCTTGATTGGGGAGGAGATTTAGATGAAAGAAAATCTACCTCGGGTTTTGCTTACTTACGAACAATGGCGCCATATCATGGAGCAGTAAGAAGCAAACGTGCATAGCCTTATCCACGATGGAAGCTGAGTTCGTGGCGTTATCAGCAGCAGTACAAGAAGGAGTTTGGCTTAAGAGATTTTTGGATCATTTAGGTGTTATTGAGAAAGCTGTAAATCCATTGTTGGTTAATTGTGATAGCCAAGCAGCTATAGCGTACACCAAAGATCCAAAGTATCATGGCAAGACCAAACATATAGATACCAAGTATAACTTTGTAAAAGATATGGTTGCACGAAAGGATGTGAACTTGCAGTACATATCTACGCATAGAATGGTAGCAGATCCTATGACAAAGCCAATACCTAGAGATGTGTTTTGTGGTCATGTAAAATCTCTAGGATTGCGTAGAGTCGATGTACTTGAATTGTAATTTCCCTAAGTTGTTCACATTTATGAAATTTTATTTTTCATTGATTAATGCCTATGAACCTTAGTATAATCTTTATGCATCTTAATGCTCGTGCATTATTTTAAGTTGAGAAGTATGTCGGACAGATATTAGATTAGCCCACTCACACGGGTAATCGCCTCATTTACTTGTGTGATAAATAGAGATGAGACTGTTTTTAAGCTTATTATCTAGGTGATAATCGAGAGCTCAAGCTTAAAACACGTATGTCGCCTTAACGAGTGTTAAGATGAGGACATAATTCTTGCGATGTCCGAAAGTAAAATACCCCACATATTTTACTCTATCTGTCTAAGATGCCGATGTGAGTTCGATGAATTTTGTGAATGAGTAGATACGTGAACTCAAGTTAGACATTGGGTATGTCGAACTATCATCTGTACGGTATTGAAAGGTGTAGACATACGCTCCATGGGAAAGGAGTTAATACCGTAATACGTATTTCATACTACGTATGCATGAGACGACCAATAAGAGTGGCAAAAAGTTTGATCTCAACTTTTATGACGTGTGAGACTCTTGAGGAAAAGAGTTCCTCAATTTTTGAAGTCCCCTCAGGACTCTTACTTATTCTCAAGATTTCTATTTAGTGTTTGCTATCTTAGTGTGTTGCCAATGGTCATGAGATGATTCGATCTAATGGGGCATTTCTAGAAAAGCAAGCTGTACTGAAATTGAGAGTTTGAAGGAAAGAGGAAGATCGATTTTGGAGAATCACATTATAGTTTTGTATTCACCGGTCGACCAATTATAACTGTCTTTGTGATAATTATAATTGTGAATACAATATATATATCATGTTTTAAAAGAGATCAAGGGAGATATAAATGTGATCGATCGATCTAGGGTACTGCATACTAAATCTACTCGAGTGAGACGCCCATTATGAGCTGCTATATATTCCTAACGAGATGTATAGCAACGAGCTCTCAAAGTATGCTGGTCGCACGGATTATTCACCGGTATGAATGTTGAAGAGAGGTAAAGAGAATTCTGTTCGGCCCACCTTGTGCGAGTGGGAGATGAAGGCTTTATTTAATTAAAGGGCTTAAGGCCCTATCCGCCCAAGTGGGCCCGAAACCCGGCCCATGGGAAAAAGAGCCCGTGGAAAGAATAGGGTATAAAAGGAAGGAGAGAGAGAAAAACATACCGTTTTGTTAAAGGAAAAGACGTACGTTTTTCTCTCTCAACGCTCTCCCTCCCTTACGTTGTTCTTCAAAGAAAACAGATGAAGTGCTTGAAGGAATTTTGCCTCCCCGGATCGAACAGGATCGGATTCTCTCCCTCCATTGGCGTCGGTGTCTAATCTGTGGATTAAAAGGTACGCTCGACTCTGTGGTGTGCTTTAGGATCGGTGATACGTGTCGTTTTCTTGGGCTTCGCTTCCGCATTGATTTAGGGGTTCGATTTAGTGTCGAATCCGGTGTTTGGGGGATCCGTTATTCCCAACAGTTCTTAACTTTAATGCAATGCCACCCGTTCTCCCATCGGAATTGCTAGTCCTAGCACACCTGGTGCCTCCACCCGCATTCACTCTAACATCGATTATTTCATCCCAATCCACCTCGACCAGCAGCACCAAAATGTCCACATTTACTACTTGTGTATGATCCTCTTATCCAGCTTCCTCTGCATTGCTCCCAAATGCAGGATGAATTCCTACTTTCGGTATATTTTTCGATAATTAGTTTGACTTGTAGATTGCACTTGAAATTTGGTTTCGGATAATTATCCGTTTCTTATAAATTCCTTCACGTGTACCTTAGTATTAACTCTTCATGTTTAAACTTCCATTTGATCTTCCGGAATAAGTCTAATTAGAGTTTTCCCTCCAAAATCGACCATTGCTTATACTGTCCTCTCATGCTTCATCAAAGTTAAAACTCAATGCAATTCATAGGTGAAGGACTTTAAAAAGATTTAGGGTTGGAAATATATTGTGCCCGTTCATTGCCTGAAGTCCTCGGTCTTAGTCGAACTTCTGTAAAATTGTTGTTCTCTTGTTGCAAATCGAAAGCCTTGGTTTGCCCCATTGCATTTATTATGCAAGTTTTAGGATTTTCCGTGTTTACACCCCAAGGTGCAAGTGCTGATCATACGTGGCTTGGTTAATGCTGATAAATGAACCTCTTATCACTTTTGGTGAGTTGGACACGGGAACTAAATGGAGATCCTTTTGTTGTTGTGAAACGAAACGAGCAAGATTCCCTCCCTTTTTTTTTTGGTCGAAAAGATTCCCTCCCTTCAGAAGATGCTGAAGCAGTGAGATGAATGGTCTGAGATAAGATAATGGAGAATAATAGCTATTAGAGATAAATATGATTTTTTTTTTATATATTTCAATGATTTTTTTTTCAGTGTAATTTCGTATATTTCTCTATATATATCAGCTTATTTATAGGCTTTATTAATGATTATCTAAAGTGGGTAATCAATTTGGATTGATAAAAAATATGTACAATCAATAGAGATTAATGCATAATTTTGAGAGATATGATCCTAATTATCTCTAATAATAGAAATGCCATAAGCTATCAATACTTGAACATCATGTTCTTTGAGCCATGAAGTTCCCTTGTCAAGGGATGTTAGCGATTCCTATCTTGATTTAGAAGAGACATTTCAAAGACTGCCCAGATAGTGCTTGTTATTGAATTTTGGAGAAACTTAAGAATGTTAACTGGAATTAAAAGCACACTATAAATGGTGGATTTTGTCGATAAGCAACTTTTTTGGTTTTTTAGCGGAGAAGCGCTTAAAAAAAGGCATATCCATTATTGAGAGTTGTTTTTTCTTTGGAATTGACGACAAGATTGACGACATTGACATACTCTAATAAATCATTAGAAAGTTCTTCAATTGCTCGATCGAGTTCGTGGTGTGTACTACTTAGCTTCTCAGTTCCCCAAAAAAAGTCAAAAACATTAATAAAACAAGGCAACAAGTTTATTTATCAGTTTTATATTGTTAATATTTCGTAAAATTTTACAGAAAAAAATAAAATTTTCTAATTCTCTTATACATCATTTTATCCATTTGTCAGTTTATTATACACTTTTTCCGTTCTCATCTAACATGTCGGCGGATTTCAATCTCAGACCTAATCCAAAAAAAAAAAATAAAAAATCATAACTTAATTCTCATCTTTCCTCCTCTCGCCTGCTGCCACTAGCCATTTTAATAATTTTATCCCTCCATGGCCGCCGTTGCTGCACGCTGCCTCCACTTTCGGCGGATTAATGGAGCTTTCCCTTTCATTTACACCGGTTTCATCTGACTTTTATTCGCCGTGTTGGGGCTGCTGTGAAATTTACCCAAAAAGGTAGTATTTCAGAAGCTGACCAAAGAAGATTTATGGGTGAAATGAAAACTTGCATCAATTGAGTTCGCTCCAAAACACAAAAGGGCTGAATGTTATGAGATTGATTATTATAATGATGTTAGAAACGATACTTCGAAGATAGAAAAATTTGGATTTGGTAAAAGACATATTTGATTACAATAATCCTATAAAATTCTTTTTTCTTCATAGTAAAAATATGAATTTCTTTTCTGTTCTTGTAAATTTCAATAACCGTTCGAAAGCAATGCAGGAATATTATAAAAATGACAGATGACTTTCTTTACAGGTAACTTATGATAATTTACCCACATTTTTATGAAATTATAACTTGTTATTAAGAGTTTGTAGATTACCAACTTTGCACTAACTTACCAACCTTTGTTTGCATAACTTTTTAGAACTTCAGATTTACTAACTCTTATGAAATTACTATACTTAATTAGAGTGGCTTACCAATTTTCATCAAGTTAACAACTAGGTTTGGTTACAAACTCTGATTCATTAATAAACATTGATAACTCACTCATATAAAAATTAGTAACGCAAAATTAGTTGGCAACTTAATAGATAATAGTTGATAATTAATCTAACTATGGTTTGCAATTTTTAAAAAGAAATGGTAAGTTTAAGTTATTGGTAAGCTTCCCTTCCCTTTACCCGTTTTTCATGCAATTTGTTACTTTCCAAAGAATTTAATCATATAGGATGCAAAGCTCCATTTTCTTAACCCTAGGCGGATGAAAAAGATCACCTGATAGATTTCTTGAATTTACTGGGCTCATTTGTGGGGAGCTATTTTTCTTTTTCATCTTTTGGGTTGCGCAATAAAACACTGAAGACTATGACCCAGTAGTCTCCTCCTTTAATTTATAGCCTTTCAAGTGCCATTTGTCTCCTTTGGCCTCCTTTCCGAAAATACATTGAAACATCTATAGGCGTATGTTGATCAAATTCACGTGAATAGTTGATCAGGTGGACCTTAGGATGGGAAGACTCCCAGAATTAATGGTATAGATTGATGTTGGTTCAATTTATAAGATATGCAGTAACTTCTCTTTTCGATCACTTTCCGATCACTTTCAATTACTACTATTTCTTAATTTCACCTTCTTTATGGAGATCTTGTCTTCTCAATTATCAAAAGTGCTGAACAATATTTATAGCCAGGGAAAAGCCTTTTTCTTCACTACCATACAATTCTTTCTCAATATTTTCTTCTTTGGAGTGGTTTTCATTTAGAACATTGTTTGTGGCCTATTATCTCCAATGAGAGAGAGAGAGAGAGAGAGAGAGAGAGAGAGAGCATTTCCGAGCGGAGTTTCCCTTCGACATTTTTATGTTTGTAGCCTATTATCGTTTAAGGATAAATATATTGAAAGTCTAAAAGTTGTCATAAAAGTGTAATTGAATTTTATAACTTTCAAAAAGTATAATTAAGTCCTAAAACTTATTATGAAAGTACAATCAAATCTTAAAACTTTAAAAAATGCAATCAAATTCTAGTAGTTATCAAATTGGTCAAATCAAATCCTTTTATTAATTACACTTTTTGAAAATTTAGAACTCGAATTACACTTTCATGATAAATTTTAAAATTTGATTAAACTTTTTAAAAATTTTACTCAAGTATATTTTCATGACAAATTTAATAAGTTTAAGACTTTCAGTGTTCTTATTCTTATCTTCTACGTGAAATGAGGTTTTCTTCTTTTGACAAAATTCCCCATCTTCACTCCCAAATGGAGTGACAAGATCTACCCATTTGTTGCAAACGTAAGTCATGTTTAGACGGTCAACTGACGAAACCCCGCGGCAACTAGCGTTCTTGCAAGGGCCGTCGTTTTTGACCCAAAACCAAAGACTAAAAAGTCTCCTAAACCCAACTTTTTTGTCATGTTTTTCAATTACAATGAGCTAGTGTTTTTCTTTGCTTCAACTGATATTTACCAATAAAAACAGTTTTTGATCCCATTTTCCGAAATTCATAATCATCTTACGTTTAACACAAACATAATCAATGACTCATTTGATATTAGAGCAGTCTAGACTACTTATATATGATTTACAAAATGCACTTTAAGTGTTTTGTCGGAAGAGTGACTCTTTATACAAATCTGTTATATTCAAGAATGAATCTTAGCTTTGACACATTTCTCTTATAAGCCTATTCTATAAATTAGACTTAGTAGGTCTAACATTTTCATAGCGACCAAAAAAAGTCTAGCCTTTTTAAAAAATAAATAAATTAAACACTATCCTCTAGAACCTACTTTGACTGACCAATAAAGAGAGTTGACAATTTTTCAATGGGATTAATTTTTCTCGTCGTGGCGTGCGTAGCCATTGCTTCGGAATCAAATTGATTATGAAATGCCCTCTCCACATTTGTTGACATGACTCCTTTAGATTATAATAATACTCGCGATGATTATTTTTCTTTTTATACACTTCAAGTCTAGAGACTTAGTCGTCGAGGAAGCGTGTTTTGACTCTCTCCGTTTCGTTTGCATTAAACCGTTCCGAGATTGATCGCAAGTTGTTCAAGAACCAAAAAGCCTCGGTCAAAGCACAAAAAAGCTGCGCTGAGTCCCTGAATTCAAGAGCAATCTTGAAACCTCAACGAGGATGGAACTTCATAGCTTAGCAGATGTCATAAGTTTCAAGACCAGGAAGCTTCAGTCACTCTTCGTCTTGGTCCTCTCTCTAGCCATTGCTTGCACTGCTTCGGCGTCCTCTCAGGGCATCAATTTCACCTTCGAGAATTTCGGCGATGGTAGCATTGATTACCAAGGCGATGTCTCGATTTCGGAAGACGCCATCCAACTTACCCGGTCCAGTTTAGGCCAGCAAACCAATCAGAGCGTGGGGTGGGCCACGTACCGCAAGCCGATGCGCCTTTGGGATAAGGCGACTGGGAACATGGCGGATTTCACCACCCAATTCACCTTCATCATTGATTCACGGAAGGGGTACAGTTTCGCTGATGGAATGACCTTCTTTCTTGTCCCCGAGGGGTCTCGACTCCCGGTCAACTCGTCGGGATACAACCTCGGTCTTGTAAATCCGAACCGCGACCCTTCCAACTCTTCTACTTCGTTTGTGGCCATCGAGTTCGACACTTACATCAACAAAAATACCGAGGTCATGGACCCGAATTGTTCACAATATACACATGTCGGTATAGACTTGAATAATCTCACTTCCACGGTCTATAACTGTGTCGACTGGCTTGGGGCCAAAATTAGGAGTGGTGGGCAGATCAAAGCTACCATAACATACAATTCTGGCACACAGAATTTGAGTGTTCTCATGGTAGATGCCGATGCCACGGGTGCCAACATAGATTCCTCTGCTATCTATGCTATAGTCGACATGAGAAAGTATTTGCCAGAGTGGGTGACTATTGGTTTCTCGGCTGCCACAGGTTCGGATTCCGAGTTGCACACTGTTAAGGCATGGAGTTTCAGCTCTACAGTGCAAGTGGCCGAAAAAAAGAGCAAGTTATGGCTATGGGCTACCTTGGGCTCAGGTTCTTTCATTTTGCTCATTCTCGTTCTAGCCTTTATTTGGTTTCGTCAGCGTTCGAAGAGAAAGAGAGCTTACACGAGTGGAGAAGAAGATGATCCAGCGATTGAAGAAGAATTCGAGCAAGGGTTGGGGCCCAAAAAAATCCCCTACAAGGACTTGGTGGCGGCAACCGATAATTTTGCAATTGGACGGTTGCTTGGAGAAGGGGGCTTTGGGAGAGTGTATGAAGGTTACTTGACCAGCGTGAATGCTAATGTCGCAATCAAGAAGATTAACCCTGGGTCAAGACAAGGGATAAAGGAGTATGCCACCGAAGTGAAGACCATAAGCCGGCTCCGACATAGAAACTTAGTCCAACTCATCGGATGGTGTCATGAGAAAAAGGAACTCCTCCTCATCTATGAGTTCATGTTTAATGGGAGCCTCGATTTTCATCTATTCAAAGAACGAACTTTCTTGTCATGGGAGAAAAGGTACAAAATTGCACAAGGCATAGCCTCATCATTACTTTACCTCCATGAAGAATGGGAACAATGTGTTGTGCACCGGGATGTAAAGTCCAGCAATATCATGCTCGATTCTGATTTCAATGCTAAATTAGGGGACTTTGGTTTGGCTAGGTTAGTTGACCATGCCAAAGGGTTACAAACAACGGTGTTGGCTGGAACCATGGGTTATATGGCTCCTGAATGTGTTTATACAGGCAAAGCAAGTAAGGAATCGGATGTCTATAGCTTTGGAGTTGTCTTATTAGAAATAGCATGTGGAAGAAAAGTTATTGAGCCAAGGGCTAACGAAGGTCAGGTCCGGCTGGTGGACTGGGTTTGGGAGCTTTATGGGACAGGGAAGCTACTTGATGCTGCAGACTCGAAACTTGGTACCGATTTTGTTGAAAAGCAACTAGAATGCTTGATTGTTGTAGGCCTGTGGTGCGCTCATCCAGACCACACAGCCCGTCCTTCCATAAGAGATGCATCAAATGTTGTCAACTTTAACGCCTTGCCGCCTGTTCTCCCGTCGAAATTGCCAGTCCCCACATATCTAGCACCTCTATCCACATTCTCTACAGAATCAATTGTTTCCTCCCATAACACCACGACTAGTAGCACCGAGGTGTCCACATTCAGTACCTCTTCTATGCAATCCTCTCGTTCAGCTTCCGCCGCATTGCTCACAAATGCAGGTTGATTTCCTACTTTCAGTATATTTTTCTAGGGCATTGTATATTGAAAATTGTTTCGGATATCATGTGTTTCATATTAATTCCTAATAAAAGGCATGTCTTGTATTTTTTTTTTTTTTTTGTGATAAGAAAATTTATCTTAAATATGTAACTCTCGATTAATAGGCAATCACTGTTGCGAAGTGCTTTTTAATCATGGAACCTACTAAAAGATATTGTTGTAATGTGTTTAATATGCCAAGTTAATGAAAATTTTAATGATATGATTTTAATGTAAAATTTTTTCACTTAGATTCAAAGTTGACTTAATTGATGTGTTCGAGAGAGTTTCAATTTCTCTAAATCGAAAAGAAAAAGAGAAAAAAAGGGACAGATTCGAATATAAACACCCTTGATTGCGCCGGATTATATATATATTTTATTATACGTTTTCTATTTTTAAAAAATAATATGATAAACTAAATGGTCCCAAAACCCTTCCTCGCATCTCAATGGACACTTTCAAAGTTGGTTGGGACAAAAGTAGTATTGATCAAACTTTATCAGCCACCAGTTGGTCAAACCGAGTAGTCCTTAGTGGGGGCTCAAGTGGGTGCCGTAAACATGAGTCTCTTGACAAACTAGACATGTACAGTTGACGGAAGATGGCTTTGGAACATAAAGGTAGCATATGAAGAATAAAGATTCGATAAATAGAATTAATGAAAGTTTGGGATTAAAAAGTGCAATCAAGTCATAATATTTATTAAATTAATCTAAAAATTCTTTTATTGATTATACTTTTTAAAAGTTTAAAAATCGATTGCACCTTCAAGATAAGTTTTAGAGATTCCTTATAAAATTTTACTCAAAATTTTAAGATTTTTAATGTTCTTATTCCTATCTTCTACGTGGAACGAGGTTATCTTCTTTTGACAAAATTCCACATCTCCGCACCCAAATGGAGGGACACGATCGACCCATTTGTTGCATCAGACGCAAGTCATGTTTAGATTGTCAATTGACAAAGCCCCGGCACAACTGGCGGGCTTGCCAGGGCCGTCGTTTCTGACCGAATAATATAAGGCCAAAAAGTCTCCTAAACCTTATCTTTTTGTCTTGTTGTTTAAGTACAATGAACCCGTGTTTTTCCCTGCATCACATAACACCTACCATAACAAACAGTTTTCGATCCCATTTTCCGAAGCCTAATCTTTTTGTCTTGTTGTTTAAGTACAATGAACCCGTGTTTTTCTCTGTATTATATAACATCTACTATAACAAACAGTTTTCGATCCCATTTTCCGAAATTCACAATCATCTCACGTTTGACAAATGCAAAATCAACGACTTTGTTTGATAATTGAGCAGCTCTAGACTTCATAAATATGGTTTACATAATGCACTTATAAGAGATGTGTCCAATTATAAGTGACTCTTCACACAAGCCAGTTATATTCAAGTGTGAATAGCAACTTGAGACATTAGTCTTATAAACCAATTTAAACTCAATAAGTCTTGACATTTCGGAGGAACAAACAAAGTGTAGCATTTTGATTTAATATCCTCTACAACTCATGTTTAATGACCCGAAAGTTAGACATATTTGGACGGGATTGATTTTTTTCGTTGGTGGCGTGTGTGATGGGAGAACGGTAATAATTCGAACTATATCAAATCAATGCAATGGAATAAAATAATCTCCCATCTTATGTAAACCTAATATGAATCAATATAGTAGAATAAAATAAATACCAAACGTGCGAACACAAGACAATTTTTTAACATGGAAAACCTCATCGATGTGAGGAGATCAAAAAATCACGGGACCGGAGTTCACCCAAAAATCTTCACTATCAACAAAATTAGGTAAACAATATTCTTCTCTAGCAAATATTAGATGTACATAGCAGCAAAGACCTCAAGAACATAATTCTTGACAATACACATGAATTTCATAAGAGATCAATGATAAATTTAACAAAAAACGCAAGTTTTGATCAAGCCACGAAAAACCTGGAGCTTCGAACGAAAATCAAACCGTTTATATTCGAGAAGATTGCGCTACGAACATGTTGACAAAATTTCAGCTCAATCGGACCACGAATCGACCTGTGTTGTCGAGCTTGATGTAAATCGAGACTTTGCCTCAATCCCCAAATTTTCTACTTTCTTTTTTTCTCTTCTTAACGTCCTTTTGTAACTACCACTTTTAAAGATAATAAGAAATTATATTTCTCTATAGGACTTATCATATGGACTCAAGCCATTTTTGGGCTTGCTTCGCAATTGAAATTTCTCCCAATTTATTAATTATGAAATGCCCTCTCTTGTTGACATGACTCCTTTAGATTATATTAATACTTGCGATAATTCTTTTTCTTTTTTATACACCGTGTTCCCTTTTTGTATTTTAAGTCTAGAGATTAGTCATCGGGGAAGCAAGTTGTCCTAAGTCCAAAAAAGCTTTGCCGAGTCCCCCTTTTCAAGAGCAATCTAGAAACCTCAACTGCCATGGAACTTCGCAGCCCAGCAGCTATCATGAGTTTCAAGACCAGAGAGCTTCAATCTCTCCTGGTCTTGGTTCTCTCTTTGGCCGTTGCCTTCACTGCTTCAGCATCGTCACAGGGCATCGATTTCAGCTTCCAGATTTTCAACGATAGTATCCTTCAACGCCAAGGCAATGCGACATATGATTCGAGCGGCTTCATCCAAATTACGGAGGCCAATCGAGACAAGTTCCTCTCTGCAAGTGTGGGATGGGCCACGTACCACGAGCCGATGCGCCTTTGGGACAAGGCGACCGGGAATGTGGCGGATTTCACCACCCAATTCACCTTCGTCATCAATTCGCTAGGAGAGTCAAGTTTCGCCGATGGATTGACCTTTTTTTGGTCCCCAGAGGGTCTCAACTCCCAGTTAACTCGGAGGGACGCTTCCTTGCTCTTGTAGATCCGAACCGAGATCCTTCCAACTCTTCTACTTCGTTTGTAGCAGTTGAGTTTGACACTTTTCGCAATAACGCTCCCAATTTCAATGTCGTGGATCCAAATTGTTCAAAAGTTGCACATGTCGGTATAGACTTGAATAATCTCACTTCCATAGTCTCAAGCTGCGTTGATTGGTTCATGGATAAAATCATGAACGGTGGGCGGATCAATGCTACGATAGCCTACAATTCTAGCACGCAGAACTTGAGCGTTCTCATGATAGATGCTGATGCCACGGGAACCAACATAAATTCCTCTGCCATCTACAATATAGTCAACATGACAAAGTATTTGCCGTAGTGGGTGACTTTTGGTTTCTCAGCTACCACAGGTTCGCTTTTCGAGTTGCACACTATTGAGGCTTGGGAATTCAGCTCTAATGTGCAAGTGGCCGGAACAAAGAGTAAGTCATGGCTATGGTCTATCTTAGGGTCATGTTCTTTCATTTTGCTCATTCTCGTTCTAGCCTTTATTTGGTTTCGTTACCATTCGAAGAGCAAGAGAACTGACATGAGTGGAGAAGAAGAGGATCCAGCGATCGATGAAGAATTCGAGCAAGTGTCGGGCCCCAGGAAATTCACCTACAAGGACTTGGTCGCGGCGACCGACAATTTTGCAACTGAACGGTTACTTGGGGAAGGAGGCTTTGGAAGAGTGTATGAAGGTTACTTGACCAGCATGAGTATTAATGTTGCAATCAAGAAGATTAATCCAGGGTCAAGACAAGGGATAAAGGAATATGCCACCGAAGTGAAGACCATAAGCCGTCTCCGACATAGAAACTTAGTCCAACTCATTGGGTGGTGTCATGAGAAAAAGGAACTCCTCATCATCTATGAGTTCATGTCTAATGGTAGCCTTGATTCTCATCTATTCAAAGAACGATCTTTCTTGCCATGGGAGAAGCGATACAAAATCGTTCTAGGCATAGCCTCGGCATTACTTTACCTCCATGAAGAATGGGAACAATGTGTTGTGCATCGGGATATAAAGTCTAGTAATATCATGCTCGATTCTGATTTCAATGCTAAATTAGGGGACTTTGGTTTGGCTAGGCTAGTTGACCACGCCAAGGGGTTACAAACGACGGTGTTGGCCGGAACCATGGGCTACATGGCTCCTGAATTCATTTATACGGGCAAGGCAAGTAAGGAATCGGATGTCTATAGTTTTGGAGTTGTCCTACTAGAAATAGCTTGTGGAAGAAAGGTTATTGAGCTAAGGGCCAACGAAGGCCAGGACCAGTTGGTGGAGTGGGTTTGGGAGCTTTATGGGATTGGGAGGCTACTTGATGCAGCAGACTCGAAACTTGGTACTGATTTTGTTGAAAAACAACTAGAATGCTTAATGGTTGTAGGACTGTGGTGCGCTCATCCGGACCACACTGCCCGTCCCTCCACAAGAGAAGTGTTAAATGTTCTCAACTTCAATGCCCCGCTACCCGTTCTCCCATTGAAATTGCCAGTCCCTACATATCTGGCACCTGTAGTCCCTCCATATCTGGCACCTCTATCGACATTCTCTACAGCATCGACTGTTTCCTCCCATAAAACCACGACCAGCAGCAATGAAGTGTCCACATTCACTACCTCTTCTATGGAATCCCCTGGTCCAACTTCCTCTGCATTGCTCCCAAATGCAGGATGATTTCCTACTTTCGATTTATTTTTGGATAATCAGTTTGACTTGGAAATTGCACTTCTAAATTCGTTTAGGATATTATGTGTTTCATGTAAATTCCTACTAAATGGCATGTCTTGCATTTCTTTTTTGAGATAGAAAATTTATCTCGCATATGTCACTCTTGATTTATGGGCACTCGCTAATAAGAATTGCTTTTTAACCACGCAACCTGCTTAATGATATTGTCGAAATATGTTTAAAACGCCAACTTCATGAAAATTTTGGTGATATGGTTTTAATGTATATATATTTCATTCACTTAGATTCAAAGTTGACTTAATATGTGTACTCTAGAGAAATTCAAGTACTCTAAATCAAAAGGGAAGAGAGAAGAAAGGGCTAGATTTGAATATGATCACCGTTGATTGCGCCGGATTCTATGTTTTTTTTTGCCATACGTTTTCTATTCTTTTTTTTTTTTTTGGTAAAATGATATGATAAACAAAATGGTCCCCAAAACCTTTTCTTGCATCAGAGCGGACGCTTTTCAAAATTGGTTGGGAGAAAAGTCAGTATTGATCAAACTTTATCATCCACCAGTAAGTCAAACCAAATAGTCGTTGATGGGACTCGAACGGGTGCCATGAATGTGAATCTCTTGCCAAACCAGACGTGCGGTTGACGGAAGATGGCTTTGTAACATAAAGGTAGCATATGAAGAATAAAAATTCGATAAATAGAATTCATGAAATTAAAATTAACATTGTTTTCCACTTTATCATGTTAATATTTTTCCCTTTTATCATGTGAACTACTGAAAATGATTTCTTGTGGATTAATGTTCTTTCTGAAAATAGCTGATATGATTTCTTGGGAATTTTCCTATTCAGAGAATTTTTTTTTGGTCAAAATAAGTTTTCATTGGATTCAATTAGGAAATTAGAGGGGCCAAATAATTGGGTTTGGGTACACAAAAGATCCCACTGGGCGTGGGGGTTAAGAGACCTGATCATGTGATGGTAAATTTTTCTTGTGGGCTTTAGTGATCCAATCATCGATGGAGTTGGCCTCTCTTGGGCAATGGCCCACCAAAATGTTTGAGAAGTGGACTAGGCAATCACAACACATAGAGTATGTTCAATAATCATTCTGTTATTGAGAAAATTTCTTTTCAGAAATAATTTTTTTACTACTTCTATTCCTTAAACGAGTTTTTGAGCATTTGAAGACATTTGGTAACTATTTAAAATTTCTATTAGTGGAATAAAAAAACTTTTAGTACAATCTCAAATTCTTTCGTTATTTACAATTTCTTTTAATTTTTAAATAAATTTATTACATTTCTCTTTTTTTTTTTCTTATTTTTTCTTTTTTTAGCTTCATTTAGCTTGTTGCTGACCTTGGCCATGGTTAATGATTGGGCAGACGAGGGCTAGCGAGGCTCAATCTCGCTGTGGTTGGGCGAGCTTAGCCTCACTTGGAGAGTCTCAAGCCAACAAGGCTTGGCTTTGCTAAAGGTAGGCTAGGCTTCCCTTGGTGTTGCGACCTAACTCTCTGGAGGAGGGAACGGTTTTAAAGGTATTGCCTAAAGGATGGACCTAAGAACCATGATTAGGCGTAGGCTCTCTCAAGCCTATACCTCGCATGACATTGGGGTATTTTTAAAGATTTTTGTAATAAGAAGTTGTTACTAGTCTATTGGGGTCGGCAAGTGAGGTATGGAAGTGTACCTCGCTTTCTATGCAACCAGAAAATCTAAGGTCGAGGGCTTGATTACACTAATTGATCAATTAGTGCAATTTTGGTACCTAATCTTGTTCATTTTAAAAGAAAATATTTTTGTCAAATAGTTTAGATTGATTTTACACCTATCCACTAACATGCGAGGTGATTATGTGGGTGCGCAATCATTAAAGTAATAATTATAACTGCCAAGATCCTAATTACAATAAAAATTAAACACGTGCAATTAAACATAATTAGATATGCAAATTAAACATGTGATATAATAAATATACGAGCAAATAAAGTCTTAATCACACTAAGAATGCAAGACATAGCAATTCCTAACCAAACCCTAGAATTTTTGGATGTTCGAAAATTTTTTTAAAATTTTTAAAATTTTTAAATATATATTTTTAATTATTTTTAATTATTTTCGGTCTGGCTGGGGGCGGGCCAGTCAGCCCGCCCGAATGGGCCAGGCCCGACCAGCCCCAGTCGGGCCTGCATCCAGTTGAGGGTTGGGCCCCAACCCCTACTAAAAAAGGCTCATCGCAACAGGCCCAAATCCTAAAAAAAAAAAAAAGGCTGAGTGGGCCGGATTACAAATCCGGCCCAGCTTAGCCCGCAGCTCCTGGTCCGCGACCACTTGGTCGCGACCGGGGAAACCACGGCGGCGGGTGGCCCGGGCAGCCTTTCAGCCAAGGCGCGGCCGCTCCGCCTCGGCCAGGTGGGGAGGAAGGGCATCGGTCGAGCAGCTCCCGGCGGTGGCGAGGCGTCCCAGGGGATTTTCCTCTGCGGTCCTCCCCCTCGACACGCTCGCAGCAGCCTCACGGCGACGGAGGCGGCCACGATGAGCGACGTCGCCCGCCACCGTCTGGCCAAGGACGCGTCTGGGCGTCGCCTCAACAGAACGAGACAACCCACGGACGCTCGGTTTTAGCGAAAAACAGAAGGACAAAAACTAGATCTCTTTGAAACATTTTGTCGAACGGGTGAAGGGCGCTCGCGGAGCGCGAGGTTTCCGACCCAACCGGGACTCGAGGTAGGCCGGAGATCTTCAGCAAATGACCAGCAACAAACGGCGACCTAGCCAGAGACCTACGGAGGCCGGAGCTCGCCCGAAACGGACGGAACGAGCTCCGGCCAGCTCGACTCAAGAACTGCGCACCAGGTGTTCGAAAGAATGCCAACCTGGGTTCCGAGGGACACGGCGGCGATTGGCATCGGCTGGACGGCTCACCGGCGGTGGTACGGCGTCTCGAGGGCTCTCGGCTCCTTCGCTCCTCCACCAGCTCGCTCCTTTTCTCCTCTTGTTTCCGCTCTTTCTCTCCCTCCTCTCCGTTTCTCCTCTGTCGAGCTCTCCCCTGCCCCCTTCGGTTCTCTCTTGTTTTATGCTCGGCCAGCAAGCGCGCATGCCCCCTGCCACCGCCAGCTGCCTTGCTAGTCTGACTCCGACCCTGGATCATGCTGCGCGATCCGTTGCCCCCTCTGCTCCCTCGCCATCCCCGTCTCTTTTGGCTCGTACTTTGCTTTTTTTCTTCTTTCTGCAGAGAGCGTGAGGGAGAGAGAGAGGAAGAAGAGAAGAAGGTTGGGCTGGGGAAGGAAAGGAAAAAGAGGGGCTGGGCTTGGGCCCAAGCGACAAAAGATGCAGAGGAGAAGAGAATTGGAAAGGAATGGGCCTAGCCCGATCTGCTTTTTTTTTTTTTTTTTTTTAGTGATGAATTCATAATTTTGTATGCGATTAAATTTTAAGTAAAACGGCGAAATTTAGGTGTCAACACTTGGGACGCACGATGCTTCGGTGAGGTTGTCAGCACTTTGCCTAGCCGATCGCTAGCCATGGTCGAGGCTAGTGACCAACAAGAGGAAAAAGAAGGAAAAAAAAAGAAAAGAAAAAGGAAGAAAAGAAAAGAGAAAAAAAGGAAAAGACTTTAGTGCCTGATTCTATTATTTTGTTCTCTGGAATAATAAAAAAAAACAGAAATCTGTTTGGTAAATTTTTTGTTTCTTGGAACAAAAATTCGTGTTTTGTTCTTAGAAACAAGTTTGGAATATAATCAAGAAGTAGGAAAAAGTTACTTTTTGTTCCCTTGAATAAATTCCAAAATCAACCAATTTTTTTTTTCTCTTTTCTTTTCTTCTTTTGCTTTTCTTTCATCCTCTCTTCTTCTTTTCATTGTTGGTCATTGACCACGGTGACGGTTGGTGACCAACTAGGCGAGGTCTGCGAGACTTGACCTTGCCCAATCGGCATGAGACCGGCCTCACCTTGGCTTGGTGAGGGTTGGCCTCACGCCATTTGGGCAAGGTCAAGCCTTGTCAGTGGCCAGACGAGCTCACCCAACCACCAGTGAGGCTCGGCCTCGCTAGGCCTTCCTACAAGACTCGGCCTCGCCATGGCTCGCCTTGACTTGGGTAAGGCTCCGGTGAGCTCACCGGACCTAGTTTAGTCGGTCGCTAGCCATTGTTGTGGTTGGTAATTGGCTAGGGAAGAAGAAGAAGAGGGATGGAAAAGAAAAAAAGATAAAAAGATAAAAATATAAAAATATTATTAAAAATTAAAAGAAATTCTACTTTATAAAAGAATTTGAGATTTCACAAAATACATTTCTATCCCCAAAATAAAAATTTTGGACAGTTATCAAACACCTTTAAATGCTCAATAACTCGTTTAGGGAAACAAAATCGGGAAAAATCATTTACATTAAAAAAATTGTTTTTGAGGATAAAATGATTACCATTCCGATGTTATTATTAGGAACAAAGAAACAATTTTTTTTTTTCTATATTTTGATTATGTTCCAAATGTACTTCCGAGAACAAAGACTTTACTAAATGGATTTTTGTTCTTTTTTTTTCCCTATTTTGGAGAACACAAGAATATGAATAGTTACTGTTTAGTCGATTACCAAAGAGGGCCTTAATGTCCTCACATGGCTAATTCACCACTGGATGATGTGATATGTACATTTGGAATCAATCATGTAATCGAGTCTATATTCGAAAATATATTAATTAACATACTTCTTTAGTCAGAAAAGAAAACAAACAAACGTACCTCACGTAGTGGTTGAACTAGAGTTTCTTACCATTGATAGAAAACAAAAATGACATTATAAATTACTATAAAAGTGAAATAATAAGAAGTGTTTTTTGGTTAGTGGAGTAGATACCTTTATATCATGGAGTCTTTTCTTTTTTGAGGATACCAAAACTTAACAATCACATTAGTATTTCACTTAAAAAGAAAGAAAAAAAAACTTAACTTCACCAAAATAACCTAAGGAGCTTCAAAGTCTAGACATGTAAAGGTCAGAAAATCGGCAAAATGGTTTTGTAACTTTGGGAGAAGTGGTGCCTGCTTCCAAAGGGGTCGCAACCCATTTACCGAAGAATAAATTGGAAATCATTCTTTTTTTCTTTAGTCACTTTTATAAAAATAGATGAAATGAGCTTTTATTTCAATTTTAGCATAATTTATATATTCGGAATATATATGGAATTTAAACCCCCTCCCCCACAAAAAAAAAAAAAAAAAAAGACTACCACGAAACTGGGCTAGCGATGGGGGTACTAGCCTAACATTTATGTGTAACTCCATATAAAAAGTTTTAAGTAAAATTGGCTTTGATAATGGCCTATTTTACGTGGGCCATTGTGGATTTTTTCTTCTTTGAAAGAAAAGAAAAAGAAATGGAAAAGACAGGTCTGTCATTCAGGAGCCACATAGTCAAAGGTTCCAGCCAGCGCAGTCGTCTGCGACCCCTTTGGCGGGGTGGACAAGCCTGGCCAGGTGCAAAGTCGCTCCAATTTTGCACGGAACCGGAATGGGGCATGATGTTGGTAAGATGTTATGTCCCTATGAACAACGCACAATTCAACTTCTTCGTTGATACGTAGCAATGCCGAGGCTATCCCTTGTGCGATTCAGTACCTCTTGTTCACATCTAAAAAGCTTCGCCTCTCCTTGAACAGATGAGAGTCCGAGGTACTGGACATGAACTCTTAGATAAGGGACCGGTTCCTTTTTCTTTTAGACGCGAGAGTAAGAAAGAGAACAACTTCCAGCAAGCTTTCAATTTCACGTATATTTTTTTCCTTTTCTCGAGTATTAGCAAAATGTCTAACGTTGACTAAGTCGGATTGCCAGATTCTAGCTGCAAGTCGCCTCTTTTCAAAAGAGAGACATCAAATAACGTGGTTGAGATTTTTCAACCATTGTGTGCTGTCATCCGACGAGGATTTGAGGAAAAAATACGGTTGAAAAATTGACAACCCTTGTCCAAATTAAGGCAACCGGAAAGCGGTGGAGATTTGCTATTTCGCTTAGGTACTTGAATTTACTTGATGGGAAAATGTGAATTACCAGCTTGTGGCAACACTAATCGTAAAAATTAAAAATTGATATGGTTATGTTTTAGAACCGTAGAATGCAATAGAAGAATAAAAATTACGTGTTCAGCTCTTAATGAATTGCATGAATTAAAGGAGTGGGCAAAAAACAACCAGTATTAGTAATTAATTCGTTCAATCCATTTGTTGGTATGCGTAGTGAAAACCCGATACTAGAGGTGTTAATGGTTAAAGTTTCCATGATGTCCAAACCAACCTGAACATGTTTGCTACATGTGTGTTTGCAAACTAAATTGTATGGTATCGATTCAGTTTGAGGTGCACTTGGATGGAACTAGAACTCCTTGAAAGTTTTGGTTCAATCGGTTTGGGTAGTCAACACCCTATCCAATATTGTTATCTTGGAGATTGCCAAGAGGGTGTCTAAATTTGAATTCATTAATATATTCAATTGGATTTACTTCCACTCAAAAGTTTAAGTCAATGAGTTAAATGACAACTAGGACAATATTAACTGCTTCACGATATACTAATTATTCGATGTGATTTTTTTAATACAATGCAAACGTGTATCTCGACATTATTCCCTAACGACACAGCAGTAAAAATCCGTTGAATGTCAAAGATCGGAATATGATACTCCGTTGCTGATGGTCAACTGGTTTTTTTTCTTTTGACCGAATAATATTGACAAAGTCTCATGAACCCCACCTTCTGTCATGATTGTTGATCTAGTACGATGAACTCGTCTTTTTCTTTACATTCATATAAGTGCTTAAAAGTAGAAAAGACAGTGGAGGAATGGGCTTTAGAGACTTATTGAATTTCAATAGAGCAACGCTTGGGAAGCAAGCATGGAGGCTATCTCAAAATCAGTCATCCTTATGGTGCAAAATTCTCAAGGGAATTTATTTTCCTACGAGAGCATTTTGGCATGCTGGGAAGGGATCCCACCCCTCTTGGGGTTGGCAAAGTTTGTTGATGGGAAGAGATACTATTACAAATTCGGTTATATGGTCAGTAGGTACAGGAGAAAATATCAATATGTGAGAAGACAAGTGGCTAAAACGAGGTATTATTGGGGGACCAGCCAACTCTAGCGACCCAATTAAAGTTGCTGATTTGATTATGCAAAATGAGAGAAAGTGGGATTTTCACATGCTCACAGGCATGTTTGATAAACAAACAGTGAATGAAATTCTTGCAATGCCACTCAGTTCTCATGCCACGCAAGATAAATTGATGTGGATGGCTTCCAAATTAGGCATCTACTTAGTGAAAAGTGCTTATAATATGATCCGAAAAATAGACAAGCCACAATATATTATGAAAGCAACATCTTCTTTCCTGCCGCCCCATAAATCATGGAATCATATTTGGAGTATGAAGACACACCCTAAAGTTAAGATCTTTATGTGGAGCATATGTCAAAACGCACTCCCTACAATAGAGAATCTATATCGAAGGAAAATTATACCTCGACCAGCATGTCCTTTTTGTGACTAGGAAGTGGAATCTATAGAACACCTCTTCTTGCTTTGTTGCCGGACTAGTTCAATTTGGTCGGACCCTGAGGTTAACATGCAAGTATCGCGTCCCAATATTACGCGAATAGAAATTTGGCTTCAAGACCTGATTGAACACCAACAAAACTCACTGACCTTTGAGGAAATTGCAACCCTCTTGTGGTTTATGTGGAAAGTGAGGAATGACTTCGTGTTTCGGAGGCTTGCCCCAAATCCGAAAGCCCTAATCAGCTCAACAAAAGCGTCACTCAGAAATTTCAGGAAATGGAACCATCAAAGCTTCAAACTTTACTCAGAATCAGCTCAATCGACCAAAAAGTGGATACCATCGAAGGCGCATACCTTAAAAATGAACATTGATGGAGCTTATGTTAAGGGAGCTACAGAAGGTGCCGTCGCGGGGGTTATCCGAGATGCTACGGGGAACTTTCTTGATGGGTTTGCAAAAATTGTTCCAGCTTCATCGGCGATCCAAACGGAGGCACTGGCCATGGTCGAAGCTTTGAAGCTGCTTTAGTCGAAGAAAGAGAAAAACCTGCAACTGCAACTGGAAAGTGATTGCTGCGAGCTTCTAGATGCAATGGTCAAAGAAGACCACGTGAGGTGGGAATTAAGCCTTTAGTGGACCAAGCTAAATTCCTCTTGGGCTCTTTTAAAAATGTCTCCTTGGCCCATTGTAGTCGATCTGCAAATTGCGTAGCAGATTGGGTAGCTAAGGCCCGTAGAATGAATTCCTTGTCCCATTCTGGGGTAGTTTGGCCTCCCCAGCATCTTTGGGATTTGCTTTGTTTGGATGCTCCGATGGGTCTTTTGTTTAAGAACTCTTAAGTATTAATATTATCGTCTTGTTTTCGCCCAAAAAATAAAAAAATATACTATTTCCATATCAAGCCATCATTGATCTAATGAATTAAAAGACAACTAAGGGTCTGTTCGTTTCATGAAAAATGGATTATTTTCGGAAAATATTTTCTCAAAAGTCATTTTCCAGGAAAATGACAATATTTTCTGGTATTTGGCTAAAACCTGAAAAAGTTTCAGAAAATATATTCTGGTGTTCGGTAAGGAAAATGTTGTCTGATACTTTATCACTTAGGCATGCATTATTTACTGACTTATAAATCCATCAAATATGAACTTGCCTTTAAATTCAGGCAAACTTACTTCATATCTTTGTTCCCTCATTGTTGCCAAATGCTCACCTACTTTAAATATGGATTTTAAAAAGAAGCAAAAGAGGAAAAAAGACAAAGCATGTATAGCCTTCATGGGAATCTTCTAGTTGAGTGGCTTGTTCTCCCCTGGTGGGCAAACCCTGGGGCCACAAGAGGGAACCACCACCCCGTGCAAGCGGTTAAGGTACCAAGCACCTCCACTGGGTTTCAAACCACTCACCTTGAGGGCAAGGATCAATGGGGCCTTATCCAGCGGAGCCACCGCGGCGGGTTGTTCCCCCTTGCGTTTTTTGTGTTCTAATAAACAAAAAAAAAAGAAGCAAAGTATGTAGAGCCCTTTGTTTGAGTAATGTACAACTGCAGGGTAGAATAGATAAAGAAAATGATAAGCAAGAGTGCGGAGCGCCAGCTTGAGATCGATGAGCTCAAGGTTCGCCTAGCAACGGCCGACGACTAGCCAAGAAAGAAGAAGATGGGAAACAAAGAAAAGAAAAATAAAAAAAGAAATAGAAAAGGAAAAATGAAATTAAAATTAAAATTAATTCGAATTAAACAAGAAAAAGAAAATTAAAAAATAATTCAAATAAAAAAAGAAAAGATGAAAAAGAAAAGGGAGGAGAAAGTGAAGATTTGTAGAGATGTGAGATAGGAAAGATAAAGTAAGAAAAATGTTTTTCAATTTTCAAAAAACTTTTTTCCTTTCATGGAAAACATTTTCCCTTAATTTATAAGACTTTTTTCCTTTCAGAGAAAATATTTTCCCCAAGGAATTTATTCCGTGAAACGGATGCTGGAAAATTTGAAAAATATTTTCTTGAAAATTATTTTCCACGAAATAAATGGAGCCCAAGATAATGTTAATTGCTCCATGATACACTAATTAATCGATATAAGATTTTTCTAATACAACTCAAATTTGTATCTTGACGACGACATGGCAATAAAAATCTGTTGAATATCAAATGTCAAAATATGATGCACTGTTGCTGATGGTCAATTGTTTTTTCCTTTGACCGAATAATATTGACAAAGTCTCATGAACCCTTCTGTCATGATTGTTGATCTAGAACGATGAACTCATCTTTTTCTTTGCATTCATATAATAATGCCATATCAAGCGATTATTGATCCACTTGCTAAAAGCACGCAATCATCTTAAAACAGGTCATAATCGATGACTCCATCTGATAGCAATGCAGTGCTAGACCTTTTCAAGAACGGTTTAAAGAATTGATTAATAAGAGACTGTTTCGGAAAACGTATGGTGCTTTACGCAAGCAAGTTTTATTCAAGAATCAATAACAGCTGGACGCATTGATCTTGTAAAATTTATAAGTCTAGCATTTTGAAGCAAAAAGAAAAATCTAGCATTTTTATGTGATTAAAGACTATCCTGGACTTGTTTAGTGACCAACAAAGAAAGTCGACAATTTTCAATGGGATTAATTTTTTCTCGTGGGTTACGTGTGTGATTCGAGTCTTCGCAGCGGAATTTTCCTAATTAATAAATTATGAAGTATCCCCTAGATATTTGTTCACACGACCTTTTCAGATTGTATAATTCTTGCGATGTTTTTTTTTTTTTTAAACACAACGTATTCTGTTTTTAATTTTACTTTTTGAATTCTAGAGACTAGTCATCGGAGAAGCTCTCGTGTTACTCTCATTTTCGTTTCCGTTGAACCGTTCCAAGATTAATCGCAAAGTTGTTCATATATATGTGCATGTAGCAATGTCAAAGCACCAAAAAGCTGTACTAAGTTCCTGATATCAAGAGCAATATAGAAACCTCAACAACAATGGAACCTTTCAGCCCAGATATCAAAAGTTTCAAGAATAGAGAGCTTCGATCACTGACGGTCAATTGTTGTTTATAAGCGAATAACCAAAGCCTATATTGACAAAGTCTCCTAAACTCTTCGGCCAAAAAAAAGAAAAAAGAGGGGGGGTCCGGTAGACCTAACCTTTGGTAATTGTTGTTCTAGTACGATTTAAACTAGTGTTTTTCTTTGCATCATATGGCATTACTATAACAAAGCAATTAATACGTTTAACACAAAGATAGGCAGTAACTTCTCTTTTCGATCACTTTCAATTACTATTATGTCTTAGTTTCACCTTCTTTATGGAGATCTTGTCTTCTCAATTATCGAAAGTGTTGAACAATATTTATAGCCAAGGAAAAGCCTTTTTCTTCACTATCATACAATTCTTTCTCAAGATTTTCTTCTTTGGAGTGGTTTTCATTTAGAACATTGTTTGTGGCCTATAATCTCCAATGAGAGAGAGAGAGAGAGAGAGAGAGAGAGAGAGAGAGAGAGAGAGAGAAGCATTTCCGTGTGGAGAAATCCTAAAAGTTGTCATAAAAGTGCAATTGAATTTTATAACTTTCAAAAAGTACAATCAAGTCATTAAACTTATTACGAAAGTACAATCGAATCTTAAAATTTTAAAAAAGTGCAATCAAATTCTATTAGTTATCAAATTGGTCCAATCAAATCATTTGATTAATTACACTTTTTGAAAGTTTAGAACTCAATTACATTTTCATTACAAATTTTAAGATTTGATTACGTTTTTTAAAAGTTTTACTTAATTATATTTTCGTCATAAATTTTATAAACTTTCAATGTTCTTATTCCTATCTTCTACGGGAAATGAGGTTTTCTTCTTTCGACAAAATTCCCCATCTCCACTTCCAAATGGAGGGACAAGATCTACCCATTTGTTGCGTCAAACGTCAGTCATGTTGAGATGGTCAACTGACGAAACCCCGCGGCAACTTGCGGTCTTGCAAGGGCCGCGTTTTTGACCGAATAACCAAAGGCTAAAAAGTCTCCTAAACCCAACTTTTTTGTCATGTTGTTTAAGTACAATGAGCTAGTGTTTTTCTTAGCTTCATTTGATATTTACTAATTTTCGATCCCATTTTCTAAGATTCATAATCAACTTACGTTTAAGACAAACATAATCAATGACTCTATTTGATATTAGAGCAGTCTAGACTTCTTAAATATGATTTACAAAATGCACTTTAAGTGATTTGTGGGAAGAGTGACTCTTTACACAAGTTTGTTATATTCAAGAATGAATATTAGCTTTGACACATTTCTCTTATAAGCCAATTCTATAAATTAGACATAGTAGGTCTAACATTTCATAGCAATCAAAAAAAGTCTAGCCTTTTTAAAAAAAGAAGAAGATAAAGACTATCCTCTATAACCCACGTTTACTGACCAATAAAGAGAGTCGACAATTTTTCAATGGGATTGATTTTTCTCGTCGGTGGCGTGCGTAGCCATTGCTTCGGAATCAAAATTTCTCCTGATTCATTTATTATGAAATGCCCTCTCCACATTTGTTGACATGACTCCTTTAGATTATATTACTCGCGATGATTATTTTTCTTTTATACATTTCAGGTCTAGAGACTAGTCGTCGTGGCAGCGCATGTTGACTCTCTCCATTTCATTAGCATTGAACCGTTCCGAGATTGATCGCAAGTTGTTCAAGAATCAAAAAGCCTCAATCAAAGCACAAAAAAGCTGTGCTGAGTCCCTGAATTCAAGAGCAATCACTCTTAGTCTTGGGATGCGTTTGATTGGACTTTTAAGAAAAGTCTTTGGGAAAATGCAAATAATCTCTCTCCATTTCATTAGCATTGAACCGTTCCGAGATTGATCGCAAGTTGTTCAAGAATCAAAAAGCCTCAATCAAAGCACAAAAAAGCTGTGCTGAGTCCCTGAATTCAAGAGCAATCACTCTTAGTCTTGGGATGCGTTTGGTTGGACTTTTAAGAAAAGTCTTTGGGAAAATGCAAATAATTTTAAGTTAAAGAGGTTTTCTAAAATGCAAATTGTATTTGGTAAACTGTAGTTTAAAAGTCTATTGTGAAGTACTTTTGAATAAAATAGTGTTTGGAAATATTATATTTACAAAGGACTTTAGTGATTAATAAAAAAAAGAAAAAAACTATAAAAAATAAAAAATAAAAGAGTTCGCTGGTGAGGTTGGTGGCCAGCGGCGGCCTCAAGCAGTGCCCGAAGACGATTGGTGAGGGCCGCCTAGGGTTGGGTGACCTCCGGCGAGGGTTGCCTGGGGTCAGGTGACCCTCAGTGACCCAGATCTAGGTCTGCCAGAGGTCGCAAGACCTCGCGGCAACCCAAATTCGGGTCATCAGAGGTCATGTGACCTTGCGGTGACTGGCGCGACTCAGATTTGGTTGCCAGAGGTCGTGCAACCTCGCAGTGACCAGATCTAGGTCGCGCCTAAGGTCGTGTGACCAAATTTGGGTTGCGCCGGTCGCCGCGAGGTCGCGCGACCTCCGGTGACCCAGATTTTGGTTGCGCTTGAGGTCGTGCGACCCAGAGCTGGGTCGTGGTGACGCGACTTGCGGGCGGTCGCAGGAAAGCTCCTTCCAAAGTTTTTCCTAAACACCTTTATTATGGCCTAAAGGGCTTTTGATGCCCAAAGCCCCTTGGAAAGCTTCTCCCAAACGCATCCTTGGTCGTCTCTCTGGCCATTGCTTGCACTGCTTCGGCGTCCTCTCAGGGCATCAATTTCACCTTCGAGAATTTCGGCGATGGTAGCATTGATTACCAAGGCGATGTCTTGATTTCGGAAGACGCCGTCCAACTTACCCGGTCCAGGTTAGGCAAGCCAACAAATGAGAGCGTGGGGTGGGCCACGTACCGCGAGCCGATGCGCCTTTGGGATAAGGCGACCGGGAACATGGCGGATTTCACCACCCAATTCACCTTCATCATTGATTCATGGAAGGGGTACAGTTTCGCTGATGGAATGGCCTTCTTTCTTGTCTCCGAGGGGTCTCAACTCCCAGTCAACTCGTCGGGATACAACCTCGGTCTTGTAAATCCGAACCGCGACCCTTCCAACTCTTCTACTTCGTTTGTGGCCATCGAGTTCGACACTTACATCAACAACAATACCGATGTAATGGACCCGAATTGTTCACAATATGCACATGTTGGTATAGACTTGAATGATCTCACTTCCACGGTCTATAACTGTGTTGAGTGGCTTGGGGCTAAAATCTGGAGCGGTGGGCAGATCAAAGCTACCATAACGTACAATTCTGGCACACAGAATTTGAGTGTTCTCATGGTGGATGCCGATGCCATAGGTGCCAACATTAATTCCTCTGCTATCTATGCTATAGTCGACATGAGAAAGTATTTGCCAGAGTGGGTGACTTTTGGTTTCTCGCTGCCACAGGTTCGGATTCTGAGTTGCACACTGTTAAGGCTCGGAATTTCAGCTCTATAGTGCAAGTGGCTGAAAAAGAAAGCATATTATGGTTATGGTCTACCTTGGGCTTAGTTTCTTTCATTTTGGTCATTCTCGTTCTAGCCTTTATTTGATTTCGTCACCGTTTGAAGAGAAAGAGAGCTTACATGAGTGGAGAAGAAGATGATTCGGCGATTGAAGAAGAATTTGAGCAAGCGTTGGGGCCCAAAAAAATCCCCTACAAGGACTTGGTGGTGGCAACCGATAATTTTGCAATTGAACGGTTGCATGGAGAAGGGGGCTTTGGGAGAGTGTATGAAGGTTACTTGATAAACGTGAATGCTAATGTTGCAATCAAGAAGATTAACCTTGGGTCAAGACAAGGGACAAAGGAGTATGCCACTGAAGTGAAGATCATAAGCCGGCTTCGACATAGAAACTTAGGCCCTGTTTGATAACCATTCAAACAGGGCCAAATTATGATTCTTTGTTCTTGGGATCAGTTGGGAACAGAATTGCGTTTGGTAAAATTTTTGTTCCTGAGAACAGATTTGGAGTAGAATCAAGAACAAAAAAAAAAAATGATTCTTGTTCTAGAATCAGAAAAAAGAATCAAATGTAACTATTTTTCTCTTTTCTTCTTCTTCAATCGCTCGCCACCATTTGCCTCTGTTCGCTGTCGCCGCTGCCGTCGTCGCCATTGTCACCGCCACCGTCGCCCTCGTCGTCGCCACCGGTTGTTGGCAACCGGTCCGGCGAGCTCTCTGGAGGCTCGCCAGGCTAGGGCGAGGTTCGGTGAGCTCGCCGAAGGCAAGCCCAGACATCGGCGAGGCCGAGCCTCGCCTGAGTTGGGTAAGCCTTGTGACGCCTAGCCTTGCTGGTGGCCAGGCTAGCCTCGCCGACCATTGGCAAGGCTGCGTCGACGAGGGTCGGCCTCGCCGAGGGCTGGCGACGCTCTGGTGAGGTTGTCGGCCCTCATTTGGCCGGTCCTCGGTCCGGCGACCAGCCACAAGAAGAATAAGAAGAATAGGAGAAAAAGGAAAAAGAAAAAAGAAAAAGAAAAGAAAAAAAGGAAAAAAGTAAAAAAATTATTTAAAAATTAAAAGAAATTAATTTGGAACATAATCAATGAGCATGGTATCAAATGCAATTCTATTCTAGAATCAGAAATTTTTGACAGTTATCAAACGCGTTCTTTTACTCAGAATCAGTTTTTAGGAACAGAATAAAAAATAATAATTTCTAGTTAGAATTTCTACTTGGGAACAGAATTGTTACAAAACGTGCCCTTAGTCCAACTCATCAGATGGTGTTATGAGAAAAAGGAACTCCTCCTCATTTGAGTTCATGTTTAATGGGAGCGTCGATTTTCATCTATTCAAAGAACGAATTGCCATGGGAGAAGTGGTACAAAATTACACAAGGCAAAGCCTCGACATTACTTTATCTCCATGAAGAATGGGAACAATGTGTTGTGTATCGGGATATAAAGTCCAGCAATATCATGCTTGATTCCGATTTCAATGCTAAATTAGGGGACTTTGGTTTGGCTAGGCTAGTTGACCATGCCAAAGGGTTACAAACAATAGTGTTTGGTATGCCCCGATCCTCCGAGCGTGTGCCCATCCCAGCTTGATCGATTAAATAGCGACGTCCCAAGACGCATCGCCGACTCATTTATTTTAATACGCATGCGGAAGCAATTAATAAATTCCCAAACAACAATAAGATGGGATTGAAAAGTAGGGTCATAATTTTTCAAACCACACAACACACTTATATTAACATATGCCAAGCCAGGTCATACACAAAACTAGTCTTATAAAAACAGGGTTTGCAAAACATGGGTGGGGGTCTAAAAAACTACAGCTCTCCATCCTCGACCTCGTCCTCATTGGAGCCTTCATTTGATTACAGTGGAGTGCTTGGCTCTTCAAGATCCGGGTCTATCACGTCCACCATTGAACCATCGGGAGGATCTGCTGTACCCTTCCCAAGGGCAACCTCCAGTATATACCTAGGGACCTCAAACACTAGTATAGGACCCTCTCTTTGCCTATTCTGCTCTTGGTGATACCATGATCTGTATTGATGAGGTATCTTATGAGGTAAGGCCTCATCCACTTAGACCACGGTCTTCACCAACTCATACACCTATCCCCTGGGATCCCGATGCAGTGGAATGAAACATTTCTGCTTTGTGACCTTATTTGGTCTACCAAAACGCTTGGGAGGAGCTCCTATCTAAGGGCTTGAAATGTTATCTCATAACGGGGTGAGACGACATCTTAGCGAGTTCAACCCTCTAAGATCCGACTAGGAAGAAAATACGCCCCAAGGGCTGCCTAAATACAATCACGAGTCAGAGGACTTACCTTGGTCTCAGTCCTTTCTTGCAAGTTAACACAATTCGTAAATTCATTGAATCACATCAATAATTCATATCATCACATTGGATCGAATCATCGATCAATTGACTCAGTCGATTTTATGTTATCAGAAATATCACACGGTCAAACCATTCAATACTATTTATAAGTCCGATCTCATCCAGGACTGCTCACTTTAAGCTGAAATAGATAGTATAACTTGCCTCAAAGGATAATAAATAGTATACCGCTCTCTCTCTAAGCTAACATATCGAGCCATCGGGTTGATATAGTATACTAACAATGCTCACCAAAGCTATGTGATTCTTACTTGCTCACCGAAATTGTGCGATACTTAGGGTATACTACTCCTTCTAAGCCGAGGTATCAAGCTTGCAGGCTGATACAATATACCATTCTAATCAACCAATATTTTCTCCACTTTTATCATACCTGATAAAAATACTCGTGTGTGGGTACACGATCGGCCTTAATCAAAATATAATATTTTCCTTTCCATAAATCCCACCATTTAATATGGTGCACCAAAATATTTTTGGCGTTGTAAACCAATGCTCAGTTATTTTCCAATCAATTAGTGAAATAAATAAATTTTGAGATAAATACCCCAAAATTGCCAATCACCCTCAATTTGCACAAAATGATAGCCAAATAAATGAATCAATCACACCATTGCAATCAGCATAAAATTCCAGTTACCGGCTATTCCGGTCTAATTTTCAGAAAATAAATAAATAATTAAACAATTACGGAAGTTAATTATTAAATGTAATTAAATTAGACTTAGGCTCGTAATGCCTAATTAAAAGCCGAGATGGGTTTGAAATTTTTTTGAACATGTCTAAATAAATACTAGAGCATAATTACTTGCTAATTACACTAATCTGATCACCTAATATGCATAAAGGATTATCTAATTCACTAATCCATTCTAACTAACCACCTAATCCTAACTTAACTTAATCTAAACAACCCATAAATGTCATTAACTTACTAAGCGATGATTAGTGAGTTAAACTTACTTGATTAATAATCCGCTCGGATCAAAACGAAGGGGACGCAACGAGAAGCGACAGACTCCAAAGCAAGACCGCCAAACGGGGTCGGGAAAAGCTTGAAAACGGGCTAAACAGTGGCTGCAAGACCTAATCAGCTCGGTTTCTGTTCTAGGCCGAGAGAAGCTGGACAACGGCTGGTTGGGCAACCAAGGACCAGCGGAAGTTGTAGGGGTGCTCGGCGGGGCTTCATTAGAGGTGAGTGTGGTTCCGGGTAGAACTGGGAACCGGAACCGAACCGGAGGAGGGTCCGATTCCGTTCTCGGTTCTGGTTCCCGGTTCTTTTTTTTGGGAATCGGCGGTTCTCGGTTTCGGAACCGGTCCGGTTAGGGCTAAAAAACCCCAAATCAGTCGAGTTAGGTCTAAAGAAACCCCAAAAGTGGTTCTCTCTCCTCCAGAATCCACATGACACTTTGTTTCACTCATAGTTCTCTCTCTTCGCTCGTTCGCTCTCCACCTCTGCTCGACGCCCTCGACGCCACCGCCGGTCGCCCTCGACGCCACCGTCGTTGATCTCTACTCGATGGTCGAGGCCACCTCCACTCGCCCTCGACGGCATCGCGGCTGACCCTTGGCTCGCCGTTTGCGCTCGACGCCACCGTCGCTCGCCCTCGACACCACCGCTCGCTAACCCCTGCTCGAGGCCACCTCCTCTCGCCCTCGATGGCACCACCACTGACCTCTGGCTCGTTGATCACCCTTGACGCCACCGCTCACTGACCCCTGCTCGAGGCCACCTCCTCTTACCCTCGACGCCACCGTCGCTTAGGACACTGTCGCTTGATTTTTGAGTAAGTGGAGATTTGCCCATCTAGCAACATTATGCACTCATTACTTTATCCATTTCACGTTTGCACAATGGAACACACGCCAAAGTGACTTTCTTTTCATGCCTATGTAGTTAATTTGAAATGATGTATCTCGTTGACTCATGGTTTATTGGAAAAATTTATATATCAAGACTATTTTGCATGGGTTGGGCAATTTGCCAAGCCAATCTCTGTCTTGGGTGGTGTTTTTTTGGGGAGGGGGGTTGGTGTCATAGAAGTTGGAGAGCAGATTGGTTAAGCCTATTATAGTCATTGTAGGACATCAGAGAAACAACTTAATTAGAATTAGACGGACCTCTGAGTTGATAGATTTCTTTTTCTCTTTGCAGGTTGGGTTGCTGAGGAAGAATCTCCTTTTGGAAAACTAATTGCTCATTTTCTGTTAACTGTTAGTGAAAATGAGAATGATGGTAAAGTCTTTTCTGTTATCTGCTAGCATGTGTTTTTAAGGTCTTACAAATATTTGACTTTGCAGGTTTAAAGGGAGGAGAAACCTCTCGTGTTGGTTCCTCTTGTGGTGCCATTGTTTGCTACAATCACCAAAATGGGCAGATCATTTGCAGCACGGTAAAATGTAAAGCAGATGGGGAAGAATCAGAAAGTTTGGTCAATGCTAGTCAATCAAGAGTGCTAGGGATGTCCCCAAATGATGAAGTGGAAGGAGAGATACTCTATTTTCAATGTAGATTGCTTGGCAATGCAATTGTTAGAAAACAATTTAGTGGTTTTTTTTTTCTTCTCCTTTATCGATTCATTACTTGGTTTGATTATGAACTTTGTTTTTTCTTTAATATATCTTTATCAATTATGGAACCATGACCTTGACTAACTGTTTCCTTTCTGGAATGCGCACGAAGATAATTTGATTAATAAGATTATAAGGGATCTGCCACAAGAGATTGATTCAGTTAGCTCATGGTCAAGACTCAAGTATGGGATACTGTGCTTGTCAACAAATATCTTGGTGATCTCCGAGTGGCAAAGAAGCTAGGTAGGAAGGAGTGGAAGTACAAAGAAGCCCAGGTTGTTCTTGCTGTTGCAGCAGCTTCATCTAGGATTTCTTCACTTAGGAAAGATTTGCTTGATGGATCAGCAAATCAGGAGGTTATTGGCATTGTCTTAGAAATTACTTTAATGGTCAACGGAGGGGAAAATGATGGTTATTTTGGTTATAATCTTCATTATAATTTCTTGTCTCTGCAGAATTTGGGGAAACTCAACTCTACTAGTGGAAGGCCTGGTTATTGTTCTCAACTTATGCCACAAGCAAGGGAGATAGTTAATAAAGTGGGTGTCTGCAAGGATTCACTGGAACGGCATTCTGGGTCTATTCAGTCAGCATTGGATTTTTCCAAAGATCATCCCAAATCATGTGATATCTATAGTCGGCTGAGACACTGATGAATCCTATTTTAGTCTGTTCAAGTTGCAAGGTTTCCACCTTGAGTTTTTCCTTTTCTCCAAGTAATCTTAGTTTGTTGCCTTGGATTTGATAGGCTTCTTTGGTAACAGGTTTTTGTGCACATGGATTGCTACCGAAGTGTTAGAGAATCCACTGGACCATGGTACTGTGAATTATGTGAAGAGTTATAGAGTTCTGGAGCACCAGCTGTTGATTTCTTGGAGAAATTTACATCTGCTGCCGAATGTGCTTTATGTGGAGGCAACAATGGTGCTTTTAGGAAATGCAAATATGGTAAATGGGTCCATGCCTTTTGTGTTGAGGTGAATGGATTTTCGTTTGTGGTTTCTGTGGATATTTCCTTGTTAATTTTTTTCTACAGATGGGAATTTGAATTCTGTTTTGATTATTTATGCTCTTGTTTATGTGGAGGCAACACTTGAAAATTGGGTTTGCTTTGGCGGTAGTGTTGATGGGGGATGCTGGATTTGGTTATGAGGGGATGAAAAACTATGGGTAAAATTTTCTTAGAAAAAATGGGAGAATTGAGAAAGCAGATTTCAGCAGATATCAAGAAGCTAGGGTCTGTTTCTCTTGTTGGATATTAATACGAACTGGAAGATCCAATTTTCAAGTTCATGTGATTGATAGTGGAGTAGTACAGTTAAGGCTTTGAATGATCCATTTCAATTTGATCTTTTTATTGAACATTGTAAGTCACTCATGAAAGCTTGTGTCCTACATCTTCCAGCATTGCAAGCATGATATGCTTCTTAGCTACCCGTACTTAATGCTGCAAGTTGTATACAAGTGTAACATGCTTATATCCTCATGACAACTTTTTTGCTAAATCTGCAATATGTTCTTATGATATCGATTTTTGATACCAGTGTACGTTGTCTTCTGTGCAAACACGGTATGCAAGCTTATTGAATGACATGAGCTAGAATGCCAACTATTTGAATTTGATGGCTTAAATTCGCCTCTAAAACTGCAAGTACTTTCGGCCAGAGATAGTGACTGTGACTGGAGAATCACTTCGGACTTTTGTTTACTATGAATTATTGGTAATTAATTTGCTTCCTTGCTATTCTGTTGGCTTCTGGCTTCAGCATGCTTTGTATTATATCCCTCAATTAGTGTTTTGTCGTCTTTTATCAGATTGGTTATCTCGAATGCTGCAAGCAATGAGGTTTTGCAAGCTGCTTTATCTGAAAGGGGAAGATTACTTGTTTTATTGTCATCCTGAAAATCAGAAAACACCATATAATCAGAAACTGTGGAAATGGTTTGTCCCATTTACCTTTCTCCTTCTTTCGCGTTGTCTGTTCATCAATTTGTTCATGTACATGCCTTCTCAAAAGAATATGCCCATCTTTTTCCCACGATTATTATGTTATTATTATTATTATTATTATTTGGATGCTTTTGCTCCCAAGGAACTATTTTTGGCAATTTATGGACATAGAAGCTTTGGTTTGTCTCTTTCCTTCTTCGTTATGGTTTAAATCTAAAAATGGAAAAAAAAAAAGAACCCGTTGGAACTTGGAACCGACCCTGGAACCTGGGACATGGTAGGTTCTAGGTTCTTGGTTCTGACGGGCAGGTTCCAGGTTCCAAAAAATGAGGAACTTGTACCCGAGGGTAGGTTCCAAGTTCCAGTCGGAACCTGTAAGGAACCGGGAACCGCTCACCCTTAGGCTTCATGGTGGTAGGCGGGTGACCAAGTAGCTCTGGCGATGGCGGGGCTGTTACTGTGACATCCTGGATTTTTCACTTCTGTTTTCGATTAAATTAATCGAGTATTTCATTGATGCGCTTATAGGGTTGTTCTCAGAGCTAATTACTCTTGAAATAATTAGACTATCTAAAGAAACCATTAAGGAATTTTAAGGCAATAGACTTGAGAATTCGACTAGGAATCGGCTTTTCGACCGTGCTAATCTTTAGAGGTCATTATGGCACAGTTAAAAATCGATCTGAGATAAGAGATAGGTCAGTTCAATTGAGATGTGTGGCTAATCGTGGGTGACTCCACTAAATTGAAAAATTCTCGTTGACGGGCACTGGTTTGATTTTTCCATCGTTTTGGTGTATTGTGTCCATATTTAAATCCTCGAGATTTTCACGACAATCGAGAGTCGCCAATGTGTTTGGTGGGTTCATTGTGGCTCGAAAAAAATTGACCATGGGTTAATTGCACCGAAAAATTTCTGAAAGTTACCTGATAACCTGAGTCATGCTAAAAACGTACCGGAGTGAAATTAACCGCTAATTTAAATCCAATTCCAGAATTTGAAGATTCTATCATATCACAATAAATTCTAAGAACGTCGACTTAGTTTCAAAATATTTTTCTGCAACTTGAAACTTTTTGGGAAAAAGTCAGCATATGACCGTTTTTGTTCAAAAAATGCCGGAGATCGTTTTTGGTCGCAAAATTGGGATGCAAGATGGATTCATAGGTGAAGAAGAATATCAATTGGAGTATTAAGGCACCAATTGAATTTATTGAGGCCAAATAGGATTGAATTGAATGAGATTAAGTGTCCAAATTGGGGCCAAAGCTTCCAAATTCGTATGCCCTCCATGGACTAGTCAAATTGCACCATTTCAAGAGTCATTAGGTGAGCATGGGTGGCCTAAGGATAGCCAAGGATCAATGCCTGGCCTAGGTTGATTCAAAGGGGGAGAAAGACTTGGAAAAATTGGCCTAGGGGACCCATCTCTCTCTCCCTTCCTCTCCAAGCTTGGTCGGCTATCCCCCTTGCCCCCATCCCTTTCATTTTCGACAAGCAAGTTAGCAGAGACAGCTGGCAAGTCGTTGAGAGCCGTCCACGCCATCACCACCGCATGCCGTCATCGTTTATGCCCGCACGAGCCCCGCTCGCGTGCCACCGTGCTTGGCTGTGCCTCACGCCATCTTAGCATCTATTGTGCGTCCCAGCCCCTAGCCAAGCTCAACCAAAGCTTGTTCAGCCATTGTAGGACCTCGTTCAACTGCCACTTGCCTCATTGAACCACCCGCCTACCTCCACCGATCTTGCTTTACATTAACCGGCTTTGTTTCCTCTATTTTTATAGCTAGACAGAGGGCAAGTTTGTGGGTTTCCAGTCGGATGTTGGGCCTGAGCCTTGATTGCTTGGCCCACCTTCACTAAGCCTTAATTAGTAGGCTAATGATGCTTAGTGGATAATTAGTTTATGTTAAGTAGGTTTAGGTGGATAGTTAGATGTAATTAATGAAATTAAATTAGATAGTGATGCATGTTAGGTGGTTAGTCATTGTAGTTAACGAGTAAATAGGCTTGAGTAATTATTAAACGAATCTTGGAATTTTTCTGGGATCGTTTCGGCGTCCACTTCGGCCATAACAGGCCTAAATTGGATTTATTGCAATTATTGATATTTATTTAATATTTTATGTAATTATTTAATTATTTACTTATTTTTTGAAAATTCAACCAGGATGACCGATGACCAGAATTTCGTGTTGAGTACAGTGGTACTCATTGTTTATTTATTTGAGTGCCTGAGTGTGCAAATTGATTGAAATTAGGGTGAGTGGGTATTTATTCCAGAAATTGGATAAATTTGTTAATTGAGTAGAAAATTACTAGGCGTCTATTTATAGTGCCAAAAATATTTGGTGGGCTATATAAAGTAGCGAGAATCGTGGAAGTGAGATAATTATATTTTTGGCTAAGGCTGATCGTGTACCCACACACGGCTATTTTATCGAGGATGATAAAGATGAGAAAAAAACTATATTACGTGGCTCAAAGACCAAGAGTGTCGTCCTGGAGAATGCACGTGACTTGTTGATTAAATATATCACCTTTGAAATGGCACGTGGCTCGGTGATTAGTACGTCACCTTAGAGAATGCACATGGCTCGGTAATTTGGTATATTGCCTTAAAGAATGCACATGGCTCGGTGATTAAGTATGTTGCCTTAGAGAATGCACGGTGCTTGGTGATTAGACATGTTGTCTTAGAGAATGCATGTGGCTTGGTGACTAAGTGTGTCGCCTTAGAGAATGCACGTGGCCGGTGACTAGGTATATATTATCTAGAGATTGAATAATGTGAATTCATACAACTGGAGAATGGTCTGGTTGACATGTAATCGACTAGGTCGATTGATCGATAATTCAATCTGTTTTGATTGGGTGTTATATCTATTAGTATTTATGAATTGAACTGACTTGCAGAAAATGACTGAGGCCAAGGTAAGTCCTTTGACTTGTGTTGTGCTTAGGTAGCCTTAGTGCGTATTGGCTTCCTAATCGAGTCTTAGGGGGGGTAGAACTTGCTGAGATGTAGTCTCACCTAGTTGAGGGACAATATTTTAGGTCTATAGATGGCTGTACCACCCGCTCGTCCCAAGTAGTTCGACATCCCTGAGAATATTTTTGAGATAGCATATCATATCCCAGTACATCATCACCCTAAGGGACTAGAGTACGTTTTGGTGAAATCCATTATATGGGTCGATGTAGGTAAACCCACCCATGTGCCTCACGAGTACAGGTCTTGGTATCGTTACTACAAGGACGGACGAAGGGATGGTCCTATAACCGAGTATACCCTTGTACATTTTGGAGAAAGCTTTTGGTGAGGGTACAACAGACCCTGAAGGTGGAGCTGTAGGGATGCTAAAGATCCAGGACTGGTGGGTGATTCCGATTCCCCGGTGTACTCGGTGGATGGTTCCAATGAAGGCGAAGAGGTGCCGGAGCAGGAGCAGCTCGGTGATGAGGAGATAGAGTAGGAGGAGATTGAGAGTGATGAGGAGCTATAGCTAATTGGCCCTCATCCCTGTTTCTTAAAACCTTGTGTTTTTAGTTAAACAAGCTTTGGGTTGACTTGTATCATATACATAACTGGTGATGTAATATATGTATATAAGTGTGATTTGGAATTTTATGACCTTGCTTTCCTATCCTATTGTTTTATTGTTTGGGGATTATTTATATGCTTCCGCATGCGTGTATTAAAATAAGTGGGTCGGCGATGCATTCTGGGACATCGCTATTATATTGATCAAGAAGGGATGGGTACGTGCTCACCGGGTTGGGATGTGACATCCCCTTTTTGGGGTATCGGAGCGAAGTTATTAGAAATTGGAGTGATAAGGTATGATGGATATGGGATAGAAAGTAGGAAGACCTTTAAATTCATGACTGGTGCATGTTAGTGGTAGTTGATTGGTAGAATTATTTGTTATGTGTGAATTGCTCATCTTCTAATCCAGTGTGGATTTGGAAGATAGGTATTAGTGGAGACTAAGCCATGAGCGAGCCAGAGCAGAGAACTCTAAGTAAGTGAGTTGTTAAACCTTCAGCTTGGGTTAGAACATCGACCAGGGTCGGTACCTGAGGTAGAGGTAGGGCACAGGCACATGCCAGTGCCAGTGGAGTAGCACCACCCTTTGTTGGTGCTGGGGTAAAAGCCCCTGGTGATCCTAGGATAGAAGGGACTATGTGAGTATTAGAAGTTATGGGTAATAGAATGGATCAGCAGACTCAGAATCAAGCCGCCGCTCAAGCCGTTGCTACTGTTGTTGTTGCCGCTGCCACTGAAGTCGCCCCTGCTGTTGCACTCGTCGAAGGTTTGCTAGGAATAGTGGTCGTTGAAAGACCAATTCACAAATTAGTGGAGCAATTCTTAAAATTGAACCCACCTTTGTTCACTGGGACAGGAGACCTAGACGTTGGGGCTTCATGGATTTAGAAGTTGGAAAAGGCATTTGTACTACTGATGTGCAATGAAACTGAGAAAGTAGTCCTTACAACTTACCAATAGGAGGGAGTTGCAAATACTTGGTAAAGGACTACCCAAGGAGTAATATTTCAAGAAGGTGTCGTTTCGGAGTGGAACGCCTTCCTAGAGGCCTTTAATGGCAAATACTTCTTAGAGACTGCCAGAGATGTAAAGATGATAGAGTTTCAATGTCTTCGCCAAGGTTCCCTGACCGTTGACCAATATGAAGCGAAGTTCGCTGAACTTTCACAATATGCTCTAGAACTGATTGAGAATCCGGCAAACTGAGTGAGAAGGTTTAGGGATGGATTTAAGCCGGACTTAAGGAGCACATAGGTCTCTCTAAATCTGAGAACTTACAATGAACTTTATGGGAAAGCCCAAATGATCGAGAAAGATCAGAACGAAAGAGCCACTTCGTTTGGGCCGAGATTTAACTTCCATCAAGAAACAATCCGCCAAGGAAAGAGGCTCATGCCTGGAAGTAGATCTCATGTTCCACCCAATAAGAGGAGTGGATTTGGTAGGCCAATACCCAATAAGAGTGAAGCATGTTGCTTTTGCGGAAGGCGACACGAGTTAGCTCCATGCTTGGCTAGGTCGAGACCTTTTTTCGAATGTGGTCAGCAGGGCCACCTAGCTAGGAATTGTCCTAGGCGACCAAGAGGACGACCTCAGTTACCACCGTCGACGCCGATTGGACAGATCAGAGGGTATGCGCCTCAAAACATACCGCATAGAGGATAGCTGAGACCTCCAGATCAAGGCACGATGTATGCCATTAACCAAGGCTAGCCAGAGGTTATGCCTGATGTGATCACAGGTACGGTCTCGCTGAACAACCATCCTGCCTATGCTTTATTCAATCTAGGAGCAACGCATTCCTTTATTGCCAAGCAGTTCATTAAGTTGATAGCATTAAATCTTGCATTATTGGAATATGTTGTTAGCATATCTACACCACCGAAGGATAAAGTGTCATCTGCTTTGGGTTGCTCTAGTTGCAAGTTAGAGATTGGTGAGTGAAAGGGGAAAATAGATTTATTAGTCATAGCCATGTATGACTTTGATTTAATAATTGGCATGGATTGGCTCATCAAGTAACGAGCTAAAATGGACTATTAATGCAAGTTGATTCAGTTTTACCCATTAAAGGGTGAGAGCTTCGAGTTTGTTGGGAACTGAGGGGGACCCTCGATTTCCTTAATCTCGTCACAAGAGGCAACCTGTTTGTTAGACGGGGGTTATCAAGGATACCTGGTAGCTGTTGTGGATATGACAATTGAGGAATTGAAAATTGAAGATATTTCAGTCGTGTAAGAATTCCCAGATGTATTCCCGAAAGAATTGCCAAGGTTACCGCCAGAAAGAGAAATTGAATTTGTAATCAAGTTAGCCCCCGAGATAGAGCCAATCTCTAAGGCTCCTTACTGAATGACACTTAGAGTTGAAAGAACTGAAAGTGCAGATGTAAGAATTATTAGATAAGGGATTCATATGTCCCAGTGCATCACCATGAGGAGCACCAGTTCTATTTGTTAAAAAGAAAGATAGTTCGTTGCACTTGTACATCTACTATCGCCAACTCAATCAAGTATTGATCAATAACAGGTATACATTGCTGAGAATTGATGACTTGTTTGATTAGTTACAAGGAGTGTCGATATTTTCAAAAATCGACTTGAGGACGTGATATTATTAGCTGAGGATTAGAAAAGAGGACATCCTCAAGTCTGCATTTTGTATGTGGTATGGTCATTATGAGTTCACTGTAATGCCATTTGGGTTGACAAATGCCCCAGCTGCTTTTATAAATTTGATGAACCGAGTATTCAAGGAATATATGGATCAGTTTGTAATCACGTTCATTGATGACATCTTGGTGTATGTAAGAAGTGCTGAGGAGCATGAGGATCATTTGAGATTAGTGCTCAAGACGTTAAGGATTTATCAGCTGTATGCTAAGTTTAGCAAATGCGAGTTTTGGCTAACTTGTGTTATGTTTTTAGGTCATGTGATTTCTGGAGAAGGAATCTTCATGGACCCGAGCAAGATAGAAGCCGTAATTAATTGGCCAAGATTAACAACAGTGACAGAGATTCGAAGTTTTCTAGGTTTGGTAGGTTACTATAAAAGATTTGTGGAAGGATTTTCAGCTTTGGCGTCGCCTTTGACAAAACTCATGAAGAAAGATGAGAAATTCGTATAGACAAACAAGTGCGAGCGTAGTTTTCAAGAGCTTAAGGAAAAGCTAACTACCGCACATGTGCTGATGATTTCATTTGATCCTGGAGGATTCGAGATCTATAGTGATTTGTCGTTCAGAGGACTGGGTTGCGTGTTGATGCAATATGGTAAGGTTGTTGCATACGCCTCCTGATAGTTGAGACCTCATGAATTGAACTACCTGATGCACGACTTAGAACTCACATCAATTATATTTGCGTTGAAGATTTGGAGGCATTACTTGTGTGGGGAAAATTTTTAGATCTTCACGGACCATTAGAATCTTAAATACCCACTCTCTCAGAAGGAGTTGAATATGAGACAGCGTCGATGGATGGAACTGCTAAAAGATTATGATTGTGATATTTTATATCACCCAGGTAAAGCGAATAAGGTCGCCGATACTTTAAGCTGAAAGTCTTCCATTGTTTATTTATTGGTTAAGGAGTGGAATCTAATCGAGCGAGCTTGAGATTTGGTATTCAAATTTGAGGTAGGCAACCTTTCGAGTCTTATGGCTACCCTCAGAATTGAGCCGGATGCGCAAATCATGATCAAGCTACTTCAGTCGATGGATCCAGATGTTCAAAGAATTTTGCATGAAGACATTGAAGAAAGAAAAGTTGACTTTCAGATTTCTGATGATGGGACGCTAAAGTTCCGAGGATGGTTAGTTGTGCCTAATGATATGAAGCTTAGGGAGGACATTTTATCAGAAGCTCATCGTACTAGTTACAACATTCATCCCAGAAGTACCAAGATGTATTAGAACTTGTATCAGCACTTTTGGTGGTTTGGTATGAAGGCGGATATTGCCAGACATGTCGCCAGGTGCTTGACATGTCAACATTGTAAGTCGAAAGGACTTTCACAACCTCTTAAGATCCCAGAATGGAAATGCGAGCATATCACGATGGACTTCGTGACCGGATTACCAAGGAGTTAGAGAGATAATGATTCGATTTAGGTAATAGTCAACAGGTTGACAAAGTCGGCTTACTTTATTGTAGTGCGAAAGAATCTTGACTTGGATAGGCATGCTGAGTTATATGTGCATCAGATTGTCAGATTGCATGGAGTACCGGTTACAATAACATCTAATCGAGTTCGAGATTTACCGTCGCTTTTTGGAAAAGCTTGCAAGGTGCCTTAGGTAAAAAACTTCAGTACAATACAACATATCATCCTTAGATGGATGGTTAGTTTGAGAGGACAATTTAGACTCTTAAGGATATGTTGAGAGCTTGTGTATTGGACTTTAAAGGAAGTTGGGAAGAATAACTTCGTTTTGTAGAATTCGCTTACAACAATAGTTATCTGTAGAGCATCCAAATGGCTCTATTTGAAGCGTTGTATGGCCGATCGTGCAGAACACTAGTGTGTTGGGATGAAGTTGGGGAAAGAAAGATTACAGACCTAGAGTTAGTGCAACAATTAGTGGATGCCGTGAGAGTGATTAGAAATAGATTGAAGACTACTCAGAGTCATCAGAAAAGCTACGCAGACAAGCGTCGAAGGCTTTTGGAATTCCAAGGTTGTGATCACGTTTTTCTAAAAGTGTTACCAATGAAGGGAACTTTGCGCTTTGGTAAGAAAGGAAAATTGAGTTCGAGGTACGTAGGTTCGTTTGAGATTCTCGAGAGAATTGGGACTTTAGCTTATCGTCTTGCGTTGCCGCCGAAATTGGCGCAAGGGCACAACGTCTTTTACGTGTCGATGTTAAGGAAGTATGAGCTTGACTCGACCCACATGCTCAATTTTGATGAATTGGACGTGGATGACCGTGTGTCATACGTCAAAAGCCTGGTTTAGATAGTGGACAGAAAAGAACAAATTCTGCATACAAAGACCATCCCAACGGTAAAAGTGGTCTGACAACACCACAGTATAGAAGGAGCAACCTGGGAGATTGAAGAGTCAATGAGATGTTTGTAAGGTTTAAATTTCGAGGATGAAATTTTTATAAGAGGGGAAGAGTTGTGACATTCTGGATTTTTTACTTTTGTTTTCAATTAAATTAATCGGACATTTCATTGACGTGCTTATAGAGCTGTTCTTAGATCTGATCATTCTTGAGATAACTAGATTATCTAAAGAAACCATTAAGGAATTTTAAGGCAATAGACTTAAGAATTTGACCAGGAATCGGCTTCTCAACCATGCTCATCTTTAGAGATCATTACGGCATATTTAAAAATTAATTTGAGATCAAAGATAGGTCGATTCGATTAAGATGTGTGGCTGATCGTGAGTGACTCTACTAAATTGGAAAATTCTCGTCGATCGGCATTAGTTTGATTTTTCTATTATTTTGGTACCTTGTGTTCGTATTTGAATTATCGAGATTTTCATGACAACCGAGAGTCACCAATGTGTCAAGTGGGTTCATTGTGGCTAGAAGAAAATCGACCACGGGTCAATTTCACTGAAATTATTTTGAAAGTTACTCGATAGCCCAGGTTACGCTAAAAATGCGCCGGAGTGAAATTAAACGCCAATTTGAGTCCGATTCTAAAAATTGAAGATTCTATCATGTCACAATAAATTCTAGGAACGTCGACTTAGTCTTAGAAAATTTTTTGCAACCCGAGACTTTTTGGGAAAAAATCAGCATAGGACTGTTTTTGTTTAGAAAATGCCGGTGATCATTTTTGGTCACAAAATTGGGATGCAAGATGGATCCATAGGTGAAGAAAAATATCAATTGGAGCATTGAGGTGCCAATTGACTTTATTGAGGCCAAATAGGATTGAATTGAATGAGATTAAGTGTCCAAATTGGGGCCAAAGCTTCCAAATTCGTATGCCCCCATGGCCTAGTCAAATTGCACCATTTCAAGAGTCATTGGGTGAGCATGGGTGGCCTAAGGACAGCTAAGGATCAATGCTTGGCCTAAGTTTTGTCAAAGGGGGACAAAGACTTGGAAAAATTGGCCTAGGGGACCCATCCTTTCTCTCCCTTCCTCTCCAAGCTTGGCTAGCTACCCTTCTTGCCCTCATCCCTTTCATTTTTGACTAGTAAGCTAGCAGAGACAACTAGCAAGCCGCTGGGAGCCGTCCACGCCATCACCACCACACGCCATTGCCGTTTCCGCCCGCACGAGCCCCCGCTCACGTGCCGCTGTGCTTGGCCGCGCCTCATGCCATCCTAGCGTTTGCTGTGTGTCCCAGCACCTAGCCGAGCTCAACTGGAGCCTGTCTAGCCACCGTAGGCCCCCGTCCAACTGCTGCTTGCCTCATCGAACCACCCGCCTACCTCCACTGATCTTGCTTTGCATTAACTGGCTTTGTTTCCTCTGTTTTTATAGCTAGAACAAAGGGCAAGTTTGTGGGTTTCCAGCCGGATGTTGGGCTTGTTTTGAGGTGGTCTTGAGCCTCAGTCTTGAGGAAAGTCGAGCCCCTCAACGTTCCTGTCGTTTTGCACCAAACCGCGCATTAATCGAGTGAGTTTTGCTCATTAAACCTTAATTAGTAGGCTAATGATATTTAGTGGATAATTAGTTTATGTTAAGTAGGTTTAGGTGGATACTTAGATGTAATTAGCGAAATTAAATTATATAACGATGCATGTTAGGTGGTTAGTCATTGTAGTTAGTGAGTAAATAGGTTTGAGTAATTATTAAACAAATCTTGGAATTTTTCTGGGATCGTTTCAGCGTCCAATTCGGCCATAATGGGCCTAAATTGGATTTATTGCAATTATTGGTATTTATTTAATATTTTATGTAATTATTTAATTATTTAATTATTTTCCGAAAATTCAAACAGGATTGCCAGTGACCAGAATTTCATGCTGAGTACAGTGGTACTCTCTGTTTATTTAATTGAGTGCTTGAGTGAAATTAGGGTGAGTGGGTATTTATTCCAGAAATTTGATAAATTTGTTAATTGAGTAGAAAATTATCGAGCGTCGGTTTACAATGCCAAAAATATTTGGTAGGCTACATAAAGTGGTGAGAATTGTGGAAGTGAGATAATTATATTTTTGGCTAAGGCCGATCGTGTACCTAGACATAGTTATTTTATCGAGGATGATAAAGATGAGAAAGAAGCTATATTACATGGCTCGAAGACCAAGAGTGTCGTCCTAGAGAATGCACGTGACTCATTGATTAATATATCACCTTTGTAATGGCACATGGCTCGGTGATTAGTACGTCACCGTAGAGAATGCACGTGGCTCGGTGGTTAAAAGCATGCATGATAAAATTTATACTTATCTATTTCTCTGTTTCTCTGTTTCCCGGAATAGGTTTGGAACAAAAATTCGTTTAGTAACGTAATTTGATTTTTCTATTCCAAAAATAGATTTGAAGAAGAAATCGAAGCTAAAATTTTTAACTTCTCAATTTTTGAAATCAATTTTTGACTAGAAATCAATTTATGTTCTAGAAATTTTGTTATGCGCACCCTAAGTATGTCGCCTTATCTCAAGGCATGGATACATCATATTATGCTCAGTCAAGCATTCCTACCGACACTACAAGCTCCTCCTAGAACTAAGCGGGAGCATCCTCGTCAAACTAGATCCTCTCACCAGATTTACTTGTAGGATTTTAGCAAAAATATGAAGAAAGTCTTGTGGCAAGTCATAGTTCAGACGACTCAGACTACGATTACAATGCTTGTGACGGACGAGACCACTGACCGTACAACAATACTGTAGCAAGTTACTGTTCACTTTTACTGTAGTAGTAGGCTAGGGAAGTCACTGTTCATACCGTGTGAATAATTCCCTACCGAATGCTTTTGGTGCCTCTATTTGTTTCAAGACCCGTGAGCTGGGACCTTGTTTGTGTGTGACCTCCCACTATCTATAAAAGGCATGGAGGATGTAATGTGTTGGGGTAGAGTCTCTTGAAGTAAAGTGAGTGTTTTGTGAAAACTCTCTATGGCTTTCTAAACTCCTCTTCTTCTCAGCTTGGTAGGATCTTTTGAGAAATGTAGCTTGGATAGTTAAAAAGATTACAATCCTGGTTCTATTTGAGTGTCTCTAAGCTCTGAACTAAAGGTCATAGTGGTTTTTAGCTAAAAGGCTGTCCCTGAAGGGCTTGAATGAGAGGTTCACCCACTGTGGAAAGTCATACTTGCAGGAAACTAACTCTGTCCTCCCTTGTTCTAAGTGATATCATTCAATGGTATCAAAGCCATGGTTTCATTTGTAATAATATCCATTCCATGCACTCAGTAGGTGAATCCAGTGCTAAGAAGATCTCTTCACAATATGACAAATCCAAAAATACTAGAAGCACCTGTTTCTTTTACTGCATCTCCATCTTCTTTAACCCCTTTTGATTTTTGTGTCTCAAATGCTTCTAAGATAGACTATCTTTATGAAGTCTCTCTTAGTGATAAAACCAAGATCTCTAAAACTCAACTTCCCATGATGAACCCTTATTCTGCTTTTGCTAAACCTACTTCGTCATTTTCCCCCACTCGCTCCATTCGTTAACTTATTCGCCAAACCCCAAAGGAAGTAAAAGAGTACTTATAGTCCTCCAAGTTTGACCAGCATCCTATTCCTACCACTAAAAATGAGTATTTTGTTACTCTCTAGATTCCTCCAGAGTTTTCGAGGCAATGGATTCAACAAGGATATTCTCATGTCCACTATGGAGCTATTCATCTTGCTCTTAGTTTTCATGGTCGTAAAGGTTTGCCAGTTGTGGCAAGAATTGCTTTGTTAGATACCAGATTCCTAGAATATCAACATGCTTGTATTAAAACTGTTCAAACCACTTTGAATGCTAGAATAGTCTTTGTGACTTTGTATTCAAACTTCAATATCGCTCTTTCAAACCCCCAACTGCTCTCTTTTCTAAAGGTCCAAGTTCAGCTCACTGGAGCCCCTTAAACTGCTGATTCCGTAGTGGCAATACTGCACTACCAGATGGTTTATTGAGTGTAGAACTTTGCTCTTGATTTGAATTTCCATAATGGAAATGAAGACGCCCTATTCATTTCCATGCAGAATGATCAAGCATCCTGCATTCATGTTCCTAGACAGATCCCGAAGGAAAAGTTTGCCAAGCTTCTCCCAGAGACTTGGTCATCAACTATGAAAAGTTGCATCAAAACAACAAGCCCTTTTAGTCTTCGATCTCGAGTTTGTTAGAAAGAAAGACGGAACTGTTTCCATCAAATTTGGCAAGGAAAAAAAAAAGCCCTTCTATTTTCCAAACCCTCTTTATGATTAAACCATGTATTCCTGAATTAATTTCCAAGTCAGATCCCAAAAAGCTTGTTAAATACTTCAAAAGTGATGGACATCTTGTCCATTACTACAAGGACTAGTATGGTCACTATTTCTGGGATCCTTTTTGTCAATGTTCTTATTGTACAAACTCTCCCGATGAAGTAGGCCCATATGCAAAACCTCCACCTCGACGGAAGTACAAGAAACCAAAAGATCCTATGTACCAAAGGTACTTAAATGGAGATCTCTCCATTGATACTTTTGGTGAGTATGATAAATTTTAGTTTATGGTTTCTTATGCACTAACTCCACCACCAGAGTTCACTGCTCCTCCCTCTATATCACCAACTCTACCACCATCACCTCCTCCGTCTCCTCCTTAGAAAAAAAAAAAAAAAAACAGCTATTTCCTCATTCTATAAGCCAATCTTAAAGTGGGCGAAGAAACATTCCTACCCACTTGAAGCTCTAATAGAAAAGCCACCTACTTCTTCCATCGCCATGTTCCATGAGATAGATATTCCTCCTCTTGTTCGGGAAGATTCCAAACTCTCATTCCTTGCTCCAGAAGAGTTCAATGATCCATAAGGCAGATATAGGCATGTTCCTAAGATACCTGCCCTCACTGATGTAGATGAACATGGAAGACAAAAAAGAACCTCTATTGTTGAAGCCATCTTAAATTGACAATCAAAGACTCTTCTAGCACATAACAATGCGTTCAAAGCAATTGATTCCAAGATTGTGAATGTGCAACAAGATCTTTCTAGGTATGATGAAACCACCAAGAAGATGCTTTCAGACTTCTAAAAAAGGCTTCATGCCTTGGAATTTAGACAACATTTAGGGTATCATCATCTTGAAAGTCCTAAGGCGGAAATAGAAAAGCTCAAAAGGCAAATCCAGATCCTTGAAGAAGGAAGACTTAATCCATTCCTGACTACTCTACGAACAAAGCATCCCCCTCCTCCACCACCCCAAACGTCTATCTTTGCTGCTCTCACAGATGTTCTTGTCAGGCAAGATAAGACAGATGTGGCTAAAATGCGAAATCATCTCAAGGAATTGGATCGAATAAGGAAAGAAAAGGGAAAGGAAAAGAAATCTAAAGAATCTTTGCTTGTTATAAGGGAAAAGCCAGACCAAATGATGTTGTCAAACTCGTTAGAAGCTTTCTGAAGAGATTTGGGCAATCAGGAACCACAGCCTCATCCTGTTACTCAACAACCTGATTCTATCATCTTGACAGATCAGATTCTATTTCCAGCTGAACCTACTTTTCCAAACATCTTTGATACTGAATTAGATTCGGTATCTCTTTCATCTTCATCATCATTCTCAATCCCTACCATTGATTCCTTTCCTATTGTACCAGTAACCTCATCAATATTCATGGCTGATCCACCGGTCCAGGATATGGAATCAAATCCTTCAGAACCAGAAGTTGTTCAGTCAAGTAATTCCTCCTAGCATATGTCTACTGCATTTAAATAGTTTTGTTTTTACCATTGATGATATTCCTTATCACAACTGGCCAGAAAGACTTGAGGAATTCCATACTTGGTTAAATGCCCAAGCTCTTACTAATCATGACAAGTATGATGTCCTTTTTGGTTTTGTCACGAGATTTACAGGTAGCCTCAAAACATTAGTGGCAATCCATGTCAGAACAAGACCAGCTTCATTTTTTATTATCACCAGATTTTGGTCATGCCATTACTCTCCTATATCATTTCTTTGTAGGAAAACCTGCTAACCTAGTGGAGCTTAAAATGAGATATTTTTTTTGAAAGAAGATGCTGCTCTCTCCAGAAAAAACACTTTGATAAGCATTATCGACAAATGCTTAAGCTCTTCTATCAAATTGGAGATGATGCAAATCTGAAGCACGTTTTCTTGACTTCCATCCCCAAAGAATTGTCTCAACAAGTAGAGAGAACTTCTCTCACCAAATGAAGAAGGATTCAGGATATTCCATTGGGAGAAATCCAACAATAAATCCATTTGTGCCTTGAAGAATTGTGTATCAAACGCCAAATGATCCAAACTTATGTCAACGATAATAGAGAACTTGACATGGACTGTTCTCGCTAGAAACTAAAAATCAAATGTTCTAAGCAAGACTATGATGGTTCTTGTGGCAAATCTTCCAGAAAAAAAAAAAAGAAGTACTTCAAGAAGCTTTGGATAAAGAAATCTAGGCATGGCTCTAAGCACTTCCGAAGAAAGAATAAATGGTGATACTTACGCAAAAGGAAAGATTGCTCAGGCCACAAGAAATCAAATCGATGCTTCATCTGCAATAAAAAAGGACATTTTGCCAAAAATTGTCCTCAAGCAAGAAAATGTCAAAACCATCTAATTTATCATATAGAGAATGAAACTGGTATTTCTTTTGAAAATGATGATCGAATCCTTATTTTCTGCAGATGTAGAATCATTTGAACAAACTCTTTGTGTCATCCATTGTTACCAAACTCCCAATAAAACTAATTCGGATTAAGATCCTGAAGATATTTTTCACATATCTCTCACTCCTTCGAAGAAAGCACCGATATACTTTCTAGTCAAACTCATTGTCCTCATTTCCCTGTGAAAATATTCACTTTAAAGTTTGCCAAGCCTATCATCATCATTGCTGGTCATAGACACTGAAGTAGCTTCTTCAATCTTAAACACTAAAGTTCTTCTTGAAGAATATTGGACTTCCTGTGTTTGATATTTTAACTCTGCTTCGGGAAATACTTTTTTTACAAATGTGAGAATCACCCCTATAACTGCTCAGTTTTTTCCACAGTGTTTCGTAACCACAAAAATCTTTGGTTCTAGTCTTCCTAACAAAGATTTGATCATTGGTTGGGATATCATGACTCAGATTTCTTAACTTCATATCATTCCTGGAAAATGTCTTAAGTATAAAGACCAATTCTCCGAATTTGTCAGTATCCAAAGACTTTTCTCTATCCAATGAGTCTATTAGATCCAATCATGCAAAAGTTGTTGGAATCCTATTCGGAATCTCACTCTGAATTCACTCAGAAGTGTTCTCATCATTTATGGAAAAATATAGAGTTCTTTGTTTGCCTTTCTTTTAAAAAGAATGAAGATATCAATCCAATCAAGGCAAGTCACATGGGTATGAATCCATAACATCTGGTTTTAGTTGAAAGGGAATGTTCGGAACTATTACAGCAATGCCTTATTGAAACCTCCAATTCTCATTGGGCTTATGAAGCTTTCTATGTCAATAAGCATGCCAAGCAGAACAGAGGGAAAATGAGATTGCTAATTAATTACCAATCGCTTAACCTTTTCCTCCAAGATGACAAATTCCCTTTACCCATTAGAAACTCCCTTTTTGCTGGACTATCCAAGGCCTATATCTACTCCAAATTCGATCTTAAAGCCGGATTTTGGCAACCGAGCATTCATCCTAAAGACAGACCCAAGACAGGGTTTTGTATCCCGAACCAACATTTCCAATGGAAAGTTCTTCCTTTTGGTCTAAAGGTGGCACCATCCCTATTCCAAAAGGCCATGTGCTGAATTTTTCAACCAATCCTATCAAGTGCAGTAGTATACATCGATGATATTCTACTCTATAGTCCTGATGAGTAGTCACACTACCAACTTCTTGAACAATTTACAGAAATTGTGAAAAAGCATGGGATCATGCTTTCTCAAAGAAAGATGAACATCGCCTAGATAGAATTGAATTTCTTGGTATGCATCTTAACAAAGGAACATACTATCCATGGGCATATATTGCTTAGAAATTGCTGAAATTTCCTGAAGAAAATTTCTTAACAAAACAAGTTCAACAATTTCTTGAGGTAATAAATTATCTCAGAGATTTCGTTCCAAACATTGCAAAACTGCTGATTCCACTACAGATGATGTTGAAGAAAAATTCCCTACCGTGGGGAAAATCTCAGACTAAAGCAGCTGCTGAACTTAAAGAGATTATGCAGACTCTTCTTCCTCCACTACAAATCCCATCAATAGGGAAGAGAATTCTCCAAATTGACGTTGGTGATGAATACTGGGCTGCCATCCTGTTGAAAGAAATTGATGGTAAGAGACATCTGTGTGCCTACAAAAGTGGAAAATTTTCCCAAGCTGAGATGTATTATCATTCCACTTTCAAAGAAATCTTGACGGTGAAAAAATATAATAAAAAAGTTTGAATTCCATCTCATTGGCCATCACTTCCTGGTAGAATTGGATATGGCATCCTTTCCTCAGATGACCAAATTCAAACAGAAGCAAGTTTCAAATTCTCAACTGCTTCGATGAGCTGAATGGTTTTCAAAATAGTCTTTTGAGACGAAACATATTGCCTGAAAGAAGAATGTACTTGCTAACTTCTTGTTAAGACCAAAAATACTAGCATAAATCAACATGTACATCATGAGGCATGCTTTCCATACTTTTCATCACAATGAGAAGTATAAGATTGAAAGGATACGAGACTAGCCAAGCTAGCGATATCCTCAGGAGATTGTGGAACAAATCTAGAATGATAGCCTTACAGAAAATCTGGATAGTCTCATGTGGTAATGCCACAAAGAACTGTTCAGACTCAATGGAAGTTCGATTATTTATCCTTTTTGATTAAATTCGGACTATTTGTCCATACATCCTCTTATCTGGAAGGAAGATAATTTTCCTAACCAACTTCGATGGTTATTATGGTACTTAATCAATAAGTACTTGATAACTATTGAATTCCAACTAGAAAATCATTACCAACCTCACCAGGATATTTGGACTTGGCAAAGGAAACATTGAAAATGAAAGTGACAAAAATCTCTTAGATTTTCTTAATTGGTTTAATCCTCCAACCCACTGGAAATACCTCTTGCAGAAAGAATTGAGAACTACACAACCAAACTTTGAAGTCCATACTATTCTATTTTTCCGACGACCATGGCCTTCATCACAAATAATGGCAGCATTATCAATGCTCCCCTGAGTATAGGTACCACATCCTATGAACCTTAACTGCACAGTGCAGAAGCTCGGATTCACAAATCTTATCTAAGACTTGTTGGTTGCTATAAGCACCAGTACCGAGAACTCCAAAAAATCTTGTGCCAGGAAAATAAAACCATTCCTGAAGATGCATGAAATTATAATGTACCAACTGCATGGGATTATTATAACCTAGCACCAGAAGCTAAGAATGCACTCAAGGAATTTAGACAAGCCGCATCATCACAGGAGCACGAAATGGCAGACACATATAATATTGTACAGTCCTCTCAAGACCCTTATGCTAAATGGGGAAGTCCTCTTTCCCAAGACCCCTATGATCAATGACCTTTGTCCTTATCTCAAGACATGGATACGTCTTACTATGCTCAACCAAGCATTCCTGCCGACACTACAGGCTCCTCCTAGAATCAAGCGGAATCATCCTCGTTAAACCAGATCCTCTCACCATATTTACTTGCAGGACTTGAGCAAAAATATGAAAAAAGTCTTGTGGTAAGTCATAGTTCAGATGACTCAGATTACGACTACAACGCTTGTGACAGACGAGACTGCTAACTGTACAGAATCACTATCCATGCAATAGCATTGTAGCAAGTTATCGTCCACTTTTACTGTAGTAGTAGGCTAGGGAAGTCACTGTTCATACTGTGCGAATAATTCTCTATCGAATGCTTTCGGTGCCTCTGTTTGTTTCAGGACCCATGAGCTTGGTCCTTGTTTGTGTGTGACCTCCCATTGTCTATAAAAGGCGTGGAGGATGTAATGTGTTGGGGCAGAGTCCCTTGAAGTAAAGTGAGTGTTTTGTAAAAACTCTCTATGGCTTTCTAAACTCCTTTTCTTCTCCAGCCTAGTAGGATTATCTGAGAAATGGGGAGAAGTACACTATTGGTGCCATAAGTTGTGTACGATGCTCACTTTGGTGCTAAAAGTTTTCCTTGGATCACTTAAGTGCCAAAAAATTTGAAAAACGCTCGCTTTGGTGCCAACGCCGATATGATTTGTTGGAAATCTGACGTTGCCTTTTTTTATTATTAATTTCTTATGCTGATGTGGCTCGTCGGAGTTTCCTTGGATCACTTAGGCCTTCAAACGACGTCTTTTTGGCGTCCTAACACCAAAACGACGCCGTTTGGTGCCTCTCCCAATTCAAACCCTAAATCTCAACGGCCCCCGCGCTTGGCGGCCGCAACTCCGACCACGACCCTGATCACGACGATGGCCCCTCAGCGGCCATAGCCTCGACCCCGACCCCGACCCCAACCCTAACGACGGCCACTCGGCGGCCGTAGCCTTGACCCCGACCCCAACCCCGACGATGGCCACTCGGCGGCCAAGTTGAAGGCCGTGATCTAGCCGATGCTTGGGGAGACCGCCAACGAGTGCGCTGCCATTTATGTCTCCCTCTCCATCTCCGATCTCCTCAACGAGTGCTTGGCCTGCATCTTTCAGTACTTAGGTTCTAGCGACTAGGGCTAGTGCTCCCTCGTGTGTCGTTGAGGGCGTCCAAACAACACTGAGCAATGGCGGCTGAGCGAGCGACGACGGCCCAGCGACGGTGGAGGCCGAGCGAGCTAAGTCGGAAAAATCCCCAAATGAGTTAAATGGCGTCGTTTTTGTGAGGCCATCCATGTAGGACAGCAAAACGACGTCATTTTCTTAAGGAGGGCCAAAAACGACATCATTTGAAGGCCTTGTCGATTTTTTTTTTTAAAAAAGCCATGTAATCATTTTGGCCGGAATCTTTTGTCGGTGGCTGAAATCTTTTGCCGGTGGCATCAAAGTGATCGTTTTTCCTTCGATTTGGCACTTAAGTGATCCGACGGAAACTTTTAGCACCAAAGTGAGCAGCGTACACAATTTATGGCACTGATAGTGTACTTCTCTCCTGAGAAATGCAGCTCAGATAGTTAAAAATGTTACCATCTTGGTTCTATCTGAGTATCTCTAGGCTTTGAACTAAAGGTCAGAGTGGTTTTCTACTAAAAGGCTATCCCTGAAGGGTTTGAACAAGAGGTTTGCCTATAGTGGAAAGGCATACCTACAGGAAATTGACTCAATCCTCCCTGGTTCTAAGTCTACTCATTCAATGGTATCAAAGTAAGGTAAGTCATTTGACTCGTGTTGTGCTTAGGTAGCCTTAATGCGTATTGGCCTCCTACTTGAGTCTTATGGGGTAGAACTTGCTAAGATGTAGTCTCACCCCGTTGTGGGACAATATTTCAGATATGTAGATGGCTACACCACCCACTCCTTCCGAGCAGTTCGACATCCCTAAGGATATTTCTGAGATAGCATATCATATCCCAGTACACCATCACCTTAAGGGACTAGAGTGCGTTTTGGTGAAGTCCATTGTATGGGTTGATGTAGGTAAACCCACCCACGTGCCTTACAAGTATAGGTCTTGGTATCGTTACTACTAGGACGGACGAAGGGATGGTCCTATACCCAAGTATACCTTTGTACATTTTGGAGAAAGATTTTGGTGAGGGTACAACAGACCCTGAAGGTGGAGCTGTAGAGGATGCTAAAGATCCAGGATTGGAGGGTGATTCTGATTCCCCAGTGTACTTGGTGGATGGTTCCAATGAAGGCGAAGAGGTGCCGGAGCAGGAGCAGCTCAATGATGAGGAGATATAGTGGGAGGAGATCGAGTGTGGTGAGGAGCATTAGCTGATTGGCCCTCACCCCAATTTCTTAAAACCTTGTGTTTTTAGTTAAACAAGCTTTGGGTTGACTTGTATCATATATATATATATATATATATATATATATATATATATATATATAATTGGTGATGTTATATATGTATATAAGTGTGGTTTGGAATTTTATGACTCTGTCTTCCTATCCAATTGTTTTATTGTCTGGGGATTATTTATATGCTTCCGCATGTGCGTATTAAAATAAATGGGTTGGCGATGCATCTTGGGACATCGCTATTATATTGATCAAGAAGAAATGGGTACGTGCTCGCCGGGTTGGGACATGATAGTTACAAACAGCTCAGGGGATCGATCGGGCTCACGGTTGAAGCGGGACAGTGGCCAGGGACAACGGAGATGCAAGACGGGCAGCGACAGCGACTTGGTGAGTTGAAGGAGGACGGACGGGTTGGCGGTGGCTTCGGCTGGTTGCTAGCTTTGTCCTCTGGAAATTTTGAAGCTCCAACGACTGAAGAGGGGGGCTGGTTGACGGTATGGAGTGGGAAAGGGGAAAGGGGACAATCTTGGCTAAGGAGGGGCCACCATGGTCTTCAACCTCATCCTTGGTCCCCTTGACTTGGCCCCACCCATCCTAACTGGTTTCCTCTATCATTTGAAGCCACAAATCCCCTTCTAGAAGCCTTTGAAATGGTCCAATTGTTAGGTCCAAGGGGGGCACACGAATTTGGCTTGATTTCACTCAAATTGGACTCAAATGCCTCTTGAATCAATTCAAATCCGCTCCCATAAATTCCAATACCGAGTCAATGATCAAATTGATATTTTTCCTCACTAATTGATCCTACTTGCTTCTGAATTGCGCGATCAAAAATGGTCATTGGAATTTTCTAGACAAAAACGATTCTACCTCGAGTTTTCCCAAAAAGTCTTGATTTGCAGAAAAATCTTCGGAGACTGAATCAATGTTCCTAAAATGACTTGTGACATGATAGAACTTTCAATTTCTGAAATCGGATTTAAATTCGTGGTAAATTTCAATCTGGCGCAATTTTAGCGTGACTTAGACTTCCGGGTAACTTTCAAAATTTTTGAGTACAAATAACTCGTGATTGATTTTTTTCGAGTCACAATGAACCCCTTCGACAAATTGGCGACTCTCGGTGGTCATGAAAATCTCGATGTTTCAAATACGGATATAGGGTACCAAAACGATAGAAAAATTAGTCTAGTGTTGATTGACGAGAATTTTGCAATTTAGTGGAATCACCCACGTTTAACCATACATCTTAGTCGAACCGACCTATCTCTGATTTTTAATCGATCTTTCTATGCCAAAATGATTTCTGCAGATGAGCACGATCAAGTAGCCGATTCCTAATTGAATTCTCAAGTCTATTGCACTAAAATCCCTTAATGACTTCCCTAGATAGTCTAGTTATCTCACGAGTGATTAACTCTGAGAATGGCACTATAGGCACATAAATGAAATGCCCGATTTATTCAATTGAAAACATGATTGAAAATCTATGATGTCACAATGTTGGCCGGAACCATGGGCTATATGGTTCCTGAATGTGTTTACATGGGTAAGGCAAGTAAGGAATAAGATGTCTATAGTTTTGGAGTCATCCTATTAGAAATAGCATGTGGAAGAAAAGTTATCGAGCCAAGGGCTAACGAAGGTCAAGTCTGGTTGGTGGACTGGGTTTGGGAGCTTTATGGGATAAGGAGGCTACTTGATGCTGCAAACTCGAAACTTAGTACCAATTTCTTTGAAAAGCAACTAGAATGCTTGATGGTTGTAGGTCTATGGTGCGCTCATCTAGACCACACAGCCCGCCTTTCCATAAGAGATGCGTCAAATGTTGTCAACTTTAACGCTTTGCCGCTTGTTCTCCCGTCGAAATTGCTAGTCCCCACATATCTAGCACCTCTATCCACGTTCTCTACAGAATCGATTGTTTCCTCCCATAACACCACGACTAGCAGCACCGAGGTGTCCACATATAGTACCTCTTCTATGCAATCCTCTCGTTCAGCTTCCTCCGCATTGCTCGCAAATGCAGGTTGATTTCCTACTTTCAATATATTTTACTAGGCATTGTATATTGAAAATTGTTTCGGATATCATGTGTTCCATATTAATTCCTAATAAAAGGCATGTCTTGTATTTTTTTTTTTTTTTTTGTGATAAGAAAATTTATCTTAAATATGTAACTCTCGATTAATAGGCACTCACTATTGCGAAGTGCTTTTTTAATCATGGAACCTACTAAAGGATATTGTTGTAATGTGTTTAACATGCCAAGTTAATGAAAATTTTAATGATACGATTTTAATGTAATTTTTTTTCACTTAGATTCAAAGTTGACTTAAATGATGTGTTTGAGAGAGTTTCAATTTCTCTAAATCAAAAAGAAAAAGAGAAATTTTACTTTTTTTTTTTTCTTTAAAATAATATGATAAACAAAATAGTCCCAAAACCCTTCCGCGCATCTCAGTGGACACTTTCAAAGTCGTTTGGGAGAAAAGTAGTATCCACTAGTTGGTCAAACCGAGTAGTCCTCAATGGGGGCTCAAACGGGTGCTGAGAACATGAATCTCTTGACAAACTAGACATGTACAGTTGACGGAAGATGGCTTTGGAACATAAGGGTAGCATATGAAGAATAAAGATTCGATAAATAGAATTAATGAAATTAAAATTAACTTTGTTTTCCACTTTATTATGTTGATTTTTTTTTTTTTTTCAAGTCAAGAGACTAGTCGTCGGGGAAGCACGTGGGACCCTGTTAATATCCTTCACATTGAACCGTTCCACAGCAAGTCCTTGGAAAAAAAAAGTCATTGGAAAATGCCGCGGACTCCAAAAAGCTGTGCTCGGTCCCAGATTCCCAGAGCAGTGTAGAAACCTCATAGAGAATGGCGCTTCACAGCTCGGCAGATATCAAAAGTTTCAAGACTGGAGAACTTCCATCACTCCTGATCTTGGTTTTCTCTCTGGCCATTTCCTACACTGCTTCGGCATCGTCTCAGGGCCTCGATTTCAGCTTCCAGACTTTCAACGATAGTGTCCTTCGAGACTAGTCGTCGGGGAAGCGCGTGGGACCCTGTTAATAATCTTCACATTGAACCGTTCCACAGCAAGTCCTTCGAAAAAAAGTCATTGGAAAACGCCACGGACTACAAAAAGCTGTGCTCGGTCCCAGATTCCCAGAGCAGTGTAGAAACCTCAAAGAGAATGGCACTTTACAGCTCGGCAGATATCAAAAGTTTCAAGACTGGAGAACTTCGGTCACTCCTAATCTTGGTTTTCTCTCTGGCCGTCGCCAACACTGCTTCGGCATCGTCTCAGGGCATCGATTTCAGCTTCCAGACTTTCAACGAGAGAGTCCTTCGATACCAAGGAGATGCGATGGATGATAACAGCGGCTCCATCCAACTTACGGAGGCCATTCGAGAAAAGAGTCTCGTTTCGAGCGTGGGGTGGGCCACATACCATGAGCCGATGCGCCTTTGGGATAAGGCCACCGGGAATGTGGCGAATTTCACCACCCAATTCACCTTCATCATCAATTCGCTAAACCAGTCGTTTTTCGCTGATGGAATGACCTTTTTTCTAGTCCCCGAAGGATCAGAACTCCCGCCCAACTCGAACGGAAGTGCCCTGGCCATTCTCAATCCATCCCGCGACCCTTCAGACTCTTCTGCTAAGTTTGTAGCCGTCGAGTTCGACACTTATCCCAACGGCGTGCCGATGGACCCCTCTTGTCCATTAGCTCCACATATCGGTATAGACTTGAACAATCTCACTTCCGCGGAGGTCTCTCGCTGTGACACTTGGTTCTGCAATAATATCATGAGCGGTAGGCAGATGAACGCTACGATTACGTACGATTCTAGCACGCAAAACTTGAGCGTTCTCGTGATGGACGCCGATTCCTCAGGTAACAACACACATTCCCTCGCCATCTCTCACATAGTCAACTTGACTGAGTATTTGCCGGAGTGGGTAACTTTTGGTTTCTCTGCTGCGACGGGTGACGTTTTCGAGATGCACACTATTCGAGCATGGGAATTCAGATCTACTGTGCAAGTGGCTGAAACAAATATTTCGATTCCTACAAATGGTACAAAGAGTTCGAATGATGCTAAAAAGAGCATACTATGGTCCATTTTAGGGTCTGGTTCTTTCATTCTTCTTCTTGTTTTAGCCTGTATTTGGTTTCTTCACCGTTCTAAGAGCAAGAGAGCTGACACGAGTGGAGAAGAAGATGATCCAGCGATCGATGAAGCATTTGAGCAAGTGTCAGGTCCCAAGAAATTCACCTACAAGAACTTGGTTGCGGCAACGGATAGTTTTGCAATCAAACGGCTGCTTGGGGAAGGGGGCTTTGGGAGAGTGTACCAAGGTTACTTGACCAGCGTGAATGCTAATGTCGCAATCAAGAAAATTAAACCAGGGTCAGGACAAGGGATGAAGGAGTATGCAACCGAAGTGAAGACCATAAGTCGGCTCCGACACAGAAACTTAGTCCAACTCATTGGGTGGTGTCACGAGAAAAAGGAACTCCTCCTTATCTATGAGTTCATGTCTAATGGTAGCCTTGATTCTCATCTATTCAAAGAACGAACCTTCTTGCCATGGGAGAAGCGGTACAAAATAGCACAAGGCATAGCCTCGGCGTTGCTTTACCTCCATGAAGAATGGGAACAATGTGTCCTGCATCGGGATATAAAGTCCAGCAATATCATGCTTGATGCCGATTTCAATGCTAAATTAGGGGACTTTGGTTTGGCTAGGTTAGTGGACCATGCCAAAGGGTTACAAACAACGGTGTTGGCCGGGACGATGGGCTATATGGCTCCTGAATGCATTCACACGGGTAAGGCAAGTAAGGAATCAGATGTCTATAGCTTTGGAGTTGTCCTATTAGAAATAACTTGCGGAAGAAAAGTCATTGAGCCAAGGGCCAAGGAAGGCCAAGTTCGACTAGTGGACTGGGTTTGGGAACTGTATGGGACCGGGAGGCTACTTGATGGGGCGGATTCAAAGCTTGATACCAATTTTGATGGAAAGCAACTGGAGTGCTTGATGGTTGTAGGCCTATGGTGTGCTCATCCAGACCATACTGCCCGTCCTTCCATAAGAGAAGCATTGAGCGTCCTCACCTTTAACACTTCGCCGCCTATTCTCCCATCACAGTTGCCAGTCCCTACATATCTGGCGCCTCTATCCACATTCTCTATAACATCAATTATTTCATCCCAGGCCACCTCGACTAGTAGCACTGAAGTGTCCACATTTACTGCCTCTTCTATACAATCCCCTCATTTAGATTCCGCTGCATTGCTGTCAAATGCTGGATGAATTCCTACTTCTGGTTGTAATTGTAGTTTGAAAATTGATGTCGGATATTACCTATTTCTTATAAGTTACTTTATGTGTACATCAGTATCGACTCTTCATGTTTAAACTTCCATTTGATGTCCAAGAATAAGTCAGTATGTATCTTCTTTTGATGGTTTATTATCAGTTGTCCATTGCTAGCTAGACTTTCCGATCAAAATCTACCGTTCTCATTGTCTTTTCATGCTCCAAGAAAGTTTAAAAGTCAATACAATTAATAAGTGAGCATCGAACAAATTCAGGGTTGGAAACATATTGTGCGCTCTCATTGCCTGAACTCATAAAGTGAAACTACTTTTTTAGTCTTTTTTTAGTATGTCTTAATTGAACATTTGTAAAATATTCTATCCCACTGCACAAATTGAAAGATCTATTCTGCCCCCATTGCATTCGTTATGCAAATTTTAGGATCGGGAAGGTATTCAAAGTCGGACGAAGTTAAGTGCATCATTTCTTTTGCTCGTAAAAAGGAGGCCGAAGAAGCCAAATTGTTAATTAGCGACAAACAACAAGGGATCCAACAATTAAAAAAGCTAATCCAGAAATTTGAATAAATAGACGGAGGGAGAGTACACATACATAAAGTCCATTGGAACTTCATTTGCAAACAAAGTTAGATACTTTAGCACCCTCTTCCCTGTGCAGATCGAACCGAGAACAATAGTCGAAATTAATGAATGGTGAGCTGTAGAGTTGAATCTATAAAATGATCCGATTGACAACGTTTGATAAACTCAACACTTCTGTCATTTGTTCTAATGAAATGAACTAGTGATATTTCTCAGGATTATTCAATGTTATTATTATTAGCATTATGTCAATCCCCACTTGCCAAATACTCCCGATATCCGATGTCCCACGCCACCTTCCGCTGGAAAAGGGATGCTCTATGAGACATATTCCACCTGCTAAATACTCCCAAATGGGTAGTGATTCCAATTTGTTTGGAACCTAAAACTTATCTTTTATAGGCTCTTATAAACACTATGGAACTTGGAATGTTAATTACACAAGTTCTCATCCTGTACACTCTTGTAACTTTTTGTCTTATGAAATTATAAAATAGAAATTGTCACAATTCTAATTAACATCATTATTAACATTCCGTATAAACGTGCACTAGATAATAGAGTATATTGTTCGTGCTACGGCCCAAGAGGCTGTCACACATCTTAACGTGACATTTTCAAAGAAAAGAGAAAATCGCGATTAATGAAGGACATATATATTTGCTTAAAGGAGTAATCTACACAGTAACTTGTGCCTTGTATCATTTACCTTTGTACTTAGTTTCTTTGGCTCTTTCGCACATCCCTCATATAGTCAAGTACTTTCCATGGTCATTTTTTAATTTGTCCTCGACGCCAACCTCTAGAGTTGCCACGTTCAACAGCTTCCTCATGATGGGTCCGCCGTTGGACGGCCGAGAATAACAAGTGTGACAATAAAATTGACATGATGGCCGAGAATAAAAGTATATGCAGTGCAATTGCGATGTAGGTGCACGAACTTGGTGGTCGCACGTTGAGTTCCACGTGAGTTGAATACCTATGGAGAGAGAGAAAAAAAAAATCTAAAAAGATGGGCATGAAATAAGTGGAGCGGATCGACCAGTCATGTTCTTTTTTTTCTTTTTTGAAGTCTAGAGACTAGTCATAATGGAAGGGCGCGTGCGACCTTGTTAATATTCTTCCCATTGAACTGTTCCACAACTTAAGTAGTATTGAGATGGATATGCGACATGCGATACGACATGACACATTAACATGTCATTTTTTAAAAACAAAAAAATTCGGAGACATTGTAACACGTTATATACTAAATGAACATTTTTATATATACATAATAATTTAAATCTAATTAATTTAATTTAATTCTATAAATAGTTAATTAATTAATTTAAAAAAAAAAACTCAAATGAATTTATGAGCCCTCCATGCCGCCAAAGCGGCCGCACCTTTTTAGCAATTCATTCAAAATTTCAAACACAGGAAGCCTTTACTTTCCCCTGGCCTTGAGTCAAATCCCTCCCTTTCCCCCTGCTTGCAATTAAATTCCGCGGTTTCCCCAGACGCCTCATTATCAACACCGCCCATTTCCAATAATTCAAAAAAGAAAAAGCAACACTGCAAATTTGATGATCCAACGGCCAAGATCGAATTTGGCTCGAGGCCCATGGCCAATCATGCGCTTCCAAAAACGTACCCCTCCCCCAAAAATCAAAATAATTTAAGAATTTTGACCAAAAAAAAAATTTATGAATGACAAAAAAAGAAAGAAAAGAGGAGCAAGGATGGAGAAAATATTGGGTACCTAACAGTGCCACGCAATCCGTGCTCTGATCCATTCACGGGTCGACACCTGTCCAGGGACAGGTCCACGTCTGCTTTCTCTTCTCGTCGCTTCTTTCCTCCCAATAACTCTCGGCTCGGCTGGTGGCTCGGCTCGACTGATAAGAGAGAGGACGGATGAATGGGTAATAAATGCGCGCAGCACTCCTGCTTAAAATTTCTCTCTCCTCACTTAAATTTTCTGGATTTTGTCTCTCTCTCCTCGTGGAAGAGCAGACGGTCTTCTCTCTCCTCTTTGCTCTCTCTTCCTCCTCTGACGCTCCTTCCGGTCTAGCGATTCCTCCGACGACCGTCACTCCCTCCCGACGACGGCCTTTCTCTCTCCACTCGACGGCCTCATCTCAGGGCTCCATTCTCTCGGCACACTTTTTCCTAAATCAGGCTCTCTCCCGATGGCTGATATTATTGGGCAATTAGAGTTTTCTTTCATTATTGTGAGTGCTTTTTCTCACATTTATCTTCCTGGTACTTAGGACCTCGTAGGGGAAGTCGCTCAGAATCTGCACGAGTATTTTAGAGCTATATACAAGGTTAATCATATTCTACCTGGAATGACATCTTTCTGATGTGAATGACATTCTCTTGCATGAATATCTCTAGGTTTGAAGTTATCTGACATGGCTTCATCCAGGTGGTTACTAAAGCAGACATCGAAGAGTTTGAGGCAAACTATAGAGGTTCTGATTCTGAAAAGAATGATCTTATTGATCTATATGAAAAATTCAAGGGTAACATGAACAGGTGGGATTGATGTCCTTTTTCCTCTCTTTTTTCCTTTCTTATAGATGCCTATCTGACATAAAAGTATTTGAAATCTTTTGTACGTTTTCCTTCATAGGCTTTACTCCCAAGCTTGATTCCCACTGCTTTAAGGATATCATTGATGATGCAATAGCAGCAGGTTGGTTTTTTTGACAATTTGATCTCTTCTTGACCGTTAGATTTACTTTTAGACCTCAGAATTTGAGACTTCAAGCAGGGCTGGGCTTCATCGTGTTTTATAGAGTTTAATAACAGCGAGGTCAATATTTAAAAATAATTTTCTTTCACAATGATAAAATTTAGCACAGGTTGCTCATTTACTTTTATGGAGAGCATCCTTTTTTTGTCTCTTTATGTTTCTAAATAATGCTGGTCTGAGGATACTGGTGTTTAGTAGCCTAGATCTTATGCGTGCTTGATAATGTAGCGTACACTATCCTGATATAGTGCTTAATGCATGCTCTGTTTCTCTGTGTCCTACAGGAACGTTGAAGACAACCAAGGCATATGAGAAGTGGGCAAAGCAAATTTCCAAAACTGAACCACCTACAGATCCTCTTAGAAAGAGGGAGAAGTGAGTGACACAGCTGCACTGGGCTTTCTATTCTACATAATTTTTGCTTCGATTTCTTGACTGTACTGTTAGTATTATGTTCTTCTTTTGAATTGGAATGCTAACCTTTGTTTCCCATTTCTGATAGAGCGAAGAAGAAGTCAGGCAATCTTCTTGCAATTATATCTCAGTGCCGTAGTGAGCGAAAGGAGCATTTTGATTCCATGTTTTCATCTCTGGTGAATAAATACGGTGGTGGAATGCAGAGTTCAGAACCCAATGAAGAAGAGTTTGAGGCTGCAGGAAAGAAACTTGAGAGCTGAAAGTCTGCCAAAAAGTCCAGGCAGAAATAACAGGAACATGTGATGTATTGGATTAACTGTGTATAGCTTTGATTAACTGTGTATAGCTTTGGTTGCTTTGAGCACTCTCTTATGCTTCTAATTTCTGTAGCCAAAATTGGTGTGTTTGATTTCCCTTTTGTTTGAATGATATTTTGGGATGACAGATGCTCAATGCACTCTTGGTTTGTTTCCTTATCTTCTGGCAGCGCAAGAACTACATTTGTTGTAATACTAGAAATTGCTGCCTATAGTTTTGTGCATGCTTAAGTTACAGGAACTTTACTTTCCCAAATGGGATTGGACTACTTTTCTACCAAATGGCTGATCATTCTCCAGGGGTTCATTTGAACATTAAAAAGACTGCCAATGAATGTTCAGCAGCTTCTAGATGAACAAAAACTAGAGAAGCTCAAGTTTTGGATTATGAGTATGGTTTAATTCATTCTGCTTTCTTGATTTCATCAACGCCACCTGTTTAATTTCGGTCTATCGCATAAGGTGATGGCATGAACGAACTGTAGTAAATATTATTTTAACATGAACTCAAGACATTGTTCATTATCCTTGAGAGATTAGTTTGAGTTGATTCCATATTTATGCTATCCTTGAATAAAGGGGGATGTACATATGATCTTTTGAGTAGAAGACTTGCTCAGTATACTTCATCTCAGTTGTCATAAAACATTGGAGCCAGATTTTAAGTATATAAGACTGACTTGTTCTCAAATCTCTTTGTTTGCTTGGCAAAACAAAACTCGTTAATGCTTCCCGCAAAACAAGTAGGCATCAAGCAATTTTAGGTTGCACTAAACTCTCAATTCTGAGATGAATAAGGTGAAAGCTTACGCAATTCAGTCAAAATTCTCAACTGCAACTTCAGAGCAATGTCTTTGTCTAATCAGATTAGAACTGATCAAGATTTTAGTATAATGCCATGGCCGCATCTTGGGGTTAGGAGCAATGTGTCCTACTTGACTTAGCTGGAAACAGTTGAAAGGAGAACTAGAATTTAACTGGGTGTCCAGCGTAAGGACAATCAGCAAGTTGGGAATTGGATATCCATTTTGTGCAGATTTGTTTGCAGAGCCTAGGCCAATTCACATGCTAAAATGCACAAGAGACGTTTTGCATGCTTACGATTTGCCAAATCTTAACTAGTAATACTTCAAATCACAAATTTTTACAACCAGAATGACACCATCCATTCGAGATTCCGAGTGGCATGTCATTAGAGACACAAATTCCGTACCCAGAAACAAATAAATTGTGCTATCATAAGCCGTGTTGCAAATGCTGTTTACATGAGAAAATGTCCTCAATGCTAAAGCTTCAAGACGTGAGCTAGCTGGCATGCTGCGCTCACAGGAAGTCAAACTAGCATCAGACTAGAGTCTGAGACCCTTCAACGCAGCTCCTGCATTATCAAATTCTTATTGCCTTGATGACGGATGGGGATTCCTTTAGCAATAGCATCCTGGGCAGCGGTCCAGTGATCAGAGGGGCAGCCATGCATATTAGAATAGTGATGCTGATGCACCATCTCGAAGAGCAACCGGAGGTCATCCATTTAATCTCATCTATTTAGTGCAAATTGCTTTGGATTAGGGCCACCTGCATAGGCCAAAGGTCTAGATTTAATCAGTTCATGAGATTTGTCTTTATTGCATGGTCTCTAGGTAGCTGGATCTTCTCACCCATGCTGAATTATAGGAAGTTGCTGCACCTGCAGTTGAACCTGATCAAATCCACCTGCTTTCATCAGGCAGTGCACCCAGTAGGTCCAAAACTTTTGAATAACATTATAACTTTGGACAAGGCTTTGAATTGGCTAGAATCCTGCATATCATTTCATATCTATTAGGAAAGCCGAGCAACAACCACATATTTGCACATAATGACATTTCTGAACACTTGAATCACTATTTTATTTAAGACTTCCTCAAACTTTTGCATCCAAATTAAGAAAATGTGGCAATTATTGGAGGGAGCACGACTGTCCAAATTCATTCTTAAAGGCAAACCTGAGGTAGGATTGCCAACATTTCACGTGAAATAAAGAGTCATATTCTTCCAGACATTCTGTAAAACCTTAGCTCTATCCTGTCATCCCACCTTAACAAAACATATTGCCACAACAAATCATGAAAGATACAAACAACCGGCACTAGGTTGATCAAACTTTAGCATGTCCCATCACAACATTCTCCACAAGGTCAATTTTATTTCTATAAAAGAGCTTCAATTCCATTCACACAGGTTGTCAACATGGCACCAACAAGTTCACAAATAACAAACTCTCCAAACATATATTTTCAGCATGAATCCCCGGCCTGTTCTGATAAACTGGGTATGACCCAAAAGGCAGACAAAATAACAGAGAGATAAGCCCGATAAAACCGTCCGGAAACAGGATAAAAAGACTCCATTTTGACGACACCATATCAGTCATTAAAAGTATTCTAGAAAACCCATCCCAGTCAGATCTGTTGAAGCGCCTCCTACCATTACTAGCTCAATCAAAGCTTCAAAATGTAGCAGAGTGATTGGACTCCATTTCCATCGGTCCCATCCACCACCCTCAACAGAAAAAAGACCTTATCCTATAAAATTTTCATATTATACGTTCGTCAAGGTCAGAAGGATGATGAATGTAGAATTTTAAGATCAAGCACAAATATAGACACTTAAACAAAGTCTACCTGGTATCTCCAAAAGATTTCCCACCGCCCCACCCCCCCTCCTAAAAAAAAAAAAAAATCAACTGGAAAACTATATAGGGAAAATAACACTAGTCAGTTTCCATGCAAGCATTGACTTGTTATATAATCCATATAGATGGTTCTTCCCGCCTGTTGGTAGTTCTATATATGTATAGGACCAGATGGGAGTAATAAGCGTGCATAAATAAATCAAAAGGAGAATTGCAGTGGCTAAACTTAGTATTTTTCCTAAAATAAGAAAAAAAGAAATGACACATTTAGAATTGCTGTATGTTCAAACTTCAAACCGACATGGGTGACATCATTATCCTCCGACAAATCATCCAATTTAGCATTATTGGATCTCCTCCAAAGAAAATATGTGAATGCACTAACCAAGGATTCCAAATTTAACTACACAAAGGAGATAATTGTGGAACTCCTGTATGCAATGATCGGTTGATTTTAGAATATCTCATACCGCTGATAAAAGCATGCCAAAATAGGACTATCTATGTCCAACCTACTAAGTCACATAAAACATTCTTGTTTCTTGAAAGAGGAAAGACCACACAACCCGTTGTACACCATTGTCATAGAACCCAAATGATGGCAAATTCTACATGCTTAAAGTTATATGTACCAGTTCATGTTTTCAGATTCAGCACTGTTCTTCATGATCCACCGTGCCACGGTGCCACAATCTACTGGACAGTGAGCTTCCTCTCGTACACTGCAGAGATCAAATCAAAAGGATGTCAACACACTACTTGCTACATATTGATACAAGAAATTTCCAAAAAGAAGCTTACATTCCAGCAAAAGTTGAAAGAGCATTGGCAGGAAACATCGTAACCTTCACTACCAGCAATATATTCTACAACGTATTCACAACCGGGCGGGACACCACTTGGTCTCGCAAAGAGGAAAATGAGGTAAAGGAAGTTATATTTCATTTAAGAGGCACCCAAAGAGTGCAAAGTCATTATCACACTTTAAAATTTAAAAAAAAAAAACTTCAGACAAAGAAAAAGAATACGGTTGCACATATACCTTTCTATTGTCTTCAATGTACGAGCGAAGAAGATATTGAGAATACTTTTTCTTATCTTCTTTAGGTGCTAATAGATTTATCATGTCTTGACCGACGGCAGCACCACAAGATGGATCAGGACATCTCAATGTTAAACATCTAGGACCATCGTTTATTGATGTGCTTATGTAACCTATCACAATGATCGCATTCATTAAATGACAGCAAAGACGCAGGAGTAAAAGCATGTAAATTTCTAAGGTGCACAGTTAGTCCAAAGAAATACTTCCAAGAGAGTCATCTATCAGCTGAAGACAAACACACAGAGATGATGTTTGGTAATAGTCACACATCTTTTTGTTGGGGGTACTTCTTTTCAACAAAATGATAGAGCTAGGACTGCTTCAAAATACAATAACCAAGAAACAAATCTCCAACATCAGCTACAGAGTGCTATTACCTTTTCCAGTCCCACTCACATTTCACACATTTTCATTTTCCTCTACAGTCTACAGGAACTCAAAGCCCCTGCAGGCCGCAGCTTTTCCAAGAAGCAACCCTCAGAAAGATATGACCAAGGGATAATAAAACAAATTCTAGCTGTCACCTTGCAAGCATACACATCCGAATAAACAAAATTAACATTAGCTGAGGCCTGCTGGTTAGAGACTTACTATGAACATGTATGCACCATCTTAAATTGATGATTATATTCTCAAAGACCTAGATGGAAAGAAAAGATAACATCATTTTGGATAGCAATGGAAAAATCTATTAAATGATTAAAGAAGTTCATAAAAACAGCTCTAACACATTAGTTCTTGAGGAAGAAATCCTTCCGTAATCACCAAACATGCTCCAAAATCTTAGATTACTTCAAAAGGCAAAAGAGCCAATATTCAACCATAGATTACAATAAACAACAAAAGAACCAAGATATGTTAACAGTCATTCTTTAGATCACTAGCTATAGATAGTGAAGATTGTGAAGAGATTGCATATAACAAACCAAAGATCGGGATGACAAGAGCGGGAAATCAGACAAAACCTTAGTACTGTTAAAATTCAAGTAAATAATCGAAAGAGTCAAGGCAATGCTAAATGTAGAGGCAAATAATTGAGCGACATCTCAGATATATGCTTCCATCCTTAGACTGGTGAGACCAGCATCTATAAGTTCGCTTATGTAAGAACGGCATTGCAGCAAACGATGCACTTGACGCCAGCATCAAGTCATGAATCACCAGAACTAAGCAGAGTCCTTGTCTTACCTTTTGCTTATTGCCGTCAAGTCGACCAAACGATGCATGACCGGCCTTCCATCGGGGCAGTTCCAAGGAGACTTGAGATCTGCCAAGTACTCAAGTATCTGCACGAAACAATGGTCGGACAGCAAGCAAATTAAATCACTGGCGTTTTGTCATCAACGGTTCGCCTAAGCTTTCTCGCGTTGTTGTGCTTTCAATCAGAAGCAAGAAACCAGCGAACTTCTGGTCGCAGATTTAGGCCAAGATTTCTCCCCCAAAACAAAGATGCGAACATAAAAACCCGGAAATAAAATCGAACCTGACATGCGGTCGCAGATTTACGGCTTCTCGAGGATTGCTTCGAGCAGGGCGGAGCAATTGCTTCTCGGTTGCGAGTCGGGGACGGAGAGAGGCGAGCGAAATCGGCCGTCCGGAGAGAGCGCGATTTAGGAAAAAGTGCGCCGAGAGAATGGAGCCCTGAGATGAGGCCGTCGAGTGGAGAGAGAAAGGCCGTCGTCGGGAGGGAGCGACGGTCGTCGGAGGAATCGCTAGACCGGAAGGAGCGTCGGAGGAGGAAGAAAGAGCAAAGAGGAGAGAGAAGACTGTCTGCTCTTCCACAAGGAGAGAGAGACAAAATCCAGAAAATTTAAGCGAGGAGAGAGAAATTTTAAGCGGGAGTGCTGCGCGCATTTATTACCCATTCATCCGTCCTCTCTCTTATCAGTCGAGCCGAGCCACCAGCCGAGCCGAGAGTTATTGGGAGGAAAGAAGCGACGAGAAGAGAAAGCAGACGTGGACCTGTCCCTAGACAGGTGTCGACCCGTGAATGGATTAGAGCACAGATTGCGTGGCACTGTTAGGGTACCCAATATTTTCTCGCAAGGACGGGAGTGCGTGATGATTCGTCTTCTCTGCAACTGCGACGTCAACACGCACCGCTTCAAACCTCCCCCACCGCTTTTGACGCGAATAATCTCCACCATCTCCATCTCCACCACCACCATAAAATCCTTCGATTCATTGCTTTTCCGACCCGAGATCTCTCACAAGTTCCCAACTTTCGTCCCATCCTGACATACCCGTTTGCTCCTTTCGCCGGAATTCCAGCGCCGCAACCGCCGCGACCGCCGCGTAATGGGGCAGGTCCCATCTTCCACCTCCGCCTCCACCTCCCCCGAGCCCAGCCACCGCGGCGGGATCTCGTCCACATAGCGGCTCGACTCACTGCTGGGCGCGACAGCCACGTGAGTCCTCCACCTCCTGCTTCTCTGCCTCCGTCAAGAACACCAAACCCCCGCCCGCTCTACGGCGGTGTGTGGCTGTCCGAATTTTTTGTATAACTCCATACTTGTCGGAATCGCATGTCGGAATTTCGGACTCATAAGTCGAAATATGTCAGGAAGAGTGGATCGCGCGTCGGAGCTTGTCATAACGTATCGGAGTATTGGAGGGTCAGACACAACTCGAAGGCTTTCGAAAGCCTTCGAGTTGGGCCTTCGAGTTGGGTCGCTACTTCTTAGGATAAGGGTATGCGATTCGTCGCATGATGCGATAACGATGTTCCCCATAATGTGGTTTTGTCTTTAGTCGTTGAGGCTTTTCTTCCCACCATCCACGAGCAACGCCAATCCACGCATGGCACGACCCCCACGCTTTTCTTCAACACTGACCCCAGACCCGCCTCCCCGAATTTGCCTTCCGACTCCGGACGGTCGTCTCGCGTCGCCACCGCGAGGCTGAATTCCCCGGTCGCCGTCGCCGGCGGCCGCCAAATGACCCGAACCCCAGTTCGTGGAAGTCGTTTCTGGGCTCGCTTGTGCCCTGCTTCGAAATCTCTGCGTAAAACAGGTCCGAACTTTCCATTTTCGGCTTGCGTAGATATTGTTGTTCCTTTGGCCCAGCATTCATCCGTAGGAGCTGCAAATAGTTCGGCAGATTATCTTGTCCCGTGAGCAGTGGGTTTTGACAGAATCTTGCTGCCGAAGAATGTCTCTGTCCTGTCATGACAAACTCTAGTCTTCGATGAATCGATGTAGTTGGGCGAAACTTGAAATGGGACGGAAAGCCGGTGAATGATTTTTGAGATGACTAGAATCGATGTTGCGGTGCCGATCATCAGCTTCACTTCTTGCTTTGATGAATCGATCATCCATTTCTTCTCTTACTAGCGTGAGCTATGGTTCCTTCTCTTCATTTTTCTTCCTCTAAACTCCAGATGGGTGAGTCGAGTTCTGCAGAACTAATCGGTGAAGGGGTTAAGTCCTCTATTGGCAATTATGCATCTGTGAATGCATAAATTGGATAGAACAAGAATTCATGTTCCATATTGGAAAATGACTTGTAAAATTTTAGGTACATAAGAGTGGCAAGACATCAGTCCATCCAGAGCCGACTTCACGACAATTTTAGTATGATGGATAACTAAATATTTATATGCTTTACCTTTCGATGCTCCAGCGAAATCCTAATTAGACCTGTGCACGAATGGAATGCTGTGTAATGGAACCTAAGAGCGAGACATACTAAAATTGTTGCAATTAGGGCATGGGAAGTGTAACCATGGGTGATGACTTCGTGGAAGTGGAAGAACAGGAAGGATGATGAGGTCTTTTTTATCATATTAGGTTGGAGGAGAAATTATCCAATCTCAGTACCTTAGTTCCTGAATTAGCAGATCTCAGTGCCTTAGTCATCTCTTTTGTTAGCCAGAAATTGAGAAAGTAGGGGCAAGCAGCTAAATGTCATGGTGGTTGTTTTATGATGTGTACATCTATTTAATGGTGTTAATTCATTCCAAAATCTTGACTGTAGAGTGCAAATGAAGCTACATTGGTGATGTTAGCCGTAACCCCGGAGATTTCGGTGACACACAGGAGTTTTATTAGCTAGTATTCTGAGATCCACAAGGATGGTATACCTTCTCTATAATGTTATGTTCCCTTGGGCTCCCTCTCTTTGCCATATTCAAGAAATGTGAATGTTATGTCACTTTCTTGAAGTCTTAAGTTGTTGAAGGATGAAAAAAATTTATGTTACCCATCATGCAATGTATAAAAACATGATATTCTCAAAAATCATGGATCCAGCCTTTCCTTTTCATGTGCTAATATCAACTATGGCATGCTAGATATGCATCCCAATAACTCCTGATTTCCTTTTCCACCACTGACCACCTCTTGGGCTTGTGATGGTGCTGTTATAGTATGTTTCACCTCCTGTATAGTCTTTGCTTCCTCTTATTGCCAATAATAACAAGTATTTTTTGTGGTCTTCAAGGGGTAATTTTTTGGGAAAGATTGGGTTTTTACTCTTCAATGAAGTGATTGATCCTATTTAGAGAAGGATGAAGGTGCAAGCAGACCCATACACCCATGGAGATATAAACTGGCTTTTTGTAGCTTTATTATCTACTTTGAAGTCTCAATCATAAAAGTTAATACCAGATGGCTCTTTTTTTTGGTTCGATTACCCACTCAAAATATTTCAATCATATCAATTTTGTCAAAGAGCAAACCGCACCAGATTTGTAAATATATACGACTTTCTTTTGGCTTGATTACCTATTACCTAAGATACTTTTTCTTTGGTCGAAACTTAAGATACTTTACTGATCTTACTTCTGAACAAGACTCCCTAGAAAAAGCTTTTTTGTCCATCTTTCTTGGCAATTTCTGAAGGGTTCTCAAATTTGACGATTACATTATGTGATATTGGTTTCTAGTTTCAAAGGTTGTCTTGCACTCCGCTACTCAGCCGATTTCTTTGGGCATATGTGATTACAGTGAGAATGATGTACGCCTTTTCAAAATTTCCGAGTTCCAGCGAAGTTCGCTGCACTAATATACTTTCTAAGGTTATCTACGAAGAAGGATCTTTAACGAGCAATTTTAATACTAAATATCATGTGTAGAGAGCATCAGCCACCTACATGGTTTACGTTTGAAATTGTGCTCTTGTAGTGGTACTTTTGTTTAATTCCGAGTGTCCTTAGGGAGAAAGGACCGTGGAAAGGAAAAGACTTAGTGAAAAAAGAGCTGGCTACTCCTTCCCAAGAGCTAAGAATATTCTCTTGGCCTTGTGGTGTGCATCTTCTATAAGCTTATATGGAGTTAATGTCACTACGTAAATGCTAATTAGAGTAGTCCCTACTAGCAATGTGCCTTAAACTACTTTGCTCATTATTTTTTTTTTCTTCTTCCACTTTTTTTCTCAATATGCAGGGATAACAGAGACATGTTCTTCGCTAAAATACATGACTCTCTATGACCCACATTTCCATTTTTCCTACCAGCCCCTTCATTTTCATGTTGGAACATATCTCAATTCAGTTCAAAGACCAAAAGGCATATGTGTCAGCAAACCGGCACCACATGTTGAATTGAGGACAGACAGCGATGATTTTATTAGCATTGGGACAGTTCTAACCAGAGGTTGATATGACGAATTGTCGACTCTGAAGACGAATCCTTTGTTTCCCTACCTTCAACCTACAATGAGGGAGGAAAAATTGAAAAACCTCAACAAGTCGGTCAAGAATGAGAGAACTTCACGCATTGTTTGAAACTCTGAAATTTCATGTACAATCCAATAAACACAATGATCAGAACAAACGCTAGATGAATCTTGTTGGCGATACACTTGCATTTACATTTGCTGGAAATTTTTTCGGATAAATCTTGGCATTGACCGGTTGGTATTGGTGACTGGTCAGCAAAATCATAAGAGAAAACAGAGTAAGCAAGATCATAATACCCATCAAAGAAATCGTAATGAAAGGAGATTTTGGACTAACATGCAAGAGAAAAAGAAAAAGAAGAAAAAAAAAAAAGAGCAGCAGACGTACTATCTGAGATGCCCTATCTTGATGCGCGACATAGGGTCCAGAATACTGCGCATCTGCTTCAAGTCAACGCGGTTCTTGCAGAGAACGGCCTTACCCTTAGCCTTGCGCTTGTCCAGTGGGATTGCACAGACAGGCTTCGCCGCAATAGAACTCATGGTCGGACGAGTATTAGCGGAGAGAGAAAGAGACAAATCTCTAGACAGCAACAACAGAGCAAACGAAGACAGCAGCGAGAGAAATCTCTTGACAGCAACAAGAGAGCAAGGAGACAGCAACGAGAAGCTTAGAGACAGAGGGAAAGAGAGAAGTGAGAATGGGTGAGGAAGACTGGAGACGATATGTACAATATACAACGTTCTAAAATAGGAAACTCCGAAAGTTTTTGCACCGACTATTTCAATTTCTAATTCCTATGTTATGTAAATTTTATGGTACTTGCCCTTCGACTATTCTAAGCTCGAAATGACTAATGTTTGTACAAGATTTTTAATAATTTTTCGAACGAAAAATTTCAATAATATTTATATTTTCACAGGAAAGTGAAAAAAATTACCTTTTATGCCAAGATCATTTTGTACGTGCTTTTGGCAAATAAAATAAGTATTTGCTTTCTAATGGACAATGATTCGGTTGGAGACAATTTATAAGGAAATAATTAATAGAATGACAATTTGTGATCTAATATATAAAGAAAAGGAATAAAAATAATACTTTTTCTTTAAAAAAAATGAAGTTTCCTCATTTGTTGAGAACTATTATTAAAATTTTGGATTTGAATATAAATATCGACGGTATTTATATTTGTAATCCATCGATGAAAAAAACCCACTGGAAAATAATGAGTAAGTGGTACAGAACGATGAGACAATAGTGATTTTGGGATCAAGGCAAGCATACTTGACTTACTTTTTCAAGTCTTCGTTGAAATTGACATGTCAAGCGAATTGGTGGAAAATAGTGGATTTGAGTGTCAGGATTCTTGAACCATTAGTTATGCAGGTCAATTCGTGAGTTCCCATCTTGCTCAGGCCTTTTAGTTGATGCAAGTCAGTCAGTAAAGACTTGTAAATGGATTTTCATTCTAAGTAATTTGATTCATGGAGCCAGATTCCCTCTTAATTATTTGAGAAATAAAAGAATCTATGATGGGGAATTTTTTTTTTTTTTTTTTTTTTTTTTTGGCTTGTTCAACCTGTGCTTTCTGATTGTGATGGGGAAAAAAAAAATCTATGGCTTCACTTTTTTTGCGGGCTTTGTAAAGAACTCTCCAATTCGACAGTATTAAAACCAAGTGAGTAGACCCGAACCCTTTCCGAAATAGGTCTTGACTTGCAAATTATTTCAATTCAATTGCTTTTTTCTTCTTTTTTTTTTGACACACGATCAAAACCAATCCCATTCGATTTCCTTCGTTGGTCATTAATCGCGTGCTCTAGAGGATAATCTCTAAGTACATAAAAATGCTGGACTTTCTAAAATCTGATTTATAGTGACATGTCAAGTTGTTATATGAATATAAATCGCTTGTGTAAAGAGCCACTCAATATTCGAAACACGGCATAATAAATTAATTTAGTAAACTAGTTCTAAAAGTCAAGCGCTGTTTAATTACGTCCTGTGTTAAACGTAAGATGATCGCGAGCTTTTTAAAGTGGGATTGACAATTGCTTTCTTATATAAATACTACATGATGCAAAGAAAAGCACCAGTTCATCGTACTAGAACACCATGACGAAAGTTTAGCTATGCCAGATGCTGGTAGTTTAAATTTTCCCATTAAGGAAATTCAAGTATCTAAGCGAACAGAAAATCTCCACGGGTCTCCATTTGCCTCCAATTCCCTCCATTAAATTTGGTGAAGGATGAAATGAATAATCTCCTAGTAGCAGAAATGAATCTAGAGGAAGTGAAAGATGCACTATTTCAGCTTGGGGCTTCTCAAGCTTTTAGGCCAGATGATTTAAGTGGGCTTTTCTATCAATACTATTGCGATGATATCAAATCTAATGTGTTCAAATTGGTGGGAGATTTCGTCCCAAGGCTTGATTTTATCAAAATTCACATCTCCCTAATTCCAAAAATCCCCAGCCTCGAGAAACTGGAGTTTTCTTCTCTATTTTTATGTAATTAGAGACTATCCTCTAAAGCACATGTTTAATGACCAACAAAGGAAGTCGAATGAGATAAATTGTGTCGAGAAAAATTACTCAAAAAATACAAAATTTATTGTATGAATGCAAATTCAATTAACTTTTCAATTTGATCAAGATTTTTTCACAATTGCTATTGGTGCCAGCCATTTTATGTGATGAGACTGACAATCTCACATGTACGATTCCTCAAAACGACATCATTTTAAGAAATTTTATAATTTGTTTGATTTTCTCTTTTTACTATTAATGGTCTCAATCTTCTTTCTTTCCAATTTTTTTTTTTCTTCCATTGTTTTGATTTTATTCATTTTCCTTACTGTTAATCTCCTTTGGCCATGAGAGACCCTGAAAAAGGGCACAGTAACTCATTAGCCATGGCTTCTCGACTATGAAGGTCGGCTTTTGGCTAGTTGGGTTTGGGCGACCTGCAAAATGAAATGATAGTCCTACCTGTTGAGCTTGGGGCAATCTTCGTTGGGCCTGCGGGTGGTCGGCTTCATTATGGCTCCTTTTTTTTTTTTTTTTTTTCTTTTTCTGGTCGGTCTATTATGGCTCCTTCGAGCTTTAGTTTTGGAGACCCTTTCTTGTCACCGAGGAGTGAGGAAGTGGGAAGGGGTCATCTCTCTCTTTAGCTTCACTAATATACGAATCAATATGATTGAATTGAAGGAGCATCAGTTAAGCTGCAATGATTCGAGGGTTGGAAGAAGAATCGGATCGCTTTGCGGATATCGGGGCTCATGTGGGTTTGGTGCCGAGATTTAGTGTGGCGCGAGACTGTTACTGAAAACTGAAACAGAGAAGGATGCCGAGTCTCAGATGGAGAGAGGGAGAGATGGTGATGGTGAAAGGAAGCGAGTGAGATTTTATTACTTAGCTTGCGGAAAAAAATGGAACCAATTAGAGAGGAGATGCAGAGATCGCATGTATGGGCGAGGGCTGCGACCTGTGGTCACACAAGAAGAAGATGAATAGTGGTGTGGAAAAAAAAAAGGAGAAATAAAAGGAAAAAGGTCAGAAAATTTAAAAGAATTGCAAAATCACGTCATTTCAGCTCATTTATTCCACGTCTGAGTAACGAAGGAAATGAGGAGTCAGTAAGAGGAGAGAAAAAAAATCCGAAAAGGTCGGCCGCTCAGAGAAGTGGTAATCACGAGCAATGAGCGGAGTGATGCACGAGCAATGAGCGGAGTGATGCACGATACCTCCTAATATTTTCTCGTCTACGGCAGAGCCACGACGAGAAACCATTATTTCAATCATGCTTTTTCTTCGTCTTTACAAGACTAGAGTGTGGACCCTGTCAATTTCATTTACATTGAACCATTCCACACGATTTTTTTTTGTCTGTCCTACCATAACTTTTAATTCACTCTAACCGTTTCACACGATTAATAGCAATTTCTTCTACAAAAAAAGTCATTGAAACACACCATGAACACCGAAAAGCTCTGCTTAGTCTCAGATTCTAAGAGCAGTGTAGAAACCTCAATGAGAATGGGACTTCCCAACTCAACAGATATCAAACGTTTCGAGGCCAGAGAGCTTCAATCGCTCATAGTCTTGGTTCTCTTTTTGGCCATCGCCTTCACTGCTTCGGCGTCATCTCAGGGCATCGATTTTAGCTTCCAGACTTTCAACGATAGTATTATTCGACGCCACGGGAATGCGACGTATGATTCCAAGGGCTTCATCCAAATGACAGTGGCCGATCGAGGACAGAACCAATATAATAGCATGGGATGGGCCACGTACCGAGAGCCGATGCGCCTTTGGGATAAGGTGACCGGGAATGTGGCGGATTTCACCACACAATTCACCTTCGTCTTCGATTCGCTATGGATCTTGGGTTTCGGCGATGGAATGACCTTCTTTCTTGTCCCCAATGGGTCTCAATTGCCGGACAACTCATACGGAGGTTCCTTGGCCATTATAGATCCATTTCATCAATTATGTCCATTAGTTGCCGTCGAGTTTGACACCTATTACAACAGCTTTCCTGGTGTGATTGTGGACCCAAATTGTTCACAAGTTGCACATATCGGTATAGACTTGAATAATCTCAATTCCAAGGTCTCTAGATGCGTCGATTGGTTCAATGATAAAATCATGAGCGGTGGGCGGATCAATGCTAAGATTACGTGCAATTCTAGCACGCAGAACTTAAGTGTTCTTATGGTAGACGCGGATCGCATGGGTACCAACATTAATTGCTCCGCCATCTATTACAGAGTCAACTTGACTGAGTATTTGTCTGAGTGGGTGACTTTTGGTTTCTCGGCTTCCACGGGTGGACGTTTTGAGTTGCACACTATTGAAGCATGGGAATTCAGATCTATAGTGCAAGTGGCTGATATTCCGATTCATGCAAATGGTACAGATATTTCAAATGGTACAGATAGTTCAATTCCAACAAATGGGGATGCTAAAAAGAGCAAGTTATGGCTATGGTCTGTCTTAGGCTCAGGATCTTTCATTTTGCTCATTCTTGCTCTAGCCTTTATTTGGTCTCGTCATAGTTCGATGAGAAAGAGAATTTATTTGAGTCGAGAAGAAGATGATGCAATGATTGAAGAAGAATTTGAGCGAGTAGCCGGGCCTAAGAAATTCTCTCACAAGGACTTGGTCGTAGCGACCAATAATTTCGCAATCGAACGATTGCTTGGAGAAGGAGGCTTTGGGAGAGTGTACAAAGGTTACTTGACCAACATGAATGCTCATGTTGCTATCAAGAAGATTAACCCGGGTCAAGACAAGGGATGAAGGAGTTTGCCACTGAAGTGAAGATCATAAGCCGGCTCCGGCACAGAAACTTAGTCCAACTCATTGGATGGTGTCATGAGAAACAAGAACTCCTCCTTATCTATGAGTTCATGTCTAATGGTAGTCTCGATTCTCATCTATTTAAAGAACAAACCTTCTTGCCGTGGGAGAAGCGATACAAAATAGCTCAAGGCATAGCCTCGGCATTGCTTTACCTCCATGAAGAATGGGAACAATGCGTCTTGCACCGGGATATAAAGTCCAGCAATATCATGTTGGATTCTGATTTCAATGCTAAATTAGGTGACTTTGGTTTGGCTAGGCTCGTTGACCATGCCAAAGGGTTAAGAACGATGGATTTAGCTGGAACCAGGGGCTACATGGCGCCTGAATGCATTTACATGGGCAAGGTAAGTAGGGAATCGGACGTCTATAGCTTTGGAGTTGTCCTCTTAGAAAAAGCTTGTGGAAGAAAAGTCGTTGAGCTAAGGGTTGAGGAAAGCCAACCTCTATTAGTGGACTGGGTTTGGGAGCTGTATGGGATCGGAAGAATACTTGATGCGACAGAGTCGAAACTTGGTTCTGACTTCGATGAAAAGCAACTAAAGTGTTTAATGGTTGTAGGGCTATGGTGCGCTCATCCAAATCACACTGCTCGTCCTTCCATAAGAGAAGCATTTAATGTTCTCAACTTTAATGCTCCACCACCTCTTCTCCCATTGAAATTGCCCGTCCCTACATTCTCGGTACCTCTATCCATATTCTCTATGTCATCAATTGATTCTTCCCATGCCACCTAGACCAACGGCATTGAAGTGTCCACATTTACTACATTTTCTATACAATTGTCTCATCCAGATTCCCTTGCATTGCTCCTAGATGTTATATAATCCACTTCATCCAATGATCAGTTTGAATTGCAAATTGTAATTTGAGATTTGATTTCGGATATTATCCACTTCATATGAATTTCTTCATTCGTAGCTCTGTATTAACCCTTCATGTTTAGACTTCTATTTGATCTCTAGGATTAAGTAAGGTAGTATGTATCTTGTTTGATGGTTTATTATCTATTATCATTTGCTAATTTGTGGTGAGCGGGTTCAAGAGAGCCTGTGCGAAGGGTAAATGCCATCTCGCAAGAGGGTTATGAGAACCCATCTAGCAATCTCTTAACCTCGAGTCCGTGCCCATCCCTTTTTTGAACCATCAGCTCTAAGTAATCTTCTTGCATTTGCAACACTTGCCATTGTTCCCAATAGGCAAAAAGTATGGACTTTAAAATCGAAGGTGGAGATTATTTGACATTGCTCCATAATGTTAAGCTATCTTCTAGTCTCTTCAAGTTGGAAAGAGTAACATAGAACTCCAATGAGATGGCTTTAAGCGTCAACACTAAACCAAATCCCTTTGGTGAACATATGCTCCAACAAGTCTAAACCTCGCTCCATTGAAGATTCTCACATAAGCTGAGCACGTAGATGGTATTGGATGCCTTCGTGCTACACTTGGTTGAGCATCCTCATAGCTTGAGTTAATTCACTCCATATAAGATGGGCATTGATCAGAGCATTGAAAGTAACCAAATCGATCAGGCATCCAAGTTTCAACATTTTACGAACCACAAAGAATTGGAAATCAACCAGTCTCAAACAACTCAGGAGGACCCATAGAAGAAAGAAGTCATGTTTAATTCTTAATAAATGAATCTGCTCGATCGCACAAATTGCAATCGAGAAATGTTACATTCGTGCCGTGACCCCTTACGGCAGGGCGAAATCCTTGGCAGAAGGCAAAGGCTTTATCTTGCTGATCCTCTTGAACAAAAATAGGGTGTCATCAAGATTTCTCAGGTCACCACTCACCAGCCTTGCACTTAGCTCTCACATGATTCAAGAACCATTATTGATTTGCCTAACTTGACTCTTGGACAGAACACGAAGGGCTTCACAGATGAATAGAAGTTGAGGACTTGCAAAGGGAAGGCGAGAGTACTCGTGCATGCCTTTAGCGGCAAGCTTTTTTCCAACATGTAAGGATACGAAACCTATCCATCTCCAGATCTTGACCTGCCTAAGTTGGGATCCTCAAATCTGTACGACCTTTGATAACATCTCTTTCCAGCCATGTTATATCTAGAACATCGTCGTTGTTGGATAATGTAGGCAAATAAGAGTTATTTAGTCAGGCTAGATGATTTAAGCTAGAAGTTGAAGTTAACGACTTAAAGCCAAGTGTTCTGTCATTAAGATTTCATGACATGAACAGGATAGTAAGCAATATAAACAAGTTGATGCAAAATGCAGGAACAAAGAAGAGCACAATAATAACTAGATATCTAACGGACACAGCCTTTCATGTTCACCTGGTAGTTCATGGGTGTCCCTTGTCGTGCGAGGTTTGGGGAAGTGTTTGATGTATGAAGAACAAAGACATTACTCAGAATTGATAGAATATTGTTTAAATCAAAATACTACCGGACTATACAATCTCTCCATTATCTATCTCCCCGTGAGAAGCCTTACACAGTTGAAGTAGCAACCTGCGAGGCAAAACCCAAGCCGTGTCAGGGTTCCCAACTTGGTGAAGGATGAGTTATCGCAGTTTGGGATGACATCAAGAAAGCCAGAGGGTTATTACAGCTAAAGTTGCAAACACGGAGAGAAATGGATGTCACTCACCCAACTCACTAGAATGAAGGATGAGACAAAGAACGCCAGAGACGGAGCGATGCAATCATGGCTAGACTCTCACCGTATCCTCAACAAGCTTGAGAAGCCTTAGGCCATATCAAGAATGCCGGAGCAGGGCCTCCATTTCGAGTGTCCTCGTCTCAGAGCTACAGTCCCGGTTTGAGTCCACAAAGGCCTCCATCCAGGGCCCATAAGAGGGACGAGCTTGAGGTGATGAAGGCAGTCGACGAGATCACTGAGGCACTAGATCGAAAAAGTGAGGGGATGGACGTGCTCAAGCAAGAGATCAACGAGGGGTAGGAAGTGAGGCAGAAGATCAAGCAAGCCCTACGCGTGAAGAGACAGAGGCTTCAAGTGGGGAGCGAGTGAGCGAGATTGAGTAAGGGCCGAAAGAGGGAGAGAGAGCATTACAAGTGGGTTGGGCCTGGGTTAGAGTCTAAACGCATTAAAATCCATAGTTCTATTGGCCATACTACTCCAAATCCATTAATAAACAAATTGTCAAATTTTACTGAAATATATAGACTCAACTCATCATATATAAATTGAAAATATGGAATTGGTGTGGAAAGTTCATAGATCCATTTTTACAGCTCTACCAGTTACACCTACGCAGAAAACCAATTCTACTAACTCGCACACTTGCGAGAGAGAGAGAGAGAGAGATGGGGGCTGGGCAAGGGAGAGGCAGTGGCCGAGAAGAGATAGCGATAGCCATGAAATGAATACATGTATTGTGAATTAAAATAATGAACTCATGGATCGTGAATCAAGAGTGTAAATCAAACCATAAGATCTAATAAAATATCTAAAATTAATATTTTGGGTGATGGGCATACATATACTATGCAAAATACGACCTATATTGATTCTTGCTCTCTTGATTAATAAGTGTCAACTTAACAAGGTTTGGAATATGTTGCAACTGAGAACAAAATCACATTCCATCATAACCAAGAGCAACTAGTTACGCGGCCAGCATATATCAACAAACTTATTTTTCACGCGTTTATTCTCCTTTTTGGCATCACCGTAGGTGATATTTGTATGTATGTTATTTGAAGTTGTAAGTAACAACATTTGTCAATTGGACTTACAAAATACAACCTGAAAGATTAAACCTAAACTTGAGCTAAAATAGACATATGATTATGGCCATACGACATGTATTTGCATAGAAAGGAAGAGTTTGAACACTATTCATTTTTCACAAATTCAAATTTATTTTTATTTTACAATATATGGATATCTTTATAAAGTGTCATATTCTTTAAATGACATTTTCATTTGTTGACACTCAAATTTTTGTTGACATTTTAGGTTTCCATTTATTTTACAAAGATGTGTAAATTTTATAAAAATATAAAAGCAAAAACAATAAAAAAAATGAAATTAAAATAAATGAAATGAAGTCGTGTGGGCCGGCAGGCCGGCCCACTTAGAAAAGTTTTCAGCCTTCTAAGCCCCCTCCCTCCATTAGTACAACCCATTTCGCCGCATGCTCTTTGCGTGATCCTCCCCGTCCTGCTCCCTCCAGCTCTTCGGATGCGGCTAAATCAGGTCCTCAAATGCGCGAGGCTGAGCTCGAGGCTGAAGAAGCCCGATGAGAAAAAACCGACGCCGTCATGTCTCCAGTCTGGACGCGGGCGTGGACGGGTCTTTGGGGCGGTGATCTCTGAGCGCCGAGTCGCTGCTGGGGAAGCGGCCTACGATGGCGGAGGATGCTGTTCGCTTCGAAGAAGATTTGTTGTTTCGGCAACTCATTTCACCAAGTGAACCGAGTATGCAAAAGCTTTCTCTGCCTCTTTCGTGGACACGATCTGTATTTGGTCTGTTTTAGCCAAGGATGAGTCATGAAATTTGAATGACGAAATCGTGAGGAAGCTTGGATGCAATGCAAATTGCTGAATCAATAGTCTGATCATGAAGCATATACATCGTTTTTAGATCTAAAATCATGCCAAAGTTGAATCAAAAGCCTGTTCTCGGTGCTGCACATCGCCCGTTCGCTAAAATGCCTACAAGAAGATCGATTTTTTTTTTTTTAATATGTTGGAGCTCGAGATTGATTCGTATTCGTGTTCATATTCGTTGAATCCTGTTTGCTTATTCGTGCTTTCCTTGTTGTTTTTTTTTTTTTTTTAATGTGATTTGGTGGAAAAATCTTGCTCAAGTCGGTCGCATACAAATTTCCCATGCCAGAATACCCCATCGGAGCTACCTATGGAAACTGAAAACCTAGTTTTATGGGCGACCTACTCAACGAAGATTAAGATGTTATCTCTCAACAGTACTCAAATCTTCTTCATACAAATTAGTCTAACGGATTGATTGGAGAATGATCCTTTGAATACTCTCCAACGGTTAGTTTGGAAGTAGAAGAATATAAAATAAGACCAAAGTGCTGAAGAAAATAGAGGTTTAGAGTGAAAAATTCCAAAGTCTGAGTGGATTTTGATCCTGCATGTTTATCTTTCTTAAACTATAAATTGTAATCTCAGAGAAACACTGAAAGTGTAATTGAGTGAGATAATGAGACCTATCATGTACTTGAGTATTATCATCTATAGTTGTAACCTTTGATTGATTGTCAAATGGAATCTAGCCAATAGGTTGTTAGTGTGGAAAAGTAGACATAGGTTTCATTTAAGTTAAACCACTATAAAATTCATATGTAATTTTCTCTATTTCTTTACTCTTGTTTATCACTTATGGTAGACATTTGCACACTAGTGGTCATCCCATTATCACATTCAAAGTTTAGACTTTAATTTCACTTGATTATCAAGTTACTCATCTTAACAGTTAAAATACACACAAATTTGTTAAGAGTTTTTAAATTCACTTATTAACTCTCCTCTAGGTGACATTGCCAGCCTCTAACAATATATACTATGATAATCTATGTGTGATATATTTGGCGTACAATTCGATTTATTATGAGTGAATGAAACATATCAATATCAAGTACTATTTCATCCGAGATGACCTAGCGAAAGGTAACGTTGTTTTGAAGAGGATCGCTACAATGGAGAATCTAGCAAACATGATGAACAAACCTGTTTGTAGAGAGTGAGCACCTATCGAGGCGTTGGGAGAGTAGTATGAATGATGATCACTATAACTTGATTTCAATATTGAGTCAAGGTAGAGAATTATTAAATTATGTCTCGAATTTGAACTCATGTATACTTTTCCATTTAGAAGAAAAAATCCTCTGTCATTGCAAGACCAAAAAACAAGGGTTCACATATTCTATTATATATATTTACTTATTTTTTGGTGGTGGCGTTCTCCGTAATCATCACCAAAGAAAGACTCTTGCTTCCATATTACAGCACGATATCAGATGGACTTTCTCGTCCTTATGTGCTGACGAAAAGGGTTTGCTATGGCGAGGAATAAAAAGACATGGGGTTTCTTCTTGACAGTAACCACACAATAGACTTCTTAGAAGGACGGACGAGAAGGATGGACGCGATGACACTGTGACACTCACTCTTGAGTTCTATACACAATGATTTTGTGCTTTGGATTTACGTCTAATTTTTTTTTTTTACTGATTTACATCTAAATTGAGTTGTTTATTTATAAATATTTTAAGTTTGTGTTTAAATCTAGGTGTGATAAACATTCCAAGCGTATGAAAAATTGTAAACTCTGAAACTTAGATTATAGTAAATTATTTGCTGCTGACTTTCTCAGTGGATGTAGATGTCGATACTTGAATCAAATCATATAAATATATGATATCCTTATTATTCACTGTTTATTTCTTTTATTCTATCGCATTGCCTAATTTGCAACATCTTGTCGTTTTCGCATTAATATTTACAACAATATATTATAATACATCAAGGCAGCACCTCATAACTAATTAATTAGAAAAAATTGCTAGACTGTGAAGCACTGATTTTGCACACCATGCATGAGAAAAATCGAGCCCATTGAAAGTTACTAGACCTCTTCTCCCCCAAAATGTTAGGCTTAATAAATCTGGTTTATAAAACCGGTTTTTAAAAGTATTATGCCAAATTATTATCAATTCTTGAATATAATTCACTTGTGTAACGAGACCAATGCCTGTTACAACTGTACATCATTTTCCAGTGAATGAGCCCTTTCGCGAACCATTTATGTTGTAATTGGCAATATATTGCAAGATAAAACATTTTCCTATTTCAGTCACTTTAGTGTGCACCTTTGGGGATGATGAGTAAGTGGTACAAAACTATGAGACTCAATGTTAGTCATTTAGTATCGAGACAAGCATGCTTGACTTACTTTTCCAAGTCTTCATCACTCAATTCAAATCAACCATTTTCCACCGATTTGCTTGACATGTCAATTTCAATGAAGACTTGGAAAAGTAAGTCAAGCATGCCTGTCTTGATACCTCATGTCAATTTCAATGAAGACTAGGAAAAGTAAGTCAATGTATAGCTATAACAGGCATTGGTCTCGTTATACGAGTGAGTTATATCCGAGAATCGGTAATAGTTTGCCATATTGCTTTTGAAAACCAGCTTTATAAACCAGATTTATCAAGCCTAACATTTCGGGGGGAGGAAAGGTCTATCAGTTTTCAAAGGGATTGATTTTTCATGCATGGCATGTATAATCAGTGCTTCATAGTATGGCAATTTTTTTTCTAATTAATTAGTTATGAAGTGCCTCCTCAACATATAAACATATTAACGTGGGAACAAAAGGATCTTACAAATAAGTTAATGTGATAGAACTAGAGAAATAAACGAGAAACAATAATGACAATAGAGATTTTCATAATTCGATCTGAGTATTAGTACCTATATCCATGAGAAGAGCTAACAACAAACAATCCATTATAATTGAAGATGTAGAGTTTATAATCTTTCATACACTCGAGTGTTTTCTACACCTAGATTTAAGCTCAATGGTCAGTGGAGTAGCTATGTTTTTATTATGGAGTTTCTTTTTTTTTTTTTAAAGACAAATTACATAAGTATCATTTAAAATTGAAAACTTAAAATTACCCAAAAATATAATATAATATAATATATTATAATGTATTATAATATAAATGGGCCAGTAATGGACTATCTATTTAAGCCTAACATCTATATTTGTTCATCCATATAAAATTGAAACTTGATCATGGACTATTATTTGAGCCATTGTGGACTATTTTCTTCTTGCAAAAAAGATTGATCGGTATTCCATTTGTTCAATCTAATCCCTAAAATACGGCAATTAAAAAATCTATTGAAGGTCGAAGGTCAAATGTGTGGCTCAGTCACTAACGGCGTTTTTAAGCGAATGACCAAAGCCTAATATTGACAAAGTCTCCTAAACCCTTCGGACCAAAAAAATAAAAAAAGAAAAAGAAAAAAAAGGGGGTCCGGTAGACCTAACCTTTTTTAATTGTTGTTCTAGTACAATTTGAACTAGTGTTTTTCTTTGCATCACATGGTATTACTATAACAAAGCAATTAATATGTTTAACACAAGACATAATCAATGACCCCATCTGCTATTAGATCAGTGCTTGACTTATTAAAACTAATTTACTAAATTGGTATATATGTGACGCTTCATATCGATGGTTCTTTACACAAGTGAGTTATATTAAAGCATCAATAATAGCTTGACACATCGCTCTAGTAAACCAATTTTATAAAATCAGGCTTTTTTTTTTTTTTTATGTAATTAGAGACTATCCTCTAGGGCACATGTTTAATGACCAATGAAGGAAGTCGAATCATTGAAAATTATCCAAAAAACCAAACTTTATTATGTAGGTGTCAATTCAATTATGAATTTTTCATTTTGACTCGTGTAATCCTAATTCTTTTGATAATTTTTTAATATAATTCATTCGGCCAATTGAGACTGACAATTGATAATGACACAAATTATTTTATGCAATAAGGTTGGCAAAATGAGACGTATGGCTTCTCAAAATGACTTAAAGAAATTCGACGGGCTGTTTGATTTTTTAATTTTACTGTTAATGGTCTCAATCTTCACTCTTTTTTTAAAAACTTCTATTGTTTTGACTTTTTTATTCATTTTCCTGACTGTTCATCTCCTTCGGCCATGAGAGACCCTGAAACTCATCGGGCATGGCTTATCGAGTATGATGGTCGGTTTTCGGCCAGTTGGGTTTGGACGACCTGCGAAAGGAGATGATAGTGCCACCTTTTCTTTCGTTAGGCCTGTGGGTGGTCGGCTTCATTATGGCTTCTTCGAAGTCCATTTTTGGAGACCGTTTCTTGTCACTGAGGAGTGAGGAAGTGGGAAGGGGTCATCTCTCTCTTCAGCTTCACTAACGTATCCGAATCACGACGATTAAATTTAAGGAGTAGCAGTGAAGCTGCAATGATTCGAGGGTTGGGAGAAAAATCGGATTGTTTTGCAGATTGTTGCGGTCATGTTACCAAACACCGAAACGGAGAAGAAGACCTGAGTGTTGATGGAGAGAGGGAGAGATGGTGCTGGTGAGAGGAGGCGATTTGATGATGTGAGACGATTGAGATTTCATTACTTTGCTTGCAGAAAAAAATGGAACCAATTAGAGAGGAGATACAGAGGTTGCGGATATGGGCGAGGGCGGCCACATAAGAAGAAGATGAACAGTGATGTCTTCTTGGCAATGAAGTGGAAGTAGATGAGACATAAGGAAGGGGATCAATAATGGTGTGGAAAAGAAAAGAAAAAACGAAAAGAAAAGGAGAAATTAAAGAAAAAAAGGTCAGATAATTATAAAAAATTGCTAAATCACCTCATTTCAGTTCATTTATTATCCGCCTGAATAACGGAGCAAACGAAGAGATAATGAGGGAAGAGAGAAAGTAACCGACTGACTATCATCGCACTTTGGATTCTTAAAAATAAGCCGGATTAAACTCTTATTTAAGCAATTGCTTAGCTTTCAATATATACCAAAGCAAAATCAAATGTACCATTTTCCACTTGATTTTACAACTACATATGATATATGATATTAGAGGATCGTTGCACATAATTCTACCACATATAAACGCGTAGAAGGATTTCTCCTTTCTCTTCCTATTTTCTTTTTGGCCAACTATTTCCTTATTTATTTTACTTGTTAATTTATTTTACCTTCTTTCCAGCCACCACTACACAATCAGGTACAAAGAAGAGAAGCCCACTTAATGAGCTCCACATGTCTGCTTCCAAAAAGCCCTAAACTTTCTTTTGGGCCACGAACCTGGGCCTCGAGCACATAATTATCAGGCCCAATTCTTAATTAGATGATCACAGATTTGGCCGCCTAATTGGTATAGTGCATTAATTAGTATAGTGCATTATTTTTCATGCACCTACATCGTAACTGCATTGCATATACTTTTCCCCCTCCAATCGCGCAAGGGGAAAAAGGAGATTTATGTGTGAGGTGCTGACGTGGCGATAAGCCGTGCTTATCTGAAGGAGGGGGAAAAGTATATGCAATGCAGTTGCGATGTAGGTGCATGAACTTGGTGGTCGCACGAGTTGAATACCTATGGAGGGAGAGAAAAAAAAAAAAAAAACCTGAAAAGATGGGCATGAAATGAGTGGAGTGGAGCGACTAGTCGTGCTCTTTTTTTTTTTTTTTTTTAAATCAAGAGACTAGTCGTCGTGGAAGCGTGCATTGGACTCTGTCAATATCCTTCACATTGAAACGCTCCACAGCAAGTCCTCCGAAAAAGAAAAGTCATTGGAAAACGCCACGGACTCCATAAACCTGTGCTCAGTCCCAGATTCCCAGAGCAGTGTAGAAACCTCAAAGAGAATGGCACTTCACAGCTCGGCAGATATCAAAAGTTTCAAGATGGGAGAGCTTCGATCGCTCCTAATCTTGGTTTTCTCTTTGGCCGTCGCCTACACTGCTTCGGCATCGTCTCAGGGTATCGATTTCAGCTTTCAGACTTTCAACGATAGTGTCCTTCGACGCCAAGGCAGTGCGACGTATGATTCGACCAGCTTCATCCAAATTCCGAAGGCCACTCGAGGCAAGGTCCCCTCTTCGAGCGTAGGGTGGGCCACATACTATGAGCCGATGCGCCTTTGGGACAAGGCCACCGGGAATGTGGCGAATTTCACCACCCAATTCACCTTCATCATCAATTCGCTACACAACTCGTCATTCGCTGATGGAATGACCTTTTTTCTAGTCCCCGAAGGATCAAAACTCTCGCCCTACTCAGGAGGAGGTTTCCTGGCCATTTTCCTTCAATCCCGCGACCCTTCAGACTCTTCTGCTAAGTTTGTAGCCGTCGAGTTCGACACTCATAACAACGGCATGCCGATGGACCCTTTTTGTTCAGGAGGAGCTCCACATATCGGTATAGACTTGAATAATCTCACTTCCGCTGTCTATCGCTGTGGCACTTGGTTAAGCAATAATATCATGAGCGGTAGGCCAATGAAAGCTACGATTACGTACGATTCTAGCACGCAAAACTTGAGCGTTCTCGTGATGGACGCCGATCCCACAGGTAACAACACATATTCCCTTGCCATCTATCACATAGTCAACTTGACTGAGTATTTGCCGGAGTGGGTAACTTTTGGTTTCTCTGCTGCGACGGGCGACATTTTCGAGTTGCACACTATTCAAGCATGGGAATTCAGATCTACTGTGCAAGTGGCTGAAAGAAATATTTCGATTCCTACAAATGGTACAAAGAGTCCGATTCCTGCGAACGATTATGCTAAAAAGAGCATGTTATGGCTATGGTCCATTTTAGGGTCTGGTTCTTTCATTCTTCTCATTCTTGTTTTAGCCTGTATTTGGTTTCTTCACCGTTCTAAGAGCAAGAGAGCTGACACGAGTGGAGAAGAAGATGATCCAGCTATCGATGAAGCATTTGAGCAAGTGTCGGGTCCCAAGAAATTCACCTACAAGGACTTGGTTGCGGCAACCGATAGTTTTGCAATCAAACGGTTGCTTGGGGAAGGGGGCTTTGGGAGAGTGTACCAAGGTTACTTGACTAGAGTGAATGCTAATGTCGCAATCAAGAAAATTAACCCAGGGTCAGGACAAGGGATAAAGGAGTATGCAACCGAAGTGAAGACCATAAGTCGGCTCCGACACAGAAACTTAGTCCAACTCATTGGGTGGTGTCACGAGAAAAAGGAACTCCTCCTTATCTATGAGCTCATGTCTAATGGTAGCCTTGATTCTCATCTATTCAAAGAACAAACCTTCTTGCCATGGGAGAAGCGGTACATAATAGCACAAGGCATAGCCTCGGCATTGCTTTACCTCCATGAAGAATGGGAACAATGTGTCCTGCATCGGGATATAAAGTCCAGCAACATCATGCTCGATGCCAATTTCAATGCTAAATTAGGGGACTTTGGTTTGGCTAGGTTAGTGGACCATGCCAAAGGGTTACAAACAACAGTGTTAGCTGGGACCATGGGCTATATGGCTCCGGAATGCATTCACACGGGCAGGGCAAGTAAGGAATCGGATGTCTATAGCTTTGGAGTTATCTTATTAGAAATAGCTTGTGGAAGAAAAGTCATTGATCCAAGGGCCAAGGAAGGCCAAGTTCAACTAGTGGACTGGGTTTGGGAGCTGTATGGGATCGGAAGGCTACTTGATGTGGCAGATTCAAAACTTGATACTGTTTTTGATGGAAAGCAACTGGAGTGCTTGATGGTTGTAGGCCTATGGTGTGCTCATCCGGACCATACTGCCCGTCCTTCCATAAGAGAAGCATTGAGCGTCCTCACTTTTAACACTTCGCCGCCTATTCTCCCATCGAAGTTGCCAGTCCCTACATATTCGGCGCCTCTGTCCACATTCTCTATAACATCAATTTCTTCATCCCAGGCCACCTCGACTAGCATCACCTAAGTGTCCACATTTACTGCCTCTTCTATACAATCCCTTCATTTAGCTTCCGCTGCATTCCCTTCATTTAGCTTCCGCTGCATTGCTCTCAAATGCTGGATGAATTCCTACTTCTGGTTGTAATTGTAGTTTGAAAATTGACGTCGGATATTACCTATTTCTTATAAGTTACTTTATGTGTACGTCAGTATCGACTCTTCATGTTTAAACTTCCATTTGATGTCCAAGAATAAGTCAGTATGTATCTTCTTTTGATGGTTCATTATCAGTTGTCCATTGCTAGTTAGACTTTCCGATCAAAATCTACCATTCTCTATTGTCTTTTCATGCTCCAAGAAAGTTAAAAGTCAATACAATTAATAAGTGAAAGCCTCGAACAAATTCAGGGTTGGAAACATATTGTGCGCTCTCATTGCCTGAACTCATGAAGTGAAACTACATTTTAAGTCTTTTTTTAGTATGTCTTAATTGAACATTTGTAAAATATTCTATCCCACTGCACAAATTGAAAGATCCATTATGCCCCCTTTGCATTCGTTATGCAAATTTTAGGATCGGGAAGGTATACAAAGTCGGACGAAGTTAAGTGCATCATTTCTTTTGCTCGTAAAAAGGAGGCCGAAGAAGCCACATTGTTAATTAACGACAAACAACACGGGATCCAACAATTAAAAAAGCTAGTCCAGAAATTTGAGTAAATAGATTGAGGGAGAGTACACATACATAAAGTCCATTGGAACTTCATTTGCAAACAAAGTTAGATACTTTAGCACCCTCTTCCCTGTGCAGATCGAACCAAGAACAATAGTCGAAATTAATGAATGGCGAGCTGTAGAGTTGAATATATAAAATGATCCGATTGACAACATTTGATAAACCCAACACTTTTGTCATTTGTTCTAATGCAATGAACTAGTGATATTTCTCAGGATTATTCAATGTTATTATTATTAGCATTATATCAATCCCCACTTGCCAAATACTTCCAATATCCGATGTCCCACGCCAACTTTCGCTGGACAAGAGATGCTCTATGGGACATATTCCACTTGCTAAATACTCCCAAATGGGTAGCGATTCCAATTTGTTTGGAACCTAGAACTTATCTTGTAGAGGCTCTTATAAGTACTATGGAACTTGGAATGTTAATTACACAAGTTCTCATCCTGTACGCTCTTGTAACTTTTTGTCTTATGAAATTATTAAATAGAAATTGTCACAATTCTAATTAACATCATTATTAACATTCCGGATAAACGTGCGCTAGATAATAGAGTATATTGTTCGTGCTACGGTCCAAGAGGCTGTCACACATCTTAAAGTGACATTTTCAAAGAAAAGAGAAAATCGCGATTAATGAAGGACATGTATATTTGCTTAAAGGAGTAATCTACACAGTAACTTGTGCCTTGTATCCTTTGCCTTTCTACTTAGTTTCTTTGGCTCTTTCGCACATCCCTCATATAGTCAAGTACTTTCCATGGTCATTTTTTAATTTGTCCTCGACGCCAACCTCTAGAGTTGCCACGTTCAATAGCTTCCTCACAGTGGGTCAGCTGTTGGATGGCCAGAATAACTAGTGTGATAATAAAATTGATTCCATCCTAAGTAGGGGTGTTTACGATCTGGGTGGGCGGTTCCTAACCTAGAACCGGAAACCGCCCGCTAAAAACTAGTTTGGAAAAATTAGAACCGGAATAGCCCGCTAGTTGCATGGATTCACCCAAGAAATGGACCGGTGATTCAAATCATTATGTGGACTTAAAAAAGCTCCTGAATAATGGCAAGAGAAGTTTGATTGTGTGATGATCCAAAATGTATATATATACAATGAGTATGATAAATGTGTGTACACCAAATCCACAATAGTTTGATGTGTACTTAGTTGTTTATATGTCAATGACTTACTGATTTTTGGAGATATTGCTAATGTTATCAAAATCACTAAGAATGTTTTCTAGAAGAGCTTCGAGATGAAAGACTTAGGTGTTGCATATGTATACTCGTCATCAAAATTCTATAGAATTTTGATGATCTAGATTTAACACAATCTCATTACATTGAAAATATAATTGAGAGGTCTAAAGAGTTTGGCGTTAAAGATGCAAATAATCCTATTCTTCCACACCTAACTTTAAACAAGAATATTGGAAACAATATAAAGCACTTGGAGTATTCTCAAGTAATTCATAGCATCATGTACATTATGAATTGTACTAGGCCAAACGTTGCATACTTAGTAGGAAAACTAAGTAGGTATAAGGTAATCCTAGTCATGAGCTAACTAATGTTCTATTAAGAGTTTTAGGTTATATGAAAAGAACCAAATATGGCAAATATCTAGCTATTTTGGAAGGCTACAGTAATGCCAACTAGGTTTTAGATTTTAATGAATTGAAATCGACTAGTGGATATGTGTCTACACTAGGTGGTGCCGCAATATTATGGAAATCCTAAAAACAAACTCTAATAGTGCACTTAATGATGGAATATTGGTTTGTTGCTTTGGATAAAGCTACTAAAGAAGTAGAGTGGCCTTGGGAATTTTTAGAGGATGCTCTATCATGGTCAAAACTTGTTGTGCGATATACATCCACTTTGACGGTCAAGTAGTGACTACAAGGGCACATAATAGGATATATAATGGTAAGTATAGATACATTCGTCATAGACATTATATCATAAGGTAGTTGCTCTCAAATAGATAATTTCTTTGCATTTTGTGATGTCAAAGGAAAACATTGCGAATCCGCTAACAAAAAGATTGTCATGAGAGCAAACAAATTGTACATTGAGGGGAATGGGGTTAAAAGGCTCAACTCAATAAAGAGGTTCCATGATAGAAACTTAACCTAACAATTGGTGATCCCACGGACTAGGTTCAACTGGACAACGTAAATTTTTGGAAACTCTAGTATGTGCACTATCTTTGACTCCTATGATGCAATATTACTTCCTACAACGTTTTGAGGAAACGCTATGCGTTCAGTGATTCCTATAGCCAGGAGTACAACATCCTAGTAAGGTATAGTTGAATATCTTTAATAAGAATGCACCTATATGAGTAGAATTGGCTGACTTTATGAAAATATTTAAAGCTAGATTTTCTAAAACAAGCATAAGTCCCAAGAGGTTTTGGGCGGAAAGAATGGACACAACCGAGAATCAATCTTGAATTGTTGATACTCTGTGTGAGGTTTATTGTTTGGGCTTAAATCAACAAGACGATTCAGGACTTAGTTTGATAGACTTTCACTAAAGAGGTGTCATAGCAAAAGCTACCTATCTTGATGTAGTATATCTCCATAGGCACACTTGGAATTTTTTTCGAATAAAAACAATGTTCTGTTGAGCCACTAATGTAGGGGATTGTTGTAACTATACGTTATTAATGGCTCAACCTTTAGTTCACATATCTCTCCTACTTGTGCAATAGTTTTATGAACGCGTTAATGAACGAAATAATGGACGCATCTCTTAAGCTCTTGTGTAGCAGTTTTATGGACGCGTTAATGGATGCATCTCTCAACACTCATGAAACAGTTTTAAGATGTATCTTTAGTTTACAATAATTAACTTATGAATCTTCTTTAGTTAGTGTGAGATAGAGTCATTCTGAATTAGAATTCTTCTTTAGAAAATTGCTCGTGCTAAAACCTTGCTATTGGAATGTGGGCCACGGGTCAAAATTATGGAATGTCTTGCCAGGCGTTTATCATAAAGGCAAAGGAAAAGGTTATGTGAACTAGCACAAATCGAATGTTATCTCAACCCCAATCTCGATACCTAAAATTTTTCGCTCCAAGTGTAAAATTCACATTTGACCAATATTAGGGATTGTATGAGCCCTGCATTAATATATCTAACTGCATTTTCTCGTATTTAGCAATTATGAATGTTCTAGATATATGATCATTGATCCTACGTGTAGAATGACAGTCGATGGAGTGGTCGAAGCTCCAAAACCATCAATATATATGGAAATTGGACATTTTCGACGTCAAAATCATATCGAGAGCCATAATCAAACTAACCAAGGCCTAACTAAGGCCCATTTTAAGGTCCTAAAAGGCTAAGCACGGCCATGGGCTGTCCATATATGAGGCTCGGCCAATGTCGAATCAAGGGGGTCTCACGTGAGCGTCCCTCATTCTCATGCTTGGCTGTGCATGACACGGGGCATGTCATTCTCGACATGATCCTGTCGCCATTCTCATTCCCAATCACCTTGATGTTTCTCTTATCTAGTCTAGCATGAACCTAGTCCTTCTCACAACCAAGTACCATCTTCAAATTGAAAGGATTGAAGGTAAGTCAAAACTAGGGAAACTAATCAAAGGGATGTGAAAAAGGAGATGGCTGGATGCTGGCAAAGGAGATTTCGTGCATGCCATAAGGGTGAGTTGGTGAGCGTATTTGAGGGAACCAAAAGAAAAGGCAAGTCTGGCCGTAAAGGAATGAATCGAAGAAAGAAAGAGATCTGTTGGGGGCATCATCATCGGACTCGGTGAGAAAGAAAAGGGAAGAATGAATTTAAAAAAAAAAAAAAGGAGTAAGAGAGGAGATCATTCGCGTGGAGATTAGTTTGGATTTTCTTTGAAAAGGGTTGTTGACATCTAAATTTTGGCGACCCGTTTAGTCATTTATTGCATTAAAAAATTAAGGGTTAATTTTATCCTTGAAAAAATAGTCAATTGCATAACATATAGTTTTAGGTGCATTTATGTTTTAATTTGCATTTACATTGGGCCGGTGACAAATGGGTTCAAATTGATGGTTAAGAACTTTAACTTGATGAGTCGGCTAAGCCCACGAAGAAAGCAAATCGGCCCAAGCCCCTATCCCCGGAGAGATTTTATGGATTTATCTTTGTAAGATTTCAATTGAAAAAGCAAATATTCTGTTTGGAAAAAAAATAAATATTGCGTTTCGAAAAGAAATCTACGTGGAGATGAATTTGGAAAATTTTAAAACCCTAATATGTGCCCTATAAATATGTAAAAAATACCTAGGGTTGGAGGAGGCCACTCATCGAATACACGGCCGCACAAGGGGAGGTTCTATTTTTCGAGGCTTTTCCTTCGTTTTTTATGAAGTTCAAAATTCAATACAAAAGGGGGTTCTCGGTTGATGACTTGGTAGAGGGGGTTTTACTTTTGTTTTTTTGGGTTTTCTTTTGGTCAAAGAAAACACAAAAGTTGGGCTTATGCAGAAGGGTATAGCTGCAGAGAGGGACAGAGAGGAGACGTGCGAGTGACATGTGAGAGAGAAAAAAAAAAAGGAAAGAAAAAGCAAAGGAGAGGAAAAGGGCTGCATCGTCGTCTTCTTCGCGAGGGCCCTCTGGCCGTGCCAGCCCGAGCGGCGCCGTCCACCGTCGCGCCACCGCGACACCAGCCGCCTCCGCGACTCGCCACCTCACCGCCGTCGGCCTCCGTCCGCGAGTGCTTGCGCCAGTCCGCCCGAAGCCGCGACGCCGCCCCTCGCCTGAGCCGCCCCCCCGACGTTCCGCCGCCGCATCTTCGTCCGCGAGCCCCGGCGCCCGAAGACCCAGCAGATCGGTCCCGTCGCCTGCAACTCCCAGATCCGGCGACGATCTGACGTTTCTGCTGCCCCGCCGTCGCCGATTTACCGCATCAACCCCGACGTCGTTGCTCCAGATCGGCCTGCATCTGGCCAGATTCGCCTGCTCTGGCCTGCGACTCGCCGCCTCCGTCTCGTCTCTGCCCGCGCCTGCAATAGGAACCCCCGGACGCCGCTGCCCTTCCCCAACGCTGCCGCCGCTCCCTCTGGTCTCGCCGCGTTCCACCTCGGCCGAAGACCACCGCGCCTGTAGATCTGAGGCCCTCGCGGTAGCCCCGATCCGATCTCCGCAGCCTGTGTGACTGACGCCAGGAGACTCGAAGCCCCTGCTTCGCCCGCGACGCTACCCACCGGTTCCGCCGTGCCGCCCGCGTCGCCCCGTGGTGATTCAGAAGCCCTCTGGTGCCGCGCCGCCGTCGCGCCGCTCCCGGTGCCCTCGCCGGAACCCTAGCCGGAGACTTCCCCTCGCCAGACCGGCCACCAGATTTATTTTTTCTTTTTCTTTTTCAGAAATAAAAAAAGAAAAGAGAAAAGAGAAAAGCAAAAGAAAATTTAGGTATTTTCTTTATCTTATTTTTGTTTTATTATTTTTGCTATTTTATTTTATCTTTTTAGTGTAATTACTCCTTTAATGTGAAATTGAAATTCCATGATATGAAATTGCCTTGAAATTAGTGATTGTCGGTCCGATTTTCAAGCTTTCAAATCCGACTCGCAATTACTTAAAAAAATTGCCAATCTCGAGTAAATTGCAATCCGATCTCCCGCTTCGAGATCCGATTCATGATTCATGTGAAATTGGCCAACCCGATCTCATGCGAGATATGGTTCAGTCGATTTGGGTATCATATGGCTTGATTTGCCGTGGTGTTACTTAAATTAGTTTTCTTTTAAAAAAATCATAAAAATGTAGTTTTAGGGTTTGCATGTTCATAATAGGAATTTTATTTCGAATTTTCAAAAATAAAAAAATCAAATCAATTAATTTAGGTTGCTAGTTCTTTTTTAACTTGGATTGCATGTTTAATTATTTGGCAATTATTAATTTCGAAATAAAAAAAAGGAAAAAAGGAAAAACACAAAAAAAAAAAAAAGTCATTATGCATATGTCATGTAAAATCAATGCATCTTTTGCACGTCATTGCATATTAGAATAAATTGCATGCTTATTTAGAATAAAAACCATCTGCATGTCATATAGAATTAGTTTCATACAATGCACGTCATTTAGTGATTTTTGTTAGGTCCATTTAAGTAGAAATTGTTAGTCATTAGATTAATTTAGATTGCATATTTAAATGTTGCATTTCTTTAATTTCGAATCCCATAGAAAATACAAAAAAATTATTTAGAATAAATCCATCTCATGCTTAGGATAGACTACATGCTTAGTTATGTCATATTGCTTAGGTCATATAGCTAAGTCATGTTGCCAGGTCATATCATTTCATGTTAAATTAGTGGCATGCATTGCATATTGCATGATTTTCATTAATTAAGTGAAAACAAAACAAAAATTGCGTGTTAATTAGAAATCATATTTAGGATTGCTGATGTGAATTCTAAACTAACAACGCAGATGCTTTCGTTCTTCGAGGTAAGTCCCGCAATTTATTCATTTGCTTTCTTGAGTGTTAAATTGGTGGTTTGCGTCACTGCGTATGGTCACCTCACATGTTAAGGAATTGAAATCAATTCAAGTTGCTTGCCAAACAATTTTTTCAAAATAAAAGATAAAGGTACCGAAAGGGCGTTAGGAAAATCTAACGTAACCAAGTCCCCGAACTCATAAATCTCTAGTTTGTAGGAGTAGAGTAAAACTCCCATTACTTTATTTGGGTTTCTAATTGACCCACCAAAAATAGATTAGTGGCGACTCCTAATTGAAAAATCATTTGCATGTTATAAACTTGAACCTAAAGTCGCGAATTGGTATGGGCTTAAGAGAGCCCGAGTTAAGTCTAGGCTTAACAATCCATTAGCCAAACCCTAGGTAGTCTAAACCCCGAAAAAATTAGTCGTGACAAGGGTCTTCTCCACCACTTTGTCCTCGGTATGAAATCGATATGTGCGCGTGGTTCACTGTTGAATCATGCCGGAATTAGAAGGATAGTATGATAAAATCTTAGTTTGTCCAACGGAGATGTTGCCTAGACATTTACTAGTAGGTCTGTGAAGACAAAAACCGAATAAGTTGGAGGTCTGCTCGGTCAGAATTAGAAGTCCAGCGTGCAGTTGCACGAAAATGGGGATTACGCATTCGTTCTTTGTCGAAATATGTTGGAATATCGTGGAGGCCTCTACAGGACGTTGTTATCCAACCTAAACGAAGGAGACGGGCATCATAATTCTAGAGTCCACGTTTTGTGGCAAGCTCGTGGCCAGTTTGATGCTCGGTCATTACAGGGAAAGTCCATACTTGCCTTCACAAGAACGGTTAGTACGTGCTCTCATCCATTGTTGTAACAAGTTGTAATTTTGATGAGCTTTTCGAGTCACCTGATTCTTCAACCCTATCAAAGGAGTCGCGTATCTGATATTCGGAGCTTCTCTTTTCATGGACAGTTTGTGACCTACTTGGCCAGCCAACAATCGGGAAATTTCCCTGTTCTAATTCTTTTGTATTCCGAATTTGTTCGTGTGAATGGACTAAATCTCTTGTTGTTTTGTCAAAATACATTTTCTGGGAGCGTTTATGAAATTACTTGAAAGCGTGACGTGATTCGCTGTTGGGTAGAGTCTAGGTTTCCCCTTGTTTGGATTTCGCTTTCGAAATTGTATGGCTTATATCTTTGTCTTGAACAATTTCCATTTCGCGCATTGAAACCCTTGTATCACACTCCATTTCAGAATCGATTTAGGGCCCAAAATTGGGCTGAATACACATCGACTAAACACCCTTCCACGTAATTGGGTGTCTTCCCTCCCTTTTCCCCTATGGAATATTTTATGCAAATCTTTCCCCATCTGTGGTTTGTAAGACTCCTATTTAATCAAGTAATAGTCACTTCCCATGGTCTGGACAATGGGCATTCAGCCCACCGTTGGTCTTTTTAGAGCTTTCCTGAGTCAATTTTCAATATTCCTTTGCCCCATAGCTCCTTCCAACATTCAACGACATGTCATACATTCATTTAGAGTAATTTTAATGCAATTATAACAGGCGAAAATAAGAAAGGTCGAAGGTCAATCTATTATTTGATTCACTATTCAAGCTGGTTTGCATTATTGCGATTGACTTTTGACAATTGTTCATCTTATCGTCACTCATTGCATCATTAACTATGTTTATATGAATTTGGACTCGTCCTAACCTCTATTTTGCAAGTTATGAAAGAATTAAAATCGAATAATTGCCGGTTTTCTATGACATTGTTTTCTAGCCCAGAGTTTAGGCGATACTTGAATTTACTTAATGGGAAAAATGTAAATTACCAGCTTGAGATACAACTAGTAGTAAAAATTAAAAACTAATGTGGTTATGTTTTTGAAATGTAGACAAAACACAATTAAGAAACATAAAAAATATTCGTGCAGCTCTAAATGAACTGCATGAATTGTGAATTTTGCACCATGACCAATAAAAATTAAAGAAATAGGTAAAGAAGTCCAGTATTATACAAATAAGCAGTATGGCAAAGTGATGGCTTTAAGCGTCTAACACCAAACCGAATGCCGTTACTAATCATTAGCTGCATCAGCTTAAATAGCTTCGGTCCATCCACCACAGTTGCGCACCACATAAAACATCAAAGCGTAAGCGTTGCCACTAGGCCGAATCCCTTTTGGTGAACACATGCTCCAACAAATCCAAACCTCACTGCATTGTAGGGGTGTGCAATCGGACCGGGTATCCCTGGAAACCGGACCGGCCCACCCGAAAAATAGGGTTGGGAACTGGTTCCCGTTGAAAACAATCCTGGAATCAGTTCCCAAAATTCAGAATCGGTTTAAACCGGTCCGAGAACAGGTTCCGAGTAATTACCCACCCGGAAATAGGTTCCCGGACCGGTTCTCGAATCAGTTTTGGAACCGGTTCTTTGACCAGTTTTGTAAGTAGAGGTCCGAAATCCTTTTATTTCCCCCGATTTCTATTCTTACTCCCACAATCACACGACGTTTTTCCTCTTGATTCTCTCAAACACGCACAGCACTCCTCATTTGTCGTCCCTCTTCCTCACTTGCTTCCCTCCCTCATCTGATCCCTCTCGCACCGTCCGATGGAAGGACGGTGTTCATCGCCGCCGAATTCTTTTGTATTACATGGATTGGCTCACCTAATTTTTCTTTTGTAGAAGGAGTTATGCTAGTAGCTTCATGTAGTAGTTGTGGGAATAATACTAATATTAGACCTATGTTTATTGCTAATTATTTGCCTTATGATTTTATTTATTATAATTAGCCCTGTGGATTTTTAATTTTTCATTTAATCAAAAATTTCATGTATTTATTTTATTACGAGTGCTTAATGTTTCAATACAAAATATGAAGATTACGATATTTTCTCGCGTATTAATATAAAATTCGAAGTCGTATAGGATATCAGAAGATTGCAAAACAGATTCCAGTGGAAACGAGGTTGACCCTGGAACCGAACCGGAAAAGCGGGGTGGATTAAGTACAGGGTCCAATACAAACAGGGTCAGTATAGGGTCCAGAAAAAGGGAACCGGTTATAACAGGGTTGGGTATAAGGTCCAGGTCTAGACCCTACCCATCTTGGACCCGATCACCCCTACTGCATTAGAGACTCTCGCATAAGCCGAGAATCCATGAGCTATAAGAGTGTAGATGGAAATGGATGCATACTTGCGGCACTTGATTGAGCAGCCTCACAGGTTGAGCTGATTCACTCCATCTAAGGCAGGCATTGATTAGAGCATTAAAAGTAACCATATCAATTTGGCATTCGAGTTTCAACATTTTACGGACCACGGACAACTGGATTGTTACTAGATATCTAGCCGACACAGCCTTTCATGTTCACCTAGTAGGTCATGGGTGTCCCCTACAGTGCAGGGTTTGGGGAGGTTGTCGCAACCTAACATCGAGTGCACCATCTAGGGTTTGACTAACGAATTACTAAGACTAAAATTAGCTTGAGCTCTTCCCAACCTATATCAATTTACGACTTAGGTTTAAGTTTTTAACATTCTAATGATTTTTATTTAGGAATCGCCACTAATCAATTTATGGTAAGTCGATTAGACATCTAAGTTAAATAATGAGAGAATTATTTTACTCCTACAAACAAGAGAATTTGGCTACAAAAACTTAATTACACTAGATTTTTTTGATGCCTTTTTAGAACTATTCTTTTCATGAAAAAATGTTTATCATGTAACTTGACTTCATTTTATTACTCCCCAACATATAAGATGACCATGTGGGTGCACAATCTATTAATTTAACATCCAATAAAATAATAAATAAATTGCCAAACTTATATTCATAGTAATGAAAACATCTGCAATATTAGCTCAGAATTTACATTAATAACCCTAGATGTGATTTCTAATAAGCACGATTAATCTTTTAAGATATTCTCTCATTTAATGAATCATAAACTACGTGCAATGCAATGCAATGATGTACAAAAATGCATCTATAACATGCAACCTAATATGTAAACTATATGTCATGCGACATTACTTACGCGACCTTATTTAAATGACGGGTAAATGTTAATGCAACTATCCTAATATGTCACACATTTAAATGATCTTAAACATACAATGACTAACTGACGTGCAAGGGATGATCTAATTTTATGTGACACATGCATGATATTTTTTATGTTTTGTTTAATTAAAAAAATTCGAAATCAAAATTACCCAATAATTAAACATGCAATTTTAATTAAAGAAGAGAAAATCAAACATCCTAAAGCAATGTTTTTGGTATTTTTATTTTAAAAATTCGGAATAAATAAATAACCTAATCTAAACATGTAATCTAGCCTAAAACAATTAATATTCTTGCAAGAATCAAATCTAATTCAAAGATATTATTTCTGGGGTTTTCTTTTTTAAGAAAAGCAATCAAACAATGGATAGATATTTAATTAAATAATTTAATCCATAATCTTACGTTATCTATCTCAATAAGGACACAACATAAACCAACAATCGTATCCAAGTTATTATGGATATTGGTCGAAGCTTTATCCGTTTAAATTTAGAAATTGGTAAATCAATGATTGCATCCGAATGGTTATGAATAAGATAGAAAATTTTTCATACCACATGCATCGTATCTTGTGGTTGGAGGTCGGGACCATCCAGGTACGTTGTTAAGCTAGGAAAGTTTCCTAAGTTGAGGGGGTATCTCATGGATTATAGTATTTTGGTAAATATCTATCAGAATATTCTAACATCTAACATAATATATTAGACAATTGCCAAATTTATCGAATCACTCAAATAAGGCAATAAAACATTGCAAATATACTAGAGATGTGTATCTTACCTAATTTAAGGATTTTATTTCCAAATTCGAATGCAATGCAATTGGACCAGAAGGCGGCAAGTGGTGGGTCGACGGTAGTGGCGCGACGGATGGCTCGCATGGTAGCGGGCACGATGTCGTACAACCAAGGATGTTGACGACGGTAGCGAGACTACTGAATCGAAATCAAGGATCATGGCTAGGGCGGTGCAGTGGTTGGTCGTGTGGGGCGCCATTCATTCATCGATGTAGCAGTTCCCGGCCAACAACTGCTCGTCACTATGGTCCAAACCTATAGAACAATAATCCACAGACCGTGAATGGGACGCCGGTGATGGATTGGTCTGCGACAGGGGTTGCGATCAATGTTGGTCGTGTCATGGGGCTCTTGGTCTGGACTCAGTGGCGTTGGCAAGGAGAGTCGCAGGGGAGGTCTCAGTGTTGTCAAGGAGATCTTGCGTGGACGCTTGGAAGATCAGGGACTACAGGTTGCCACCTATGAAGCACGGACACGTTGCTGAGGCTTTCGTGTCGAGAAATCCGACACGTGGTCAACTTTTCTCGACACGCTTCGACATGCGTGTCCGAGAGAGAGATTGTTGAAGAAGACGATGATGGGTAGAGGTGAGGCCAAGGAAGAGGCTGAGGAAGTGGAGATGAGGCCGCGATAGCGAGAGGAAGCGCATAAACTGAGGCGAGGCTGCGATGGAGGGCCAGCGGCGAGGCTGCAGCTGCTGCGAAGGAGGAAGGGCCGGAGGCGACAGCGATGAGGCGACTGAAAGAGTTGAGAAGATCGTGAGGAAGAAACCGAGGGGGCAAGGGAGCTGGTTGTGGCGTGGGGGAGGGGAGGGGGGGAGAGAGAGTAGGGGAAGAACATGAATGGAGGGGATTGATGGGGGCGCAGCCTCGCAGGGGAGCAGGTGGTGGTGTGGGGGGAAAGGGAGGGGGAGCGGGAGAGAAGAGAGGAGAGAGGGGAAGAAATCGATGGGGATGGGGGCGATTGATGGGAGTGTAGGTGATGGGGGCGCGGGGAGCGGGTGGTGGCATAGGGGGAAAGGGAGGAGAGAGAGAGAGAGAGAGAGAGAGAGAGAGAGAGAGAGAGACGAGAGAAGGGGAAGAAACCGAGGGGGTTGGGGGTGGTTGATGGGGGGCGCAGGAGCAAGTGGGGGCATAGGGGGAAGGGGAGGGAGAGAGAGAGTGGGGGCAAATCCATAGAAATCGAGGGGGGAGGGGATTTTGGGGGTGTTGTCGTGTTGCGTGTCGCGTGTCGCGTGTCGGTGCTACATAGGTTGCCACTAGGAACTCGGTGAATGTGTCGGGTAACAGCAAGAGCTCGCTTTAGAACATCCTGCGTTTCTCTTCCGGGGTGTTATGTATGATGGGAACGTATCCTCCAAGTGTTGCCATGAATGGAAGGGAGCTCTACGTAGATTCCCCACATGTGTGCATCCTCCATAACAAAATAAAAAATATTCATGATAAAAAGATCTAGACGTTAGACATTGATGCAAGAAATGGAGGCGCATGATTTTTGTCTGTGTTGCTCTCCGACCCCTCCTTTTGCTGACTCAATGTGGCCGTCTGTTTTTCAATTGTGTAGCCTCCAAAACTTTATCGTCGTTGCTCACGGCCAGGCGAGGAGTGAAGGCTGCTGCTTTGTCATCGGAGAGGATCGTGGCCAAGCTGGTAGTTGTCATTGCAGCAGACAATCAGTAGCAAGGTCGGCGTCAAGGGGCCGCCACGAACTCAGCAAAGTCACGGCCATGAAGAGGTCTTGACTTGACCGTGACTCCTTCACCTCTCTCTTTGCTCTCTCAAAAATGTTCTTTCAATGTGCTCTGAAAATTCTAATTTGCCGACCTCTAACTTGTGAGGCATAATGTCCTATATATAATGCAAACCTAGGTTTAAACTTGATCTCATGGGCTTGTAACAGGCTGAATTAAGCTCAAGACCTATTTTAATGAATTCCCATGGGCTGAAATTAGATCGAATTAAATTCACTTTGGCCCATCTCCCTATGTAATTTTTGGCCACCATAGGCCTCTAGTGCTAGCTGAATTTTGGCTTCTCTTGCATGTTCAACTTGTCAAATTTCAAGCTCAAAATATAAACTAAATAAAAAAATGCTTCTAAAACTATAATCTATGCACTTTAATTTAATATTTTTATTTAGTGATTAAAAACTAATTTCTAATTTTCTATGTAATAAATGAATAATTGAGTTGCCAACATTTATGTGTCAACAGAGATGTGTAATGTACGAGTAACAAAGGCATTACTCAAATATGATAGAATATTTTTTTAAATCAAAATATTACAAGGCTGTCCAATCTCTCAGCCTTATCGAGATAAAGTTATCACAGTCCGAGACATAAATCAACACATTTCCAAAGGGTTGTTATATCTAAAGTTGCAAACATGAAGAGACATGGATATCACTCACCCAACTCACCAAAACGAAAGATGAGATCAAGAAAGCCAGAGACAGGGTGATGTAATAGCTAAGAGGTTTGCCTAGAAGCAACCATCCTTGAAAGAGTGTGTAACAGGGGGATAGCCCTGTTTTTGGTGTTTGGTAAGGGAAAATCGTAAGGCAATGATAACTAGCTAGGTAGTCAATCTTTACTCCCTTGGAATTGGTTTAGCCATAGGGAAACCTACGGCTAGATTGAACCTGTTGCAACTGCTATTGCTGTTTTCTTGATCTACCAATTGGTTAAGGAAGTTTTTCGAGATGAAGGTATCGGCAACAATGTGTTTTATTGTAGGACAACTTATGATATTCATATCGATCTGTTATTCATAGGATAATTGTTTGGGAAACTTAATTTGAATTGATTTTAACAAATCCCTCATTATTGCTCAGACCAAGTAATAACAGGATCCTTATTAGTAACCTAATATTTTCTTAGAAAATATATTTTGTTCCCCCGTTGCTTCCTTGAAATAGAGAAGTTCTTACTAGACACCCAAAGTTATGGGGCTATTTTGCCAAGTTCCTTAGAGAGAGTTGTCTCGCGCCACAGCTAGACTCTCTCCCTATACTTAACGAGCTTGAGAAACTACAGGCCATATTGAGAGTGCCCAAAGTAGAGCTCCATGTTGAGCGTCCTCGTCTTGGATCCACAATCCATAGAGGCCTCCATCCATGCCCAAATGAGGGACGAACTCAAGGTGACAAAGGCTGTTGATGAGCTCATTGAGGCACTCGATCGAACACGTGAGGGGACGGACGTACTCAAGCAAGAGATCAACATTTGGCATAAGAGCCGGGAATTTTCTGGGATTTTTGGTTAATAATAGAGAAAAAGAGGTTGATAAGAATAAGGTTAAGGTTGTACCAGAATTGCCTCCACCAACTAGCAAGAAGCAATTACAAATGATAATTGGGAAAATCAATTTTCTTTGAAGATTTATTGCTAATCTATCTAGCAAGATAGAGGTGTTTTCTCCTTTGTTGAAATTGAAAAATCAGAATGAATATGTCTGGCGAGAGGAGAATTGGTGTGCTTTTGAGAGGATAAAAGCACACTTGACTAGTCCTCCAATGTTGATGCCACCAAAAGCAGGCAGGCCTCTAAATCTCTGTGCGTCAGCCGCTGATATTATAATTGATAGCATGTTGGCACAAGAGAATGACGAAGGCAAAGAGCAAGCGGTGTATTACTTCATCAAGATATTGAACGATGCCAAGAAGAGATATATTGCTGTTGAAAAGATTGGTTTATCATTATATTTTGCATGTACGGAACTATGGCATTATTTGCTGCTAGTTGTCATTCATGTGATATGCAAAACCGCCTTTATTGAGTATATTCTTATGAGGCCTATAGTGAAAGGTTGAATCGCAAAATGGTCCTTCACATTATCCGAGCTGGACCTAGTGCATGTATCGATGAAAGCAGTAAAGGGACAAGCCGTAGCTGATTTTCTTGTGCAATATCCATCTATTCAAGTTGAAGACTTCATAAGTGAAAGTCATGCACAGTTGGTCGCATGGTTGTTGCACTTTAATGGTCCGTCCACATCTACTACATCAGGAATAAGGGTTTTGATTATGTCTCCAAGGGGGCATAAAACAAAATTCCAGTTTAGGCTAGATTGTAAATGCTCTAACAATCAAGTCGAATATGAAGCGCTTGTAGTCGCCTCTATTTGCTAGCTGACATGAGTATACAATCGATCAAAGTGATGGGTGATTTGACAGTGATAAAACAATTGAGAGGAGAATATCAATGTCTTAATGAAAATATCATTGAGTATTACCACAAAGCAAAAAATTGTTAGCTAAATTCCCGACTCAAAGCTAGTACATATACTGCGATATCAGAATGCGAAAGCCAATGAGCTAGCTCAAATGACATCTAGTTATTGTATCACAAAGGCATTGGCCTACACTTTAATATTTGAGATAAAAACTTTGTCACTATCTCAATGAATTATGGTTGCCAAGTACAAAACAAAAAGGGATGGGCAAGATTGGAGGATATTGATAATAAGGTATTTGAAAAATCCCTAATCACAAGACAAGAAGTTGAGAAAACAAGCACTAAAATATGTACTCCTAAAAGAAGAGTTATATGGACATACCATAGAGGGAGTATTGTTAAGGTGTTTGAATAAAAGGGAGACAATGTTGGCAATGACCAAGATTCACAAAGAATTTGTGGGGCTCATCAAGCAGGTATTAAAATGAAATGATTATTAAGACATCATAGCTATTTTTAGGCCCACAATGACCTAGGATTGTATAGACTACGCAAAAGGGTGCAGACCTTGCCAAATACATGGCCTAATCTGGCATGTCTCGACCACCTTATTGAAACCAATAGTGAAGCCATGGCCTTTCAAGGGATGGACGATGGATATCATCGATATATGCCGACCTCTAACTTGTGAGGCATAACATCCTCAGCTTCATAGTGTCATACATTGCCGTTAAGCAAGATACACCTGCTGTCGAGTAAGAAACATTTTTACATACTTTTGGCCACTCATTACTTTAGTAGTGTCATACAAAAACATGACCCAAAATATTGTGAGGGAATTCATCGACAAGCATATCAAACATCATTTTGGCATTCCCAAAACCATAATGGCTAACCAAGGGATTGTCTTCATGGATATCGAAGTTCTCAACTTCAAAGAATCAAGCGGAATAAAGATGACACATTTAATACCATAGTATGCACAAGCCAACTAACAAACTAAGGCATCAAACAAAGTCATTATTAACTTGATAAAGAAGCATATCAAAGAAAACCCAAAGGAATGGGACATGACTTTGTCAATAGTGTTATAAGCATACCGCACATTGAAGAGATTGACAATACGGACAAGCTTGTATTTTTTGACCTACGACCAAGAGGCGGTCTTGCCACTAGAAATCACAGTGCAATCACTAAGGGTTAGACTACAAAGAGAGATTTTGCTAGAGGAGTATCATGAAGCAATGTACATGTAGTTGGATGAACTAGATGAGGTATGATTAGCGGTGCTAGATCATGTGATTGCTTCAAAGAAGAAAGTGGTAATAACTTAGAACAAGCACTTGAAGGTTAAAATCTTTGGCCTGGGGGATTTAGTTTGGAAGATTGTTCTACCATTCCACACAAAAACTGAAACATTAGGTAAGTGGTTGACCATTTGGGAAGGACTATATCAAGTTATTGATGTTTTAAGTAGCAACACCTACAAATTAACAAGATTAGAGGGGGAAGAGTTGCCGTGTTCCATCAATAGAAAATATTTCAAGTTGTTCTATCCTACAATGTGGGAAATGAAGGTGTAACACCATCGATGCCAACCCCATAAGGATTGGCCATAAGATTATAATGGATCAACCATGGGCCATTGGCCATGGGATTGATCGGTTCAATCGTTAAGGCATCGAGGATTGGTCATGGTCCGACTGACCAACCGACATATCACGAACTGATCGAGTTGTCGGCCGTGAATTTTGTACCAATCATACTGATAAGATATGATCACTAGCTCATAAGATGACCTTTTGATCACGAAGATTGGTCATGGGATGATTTTGGATCGGTGGATGATCATGGGTTGATTCGATCGATCGTAGTGCATGGCCGCGGTGATTCCACCCAGCTATGCACTAATATATGAACGATTCAAGTTGACCAAATGTGATCATCTTCCGACCAAAAATGCATCATTCCCTATTTAATTCTTAGTGATTTGAAAGGAATATTGAATTGGTGATGTCCGATCGTGGATTAGTAATGTGCCAACCATGAACCATATGGATGGATTGGGTGTCAATCGGAATGAGCTCAGGGATAGACCCAGCTATTTCTTCACTAATTTTAAGGTCCATGAGTGCCTTCACTTAGTGTTAAGCCATAGGTAGCTAGGATTAGCTTGAACCAACCGAAGGACAACTAACCTTTTAGGCCAACCGACCGTCTAAAGGAATGGTTCAAATGGGGTGTGTGGCCGAACCTCGGGTGTATGTGATTCAGTTTTTCAGGTGAATCTAATGATTCCTTTTTTGGCCTTAGAACCTACTTAGATGATGGATTTCTCTAGACCGCTTTCTTGAGGAAGAAAGTGACAAAATGGAATTCTTTAGAACACCCTAACTTCTTCATGAAGGAGGTTGACTTATCATTTCACCTAAATTGTTCTAGATATAACCATGATTATCAAGAATTTACCTTGGGAGTTAAGCAAAGTATCCAAGCCAAATGTCCCAATAAAAATAGGACACAATGGAGCAAATTATGGCTATCCTATAGCCTTGATGCTACATTGAGTTTCATAGGTTTTGACTTCACAGTTTCTTGAAACTACTGGATCTTTTCTACTTTCCAATTTTATAGAGCTCTTTATGCTTCGAATTTGGAGAAAATGTCTTCATGAAAGTTGTTCAAAATATCATTATCTATAACATACTTAAATTTCATATTTTTCTGATGTGGAATGGTTGGGACAAAAGCCCAATCAATTACTATATAGAACTTGCCTAATATAGTGAAAATGGTAACCAAGTGGCTTTCTCGAATTTTTATAAAATTATCCCTTACGAATTTGAACATGCTTCCTGAACAAAAGTTTTAAATGACATCCATATATATAACATATTAAAAATTAAAAGAGTTTTGTGAAGATTTAGATTTCGAAATGAGTCTCTCTCTCTGATCATTGAAACTGCTCGACTGATGAATTTTTGGGTTGTGTTCAATGATTTGTTGCTCTTTCCACAGAACAAATTTAGCTTGGATTCCTCTTTGAAAAAATGTTTTCTAAGGTCTTCTCTATAACATATTAGAATTTTATAATTTTTTGAGCCCGTTTGGTAAGGTAATGGTACTGATTTCGAAAGTTGCTCAAAACTATTTTTATCTTAGAATGGGAGAACCACACGTCCAACTTGGAGAGGAAGGAGGCTACACACCTAACTTGAGGAAGAAGCCAATCTAGAGTCTTCTTGGCTTGAAGATAAGAATGTATTAAATGCTTTTGGAAGCTAGCTAATTAATGATCTTAATGAGTCATATGCTCATGTGGTTAACTTGGAGAACAAGTTATTCAAAGTCCAAGTTTCTTGATGACCAAATCTTAGGTAAATCTTAGGGTATGATAACTCTAAAATATAGCCTTGATGAACAAGGCAAGAACCAACCAATTAGAATAAGACATTAGGCATTAAATGGGCTTATGTGTCCCTTAGGCATCATAGGAAATAATGAGTCTAGATTGAGCCTTGGAGAGCAAGCAAATAGGTGGATCCATCACAAGTTAATACCAAAGGACCTAGGTTCCAACTCAAGAAGATAGGTAGGCCAACTTGTCATTTAGGCATAATCATGAGTTTGCATAAAAATCTAAGAGAAAGATGCCTATAAATAGGAGAAAGCATCATCACATTTTAAGGATGAGTCATTCTCTCCATTTCCTTTCCCTTTCTCTCATTTCTTTCACGCCCTTCTCTTTCAAGCCACCCTAGACGCCAATTGACAGCCAAAGAAGCATATTGGAGCTAGGTCCAAAAAGTAGTAAATAGATTTTTCTAACTCTTTGATAGGGCGATGTGGTACGTTTATCGATTTTAGGATTATGTCATTGTTTGCTCGTGTTGGCTTTGTATTGTTATGCTTATTGTTGCATCGAGTAAGTTCTGTTGGGGTTTCATGAATCATGTATAAGAAAAATCAACAGAATAAACGCAGCGGAAACAAAAATATATTTTACACATGATTCTCCTTAGGCGTTGTTCGTGCGTTTTAATCAAAAATCTATACATAAAAGGGAGTTAAACGAAATACCTCTTGAAGCGCGCTTTGAAACAAGTCGGTTCGGATGTTCTACGGTACGAGTCCCACAAGCGTCGGACCTCTAATTCAGACACACCAACAACGAACGTCGAACGGAAGAGAGAACTTCGGATATTCACCACTTCGATTGTGCTAGCAATCACGTGGAAACAAAACGTCGTATCCTTGATGTATAATAGTCACGGCCCGAACGAGATAATGCTCTTCTTTCTTGCGTCTCAAAGACACAAGAACACGCACACACGTTTGCTCTCTATTTTAGCAAAACATCTTTTCTCTAAAAAACACAAACGCACGCCCACAGAAAATCTCTCTACGTTGCAACCTTTTGCAGCCTTTCTTTTTAATAATTATACACGAATCAGCAACGGTTGCCGATCGTGGGATCAGCAACCGTTGCTGATCCTTATTCTCATGCACGATCGAGCACGATCGTGCATGAATGGAACGGTCAGCAACCGCTGACCGTTTATGCACGAATTCGTGCACGATGGTCAGCGGTCCATGCACGAACAAAATTCGTGTATGATGGTCATGGTTGCTGACCATCATGCACGAATTCGTTCGTGCATGTGCACGTAATTGTGTGAAGTGGTCAGCAAAAATTTCTGACCATTTCCACTTTAATTAATCAATTAATTAATTTAGGGCATATATCTAACAATCTCCCACTTGCACTAAAGCTAACTTGTTTGGTACCTCAAACCCATTTGGTCAATTCATTGCCATTAATTAAATAATAATAATAAAAGTACACAATTGGGTATGTTAACATATATCCACTTGGGCATGCGTGTGCATCATATGCAAGTAGGCTCATGACTATGATACAAATTAAATTAAATCTCATTCAATTTAATTTCAAATCGACTCAATTCGATTGTAGTAATTGCAAACACATTTGCAATAATATTTCTCTCTTGTTCCACGTTATCCTAGTTGTTTATGGTGTGTGACATCCCTAGGTTCATCACTAAGCTGGTAGTAAGACTTGTACTAACACATTAGTACTTCCAAAAGAATTAATTGTCCCGATTAATCTTTTAGGTCATACAAGCCACGATTGACATCTAGCAATATGTCATGGCTACCTAGATAGTGTGAATACTTTAAGAACATAATGAACCTGTCAGCTTTGGCTACAGTGTAATTCAATCCCTCTGTCTTACTATGTCCCGATCAAACAAAGACCATGGAATATTTGTCAAGTCATTAATTCGATCATATGCACAAATCTAATTGACATGCATTTTTATTTGAGACATAAACAATTTATTCTCAGTTACAACCCCGGCCGAGGATTTCAATGCAGTATCACAATTAGATCGCATAGGACATCATTATCATACCTTGCATATAACAAGGAGACAGATTCCATATTGTGCACATGTGTAACTTCGCATATGAACAAACTATGACCATAAGGTATAAAGACGGATCGACGACCCGGCATTATGTGCACCCGTGAACCATAGTTGTTCGATACACAAGTTAACACTGTGCCTCAGGTCTAAGGATTATTTACACAAGACCAAAGCATGAACAATTAGACATTGACCACGCTAAAAGCTTACATGTCGCTAATCGTTCCATATGCGTCACGTTCAGTGAATTTGTTTAATACAAAACACCTGTGTTCTAACTCAGGCATCATAATACCCAATGACATGTGACTCATCATTCCCTTAAGTATCCAATACTTAATGGCGAAGTTAAGAACACACCGGTCTTAATAGGATTATTAATATCCATTTAATAATCCATCGACCAGGAACAATTTAAAGATTCAGTCTAACTATGAACCCGTCACATATATTCTTGACGTCTCAAGAATAGGTCTAGTTGCAACTGATCTTATGGAATCATTCATCAATATAAAATAATTGGACAAATGAATGAATACGTCGTTGCCATTAATTAAATAATAATAATGAAAGTACAACTAAAATCCCTAATATGTAACTATTACATAGTAGCTTTAGGGCATACATCCAACAATTTCCCAGTTGCACTAAAGCCAACTTGTCTGGTACCTCAAACCCATTTTGTCAATATGTCTTTCAAAAGAAGACTGAGGTAAGGCCTTAGTGAAGGAATCTGCCACGTTTTCTACTGAGGCAATTTTCTGCAAGGCGATATCACCTCTCCCAACAATTTCTCTGATGAGATGGAAGCGTCTGTCAATATGCTTGGACTTCTGGTGAGACCTTGGTTCCTTAGCTTGAGCTATCGCCCCATTGTTGTCACAAAACAATGTGATCGGTTGCTCAATTGAAGGAACGACTCCAAGTTCAGAAATGAACTTCTTCATCCAAGCGGCTTCCTTTGCTGCTTCAGAAGCAGCTACATACTCTGCCTCAGTGGTGGAATCGGCAGTTATGCTTTGTTTGGAACTTTTCCAACTAACTGCACCACCATTGAATGTGAAGACAAACCCAGACGTAGACTTATAATCATTAGGATCCGATTGAAAATCGGAATCGGTATAAGCTACAACTTTAAATTCTCCTTCTCCATATATCAAGAATAAATCTTTAGTCCTTCGCAAGTACTTAAGAATATTCTTGATTGCTATCCAAAGCTCTTCTCCTGGATCGACCGATATCTGCTAGTAATACTTACAAAGATGCGCAATATCGGTCTAGTACATAGCATAGCATACATTATGCTTCCAATAGCGGATGCATATGGTATCTTTGCCATCCGCTCTCTTTCTTCAGGAGTGTTGGGACACATCTCTTTAGAAAGACGGATCCCTTGCCTAAAAGACAATAATCCTCTCTTGGAACATTGCATGTTAAACCGTGTTAACACTTTGTCTATGTACGTAGATTGTGAGAGGCCAATCAATCGTCTTGATCTATCTCTATAGATCTTGATACCTAAAATGTAGGTTGCCTCTCCTAAATCTTTCATGGAGAATTTCTGTGACAAGAATAGTTTTATCGATGATATCATTGGTACATCATTTCCAATCAAAAGTATATCATCGACATACAAAACCAGAAATGCAATTGCACTCCCACTGATCTTCTTATATACACAAGGTTCATCCGGATTTTTGATGAAGCCAAACGATTTGACTACCTCATCAAAACAGATGTTCCAACTTCTGGAGGCTTGTTTAAGTCCATAAATGGATCTCTTAAGCTTACACACCTTCTGTTTTTCACTATTGGATTCAAAACCCTGTGGCTGTTCCATATAGATGTCCTCATCGAGATAACCATTTAGAAAAGCCGTTTTGACATCCATCTGGAATATCTCATAATCAAGGTGTGCGGCTATAGCCAACATAATCCGAATGGATTTTAGCATGGCCACAGGTGAGAAAGTTTCGTCATAATCAATTCCTTCTTTTTGACGATATCCTTTCACCACCAGCCGTGCTTTGTAAATTCCAATTTGACCTTCAACATTCATCTTACTCTTGAAGATCCATTTACAGCCAATTGGTACAATACCATCAGGCAGGTCAGTCAAGGTCCATAATTCATTGGAATACATTGAATCCATTTCGGATTTCATGGCTTCTAGCCATTTACCATAATCGATGTCCAACATCGCCTCCTCATAGGTTTTAGGATCACCGGGTTGATCACTATCATTCACAATGAATAATGGTTCAATATGATCAACCGAGTGTCTATAACGAGCAGGTGGGCGAGACATTCTCGCACTTCTCCTAAGAGGTTGTGTATCAGAAGCTCCCACTGAATCAGAGATTGGTATCTGAACTCGGTTGTTTGACACTTCATTATTTTCTTCTTGTAAGACTATTTTCTGCCCAGCACCACTTTCTTGGATGAACTGATTCTCCAAGAAAGAAGCGTGCTTGCATACCAAAATTCTTTGGTCTAAATGAAAATAGAAATAATATCTAAGAGTTTCCTTTGGATATCCAATGAAGCAACCTTGTTCAGATCTTGCCTCCAATTTTTTCCACTTTCAGCTTTTTCACAAAAGCTGGACAACCCCAAATCTTAATATGATTAAGACTAGGTTTCCTACTATGCCATATCTCATAGGGCGTAGTTGGAACAGATTTGGACGGCACTCTATTCATTATATATACAGCTGTCTCAAGGGCATATCCCCAAAGGGATATTGGCAAATCGGTGTAACTCATCATAGATCGTACCATATCTAATAAAGTACGATTTCTTCGTTCGATACACCATTATGTTCGGAGTTCCAGGAGGTGTCCATTGTGATAAAATGCCATTCTCTTTAAGAAAGTCCAGGAATTCAAGTACTAAGATATTCACCTCCTCGATCCGATCGAAGAGCCTTAATACATTTTCCTGTTTGTTTCTCAACTTTAGCCTTGAATTCCTTGAACTTTTCAAAGGATTCAGATTTATACTTCATGAGGTATAAATAACCATACCGTGACTGATCATCGGTGAAGGTAATGAAGTAATTATAACCACCTCTAGCAGATTCATTAATTGGTCCACATACATCTGTATGTATTAATTCTAATATGTCTGCAGCTCGCGCACTTTGTCCTACAAAAGGTGCTTTGGTCATTTTTCCTAGAAGACATGCCTCACAAGTCGAGTATGACTCAAAATTTGAAGGATCAATGTATCCATCATTACTCAACTTGTTAATTTTGTCTTCTCCAATATGACATAATCGGAGATGCCAAACATACTTTTTATTTGGACCGTCTCTAGGGCGTTTATTAGTTATGGCATTTATATCAATTCTATTTTGCTTATTGACATTGGTAATCGCATTACCGGGTATTGTAATGGTATAAAGATTGTTGGTTAATAAGCTAGAACCAACACATATTCTATTATGATAAATAGAACATACATCATCAGCGAAAGAAAATTCATAATTCTCTTTACCCAAACGAGGTATAGAGATGATGTTCCTAACAGCATTCTTATAATGCAAACAGTTCTTTAAAACCAATACATGTCCAGAAAGCAAACATAAACGAAAAGTCCCTATAGCTAATGCAGCAACTCTTGCTCCATTGGCAAACGTCGAGACAATCTCATTTCGCCCAAAGATCTCGCTTATTTCCAGTTCTGCAAAGACATACAAATATGTGAAGTTGCAGCAGAATCTAGAACCCATGAGCTGGATTCAGCACTAACCATAAGATTAATTTTAATAAGCATAGACACCATACCTTCATAAGGTCAGTTCTTGGGCTTAACCTTCAAGCTCGCGAGATACCTCTTACAGTTCCTCCTCCAGTGCCATTTGACACCACAATAATGACATTTCCCTTTATCAATCATGGGTTTTGGTTGCACAACAGGTTTGGCAGGCCTCTTCCATTTATTCTTCTTTAAAATGGTCTTACCCTTTGAAGAAGAAGCCTTAGCCATAGCCACTACATTTGGCCTCGTATTATGCATTTCCTTCTCATAAACTACCAGCATGCTATGTAACTCCGCAAGAGTTTTATCCATCTTATGCATGTGGAAGTTTTGGACAAAACCAGAGAAGGAATCGGGTAAAGATTGGAGGATCAAATCCACAGCTAACTCATTGTCCATAACGAGATTCAGCCTAGTCAATTCTTCAATGTGCCAGATCATTTTCAAAGCATGATCATTAACAGATGATCCTTCAGCCATCCTCATACGGTACAATGCCTTAGATATCTCATATCTAGAGGTTCGACCATTCTCATCAAAGTATTCATTTAAGTGCAAAATGATCGACCCAGCATCTTCCATAGATTCATACTTCTTCTGTAATTCATTATTCATAGAAGCAAGCATATATGACCTAACTTTTAAGTCATCGTCACGCCACTTATCATAAGTGACACGCTCCTCTTGGGTCCCACCCTCAGAAAGGAGGTTAGCATCTTTTCATCAAGCACATACCCAATTTTTTCTAAATTGAGAACAATTCTCAAATTCCTCACCCAAATCGTGAAATTGGGTCCAAATCAAACAATTCTTGTCAAGTATAGAAGCGAGTGGGTTTGTGGTCACCATTTTCAGAGTAATAATATATATCCGTTGCAGAAAATAAATTGTTAGCCGTTGTATCTTTCAAAGTAACTATTTCATTTTGGTCTTTAAATGAAATAGATCCTCCCACTAAATTTATATTCGAATCACATACTCCTTAAGATGGGAAGCGGTAATCTTTGTTGGGTAAAGATTACTAGTGGGGATTGGAGTCCCACCAGTCCAAAGTCCACCTCACCTAACAGTTATTGGTGTCCTATGAACTTAGTGAGTGAACCAGCTTGTTCAACGTATCATATGCGAGTCCCAATCATAACTTCGGCCTCTAGACCATGAAAGCCTCACCTAACAGTTATTGGCATCACGATCATAGTTAAGTCTAGCCCATCGTCTCATGCAAGTATTGAAAATACAAATGATTCCCTCACCTGACAGTTATTAGAAATCATTTGGCTCCAACCCCACAGCATCATATGCATAATGGAGTGGTCCAATATTATAAATGGTAATTAACCCCTATGTATCCATAACCGGTTAGTTAACCACTATAATATTGGATCAAACCACGACGATGGAAGGCCACGAGTTCGAAACCCGTTTCAACTTAATATTCTTTGTAAGGAGATTTGGGTCGTTATTAACGGTCTCACTTTGCACATTAACCGATTTAACATGCACGATATCATAAACACAATAAATAAATAGATATCACATAAACATCTATCCTATGTGGTGATCATGGAATTATGGTTCAATGGGTCTCGAGCCAAAAAGACCCATTTAGCCATTTTAATGTTTTAATTATATGGACCTGCTCTTCACTTTTTCTTCAATCTTTGAACTCTTCAAAGACCGGGCCCAAAGAGCTCACCGGTTTAATGGCTCCTCCAATGGCTCCACCTCTCTTGTAGTATTTACATCAATAATTGAAATACTACACTATACTTAAATTACATTTCGTAAAATAAATATAAAAAGAAGGACGCAGCCTCCATTTAATAATTACATCCCCAAAAAGAATACCTGTAATCATCATACATTTATCCATACAACAATCACAACATTTAGGGATTTTTCCATGATTACCATTCTTCCTTACGAGCCATAAATTCAAAATTTAAAGCTCTGGAAGGCATACAAAAAATTCTGCATATAATTTGCAAAATATAAACATCAAGTACAACAAGTTATGGATTTTGATTCAAAATTGATTTAGTTCTAATTTTTGCTTAGTTGATTAAATTTATCACATAAATCAATCAACTTCTATAGGCCACATAAGAGCAAGAGAACCAATTTTCTTAACAAAAGTAAATTGGCCATTAGAATGCAAAAATATATTTGAACTATAATTCAATTAAACGCACGATAACGCCTAAGGTTGGCTTTGATACCACTGTTGGGGTTTCATGAATCATGTATAAGAAAAATCAACAGAATAAACGCAGCGGAAACAAAAATATATTTTACACATGATTCTCCTTAGGCGTTGTCCGTGCGTTTTAATCAAAAATCTATACATAAAAGGGAGTTAAACGAAATACCTCTTGAAGCTCGCTTTGAAACAAGTCGGTTCGGATGTTCTACGGTACGAGTCCCACAAGCGTCGGACCTCTAGTTCAGACACACCAACAACGAACGTCGAACGGAAGAGAGAACTTCGGATATTCACCACTTCGATTGTGCTAGCAATCACGTGGAAACAAAACGTCGTATCCTTGATGTATAATAGTCACGGCCCGAACGAGATAATGCTCTTCTTTCTTGCGTCTCAAAGACACAAGAACACGCACACACGTTTGCTCTCTATTTTAGCAAAACATCTTTTCTCTAAAAAACACAAACGCACGCCCACAGAAAATCTCTCTACGTTGCAACCTTTTGCAGCCTTTCTTTTTAATATTTATACACGAATCAGCAACGGTTGCCAATCGTGGGATCAGCAACCGTTGCTGATCCTTATTCTCATGCACGATCGAGCACGATCGTGCATGAATGGAACGGTCAGCAATCGCTGACCGTTTATGCACGAATTCGTGCACGATGGTCAGTGGTTGCTGACCATCCATGCACGAACAAAATTCGTGTATGATGGTCAGCGGTTGCTGACCATCATGCACGAATTCGTTCGTGCATGTGCACGTAATTGTGTGAAGTGGTCAGCAAAAATTTCTGACCATTTCCACTTTAATTAATCAATTAATTAATTTAGGGCATATATCTAACAAGTTCATGATCTAGAGTGAGTGTCGAGCATACCTGGATGTCAAAGAATGGCCTCGGTGACTTTGGATGTTTGCCAAGGTGGGCGCACGACTCACACTTGATCCTAGGACAATATTGAGGTGTGTTGTACTCGGGACTAGTCAGGGGTTGATGCAGAAGCCATAGTGATAGTTCCAAGTCAAGACCATAAGGCCAAGTTGCATTTGGCATGAGTTTAATTTAGTAAGACGTAAGAGTTGTTCATTGATTCACTTTGTATGGCACGCCTTCGGGTTTTTCATCTAGCTAAAAGTTCAAAGATAAAAAGAATTGATTGATACTTGAAACTCATGGACACACAATGGACTTATATGAAGACGCTGGAGGATGCCGGGTCTTTGCCTGGGGTAAGATGTTTTCCCAAACAATGGAAAAGTGATTGTATGACCTGAGGAGAGACCCTGTGAGGAGCTATGCATAAAGGGTAAGCAAGCACTAAATTAAAAGAGAATCCTTCAACTTGCTTAACTTTGTGATAAATCTTGTGAAAGTAGACTAAATTAATCCTATCATGAAATGCAAAAGAGGTATAAATGAATTTGATAATCTATATGATTTTCCATCTATTATGATGCTTCTGAACCTTAATGATGCAACGCAAATGAAGAAACTTATAAAACCATTTAAAAAAAAAAAAAACTAGTTATAACTGGCAAAGCTGTAATGAAAGTGCTAACGTTCCTTTCATGAGATGCACTTAATGATTTCTTTGTACTTTACGAATGAGCGTTGGGACAATAAAATTTAGCTGGCCTATGAAACAGACTAATTAATTTGCGAAACAACAAAATTAATTTAACCAAACAGCCCCGGTTTCGAGCACGAGTCACATCACTCCCCGGTTTCCATGGCTAAGATATGGTTGCGAAGGTAATATTTCGTGAGAGTGACGGTAAACTTCAACACGATTTTTTTCTTTAATTTGTTGACGGCCCTTTTTAAACCTTGATATGGCACCAACCGAGTATAAATAAGTTCTGAAACTTGTACTAAATTCAAATTATTTCATGAGAGTGACAGTGACATTGAACATGATTTTTTTTTCTTATATTGTCGATGGCCCTTTTCTGACCCTGATATGGCACCGATTGAATGCTGCATCAGCATTGAGAATTCATTTTCACAAGCCAAATTTGTTACAATGTAATTACGGATAAAGATTTCTTTCTCATAATTCAACACACGAAATGTATGTATGATGTAACATATATATATATATATATATATATATATATATATATATATATATATTACTCAAAAGGGTTTTATTATTTCATTCTCATGGCGCTTGTTAAATACATTTAGTAAGAACCTTTTCTTTTTCAGAGCGTTGATTGCTCGTACACAAGAGGAATAGGGCGGTTATAGTACACATGGCAATTTACTCAGGAAGCGACGTGGATTTATTGTACATGCGTAATTGCCACGTTGGATCTCTACCGGCAACATTCGGACGGAAAGCTAAAGGGGCCAAATTTGGATGCAGAGCAAAAGGTGGTGATTCTCTACGAGACCAAAAAAAAAAAAAAGGTTCCCACCAAAATTAAGCCTTGGTATTCCTCTAGAGTATTAGCCCATTGTACGGCTTCCCTTGCTTTTTTCAGTTGCTCTTGTACCTGAGATTGGCTTCACTGAGCACACAAACTGTTGAGGGCGAAGTTCAAGCAAACGATACATTCAAGCATCGGAATTAATTTGAGGGCGAAGGAACCATCGAAACCAGCTCGACGAGGCTTGAGGAGGAGACCTGGGAAAGGGCTGCCCGCCCTCTGTACAGACCCGAATGTGGTCTGCACAGGGGGCGATCAGCCCTTTAGTTGGCCGTGAGCTACGATCCCGAGTTGGCTCATCGCCAATCACTAAGTCCTGCACCGAATATGGACAAGGAATTGAAGTATTCCAAAAAAATAAATAAATAGATATTGTATGTGGAGATTCCATGATAAAATATTACTAATTTATGGTGTTGCGACATACTCTTTCCATATGAAGGGGAAAATATAATAGGTTCATAGGTGTTATCTAAATAGCGGGTCTACAACACTTGATTAAGTGCGGGCTCTCCCAAGCCCTGGCCCAACGTGATGTTGGTGCATTTGATATTATGAGGATTTTCAAATGAGAAGTCGCTACTAACTTATTATGGTCAGTTAGAAACAAAATGAGACACTATATACTTAATTAGAGAATCTAAGGTTGGGGACTTGATTATACTAATTGATCATCTAGTGTTTTTTCGGTACATAATCTTATTTAATTACCAAAATGTTCAGGCAACCTTCTTGCTAATTATAAGTCTTAAGTCCTAAGATTCTATCCCTAACTATGTTAAAGGAAAACAACAATTAACATATTGGAAGTGTGCAATCAAGTGACAATTGAAAAAAAAAGAAGTGCAAATAGTGACCTAACATTTGTCTCTAAGAACATTCAAATCCTATGGTAAAGTCTTTAGAGCTTATTTAATTTTGAACATAATATTTTACCAAAGATTTCACAGCTCTTTTCATAAAAACATGCATAAAAAACCTAAAGTATGCGAACCAATTGAAAACCAATTCAAAACTAGAATTGATACTAAGATCAAGAAAAACTACCCAAAATCTAAATTCTAAACCTTTTCCTAAATTTTAGAAAAAAAAAATTTCCCTTTTTTAATTTTTGGAATATTATTTTCTTAAAAATATATATGTTTATATTTTTAAAGAAATGAATTTTTAAACTAAAAATAGGGACCCGGATCCACCGACCCGGATCGCCAAGCCCACAACCAGACTCAGTCCGGTCCCCGAAATCTAGCCCATCCCAGAAAGAAATAAAAAAGGCCCGGCCCAAGAAAGTAAAATAAGCCCACTATGTGCCTAGTTCAACACTAACTGAGCCGGTCCCTAAAGCCCTAAAAACCTAAAACCCAGGATTGGAACTACACCGGCCCAGCTGTCAAGGGACCAAAGGCATCCGGCCAGGCTCCTTTTGCCCGACCCGGATGACCCAGTCCACGGTGCCCCGACCGTGACGGACCCGAGTCTTCAATTGGCCGCGAACGAGCGGCGCGGTCGCCGCCGGCCCCAAACTCCGACGACCCAACGAACACGACTCGGACTCAGAACCGTGGCAGACCCGACCCCTCCCCATTTGTTGAAATCGGTGCCACCGCACCTACGCGGCCGCGAATGAACGGCGCCTGCCAACCCAACTCCCGGTCCCCTACGAACGTCGCCCCGCCATGTACCTGCTACAGCGCGAACAAAGGAAAAGATGGAGCAACGACCAGCGTTCCAGCAGCAAACCAAAATCAGAGAAAGAGTTCACGGATCTAATCGAGGCATTTTCACAAACAGGTGACGCGCGTTACCGAATCTCAAGGTTTCTGGCTCAACCGGGAGCCGAACCAAGGCCGGGACTCTTGTCAAGCAACCAACAAAACAGACAGAGGCCACACGGCCGACCGTCGGGGCCGGAGTTCGCGTGAGCCGGACGGCCGCGTGCTCCGGCCCGTGGTGTCCGAAACAGAGCAAAGCAAGACACGCCGAATGGGGAAGAAAAAAAGAACAGTGGGGCCGGTCGGTGGTAATCCCTACCCGGCTCGGCGGTGGCGAACGGGAGAGAACTCGATAGATCGGACTACGTGCGGCCGCCTCGTGTGCCTCCAAGCCGGAATCCTCGGGAAATCGGGCCCCAAATCAAGGGGGAAAAAAAGGGACAAAGAACCGAGCCCAGACCTACCGTGGCTTTGGCGCAGAGAAAGGGGGCATGGCAGCGGGTCGTCGGCCGCGATTCAGGCACGGTGGCTGCCGTCTCTCTCTCCCACTCTTTGCCCTCGCTTGAACTCTCACTCACGGCTCCATCTCTCTGCCCTCGCTCCCCAAAATGGTTCCCCCCTTTGGTTCGCTCTTCCTCTCTCCCTTTTAAGGCCACCGGAAGGCGGGCATGGCTTCTGCCAGCGCCAACTTGCGTGCCGGCCTAGCCCCCCGGCCCGCGGATCATGGTCTGCTCTGCTCTTCTGCTCGCGTACCTCTCTCTCCGTTGCTGCAGAGAAGAATAAGCGGGGTGAGGAAGGAAGAGATAGGCACGCAGGCCGGGCCGGGACGGGCCGGGGAGAGGGGAAAATGGGCCGGCCCGCGTGGTAAAAGAAGAGGGAAAAGAAAAGAGGCCGGGCCATGTTTAGATATTGACAATAGGAGGTCGCAACTCGCGGCGATAATTGCGGACGTGGAAACTTAGCTTAGGGAGCGAGAAAAAGGGCAGTACATCACTGCACACTTGAGGATCGGGATGCATAAATTTAAGATAAAACTTTCGTAGACCAAATTCTACACATGCAAAGAGATTTTGCAACGACAGCCGGTAGACAAATACACGGCGGCTCCTGCCAGCCTCACGGTGGTGGTCCGGTCATTGGGTGGCTGAGAACAACGGTTGTGAAGATGGCTTCCAGATAGTTGCAAGGGTCATAGTCCTTTGCGTGTCGCGACTCTATAAAAGAGATTCATATAGAGAAAGAAACCCAACCTTTTGTAATATTGTTCTAGTACAATGAACTCCGGTTTTTTCTTTTTTTTTTTTTTTTTTTTTTTTTTTTGCTATTGCATAATATTGCTAACTAAAACCAACAATCGCTCCCAATTTTCAAAACCGGCAGTCATCTTACGTTTAAGACATGCGTAATCAATGATTCCGCTTGATATTAGAACAATGCTAAGCTTCTTAAAAATGGTTTATGAAATCGGTACATGAGTGGTGCCCTAGACTATAAATAGCTCTTTATAAGTGAGCCATATTCAAGAATTAATAATGGCTTGACATATCGTTTTTGTGAACCAATTTTTTAAATTTGGACTTGATAAGTATATCATTTCAGATAAAAAAATATTCTGAATTATGCTCACCTTGACATATTTACTTTAAACTTTTTTTTTTTGATACAAAAATCTCAAACTTATACCTATATAACACATTTACCTTTTGTCAAAGTTTTGTTAATAACTACCGTTAAAAATCTGCCTACAAATAGTATTGACATGGCGCTCATATGACTTAAGTAACATAAAAACAATGCGGTGTTGACTGAAAAATCATTTAATGGAACTTTTACGGATGATAAATGTGTTAGATAGGTACATTTTTATGGTTTTTAAACATTTTATATCATAAGAAAATGTTTAGGGTAAATGTATCATAGTAGATATAGTTTGAGGTTTTTGATGTTGCAAAGAAATCAGAGTAAATGTGTCATAATTTAAGATTTTCATGGCTTTTTTCCTTTTCTACAACCGTGTTTTTTTTCCCCCAAGTCTAAAGTCTAGTCGTCAGGAAACCTCGTGAGGACAATCTCATTTTCGTGTACATTGAACTATTCCAAATTGATCACAGTTGCTCAAGGGCCAAAAGCCTAGGTCATTGGGACCTCACTACGTACACATTTACGAGCATGTAACAATGTCATAGCACGAAAAAGTTGTGCTGAGTCCCTGAATTCAATCGATCTTGAAACCTCGGGGATGAGAACTTCACAGGTCAGCAGGTATCATGTGTTTCAAGACCATAGAGCTTCAATCACTCTTGGTCTTGGTTCTCTTCCTATTTTATTTTTGGCCAACTATTTCCCTATTTATTTACTCGTTAATTTATTTTACCTTCTTTCCAGCTACCACTACACAACGAGGTACAAAGAAGAGAAGCCCACTTAATGAGCTCCACACGTCTGCTTCCAAAAAGCCCTAGACTTTCTTTTGGGCCACGAACCTGGGCCTCGAGCCCATAATTATGAGGCCCAATTCTTAATTAGATGATCACAACCATCCCTCTTTCTCCCAAATTGCATGATTACCAAGATCACGCTTTAGAGAAAACAGTCTAATTTCTTTTTATAAAATATTTAAAATAGTCAATTGATCCATATCTCCCGGGGATCGTATGATCAAATCAAAGATGCATAACCATCCATACGGCAGCTCCTCACATGCAAGATAAGCTTAATCTAAGTGCATATCGTGTTCAAAATTTCTTTAATTACCCATGACACAATACACCACTTACAAAAAGTAATTAATTAAATTAAATTAAATTAAACTAAGCCCTGGGAAGAGAAATCTCGGTTGACTTTTGGGCACCGGAAGACCAACCTTTTTTTTTTTTCCTCTTTTTTCCTTATCGTCCACGTGGACCAAGCACTGCCCAAGTAAAAGCAGGAAACAGCAGAGTGGGACACGTGTCGGGGCGCGGGGGCGGGGAACAGAAGTTGAGGCCGGGGTAGTTAATCCTCGTCAGTGGGTCACACGTGTTCCGACGTCGCGCGATTGGAGGGGGTGTGCGGAAGCAAGATTCTTTCCCGGCTTTTCTTCTCCCCCGAGGGGCTTTTTCCAGCTTTTTGGGGACTGTTAGTGGGCCCCGCGTGAGGGGAAAAAGCAGATTTATGTGGGGGGTGCTGACTTGGCAATAGGCAGTGCTTATCTGAATGAGGGGGAAAAGTATATGCAATGCAATTGCGATGTAGGTGCATGAATTTGGTGGTCGCACATGGAGGTCCACGTGAGTTGAATACCTATGGAGAGAGAGGGAAAAAAAAATCTGAAAAGATGGGCATAAAGTGGAGTGGAGCGACTAGTCGTGTTCTTTTATTTATTTATTTTTAAATAAAAAAAGAGACTGGTCGTCGTGGAAACGCGCGTGGGACACTGTTAATATCCTTCACATTGAACCGTTCCACGGCAAGTCCTTCAAAAAAGAAATGTCATTGGAAAACGCCACAAACTCCGAAAAGCTGTTCTTAGTCCCAGATTCCTAGAGTAGTGTAGAAACCTCAAAGAGAATGGCACTTCACTGCTCGGTAGATATCAAAAGTTTCAAGACGGGAGAGCTTCGATCGCTCCTAATCTTGGTTTTCTCTTTGGCCATTGCCTACATTGCTTCGGCATCCTCTCACGGCATCGATTTCAGCTTCCAGACTTTCAACGATAGTGTCCTTCAGAGCCAAGGCGATGCGACGTATGATTCGAGCGGCTTCATCCAAATTACGGAGTTCAATCGAGATTGGAGTGTGGGGTGGGCCACTTACTATAAGCTGTTGGCTGGGTCCACCTTCATGTGGGGCCCAGCCAGCATTAAAATAAAAAAAAGAAAAAAGAATAAAAAGAAGTGGAGTTGTCGTACGTGGGGTGTGCGTCCAAAGTGAGGAGAGAGAAAAATCAGAAAAAAAAAAAACTGCAGCGAAGGAGAAAAAGAAGAGAGGAAGAGTGCTGCAACTTTGCGGCTTTGATTCGAAGGCCAAATATTGTCGGAATCGGCTCAAATTTCAGTATGTTGTTCGTGAGACCGAGGGCTACGAGTTGATGGTTTTTGTTCGTCGAGAACCGTCTCCAAATTCTCCAGTCGCGGTTAAGGTTTTCTTGCTCCAAACTTGTTTATCTACCTATGTGGTGAGAAGAAGATGATTGTAACGTTGATGTTGAGACTCTAGTGTGTGACTAGAGAAGAATACTTTGTGTATCCTGCTATTCTTGGTGATTAGTGGATGTTTTTGGGCGGTCCATGGTTTTTCCCGCATCGGGTTTTCCACGTTAAATCCTCGGTGTCGTTATTTGCTTTGTCTACTTATTATTTCGGCGTTATATTTGCATTTTGTGAGGCTGTACATTGCTGGTTGTTGCTGGGGGTTAAGAAATTCTTAGTTGATTTTGCTTCGGGGGAGAAATTGATCCTGGATTGCGCTTGGATGTGGTGAATTGTTGTACCCGAGTTCTCCCCAACAAGTGGTATCAGAGCACGGTTGAATTTTTAGTGTTAAATGGAAGAAACCAGCAGCACCATGTTTAAGTTAAATGCCTCGAATTATTCTATTTGGAAGCCTCGGATGGAAGATGTGTTATATTGCAAAGACTTATTTGATCCTATTGAGGGTGATGAAGCCAAAGGATATAAGGAAGATAAAGAATGGGATAGAATGAATCGGAAAACAGTTGGGTTTATCCGACAATGGATTGATGATAGTGTGTTTCATCATGTTTCATCATGGGCAGACACTTTGTGGAAGAAATTACAAGATCTTTATGAGAGAAAAACTCCACAAAATAAAGCTCTTCTAGTTAAGCGACTTGTGAATTTGAGATACAAGGAGGGGAGTAACATGGCGGAACACTTGAGTGAATTTCAAGATGTTGTAAATCAATTGACAAATCTTGAGATTGATCTTGGTGATAAATTGCAGTCATGCTTATTACTTGGTACTCTTCTTGATAGTTGGGACACCTTGGTTGTGGCATTAAATAACTCGGCTCCTTTTGGTGTGCTTTCTATGAGCATGGTTAAAGAAAGCTTATTCAATGAAGAAACAAGAAGGAAAGGCTTGAATTATGCTTCTACATCGGATGCTCTTGTTATAGAAAACAGGAGGAGAAGTCAATCAAGAAGGTTTCAAAGAAATGATACCCGAGGCAAGTCAAGAGGAAGGTCGAAATCAAGACCGAGGAGGAGTGTCAAATGTTATAATTGCGGCAAAATGGGACATTATGCAAAAGAGTGTTGGTTGCCAAAGAGAGATAGATTCCATAATAGAAATGGAGATCAAAAGAAAGAAGAGAAACAAGCTACAACGGCGGTTGCATCCGATGGCGATATTGTGTTTGTATGTGATGACGGATATGTGAATTTTACATGCCAAGACTCTATGTGGGTTGTTGATTCCGCGGCTTCTTTTCATGTCACCTCACGGCGTGATTACTTTGCTTCTTATCGCAGCGGCGACTTTGGTTGCATAAGGATGGGAAATAGTGATGTTTCCAAGGTTATTGGCATGGGAGATGTTTATTTGGAAACGACGTCGGATGTAATTTGATTTTGAAAAATGTGAGACATGTTCCGGATATTCGACTTCACTTGATCTCTACGGGTGCCTTGGATGATGATGGTTATCGTAATTCATTCTTTGATGGCAAATGGAAGTTGACTAAAGGTTCTATGGTAGTGGCAAAAGGTAAGAAGACAAGGCTCTCTCTACACCATGCAAGCTGACTTGATTAAAGAAGAGGTAAATGCAGTAGAGGATTCCTCAGTTGATTTATGGCATATGAGGCTGGGTCATCTTAGCAAGAAAGGACTTGAAACTCTTGCTAGAAAGAACATTTTACCTTTGAAGGAGAAAAATCTAAAGGAATGCACTCATTGTCGACCGGTAAGCAACATAGATTCTCATTTCATAGTTCCTCTCCACACGAAATCGGATGTACTTGATTTAGTTCACACTGATGTTTGTTGCATGGATGCTAGAACTATTGGAGGTGCATTATACTTTGTGACATTTATTGATGACTGTTCTAGAAAAGTGTGGGCTATTGCTTTGAAATCTAAAGATCAGGTACTTGAGGCATTCAAGCAATTTCATATCAATGTGGAAAGAGAAACCGGGAAGAAGTTGAAATGTGTTCGGGCTGACAACGGTGGTGAATATAGAGGCCCATTTGAACACTATTGCAGGGATTATGGTATCAAGCTTGAGAAAACTGTTCCAAAAACACCACAGCATAATGGAGTGGCAGAGAGAATGAACCGGACAATTAATGATCGGATTCGGTGTATGCTTTCTCATGCGAAGTTGCCTAAGCCATTTTGGGGTGAAGCGATGAGAACAGCAGTAGACTTGATAAATCTATCTCCATCTGTTCCTCTTAAGGGGGATGTTCCACAAAGAGTTTGGAGTGGCAAAGATGTTTCCTATAGCCATCTAAAAGTGTTCGGTTGTCGGGCATTTGTGCATGTTCCAAGAGATGAAAGATCTAAGCTTGATGACAAGTCTAAACAGTGTATCTTCTTAGGTTATGGACATGAAGAGTTTGGCTACAGGTTATGGGATTCAGTTGCAAAGAAAGTCATTAGAAGCCGAGATGTGGTGTTTTGTGAGTATCAAACTATTGAAGACATTGACAAGGTGGAGAGACCAAAGAATACAGCTCAACGTTCAGTTAGTTTCAGCCTAAATCCTTCTAATGTTGATAGAAATTATGGGGGAGAAGTGAATGGAAGTCATGAAAATGGTGAGTCCTCACATAATATTGATACTTTAGCTGATACAGGTGAAATAGCTAAGCAAGAGCAATCTATCCTACCTCAAGTTAGAAGATCTGAAAGAGAGCGTAGGCATTCTCAAAAATATTTACCGCATGAGTATGTGTTACTCACTGATGCAGGGGAGCCAGAAACTTATGAAGAGGCTATATCATGTGAACGAAAGAATGAGTGGCATGAAGCCATGCAAGAGGAGCTTAAATCCTTGCATGAGAACCACACATTTGAATTGATGAAGTTTCCTCAGGGTAAGAGAACACTCACAAATAAGTGGGTGTATAAGTTGAAGACGGAAGAAAATAGTTTGCAACCACGATACAAGGCCAGACTTGTTGTGAAGGGTTTCCGTCAAAAGAAGGGTGTAGACTTTGAAGAGATTTTTTCACTAGTTGTAAAGATGACTTCTATTCGAGTTGTTCTTGGGTTGGCCGCCAGTTTGAATTTAGAAATTGAACAACTTGATGTAAAGACGGCTTTTCTTCATGGAGACCTAGAAGAGGAGATATATATGAAGCAACCAGAGGGCTTTGAAGTTAAAGGCAAGGAGCACCTTGTATGTAGATTGAGGAAAAGCTTATATGGTCTCAAGCAAGCGCCTAGGCAATGGTATATGAAGTTTGAGTCATTCATGGAAGAACAAGGATACGGTAAGACAAACTCCGATTCTTGTGTCTTTATGAAAATATTCTCAGATAATGATTTTCTTATTCTCCTACTTTATGTGGATGATATGTTGATTGTTGGGCATGATGCCAAGAAAATCAAGAGTTTGAAAAATGAGCTGAGTAAAGCTTTTGCAATGAAAGACCTAGGCCCGGCTAAGCAAATCTTAGGCATGAGAATTACTCGTGATAGGAAGAATAAGAAACTGTGGTTATCTCAAGAGAAGTATATTGAGAAGGTGCTTGAAAGATTCAACATGAGCACATGTAAACCGGTGAGTACTCCACTTGCAGGCCATTTCAAGTTGAGTGGTAATGAGTGTCCTTCAAGTGAGAAAGAGAAGGTTGAGATGATGAAAATTCCTTATGCATCGGCCGTGGGTAGTTTGATGTACGCCATGGTTTGTACAAGACCGGATATTGCTCATGCAGTTGGTGTTGTGAGTAGATTTCTCTCTAATCTAGGTAAGGAGCATTGGACCGTTGTTAAATGGATTTTGAGATATCTTAGAGGCACTTCTACACTTTGCTTGTGCTATGGAAATGCAAAGCCTGAGTTGAGTGGCTTCTCGGATGCGGACTATGCCGGTGATGTTGATTCCCGAAAATCCACATCGGGTTTTATAATAATCTTTGCAGGGGGAGCTGTTTCATGGCAATCAAGATTGCAAAAATGTACCGCTTTGTCTACAACTGAAGCGGAGTATATTGCTATTACCGAAGGAGGTAAAGAACTTTTGTGGATGCAAAAATTCCTACAAGAGTTGGGCTTGAAGCAAGAGAAGTTTGTTCTATATTGCGATAGCATGAGTGCGATCCATCTTAGCAAGAATCCGGTGTTTCATTCAAGATCGAAGCATGTTGATGTGAAGTATCATTGGATCCGAGAAAAGCTAGAAGAGAAGCTCTTCCTACTTGAGAAAGTTCATATCGACAACAATAAGTCCGACATGATGACCAAAGCCTTGCCCGTGATGAAGCTTGACGCTTGTAGAAGAAAAGCAGGCATGACGAATCTTCCCACATGAGGTGGAGGGGGAGATTTGTTGGCTGGGTCCACCTTCATGTGGGGCCCAGCCAGCATTAAAATAAAAAAAAAAGAAAAGAAAAAGAATAAAAAGAAGTGGAGTTGTCGTACGTGGGGTGTGCGTCCAAAGTGAGGAGAGAGAAAAACCAGAAAAAAAAAAAAATTGCAGCGAAGGAGAAAAAGAAGAGAGGAAGAGTGCTGCAACTTTGCGGCTTTGATTCGAAGGCCAAATATTGTCGGAATCGGCTCAAATTTCAGTATGTTGTTCGTGAGACCGAGAGCTACGAGTTGATGGTTTTTGTTCGTCGAGAACCGTCTCCAAATTCTCCAGTCGCGGTTAAGGTTTTCTTGCTACAAACTTGTTTATCTACCTATGTGGTGAGAAGAAGATGATTGTAACGTTGATGTTGAGACTCTAGTGTGTGACTAGAGAAGAATACTTTGTGTATCCTGCTATTCTTGGTGATTAGTGGATGTTTTTGGGTGGTCCGTGGTTTTTCCCGCATCGGGTTTTCCACGTTAAATCCTCGGTGTCGTTATTTGCTTTGTCTACTTATTATTTCGGCGTTATATTTGCATTTTGTGAGGCTGTACATTGCTGGTTGTTGCTGGGGGTTAAGAAATTCTTAGTTGATTTTGCTTCGGGAGAAATTGATCCTGGATTGCGCTTGGATGTGGTGAATTGTTGTACCCGAGTTCTCCCCAACATAAGCCAATGCGCCTTTGGGACAAGGCCACCGGGAATGTGGCGAATTTCACCACCCAATTCACCTTCATCATAGATTCGCTACACAACTCGTCATTCGGTGATGGAATGACCTTTTTTCTAGTCCCCGAAGGATCAAAACTCTCGCCCCACTCAGGAGGAGGTTTCCTGGCCATTCTCCATCAATCCCGCGGCCCTTCAGACTCTTCTGCTAAGTTTGTAGCCGTCGAGTTCGACACTTATAACAACGGTGTAGCTGTCGAGTTCGACGCTTATAACACCGGCATGCCAATGGACCCCTCTTGTTCAGTAGCTCCACATGTCGGTATAGACTTGAATAATCTCACTTCCGCGGTCTATAGCTGTGGCACTCGGTTACGCAATAATATCATGAGCGGTAGGCCAATGAAAGCTACGATTACGTACGATTCTAGCAGGCAAAACTTGAGCGTTCTCGTGATGGACGCCGATCCCACAGGTAACAACACACATTCCCTCGGCATCTATCACATAGTCAACTTGACTGAATATTTGCCGGAGTGGGTAACTTTTGGTTTCTCTGCTGCGACGGGCGACCTTTTCGAGTTGCACACTATTCAAGCATGGGAATTCAGATCTACTGTACAAGTGGCTGAAACAAATATTTCGATTCCTACAAATGGTACAAAGAGTCCGATTCCTGCGAAAGATGATGCTAAAAAGAGCATGTTATGGCTATGGTCCATTTTAGGGTATGGTTCTTTCATTCTTCTCATTCTTGTTTTAGCCTGTATTTGGTTTCTTCACCGTTCTAAGAGCAGGAGAGCTGACACAAGTGGAGAAGAAGATGATCCAGCGATCAATGAAGCATTTGAGCAAGTGTCAGGTCCCAAGAAATTCACCTACAAGAACTTGGTTGGGGCGACCGATAGTTTTGCAATCAAACGGTTGCTTGGAGAAGGGGGCTTTGGGAGAGTGTACCAAGGTTACTTGACCAGCGTGAATGCTAATGTCGCAATCAAGAAAATTAACCCAGGGTCAGGACAAGGGATAAAGGAGTATGCAACTGAAGTGAAGACCATAAGTCGGCTCCGACACAGAAACTTAGTCCAACTCATTGGGTGGTGTCACGAGAAAAAGGAACTCCTCCTCATCTATGAGCTCATGTCTAATGGTAGTCTTGATTTTCATATATTCAAAGAACAAACCGTCTTGCCATGGGAGAAGCGGTACAAAATAGCACAAGGCATAGCCTCGGCATTGCTTTACCTCCATGAAGAATGGGAACAATGTGTCCTACATCGGGATATAAAGTCCAGCAATATCATGCTCGATGCCGATTTCAATGCTAAATTAGGGGACTTTGGTTTAGCTAGGTTAGTGGACCATGCCAAAGGGTTACAAACAACGGTGTTGGCCGGGACCATGGGCTATATGGCTCCTGAATGTGTTCACACAGGTAAGGCAAGTAAGGAATCGAATGTCTATAGCTTTGGAGTTGTCCTATTAAAAATAGCTTGTGGAAGAAAAGTCATTGAGGCAAGGGCCAAGGAAGGCCAAGTTCGACTGGTGGATTGGGTTTGGGAGTTGTATGGGATTAGGAGGCTACTTGATGCGGCAGATTCAAAACTTGATATCGATTTTGATGGAAAGCAATTGGAGTGCTTGATGGTTGTAGGCCTATGGTGTGCTCATCCAAACCATACTGCCCGTCCTTCCATAAGAAAAGCATTGAGCGTCCTCACCTTTAACACTTTGCCGCCTATTCTCCCATCGAAGTTGCTAGTCCCTACATATCTGGCGCCTCTATCCTCATTCTCTATAACATCAATTGTTTCATCCCAGGCCACCTCGACTAGCAGCACCTAAGTGTCCACATTTACTGCCTCTTCTATACAATCCCCTCATTTAGCTTCCGTTGCATTGCTCTCAAATGCTGGATGAATTCCTACTTCTGGTTGTAATTGTAGTTTGAAAATTGATGTCGGATATTACCTATTTCTTATAAGTTACTTTATGTGTACATTAGTATCGACTCTTCATGTTTAAACTTGCATTTGATGTCCAAGAATAAGTCAGTGTGTATCTTCTTTTGATGGTTTATTATCAGCTGTCCATTGCTAGTTAGACTTTCCGATCAAAATATATCATTCTCTATTGTCTTTTCATGCTCCAAGAAAGTTAAAAGTCAATACAATTAATAAGTGAAAGCCTCGAACAAATTCAGGGTTGGAAACATATTGTGCGCTCTCATTGCCTGAACTCATAAAGTGAAACTACTTTTTAAGTCTTTTTTTAGTATGTCTTAATTGAACATTTGTAAAATATTCTATCTCACTGCACAAATTGAAAGATCTGTTATGCCCCATTGCATTCGTTATGCAAATGTTAGGATCGGGAAGGTATTCAAAGTTGGATGAAGTTAAGTGCATAATTTCGTTTGCTCGTAAAAAGGAGGCTGAAGAAGCCAAATTGTTAATTAACGACAAACAACACGGGACCAACAATTAAAAAAGCTAATCCAGAAATTTGAATAAATAGATGGAGGGAGAGTACACATACATAAAGTCCATTGAAACTTCATTTGCAAACAAAGTTAGATACTTTAGCACCCTCTTCCCCGTGCGATCGAACTGAGAACAATAGTCAAAATTAATGAATGGCGAGCTGTAGAGTTGAATATATAGAATGATGCGATTGACAATGTTTGATAAACCCAACACTTTTGTCATTTGTTCTAATGCAATGAACTAGTGATATTTCTCAGGATTATTCAATGTTATTATTATTAGCATTATATCAATCCCCACTTGCCAAATACTCCCGATATCCGATGTCCCATGCCACCTTCCGCTGGACAAGAGATGCTCTATGGGACATATTCCACTTGCTAATTACTCCCAAATGGGTAGTGATTCCAATTTGTTTGGAACCTAGAGCTTATTTTGTATAGACTCTTATAAGCACTATGGAACTTGGAATGTTAATTACACAAGTTCTCATCCTGTACGCTCTTGTAACTTATTGTCTTATGAAATTATTAAATAGAAATTGTCACAATTCTAATTAACATCATTATTAACATTCTGTATAAAAGTGCGCTAGATAATAGAGTATATTGTTTGTGCTACGGGCCAATGAGGCTGTCACACATCTTAAAGTGACATTTTCAAAGAAAAGAGAAAATCGCGATTAATTAAGGACATATATATTTACTTAAAGGAGTAATCTACACAGTAACTTGTGCCTTGTATCCTTTACCTTTCTACTTAGTTTCTTTGGCTCTTTCGCACATCCCTCATATAGTCAAGTACTTTCCATGGTCATTTTTTAAGTTGTCCTCGACGCCAACCTCTAGAGTTGCCACGTTCAACAGCTTCCTCATGGTGGGTCCGCCGTTGGACGGCCGAGAATAACAAGTGTGACAATAAAATGGACATGATGGCCGAGAATAAAAGTATATGCAATGCAATTGCGATGTAGGTGCACGAACTTGGTGGTCGCACGTTGAGTTCCACGTGAGTTGAATACCTATGGAGAGAGAGAAAAAAAAAATCTTAAAAGATGGGCATGAAATAAGTGGAGTGGATCGACCGGTCATGTTCTTTTTTTTCTTTTTTCTTTTTTGAAGTATAGAGACTAGTCGTCATGGAAGGGCGCATGGGACCTTGTCAATATCCTTCACATTGAACTGTTTCACAACTTAAATAGCATCGAGACGGACACGCGACATACGACACGACATACAACACGACATAACACATCAACATGCCATTTTTTAAAAACAAAAAATCCCGAGATATTGTGATACGTTATATATTAAATGAACATTTTTATACATGCATAATAATTTAAATCTAATCAATTTAATTTAATTTTATAAATACTTAATTAATTAATTTTTAAAAAATCTCAAATGAATTTATGAGCCCTCCATGCCGCCAAAGCGGCCGCACCTTTTAGCAATTCATTCAAAATTTCAAACACAGGAAGCCTTTACTTTCCCCTGGCCTTGAGTCAAATCCCTCCCTCCCCCCGAGAAAATATTAGGTACGTCTTACGCTCCAGCCTGGCAAACAAGAAGGCGGTAGAAGTGCGACACGTGTCTTCATGGAACCATAAGGTCAGGCGCCATCTTCCTCTCCTTCGTCTTGACTCAGCGCTTCTTTCTCTCTCTTCTCTCCCAAATAACTCGATTGCTGGCTTAGCTCGGTTGGCAGAAGAAAGAAAGGACAGGTAATAAATGCGCAACGTTCCCACTTAAATTTTCTCTCTCCTCGCTTGAATTTTTTAGGTTTTGTCTCTCTTTCGTGGAAGAGCAGACAGAACGACCTGCACTTACTTCCTTTGTTTCCTTCTCAGCGCATCCCACCCCCTCCGCCTCCGCCTCTCCAAAAAGCCTCGCCGGTCATCTACCTCTGTCACGTTGCCTCCTCCAAGAGCCCCATCGGTCGCAGCTGGTTTCTCAAACCTTCGCCTCCGGCGGAGATTGAGGTTTGTGCTCGCGTTGGTCTCTCGGCAATTCCGAGGCCTCCATCCGATTGCCTCCCTCCGACGAACTCGTCATCAACTCCAACTCTGAGCCGCTGCCGCCGCCGATGGCGTCCTCTGTCTCTGGTATCTGCTCGTCCTCCCCCTCCCTCAGGCCGAAGACGCCGCCCGCCTCTGTTGCGAAGCCGTCAGCCTCCGGCGGGAGGGAGGTGGCCTCGGTCTCGTTCCCAAGCGGCGCTAAGCTCCCCGTCGTCGACCGGGTGTTGTCCCTGTCGCTGGCCCGATCGGTCGTGAGGGGGATCTCGGTGGACCTAGGCAGGGCTGACGGCGCGGCGAAGAAGGAGAGGCGCGAGCTAGAGGGCTGGGGAGGATTCCCGCTCGCTGTGGACGAGGTACGTGGACTGGCTACACCAGCACCGAAGCTAGGGCTTTTACTTGGACGTGAGCCAAATCGGGTCCACGGATGAGTTCTTGGAGGAGATAGAGCCTCGGTTCCAGGCCGCGTTCAAGGTGATGGAGGAGCTGGGGAAGGGCGCGATTGTGAACCTGGCCCAGACGAGGGCCGCATGGTCGGGCACTACTGGTTGAGGAAGTCGAAACTCGCGTCGGCCGGGTTCTTGAAGGCACAAATTGAGAGCACGCCTGACACGGTCTGCAATTTCACCGTTCTTCTTTAATTTCCGTTTCCTGAGTTTAATGAGCTCGTGGTAATGATAATAATGATATCTATTGCTCCTATTCTAGAGGATTCTTAGAAGAGAAGCTTGACGATCGGTTTATTTGTTGACATTTGCTGAATGCCAAGTGTTAGGAGTTCTGTTCAAAGATGATAAAATTTTCATATGTTTTTGGAGCTATTATTCATTGGAGCAAGTTCAATAAGATAGGAAGCTCGTGACTTTTAGGGTGCGCATGGAAACACTTCTGTTTCTTTTTTGTTCCTGGGAACAGAAACAAAAAAAAGTGTTTCTGTTCTGGGGAACAGTTTTTGAACAAAAGAACGCGTTTGGTAAGTATAAAAAAAAACTGTTCTTGGAATAAAAAAAGAACAGAAACATGTTTGGTAACTGCAGTCAATTTCAGTTCCTAGAATAGAAAAAGAACAAACACGTTTGGTAAACGACAAAAAGAATTTCTGTTTTATTTTATTTTATTTTATTTTTTAAAAATTTTTTTAATAAAGTTTAAAATTGATATTGAATGCTCATTCTTATGAAATGCTCATTAATTTTCTGTAGTCATCTATTTAATTTATTCTTAATACGACAAAAATTCTCCCATACGTGCGCCGTAACCTGGTAAGGAAGCAAAAACATTTGATGTTTTCATCGCCTACTTGTCTAGTTGGTTTGCCATTCTAAAGTCAAAACAGGGCTAGAGATGCACCAACACCGGTTGACAGACTTTTGGAGTAGCTTTAATGCCATGCTCCGAAAACCAGACCCCTCAAATTTGATTGTGCGAGATCGAGTGAACATACACACATTGATGAAAACGGGGCAATGAGCTTATACACAATACAATACACACCGATATAATTGCATGGTGATAGTTACAAAATGAGGACGAAACCGCGTGAGACAAGTAGAAAAAGGAAAGGACGGTGACTTGCCGATCGCTTTTCCTCTCACGTCGGGCCCCAAATGGTCATTATCTACAATCTATACTAGCAAGTCATTTGGGAAACGAGAAAAGGAAAATTAATCCACAATAATTACAAGCGATCGTGTCCGAGCTTCTTTCTATCTATTTGCTGATCTTTAAATCGTTTATTGCTTTGGTGCATTCCTCAGAAGTCGCGAGAAGTTCCCAACCTCTACTTCGAGCTGTTGCATCTAGCGTTCTCTGTGACCTCGGGCAAGAGCTTCTCGAAGATTTCAAGGAACAGTACCCACTCATCTTCGCTCATATCTCCGAAAGAGATCCCCTCGCTCTCGTTGTCGTGTTGCTGCACTGCACCGTGCATACCTTTGAGGCATAAAAAATGGTAAGTCACTATTACAGATGATTACAGTTGACTCACATGACATGGCACGGACGAGGCAACAAAAAGTGAGAGAACGACCCTCGCGGGGCTGGCAATTTGTTGAACTTTCGACCATGAGAATCATCACACGGCCCGATACGAGACATTTCGACTTCCAACTTTGAGATTGGAGAGGAGATACCCATGTCGATCATGGCATCGGGTTGACGTTCCGGTGATGATGCTTCGTATTCGTGCAAAGTCTTGTACGATTCATGGATCCTCCTCAAAGTAGGGAACTTGGCCTGCAACGAAGAAGAATACGGACTTAGCTAGGCTACTCAAGCATCAAAGTAAAGACAACATGCATGGATGCTCGATCCACGAGTGCGGCACCAATGATGGGTTTCGAGAATCACAAAGCTCCGACGTTAACCATTCCAATACAGAATGTGCATCATTCAAAAGCCCTCATGTAGTGCTATACCATAGAGATGTCCCGGACTCGAGGTGCACCATGAATACATTTTCATATGTTTTTGCTCGCGAGACATATCTATAGTTACGATACATGGCAGCAGGTTCGCATACAATGAACTATAAATTGAGAAGTAAAGGGCCTCTCATCTGAAGATCTTAATACCCCTATTTGGTAATTGCAATGTGAAAGTTCTCCCAAATGAGACAACTATCCCCAAAAAACAAGATCTTCTAAAGAGAAAGCATTATGAACAGGACTATACCAAAGACAAACAGTCGGCATCCGAAGAGGTTTGTATGCTCGAGCCGATTATACTTGGCACTGCCAAAACAAATGACAACGCCAGCTTGTTTTTCTACCGAAAACACCCACCAAATTGAACCTAGAGTCTGTTGTGAAGTGACAAAGCGAGAGAGGATAGGGGAATGAAGAGCACTACAATGGAAGATCTCATCTAATCAGTTTTGATCATGCGTAATTCAGCAAAAACTCAGAAATTTCATGTAAATGATCATCAAAATCTGCGGAAACTTCAGCTTTAAAGGAATGGAAAGTGCAAAAAAAGAAAAGAAAAAAGAGACCTGGAGGTTGAGAGCTTTCAATCGAGGATCACGAGGTAACAAAGCCTTCTAAGGATACTTTTCTTCCAAATACTTTGAACAAAGATAACACGTGCTTTAGCAGAAAATCAAAATCGAAATGCACTCAAACCAATCAAACGATCAAATCAAGCAAAGGGGCAGAAAACTATGCATTGAGTTGAAAAAGGAGCTAGAGAGCTTCTATTTAAGGCTCCTAAATGATGACCTCATACGTATTGGTATTTTAAGTTACGCGTCCATCCAACTCTTATCTATTGCAAACTCGCTGCATAGCCTAAATAACACCCACCAAAGCAAAATTGCATAAGAATCAAACCACGAAATCTCCGTCCACTAACACCGGAACCAAATGCATAGGATTTAACTTGTCAAATTCTGCAAAATCAAGCACACAACTTCGATCGAGCTAGAGAATACTTCACTAGATTTCACGACTTGAGGTAATCGTGCCGGGTATTATGCATACAAAATCTTTCCATTGCCATTCCGAGGCCTACCTACGAAATCTCGAGAACAATTTGACCTATGACTAAAAAGAAGGATTTGAAATTACCAGCAGTATATTGCTTTTCTTTCCCGAGATCCACCGCTTTATACTCATATGAGATCCCTACACACCAACCAAGAATAAAGTTAAAAAACATCACCCTAAAGAAAGATCTTTTAACATCGTTTTAGCTGCAAACTTCAAGGGTTACTTTCAGATTGTAAGCTCAACATCTAGTTTATCATAATGCCAAAACCAGCTCGAGCCGCAGATCGATCGAGCCGCCGCAGCCGCTGCTCGAGCGGCTCGAGGTGCCGCAGCGAGCCGCCGCTCGGTGCGCCTCGAGCTTTCCGGGCCGCAGCCTTGGCAGCCTTAGGGCGAGCCGCGTTGCCGCCGCGCTCGAGCAGCTCGAGCTGCCGCCGCCCGTCTTTGGAGGAGCCGGGCGGAGCAGCGAACCAGCTCGAGCCGCCGCAGCTCGGACTCCAGAGCTGCGCTGCAGCTCGAGCTACGGCTCGCTCGAGCCGCAGCGAGCTCGCAGCGCCAGCCTGGAGCTCGAGCTCGAGCGAGCTCGCACCCAGCTGGAGCTCGCAGCGAGTCGAGCTGCAGGCTCGAGCTCGAGCGAGCTCGCAGCGAGTCGAGCCGTGCGGCTCGAGCTCGAGCGAGCTCGCAGCGAGATCGAGCTCGCAGCGCCTTGGAGGCGCGATGGAGCCCGAGCCGCCGCGGCTCGAGGTGCCGCAGCTCAAGCGAGCCGCTGCAGCGCGCCGCTCGAGCGGCTCGAGCCGCCGCGGCGAGCCGCCGAAGGAGCTCGCTGGAGCGCGGCCGCGCGAGCTCGAGCTCGGCTCGCTCGAGCTGCGCGAGCTCGCAGCGGATCGAGCTCGAGCGAGCTCGCAGCAGCTCGAGGCGGCGGGCTCGGAGCTCGAGCTCGAGCGAGCTCGCACCGCCGGAGCTCGCAGCGGATCGAGTTGCGCTCGAGCTCGAGCGAGCTCGCGGCGGCTCGAGGTAGCAGTGGAGCTCGAGCTCGAGCGAGCTCGCACCAGGCCGGAGCTCGAGCTCGAGCGAGCTCGCAACAGCTCGAGGAGGAGGGCCGAACGGAAAGCGACACTGACCGGAGGAGGAGGGCCGAACGGGGAGCAATGCCTACCGGAAACGTACCTGGAGTCGCCGGAGTGAGGAGTCGCTGGAGAGTCAGCCGAGTGGGAGCCGCCGGAGAGATGGGAGAGACGCCGGAAAAGGAAGAACGAAGCTTCAGCCGACGAGAGAGGAGCGATGAGCACGCACGAAGGAGAAGAGTTCGTCGCCTTTGTTCCGATTTTGTTCTTTTGTTTCTTTGGTTTTTGTTCTTTTGTTCCATCGAAGAAGTGTTTCTTTTAAAAAAAAATAACTTTTTTTTGTTTCTTTTTTCTGTTCCTATTTCGTTCCAGAAATAAAAAAACAAAAAAGGAACAGAAACGCAACCAAACGCGTTTCTGTTCCTTTTTTGTTCCCGGGCACACTTTCCGTACAGAAGTGTGCCAGAAACGTTTCTTAGGAACGTTTCCATGCACGCCCTTAACTTACAATGTTGGACACTCCTGCCATATAGGTTTGTCTTTCGGTCGACTTAGATGGATGTTGGAGCTCCCGAACGACATAGAGATAGTTAGATAGATCGGTATCCTTTGCTAATGGAACAAGTGGAGAGTAGTAGTGGTCATCGGCACATAATTGATGTAGAGAGAAATGGGGACGCCTTATTGACAGCATCTCATGGTGATCAGCAACGCAGGGTAGACTCGACAGAGGATGAGGATGGACTTTCGCCTATCATGCCAGCCCCTGCGGATCAAACAACTGTAAATTCATCAAACAGATTGAACTCTGTGAATTCCTCTAGCACGAGAAGGAGTGATGATTACCACCAGCATCGTACAAGTCCATTGAATTCTGGACTATGGATTTCAGTGGAGTTAGTTGTCACCGTGGGTCAAATTATAGCATCCATAGTGGTTTTGTCATTGTCAAGACATGAAAATCCAGAGGCTCCACTATTTGCATGGGTTGTAGGTTATGCATCTGGTTGTGTGGCAACGCTGCCTATTCTTTACGGCGTTATCATTCTCGGCAACCGTGGTAGTGATCGCAGTCCGCCGATCCCATCGAGGGACTTCTCATAGCAGTCAATCAGAGCCTAGCTCTTACACAGCTATCTTTGTCACACAGTCCACAGATGAGGGCAATCAACATTCTGAAGAATCGACATCATGGAATGGCCAAATTGCAGACACTCTGAGTTCACAGTAAAGTTCAATCGTTTCTTATGCTGCTCATGGATGATGATTGCTTCTCATCTATTCAAATTGAATTTCAATTTGCACGTTGTGGGATTGTTGGCATCATTCAGAATAACCTAGTCTATACAATCTATGATAGATGGAATCAACAGCTAATTTCGTTTTTGCAAAATTAGTGGGCTGGTGGACCATTTCAAGATGGCCTTAGACTGTTTTTTTGCTGTATGGTTTGTTGTCGGCTATGTGTGGATCTTTGGAGGTCACTCTTCACCTTCTGATACTCCGAAACTGTATAGGTACCAATTTATAGGGACACTGTTCTGTTCTGTCTATACATGTAATTGCTATGCTTGATGAAATATGTGTTGTGGCCCTTTTGCAGGTTATGTATAGTATTTCTAACTTTTAGCTGTATTGGATATGCCATGCCTTTTATACTATGTGCAACAATTTGTTGCTGCCTACCTTGCATAATGTCTGTTCTGGGCATCCGAGAAGACCTTTCACAGACAAGAGGAGCCACCTCAGAAACCATCAATGCTCTTCCTATCTACAAATTCAAGGTGAAGCAAGACTTAAATGCTGATGGTGAGGAATTTAACACAGGAGGAAGTGAAGGCGGGGTCTTGGCTCCAGGGACAGAAAAGGAGTGTTTCTTGTCGGGAGAAGACGCGGTAAGCATAAAACCCACTTATGTCCTCCCATTCCAATTCTGGAGTTCAAGCACCCTCCTGCTGAATTTTGACCTATAATGTAGGGCTAGCATTTGATTTCGTGTCCTAAAAAGAAAGGCCTCGCCTCACATCTGCTTATACGTTCCTTGACATGGTGAAACTATCATGATAGCAGCAAGTCGCAAATGCTTACTATCGGCAGCTAGGCATGATATTTATCTTCAAGCAGACAAAGTGATGTTGCCATTGTATTTGTGCAGGTTTGCTGTATTTGCTTGTCAAGATATGCAGATAATGATGAACTTAAAGAGCTACCTTGTCACCATGTCTTCCACGTTGAGTGCATTGATATATGGTTAAAGATCAATGCCTCATGCCCCCTCTGTAAAAGTGAGATTAGCGAGAGCAGTGGGCTTTTGCAATCTGACAGAGACAGCTAGAACTGAGGACGAGTTTCAAGTAGCTCAAGAATTTGCATAAGGGAGCTGCCCATGAATGTGCCAACTACAATGTTTGCTCATCGGACTTACGATGAAACAGGGCCTCTTCGCAGAGACGTGTATTGACTTGGCACAGGTAGCAAGAGGTTATATCTGCAAAGAGGTTCCCTTGCGACGCATCAGATGATTTACCATTGCTACACTACACTATGTAGAAGTGAATCTCTTGCTTGGGAGTGGTCCCACCTTCTCAGGACATGTAAATGTGAGGTCGAAGTTGAATGGTCGGCTCATACGCCGGGTCCCGTGAAACGATCTGGGGGTGCTGCAATGGCAAAGGAATCTTTGCGCACAGATCCTATCTCGGGATAATGGTAATGATGTATATAGCTTGTTCGAAAATACAGCACATGGTGTATTTAATCACGTAAATTGCGATAAACTGTAACTATTCATCGTGTCATGTTCTCCTATTTTGGAGCCCTAGAGTGGGCATGCTTAAGATAAATGGAGGACCTCAGTACTATTGCTGTTATAGACAGTTACCAAAGGCTGATCAAGAAATAGCTAGCATAGTGCGTAATCAAAGTTGTAGCAATATGCTAAAAAATTGCTGATATTTGAAGAGAACAACTTAGTTTTTATCTTTCCTCTTTTAAATAAAAAGATTGAAGACAGATGAGCAATAGAATTTGGAAGAACGTGATGGCCAAAAACTGATAATGGATAGAGCAATAGCAATTTATTCTTTGGTTTTGTTTTAGATTCTGTTTGTATCATAGATTTGGAAAATATTTTTTTAATATTAATCACTTATATCAATTCAAATAATTAGTTCATGAAAAGTTCTCTCCATCCCTTGCAATTATGCATGTCTAAATATTTTTATGAATGTTAAAAATCTCTTATTCATTAGTTTTTTATAAGCAATACAAGTGATATTCATTTTTAAAAGTGATACAAATGCATAACTTTTAAGATGCACCGTACACAGTAGCAAAGATCATTCCACACTATCCCTCACAAGATATGAGAGCATTACACAAGTGGTCGGTTTGGGACTTAGAAAATAAGAAAAATGGCTTTTTCTTGAACTTACATATTTCGTGCCATTCATGTTACTATTCTAGTTGTGGTCTCAGAAGGGAGATGAGGCTACATAATTTCAACCTTCTTATTTTGGTGCGAAAACAGCAAAAATGGCATACTATTATTTTCGCATTTTCTAAATTTATTTTCAGAGTTTCAGACGACTTAAAAGCAGGAGAAATTGCCAAAGGCCTCAAGAGATAATTTCTATGAAGGTTGTTTAAGGGAAAACTAGAAGAAAGAAAAAGAAAATGAAACATTTTCCCTACAATCTAGGGAAATTTCCGTAACAGAAAAAAGATCAAGTCCAGCAAAACATATGGCTCCTCTCCAACAACAACCCATTAGGAGACCACTTGTCTTCATCCATTTCATTAGTGATACGAAAAAACCAAAGAAGAAGATAAATTAGAAGATAAATTAGGAGGTTCATATTAGCAAGGATGACATAGAGCCAAGGCCCGAATCACTCACTTGCATACTTAACCAAAACATAGAAAACTTTCATGACCTGAAACTAGAAAACGAAGAACAAAAACCAACCCAGGAGAGCATGTCTTATTGATGCAAAATCTATCATTTGTAACATCTCATTCCAAAATTTTTCACAGAACGCAATGTTTATACGAGGGAAAAACAATGGTGGACATAAATAAGGGAAGTACAACATGTCTCCAGAAGTAAGTTTGCAGAGGCCACTTGTTCTTAAGGCTGACGAAGCATCCGTTCTTCAAAATTTCTCCTGTGGCTCCACCTCAGGGATGTCCTATAGATTGTAAAACTAACAATGAAAAAAGGGAAACCTTAGTTGAATGCATATTCGCATGGAGCCTGCCACCTTTTCTCATTCATGCCCACAGACACACAAGGCTATGAATCCGACTGGAAACGAAAGTGGAGGAAGATTATACACAATTAGCAAAACAAATTCCAAGATGAGAGGGAGGCCAAAAAGAACAGAAGCAAATGCCAATCCAATAAAGCGACAGAATGGCCATGAACTGGAAAAGGCCCCATGAATGATACTTCCCCAGTGGTTGAACGAACTATCTCCCAAGCCACAGCTATTGCTGTGAACTAACTCTCATGCATACCGATGAATGTAGAATTACATTGCCCAAAATGAGCTTTCAACTCCACTTGTTAGATAGAGAGGTCCTTAAAAGCTTCCAGTTTTCCATTTGGCGCAAGAGAATCCATGCTTATGCCACCCGCAGGATGGTTGACTCCATTTTCAGGATTACTAGAAATCTGGTTGTACGAGGACTTTAGAACTGCAGAACTGCGACTTCCTTCAAAATACGTGGAGTGCGGGAAGTATTCAGCACAACGTAATTTCCATCCTGTTGAAGATGTATTTTACAAGTGTCAGAGACACCATCTCAAAAGTCAAATCTAGCTTTATCCAATCATAATATCGCATCTTTGTATTCAGTAAAATGAGTAGGCCAATAAGGAAGTAGGGATAGAAGAATGGTCATCAGTAACAAAATTCACCAACGAGATCCCTCCCTGACTCTCACACTCCAACACACACCCACCCAGCCACCCACTTGCTACCCTATACTGCTGCTACTCCAATTATTCCAACAGATACTCCACATTTTAAGCATAACTTTACCAAAAACAGTTGACGAGATCAAAACTTACTTGATGCAGCATCCATATCTACTACTTCTGAGGAGAGTAGCTTGTGAACCGCAATACAATCCTTGAGTTTCCATTCCTTAACTGATCTGAGTGCTTCATTTCTATGCAACATAACGTGGACATGCTCAACAGATTATCAAGGGGATGGCAGCATAAAACGGTCCAAAACAAATGAAATGGAGATGGTAGACCTTCGTTGCACCAAACAGTACATTTGCACCAAGTTGTTGCTTGAATCCTCAATTAATTTCACAGCCTTGCCCTTATTGCTGGGTTCCAAAAGATACAGCATTTCTGCAGCAGCTGCCTTGTGCATCAAGGAATCTGCACACAAAAAAAAAAAAAAAAAAGACCAAGCACACTTAGAACATGTTATAACACACATAAGAAAATTGTCTGATGTTGAGGATACCTTTATGCTTATCGAGGAATGACCCATTGGCCTCTAAAAGAGACTTCCCATGCAAATGACTGCAAGATGAACGATCGTATGTGTTAAAAGACTGTCATATTGAAAAAAACAAACAAGAAAGATATAGCAAGTCCAAAAGACAGGTTGTAAAGAACCTGATTTCTGGTTGTTCAGCTTCTAATACAGTGCAAATAAGTTTCTCAGTCAGTAGTTGGGGCAGCCATGGAACTAACTACGTGGAAAAACTTTAACTGCAGCATAAGAAGCACCCATCAGGAACAACACCAAGCCATCAAAGTCTCTAGCAACTGGGGAAACAATATAGACCACCACTGAAAAGAATTGAGGAAAAAGCAGCAGCAACACAGATCAACATACTATGACTTGCATCAAAATTTACAGACACCCAAAAGATGCGACAAATATATCAACAGCTCAACCCAAGGAGTTAAGAGGACATATGAGAATGATAAAATATCTCGAGTGCAAACTAGAGAGAACCTAACCAGGCACCTATGTGTGTCAGGGCTTTCTGTGTCCAACCGGAGCAGCTGCTTCACCGCCTGGGTTTATGAAAAGAGCAGCCTATAAAGATGCATATATTAAAATGGAGTTAAGTAGAAAATTAAATTGCAAGCAGCACATATATAGGAAAAAGAAACAGAACATTTATCAGCTTGTCATTAAGTTACTCTGAACAATATGTTTCAAGAAGTTTCAAGAGTAAGAAAGTCACTGGACAAAAGAAAAAAGAAGAAGAAAAGTAACCCCAGGCAAAATTACCTGAAGAGCAAGCAAAGTTTTCCACTTTCTCATATTTACTTCAAATGAAAGAATGTGTTTCCAAAGAATCAGGTGAGCTCCTTTGAAGCCGCTTCAATTACTTTGTTGCCTCTGATAGTCGATCCTCGACCTACCACCACATATACATAATGGAATCCAGGTCACAGCAGCAACTATTAATAAAAAGGAAGTTACATAATATATGAAGCCAAAAAGAAGATTGCGCAGGAATATTACATACACTAATTTATCAGGAAGAAGCTGCTCATTGTTACATATCATGCTCTCTCTAGAAACAATAAAGCACATTTTTTGGTGAAAGGAATGTAATCACCAATTCCAATATTAGTATTTTCATGTGCTATTCAGAATCAAAATGGGCAGGCATTCGCTTATATGACAGAATGCCTATCCCCCCTCCTTTACAAGACACTTTCTTTGAATTATAGCCTAACTATTTCCCATTTCATAAATGGATATCTAGGGACTCAAGTTTAAATAAAATTGACTATACACAATTGTAATTTGTACAAGACATATTTTACTTGAGTAATTATATAAATTGAATCTGACAAGAAGATACCTGATAAGTCCAGCTAACTTGGTGCTATAATTTGACCCACGGTGACAACTAACTCCACTGAAATCCATAGTCCAGAATTCAATGGACTTGTTCGATGCTGGTGGTAATCATCACTCCTTCTTCTCGTGCTAGAGGAATTCACGGAGTTCAATCTGTTTGATGAATTTACAGTTGTTTGATCCGTAGGGGCTGGCATGATAGGCGAAAGTCCATCCTCATCCTCTGTCGAGTCTACCCTGCGTTGCTGATCACCATGAGATGCTGTCAATGAGGCGTCCCCATTTCTCTCTACATCAATTATGTGCCGATGACCACTACTACTCTCCACTTGTTCCATTAGCAAAGGATACCAATCTATTTGACTATCTCTATGTCGTTCGGGAGCTCAAACATCCATCTAAATCGACCAAGAGACAAACCTATATGGCAGGAGTGTCCAACATTGTAAGTTAAAAGTCACGAGCTTCCTGTCTTATTGAACTTGCTCCAATGAATAATAGCTCCAAAAACATATGAAAATTTTATCATCTTTCAACAGAACTCCTGACACTTGGCATTCAGCAAATGTCAACAAATAAACCGATCGTCAAGCTTCTCTTCTAAGAATCCTCTAGAATAGGAGCAATAGATATCATTATTATCATTACCACGAGCTCATTAAACTCAGGAAACAGCAATTAAAGAAGAACAGCGAAATTGCAGACCGTGTCAAGCGTGCTCTTAATCTGCGCCTTCAGGAACCCGGCGGGAGTTCTGACTTCCTCAACCAGTAGTGCCCGACCATGCGGCCCTCATCTAGGCCAGGTTTGCGATCGCGCCTTTCCCCAGCTCCTCCATCGCCTTGAACGCGGCCTGGAACCGAGGCTCTATCTCCTCCACGAACTTGTCTATGGACCCGATTTGGCTCACGTCCAAGTAAAAGCCCTAGCTCTGGTGCTGGTGTAGCCAGTCCACGTACCTCGTCCACAGCGAGTGGGAATCCTCCCCAGCCCTCTAGCCCACGCCTCTCCTTCTTCGCCGCACCGTTGGCTCTACCTAGGTCCACCGAGATGCCCCTCGCGACCGATCGGGCCAGCGACAGGGATAACACCTGGTCAACGGCGGGGAGCCTGGCACCGCTAGGGAACGAGACCGAGGCCGCCTCACTCCCGCCGGAGGCCGACGGCTTCGCGGCGGAGGCCGGCGGCGTCTTCGGCCTGAGGGAGGGGGAGGACGAGTAGATACCAGAGACGGAGGACGCCATCGGCGGCGGCGGCGGCTCGGAGTCAGAGTTGATGATGAGTTTGTTGGAGGGAGGCAATCGGATGGAGGCCCAGGAATTGCCGAGAGACCAACGCGAGCACAAACCTCGATCTCCGCCGGAGGCGAAGGTTTGAGAAACCAGCTGCGACCGGCGGGGCTCTTGGAGGAGGCGACGTGACAGAGGTAGATGACCGGCGAGGCTTTTTGGAGAGGCGGAGGCGGAGGGGGTGGGATGCACTAAGAAGGAAACAAAGGAAGTAAGTGCAGCTCGTTCCGTTTGCTCTTCCACGAAAGAGAGACAAAACCTAAAAAATTCAAGCGAGGAGAGAGAAAATTTAAGTTGGAGCATTGCGCATATATTACCTGTCCTTTCTTTCTTCTGCCAGCTGAGCCGAGCCAGCAGCTGAGTTATTTGGGAGAGAAGAGAGAGAAAGAAGCGCTGAGTCGAGACTGAGGAGAGGAAGATGGTGCCTGACCTTATGGGTCCCACGAAGACACGTGTCACGCTCCCACCGCCTTCTTGTTTGCCAGACTGAAGCGTAAGACGTATCTAATATTTTCTCATCGGAGTATTGGAGGGCTGGACACAACTCGAAGGCTTTCGAAAGCCTTCAAGTTGGGTCGGTACTTCTTAGGATACGGGTATGCGATTCGTCGCATGATGCGACAACGATGTTCCCCATAATGTGGTTTTGTCTTTAGTCGTTGAGGCTTTTCTTCCCAACATCCACGAGCAACGCCAATCCTGGCATGGCACGACCCCCACGCCTTTCTTCAACACTGACCCGAGACCCGCCTCCCCGAATTTGCCTTCCGACTCCGGACGGTCGTCTCGGGTCGCCGGTGGCCGCCAAATGACCCGAACCCCAGTTCGTGGAAGTCGTTTCTGGGCTCGCTTGTGCCCTGCTTCGAAATCTCTGCGTAAAACAGGTCCAAACTTTCCATTTTCGGCTTGCGTAGATATTGTTGTTCCTTTGGCCCAGCATTCATGCGTAGGAGGTGCAAATAGTTCGGCAGATTATCTTGTCCCGTGAGCCGTGGGTTTTGACAGAATCTTGCTGCCGAAGAATGTCTCTGTCCTGTCATGACAAACTCTAGTCTTCGATGAATCGATGTAGTTGGGCGAAACTTGAAATGGGACAGAAAGCCGGTGAATGATTTTTGAGATGACTAGAATCGATGTTGCGGTGCCGATCATCAGCTTCACTTCTTGCTTTTATGAATCGATCATCCACATTTCTTCTCTTACGAGCGTGAGCTATGGTTCCTTCTCTCCTTTTTTCTTCTTCTAAACTCCAGATGGGTGAGTCGAGTTCTGCAGAACTAATCGGTGAAGGGGTTAAGTCCTCTGTGTTGGCAATTATGCATCTGTGAATGCATAAATTGGATAGAACAAGAATTCATGTTCCATACTGGAAAATGACTTGTCAAATTTTAGGTACATAAGAGTGGCAAGACATCAGTCCATCCAGAGCCGACTTCACGACAATTTTAGTATGATGGATAACTAAATCTTTTATACGCTTTACCTTTCGATGCTCCAGCGAAATCCTAATTAGACCTACGCACGAATGGAATGCTGTGTAATGGAACCTAAGAGCGAGACATACTAAAATTGTTGCAATTAGGGCATGGGAAGTGTAACCATGGGTGATGACTTTGTGGAAGTGGGAGAACAGGAAGGATGATGTATCATATTAGGTTGGAGGAGAAATTATCCAATCTCAGTACCTTAGTTCCTGAATTGGCAGATCTCAGTGCCTTAGTCATCTCTTTTGTTAGCCAGAAATTGAGAAAGTAGGGGCAAGCAGCTAAATGTCATGATGATGATGGTTGTTTTATGATGTGTACATCTATTTAATGGTGTTAGTTCATTCTAAAATCTTGACTGAAGAGTGCAAATGAAGCTACATTGGCGATGTTAGCCGTAACCCCGGAGATTTCGGTGACACACAGGAGTTTTATTAGCTAGTATTCTGAGATCCACAAGGATGGTATACCTTCTCTATAATGGTATGTTCCCTTGGGCTCCCTCTCTTTGCCATATTCAAGAAATGTGAATGTTATGTCACTTTCTTGAAGTCTTAAGTTGTTGAAGGATGAAAAAAATTTATGTTACCCATCATGCAATGTATAAAAAAATGATATTCTCAAAAATCATGGATCCAGCCTTTCCTTTTCATGTGCTAATATCAACTATGGCATGCTAGATATGCATCCCAATAACTCCTGATTTCCTTTTCCACCACTGACTACCTCCTGGGCTTGTGATGGTGCTGTTATAGTATGTTTCACCTCCTGTATAGTCTTTGCTTCCTCTTATTGCCAATAATAACAAGTATTTTTTGTGGTCTTCAAGGTGTAATTTTTTGGGAAAGATTGCTTTTTTACTCTTCAGTGAAGTGATCGATCCTATTTAGAGATGGATGAAGGTGCAAGCAGACCCATACACCCATGGAGATATAAACTGGCTTTTTGTAGCTTTATTATCTACTTTGAAGTCTCAATCATAAAATTTGACACCAGATGGCTCTTTTTTTTGGTTCGATTACCCACTCAAAATATTTCAATCATATCAATTTTGTCAAAGAGCAAACTGCACTAGATTTGTAAATATATACGACTTTCTTTTGGCTTGATTACCTGTTACCTAAGATACTTTTTCTTTGGTCAAAACTTAAGATACTTTATTGACCTTACTTCTGAACAAGACTCCCTAGAAAAAAGCTTCTTTGTCCATCTTTCTTGGCAATTTCTGAAGGGTTCTCAAATTTGACGATTACATTATGTGATATTGGTTTCTAGTTTCAAAGGTTGTCTTGCACTCCGCTACTCAGCCGATTTCTTTGGGCATATGTGATTACAGTGAGAATGATGTACGCCTTTTCAAAATTTCCAAGTTCCAGCGAAGTTCGCTGCACTAATATACTTTCTAAGGTTATCTACGAAGAAGGATCTTTAACGAGCAATTTTAATACTGAATATCATGTGTAAAGAGCATCAGCCACCTACATGGTCTACGTTTGAAATTGTGCTCTTGTAGTGGTACTTTTGTTTAATTCCGAGTGTCCTCAGGGAGAAAGGACCGTGGAAAGGAAAAGACTTCGTGAAAAAAGAGCTGGCTACTCCTTCCCAAGAGCTAAGAATATTCTCTTGGCCTTGTGGTGTGCATCTTCTATAAGCTTATATGGAGTTAATGTCACTACGTAAATGCTAATTAGAGTAGTCCCTGCTAGCAATGTGCCTTAAACTACTTTGCTCATTATTTTTTTTTTCTTCTTCCAATTTTTTTCTCAATATGCAGGGATAACAGAGACATGTTCTTCGCTAACATACATGACTCTCTATGACCCACATTTCCATTTTTCCTACCAGCCCCTTCATTTTCATGTTGGAACATATCTCAATTCAGTTCAAAGACCAAGAGGCATATGTGTCAGCAAACTGGCACCACATGTTGAATTGAGGACAGACGGCGATGATTTTATTAGCATTGGGACAGTTCTAACCAGAGGTCGATATGACGAATTGTCGACTCTGAAGACGAATCCTCTGTTTCCCTACCTTCAACCTACAATGAGGGAGGAAAAATTGAAAAACCTCAACAAGTCGGTCAAGAATGAGAGAACTTCACGCATTGTTTGAAGCTCTGAAATTTCATGTACAATCCAATAAACAAAATGATCAGAACAAACGCTAGATGAATCTTGTTGGCGATATACTTGCATTTACATTTGCTGGAAATTTTTTCGGATAAATCTTGGCATTGACCGGTTGGTATTGGTGACTGGTCAGCAAAATCATCAGAGAAAACAGAGTAAGCAAGATCATAATACCCATCAAAGAAATCGTAATGAAAGGAGATTTTGGACTAACATGAAAGAGAAAAGAAAGAAAATGGCCAAGAGAAAAAGAAAAAGAAGAAAAAAAAAAGAAAAAAAAGAGCAGCAGACGTACTATCTGAGATGCCCTATCTTGATGCGCGACATAGGGCCCAGAATACTGCGCATCTGCTTCAATTCAACGCGGTTCTTGCCGAGAACGGCCTTACCCTTTAGCCTTACGCTTGTCCAGTGGGATTGTACAGACAGGCTTCGCCGCAATAGAACTCATGGTCGGACGAGTATTAGCGGAGAGAGAAAGAGACAAATCTCTAGACAGCAACAACAGAGCAAAAGAAGACAGCAGCGAGAGAAATCTCTTGACAGCAACAAGAGAGCAAGGAGACGGCAACGAGAAGCTTAGAGACAGAGGGGAAGAGAGAAGTGAGAATGGGTGAGGAAGACTGGAGACGATATGTACAATATACAACGTTCTAAAATAGGATACTCCGAAAGTTTTTGCACCGAATATTTCAATTTCTAATTCCTATGTTATGTAAATTTTATGGTACTTGCCCTTCGACTTTTCTAAGCTCGAAATGACTAATGTTTGTACAAGATTTTTAATAATTTTTGGAACGAAAAATTTCAATAATATTTATATTTTCACAGGAAAGTGAAAAAAATTACCTTTTATGCCAAGATCATTTTGTACGTGCTTTTGGCAAATAAAATAAGTATTTGCTTTCTAATGGACAATGATTCAGTTGGAGACAATTTATAAGGAGATAATTAATAGAATGACAATTTGTGATCTAATATATAAAGAAAAGGAATAAAAATAATACTTTTTCTTTAAAAAAAGGGAAAATTCCAAAATGGGACCCGAAGTACCCTCTTTTTCTCAAATAAAGGTCCAAAGTGAACATTGTTTCAAATAGGGACTCGAAATGCCATCACTTTATCAAATAAGGGCCTGGAGTGAATGTTGTTTCAAATGAGAATCTAAAGTGGTTATGTTTGTTTCAAATAAGGACTTGACTTTTCAAAGTGAGGGTATTTTTATCTTTTGTGATTTTTCGCTTTTTTCTTTCCTCTTTATTTTTTTTTTTTTTGAAAAATTTCAAAAAATGACCCAAAGTGCTCTTATTTTCTTAAGTAAGAGCCCAAAGTGGACTTTGTTTCATATAATAACCTAAAGTGGCTTTGGTTGTTTCAAAATATGGACCCCACCTCGCCGGTTCTTGACTAGCTAATTTTTCGACCGGTCAATGGTATTTTCATCATTTGGCATTTTCCCCTTATTTCCTTTTTTTTTTTTTTCTGGTTCTTCTTCTTCCTCATTGTCGATGGCTGCTAGCCATCGACGATGCCCACAAAGGGCTGGGCGAGGGTCACCTTCGCCAGTGAGGGCCATCCACGCTAGCCACAAGTAAGGGATGGTGTCGCTTGGGCGTGGCGACCCTCACCTAGGGGCCATCGACAAGGTTGGCCCTCGCTAGCTACTAGTAAGGACCGGGCGTGGGCGGTCTCGCCTAGCCCTCTCGGGGCATCGCCGGTGGTCAGCTGGCAACTAGCGAAGAGGAAGAAGAAGAACCAAAAAAAAAAAAAAAAGAGGAAAGAATAAAAAAAAAAGGTAGAAAATGGAAAGACAAAAATATCCTTGATCGCCGAAAAGTCAGGTCCTTATTTGAAACAAACATAACCACTTTAGGTCCTCATTTGAAATAACATCCACTTCAGGTCCTTATTTGAGAAAGTGATGGCACTTCGGTCCCCTATTTGAAACAATGTTCACTTCGGACCCTTATTTGAGAAAAAGATGGCACTTCGGGTCCTATTTTGGAATTTTCCCAAAAAAAAATGAAGTTTCCTCATTTGTTGAGAACTACTATTAAAATTTTGGATTTGAATATAAATATTGACGGTATTTATATTTGTAATCCATCGATGAAAAAACCCACCGGAAAATAATGAGTAAGTGGTACAGAACGATGAGACAATAGTGATTTTGGGATCAAGGCAAGCATACTTGACTTACTTTTTCAAGTCTTCGTTGAAATTGACATGTCAAGCGAATTGGTGGAAAATAGTGGATTTGAGTGTCAGGATTCTTGAACCATTAGTTATGCAGGTCAATTCGTGAGTTCCCATCTTGCTCAGGCCTTTTAGTCGATGCAAGTCAGTCAGTAAAGACTTGTAAATGGATTTTCATTCTAAGTAATTTGATTCATGGAGCCAGATTCCCTCTTAATTATTTGAGAAATAAAAGAATCTATGATGGGGAATTTTTTTTTATTTTTTGGCTTGTTCAACCTGTGCTTTCTGATTGTGATGGGGAAGAAAAATCTATGGCTTCACTTTTTTTGCGGGCTTTGTAAAGAACTCTCCAATTCGACAGTATTAAAACCAAGTGAGTAGACCCGAACCCTTTCCGAAATAGGTCTTGACTTGCAAATTATTTCAATTCAATTGCTTTTCTCTTCTGCTTTTTTGACACACGATCAAAACCAATCCCATTCGATTTCCTTCGTTGGTCATTAATCGCGTGCTCTAGAGGATAATCTCTAAGTACATAAAAATGCTGGACTTTCTAAAATCTGATTTATAGTGACATGTCAAGTTGTTATATGAATATAAATCGCTTGTGTAAAGAGCCACTCAATATTCAAACACGGCATAATAAATTAATTTAGTAAACTAGTTCTAAAAGTCAAGCACTGTTTAATTACGTCCTGTGTTAAACGTAAGATGACTGCGAGCTTTTTAAAGTGGGATTGACAATTGCTTTGTTATATAAATACTACATGATGCAAAGAAAAGCAACAGTTCATCGTACTAGAACACCATGACGAAAGTTTAGCTATGCTAGATGCTGGTAGTTTAAATTTTCCCATTAAGGAAATTCAAGTATCTAAGCGAACAAAAAATCTCCACGGGTCTCCAGTTGCCTCCAATTCCCTCCATTAAATTTGGTGAAGGATGAAAGGAATAATCTCCTAGTAGAAGAAATGAATCTAGAGGAAGTGAAAGATGCACTATTTCAGCTTGGTGCTTCTCAAGCTTTTAGGCCAGATGATTTAAGTGGGCTTTTCTATCAATACTATTGCGATGATATCAAATCTAATGTGTTCAAATTGGTTGGAGATTTCGTCCCAAAGCTTGATTTTATCAAAATTCACATCTCCCTAATTCCAAAAATCCCCAGCCTCGAGAAACTGGAGTTTTCTTCTCTATTTTTATGTAATTAGAGACTATCCTCTAAAGCACATGTTTAATGACCAACAAAGGAAGTCGAATGAGATAAATTGTGTCGAGAAAAATTACTCAAAAAATACAAAATTTATTATATGAATGCAAATTCAATTAACTTTTCAATTTGATCAGGATTTTTTCACAATTGCTAATGGTGCCAGCCGTTTTATGTGATGAGATTGACAATCTCACATGTACGTTTTGAGACGACATCATTTTAAGAAATTTTATAATTTGTTTGGTTTTCTCTTTTTACTATTAATGGTCCCAATCTTCTTTCTTTCCATGTTTTTTTTTTTTTTTAAATCTTCCATTGTTTTGATTTTATTCATTTTCCTTACTGTTAATCTCCTTTGGCCATGAGAGACCCTGAAAAAAGGGCACAGGAACTCATTGGGCATGGCTTCTCGACTATGAAGGTCGGCTTTCGGCTAGTTGGGTTTGGGCGACCTGCAAAATGAAATGATAGTCCTGCCTGTTGAGCTTGGGGCAATCTTCGTTGGGCCTGCGGGTGGTCGGCTTCATTATGGCTCCTTTTTTTTTTTCTTTTTCTTTCTTTCTTTTTTCTGGTCGGTCTATTATGGCTCCTTCGAGCTTTAGTTTTGGAGACCCTTTCTTGTCACCGAGGAGTGAGGAAGTGGGAAGGGGTCATCTCTCTCTTTAGCTTCACTAATATACGAATCAATATGATTGAATTGAAGGAGCATCAGTTAAGCTGCAATGATTCGAGGGTTGGAAGAAGAATCGGAACGCTTTGCGGATATCGGGGCTCATGTGGGTTTGGTGCCGAGATTTAGTATGGCGCGAGACTGTTACTGAAAACTGAAACAGAGAAGGATGCCGAGTCTCAGATGGAGAGAAGGAGAGATGGTGATGGTGAAAGGAAGCGAGTAAGATTTTATTACTTAGCTTGCGGAAAAAATGGAACCAATTAGAGAGGAGATGCAGAGATCGCATGTATGGGCGAGGGCCGCGACCTGTGGTCACACAAGAAGAAGATGAATAGTGGCGTGGAAAAAAAAAGGAGAAATAAAAGGAAAAAGGTCAGAAAATTTAAAAGAATTGCAAAATCACGTCATTTCAGCTCATTTATTCTACGTCTGAGTAACGAAGGAAATGAGGAGTCAGTAAGAGGAGAGAAAAAAAATCTGAAAAGGTCGGCCGCTCAGAGAAGTGGTAATCACGAGCAATGAGCGGAGTGATGCACGAGCAATGAGCGGAGTGATGCACGATACCTCCTAATATTTTCTCGTCTACGGCAGAGCCACGACGAGAAACCATTATTTCAATCGTGCTTTTTCTTCGTCTTTACAAGACTAGAGTGTGGACCCTGTCAATTTCATTTACATTGAACCATTCCACACGATTTTTTTTTTGTCTATCCTACTATAACTTTTAATTCACTCTAACCGTTTCACACGATTAATAGCAATTTCTTCTACAAAAAAAGTCATTGAAACACACCATGGACACCGAAAAGCTCTGCTTAGTCTCAGATTCTAAGAGCAGTGTAGAAACCTGAATGAGAATGGGACTTCCCAACTCAACAGATATCAAAAGTTTCGAGGCCAGAGAGCTTCAATCGCTCATAGTCTTGGTTCTCTTTTTGGCCATCGCCTTCACTGTTCCGGCGTCATCTCAGGGCATCGATTTTAGCTTCCAGACTTTCAACGATAGTATTATTCGACGCCAGGGGAATGCGACGTATGATTCGAAGGGCTTCATCCAAATGACAGTGGCCGATCGAGGACAGAACCAATATAATAGCATGGGATGGGCCACGTACCGAGAGCCGATGCGCCTTTGGGATAAGGTGACCGGGAATGTGGCGGATTTCACCACACAATTCACCTTCGTCTTCGATTCGCTATGGATCTCGGGTTTCGGCGATGGAATGACCTTCTTTCTTGTCCCCAATGGGTCTCAATTGCCGGACAACTCGTACGGAGGTTCCTTGGCCATTATAGATCCATTTCATCAATTACGTCCATTAGTTGCCGTCGAGTTTGACACCTATTACAACAGCTTTCCTGGTGTGGTTGTGGACCCAAATTGTTCACAAGTTGCACATATCGGTGTAGACTTGAATAATCTCAATTCCAAGGTCTCTAGATGCGTCGATTGGTTCAATGATAAAATCATGAGCGGTGGGCGGATCAATGCTAAGATTACGTACAATTCTAGCACGCAGAACTTAAGTGTTCTCATGGTAGACGCGGATCGCATGGGTACCAACATTAATTGCTCCGCCATCTATTACAGAGTCAACTTGACTGAGTATTTGTCTGAGTGGGTGACTTTTGGTTTCTCGGCTTCCACGGGTGGACGTTTTGAGTTGCACACTATTGAGGCATGGGAATTCAGATCTATAGTGCAAGTGGCTGATATTCCGATTCATGCAAATGGTACAGATATTTCAAATGGTACAGAGAGTTCAATTCCAACAAATGGGGATGCTAAAAAGAGCAAGTTATGGCTATGGTCTATCTTAGGCTCAGGATCTTTCATTTTGCTCATTCTTGCTCTAGCCTTTATTTGGTCTCGTCATAGTTCGATGAGAAAGAGAATTTATTTGAGTCGAGAAGAAGATGATGCAATGATTGAAGAAGAATTTGAGCGAGTAGCCGGGCCTAAGAAATTCTCTTACAAGGACTTGGTCGTAGCGACCAATAATTTCGCAATCGAACGATTGCTTGGAGAAGGAGGCTTTGGGAGAGTGTACAAAGGTTACTTGACCAACATGAATGCTCATGTTGCTATCAAGAAGATTAACCCGGGGTCAAGACAAGGGATGAAGGAGTTTGCCACTGAAGTGAAGATCATAAGCCGGCTCCGGCACAAAAAGTTAGTCCAACTCATTGGATGGTGTCATGAGAAACAAGAACTCCTCCTTATCTATGAGTTCATGTCTAATGGTAGTCTCGATTCTCATCTATTTAAAGAACAAACCTTCTTGCCGTGGGAGAAGCGATACAAAATAGCTCAAGGCATAGCCTCGGCATTGCTTTACCTCCATGAAGAATGGGAACAATGCGTCTTGCACCGGGATATAAAGTCCAGCAATATCATGTTGGATTCCGATTTCAATGCTAAATTAGGTGACTTTGGTTTGGCTAGGCTCGTTGACCATGCCAAAGGGTTAAGAACGACGGATTTAGCTGGAACCAGGGGCTACATGGCGCCTGAATGCATTTACATGGGCAAGGTAAGTAGGGAATCGGACGTCTATAGCTTCGGAGTTGTCCTCTTAGAAATAGCTTGTGGAAGAAAAGTCGTTGAGCTAAGGGTTGAGGAAAGCCAACCTCTGTTAGTGGACTGGGTTTGGGAGCTGTATGGGATCGGAAGAATACTTGATGCGGCAGAGTCAAAACTTGGTTCTGACTTCGATGAAAAGCAACTAAAGTGTTTAATGGTTGTAGGGCTGTGGTGCGCTCATCCAGATCACACTGCTTGACCTTCCATAAGAGAAGCATTTAATGTTCTCAACTTTAATGCTCCACCACCTCTTCTCCCATTGAAATTGCCCGTCCCTACATTCTTGGTACCTCTATCCATATTCTCTATGTCATCAATTGATTCGTCCCATGCCACCTAGACCAACGGCATTGAAGTGTCCACATTTACTACATTTTCTATACACTGTATAGAAAATGTTATCTTTTCACTTGAAGATCCCATGTGGCCAAGAACGAGTCTTTGGTCTTTAGGGTGGATTTGGCCACTGCAGTGAGGTTCAAGATCATGGTCTTTGCAAACAGAGTGAATTTTTTTGCCTTCTTAAAATTCTCGTGTGAAAGACTGCATTGGGAGAGAATCTGGTTTTGTTAATTTTTGTGTATCTTTGGTGTGTGTCGATCAATAGCATGAGATTCTTGCTGCACAAGATGTTACTACAAAATTAGATAGCTCGATTCTCCATGTGTAAAACCCTTTTCAGCATATTTACCGAGCTCACCATACCTTATGAATTCTTGGGCATTGGCAAGAAGTGCAACTTTTCTTATTTCCGATTCTCTAGCATCTTCTTTTTCAATTGTATGAATGTAATGTATTTGCGGCCCAATGGCTGTTCGACTCTCACTCGGAAAGGGAAAAAAAAAAGAAAGGAAGACCCAAAAACCCGACCCGAACCGAACCGACCCGACCCGAATTTCCTATGCGAGCTTAACGTGTTTCGGGTCGGGTCAGTTCGGGTCACAATATGCGACCAGTATGTTTCGGGTCGGGTCGGGTAACATCAAGACCCGACCCGACCCGTTTACACCCCTACTATACAATGGTCTCATCCAGATTCCCTTGCATTGCTCCTAGATGTAATATAATCCACTTCATCCAATGATCAGTTTGAATTGCAAATTGTAATTTGAGATTTGATTTCAGATATTATCCACTTCATATGAATTTCTTCATTCGTAACTTTGTATTAACCCTTCATGTTTAGACTTCTATTTGATCTCTAGGATTAAGTAAGGTAGTATGTATCTTGTTTGATGGTTTATTATCTATTATCATTTGCTAATTTGTGGTGAGCGGGTTTAAGAGAGCCTGTGCGAAGGGTAAATGCCATCTCGCAAGAGGGTTATGAGAACCCATCTAGCAATCTCTTAACCTCGAGTCCGTGCCCATCCCTTTTTTGAACCATCAGCTCTAAGTAATCTTCTTGCATTTGCAACACTTGCCATTGTTCCCAATAGGCAAAAAGTATGGACTTTAAAATCGAAGGTGGAGATTATTTGACATTGCTCCATAATGTTAAGCTATCTTCTAGTCTCTTCAAGTTGGAAAGAGTAACATAGAACTCCAATGAGATGGCTTTAAGCGTCAACACTAAACCAAATCCCTTTGGTGAACATATGCTCCAACAAGTCTAAACCTCGCTCCATTGAAGATTCTTACATAAGCTGAGCACGTAGATGGTATTGGATGCCTTCGTGCTACACTCGGTTGAGCATCCTCATAGCTTGAGTTAATTCACTCCATATAAGATGGGCATTGATCAGAGCATTGAAAGTAGCCAAATCGATCAGGCATCCAAGTTTCAACATTTTACGAACCACAAAGAATTGGAAATCAACCAGTCTCAAACAACTCAGGAGGACCCTTAGAAGAAAGAAGTCATGTTTAATTCTTAATAAATGAATCTGCTCGATCGCACAAATTGCAATCGAGAAATGTTACATCCGTGCCGTGACCCCTAACGGCAGGGCGAAATCCTTGGCAGAAGGCAAAGGCTTTATCTTGCTGATCCTCTTGAACAAAAATAGGGTGTCATCAAGATTTCTCAGGTCACCACTCACCAGCCTTGCACTTAGCTCTCACATGATTCAAGAACCATTATTGATTTGCCTAACTTGACTCTTGGACAGAACACGAAGGGCTTCACAGATGAATAGAAGTTGAGGACTTGCAAAGGGAAGGCGAGAGTACTCGTGCATGCCTTTAGCGGCAAGCTTTTTTCCAACATGTAAGGATACGAAACCTATCCATCTCCAGATCTTGACCTGCCTAAGTTGGGATCCTCAAATCTGAACGACCTTTGATAACATCTCTTTCCAGCCATGTTATATCCAGAACATCGTCGTTGTTGGATAATGTAGGCAATAAGAGTTATTTAGTCAGGCTAGATGATTTAAGCTAGAAGTTGAAGTTAACGACTTAAAGCCAAGTGTTCTGTCATTAAGATTTCATGACATGAACAGGATAGTAAGCAATATAAACAAGTTGATGCAAAATGCAGGAACAAAGAAGAGCACAATAATAACTAGATATCTAACGGACACAGCCTTTCATGTTCACCTGGTAGTTCATGGGTGTCCCTTGTCGTGCGAGGTTTGGGGAAGTGTTTGATGTATGAAGAACAAAGACATTACTCAGAATTGATAGAATATTGTTTAAATCAAAATACTACCGGACTATACAATCTCTCCATTATCTATCTCCCCGTGAGAAGCCTTACACAGTTGAAGTAGCAACCTGCGAGGCAAAACCCAAGCTGTGTCAGGGTTCCCAACTTGACGAAGGATGAGTTATCGCAGTTTGGGATGACATCAAGAAAGCCAGAGGGTTATTACAGCTAAAGTTGCAAACACGGAGAGAAATGGATGTCACTCACCCAACTCACTAGAACGAAGGATGAGACAAAGAAAGCCAGAGACGGAGCGATGCAATCATGGCTAGACTCTCACCGTATCCTCAACAAGCTTGAGAAGCCTTAGGCCATATCAAGAATGCCGGAGCAGGGCCTCCATTTCGAGTGTCCTCGTCTCAGAGCTACAGTCCCGGTTTGAGTCCACAAAGGCCTCCATCCAGGGCCCATAAGAGGGACGAGCTTGAGGTGATGAAGGCGGTCGACGAGATCGCTGAGGCACTAGATCGAAAAAGTGAGGGGATGGACGTGCTCAAGCAAGAGATCAAGGAGGGGTAGGAAGTGAGGCAGAAGATCAAGCAAGCACTACGCGTGAAGAGACAGAGCCTTCAAGTGGGGAGCGAGTGAGCGAGATTGAATAAGGGCCAAATGAGGGAGAGAGAGCATTACGAGTGGGTTGGGCTTGGGTTAGAGTCTAAACGCATTAAAATCCATAGTTCTATAGGCCATACTACTCCAAATCCATTAATAAACAAATCGTCAAATTTTACTGAAATATATAGACTCAACTCATCACATATAAATTGAAAATATGGAATTGGTGTGGAAAGTTCATAGATCCATTTTTACAGCTCTACCAGTTACACATACGCAGAAAACCAATTCTACTAACTCGCACACTTGCGAGAGAGAGAGAGGGAGAGAGATGGGGGCTGGGCAAGGGAGAGGGTGGCCGAGAAGAGATAGCGATAGCTATGAAATGAATACATGTATTATGAATTAAAATAATAAACTCATGGATCGTGAATCGAGAGTGCAAATCAAACCGTAAGATCCAATAAAATATCTAAAATTAATATTTTGGGTGATGGGCATACATATCATACTATGCAAAATACGACCAATATTGATTCTTGCTCTCTTGATTAATAAGCGTCAACTTAACAAGGTTCGGAATATGTTGCAACTGAGAACAAAATCACATTCCATCGTAACCAAGAGCAACTAGTTACGCGGCCAACATCTATCAACAAACTTATTTTTCACATGTTTATTCTCCTTTTTGGCATCACCGTAGGTGATTTTTGTATGTATGTTATTTGAAGTTGTAAGTAACAGCATTTGTCAATCGGACTTACAAAATACAATCTGAAAGATTAAACCTAAAATTGAGCTAAAATAGACATATGATTATGGCCTTACGACATGTATTTGCATAGAAATGAAGAGTTTGAACACTATTCACTTTTCACAAATTCAATTTTATTTTTATTTTACAGTATATGGATATCTTTATAAAGCGTCATATTCTTTAAATGATATTTTCATTTATTAACACCCAAATTTTTGTCGATATTTTTGGTTTCCACTTAGCAAAGTTTTCAGCCTTCTAAGCCCCCTCCCTCCATTACTCCAACCCATTTCGCCGCATGCTCTTTGCGTGATCCTCCCCGTCTTCCTCCCTCCAGCTCTTTGGGTGCGGCTAAATCAGGTCCTCAAATGCGCGAGGCTGAGAAACTAAGCCACTTCGCTCGAGCCTGAAGAAACCCGATGAGAAAAAACCGACGCCGTCATGCCTCCAGTCCGGACACGGGCGTGGACGGGTCATGGGGGCGGCAATCTCTGAGCGCCGAGTCGCTGCTGGGAAGCGGCCTACGATGGCGGAGGATGCTGTTCGCTTCGAAGAAGATTTGCTGTTTCGGCAACTCCATTTCACCAAGTGAACCGGGTATGCAAAAGCTTTCTCTCCCTCTCTCGTGGACACGATCTGTATTTGGTCTGTTTTAGCCAAGGATGAGTCATGAAATTTGAATGACGAAATCGCGAGGAAGCTTGGATGCAATGCACATTGCTGAATCAATGGTATGATCATGAAGCATATACATCGTTTTTAGATCTAAAATCATGCCAAAGTTGAATCAAAAGCTTGTTCTCGGTGCTGCACATCGCCCGTTCGCTAAAATGCCTACAAGAAGATCGATTTTAATTATATATCTATATATATATGTTGGAGATCGGGATTGATTCGTATTCGTGTTCATATTCGTTGAATCCTGTTTGCTTATTCGTGTTTTCCTTTTTTTTTTTTTTTAATGTGATTTGGTGGAAAAATCTTGCTCAAGTTGGTCGTGTACAAATTTCCCATGCCGGAATACCCCGTCGGAGCTACCTATGGAAACTGAGAACCTAGTTTTATGGACGACCTATTCAATGAGGATTAAGATGTTATCTCTCAACAGTACTCAAATCTTCTTCATACAAATTCGTCTAACGGATTGATTGGAGAATGATCATTTGAATACCATCCAACGGTTAGTTTGGAAGCGGAGGAGTCAAAACAAGACCAAAGTGTTGAAGAAAACAGAGGTCTAGAGTGAAAAATTCCAAAGTCTAAGTGGACTTTGATCCTGCGTATTTATCTTTCTTAAACTATAAATTGTAATCTCAGAGAAGCACTAAAAGTGTAATTGAGTGAGATAAGGAGACCTATCATGTACTTGAGCATTATCATCTATAGTTGTAACCTTTGATTGATTATCAAATGGAATCTAGCCAGTAGGCTGTTAGTATGGAAAAGTAGACATAGGTTTCATTTAAGCTAAATCACTATAAAATTCATATGTAATTTTCTCTATTTCTTTACTCTTGTTTATCACTTATGGTAGACATTTGCACACTAGTGGTCATCCCATTATCATGGTCAAAGTTTAGACTTTAATTTCACTTGATTATGAAGTTACTCATCTTAACAGTTAAAATCCACACAAATTTGTTAAGAGTTTTTAAATTCGCCTATTCACTATTCTCTAGGTGACTTTGCCAGCCTCTAACAATATATACTATGATAACTAAGGTGTGATATATTTAGCGTACAATTCGATTTATCATGAGTGAATGAAACATATCAATATCAAGTACTATTTCATCCGAGATGACCTAGCAAAGGGTAACGTTGGTCTGAAGAAGATCGCTACAATGGAGAACCTGGCAAACATGATGAACAAACCTGTTTGTAGAGAGTGAGCACCTATTGGGGTGTTCACTATAACTTGATTTCAAATATTGAGTCAAGATAGAGAATTATTAGATTATGTCTCGAATTTGTACTTGTATACACTTTCCCATTTAGAAGAAGAAATCCTCTGTCATTGCAAGACCAAAAAACAAGGGTTCACATATTCTATCATATATATATATATTTACTTATTTTTTTGGTGGTTGCGTTCTCCGTAATCATCACCAAAGAAAGACTCTTGCTTCCATATTACTGCACGATATCAGAAGGACTTTCTCGTCCTTATGTGCTGACGAAAAGGGTTTGCTATGGAGAGGAATAAAAAGACGTGGGGTTTCTTCTTGACAGTAACCACACAATAGACTTCTTAGAAGGACGGACGCGATGACACTGCGACACTCACTCTTGAGTTCTATACACAATGATTTTGTGCTTTGGATTTATATCTAAATTGAGTTGTTTATTTGTAAATATTTTAAGTTTGTGTTTAAATCTAGGTGAGAGAAACATTTCAAGCGTATGAAAGATTGTAAACTCTAAAACTTGAATTATAGTAAATTATTTGCTGCTGATTTTCTCAGTGGATGTAGATATCGATACTTGAATCGAATCACGTAAATATCTAATATCCTTATTATTCATCGTTTATTTCTTTAATTCTATCGCTTTGCCTAATTTGCAACATATTGTCGTTTTTGCATTAATATTTACAACAATATATTATTATACATCAAGGCAGCACCTCATAACTAATTAATTAGAAAAAATTGCTACACTATGAAGCACTGATTTTGCATGCCATGCATGAGAAAAATCGAGCCTGTTGAAAGTTACTAGACCTCTTCTCCCCCCAAAATGTTAGGCTTAATAAATCTGGTTGATAAAACCGGTTTTCAAAAGTATTATGCCAAACTATTATCAATTCTCGAATATAATTCACTTGTGTAAGGAGACCAATGCTTGTTATAGCTGTACATCATTTTCCGGTGGATGAGCCCTTTCGCAAACCATTTATGTTGTAATTGGCAATATATTGCAAGATAAAACATTTTCCTATTTCGGTCACTTTAGTGTGCACCTTTGGGGATGATGGTAAGTGGTAAAGAACTATGAGACTCAGGCCCTGTTTGGTAACCATCCAAACAGTGCCAAATTCTGATTCTTTGTTCCGGAATCGGGCCTAGAATCGCGTTTGGTAAAATTTTTGTTCCCGAGAATAGATTGGGAAACGAATCAAGAATCAAAAAAGTTGATTCTTGTTCCGGAACGAATTTGAGAATCGGGATCAATAAATTTTCTTCTTCCCTTCGGCCATCTCGCGACCGCCATCCACCACCGCTTTCGCCACTTGTCCGCCGTCTCGCCACCACCGTCCACCGCCGCCGCCCGGCCGCCGTCCCGCCGCCGTCCGCCGGTCCGGCGAGCTCGCGGGAGGCTCGCCCGGACAGGGCGAGGTCCGGCGAGCTCGCCGGGAGGCAAGCCCGGCCCACCGGCGAGCTCGCGCCGAGGCTTGCCCGGCCACCGGCGAGGCTCGGCCTCCCGGATCTGGTGAGGCCGAGCCTCGCCGGTGGCCAGGCGGGCCTCGCCGGGGCTGGGCGAGGCCTCGCCGGGGCCGGGTGAGGCCCGCCTGGCCACCGGTGAGGCTCGGCCTCGCCGGGACTGGGCAGGGGTTGGGCGAGCCTCGCGACGCCCAGCCCCACCGGTGGCCGGGCGACGCTCGCCGCGGCCACCGGCGAGGCTCGCCCGGCCCGCCGGTGACGGGCGACGCTCGCTGGCCACCGGGCGAGGCCTTCGCCCGCCCCGCCGGTGGCTGGCGGAGCCTCGCCCAACCCGGCGAGGTCGGGCTCGGCCACCGGGCGGGGCTAGACGAGCCTCGCCCGGCTGCCGGCGAGGCTCGGCCGAGGAGGGGCGGCCTCGCCGAGGGCCGGCGACGCTCCGGTGAGGTCGCCGGCCCTCGTCTGGCCGGTCGTCGGTCCGGCGATCGGCCAAGAGAAGAAGAAGAAGAAGATGAGAAAAAGAAAAGAAAAAAGGAAAAAGAAAAGAAAAAGAAAAGAAAAAAAGGAAAATGAAAAAGAGAAAAAAGAAAAGAAAACAAAGAAAAAAAGTAAAAAAAATTATTTAAAAATTAAAAGAAATTGATTTGGAACAGAATTAATGAACACGGTACCAAACGCAATTCTATTCCAGAATAAGAAATTTTGAATAGTTACCAAACGGCTTAAAATGCTTAGAATCGGTTCCGAAACGAAATAAAAAAATCGGGTTCGATCGAATCGGCTCCGGGAACAGAATCGTTACCAAACGCGCCCTCAATGTTAGTCATTTAGGTATCAAGATAGGCATGCTTGACTTACTTTTCCAAGTCTTCATCACTCAATTCAAATCAACCATTTTCCACCGATTTACTTATCAAATTCATCACTCAATTCAAATCAACCATTTTCCACCAATTTGCTTGACATGTCAATTTCAATGAAGACTTGGAAAAGTAAGTCAAGCATGCCTGTCTCGATACCTCATGTCAATTTCAATGAAGACTTGGAAAAGTAAGTCAAGCATGCCTGTCTTAATACCTAAATGACTAACATTGAGTCTCATCGTTTTGTACCAATTACTTATTTTTCCCAAAGGCTAACTAGTGGTTCATGAATACCGACACTCGAATCAAATCAACCGTTGTCCACCGATTTGTTGACATGTCAATTTCAATGAAGACTTGGAAAAGTAAGACAAGCATGCCTGTCTTAATACAAGTTATTGATTATCCCCAAAGGCTAACTAGTGGTTCATGAATACCGACACTCAAATCAAATCAATCATTTTCCACCGATTTGCTTGACATGTCAATTTCAATGAAGACTTGGAAAAGTAAGTCACGCATGCCTATCTTGATACCTCATGTCAATTTCAATGAAGACTAGGAAAAGTAAGTCAATGTATAGCTGTATAGGCATTGGTCTCATTACATGAGTGAGTTATATTCGAGAATCAGTAATAGTTTGGCATATTGCTTTTGAAAACCAGCTTTATATTCTAGATTTATCAAGCCTAACATTTCGGGAGAGAAAAGGTCTAGCAGTTTTCAAAGGGATTGATTTTTTTATGCATGGCATGTATAATCACTGCTTTGTAGTCTGGCAATTTTATTCTAATTAAATAGTTATGAAGTGTCTCCTCAACATATAATAATATTATAAATATTAACGAAATGAAATGATCTTGCAAATAAGTTAATGTGATAGAACTAGAGAAATAAACAGAAACAATAAGGACGATAGAGATTTTCATAATTTGATCTGAATATTAGTACCTACATCCATGAGAAGAGCCTGCAACAAATAATCTATTATAATCGAATAATTAGAGTTTACAATTCCTTATACACCAAAGTGTTTCCTACACCTAAATTTAAGCTCAATGGTTAGTGGAGTAGCTTGTTTATCTCATGGAGTTTCATTTTTTGAAAGACAAATTGCATAAGTATCATTTAAAATTAAAAATTTAAAATTACCCAAAAATTTATATATATAATATAATATAATATAATATAATATAATATAATATAATATAAATCGGCTAATAATGGACTACCTATCTTAAGCCTAACATCTATATTTGTTCATCTATATAACACTGAAACTCAATCATGGAATATTTTATGTGAGCCATTGTGGACTATTTTCTTCTTTGCAAAAAAGATTGATCGGTATTCAATTTGTTCAATCTAATCCCTAATAATATGGCAATTAAAAAATCTATTGAAGGTCGAAGGTCAAATATATGGCTCAATCACTAATGGTCAAATGTCGTTAAGCGAATAACCAAAGCCTAATATCAACAAAGTCTCCTAAACCCTTCGGATCAAAAAGGAAAAAGAAAGAAAAAAGAAAGCGGTCCGGTAGACCTAACCTTTGGTAATTGTTGTTCTAGTACGATTTAAACTAGTGTTTTCCTTTGCATCATATGGTGTTACAATAACAAAGCAATTAATATGTTTAACACAAGACATAATCAATGATCCTATCTGCTATTATAAGAGTGCTTGACTTATTAAAACTAATTTACTATTTACTAAATTGGTATATACGTGATGCTTTGGATCGATAGCTCTTTACACAAGTGAGTTATATTAAAGCATCAATAATAGCTTGACACATCACTCTTGTAAAACAATTTTATAAAATCCAGCATTTTTATATAATTAGAGTCTATCGTCTAGGGCACATGTTTAATGACCAATGAAGGAAGTCAAATCATTGAAAATTATCTAAAAAACCAAACTTTATTGTATATATGCTAATTCAATCATAAAATTTTCATTTTGACCCATGTAATCCTAATTCTTTTAACAATTTTTCAATATAATTCATTCGGCCAATTGAGGCTGGCAATTGATAATGACACAAATTATTTTACGTGATAAAGTTGACAATACAAGACATACGGCTTCTCAAAATGATGTCATTTTAAGAAATTCGATAAGCTGTTTGATTTTTTAATTTTACTGTCAATGGTGTCAATCTTCATTCTTTTTTTTTTTTTTTAAATTTTATTGTTTTGACTTTTTTTTCATTTTCCTTACTGTTCATCTCCTTCGGCCATGAGAGACCCTGAAACAGGGCACAGGAACTCATCGGGCATGGCTTATCGAGTATGATGGTCAGTTTTCAGCTAGTTGGGTTTGGGCGACCTGCGAAAGGAGATGGTAGTGCCACCTTTTCTTTCGTTGGGCCTGTGGGTGGTCGGCTTCATTATGGCTTCTTCGAACTCCATTTTTGGATACCGTTTCTTGTCACTGAGGAGTGAGGACGTGGGAACGGGTCATCTCTCTCCAGCTTCACTAACGTATCCGAATCACGACGATTGAAAAGGAGTATGAGCGAAGCTCCAATGATTCGAGGGTTGGGAGAAGAATCGGACTGTTTTGCAGATTGTTGCGGCGCTGTTACTGAACACCGAAACGGAGAAGAAGACCTGAGTGTCGATGGAGAGAGAGAGAGATGGTGATGGTTAGAGGAGGCGATTCGATGATGTGAGACGATTGAGATTTCATTACTTTCCTTGCGAAAAGGAAGGGGAACTAATTAAAGGGGAGATACAGAGGTTGCAGATATGGGCGAAGGCGGCCACGTAAGAAGAAGACGAACAATCTTCTTGGCAATGAAGTGGAAGTAGATGAGACATGACGAAGAGGATCAATAATGGTGTGGAAAAAAAAAAGAAAAAACGAAAAGAAAAGGAGAAATTAAAGAAAAAAAAAAGGTCAGACAATTATTAAAAAAAAAATTGTGAAATCACGTCATTTCAATTAATTTATCTACATCATTTCACTTCATTTAGGGCCTATTTGTTTTTACTCTAAATAGTGTTTGACTTTATTTATTTGTTTCTTGGAATAAAAAAAAATAGAAATCCGTTTGGTAAATTTTTTGTTCTCGAGAATAAAAATTAAATTTTTTTTGGGAGTAAATTTGGAACATAATCAATAAGTAGAAAAAGTTGCTTCTTGTTATCTAGAACAATTCCTATAATCAAGTATAATTTTTATTCTTTTCTCTTTCATTTTTTCTTTTCTCCTTCTCTCTTTTTTCTTCACTAGCCATTGGCCACCACCACCACTTGTGGTTGGCAACTAGTTGGGCGAGGTCTGGCAAGCTCACTTGGCCGCCACGAGGCTTGGCCTCATCATATTTGGGCGAGGCCCAGCCAACATGAGGTTGGACCTTGAGGCCAACCTCGCGCCGCGGATGAGGTTGAGCCTTGCGGTGGCCGGGCAGCAGGCGAGTCCGACGAGTTCAGCTAGTCATCAATTACCTTGGAGGACAAAGGAGGAAGAAGAAGAAAAAAAGGAAAAAGAAAAATAAGAAATATATAATAAAAGTATTAAAAATTAAAAGAAACAAAAAAAATTAAAAATCTTACCTAAACATATTTTTATCTGAATAAAATTTTGGATAGTTATCAAGTGTCTTTCAAATACTTAAAATTGTTCTCGGGAACAAAATAAAAAAAAAAAAAACCATTTTTTAGCAAAAATTGTTATTGAGAATAAAATGGTTACCAAACGATCCCTTACTTAGCTCTTGTGATTGCACACCTTTGCGGCGTGGTAGCAATTTCTTCCTTCACAAGTTCATGGGTGGTTGATTCGTAAATAAATGATGTGATATAATATATATTTAAAATAAATCATGTAATCGATTTTATCTACATAACGAAAATATACTAATTCAATGTAAATGACTTAGCAGTTGAATTAATATTTATTACTATTAGATGTAGGAAACATTAAGACATAATAAATCAAAAAAATAAAAGTGAAATAATCTGAAAGCGTTTTTTTTTTGGTTAGTGGAAAGTAGATACGTTTATCTTGTGGAGTCTCATCTTCTTCTTTTTCTTTATTTTTTTTTTTGTCGGTTCTACTCGAATCCTACTCTAACATATACCAAAAGTTAACAATCACATAAGTTTTCACTAAAAAAAAAAAAAACCACAAAAAATGAAAAAGAAATAGAAAAGACAACGTGATCCCTTTGTCATTCAGGCGTTGTCTAGCCGAAGGTTCCAACCAGTACAGTCATTTCCAACCCTTTGGCGTGGTGGACTAACCAGGCCAAGTCAAAGTCCTCTAATTTCGCATAGAAACCCGAATCAAGCACAATGTTGATAGGATTTTATGTCCTTATGAACAACGCAGCGTTCACATTCTTCGTCGATACATAGCAATGTCGAGGATATTCGTTGTTCGATTCAGTACCTCTTTTCCCCATCTCGAAAAGCTTGATCTATCCTTGAACGGATGAGAGTCTGAGCTACTGGAGATGAACTCTTAGAGATAAGGGAGGAGTTCCCTTTTTCTAGACGCGATAATTAGAAAGAGAACGATCTCCAGCAACCTTTCAGTTTCTTGGATTTTTCCTTTTCTCAAGTATAAGCAAAATGTCAAAAGTTATTTTTTTATGATGGAAAACAAAAACAAGTTGCTTTCTTCCCTAAATTTAGGAACTTTCGAAAAGAAGGGAACTGAACAGGAACGAGAAGGATTATTCTTTTATTGGTTTGAAACAAAAAGTCTAAAGTTGAACAAGCTGTAAATCACCTCTTTTCAAAAGAGAGACACATGACATTACAAATGCGGCAACATTTGAACATGGTTGTGAATGTTTCAACCATCATGTGCTATGATGCGACGTGGGTTTGAGGAACGACAGCGATTGAGGATTAACATCGCTCGTGCAAATTTACCGGAGGGGAATCGTAGGCAACTGCGGAGCTGTGGAGATTTTCCATTCGCTTAGTTAGTTGAATTTCCTTAATGGGAGAATTTAAAATTACCAGCCTTTGGCATAACTAATCGTAAAAAAATGAAAATTAATATGGTTATGTTTTAGAAATGTAGAATGCAATAGGAAAAATTAAATATAGGTATTCAACTCTTAATGGACTGCATGAAATAAAGACATGGGGGAAAATCAGTGTCATACAAGAAAGCAGCAAGGGAAAATGATCGATTGATACTTAATTCGTTCAATCTAATCTCCTAATTAGTTTATTACATGATGTTTTAAACTTTGGTTGGCTCTTTACACAAGTTATATTCAATCATCAATAATAGCTTCACACGTTGCTCTTGTAAACTGTTTTATAAATCGGATTTTATAAAATTCCAGCATTTTTATGTAATTAGAGATTATCCTTTAGAGCACATGTTTAATGACAAATGGAGGAAGTCTAATGGGATTGGTTTTGTCTGGAAAAATTATTCAAAATGTCCTAAATTTAATATAAAGAGGTAACAATGTAGTTCTAAATCTTTTGACAATTTTTCAATATGATTCATTTGGCTAATTTAAATCAAAATCCTTAATTTGTAATCTAATTAGTACCAACCATTCTACATTATAAGACTGGCAAGTTGATGTCTATGACTCTTTAAGAAATTATTTTAAGAAATTTTATAAGCTTTTTTCTTTTTTTTTTTTTCTTTTTACCGTCAATGGTCTCAATCTTCGGTTTTGTTTTGTTTTTATTTTTTAAAGCGTTTTACTGTTTTGATTTTTTTTCTTTTATTCTTTTCCTTACTGTTCATCTTCTTCTTATTCTGCCCCACCATCACCGCACACTATTGGCAAGGCTTCACCGGGACCTCGATGATGGCTGGCGACCCTTGCGTAGATCTGTGCTGGCCATGAAAATTCCGAAACAGGGCATAGGAACTCATCGGGCATGGCTTCTCGACTATGATGGTCGGTTTTATTCATTGGGTAGTTGGGTTCGGGCGACCCTGCGAACGGAGATGATGGTCCCACCTGTTGAGCTAAGGGCCACCTTTTCTTTCGTTGGGCCTCTGGGTGGTCAGCTTCGTTATGGCTTCTTCGAAATCCATTTTTGGAGACTGTTTCTTGTCACCGAGGAGTGAGGAAGTAAGAAGGGGTCATCTCTCTCTTCAGCTTCACTTACGCATACATTCATCATGATGACTGGAATTGAAGGAGTATTAGTGAAGCTGCACGAGTCGTGGGATGGAAGAAGAATCGGATTGTTTTGCAGATTGTTGCGGCAATGGTACTGAACGCTGAAACGCAGAAGAAGACAAGAGTCTTAATGGAGTGGGAGAGATGGTGATGGTGACAGGAGGCGATTTGATGGTGTGAGGCGAGTGGGATTTCATTACTTCGCTTGCGGAAAAATGGAACCAATTAGAGAGCAGAGGATAAAATTGCAGATATGGGCAAGGGCCGCGACCCGCCATTTCCGACGATGGTGCGGGCCACATAAAAAGAAGATGAACAGTGATGTCTTCTTGGCAATGAAGTGGTGTGGAAAAGATAGGAAAAGAAAAGGAGAAATAAAAGAAAAATTTCAGAAACTTTAAAAAAAAGAAAAAATGCTAAACCTGGCCATTTCAGTTCATTTCTTCTACGTCAGTTGTCGGCAATGCCAAGCCGGAGGAATTAATTTCAATCGTGTTCCTTTTTTCTCCTTTTTTCAAATCAAGAGACTAATCATATTTTCAAATCAAGAGGTTAGTTATCGTGGAAGCACGTGTGGACTTTGTCAATTTTGTCTGCATAGAACCGTTCCACGGTCGATAGCAAGTTCTTCAACAAAGAAAAGTGCTTGGAACGTGCCACGGACGCCTATATGTGCAGGTAACGACATCAAGGCACCAAAAAGCTGTGTTAACTCCTCAGTCTTTCCTCAACGAGAATGGAACTGCACAGCTCAGATATGATTAATTTCAAGACCAGAGAGCTTCAATCACTCTTAGCCTTGGTTCTCTCTCTAGCCTTTGCCTTCACTGCTTCGGCATCGTCACAGGGCATCAATTTCAGCTTCCAGACTTTCAACGATAGTATCATAAAACTCCAAGGCGATTCAAGTTATGAGGGGAGCTTCATCCAACTTACGAAGTCCAGCACTAAACGCGTGGGGTGGGCCACGTACCACCAGCCTATGCGCCTTTGGGATAAGGGGACTGGGAACGTGGCGGATTTCACCACCCATTTCACCTTTGTCATCAATTCGAGCCACAGCACGGATTTTGCTGATGGATTGACCTTCTTTCTTGTGCCCGAAGGGTCTGAACTCCCAGGCAACTCGTCAGGAGGACAACTTGGTCTTGAAAGTCTGCAACGCAGTCCGTCCAGCTCTTTTTTTCATTTGTAGCCATTGAGTTCGACACTCGCCACAATTACGGTCCCGACTGGATGAATTGTTCACATGTTGGTATAGACTTGAATGATCTCAAGTCCATAAATTCAAGCTGCGTCGATTGGTTCAATGATAAAATCATGAATGGTGGGCAGATTAATGCTACGATAGCATACAATTCTAGCACGCAGAACTTAACCGTTCTCATGATAGACGCTGATGCCACGAGTACCAAAATAAATTCCTCCGCCATCTATTGTATAGTCAACATGACAGAGTATTTTCCGAAGGAGTGGGTAAATTTCGGTTTCTCGGCTAGCACAGGTTCATCTTTCGAGTTGCACACTATTGAGGCATGGGAATTCAGCTCTAACGTGCACGTGGCTGGAAAAAAGAGCAAGTCATGGCTGTGGTCTATCTTAGGCTCAGGTTCTTTCCTATTGTTCATTCTTGTTGGAGCCTTTATTTGGTTTCGTCACCGTTCGAAGAGCACGAGAACAGACATGAGTGGAGAAGAAGATCATCTAGCGATTGACGAAGAATTCAACCAAGTGTCAGGCCCCAAGAAATTCACCTACAAGGAATTGGTCGCGGCGACCAGTAATTTTGCAGTCGAACGGTTGCTTGGAGAAGGGGGCTTTGGTAGAGTATACGAGGGTTACTTGACCAGCATGAATGCTAATGTTGCAATCAAGAAGATTAACCCAGGGTCAAGACAAGGGATAAAGGAGTATGCTGCCGAAGTGATGACCATAAGCCGGCTACGACACAGAAACTTAGTCCAACTCATTGGATGGTGTCATGAGAAAAAGGAACTCCTCCTTATCTATGAGTTCATGTCTAATGGGAGCCTTGATTCTCATCTATTCAAAGAACGATCTTTCTTGCCATGGGAGAAGCGATACAAAATCGTGCAAGGCATAGCCTCGGCATTGCTCTACCTCCATGAAGAATGGGAACAATGCGTTATACACCGGGATATAAAGTCCAGCAATATCATGCTCGATTTTGATTTTAATGCCAAAATAGGAGACTTTGGTTTGGCTAGGCTAGTTGACCATGCCAAAGGGTTACAAACGACGGTGCTGGCTGGAACTATGGGCTATATGGCTCCCGAATGTGTTTACACAAGTAAGGCTAGCAAGGAATCAGATGTCTATAGTTTTGGAGTTGTTCTATTAGAAATAACTTGTGGTAGAGAAGTCATCACACCAAGGGCCGAGGAAGGCCGAGTCAGGCTTGTGGATTGGGTTTGGGAGCTATATGGAACCGAGAGGCTAATTGATGCGGTAGATCCGAAACTTGGTATCGATTTCGATTGGAAGCAACTGGAGTGCTTGATGGTTGTAGGGTTGTGGTGTGCTCATCCGGACTACACTAGCCGTCCTTCCATAAGAGAAGCATTAAACGTTCTCAACTTTAACACTTCGGCACCCATTCTCCCATCAAAATTGCCAGTCCCTACATACCTGGGGCCTCTATCAACATTCTCTACGGTATTGATTGCTTCGTCTCATGCCACCTCGACTAGCGGCATTGAACTCTCCCCATTTACTCCCTCTTTTGTATAATCCTCTTATTCAGCTTCCTCTACATTGCTCCAAAATACAGTATGAGTTCCTACTTTCGGTATATGTTTTCCTCGAAATTTTATTTCGGATATTATTTGCTTCATATAAATTTCTTCATCCCTTCATGTTTAAACTTCTATTTGATCTACGGGATTAAGTAAGGTAGTATGTATCTTCTTTGATGGTTTTATTATCTGTTATCAATATAATTACTGCTAAGTTATCAAAGAGTTGTTGGAAAAACTGGTGACTGGTGATTTTCTTTTTTTTCCATTAATTATCAGAGAAACATTTAATTATATGGCTTAGCTTGAGATAAACATCCTTTAAGTAGTGATTAGGGCAATAAAAATCTGTTGAAGGTTGAACATAGGTCATGTTTAGATGCTCAACTGACAAATACCCTGTCACAATTGATGGCGGTAATTGCGGACGTGGAAACTTAGCTTAGGGAACGAGATAAAGGAATTACATTACTCTAGACTCGAGGTTCAGGATACTGAAACTTAACATAAACTATCATAAACCATATTCTCCGCATGCAAAGAGATCCGCATTGATGACCAGCGGATAGATTCAGGGCGGCTCCTGCCAGCCTCCCGGTCGGTCCCTTAGACAAAGGAAATGAAGAGTAAGTAAGAGGAGAGAAAAAAAAATCTGAAAAGATGGGCCCCTTAGAGACGTGGCAATCACGAGCAATGAGCGGAGTGATGCACGATACCTCCTAATATTTTCTCGTCTACGGCAGAGCCACGACGAGAAACCATTATTCCAATCGTGCTTTTTCTTCGTCTTGTAGTGTGGACCCTGTCAATTTCATTTACATTGAACCATTCCACACGATTTTTTTGTGTCTGTCCTACTATAACTTTTAATTCACTCTAACCGTTTCACACAATTAATAGCAATTTCTTCTACAAAAAAAAGTCATTGAAACACACCATGGACACCAAAAAGCTCTGCTCAGTCTCAGATTCCAAGAGCAGTGTAGAAACCTCAATGAGAATGGGACTTCCCAACTCAACAGGTATCAAAAGTTTCGAGGCCAAAGAGCTTCAGTCGCTCATAGTCTTGGTTCTCTTTCTGGCCATCGCCTTCACTGCTTCGGCGTCATCTCAGGGCATCGATTTTAGCTTCCAGACTTTCAACGATAGTATTATTCGACGCCAAGGGAATGCGACGTATGATTCCAAGGGCTTCATACAAACTACAGTGGCCGATCGAGGACAGAACCAATATAATAGCATGGGATGGGCCACGTACCGAGAGCCGATGGGCCTTTGGGATAAGGTGACCGGGAACGTGGCGGATTTCACCACCCAATTCACCTTCGTCTTTGATTCGCTAGGGTTCTCGGGTTTCGGCGATGGAATGACCTTCTTTCTTGTCCCCAAAGGGAATTCCCGGACAACTCGTACGGAGGTGCCTTGGCCATTATAGATCCATTTCAGCAATTACGTCCATTAGTAGCAGTCAAGTTTGATGCCTATTGCAACAACTTTCATGGTGTGGTTGTGGACCCAAATTGTTCACAAGTTGCACATATCGGTATTATGGCATCCTAGAATTTCATGAAAATCCCTAAATATGCCATGAGCCATGGATAGGCGATGGAAACACCATTATTATATTTTGTAGCCTTTTGATCCATGATTCACAATGAGATTTATGGCCAAGCTTTTTTTTTTGGTGACCCAAGGAACCTCCGCACAGCCGATAGCTAGGAAGTAAACCCTGGGGAGGCACGTAGGAAACCACCACCCACGTACCCCGAGTATGTCGCCAATGACCCGCCTGCCTCCCTGCTTTGCAGGGGCTTCGATCCTGGGCCTCCTCGATGGACGTCACCAGGATCTACCAGCAGAGCCACCACTGCGGGTGGTTTTATGGCCAAGCTTTTAATGGATAAATTTTGGGAAAGGAAGTTCTATCTTTGGCCATATGTATTATAAATTGGAACTTATGGATTTATGATTTGCAAGTGCATAGCCATTTAATTTGCACGTTAGTACTTTAATTTAATAGGGATTTAATTAGTTTTTAAAAGTGGTCAAATTTTGGATTTATTTAAGCTTGGGACTTAGGCCCAAGAGTGTTGGGCCTATGGTGGGCCTTAATGGCTGGCCCACGAAGCCCAAGGAGAGGGAGGAGCTGCCGTCGGCCAAGCTGGCCCAAGCCCAGCCAAATTGGAGGCCCATCTTGCATAGAAAATGCCATGTGTTCCTTCCTAGTTGCCAAGTGTTTGCCATGCATAATCTAATGATGGCTAATGATGGAGGGGAGGAAAATTAGAGGGGAAGAGTGGCCGGTTTAAGCAAGAGAGAGGGAGAGAGAGAGGGGAGAGAAAGAGAAGGAAGAAAGGAAGAAAGGAAGAAGGGAAGAAGGAAGGAGGAGGGGCTGTGCGTCACCGTTCGTCGAGCCCGCCTAGTCCCGCCATCGTTCTTGCTGTGTTTTCCTTCGATTTGAGGCAAGTAGAGTGCTAAAACCTACCATTTGCTTGCTGTGATGTGTGTGTAGAAGATGGTGCATTTTGGTTGTGGTAGATGTGATGAAAGGTCGAAGCTATGGGGAGAAATTCGTTGGTCATGCATGCAGTTTCTGGAAAGACCAGCCCGATCGTTCTTGAGTTTGTGTGTTGCATGTGACTTTTTAGTCGGAATATTGTTTTTATTTCTTCATGAAAGTTGTAGAGAACACCTTGAAGAACAACATACTAAAATTTGAGGAAAAACTAACAAGAAATGGTTAGTGAAATGATTTTTCTTTGGAGAGACTAGATCTGGAATTCGTTGTGCTGACCTTCAGTGGTTTCGTGGTCTGTAAAGTAACCTTCGTGTGAAAATCTCACCTTTATCTCTTAATGAAAGTTGTAGTGTACTTCTTGAGGTAGAACATATGAAAAATTTAGAGAAAAAAAAACAAGAATAGGTAGGTGAAATCGTGGTCTTTCAGAGATGGTTAGATCTGGAAATTTCGGTACTAGGAACAGAAGTTTTAACCGCCTATATTTAATTACCTAGGACGAATCTGGCTTTGATGTCTTCATGAAGTATTTACCTTATGGTCTTGGCTATCACATAGTCAAATTTCATAAGTTTTGAATGTCATTTGGGTGTTTAATCGAAAATGTTTCTAAAACTGTGTAATCTGATGTGTTCGGACTTGGTAATGTTGTAATGCGTGGTCTATACCCTTTTTTTAATGAGATTCTTTTGGGAAAGTGTTCTGCATGAAATACCTTTATTTATCTCGTTCCTACAACATATTCAAATTTCGTAATTTTTGAAGTTCATTTGCCTATTTAACCAAAAATGTTTCAAAAACTGTGCAAGTGGAACTGACAGAATTAGTAGTGCTGTGATTCGTGGTCTGTATTGAACTATATAGGGATCTTTTGGTGTAGTGTTCTTCATGAAGTATCTGCCTTTATGTCTTGAATATCACATGTTCGAATTTCATAATTTTTTAATGTCATTTGGGTATTTAATTAAAATGTTTTCTAAAACTGTGTAAGCTGGATTGTGGGAATTTCAAAAGCTGTAATGCATGGACTATTCTGTTTTGTATGAGCCCCATGAATTATATTGTTTAAGTGATTGAATCTTGCTGCACATGTGATGATATTTGGCATTACATATAAGATCAAAAGCTGAATTGACTTTGTTGCCATCACATCATGTGTCATGTTGATATTGAGACACAATTGTGAATATGAATTATGATGCCAGAAGAATAGCTCAAGTGTCATAACTTGGCAAGAGAGGACACCTAAGTGCCATAACTTCAAAATGGTACACTTGAGTATCGGTTTCGAAGTTAAATGGAACACTTAAGTGCCACTCCGGCGAAAATCCAGCCAAATGGCTTATGTGGCAATTTTTCGGCGAGTTTGGTCCAATACGGTGTTGCTTTGCACGCTGACGTGGTGAGAAAATGCAAAAACGACGCCGTTTCGTTTCTGAAGTGTAAATAATAATATAAAAATTAATTAAATTAGATTTAAACTTAATTTTATTTAAAATATTTTAAAAAAAATTTTAAAAAGGGGGAGGTCAAATGGGGCGGCTGAGGGTTGAGCCCTCGCCATTGCCGCCTCCCCGCCGTCGCCGGGAAGGGCTGGCAACGGAGGGGGGAGGGTTGGCCGAGGTTGCCGGCCCCCAGCCGACCGGCGGCGAGGGCCGCGACCCTCGCCCCAGATTTGGGGCGAGGGCTTGCGGGCCCTCGTCGTCGGTCAGCCGACCTCGCCGGCCCCTGGCCAGGGCTCGGCGACCCATGCTAATCCTCTCCACTCCGTCACCGGCCCTTCCCGGTGGCGGCGGGGAGACGGCGAAGGCCTACGAGCCCTCGTCGGATCTAGGCGAGGGCCGCAACCCTCGCCCCAGATCTAGGGGAGGGCTCGCGTGGGGCGAGGGTCGCGGGCCCTCGCTGCCTCCCTACCGTCGCCGGGAAGGGCCGGTGACGGCGGGGAGGCGGGGCGGCGGCGGCGGGCTCGGCCCTCGGCCGCCCCCTTTAACCTCCGCCCGCTTTTTTTTTTTTTTTTTTTTAATTTAAAATTTTTAAAAATTTTCTTAATTTTTTTAATTTTTTGAATATTTTAAATAAAATTAAGTTTAAATATAATATAATTAATTTTTATATTATTATTTATACGTCGACACGAAACGATGTCGTTTTTGCATTTTATCGCCATGTCAGTGTATAAAATGATGCCGTTTTAGACCAAAGTTGCCGGAAAATTGCCACGTCAGCCATTTGGTCGAATTTTCGCCAAAGTGGCACTTAAGTGTTTCATTTTACTCTGATATTGGCACTTAAGTGTACAATTTCAAATTATGGCACTTAAGTGTCCCTTCGTGTCAAGTTATGGCACTCAAAGTGTCCCAACCTCGAATTATGATAAATGAGGATACCGTCAGAGGTGTGAGCCGACGATGCCCTAGGAGTGTCGGGATGCTCGGAAGGGAGTGCCGGATGCTCAGGATGTGGGGGTGCCGGATGTCCTCGGGAGTTTCGAGATGCCCAAAATGTGGAGGTGCCGGAAGCCTTGGAGGTGTGTGTCGAGGGGATACCTCGTGATGCCAGTTGGGATATGAGATGCCTGGAATGTGGGGGTGCCGGATGCCCGATTTTATTACAATACATGCTCGGATGTCCTTGGGAGTTTCGAGATGCCTGGTGGTATACGGTACGTAATTCCAGGGGGAATGCCTTGTGGTATGTCGGTACATAATCCCGGAAACCTTGGAGGTGTGTGCTGGGGGGGGGGGATTCCTCGTGATGCTAGTTGGGATGCGAGATGCTCGGAGGTGTGTGCCGGAGGTTCCTCGCGATGCCAGGTTGGATGCAAGCGATAAATTATGGGATGCAAACATTAGTCACTGGGAAGAAAAATTGATGAGACCCTTGTGAAAGATAAGAATTGAAAGTGAATCATGTGCATGGGTGTATGCATATAGCATGATGCATGATTTGCTTATGAAAGTAAATTGATGCTATTTGATATTGAAAATCCGATCATGAAGGTATGAATGGATCTCATGGTGATGTATGCTTGATAGCATGGATGATATGAATCATGGTGATATATGCACGATGGCATGGCGAGATATGCATGATTGCATGGTGATATATGCATGAATGCTTGATGATAAGTGTATGGTGGTATATGCACATATGGCATGGAGATATATGCATGAATGCTTGATGATAAGTGCATGGTGGTACATACACATATGGCATGGTGATATATGCATGGCTGCAAGGTAAGGTATGCTTGAATGCATGAATGATATGTGCTTTGCTCATGATATCTTGATTGTTCTGTTTGACGCATTGAGTAGTTTAGTGGATCTTTATTGCTGAGTGGTTGTACTCACCTCTTTTGGGGATTAACATTTTCGGACTAGATAAGATACCTCTGCTGCCACTGCCACCGGTAGATGGATCAAGTGGTTGGATATGAGTGCGAAGAGGAGGATAGCAAATGAAGGAACTTTTAGACGCCGACACTAATCGATGGACTTTAAGTATACGACTGTTGGAGGAGATGTCTGTCATCTTTTGAACTATAACCGAGTATAGAAGACTACGGCATTTTGATGTACCCATGAATGATGTCTATCTGGTTTAAGTAAATAAAAGTGTTTGGCTTTTACCTAAAAAAAAAAAAATGTTTAGTAGGTGTGCATCGTTTTATGAATATAGGGAAGGGAGTTGTTGGATGTGCTTCTGTATATGAACTACACAAGGGACCGATCTAAAAGATGTAAACCCCTATGGTTATATGGACCCGCTGCAATTGAAATGGTATCAGAGTGATATGTTATTAGGGAAAGTGAAAGGTAAGTAAACCGTGGCGATCCTAACAGATTGGGGGCCGTCGAGGGGTGCCATAGGTATAGACTTGAATGATCTCAATTCCAAGGTCTCTAGATGCGTCGATTGGTTCAATGATAAAATCATGAGCGGTGGGCGGATTAATGCTAAGATTACGTAGAACTTAAGTGTTCTCATGGTAGACGCGGATCGCATGGGTACCAACATTAATTGCTCCGCCATCTATTACAGAGTCAACTTGACTGAGTATTTGTCTGAGTGGGTGACTTTCGGTTTCTCCGCTTCCACGGGTGGACGTTTTGAGTTGCAAATTATTGAGGCATGGGAATTCAGATCTATTGTGCAAGTGGCTGGAACAAATATTCCGATTCATGCAAATGGTACAGATAGTTCGATTCCAACAAATGGTGATGCTAAAAAGAGCAAGTTATGGCTATGGTCTATCTTAGGCTCGGGATCTTTCATTTTGCTCATTCTTGCTCTAGCCTTTATTTGGTCTCGTCACAGTTCGATGAGAAAGAGAATTAATATGAGTCGAGAAGAAGATGATGTAATGATTGAAGAAGAATTTGAGCAAGTGGCCGGGCCTAAGAAATTCTCTTACAAGGACTTGGTCGTAGCGACCGATAATTTCGCAATCGAACAAGTGCTTGGAGAAGGAGGCATTGGGAGAGTGTACGAAGGTTACTTGACCAACGTGAATGCTCATGTTGCTCTCAAGAAGATTAGCCCGGGGTCAAGACAAGGGATAAAGGAGTTTGCCACTAAAGTGAAGATCATAAGCCGGCTCCGGCACAGAAACTTAGTCCAACTCATTGGATGGTGTCATGAGAAATAAGAACTCCTTATCTATGAGTTCATGTCTAATGGTAGTCTTGATTCTCACCTATTTAAAGAACAAACCTTCTTGCCATGGGAGAAGTGATACAAAATAGCTCAAGGCATAGCCTTGGCATTGCTTTACCTCCATGAAGAATGGGAACAATGCGTCTTGCACCGGGATATAAAGTCCAGCAATATCATGTTGGATTCTGAATTCAATGCTAAATTAGGCGACTTCGGTTTGGCTAGGCTAGTTGACCATGCCAAAGGATTAAAAAAGACAGATTTAGCTGGAACCAAGGGCTACATGGCACCCGAATGCATTTACATGGGCAAGGTGAGTAGGGAATCAGACGTCTATAGCTTCGGAGTTGTTCTCTTAGAAATAGCTTGTGGAAGAAAAGTCGTTGAGCTAAGGGTCGAGGAAAGCCAAGTTCTACTAGTGGACTGGGTTTGGGAGCTATATGGGATCGGAAGAATACTTGATGCGGCAGAGTCGAAACTTGGTTTCAACTTTGACGAAAAGCAACTAAAGTGTTTAATGGTTGTAGGGCTGTGGTGCCCTCGTCCAGATCACATTGCTTGTCCTTCCATAAGAGAAGCATTTAACGTTCTCAACTTTAATTCTCCACCACCTCTAATCCATTGAAATTGCCAGTCCCTACATTCTTGGTACCTCTATCCATATTCTCTATGTCATCAATTGATTCGTCCCATGCCACCTAGACCAACGGCATCGAAGTGTCCACATTTACTACATTTTCTATACCATCGTCTCATCCAGATTCCCCTGCATTGCTCCCAGATGTAATATAATCCACTTCATTCAATGATCAGCTTGAATTGGAAATTGTAATTTGAGACTTGATTTCAGATATTATCCACTTCATATGAATTTTTTCATTTGTACCTCTGTATTAATCCTTCATGTTTAGACTTCCATTTGATCTCTAGGATTAAGTAAGGTAGTATGTATCTTGTTTGATGATTTATTATCTATTATCATTTGCTAGATAGAGTTTCCTAGATAAAATGAAAGTAACCAACTCTCCAAACCTGAATTTTTGTTTGATGAAGTAAGGCGATTTGTGCCTTACTTCACTCCTAATCAGCCTAGAATAGGTTAGTGGTGACTATAATCTCATTAAACTGCTAATAAATGACAAATTAATTTGTGGTCAGCAGGGTTTGAGAGAGCCCGTGCGAAGGGTAAATGCCATCTTGCAAGAGGGTTATGAGAACCCACCTAGCAATCTCTTAACCTCCTAGAGCCCGTGCTCATCCCTTTTCTGAACCATCAGCTCTGAGTAATCTTCTTGCATTTGCAACACTTGCCATTGTTCCCAATAGGCAAAAAGTACGGACTTTAAGATCAAAGGTCGAGATTATTTGACATTGCTCCATAATGTTAAGCTATCTTCTAGTCTCTTCAAGTTGGAAAGAGTAACATAGAACTCCAATGAGATGGCTTTAAGCGTCAACACTAAACCAAATCCCTTTGGTGAACATATGCTCCAACAAGTCTAAACCACGTTCCATTGGAGACTCACATAAGCCGAGCATGTAGATGGTATTGGACTACACTCGGTCGAGCATCCTCATAGCTTGAGCTAAGTCACTCCATATAAGATGGGCTATCAGAGCATTGAAAGTAACCAAATCAATCAGGCATCCAAGTTTCAACATTTTACGAACCGTGAAGAATTGGAAATCAACTAGTCTCAAACAGCACAAACAACTGGAGAGGACCCTTAGAAGAAAGAAGTCATATTTAATTCTTAATAAATGAATCTGCTCGATCGCACAAATTGCAATCGAGAAATGTTACATTCGTGTCGTGACCCCTAACGGCAGGGCGAAATCCTTGGCAGAAGGCAAAGGCTTTATCTTGCTAATCCTCTTGAACAAAAATAGGGTGTCATCAAGATTTCTCAGGTCACCACTCACCAGCCTTGCACTTAGCTCTCACATGATTCAAGAACCATTATTGATTTGCCGAACTTGACTCTTGGACAGAACACGAAGGGCTTCACGGATGAATAGAAGTTGAGGACTTGCAAAGGGAAGGCGAGAGTACTCGTGCATGCCTTTAGCGGCAAGCTTTTTTCCAACATGTAAGGATACGAAACCTATCCATCTCCAGATCTTGACCTGCCTAAGCTGGGATCCTCAATTCTGTACGACCTTTGATAAAATCTCTTTCCAGTCATGTCATAGAACATCGCTGTTGTTGGATAATGTAGGCAAATAGGGGTTATTTAGTCAGGCTAGATGATTTAAGCTAGAAGTTGAAGTTAATGACTTAAAGCCAAGTGTTCTGTCATTAAGATTTCATGACATGAACAGGATAGTAAGCAATATAAACAAGTTGATGCAAAATGCAGGAACAAAGAAGAGGACAATAATAACTAGATTTCTAACAGACACAGCCTTTCATGTTCACCTAGTAGTTCATGGGTGTCCCTTGTCGTGCGAGGTTTGGGGAGGTATTTGATGTATGAAGAACAAAGACATTACTCAGAATTGATAGAATATTGTTTAAATCAAAATACTACCGGACTATACAATCTCTCCATTATCTATCTCCCCGTGAGAAGCCTTACACAGTTGAAGTAGCAACCTGCGAGGCAAAACCCAAGCTGTGTCAGGGTTCCCAACTTGGCGAAGGATGAGTTATCGCAGTTTGGGATGACATCAAGAAAGCCAGAGGGTTATTACAGCTAAACTTGCAAACATGGAGAGAAGTGGATGTCACTCACCCAACTCACTAGAACGAAGGATGAGACAAAGAAAGCCAGAGACGGAGCGATGCAGTCGTGGCTAGACTCTCACCGTATCCTCAACAAGTTTGAGAAGCCTTAGGCCATATCAAGAATGCCGGAGCAGAGCCTCCATTTCGAGTGTCCTAGTCTCAGAGCTACAGTCCCAGTTTGAGTCCACAAAGGCCTCCATCCAGGGCCCATAAGAAGGACGAGCTTGAGGTGATGAAGGCGGTCGACAATCTCACTGAGGCACTAGATCGAAAAAGTGAGGGGATGGACGTGCTCAAGCAAGAGATCAACGAGGGGTAGGAAGTGAGGCAGAAGATCAAGCAAGCACTACGCGTGAAGAGACAAGAGGCTTCAAGTGGGGAGCGAGCGAGCGAGATTGAGTAAGGGCCAAAAGAGGGAGAGAGAGCATTACAAGTGGTTGGGCTTGGGTTAGAGTCTAAACGCATCAAAATCCATAGTTCTATATGAGATAGCTAGTATAAGCACCTAGAGGGGGCTGAATAGGTGCACAATCAATTTATCGAAATACGGAAGCAATTATTGGCAAACGATAGAAAGGTAGTTCATTATTGATTGACAAAATGAAATACGATCAAAGTAAAGAGAGTAAGGGAGAGAAAATTGAACACAGGGTTTATAGTGGTTCGGCTTAATTCAAGCCTACGTCCACTCTTCCGCACTGACAGCCCACCGGCTGGATTTCACTATGAACAAAAGAGAAGTTACGGCACTCCTTTTCCTTGATTCCACAGTGTAGATGTTCTATCACACTTCCTCAAGGTTTCTCACAAATATAGACTCTCTTTTGTATACAAGTATTCGCTCAAAGGAATTGTCTAAACAACAAGGAGCTTCAGACTTTGGAATTCTTCTATCGCGCACACCTCAACAACTTAGAACGTCTTCCTTATATACTCTTTTATGCCATCATACCCGTTGGCACTTACCAAAGGAATTCCTCCAATCTACCCATTGGACGGAATCAATTAGGAAGATCATTCGGGCTATTAAAGGAACGTGTCGATAGCCCATCAATCCTGTTCGCCCATACAATCAGGATATCGGTTTCCATAAGTAGAACATTCCAAGAATATTTAGGCAATTATCGATTCCTTAATCTTCGAGTCAATCTCGATCAATCAAAGAATTCTGTTGTGTCTTTTCCAGCCACGAGATCTTCTCTAGTTGATAAGGTTAAGCCCTTAACGAAACATCCAGTTCTGGATAACCTTTCTTCAACGGATTAGAGATTATCAATGAGGATATACTTTGAGTCTTGAGTCTGGCTGTCCGGAGATCTTCATACTTTAAATAGCAGAGACTGCAAATCTTCAGACTAGACTAATGGAAATGTTTTGTCAGCTTCAAAACACTTCAAGAAGATTTCTCCAACAATCTCCCCCTTTTTGATGGTGACAAAACTTTCCTGCAGATTTGGACAACTTTGACCTGCAAAACATTTCTCAAACACATATGCATATCTTATAGAGATAAATGGCTAAATGAATAACACTAGAATCCGCAACCACAGAAAATAGGTTAGTCTAATAAGTGATAAAGCCATCCATAAGATACCAATGATAGTTAATAAAAGTAGTCAAGTCCAAGTCTAGTTTAGTTCTCATCCAGACACAAAAACAAAGTCAAACAAACGGAGTTTGATGATTCAAACATCAAAACAATCCACAAAATCCAACAAACAGTCCAACAAACCACACGATTAAAAATCAAGTTGTTCAAATCTTGCATCTCTCCCCCTTTTTGTCAGCATTAAAAAGGTTGAGATGAAAATGGAATGAAGTCAAGATTGCTTGGGAACGCGGACAAGCTGGAAGTCTCCCATAGACTAAACGATGCCTTCCAGCCTTTTCAAGTCTTCCTTCAATTGTTTTATTTGAAGTCCAAGAAAGAAGGTTAACTCACCCATCATGCTCATTTCAAATTCATCCTGCATAGTCTTAGAGAATTTCTTGCACAGACTTTCATTAGAGGATCCAAAAATAATATCATCGACATATATTTAAATAAGTAGAAAACTTTTGCTTTCTCTTTTAATAAAAAGAGTAGTGTCTACTTTACCTTTAAGAAATCCATTTCGAATTAAAAACTTACTTAATCTGTCGTACCAAGCTCGAGGTGCTTGCTTTAAGCCATACAATGCCTTTTTGAGTCTGATTTTTTTGGGTCTTCAAACCCTGGTGGTTGTTCCATATAGACTTCCTCACGGATGAATCCATTTAGGAAAGCACTTTTGACGTCCATTTGAAATAACCTGAAATTTTTATGACAAGCAAATGCAAGTAATAAACGAATCACTTCTAACCTTGCTACCGATGCATAAGTCTCATCATAGTCAATCCCTTCTTCTTGTGTGTATCCCTTGGCCACGAGTCTAGCCTTGTTTCTTATGACTTTTCCTTTCTCATCCATTTTGTTCCTGAAAACCCATTTAGCTCCAACAATTGATTTACCTTTTGGTTTAGGAGTCAGCTTCCAGACATCATTAACTCTGAATTTTCTGAGTTCTTCTTGCATAACTTCAATCCAGCTCTCATTGGATAAAGCTTCTTCTATGCTCCTGGGTTCTATTTCAGAAATAAGAGCCACAACACTAGACTCTTCTCGCCTTTTGGATCTTGTGCGGATTCCTTCATTGATGTCACCAATAATAAGATCTTTGGGATGATTGGACTTATGTTTCCAGTTGCTGGTTAATTTATCAAATTGATGGTCACTTCCTTCACTAGAATTTTCAACAGTCACTTGTTGCTGGTCCTTCAAAGTCTGAGTTGCTTCTTGAGATTCAGACTTTGTAGAGTCTGGAGCGGGTTCAGTCTCTTCGAGATGAGTCTGAATGTATTCATTTTGTGTAGAATCTTGGAATTTGACATTCATTGATTCTTCCACTGTTTGAGTCTTCTTATTGTAGACTTTGTATGCCTTGCTTGTGGTTGAATATCCAAGAAAGATGCCTTCATTTGACTTTTCTTCAAACTTACCAACTCGATCATTTGCATTTTTCAGTATGAAATATTTGCATCCAAATACATGAAGATATGAAACAATAGGCTTCTTTTCTTTAAATAGTTCATAGGGGTTTTTTTTTCTAGAATAGGTCTTAGAAAAACTCTATTGATAATATAACGTGATGTTGAAACTGCTTCAGCCCAAAACCGTAAAGAAATATTACTTTCAATTAAGAGAGTTCTAGCCATTTCTTGAAGAGATCTATTTTTTCTTTCCACAACTCCGTTTTGCTTTGGAGTATATGGAGAAGAGAACAAATGCTGAAAACCAGATTCTTCACAAAATTTGGCAAAATCCTGATTTTCAAATTCACCTCCATGGTCTGTTTTTATGTTTGAAATAACATACCCCTTTTCATTTTGAACCTTCTTAGCAAATTTTTCAAAGTAAGAGAAAGTTTCAGACTTACTTGCCAAGAAATATACCCAAATAAATCGTGAGTAGTCATCCACAATTACTAGGCAATATTTCTTACCTCCAATGCTCTGCGTTCTTGTTGATCTGAAGAGATCCATATGCAAGAGCTGCAGTATACGGTTAGTGGAAACTTGATTTATTGGTTTAAAGGAATTTCTTACATGTTTTCCCAATATACAAGGTGTACATAGATCAGACTTTTGGTATGATAAATTGGGTAGACCACGAACAAGCTTCTTTGCTGAGATCTTGGCTATCTGCTTCATGTTGACATGCCCAAGCTTTCTGTGCCATAAGTTTGCTTCATCTTGGATTGAGATTAGACATTGCGATTCATCTGGTTTCACGTTCAAGAGGTAGATATTTCCATGTCTTCGACCCATGAATGACTAAGTAGAGTCTTTACTAGTTCCTGAACAAATACCCTCTTGAAAGTTGATTCTAAAACCGGCATCACACAGTTGACTGACACTGAGCAGATTGTAATTGAGCCCTTCAACTAAAGAAACATTGCTTGTTGTGAGGTTCCCAATCTTTACAGTTTTAAATCCCACTATTTTTCCTTTGCTGTTTCCTCCAAATGATACTTTTCCACCATTCACTTGAACAATTTTTATGAAGCAATTTGAGTCTCCTGTTATGTGTCTAGAGCATCCACTATCCAGATACCATTTCACTTTTTTTTTTATAGTGACTTGCATTTAAAAAGAAACTCAAGCTTTCTTTGGTACCCATATTTTCTTGGGTTCTTTTGAGTTAGTCTGATATACGGTTTTTGCCCAAATTTTATTGATAGGTCTCCAAACTATAGGACATTCTTTCTCAAAATGATTTGCACTATTGCATTTTGAACATCTAAGAGCATTGCGACCTACCGGTTTTACAAAGTTTCTTTCAAAATGATTTTTGTAAGCATTTCTTGTGGGTCTTTGCTTAATTCTTTCTTTTACTTTAGGAAAATCGATTAAAGGAATAGTTTCAGCAGTCATTTCCAAACCAGATTTATTGAAATAAGGTATTTAAACAGAAAGTATTTTCTCCAATTTTTCAGATCCTAGAGAAAATCTTTTGGAAATATTTGAAATATCATTTTTCAAAAATGCATTTTCTTTTAAAAGATTATCTTTACTTTCTCGAGAGAGGAAACATTCTGGTCTAAGCATTTCACTTTTTCTTCCAAAACATTCTCTTGTTGTTTTAAAGCATAATTTTCCTTTTTGAGTTTGGAAATTCTTTTAAGAGAAGTCTTAAGACTAAAACATAATTCATCAATGTATTTTGAAACTTTAATAGGGATTTTGAAATTACTTACCTCGAATTCACTTTCTCAATCTGAATCAGTCTCGAAGTTTGATTTTGAGTTTGATTGTGCCATTAGACATATGTTGGCATAATCATCATCACTATCTTCACACTCCGTATCACTCCAGGTTTCAGCTTTGAGAGCTTTTCAATACCTTTCAGTTTTTCCTTAGAAGAGGACAGTTGGGTCTAATGTATCCCTTTTTCTTGCATTCAAAGCAGATTACATCTTTGTTTGATTCATCATCTTCAGCAGACTTGGTCTGTTGCTTTTGAAAACTTTGTTTCCTTGAATTGAATCTTCTTCCTTTTCTATTTAGCTTTCTGAATCTTCTTATCATGAGAGCAAGTTCTTCATCATCCATGTCGTCTTCAGAATCTGTTACATCAAAGTCATCATTAGATTTTAATGCAATAGATTTCTTACCTTTAGGATCTTCGTCTTCATTGATTTGTTCCACTTCATAAGACTGAAGAGTCCCAACCAACTCATCGATAGACAGTGGCATGATTCTTTGGGTCTCTCGGATTGAGGTTTTTATATGATTCCAATCGTTGGAGAGTCCACGCATTAGCTTGTTCACTTTCATGGGATCATAAATTGGTTGACCTTGATTTTCAAGACCATTTACGATTTCTGTAAAACGACTAAACATATTAGTTATAGATTCTCCTGGTTTCATTCTGAAGGCTTCGTATTGACCGAAAAGAATGTTGATTCTAGTTTCTTTCACTCGATCGGTTCCTTCATAAGTAATGTGTAATCTATCCCAGACTTCTTTGGCTGTATCACAAGAAGATATTCTGTTATATTCAGTAGGTGATAAAGCACAATATAAAAAATAAATTGCTTTTGCATCAAGAGCTTGTCTCTTGATTATCTCTTCCTGACTCATTTTGCTGGACTCAACAGTGTCCTTTCCTCTTTCCGAGATAGATGCAGCTTTAGGAATGATTCCTTTTTCTACAACGTCCCATTCCAGAGGATCCTTTGATCTTAAGAACGCCTTCATCTTGTTCTTCCATATGTTGTAGTCCTTTCCATCAAAGTAAGGCGGTTTGGTGTTGCTTTGCCCTTCTACCAGCCTTGGAGCCAACATACTAGCCATGGATCTTTTACTCTGAAGTAAAACACTTCAAACAAAGTGAGTACACGAGCTCTGATACCAATTGAGATAGCTAGTATAAGCACCTAGAGGGGGGTGAGTAGGTGCAAAATCAATTTATTGAAATACGGAAGCAATTCTTGGCAAACGATAGAAAGGTAGTTCACTATTGATTGACAAAATAAAATATGATCAAAGTAAAGAGAGTAAGGGAGAGAAAATTGAACACAGGGTTTATAGTGGTTCGGCTTAATCCAAGCCTACGTCCACTCTTCCGCACTGACAGCCCATCGGCTGGATTTCACTATGAACAAAAGAGAAGTTGCATCACTCATTTTCCTTGATTTCACAGTATAGATGTTCTATCACACTTCCTCAAGGTTTCTCACAAATATAGACTCTCTTTTGTATACAAGTATTCGCTCAAAGGAATTGTCTAAACAACAAGGAGCTTCAGACTTTGGAATTCTTCTATCGCGCACACCTCAACAACTTAGAACGTCTTCCTTATATACTCCTTTATGCCATCATACTCGTTGGCACTTACCAAAGGAATTCCTCCAATCTACCCGTTGGACGGAATCAATTAGGAAGATCATTCGGGCTATTAAAGGAACGTGTCGATAGCCCATCAATCATGTTCGCCCATACAATCAGGATCTCGGTTTCCATAAGTAGAATATTCCAAGAATATTTAGGCAATCATCGATTCCTTAATCTTCGAGTCAATCTCGATCAATCAAAGAATTCCGTTGTGTCTTTTCCAGCCACGAGATCTTCTCCAGTTGATAAGGTTAAGCCCTTAATGAAACATCCAGTTCTGAATAACCTTTCTTCAACGGATTAGAGACTATCAATGAGGATAGACTTTGAGTCTTGAGTCTAGCTGTCCGGAGATCTTCAGACTTTAAATAGCAGAGACTGCAAACCTTCAGACTAGACTAATGGAAATATTTTGTCAGCTTCAAAACACTTCAAGAAGATTTCTTCAACACTATAGGCCATACTACTCCAAATCCATTAATAAACAAATTGTCAAATTTTACTGAAATATATAGACTCAACTCATCATTTATAAATTGAAAATATGGAATTGGTGTGGAAAGTTCTTAGATCCATTTTCACAGCTCTACCAGTTACACATACGCAGAAAACCAATTCTACTAACTCGCACACTTGCGAGAGAGAGAGAGAGAGGGAGAGAGATGAGGGCTGGGCAAGGGAGAGGCAGTGGCCGAGAAGAGATAGCGATAGCTATGAAATGAATACATGTATTGTGAATTAAAATAATGAACTCATGGATCGTGAGTCGAGAGTGCAAATGAAACCGTAAGATCTAATAAAATATCTAAAATTAATATTTTGGGTGATGGGCATACATATCATACTATGCAAAATATGACCTATATTGATTCTTGCTCTCTTGATTAATAAGCGTCAACTTAACAAGGTTTGGAATATGTTGCAACTGAGAACAAAATCACATTCCATCGTAACCAAGAGCAACTAGTCACGCGGCCAGCATATATCAACAAACTTTTTTTTTCACGTGTTTATTCTCCTTTTTGGCATCACTGTAGGTGATTTTTGTATGTATGTTATTTGAGGTTGTAAGTAACAACATTTGTCAATCGGACTTACAAAATACAACCTGAAAGATTAAACCTAAAATTGAGCTAAAATAGACATATGATTATGGCCATACGACATGTAATTTGCATAGAAAGGAAGAGTTTGAACACTTCATTTTTCACAAATTCAATTTTATTTTTATTTTACAGTATAGGGATATCTTTATAAAGCGTCATATTCTTTAAATGACATTTTCATTTGTTAACACTCAAATTTTTGTCGACATTTTTGGTTTCCACTTAGCAAAGTTTTCAGCCTTCTAAGCCCCCTCCCTCCATTAGTCCAACCCATTTCGCTGCATGCTCTTTGCGTGATGCTGCTAAATCAGGTCCTCAGATGCGCGAGGCTGAGAAACTAAGCCACTTCTTTGCGCGCTCGAGGCTGAAGAAGCCCGATGAGAAAAAACCGACCGTCATGCCTCCAGTCCGGACGCGGGCGTGGACGGGTCTTGGGGGCGGCGATCTCTGAGCACCGAGTCACTGCTGGGGAAGCGGCCTATGATGGCGGAGGATGCTGTTCGCTTCGAGAAGATTTGCTGTTTCAGCAACTCCATTTCACCAAGTGAATCGGGTATGCAAAAGCTTTCTCTCCCTCTCTCGTGGACACGATCTGTATTTGGTCTGTTTTAGCCAAGGATGAGTCATGAAATTTGAATGACGAAATCGCGAGGAAGCTTGGATGCAATGCACATTGCTGAATCAATGGTCTGATCATGAAGCATATACATCGTTTTTAGATCTAAAATCATGCCAAAGTTGAATCAAAAGCTTGTTCTCGGTGCTGCACATCACCCATTTGCTAAAATGCCTACAAGAAGATCGATTTTTTTTTTTTAAAAAAAGTTGGAGCTTGAGATTGATTCGTATTCATGTTCATATTCGTTGAATCCTGTTTGCTTATGCGTGTTTTCCTTCTTCTTCTTCTTCTTCTTCTTCTTCTGGTGATTTGGTGGAAAAATCTTGCTTAATCGGTTGCATATGAATTTCCCGTGTTGGAATACCCGTTGGAGCTACCTATGGAAATTGAGAACCTAGTTTTTTAGGCGACCTATTCAACAAAGATTAAGATCTTATCTCTCAACAGTACTCAAATTTTCTTCATTCAATTTCATCTAACCGGTTGATTGGAGAATGATCCTTTGAATACTATCCAACGGTTAGTTTGGAAGTGGAGGAGTATAAAACAAGACCAAAGTGCTGAAGAAAACAAAGGTCTAGAATAAAAAATTCCAAAGTTTGAATGGACTTTGATCCTACGTATTTGTCTTTCTTAAACTATAAATTGTAATCTCAGAGAAGCACTGAAAGTGTAATTGAGTGAGATAATGAGACCTATCGGGTACTTTAGTATTATCATATATAGTTGTAACCTCTAATTGATTATCAAATGGAATCTAGCCAGTAGGCTGTCAGTATGGAAAAGTAGACATAGACTTCATTTAAACTAAATTACTATAAAATTCATATGTAATTTTCTCTATTTATTGACTCTTGTTTATCACTTATGGTAGACATTTGCACACTGGTGGTTATCCCATTATCACGATCAAAGTTCAGACTTTGATTTCACTTGATTATGAAGTTACTCATCTTAACAGTTAAAATCCACACAAATGTGTTAAGAATTTTTAAATTCGCCTATTCACTCTCCTCTAGGTGACATTGCTAGCCTTTAACTATATACACTATGATAACCAAGGTGTGATATATTTGACATACAATTTGATTTATCATGAGCAAATGAAACATATCAATATCAAGTACTATTTCATCCAATATGACCTAGTGAAGGGTAACGTGGTTCTGAAGAAGATCGCTACAATGGAGAACCTGGCAAACATGATGACCAAACCTATTTGTAGAAAGTGAGCGCCTGCCAGGGCATTGGGAGAGTAGGAAAAGTAAGTCAATGTATAGCTGTAACAGGCATTGGTCTTGTTATACGAGTGAGTTATATTTGAGAATCAGTAATAGTTTGTCATATTACTTTTGAAAACCAGCTTTATAAACCAGATTTATCAAGCCTAACATTTTGGGGGGAGAAAAGGTCTAGTAGTTTTCAAAGGGATTGATTTTTCATGCATGGCATGTATAATCAGTGCTTCACAGTATGGCAATTTTTTTTCTAATTAATTAGTTATGAAGTGCCTCCTCAACATATAAACATATTAACGCGAAAACGAAAGGATCTTACAAATAAGTTAATGCAATAGAACTAGAGAAATAAATGAGAACCAATAAGGGCAACATAGATTTTCATAATTCAATCTGAGTATTAGTACTCACATCTACGAGAAGAGCCAACAACAAACAGTCCACTATAATCGAAGATGTGGAGTTTATAATTCCTCATATGCCCGATTGTTTTCAAGACCTAGATTTAAGCTCAATGGTCAGTGGAGTAGCTATGTTTGTCTTATGGAGTTTCATTTTTTTTTAAGACAAATTATATAAGTATCTATTCGTAAAATTCTAAACGCGAGTGAACGTATCGAATAAGTAATATAATGATAAAAAAGAATATCATCCCCCAGAGATCGATGATTAATAAACTAATTAAATACTAAAATAGATTAATTCTTAAATTTATCTAACATATCAAAATATAATTTAGAATAAATTAAAAACAAAAATTGGAGACCAAATGCAATAAATCAATCAGATACATATGTTAGAGCATCATATTTCACCATAACCACTATATATGAATTTTAGATTGTTGTGGGTACAAGAATGATATCAAACATGTGATGGCAGCATTTCCTAATTTATTTACTATCATATTTCTAGGTATAGCAAACCTACTTAGCTTATTAATTCAGTATATCTCTATGTGAATTAAAATAAACATAAGTGCATTATTGAATATTTTCGGCTTACAATGAATCATTTGGATCACCTTATCACTGAAAGCTACACAAATAACGCAGTATATCTCTATCCACGCTTAATTCATGATTATATATTATAATGAGCAATTGCATATTATCATTTCTCGGTCTCAATCATACACATCAGATCATTCAAATGGTGGTCAGTCACTTGAAAATATTATGTACAATAATATATAACTCACATGAATGAAATTAATTGTAAAACATAAAAATCATGAATTCATATCATCATGGTTAAGCTACATCGTAGCCCTAACAAAAGAAAATTAGAACATAGTAGAAGAAGAAATAAAAGTATAAATCAAACGCAACATCTTGAATCAAAGAATAAGAATTCTGTCACCACATTTGTCTTTTCTTCAAATACTTGAAAAACTCTCACAATGAAAAACGATCTAATAAAAACCTAGCTACCCGCTCTGGCTCTCAATGTTCTCCTATTCATAGGATATATCCAAGATCCTTATCTCCAAGCAATTGTGCATAAAATTGGGGAGTAAATAAGAAGATCTTTGATTTGATATTTATCTCTTAACGCTTGCAAATAACTTTAGGAAACAAAATCAAGGATTCCTTGTGTCACGCCCCGAACCCCGAGCGCGCGCACATTCCACTATGGTCGATCAAATATGCGACATCCCAGGATAGGTTGCCGACACATTCATTTATTTACGCATGCAGAAGCGAAACAAATCCCCTGACAATATTTAACTTGTGATAGAAAAGCAGGCAATCAATCACAATACCAAACACTCATTTTCAAACACATAGGTTTAAATACAACTCTGGACTATCAACAAAATAGACCAGCTCGACAAAAGGGGAACCATCCTGAAACCAACTAGCAAGACACATTCACCGATACTTCAGTCTCCACCTTTCTAGACTTAAGGCTCCGGGTCCTCCACGACCGCCATCTAGGGACCTGAAATTTTAATCCCACAACCGGGATGAGATGATGTCTCAGCAAGTTCAACCCCCTAAACCCCTATTAGAAAGAAAATACGCCCAAGGGTGGCCTAGCCACATCACACAGAGAACTTACCTCGCCTCAGTTCCTTCTTGCAGGTTAGCACAATTCAAATCACTCAATCACAGATAGTAATAGGAACTTAAACAACCGGAACGCATTCACTTTCATATAACCAACAACCACGGGGGTCTTGATTATAAGACTAAATCATTATGACACGTCCCATTCCATGCCACACAATTCCGCCTCATAATCCGACACATCAACAACACTCAGTATGCATTCCAATTGATTTTCACTGCCACACAAGGGCATAGCCTACTCGCTGTTCGGCTATCTACTGGCATATAGCCAGGCATCGCCTCCCTCCATGGAGCGCGGCTTCGTCAGTACATCGACGGCGTTCCCGAAGGAGCATGGGCCCAGAATCAACTGCGACCCACATCCACCGCGTGGGCATCCCATATAGGGGCAAGTCCGGCTCAACAGCCCAAGACGATTCATCTTAGTCATCACACAGCCAAAGCATACTCGGCCCCAGGACACTTTATATTTCAATTAATGCTTCCACTTAAAATAGTGATCCCGGCCATTTTTCTTCATATTAAAAATATTCCAGAAATTACTCACGTGTGTGGAGACACGCTAATTTCGAATCAAAAAGCCAATATCTCACTTTTTCAAACCCCACTATTTAATATAATCATTAAAATCCAATTTTTGCATCAAAACCCGACACTTGGGTTTTTATGAATAAAATTCCTATTTACCACAATCAACACTCAATTGCCACATCCATCCATCAAATTCAAATTCTAAATGCACAGCAGCGATCAACACAAAATTCTGAGAAAATAAGGTTCCAAAATAATCTTTAGAATTTATTAAATAATTAAATTTATTCCGAAAATTAATTAAATAATAATATCCATATCTTTCACGATCCACACTCAATTTATAATATCCAATCATCAATTTCAAAATCTAACTGCACAGCAATGACCAGCACGAAATTCTGAGAATTTAGGGTCCCGACAAAATTTTCGGAATTTAATAAATAATTAAATTTATTCCAAAAATAATTAAATAATAATATTTTAATAATTTCGAATATTAAAATATTATTTAATTATTTAATAATTTCGAGATATTTAAATAAATCAAAAGTAAATTCCTTTTTGTTACATCAAGGCTTATATTAATATAAACCTTCATTTAGCCTTAAATTAAACTCACTTTAAGTTAATCAAGCACATTAATATAATCTACACTTAAATAAATTAAACTAACCACCTAATAACACTTAACATAAACTAAACACACCTAAAGCATCATTAACCCTCTAATCAAGGTTTAGTGAGCTAAACTCACCCGATTAACGAACCGAGCGGACCAAAACGACGAGGACGACGAGGGGATCGACTTTCTCCAAAGTGGGCCAAGCATCCGAGCTCGGGAAGATGGCCAAAACGGGCCAAACGTCCGCTGCCATACCCATTTTCTTGGCTGCTTTTCACGGGCGGAGGAGGGCCAAACGGTGGCTGGTTCGAGTCGGAATGGGCAGAGGAACGGCGGAGGAGCTGAACCGGACTTAGGCGGGGCTTCTCGGTGGCCGGAGGTGGGCTGGACGGCTTCGGTGGAGCTCCACCAGATCTGAAATGGTCGCTGGAACTTGGCTGAAGCAGGGACGATGGCATGAGGGAGGCGAAGGCGCGCGGCAGCCACAGCACGCAAGGGCGGCGACAGGCGGTGGCAGAGGCTCCTCCGGTGGCGTGCAGCTTTGGACGGGGCTGCTCTGGTTCGTTGGTTTGATGGGCGATGAACAGAAAGGAGCGGGAGAGAGAGAACGACGGTGGCGCGGGCTGAGCGACGGCGAGCGGGCGGAGGGGCGGCCAGCAACGAGCGGCCGAGCGGGTGGCCAGTTGGGCGTGCGAGCAGGCCGGCGAGCTGCTGGTTCTTCGCACAGCAGGAACCCGAGTAGCAAGAAGAAGAAGATGGAGAGGGCTGAAGAAGTCGCACGGTTGGGAGAGGGTGGAGAGAGAAGGAGAGAGAGAGAGAGAGAGATGGGACCATTCCCTTTTCATTTTCTTTTTCTTTAATCTCACACAAATGGCCCACCATGACCTCATCCCAGGTCATGCTCCACTAACTTCAAATCCCTTCCCACAACAATCTTCAATGGGTCCATTTTATTTTTCCGCTGGGCATGAAACTTTATACATCAATTCCTTCAATTCCAATCAATTCTCTCCCAATTGAATTAAATTGAAGTCCATAAAATTAACCCAAATGTCACCACACTTCAATTCACATCTTCACTTGTCCATAGAACCAACTTAAGTCCTAAAAGCGTGACCAAAAGACGAGCCTACTAATTTCTCGAGCAAAATTAACCAATTTCTGATTTAATTGTTGGAAAAACTCTGATTGCATGAAAAATCTTCCGAAGATTAGTCAATGATCCTAAAATGATTTGTGACACACCCAGACTTCCAATTTTTGAATTCGATCTCAATTCCACGGTTAATTTCATTTTGGCACGATACTAGCGTGGCCCAACCTACCAGGTAGCCTTTAAAAATTTTCATGCATTTGACCTGTGGTTGATCATCTCAAGCCACAATGTACATCTTTGAAACATTGGCGACTTTCGATTGTCGGGATAATCTCAAGGTTTTAAATACGAACACAGGGTACCCAATCGACAGAAAAGTCGGTCCAGTGCCGATCGACAAGAATTGTGCGATCTGGTGGAATCACCCACACTCGATCACATGTCTTTGTCGAGTCAACCTATCTCCGATCTCTAATCGATTTTTATTTGTGCCGTAATGACCCTTGCAGATTAGCTCGGTCGAAAGGTCGCTTCCTGGTCAAATTCTCGAGTCTGATGCATTAGAAACTCTTAACGGCTTCACCCGATAGACTAGTTTTCACATGAGTGGCCGACTCAAGGAAAAAAACTATATGCGTGCCAACAAAATGCCCGTCTCAATTTATTGAAAAAAAAAAAGAGGATTGGAAAATCGGGATGTCACACCCTGATTCGATATCCATTTTCTATTGCCTTTTGATTTGAATTCCTGATATTTGCCATTATTTTCCTTATTTTCTCCATATCTTATTATTCTATATAAACAAGGAAAATCATAAGGAAATCCAAATATTTTCTTATAGATATTGCATTATTTGTTGCCTAAAATAAGTAAAATAACTCTATTTTTATAATGTTATCAATATCATTTAAAATTGAAAACTTAAAATTACCCAAAAATATAATATAATATAATATAATATAATATAATATAATAATATAAATGGGCCAGTAATGGACTATCCATCTAAGCATAACATCTATATTTGTTCATCTATATAAAATTGAAACTTGATCATGGACTATTTTATGTGAGCCATTGTGGACTATTTTCTTCTTTGCAAAAAAGATTGTTCGGTATTCGATTTGTTCAATCTAATCCCTAATAATATGGCAATTAAAAAATCTATTAAATGTTGAAGGTCAAATGTATAGCTTAGTCACTAACGGTCAATTGTCGTTTTTAAGCGAATAACCAAAGCCTAATATTGACAAAGTCTCCAAAACCCTTCAGACCAAAAAAATAAAAAATAAAAAATAAAAAGAAAAAAGAAGGGGGTCCGGTAGACCTAACCTTTTGGTAATTGTTGTTCTAGTACGATTTGAACTAGTGTTTTTCTTTGCATCACATGGTATTACCATAACAAAGCAATTAATATGTTTAACACAAGACATAATCAATGATCCTGTCTGCTATTAGATCAGTGCTTGACTTATTAAAACTAATTTACTAAATTGGTATATACATGATGCTTCATATTGATAGCTCTTTACACAAGTGAGTTATATTAAAGCATCAATAATAGCTTGACACATTGCTCTAGTAAAACCAAATTTATAAAATCAGGCTTTTTTTTATGTAATTAGAGACTATCCTCTAGGGCACATGTTTAATGACCAATGAAGGAAGTCAAATCATTGAAAATTACCCAAAAAACCCAAACTATATTGTGTATGTGTCAATTCAATCATAAATTTTTCATTTTGACTCGTGTAATACTAATTATTTCGACAATTTTTCAATATAATTCATTCGGCCAATTGAGACTGACAATTGATAATGACGCCAACTATTTTATGTGATAAGGTTGGCAATATGAGAAGTATGGCTTCTCTCAAAATGACTTAAAGAAATTTGACAGGCTGTTTGATTTTTTTAATTTTACTGTTAATGGTCACAATCTTCACTCTCTCTCTCTCTCTCTCTTTTTTTTTTTTTTATGGTCACAATCTTCACTCTTTTTTTTTTTTTAACTTTTATTGTTTTGACTTTTTTATTCATTTTCCTGACTGTTCATCTCCTTCGGCCATGAGAGACCTCGAAACTCATCGGGCATGGCTTATCGAGTATGATGGTTAGTTTTTGGCTAGCTGGGTTTGGACAACCTGCAAAAGAAGATTGAATTTGGGGTAATCTTTGCGGACTAAGTGCTTTGGCCTTAACTGTTTTGTCACCTACCAGCGTGTCAAAGTCTCAACAAATTTGGGGGGGATAAGTACACTAATGGTGCCATAAGTTGTGTACGGCACTCACTTTGGTGTCAAAAGTTTACGTTGGATCACTTAAGTGCCAAATCAGAGGAAAAACGATCACTTTGGTGCCACCAACGAAAGATTTCGGTCAAAATTAATACGTGGCTTTTAAAAAAAAAATTGATAGGCCTTTAAATAACGTCGTTTTCGGTCCTCCTTTAAGAAAAAGAACGTCGTTTTGCCGTCCTACATGGATGGTTTCACGGAACGACGCCGTTTAGCTCACATGGGGATTGAAATTAGGGTTTCCGCCGCTCGGCCACCGTCGTTTGCCCGCCGTCGCTTGGCCACCATCGCTGCTCGGCCATCATCGCTCAGCCACCATTGTAGTTGCTCGACTAGGTGAGCGAGGAGATAGTGAGATTGTTGAAGGAAAAATCAAAGGCAAGGGCGGAGGAGGAGGAGGAAGAAGATGGGTCGAAGGTGCTTGCTGGTGTGCTGCTGCTGCTGGTGCGTTGCTAGTATCGCTGCTGGTGTGCTACTAGTGTTGTTGCTTGCCGTGCTGGTGCCGTTACTGGTGTGGGTCTTCGAGGAAGAAGAAGACACGAAGACAAGCCTCCCCTCTCTCAATTTGAGGATTAGGGTTTCAAAGTTGGAGGAAAGATGCCAAACGGTGTCGTTTTGGTGTTTGGATGTTGACTCAACTCTCCGACGAGCCACGTCGACTTCAAAAATTAATAAAAAAAGAGCCACGTCGGATTTCCGGCCAATTTCGTCGGCGTTGGCACCAAAGTGAGCGTTTTTCAAATTTTTTGCCACTTAAGTGATTCGACGGAAACTTTTGGCACCAAAGTGAGCGCCGTACACAACTTATGGCACCATTAGTGTACTTATCCCGAATTTGGGGTATTGACCTAGCCATCTTTGCGGACTAAGTGCTTTGGCCTTTGCTGTTTCGTCACCTACTGGCGTGTCAAAGTCTCAACGAATTTGGGGTATTGACCTGGCCATCTTTGCGGACTAAGTGCTTTGGCCTTTGCTGTTCCGTCGCCTACCAACATGTCAAGGTCTCATTGCCTTTTCTTTTGGAGGGTTGGTGTTGTTCTTGGCCATTGGCTCCTTTTGGCTGTTTTCACATGTTTGGTTGTATCTTCTTGTAGCTTTTCTTTTTGTTTGGCTTTTTCATGGATGCCGTTTGGCTTCCTGTTGCTACCTTGGTAGCTTTTGGCTTCCTTTTCCTGGCATCCTTCCACTCGACTTAGCTTGTTGCCTCGTTGAGTATAAGTTTTTTTATGCCAGTTTCCGACTAGTATAGTTTGGTTTAAGTCAATATATTCTTACCTTACCCAAAAAAAAAAAAAAACAATTACATAAGTGTTTCACTAAAAAAACCACAAAAAAAGGAAAAAGAAATAGAAAAGACAACGTGATCCCTTTGTCATTTAGGCGTTGTCTAGCCGAAGGTTCCAACCAGTACAGTCATTTCCAACCCTTTGGCGTGGTGGACTAACCAGGCCAAGTCAAAGTCCTCTAATTTCGCATAGAAACCCGAATCAAGCACAATGTTGATAGGATTTTATGTCCTTATGAACAACGCAGCATTCGCATTCTTTGTCGATACATAGCAATGTTGAGGATATTCATTGTTCGATTTAGTACCTCTTTTCCCCACTCGAAAAGCTTGATCCATCCTTGGAGAGATGAGAGTCTGAGCTACTGGAGATGAACTCTTAGAGATAAGGGAGGAGTTCCCTTTTTCTAGACGCGATAATTAGAAAGAGAACGATCTCCAGCAACCTTTCAGTTCTTGGATTTTTCCTTTTCTCAAGTATAATCAAAATGTCAAAAGTTATTTTTTTTATTTTTATTTATTTATTTATTTTTTTTTTTTTATGATGGAAGACAAAAACAAGTTGCTTTCTTCCCTAAATTTAGGAACTTTCGAAAAGAAGGGAACTGACCAGGAACGAGAAGGATTATTCTTTTATTGGTTTGAAACAAAAAGTCTAAAGTTGAACAAGCTGTAAATCACCTCTTTTTAAAAAGAGAGACACATGACATTACAAATGCGGCAACATTTGAACATGGTTGTGAATGTTTCAACCATCATGTGCTATGATGCGACGTGGGTTTGAGGAACGACAGCGATTGAGGATTAACATCGCTCGTTCAAATTTACCGGAGGGGAATCGTGGGCAACTGCGGAGCTGTGGAGATTTTCCATTCGCTTAGTTGAATTTCCTTAATGGGAGAATTTAAAGTTACTAGCCTTTAGCATAACTAATCGTAAAAAAAATGAAAACTAATATGGTTATATTTTAGAAATGTAGAATGCAATAGGAAAAATTAAATATAGGTATTCAACTCTTAATGGACTGCATGAATTAAAGAAATGGGGGAAAATCAGTGTCAAACAAGAAAGCAGCAAGGGAAAATGATCGATTGATACTTGACTCGTTCAATCTAATCTCCTAATTAGTTTATTACATGATGTTTTAAACTTTGGTTGGCTCTTTACACAAGTTATATTCAATCATCAATAATAGCTTCACACGTTGCTCTTGTAAACTGTTTTATAAATCGGATTTTATAAAATTCCAGCATTTCTATGTAATTAGAGATTATCCTTTAGAGCACATGTTTAATGACAAATGGAGGAAGTCTAATGGGATTGGTTTTGTTTGGAAAAATTATTCAAAATGTCCTAAATTTAATATAAAGAGGTCACAATGTAGCTATAAATCTTGTGACAATTTTTCAATATGGTTCATTCGGCTAATTTAAATCAACAATCCTTAATTCGCAATCTAATTAGTACCAACCATTCTATATGATAAGACTGGCAAGTTTATGTCTATGACTCCAAACAAAGTTATTTTAAGAAATTTTATAAGCTTTTTTTTTTATTTTTTCTTTTAATGGTCTCAATCTTCGGTTTTGTTTTTGTTTTTGTTTTTTTAAAGCGTTTTACTGTTTTGATTTTTTTCTTTTATTCTTTTCCTTACTGTTCATCTTCTTCTTATTCTGCCCCACCATCACCGCACACTATTGGCAAGGCTTCACCGGGACCTCGGTGATGGCTGGCGACCCTTGCGTAGATCTGTGCTGGCCATGAAAAACCCCGAAACAGGGCATAGGAACTCATCGGGCATGGCTTCTCGACTAGGATGGTCGGTTTTATTCATTGGGTAGTTGGGTTCGGGCGACCCTGCGAACGGAGATGATGGTCCCACCTGTTGAGCTAAGGGCCACCTTTTCTTTCGGTGAACCTCTGGGTAGTCAGCTTCGTTATGGCTTCTTCGAAATCCATTTTTGGACCGAGGAGTGAGGAAGTAAGAAGGGATCATCTCTCTCTTCAGCTTGGCTAACGTATACATTCATCATGATGACTGGAATTGAAGGAGTATTAGTGAAGCTGCACGAGTCGTGGGATGGAAGAAGAATCGGATTGTTTTGCAGATTGTTGCGGCAATGGTACTGAACGCTGAAACGCAGAAGAAGACAAGAGTCTTAATGGAGAGGGAGAGATGGTGATGGTGATGATGACAGGAGGCGATTTGATGGTGTGAGGCGAGTGGGATTTCATTACTTCGCTTGCGGAAAAATGGAACCAATTAGAGAGGAGAGATTAAAATTGCAGATATGGGCGAGGGCTACGACCCGCCATTTCCGACGATGGTGCGGGCCACATAAAAAGAAGATGAACAGTGATGTCTTCTTGGCAACGAAGTGGTGTGGAAAAGATAAGAAAAGAAATGGAGAAATAAAAGAACAAGTTCAGAAAATTAAAAAAAAAATGCTAAACCTGGCCATTTCAGTTCATTTCTTCTACGTCAGTTGTTGGCAATGCCAAGCTGGAGGAACATCATTTCAATCGTGTTCCCTTTTTTCCTTTTTTTAAACTCAAGAGACTAGTCATATTTTCAAATCAAGAGGCTAGTCGTCGTGGAAGCACGTGTGGACTTTGTCAATTTTGTCTGCATAGAACCGTTCCTCGGTCGATAGCAAGTTCTTCAACAAAGAAAAGTCCTTGGAACTTGCCACGGACGCCTATATGTGCATGTAACAACATCAAAGCCCCAAAAAGCTGTGTTAACTCCTCAGTCTTTCCTCAACGAGAATGGAACTTCACAGCTCAGATATCATTAATTTCAAGACCAGAGAGCTTCAATCACTCTTAGTCTTGGTTCTCTCTCTAGCCTTTGCCTTCACTGTTTCGGCGTCGTCACAGGGCATCAATTTCAGCTTCCAGACTTTCAACGATAGTATCATAAAACGCCAAGGCGATCCATTTTATGATGGGAGCTTCATCCAACTTACAAAGTCCATTGAACGTGAGTCGCTCGGTGGTTGGAGCGTGGGGTGGGCCATGTACCGCGAGCCGATGCGCCTTTGGGATAAGGCGACCGGGAACGTGGCGGATTTCACCACCCATTTCACCTTTGTCATCAATTCGAGCCACAGCACGGATTTTGCTGATGGATTGACCTTCTTTCTTGTGCCCGAAGGGTCTGAACTCCCAGGCAACTCGTCAGGAGGACAACTTGGTCTTGAAGGTCTGCAACGCAGTCCGCCCAGCTCTTTTTTTTCATTTGTAGCCATTGAGTTCGACACTCGCTACAATTACAGTTTCGACTGGATGAATTGTTCACATGTTGGTATAGACTTGAATGATCTCAAGTCCATAAATTCAAGCTGCGTCGATTGGTTCAATGATAAAATCATGAATGGTGGGCAGATTAATGCTACGATAGCATACAATTCTAGCACGCAGAACTTGACCGTTCTCATGATAGACGCTCATGCCACGAGTACCAAAATAAATTCCTCCGCCATCTATTATGTAGTCAACATGACAGAGTATTTTCCGAAGGAGTGGGTAAATTTCGGTTTCTCGGCTAGCACAGGTTTATCTTTCGAGTTGCACACTATTGAGGCATGGGAATTCAGCTCTAACGTGCACGTGGCTGGAAAAAAGAGCAAGTCATGGCTGTGGTCTATCTTAGGCTCAGGTTCTTTCCTATTGTTCATTCTTGTTGGAGCCTTTATTTGGTTTCGTCACCGTTCGAAGAGCACGAGAACAGACATGAGTGGAGAAGAAGATCATCTAGCGATTGACGAAGAATTCAACCAAGTGTCAGGCCCCAAGAAATTCACCTACAAGGAATTGGTCGCGGCGACCAGTAATTTTGCAGTCGAATGGTTGCTTGGAGAAGGGGGCTTTGGTAGAGTATCCGAGGGTTACTTGACCAGCATGAATGCTAATGTTGCAATCAAGAAGATTAACCCAGGGTCAAGACAAGGGATAAAGGAGTATGCTGCAGAAGTGATGACCATAAGCCGGCTACGACACAGAAACTTAGTCCAACTCATTGGATGGTGTCATGAGAAAAAGGAACTCCTCCTTATCTATGAGTACATGTCTAATGGTAGCCTTGATTCTCATCTATTCAAAGAACGATCTTTCTTGCCATGGGAGAAGCGATACAAAATCGTGCAAGACATAGCCTTGGCATTGCTCTACCTCCATGAAGAATGGGAACAATGCGTTATACACCGGGATATAAAGTCCAGCAATATCATGCTCGATTTTGATTTTAATGCCAAAATAGGAGACTTCGGTTTGGCTAGGCTAGTTGACCATGCCAAAGGGTTACAAACGACGGTGCTGGCTGGAACCATGGGCTATGTGGCTCCCGAATGTGTTTACACAGGTAAGGCTAGCAAGGAATCAAATGTCTATAGTTTTGGAGTTGTTCTATTAGAAATAACTTGTGGTAGAGAAGTCATCACACCAAGGGCCGAGGAAGGCCGAGTTAGGCTTGTGGATTGGGTTTGGGAGCTATATGGAACTGAGAGGCTAATTGATGCGGCAGATCCAAAACTTGGTATCGATTTCGATTGGAAGCAATTGGAGTGCTTGATGGTTGTAGGGTTGTGGTGTGCTCATCCGGACTACACTAGCCGTCCTTCCATAAGAGAAGCATTAAACGTTCTCAACTTTAACACTCCGGCACCCGTTCTCCCATCAAAATTGCCAGTCCCTACATACCTAGGACCTCTATCCACATTCTCTACGGTATCGATTGCTTCGTCTCATGCCACCTCGACTAGGGGCATTGAATGCTCCACATTTACTACCTCTTCTGTATCTTATTCAGCTTCCTCTGCATTTCTTCGAAATACAGTATGAGTTCCTACTTTCGGTATATGTTTTCCTTGAAATTTTATTTTGGATATTATTTGCTTCATATAAATTTCTGCATCCCTTCATGTTTAAACTTCCAATTGATCTCCGGGATTATGTAAGGTAGTATATATCTTCTTTGATGGTTTTATTATGTGTTATCAATATAATTATTGGTAAGTTATCAAAGAGTTGTTGGAAAAACTGATGACTGGTATTTTTTTTGTTTTTTTTCCCATTAATTATCAGAGAAACATCCATTATATGGCTTAGCTCAAGATAAACATCCTTTAAGTAGTGATTAGGGCAATCAAAAATTATTGAAGGTTGAACATAGGTCGTGTTTAGATGCTCAACTGACAAATAGCCCGTCACAACTGATGGCGGTAATTACGAATGTGAAAACTTAGCTTAGGGAGCGAGATAAAGGAATTACATTACTCTAGGCTGGAGGTTCAGGATACTAAAACTTAACATAAATTATCATAAACCATATTTTGCGCATGCAAAGAGATTCACATTGATGACCAGCAAACAGATTCACGGCAGCTCCTGCCAGTCTCTCGGTGGGTCCGTCATTGGGCGGCTAAGAACAACATGTGTAAAGATGGCTTCCAGATAGTTGCGAGGGTCAGGGTCCTTTGTGTGTCGCGATTGTAATAAGAGACTCAATTGGCCGTTGTTTTTGACCAAACAAGAAAAGCCTAATATAAAGAAAGAAGGGGGTCCGGTAAACGGAACACGTGTTTTCCTTTGCATCGTATAATATTGCTACTAATAACCAATAATTGGTCGTACTTTTCAAAATTGGCAGTCATCTTCCGTTAAGCACCGTGCGTAAGCAGTGACTCGCTTTGATATTAGATCAATGCTAAACTTCTTAAACATGATTTACGAAATTGACACATGAGCGGTGCCCTAGACTATGGATAGCTCTTTACACATTTACCATTCATTAAAATTTTGTCAATGAGAACCGTTAAAAATCTACCTATATGGACGACAGAAAGCAAACGGTGTTGACGTGGCACTCATATAGCTTAATTGAAATAAAAACTAACATTTTGGCTGATAAATGTTTAACGAAACTTTGATGAATCGTAAATGTGTCACATAAGTACAAGTTTTGAGTTTTTTTATGTCACAAGAAAAAGTTTAACGTAAATGTGTCACGATAAATATAATTTAGGGTTTTTGATATTGTATGAAAATTTCAGGATAATGGTATCACACATAATTTGTAGTTGTTTTTATGACTTTTTTCCTTTTATACAACCGCGTTCTCTCTCTTTTTTTCCTAGTCTAAGAACCTCTGTGGACCATCTCATTTTCGTGTACGTTGAATCATCCCGAAATTGATCGCAAGTTGCTCAGGAACCAAAAGCCTAGGTCTTTAGGACCCACCATGTTCACCTATATGAGCATGGTTCACTGTTGAATCATGCTGGAATTAGGAGGATAGTATGATAAAATCTTAGTCTATCCAAAGGAGATGGTGCCTATAAGTAGGTCTTCGAAGACAAAAACTGAATAAGTCGGACTGCTCAGTCAGAATTAGTAGTCCAACGTGGGGTTAATGCATTTGTTCTATATCGGAACATGTAGGAATATCGTGGAGGCCTCTACAACACATTGCTATCCAACCTAACTGGAAGAGACGGACATGATAATTCTAGAACAAGTTGTAATTTTGATGAGCTTTCCGAGTCACCTAAATCTTCAACCCTATCAAAGGGGTCGCGTATCTGATATTCAGAGCTTCTCTTTTCATGGCCAGTTCATGACTTATCCATCTGTCCAACAATCAAGAAATTTCTCTGTTCTAGTTCCTTTGTATTTCGAATTTGTTCGCGTGAACAAACTAAATCTCTTGTCGTTTTGTCGGAATCTAGTTTCTGAGAGCGTTTATGGAATTCCTTGGAAGCATGACGTAATTTGCGATTGGGTAAAGTCTAGGTTTTTCCCTTGTTTGGATTTCATGAAATTGTATTGCTTATATGTCCTTTGTCTTGAACAATTTCCATTTTGCGCATTCAAACCCTGGTATCACACTCCGTTTCAGCATCGATTTTGGGCCCAAAAGTGGGCTGAATACATGCTGTACAAACTGCTCCATGGTCTGGACAATGGGCATTTAGCCCACTGTTGGTCTCTTTTTAGCTTTCCTACGTCAATTTTCAATATTCCTTCACCCCAAAGCTCATTCTAACATCCAATGACATATCATTCATTCATTTAGACCCATTTATTTCATGAAAAAATATTTTTTGAGAAAACATTTTACTCATTATCCGGCATTTGAATACTTAGAAAAATGAGTTAAAGGAAATGTTTTCTGGGTCAATGGAAAATCTATACTTAATTTAGAAAAATGATTTTTTCTTTAAAAAATTGGAAACTATTTTTCAAAATATGACTAGATATTGGTTCTTAGATTAGAAAATTTACGCTTGGGTATGGGAACCCTAATGCTCATTCCTAGGGCCTTGGCATCCAACATTGAGTGCTAGGGCTTGCATCCATTAAAACTGGGTTTGCGACCCTAGTGCCCACGCTTAGGTACTCGCGCTTGTGCTCGGTCCATCAAGGCCAGACTTCCCAGTGCTAGTACCTTGGTCTCTAGCGGTCCATCGAGGCTAAGCCCCCAAGCCCTAGCACCAAGGTTGGGTCCACAAAGGTTGAGCACAGGACCCTAGTACTTGTGCCTAGCTCCCCCATGTTGGAGCTCGAGTCCATCAAGGCCAACCCTAGAAACTCAATGCTCACGCTCGGAAACCCCAGCACCCATGCCTGGGTCTATTAAGGCCATGCTTAGGATCCTAGTGGCTAGCCTCGAGTCCATCAAGGCTGAGCCTAGATTGTGGACCGTGCCCAGATCCCCCACGTTCGAGCTTTGGGTCCAACAAGATTGAGGCCTGAGACTTCAATGTTTGTGCCGAGATCCATTAAGGCCATCACACTCATCTATAATGGAGGAAAATGGTCACAAAGGTCACTTTGACCTTCGAGTTTCTGATTGACCATCCTGAAAACATGGGGGAGGTCATCATAATCGTTTATAATGGCAAGGCTACTCACCTTCCTCCTATGCATCACTTTAGGGAGGACTTCCATGAGTTCTGCCTCTTTGTCTATGAGGTGCTGGACTTGTTCATTAAGAACTAGGTACCACCTCTTCTTACCATAAAGTAGAAGAAGAGCTCATGAGAGGTGTCGACTACAATCGACATCTTCAATAGCTTCATGACGGATGGCATCAAATAAGGGATGACACACAGAAAATGGTGGAGGTAATCATAGCTTATAGAGACAATGTGGTTAGGCAGCGAAAAAGCATCCAAGCACGGAGTCCCAACCATGGTTTTCCTCATCTGGTACCTAGTTTGCAGACCATTCATGAAGAGGAGATTGTTATCAACTAACAAGTGAAGACTAGCCTTGGAAAGAGGGTCGAGGCATGTCAAGATGCCCTTGTGGACTTGGATCAAATCAACGCCAGAATAGAGTCAATCCTAGAGGGAAAACACCTCACCCATCACCAAGCCGTTGAGGAGAATAGGGACATAGAATAGCGCCTAGCTAACTTTTTTTTCTAGGTTCTAGTGCCATTTAGGCTTAGATGGATTGACTTCTGTCTATACTACTCTCTTGTAAATATGATGGAAAATGAATGGCAATTTGGTCTTTTTGTACTTTGGACTACTTACAGATAAACTTTATGCCTAAAAAGCTCATTCAAATGGGCAAATGCTAATGTCTGCACCTTTTGCATAACTCCAACAATATCAATCTATATCAATGCCCATTATCCGCAACGCTTCAAATCCCGTCAATTTATCAATAAGCATTGTTTCTTCCCAAGAAATTTGTTATGATGAAAAATTCTAAAATCACGTCCTTTCAAATCCTCTTTACCCATCTTTATATATAGAGGACTAAAAAAAGTATGAAACTATTCACACATATCCACAAGTCTTCTCCCCTTTCTATTTTTATCCCTCGCTTTGAATCTATGGCTAGTCGATCTCTTCCTCTGCTTCATCTTCCTTGCAGTGATAAGTCCGTCACCCTGTGGAGGGACTTACTCTTGAAACCGTTGCTGACTTTTGCTGTAATCTCTAAAGAGCCAAAGATTATTGAAGCCATTTGTTGCAATCCGGCCTCACCACCGCCCGCAAAAAAAGGGAGGGGGGGCAAGAGATCAGTTTAGAGGTACTTGACCACGAAGTTCCCTAACGGTCTCATCCATGAAGGCGTCATCACCTCGTTTTCCTAGCAAATCTCTTGTGAGTTCACTTAATCACGGTCATGATATCTTTCAAGCTTGTACCTCGCGTGACAGCGGAAGGTGGCATGACCTTACCTTGACGTCACGGCACATCTTGATCGATGGTTTTAAGATCGAAAGGAAACTGAACATTGTTGATACCTAAATTTTGGCTATCCTATTATTTATTTATTGTATAGAAAATTATGGGTCAATTTTATCCCTAAAAAATATTTCTTGCATATATATTTGGGTGTATTTATTTTTAATTTAATTTTTTTTGCATTTTATTGGATCGGTGGTGAATGGATTCAAATTAATGGTTCTGAGCTTTAAATTGATAAATTGAACTAAGCCCATAAAAAGAGCAAATTGGCCCAACCCGTATTTGAAAAAATCCTATTGCAATTTTTGAAAAAATCAATAGAGAATATTCATGTTTGCAAAGGAAATCAAGAAAAGGTGTGGAAAATAAAAGTGATATTACGTGTGAAAAAGAAATCTTCGCGGATGTTTACTTGAAAAGGAAATTAAAACTCTAATTTTTGACCTATAAAAAGATTATTCGTGTAGGGTTTTGAAGGGGCACACATATTGATACGTTCGGCCATATAAGGGGGTTTTTCATCGTCGAAAAAGGAACAGAAAAAGTAAAAAAAAAAAAAGTGAGAAAGAGAAGAAAAGGGAAGAGAGTGGACGTGTGCAGGGGAGCAGAGGAACTAGGAAGGAAGCGACCGGTCAGCAAGGAAAGAAAAAAGGAAAAGAAAAAAGAAAAATAAGGCTACAATGTCGACTTCCTCGCGAGGAAGCCCTTGACCGCACTAGCCTAGGTCGCGCCGATCGCTGCCTCAACACCGTGACGCCTGTCTTCCCCTGCGCTCTCGCCACCACTGCCATTCAGCCAGTTGTCTGAAGCTCCGCCCCCCAGTCGCCATCTGTGAAGCCCGCGAAGCCGTCTCTGCTCCCGAATCGCCGCGCCTCAGCCAATCTCCCTCGCCGACGCCTGCTGAAGCTGCACCTCTGCTGCCCGCTGCACCCTGCCGTGCCACCACGCGCTGATCCACGAGTCGTCGATGACCCAGCGCCCAACGCCGCCCTTGCTCAGCCCGCACTACCCCGCGAAGCCACTGCCGCCTCGCCGCATCTCCGAGCGATCCACCGCACCGATAATGACACCCCTGCTTCTACTCTGCTCCGTCTTGCCAGAAGCTGCACCGCTGCGCGACTCGACATCAGCAACGCCGCGCGACGCTGTGCGACCCCTCGCCTGCGCTGCCCTCTCTGTGAAGCCACTGCTGCCCTTCCTCTGGCCGTGATCTGCTCAGCTTGACGCCTTCACCGCTTGTCGCTCCTCCACTTGCCGTCGCATCACATCCGCCAAATCCGGATCCGAGCCGGATCACTGCCCCTTTCGACCCAACGCCCCTTGGAGCACCTCTGTCCGTGACCGCTCGGCGTCCGACACTCCTCCTCCGAGTGATGCCAACAGCTCGAGATCCCGTGACCCGCCTATTGCTCCGGCCCGCGCCGCACCTCGCTCACCTTCCTTGCCAGCCACCGGATCCCTCGCCGGAGCTTCGATGACGGCGACCGGCGGTGACCAGCCACCCCTGCCAAGTTGTGGGTAAAAAGGCGAGGAAGAGAAAAAAAAAAAAAGAAGCAAATTTGGTAGTTTTTTCTTTCTATTTACTTTTATTTTGTTATTTATTTATTTATTCTTATTTTACTTTTTTTTTAGTATAATTATTCCTTAAAGTAAGATTGAAGCTCTCGACATGAAATTGCCTCTGAAATTTGGGATTGATAGTTTGATTTTTTTGCGTCCGAAATCCGACTTGCAATCGCAATTGCTTAAAAAATTGACAATTCAATCTCATGCTCAAAATTCGATTCACGATTTTATTTAAAATTGACCAACTTGATCTTACGCGCAAGATATGGTTCGTCAATTTTTTGGATATCAATCTTAACTAGCTCTAGTGGTGGTGGGGGCTCAGTCCACCCCAGGGTTTACTCCGCCGCGAAGCGACGCACGGAGGTTCCCTAGGTCATTCAAAAAAAAAAAATCTTAACTGGCTCTGATCGTGTGGCTTAAGTTGATTTTGCTTTCGTAAATAAAAAAATCCAAAAAATGTGAGTTAAATTAAGTTTCTTTCTTGTTTTAGGGTTATCTTACATGTTTAGGGTAGGAAATTTATTATTTCGAATTTTTAAAAATAAAAAATACCAAAACATAAATTTAGGACGTTAGATTTTCGTTTCACTGAATTAAATTGCATGTTTAATTATTTGCCAATTTTAATTTCGATTTTTTTAAATAAAAAATGAACAAAAATAATAAACAAAACAAAAATAAAAGAAAATAAATTAGAATTAAGGCATTATTTGCACGTCATTGCACATTAGGATAAAATGCATATTTCATTTTAAATTTAGATTGATTTAGATAGACTGCATATTAGGTTAAATATTGCTAAGTTAAGATAATATCATGGTTTAAATTAAGGTTCAGCCTGACCTAATCCTTAATATAAGTTGGATAGAATCTTAATTTAGCTAGATAATTTTCACATTTTTCTAATTTCGAATTTCATATAAAAAATATAAAAAAATGTCTTAGGATAAATTAATTCCATTCTCTAGGATAGATCGCACATTTATTAAGAAAACATAAAAAAGATTATGTATATGTCATTTAGAATTAGATTCATGAAATACATGTCATTTAGTGATTGTTGCTAGGTTCATTTAATTAGCAATTGTCTGTCATTAGAATTAGGTCATTTAGTCATATTGCATTGTATAAAGCATGATTTTCATTAATTAAATGAAATTAAAAAAGAAATTGCATGTTAATTAGAAATAATATCTAGGATTGACGATGTGAATTATGGTCTAAGAATTCAGATGTTTTCGTTACTACAAGGTAAGTCTTGCAATTTATTCACTGCTTTTCTTGGGCGTTAAATTGGCAATTTGCGCACCCGCATAAACACCTCACATGTTAGGGAGGTACATTAAAATTAATTCAAGCTGCCTGCCAAACATTTTTTCAAAAATAAAAAAGAAAAATACCGAAAGGTCCATACCCCTCACAATCATGATAGCCTCCCAAGATATACATCCATCAAAGATAGCATCACTTCATCTTTATCAGCTTTGTTATCTTGAGTATGCTAAATCACAACTATGAACCTTTTCCAAAGGTCCATACCCCTCACGATCAGTTTGATTATATGATATAGTTGTTTAAAACAACTTAGAGATAGGATGGGAGTCGCTATTAGCCTCTTTTTTTGGAGTCGGCTAGAAAACCCAATTGAGGGTCATGAGTGGTCTCTCGATTCCTACACAACTAGATATCTAGATGTGAGGACTTAGGTTACGTTAATGTTTCTATAAACACCCTTTGGTACCTAACAATATGTCATGTTGCCTAAGGTGTCAATGCATTTCTCTTTACTTTTTTTGGGATCATTTTTATCTTAAGTTAGGCGATCATGCATGGATAGTCATTTTCATGTCATTTTATTTCTAAGCAAAATGGAAAGAATGCAATCAATTGAATTGAAAGTGCAAAATAGTAAGTAAACAACTAAGGAAAACGGTAAATATATCATACAATCCTAATAATGGTCAAAATTTGAAAGGAATAAACAAAAAGGAAATACCTGCAACTCGCTGAGTGTTTATACAGACAAGAGGAACTTGAGACATATGTCGGGTAAAATGAATACAAAAGAGTGGTCGGAATGGACATCAAACTTCCGATGTCTTCATACATTCTCCATCTTCGGGATCCTAATTTAAACATAGTCTAAAAAATTGTAACTAGGTACATACAATGGAAAGAAACGACCATGCAAGTCAAAACAATAAAAAAACATGATACAAAGGCAATATCACACAATCAAACAAACAAGGTTTATCAACCAAGCTTGGGCCTCGGGGTGGCCTTTGGAACTCATGCGCAAGTCCCTTTAGACACCTACTCAGTTCATTTTATGACTTAAAGCTATTATTGACCAATTGTATTCTCGCATAGCTAATAACGTTTATAAGTCCCTAATTAAAGAGTTCTATGTGATTCTCGAGATTTCCATTAGTATCATGCATCGTTCTTAACATGCATCTAGAATTCACTCATGAGCAAGAATTAAACATGCATGCATGCCTTTTTCCTAAACAATCAAACAAGCAAGTGAGACGTTGGTGGGTCACTTATTACCAAGAAATGCACCAACTATTTATACAAAATTTACAAGTAAAAGTGCTCGGCACCAAAAAAATTACACTCATAAAGATGTGCAAGTCAAAACAAGTGGAAGGGTGCCAAGAAAAGAGAACCACAATAGCCCAAACAAAGGCAACAAAATAGTGAACCAAAAAAAACTGCCAAACAATGGCAACAAAAGGGAACAGAAAAGGGACAGAGAGGGCTAAACAGCAACCGACAGTAGTCCACACAGCGACGAAACAACCCCCAATGACGTTGAAACCTTTATCCCGCAATAAAAGCAAGGAGCTTTGAAGAAATGAGGAACCAGCTCCCAATTACAGCAAGTGCAACCACAACCCGTGACGTCCTCAACTCTATAGCATGCTCAAAGGGAAGGCACGACATCTATAAAGAGAAAATAATGGGATCTAGCCCCCAACTCCTTTGTAGTCTTCTGTTTCTTGGAGTGTCTGCAACATTCTTAAATGCGAGAGCCTTATCCTTGACTACTTTTGTGAGGTGTTGCTTTAAAGCAGGAACATATAAGACCTGTCCACGGAACAAACGATACTAACTTCTTATATCAGGGCTACGTCAATCTCAAACAATCACATTCAAAACTTGTTCTTACCAATAAACCTTGTAACTAGTGATGTTCTAGAAAAATATCGGGTTACCATTATTGGTGATTTCAATTAAAGGGTTTCAACCCTATTTATTGTGAGGTCATTATTACCGTGTCTCTTGGTAAAGCCTTTGTCAAGAGATCAGCTAGATTATTACTTGACCTCACGTATAAATTGTTATGGTACCATCTTTAATCAATTGTCTCACATATTCATGTGTAAAACTAATATGTCTAGACTTACCATTATAGGTACTACTATAAGCTCTTGTCAAAGTGGCCGGACTATCACAATGGATAGAAATAGGAGGCATAGGACTAGACCATAATTTGATATCTAACAACAAATTCTTAATCCATTCGACATCTTTCCCAGTTGCCACTAAATAACGAATTATGATTCCATCGTTGAGTGAGTTATACATGTTTGTTTTTTGCTTGTCCAAGATATAACACCTAAATCCATCCAGAAGTGGAATACTCATCTCTCACACTTGTAATCCAACTAGCATCTGTGTATCATTCTAATACAGCTAGATAATTATTATAGAACAATCATAAATTTTTTGTTCTCTTTAGATAACAAAAAATTTTGGTAGTAGCCCTACAATGTTCCATACTTGGATTATTAGTATATCTACTCAACTTGCATACAAAATAAGCAATATCGGGTCTTGTACAATGTATCGCATACATTAAAGACCCTATAGCACTTGCATATTCAAGTTGTGCTACCGCTCTACCAATATTATAATTAAATTTAATACTAGAATCAAATGGAGTACTAAGATGTTGAAATTTATTTAATAATTTTTCAACATAATTACATTGGCTTAAAGAATAACCCCCACTATGTTCTTAACTTTAATACCTAAGATAATATTGACTTCACCCAAATCCTTCATTTTAAACATGGAAGTTAGATACTTCTTAATCTTAATAATTCAAGTCATGTTAGTTCCAAAGATAAACATGTCATCAACATAAGCACACTAAGACACCATAATCTTTAGTGAATTTAGAGTATATGCGCTTATTAGCACTATTGTGGATGAAACCATTAGACAATATGACCGAATCAAATTTTTCATGTCACTACTTAGGAGCTTACTTAAACCCATAAAGAGACTTAATCAATTTACATACTTTCCTTTTATTTCCAAGAAGAACGAAACTCTCTTATTGTTCCATGTAAATTTCCTCACTTAAGTCTCAATTCAAGAAAGCATTTTTTACATCCATTTGATGAACATAAAGATCATAAATGGAAGCTAGAGCAAAAAGAATTCAAATAGAAGTTATACCCGCAATAGGAGCATACGTATCAAAATAATCTATTCATTCCTTTTGTCTATATCATTTGGCTACTAATCTAGCCTTAAAAGCTCAGATAGAACCATCAGAATGATATTTTCTTTTAAATACTCATTTGCACCAAATACGTTTGGATCCATTCAGTAAATCTACTAATACCCAAGTATTATTGGACATAATCAAGTCTATTTCATCATTTACAACTTCTTTCAAAAAAGAAGCATCTCTAGAAGATACAGTATTAAATACTATTTAATACTAAGGAGTATTTATTTACCACTTTATTATCTCCATCTCCTTCAACAAAAAAAAAAAAACATGAATAATAAAATCACGACTTAAGTCTTTTAGTTTCCTAGCTCTAGTGCTTCTCTTTGGTTTAATCATGTCTTTATGGTCATTTGTTTCTTTCTCTTGAGAATCTACTTGAGTCTCCATAGGTCTTGAATTATTTTCAATAATTTCAGAACCTGTAGAACATTTATTTTTAAAGAATTCAACGTCTCTTGATTCTACAATGACATTAGACTCTAAATCAAGAAACCTATAAACTTTACTATTTTCGGCATACCCAACTAAAACACTTTTGATAGCTCTAGGACCGAGCTTTGTTTTCTTAGAATCTGGTACCCAGTAGTATGCCAAACATCCCCACACTTAAGGTATGACAAATTTGGTCTTCTACATTTCCATACTTCATAAGGGGTTATGTCATTTTTTTTTTAATGTATTCTATTATGAATATAACACGTAGTGAGCAATACTTCTCCCCGAAGATTAATTGGTAGCTTTGAATTTGAAAGTATACAATTAACGATTTTTCCAAGAAATCAATTTTTTATTTCAGCAAAACCATTTTGTTGTGAAGTATATGGTGCCGAAAGTTGATGAATAATACCGCGTTCTTTACAAAATGAAGAGAATTCACTTAAGAAATATAATCCACATCTATCTGAATGTAGAACTTTGATTTTCCTTTTTAATTGATTTTCTACTTCAGCTTTATATTTCTTAAACATGGTAAATGCTTCATCTCGACCTTATGAGATAAGCATAAAAAAACCTACTGTAATCATCCACAAAGGTAATAAAATACCTTTTACCACCACATGTTAGCATACCATTGAATTCACATATATCATTGTGAACCAAATCCAATAAATTCTAATTTCTATTAACACTAGGAAATGGTTTATTAGTAAGTTTGGACTTAGTACATATTTCATATTTATCAAATTCACCATTGAAATCTATCAAATTTAACTTTTTCATATTCTTCAAATAACGAATATTTATATGTGCAAACCTACTATATCATAAAAAAGGAAGACTAAAAAATATAAGTAGAACTAGTAATATTATTAATGATACTTAGTTGATACATGTCATTATTGGCATAACCCTTTCCTACAAACACCCCATTCTTTGACAGGATAACTTTATCTGATTTAAACAAAACTCAAAATCCCCTCTTACAAAGTAAATCAATAGAAACTAGGTTCTTTCTAAATTTTTGTATAAATAACACATTAAGAAGAGTAATTTTCTTTCCATAAGTGAAGTCTATCTCCATTGTGCCTTTTCCAGCAACCTTTGCAAGAGTATTATTCGCCATTAGGACCTCTTTAACATTTGAATCGATAATCTCTTCAAATTGTTTGAACATGTATTTGTCATTGCACATGTGGACTGTTGCTCCATAATCTAACCTGTCACGCCCCGATCCTCAGGCACGCGCACATCCCTTACATTTGGTCGATTTTAAAATGCGATATTCCAGGACTATGTATCACCAACCCTTTCATTTATATATGCACATGCGGAAGCGGTTATAAATCCCCAGACAATAAAACAATGTGATAGATAAGTATGACTAGAAAATTGAACCTGAAAGTCAACACTCTTATGTACATCTATAATGACTCAGTCATACATGTACATATACAAACCATGCTAAAAAGGTTGGTTTCTACTCAATTAGATTCTACAGCAACAGTCATCAGGATCCTACTCTGGATCATCCTTGGGGTTCTCCTTTAGATACTTCTCTTCGAGTTATTTCTCCTCAGGTTCTTCATCAGGGTCCTGAAATGTTTTCCCCAAACCTGGATGAGATTACGTCTCAGCAAGTTCTACCCCCTAAGACCCGATTAGTAAACTAATATACCTTAGGGCTGCCTATGCACAACGTGAGTCAGAGGACTTACCTTGGCCTCAGATTCCACCTGCATATTAGCACAGATCAAATAGGCACCCAAGCAATCACATCACAGATCGAAGCATCGATCAAATCGACCAAGTCGATTACACGCCAATGAGATCACTCACGGTCACTTTCATTCAATCGATCAATTCACAACATCAAATCAAGGCAATGAATCACATCAAATCACACTCAGATTGAATCATCGATCAACTGACTTAGTCAATTACACACCAACAAGACCACTCACGGTCATTCCCATCCAATCAATCAATTCACAGCATCATATCAAAGCAATGATCAATCGACCTAGTTGATTACATGTCATTCGGACCACCTCTCGGTCACATCAACACCATACTTTATAATCTCCATTCAGGTACTCAGTCATAGAGCCAGATGAATGCTCTCGGGCGTCTTTTTCGCCAAGGTGACATACCAATTACCGATCACGATAACCTCCAGTAGTACACTTAGTCACAGAGCCTCATTAATGCTCTCGGGCACTGCTTCCGCCAAGGTGACGTGTATAATGGACAACACTCGTGCGTTCTTTAAGGCGCCGTTTTCACCAGTGATATCCTCCATCACCGAACCATGTATATCCATACTACTGCATGTAATAGATAGCACTCGTGCATTCTTTAAGGCGCCATTTTCACCAGTGACATCCTCCATCACCGAACCACGTATGTCTCATTACATCATTCTTAATTGGTTTCAGCCGAGAATTTCCCCAATTCACTTTCACGATTCCCTCTGCTTTACAGCTCATTACAGCATTATCGATGCTAAATAATAACACTCGGTCATCAACCAATCAATCATTCAATTTCATTCAATTTAGGATAAATCACTAAAATTGCACAATCAAATCAATTACACGCAATGTAGAGCTCAAATAAATAAACGGACTGCACCACGACAATTGGCACGAAATTACGGTCACTGGCCATCCCGATTGAATTTCTGGCAAATAAATAATTAAATAATTAATTACGAAAATTAAATAAATAAATACAATAAATTCAATTTAGCACAATATAAAGCTCAATTAAATAAACCGTATGCACCACGATCATCAGCATAAAATCCCAATCACTAACCATCTCAGTTGAATTTCCAGGAAATAAATAATTAAATAATTAATTTCGAAAATTAATATTTAATTCCTAAAAATTCCACCTAGGCCCGATTTGCTTGATTAACACCCGATAAGGGACGGAAAAATCCCAAGAAGCATCTAATAAATACTATAGGCAATTCTCTATCTAATTACACTAATCACACAACTAATATGCAAAGCAATTAATTAATAATCACTAATCAATTCTAATCTAACCACCTAATTACACTTAATTAACACTAATCAGCCTTTAAGTATAATTAGCACACTAAGAAGACATTAGTGAGTAAAACTCACTTAAAACGACAAGCTCGATGCGAGGATCGACTTTCCTCAAAGCGGGCCGAGCATCCGGGCTCGGGAAGATGGCCAAAACGGGCCAAAACCCCACTGTGATACCCATTTTCTCCCTTCTCTAATCGCTGCTGGAAGGGGCGGTTCCGGGCTGATTCGAGCCGGACAAGGGCAGCTAGGGTCGGGTGGAGCTCCGGCGGGCCTTTACCGCCCCTCACAACCACCGAACAGCAGCTGGCTAGACGGGGTCGTGGATGGCAACTCGATTGGACGAGGCCAAATGGCGCGGCTGGGCGGCCGTGGATCGGCGACGGCGCACGGCGTGAGGCGGCGACGACGGCCTTGGCTCTGATTTCGGCTGTTGGTTGCGACAACAAGCTGCTCTCTCTATTTTTGCCCTTGCTGGTTCAAACGGTCGAGAGGGAGTGAAGGAGAGAGAAGGGCATAGGGCATTTGAGCGGATGAGAGGGAGACGAACGACGGTGGTACTCCGGCACGACGGCGACGGCAGCTTCGTCCTACAGCTCCTTCAAGCGACGCTGGTCACTGCTTCTGCTTCTATTTCTGTTTTGCTGGTTTGCACGAACAAAAGGAGGGAGAGAGGGTCGGTTATTTCTTGTAGATTTGAACAACTTTGACCTGCAAAAACATTTCTCAAGCAATATGGCTAACTCAAAAAGATTAATAAAGCAACCGACTCGCATCCACGAAAATTGGTTAGTCTTTCATGAGTAATACCATATAACAACACTTGATAAAAATGCAACCGATCAAGCATCAAAATCCACAACCAATTCGATCAAATTTAAATTCACACCCAAGTTCAAGTTCTCAAGTCATACTCAAAAATAAACATAACCACAAAAGTTTTAAAAAGTTGAAAGTTGTTGTTGGTTCAAATTGATTCTCCTCCTTTTTGTCATCATTAAAAAGGGTGAGAAAGGAGTCATGTCTGCTTGGGAATGCGCACGATCTGAAAATCCCCAATAGACTGGACTACTCCTTCGAGCTTCTTCAGGTCTTCCCTCAGTTGAGCTACCTCTTCTCCCTTAGCATTGGTTTGAAGTTGCAGAGCGAGGTCTTTGAATTTATCCTCCAGAGAGACCGAAGATGCTTGTCCAGCATGCTTCATGGCTTGGATTTCATAGTCCAGAACATATATCTGGCTACGCATTTCCAGAAGAATATTCATGATGCTACGAAAATCTGCAGAATCGTCTGTCTGTGTACCGGCATGAGCTTTCTCTGATGAAGTAAATGCAGACGATGGCGCTTCTGTATAGTCTGGCAGATTTGGAATGGACGTATCACCTTCTTCAGGCAATTGAGAAGCCTGAAATTCTTCTGGGTCTGCTGGAGATTGCCTTGGAATTTCACTAACAGCAGCATGAGGTGAGGACCTTCCTTGCTCGCCAACTCCCCTTGTCTCTAGGACATCGAGCGGGGAAGAGTGATGATCATGCTCTTGATTTCCCTTCTCTCCGATTCAGCGAGACTTTTCTTTCTCTCCTTCTCTTTCTTCTTCAGCTTCTTTCTCCTTCTCTCTCTCGCTCTTCTTCTTCTCTGTTCTTCTGAAGTTATGTCGGTTGAGGCACAGAACGTCTGGTTCTTGTCAGTGCTTGGATAGTAGGATCTTCATCCTCTTCATCTTCATCTTCATCCTCCAGGATGAGAGTTCTTTTCTTCTTTTTCGATGGGGCACCAATGGCCTCCTTTCCTTTCCTTTTTGAAGCAGACTGGATTGGAGATTTCACTCTGAATTTCTCCATTGCCTTGGACAGTTCTTGCAGACGCATCTTTGTTAACATCTTCAAACCTACCACCATCTTATCACACGGTCGAACACAAAATGTTTGTGCGGTTCAATATTCATGTGTCTGAAGATCTTGGTCACCAGACCAGGATAAGGCAATTGTCCTTTGTCTTTCGACATTGCTCTGTACATATGGAAGAGAATAGTGTGCGGGAGAGAGAACTTCCGTCCTGAGTTGATCGCGTACATCAACTTTGCTTCAGAAAGAGACACAAAAGTCTTTGACGTAGACTTTGGTCTGAGACAGTTGATCACAATCTTATGAAGCACAATGTTGATGGCATTCATCCTGGAATAGGTAATTTTCTTCTCTACGTCCCTATCTTTGACAAGTTCCAGGGTAGTACGAGCAGGTGAGACTTTGATTGGTAAATAACTCCTCGTTCAACTCCAACTATGTCCGCCAACATATTCACATCTACCACATAGACTTGATCTCGTACACTGAATGAAATTCTATTCGCATCCAAAAAGCTAAGATTTGAATAGAAATAAGCGGTCAGTTGAGCATACCCGTCCGTAGAGTCAGAGCAAAAAGTCTCAAGTTGAAGCAAATTCAACTTCTCTCTTAAGTTTACGTTGATGGTGTCCAGAAAGTCAAAATTGACACTTCTAGGGTTTATTACCCCTCTTTTCAATAGCCTGAAATACACCTTTTCCTGATCCTTGGACTTAAACAAATCCATCCGATTTCCTTTCACTTTTGCTGCCATACCCATTTTAGGTTGAAATTCAAGGAACATTCTATCATCATCGTTCCCTTCAATCAGATTTTGTCCTGGCATACGAGGGTCACTTGGAATGTTCGCAAGTGCCTCTTCGCCCTTCCTTTCGAGCAATTCCCAATTCTTCCATTTTCCGAGAAAAAGATACTCATTTCCATAATTTTTGTCCTTAAGGAATTCATCTATATATTTTAATGAAGTATCGGAGCTTTTCAACGCACGATAAAGCTTATAGATAAAGGAGGGTCTTTGGACTCTTCTGGGTCGGCATCCTCGATTATCTCTTCTTCCGGATGTTGACTCGCACCTTGTGGGGCGGAGGTGTTGAATGACGTGGAGGAGAGCGAATCGGACTTTGTCGCGACTTGATAAGTCTTCTTCCTCGCAAGATCGAAGTGAGTCGGTCCCTTCTCCATTCTTTGTGGTCCCCCTTGCGATTCTTGATGATTTCCTTGAAGAAGACATCCTTCTTTGATGATTGGAAGATTCCTTCACTTGCTTTCCCAAGAAAAATGACCACTTTCTCGAAGATGAACAGGAAATAGAAACAGGATCGGGAGGAGAGTTCTTTTTAGGGTTTTGAAAATTTGGGCGAAGAAAAACCGTATATATATAACTCTGTTTTGAAAAGGGAAGTTCAACCGGTACAAGGAAAGTGTACGAACACTTCTTTTCAAAATCAATAACCGCCAAAATTAACCCTTAAAAGACAAGTTTTCGAATTTCACACAGTTATTGAATAACCGAACAAAAGATCGTACCTTTTCGAGATTAGATAACTAAACGAGAATTCGTACCTTTTAGATAAAATAGCAATTTACGATCTATAGCCATGCACGTTCGAGTCGAGGGTTTAAAGTCGAGAGATTAGAGTCTTGGAGTTGGTGAGTCTCTAGACTTTAACTTCTTCAAGCTTCAAAATGTTGAGTCTTGAATGGATAGAGTCGAATTGATTTTTCTCCAAAGGCTTTGTGAATATATCCGCTAGTTGACTCTTTGAATCAACAAATTGAATCGAGATTTCTCCATTTTGAATGTGATCTCTAATGAAGTGATGTCGAATCTCAATATGCTTTGCTCTTGAATGAAGGATTGGATTTTTGGTGAGATTGATCGCACTGGTGTTGTCACATCTGATTTCTGTGCATGAGTCTTCAATGCCAAAGTCTTGTAGCTGTTGTTTTATCCATAGAATTTGCGAACAGCAGCTTCCAAGAGCTACATACTCTGCTTCTGTCGTTGAGAGAGCTACAGTGCTTTGCTTCCTTGAAAACCAAGACACTGTCCTGTTTCCAAGCAGTTGACAAGTTCCAAAAGTGCTCTTCCTATCGACTCTGCAATCGGCCAAATTTGCATCTGAGTATCCTAGAAGATTAAAGTCTCCTTTCTTGGGATACCAGAGACCGATGCTTGAAGATGAGGCAACGTACTTGATAACACGTTTTGCAGCACTGAGATGGGATTCTCTAGGATCTGATTGAAACCTAGCACAGATGCAAACATTAAACAAAATATCAGGTCTAGAAGCAGTAAGATAAAGAAGTGAACCGATCATGCTCCTGTACAGCTTTTGATCTACTTTCTTCCCTTCTTCATCCTTGTCTATCTTCTGAGAACATGACATTGGTATGTCGGTCTTTTTGCACTTTTCCAATCCAAACCTTTTGACAAGATCATTTGCATATTTTTCTTGATGAATAAAAGTTCCTTCCTTCATTTGTTTCACTTGGAGTCCAAGAAAGAATGTTAATTCTCCCATCATACTCATTTCAAACTCATCCTGCATAGACTTAGAAAATTTCTTGCATAGACTTTCGTTAGGTGATCCAAAAATAATATCATCCACATATATTTGAACAAGTAAAAAGCTTTTGTTTTCCTTTTTGATAAACAAAGTAGTATCTACTTTACCTTTGACAAAACCATTCTGTAATAAAAACTTACTTAGTCTGTCGTACTAAGCTCGAGGTGCTTGCTTTAAACCATACAAGGCCTTTTTTAGTTTGAACACTGAGTCTGACTTCTTTGGGTCTTCAAACCCAGGTGGTTGTTCCACATAAACTTCCTCATGGATAAATCCATTTAGGAATGCACTTTTGACATCCATTTGGAATAACCTGAAATTTTTATAACAAGCAAATGCAAATAATAGACGAATAGCTTCTAACCTTGCTACTGGTGCGTAAGTCTCGTCATAGTCTATTCCTTCTTCTTGCGTATACCCTTTGGCCACGAGTCTTGCTTTATTTCGTACGACTTTTCCTTCTTCATTCATCTTGTTCCTGAATACCCATTTGGCTCCAATAACAGTTTTACCTTTTGGTTTAGATGTCAATTCCCAGACATCATTGATGTTGAACTGTCTGAGTTCTTCTTGCATAGCTTCGATCCGACTTTCATCAGATAGAGCTTCTTCTATGCTTTTTTGTTCAATTTCAGAAATGAGAGCCACAGCACTAGATTCTTCACGCCTTTTTGATCGGTGCGGATTCCTTCATTAAGTTCGCCAATAATGAGATCTTTGGGATGACCGGATTTGTGCTTCCGAGTTACTAGTTGATTTGCCCTATTGATGATCTCTTTCTTTATTTGATTCTCCATGAGCATCTTGATGATGGACTTCCAGTAGTCCGAGATGCTTCTTGAGATGTAGACGTTTGAAGGTCTAGAGCGGGTTCGATCTCTTCGTGCGAGTCGGCTGGATTCATCTTTTGGTGAGTCTTGGAATTTGACATTCATTGATTCTTCCACAGACTGGCTTTTCTTGTTATAGACTATGTAGGCTTTGCTTGATGTAGAATATCCAAGGAAGATGCCTTCATCTGATCTTTCTTCAAACTTACCAACTCGATCATTTGCATTTTTCAAAATAAAGCATTTGCAACCAAACACATGAAAGTATGAAACAATAGGCTTCTTACCTTTGAATAATTCATAGGGGTTTTCTCTAGAATAGGTCTTAGAAAGACTCTATTTATAATATAGCAAGCGATTGAAACGGCTTCAGCCCAAAATCGTGAAGAAATTTTACTTTCAATTAAAAGTGTTCTAGCCATTTCTTGAAGAGATCTATTCTTTCTTTCCACAACTCCATTTTGCTCGGAGTATACGAGAGGAAAACATGTGATTAAAACCAGATTTATCACGAGAATTTCGTAAAATCTTGATTTTCAAATTCACTTCCATGATCTGTTCTTATACTAGAAATAGCACATCATTTTTCATTTTGAACCTTTTTTAGCAAACTTCTCAAAGTATGAAAAGGTTTCGACTTACTTGCAAGAAAATATACCCAGGTAAAGCGAGAATAGTCATCCACGATTACTAGACAATATTTCTTACCTCCAATGCTCTGGGTTCTTATTGGTCCGAAGAGATCCATATGAAGCAACTGTAGTACATGATTAGTAGAGACATGATTCATTGGCTTAAATGAATTTCTTACCTGCTTTCCCAGAATGCATGGAGTGCATAAATCAGATTTTTGGTATGGCAATTTAGGTAGACCTCGAACAAGCTTCTTTGAAGAGATTTTGGCTAATTGCTTCATGTTGACATGGCCAAGCTTTAAATGTGCCATAGGACTGCTTCATCTTGAATTGAAATTAGACATTGATCTTCATTTGGCTTTACATCAAGGAGATAGATATTTCCATGCCTTCGTCCCATGAAAGACGAGTTGAGTCTTTGCTAATTCCAACATCTGCCTTCTTGAAAGGAGATCTTGTAACCGATATCACACGGTTGGCTAATGCTTTGAGTAGATTGTAGTTGAGTCCTTCCACTAGAGACATTGTTTATTGTGAGATTTCCAATTTTCACGGTTCCAAATCCCACAATGCTTCCTTTGCTGTTTCATCCGAATGAAACTTTTCCACCATTTACTTGAATAAGCTTTATGAAGCAATTTGAGTCTCCTGTCATGTGTCTTGAGCATCCGCTGTCAAGATACCATTTTACCTTCTTTTTGATAGAGACCTGCATTCAAAAGAGAGTCTCAAGCTTTCTTTGGTACCCAAATTTTCTTGGGTCCTTTGGCGTTAGTAGAATGAGCATTATTAGGCCATACTTTCTTAACAGGCTTCCAAACCATAGGACACTCTTTTTCAAAATGATCCATTGTTACATTTTGAACACCTTAAAGCATTTCGACCTACAGACTTTACAAAAACTCTTTTGAAATGATTTTTGTAAGCCTCTCTCGACGGTCTTTTCTTAATTCTTTCTTTTACTTTCAGAAAATCAATCAAAGGGATCGTTTCTGCTGTCATACCTAGACCGACTTATTGAAGTAAGGTCTTTGGATTGAAAGAACTTTTTCAAGTTTTTCGGACCCTATTGAAAATTTCTTTGAAATATTTGATAAGTCAGTTTTTAAGAAAACATTTTCTTTTGAAAGTTTATCTTCATTCTCTTTAAGAGTAGAAACATTTAAGTCTAAACTTTTCACTTTTTCTTCTAAAATATTTTCCTTTTGTTTTAAAACTGAGTTTTCCTTTTTAAGTTCGGAAATCTTTTTGAGAGAAGTCTTAAGACTAAAACATAGTTCGTCAATGTATTTAGAGACTTTGACAGGATTTTATAATCACTTACCTCAAATTCACTATCCGAGTCCGATCCAGTCCGAGTCTCGATTGCGCCATCGGATACTGATTGGCATATTCCTCATCACTTTCTTCACACTCTTGACGCTCCGTTTCGGCTTTAAGAGCTTTTCGAGACTTCTCAGGCTTTCCTCTTTTCTTTTTCAGAAGAGGATAGTTGGGTCTGATGTGCCCCTTTTTCTTACACTCAAAGCAAACTACATCTTTGTTTGGTTCCTCATTATTAACAAACTTGGTTTGCTATTTCTGAAAACTTTGTTTCTTTGAGTTGAACCTTCTTCCTTTTCTATTTAGCTTTCTGAACCTTCTGATCATAAGAGCAAGCTCCTCATCGTCCGCATCTTCTTCGAGAATCTGTATCATCGAATCATCGTTAGATTTTAATGCAATGGATTTCTTACCTCTTGGATCTTCGTCTTCATTAATTCGTTCCACTTCGTAAGACTAAAGAGTTCCAATCAGCTCGTCTACAGATAATGGCATGATTCTTTGCGTCTCTCTTATTGAAGTCTTTATATGATTCCAATCCTTGGAGAGTCCACGCAGTAGTTTGTTCACCTTCATAGGATCAGAAATTTTCTGTCATTGATTCTCAAGACCATTGACAATATCTGTAAAACGGCTAAACATGTCAGTTATAGATTCTCCTAGTTTCATTTTGAAGGCTTCATATTGACCAAGGAGAATGTTGATTCTGGTCTCCTTCACTCGGTCTGTCCCTTCATGAGTGATATGTAATCATCCCCCGAGACTTCTTTTGCTGTAACACAAGAAGATATTCTGTTATATTCAGTTAGTGTCAAAGCACAATATAAAGAATAAATTGCTTTAGCATCGAGTGCTTGTCTCTTGTTTATCTCTTCTTGAGACATTCCGCTGGCTTCAACAGTTTCTTTCCCTCTTTCGAATGCGATGCAGCAGTAAGAGTGATTCCTTTTTCCACCACATCCCATTCCGGAGGATCCTTTGAAAACGAGAGAGAAGAGAGAAGAAGATGAGATAAGAGAGAGAGAAAGAGGATAAGTTTGAAAAGTCAAAAAGGTGGGGAAGCAAAGTTGGAACCGGCAGCAAGGGGGCAATTCGCACGAGGGGGAAAAGAAAAAAAGAAAGGGAGAGAAAGAGAAAAAGAAGAAAGAGAGAGAGAGAGAGAGAGAGGAAAAAGAGAGTGTTTGGCTAAAAAGGGAAAAGAAATGGGAATATCACAAAAATAAAAGGATTTTCTCAAATAGAAAATCCTAATCCTAATTTCTTTTAAATAAGCTCATATACTCTCAAAAGGATTTTCCAACTTAGAGTTCTTGATCCCCACTTGCATTTCTGCATCCAATTTCTCTCTTAATTTCTCTCAAATAACTCTCACAAAAATCAATTGATATCTCCATTATCAAATTGATTATTTTCTTCATCCAAGAATCCCTCATGCTTCTCAATTTCACAATCCCCAGCTTCAACTGAACGAAAACGGCCCTATTTATCCAGTCGAAATTAGAACCCGAAAATCTGGATGTCACATAACCACCAACCAGATTAGACAGTGGTATAATTGATTTTAGAAACTATAACCGTCTCATAATTAATTTCAGAAATTTTCAAGCTCGAAAGTATGTTTGAAATCATGGCCACATAATTTTCTTCAACTAAATTTGCATTAGCCTTCACCATCGGAATGTTCTTGTCCTTTAAAATGCTCTTGCAGTGTATGCAATCCCTGACATAGTGTCCTCATTTGTTACAAACAAAACAGCAACCATTTTTCTTCTTTTGTGTTCTCTTAAATTTATGCCCATTTTTAACTTTGAAGTTCTGGTCGATTTTCCGTTTTCTTTCCACAACATTTACATTGGAATTTTACAAAACAAAATTATCACGTAAACATGACTTTTCCTCAATGCAAAGATGTTTTTGTATTTGCTCCAAGGTGAAGTCTTATGACTTGTGCATCAGCCTTTTCTCCATAGTCTTTCTAACTTGAAGGCAATTTTGCAATAATTGCTTCAATTTGAAAAACTTCTGGAATATCAATCTTGAGGGCATGAATTTTATTCACTAGCACTTGCAATTCATGGACTTGTTCCAACAAGGGTTTGGTATCAATAAATTTGAAACAAAATACTTTGCCATTAAATATTTATTAGTAACTTGTTCCTCCGCTTTGTACTTGAATTTTAGTGTATTCCAATTTTCTCTAATAGACTTCATTTCAGTGAATAAGTTGTACAAACGATCGGACAGTGTATTTAGAATATGTCATCAACAAAGTAATTCGTCCTCCACACGTTTCTTCTTCTCTTTATTGACCCTTCTCAATGGCTTCTTGGTTGTCGTCCTTCAATGGTAGGCTTCGGATCTTTAATAGGCGCTAAATTAGGATCCTAAATATAGGAAATCTTCAGGGCAATGAGTAAGAACATTATCTTGTCCCTCCAGCGAGCAAAGTTGTTCCTATTGAACCGATCTAGTTTGACAATGTCTTGATTCATGACCTTGATTGTCTTCAACTCCATTGTTGAACAAAATAAATCCTTAAAATTGTTGGGAAAATATGGCTCGAATTGGGTAGAACAAATGAGTTGGATCTTTAAAGCAATTAAGTTGGACTTTGAGGCGTGATATCACTTTCTTTAAAGATTTATTTGCCCCACAATATTGCTAATGGTCACCGACAAATTTCCACTAAGATACAACAAAGTCTCAAATGAGAATACTATATAGCAATTATAGTATTTTTCTAGGGTTTTTCTATGAAACAATTGAAAAGTTAGTAAAAAGACTCGAAAAAGATAACCCACTGTTCATCTAGAAAACTAACATATATATAAAAAAATTGATCTTAGGCAACTCTTTGTGAAAGATTGTGAAGTGAACAAATATAACCATTCAAAAGAAGTTGCCCAAATGAACAAAGGTGTCAATTCAGAAGAAGTTGAAAAATGAACAAATGCAACCTTTCGGGAAATGTTACAAACTGAACGAGTATCATTTCCAAAAGTTGTCTTGAAAGACACATAGAAAAAATTCTGAATAATAATAATAATAATAATAATAATAATAATAATAATAATAATAATATTCTTTAATAAAATTTCGAAGTTGCATAATTTCTAAAATACTTAATAAATAGAATACAACCTTTGAAATAATTAACGGTTAGTAAAATAACCATACGAAATAAAATAAAAATTAAAACGAAGGGATTAATGTTAATTAAACCGCGGGTATGCAAAGTGCTAAGTGTACCTAATAATCGTGCCAAAATCATGCACTTGCATGCGGGTTTGGTGAGGTCTAGCCCACACCCAATCATTTCTTTAGATATATTAAAGAAACCCTATACTTATTAATTGGCCTACCTCCTCCCACTTTTCCTATGTGGAACACAAAAACACACACTTAATTTGCTTTACAAACAAACTTCCAACAGTTTCACCCACCCCTCCACCTTCACCGACGCGTGCGGCTACTATACTGACCTACCACTTTCCTCAAATACCTCTTACGAGGTGCAATAGAGTCTACCCTCCCCACCCGAAAGTCCCTCTAATTTTTTAGTGTAATTTTTTTCCCCACCCAAGAAGAAATACCCCTAATGTTTTATGTCATAGAGTTTAGATGAAACAATTTTAGGACATACTCGAGTTCATCCCATGGCCACATAAGAAGAAGATGAATAATGGTGTGGAAAAGAAAAGAAATGAAAAGAAAAGGAGAAATAAAAGAGAAAAAGGTCAGAAAATTATTATTATTATTATTATTATTATTATTATTATTATTATTATTATTATTATTATTATTATTATTATTATTATTTTGCAAAATCACGTCATTCAGCTTATTTGTTCTACGTCTAAGTAATGAAGGAAAGGAAGAGTTAGGGCGCATTTGGTAACGATTCTGTTCCCGGGAACTGATTCTGACAAGAAATTATTATTTTTTATTCATTCCCGGAACCGATTCGAGTAAAAACACGTGTTTGGTAACTATTCAAAATTTTTTATTCTGAATAGAATTGCGTTTGGTACCGTATTAATTGATTTTGTTCCAAATTAATTTCTTTTGATTTTTAAATAAATTTTAAATAATTTCTTTTGACTTTTTAAATACTTTTTTTTCTTTTCTTTTTTACTTTTTTTTTTTTTTTCTTTTTTTCTTTTTTTTTTCCCCCTTTTTTCCTATTCTTCTTCTTCTTCATTTAGCCGGTCGCCGGACCGGCGGCGACCGGCCAGACGAGGGCCGGCGACGCTCACCGGAGCGCCACTAGCCCTCGGCGAGGTCGGCCTTCGTCGGCCGAGCCTCGCCGGCAGCCGGGCGAGGCTCGCCCAGCCCCGCCGGTGGGCCGGGCTGGCCTCGCCCGGCCTCGGCGAGGCCGGCTTGGCCACCGGCGGGGCCGGGCGAGCCTCGCCGATGGCCAGGCGAGCCTCACCGGCCGCCGGGCGAGGCTCGCCCAACCATCGGCGAGGCTCGACCTCGCCCGATCTGGCGAGGCCGAGCCTTGCCCGGCTGCCGGCGAGGCCGAGCCTGGCCACCGGTGAGGCTTGCCCATCCCCGTCGGTGGCTAGGTTTGCCTCGCCGGCTTTGGGCGGGCGCCGCCGAGATCCGGCGAGGCCGAGCCTCGCCGGTGGCTGGGCTTGCCTCCGTCGAGCTCGCCGGACCTCGCCCGGCCGGCGAGCCTCCGGCGATCTCGCCCGGGCCCGGCGGTGGACCGCGGCGGCGGGCGGGCGGGGCGGCGGCGGCGGCGGCAGACGGCGGCGGGCGATGGCGAATGGCAACCGAGATGTTGAAAGAGAAGAACAAGGTTTTACCGTTTTGATTCTTTTTCTGATTCTCGGACGAGAATCAAAATTTTTTTTATTCTCAAATCTTGTCCAAAATTGTTCCCGGGAACAAAAAATTTACCAAATGCGATTCTCGTCCCAAACTGATTCTGATAACAAAAAATCAGAATCTGGCACTGTTGGGCAAGTTGCCAAACAGGCCCTTAGTGAGCGGAGAGAGATAAAATATGGAAAGGTGGGCCATCGTACACGTGGCAATGACGAACAATTAGTGGAGTGGAGTGATGCACGGTACCTCCCAATATTTTCTTGTCTACGGCAGAGCCACGATGAGAGGCGATCATTTCAATAGTGCTATTTCCTTTTTTTCTTTCCTCTAGTCTAGAGACTAGTCGTGGTGGAAGCGCGTGTGGACTCTGTCATTTTCATTTACATTTACATTGAACCGTTCTACGTGATTTTTTTTATTCTACTTTAACTTTCAATCACTCTAACCGTTCTAGATGATTGATAGCAATTTTTTCGACAAAGAAAAGTCAATAGAACACGCCACAAACACCAAAAAGCTATGCTCAGTCCCATATTCAAAGAGTAGTGGAGAAACCTGAATGAGAATGGCACTTCGCAGCTCAGTAATATCAAAAGTTTCAAGACCAGAGAGCTACTACGATCGCTCCTAGTCATCGTTCTCTCTCTAGCTGTCGCCTTCACTGCTTCAGCACCATCGCAGGGCATAGATTTCAGTTTCCAGACCTTCAACGATAGTATCATAAAATGCCAAGGCGATCCGACTTATGATAGGAGCAAGTTCATCCAACTTACGAAGTCCACTCAAGGCAAGAATATCCGTTGGAGCGTGGGGTGGGCCATGTATCACGAGCCAATGTGCCTTTGGGATAAGGTGTTGGTAGTTTGTTTATAAAACAAATGAAGATGTACCTTGTTCCACATCGAAAAGATGTGAATGCGCATGTGGATGAGATTTGGCACTAGCCAACGATTATTATTTTTATTTATTGAAAAAATTCGGTTTATTCCTATAAAAAAATTAACTATAAAGTTTTATTGAAACAGTACGACTATTCATGAAAAGTTACGATTACTTTTTATTTATTTTTTATTTAATTCTAAACTTTTTATGTCTTTTCAACGTAACATTTGAAACGTACTTGTTCATTTTGTAACATTTCTTGAAATGTTGTCTTTGTTCTTTTTTGCAACATTTTGAAGAGTTATCTCTATTCAAAAGACAAAGATAAGTAACGTTGTTTTGAGATGAAATAATAATCTTCTTTCATCTTTTCGTTTTTTTTCAAAATGAAACTACAGCCATTGTTCACGACCTTCGTGCCCAATGTTGAGGAAGCTGAGACTCCAATCCACAAGATCATGTGCAAGGTATGGATCTTATTGTATATTTCAGAAGGTTTCAGCTTATATGATGTTGTTGATTCCGTTCCAAGAATTGTTTTTCCCCTTTCATCCTAGTTTATGTGCTTTTGAGACCTCCATACTCGATTTGCTCGCATTTATTGGATTGTTAGAGTCAAGCAAAGTCCTGGTGGACCAACAACTACAACATGGCTGCGCTTCCAACGTCCCAAAGCGCAAGAGCGAAGTGCAGTTCCAGAATCAACCTTCGTGGCCAGAAATTCAGGACCCAAGATTGTCGTTTCATTTGGAACCCCCACAGTTGGATCATGTAAATTGACGAAGTTGGAGGATAGCAGATTCTTGCTAAAGGATACACACAGATTTCTTCCCCATTAATCTCTAAAAATCAGTTTGGGTTTGAGAAGGAAGTCAGACTGTGGGGCCTACTTCCCTCCAGCAATGATCAAGGTCGATGTGTCGCTTGTAACAAGCGATTTCTGCCAAGATGATAAGGATCTTCCTCCCGTCGATCGCGTTCTCGTCGAAATCGGCTCTCGCGCTGTGTTCGCGGATTGCGTAAATGAAGAGATGGACCGGATGAGGCCTCTGTATGTCAGGCTGGCTGGCGGACGCGCTCCATGGGCTCGCTCACCCATGATGATACTTAGATCATGAAATTGAATCAGCGTGAAGGAGGCAAGGCAAAGCGGAGGCTATTTGACAGAGAGGGACAGAAGAAATTCCTCTTTTCCCTTTATGGGAGAGAATCAGGGTAGAGGGCATTGGTGGCTTAGATTGATGGAACTTTGGAGTGGCTTTCTCGGTGATCTCCTCCTAAACCCCAACCATAGTCTCGAGGATGATCAGTTGCTCCTCGATCCGCAATTCATTGTGAAGTCCAATGACAACACTCTTTGGTTCCTCTTGGGTGAGCAATGACGACGCAGAAGATTGCTTCTATCCACGACCAGAGGATTGGAACTATTTCTTGCCAAGGCTGCTCGCAAATTGGTCAGCGCCCCCACTTCCATACAATTGCAATCTTTCTCTTGTGATTATAGAAATCATTCATACTCATGGTGCGTTCGATCATTCTTCCAATAGAAAAGAAACTTTTCTTGATGATTATTCTATGTGAGTAGTTCAAGTGTGGTCGAACACTATCGCCAAGTTCTGTGTTTGATCATGCGCTGATGGCGTTTGCCATTTGCTAATACTTTTTGTCACGATATCTCTAATGCTAGTTGGTTTTGTTTTTGACTTGAATTAAATCATGTTAGATATTTTCTTAGTCATTTCAATGATCAAATGTGTTTTCTAATTCATCATTTTCTTTGTCTTATGTTTTATGCCCCGTGGTTACTAATGGTGGTTATGGGTGAGATGATGCTGCTGGATCCAAGGCCTAAATGATGATTGTTACACACATTGGCATAGGCCGGTGAATTAGACACGAAAATTTGTCGGTGGTGCATGTCTAGCAAAATTGCCATGTGTGATGTGTACACTTATTAGGGGAAAGATACTGTTTAGTAGATGGACCGGAGGCACCCTTTGAGTCTTTGGCTTGATTAAGCGAATGGGATGTTGATTCTTTTTGCTCATATACTATCTTAAGTATTAAAATTTAAAAAAAAATATTGGGTAATTATGGCTTCAAATTTGGTAAAATAATGAAGTCAAATCTTTAGAGTACTTCAAGTCGGACTTTTGAGGCATGATATTACTTTCTTTAAGAATTTATTTGCCCCACAAAGTTGCTAATGGTCACCAATAAATTTCCTCCGGGATACAACAAAGTCTTAAATGAGAATATTATATAGCAATTCTAATATTTCTCCAGGATCTCTCATGGGAAACAATTTGAAATAATGGCTGTGAAACAATGAAAGAAGATATGCGTTTGATCTCAAAACAAACGTATTTTTCTTTTTCTTTCAAATAGAGGCAACTCTTCAAAAGGTTGCAAAAAAGAACAAAGGCAACATTTCGTGAACAAATACGTCTCAAAGGTTATGTTGAAAAGACATAAAAATTCGGAATTAAATAAATAATAATAAAAAAATAATCATAACTTTTTGTGAACAGTCACACTGTTTCAACAAGACTTTATAGTTAATTTTTATAGAAATAAATCCGAATTTTCAATAAAATTAATTAATGATCGTTGGTTAGTACCGAATCTCATCAATATGTGCACTCACATCTTTTCGATGTGGGACAAGGCAACTCTTCATTTATTTTATAAACAAATTACCAACAATTCCCCACTTTTGTTTGTAAAACAAAAACAAAAATAAAACATCCAAAATATACATCCAAAATTTTCGTGAGATTAATATACATATATAAAGGTCTCTTTCGAGTTAAACCTTTACTTAGTGCAAGTATCTCAAAATTCTATTAAAGTGACAAGTAGCTCAACTTTAAACTTGTACTTTTATATAATAGAATCGGACATACTGCACATACACTAATATCTTGTTTCAACGAGAAGTTTTATATTACTCCGCACTATTATGGGATTGTGCTTGATCCCGTTTCATGAACTCTCTAGAAAGCAACCCTAAATTTCGTAAGAAGCGGCACCACTTCTAAGTTCATATAAGTAAAGTATTTACAATGTGCTTATGTTGCTATTAACACATTACAAATTTGTATTATACTTCATTAATAATTCAATTCAACCTACAAAAACGTAATAGACAATACCGACTTCTCATATCAGGGCCACGTTAATATCAAACAATCACATTCAATAACTTGTTCTTACCCATTAAACCTTGTAACTAATGATGTTATAGAAAAATGTCGGGTTACCATTATTGGTGATTTCAATTAAAGGGTTTCAACCCTGTTTCTTATGAGGTTATTATTACCATGTCTCTTGCTAAAACCTTCGTCAAAGGATCGGCAAGTTTATTACTTGACCTCACGTAGACAATTATTAAGATACAAAATATAATCAATTGTCTCACATACTCATGTCTTAAACTAATATGTCTAAACTTACCGTTATAGATGCTACTATAAGCTCTTACTAAAGTGACCTGACTATCACAAATGATAGAAATAAGAGGCATAGAAGTAGGTCATAATTTGATATTTAACAACAAATTCCTAATCCATTTGGCCTCGTTCCCAGTTGCTGCTAAAGCAATGAATTTAGATTCTATCATCGAGTAAGTTATGTACATTTGTTTCTTGCTCGCCCAAGAATCAACACATTCACATAATGTGAAAATCCATCCAGAAGTTTCATCACCCACACTTGTAATCCGACCAACATCGATGTATAATTCCAATACAACCGAATAATTATTATAGAACAATTCCAAATTTATAGTAGCATCTATAATGGTAAGTCTAGACATATTAGTCTAAGACATGAGTATGTGAGACAATTAATTATATTTGATATCATAATAATTGTCTACATGAGGTCAAGTAATAAACTTGCCGATTCTTTGACAAAGGCTTTACCAAGAGACATGGTAATAATGATCTCATAAGAAATGGGGTTGAAATCCTTTAATTGAAATCACCAATAATGGTAACTCGACATTTTCCTAGAACATCACTAGTTACAAGATTTAATGAGTAAGAACAAGTTATTGAATGTGATTGTTTGATACTAACGTGACCCTGATATGAGAAGTCGGTATCGTCTGTTACATTTTCGTAGGTTGAATTGAATTCTTAATGAAGTATAGTACAAATTTATAATGTGTTAATAGTAATAGAAGCACATTGTAAATACTTCACCTATATAAGCTTAGAAGTGGTGCCATTTCTTACGAAATTTAGGGTTACTTTCTAGAGAGTTCATAAAATAGGATCAAGCACAGCGCCATAATAGTGCAGAGTAATATATAACTTCTCGCTGAAACAAGAGGTTAGTGTATGTGCAGTATGTCCGGTTTTATTATATAAAAGTATAAGTTTAAAGCCAAGCTACTTGTCACTTTGATAAATTTTTGAGATACTTACACTATGTAAATGTTTAACTCGAAAGAGACCTTTATATATGTATAAGCTTGGGGCAATCTTTGTTGGGCCTGCGGGTGGTCGGCTTCATTATGGCTCCTTTTTTTTTTTTTTTTTGGTCGGTCTGTTATGGCTTCTTCGAGCTTTAGTTTTGGAGACCCTTTCTTGTCACCGAGGAGTGAGGAAGTGGGAAGGGGTCATCTCTCTCTTTAGCTTCACTAATATACGAATCACAATGATTGAATTGAAGGAGCATTAGTTAAGCTGCAATGATTCGAGGGTTGGAAGAAGAATCGGATCGCTTTGCGGATATCGGGGCTCATGTGGGTTTGGTGCCGAGATTTAGTATGGCGCGAGACTGTTACTGAAAACTGAAACAGAGAAGGATGCCGAGTCTCAGATGGAGAGAGGGAGAGATGGTGATGGTGAAAGGAAGCAAGTGAGATTTTATTACTTAGCTTGCGGAAAAAAATGGAACAAATTAGAGAGGAGATGCAGAGACCGCATGTATGGGCGAGGGTCGCGACCTGTGGCCACACAAGAAGAAGATGAATAGTGGTGTGGAAAAAAGAAAAGAAAAGGAGAAATAAAAGGAAAAAGGTCAGAAAATTTAAAAGAATTGCAAAATCAAGTCATTTCAGCTCATTTATTCTACGTCTGAGTAACGAAGGAAATGAGGAGTCAGTAAGAGGAGAGAAAAAAATCTGAAAAGGTCGGCCGCTCAGAGACGTGGCAATCACGAGCAATGAGCGGAGTGATGCACGATACCTCCTAATATTTCCTCGTCTACGGCAGAGCCGCGACGAGAAACCATTATTTCAATCGTGCTTTTTCTTCGTCTTTACAAGACTAGAGTGTGGACCCTGTCAGTTTCATTTACATTGAACCATTCCACACGATTTTATTTTGTCTGTCCTACTATAACCTTTAATTCACTCTAACCGTTTCACACGATTAATAGCAACTTTTTCTGCAAAAAAAGTCATTGAAACACACCATGGACACCGAAAAGCTCTGCTCAGTCTCAGATTCCAAGAGCAGTGTAGAAACCTCAATGAGAATGGGACTTCCCAACTCAACAGATATCAAAAGTTTCGAGGCCAGAGAGCTTCAATCGCTCATAGTCTTGGTTCTCTTTCTGGCCATCGCCTTCACTGCTTCGGCGTCATCACAGGGCATCGATTTTAGCTTCCAGACTTTCAATGATAGTATCATTCGACGCCAAGGGAATGCGACGTATGATTCCAAGGGCTTCATCCAAATTACAGTGGCCGATCGAGGACAGAACCAATAAAATAGCATGGGATGGGCCACGTACCGAAAGCCGATGCGCCTTTGGGATAAGGTGACCAGGAACGTGGCGGATTTCACCACCCAATTCACCTTCGTCTTCGATTCGCTAGGGGTCTCGGGTTTCGGCGATGGAATGACCTTCTTTCTTGTCCCCAATGGGTCTCAATTCCCAGACAACTCGTACGGAGGTGCCTTGGCCATTATAGATCCATTTCATCAATTACGTCCATTAGTAGCCGTCGAGTTTGACGCCTATTACAACAACTTTCATGTTGTGGTTGTGGATCCAAATTGTTCACAAGTTGCACATATCGGTATATACTTGAATGATCTCAATTCCAAGGTCTCTAGATGCGTCAATTGGTTCAATGATAAAATCATGAGCGGTGGGCGGATCAATGCTAAGGTTACGTACAATTCTGGCACGCAGAACTTAAGTGTTCTCATGGTAGACGCGGATCGCACGGGTACCAACATTAATCGCTCCACCATCTATTACAGAGTCAACTTGACTGAGTATTTGTCTGAGTGGGTGACTTTCGGTTTCTCGGCTTCCACGGGTGGACGTTTCGAATTGCACATTATTGAGGCATGGGAATTCAGATCTATTGTGCAAGTGGCTAGAACAGATATTCCGATTCATGCAAATGGTGCAGATATTTCAAATGATACAGATAGTTCGATTCCAACAAATGGTGATGCCAAAAAGAGCAAGTTATGGCTATGGTCTATCTTAGGCTCAAGATCTTTCATTTTGCTCATTCTTGCTCTAGCCTTTATTTTTTTTTGGTCTCGTCATAGTTCGAGGAGAAAGAGAATTTATTTGAGTCGAGAAGAAGATGATGCAATGATTGAAGAAGAATTTGAGCGAGTAGCCGGGCCTAAGAAATTCTCTTCCAAGGACTTGGTCGTAGCGACCAATAATTTCGCAATCGAATGATTGCTTGGAGAAGGAGGCTTTGGGAGAGTGTACAAAGGTTACTTGACCAACATGAATGCTCATGTTGCTATCAAGAAGATTAACCCGGGGTCAAGACAAGGGATGAAGGAGTTTGCCACTGAAGTGAAGATCATAAGCCGGCTCCAGCACAGAAACTTAGTCCAACTCATTGGATGGTGTCGTGAGAAACAAGAACTCCTCCTTATCTATGAGTTCATGTCTAATGGTAGTCTTGATTCTCATCTATTTAAAGAACAAACCTTCTTGCCGTGGGAGAAGCGATACAAAATAGCTCAAGGCATAGCCTCGGCATTGCTTTACCTCCATGAAGAATGGGAACAATGCGTCTTGCATCGGGATATAAAGTCCAGCAATATCATGTTGGATTCCGATTTCAATGCTAAATTAGGTGACTTTGGTTTGGCTAGGCTCGTTGACCATGCCAAAGGGTTAAGAACGACGGATTTAGCTGGAACCAGGGGCTACATGGCGCCTAAATGCATTTACATGGGCAAGGTAAGTAGGGAATCGGACGTCTATAGCTTCGGAGTTGTCCTCTTAGAAATAGCTTGTGGAAGAAAAGTCGTTGAGCTAAGGGTTGAGGAAAGCCAACCTTTGTTAGTGGACTGGGTTTGGGAGCTGTATGGGATCGAAAGAATACTTGATGCGGCAGAGTCGAAACTTGGTTCTGACTTCGATGAAAAGCAACTAAAGTGTTTAATGGTTGTAGGGCTGTGGTGCGCTCATCCAGATCACACTGCTCGTCCTTCCATAAGAGAAGCATTTAATGTTCTCAACTTTAATGCTCCACCACCTCTTCTCCCATTGAAATTGCCTGTCCCTACATTCTCGGTACCTCTATCCATATTCTCTATGTCATCAATTGATTCATCCCATGCCACCTAGACCAACGGCATCGAAGTGTCCACATTTACTGCATTTTCTATACAATTGTCTCATCCAGATTCCCTTGCATTGCTCCTAGATTTAATATAATCCACTTCATCCAATGATCAGTTTGAATTGCAAATTGTAATTTGAGATTTGATTTCGGATATTATCCACTTCATATGAATTTCTTCATTCGTACCTCTGTATTAACTCTTCATGTTTAGACTTCTATTTGATCTCTAGGATTAAGTAAGGTAGTATGTATCTTGTTTGATGGTTTATTATCTATTATCATTTGCTAATTTGTGGTGAGCAAGTTTAAGAGAGCCTGTGCGAAGGGTAAATGCCAATTCGCAAGAGGGTTATGAGAACCCATCTAGCAATCTCTTAACCTCGAGTCCGTACCCATCCCTTTTTTGAACCATCAGCTCTAAGTAATCTTCTTGCATTTGCAACACTTGCCATTGTTCCCAATAGGCAAAAAGTATGGACTTTAAAATAGAAGGTGGAGATTATTTGACATTGCTCCATAATGTTAAGCTATCTTCTAGTCTCTTCAAGTTGGAAAGAGTAACATAGAACTCCAATGAGATGGCTTTGAGCGTCAACACTAAACCAAATCCCTTTGGTGAACATATGCTCCAACAAGTCTAAACCTCGCTCCATTGAAGATTCTCACATAAGCTGAGCACGTAGATGGTATTGGATGCCTTCGTGCTACACTCGGTTGAGCATCCTCATAGCTTGAGTTAATTCACTCCATATAAGATGGGCATTGATCAGAGCATTGAAAGTACCAAATCGATCAGGCATCCAAGTTTCAACATTTTACGAACCACAAAGAATTGGAAATCAACCAGTCTCAAACAACTCAGGAGGACCCTTAGAAGAAAGAAGTCATGTTTAATTCTTAATAAATGAATCTGCTCGATCGCACAAATTGCAATCGAGAAATGTTACATTCGTGCCGTGACCCCTAACGGCAGGGCGAAATCCTTGGCAGAAGGCAAAGGCTTTATCTTGCTGATCCTCTTGAACAAAAATAGGGTGTCATCAAGATTTCTCAGGTCACCACTCACCAGCCTTGCACTTAGCTCTCACATGATTCAAGAACCATTATTGATTTGCCTAACTTGACTCTTGGACAGAACACGAAGGGCTTCACAGATGAATAGAAGTTGAGGACTTGCAAAGGGAAGGCGAGAGTACTCGTGCATGCCTTTAGCGGCAAGCTTTTTTCCAACATGTAAGGATACGAAACCTATCCATCTCCAGATCTTGACCTGCCTAAGTTGGGATCCTCAAATCTGTACGACCTTTGATAACATCTCTTTCCAGCCATGTTATATCTAGAACATCGTCGTTGTTGGATAATGTAGGCAAATATGAGTTATTTAGTCAGACTAGATGATTTAAGCTAGAAGTTGAAGTTAACGACTTAAAGCCAAGTGTTCTGTCATTAAGATTTCATGACATGAACAGGATAGTAAGCAATATAAACAAGTTGATGCAAAATGCAGGAACAAAGAAGAGCACAATAATAACTAGATATCTAACGGAGACAGCCTTTCATGTTCACCTGGTAGTTCATGGGTGTCCCTTGTCGTGCGAGGTTTGGGGAAGTGTTTGATGTATGAAGAACAAAGACATTACTCAGAATTGATAGAATATTGTTTAAATCAAAATACTACCGGACTATACAATCTCTATATTATCTATCTCCCCGTGAGAAGCCTTACACAGTTGAAGTAGCAACCTGCGAGGCAAAACCCAAGCTGTGTCAGGGTTCCCAACTTGGCGAAGGATGAGTTATCGCAGTTTGGGATGACATCAAGAAAGCCAGAGGGTTATTACAGCTAAAGTTGCAAACACGGAGAGAAATGGATGTCACTCACCCAACTCACTAGAACGAAGGATGAGACAAAGAAAGCCAGAGACGGAGCGATGCAGTCGTGGCTAGACTCTCACCGTATCCTCAACAAGTTTGAGAAGCCTTAGGCCATATCAAGAATGCCGGAGCAGAGCCTCCATTTCAAGTGTCCTCGTCTCAGAGCTACAGTCCCAGTTTGAGTCCACAAAGGCCTCCATCCAGGGCCCATAAGAGGGACGACCTTGAGGTGATGAAGGCGGTCGACGAGATCACTGAGGCACTAGATCGAAAAAGTGAGGGGATGGACGTGCTCAAGCAAGAGATCAACGAGGGGTAGGAAGTGAGGTAGAAGATCAAGCAAGCACTACGCGTGAAGAGACAAGAGGCTTCAATTGGGGAGCGAGTGAGCGAGATTGGGTAAGGGCCAAAAGAGGGAGAGAGAGCATTACAAGTGGTTGGGCTTGGATTAGAGTCTAAACGCATAAAAATCCATAGTTCTATTGGCCATACTACTCCAAATCCATTAATAAACAAATTGTCAAATTTTACTGAAATATATAGACTCAACTCATCATATATAAATTGAAAATATGGAATTGGTGTGGAAAGTTCATAGATCCATTTTTACAGCTCTACCAGTTACACTTACGCAGAAAACCAATTCTACTAACTCGCACACTTGCGAGAGAGATAGAGGGAGAGAGATGGGGGCTGGGCAAGGGAGAGGCAGTGGCCGAGAAGAGATAGCGATAGCTATGAAATGAATACATGTATTGTGAATTAAAATAATGAACTCATGGATCGTGAATCGAGAGTGCAAATCAAACCGTAAGATCTAATAAAATATCTAAAATTAATATTTTGGGTGATGGGCATACATATAATACTATGCAAAATACGACCTCTATTGATTCTTGCTCTCTTGATTAATAAGTGTCAACTTAACAAGGTTTGGAATATGTTGCAACTGAGAACAAAATCACATTCCATCATAACCAAGAGCAACTAGTTACGCGGTCAGCATATATCAACAAACTTATTTTTCACGTGTTTATTCTCCTTTTTGGCATCACCGTAGGTGATATTTGTATGTATGTTGTTTGAAGTTGTAAGTAACAACATTTGTCAATCGTACTTACAAAATACAAACTGAAAGATTAAACCTAAAATTGAGCTAAAATAGACATATGATTATGGCCATACGACATGTATTTGCATAGAAAGGAAGAGTTTGAACACTATTCATTTTTCACAAATTCAATTTTATTTTTATTTTACAGAATATGGATATCATTATAAAGCGTCATATTCTTTAAATGACATTTTCTTTTGTTGACACTCAAATTTTTGTCGACATTTTAGGTTTTCATTTATTTTACAAAGATGTGTAAATTTATAAAAAGATAAAAGCAAAAAAAATTAAAAAATGAAATTAAAAAAAATGAAATGAAGTCGTGTGGGCCGGCAGGCCGGCCCACTTAACAAAGTTTTCAGCCTTCTAAGCCCCCTCCCTCCATTAGTCCAACCCATTTCGCCGCATGCTCTTAGCGTGATCCTCCCCGTCCTCCTCCCTCCAGCTCTTCGGATGCTGCTAAATCAGGTCCTCAAATGCGCGAGGCTGAGAAACTAAGCCACTTCGCGCGCTCGAGGCTGAAGAAGCCCGATGAGAAAAAACCGACGCCGTCATGCCTCCAGTCTGGACGCGGGCGTGGACGCGTCTTGGGGGCGGCGATCTCTGAGCGCCGAGTCGCTGCTGGGGAAGGGGCCTATGATGGCGGAGGATGCCGTTCGCTTCGGAGAAGATTTGCTGTTTCGGCAACTCCATTTCACCAAGTGAACCGAGTATGCAAAAGCTTTCTCTGCCTCTTTCGTGGACACGATCTGTATTTGGTCTGTTTTAGCCAAGGATGAGTCATGAAATTTGAATGACGAAATCGCGAGGAAGCTTGGATGCAATGCAAATTGCTGAATCAATGGTCTGATCATGAAGCATATACATCGTTTTTAGATCTAAAATCATGCCAAAGTTGAATCAAAAGTCTGTTCTCGGTACTGCACATCGCCCGTTCGCTAAAATGCCTACAAGAAGATCGATTTTTTTTTTAATATGTTGGAGCTTGAGATTGATTCGTATTCGTGTTCATATTCGTTGAATCCTGTTTACTTATTCGTCCTTTCCTTTTTTTTTTTTTTTAATGTGATTTGGTGGAAAAATCTTGCTCAAGTCGGTCGCATACGAATTTGACGTGCTAGAATACCCCGTCGGAGCTACCTATGGAAACTGAGAACCTAGTTTTATGGGCGACCTATTCAACGAAGATTAAGATTTATCTCTCAACAGTACTCAAATCTTCTGCATACAATTTCGTCTAACGGATTGATTGGAGAATGATCCTTTGAATACTCTCCAATGATTAGTTTGGAAGTAGAAGAGTATAAAACAAGACCAAAGTGCTGAAGAAAATAGAGGTATAGAGTGAAAAATTCCAAAGTCTAAGTGGATTTTGATCCTGTGTATTTATCTTTCTTAAACTATAAATTATAATCTTAGAGAAACACTAAAAGTGTAATTGAGTGAGATAATGAGACCTATCATGTACTTGAGTATTATCATCTATAGTTGTAACCTTTGATTGATTATCAAATGGAATCTAGCCAGTAGCTTGTTAGTGTGGAAAAGTAGACATAGGTTTCATTTAAGTTAAACAACTATAAAATTCATATGTAATTTTCTCTATTTCTTTACTCTTGTTTATCACTTATGGTAGACATTTGCACACCGGTGGTCATCCCGTTATCACTGTCAAAGTTTAGACTTTAGTTTCACTTGATTATCAAGTTACTCATCTTTAACAGTTAATAAACACACAAATTTGTTAAGACTTTTAAAATTCGCCTATTAACTCTCCTCTAGGTGACATTGCCAGCCTCTAACAATATATACTATGATAACCTAGGTATGATATATTTGGCGTACAATTCGATTTATTATGAGTGAATGAAACACATCAATATCAAGTACTATTTCATCCGAGATGACCTAGCGAAAGGTAACGTTGTTCTGAAGAAGATTGCTACAATGGAGAATCTGGCAAATATGATGAACAAACCTGTTTGTAGAGAGTGAGCACCTGTCGGGGCGTTGGGAGAGTAGTATGAATGATGATCACTATAACTTGATTTCAAATATTGAGTCAAGGTAGAGAATTATTAAATTATGTCTCGAATTTGAACTCGTGTACACTTTTCCATTTAGAAGAAGAAGAAATCCTCTGTCATTGCAAGACCAAAAAACAAGGGTTCACATATTCTATTATATATTTGGTGGTGGCGTTCTCCGTAATCATCACCAAAGAAAGACTCTTGCTTCCATATTACTGCACGATATCAGAAGGACTTTCTCGTCCTTATGTGCTGACGAAAAGGGTTTGCTATGGAGAGGAATAAAAAGACATGGGGTTTCTTCTTGATAGTAACCACACAATAGACTTCTTAGAAGGACGCACGAGAAGGATGGACACGATGACACTGTGACACTCACTCTTGAGTTCTATACACAATGATTTTGTGCTTTGGATTTACATCTAAATTGAGTTGTTTATTTATAAATACTTTAAGTTCGTGTTTAAATCTATGTGTGAGAAACATTTTGAGCGTATGAAAGATTGTAAACTCTGAAACTTGGATTATAGTAAATTATTTGCTGCTGACTTTCTCAGTGGATGTAGATGTCGATACTTGAATCAAATCATATAAATATCTGATATCCTTATTATTCATCGTTTATTTCTTTTATTCTATTGCATTGCCTAATTTGCAACATCTCGTCGTTTTCGCATTAATATTTACAACAATATATTATCATACATCAAGGCAGCACCTCATAACTAATTAATTATAAAAAATTGCTAGACTATGAAGCACTGATTTTGCATGCCATGCATGAGAAAACTCGAGCCCATTGAAAGTAACTAGACCTCTTCTCCCCCCCCTTTCCCTCCCTCCCTCCCAAAATGTTAGGCTTAATAAATCTGGTTTATGAAACCGGTTTTCAAAAGTATTATGCCAAATTATTATCAATTCTCGAATATAATTCACTTGTGTAATGAGACCAATGCCTGTTACAACTGTACATTATTTTCCAGTGAATGAGCCCTTTTGCGAACCATTAATGTTGTAATTGGCAATATTTTGCAAGATAAAACATTTTCCTATTTCAGTCTCTTTAGGGTCTGTTTGTTAATATTCTTTGTTTCTGTTTATTAACAAAATTTCTATTTTTTTGTTCGGGGAACAAAAAAGAATAGATTTGCGTTTGTTTGCGTTTTTGTTCCAAATTTATTTTTTTGTTCCCAGGAACACGTTTGGAACAGAAATAAGAAATAAGAAAAACGTATTTTTTGTTTCTGGAACAATTTTTAAGAACAAATTTTCTCTCCCCTCTCTTTTTCTTCTCTTTTTTTTTCTTCTTTTTTTTCTTTTTTCTTTGGCCGGTTGTCGGACTTGGCCATGGCCGGCGACTGGTCGTCGAGGGTTAGCGACCTTGTTGGAGCGTTGTTGGCCCCCGGCGAGGCCGAGCGTCACTAGCCCCTGGTGAGGCCGAGCCTCGCCGGCGCAGGTAAGGCTGGGTAAGGCCGCCGACCCTTGTTGGTCGGTCGCCGACCATGGCCGAGGCCGACGACCGGCTAGAAGAAGAAAAAAAGAGAAAAGAAGATAAAAATAAAAATATTAAAAAATTAAAAGAAAGAAAAAGAACACAAATTTACCAAACGTGTTTCTGTTCATTTTTTATTCCCTAACAAGTTTACCAAAGGCCTTCTTCTGTTCAAAAATTGTTTCCCAGAGCGAAATAGTTTTTTCTATTTCTGTTCCCGAAATAATTTTTGAACAGAAACGTTATCAAACACGCCCTTAGTGTGCACCTTTGGGGATGATGAGTAAGTGGTACAGAACTATGAGACTCAATGTTAGTCATTTAGGTATCGAGATACGCATGCTTGACTTACTTTTCCAAGTCTTCATCACTCAATTCAAATCAACCATTTTCCACCGATTTGCTTGACATGTCAATTTAAATGAAGACTTGGAAAAGTAAGTCAAGCATGCCTGTCTCGATACCTCATGTCAATTTCAATGAAGACTTGGAAAAGTAAGTCAAGCATGCCTATCTTAATACCTAATAGACTAACATTGAGTCTCATCGTTTTGTACCAATTACTTATTATACCCAACGGCTAACTAGTGGTTCATGAATACCGACACTCGAATCAAATCAATTGTCGTCCACCGATTTGCTTGATATGTCAATTTCAATGAAGACTTGGAAAAGTAAGTCAAGCATGCCTGTCTTAATACAAGTTACTTATTATCTCCAAAGGCTAACTAGTGGTTCATGAATACCGACACTCAAATCAAATCAATCATTTTCCACCGATTTGCTTGACATGTCAATTTCAATGAAGACTTGGAAAAGTAAGTCAAGCATGCCTATCTTGATACCTCATGTCAATTTCAATGAAAACTAGGAAAAGTAAGTCAATGTATAGCTGTAACAAGCATTGGTCTTGTTCTACGAGTGAGTTATATCCGAGAATAGTTTGCCATATTGCTTTTGAAAACCAGCTTTATAAACCAGATTTATCAAACCTAACATTTTGGGGGAGGAAAGGTGTGTCAGTTTTCAAAGGGATTGATTTTTCATGCATGGCATGTATAATCAGTGCTTCATAGTATGGCACTTTTTTTCTAATTAATTAGTTATGAAGTGCCTCCTCAACATATAAACATATTAACGTGGGAACAAAAGGATCTTACAAATAAGTTAATGCGATAGAACTAGAGAAATAAACGAGAAACAATAAGGACAATAGAGATTTTCATAATTCGATCTGAGTATTAGTACCTATATCCACGAGAAGAGCTAACAACAAACAATCCATTATAATTGAAGATGCAGAGTTTATAATCTTTCATACACTCAAGTGTTTTCTATATCTAGATTTAAGCTCAATGGTCAGTGGAGTAGCTATGTTTTTATTATGGAGTTTTTTTTTTTTAAGACAAATGTGTGGCTCAGTCACTAATGGCATTTTTAAGCGAACGACCAAAGCCTAATATTGACAAAGTCTCCTAAACCCTTGGGACCTAAAAAAAAAAAGGGGGTCCGGTAGACCTAACCTTTGTTAATTGTTGTTCTAGTACAATTTGAACTAGTGTTTTTCTTTGCATCACATGGTATTACTATAACAAAGCAATTAATATGTTTAACACAAGACATAATCAATGACCCTATCTGCTATTAGATCAGTGCTTGACTTATTAAAACTAATTTACTAAATTTATATACGTGACGCTTCATATCGATAGCTCTTTACACAAGTGAGTTATATTAAAGCATTAATAATAGCTTGACACATCACTCTAGTAAAACCAACTTTTATAAAATCAGGTTTTTTTTTTTAATGTAATTAGAGACTATCCTCTAGGGCACATGTTTAATGACCAATGAAGGAAGTCGAATCATGGAAAATTAACCAAAAAAAATCCAAATTTTATTATGTAGGTGTCAATTCAATAATAAATTTTTCATTTTGACTCATGTAATCCTAATTCTTTTGACAATTTTTCAAAATAATTCACTTGGCCAATTGAGATTGACAATTGATAATGATGCCAACTATTTTATGTGATAAGGTTGGCAATATGAGACACATGACTTCTCAAAATTACTTAAAGAAATTCAACAGGCTGTTTGATTTTTTAATTTTACTGTTAATGGTCTCAATCTTCACTCTTTTTTTCAAAACTTATATTGTTTTGACTTTTTTATTCATTTTCCTGACTGTTCATCTCCTTCGGCCATGAGAGACCCTGAAACTCGTCGAGAATGGCTTATCGAGTATGATGGTCGGTTTTCGGCTAGTTGGGTTTGGACGACCTGCTAAAGGAGATGATAGTGCCACCTTTTCTTTCGTTGGGCCTGTGGGTGGTCAGCTTCATTATGTCTTCTTCGAAGTCCATTTTTTGGAGACCGTTTCTTGTCACTGAGGAGTGAGGAAGTGGGAAGGGGTCTCTTCAGCTTCACTACGTATCCGAATCACGACGATTGAATTTAATGAGTACCAGAGAAGCTGCAATGATTCGAGGGTTGGGAGAAGAATCGGATTGTTTTGCAGATTGTTGTGGTCATGTTACCAAACACCGAAACGGAGAAGAAGACCTGAGTGCCGATGGAGAGAGGGAGAGATGGTGCTGGTGAGAGGAGGCGATTTGATGATGTGAGACGATTGAGATTTCATTACTTTGCTTGCAGAAAAAAATGGAACCAATTAGAGAGGAGATACGGGGGTTGCGGATATGGGCGAGGGCGGCCACATAAGAAGAAGATGAACAGTGATGTCTTCTTGGCAATGAAGTGGAAGTAGATGAGACATAAGGAAGGGGATCAATAATGGTGTGGAAAAGAAAAGAAAAAGCGAAAAGAAAAGGAGAAATTAAAGAAAAAAAGGTCAGATAATTATAAAAAATTGCTAACCACTGGGGGTTCGCCCTAGTAGCCACTCTTCCAACTTGGAAGGGATGCTCTGATACCATGAATGGACCTAGACTTAGAACCAGGGAAGGAGAGTAAATTTCCTGCAGGTATGCATCCCACATTGGCGAACAACTCCCGTTCAAGCCCTTCAGGGACAGCCTTTTAGCAGAAAACCACTCAACCTTTTAGTTCAGAGCCTAGAGACACTCAGAGGATGCTAGGATGGAAACGCTTCTAATCTATCCAAGCTGCATTTCTCGAAGGATCCTGCCAGGCTAGAGAAGAAGAGGGATTTAGAAAGCCATAGAGGTTTTTTCACAAAGCACACAAAGCACACGCTTTACTTCAGGGGACTCTGCCCAAAACGATACACCAGCAATGCCTTATATAGGCAAATAAAAGGAAACAAGGACACACACATGGACCAACTCACGGGTCCAGATATAAACAAAGGCACCGGAAACATCCGGGAGGGAATTATTCGCACACTATAAACAGTAACTGTACTGTGAACAGTACTTTTCCTAGCCTATTGCTACAGTAAAAGTGAACAGTGACCTTGCTACAGTGATTTTGCTACAGTGAAATTGTACGGACTCAATGATCTCATCCGTCACGGGCATTGTAGCTACACACTGAGTCTTCATCCGAGCTGTCTTCTAGGAGATGTGCTTCATATTTCTGCTGGAGGGCTTCAAGGTCTTGAGGTGAAAGAATCCGGTTCAGCCTCTGTGATGAGGATGCTTCATGAGCCCAATGTGATGCTTCTTCTTCTGCCCAGTTTGTATTTTCACTTGTAATGTTGACAGGAATGTTTGTCATGCTTGGCTGAGGCCAATTGGATGGCTGTGCGTAAAAGGACGTGTCCATGTTTTGGAATGAGGACGAAGATCCCTGTTCATAGGGATTCTGGAACAGAGGACCACCAAAGCGTGCATAGGGGTCTTGAGTGGACTAGACAATGTCATCTTCGCTTGTCATTTCATGCTCTTGGGACGAGGCAGCCTGTCTGTATTGTCCTAGTGCTTCCTTAGCATCTGGTGCTAGGTCATAATGATCCCATGTAGTGGGTGCATTATTCCAAACATCTTCGGGAATGGTCTTGTTTTCCTGGCATAGGATTCTCTGGAGTTCTCTGTATTTATGTTCACAAAGTCTAACAGATTTTGAATAAGATTTGTGAATCCGGGCTTCTCGACCGTTCAAATGAGGTTTATAGGCTGTGGTTCCTATTTCGAGTGGTGCATCGAGAATACTTCCATTGTTTCTACAAAAATTCCATGGACGTTTAAAAAACAGTATGGTGTGGACTTCAGGATTTGGTGTCATGGTTCTCAGTTCTCTTTCCAAGTCTTGTTTCCAGCATATAGGATGATAGAACCAGTTTAGAAAATCTAAAAGATTTCTATCACATTCCTTTTCGATGTTTCTTCCGAGCAAAAATATCCTGGTGAGATTGGCAATGAATCTTTTGGTGGGGATTTCAATAGCTATTAAGTACTTATTGGTTAAGTACCATAACAGCGTCTTGAGTTGATCAGGGAAATCATCTTCCTTCCAGATAAGAGGGTGAATGAAAGGATAATTTAAATTTAACCCGAAAAGATAAAGAATCGAACCTCCATCGAATCTGAATAGGTCTGTGTGGCTTTGCCACATGAGGTTTTCCAGGTTCTCGCAAAGACTCGTCATTCTGGATTTGCTGAATAATCTCCTGGGGATATTTCTAGCTTGGCGAGTCTTTGATCTTCTCAATTTTGTATTTCACGCCATGATTGAGCATATGGAAAGCAGGCCTTTTGATGTACATATTGATTTCGGCTGGTGCTTTTGGTCTTGACAGAAAATCAGCAAGTACATTCTTCTTTCCAGGAATATGCTTGGTTTCAAAAGAGTATTTTGAAAACCATTCAGCCCATCGAAGCAGTTGAGAGTTTGGAATTTGTTTCTGTTTAAACTTGATCATCTGAGGGAAAGATGCCATGTCTAATTCTACCAAAAAGTGATGGCCGATGAGATGAAACTCAAATTTTTTGATTCCACTTTTTACTGCTAGGATTTCCTTGCAAGTGGAATGGTAATGCATTTCAGCCTGGGAAAATTTTCCACTTTTGTGAGCACAAATGTGCTTCTTACCATCAATTTCTTCGAACAGGACGGCTGCCCAGTATTCGTCACTGGCGTCGGTTTGAAGAATTCTTTTACCTGTTGATGGTATTTGCAATGGTGGGAGATTCTGCATAATCTCCTTAAGTTCGGCAACTGCTTTAGTCTGGATCTTTCCCCAAGGCGGGGAATTCTTTTTCAGCATGGATTGCAAAGGAATCAGAAGCTTTGCAATGTTTGGGACAAAAACTCTGAGATAATTAATTATCCCAAGAAATTGCTGAACTTGTTTTGTTGTGAAGTTATCTTCAGGAAACTTTAGCAGTTCTTGAGGGATATGTGGACCTGGATAGTATGTACCTTTGTTGAGGTGCATACCAAGAAATTCAATTTCTGTTTGGGCAATATTCATTTTCCTTTGAGAAAGCATAATGCCATGCTGCTTCACGATTTCCGCAAATTTCTCAAGGAGTTGGCAGTGGCTCTATTCATCAGGGCTGTAGAGCAGAATATCGTCGATGTATACTGCCGCACTTGCCAAGATTGGCTGGAAAATACGACACATGGCCTTTTGGAAAAGGGATGGTGCTACTTTTAGACCAAAAGGAAGAACTTTCCACTGGAAGTGCTGGTTTGGGATACAGAATCCTGTTTTGGTTCTGTCTTCAGGATGAATATCCAATTGCCAAAATCCGGCTTTAAGGTCGAATTTGGAGTAGATATGGGCTTTAGTTAAACCACTAAAGAGAGAATCTTTGGATGGTAAAAGGAACTTATCATCTTGGAGAAAAAGATTAAGAGGTTGGTAGTTGATTACCAGTCTCATTTTTCCTCGGTTCTGCTCTGCTCGCTTATTGATGTAAAAGATTTCACAAGCCCATTGAGAATCAGAAACTTCAATAAGGCCTTGTTGCAGTAATTCTGAGCATTCCCTTTGAGCTAAAGCCAGGTGTTCTGGCTTCATTCCCACATGACTCGCCTTTGTTGGGTTGATGTCTTCATTTTTCTTGAAGAGGAGGCGAACAAAGAATCCTGGATTTTCCCATAAAAGATGAGAACATTTTTGGGCAAATTCTGAGTGGGATTCCGAGCAGGATTCTAGCAACTTTTGCATGATTGGATCTAACAGACTCATCTGGATGGAAAAGAGTCTCTGAATATCGACGAACTCAGAGAAATGATTTTTATATCTAAGACCCTTTCCAGGAATGATGCGTAATTGAGAAATTTGAGTCATGATGTCCCACCCAATTAGCAAATCTTTATTGGGGAGGTTTGATCCAAAGATCTTTGCCTTTATGGAACACTGGGGGAAGAACTGAACAGTAACTGGAGTGGTTCTGACATTTGTGGAGAAAGTATCTCCAGAGGCAGAGTTGAAATATCGGGTATAAGGAGTCCAATATTCTTCAGGCAGAACTTTAGTGTCCAGAATGGAACAACTTGCTCCGGTATCAATGAGAGCAATGACATTGATAGATTTGGCAAATTTTGAGGTGAAGATTTTTACAGGGAAATGAGGACAGTGAGTTTGGCTTGAAAATATGTCAAGATTTGGTTCTGGAGATGCGAGGGATATGTGAAAAATATCTTCAGATTCTGACTTATCAGACTCAGTCTCACTGGAGGTTTGATAGAAGGGAATAACACAAAGAGTCTGTTCTGTGGGTTTTTCGTCAGCAGAAAATAAGGATTCAATATCATCATTTTCAAGGGAAATACCTGTTTCATTTTCAATCAGATGATTCTGACCTTTTTTTGCCTGAGGACAATTTTTGGCAAAATGTCATTTCTTGTTGCAAATGTAGCAACGGCTTGATTTCTTATGGCCCGTGTGATCCTTTCTCTTGCGTAGGTATCGCCATTTCTTCTTCTTCCGAAAATGTTTGGAGCCATGTTTGGATTTCTTAATCGAATACTTCTTGTAGTGCTTTTTCTTTCGAGAGTACTGGCCACAAGTACCGTCACAATCCTATTTGGAGCATTTGATCTTTAACTTCTGGTGAGAACAGGCTGACTCAAGACGTTTGTCATCTGTGATGTACGTTCTGACCATTCGGCGCTTTAAGCATAACTCTTCAAGGCATAGATGGACTTCTTGCTGGATTTCTCCCAATGGAACATCTTGTATCCTTCTTTGCTTTCGAAGAAAGATCTTTCAACCATCTATGATAGCTCTTTAGGAATAGAAGTGAGGAAGACATGCTTTAGGTTTGGATCTGCGCCAATCTGGTAAAAGAGCTGAAGCATTAATCAATAATGCTTATCAAGATGCTTTTTCTGAAGGGAGCAGCATCTTCTTTCGAAGAATTCTCTTCTTTTTAGCTCTTTGAGATCTCCGGGTGTTCCCACAAAAACATGATATAGGTAGGTAAGGGCATGGCTGAAATTGGGTGGCAATAGAAACGTAAGCTGGTCTTGTTCTGTAAGTGATTGCCACCAGAATTTAAGGCTTCCTGTGAATCTTGTAACAAAATTGTAAAGGACATCATTCATATCATGGTTGGTAATGGACTGTGTACTCAACCAAGTATGAAACAATTCTGCCAGGCATGTGTCCATGGCATCAAAACAATTCTTCTCCATACAAAATTGAGAAGATCAAAGACTCGCCAAGCTGGAAATATCCCCAGGAGATTATTTAGCAAATCCAGAATGACAGTCTTACTGAGAACCTGGAAAACCTCATGTGGCAAAGCCACACAGACCTATTCAGATTCGATGGAGGTTCGATTCTTTATCCTTTCGGGTTAAATTTAAATTATCCTTTCATTCACCCTCTTATCTGGAAGGAAGATGATTTTCCTGATCAGCTCAAGACGCTGTTATGGTACTTAACCAATAAGTACTTAATAGCTATTGAAATCCCCACCAGAAGATTCATTGCCAATCTCACCAGGATATTTTTGCTCGAAAGAAACATCGAAAAGGAATGTGATAGAAATCTTTTAGATTTTCTAAACTGGTTTTATCATCCTACATGCTGGAAACAAGACTTAGAAAGAGAACTGAGAACCATGACACCAAATCCTGAAGTCCACACCATACTGTTTTTTAAACGTCCATGGAATTTTTGTAGAAACAATGGAAGTATTCTCGATGCACCACTCGAAATAGGAACCACAGCCTATAAACCTCATTTAAACGGTCGAGAAGCCCGGATTCACAAATCTTATTCAAAATCTGTTAGACTTTGTGAACATGAATACCGAGAACTCCAGAGAATCCTATGCCAGGAAAACAAGACCATTCCCGAAGATGTTTGGAATAATGCACCCACTATGTGGGATCATTATGACCTAGCACCAGATGCTAAGGAAGCACTAGGACAATATAGACAGGCTGCCTCGTCCTAAGAGCATGAAATGACAAGCGAAGATGACATTGTCCAGTCCACTCAAGACCCCTATGCACGCTTTGGTGGTCCTCTGTCCCAGAATCCCTACGAACACGGATCTTCGTCTTCATTCCAAAACATGGACACGTCCTTTTACGCACAGCCATCCAATTGGCTTCAGCCAAGCATGACAAACATTCCTGTCAACACTACAAGTGAAAATACAAACTGGGTAGAAGAAGAAGCATCACATTGGGCTCATGAAGCATCCTCATCACAGAGGCTGAACCAGATTCTTTCACCTCAAGACCTTGAAGCCCTCCAGCAGAAATATGAAGCACATCTCCTAGAAAACAGCTCGGATGAAGACTCAGTGTGTAGCTACAATGCTCGTGACGGACGAGATCGTTGAGTCCGTACAATTTTCACTGTAGCAAAATCATTGTAGCAAGGTCACTGTTCACTTTTACTGTAGCACTAGGCTAGGGAAAGTACTGTTCACAGTACAGTTACTGTTCATAGTGTGCGAATAATTCCCTCCCGGATGTTTCCGGTTCCTTTGTTTGTATCTGGACCCGTGAGTTAGTCCCTGTGTGTGTCATTGTTTCCTTTTATTTGCCTATATAAGGCATTGCTGGTGTATCGTTTTGGGCAGAGTCCCCTGAAGTAAAGAGTGTGCTTTGTGTGCTTTGTGAAAAAACCTTTATGGCTTTCTAAATCCCTCTTCTTCTCTAGCCTGGCAGGATCCTTCGAGAAATGCAGCTTGGATAGATTAGAAGCGTTTCCATCCTGGCATCCTCTGAGTGTCTCTAGGTTCTGAACTAAAAGGTTGAGTGGTTTTCTGCTAAAAGGCTGTCTCTGAAGGGCTTGAACGGGAGTTGTTTGCCCAATGTGGGATGCATACCTGCAGGAAATTTACTCTCCTTCCCTGGTTCTAAGTCTAGGTCCATTCACATTCTCAGGGGGGATTGGGGTGGGGATAATTTTATTTCAGGAGTGGGTTTTCAACTCCCATGCCTTGTAAGGAGGCAAGTCTGAGAGTGAGTGTTAGAGTAGGATTAGAGGAGAATTAGTGTGAAAAAAAAAACGAAAAGAAAAGGAGAAATTAAAGAAAAAAAGGTAAAATAATTATAAAAAATTGCTAAATCACCTCATTTCAGTTCATTTATTATCCGCTTGAATAACGGAGCAAATGAAGAGATAATGAGGGAAGAGAGAAAGTAACCGATCGACTATCATCGCACTTTGGATTCTTAAAAATAAGCAGGATTAAACTCTTATTTAAACAATTGCTTAGCTTTCAATATATACCAAAGTAAAATCAAATGTACCATTTTCCCCTTGATTTTACAACTACGTATGATATATGATATTAGAGGATCGTTGCACGTAATTCTGCCACATATAAACGCGTAGAAGGATTTCTCCTTTCTCCTCCTATTTTCTTTTTGGCCAACTATCTCCTTATTTATTTACTTGTTAATTTATTTTACCTTCTTTCCAGCCACCACTGCACGACGAGGTACAAAGAAGAGAAGCCCACTTAATGAGCTCCACAAGTCTGCTTCCAAAAAGCCCTAAACTTTCTTTTGGGCCACGAACCTGGGCCTCGAGCACATAATTATGAGGCCCAATTCTTAATTAGATGATCATAGATTTGACCGCCTAATTGGTATAGAGCATTAATTAGTAGAGTGCATTATTTTTCATGCACCTACATCGTAAGTGCATTGCATATACTTTTCCCCCTCCAATAGCACAAGGGGAAAAAGGAGATTTTTGTGTGAGGTGCTGACGTGGCGATAAGCTGTGCTTATCTGAAGGAGGGGGAAAAGTATATGCAATGCAGTTGCGATGAAGGTGCATGAACTTGGCGGTCGCACGAGTTGAATACCTATGGAGAGAGAGAAAAAAAAATCTGAAAAGATGGGCATGAAATGAGTGGAGTGACTAGCTATGTAGCACCGACACGGGACATGACACGAGTGTCTGACACGACACGACACTTCGACACGTCATTTTTAAAAAATAGAGAATTCCGACACGTTGCGACATGTTATATATTAAATAAATATTTTTATTTTTAATTAATTTGATTCAAATTCATAAATAAATAATTAATTAAAAAAGAGCCTATAATAAATTTATACTAATAATGTTAACAAATCAATTCATTTGAAATTCAAAAGATATATTCATAATTAATGCGAAACATTTTTTTTTAATTTTAACAAAAGTTATTGATGAAACTAAAAATTAATAAGAAATTCGAATCAATTTATTTAAATAAATTCATGATTTTCTACAATAACCAAAATTTATCATTATTCAAAATTTAATATTTTTATTTTTCGAAATTATTTTTTAATTTCATTTATTTAATTTTCCGATTAAAAAAACAATCCCCAAAATGCATTATTTCTTTCGTTCGTCCTTTTCCCTCCTCACCCACATTTATTTTACTTTTTCCCTCCCCCACTTGACAGTGACAGGTGAGCTGTCACTTCCCTCCCTCCCTCCCTCCCTCTCTCACGACACCATCAAACCTCATTTATTATTTTTTTTTTGATTTCCTTATAAAAAACCCTAGCGAGCTGCGAACCCTCCTTTTCCTATCCTCCTTGCCGCGCCGCACGACCCCCTTCCCTCCTCTCCTCTTCCTCTCGTCGCCGATCCATCGCAACAATGGCCGCCCTCACCTCTCTCTAGGCCGTCTCTCACCGTCGCCGTGGTCCATTCGTGGCTTCGTCTCGCCGGCGGAAGTTTGTCTTCCCTCTTCTTTCTCTCTGTTCGGCTCTTTCTCTAGCAATCTCTCGCCGTCGCGGTGGTCTGTTCGTGGTTTCGTCTCGCCGGTGCTCGCGGCCTCTGCTCCGTCTCGCCGGCGCTCGCGACCTCTGCTCCCTCTCCCTCCCTCACCTCCACCCTTCATCAGTGTTCCGAACACGTGTCGACACGCGTGTCGATAAAAGTTGACTGCGTGTCGGAAAATCCGACACGCGTTGACCGCGTGTCTGACCGTGTTCGAGCGTGTCGACGTGTTTGACACGCTCCGACACGTGTCGGACACGACACGGAAGCATGGACAACGTGTCCGTGCTTCATAGGCGACTAGTCGTGCCGTCGTGGAAGTGGGCGTTGGACTCTGCCAATATCCTTCACATTGAACCGCTCCACAGCAAGTCCTCTGAAAAAGAAAAGTCATTGGAAAACGCCACGGACTCCATAAACCTGTGCTCAGTCCCAGATTACCAGAGCAGTGTAGAAACCTCAAAGAGAATGGCACTTCACAGCTCGGCAGATATCAAAAGTTTCAAGATGGGAGAGCTTCGATCGCTCCTAATCTTGGTTTTCTCTTTGGCCGTCGCCTACACTGCTTCGGCATCGTCTCAGGGCATCGATTTCAGCTTTCAGACTTTCAACGATAGTGTCCTTGTACGCCAAGGCAGTGCGACGTATGATTCGACCAGCTTCATCCAAATTTCGGAGACCACTCGAGGCAAGGTCCCCTCTCCGAACGTAGGGTGGGCCACATACTATGAGCCGATGCGCCTTTGGGACAAGTCCACCGGGAATGTGGCGAATTTCACCACCCAATTCACCTTCGTCATCAATTCCCTACAAAACTCGTCATTCGCTGATGGAATGACCTTTTTTCTAGTCCCCGAAGGATCAAAACTCTCGCCCTACTCAGGAGGAGGTTTCCTGGCCATTTTCTTTCAATCCCGCGACCCTTCAGACTCTCCTGCTAAGTTTGTAGCCGTCGAGTTCGACACTCATAACAACGGCATGCCGATGGACCCCTTTTGTTCAGGAGGAGCTCCACACATCGTTATAGACTTGAATAATCTCACTTCCGCTGTCTATCGCTGTGGCACTTGGTTAAGCAATAATATCATGAGCGGTAGGCCAATGAAAGCTACGATTACGTACGATTCTAGCTCGCAAAACTTGAGCGTTCTCGTGATGGACGCCGATCCCACAGGTAACAACACATATTCCCTTGCCATGTATCACATAGTCAACTTGACTGAGTATTTGCCGGAGTGGGTAACTTTTGGTTTCTCTGCTGCGACGGGCGACATTTACGAGTTGCACACTATTCAAGCATGGGAATTCAGATCTACCATGCAAGTGGCTGAAAGAAATATTTCGATTCCTACAAATGGTACAAAGAGTCCGATTCCTGCGAACCATTATGCTAAAAAGAGCATGTTATGGCTATGGTCCATTTTAGGGTCTGGTTCTTTCATTCTTCTCATTCTTGTTTTAGCCTGTATTTGGTTTCTTCACTGTTCTAAGAGCAAGAGAGCTGACACGAGCGGAGAAGAAGATGATCCAGCTATCGATGAAGCATTTGAGCAAGTGTCGGGTCCCAAGAAATTCACCTACACGGACTTGGTTGCTGCAACCGATAGTTTTGCAATCAAACGGTTGCTTGGGGAAGGGGGCTTTGGGAGAGTGTACCAAGGTTACTTGACTAGAGTGAATGCTAATGTCGCAATAAAGAAAATTAACCCAGGGCCAGGACAAGGGATAAAGGAGTATGCAACCGAAGTGAAGACCATAAGTCGGCTCCGACACAGAAACTTAGTCCAACTCATTGGGTGGTGTCACGAGAAAAAAGAACTCCTCCTTATCTATGAGCTCATGTCTAATGGTAGCCTTAATTCTCATCTATTCAAAGAACGAACCTTCTTGCCATGGGAGAAGCGGTACATAATAGCACAAGGCATAGCCTCGGCGTTGCTTTATCTCCATGAAGAATGGGAACAATGTGTCCTGCATCGAGATATAAAGTCCAGCAATATCATGCTTGATGCCGATTTTAATGCTAAATTAGGGGACTTTGGTTTGGCTAGGTTAGTGGACCATGCCAAAGGGTTACAAACAACAGTGTTGGCTGGGACCATGGGCTATATGGCTCCGGAATGCGTTCACACAGGCAGGGCAAGTAAGGAATCGGATGTCTATAGCTTTGGAGTTGTCTTATTAGAAATAGCTTGTGGAAGAAAAGTCATTGAGCCAAGGGCCAAGGAAGGCCAAGTTCAACTAGTGGATTGGGTTTGGGAGCTGTATGGGATCGGAAAGCTACTTGATGCGGCGGATTCAAAACTTGATACCGATTTTGATGGAAAGCAACTGGAGTGCTTGATGGTTGTAGGCCTATGGTGTGCTCATCCAGACCATACTGCCCGTCCTTCCATAAGAGAAGCATTGAGCATCCTCACCTTCAACACTTCGCCGCCTATTCTCCCATCGAAGTTGCCAGTCCCTACATATTCAGCGCCTCTGTCCACATTATGTATAACATCAATTTCTTCATCCCAGGCCACCTCGACTAGCAGCACCTAAGTGTCCACATTTATTGCCCCTTCTATACAATCCCCTCATTTAGCTTTCGCTGCATTGCTCTCAAATGCTGGATGAATTCCTACTTATGGTTGTAATTGTAGTTTGAAAATTGACGTCGGATATTACCTATTTCTTATAAGTTACTTTATGTGTACATCAGTATCGACTCTTCATGGTTAAACTTCCATTTGATGTCCAAGAATAAGTAAGAACTATGAGACTCAATGTTAGTCATATGGACAAGGAATTGAAGTATTAAAAAAAAAAAAAAAAAAAAAAAGATATTGTATGCGGAGATTCCATGATAAAATATTACTAATTTATGGTGTTGCGACATACTCTTTCCATCTGAAGGGGAAAATATAATAGGTTTATAGGTATTATCTAAATAGCGGGTTTACAACACTTGATTAAGTACGGGCTTTCCCAAGCCTTGCCCTAACGTGATGTTGGTGCATTCAATATTATGAGGATTTTCAAATGAGAAGTCACTACTAACTTATTATGGTCAGTTAAAAACTAAATGAGACACTTTCTACTTAATTAAATAATCTAAGGTTGGAGACTTGGTTATACTAATTGATTATCTAGTGTTCTCTCGGTACATAATCTTATTTAATTACCAAAATGTTCAGGCAACCTTCTTGCTAATTATAAGTCTTAAGTCCTAAGATTCTATCCCTAACTATGTTAAAGGAAAACAACAATTAACGTATTGGAAGTGTGCAATCAAGTGACAATTGAAAAAAAAAAAAAAGTGCAAATAGTGACCTAACATTTGTCTCTAAGAACATTCAAATCCTATGGTAAAGTCTTTAGAGCTTATTTAATTTTGAACATAATATTTTACCAAAGATTTCACAGCTCTTTTCATAAAAACATGCATAAAAAACCTAAAGTATGCGAACCGATTGAAAACCAATTCAAAACTAGAATTGATACTAAGATCTAGAAAAACTACCAAAAATCTAAATTCTAAACCTTTTCCTAAATTTTAGAAAAAAAAAATCAGAAATTTAAAAAATTTTTCCTTTTTTAATTTTTGAATATTATTTTCTTAAAAATATATTTTAAATTTTAAAAAATATATATGTTTATATTTTTAAAGAAATGAATTTTTAAACTAAAAATAGGGACCCGGATCCACCGACCCGGATCACCAAGCCCACAACCAGACTCAGTCCGGTCCCGAAATCTAGCCCATCCCAGAAAGAAATAAAAAAAGGCCTGGCCCAAGAAAGTAAAATAAGCCCACTATGTGCCTAGTTTAACACTAACTGAGCCGGTTCCTAAAGCCCTAAAAACCTAAAACCCAGGATTGGAATTACACCGGCCCAGCTGTCAAGGGACCAAAGGCATCCGGTCGGGCTCCTTTTGCCCGACCAGGATGACCCAGTCCACGGTGCCCCGACCGTGACGGACCCGAGTCTTCAATTGGCCGCGAACGAGCGGCGCGGTCGCCGCCGGCCCCAAACTCCGACAACCCAACTACACGACTCGGACTCAGAACCGTGACAGACCCGACCCCTCCCCATTTGTTGAAATCGGCACCGCCGCACCTACGCGGCCGCGAATGAACGGCCCTGCCAAGCCAACTCCCGGCCCCCTACGAACGTCGCCCCGTCATGTACCTGCCACGGGGCGAACAAAGGAAAAAATGGAGCAACGACCAGCGTTCCAGGAGCAAACCAAAATCAGAGAAAGAGTTCACGGATCTAATCGAGGCATTTTCACAAACAGGTGACGCGCGTTACCGAATCTCAAGGTTTCTGGCACAACCGGGAGCCGAACCAAGGCCGGGACTCTTGTCAAGCAACCAACAAAACAGGCAGAGGCCACGCGGCCGACCGTCGGGGCCGGAGTTCGCGTGAGCCGGACGGCCCGGCCCGTAGTGTCCGAAACAGAGCAAAGCGAGACGCCGAATGGGAAAAAAAAAAAAAAAAAAAAAAAACAGTGGGGTCGGTCGGTGGTAATCCCTAGCCGGCTCGGCGGTGGCGAACGGGAGAGACCTCGATAGATCAGACTACGCGCGGTCGCCTCGCGAGCCTCCAAGCCGGAATCCTCGGGAAATCGGCCCCCAAATCAAAGGGGAAAAAAAAAAGAAGACAAAGAACCGAGCCGAGACCTACCGTGGCTTTGGCGCAGGGAAAGGGGGCACGGCGGCGGGTTGTCGGCCGCTATTCAGGCGAGGTGGCTGGCGGTCTCTCTCCCACTCTCTGCCCTCGCCTGAACTCTCATTCACGGCTCTCTCTCTCTCTCTCTCTGCCCTCGCTCTCCAAAATCCTTCCCCCCTTTGGTTCGCTCTTCTGCTCGCGTACCTCTCTCTCTCTGTTGCTGCGGAGACGCGTGAGCGGGGTGAGGAAAGAAGAAGGAAGAGATATGCGCGCGGGGCGGGCCGAGGAAAGGAGAAAATGGGCCGGCCCGCTCGGGAAAAGAAGAGGGAAAAGAAAAGAGGCCGGGCCATGTTTAGATATTGACAATAGCCGGTCGCAACTCGCGTCGATAATTGCGGACGTGGAAACTAAGCTCCAGGAGCGAGACAAAGGGAAGTACATTACTGCAGACTTGAGGATTGGGAAACATACACTTAACATAAAACTTTCGTAGTGATTTTGCATCATCAACGGGTGTGAAGATGGCTTCCAGATAGTTGCAATCCTTTGCCTGTCACGGCTATAAAAAAGAGACTAATGTAGAGAAAGAAACCCAACCTTTTGTAATATTGTTCTAGTACAATGAACTCCAGTTTTTTTTTTTTTTTTTTTTTAATTTGCATAATATTGCTAACAAAAACCAACAATTGCTCGCAATTTTCAAAACCGGCAGTCCTCTTATGTTTAAAGACATGCATAATCAATGATTCCATTTGATATTAGAATAGTGCTAAGCTTCTTAAAAATGGTTTACGAAATCAGTACATGAGTGGTGCCCTAGACTATAAATAGCTCTTTATACAAGTGAGCCATATTCGAGAATTAATAATGGCTCGACATATCACTTTTCTGAACCAATTTTATAAATTTGGACTTGATAAGTATATCATTTCAGATAAAAAAAAAAATCCTGAACTATGCTCACTGCAACACATTTACTTTAAACTTGTTTTTTTTTTTTGTGATACAAAAATCCCACACTTATACCTATGTAACACATTTATCCTCTATCAAAGTTTTGTTAAAATCTACCTACATGGATGCCAAAAAGTAAACAGTATTGACATGGTGCTCACATGACTTAAGTAACATAAAAACAATGTGGTGTTGACTGAAAAATCATTTAATGAAACTTTGACAGATGATAAGTGTGTCAAATGGTACATTTTTGCGGTTTTTAAACATTTTATATCATAAGAAAATATTTAGGGTAAATGTATCATAGTAGGTATAATTTGAGGTTTTTGATGTTGCAAAGAAATTTAGAGTAAATGTGTCATAATTGACATAATTTAAATGTGTCATAATTGACATAATTTGAGATTTTTTATGGCTTTTTTTTTTTTTTTTTCTACAATCGGGTTCTTTTTTTTCTTTTTCTTTTTTCCCAAGTCTAAAGTCTAGTTATCGGGGATCCTCGTGAGGCCAATCTCATTTTCGTGTACATTGAACTATTCCGAAATTGATCACAAGTTGCTCAAGGGCCAAAAGCCTAGGTCATTGGGACCTCACTACGTACACATTTATGAGCATGTAATAATTGAGAGTGCTAGTATGAACAAAATAAAGGAGTTAGGGAAGAGAATAAGAACATAATATTTATAGTGGTTCGGCTTAATCCAAGCCTACGTCCACTCTCCCACGATAATGACCTTCTTGGCTGGATTCCACTATGCAATCAACAAGAGATTACAACTTCGAGTGCAAACACTTAGTAGTAGATCACACTATCTCACTAAGTTACTCTTTTGGTATTTCTCTCACGATTACAAACGTTTAAGCTCTCCAAAGACAAGTATATGATCGAAGGTCGCTCAGACTTTGGAATTATAAATTCTATGCTCCGTCTTTTTCTTGCTCATCGGTCCTTCATCTCCTTAAATGCTCCTCCACTTCCAAACTAGCCGTTGGACATCCCGGAGAATCGTCTTCCAATATACCCATTGGACAGCTATCTAGAAGATTTGGTAGCCGTTGAGTGACAAAGGTAAAATCCCAAATTGATTCCGATCGCCCATACAAACGAAATCTTGGTTTCCATAAGTAAAGCTTCTTCGTATAGAAAGTTCTTGTCTTCAAGATCCAATCGTCAATCAAATAAACTGAGTCAATCAAATTAATCTTGATGTGGAATCCAAACCAGATCACTAGCCGTTATATGATTGGGCTTGAGTTACGATTCATCGAATCTGGATGTAAAGTCTGAGTCTGTAGACTTTACAGTCTGAGTCTGTAGACTTTACAATCTGAGTATGTAGACTTTACAATCTGGGTCTGAACATATCCTGCTTCTAAACAAATTTAGCTTTAAAGTCTGTACCCAATTCAACTTCAGCATAGAGTTTGTCTTCTGGTTCAGCTTCAGCATAGAGTCTGTCTTCTGGTTCATCATTCACGTTCAATCTGAAATTAGTCAGAGTTGACACACTTCTGATGTAGAACAGACTTTGACACTAAAGTCTGGCAGTCTTCAGACTTTGAGTCTTGAGTCTGGCAGTCTTCAGACTTTGACACAGAAGTCTGGAAATCTTCAAAATATACTCTGGACATATGTTACGTTCAGTCTTCTGGCTGTCTTCTACTTTGATAATATCCTTTACGTGTTCTATTATCTGCATGGTCTATTACTCAACCATCAAACATGTTAGTAGCCTTTGATTTATTTTGTCATCTTCAAAACATCATAAGGGATTTCCCTAACAATAATGTCATAGCACCAAAAAGCTGTGCTGAGTCCCTAAATTCAAGCGATCTTGAAACCTCGGGGAGGAGAACTTCACAGCTCAGCAGATATCATGTGTTTCACGACCATAGAGCTTCAATCACTCTTGGTCTTGGTTCTCTCTCTAACCATTGCCTTCACTGCTTCAGCGTCGTCTCAGGCATTGACTTCAGCTTCTAAACTTTCAATGATAGTATCATAAAACGCCAAGGCAATGCGAGGTATGATTCGAGTGGCTTCATCCAAATTACAGAGGCCAATCGAGACAAGAACCTCAATTCAAGCAAGGGTGGACCTTGTACCACAAGTCAATGCGCTTAAGGATAAGGCGACTGGGTATGTGGCGGATTTCACTACCAAATTCACCCTTGTCATCCATTCGCACGAAAAATTCGACTTTCACTGATGGAATGACTTTCTTTCTAGTCACTGTAGGGTCACAACTCCTAGCCAACTCATTCTTCTACTTGGTTTGTAGCCATTGAGTTTGGCACTTTTTACAACTACAACGACAACAATATTGTCGTCGTGGACTCGAATTGTCCACAAATTGCGCATGTTGGCATAGACTTGAATAATCTCAATTTCTCAATCTATAGCTGCGTTGATTAGTTCAAGATTACATCATGAGTGGATGGCAGGTCAATGCTACAATAATGTACAATTCTAGCACGCAGAACTTGAGCATTCTCATGATGGACGCCGATGCCATGGGTATTGACATAAATTCCTCTGCCATCTATCTAGTAGTCGACCTGAGAGAGTAGTTGCCAGAACAGGTGACCGTGGGTTCCTTGGCTGCCACGGGTAGAGATTTTGACTTGCACATTCTTAAGGCATGGTAATTCAGCTCTCACGTGGAAATGGCTCGAAAAATGAGCATGTATTGGCCACGGTGCATCTTAGGCTCAGGTTCTTTCATTTTTCTCATTCTTGTTCTAGCCTTTATTTGGTTTTATCACCGTTCTAAGAGAAAGATAACTTACATGAGTAAAGAAGAAGATGATCCAGATATTGAGGAAGAATTCGAGCGAGTGTCGAGGCCCAAGATATTTTCTTAAAAGGACTTGGTTGTGGTGACCGATAATTTAACAATTGAACAGTTGCTTGGGGAAGGGAGAAGTGGTACACAATCGAACAGTTACTTGACTAACGTGAATGCTAATGTCGCAATGAAGAAAATTAGCCCGGGATCAAGACAAGGGATAAAGAAGTATACCACCAAAGTGAAGACAATAAGTCGGCTCCAGCACAAAAACTTAGTCCAACTCATCGGGTGGCGTCATGAGAAAAAAGAACTACTCCTTATATATGAATTCATGTCTAATGATAGCCTTCTTTCTCATCTATTTAAAGAACGAACTTTCTGCCGTGAGAGAAGTGGTACATAATCGTGCAAGGCATAGCTTTAGTGTTGCTTTGCCTCCATGAAGAATGGGAACAATGTGTCTTGCACCGGGATGTAAAGTCTAGTAATATCATGCTCGCTATTGATGTCAATGCTAAATTAGGGGACTTTGGTTTGGCTAGGCTAGTTGACAATGCCAAAGGGTTACAAATGATAGTGTTGGCCAAGACCATGGGCTATATGGCTTTTGAATGTGTTATACAGGCAGAGCAAGTAAGGAATCAAATATCTATAACTTTGAAGTTGTCGTATTAGAAATAGCTTGTGAAATTGATTCTATCATAAATAATCATACTTGGGAATTGATTGTTGTTCCATTTGGAAATAAACCAATTGAATGTACATGGACATTAAAAAAGAAATGTAAAGCTGATGGTTCCATTTATAAAGCATGATTTGTTGCCAAAAGGGTTTAGACAAAGTGAGGGTTTAGAGTACTTTGATACTTATTGACTTGTAACAAGAATAACATTAGTTAAGATATTGATAGCTATAACTTTGCTATACAATTTGCGCATACATTACACGGATGTGAAAATAGTTTTCAAGAATGGTGATTTTGACGAGGAGATTTATATGGAACAACTTGAAGGACTCAAGGTCAAAGGACAAATACATTAAGTGTGTAAACTTGTCAAATCATTATACGGACTTAAACAAGCTTCTAAATAATGGCATGGGAAGTATGATTGTATGATGATCCAAAATGGATATAGAATCAATGAGTGTGATAAATGTATATTTATTAAATCCACAATAGTTGGATGTATAATTATTTGTTTATATAACGATGACTTGCCGATTCTTAGAGATAATGCTAAAGTTATCAAAATCACCAAAGATGTTCTCAAGAAGAACTTTGAGATGAAAGACTTAGATGTCATAGATGTTATACTCCGCATCAAAATTTTCAAGAATTCTTGATGATCTAAACCTAACACAATCTCATTACATTGAAAATGTAATTGAAAGGTTTAAAGGGTTTAGCGTTAAAGATACAAATAATCATTTTCTTCCATACCTAATTTTAAACAAGAATACTAGAAATAATATTAGGCAGCTGGAGTAATCTCAGGTAATCGGTAGCATCATGTACATCATGTATTGCACTAGGTTGGACATTGCGTATGTGACATCATCAAAATTCAACCCTATTTAAAAGATGATAAGGGGTTTGCTTCTATCAATGCACAATTAATAAATTAGACTTTAAGTTTATTCGTGAATCATTTAAGAGTGTTAAACCTATTAGGAAAGACATTTTAGGATTTCGATGTACACGACTAGAGAACTCAACCATGGATTGACGATTCAGCCATAATGATCGATGAAAGACAATCTTAAGTTGTTTCAGACCAATTCAGGAACGATTATTGATTGATTCCAAATGATTGTGTACTTTGGAGTGAGTAATTGACCCTTCATGATTACATGACAACCAAAGATCATCCATGAATTGAAAAGACTTAAACGTGGATTGATATCGAATCAATCTTGAGTCGAACTCACAAAATTCCTAAAGGATGCCCATTGGTTTTAATTATGGTAAGTTGCATTTGATAGATTTTAACTATAAATTCTAGCCAGGTTAAGGATATTGGACTTTAGAGGATGAAGTGACCATCATTGGATATTGCTTTATCAAATTCCTTAATTATTAGCAAACCCCGAATTCTTGGATAAGTGAAATTAGGCAAAAAAATTGAAAGCCCAATGGGCTACATGCCTGAGTTAGGCCCAAATTGGATGAGTCAAGCCCAAACCTAAGCCCTCTGTGTGTAAATAGTGTGTGTACTGTTAGACCTTCAGTATTTTCCAATTTTATAGAGCTTTATGTGTTTCGAATCTTGCAAAACCTCATCATGAGAGTTGTTCAGAATATCTTGATCTACAACATACTTTAATTTTAGATTTTTCTAAGGTGAAATGGTTGGTACAAAAGCCTGCTCTTTTACCATGTGAAAACTGCCCAGTACAGTAAAAAATGTGACCTATTTATCTTCTCGATTTTTTATAAATTTTTTCCTTTGGAATCTGAACATACTTTCTTCAACAAAGTTGTAGAGGACATTTATTGCTACAACATACTAGAATTTCAAAGTGTTTTTATGAAGATTTAGATATTGAAATAGGTTTTTTTCTACGGTCATTAGAACTGTTCAACGGACGAGATTTTGGGTTGTATTTGGTGATTTTCTGCTCTTTATATAAAATGAATTAGGCTTAAATTCCTCATAAAAAATGTTATTTAGAATCTTCTCTACAACATATTAGATTTTTATAATTTTTTGAATCCATTTGATAAGGTAATGATATTTATTTCGAAAATTGCACGAAATTGTTCTTCACATTGAGGAAAGAGGGCCACACAACCAAAGAGTGGGCGGCCCAACGGTTGATTGGAGAATGATCCTTTGAATACTATCCAATGGTTAGTTTGAAAGTGGAGAAATGTAAAAAAGACCAAAGTGCTAAAGAAAATAGAAGTCTAGAGTAAAAAATTCCAATGTCTATGTGAACTTCGATCCTGCGTATTTGTCTTTCTTGAGCTATAAATTGTAATCTCAGAGAAACATTGAAAGTGTGATTGAATGAGATAATGAGACCTATCATATACTTGAGTATTATCTTCTACATTTGTAATCTCTAATTGATTATCAAATGGAATTTAGCTAGTAGGCTATCGGGGTGGAAGACTAGACATAGGCTTCACTAAAGCCGAACTAAAATAAAATTCATGTGCAATTTTATCTATTTCTTTACTCTTGTTTATTGTTTATGGTAGACATTTGCACACTTGTTGCCATTATCACGATCAAATTTCAAACTCTGATTTCACTTGATTATGAAGTTACTCATGTCAATAGTTAAAATCCACACAAATTTGTTAAAAGTTTTTAAATCTGCCTTTTCACTCCCCTGTAGGTAACATTGCCAACCTCGAACAATATACGTTATGATAACCAATGTGCGATATATCTAGCATATAATTCGATTTATCATGAGCGAATGAAACATATCAATATCAAGTACCATTTTATCCGAGATGTCTTAGCGAAGGATAACATTGTTCACAACGGAGAACCTAGCAAACATAATGACCAAACATGATGACCAAACCTGTTCGTAGAGAGTGAGCACCTATTGAGACGTCGAGAGAGCAGTATGAATGATGATCATTATAACTTGATTTTAAATATTGAGTCAAGGTTTATAATTATTAAATTATGCCTCAAATTTGAACTCATGTGCACTTTCCCATTTAGAAGAAGAAGAAATCCTCTGCCACTACAAGACCAAAAAACAAGGGCTCCATTATTCTATTATATATATTTACTTATTTTTTGGTGGTGAAGTTCTTCGCAATATGAGGAGGACTTTCTTGTCCTTTTGTGCTGATGAAAAGGGTTTACTACGGGAACGAATAAAAAGACACAGGGTTTCTTCTTGACAGTAGCCGCACTGTAGAAGTCATAGAAGGACGAACGAGAAAGACGGACACAATGACATTGTGACACTCGCTCTTGAGTTCTATACACAATGATTTTGTGCTTTGGATTTACATCAATTGAGTTGTTTATTTACAAAACTTTGAGTTTAGGCTCAAATCTTGGTGTGAAAAATATTCGAGCATATGAAAGATTGTAAACCTTGATTCTTGAATTATAGTAAATTATTTGCTGGTGACTTTTTCGGTAGATATAAATATCGATATTCAGACCGATCCACATAAATATCCGATATCCTTATTATTCATCGTTTATTTTTTTGATTCTATTGCATTGCCTAATTTGCAAGTTCATGTCATTTTCGCATTAATATTTACAACAATATATTATTATACATCAAGGCAGCACCTCATAACTAATTAATTAGAAAAATTGCCAGATTGTGAAGGATTGATTTTGCACGGCATGCATGAGAAAAATCAAGCCCATTGAAAATTACTAGACCTCTTCTCCTCCCAAAATGTCAGGCTTGATAAATCTAGTTTATAAAACCGGTTTTCAAAAGTATTATGCCAAACTATTATCGATTCTCAAATATAATTCACTTGTGTAACAAGACCAATGCCTATTACCACTGTACATCATTTTCTGGCTAATGAGCTGTTTTGCATACCATTTATGTTGTAATTGGCAATATATTGCAAGATAAAATATTTTTCTATTTTAGTCACTTTAGTGTGCGCCTTTGGGGATGATGAGTAAGTGGTACAGAACTATGAGACTCAATGTTAGTCATTTAGGTATCAAGACATGCATGCTTGACTTACTTTTCCTAGTCTTCATTGAAATTGACATGTCAAGCAAATCGATGGAAAATGGTTGATTTGATTAGTAAATTGGTGGAAAATGGTTTATTTGAATTGCATAATGAATTTGATTAGTAAATCGGTGGAAAATGGTTGATTTGAATTGAGTGATGAAGACTTGGAAAAGTAAGTCAAGCATGCCTATCTTGATACCTAAATGACTAACATTGAGTCTCATCGTTTTGTACCACTTATTATCCCCAAAGGCTAACTAGTGGTTCATGAATACCGACACTCAAATCAAATCATCCATTTTGCACCAATTTGCTTGACATGTCAATTTCAATGAAGACTTGGAAAAGTAAGTCAAGCATGCCTATCTTGATACCCAAATGACTAACATTGAGTTCATTGTTCTGTACCACTTACTTATTATCCCCAGAGGCTAAATAGTGGTTCACGGATATCGACACTCAAATCAAATGAACAATTTTCTGCCGATTTGCTTGACATGTAAATTTCAACAAAGACTTGGAAAAGTAAGTCAAGCATGCCTGTCTTGATACCTAAATGACTAACATTGAGTCTCATCGTTCTATACCACTTATTATCCCCAAAGGCTAACTAGTGGTTCATGAATATCGACACTCAAATCAAATCATCCATTTTCCACCAATTTGCTTGACATGTCAATTTCAATGAAGACTTGGAAAAGTACGTCAAGCATGCCTGTCTTGATACCCAAATGACTAACACTAGGTCTCATTGTTCTGTACCACTTACTTATTATCCCCAAAGGCTAAATAGTGGTTCACAAATATCGACACTCAAATCAAATGAACAATTTTCTGCTGATTTGCTTGACATGTAAATTTCAACAAAGACTTGGAAAAGTAAGTCAAGCATGCCAGTCTTGATACGTAAATGACTAACATTGAGTCTCATCATTTTGTACCACTTACTCATTATCCCCAAACGTGCATGCTTAAGTGACTGAGATCGGAAAATATTTTATCTAGCAATACATCGCCAATTACAAAATAAATGGATCACGAAAGGGCTCATTTGTTGGAGAACCATGTATAGCGGTAACAAGCATTGGTCTCGTTACTTGAGTGAGTTCTATTCAAGAATCAGTAATAGTTTGGCATATGGATTTTGAAAACTAGTTTTATAAATCAGATTTATCAAGCCTAACATTTCGGGGGGAGAAAAGGTCTAGCAGTTTTCAAAGTGATTGATTTTTTCATGCATGGCATGTATAATCAGTGCTTCACAGTTTTGGCAATTTTTTTTTTCTAATTAATTAGTTATGAAGTGCCTCCCCAACATACAATAATATTGTTATAGATATTAATACAGAAACGAAAGGATCTTGTAAATAAGTTAATACGATAGAACTAGAGAAATAAACAATAAACAATAAGGACAATAGAGATTTTCATAATTCGATCTGAGTATTAGTACTTACATCAATGAGAAAAACCAGCAACAAACAATCCACTATAATCGAAGAATTAGAATTTACAATCTCTCACACGTCCGAGTGTTTCCTACACCTAGATTTAAGCTCAATGATCAGTGGAGTGGCTATGTTTATCTTATGGAATTTCATCTTTTTGTGGACAAATTACATAAGTATCATTTAAAATAATTACCCAAAAATGTTATGTTATTATAAAATAATATAATATAATATAATATAATATAAATGGGCTAGTAATGGACTATCCATCTAAGCCTAACATCTATGTAAGTTCATCTATATAAAATCGAAACTTGATCGTGGACTATTTTATGTGAGCCATTGTGGACTATTTTCTTCTTTGCAAAAAAGATTGTCGATATTCAATTTATTCAATCTAATCCCTAGTAATACAGCAATTAAAAATTCTATTGGAGGTTGAAGGTCAAATATATGGCTCAATCACTGACGGTCGATTGTCGTTTTTAACCGAATAACCAAAGCCTAATATTGACAGTCTTCTAAACCGTTAGGACCAAAAAAAGAAAAAAGAAGGGGGTTCGGTAGACCTAACCTTTAGTAATTGTTGTTCTAGTACGATTTGAACTAGTGTTTTTCTTTGCATCATATCGTATTACCATTACAAAGCAATTAATATGTTTAACACAAGATATAATCAATGACCTCGCTTGCTATTAGATCAGTGCTTATTAAAACTAATTTACTAAATTGGTATATACGTTACGCTTTGGACCGATAGCTCTTTACACAAGTGAGTTATAATAAAGTATCAATAACAGCTTCACACATCGTTCTTGTAAACCAATTTTATAGAATCCAGCATTTTTATGTAATTAGAGACTATCCTCTTGGGCACATGTTTAATGACTAATGAGGAAGTTGAATCGTTGAAAATTATCCAAAAAACTCAAATTTTATTGTATGGATGCTAATTCAATGATAAATTTTCATTTTTGACCCATGTAGTTCTAATTCTTTTGACAAATTTTCAATATAATTCATTCAGCCAATTGATAACGACGCCAACTATTTTACATGATAAGGTTGGCAACACGAGACATGTAGCCTCTCAAAATGACATCGTTTTAAGAAATTCTATAAGCCGTTTGATTTTACTGTTAATGGTCTCCATCTTTATTCTTTTTTTACAAACTTTTATCGTTTTGATTTTTTTATTTATTTTCCTTACTGTTCATCTCCTTCCGCCATGAGAGACCCTGAAACAGGGCAAAAGAACTCATCGGGCATGGCTTATCGAGTATGATGGTCGGTTTTCGGATAGTCAGGTTTCGGCGACTTGCGAAAGGAGATGATAGTGCCACCTTTTCTTTCGTTGGGCCTGTGGGTGGTCGGCTTCATCATAGCTTCTTCGAACTCCATTTTTGGAGACCGTTTCTTGTCACTGAGGAGTGAGGAAGTGGGAAGGGGTCATCTCTCTCTTCAGCTTCACTAACTTATCCGAATCACGACGATTTAATTGAAGGAGTGTGAGCGAAGCTGCAATGATTCGAGGGTTGGGAGAAGAATCGGACTGTTTTGCAGATTGTTGCGGCGCTGTTACTGAACACTGAAACGGAGAAGAAGACCTGAGTGTCGATGGAGAGAGAGAGAGAGATGGTGATGGTGAGAGGAGGCGATTTGATGATGTGAGACGATTGAGATTTCATTACTTTCCTTGCGGAAAAAAAAAAAAAAAAAGGGAACCAATTAGAGGGGAGATCCAGATGTTGCAGATACGGGCGAAGGCGGCCACGTAAGAAGAAGATGAACAGTCTTCTTGGCAATGAAGTGGAAGTAGATGAGACATGACGAAGAGGATCAATAGTGGTGTGGAAAAGAAAAGAAAAAACGAAAAGAAAAGGAGAAATTAAAGAAAAAAAGGTCAGACAATTATTAAAAAACAAAATTGCAAAATCACGTCATTTCAATTAATTTATCTACATCATTTCACTTCATTTAGGGCCTATTTGTTTTTACTCTAAATAGTGTTTGACTTTATTTTTTTGTTTGTGGAATAAAAATAAAATAAAAATCCGCTTGATAAATTTTTTGTTCTCAAGAATAAAAATCCTTTTTTTTTTTTCGAGAGTAAATTTGGAAGAGAATTAATAAGTAGAAAAAGTTATGTCTTGTTATCTGGAACAATTCTTATAATCAAGTATAATTTTTCTTCTTTTCTCTTTTCATTTTTTCTTTCCTCCTTCTTTTTTTCTTCACTGGCCATTACTGGCCACCACCACTATGGTTGGCGACCGGTTGGGCAAGGTCTAGCAAGCTCGCTTAGCCGTTGCAAAACTTGGCCTCGTCATATTTGGGCGAGGCCCAACCAACGCGAGGTTGGGCCTTGAGGCCGACCTCGCACCACCTGCGCGAGGATGAGCCTTGCAGTGGCCAGGCAAGGTCCGGCGAGTCTGAGGAACTCACCGGACCTCGCCTAGCTAGTCATCGGCCATTACCTTGGCTGGCCACTGGCCACAAATGAGGAAGAAGAAGAAAAAAAAGAAAAATAAATAAATATATAACAAAAGTATTAAAAATTTCTTACTAAACATATTTCTATCTCCGGGATAGAAATTTTGGATAGTTATCAAGTGTCTTCAAATACTTAGAAATTGTTCCCGGAAACATAATAAAAAAAAACATATTTTAGCAAAAATTGTTCTCAAGAATAAAATGGTTACCAAACGATCTCTTACTTAGCTCTTGTGATTGCACACCTTTGCGGTGTGGTAGCATTGCGGTGTGGTAGCAATTTCTTCCTTCACAAGTTCATGGGTGGTTGATTCGCAAATAGATGATGTGATATAATATGTATATTTAAAATAAATCATGTAATTGATTTTATCTACATGATATACTAATTCAATGTAAATGACTTAGCAATTGAATTAATATTTATTACTATTAGATGTAGGAAATATTAAGACATAATAAATCTCTATAAAAGTGAAATAATGTGAAAGTGTTTTTTTCTTTGGTTAGTGGAAAGTAGATACGTTTATCTTGTGGAGTCTCATCTTCTTCTTTTTCTTTAATATACCAAAAGTTAACAATTACATAAGTGTTTCACTAAAAAAAAAAAAAAAAAAACCACAAGAAAAGGAAAAAGAAATTGAAAAGACAACGTGATCCCTTTGTCATTCAGGCGTTGTCTAGCCGAAGGTTCCAACCAGTACAGTCATTTCCAACCCTTTGGCGTGGTGGACTAACCAGGCCAAGTCAAAGTCCTCTAATTTCGCATAGAAACCCGAATCAAGCACAATGTTGATAGGATTTTATGTCCTTATGAACAACGCAGCGTTCGCATTCTTCATCAATACATAGCAATGTCGAGGACATTCGTTGTTCGATTCAATACCTCTTTTCCCCATCTCGAAAAGCTTGATCTATCCTTGAACGGATGAGAGTCTGAGCTACTGGAGATGAACTCTTAGAGATAAGGGAGGAGTTCCCTTTTTCTAGACACGATAATTAGAAAGAGAACGATCTCCAGCAACCTTTCAGTTTCTTGGATTTTTCCTTTTCTCAAGTATAAGCAAAATGTCAAAAGTTATTTTTTTATGATGGAAAACAAAAACAAGTTGCTTTCTTCCCTAAATTTAGGAACTTTCGAAAAGATGGGAACTGAACAGGAACGAGAAGGATTATTCTTTTATTGGTTTGAAACAAAAAGTCTAAAGTTGAACAAGCTGTAAATCACCTCTTTCAAAAGAGAGACACATGACATTACAAATGCGGCAACATTTGATCATGGTTGTGAATGTTTCAACCATCACGTGCTATGATGCGACGTGGGTTTGAGGAACGACAGCGATTGAGGATTAACATCGCTTGTGCAAATTTACCGGAGGGGAATCATAGGCAACTGCGGAGCTGTGGAGATTTTGTATTCGCTTAGTTAGTTGAATTTCCTTAATGGGAGAATTTAAAATTACCAGCCTTTGGCATAACTAATCGTAAAAAAATGAAAATTAATATGGTTATGTTTTAGAAATGTAGAATGCAATAGGAAAAATTAAATATAGGTAATCAACTCTTAATGGACTGCATGAATTAAAGAAATGGGGGAAAATCAGTGTCATACAAGAAAGCAGCAAGGGAAAATGATCGATTGATACTTAATTCGTTCAATCTAATCTCCTAATTAGTTTATTACATGATGTTGTAAACTTTGGTTGGCTCTTTACACAAGTTATATTCAATCATCAATAATAGGTTTGCTCTTGTAAACTGTTTTATAAATCGGATTTTATAAAATTCCAGCATTTTTATGTAATTAGAGATTATCCTTTAGAGCACATGTTTAATGACAAATGGAGGAAGTCTAATGGGATTGGTTTTGTCTTAAAAAAATATTGAAAATGTCCTAAATTTAATATAAGGAGGTCACAATCAAAATGTTCATGCTAATTTATTTAATATAAGGAGGTCACAATGTAGTTCTAAATCTTTTGGCAATTTTTCAAAATGGTTCATGCGACTAATTTAAATCAACAATCCTTAATTCACAATCTAATTAGTACCAACCATTCTACATGATAAGACTCGCAAGTTTATGTCTATGACTCCAAACAAAGTTATTTTAAGAAATTTTATAAGATTTTTTTTTTCTTTTTAACGTCAATGGTCTCAATTTTCGGTTCTTTTTTTAAAGCGTTTTACTGTTTTGATTTTTTTCTTTTATTCTTTTCCTTACTGTTCATCTTCTTCTTATTCTGTCCCACCATCACCGCACACTATTGGCAAGGCTTCACCGGGACCTCGGTGATGGCTGGCGACCCTTGCGTAGATCTGGGCTGGCCATGAAAAACCCCGACAGAGGGCATAGGAACTCATCGGGCATGGCTTCTCGACTATGATGGTCGGTTTTATTCATTGGGTAGTTGGGTTCGGGCGACCCTGCGAACGGAGATGATGGTCCCACCTGTTGAGCTAAGGGCCACCTTTTCTTTCGTTGGGCCTCTGGGTGGTCAGCTTCGTTATGGCTTCTTCGAAATCCATTTTTGGAGACTGTTTCTTGTCACCGAGTGAGGAAGTAAGAAGGGGTCATCTCTCTCTTCAGCTTCACTAACGTATACATTCATCATGATGACTGGAATTGAAGGAGTATTAGTGAAGCTGCACGAGTCGTGGGATGGAAGAAGAATCGGATTGTTTTGCAGATTGTTGCGGCAATGTTACTGAACGCTGAAACGCAGAAGAAGACAAGAGTCTTAATGGAGAGGGAGAGATGGTGATGGTGATGGTGACAGGAGGCGATTTGATGGTGTGAGGCGAGTGGGATTTCATTACTTCGCTTGCGGAAAAATGGAACCAATTAGAGAGGAGAGGATAAAATTGCAGATATGGGCAAGGGCCGCGACCAGCCATTTCCGACGATGGTGCGGGCCACATAAAAAGAAGATGAACAGTGATGTCTTCTTGGCAATGAAGTGGTGTGGAGAAGATAGGAAAAGAAAAGGAGAAATAAAAGAAAAGTTCAGAAACTTTTTTTAAAAAAAAAATTGCTAAACCTGGCCATTTCAGTTCATTTCTTCTACGTCAGTTATCGGCAATGCCAAGCCGGAGGAATTAATTTCAATCGTGTTCTTTTTTTTCCTTTTTTTCAAATCAAGAGACTACTCATATTTTCAAATCAAGAGGTTAGTTGTCGTGGAAGCACGTGTGGACTTTGTCAATTTTGTCTGCATAGAACCGTTCCACGGTCGGTAGCAAGTTCTTCAGCAAAGAAAAGTGCATGGAACATGCCACGGACGCCTATATGTGCCGGTAACGACATCAAGGAACCAAAAAGCTGTGTTAACTCCTCAGTCTTTCCTCAACGAGAATGGAACTTCACAGCTCAGATATCATTAATTTCAAGACCAGAGAGCTTCAATCACTCTTAGTCTTGGTTCTCTCTCTAGCCTTTGCCTTCACTGCTTCGGCATCGTCACAGGGCATCAATTTCAGCTTCCAGACTTTCAACGATAGTATCGTAAAACTCGAAGGCGATTCAAGTTATGATGGGAGCTTCATCCAACTACCTATGCGCCTTTGGGATAAGGCGACCGGGAACGTGGCGGATTTCACTACCCATTTCACCTTTGTCATCAATTCGAACAACAGCACGGTTTTTGCTGATGGATTGACCTTCTTTCTTGTGCCAGAAGGGTCTGTACTCCCAGACAACTCGACGGGAGAACGACTTGGTCTTGAAGGTCTGACTCGCGGTCCTCCCAGAACTTTTTTTTTTTTTTTCATTTGTAGCCATTGAGTTCGACACTGCGCCCAATGACGGTATGGACCCTAATTGTTCACATGTTGGTATAGACTTGAATAATCTCAATTCCAAGAATTATCTTGGAATTGAGATTAATGCTACGATAGCATACAATTCTAGCACGCAGAACTTGACCGTTCTCGTGATAGACGCTGATTCCACGAGTACCAACATAAAAACCTCCGCCATCTATGATATAGTCAACATGAAAGAGTATATGCCGAAGGAGTGGGTAAATTTCGGTTTCTCGGCTAGCACAGGTTCATATTTCGAGTTGCACACTATTAAGGCATGGGAATTCAGCTCTAACGTGCACGGGGCTGGAAAAAAGAGCAAGTCATGGCTGTCGTCTATCTTAGGCTCAGGTTCTTTCCTATTGCTCATTCTTGTTGGAGCCTTTATTTGGTTTCGTCACCGTTCGAAGAGCACGAGAACTGACATGAGTAGAGAAGAAGATCATCTAGCGATTGACGAACAATTCAACCACGTGTTAGGCCCCAAGAAATTCACCTACAAGGAATTGGTCACCACGACCGGTAATTTTGCAGTCGAACAATTGGTTGGAGAAGGGGGCTTTGGTAGAGTATACGAGGGTTACTTGACCAGCATGAATGCTAATGTTGCAATCAAGAAGATTAATCCAGGGTCAAGACAAGGGATAAAGGAGTATGCTGCCGAAGTGATGACCATAAGCCGGCTACAACACATAAACTTAGTCCACCTCATTGGATGGTGTCATGAGAAAAAGGAACTCCTCCTTATCTATGAGTAACTCCTCCTTATCTATGAGTTCATGTCTAATTAATGTCTTGGTTCTCATCTATTCAAAGAACGATCTTTCTTGCCATGGGAGAATCAATACAAAATCGTGCAAGAAATAGCCTTGGCATTGCTCTACCTCCATGAAGAATGGGAACAATGCGTTATACACCAGGATATAAAGTCTAGCAATATCATGTTCAATTCTGATTTTAATACCAAAATAGGAGACTTTGGTTTGGCTAGACTAGTTGACCATGCCAAAGGGTTACAAACGACGGTGATGGCTAGAACCATGGGCTAGATGGCTCCTGAATGTGTTTACACAGGTAAGGCTAGTAAGGAATCGAATCTCTATAGTTTTGGAGTTGTTCTATTAGAAATAACTTGTGGAAGAGAAGTCATCAAGCCAAGGGCCGAGGAAGGCCGAGTTAGGCTTGTGGACTAGATTTGGGAGCTATATGGAACATAGAGGCTAATTGATACGGCAGATCCAAAACTTGGTATTGATTTCGATTGGAAGCAACTAGAGTGCTTGATGGTTGTAGGGTTGTGGTGTGCTCATCCATACTACACTCGCTGTCCTTCCATAAGAGAAGCATTAAATGTTCTCAACTTTAACGCTTCGACACCCGTTCTCCCATCAAAATTGCTAGTACCTACATACCTGGGGCCTCTATCCACATTCTCTATGGTATCGGTTGCTTCGTCTCATGCCACCTCGACTAGCGGCATTGAATGCTCCACATTTTTTACATCTTCTATATAATCCTCTTATTCAGCTTGCTCTGCATTGCTCCAAAATATAGTCTGAGTTCCTACTTTCGATATATGTTTTCCTTGATATTTTATTTCGGATAGTATTTGCTTCATATAAATTTCTCCTTCCCTTCATGTTCAAACTTCCAATTGATCTCCGATATTAAGTAAGGTAGTATGTATCTTCTTTGATGGTTTTATTAACTGTTATCAATATAACTATTGCTAAGTTATCAAAGAGTTATTGGAAAAACTGGTGACTGGTGATTTTTTTTTTTTTTTGCCATTAATTATCAGAGAAACATCTAATTATATGGCTTAGCTCAAGATAAACATCCTTTAAGTAGTATCCACTGGTATGTAGCTGTGTTGGTTAAGAGTCTCTCCTTTATTGCCGAGGTCAAGAGTTTGAAACTCGTAGTTGCTAGCGTTGTAAATGGGGGGCCATGATGATGGGGTGCCGTACTAGTCTCCCTCAAGGTATAGTCATTGTTAAAGTTCGAAGGTGCCACCGGGTACTGGAGGACCTTGTGACCCTAAATAGTGTAAGTGAAAGGGAGCTCAGGCGGATTCTCGATTACTAAAATAAAATAAAAAAATCCTCTGAGTAGTGATTAGGGCAATAAAAATTTATTGAAGGTCGAACATAGGTCATGTTTAGATGCTCAACTGACAAATAGCTTGTCACAACTGATGGCGGTAATTGCGGACGAGGAAACTTAGCTTAAGAAGCGAGATAAAGGAATTACACTACTTTAGTCTCGAGGTTCAGGATACTAAAACTTAACATAAACTATCATAGACCATATTCTATGCATGCAAAGAGATTCGTATTGATGACCAGCGGATAGATTCACGGCGGCTCCTGCCAGCCTCCCGGTGGGTCCGTCGTTGGGCGGCTGAGAACAACGGGTGTAAAGATGGCTTCCAGATGGTTGCGAGGGTCAAGGTCCTTCGCGCGTCACGATTGTAATAGGAGACTCTAACTGGCAGCCCACTGTGTACTCTCGCAATTGGCCGTTGTTTTTGACCAAACAAGAAAAGTCTAATATAAATAAAGAAGGGGGTCCGGTAAACCCAACCTTTTGGGAACACGTGTTTTGCTTTGCATCGTATAATATTGCTAATACGAACCAATAATCGGTCGTACTTTTCAAAATTGGCAGTCATCTTCCGTTCAGCACCGTGCGTAAGCAGAGATTCGGTTTGATATTAGACCAATGCTAAACTTCTTAAACATGATTTGCAAAATTGACACATGAGCGGTGCCTTGGACTATGGATAGCTCTTTACACATTTACCATTCGTTAAAGTTTTGTCAATAAGAATCATTTAAAAATCTACCCATATGGACGCCATAAAGCATATGGTATTAATGGGGCACTCATATAGCTTAAGTGCAATAAAAAACAATGTTTTGACTGATAAATGTTTTATGAAACTTTGATGAATCGTAAACGTGTCACATAAGTACAAGTTTTGAGTTTTTTTATGTCATAGGAAAGATTTTAAAGTAAATGTGTCACAATAAATATAGTTTAGGATTTTTATATCGCACATAATTTGTAGTTTTTTATGACTTTTTTCCTTTTATACAACCGTGTTCTCTCGCTTTCTTTCCTAGACTAAAGTGTAGCTGTCAGGGAGCCTCTGTGGACCATCTCATTTTTGTGTACATTGAACCGTCCCGAAATTGATCACAAGTTGCTCAGGAACCAAAAGCCTAGGTCATTAGGACCCACCACGTTCACCTATATGAGCATGGTCCACTGTTGATCATGCTGGAATTAGGAGGATAGTATCATAAAATCTTAGTTTGTCCAAAGGAGATGGTGCCTATCAGTAGGTCTTCGAAGACAAAAACCGAATAAGTCAGACTGCTCGGTCATAATTAGTAGTCCAGTGGGGGAATGAAGCATTTGTTCTATATCGGAACATGTAGGAATATCGTGGAGGCCTCTACAGCACGTTGCTATCCAACCTAACTGAAGGAGACGGGCATGATAATTCTAGAGCAAGTTGTAATTTTGATGAGCTTTCCTAGTCACCTGAATCTTCAACCCTATCAAAGGAGTCGCGTATATGATATTCAGAGCTTCTCTTTTCATGGCCTGTTCATGACCTATCCGGCAGTCCAACAATAAGGAAATTTCTCTGTTCTAGTTCTTCTGTATTTCGAATTTGTTCGTGTGAACAAATTAAATCTCTCATTGTTTTGTTGGAATCTAGTTTCTGAGAGCGTTTATGGAATTCTGTGGTTGGGTAAAGTCTAGGTTTTTCCCTTGTTTGGATTTCACACTTGAAATTGTTTTGCTGATATATCCTTTGTCTTGAACAATTTCCATTTTGCGCATCGAAGCCCTGGTATCACAGTCCATTTCAGCATCGATTTAGGGCCCAAAAGTGGGCTGAATACACACTGTACAAACTGCTCCATGGTCCGGACAATGGGCATTCAGCCCACTGTTGGTCTTTTTAGAGTTTTCCTACGTCAATTTTCAATATTCCTTCGCCCCAAAGCTCATTCTAACATGCAATGACATAAAATTCATTCATTTAGACCTCATTTATTCCGCAAAAAATATTTTTTGAGAAAATATTTTACTCATTATCCAGCATTTGAATACTTAGGAAAATGTTTTTTAGGTCAACGGAAAATCTATACTTAATTTATGAAAATGATTTTCTCATTAAAAAATTGGAAACCATTTTTCAAAATATGACTAGATATTGGTTCTTAGATTGGAAACTTTACACTTGGGTATGGGAACCCTAATGCTCATTCCTAGGGCCTCGGCATCCAACATCGAGTACCGGGGCTTGGGTCCATTAAGGCCAGGTTCATGACCCTAGTGCCCATGCTTGGGTACCTACGTGGTCCATCAAGGTCAGACTTCCCGATGCTAGTACCGTGGTCTCTAGTGGTCCATCGAGGCTAAGACCCTAGGATTTGGCACCAGGGCTAGGTCCACAAAGGCCGAGCACAGGACCCTAGTACCCGTGCTTAGCTCCCCCATGTTGGAGCTCAAGTCCATCAAGACCAACCCTAGAAGCTTGATGCTCATGCTTGGGAACCTTGGCACCCATGTCCAGGTCCATCAAGGCCATGCTTAGGACCCTAGTGGCTAGCCTTGAGCCCATCAAGGTTGAGCCTAGACCTTAGACCTTAGTGCTCGTGCCTAGATCCCCCACGCTTGAGCTTTGGGTCCAACAAGATTGAGGCCTAAGACTTCTATGTCCATGCTAAGATCCATTAAGGCCATCACACTCATGTATAATGGAGGAAATTGGTCGCAAAGCTCGTTTTGACCTTCGCATTTTTTTATTGACCATCCTGAAAACTTGGGGGAGGTCATCACACTTGTCTATAACGGCAAGCATACTCACCTTCCTCCCAAGCATCGCTTTAGGGAGGACTTCCATGAGTTTCACCTCTTTTCTATGAGGCGTTGGACTTGTTCATTAAGAAACCACCTATTCTTACCATAAAGCAGAAGAAGATCTCATGAGAGGTGTTGACTAGAATCAACATCTTCATGATGGATGGCGCCAGATTAGGGAAGACACCTAGAAAATGATGATGTGGATCATAGCTTACAGAGACGATGTGGTTAGGAAGCGGAAAAGCTTGTACGGAGTCCCGACCATGGTTTTCCTCATGTGGTACCCAGTTTGCTGATCATTCCTGAAGAGGAGATCGTCATTAGCCAACAAATGAGGAAGGCTTGGAAAGAGGGTCGAGGCATGTCATGATGCCCTCATGGACTTGGATAAAATCAATGCCAGGATAGAGTCAATCCTGGAGGGGAAACAACTCACCTATCACGAAGCTATCGAGGAGAATAGGGACATAGAATGACACCAAGCCAATTTTGTTTCAAGGTTCATGTGCCATTTAGGCTTAGATGGATTGACCTATGTCTATACTACTCTCTTGTAAATATGACGGAAAGTGAATAGCAATTTGGTCTTTGCATACTTTGGACTGCTTAGAGATAAACTTCTATGCCTAAAAAGCTCATTCAAATGGGTAAATGCTAATGTTCACGTCATTTGCATAACCCCAACAATATCAATCCATATCAATGCCCATTATTTGCTACGGTTTAAAACCTGTCAATTTATCAATAAGCATCGTTTCTTCCCAAGAAATCTATTATGATGAAAAATTTTAATATCGTGTCCTTTCAATTCCTCACTAACCATCTTTATATATAGAGGACTACACAAAGGACAAAACTGTTCACACATATGCACAAGTCTTCTCCCCTTTCTATTTTTATCCCTCTCTCTAAATCTATGGCTAGTCGATCCTTTTCCTCTACTTCATCTTCCTCGAGTGATAAGTTTGTCGCCCTAGGGAGGGACTTACTCTCGAAACTGTTGTTGACTTTTGCTATAATCTCTAAAGAGTCAAAGATTATTGAAGCCATTTGTCGTGACCTAGCCTCACCATTGCCCGCAAAGAAACGGGGGGAAGAGATCGATTTAGAGGTACTTGATCACGAAAGGTCCCGTATGGTACTCATCCACGAAGGCGTCATCACCTTGCCTTCCGGGTGAACCTCATATGAGTTCACTTAATCGCAATCATGAGCTCTCACAAGCTTGTACCCTGTGTGACAGTGGAAGGTGTCGTGACTCTATCCTAACATCGCGGCATGTCTTGATCGACAGTTTTAAGATTGAAAGGAAACTGGACATAAAGGTGAATTTGAGGGTATTTTATGATCATGATAGCCTCCCAAGTTGTACATCCACCAAAGATGGCATTACTTCATCTTTATCGACTTTATTATCTTAAGTATGCTAAATCACGACCGTGAAACTTTTCCAAAGGTCCATACCCTTCACAATGAGTTTGATTATATGATATAGTTGTTTAAGACAACCTAGAGATAGGATGGGAGTCTCTACTAACCTCTTTTATAGGGGTTGGCTAGAAAACCCAATTGAGGGTTGGCAGTGGTCCCTCGATTCATACGCAACCAAAATCTAGATTCGAGTACTTATGTTACGCTAATATTTCTATTAGCGCCGTTCGATACTTAACAGTATGTTGTGTCACCTAAGGTATCAATGCATTTCTCTTTACTTTTTTTGGGATCGTTTTATCTTAAGTTAGGTGATCATGCGTGGATGGTCATTTTCGTGTCATTTTATTTCTAAGCAAAATGGAAATAATGCAATCAATTGAGTTGAAAGTGCGAATCAATAAGTAAACAACCAAGAACAATGGTAAATCTATCATACAATCCTAATAAAGGTCAAAATTCAAAAGAAATAAACGAAAAGGAGATACTCGCAACTCATCGAGTGTTTATACAAACAAGAGGAACCCGAGACATATGTCAAGTAAAATGAATACAAAAGAGTGGTTGGAATGGACATCGACCTTCGGCCATCTTCATACCTTCTCCATCTTTGGGATCCTAATCTAAGCTAGTCTAAACAATTGTAACTACGTACATACAATGGAAAGAAACCGTCACGTCTCAATTCTCGAGCGCGCTCCCATCCCTCACTTGGTTGTTTAAATAGCGACGTTTCAGGATGCATCGCCGACCCATTCATTTTAATACGCATGCAGAAGTATAATAAAATCCTTAGGCAATAAAACAATGGGATAGGAAAGTAGGATTCCAAATTTCGAACTTTAAAAACAACCACACTTATATACATTGCAAACCATAGTGCAAATATATACAAGGTTAACTACTAAGCCAAGTCCTAAACAACGAGTTTAGAAAGCAAAGTCTACAGACAGGGGTGAGGTTTCAATCCTCTCCTGGATCCTCCTTTGGGTCCTCCTCCTCCTCAACAATCTCTCATTCTTCCATGCTCCAACTGGAGTCCACTGCTAAGTGCTCCAGAGAATCAGGACCATCACCAAGCTTAGGCTCCTTCGTATCTACCACTAATCCACCCTTAGGATCTGCTGTACCATTCCCGAACGAAACTTCCAAAATGTACAAATGTACGTTAGAGTCCGGTACAGGGCCCATCCTTGGGCCATCATCGTAATGGTGATACCATGACCGGTATATATGGGGCACCTTTTGGGGTTCACCCACATCAACCTAGATGGTGGATTTCACCATTACATATTCCAATCCTACCTTTACTAATGCCGAGATGTCTCATTTACCTACCTTAACTAATCACTAGATCAGACAACCAAGGAGTTTGCAAACAGAAAGCTTCTATTCTCCACCACGCTTTTAAGTGAAAGGAAATAAGATTCTAATTGGAAAATTTTCCATAAGGGCATCTTCTCCTCGTTGCCAAACCACAAGTATTGAATCTACCCTCTTGTGTCTGCGTTGCATTTGGTCTTAATAGTAGAATGGGTTTTGAGAAGGAAAAAGAAAATGCATATAAACAAACTATTTGATTATTGCTCGAAGTTTCCCGTTGAATTTGATATAGGCACAAGTTTATGATTATTGTGATGTTCTAAGTGTTTGTGGAGACTTGAAGGTAGAGACAGACTCTCGGAGAATGCAAGAAGATGGCCTGGTTAGCGCTTGGACAAACCAAGCAACTCAGTAAGCACTTATTAACGAGTGCCGGACACCTGAAGTGCCAAAATTTGGCATGAATGGACACTTAAGTGCCAAAAGTTAGGAAAATGATACTTAAGTGCCAAAATTGAATCAAAATGAATCGCTTAAGAGCTACTCCGGCGAAAATTCTACCAAAATACTAACCTGGTGATTTTTTGGTGAAATAAATGCAAAACGACACATTTAAAAATATAAATACAAATATTAAAATAATAATAAATAATAAATAAATAATTTTTCTTTTTTACAAAAAAAGGAAGGGGCGATTGAGGGTTGAGCCCTTGCCGCTACCGCCTATCGGCTACCAGTGGGAAGGTAGGGCCTGGCGATGGAGGGAGGAGGGTCGGCCGAGGTCGCCGGGCCCTACCTTCTTGGTAGCGGTGGGGAGGCAACGACGGCGAGGGCTCGGCCCTTAGCCACCCCCCCCCCCCATTTTTATTTTTATTTTTAAATGTTTTAAAGAAATTTAGTTTTAAATCAAACTTAATTAATTTTTATATTATTTTTACCATGTTAGCACCAAAACGACGTCATTTTTGTATTGTCTAGCCACGTCGGGATGTAAAATGATGCCATTTTGTAATTATTTCGCTGGTAAATCGCAACGTCAGCATTTTGGCCGAATTTTTACTGGAGTGGCACTTAAGTAATTCATTTTGCTCCCATTTTGGCACCTGAGTGTCATTTTCCTAACTTTAGGCACTTAAGTGTCTCTCCGTATCAAGTTTTGGCACTTGGGCTATACTTCTCCCACTTATTAACAATCAATTTTAAAGACTATTTTGTACCTAACTTGTCGGAATCCTAGAGAGTTTTTTGGAGCCATGTTGAAAGCATAAGAAGTGGGTGTCATAGAGAACCATCTAAGCCTTGTTTGGTATTCCGAACTGTGACTGGATTTCGATGGAAAAAGAATGCTAGATTTATTAAAAATATGTTATAAAATAAATTTATTAAAGAATGTGTAGGATTATAAGCGACCCTTTAAACAAGTGGGCCTCAAACAACAAACAAATAGTGTGACATATTATTTAACAAATCAATTTTCAGCTATAGTAAATCTAGTTTTTTTCTAATGAGAATAAAGCCATATTCCGTTAATTTATTGTGTTTGGTAGCATGGAATGAAGAGGAGAGATATCAAAGTTCGAAATAAAACTGTCATGGTATATTTTCTTTTCATGAGGGGTTAGGTGAAAATGAAAGATGTAATGGAAATGGTTGAGTAGACATTACACGTGATAACCTAATAAACAAATAAACAATCGAGATTTTATTCAAAGAAGAAAAATTGATATGATGGGATTTGCATTTCTTATATATGTAATTTGGCAAGTCTTATAATAATTTACACATTCAAAACTGTGAATCATATTTTCAGCCTCAAAGTGATACTAAATGCTAGAATTAGAGAATCATTACTATTTCCTTTCCTTACTTTTTTAATTCAATTTTTTTATTCTTATTTTTCATTCCCAAATCGCAAGGGTTCTATATCGTTCATGAGTAATACATCAATCCCTTTCTATATTTATTTAGTTTGACATTTGGGTGCTCGTTATTTATCATATTGATGTTATGTATTATTTTTACCTAGTCAATTTGCGGATCATATTCAAAATTTCAAAGTCTTTACTAATTGCGGATTGCTTTATATGTCTATTGAAGTGGGAACAAAACGGGCCTACAAGGAGTCCTCGATTGGTAGTCTGATTGATTCATTGTAATCCTGATTGACGTTTCAAGCTCTTTTCGCTCAGGTTTTTTGACCAATTCCTCATATGATCAAGCCGATGATGGACTGAGGAGAATTCAATATACTGTGCTTCTACTACACCTGTAGTTTACACATACATTAACTAAATTGCGGCAGTAATAATTTATTTTTTTATTAAATCATGCCTTGAATTTGAACTGTTTATTTAACTTGACCCGGTTAGGTAACTGTCAAGTTTGACAGCACAATAAAATACAAGAGTTGGACTCGCCTGTGGGGTGAAAAAGGTCTTTATGAAAGAAGACAAAAACAAAGTGAAACATAGTCATGTTTTCGCCTGATACTCCTGCTCGTCCCTTTCTCCTTGAAGTCCCAGCCGCAAGTGGGCTCCCCACATTAACAAGGGATTTGATGGCCACACATTAAAGTTCCTTGAGAGACGCGCCGCCAACAAATGGCCGCGCGGAGATAGCACGTACGTGGCCGTGGCAGAGCCGGAACATCCGATGGAATTGTGCCTTGAGTATTATATCCATTTGAATTATTTAATTATGAATATTTTGGATTTGGATTTGGATTTAATGTATGTGTAAAAAATACTCGAGTTTGCAATGGATTGTTACTTGAATTCTTCCATTTTTATTAAATTATTTACAGTCCATAAATGCAGGACATCCGTTATTATTCTTTATTTATTTTCTTTGGCTTTTCATATTAACTTAAATTGCACCATCATGAATGACTTGTGCACCAATATACTATAACACTTTTCGACGTGGACAGAGATTAATCGTCAAAGACTCAAGCATATATGGCTGTTAATAAATATCTAGAACAGTAGACCGGTATGAATTATTAGTAAAAAATAGGAGAGAGTGTGGCTAGTTACGTAAGTCTTGTCGTTATCCTGCATATCATGTCAGAAAGCTTCATTAAGAAGTTGACCTGACATGGAAAAAACAATAGGTGTTGAAAAAAAAGGTATGCTTTCACATTTTAGAAGGTGATAGTGTTGCAATAAAACAATCTTCCAATAAAAAAAACAAAATATAAAATTAATGAATATAATGTAACAAAATCAAATGTAGCCATTATTAATCCAACGAATGAGAAGATGTCTTTTTGTGAGTGTAAATTCATTCATTCTCCCTAAAACTACCAAATATCAACCTTCAATCAAGATTTAATATATGGATTCTACATGCCTAGTTGTCAAAAATATATTGCCCATAATATATTTTACTAAATTGGGCATGTATCAAATATTAGACTATTGACTTAATAAGCCACATTAATGGGTTAAATCTAGTCAAGTCCAACAAATATAGAAATATATTGTTGTTGATAATAAACATATTTTCCAATTGAATAATTTCTCTAAGTGATACGATGGTAGTGCTATTTCCAAACGTTTTTAGCTAAAACACACCCATTCTATGTTAATTGAACAAATTAGCCTTCAACTTCTTAAGCATGTATTGATACTTAATAACACATTTTTTAGGGAAAGATAATTTATGAGTTGCTACTTTCCTATCTCGATTTAAATGGGGATGGAGACGATTTGGAATTCAATACAGAGGTCACAACTATGGTCGAGACGAAGATGAGTATTGTGATGAAACCCTCGATCGGAATGTGTATGGTGCACGGTGAGGGAGAGGCTGTCATGGTGGGGATGGCGGTCGGTGGAATCGCAAATGGGAAGATGGAGTGCTTATGACATTTGGTGGCCAAGTAATCCCCTTCAGCTGCCCATAAGAATTTCTTCTCAAATCTTCGCAAACCACTTCATTTTGATGGCCAAAAATGCCATGGCAGCAGCTGACACAAATTTCCTCCAATCCTTCATATAACATATAAAATTGGTAGCCAAAAATCCAATTAAGGGTGCCCATCCGAATTTTCAAAAATTATTTTTGTCCAATTTGATTTTTTCGCAAAATTCTGGGCTTGATGGAATTTTTCCAAAAGATGAGACAAGGTCCTAAAAATAAATTGTGACACGCTTGAATGTTTGATTCCTGAAATCGAAGTCAATTTCGTGGTTAAAATCAACCGACGTGATTTTAGTACAATCTAACTTACTGGGTAGCTTTTAGGGATTTTATCATGATTATATCCCTTAACGGCTTCACCTAATAGGTTAATTAACTCGTGAGTAATTAACTCAGAGAAAAATGACCATAAGCGCGTCGATGAAAAGCCCATTTTATTTTATCGAGATGAGATCGAAATTCAGGATTTCACATGCAAAGTTTAGTGGATTAATCTTGAGTACAAGAGCACCTACGAATTTATTTCCAAAATGTTTGAACAAAAAACAAAAATGGATTACTCTAAATTGTTTCCAAAAAGAGGGATTACTGATGTAGCAAGGATTAGGAATCGACACCCAAACCCCTAGAGTGCAAAAAGTTGGCACAAATGGACATTTAAGTGTCAAAATCGAAGCAAAATGGATCACTTAAGTATTGCCAGTGATAAAATCTGGCCAAAAAGCGAACGTGACAATTTTCCAGCGAGTTGTGCGCAAAACGATGTCATTTTGCATGCTGATGTGGCTAAACAGTGTCAAAATGACATCGTTTTTGTGTGTGGTTTGCTAAGTCAGCTTTCCAGTAAGCCACATAAGTGAAAAAATTAATAAAAAAATGCCATGTAGGATTTCTAGTGAGGTTCGCTGGATATGGCACTCAAGTATCCCATTTTTCATAAAAAGTGGCACTTAAATGCCATTTTCGTAAGTTTTGGCACTTAAATGTCCCTTTATGCCAACTTTTGACACTTGAAGAGCCCTTGGAGTAAACTATTTAGCTATGCAATCACAACCACCAATAAATTTTAGTGTAATTATAGAATACATTGGTGGTCTGAACTTTTTTTTTTTCTACACACTGTTTCATCCATCCTTGATTTGATAAAAGTAAGAGAATGAGAAATTAAATCTCTTAGATTAAGGATTGTTGAGACCCCTTGTTTAAATTTATGTTTTCACTGACAATATATGCCCTAATTTTGCTTAATTTTAAAGCACCTGCACAAAATTTGGGATTGATTGTTGTGATAATTCTTGAAAAACCAAGAAAGAATGGGTCATATTTTTCTTGTCCTCAAACCAAACCTTTGACTAATAAGTTATATTAACATGGACATCGTCATATGCAAACTTAACAAAAAAAAAAAAATAACAGAGGCCCATATTTATAACTCAACATTCAAAGGTTTAGTGATGGAGAAAAACACGGCCCAAAATGATTTACTTCCGAAGTGAATACCTTGAAAAAAATTTCGTTTATTTTATTGTACCTACAAATGGAGCTATCAAAATAATAAAAAAAAAAAAAAGAAAGCTTGGATTAAAAAAAGTAAAAAAAAAAAAAAAAAAAAAATACTTACTCTCTAAACTTAATCAATATCTTGAGTTTCTTTTTTGCCTAATCGAATTCTTGAACTACATTTTTTTTTTTTTTCGTTCATATTGATTCTGCTGTTAGAAAAATAAACGGCCATCAATATGATGTTAAGTGCCATGCTAGCATCCTATGTCGATGTGACGGTTACGTCTTATGCCTCATTTATCTAACTTACCACTAGATCAGACGATTGAGGAGTTTGCAAAAAGGGAGCTTCTATCCTCCAACTCTCTTTAAGCGAAATAAAAAAGAAAAGATTATTTTTAGACAATTTCTAAACCAAACAATGAGTGTTTAAATTATCCCTTGTCTGCCTTAACTTTAGTCTTCATAGCAAAATGGCTTTCGAGAAGGGGGAGAACGGGGCCCACCCCGATGTGGCCTTAATTTTGCACTTACAAGTTATTATAACCCTATGTTGATGTTTATTTTGTATAGTTCCTCCTTTCCAAATTCAAGTGCTTTTCACATCCAATTGTAAAGTGAGCCCTAAATTCTCAAGTTGGTGTCGAACTTAAAGGAACATTCTAATATTGTATATGATAAATACTAGCATCTCAAATGAAGTTCCTTATTAGCTACCTAAAATTTTATCCGACATTGAATGATTGGATCTTTCGGGTAATATGCTTGCAACATATCCTAAATTATTGGAAAAAGTATGCCACTATGTGGGTTAGGATCTTGCTTGAATCCTTGCGTGGTGCTCAGCGCTCAGTGCTCATGTAGTCTGCTATTGACTTGTATTTCTTCTCAATCACAAAATTGCTTTCCAACATTAAAGTTCATGCTCTTTTGTCACATTCACGAGGAGAATGATGGAAAGAAACACTATCCACAATGTTGACTATGACTGGGTCCCGTATGAAGCGATCATCCAACTTGTCAAGATTTAGCAGCGGAGTCATTAAATGACTTCTGCGGCCAGATAAGCCGCCCACACGGGGAAATGCGAACCACAGAAAGGAGCGCTTTGGATAAGGCCAAGCATGTACGCAATGATAGCGGGTGAAAGGGCATGAGCCCTGATCGCAACCATTGCTAATGCTCAATTGCCACAACGTCGCCTGAACAACCCGAAGACCCCAAGAAAGACTAACATCGATGCAGTGATGGCTAGCAAAGCCTAAATTCTTAGCAGTAGGGTCCATCGACTTTCGAACTTATCCGCGTGGCTGCAGCGCTTCCTCTACTCGTCCGACTATCTGGAGCCAAAGAACATGGATTCGTCCATGATCATTGACTCTCTCTCTCTCTCTCTCTCTCTCTCTCTCTCTCTCTCTCTCTCAAGAGAGCCGAGAAAATGGTGCACCGATGCCAGTGATGACGAAGGATCTTTTATACTTATTATAGTATGAAGGGGGAATGAATGTGCGGTGGCTACCATATAGGTGATGCTCTGAGGTTCCCTTTTACTGACGCAGCTTTGGCCGAGTGTTGAGAATTAGGAACTCCTGAAGTAAATTACTTTAGCAAAGCAATTAGAATCATTACTTAATTTTAGAGTAGTTATACAATGCATAACCAATATATATTTTTTTTCTAAAAATAGTATTATCCATTCTTGATTTGATAATATAAGAAATTAAAACTCTCAATCAAGGATGGTTAAAATCGCTAAAGTTACCTTTACATTAGCAACATATCCCAATTTTTGCTTAATTTTAGAAGCACCTACACAACAATTGGGATGGATTGTTATGGTCATTCTTGAAATACCAACATAGAATGGGTTGTTATTTCCTTGTCCTCGAAGCAAACATCATTTGGTAGATTATATTAACATGAACATCACCTACATGCAAATTTAATAAAAACATAATGTAAGAGATTGCCATTTATATAACTCATCAGCAAGAGGTTTAGTGATGGAGGAAAATAAACTAATTTACTTTCCAAGTGAATACCTTGAAAATTTTTATGTTTAATAGATTGCACCGGCAGAGCTATCGAAGCAATAAAAAGTGGTGGAGGCACTAGTAAGGGTGAGCATGGTTCGGGTTGGGCCGATCCACCCCCTAACCTTAGGACCAACCCGTACAGTGCCGATCCTCAATTTTTGGGACCGAGAACTGACCCTATTGAGCTTAATACCGAGGATTGAACCGACCTAATGGGTTCGATCTGGTTCCAAGGTCAACCTAGACCAATCGATAATTTTTTATATCATTTTTTGTATTCCTTAAAAAAAAGATTGAGGATCGGACTGACCCAATGAGTTCGGTCCGGTTTCAAGGTCAATCCAGGACTAACTAATAATTTTTTATTTCATTTTTTCTACTTTTTGAAAGGGCAACCGAGGATCGTATTGACCCAATGGGTTGAATGATAAGCAAGGTCAGCTAAGAAATGCAAGCGGTGAGGGTCAAGTGGAGTGAGCATCGAACAAAATGAGCATCGAATGTTGAGTGGGGAGCAACAATCCAAGCGAGCATTGAGCGGCAAGCAACACGAGTGACCCAAAGCAAGCGAGGCGAGTGTCGAGTGGTGAGCGGAGAAGTTGTTTCTTTCGATTTTGGCAAATTGAAGACTAAGAGGACAAATAAGATAGAATAGAACGAATACTAAAGGAGGATGCCATAGTGAGTTGTTTATACCTTTTTGGATACCGTGAAGACTCTTCACAAAAACATTTTCCTCCTTCATAAATAATGACTATTGACGCCGTAAAATACATTAAAAATCTAAATTATTAAAGAATAATGTAATTTTTTTTTGTGACCTAGGGAACCCCCGTGCGCCGTTTCACGGCGGAGTAAACCCTAGGGGTGACACGTGCTAGCCACCACACACGTGCCACCGGGTAAGTCACCCTGCGATGCCCGGGATTCGAAGGCTCGACCTTTTGCAAGAGGAAGAGCGCCCGCTCCAGCGACGCCACCTAGGTGGGTGGTTGTAAAATCACTTTAATTCATCTCGAAAGAAATGTTTAATGTTGTTGATGCTGTTTATTTTAAGGTTTTCTTTATATATAAAAAATTATGGATAATATATTAGATATATATATTCAGGGTTGATCCGGATTGGACCGATTTGAAACTCTCAAAACCGAGGACTGACCCGCACAGTGCTGGTCCAGAAATTCTAGGACCAAGAACCAACCTAGTCTCATTGGAAACCGGACCAGGACTGGTAGAGTTGGGCTAGTCCAAGGTCAGTTTAGGGTTGATCTTGGACTGATTCTCACCCTAGGCACCAGTACTCCTCAGAATTTTGCAAAAGTAATCACCTTTTGAAAATTCTATTTTGTCCCATTGTAATATATACTTTTGCACCAGTACTCCTCATACTTTTGCAAAAGTAATCCGCTTTTGGAATTTCATTTTTTTTTCAATTGGATTTCTGGACTATATACCTTTTTGTTTAAATTGATCTTGTAGTTAAAAAAAAAAATGAACGGACACGCCAAAATGGCTATTGATTTGCTATTAAAATGCCGAGATGCCTCATTTACCTACGTTAACTAATCACTAGATCAGACGATCAAGGAGTTTGCAAATAGAAAGCTTCTATCCTCCACCACGCTTTTAAGCAAAAGGAAGTAAGATTTTAATTGGAAAATCTTCCATAAGGGCATCTTCTCCTCGTTGTCTAAACCAAACCACAAGTGTCGAATCTACCCTCTCGTGTCTGCTTTGCATTTGGTCTTAACAGCAGAATGGGTTTTGAGAAGGAAAAAGAAAATGCAAATAAACAAACTATTTGATTATTGCTCGAAGTTTCCTGTTGAATTTGATATAGGCACAAGTTTATGATTATTGTGATGTTCTAAGTGTTTGTGGAGACTTGAAGGTAGAGACGGATTCTCGGAGAATGCAAAAAGATGGCCTGCTTAGCGCTTGAGCAAACCAAGCAACTCATTAAGCACTTATTAATAAGTGCCGGACACCTGGAATGCCAAAATTTAGCATGGATGGACACTTAAGTGCCAAAATCATAGCAAAATGGATCACTTAAGTGCCACTCCGGCGAAAATCTTGCCAAAATGCCGACGTGGCGATTTTCCGATGAAATAAATGCAAAATGGAGTCGTTTTGATGTTGATGTGGTAAAAAATTAATATAAAAATTAATAAAATTAAATTTAAAACTAAATTTATTTAAAACATTTAAAAATAAAAATAAAAATATTAAAAAATTAAAAACAAAAAATAATTTTTTTTTTTTTACAAAAAAGGGAATTGGCAACGAGGGCTAAGTCCTCTTGGCTATCGAGGGAAGGTAGGGCCCTCCTCTGGGCCCTACCTTCCCGCTGATGGTAGGGAGGCAGCGGTGCCAAGGGCTCAACCCTCGGCCACCCCCTCTTTTTTTATTTAATTTTATTTTTTAATTTTTTTTTTAATTTGTTTTTTAAATTTTTAAATGTTTTAAAAATTTTAGTTTTAAATTAAATTTAATTATTTTTATATTATTTTTTAATACGTTAACACCAAAACGACGTCATTTTTGTATTGTCTAGCCACGTTAGCATGCAAAATGATGCCATTTTGCACTTATTTTGCTGGTAAATTGCAACGTCAACATTTTGGCTGGATTTTCACCGTAGTGGCACTTAAGTAATTTATTTTGCTCCGATTTTGGCACTTAAGTGTCACTTTCCTAACTTTAAGCACTTAAGTGTCCCTCCGTACCAAGTTTTGACACTTGGGCTGTACTTCTCCCACTTATTAACAATCAATTTTGAAGACTATTTTGTACCTAACTTGTCGGAATCCTAGAGAGTTTTTTGGAGCCATGTTGAAAGCATAAGAAGTGGGTGTCATAGAGAACCATCTAAGCCTTGTTTGGTATTCTGAACTGTAACCGGATTTCGATGGGAAAAGAATGCTAGATTTATTAAAAATATATTATAAAATAAATTTATTAAAGAATGTGTAGGATTATAAGCGACCCTTTAAACAAGTGGGCCTCAAACAACAAACAAATAGTTTGACATATTATTTAACAAATCAATTTTCAGCTATAGTCAATCTAGTTTTTTGTAATGAGAATAAAGTCATATTCCTTTAATTTATCATGTTTGGTAGCATGGAATGAAGAGGAAAGATATCAAAGTTTGAAATAAAATTGTCATAGTATATTTTCTTTTCATGAAGGGTTAGGTGAAAATGAAAGATGGTTAATGGAAATGGTTGAGTAGACATTACACGTGATAACCTAATAAACAAACAAACAATCGAGATTTTATTCAAAGAAGAAAATTTGATATGATGGGATATGCATTTCTTATATTTGTAATTTGGCAAGTCTTATAATAATTTACACATTCAAAACTGTGAATCATATTTCCGGCCTCAAAGTGATACTAAATGCTAGAATTAGAGATTCATTACTATTTCCTTTCCTTACTTTTTTTTTGATTCAGTTTTTTTTATTCTTATTTTTTCATTCCCAAATCGCAAGGGTTCTATATCGTTTCATGAGTAATACATCAATCCCTTTCTATATTAATTGAGTTTGACATTTGGGTGCTCGTTATTTATCATATTGATGTTATGTGTTATTTTTACCAGGTCAATTCGTGCATCAGATTCAAAATTTCAAAGTCTTTACTAATTGCAGATTGCTTTATATGTTTATTGAAGTGGGAACAAAACGGGCCTACAAGGAGTCCTCGACTGGCAGTCTGATTGATTCGTTGTAGTCCTAATTGACGTTTCGAGCTCTTTTCACCCAGGTTTTTGACCAATTCCTCATATGATCAAGCTGATGATGGACTGAGGAGAATTCAATATACTATGCTTATACTACGCTATAGTTTACACATACATTAACTAAATTGCAGCAGTAATAATTTATTTTTCTATTAAATCATGTCTTGAATTTGAACTGTTTATTTAACTTGACCCGGTTAGGTATATGTCAAGTTTGACAGCACAATAAAATTCAAGAGTTGGACTCGCCTGGGGTGAAAAAGGTCTTTATGAAAGAAGACAAAAACAAAGTGAAACAGACATAAGCGAAAGGAAAAAAGATTCTTTTTAGACAATTTCTAAACCAAATAATGAGTGTTTAAATTACCTCTTGTCTGCCTTAACTTTAGTCTTCATGGAAAAATGGCTTTTGAGAAGGGGAGAAAAAGAAAAGAAAATAACTAAACTGATAAAATCTACCTATCTTGGTCGGGGCCCACCCCGATGTGGCCTTAATTTTGCACTTACTAGTTATTATAACCCTATGTTGATGTTTATTCTGTACAGTTCCTCCTTTCCAAATTTAAGTGCTTTTCACATCCAATTGTAAAGTGAGACCTAAATTCCCAAGTTGGTGTCGAACTTAAAGGAACATTTCGATATTGCATATGATAATTACTAGCATCTCAAATGAAGTTCCCTATTAGCTACCTAAAATTTTATCCAACATTGAATGATTGGATCTTTCAGGTAATATGCTTGCAACATATCCTGAATTATTGAAAAAAATATGCCACTATGTGGGTTAGGATCTCGCTTGAATCCCTGCGTGGTGCTTAGCGCTCAGTGCTCACGTAGTCTGCTATTGACTTGTATTTCTTCTCCATCACAGAATTGCTTACCAACATTAAAGTTCGTGCTCTTTTGTCACATTCACGAGTAGAATGATGGAAAGAAACACTTTGCACAATGTTGACTATGACTGGGTCACGTATGAAGCGATCATCCAACTTGTCAACATTTAGCAGCGGAGTGATTAAATGACCCCTTCCCACTTCCTCACTCCTCAGTGACAAGAAACGAAAGAAAAAGGTGGAACTATCATCTCCTTTCGCAGATCGCCCAAACCCAACTAGCCGAAAACCGACTATCATAGTCGAGAAGCCATGCCCAATGAGTTCCTGTGCCCTGTTTTCAGGGTCTCCCATGGCCAGAGGAGATGAACAGTAAGGAAAATGAATAAAAGAAAAAAAAAGAAAACAATGAAAGATTGAAAAAAGGAATGAAAGAAGATTGAGAACATTAATAGTAAAAATAGAAAAATCAAACAACCTATAAAATCTCTTAAAACCACGTCATTTTGAGAAGCCATGCGCCTATGTTGCCAACCTTATCACGGAAAATAGCTAGCATCATTATCAATTGCCCTCCTCAATTGGTCTAATAAACTATAATGAAAAATTATCAAAAAAATTAGGACTACATGGGTCAAAATAGAACATTTATAATTGAATTGGTATCCATACAATAAATTTTGGATTTTTTGGGTAATTTTCAATATATCAACTTTCTTCATTGGTCATTAAATATGTGCCCTAGAGGATAGTCTCTAATTACATAAAAATGCTGGATTTCATAAAATTGGTTCACAAAAGCGATATGTCGAAGCTGTCATTGATGCTTTAAAATAACTCACTTGTATAAAGAGCTATCAGTCCAAAGCGTCACATATATAACAATTTAGTAAATTAGTTTTAATAAGTCAAGCACTGATCTAATAGCAGACGGGGTCATTGACTTTGTCTTGTGTTAAACGTATCCATTATTGCTTTGTTATAGTAATACTATATGATGCAATAAAAATACTAGTTCAAATCTCACTAGAGCAACGATTACCAAAGGTTAGGTCTCTACCGGACGCCCTTCCTCGCTTCTTTTTTTACTTTCCTTTTTTTGGTCCGAAGGGTTTAGGAGACTTTGTCAATATTAGGCTTTGGTTATTCGCTTAAGAACGACAATTGACCGTCAGTGACTAAGCCATATATTTGACCTTCAACCTTAAATAGATTTTTTAATTGCTGTGTTATTAGGAAATAGATTGAACAAATTGAATACCGATCGATAAGAAGAGAATAGTCCACAACAGCTCACATAAAATAGTCCATGATCTAGTTTCAATTTTATATAGATAAACACATATATATGTTCTCTGGAATTTAAAAAAAAAATAGAAATCCATTTGGTAAATTTTTTGTTCTCAAGAATAAAATTCTTTTTTTTTTTTTCGGGAGTAAATTTGGAACAGAATCAATAAGTAAAAAAAAGGTGCTTCTTATTACCTAGAACAATTCATATAATCAAGTATAATTTTTCTTCTTTTCTCTTTTCATTTTTTCTTTTCTCCTTCTCTCTTTTTCTTCAATAGCCACTACCAGCCACCACCACTATAGTTGGCAACCGGTTGGGTGAGGTCTGGCAAGCTTGCTTGGCTGCCACGAGGCTTGGCCTTGTCATATTTGGGCAAGGCCCAACCAACACAAGGTTGGGCCTTGAGGTTGACCTTGCGCCGCCTGGGCAAAGCCGAGCCTTGCAGTGGCTAGGCAAGGTCCAACAAGTCCGACAAACTCATCGGACCTCGCCTAGCTAGACATTGACCATTACCTTGGCTGGCCACCAGCCACAAAGGCAAGAAGAAGAAGAGAAAAGGAAAAAAAAAATAAGAAATATATAATAAAAGTATTAAAAATTAAAAGAAACAAAAAAAAAAAATCTTACCAAAAATATTTTTATCTCGAGAATAGAAATTTTGGATAGTTATCAAGTGTCTTCAAATACTTAGAAATTGTTCTCGGAAATAGAATTAAAAAAATCATTTTTTAGCAAAAATTGTTCTTGAGAATAAAATGGTTACTAAATGATTCCTTACTTAGCTCTTGTGATTGCTCACCTTTGCAGCGTGGTAGTAGTTTCTTCCTTCACAAGTTCATGGGTGGTTGATTCGCAAATAGATGATGTGATATAATATGTATATTTAAAATAAATCATGTAATCGATTTTATCTACATGACGAAAATATACTAATTCAATGTAAATGACTTAGCAATTGAATTAATATTTATTACTATTAGATGTAGGAAACATTAAGACATAATAAATCACTATAAAAGTGAAATAATGTGAAAGTGTTTTTTTTTTTGGTTAGTTGAAAGTAGATACGTTTATCTTGTGGAGCCTCATCTTTTTTTTTTTTTTTTTAATATACCAAAAGTTAAGAATTAATTTAGTGTTTCACTAAAAAAAAAAAACACAAAAAAGGATAAAGATATAGAAAAGACAATGTGATCCCTTTGTCATTCAGGCGTTGTCTAGCCGAAGGTTCCAACCAGTACAGTCATTTCCAACCCTTTGGCGTGGTGGACTAACCAGGCCAAGTCAAAGTCCTCTAATTTCGCATAGAAACCCGAATCAAGCACAATGTTGATAGGATTTTATGTCCTTACGAACAACGCAGAGTTCGCATTCTTGGTTGATACATAGCAATGTCGAGGATATTCGTTGTTCGATTCAGTACCTCTTTTCCCCATCTCGAAAAGCTTGATCTATCCTTAAACGGATGATAGTGGAGATGAACTCTTAGAGATAAAGGAGGAGTTCCCTTTTTCTAGACGCGATAATTAGAAAGAGAATGATCTCCAGCAACCTTTCAATTTCTTGGATTTTTGCTTTTCTCAAGTATAAGCAAAATGTCAAAAGTTATTTTTTTATGATGGAAAACAAAAACAAGTTGCTTATTTTTTTTTATTGGTTTGAAACAAAAAATCTAAAGTTGAACAAGCTGTAAATCACCTCTTTTCAAAAGAGAGACACATGGCATTACAAATGCGGCAACATTTGACCATGGTTGTGAATGTTTCAACCATCTTGTGCAAATTTACCGGAGGGGAATCGTAGGCAACTGCGGAGCTGTGGAGATATTCCATTCGCTTAGTTAGTTGAATTTCCTTAATGGGAGCATTTTTTATTCCCAGCCTTTGGCACAACTAATCGTAAGAAAAATGAAAACTAATATGGTTATGTTTTAGAAATGTAGAATGCAATAGGAAAAATTAAATATAGGTATTCAACTCTTAATGGACTGCATGAAATAAAGACATGGGGGAAAATCAGTGTCACACAAGAAAGCAGCAAGGGAAAATGATCAATTGATACTTAATTCGTTCAATCTAATCTCCTAATTAGTTTATTACATTATGTTTTAAACTTTGGTTGGCTCTTTACACAAGTTATATTCAATCATCAAAAATAGCTTCACACGTTGCTCTTGTAAACTGTTTTATAAATTGGATTTTATAAAATTCCAGCATTTTTTTTATATAATTAGAGATTATCCTTTAGAGCACATGTTTAATGACAAATGGAGGTTCTAATGGGATTGGTTTTGTCTGGAAAAATTGTTCAAAATGTCCTAAATTTAATATAAGGAGGTTACAATGTAGTTCTAAATCTTTTGATAATTTTTCAATATGATTCATTCGCTAATTTAAATCAACAATCCTTAATTTGCAATCTCATTAGTACCAACCATTCTACATTATAAGACTAGCAAGTTGATGTCTATGACTCCGAACAAAGTTATTTTAAGAAATTTTATAAGCTTTTTTTTTTCTTTTTTTCTTTTTACCGTCAATGGTCTCAATCTTCGGTTTTGTTTTGTTGTGTGTTTTTTTTTTTAAAGCGTTTTACTGTTTTGATTTTTTTTTCTTTTGTTCTTTTCCTTACTGTTCATCTTCTTCTTATTCTGCCCCACCATCATCGCACACTATTGGCAAGGCTTCACCGGGACCTCGGTGATGGCTGGCGACCCTTGCGTAGATCTGGGCTGGCCATGAAAAACCCCGAAACAGGGCATAGGAACTCATCGGGCATGGCTTCTCGACTATGATGGTCGGTTTTATTCATTGGGTAGTTGGGTTCGGGCGACCCTGCGAAAGAAGATGATGGTCCCACCTGTTGAGCTAAGGGCCACCTTTTCTTTCGTTGGGCTCTGGGTGGTCAGCTTCCTTATGGCTTCTTCGAAATCCATTTTTGGAGACTGTTTCTTGTCACCGAGGAGTGAGGAAGTAAGAAGGGGTCATCTCTCTCTTCGGCTTCACTAACGTATACATTCATCATGATGACTGGAATTGAAGGAGGCATTAGTGAAGCTGCACGAGTCGTGGGATGGAAGAAGAATCGGATTGTTTTGCAGATTGTTGCGGCAATGGTACTGAACGCTGAAACGCAGAAGAAGACAAGAGTCTAAATGGAGTGGGAGAGATGGTGATGGTGACAGGAGGCGATTTGATGGTGTGAGGCGAGTGGGATTTTTTTTTTTTTTGGTAAGTAGGCGAGTGGGATTTCATTACTTCGCTTGCGGAAAAATGGAACCAATTAGAGAGGAGAGGATAAAATTGCAGATATGGGCAAGGGCCGCGACCCGCCATTTCCAACGATGGTGCGGGCCACATAAAAAGAAGATGAACAGTGACGTCTTCTTGGCAATGAAGTGGTGTGCAAAAGATAGGAAAAGAAAAGGAGAAATAAAAGAAAAAGTTCAGAAACTTAAAAATAAAAAATAAAAAATGCTAAACCTGGCCATTTCAGTTCATTTCTTCTACGTCAGTTGACGGCAATGCCAAGCTGGAGGAATTAATTTCAATCGTGTTCCTTTTTTTTTTTTTCTTTTTTTCAAATTAAGAGACTACTCATTTTCAAATCAAGAGGTTAGTTGTCGTGGAAGCACGTGTGGACTTTGTCAATTTTGTCTGCATAGAACCATTCCGCGGTCGGTAGCAAGTTCTTCAACAAAGAAAAGTGCTTGGAACATGCCATGGACGCCTATATGTGCAGGTAACGACATCAAGGCCCCAAAAAGCTGTGTTAACTCCTCAGTCTTTCCTCAACGAGAATGGAACTTCACAGCTCAGATATCATTAATTTCAAGACCAGAGAGCTTCAATCACTCTTAGTCTTGGTTCTCTCTCTAGCCTTTGCCTTCACTGCTTCGGCATCGTCACAGGGCATCAATTTCAGCTTCCAGACTTTCAACGATAGTATCATAAAACTCCAAGGCGATTCAAGTTATGAGGGGAGCTTCATCCAACTTACGAAGTCCAGCACTAAAAGCGAGACGCTCGATTGGAGCGTGGGATGGGCCACGTTCCACAAGCCTATGCGCCTTTGGGATAAGGCGACCGGGAACGTGGCGGATTTCACCACCCATTTCACCTTTGTCATCAATTCGAGCCACAGCACGGATTTTGCTGAAGGATTGACCTTCTTTCTCGTGCCCGAAGGGTCTCGAATTCCAGCCAAATCGAAGGGAGCACTACTTGGTCTTGAAGGTCTGCAACGCGGTCCGCCCAGCTCTTATTTTCCATTTGTAGCCATTGAGTTCGACACTCGCTACAATGGCGGTTTCGCCCCGAATTGTTCACATGTTGGTATAGACTTGAATGATATCACTTCCGAAACTTCAACCTGCGTCGATTGGTTCGATGATAAAATCATGAATGGTGGGCAGATTAATGCTACGATAGCATACAATTCTAGCACGCGGAACTTGACCGTTCTCGTGATAGACGCTGATGCCTCGAGTACCAATAGAAATTCCTCCACCATCTATTATATAGTCAACATGACAGAGTATTTGCCGGAGTGGGTAAATTTCGGTTTCTCGGCTAGCACAGGTTCATATGTCGAGTTGCACACTATTGAGGCATGGGAATTCAGCTCTAACGTGCACGTGGCTGGAAAAAAGAGCAAGTCATGGCTGTGGTTTATCTTAGGCTCAGGTTCTTTCCTATTGTTCATTCTTGTTGGAGCCTTTATTTGGTTTTGTCACCGTTCGAAGAGCACGAGAACAGACATGAGTGGAGAAGAAGATCATCTAGCGATTGACGTAGAATTCAACCAAGTGTCAGGCCCCAAGAAATTCACCTACAAGGAATTGGTCGCGTCGACTGGTAATTTTGCAGTCGAACGGTTGCTTGGAGAAGGGGGCTTTGGTAGAGTATACGAGGGTTATTTCACCAGCATGAATGTTAATGTTGCAATCAAGAAGATTAACCAAGGGTCAAGACAAGGGATAAAGGAGTTTGCTACCGAAGTGATGACCATAAGCCGGCTACGACACAGAAACTTAGTCCAACTCATTGGATGGTGTCATGAGAAAAAGGAACTCCTTCTTATCTATGAGTTCATGTCTAATGGTAGCCTTGATTCTCATCTATTCAAAGAACGATCTTTCTTGCCATGGGAGAACCGATACAAAATCGTGCAAGGCATAGCCTCGGCATTACTCTACCTCCATGAAGAATGGGAACAATGCGTTATACATCGGGATATAAAGTCCAGCAATATCATGCTTGATTCTGATTTTAATGCCAAAATAGGAGACTTCGGTTTGGCTAGGCTGGTTGACCATACCAAAGGGTTACAAACAACGGTTTTGGCTGGAACCATGGGTTATATGGCTCCTGAATGTGTTTACACGGGTAAGGCTAGCAAGGAATCAGATGTCTATAGCTTTGGAGTTGTTCTATTAGAAATAACTTGTGGAAGAGAAGTCATCAAGCCAAGGGCCGAGGAAGGCCAAGTCAAGCTTGTGGACTGGGTTTGGGAGCTATATGGAACTGAGAGGCTACTTGATGTGGTAGATCCAAAACTTGGTATCGATTTCGATGGGAGGCAACTGGAGTGCTTGATGGTTGTAGGGCTGTGGTGTGCTCATCCAAACTACACTGCCCGTCCTTCCATAAGAGAAGCATCAAATGTTCTCAACTTTAACACTTTAGCACCTGTTCTCCCATCAAAATTGCCAGTCCCTACATACCCGGGGCCTTTATCCACATTCTCTACGGTATCGATTCCTTTGTCTCATGCTGCCTCGACTAGCGGCATTGAATGCTCCACACTTACTACCTCTTCTGTATCTTATTCAGCTTCCCCTGCATTGCTCTGAAATACAGTATGAGTTCCTACTTTCTGTATATGTTTTCCTCGAAATTTTATTTTGGATATTATTTGCTCCACATTTACTACCTCTTATGTATCTTATTAAGTAAGGTAGTATGTATCTTCTTTGATGGTTTTATTATCTATTATCAATATAATTATTGGTAAGTTATCAAAGAGTTGTTGGAAAAACTGGTGACTAGTGATTTTTTTTTTTTTTGCCATTAATTATCAGAGAAACATCTAGTTATATGGCTTAGCTCAAGATAAACATCCTTTAAGTAGTGATTAGGGCAATAAAAATTTATTGAAGGTCGAACATAGGTCATGTTTAGATGCTCAATTGACAAATAGCCCGTCACAACTTATGGCGGTAATTGCGGACGTGGAAACTTAGCTTAGGGAGCAAGATAAAGGAATTACATTACTCTAGACTTGAGATTCAGGATACTAAAACTTAACATAAACTATCATCAACCATATTCTGTGCATGCAATGAGATTCGCATTGATGACCCGCGGATAGATTCACGACGGCTCCTACCAGCCTCCCGGTGGGTCCGTCGTTGGGCAGCTGAGAACAACGGGTGTAAAGACGGCTTCCAGGTGGTTGCGAGGGTCAGGGTCCTTTGCACGTCACGATTGTAATAAGAGACTCAACTGGCAGCCCACTGTGTACTCTGGCAATTGGCCCTTGTTTTTGACCAAACAAGAAAAGCCTAATATATAGAAAGAAGGGGCTCTGATAAACCCAACCTTTTGGGAACACGTGTTTTCCTTTGCATCGTATAATATTGCTAATAATAACCAATAATTGGTCGTACTTTTCAAAATTGGCAGTCATCTTCCATTTAGCACCATGCATAAGCAGTGACTCGCTTTGGTATTAGACCAATGCTAAACCTTTTAAACATGATTTATGAAATTGACAGATGAGCGGTGCCCTAGACTATGGATAGCTCTTTACACATTTACCATTCATTGAATTTTGTCAATAAGAACCATTAAAAATCTATCTATATGGACGACAGAAAGCAAATGGTGTTGACGTGGCACTCATATAGCTTAAGTGAAATAAAAATAACGTTTTGGCTGATAAATGTTTAATGAAACTTTGATGAATTGTAAACGTGTCACAAAAGTACCAAGTTTTGAATTTTTTTTGTCACAAAATTTTTTTTAAGGTAAATGTGTCATGATAAATATAATTTAAGGTTTTTGATATTGTAAGAAAATTTCAGGTTAAATGCATCACGCATAATTTGGAGTTTTTTTTTATGACTTTTTTCCTTTTATACAACCGTGTACTATCTCTTTTTTTCCTAGTCTAAAGTCTAGTCGTCAGGGAACCTCTATGGACCATCTCAATTTCGTGTACATTGAATCATCTCGAAATTGATCGCAAGTTGCTCAGGAACCAAAAGCCTAGGTCATTAGGACCCACCACGTTTACCTATATGAGCATGGTTCACAGTTGAACCATGCTTGAATTAGGAGGATAGTATGATAAAATGTTAGTTTGTCCAAAGGAGATGGTGCCTATTAGTAGGTCTTTGAAGACAAAAACCGAATAAGTCAGATTGCTCAGTCAGAATTAGTAGTACAGCAGGGGGATAACGCATTTGTTCTATATTGGAACATGTAGGAATATCTTGGAGGCCCCTACAGCATGTTGCTATCCAACTAAACCAAAGGAGACGGGCATGATAATTCTAGAACAAGTTGTAATTTTGATGAGCTTTCTGAGTCACTTGAATCTTCAACCCCATCAAAGGGGTCATGTATCTGATATTTAGAGCTTCTCTTTTCATGGCCAGTTCGTGACCTATCCGGCGGTCCAACAATCAGGAAATTTCTTCATTCTAGTTCTTTTGTATTTCGAATTTGTTCGTGTGAACGGAATTAATCTCTCGTTGTTTTTTCGGAATCTAGTTTCTAAGAGAGTTTATGGAATTCCTTGGAAGAGTGACGTGATTTGCGTTTGGGTAAAGTCTAGGTTTTTCCCCTGTTTGGATTTCACACTCAAAATTGTATTGCTTATATATCCTTTGTCTTGAACAATTTCCATTTTGCGCATTGAAACCCTGGTATCACAATCCGTTTCAGCATCGATTTGGGGCCCAAAAGTGGGTATACACACTTTACAAACCACTCCATGGTCTGGACAACGGGCATTCAGCCCACTGTTGGTCTTTTAAGAGTTTTCCTGCGTCAATTTTCAATATTACTTTGCCCCAAAGCTCATTCTAACATCCAATAACATATCATTCATTCATTTAGACCCTATTTATTTCATGGAAAATATTTTTTGAGAAAACATTTGTGGCATCCCAAAAATTCCAGACAACCTAAGATGTATTAAAGTCCATAATTAGGTAATGAAATTTCCTACGGTTTATGCTTTAGCCATTAGTTTTCTCTTAAGACTAAGTGTTATATGCTTGTGTTCATGAGATTTTAAAATTAGTATTATAGGATAAATTAATAAGAAGAATTTATTCTTGGCTATGCACCTCTTAGATTTAATCCCTATAGATTAAATGTTACAAGATTATGGCTATATGAAATTGAAAATTTGAAATCTATAAAAGAAAGAATTAAAAGTGAATTATTAAAGGTAAAATTGGGGTTTAATTAGGTTTGGGCCTTTCATGGGCCAAAATGGCCGGCCCATTGAAGCCTAAGGAGGAGCTGTCGCCGGCCCATTTGCTGGCCCAAGCCCAGCCGAGAGATGGAGGCCCATCTTGCATGAAGAAGACCATGTGTCTCCTCCTAGTTGCCAAGTGTAGATCATGCAATTAGCAATCATTGCTAATGATGGAAGGGAAGACCATTAGGGGGGATAGTGGCCGGTTAAAGTGAGAAAGAGAGGGAGAGAGAGGGCTTCATCCAAGCTGAGAGAGAGAGAGAGAGAGAGAGAGAGAGAGAGAGAGAGAGAGGGAGTTGCGAGAGAACGAGAGGAACCGAGAGAGGAGGAAGGAGCCCATCGCCCGCCCGTCGTCCGTCCACTCGTCCATTGCCGTCCGTGTGCCGTCGTTTGTTCGATTTTGGAGGCAAGTTAGGATCCATTTTCTACTCTTGCATGTGTGTCTTGCATGTGTGTTTGAAATGGTGTTGAATCTTGGGTGTTTAGAAGTAAGAAACCGAAGCTAATGTGTTTTGTTCTTGAAATAGCTTGCCGTTTTCGTGTATACCGCCTGACCCAGAAATTTGTAGAGGCTTGCATGCGTGTTTCGAGTTGGATTTTGACTTCGACTCCTTCATGAAAGTTGTAGACAAAATCTCAAAGTATAACATAATAAAATTTGAGAAAAAATGGATGAGTTTTAAGGGAGAAAATCCCTTCTCTTACGAAGACACTAGATCTAGAACTGCTTTGTCGACCTCTTGGTGGTTTTGTGGGTTGCATGTTGCTTTTTACCGAGAATCTCACTTTGACTTCTTCATGAACGTTGTAGAGAACATCCTAAATACTAACATACTCAAATTTGAGGTAAAATGAGCAAGTGTAGCCTAGTGAATCGATTTTCTTTTGAGACGGTAAATCTGGAAATACGGTAGTGGACACCTGAGACTTCTTAGACCTATATGGTGACTATTCTTTGAAAATTTCACTTATATCCCTTAATGAAAGTTTTAGGGGACCTCTTGAGGAAAAACATATCAAAATTTCAGAGGAAACGAAGAAGGATAAGTAGGCGAAACCTCGATATTTCGGAGATAGCTAAACTGGACGGTTTGGTACTAGAAACAGGAACTTCGGACGTCTATAGAAAATTATGTAGAACGAATCTGGCCTAGATGTCTTCATAAAAAATCTACTTTAGGGTCTTGACCATAACCTGGTAAAATTTCATAATTTTTGGAAGTCATTCAGGTATTTTAATCGAAATATTTCAAGAACTGCGCAATCTGATTTTATCCGAATTTTGCATGCTGTATTGTGTGAGCTATATCTTCTTGTGTGAAGCTCTTTTGGGCATGTATTCTTCATGAAATTGCTACCTTTATGTCTTTTCTATTACATGCTTTGATTGTATTATTTTTGAATATCATATGGATATTTAATTTACATGTTTTCCGAAATTGTGTAAGCTGGAATTTGGTAAATTTCAAAAAGTCATGATGTATGGATTATTCTAAGTCGTATGGACCCCATGGATTGTATTGTCATAAGTGGTTGTATCTTGCTGCATGTATGATGATGATTGGAAATGCATATAAGAATTAAATGAGGGAAATTATCTTGTTTACCATCACATCATATGTCATGTTGAAATTGAGCTATAATTGAAAATGAGATGTATGGGAATATGCATTATGGTGATGAGAAGACCATCGGAGGTGTGAGTTGATGATGCCCTGAGAGTGTTGGGATGCCTGGTGGTATACAATACGTAATTACAGGGGAGCCTTGGTGGTATGTCGGTACGTAATTCCGGAGGGTAGGGGTAACCATTTTCATGGCGAGCCCCGGAGATTTTCCCGGGAGTGTCGGGATGCCCGGTGGTATACGATACGTAATTTCATAGAGGGGGATCTTGGTGGTATGTCGGTACATAATCCCGGAAGCCTCGGAGGTGTGTGCCAAGGGGATACCTCGTGATGCCAGTTGGGGTACAAGATGCCCGGCCAGGGAGTGTAAGTGCTGAAAGCCTCGGAGGTTTGTGCCCGGAGGGAATGCCTCGTGATGCTAGTTGGGATGTGAGATGCCCGGAATGTGGGGGGCTAGATGCCCGGTTGTATTTTGAATATATGCCAGGAGGTTCCTCGCGATGCTTGGTTGGATGCGAGCGATAAATGTGAGACGCAAACACTAGTCCCGAGAAAGAGAAATGTGGTGGCCCAAAATGAAAGAATAAAATTGGGAAATTGAAATTGAATTATACATGGTATGGCAACATGTATGCATGAGTGCATGATGATGAGTGCATGGATGTATGTGCACCTATGGCATGATGGTACATGCATGACATGATGATGGTGAGTGCATGGATGTATGTGCACCTATGGCATGATGGTACATGCATGATATGATGGTGGTGAGTGCATGGATGTATGTGCACCTATGGCATGATGGTAAATGTATGACATGATGGTGATAATTACATGAGGATGTATGTACATGTGGTACGATGACATATGCATAGCTTCAAGGTAAGTTACGCGTGGGTGCATGAATGATATGTGTTATGCTATGATTCTTATGATTATATTGTGTAATGCATTGAGTGGTTTATTAGATCTTTTACCTACTGAATGGTTGTAATCACCCCTTTTGGGGAATAACATTTCAGACTAGATAAGATACCCCTGCTGCCACTGCTACCAGTAGATGGATCAAGTGGTTAGATATGACCGCGAGGAGGAGGATAGCAAAGGAAGGAACTTTTGGATGCCGGCACTAATTGATGGACTTTAAGTATACGACTGTTGGAGGAGATGTCGGTCATCTTTTGAAGTATAGCCGAAAATAGAAGACTACGGCATTTTGATGTACCGATGAATGATGTCCATCTAGTTTAAGTAAATAAAAGTGTACGGCTTTTACCTATAAATGTTTAGTTGGTGTGCATCATTTTCTTAATATAAGGAAGGGATTTGATGGACGTGCTTTTGCCATATGAATTGCGCAAGGGACCGATAATAAAAGATGTAAACCCCTATGGTTGTATGGACCTGCTACATTTGAAATGGTATCAGAGTGATATGTATTAGGGGAAAAAAAAAGTAAGCGAACTGTGGCGACCCTAACAGATCGGTGGCCGTTCAAGGGGTGCCACAACATTTTACTCATTATCTAGCGTTTGAATACTTAGGAAAATGAGTTAAAGGAAAATGTTTTTTTGGGTCAACGGAAAATCTATACTTAATTTAGGAAAACGATTTTTCTCTTTAAAAAATTGGAAACTATTTTTCCAAACATGACTAGATATTGGTTCTTAGATCAAAAACTTTACGCTTGGGTAATGCTCATTCCTAGGGCCTTGGCATCCAACATCAAGTTCTAGGGCTTGGGTCCATTAAGGCTAGGTTCACGACCCTAGTGCGCATGCTTGGGTACCCGCACCTACACTCGGTCCATCAAGGCCAAACTTCCCAGTGCTAGTACCTTGGTGTCTAGTGGTCCATCAAGGCTAATCCCCCATGTCCGAGCTTTGGGTCCAACAAAATTAAGGCCTAAGACTTCGGTGTCCATACCAAGATCCATTATGGCCTTCACACTTGTCTATAATGGAGGAAATTGGTTGCAAAGCTCGCTCTTACCTTCAGGTTTCTAATTGACCATCCTGAAAACTTGGGGGAGGTCATCACACTCGTCTATAATGGTGAGCCTACTCACCTTCCTCCCACGCATCACTTTAGGGAGGACTTCCATGAGTTCTGCCTCTTTTTCTATGGGGCGCTGGACTTGTTCAATAAGAACTAGGGTACCACCCCTTCTTACCATAAAGTAGAAGAAGAGCTCATGAGAGGTGTCGACTACAATCGACATCTTCAACAGCTTCATGGCAGATGGCGCCAGATCAGGGATGACACCTAGAAATTGATGGAGCGGATCATAGCTTATAGAGACGACATGGTTAGGGAGCGGAAAAGCATCCAAGCATGGAGTCCCGACCATGGTTTTCCTCATGCGGTACCCAGTTTGTTGACCATTCTTGAAGAGGAGATTGTCATCAGCCAACAATTGAGGACGAGTCTTGGAAAGAGGGTCAAGGCATGTCAAGATGCCTTCATGGACTTGGATGAAATCAACAATAGGATAGAGTCGATCCTGGAGGGGAAACACCTCACCTATCACCAAACTGTCAAGGAGAATAGGGACATAGAATGACGCCTAGCCAACTTTGTTTCAAGGTTCATGTGCCATTTAGGCTTAGATGGATTGACCTTTGTCTAAACTACTCGCTTGTAAATATGACGAAAAATGAATGGCAATTTAGTCTTTTCATACTTTGGACTACTTAGAGATAAACTTTTATGCCTAAAAAGCTCATTCAAATGGGCAAATGCTAATGTTTGTGGACTGCTTAGAGATAAAACTTTTATGCCTAAAAAGTCATTCAAATGGGCAAACGCTAATGTTTGGGCCTTTTGCATAACCCCAACAATATCAATCCGTATCAATGCCCATTATCCGCAACGCTTCAAATCCCGTTGATTTGTCAATAAGCATCATTTCTTCCCAAGAAATATGTTATGATGACAACTTTTAAAATCGCATCCTTTCAAATCCTCAGTACCCATCATTATATATAGAGGACTACACAAAGGACGAAATTGTTCACATATACGCGCAAGTCTTCTCCCTTTTCTATTTTTATCCCTCACTTTGAATCTATGGCTAGTCAATCATCTTCCTCTACTTCATCTTCCTTGAGTGATAAGTTCATCACCCTATGGAGGGACTTACTCTCGAAACTGTTGTTGACTTTTGCTGTAATCTCTAAAGAGCCAAAGATTATTGAAGCCATCTGTCGCAAAGAAAATGAGTAGAAGAGATCGGTTTAGAGGTACTTGACCATGAAAGGTCCCATACGATTCTCATGCACGAAGGCATCATCACCTCGCCTTTCGGGCTAACCTATTGTGAATTCACTTAATCTCAGTCGTGAGCTCTCCCAAGATCGTAATCTGTGTGACAACGGAAGGTGTTGTGACCCTACCCTAACATTGTGGCACGTCTTGATCGATGGTTTTAAGATCGAAAGGAAGCTCAACATAAAGGTGAACTTGAGGGTATTTTACGATCACAGAAGGTGTCGTGACCCTACTCTTTTTTGGGTGTCTGCTAGAAAACCCAATCAAGGGTCATGAGTGGTCCCTCGATTCCTATGCAACAAAATATCTAGATTCAAGGACTTGGGTTACGCATATGTTTCTATTAGTGCCTTTCGATACCTAATAGTATGTTCTGTTACCTATGGTGTCAATGCATTTCTCTTTACTTTTTTTTTTTTTTGGGATCATTTTATCTTAAGTTAGGTGATCATGCGTGGATGGTCATTTTCGTGTCATTTTATTTCTAAGCAAAATGGAAAGAATGCAATCAATTGAATTGAAAGTGAGAAACAGTAAGTAAACAATCAAGGAAAATGGTAAATCTATTATACAATCTTAATAAAGGTCAAAATTCAAAAGGAATAAATGAAAAGGAAATACCCGCAACTCGTCTAGTGTTTATACAAACAAGAGGAACCCGAGACATATGTCGGGTAAAATGAATACAAAAGAGTGGTTAGAATGGACATCGACCTTCCGCCATCTTCATATCTTCTCCATCTTCGGGATCCTAATCTAAATCTAGTCTAAAAGATTGTAACTACGTACATACAATGGAAAGAAATGACCATGCAAGTCAAAACAATCAAAAACATGATACAAAGGCAATATCACACAATCAAACAAAACAAGGTTTATCCACCAAGCTTGGGCCTCGAGGCGGCCTTTGGAACTCATGCGTAGGTCCCTTTAGACACCTATTCGGTTCGCTTTATGACTTAAAGCTATTATTGACCAATTGTATTTTCGCATGGCTTATAATGCTTATAAGTCCCTAATTAAAGAGTTCTATTTGATTCTCAGGATTTCCATTAGTATCATGCATCGTCCCTAACATTCATCTAGAATTCACATACAAGCAAGAATTAAACATGCATGCAGGCTTTGTGAGCCTTGTTTCCTAAACAATCAAACAAGCGAGTGAGACATCGACGGGTCACTTACTATCAAGACATGCATCAATCACGTACACAAGCATTTCTAATAACTGGTGTGATTATATGCATGAGAGGTACATGTGACGTCTCAAAAATGGATTCAAAATTATTGAAGAGATTTTTGAGACAAGGTGATGTCTCAGTTACAGAATGCATTCAATTGCCAAGACTAGCTCGGGGTTCACAGAAAAGCATTCACAAGTGTCGCATGCATTTTGAATACAGTTCAAACCGCGACTTTCACAATATCATATCAAAGTTTGAAAATATTTAAAAACATTTTGGACTAAGGAATATATAGGCTATGGAACATATTTAATTGCGAAGGCTAGCCCGGGACTTGCATAAATACACTCACAAGTGTTGCAAACATTTTGAATATAATCCAAACCATGACTATTCCTAAGTCAAATCAAGGATTTCAAAGAATTTCAAAAAGGTTGCTTTTTGGAAACGTCACATATACCAAATCAATTTCAAGATATAATTTGAGAAGTTCATTCATTGGAAATCATTTGATAATGAATATTAAAATATTTGAAGCACATTTCATGAAGGTGATATGCCCTAATATCATGCACAAGCTATCCTAAAAGATTTAATTAAACAATCACAATAACAAGTTCATATCAGAAAATTTCAGACCAAGCAACATGTCAGTAAAATTGGGTAGTACCCATTAATGATCTAACTATGAGAAAATTCTCTAACATGCATAACATGATATAAAACAACTTTCATGAAGAAATTTTTCTTAAATGAGCTAAACATGATTTTATAAAAATCAAACAACAAGTACTAATGCCTCAGGAAATTGTCCAAATAGTGGAACACTCAGTCATTACTACTAAAATTTAACCTACCAAATGGAGTCTAAAAATCACAAAATTTTGTCACAACATAGCCAACATGATGGCAAATAAACTTCATTAGAGATTAAGTCAAGAATTCTTACAGAAAAATAGTACTAAAATGGCAAACATCTGTCTAAACATGGGTAAAAATAGGGGTCTGAATTTGATCCCAAGTCCAAGTTTTAGTCTAGATTGGGAAAAATGGAAAATGACACTAACAACGAGCAATTTTCATGAAATTAATGGCATTTGAAAGCTCTAAGTGTGTTTTACAATTTCCTAGAAGGGTCTGAGTCCAACTAAGGTCAACTTGATGTTCTAAGACTAGGGTTTCTAAAAGTGTGCATATTAGCAATCAAAAACCAGAAACTAAGCATGCATTATTAAGCCTCAAAATCACTTGAGTAATGCCCAAAAGGCATGAATATAGCACACACGACCTAGAATCAGATGTGATAAGTGGATAGGGAAATCATCTTACTCTAAGTCAATATGCAAAAAAGTCATGTGATTCGATGTCAATACAAGATGATTAAGCACTTATCATGACATGAATATTTCTAAGTGCAATAAGCATTATTGTGGCACGGGTTTAAGATGCAAAATGACATTCACATATGACGAACTACACATGCACACAAAGCTTATAACATGTAGTTCAAATATCAAGAAGGCGCTAACGTGAAATTTGGTCTCTAAAAGACCCAAACATTCATGTAAATACATGCACATGATGAGGTTTTAATCCTATACTGAGAGCTAAGAACATGTCAAGTTTTGATCACTTAAGGATATGCATAAATCCTATCAAAAATATGTCATATAGAATGAATGATAATAATCATTTTTTGTTGAGAACTCAAAACCTAATTGTGATCACACGAGTAGTGACAAAAATGGCAAAACGAATGCACATCTTTAATCTTTTTAATTGCAGCCACACCCGTGCCCATTTAAACATGCAATTTCCACATTGAATGACTCCGAATTCATGCAAATCTTACATCAATAGGAAGCATATAATTATATTTCATTCTTAATGAAGGCCTTTAAGTCAAACAAGTTCAATTTCATTATTAAATTCACCTAAGTTCATCTTGGACCAGAACAGGGCAAACTAACTGATGCTTAGATCTAAGAGGTTTTGACTTAGCTAAACATGTCCAAAATTTCCAAAAAGAAAAAAATTATAGAACATTCTCAAGACAATGAGGAACAATTTTCATGAGACAAGTTCATCCAAAAATCATTTCAGAAGGCAGCACAAAAATAGAAAAAATCAGAAGTCGGAATAAAAAATAGAACCTAAAATGGACCTAGAATACTACAAAATTGAGCAATTTTGGAGGTATTTTTTTGAAAGTCAAACTTCAATCAATTGGGCTATGTGACCTATCGATTCAAAGCTTGTGATGCATATTTTCAAAGTGCATAAGGACTTGATTCAAAATAAGATCATCTAGGATCTCATTTTTGTGACACCCCGAACCCTTCGCAGGTCTCACCAGTGCCAATGTTACACTTTATTACCTTTTTCTATCTTGTACTTAAAACAAGCGTCGTTAATCACAGGCATTTTTTTTTTAAAACAGTTGGTCCCAACACGACTCATAGCGGAAGCAAATTAAACATCACCATCTATCCCCCCTACTAACCATGATACAAATACACACCAGCTAAACATCAGGATTTTATAAACAGCTTCGACACTTTGCTTACATATATATTTTCAAGATGGGATTTCTTTTGGGTCGGTACATCAAAAGGAAAAGCTAGGACTCAGCCACGTCCAGCCTAAAACCTCAAAAAGAAACTCTCAACCCTCAACATCATACGAGTACGAACCCCCATCGAAAGTGTCGATTATCTATATCAAAAAGAGATCCAGCTCCTACTCATCGCGCGCAGGTCTCACACCCAACCCGGTGCATCGGCGGTGGCAGCGACAACATCCCTCACATCGCTCCTGTGGCATCCTGGAAATTCAAAGCCGAGCCTTAAGGTGTGTTAAATGTCTTTAATTAGGTGATAGAATTTTATGGCCTATGCTTCAGCTAATTTGTCTTTTAATTTGATGAATTATGCTTGTGATTGTGGAAATTTAAATTTAATTTATAAATGCTTGGCCATATGATTTGAATTTCAATAATTAAAAATATTCCAAGACTTTGGCCAAGTTGGAAATTGGAATTTTGAAATATTATAGAAGGAATTTCAAAAAAAAAAAGAAGAGAAAAAGGGCTAATTTTTGGAATGGGCCTTGGGCCCATTAGCCTCAAGCTTGGTGGGCCAAGCTAGTCGGCCCATTGGGCCCAAGAGAAGGATTTTCGACCAGCCCAAGGGGGAATGGCCGGTTGGGCCTAAGCCCAAGCCCATTAAGCCCAAATTCAAATTCAAAATTAGAAATTACAAGTGGCAAATGGCAAGAACATGCATTGGCCATTGGATAGGTGAATAATCATTGCAAATGATGGCCTAAGGGGGGTATAAAAGGATGAGGAGAGAGAGTGGCCGGACCTTGGCTCCATTTTCGTCCAAGGTGAGAGAGAGAGAGGGAGAAATTGCGAGTGAGAGGGAGAGAAGCCGAGAGGGAAGGAGGCGGAGCCGGAGGAGGGTGCTGTCCGTTCGCCGTCCTACGCCGCCGTACGCCGCCGTGTGTTGCTATTCGTCCATCATAGAGGCAAGTGGGAGTTCATAACTTCTCTTGCACGTCTGTTTTGGTAGTTGCATGTCTGGTTTTGAGTGTTATGTGTGAGAAAAACCGAGCCAAGGAGGGTTTGTTTGCATGCCATGTAGCTGTTTCCGTTCGGTTTGTGGTAGACAGTTTCTTATTCGGGCTTGCATGTGTATTTGGAGTGTGATTTTGGCTTCGGTGTCTTCATGAAAGTTGAAGCTAACATCTGGTAGTATGACATACTCGAATTTCATGGAAAACGAAGGTGATATGAGGGGTCAAATGCTTTGTTATACGGAGGTTCTAGATCTGCGAATTTCCTACTGACCTCTTGATGATTTCTTGGTTGCATGTTGATTTCTGTTGAAGATCTCACTTTGTTGTCTTCTTGAAAGTTGTAGGAAACACCTAAGCTACAACATACTCGAAAATGAGGCAAAAAGAACAAGTATAACTTGGTGAATCGGCTAAATCTTTGAGACGGATGGTTCTGTTGGAGTGAACCGAGACACCCGAGACTTCACGGGTTAAAATGGTGACCAAAATCTGGGTATTTTACCTAGATCCCTTCATGAAAATTTTAAAGGACACATTGATGCATAACATACTCGAATTTCAGAAGAAACGAAAGAGATTTAATGGGTCAAATCTAAGTTTTTCGGTGATGTGTGTTCTGGACGAAACGGTGGAGGTTCCAGAAGCTTCATGGAGTCGTATAAATTAATCTATAACGAATTTGGCTTAGTGTTCTTCATGAAAAAGGTACGAAAATGTGTTGGCTATCACCCTGTAAAATTTGGGAATTTTTGGAGGTCATATGAATATTTTAATTGAATTAATCCGAAAACTGTGCAATCTGGCCAATATCCAAATATTAAGTGCATTTGGTGGAAATTTGGGAAACTATGTGCAATGCAAATTTGGTCATGAAATTGTGTGAAATTGTGATTCTAATTAGTTGTTTAATGATTGTTTGATTTTCATGATTTTTGGAAAATCATGAATATTAAAGATAATATTTATTTATGGAAATAAATAAATATAATATTAAAATAATATTATAATAAAATAATAATAAAATAATGATAAAAATAAAAGTGGATTATTTTATCGGCTATGAGTTCTATTGAATTATGATGCATTGTTATATAACATTGATGGATGCATGATCGTGAACTATGATGTGTTGTTATATGACATTGATGCACGTATGATCGTGAATTATGATGCATTGTTATATAACATTGATGGACGCATGATCGTGAACTATGATGTGTTGTTATATGACATTGATGCACGTATGATCGTGAATTATGATGCATTGTTATATGACATTGGTGCACGTATGATCGTGAACTATGATGTATTGTTATATGGCATTGATGCCTGAATGATCATGAATTGTGACGCATGTGTGTGAACCATATGCCATGAAATAATGAGATGAAAAGAATAATAAAATGTGGAAGTGGCATGTGAGTAAGAGGATGTGGCGGAGGTTGATATCTGGTGGCCGAGTGGCATAATTCCAGAGATTCCCTGGGAGTTTCAGGATGCCCGGAATGTGGGGGGCCGGAAGTCCCCGTCGGAGGTTTCGCCGAAGGGAGTGTGACTCGCGATGCCGGATTAGGGTGCGAGATCCCCGGTTAGAAGGGTAAAGACCGGAAGTCCCCGTCGGAGGTTTCGCCCGAAGGGAGGTTCCTCGTGATGCTAGTTGAGGTGCGAGATGCCCGGAATGTGGGGGCCGGAAGCCCGGTGGCCATGAGATGGCTGGAATGCCGGGAACCCTGTCGGAGGTTTCTGCCCGAAGGGTGATGATCAAATTGATCATGGAATCCTGTCGGAGGTTTCTGCCCGAAGGATTGATAATGATACCCTGTCGGAGGTTTCTGCCCGAAGGGATGGTGATGATGGTGAATTTGATGATTTGAGAAAAGATAATGTGGGATCAATTGATAAATAAAAGTGATTAATGATGATGTGATATGCATGGTGATGCATGGCCAATAATGATATGATGTGATATGCATGGTGATGCATGGTTAATGATGATGTAATATGCATGGTGATGCATGGCCAATGATGATATGATATGATATGCATGGTGATGCATGGTTAATGATGATGTGATATGCATGGTGATGCATGGCCAATAATGACATGATATGATATGCATGGTGATGCATGGTTAATGATGATGTGATATGCATGATGATGCATGGCCAATAATGATATGATATGATATGCATGGTGATGCATGGTTTATGATGATGTGATATGCATGGTGATGCATGGCCAATGATGATATGATGTGATATGCGTGGTGATGCATGGTTAATGATGATGTGATATGCATGATGATGCATGAATACGCTTGACATCGAAAAGGTAAGAAATGCCTGTATTGTATGTTGGTATGCATGGTGCACTGAGTTGTTATTGGATTTCCCTATCTGCTGAGTGGTTGTACTCACCCCTTTTGGGGATAACATTTCAGATTAGCACTATGCCGCTGCCTGCTGTTTCGCGTGGCGTGTTTTACGGTATTCCGTCTGACGTCGAGGTGGAGATGACTGAGATAGACTGTCCCTCGGTACCCGGATTGACTTTTATCCGAGTACGATGCTTAGTCATGTATGATATCGGCCTAGCTGGGGGCCCTGTCATACAAGAGTTTTTGTCCGTGCACGTCCGTCAAGATGGTGCTATGCGAGGGATGCTGCCACCGCCACCACCTGACGCACCGGGATGGGTGTGAGATCGCACGCGAAGAGTAGGAGCTAGACCGCTTTTTTGGTATAGATAGTTGACGCTCGTGATGGGAGGGTTTTTGTGCTCATATGATGTTAGAGGTCGGAGTTCCTTTTTGAGATTTTAGGAAGGACATGGCAGAGTCCTTACCTTTTCTGTTTCTTTTGTACCGACCCGAGGAAAAACCCCATCTCGCTATATGTATGCATGTAAGCAAAGCGTCAACACTGTTTATAAAAATCGTGGTGTTTAGTTGGTGTGTATTTGTATCATGGGATTGGTAGGGAGATAGATGGTGATATTTATTTGCTTCCGCTATGAGTCGCGCATGGGACCGTTTAAAAAAAAAAAAAAATGCCTGTAATCTGGCAAGGCTTTATTTAGCCAATAGATAGAGATGGATAAAGATGTAACATCGGCACTGTTAACGACCTGCGAAGGGTTCGGGGTGTTACAGCTCCATCCCGACGAACGTGCACAGAAATGAACTCCTGAATGACAGGACCCCCAGCCAGGCCCACGTCATACATCACTAGGCAACGTACTCGGATAAAAGTCAGTCCGAGAACAGAGGGACAGTCTATCTCAACACACTCGACCTCTACATCGGATGGTATCCCGTAAAATGTACCTCGCGTGACGGCAGGTAGCGGCATACTTGCTAATCTGAAATGTTATCCCCAAAAGGGGTGAGTACAATCACTCAGCAGATAGGGAAATCCAATAACAACTCAATGCATCATGCAATTTCACATGCATTGCAGGCATTACTTACCTTGAAGCCAGGCACACACTATCATGCATCATCATCATGCATGTCATCATGCGTATCATAGGTGATCATCATATCACATCACATATCATCATCATCATCATCATCATCATCATGCATATCATCATGCATATCATATATCATATCATAGGTGATCATTATATCACATCACATATCATCATCATCATCATCATCATCATCATGCATATCATCATGCATATCATATATCATATCATAGGTGATCATTATATCACATCACATATCATCATCATCATCATCATCATCATCATCATGCATATCATATATCATATCATAGGTGATTATCATATCATGTCACATCACATCATCATCATCATCATCATCATGCATATCATATATCATGTCGTAGGTGATCATCATATCATGTCACATCACATCATCATCATCATCATCATCATGCATATCATCATGCATATCATATATCATGTCGTAGGTGATCATCATATCATGTCACATCATCATCATCATCATCATCACCATCATGCATATCATCATGCATATCATATATCATCGGTTCATTTTTTTTTTCATCTTTTATTTTTTTAAGTTTGATCACCACATCACCCACTTCTCATATCATCAATATCATCATCCCTTCGGGCAAAGACCTCCGACAGGGTTCCCAGCATTCCAGCCATCCCATGGCCACCGGGCTTCCGGCCCCCCACATTTCGGGCATCTCGCATCTCAACTAGTATCACGAGGCATTCCCTTCGGCGAAACCTCCGACGGGGCTTCCGGCCTTTACCCTTCTAGCCGGCATCCCGCACCCACATCCCGGCATCGCGAGGCATTCCCTTCGCCCGAAACCTCCGACGTGGCTTCCGGCCCCCACATTCCGAGCATCCCGAATCTCCCAGGGAATTCTGGCAATGCATCTCTGTACATTCCGGCCTCTACCTCCACCACAACCTCTTACTCACATATCATTTTCCACATCCACCATCCTTTTAATCTTATTATTACATGGCATTTGATTCACACATGCATCACAATTTATGATCATACATTCACCAATGTCATACAACAATGCATAACAAATTCAATGAAATTCATGGCCAATAAAATAATCCCTTTTTATTATATTTATTATTTTATTATTATATTTATTATTTTATTATTATATTTATTTATTTTCATAAATAAATATTAAATTTAATATCTATGATTTTCCCAAAATCATAATATTCAAAAAATCACTAAAAAAATCAATAGGATCACAATTTCATACAAAATCCATGGCCAAATTGAATTTCTCATAATTTCACAATTTCCACAAAATAGCACATGATATTCGGATAATGGCCAGAATTGCACAGTTTCCAAATAAATTCGATTACAATACTCATATGGCCTTCAAAAATTACGAAATTTTACAGGGTGATAGCCAACACATTTTCGTGCATTTTTCATGCAGAACTCTAAGAAAAATTCTTTTTAGATTAATTTATAAAACCCCACGAAACTTCTGGAACCACTACCGCATCGTCCAGAATACACTTCTCCGAAATTTTTAGATTTCACCCATCTATCCTCTTTCTTTTCCTCTGAAATTTGAGTATGTTATGTACCAAGGTGTCCTTTACAAGTTTCATGAAGAGATATAGGTCAAATAACCAAATTATGGTCACCATTTAAGTCCATGAAGTCTCGGGTGTCTCGAAATACCTCACCAGAACCATCATTTTCAAGATCTAGCCGATTCACCAAGCTATACTTGTTATTTTTGCTTCAAATTTGAGTATGTTTTAGCTTAATGTGTTACCTACAACTTTCATGAAGACATTGAAGTCAAATAATCAACAGAAATTAACATGCAAACAAGAATCTAGCAAGAGGTCAGCGAAAACTTCACAGATCTAGGGTCTCCGTATAATGGAACGTTAACCCCTCATATCTCCATCATTTTCCACGAAATTTCAGTATGTTATACTACAAGACGTTAGCTACAACTTCCATCAAGACATCGAAGCCAAAATCGGACTCCAAACACACATGAAAGCTCAAACAAGCTACTGACTCCAACAAACCGAACAAGAACAGTCACACGGTTTGGAAATAACCAACTCTTACCTCGGTTTTTCGCACAAATCACACCTAAAATCGAACATGCAACCAACAAAACAAACACGCAAGAGAAGTTAAGGACTCCACTTGCCTCTAAGATGGACAAACGACAACGAACGGCGGCGGGACATGGCGATCGGACGGCGAACGAACGGCGGCACCCCTCAGCTCCGCCTCCTTCCCCTCTCGGTTTCTCCCTTTCTCTCTCTCTCTCTCTCTCTCTCTCTCACCCTCTCTCGGCCGAATGAACAAAGAACCGGCCACTCTCTCTCTCCTCATCCCTTTTATACTCCCCTAATCCCATTATTAGCAATCATGAGATTGCCTACAAACCCACCAGTGCATGCTCTTGCCATTTGCCACTTGTCTCATTCGAATTTTAGCCCTCTTTTTCTCTTTTTTTTTTTTTTTGAAATTCCTTCTATAAATATTTCTAAATTTCACTTTTCAATCTTGGCCAAAGTCTTGGGATATTTTTGCTCATTGAAATTTAAATCATATGGCCAAGCATAGATTATTAATCTATTAAATTTAAATTTCCACAATCACAAGCACAAATCATCAAATTAAAAGACTAATGGCTAAAAAATAAGCCATGGAAATTTAATACCTAATTAAAGACTTTAACACACCTTATGGCTCGGCTTTGAATTTCTGGGATGCCACAATTTTGACCAAAACAATAAGTCAATTCTAGAAACACGAAAATCACAGAATAAGTCCAAAATCATTCCATCAACCATGAACTTTCAATCAATCAAACTCTAACCTCAGCAAATCATTGATTATCACATAACCTTCAAATCTAAAGCGATTTCATGGACCTAATAACGAATCCTAGTCCTGGCTGGATGATCCAACCTCGCTTCACGGGATTCGAGTTCTAGGGGTAACCTTTTGTGTTTTCGTTGATTTTAATCCACAATCGGACGAATCGGACTACATCGGAACTAGATCGAAGGAGTGAGGAGCAAATTGAACCACTTATGGACCTCCGAAGGAAGGATCAGACTATCAGTTCAACTTTGAAATGAAACCAAACCGATCAGACTAGTTTATGGCCGTCAGGGAAAGGAACGATTACCAGAGCTTTTCCGGTGATCAGGAGGCTAGCTTCTAGCCACAACCTAGTCGGAGACGATGTGGAGGATGGATATCAGATTTGGTAGTTGCAGAACCAAGTTGGTTGTTGGATTGAGCAGCCAATCAACTAGTCCAAGTTGGACTAGTTTGAGAGTGAACCGGGACAGGTTAAGGACTTTGGAGATGGCCACTGAACGCCAATTAGGGAAAGTGAACCGATTGGAACCAAAGACCGATTCCAACATTGAATCTGCACTTTGCGACTGAGGAAGTTAGACCAAAGGGAGGTTAGATTGTCATGCCCTAATCCTCCGAGCATATGCCCATTTCTCTATGGTCGATCAAATAGCGACGTCCTAAGACGCATTGCCGGCCTATTTATTTTAATACGCATGCGAAAGCAAATAAGTAATCCCCAAACAACAACTAGATGGGATAGGAAAGTATTGCCATAAATTTTGAAAACTAACAACACACTTATATCTATATATATATATGCATATCAACCAAGTCTTACATAAAGCAAGCCAATACATACATACATAAGTCAGGTCTACAAAATAGGGGGGTTGCAAACAATTACTAATCTTCCTCCTACTCCACATCCTCGTCCTCATTGGAACCTTCAACTGAATGCACCGGAGTCCCTGGATTTGACAAGTCTGGGTCTACATCTACCACTGAACCTTCTGGAGGATCTGTAGTGCCTTTCCCAAAAGCGACATCCAGGACATAAAAAGGAACCTCAGACTCCGGTATGGGCCCTTCTCTCTGGCCATTCTGCTCCTAGTAATACCATGATCTGTATTGATGGGGCACCTTTTTGGATAAATCCGTATCGACCAAGACTATGGATTTCACCAACTCATAGACCCATCCCCTTGGGTCTCCATGAAGCGGGATGAAGCACTTTTGTTCGGTCACCTTCTTAGGTTGACCAAAATGCTTGGGAGGAGCTGCTATCTAGGGACCTGAAATGTTATCCCATAACATGGTGAGACAACATCTCAGCGGGTTCACTCCCTAAGATCCGACTAGGAAGAAAATATGCCCCAAGGGCTGCCTAAGCACAATATGAGTTAGAGGACTTACCTTGGCATCAGTCCCTTCCTACAAGTCAATATAATATGTTATTCATAAATCACATCAACAAATCAATTCATTAAATCAGATCGATTCATCGATCAATCGACCCAGTTGATTCCATATCATCAAGATCATCACACAGTCATTCCAATTATTAATTATGGCCACACTTGGGCACGGCCTACTAAATGTTCAGCAGTGAATTACAACCTGATGGGCACACCCCATGGTAAATTATGGCCCAATAGGCACATCCATACTTCAAGGTTAATTATGGCCCAACAGGCACAGCCATACTTCGGTGGTTTTCTTGATCTAACTCAAAACATCATGCATAACCTGCATCATCTCAACTTTTGATAGTCATCTTCCTATGACTATAAACCATCACACGATTATTCACCCACGGCCAAGAATGTGGTATTCCACCCTTAAATTCCTCAATTAATATAATAATTTGACCTAATTTTCTCGAGTTAAGGATACCCAATAAAAATAATTGTGTGTGGGTACACAATCAAATTCAATCAAAAATATAATATCTTTACTTTATAAAATCCCTCTAATTATATCATTGCTAGAAAATTTTTTGGCGCTATAAACCGACGCTCGGTGATTTTCTAATTAAATACTGAAATTAACACAAAATCACAAATCACACTCAATTTACACAAAATAACAGTCAATTAAATAAACAAATCACACCACTAAAATCAGCATAAAATTCCGGTCACCGACAATTCTGGTCTAATTTTTTAAAAATAAATAAATAAATAATTAATTAATTACGAAAATGAATTATTAAATGCAAATAATGCACACTTAGGCCCATAATGCCCAATTAAATGCCGAAACGGGCCCGGAAAAATTCCTAGACTTGTTAAATAAATAATAGAACTTTTTTTTATCCTAAATAAACAATAGAACTTATCTAGTTGCTAATTGCACTAAACTAACCACCTAACGTGCAATAATGATTAATTAAATCTTTAATCTATTCTAACTATCCACCTAATCCATACTTAGTCTAAATTAATCAACCCTTAAACGTCATTAACTTACTAAGTATGGATTACTAAGTTAAACTCACTTGATTAATGATCCGCTCGGATCAAAACGATGGGGATGTGACGGGGATCGACAAACTCCAAAGCGGGCTGCCAAACGGGGTCAGGAAAGCTACAAAAATGGGCCAAATAGTGGCTAAGAGACCCACTGTTGTTTGGTTCTATAGCTGGGCTAAGAAGGGAGAATCGGCAACTGGCTAAGGCAGAAATCGGTAGGAGAAGGTTGCAGCTGTCCCGACGGCGCTTCATGGCAATAGGCGGGCAACCATGCAACTCCGGCGATGGTGGGACAAGCTCGAGCATCCTTGGGGGTGTCCTGGGGTCATGGTGGAGGTGGAACGGCAGCTAGAGGCATGCGAGTCTGGCGAGCGGGGCGTGACGGTGTCGCGGTGGAGCTCAAGCAATCGGATAGGCATGCGATGGCTTGGGGCTTGTTGTTGGTTCTCTCTGCAAGTTTTTGAAGTTTTTTGGTCTTCAATGGAGGGTGGTCGACCGGCTAGGAGGAGGAAGAGAGGGAGGGGGAGACCAACAAGGCTTGGAGGGTCCCATGTGCTCCCTTCTTATCCCTTTGTCTCCTTGGGAGGGTCCTACCATGTGTAGTTGGCATCCTTAGCCAAAAAAAGCCACCAAACTTGTCTTAGAAGCCAAATGAAAGGGTTCAAAGGTTGTGGGCAAGGGGGCATACGAATTTTGCAAAATTTTTTCTCAAATTGGACCAATATCCTACTTGAATCAATTCAATTCGGCCTTTATAAATCCAACCATCATATCCTCGATCAAATTGGTATTTTTTTCCTTACCAATAAAACTTACTTGTATCCTAATTTCTCGATCAAAATTGATCTTCTAAATTTTCCAGTAAAAAACGGCCCTATATCAACTTTTTCCACAAAAACCTCAGTTTGCAGAAAAATCTTTGAAGACTGAGTCGACATTCCTAAAATGACTCATGACATGACGGAGCTTTCAATTTCTGAAATCAGATTCAATTTCGCGGTTAATTTCAATCTGACGTGATTTTAACGTGACCTAGGCTACTAGGTAGCTTTCAGAAATTTTTAGTGCGAATGACCTGTGGTCGATTTTCTTCGAGCCACAATGAACTTCGTCAACACATTGGAAATTCTCGATTGTCGTGAAATCTCGAGGATTCAAATATGGACACAGGATACCAAAACGTTAGAGAAATCAGTATAGTACCGATCGACGAGAATTTTACAATTTCATGGAATCGTCCATATTTAGCCACACATCTCAATCGAACTAACCTATCTTTGATCCCTTATTGATTTTTAACTATGCCATAATGACCTTTGCAGATGAGCACGATTGAGTAACCGATTCCTGGTTGAATTCTCAAGTCTATTGCACTAAAATTCGTTAATGACTTCCCCAAGTAATCTAGTTATCTCAAGAGTGATTAGCTATGAAAACAACACTATAGGCGCGTTGATGAAAAGCCTGATTAATTTAATTGAAAGCAAAATTGATAATTTCAAGATGCCACATAGATGCCACTTGACCTTGCTGCTGCTCCTCTCTAGATGAGAAGGATGCCGAGACCGCGGTAGGGGTTGGCGGAGGCCGACAACTCACTATCACGAGGCCAGTTGGACGGCAAGGAATGAACCGGTGAAGAGGAAGAAGAATCAGTTAGAAAGAGCGGGAACAAGAGAGAGAGAGAGAGAGAGAGAGAGAGAGAGAGAGAGAGAGAGAGAGAGAGAGAATTGAATTATGAGAGAGAGTTTCTACACAAATGAGGCCCTCCTTTCAAAATTGGAGGGAAAAGTCTATTTATACCATCCCAAATTAGCTAATATTGACCGTCGGTTTGTTTTGACGGTCGAAATCCTAATCCAATAGACAAAACTTGATTTCGAAAGTTTAATTATAATCTAGAGGTATTAGGTAATTGATCTAATGGGTTCGATTCGTGAAAACCCGAGCCAAAATCAAGAATTGCACTAAAAGGTGTAATTATGGGTTAAACTGCAATTTTGGAAAAATATGATGGCCAATCTGCAAAATCTTGAGAAATTAAGGGTGCAATAGCAAAATTAGTGCGGTAAGGATCGCGAAACCAGTTGCTGAAGGTCCAAAACCAGCTGGCAAGGGGCCGAATCAACCAGTCTCGCTAGTGGCCGTTGGATTAGTCGGACGGATTTGTACCGATTTGATCGGTTCTTGACCGGTTCAAACCGATTCTGGCTGGTTCACGCACTTGTGGCCCTTGTGGGTTCAAAATGTATGCAATTTGATCCATCAAGGACTACATCAAAAAGAAAATGTACTCAGTTTGAGAGGGAAATTGCCCAATTTCAATTCAATTAAGCCAATTAACCTTCATAAATGTGTTATATGGGTCTTCTATTTACTTAATTGAGTGATTGTCATGAAAAACAACGGACCAAACCATGAGTACTTAAGATTGAGCTTAAAAGGGCTAAAATGAACAATTTTGCAATTTATTAGGTAAAATTTTAAATTGAATGAAATTGGATCCAATTAATGTTGCGATTACCCTATCCAACTATCCACAAATATGTAAGATCACTTGTTGTATTCAAATTAGCCTTGGATTAAAGTGTCCAAGCTTCGATAAAAACTGAACCTAGACCCAATATTAAAATTGGACCTAGATCTACGAAATTGAATCATAACCTTGAATCGGTCAACTTGAATTTCTTCGATTGAAGCATGATGTCTCCGTTTTCTTACCTTCAAGAGAATGAAATCCCACAATTCGAGAAGTTCTAATGTGAATTTCTCAAAATCAATTTTAGATTTGGACGCATCTTAAGAAAACAAATGGAAGATGATCATCTATTCATAGATCATGAAGAATTGATTATGATCCCTTAATTAGGGCTCAAAACGGCAATCTTGTCTTTTGACATGGCAATTCACAAAATTGAATGCACACGCAGATTTAGAATAGTCCCTAAACCAAATGTCATAAAAAGAACTGCACCTAATTATGGCTAGCACAAACGTAATTTTGTTTTTGGTCGATCTAGAACTTAAAATTAAAAAATTTGAAAAACAAGGTTCTTAATCGATTTTTGTGAAATTTTCAACACTAAAGTAAAATTAAAGCTAAATGGCATCTTTTTGGATGAAAAGCCACTTTTTGACCTAGAGTTGATTTTTGGTTAAATGGTTGACCAAAAGTCAACCCGAAAGTCAACTGATTGACTTTTCAAGTTTTCCTTAAATCAAGTAAAAAAATTTTAAAAACAGCAGTGTAAAAGAAAGAAATGAAAAACAACAATTTTTTGCCTAGAAATGGGCCCTGTGGCAACCAGAATCCTAAATCTCAATTTTTTTACTTTTTTGACATGTAGCCTAAAAATCATGTGTCAACAGCATTCAAAAGTTAGCCTGAGAATGTCAACCTATGAATGTTTATAGTGATCATCCCTTCTTGCATAGGTTTGAGGAATTCATGATCACTTTTGATCATGTTCTCGCAACTTACCAAGCCAATCAATCAACCATTGACTCTCATACTATGACATCCTAATTTTCGATCTTGTTTCGATTAAATGAAATGGGCTTTCCATCGACATGCCTATGGCCTTTTTCTCTGAGTTGGTCATTCACGAGCTAACTAATCCATTCGGTGAAACTGTTAAGGAATATAAATGCGACAGACTTGAGAATTCGGTCAAAAATCGACTGCTCAACCGTGCTAATATACAATGATCAATACAGCTCCGCTAAAATCTATTAGGCTGCACATGATAAAATTTCTGTTTCTTGATTTCTTTGTTTCTCCATTCCCCGGAACAGGTTTGGAACAGAAATCCGTTTGGTAACGCAATTTGATTGCTCTATTTCTAAAATAGATTTCTATTCCAGAAATAGATTTGAAGAAGAAATCGAAGCTAAAATTTTTAGCTCCGCTAATATAAATGCGACAGACTTGAGAATTCGGTCAAAAATCGACTGCTCAACCGTGCTAATATACAATGATCATTACAGCTCCGCTAAAATCTATTAGGGTCGCGCATGATAAAATTTCTGTTTCTTGATTTCTTTGTTTCTCCATTCCTCGAAACAGGTTTGGAAATCCGTTTGGTAACGCAATTTGATTGCTCTATTTCTAAAACATATTCTATTCCGAAATAGATTTGAAGAAGAAATCGAAGCTAAAATTTTTAGCTTCTCGGTTTCGAAATAGAAATTGAGAAATCAATTTCGGTCGAAATCAATTTTGTTTCAGAAATTTTATCATGCGCACCCTTAGAGACCGGAGATAGGTCGATTCGACAGAGGCATGTAATTAAATTGTGGGTGATTCCACCTAATTGGAAAATTCGCATTGAACGATACTAAACCGATTTTCTATCAATTTTGTACCATGTGCCCATAATTGAAATCTTGAGATTTTTACGACAACCGAGAGTCGCTTATGAGTTGGAGATGCACAATGTGGATAAAAAATAATCGATCACGAGTCAAACGCACTAAAAATTCTTATAAGCTACCCGATAGGTTAAGTCACGCTAAAATTGCATCTCGATTGAATTTAACCACGAAATTGAATTTGGTTTCGAGAATCAAACATTTGAGCGTGTCACAATTTATTTATAGGACGTCGTCTCGTCTTTCGGAGAAATTTCATGGAGTTCGGGATTTTTTGGAAAAATCGAATTTCGAACAATTTGGAAAAAGAAAAGAAATTCGGATGGGAGAGGAATTTGGTTATTTTGCTGTCCAAGATTAGTTATTTGTGGGATTTAAGGTGTAAGAAAGTAATAGGGGACCGAGGGGATTAGCATGAGGACTTTGAGGACCAAGAAATGATTATTTGAGATATTTTTCATTGACTTTCAAGGCTTTGTCCCCTCCTCTCTCTCTGTCGTCTACCTTATTCCCCCTCCCCTTCTTCTTCGTGTGAGCTCCCTCCTTCCCCTTCTCTGCCATTCTTTCTTTCATCTTTCCCCATCATCCCTCCTCACGTAACTCTCTTCCACTTACTTTCTTTTATTCATTTTCTTCTTCTGCACACCACCACCAACACATGCCCACCCATCATTTCCTTTCCCCTCCTCACGCCTACGATGCCAGCCCGCCATCTACGTTCACCGCATCATCCCTTCTCCTCGTCAATTTCCTTGCTGCATCCATTCCAGCATCTCTGCAACTCGTCATCACCACTTCATCCCCTCTTCCAGCAGCTCCATTCAGCCGCATACAACCCACAACTCAGCCCCAAATCGAGTTGAGGCCAGCCCGCTTGAACCGATTAGCAGCCCTCCATAGCAACAAGGTCGAAGCTCAGCCTTAGCTGAGCCGTGTTGGGCCATTTTTAGCCCGATCCGAGCCTCCTTTGGTCTCGCCGTAGACCCGAGTTGTGGTCGCCATCGCGCCATTGTCGCCATGAATCGGTTTTCACGCTAAGCCGGTGAGTTTATCTCCTAAACTCTAATTAGGATGCTAATTATACTTAAGGTGGATTAGCGGGCTAATTAATGGGTTAGTTAAGTTAATTAGGATTAGTAGACTTAGTTTATGTAGTTAGAATGGTTAGGTTTAGTTAGTTAGTTAGTTTAATTAATTAGTTAGGTGTGTCGCAACCTACCCTCGGGGGAGGGAACAGGTTTAGGGGTATTGCCCAAAGGACGGGCCTAAGGCCCATGATTGGGCGCGGGCTCTCCCAAGCCCATACCCTGCGTGACGTTGGGATATTTTTCATGAATTTTGCACAAAAGGAGTCGCGACATGGGAGCGTGCCTCACTTCCTACGCTACCAGAGAATCTAGGTTCGGGGACTTGATTACACTAATTAACCAATTAGTGCCCTTTCGGTACCTAATCTTGTTCATTTTAACAAAATGATTTTTGGCAAGCAGTTTGAATTGATTTTATACTTATCTACTAACATATGAGGTGATCATGCGGGTGCGCAATCATTAAAGTAATAATCATAACTATCAAGATCCTAATTGCCATAAAATTAAACCCATGCAATCAAATATAATTAGATATGCAAATTAAACATGCAACATAATCAATATACGAGCACATAAAGGTCTAATTATGCTAAAATGGCAATACATGGCAAGTCCTAATCAAACCCCATCATTTTTTGATTTTCGAAATTTTCAATTTTTAATTTTTTTCATTTTTTAAAGAAAAATAACTAATGTCTAATTTTAAAAAAATTAGATATTTTTTAAATATTTTTTTATTTTCGAAATCGTTTTAAAAATTTTAATTTTTTTTAAATTTTAAATTTTAAATTTTTAAAGAAAATATTTTTAAATTTTTAAATTAATTTTTGATTTAAAAAAAGGTGAACCGGTCGGTTTGGTTCGACCGGCCCTACCCGGTCAACACGGATCGGTCCGGTCTCCGATCGAACCCGGGTTCGGTTTAAATAGCCTTGGTCGAGCCTTTCTTCAGTTTGGATTGGGCCCAACCAGCGGGCCCAATTTGGTCTAATCTCTTTTATTTTAAAAATGAAGCCCACAACTCCCTAAATTCTTAAGCCCACTAGTCCATAAGTCCCTAAAAGCCCAAAAGCCTAAAAACCGACCCAAATAGCTCAGAAACCCTACTCGGTTCACGACCTGTGCCTGACCCATTCCTTTTGGCCAAAACCCTAGGGTTTCTTGGCGACGTTGACGGCGGCGGCGAAGGTGACTCGGACGGCAAGTGCCACGGTACGACGGGTGACAACGTCGACACGGCGGTGATTGGTGGAGATGCAGCTAGGAGCAGCAGCGCGTGGCGAGGGCTGGTGCGGGGCTCGCTTGGCAGTGACAAGCGAGGCAGCTTGGACGGCGTCGAGTTGAGGGCGGTGATGGGTGAGTGATGACATTGGCTACAGTGGGGGGTTCGAACGGCGACTAGAGCGAGACAGCGGCGGCGGCCGGCTTGGTGGTGCAGGGAGTTCGATCTACTCCCAAATCTGGTTCGTCTCTAGCTAGTTTAGCGTCGGGAGCAGCGACAACAGGTACTGTTTGTTCACGAGCAGAGCACGGTAGGTCGTCGCGGTTGCAATAGGCACAGGAGCGACGGCTTTTGGCGTTGAGGTGGGGTGCGTCGGTGGCGCGAGTGCGACGACGCGACGGAGAGGCGAGTGCGGTCGTCGGGCATTGGGAGCATTTGGAGGGCTGCATGAGGAGGCGTCGCTTAGAGAAGGGGTTGCTGAGTCAAGCGGCGGTGGGGTCGGCGTCGGTCGAGCGCCGCTTCCGTCGGCAGCGGCAGTGGCAGTGGTGGCAATGCCGTCGCTTCACCTTGAACTCTCTCTCTCTCTCCTCCCTTCTCTCCCTTCTCTCCCTCTCCCTTCCGTTCCTGTTCGCTCTTCTCCCCCAGGGTTTTCCTCCTGCCTTTTTTTCAATTTCTCTCTGTTGCTCTGTTCTCTGGTTTTTCATTGTTCTTTTTTCCCTCTGCTGTTGCTAGGGTTTCGCCGAAGATGGAGGCAGGAGAAAGTGGCATGGGCCGGGCCAAGGCGAGATCCGAAAGGGAAAAAGTCTTCTTTTTTCTATTTTTTTGTTGTTTTTGTTTTCTTTTTTTATTTGTTTTTTTTGTTGTTCTTTTTTTGTTTATGTTTTCATTTTTTTAAATGACTAATTCCTAATTCTACAGAAAATTAAATCCTAAATGAAAAAAAATGGGAAAATTTAGGTGTCAACAATTGCCCCTATTTGAATGGGAGCTCGAAGAGGTTCCTTTCATAGACAAAAGACACCTAAATTATTTTGACGATAGACCTAGGTGCATAGGCACGTATTAAGTCGATGAAAAGAACTCATAACTATGGAAACTCGTCTTGTCAATAAGAGAAAGAAAGACTTCGAGCTACAAAACTCTCCGGGCTATAAAGCATACCGTGTCATGGGAAGGGCTCCAGGCTACAAAAGCTCTCCGGGCTACAAAGCACACCGTGTCATAGGAAGAAGGACTCCGGGCTACAAAGCTCTCTGGGCTACAAAAGCTCTCCGGGCTACAAAACTCACCGTGTCATGAGAAGAAGGACTCCGGGCTACAAAGCTCTCCGGGTTACAAAGCTCACCGTGTCATAGGAAGAAGGACTCCGGGCTACAAAGCTCACCATGTCGTAAGAAGAAAGACTCCAGGCTACAAAAGCTCTCTGGGCTACAAAGCTCACCGTGTCATAGGAAGAAGGACTCCGGGCTACAAAGCTCTCCGGGCTATAAAGCACACCGTGTCATAGGAAGAAGGAGAGGAATGAGATCTCATCGTGTAATAACGGGTTTTGACCGGGTTGAAAATGCATGATTTGAGGGAAACCAATGAACCTTTGTAAATGACATGGTTTAAGGTTGACCATGAACCTTTTGAAAAATTGCAGTATAGAAAAAAAAAACTCATGAACATTTTAAAAGTGGGGTTTAAGGATGACCCATGAACCTTGTGGTTTAAGGATAAACCCACGAATCGTGTGGTTTAAACTGGAAAAAGAAAAGAAAAGAAAAAAAGTCTCACCGTGTAAAAACGGGTTTTGACTAGATGTGATGGTCTTACCATGTAAAAACGGGTTTTGACTTGATGTGATGGTCTCATCGTTTACAAACGGGTTTTGACTGGGTGATAGTCTCACTGTGTACAAACGAGTTTTGACTGGATGATAGTTTCACCGTGTACAAACGAGTTCTGACTGGATAATAGTCTCACCGTGTAAAAATAGGTTTCAACTGAGAGAAGGTCTCACCGTGTACAAACGGGTTTCCACCGTATGGTTTAGAAAAAACCACCAACCCCGTGGTTTAAGGATAAACCCACCAACCTTATAAATGACGTGGTTTAAGGCTGACCATGAACCTTTGGAAAATGGCATGGTTTAAGGCTAACCATGAACCTTTGGAGATGACATAATTTAAGGCTGACCATGAACCCTTTGAGATGACATGATTTAAGGTTGACCATGAACCTTTGATTTTTAGGGAAGCACTCGCTAACCCCATGAAAACTGCATGGCTTCATTAAGGAATCCTGTCAAACTCAACTTAAGCAAATGTCGTCAGAGACGTCATGAAGAGGCATATTGGCAATATTACAGCATTAATTGAACAAGCTAATTAAGCTAAGTCTGACTACTTTTGAGAAACACTCGATGTCAATTAGCATCATGGGGCACAAAATTGTCATCTTGCTTGGGGATGTATCATTAATCATCTAATTCCTTAGGAGACAAGTTCTCATTAGAATGGCTACGACTCGGGAAAAAGGCTCATTAAGCATGCTAAACCAGAGCTTCCTAGTCAGAAAGGGAATCTCACACACTCTCAATAAAATGGCTACTTGACCCCATCCATTCATGTGGGAGATAATTGGTTGCTGAAGGTATCTCACATAACCTATGTTAAAGGCTTCCGGAAACATTTGCAATGAGCACAATCTGATCGATCAAAGAGGTCTTTTGAAAGGACCACAATATAGGCTCGGTTAGGGCTTATACAAAGGAATTATTGCTTTGAGGCCAATAAATGAACATTTGTCACTATCTTCATCGGCTTTACAAGTCAAGAGCTTGAAAGATGAGACAAGATAGAATTACTTCCACTCCTTCAAGCAGTAGCTTCTTTGTGGCATTCTCATTTTCACTCAAATCATCCCAATCAAAAGAGACTTTAGAAGGGGGTTGTAATGTTGGCTTGGGAGAGGCTTGAAAGGCTCAAAATTTTCAATAGGGTTTTTAAGAGTCGGTGATCATCATGGCATCGCGACCGGGTTACTTGACCTTTCGAAAGCATTTGGCTTTTGAAACACAGCACATCTCGAGAGTTCATTCACTGATCATTTTTGCATTAGAGCTTTGCTCTTTTCTCTAATTTCCTTTGTCCTTTGCGATGATTTTTTTCGCATGCACTTGGATTTTGATAATTTTTCTTTCACATAAGATGCGGCCTTTTGGCTCTTTTTCTTGACGGGCATTGGCCTTGCTTTTACCAGACACACTGCTTTTTCATGCCCCCTAATTTGTCGAGCTTTTTGCTCTTTGAACTTTGGTAGCTTATGACTTTGAGATGTTTTTCCCATTTTCCCGTGATTGTCAATTGTATTTGGTCAATTCTTATGCCTTGCCCCAATTGAAGGGAGATAACCACCGCACGGGGTTTGGAAATGAATAATCAGGCCCAAATTGGTTGAAGCAATGGGTATTAGTGTTTGGGTAGAGAAGGAAATGCTCTTCTTCACCTTGGGATAAGGCAAGCTCTAATGAGAATTCCTCTGAAGCTATCACCAGAAGATTGATGCAAGTGAAAGTAATAGAATCTTTCTCAATCTTTCGGTCTACAACATGATCATAACCCTTTATGCTGCTGTAATGTAAGGTCATCCTCGAAAAGGGTACTTTGAAGGATCTTTTTTTTTTTTTGGCCCAAAGGGATAGTAAGAGATTAGTGCAATGCTTGGGGTTGATGAAGGAAATGGCTTTATCATTTCGATCTTTGTGCTCAATGCGAATGAATCCTTCATCCTAAGAGAAGGTCGCCTTTCACTCAACTCTCAAAAGTGTTTGAAGGATGTGTTTGGAAATGAGCTTACCTTTCTTCATCCTAAGCACTTCTTGTTTGGCATGGTTAACATTTCCATTTCACTTTGCCGAGATCATTTGAGTATATCAATCTCCATAGGGAATTTTGATTCAAAATGAATAATCCACAAGACAATAAAACAATTTTGAGATAGAAAGGATACTCGAAAAGTTTGTAATTTTTTTTCTCAATTATTATTCTTTTTTTTTTAGCTTGTCTCCAGGAAAGCCCAAAATTTCTCTTTTGTAATGGAAATTCTCTTTCTTTCTTTTTTTTTTTTTCTTTACTTATAAAAAAAAAAAGGACTGAGAAGAAGGGTACTTACCTGCAGCATGGCAACCCGATAATCCTATAAAGAATGTAAAAGAATATGTTAGTGCAAAGATCCTTAGGGATTGAAATGTTGGAAACGATACATTATTACCCTTCACTCGGTTTCATCATTTTGGCACTAACATCTCTTGGATTCACTTTCATGGATATTTAGTAACTCAACAATACCCTTCCCTTGCATTTGCCTTTAAGTGTTTGATGTTTTCCCGATTCCTTGGTAGAAGGCGCCACTTCTACGGTCAGGTGCAACCTTTTTTTTCTAATTTATCACCCTGTAAGAAAGGGAGATGAAATGAGTTATCTCTATTCTTAGTTAGATTCAACTAAGGAATGATACATCCTTCTTGATGACTTTGACAATGTTGTTCCAACACACTTTGTTTGTGGAGAGATGAGAGAATTTTTTTTTTTTTAAATCAAACGTTGCTCTACCACTCTTTATTTGACAATCCTTTGTTATGTTCGAACCCGTCCCGTATCAAAGAAAAGGGCATGTCATTTTTTATGATGAAGAGAAATCAAGTTTAGGAACGAGATACATCCTTTTCTAAGTCAAGTGATCAACATCCCAATGTATCTCTCATGGAGGAAGGGATAATATTGCCCCTTTGTTTCATCATTTGAATATTTCTTTGTTTAAGATGAACATGACTCAATAATGCTCCATCGCATTTGTTGGAACATTACAAAACTTGGTACTCTTGATGTCTCCTTGACAATGAAAAGAAAATCAAGTCAGAAATGGGATCAGAAATGAATAATTGAAATCAATATAGTTTACTCTTCCTTCGAATTCGCCCTTTTAGATATTTGGCAACTCCTTTCATTTGTCTCAGCATACAAAGTGAACGAGATCGATGGGCTATCTTGGCACCTAAGGCATCTCCAAATAAAGAAACTTCCCTGAATGGAATTCCATTTCATTCCACCTCTATTGGAAGATTGGCGCCGATGAAGCATCGATGCAATCTTGCTCCTTAAGTTCCATGAGCCCAAAAAAAAAAAAAAAAATGACTATGTGAAGAGAGGGCATTAAACAAATTTAGCTTGAAATTCATTTTGGAAGGTAAATGTATAGGTTCACTTAGAACACTCGTGAATTTGCTCTTCTTCTTTTTTTTTTTTTTTTTTTTAAAAATGATGATTTCCGAATTCCATCATTAAAAATGTGAGTCGCACGATTTACAAGAGTATAAATTGGATTTGCAAATCAAAACCTAAAACGGAAAACATGTTTCTTAACAAGAATAAAGACTAATAAAATACAAGAGACTCTTTTACAGATGAAAGTAAAAAAAAAAAAAAAAAAAAAAAAACTCTTGTCCTAGCTCTAGAATTCACTTCCTTGAATGGTCACCATGAGAATGTCAAAGAGCATTGCGCATAACCTACAAAAAGACAACAATGTCAATATGTGAATAAGAGAAATTGATATTTTAATGACGTCGCTTCTTACAATAAAATCAAGGCGACGATACATGCCCCACAATCCTTATTACAGGACTTTAGTATTTCGCCAAGATTTTATCATAAGAGAGGACATCATTAAAATTATCAATCCACGGCCATCAATCGAATGTCCACTTTTATTCCAAAAGTTTCGTTTGCAAAAGTGTCATTGATTTTTGAAAGATTGATTTGTGATTTTACTCCTAAAAAAAATGAAGTGATTTCTATTTTGAGGAATTTGTACATAAAATGATTTGCATTATAGTCCCAAAATATGAGAACGAGAAAATTCGATAAAAAACACAATTTCAATTTTTGTGCCCCAATATAAAATCACAACCTAAAAGTTTTTTTTTTTTTTTTTTTTTTTCAAAATGTGATTTTGAGCCCATAACTAGAAATTTAAATATAATCATGTGTTCAATCAAGGGCAAATCAAAATGCTTAGAACTTGCATTCAAATGCTCACTTGTCAAAAGTGATTGCCAACTTTTCAATCATAAGCTTGCATCATTGAGGGCATTCGATTAATTTCCGCAAATTTCAAGATGAAAATGCAATACAAAATGAACAAATAAAAAGGAAAATGACACTTACAATGGGTGCAATACTTTGTTTTTTTTTTTTTAATCACATAGACATGCACATGGAATGTGGTTTGATTTCTACTCTATACAGCCCAAAATGGAGCCATAGGATCACAAGATTGAACCAACAAATAAAAAGGAAAATGACACTTACAATGGGTGCAATACTTTGTTTTTTTTTTTTTTTAATCACATAGACATGCACATAGAATGTGGTTTGATTTCTACTCTATACAGCCCAAAATGGAGCCATAGGATCACAAGATTGAACCAACAAGCTCGTGGCTAGGTCGTGTTACCCATGACTCTAACTTCGTCAGAGAACCAACCCGTGTCGCATGCTCGCAGACCGGGGTGGGTACCTTCGACGTGAAGAAAGAAATTTCGGGGTAGAGATGGGCGACTCATACTACGCGTTATAGTCGGAGTGGTATCCACCTCAACACCATCCTAAGTGATCCTATGCGGCCCAGGTCCAGCGGCAGGTTGTGTGTGCTAGGGTGTAGTGCAATGCAAAAGATACATGCGCAACAATTTATAGGCAAACAACACTCCGTACATAAAAAATAAACCATACATTCCAACACCTCCCTACAAGACAAAGGTGAGCAAACACTTCCCCTTATACCTCCCATTCTGCAAAAATATTTAACACCTTTAATGTTAGGGACATACTTAAAATCCTCGCTGCCAAACAAAAATATTTTTGAACAAAATTAATTTTGGCCTAAGTCCTCTAAGGTTCAAAACCAAGTCCCCAGCGGAGTCGCCAAGCTGTCGCGACCTACCCTCGGGGGAGGGAACAGGTTTAGGGGTATTGCCCAAAGGACGAGCCTAAGGCCCATGATTGGGCACGGGCTCTCCCAAGCCCATACCCCGCGTGACGTTGGGATATTTTTCATGAATTTTGCACAAAAGGAGTCGCCACTAGCCTATTAGGGTCGGCTAGAAACCAAGTGAGGCATGGGAGCATGCCTCACTTCCTACGCAATCAGAGAATCTAAGTTCGGGGACTTGATTACACTAATTAACCAATTAGTGCCATTTTGGTACCTAATCTTGTTCATTTTAACAAAATGATTTTTGGAAGGTAATTTAAATTGATTTTGTACTTATCCACTAATATATGAGGTGATCGTGCGGGTACGCAATCATTAAAGTAATAATCATAACTATCAAGATCCTAATTGCCATAAAATTAAACCCATGCAATCAAACATAATTAGATATGCAAATTAAACATGCAACATAATCAATATACGAGCACATAAAGGTCTAATTACACTAAATGGCAATACATAGCAAGTCCTAATCAAACCCCATCATTTTTGGATTTTCAAAATTTTTATTTTTTTATTTTTTTAATTTTTTTAAAGAAAAATAACTAATTTATAATTTTAAAAAATTAAATATTTGTTTTATTTTCGAATTTTTTTAATATTTTTTTATATTTTTAAAATTTAAAATTTAAAATTTTTTAAAGAAAATATTTTAAAATTTTAAAATTAATTTTCGATTTAAAAAGGTGAACCGGGTCGGGTTTGGTTCGACCCGACCCGGTCAATGCGGATCGGGTCCGGTCGGAGACCAGACCCAGATTCAGTCCAAATGGGGGAGCCGGCCGAACCGGCCCGACTAGCCTTGGTCGAGCCTTTCTTCAGCTCGGATTAGGCCTAATCTGGTCCAATCTCTTTTATTTTAAAAATGAAGCTCACAACTCCCTAAGTTCCTAAGCCCACTAGTCCATAAGTCCCTAAAAGCCCAAAAGCCTAAAAACTGACCCAAATAGCTCAGAAACCCTACCTAGTTCGTGACCCGTGCTCAACCCATTCCTTTTGGCCGAAGCCCTAGGGTTTCTTGGTGACGTTGGCAGTGGCGGCGAAGGTGATTCAGACGGCAACAGTCGCGGTATGACGGGCAGCGACGTCGGCACGACGGTGACTGGTGGAGACGTGGCTAGGAGCGGCAGCGTGTGGCGAGGGCCAGTGCGGGGCTCTCTCGACGGTGACTGGCGAGGCAACTCGGACGGCATCAGGTTGAGGACGGTGATGGTTGAGCGACGGCACCGGCTGCAATGAGGGGGTTTGAACGGCGACTAGAGCGGGACGGCGGTGGCGGTCGGCCTGGTGGTGCGGCGGAGTTCAATCTACTCCTAGATCTAGTTCGTCTCCGGCTGGTTCGGTATCGGGAGCAGCGACGGCGGGTATTGTTGGTTCGTGAGCAGAGCACAGTAGGTCATCGCGGCTGCAACACACGGAGGAGCGACGACTTCTAGCGTTGAGGCGGGGCGCGTTGGTGGCGTGAGTGCGATGAAGCGACGGAGAGGCGAGTGCGGTCGTCGGGCATTGGGAGCATTTGGAGGGCTGCATGAGGAGGCGTCGCTCAGAGAGGGGGCTGCTGAGTCGAGTGGCGGCGAGGTCGGCGTTAGTCGAGCGGCAGCGGGGTCGGCGTCGGTCGAGCGCCGCTCCCGCCGGCAGCGGGGTCGGCGTGGGTCGAGCGCCGCTCCCGCCGGCAGCGGGGTCGGCGTGGGTCGAGCGCCGCTCCCGCCGGCAGCGGGGTCGGCGTCGGTCGAGCGCCGCTCCCGCCGGCAGCGGCGGTGGTGGCAATGCCGCCGCTTCACCTTGAACTCTCTCTCTCTCCTCCCTTCTCTCTCTCTCCCTTTCGTTCTTGTTCGCTCTTCTCCCCCAAGGTTTTCCTCCTGCCTCTCTTCATTGCTCTGTTCTCTGGTTTTTCGTTTTTCTTTTTTCCCTCTATTGTTGCTAGGGTTTCACTGAAGATGGAGGCGGGAGAAAGCAACATGGGCCAGGCCAAGGCGAGATCCGGCCCGGCCCCTTCCATGTCTTCTTTTTTCTATTTTTTTTTGTTGTTTTTGGTTTCTTTTTTTTTTTTGTTTTGTTGTTCTTTTTTTGTTTATGTTTTCATTTTTTTTAAATGACTAATTCCTAATTCTATAGACAATTAAATCCTAAATGAAAAAATGGGAAAATTTATGTGTCAACAAGGTGGATTAGTTAGGATTTTTAATTAGCTTTAGTTCGATTAATTTAGCCCAGTTAGCTTAGGTTAATTTAATTAAGTGCTTTAATTTAATTATTTTACAATTTATTTAATTATGTATTAATTAACAGAAATTATACCGGGATAACCGGGTCGTCGAATTGGTTTGTGCAATTGATCATTAATTTATGCAATTGGATGCTAATTGATGATTTTTGAATTATTATTTCAAAAATATGAAATTTTGGTATTTAATTAGAAAAAATATCAGGTGTCGGGTTTTGATGTCAAAAATGTTTTTAAGTACTATATAAAATTGTGGGATTTTTAAAAGAGAGGATATCACGCTTTATGGTTCAATTTGATCATGCGACCATGCACACTTATTTTATCAGATGTTTTTTAATATGAAGAATATAGGCCAAGTTCATTATTTGAAATGGAAGTATTTGAGTGCAAAGCACGATATTCTTGGCCGGACATGGATGTGCATGCGATCGTTATGAGAACCTGTCGCTTGATGAAAATCGAGGGCGATGCTCCTATATGGATGCCCTTTGTCAACAGATGTCAATTGCAGTGGAGGCTGGATCAATGCTCATTCGGGAGCGCCGTCTTGATGTAGACATTGCTGTGCCCGACGAGGCGGGATGACACCCAGTTATGTTGGATGACTATTGACTGTTGAGTTGGACATGACTGATGGGTCATATTAACTGGGACACGTGTGAATGATTGAGAAAATTTCACCTGGTTATGGGACAAAATTGTGTGACACGGAATGGGACGTGTCATAATGATTTGGCCTTATAATCGGGACCCCTGTAATTGATTGATATATGAGTGAAGTGGTCCAATTACTGAGTGCATTTATCGTATGCATATGTTATATGAGTTGTACTGACACATAGAGAGGTGCCGAGGTGAGGTAAGTCTTATATGATGAATGTTTAGGCTGCCTCTAGGTGAATTATCTTCCTAATTGGGTTTAAGGTGTAGACTCGCTGAGACATCGTCTCACCCCGTCGTGGTTTACAATTTTCAGGTATGTCATGTGCAATATAGGGTCCCGCATGTGATGGATTTTCGGCACACCTATTTCCCAATTCCTAGGACTAACTTGATCCGTGAGTTGGTTGAGTCCATGAATTGGGTCGAGGAGGGCCGACCTCAGTTGGTACCTCATCGATACATATCATGGTTCATTAGCTTTCCTCAAGTGGGTCAAGAGGGTCCCTTATAGGGTTTTGACAGGTCTCCCATTAGGACCAAGGAGTGGGAAGTAGGACATCCCATGGATATCAACACCCTTGATGGTGTTGTGGTGGACCTAGAGTTTAGGTGGCTCAGTAGTCCTTTTTGAGTTAGACTCTTGTGTATGGACTAGTAAGACTGACTAGTTTTGTATATAAACCCAGTTTGTTTATAAAATATGTTTTGTTTAAATTGATTGTCCTGCTTTTCTATTCCATGTTTGTTTGTTGTCTGGAGATTGTTTATTTCACTTCCGCATGTGCAATAAAACGAATGGATCGGCAACACGTCTTGGGAACATTGCAATTTGATCGAGCACCAAGGGATGTGCGTGCCCTCGAAATTCGAGGCATGACACATACAGTCACGAAGCATGCACACCAAAGCAAGCAAGAGGAAATAGGGTGTGTAGAGGCAATATGTGATAAATTGGTGAATACCCGAAGTTCACTCGACATCTTGCACCTCCTTCATTCCTACGTAACCCTCAGGATAATAGATTTAGATAGGGAGTGGAAAAAGGACCTGAGTCAATTGGAGAGGGAGAAAGTCACACAGGACAAGTTGGTAAAACAAACACTTAGAATGTTATCAACCTGCAGGTTAAGGACACAAGGGCTCTTGTGAGCTAGATCAATGATCTTGTTAAATCCCAAATTATCATCCTTGACCGCTTGGAGAAAGAGTGGCAAACCATTTTTGAAGTCATGCACGATTTGGAAAAGGCAAGTGCCTTAGTAATTGAAGGGAATCAACATCTCGAGTCTCACCTCTCCCATCTCGTCCTTGACTTTAAAAGAGATCTAGGATTTAAATAGATAATCTTGCTAGGGTTGTAAATATAATGTTTATTTAATAATAGCACTGCCTTTTTCTTATTGTGTCATTCACTTCGTTGCATTTCCTACATAATAGGGTAATATCTCTTCAAGAATTTTCCATTAATCGTTTGTAGTAATTCTCCGCCATCGACCTCTATCAAATGATAAGCATTTCCACTAAAAACTTTGGAAACCACATATGGTCCCTCCCAAGTTGGTGACCATTTGCCAAACTTTTCATTATTCATACTCATCGGCAAGATAGTCTTTCAAACTATTTCTCTTTTATATGCTTATTATAAATTTTTGCAACTCTATTCTTTTTTAGGACCAACTTTTCCAAAGTAGTAACTCTACTTTCCCTTAATTCATTAATATTGTTATACATGAGTTCATCATATTCTTCTTTGGCCAATTCCCTTAGGAGCCTTACCCTTAATGATTGGATAGTAATCTCGAATGTTAATATGGCCTCCTAGCCATATACTAACATATATGGACTAACCCTAGTTGCAGACCTCTTAGATGTTCGGTAGGCTCATAAAACTGTTGACAAGAAAGAATCCCATTTCCTCGGGTTATCTTCAAGCTATTTCTTAATTAAATTAATAATTACCTTATTAGAAGTTTCAACTTGACCATTAGCTTGAGCATAATAAGGCATCGATTGGAATATCTTAATCTTTCTAGACTTAGTAAAATTCCTATACCTCATAACCAGTAAATATTGTCTCTTGATCTATAGTTATTGGCTTTGGAATGCCAAACCTATGAATAATATGCTCCTTGATGAGCTCTTTCACTGTCTTTTGTGATGTTTATATATGATGCAGCCTCAACCCATTTCGTAAAATAGTCCATGGCTACTGATATAAAACTATGCTTTTTAAATGAGGGAGGATATATTTTCCTAACGATATCTTTGATTAATTTTCAAAATACGATCAAAGTAAAGTCTTGAAAACGAGAATAGGGAAGAGAAAAAATTGAACACAAGATTTATAGTGGTTCGGAAAATTTTGATTCCAAGCCTATGTCCACTCTTATAAGCACCTAGATGGGGGTGAATAGGTGCACAAATAATTTCTCGAGATATGGAAGCGATTCTAGGCAAATGATAGATTTCACTATGAACAAAAGAGAGGGAAGTTGAACACAAGGTTTATAGTGGTTGGGCTTATTCTAAGCTTTTCCTTGATTCCATGAACAAAAGAGAAATTAGATGTTCTACCACACTTCCTCAAGGTTTCTCACAAATATAGACTCTCTTTTATTTACAAGATTTCGCTCAACAAATGAATTGACTAAGAACAAGGAGCTTCAGACTTTGGAATTCTTCTATCGTGCACTCTCTCGAACAACTGGAACATCTTCCTTATATACTCCTTCATGCCATCATACCCGTTGGCACTTACCAAAGGAATTCCTCCAATCTACCCGTTGGACGGAATCAATTAGGAAGATCATTCGAGCTATTAAAGGAACATGTCGATAGCCCATCAATCATGTTCGCCCATACAATCAGGATCTCGGTTTCCATAAGTAGAATCTTCCAAGTATACTATGCCAATCATCAGATCCTTAATCTTCGAATCAATTATGATCAAATAAAGGATTCTGTTATGTCATATCCAGCCAAGAGATCTTCTCCAGTCGATAAGGCCACATCCTTAATGAAACATCCAGTTCTGGATAGCCTTTCTTCAACGGATTAGAAACTGTCAATGAGGATAGACTTTGAGTCTTGAGTCTGGCTGTCCGGAGGTCTTCAGACTTTAAATAGCAGAGTCTGCAAGCCTTCAGACTAGACTGATGGAAACATTTTGTCAACTTCAAAACACTTCAAGAGGATTTCTCCAACAATCTCCCCCTTTTTGATGGTGACAAAACTTTCCTGCAGATTTGGAAAACTTTGACCTGCAAAACATTTCTCAAACACATATGCATATCTTATAGATAAATGGCTAAATGAATAACACTAGAATCTATACCCACATAAAATAGGTTAGTCCAGTATGCAACAAAGCCATCCATAAGATAACAATAGTAGTTAATAATAAGCAGTCAAATCCAAATCCCAAATTTAGTCCACATCCAGACACACAAGTCAAGTCAAAACAAACCACAAACCAAACAAGCCAAAAGTTCGACAAATTTAAGTTCAAAGTTTTTCAAGTCTCACAACTCTCCCCCTTTTTGTCAGCATAAAAAAAGGTTGAGATGAAAATGGAGTGGAGTCAAGAATGCTTGGGAACACGAACAAGCTGGAAATCTCCCATTGACTGAACGATGCCTTCCAGCCTTTTCAAGTCTTCCTTTAGTTGTGCAACATCCTCACCCTTAGCATTAGCCTGAATCTAAAGAGAAAGGGCTTGGATCTGATCATTCAATGAACCCGAAGAAGCTTGACCTGCATTCTGCAAGTTCTGAACTTCGCATCCCAATGCATATATCTGACCTTGCATCTCCAAGAGAATATCCATAACTCTGCGAAAGTCTGCTGAATTGTCGGTCTGCGTACTGGCGTTGGCACGATCTGATGGAGTAAATGCAGACGATGGTAGATCAGCATAATCACGCAGATTTGGCAAAGAAACATCATGACCTTACTCAGGAAACTGAGAGGCATAAATATCTTCTGGATCTGCTAGGGATCGACTGACTCCCTTACTGGTTGCAGGATTTGAGGACATTCCTCTTTTCTCTTGGTTTCACCCTGTGTTCATGCCTTCAGGTGGAGAGTGCTCCTCATGTTCTCCTTCTTCTTGATCTCTTTTGTCTTCTTCTTCTTTTTCAACTCTCTCTTGCTCAGCATCTCTTTCTTCTTCTTCTTCTCTTTCCTCCGTTTCTTTTTCCTCTGCTTCTTTCTCTTCTCTTTCTTTAGTCCGTTGTTCTGAGTCTTTCTCTGGAACAGAACGACTCAGATTCTTCAATGCCATTGCAGAAATGGTGATGTTTTCCTCATCATCTTCATCCTCAACGATGAGAGCTCTTCTTCTCTTGGATGGAGCATCCATGGGCTCCTTCCCTTTTCTTTTTGCTACAGAAGAGATTTGATGAGATTTGACTAGAGTCTTCTCCTTGAATTTCTCCAACGCCTTGCTTAGTTCCTTCAGACGCATTTTAGTCACCATTTTCAGTCCTACCACCATATGATCGCACGATCGAGCACAAAGAATTTGCGGAGGCTGAATATTCAAATGTCTGAATAACTTCGTCACAAGACCTAGATAAGGAAGTTGACCTCTATCCTTCATCACTGCTCTATACATGTGGAACATAACAATGTGAGGAAGAGAAAACCTTTTCCCAGTGATGATGGCATACATCAACTTTGCCTCTGAACTTGAAACATTAGTCTTGGAAGTTGATTTCGGTCTTAGGTAATTGATCATGATCTTGTGAAGTAAAATGTTGAACGCACTCATCCTTGAGTAGGAAATCTTTTCCTCTATTCTCTTGTCCTTAACAAGTTCCAATGTAGCACGAGCAATAGAAACTTTGATCCGTTGATATCTTCCTCTCTCAACTCCTAACACATCTGCTAGCATATCCATATCCACTACAAAGTCTTGATCTTTGACACTGAAAGAGAATCTATTCGCATCCAAGAAACTAAGATTTGAATAGAAATATGCAGTTAGTTGAGGATAGGCCTCTGTGGTGTCAGAGCAGAATTTTTCAAGTTGAAGATGACCGAACTTTTCCCTTAAGTTCACATTCACAGCATCCAGAAAGTCAAAATCCACACTCCTAGGGTTTATCACCCCACGCTTCAGCAATTTTGAGTATAGATCCTTTTGTTCCTTCGATCTAAACAACTCTCCCCTTTTTCCTCGATTTTCCGCCGCAACTCCCATTCTCGGTTGAAATTGGCTGTATAATTTGTCATCATCATTTTCCCATCTACCGAATTAAATCCCCAATCACGAGGATCACTTGGGATATTCGCAAGGGTTTCTTCTGCCACCCCTTTACGAGCAATTCCCAAACTTTCCATTTTTCGCAAAAAGATATATTCATTTCCATATCCTTTGTCCTTAAGAAAATCATCGACATAGTTCAATGGAGTACCGGTCCCTTTTAAAGCACGATACAGCTTATAAATAAAAGAGGGCCTTTGAACTCTTACAGGATCTGCATCTTCAATGATTTCTTCATTTTGTTGATGATCAACATCTTGAGGACTAGATGGAGGAGAATGACGCTGCTGAGAATGTTGTGGGCTCTGCTGCTGATTTGGAGACACTTCTTCTTCAGTGAGATCGAAGTGCGTAGGCCCCTCACTCATTCGCCGTGATCCCCTGCTTGTGATCCTCGAAGACTTTCTTGAAGACGACATCTTTCTTAGTCTTTGAAAGATTCCTTGCTTGACTTTCCCAAGAAAGATGACAACTTTTTCAAAGATTAAACAAGAGAAGAAAACAGGAATGGAAGATTGGTGCTTTTTAGGGTTTTGGAGTTAAGCGAAGAGAAACCGACTGTATATAAGATCAGTCGAAAGGAGGGGATACCAAACATTGTAATGGAAAGTGAAAAGATGCATTTTAAAAAAAATAACTGCCTTTTTCGAAAAATGGTCATTTCAAAATAACTCCTTTTTCTAAAGGAAACGTTGCAATAATCTCGTCAATTAAAGATAGCAATTGAGATAACAATAATCAAACACGGTTGATGAACGTACCTTTTCAAGATGAGATTAGAGAGAGAATAACTTACAGTCAAAGTCTTGCAGTCAAAGTCTTATTTGTCTGAGTCTGAGAGTCTCTAGACTTTAACTTCTTCAAACCTCAAAATGTTGAGTCTGGAACGGATAATTTCAAATTGATTTTTCTCCAAAGGCTTTGTAAATATATCCACCAGTTGGTTCTTTGAGTCAACAAACTGAATCGTAATTTCTCCATTTTGAACATGATCTCTAATGAAATGATGTCAATCTCTATATGCTTTGCTCTTTAGTGAAGAATTGGATTTTTGGTGAGATTGATTGCGCTAGTGTTGTCACATTTAATCTCCGTGCATGAATCTTCAATTCCAAAGTCTCTTAGCTGTTGTTTTATCCACATAATTTGTGAACAACTTTCAAGAGCTATATACTCTGCTTTTGCTGTAGAAAGGGCTACTGTACTTTGCTTCCTTGAAAATCAAGACATTGTCCTGCCTCCAAGTAGTTAACAGGTACCTGAGGTGCTCTTTCTATCAACTCTGCATCCGGTTAAGTCTGCATTTGAGTATCCAAGAAGAGTAAAGTCTCCCCTTTTAGGATACCAGAGACCAAAGCTTAAAGTTGATGCAATATATTTGATAATACGCTTTGCAGCATTTAAATGAGATCCTTTAGGATCTGCTTGAAATCTAGCACAAATGCAAACACTAAACAAAATGTCAAGTCTAGAAGCAGTAAGATAAAGAAGTGAACCGATGATACTCCTGTATAACTTTTGGTCGACTTTCTTTCCTCCATCATCTTTATCTATCTTCAAGGAACTTGACATTGGTATATCGGCCTTTTTGTAATTGTCCAGTCCAAACTTCTTCACAATATCATTAGCATATTTTTCTTGATGAATAAAAGTTCCTTCCTTCAGTTGTTTCACTTGAAGTCCAAGAAAGAAGGTTAACTCACCCATCATGCTCATTTCAAATTCATCCTGCATAGTCTTAGAGAATTTCTTGCACAGACTTTCATTAGAGGATCCAAAAATAATATCATCGACATATATTTGAACAAGCAGAAAACTCTTGCTTTCTCTTTTAATAGAAAGAATAGTGTCTACTTTACCTTTAACAAAACCATTTTCAATTAAAAACTTACTCAATCTGTCGTACCAAGCTCGAGGTGCTTGTTTTAAGCCATATAAAGCCTTTTTGAGTCTGAATACTAAGTCTGGTTTCCTTGGGTCTTCAAACCCAGGTGGTTGTTCCACATAAACTTCCTCATGGATGAATCCATTTAGGAAGGCACTTTTGACATCCATTTGGAATAACCTGAAATTCTTATAACAAGCAAAAGCAAGTAATAATTGAATTGCTTCTAACCTTGCTACTGGTGCGTAAGTCTTGTCATAGTCTATCCCTTCTTCTTGTGTGTATCCCTTGGCCATGAGTCTTGCCTTGTTTCTTATGACTTTTCCTTTCTTGTCCATCTTGTTCCTGAAAACCCATTTAGCTCCAACAATTGATTTACCTTTTGGTTTAGGAGTCAATTCCCAGACATCATTAATTCTAAATTGTCTGAATTCTTCTTGCATAGCTTCAATCCAGCTTTCATCGGATAAAGCTTCATCTATGCTTTTGGGTTCTATTTCAGAAATAAGAGCCACAACACTAGACTCTTCGCGCCTTTTGGATCTTGTGCAAATTCCTTCATTGATGTCGCCAATAATAAGATCTTTGGGATGACTGGACTTATGTTTCCAGTTGCTGGTTAATTTGTCAGATTGATGGTCACTTCCTTCACTTGAATCTTCAACAATCACTTGTTGCTGGTCCTTCAAAGTCTGAGTTGTTTCTTGAGATTTAGACTTTGTAGAGTCTGGAGCAGGTTCAAATTCTTCAAGATGAGTCTGAATGGATTCATTTTGCATAGAATCTTGGAATTTAACATTCATTGATTCTTCCACTATTTGAGTCTTCTTGTTGTAGACTCTGTACGCTTTGCTTGTGGTTGAATATCCAAGGAAGATGCCTTCATCTGACTTTTCTTCAAACTTACCAACTCAATCATTTGCATTTTTCAATATAAAACATTTGCATCCAAATACATGAAAATATGAAACAATAGGCTTCTTTTCTTTGAATAGTTCATAGGGGTTTTTTCCAGAATATGCCTTAGAAAAATTCTATTTATAATGTAACATGATGTAGAAACTGCTTCAGCCCAAAAACGTGAAGAGATGTTACTTTCAATTAAAAAAGTTCTAGCCATTTCTTGAAGTGATCTATTCTTTCTTTCCACAACTCCATTTTGCTATGGAGTATATGAAGAGGAGAATACATGCTGAAAACCAGATTCATCACAGAATTTTGTAAAATCATGATTTTCAAATTCACCTCCATGATATGTTCTTATACTCGAGATAACATACCCTTTTTCATTTTGAACCTTTTTAGCAAACTTTTCAAAGTAAGAGAAAGTTTCAGACTTACTTGCCAAGAAATATACCCAAGTAAATCGTGAGTAATCATCCACAATTACTAGGCAGTATTTCTTACCTTCAATGCTTTGTGTTCTGGTTGGTCCAAATAGATCCATATGCAGAAGCTGCAGTACACGGTTAGTGGAAACTTGATTTATTGGTTTAAAGGAATTTCTTACCTGTTTTCCCAATATACATGGTGTACATAGATCAGACTTTTGGTATGATAAATTGGGTAGACCACGAACAAGCTTCTTTGCTGAGATTTTGGCTATTTGCTTCATATTGATATGCCCAAGCTTTCTATGCCATAAGTTTGCTTCGTCTTGGATTGAGATTAGACATTGTGATTCATCTGGTTTCACATCCAAGAGGTAGATATTTCCATGTCTTCGACCCATGAATGATTGAGTAGAATCTTTACTAATTCCTGAACATATTCCCTCTTGAAAGTTGATTTTGAAACCAGTATCACATAGCTAACTAATACTGATCAAATTGTAATTAAGCCCTTCCACTAAGGAAACATTGCTGATTGTGAGGTTTCCAATCTTTACAGTTCCAAATCCCACAATTTTTCCTTTGATGTTTCATCCAAAAGAGACTTTTCCACCATTTACTTAAACAAGCTTTATGAAGTAATTTGAATCTCCTGTCATATGTCTTGAACATCCACTATCCAAATATCATTTTACCTTTTTCTTGATAGTGACCTGCATTTAAAAAAGAAACTCAAACTTTCTTTGGTACCCATATTTTCTTGGGTCCATTGGTGTTAGTATGATATGCGGTTTTTGCCCATACCTTTTTAACAGGTTTCCAAATCATAGGACATTCTTTTTCAAAATGATCTGCACTATTGCACTTTGAGCATCTGAGAGCATTGCGACCTATTGGTTTTACAAAGATCCTTTTAAAATGATTTTTGTAAGCATCTCTTGTGGGTCTTTGTTTGATTCTTTCCTTCACTTTAGGAAAATCAATTAAAGGAATGGTTTCAGCAGTCATTCCCAAACCAGATTTATTGAAATAAGGTCTTTGAACAAAGAGAATTTTTTCCAATTTCTCAGATCCTATAGAAAATCTTTTGGAAATATTTGAGATATCACTTTTCAAGAATGCATTTTCTTTTAAAAGATTATCTTCACTTTCTTTAAGAGAAGAAACATTCTTGTCTAAACATTTCACTTTTTCTTTCAAAATATTTTCCTGTTGTTTTAGAGCAGAATTTTCCTTCTTGAGTTCGGAAATTCTTTTAAGAGAAGTCTTAAGACTAAAACACAATTCATCAATGTATTTTGAAACTTTAATAGGGATTTTGAAGTTACTTACCTCAAATTCGCTTTCTGAATCTGAATCTATCTCGGAATTTGAATCTGAATCCGATTGTGCCATCAGACATATATTGGCATAATCATCATCGCTTTCTTCACACTCTGTATCACTTCAGGTTTCAGCTTTAAGATTTTTTCGATACTTTTCAGTTTTTCCTTTCTTCTTCCTCAGAAGAGGACAGTTGGGTCTTATGTGTCCCTTTTTCTTACATTCAAAGCAAACTACATCTTTGTTTGATTCATCATCCTCAATAGACTTAGTCTGTTGCTTTTGAAAACTTTGTTTATTTGGATTGAATCTTCTTCATTTTCTGTTCAACTTTCTGAATCTTCTTATCATGAGAGTAAGCTCCTCATCATCCATATCGTCTTCAGAATTTGTAAATCAGAATTATCATTAGATTTTAATGCAATGGATTTCTTACCTTTAGGGTCTTCGTCTTCATTGATTTGTTCCACTTCATAAGACTGAAGAGTCCCAACCAACTCATCAACAGATAGTGGCATGATTCTTTGGGTCTCTCTGATTGAGGTCTTTATGTGATTCAAATCCTTGGAGAGTCCACGCAATAGCTTGTTTACCTTCATGGGATCAGAAATTGGTTGACCTTGATTTTCAAGACCATTCACGATTTCTATAAAACGACTAAACATATCAGTTATAGATTCTCCTGATTTCATTTTGAAGGCTTCATATTGACCGAGGAGAATGTTGATTCTAGTCTCTTTCACTCGATCGGTTCCTTCATAGGTAATATGTAATCTATCCCTAACTTCTTTAGCTGTAACACAAGAAGATATTCTATTATATTCAGTAGGTGATAAATCACAATATAAAGAATAAATTGCTTTTGCATTAAGAGCTTGTCTCTTGATTATTTCTTCTTAAGTCATTTCGCTAGACTCAACAGTATCTTTTCATCTTTCTAAGACAGGTGCAGCTTTAGGAATGATTCCTTTTTTCTACAACGTCCCATTCTAGAGGATCCTTTGATCTTAGGAACGCCTTCATCTTGTTTTCCCATATGTTGTAATCTTTTCCATCAAAGTAAGGCAGTCTGGTATTGTTTTGCCCTTCTACCAGCCCTGAAGCCAACATACTAGCCATAGATCTTTAACTCTAAAGTAAAACACTTCAAACAAAGTGAGTACACAGGCTCTGATACCAATTGAGATAGCTAGTATAAGCACCTAGAGGGGGGTGAATAGGTGCACAAATAATTTCTCGAGATACCAAAGAGATTCTAGGCAAACGATAGAAAGGAAGTTCTCTTTTGATTAATAAAATATGATCAAAGTAAAGTAAAGAATAGGGAAGAGAAAATTGAACACAAGATTTATAGTGGTTCGGCTTATTCCAAGCCTACGTCCACTCTTCCGCACTGACAGCCCACCGGCTGGATTTCACTATGAACAAAAGAGAAGTTACAGCACAGCTTTTCCTTGATTCCACAGTGTAGATGTTCTACCACACTTCCTCAAGGTTTCTCACAAATATAGACTCTCTTTTGTTTACAAGATTTCGCTCAACAAATGTATTGACTAAGAACAAAGAGCTTCAGACTTTGGAATTCTTCTATCGTGCACACTCTCGAATAACTGAAACGTCTTCCTTATATACTCCTTCATGCCATCATACCCGTTGGCACTTACCAAAGGAATTCCTCCAATCTACCCATTGGACGGAATCAATTAGGAAGATCATTCGAGCTATTAAAGGAACATGTCGATAGCCCATCAATCATGTTCGCCCATACAATCAGGATCTCGGTTTCCATAAGTAGAACCTTCCAAGTATACTTTGCCAATCATCGGATCCTTAATCTTCGAATCAATTATGATCAAATAAAGGATTCCGTCATGTCATATCCAACCAATAGATCTTCTCCAGTTAATAAGGCCACATCCTTAATGAAACATCCAGTTCTGGATAGCCTTTCTTCAACGGATTAGAAATTGTCAATAAGGATAGACTTTGAGTCTCGAGTCTGACTGTCCGGAGGTCTTCAGACTTTAAATAACAGAGTCTACAAACCTTCAAACTAGACTGATGGAAACGTTTTGTCAACTTCAAAACACTTCAAGAAGATTTCTCCAACAGACTCTACTAAATTGAGAAATTCCCATCGACCGATACTAATTTGATTTTACTATCGTTTTGGTACCTTGTGTCCGAAATTGAGTCCTCGAGACTTTCACGACAATCGAGAGTCACCAATGAGTCGAGTGGATTCATGGTGACTTGAAGAAAATCGATCATGAGTCATTTGCCCTAAAAAGTTTTGAAAACTACCCGGTAACTTAGGTCACGCTAAGAACGCGTCAAGAGGAAATTAATCGCAAATTCAAGTCCAATTTCATAAATTGAAGTTTCTATCATGTCACAATAAATTATAGGAGTATCGACTCAGTCTCAAAATATTTTTTTGACACTCGACACTTTTTGGGAAAAACTCGGCTTGTGATCGTTTTCGTGCAATTGAAGCTGGGGATTTATTTTGGCTGCAAAATTGAGAAGCATGAGGGATTCTTGGATGAGGAAAATTATCAATTTGATAAATGAAACGTCAATTAATTTTATGAGAACCGATTGAGAGAGAATCAAAAGAGAATTCAATCCAATTGAGAGAGTTGTGTTCCAAAATTCGTATGACCCTCCCCCTTAGCACTTTTTGGACCATTTGGAAGGTTGAATGGAGTGTGGGTGTGGCCTAATGGAGGCCAAGCAAATATACTTGGCCTAGGATGAATTTAGAAGATATTCTTGTGGAAAAACAAGCCAAGATGGCCCACCTCCCTTTTATCCCTTCTTTCTCTCTCTCTTTTACCTCAACTGGCCATCTCTCTCTCCTCTCCCTCTTGTTTCGCATGCCACCAGTAGGAAGGAAGAGAGCAGCTTGCCGTCCATGCCAAGCCACCCGTAGCCACGCCAGACCGCCACCCTCGCCCCCTCGTGCACGCCCACTTGGTCGCGCCTTGCTGCACACCGTCCGCCCCTTTGGCTGTCTCTCTCTCTCTCTCTCGCCCAGCTGCTGTCTAGCTGCTGTTGGGTTCGATGGAAGCTCAACCGGAGGTGCTTTGAGTCCGTTTGAACCTTGAAAGTCAACCTTTATGCCCAGTTTGGCCTATTCTTGCATTCTCGATCTATCTCCGCTTGATACCAAGCTATTTTCTTCAATATCTGGCCAAGGACAACAGGTTTTGGGAGTGGGTTTCCAGCCACTTCTAGGTCTGCTTTCGGAGTGTTCCGGGCCTTGGTTCTTAGGCCCGCTTTGGAGTTAATCGCTCCCCGTGTTGTTGCCATTGGATTGATTTGACTTGCGCGTTATTCTAGTGAGTTTTGCTCACTAATCCTTGCTTAATTTGCTAATTATGCTTAAGGATTGATTAGTGTTAATTAAGTAGGATTAGGTGGTTAGATTAGAATGGATTAGCGATTATTAGATAATTGTGATGCATGTTAGGTAATGGAATTGTGCAATTAGCAAGTAGAGACGCCCTATTATTTATTGAATGCATCTCAGGATTTTTCCCAACCCGTTTCGGTCTCCAATTAGGTATTATGGGCCTAAATTGGATTTTTTGTATTTATTTATTAATTTTCAAATTTAATTTAATTACTTATTTATTTTCGGAAATTAAGGCCGACAACCGAAATTTTATGTTGATTGTCGTGGTGCGGTTTTATTTATTTGAGCTCTACGTTTGGTGAATTGAATTATTTGTGATATTTCAAGAATTTATTCTAAATTGAATAAAAATTGAGTGATTGATTGGTAAATAGCCGAGTATGAGTATATAGCTTCGGTAATGCTTTGATGGGCTATAAAGTGGAGAAAGTCATGAGAATGAATTAAATATACTCTTGGCCAAGACCAATCGGGTACGATATTATCGGTTATTATCAAGTTGGGAAAGAATTATGTAGCACGTGGCTCTATGATTAATATAACACCTTGGCGAAATCGATGCCCGAGAGCATAGTAAAACGTTTATAGTGGCTTTGTGATCAATATATCACCTTGGCGAAATTGATGCTCGAGAGCATAGTAAATTATTTATAGTGGCTATGTAATCAATATATCACCTTGGCGAAAACGACGCCTGAGAGCATACACATAAAGTGTTTATTGTATGTCACTTTGGCGAATCGACGCCCGAGAGCATTACTGTAGCTTTGTGACTGAGTGTACAATTGAAGGTTATATAGTGAGACGTGAAATGATCTAGAAATGATCCAATTGACATGTAATCGACTAGGTCGATTGATCAATGATTTGATCTGATGTCATGAATTAGTTGATTGATTGATGTTATATGTGAGACATCTATGTATAACCTTGAATTGCAGGTTGGGACTGAGGCCAAGGTAAGTCATCTGACTCATGTTGTGCTTAGGCAACATGTGACGTATTGGTTTATTAATCGAGTCTTAGGGGGTAGAACTTACTGAGACGTGGTCTCAATAGTTATTGTATAACCATTTCAGGTCCCTAGATGACAGCACCTCCACCTCCTCATCCTCCTAGACATTTTGGCATCCCTCAAGAAGTTACCGAAGAAGCATACTACTTCCCGATAGACCACCACCCAGAGGGACTAGAGTATGTGCTAATAGAGTCCAAGATGTGGGTTGATGTAGGTAAGGATGCCCTAGTACCCCATGAGTATCAATCGTGGTATCGTCACTACCACGATGGGCGACAAGAGGGTCCTGTCCTGGAAGGCGATGTGCCTTTATACATCCTTGAGTCAGCATTTGGGCTGGGGACAGCAGACCTTAAGGATGGGTCGATAGTGGATGCTAAGGATCCCAAGCTTGAAGGTGATCCTGAGTCTCCGATTTACTTAGCTGAGGGTGCCAACTGGAGTGTTAAAGAATGAGAGATCATCGAGCATGAGGAGGGGTAAAAGGAGGACCAGGAGTGGGAAGAACCTAAGGAAGAGGAGCCAAAGGAGGAGGGACCGGAGGAGAATTACCTATTGGACAGCCCTATTGATGAGCCAGCAAGAGATGAAGAACTTGAGGACGATGAGATTGATTCTGAGGAGACTGAGGATGATCGGGATGATGACCCCGAGTATGACCTGGATGAGGATTGAGATCCCATCCTGTCTTGTCAGTCCTTGTCTGTATGTGAATAGATGTTAGATCAGACTTATGTATATAGTATTGTAGAATACTATGAAGTGTTTGTATAAAAGTGTAGTTGTGAATTTTCAGTATGAAAAATATGGTCCTGCTTTTATATCCCATTGTTTTATTGTTTAGGGATTTATAATTGCTTCCGCATGTGCTTATTGAAAATGAAAGGGTCGGCGATACTTAGTCCTAAGATATCGCATTTAAAATCGACCAAGCTGAAAGATAGGTGCATTTCCTAGGATGGGTGCATCTCCGAGGATTGGGGCATGACATCCCCCTTTTGTCGTATCAGAGCGAAGTTTAGAGGTTGGAATGATAAGGAGCATTGACCATGAGATAGATGGTAGGAAAGGCCTTTGAATTCACAACTGGTGCGTGTCTATGGTAGCTGAGTGCTAGAATTGTTTGTTGTTTCGATCACTCTGTTTCTAATTCGTTGTGAAATTGGAAGCAGGTATTTGCAAAGAAGACCAGTAGGGCCGTAGTTATTGGTAGAGCTCCGACCCAAGTCGGTACCCGAGGAGGCTGTGGTCGAGTGCTAGCATAGGCTAGCGCAAGTGGAATGGTTCCACTTGTTTTAGATGCCGGAGTAGCAGCACCTCCTATTGGTGCTGGGGTATAAGCCCCGAGTGATCCTAAGATAGATGGGATCATGCGTATTTTGGAAGTAATGGAGAATTGTATGGATCAGCAAGTGCAAAACCAAGCCACTGCTCAAGCTGCTGTTGCTGCAGCACCTGCCGCTAGACTTGCCGTCGCCCTTGCTGAAGTTCTGCCGGGAGTTGTGGCTACTGGGAGGCCAATCCACCAGTAAGTGGAACAGTTTTTGAAGCTAAAACCGCAGAAGTTCATGGGTACCGGAGACCTTGAGGCAGCGCTTCTGTGGATACAAGATCTGGAAAAGGCATTTGCACTTCTGGTGTGCAATGAAGAGGAGAAGGTGGTACTAGCTATGTACCAACTTCAAGGTAATGATAATATTTGGTGGAGAGCCACCAAGGACACAATGTTCCCGGAAAGCGTGGCCCAAGTGTGGAACACCTTCCTTGGAGCTTTTAATGAGCAATACTTCTCAAGTACTACTGGAGAACAAAAGATAGAGGAGTTTCATCATCTTCACCGAGGGAGCATGACAGTTGACCAATATGGGGTCAAGTTTGCAGAACTGTCACAATATGCTCCTAGATTGATAGAAGACCCTGAAGAGAAAGCCTGGAAATTCAAAAGTGGTCTTCGTAATGAATTGAAACAACCTCTACTACCGTTTGACTTGAAGGATTTCAAAGAAGTCTATCGTCGAGCTCAAATGATAGAGCGAGGATTGATTGAACAAGCTGCCTCATCTAGATTGAGATTTAGCTCCCATCGAGAAGGGATTCGCCTGGGAAAAAGACTTATGCCTAGAGGTAAATCTCATACTCCACCTTTCAAGAAGAGTGGATTCAGTAGGCCGACACCCAGTAGTGTTGGTGCATGTCGCTTGTGTAGAAGGCGACACGAGTCAACTCCATGCCCCACTAGAACAAGAACATGTTTCGAATGTGGCCAATAGGGCCACATTGTCGGGAATTCTCCAAGGAAGTAAAGAGGATAACCTCAGTTGCCACCGCCACCGCCAATGAGACAGATAAGAGGGTATGCCCTTTAGAATGCTCCATAGGGAGGATAGCATAGGCCTCTAGTTCAAGGCACCATGTATGCAATCACACAGCATGAGGCAAAAGCTGTGCCTAACGTAATCACAAGTATGGTTTCGCTCAACGACCAACCTGCATATGCTTTGTTTGATTCGAGAGTAACCCATTCCTTTATTGCCGAGCAATATGTTAAGTTGTTAGGGTTGAGTCATGTATTGCTGGAGTCGACAATTTGCATATCTACACCATTGAAGGATAAAGTTATTGCTGCTTTAGAATGTTTGGGGTGCAAGTTAGAGATTGGTGAGCGAGTTAGGAAAATTGATTTGTTAGTTCTAATCATGTATGATTTCGATTTAATAATTGGTATGGACTGGCTCACCAAACAACAAGCTAAAATGGACTGCTATCATAAAGCGATTCAGTTTGACCTGTTAGGGGGTAAAAGCTTCGAGTTTGTTAGGAATCGAGGAAGACCCTTGATTACCTTGATCACATTGCCAAAGGCAACTCGTTTATTAGACGAGAGTTGTCAAGGTTACCTGGCAACTGTTATGGATACGACGGTTGTGGAAATGAAAGTGGAGGACATTTCAGTGGTACAGGAGTTCCCAAATATCTTTCCAAAAGAACTGCCCGGTTACCGCCATAAATAGAGATAGAATTTATGATTGAGTTAGTCCTCGGAACAGAACCGATCTCTAAAGCTCCTTACCAAATGGCATTAACTAAGTTGAAATAACTAAAGGTGCAGATGTAAGAGTTATTGGATAAAAGATTTATTCATTCTAGTGCATCACCTTGGAGAGCACCAGTTCTGTTTGTTAAGAAGAAAGATGGTTTGTTGCGTTTGTGCATTGACTATCGACAACTTAATTAGGTAACGATCAAGAATAAATACCCACTCCCGAGGATCAATGATTTGTTCGATCAATTGCAAGGAGAGTCAATATTCTCGAAGATTGATTTGAGGACAGGATATCATCAGCTGAGGATTAGAAATAAGGATATTCCTAAGTTAGCATTTTGTACTTAGTATGGTCACTATGAGTTCACAGTGATGCCATTCGGGTTGATGAATGCTCCGGCTGCCTTCATGGATTTAATGAATAGGGCATTCCAGGAATACCTGGATCAATTTGTGATCGCGTTCATTGATGATATCTTGGTCTATTCTAGAAGTGATGAAGAGCATGAAAATCATCTAAGATTAGTGCTCCAGACTTTAAGGATACATCAGTCATATGCTAAGTTTAGCAAATGCAAGTTTTGGTTGACTCGTGTTGCGTTCTTAGGTCATGTGATTTTTGGAGAAGGAATCTCCATCGACCCGAGCAAGATTGAAGCCATGATTAACTGGCCAAGATTGACTACGGTGATAGAGATCATAAGTTTTCTGGGTTTGGCAGGTTATTACAGACGGTTTGTGGAAGGTTTCTCATCATTAGCATCGCCTCTAACAAAGCTTACAAAGAAAGAAGAGAAATTTGTATGGACAGATAAGTGCGAGCGTAGTTTCCAAGAGTTTAAAGAAAAGCTGACTATCACACATGTACTGACGATTCCATTTGGTCCTGGAAGACTCGAGATCTATAGTGATGCGTCACATAAAGGGTTGGGCTGCATGTTGATGCAACATGGTAGAGTTGTTGCATACACCTCCCATCAGTTGAGATCTCATGAGCAGAACTATCCGATACATGACTTAGAACTCACAGCGATTATCTTTGCGCTAAAGATTTGGAGATAGTATTTGTGTGGTGAAAGATTCCGGGTCTTCATGGATCACCAAAGTCTCAAGTATTTGTTCTCTCAGAAGGAGTTGAACATGAGACAGCGCAAATGGATGGAATTACTAAAGGATTATGACTGTGATATTTTATATCACTCAAGAAAGGTGAATAAGGTCGCCGAAGCTTTGAGTCAAAAGTCTTTAGTGGCTCACTTACTGATTAAGGAGTGGAACCTAATCGAAAGAGCATGAGTTTCGGTATTCAAATTTGAGGTAGGCCACCTCTCAAGTCTTATGGCCACCCTCAGAATTGAACTGGATGTTCAAGTCAGAATCAAGTTACTCCAACCAACAGATCCAAATGTGTAGAAAATTCTTCAAGAGGACACTAAGAAGAGAAAGGCTAATTTTCAGATTTCTGATGATGGAACACTAAGGTTTCGAGGACGTTTGGTTGTACCTAACGATGTGGAGCTTAAAGAAGATATTTTATCTTAAGCGCACCACAGCAGTTACATCGTTCATCTTGGAAGCACTAAGATGTATCAGAATCTGCGTCAACACTATTGGTGATTAGGTATGAAAGCGGACATCATCAAGCATGTTACAAGTGTTTGACTTGTCAGCAAGTAAAAGCTTAGCATTGTAAGCTAGGAGGACTGCTGCAACATCTCGCGATCCCAGAATGGAAATGGGAATATATCACAATGGACTTCGTGACTGGACTACCGATGAGTCAAAGGGGAAATGATTCAATTTGGGTGGTAGTCGACAAACTGACAAAGTCGGCTCACTTCATTGCAGTTCGAAAGGACCTGAGTTTGGATAGACACGCAGACCTGTACATGCGTCCAAGTGGTTCGTATGCATAGAGTGCTGATCATGATAACCTCAGACAAAGACCCGAGGTTTATTGATACTTTTTAGAAAAGCTTGCAAAGTGCTCTAGGTACTAAGCTTCAATATAGTACAGCATATCATCCTCAGATAGATAGCCAGTCTGAGAGGACAATTCAGACCCTTGAAGACATGTTGAGAGCTTGTGTAATAGACTTCAAAGGAAGTTGGGAAGATCAGCTTCACCGGTAGAGTTCGCCTACAACAACAGTTATCAGCAAAGCATCAAGATGGCTCTATTTGAAGCATTGTATGGCAGAGTGTGCAGAACGCTCGTTTGTTGGGATGAAGTTGGAGAAAGGAATATAACAGGCCCAGAGTTGGTCCAGCAACTAGTGAAAGCTGTGGCAGTAATCAGAAACAAATTAAAGACCACTCAGAGTAGGCAGAAAAGTTACACAGACAAGCGTCGTAGATCGTTGGAATTCCAAATTGATGAGCACGTTTTTCTAAAAGTGTTACCAATGAGGGGAACTTCGCGCTTTAGAAAGAAAGGCAAACTGAGCCCGAGGTATATAGGTCCATTTGAGATTCTTGAGAGAATCGGGACCTTAGCGTATCGTCTTGCATTACCGCCATGATTAGTGCAAGTGTATGACGTCTTTCACATGTCAATGTTAAGGAAGTACAAACTTGACCCGACCCACGTGCTCAGTTTTGAAGAATTGGACGTAGATGACCGTGCGTCATACGTTGAAGCCCGATTGAGATTGTCGATTATAAAGAAAAAGTTCTGCGTACAAAGACCATTCTATTGGTCAAAGTGGTTTAGTAACACCACGGTATTGAGAGAGCGACATGGGAGACTGAAGAGTAGATGAGAGAATTGTACCCTCACCTTTTTGAGCAAGTTCTGTAATGGTTTAAATTTCGAAGAAGAAATTTTTATAAAAGGGGAAAGTTGTGACATCCCAGATTTTCAACCCTATTTTCTACTAAATTAATCAGGCATTTCATTGACGCGCATATAGGGCTATTCTCAGAGCTGATCACTCTTGAGATAACTAAACGATCTAGGGAAGCTATTAAGGACTTTAAAGCAAATAGACTTGAGAATTCGACCAGGAATCGACTTTTCAACCGTGCTCATCTTTAGAGGCTATTACGGCATAGTGAAAAATCGATTTGAGATTAGAGATAAGTCAATTCGACTGAGATGTGTGGCCAATCATGGGTGACTCCACTAAATTGGAAAATTCTCGTCGATCGACACTAATTTTATTTTACTATCATTTTGGTACCCTGTGTCCGTAATTGAGTCCTTGAGACTTTCACGACAATCGAGAGTCACCAATGAGTCAAGTGGATTCATAGTGGCTCAAAGAAAATTGACCACGAGTCATTTTCCCTAAAAAGCTCTGAAAACTACCCGTAGCTTAGGTCACACTAAGAACGCGTCCAGAGAAAATTAACCGCCAATTTAAGTCCAATTTCATAAATTAAAGTTTCTATCATGTCACAATAAATTATAGGAGTATCGACTCAGTCTTGGAAGATTTTTCTGACACCCGACACTTTTTGGAAAAAAAAGCCGGCTCGAGATCGTTTTCATGCAATTGAGTAAGAAATCCGACCTTCAATAATCCTATCTCGAACAAGCTCCATGGTAGCATGAGCAATAGATACACCGATTGGTTAGAAATGCCCTCTTTCCACCCCCAATCACATTAGCCAGAGTGCCCATATTGACCACGAAATCCTAGTTTCTCACACTAAAGGAAAAACTATTTGCATCTAAAAAGGGTAGATTGGAATAGAAATAAGTTGCAAGTTCTGGATGAGCAACAGTCGTCTTAGAGCAAAAGTGTTCGAGTTGAAGTAATGTAAACTTCTCCCGCAAATTCACGTTCAACAAATCAAGAAAGTCAAAATCAACACTCCTCGGATTCATTACCCCGCACTTCAACAATTCATAATAAACTTTCATGTGCTCCTTAGAACAAAAAAGATCCATTCTTTCACTACAAATGTTCGCAACAACACCCATCCTAAGCTTAAAACGAGTGAACATCCTCTCATTGTCATCTTTTCCTTTAGGTTGATTAAATGATCCAAATCGTGGATCACTTGGGAAATTTGCAAAAGCCCTTTTCTACCAAACCAGCAGGAGCAATGCCCAAACTCTCCACCGTCTTTAAAAAATGAATTTCATTTCTGTATCCTTTCTCACTCAAAAACTCATCAGTGAGGGTCATTACAAAACCACCTTCCTTCAAAGTGGTGTAGAGTTTGAAAAGAAATGTGAGCTTAAGAGACCTTATAGGTTCCACATTCTCGATGATTTCTTCCTCTACTTGTTGTTGCGAAGGCACTTGAGTTCTAGCCTGAGAAGAATGGCGCGGTTGAGAATGTTGTTGACTTTGCTGCTGCCTTGGAGAGTCTTCTTCCTCATTCATATCATAGTGCCTAGGACCTTCAAGCATATGTTGTGGTCCCTTGCTTGCAATCCTCAAGGACTTTCTTTGGGAAGACATTGTCACAGTCTTTGAGAGATTTCTCAAGCTCAATTCGCAAAAAAGATAAGAATTTTATTGATTAAACTAGAGAGAAAAAGTAAGAAAGTGAAGTTCTGTGATCTAGGGTTTGTAAGTGAAAACGAAGAAGAAAACAACAGTATATAAGGCAAATGAAAAGAGGTAGATGAATCGTCATAAAACTGTCTTTTTGAAAATGAATAGCTGCATTTTTTAAAATGAAAAACTGCCATAAATTCAAAAAACATGGAAAAGATAATTTCTAAAATTATAACAACCAATTAGCAATTAAAAAGTAACCGTACCTTAAAAATTTAAAATACTGGAATCGAAATAACTTACAGTCGTAACTTTTAGTTATTCTGAGTCTGAATAACTTCAGACTTTACCTCTGAGTTTTAAGCACTTCTAGACTTTACTTGATAAAAGTTATGATGTTTAGTCTAGTGCAAATAGACTCAAATAGACTTTTCTCCAGTGACTTTATAAATATGTTTGCCAACTGATTTTTTGAGTCGATGAACTGTATCATAACTTCTCCATTCTGAACATAATCTCTAATAAAATGATGTCAAATCTATATGTGTTGTGCTCTTGAATGAAGAATTGGATTCTTTGTAAGATTGATTGCGTTAATATTGTCACATTTGATCTTGGTGCATGAATCTTTGATTCCAAAGTCTCTCAGTTGTTGCTTTATCCACAAGATTTGAGAATAGCAACTTCCAAGAGCCACATACTCTACTTTTGCTGTTGAAAGAGCTATAATACTATGCTTTCTTGAGAACCATGATATTGTCTTGTTTCCCGGCAATTAATAAGTACCGGAAGTACTATTTCTATCAACTCTGCAACCTACTAAATATGCATCTGAATCTCCAATGAGAGTAAAGTCTCCATTTTTTGGATACCACATACCTAACTTTAAAGTAGTTGCAACGTATTTGATTATGCATTTTGCAGCACTTAAATAAGATTCTTTGGGATCAAATTGAAATCTAACACAAATGCAAACACTAAACAAAATGTCAGGTCTAGAAGTAATAAGATAAAGAAGTGAACCAATAATACTCATATAGAGCTTTTGGTCAACTTTCTTTTCTCCTTCATCTTTGTCTAGCTTCAAGCACTTGACATTGGTATTTCAATCTTTTTACAATTCTTCAATTCGAACTTTTTAACGAGATCTTTTGCATATTTCTCTTGGTGAATGAAAATTCTTTTCTTCAATTGTTTCACTTGTAATTCGAGAAAAAAAGATAGTTTACATATCATGCTCATCTCAGATTCATCCTGCATAGACTTAGAGAACTTCTTGCACAGGTTTTCGTTAGGTGATCCAAATATAATATCATAAACATAGATTTAAACAAGTAGAAAATTTTTACCTTCTCTTTTAATAAATAAGGTAGTATCCACTTTTCCTTTGACAAAACCACTTTGAATTAGAAACTTACTTAACCGGTCGTACCAAGCTCGAGGCGCTTGCTTTGATCCATATAAAGCCTTTTTTAGTCTGAAAACTAAGTCTCGTCTTTTTGGATCTTCAAATCCAGGTGATTGTTCCATATAGAATTCTTGGCTAAATCCATTTTAAAATGCGCTTTTAATGTCTATTTGGAATAACCTGAAATTTTTATATCAAGCAAAAGCGAGTAATAATCTAATTGCTTCTAACATTGCTATTAGTGCGTAGATCTCATCATATTCTATCCCTTCTTTTTGTGTATATTCTTCGACCATGAGTCTTGCTTTGTTTATGAGCACTCTTCCTTTTTCATCCATCTTGTTCCTGAAAACCCATTTAGCTCCAATAATGGATTTATCTTTTGGTTTAGAAGTTAATTCCCAGACATCGTTAATGCTAAATTGTCTGAGTTATTCTTGCATAGCTTCAATCCAGCTTTCGTTAGCTAAAGCTTCTTCTATGCTTTTGGGTTCCATTTCAAAAATAAGTGCCATGTCGCTAGACTCTTCTTGTTTTTTGGATCTGGTACAAATCCCTTCATCAATGTTCCCGATGATGAGTTCTTTGGGATGACTATACTTGTGCTTCCAATTACTAGTCGAACTAATAGTTTGCTAATCTTCTACTTCAGTTGATTCTTCAACTTCCGTTGCTCGTTGATCTTCAAAAGTCTAATTCACTTCAAGGGAGATAGACTTTATAAGGTTTGGAGCAAATTCAGATTCTTCAGGTGGAGTCTGAATTAGTTGATTCTGCAAAAAGTCTTGGAATTTGACGTTCATAGATTCTTCCACAGATTGAGTCTTCTTGTTGAATATTCTATAAGCTTTGCTTGAAGTTGAATAGTCAAGGAAAATTCCTTCGTATGATTTTCTTCAAACTTACCAATTCGATCATTTGCATTTTTCAAGACAAAACATTTGCAACCAAATATATGAAAATAAGAAACAATTGGCTTCTTTCCTTTGAATAACTCATAGGGAGTTTTCTCGAGAATAAGCCTTAAAAATACTATGTTAATAATATAACAAGCTGTAGAAACTGCTTCAGCCCAAAAACAAGGAGAAATATTACTTTCTATTAAGAGTTATTGCCATTTCTTGTCAAGATCTATTATTTCTTTCCACAATTCCATTCTATTCTGGAGTGTATGGAGAGGAGAAAACATGCTAAAAACCATATTCATCACAGAATTTGGGAAACTCTTGATTTTCAAACTCACCTCCATGGTCTGTCCGTATGCTTAGATAGCATATCCTTTCTCATTCTGAACTTTTTTGGCAAATTTTGAAAAGTGAGAAAAAGTTTCAGACTTACTTGACAAAAAGTAAACCCAAGTAAATCGGGAATAATCATCCACAATTATTAGGTAATATCTCTTTTTACCAATGCTTTGAGTTCTGGTTGAATCCATATGCAGGAGTTGCAAAACACAATTAGTAGAAACCTGATTTATTGGTTTAAAAGAACTTCTAATATGTTTTCCCAACACACATGATGTGCATAATTCAAATTTTTCATACTTCAGGTTGGGCAATCCACGAACAAGTTTCTTGGATGAGATTTTGGCAATTTGCTTCATGTTGACATGGCCAAGTTTTCGATGCCAAAGATTTGCTTCTTCTTAAATTGATATTAGACATTGAGATCTTTCTGGTTTTATACCCATAAAATAAATGTTCCCATGTCTTCGTCCAGTAAAAGATTGAGAAAGATCTTTACTAGTTCCCGAATATATTCCTTCTTGGAAATTGATTTTGAATCCGGTGTCGCACAGTTGGCTAATGTTGAGTAGATTGTAATTTAGTCCTTCCACCAATGAGACATTGTTGATTGTGAGAATTCCAATCTTTACAGCTTCCATACCCAACAATTCTTCTTTTGCCGTTTCCACCAAAAGAGACTTTTCCACCATTTTTTTTTAACAAGTTTTATAAAAACAACTTGAATCTCCAGTCATGTGTCTTGAACAGCCATTATCCAAATACCATTTAACATTTTTCTTAATAGTGACCTGCAATTAAGAAAACAAACTCAAGCTTTTTTTAGAACCCACATTTTCTTGGGTCCAAGGGAGTTAGTGCAATATATAGTCTTTGTCCATTTCTTCTTAACAGGTCTCCAAACCATAGGACATTATTTCTCAAAGTATTCTGAGTTGTTGCACTTTGAATATTTGAGAACACTTTGGCCAACAGGTTTTACAAAGACATTATTACTCTAATTGATTTAGAGGAATAGTTTCTGAAGTCATTACCAAACCTGATTTGTTGTAATAAGGTCTTTGAACTGAAAAAAAATTTCCAACTTCTCGATTCCATTGAAAACCTTTTTGAGATATTTGAAAAATATTCTTTTGAAAGAGAGTCTGTATTTTTTTATATTTTAAATAACAAAACTTTTGTCTAGATTTTCAAACTTTTCTTTCCAAGAATTTTCCTATTACTTAAATGTAGAATTCTCAATTTTTAGTTCGGAAATCCTTTTAAGAAAGATTTTGAGACTAAGATAAAGCTCATCAATATATTTTGAGACTTTAGTATGAATTTTTAAATTACTTATCTCGATTTCGCTGTCCAAGTCTTAGTCTCGAATCTATCTTAGAGTTTGAGTCTGATCTTGATTTTGCCATTAGACATATATTGGCATAATCTTCATCATTTTCTTCACATTCATTATCACTCAATGTCTCTGTTTGGAGAGCTTTTCTGTATTTCTCAGCTTTTCCCTTATTTTTCTTCAATAGAGAACAGTTGGGTCTAATTTGTCTCTTTCTCTTACATTCTAAACAGATCACATCTTTGTTGGCTTCATCATCCTCAGTTGATTTGTTTTGAAATGTTTAAGTGCTTTGTTTCTTCCAATTGAATCTTCTTCCCTTTTTGTTTAATTTCCTGAACCTCCTTATATAAGTGCTAGCTCTTCATCGTCCATATCATCTTCAGAGTCTGTAATATCATAATCATCGTTAGATTTTAAAGTGTACCAACCAGTTCGTCTAAAAAAAGTGTCATGATCCTTTGAGTTTCCCTTATTGAAGTCTTCACATGATTCCAGTCTTTGGAGAGTCCACACAGTAGTTTGTTAACTTTCATTGGTCCTGAGATTGGCTGTCCTGATACTCTAGACCATTTACAATTTCTGTAAAACAACTAAATATGTTAGTGATAGATTCTCTCGGTTTTATCTTGAAGGCTTCATACTGTCCGAGTAGAATATTGATCTTTGTTTCTTTCACTCGATCAGTTCCTTCATAGGTAATGTGCAACCTATCCCAGACTTCTGTGGTTGTTTCACAAGAAGAAATTCCGCTATACGCAGTAGGAGATAAAGCACAATATAAAGAGTAAATTACTTAGAGCTTGTCCCTTAGTTATTTCTTCTTATATCATCTCGTTAGTGTCTCGCAACTTCTTTTCCTCTTTCTAAAACTGATGCAGCTTTAGGAATGATTCATTTTTCTACCACATCACATTCCAGATGATCTTTTGATCTTAGGAATGCCTTCATCTTATTTTTTTTCATACGTTATATTACTTTCCATCAAAATAAGGAGGTCTGGTGTTGTTCTGGCCTTCAACTAAATCTGGAGCCAACATACTAGCCATAAATCTTTAACTCTGAAGTAAAAACACTTCAATTAAATGGCACACAGGCTCTGATACCAATTGATAGGACTAGTAAAAGCACCTAGAAGGGGTGAATAGGTGTAAAAAGAAGTATTGCAAAAGTGATCCAGACTCTAGAAGATATAGGCATGGCTCCATATGAAGCATTTTATGGAAGAAGGTGCAAGACCCCTGTTTGTTGGAATGAAGTAGGTGAAAGGAGATTGACAGGACCTAAACTAGTACAAATTACTACTGAGGCTATTGAAATTATCAGGAAAAGACTTAAAACAGTCCAGAGTAGGCAGAAAGACTACGCAAATAAGCGTAGAAGGCCTTTAGAGTTTGATGTGGGGGACCATGTATTCCTTAAAGTGTCCCCTCTGAAAGGAATATCTCGATTTGGAATAAAAGGAAAGTTAAGTTCCAAATTTGTTGGACCTTTTGAAATACTTGAAAGAATAGGAGACGTAACTTATCTTTTGGCGATGCCTCCTAAATTGGGAAATTTACATGATGTGTTCCATGTGTTGATGCTAAGGAGATATTGGCCAGATCCTGGTTAAATACTCGATCATGAAGCCATCAAAGTGGATAAGGGAGTGAGATACATTGAGGAGCCTATGCAAGTATTGGATCGAAAGGAGCAAATTCTTAGGACCAAGAAAATTCCATTGGTTAAGATATTATAGCGACATCGTGATGTGGAGGAAGCCACATGGGAAAGTGAAAATGAAATGAGGGAAAGGTACCCTCACTTGTTTAAAGAAACATGAGTGATGTCTAATTTCGAGGACGAAATTCTCTAAGGAGGGGAGAATTGTGGTATCCTAAAATTTCATAACGATCCCTAGATACACTACGGCCCATGACTAGGTGATGGAAGCACCATCGGATTATATTATAGTCATTAGACCAATGGATGACAATCAAGCAAGGGCCGAGCATTGAATGGACTATTGTTTTGTTGGAAATGTATCATATGCTCATGCGAGACCGAGGTTGTACTATAAGATGGGTTGATAAGAAATTTTTGGCCATGAACCCTATGAATTGAACTATCCTTGTGTATGGTTGTAATAATTATGACCATGTGGATATTGGTGATTATGTAATTATAAGTGAAAATTAAAGTGAGATATTAGGAGTGGATGTGGGCTGAATACTAAAGGCCCAAAACCGCCCAAACCAGTCAACATTTCCTCTTCATTCAGTCGACCAAGGCCTGGCCGAATGAGGCCACACCCATGCAAGAAAATCGACAAGTGGCAAGAGGGACTGCATGAGGTGTCACTACCCCTTACTTCACTGGAGATTTCCCATGCAAAACCTCATGATTACTAGCTAATTAAGAAAACAAAAATAAAAGAGAAGGGGGCGGAGTGAATGATGAAGCAACCAAGGGAGAGAGCGACCAAGAGAAAGAGAGAGAAATTCCAAGAGAAAGAGAGAGTTTGTGAGGGTATATCAGCAAGGGGAAGAAGGAGACCAGCCCTGCCATGAGCATGCCTGCTGCCACCATCAACATCACCTAGCTTCGCCGTCGACCAAGCCGCACCCGAAGTCCTCAAGTCGCTGTTTTGCTTGCTGTGGTTGCGTTGGACTTAAGGCAAGTGAGAGTCCATTGATCTACATTTTGCTGTACTATAGTTGTTTAGTGAAGTGTAATAGATTTTGGAGATACTTGAATTTTGATGCTGGATGCTGGAATTCGAAAGAATAGAAGTAGTTCCAACTGTTTCATGGAAAAACAACTTGACCTTTTGCGACTCCATGAATTTTATGCAATTATCTAGTTGAAATTTGACTTCGTGTCCTTGATGAAAGTTGTATATGACATCTTAAGGAGTAACATACTATAATTTGAGAAGAAACGGACACGTATAGTTCGGTGAAATGATTTTTCTCTGTAAATGTTAATCTTGGAAACTATTACAGAGGGTTAAGGAGAGTTATAGCGATTATAGCTCTTTATCTACAATGAATTTGACTTAAAGTTCTTCATGAAACTTTTACCTCTAGGTTTTATCTATAACATATCCAAAATTCAGAATTTTCTGAGTTCATTTAGGGTTATTCCAAAATTTTCATTAAAACTGCACATTCTGGTTTTTAAGCTGTTTTACTCCGACTTTGCTCAACTGATTTCAATTAGTGAAGTGCATTCTGTTTTGTTCGAAAATTGTTTTATTTCAAGAACAATTGAACTGCTCTATGAGTTGTGATGTCTTGAGTTGTTGTTTATACAATGGATGTGGTGACATTTAACATATAATATGGCATCAAATATTATTTTCAAAATGAGACATATATATACCGTTGGACGACTAAGTCAACGATGCCCCGGGAGTGTCGGGATGCCCATAGGTTCGAGTGAGTCGACACCGATTGGATGCCTAGAGGTGTGTGCCGGATGTCCTCAGGAGTTTTGAGATGCCTGAAGGTGTGTGCTAGAGGCCTTGTGATGCTAGTTGGGGTACGAGATGCCCGAAGGTGTGTGTCAGATGCCTAAAGGTGTGTGACGGAAGTCTCGCGATGCTAGGATTGGATGCAAAAGCCTAGAGGGATGCAAACACCAGTCCCCGGGGAAAATGAGATCTTTTTAAATATCAAAATGGGAAATGAATCATGTACATGTGTGTGCATATGGCATGATACATGAGTTGTCTATGAATTTTGAGTTGGTATTATTTGGCATTGAAAAGGTGGTTATTAAGGTATGGGATGAACCTTATGGATTTATATGCATGGTTGCATAGATGTTATATGCATGAAATCTTGGTTGTCTTGCTTGTTGCATTGTGTAGTTTGGTGAATTTTTTACTATTGAGTGGTTGTACTCTTCCCGTTTGGGGACTAACATTTCAGACTAGGAGAAATGTCTCTGTTGCTAGTCACCCCCAGTGCTTTCTATGGCATACCGACCAATGTTGAATGCAGATGTACGGAGCATCATCACCCCAAGATACAAGGGCTAGTTTTTGTTTGTGTGCAGGTTTTGGTTTTGTACAACATTGGATCACCCGCCGACCTTGTTTTTGTATGTACATGTACGCCGTGGTGGGGTTATGCTGGATATGCTGCCACCGTGACTTGCTGATGAACCGAGTTGGGTGTGACTGAGTACGATGGACGGAAGATGAAGTTTCTTTTTGGACCGCCAACACTAAATGATGGACCAATGTACATGACTACTGTAGAGTCGAGTACTTTTGGTTATAGCCGAGCTTAGAAAAGCCTTGGCCTTTTGATGTACCGACTCATGATGTCCATTAAAGTTATGTAAATAAAAGTGTTCAGCTCTAACTTATATAAGATATGTAGTTGGTGTGCATTGCATTATTTTGTTGGAGTATGGGATAGGGAGATTTAAATATGCTTCCACTATATGAACTGCGCTCAGACTGATCTAAATAATATAAACCCCCAAAACTTATGGACCCATTACAATTCTATGGTATCATAGTGAAATATTATAAGGTCAAGTGAAAGGTAAGCTAACTGTGGCGACCCTACGGATCGGGGGACATTACAAGGGTACCACACTATCGGTGAGTGTAACTTTAAATCTTAAGTCTGGAACTCTTCAGACCTTGACGATAGAGTCTGCAAGCCTTCAAACTAGACTGATGGAAATATTTTGCCAACTTCAAAATAATAAAGAAGTTTTCTCCAACACATGTCAAGCGGTTCTTTACGAGTTAAACCCTATCAACCTTATACAACTTGCCATCAAGCGGATCAAGGGGTATTTTCAAGGTTCAACGACGGTGATAATTAGCTGTCAATTCCATGTTCTCATCACCAAACTCTAACCCTCATCCTGATGGACTAGGAGAAAAGAACACTACAAGTGCCATAACTTGGCACAAAGGGATACTGAAATGCTATAACTTACGAAAGGTACACTTAAGTGCCACATTTTAAAAAAAAAAATGGACACCTAAGTGCCACCTCCAAGAAGCCAGCCGGAAATCATATGTGGCAATTAAATATTAATATTTCTTGATAAGGTGGCTTGCCAAAGAGCTGAGTCACCTCTAATTCACCCCAAACGACATCGTTTCGAGGGTTGGCAAAAATTAAGCTCTTAAATCAATCAAAACAACGTCATTTTGACATAATTTGAATTTTAAATTAATATAAAATTAATTAAATTTAATAAAAAAACTAAATAATAATATAATTTATATTTATTAAAAAAAAAAAGAGGAGGAAAGCAGCCGATGGCCGAAGGCTTAGCCCTCGTCGCCACCGCCTCCCCGTCGTCCCCGAAGATGGGGAGGGTTAGCCGGGGCCGCCGAGCCCAAGCCGAGGGCCCGTGGCCCCAGCCAACCTAGGGCGAGGGCACACAGCCCTCGCCGCCGGTCCGCCGGAGCCGCTAGCCCTCAACCAAGGCTCGGCGGCCCCCGCCCTCGCCACCAACTACCTCCCTCCTCCTCCTTCCCCCCCCTTTTTCTTTCCTCCTCCTTCCTCCTCCTTAGTCACCAACTACTTCCCCTCCTCCTCCCCCCCCATCGAATCTAGACGAGGGCCACGAGCCCTCACCCAGATCCGGCGAGGGTCGACAGCCCTCGCCAAGCTAGGCCAAGGGTCGTTGACCCTCACTAGATTTGGGCGAGGGCCGCGACCCTCGCCCCAAATCGGGGCATGGGCTCGCAGGCCCTCACCGCCAATCGCCAAGGTCACCGACCCTTGGCTAGGGCTCAACAACCCCGGCCAACCCTCCCCATTTCGTCGTCGGCCTTTACCAACGGCAACGAGGAGGTGGTAGTGGCTTTTTAATTCTTTTTATTTTTTAAAATTTTTAAATATTGTAAATATTTGTATTTTTTATAAATGTTTTAAATAAATTTAATTTAATTAATTTTTATATTATTTTTTTACCACGTTAGCCCAAAACGACGCCGTTTTTGCATTATTTGGCCACGTTAGTGTGCAACACGATGCCATTTTGCACTCGTTTTGCCGAAAAAATGCCACGTATGCAATTTGGCAGGATTTTGGCCAAATTAGCACTCAAGTGATCCATTTTGCTCCAATTTTGGCACTTAAGTATACCTTTCGTAAGTTATGGCACTTAAATGTCCCCTTCTAACAAGTTATGGCATTCCAAGGGTCCGCATCTCGATGGACTAGCTACTTGAGGGTAGATAGGTGATACATTGTAACTGATGTAATAGTCATATTTTTCACTATGTTCTCCTAAAATTCCAATGGTATGATCTCCTTCCTCATATCTCCATTTGAATGATTTATCAGTCACTCAACGGGCACAAAATGTCACGCCTTGAACCTTGAGCGCGCGCACATCCCTCAGTGGTTGATAAAACTTGTGACATCCCAAGAGACGTCACCGACCCATTCGTATTAATGTACATGCGAAAGCGTATAATAAATCCCTAGACAACACAAAAATGGGAAAGAAAAGTAGGATACATATTTCACAAAACACTTTTTCATAAACAAACTAGTTTATAGACAATACTAGTCTATAAATAGAAGTCTACTCCAAAGAGAAGAGCCACCAAGCCATCTAAGCACAAGATTCCTCAACCGAGACCTCTAAGACCTCTGAGGGTGCTAGGTCTTCCATGACACCATCAGGGGGATCAGTTACCCTCTCACCCACCACAGCATTGATCGCAACGGCGAGGATGTCGAAATCCTGAAGAGGAACTTCTCGGATTCCATTAATCCCATGGCAAAACCATGCCCTAAATCAATGAGGTACCAACAGAGGTTGGCCCTCATCAACCATGATAATGGTCACAGTGAGCTCATGGAGCCAAGGACTCCTAAAAATAGGGACGTCAGTATTCTACTTTGTATACCCCCCTCAGCTGACCAAAACATACTAGAGGAACCGCCATCTACGGACCTGAAAAGTTAAGCCCACGACGGGGTGAGACAATGTCTCAACAAGTTCACCCCCAAACCCCGACTAGAAAGGAAATACACCTAAAGGTAGTCTAACCACATATCACAGAAGACTCACCTCGCCTTAGTTCCTTCTTACACATCAATACAATTTATATCACATATGCATATAATAAATGCGCACATCAATTGAAACGTCACATTCAATCTCAATCAATCGCAGGGGTCCCGATTATAGGGTTAAATCGTTATGACATATTCCATTCCGTGCCACACAATTTTGTCCCATAATCTAGCTTGTCAATTTCAATCATCCACATGTTCCAATTGATTACAGCCCTCAAGGCACAGCCTACTCAACGTTCAGCGGTCTTCTGGTGTAACCAGGCGTTGTCTTACCCCATTGAGCACAGTAACATTTACACTAGACAACAATCCTAAAGGAGCATCAATTTGGAATCTACTACGACTGGCATCCGTTGTCCAAAGGCATCCCGTATAAAGGCAACGTCCACCCGACGCACATCGAGGACGGGTTCTCTTAACCACCACACCATCATTCAATTCCAGCCAAGGACATCGCGCATTGCACTCAAATGCCTCAATTAAGATGATGTGTTTAGCCTATTTTCTTCGTATTAAAAACACTCGGTAAAATAATCATGTGTGGGTACACAGTCAAATCAAACCTTAAAAATTGATATCCTTCCTTTTAAAATCCTACTATTTGATATAGTATTTAAAATCATTTTCAGTGTCAAAACCCAACACTCGGAATTTTCTAATTGAAAACCAATATTTCATATTCTGAAATAAATACTCAAAAATCACAATCTAATAATCAATTGCATAAATTAAGCACACCACTGCAATCAACATACAATTCCGAACATCGACTATCCCGGTATAATTTCTGGAAAATATTAAATAATTAAATAAATTGAAAATTAGATAAATAAATGCAATTTAATCCAATAAATACAAACCTAGGCTAGAAACGCTAACTTAACCACCGAAACGGACCTAGAAAATTAATGCACCTATCCATATAAATTAATGCACCTATCCAATAAAAAGCATATTTCGGAACTCCTCGGGTACTGTTCACGAATGCTCTCAAACAGGGCGATTTCTGCACTGTTCCCGCGAAGCTGCTGATCCTGATTCCGCCTGGTTCAGCCGGCGGTTTGGCCCGAAAATTTGTGTCAACAGGCGCCTTCCTACACCCTTCCATCCCTTCCGATCCATTTCCTGGTAAGTCTTCTTATCACGAGCGGATTGGAGTCCGAATGGGTTAGGGTTTCGCTGCTCTGGTTTTCTGGGTTTCGAGTCTTCTGCAATGAGTAATATCGAGCAACAGACCCATGGGAAAGTTAAGGGGCTGAGTATTCGGCCTTCTCCTGCCGAAATGAGTTCGAGTATACCCCCGGTTGGCCCTTCGTTGGCTGTGGGGAACCGTGGTGCTACCTTCGCGCCTACTGCTCGTGCAATATCGCGCCCTCCCCCTGTAGCTGGAAGGGGAAGGCAGAACAGGGGTCGATCGAACTCCAAGCGGCCCTCTTCAAGAGGTGCCTCGAAGTCCAGACCACCTCCTCGTTCTTGGGCATCGGTGGCTAGTGCAGCAAACAAAGGGTATGATCTGGAGTTCTCTCCTCCACAGATCATAAGTAACAAACCTGTTGTGCAAATGGATGAGTCTGATATTCAAGCAGCTGATCCGAAATTATATGATTGCCTTGTGGGCTACTTTATAGGCAAAAATCTTCCCTTTAAGGTAGTTGAGGAAGCCCTTAGAAGGGCATGGGGGCCGATGCTGCAGGAAGTTCTGTCCAACAGCAGGGGAGTGTTTCTTCTGCGAATTGTGGATAGGGAATTCAGGCGTAAGATCCTTGAAGGTAGCCCTATAACGATTGCTAGGATCCCCTTTATGCTGCAGCAATGGCGCCCAGGTGTGGAGCTTAAAAAGGATTCACACATGACGGTTCCGGTATGGATAAGGTTAATGAACCTTCCACTTGTTTACTGGTCCGCTCAAGCGATTGGCAAGGTCGCTAGTGCCATCGGTAAACCACTTTATGTGGATAAGAGGACAGAGGAGATGTCTAAGATATCATATGCCAGAGTCTGTGTTGAAATAACAGTACAGCAGAATATGTTTGAATCGATTGAGTTGAACAAGGATGGTAAAGTGGATATTGTAGAGGTGGAGTTCGAATGGAAACCATTAGCTTGTCACAAATGTGGTGTATTCGGACATGTGTGCAAAGATGTTCTTCCTGCAACTGTAGCTGATGCACTTGCAGAAGAACCAAGTGCGAGAAATCTGAACGACAACTCAGAAGTTATGTCGGTTCATGCCAAAGGAAAGGCAATTGCCTTACAACCTGCACCAATAAGGGATAGTGATAACGTCCATATCTCTCATTCGGATCCAGTCTCAGCAGAACATACTGCGGCTGTCAATGACATCAGACCAATGCATATTGGAGAGTCCAGTTCCCCCCAGGTAGATCCACATGCTCCGTCCAAGCTAGGGGTGTCGCATAATGTTGATCCGCTTGTTCCTACAGAAACGGTGGACCCAGAATGGAGACAAGTGAACCGGAAAAACAAGAAGAAAAGTAAGAAACAGGCTGCACGAGTTGCAGCAGCTGCTGAAGCGGCACGGAAGGAGCCCAATACTACTGCATCTTTTAGCTTATCTCCTTTAACGGAGGAAGGCCAGGCTTTGAGACCTGACTCCACGAACCGCAAAGATGTCTCTCATGAAGTACAGAATGATTCTCCTATTGCGTTGCCAAATTCTATGGTACCGTTGGCGATGGAGTCTTCATTGGTGGTTCAGGAGACTTCGGAGGATATATGTAATTCTAGCACTCATGATTCTTCGGGAGAAGATAGTCCAGCAGAGGAGGAACCCGCTCGTTCGAAGAAACCGTCCACTAGGTTGACTGCAAATCTCCAGGAACAGTTCGCTAAATTGCTTGATGATTCCTCCCAACCGATTGCTCCGAAGAAGGCCGCTACGGCCTCTAGAGCCTCTCGCAAGAGGTAAGTTCCCGCTCCTTGTCTTTTTGGATTTTTTTGGATTTTGGAATATTAGAGGAATTTTGGACCCGCTCAGGCGTGCTGAGGTGAGGCGATTTGTCTCGGTTAATAAACTTTGCTGTATTGGTTTGCTTGAAACCAAAGTTCCAGAGGACCGTTTTGAGTCTATATCCTCCTCGCTGATTAGGGGGTGGAGTTGGATTGGGAATTATGATTGTTCTTCTCGTGGAAGGATTTGGGTGGGATGGAACCCCGAAATAGTCTCCCTCTGTCCTGTCTCTATTACGGACCAGGCTATTCACGCTACTATCCATGGTATTTCCACCGGTTGGATGTGTGCCGTCACTACTGTCTATGGGGAACATACATTCCTCCGAAGAAGGCCTCTCTGGGTTGATCTTCAGCATTACAATGACATTTTCCAGGATGTCCCGTGGCTAGTTGCCGGGGACTTCAATGCGATAAAGGACCCCTCAGACCGGGTTGGAAGCTCGACCAATTGGATCCCGTATTTTGATGAATTTGCTGGCTGCTTGTCTCAAACGGAACTTACAGATCTCAGATCCGTTGGGCTTCGATTCACCTGGACTACCTCCTCCGGAAGTTCGAGGAAGATGAGGAAGATAGATCGTGCAATGGTTAATGTCAAATGGAATATTGACTTCTCCTTTTCTGAAGCGGCCTTCTTGAAGCCAGGTATCTCCGACCATACCCCAATTGTGGTTAGAGTTCTTCGTCCTCCTCTTACGAGGAAACCATTTAAATACTTTGAATTCTGGGAGGATCATCCAGAGTTCAAGTCCATATTACAGCAAGTTTGGAGTACCCCGGTTAGAGGTGTCCCTATGTATCAATTAGTCTCCAGACTTAAGCTACTGAAAGCTCGCCTTAAACGCCTCAATCGTGATGCCTTCTCGGATATTTCAGTAAGAGCTGAGGAGGCCAGGCAGGCCCTCTATGCGATTCAATCTGATCTGCAAACTGATCCTACGAATATCGACCTGGCTGAAAGGGAAGCAACTTATCGGCGCGCCTTCGTTGAGTTGCGAAACCATGAAGAGTCCTTTTTCCGGCAAAAGTCGAGGATAAAGTGGCTGAAAGAGGGAGATAAAAATACAAGATTCTTCCACCATTCTGTAAAGAAAAGGCAACTCCAGAACAGAATCCTCTCTGTCAGGAACCCGTCTGGTGTTATAATTTCGGACCCTGTCCAAGTCCCTCGGGTGTTCATTGATTTCTTTTCTTCATTGTTATCCCCTCATGACACTTTAGCCAGGCCGGCTGTTGAAGAGCTGAAGAACTTCATCCGTCGGCCCTTGTCCTCTGATCAGAGCCGGGCATTGAATGACATGGTGACGGATGAGGAAATCAAATCCACGGTTTTTGCATTACCCAGGGGTAAAGCCCCTGGGCCGGATGGGTTTTCGGCCGAGTTCTACAAATCCAATTGGGAGATCGTTGGACCTCTGGTCATGCTGGCGGTTAAGGATTTCTTTCATTCCGGAAGGCTGCTTAAAGAGGTAAATGCAACAATCCTTGCTCTTGTGCCAAAAATTCCGCATGCTACTGATGTGTCTGACTTTAGGCCTATTGCATGCTGTAATGTTATTTACAAAATAATTACCAAGATCCTTGCCAACCGTCTAGCCATGGTTCTGAATGATCTTGTTAGCCAAGCCCAAAATGCTTTTGTTAAAGGCAGGAGAATAAGAGATAATATCCTCCTTGCGCAAGAATTGTTTGCGGGTTTCCATTTGCAGCCATACCTTCCTAAGTGTGCGGTTAAAGTTGATTTTCACAAAGCCTACGATACGGTTGATTGGAACTTGCTGGAAAATACCCTTCTTGCCTTTCGGTTCCCTGAAGGTTTTGTCAGATTGGTGATGGCATGTGTCAAAACTCCTAAATACTCCATAGCTATAAACGGTGATCTTCATGGGTTCTTCCCGGGAGGACGTGGTCTCCGCCAAGGTGACCCAATGTCCCCCTATTTGTTCACTCTAGTCATGGAAGTATTTTCGGGTATTCTCACTTCCCAAACGGCAAATCAGGACTTCAAATACTACTGGAGATGTAAGGCAGTCCAGCTTTCTCACCTCTTCTTTGCGGATGATGTGTTTCTCTTTTGCCAAGCGAAGTGGAAGTCCGTTGCCATGCTTAAAAGAGGGATTGATATCTTTTCCTCTTGGAGTGGTCTGTTCCCAAATAAGAATAAAAGTGAGATCTTTGTGGCGGGAGGAGATCAATCCTTGCGGAACCGAATTTTGTGGGCCTTTGGTTTCCAGGAGGGAAAGTTGCCTGTCAGGTATTTGGGTGTTCCCATCATAACCACAAGGTTGTCTAAGGCGGACTGTATTGCCTTGACTGATCGCATTACAGCTAGAATACAATCTTGGGCTCACCGGTTCTTATCCTTTGCCGGAAGACTCCAACTTATCCGGTCTGTTCTCCATGCTATACAAGCATTCTGGACTAGTGTTTTCACACTTCCGGCGTCGGTCTTGGCTAGCGTTGAACGTATTATGAGGCAATTCCTCTGGAAAGGTACTGCACTTGGTCGAGGAGGAGCCAGAGTGGCGTGGGAGGACCTCTCTTCTCCGAAAAATGAAGGTGGACTGGGTATTCGTTTGCTCAAGGATTGCAACAAGGCTTCTATGATTAAATTCATATGGATACTCTTCTCGGATAGAGAAGCCCTTTGGTGCAGATGGATTCACTCTATATTCTTGTCGAAGAGGAACTTCTGGGTTGCCAACCAACCGGCCTCATGCTCTTGGTCGTGGAAGAAGATTCTCCAATTAAGGTACCAATTTCGAACATCCTTTATGTGGAAAATTGGGAATGGACTTTCCGTCTCCTTATGGCATGATTATTGGCTACCTTGCGGGCCTTTGGATGTTTTTCTTCCTCCGTCATTTGGTAAAAGCCTCGGCATCCCTGATCATGCGGTTGTAGCTGATTTGTATACTCCTCTTGGTAATACACTAAGACAAATGTTAGTGAGATGGGCAATCCCACTTCCGGTGTTATCCTCGGATATTGACAAGTTTACTTGGTGCCATCAACCATCCGGAATTTTCTCAGTTGCGTCTGCTTGGGACCATATCAGAATCAAAAAACCGCATGTCAAGTGGGCTTCTCTTATTTGGGACAGCGCCATTCCACCTCGGTACCAATTCATTTTATGGCTAATAGTGAAGAAGCGGCTTCCCACCCAGGCGCTCCTCCTTTCCTATGGCCGCATTGATTATAGTGTGTGTGCTTTTTGCAATGAAGTCCCCGATTCCATAGACCATCTTTTCTTTCGGTGTCGCATCTCCGCATCTTTGGCCTATTTCTGGGCCACCAGGTGTAATTTACCGTGGAGAAATAGATGCTGGGATGAGGTGCTTCAGTGGTCCATGAAATTCCTTAAGGGTAATGACTTCTATCATAGCATTGCCCGGTTTGCCTTTGGTGCATTATGCCATATTATATGGAAGAAAAGAAACGCCATCATCTTCAGGGGAGAATCTCTTGCTATTCCAGCACTTAAGAATCACCTTCTTAAGGTTGTGCGAGACAAAGCAATTACCTTCAAGGATATTGATCCTTCGCCGACGAACCTCAGACTTCAGAGAGGGTGGGGCTTCCATTCTTCGGTCTTCTCGTCCTTGCCGGAAGCTGCTTAGTGCTCTTGCCCCACATTTCCGCATTCGCCTTTGTGATTCTAGTATTATGAGGGTCGGTTATGTTGTGGCTGTTGTTCTTTTCGCCTTTGTTAGGCCTTCTTTTGTAATCTTTTACATCGTGTCCCCTCCACTTTTGCCCTCGGGCTAAGAGTGTGGGTTTTGGACTCGATCTTGTGTATGTGTCCAAGCTCATTAATACAATTATTACCTTTCACCAAAAAAAAAAAATAATACAGTCTATCTAGCCCTTAATCAATCTATTCTAACCACCTAACAATCATAATTAACTAACTAAATCACTAATTAAACTAAACTAACTACTTAAGCCATACTTAGCCTAATCTAATTACCTACTAAGCATAATTAACCTTCTAAGCAAGATTTAGCGAGTAAATTCACTGGTTTTGCGGGCCGATGAGTTCACGGCGATGACAATGCCAAGGCGGGCGACAAACAAGTCTGCGGCGACACCAAACGAGACGTGGAAGAGACCTAAAACGGGTCATGAAGCTTTCAACCCTTGTTGAACTTCAGCCTCTGTCCAAGGCCAAAACGAGTTGCTCTACTTGGCTACGGTGGTTGAAAGCGACAAGGCGAGACCAAGCGGCTTGGACGAGCGGCGGTGGAGCTCAACAACAACGGATGGTGGCTGGAATAGCTCTGGCAAACAGTGACAGCGGCCAAGGCATGGGACGCGAGCAAGAGGCGGAACCATCGACCTAGACGCGCGGGCTCGAGTGCTTATGGGCGTGCGGATGGCAATGGCGGTGGCTTGGCTGGACGACGGCCGTTGCAGGGGGTGCTGGCTGTTTCTCTAGTTTTCTTGAGCTTGCAACACTTCAACAATGGAGAAAGGGGCAACAAGGAGGAGGAAGAAGAGAGCTCAAATGAAGGGGGACCCAAAATGCCTCTAAAGTCTCCTCAAAATATCCAAACACTCATCACTAATGCCCCACCATGCTCAACCATCATCCTCAGCCATTTTCCACACCAAAGCTTCTCGAAGAAGTCTCCCAAGGTGGCTAAAATGTTGCTCCCCCTTAGTCTACAAATTTTGTAACATTTCCCCTCCAATTTTATTCAATCCCTCTCCAAATTAATCTAATTGATGCCCCAAAAATTTAGCCAAGGTTTCCACACTTAATTCCACATTTTTCCTTGCCAATTAGTCTAACATGAATGCCAAAAATGCAACAAAAAACGGTCCTCCAATTTTTCCGGTCCAAAATAGCCTAACTTTGAAATTTCGCCAAAAACTCGGGTTTGCAAAAAAATCTTCGGAGGATGAGTCGACATTCCTAAAATAAATCGTGACATGACAAAACTTTCAATTTTTGAAATCGGGTTCAATTTTACTGTTAATTTCAATCAGGCACGATTTTAGAGTGACCTAATCTATTTGGTAGCTTTTAGGAATTTTTAGTGCATTTAACCCGTGGTTGATTATTTTCGAGCCACATTGTACATTTTCGACTCATTGGCGACTCTTAGTTGTTGTGAAAATCTCGATATTTCAAACACGGGCGCAGGGTACAGAAATGACTGAAAAATCAATTTAGTGTCATTCAATGAGAATTTTGCAATTAGGTGGAATCACCCACACTTTAATCACATGCCTGTGTCGAACTGACCTATCTTAGACTTTTGATCGATTTTAACGGTGCCGTATTGACCCTTGCAGATTAGCACGATCAAACAATAAATTTCTAGTCGAATTCTCAAGTATATTGCGTTTAGATTCCTTAACGACTTCACCTAATAGACTAGTTATCTCGTGAGTGATCAACTCAGAAAAAAAGACTATAGGCACGTCGATGAAAAGCCCAACTTATTCAATCGAAAACAGAATCAAAAAATCAGGATGTCACACGAAATTTCTTAAATGGCCTCGTTTTATATTTATCAAGACTTGCTTGACTAAAGTTACGCAAATTTCATGCGTCATAAGCAACCATAACATCATGTTGATTATGATGCCCCCTAGAGTAGTGCCTTTATTGTTGAATCAATCACTTACATTTTGGACACAATTAAGGATCTTGAATCTCATCAGATTCTAAATCCAACAAATCAACTCTTCTTTTTTGATGAGCACAGCGTTCTTTAGAATAAGTTGGCTCATTTGGAATTGGTCCTTTTCGAAATGGGGTTTTCGAGTGTGAATTGTACATCCTGCTAGAGATCCTTCAACTAGATTGGTAATGCTGGCACCTAGGACTATGTGCTTCTTGTCTGATCACCTGTTTGCATCTTACACAAAATTGAAGCCACTGATGACTCAAGGTATGGCTCTCACCCTAGGTGATATCATTCCAATCATGACAGGGAATGGGTCCACATCAACTTCCATGGGAACATTGTTCTTGTCATCCGCAAACTTTATTTTCCCTTGCTTAATTGCATCTTGAATGTTCCTTTTGAAAACCACGCAATCGTTGGTATTATGGCACCAAGAATGATGCCACTTACACTAACTCTTTCCTACCAATTCTTCTTTAGCAGGCATGCTTTGCCCTTTGGTCAGTTTTATCTGGCTATCAGCCAGTAACAAATTGAATATCTCCCCAATCTTATTGGCATCCAAGGGGTAATAGACATACGCGTTAGCTTTAGACATAAGGTTGGATTTTTCTTTTACCCTAGCCAGTTTTAATGCTTGACAAACATATGGATTGTCTATAATCATCTTAGCAACAGTCATTTCTGCTATGTCCACCTACTCTACATCTTCATCCGTTTCTACTAAATCAGCCCAATTAACATCTACTCATCTTCCAAGCCTCTTGTCTTTTTCTTCAAGCAAATTCTCATGCTTGGTGGCTATGAAGGACAATTTAAACATATCGGAATAGGGCTAGCCTACCATTCTTTCTTGGATCTCGAACTTCAAACCGTTAAAAGCAAGATCCGCAAAAGTTTTCTTAGGTGGAACTAGGTATTTATTTATAGCTTTCTTAAGCCTAGAAATAAATTGATCGACTGACTCATTATGTAGCTGTTTCATGGTTGATAAATCAACTACTAATAGATTTGAGACGACCCTTTGAATTTGGGTATGGAAAAGTCTTTACATTTGTTCTCATGAAATAACCAAGTTTGGCAGCAATGTAGTATACTAAGTAAATGCAATTTTTTCATAATGATAGAGGAAATAACCTTAACTTCCAATAATCTACACATGCTGCATCTCCACACTATGCCAAAAACCGGTTAACATGCTCAAAAGTCAACCGATCATCTTCACCAGTAAATAGAGTAAACTCAAGCATTTTGAAACCTCTTGGGTATGTTATGATATCCATCCAATTTGGGTATGACTTTCTATAGATATTGGCCAAGCACGCAATGTCGTTAACGTGTCCTCTTAACAATGGCTCAACTATTAGTTGATTTTGAGTTAGAGCCATATGAGGAAATCCTAAGACCCGTTGCATAGCATAATTGGGTTGCAACGCTAGATTTGGCTAAGGAGCTTGATGATATTGTTGTTGAAGCCCATAGAACTGCAGCTGAGGTTTGATTACAGGTGCTGGATTTATTTGAGGGTTGGGAATTCGCCTAAGCAGGAATAAGAGGTTTTTGTAACTTTTGAGGTTGAACATTTGGAGGTGCCTAGGTTTGGACATTAGAGACTTATTGTTAAGTATTAGGAGCCCCTAACTGAGGTACCTAGGGTTGAAGCTTTGGTGCTCCCAATGGTGGTAACGGGGGGGCTGAATGTTCACTTGTTGCAATTGATCTTGCCCCCAAGCTAGAGTCATTACAATTTCAAGGACTTCCATTGTGACAGGGAATATATTTGTCTAAGGCATCAGAACAAGGCTTGGCTGAATTAAACCTATCCTTGAAGCATTCTCAAATAACGCATTTTGTTGAGCGCTAGTGGAACGAACACTATAGGACCGCTATCAACATTTGTAATGACATTTGCATTGGTAGACCCATCTACTTGCACGGTTATGAGAACTTCCCTTTGCAGGATTCTAAAAGGGGGCCAAGTCGACGCAACTTGTCGTGCATTATTTAAGGTTACTTGAAAGGATGATGATACCAGCACATACCTGGTTGAAATAGGGACTTGTCCTATTTGAGGCTTGGCCTAGGTAGTTGAGACTCCATGCTATTCTTGAGTACACTCGTGATAAGTGTTAATGATTCAAGGCTTGACAATATCAGTCATTCATTTTACCATATAATTAGCAAACTCATTCTAAGTCTCTTCCAGCATTTGCAATAGTAGCAAGCATGATTGATGTAATGTTTTATCTTCTTTCTTCTACATGATGCCTTGAGGCATCAGCTCCTTCCTTTTGGACTTCATTTGCAGGTTCATTTTGAGGATGCTAGGCTAATGATGACTTAGCTCGTGCATTGTTCTTAGCCATCACTATTTGCTTGTTAGTGGCACTATTCAAATTGAGTCGACTTTGAGTCCATGGCATTGCACTCTCTCAACTCAACATAATTAGTCCCACTAGGCATGCTAAAAAGATATTTCACCGGTTTTAATTCCCGTAAAAATCTTTCACCATACATTGTGTTTTGGTTTTATTATAGGAGACTATGGTTTTGTGTTGAGCTTGGATAGAGAATATCAAATGCAAAGGGGAAATTTTATTCTCAACTTGTATATACAACCACGACAAGTGACACTTTGATGATTCAAAGACTAACTGCCTTGGAGCACAAATTACACTAGAATCTAATCAGTGATGTGATGTCGGCACTCATAGCTAGGTAGTCTATGCTTTGAACTCAAACTATGCTGGAATTTGATCTACGACACAGCTTGTTTTAGGCGTAGAGTTGGAACTAATCAACAAAATACTCTTAGATAGGAAACACGACGTCAGAATTTAATCAATGATGATAGGCTTGTGGAACAACACCGAAATTTAATCGACAATGCTGAGCCGGACAGAGATGCACGCTAAAATTTAATCGAGAACGGGAGTCTAGAAATTACAGCTAAAAATGTGATAAAAGTAAAGATAAAGTAAAGATAGTTGTTGTATTGTTTGGGGGGCTTCTTCGTTGGATAGACCATGGTATTTATAAGATGAACTGGTAACCATCAGCTGGTCTCCTTTCCTTGGGCGCTACTCTTAACATTTTCCACTTTAAAAAAAAAAAAAAAAAATCTCCTTAGTACCCTTATCCATAAACAATTGCTTCCTGACTTGTTGACAATGCCTGTACAACTTGTTTACCAAGTAAATAATTGCTCCCTTTTTTTTTTATGCGCATTTCTTGTGGTAGTTGTTCTCGCTTGAGTTCTAGTGCTAATTTCACTTAACCGTCAAATCTAGTAATCTATCCCCACAGCCTAACATGTGGCAATCGGTTACCTGGCCATTGACTCTTGAATCTACTTCTAAAATTATGTCAAGGCTTAGCTTAAATAGCCTTCACGAAAGCCATTTGCCCTTGGCTTTACGAACAACACGGTGTTTTTCATCTATTATTCCTCGTGGCCAGCACGTGACACCATGAGTAATTTTTGGTGTCAACAATGTCTGTCATCAATTGCTTCTAAGGAAATTCTAACAACCTTAGGTTGTCCTTTCATGCTCCATCGAAGTTAAAACTTAATACAATTAATAAATTAAGGACTCCAAACAACTTCAGGGTTGAAAACACATTGTGCTTGGTCATTGCCTGAACTCATATCGTGATTCTCTTAAGTTGAACCATGAGGAGTTTAACATATTGTTAGACTAACATTTATAATCCTCTTGCAAGGTAATGCTAACGCGTCGCACAAGCCCTCTTGAGCCCTAACAACTGCAACTTAATTTATTGTTTAGTATTAATCCAATGAGACTAGAGTAGCCACTTGCTTATTCTAGTCCGGTCAAGAGCTGAGTTAGTTAGGGGAAGTTGCCTTACTTCTATGAACAAGTGATTTACGATTCAGGGACTTAGTTATACTAATTTGTCTCGATACCTGTTATCATTTCCTTTTCTCTTTTAATAAAAGTTGTTTCATGCAATATTACGATTTTTTTCCTAAGCATGATAATCCACTTGTCCATGCATAATTACAAGTACAATAAAATGAAATAATAAATATATATAAAATGAAGACAAAGAAAATATATAATAAAAAAATTGTTGGGGCTAACAATGTAACATAGAAGGAAGTGAATAGGTTATTTTCAAATTTTAAACAAAATTTCTCGCAGAAGATAAAGAATAGCACTCTGACAATGATCAATGGCCAGTCAACGGTGATAGGTGCAAGCATTGCTAGCAAGCGTATATAGCCAATATTGAACTAATGGTAACAATAATATGGAGATAGAGATGATTGCACAAGAATTTAAGGAGATTTGGCTTTATTCCCAAGCTTACGTTTTCTCTTCAAGGTAACAACCTCGACGTTGGCTGAATTCAACTAGTAACTTTCAAGCCAAGTTACAATTAGCATGTATTGTTCCTATCAAACAATAGATCACACTACTGACACACGAATACTATTATCACTCTTGTACACTTGCTTTTAACACAATTATAAAGCAGCAAGAACTTTACATAGAGAACTTCTAGATGGAAATGTGTACAATATTATTAGAGAGAAAATTATAATGAATAGCCTTAGTATTTCTCTATTTTTATTTCTACCCTATTAAGCTTCTTTGATCCTCTTTATATAGACATCCCCAATCTATCCATTTGGAAACTCTTTTGTGAAGCAAGGAGCCGATGGAAGTTGATTGAAGTAGTTACTGAGGTCAGAATTGCCCATATAATTCGTTCCAGCAGCAATAGCGATGTTCTCCTAAAACGGAGTCTGCTAGCGCACTTACATCCCCTGTTTCTCTTAAAAGCTACCAATTGTTCTCCGACACATTCCTAATTCTTCTGTCGTGGCTTTCTTAGCCTTGCATAAGCCTTTGGACAAACGGTCATCTTAACATGACACATTCACCAGCATCTCCAAGACTCAATATTTGCACAATCCAAGGCTCTTTATCACTCGATATCAACACGTGCACATAATTATCATTTTGTTGATGCCATCCATGATTAAACCGTAAGGAATGACTTGCGATCAATCATCAAATGATTTTTCTGAGTATGTCTGCTTCCAAAAATCGATGTTGATGATAGATTCACCATGGTACCTCCCAGTCCTAACAAGTTTTATTCATATCTAATCTATTCTCCTCTTGTTGAGGTCTTTATCAATCTTCACTAAACTCTTGGAGATTGTTGACAACATCAGAGTTTTTCCTAAGGGTACCACAACCATCTGATTTATCATGAAGATATTATTACCAAGAATAATTTTAGAATGATCAAAATTGCATAAGAATGTCTTCCAACGAACTCAAGTCTTATATGAAAAAGTTATCATAAGCCCTCGTGAGAGACCCTGCTATGTATAAACAGTAAACAAGCACTAAATTAAAAGAGAATCCTTCAACTTGCTTAATAAACTTTGTGATAAAACTAGTGAAAGCAGACTAACGTGATCCTATCATGAAATGCAAAAGATGTCCAAATGAATATGATGATTTGTTTTATTATTCATCTATAATGGTGCGTCTGAACCTGAATGATGCAATGAAATTAAAGAAACCCATAAAACCGATAAAAAAAAAAACAACTAACTAGAGCTGGCAAAAGCAGTAATGTAACTGCACAAGTTCCTATCATGAGATGCACTGATTGATTGAGCTTTTTGGTACTTTACGAATTAGCGTTTGGATAGTAAAATTCAGCTATCCTATGAAACACACTAATCAATTTGCGAAACAACAAAATCAATTAACCAAACAGCCCCTGTTTTGAGCACGAGTCGCATCGCACCCCGGTTTTCATCGCTAACGTATAGCTGCAATGGTGGTGCGTTATATCTAGATACATGCAATCAATAATTTCAAGCATCAGAATCAACTTGAGAGCGAAGGAACCATCAAAAACCAACTCAGCGAGGCTCGAGGAGATACAATAAAGGACTGCTCGCTCTCTGTACAGACTCGAACGTGGTCTGCACAGTGGGCGATCAGTCCTTTAGGTAATTCGAGCCGTGTAAAACAGAATAAATTACATGGAGGATTGAAGCACGAGTCTATACATGAGATAGTCTGTGACGGGTACATACGACTTAACAAAGACCAATTGGGCCCGCACGGCATGAATCCTCATCAAGACGAGCGATGGATCACAACGTGGATCCCGAACCCTTGCACTGGTAACCAAAACTAATTGATAACCCATGGAGAAAAGCTGGTAAGCCACACAGGTGAAAGTTGGTAAATTCATATGAAAATCAATAAATTTATGGAGAAAGAAAAATAAAATTTGGTAAACCATAATAAAAGTTGATAAACTAAACAAAAAAAAAATCAAATAAACATTGGGAAATCATTCAATGGAGAGTTGATAACTTAAACCTATATGTGAATTACATCATAGAAAAGTTGGTAAGTCACCCAAATAATAATTGAGCAACTCTTTAAGGCTTTAACATGAGGAGTGAACAAAGATTGGTAAAACTAAAAAAATGGTAATTTGTGAACAATATAATTATTGGTATGTTAAAAAAGTGATGATAAGTTACCAAAGAGTTGTTGGAAAAACTAGTGACTGGCGATATTTTTTTTAGCCATTAATTGTCAGAAAAACGCTCCATTATATGGCTTAGCTCGAGATAAACATCATTTAAGTAGTGATTAGGGCAATAAAAATCTATTGAAGGTCAAGCATAGGCCATGGTTAGATATTGACAAAGCTCGTCGCAACTGGCGTCAGTAATTACGGACGCGGAAACTTAGCCTCGGGAGCGAGAGAAAGGAAATTACATTACTTCATTCTCGAGGCTTGGGATACAAAAACTTAACCAAAAATTTTCGTAGGCCATATTCTACACATGCAAAGAGATTTTGCATTGACGAGGGGCGCATAGATTCACGGCGGCTCCCGCCAGCCTCCCGGTGGGTCTGTCGTTGGGCGGCTGAGAACAACGGGTGTGAGGGCGGCTTCCAGCTAGTCACAGGGGTCACAGTCCTTTCCATGTCACGACCATAGAAAAGAGAATCAAATGGCAGCCCCACCATGTACTATTGTAATTGGCCGTTGTATTTGACCAAGCAAGAAAAGCCTAATATAAAGAAAGAAAGGGCGGGTCCGTTTTTCCTTTACATTGTATAATATTGTTAATCATAGCAAGCAATAATTGATCCCACTTTTCAAAATTGGCAGTCATCTTCCATTTAGCACATGGGTGATCAAAGACTCTGTTTGACATAAGAACAGTGCTGAACTTCTTTAAAATGGTTACAAAATCGACAAACGAGGGGTGCCCCGACTATGGATGGCAAAGGAAATCCGCAATCTTCCATGGGATTGATTTTCCTCGCAAGTGGCATGTGGAATCAGTGCTTTGCAGCCGGTATTTCTCCTAATTAATGATCTATGAAGTGTCCTCTGGTCATTCTTTATACGACCGTGTTCTCTCTTTCCTTTTTTTTTTTTTACCCTGGTCTAAAGTCTTTGTCGTATCTTTCCGAAATTGATCGCAAGTTGTTCAAGAACCAAAAGCCTAGGTGATTGGGGACCACCACGTAAACATATATGTACGTGTAACAATGTCAGAGCACCAAAAAACTGTGCTAACTCCCTGGTTCCAAGAGCATCTTGAAACTTCAGAGAGAATGGAACTTCACAGCTCAAATATCATTAGCTTCAAGACCAGGTTGCTTCAATCACTCCTAGTCTTGGTTCTCTCTCTAGCGATCGCCTTCACGGCTTCAGCATCGTCTCAGGGCATCGATTTCAGATTCCGAACTTTCGACAATAATAATATTCGATTCCAAGGCGATGCGTCTGTTTCGAGCGGCCTCATCCAACTTACAAAGGCCTCTATGAGCAATGGGTGGGCTACGTACCACAAGCCGATGCGCCTTTGGGACAAGGCAACCGGGAACGTGGCGGATTTCACCACCAACTTCACCTTCATCATCGATTCGCAGGGAAAGTCCAATTTCGGCGATGGATTCACCTTCTTTCTTGTTCCCGAAGTGTCTCAAATGCCGAGCAACTCCTTGGGACGCTACCTCGCTCTTGTAAGTCCAAGCCGCAACCTTTCGATCTCTTCTACTTCCTTTGTAGCTGTCGAGTTCGACACTTATCGCAACAACTATACTGGTGTTGTGGACCCGAATTGTTCACAAGTTGCACATGTTGGTATAGACTTGAGTAATCTCACTTCCGCGGTCTCTAGCTGCATCGATTGGTTCAAGGATAAAATCATGAGCGGTGGACGGATCAATGCTACGATTACGTACAATTCTAGCACGCAGAACTTGAGCATTGTCATGATCGATGTGGATGCCACGGGCACCGACATAAATTTCTCTGCTATCTACAATATAGTCAACATGACCAAGTATTTGCCGGAATGGGTGAATTTTGGTTTCTCGGCTGCAACGGGTTCGAATTATGAGCTGCACACTGTTGAGGCATGGGAATTCCGCTCTAATGTGCTAGTGGCTGGAAAAAAGAGAAAGTTATGGCTATGGGCTACCTTAGGCTCAGGTTCTTTCATTTTGCTGGTTCTTGTTCTAGCCTTTGTTTGGTTTCGTCACTGTTCGAAGAGAAAAGGAACTTACAAGAGCGGAGAAGAAGATGCTTTGGCAATCGATGAAGAATTCGAGCAAGTGCCAGGGCCCAAGAAATTCTCCCACAAGGACTTGGTGGTGGCAACCGATAATTTTTCATTTGAATGGTTGCTTGGAGAAGGGGGCTTTGGGAGAGTGTACGAAGGATACTTGACCACCATGAATGCCAAAGTCGCAATCAAGAAGATTAATCCGGGGTCAAGACAAGGGATAAAGGAGTATGCCACCAAAGTGAAGACCATAAGCCAACTCCGGCATAGAAATTTAGTCCAACTCATTGGGTGGTGTCATGAGAAAAATGAACTCCTTCTTATCTATGAGTTCATGTCTAATGGTAGCTTGGATACTCATCTATTCAAAGAAAGAACCTTCTTGCCATGGGAGAAACGATACAAAATCGCGCAAGGCATAGCCTCAGCATTACTTTACCTCCATGAAGAATGGGAACAGTGCCTGTTGCATCATGATATAAAGTCCAGTAATATCATGCTCGATTCCGATTTTAATGCTAAATTAGGGGACTTTGGTTTGGCTAGATTAGTTGACCATGCCAAAGGATTACAAACAACAATATTGGCTGGAACCATGGGCTATATGGCTCCTGATTGTGTTTACACAGGCAAGGCAAGTAAGGAATCAAACGTCTATAGCTTCGGAATTGTCCTATTAGAAATAGCTTGTGGAAGAAAAGCCGTTGAGCCAAGGGCCGAGGAAAGCCAAGTCCTATTGGTGGATTGGGTTTGGGAGCTATATGGGATTGGAGGGTCCTCGATGCAGCAGATTCTAAACTCGGTACCAATTTCGATGAGAAGCAACTAGAGTGCTTGATGGTTGTAGGGCTGTGGTGCTCTCATCCGGACCACACTGCCCGTCCTTCCATAAGAGAAGCATTAAACGTTCTCGACTTTAATGCTCCGCTACCCAGTCTCCCATCAAAATTGGCAGTCCCTACATATCTAGCACCTCTATCCTCATTCACCATGGCATCAATTGTTTCATCTCACACCGCCTCGACCAGCGGCACCGAAGTGTCCACATTTACTACCTCTTCCATACAATCTCCTCGTTCTGCTTCCACTACATTGCTCCCAAGTACAATATAAATTACTACTTTCGGTATATTTTTGAATAATCAGTTTGAATTGTAAATTGTACTTCGAGATGTCGGATACTATCTGCTTTCATATAAATTTCGTCATGTGTGTACCTTAGTATTAACTCTTCATGTTTATACTTCGATTTGATCTCCCAGATTATCCGATGTAGTATGCAACTTCTCTGATGGCTTTGTATATATTATCAATTGCTAGTTAGAGAGTCCTAGCAACATCTCTCATTCTTCTATTATCGTTTCATGCTTCATGGAAGTTAAAACTCAATATAATTAATAGGTGAAAGCCTCAAACAAATTTAGGTTGAAAACATATTGTGCGCTCTCATTGCCTGAACCCATAAATTGAAACTGCTTTTAAATAGAACTTTTTAGTTGCTCTTAATTTACTTTTTTTTTTTAATTTATATTTTCATTGCACAAATTGAAAGATCTAGTATGCTCCAATTGCATTCGTGATGCAAGTTTTTAGGATCATTAGTATACTCAAAGTTGGATGAAGCTAAATGTATTTTTTTCTTTTGTTCGTAAAAAGGAGGTCGAAGTAGCCAAATTACCACTAATTTACGGCAAACAACATGGAAGCCAATTATTATAAAGGATAATCCATAATTTTGAGTCAATAGATGAAGAGAGAATCTACGTAGCACCGACACTGACGTGCGACGTGACACAATATGACATGCCAATATGTCATTTCTCAAAAAATAGAAAATTTCAACACATTGAGATACATTGTATATTAAATATATATTTTTATATAAGCATAATAAATTAACATTTTTATGATTATTTCAATCAAATTAATTTGAATCAAATTCATAAATAAATAAATAAATAAATAAATAAACCTTGAATGAATTTATACTAAAAACATTAATCCACTATTTATTAATATAATTAATTGTTTCAATTTAAAAAATTCAATTTGATTTCAATAATTCATAAAACTTGGAGAAAAAACAAGTGATCCATATTCTAGACTCATATGTTAGATATGTTGGAAGAGGAGAAAAAAAAAACTTAAGGGGTACATTATGTATCACGAATAGTGGGAGTCAGAAGAGAGGAGAATACTAGGTTTTTCTTCTTTCTCAATTTATTATTTTTATTATTGCGTTTTATTTTTTCACATATATATATTTTGACATCTCATTTATTGAATTTTTAAAGTTGACTTTGATATTAGAATTACGTGTCGGAAACTTGTATGTCAGAATTCTAACTCGAGTGTCGAAGAGTATCGGGAAAGTTGATTAGGTGTCGGATTTTCCGACACGTGTTGACCGAATGTCCGAGAGTGTAGGAGAGTATCGAACATGTGTTAAAGTGTCCGACACAACACGAAAGCTCTTTGAGAGTGTCAGTGCTTCATAGGAGGGAATACATGTACATAAAGTCAATTGGAACTTCATTAATAAACAATGGGACACTTTAACACCAACTGAGAACAGTAGTCGAAATTGAGGAATGGTGAGCAATAGAGTTGAATAAATAAAATGAGCTACTTGATAAAGTTTGATTAGCCCAACACTTTTGTCTTATTGTTCCAATCCAATGAACTCTTCTCTTTGTATTATTGAATGTTACTATTATTTGCGATTTATCAATCCCCACTTGCCAAATATTCCCGATGTCCAACGCCATGTTCCACTAGACAAGATGATGCTCTATGGGACATATTCCACTTGCCAAATACTCCCAAATGGGTACTGATTCCAATTGTTTGGAACCTATAACTTATCTTATATAGGCTATTATAATCCCTATGGATGGCACGTTGAGTGGTGAGTACACAAGTTCTCCTCCTCTACGCTCTTGTAACCTTTTGTTTTTTGAAATTATCAAGCAAAAATTGTGACAATACTAAATTACATGGACTATCGAAGCACGAGTCTATACCTGAGATAGTTTGCGACGGGTACATACGACTCAACAAAGACCAGTTGGGGCCGCACGGCATGAATCCTCATCAAGACGAGCGATGAATCACAAAGTGGATCCCAAACCCTTGCACTGGTAACCAAAACTAATTGATAACCCATGGAGAAAAGCTGGTAAGCCACACAGGTAAATGTTGGTAAATTCATATGAAAGTTAATAAATCTATGGAGCTTGTAGGAAAGAAAAATAAAATTTGGCAAACCATAATAAAAGTTGATAAACTTTATAAAAAAATAAAATAAACATTGGGAAATCATTCAAATGAGAGTTGATAACTTAAACCTATATGTGAATTACATCAGAGAAAAGTTGGTAAGTCACCCAAATAAAAATTGAGCAACTCTTTAAGGCTTTAACATGAGGAGCGAACAAAAGTTGGTAAAAAAAATGGTGATTTGTGAACAATATAATTAAAAGTATGTTAAAAAAAGTGATGATAAGTTACCAAAGAGTTGTTGGAAAAACTAGTGACCGGTGATTTTTATTTAGCCATTAATTGCCAGAAAAACGCTCCATTATGTGGCTTACCTCGAGATAAACATCATTTAAGTAGTGATTAGGGCAATAAAAATCTATTGAAGGTCAAGCATAGGCCATGGTTAGATATTGACAAAGCTCGTCGTAACTGGCGCCAGTAATTATGGACGCGGAAACTTAGCCTCACGAGCGAGATAAAGGGAATTACATTACTCCATTCTCGAGGCTTGGGATACAAAAAATTTTCGTAGGCCATATTCTGCACATGCAAAGAGATTTTGCATTGACGAGGGGCGGATAGATTCACGGCGGCTCCCGCCAGCCTCCCGGTGGGTCCGTCGTTGGGCGGCGGAGAACAACGGGTGTGAGGGCGGCTTCCAGCTAGTCACAGGGGTCACAGTCCTTTCGGTGTCACGACCATAGAAATGAGAATCAAGTGGCAGCCCCACCGTGTACTTTTGTAATCGGCCGTTGTTTTTGACGAAGCAAGAAAAGCCTAATATAAAGAAAGAAAGGACGGGTCCGTTTTTCCTTTACATTGTATAATATTGTTAATCATAACAATCAATAATCGATCCCACTTTCCAAAATTGGCAGTCATCTTCCATTTAGCACGTGCGTGATCAAAGACTCCGTTTGACATAAGAACAGTGCTGAACTTCTTAAAAATGGTTTATAAAATCGACACACAAGTGGTGCCTCCGACTATGGATGGCCAAGGAAGTCGGCAATCCTCCATGGGATTCATTTTCCTCGCAAGTGGCATGTGGAATCAGTGCTTCGCAGCTGGTATTTCTCTTAATTTATGATCTATGAAGTGTCCTTTGGTCATTCTTTATACAACCGTGTTCTCTTTTTCTTTTCTTTTTCCCCTGGTCTAAAGTCTTTGTCGTATGGAACTGCGTGGGGACTGTCTCGTTTTCGTTTACATTGATCCTTTTTTAAATTGATTGCAAGTTGTTCAAGGACCAAAAGCCTAGGTGATTGGGGACCACCGCGTAAACATATATTTGCGTGTAACAACGTCAGAGCACCAGAAAGCTGTGCTAACTCCCTGGTTCCAAGAGCATCTTGAAACTTCAGAGAGAATGGAATTTCACAGCTCAAATATCATTAGTTTCAAGACCAGGGAGCTTCAGTCACTCCTAGTCTTGGTTCTCTCTCTAGCCATCGCCTTCACGGCTTCAGCATCGTCTCAGGGCATCGATTTCAGCTTCCGAACTTTCGACAATGATAATATTCGACTCCAAGGCGATGCGTCTATTTCGAGCGACCTCATCCAAGTTACAAAGGCCACTATGAGCAAAGGGTGGGCTACGTACCACAAGCCGATGCGCCTTTGGGACAAGGCAACCGGGAACGTGGCGCATTTCACCACCAACTTCACCTTCATCATCAATTCGCAGGGAAACTCCAAATTCGGCGATGGATTCACCTTCTTTCTTGTCCCCGAAGGGTCTCAAATACCATTCGACTCCTTGGGACGCTACCTCGCTCTTGTAAGTCCAAGCCGCAACTCTTCGATCTCTTCTACTTCCTTTGTAGCTGTCGAGTTCGACACTTACCGCAACAACTTTAGTGGTGTTGTGGACCCGAATTGTTCACAAGTTGCACATGTTGGTATAGACTTGAATAATCTCACTTCCGCGGTCTCTAGCTGCGTCGATTGGTTCAAGGATAAAATCATGAGTGGTGGACGGATCAATGCTACGATTACGTACAATTCTAGCACGCAGAACTTGAGCATTGTCATGATCGATGTGGATGCCACGGGCACCAACATGAATTCCTCTGCTATCTACAATATAGTCAACATGACCAAGTATTTGCCGGAGTGGGTGAATTTTGGTTTCTCGGCTGCAACGGGTACGGATTATGAGTTCCACACTCTTGAGGCATGGGAATTCCGCTCTAATGTGCTAGTGGCTGGAAAAAAGAGAAAGTTATGGCTATGGGCTACCTTAGGCTCAGGTTCTTTCATTTTGCTGGTTCTTGTTCTAGCCTTTGTTTGGTTTCGTCACTGTTCGAAGAGAAAAGGAACTTACAAGAGCGGAGAAGAAGAGGCATTGGCAATCGATGAAGAATTCGAGCAAGTGCCAGGGCCCAAGAAATTCTCCCACAAGGACTTGGTGGTGGCAACCAATAATTTTGCAATTGAACGGTTGCTTGGAGAAGGGGGCTTTGGGAGAGTGTACGAAGGATACTTGACCACCATGAATGCCAAAGTCGCAATCAAGAAGATTAATCCGGGGTCAAGACAAGGGATAAAGGAGTATGCCACCGAAGTGAAGACCATAAGCCAACTCCGGCATAGAAATTTAGTCCAACTCATCGGGTGGTGTCATGAGAAAAAGGAACTACTTCTTATCTATGAGTTCATGTCTAACGGTAGCCTGGATACTCATCTATTCAAAGAAAGAACCTTCTTGCCATGGGAGAAACGATACAAAATCGCGCAAGGCATAGCCTCAGCATTACTTTACCTCCATGAAGAATGGGAACAGTGTGTGTTGCATCGTGATATAAAGTCCAGCAATATCATGCTCGATTCCGATTTTAATGCTAAATTAGGGGACTTTGGTTTGGCTAGACTAGTTGACCATGCCAAAGGATTACAAACAACAATATTGGCCGGAACCATGGGCTATATGGCTCCTGATTGTGTTTACACCGGCAAGGCGAGTAAGGAATCAGATGTCTATAGTTTCGGAATTGTCCTATTAGAAATAGCTTGTGGAAGAAAAGCCGTTGAGCCAAGGGCTGAGGAAAGCCAAGTCCTATTGGTGGATTGGGTTCGGGAGCTATATGGGATTGGGAGGATACTCGATGCAGCAGAGTCTAAACTCGGTACCAATTTCAATGAGAAGCAACTAGAGTGCTTGATGGTTGTAGGGCTGTGGTGCTCTCATCCAGACCACACCGCCCGTCCTTCCATAAGAGAAGCATTAAACGTTCTCGACTTTAATGCTCCGCTACCCAGTCTCCCATCGAAATTGCCAGTCCCTACATCTCTAGCACCTCTATCCTCATTCACCATGGCATCGATTGTTTCATCTCACACCACCTCGACAAGCGGCACCGAAGTGTCCACATTTACTGCCTCTTCCATACAATCTCATCAATCTGCTTCCTCTTCATTGCTCCCAAGTACAATATAAGTTACTACTTTTGGTATGTTTTTGAAAAATCAATTTGAATTGTAAATTGTACTTCGAAATTTGATGTCGGATACTATCTGCTTTCATATAAATTTCGTCATGTGTGTACCTCAATATTAACTCTTCATGTTTATACTTCGATTTGATCTCCAAGATTATCTAATGTAGTATGTGTCTTCTTTGATGGCTTAGTATCTGTTATCAATTGCTAGTTAGAGTCTCCTAGCAAAATCTACCATTCTTCTATTGTCCTTTCATGCTTCATGGAAGTTAAAACTCAATACAATTAATAGGTGAAAGCCTCGAACAAATTAAGGTTGAAAACATATGGTGCGCTCTCATTGCCTGAACTCATATTGAAACTACTTTTAAATCTTAAACTTTTTAGTTGGTCTTTATTGAAAAATTAGAAAAAATATATATTTTTTTTTTCTTATTGCACAAATTGAAAGATCTAGTATGCCCCAATTGCATTCGTAATGCAAGTTTTTAGGATCATTAGCGTACTCAAAGTCGGATGAAGCTAAATGCATTTTTTTTCTTTTGTTCGTAAAAAGGAGGTCCAATAAGCCAAATTACCACCAATTTGCGACAAACAACACGGGAACCAACTATTAGAAAGGCTAATCCAGACTTTTGAGTCGACAAATGAAGGGAGAATGCGGGACACTTTAACACCACCTGAGAACAAAAATCGAAATTGAGGAATGGTAAGCAATAGAGTTGAATATAGAAAATGAGCTACCTGATAAAGTTTGATAAACCCCACACTTTTGTCTTATTGTTCCAATCCAATGAACTCATCTCTGTCTTATTGAATGTTACTATTATTTGCAATATATCAATCCCCACTTGCCATATACTCCCGATGTCCAACGCCATCTTCCACTAGACAAGATGATGCTCTATGGGACATATTCCACTTGCCAAATACTCCCAAATGGGTACTAATTCCAATTGTTTGGAACTTAGAACTTATCTTATATAGGCTATTATAATCTCTATGGATGATTCATGGTTAAAATTGACTGGACGCGAATTTAGCGCGACCTAATCTACCAGGTAGCTTTTAGGAATTTTAGCTCGTTTGACTCGTGGTCGATAATTTTCGATCCACATTTGTGCATCTTCGACTCATCTGTGACTCTAGGTAATCGTAAAAATCGCAAGGTTTTAATTACGGGTACCGAGTACAGAATTGACAAAAAATTGGGTTAGTGCCATTCGACGCGAATTTTACAATTATGCAGAATCACCCACAATTCAATTACGTCATTCCATCAAATCAACCTATATCCGATCACCAATCGATTATAACGGTATCATATTGACCCTTGTTAATTATCACGATCGAGCAGTCAACTTCTGATCAAATTCTCAAGTTTATCGCATTTATATCCCTTAGAGAAAAAGGACCATAGGCGCGTCAACGAAATGCCCATTTCATTTTATCGAGATGGGGTCAAAATTCAAGATGTCACAACCTTGGTCCCATTCCATCCAGAGTTTTCATGCACTTCGTTTCTCTTCGTTAGGATCGATCTTTGCTTCTTGACTGAAACATAGATCCGGTTACTATGACTCGTCCCTCAGTCTCTTTCAACTGGCCATGGCATCGTTTGGAGTCCAAACTTTGGACCGTACACGAGAAAAGGCTAATTAGCCCAGGTCCAAAGCTCCCAACTTTCTCCGGCATGGTTTTTCAGGATCTTATAAGCTAACTTCGGTTTTTCCAACGATGAATCCTTTGTCTGATTACATAACATGCTTGTTTTGATAATCCTGAGGACAAGTCCAGAGGCCCCACTATCCGGAGATGTGCGGATAGACTTCATCAAGAGTAATTCATATGCAATTGATGAGATTTAAATGATATTCTCTAATATGTCGCGATTATATGACATCCAACATGATTATATCATTTTCACTAAAGTTTTCCACTAGATTTATGTTGCTTAAAATTTAACATTTTCACATTACAATGTACTATTCTTCTTTTGGAACATATTTCTCTGATTGGAACAATGGCAAGATCATCACCTAACCTTGCCGTTTTCATCCTTAAACTATTCATCGAGAAGGTTGCGAGTCTTTTCCTGTGGATTTCCAATGAACCAAATCAAGATGGTCTCCAAAAAAACAAAAAAACAAAAACTCACAGCCTTAGTCATGACATGCAGAAGCGTTTTCTTTAGAAGAGAACATGCATAGGCTTCCAGCATTATTCTCTGTCTTTTTATTTTCTATCTAAGCATCAGATTCATTGCTTCAGTGTCATGTGATGGAATGTCGTTTAATTTTCAGGCTTTCGATGGTCGAATTGTCCCGAAAGGTGACGCCTCTCAGTTGCCTTCACGCGTCCAGCTCACCATAAGTGATAGGAATCGGAACCTTAATTCCAGCGTGGGTCGAGCCACGTACCACGAACCGATGTGCCTTTGGGATAAGTCGACTAGCAATATGGCAGACTTCACCACTCAATTCAGCTTTGTCATCGGTTCAGAACATAATGAAACATTTGCTGATGGATTGACGTTTTTTCTCGCCCCCAATGGGTCAGACTTCGCAAGCAACTCGTCTGGTGGCAATCTTGCTCTTGTAAGTGTGAACCGAAACCCTTCCGACCCTTCTACCACATTCCATCGCTGTGGAATTCGACACTTTCTATGACAGGTCCACCAATTTTTGGGACCCGCGGTGTGAACATGTTGGTACAGATTTGATTAACTTCTCATCTGTCAACTTTACATGAATGGATTGGTTCGGGGACAAAATCATGAGCGGTGGACTCACAATGCTTCGATATCATACAATTCTAGAGCGCAAGATGTAAGTGTCCTCATGATCGATGCCACAGATCCAAAAAGGAACATTGCCAAGCACTCCCATTCAGTTAACCTGACAGAGTATTTGCCAGAATGGGTGACAGTCGGTTTCTCGGTGACCACGGGTTTGAGCTTTGAGTCGCACTCTGTACTCATGGGAATTTAGCTCTGATCTCCGAGTCCCCGAAAATGCAAGCAGAACAAGCAGTACTAATCCTGCAGACACAAACGCATATGACAAGGTCAGAGCGAAGGGGAGCAAGTCATGGTTGTGGTCTGCCATAGGTTTAGGCTCTTTCTTGTCCATCGCTTTTGTTCTAGGCTTTGCTTGGTTTTTTTACAGGTCAAAGAGAAAGATAAATGACAGGATTGGAGAAGAGAATGATCTCCTGTCAATTGAAGAAGAATTTAACCAAGTGACCGGACCCAAGAAGTTCTCCTACAGGGACTTGGTAAGGCGACCGATAATTTTGCAGCTGCACAATTGCTTGGGAAAGGGGGTTTCGGAAAAGTTTATGAAGGCCGCTTGATTGGCATTAACTCTAATGTCACAATCAAGAAGATAACTCCAGAGTTGAGACATGGGATAAAGGAGTATGCCACATAAGAGAAGACCATCAGCCAACTCAGGCGCAGAAACTTAGTCCAATTCATCCATTGGTGTCATGAGAAAAAGGAACTCCTTATTTATGAGTTTATGTCTAATGGTAACTTAGACTCTGACTTATTCAAGCACTGAACCTCTTTGACGTGGAAAAAGCGGTACAAAATTGCACAAGGTATAATCTTTGCATTGTTATACCTCCATGAAGAATGAGAACAATGTGTTGTCCATAGGGACATAAAGTCGAGCAACATTGTGCTTGATTCAGACTTGAATGCTAAGCTGGGGGACTTTGGATTGGCTTGGCTAGACTTGTTAGCCACACCAAAGCGTCACAAACGACTAACTGTATTGGCCAAAACCATGGGATATATGGCTCATCAATGCATTTACACAAGCAAAGCTAGTAAGGAATCAGATGTGGATTCACGGGTAACGGAAGGCCAAGTTCGGCTAGTGGATGGGGTTTGGGAGCTCTATGGAATTGGAAAGCTGCTAGATGTAGTGGACTCGAAACCATGCAGTGATTTCGATGACAAACAATTGGAGCAATTGATGATCGTACGGCTTTAATGCGCTCATCTAGACTCCAAAATTCGGTCCTCTGTAAGAGAAGCTCTAAATCTTCCGTATTAGGATGTCCATGTGAGTGAGTTATGTTAAAGAAATCCCATATCAGAGAATGAATGTCGTGTAGAGCAGTTAATATATTCTAGTTAACTTATAACTCATTGACTTAATCTTTTGAGTGAATAAAGGTTCAACTAAATATGTTAACGGATCCAGACTTGGACTCTCTCTTGGCCATCTCCCCGAAAGAAAATATTGGACTTCTATTGTGCACTCCCCACATTCTAAACTTTGATACTTCGCCACCTGCCCTTCCATCAACAATGCCGGTCCCAACATATCTCGCACCTCCTCTGTCTATACTGTCGACCTGGTCACACCTTTCATCTTTTAGGGTTTCATTTGGCCAGTTGGTCATAGCATCGAAATGTCCACATGTACTACCTTGTCTAAGCGATCCTCTTGTTCATCTTCTTCTAAAATGATTTCATATGCTGAATGAGCTCTTATTTTCAGTTGTAACTTTGACAATTACTGTGAATTGTAACTCCCAAGTTCTTTTTTTTTTTTTTCTGGATAGATTTCAAAGAATGTTCGTTTACCTTGCCTTCGTTTCGCAGAAATTTTTTTGTCCAAAAACAAAGATGGAGTGCATTTGCGTGGCGATCACACATGTTCAACGCAATTATCGTTCTTACTGATTCGTTGAACCATTCCAAGATGATCCCCCGACGAAGTTGGCAGCCTTAGTCCGGAGCCCCGCATGCAGACAACGATCTTCATATGAGAGCGGAGACGCAGTTTGTGTTAGTCCTCAAGATCAATAGCAATTGAGCAAATTAAAAAGCGGTGCCTTTACACGAAAGAGTTATATTCAAAATTTAATAACAGCTTGACATCTCCCTTTTCTAAATCAATTTTATAAAACCAAACTAAATTAGGGCCTATTTGTTAACATTTCTATTTCTCAAAATTTCTATTATTCTATTCCTTGGAATAAAAGAAGAATAGAAATCCATTTGATAACTTTAGTTGAATTTTCTATTCTTTGGCATAGAAAAACAGTTAGGAAATAGATTTAGAACAAAAAAAAAGAAATAGAAAAAAGTTAGTTTTTGTTTTGGGGAACAATTTCTAAAATAAGTCATTTTCTTTTCTTTTTTTTTTTTTTTTTCTTCATCTTCCTCCTCTAACCGATCATCAGAGCCTCACTGGTGGCCAAGGAGGCTCCCTTGAGGCTAGTGAAGTCGTTGGCTCTCATCTCTGGTCGGTTGCTGGCCATTGCCAAGACCTAGCGATCGGCTAAAGGAGGAAGAAGAAGAAATGGAAAAAAGAAAAATGTCAGAAAATTTTTTAAAAAAATAAAAGAAATTCTACATCACAAAAATAATTTAAGAATCCCACCAAACGCATTCATATTCTTTTTCTATCTTGGGTATAGAAATTTTGCGGTTACCAAATACATTCTTCTTGCTAAAAAATTATTCCAAGAAATAGAAATAGAAAAAAATATTTTTAAAAAGAAATTAATTTCAGAAATAAAAATGTTACCAAATGAATCTTTAGTCAGACAAAAGGACATTGACAATTTTTTAATGAGGATGATTTTTGTTGTGGCTAGCATGTGTAATGCATTGCAGTCGAACTACTCTTATTAATCAATAATGGAAGGGCAACCTTGACATTTGTTAAGATGACCCCTTAGATTGTATTAATTCCTGCGATTTTCTTTTTCTATTTTTTTCCTTTTTATATTTCCAGTCTAGAGAGTAGTTGTTGTGGAAGCTTCATGTGGATACTCTCATTTTTTATTACGTTTTGTTAAATTAATATCTCGAGTTTAAATTTAGATAATGATTTGTTAAATTGAATTTATTGATAAGAATTTTTCCAAGTGAATTATATATCAGATGAAGAAGTTTTCCTCGTACTAGATTTTCTTTTGGATATCCAAAGGAAAGCAACGACATAAGAAAAAGGTAATCTATAGCTACGAGACCAAAGTGGAAATAAAATAAAGAAAAGCAAAGGGTTTCTTCTTTTACTTGCAGCAGCCGACACTTTTTGCTGCACGGTGGGCCCAGGTCCAATTGTTGACCGTGGGCACACACGGACCAAAGCAAAACGAGGGTTTTCTATCTCACTAGCCGCCGAAGCCCTACGAAGTAGACAGAGCCACACGAAAGGAAAGTCTAGAAGCCGACTAGAAGCAGCAACTTATATGTGAAAGAAGAAAATTCAATAACGCTGCACAGTCTTGATTTTCGGTCATGCGAGAAGAGTATTGTTTGGGCTTGAACACACGGTTATTTTCATGTTGTAAGTTTATATTATTTATTTATAAATACTTTAGGTTTGAGTTTAAATTTAAATTTGAGAAACATTAGAGTGTATGAACGATTATAAACTCTAATTTTCTTATTATAATAAATTATTTGCTACTATCTCTCCATGTAAACATAAGTACTCGATACTCATAATGAATTACATAAATCTTTGGAGTTCTTATTATTTATCGTTTATTTATTTGATGATTTCGCATTAACGTAATTACAAGATTATGTCATTTTCGCATATTATATTCCAACATGTTGAAACGTTCTGAGTGTTCCCAAATTCAGGGGCAATCTAGAAACCTCAAGGAGAATGAAGCTTTACGGCTTAGATATCAAAAGTTTCGAGATCCAAATGATATATTTATGACAAATGACATATTTACTCTCCATTAGTTTCAATTAAATCGGATTAATATTTAAAAAAAAAAAATCATAAGCCGATACACCTATAACAAATGGAGGGTAAAACTCCAAACCGGTACACCCGCTAATCAGCATATGTCATCCAACTTAGTAATTTGATAATAAAATTTAATGAAAATTAATGAAAGGTAAATTTATCATAAATGTACTAATTGAATTTTTAGTAATTAAAAAATTAGTTTGGAATAAATTTATTACATATGTATTAATTTATGATTTTTCATGATATTGATCTTAATCTTAAAAATTCCCTTGTCTATCACAAAGTCAACATTTAGGAACAGCGGGACTAGAGTCTAGAGCTATATTAAACAAGCCTAAAACTCCCATGCCTTCTTTCATTATTGATCTCATCTTAAGGACAAACGACCTTGGTCCCATCCCATCCAATCTACTCACATGAGCTATCTTTTGTCCTTTATATGGCATTGCTTTGTTGACCTTTCTCTTTGTTATGATCGATCTTTACCGCTCACTGAGCCATCGATCCGGTCACTCTGATTCGTTAAACAGTCTCTTTCGCGAGAAAAGGCTAATTAGCTAGCGCAAGTCCAAAACCCACCAACTTTACCCAACAAGCTTGTTTTAGTACCTTATAAACCGGCTCTAGATTTTCCAATGACGTATATTTTCTATTGACATACTATATTTTATTGGTTATTCCAGAGCACTAGTGCAAAGGTCCCGCTCTCTGCAGGCCTGTTCAACATCCTGCAAGTCTTGTGAATTAATTAAGACTTTGAAATGTGCATATGGGCCTAACCCAGAGGTATTTGGATGTAATTGATGTAATTTGAATAATGTACGCTATTATGCCATCATCGTATTACATCCAATATGATTGTATTCTTTTTACTGAAGTTTTCAACTATATTAGTATTGCTTATAATTTATCGTTTTCCCATCTCGACATACTATTCTTCCCTTGGAACATATCCATCAGAGATTGAACAATGCCAAGATCCTTGTGTGATCTTGTCTTTTCCATCCTTTAACTATCTATCGTGAAGCTTGAGTGTCTTTTCCTGTGGTTTCCATTAATCCCTTCCAAGATGGTCTCCAATAAAATTCAGCCTTAGTCATGACACCTCCAAACACACAGACATAGAAACGGTTTTATTGTTTTTTTCTTCTCTAAGAGAGCATGCATAGCTTTGCTTGGTTTGGTTACAGGTTAAACAGAATTGGAGAAGAGAATGATGTCCCGTCAATTGATGAAGAATTTGACCGAGTGACAGGGCCCAAGATATTCTACGAGGACATGGTCACGGCTACTAATAATTTAGCAGATGCACGATTGCTTGGGAAAGGGGGGTTTGGAAGAGTTTATGAAGGCTGCTTGCTTGGTGTAAATACTATTTTCACTATCAAAAAGATCACACCCGAGTCCAGACAAGGGATAAAGGAGTACATGACTAAAATGACCAAAAGCCGACTCAGGCATAGAAAATTAGTCCAACTCATCGGATGGTTTCATGAGAAAAAGATACTCCTCCTTATCTATGAGTTCATGTCTAACGGTAGCTTAGACTCTCACTTATTCAAGCACCGAACATTTTCGATGTGGGAAAAGCAGTGCTGAATTGCACAAGGCCTAGCCTCGGCATTGCTATACCTGCATGAAGAATGGGAACAATGTGTCATGCAAAGAGATATAAAGTCAAGCAATATCATGCTTGATTCAGACTTTAATGCTAAATTGGGGGACTTTGGCTTAGCTAGGCTGGTTGACCATGCCAAAGGGTCACAAACAACTGTACCGGCTCGAACCATGGGCTATGTGGCTTCTAAATACATTTACATGAGCAAAGCCAGCAAGGAATCTGATGTGTTTAGTTTTGGCATTGTCCTCTTAGAATAGCATGTGGAAGACCTGTTGTAGATTCATGGGTAACAGAAAACCAAGTTTGGCTCGTGGATTGGGTTTAGGAGCTCTATGGGGTTGGAAAGCTGCTAGATGTAGTGGACCCCAAACTAGGCAGAGATTTTGATGAGAAAATATTGGAGCATTTAATGATCGTAGGGCTTTGGTGTGCTCATCCAGACTCTAACATTCGGCCCTCTATAAGAGAAGCACTAAATCTTTTCGACTTTGGTGCTTCGCCACCAGCTCTTCCATCATCATTGCCAGTCCCAACATATCTGCACCTCCTCCATCTATAGTGTCGACATGGTTACTCCCTTCATCCTTTGGTGCCTCGACTGGTGGTGAACCAGTTGCTCACAGCATCGAAATGTCCACATCTACTACATTGTCTAAGCAATCCTCTTGTTCATCCTCTTCTGCATTGATTTCAGTTGCAGAATGAGCTCTTATTTTCAATTTAATTTCGACTATTACTGTGATCTGTAACTTCACAAGTGAGCTGTTTTCCGGAGAGTTTCCGGAAAATGTTCAGTTACCTTCCATTTGTTTCGAGGATATCATCCAAAACAATTATTCCTCATTTTTTGACATTTAAATTGCTTAAGAAAAAAATAATTCAACGGAAATTTCCCTTGTAGTCAATAGCACCCACTCCTTGAACTTGAGGTTGTGCTCGAGAGTTTTTCTTAAATTTGTAAAGCATAATTTTTCCGGAACAAATATCAAATAACGACTTCCACATTATCTGCAAGGTACAATCAAACATCTGAAGATATAATCATTTTCCTTGGAAATAAGCTCCATTGAAACTATTTTCCAGCGAAGTTTTTTTTTTTTTTTTGGTAAAATATTTTCCAGCAAAGTTCATTTTTTGTGAAAGAAACAAAGCTTGAATCAAGTATTAATCCACAGAGTTCCCTGTTGTTTCACAATTGTAATGCTTTGAAAGTGGTTAACCTGCCAGTTTTTACATGATGGATGTGCTCACAAAGATCATGATTCTGAGGGACTGAAAACATATGCATCATTATACTTCTCATGAGTTCCTTCCATGTTATATAGGATGTTATTATCTGTGCTTCTCTGAGGAAGAAAAAGAAAACTAGTGTTTGGTAAGACAAGATTTTGAGGACACTTCTGTTACCAGGGCATAGGGAGTACTCGTTTTTGTTTCATTTGAGCAGTGACAACATGATCTAGAAAGCTTTGAGCCCACGCATCAGTTCAACTAAGCAGGGAATGAGCCCTGTAGTTAAACTTGATGAGCAAGGTATCTACATCTTGAGCTTTGAAAGAACGAATATGTTATCTGACAAAATTTTGGGCATTATTTTTACAGGGAATCTTCTTTTTCTCTATCTTCTTCTTTTTGTGATGGTGAGCTTGGAATATCTGAAGCTTCTGCGAGTTTTTCAAGCATCAAAACAACTTCAGTTGTGTCGTCCAAATAATATTTTTCTTTACTTGGTTTCTGTCCCCTGTGCATGCAAAAAATGGATGCATTCGGAGAGACTGCCCCTGGCAATAGCACCGCCAGAAATCTCGAACTTGTCCTTACCAGATCTGTGGTCACCGATGCATAACTGAAAGTCAGCCTGTCTTCTGTTCTCAGGCCATTGAAGATAATATCTTCTCTGCAACCACTTTTTTACTTACAGCACACCAAAATGTAAGCAATCTACCACAGGCTGAAGAGATGCTCGACTTCAGATGCACAGCAGGTGAAAACAGCAACATCCAAACGGTAAACTGCACTTAACTATGTCAGCCTAAAGATAAATTTCATATAATCCTGTCTCGAAAAGTCAAGTCAACCTCTTAATGTTGATCCAGGATTTGAACAGGATGGATTGATTTTCATGAGTAGCATCCACCTATGACTATAAATCCACCTCATGCTTTGCATCCTGAAATCTTCAAGTTTTAGCAGTTCTTAGAAGAGAAGACCTAAAAGAGCAAAACCAAGACAGCCACACATGTAGGGACATCATACAGGCCTTTCCCTACAGCTTTGGTCTGCAGTAATAAAAACTATGCTGACTTGCAAGGAAAGACAATCACTGGAATATGAATGACGAGACAACCTCCTAATGAATTTCGAACATAGTGCCCCGCAGATGAAGAGCTAACATTGATGTGAATTGTTGCGGAAAGGATCGTTCTACGAAGACCCAGATGGTGCGAATTGCAAACCTTGACCTCCAATCAAACCTGTGATTGGCAACCTCGGTATGAACGTGACCTATTGACGAACGCGTGTCAACCAACCAACGTTATAGACACCACGAGCGAAAGAATTCGCTATCTCGCTCGATAAGTCAAATCAACCGCCAAAGAGAATCTTGATAAGGTCAAGTCCTCAAAAGAGCAGTAGAAGAAAACCTCTCAATTCTTGTCCTTAAAAATAAAATCTATCTGTCCCCCAAAGAAATTCAGTCAATCTTATATATATAGGCCTTCTAGCAACCACACAAACCCTAAAACCAACCCTAAAAAAAGCTAATGCGTCATATTCTAGAATATTCCTAAACAAGAAGAATATTCCTATTTGAATTGGTCAAATATTTGGTGACCAGATAATTAAATTGTGCCAAGATTTCCCAAATTCTTCAAGATTTGATCTAAGGTCATCTCCATGCCAAAGATCATGAACCATGACACCAACAGCTTGCCTAAATTGCTTGGCCCGCGCTCGAGTGATCGAACAAGTAGGAGTAGATAATGGGTCCTTAGCACCTCCTCCTCAATATGGCTCGATGTCCACATCATTCCCTCCCCCGTGCAAAGGATTTGCCCTCAAATCATCACTGGCATCAAAAAGAGTCAAGTCAGAAGCATTAAATGTGGCACTAACGTCATACTTACCCGGAAGATCGAGCTTGTAGGCATTATTGTTAACTCTTTCCAAAACCATGAATGGTCCATCCCCTCGCAGTAATAACTTAGAATGTTGCTGCTCAGGAAATCTCTCTTTGCGCATATGAACCCAAACCCAATCGCCGGGTTCAAACACCACTTCCTTGCGCCCTTTGTTGGCTTGCCTTGCATATTGCTCAGTCTTGTGCTCAATATTTGCGAGTGTCTTCTCGTGTAACGCCTTGACAAATTCAACTTTCTTTGCTTCATCTAAATCCACACGCTCATCAACAGGTAAAGGGGTTAAATCTAACGAAGTTAACGGATTAAAACCATAGACAACCTCAAATGGTGTAAATTTAGTAGCAGAATGCATGCTCCTATTATATGCAAATTCAACATATGGCAGACAATCTTCCCAAGATTTTATGTTCTTTTTAATAATAGCACGCAACAATACCCCTAAAGTTCTATTAACTACCTCGGTTTGACCATTGGTCTGTGGATGACAAGTAGTAGAAAATAACAACCGTGTTCCTAATTTTTTCCACAATGTTTTTCAAAAGTAGCTAAGAAATTTAGAATCTCGATCTGAAACAATCGATCTAGGTATGCCATGCAAACGAACAACTTCCCTAAAGAACAAATCAGTAACATGAGATGCATCATCAGTTTTATGACAAGGTATAAAATGAGCCATATTTAAAAACCGATCAATAACCACATAAATGGAATCTCTACCATTCTTAGACCTAGGCAATCCTAACACAAAATCCATAGAAATATCAGTCCAAGGATGCGTTGGAATAGGTAATGGTGTATACAAGCCATGCGGTTTAGTTGTAGACTTAGATTGCTTAGAAGCAATGCATCTCTCACAGACACGTATGACATCTCTCTTCATATGTGGCCAATAAAAATGTTCATGCAGCACCTCATAAGTCTTATTAATGCCAAAATGCCCCATTAAACCACCACTATGCGCTTCCCGCACCAATAATTCACGCAAAGAACACTTAGGCAAACATAGTTTGTTTTCAGGAAAAAGATAACCTTCATGCCTATAAAATTTATCAAATGTAGTGTGACACCCCGAACCCTTCGTAGGTCGTCACCAGCGCCAATGCTACACTTTATTACCTTTTCCTATCTTTCTAAGATGCGTCATTAATCGCAGGCATTTTTTTTTTTTAAAGTGGTCCCAGCGCAACTTGTAGCGGAAGCAAATTAAACATCACCATCTATCCCCCTACCCATCCATGATACAAATACACACCACTAATCACCATAATTTTATAAACAAGCCACGACACTTTATTTACATATATATTTTCAAGATGGGATTTCTTTTGGGTCGGTACATCAAAAAGGAAAAGCTAGGACTCAGCCACGTCCAGCCTAAAACCTCAAAAAGAAACTCTCGACCCTCAACATCATACGAGTATGAACCCCCATCGAAAGTGTCGACTATCTACATCAAAAAGATCCAGCTCCTACTCGTCGCGCGCGGGTCTCACATCCAACCCAGTGCATTAGGCGGTGGCGGCGGCAACATCCCTCGCATCGCTCCATCCCGACGAACGTGCACAGAAATGAACTCCTGAATGACAGGACCTCCAGCCAAGCCCATGTCATACATCACTAGACAACATACTCGGATAAAAGTCATTCCGGGAACAGAGGGATAGTCTATCTCAACACACTCGACCTCTACATCGGATGGTATCCCATAAAATGTACCCCGCGTAACGGCAGGAAGCGGCATATTGGCTAATCTGAAATGTTATCCCCAAAAAGGGTGAGTACAACCACTCAGCAGATATGGAAATCCAATAACAACTCAATGCACCATGCATATCATCATACATTGCAGGCATTGCTTACCTTTGATATCATGCGCAATCATGCATCATCATATCTTACATATCATCATCATGGCATCTCATATATAATTATCATCATCATGCATTTCATCATGCATATCATACCATGGATGATCATCATATCACATCACGCATCATCATCATCACATCATCATGCATATCATCATGCATATCATATCATGGGTGATCATCATATCACATCACATATCATCATCATCATCATCATCATCATCATTATCATGCATATCGTATCATAGGTGATTATCATATCACATCACATATCATCATCATCACATCATCATGCATATCATCATGCATATCATATCATGGGTGATCATCATATCACATCACATATCATCATCATCATCATCATCATCATCATCAGCATCATGCATATTATCATGCATATCGTATCATAGGTGATCATCATATCACATCACATATCATCATCATCATATCATCATGCATATCATCATGCATATCATATCATAGGTGATCATCATATCACATCACATATCATCATCATCATGCATATCATCATGCATTAATTTCCATTTTTATCTTTAGATTTGATCACCACATCACCCATTCTCAATTATCATCCCTTCGGGCAAAAACCTCCGACAGGTTTCCCAGCATTCCAGCCATCCCATGGCCACCAGGCTTCCGGCCCCCCACATTCCGGGCATCTCGCATCTCAACTAGCATCACGAGGCATTCCCTTCGGGCAGAAACCTCCGACAGGGCTTCCAGCCTTTACCCTTCTAGCCAGGCATCCCGCACCCCAATCCTGGTGTCGCGAGGAACCTCCGGGCATGTATCCAAGATACAACCGGACATCCAGCCCCCCACATTCCGGGTACCTGAATCTCCCAGGGAATTCCGGCAATGCATCTCTGTACATTCCGGCCTCATCCTCCACCATAACCTCTTACTCACATATCATTTTCCACATTCACCATCCTTTTAATCTCATTATTACATGGCATATGATTAACACATGCATCACAATTTATAATCATACATACACCAATGTCATATAACAATGCATAATAAATTCAATGGAGTTCATGGCCAATAAAATAATCCCTTTTATTTTTTTATTATTTTATTATTTTATTATTATATTTATTTATTTTCATAAATATTAAATTTAATATCTATGATTTTCCCAAAATCATAATATTTAAACAATCATTAAACAAACCAATAGGATGACAATTTCATACAAAGTTCATGGCTAAATTGAATTTCGCATAATTTCACAATTTCCACAAAATAGCACATGATATTCGGATAATGACCAGAATTGCACAGTTTCCAAATAAATTCAATTAAAATACTCATACGGCCTCCAAAAATTACGAAATTTTACAGGGTGATAGCCAAAACATTTTCGTGCATTTTTCATGAAGAACTCCAAGCCAAATTCTTTTTAGATTAATTTATACAACCCCACGAAACTTCTGGAACCACTACCGCATTGTCCAGAATACACATCTCCGAAATATTAAGATTTCACCCATCTATTCTCTTTAGTTTCCTCTGAAATTTGAGTATGTTATGTACCAAGGTGTCCTTTACAAGTTTCATGAAGAGATCTAGGTCAAATAACCAAATTATGGTCACCATTTAAGTCCATGAAGTCTCAGGTGTCTCGGAATACATTCACCAGAATCACCGTCTCCAAGATCTAGCCGATTTACCAAGTTATACTTGTTCTTTTCGCTTCAAATTTGAGTATGTTGTATTTTAAGGTGTTACCTAAAACTTTTATGAAGACATTGAAGTCAAATCTTCAACAAAAATCAACATGCAAACAAGAATCCAACAAGAAGTCAGTGAAAACTTCACAGATCTGGGGTCTCCGTAAAATAGAACTTTAACCCCTCATACCTCCATAATTTTCCACGAAATTTCAGTATGTTATACTACAAGATGTTATCTACAACTTTCATGAAGACAACAAAGCCAAAATCGGACTCCAAACACACATGCAAGCTCAAACAAGTTACTGACTCCTACAAATCGAGCAAGAACAGTCACACGGCTTGAAAACAACCAACCCTTACCTCGGTTTTTCGCACTTAAAACACCTAAAATCTAACATGCAATCAACAAAACAAACATGCAAGAGAAGTTAAGGACTCCACTTGCCTCTAGGATGAACGACGACGACGTAGGGCGAACGGACGGCGGGACACGGCGGTTTCCTCCTCGGCTCCGCCTCCTCTCCCTCTCGGTCTCTCCCTTTCTCTCGAACTCTCTCTCTCTCTCACCCTCTCTCGGCCGAATGAGCAAAGAACCGGCCACCTTCTCTCTCTTCTCCCCTCTTATACTCCCTAATCTTCATGATTGATAATGATTGCTTTGCCTAAAAACTAACCAATGCATGCTCTTGCCCTTTGCCACTTGTCTCATTGGATTTTAAATTTGATTTTGGGCTTGGGCTTTGGAGTTGGGCCATCCGGCCACTCCTCTTGGGCTGGTCGACAGCCTCCTTTGGGCTCTAATGGGCCGACTAGCTTGGCCCACCAAGCTTTAGGCCAATGGGTCCAAGGCCCATTCGAATTTAATCCCCCTTTTTTTTTTGAAATTCTTCTTTAAATATTTTTGAGTTCCAATTTTCATCTCGGCCAAAGTCTTGGGATATTTTTGGTTATTGAAATTTAAATCATATGGCCAAGCATAGATTATTAATCTATTAAATTTAAATTTCCACAATCACAAGCACAAATCATCAAATTAAAAGACTAATGGCTAAAACATAAGCCATGGAAATTCTACCACCTAATTAAAGACTTTAACACACCTTATGGCTTGGCTTTGAATTTCTGGGATGCCACATGTAGCGTGTTCACATGCTTCATACACTCTTCCAAAGTCCTCATCATCAATATATAAGCCCTTAATATGCTCAAAACCTAGACACTTTGCTTCTAAAATAGTTAGAATTGCATACCTTCGAGAAAGTGCATCGGCTACCACATTCTCCTTACCTTTCTTGTACTTGATCACATATGGAAAAGTCTCGATGAACTCCATCCATTTGGCATGTCTTTTATTCAACTTTTGCTACCCTTTCAAATACTTCAAGTCTCATGGTCGGTGTGGATCACAAACTCTTTTGGCCATAGATAATGTTACCAAGTCTCCAAAGCTCGTACTAAAGCATACATCTCTTTATCATAGGTAGGATAATTCAATATTGCTCCACTCAATTTTTCGCTGAAATAAGCTATGGGACGCCCTCCTTGCATCAACACAACTCCAATTCCTGTACCAGAAGATCGCACTCTATCTCAAAAGTAGCACTGAAATTTGGCAAAGATAACAAAGGAGCATTAGTCAACTTATCTTTTAAAAGATTAAATGCTTTATCTTGCTCTTCTCCCCACGTGAAACCCACGTGCTTCTTGATAACCTCAGTTAAAGGTGCAGCAATGGTGCTGAAATTTCTCACAAATCATCGATAAAAACTCCCCAATCCATGAAAGCTACGCACCTCTCCTATGGTCTTAGGCGTTGGCCATTCACAGATTGCTTTAACCTTTTCTTCATCAACCTGTATACCATCAGCACTAACAACAAATCCTAGAAATACTAATTTGTTGGTAACAAAAGAGCACTTCTTTAGATTAGCGTATAATTGCTCGGCCCTTAAAACCTGCAAGACAACTCGCACATGCTCAATATGGTCATCAGGACTTCGGCTATAAATCAAGATGTCATCAAAATAGACAACCACAAATCGACCAATAAAAGCACGCAAAACATGATTCATAAGTCGCATAAACGTGCTCGGTGCATTAGTTAATCCAAATGGCATTACTAACCACTCATATAATCCATACTTGGTTTTAAATGCAGTTTTCCATTCATCACCTTCTTTCATCCTAATTTGATGATAGCCACTTTTCAAATCGATCTTAGTGAAAATGCAAGAACCATGCAACTCATCCAACATGTCATCTAACCTAGGAATAGGATGTCGATACTTTACCGTAATATTATTGATTGCTCGGCAATCGACACACATTTGCCAAGTTCCATCCTTCTTTGGCACCAACAAAACATGGACGGTGCACGGGCTAAGACTCTCTCTCACATACCCCCGTTCCAAAAGTTCGCTAACTTGCCGCTGAAGTTCCTTTGTCTCATCGGGATTACTTCGATATGCGGGTCGATTAGGTAATGGCGCACCAGGAATCAAGTCAATTTGATGTTCTATGCCTTGAATCGGTGGTATCCCTTGAGGAAGTTCATTAGGAAAGACATCTTCAAATTCCTGCAATAAAGACACAATAGGACTAGGCAAACTTGGGTCAAGATTGTTAGTAGAAAACAAAACCTCCTTGTACACAAGTACAAGCATTGGTCAATCTAGAACTAAAGCTCTCCTCACTTCACTTGATTTTGCATAAAAATTATTTTGCCTCTTTTCTTTCCTCTCTTCTTTTCCCTCGGTTTTTACCACAATTCTTCTCTCGGCCTCTTCTTTTCCTTGCATCTCAGACACATCACGCAAGCCCTCGCATTTCTCACATTTTCTCTCTCTCTCTCTCAGCTTCTCGTTGTAACTTTAACTGATCTTGATACACCTCACTAGGTGTCATTGGTACTAAGGTATAAGTCTTTTGATTCTTCACCAATGAATAACGATTAGTATATCCATCATGATGTACCTTTCGATCATATTGCCATGGTCTTCCAAGCAAGATATGACCCGCTTGCATAGGTACAACATCACACTCTACCTCGTCCTTATATCTCCATATCTCAAATGGGATTCGGACTTGCTTCGACACTTTCACTTCTCCACTATCATTCAACCATTGAAGTATATAAGGCCTAGGGTGCTTTGTCATCTTCAAACCCAACTTATCCACCATAATGCAACTTGCCACATTTGCACAACTACCTCCATCAATTATCATACTACAGATCTTACCATTCACCACGCATCTTGTATGAAACAAGTTATCTCTTTATTGGTGATGCTCCTCCTCCTTTATTTGCACACTCAAAGAACGCCTAACCACCAATAAGTCTCCTTTTATAGCCACTTCTCCATCACTACAATCCTCCAATGGTGGCATCTCATCATCCTCTTCTTCCCTTTCACTTTCGGACTCAATAATACCATGTCCAGTCATGATCATCACCCTCATATTAGGGCATTGATTCGCCATATGACCCCTGCCCAAACACTTAAAACATTTAATCTCACGAGTTCTGGTGTTAGAGTTTTCGATTTTACCTGAAGCCAGATTCGTTCCAACTTTACCGTCCCTCTCCTTCTCCTTTGAGGTTTCGATTTTAGTGTTGTTTCCTCTCCAATTTGGCTTCTCATATCTTTTCCAATTGGATCTCCAATTCTGATTTGAACCTCCTCCACTCTTGTGATTTCGATCCAACTTCAATTGTCGCTCAACTTTGATAGCTTTGTCCACCAATTCCTCCAATTCAACATAGTGTTGCAACTCCACCACCCTTGCTATGTCTTGGCTCAAACCACTCAAAAATCTTGACATTCACGATCCTCCACCACATTAGCACGGATCATGGCAATCTCCATCTCCTTGTGATACTCTTCCACGCTCTTATTGCCTTGTGTGAGATTTTGTAACTTTTGAAACAAATCTCGGTGGTAATGACTAGGTACAAAACGCCTTCTCATCACCACTTTCATCTCATCCCACGTCTCTATTGGTCTTTCACCATTGCGTCTCATACTAGTCACAAGTTGATCCCACCAAATTATAGCATAATCAATAAATTCAACAGCTGCAATTTTTACCTTTTTGAGCTCGGAGTATCGTTGGCAATCAAATACCATCTCCATGCGTTTCTCCCATTCTAGATACACATCGGGATCATTCTTCCCTTGGAAAGAAGGAATCTTCATCTTGATATTGCCAAGTTCATTATCTTCTCAGTGTCTAAACCCTCGAGCTCCATTCCACCTTCCAAATCGAGCATCTCGATCATCCTCCATGTCGGCCTCATCATCATCATAATGCCGTTGCCTTCTATGTCGTGTTCTAGAGGTGTCTCGCTGATGTTGCGGCCTTCCTCGGGGTAGCTCTCAGTCACCATCAACCCTCATGTCATTCCCCATCATTCGGCCACTAAGCTCCTCCACTACGGCCTTCAATTGCTGGATGCTTTCCACAAGCGCTTCATCCCTTCGTATGGAGCCAACCTCCTTTTGATTCACACTTTCTTCGTGCGACATATTTTAGACTTGCAAGTAAACGTTAGTCATAAAAATCCTCACCAATCACTCCCTCACGTGTTTCTCTCAAGGTGTTTGTCACTCCCCTCGTGTTTAACTCAAGTGTAGGCTTTTTCACCTTCAATTAAGCTTACACACTCTTGCCTTTTTTCCTCTCGTATTCTCTTTTCACAAGCTCTTTATCGGACTCAAAACTTGTCTCTCAACCCTCTCACGACAATCAATCGAACTAATCAAACAAGATTATATCACTATTGATTTTGATTCAGCAAGTAACAATTTCAAACCAACAAGTACAACCTTCGAAATTCCAATTGAAACGCAAATCACTACTGATTTTGTTTCAATTTGGTCTATTAAAAAAAACGAGTCGACTTCTTGATTTTTTTTTGTTCGGCTAATTTTTTTTGCCGAAGCTTTTTTTTTCTCTTGCGCACTTTTTTTTTGTGTGCGTTTTCTTTCTCTTCTTTTTTTTTCTTTTTTTTTTGACGAACTCAGATACAATTTAAGATGCTAGAAAAGAAAATTTAAAACTAATAGCAAACAACTACGTATGGGAGCACAAAAGCAATTGGATCCCTAAATTAGCTAGAACCGAAACCCTAGCTCAATAAATCTCAAATTTCTGAATATCAACAGAAAATTAAAGATAAATAGACCTTGTAAAAGCAAGCTCTGATACCAAACTGATGTGAATTGTTGCGGAAAGGATCGTTCTACAAAGACCCAGATGGTGCGAATTGCAAACCTCGACCTCCAATCAAATCTATGATTGGCAACCTCGATATGAACATGACCTGTTGACGAACGCGTGTCAACCAACCAACATTATAGATGCCACGAGCAAAAGAATTCACTATCTCGCTCGATAAGTCAAATCGACCGCCAAAGAGAATCTTGATAAGGTCAAGTCCTCAAAAGAGCAGTAGAAGAAAACCTCTCAATTCTTGTCCTTAAAAATAAAATATATCTGTCCCCCCAAAGAAATTCAGTCAGTCTTATATATATAGGCCTTCTAGCCGCCACACAAACCCTAAAACCAACCCTAAAAAAAACTAATGCGTAATATTCTAGAATATTCCTAAACAAGAAGAATATTCCTATTTGAATTGGTCAAATATTTGGTGACCGGATAATTAAATTGCGCCAAGATTTCCAAGATTCTTCAAGATTTGATCCAAGGTCATCTCTACGCCAAAGATCACGAACCATGATACCAACAGCTTGCCTAAATTGCTTGGCCCGCGCTCGAGTGATCCGGGTGGAATAGATAATGGGTCCTTAGCACCTCCTCCTCGATATGGCTTGATGTCCACATCAAACATCCCCTTCCATTGAGCAAATATATGTAACATGATCCATATTCATAACTCATTCCAAGTCTTAGTACTTTTCCATTAGAAAGAACTAAGACAGGACTTCATACGATGTCAGAAACTTCAGTGTGTTGTATTCCATCCTAAGGAATGCAAAACAAGTGTTCACAAGAAAATTTTACTCATCTTTTCTCCATGTCATTTCACCCTAGCCTCTATTCTTGCTCCAATCGGGATGGTTCTTGACAGGGTCAATTGGAGAAATTTCTCCGGCATTGAAGGCTCAAAAGGGCCAAAATAAGGAGATAAAGTGTCATTTTCCGAACAACTGAGTCAAGTTTAGGAACCAAAAACACTTTTTTTTTTTCAAAATCTCCTTTAATTTTGCTCCTTTGTATCTCTTTTCTGCCGCCGTCTTGTCTCACTTTATTACTAGTGTGAAAGAAGGGAATGGTATCAAACATGAAACTGAGAAGTGTTATGATTCAGAACGAGCACTTCCTTTTGTGAACCATTTAATCCTTTTTTCCTTCTGCCCCCTCGATTTGTTTGCTTTTTAGGGAAGGTGTGCTCTAAGTTAGCATAGTCCGTATTTATCAGGTTCACCTGCTTTTAAGGAAGCTCTAAGCTTAATTCTATTTTGGACTACACCCACGCAAGCTTGATTTCTATTAATGAACTCGATCAGGCCTCACTTGACAAGAGATCACCATCCAGCCATTTTGGGGAAATGAGCCGAAAGGTGACAAACTCATTCGATCAGCAGCCAAAAAAGTAAAAGAAAGAAACTGTCTTTCCAACTTCCAAACGCGTAATCGATTCAAGAATTGGCTGCAGATTTGAATTCATAGCAAAGAAAAGGGAAATATGGGCTGGATATCCTCGGTTCTTGACAAGAAATGATAGTGGAGGCGTGATTAGCCGGCCAATTCTTTCCAATGTTAAAGATGCAGATCAGGCTTAAAGTGGCAAGTAATTCCACACATGTGGAATAAGGAAACTAGAAAGAAAACGAGAGGCAGTCATTCTCGGCCTCAGGAAGACACACAAAGGAAGAAAGAATTCTTGGTATTAGAATTGAACAAAAAAAAGGAAGTGAAAAATCGGCAAGATCATATTCATGTAATATTAGGCTAGTGGGCTCCAAAAGAAGAAAAAGAAAAAGAAGTTGAAAAGTCAATAAAGCAAAAATGAGAGGGGAGAGGGCTCGGCTAAATAGAAGCTGAGAAGTCCCTCGACGAGAAAGAAAAGAAAGAAAAGAAGAAGAAGAAGAAGAAGAAGAAGAAGAAGAAGAAGAAGAAGAAGAAGAAGAAGAAGAAGAGAAAGGGGAAGAAAGGAAAAAGGGTTTGGCGTATGCATGCCGTGGATGCCTCGCCAAGCCAACTCAACTCCGTAACACAACACCCGGTAAGAGATTAGCCCCCCCGTTCGTCCAATTGAAGTAATTTTCGGGTTTAGGGCTCAAACTCGGAATTTTTGGAGTCGTTGAGTTGCGTATTTTTGTAGGAATGGTAGTTTAGGGTGTTGTAGAGCCGTGGATTTTACATATCGTAATTTGAGCTTATGGTTTGTCCGAAACAAAATTTCAAAGTTTCCCGCGTGCAGTGAACAATACGCGTCGAGAAGCTTTGAGCCCATATTTTGTCATTTTTCGGCTTGATTTTGGGACGGTCAAGTTGAGATTCTTGTAGTATGTTTGAAAGGCTTTTTATTGACTATAAGTACATTTGGATTGGGGTTCGGAGGAGAAAGTTAAGGCGCAATCAAGTTTTGTGCTTAAACTCTATGTTGCAAACGGCTTCAACAATCGCTTTGGTTATGAGATTTGTTAGATCATAGGAGTCCTTTTGTGAGAGTTAAGGTGTAGTTTAGTCGTTTCGTAATTGAGATAGAGTTTTATTTTGATTTTAACATTATTTATCGGTTATTTGATAGGGCCGTGAGTTCAACGATACGGGCATTATTTGCTGTTTAGTCATAGACAATGAGGTGAGTAGTACTATATCTTCTTTGGTTTTGTAAAATCATGTCTTGAAGTATATATATGTATATATATTGAATCAAGAAGAGCATTTTTATTGCATAAAAGCCGGATCAAGCAATTGCTACTCTTTGATTGATTGTGGATTGAAAAGCGTATTATACAAAGTTAGTGGAGAAATATATATGAAATTGCTTTGCGACTAATTTATGGAAAGGTTTATGATGATTTGAGAAATGGATATGAAATTGTCACGCCTCGATCATCTAAGCACTTGCCCATCCATTCTTGGTCAATTAATAGTGACGTCCTAGGATGCATTGCCGACCCATTCATTTTAATGCGCATACAGAAACATATTAATAATCCCCAGACAATAAAACAATGTGATAGGAAAGTATGGCCAATTTTTCACAATATACCTTTTTATAAACACACGGTTCTATACACAAAGGTTTATAGAAGGGATCGGCTCCCAACAAAAGAGAATTGTCCTACAACTAGCTAGCCGGACAAGATCGCCGATTCTTCGGGCTTCACCTCTTAAACTTCAGGGCTTCTGATCCTTCACCAACACCACCTAAGGACCTGAAAATAGTTATACAATATCAGTGAAATAATTTCTTAGTGAGTTCTATTCCTAAGACCCAATTAGGAAGCCAATACACTCTAGAGGCTGCCTAAGCACAACACGAGATAGGGGACTTACCTTGGCCTCAATTCCATCATGCAATTCAACGTTATTTACAGATGTCTTACATCACATCAATCAATCAATTCATAACATTAGGTCAAATCACTGATCAATCGACCTAGTCGATTACATGTCATCTCGACCATTTTCTTGGTCGGCTCATCTCAATTACTCAAATTCAATGTTGAATTACAGCTCAGCAAGCATGGCCTACACGGTCATCTCAAATACTCAACCTCAACGCTGAATTACGGCTCAGCGAGCACGGCCTACTAAAACTTTGGCAATAATGCTGAATTACGGCTCAGTGGGCATGGCTTACTAATTCTTCGGTGATTAATGCTAAATTATGGCTCATCAAGCACAACCGATTCCAAATTTGGTGGTAATACTGAATTACGGCTCAGCGTGCACAACCGATTCCAAGTTCGGTGGTGATGCTAAATTACGGCTTAGCGAGCACAACCTAGATTAGGTGGTAACCTACGGTCCAATGGACATAACTGTACTTCAGCGGTTTTCTTGATCTAACCCACAATGTCATACGATTATTCACCAACAGCCAACAACATTACACTCCTTAAATAAATTTCTCAATTAACACATTATCTCGGCCTATTTTCCTTGGGTTAAGAGTACCCATTAAAAATGATTATAAATGGATACACAGTCAACCTTAGCCAAAATATAATAAGTTTTCTTGATCTAACCCACAATGTCATATGATTATTCACCAACAGCCAACAACATTACACTCCTCAAATAAATTTCTCAATTAACACATTATCTTGGCCTATTTTCCTTGGATTAAGAGTACCCATTAAAAATGATTATATATGGATACATGATCGACGTTAGCCAAAATATAATAATTTCACCTTTTTAAACATCCTATCAGTTTCAAGAGCCCATAACATATTTTTGGCGCTATAAACTGACGCCCGGTATTTTGGCTTCGTGTGTCCCCTGGTTCAGAGCCAGAATCGTGAGCGGTGGACAGATCCAACCTTCAATAACATACAATTCTAGTATGCAGAACTTGAGTGTCCACAACATTGATGCCACGGCTCCAGAAGTGTATGCTGTCGACCTCTCCCGATCAATTAATATGACAAAGCATTTGCCAGAATGGGCGATGGTCGGTTTCTCGGCGGCCACCAAGGCGACTTCTGAGTTGCATACTCTGTACTCATGGGAATTTAGCTCTAATCTACGTGTCAACAAAATGTAAATAGCACAATCAATACTTCTCCTGCATACACAAACAAAGGTGACAAGGTTAGAGCAAAGGGGAGCAAGTCATGGGTGCGGTCTGTCATTGCTTTGGGCTCTTTCTTGCTTGTCACTTTAGTTCTAGGTTTTTGCTTGGTTTTGTCACAGGTCAAAGAAAAAGACAAATGACCAAATTGGAGACGAGGATGATGTCCTATCAATTGATGAAGAATTTTACCAAGTGACAGGACGAAAGAAGTTTTCCTTTAGGGATTTCGTCGATAATTTTGCAGATACTCGATTGCTTGGGAAATGAAGGCTCAGAAGAATTTATGAAGGCTGCTTGATTGGTGTGAATACTAATGTCGCAACCAAGAAGATCACTCTAGAGTCAAGATCGGGGATAAGGGAGTACGCGACTGCAGTGAAGACCATAAGCCGAGTCAAGCCCATAAACTTGGTCCAACTCATTGGATGGTGTCATGAGAAAAAGGAACTCCTCACTTGTTCGAGCACCGTACATTTTTGACGTGGGAGAAGCGGTACAAAATCGTGCAAGGCATAGCCTTGGCCTTGCTATACCTCCACGAAGAATGTGAACAATGTGTTGTGCACCGGCATATAAAGCCAAGCAACATCATGCTTGATTCTGGCTTCAGTGCTAAATTGGGGGACTCTGGCTTGGCTAGGCTGGCTGACCATGCCAAAGGGGCACAAACAACTGTGTTGACCGGAACCATGGGTTATATGGCTCTTGACTGCTTTTACACAGGAAACCCAGCAAGGAATTGGATGTAAATAGCTTTGGTAATGTCCTTTTAGAAGTAGCGTATGGAAAACGAGTCGTGGATTCATGGGCAACAGAAGACCAAGTTGGACTCTTGGATTGGGTTTGGGAGCTCTACGAAATTCTAAAGCTAGTAGACACACAAAACCCGAAACTAGGCAGGGATTTCAATGAGAATCAATTGGAGTGCTTGATGATCATAGGGCTTTGTATGCTCATCCAGATTCTAAAGTTCGGCCTCCATACGAGAAGCACTAAATCTTCTGAACTTTGATGCTTCGCTACCTGCCCTTCCATCAACGTTGCCAGTCCTGTCTTATCTGGCACCCTCCATCTATAGCGTCGACATGGTTACTCCATTTATCCTTTGGCGCCTCCACTGGTGGTGAACCAGTTGGTCAATAGCTTCAAAATGTACCCATGTTTTTCTAAGCGATCCTCTTGTTCATCGTCCTCAGCGTTGATTTCAAATGTAGAATGAGCTCTTGATTTCAGTATAAGTTTGATTATTACTTGAATTGAATTTGCCATACGGAATGGTTCCCAGAGAAATTTCGGAGAATGTTCAATTAACTTTTATTCATTTCATGGAAATTTAATTACACAACAACATTGTCTCTTGTTTTTCTGACATTTGGATTGCTTAGGAAAATGAACCCATAAAAATTCATTTCATAATTAAACAAATGCTTACTTTTCTTTTCTCTTCTTTTTGTTGACCGATAAAAATTTTCTTTTATTTAACTATGAAACTGAATGTTTGGAACTCAGAATTTATCTTATGCGCTCTCATAGCCGCCACAGAATTTAACGTCAATCAGAAGTATTCTTATCCTATAATCTTTTATATCTTTTTTGTTTAAATTATCAAATCAAAAAGCCAAAATTCTCATTATTATCATGTTCGACGTTCCCTGTAAAAATGTACCAGATATATGCTCGTCTAAGAGTAACATCACCCTAAAACTTGATATCATCCAAAGCCGAGCAAACGGTGAAATGGGGTCGGAGGCTACCAACCAACGAGGGCTTTCACACATCTTAAAGTGCAAAAATTTTCAAGAAAAGAGAAAATCGTGATACCTAAGTGCATTTACATTCACTAAAAGAAGAGATCTAAAGACTAACTAGTGCCTTTTTTTAACTGGTATCATTTACCTTTCTACAAGGTACTCTGTACAGGTGTAAAGTGGGTCCGCGTCTAATTTGCGACATTTACTACCCACCAGAGAAACAACCCAGCCATGCTGATTCTGTAGAATGCGTGAGTCCCTCAGGTACTTTTGAGCATCTCTAAATTTAGTCAAGTACTTTCTATCGTCATTTTTCTCTATGCCAATATCTAGAGTCACCACGTTCGATAATTTTTCGCCACTACGTAGAAATTTTCCAAGAAACAATTTGATTGCACTACTTTAAAAACTACTATGAACTCGCTCGATGGTAGGGGAAAAAATTATTTTTTTATACAATGCAATTCATGTTAAAAGAATAATTTCACATCATTATTATTCTCTAGCTAAAGAATGCCTTTGTTGAAGTTGTAACCTATCGAAGTTAGAGAAATGGCACGCATATAGAACTTTAACTTTGTTAGAGGGAAGTTTACTTCTGACTGTTATGTTAATTATAAATATCATCAACATGTAATTTAAACCAAATATAAACATAGGTGAGTCTATAAAACTCACCAATTAGAAGAATTGTCTTCGAAAACATGGTTAAGAATTAGTTTGGATGGACTTTTAGTTTTACTTTTTGCTCGGTGAAAATATTTGGATTCACACACTATTACTTTTTCTTTGAAATCCAAAACACTTGAAAAAAAAAGAAGAAAATGCAAACGTTAACTGGCAGGTTCGCACATTATTTTTTGTACTTAAATCTTAGACAAACGTACCCTTGACCTTGTCTTCCTTCCTCGTTTATCTCCTGCCAGGTGTCTTTGGGGCCGAACAAGGGAAAACTCCAATTAGCAAAGTCCTAAACTCCCAAGCCGGCACGCCTTTTCCCGGTGTTTTCGAAGCTGGCATGTCTTTTCCCGCTGTTTTCATTAACCATTCCACAGCGGTCTTTAATAAAACTCACAGCCTAAGCCATGACACCCCCAAACACTCGGACGTAGAAACGTGTTTCTTTTAAGAGAACATGCATAGGCTTCAAGGATTACCTGTAGTCTTTCCCTTCTGTCTTAGCTCACGTCCATTGCTACGGTGTTAAGTGATGGTTTATCGTTTAATTTTCCGCCTTTCAACGGGCGAATTGTCCCCAGACACAACCCGTATCTGTCAAGTTCGTGCATCCAGCTCACCATGAGCTATGATGGGAAACGTAATTATAGCGTGGGTCAAGCAGGTTACCACGAACCGGTGCACCTTTGGGATAAGTTGACCCGCAACGTGGCAGACTTCACCACTCAGTTCAGCTTCGCCTTCGATTCAGAACATAACCAGGCATTTGGCAACGGATTGATGTTCTTTCTCTCCCCCAACGGATCCGACGTCCCGAGCTACTCGGGTGGATGCAATCTGACTGTTGTAAGTGGGATCCGAGACCCTTCTACCACATTTGTTGCCGTGGAATTCAACGCTTTCTACAACAATGCAGGGGACCCCCAGCGTGAACATGTCGGTGTAGACTTGAATAACATCATGTCTGTCGACCGTGTGTGCGTTTATTGGTTCAGGGACAAAATCATGAGCGGTGGACTGATCATTGCTTTAATAGCATACAATTCTAGCATGCGCAATTTGAGTGTCCTCATGATTGATGCCGCGGATCCAAAAGGGAAAGTTGCCGAGCTGTCCTATTCAGTTAACTTGAAAGAGCATTTGCCAGAATGGGTGACGGTCGATTTCTCGGCGGCCACTGGGTTGAGCTCTGAGTTGCCTACTTTGTACTCATGGGAATTTAGCTCTAATCTACGCGTCACCGAAAATGTAAACGGCACAGTCAATTCTTCTCCTGCAGACAGAAACACAGGGGACAAGGTCAGAGCAAAGGGGAGCAAGTCATGGGTGTGGTCAGTCATAGGTTTGGCCTCCTCCTTGTTGCTCACTCTAGTTCTAGGCCTTGCCTGGTTTGGTCACAGGTCAAAGAAAAAGACAAATAACCAACTTGGAGACGAGGATGATGTCCTGTTAATTGATGAAGAATTTGACCAAGTGACGGGACCAAAGAAGTTCTCGTTTAGGGACTTGTCGCGGCGACTGATAATTTTGCAGATGCGCGATTGCTTGGGAAAGGGCAGTTCGGAAGAGTTTATGAAGGTTGCTTAATTGGTGTGAATACTAGTGTCGCAATCAAGAAGATTACTCTAGAGTCACATGACCAAAGTAAAAACCATAAGCCAACTTAGGCAAAGAAACTTGTTCCAACTTATCGGATGGTGTACTGAGAAAAAGGAACTCCTCCTTATCTATGAGTTTATGTCTAACGGTAGCTTAGACTCTCACTTGTTTGAGCATCGTACATTTTTGACATGGGAAAAGTGGTATAGAATTGTGCAAGGCATAGCCTTGGCCTTGCTATACCTCCACGAAGAATGGGACCAATGTATCGTGCACCGGGATATAAAGACAAGCAACATCATGCTCGATTCAAACTTCGGTGCTAAATTGGAGGACTTTGGCTTGGCTAGGATGGTTGACCATGCCAAAAGGGCACAAACGACTGTGTTGGCAGGAACCATGGGCTATATGGCTCCTGAATGCTTTTACACAGGGAAAGTCAGCAAGGAATCAGACGTAAATAACTTAGGTATTGTCTTCTTACAAATACAAATAGCGCGTGGAAAACGAGTTGTTGATTCATGGGCAATTGAGGACCAAGTTGGGTTTTTGGATTGGGTTTGGGAGCTCTATGGAATTTGAAAGCTGCTAGACGCAGTGGACTCGAAACTAGACAATGATTTCGATGAGAATCAATTGGAGCGCTTGATGATCGTAGGGCTTTAGCGTGCCTCGACTGGTGGTGAACCAGTTGGTCAATAGCTTCAAAATGACCACGTTTGTCTAAGCAATCCTCTTGCTCATCGTCCCCAGCATTGATTTCAATTGCAGAATGAGCTCTTGATTTCAGTTTGACTATTACATGAGTTGTAACTTCCCAAGTGGGTTGGTTCCCGGAGACATTTCGGATAATGTCTGTTTACTTTCCATTTATATCACGGGAACTTTATTGTACAAAAACATTGTCTCTGATTTTTCGGCATTTGAATTGCTTGGGAAAATGAGTCGATGAAAATTCCTTTCATAGTTGAACCTACACTTACCATTCTATTTTTTATTTTTATTTTTTGGTAAAGTACCATTCTATTTTTTAAATCACAAATCATTTCCAAAATACAACTGGCCACCGGTGTTCGGATTTGGATCCCGGAGGTTAGGCCACGGCCCCTAGCACCCATGGCTGGGTCTCGACGCATCAGGCTTAGGTGCCTGACGAACGCTCTTCAGTCGTCGATGCCTGCACTACGGTCCCCAAAGGCCAAGACTGAGTCACCAACACCCATGCCCAACTGCCCGCGAGACCCCAGCGGCCAAGCTTAAATACCCGGAACCCAAACCTGGGACCCGAGAAGGTACTCGAAACTTTTTATTACATTTGCAATTTGTAATTTTTCTGTAACAAACATCGACAAATGACTTTCATATTATTTGTAAAGTACGGCCAAACAGGCAAAGAAGAAATAAGTTTTCCTTGATTATAAGTTCCCTTGAAAATGATTATCCAGCAAAGTTCATTTTCGTCTAGCAAACGGAGCTTGAATCAAATATCAACCCGCAGAGTTTTGCTTCACATTATCCAATTCTTTGAAAATGGTTAACACTGACAAACACATGAATTACTATACTCCCCATGTATTCCTTCCACTTTGGATATGATGTTATTCTCCCTGCTTTCTTCTCCGTTCGAGGAAGAACCAAAGAAAACAATGGCTTGACGCGACGATCTTTTGAGGGCACTTCCAGAACCCAGGGCGTCGTGACGGATCAGTTTTGGTCCATTTGAGCAGTGACAATATGATCTAGACAGCTTTGAGCCTACGCATGAGTCCGGGAGAACAAAAGCTGCGCATTCAGGAGCATGAAAACTGCGTGCTCACACCCTTTCGGGTACATCAATAGCTTCGTTAATGTGAGACAGGAAAAGCTGGCTAGCTTACTCTCCAAGATAAGTCGAATGTTCTAACAGTCCCAGCCCTCAAAGTCATGTGCAAAAGAATATATTGAACTCCTTCCAATCGAGTTTTCACATCCTTAGCAGCATTCCTGCAGATACCATAACAACATTTGACGAACTTTGTGTGCATCCTCTCAAGAGGCTGAGAACAATGATGAAGCCAAGTCCTTCCTTAGATTAGGGACACTCTTTCTTCCCATAAAGAAAATCGCAATTCTACAAACACCGGCAACACCGGCACTTTCAAAAAGACTAGCCAGCCATTCTGTAATGTCAACCAAAAATAAAAAATAACATGGAACAATGTTCATTGAAATAGACAAAAAGAAAACTTCCAACATCAGCTGAAACATTTACATGGCTCGTCAAAAGTTAATTTCAACAAGTTACTCGAGTGACACGGCAAAAACAAGAAAAACGGGTATGAGAATACAATTCCAACAACAGACGTTCTTTGCATATGTATCGTCTCAAGCATGTGCATAATCAACTGAATGGGTCAGCTCAGTGCTTTCCAAGAAAATATTCAAGAAATTCCCTATCCAATTCTCCAGAAATGAAGCCGAAGGACACTGATACCTGGTCAGACGTTTGATGACATTCGACGTACTTAATCATCCTAAACAAGCCCTCCATGAGAAATCTTTCTATTCTCTGTGATTTGACAATTTGGAGCTGCTTATGTATGTGTCAGCCTCAAGAGTAGTTCTTCACCATGCTTCTCTTCATCGAAGCAAAATGATCACCATAATAAAACTTGATGAGCGTGGTATTTTTGTCTTGGGCTTTTGAAAGATTGAATTTGTCATCTGACAAAATTTTGGGCATCATTCTAGGGGGAAACTTCTCCTTCTCCTTCTTCTTCTTCTTCTTCTTCTACTTCTTCTGATGATGGTGAGCTTGGAACATCTGAAGCTTCTGCAAGATTTTCAAGCATCAAAACAACTTCAGATGTGTCGTCCAAATAATATTTTGCTTTACTCGGCTTCTGTCCAACAGTGCATGCAAAAACGGATGCATTCGAAGATAAAGTGCCACTGGCAACAGCACCGCCAAAAATCTCAAACATGTCCTCATCAGATCTATCGTCACCGATGCAGAACCCAAAGTCAGCCTGTCTTCTCTTCTCGGCCATTGGAGATAATATCTTCTCTGCAACCACTCCTTTGCTTACTCCCTGCAAACCAAAATTTAAATAGTTTATCACAAGCTAAAGAGATGCTCGACTTTAGAATGCACAGCAGGTGAAAACACGGTCGGCCATATGACATCCAAAGAATATATTGCACTCACCCTTATCAGCAAAAAGATAATCCTGTCTTGAAAAGTTGTCAACCTCCTAAACTAGTTGTCCAATGATTTGAACAGGACGGGTAGAAATTCATGAGTAAAATCTTTCTCACTATGACTATAATCCACCTCATGCTTTGCCTCCTTAAATGTTCAACTTTTATCAGTTCATTAGAGGAGAACACCCCCCCCCCAAAAAAAAAAAAAAAAAAAAAAAAAACAGAGCCACACAAATTGGGACATTACACATGCCTTTTATTACGGCTTTTATCTGTTTGCAGGGAGAAAACTATGCTCACTCACAAGAAAAGATGACCACTAGGATAAAAATCTCCTTTAATGAATTTTGAACACAGTGCCATGCAGATGGAAAGCTAAGATCCCCTTATGTATCATGATCCATACTTATAACACTCATTCCCACTCCCAGTACTTCCCGCCAGAAGAAATCTTCAATTCGGACCCCATATTCAGTGACCAATTCAAAGTGTTCCGTGGTTAAGAATTGCAATTGATTTAAATTGCAACAAATTAGACAGGCAAACTTGAATTGCAAATGATTTCATCGTGGCACTTTTAGCATTGAATGGCATAGAAGCCCAATCGAGACATTCCACACAGAACCACAAAAAGATAGTTTATATCCCTAATCATATTGCCTTAAATCAAACACGTATGCTGGGGAATACGGTGAGCCCATGTTATGTTTATTGTAAATTTGACATAACGATGCAGCAAAATCAGCCTGTCAAATGGCTTTTCAGATTATCGGGGGAAAAAGGCTAAGTAGCACACAATAAAACAGCCTGATCATTTTTCACAAATTAAGACAGGACTTCAGACAATGTCGGAAAGTTCACCACTGTAGAATTTCCTAAACAATGCCGCAACACCGATGCTAGCTTGCATAAACTAATCTCCCCTACTTATATCAACCAAGAGATAACTCTCATGACTGCCGTTGAATAATCGCACATGAACAAGATGGTGCAGTCTTGGGCCACTCATAAGAATACGACAACCAGCTCTTTAAGGGGAACTCACAAGCATAAAGAGAACACTACTCATACGTAGTATAATACATTCGTACAAGAAAAGGTGCACAGTCTCCACCAAGCTCTATTCTTATTCAGATTTCAGGAGAACAATGTTAGCTTTCAAGGAGGAAAGTAACTGCTTATGGTCAGTAACTTCGACTAAATGAATTTTCTTAGATGATGAACAGAATATCAATTCCAGAACCAATCACGTTCTTGTTTTCATAGTATATGCTTGCAAATATAAGGAGATGTCATGGTAATCTCCACTGCATATTGAAGTGAGTAAAAAGACTGGAATGAACTGCAATTAGTAATTTAGTGACTCACCCTGAGCATCTTTGACATAATTGTTGATAAATGCTCTCTAAAACAAATTAAACTCAAAAGGAATACATGTTCACGCATAATTGATAGCCAAAGATAAAATGAGTACCTGAGGCTTCACTTCAACGATGTATTGACCACTTTTCACAGCAACAGGTTCATTAGCCAACACGCTCTCTAGATGGTCCAACATCTCCTTTGCCTGGCTTGATCCAAAACCTGGGTCTGCATCCCGATGATGCCAAACCAAGGCACTCTCTTTCTTCTCAATGGAAGACCCATCAGTGGCTTCTGTGTACAGTTGCATAACAGGTTCAGCCATCTGAATCCAGCCAAAATCATTGCCCTGTCCACAAGCTTGCCAATCCTCATCTGCAGACCACCTGATATTTCATCCCAAACAGATAAGCATCAGGTGTATAAGAAAAATTGTTCTGAAGGGAGGTGATCCAATCATGAAAGAAGGAAGTAAGGTTGTTAACCTACAATTAAGAACAACATACTACCTCATAAAGTAACCATGTTCAGCAGCAATCCCGAGCTTGCTACAAGAAGAAAGCCATTCCCCCAAGGTTTTGCCTCTTCCGCTAACCACGAACACCGTGTTCTTTGGATCAGCACAAAGCGTGTTGATTATTGAAATAACTTTTTGACCTGGCCTCTTGTTCATGGATGTTTGCGGCATTACAGTGCCATCATAATCTAACAATATAGCTTAGACCTCAAGTAAGCAGATACTATTGCATCAATTGACAGCTTCTTGAAATTGGGGTCCAGTGCCACAACTCTAAAACCAAAACTCAAACCGATTCCCCAGCAACGTCTTCTAAAATGGTCTTTGCATGTCCTTTCCAAATCCTGGTAGAAGCTTCTTGACCAATATGCCACATCGTGCAAGCTAACATACAGATGGCGCCAGATCAGGGATGACACCTAGAAAAGATGGAGCGGATCATAGCTTACAGAGACGACATGGTTAGGGAGCAGAAAAGAATCCAAGCACGGAGTCCCAACCATGGTTTTCCTCATGCGATACCTAGTTTGCTGACCATTCTTGAAGAGGAGACCGTCATAAGCCAACAAGTGAGGACGAGCCTTGGAAAGAGGGTCGTGGCATGTCAAGATGCTCTCATAGACTTGGATGAAATCAACGCCTGGATGGAGTTGATCCTGGAGGGGAAACACCTCACCTATCACCATGCCGTCAAGGAGAATAGGGACATAGAACGACACCCAGCCAACTTTGTTTCAAGGTTCAGGTGCCATTTAGGCTTAGAAAATTGTTTCAGTATATTTTACTAGGGCATTGTACTTTGAAAATTGTTTCAAATATCATGTGTTTCATATTAATTCCTAATAAAAGGCATGTCTTGTATTTTTTTTTTTTGTGATAAGAAAATTTATCTTAAATTTGTAACTCTCGATTAATAGGCACTCACTGTTGCAAAATGCCTTTTAATCATAGAACCTACTAAAATATATTGTTGTAATGTGTTTAATATGCCAAGTTAATGAAAATTTTAATGATATGATTTTAATGTAAACTTTTTTCACTCAAATTCAAAGTTGACTTAATTGATGTGTTCGAGAGAGTTTCAATTTCTCTAAATCAAAAAGGAAAAGATAAAAAAAAGGATAGATTCGAATATAAACGCCCTTGATTGCGCCGGATCTTATATATTTTTTTTGTTATACATTCTTTAAAAATAATATGATAAACAAAATGGTCCCAAAATCTTTCCTCGCATCTCAGTGGACACTTTCAAAGTCGGTTGGGAGAAAAGTAGTATTGATCAAACTTTCATCAGCCACTAATTGATCAAACCGAGTAGTCCTTAGTGGGGCTCAAATGGGTGCCGTGAATCTCTTGACAAACTAGACATGTACAGTTGACGGAAGATGGCTTTGGAACATAAAGGTAGCATATGAAGAATAAAGAATAAAGATTCGATAAATAAAATTAATGAAATTAAAATTAACTTTGTTTTCCACTTTATTATGTTGATTTTTTTTTATTAACTTTTAGAAGTAAACTACTGGAAATTATTTCGTGCAGAGTAATGTTCTTTTTGAAAATAGCTGATATGATTTTTCGTGAATTTACCTATTTAGAGAATTTTTTGGTCAAAATAAGTTTTATTGGATTCTATTAGGAAAACTAGAGGAGCCAAATAATTGGGTTTCGGTACATAACAGATCCCGCAGGGCACGGGGAGGAGGATGAAGAGACCCAAAATGCGATAGTAAATTTCTCTCGTGGGTTTTAGCGACTTAGTCATCGATGGAGTTGGCCTCTCTAGGGAAATGACCCAACAAAATGTTTGAGAAGTGGACTAACCTATCACAACACTTTAATGTCTTCCTCCACAAGTCCCCGCGTGGCTAATACACCGTTAGATGATGTGATATGTACATTTGAAATTAATCATGTAATCAATTTTGTCTACATGTCGAAAATATATTAATTCAACATACTTCTTTCGACAAAAAACAAACAAACATATTGGATGTAACGGTTGAATAATATTTTTTACTACTAATTGTAGGAAACAATATGACATTATAAATTACTATAAAAGTGAAATAATAAGAGAGTGTTTTGTGGTTAGTGGAGTAGATACCTTATGTTATGGAGTGTTTTCTATTTTGAGGATACTAAGGCTTAACAATCACATTAGTATTTCACTTTAAAAGAAAAAAAAACTTAACTTCACCAAAATAACCTGAGGAGCCACAAAGTCTACATATGTAAAGGCCAGCAATATCTCTCGTGGGCTTTGATGACTCAGTCATAGGAGTTGGCCTCTCCAGGGAAATGGCTCACAAAATTATTATTATTATTATTTTGGTCGGTTCTACTATAATCCTACTCTAACACTCACTCTCAGACTTTTGCCCTGCCTCCCTATAGGGCGTGGGAGTCGAAACTCACTCCTGAAATGAAATCGTCCCCACCCCAGTCCCCCTCTGAGAAAGTGGGGATTTGAACTCCCCACCCCGCCCTTCCAAATTGGAAGGGTGGCTATTAGGGCGAACCCCAAAAGTCCTCGCATGGCTAATTCACCAATGGATGATGTGATATGTACATTTGGAATTAATCATGTAATCAATTTTGTCTACATGTCAAAAATATATTAATTCAACGTATTTCTTTCGACAAAAAACAAATAAACAAACATACTGGGCGTAGTGGTTGAATAATATTTCTTCCTACTAATTGTAGGAAACAATACAACATTATAAATTACTATCAAAGTGAAATAATAAGAAAGTGTTTTTTTGGTTAGTGGAGTAGATACCTTATGTTATAAAATCTTTTCTATTTTGAGGATACCATAGCTTAGAAAAAAACCTTTAGTTCACCAAAATAACCTAAGGACCCACAAAGTCTATGTATGTAAAGGCTAGCAATACGACACCCCTCCCCCCACCCCCCACAAAAAAAAAAAAAAAAAAAAAAAAAAAAAAAGATTACCATGAAACTAGATCAAAAAGGGTGTATTTAGTAACATTTCTATTTTTGGGGATAATTTTTTTCATAAATATTTTATTTTTTTTTTTTATTCCTTGGAATAGTTTTTGGGCAAAAGAATACATTTAGTAATTACACAAAATTTCTATTTCTGGAATAGAAAAAGATAGGAATGCGTTTGATACGATTCTCAATTTTTTTTTTTTGGTGACATAGAAATTCTTTTAATTTTTTAATAATTTTTAGAGATTTTTTTTTTCATTTCTTTTTTTCTTCTCTTCTTCTACCTCAACCCAGTTGCTAGGTCTTGGCGATAGCTGGTGATCACCCAATAATGAGTGCCGGCAAGGTCGCTGGCCTCAAGGGAGCCTCGTCGGCCCCTAGCGAGGTTGGGCTTTGCCCAACTATGCCGACTAGTTAGAAGATGAAGAAGAAGAAGAAAAGAAAGACAGAAAAGAAAAGAAAGAAAATGATTGATTTTAGAAATTGTTCATAGGAATGAGAAACACTTTTTACTTCTTGTTTCCGTACCAAACTATTTCCTAGTCACTTTTATATTATGAAGATTATAAAAATTAATTAACGTTAGGGATTTTTATAATTTTTATATTCTAGAGGACAAAAGAATGGAAATTTTAAGAAATAAAAACATTAACAAACCGACCCTTAATGGAGCTTTCCCTTTCACTTACACCGATTTCATCTGACTTTATTTCCCTGTGTTGGGCTGCTGTGAAATTTACCCAAAAAGGTAGTATTTCAACAGCTGAACAAGAAGATTTATAGGTAAAAATGAAAACTTGCACAAACTAATTTCCCTCCAAAACACTGAAGGGCGTGAATGTTTTTAAATTGATTAATATAATGATGCTAGGCGGTAGTTTGAAGATAAAGAAATTTGGATTTGGTAAAAGACATATTTGCTTACAATAATCCTATAGAATTCTTCTATTTCATACTAAAAATATGAATTTCTTTTCTGTTCTTGTAAATTTCAATATCCATTTGGAAGCGCTGCGCAGAATATTATAAAAATGACGGACGACTTTTTTTTTTTTGGTAAAGGGTAAATATATATTAGCAAAAGAACCAAGGAGCTACACACCTATATAGCAAAAGACCCTAGCACCTAAGCTTACACTCAAAGGACAACCAGCCAAGCGAGTGGAAGAAGTGCCGGGGACGGGGAGGGGGGGGGGAAGGAGCTGCAGACGAGGAGAGAAGGAAAAGCAGCTAGATCCAGGCTAAACAGCAGCGAAAAAGGAGGAGAAAGGGAAACAACAAAGGCACCCGCACAGGGGAGAAGGAATAAAACCAGAAAACTGAAAGATAAGAACGAAGGGACACCATGGATGCATCAAACGCTGAAGAGAGAGGACGCATCATTACAGTGAAACGCCTCATTCGAAGATCGAAGGATGGATTCCCCAACTGAGTTGTGGTCTTCTGTTACGAGTCGTATCCGGGACCTTCGAAAAGGTAAAGGCTCTATCCTTGATAGCCATGCGAAGATGTTCCTTCAAAGCCGAGAGGGATAAGGTTTGGTTGCGGAAGATAATATTATTCCTTTCCTTCCAAATAAGGTAGCATAACGCAGCAAAGCCAAAGCGAGCCACCGATTGATAGAAGCTGGTGTCAGAGAGATGCTTGATAACCCAATCTAAGTTATCCTTCCACGTAGAGTTCCGCCATGGGAGGTTACATTTATTCGCCCAGAAAGCAACCAGACTAGCCGAAATCGGGCATCCGAAGAATAAATGATCAACAGAGTCAGGAATAGAGGAACAAAACATACATGAGGATACTAGGATTCTCCCATGAGCAGACAGGATTACTTGGGTTGGTAATCGGTTGCGAGTGATCAACCATAAGTGGGTTTGATAGCGGGGGGGAAGAGAGGAATTCCAAATGAATCTCGACCAAGGCACAAGATGGCCCCTAGTCCTTAGAAGTGTCCAAGCGGAAGCCGTCGTAAACACCTCTGAGGAATGGCCCAGCCATAGAAGTCGATCATCATTGTCGTTGAGGATTGGGAGAGGATCCTCCCAGCCCATAATGGCCGCCGAGACTGCAGAGGGAAGGGAGAGGACATTAATTCCAGCAGCAACAGAAGCAAGCCAAGGGATGCTAGAGCAATATATGTTTCGATCTGTGAAGAGCTTATAGAGCGGCCCCCGGTGATGCCAATGATCAAACCAAAATGATGTAGATAATCCATTGCCTATGCGCCACATAAATTGATGCTGAATTAAGACTCGAAGGCCTAGCAATTTTTTCCAAGACCAAGAGCATATTGTAGGCCTAGGGATGACCCAAAAATTCTTATTCTTGATGAAGTTGGAATGGATCCATTTGCACCAAAGTGATTCTTTATCATTAAAAAGGAGCCACAAGTGCTTAATCATAGAAGCGATATTGCTAATCCGGATGGTTCGGATACCCAATCCACCTTCCTCCTTAGGTAGGCAAACTTCATCCCATTTGACCTTTGCCCCTCCTGATCCAAGGGTCGGTCCCTTCCAAAGGAATTGGCGAAATATTTTCTCAATTTGTCTTGTGACCGAGGAAGGGAGGATGAAAACACTAGACCAATAAACCTGAATCGAGTGCAAAACCGATTTAATCAGCTGCAGTCTACCGGCCAGGGAGAGGAACCGGTTCGTCCAAGATTGGACTCTCGATGTTATAGCACTGACCAGAGATATGCAATCCATCTTGCCTAGCCTAGATGAGATGATAGGTACCCCGAGGTACCTAAAAGGGAGTGAACCCAATTGAAAGCCAGAGGTACTAACCATAGACTCTTTTAGCTCTTGAGATCCACCTGAGAGGAAAATTTCGCTTTTGTTGAAATTTGGTTTCAAGCCAGACCAGTTAGCAAAGGATTGAATCCCATCCAAAAGCAAGCACAGAGAAGACATATTACCTTCGGAGAATAATAATACATCATCTGCAAAGAAAAGGTGGGAGAGCCTAGTCGCTTTGCATCTCCAAAAGAAATCATAGCCCACCTTGGACGTTTGGTTATTGATGATTCCAGTAAAAACTTCCATAACAAGAGTGAAGAGATAAGGGGACATAGGGTCACCCTGCCTGATTCCTCTCCCACTTGAGAAAAAACCATGCAATTCACCATTAAGAGAGATAGAAAACTTAGGCGAACGAATGCAGACCATTATGCGGTCGATAAAAACTGCAGGGAATCCAAAGGCCATCAAAGTAAGCCGGATAAAGTTCCAATCAATGGAATCGTAGGCTTTACAAAAATCAACCTTAATAATACATTTAGGCCGATAAGGATTGTGATGGAAGTCACTAAACAATTCCTGGGTCAGCATAATGTTATCGCTTATGCGTCTTCCTTTCACGAAAGCATTCTGGGGAAGACTAACTATAGAAGGGAGCACAGCAGCTAACCTGTTAGCAATAATCTTTGTGATACACTTGTATAGAGTGTTGCAGCATGCAATGGGCCGAAAATCATTAACCGTTGACGCATTAGGGACCTTCGGGATTAGAGTCAGGATAGTTGCATTGATCTCCTTCAGCAGCTTGACCATTAATAAAGAAATCCCGAATTGCCAGCAAGACCGATGGTCCTATAATCTCCCAAGTTCGCTTGAAGAAGTCAACATTAAAGCCATCTGGGCCAGGGGATTTACCAGAAGCAAGGGAGAAGAGAGTAGATCGAATTTCCTCATCCGACACAGGGCGAGACAGCTCCTGGATCTGTATATCATTGAGAGTGTGACTCAACTTATCCTGGATTTCGGCAACCAAGGGCACCGCGGATGGAGGAGAAACCGCTAAAAGATCCTGGAAATGGGAAAGAAAGAGCTGATGTACCTCAGGCGGGTGAGAGACCAACCGGTCTCCATCATGGATTGAAATGATTCTATTTCGCAGGTGGGATTGTTTGACGGATTGGTGGAAGAATTTTGTATTTAGATCTCCTTCCTTAAGCCACCTCACTCTCGATTTTTGCCTATAAAACGATTCCTCCTGGAGGTGAAGGTCAGAAAATACCCGTAGCTTCTCCTTCTCTGTATCCGCCAGGATCTGGTTAAAAGGATCAAGATGAATGGCTTCCTAGGCCAAAGAGAGTTGGGCTCTAGCTTCATCAGTTCTCATAGATATGTCCGCATAGGCCATCTTGTTTAGATGCTTAAGCCTGCATTTCAAAGCACGAAGCTTGCAGCATAGGGAGTACATAGACGTACCAGTAAAATCAGAATTCCAAACCTGCGAGACCATATCAAAGAAGGAGGGATGACTCATCCAAAAGTTGAAGAACTTGAAGGGCTTGCAGGTATTGGGAGTAGGCATGATTCTTACAACCATTGGGCAATGATCCGACACCCCCTGGGGCAAAAAAGATGCTTCCGAGAATGAGAACACCGAATTCCATGCTGAGTTGATCAACACTCTATCAATTTTCCTAAGCTTGCGATTCGATCCTAAAGATGTTGCCCACGTGAATCTATTTCCCACATATCTCAGATCATCCAAACCAGCTTCATCAAGACACTCTCCTAAATCATTGAAAGAAGGGATCCAATAGTTAGAAGAGTCGGCTCTATCCGAAGCATCCCGAATCGCGTTGAAATCTCCAGCAATAATCCATGGCGAATCCGAGAGCACTAGACTACGGCGCATAAGGTCATTCTAGAGAGGTCTTCTCAACACGAAAGAATGCTCCGCATATATAACAGAAAGATTGAACGAAACGCCGCTATTGAGACACATCAACCGACCATGAATAGCCTGAGCCGAACAATCAGAGGTATCAAAAGAGACATTATTGGGGTTCCAACCCACCCATACTCTCCCCCTATGCGAGTGAATATAGTTGGAACACCACCGCCAGCCGGGGATAAGGGTTGCAGAAACAGTAGGAAAAGCAACAGGAGAGATTTTGGTCTCCAAAATGCCCATACAACTAAGGTTGTTGGTTCTCACAAAATGCCTAATTTCAGCTTGCTTAAGGGGGAGACCGAGACCCCTAATATTCCAAACTCCAAAAAACATAGGACACAAAAGATATGAGGGTTACCTCTTCCTTCCTCCTCGTTTTCTAACCGAGGAGGATACCAGCTTTGGGCTAGGTGGTATACTCGCATCAGCAGATGCATATCGAAGAGGTCCTTTCAGGCGAACAGGAACATCTATCAAAGGATCTGGGAGAGATGGGGGAAGGTTTGTCTCCTCCAGGATAGATGAAGGGATCACTTGCGGTGAGTCCGATTCGCTCCTACCCAAAGCAGTTTCCTTCACCACTTCTTCATCTGAGGATGATGACTCCGAAGAGGATTCCCCTGAATCTTGAGCTTGAATCGCCAGAGAAGGGGCCAAAGGGATGTCAGGTATTAATTCGAAGGATGGAGGGGGAAGATCTACCTCATTCGTAGGTACCTGATTTACCATTTCAGGCTCCGAATGCTGAATTGCAAATTGTTTATCACCTTCTGACTGGGGCGAAACCATAATGCGATGTGAGGGAGGGGGGTTCTCTGGATGGAAGGGTCTGTTGTTTCGCTTCCCCCGCACTTCCCTCCACTCGTTGGTTTGACGGACCGAGCTTGGATTAGCAACTGCATGGCCAGACTTAGCCTTAAGTTCATCAGGCGCAGCACATTTGTGCCCAAAAGTGCAACAAGAGGGGCAAATAGATGGCACCCATTCATAATGAACATCTATAGAGCGACTTTCACCATCAAGGGAGAACTTAATGACTTCAAGAAAGAAGCTCGATGCATCAATCTCCACACAAATACGAGCAAAGGCAACCATAGCCATCTGTTCTGTTCTGCTGTCAACAAATAACGGCTTACCAATAACACTAGCAAGAGTGCTCAAACCAGGTGCAGACCAACATACCACTGGGACATTTCTCAAACGGATCCATATAGGCACAGAATTATGACAATCCTTCTTGAGTTCCAACTTAGGATGCCATTGATGGAGAATAAGCGGGATTTTTGCTACCGTGATCGGCCCACCTTCGAGAATTTTCCTCCTAAAGTCCTCATTCGGAATACGCAGGAAGTAGAAACCCATATCAGCTGCAATTACCTCAACTAACTCCTCACCCCAAGCGTGCTTAAGAGTGTCCTGCGTCAAATGATAAGGCAGTCTCTTTCCGATATAGTATCCAACTAGACAATCTTCCCATTTAGGATGGGTGGCCTGCATAATTTCAGGTGTAATTTGCGGCATTACTACATTATCCACAACAGCAGGCGGGAAATAAGACAATTTATAACCCTTAGTAGCTGAACGAGTCACTGCAGCCCACGTTCGAGCAGGGGGTTGAACATCAGTCGATGGAGAGGCTTTGTGGGTTGCCGGCGGATTTCCAGCAGCATTAGTAAGCCCAGATCGCACCATATCGCGCATACCGTGGGGGGGAAGAGGATGAATATCACTCAATTCCTTCCCAGCCTTGCTGTTAATTTTCGGAACCTTGTCCGAGGGAGGAATGGACGCTTCGCCAATAGCAGAATGCTGAGGGCCGAAGCGTAGGCGAGACCGTGCCTTCCTTGCTCTGCTTCGGCCCCTGCTTCGGGAGCGACCCCGAGGACCCCTAGCCTTCGAGGGAGGTCGAGCAGGGGATGGACGAGAGGAAGGGGGGATAGAGGCATTCTTCGGGTCTGACTAGGGCCCTTGCCGAGAATGCTCGCATGAGCAGCGGACGAAGAAGCCATCCGAACGCAGCAGCTTGCGCAAGCAAAACCCTAGAAGTTCAGATCGCGATTCCAAAGTACAGAAGACATACCGGGGGAAACCGTTCGGAGGGAGTTTAGATCGGGTCCAGGCGCAGCTCGTCTCCGAAAATGAGCGACAACGGACGGCCAGAGTGGCCGGAATCAGCAAAAACGCACTCCAGTGAACAATACCGGTCGCATCAACAAAAGAGAGAGATGGTGAATAGTAACCCGCGAAGGAGAAAGGTTCTAATGACGGACGACTTTCTTTACAGTAACTTATAAAAACTTACCCACATCTTTATGAAATTATAACTTGTTTTTAAGAGTTTGTAGATTACCAACTTTGCACTAACTTACCAACCTTTGTTTGCATAACTTTTTAGAACTTCAGATTTACTAACTCTTATGAAATTACTAAATTAAATTAGAGTGGCTTACCAATTTTTGGCAAGTTAATTTAACGACTAGTTTTCAGTTACTAATTCTTATTCATTAATAAATATTGGTAACTAACTCATATAAAAGTTAGCAACGCAAAATTAGTCAAGAACTTAATAGAACAAGAGTTGATAATCACTAACTATGGTTTGCAATTTTTAAAAAGAATTGGTAAATTTAACGTATTGGTAAGCTTCCCTTCCTTTTACCCGTTTCTCATGCAATTTGTTACTTCCCAAAGAATTTAATCTGCTAGGACGCAATACTCCCCTTTTTTTTTTCAATTCTAGGCGGATGAAAAAGATCACCTGATAGATTTCTTAAATTTATTGGGCTCATTTGTGGGGAGCTATTTTTATTTTTTCTCTTTTGAGTTGGGCAATAAAACACTGAAGACTCTGGCCCTGCACTTTTCTCCTTTTATTTATAGCCTTTCAAGTGCCACTTGTCTCCTCTGGCCACCTTTCCGAAAATATATTGAAAGATCTATAGGCTTATGTTGATCAAATCCACGTGAATAGTTGATCATGTGGACCTTACGATGAGAAGACTCCCATAATTAATGGCATAGATTGATGTTGTTTCAATTTATAATATATGCAGTAACTTTTCTTTTCGATCACTTTCAATTATTATTATTTCTTAGTTTCACCTTCTTTATAGAGATCGTCTTCTCAATTATTGTATTTCTTCACTATCATACAGTTCTTTCTCAAGATTTTCCATCTTTGGAGTGGGTTTCATTTAGAACATCGTTTGTGGCCTATTAGAGAGAGAGAGAGAGAGAAGCATTTCCGTGCGAGTTTCCCCTTCGACATTTTTATGTTTGTGGCCTATTATCTTTTAAAGATAAGTGTATTTAAAGTTTTAAAATTTGTCATAAAAATGCGATTGAATTCTAAAACTTTCAAAAATTACAATTAAATCCTAAAACTTTCATGAATATACATTCAAGTTATAAAATTTTAAAAAGTGCAATCAAGTCATAATATTTGCTAAATTAATCTAATTAAATCATTTTATTGATTATATTTTTTGAAATTTTAAAAATCGATTATACCTTCATGACAAGTTTTAAGGTTTCATTATACTTTTTAAAAATTTTACTCAAAATTTTATGAATTTTAGTGCTCTTATTCCTATCTTCTACGTCGAACGAGGTTCCCTTCTTTTGACAAAATTCCGCATCTCCGCACCTAAATGGGGCGACACGATCAACCCATTTGTTGCGTCAGACGCAAGTCATGCTTAGATGGTCAATTGACAAAGCCTTGGAACAACTGGCGGTCTTGCAAGGGCCGTCGTTTTTGACCGAATAATAAAAGGCCAAAAAGTCTCCTAAACCTAACCTTTTTGTCTTGTTGTCTAAGAACAATGAGCCCGTGTTTTTCTCTGTATTATATAACATCTACTACAACAAACAGTCTTCGACCCCATTTTTCCGAAATTTACAATCATCTCATGTTTGACAAATACAAAATCAATGACTTCGTTTGATTAATTGAGCAGCTCTAGACTTCTTAAATATGATTTACATAATGCACTTATAAGAGATGTGTCTAATTATCAGCGACTCCTCACACAAGCTAGTTATATTCAAGTGTGAATAGCAACTTGAGACATTAGTCTTATAAACCAATTTAAACTCAATAAGTCTTTGACATTTCGGAGGAACAAAAAAAGTGTAGCATTTTGATTTAATATCCTCTAGAACTCATGTTTAATGACCCAAAGGAAGTCAGACATATTTGGACGGGATTGATTTTTCTCGATGGTGGCGTGTGTAGCCATCGCTTCGCAATCGAAATTTCTCCCAATTGAAGCTGCAATGATTCGAGGGTTGGGAGAAGAATCGGATTGTTTTGCAGATTGTTGCGGTCATGTTACCAAACACCGAAACGGAGAAGAAGACCTGAGTGTCGATGGAGAGGGAGAGATGGTGCTGGTGAGAGAAGGCGATTTGATGATGTGAGACGATTGAGATTTTATTACTTTGCTTGCGGAAAAAAATGGAACCAATTAGAGAGGAGATACAGAGGTTGCGGATATGGGCGAGGGCGGTCACGTAAGAAGAAGATGAACAGTGATGTCTTCTTGACAATGAAGTGGAAGTAGATGAGACATAAAGAAGAGGATCAATAATGGTGTGGAAAAGAAAAGAAAAAGCAAAAAGAAAAGGAGAAATTTAAAGAAAAAAGGTCAGACAATTATAAAAAATTACAAAATCACATCATTTTAATTCATTTATTATCCGCTTGAATAACAGAGCCAACGAAGAGATAGTAAGGGAAGAGAGAAAGTAACCAACTATCATTGTACTTTGGATTCTTAAAGTATCCGACTGACAATCATTGTACTTTAGATTCTTAAAAATAAGTAGGATTAAACTCTTATTTAAGCAATTGCTTAGCTTTCAACATATATCAAAGCAAAATCAAATGTACCATTTTCCACTTGATTTTACAACTACGTATGATATATGATATTAGAGGATCGTTGCACATAATTCTGCCACATGTAAACGCATAGAAGAATTTCTCCTTTCTCTTCCTATTTTTGGCCAACTATTTCCCTATTTATTTACTCGTTAATTTATTTTACCTTCTTTCCAGCCACCACCACACGACGAGGTACAAAGAAGAGAAGCCCACTTAATGAGCTCCAAAAAGCCCTAGACTTTCTTTTGGGCCACGAACCTGGGCCTCGTGCACATTATTATGAGGCCCAATTCTTAATTAGATGATCACAACCATCCCTCTTTCTCCCAAATTGCATGATTACCAAGATCATGCTTTAGAGAAAACATTCTATTTTTTTATTTATAAAAAATTTAAAATAGTCAATTGATCCATATCTCCCGACAGATCATACAATAAAATCAAATAATGCATAACCATCCACACGGCTGCCCCTCGCATGCAAGATGAGCTCAATCTAATTGCATAGCGTGATCCAAATTTATTTAATTACCCAGGACACAATACACCACTTACAAAAAGTAATTAATTAAATTAAATTAAATTAAATTAAACTAAGCCCTAGGAAGAGAAATCTCGGTTGACTTCTGGGCAATGAAAGACCAAAAGACTAGGGAACTGAAGTTGTCGGGCCTGACCTTTTTTATTCTCTTTTTTTCCTCTTTTGTCCTTATCGTCCACGCGGAGCACGCACTGCCCGAGTAAAAGCAGGAAACGGCAGTGGGACGCTTGTCGGGGCGCGGGGGGCGGAGAACAGAAGTCGGGGCCGATGTGTCGCGCGATTGGAGGGGGTGCGCGAGGGGCCACACGTGTTCCGACGTGTCGCGCGATTGGAGGGGGTGCGCGGGGTCACGTGTGTTCCGACTTGTCGCGCGATTAGAGGGGGTGCACGGGGGTCACATGTGTTCCGATGTGTCGCTTGATTGGAGGGCGTGCGCGGGGGTCACGCGTGTTCCGACATGTTGTGCGATTGGAGGGGGTGCGCGGGGGGTCACACGTGTTTCGAGTGTCGCGCAATTGGAGGGGGTGTGTGAGGGGTCACGCGTGCTCTGACGTGTCGCACGATTGGAGGGGGTGCGCGGGGGTCACGCGTGTTTTGACGTGTCGCACGATTGGAGGTGGTGCGTGGGGGTCACCCGTGTTCCGAGTGTCATGCGATTGGAGGGGGTGTGCAGGGGGTCACACGTGTTCCGATGTGTTGCGCGATTGGAGGGGGTGTGCGGGGGGTCACACGTGTTCAATTGTGTTGCGTGATTGGAGGGGGTGCGTGGGGGTCACACGTATCAAATTGTGTTGCCATGTAGGTGCATGAACTTGGTGGTCGCACATGGGGGTCCACGTAAGTTGAATACCTATTGAGAGAAGAAAAAAAAAATTGAAAAGATGGGCATGAAATGAGTGGAGTGGATCAACTAGTCTTGTTCTTTTTTATTTTATTTTTTTGAAATCAAAAGACCGGTCGTTGTGAAGCGCATGTGGGACCCTATCTATATCCTTGACATTGAATTGTTTCATAGCTTAAGTACTATCGATACGGACACGCGACACAACATAATACGTTAACACATCATTTTTTAAAAATAAAGAATTCTGACACATCAAACACATTATATATTAAATAAAATTTTTTATATATACATAATAATTTAAATCAAATTAATTTAATTTAATTTTATAAATAGTTAATTAATTAATTTTAAAAAAATCTTTATGAGCCGTCCATCCCGCCAAAGCGGCTGCGCCTTTTTAGCAATTCATTCAAACGCAGGAAGCCTTTACTTCCCCCTGGCCCTGAGTCAAATCCCTCCCTTCCCCCTTGCTTCCAATTAAATTCCGCCGTTTCCCCAGTCGCCTCATCACCACCGCCCATTTCCAATAAGAAAAAAAAAGAAGAAGCAACACTGCAAATTTGATGATCCAACGGCCAAGATCGAATTTGGCTCGGGGCCCATGGCCAATCATGCGCTCCCAAAAACGTGCCCCTCCCCCAAAAATCAAAATAATTTAAGAATGAAAAAAAAAAAAAAAAAAAAAAAAGAAAAGAGGAGCAAGGACGAGAGTGTGTGATGATCCGTCATCTCTGCGACTGCGACGTCGACATGCACCGCTTCAAACCTCCCCCACCACTTTTGATGCGAATAATCTCCACCATCTCCATCTCCACCACCACCATATAATCCTTCAATGCATTGCTTTTCCAACCTGAGATCTCTCCCAAGTCCCCAACTTCGTCCCATTCTGACATAGCCATTTGCTCCTTTTGCCGGAATTCCAACGCCGCCACCGCGCGCAATGGGGCATGTCCCATCTTCCACCGCCGCCTCCACCTCCCCCGAGCCTAGCCACCGTGGCAGGATCTCGTCATAGCGGCTCGACTCACTGCTGAGCGCGACAGCCACGTGAGTCCTCCAACTCCTGCTTCTTTGCCTCCGTCAAGAACACCAAACCCCCGCCCCCTCTACGGCGGCGTGTGGCTGTCGAAAATTTTTGTATAACTCCATATATGTCGAAATCACGTTTTGGAATTCGGACACGTATGTTGAAACACGTCAAGAAAAGTGAACCACCACGTGTCAAATTTTCCGACACTCATTAACCATATGTCCGAACGTGTCGAAACGTGTTCAACACGTGTCAAGTGTCGGACACGACATCAATTGATGCTTCTTAATTGATGGTCATTTCTTTCACAGAAAAAAGTCATTGGAGCACGCCACGGAACCACCTATATGTGTACGTAACAACGTCAAGACACCAAAAAGTTGTGCCAACTCTCAGTCTTTCCTAGCAAAAAAAAAAAAAAAAACTCCCAGTGTTTCCTCAACGAGAATGGAACTTCGCAGCTCAGCAGATATCACAAGTTTCAAGACTAGAGAGCTTCAATCACTCTTAGTCTTGGTTCTCTCTCTAGCCTTCGCCTTCACTGCCTCGGCATCGTCACAGGGCATCCATTTCAACTACCAAACTTTCAACGATACTATCATTGGACTCCAAGGCAATGCGACCATCGATTCCCGCCACTTCATCCAAATTACGCCCAACAGTCCAAACAGCACGGGGTGGGCCACATACTACGAGCCGATGCGCCTCTGGGATAAGACAACCGGTAACGTGGCGGATTTCACTACACAATTCACCTTTGCCATTCATTTGCCAAACAAACCATTGGGCGCCGATGGATTCACCTTCTTTCTTGTCCCCAATGGGTCTCAACTCCCAGCTAACTCGACCGGAGGTGCCCTCGGTATTATAAATGACTCTGATCCTCAATCTGCTCGGTTTGTAGCCATCGAGTTCGACACTTTTTACACCAAAGTTGGTGGTAACTTTGGTGGTGCGATCAATGACCGGAGCTGTTAAAAAATTGGACAGAGTGGTGACGACTCACATATCGGTATAGACTTGAATAATCTCACTTCTGTGAATTCTACATGCGTCGATTGGCTCAATGATAAAATCTGGAGCGGTGGGCAGATAAAGGCTGTGATTACGTACAATTCCAACACGCAAAACTTAAGCGTTCTCATAATGGATGCTGATGCCACGGGCACCAGCATAAATTCCGCCAATACCCATTACAAAGTCAACTTCACTGAGCTTTTGCCGGAGTGGGTGACTTTCGGTTTCTCGGCTTCCACAGGTGTGTGCTCCGAGTTGCACAGTATTGTGGCATGGGAATTCGGATCTACTGTGCAAGTGGCTGGACAAAAGAGCAAGTCCTGGCTATGGCCTATATTAGGCTCGAGTTCTTTCCTTTTGCTCATTTTCTTTTTAGCTTTTATTTGGTTTCGTCACCGTTCAAAGAGCAAAAGAGCTGACATGAGTGGAGAAGAAGATGATCTAGTGATTGACGATGAATTTGACCAAGTGTCAGGCCCCAAGAAATTCACCTACAAGGAATTGGTCATAGCAACCGATAATTTCACAGTCGAACGGTTACTTGGAGAAGGGGGCTTTGGTAGAGTATACGAAGGTTACTTGACCAACGTGAATGCTAATGTTGCAATCAAGAAGATTAACCCAGGGTCAAGACAAGGGATAAAGGAGTTTGCTACTGAAGTGATGACCATAAGTCAGCTACGACACAAAAACTTAGTCCAACTCATTGGATGGTGTCATGAGAAAAAGGAACTCCTTCTTATCTATGAGTTCATGTCTAATGGTAGCCTTGATTCTCATCTATTCAAAGAACGATCTTTCTTGCCATGGGAGAACCGATACAAAATCATGCAAGGCATAGCCTCGGCATTACTCTACCTCCATGAAGAATGGGAACAATGCGTTATACATCGGGATATAAAGTCCAGTAATATCATGCTTGATTCTGATTTTAATGCCAAAATAGGAGACTTCGGTTTGGCTAGGTTGGTTGACCATACCAAAGGGTTACAAACGACGGTACTGGCTGGAACCATGGGTTATATGGCTCCTGAATGTGTTTACACAAATAAGGCTAGCAAGGAATCGGATGTATATAGCTTTGGAGTTGTTCTATTAGAAATAATTTGTGGAAGAGAAGTCATCAAGCCAAGGGCCGAGGAAGGCCAAGTCAGGCTTGTGGACTGGGTTTGGGAGCTATATGGAACCGAAAGGCTACTTGATGCGGTAGATCCGAAACTTGGTATCGATTTCGATGGGAGACAACTGGAGTGCTTGATGGTTGTAGGGCTGTGGTGTGCTCATCCGGACTACGCTGCCCGTCCTTCCATAAGAGAAGCATCGAACGTTCTCAATTTTAACACTTCAGCACCTGTTCTCCCATCAAAATTGCCAGTCCCTACATACCCAGGGCCTCTATCCACATTCTCTACGGTATTGATTCCTCTGTCTCATGCCACCTCGACTAGCACCATTGAATGCTCCACATTTACTACCTCTTCTATATCTTATTTAGCTTCCCCTGCATTGCTCCGAAATACAGTATGAGTTCCTACTTTCGGTATATGTTTTCCTCGAAATTTTATTTTGGATATTATTTAATCCACATTTACTACCTCTTTTGTATCTTATTAAGTAAGGTAGTATGTATCTTCTTTGATGGTTTTATTATCTATTATCAATATAATTATTGGTAAGTTATCAAAGAGTTGTTGGAAAACTGGTGATTTGGTGATTTTTTTTTTTTTTTTGGTGCCATTAATTATCGAGAGAAACATCTAATTATATGGCTTGGCTCGAGATAAATATCCTTTAAGTAGTGATTAGGGCAATAAAAATTTATTCAAGGTTGAACATAGGTCATGTTTAGATGCTCAACCGACAAATAGCCTGTCACAACTGATGGCGGTAATTGCAGACGTGGAAACATAGCTTAGGGAGCGAGATAAAGGAATTATATTACTCTAGACTCGAGGTTCAAGATACTAAAACTTAACATAAACTATCATAAAACCATATTCTGCGCATGCAAAGAGATTCGCATTGATGACCAGCGGATAGATTCATGGCGGCTCTTGCCAGCCTCTTGGCGGGTCCGTCGTTGGGCGGTTGAGAACAATGGGTGTAAAGATGGCTTCCAAATGGTTTCGAGGGTCAGGGTCCTTCGCGCATCGCGATTGTAATAGGAGACTCTTAACTGGCAGCCCACTGTGTACTCTCGCAATTGGCCGTTGTTTTTGACCAAACAAGAAAAGCCTAATATAAATAAAGAAGGGGGTCCGGTAAACCCAACCTTTGGGAAACATGTGTTTTGCTTTGCATCGTATAATATTGCTAATATAACTAATAATCGGTCGTACTTTTCAAAATTGGCAGTCATCTTCCATTCAGCACCATGCGTAAGTAGTGATTCGGTTTGATATTAGACCAATGCTAAACTTCTTAAACATGATTTGCGAAATTGACACATGAGCGGTGCCTTGGACTATGGATAGCTCTTTACACATTTACCATTCATTAAAGTTTTGTCAATAAGAACCATTTAAAAATCTACCCATATGGACGCCATAAAGCATACGGTATTAATGGGGCACTCATATAGCTTAAGTGCAATAAAAACAACGTTTTGACTGATAAATGTTTAATGAAACTTTGATGAATCGTAAACGTGTCACATAAGTACAAGTTTTTAGTTTTTTTTTTTTTTTGTCATAGGAAAAATTTTAAAGTAAATGTGTCACAATAAATATAGTTTAGTATTTTTATATAGCACATAATTTGTAGTTTTTTTTTATGACTTTTTTCCTTTTATACAACCATGTTCTCTCGCTTTCTTTCCTAGACTAAAGTCTAGTCATCAGGGAGCCTCTGTGGACCATCTCATTTTCGTGTACATTGAACCGTCCCGAAATTGATCACAAGTTGCTCAAGAACCAAAAGCCTAGGTCATTAGGACCCACCACGTTCACCTATATGAGCATGGTCCACTGTTGATCATGCTGGAATTAGGAGGATAGTATGATAAAATCTTAGTTTGTCCAAAGGAGATGGTGCCTATCAGTAGGTCTTCAAAGACAAAAACTGAATAAGTCGGACTGCTCGGTCATAATTAGTAGTCCAGTGGGGGGATGACGCATTTGTTCTATATCGGAACATGTAGGAATATCGTGGAGGCCTCTACAGCACGTTGCTATCCAACCTAACCAAAGGAGACGGGCATGATAATTCTAGAGCAAGTTGTAATTTTGATGAGCTTTCCGTGTCACCTGAATCTTCAACCCTATCAAAGGAGTCGCGTATTTGATATTCAGAGCTTCTCTTTTCATGGCCTATTCGTGACCTATCCGACGGTCCAACAATCAAGAAATTTCTCTGTTCTAGTTCTTTTGTATTTCAAATTTGTTCGTGTGAACGAACTAATTCTCTCGTTGTTTTGTTGGAATCTAGTTTCTGAGAGTGTTTATGGAATTCCTTGGACGCGTGACGTGATTTACGATTGGGTAAAGTCTAGGTATTTCCCTTGTTTGGATTTCACATTCGAAATTGTTTTGCTGATATATCCTTTGTCTTGAACAATTTCCATTTTGCGCATCGAAGCCTTGGTATCACAGTCCATTTCAGCATCGATTTAGGGCCCAAAAGTGGGCTGAATACACACTGTACAAACTGCTCCATGGTCCGGACAACGGGCATTCAGCCCACTGTTGGTCTTTTTAGAGTTTTCCTACGTCAATTTTCAATATTCCTTCACCCCAAAGCTCATTCTAACATGCAATGACATAACATTCATTCATTTAGACCCCATTTATTCTGCAAAAAATAGTTTTTGAGAAAACATTTTACTCATTATCCGGCATTTGAATACTTAGGAAAATGTTTTTTAGGTCAACGGAAAATCTATACTTAATTTAGGAAAATGATTTTCTCTTTAAAAGATTGGAAACCATTTTTCAAAATATGACTAGATATTGGTTCTTAGATTGGAAACTTTACGCTTGGGTATGGGAACCCTAATGCTCATTCCTACGGCCTCGGCATCCAACATCGAGTACCGGGGATTGGGTCCATTAAGGCCAAGTTCATGACCCTAGTGCCATGCTTGGGTACCTACGCGGTCCATCAAGGTCAAACTTCCCAATGCTAGTACCTTGGTCTCTAGCGGTCCATCGAGGCTAAGCCCTTAGGATTTGGCACCAGGGCTAGGTCCACAAAGGCCGAGCACAGGACCCTAGTACCCGTGCTTAGCTCCCCCATCAAGGCCAACCCTAGAAACTCGATGCTCATGCTTGGGAACCTTGGCACCTGTGCCCAGGTCCGTCAAGGCCATGCCTAGGACCCTAGTGGCTAGCCTCAAGTCCATCAAGGTTGAGCCTAGACCTTGGACCTTAGTGCTCGTGCCTAGATCCCCCACGTTTGAGCTTTTGGTCCAACAAGATTGAGGCCTAAGACTTTCCATGTCCATGCTGAGATCCATTAAGGCCATCACACTCATGTATAATGGAGGAAATTGGTCGCAAAGCTCGCTCTGACCTTCACATTTTTTGATTGACCATCTTGAAAGCTTAGGGGAGGTCATCACACTTGTCTATAACGGCAAGCGTACTCACCTTCCTCCCACGCATCGCTTTAGGGAGGACTTCCATGAGTTTCGCCTCTTTTCTATGAGGCGCTGGACTCGTTCATTAAGAACTAGGGTACCACCTATTCTTACCATAAAGTAGAAGAAGATCTCATGAGAGGTGTTGACTACAATCAACATCTTCACGACGGATGGTGCCAGATTAGGGAAGACACCTAGAAAATGATGAAGCGGATCATAGCTTACAAAGACGATGTGGTTAGGGAGCGGAAAAGCATCCAAGCACGGAGTCCTGACCATGGTTTTCCTCGTGTGGTACCCAGTTTGCTGATCATTCCTAAAGAGGAGATCGTCATTAGCCAACAAGTGAGGACAAGGCTTGGAAAGAGGGTCGAGGCATGTCATGATGCCCTCATGGACTTGGATGAAATCAACGCCAAGATAGAGTCAATCCTGGAGGGGAAACACCTCACCTATCACAAAGCTATCGAGGAGAATAGGGACATAGAACAACACCAAGCCAATTTTGTTTCAAGGTTCAGGTGCCATTTAGGCTTAGATGGATTGACCTATGTCTGTACTACTCTCTTGTAAATATGACGGAAAGTGAATAGCAATTTGGTCTTTGCATACTTTGGACTGCTTAGAGATAAAATTTTATGCCTAAAAAGCTCATTCAAACGGGCAAACGCTAATGTTCACGCCTTTTGCATAACCCCAACAATATCAATCCATATCAATGCCCATTATCTACGGTTTAAAACCTGTCGATTTATCAATAAGCATCGTTTCTTCCCAAGAAATCTATTATCATGAAAAATTTTAATATCGTGTCCTTTCAAATCCTCACTAACCATCTTTATATATAGAGGACTACACAAAGGACAAAACTGTTCACACATATGCACAAGTCTTCTCCCTTTTCTATTTTTATCCCTCTCTCTAAATCTATGGCTAGTCGATCCTTTTTCCTCTACTTCATCTTCCTTGAGTGATAAGTTCGTCACCCTAGGGAGGGACTTACTCTCGAAACTGTTGTTGACTTTTGCTATAATCTCTAAAGAGTCAAAGATTATTGAAGCCATTTGTCGTGACCTAGCCTCGCCACTGCCTGCAAAGAAAACGGGGGGAAGAGATCGATTTAGAGGTACTTGATCACGAAAGGTCCCGTATGGTTCTCATCCACAAAGGCGTCATCACCTTGCCTTCCGGCGAACCTCTTATGAGTTCACTTAATCGCAATCATGAGCTCTCACAAGCTTGTACCCTGCGTGACAGTGGAAGGTGTCGTGACTCTATCCTAACGTCGCGGCATGTCTTGATTGACAATTTTAAGATTGAAAGGAAACCGGACATAATGGTGAATTTGAGGGTATTTTATGATCATGATAGCCTCCCAAGAGGTACATCCACCAAAGATGGCATTACTTCATCTTTATCTGCTTTATTATCTTAAGTATGCTAAATCACAATCGTGAACCTTTTCCAAAGGTCCATACCCTTCACGATGAGTTTGATTATATGATATAGTTGTTTAAGACAACCTGGACTACTAACCTCTTTTATAGGGGTCGGCTAGAAAACCCAATCGAGAGTTGGGAGTGGTCCCTCGATTCATATGCAACCAGAATCTAGATTCGAGAACTTAGGTTACGCTAATATTTCTATTAGTGCCGTTCGATACTTAACAGTATGTTGTGTTACGTAAGGTATCAATGCATTTCTCTTAACTTTTTTTGGGATCTTTTTATCTTAAGTTAGGTGATCATGCATGGATGGTCATTTTCGTGTCATTTTATTTCTAAGCAAAATGGAAATAATGCAATCGATTGAATTGAAAGTGCAAAACAGTAAGTAAACAACCAAGGACAATGGTAAATCTATCATACAATCCTAATAAAGGTCAAAATTCAAAAGAAATAAACGAAAAGGAGATACCTACAACTCATCGAGTGTTTATACAAACAAGAGGAACCTGAGACATATGTCGGGTAAAATGAATACAAAAGAGTGGTTGGAATGGACATCGGCCTTCTGCCATCTTCATACCTTCTCCATCTTTGGGATCATAATCTAAGCTAGTCTAAAAAATTGTAACTACGTACATACAATGGAAAGAAATTGTCACGCCTCGATCCTCGGGCGCGCTCCCATTCCTCACTTGGTCGATTAAATAGCGACGTCCCAGGACGTATCGCCGACCTATTTATCTTAATACGCATGCAGAAGTATAATAAAATCCTCAGACAATAAAACAATGGGATAGGAAAGCAGGATTCCAAATTTCAAACTTTAAAAAGAACCACACTTATATACATTGCAAACCATAGTGCAAACATATACAAGGTTAACTACTAAGCCAAGTCCTAAACAACAAGTTCACAAAGCAAAGTCTACAGACAGGGGTGGGGTTTCAATCCTCTCCTGGATCCTCCTCTGGGTCCTCCTTCGGGTCCTCTTCCTCCTCAACGATCTCTCCTTCTTCCATGCTCCAATTGGAGTCCACTGCTGAGTGCTCTAGAGAATCAGGATCATCACCAAGCTTGGGATCCTTTGTATCTACCACTGATCCACCCTTAGGATCTGATGTACCCTTCCCGAACGCAACCTCTAAAATGTACAAAGGTACATCAAAGTCTGGTATAGGGCCCATCCTTTGGCCATCATCGTAATGGCGATACCATAACCGATATATATGGGGTACCTTTTGGGGTTCACCCACATCAACCCAGATGGTGGATTTCACCATTACATATTCCAATCCTACCTTTACTAATGCCGAGATGCCTCATTTACCTACCTTAACTAATCACTAGATCAGACGACCAAGGCGTTTGCAAACAGAAAGCTTCTATTCTCCACCATGCTTTTAAGTGAAAGGAAATAAGATTCTAATTGGAAAATTTTCCATAAGGGCATCTTCCCCTCATTGTCTAAACCAAACCACAAGTGTCGAATCTACCCTCTCGTGTCTACATTGCATTTGGTTTTAAGAGCGGAATGGGTTTTGAGAAGGAAAAAAGAAAATGCAAATAAACAAACTATTTGATTATTGCTCGAAGTTTCCCGTTGAATTTGATATAGGACAAGTTTATGATTATTGTGATGTTCTAAGTGTTTGTGGAGACTTCAAGGCAAAGACAGACTCTCGGAGAATGCAAGAAGATGGCCTGCTTAGTGCTTGGGCAAACCAAGCAACTTAGTAAGCACTTATTAACGAGTGTCGGACACTTGGAGTGCCAAAATTTGGCACGAATGGACACTTAAGTGTCAAAAGTTAGGAAAATGATATTTAAGTGCTAGAATCGAAGCAAAATGGATCACTTAAGTGCCACTTCGGCGAAAATCCTGTCAAAATACTGATGTGGCGATTTTCTGGTAAAATAAATGCAAAACGACATCATTTTGATGCCGACGTGGTAAAAAATTAATATAAATTAATAAAATTAAATTTAAAAATAAATTTATTTAAAACATTTTAAACTAAAAATACAAATATTAAATATATATATTTATTTTTTTACAAAATGGGAAGGGGCGATTGATGGGCCGAGCCCTTGCCGCTGCCTCCTCCTCGCCGCCAGTGGGAAGGCAGGGCTCGGTGATGGAGGGAGGACGGTTGGCCGGGGTCACGGGGCCCTACCTTCTTGGTAGCGGTGGGAAGGCAACGATGACGAGGGCTTAGCCCTTAGCCACCCCCTCCCCCATTTTATTTTTATTTTTATTTTTTTAATATTTGTATTTGTATTTTTAAATGTTTTAAAGAAATTTAGTTTTAAATTAAATTTAATTAATTTCTATATTATTTTTTACCACGTCAAGACCAAAACAACGTTATTTTCGTATTGTCTAGCCACGTCAAGATGTAAAATGATGCCATTTTGCAATTATTTCGCTGGTAAATCGCAACGTTAGCATTTTGGCCCGATTTTTGCTGAAGTGGCACTTAAGTAATCCATTTTGCTCCCATTTTGGCACTTAAGTGTCACTTTCCTAACTTTAGGCACTTAAGTGTTCCTCCGTACTAAGTTTTGGCAACTGGGTTGTACTTCTCCCACTTATTAACACCCTAGTACATGTTCCTCGACGCTGAGGACATCCCCCAAGAGTGGGGAATTTTGTGACATTTCTGATTGGCTGTCTTGTGTTTCTAATAAGTTGTTTAATAGTTGGCATGCAATCAATTTTGAAGACTATTTTAACCACTTGTGGTGACATCGTAGTGGTTGAGCTTCAGTTTCTTTCATGATAGGTCTAGAGTTCGAATCTCTACATCGTCTACCTTGTTGGAAAGGAACCCACGACTTGCCTAGGGCAGAAAGGGTGGTGGTGACTCTCTTGCTCCTCCAGGGTTTACTCCGCCGCGAAGCGGCGCACGGAGGTTCCCTGGGTACCAAAAAAAAAAAAAATTGAAGACTATTTTGTACCTAACTTGTCGGAATCCTAGAGAGTTTTTTTTGGAGCCATGTTGAAAGCATAAGAAGTGGGTGTCATAGAGAACCATCTAAGCGTTGTTTGGTATTCTGAATTGTGACCGGATTTCGATGGAAAAAGAATGCTAGATTTATTAAAAATATGTTATAAAATAAATTTATTAAAGAATGTGTAGGATTATAAGCGACCCTTTAAACAAGTGGGCCTCAAACGACAAACAAATAGTGTGACATATTATTATTATTATTATTATTTTTTGGTAAAAGTGTGACATATTATTTAACAAATCAATTTTCAGCTATAGTAAATCTAGTTTTTTTCTAATGAGAATAAAGTCGTATTCCTTTAATTTATCGTGTTTGGTAGCATGGAATGAAGAGGAAAGATATCAAAGTTCAAAATAAAACCGTCATAGTATATTTTCTTTTCATGAGGGGTTAGGTGAAAATGAAAGATGGTTAATGGAAATGGTTGAGTAGACATTACACGTGATAACCTAATAAACAGACAAACAATCGAGATTTTATTCAGAGAAGAAAATTTGATATGATGGGATATGCATTTCTTATAAATGTAATTTGGCAAGTCTTATAATAATTTACACATTCAAAACTGTGAATCATATTTTCGCCTCAAAGGGATACTAAATGCTAGAATTAGAGAATCATTACTATTTCCTTTCCTTACTTTTTTTAATTCAGTTTTTTTTTTATTCATTCCCAAGTCGCAAGGGTTCTATATCGTTTCATGAGTAATACATCAATCCCTTTCTATATTTAATTTAGTTTGACATTTGGGTGCTCATTATTTATCATATTGATGTTATGTGTTATTTTTACCTGGTCAATTTGCGCATCATATTCAACATTTCAAAGTCTTCATTTGAAAGTCTTTACTAATTGCGGATTGCTTTATATGTCTATTGAAGTGGGAACAAAACGGGCCTACAAGGAGTCCCTTGACTGGTAGTCTGATTGATTCGTTGTAGTCCTGATTGACGTTTCGAGCTCTTATCACCTAGGTTTTTTGACCAATTCCTCATATGATCAAGCCAATGATGGACTGAGGAGAATTCAATATACTATGCTTCTACTACACCTGTAGTTTACACATACATTAACTAAATTGCGGCAGTAATAATTTACTTTTTTAGTAAATCTTGTCTTGAATTTGAACTGTTTATTTAACTTGACCCGGTTAGGTAACTGTCAAGTTTGACAGCACAATAAAATTCAAGAGTTCGACTCGCCTGGGGGGTGAAAAAGGTCTTTATGAAAGAAGACAAAAACAAAGTGAAACATACCTAGGTCGTGTTTTCGCCTGATACTCCTGCTCGTCCCTTTCTCCCTGAAGTCCAGCCGTAAGGGATTGTAACTTGAATTTTTCCATTTTTATTAAATTATTTACAGTCCATAAATGCAGGCATCGGCACCTAGTACTAAATCGTAAATTCTTGACATCCTTTATTATTTTTTATTTATTTTCTTTGGCTTTTCATATTAACATAAATTGCACCATCATGAATGACGTGTGCACCAATATACTATAACACGTTTCGACGTGGACAGAGATTAATCGTCAAAACTCAAGCAGATATGGCTGTTAATAAATATCTAGAACAGTAGACCGGTATGAATTATTAGTAACAAATAGAAGAGAGTGTGGCTAGTTACGTAAGTCTTGTCGTTATCCTGCATGTCATGTCAGAAAGCTTCATTAAGAAGTTGACCTGACATGGAAAAAACAATAGGTGTTGAAAAAAAGGTATGCTTTCACATTTTAGATGGTGAAAGTGTTACAATAAAACAATCTTTCAATAAAAAAAAAACAATATAAAATTAATGAATATAATGTAACAAAATCAAATGTAGCCATTATTAATCTAACGAATGAGAAGATGTCTTTTTGTGAGTGTAAATCTTCATCACTCTCCCTATGATATATGTGATGGATATGTTATTTTTCTTTTTTTCTCTCTTCAATTTTGTGGAAATAGCAAATGTGTGAAATGGAATTCATTCATTCTCCCTAAAACTACCAAATATCAACCTTTAATCAAGATTTAATATATGGATTCTACATGCCTAGTTGTCAAAAATATATTGCCCATAATATATTTTACTAAATTGGGCATGTATCAAATATTAGATTATTGACTTAATAAGCCACATTAATGGGTTAAATCTCATCAAGTCCAACAAATATAAAAATATATTCTACATGCCTAGTTGTCAAAAATATATTCCGTGAAACGAAAATTAGAAAATCCATAAAACATTTTTCTAGAAATTGTTTTTCACAAAACGAACAAAGTCTTAGGGTATATTTGATTCGTTTGAATCAATAATTTGAAAAACACATTCCTAATAATAATTGATGGTATCACTTACAAAGTAAATTAATGAAAATATTTTCATCATTAAACGAAAATACCCGACATATATTGTTGTTGATAATAAACATATTTTCCAATTGAATAATTTCTCTAAGTGATACGATGGTAGTGCTATTTCCAAAACGTTTTTAGCTAAAACACACCCATTCTATGTTAATTGAACAAATTAGCCTTCAACTTCTTAAGCACGTATTGATACTTAATAACACATTTTTTAGGGAAAGATAATTTATGAGTTGCTACTTTCCTATCTCGATTTAAATGGGGATGGAGACGATTTGGAATTCAATACAGAGGTCGCAACTATGGTCGAGACGAAGATGAGTATTGTGATGAAACCCTCGATCGGAATGTGTATGGTGCACGGCGAGGGAGAGGCTGTCATGGTGGGGATGGCTGTCGGTGGAATCGCGAATGGGAAGATGGAGTGCTTATGACATTTGGTGGCCAAGTAATCCCCTTCAGCTGCCCATAAGAATTTCTTCTCAAATCTTCACAAACCACTTCATTTTGATGGCCAAAAATGCCATGGCAGCAGCCGACACGGAATTTCCCTCCAATCCTTCATATAACATATCAAATTGGTAGCCAAAAATCCAATTAAGGGTGCTCATCCGAATTTTCAAAAATTATTTTTGTCCAATTTGATTTTTCCGCAAAATTCCGGGCTTGACAGAATTTTCCCAAAAGATGAGACAAGGTCCTAAAAATAAATTGTGACACGCTCGAACGTTCGATTCCCGAAATCAAAGTCAATTTCGTGGTTAAAATTAACCGAACGCGATTTTAGTACAATCTAATCTACCGGGTAGCTTTTAGGGATTTTATCGCGATTATATCCCTTAACGGCTTCACCTAATAGGTCAATTAACTTGTAAGTAATTAGCTCAGAGAAAAATGACCATAAGCGCGTCGACGAAAAGCCCATTTTATTTTATCAAGACGAGATCGAAATTCAGGATTTCACATGCAAAGTTTAGCGGATTAATCTTGAGTACAAGAGCACCTATGAATTTATTTCCAAAATGTCTGAACAAAAAACAAAAATGGATTACTCTAAATTATTTCCAAAAAGAGGGATTACTGATGTAGCTTTGGCCGTGGGGCAAGGATTAGGAACCGACACCCAAACCCCTAGAATGCAAAAAGTTGGCACAAATGGATACTTAAGTGCCAAAATTTATGAAAGTGACACTTAAGTGCCAAAATTAGAGCAAAATGGATCACTTAAGTACTAACGACGATAAGATTTGGCCAAAAAACGAACATGGCAATTTTCCAGCGAGCTGTGCGCAAAGCGATGTCATTTTACATGCTGATGTGGCTAAAACAATGTCAAAACGACATCGTTTTTGTGTGTGGTTTGCTGAGTTAGCCTTCTGGCAAGCCACATAAGTGAAAAAATTAATAAAAAATTACCGTGTAAGATTTCCGGTGAGGTTCGCTGGATGTGGCACTCAAGTATCCCATTTTTCATAAAAAGTGATAATTAAATGCTACTTTCATAAGTTTTGGCACTTAAGTGTCCATTTATGCCAACTTTTGACACTTGAAGAGCTCTTGGAGTAAACTATTTTAGCTATGCAATCACAACCACCAATAAATTTTAGTGTAATTATAGAATACATCGGTGGTCTGAACTTTTTTTTCTACACACTGTTTCATCCATCCTTGATTTGATAAAAGTAAGAGAATGAGAAATTAAATCTCTTAGATTAAGGATTGTTGAGACCCCTTGTTTAAATTTATGTTTTCACTAACAATATATGCCCTAATTTTGCTTAATTTTAAAGCATCTACACAAAATTTGGGATTGATTGTTGTGATAATTCTTGAAAAACCAAGAAAGAATGGGTCATATTTTTCTTGTCCTCAAACCAAACCTTTGACTAATAAGTTATATTAACATGGACATCGTCATATGCAAACTTAACTAAAAATAATAATAATAATAATAATGTAACAGAGGCCCATATTTATAACTCAACATTCAAGGTTTAGTGATGGAGAAAAACAGGCCCAAAATGATTTACTTCCGAAGTGAATACCTTGAAAAAATTTTCGTTTATTTTATTGTACCTACAAATGGAGCTATCAAAATAAAAAAAGAAAGTTTGGATTAAAAAAAGTAAAAATAAAGCAAAAAAATACATACTCTCTAAATTTAATCAATATCTTGAGTTTCTTTTTTGCCTAATCGAATTCTTGAACTACATATATATTTTCATATTGATCCTGCTGTTAGAAAAATAAACGGCCATCAATATGATGTTAAGTGCCATGCTAGCATCCTACGTCAATGTGACGGTTACGTCTTATGCCTCGTTTATCTAACTTACCACTAGATCAAATGATTGAGGAGTTTGCAAAAAGGGAGCTTATATCCTCCAACTGTCTTTAAGTGAAAGGAAAAAAAGATTATTTTTAGACAATTCCTAAACCAAACAATCAGTGTTTAAATTATCTCTTGTCTGCCTTAACTTTAGTCTTCATAGCAAAATGGCTTTTGAGAAGGGGGAGAAAAAGAAAAGAAAATAGCCAATTTGATAAAATCTACTTATCTTGGTCGGGCCCCATCCCTATGCGGCCTTAATTTTGCACTTACAAGTTATTATAACCCTATGTTAATGTTTATTTTGTACAGTTCCTCCTTTCCAAATTCAAGTGCTTTTCACATCCAATTGTAAAGTGAGCCCTAAATTCTCAAGTTGGTGTCGAACTTAAAGGAACATTCTGATATTGTATATGATAAATACTAGCATCTCAAATAAAGTTCCTTATTAGCTACCTAAAATTTTATCCAACATTGAATGATTGGATCTTTCAGGTAATATGCTTGCAACATATCCTAAATTATTGGAAAAAGTATGCCACTATGTGGGTTAGGATCTCGCTTGAGTCCCTGCGTGGTGCTCAGCGCTCAGTGCTCACGTAGTCTGCTATTGACTTGTATTTCTTCTCCATCACAAAATTGCTTACCAACATTAAAGTTCGTGGTCTTTTGTCACATTCACGAGTAGAATGATGGAAAGAAACACTGTGCACAATGTTGACTATGACTGGGTCACGTATGAAGCGATCATCCAACTTGTTAACATTTAGCAGCGGAGTCATTAAATGACTTCCGCCGCCGGATAAGCCGCCCACACGGGGAAATGCGAACCACAGAAAGGAGCGCTTTGGATAAGGCCAAGCGTGTACGCAATGATAGCGGGTGAAAGGGCATGAGCCCTGATTTCAACCAATGCTAATGCTCGGTTGCCACAGCGTCGCCTGAACAACCCGAAGATCCCAAGAAAGACTAACATTGATGCAGTGATGGCTAGCAAAGCCTAAATTCTTAGCAGTAGGGTCCATCGACTTTCGAACTTATCCGTGTGGCTGCAGCGCTTCCTCTGCTCGTCCGACTATCTGGAGCCAAAGAACATGGATTCGTCCATGATCATCGACTCTCTCTCTCTCTCTCTCTCTCTCAAGAGAGCCGAGAAAATGGTGCACCGATGCCAGTGATGACGAAGGATCTTTTATACTTATTATAGTATGAAGGGGGAATGAATGTGCGGTGGCTACCATATAGGTGATTCCCTTTTACTGATGCAGCTTTGGCCGAGTGTTGAGAATTAGGAACTCTTGAAGTAAATTACTTTAGCAAAACAATTAGAATCATTACTTAATTTTAGAGTAGTTATACAATCCATAACCAATATATTTTTTTTTTTCTAAAAATAGTATTATCCATTCTTGATTTGATAATATGAGAAGTTAAAACTCTCAATCAAGGATGGTTGAAATCGCTAAAGTTACCTTTACATTAGCAACATATCCGAATTTTTGCTTAATTTTAGAAGCACCTACACAACAATTGGGATGGATTGTTATAGTTATTCTTGAAATACCAACATAGAATGGGTTTTTATTTCCTTCTCCTCGAACCAAACATCAAATTGGTAGATTATATTAACATGAACATCACCTACATGCAAATTTAATAAAAACATAATGTAAGAGATTGCCATTTGTATAACTCATCAGTAAGAGGTTTAGTGATTGAGGAAAATAAACTAATTTGCTTTCCAAGTGAATACCTTGAAAATTTTTATGTTTAATAGATTGCACCAGCAGAGCTATCGAAGCAATAAAAAGTGGTGGAGGCACCAGGAGGGGTGAGCATGGTCCGGGTTAGGCCGATCCACCCCCTAAGCCTAGGACCAACCCATACAGTGCCGGTCCTCAATTTTTGGGACCAAGAACTGATCCTATTGAGCTTAAGACCAATGACTGAACTGACCCAATGGGTTCGATCCGGTTCCAAGGTCAACCTAGACCAATCGATAATTTTTTATATCATTTTTTCTACTACTTAAAAAAAAAAAAACGATTGAGGATTGGATTGACCCAATGGGTTCGGTCCGACTAACTAATAATTTTTTATTTCATTTTTTCTACTTTTTGAAAGGGCAACTGAGGATCGTATCGACCCAATGGGTTCAATGATAAGCAAGGTCAGCTAAGAAATGCAAGCGGTGAGGGTCAAGTCGGGTAAGCGTCGAACAAAATGAGTATCGAATGTCGAGCGAGGAGCAACAATCCAAGCGAGCATTGAGCGGCGAGCAACACGAGTGACCCAAAGCAAGCAAGGCGAGTGTCGGGTGGCGAGTGGAGAAGTTGTTTCTTTAGATTTTGGCAAATTGAAGACTAAGAGGACAAATAAGATAGAATAGAACGAATACTAAAGGAGGATGCCATAGTGAGTTGTTTATACCTTTTTGGATGCGATGAAGACTTCTCACAAAAACATTTTCCTCTTTCATAAATAATGACTATTGACGTCGTAAAATACATTAAAAATCTAAATTATTAAAGAATAATGTAAAATTACTTTTTTTTTGGTGACCCGGGGAACCCTCGTGCGCAGCTTTGCGGTGGAGTAAACCCTAGGGGCGACACGTGCTAGCCACCACACACGTGCCACCGGGTAAGTCACCCTGCGACGCCCGAGATTCAAACGCTCGACCTTTTGCGAGAGGCAGAGTGCTCGCTCCAGCGACGCCACCTAGGTGGGTGGTTATAAAATTACTTTAATTCATCTCTAAAGAAATGTTTAATGTTGTTGACGCCGTATATTTTAAGGTTTTATTTATATAAAAAATTTATAGATAATATATATATATTTATATATTTATATATATATTCAGGGTTGATTCGGATTTGACCGATTTGGAACTTTCAGAACCGATGATCGACTCGCACGGTGCTGGTCCAGAAATTCTAGGACCGAGAACCAACCTAGTCTCACTGGGAACCGGACCAGGACTGGCAGAGTTGGGCTAGTCCAAGGTCTGTTTAGGGTTGACCCTGGATTGATTCTCACCCCTAGGCATTAGTACTCCTCAAACTTTTGCAAAAGTAATCACCTTTTGGAAATTCTATTTTGTCCCATTGTAATATATACTTTTGCAAGAGTAATCCGCTTTTGGAATTTCATTTTTTTTCAATTGGATTTCTGGACTATATACCTTTTTGTTTAAATTGATCTTGCAGTTAAAAAAAAAAAAAAAAAAAAAAAAATCAACGGACACGCCAAAATGGCTATTGATTTGTTATTAAAATGCCGAGATGCCTCATTTACGTACATTAACTAATCACTAGATCAGACGATCAAGGAGTTTGCAAACAGAAAACTTCTATCCTCCACCACGCTTTTAAGCAAAAGGAAGTAAGATTCTAATTGGAAAATTTTCCATAAGGGCATCTTCCCCTCGTTGTCTAAACCAAACCACAAGTGTCAAATCTACCCTCTCGTGTCTGCTTTGCATTTGGTCTTAACATCAGAATGGGTTTTGAGAAGGAAAAAGAAAATGCAAATAAACAAACTATTTGATTATTGCTCGAAGTTTCCCACCGACGACAGGGAGGTAGCGGCGCCAAGGGCTCAGCCCTCAGCCACCCCCCTTTTTTTTATTTTTATTTTTTTATTTTATTTTTAAATTTTTAAATGTTTAAAAATTTTAGTTTTAAATTTAATTTAATTATTTTTATATTATTTTTTGACACGTTAACACCAAAACGACATATTTTTCGTATTGTCTAGCCATGTTAGCATGCAAAATGATGCCATTTTGCACTTATTTTGCTGGTAAATCGCAACGTTAGCATTTTGGCCAGATTTTCACCGGAGTGGCACTTAAGTAATTTATTTTGCTTCGATTTTGGCACTTAAGTGTCACTTTTCTAACTTTAAGCACTTAAGTGTCCCTCCATACCAAGTTTTGGCACTTGGGCTGTACTTCTCCCACTTATTAACAATCAATTTTGAAGACTATTTTGTACCTAACTTGTCGGAATCCTAGAGAGTTTTTCGGAGCCATGTTGAAAGCATAAGAAGTGGGTGTCATAGAGAACCATCTAAGCCTTGTTTGGTATTCCGAACTGTGACCGGATTTCGATGGAAAAAGAATGCTATATTTATTAAAAATATATTATAAAATAAATTTATTAAAGAGTGTATAGAATTATAAGCGACCCTTTAAACAAGTGGGCCTCAAACAACAAACAAATAGTGTGACATATTATTTAACAAATCAATTTTCAGCTATAATAAATCTAGTTTTTTCTAATGAGAATAAAGTCGTATTCCTTTAATTTATCGTGTTTCGTAGCATGGAATGAAGAGGAAAGATATCAAAGTTTGAAATAAAATTGTCATAGTATATTTTCTTTTCATGAGGGGTTAGGTGAAAATGAAAGATGGTTAATGGAAATGGTTGAGTAGACATTACACGTGATACCTAATAAACAAACAAACAATCAAGATTTTATTCAGAGAAGAAAATTTGATATGATGGGATATGCATTTCTTATATATGTAATTTGGCAAGTCTTATAATAATTTACACATTCAAAACTGTGAATCATATTTTCGGCCTCAAAGTGATACTAAATGCTAGAATTAGAGATTCATTACTATTTCCTTTCCTTACTTTTTTTAATTCAGTTTTTTTTTTATTCTTATTTTTTCATTCCCAAATCGCAAGGGTTCTATATCGTTTCATGAGTAATACATCAATCCCTTTCTATATTTAATTGAGTTTGACATTTGGGTGCTCGTTATTTATCATATTGATGTTTTGTGTTATTTTTACCAGGTCAATTCGTGCATCAGATTCAAAATTTCAAAGTCTTTACTAATTGCAGATTGCTTTATATGTTTATTGAAGTGGGAACAAAACGGGCCTACAAGGAGTCCTCGACTGGTAGTGTGATTGATTCGTTGTAGTCCTAATTGACGTTTCGAGCTCTTTTTGCCCAGGTTTTTTGACCAATTCCTCATATGATCAAGCCGATGATGGACTGAGGAGAATTCAATATACTATGCTTATACTACGCTATAGTTTACACATACATTAACTAAATTGCAGCAGTAATAATTTATTTTTCTATTAAATCATGTCTTGAATTTGAACTATTTATTTAACTTGACCCGGTTAGGTATATGTCAAGTTTGACAGCACAATAAAATTCAAGAGTTGGACTCGCCTGGGGTGAAAAAGGTCTTCATGAAAGAAGACAAAAACAAAGTGAAACAGACATAAGCGAAAGGAAAAACGATTCTTTTTAGACAATTTCTAAACCAAACAATGAGTGTTTAAATTACCACTTGTCTGCCTTAACTTTAGTCTTCATGGCAAAATGGCTTTTAAGAAGGGGGAGAAAAAGAAAAGAAAATAACCAAACCGATAAAATCTACCTATCTAGATCGGGGCCCACCCCGATGTGGCCTTAATTTTGCACTTACTAGTTATTATAACCCTATGTTGATGTTTATTCTGTATAGTTCCTCCTTTCCAAATTCAAGTGCTTTTCACATCCAATTGTAAAATGAGACCTAAATTCTCAAGTTGGTGTCGAACTTAAAGGAACATTTCGATATTGTATATGATGAATACTAGCATCTCAAATGAAGTTCTCTATTAGCTACCTAAAATTTTATCCAACATTGAATGATTGGATCTTTCAGGCAATATGCTTGCAACATATCCTAAATTATTGAAAAAAATATGCCCCTATGTGGGTTAGGATCTCGCTTGAATCCCTGCGTGGTGCTCAGTGCTCAGTGCTCACGTAGTCTGTTATTGACTTGTATTTCTTCTCCATCGCAGAATTACTTACCAACATTAAAGTTCGTGGTCTTTTGTCACATTCACGAGTAGAATGATGGAAAGAAATACTGTGCACAATGTTGACTATGACTGGGTCACGTATGAAGCGATCATCCAACTTGTCAACATTTAGCAGCGGAGTCATTAAATGACCCCTTCCCACTTCCTCACTCCTCAGTGACAAGAAACGAAAGAAAAAGGTGGGACTATCATCTCCTTTCGCACATCGCCCAAACCCAACTAGCCGAAAACCGACTATCATAGTCGAGAACCATGCCCAATGAGTTCCTGTGCCCTGTTTTCAGGGTCTCCCATGGCCAGAGGAGATGAACAGTAAGGAAAGTGAATAAAAGAAAAAAAAAGAAAACAATGAAAGATTGAAAAAAGGAACGAAAGAAGATTGAGAACATTAATAGTAAAAATAGAAAAATCAAACAACTTATAAAATCTCTTAAAACCACGTCATTTTTAGAAGCCATGCGCCTGATGTTGCCAACCTTATCACGTAAAATAGCTAACATCATCATCAATTGCCTGCCTCAATTGGTCGAATGAACTATAATGAAAAATTATCAAAAAAATTAGGACTACATGAGTCAAAATAGAAAATTTATAATTGAATTGGTATCCATACAATAAATTTTGGATTTTTTGGGTAATTTTCAATGTATCAACTTTCTTCATTGGTCATTAAATATGTGCCCTAGAGGATAGTCTCTAATTACATAAAAATGCTGGATTTCATATAATTGGTTCACAAAAGTGATATGTCGAAGCTGTTATTGATGCTTTAAAATAACTCATTTGTATAAAGAGCTATCAGTCCGAAGCATCACATATATAACAATTTAGTAAATTAGTTTAATAAGTCAAGCACTGATCTAATAGCAGACGGGGTCATTGACTTTGTCTTGTGGTAAACGTATCCATTATTGCTTTGTTATAGTAATACTATATGATGCAATAAAAATACTAGTTCAAATCTCACTAGAGCAACGATTACCAAAGGTTAGGTCTACCGGACGCCCTTCCGTTTTTTTTTTTTTTTCCCCTTTTTTTGGTCCGAAGGGTTTAGGAGACTTTGTCAATATTAGGCTTTGGTTATTCGCTTAAGAACGACAATTGACCGTCAGTGACTAAGCCATATATTTGACCTTCAACCTTAAATAGATTTTTTAATTGCTGTGTTATTATGAAATAGATTGAACAAATTGAATACCGATCGATAAGAAGAAAATAGTCCAGAATGGCTCACATAAAATAGTCCATGATCTAGTTTCAATTTTATATAGATGAACACATATAGATTTTTTTTGTTCCCCGGAATTAAAAAAAAAATCCGTTTGGTAAATTTTTTGTTCTCAAGAATAATTTTTTTTTTCGGGAGTAAATTTGGAACAGAATCAATAAGTAAAAAAAGTTGCTTCTTATTACCTAGAACAATTCATATGATCAAGTATAATTTTTCTTCTTTTCTCTTTTCATTTTTTCTTTTCTCCTTCTCTCTTTTTCTTCACTGGCCACCACCACTATAGTTGGCAAACGGGTGGGTGAGGTTTGGCAAGCTTGCTTGGCTGCCACGAGGCTTGGCCTTGTCATATTTGGGCAAGGCCCAACCAACACGAGGTTGGGCCTTGAGGTCGACCTTGCGCCACTTGGGCAAAGTTGCGCCTTGCAGTGGCTAGGCAAGGTCCGACAAGTCCGACAAACTCACCGGACCTCACCGAGCTAGTCATCGGCCATTACCATGGCCAGCCACCGGCCACAAAGGTAGGAAGAAGAAGAGGAAAGGAAAAAGAAAAATTAGAAATATATAATAAAAGTATTAAAAATTAAAAGAAACAAAAAAATAAAATCTTACCAAACATATTTTTATCTCGAGAATAGAAATTTTGGATACTTATCAAGGACGCACATGACAACCATTATGTTCAAGAAATAGTTTTTGGAATAGAAATAGATTTTTCTATTTCTATTTAGAAAAATTTTTAAGCAAAAATAACTATTTGATGATGATACAAAATTTCTACTCTAAAAATAAAAATTTGTTTGATAATGACATAATTTTTTTTTTTCGGACGATGGCGGCAATGACCGACAACCTTTAATAAAAAAAATGATTTAGTAACAAAAAAATAAAGAATAAAATAAAATAGAAGAAAATAGAATAAAATAAATCATAAAAAAGAAAATAAAAATATCATTTTATTTTAAAATAAAAATATCCTTAAAAATAAATTTATTTTATTTATTCTATTTTATTTTATTTTATTTTACGAATAAATTTATTTTAAAATGAATACAAATAAAAAGTAAAAATAAATTTATTTGGAAAAACACTAAAAGCAAATACAAATAAATTTATTAAATTTATTTTTAATAAAAATAATTTATTTTTATTTATCATAAATAAATTATTTTTAATAAAATAAAAATAAATTGGCAAATAAAAATAATTTATTTATTTTAAATAAATTTATTTATATTTTTAAATGAATCAAATGAATATATTTATTTTTTATTTATTTTTATTTTTAATAAAATGAGGAGAGGCGGAGGAGGAGGAGGAGGAGGTAGAGACATAGAGGAGATGAGGGAGAACTCACCGAAATTAGGGTTTAGTGGGAGAAATTATTTCTAATTTTTCTTCTAAATCAATTTCTGGAATATAAATCTATTCCAGAAATATAAAAAATAAATAAGTTTATCAAACGGGTTTCTATTCCAAAAATAGGTTTGGAATAGAAAAATTATTTTTGGAATAGAAATTTTAGTTATCATGCACCCTCAACTGTCTTCAAATACTTAGAAATTGTTCTTTGAAACAGAATAAAAAAAAATCATTTTTTAGCAAAAAGTGTTCTTGAGAATAAAATGGTTACTAAACGATCCCTTACTTAGCTCTTGTGATTGCTCACCTTTGCAGCGTGGTAGCAGTTTCTTCCTTCACAAGTTCATGGGTGGTTGATTCGCAAATAGATGATGTGATAGAATATGTATATTTAAAATAAATCATGTAATCGATTGTATCTACATGATGAAAATATACTAATTCAATGTAAATGACTTATCAATTGAATTAATATTTATTACTATTAGGTGTAGGAAACATTAAGACATAATAAATCACTATAAAAGTGAAATAATGTGAAAGTGTTTTTTTCTTTGGTTAGTTGAAAGTAGATACGTTTATCTTGTGGAGTCTCATCTTTTTTTTTTTTTTTTAATATACCAAAAGTTAACAATTACTTTAGTGTTTCACTAAAAAAAAAAAAAACCACAAAAAAGGATAAAGAAATGGAAAAGACAATGTGATCCCTTTGTCATTCAGGCGTTGTCTAGCCGAAGGTTCCAACCAGTACAGTCATTTCCAACCCTTTGGCGTGGTGGACTAACCAGGCCAAGTCAAAGTCCTCTAATTTCGCATAGAAACCCCAATCAAGCACAATGTTGATAGGATTTTATGTCCTTACGAACAAAGCAGCATTCGCATTCTTCGTGGATACATAGCAATGTTGAGGATATTCGTTGTTCGATTCAGTACCTCTTTTCCCCATCTCGAAAAGCTTGATCTATCCTTGAACGGATGATACTGAAGATGAACTCTTAGAGATAAGGGAGGAGTTCCCTTTTTCTAGACGCAATAATTAGAAAGAGAACGATCTCCAGCAACCTTTCAGTTTTTTGGATTTTTGCTTTTCTCAAGTATAAGCAAAATGTCAAAAGTTATTTTTTTTATGATGGAAAACAAAAACAAGTTGCTTTTTTTTTTTTTTTATTGGTTTGAAACAAAAAGTCTAAAGTTGAACAAGCTGTAAATCACCTTTTTTCAAAAGAGAGACACATGACATTACAAATGCGGCAACATTTGATCATGGTTGTGAATGTTTCAACCATCATGTGCTATGATGCGACGTGGGTTTGAGGAACGACGGCGATTGAGGATTAACATCGCTCGTGCAAATTTACCGGAGGGGAATCGTAGGCAATTGCGGAGCTATGGAGATTTTGTATTCGCTTAGTTAGTTGAATTTCCTTAATGGGAGAATTTAAAATTACCAGCCTTTGGCATAACTAATGGTAAAAAAATGAAAATTAATATGGTTATGTTTTAGAAATGTAGAACGCAATAGGAAAAATTAAATATAGGTAATCAACTCTTAATGGACTGCATGAATTAAAGACATGGGGGAAAATCAGTGTCATACAAGAAAGCAGCAAGGGAAAATGATCGATTAATACTTAATTCTTTCAATCTAATCTCCTAATTAGTTTATTACATGATGTTTTAAACTTTGGTTGGCTCTTTACACAAGTTATATTCAATCATCAATAATAGCTTCACACGTTGCTCTTGTAAACTGTTTTATAAATCGGATTTTATAAAATTCCAGAATTTTTATATAATTAGAGATTATCCTTTAGAGCACATGTTTAATGACAAATGGGGAAGTCTAATGGGATTGGTTTTGTCCGGAAAAATTGTTCAAAATGTCCTAAATTTAATATAAGGAGGTCACAATGTAGTTCTAAATCTTTTGATAATTTTTCAATATGATTCATTTGGCTAATTTAAATCAACAATCCTTAATTCGCAATCTAATTAGTACCAACCATTCTACATTATAAGACTGGCAAGTTGATGTCTATGACTCCGAACAAAGTTATTTTAAGAAATTTTATAAGCTCTTTTTCTTTTTACCGTCAATGGTCTCAATCTTCGGTTTTGTTTTTTATTTTTTAAAGCGTTTTACTGTTTTGATTTTTTTTCTTTTATCCTTTTCCTTACTGTTCATCTTCTTCTTATTCTGCCCCACCATCACCGCACACTATTGGCAAGGCTTCACCGGGACCTCGGTGATGGCTGGCGACCCTTGCGTAGATCTGGGCTGGCCATGAAAAACCCCGAAACAGGGCATAGGAACTCATCGGGCATGGCTTCTCGACTATGATGGTCGGTTTTATTCATTGGGTAGTTGGGTTCGGGCGACCCTGCGAAAGGAGATGATGGTCCCACCTGTTGAGCTAAGGGCCACCTTTTCTTTCGTTGGGCTCTGGGTGGTCAGCTTCCTTATGGCTTCTTCGAAATCCATTTTTAGAGACTGTTTCTTGTCACCGAGGAGTGAGGAAGTAAGAAGGGGTCATCTCTCTCTTCGGCTTCACTAACGTATACATTCATCATGATGACTGGAATTGAAGGAGTATTAGTGAAGCTGCACGAGTCGTGGCATGGATGAAGAATCGGATTGTTTTGCAGATTGTTGCGGCAATGGTACTGAACGCTGAAACGCAGAAGAAGACAAGAGTCTAATTGGAGTGGGAGAGATGGTGATGGTGACAGGAGGCGATTTGATGGTGTGAGGCGAGTGGGATTTCATTACTTCGCTTGCGGAAAAATGGAACCAAGCAGAGAGGAGAGATTAAAATTGCAGATATGGACAAGGGCCGCGACCCGCCATTTCTGACGATGGTGCGGGCCACATAAAAAGAAGATGAACAGTGATGTCTTCTTGGCAATGAAGTGGTGTGGAAAAGATAAGAAAAGAAAAGGAGAAATAAAAGAAAAAGTTCATAATTTTTTTTTAAAAAGAAAATGCTAAACCTGGCCATTTCAGTTCATTTCTTCTACGTCAGTTGTCAGCAATGCCAAGCTGGAGGAATTAATTTCAATCGTGTTCCTTTTTTTTTCCTTTTTTTCAAATCAAGAGACTAGTCATATTTTCTAATCAAGAGGTTAGTTGTTGTGGAAGCACGTGTGAACTTTGTCAATTTTGTCTGCATAGAACCGTTCCACGGTCGATAGCAAGTTCTTCAACAAAGAAAAGTGCTTGGAACATGCCACGGACGCCTATATGTGCAGGTAACGACATCAAGGCCCCAAAAAGCTGTGTTAACTCCCCAGTCTTTCCTAACGAGAATGGAACTTCACAGCTCAGATATCATTAATTTCAAGACCAGAGAGCTTCAATCACTCTTAGTCTTGGTTCTCTCTCTAGCCTTTGCCTTCACTGCTTCGGCATCGTCACAGGGCATCAATTTCAGCTTCCAGACTTTCAACGAAAGTATCATAAAACTCGAAGGCCATTCAAGTTATGATGGGAGCTTCATCCAACTTACGAAGTCCAGCACTGAACGCGAGACGCTCTATTGGAGCGTGGGGTGGGCCACGTACCGCAAGCCTATGCGCCTTTGGGATAAGGCGACCGGAAACGTGGCGGATTTCACCACCCATTTCACCTTTGTCATCAATTCGAGCCACAGCACGGATTTTGCTGATGGATTGACCTTCTTTCTTGTGCCCGAAGGGTCTGAATTCCCAGGCAACTCGTCGGGAGGACAACTTGGTCTTGAAAGTCTGCAACGCAGTCCGCCCAGCTCTTTTTTTTCATTTGTAGCCATTGAGTTCGACACTCGCTACAATACCGGTTTCGACCCAAATTGTTCACATGTTGGTATAGACTTGAATAATCTCGCTTCCATAAATTCAAGCTGCGTCGATTGGTTCAATGATAAAATCATGAATGGTGGGCAGATTAATGCTACGATAGCATACAATTCTAAAACGCAGAACTTGACCGTTCTCATGATAGACGCTGATGCCACGAGTACCAACATAAATTCCTCCGCCATCCATTATATAGTCAACATGACACAGTATTTGCCGAAGGAGTGGGTAAATTTCGGTTTCTCGGCTAGCACAGGTTTATCTTTCGAGTTGCACACTATTAAGGCATGGGAATTCAGCTCTAACGTGCACGTGGCTGGAAAAAAGAGCAAGTCATGGCTGTGGTCTATTTAGGCTCAGGTTCTTTCCTACTGTTCATTCTTGTTGGAGCCTTTATTTGGTTTCGTCACCGTTCGAAGAGCACGAGAACAGACATGAGTGGAGAAGAAGATCATCTAGCGATTGACGAAGAATTCAACCAAGTGTCAGGCCCCAAGAAATTCACTTACAAGGAATTGGTCGCGGCAACCAGTAATTTTGCAGTCGAGCGGTTGCTTGGAGAAGGGGGCTTTGGTAGAGTATACGAGGGTTACTTGACCAGCATGAATGCTAATGTTGCAATCAAGAAGATTAACCCAGGGTCAAGACAAGGGATAAAGGAGTTTGCTACTGAAGTGATGACCATAAGCCGGCTACGACACAGAAACTTAGTCCAACTCATTGGATGGTGTCATGAGAAAAAGGAACTCCTTCTTATCTATGAGTTCATGTCTAATGGTAGCCTTGACTCTCATCTATTCAAAGAACGATCTTTCTTGCCATGGGAGAACCGATACAAAATCACGCAAGGCATAGCCTCAGCATTACTCTACCTGCATGAAGAATGGGAACAATGCGTTATACATTGGGATATAAAGTCTAGCAATATCATGCTCGATTATGATTTTAATGCCAAAATAGGAGACTTCGGTTTGGCTAGGCTGGTTGACCATACCAAAGGGTTACAAACAACGATTTTGGCTGGAACCATGGGTTATATGGCTCCTGAATGTGTTTACACGGGTAAGGCTAGCAAGGAATCAGATGTCTATAGCTTTGGAGTTGTTCTATTAGAAATAACTTGTGGAAGAGAAGTCATCAAGCCAAGGGCCGAGGAAGACCAAGTCAAGCTTGTGGACTGGGTTTGGGAGCTATATGGAACCAAGAGGCTACTTGATGCGGCAGATCCGAAACTTGGTATTGATTTCGATGGGAGGCAACTAGAGTGCTTGATGGTTGTAGGGCTATGGTGTGCTCATCCGGACTACACTACCCGTCCTTCCATAAGAGAAGCATCAAACGTTCTCAACTTTAACACTTCAGCACCTGTTCTCCCATCAAAATTGCCAGTCCCTACATACCCGGGGCCTCTTTCCACATTCTCTACGGTATCGATTCCTTTGTCTCATGCCGCCTCGACTAGCGGCATTGAATGCTCCACATTTACTACCTCCTCTGTATCTTATTCAGCTTCCCCTGCATTGCTTCAAAATACAGTATGAGTTCCTACTTTTGGTATATGTTTTCCTTGAAATTTTATTTTGGATATTATTTGCTCCACATTTACTACCTCTTCTGTATCTTATTAAGTAAGGTAGTATGTATCTTCTTTGATGGTTTTATTATCTGTTATCAATATAATTATTGGTAAGTTATCAAAGAGTTGTTGGAAAAACTGGTGACTGGTGATTTTTTCTTTTTTTTTTTGCCATTACTTATCAGAGAAACATCTAATTATATGGATTAGCTTGAGATAAACATCCTTTAAGTAGTGATTAGGGCAATAAAAATTTATTGAAGGTTGAACATAGGTCATGTTTAGATGCTCAATTGACAAATAGCCTGTCACAACTGATGGTGGTAATTGTGGATGTGGAAACTTAGCTTAGGGAGTGAGATAAAGGAATTACATTACTCTAGACTCGAGGTTCAGGATACTAAAACTTAACATGAACTATCATAAACCGTATTCTGCACATGCAAAGAGATTCGCATTGATGACCAGCGGATAGATTCACGGTGACTCCTGCCAGCCTCCCGGTGGGTCTGTTGTTGGGCGGCCAGAACAACGAGTGTAAAGATGGCTTCCAGATAGTTGCGAGGGTCAGGGTGCTTTGCATGTCGTGATTGTAATAAGAGACTCAACTGGTAGCCCACTGTGCACTCTGGCAATTGGCCGTTGTTTTTTGACCAAACAAGAAAAGCCTAATATAAAAAAGAAGGGGGTCCAATAAACGAAACACGTGTTTTCCTTTGCATCGTATAATATTTCTAATAATAACCAATAATCGGTCGTACTTTTCAAAATTGGCAGTCATCATCCGTTTAGCACCGTGTGTAAGCAGTGACTCGCTTTGATATTAGACCAATGCTAAACTTCTTAAACATGATTTGCGAAATTAACACATGAGCGGTGCCTTGGACTATGGATAGCTCTTTACACATTTACCATTCATTAAAATTTTGTCAATGAGAACTGTTAAAAATCTACCTATATATGGATAACAGAAAGTAAATAGTGTTGACGTGGCACGCATATAGCTTAAGTGAAATAAAAAATAATGTTTTGGCTGATAATTGTTTAACAAAACTTTGATGAATCATACACGTGTCACATAAGTACAAGTTTTGAGTTTATTTATGTCACAAGAAAAAAGTTTAAGGTAAATTTGTCACAATAAATATAATTTAGGGTTTTTGATATTGTAAGAAAATTTCAGGATAATGGCATCACACATAATTTGTAGTTTTTTATGATTTTTTTTCCCTTTATACAACCGTGTTCTCTCTCTTTTTTTCCTAGTCTAAAGTCTAGTCGTCAGGGAACCTCTGTGGACCATCTCATTTTCGTGTACGTTGAATCGTCCCGAAAATTGAGCGCAAGTTGCTCAAGAACCAAAAGCCTAGGTCATTAGGACCCACCATGTTTACCTATATGAGCATGGTTCACTGTTGAATCATGCTGGAATTAGAAGGATATAGTATGATAAAATCTTAGTTTGTCCAAAGGAGATGGTGCCTATAAGTAGGTCTTTGAAGACAAAAACCGAATAAGTTGGACTGCTCGGTCAGAATTAGTAGTCCAATGGGGGCATAACGCATTTGTTCTATATCGGAACATGTAGGAATATCGTGGAGGCCTCTACAACACGTTGCTATCCAACCTAACCGAAAGAGACGGGCATGATAATTCTAGAACAAGTTGTAATTTTGATGAGCTTTCTGAGTCACCTGAATCTTCAACCCTATCAAAGGGGTCACGTATCTAATATTTAGAGCTTCTCTTTTCATCGCCAGTTTGTGACTTATCCGTCTGTCCAACAATCAGGAAATTTCTTTGTTCTAGTTCTTTTGTATTTCAAATTTGTTTGTGTGAACGAACAAAATTTCTCGTCATTTTGTCAGGATCTAGTTTCTGAGAGCGTTTATGGAATTCCTTGGAAACGTGACGTAATTTGTGGTTGGGTAAAGTCTAGGTTTTTCCCTTGTTTGGATTTCACACTCGAAATTGTATTGCTTATATATCCTTTGTCTTGAACAATTTCTATTTTGCGCATTGAAACCTTGGTATCACACTCCGTTTCAGCATCAATTTAGGGCCCAAAAGTGGGCTGAATACACGCTGTACAAACTACTCCATGGTCTGGACAATGGGCATTCAGCCCACTATTGGTCTCTTTAGAGCTTTCCTGTGTCAATTTTCAATATTCCTTCGCCCCAAAGCTCATAACATCCAATGACATATCATTCATTCATTTGGACCCATTTATTTCGTGAAAAATATTTTTGAGAAAACATTTTACTCATTATCCGGCATTTGAATACTTAGGAAAATGAGTTTAAGTAAAATGTTTTTTGGGTCAATGGAAAATCTATACTTAATTTAGAAAAATGATTCTCTTAAAAAAATTGGAAACTATTTTTCAAAATATGACTAGATATTGGTTCTTAGATTAGAAACTTTACACTTGGGTATAGGAACCCAAATGCTCATTCCTAGGGCCTCGGCATCCAACATTGAGTGCTAGGGCTTGCATCCATTAAGGCTGGGTTTGTGACCCTAGTGCCCACGCTTGGGTACTCACGCTTGTGCTCGGTCCATCAAGCCCAGACTTCCCAGTGCTAGTACCTTGGTCTCTAGCGGTCCATCGAGGCTAATCCCCCAAGCCCTAGCACCAGGGCTAGGTCCACAATGGTCGACCACAGGACCCTAGTACCCGTGCCTAGCTCCCCCATGTTGGAGCTCAAGTCCATCAAGGCCAACCCTAGAAACTTGATGCTCATGCTCGGGAACCCCGGCACCCATGCCTGGGTCCATTAAGGCCATGTTTAGGATCCTGGTGGCTAGCCTCGAGTCCATCAAGGTTGAGCCTAGATGATTGTGAACCATGCCCAGATCCCCCACGTCCGAGCTTTGGGTCCAATAAGATTGAGGCGTGAGACTTCGGTGTTTGTGCCAAGATCCATTAAGGCCATCACACTCGTCTGTAATGGAGGAAAATGGTCGCAAAGGTCGCTTTGACCTTTGGGTTTTTAATTTACCCTCATAAAAACATGGGGGAGGTCATCACACTCATTTATAATGGTGAGGCTACTCACCTTCCTCCTACACATCGCTTTAGGGAAGACTTCCATGAGTTCCGCCTCTTTTTCTATGAGGCGCTGGACTTGTTCATTAAGAACTAGGTACCACCTCTTCTTACCATAAAGTAGAAGAAGAGCTCATGAGAGGTGTTGACTGCGATCAACATCTTCAATAGCTTCACGACGAATGGCGTCAAATCAGGGATGACACCCAGAAAATGATGGAGGTAATCATAGCTTACAAAGACGATGTGGTTAGGTAGTGGAAAGGCATCCAAGCATGGAGTCCCAACCATGGTTTTCCTCATCCGGTACCTAGTTTGCTGACCATTCATGAAGAGGAGATCGTTATTAGTCGACAAGTGAAGACTAGCCTTGGAAAGAAGGTTGAGGCATGTCAAGATGCCCTCATGGACTTGGATCAAATTAATACCAGAATAGAGTCAATCCTAGAGGGGAAACACCTCACCTATCACCAAGCCGACGAGGAGAATAGGGACATAGAACGACGTCTAGCCAACTTTGTTTCTAGGTTCTAGTGCCATTTAGGCTTAGATGGATTGACCTCTGTCTGTACTACTCTCTTGTAAATATGACGGAAAATGAATGGCAATTTGGTATTTTCATACTTTGGACTACTTAGAGAGAAACTTTATGCCAAAAAAGCTCATTCAAACAGGCAAACACTAATGTTCACGCCTTTTGCATAACTCCAACAATATCAATCTGTATTAATGCCCATTATCCAAAACGATTCAAATCTTGTCAATTTATCAATAAGCATCGTTTCTTCCCAAGAAATCTATTATGATGACAAATTTTAAATTTGCATCCTTTCAAATCCTCTCTACCCATCTTTATATATAGAGGACTAAACAAAATATGAAACTATTCACACATATGCACAAGTCTTCTTCCCTTTCTATTTTTATCCCTTGCTCTGAATCTATGACTAGTCGATCCTCTTCCTTCATCTTCCTTGAGTGATAAGTTCGTCACCCTGTGCAGGGACTTACTCTAGAAACAGTTGTTGACTTTTGCTGTAATCTCTAAAGAGCCAAAGATTATTGAAGCCATTTGTCGCAACCTAGCCTTGCCACCGCCCACAAAGAAAATGGGGGAAGAGATCGATTTAGAGGTACTTGACCACGAAAGTTCCCTTACTGTTTGATGTGGACATCGAGCTATATCGAGGAGGAGGTGCTAGGGACCCATTGTCTATTCTTACTGGTTCGATTATTGAGCGCGGGCCAAACAATTCAGGCAAGCTATTGGCATGATGGTTAGTGATCTTTGGCGTGAAGATGACCTTGGATCAAATCTTGAAGAATCTTGGAAATCTTGGTGCAATTTAATTATCTGGTCACCAAATAATTGACCAAGTCAATTTATATATATTCTTGTTTAAGAATATTCTAGAATATGAAGCATTAGATTTTTAGGGTTGATTTTTAGGGTTTGTGTGGCAGCCTATATAAAGGATTTGCTAAATTTCTTTGGGGAGAGATTTTTTATTTTTGAGGAAAAGAATTGAGAGGTTCTCTTTTACTGTTCTTTTGAGGACTTGACCTAATCAAGATTCTCTTGTGGTGGTCAATTTGACTTATCAAGTGAGATAGCGAATTCTTTCACTCGTGGCGTCTATAACATTGGTTGGTTGACATGTGTTCGTCAACAAGTCACGTTCATACCGAGGTTGCCAATCACAGGTTTGATTGGAGGTTGAGGTTTGCAATTCGCACTATCTGGGCCTTTGTAGAACGATTTTTCCGCAACGATTCACATCAGTTTGGTACGAAAGGTTGCTTCTACAAGGTCTATTTATCTTTAATTTTCTGTTGATATTCAGCAATTTGAGATTTATTGAGTTAAGGTTTCGGTTCTCCCTAATTTAGGGATCCGATTGCTTTTATGCTTCCATACGTAGTTAATTGCTATTAGTTTTTCTTTTCAAGCATCTTAAATTGTATTTGAGTTCGTTAAAAAAAAAAGAGAAAGAAAACGCACAAAAAAAAAGTGTGAAAGAGAAAAAAAAAAAAGATTCGGCAAAAAAGAAAAAATTAGCCGAACAAAATAAAAAAAAAATCAAGAAGGCGACTCATTTGTTAGTAGACCAAATTGAAACAAAATCAGTAGTGATTTGCATTTCAATTGGAATTTCGAAAGTTGTACTTGTTGGTTTGAAATTATTACTTTTTGAAATAAAATCAATAGTGATCTAATCTTGTTTGATTAGTTTGATTGATTGTCGTGCGGGGGTTGAGAGATAGGTTTTGATTCCAATAAAGAGCTCATGAAAAGAGAATACGAGAGGAAAAAGGCAAGAGTGTGTAAGCTTAATTGAGGATGGAAAAAGCCTAGACTTTAGTTAAACACAAAGGGAGTGACAAAAATCTTGAGAGAAACACGTGAGGGAGCGATTGGAGAGGATTTTTGAGACTAATGTTTACTTGCAAGTCTAAAATATGTCGAACGAAGAAAGCGTGAATTAACGGGAGGTTGACTCCATATGAAGTGATGAAGCGCTCATGGAAAGCATCCAGCAATTGAGGGTCGTAGTGGAGGAGTTTAGTGGCCGAATGATGAGGAATGGCATGAGGGTTGATGGTGACCGAGAGATACCTTGAGGAAGGCCGCAACATCAGCAAGGTGCCTCTAGAACACAACATAGAAGGCAGCGATGATGAGGCCGACATGGAGGATGATCGAGATGCTCGATTTGAAAGGTGGAATGGAGGTTGAAGGTTTAGACACCGAGGAGATGATGAACTTGGCAACATCAAGATGAAGATTCCTTCCTTCCAAGGGAAGAATGATCTCGATGCGTATCTAGAATGGGAGAAACACATGGAGATGGTATTTGATTGCCAACGATAATCTGAGCTCAAAAAGGTAAAAATTGCAGCTGTTGAATTTACTGATTATGCTATAATTTGGTGGGATTAACTTGTGACTAGTAGGAGGCGCAATGGTGAAAGACCGATAGAGACGTGAGATGAGATGAAAGCGGTGATGAGGAGGCGTTTTGTGCTAAGTCATTATCATCGAGATTTGTTTCAAAAGTTACAAAACCTCATACAAGGCAATAAGAGCGTGGAAGAGTATCACAAGGAGATGAAGATTGCCATGATCCATGCTAATGTGATGGAGGATTGTGAGGCTACAATGTCAAGATTTTTGAGTGGTTTGAGCCAAGACATAGTAAGGGTGGTAGAGCTGCAATACTATGTTGAATTGGAGGAATTGGTGGACAAAGTCATCAAAATTGAGCGGCAATTGAAGTTGGACCGAAATCACAAGAGTTGAGAAGGTTCAAATCAGAATTGGAGATCTAATTGGAAGAGAGATGAGAAGCCAAATTGGAGAGGAAACAACACAAAAATCGAAACCTCAAAGGAGAAGGACAAGGACAGTAAAGTTGGAATGAATCCGATTTCAGATAAAATCGAAAACCCTAACACTAGAACTTGTGAAATTAAATGTTTCAAGTGTTTGGGCAAGGGTCATATGATGAATCAATGCCCTAATAGGAGGGTGATGATCATGACTGGACATGGTATTATTGAGTCCGAAAGTGAAAGGGAAGAAGAGGATGATGAGATGCCACCATTGGAGGATTGTAGTGATGGAGAAGTGGCTATAAAATGAGACTTATTGGTGGTTAGGCGTTCTCTGAGTGTGCAAGTAAAGGAGGAGGAGCATCACCAACAAAGAGATAATTTGTTTCATACAAGATGTGTAGTGAATGGTAAGATCTGTAGTATGATAATTGATGGAGGTAGTTGTGCGAATGTGGCAAGTTGTATTATGGTGGATAAGTTGGGTTTGAAGACAACAAAGCACCCTAAGCCTTATAGACTTCAATGGTTAAATGATAGTGGTGAGGTGAAAGTATTGAAGCAAGTTTGAATTCCATTTGAGATAAGGAGATACAAGGATGGGGTAGAGTGTGATGTTGTACCTATGCAAGCGGGTCATATCTTACTTGGAAGACCATGGCAATATGATCCAAAGGTACATCATGATGGGTATACTAATCGTTATTCATTGATGATGAATCAAAAGACTTATACCTTGGTACCAATGACACCTAGTGAGGTGTATCAAGATCAATTAAAGTTACAACGAGAAGCCGAGAAAGAGAGAGAAAGGTGAGAAATCCGAGAGCTTGTGTGGTGTGTCTGAGACGCAAGGAAAAGGAGAGGCCGAGAGAAAGATTGTGGTAAAAACCGAGGGAAAAGAATAGAGAAAAGAAAAGAGGCAAAATAACTTTTATGCAAAATCAAGTGAAGTGAGGAGAGCCTTAGTTCTAGATCGACCAATACTTGTACTTGTGTACAAGGAGGTTTTGGTTTCTACTAATGATCTTGACCCAAGTTTGCCTAGTCTTATTATGTCTTTATTGCAGGAATTTGAAGATGTCTTTCCAGATGAACTTCCTGGAGGGATACCATTGATTTGAGGCATAGAACATCAAATTGACTTGATTCCTAGTGTGCCATTACCTAATCGACCCGTATATCGAAGCAATCCCGAGGAGACAAAGGAACTTCAGCGGCAAGTTAGTGAACTATTGGAACGGAGGCATGTGAGAGAGAGTCTTAAACCGTGCGCTATCCCTGTTTTGTTGGTGCCAAAAAAGGATGGAACTTGGCGAATGTGTGTCGATTGCCGAGCAATCAATAATATTACGATAAAGTATTGACATCCTATTCCTAGGTTAGATGACATGTTGGATGAGTTGCATGGTTCTTGCATTTTCACTAAGATCGATTTGAAAGGTGGCTATCATCAAATTAGGATGAAAGAAGATAATGAATGGAAAACTGCATTTAAGACCAAGTATGGATTATATGAGTGGTTAGTAATGCCATTTGGATTAACTAATGCACCGAGCACGTTTATGCGACTTATGAATCATGTTTTGCGTGCTTTTATTGCTCGATTTGTGGTTGTCTATTTCGATGACATCTTGATTTATAGCCGAAGTCCTAATGACCATATTGAGCAAGTGCAAGCTGTCTTGCAGGTTTTAAGAGCCGAGCAATTATACGTTAATCTAAAGAAGTGCTCTTTTGTTACTAACAAATTAGTATTTCTAGGATTTGTTGTTAGTGCTGATGGTGATGAAGAAAAGGTCAAAGCAATTCGTGAATGGCCAACGCCTAAGACCGTGGGAGAGGTGCGTAGCTTTCATGGATTGGTAAGTTTTTATCGACGATTTGTGAGAAATTTCAGCACCATTGCTGCACCTTTAACTGAGGTTATCAAGAAGCACATGGGTTTCACGTGGGGAGAAGAGCAAGAGAAAGCATTTAATTTGCTAAAAGATAAGTTAACTAATGCTTCTTTGTTATTTTTGCCAAATTTCAATGCTACTTTTGAGATAGAGTGCGATGCTTCTGGTACAGGAATTGGAGCCGTGTTGATGCAAGGAGGGCGTCCCATAGCATATTTCAACAAAAAATTGAGTGGAGCAACATTGAATTATCCTACCTATGATAAGGAGATGTATGCTTTAGTGCGAGCTTTGGAGACTTAGCAACATTATCTATGGCCAAAGGAGTTTGTGATCCACACCGACCATGAGACCTTGAAGTACTTGAAAGGGTAGCAAAAGTTGAATAAAAGACATGCCAAATGGATGGAGTTTATCGAGACTTTTCCATATGTGATCAAGTACAAGAAAGGTAAGGAGAATGTGCTAGCCGATGCACTTTCTCGAAGGTATGCGATTCTAACTATTTTAGAAGCAAAGTGTCTAGGTTTTGAGCATATCAAGGGCTTATATACTGATGATGATGACTTTGGGAGAGTGTATGAAGCATGTGAACACGCTGCATTTGATAAATTTTATAGGCATGAAGGTTATCTTTTTCGTGAAAACAAACTATGTTTACCTAAGTGTTCTTTGCGTGAATTGTTGGTGCGAGAAGCGCATAGTGGTGGTTTAATGGGGCATTTTGGCATTAATAAGACTTATGAAGTGCTGCATGAAAATTTTTATTGGCCACATATGAAGAGAGATGTCACACGTGTTTGTGAGAAATGCATTGCTTGTAAGCAATCAAAGTCTAAAATTAAACCGCATGGCTTGTATACACCATTACCTATTCCAACACATCCCTAGATTGATATTTCTATGAATTTTGTGTTAAGATTGCCTAGGTCTAAGTATGGTAGAGATTCTATTTATGTGGTTGTTGATTGGTTTTCAAAGATGGCTCATTTTATACCTTGTCATAAAACTGATGATGCATCTCATGTTGCTAATTTGTTCTTTAAGGAGGTTGTACGTTTGCATGGCATGCCTAGATCGATTGTTTCAGATCGAGATTCTAAATTTCTTAGCTACTTTTGGAAGACATTGTGGAAAAAACTAGGAACACGGTTGTTATTTTCTACTACTTGTTATCCACAGACCGATGGTCAAACCGAGGTAGTTAATAGAACTTTAGGGGTATTTTTGCATGCTATTATTAAAAAGAACATAAAATCTTGGGAAGATTGTTTGCCACATGTTGAATTTGCATATAATAGGAGCATGCATTCGGCTACTAAATTTACACCATTTGAGGTTGTCTATGGTTTTAATTCATTAACTCCGTTAGATTTAACCCCTTTACCTATTGATGAGCGTGTGGATTTAGATGGAGCAAAGAAAGCTGAATTTGTCAAGGGGTTGCATGAGAAAACACGCACAAATATTGAGCACAAAACCGAGCAATATGCAACGCAAGCCAACAAAGGGCGCAAGGAAGTGGTGTTTGAACCCGGTGATTAGGTTTGGGTTCATATGCGCAAAGAGAGATTTCCTAAGCAGCGACATTCTAAGTTATTACCGCGAGGGGATGGACCATTCATGGTTTTGGAAAGAGTTAATAATAATGCCTACAGGCTTAATCTTCCAGGTAAGTATAACATTAGTGCCACATTTAATGTTTCTGACTTGACTCTTTTTTATGCCAGTGATGATTTGAGGGCAAATCCTTTGCACGGGAGAGGGAATGATGTGGACATCGAGCTATATCGAGGAGGAGGTGCTAGGGACCCATTGTCTATTCCTACTGGTTTGATTACTTGAGCGCGGGCCAAACAATTCAGGCAAGCTATTGTCATCATGGTTCGTGATCTTTGGCGTGAAGATGACCTTGGATCAAATCTTGAAGAATCTTGGAAATCTCAGTACAATTTAATTATCTGGTCACCAAATAATTGACCAAGTCAATTTATATATATTCTTGTTTAATAATATTCTAGAATAAGACCACCACCTACGGTGGCCTAGTTGAATAAGACTCCCATGATCCTTTGTGAGGAGGAGAAGAGTTCGAATCTCGTTGGCCGCACGGGATCTTAAGTGTGACGTTGGGATGGTGGGTCCTCCGCTAGCGTCACCTTGGGTTTACCTCGCCGGCTGCCGGCTATATGGGGGTTCCCGGGTCATCAAAAAAAAATATCTAGAATGAGATATTCTAGAATATGACACATTAGATTTTTAGGGTTTATGTGGCAGCCTATATAAAGGATTTGCTAAATTTCTTTGGGGAGAGATTTTTTCTTTTTGAGGAAAGGAATTGAGAGGTTCTCTTTTATTGTTCTTTTGAGGACTTGACCTAATCAAGATTCTCTTGTGGCGGTCAATTCAACTTATCGAGCGAGATAGCAAATTCTTTCACTCGTGGCATCTATAACATTGGTTGGTTGACACGTGTTCGTCAACAGGTCACGTTCATACCGAGGTTGCCAATCACAGGTTTGATTGGAGGTCGAGGTTTGCAATTCGCATTATTTGGGCCTTCGTAGAATGATCCTTCCGGAATGATTCACATCACTATTCTCATCCACGAAGGCGTCATCACCTCGTTTTCCAGGCAAACCTCTTGTGAGTTCACTTAATCGCGGTCATGATCTCTCCCAAGCTTGTACCTCGCATGACAGCAGAAGGTGTCGTGACCTTACCCTAACGTCGTGACACGTCTTGATCCATGGTTTTAAGATCGAAAGGAAATTGGACATAAAAGTGAATTTGAGGGTATTTTACGATCATGATAGCCTCCCAAGATGTACATCCACCAAAGATAGCATCACTTTATCTTTATTAGCTTCATCATCTTGAGTATGCTAAATCATGACCGTGAACCTTTTCCAAAGGTCCATATCCCTCACAATGAGTTTGATTATATGATATAGTTGTTTAAGACAACTTAGAGATAGGATGGGAGTCACCACTAGCCTCTTTTTTAGGAGTCAGCTAGAAAACCCAATCAAGGGTTATGAGTGGTCTCTCGATTCCTACACAACCAGATATCTAGATTCAGGGACTTAGGTTACGCTAATGTTTCTATAAGCACCCTTTGGTACCTAACAGTATGTTGTGTTGCCTATGGTGTCAATGCATTTCTCTTTACTTTTTTTGGGATCGTTTTAACTTAAGTTAGGCAATCATGCATGGATGGTCATTTTCATGTCATTTTTATTTCTAAGCAAAATGGAAAGAATGCAATCAATTGAATTGAAACTGCAAAACAGTAAGTAAATAACCAAGGAAAACGGTAAATCTATCATACAATCCTAATAAAGGTCAAAATTTGAAAGGAATAAACAAAAAGGAAATACCCACAACTCGTTGAGTGTTTATACAAACAAGAGGAACCTAAGACATATGTCGGGTAAAATGAATACAAAAGAGTGGTCGGAATGGACATCAACCTTCCGTTGTCTTCATACATTCTCCATCTTCAGGATTCTAATCTAAACTTAGTCTAAAAAATTATAACTAGGTACATACAATGGAAAGAAATGACCATGCAAATCAAAACAATCAAAAACATGATAAAAAGGCAATATCACACAATCAAACAAAACAAGGTTTATCAACCAATTTTGGGCCTCAGGGTGGCATTTGGAACTCATGCGCAAGTCCCTTTGGACACCTACTCGGTTCGTTTTATGACTTAAAGCTATATTGACCAATTGTATTATCGCTTAGCCAATAACGTTTATAAGTCCCTAATTAAAGAGTTCTACGTGATTTGCGGGATTTCCATCAGTATCATGCATCGTCCCTAACATGCATCTAGAATTCACTCACCAGCAAGAATTAAGCATGCATGCAGGCCTTATGAGCCTTGTTTCCTAAACAATTAAACAAGTGAGTGAGATGCTGGCGGGTCACTTATTACCAAGAAATGTGCCAACTATATACACAAAATTTACAAGTAAAGGAGCTTGGCACCAAAAAACTTACACTCATAAAGACGTGCAAGTCAAAACGAGTGGAAGGGTGTCAAGAAAAGATAACCACAACAGCCCAAACAAAGGCAGCAAAATAGTGAACAAAAAAAAAACTGCCAAATAATGGCAACAAAAGGGAATGAAAAAGGGACATAGAGGGCTAAACAGCAACCAACAGCAGTCCACACAGTGACTAACCAGCCCCCAATGACGTTGAACCCTCTATCCCGCAACAGAAGCAAGGAGCTCTAAAGAAACGAGGAACTAGCTCCCAATTACAGCAAGTGCAACCACAACCCGTGATGTCCTCAACTCTGTAGCACACTTAAAAGGGAAGGCACGACATCTATGAAGAGGAAATAATGGGATCTAGCCCCCAACTCCTTTGTAGTCTTCTTTGTCTTGGAATGTTTGTAACATGCTTGAATGTGAGAGCCTTATCCTTGACTACTTTTGTGAGGTGTTGCTTCAAAGCGGGAACAAATAAGACTTGTCCACGGAACAGATGATACTGACTTCTCATATTAAGGCTACATCAATCTCAAACAATCACATTTAGAACTTATTCTTACCCATTAAACCTTATAACTAGTGATGCTCCAGAAAAAATGTCGGGCTACCATTACTGGTGATTTCAATTAAAGGGTTTCAACCCCATTTATTGTGAGGTCATTATTACCGTGTCTCTTGGTAAAGCCTTTGTCAAGAGATCGGCTAGATTATTACTTGACCTCATGTATACAATTGTTATGGTACCATCTTTAATCAATTGTCTCACATATTCATATCTAAGACTAATATGTCTAGACTTACCATTACAGGTACTACTATAAGCTCTTGTCAAAGTGGCCTAACCATTACAATGGATAGAAATAGGAGGGATAAGACTAGATTATAATTTGATATCCAACAACAAATTCTTAATCCATTCGATCTCTTTCTCAGTTGCCACTAAAACAACGAATTTTGATTCCTTCGTTGAGTGAGTTATACATGTCTGTTTCTTGCTTGCCCAAAATACAACACCTTCACCTATTGTGAAAATCCATCTAGAAGTGGAATGCTCATCTCCTACACTTGTAATCCAACTAGCATCTGTGTATCATTCTAATACAACTGGATAATTATTATAGAACAATTATAAATTTTTAGTTCTCTTTAGATAACAAAAAAATTTGGTAGTAGCCCTCCAATGTTCTATACTTGGATTAGTAGTACCTACTCAACTTGCATACGATAAGCAATATCGGGTCTTATATAATGCATCGCATACATTAAAGACCCTATAACACTCGCATATTCAAGTTGTGCTATCACTCTACCAGTATTATAATTTAATTTAATACTAGAATCAAATTGAGTACTAAGATGTTGAAATTTATTTAAAAAATTTTCAACATAATTACATTAGCTTAAAGAATAACCCCCACTATGTTCTTAACTTTAATACCTAAGATAGTATTGACTTCACCAAAATCCTTCATTTTAAACATGGAAGTTAGATACTTCTTAGTTAATAATTCCAGTCATGTTAGTTTCAAAGATAAGCATATCATCAACATATAAGCACACTAAGACACCATAGTCTTTAGTGAATTTAGAATTTATACACTTATTAGCACTATTGTGGATGAAACCATTAAACAATATGACCGAATCAAATTTTTCATGTTATTGCTCAAGAGCTTGCTTAAGCTCATAAAGAGACTTAATCAGTTTACATATTTTCATTTTATTTCCAGGAAGAATGAAACCCTTTGATTGTTCCATGTAAATTTCCTCATTTAAGTCTCCATTCAAGAAAGCAATTTTTACATCCATTTGATGAATATAAAGACCATAAATGGAAGTTAGAGCAAAGAGAATTCGAATAGAAGTTATATGTGCAATATGAGCATATGTATCAAAATAATTTATTAATTTCTTTTGTCTATATCTTTTGGCCACTAGTCTAGCCTTAAAAGCTTGGATAGAATCATCAGAATGATATTTTCTTCTAAATACCCATTTGCACCCAATACGCTTGGATCCATTTGGTAAATCTACTAATACCCAAGTATTATTAGATATAATCAAGTTCATTTCATCATTTACAACTTTTTTTTCTAATAAGAAGCTTCTCTAGAAGATATATTACATTAAATACTAAGGGGTATTTATTTACCACTTTATTATCTCTGTTTCCTTCAATAAGAAAAACATGAAAAAATCACGACCTAAGTCTTTTAGTTTTCTAGTTCTAGTACTTCTCCTTGGTTTAATCATGTCTTTAGGATCATTTGTTTCTTTCTCTTGAGAATCTACTTGAGTCTCCATAGGTCTTGAATTATTTTCAATAATTTTAGAACCTGTAAAATATTTATTTTCAAAGAATTCAACGTCTCTTGATTCTACAATGACATTAGACTCTAAATCAAGAAGCTTATAAGCTTTACTGTTTTCGGCATACTCAACGAAAATACTTTTGATAGCTTTAGGATCGAGCTTTGTTCTATTGAGATCTGGTACTCAGTAGTATGCCAAACATCCCCACACTTTAAGGTATGACAAATTTGGGCTTCTACATTTCCATACTTCATCAGGGGTTATGTCATTTTTTTTTTGAACGTATTCTATTATGAATATAACATGCAATGAGCAATACTTCTCCCCAAAGATTAATTGGTAGCTTTGAATTTGAAAGTATACAATTAACCATTTCTCCAAGAGATCGATTTTTCATTTCAGCCAAACCATTTTGTTATGAAGTATATAGTGCCGAAACTTGATGAATAATACCGTATCTTCACAAAATGAAGAGAATTCCTTTCTAATTGATTTTCTACTTCAGCTTTATATTTCTTAAACATGGTAAATGCTTCATCTCGACCTTATGAGATAAACATAAAAAAAATCTTCTGTAATCATCCACAAAGGTAATAAAATACATTTTACCACCACGTGTTAGCATGCCATTGAATTCACATATATCATTATGAACCAAATCCAATAAATTCTAATCTCTATTAACACTAGGGAATGGTTTCTTAGTAAGTTTGGACTTAGCACATATTTCACATTTATAAAATTCGTCATTGAAATGTATCAAATCTAACTTTTTCATATTCTTCAAATAACGAATATTTATATGTGCCAACCTACTATGCCATAAAAAAATGAAGACTTAACAATATAAGCAGAACTAGCAATATTATTATTGATACTTAGTTGATACATGTCATCATTGGCATAACCCTTTCCTACAAACAGCCCATTTTTCAACAGGATACCTTTGTCAGATTCAAACAAAACTCAAAACCCCATCTTACAAAGTAAATTAATAGAAACTAGGTTTTTCCTAATTTTGGGTATAAATAACACATTAAGAAGAGTAATATTATTTCTAGAAGTGAAGTCTATCTCCATTGTGCCTTTTCCAGCAACCTTTGCAAGAGCATTATTCGCCATCAGGACCTCTTGAATATTTGAGTCGACAGTCTCTTCAAATTGTTTGAACATGTATTTGTCATTGTGCATGTGGACTGTTACTCCATAATCTAACCACCAACCAGATTGGACAGTGGTAGAGTTGATTTTAGAAACCATTGTCGTCTCATCATTAATTTTAGAAATTTTCAAGCTTGAAAGCATGGTCAAAATCATGGCCACATAATTTTCTTCAACTAAATTTGCATCAACCTTCACTGTCGGAATGTTCTTGTCTATTAAAATGCTCTTGCGGTGTATGCAATCCTTGGCATAGTGTCCTTATTTGTTAAAAACAAAACAGCAACCCTTTTTCTTCTTTTGTATTCTCTTAAATTTATGCTCATTTTTAACTTTGAAGTTCTAACCGATTTTCCATTTTCTTTCCATAGCATTCACATTGGAATTATACAAAACAGAATTATCACGTAAACGTGAATTTTCCTCAATGCGAAGATGTTTCTGTATTTGCTCCAAGGTGAAATCTTCTAACTTGTGCATCAGCCTTTTTCTATAATCTTTCTAACTTAAATGCAATTTCACAATAATTGCGCCAATTTGAAAAACTTTTGGAATATCAATCTTGAGGGCACAAATTTTATTCACTAGCACTTGCAATTCATAGACTTGTTCCAACAATGATTTGGTATCAATAAACTTGAAATCAAAATACTTTCCCATTAGATATTTATTGGTACCTTGTTCCTCCACTTTGTACTTGAATTCTAGTGCATTCCAAATTTCTCTAGTGGACTTCATTTCAGTAAATAAGTTGTACAAACGGTCGGACAGTGTATTAAGAATATGTCATCGACAAAGTAATTCTTCCTCTATATGTTTCTTCTTCTCTTAATGACCCCTCTCAATCGCTTCCGCACTTGGTTGTTGTCCTTTGACGGTAGGCTTTGGATCTTCTATAGGCACTAAGTTAGGATCCAGTATGTAGAAATCTTCAGGGCAGTGAGTAAGAACATCATATTGTCTCTCCAGCAAGCAAAGTTGTTCCCATTGAACCGATCCAGTTTGACAATGTCTTGATTCATGACATTGATTGTCTCTGACTCCATTGTTGAACAAAATAAATCCTTAAAATTGTTGAGAAAATATGGCTTCGAATTGGATAGAATAAATGAGTCAGATCTTTAAAGAAATTGAGTCGGACTTTGAGGCGTGATATCACTTTCTTTAAGAATTTTTTTGCCCCACAATATTGCTAATGGTCATCGGCAAATTTCCACTAAGATACAACAAAATCTCAAATGAGGATATTAGATAGCATTTCTAGTATTTCTCCAAGGTCTTTCTAGGAAACAATTGAAAATTTGGCTGTAGTTTTGAAAAGAAGACTCGAAAAAGATAACGCACTATTCATCTAGAAAAATAACATATATTATAAAAAATCGATCTTAGGCAACTCTTCATGAAAGATTGTGAAGTGAACAAATACAACCTTTCGAAAGAAGTTGCTCAAATGAACAAATGTGTCAATTCGAAAAAAAAATTTTGAAAAATAAACAAATGCAACCTTTCGGAAATGTTACAAACGAACAAGTATCATTTCCAAAAGTTGTCTTGAAAGACACATAGAAAAAATTCTGAATAATAAAATCATAAAATAATGATGATAATAATAATAATAATAATAATAATAATAATAACTAAAATTCCAAAAAATTCCGAAGTTGCATAATTTCTAAAATACTTAATAAACAGAATACATCCTTTGAAATAATTAACATTTATTAAAATAATCGTACGAAATAAAATTAAAATTATAATGAAGAGATTAGTGTTAATTAAACCGCGGGCATGCAAAGTGCTAAGTGCACCTAATAGCACCTGCATGTGGGTATGGTGGAATTTAGCCCACACCAAATCCTTTCTTTAGATGCATTAAAGAAACCCCACATTTATTAACTGGCCCAATTCCTCCCACTTTTTTTATGTGGGACAAAGAAATACACACTTAATTTGTTTTACAAACAAACTTCCAACGGTTTCACCCACCCTTCCACCTTCACCGATGCGGGCGGCTACTATATTGACCTACCAATTCCTCAAACACCTCTTACGAGGAGCGATAGAGTCTACCCTCCCCACCCGAATGTCCCTCTAATTTTTTAGTGTAATTTTTTCTTCCCCACCCAAGAAGAAATAACCCCGATGTTTTACGTCCTAAAGTTTATATTAAACAGTTTTAAGACATACTCGGGTTCATCCTATGGCCACATAAGAAGAAGATGAATAATGGTGTGGAAAAGAAAATAAAAGAAAAGAAAAGGAGAAATAAAAGAGAAAAAGGTCAGAAAATTATTATTATTATTATTATTATTATTATTATTATTATTATTATTATTATTATTTTGCAAAATCACGTCATTCAGCTTATTTGTTCTACATCTAAGTAACGAAGAAAATGAAGAGTTAGTGAGCGGAAAGAGATCAAATATGGAAAGGTGGGCCATCGGACACGTGGCAATGACGAGCAATTAGTGGAGTGGAGTGATGCACGGTACCTCCTGATATTTTCTTGTCTACGGCAGAGCCACGATGAGAGGCGATCATTTCAATAGTGCTATTTCCTTTTTTCTTGCCTCTAGTCTAGAGACTAGTCGTGGTGGAAGCGTGTGTGGGACTCTTGTCATTTTCATTTACATTTACATTGAACCGTTCCACGTGATTTTTTTATTTGTTCTACTTTAACTTTCAATCACTAACCGTTCTACATGATTGATAGCAATTTTTTCGACAAAGAAAAGTTAATAGAACACGCCACAAACACCAAAAAGCTATGCTCAAGTCCCATATTCAAAGGGTATTGGAGAAACCTGAATGAGAATGGCACTTCGCAGCTCAGTAATATCAAAAGTTGCAAGACCAGAGAGCTACTACGATCACTCCTAGTCATCGTTCTCTCTCTAGCTGTCGCCTTCACTGCTTCAGCATCGTCACAGGGCATAGATTTCAGTTTCCAGACCTTCAACGATAGTATCATAAAATGCCAAGGCGATCCGACTTACGATAGGAGCAAGTTCATCCAACTTACGAAGTCCACTTAAGGCAAGAAGATCCGTTGGAGCGTGGGGTGGGCCATGTACCACGAGCCAATGCGCCTTTGGGATAAGGCGACCGGGAACGTGGCAGGTTTCACTACCCAATTCACCTTCGTCTTCAATTTGCTAGGAGAGTCGACTTTTGGCGATGGATTGACCTTCTTTATTGTCCCCAATGGGTCTCAACTCCCGGCCAACTCGTCAGGACTTTAGCTTGCTCTAGCAAATCCGAACCGCGATCCTTCCAACTCTTCTACTTCGTTTGTAGCTATTGAGTTCGATGCTTTCTACAATAATGCTATCGACCCAAACTTTTCTATACAATCATCTCATCCAGATTCCCATGCATTGTTCCCAGATACAATATAATCAACTTTATTCAATAATCAGTTTGAATTGTAAGTTGTAATTTGAGATTTGATTTCAGATCTTATCCACTTCATATGAATTTCTTCATATGCACCTTAGTATTAACCCTTCATGTTTAGACTTCCATTGATCTCTAGGATTAAGTAAGGTAGTATGTATCTTCTTTGATGGTTTATTATCTATTATCATTTGCTAGTTAGAGTTTCCTAGATAAAACTAGAGTAACCAACTCCCCAAACCCAAAATCTATAGTTTGCTGAAGTAAGGCGTTACTTAGCTCCTAACCAGCCTAGAATAGGTTAGTGGTGACTTTAGTTTCATTAAACTGCTAATAAATGACAAACTAAGTTGTGGTTAGTGGGGTTTGAGAGAGCTTGTGTAGAGGGTAAATGCCATCTCGCAAGAGGGTCATAAGAACCCACCTAGCAATCCCTCAACCTCTTCGAGCCTGTGCTCATCCGTTTTCCGAACCATCAATCTGAGTACTCTTCTTGCTTCTACAATACTTGCCATTGTTCCCAACAGGCAAAAAGTAAGGACTTTAAGATCCAAGGTCGGGGTTATTTCGCGTTGCTCCATAATGTCAAACCATCTTCTAGTCTCTTCAAATTGGAAAGAATAACATAGAACTCTAGTGAGATGGCTTTAAATGTCAACACTAAACCGAATTCCTTTGGTGAACATATGCTCCGACAAATCTAAACCTCGCTCCATCGAAGACTCTCATATAAGCCGAGCGCATAGATGGGATTGGATGCCTTTGTGCTGCACCCGGTTAAGCAGCCTCATAACTTGAGCTGTTTCACTTCGTATAGGACTAGCATTGATCAGAGTGTTGAAAGTAACCAAATCTTTCTGGCGTCTAAGTTTCAACATTTTACGGATCACGGAGAGCTGGTAATCAACCAGTCCCAAACAACATAGACAATTCGAGAGGACTCTTAGAAGAAAGAAGTCATGTTTAATTCTCAATAAATGAATCCCCTTGACCGCACAAATCGCAATCGAGAAACGTTACATCTGTGCCATGACCCCTAGCGGCAGGGCAAAATCCTTGGCAGAAGGCAAAGGCTTTATCTTGCTCATCCTCTAAAAAAATAATAATAAAATAAAATAAGGCGTCATCAAGATTTCTAGGGTCACCACTCGCCAGCCTTCTTTGGTGTCACTTGATTCAAGAAACGTTATTGACTTGTCAAACCAGACTCTTGGACAGAAGGTGAAGGACTTTACAGATGAATAGGAGTTGAGGACTTACAGAGGAAGGGCAAGAGTACTCGTGCATGCCTTTAGCTGCAAACTTTTGTCCAACATGTAAAGATACGGAACCTGTCCATCTCTGCATCTTGACCTGCTTAAGTTGGGATCCTCAAATCTGTGCGACCTTTGATAACATCTCTTTCTAGTCACGTCATATCTAGAACATCGTTGTTGTTGGATAATGTGGGCAAATAAGAGTTATTCAGTCAGGCCATATGATTTAAGCTAGAAGTTGAAGTTAATGACTTAAAGCCAAATGTTCTGTCGTTAAGATATGAAGACACGAACAGGATATTAAGTAATTTAAACAAGTTGATGAGAAATGTAGAACAAAGAAGATGACGATAATAACTAGATATCTAACTAACCCGGCCTTTCATGTTCACCTAATAGTTTATGGGTGTCCCTTGCAATGCAGGGTCTGGAGAGGTGTTTGATGTACGAACAACAAAGACATTACTCACAATTGGGAAAACATTGTTTAAATCAAAATACTACAGGACTACGCAATCTCTCCATTGTCTATCTCCCCGTAAGAAGCCTTATCCATATGAAGTAGAAGTCCAGGAGGCAAAACCCAATCTATGTTGGAGTTCCCAAATTATCAAAGGATGAGTTATCCCAGTCAGGGACACAAATGAACACATTTCCAAAGGGCTATCATAGCTAAAGTTGCAAACAAGGAGAGACATGTGTCATGATTCGTGATTGTCCTATACTCATGAACCCTTGTGAGTGAAGATGGAGTTATCAGGTGACGAGTGAATAATGCAGAGGACATAAATACAACTACTCCATTGGAGTGATATCAAGACAAAGAGTAGCATCATGATGATTGGTACTAGAAGTTCTTGGATATAATGAATAAATCTCTAAAGAGCTCCGAAGGCATGGTTGGCCTTCTATGCACAAACTGTCGGGAGTTGATATCGTTCTCCTGATGAGGGCATGTCATTTTCTTGATGACGTAGTTAAGCCGTTCTGTTGTTGAGTTAGTGTTTTCTTTGGTTTTAATGTCAATTCTTGTTTAATTGCTAGACAATTAGACATTATCTAGATATTGTGTCTGATATTCTAAGTATTTACTTTATGACATCATAAATGGATGCCATGGATATCATTAGAATAATATGAGGATATAAACAAAATTTACACATGAATATTGTTAAGATGCTTGGTATCTTTAGACTCAAATGTGAAGTCTATTGAGACTCGAGAAGTATTTAGACTCAGACAATATCATCTAATTGAGAAGCTTATTTAGACTTAGAATATAACATATATTGTAATAGCTAGTGATCTGGCTCGGATTTCTTATATGGAAAGACTTGATCGCCAATTGTTTTGCAACTAATTTTGTTATGCAAAACATCTTAATAGATTGGCAATCAATCTTGAGATGACATTCCTTCCATAAGTGAAGATCTCTACTTTTGGAAACTAAGAACTTAGTTATATAGGTGACCTATTCAACGAAGATTTGGATCTTATCTTTCGACGGTACTCAATCTTCTTCATAGAGATTCGTCTAACAAGTTGATTGGAGAATGATCTTCTAAAGACTATCCACGGTTAGTCTGAAAGTGGAAGAGTATAAAAAAAAAAAAAAAAACCAAAGTGCTGAAGAAAATATAGGTCTAAAGTATAAAATTCCAACTTTTGAGAGAACTTTGATCCTGTGTACTTGTCTTTCTTGGGCTATAAATTGTAATCTTGGAGAAACACTGAAAGTGTGATTAAATAAGATAATGAGACCTATCATATACTGACTAATTATCACCTATAGTTGTATCCTCTAATTGACTATTTAGTAGAATCTAGCTAGTAGGTTGTCAACATGGAAGAGTAGATATAGGCTTAATCAAAGTCGAATCACTATAAAATTTGTGTATAATTTTCTCTATTCCTTTACTCTTGTTTATTGCTTATGGTAGACCTTTGCACACTAGTGGTTATTCCATTATCACAATCAAAGTTCATATTCTAATTTCACTTGATTTTGAAGTTACTCATCTCAACTGTTAATTTCCACACAAATATGTTAAGAGTTTTTAAATTCATTTATTCGCCCCCTCTAGGTGATATTACTAGCCTCCAACAAATACACTGGGATAATCAATCTATGATATATTTGACATATAATTCAATTTATCATGAGCGAATGAAACGTATCAATATCAAGTGCCATTTCATCTATTGAGGGTGGTTAGTGTGTTGCCCATGGCTGCGAGGGGTCGGCGGTAGCTAGATAGAGGTCGGCATGGTCGCATCAACCGTTGCCAAGGGGTTGAGTGACCTTTGCGCCATCTGAGTCACGGCGACCTTAGTGGGGGGTTGTGGATCTGGGTCGCTGCAACCTCGATTGGGGTCGAGCAACCTAGGTGCAAGGTCGCACGACCATTGTTGGCGGTCGCCGACCCCCACCACCTTCGCCGAGGCCACGTGACCTCTGGTGAGGATCTCGCTTGGGTGGCGCAACCCTCGCTGTGGGTTGTCCAACCCCAGGTGACCCTCATCAATGGTCTTTAGGGGCTGCTTGAGGTCTTGCAACCTCAATTGACGGTTGTTGCTGATCCAAATCTGTCACCAGCGGCCACCTATCCTTCGCCGGCCAGCTATGTTTTTCTTTTCTTTTTTTTAGTAACAAAGGTGTTTTATAAATATAATTCTCCTAGATACTATTTTGCTCAAAGGTATTTCATAATAGACTTTTAGGTGACAATTTATCAAACACAATTTACATTTTGATTTTTTTTTAACTTAAAGTCCTTTGCATTTTCCTAAGGACTTTGACCAAAAGTCCGACCAAATGCACCTGAAAAGGGTTTGCTTTGGAAAAAAAGACATGGAGTTTCTTCTTGAAAGTAGCTGCATAGTGGACTCCCTCGAAGGACGGATGTGACGACACTATGACACTCGCTCTTGAGTTCTATACACAATGATTTTGTGCTTTGGATTTACATCTAAATTCAGTTGTTTATTTATAAAAACTTTAGATTTGGACTTAAATCCAAGTGTGGGAAATATTTGAGCATATGAGAGATTGTAAACTCTGATTCTCGGATTATAGTAAATTATTTACTGTTGACTTTCTTAGTGAATGTAAATATTGATATTTGGACTGAACCACGTAAATTTCTAGTGTCTTTATTATTTATCATTTATTTTTCTAATTCTATCACATTGCCTAATTTGCAAGAACCGTCGTCCCACATTAATATTTACAACAATATAACAATATACATCAAGGCAGCACCTTATAACTAATTAATTAGATAAAATTACCAGACTATCAAGCATTGATTTTGCCCGCCATGCATGAGAAAAATCAACCCCATTGAAAATTACTAGACCTTTTCTTCCCTATAAATGTTATGCTTGATAAATCTGGTTTATAAAACCGGTTTTCAATAGTATCATGCCAAACTATTATCAATTCTCGAATATTATTCACTTGTATAACGAGATCAATGCCTATTACAGCTGTACATCATTTTCCGGCGAATGGGCCCTTTTGTGAACCATTTGTTTTGTAATTAGCAATTTATTGCAAGATAAAAAAAATTTCTTATTTTGGTCACTTTAGCGTGTGCCTGTGAAGATAATGAGTAAGTGGTACAGAACGATGAGACAATAGTGATTTTGGGATCAAGGCGAGCATGCTTGACTTACTTTTCCAAGTCTTCATTGAAATTGACATGTCAAGCAAATTGGTGGAAAATAGTGGATTTGAGTGTCAGGATTCTTGAACCATTAGTTATGCAGGTCAATTCGTGAGTCTTCCCATCTTGCTCAGGCCTTTTAGTCGATGCAAGTCCGTCAGTAAAGACTCGTAAATGGATTTTCATTCTAAGTAATTTGATTCATGGAGCCAGATTCTCTCTTAATAATTTGAGAAATAAAAGAATCTATGAATGGGGAAAAAAAAATCTTGGCTTGTTCAAACTGTGCTTTCTGATTGTAAAGGGGAAAAAAAACCTATGGCTTCACTTTTTCTGCGGGCTTTGTAAAGAACTCTCCAATTCGACAGTATTAAAACCAAGTGAGTAGATCCGAACCCTTTCCGAAATAAGTCTTGACTTGGAGATTATTTCAATTCGATTGCTTTTTTTATTATTTTGACACATGATAAAAACCAATCCCATTCGATTTCCTTCGATGGTCATTAATCGTGTGCTCTAGAGGATAATCTCTAAGTACATAAAAATGCTGGACTTTCTAAAATCTGATGTATAGTGACATGTCAAGTTGTTATATGAATATAAATCGCTTGTGTAAAGAGCCACTCAATATTCGAAACACGGCATAATAAATTAATTTAGTAAACTAGTTCTAAAAGTCAAGCACTGTTTAATTACGTCCTGTGTTAAGCTAAGATGATTGCGAGCATTTTAAAGTGGGATTTTAGATATGCCAGATGCTGGTAGTTTAAATTTTCCCATTGAGGAAATTCAAGTATCTAAGCGAATAGAAAATCTCCACGGGTCTCCAGTTGCCTCCAATTCCCTCCATTAAATTTGGTGAAGGATGAAATGAATAATCTGCTAGCAGCAGAAACGAATCTAGAGGAAGTGAAAGATGCACTATTTCAGCTTGGTGCTTCTCAAGCTTTTAGGCCAGATGATTTAAGTGGGTTTTTCTATCAACACCGTTGCAATTGTTGCGAAAAGCGAGCAATCGAACAATAATATAGATAGAAGAAGAAAATAAATCGGACACCGAATTTATGTGGTTTGGTCGTAAAGACCTATGTCCACGGAGAGAGTAGCGACGAATTTCACTATAGATCAAGCGATACAAGGAGATTATACACTCGAGTCACTCAAACACTCTCTCGATGTTTCCCAAGTCTCAATCATATCCAATAACACACGCAGTGTTTAGCCCCAAAATTCCTCAAGAAATAATCTCTTAATCTCATGAAGAAATTATATGCAAATCTGTCCACAAGATTTAATCGGCTACAAATACTAATCTTTCTTGGATGTAATTCACGGACAAGAACAACAAAAGAAAAATCCCTCCCAAGCACTATAAGATGGCGCTTCAAGACCAATTCTTCATAATCAACCTCCTGCTGCCCATGGCCACAAGTCTACATATATATAAGTGAGACCTTTATTTTTTTGCCAACTTCTCATAGGATTCTGTTTCTTATCTTAAACGATTTTATCCAAAAAAAATGTTGTATTTTCTGGTACATCATTATGTATTGGATTAGTCTTTCTGGTGGGTATCCTTAATTCTCTTTAAACAAAATCCAAGCCTAAGTCAAATTTGAACTTTCCTATTTTAGCGGCCAAATTCTCCAACGTGGATTCGAATTTTGGGAAGTTGATCTTCGAATCTTCTTTGCTCGATTTCAAACATCCGCAACATATCCAATTCGGAATATTCAGAATTTCGCATTGGGCTTAAACTCAAGACATATTTCATCAGCGATGATATAAAATCTAATGTGTTCAAATTGGTGAGAGATTTCATCCCGAAACTTGATTTTATCAAAATTCACATCTCCCTAATTCCTAAAATCCCTAGCCTCGAGAAACTGGAGCTTTCTTCTCTATTTTGTTGTAATTAGAGACTATCCTCTAGAGCACATGTTTAATGACCAACAAAGGAAGTCGAATGAGATAAATTGTGTTGAGAAAAATTACTAAAAAATAAAAAATTTATTGTATGAATGCAAATTCAATTGTTAACTTTTTAATTTGATCAAGATTTTTTCGCAATCGCTAATGATGCTAGCCATTTTATGTGATGAGACTGACAATCTCACATGTACGATTCCTCAAAACGACATCATTTTAAGAAATTTTATAATTTGTTTGATTTTCTCTTTTTACTATTAATGGTCTCAGTCTTCTTTCTTTCCATTTTTTATTTTAATCTTCCATTGTTTTGATTTTATTCATTTTCCTTACTGTTAATCTCCTTTGGCCATGAGAGACCCTGAAAACAGGGCACAGGAACTCATTGGGCATGGCTTTTCGACTCTGAAGGTCGGTTTTCGGCTAGTGGGTTTGGGCGACCTGCAAAATGAAATGATATTCCTACCTGCTGAGCTTGGGGCAATCTTCGTTGGGCCTGCGGGTGGTCGGCTTCATTATGGTTCCTTCGAGCATTAGTTTTGGAGACCCTTTCTAGTCACCGAGGAGTGAGGAAGTGGGAAGTGGTCATCTCTCTCTTTAGCTTCACTAACGTATACGAATCACAATGATTGAATTGAAGGAGCATCAATTAAGCTGTGCAATGATTCGAGGGTTGGAAGAAGAATCGGATCGCTTTGTGGATATCGGGGGTCATGTGGGTTTGGTGCTGAGATTTAGTATGTGGCACGAGTTCCCTCGCTATGGCCCCATACGTTGCGAGAGTCAGCTCTGATACTATTTGTAAGGACACGGGTTTTCACTGTACACATATTGTCTGCTTTAGACTATACAGTTAAAAAGTTTTAAGCCTTATAAGCTAGCCTAAGACTTTTCCCCTAAGCGATGTGGGACAAAAAACATGTCCTTAGTCTCGCTCTCGTACTGCTGATACGATCTTAGTCCATCCGTCTATATTGCCCCAAGTCTGGGTTGTTGCAGAAACAGAGAAGGATGCCGAGTCTCAGATGGAGAGAGGGAGAAATGGTGATGGTGAAAGGAAGAGAGTGAGATTTTGTTACTTAGCTTGCGGAAAAGAAGGAACCAATTAGAGAGGAGATGCAGAGATCGCATGTATGGGCGAGGGCCGCGACCTGTGGCCACACAAGAAGAAGATGAATAGTGGTGTGGAAAAAAGAAAATAAAAGGAGAAATAAAAGGAGAAATAAAAGGAAAAAAGGTCAGAAAATTTAAAAGAATTGCAAAATCACGTCATTTCAGCTCATTTATTCTACGTCTGAGTAACGAAGGAAATGAGGAGTCAGTAAGAGGAGAGAAAAAAAATCTGAAAAGGTCGGCCGCTCAGAGACGTGGCAATCACGAGCAATGAGCGGAGTGATGCACGATACCTCCTAATATTTTCTCGTCTACGGCAGAGCCACGACGAGAAACCATTATTTCAATCGTGCTTTTTCTTCGTCTTTACAAGACTAGAGTGTGGACCCTATCAATTTCATTTACATTGAACCATTCCATACGATTTTTTTTTTTCTGTCCTACTATAACTTTTAATTCACTCTAACCGTTTCATACGATTAATAGCAATTTCTTCTACAAAAAAAGTCCTTGAAACACACCATGGACACCAAAAAGCTCTGCTCATTCTCAGATTCCAAGAGCAATGTAGAAACCTCAATGAGAATGGGACTTCCCAACTCAACAGATATCAAAAGTTTCGCGGCCAGAGAGCTTCAATCGCTCATAGTCTTGGTTCTCTTTCTGGCCATCCCCTTCATTGCTTCGGCGTCATCTCAGGGCATCGATTTTAGTTTCCAGACTTTCAATGATAGTATTATTCGACGCCAAGGGAATGCGACGTATGATTCCAAGGGCTTCATCCAAATGACAGTGGACGATCGAGGACAGAACCCATATAATAGCATGGGATGGGCCACGTACCGAGAGCCGATGCGCCTTTGGGATAAGGTGACCGGGAATGAGGCGGATTTCACCACACAATTCACTTTCGTCTTCGATTCGCTAGGGATCTCGGGTTTCGGCGATGGAATGACCTTCTTTCTTGTCCCCAATGGGTCTCAATTCCCGGACAACTCGTACGGAGGTTCCTTGGCCATTATAGATCCATTTCATCAATTACGTCCATTAGTAGCCGCCGAGTTTGACGCCTATTACAACGACTTTCATTGTGTGGTTGTGGACCCAAATTGTTCACAAGTTGCACATATCGGTATAGACTTGAATAATCTCAATTCCAAGGTCTCTAGATGCGTCGATTGGTTCAATGATAAAATCATGAGCAGTGGGCGGATCAATGCTAAGATTACGTACAATTCTAGCACGCAGAACTTAAGTGTTCTCATGGTAGACGCGGATCGTATGGGTACCAACATTAATTGCTCCGCCATCTATTACAGAGTCAACTTGACTGAGTATTTGTCTGAGTGAGTGACTTTCGGTTTCTCGGCTTCCACGGGTGGACGTTTTGAGTTGCACATTATTGAGGCATGGGAATTCAGATCTATTGTGCAAGTGGCTGATATTCCGATTCATGCAAATGGTACAGATAGTTCGATTCCAACAAATGGTGATGCTAAAAAGAGCAAGTCATGGCTATGGTCTATCTTAGGCTCAGGATCTTTCATTTTGCTCATTCTTGCTCTAGCCTTTCTTTGGTCTCGTCACAGTTCGATGAGATAAGGGATAAAGGAGTTTTCCACTGAAGTGAAGATCATAAGCCGGCTCCGGCACAGAAACTCAGTCCAACTCATTGGATGGTGTCATGAGAAATAGGAACTACTCCTTATCTATGAGTTCATGTCTAATGGTAGTCTTGATTCTCATCTATTTAAAGAACAAACCTTCTTGCTGTGGGAGAAGCAATACAAAATAGCTCAAGGCATAGCCTTGGCATTGCTTTACCTCCATGAAGAATGGGAACAATGCGTCTTGCACCGGGATATAAAGTCTAGCAATATCATGTTGGATTCCGATTTCAATGCTAAATTAGGCGACTTCGGTTTGACTAGGCTAGTTGACCATGCCAAAGGGTTAAAAACGACAGATTTAGCTGGAACCAAGGGCTACATGGCACCTGAATGCATTTACATGGGCAAGGTGAGTAGGGAATTAGACATCTATAGCTGTCCTCTTGGAAATAGTTTGTGGAAGAAAAGTCGTTGAGGTAAGGGTCAAGGAAAGCCAAGTTCTACTAGTGGACTGGGTTTGGGAGTTGTATGGGATCGAAAGAATACTTGATGCGGCAGAGTCGAAACTTGGTTCCAACTTTGATGAAAAGCAACTAAAGTGTTTAGTGGTTGCAGGGCTGTGGTGCACTCATCCAGATCACACTGCTCGTCCTTCCATAAGAGAAGCATTTAACGTTCTCAACTTTAATGCTCCACCACCTCTACTTCCATTGAAATTGCCAGTCCCTACGTTCTCGGTACCTCTATCCATATTATCTATGTCATCAATTGATTCGTCCCATGCCGCCTAGACCAATGGCATCGAAGTGTCCACATTTACTACATCTTCTATACAATCGTCTCATCCAGATTCCCCTACATTGCTCCCAGATGTAATATAATCCACTTCATTCAATGATCAGTTTGAATTGGAAATTGTAATTTGAGATTTGATTTCAGATATTATCCACTTCATATGAATTTCTTCATCCGTACCTCTGTATTAACCCTTCATGTTTAGACTTCCATTTGATCTCTAGGATTAAGTAAGGTAGTATGTATCTTGTTTGATGGTTTTATTATCTATTATCATTTGCTAGTTAGAGTTTCCTAGATAAAATGAAAGTAACCAACTCTCCAAACCTGAATTTTTGTTTGATGAAGTGAGGCGATTTGCGCCTTACTTTGCTCCTAATCAGCCTAGAATAGGTTAGTGGTGACTATAATCTCATTAAACTGCTAATAAATGACAAATTAATTTGTGGTCAACGGGGTTTGAGAAAGCCCGTTCGAAGGGCAAATGCCATCTCGCAAGAGGGTTATGAGAACCCACCTAGCAATCTCTTAACCTCCTAGAACCCGTGCTCATCCCTTTTCTGAACCATCATCTCTGAGTAATCTTCTTGCATTTGCAACACTTCCCATTGTTCCCAATAGGCAAAAAGTACGGACCTTAAGATCGAAGGTCGAAATTATATGACATTGCTCCATAATGTTAAGCTATCTTCTAGTCTCTTCAAGTTGGAAAGAGTAACATAGAACTCAATGCGATGGCTTTAAGCGTCAACACTAAACCAAATCCCTTTGGTGAACATATGCTCCAACAAGTTTAAACCTCGCTCCATTGGAGACCCTCACATAAGCCGAGCACGTAGATGGTATTGGACTACACTCAGTCGAGCACCTCATAGCTTGAGCTAATTCACTCCATATAAGATGGGCATTGATCAGAGCATTGAAAGTAACCAAATCAATCAGGTATCCAAGTTTCAACATTTTACGAACCGTGAAGAATTGGAAATCAACTAGTCTCAAACAACACAAACAACTCGAGAAGACCTTTAGATGAAAGAAGTCATGTTTAATTCTTACTAAATGAATCTGCTCGATCGCACAAATTGCAATCGAGAAATGTTACATTCGTGCCGTGACCCCTAATGGCAGGGCGAAATCCTTGGCAGAAGGCAAAGGCTTTATCTCGCTAATGCTCTCGAACAAAAATAGGGTGTCATCAAGATTTCTCAGGTCACCACTCACCAGCCTTGCACTTAGCTCTCACATGATTCAAGAACCATTATTGATTTGCCAAACTTGACTCTTGGACAGAACACGAAGGGCTTCACAGTGATATTGCTAGTACGAGTACCTAGAGGGGGGTGAATAGGTATACAAAGATTTTTCTTGATAATTTCTGTATACTTGCGCAATACTTAGATAGTTGAAGGATTTGCGAAAAATAATAATCAACGTATGACTAAGTAAGGAAAGAGAGAATTAAACACTCGGTTTATAGTGGTTCGGCTTGATTCAAGCCTACGTCCACTCTTCTGCACTGACAGCCAATTTGGCTGGATTCCACTATGAACAAAGAGATGTTACAGTGTTGATCTTCCTTGATTTCTCGGTGTAGATGATCTACCACACTCGCTCAAGGTATCACTAAGTATAGACACTCTCTGTGTATACAATTTCGCTCGAAGCGTATCGACTAATAATCAAGGTGCTTCGGACTAGTAATTGTAGACGGAATTTTTCTATCAATCACGTACTCAAACAACTAGAACGTCTTCCTTTTTATACTCCTTTATTCCATCATACCGTTGGCACTTACCAAAGGAATTCCTCCAATCTACCCGTTGAACGGAATCAATCAAGAAGATCATTCGAGCTATAAAAGGAATCTGACGATAGCCCATCAATCATGTTCGCCTATACAATCAGGATCTTGGTTTCCAAGAATAGAACATTCCGAGAATACTTCGTCGACCATCGGATCTTCAATTGATCTAGATACGAACAAAAGAATCCGTTATATTTATCCAACCAAAAGATCTTCTCCAGACGATAGGATTAAATCCTCAACCATATACTTCGGCTCTGGATTTCCTTCGTCACTGGATTAGAAAGACTGTCAATAAGAATAGTCTTGAGTCTTGAGTTTTAAGTCTCGAATCTTGAGTCTTGAATCTTGAGTCTGGTAGTCAGAAAGTCTTCGGACTTTAAACTAGACGATCTGCAGATACCCAGACTAGACTGAAGGAAACGTTTTGTCAGCTTCAAAATATTCTGGAACGATTTCTCCAACACACAGATGAATAGAAGTTGAGGACTTGCAATAAGGCGAGAAGTGCATGCCTTCAGAGGAGATCTTGACCTATCTAAGTTGGGATCCTCAATTCTTTTCCAGTCATGTCATATCTAGAACATCGTTGTTGTTGGATAATGGGAGAGTTAACAAGGGAAGGCGAGAGTACTTGTGCATGCCTTCAGCGGCAAGCTTTTTTCCAACATGCAAGGATACGAAACCTATCCATCTCCAGATCTTGACCTATCTAAGTTGGGATCCTCAATTCTGTACGACCTTTGATAAAATCTCTTTCCAGTCATGTCATATCTAGAACATCGTTGTTGTTGGATAATGTAGGCAAATAAGGGTTATTTAGTCAGGCTAGATGATTTAAGCTAGAAGTTGAAGTTAATGACTTAAAGCCAAGTGTTCTGTCATTAAGATTTCATGACATGAACAAGTTAGTAAGCGTTGATGCAAAATGCAGGAACAAGAGCACAATAATAACTAGATATCTAACGGACACAGCCTTTCATGTTCACCTAGTAGTTCATGGGTGTCCCTTGTCGTGCGAGGTTTGGGGAGGTGTTTGATGTATGAAGAACAAAGACATTACTCAGAATTGATAGAATATTATTTAAATCAAAATACTACCGGACTATACAATCTCTCCATTATCTATCTCCCTGTGAGAAGCCTTATACAGTTGAAGTAGCAACCTGCGAGGCAAAACCCAAGCTGTGTCAGGGTTCCCAACTTGGCGAAGGATGAGTTATCGCAGTTTGGGATGACATCAAGAAAGCCAGAGGGCTATTATTACAGCTAAAGTTGCCGAGAGAAATGGATGTCACTCACCCAACTCACTAGAACGAAGGACGAGACAATGAAAGCCAGAGACAGAGCGATGCAGTCATGGCTAGACTCTCACCGTATCCTCAACAAGCTTGAGAAGCCTTAGGCCATATCAAGAATGCCGAAGCAGAGCCTCCATTTCGAGTGTCCTCGTCTCAGAGCTACAGTCCCGGTTTGAGTCCACAAGGGCCTCCATCTAGGGCCCATAAGAGGGACGAGCTTGAGGTGATGAAGGCGGTCGACAAGCTCACTGAGGCACTAGATCGAAAAAGTGAGGGGATGGACGTGCTCAAGCAAGAGATCAACGAGGGGTAGGAAGTGAGGCAGAAGATCAAGCAAGCACTACGCGTGAAGAGACAGAGGCTTCGAGTGGGGAGCGAGTGAGCGAGATTGAGTAAGGGCCAAAAGAAAGAGGGAGAGAGAGCATTACAAGTGGGTTGGGCTTGGGTTAGAGTCTAAACGCATTAAAATCCATAGTTCTATAGGCCATACTACTCCAAATCCATTAATAAACAAATCGTCAAATTTTACTGAAATATATAGACTAAACTCATCATATATAAATTGAAAATATGGAATTGGTGTGGAAAGTTCATAGATCCATTTTTACAGCTCTACCAGTTACACATACGCAGAAAACCAATTCTACTAACTCGCACACTTGCGAGAGAGAGAGGGAGAGAAATGGGGGCTGGGCAAAGGAGAGGGTGGCCGAGAAGAGATAGCAATAGCTATGAAATGAATACATGTATTGTGAATTAAAATAATGAACTCATGGATCATGAATCGAAAGTGCAAATCAAACCGTAAGATCCAATCAAATATCTAAAATTAATATTTTGGGTGATGGGCATACATATCATACCATGCAAAATACGACCTATATTGATTCTTGCTCTCTTGATTAATAAGCGTCAACAAGGTTTGGAATATGTTGCAACTGAGAACAAAATCACATTCCATCGAAACCAAGAGGAACTAGTTACGTGGTCAGCATATATCAACAAACTTATTTTTCACGTGTTTATTCTCCGTTTTGGCATCACCGTAGGTGATTTTTGTATGTATGTTATTTGAAGTTGTAAGTAACAACATTTGTCAATCAGACTTACAAAATACAACCTAAAAGATTAAACCTAAAATTGAACTAAAATAGACATATGATTATGGCCATACGACATGTATTTGCATAGAAAGGAAGAGTTTGAACACTATTCAATTTTCACAAATTCAATTTTATTTTTATTTTACAGTATATGGATGTCTTTATAAAGCGTCATATTCTTTAAATGACATTTTCATTTGTTGACACTCAAATTTTTGTCGACATTTAGGTTTCCATTTATTTTACAAAGATGTGTAAATTTATAAAAAGATAAAAGCAAAAACAATGAAAAAATGAAATTAAAAATAAAATAAAATGAAATGAAGTCGTGTGGGACGGCAGGCCGGCCACTTACTAAAGTTTTCAGCCTTCTAAGCCCCTCCCTCCATTAGTCCAACCCATTTCGCCGCATGCTCTTTGCGTGATCCACCCCGTCCTCCTCCCTCCAGCTCTTCGGATTCGGCTAAATCAGGTCCTCAAATGCGCGAGGCTGAGAAACTAAGCCACTTCGCGCGCTCGAGGCTGAAGAAGCCCGATGAGAAAAAACCGACGCCGTCATGCCTCCAGTCCGGACGCGGGCGTGGACGGGTCTTGGGGGCGGCGATCTCTGAGCGCCGAGTCGCTGCTGGGGATGCGGCCTACGATGGCGGAGGATGCTGTTCGGTTCGAAGAAGATTTGCTGTTTCGGCAACTCCATTTCACCAAGTGAACCGGGTATGCAAAAGCTTTCTCTCCCTCTCTCGTGGACACAATCTGTATTTGGTCCGTTTTAGCCAAGGATGAGTCATGAAATTTGAATGACGAAATCGCGAGGAAGCTTGGATGCAATGCACATTGCTGAATCAATGGTCTGATCATGAAGCATATACATCGTTTTTAGATCTAAAATCATGCCAAAGTTGAATCAAAAGCCTGTTCTCGGTGCTGCACATAGCCCGTTCGCTACAATGCCTACAAGAAGATCGATTTTTTTTTCTTTTTAAATATGTTGGAGCTCGAGATTGATTTGTATTCGTGTTCATATTCGTTGAATCCTGTTTGCTTATTCGTGCTTTCCTTTTTCTTTTCTTTTTCTTTTTTTAAATGTGGTATGGTGGAAAAATCGTGCTCAAGTCGGTCGCGTACGAATTTCCCGTGCCAGAATACCTCGTCGGAGCTACCTATGGAAACTAAGAACCTAGTTTTATGGGTGACCTATTCAACGAAGATTAAGATGTTATCTCTCAACAATACTCAAATCTTCTTCATACAAATTAGTCTAACGGATTGATTGGAGAATGATCCTTTGAATACTCTCCAACGGTTAGTTTGGAAGTAGAAGAATATAAAATAAGACCAAAGTACTGAAGAAAATAGAGGTTTAGAGTGAAAAATTCCAAAGTCTGAGTGGATTTTGATCCTGCGTATTTATCTTTCTTAAACTATAAATTGTAATCTCGTAGAAAACACTCTGAAAGTGTAATTGAGTGAGATAATGAGACCTATCATGTACTTGAGTATTATCATCTATAGTTGTAACCTTTGATTGATTATCAAATGGAATCTAGCCAGTAGGTTGTTAGAGTGGAAAAGTAGACATAAGTTTCATTTAAGTTAAACCACTATAAAATTCATATGTAATTTTCTCTATTTCTTTACTCTTGTTTATCACTTATGGTAGACATTTGCACACCAGTGGTCATCCCATTATCATAGTCAAAGTTTAGACTTTAATTTCACTTGATTATCAAGTTACTCATCTTAACAGTTAAAATACACACAAATTTGTTAAGAGTTTTTAAATTCACCTATTAACTCTCCTCTAGGTGACATTGCCAACCTCTAACAATATATACTATGATAATCTATGTGTGATATATTTGGCGTACAATTCGATTTATTATGAGTGAATGAAACATATCAATATCAAGTACTATTTCATCCGAGATGACGTAGTGAAAGGTAACGTTGTTTTGAAGAAGATCGCTACACTGGAGAATCTGGCAAACATGATGAACAAACCTGTTTGTAGAGAGTGAGCACCTATCGAGGCGTTGGGAGAGTAGTATGAATGATGATCACTATAACTTGATTTCAATATTGAGTCAAGGTAGAGAATTATTAAATTATGTCTCGAATTTGAACTTGTGTATACTTTTCCATTTAGAAGAAAAAAATCCTCTGTCATTGCAAGACCAAAAAACAAGGGTTCACATATTCTATTATATATATTTACTTATTTTTTTGGTGGTAGCGTTCTCCGTAATCATCACCAAAGAAAGACTCTTGCTTCCATATTACAGCACGATATCAGATGGACTTTCTCGTCCTTATGTGCTGACGAAAAGGGTTTGCTATGGCAAGGAATAGAAAGACATGGGGTTTCTTCTTGACAGTAACCACACAATAGACTTCTTAGAAGGACGGACGAGAAGGATGGACGCGATGACATTGTGACACTCACTCTTGAGTTCTATACACAATGATTTTGTGCTTTGGATTTACTTATAATTTTTTTGACTGATTTACATCTAAATTGAGTTGTTTATTTATAAATACTATAAGTTTGTGTTTAAATCTAGGTGTGATAAACATTCCAAGCGTATGAAAAATTGTAAACTCTAAAACTTAGATTATAGTAAATTATTTGCTCCCGACTTTCTTAGTGGATGTAGATATCGATACTTGAATCAAATCATATAAATATATGATATCCTTATTATTCACCGTTTATTTCTTTTATTCTATCGCCTAATTTGCAACATCTTGTCGTTTTCGCATTAATATTTACAACAATATATTATAATACATCAAGGCAGCACCTCATAACTAATTAATTAGAAAAAATTGCTAGACTGTGAAGCACTGATTTTGCACGCCATGCATGAGAAAAATCGAGCCCATTGAAAGTTACTAGACCTCTTCTCCCCCCAAAATGTTAGGCTTAATAAATCTGGTTTATAAAACCGGTTTTTAAAAGTATTATGCCTAATTATTATCAATTCTCAAATATAATTCACTTGTGTAACGAGACCAATGCCTGTTACAGCTATACATCATTTTCCAGTGAATGAGCCCTTTCGCAAACCATTTATGTTGTAATTGGCAATATATTGCAATATAAAACATTTTCCTATTTCAGTCACTTTAGTGTGCACCTTTGGGGATGATGAGTAAGTGGTACAAAACTATGAGACTCAATGTTAGTCATTTAGTATCAAGACAAGCATGCCTGTCTTGATACCTCATGTCAATTTCAATGAAGACTAGGAAAAGTAAGTCAATGTATAGCTGTAACAAGCATTGGTCTCATTATACGGGTGAGTTATATCCGAGAATCGGTAATAGTTTGCCATATTGCTTTTGAAAACCAGCTTTATAAACTAGATTTATCAAGCCTAACATTTCGGGGAGAAAGGTCTATCGGTTTTCAAAGGGATTGTCAGTTTTCAAAGGGATTGATTTTTCATGCATGGCATGTATAATCAATGCTTCATAGTATGGCAATTTTTTTTTTTTCTAATTAATTAGTTATGAAGTGCCTCCTCAACATATAAACATATTAACGTGGGAACAAAAGGATCTTACAAATAAGTTAATGCGATAGAACTAGAGAAATAAACGAGAAACAATAATGATAATAGAGATTTTCATAATTCGATTTGAGTATTAGTACATATATCCATGAGAAGAGCTAATACAAACAATCCATTATAATCGAAGATGTAGAGTTTATAATCTTTCATACACTCGAGTGTTTTCTACACCTAGATTTAAGTTCAATGGTCAGTGGAGTAGCTATGTTTTTATTATGGAGTTTCTTTTTTCTTTTAAAGACAAATTACATAAGTATAATTTAAAATTGAAAACTTAAAATTACCCAAAAATATAATATAATATATTATATTATAATATATTATAATATAAATGGGCCAGTAATGGACTATCTATTTAAGCCTAACATCTATATTTGTTCATCCATATAAAATTGAAACTTGATCATGGACTATTTTATGTGAGCCATTGTGGACTATTTTCTTCTTTGCAAAAAAGATTGATCGGTATTCGATTTGTTCAATCTAAAATCTGATCCCTAATAATACGGCAATTAAAAAATCTATTGAAGGTCGAAGGTCAAATGTGTGGCTCAGTCACTAACGGCGTTTTTAAGCGAATGACCAAAGCCTAATATTGACAAAGTCTCCTAAACCCTTCGGACCAAAAAAAAAAAAAAGGGAGTCCGGTAGACCTAACCTTTGTTAATCGTTGTTCTAGTACAATTTGAACTAGTGTTTTTCTTTACATCACATGGTATTACTATAACAAAGCAATTAATATGTTTAACACAAGACATAATCAATAACCCCATCTGCTATTAGATTAGTGCTTGACTTATTAAAACTAATTTACTAAATTGGTATATACGTGACGCTTCATATCGATGGTTCTTTACACAAGTGAGTTATATTAAAGCATCAATAATAGCTTGACACATTGCTCTAGTAAAACCAATTTTATAAAATCAGGCTTTTTTTTATGTAATTAGAGACTATCCTCTAGGGCACATGTTTAATGACCAATGAAGGAAGTCGAATCATTGAAAATTACCCAAAAAACCCAAACTTTATTATGTATGTGTCAATTCAATCATAAATTTTTTATTTTGACTTGTGTAATTCTAATTATTTTGACAATTTTTCAATATAATTCATTCGGCCAATTGAGACTAACAATTGATAATGAAGCCAATTATTTTATGCAATAAGGTTGGCAATATGAGACATATGGCTTCTCAAAATGACTTAAAGAAATTCAACAAGCTGTTTGATTTTTTAATTTTACTGTTAATGGTCTCAATCTTCACTCTTTTTTTAAAAACTTCTATTGTTTTGACTTTTTTATTCATTTTCCTGACTGTTCATCTCCTTCGGCCATGAGAGACCCTGAAACTCATCGGGCATGGCTTATCGAGTATGATGGTCGGTTTTCGGCTAGTTGGGTTTGGACGACCTGCGAAAGGAGATGATAGTGCCACCTTTTCTTTCGTTAGGCCTGTGGGTGGTCGGCTTCATTATGGCTTCTTCGAACTCCATTTTTGGAGACCGTTTCTTGTCACTGAGGAGTGAGGAAGTGGGAAGGGGTCATTTCTCTCTTCAGCTTCACTAACGTATCCGAATCACGACGATTAAATTTAAGGAGTAGCAGTGAAACTGCAATGATTCAAGGGTTGGGAGATAAATCGGATTGTTTTGCAGATTGTTGCGGTCATGTTACCAAACACCGAAACGGAGAAGAAGACCTGAGTGTTGATGGAGAGAGGGAGAGATGGTGCTGGTGAGAGGAGGCGATTTGATGATGTGAGACGATTGAGATTTCATTACTTTGCTTGCAGAAAAAAATGGAACCAATTAGAGAGGAGATACAGAGGTTGCGGATATGGGCGAGGGCGGCCACGTAAGAAGAAGATGAACAGTGATGTCTTCTTGGCAATGAAGGGGAAGTAGATGAGACATAAGGAAGAGGATCAATAATGGTGTGGAAAAGAAAAGAAAAAGCGAAAAGAAAAGGAGAAATTAAAGAAAAAAGGTCAGACAATTATAAAAATTACGAAATCACGTCATTTCAGTTCATTAATTATCCGCCGCAATAATAATGGAGCAAACGAAGAGATAGTGAGAGAAGGGGAAAGTAACCGACTGACCATCATCATACTTTGGATTCTTAAAGTATCCGACTGACTATCATCGTACTTTAGATTCTTAAAAATAAGCAGGATTAAACTCTTATCAAAAGCAAAATCAAATGTACCATTTTCCACTTGATTTTACAACTACATATGATATATGATATTAGAGGATCGTTGCACATAATTCTGCCACATATAAACAGGTAGAAGGATTTCTCCTTTCTCTTCCTATTTTCTTTTTGGCCAACTATTTCCCCATTTATTTACTCGTTAATTTATTTTACCTTCTTTCCAGCCACCACACGCCTGCTTCAAAAAGCCAGACTTTCTTTTGGGCCACGAACCTGGGCCTCAAGCCCATAATTATAAGGCCCAATTCTTAATTAGATTATCACAATCATCCCTCTTTCTCCCAAATTGCATGATTACCAAGATCACGCTTTAGAGAAAACATTCTATTTTTTTAAAAAAAATTTAAATAGTCGATCGATATATATCCTCTGGTAGGATCATACGATCAAATCAATGATGCATAACCATCCACTCGGGCACCCCTCACATGCAAGATAAGCTTAATCTAATCTCACGTCATGACCGAAATTTATTTAATTACCCACGACACAATACACCACTTACAAAAAGTAATTAATTAAATTAAATTAAATTAAACTAAGCCTTGGGAAGAGAAATATCGGTTGCCGAGACTAGGGAACTAAAGTTGTCGGGCCTGACCCTTTTTCTTTTTTTCCTCTTTTTTCCTTATCGTCCACGTGGAGCACGCACTGCCCAAGTAAAAGCAGGAAACGGCAGAGTGGGACACGTGTCGGGGTGCGGGGGCGGGGAACAGAAGTCGAGGCCTGCGTGGTTAATCCTCGTCAGTGGGTCTCCGTGTCCTGATGCGTGGGGTGCTGACAGGCGATAAGCCGTGCTTATCTGAAGGAGGGGAAACGTAATTGCGATGTAGATGCATGAGCTTGGTGGTCGCACGTGGAGGTCCACGTGAGTTGAATACCTATGGAGAGAGAAAAAAGAACAGAAGCTAAAAAGATGGGCATGAAATGAGTGGAGTGGAGCGACTCGCTGTGTTCATTTTTTTTTTTTTAAATCAAGAGACTAGTCGTCGTGGAAGCGTGCGTTGGACCCTGTCAATATCCTTGACATTGAACTGCTCCACAGTAAGTCCTTCGAAAAAGAAAAGTCATTGAAAAACGCCTCGGACTCCATAAAGCTGTGCTTAGTCCCAAATTCCCAGAGCAGTGTAGAAACCTCAAAGAGAATGGCACTTCACAGCTCGGCAGATATCAAAAGTTTCAAGATGGGAGAGCTTCGATCGCTCCTAATCTTGGTTTTCTCTTTGGCCGTCGCCTACACTGCTTCGGCATCGTCTCAGGGCATCGATTTCAGCTTCCAGACTTTCAACGATAGTGTCCTTCGACGCCAAGGCAGTGCGACGTATGATTCGAGCGGCTACATCCAAATTACGGAGGCCAATCGAGACAAGGTCCTCTCTTCGAGCGTGGGGTGGGCCACATACCATGAGCCGATGCGCCTTTGGGACAAGGCCACCGGGAATGTGGCGGATTTCACCACCCAATTCACCTTCATCATCAATTCGCTAAAAGATTCGAATTTTGGTGATGGAATGACCTTCTTTCTAGCCCCCGAAGGATCAAAACTCCAACCCAACTCATCTGGGTATGCCATGGCTGTTACAAATCCATTCCATGACCCTTCAGACTCTTCTGCTAATTTTGTAGCCGTTGAGTTCGACACTTATAACAACAAGGTCACGGACCCAAATTGTTCATTTCCACATATCGGTATAGATTTGAATAATATGAATTCCACCAAGGTCTCTAACTGCATCTATTGGTTCCATGATAAAATCATGAGCCATGGGCGGATCACAGCTACGATTACGTACAATTCTAGCACGCCGAACTTAAGCGTTCTTGTGATGGACGCTGATGCCACGGCTACCATCATAAATTCCACCGCTCTCGATTACAAAGTCAACTTGGCTGAGTATTTGCCAGAGTGGGTGACTTTCGGTTTCTCGGCTTCCACAGGTTTGTCGTTCGAGTTGCACACTATTTTGGCATGGGAATTCCGATCTAGTATACAAGTGGCTGGAAAAAAGAGCAAGTCATGGCTATGGTCTATCTTAGGCTCAGGTTCTTTCTTTTTGCTCATTCTTGTTTTAGCCGTTATTTGGTTTCGTCACCGTTCGGAGAGCAAAAGAGCTAACATGAGTGGAGAAGAAGATGATCTAGCGATTGATGAAGAATTCGAGCAAGTGTCTGGCCCCAAAAAATTCACCTACAAGGAATTGGTCGTGGCGACCGGTAATTTTGCAGTTGAACGGTTGCTTGGAGAAGGGGGCTTCGGTAGAGTATACGAGGGTTACTTGACCAACGTGAATGCTAATGTTGCAATCAAGAAGATTAACCCAAGGTCAAGACAAGGGATGAAGGAGTATGTTGCTGAAGTGATGACCATAAGCCGGCTACGACATAGAAACTTAGTCCAACTCATTGGATGGTGTCATGAGAAAAAGGAACTCCTTCTTATCTATGAGTTCATGTCTAATGGTAGCCTTGATTCTCATCTATTCAAAGAACGATCTTTCTTGCCATGGGAGAACCGATACGAAATCGTGCAAGGCATAGCCTTAGCATTACTCTACCTCCATGAAGAATGGGAACAATGCGTTATACATCGGGATATAAAGTCTACCAATATCATGCTCGATTATGATTTTAATGCCAAAATAGGAGACTTCGGTTTGGCTAGGCTGGTTGACCATACCAAAGGGTTACAAACAACGGTGCTGGCTGGAACCATGGGTTATATGGCTCCTGAATGTGTTTACACGGGTAAGGCTAGCAAGGACTCAGATGTCTATAGCTTTGGAGTTGTTCTACTAGAAATAACTTGTGGAAGAGAAGTCATCAAGCCAAGGGCTGAGGAAGGCCAAGTCAGGCTTGTGGACTGGGTTTGGGAGCTATATGGAACCAAGAGGCTACTTGATGCGGCAGATCTGAAACTTGGTATCGATTTCGATGGGAATCAACTGGAGTGCTTGATGGTTGTAGGGCTATGGTGTGCTCATCCGGACTACACTTTCCGTCCTTCCATAAGAGAAGCGTCAAACGTTCTCAACTTTAACACTTCAGCACCTGTTCTCCCATCAAAATTGCCAATCCCTACATACCCGGGGCCTCTATCCATATTCTCTACTGTATCGATTCCTTTGTCTCATGCCACCTCGACTAGTGGCATTGAATGCTCCCCATTTACTACCTCTCTTGCATCTTATTCAGCTTCCCCTGCATTACTTTGAAATACAGTATGAGTTCCTACTTTCGGTATATGTTTTCCTCGAAATTTATTTCGGATATTATTTACTTCATATAAATTTCTTCATCCCGTCATGCTTAAACTTCTATTTGATCTCCGGGATTAAGTAAGGTAGTATGTATCTTCTTTGATGGTTTTATTATCTCGTTATCAATATAATTATTGCTAAGTTATCAAAGAGTTGTTGGGAAAACTGGTAACTGGTGATTTTTCTTTTTTTTTGCCATTAATTATCGAGAGAAAAGCCTAATATCAAGAAAGAAGGGGCTCTGGTAAACCCAACCTTTTTGGAACACGTGTTTTCCTTTCCATTGTATAATATTGCTAATAATAACCAATAATCGGTTGTACTTTTCAAAATTGGCAGTCATCTTCCGTTTAGCACCGTGCGTAAGCAGTGACTCGCTTTGATATTAGGCCAATGCTAAACTTCTTAAACATGATTTACGAAATTGACACATGAGCAGTGCCCTGGACTATGGATGGCTCTTTACACATTTACCATTCATTAAAATTTTGTCAATGAGAACTGTTAAAAATCTACCTATATGGACAATAGAAAGCAAACGGTGTTGACGTGTCACTCATATAGCAAAAATAACGTTTTGGCTGATAAATGTTTAACGAAACTTTGATGAATAGTAAACATGTCACATAAGTACAAGTTTTGAGTTTTTTTTATGTCACAAGAAAAAGTTTAAGGTAAATTTGTCACAATAAATATAATTTAGGATTTTTGATATTGTAAGAAAATTTTAGGATAATAGCATCACACATAATTTGTAGTTTTTTTTATGACTTTTTCCTTTTATACAACCGTGTTCTCTCTCTTTTTTTCCTAGTCTAAAGTCTAGTCGTCAGGGAACCTCTGTGGACCATCTCATTTTCGTGTACGTTGAATCGTCCCGAAATTGATCGCAAGTTGCTCAGGAACCAAGAGCCTAGGTCATTAGGACCCACCACGTTCACCTATATGAGCATCGTTCACTATTGAATCATGCTGGAATTAGGAGGATAGTATGATAAAATCTTAGTTTGTCCAAAGGAGATGGTGCCTATAAGTAGGTCTTCGAAGACAAAAACCGAATAAGTCGGACTACTCGGTCAGAATTAGTAGTCCAGCGGGGGGATAACGCATTTGTTCTATATCGGAACATGTAGGAATATCGTGGAGGCGTCCACAACATGTTGCTATCCAACCTAACTAGAAGAGACGGACATGATAATTCTAGAACAAGTTGTAATTTTGATGAGCTTTCCAAGTCACTTGAATCTTCAACCCTATCAAAGGGATCGCGTATCTAATATTCAGAGCTACTCTTTTCATGGCCAGTTCGTGACTTATCCGTCTGTCAAAAAATCAGGAAATTTCTCTGTTCTAGTTCTTTTGTATTTCGAATTTGTTCGTGTGAACGAACTAAATCTCTCATCGTTTTGTCGGAATCTAGTTTCTGAGAGCGTTTATGGAATTCCTTGGAAGCATGATGTAATTTGCGGTTGGGTAAAGTCTAGGTTTTTCCCTTGTTTGGATTTTACACTCGAAATTGTATTTGCTTATATATCCTTCGTCTTGAACAATTTCCATTTTGCGCATTGAAACCCTGGTATCACACTTTGTTTCAGAATCGATTTAGGGCCCAAAAGTGGGCTGAATACACGCTGTACAGACCGCTCCACGGTCTGGACAATGGGCATTCAGCCCACTGTTGGTCTCTTTAGAGCTTTCCTGGGTCAATTTTCAATATTCCTTCACCCCAAAGCTCATTCTAACATCCAATGACATATCATTCATTCATTTAGACCCATTTATTTTGTGAAAAATATTTTTTGAGAAAACATTTTACTCATTATCCGGCATTTGAATACTTAGGAAAATGAGTTAAAGGAAAATGTTTGTTTGGGTCAATGGAAAATCTATACTTAATTTAGAAAAATGATTTTCTCTTTAAAAAATTGGAAACTATTTTTTAAAATATGACTAGATATTGGTTCTTAGATTAGAAACTTTACGCTTGGGTATGGGAACCCTAATGCTCATTCCTAGGGCATTGGCATCCAACATTGAGTGCTAGGGTTTGCATCCATTAAGGTTGGGTGTGCGACCCTAGTGCCCACGCTTGGATACTCGCGCCTATGCTCAGTCCATCAAGGCCAGACTTCCTAGTGCTAGTACCTTGGTCTCTAGCGGTCCATCGAGGCTAAGCCCCTAAGCCCTAGCACCAGAGCTGGGGTCCACAAAGGTTGAGCACAGGACCCTAGTACCCGTGCCTAGCTCCCCCATGTTGGAGCTCAAGTCCATCAAGGCCAACCCTAGAAACTCGATGCTCGTGCTCGGGAACCCTGGCACCCATGCCTGGTAGGGGTGAGCGGTTCCAGGTTCCGGTTCGGTTCCTTCTGGAACCTGGAACCTACCCTCGGGTACAGGTTCCTCAAAATGAGGAACCTGGAACCTACCTGTGGGAACCGAGAACCTGGAACCTACCCTGTCACAGGTTCCAGGGTCGGTTCCAGGTTCCAACAGGTTCCTTTTTTTTTTTTTTGTTATTTTCATATTTGAACTATAACATATGCGCACGTTACCCAAAAAAACTATAACGTACGCGCACGTTACCAAAAAAAAAAAAAAAAAAACTATAACATATGCGCACGTTACCAAAAAAAATATAACGTATGCGCACGTTACCAAAAAAAAAAACTATAATGTACGTGTATACTACACGGTAACTTCCCATTGACATGTTATCTTGATACATTAACTTCGCACTGCACAACAATAATAGAATATAATTAGAAATTTCAAAACAAATAGCAAACTAGAAAGTATAAATAAAACACCACTAGAACAAGAATGTCTAGAGGTACAAGTTTTGAAAACAATTTCGATTAAACCCTTAAATGAACTCAGAAAATTATGAAATTTGGACACGTTGTATTTAAGACCTAGAGGTACAAGTTTCATGAAGAAATCGTAGTTCAATTCGTTTTGGATTAAAAGATAAAATCGATTTACTTTTCCTATTCTTTACTTGCACAGTTTTTGAAATTTTTTTGGTTAAATAGGCAAATGAACTACAAAAATTACGAAATTTAAATATGTTGTAGGGAAGACATGAAGAGAGATATTTCATGCAGAACACATTTCCAAAAGAACCTCATAAAAAATGATATAGTCCACGCATTGCAACTTACAAGATCCGAACACATCAGATTGCACAGTTTTAGAAACATTTCCGATTAAATACCCAAATGACCTTCAAAAATTATGAAATTCGACTATGTGATAGCCAAGACCATAAGGTAGATACTTCATGAAACCATCGAAGTCAAATTCGTCCTAGATAATTAAATATGGACGGTTAAAATCCCTGTTCGTAGTACCGTAATTCCAGATCTAACCATCTCCAAAGGACCATGATTTCACCTACCTATTCTTGTTTTTTTTCTCTAAATTTTTTATGTGTGATACCTCAGGATGTCCTTTACAACTTTTGTTAAGAAACCGAAGTGAAATTTCGACAAAAAGGTTGCCTTACAGTCCATGCATTCATCAAGGGTCGGTCCCAAAATCTCCAGATCCAGTCTTTCCAAAGAATAACGATTTCACCCACTTATACTTGTTTGTTTTGTCCCAAATTTGAGTATGTTATACTCCAAGAAGTCCTTTACAACTTTCATTTAGAGGCCGAAGCCAAAATTCAACTAGAACATCACATACAAGTCACTAGAACATCCAAGGTCGAGCTTTTTCTGCCCTAAGTAACCGGTTCCGGTTCCGGTTCCGAAACATGTTCCGGTTCCGAAATCGGTTCCCGTTCCGGTCCCCCTTGGAACCTGGAACCGAACCGGACCCTCCTCCGGTTCGGTTCCGGTTCCCGGGTAACCCGGGAACCGCGCTCAGCCCTAATGCCTGGGTCCATTAAGATCATGCTTAGGATCCTGGTGGCTAGCCTCAAGTCCATCAAGACCGTGCCTAGAGTGTGGACCGTGCCTAGATCCCCCACGTCCGAGCTTTGGGTCCAACAAGATTGAGGCCTGAGACTTCAGTGTTTGTGCCGAGATCCATTAAGGCCATCAAACTCGTCTATAATGGAGGAAAATGGTTGCAAAGGTCGCTTTGACCTTCGGGTTTCTAATTGACCATCCTGAAAACATGGGGGAGGTCATCACACGTTTATAATGGCGAGGCTACTCACCTTCCTCCTACGCATTGCTTTAGGGAGGACTTCCATGAGTTCCACCTCTTTTTCTATGAGGCGCTGGACTTGTTCATTAAGAATTGGGTACCACCTTTTCTTACCATAAAGTAGAAGAAGAGCTCATGAGAGGTGTCAACTGCAATCGACATCTTCAATAGCTTCATGACAGATGGCGCGAAATCAGGGATGACACCTAGAAAATGATGGAGGTAATCATAGCTTACAGAGATGACGTGGTTAGGCAGCGGAGAAGCATCCAAGCATGGAGTCCCAACCATGGTTTTCCTCATCCAGTACCTAGTTTGCTGACCATTCATGAAGAGGAGATCGTTATCAGCCGATAAGTGAAGACTAGCCTTGGAAAGAGGGTCGAGGCATGTCAAGATGCCCTCGTTGACTTGGATCAAATCAACGCCATAATAGAGTCAATCCTAGAGGGGAAACACCTCACCTATCACCAAGCCTTTGAGGAGAATAGGGACATAGAATGACGCCTAGCCAACTTTGTTTCTAGGTTCTAGTGCCATTTAGGCTTAGATGGATTGACCTCTGTTTGTACTACTCTCTGTAAATATGACGGAAAATGAATGGCAATTTGGTCTTTTCATACTTTGGACTACTTAGGGACAGAAAGCCGGTGAATGATTTTTGAGATGACTAGAATCGATGTTGCGGTGCCGATCATCAGCTTCACTTCTTGCTTTGATGAATTGATCATCCATTTCTTCTCTTACTAGCGTGAGCTATGGTTCCTTCTCTCCTTTTTTCTTCCTCTAAACTCCAGATGGGTGAGTCGAGTTCTGCAGAACTAATCGGTGAAGGGGTTAAGTCCTCTGTATTGGCAATTATGCATCTGTGAATGCATAAATTGGATAGAACAAGAATTCATGTTCCATATTGGAAAATGACTTGTCAAATTTTAGGTACATAAGAGTGGCAAGACATCAGTCCATCCAAAGCCAACTTCACGACAATTTTAGTATGATGGATAACTAAATCTTTTATCCGCTTTACCTTTCGATGCTCCAGTGAAATCCTAATTGGACCTGCGCACGAATGGAATGCTGTGTAATGGAACCTAAGAGCGAGACATACTAAAATTGTTGCAATTAGGGCATGGAGTGTAACCATGGGTGATGACTTCGTGGAAGTAGAAGAACAGGATGGATGATGAGGTCTTTTTTATCATATTAGGTTGGAGGAGAAATTATCTAATCTCAGTACCTTAGTTCCTGAAATTAGCAGATCTCAGTGCCTTAGTCATCTCTTTTGTTAGCCAGAAATTGAGAAAGTAGGGGCAAGCAGCTAAATGTCATGATGATGGTGGTTGTTTTATGATGTGTACATCTATTTAATGGTGTTGATTCATTTTAAAATCTTGACTGTAGAGTGCAATGAAGCTACACACGATGTTAGCCGTAACCCCAGAGATTTCGGTGACACACAGGAGTTTTATTAGCTAGTATTCTGAGATCCACAAGGATGGTATACCTTCTCTATAATGGTATGTTCCCTTGGGCTCCCTCTCTTTGCCATATTCAAGAAATGTGAATGTTATGTCACTTTCTTGAAGTCTTAAGTTGTTGAAGGATGAAAAAAATTTATGTTATCCATCATGCAATGTATAAAAACATGATATTCTTAAAAATCATGGATCCAGCCTTTCTTTTTCATGTGCTAATATCAACTATGGCATGCTAGATATGCATCCCAATAACTCCTGAGTTCCTTTTCCACCACTGAACTACCTCCTAGGCTTGTGATGGTGCTGTTATAGTATGTTTCACCTCCTGTATAGTCTTTGCTTCCTCTTATTGCCAATAACAAGTATTTTTTGTGGTCTTCAAGGGGTAATTTTTTGGGAAAGATTGGTTTTTTACTCTTCAGTGAAGTGCTCAATCCTATATAGAGATGGATGAAGGTGCAAGCACACCCACACACCCATGGAGATATAAACTGGCTTTTTGTAGCTTTATTATCTACTTTGAAGTCTCAATCATAAAAACTGATACTAGATAACTCTTTTTTTGGTTCGATTACCCACTCAAAAACTTTCAATCATATCAATTTTGTCAAAGAGCAAACTACACCAGATTTGTAAATATATACGACTTTCTTTTGGCTTGATTACCTGTTACCTAAGATACTTTTTCTTTGGTCGAAACTTAAGATACTTTACTGACCTTACTTCTGAACAAGACTCCCTAGAAAAAGCTTCTCTGTCCATCTTTCTTGGCAATTTCTAAAGGGTTCTCAAATTTGACGATTACATTATGTGATATTGGTTTCTAGTTTCAAAGGTTGTCTTGCACTCCGCTACTCAGCTGATTTCTTTGGTCATATGTGGTTACAGTGAGAATGATGTATGCCTTGCCTTTTCAAAATTTCCAAGTTCCAGCGAAGTTCGCTGCACTAATATACTTTCTAAGGTTATCTACGAAGAAGGATCTTTAACGAGCAATTTTAATACTGAATATCATGTGTAGAGAGCATCAGCCACCTACATGGTCTACGTTTGAAATTGTGCTCTTGTAGTGGTACTTCTGTTTAATTCCGAGTGTCGTCAGGGAGAAAGGACCGTGGAAAGGGAAAGACTTCGTGAAAAAGGAGCTGGCTACTTCTTCCCAAGAGCTAAGAATATTCTCTTGACCTGTGGTGTGGATCTTCTATAAGCTTATATGGAGTTAATGTCACTACGTAAATGCTAATTAGAGTAGTCCCTGCTAGCAGTGTGCCTTGAACTACTCTGCTCATTTTTTTTTCTTCTTCCAATTTTTTTCTCAATATGCAGGGATAACATAGACATGTTCTTCGCTAACATACATGACTCTCTATGACCCACATTTCCATTTTTCCTACCAGCCCCTTCATTTTCATGTTGGAACATATCTCAATTCAGTTCCAAGACCAAGAGGCATATGTGTCAGCAAACTGGCATTACACGTTGGATTGAGGACAGACGGTGATGATTTAATTAGCATTGGGATAGTTCTAACCAGAGGTCGGTATGACGAATTGTCGACTCTGAAGACGAATCCTCTGTTTCCCTACCTTCAACCTACAATGAGGGAGGAAAAATTGAAAAACCTCAACAAGTCGGTCAAGAATGAGAGAACTTCACGCATTGTTTGAAGCTCTGAAATTTCATGTACAATCCAATAAACACAATGATCAGAACAAACGCTAGATAAATCTTGTTGGCAATACACTTGCATTTACACTTGCTGGAAATTTTTTCGGATAAATCTTGGCATTGACCGGTTGGTATTGGTGACTGGTCAGCAAAATCATCAGAGAAAACAGAGTAAGCAAGATCATAATACCCATCAGAGAAATCGTAATGAAAGGAGATTTTGGACTAACATGCAAGAGAAAAGAAAGAAAATGGCCAAGAGAAAAAGAAAAATAAGAAAAAAGAAAAAAGAGCAGCAGACGTACTATCTGAGATGCCCTATCTTGATGCGCGACATAGGGCCCAGAATACTGCGCATCTGCTTCAAGTCAACGCGGTTCTTGCAGAGAACGGCCTTACCCTTAGCCTTGCGCTTGTCCAGTGGGATTGCACAGACAGGCTTCGCCGCAATAGAACTCATGGTCGGACGAGTATTAGCGGAGAGAGAAAGAGACAAATCTCTAGACAGCAACAACAGAGCAAAAGAAGACAGCAGCGAGAGAAATCTCTTGACAGCAACAAGAGAGCAAGGAGACAGCAACGAGAAGCTTAGAGACAGAGGGGAAGAGAGAAGTGAGAATGGGTGAGGAAGACTGGAGACGATATGTACAATATACAGCGTTCTAAAATATGAAACTCCGAAAGTTTTTGCACCGAATATTTCAATTTCTAATTCCCATGTTATGTAAATTTTATGGTACTTGCCCTTCGACTTTTCTAAGCTCGAAATGACTAATGTTTGTACAAGATTTTTAATAATTTTTGGAACGAAAAATTTCAATAATATTTATATTTTCACAGGAAAGTGAAAAAAATTACCTTTTATGCCAAGATCATTTTGTACGTGCTTTTGGCAAATAAAATAAGTATTTGCTTTCTAGTGGACAATGATTCAGTTGGACACAATTTATAAGGAAATAATTAATAGAATGACAATTTGTGATCTAATATATAAAGAAAAGGAATAAAAATAATACTTTTTCTTTAAAAAAAAATGAAGTTTCCTCATTTGTTGAGAACTACTATTAAAATTTTGGATTTGAATATAAATATCGACGGTATTTATATTTGTAATCCATCGATGAAAAAACCCACTGGAAAATAATGTGTAAGTGGTACAGAACGATGAGACAATAGTGATTTTGGGATCAAGGCAAGCATACTTGACTTACTTTTTCAAGTCTTTGTTGAAATTGACATGTCAAGCGAATTGGTGGAAAATAGTGGATTTGAGTGTCAGGATTCTTGAACCATTAGTTATGCAGGTCAATTCGTGAGTTCCCATCTTGGTCAGGCCTTTTAGTCGATGCAAGTCAGTCTGTCACGCCCCGAACCCCGAGGTCGCGCACATCCCACTGCGGTCGATCAAATATGCGACATCCCAGGACACGTCGCCGACCCATTCATTTATTTACGCATGCGGAACGTACTATAAAACCCCTGACAATAAAATACGGGATAGAAAAGCAGGAAGCAAAACCACCACATATGAATTTCATAATTCAACAGAATTACAGACAGAAGCCTACAGCCAAAAGTCTACAAAAGACCGGCTCTTAAAAAGGAATTGTCCTACGACCTATAAGTCGGACACGTTCTCCAATCTTATGACTTCACCTCTGCAACTCCTCAAGGCCAACCAAAGCTATCTGGTCACTCCGTCCACCAGGGACCTGAAATTTTAATCCCACAACCGGGATGAGACGATGTCTCAGCAAGTTCAACCCCCTAAACCCCTATTAGAAAGAAAATACGCCCCGGGTGGCCTAGCCACATCACATAGAAGACTTACCTCGCCTCAGTTCCTTCCTGCAGGTTAGCACAATTTATATAAACCAACCACGTGCAATTATGATAACCAAACAACCATGGCACAATCACATTATCAAACAATTCAACCACTTGGATCGTCTCAGCGATCAATCGACTTAGCCGATTACATGTCAATCCAAGAATTCAATCATTACTCTTAATCACGGCCTTACTTTTCGTAGCGACCTTTAACAGGCATATATCACGGCCCCATCGGGCGCGACCTCTAATAGGTGGCATATAACGGCCCCATCGGGCGCGACCTCTAATAGGTGGCATATAACGGTCAATCTCCCTTAAATTCCCACACTTAGGGTTTTCTAAAGAATCCTCATAAATCACAATCACACTCAATTCGCCACAACCAATCATCAATTTCAATTTCTACATGCACAAAGCGATCATCGGCACGAAATTCGAGCAAATAAAGGTCCCAACGAAATTTTCGAATTTTAATAAATAATTAAATTTATTCCGAAAATTAATTAAATAATAATATTCATATTTTTCGCAATCTACCTTCAATTTATAATATCCGTCCATCAATTTCAAAATCCGAATACACAGCAGCGACCGGCACGAAATTCTGAGAATTTAGGGTCCCGAAAAAATTTTCGGAATTTAATAAATAATTAAATTTATTCCGAAAATAATTAAATAATCATATTTTAATAATTTCGAATAATTATATATTATTAAATTATTAAATAATTTCGAAATGTTTAAATAAATCAAAAGTAAATTCCTTTATGTCACATCAAGGTTTATTTTAAAAATAAACCTACTTAACCCTTAAACTAAACATGTTTAACTTTAATTAAACATCCTAATCTAATCATCAATCAAATAAACTAATCTAACCACCTAAATTTACTTAACTTAGACTAAGCACACTTAGGGCATTATTAACCCTCTAATCAAGATTTAGTGAGTTAAACTCACCGGATTAGCGAGCCGAGCGGACCAAAACGACGAGGACGACGCGAGGATCGACTTTCCTCAAAGCGGGCCGAGCATCCGAGCTCGGGAAGGCGGCTAAAACGGGCCACGAAGCCGCTGCATACCCATTTTTCTGGGTTGCTGTCCATGGCGGTTTGAGGCCGAGAATGGGCGGATCCGGCGCCGGTTGAGGCGGCCAAGGGCGGCGGAGGCAAGGCGAAGCTCCGGCGGGCTAAGGCGGAGGTCGACGGCGGCGGAGGGAGCTCCGGTGAAGGCCCGAGCTGCTGGAATGCGGGCTGGTGCGGACGAGGGCGACGGCGAACGAGGGATGAGCAGCGGCGCGAGCGGGCGGCGCGGGACGGACGCACGGCGACGGCGGCGACGACGGCGTGCGAGCGGGTGGCCGGCCATGGCTGCTCCTTCTTCTTCTCTGCAAATTTTCTGGTCTTCGCACCATGGAAATGGAGAAGAAGGCAACGGGAGGAGGAAGAAGAGAGGGAGAGAGAGAAGGAGTGGGGGCTTTTCTTTTCTTTTTTCTTTTTTTTCTTTAATCCAACAAAAGTGGCCCACCATGACCTCATGATGATGTCATTCTCCACTCACCCAAAACTCCCACAACATTATTCCAATGGGTTCACTTCCATTTTCCGCCGGGGTCCAATTTTTGTGCGTCCCATTTCTTTAATTCTCATTAATTCTCTTCCAATTGAATCAAATTGAAGTCTGTCAAATAAATTCAATGTCACCACACTTCAATTCACATCTTCACTTGTCTATAAAATCAACTTGAGTCCCAAAAGCGCGACCAAATGCGGGCCTACTAATTTCTCTAGTCAAATTAACCATTTTCGATTTAATTGCCGAAAAACTCGATTGCATGACAAATCTTCCAAAGATAAGTCAATGATCCTAAAATGATTTGTGACACACCCGACTTCCAATTTCTAAATTCGATCTCAATTCCACTTAATTTCACTTTAAGACGATAGTAAGCGGCCCAACCTACCGGGTAGCCTTTAGAAATTTTCATGCACTTGACCTGTGGTTGATCATCTCAAGCCACAATGTACATCTTTGAAACATGGACGACCTACGGTTGTCGGCATAATCTCAAGGTTTTAAATACGAACACGGGTACCAATCGATAGAAAAGTCGGCCCAGTGTCGATCGACAAGAAATGTGCAATCTGGTGGAATCACCCACACCTGATCACATGCCTATGTCGAGTCGACCTATCTCCGGTCTCTAAACGACTTTTATTTGTGCCGTAATGACCCTTGCAGATTAGCTCGGTCGAAAGGTCTCTCCCTGATCAAATTCTCGAGTCTGATGCATTAGAAACTCTTAACGGCTTCACCATAGACTAGTTTTTTCACGAGTGGCCGACTCAGGAAAAGAACTATATCCGTGCCAACGAAATGCCCTCTCATTTATTGAAAATAGAATTGGAAAATCGGGATGTCACACAGTCGTAAAGACTTGTAAATGGATTTTCATTCTAAGTAATTTGATTCATGGAGCCAGATTCCCTCTTAATTATTTGAGAAATAAAAGAATCTATATTGGGGATTTTTTTTTTTGGCTTGTTCAACCTGTGCTTTCTGATTGTGATGGGGAAAAAAAAAATCTATGGCTTCACTTTTTTTGCGGGCTTTGTAAAGAACTCTCCAATTCGACAGTATTAAAACCAAGTGAGTAGACCCGAACCCTTTCCGAAATAGGTCTTGACTTGCAAATTATTTCAATTCAATTGCTTTTTTCTTCTTCTTTTTTGACACACGATCAAAACCAATCCCATTCGATTTCCTTCGTTGGTCATTAATCGCGTGCTCTAGAGGATAATCTCTAAGTACATAAAAATGCTGGACTTTCTAAAATTTGATTTATAGTGACATGTCAAGTTGTTATATGAATATAAATCGCTTGTGTAAAGAGCCACTCAAGATTCGAAACACGGCATAATAAATTAATTTAGTAAACTAGTTCTAAAAGTCAAGCGCTGTTTAATTACGTCCTTTGTTAAACGTAAGATGATCGCGAGCTTTTTAAAGTGGGATTGACAATTGCTTTGTTATATAAATAATACATGATGCAAAGAAAAGCACCAGTTCATCGTACTAGAACACCATGACGAAAGTTTAGCTATGCCAGATGCTGGTAGTTTAATTTTCCCATTAAGGAAATTCAAGTATCTAAGCGAACAGAAAATCTCCACGGGTCTCCATTTGCCTCCAATTCCCTCCATTAAATTTGGTGAAGGATGAAATGAATAATCTCCTAGTAGCAGAAATGAATCTAGAGGAAGTGAAAGATGCACTATTTCAGCTTGGTGCTTCTCAAGCTTTTAGGCCAGATGATTTAAGTGGGCTTTCCTATCAATACTATTGCGATGATATCAAATCTAATGTGTTCAAATTGGTGGGAGATTTCATCCCAAAGCTTGATTTTATCAAAATTCACATCTCCCTAATTCCAAAAATCCCTAGCCTCGAGAAACTGGAGTTTTCTTCTCTATTTTTATGTAATTAGAGACTATCCTCTAAAGCACATGTTTAATGACCAACAAAGGAAGTCGAATGAGATAAATTGTGTCGAGAAAAATTACTCAAAAAATACAAAATTTATTGTATGAATGCAAATTCAATTAACTTTTCAATTTGATCAGGATTTTTTCACAATTGCTAATGGTGCTAGCCGTTTAATGTGATGAGACTGACAATCTCACATGTACGTTTTGACAACATCATTTTAAGAAATTTTATAATTTGTTTGATTTTCTCTTTTTACTATTAATGGTCCCAATCTTCTTTCTTTCCATTTTTTTTTTTTTAAATCTTCCATTGTTTTGATTTTATTCATTTTCCTTACTGTTAATCTCCTTTGGCCATGAGAGACCCTGAAAAAAGGGCACAGGAACTCATTGGGCATGGCTTCTCGACTATGAAGGTCGGCTTTCGGCTAGTTGGGTTTGGGCGACCTGCAAAATGAAATGATAGTCCTGCCTGTTGAGCTTGGGGCAATCTTCGTTGGGCCTGCGGGTGGTCGGCTTCATTATGGCTCTTTTTTTTTTTTTTTTCTTCTGTTCGGTCTATTATGGCTCCTTCGAGCTTTAGTTTTGGAGACCCTTTCTTGTCACCGAGGAGTGAGGAAGTGGGAAGGGGTCATCTCTCTCTTTAGCTTCACTAATATACGAATCAATATGATTGAATTGAAGGAGCATCAGTTAAGCTGCAATGATTCGAGGGTTGGAAGAAGAATCGGATCGCTTTGCGGATATCGGGGCTCATGTGGGTTTGGTGCCGAGATTTAGTATGGCGCGAGACTGTTACTGAAAACTGAAACAGAGAAGGATGCCGAGTCTCAGATGGAGAGAGGGAGAGATGGTGATGGTGAAAGGAAGCGAGTGAGATTTTATTACTTAGCTTGCGGAAAAAATGGAACCAATTAGAGAGGAGATGCAGAGATCGCATGTATGGGCGAGGGCCGCGACCTGTGGTCACACAAGAAGAAGATGAATAGTGGTGTGGAAAAAGAAAAAGGAGAAATAAAAGGAAAAAGGTCAGAAAATTTAAAAGAATTGCAAAATCACGTCATTTCAGCTCATTTATTCTACGTCTGAGTAACGAAGGAAATGAGGAGTCAGTAAGAGGAGAGAAAAAAAATCTGAAAAGGTCGGCCGCTCAGAGAAGTGGTAATCACGAGCAATGAGCGGAGTGATGCACGTGCAATGAGCGGAGTGATGCACGATACCTCCTAATATTTTCTCGTCTACGGCAGAGCCACGACGAGAAACCATTATTTCAATCATGCTTTTTCTTCGTCTTTACAAGACTAGAGTGTGGACCCTGTCAATTTCATTTACATTGAACCATTCCACACGATTTTTTTTTGTCTGTCCTACTATAACTTTTAATTCACTCTAACCATTTCACACGATTAATAGCAATTTCTTCTACAAAAAAAGTCATTGAAACACACCATGGACACCGAAAAGCTCTGCTTAGTCTCAGATTCTAAGAGCAGTGTAGAAACCTCAATGAGAATGGGACTTCCCAACTCAACATATATCAAGAGTTTCGAGGCCAGAGAGCTTCAATCGCTCATAGTCTTGGTTCTCTTTTTGGTCATCGCCTTCACTGCTTCGGCGTCATCTCAGGGCATCGATTTTAGCTTCCAGACTTTCAACGATAGTATTATTCGACGCCACGGGAATGCGACATATGATTCCAAGGGCTTCATCCAAATGACAGTGGCCGATCGAGGACAGAACCAATATAATAGCATGGGATGGGCCACGTACCGAGAGCCGATGCACCTTTGGGATAAGGTGACCGGGAATGTGGCGGATTTCACCACACAATTCACTTTCGTCTTCGATTCGCTATGGATCTCGGGTTTCGGCGATGGAATGACCTTCTTTCTTGTCCCCAATGGGTCTCAATTGCCGGACAACTCGTACGGAGGTTCCTTGGCCATTATAGAACCATTTCATCAATTACGTCCATTAGTTGCCGTCGAGTTTGACACCTATTACAACAGCTTTCCTGGTGTGGTTGTGGACCCAAATTGTTCACAAGTTGCGCATATCGGTATAGACTTGAATAATCTCAATTCCAAGGTCTCTAGATGCGTCGATTGGTTCAATGATAAAATCATGAGCGGTGGGCGGATCAATGCTAAGATTACGTACAATTCTAGCACGCAGAACTTAAGTGTTCTCATGGTAGACGCGGATCGCATGGGTACCAACATTAATTGCTCCGCCATCTATTACAGAGTCAACTTGACTGAGTATTTGTCTGAGTGGGTGACTTTTGGTTTCTCGGCTTCCACGGGTGGACGTTTTGAGTTGCACACTATTGAGGCATGGGAATTCAGATCTATAATGCAAGTGGCTGATATTCCGATTCATGCAAATGGTACAGATATTTCAAATGGTACAGATAGTTCAATTCCAACAAATGGGGATGCTAAAAAGAGCAAGTTATGGCTATGGTCTATCTTAGGCTCAGGATCTTTCATTTTGCTCATTCTTGCTCTAGCCTTTATTTGGTCTCGTCATAGTTCGATGAGAAAGAGAATTTATTTGAGTCGAGAAGAAGATGATGCAATGATTGAAGAAGAATTTGAGCGAGTAGCCGGGCCTAAGAAATTCTCTTACAAGGACTTGGTCGTAGCGACCAATAATTTCGCAATCGAACGATTGCTTGGAGAAGGAGGCTTTGGGAGAGTGTACAAAGGTTACTTGACCAACATGAATGCTCATGTTGCTATCAAGAAGATTAACCCGGGGTCAAGACAAGGGATGAAGGAGTTTGCCACTGAAGTGAAGATCATAAGCCGGCTCCGGCACAGAAACTTAGTCCAACTCATTGGATGGTGTCATGAGAAACAAGAACTCCTCCTTATCTATGAGTTCATGTCTAATGGTAGTCTCGATTCTCATCTATTTAAAGAACAAACCTTCTTGCCGTGGGAGAAGCGATACAAAATAGCTCAAGGCATAGCCTCGGCATTGCTTTACCTCCATGAAGAATGGGAACAATGCGTCTTGCACCGGGATATAAAGTCCAGCAATATCATGTTGGATTTTGATTTCAATGCTAAATTAGGTGACTTTGGTTTGGCTAGGCTCGTTGACCATGCCAAAGGGTTAAGAACGACGGATTTAGCTGGAACCAGGGGCTACATGGCACCTGAATGCATTTACATGGGCAAGGTAAGTAGGGAATCGGACGTCTATAGCTTCGGAGTTGTCCTCTTAGAAATAGCTTGTGGAAGAAAAGTCGTTGAGCTAAGGGTTGAGGAAAGCCAACCTCTGTTAGTGGACTAGGTTTGGGAGCTGTATGGGATCGGAAGAATACTTGATGCGGCAGAGTCGAAACTTGGTTCTGACTTCGATGAAAAGCAACTAAAGTGTTTAATGGTTGTAGGGCTGTGGTGCGCTCATCCAAATCACACTGCTCGTCCTTCCATAAGAGAAGCATTTAATGTTCTCAACTTTAATGCTCCACCACCTCTTCTCCCATTGAAGTTGCCCGTCCCTACATTCTCGGTACCTCTATCCATATTCTCTATGTCATCAATTGATTCGTCCCATGCCACCTAGACCAACGGCATTGAAGTGTCCACATTTACTACATTTTCTATACAATTGTCTCATCCAGATTCCCTTGCATTGCTCCTAGATGTAATATAATCCACTTCATCCAATGATCAGTTTGAATTGCAAATTGTAATTTGAGATTTGATTTCGGATATTATCCACTTCATATGAATTTCTTCATTTGTACCTCTGTATTAACCCTTCATGTTTAGACTTCTATTTGATCTCTAGGATTAAGTAAGGTAGTATGTATCTTGTTTGATGGTTTATTAACTATTATCATTTGCTAATTTGTGGTGAGCGGGTTTAAGAGAGCCTGTGCGAAGGGTAAATGCCATCTCGCAAGAGGGTTATGAGAACCCATCTAGCAATCTCTTAACCTCGAGTCCGTGCCCATCCCTTTTTTGAACCATCAGCTCTAAGTAATCTTCTTGCATTTGCAACACTTGCCATTGTTCCCAATAGGCAAAAAGTATGGACTTTAAAATCGAAGGTGGAGATTATTTGACATTGCTCCATAATGTTAAGCTATCTTCTAGTCTCTTCAAGTTGGAAAGAGTAACATAGAACTCCAATGAGATGGCTTTAAGCGTCAACACTAAACCAAATCCCTTTGGTGAACATATGCTCCAACAAGTCTAAACCTCGCTCCATTGAAGATTCTCACATAAGCTGAGCACGTAGATGGTATTGGATGCCTTCGTGCTACACTCGGTTGAGCATCCTCATAGCTTGAGTTAATTCACTCCATATAAGATGGGCATTGATCAGAGCATTGAAAGTAACCAAATCGATTAGGCATCCAAGTTTCAACATTTTACAAACGACAAAGAATTGGAAATCAACCAGTCTCAAACAACTCAGGAGGACCCTTAGAAGAAAGAAGTCATGTTTAATTCTTAATAAATGAATCTGCTCGATCGCACAAATTGCAATCGAGAAATGTTACATTCGTGCCGTGACCCCTAACGGCAGGGCGAAATCCTTGGCAGAAGGCAAAGGCTTTATCTTGCTGATCCTCTTGAACAAAAATAGGGTGTCATCAAGATTTCTCAGGTCACCACTCACCAGCCTTCCACTTAGCTCTCACATGATTCAAGAACCATTATTGATTTGCCTAACTTGACTCTTGGACAGAACACGAAGGGCTTCACAGATGAATAGAAGTTGAGGACTTGCAAAGGGAAGGCGAGAGTACTCGTGCATGCCTTTAGCGGCAAGCTTTTTTCCAACATGTAAGGATACGAAACCTATCCATCTCCAGATCTTGACCTGCCTAAGTTGGGATCCTCAAATCTGTACGACCTTTGATAACATTTCTTTCCAGCCATGTTATATCTAGAACATCGTCGTTGTTGGATAATGTAGGCAAATAAGAGTTATTTAGTCAGGCTAGATGATTTAAGCTAGAAGTTGAAGTTAACGACTTAAAGCCAAGTGTTCTATCATTAAGATTTCATGACATGAACAGGATAGTAAGCAATATAAACAAGTTGATGCAAAATGCAGGAACAAAGAAGAGCACAATAATAACTAGATATCTAACGGACACAGCCTTTCATGTTCACCTGGTAGTTCATGGGTGTCCCTTGTCGTGCGAGGTTTGGGGAAGTGTTTGACGTATGAAGAACAAAGACATTACTCAGAATTGATAGAATATTGTTTAAATCAAAATACTACCGGACTATACAATCTCTCCATTATCTATCTCCCCGTGAGAAGCCTTACACAGTTGAAGTAGCAACCTGCGAGGCAAAACCCAAGCTGTGTCAGGGTTCCCAACTTGGCGAAGAATGAGTTATCGCAGTTTGGGATGACATCAAGAAAGCCAGAGGGTTATTACAGCTAAAGTTGCAAACACGGAGAGAAATGGATGTCACTCACCCAACTCACTAGAACGAAGGATGAGACAAAGAACGCCAGAGACGGAGCGATGCAATCATGGCTAGACTCTCACCGTATCCTCAACAAGCTTGAGAAGCCTTAGGCCATATCAAGAATGCCGGAGCAGGGCCTCCATTTCGAGTGTCCTCGTCTCAGAGCTACAGTCCCGGTTTGAGTCCACAAAGGCCTCCATCCAGGGCCCATAAGAGGGACGAGCTTGAGGTGATGAAGGCGGTCGACGAGATCACTGAGGCACTAGATCGAAAAAGTGAGGGGATGGACGTGCTCAAGCAAGAGATCAACGAGGGGTAGGAAGTGAGGCAGAAGATCAAGCAAGCACTACGCGTGAAGAGACAGAGGCTTCAAGTGGGGAGCGAGTGAGCGAGATTGAGTAAGGGCCGAAAGAGGGAGAGAGAGCATTACAAGTGGGTTGGGCCTGGGTTAGAGTCTAAACGCATTAAAATCCATAGTTCTATTGGCCATACTACTCCAAATCCATTAATAAACAAATTGTCAAATTTTAATGAAATATATAGACTCAACTAATCATATATAAATTGAAAATATGGAATTGGTGTGGAAAGTTCATAGATCCATTTTTACAGCTCTACCAGTTACACCTACGCAGAAAACCAATTCTACTAACTCGCACACTTGCGAGAGAGAGAGAGAGAGAGAGAGATGGGGGCTGGGCAAGGGAGAGGCAGTGGCCGAGAAGAGATAGCGATAGCTATGAAATGAATACATGTATTGTGAATTAAAATAATGAACTCATGGATCGTGAATCAAGAGTGCAAATCAAACCATAAGATCTAATAAAATATCTAAATTTAAAATTTTGGGTGATGGGCATACATATACTATGCAAAATACGACCTATATTGATTCTTGCTCTCTTGATTAATAAGTGTCAACTTAATAAGGTTTGGAATATGTTGCAACTGAGGACAAAATCACATTCCATCATAACCAAGAGCAACTAGTTACGCGGCCAGCATATATCAACAAACTTATTTTTCACGTGTTTATTCTCCTTTTTGGCATCACCGTAGGTGATATTTGTATGTATGTTATTTGAAGTTGTAAGTAACAACATTTGTCAATCGGACTTACAAAATACAACCTGAAAGATTAAACCTAAACTTGAGCTAAAATAGACATATGATTATGGCCATACGACATGTATTTGCATAGAAAAGAAGAGTTTGAACACTATTCACTTTTCACAAATTCAATTTTATTTTTATTTTACAATATATGGATATCTTTATAAAGTGTCATATTCTTTAAATGACATTTTCATTTCTTGACACTTAAATTTTTGTTGACATTTTAGGTTTCCATTTATTTTACAAAGATGTGTAAATTTATAAAAAGATAAAAGCAAAAACAATGAAAAAATGAAATGAAGTCGTGTGGGACGGCAGGCCGGCCCACTTACCAAAGTTTTCAGCCTTCTAAGCCCCGTCCCTCCATTAGTCCAACCCATTTCGCCGCATGCTCTTTGCGTGATCCTCCCCGTCCTCCTCCCTCCAGCTCTTCGGATGCTGCTAAATCAGGTCCTCAAACGCGCGAGGCTGAGAAACTAAGCCACTTCGCGCGCTCGAGGCTGAAGAAGCCCGATGAGAAAATACCGACGCCATCATGCCTCCAGTCCGGACGCGGGTGTGGACGCGTCTTGGGGGCGGCGATCTCTGAGCGCCGAGTCGCTGCTGGGGATGCGGCCTACGATGGCGGAGGATGCTGTTCGCTTCGAAGAAGATTTGCTGTTTCGGCAACTCCATTTCACCAAGTGAACCGGGTATGCAAAAGCTTTCTCTCCCTCTCTCGTGGACACGATCTGTATTTGGTCTGTTTTAGCCAAGGATGAGTCATGAAATTTGAATGACGAAATCACGAGGAAGCTTGGATGCAATGCACATTGCTGAATCAATGGTCTGATCATGAAGCATATACATCGTTTTTAGATCTAAAATCATGCCAAAGTCGAATCAAAAGCCTGTTCTCGGTGCTGCACATCGCCCGTTCGCTACAATGCCTACAAGAAGATCGATTTTTTTTTTTTTTAATATGTTGGAGCTCGAGATTGATTCGTATTCGTGTTCATATTCGTTGAATCCTGTTTGCTTATTCGTGCTTTCCTTGTTGTTTTTTTTTTTTTAATGTGATTTGGTGGAAAAATCTTGCTCAAGTCGGTCGCATACGAATTTCCCATGCCAGAATACCCCGTCGGAGCTACCTATGGAAACTGAAAACCTAGTTTTATGGGCGACCTACTCAACGAAGATTAAGATGTTATCTCTCAACAGTACTCAAATCTTCTTCATACAAATTAGTCTAACGGATTGATTGGAGAATGATCCTTTGAATACTCTCCAATGGTTAGTTTAGAAGTAGAAGAATATAAAATAAGACCAAAGCGCTGAAGAAAATAGAGGTTTAGAGTGAAAAATTCCAAAGTCTGAGTGGATTTTGATCCTGCATGTTTATCTTTCTTAAACTATAAATTGTAATCTCAGAGAAACACTGAAAGTGTAATTGAGTGAGATAATGAGACCTATCATGTACTTGAGTATTATCATCTATAGTTGTAACCTTTGATTGATTATCAAATGGAATCTAGCCAATAGGTTGTTAGTGTGGAAAAGTAGACATAGGTTTCATTTAAGTTAAACCACTATAAAATTCATATGTAATTTTCTCTATTTCTTTACTCTTGTTTATCACTTATGGTAGACATTTGCACACCAGTGGTCATCCCATTATCACATTCAAAGTTTAGACTTTAATTTCACTTGATTATCAAGTTACTCATCTTAACAGTTAAAATACACACAAATTTGTTAAGAGTTTTTAAATTCACTTATTAACTCTCCTCTAGGTGACATTGCTAGCCTCTAACAATATATACTATGATAATCTATGTGTGATATATTTGGCGTACAATTCGATTTATTATGAGTGAATGAAACATATCAATATCAAGTACTATTTCATCCGAGATGACCTAGCGAAAGGTAACATTGTTTTGAAGAGGATCGCTACAATGGAGAATCTAGCAAACATGATGAACAAACCTGTTTGTAGAGAGTGAGCACCTATCGAGGCGTTGGGAGAGTAGTATGAATGATGATCACTATAACTTGATTTCAATATTGAGTCAAGGTAGAGAATTATTAAATTATGTCTCGAATTTGAACTCGTGTATACCTTTCCATTTAGAAGAAAAAATCCTCTGTCATTGCAAGACCAAAAAACAAGGGTTCACATATTCTATTATATATATTTACTTATTTTTTTGGTGGTAGCGTTCTCCGTAATCATCACCAAAGAAAGACTCTTGCTTCCATATTACAGCACGATATCAGATGGACTTTCACGTCCTTATGTGCTGACGAAAAGGGTTTGCTATGGCGAGGAATAAAAAGACATGGGGTTTCTTCTTGACAGTAACCACACAATAGACTTCTTAGAAGGACGGACGAGAAGGATGGACGCGATGACACTGTGACACTCACTCTTGAGTTCTATACACAATGATTTTGTGCTTTGGATTTACGTCTAATTTTTTTTTTTTTACTGATTTACATCTAAATTGAGTTGTTTATTTATAAATATTTTAAGTTTGTGTTTAAATCTAGGTGTGATAAACATTCCGAGCGTATGAAAAATTGTAAACTCTGAAACTTATATTATAGTAAATTATTTGCTCAGCTGACTTTCTCAGTGGATGTAGATATCGATACTTGAATCAAGTCATATAAATATATGATATCCTTATTATTCACTGTTTATTTTTTTTATTCTATCGCATTGCCTAATTTACAACATCTTGTCGTTTTCGCATTAATATTTACAACAATATATTATAATACATCAAGGCAGCACCTCATAACTAATTAATTAGAAAAAATTGCTAGACTGTGAAGCACTGATTTTGCACACCATGCATGAGAAAAATCGAGCCCATTGAAAGTTACTAGACCTCTTCTCCCCCCAAAATGTTAGGCTTAATAAATCTGGTTTATAAAACCGGTTTTCAAAAGTATTATGCCAAATTATTATCAATTCTCGAATATAATTCACTTGTGTAACGAGACCAATGCCTGTTACAACTGTACATCATTTTCCAGTGAATGAGCCCTTTCGCGAACCATTTATGTTGTAATTGGCAATATATTGCAAGATAAAACATTTTCCTATTTCAGTCACTTTAGTGTGCACCTTTGGGGATGATGAGTAAGTGGTACAAAACTATGAGACTCAATGTTAGTCATTTAGTATCGAGACAAGCATGCTTGACTTACTTTTCCAAGTCTTCATCACTCAATTCAAATCAACCATTTTCCACCGATTTGCTTGACATGTCAATTTCAATGAAGACTTGGAAAAGTAAGTCAAGCATGCCTGCCTTGATACCTCATGTCAATTTCAATGAAGACTAGGAAAAGTAAGTCAATGTATAGCTGTAACAGGCATTGGTCTCATTATACGAGTGAGTTATATCCGAGAATCGGTAATAGTTTGCCATATTGCTTTTGAAAACCAGCTTTATAAACCAGATTTATCAAGCCTAACATTTCGGGGGGAGGAAAGGTCTATCAATTTTCAAAGGGATTGATTTTTCATGCATGGCATGTATAATCAGTGCTTCATAGTATGGCAATTTTTTTTCTAATTAATTAGTTATGAAGTGCCTCCTCAACATATAAACATATTAACGTGGGAACAAAAGGATCTTACAAATAAGTTAATGCGATAGAACTAGAGAAATAAACGAGAAACAATAATGACAATAGAGATTTTCATAATTCGATCTGAGTATTAGTACCTATATCTATGAGAAGAGCTAACAACAAACAATCCATTATAATTGAAGATGTAGAGTTTATAATCTTTCATACACTCGAGTGTTTTCTACACCTAGATTTAAGCTCAATGGTCATGGAGTAGCTATGTTTTTATTATGGAGTTTCTTTTTTTTTTAAAGACAAATTACATAAGTATCATTTAAAATTGAAAACTTAAAATTACCCAAAAATATAATATAATATAATATATTATAATATAAATGGGCCATAATGGACTATCTATTTAAGCCTAACATCTATATTTGTTCATCCATATAAAATTGAAACTTGATCACGGACTATTTTATGTGAGCCATTGTGGACTATTTTCTTCTTTTCAATCTAATCCCTAATAATACGGCAATTAAAAAATCTATTGAAGGTCGAAGGTCAAATGTGTGGCTCAGTCACTAACGGCGTTTTTAAGCGAATGACCAAAGCCTAATATTGACAAAGTCTCCTAAACCCTTCGCACCAAAAAAAGAAAAAAAAAAGAAAAAGAAAAAAAAGGGGGTCCGGTAGACCTAACCTTTGTTAATTGTTGTTTTAGTACAATTTGAACTAGTGTTTTTCTTTGCATCACATGGTATTACTATAACAAAGCAATTAATATGTTTAACACAAGACATAATCAATGACCCCATCTGCTATTAGATCAGTGCTTGACTTATTAAAACTAATTTACTAAATTGGTATATACGTGACGCTTCATATCGATGGTTCTTTACACAAGTGAGTTATATTAAAGCATCAATAATAGCTTGACACATCGCTCTAGTAAAACCAATTTTATAAAATCAGGCTTTTTTTTAAATGTAATTAGAGACTATCCTCTAGGGCACATGTTTAATGACCAATGAAGGAAGTTGAATCATTGAAAATTACCCAAAAAATCCAAATTTTATTGTGTAGGTGTCAATTCAATCATAAATTTTTCATTTTGACTCGTGTAATCCTAATTCTTTTGACAATTTTTTAATATAATTCATTCGGCTAATTGAGACAGACAATTGATAATGACGCCAATTATTTTATGTGATAAGGTTGGCAATATGAGACGTATGGCTTCTCAAAATGACTTAAAGAAATTCAACAAGCTGTTTGATTTTTTAATTTTACTGTTAATGGTCTCAATCTTCACTCTTTTTTTAAAAACTTCTATTGTTTTGACTTTTTTATTCATTTTCCTGACTGTTCATCTCCTTCGGCCATGAGAGACCCTGAAACTCATCGGGCATGGCTTATCGAGTATGATGGTCGGTTTTCGGCCAGTTGGGTTTGGACGACCTGCGAAAGGAGATGATAGTGCCACCTTTTCTTTCGTTAGGCCTGTGGGTGGTCGGCTTCATTATGGCTTCTTCGAAGTCCATTTTTGGAGACCGTTTCTTGTCACTGAGGAGTGAGGAAGTGGGAAGGGGTCATCTCTCTCTTCAGCTTCACTAACGTATCCGAATCACGACGATTAAATTTAAGGAGTAGCAGTGAAGCTGCAATGATTCGAGGGTTGGGAGAAAAATCGGATTGTTTTGCAGATTGTTGCGGTCATGTAACCAAACACCGAAACGGAGAAGAAGACCTGAGTGTTGATGGAGAGAGGGAGAGATGGTGCTACTGAGAGGAGGCGATTTGATGATGTGAGACGATTGAGATTTCATTACTTTGCTTGCAGAAAAAAATGGAACCAATTAGAGAGGAGATACAGAGGTTGCGGATATGGGCGAGGGCGGCCACGTAAGAAGAAGATGAACAGTGATGTCTTCTTGGCAATGAAGTGGAAGTAGATGAGACATAAGGAAGGGGATCAATAATGGTGCGGAAAAGAAAAGAAAAAGCGAAAAGAAAACGAGAAATTAAAGAAAAAAGGTCAGACAATTATAAAAAATTACGAAATCACATCATTTCAGTTCACGTGAGTTGAATACCTGTGAGAAGAAAAAAAAAAATCTGAAAAGATGGGCATGAAATGAGTGGAGTGGATCGACTAGTCATGTTCTTTTTTTTATTTTTTTTGAAGTCTAAGAGACTTGTCATCGTGAAAGCGCGTGTGGGACCCTATCAGTATCCTTCACATTGAACCGTTGCATAATCTAGATAACACTGATACGGACACACGATATGTGACTCGACACAACACATCAACACGCCATTTTTTGAAAATAAAAATTTCAATACATTGACACGTTATATATTAAATAAATATTTATTACATTTAAATCAAATTTATTTAATTAAATTTTGTAAATAGTTAATTAATTAATTTTAAAAAAATCTCAAATGAATTTATGAGCCCTCCATCCCGCCAAAGCGGCCGCGCCTTTTTAGCAATTCATTCAAACACAGGAAGCCTTTACTTCCTCCTGCCTTCGAGTCAAATCCCTCCCTTCCCCCTGCTTCCAATTAAATTCCGCCGTTTCCCCGTACGCCTCATCATCACCACCGCCCATTTCCAATATTTCGAAAAAAAAAAAAGCAACGCTGCAAATTTGATGATCCAACGGCCAAGATCGAATTTGGCTCGAGGCCCATGGCCAATCATGCGCTCCCAAAAACGCGCCCCTCCCCCAAAAATCAATATTTTTTAAGAATGACAAAAAAAAAAAAGAAAGAAAAGAGGAGCAAGGACGGGTGTGCGTGATGATTCGTCTTCTCTGCGACTGCGACGTCGACACGCACCGCTTCAAACCTCCCCCACCGCTTTTGACGCAAATAATCTCCACCATCTCCATCTCCATCTCCACCACCATCATATAATCCTTCAATTCATTGCTTACCCGAGATCTCTCCCAAGTTCCCAACTTTCGTCCCATTCTGACATACCCATTTGCTCCTTTCGCCGGAATTCCAATGCCGCCACCGCGCGCAATGGGGCATGTCCCATCTTCCACCTCCGCCTCCACCTCCCCCGAGCCCAGCCAGCGCGGCGGGATCTCGTCCAGATAGCAACTCGACTCACTGCTGGGCGCGACGGCCGCGTGAGTCCTCCACCTCCTGCTTCTTCGCCTACGTCAAGAACACCAAACCCCCACCCCCTCTACGGCGGCGTGTGGCTGTCGGAATTTCTTGTATAATCCTATGCGTCGGAATCGCGTGCCGAAATTTTGAACTCGTGTGTCGAAACGTGCCAAGAGTCATTGATCGCGTGTCAGATTTTCCGACACTCATTGATCATGTATCGAGTGTGTCGAAATGTGTCAGACATATGTCTAAGTGTTGAACACGACACAGCCTTTCGGAGAACGTGAGTGCTTCTTAATTGATGGCCATTTCTTCCACAAAGAAGAGTCATTGGAGCGCGCCACGGACCACCTATATGTGCAGGTAACAACGTCAAGGCACCAAAAAGTCGTGCCAACTCTCAGTCTTTCCTAGCAAAAAAAAAAAAAAAAAAAAACTCCCAGTGTTTCCTCAACGAGAATGGAACTTCGCAGCTCAGCAGATATCAAAAGTTTCAAGACCAGAGAGCTTCAATCACTCTTAGTCTTGGTTCTCTCTCTAGGCTTTGCCTTCAATGCTTTGGCATCGTCACAGGGCATCAGCTTCCAGACTTTCAACAATAGTATCATTAGATGCCAAGGCAATGCGAGAATCGATTCCAACAACTTCATCCAAATTACGCCGAACAGTCCAAACAGCACGGGGTGGGCCACATACCACGAGCCGATGCGCCTCTGGGATAAGGCAACCGGTAACGTGGCGGATTTCACTACACAATTCACCTTTGTCATTAATTTGGAAGGAAAACGATATTTCGCCGATGGATTCACCTTCTTCCTTGCCCCCAATGGGTCTCAACTCCCAAATAACTCGGTTGGAGGTGCCCTCGGTATTGTAAATGCCTTTGATCCTCAATCTGCTCGGTTTGTAGCCATCGAGTTCGACACTTTTTACACCGAAGTTGGTGGTCAATTTGGTGGGGCGATCAACGACAAGAAATGTTCACAACCTCCACTGATTGGTAAAGACTCACATATCGGTATAGACTTGAATAATCTCACTTCTGTGAACTCTACATGCGTCGATTGGCTCCAAGATAAAATCATTAGCGGTGGGCAGATCAAGGCTGTGATTACGTACAATTCTAACACGCAAAACTTAAGCGTTCTCATAATGGATGCTGATGCCACGGGTACCAGCATAAATTCCGCCAATACCCATTGCAAAGTCAACTTCACTGAGCTTTTGCCGGAGTGGGTGACTTTCGGTTTCTCGGCTTCCACAGGTGCGTGCTCCGAGTTGCACAGTATTGTGGCATGGGAATTCGGATCTACTGTGCAAGTGGCTGGACAAAAGAGCAAGTCCTGGCTATGGCCTATATTAGGCTCAAGTTCTTTCCTTTTGCTCATTTTCTTTTTAGCCTTTATTTGGTTTCGTCACCGTTCAAAGAGCAAAAGAGCTGACATGAGCGGAGAAGAAGATGATCTAGTGATTGACGAAGAATTTGACCAAGTGTCAGGCCCCAAGAAATTCACCTACAAGGAATTGGTCATAGCAACCGATAATTTCACAGTCGAACGGTTGCTTGGAGAAGGGGGCTTTGGTAGAGTATACGAAGGTTACTTGACCAACGTGAATGCTAATGTTGCAATCAAGAAGATTAACCCAGGGTCAAGACAAGGGATAAAGGAGTTTGCTACTGAAGTGATGACCATAAGTCAGCTACGACACAGAAACTTAGTCCAACTCATTGGATGGTGTCATGAGAAAAAGGAACTCATTCTTGTCTATGAGTTCATGTCTAATGGTAGCCTTGATTCTCATCTATTCAAAGAATGATCTTTCTTGCCATGGGAGAACCGATACAAAATTGTGCAAGGCATAGCCTCGGCATTACTCTACCTCCATGAAGAATGGGAACAATGCGTTATACATCGGGATATAAAGTCCAGTAATATCATGCTCGATTATGATTTTAATGCCAAAATAGGAGACTTCGGTTTGGCTAGGTTGGTTGACCATACCAAAGGGTTACAAACGACAGTGCTAGCTGGAACCATGGGTTATATGGCTCCTGAATGTGTTTACACAAATAAGGCTAGCAAGGAATCAGATGTTTATAGTTTTGGAGTTGTTCTATTAGAAATAACTTGTGGAAGAGAAGTCATCAAGCCAAGGGCCGAGGAAGGCCAAGTCAGGCTTGTGGACTGGGTTTGGGAGCTATATGGAGCCAAGAGGCTACTTGATGCGGCAGATCCGAAACTTGGTATCGATTTCGATGGGAGGCAATTGGAGTGCTTGATGGTTGTAGGGCTGTGGTGTGCTCATCCGGACTACACTGCCCGTCCTTCCATAAGAGAAGCATCAAACGTTCTCAATTTTAACACTTCAGCACCTGTTCTCCCATCAAAATTGCCAGTCCCTACATACCCGGGGCCTCTATCCACATTCTCTACAGTATCGATTCCTTTATCTCATGCCACCTCAACTAGCGCCATTGAATGCTCCACATTTACTACCTCTTCTGTATCTTATTTAGCTTCCCCTGCATTGCTCCGAAATACAGTATGAGTGTGACATCCAGAATTTTCAACCCTGTCTTCTACTGAATAAATCGGGCATTTCATTGACGCATCTATAGGGTTATTCTCAGAGCCGATCACTCTCGAGATAACTAGACTATCTGGGGAAATGATTAAGGAATTTTAAAGCAATAGACTTGAGAACTCGATCAAGAATCGACTTCTTGACCGTGTCCATCTTTAGAGGTCACTACGGCACGTTAAAAATCGATTTGAAATCGAGATAGACTGGATCGATAGAGATATGTGACTAATCGTGGGTGACACCACCGAATTAGAAAATTCTCGTCGGCCGACACTAGACGATTTTCTTATTGTTTTGGTACCCCGTGTCCGTAATTGAATTCTCGAGATTTTCACGACAATCAAGAGTCGCCATTGAGTCGAGTGGGTTCATAGTGGCTCGAAGAAAATCGACCACGGGTCATTTGCCTTAAAAAGTTCTGAAAACTACCCGATAGTTTAGGTCACGCTAAAAACGCGCCGAATGAAAATTAACCGCCAATTCGAGTCCGATTTCAGAAATTGAAGTTTTGGCCATGTCACAATAAATTTTAGGAGCATCGACTCAGTCTCAGAAGATTTTTCAGAGATTCGGGAAATTTTACGGAAAACCATTTCGGACGTCGCAGAAATTTGACGGAAGTTCAAATTGGCTAAATTAAAGGGAAATTGGACTTTCAGACTGAGCCATTGTGTGTCAGGGATTCATAGAAAATCATTTGGGATTTTTCTACGTTGAAATTGGACCTCAATTTGGGAATTTATTGGAGAAATTGAATTTATTTAAGCCAATTCCCCTCCCCAAATTCGTGTACCCCCACCTAGCCACAACAATTGGACCATTTGGGCTTCTAGAAGAGTGCATGGGAGGCTTATTGTGAGCCAAGTAAATTATACATGGCCTAGATTGATTTGTGAAAGATATTTTGTGAAATATCAAGCCAAAAGGCCCCCACCTCTTCCTCATCCTCTTCCCCAAGCTACCGTGGATTACTTCCTCTCTCTCTCCCTCTCACTTCATGCGAAACTCTCTCCGTTTCTGCTCTCCCTCACGCCCACGGTCGAAGCTGTGGAAATTCATTCCACCGAATTGAAGCCCACACTCTCCACTCACGCCAGCTCCATATCCAACCGAAGCTGCTCCATCGTCCACGCCAGCCGAAGACTCCACCGTTTGTTGACCAAAGAAGCCCTCGCCGCTTCGTGCGTCCAACGAAGCGCGTCCGCGAACAGCTTCCGTCTTCAATCTTCTCCAGCACGTTGGCCCGGCGAAGCCCGCGGAGTCTTGATTTGAAGCCACGTGCGGACCGACGCCGCCAGCCGCTTCTCCACTCGGTGCTGGCCCTCTCTCGCGTGTCCTCCATCCCGTGCCTTCACCGATCCATCTTCGCAACAGCTGCTGCCCCTCACGTCTCGGGCCCACGAAGCCAACTTCTCTCGGTCAACTTCAAGCCATGCCGAAGCTCCTTGGTTGACCGCTTGAAGCCCACGATTCCACCAAGTTTGGTCAGCCATCTTCACGGTTCTTCATCAACCCGCGTGTCTTCAACCGAGCGACGCCGAAGCTGCATCTCTTCCTCTCCGTTTAGTTCAATCCGTGGCCAGCAAGATCCATGAAGCGGGCCGTGAGATCCAGCAGTCCTTGGGCCCAAAAAGCCAGTAATTTTAGCCCATCTCTCAGCAGCACTTTGGCCCATTAGTCAGGCCATTTAAAGTCCAGTCCACAAGATTTTGGCTCATTTCAGCCCAAAGGGAGAGCAGCCCATTTTCAGCAATTGTAGTCTTCAAGCCCTGTTTTTGAAGCCCAATTGCAGCTAGGCCCAAGTCCAAGAGCAAGCCCATTTCAGTGCAAGAACAAATCTCATTTGGGCTGAGATTTGTTGGGCCAAGGTCAAGGCCCGGTCCAAGTTTGCCGGTGTCGTCGAAAGTTTGATTTCGGCCGCCGTCGCGTTGCCATCGCGGTGATCCGGTCTTTACTCATATCAAGTGAGTTTTACTCACTAAAGCTTTCTTAGTTTGCTAATTATACTTAAGGTTGGTTAGATTTAATTAAATGCAATTAGGTGGTTAGATTAGTTTAGGTCAATTAAATTAGAGACTTAATGATGCATGTTAGGTGGTTAGAAATAGACATTAGCAAGTAGACATGCCATGTTATTTATGGAACGAGTCTCGGTAATTTTCCGGGCATGTCTCGGTATCCAATTCGGCATTATGAGCCTAAATTGGATTTTTATAATTATTTATTTAATTTTCGAAATTAATTATTTAATTATTTATTTTTCCGGAAATTCAACCGGATGGCCGGTGACCGGAATTTCATGCTGATTGTCGTGGTGCAGTCCGTTTATTTATTTGAGCTTTATTTGGTGCTAAAATAATTTATGAGTGAATTTAAGATTTATTCCTAAATTGAATCGGAGAGGGTCGGGTGGGACCGTAAAGCCACTAGTTCTTGAGAGGGTCGGGTGGGACCGAAAAACCACTAGTTCTTGAGAGGGTCGGGTGGGACCGTAAAGCCACTAGTTCTTGAGAGGGTCGGGTGGGACCGTAAAGCCACTAGATCTTGAGAGGGTCGGGTGGGACCGTAAAGCCACTAAATTTAAGGGATTGCTTGGTGTAGGATGAATGACCTAGAAATGGTCATCGACATGAAATCGACTAGGTCGATTTGATTAATACTTCCATCGGTGATGTGATTGTTTGAATACCTATTGAACTGTACTAAAATGCAGATGGAATCTGAGGCCAAGGTAAGTCCTCCAACTCGTGCCGTGTTTAGGCAGCCTTTAGTGTATTGGCTTACTAATCGAGTCTTAGGGGGTAGGACTCGCTGAGACGTGGTCTCATTGGTTATTGAATAACCATTTCGGGACCACGAGGAGAAGCTAAGGAAGAGGAACCTGAAGGGGAGAAAGACTTTTGAAGAAAAAGATGATCCGAGAGAGGGATCTTAAATATAACCCGAGATGTGGACTGAAATCCCATCTCTTTTGTAAATCTTTGTCTTAGCATAGATAGGTGTGAGACAAGTATGTTATGAATAGTATTGTAAATATACTATGAGTTGTGCTATTAATGAAAGTGTGGTTGTGAATTTCAATATGAAAAATATGGCCTACTTTCCTATCCCATTGTTTTATTGTCTGGGGATTTATAATTGCTTCCGCATGCGTAATAAAAAGAAAGGGTCGGCGATACATAGTCCTAGGATATCGCATTCTAAAATCGACCAAGTAGAAGGATGTGCGCGCGTCCGAGGATCGGGGCGTGACAATGAGTTCCTACTTTCGGTATATGTTTTCCTCGAAATTCTATTTTGGATATTATTTACTCCACATTTACTACCTCTTTTGTATCTTATTAAGTAAGGTAGTATGTATCTTCTTTGATGGTTTTATTATCTATTATCAATATAATTATTGGTAAGTTATCAAAGAGTTGTTGGAAAAACTGGTGACTGGTGATTTTTTTTTTTTTTGGTGCCATTAATTATTAGAGAAACATCTAATTATATGGCTTGGCTCGAGATAAATATCCTTTAAGTAGTGATTAGGGCAATAAAAATTTATTCAAGGTTGAACATAGGTCATGTTTAGATGCTCAACTGACAAATAGCCCGTCACAACTAATGGCGGTAATTGCGGACGTGGAAACATAGCTTAGGGAGTGAGATAAAGGAATTACATTACTCTAGACTCGAGGTTCAGGATACTAAAACTTAACATAAACTATCATAAACCATATTCTGCGCATGCAAAGAGATTCGCATTGATGACCAGCAGATAGATTCACGGCAGCTCTTGCCAGCCTCTCGGTGGGTCCGTTGTTGGGCGGCTGAGAGCAACGGCTGTAAAGATGGCTTCCAAATGGTTGCGAGGGTCAGGGTCCTTCGCGCATCGCGATTGTAATAGGAGACTCTAACTGGCAGCCCACTATGTACTCTCGCAATTGGCCGTTGTTTTTGACCAAACAAGAAAAGCCTAATATAAATAAAGAAGGGGGTCCGGTAAACCCAACCTTTTGGAAACACGTGTTTTGCTTTGCATCGTATAATATTGCTAATAATAACTAATAATCGGTCGTACTTTTCAAAATTGGCAGTCATCTTCTGTTCAGCACCGTGCGTAAGCAGTGATTCGGTTTGATATTAGACCAATGCTAAACTTCTTAAACATGATTTGCGAAATTGACACATGAGCGGTGCCCTGGACTATGGATAGCTCTTTACACATTTACCATTTGTTAAAGTTTTGTCAATAAGAACCATTTAAAAATCTACCCATATGGACGCCATAAAGCATACGGTATTAATGGGGCACTCATATAGCTTAAGTGCAATAAAAGCAACGTTTTGACTGATAAATGTTTAATGAAACTTTGATGAATTGTAAACGTGTCACATAAGTACAAGCTTTGATTTTTTTTTATGTCATAGGAAACATTTTAAAGTAAATGTGTCACAATAAATATAGTTTAGTATTTTTATATAGCACATAATTTGTAGTTTTTTATGACTTTTTTCCTTTTATACAACCGTGTTCTCTCACTTTCTTTTCTAGACTAAAGTCTAGTCGTTAGGGAGCCTCTGTGGACCATCTCATTTTCGTGTACATTGAACCGTCCTGAAATTGATCGCAAGTTGCTCAGGAACCAAAAGCCTAGGTCATTAGGACCCACCACGTTCACCTATATGAGCATGGTCCACTGTTGATCATGCTGGAATTAGGAGGATGGTATGATAAAATCTTAGTTTGTCCAAAGGAGATGGTGCTTATCAGTAGGTCTTCAAAGACAAAAACCGAATAAGTCGGACTGCTCGGTCATAATTAGTAGTCCAGCGGGGGGATGACGCATTTGTTCTATATTGGAACATGTAGGAATATCGAGGAGGCCTCTACAGCACGTTGCTATCCAACCTAACCAAAGGAGACGGGCATGATAATTCTAGAGCAAGTTGTAATTTTGATGAGCTTTCCGTGTCACCTGAATCTTCAACCCTATCAAAGGGGTCGCGTATTTGATATTCAGAGCTTCTCTTTTCATGGCCTATTCATGACCTATCCGGCGGACCAACAATCGGGAAATTTCTCTGTTCTAGTTCTTTTGTATTTCGAATTTGTTCGTGTGAACGAACTAAATCTCTCGTTGTTTTGTTGGAATCTAGTTTCTGAGTAATTATGGAATTCCTTGGACGCGTGACGTGATTTGCGATTGGGTAAAGTCTAGGTTTTTCCCTTGTTTGGATTTCACACTTGAAATTGTTTTGCTGATATATCCTTTGTCATGAACAATTTCCATTTTGCGCATCGAAGACTTGGTATCACAGTCCATTTCAGCATCGATTTAGGGCCCAAAAGTGGGCTGAACACATACTGTACAAACTGCTCCATGGTCCGGACAACGGGCATTCAGCCCACTGTTGGTCTTTTTAGAGTTTTCCTACGTCAATTTTCAATATTCCTTCACCCCAAAGCTCATTCTAACGTGCAATGACATAACATTCATTCATTTAGACCCCATTTATTCTGCAAAACATATTTTTTGAGAAAACATTTTACTCATTATCCGTCATTTGAATACTTAGGAAAATGTTTTTTAGGTCAAGGGAAAATCTATACTTAATTTAGGAAAATGATTTTCTCTTTAAAAAATTGGAAACCATTTTTCAAAATATGACTAGATATTGGTTCTTAGATTGGAAACTTTACGCTTGGGTATGGGAACCCTAATGCTCATTCCTAGGGCCTCGGCATCAAACATCGAGTACCGGGGATTGGGTCCATTAAGGCCAAGTTCATGACCCTAGTGCCCATGCTTGGGTACCTATGCGATCCATCAAGGTCAAACTTCCCGATGCTAGTACCTTGGTCTCTAGCGGTCCATCGAGGCTAAGCCCCTAGGATTTGGCACCAGGGCTAGGTCCATAAAGGCCGAGCACAAGACCCTAGTGCTTAGCTCCCCCATGTTGGAGCTCAAGTCCATCAAGGCCAACCCTAGAAACTTGATGCTCGTGCTTGGGAACCTTGGCACCCATGCTCAGGTCCATCAAGGCCATGCTTAGGACCCTAGTGGCTAGCCTCGAGTCCATCAAGGTTGAGCCTAGACCTTGGACCTCAATGCTCGTGCCTAGATCCCCCATGTTTGAGCTTTGGGTCCAACAAGATTGAGGCCTAAGACTTCCATGTCCATGCTGAGATCCATTAAGGCCATCACGCTCATGTATAATGGAGGAAATTGGTCGCAAAGCTCGCTCTGACCTTCACATTTTTTGATTGACCATCCTGAAAACTTGGGGAGGTCATCACACTTGTCTATAACGGCAAGCGTACTCACCTTCCTCCCACGCATCGCTTTAGGGAGGACTTCCATGAGTTTTGCCTCTTTTCTATGAGGCGCTGGACTCGTTCATTAAGAACTAGGGTACCGCCTATTTTTACCATAAAGTAGAAGAAGATCTCATGAGAGGTGTTGACTACAATCAACATCTTCACGACGGATGGTGCCAGATTAGGGAAGACACCTAGAAAATGATGAAGCAGATCATAGCTTACAAAGACGATGTGGTTAGGGAGCAGAAAAGCATCCAAGCACGGAGTCCTGACCATGGTTTTCCTCGTGTGGTACCCAGTTTGCTGATCATTCCTAAAGAGGAGATCGTCATTAGCCAACAAGTGAGGACAAGGCTTGGAAAGAGGGTCGAGGCATGTCATGATTCCCTCATGGACTTGGATGAAATCAACGCCAGGATAGAGTCAATCTTGGAGGGGAAACACCTCACTTATCACGAAGCTATCGAGGAGAATAGGGACATAGAACGACACCAAGCCAATTTTGTTTCAAGGTTCAAGTGCCATTTAGGCTTAGATGGATTGACCTATGTCTGTACTACTCTCTTGTAAATATGACGGAAAGTGAATAGAAATTTGGTCTTTGCATACTTTGGATTGCTTAGAGATAAAACTTTTATGCCTAAAAAGCTCATTCAAATGGGCAAACGCTAATGTTCACGCCTTTTGCATAACCCCAACAATATCAATCCATATTAATGCCCATCTACGGTTTAAAACCTGTTGATTTATCAATAAGCATCGTTTCTTCCCAAGAAATCTATTATCATGAAAATTTTTAATATTGTGTCCTTTCAAATCCTCACTAACCATCTTTATATATAGAGGACTACACAAAGGACAAAACTGTTCACACATATGCACAAGCCTTCTCCCCTTTCTATTTTTATCCCTCTCTCTAAATCTATGGCTAGTCAATCCTTTTCCTCTACTTCATCTTCCTTGAGTGATAAGTTCGTCACCCTAGGGAGGGACTTACTCTCGAGACTGTTGTTGAGTTTTGCTATAATCTCTAAAGAGTCAAAGATTATTGAAGCCATTTGTCGTGACCTAGCCTCACCACTGCCTGCAAAGAAAACGGGGGGAAGAGATCAATTTAGAGGTACTTGATCACAAAAGGTCTAGTATGGTTCTCATCCACGAAGGCGTCATCACCTTGCCTTCCGGGCGAACCTCTTATGAGTTCACTTAATTGCAATCATGAGCTCTCACAAGCTTGTACCCTGCGTGACAGTGGAAGCTGTCGTGACTCTATCCTAATGTCGCGGCATGTCTTGATTGACAATTTTAAGATTGAAAGGAAACCGGACATAAATGTGAATTTGAGGGTATTTTATGATCATGATAGCCTCCCAAGAGGTACATCCACCAAAGATGGCATTACTTCATCTTTATTTGCTTTATTATCTTAAGTATGCTAAATCACGATGTTGAACCTTTTCCAAAGGTCCATACCCTTCACGATGAGTTTGATTGTATGATATAGTTGTTTAAGACAACCTAGACTACTAACCTCTTTGATAGGGGTCGGCTAGAAAACCCAATCGAGAGTTGGGAGTGGTCCCTCGATTCATATGCAACTAGAATTTAGATTCGAGAACTTAGGTTACGCTAATATTTCTATTAGCGCCATTCGATACTTAACAGTATGTTGTGTTACCTAAGGTATCAATGCATTTCTCTTAACTTTTTTTGGGATCTTTTTATCTTAAGTTAGGTGATCATGCGTGGATGGTCATTTTCATGTCATTTTATTTCTAAGCAAAATGGAAATAATGCAATCGATTGAATTGAAAGTGCGAAACAGTAAGTAAACAACCAAGGACAATGGTAAATCTATCATACAATCCTAATAAAGGTAAAAATTCAAAAGAAATAAATGAAAAGGAGATACCCGCAACTCGTCGAGTGTTTATTCAAACAATAGGAACCCAAGACATATGTTGGGTAAAATGAATACAAAAGAGTGGTTGGAATGGACATCGACCTTCTGCAATCTTCATACCTTCTCCATCTTTCGGATCATAATCTAAGCTAGTCTAAAAAATTGTAATGATGTACATACAATGGAAAGAAACTGTCATGCTCGATCCTCGAGCGAGCTCCCATCTCTCACTTGGCTGATTAAATAGCGACGTCCCAGGACGCATCGCCGACCCATTCATTTTAATACGTATGCAGAAGTATAATAAAATCCTCAGACAATAAAACAATGGGATAGGAAAGCAGAATTTCAAATTTCAAACTTTAAAAACAACCACACTTATATACATTGCAAACCATAGTGCAAATATATACAAGGTTAACTACTAAGCCAAGTCCTAAACAACAAGTTCACAAAGCAAAGTCTACAGACAGGGGTGGGGTTTCAATCCTCTCCCGGATCCTCCTTGGGTCCTCCTCCGGGTCCTCCTCCTCCTCAACAATCTCTCCTTCTTCCATGCTTCAGCTGGAGTCCACTGCTGAGTGCTCCAGAGAATCAGGATCATCACCAAGCTTGGGATCCTTCGTATCTACCACTGGTCCACCCTTAGGATCTATTGTACCCTTCCCGAACGCAACCTCTAAAACGTACAAACGTACATCAGAGTCCAGTACAAGCCTCATCCTTTGGCCATCATCGTAATGGCGATACCATAACTGATATATATGGGGTACCTTTTGGGGTTCACCCACATCAACCCAGATGGTGGATTTCACCATTACATATTCCAATCCTACCTTTACTAATGCCAAGATGCCTCATTTACCTACCTTAACTAATCACCAGATCAGACGACCAAGGAGTTTGCAAACAAAAAGCTTCTATTCTCCACCATGCTTTTAAGCGAAAGGAAATACAATTATAATTGGAAAATTTTCCATAAGGGCATCTTCCCCTCGTTGTCTAAACCAAACCACAAGTGTCAAATCTAGCCTCTTGTGTTTGCGTTGCATCTAGTTTTAACAGCGGAATGGGTTTTGAGAAGGAAAAAGAAAATGCAAATAAACAAACTATTTGATTATTGCTCGAAGTTTCCCGTTGAATTTGATATAAGCACAAGTTTATGATTATTGTGATGTTCTAAGTGTTTGTGGAGACTTCAAGGCAGAGATAGACTCTCGGAGAATGCAAGAAGATGGCCTGCTTAGTGCTTGGGCAAACCAAGCAACTTAGTAAGCACTTATTAACGAGTGTCGGACACTTGGAGTGTCAAAATTTGGCACGGATGGACACTTAAGGGCCAAAAGTTAGGAAAATGATATTTAAGTGCCAGAATCGAAGCAAAATGAATCATTTAAGTGCTACTTCGGCGAAAATCTTGCCAAAATACTGATGTGGCGATTTTCCGGTGAAATAAATGCAAAACGATATCACTTTGATGCTGACGTGGTAAAAAATTAATATAAAAATTAATAAAATTAAATTTACAACTAAATTTATTTTAAACATTTTAAAATAAAAAAATATTAAATATATATATATATATATTATTTTTTTTTTTTACAAAATGGGAAGGGGCAATTGAGGGCCGAGCCCTTGCTACTGTCGCCTCCTCGCCACTAGTGGGAAGGCAGGGCTTGGTGATGGAGGGAGGAGGGTCGGCTGAGGTCACCGGGCCCTACCTTCTTGGTAGCGGTGAGAAGGCGACGACGAGGAGGGCTTAGCCCTTAGCCACCCCCTCCCCCATTTTTATTTTTATTTTTATCTTTTTAATATTTGTATTTTTATTTTTAAATGTTTTAAAGAAATTTAGTTTTAAATTTAATTTAATTAATTTTTATATTATTTTTTACCACGTCAGCACCAAAACGACGTCATTTTCGTATTGTCTAGCCACGTCAAGATGTAAAACGATGCCATTTTGCAATTATTTCGCTGGTAAATCGCAACGTTAGCATTTTGGCCGGATTTTTGCCGGAGTGGCACTTAAGTAATCCATTTTGCTCTCATTTTGGCACTTAAGTGTCACTTTCCTAACTTTAGGCATTTAAGGTAGTGCATGCAAACGTTTCTGTTCCGAGGAAGTGTTTTTTTCAGAAATAGTTCTTTTCTATTTCTCGTTCCGGGAACAATTTCGAGCAAAAGAACCCGTTTGATAACGTACAAAATTTCTATTTTTCTCGAATGAAAAAGAACAAAAACCCGTTTGATAACTGCAAAAAATTTCTATTCCAAATTTTAATTTTTAAAAAATAAAAAATAAATAAGAAAAAAGAATATATTAGATATTACATAGAATTGACAAGATCAAAATATTATTAGATTAATATATTTTATTTTTGTGAATTTTACTGTTTGGTATATCAAATATTATGGAAAAAAAAAGCACAAGGCATATTGAATTTGTAGCAATTTCCTTGGGTCTAAGTTTTTACTCTTTTTAAAAAAAATTGTAATTCGAGTGCATGCGTGGCTTGGGAATTTTTAGTATTGTAATCTTGATATGGATGTCGGGTTGGGGTTGGAAATTTCCCATATTGATACTACTTTTTACCCATCTTCTTCTAAATTACAAACTATTTTATTTTCGTGTTTCACATAACCTTATAAGGTTTTGGTTAATTTTGATGAAGGGAGATGTTTTTCCTCTCCTCTTTTGCTTTTTTTCTTTCTTGAATAGGATGTAAGCTTCGGATGGCGGTTTGTATGTCTTGAAGTGTCAACTATACAATAGCTTACAATTTGCTTTTCTTTTGTTTGTCCACATTTATGATACATTCAATGGCATTTGTGCTCATGGAGATATAATTGGATGACATTAATACTATTTAATAGAAATATATTTATAATAGTTTACAAACACATCGCAAAAGTTTTCACCAAAAAACAAAAACACATCGCAAAAGTCGGAAATAAAAAGTCATGGAATTTCTTGCATATTGTGATCCATTGCCATCATATTTGCAATATTTTTCCTGATCATGTTGATCTCAGCCGCTTCATCATGTAATGTATCATCCGCAACATCGTCTTGTGTGGGTCCAAACGGAAACTCCGGATCTCCATATAAGGCAAAATTCTTGTCCATCTTGTCCTGGTCGCGAATATAATTATGGAGAGTACAACAGGCGATTACAATATATACTTGCTTTCGAATTGAAAATGGAGGCATGTGTCTCAAAATTGGGAAGCGATTTTTTAATGCCCCAAATGACCTCTCAATAACATTTCTCAATGAAGAATGCTTATAGTTGAACAATTCTTTTGCTGATCTAGGCCGTCTCGTTCTACCCCTATAATCATTCAAATGATACCGTTCACCTTTGAATGGAGTTAAAAATCCTGGAAGTGCTGCATAACCAGAATCAACTACATAATATTTTCCTACAATAATATATACATAAATTTATTATGATGTACAATAGCTATACAATTATAAAGAAAATCACATGATATAACAAAGCAAATACCTGGTGGTGCTCGAGGAAATTGCAATCGAGGAGTCTCGAGTGCTGCTGAGAGAACCCGACAATCATTGGCAGATCCTTCCCACCCAGCATATACGAAAGTAAATCTCATATCAAACGAACAAGCACACAACACATTTTGAGTGGTAGTCCCTTTCCTGCCTCTAAATGGGATTTGTTTCGATATAGGAACGGATGCATTAACGTGGGTGCCATCAATAGCACCAATGCAGTCCTGTGATTTTATGAAAGTATAGCGTTAGACAATATTATCGGCTATATATATTTTAATAATGTAAAATTAATATAAAAATCATACCTTAAAGTAACGTCCATGATTAGGATCAAGAAGAATCTCTTCTGGAACAATATCAAAAGAAGGCGGCCTGATAATTTCTTTCGCTAATTCGAGAAATGCTTTCAACACTAGAGTAAAAAACTTACTGATTGTTTGTCCCGAACGTTGAAATCTCTCACATAAATCTCTATTGGAGTTTATGTGACCAACCGTAGATAAAAAAATCCCAACTTGTTCATCTACCCTTATATCTCGAGTATCTTTCAGCCAACCTCTTGCCTTCATTAAATCACATAGGTTAAGAAAAACATGTCTCTCTAACCTGAATGCTTCATATATCCTATCTGAATGTCCGTAAACAATTTCCCTTACCCATTCAGCTCCTGATAATTTACTGTCCCTAATAGGCTCTCTTGTATGCAAAGACTTGTTATAAGTTTCCAATAATAACCATCCCATTGTTAGGTCAATATCAAACTCATCCATATAATATTCAACTGCTGCTACTTCTTCATTAGACACACTATTTGATTCATCTTCCATAGTACCTATGTCATCACACAAATAGAAAAAAATCAATATAGATATATGTAAAAATAAAAATAAAAAATAATAGAAACCAATATCATGAAAACAAACCAAATATAGAAAGTCAACACAATCCATCACAATCCATCATATCCAAACCAACAACATAAAAAACATAATCTCAACATCAATATCTTCAACAACAAAATGACAACCAGCAATATAAAAAACATAGTCTACTAAAACTCCATACAATTCCTAGCATCCACTAAAGATATTGGAGAAGCCCATATCTCATGTCAGCTGGTGTTTTGATAAAAGCCTCCCTCCATGTGGGATTAACACAGGCTCGTTCCACTGCTTTGTTGTAAAGATCCGGCTCCAACATAGGAATGGCCAGTAGAAGATCAATCACAATAGATACGGAGAATGGATCTGTAGGTGGTGATGTGACTTGTGAATTGATGGAACCACTCACAGATTGACTAGCCCTGCTATGGATCATCTCTCGTAAGGCTTTGCAGGTACTAGCAATGCCAAATGATTCACTCCTCCTTCTCCTCTTACTATTTGGAGTTCTATCCATCCTATGTTTGTCATGACCTGGAGTAGGAGTTTTGTCAGATGTAAAAACTCCCTCATCAAGATGGGGTTCACCAACGTCCTCTGGTCCAATGTCCTCTAGTCCATTGTCTGCATCATCACCACCAATGTCAACTTCATCGACATCACAAAACCTTCGACATGTCCTCCAAAGATAATCTCCATCGCATATGTATCTCCAAATACAATACACAAGTCGGGATATTGAGGAAACCCATCCTTCTTGAATTTTGCCCACTCAATATTATCCTATAATTTTCACAATGATAACATATATCAGTAATATAATTAAACATATTGCACGTACCAAAATGATCAAAGGTTAAAACATACCTTGATGTGCAATTCCCATACACTTGGATCATCAACAACAACTTTTTTGTTCACATTATCCCAGCCAAATCCAGATTGTGAAATAAGCTTCTTGAAACTAGCATACTGCTTTCTCAATTTGTTAACCTTGTTCTTCAACTGTACTTGAGTATATTGAAGTTCTGCTCGTTTATTGAATTCTGTCCGTATGGAATTCCACCCTGCTTTATTGAAAGTAGAAGAGGTTCGATTTCCCTTTTTGACCTCTTCTACCAACAAATTGACGTACAAATTGGTTAAAGATTCAGTCCACTTTGCGATGAATGCCTCTTTTTGGGATGCCATGTATCCTTCACTAGTTGAGCATAATATGAGTTCAAGACAATTAAAAAGAGAGTGCAACATGCAACTTCATTGGCTAAAACGGAGCCTTTATCACAACCTATCGCTAAAACAGAGCATCGACAACTACAACTACTCATGCACACGCACACACATACACAAAGGATGAAATATATAGGCACTCACAACAAGAACACAAAAAGAACACACATTCACCAGCAACTATTTCATTTTCTAGAGGATGAAAATTATTGTCTATAGCCTGTGTTACCATATTAAAGCATAACCCGATCACGCCCCACAAGAAAAACACACATTAACCAGCAACATCAAGCCACGCAGGGAGACCAACCGGAGAGAGATAGATTGCTGGAACGACTCCTGATTTGCTTAAGCTCAAGAACATAAAGAATGCAAGTCCAGAATCTGAATCCTATTTCATCAACACGTTATGGACTTATCCCCATAAAAGAGGAAAAGAGTTGAATAATTTCATTAATTGTTCAGAAAAAGTCTCATCGTCACGTAATTTTGCTCATCTGAGTATTGATGGACTCATATAAATCATTCCAAGGCATGCGTGCGTGCAAAAAAGGAAAAAGGCCGAGCAAAAATTCTACCTTTGCAATCTTTTTCGAAATTCAATCCCATTGAAAGAGTAAATTTTCCAAGAATCATGGGTTCATAATTGAACAAACACCCCATATGGAAACATCTCGTACAGAGCAAGCAGACACTAAAAACAGAAAGGTTCCACTCAAGACAGCATTTACTTATAGTTGAAAAAACGTACTAATTAATGACCATGTATCCATAAATAGATTCATTCAAATCTGAAGTTGCAACCTTTCATCGAAATCTTCCCAACAAAGTCCATTATTTCCAATCTATCAAAACGACTCGCAATCGCACAAACAACTTCCCCGTCTTCGACATCGCAAGCCGAATTCGCGTTCGGCAACGAAATCGAACTCAACCGCAACCCAAATTCGAGCTCGCCAGAGTTCAGATACACGCAATTCGAGCTAACGGAACGCCGATCCAAGCACAATGGAACTAGAAAAAGAGTGCAGGCGGCGGAATCAGAGAGAGGCAACCCAACCAAAGGCAACGCGACCAAAGCGAAGCGACCTTCAACCTCAGAAAAGGCCCCAATCACCACTAGAACAGGTAATTTGAGAAAAAATCAAACCAACAAACCTGATTTGGAGGTCGGGTGACGGGCGACGCACGGTCTTCGGCCCCGAACGGCGGAGTGGGTCTTTGGCTCCGAGAAGCGAGTGCGAGGCGAGGGCTCGGACTTTGGAGGCTGGGCGACAGGCGACGCACGGGTCTTCCGCTCCGAACAGCAGGTGGGCGTCGCCGCACAGGTCTTCCGCTCCGAATAGCAGGTGGGTCTTTGGCTCCGAGAAGCAGGTGCGAGGCGAGGGCTCGGACTTTGGAGGCTGGGCGACGTGCGACGCACGGGTCTTCCGCTCCGAGAAGCAAGTGTCGCGATTCAGGCGAGGCCAGGGAGCAGCGTTCGGTTGCTGGTGCGGGACCGACTCAGGCGAGCGGGGGCGTCAGGCTTGGTTGCAGCGGGCTTTGAGTTGCAGCGGCGGTGAAGACAGTCTCCGGCGGGAACAAACAGCAGGATCTTGGGTCGCGCGGCACGGGGAGGCGTCAGGCGGCAACGGGTCGCCGAAATCATGGGTCGGCGCGACACGAACGGGAGTACGAGCAGGAGACCAGAGAGAGTCGACCGGAGGCTACTCGGGGCCACGATACCGGCAGCGACAGATCGGCGGCGACGGAACCGGAGAGAGGCGACGGAACCAGAGAGAGGCGACCGAAGATGATGAGATCGAAGAGAGGCAAGCGAACGAAGGGAGAAAGAGAAGTTAGGGTTCGTGAGCCGTGAGTTGAGATGAGAAGGGAGAAAAAAAGAGAAGGGCCGAGGAGTCAAAATTGGTTCGTAAAAATTGGTTCTACTTTTTGTTCCCGGGAACAAGAAGCAAGTTTTTTTTGCTTCTTGTTTCTGTTCCCAAACTATTCCCGGGCTAAGTTTTTATTCCCGGAAACAAAAAAACAATGTGGCGTTAGCAAACAGGTTTCTGTTCTTTTTTTGTTCCGGGGAACAAAAGAACAGAAACCATGAGAAACAGAAACGTTTGCATGCGCTACCTAAGTGTTCCTCCATACTAAGTTTTGGCAACTGGACTGTACTTCTCCCACTTATTAACAATCAATTTTGAAGACTATTTTAACCACTTGTGGTGGTAGCGTAGTGGTTGTGCTTCAGTTCTTTTTGGGAGAGGTCTGGAGTTCAAATCTCTGTATCGTCTGCCTTGTTGAAAAGGAACCCACGACTTGCCTAGGGCAGAAAGGGTGGTGGTGACTCTCCTGCTCCTCCAGGGTTTACTCCGTCGCGAAGTGGCGCACAGAGGTCTCCTGGGTACAAAAAAAAAAAAAATTGAAGACTTTTTTGTACCTAACTTGTCGGAATCCTAGAGAGTTTTTTGGAGCCATGTTGAAAGCATAAGAAGTGGGTGTCATAGAGAACCATCTAAGCCTTGTTTGGTATTCTGAATTGTGACCGGATTTCGATGGAAAAAGAATGCTAGATTTATTAAAAATATGTTATAAAATAAATTTATTAAAGAATGTGTAGGATTAAAAGCGACCCTTTAAACAAGTGGGCCTCAAACAACAAACAAACAAATAGTGTGACATATTATTTAACAAATCAATTTTCAGCTATAGTAAATCTAGTTTTTTCTAATGAGAATAAAGTCATATTCCGTTAATTTATCGTGTTTGGTAGCATGCAATGAAGAGGAGAGATATCAAAGTACGAAATAAAAATGTCATAGTATATTTTCTTTTCATGAGGGGTTAGGTGAAAATGAAAGATGGTTAATGGAAATGGTTGAGTAGACATTACACGTGATAACCTAATAAATAGACAAACAATCGAGATTTTATTCAGAGAAGAAAATTTGATAGATGGGATATGCATTTCTTATATATGTAATTTGGCAAGTCTTATAATAATTTACACATTCAGAACTGTGAATCATATTTTCAGCCTCAAAGTGATACTAAATGCTAGAATTAGAGAATCACTACTATTTCCTTTCCTTACTTTTTTTAATTCAGTTTTTTTAATTCTTATTTTTTCATTCCCAAATTGCAAGGGTTCTATATCATTTCATCAATCCCTTTCTATATTTAATTTAGTTTGACATTTGGGTGCTCGTTATTTATTATATTGATGTTATGTGTTATGTTTACCTGGTCAATTTGCGCATCATATTCAAAATTTCAAAGTCTTTACTAATTGCATATTGCTTTATATGTCTATTGAAGTGGGAACAAAACGGGCCTACAAGGAGTCCTCGACTGGTAGTTTGATTGATTCGTTGTAGTCCTGATTGCCGTTTCGAGCTATTTTCGCTCAGGTTTTTTGACCAATTCCTCATATGATCAAGCCGGTGATGGACGGAGGAGAATTCAATATACTATGCTTCTACTACAACTATAGTTTACACATACATTAACTAAATTGTGGCAGTAATAATTTATTTTTTTATTAAATCATGTCTTGAATTTGAACTATTTATTTAACTTGACCTGGTTAGGTAACTGTCAAGTTTGACAGCACAATAAGATTCAAGAGTTGGACTCGCCTGGGGGGTGAAAAAGGTCTTTACGAAAGGAAACAAAAACAAAGGGAAACATACCTAGGTCATGTTTTCGCCTGATACTCCTGCTCGTCCCTTTCTCCTTGAAGTCCAGCCGCAAGTGGGCTCCCCACATTAACAAGGGATTTGATGGCCACACATCAAAGTTCCTTGAGAGATGCGCCGCCAACAGGTGGCCGCGCGGAGATAGCACGTACGTGGCCGTGGCAGAGCCGGAACATCCGATGGAATTGTGCCTTGAGTATTATATCCCTTTGAATTATTTAATTATGAATATTTTGGATTTGGATTTAATGTATGTGTAAAATATACCCGAGTTTGTAAGGGATTATAACTTGAATTCTTCCATTTTTATTAAATTATTTACAGTCCATAAATGCAAGCATCGACACCCAGTACTAAATCGTAACTTCTTGACGTCCGTTATTATTCTTTATTTATTTTCTTTGGCTTTTCATATTAACGTAAATTGCACCATCATTAATGACTTGCGCACCAATATACTACAACACTTTTCGATGTGGACAGAGATTAATCGTCAAAGACTCAAGTAGATATGGCTGTTAATAAATAGGGAAAAAGCCACCAAAAACTCCAAACTTTGCTCAGAGTGACAGATTTACCCCGAACTTTATTTTGTGACGTGAAAAACTCCGAAGTTTGCTAATTGTGACACATTTACCCCATTAAGGGTATTTTCGTCTTATTTGTTCTATTTTTTCTTTTTTATTTTTTTCTTCCTCTCTCTTCCCTCCGCCGGCCATGGTGGAGTCGGCGGAGGGAAGCCGGCGTCCGGCGAGGGCTACCCTCGCCGGCGTCGGGCGAGGGTCGCCCTCGCGGGCCGGGCTAGGGCCACCCTCGCCGGCGTCGGGCGAGGAGGCCCTCGGCCCGGGTCGGACGAGGGCCTCCTCGCCCGACGCCGACGAGGGCCGCCCTCGCCTGCGTCGGGCGAGGAGTGCCCTCGCCCGGATCGGCGAGGAGGCCCTCGTCCGACGTCGACGAGGGCCGCCCCTCACCTGCGTCGGGCGAGGATGCCCTCGCCAGATCTAGCGAGGGAGGCCCTCGCCCGACGCCAACGAGGGCGGCCCTCGCCGGACGCCGGCTTCCCTCCGCCGGCTCCGCCATGGCCGGCGGAGGGAAGGAAGAAGAAGAAGAAAAAAAAGAAAAAAAAAGGAAAAAAGTTTTTAAAAATAAAAAGACCAAAATGCCCTTATGATTTAGGGTAAATGTGTCACACAAATGAAAGATTAGGATTTTTTGTGTCACAAATAAAAGTTTGGGGTAAATGCGTCACAGTTAGCAAACTTCAGGGTTTTTCACGTCACAAAATAAAGTTCGAGGTAAATCTGTCACTCGAGGAAAAGTTTGGGGTTTTTGGTGGCTTTTTCCCTAATAAATATCTAGAACGGTAGACCGGTATGAATTATTAGTAACAAATAGGAGAGAGTGTGGCTAGTTACGTAAGTCTTGTCGTTATCCTGCATGTCATGTCAGAAAGCTTCATTAAGAAGTTGACCTGACATGGAAAAAACAATAGGTGTTGAAAAAAAGGTATGCTTTCACATTTTAGATGGTGATAGTGTTGCAATAAAACAATCTTCCAATAAAAAAACATAATATAAAATATAATGCAACAAAATCAAATGTAGCCATTATTAATCTAACGAATGAGAAGATGTCTTTTTGTGAGTGTAAATTCATTCATTCTCCCTAAAACTACCAAATATCAACCTTTAATCAAGATTTAATATATGGATTCTACATGCCTAGTTGTCAAAATATATTGCCCATAATATATTTTACTAAATTGGGCATGTATCAAATATTAGATTATTGACTTAATAAGCCACATTAATGGGTTAAATCTCGTCAAGTCCAACAAATATAGAAATATATTCTACATGCCTAGTTGTCAAAAATATATATGTGAAAAAAATTAGAAAATCCATAAAACATTTTTTTAGAAATTGTTTTTCACAAAACGAACAAAGTCTTAGGGTATATTTGATTCATTTGAATCAATAATTTGAAAAACACATTCCTAATAATAATTGATGGTATCGCTTACAAAGTAAATTAATGAAAAATATTTTCATCATTAAACGAAAATACCCAGACATATATTGTTGTTGATAATAAACATATTTTCCAATTGAATAATTTCTCTAAGTGATACGATGGTAGTGCTATTTCCAAAACGTTTTTAGCTAAAACACACCCATTCTATGTTAATTGAACAAATTAGCCTTCAACTTCTTAAGCACGTATTGATACTTAATAACACATTTTTTTGGGACAGATAATTTATGAGTTGCTACTTTTCTATCTCGATTTAAATGGGGATGGAGACGATTTGAAATTCAATACAGAGGTCGCAACTATGGTCGAGACGAAGATGAGTATTGTGATGAAACCCTCGATCGGAATGTGTATGGTGCACGGTGAGGGAGAGGCTGTCATGGTGGGGATGGTGGTCGGTGGAATCGCGAATGGGAAGATGGAGTGCTTATGACATTTGGTGGCCAAGTAATCCCCTTCAGCTGCCCATAAAAATTTCTTCTCAAATCTTCGCAAACCACTTCATTTTGATTGCCAAAAATGCCATGGCAGCAGCCGACACGAATTTCCCTCCAATCCTTCATATAATATATCAAATTGGTAGCCAAAAATCCAATTAAGGGTGCCCATCCGAATTTTCAAAAATTATTTTTGTCCAATTTGATTTTTTCGCAAAATTTTGGGCTTGACGGAATTTTCCCAAAAGATGAGATGAGGTCCTAAAAATAAATTGTGACACACTCGAACGTTCGATTCTCGAAATCGAAGTCAATTTCGTGGTTAAAATCAACCGGACGCGATTTTAGTACAATCTAACCCACCGGGTAGCTTTTAGGGATTTTATCGCGATTATATCCCTTAACGGCTTCACGTAATAGGTTAATTAACTCGTCAGTAATTAGCTCAGAGAAAAATGACCATAAGCGCATTGGCAAAAAGCCCATTTTATTTTATCGAGATGAGATCGAAATTCAAGATTTCACATGCAAAGTTTAGCGGATTAATCTTGAGTACAAGAGCACCTACGAATTTATTTCCAAAATGTTTGAACAAAAAACAAAAATGGATTACTCTAAATTGTTTCCAAAAAGAGGGATTACTGATGTAGCTTTGGCCATGGGGCAAGATTAGGAACCGACACCCAAACCCCTAGAGTGCAAAAAGTTGGCACAAATGGACACTCAAGTGCCAAAATTGAAGCAAAATGGATCACTTAAGTACTACTAGCGATAAAATCTGGCCAAAAAGCGAACATGGCAATTTTTCAGCGAGCTGTGCACAAAACGATGCCATTTTGCATGTTGATGTGGCTAAAACAATGTCAAAACGACATCGTTTTTGTGTGTGGTTTGCTGAGTCAGCCTTTCAGCAAGCCATATAAGTGAAAAAATTAATTAAAAAATGGCATGTAGGATTTCCGGTGAGGTTTGCCGGATGTGGCACTCAAGTATCCAATTTTTCATAAAAAGTGGCACTTAAATGCCACTTTCGTAAGTTTTGGCACTTAAGTGTCCCTTTATGCCAACTTTTGACACTTGAAGAGCCCTTGGAGTAAACTATTTTAGCTATGCAATCACAACCACCAATAAATTTTAGTGTAATTATAGAATACATCGGTGGTTTGAACTTTTTTTTCTACACACCATTTCATCCATCCTTGATTTGATAAAAGTAAGAGAATGAGAAATTAAATCTCTTAGATTAAGGATTGTTGAGACCCCTTGTTTAAATTTATGTTTTCACTGACAATATATGCCCTAATTTTGCTTAATTTTAAAGCACCTGCACAAAATTTGGGATTGGTTGTTGTGATAATTCTTGAAAAACCAAGAAAGAATGGGTCATATTTTTCTTGTCCTCAAACCAAACCTTTGACTAATAAGTTATATTAACATGGACATCGTCATATGCAAACTTAACCTAAAAAAAAAAATGTAGCAGAGGCCCATATTTATAACTCAACATTCAAAGGTTTAGTGATGGAGAAAAACACGGCCCAAAATGATTTACTTCCGAAGTGAATACCTTGAAAAAATTTTCGTTTATTTTATTGTACCTACAAATGGAGCTATCAAAATAAAAAAAGAAATTTTGGATTAAAAAAAGTAAAAATAAAGCAAAAAAATACTGACTCTCCAAACTTAATCAATATCTTGAGTTTCTTTTTTGCCTAATCGAATTCTTGAACTACAAATTTTTTTTTCTTTCATATTGATCCTACTGTTAGAAAAATAAACGGCCATCAATATGATGTTAAGTGCCATGCTAGCATCCTACGTCGATGTGACGGTTACGTCTTATGCCTCATTTATCTAACTTACCACTAGATCAGACGGTTGAGGAGTTTGCAAAAAGGGAGCTTCTATCCTCCAACTCTCTTTAAGTGAAAGAAAAAAAGATTATTTTTAGATAATTTCTAAACCAAACAATGAGTGTTTAAATTATCCCCCGTCTGCCTTAACTTTAGTCTTCATAGCAAAATGGCTTTTGAGAAGGGGGAGAAAAAGAAAAGAAAATAACCAAATTGATAAAATCTACCTATCTTGGTCGGGGCCCACCCCGATGTGGCCTTAATTTTGCACTTACAAGTTATTATAACCCTATGTTGATGTTTATTCTGTACAGTTCCTCCTTTCCAAATTCAAGTGCTTTTCACATCCAATTGTAAAGTGAGACCTAAATTCCCAAGTTGGTGTCGAACTTAAAGGAACATTCCGATATTGTATATGATGAATACTAGCATCTCAAATGAAGTTCCCTTTTAGCTACCTAAAATTTTATCCAACATTGAATGATTGGATCTTTCGGGTAATATGCTTGCAACATATCCTTAATTATTGGAAAAAGTATGCCACTATGTGGGTTAGGATCTCGCTTGAATCCCTGCGTGGTGCTCAGCGCTCAGTGCTCACGTAGTCTGCTATTGACTTGTATTTCTTCTCCATCACAAAATTGCTTCCCAACATTAAAGTTCATGCTCTTTTGTCACATTCACGAGTAGAATGATGGAAAGAAACAATGTGCACAATGTTGACTATGACTGGGTCATGTATGAAGCGATCATCCAACTTGTCAACATTTAGCAGCGGAGTCATTAAATGACTTCCGCCGCCGAATAAGCCGCCCACACGGGGAAATGCGAACCACATAAAGGAGCGCTTTGGATAAGGCCAAGTGTGTACGCAATGATAGCGGGTGAAAGGGCACGAGCCCTGATCGCAACCAATGCTAATGCTCGATTGCCACAACGTCGCCTGAACAACCCGAAGACCCCAAGAAAGACTAACATTGATGCAGTGATGGCTAGCAAAGCCTAAATTCTTAGCAATAGGGTCCATCGACTTTCGAACTTATCCGCATGGCTGCAGCGCTTCCTCTACACGTCCGACTATCTGGAGCCAAAGAACATGGATTCGTCCATGATTATCGACTCTCTCTCTCTCTCTCTCTCTCTCTCTCTCTCTCTCTCTCTCTCTCAAGAGAGCCGAGAAAATGGTGCACCAATGCCAGTGATGATGAAGGATCTTTTATACTTATTATAGTATGAAGGGCGAATGAATGTGCGGTGGCTACCATAAAGGTGATGCTCTGAGGTTCCCTTTTACTGATGCAGCTTTGGCCGAGTGTTGAGAATTAGGAACTCCTGAAGTAAATTACTTTAGCAAAGCAATTAGAATCATTACTTAATTTTAGAGTAGTTATACAATGCATAAAAATATAATTCGTTTTTCTAAAAATAGTATTATCCATTCTTGATTTGATAATATGAGAAGTTAAAACTCTCAATCAAGGATGGTTGAAATCGCTAAAGTTACCTTTACATTAGCAACATATCCGAATTTTTGCTTAATTTTAGAAGCACCTACACAAATATTTGGAATGGATTGTTATGGTCATTCTTGAAATACCAACATAGAATGGGTTGTTATTTCCTTGTCCTCGAACCAAACATCAAATTGGTAGATTATATTAACATGAACATCACCTACATGCAAATTTAATAAAAACATAATGTAAGAGATTGCCATTTGTATAACTCATCAACAAGAGGTTTAGTGATGGAGGAAAATAAACTAATTTACTTTCCAAGTTAATACCTTGAAAATTTTTATGTTTAATAGATTGCACCGATAGAGCTATCGAAGCAATAAAAAGTGGTGGAGGCACCAGTAGGGGTGAGCATGGTCCAGGTTGGGCCAATCCAGCCCCTAACCCTAGGACCAACTCGTATAGTGCCGGTCCTCAAATTTTTGGGATCGATTGAGCTTAAGACCGAGGATTGAACCGACCCAATGGGTTGATTCGGTTCCAAGGTCAACCTAGACCAATCGATAATTTTTTTATATCACTTTTTGTACTCCTTAAAAAAAAAAACAATTAAGGATCGGATTGACCTAATGGGTTTGGTTCGGTTTTAAGGTCAATCCAGAACTAACTAATATTGTTTTATTTCATTTTTTCTACTTTTTGAAAGGGCAACCGATGATTGTATCGACCCAATGAGTTCAATGATAAGCAAGGTCAGCTAAGAAATGCAAGAGGTGAGGGTCAAGTGGGGTGAGCGTCGAACAAAATGAGCATCGAATGTCGAGCGGGGAGCAACAATCCAAGCGAGCATTGAGCGGCGAGCAACACAAGTGACCCAAAGCAAGCGAGGCAAGTGTTGGGTGGCGAGCAGAGAAGTTTTTATTTTTTTTTGGTAAAGACGAGCAGAGAAGTTGTTTCTTTCGATTTTGGCAAATTGAAGACTAAGATGACAAATAAGATCTAATATAACGAATACTAAATGAGGATGCCATAGTGAGTTGTTTATACCTTTTTGGATGCCTTGAAAACTCCTCACAAAAACATTTTCCTCCATAAATAATGACTATTGACGCCGTAAAATACATTAAATATCTAAATTATTAAAGAATAATGTAAAATTACTTTCTTTTTTTGTGACCTAGGGAACCCCCACGCACGTGCCACTGGGTAAGTCACCCTGCGACTCCCGGGATTCGAACGCTCAGCCTTTTCCGAGAGGAAGAGCGCTTGCTCCAGTGATGCCACCTAGGTGGGTGGTTGTAAAATTACTTTAATTCATGTCTAAAGAAATGTTTAATGTTGTTGACGTCGTTTATTTTAAGGTTTTCTTTATATAAAAAAATTATAGATGATATATTATATATATTTATATATTCAGGGTTGATCCGGATTGGACCGATTTAGAACTCTCAGAACCGATGACCAACCCGCACAGTGCTGGTCTAGAAATTCTAGGACCGAGAACCAACCTAGTCTCACTGGGAACCGGACCAGGACTGACAGAGTTGGGCTAGTCCAAGGTCGGTTTAGGGTTTACCTTGGACTGATTCTCACCCCTAGGCACCAATAATCCTCAAACTTTTGCAAAAGTAATCACCTTTTGGAAATTCTATTTTGTCCCATTGTAATATATACTTTTGCACCAATACTCCTCAAATTGTGCACCAGTACTCCTCATACTTTTGCAAAAGTAATCCACTTTTGGAATTTCATTTTTTTTTTCAATTGGATTTCTGGACTATACACCTTTTTGTTTAAATTGATCTTGCAGTTAAAAAAAAAAAATCAATGGACACGCCAAAATGGCTATTGCTTTGCTATTAAAATGCCGAGATGCCTCATTTACCTACGTTAACTAATCACTAGATCGGACGATCAAGGAGTTTGTAAATATAAAGCTTCTATCCTCCACCACGCTTTTAAGCAAAAGGAAGTAAGATTCCAATTGGAAAATTTTCCATAAGGGCATCTTCCCCTCGTTGTCTAAACCAAACCACAAGTGTCGAATCTATCCTCTTGTGTTTGCTTTGCATTTCGTCTTAACAGCAGATTGGGTTTTGAGAAGGAAAAAGGAAATGCAAATAAACAAACTATTTGATTATTGCTCGAAGTTTCCCGTTGAATTTGATATAGGCACAAGTTTATGATTATTGTGATGTTCTAAGTGTTTGTGGAGACGTGAAGGTAGAGATGGACTCTCGGAGATTGCAAGAAGATAGCCTGCTTAGTGCTTGGGCAAACCAAGCAACTCATTAAGTACTTATTAACGAGTGCCGGACACCTGGAATGCCAAAATTTGGCATGGATGGATACTTAAGTGCCAAAAGTTAGGAAAATGACACTTAAGTGCCAAAATCAGACCAAAATGGATCACTTAAATGCCACACCAGCGAAAATCTTGCCAAAATGCTGACGTGACGATTTTTGGGCGAAATAAATGCAAAATGGAGTCGTTTTGATGCTAACATGGTAAAAAATTAATATAAAAATTAATAAAATTAAATTTAAAACTAAATTTATTTAAAAAATTTAAAAATAAAATTAAAAATATTATAAAATTAAAAACAATAAATAATTTATTATTTTTTTTAAAAAAAAGGGAATGGGCGACGAGGGCCGAGCCCTCCCGGCTGTTGGCGGGAAAGTAGGGCCCTCCTCCGAGCCTTGCCTTCCCGCCGATGGCGGGAGGCAAAGCGCCAAGGGCTCACCCTCGGCCACCCCCCTTTTTATTTTATTATATTTTTTAAAATTTTTTAAAATTTGTTTTTATTTTTAAATGTTTTAAAAATTTTAGTTTTAAATTTAATTTAATTATTTTTATATTATTTTTTAACACGTTAACACCAAAACGAAATCGTTTTCGTATTGTCTAGCCACATTAGCATGCAAAATGATGCCATTTTGCACTTATTTCGCTGGTAAATCGTAACGTCAGCATTTTGGCTGGATTTTTACCGGACTGGCACTTAAGTAATTTATTTTACTCCGATTTTAGCACTTAAGTGTCACTTTCCTAACTTTAAGCACTTAAGTGTCCATCCGTACCAAATTTTGACACTTGGGCTGTATTTCTCCCACTTATTAACAATCAGTTTTGAAGACTATTTGTTGCGACCTCTTTTTTTTCGGCGCCCACATTAGGGGTGGGCACTGGCGAAGGCTAATGGCTCGACTGAATTTATTAAGCTCGGACTCTTCCAAGTCCACCAATTCACAACTTTAATAGTCTAAGTTTTTAACCTGTAAATCAATTTTTAAAATGGAGTCGCCACTAATTAATTTGGGGTGGGTTGATTAGAAACCCAAGTGAAGTATCGAGAGAAATACTCACTCTGCGCAACAAGAGAAATTAGGATCGGGGACTTGATTACACTAGTTAATCACTAATGCCCTTTCGGTACCTAATCTTGTTTAAACCTTGGGATTTTGTTAGATGTTCAAGGGATTTTCCATGCATTTTTGGGAGGAAAAACATTTTTGAGTCTTTTTCTAATTTTTTGGACAAAAAAGGGATTTTTTTTGGATTTTTTGGTATTTTTGGAAAAATACAAGTCTTTTTGGCTTTTTCTATTTTTTTTGCTTTTTCATGAATTTTTTGGCTTTTTTGGATTTTTGGCATTTTTTGGAAAAATATGGAATATTTTTGATTTTTTTGATTTTTTTATTTTTCGGAAAATAAAATATTTTTTTAAATATTTTTCAATATTTTTGGTTTTTTGGAAATTAAAACATTTTAAATATTTTTCGAAAATAAAAATATTTTTTGGAAAATAAATTATTTATTTATTTTAAATATTATTTAAAAAAATTGACCCCGGTCGAATCCATGGGTTGTGTTCGACTCGGGCTAGCCTAAAACGCAGACGGGCCCGCATAGTGGGCCCAACTTTTTTTTTTGTTTAATCTTAAAACGACACCACAACCCAAGAGCCCGTTTTCGAAAAGAACTGAGCTGACCCGACGACCTGGTTCGGTGAAACCCTACCCGACTCGTCGACCCGGATTCCCGCCGCCTCAAAAATCGTAGAAACCCTACCCGAATCTATTTGCACCCAACCCAGCGAGCCCAACTTTTTTTTTTTTTGTTTAATCTTAAAACGACACCACAACCCAAGAGCCCGTTTTCGAAAAGAACCAAGCTGACCCGACGACCTAGTTCGGTGAAACCCTACTCGACTCGTTGACCCGGATTCCCGCCACCCCAAAAATCGCAGAAACCCTACCCGAATTGATCCGCGCCCGACCCGGCTCCAACCTCATGACCCGGTTTCCAACCACCCTTGATCTCGCGAAACCCTACCCGATTCCGAGACCCGGATCCAATTCGATGACCCGGAAAATCGCAAACCCTAGGGCTTGCGAATTCGCGGTGCCGAGGTGGGGAAACCGAGGCATTACGGCGGCGACGACGGTGACAAATCGCTTATGAGGATGGCGAGGATGAGCGATAATGCAGCTATGTTGGTGTGGTCGGGGGCGATACGGTTCGAGAGGGGGAATGCGACAACAATAACACGATCAGCGACGGCGACGGCTACTGTTACTTGTTTGTGACGAGGTGGCGGACAGTGGCGGTGACAGGGCAACGATGGCAGCCACTTAGCTTCCAGATCTGGCGTGGTGTTGGCGGATCGATCACGGCAACAGCTTCGGGGGGAAACGACAGCGATCCTTCGAGGCAATGACGTCAGGACTTGGTTAAGGCGACGGCGTCGACACAGCATCCGGTGGCAATGACAGCAGCAAGAACCCCAGATTTGAGGTGCAGATCTCAGCCGGACCTTCCTCGGCCTCGATTCTCTCTCTCTTTGGCCAGATCCGAGCCTCCACCGGCCAGATCTGACCTTGTCAAAGTCGCTCGCCGCCGGCCTTCCTCGAAGTCTCTCGGTGGAGGGTGGGCTGAGCTCGCGACTCGAGTTCTCCCCTGCGCTCGCCCTTCGATCTTTCCCTGTCTCTCAGTGAAAGATCTCCGAGCTCGCCACCTATTTATAGGTAAAGGGAATCCGGTCAACGGAGGGCCTCGGCCGCCGGCCTCCAGCTTGCCCACTGGTTCCGCTTGGCTGAACCGGTGTCCCATCGAGTTTTCTAGCAAAGCTTGCTCAGCATTAATGGCGCCTGAGATCTTATCCTCTCCGGCCGACGTCGGCCTACTCTCCTTGGCCATAGGCCGTCCTTCGTGCGTCGGTCTCCCTCGCACGTGAGTTGCAGCGGCGAAGGAGAGGGAACGAGGAAGAAGAAGAGAGAAAGGGGCCGGGCTGAGGGGTGAAGAAGGAGGAGAATGGGCCTAGGGCTTGCGCGAAGGGAGGAATGGTTGGGCTGGGCTTTTGCTTTGCTTTTCTTATTTTTGTTTTTGCTTGTTTTGCTTTGTTTTTTTTATTATCCTATTTATCCAAAAAGACAAAATAAAATAAAAACTTAATAAATAAAATAAACCTAAATAAAATTAAGGCGTCAACACTATTTTATACCTAACTTGTTAGAATCCTAGAGAGTTTTTTTGGAGCCATGTTGAAAGCATAAGAAGTGGGTGTCATAGAGAACCATCTAAGCCTTGTTTGGTATTCCAATCTGTGACCGGATTTCGATGGAAAAAGAATGCTAGATTTATTAAAAATATATTATAAAATAAATTTATTAAAGAGTGTGTAGGATTATAAGCGACCCTTTAAACAAGTGGGCCTCAAACAACAAACAAATAGTGTGACATAATATTTAACAAATCAATTTTCAGCTATAGTAAATCTAGTTTTTTCTAATGAGAATAAAGTTGTATTCCTTTAATTTATCGTGTTTGGTAGCATGGAATGAAGAGGAAAGATATCAAAGTTCGAAATAAAATTGTCATAGTATATTTTCTTTTCATGAGGGATTAGGTGAAAATGAAAGATGGTTAATGAAAATGGTTAAGTAGACATTACAGGTGATAACCTAATAAACAAACAAACAATCGAGATTTTATTCAGATAAGAAAATTTGATATGATGGGATATGCATTTCTTATATTTGTAATTTGGCAAGTCTTATAATAATTTACACATTCAAAATTGTGAATCATATTTTCGGCCTCAAAGTGATACTAAATGCCAGAGTTAGAGATTCATTACTATTTCCTTTCCTTACTTTTTTTAATTCAGTTTTTTTTTATTCTTATTTTTTCATTCCCAAATCGCAAGGGTTCTATATCGTTTCATGAGTAATACATCAATCCCTTTCTATATTTAATTGAGTTTGACATTTGGGTGCTCGTTATTTATCATATTGATGTTATGTGTTATTTTACCAGGTCAATTCGTGCATCAGATTCAAAATTGCAAAGTCTTTACTAATTGCAGATTGCTTTATATGTTTATTGAAGTGGGAACAAAACGGGCCTACAAGGAGTCCTCGACTGGTAGTCTGATTGATTCGTTGTAGTCCTCATTGACGTTTCGAGCTCTTTTCGCCCAGGTTTTTTGACCAATTCCTCATATGATCAAGCTGATGATGGACTGAGGAGAATTCGATATACTATGCTTATACTACGCTATAGTTTACACATATATTAACTAAGTTACAGCAGTAATAATTTATTTTTCTATTAAATCATGTCTTGGAATTGTTTATTTAACTTGACCCGGTTAGGTATATGTCAAGTTTGACAACACAATAAAATTCAAGAGTTGGACTCGCCTGGGGTGAAAAAGGTCTTTATGAAAGAAGACAAAAACAAAGTGAAACAGACATAAGCGAAAGGAAAAAAATATTCTTTTTAGACAATTTCTAAACCAAACAATGAGTGTTTAAATTACCTCTTGTCTGCCTTAACTTTAGTCTTCATGGCAAAATGGCTTTTGGGAATGGGGAGAAAAAGAAAATAAAATAACCAAATTGATAAAATCTACCTATCTTGGTCGGGGCCCACCCCGATGTGGCCTTAATTTTGCACTTACTAGTTATTATAACCCTATGTTGATGTTTATTCTGTACAGTTCCTCCTTTCCAAATTCAAGTGCTTTTCACATCCAATTGTAAAGTGAGACCTAAATTCCCAAGTTGGTGTCGAACTTAAAGGAACATTCCGATATTGTATATGATGAATACTAGCATCTCAAATGAAGTTCCCTTTTAGCTACCTAAAATTTTATCCAACATTGAATGATTGGATCTTTTAGGCAATATGCTTGCAACATATCCTAAATTATTGAAAAAAATATGCCACTATGTGGGTTAGGATCTCGCTTGAATCCCTGCGTGGTGCTCAGCGTTCAGTTCTCACGTAGTCTGCTATTGACTTGTATTTTTTCTTCATCACATAATTGCTTACCAACATTAAAGTTCGTGCTCTTTTGTCACATTCACGAGTAGAATGATGGAAAGAAACACTGTGCACAATATTGACTATGACTGGGTCACGTATGAAGCGATCATCCAACTTGTCAACATTTAGCAGCGGAGTCATTAAATGACCCCTTCCCACTTCCTCACTCCTCAGTGACAAGAAACGAAAGAAAAAGGTGGGACTATCATCTCCTTTCGCACATCGCCCAAACCCAACTAGCCGAAAACCGACTATCATAGTCGAGAACCATGCCCAATGAGTTCCTGTGCCCTGTTTTCAGGGTCTCCCATGGCCAGAGGAGATGAACAGTAAGGAAAATGAATAAAAGAAACAAAAGAAAACAATGAAAGATTGAAAAAAGGAATGAAAGAAGATTGAGAACATTAATAGTAAAAATAGAAAAATCAAACAGCTCATAAAATCTCTTAAAACGAAGTCATTTTGAGAAGCCATGCACCTGATGTTGCCAACCTTATCACGTAAAATAGCTAGCATCATCATCAATTGCCTGCCTCAATTGGTCGAATGAACTATAATGAAAAATTATCAAAAAAATTAGGACAACATCGGTCAAAATAGAAAATTTATAATTGAATTGGTATCCTTACAATAAATTTTGGATCTCACTTGTATAAAGAGCTATCAGTCCAAAGCATCACATATATAACAATTTAGTAAATTAGCTTTAATAAGTCAAGCACTGATCTAATAGCAGACGGGGTCATTGACTTTGTCTTGTGTTAAACGTATCCATTATTGCTTTGTTATAGTAATACTATATGATGCAATAAAAATACTAGTTCAAATCTCACTGGAGCAACGATTACCAAAGGTTAGGTCTACCGGACGCCCTTCCTCTTTTTCTTTTTTCTTTTTCCTTTTTTTGGTCCGAAGGGTTTAGGAGACTTTGTCAATATTAGGCTTTGGTTATTCGCTTAAGAACGACAATTGACCGTCAAGGACTAAGCCATATATTTGACCTTCAACCTTAAATAGATTTTTTAATTGCTGTGTTATTAGGAAATAGATTGAACAAATTGAATACCGACCGATAAGAAGAAAATAGTCCACAACGGCTCACATAAAATAGTCCACAACGGCTCACATAAAATAGTCCATGATCTAGTTTCAATTTTATATAGATGAACACATATAGATATTTTTTTGTTCCCTAGAATTTAAAAAAAAAATAGAAATCCGTTTGGTAAATTTTTTGTTCTCAAGAATAAAATTCTTTTTTTTTTAGGAGTAAATTTGGAACAAAATCAATAAGTAAAAAAAAGTTTCTTCTTATTACCTAGAACAATTCATATAATCAAGTATAATTTTTCTTCTTTTCTCTTTTCATTTTTTCTTTTCTCCTTCTCTTTTTCTTCATTGGCCACTGCCGGCCACCGCCACTATAGTTGGCAACCGGTTGGGTGAGGTCTGGCAAGCTTGCTTGGCTGCCACAAGGCTTGGCCTTGTCATATTTGGGCGAGGCCCAACCAACGCGAGGTTGGGCCTTGAGGTCGACCTTGCGCTGCTTGTGCAAACCTGAGCCTTGCAGTGGCCAAGCAAGGTCCGACAAGTCCGACAAACTCACTAGACCTCGCCTAGCTAGTCATCGGCCATTACCTTGGCCGGCCACCGGCCACAAAGGCAGGAAAAAGAAGAGAAAAGGAAAAAGAAAAATAAGAAATATATAATAAAAATATTAAAAATTAAAAGAAACAAAAAAAAATAAAATCTTACCACACATATTTTTATCTCAATAATAGAAATTTTGGATAGTTATCAAGTGTCTTCAAATACTTAGAAATTGTTCTTAGGAACAGAATAAAAAAAAATCATTTTTTAGCAAAAATTGTTCTTGAGAATAAAATAGTTACTAAACGATCCCTTACTTAGCTCTTGTGATTGCTCACCTTTGCAGTGTGGTAGCAGTTTCTTCCTTCACAAGTTCATGGGTGGTTGATTCGCAAATAGATGATGTGATATAATGTGTATATTTAAAATAAATCATGTAATCGATTTTATCTACATGACGAAAATATACTAATTCAATGTAAATGACTTAGCAATTGAATTAATATTTATTACTATTAGATGTAGGAAACATTAAGACATAATAAATCACTATAAAAGTGAAATAACGTGAAAGTGTTTTTTTTTCTTTGGCTAGTTGAAAGTAGATACGTTTATCTTGTGGAGTCTCATCTTTTTTTTTTTAATATACCAAAAGTTAACAATTACTTTAGTGTTTCACTAAAAAAGAAAAAAAGCCACAAAAAAGGATAAAGAAATAGAAAAGACAATGTGATCCCTTTGTCATTCAGGCGTTGTCTAGCCGAAGGTTCCAACCAGTAGTCATTTCCAACCCTTTGGCGTGGTGGACTAACCAGGCCAAGTCAAAGTCCTCTAATTTCGCATAGAAACCCGAATCAAGCACAATGTTGATAGGATTTTATGTCCTTATGAACAACGCAGCGTTCGCATTCTTCGTCGATACATAGCAATGTCGAGGATATTCGTCGTTCGATTCAGTACCTCTTTTCCCCATCTCGAAAAGCTTGATCTATCCTTGAATGGATGATACTGGAGATGAACTCTTAGAGATAAGGGAGGAGTTCCCTTTTTCTAGATGCGATAATTAGAAAGAGAACGATCTCTAGCAACCTTTCGGTTTCTTGGATTTTTGCTTTTTCTCAAGTATAAGCAAAATGTCAAAATTAATTTTTTTATGATAAAAAACAAAAACAAGTTGCTTTTTTTATTGGTTTGAAACAAAAAGTCTAAAGTTGAACAAGCTGTAAATCACCTGTTTTCAAAAGAGAGACATATGACATTACAAATGCGGCAACATTTGAACATGGTTGTGAATGTTTCAACCATCTTGTGCTATGATGCGACGTGGGTTTTAACATCGCTCGTGCAAATTTACCGGAGGGGAATCGTAAGCAACTGCGGAGCTGTGGAGATTTTCCATTCGCTTAGTTAGTTGAATTTCTTTAATTGGAGAATTTAAAATTACCAGCCTTTGGCATAACTAATCGTAAGAAAAATGAAAACTAATATGGTTATGTTTTAGAAATGTAGAATGCGATAGGAAAAATTAAATATAGGTATTCAACTCTTAATGGACTGCATGAAATAAAGACATGGGGGAAAATCAGTGTCATACAACAAAGCAGCGAGGGAAAATGATCGATTAATACTTAATTCGTTCAATCTAATCTCCTAATTAGTTTATTACATGATGTTTTAAACTTTGGTTGGCTCTTTACACAAGTTATATTCAATCATCAATAATAGCTTCACACGTTGCTCTTGTAAACTGTTTTATAAATCGGATTTTATAAAATTCCAGCATTTTTATATAATTAGAGATTATCCTTTAGAGCATATGTTTAATGACAAATGGGGGAAGTCTAATGGGATTGGTTTTGTCTGGAAAAATTGTTCAAAATGTCCTAAATTTAATATAAGGAGGTCACAATGTAGTTCTAAATCTTTTATAAGTTTTCAATATGATTCATTTGGCTAATTTAAATCAACAATCCTTAATCCGCAATCTAATTAGTACCAACCATTCTACATTATAAGACTAGCAAGTTGATGTCTATGACTCGAAACAAAGTCATTTTAAGAAATTTTATAAGCTTTTTTTTTCTTTTTTTCTTTTTACCGTCAATGGTCTCAATCTTCGGTTTTGTTTTTTTTTTAAAGCGTTTTACTGTTTTGATTTTTTTTCTTTTATTCTTTTCCTTACTGTTCATCTTCTTCTTATTCTGTCCCACCATCACCGCACACTATTGGCAAGGCTTCACCGGGACCTCGGTGATGGCTGGCGACCCTTGCGTAGATCTGGGCTAGCCATGAAAAACCCCGACAGAGGGCATAGGAACTCATCGGGCATGGCTTCTCGACTATGGTTTTATTCATTGGGTAGTTGGGTTCGGGCGACCCTGCGAACGGAGATGATGGTCCCACCTGTTGAGCTAAGGGCCACCTTTTCTTTCGTTGCGCCTCTGGGTGGTCAGCTTCGTTATGGCTTCTTCGAAATCCATTTTTGGAGACTGTTTCTTGTCACCGAGGAGAGAGGAAGTAAGAAGGGGTCATCTCTCTCTTCAGCTTCGCTAACGTATACATTCATCACGATGACTGGAATTGAAGGAGTATTAGTGAAGCTGCACGAGTCGTGGGTTGGAAGAAGAATCGGATTGTTTTGCAGATTGTTGCGGCAATGTTACTGAACGCTGAAACGCAGAAGAAGACAAGAGTCTAAATGGAGTGGGAGAGATGGTGATGGTGACAGGAGGCGATTTGATGGTGTGAGGCGAGTGGGATTTCATTACTTCGCTTGCGGAAAAATGGAACCAATTAGAAAGGAGAGATTAAAATTGCAGATATGGGCGAGGGCCGCGACCCGCCATTTCCGACGATGGTGCGGGCCACATAAAAAGAAGATCAACAGTGATGTCTTCTTGGCAATGAAGTGGTGTGAAATGATAAGAAAAGAAAAGGAGAAATAAAAGAAAAAGTTCAGAAAATTAAAAAAAAAAAAAATGCTAAACCTGGCCATTTCAGTTCATTTCTTCTACGTCAGTTGTCGGCAATGCCAAGCTGGAGGAATTAATTTCAATCGTGTTCCTTTTTTTTCCTTTTTTTTCAAATCAAGAGAATACTCATATTTTCAAATCAAGAGGTTAGTTGTCGTGGAAGCACGTGTGGACTTTGTCAATTTTGTCTGCATAGAACCGTTCCAATCTTGTCTGCATAGAACCGTTCCACGGTCGATAGCAAGTTCTTCAACAAAGAAAAGTGCTTGGAACATGCCACGGACGCCTATATGTGCCGGTAACGACATCAAGGAACCAAAAAGCTGTGTTAACTCCTCAGTCTTTCCTCAACGAGAATGGAACTTCACAGCTCAGATATCATTAATTTCAAGACCAGAGAGCTTCAGTCACTCTTAGTCTTGGTTCTCTCTCTAACCTTTGCCTTCACTACTTCGGCATCGTCACAGGGCATCAATTTCAGCTTCCAGACTTTCAACGATAATATCATAAAACTCGAAGGCGATTCAAGTTATGATGGGAGCTTCATCCAACTACCTATGCGCCTTTGGGATAAGGCGACCGGGAACGTGGCGGATTTCACCACCCATTTCACCTTTGTCATCAATTCGAAGAACAGCACGGTTTTTGCTGATGGATTGACCTTCTTTCTTGTGCCCGAAGGGTCTGAACTCCCAGACAACTCGACGGGAGAACGACTTGGTCTTGAAGGTCTGACTCGCGGTCCTTCCAGAACTTTTTTTTTTTCATTTGTAGCCATTGAGTTCGACACTGCGCCCAATGACGGTATGGACCCTAATTGTTCACATGTTGGTATAGACTTGAATAATCTCAATTCCAAGAATTCAAGCTGCGTCGATTGGCTCAATGATAAAATCATGATTGGTGGGTGGATTAATGCTGCGATAGCATACAATTCTAGCACGCAGAACTTGACCGTTCTCGTGATAGACGCTGATTCCACGAGTATCAACATAAAAACCTCCGCCATCTATGATATAGTCAACATGAAAGAGTATATGCCGAAGGAGTGGGTAAATTTCGGTTTCTCGGCTAGCACAGGTTCATATTTCGAGTTGCACACTATTGAGGCATGGGAATTCAGCTCTAACGTGCACGGGGCTGGAAAAAAGAGCAAGTCATGGCTGTCGTTTACCTTAGGCTCAGGTTCTTTCCTATTGCTCATTCTTGTTGGATCCTTTATTTGGTTTCGTCACCGTTCGAAGAGCACGAGAACTGACATGAGTGGAGAAGAAGGTCATCTAGCGATTGACGACGAATTCAACCAAGTGTCAGGCCCCAAGAAATTCACCTACAAGGAATTGGTCGCGGTAATTTTGCAGTCGAACAATTGCTTGGAGAAGGGGGCTTTGGTAGAGTATACAAGGGTTACTTGACCAGCATGAATGCTAATGTTGCAATCAAGAAGATTAATCCAGGGTCAAGACAAGGGATAAAGGAGTATGCTGCCGAAGTGATGACCATAAGCCGGCTACAACACATAAACTTAGTCCAACTCATTGGATGGTGTCATGAGAAAAAGGAACTCCTCCTTATCTATGAGTTCATGTCTAATGGTAGTCTTGATTCTCATCTATTCAAAGAACGATCTTTCTTACCATGGGAGAATTGATACAAAATCGTGCAAGACATAGCCTTGGCATTGCTCTACCTCCATGAAGAATGGGAACAATGCGTTATACACTGGGATATAAAGTCCAGCAATATCATGCTCGATTCTGATTTTAATGCCAAAATAGGAGACTTTGGTTTGGCTAGGCTAGTTGACCATGCCAAAGGGTTGTCAAACGATGGTGTTGGCTGGAACCATGGGCTATAAGGCTCTTGAATGTGTTTACATAGGTAAGGCTAGTAAGGAATCGGATGTCTATAGTTTTGGAGTTGTTCTATTAGAAATAACTTGTGGAAGAGAAGTCATCAAGCCAAGGGCCAAGGAAGGCCGAGTCAGGCTTGTGGACTGGGTTTGGGAGCTATATGGAACAGAGAGGCTAATTGATGCGGTAGATCCAAAACTTGGTATCGATTTCGATTGGAAGCAACTAGAGTGCTTGATGGTTGTAGGGTTGTGGTGTGCTCATCCAGACTACACTAGCCGTCCTTCCATAAGAAAAGCATTAAATGTTCTCAACTTTAACGCTTCGACACCCGTTCTCCCATCAAAATTGCCAGTCCCTACATACCTGGGGCCTCTATCCACATTCTGTACGGTATCGATTGCTTCGTCTCATGCCACCTCGACTAGCGGCATTCAACGCTCCACATTTACTATGTCTTCTATATAATCCTCTTATTCAGCTTCCTCTGCATTGCTCCAAAGTATAGTATGAGTTCCTACTTTCGGTATATGTTTTCCTCGATATTTTATTTCGGATAGTATTTGCGTCATATAAATTTCTCCATCCCTTCACGTTTAAACTTCCAATTGATCTCCGAGATTAAGTAAGGTAGTATGTATCTTCTTTGATGGTTTTATTATTTGTTATCAATATAATTATTGCTAAGTTATCAAAGAGTTGTTCGAAAAACTGGTGATTGGTGATTTTTTTTTTCCATTAATTATCATAGAAACATCTAATTATATGGCTTAGCTCAAGATAAACATCCTTTAAGTAGTACCCACCGATGGGTAGCTGTGTTGGTTGAGAGTCTCTCATTTATTGCCGAGGTCGAGAGTTCGAAACTCATAGTTGCTAGCATTGTAAATGGGGGGCCATGATAATGGGGGGCCATGCTAGTCTCCCTCAAGGTATAGTCACTGTTAAAGTTCGAAGGTGCCATCGGGTATTGAAGGACCTTGTGACCCCAAATAGCGTAAGTGAAAGGGGGCTCAGGCGGATTCTCGATTACCAAAAAAAAAAAAAACATTTAAGTAGTGATTAGGGCAATAAAAATTTATTGAAGGTTGAACATAGGTCATGTTTAGATGCTCAACTGACAAATAGCTCGTCACAACTGATGGCGGTAATTGTGGACGTGGAAACTTAGCTTAGGGAGCGAGATAAAGGAATCACACTACTTTAGTCTCGAGAATACTAAAACTTAACATAAACTATCATAAACCATATTCTGTGCATGCAAAGAGATTCGCATTGATGACCAGCGGATAGATTCACGGCGGCTCCTACCAGCCTCCCGGTGGGTCTGTCGTTGGGCGGCTGAGGACAACGGGTGTAAAGATGGCTTCCAGATGGTTGCGAGGGTCAGGGTACTTCACGTGTCGTGATTGTAAAAGGAGACTCTAACTGGCAGCCCACTGTGTACTCTCGCAATTGGCCATTGTTTTTGACCAAACAAGAAAAGCCTAATATAAATCAAGAAGGGGGTCCAGTAAACCCAACCTTTTGGGAACACGTGTTTTGCTTTGCATCGTATAATATTGCTAATAATAACCAATAATTGGTCGTACTTTTCAAAATTGGCAGTCATCTTCCGTTCAGCACTGTGCGTAAGCAGTGATTCGGTTTGATATTAGACCAATGCTAAACTTCTTAAACATGATTTGCGAAATTGACACATGAGCGGTGCCCTGAACTATGGATAGCTCTTTACACATTTACCATTCTTTAAAGTTTTGTCAATAAGAACAATTTAAAAATCTACCCATATGGACGCCATAAAGCATACGGTATTAATGGGGCACTCATATAGCTTAAGTGCAATAAAAATAACGTTTTGACTGATAAATGTTTAATGAAACTTTGATGAATCGTAAATGTGTCACATAAGTACAAGTTTTGAGTTTTTTTATGTCATAGGAAAATTTTTAAAGTAAATGTATCACAATAAATATAGTTTAGGATTTTTATATCGCACATAATTTGTAGTTTTTTTATATCTTTTTTCCTTTTATACAACCGTGTTCTCTTCCTTTCTTTCCTAGACTAAAGTCTAGTTGTCAGGGAGCCTGTGTGGACCATCTCATTTTCATGTACATTGAACCGTCTCGAAATTGATCGCAAGTTGCTCAGGAACCAAAAGCCTAGGTCATTAGGACCCACCACATTCACCTATATGAGCATGGTCCACTGTTGATCATGCTGGAATTAGGAAGATAGTATGATAAAATCTTAGTTTGTCCAAAGGAGATGGTGCCTATCAATAGGTCTTTGAAGACAAAAACCGAATAAGTCGGACTGCTCGGTCATAATTAGTAGTCCAGCGGGGGGATGACGCATTTGTTCTATATTGGAACATGTAGGAATATCGTGGAGGCCTCTACAACACGTTGCTATCCAACCTAACCGAAGGAGACGGGCATGATAATTCTAGAGCAAGTTGTAATTTTGATGAGCTTTCCGAGTCACCTGAATCTTCAACCCTATCAAAGGAGTCGCATATCTGATATTCAGAGCTTCTTTTCATGGCCTGTTCATGACCTATCCGGCGGTTCAACAATCAGGAAATTTCTTTGTTCTAGTTCTTTTGTATTTCGAATTTGTTCATGTGAATGAACTAAATCTCTTGTTGTTTTGTTGGAATCTAGTTTCTGAGAGCGTTTATGGAATTCCTTGATGCGTGATGTGATTTGTGGTTGGGTAAAGTCTAGGTTTTTCCCTTGTTTGGATTTCACACTCGAAATTGTTTTGTTGATATATCCTTTGTCTTGAACAATTTCCATTTTGCACATCGAAGCCCTGGTATCACAATCCATTTGAGAATCGATTTAGGGCCCAAAAGTGGTCTGAATACACACTGTACAAACTGCTCCATGGTCCGGACAACGGCCATTCAGCCCACTGTTGGTCTTTTTAGAGTTTTCCTACGTCAATTTTCAATATTCCTTCGCCCCAAAGCTCATTCTAACATGCAATGACGAAACATTCATTCATTTAGACCCCATTTATTCCACAAAAAATATTTTTTGAGAAAACATTTTACTCATTATCCGGCATTTCAATACTTAGGAAAATGTTTTTTAGGTCAACAGAAAATCTATACTTAATTTAGGAAAATGATTTTCTCTTTAAAAAATTGGAAACCATTTTTCAAAATATGACTAGATATTGGTTCTTAGATTGGAAACTTTATGCTTGGGTATGGGAACCCTAATGCTCATTCCTAAGGCCTCAGCATCCAACATCGAGTACTGGGGCTTGGGTCCATTAAGGCCAAGTTCATGACCCTAGTGCCCATGCTTGGGTACCTACGTGGTCCATCACGGTCAAACTTCCTGATGCTAGTGCCTTGGTCTCTAGTGGTCCATCGAGGCTAAGCCCCTAGGATTTGGCAACAGGGCTAGGTCCACAAAGGCCGAGCATAGGACCCTCGTACCCTTGCTTAGCTCCCCCATGTTGGAGCTCAAGTCCATCAAGGCCAACCCTAGAAACTTGATGCTCGTGCTTGGGAACCTTGGCACTCGTGCCCAGGTCCATCAAGGCCATGCTTAGGACCCTAGCGGCTAGCCTCGAGTCCATCGAGGTTGAGCCTAGACCTTGGACCTTAGTGCTCGTGCCTAGATCCCCCACGTTTGAGCTTTGGGTCCAACAAGATTGAGGCCTAAGACTTCCGTGTCCATGCTGAGATCCATTAAGGCCATCACACTCATGTATAATGGAGGAAATTGGTCGCAAAGCTCACTTTGACCTTCACGTGTTTTGATTGACCATCCTGAAAACTTGGGGGAGGTCATCACACTTGTCTATAACAGCAAGCGTACTCACCTTCCTCCCACGCATCGCTTTAGGGAGGACTTCCATGAGTTTCGCCTCTTTTCTATGAGGCGATGGACTCATTCATTAAGAACTAGGGCACCGCCTATTCTTACCATAAAGTAGAAGAAGATCTCATGAGAGGTGTTGACTACAATCAACATCTTCATGACGGATGGCGCCAAATTAGGGAAGACACCTAGAAAATGATGAAGTGGATCATAGCTTACAGAGACGATGTGGTTAGGGAGCGGAAAAGCATTCAAGCACGGAGTTCAAACCATGGTTTTCCTCATGTGGTACCCAGTTTGCTGATCATTCCTAAAGAGGAGATCGTCATTAGCCAACAATTGAGGACAAGGCTTTGAAAGAGGGTCAAGGCATGTCATGATGCCCTCATGGACTTGGATGAAATCAACGCTAGGATAGAGTCAATCCTAGAGGGGAAACACCTCACCTATCACAAAGCTATCGAGGAGAATAGGGACATAGAATGACACCAAGCCAATTTTGTTTAAAGGTTTAGGTGCCATTTAGGCTTAGATGGATTGACCTATGTTTGTACCACTCTCTTGTAAATATGACGGAAAGTGAATAGCAATTTGGTCTTTGCATACTTTGGATTGCTTAGAGATAAACTTTTATGCCTAAAAAGCTCATTCAAATGGGCAAATGCTAATGTTCATGCCTTTTGCATAACCCCAACAATATCAATCCATATCAATGCCCATTATCTGCTACGGTTTAAAACCTGTCGATTTATCAATAAGCATCGTTTCTTCCCAAGAAATCTATTATCATGAAAAATTTTAATATCGTGTCCTTTCAAATCCTCACTAACCATCTTTATATATAGAGGATTACACAAAGGACAAAACTGTTCACACATATGCACAAGTCTTCTCCCCTTTCTATTTTTATCCCTCTCTCTAAATCTATGGCTAGTCGATCCTTTTCCTCTACTTCATCTTCCTTGAGTGATAAGTTTGTCAACCTAGGGAGGGACTTACTCTCGAAACTATTGTTGACTTTTGCTATAATCTTTAAGGAGTCAAAGATTATTGAAGCCATTTGTCGTGACCTACCCTCGCCACTGCCCACAAAGAAAACGGGGGGAAGAGATCGATTTACAGGTACTTGATCATGAAAGGTCCCGTGTGGTTCTCATCCACGAAGGCATCATCACCTTGCCTTATGGGCGAACCTCTTATGAGTTCACTTAATCACAATCATGAGCTCTCACAAGCTTGTACCCCGCGTGACAGTGGAAGGTGTTGTGACTCTATCCTAACGTCGTGGCATGTCTTGATCGACAGTTTTAAGATTGAAAGGAAACCGAACATAAAGGTGAATTTGAGGGCATGATCATGATAGCCTCCCAAGATGTACATCCACCAAAGATGGCATTACTTCATCTTTATCAACTTTATTATCTTAAGTATGCTAAATCACAACTGTGAACCTTTTCCAAAGGTCTATACCCTTCACAATGAGTTTGATTATATGATATAGTTGTTTAAGACGACCTAGAGATAGGATGGGAGTCTCTACTAACCTCTTTTATAGGGGTCGGCTAGAAAACCCAATCGAGGGTTGGGAGTGGTCCCTCAATTCATACGCAACCAGAATCTAGATTCGAGAACTTAGGTTATGCTAATATTTCTATTAGCACCGTTCAATACTTAACAGTATGTTGTGTTACCTAAGGTATCAATGCATTTCTCTTTACTTTTTTTGGGATCATTTTATCTTAAGTTAGGTGATCATGCGTGGATGGTCATTTTCGTGTCATTTTATATCTAAGCAAAATGGAAATAATGCAATCAATTGAATTGAAAGTGCGAAACAGTAAGTAAACAACCAAGGACAATGGTAAATCTATCATACAATCCTAATAAAGGTCAAAATTTGAAAGAAATAAACGAAAACGAGATACCCGCAACTCGGCGAGTGTTTATATAAACAAGAGGAACCCAAGACATATGTCGAGTAAAATGAATACAAAAGAGTGGTTGGAATGGACATCGACCTTCTGCCATCTTCATACCTTCTCCATCTTTGGGATCCTAATCTAAACTAGTCTAAAAAACTGTAACTACATACATAAAATGGAAAGAAACTGTCACGCCTCGATCCTTGAGCGCGCTCCCATCACTCACTTGGTCGATTAAATAGCGATGTCCCAGGATGCATCGCCAACCCATTCATTTTAATACGCATGCGGAAGTACAATAAAATCCTCAGACAATAAAACAATGGGATATGAAAGCAGGATTCCAAATTTCGAACTTTAAAAACAACCACACTTATATACATTGCAAACCATAGTGCAAATATATACAAGGTTAACTACTAAGCCAAGTCCTAAACAACAAGTTCACAAAGCAAAGTCTACAGACAGGGGTGGGGTTTCAATCCTCTCCTGGATCCTCCTTTGGGTCCTCCTCTTGGTCCTCCTCCTCCTCAACGATCTCTCCTTCTTCCATGCTCTAGCTAGAGTCCACTGCTGAGTGCTCTAGAGAATCAGGATCATCACCAAGCTTGGGATCCTTCAGATCTACCATTGATCCACCCTTAGGATCTGCTGTACCCTTCCCCAACGCAACCTCCAAAATGTACAAAGGTACATCATAGTCCAATACAGGGCCCATCCTTTGGCCATTATCGTAATGGCAATACCATGACGGGTATATATGGGGCACCTTTTGGGGTTCACCCACATCAACCCAGATGGTGGATTTCACCATTACATATTCCAGTCCTACCGTTACTAATGCTGAGATGCCTCATTTACCTACCTTAACTAATCACTAGATCAGATGACCAAGGAGTTTGCAAACAGAAAGCTTCTATTCTCCACCATGCTTTTAAGCGAAAGGAAATAAGATTCTAATTGGAAAATTTTCCATAAGGGCATTTTCCCCTCGTTGTCTAAACCAAACCACAAGTGTCGAATCTACCCTCTCGTGTCTATGTTGCATTTGGTCTTAACAGTAGAATGGGTTTTGAGAAGGAAAAAGAAAATGCAAATAAACAAACTATTTGATTATTGCTTGAAGTTTCCCGTTGAATTTGTTATAGGCACAAGTTTATGATTATTGTGATGTTCTAAGTGTTTGTGGAGACTTGAAGGTAGAGACAGACTCTTGGAGAATGCAAGAAAATGGCTTGCTTAGCGCTTGGGCAAACCAAGCAACTTAGTAAGCACTTATTAACGAGTGCCGGACACCTGGAGTGCCAAAATTTGGCATGGATGGACACTTAAGTGCCAAAAGTTAGGAAAATGATACTTAAGTGCCAAAATCGAAGTAAAATGGATTACTTAAGTGCCACTCTGGCGAAAATCCTGTCAAAATATTAACGTGGCAATTTTCCGGTGAAATAAATGCAAAACGACATCGTTTTGATGCTAACATGGTAAAAAAATTAATATGAAAATTAATAAAATTAAATTTAAAACTAAAATTATTTAAAAAATTTAAAAATAAAAATACAAATACTAAAAAAAATTAAATAAATAAATAAATAACTTTTTTTATTTTACAAAAAAGGGAAGGGGCGATTGAGGGCTGAGCCCTTGCCGCCGCCGCCTCCCCTGCCGTGGGAAGGTAGGGCCCGGCGATGGAGGAGGAGGGTCGGCCGAGGTCACCGGGCCTTGCCTTCTTGGTAGCGGTGGGGAGGCAACGACGGTGAGGGCTTAGCCCTTAGCCACCCCCCCCAAATTTTTATTTTTATTTTAAAAATTTTAAAATTTTTATTTTTATTTTTAAATGTTTTAAAGAAATTTAGTTTTAAATTTAATTTAATTAATTTTTATATTATTTTTTACCATGTTAGCACCAAAACGACATCGTTTTCGTATTGTCTAGCCACGTCAGGATGTAAAACGATGCAATTTTGCAATTATTTCGCTGGTAAATCGCAAAGTCAGCATTTTGGCCGGACTTTCGCCGGAGTGGCACTTAAGTAATCAAATTTACTCCCATTTTGGCACTTAAGTGTCACTTTCCTAATTTTAGGCACTTAAGTGTCCCTCCGTATCAAGTTTTGGTACTTGGGCTGTACTTCTCCCACTTATTAACAATCAATTTTAAAGACTATTTTGTATCTAACTTGTCGAAATCCTAGAGAGTTTTTTGGAGCCATGTTGAAAGCATAAGAAGTGGGTGTCATAGAGAACCATCTAAGCCTTGTTTGGTATTCCAAACTATGACTGGATTTCGATAAAATAGAATGCTAGATTTATTAAAAATATGTTATAAAATAAATTTATTAAAGAATGTGTAGGATTATAAGTGACCCTTTAAACAAGTGGGCCTCAAACAACAAACAAATAGTGTGACACATTATTTAACAAATCAATTTTCAGCTATAGTAAATCTACTTTTTTCTAATGAGAATAAATCATATTCCTTTAATTTATCGTGTTTGGTAGCATGGAATGAAGAGAAGAGATATCAAAGTTCGAAATAAAACTGTAATAGTATATTTTCTTTTCATGAGGGGTTAGGTGAAAATGAAAGATGGTTAATGGAAATGGTTGAGTAGACATTACACGTGATAATCTAATAAACAGACAAACAATCGAGATTTTATTCAGAGACGAAAATTTGATATGATGGGATATGCATTTCTTATGTATGTAATTTGGCAAGTCTTATAATAATTTACACATTCAAAACTGTGAATCATATTTTTCAGCCTCAAAGTGATACTAAATGCTAGAATTAGAGAATCATTACTATTTCCTTTCCTTACTTTTTTTAATTCAGTTTTTTTTTAATTATTTTTTCATTCCCAAATCGCAAGGGTTCTATATCGTTTCATGAGTAATACATCAATCCCTTTCTATATTTAATTTAGTTTGACATTTGGGTGCTCGTTATTTATCATATTGATGTTATGTGTTATTTTTACCTGGTCAATTCGTGCATCATATTCAAAATTTCAAAGTCTTTACTAATTGCGGATTGCTTTATATGTCTATTGAAGTGGGAACAAAACGGGCCTACAAGGAGCCCTTGACTAGTAGTCTGATTGATTCGTTGTAGTCCTGACTGACGTTTCGAGCTCTTATCACCCAGGTTTTTTTGACCAATTCCTCATATGATCAAGCCGATGATGGACTGAGGAGAATTCCATATACTGTGCTTCTACTACACCTGTAGTTTACACATACATTAACTAAATTGCGGCAGTAATAATTTATTTTTTTATTAAATCATGTTTTGAATTTGAACTGTTTATTTAACTTGACCCGGTTAGGTAATTGTCAAGTTTGACAGCACAATAAAATTCAAGAGTTGGACTCGCCTGGGGGGTGAAAAAGGTCTTTATCAAAGAAGACAAAAACAAAGCGAAACATACCTAGGTCATGTTTTCGCCTGATACTCCTGCTCGTCCCTTTCTCCTTGAAGTCCAGCAGCAAGTGGGCTCCCTACATTAACAAGGGATTTGATGGCCACACATTAAAGTTCCTTGAGAGACGCGCCGCCAACAAATGGCCGCGCGGAGATAGCACGTACGTGGCCGTGGCAGAGCCGGAACATCCGATGGAATTGTGACTTGAGTATTATATCCATTTGAATTATTTAATTATGAATATTTTGGATTTGGATTTAATGTATGTGTAAAAAATACTTGGGTTTGTAAGGGATTGTAACTTGAATTCTTTCATTTTTATTAAATTATTTACAGTCCATAAATGCAGGCATCGACACCCAGTACTAAATCGTAAATTCTTGACGTCTGTTATTATTCTTTATTTATTTTCTTTGGCTTTTCATATTAACGTAAATTGCACCATCATGAATGACTTGTGCACCAATATACTATAACACTTTTCGACGTGGACAGAGATTAATCGTCAAAGACTCAAGCAGATATGGCTGTTAATAAATATCTAGAACGGTAGACCGGTATGAATTATTAGTAACAAATAGAAGAGAGTGTGGCTAGTTACGTAAGTCTTGTCGTTATCCTGCATGTCATGTCGGAAAGCTTCATTAAGAAGTTGACCTGACATGGAAAAAAGTGTTGAAAAAAAGGTATGCTTTCACATTTTAGATGGTGATAGTGTTACAATAAAACAATCTTCCAATAAAAAAAACATAATATAAAATTAATGAATATAATGTAACAATATCAAATGTAGCTATTATTAATCTAACGAATGAGAAGATGTCTTTTCGTGAGTGTAAATCTTCATCACTCTCCCTATGATATATGTGATGAATATGTTTTTTTTTTCTCTCTCTTCAATTTTGTGGAAATAGCAAATGTGTGAAATAGAATTCATTCATTCTCCCTAGAACTACCAAATATCAACCTTTAATCAAGATTTAATATATGGATTCTACATGCCTAGTTGTCAAAAATATATTGCCCATAATATATTTTACTAAATTGGGCATGTATCAAATATTAGATTATTGACTTAATAAGCCATATTAATGGGTTAAATCTTGTCAAGTCCAACAAATATAGAAATATATTCTACATGCCTAGTTGTCAAAAATATATTCCGTGAAACAAGAATTAGAAAATCCATAAAACATTTTTCTAAAAATTATTTTTCACAAAACGAACAAAGTCTTAGGGTATATTTGATTCGTTTGAATCAATAATTTGAAAAACACATTCCTAATAATAATTGATGGTATCGCTTACAAAGTAAATTAACGAAAAAAATATTTTCATCATTAAGCGAAAATACCCAGATATATATTGTTGTTGATAATAAACATATTTTCCAATTGAATAATTTCTCTAAGTGATACGATGGTAGTGATATTTCCTGAACGTTTTTAGCTAAAACACACCCATTCTATGTTAATTGAACAAATTAGCCTTCAACTTCTTAAGCACGTATTGATACTTAATAACACATCTTTTAGGGAAAGATAATTTATGAGTTGCTACTTTCCTATCTTGATTTAAATGGGGATGTAGACGATTTGGAATTCAATACAGAGGTCGCAACTATGGTCGAGACGAAGATGAGTATTGTGATGAAACCCTCGATCGGAATGTGTATGGTGCACGGTGAGGGAGAGGCTGTCATGGTGGGTATGGCGGTCGGTGGAATCGCGAATGGGAAGATGGAGTGCTTATGACATTTGGTGGCCAAGTAATCCCCTTCAGCTGCCCATAAGAATTTCTTCTCAAATATTCGCAAACCACTTCATTTTGATGGCCAAAAATGCCATGGCAGCAGCCGACACGAATTTCCCTCCAATCCTTCATATAACATATCAAATTGGTAGCCAAAAATCCAATTAAGGGTGCCCATCCGAATTTTCAAAAATTATTTTTGTCCAATTTGATTTTTTCGCAAAATTCTGGGCTTGACTGAATTTTCCCAAAAGATGAGACGAGATCCTAAAAATAAATTGTGACACGCTCGAACGTTTGATTCCCGAAATCGAAGTCAATTTCGTGGTTAAAATCAATCGGACGTGATTTTAGTACAATCTAACCTACCGGGTAGCTTTTAGGGATTTTATCACGATTATATCCCTCAACGGCTTCACCTAATAGGTTAATTAACTCGTGAGTAACTAGCTCAGAGAAAATGACCATAAGCGCGTCGGTGAAAAGCCCATTTTATTTTATCGAGATGAGATCAAAATTCAGGATTTCACATGCAAAGTTTAGCGGACTAATCTTGAGTACAAGAGCACCTACAAATTTATTTCCAAAATGTTTGAACAAAAAACAAAAATGGATTACTCTAAATTGTTTCCAAAAAGAGGGATTACTGATATAGCTTTGGCCATGGGACAAGGATTAGGAACCGACACCCAGACCCCTAGAGTGCAAAATGTTGGCACAAATGGACACTTAAGTGCCAAAATCGAAGCAAAATGGATCACTTAAGTACTACCAGCGATAAAATCTGGCCAAAAAGCAAACGTGGCAATTTTCCAGCGAGTTGTGCGCAAAACGATGTCATTTTGCATGCTGATATGGCTAAAACAGTGTCAAAACGACATCGTTTTTGTGTGTGGTTTGTTGAGTCAGCCTTCCAGCAAGCCACATAAGTGAAAAAAATTAATAAAAAAATGCCATGTAGGATTTTTGGTGAAGTTCACTGGATGTGGCACTCAAGTATCCCATTTTTCATAAAAAGTGGCACTTAAATGCCACTTTCGTAAGTTTTGGCATTTAAGTGTCCCTTTGGCACTTAAGTGTCCCTTTATGCCAACTTTTGACACTTAAAGAGCCCTTGGAGTAAACTATTTTAGCTATGCAATCACAACCACCAATAAATTTTAGTGTAATTCTAGAATACATCAGTGGTCTGAACTTTTTTTTCTACACACTGTTTCATCCATCCTTGATTTGATAAAAGTAAGAGAATGAGAAATTAAATCTCTTAGATTAAGGATTGTTGAGACCCCTTAAATTTATGTTTTCACTGACAATATATGCCCTAATTTTGCTTAACTTTAAAGCACCTGCACAAAATTTGGGATTGACTGTTGTGATAATTCTTGAAAAACCAAGAAAGAATGGGTCATATTTTTCTTGTCCTCAAACCAAACCTTTGACTAATAAGTTATATTAACATGGACATCGTCATATGCAAACTTAACTAAAAAAAAAAAAAAAATGTAACAGAGGCCCATATTTATAACTCAACATTCAAAGGTTTAGTTATGGAGAAAAACACGGCCCAAAATGATTTACTTCCGAAGTGAATACCTTGAAAAAAATTTCGTTTATTTTATTGTACCTACAAATGGAGCTATCAAAATAAAAAAAGAAATTTTGGATTAAAAAAAGTAAAAATAAAGCAAAAAGATACTTATTCTCTAAACTTAATCAATATCCTGAGTTTCTTTTTTGCCTAATTGAATTCTTGAACTACATATTTTTTTTTCTTTCATATTGATCCTGTTGTTAGAAAAATAAATGGCCATCAATATGATGTTAAGTGCCATGCTAGCATCCTACGTCGATGTGATGGTTACGTCTTATGCCTCATTTATCTAACTTACCACTGGATCAGATGATTGAGGAGTTTGCAAAAAAGGAGCTTCGATCCTCCAACTCTCTTTAAGTGAAAGAAAAAAAGATTATTTTTAGAAAATTTCTAAACCAAACAATGAGTGTTTAAAATTATCCCTTGTCTGCCTTAACTTTAGTCTTCAAAGCAAAATGGCTTTTGAGAAGGGGGAGAAAAAGAAAAGAAAATAACCAAATTGATAAAATCTACCTATCTTGGTCGGGGCCCACCCCGATGTGACCTTAATTTTGCACTTACAAGTTATTATAACCCTATGTTGATGTTTATTTTGTACAGTTCCTCCTTTCCAAATTCAAGTGCTTTGCACATCCAATTGTAAAGTGAGCCCTAAATTCTCAAGTTGGTGTCGAACTCAAAGGAACATTCCGATATTGTATATGATAAATACTAGCATCTCAAATGAAGTTCCTTATTAGCTACCTAAAATTTTATCGAACATTGAATGATTGGATCTTTCGGGTAATATGCTTGCAACATATCCTAAATTATTGGAAAAAGTATGCCACTATGTGGGTTAGGATCTCGCTTGAATCCCTGCGTGGTGCTCAGCGCTCAGTGCTCATGTAGTCTTTATTGACTTGTAGTTCTTCTCCATCACAAAATTGCTTACCAACATTAAAGTTCATGCTCTTTTGTCACATTCACGAGTAGAATGATGGAAAGAAACACTGTGCACAATGTTGACTATGATTGGGTCACGTATGAAGCGATCATCCAACTTGTCAAGATTTAGCAGCGGAGTCATTAAATGACTTCCGCTGCCGGATAAGCCGCCCACACAGGGAAATGCGAACCACAGAAAGGAGCGCTTTGGATAAGGCCAAGCGTGTACGCAATGATAGCGGGTGAAAGGGCATGAGCCCTGATCGCAACCAATGCTAATGCTCGATTGCCACAATGTCACCTGAACAACCCGAAGACCCCAAGAAAGACTAACATTGATGCAGTGATGGCTAGCAAAGCCTAAATTCTTAGCAGTAGGGTCCATCGACTTTCGAACTTATCCGCATGGCTGCAGCGCTTCCTCTGCTCGTCCGACTATCTGGAGCCAAAGACATGGATTCGTCCATGATCATCGACTCTCTCTCTCTCTCTCTCTCTCTCTCAAAAGAGAGCCGAGAAAATGGTGCACCGATGCCAGTGATGACGAAGGATCTTTTATACTTATTATAGTATGAAGGGGGAATGAATGTGTGGTGGCTACCATATAGGTGATGCTCTGAGGTTCCCTTTTACTGATGCAGCTTTGGCCGAGTGTTGAGAATTAGGAACTCCTAAAGTAAATTACTTTAGCAAAGCAATTAGAATCATTACTTAATTTTAGAGTAGTTATACAATGCATAACCAATATAATTTTTTTTTCTAAAAATAGTATTATCCATTCTTGATTTGATAATATGAGAAGTTAAAACTCTCAATCAAGGATGGTTGAAATCGCTAAAGTTACCTTTACATTAGCAACATATCCCAATTTTTGCTTAATTTTAGAAGCACCTACACAACAATTGGGATGGATTGTTATGGTCATTCTTGAAATACCAACATAGAATGGGTTGTTATTTCCTTGTCCTCGAACCAAACATCAAATTGGTAGATTATATTAACATGAACATCACCTACATGCAAATTTAATAAAAACATAATATTTGTATAACTCATCAGCAAGAGGTTTAGTGATGGAGGAAAATAAACTAATTTACTTTCCAAGTGAAAACCTTGAAAATTTTTATGTTTAATAGATTGCACCGGCAGAGCTATCGAAGCAATAAAAAGTGGTGGCGGCACCAGTAGGGGTGAGCATGGTCCGAGTTGGGCCGATCCACCCCCTAACCCTAGGACCAACCTGTACAATGCCGGTCTTCAATTTTTGGGACCGAGAACTGACCCTATTGAGCTTAAGACCAAGGACTAAACCGACCCAATGGGTTCGATCCGGTTCCAAGGTCAACCTAGACTAATCGATAATTTTTTATATCATTTTTTGTACTCCTTAAAAAAAAAAAAGATTGAGGATCGGACTGACCCAATGGGTTTGGTCCGGTTTCAAGGTCAATCCAGGACTAACTAATAATTTTTTATTTCATTTTTTCTACTTTTTGAAAGGACAATCAAGGATCGTATTAACCCAATGGGTTGAATGATAAGCAAGGTCAGCTAAGAAATGCAAGCGGTGAAGGTCAAGTGGGGTGAGCATCGAACAAAATGAGCATCGAATGTTGAGTGGGGAGCAACAATCCAAGCGAGCATTGGGCGGTGAGCAACACGAGTGACCCAAAGCAAGTGAGGGGAGTGTCGGGTGGCGAGCGGAGAAGTTGTTTTTTTCGATTTTCGCAAATTGAAGACTAAGAGGACAAATAAGATAGAATAGAACGAATACTAAAGGAGGATGCCATAGTGAGTTGTTTATACCTTTTTGGATGCCATGAAGACTCTTCACAAAAACATTTTCCTCCTTCATAAATAATGACTATTGACGCCGTAAAATACATTAAAAATCTAAATTATTAAAGAATAATGTAAAATTACTTTTTTTTTTTGTGACCTAGGGAACCCCCGTGCGCCGCTTCGTGGCGAAGTAAAACCTAAGGGTGACATGTGCTAGCCACCACACATGTGCCACCGGGTAAGTCACCCTGCGACGCCCAGGATTCGAACGCTCGACCTTTTGCGAGAGGAAGAACGCCCGCTCCAGCGACGCCACCTAAGTGGGTGGTTGTAAAATTACTTTAATTGATCTCGAAAGAAATGTTTAATGTTGTTGATGCTGTTTATTTTAAAGTTTTTTTATATAAAAATTATAGATAATATATTAGATATATATATATATATATATATATATATATATTCAGGGTTGATCCAGATTGGACCAATTTGGAACTCTCAAAACCGATGATTGACCCGCACAGTGTTGGTCCAGAAATTCTAGGACCAAGAACCAACCTAGTCTCACTAGGAACCAGACCAGGACTGGTAGAGTTGGGCTAGTCCAAGGTCGGTTTAGGGTTGACCTTGGACTGATTCTCACCCGTAGGCACCAGTACTCCTCAAACTTTTGCAAAAGTAATCACCTTTTGGAAATTCTATTTTGTCCCATTGTAATATTTACTTTTGCACCAGTACTCCTCAAACTGTGCACCAGTACTCCTCATACTTTTGCAAAAGTAATCTGCTTTTGGAATTTCATTTTTTTTTCAATTGGATTTCTGGACTATATACCTTTTTGTTTAAATTGATCTTGCAGTTAAAAAAAAAAAATCAACGGACACGCCAAAATGGCTATTGATTTGCTATTAAAATGCCGAGATGCCTCATTTACCTACGTTAACTAATCACTAGATCAGACGATCAAGGAGTTTGCAAACAGAAAGCTTCTATCCTCCAACACGCTTTTAAGCAAAATGAAGTAAGATTCTAATTGGAAAATTTTCCATAAGGGCATCTTCCCCTCGTTGTCTAAACCAAACCACAAGTGTCGAATCTACCCTCTCGTGTTTGCTTTGCATTTGGTCTTAACAGCAGAATGGGTTTTGAGAAGGAAAAAGAAAATGCAAATAAACAAACTATTTAATTATTGCTCGAAGTTTCCTGTTGAATTTGATATAGGCACAAGGTTATGATTATTGTGATGTTCTAAGTGTTTGTGGAGACTTGAAGGTAGAGACGGATTCTCGGAGAATGCAAGAAGATGGCCTGCTTAGCGCTTGGGCAAACCAAGCAACGCATTAAGCACTTAGTAATGAGTGCCGGACACTTGGAATGCCAAAATTTGGCATGGATGGACACTTAAGTGCCAAAATTAGAGAAAAATGGATCACTTAAGAGCCACTCTGGCAAAAATCTTGCCAAAATGTTGACGTGGCGATTTTCCGGCGAAATAAATGCAAAACGGAGTCGTTTTGATGCTTGATATGGTAAAAAATTAATATAAAAATTAATAAAATTAAATATAAAACTAAAATTATTTAAAACATTTAAAAATAAAAATAAAAATATGAAAAAATTAAAAACAACAAATATATATATATATATTTTTTTTTTTTACAAAAAAAGGGAATGGGCAATTGAGGGCTAAGCCCTCCTGGTCGTCGGCGGGAAGGTAGGTCCCTCCTCCGGCCCCGCCTCCCCGCCGACGGTAGGGAGGCAAGCGGCGCCAAGGGCTCAGCCCTCAGCCACCCCCTCTTTTTTATTTTATTTTATTTATTAAAATTTTCTAATATTTGTTTTTTATTTTTAAATGTTTTAAAAATTTTAGTTTTAAGTTTAAGTTAATTATTTTTTATATTATTTTTTAACACGTTAACACCAAAACGACATCATTTTCATATTGTCTAGCCATGTTAGCATGCAAAATGATGCCATTTTGCACTTATTTCGCTGGTAAATTGCAACGTCAGCATTTTGGTCGGATTTTCACCGGAGTGGCACTTAAGTAATTTATTTTGCTTCGATTTTGATACTTAAGTGTCACTTTCCTAACTTTAAGCACTTAAGTATCCCTCCGTACCAAGTTTTGGCACTTGGACTATACTTCTCCCACTTATTAACATTCAATTTTGAAGACTATTTTGTACCTGACTTGTCGGAATCCTAGAGAGTTTTTTGGAGCTGTGTTGAAAGCATAAGAAGTGGGTGTCATAGAGAACCATCTAAGCCTTGTTTGGTATTCCGAACTGTGACCAGATTTCGATGGAAAAAGAATGCTAGATTTATTAAAAATATATTATAAAATAAATTTATTAAAGAGTGTGTTGGATTATAAGCGACCCTTTAAACAAGTGGGCCTCAAACAACAAACAAATAGTGTGACATATTATTTAACAAATCAATTTTCAGCTATAGTAAATCTAGTTTTTTCTAATGAGAATAAAGTCGTATTCCTTTAATTTATCGTGTTTGGTAGCATGGAATGAAGAGGAAAGATATCAAAGTTCGAAATAAAATTGTCATAGTATATTTTCTTTTCATGAAAGGTTAGGTGAAAATGAAAGATGGTTAATGGAAATGGTTGAGTAGACATTACACCTGATAACCTAATAAACAAACAAACAATCGAGATTTTATTCAGAGAAGAAAATTTGATATGATGGGATATGCATTTCTTATATTTGTAATTTGGCAAGTCTTATAATAATTTACACATTCAAAACTGTGAATCATATTTTCGGCCTCAAAGTGATACTAAATGCTAGAATTAGAGATTCATTACCATTTCCTTTCCTTACTTTTTTTTGATTCAGTTTTTTTTATTCTTATTTTTTCATTCCCAAATCGCAAGGGTTCTATATCGTTTCATGAGTAATACATCAATCCCTTTCTATATTTAATTGAGTTTGAAATTTGGGTGCTCGTTATTTATCATATTGAGTTTATGTGTTATTTTTACCAGGTCAATTCGTGCATCAGATTCAAAATTTCAAAGTCTTTACTAGTTGCAAATTGCTTTATATGTTTATTGACGTGGGAACAAAACGGGCCTACAAGGAGTCCTTGACTGGTAGTTTGATTGATTCGTTGTAGTCCTAATTGACGTTTCGAGCTCTTTTCACCCAGGTTTTTTGACCAATTCCTCATATGATCAAGCTGATGATGGACTGAGGAGAATTCAATATACTATGCTTATACTACGCTATAGTTTACACATACATTAACTAAATTGCAGCAGTAATAATTTATTTTTCTATTAAATCATGTATTGAATTTGAACTATTTATTTAACTTGACCCGGTTAGGTATATGTCAAGTTTGACAGCACAATAAAATTCAAGAGTTGGACTCGCCTGGGGTGAAAAAGGTCTTTATGAAAGAAGACAAAAACAAAGTGAAACAGACATAAGCGAAAGGAAAAAAGATTCTTTTTAGACAATTTCTAAACCAAATAATGAGTGTTTAAATTACCTCTTGTCTGCCTAACTTTAGTCTTCATGGCAAAATGGCTTTTGAGAAGGGGGAGAAAAAGAGAAGAAAATAACCAAACTGATAAAATCTACCTATCTTGGTCGGGGCCCACTCCAATGTGGCCTTAATTTTGCACTTACTAGTTATTATAACCCTATGTTGATGTTTATTCTATACAGTTCCTCCTTTGCAAATTCAAGTGCTTTTCACATCCAATTGTAAAGTGAGACCTAAATTCCCAAGTTGGTGTCGAACTTAAAGGAACATTTCGATATTGTATATGATGAATACTAGCATCTCAAATGAAGTTCCCTATTAGCTTACCTAAAATTTTATCCAACATTGAATGATTGGATCTTTCAGGCAATATGCTTGCAACATATCCTAAATTATTGTGGGTTAGGATCTCGCTTGAATCCCTGCGTGGTGCTTAGCGCTCAGTGCTCACGTAGTCTGCTATTGACTTGTATTTCTTCTCCATCACAGAATTGCTTACCAACATTAAAGTTCATGCTCTTTTGTCACATTCACGAGTAGAATGATGGAAAGAAACACTGTGCACAATGTTGACTATGACTGGGTCACGTATGAAGCGATCATCCAACTTTTCAACATTTAGCAGCTGAGTCATTAAATGACCCCTTCCCACTTCCTCACTCCTCAGTGACAAGAAACGAAAGAAAAAGGTGGGACTATCATCTCCTTTCGCAGATCGCCCAAAGCCAACTAGCCGAAAACTACCTATCATAGTCGAGAAGCCATGCCCAATGAGTTCCTGTGCCCTGTTTTCAGGGTCTCCCATGGGGAGAGGAGATGAACAGTAAGGAAAATGAATAAAAAAAGAAGAAGAAGAAAACAATGAAAGATTGAAAAAAAGGAATGAAAGAAGATTGAGAACATTAATAGTAAAAGTAGAAAAATTAAACAACTTATAAAATCTCTTAAAACCACATCATTTTGAGAAGCCATGCGCCTGATGTTGAAAACCTTATCACATAAAATAACTAGCATCATCATCAATTGCCGGCCTCAATTGGTCGAATGAACTATAATGAAAAATTATCAAAAAAATTAGGACTACATAGGTCAAAATAGAAAATTTATAATTGAACTGGTATCCATACAATAAATTTTAGATTTTTTTGGGTAATTTTCAATGTATCAACTTTCTTCATTGGTCATTAAATATGTGCCCTAGAGGATAGTCTCTAATTACATAAAAATGCTGGATTTCATTAAATTGGTTCACAAAAGCAATATGTCGAAGCAATTATTGATGCTTTAAAATAACTCACTTGTATAAAGAGCTATCAGTGTGAAGCGTCACATATATAACAATTTAGTAAATTAGTTTTAATAAGTCAAGCATTGATCTAATAGCAGACGGGGTCATTGACTTTGTCTTGTGTTAAACGTATCCATTATTGCTTTGTTATAGTAATACTATATGATGCAATAAAAATACTAGTTCAAATCTCACTAGAGCAACGATTACCAAAGGTTAGGTCTACCGGACGCCCTTCCTCTTTTCTTTTTTTTTTTTTTTCCTTTTTTTGGTCCGAAGGGTTTAGGAGACTTTGTCAATATTAGGCTTTGGTTATTCGCTTAAGAACGACAATTGACCGTCAGTGACTAATCCATATATTTGACCTTCAACCTTAAATAGATTTTTTAATTGCTGTGTTATTAGGAAATAGATTGAACAAATTGAATACTGATCGATAAGAAGAAAATAGTCCACAACGGCTCACATAAAATAGTCCATGATCTAGTTTCAATTTTATATAGATGAACACATATAGATATTTTTTTGTTCCTTGGAATTAAAAAAAAAAGAAATCCGTTTGGTAAATTTTTGTTCTCAAGAATAAAATTCTTTTTTTTTTTTTTTCCGGGTAAATTTGGAACAAAATCAATAAGTAAAAAAAGTTGCTTTTTTATTACCTAGAATAATTCATATAATCAAGTATAATTTTTCTTCTTTTCTCTTTTCATTTTTTCTTTTCTCCTTCTCTCTTTTTCTTCACTGGCCACTGCCGGCCACCACTACTATAGTTGGCAACCGGCTAGGTGAGATCTGGCAAGCTTGCTTGGCCGCCATGAGGCTTGGCCTTGTCATATTTGGGCGAGGCCCAACCAACGCAAGGTTGGGCCTTGAGGTTGACCTTGCGCCGCTTGGGCAAAGTTGAGCCTTGCAGTGGCCAAGCGAGGTCCGACAAGTCCGACAAACTCACCGGACCTCGCCTAGCTAGTCATCGGCCATTACCTTGGCTGGCCACTGGCCACAAAGACAAGAAGAAGAAGAGAAAAGGAAAAAGAGAAATAAGAAATATATAATAAAAGTATTAAAAAATAAAAGAAACAAAAAAATAAAATCTTACCAAACATATTTTTATCTCGAGAATAGAAATTTTGGATTGTTATCAAGTGTCTTCAAATACTTAGAAATTGTTCTCAAGAACAGAATGAAAAAAATCACTTTTTAGCAAAAATTGTTCTTGAGAATATAATGGTTACTAAACGATCCCTTACTTAGCTCTTGTGATTGCTCACCTTTGCAGTGTCTTAGCAGTTTCTTCCTTCACAAGTTCATGGGTGGTTGATTCGCAAATAGATGATGTGATATAATATGTATATTTAAAATAAATCATGTAATCGATTTTATCTACATGATGAATATATACTAATTCAATGTAAATGACTTAGCAATTGAATTAATATTTATTACTATTAGATGTAGGAAACATTAAGACATAATAAATCACTATAAAAGTGAAATAATGTGAAAGTATTTTTTTCTTTGGTTAGTTGAAACTAGATACGTTTATCTTGTGGAGTCTCATCATCATCATCTTCTTCTTCTTCTTCTTCTTCTTCTTCTTCTTCTTCTTCTTCTTTTAATATACCAAAAGTTAACAATTACTTTAGTGTGGCCTTGAACCTTCGCGGATCACTGTTCACGCAGATGCTCTTTACGGTTTCGCGCGTTACTGTTCACCCGCCTGCGCGCTTGCTCGTTCTGCCCGATTCCACCATCCGATTGTGCCCGTTTTTGGAGACGAGCTCCCTCCTTAGCCGATCTTCCTTTCCACCGAGCGATTTCCCCTGGTGTGTCTTCCTCGGCCGGGATTCTCATTTTGAGTTTTTAGGGCTTCAGTTTCTGGAATCAATTGTTTCGCATGGCTTCCGCCTCTGCGATTGCTGATGATATTCGGGGAAAGGGCCACATGGATGCGTCGGTTGAGCATCCCAACCCCCCTCCCCCGCTTGTTCACCCCGTTGTTATGCGGTATTCCTCTGTTGTAAGAGGTGCTCGATCCCAGTCTGGTCGCTCGCGTAGCAGGGGACGAAGCAGAGCTCGAAAGGCTCATTCCGCTGGTGGGTGTCTCTGCTCGGCTTAATGCTGTGGGATGTGAAAATGTCTCTTCTGGGGTCTCAATTCGTAAGGATAAGAGAATCTCATTTAGCCGAGACTCGGTTGCTCGTCCGATGCCTGCTTCGCGAGAACAGGAGCCGAAACCTGTTCAGAATAGCTCGAAGAAGGCGTCTGGGACTTCTTCCACGATCCCTCCGGGTAGTAAACCCTAGACCCAAGCTCGCTCCTAGGCGGCTGTAACCCGTTCTGCGACCAAAGGTTATGGTTTATCCTTCGTTCCTCCAGCTACCATTGAAAATTCGAAAATTCTGCAGATGCCGGACGAATTGCTGGAGTCGACTCATCCTAAATGGGAGGAGTGTCTTGTTGGCTATTATATTGGTAAACGGCTACCCTCCCAGCTCACGGAGGACGCCCTCAAGCATGCATGGGGCCACCAGCTGATCGAGGTAATTGCTACAGACCTTGGCTTCTATTTTTTCCACATCCCGGATGGTGAATTCAAAAGAAGAGTATTGGATGGAGGCCCGATTACGGTAGCTAAAATCCCCTTGATCTTACAGCAATGGCACCCTATGTTGGAGCTCAAGAAAGTAGCTCATAACACTTGTCCCTATCTGGATCCGTCTTAGGAATGTGCCTGTGGCGTTATGGTTAGCTGCTGGGATTAGTTTTTTAGAGAGTGGTATTGGCAAACCGCTTTTTGTTGATAATCGAACGGAGCATATGGCAATGGTGGCCTTTGCTCGCGTCTGTGTGGAGATTGATGCATCTAACTCCCTTCCTGAAGTGGTGGAATTCATGATGAAAGGGGAACTCAAAATAGTTACAGTTCAATATGAATGGATTTCGTCCCTCTACCCTTCTTGCTCTACATTTGGCCATAAGTGTCCTGTGCTTACTGCAGATGGCCCCCCCAAAGTTGGTCCTTCTCTCACAAGGACTCATGGCCCTCCGTGCAAAATGAATGGCGTGAAGTGAGAAGTAGGCGGAATAAGAACATCCCTGATGCGCAGGTAGTTAATCCGACTCTGGTTCCTCCCATCCCCCCCAACCTGGTGGGGATCAGCAAGGAATACTGTGCCACAGAAGCCTTTGGCCTCTGATACTCAACCGATAATTAGAAGGCAGGAAGAAGCTCCGCCCTCGATTGATCTTTTCCTGCGCACTTCTCCTAACCCTGCACCTTCTGCCTTACTGCAAATACAGGGGTCCCCTGCTTCGAACAAGTTGGGCTCATCAGATGAAGAAGACTGTGAAGACATCTGCTCTGGTGAATCTGAATCTGTCTCTCCATGTAAGGTGCCTTTATCCATTCCTGAGGAACGTGATAAAGCACCTCCTCAGAAGCTAATCCAAGATCCCCATATCCATAAGAAAGGAATTCTCCGCTCGGAATCTGCTGAGCCGACTGTTCCTCCTGGCCCGAAGCCTATTCCTCCCTCAGCGAGAAAATGAGGGGACAGGAGAAGGTAATCTATTTTCTCTCGAATCATGTTTTTTGGTGTTTGGAATATTAGGGGTCTTGGAGATGCCCTCAAGCAAGCTGAGATTAGGAATTTTGTTAGAACCAATCGATTGAGTTGCATTGGTATCCTAGAGACTAAAATCTCCCTTGCTGCTCACTCCCCTGTTTCTGCTTCTCTTCTATCTGGTTGGTGTTGGTCTATGAACTACTCTAACTTGATCGGGGCCGTATTTGGATAGGATGGAATCCTTTGGCTGTGTCTTTTTGCACCTCTACTTGCACTGCTCAGGCCATTCATGGCCATTTGGAGTGTCTTATTTTGGGTATTGCATTTAATTTATCTGTTGTCTATGCGGAGCACTCCTTTGTCTTGAGGAGACCTCTCTGGGATGATTTGATTTCAACTAGTGCTCTATGTCTAGATATCCCTTGGATTGTTGCTGGCGATTTCAATGCCATCCGTTATGCTTCGGATAGAGCTGATAGGTCCAACTATTGGATTCCAGCGTTTGAGGATTTTGGTGATTGTCTTATCCAAGCGAGGCTGGATGACCTTTGTTTTGTGGGAAATAGGTTTACTTGGTCAGCCTCTTCTGGTCCTATGCGAAGATAGAGAAAGATAGATAGAGTGCTTACCAATGCAGCTTGGAACTCTGCTTTCTCCTACTCTGAAGCCAATTTTTTGGCCCGTGGAATGTCCGATCACTCACCTATGATTGTCAGGATCATCCCTGTTCCGAACTCCCGTAGGCCTTTCAAATTCTTCAATTTTTGGATGACGAACCCCTCTTTTTTTGAGCTGGTTCGGCAGGTTTGGGAGTCCCATATCTCTGGTTCGCCTATGTTTATCTTATGTTGCAAGCTTCGGGCCCTTAAGCGAAGACTTAAGCTTCTAAACAGGGAATCTTACTTTGATATTTCAGTTAGGACTGCTGATGCTAGGCGATTGCTTTTGGAAGCCCAGAACGCTATGCAACTTGATCCTCATAATCAAGCCTTGGCTAAAAATGAAAAGGATCGCCTCCAGCTCTTCTCTGATCTTCGCCTTAAAGAGGAATCCTTCTTTAGGCAAAAATCACGGGTGAGATGGCTTCGTGAAGGTGATTTGAATACCAAGTTCTTCCATCACTCGGTGAAACGTAGCCAGCTCCGGAATAGAATCATTTCCATTTCTGATGGTAATAACTTGATCACGGATCCTGCTAAGGTACAGCAAATTTTTGTTCGCCATTTTCGAAATCTCCTATCAGCTGTTGTCCCTTCTTCCAACCCCTCTGTGGAAGAGATTCGAGCGAAATTGGCATGTACTCTTGATGAAAATCAGATCTTGGCCATTTCACAGCCCTTCACTGATGATGAAATCCGAGCTACTTTATTCTCTTTGGCTAGTGGAAAGGCGCCGGGTCCGGATGGCTTTAATGTTGATTTTTTCAAGCGGTCTTGGGACATTGTCGGCTCATCGGTGTTGCTAGTAGTTTGGGACTTCTTCTCCTCTGGACAGCTCCTTCGTGAGATCAACTCAACAATCCTCACCTTAGTCCCCAAGATCCCGAATGCCTCGTCAGTCAATGACTTCCGCCGTATAGCCTACTGCAACAATGTCTACAAATGCATCACGAAGCTATTGGCTAACAGGTTAGCTCTTGTCCTCCCTTCCATTATAAGCCCAACGCAGAATGCCTTTGTAAAAGGGAGAAGGATAAGTGACAACATCATGCTTGCCCAAGAGCTGTTTTCGGATTTCCACCATAGTCCCTATCTCCCTAAGAATATTATCAAGGTGGATTTCTCTAAAGCTTATGACTTGGTAGATTGGAAGTTTATTGAAATGACTCTCCATGCATTTCGATTTCCATCCGTATTTATCGACCGTATCATGACTTGCATCCGAACTCCTAGGTTTTCTATATCTCTAAATGGTGAATTGCATGGTTTCTTTGATAGCGGAAGGGGTATCCGTCAAGGAGACCCTATGTCCCCGTACATTTTCACGCTTGTAATGGAAGTATTTACTGGTATCATCAATGGGTGCACCTGCAAGCCTGATTTCAATTTCTTCTAGCGTTGTAAATCTTCTAAGCTATCCCACCTGTTCTTCGCGGATGATGTCTTGCTATTCTCCGAAGCTAACATGGCGTCTCTTAGGCTCTTGCTGGATGGAGTAACTCATTTGCAGCATGGTCTGGGCTCATTCCCAATCTGAATAAGAGTGAAATATACATCTTTGGTGGGTCTGATTCTCTCAAGAACTCGCTCACCAATGCATCAGGCTTTCGTCTTGGATCTCTTCCTTTTCGATATCTTGGTGTTCCTATAATTTCATCAAGACTAGGCAAGGAAGACTGTGTCACTCTGGTTGATTCTATCATGAAGAGAGTTCAGTCTTGGACTAATCGATTCCTATCAACTGCTGGCCGACTCCAGCTTATCAAATCTGTGATGCACTCCATTCATGTGTATTGGTCCTCGGTCTTCATTCTCCCTTCCTCGGTTATTAACCGGATTGAGCAGATTTTTCAGCAATTCCTCTGGTGTGGTCCCAACCTTGGTTCTAGTGGGGCTAGAGTATCTTGGGAAGAAGTTTGTCTTCCCAAAGCGGAAGGGGGATTGGGTATCCGTTCACTTCACGTGAGTAATATTGCTACGATGATTAAACATATTTGGCTCCTATTCTCTGATAAAGAATCGCTTTGGACCAAGTGGATTCATTCGGTATTTTTAAAGCATAAAAGCTTTTGGAATGCGCCCAGACCGACCATCTGTTCCTGGTCCTGGAAGAAACTTCATGGCATGCGTGACTTGGTTCAACATTACTTTAATTGGAACATTGGTAATGGCCTAATGGCTTCTTTCTGGTTTGATCCATGGCATCCTCGTGGTCCACTAAATAAGCTATTCTCGGATCGTGACATATATTGCTCTCGTATCCCGTGGAATGCTTCGGTGGCTACTGGTATTGCGGCTCTATCTACCCCCTCAGCTGTTTCAATGGTTATTGAGACCTGGAATGATCCGATTCCCTGCCTCAACAACCACAATGATCGTCTGGTTTGGCTTGGCCACTCCTCTGGCCAATTTTCTACTACTTCTTCATGGAGTATGCTTCGTCCAAGAGGATCCCTCGTCAACTGGTCTCGATTTATCTAGAGCCCCTCATTCCCCCGCGTTACCAAATGCACCTATGCCTGATTAGTCGGAATAGATTACCAACCCAGGTACGACTTCTGTCATATGAGAGGATCTCGGATGTCTCTTGTGCCTTTTGTTCATCTAGGCTGGATTCAACTGATCACTTATATTTCGGATGCTCAATCACGGGTCGGCTAGCTTCATTCTGGGCATCTAAATGTAATCTGACTTGGAGGAATGGGTCCTAGAAAGACAACCTTCTTTGGGTGGTAAACCATCTCTCGGATGCGAGCTTTCATCAAGCCATTGCTCATTTTTCCTTTGGTGCCTTGTGCTACCTCATCTGGAAGGAACGAAATAATATCATTTTTCGCAACCAAAACCTCTTCTTTTCGGCCTTAAAGGAGCATTTATAGAAAACTGTCAAAGATAAAGCATCCACTTATTCAGGTGTTCCAGATATCCCCTGTAACCGTAGGCTCCAAATGGCTTGGGGAATCCATCCTTCTATTTTCGACTGAAGCGGTTCGCTGTCTATTAGCCTGTTGTGCTGCTGCTGGCCACCTCCTTTGCCCTATGCGCTTATCGGTACACCCCTACCCTCGTGTCCTTGCAGAGGTTCGTGCTTCATTTGGCATCATGCCCTCCTTACTCTTCTGAAGGATGTTGTGTTCTGTTCTTATCCTGGGAGACCCCTTTCTCTCGCTCGTTTGTTGCTGGGCCTTCCTTTCTCCGTAGTTTGGCTGGCTGACCTCTGTTCTTCAGTGTGTCGGTTTCTCTTTTTGGGATGGATCCCTTTTTTCCCTTGGGCTGCAATGTTTGGCCTTTCTTCTCTGCTTTTGATCTCGCCGCTTTGTTTTTGGCATTTGTCTCTGCTGCTTGTTTCTTCCTCTTTGCAGCTCTTCCCGTCTCCCATCCACTCATCTTGATGCCTGTGTCTAGTTGAGTGTATGTTCTCTTGGAGTCGGTTGTGTTGCTGTGCTTTTTGTATAGCTCCTTGGTTCAAAAGTTATATTACATCTTACCTATTACCAAAAAAAAAAAAACAATTACTATAGTGTTTCACTAAAAAAAAAAAAAACCACAAAAAAGGATAAAGAAATAGAAAAGACAATGTGATCCCTTTGTCATTCAGGCGTTGTCTAGCCGAAGGTTCCAACAAGTACAGTCATTTCCAACCCTTTGGCGTGGTGGACTAACCAGGCCAAGTCAAAGTCCTCTAATTTCGCATAGAAACCCGAATCAAGCACAATGTTGATAGGATTTTATGTCCTTATGAACAACGCATCGTTCGCATTCTTCGTTGATACATAGCAATGTCGAGGATATTCGTTGTTCGATTCAGTACCTCTTTTCCCCATCTCGAAAAGCTTGATCTATCCTTGAACGGATGATACTGGAGATGAACTCTTAGAGATAAGGGAGGAGTTCCCTTTTTCTAGACGCGATAATTAGAAAGAGAACGATCTCCAGCAACCTTTCAATTTCTTGGATTTTTGCTTTTCTCAAGTATAAGCAAAATGTCAAAAGTTATTTTTTTATGATGGAAAATAAAAACAAGTTGCTTTTTTTATTGGTTTGAAACAAAAAGTCTAAAGTTGAACAAGCTGTAAATCACCTCTTTTCAAAAGAGAGACACATGACATTACAAATGCGGCAACATTTGAACATGGCTGTGAATGTTTCAACCATCTTGTGCTATGATGCGACGTGGGTTTGAGGAACGACAGCGATATAGGATTAACATCGCTCGTGCAAATTTACCGGAGGGGAATCGTAGGCAACTGCGGAGCTGTGGAGATTTTCCATTCGCTTAGTTAGTTGAATTTCCTTAATGGGAGAATTTAAAATTACCAGCCTTTGGCATAACCAATCGTAAGAAAAATGAAAACTAATATGGTTATGTTTTAGAAATGTAGAATGCAATAGGAAAAATTAAATATAGGTATTCAACTCTTAATGGACTGCATGAAATAAAGACACGGGGGAAAATCAGTGTCATACAAGAAAGCAGCAAGGGAAAATGATCGATTGATACTTAATTCGTTCAACCTATTCTCCTAATTAGTTTATTACATTATGTTTTAAACTTTGGTTGGCTCTTTACACAAGTTATATTCAATCATCAATAATAGCTTCACACGTTGCTCTTGTAAACTGTTTTATAAATCGGATTTTATAAAATTCCAGCATTTTTATATAATTAGAGATTATCCTTTAGAGCATATGTTTAATGACAAATGGAGGAAGTCTAATGGGATTGGTTTTGTCTGGAAAAATTGTTCAAAATGTCTTAAATTTAATATAAGGAGGTCATAATGTAATTCTAAATCTTTTGATAATTTTTCAATATGTTTCATTAGGCTAATTTAAATCAACAATCCTTAATTCGCAATCTAATTAGTAACAACCATTCTGCATTTAAGACTAGCAAGATGATGTCTATGACTCCAAACAAAGTTATTTTAAGAAATTTTATAAGCTTTTTTTTTTTTTTTTTTTTTTTTACCGTCAATGGTCTCAATCTTCGGTTTTGTTTTGTTTTGTTTTTTTTTAAGCGTTTTACTGTTTTGATTTTTTTTCTTTTATTCTTTTCCTTACTGTTCATCTTCTTCTTATTCTGCCCCACCATCACCGCACACTCCTCAGTCTTTCCTCAACGAGAATGGAACTTCACAGCTCAGATATCATTAATTTCAAGACCAGAGAGCTTCAATCACTCTTATTCTTGGTTCTCTCTCTAGCCTTTGCCTTCACTGCTTCGACATCGTCACAGGGCATCAATTTCAGCTTCCAGACTTTCAACGATAGTATCATAAAACTCCAAGGCGATTCAAGTTATGAGGGGAGCTTCATCCAACTTACGAAGTCCAGTACTAAAAGCGAGACGCTCGATTGGAGCGTGGGGTGGGCCACGTACCACAAGCCTATGCGCCTTTGGGATAAGGCGACCGGGAACGTGGCGGATTTCACTACCCATTTCACCTTTGTCATCAATTCGAGCCACAGCACGGATTTTGCTGAAGGATTGAACTTCTTTCTTGTGCCCGAAGGGTCTCGAATTCCAGCCAACTCGGAGGGAGCACTACTTGGTCTTGAAGGTCTGCAACGCGGTCCGCCCAGCTCTTATGTTCCATATGTAGCCATTGAGTTTGACACTAAATACAATGGCGGTATCGGCCTGAATTGTTCACATATTGGTATAGACTTGAATAGTATCTATTCCACGAAGTCAAGCTGCGTCGATTGGGCGGAGGATAAAATCATGAATGGTGGACGGATTAATGCTACGATAGCATACAATTCTAGCACGCAGAACTTGACCGTTCTCGTGATAGACGCTGATGCCACGAGTACCAACATAAATTCCTCCGCCATCTATGATATAGTCAACATGACAGAGTATTTGCCGGAGGAGTGGGTAAATTTCGGTTTCTCGGCTAGCACAGGTTTATCTTTCGAGTTGCACACTATTGAGGCATGGGAATTCAGCTCTAACGTGCACGTGGCTGAAAAAAAGAGCAAGTCATGGCTGTGGTCTATCTTAGGCTCAGGTTCTTTCCTATTGTTCATTCTTGTTGGAGCCTTTATTTGGTTTCGTCACCGTTCGAAGAGAACGAGAACAGACATGAGTGGAGAAGAAGATCATCTAGCGATTGACGAAGAATTCAACCAAGTGTCAGGCCCCAAGAAATTCACCTACAAGGAATTGGTCGCGTCGACTGGTAATTTTGCAGTCGAACGGTTGCTTGGAGAAGGGGCCTTTGGTAGAGTATACGAGGGTTACTTGACCAGCATGAATGTTAATGTCGCAATCAAGAAGATTAACCAAGGGTCAAGACAAGGGATAAAGGAGTTTGCTACTGAAGTGATGACCATAAGCCGGCTACGACACAGAAACTTAGTCCAACTCATTGGATGGTGTCATGAGAAAAAGGAATTCCTTCTTATCTATGAGTTCATGTCTAATGGTAGCCTTGATTCTCATTTATTCAAAGAACGATCTTTCTTGCCATGGGAGAACCGATACAAAATCATGCAAGGCATAGCCTCGGCATTACTCTACCTCCATGAAGAATGGGAACAATGCGTTATACATCGGGATATAAAGTCCAGCAATATCTTGCTTGATTCTGATTTTAATGCCAAAATAGGAGACTTCGGTTTGGCTAGGCTGGTTGACCATACCAAAGGGTTACAAACAACGGTTTTGGCTGGAACCATGGGTTATATGGCTCCTGAATGTGTTTACACAGGTAAGGCTAGCAAGGAATCAGATGTCTATAGCTTTGGAGTTGTTCTATTAGAAATAACTTGTGGAAGAGAAGTCATCAAGCCAAGGGCCGAGGAAGGCCAAGTCAAGCTTGTGGATTGGGTTTGGGAGCTATATGGAACCGAGAGGCTACTTGATGCGGTAGATCCAAAACTTGGTATCAATTTCGATGGGAGGCAACTGGAGTGCTTGATGGTTGTAGGGCTGTGGTGTGCTCATCCGAACTACATTGCCCGTCCTTCCATAAGAGAAGCATCAAACGTTCTCAACTTTAACACTTCAGCACCTGTTCTCCCATCAAAATTGCCAGTCCCTACATACCCAGGGCCTCTATCCACATTCTCTACGGTATCGATTCCTTTGTCTCATGCTGCCTCGACTAGCGGCATTGAATGCTCCACATTTACTACCTCTTCTGTATCTTAGCTTCCCCTACATTGCTCCAAAATACAGTATGAGTTCCTACTTTCGGTATATGTTTTCCTCGAAATTTTATTTTGGATATTATTTGCTCCACATTTACTACCTCTTATGTATCTTATTAAGTAAGGTAGTATGTATCTTCTTTGATGGTTTTATTATCTGTTATCAATATAATTATTGGTAAGTTATCAAAGAGGTGTTGGAAAAACTGGTGACTAGTGATTTTTTTTTTTGCCATTAATTATCAGAGAAACATCTTATTATATGGCTTAGCTCAAGATAAACATCCTTTAAGTAGTGATTAGGGCAATAAAAATTTATTGAAGGTCGAACATAGGTCATGTTTAGATGCTCAATTGACAAATAGTTCGTCACAACTTATGGCGGTAATTGCAGACGTGGAAACTTAGCTTAGGGAGTGAGATAAAGGAATTACATTACTCTAGACTTGAGATTCAGGATACTAAAACTTAACATAAACTATCATAAACCATATTCTGCGCATGCAAAGAGATTCGCATTGATGACCAGCGGATAGATTCACGACGGCTCTTGCCAGCCTCCCGGTGGGTCCGTCGTTGGGCGGCTAAGAACAATGGGTGTAAAGATGGCTTCCAAATGGTTGCGACGGTCAGGGTCCTTTGCGCTTCGCGATTGTAATAAGAGACTCAACTGGCAGCCCACTGTGTGCTTTGGCAATTGGCCCTTGTTTTTGACTAAACAAGAAAAGCCTAATATATAGAAAGAAGGGGGTCCGATAAACCCAACCTTTTGGGAACACATGTTTTCCTTTGCATCGTATAATATTGCTAATAATAACCAATAATTGTTCGTACTTTTCAAAATTGGCAGTCATCTTCCGTTTAGCACCGTGCGTAAGCAGTGACTCGCCTTTGTATTAGACCAATGCTAAACCTTTTAAACATGATTTACGAAATTGACACATGAGCGGTGCCCTAGACTATGGATAGCTCTTTACACATTTACCATTCATTGAATTTTGTCAATAAGAATCGTTAAAAATCTACCTATATGGATGATAGAAAGCAAACGGTGTTGACATGGCACTCATATAGCTTAAGTGAAATAAAAATAACGTTTTGGCTGATAAATGTTTAACGAAACTTTGATGAATTGTAAACGTGTCACAAAAGTACCAAGTTTTGAATTTTTTTATGTCACAAAAAAAAGTTTAAGGTAAATGTGTCATGATAAATATAATTTAAGGTTTTTGATATTGTAAGAAAATTTCCGGATAAATGCATCACGCATAATTTGTAGTTTTTTTCATGACTTTTTTCCTTTTATACAACCGTGTACTATCTCTTTTTTTCCTAGTCTAAAGTCTAGCTGTCAAGGAACCTCTATGGACCATCTCAATTTTGTGTACTTTGAATCGTCCCGAAATTGATCGCAAGTTGCTCAGGAACCAAAAGCCTAGGTCATTAGGATCCACCATGTTTACCTATATGAGCATGGTTCACAGTTGAACCATGCTTGAATTAGGAGGATAGTATGATAAAATGTTAGTTTGTCCAAAGGAGATGGTGCCTATCAGTAGGTCTTAGAAGACAAAAACCAAATAAGTTGGACTGCTCAGTCAGAATTAGTAGTCCAGCGGGGGGATAATGCATTTGTTCTATATCGGAACATGTAGGAATATCGTGGAGGCCCCTACAGCACGTTGCTATCCAACCAAACCGAAGGAGACGGGCATGATAATTCTAGAACAAGTTGTCATTTTGATGAGCTTTCTGAGTCACTTGAATCTTCAACCCTATCAAAGGGGTCACATATCTGATATTCAGAGGTTCTCTTTTCATGGCCAGTTCGTGACCTATCCGGCGGTCCAACAATCAGGAAATTTCTCTATTCTAGTTCTTTTGTATTTCAAATTTGTTCGTGTGAACGAAATTAATCTCTTGTTGTTTTGTCGAAATCTAGTTTCTGAGAGCGTTTATGGAATTCCTTGGAAGAGTGACGTGATTTGCATTTGGGTAAAGTCTAGGTTTTTCCCCTATTTGGATTTCACACTCGAAATTGTATTGCTTATATATCATTTGTCTTGAACAATTTCCATTTTGCGCACTGAAACCCTGGTATCACAGTCCGTTTCGGCATCGATTTGGGGCCCAAAAGTGGGCATACACACTGTACAAACCGCTCCATGGTCTGGACAATGGGCATTTAGCCCACTGTTGGTCTTTTAAGAGTTTTCCTGCGTCAATTTTCAATAATCATTCGACCCAAAGCTCATTCTAACATCCAATAACATATCATTCATTCATTTAGACCCTATTTATTTCATGAAAAATATTTTTTGAGAAAACATTTTGCTCATTATTTGGCGTTTGAATACTTAGGAAAATGAGTTAAAGGAAAATATTTTTTGGGTCAACGGAAAATCTGTACTTAATTTAGGAAAATGATTTTTCTCTTTAAAAAACTGGAAACTATTTTTCCAAATATGACTAGATATTGGTTCTTAGATCAAAAACTTTACGCTTGGGTATGGGAACCGTAATGCTCATTCCTAGGGCCTCGGCATCCAACATCAAGTGCCAAGGCTTGGGTCCATTAAGGCTAGGTTCACGACCCCAGTGCCCATGCTTGGGTACCTACGCCTACGCTTAGTCCATCAAGGCCAAACTTCCTAGTGCTAGTACCTTGGTGTCTAGCGGTCCATCAAGGCTAATCCCCCATGTCCGAGCTTTGGGTCCAACAAAATTAAGGCTTGAGACTTCGATGTCCGTACCAAGATCCATTAAGGCCTTCACACTTGTCTATAATGGAGGAAATTGGTTGCAAAGCTCGCTCTTACCTTCAGGTTTCTGATTGACCATCCTAAAACTTGGGGGAGGTCATCACACTCGTCTATAATGGTGAGCCTACTCACCTTCCTCCCATGCATCACTTTAGGGAGGACTTCCATGAGTTCTGCCTCTTTTTCTATGAGGCGCTGGACTCATTCAATAAGAACTAGGGTACCACCTCTTCTTACCATAAAGTAGAAGAAGAGCTCATGAGAGGTGTCGACTACAATTGACATCTTCAACAGCTTCACGACAGATGGTGCCAGATCAGGGATGACACCTAGAAAATGATGGAGTGGATCATAGCTTATAGGGACGACATGGTTAGGGAGCGGAAAAGCATCCAAGCATGGAGTCCCAACCATGGTTTTCCTCATGCGGTACCCAGTTTGTTGACCATTCTTGAAGAGGAGATTGTCATCAGCCAACAAGTGAGGACGAGTCTTGGAAAGAGGGTCGAGGCATGTTAGGATGCCCTCATGGACTTAGATGAAATCAACGCTAGGATAGAGTCGATCCTAGAGGGGAAACACCTCACCTATCACCAAACTGTCAAGTAGAATAGGGACATAGAATGATGCCTAGCCGACTTTGTTTTAAGGTTCAGGTGCTATTTAGGCTTAGATGGATTGACCTTTGTCTAAACTACTCTCTTGTAATTATGACGAAAAATGAATGGCAATTTAGTCTTTTCATAATTTGGACTGCTTAGAGATAAACTTTTATGCCTAAAAAGCTCATTCAAATGGGCAAATGCTAATGTTTGTGGACTGCTTAGAGATAAACTTTTATGCCTAAAAAGTCATTCAAATGGGCAAATGCTAATGTTTGTGCCTTTTGCATAACCCCAACAATATCAATCCGTATCAATGCCCATTATCCGCAATGCTTCAAATCCCGTTGATTTGTCAATAAGCATCATTTCTTCCCAAGAAATATGTTATGATGACAAATTTTAAAATCACATCCTTTCAAATCCTCACTGCCCATCTTTATATATAGAGGACTACACAAAGGACGAAACTGTTCACATATATGCGCAAGTCTTCTCCCTTTTCTATTTTTATCCCTTGCTTTGAATCTATGGCTAGTCGATCATCTTCCTCTACTTCATCTTCCTTGAGTGATAAGTTCATCACCCTATGGAGGGACTTACTCTCGAAACTATTGATGACTTTTGCTGTAATCTCTAATGAGCCAAAGATTATTGAAGCCATCTATCGCAAAGAAAACGGGTAGAAGAGATTGGTTTAGAGGTACTTGACCACGAAAGGTCCCATACGGTTCTCATGCACGAAGGCATCATCACCTCGCGTTTCGGGCGAACCTATTGTGAGTTCACTTAATCTTAGTCGTGAGCTCTCCCAAGCTCGTAATCTGTGTGACAACGGAAGGTGTCATGACCCTACCCTAACATTGTGGCACGTCTTGATCAATGGTTTAAAGATTGAAAGGAAACTCGGCATAAAGGTGAACTTGAGGGCATTTTACGATACAAAAGGTGTCTTGACCCTACTCTTTTTTGGGTATCTGCTAGAAAACCCAATCAAGGGTCATGAGTGGTCCCTCGATTCCTATGCAACCAAATATCTAGATTCAAGGACTTAGGTTACGCAAATGTTTCTATTAGCGCCTTTTGATACCTAATAGTATGTTGTGTTACCTATGGTATCAATGCATTTATCTTTACATTTTTTTTTTTTTTTTGGGATCATTATATCAAGTTAGGCAATCATGTGTGGATGGTCATTTTCGTGTCATTTTATTTCTAAGCAAAATGGAAAGAATGCAATCAATTGAATTGAAAGTGTGAAACAGTATGTAAACAATCAAGGAAAACGGTAAATCTATTATACAATCTTAATAAAGGTCAAAATTCGAAAGGAATAAATGAAAAGGAAATACCCGCAACTCGTCTAGTGTTTATACAAACAAGAGGAACCCGAGACATGTGTCGGGTAAAATGAATACAAAAGAGTGGTCAGAATGGACATCGACCTTCCACCATCTTCATACCTTCTCCATCTTTGAGATCCTAATCTAAATCTAGTCTAAAAGATTGTAACTACGTACATACAATGGAAAGAAATGACCATGCAAGTCAAAACAATCAAAAACATGATATAAAGGCAATATCACACAATCAAACAAAACAAGGTTTATCAACCAAGCTTGGACCTCGAGGCGGCCTTTGGAACTCATGCGTAGGTCCCTTTAGACACCTATTCGGTTTGCTTTGTGACTTAAAGCTATTATTGACCAATTATATTCTCGCATGGCTTATAATGCTTATAAGTCCCTAATTAAAGAGTTCTAATTGATTCTCGGGATTTCCATCAGTATCATGCATCGTCCCTAACATTCATCTAGAATTCACATACGAGCAAGAATTAAACATGCATGTAGGCTTTGTGAGCCTTGTTTCCTAAACAATCAAACAAGCGAGTGAGACGTCGACGGGTCACTTACTATCAAGACATGTGTCAATCACGTACACAAGCATTTCTAATAACTGGTGTGATTATATGCATGAGAGGTACATGTGACGTCTCAAAAATGGATTCAAAATTATTGAAGAGATTTTTGAGACAAGGTGATGTCTCAGTTATGGAACGCATTCAATTGCCAAGACTAGCTCAGGGTTCACAGAAAAGCATTCATAAGTGTCTCAGGCATTTTGAATACAGTTCAAACCATGACTTTCACAATATCATATCAAAGTTTGAAAATATTTAAAAACATTTTGGACTGAGGAAGATAGAGGCTATGGAACATATTTAATTGCGAAGGCTAGCTCGGGACTTGCATAAATACACTCACAAGTGTTGCAAGCATTTTGAATATAATCCAAACCATGACTTTTCCTAAGTCAAATCAAGGATTGAAAGAATTTCAAAAAGGTTGCTTTTTGGAAACGTCACATATACCAAAGTGATTTCAAGATATAATTTGAGAAATTCATTCATTGGAAATCATTCGATAATGAATATTAAAATATTTGAAGCACATTTCATGAAGGTGATATGCCCTAATATCATGCACAAGCTATCCTAAAAGATTCAATTAAACAATCACAATAACAAGTTCATATCAGAAAATTTCAGACCAAGCAACATGTCAGTAAAATTGGGTAGTACTCATTAATGATCTAACAATGAGAAAATTCTCTAAAATGCATAACATGATATAAAACAACTTTCATGAGAAAATTTTCTTAAATGAGCTAAAGATGATTTTATAAAAATCAAACAACAAGTACTAATGCCTCAGGAAATTGTCAAAATAATGGAACACTCAGTCATTACTACTAAAATTTAACCTACCAAATGGAGTCTAAAAATCACAAAATTTTGTCACAACATAGCCAACATGATGGCAAATAAACTTCATTAGAGATTAAGTCAAGAATTCTTACAGAAAAATAGTACTAAAACGGCAAACATCTGTCTAAACATGGGTAAAAATAGGGGTCTGAATTTGATCCCAAGTCCAAGTTTTAGTCTAGATTGGGAAAAATGGAAAATGGCACTAACAACGAGCAATTGTCATGAGATTAATGGCATTTGAAAGCTCTAAGTGTGTTTTACAATTTCCTAGAAGGGTCTGAGTCCAACTAAGGTCAACTTGATGTTCTAAGACCAGGGTTTCTAAAAGTGTGCATATTAGCAATAAAAAAACCAGAAACTAAGCATGCATTATTAAGCCTCAAAATCACTCAAGTAATGCCCAAAAGGCATGAATATAGCACACGCGACCTAGAATCGGATGTGATAAGTGGATAGGGAAATCATCTTACTCTAAGTCAATATGCAAAAATGCCATGCGATTTGATGTCAATACAAGATGATTAAGCACTTATAATGACATACTTGAATATTTCTAAGTGCAATAAGCATTATTGTGGCACGAGTTTAAGATGCAAAATGACATTCACAAATGACGAACTACACATGCACACAAAGCTTATAACATGTAGTTCAAATATCAAGAAGGCACTAATGTGAAATTTGGTCTCTAAAAGACCCAAACATTCATGTAAATACATGCACATGATGAGGTTTTAATCCTATACCGAGAGCTAAGAACATGTCAAGTTTTGATCACTTAAGGATATGCATAAATTCTATAAAAAATATTTCATATAGAATGAATGATGATAATCATTTTTTGTTAGGACTCAAACCCTAATTGTGATCACACGAGTAGTGACGAAAATGGCAAAACGAATGCACATCTTTAATCTTTTTAATTGCAGCCACACCCGTGCCCATTTAAACATGCAATTGCCACATCGAATGACTCCGAATTCATGCAAATCTTACATCAATAGGAAGAATATAATTATATTTCATTCTTAATGAAGGCCTTTAAGTCAAACAAGTTCAATTTCATGCTTAAATTCACCTAAGTTCATCTTGGACCAGAACAGGGCAAACTAACTGATGCTTAGATCTAAGATGTTTTGACTTAGCTAAACATGTCCAAAAATTTCAAAAAAAAAAAATTATAGAACATTCTCAAGACAATGAGGAAAAATTTTCATGAGACAAGTTTATCCAAAAATCATCACAGAAGGCAGCACAAAAATAGAAAAATCAGAAGTCGGAATCAAAAATAGAACCTAAATGGACCTAGAATACTGCAAATTTGAGCAATTTTTGAGGTATTTTTTGAGAGTCAAACATCATTCGATTGGGCCGTGTGACCTATTGATTCAAAGCTTGTGATGCATATTTTCAAAGTGCAGAAGGACTTGAGTCAAAAGAAGATCATCTAGGATCTCATTTTGACCAAAATAGTAAAGTCAGTTCTAGAAACACGAAAATCACAGAATAAGGCCAAAATCATTCAATCAACCATGAACTTTCAATCAATCAAACTCAAACCTCAGCAAATCATTGATTATCACATAACCTTCAAATCTAAAGCTATTTCATGGACCTAATAAAGAATCCTAGTCCTGGCTGGATGATCCAACCTCGCTTCATAGGATTCGAGTTCTAGGGGTAACCTTTTGTGTTTTCGTTGATTTTAATCCACAATCGGACGAATTGGACTACATCGGAACTCGATCGAAGGAGTGAGGAGCAGATTGAACCACTTATGGACCTCCGAAGGAAGGATCAGACTGTCAATTCAACTTTGGAATGAAACCAAACCAATCGGACTAGTTTATGGCCATCGGGGAAAGGAACGATCACCGGAGCTTTTCCGGTGATCAGGAGGCTAGCTTCTAGCCACAACCTAGTCGGAGATGGTGCGGAGGTTGGATATCATGTGGCACCCCAAGAACAGCCCTCGATCCAGGTAGGGTCACCATAGCCTGCCTATCGCTTTCATTCCAAATATGTCCTTGACTTTACCTTTTATAAAAAGGGGGTTTGAAGAAGGACTGAGGTCCTTAGACACATTTTTTTTTCTTTTTTTTTTTAAACGGTCCCAGCGCAACTTATTAGCATAAGCACAATTGAGTTTCACCATCTCTCCCTCTAGTAACCATAATGCAATACACACCAACTACACATCATATGAAAAGATAAGGCCGAACCACTTTTTATTTACATATATTCATGATGGGTTTCTCAAGTTGGTACATCCAAAAAGAAAATTCAAAGACTCTTAACTACACTTGGCAAACCCAAAAAGGTATCTCGACCCCTATATTGTTCGTGTGTCATCCTCCATCTACAAGTGTCGGCTATTCTCCAAAAAGGTCAACTCTCTACCCCTCACGCGGCCATCACACCCATCCTAGCGCGTCGGGCGATGGTGGTGGCAACATCCCCGAATCACTCCATCTCCGGCGGATGTGGACCGACAAAAACTCCTGTATGACTGGGCCCCCAGCCAGGCCCACATCGTACATGACCAGCACGCAAACTCGCACATACGTCAACCCAGGGATGGTAATGCAATCTATCTCCGAACACTCTACCTCCATGTCCGATGGGAGGCCATAGAAGGTACCCCGTGTGACAGTAGGGAGCGGCATCTTTCTAATCTGAAATGTTGGTCCCCCAAAAGGGTGAGTACAGCCACTTAGCAGATAAAAGATCCAATAAACCACTCAATGCATCACACAATACAATCATAACAATCATAGCATAGTACATGTCATTCATACATCCAAGCATAACTTACCTTGCAGCCATGCATATGTCATCATACCGTATGTACATACATCCTCATGTACTCATCATCATCATGTCATACATCTACCATGCCATAGGTGCACATACGGCCATGCACTCATCATCATTATATCATACATGTACCATCATATCATAGGTGCACACAAAACCATGCACTCACCATCATCATATCATACATGTACCATCATGCCATAGGTGCACACGCAACCATGTACTCACCATCATCATATCATAGCCATGCATATGCAATCATACCATATGTGCATGACTTAATTTCCACTTTTTATCTTTCAATTTGATCACCACATCTCTCTTTCCCTGGACCAGTAAGTGCATCCCACATTTTATCACTCGCACCCCAATCCAGGCATCACGAGAAACCTCCGGCACACACACTACCAGGCATCCGACACCCCCACATTCCGAGCATCTCGTATCTCAACTAGCATCACGAGGCATTCCCCCCGGGCACAAACCTCCGAGGCTTCCGGCATCCAACCATTCCGGGCATCTCGAAACTCCCGAGGACATCCGGGCATGTATCACAATACAACCAGGCATCCAGCACCCCCCATCCTAGGCATCCTGACACTCCTAGGGCATTATCGGCCACCTCCAACAGTTTCCTCATTCATCATAATTCATATTCACCAATTTATGTCTCACAATCAACACGGCACATGATGTAATGGCAACAAAGTCAAATTCAGCATTTGATTCTATATGCACTACCAAATATCATCCCATGCTCAGCAAGATTCAATCACTTCAATCAATATAATTAATAGGGCTCATCCAAAACAGAATAATCATAATTTACAGCATTTGGAATTAGCTTAATCCAGCTTGCACAGTTTTAGAAAATATTTCCATTAAATACCTAATTGGCCTTTAAAAATTATAAAATTCGAACATGTGATAGTCAAGACATAATGGCAGATATTTCATAAAGGACACTGCACCAAAAGACCCTCATACAATCTGATATAGATCACGCACCACAGCATTTCTATTCTATCAATACAACTTGCACAGTTTTTGAAACATTTTTGGTTAAATAGGCAAATGAACTTCAAAAATTATGAAATTTGAATATGTTGCAGGGAAGACATATAGAAAGATACTTTGTGCAGAACACTTTGCCGAAAGAGCTTCATACAAAATGATATGAGCCATGCATTAAAACTGGCTAAACCGAACGCTTCAGATTATATGGCTTTTGAGATATTTCCGATTAAATATGCTAATGACCTTCAAAATTCATTAAATACGACTATGTTATAGTCAAGATCCTAAGGTAGGTTGTTCATGAAGAAGTCATAGTCAAATTCGTTCTAGGTGATTTAATATAGACGGTTAAAACTTCTGTTTCAATACCGAAGTTACCGAAGTTTCCAGATCTGACTACTTTCAAAAAACCACGATTTCACCTATCTATCCTTGTTATTTTTCTCTGAAGTTTTGATATGTTAAACCTGAGGATGTCCTTTACATCTTTTGTTAAGAAATCAAGGTGATCTTTTCACAAGAAGTTGACTTTACAGACCACAAAACCACCAAAGATCGGCACAACGAGTTCCAGATCTAGTCTCTCCAAAAAATGAAGATTTTACCTACTTATACTCATTTATTTTGTCTAAAATTTGAGTATGCTATATTTTGAAATGTTCCCCACAATTTTCATGAAGGGGTCGAAGTGAAATTCTCAGTAAAAGTTACATGCAACACACAAAATCACCAAGAGGTCAACAAAACAGTTTCAGATTTAACATTTTCGTAGAGGGAGGGTTTTACCCATAAAAACTCAGCCATTTTGTCTCAAATTTTAGTATGTTATGATTTAAGATGTTATCTACAACTTTCATGAAGAATTCGAAGCCAAATTCTGATTCAAACATCGCATTCAAGCCACTACAACATTCTGGGTCAGACTGTTTACTCGAGAACAGTTTACTACTTCAAAACAACACTCTTAAAACTTCAGTTTTTCACACCCGAGACATCCGAAATTCATCACCATTCCATAACACATACTAAACACAACATGCAAGAGCAGATCAAAGGATCTAACTTGCCTCTAAACCGAGCTATGGGAAGCACACAGCGACTGGACACGGTGGTGAGGAACGACAGATGATCGCTTCCTTCTTCTTCTGCATGCTCACTCTCCCTTTCTCTCTCGGTTTCTCTCTCTCTCTCTCTCTCTCTTCCTTCGGACGAACCCCTCTCTCTCCCTTTTTTTTTGCTTAAGCCAGCCATCATTTCCCTTAATCTTTCTTCCACTCAATGATGAGTAATCATTGGATTGCATGGAGGACACTTGGCAGCTAGGAGGGACAAATGGCCTCCTTCATGCAAGATGGGCCTCCATCTTTTGGCTATGCTTGGGCCAGCCATGGGTCGACGGCAGCTCCTCCTTCTTGGGGCTTCATGGGCCGGCCAGCTTGGCCCATCTTAGGCCCATCCCTCTTGGGCCTAAGACCCAAGTTTAATTTAACCTAAGACTAATCTTTTAAAAACTAATTAAATCCCAATTTAATTAAAGCACCAAATTGCAAATTAAGATAACTACACACTTGAAATTATAAATCCATAAGTTCTAATTTATAATACATATGGCCAAAGATAGGTCATCCTTTCCCAAAATTCATCCATTAAAACTCGGCCATAGTCCTTAATACAAGACATGAATTAGAGCACCTCTAAGGATTAACAAGGAATTCTAGGATGCCACATATCAGATTTGGTAGTTGCAGAACCAAGCTGGTTGTTGGATTGAGCAGCCAATCAACCAGTCCAAGTTGGACTAGTTTGAGAGTGAACCAGGATAGGTTAAGGACCTTGGAGATGGCCACTGAATGCCAATTAGGGAAAGTGAACCGATTGGAACCAAAGATCGATTCCAACATTGAATCTGCACTTTGCGACCGAGGAAGTCAGACCAGAGGGAGGTTAGATTGTCATGCCCTGATCCTCTGAGCATGTGCCAATCTCTCTACGGTCGATTAAATAGTGACATCCTAAGACGCATAGCTGACCCATTCATTTTAATACGCATGTGGAAGCAAATAAGTAATCCCTAAACAACAACAAGATGGGATAGGAAAGTATGGCCATAAAATTTGAAAACTAACAACACACTTATATATATATGCATATCAACCAAGTCTTACATAAAGCAAGCCAATATATACATACATAAGTTAGGTCTACAAAACAGGGGGGGTTGCAAACGACTACTAATCTTCCTCCTACTCCACATCCTTGTCCTCATTGGAACCTTCAACTGAATACATTGGAGTCCCTGGATCTGACAAGTCTGTGTCTACATCTACCACTGAACCTTCTGGAGGATCTGTAGTGCCTTTCCCAAAAGCGACATCCAGGACATAAAAAGGAACCTCAGACTCCGGTATGGGCCCTTCTCTCTAGCCATTCTACTCCTTGCAATACCATGATCTGTATTGATGGGGCACCTTTTTGGGTAAATCCGTATCGACCAAGACTATGGATTTCACCAACTCATATACCCATCCCCTTGGGTCTCCATGAAGCAGGATAAAGCACTTTTGTTCAGTCACCTTCTTAGGCCGACCAAAATGCTCGAGAGGAGCTGCCATCTAGGGACCTGAAATGCTATCCCATAACGAGGTGAGAAAACGTCTCAGCGGTTCACTCCCTAAGACCCAACTAGGAAGAAAATACGCTCCAAGGGCTGCCTAAGCATTATACGAGTTAGAGGACTTACCTTGGCATTGGTCCCTTCCTATAAGTCAATATAATATGCTATTCATCAAATTACATCAACAAATCAATTCATTAAATCAGATTGACTCATTGATCAATCGACCCAATCGATTTCATGTCATCAAGATCATCACACAGTCATTCCAATTATTAATTACGGCCACACTCAGGCACGGCCTACTAAATGTTTTTTTTTTTTGGATGACTTGGGAACCCCCATACAGCCGGCAGCCAGTGAGGTAAACCCGGGGTGACGCTAGTGGAGGACCCATCACCCATATGTCACACTTAAGATCCCCGTGTAGCTAGCGGGATTCGAACTCCTCTCCTCCTCGCAAAGGATGATGAGAGCCTTATCCAACTGGGCCACCGCACGACCTACTAAATGTTCAGCAGTGAATTATAGCTTGATGGGCACACCCTGTTCCAAGTTCGGTGGTAAATTATAGCCCAATAGGCACAGCTATACTTCGAGGTTAATTATGTCCCAACAAGCATAGCCATACTTCGGTGGTTTTCTTGATCTAACTCAAAACATCATGCATAACTAGCATCATCTCAGCTTTTGATAGTCATCTTCCTACTACTATAAACCATCACACGATTATTCATCCACGGCCAAGAATGTGGTATTCCACACTTAAATTCCTCAATTAATATAATAACTTGGCCTATTTTTCTCGAGTTAAGGATACCCGATAAAAATAATCATGTGTGGGTGGGTACACGGTCAACCCCAGCCAAAAATATAATATCTTTACTTTATAAAATCCCACTAATTATATAATTGCTAGAAAAATTTTGGTGCTATAAACCGACACTCGGTGATTTTCTAATTAAATACTAAAATTAAATAAATTTTAGGATAAATACCCAAAATCACAAATCACACTCAATTTATACAAAATAACAATCAATTAAATAAATAGATCACACCACTACAATCAACATAAAATTTCGGTCACTGAAAATTTTGGTCTAATTTCCGGAAAAATTAATTAATTAAATAATTAAAAATTAATTATTAAATGCCGAAACGAGCCCGGAAAAATTCTAAGACTTGTTAAATAAATACTAGAACTTATCTAGTTGCTAAGTGCACTAAACTAACCACCTAACGTGCAATAATGCATAAATTAAATCACTAATCTATTCTAACTATCCACCTAATGCATACTTAGTCTAAATTAATCAAACCTTAAATGTCATTAACTCACTAAGTAGGGATTAGTGAGTTAAACTCACTTGATTAATGATTTGCTCAGATCAAAACGATGGGGATGCGATGGGGATCGACAAACTCCAAAGCGGGCCGCCAAACGGGGTCGGGAAAGCTACAAAAAAGGGGCCAAACAGACCCACTATTGTTTGGTTCTATGGCTAAGCTAAGAAGGGAGAATCGGCGACTATCTGAGGCAAAAATCGGCAGGCGAAGGTTGCAACGGTCCCGACGAGGCTTCATGGTAGCAGGCGGGCGACCATGCAACTACAACGATGGTGGGACAAGCTCGAGCATCCTTTGGGGTGTCTTGGGGTCACGGTGGAGGTGGAACGGCAGCAAGAGGCACGTGGGTCTGGCGAGCGGGGCGTGACGGCATCGCGATGGAGCTCCGGGCAGTCGGATAGGCATGCGACAGCTTGGGGCTGGCTGTTGGTTCTCTCTACAAGTTTTTGAAGTTTTTTGGTCTTCAATGGAGGGTGGTCGACTAGCTAGGAGGAGGAAGGGAGGGAGGGGGAGACCAACAAGGCTTGGAGGATCCCATGTGCTCCCTTCTTATCCCTTTGTCTCCTTGGGAGGGTCCTACCATGTGTAGTTGGCATCCTCAGCCAAAAACAGCCACCAAACTTGTCTTAGAAGCCAAATGAAAGGGTCCAAATGTTGTGGGCAAGGGGGCATACGAATTTTGCAACATTTTTTTTCTCAAATTGGACCAATATCCTACTTGAATCAATTCAATTCAGCCTCTATAAATTCAACCATCATATTCTCGATCAAATTGGCATTTTTCCTCACCAATAAAATCTACTTATATCCCAATTTCTCGATAAAAAACAATCATCTGAATTTTCCAGTAAAAAACAGCCCTATATCAAACTTTTTTTCCGCAAAAACCTCAGTTTGTAGAAAAATCTTCAACGACTGAGTCGATGTTCCTAAAATGACTCATGACATGATGGAACTTTCAATTTCTAAAATAGGATTCAATTTCACGGTTAATTTCAATCCGGCGCGATTTTAATGTGACATAGGCTACTTGGTAGCTTTCGAAAATTTTTAGTGCAAATGACCCATGGTCAATTTTCTTCGAGCCACAATGAACTTCTTCGACACATTGGCAATTCTAGATTGTCGTGAAAATCTTGAGGATTCAAATATGGACATAGGATACCAAAACGTTAGAAAAATCAATATAGTACCGATCGATGAGAATTTTACAATTTAATGGAATCGTCCATGTTTAGCCACACATCTCAATCGAACTTATCTCTGATCCCTGATTGATTTTTAACTATGCCATAATGACCTCTGCAGATGAGCACGATCGAGTAACTAATTCCTAGTTGAATTCTCAAGTCTATTGCATTAAAATTCATTAATGACTTCTCCAGGTAGTATAGTTATCTCGAGAGTGATCAACTATGAGAACAACACTATAGGCGTGTCGATGAAAGGCCTAATTAATTTAATTTAAAGCAGAATTGAAAATTTCAAGATGTCGCATATATGCCACTTGACCATGTTGCTGCTCCTCTCTAGACAAGAAGGATGTTGAGACCGCGATAGGGGTTGGCGAAGGCCGGCAACTAACTATCACGAGGCCAGTCGGACAGCGAGGAATGAACCGGTGAAGAGGAAGAAGAATTAGTTAGAAAGAGCGGGAAAGAAAGAGAGAGAGAGAGAGAGAGAGAGAGAGAGAGAGAGAGAGAGAGAGAGAGAGAGAGAGAGAGAGAGAGAGAGAGAGAGAAAATTGAATTATGAGAGATAGAGTTTCTACACAATGAGGCCCTCCTTTCAAAATTGGAGGGAAAAGTCTATTTATACCATCCCAAATTAGCCGATATCAACTGTCAGTTTGATTTGACGGTCGAAATCCTAATCCAATAGACAAAACTCGATTTCAAAAGTTGAATTATGATCTAGAGGTATTAGGTAATCGATCTAATGGGTTCGATTTGTGAAAACCCGAGCCAAAATCAAGAATTGCACTAAAAGGTGTAATTATGGGTTAAATTGCAATTTTGCAAAAATATGATGGCCAATCTGCAAAATCTTGAGAAATTAAGGGTGCTATAGCAAAATTACTGCGGTAAGGATCGCGAAACCAATTGTTGGAGGTCCAAAACCAGCTAGTAGGGGGTCAAATCAGCCAGTCTCGCTAGTGGCCGTTGGATTAGTCGGACTGATTCGTACAGATTTGATTGGTTCTTGACTAGTTCAAACCGATTCTGGTTGGTTCACGCACTTGTGGCCCTTGTAGGTTCAACATGTATGCAATTTGATCCATCAAGGACTACATAAAAAAGAAAACTTACTCGGTTTGAGAGGGAAATTGCCCAATTTCAATTCAATTAAGCCAATTCACCTTCATAAATGTGTTATATGGGTCTTCTATTTACTTAATTGACTGATTGTCATGAAAAACAATGGACCAAACCATGAGTACTTAAGATTGAGATTAAAAGGGCTAGAATGAACAATTTTGCAATTTATTAGGTAAAATTGTAAATTGAATGAAATTGGATCCAATTAATGTTGTGATTACCCTATCCAACTATCCACAAATATGTAAGATCACCTGTTGTATTCAAATTAGCCTTGGATTAAAGTGTCCAAGCTTCGATAAAAAATGAACCTAGACCCAATATTAAAATTGGACCTAGATCTACGAAATTGAATCATAACCTTGAATGGGTCAACTTGAATTTCTTCGATTGAAGCATGATGTCTCGGTTTTCTTACCTTCAAGGGAATGAAATCCCACAATTCGAGAAGTTCTAATGTGAATTTCTCAAAATTAATTTTAGATTTGGAATCATCTTAAGAAAACAAATGGAAGATGATCATCTGTTCATAGATCATGAAGAATTGATTATGATCCCTTAATTAGGGCTTAAAACGGCAATCTTGTCTTTTGACGTGGCAATTCCCAAAATTGAATGCACAAGCAAATTTAGAATAGTCCCTAGACCAAATGTCATAAAAGGAACTGCACCTAATTATGGCTAGCACAAACGTAATTTTGTTTTTGGTCGATCTAGAACTTAAAATTAAAAAATTTGAAAAACAAGGTTCTTAATCGATTTTTGTGAAATTTTCAATACTAAAGTAAAATTAAAGCTAAATGGCATCTTTTTGGATGAAAAGCCACTTTTTGACCTAGTTGACCAAAAAGTCAACCCGAAAGTCAACCGTTTGACATTTCAAGTTTTTCTTAAAACAAGTAAAAAAAATTAAAAACAGCAATATAAAAGAAAGAAATGAAAAACAACAATTTTTTGCCTAGAAATGGGCCTTGTGGCAACCAGAATCCTGAATCTCGATTTTTTACTTTTTTGACATGTCACCTAAAAATCATGTGTCAACAGCATTCAAAAGTTAGTCTGAGAATGTCAACCTATGAATTTTATGGTGATCATCCCTACTTGCGGAGGTTTGAGGAATTCATGATCACTTTTGATCATGGTCTCGTAACTTACCAAGCCAATCAATCAACCATTGACTCTCATACCATGACATCCTAATTTTTGATCTTGTTTCGATTAAATGAAATGGGCTTTTCATCGACGCATCAATGGCATTTTTCTCTGAGTTGGCCACTCACGAGATAACTAATCCATTCGGTGAAGCTGTTAAGGAATATAAATGGAACAGACTTGAGAATTTGGTCAGAAATCGACTGCTCGACCATGCTAATCTGCAAGGATCAATACGGCCCCGCTAAAATCTATTAGAGACCGGAGATAGGTCGATTCGACAAAGACATGTAATTAAATTGTGGGTGATTCCACCTAATTGCAAAATTTGCGTTGAACGGTACTAAACCGATTTTTCTGTCGATTTTGTACCATGTGCCCATAATTGAAACCTTGAGATTTTTACGACAACCGAGAGTTGCTTATGAGTCGAAGATGCACAATGTGGATCAAAAATAATCGACCATGAGTCAAATGCGCTAAAAGTTCCTATAAGCTACCCGATAGGTCAGGTCACGCTAAAATCGCATTTGATTGAATTTAACCACGAAATTGAATTTAGTTTCGGGAATCAAACATTTGAGCATGTCACAATTTATTTATAGGACGTCGTCTCGTCTTTCGGAGAAATTTCGTCGAGTTTGGGATTTTTCAGAAAAATCAAATTTCGGACAATTTGAAAAAAGAAAAGAAATTCGGATGGGAGTGGAATTTGATTATTTTGCTATTCAAGATTAGTTATTTGTGGGATTTAAGGTGCAAGAAAGTAATAGGGGACCGAGGGGATTAGCATGAGGACCTTGAGGACCAAGAAATGATGATTTGAGATTTTTTTCATTGACATTCAAGGCTTTGTCCCTTCCTCTCTCTTTGTCGTCTACCTCATTCCCCTTCCCCTTCTTCTTTGTGTGAGCTCCCTCCTTCCCCTTCTCTACCATTCTTTCTTTCATCTTTCCTCATCATCCCTCCTCACGTAACTCTCTCCCACTTACTTTCTTTTATTCATTTTCTTCTTCTGCCCACCCATCATTTCCTTTCCCATCCTCACGCCTACGATGCCAGCCCACCATCTACGTTCACCGCATCATCCCTTCTCCTCATCAATTTCCTTGCCGCATCCATTCCAGCATCTCTGCAGCTCGTCATCACCACTTCGTCCCCTCTTCCAACAGCTCCATTCAGCCGCATACAGCCCACAACTCAGCCCCAAACCGAGCCAAGGCCAACCCACTCGGACTGATCAGCAGCCCTCCACAGCAACAAGGTCGAAGCTCAGCCTTAGCTGAGCCGTGTTGGGCCATTTTTAGCCCGATATGAGCCTCATTTGGTCTTGCCATAGACCCGAGTTGTGGTCACCATCACGCCATCGTCGCCGTGAATCGGTTTTCGCACTAAGCCAGTGAGTTTATCTCCTAAATTCTAATTAGGATGCTAATTATACTTAAGGTGGATTAGTGGGTTAAGTAGTGGGTTAGTTAAGTTAATCATGATTAGTAGACTTAGTTTATGTAGTTAGAATGGTTAGGTTTAGTTAGTTAGTTTAATTAATTAGTTAGGTGGATTAGTTAGGATTTTTAATTAGCTTTAGTTCAATTAATTTAGCCCGGTTAACTTAGGTTAATTTAATTAAGTGCTTTAATTTAATTATTTTGTAATTTATTTAATTATTTATTAATTAACGGAAATTATACCGGGATAGCTAGTCATCAGAATTTCATGCCGATCATCATGGTTGTATTGGTTTGTGCAATTGATCTTTAATTTATGCAATTGGATGCTTATTTATGATTTTTGAATTATTATTTCAAAAATATAAAATTTTGGTATTTAATTAGAAAAAATATTAGGTGTCGGGTTTTGATGCTAAAAATATTTGTCGCGACCAAATTTTTCGAGGTATGAACCACCTAGGGTTTGGCTAATAGATTGTTAAGCCTAGACTTAACTCGGGCTCTCCCAAGCCCATACCAATTCGCGACTTAGGTTTGAATTGTTAACATGCAAATTTTTTAATTAGGAGTCGCCACTAATCTATTTTTGGTGGGTCGATTAGAAACCCAAGTAAAGTAATGGGAGATTCACTTTACTCCTACGAACCAGAGACTAGAGGTACGGGGATTTGGTTACGCTAGATTTCTCTAATGCCCTTTCGGTACCTTTCTTTTTATTTTGAAAAATGTTTGGCAAGCAATTTGGATTGATTTTAAATATATTTCTCTAACATGTGAGGTGTTCATGCAGGTGCGCAAACCACCAATTTAACACCCAAGAAAGCAATTAAATGATGTAGAACTTACCTCAAAGCAACGAAAGTATCTGCAGTGTTAAATTAGAATCCACATCAACAATTCTAGATATGGTTTCTAATTAACACGTAATTTCTTTTCTTTTTGTTTTCACTTATTAAACGAGACTATAATCCATATGCAATGCAATGCTTTTAATCTAATATGAAATGATATGGCATGGCAACATGTCCTAAACATATGAATAAAAATTTTATGATCTCTTAATGAACATGCAATTGTTAAATATGCAATTTAAATTAACCAAAATGACTTTTCTAATGACGTGCAATGCAATGCAATGCAATGACGTACAAAATTATTTTAACTAAAATGACATACAACATTGCAATTTAATATACGAGTTATATGTCACGCGACATTTATTAAATGACCTAATCTAATGAAGGACAATTTCTAATTAGAAATGAACCTAACAATAATCACTAAATGACGTGCATTTCATGAACCTAAATCTATATGACATGCAAATGACATTTTTTATTTTAAAAATGCAATCTATCCTAAAAATTGCAACTAATTTATCCTAAGACAAATTTTATGAAATTTGAAATGATCTAGCTAGATTAAGATTCTATCTAATTTAAACTAGGGATTAAGTCATATTAAATCCTAATTTAAACTAAGTCATTATCTAAATCTAAAATGCAATTTATCTGAAAAAGATGATCTAAATTTAAAATGAAACACGCAATTCTAATCTAATATGCACAATGATTTTTTTGTGTTTTTCTTTAATCTCGAAATTAAAACTAACACATAATTAACATGCAATTCAAATAAAAAACTAACAACCTAAATGAATGCACTTTCTTTTTTTGGATTTTTTTATTTAAAAATTCATAATAAGATTGCAATCCTAAATATGCAAAACTAATCCTAATTAAGATTTTTTTGATTTTTTATTTTACGAAAATAAGATTTGACTCAACCAACTTGACGACAACAAATCAAACAAAAGATAAGATTGGTATCCAAAAATTGACGAACCATATCTTGCGCATGAGATCGGGTTAGCCAATTTTAAATTAAATCGAGAATCAAATCTCGGGCTTGAGATTGGACTGTCGATTTTGTAAGGGATTGCGAGTCGGATTTCGGACGCGAAAATCGGACTGTCAATCCCTAGCTTAAGGGACTATTTCATATTGGAATCTCAATCACATATTTAAGGAACAATTTCACTAAACGAATAAAATAAAAAGGAAATAAAAAGAAAATGGTAAGTAAATAAATAAATAAAAACTACCTAATTTTCCTTTTTCCTTTTTTTTTTTTTCTTTTCCTTCCAAGCTTCGTGTTCGTGGCAAGTCACCAAAGCAGAGGATCGGAGGTCCGGCAGGTGAATTCTGGCGAGTGCACACCAGCAGAAAAGGGGCAGCACCCGAGTAGCAAGGACAACCGACGGAATAGGGGCGTCGCAATCTAAGCTACCGGCGTTTGGGTCTCCGGTAGAGGGCGTCGTGGCGGAAGACTCCGAACAGCGTTAGCACGGCGAACAGGGACGTCGGGGTGAGTTCACGGGTGCGGAAGCGTGGCGGCGTCGATTGCTGCAGAGGCAGATTCGCGGTGGCTGAGATGCGGTAGCATTGGACAGAGAGGGCGTCGGATCGTCGGGTTGCAGAGCGGCAGTAGCTGGATCGGCGGGGTTGCAGGGAGCGTCGGTGAGCAAGGCGTGGCATCAGGTCGTCACGGCGAGCTTCGTGGGGAGACCGATGAAGCGGCTGTGGCGGACGCACGATGGCGGAAGCTTCGCGGATGGAAGCGGCAGAAGGGCGAGCGACGAGGGCTGCACGAAGGGGACGATAAACAGTGCTCTCCTTTTTCTTTTTCTTTTCTTCTGCTGCACACACTTCTCTCTCACGTCTTCTCTCTCTGTCTCCTCTCACGTCACTTTCTGTCTGTACCTTCTCTTTTTTCCCTCTTTTTTGACTTTTCCCTGCACTCTCTCTCTCTGCGAAGAAGCAAAACTTCTCTTCACTTTTTCTGAATTTTTTTTTGTTCCCCAAAGAAGCCCCCCCAGGTCCTCGTACGCGATTGCTTTTATAGGGGGTAGAAGATAAGCTTTCAATTTCCCCTTCAAATCTACATCCGCGATACATTTTCACCAACCGATCACTATTGATAAAAATTTAAGGTTACGATAAATATTTTCTCGAAATCCAAATCTCACAAAGATAAATCGCAATATCGCAATATTTTTTCACAAAATTCATCCCATATTGATAAGGATTCGAGATTAAGATGAGATTTTTTCTAAATCCAAATCTTTCAAAACCAGATCGCAATATTTTTTATCCATCTGCCCTATCTAAAAAAGATTCATATCTCGGAAAAAATTTAAAATATTATATTCCCATGAGATAGTTTTTAATTATTAAAAAACGCGGGCTTGGGCCAACCTGCTTGCTTCGTGGGCCTGATCCATCTAATTCGAACTCATCCGCCACCGGTCCCAAAATATGCAAACAACAAAATAAATGCAATCTAAATCTATATGCTATGCAATTAATAAAATTAACCCCTAATTTCCTATGCAATAAATAAATAAACTAAATCGTCAAAATTTAGATGTCAACAATATTTTTAAGTACTATATAAAATTGTGGGATTTTTAAAAGAGAGGATATCACACTTTATGGTTCACTTTGATCATGTGACCATGCACACTTATTTTATCGGATGTTGTTTAATATGAAGAAAATAGACCAAGTTCATTATTTGAAATGGAAGTATTTGAGTGCAAACCACGATATTCTTGGCTAGACATGGATGTGCGTGTGATCGTTATGAGAACTTGTCGCTCGATGAAAATCGAGGGCAATGCTCCTATATGGAATGCCCCTTGTTAACGAATGTCGTTTATAGTGGAGGCTGATCGATGCTCCTTCGGGAATGCCATCTCGGTATAGACGTTGCCATGCCCGACGAGGCGGGATGACACTTGGTTATGTCGGATGACTACTGACTATTGAGTTGGACATGACCGATGGGTCATATTAATTGGGACACGTGTGAATGATTGAGATAACTGCACCTGATTATGGGATGAAATTGTGTGGCACGAAATGAGACGTGTCATAACGATTTGGCTTTATAATTAGAACCCCTATAATTGATTGATATATGAGTGAAGTGGTCCAATTACTGAGTGCATTTATCGTATGCATATGTTATATGAGTTGTACTGACACATAAGGAGGTGCCGAGGTGAGGTAAGTCTTATATGATGAATGTTTAGGCTACCTCTAGGTGAATTATCTTTCTAATTGGGGTTTAAGGTGTAGACTCACTGAGACATCGTCTCACCCCGTCGTGGTTTACAATTTTCAGGTACGTCATATACAATATGGGGTCCCACATGTGATGGATTTTTAGCACACCTATTTCCCAATTCCCGGGACTAACTTGATCCGTGAGTTGGTTGAGTCCATGAATTGGGTCGAGGAGGGCCGACCTCAGTTGGTACCTCATCGATACATATCATGGTTCATTAGCTTTCCTCAAGTGGGTCGGGAGGGTCCCCTATAGGGTTTGACGAGTCTCCCATTGGGACCAAGGAGTGGGAAGTAGGACATCCCATGGATATCAACACCCTTGATGGTGTCGTGGTGGACCTAGAGTTTAGATGGCTCAATAGTCCTTTTTGAGTTAGACTCTTGTGTATAGACTAGTAAGATTGACTAGTTTTATATATAAACCTAGTTTGTTTATAAAATATGTTTTGTTTAAATTGATTGTCCTGCTTTTTCTATTCCACGTTTGTTTGTTGTTCGGAGATTGTTTATTTCACTTCTGCATGTGTAATAAAATGAATGAGTCGCCGACACATCCTGGGAAAGATTGCAATTTGATCAAGCACTGAGGGACGTGCGCGCCCTCGAAGTTCGAGGCATGACACATGCAGTCGTGAAGCATGCACACCAAAGCAAGCAAGAGGAAATAGGGTGTGTAGAGGCGATATATGATAAACTGGTGAATACCCCAAGTTCACTCGACATCTTGCACCTCCTTCATTCCTAAGTAACCCTTAGGATAATAGATTTAGACGGGGAGTGGAAAAAGGACCTGAGTCAATTGGAGAGGGAGAAAGTCACACAAGACAAGTTGGTACAGACAAACACTTAGAATGTGATCGACCTGCAGATTAAGGACAAAGGGCTTTTGTGAGCTAGATCAATGATCTTGTTAAATCCCAAATTATCATCCTTGACCACTTGGAGAAAGAGTGGCAAACCATTTTTGAAGTCATGCACGATTTGGAAAAGGCAAGTGCCTTGGTAATTGAAGGGAATCAACATCTCGAGTCTCACCTCTCCCATCTTGTCCTTGATTTTAAAAGAGATATAGGATTTAAATAGATAACCATGCTAGGGTTGTAAATATAATGTTTATTTAATAATAGCACCGCCTTTTTCTTATTGTGTCATTCACTTGTTGCATTTCCTACATAATAGGGTAATATCTCTTCAAGAATTTTCCATTAATCATTTGTAGTAATTCTCTGCCATTGACCTCTATCAAATGATAAGCATTTCCACTAAAAACTTTGGAAACCACATATGGTCCCTCCCAAGTTGGTGACCATTTGCCAAACTTTTCATTATTCATACTCATTGGCAAAATAGTCTTTCAAACTATGTCACCAATATCAAATCATTTCTCTTTTGTATGCTTATTATAAATTTTTGCAACTCTATTCTTTTTTAGGACCAACTTTTCCAAAGTAGTAACTCTACTTTCCCTTAATTCGTTAATATTGTTATACATGAGTTCATCATATTCTTCTTTGGCCAATTCCCTTAGGAGCCTTACCCTTAATGGTTGGACAATAATCTCAAATGTTAATATGGCCTCCTAGCCATATATTAACATATATGGACTAACCCTAGTTGCAGACCTCTTAGATGTTTGGTAGGCTCACAAAACTGTTGACAAGAAAGAATCCCATTTCCTTGGGTTATCTTCAAGCTATTTCTTAATTAAATTAATAATTACCTTAATAGAAGTTTCAACTTGACCATTAGCTTGAGCATAATAAGGCATCAATTGGAATATCTTAATCCCTCTAGACTTAGTAAAATTCCTATACCTCATAACCAGTAAATATTCTCTCTTGATTTGCAGTTATTGACTCTAGAATGCCAAACCTATGAATAATATGCTCCTCAATGAGCTCTTTCACTGTCTTTTGTGATGTTTGTATATGACGCAACCTCGACCCATTTCGTAGAATAGTCCGTGGCTATTGATATAAAACTATGCTTTTTAAATGAGGGAGGATATATTTTCCTAACGATATCCATTGCCCATCCCATAAACGGCCAAGGTTTAATTATGGGGTTCATTACCGAAATCGGCACATGCTGAATAAGGCCATACTTTTGGCATGTTTTACATCCTTGAGCATAGTCAATACAATCTTGAGTAATAGTGTGACATCCTAGATTTTCAACCCTATTTTCTACTGAATTAATCGAGCATTTCATTAACGCGCCTATAGGGCTGTTCTCAGGGCTAATCATTCTTGAGATAAACTAGACAATCTATGGAAGCTATTAACGACTTCAAAGCAAATATAATTGAGAATTCGATTAGAATTGGCTTTTCGACCGTGCTCATCTTTAGAGGCCATTACAACATAGTGAAAAATCGATTTGAGATCAAAGATAGGTCAGTTCGACTGAGATGTGTGGTCGATCATGGGTGACTCCACTAAATTAGGAAATTCTCGTCGACCGACACTAATTTGATTTTACTATCGTTTTGGTACCTTGTGTCCGTAATTGAGTCATCAAGACTTTCATGACAATCGAGAGTCACCAATGAGTTGAGTGGATTCATGGTGGCTCAAAGAAAATCAATCATGAGTCATTTGCCCTAAAAAGTTTTGAAAACTACCCGGTAGCCTAGGTCGTGCTAAGGACGCATCAAGAGGAAATTAATCGCAAATTCAAGTCCGATTTCAGAAATTGAAGTTTCTATCATGTCACAATAAATTATAGGAGTATCGACTCGGTCTCAAAAGATTTTTTTGACATCCGACACTTTTTGAGAAAAAGTCGACTCGGGATCGTTTTCGTGCAATTGAAGCCAAGGATTGATTTTGGCTGCGGAATTGAGAAGCATGAGGGATTCTTGGATAAGGAAAATTATCAATTTGATAAATGAGATGTCAATTGATTTTATGAGAATCGATTGAGAGAGAATCAAAAGAGAATTGAATCCAATTGAGAGAGTTGTGTTCCAAAATTCGTATGACCCTCCCCCTTAGCACTTTTTGGACCATTTGGAAGGTTGAATGGAGTGTGGGTGTGGCTTAATGGAGGCCAAGCAAATATACTTGGCCTAGGATGAATTTAGAAGATATTCTTGTGGAAAAACAAGCCAAGATGGCCCACCTCCCTCTTATCCCTTCATTCTCTCTCTCTCTCTCTCTTACCTCAATCGGCCATCTCTCTCTCCTCTCCCTCTTGTTTCGTATGCCACCAACAGGAAGGAAGAGAGTAGCTTGCCGTCCACGCCAAGCCGCCCGTCGCCACACCAGACTGCCGCCCTCGGCCCCTTGCGCGCACCCACTTGGCCGCACCTTGCCGCACGCCATCCGCCCCTTTGACCGTCTCTCTCTCTCTCTCTCTCTCTCTCTCTCTCTCTCTCTCTCTCTCTCTCTCTCACCCAGCTGCTGTCCAACTACTATTGGGTTTGGCGGAAGCTCAACCGGAGTTGCTTTGAGCCCGTTTGAACCTTGAAAGTCAACCTCTAGGCCTGGTTTGGCCTATTCTTGCATTCTCGATCTATCTCCGCTTGATATCGAGCTATTTTCTTCAATATCCGGCCAAGGACAACAGGTTTTGGGAGTGGGTTTCCAGTGACTTCTAGGCCCGCTTTTGGAGTTAATCACTCCCCACGCCATTCCCATCGGATTGATTCGACTTGCATGTTATTCTTGTGAGTTTTGCTCACTAATCCTTGCTTAGTTTGCTAATTATGGTTAAGGGTTGATTAGTGCTAATTAAGTAGGATTAGGTGGTTAGATTAGAATGGATTAGTGATTATTAGATAATTGTGATGCATGTTAGGTAATTGAATTGTGCAATTAGCAAGTAGAGATGTCCTATTATTTATTGAATGCATCTCAGGATTTTTCCCAACCCGTTTTGGTCTCCAATTAGGCATTATGGACCTAAATTGGATTTTTAGTATTTATTTATTAATTTTCGAAATTAATTTAATTATTTATTTATTTTCAAAAATTAGGGTGGACGACCAAAATTTTATGCTAATTGTCGTGGTGCGGTCTGTTTATTTATTTGAGCTCTACGTTGGGCTGAATTGAATTGTTTGTGATATTTCAAGAATTTATTCTAAATTGAATGGAAATTGAGTGATTGATTGGTAAATGGCCGAGTATGAGTATATAGTGCCAGTACTGCTTTGATGGGCTATAAAGTGGAGAAAATCGTGAGAATGAATTAAATATACTCTTGGCCAAGACCAATCAGGTACGATAATATTGGTTATTATCAAGTTGGGAAAGAATTATGTAGCACGTGGCTCTGTGATTAATATAACACCTTGGCGAATCGACGCCTAGGAGCATAGTAAAGTGTTTATAGTGGCTTTGTGATCAATATATCACCTTGGCCAAATCGATGCCCGAGAGCATAGTAAATTGTTTATAGTGGCTATGTGATCAATATATCACCTTGGCGAAAACGATGCCTAAGAGCATACACATAAAGTGTTTATTGTACGTCACCTTGGTGAATTGACGCCGAGAGCATTACTGTAGCTCTATAACTAAGTGTACAATTGAAGGTTATATAGTGAGGCGTGAAATGATCTAGAAATGATCCGACTGACATGTAATCGATTGAGTCGATTGATCAATGATTTGATCTGATGTCGTGAATTGGTTGATTGATTGATGTTATATGTGAGACATCTATGTATAACCTTGAATTGCAGGTTAAGACTGAGGCCAAGGTAAGTCATCTGATTCATGTTGTGCTCAGGCAACCATGTGGCGTATTAATTTACTAATCGAGTCTTAGGGGGTAGAACTTACTGAGACGTAGTCTCAATGGTTATTGTATAACCATTTCAGGTCCCTAGATGGCAGCACCTCCACCTCCACCTCCTCATCCTCCTAGAAATTTTGGCATCCCTCAAGAAGTTACCGAAGAAGCATACTACTTCCCGATAGACCACCACCCATAGGGACTAGAGTATGTGCTAATAGAGTCCAAGGTGTGGGTTGATGTAGGTAAGGATGCCCTAGTACCCATGAATACCGATCGTGGTATCGTCACTACCACGATGGGCAACAAGAGGGTCCTATCCTAGAAGGCGATGTGCCTTTATACATCCTTGATGCAGCATTTGGGCTGGGGATAGCTAACCTTAAGAATGGGTCGGTAGTGGATGCTAAGGATCCCAAGCTTGAAGGTGATCATGAGTCTCCGGTTTACTCAGCTGAGGGTGCCAATTGGAGTGTAGAAGAAGGAGAGATCATCAAGCATGAGGAGGGGCAAGAGGAGGACTAGGAGTGGGAAGAACCTAAGGAAGAGGAGCCAGAGGAGGAGGGACTGGAGGAGAATTACTTGTGGATAGCCCTGTTGATGAGCCAGTAGGAGATGAAGAACTTGAAGACGATGAGATTGATTTTGAGGAGACTGAGGATGATCGGGATGATGACCCCAATTATGACCCGGATGAGGATTGAGATCTCATCCTGTTTTGTCAGACCTTGTCTATATATGAATAGATGTTAGATCAGACTTATGTATATAGTATTGTAGAATACTATGAAGTGTTTATATAAAAATGTGTTTGTGAATTTTCAGTATGAAAAATATGGTCATGTTTTTCTATCCCATTATTTTATTGTTTGGGGATTTATAATTGCTTTCACATGTGCTTATTTAAAATGAAAGGGTCGGCGATACTTAGTCCTGAGATATCGCATTTAAAATCGACCAAGCTGAAAGATGGGTGTGTCTACGAGGATGGGTGCATCTCCAAGAATCGGGGCATGACATCCCCTTTTTATGGTATCAAAGTGAAGTTTAGAGGTTGGAGTGATAAGGAGCATTGACCATGAGATAGATGATAGGAAATGCCTTTAAATTCACAACCGGTGCGTGTCTGTGGTAGCTGAGTGCTAGAATTGCTTGTTGTTCCGATCACTCTATTTCTAATTCATTATGAAATTGGAAGTAGGTATTAGTCTATAAAGCTAACCCATAAGTGACCAAGAGCTGAGAACTTTTGCAAAGAGGACTAGTAGGGCCATAGTTATGGGTAGAGCTCCGACCCAAGTCGGTACCCGAGGAGGCCGTGGTCGAGTGCTAGCATAGGCTAGCGCAAGTGGAATGGTTCCACTTGTTTTAGATGTCGGAGTAGTAGCACCTCCTATTGGTGCTGGGGTAGAAGCCCTGGGTGATCCTAAGATAGATGGGATCATGCGTATTTTGGAAGTAATGGGGAATCGTATGGATCAGCAAGTGCAGAACCAAGCCGCTGCTCAAGCCGCTGCTGCTATAGCACCTGCCGCTGCACTTGCCGTCGCCCCTACTGAAGTTCTGCTGGGAGTTGTGGCTACTGGGAGGCCAATCCACCAGTTAGTGGAACAGTTTCTGAAGCTAAAACCGTAGAGGTTCATGGGTACTACAGACCCTAAGGTAGCGTTTTTATGGATACAAGATCTGGAAAAGGCATTTGCACTTCTGGTGTGCAATGAAGAGGAGAAGGTGGTACTGGTTGTGTACCAACTTCAAGATAATGCTAATATTTGGTGGAGAGCTGCCAAGGACACAGTGTTCCCAGAAGGCGTGGCCCAAGTGTGGAACACCTTCCTTGGAGCTTTTAATGAGCAATACTTCTCAAGTACTACCCGGGAACAAAAGATAGAGGAGTTTCATCATCTTCACTAGGGGAGCATGATAGTTGACCAATATAGGGTCAAGTTTGCAGAACTGTCACAATATGCTCCTAAATTGATAGAAGACCCTAAAGAGAAAGCTTGGAAATTCAGAAGTGGTCTTCGTAGTGAATTGAAACAACATCTACTATCGTTTGACTTGAGGGATTTCAAAGAAGTCTATCGTTGAGCTCAGATGATAGAGCGAGGATAGATTGAACAAGCTGCCTCATCTAGATTGAGATTTATCTCCCATCGAGAAGGGATTCGCCTGGGAAAAAGACCTATGCCTGGAGGTAAATCTCATACTCCACCTTTCAAGAAGAGTGGATTCAGTAGGCCAACACCCAGTAGTGTTGGTGCATGTCGCTTGTGTAGAAGGTGACACGGGTTAGCTCCGTGCCCCGCCAAGACAAGAGCATGTTTCGAATGTGGCCAATAAGGCCACATCGCCGAGAATTGTCCAAGGAAGCAAAGAGGACAACCTCAGTTGCTGCCGCCACCGCTAATGAGACAGTTAAGAGGGTATGCCTCTCAGAATGCTCCATAGGGAGGATAGCAGAGGCCTCTAGTTCAGAGCACCATGTATGCAATCACACAGCATCAGGCAGAAGCTGTGCCTGACGTAATCACAAGTATGGTTTCACTCAACGACCAATCTGCATATGCTTTGTTTGATTTGGGAGTAACCCATTCCTTTATTGCCGAGCAATATGTTAAGTTGTTAGGGTTGAGTCATGTATTGCTAGAGTTGACAATTTGCATATCTACACCATTAAAGGATAAAGTTATTGCTGCTTTGGGATGTTTGGGGTGCAAGTTAGAGATTGGTGAGCAAGTGGGAAAATTGATCTGTTAGTTCTAGCCATGTATTATTTCGATTTAATAATTAGCATGGACCGACTCACCAAACAATGAGCTAAAATGGACTACTATCATAAAGCGATTTAGTTTGACCTGTTAGGGGGTAAGAGCTTCGAGTTTGTCGGGAATCGAGGAAGACCCTCGATTACCTTGATCTCATTGCCAGAGGCAACTCATTTATTAGACGAGAGTTGTTAAGGTTACCTGGCAACTATTATGGATATGACAGTTGTGGAAATGAAAATGGAGGACATTTCAATGGTACAGGAGTTCCCAAATGTCTTTCCGAAAGAATTGCCAAAGTTATCGCCAGAAAGAGAGATAGAATTTATAATTGAGTTAGTCCTCATAACAGAACCGATCTCTAAAGCTCCTTATCAAATGGCATTAACTAAGTTGAAAGAATTGAAGGTGCAAATGCAAGAGTTATTGGATAAAAAATTTATTTGTCCTAGTGCATCACCTTAGGGAGCACCAGTTTTGTTTGTTAAGAAGAAAGATGGTTTGTTGTGTCTATGCATCGATTATCGACAACTCAATCAGGTAATCAAGAATAAATACCCACTCCTAAGGATCGATGATTTGTTCGATCAATTGCAAGGAGCATCAATATTCTCGAAGATTGATTTGAGGATGGGATATCATCAACTGAGGATTAGAAAGGAGGATATTCCTAAGTTAGCATTTCGTACTCGGTATAGTCATTATGAGTTCACAATGATGCCATTCGGGTTGACGAATGGTCCAGCTACCTTCATGGATTTAATGAATAGGGTGTTCAAGGAATACCCGGATCAGTTTGTGATTGTGTTTGTTGATGATATCTTGGTCTATTTGAGAAGTGATGAAGAGCACGAGAATCATATGAGATTAGTGCTCCAAATTTTAAGGATACATCAGTTATATGCTAAGTTTAGCAAATGCAAGTTTTGGTTGACTCGTGTTGCGTTCTTAAGTCATGTGATTTTTGGAGAAGGAATCTCCATCAACCCGAGCAAGATTGAAGCCGTGATCAACTGGCCAAGATTGACTACAGTGACAGAGATCATAAGTTTTCTAGGTTTGGTAGGTTATTACAGATGATTTGTGGAAGGTTTCTCATCGTTAGCATCGCCTCTAACAAAGCTTACAAAGAAAGAAGAGAAGTTTGTATGGACAGATAAGTGTGAGCGTAGTTTCTAAGAGTTTAAAGAAAAGCTGATTATCGCACATGTACTGACGATTCCATCTGGTCTTGAAGGATTTGAGATCTATAGTGATGCGTCACTCAGAGGGTTGGGTTGCATGTTGATGCAACAACATGGTAGAGTTGTTGCATATGTCTCCCGTTAGTTGAGATCTCATGAGTAGAACTATCCAACGCATGACTTAGAACTTGTCTTTCTTCAAGAGGACACTAAGAAGAGAAAGGCTAATATTTTGAATGGAACACTAAGGTTTCGACAAAACGTTTTTATCTTATCGCGTCTATCTTGTAAGATGTATCAACACTATTGGTGATCGGATATTTGCATGTTGCCAAGTGTTTGACTTGTCGGCAAGTAAAAGCTCGCATTGTAAGTCGGAGGACCGCCGCAACCTCTTGCGATCTCGTCACGATGGACTTCGTTTTAAAGTCAAAGACTTTGGGATCACCAAAGTCGGCTGATTTCATTGCAGTTCGAAAGGACTTGAGTTTGGATAGACACGCAGACCTATGTTGGAGGAATCTTTCCAAGACTCAAGACTCAAGACTCAAGACTCAAGACTCAAGACTTAAGACTCAAGACTATTCTCATTGACAGATCTTTCGATCCAAAGTGACGAAGGAAATCCGAGCCGAAGTTTATGGTTAAGGATTTAATCCTATCCTCTGGAGAAGATCTCTTGGTTGGATAAATATATATTGGATTCTTTTATTTGTATCTAGATCAATTGAAGATCCTGTGGTCGACGAAATATTCTTGGAATGTTCTATTCTTGGAAACCAAGATCCTGATTGTATGGGCGAACAGGATTGATGGGCTATCGTCAGGTTCCTTTTATAGCTCGAATGATCTCCTTAATTGATTCCGTCCAACGGGTAGATTGGAGGAATTCCTTTGGTAAGTGCCAACGGTATGATGGCATAAAGGAGTATAAAAAGGAAGACGTTCTAGTTGTTTAAGAAGCGTGATCGATAGAGAAATTCCAGAGTCTGAAGCACCTTGATTATTAGTCGATACAGTTTGAGCGAAATTGTATACACAGAGAGTGTTTATACTTGGTGATACCTTGAGCGAGTGTGGTAGATCATCTACACCTAGAAATCAAGGAAGATCAACGCTGTAACATCTCTTTGTTCATAGTGGAATCCAGCCAATTGGCTGTCAGTGCAGAAGAGTGGACGTAGGCTTGAATCAAGCCGAACCACTATAAACCGCGTGTTCAATTCTCTCTTTTCTTTACTCAATCTTACGTTGATTATTATTTGTTGCAAATCCTTCAACTATTTAAGTATTGTGGAATCATCAAGAAAAATCTTTTGTATACCTATTCACCCCCTCTAGGTACTCGTACTAGCTATATCAATTGGTATCAGAGCTCGTGTTCTTACTTTATTTGAAGTGTTTTACTTCAGAGTAAAAGATCCATGGCTAGTATGCTAGCACCAGGGCTGGTGGAAGGGCAAAGCAATACCAAACCACCCTACTTTGATGGAAAGGATTACAACATCTGGAAGAACAAGATGAAAGCTTTCCTACGATCAAAGGATCCTCTAGAATGGGACGTTGTGGAAAGAGGAATCACTCCTACTATTGCATCAGTCTCTAAAAGAGGGAAAGAAGTTGAAACCAACGGAATGACTCAGGAAGAGATAAACAAGAGACAAGCACTCGATGCAAAAGCAATTTACTCTTTATATTGTGCTTTGTCACCAACTGAATATAATAGAATATCTTCTTGTGTTACAGCAAAAGAAGTATGGGACATATTACATATCACCTATGAAGGAACAGATCGAGTGAAGGAGACAAGAATTAACATTCTCCTCGGTCAATATGAAGCCTTCAAAATGAAACCAGGAGAATCTATAACTGACATGTTTAGTCGTTTTACAGATATTGTCAATGGTCTTGAGAACCAAGGACAAAAAATTTCTGATCCCATGAAGGTGAACAAGCTACTGCGTGGACTCTCCAAGGATTGGAATCATATAAAGACTTCAATAAGAGAGACGCAAAGAATTATGCCACTATCTGTCGACGAGCTGATTGGAACTCTTCAGTCTTATGAAGTGGAACGAATTAATGAAGACGAAGATCCAAGAGGTAAGAAATCTATTGCATTAAAATCAAATGATGACTATGATGATACAGATTCTGAAGATGATATGGACGATGAGGAGCTCGCTCTCATGATAAGAAGATTCAGAAAACTGAATAGAAAAGGAAGAAGGTTCAACTCAAAGAAACAAAGTTTGCAAAGACAACAAACCAAGTCTGTTGATGATGAGGAACCAAACAAAGATGTAGTCTGCTTCGAATGTAAGAAAAAGGGACACATCAGACCCAACCGTCCTCTTCTAAGAAGAAAAGAGGAAAAGCTGAGAAGTTTCGAAAAGCTCTCAAAGCCGAAACCCTGAGTGATACGAGTGTGAAGAAAGTGATAATGAATATGCCAACATATGTTTGATGGCACATTCAAACTCGAGACTCGATTCTGGATCAGACTCAGACAGCGAATTTGAGGTAAGTGATTTTAAAATTCCTATCAAAGTCTCTAAATACATTGATGAACTGTGTTTTAGTCTTAAGACTTCTCTCAAAAGAATTTCCGAACTTAAAAAGGAAAACTCAGATCTAAAACAAAAGAAAATCATTTTAGAAGAAAAAGTTAAAAGTTTAGACTTGAATGTTTCTACTCTTAAAGAAAAAGAAGATAATCTTTTGAAAGAAAATGCTTTTTTAAAAACTGACTTATCAAATATTTCAAAGAAATTTTCGATAGGATCCGAAAAACTTGAAAAAGTTCTTTCAGTTCAAAGACCTTACTTCAATAAGTCTGGTCTAGGTATGACAGCAGAAACAATTCCCTTGATTGATTTTCCTAAAGTAAAAGAAAGGATTAAGAAAAGACCGTCGAGAGAGGCTTACAAAAATCATTTCAAGAAAGTTTTTGTAAAGTCTGTAGGTCGAAATGCTCTAAGGTGTTCAAAGTGTAACAGTCAGGATCACTTTGAAAAAGAGTGTCCTATGGTTTGGAAGCCTATTAAGAAAGTATGGCCTAATAATGTTTATCCTACTAACACCAAAGGACCCAAGAAAATTTGGGTACCAAAGAAAGCTTGAGACTCTCTTTTAAATGCAAGTCTCCGTCAAGAAAAAGGTAAAGTGGTATCTTGACAATGGATGTTCAAGACACATGTTCAAGACACATGACAGAGACTCAAATTGCTTCATAAAGCTTATTCAAGTGAATGGTGGAAAAGTTTCATTTGGAGGAAACAGCAAAGGAAACATTGTGGGATTTGAAACTGTGAAAATTGGAAATCTCACAATAAGCAATGTTTCTCTAGTGGAAGTACTCAACTATAACCTTCTCAGCATTAGCCAATTGTGTGATACTGGTTTCAAGATCTCCTTTCAAGAAGGAATATGCTCTGGAATCAGTAAAGACTCTACTCAGTCTTTCATGGGTCGAAGACATGGAAATATCTACCTCTTAGACATGAATCTAAATGAATCACAATGCCTAATCTCAATTCAAGATGAAGCAAGCTTATGGCACAGAAAGCTTGGTCATGTCAACATGAAGCAATTAGCTAAAATCTCTTCAAAGCAGCTTGTTCGAGGTCTACCCAAATTACCATACCAAAAGTCCGATCCATGCACACCATGTATTCTGGGAAAGCAGGTAAGAAATTCATTTAAGCCAATAAATCATGTCTCTACTAATCATGTACTACAATTGCTGCATATGGATCTCTTCGGACCAACCAGAACCCAGAGTATTGGAGGTAAGAAATACTGCCTAGTAATTGTGGACGATTACTCCCGTTTTACTTGGGTATTTTTCCTTGCAAGCAAGTCAGAAACCTTCTCGTATTTTGAAAAATTTGCTAAAAAGGTTCAAAATGAAAAATGATGTGTTATCTCAAGTATAAGAACAGATCATGGAGGTGAATTTGAAAATCAAGATTTTACAAAATTATGTGATGAATCTGGATTTAAGCATGTGTTCTCCTCTCCATACACTCCTCAGCAAAATGGAGTTGTGGAAAGAAAGAATAGATCTCTTCAAGAAATGGCTAGAACTCTTTTAATTGAAAGTAAAATTTCTTCACGTTTTTGGGCTGAAGCTGTTTCAACAGCATGCTATATCATCAATAGAGTCTTCCTAAGACCTATTCTAGAGAAAACCCCTTATGAATTATTCAAAGGTAAGAAGCCCATTGTTTCATACTTTCATGTGTTCGGTTGCAAATGCTTTATATTGAAAAATGCAAAAGATCGAGTTGGTAAGTTTGAAGAAAGATCAGATGAAGGCATCTTCCTTGGATATTCTACATCAAGCAAAGCTTACAGAGTCTATAACAAGAAGAGCCAGTTTGTGGAGGAGTCAATGAATGTCAAATTTAAAGACTCTATGCAAGATGAATCCAATCAGACTCAGTATGAAGAGTCTGAACCTGCTCCAGACCTTCCAAAGCTTACAACTCAAGAAGTATCTCAGACTCTGGAAAACCAGCATCAAGATGTTCATGAAGATTCAATTAAAGAAAGAGATCATCATCCAGACAAATCAACCAGTAACTGGAAGCACAAGTCCAGTCATCCTAAAGATCTCATTATCGGCGAAATTAATGAAGGAATTCTCACCAGATCTAAAAGACGTGAAGAGTCTAGTGCTGTGGCTCTCATTTCTGAAATTGAACCAAAAAGCATAGAAGAAGCTTTATCTGATGAAAGCTGGATCGAAGCTATGCAAGAAGAGCTCAGACAGTTCAACATTAATGATGTCTGGGAATTGACATCTAAACCGAAAGGTAAAACTATTATTGGAGCCAAATGGGTGTTCAGAAATAAGATGAATGAAAAAGGAAAAGTCGTACGAAACAAAGCAAGACTCGTGGCCAAAGGATACACGCAAGAAGAAGGAATAGACTATGATGAGACTTACGCTCCTGTAGCAAGGTTAGAAGCTATCCGACTATTACTTGCGTTTGCTTGTTATAAAAATTTCAGGTTATTCCAAATGGACGTCAAAAGTGCTTTCCTAAATGGATTTATCCAAGAGGAAGTATATGTGGAACAACCACCTGGGTTTGAAGACCCAAAGAAGCCAGACTCAGTCTTCAGATTGAAAAAGGCCTTGTATGGTTTAAAGCAAGCACCTCGAGCTTGGTACGACAGACTAAGTAAGTTCTTATTACAGAATGGTTTTGTCAAAGGTAAAGTAGATACTACTTTATTTATCAAAAAGGAAAACAAAAGCTTTTTACTCGTTCAAATATATGTGGATGATATTATTTTTGGATCCTCTAATGAAAGTCTATGCAAGAAATTTTCTAAGTCTATGCAGGATGAGTTTGAAATGAGTATGATGGGAGAATTAACATTCTTTCTTGGTCTTCAAGTAAAGCAATTGAAGGAAGGAACTTTCATTTACCAAGAAAAATATGCTAATGATCTCGTCAAAAGGTTTGGATTGGAAAATTGCAAAAAGACTGATATACCAATGTCAAGTTCTTTGAAGATAGACAAAGATGAAGAAGGGAAGAAAGTTGATCAAAAGCTGTACAGGGAGCATCATTGGTTCACTTCTTTATCTTACTTGCTTCTAGACCTTGACATTTTGTTGAGTGTTTGCATCTGTGCTAGGTTTCAATCAGATCCTAGAGAATCCCATCTTAGTGCTGCAAAACGTATCATTAAATACGTTGCTTCATCTTCAAGCATCGGTCTTTGGTATCCTAAGAAGGGAGACTTTAATCTTCTGGGATATTCAGACGTAGATCTGGCCGGCTGCAGAGTCGATAGAAAGAGTACTTCAGGAACTTGCCAGTTGCTTGGAAGCAGGATAGTGTCTTGGTTTTCAAGAAAACAAAGCACTGTGGCTCTCTCAACAACAGAAGCAGAGTATGTAGCTCTTGGAAGCTGTTGTTCGCAAATTCTATGGATAAAACAACAACTACAAGACTTTGGGATTGAAGACTCATGCACAGAAATCAAATGTGACAACACCAGCGCAATCAATCTCACCAAAAATCCAATTCTTCATTCAAGAGCAAAGCATATAGAGATTCGACATCACTTCATTAGAGATCATATTCAAAATGGAGAAATCTCGATTCAATTTGTTGATTCAAAAAGTCAACTAGCGGATATATTCACAAAGCCTTTGGAGAAAAATCAATTCGATTTTATCCGTTCCAGACTCAACATTTTGAAGCTCGAAGAAGTTAAAGTCTAGAGACTCTCCAACCCTCAGACTCAGAAAATTGATGATCATCAGACTCTAATCCATCAGACTCTAATCTCTCAGACTCTAAATCCTCAGACTCAGACATTGATGGCTATAGACTGTAAGTTGCTATTTTATCTAAACTCGAAAAGGTATGATCTTTTGTTCAGTTATTTTGTAGTCTCCGTGAAAAACGAAATCTTGTCTTTTCAAAAGGATTAATTTTGGCAGTTATTGATTTTAAAAAGAAGTGTTCGTACACTTTCCTTGTGCCGATTGAACTTCCCTTTTTCAAAACTGAGTTATATATATACAGTTTTCATTTTCCAATCTTCAAAACCCTAAAAAGCATTCTCCTCCCAATCCGGTTTCTACTTCGTGTTCATCTTCGAGAAAGTTGTCATCTTTTCTTGGGAAAGCAAGTAAAGGAATCTTTCAGCGACAAGGAAGGATGTCTTCTTCGAGGAAGTCTTCAAGAATCGCGAACAGGGGACCACAGAGAATGAAGGAGGGACCTACCCATTTCGATCTCACCGAAGAGGAAGAATTATCGAGTCAGCAACAAAGCCCGATTCACTCTCCACCACGTCACTCAACGCCATCTACCCCACAAGGTGCGGGTCAACAACCGGAGGAAGAGATAATCGAGGACGCAGACCCTGTAAGAGTCCAAAAACCCTCTTTTATTTACAAACTCTACCGTGCATTGAAAAGTACTGGGACTCCGTTGAAATACGTGGATGATTTTCTCAAAGATAAGCATTATGGGAATGAGTATATCTTTCTGAGAAAAATGGAGGATTTGGGAATTGCTCCCAAGGGTAAAGCAGAGGAAGCACTTGCGAATATTCCCAGTGACCCTCGTATGTCGGGACCTAATTCGACTGAAGGAAACGACGATGATAAAATGTTCAGTGATTTTCAACCTAGAATGGGTATTGCTGCAAAGGTGAAGGGAAAGAGGATGGAGTTATTTAAATCAAAGGAACAGGAGAATTTGTTTTTCAGACTGCTGAAACGAGGGGTGATAAACCCTAGGAGTGTCGATTTCGATTTCTTGGATGCCGTTAATGTGAACTTAAGGGAGAAGTTCAAATTGCTTCAACTTGAGCAATTCTGCACCGATACCACAGACGGTTATGCGCAATTAACAGCATATTTCTATTCGAATCTCAGCTTTCTAGATGCGAATAGAATATCATTCAGTGTTAGAGACCAGGATTATGTGGTAGACGTGGACATGTTGGCGGACATAATTGGAGTTGAACGAGGACGTTATCAACCAGTCAAAGTCTCAGTTGCTCGTGCCTCAATGGAACTTGTCAAAGATAGAGATATCGAGGGAAGAATCATTTATTCAAGGATGCGTGCCATCAATATTGTGCTGCACAAAATTGTGATCAATTGCATTAGGCCCAAGTCTACATCAAAGACTGATGTGTCTAATTCCGAGGCAAAATTGATGTACGCAATCAACTCAGGGAAGAAGTTCTCTCTCCCTCACACTATTCTCTTTCACATGTACAGAGCAATGTCGAAGGACAAGGGACAATTGCCTTACCCAGGTCTGGTGACCAAGATCTTCAGACACATGAATATTGAACCGCCACATACACTTTGTGTTCGACCGTGCGATAAGATGGTGGTAGGTTTGAAGATGTTAACGAAGATGCGTCTGAAAGAACTTTCCAAGGCAATGGAAAAATTCAGAGTGAAGACTCCAGTTCCGTCTGCTTCAAAGAGAAAAGGGAAGGAGGCCATTGGTGCCCCATCCAAAAAGAAGAAAACTCTCATCTTGGAGGATGAAGATGAGGAGGAAGATGTCACAATCACTGCCTTGATAAGGACCCAACATTCTGTACCTCAATCGATAGAACTTCAAAAGAAATAAAGAGAAGAAGAGGAGCAAGCCAAGAACAGAAGAAGAAGAAGAGCAGAGAGAGAAGGAGAAAGAAGCTGAAGAAGAAGGAGAAGAAGAGAAAGAAAAGTCTGCAGCCGAATCTGGAGAGAAGGAGAATCAAGAAACAGAAGAGCATGATCATCACTCTTCCCCTTTTGAGGTCCCAGAGACAAGGGGAGTTGGCGAGCAAGAAAGGTCCACACCTCATGCTGCCATTAGTGAAGGTCTAAGACAATCTCCAGCAGATCCAGAAGAGTTTCAGGCCTCTCAATTGCCTGAAGAAGGACACGATACGTCAACACCAAATCTGCAAGATTATACAGAAGCGCCATCGTCTGCATTCACCCCATCTGAGAAAGCAAATGCAAGTACGCAGACGGACAATTCTGCAGATTTTCGTCGTATTCTGGATGTTCTTCTGGAAATGCGGGGCCAAATCTATGCTCTGGACTGTGAAATTCAAGCCATCAAGAATGCTGGACAAGCATCTTCAGTTACCCTGGAGGACAAAATGAAAGACCTCGCTCTACAACTGCAAGCCAATGCCAAAGGACAGGAGGTAGCTCAGCTAAGGGAAGACTTGAAGAGGCTAGAAGGCATAGTCCAGTCGATGGGAGATTTCCAGATCGTGCGCATTCCCAAGCAGACCTAACGCTTTTCTCACCTTTTTAATGTTGACAAAAAAGGGGAGAATTGCAAATTTGAACGAACTTTAAACTGAACTTTGATTTTAAATTTGTGGTTGAATGTGTCTATTTTTTGAGTATGACTTGAGTGAACTTGGGTGTGAATTGAATGTGACTGAAGTAGACTTGACTTTGATGCTTGACTGTTTGCATTTGGTATTACTCATGAAAGACTAACCAATTTTCTGTGGATGCAGAGTCTGGTTGTTTTATTAATCTTTATGAGATAGCCATATTGCTTGAGAAATGTTTTTGCAGGTCAAAGTTGTTCAAATCTACCGGAAAGTTTTGTCACCATCAAAAAGGGGGAGATTGTTGGAGAAATCTTTCCAGAATATTTTGAAGCTGACAAAACATTTCTATCAGTCTAGTTTGGATATTTGCAGACCGTCTGTTTAAAGTCTGAAGACTTGTTGATCACCAGACTCAGCACTCAAGACTCAAGACTCAAGACTCAAGACTCAAGACTCAAGACTTAAGACTCAAGACTATTCTCATTGACAGTCTTTCTGATCCAGTGACGAAGGAAATCCAGAGCCGAAGTTTATGGTTAAGGATTTAATCCTATCCTCTGGAGAAGATCTCTTGGTTGGATAAATATATATCGGATTCTTTTATTTGTATCTAGATCAATTGAAGATCCGGTGGTCGACGAAATATTCTTGGAATGTTCTATTCTTGGAAACCAAGATCCTGATTGTATGGGCGAACAGGATTGATGGGCTATCGTCAGGTTCCTTTTATAGCTCGAATGATCTCCTTAATTGATTCCGTCCAACGGGTAGATTGGAGGAATTCCTTTGGTAAGTGCCAACGGTATGATGGCATAAAGGAGTATAAAAAGGAAGACGTTCTAGTTGTTTAAGAGCGTGATCGATAGAGAAATTCCAGAGTCTGAAGCACATTAATTATTAGTCGATACAGTTTGAGCGAAATTGTATACACAGAGAGTGTTTATACTTGGTGATACCTAGAGCGAGTGTGGTAGATCATCTACACCTAGAAATCAAGGAAGATCAACGCTGTAACATCTCTTTGTTCATAGTGGAATCCAGTCCATTGGCTGTCAATGCAGAAGAGTGGACGTAGGCTTGAATCAAGCCGAACCACTATAAACCGCGTGTTCAATTCTCTCTTTTCTTTACTCAGTCTTACGTTGATTATTATTTGTTGCAAATCCTTCAACCGTTTAAGTATTGTGGAATCATCATGAAAAATCTTTTATATACCTATTCACCCCCTCTAGGTACTCGTACTAGCTATATCAACTAATGAGATGCATAGAGTGTCAATTACGATAACCTCGCGCTTTGGAAAGAAAAGTGCTCTAATTAAGTTTCGATGAGCCTCATCCTCGAGGTACATAGGTCCATTTGAGATTCTTGAGTAGAGAATCGAGATCAAGATGGCTCTATTTGAAACATTGTATCGTCTTTGTTGGGATGAAGTTAGAGAAAGGAAGATAATAGGCATTACGCCATGAGATTGACCACTCGTGCAAGTGTATGATGTCTTTGATCACGTTTTTTCTGTGTCACTAATGATGTTTGGAAGGAAGTACATAGGTCCATTTGAGATTCTTGAGAGAATCGAGACCTTAGACGTCCACTTACTCAATTTTGAAGAATTGGATGTGGATGAATGTGTGCCATACATTGAAAGCCCAGTTTAGATTGTCAATCCTAAAGAAAAAGTTTTGTGTACAAAGACCATTTCATTGGTCAAAGTGGTTTGGCAACACCACGGTGCTGAAGGAGCAACATGGTAGACTGAAGAGTAGATGAGAGAATTGTACCCTCACCTTTTTTAGCAAGTTTTGTAATGGTTTAAATTTCAAGGAAGAAATTTTTATAAGAGAGGAAAATTGTGACATCCTAGATTTTCAAGCCTATTTTCTACTAAATTAATCAGGCATTTCATTGATGCGCCTATAGGGCTATTCTCATAACTGAACACTCTTAAGACAACTAGAAGATCTTGGGAAGCTATTAAGGACTTTAAGCAAATAGACTTGAGAATTTGATCAGGAATCGGCTTTTTGACCGTGCTCATCTTTAGAGGCTATTACGGCACAATGAAAAATCGATTTGAGATCAGAGATAAGTCAATTCGACTGAGATGTGTGGCTGATCGTGGTGACTCCACTAAATTGGGAAATTCTCGTCGACCAACACTAATTTGATTTTACTATCGTTTTAGTACCCTGTGTCCGTAATTGAGTCCTCAAGACTTTCACGAAAATCGAGAGTCGCCAATGAGTCGAGTGGATTCATAGTGGCTCAAGAAAATCGACCACGATTCATTTTCCCTAAAAAGCTCTGAAAACTACCCGTAGCCTAGGTCACACTAAGAACACGTCAATAGGAAATTAACCACCAATTCAAGTCAGATTTTAGAAATTAAAGTTTCTATCATGTCACAATAAATTATAGGAGTATCGACTTAGTCTTAAAAGATTTTTCTGACACCCGACACTTTTTGGGAAAAATTCGGCTTGGGATCATTTTCATGCAATTGAAGTCGGTGATTTATTTTGGCTACGGAATTGAGAAGCATGAGGGATTCTTAGATGAGGAAAATTATCAATTTGATAAATGAGACATCAATTGATTTTATGAGAACCGATTGAGAGAGTATCAAAAGAGAATTGAATCCAATTGAGAGAGTTGTATTCCAAAATTCGTATGCCCCTCCCCCTTAGCACTTTTTGGACCATTTGGAAGGTTGAATGGAGTGTGGGTGTGGCCTAATGGAGGCCAAGCAAATATACTTGGCTTATGATGAATTTAAAAGATATTCTTGTGGAAAATCAAGCCAAGATGGCCCACCTCCCTCTTATCCCTTCATTCTCTCTCTCTTACCTCAATCGGCCATCTCTCTCTCCTCTCCCTCTTGTTTCGCACGCCACCAACAACAAGGAAGAGAGCAGCTTGCTGTCCATGCCAAGCCGCCTGTCGCCGCATTAGACCGCCGCCCTCAACCCCTCATGCGCGCCCGCTTGGCTGCACCTTGCCGCATGCCATTCGCCTCTTCGGCCATCTCTCTCTCTCGCCCAGCTGCTGTCCAGGAGCTGTTGGGTTTGGTGGAAGCTCAACCGGAGGTGCTTTAAGCCCGTTTGAACCCCGTAAGTCCACCTCTAGGCCTGGTTTGGCCTATTCTTGCATTCCCGGTCGATCTCCGCTTGATACCAAGCTATTTTCTTCAATTTCCAGCCAAGGACAGCATGTTTTGGGAGTGGATTTCCAGCCACTTCTAGGCCCACTTTTGAAGTTAATCACTCCCCGCACCGTTCCTGTCAAATTGATTCGACTTACGCGTTATTCCGGTGAGTTTTGCTCACTAATCCTTACTTAGTTTGCTAATTATGCTTAAGCATTAATTAGTGTTAATTAAGTAGGATTAGGTTGTTAGATTAGAATCGATTAGAGATTATTAGATAATTGTGATGCATGTTAGGTAATTAAATTGTGCAATTAGCAAGTAGAGACGTCATATTATTTATTGAATGCATCTCGGGATTTTTCCTGACCCGTTTCATGCTACAATTAGGCATTATGGGCCTAAATTGGATGTTTAGTATTTATTTATTAATTTTCGAAATTAATATAATTAATTATTTATTTGCGAAAATTAGGCTGGGATAGCCGACAACCGAAATTTTATGCTGATTGTTGTGGTGCAGTCTATTTATTTATTTGAGCTCTATGTTGGGCTAAATTGAATTGTTTATGATATTTCAAGAATTTATTCTAAATTGAATGGAAATTGAGTGATTGATTGGTAAATGGCTAAGTATGAGTATATAGCGCCAATAATTCTTTGATGGGGTATAAAGTGGAGAAAGTCATGAGAATGAATTAAATATAGTCTTGGCCAAGACCAATCAGATACGATAATATTGGTTTTTATCAATTGGGAAAGAATTATGTAGCACGTGGCTCTGTGATTAATATAACACCTTGGCAAAATCGACGCCCGAGAGCATAGTAAAGTGTTTATAGTGGCTCTGTGATCAATATATCACCTTGGCGAAAACGACGCCCGAAGAGCATACACATAAAGTGTTTATTGTACATCACCTTGGCAAATCGACGCTCGAGAGCATTATTGTAGTTCTGTGACTGAGTATACAATTGAAGGTTATATAGTGAAGGCGTGAATCTAGAAATGATCTGACTGACATGTAATCAACTAAGGTCGATTGATCAATGATTTGATCTAATGTCGTGAATTGGTTGATTGATTGATGTTATATGTGAGACATCTATGTATAACCTTGAATTGCAGGTTGGGATTGAGGCCAAGGTAAGTCCATGCGGTGTATTGGTTTGCTAATCGAGTCTTAAGGGATAGAACTTGCTGAAATGTGGTCTCAATGGTTATTATATAACCATTTCAGATCCCTAAATGGCAGCACTTTCACCTCCTCGTCCTCTTAGACATTTTGGCATCCCTCAAGAAGTTACCGAAGAAGCATACTACTTCCCGATAGACCACCACCCAGAGGGACTAGAGTATGTGCTAATAGAGTCCAAGGTGTGGATTGATGTAGGTAAGGATGCCTAGTACCCCATGAGTACCTATCATGGTATCATCACTACCACGATGGGCGAGAAGAGGTTCCTATCCTGGAAGGTGATATGCCTTTATACATCCTTGAGGCAACATTTGGGCTAGGGACAACATACCTTAAGGATGGGCCGGTAGTGGATGCTAAGGATCCCAAGCTTGAAGGTGATCGTGAGTCTCTGGTTTACTCAGCTAAGGGTGCCAACCATAGTGTAGAAGAAGGAGAGATCATCGAGCATGAGGAGGGGCAAGAGGAGGACCAAGAGTGGGAAGAACCTGAGGAAGAGGAGCCAGAGGAGGAGGGACCGAAGGAGAATTACCTATTGGATAGCCCTGTTGATGAGACAGCAGGAGATGAAGAACTTGAAGACGATGCGATTGATTTTGAGGAGACTGAGGATGATTGGGATGATGACTTCGAGTATGACCTGGATGAGGATTGAGATCTCATCCTGTCTTGTCAAACATTGTTTGTATGTGAATAGATGTTAGATCAGACTTATGTATATAGTATTGTAGAATACTATGAAGTGTTTGTATAAAAGTGTGGTTGTGAATTTTCAGTATGAAAAATATGGCCCTGCTTTCCTATCCTATTGTTTTATTGTTTTGGGATTTATAATTGCTTCCGCATGTGCTTATTGAAAATGAAAGAGTTGGCAATACTTAGTCATGGGATATCGCATTTAAAATCGACCAAGCTGAAGGATGGGTGTGTCTCTAAGGATCAGGGCATGACAAATAGTTTGCCAAAATAACCGTGTTGACACAATAGCCATTTCATTTTGATCTCGGCCTTATGTGCACCATAGATGCTTTCATGCACTTTAGCCATTACAAGCATAGACTTGTGTTTCCACAAACACTTCAATAATTGACTGTCCACGGTTTTCTAGTATAGATCATCACCAACCAACAAATATTTAATTGCTTTTCTTTTGAAATTTTTGTTATTGGCAACTTGATTTTTCATATACTTAATAAACGGGTTCTCAAATCTTGGCCAATTGTTTCCTTGGGTGGAACCGGTATATCTTGAATCAATATGATCCTATTATCAATCAAAGGTAATGTCTTTACCTGATTGATAATATGATCCCCAATTCCTTAGATATTTTGTAACCGGATGCCATTTGAGCTAATTTATTGGCTTCCGCATTTTGATTTCTTTTGACATGAACCAACTTGTAATCATCCAAATGGTACAAGAGTCGTTTGGCTAACACATGGTGCGGCATAATATTTTTATTAAGGCAGTAATATTCTCCGGACAACTATTTTATAACTAATTGGGAGTCACCTTACCTTGATGAATCGTGCTTTCATGTTAGCCAAAATGTTTAAGCCAACAATTAATGCCTCATATTCAGCTTGGTTATTCGAGCAATTGAAATCCAGCTTAAACATCATTTTAGACCTATGTTTGTGGGGAGAAACTATCAAAACTCCAGCTCTGCTGACCCAATTACATTTGACCCATCAAAGTACAATGTCCAAGGAATTACCTGGACACACCCTTCTAAATCATTTTCAACTTGAATGACTAGATACTCCGTAATAAAATCTGTTACTACTTACCCTTTAATTTCCTTAAGTAGGACATAAACTAGGTTAATTTTGGAGTGTAAATGCCCACTTAGTAATTCAACCCTTATTATTGGTTGAGTTAACATATATTTGATCATGTCTATTTTACATATTGCATGGACCATGGTCGGTAACATATAATGACATAATTTAGTAACAACACCATAGTTTCTCAATAGCAGTGTATCTTGTCTCTACATCATTCATCGTTCGACTCAAATAATAAATTGCTTGCTCTTTCCCCTCATCATTTTCTTGTGCCAGCATACATCTTATTGTAGTATCGATGACCGACAAATATAGTTTCAACGGCCTAACCGCCTTGGATGGCATCAAAACTAGAGGGTTGTATATATATGCTTTTATCTAGTCGAATGCCTCTCGATGCTTAATTCTTAAGCTTCAATAATGGGAAAATATTTCGACCTTTCTTGACAGGTTCGCAATAAATCGACGCAAGAAATTTATTTTTCCTAGTATCATTTGAAGTTGTTTTTTGGTAGTCAGTGGTGTCAACTCTAGAAGTGCCTTAGCCTTATTTTTATCTATTTCAATACCTCTTTGATTAACTAAGAATCCTAGGAAATTACTAACTTTAGCTCTAAAAGCATATTTCAAAGGATTAATCTTTAATTTATACTTCTATATCCCAATAAAAGCTTGCTCTAAATAAAGTAGGTGACTTACCCGGTTTGATTTAACAATGATATCAATATAAACTTTCATGAAGTCACCAATCATGTCATAGAAAATGAAATTCATGGCCCTCTGGTATGTGGCACCTATATTCTTTAATCCAAAAGGCATGACTAACCACTAGAATGTGTCAATTACTCTTGGACATCTAAATGCGGTCTTATGAACATTCTCTTCCACTCTAAATATCTAATTATAGCTTGAATGACCATCCATAAGTGACATAATCTCATTACCAGAAGTTGAGTCAACTAGCGCATTAGACATTGGCATTTGATATTCATCTTTGGGTGTAGCCACATTCAAATCACGAAAATCTATGCACACTTGAGCTTTCCATTCTTCTTTTTCATTGGGACAATGTTTGACAACCACTCAACATACCATGTCATTCTTATAAAGCCAGTTGCAACCAATCTTTCAATTTCTTCTTTAACTTTTTGCATAACATTTTGGCTTAAATTGTCTTGGGGGCTATTTATATGGTCTAAAACCCTTTTTAATTGGTAGTCGATGCTCAACGACACCTCTACCCAATCCGGGAAATTCATGATAGTCCTAAGCAAAGCAGTTTTTGTATTTCCTTAACAAGTCTACTAATCGAACTTTGAATTCATCATCCAATAAGGCACTTACATAAATTGGGCGTCAATCGGTTTTAGTGCCACGATTAACTTCTTCTAGTGGGTCTTGAGCTTCGATCACCTTATCATCATAATTGATAGGTGAATCCTCAAACTCTAAAATTCCTTCAATAGCTTTGGCATTCTACTTTGTTAGTTTGGCCCTATAGGTCAAGTACCTCATAATGAGGTCTCTTGATAATGTAAGGTTCTCCATGGATAACTTTATCAAACTACTTTGCCAGCCGATTCCTTGGAACCCATTCAACCATCTCTTTATCAAAATGGCATAATGCAATACTGTTAGGATCTACCAATGGGGGCTTGCTTACACAGATATTATCCTCCATTGCCCCTCGGCATCCCATTGTTGTTTATGACTAGGCCACTTGCACCTTAGTATTTTCTCTAACATATTCTACCTTATCACAATTCCAAAATGTTAGCATTTGATAAAAAGTCGATGGTACGCATCGGTTGCCATGAATCTAATCCCTCCCAAGTAATAATTGTATGATCCATCAACATCGACCACACATAAGGAAGTCCTAGAAGTCTTAGATCCCACCATTGAATTAGTCACGATTATCCCCTTAGCGTTTGAGACATCCCTTGTAAAGTTTGACAACTGAATATTCGATAGGATAATCTTGTTGTCTTTTCTTCCCTTATTCTTGTAGAAACAAAAAATGATGAGATTCAGGGTGGACCTGCCAGACCACTAACAGTGTTGACGTAGATTCTGATACATTTTTGTGCTACCAAGATGAATGTTGTAACTATTATGATGAGCTTCTAACAAGATCTCTTCCTTAAGTGCTACATCGTCAGGTATACACAATCGTCCTCGGAACCTCACTGTTTCATCTTCAAAAATCTGAAAGTCAGCTTTTCTCTTATTGGTATCCTCTTGTAGGATTTTTTTAACATCCGGATCTATCAGCTAAAGCGTCTTGATTCTAATCTTGAAAATCGAATCTCGAGCTCTCTCGAGTAAATTCCACTCCTTAACCAACATATATGTTACTGAAGACTTTCGACTAAGCGCATCTGCGACCTTGTTCGCCTTTCCTAAGTGATACAAGATATCACAATCATAGTCCTTCAAGAGTTCCATCCAGCGACACTGTCTCATATTCAACTCTTTCTAAGGGAATAGATACTTGAGACTTTGATGGTCTGTGACGATCTAGAATCTTTCTCCGCACAAATAATGTCTTCTAATCTTTAGAGTGAAAATGATTGCTGCGAGTTCCAAGTCATGCATCGGGTAATTCAGCTCATGAGATCTCAACTGACGGGATGTGTATGCAATAACCCTACCATGTTGCATCAACATGCAACCAAGTCCTTTAAACGACACATCAGTATAGATCTCATATCCTCTAGGACCAGATGGTATAGTCAGCACTGGTGCGGTAGTCAGCTTCTGCTTAAGTTCCTGGAAACTACACTCACACTTATTTGTCCACACGAATTTCTCTTCCTTCTTCAATAGTCGAGTCAATGGCGACGCCAATGCTGAAAACCCTTCCACGAACCTTCTGTAATACCCTGTTAAACCTAGAAAACTTATGATCTTTGTCACTGTAGTCGGTCTTGGCCAGTTAATTACTACTTCAATCTTGATCGGGTCTATGGAGATTCCTTCTCCTAAAATCATGTGACTTAGCAAAGCAAAACGAGTCAACCAAAACTCGCACTTGTTGAACTTGGCATACAACTCATGAGTCCTCAGAGTCTAAAGCACCAACCTCAAATGATTTTCATGCTCCTTAGCACTTCTCAAGTAGACCAGGATATTGTTAATGAACACGATCACGAATTGATCCAAATACTCTTTAAACACTCGGTTCATTGGATCCATGAAAGAAGCTGGAGCATTCATCAATCCAAATGGTATTACAGTGAACTCATAATGGCCATATCAAGTATGAAACGCTGACTTCAGTATATCCTCCTTCTTGATCCTCAGCTGATGATATCTCGTCCTCAAGTCAATCTTAGAAAATATCGACGCTCCTTACAATTGGTTAAACAAGTCGTCGATCCTCGGGAGTAGAAACTTGCTCTTGATCGTCACCTGATTAAGTTGACGATAATCAATGCACAAGCGCAATGAACCATCTTTCTTCTTTACGAACAAAACTGGTGCTCCCCATGGTGATGCACTGGGACATATGAATCCCTTATCCAATAATTCTTGCATTTGTACCTTCAGTTCTTTTAACTCTAATAAAGCCATCCAGTAAGGAGTCTTAGAGATTGGCTCTATTCCAAGGGCTAGCTCAATCACGAACTCTATTTTCCTTTTTGGCAGTAGACTTGGCAATTCTTTCGGGAATACATCTAGAAACTCTTGGACTACTACAATGTCCTCGATCTTCAGCTCCTCAACTATCTTATTCATGACAATCGCCAAGTAACATTGGCAACCCCCGTTTAACAAATAGGTTACCTTAAGCAGCGAGATTAAGGTAATCGAGGGTCCTCCTCGACTTTCGATAAATTCGAAGCTTTCACTTGCTAAAGGTTTAAACCGGATCACCCTATGACAACAATTCATTACAACAAAAAGCTCCACAAGCCAAGCCTTTTTATACATGACGTTAATGTTATACTTACGCAAACCAGTCAAGTACAACTCTAGCTAGGTTCTTTTTTCTACAACTTTATTACAACAATTGAAGTTCTACAAACCTAACCACAACTCCGCTATGCTACTTTGATAACATCATCCCGAAAACATTCTTCTTCTGATCCATGCATGGTCGGTTCTTTCTTGTTCCTTTTGCCAAACTAGCGGCGTCCTATTTGTAGTAGCAGTGATTGTGCTTTCTTGAACCTACATGGGCAATCCTTGTACTGGTGGCCATAACAAGCTCTCATCGTTTTAAAACACGGGGCAAACCCATGCCTTTTTCTACAAATTCGGCACATGTCTGGTGGGTCTTCTACCTCCCGTCGGGTGACAGCACACACCCTTTCTTACACCGGAGGCTTGTCCTAATTATCCCACTAGGTGTTATGTGGTGCATTCTCTCTGCTCTGACTCATCGGCGGCAGTGGCGGTAGCTGTTGTGATCCCACTTGCCTCCTAGGACAGTTCCTAGCCATGTGACCCTACTGACCACACATAAAACAGACACCCATTCTAATAAGACACGGGGTTGATCCATGTCGCTCCCGCAGGAACGACATACTCTAAACTGGCTGGGTGCTGGCTTTCCCATTATACTCCTTCGAGTGGGACGATAAAAGTGCTTTCCTTCTGTCGTTGGCTTCTTCATGAATCAATTCCCATCTCTATTGGAACCGAATATTAACCCAGACACGACAGCTTGCTCCCTTGACACATCCCTATGCTGGACCTCAGCAAGTGTGGTAGTAACGGTGGCTACGGCATTGGCAGTAGCAGTAGCAGTGGTAGCAGTGGCAGCAGTGGTAGCTTGATTTTGTGCTTGATGACTCAAAATGCTTCCCAAAGTCTCTAGCACCTGAATGATCCCGTCGAACCTAAGATCGCTCGGTGTTGCTACACTCTCAATACCAGCCTGCGGTGGTACTCTTACACTCATACTGGCCTAAGCCTGCGCTCTACCTCATGTACCGATCATTGTTAGTGTCTTACCCCAAGTTACAGGTCCTACTAACCTCCTCCAAGGAGTTCTCCACTCCTGGACACCCATCACGCAGATTCTTTACAAAAACCTACTTTCCAATTCCAATAACATATTAGAATTTGAGTGACCCCACAAACAAGCAACCAATCGGCTATCACTCACATGCATCCACATAAATTAAAAGTCATTCCTATTAACTATCCCAAGAACCCATCGCACCTTATCACTCCAAACACAGACCTTGCTCTGATACCACTAAACAGGGATGTCACGCCCCAATCCTCGAGTGCGTGTGCATCCCTCTCTAGTCGATAAAATTTTGCAACTTCTCAGGACAAGTTGCCGACCCTTTCATTTTATTGAACATGCGAAAGCGAATAATAAATCCCCTAATAGTAATCATCTCGAGATAGAAAAGCAGGACAACATATTCACAAACAAAACATGCTTTTATAAACATACTGAGTCATGTACAAAAGGTCAACAATCAAAAGACTTCCAAAGACGGTCCTCAAAAAAAAAAAAAAAAACTGACCTAACTGACATACACTTCTTATCACCTCAATTCGGCTCCGGGTCCTCCACTCTACGGCCCTAAAATTTAGCCCATGATGGGGTGAGATATAAACATCAAGGAGTTCACCCTCTAAACCCCGATTAGGAAAGAAATATGCCTAGAAGCGTCCTAACCACATAATCACACAATCACAAAGACTTACTTTATCTTAGATCCACCCTACAGATCAATATAATTTATATAATAGATAGCTATAAAGATACAAGCAGCAATTAAGCACATCAATAGGAATGCCATACAATTATAATAAAGCACAAGGGACCTGATTATAGGGTTAAATTGTTATGACATGTCCCATACCATGCCACACAATTTTGTCCCATAATCCGGCATATTCAACTCAGTTATAGCATGACCTACTCTCTGTTCGCAGTCTTCTACCATTGCCAGGCTAAGTCTCACACCATTAAGTATGGCTACGTCTTTCCTAAACGGCTTTCCCGAAGGAGCATGTGTTCAGAATTTACTGCGACCAGCTTCTCATTATCTAGGGGCGTCCCATATAGGGGTTACCGTCCAGCTTAATAGCCCAAGACAGGTTCTCTTAACCAACAAACGATCACTCAATTATGGCTCGGGCACACTGTGCATTGCATAGAAATATCTCCATTAAAATGGTAAACCTAGCCTAATTTTTTCATATTAGAAATACATGGTAAAAATAGTCATGTGTGGATATACGGTCAGATTGAACCAGAAAATTTGATATCTTCAAATTTAAAATCTCACTGTTTTATATAGTATATAAAACAATTTTCGGTGTTAAAATCCGACACCCGGAATTTTCTGAATAAATATTAAAAATTCATAAATTTTGGAATTAAATACTCAAATTTCTAATCGGCACTCAATTTATACAATTCAACACTCAATTGCATAAATTAACCACACCATTATAATCGAACGAAATTCTAGTCATCGGCTAACCCAATCTAGTTTCTAGAAAAAATTAATAATTAAATAATTCCTAAAATTAATTAAATAATTCAATTTAAATACCAAAATACTCACCTAGGCCGTAATTGCTTTGAACTAAATACTGAAATGGGCCGGGAAAATTCCCGAACCTATTTAGATAAATAGCACATCCTATCTAGGCCTTGATTAATTTAATCTAACTATCTAACATGCATAATTAACTAATTAAATCACTAATATAATCTAATTAACCACCTAATCCCTAATTAATTTAATCTAAACACCCATTAAACGTCATTAGCCTACTAAGAGGAGTTTAGTGCATAAACTCATCGGTTTAAGGTGAAAATTGGTTCACCGCAATGGCGGCACAACGACAGAGAAAACTTGAACTTTCGGTGTCATCAACGGACACTTGCCGGGCCAAAAAGGCCTTGTAACTCTTTGCTCGAACTGGTCGCAAGCTTAGGCTCAGAATTGGGCTGAAATGTGGCTGGGCTTGACTGAACTTGCGTAGGCTGAACTGTCACTGGGCTTCAAGTGGGGTGGACCAAGGAAATTGCATGGGCTAAAGACGCTGGATTGGCCGCTGGGCTTGTGGCTTCAAATGGACTGAACAAAGAAGTAGTAAGGAGGGAAACGCTGGGCTTCAAATCTAAGCTTATGGGCTTGCGGGCATGAAGACTGCTAGGTTGATGGGCTAAGTCGGGAACTTAGGCTATTCGATAGGTTGCAGCGGCTAAACGAGAAGGAGCTGCGACGTCAACGCCATGGAAAATAGAAGCAGCGAAGTGGGGTTGTCTCAGTTGTGTTGGCAGCGAGAGAGAGGAACAACTCGGCCGACGGTGGACTCAAATGTGGCAATACAGGTTGGTGTGAGGGATGGTGAAGATGCAAGGGCTATTCGATGGGTTGAGCTCCAGGGAAACGTGGCTTGAAGCGGAGAATTCAATGGAGATAGAATGGTGGGCCGTGAGTCAATGTTGGGAGCTTCGAGGGAGGTGTGTTGACTTGGACGTGGTAGTGAAATGGAGGGGAAATGGGCATGTGGCAAGGGCAAAGAAGAAGCTATTTCGGTGGAGGTGATGGCAGACGAAGGGAGAGAGAACGTGGAGCTTCGAAGGAATCAACTGAGGGAAAAATGAAAGTAAAGTAGAAACCGAAGGGGATGCTTGAGCAAGAGGTAAAAGAGGTAGCTGATCTTGCAAGCTAGAGAAGCTGAGGATGGGGGCAAAAAGTCAAGAAGTTATCTCTACTAATCAATGCTTGGTCCCCCTTGAGTCTTCAATCTTATCCCTCAAGCCCTCAATTACTTTCTTGCCTAAAATTCCATAAATAGTCCAATTTAAATGTAAAAAATTCAGCCCCCAAGCCTAGGTCCGAATTTCACTCAACTTTGGCTTCAATTTTCTCTCCAATTTCTCTAATTTGAAGTCTAATTTCGTTGAAGAAAAAGCCCATACAATTTCCACACTTTCCTGTCACCAAGTAGCTTGGCTTGAAAGTCAAAATTCCATTCAATTTGGCCCATTTGAATTTTCATTCGTTTTTTGAATCGCCCACATCAATTTTTCGTAAAATTCTCGGAATCTCCAAAAATTCTTTAGATGATGAGTCGACGTTCTTAAAATGAATCATGACATGATAGAACTTTCAATTTCTGAAATCAAACTCAATTTCGCGATTAATTTCAATTTGACATAATTTTAGCGCCTAATATACCGATAGCTTTTAGGAATTTTTAATGCAATTGACCCGTGGTCGATTATTTTTTAGCCACAACATACATCTTCAACACGTTGGCGACTCTTGGTTGTCGTAAAAATCTCGAGATTTCAAATACGGACACAAGGTATGAAAATGACAGAAAAATCGGTCTAGTATCGTTCGACAGAAATATTGCAATTAGGTGGAATCACCCATGCACTAATCACATACCTCTATCAAATTGACCTATCTCTAGTCTCTAATCGATTTTGATGGTGCCGTAATGACCCTTGTAGATTAGCACGGCCGAGCAATCGATTCCTGGTCGAATTCTCAAGTTTATTGCATTTAGATTTATTAACGACTTCACCTAATAGGCTAGTTAACTCGTGAGTAGCCAACTCAGAGAAAAAGGCTATAGGCACGTCGATGAAAAGCCCATTTCATCTCATCGAAATTAGACTTGAAAATCAGGATGTCACAAAATTCACTATGAAGTTTTGCCTGCACCATGCACGAGCTTAATAATGATATTGATCTTGATAATGGACTCCCCCTTTTGCTCTAACTATTGAGTGACTAACTATGTAGCCAATCCTTCATCTCAGTTGGAAGTTGTAATATTGTTGTATGGCTTTCTCCTCCAAACCAGATTCTTTGCCTTGACTCTCTTTAGTTTATAGGTTGGCATCACAATAGGCTTGACTGAAGTGATATGCACCTAGTCAAGTTGTTTTTGGAACAAATAAATCATTTTCTTCCTTTGTATCCTCATCTTCTGTGTTCATGTTGATAGGGCTAGTAAAAGCACCTAGAGAGAGGTGAATAGGTGTAAAAAAGCAATATTGCAAGACTTAACAAATTAATTCGTCTTTTGAGGATAATAGACTGAAGATATAAAAAAAAACTATAAATAGGTATATAAAGCTACGAATTAAAGTAAAGAGTTTAGGGAAAGAGAATTGAAACACAAGGTTTATAGTGGTTTGGCTTAGACCAAGCCTATGTCCACTCTCCCGCACTGACAGCCCACTGGCTGAATTTCACTAAGAGTCAAAAGAGATTTTACAGTCTCACGTCCTTTGATTCCATAGTGTAGAAACTCTACCACACTTTTCTCAAGGTCTCACAAGTATTTAATCTCTCTTTTGAGTACAACTTCAGCTCAACTGTTGAAATAGCAAAGAATTAGGAGCTTTAGACATTAGAATTTTTCTTTCACGCACACATTTGAATAACTTGAGTGTCTTCCTTATATACTCCTCCATGCCTTTATAACCGTTGGCACTTTCCAAATGAGTTCTTTCAATCTACCCATTGGACAAATCAATTAAGGAAACCTTCTAGTTATTTAAGGAATGTGATGATAGCCCACCAATCATGTTCGCCCATACAATCAGGATCTAGGTTTCCATAAGTAGAACCTTCCAAGTATACTTCACAATAAAAAAATCTAATTATCCAAATTGATTTCAATAATAATAATTTGATCACGAGATGCTATCTCCAGCCGTGAGATCTTTTCAACCGTACGAATCAAACCTTAAAGATAAACTCACATCTGGATAAGTCTTCTCTTCGTCGGTTTGGAAACTATCAATGAGAGTAGATTTTAAATCTTGAGTCTGGAAGTCTTCAGACTTTGACGATAGAGTCTGCAAGCCTTCACACTAGATTGATGAAAATATTTTGTCAACTTCAAAACAATAAGGAAGTTTTCTCCAACAATCACCCCATTTTTTATGGTGAGAAAACTTTTTGCAGATTTGAATACTTTTATCCAGCAAAACAATATTTAAGCAAAACAATATATCTCATAAAAGATAAGTAGATTAGGATATGGATAGTAACGATTCTGCAAAACATATTAGTTCTGCAAAACAGCTATCCTTCGATAATCATTACCAGGGCCTAAGTTACTGCAAGCATCAAAAGATCAAATCAACCAGTCCAAAGTCAAAAAGTCCATCCAAACAAAAGATAAGTCCAAAAGTGAAAGGTCCAAACCAAAGTTAAGCCAAGTTAAGCCAAGACAAATCTGCACAAACTTTCTCCCCTTTTTTTGTCAACAGCAAAAAATGGAGAACATAAAAAGAATTGGATAAAAGCAAGGTTGCTTGGGGATGCGAATTAGCTGGAATTCCCCCATAGACTTGACAATCTCCTCCAGCTTCCTCAAATCCTCATTCAGTTGCTTTATATCCTCATCCTTTGCAGTTGCTTGAACTTAAAGATTAAAGACTTGTACTTGGTCATGCAAAGAAAATGAAGTGGCTTTATGAGCATTCTGCATGGTTTGAAATTCGCATTCCAACCCATAAACCTGAGCTTTGATCTCCAGAAGAAGCTGAATTAGCCTTTTAAAGTCTGTTGAGTTGTTAGTTTGATTACTTGCTTCAGCATGATCAGTTTATGGAGTATTGGTTAATGATGGAACTTCAGCACGAACTTCCAGACTTGGAGATGAAGCCTCATTACCATCTTCAGGAAATTGAAAAGCATATACATCTTCTAGATCAGCAGGAGAACAACTAACATCATCACTAGCAAAAGCAAGTAAAGAAGTATCTCTTTTATCAGTAGCTCCCCCTATTTCAGTGCCTTCGGGCGGAGAAAAGTACTCTTCTTACTCTTGCTCTTCTTTAGCATCATGATGATCTTGTCCTTCCTCCTCTGTATAAGAATCACCATGACCTTCTTCTTTATCTCTTTTTCCCTCTTCTTCTTATGTTCTTCCTTCTTCTTCTTCTTCTTCTTCTTCTTCTTCTTCTTCTTCTTCTTTCCTCATCACTTCTCTCTCTTCATCTCTTTGCTATGTCTCTTCTACTATGTCTTGGTTCTCTCGATCCTCTATCTCTGGAACAAAACTCTATAAGTTTTTCAAGGCAAGTGCGGAGATAGTAATGTCATCCTCATCTTCTTCATCCTGCAAGATGAGTGCTCTCCTATTCTTAGATAGTGCTAATAAGGGCTCCTTGCCTTTCCTTTTCCTCCCACAAAGTCTTTACATGCCTTAACAAGGGTCTTCACCTTAAATCTTTCTAAAGCCTTGTTTAGCTCCTTCAGACGCATCTTGGAAACCATCTTCAGTCCCACTACCATTGGATCAATGGTTCGAACACACAGAATTTTGGGAGGCTGAATGTTAAGGTGTTTGAACAAACGAGTGACAAGAGCAGAATAAGGGAGTTGTCCCTTGTCCTTTACCACTATCCTATACATGTTCATAAGGATAATGTGAGGAAGAGAGAACTTATAACCAATGTCAATAACTTTGCTTCAGAGTTTGAGACATCAGTTTTTGATGTGGATTTGGGTCTGAGACAATTGATGACAATCTTGTGGAGCAAGATATTGAAGGCATTCATCCTTGAGTAAGAAATCCAGCCTTCAACAATCCTATCTCAAACAAGCTCCATGGTAGCATGAGCAATAGACACACTGATTGGTTGGAAATGCCCTCTTTCCACCCCCAATCACATTAGCCAGAGTGTCCATATTGACCACAAAATCCTGGTTTCTCACACTAAAGGAAAAACTATTCGCATCTAAAAAGGGTAGATTGGAATAGAAATAAGTTGCAAGTTCTGGATGAGCAACAATCGTCTCAGAGCAAAAGCGTTCGAAGTTGAAGTAATGTAAACTTCTCCCGCAAATTCATGTTCAATGAATCAAGAAAGTCAAAATCAACACTCCTTGGATTCATTACCCTTCACTTCAGCAATTCAGAATAAACTTTCATGTGCTCCTTAGAACGAAAAAGATCCATTCTTTCACTACAAATGTTCGCAGCAACACCCATCCTAGGCTTAAAGTGAGTGAACATCCTCTCATCGTCATATTTTCCTTCAGGTTGATTAAATGATCCAAACCGTGGATCCTTGGGAAATTTGCAAAAGCCTTTTTCTGCCAAAGTAGCAGGAGCAATGCCCAAACTCTCCATCGTCTTTAAAAAATGAGTATTTATGTATCCTTTCTCGCTCAAAAACTCATCAGTAAGGGTCATTGCAGAATCACCTTCCTTCAAAGCGGTGTAGAGTTTGAAAAGAAATGCGAGCTTAAAAGACCTTATAGATTCCACATTCTTGATGATTTCTTCCTCTGATTGTTGCGAAGGCACTTGAGTTCTAGCCTAAGAAGAATGGCGCGGTTGAGAATGTTGTTGACTTTGCTGTTGCCTTGAGAGTCTTCTTCCTCGGTTAGATCATAATGCCTAGGACCCTCACGCATATGCTGTGGTCCCCTGCTTGCGATCCTCGAGGACTTTCTTTGGGAAGACATTGTCATAGTCTTTGAGAGATTTTTCAAGCTCAATTCGCAAAAAAGATGAGAACTTTATTGATTAAACTAGAGAGAAAAAGTAAGAAAGTGAAGTTCTGTGATCTAGGGTTTGTAAGTGAAAACGAAGAAGAAAACAATAGTATATAAGGCAAATGAAAAGAGGTATATGAATCGTCATAAAATTTTCCTTTTGAAAATGAATAGCTGCATTTTTGAAAATGAAAAAATGCCATAAATTCAGAAAACTCGGAAAAGATAATTTCTAAAATTATAACAATCAATTAACAATTAAAAAGTAACCGTACCTTAAAAATTTAAAATACTGGAATCGAAATAACTTACAGTCGTAACTTTTAGTTACTCTGAGTCTGAATAACTTAAAACTTTACCTTTGAGTTTTAAGCACTTCCAAACTTTACTTGATAAAAGATATGATGTTTAGCCTAGTGCAAATAAACTCAAATAGACTTTTCTCCAGTGACTTTGTAAATATGTCTGCCAACTGATTTTTTGAGTCGATAAACTGTATCATAATTTCTCCATTCTGAACATGATCTCTAATAAAATGATATTGAATCTCTATGTGTTTTACTCTTGAATGAAGAATCGGATTCTTTGTAAGATTGATTGCGCTAATGTTGTCACATTTGATCTCGGTGCATGAATCTTTGATTCCAAAATCTCTCAGTTGTTGCTTTATCCACAAGATTTGAGAACAGCTACTTCCAAGAGCCACATACTCTACTTTTGTTGTCAAAAGAGCTATAGTACTTTGCTTTCTTGAGAATCATGATATTGTCATGTTTCCCAGCAATTAACAAGTACCGGAAGTACTCTGTCTATCAACTCTGCAACCTGCTAAATTTGCATCTGAATCTCCAAGGAGAGTAAAGTCTCCCTTTTTGGGATACCACATACCTAAATTTGAAATAGTTGCAATGTATTTGATAATGCGTTTTACAGCACTTAAATGAGATTCTTTGGGATCAGATTGAAATCTAGCATAAATGCAAACACTAAACAAAATGTCAGGTCTAGAAGCAATAAGATAAAGAAGTGAACCAATAATACTCATATAGAGCTTTTGGTCAACTTTCTTTCCTCCTGCATCTTTGTCTAGCTTCGAAGAACTTGACATTGGTATTTCAATCTTTTTGCAATTCTTCAATTCGAACTTTTTAACGAGATCTTTTGCATATTTCTCTTGGTGAATGAAAATTCCTTCCTTCAATTGTTTCACTTGTAATCCGCGAAAGATAGTTCACACATCATGCTCATCTCAAATTCATCCTGCATAGACTTAGAGAACTTCTTGCACAGGTTTTCGTTAGGTGATTCAAATATAATATTATCAACATAGATTTGAACAAGTAGAAAGTTTTTATCTTCTCTTTTAATAAATAATGTAGTATCCACTTTTCCTTTGACAAAACCACTTTGAATTAGAAACTTACTTAACTTGTTGTACCAAGCCCAATGGGCTTGCTTCGATCCATATAGAGCCTTTTTCAGTCTGAAAACTGAGTCTTGTCTTTTTGGATCTTCAAATCCAGGTGGTTGTTCCATATAGACTTCTTCTTGGCTAAATCCATTTAAAAATGTACTTTTGATGTCTATTTTGAATAACCTGAAATTTTTATAACAAGCAAAAACGAGTAATAATCTAATTACTTGTAACATTGCTATTAGTGCATAGGTCTCATCATAGTCCATCCCTTCTTCTTGCATATATTCTTCGACCATAAGTCTTGCTTTGTTTATGACCACTCTTCCTTTTTCATCCACCTTATTCCTGAAAACCCATTTAGCTCCAATAATGGATTTACCTTTTGGTTTGAGAGTTAATTCCCAGACATCGTTAATGCTAAATTATCTGAGTTCTTTTTGCATAGTTTCAATCCAGCTTTCGTCAGCTAAAACTTCTTCTATGCTTTTGGGTTCCATTTCAGAAATAAGTGCCATGGTGCTAGACTCTTTTTGTTTTTTGGATCTAGTACGAATCCCTTCAATAATGTTACCGATGATGAGTTCTTTGGGATGACTAGACTTGTGCTTCAAGTTACTAGTCGATCTGACAGTTTGCTGATCTTCTACTTCAGTTGATTCTTCAATTTCCGTTGCTCGTTGATCTTTAGAAGTCTGAGTCACTTCAGGTGAGATAGACTTTATAAGGTCTGGAGCAGATTTAGATTTTTCAGGTTGAGTCTGAATCAGTTGATTCTGCAAAGAGTCTTGGAATTTGACGTTCATAGATTCTTTCACAAATTGAATCTTCTTGTTGAATATTCTGTAAGCTTTGCTTGAAGTTGAATAGTCAAGGAAAATTCCTTCGTCTGATTTTTCTTCGAACTTACCAATTCGATCATTTGCATTTTTCAAGACAAAACATTTGCAACCAAACATATGAAAATAAGAAACAATTGACTTCTTTCATTTGAATAACTCATATGGAGTTTTCTCAATAATAGGCCTTAAAAATACTCTTTAATAATATAACAAGCTGTAAAAACTGCTTCAGCCCAAAAACAATGAGAAATATTACTTTATATTAAAAGTGTTATTGCCATTTCTTGCAAAGATCTATTCTTTCTTTCCATAACTCCATTTTGTTCTGAAGTGTATGAAGAGGAGAAAACATGCTGAAAACCAGATTCATCACAGAATTTAGGAAAGTCTTGATTTTCAAACTCACCTCAGTGGCCTGTCGTATGCTTAAGATAGCATATCCTTTCTCATTCTGAACTTTTTTGGCAAACTTTGAAAAGTGAGAAAAGGTTTTAGACTTACTTACCAAAAAGTAAACCCAAGTAAATCGGAATAATTATCCACAATTATTAGACAATACCTCTTTTCACCAATGCTTTGAGTTCTAGTTGGTTCAAAGAGATCCATATGCAAGAGCTGCAAAACACGATTAGTAGAAACCTGATTTATTGGTTTAAAAGAACTTCTAACATGTTTTCCCAACACACATGGTGTGCATAATTCAGATTTTTCATACTTCAGGTTGGGCAATCCACGAACAAGTTTCTTAGATGAGATTTTGGCAATTTGCTTCATGTTGACATGGCCAAGTTTTCGATGTCAAAGATTTATTTCATCTTAAATTAATATTAGACATTGAGATCTTTCTAGTTTAATATCCATAAAATAAATGTCCCCATGTCTTCCTCCAATAAAAGATTGAGAAAAATCTTTACTAGTTCCCGAACATATTCCTTCTTGGAAATTGATTTTGAATCTTGTGTCACATAGTTGGCTAATGTTGAGTAGATTGTAATTTAGTCATTCCACCAAAGAGACATTGTTGATTGTGAGACTTCCAATCTTTACAATTCCACACACAACAATTCCTCATTTGATGTTTCCACCAAAAGAGACTTTTCCACCATTTGTTTGAACAAGTTTTATAAAACAACTTGAATCTCCAATCATGTGTCTCGAACAGCCACTATCTAAATACCATTTAACATTTTTCTTGATAGTGACCTGCAATTAAAAAAATAAACTCAAGCTTTATTTGATACCCACATTTTTTTGGGTCCAAGGGAGTTAGTGCAATATACAGTCTTTGCCCATTCCTTCTTAATAGGTCTCCAAATCATAGGACATTCTTTCTTAAAGTGTTCTGAGCTGTTGCACTTTGAACATTTGAGAGCACTTCGGCCAACAGGTTTTACAAAGATTTTTTTGAAAATGATTTATGTAAAAAGTTTTTGTAGGTCTTTGTTTGATTCTTTCCTTTACTTTTGGAAAATCAATTAGAGGAATAGTTTCTGAAGTCATTACCAAACCTGATTTGTTGTAATAAGGTCTTTGAACTGAAAAAACATTTCCAACTTCTCAGATTCCATTGAAAACCTTTTTGAGATATTTGAAATATCATTTTTCAAAAATGTATTTTCTTTTGAAAGAAAATCTGTATTTTCTTTTAAAACAACAAAACTTTTGTCTAGATTTTCAAACTTTTCTTTCCAAGAATTTTCCTATTGCTTAAATGTAGAATTCTCCATTTTTAGTTCGGAAATCCTTTTAAGAAAGGTTTTGAGACTAAGATAAAGTTCATCAATGTATTTTGAGACTTTAGTAGGAATTTTTAAATTACTTATCTTGATTTCGCTATCTAAGTCTGAGTCTGAATCTATCTTAGAGTCTGAGTCTAATCCTGATTTTGCCATTAGACATATATTGGCATAATCTTCATCACTTTCTTCACATTCATTATCACTCAATATCTCTGCTTTGAGAGCTTTTCTGTATTTCTCAGTTTTTCCCTTCTTTTTCTTCAACAAAGGACAGTTGGGTCTAATGTATCTCTTTCTCTTACATTCCAAACAGATCACATCTTTATTGGCTTCATCATCCTCAGTTGATTTGTTTTGAAATTTTTAAGTGATTTGTTTCTTCCAATTGAATCTTCTTCCCTTTTTATTCAGTTTCCTGAACCTCCTTATCATAAGTGCTAGCTCTTCATCGTCCATATCATCTTCAAAGTCTGTAATATCAAAATCATCGTTAGATTTTAAAGCAATTGACTTCTTACCTTTGGAATCTTCCTCCTCGTTAATTTACTCCACTTCATAAGACTGAAGTGTACCAACTAGTTCGTCTAAAAAAAGTGGTATGATCCTTTGAGTTTCCCTTATTGAAGTTTTCACGTGATTCCAATCTTTGGAGAGTCCACATAGCAATTTGTTAACTTTCATTGGTCCTGAGATTAGTTGTCCCTAATACTCTAGACCGTTTACAATTTCTGTAAAACGACTAAACATGTCAGTGATAGATTCTCCCGATTTTATCTTGAAGGCTTCATACTATCCGAGTAGAATATTGATCTTTGTTTCTTTCACTCGATCAGCTCCTTCATAGGTAATGTGTAGCCTATCCTAGACTTCTTTGACTATTTCACAAAAAGAAATTATGTTATATGCAATAGGAGATAAAGCACAATATAGAGAGTAAATTGCTTAGAGCTTGTCTCTTGGTTATTTCTTCTTGTGTCATCTCGCTAGTGTCTGCAACTTCTTTTCCGCTTTCTAAAACTGATGCAGTTTTAGGAACGATTCCTTTTTCTATCACATCTCATTCCAAAGAATCTTTCAATCTTAGGAATGCCTTCATCTTATTTTTTTTCATATAAGGAGGTCTAGTTTTGCTCTGGCCTTCAACCAAACTTGGAGCCAACATACTAGCCATAGATCTTTAACTCCGAAGTAAAAACACTTCAATTAAATGAGCACACAGGCTTTGATACCAATTGATAGGACTAGTAAGAGCACCTAGAGGGGATGAATAGGTGTAAAAAGAAGTATTGCAAGAGTGATCTAGACTCTAGAAGATATAGGCATGGCTCCATATGAAGCATTATATGGAAGAAGGTGCAGGACCCCTTTGTTGGAATGAAGTAGGTGAAAGGAGATTGACATGGCCTGAACTAGTACAAATTACTACTAAGGTTGTTGAAATTATCAGGAAAATACTTAAAACAGCCCAAAGTAGGCAAAAAGACTACACAAATAAGCGTAGAAGGCCTTCACAGTTTCATGTGGGGGATCATGTATTCCTTAAAGTGTCCCCTCTGAAAGGAATATATCGATTTGGAATAAAAGGAAAGTTAAGTCCCAAATTTGTTGGACCCTTTGAAATACTTGAAAGAATAGGAGACGTAGCTTATTGTTTGGCAATGCCTCCTAAATTGGGAAATTTACATGATGTGTTCCATGTGTCGATGCTAAGGAGATATTCGCCGGATCCTAGTCACATACTCGATTATGAAGCCATCAAAGTGGATGAGGGAGTGAGATACATTGAGGAGCCTGTGTAAGTACTAGATCGAAAGGAGCAAATTCTTAGGATCAAGAAAATTCCGTTGGTTAAGATATTATGATGACATCATGATGTGGAGGAAGCCACATGGGAAAGTGAAAATGAAATGAGGGAAAGGTACCCTCACTTGTTTAAAGAGACATGAGTGATGTCTAATTTCGAGGACGAAATTCTCTAAGGAGGGGAGAATTGTGGCATCCTAAAATTTCATAATGATCCTAGATACACTACGGCCCATGACTAGGTGATGGAAGCACCATCGGATTATATTATAGTCATAAGACCAATGGATTACAATTAAGCAAGGGCCGAGCATTGAATGGACTATTGTTTTGTTGGAAATGTATCATATGCTCATGTGAGACCAAGGTTGTACTATAAGATGGGTTGATAAGAAATTTTTGGCCATGAGCCCTATGAATTGAACTATCCTTGTGTATGGTTGTAATAATCATGGCCATGCGGATATTAGTGATTATGTAATTATAAGTGGAAATTAAAGTGAGATATTAGGAGTGGATGTGGGCTGAATACTTAAGGCCCAAAACCGCCCAAACCAGCCCACATTTCCTCTTCATTTGGTCGACCAAGGGCTAGCCGAATGAGGCCACATCCATGCAAGAAAATTGACAAGTGGCAAGAGGGACTGCATAAGGTGTCGCTACCCCTTGCTTCACCGGAGGTTTCCCATGCAAAACCTCATGATTACTAGCTAATTAAGAAAATAAAAAGAAAAGAGAAGGGGGCAGAGTGAATGAGGAAGCAACCGAGGGAGAGAGTGACCGAGAGAAAGAGAGAAAAGAGAGAGTTTGTGAGGGTGTATCGGCAAGTTGAAGAAGGAGACCAGCCCCACTGTGAGCATGCCTGCTGCCACCGTCAACATCACCTAGCTTCGCCGTTGATCGAGCCGCGCTCGAAGTCCTCAAGTCGCTGTTTTGCTTGCTGTGGTTGCGTTGGACTTAAGGCAAGTGAGAGTCCATTGATCTACATTTTGCTATGCTGTGGTTGTTTAGTGAAGTGTAATAGATTTTGGAGATGCTTGAATTGTGATGCTGGATGCTGGAATTCGAAAGAACAAAAGTAGTTCCTTAGGACTAGTAAACTGTTTCATGGAAAAACAGCTTGACCTTTCACGACTCCATGAATTTTATGCAATTATCTAGTTGAAATTTGACTTTATGTCCTTAATGAAAGTTGTAGATGACATCTTAAGGAGTAACATACTACAATTTGAGAAGAAACGGACAAGTATTGGTCTGTGAAACAATTTTTCTCTGTAAATGTTAATCCTGGAAACTGTTACAGAGGGTTAGGGAGAGTTAGAGGGATTATAGCTCTTGATCTACAATGAATTTGACTTAAAGTTCTTCATTAAAATTTTACCTCTAGTTCTTATCTATAACATATCCAAAATTCATAATCTTCTGAGTTCATTTAGGGGTTATTCCAAAATTTTCACTAAAACTGCACATTCTGGTTTTTAAGCTGTTTTACTCCGACTTTGCTCAACTGATTTCAATTAGTGAAGTGCATTATGTTTTGTTTGAAAACTATTTTATTTCAAGAACAATTGAACTACTCTATGAGTTGTGATGTCTTGAGTTGTTTATACAATGGATGCGGTGACATTTAACATATCACATGGCATCAAATGTTATTTTCAAAGTGAGACATATGCATGTATATATATCATGTTGTTGAAGATACCGTCGGACGACTAAATTGACAATGCCCCGGGAATATCGGGATGCCCATAGGGTCGAGTGAGTCGACGCTGATTAAATGCCCGAAGGTGTGTGCCGGATGTCCTCGGAGTTTCGAGATACCTAGAGGTGTGTGCCGGAGGCCTTATGACGCCAATTGGGGTACAAGATGCCCGAAGGTGTGTGCCGGAGGCCTTATGATGCCAGTTGGGATACGAGATGCCCGGAGGTGTGTGCCGGATGCCTGGAGGTGTGTGCTGAAGTCTCACGATGCCAGGATTGGATGCAAAAGCCCGGAGGGATGCAAACATTGGTCGTCGGGGAAAATGAGATCTTTTTGAATATCAAAAATGGGAAATGAATCGTGTACATGTGTGTGCATATGGCATGGTACATGAGTTGTCTATGAATTTTAGGTTGGTATTATTTGGCATTGAAAATGTGGTTATTAAGGTATGAGATGAACCTTATGGATTTATATGCATGGTTGCATAGATGTTATATGCATGAAATCTTGGTTATCTTGCTTGTTGCATTGTGTAGTTCGGTGGATCTTTTACTGCTAAGTGGTTGTACTCACCCCTTTTGGGGACTAACATTTCAGACTAGGAGATATGTCTCTGTTGCCAGTCACCCCCGGTACTTTCTATGGCATACCAACCGATGTTGAGTGCGGATGTACGAAGAATCATCACCCCGAGATATGAGGGCTAGTTTTTGTTCGTGTGCGGGTTTTGGTTTTGTACGATGTTGGATCACCCGCCGGCCCTGTTATTCAAGAGTTTTTGTATGTACATGTACGCCACAGTGGGGTTATGCTAGGGATGCTGTCACCGCCACCTGCTGACGGACCGGATTAGGTGTGACTGAGTGCAATGGACGAAAGATGAAGCTTCTTTTTGGACCGCCAACACTAAATGATGGACCAATGACATGACTACTGTAGAGTCGGGTACTTTTGGTTATAATCGAGCTTAGAAAAGCCTTGGCCTTTTGATATACCGACTCATGATATCCATCAAAGTTATGTAAATAAAAGTGTTCAGCTCTAACTTATATAAAATGTGTAGTTGGTGTGCATTGCATTATTTTGTTGGAGTATGGGATAAGGAGATTTGAATATGCTTCCGCTATATGAACTGCGCTAGGACCGATCTAAATGATATAAACCCCCAGGACTTATGGACCCATTACAATTATATGGTATCAGAGTGAAATATTATAAGGTCAAGTGAAAGGTAAGCTAACTGTGGCGACCCTAACGGATAGGGGGCCGTTGCGGGGGTGCTACACTATCAGTGAGGGTAACTTTAAATCTTAAGTCTGGAAGTCTTCAAACCTTGATGATAGAGTCTGCAAGCCTTCAAGCTAGATTGATGGAAATGTTTTGTTAACTTCAAAACAATAAGCAAGTTTTCTCCAACACATGTCAAACGGTTCTTTACAAGTTAAACCCTATCAACCTTATACCACTTGCCATTAGGCGGATCAAGGGGTATTTTCAAGGTTCAACAACGGTGATAATTAGCTATCAATTCCATGTTCCCATCACCAAACTCTAACCCTCATCATGATGGACTAGGAGAAAAGAACACTACAAGTGACATAACTTGGCACAAATGGATACTTAAGTGCCACATTTTAAGAAAAATTGGACACTTGAGTGCCATCTCCAGCGAAACCGGTCGAAAATCATATGTGGCAATTAAATATTAATATTTCTTAATGAGGTGGCTTGTCAAAGAGCTGAGTTAGCTCTAATTCACCCCAAACGACATCGTTTCGAGTGTTGGCCAAAATTAAGCTCTTAAATTAATCAAAACAACGTTGTTTTGGCATAATTTGAATTTTAAATTAATATAAAAATAAATTTAATTTAATTTAAAACAAAATAATATAATTTATATTTATTAAAAAAAAACGGAGGAGGAAGGCAGCCGGCAGCTGAAGGCTGAGCTCTCGTCGCCACCGCCTCCCCGCCGTCTCCAAAAGATGGGGGAGGGTCGGCCGGGGCCGCCGAGCCCTGGTTGAGGGCCGGTGGCCCCCGCCGACTAACGACGGAGGCCTACGTGCCCTTGCCCCAGATCTAGGGTGAGGGCACACAGGCCCTCGTCGCCGGTTGGCTGGAGCCCCGACCCTCAACCAGGGCTGGGCAGCCCCTATCCTCACTACCGGCTGCCTCCCTCCTCCTCCTTCCCCCCCTTTTTTTCCTTCCTCCTCCTCAGTCGCCAACTGCTTCCCCTCCTCCTTCCCCCCCTCGTCGGATCTAGACAATAACTCTTGTGGCATCCCAAAAAAATTCAAGGCAACCTCTAAATGTATTAAAGTTTATGATTAGGTAATGAAATTTGCCTTTGAGATTATGCCTTAGCTATTGACTTACTTTTAAGACCAAATGTTATGTATCTTGTGTTCATGAGTTATTAAAATTAGTATTATAGGATAAGTTGATAAGAAAAATTTGTTCTTGGGTATGCACCTCATAGATTTGATCCATATAGTTTAAATGTTACAAGTTTTATGGCCATATGAAATTGTGAATTTGAAATTTATAAAAGAGGGAATTAAAATGAATTATGAAAAGTGAAATTTGAATTAATTAATATTGAACTTTAGGCCCAAGGGTATTAGACCTAAAGTGGGCCAAATTGGCTTGGCCCATGAAGCCCATGAAGGGGGCTGCCATCGACCACAAGGGGGGAGGAGCCAGCCCATCTTCAAGCCCATCATGCATGGGATTTGCCAAGTGGCAAAAAGAGAGCTTCACCCATTGGTCACTTTGGATGGTTCCTAATGATGATTAATGATTGATTTAAAGGGAAACAAAAAGAAGGGGTGGCCAGTTTAGGGGGGATGTCGACCATAAGAGAAAGAGAGACAGAGGGTTGTCAAGAGAGTGAGGAACCGAAAGAGAAGGGAAGAGGCCGCGTGAAGGAGGAAGCTGCTCGTCCATCACCCGCAGCCGCCCGCGCGTCCACCTTTTGCCGCCGTCGTGCTTGCCGGAGCTCGGTTTGGAGGCAAGTTAGATCCATTGATCTGCTCTTGCATGTTGTGTCTAGGATGTGCTAGTGAAAGATGATGAATTTCGTATGCCTAGGGTGTGAAAAAACCGAAGTTGTATGGGTGTTGTTTTGAAATAGCACTCTGTTTTCGAGTAAACAGCCTGACCCAGAATGTTGTAGAGGCTTGCATACGGGGTTTGAGTCGGATTTTTCTTTCTACTTCTTCATGAAAGTTGTAGAAAACATCTTAAAGTATACCATACTAAAATTTGAGACAAAATAGCTGAGTTTTGAGGGGTAAAACCCTCCCTCTACGAAAACGCTAGATCTGAAACTGTTTTGTTGACCTCTTTGTCGTTTTGTATGTTGCATGTCACTTTTTACTTAGAATTTCACTTCAACCCCTTCACAAAAGTTGTATAGGACATCTTGAAGCCTAACATAATCAAATTTGAGGTAAAACAAACAAGTGTAGCCTAGTGAAACGATTTTTCCTTTGAAGACGATAGATCTGGAAATGTTGTACTGCACTCCAGTGACTTCATGGACTATAAAGTGAATTTCCTTTAAGAATCTGACCTGGATCCCTTAACGAAAGTTGTGGTGGATCCGTTGAGGCAAAACATATCAAATATTCAGAGGAAATAAAGGAATATAAGTACGTGAAATCTTGATTTTTCAGAGACAGCTAAACCTGGAATGTTTGGTACTAGGAACAGGGGCTTCGACCATCCATAGTTAATTATCTAGGACGAATCTGGCCTTGATGTCTTCATGAAAAATCTACCTTAGGGTCTTGAATATCATCTGGTAAAATTTCATAATTTTTGGAGGTCATTCGGGTATTTAAGTTAAAATATTTCAAGAACCGCGCAATCTGATGTGTCCGAATTTTGCAAGCTGTAATGTGTGAGCTATATCTTTTTGTGTGAAGTTCTTTTGGGCACGTGTTCTTCATGGAGTTGCTGCCTTTATGTCTTGCCTAACACATGTTTAGATTTCATAATTTTTGAAGATCATGTGGGTATTTAATTAATATGTTTTCTGAAATTGTGCAAGTTGGATTTTGGTAGATTTCAAAAAGTCATGATGTATGAATTATTCTAAGTTGTATGGACCCCATGGATTATGTTGTCATAAGTGATTGGATCTTGCTGCATATGTGATAATATTTGGAACTACATATAAGAATCAAAATGGTGAAAATGATCTTGTTGCCATCATATCATATGCCATGATGAAATTAAGCCATAAATGTGAATGTGAACTATGATAAATGAGAATGCCGTCGGAGGTGTGAGCCGACAATGCCCCGAGAGTGTCGGGATCCCCGGCCAGGGAGTGTAAATACTGGATGCTCGGAGTGTGTGTGCCGGATGTCATCGGGAGTTTCGAGATGCCCAGGATGTGGGGGTGCCGAAAGCCCGGAGGTGTGAGCCAGGGAATACCTCGTGATGCCAGTTAGGGTACGAGATGCCCGGAGTGTGTGTGCCGGATGCCCGGAGGTGTGTGCCGGAGGCTCCTCGCGATGCCAGGTTGGGTGTGAGCGATAAATGTGGGATGCAAATAATGGTCCCGGAAAGAGAAATGTGGCGGTCAAATTGGAAGAATAAAAATTGAGAAATTGAAATCTAGTCATGCATGGTATGGTTGCATGTATGCATGGATGCTTGATGATGAGTGCATGGATATATATGCACCTATGGCATGATGGTATATGCATGTATGCTTGATGATGAGTGCATGGATGTATATGCACATATGGCATGATGATATATGCATGTATGCTTGATGATGAGTACATGGATGTATATGCACCTATGGGATGATGGTATATGCATGAATGCTTGAAGATGAATGCATGGATGTATATGCATATATGGTATGATGACATGTGCATGGCTGTAAGGTAAGTAATGCTTGGATGTATGAATGATATGAACTATACTATGATGTCTTGATTGTTCTATGTGATGCATTGAGTAGTTTATTGGATCTTTTACCTGCTGAGTGGTTGTACTCACCCCTTTTGGGGACTAACATTTCAGATTAGAAAGATGCCGCTCCCTACTGTCACGTGGGGCGTCTTTTACGGCCTTCCATCGAACATGGAGATCAAGTGTGTGGAGATCGACTGTCCCACCATCCCTGGTCTGATATTCATTCGGGTTCGTGCATTAGTGATGTATGACGTGGGCTTGGCTAGGGGCCCAGTCATTCCAAAGTTCATATCTGTTCACGTTCGTCGTGATGGAGTGATGTGGGGGATGTTGCCGCCGCCACCGCCTAATGCACCGGGATGGGTGTGATGGCCCACACATGAGGAGTAGGAGCTGTTACTTTTTGGATAATAGCCGACACTAGTAGATTGAGGACTTTGCATTATCGACATAGAGGGTTGAGTTATCTCTTTTTGGGGTTATAGCCGAGTGTAGTTAAAAGTCTTGGCCTTTCTTTTTTGTTGTACCAACCCGAGAAAATCCATCATGAAAAAATGTAAATAAAGGTGTCTTGGCTTTATCTTTTCTTATGGTGTTTAGTGGTGTGCATTGTATCATGATTGTTGGAGGGAGAATTGGTAAGACTTGATTATACTTCCACAAATAAGATGCACCGGGATTGTTATATAAAAAAAAAAAAATGATGCCTAGGAACCAAGGTTCTTCTTTGGTAATCTGTGGTGACCTTAGGTGTTTCGGGGTGCCACGGCTCTTGCCCAGATTCAATGAGGGTCGGCAGCCCTCACCAGGTTGGGTGAAGGGTCATTGACCCTCGCCAAATTTGGGCAAGGGTCGCGACCCTCGCCCCAGATCGGGGCGAGGGCTCGCAGGCGGTCGGCCGAGGTCGTCGACCCTTGGCTAGGGCCCGACGACCTTGGCCGACCCTCCCATTCCGTCGCCGGCCCTTGCCGACGGCGACAAGGAGGCGACGGTGGCTAAGGGCTCAGCCACCACCCTTTTTTTTAATTCTTTTTAATTTTTTAATTTTTTAATTTTTTAATTTTTTAAAGTTTTTAAATATTTTTATTTTTTATAAATGTTTTAAATAAATTTAATTTAATTAATTTTTATATTATTTTTTTTACCACGTCAGCCCAAAAAGACGTTATTTTTGCATTATTTGGCCATGTTGGTGTGTAAAACGGCGTCATTTTGCACTCGTTTCGCCGAAAAAATGCCAAGTATGCAATTTGGTAGGATTTTGGCCAAATTAGCACTCAAGTGATCCATTTTGCTCCAATTTTGGCACTTAAGTGTACCTTTCGTAAGTTATGGCATTTAAGTGTCTCATTCTGCCAAGTTATGGCATTCCAGGGGTCCGCATCTCGACGGACTAGCTACTTGAGGGTAGACAGGTGATACATTGTAATTGATGTAATAGTCATATTTTTCACTATGTTCTCCTAAAATTCCAATGGTATGATCTCCTTCCTCATATCTCCATTTGAATGATTTATCAGTCACTCATCGGGCACGAAATGTCACACCTTGAACCTTGAGCGCAAGCACATCCCTCGGTGGTCAATAAAACTTGTGCCATCCCAAAACGCATCGCCGACCAATTCATATTAATGCATATGCGAAAGCGTATAATAAATCCCTAGACAACACAAAAATGGGATAAAAAAGTAGGATACAGATTTCACAAAACACTTTTTCATAAACAAACTAGTTTATAGACAATACTAGTCTATAAACAGAAGTCTACTCCAAAAAGAAGAGCCACGAAGCCATCTAAGCACTAGATTCCTCAACCGAGACCTCTAAGACCTCTAAGAATGCTGGGTCTTCCACAACACCATCGGGAGATTAGTTACCCTCTCACCCACCGTAGCGTTGATTACAACGGCGAGGATGTCGAAACCCTAAAGAGGAACTTCCCGGATTCCATTGATCCCATGGCAAAGCCATGCCCTAAATCAATGAGGTACCAACAGAGGTCGGCCCTCATCGACGATGATAGTGGTCACAATGAGCTCATGGAGCCAAGGACTCCTAAGAATAGGGACGTTAGTATTTTGCTTTGTATACCCCCTCAGTTGACCAAAACATACTAGAGGAACCGCCATCTACGGACCTAAAAAGTTAAGCCCACGACGGGGTGAGACAATGTCTCAGCAAGTTCACTCCTCAAACCCCGACTAGGAAGGAAATACACCCAGAGGTAGTCTAACCACATATCACAGAAGACTCGCATCGCCTTAGTTCCTTCTTGCACGTTAATACAATTTATACCATATATGCATATAATAAATGCGCACATCAATTGAAACATCTAACTCAATCCCAATCAATCACAGGGGTCACGATTATAGGGTCAAATCGTTATGGCACGTTTCATTCCATGCCACACAATTTTGTCCCATAATCTAGCTTGTCAATTTCAATCATCCACACGTTCCAATTGATTACAGCCCTTAGGGCACGGCCTACTCGACGTTCAGTGGTCTTCTAGTGTAACTAGGTGTTGTCTCACCCCATTGAGCACGGCAACGTTTACACTAAACGACAATCCCAAAGGAGCATCAGTCCGGAATCTACTGCGACTGGCATCCGTTGTCCAAGGGCATCCCATATAAGGGCAACATCCACCCGACGCACATCGGGACGGGTTCTTTTAACCACCACACCATCATTCAATTCCAGCCAAGGACACCGCGCATTGCACTCAAATGCCTCAATTAAGATGATGTGCTTGGCCTATTTTTTTCGTATTAAAACACTCGGTAAAATAATTGTGTGTGGGTACATAGTCAAATCAAACCTTAAAAATTGATATCCTTCCTTTTAAAATCCTACTATTTGATATAGTATTTAAAATCATTTTCGGTGTCAAAGCCCAACACCCGGTATTTTCTAATTAAAAACCAAAATTTCACAATTTTGAAATAAATGCTCAAAATTAACAATCATTACTCAATTACATAAACTAAGCACACCACTACAATCAGCATAAAATTCCGGTCACCAGCTATCCCGGTATAATTTCTGGAAAATTAATTAAATAAATGCAATTTAATCCAATAAATACAAACCTAGGCTGGAAACGCTAATTTAACCACCTAAACGGGCCTAGAAAATTAATGCACCTATCCATATATATAGTACAGTCTATCTAGCCCTTAATCAATCTATTTTAATCACCTAACAATCATAATTAACTAACTAAATCACTAATTAAACTAAACTAACTACTTAAGCCATACTTAGCCTAATCTAATTACCTACTAAGCATAATTAACCTCCTAAGCAAGATTTAGCAAGTAAACTCACTACTTTTGCGGGCCGATGAATTCACGACAATGACAATGCCAAGGCGGGTGACAAACAAGTTTGCAACGACACCAAACGAGGCGCGAAGACACCTAAAACGGGTCATGAAGCTTTCAACCCTTGTTGAACTTCAGCCTTTGTCCAAGGCCAAAAGGAGTTGCTCTACTTGGCTATGGTGGTTGAAAGTGACAAGGCGGGACCAGGCAGCTTGGACGGGCAGCGATGGAGCTCAACAGTGACAAATGGTGGCTAGAATAGCTCCGACAAACAATGACAGTGGCCAAGGCATGGGACGCTAGCAGGAGGCGGAACTGTCGGCCTAGATGCACGGGCTCGAGTGCTTACGGGCGTGTGGATGACGATGGTAGTGGCTCAGCTGGATGACGGCTACTGCAGGGGGTGCTGGCTATTTCTTTGGTTTTCTTGAGCTCACAACACTTTAACAATGGAGAAAGGGGCAACAAGGAGGAGGAAGAAGAGAGCTCAGATGAAGGGGGACCCAAAATGCCTTTAAAGTCTCCTCAAAATATCCAAACACTCATCACTAATGCCCCACCATGCTCAACCATCATCCTCAGCCATTATCCACACCAAAGCTTCTTGAAGAAGTCTCCCAAGGTGGTTAAAATGTTGCTCCCCCTTGGTCTATAAATTTTGTAACATTTTCCCTCCAATTTTATTCAATTCCCCTCCAAATTAATCTAATTGATGCCCCAAAAATTTGGCCAAGGTTTCCACACTTTATTCCACATTTTTCCTTGCCAATTAGTCTAACATGAATGCCAAAAAAGCAACAAAAAATAGTCATCTAATTTTTCCAATCCAAAATAGCCCAACTTTGAAATTTCGCCAAAAACTTGGGTTTGCAAAAAAATCTTCAGAGGATGAGTCAACATTCCTAAAATAAATTGTGACATGACAAAACTTTCAATTTTTGAAATCAGGTTCAATTTTGTGGTTAATTTCAATCGAGCACGATTTTAGAGTGACATAACCTATTTGGTAGCTTTTAGGAATTTTTAGTGCATTTGACCTATAGTCAATTATTTTCGAGCCACATTGTACATCTTCGACTCATTGGCGACTCTTAGTTGTGAAAATCTCGATGTTTCAAATATGGGCACAGGGTACAAAAATGACAGAAAAATCAATTTAGTGCCATTCAACGAGAATTTTCCAATTAGGTGGAATCACCCACACTTTAATCACATGCCTCTGTCGAACTAACCTATTTCCAACTTTTAATCAATTTTGACGGTGCCATATTGACCCTTGCAAATTAGCACGGTCAAGCAATAAATTTCTAGTCAAATTCTCAAGTATATTGCGTTTAGATTCCTTAACGGCTTCACCTAATAGACTAGTTATCTCGTGAGTGATCAACTCAGAGGAAAAGACTATAGGCACGTCGATGAAAAGCCCAACTCATTCAATCGAAAACAGAATAAGAAAATCAAGATGTCACACGAAATTTCTTAGATGGCCTCGTTTTATATTTATCAAGACTTGCTTGACTAAAGTTACGCAAATTTCATGCGTCATTAGCAACCATAACATCATGTTGATTGTGATGCCCCCTAGAGTAGTGCCTTTATTGTTGAATCAATCACTTACATTTTGGACACAATTGAGGACCTTGAATCTCATCAGATTCTAAATCCAACAAACCAACTCTTATTTTTTTATTAGCATAGCATTCTTTAGAATAAGTTGGCTCATTTGGAATTGGACCTTTTCGAAATGGGGTTTTCGAGTGTGAATTGTACATCCTGCTAGAGATCCTTCAACTAGATTGGTAATGCTAGCACTTGGGACTATATGCTTCTTGTCTAATCACCTGGTTGCATCTTACACAAAATTGAAGCCGTTGGTGACTCAAGGTATGGCTCTCACCCTAGGTGATATCATTCCAGTCATGACAGGGAATGGGTCCACATCAACTTCCATGGGAGCATTGTTCTTGTCATCCGCAAACTTTATTTTCCCTTGCTTAATCGCATCTTGAATGTTCCTTTTGAAAACCACGCAATCGTTGGTATTATGGCACCAAGAATGATGCCACTTACACTAAATCTTTCCTACCAATTCTTCTTTAGCAGGCATGCTTTGCCCTTTGGTCAGTTTTATCTGGCCATCAGCCAGTAACAAATTGAATATCTCCTTAATCTTGTTGGCATCAAAGGAGTAATAGACAAACTCGTTAGCTTTAGACATAAGGTTGGATTTTTCTTTTACTCTAGCCAATTTTAATGCTTGACAAACATATGGATTGTCTATAATCATCTTAGCAACAGCCATTTCTGCTATGTCCACCTACTCTACATCTTCCCCGTTTCTACTAAATCAGCCCAATTAACATCTACTCGTCTTCCAAGCCTCTTGTCTTTTTTTTCAAGCAAATTCTCATGCTTGGTGGCTATGAAAGACAATTTAAACATATTAGAATAGGGCTAGCCTACCATTCTTTCTTGGATCTCGAACTTCAAACCATTAAAAGCAAGATCCGCAAAAGTTTTCTTAGGTGGAACTAGGTATTTATTTCTAGCTTTCTTAAGCCTAGAAATAAATTGATCGACTGACTCATTATGTAGTTGTTTCGTGGTTGATAAATCAGCTACTAATAGATTTGAGACGGCCCTTTGAATTTGGGTATGGAAAAGTCTTTACATTTGTTCTCATGAAATAACCAAGTTTGGCAGCAATGCAGTATACTAAGTAAATGCAATTTTTTTTATAATGATAGAGGAAATAACCTTAACTTCCAATAATCTACACGTGCATTTTGAAATCTCTTAGGTATGTTATGATATCCATCCAATTTGGGTACGACTTTCTATAGATATTGGCCAAGCACGCAATGTCGTTAACGTGTCCTCTTAACAATGACTCAACTATTAGTTAATTTTGAGTTAAAGCCATATGAGGAAATCCTAAGACCCGTTGCATAGCATAATTGGGTTGCAACGCTAGATTTGGTGAAGGAGCATTATGATATTGTTGTTGAAGCCCATAGAACTACAGCTGAGGTCTGATTACAGGTGTTGGATTTATTTATGGGTTGGGAATATTCGCCTAAGCAGGAATAAGAGGTTTTTGTAACTTTGAGGTTGAACATTTGGAGGTACCTAGGTTTGGACATTAGAGACTTGTTGTTAAGTATTAGGAGCCCCTAACTGAGGTACCTAGGATTGAAGCTTTAGTGCACCCAATGGCAGTAACGGGGGGCTGAATGTTCACTTGTTGCAATTGATCTTGCCCCCGAGCTAGAGTCATTACAATTTCAGGGACTTCAATTGTGACAGGGGCTTGGTTGAACTAAACCTATCCTTGAAGCATTCTCAAATAATGTATTTTGTTGAGCACTAGTGGAATGAACACTATAGGACCGCTATCAACATTTGTAATGACATTTGCATTGGTAGACCCATCTGCTTGCACGGTTATGAGAACTTCTTCCCTTTGCAAGATTCTAGAAGGGGCCAAGTCGACGCAACTTGTCATGCATTATTTAAGGTTACTTGAGATGATGATGATACAAGCATACCTGGTTGAAATAGGGACTTGTCCCATTTGAGGCTTGGCCTAGGTAGTTGAGACTCCATGCTATCCTTGAGTACACTCATGATAAGTGTTAATGATTCAAGGCTTGACAATATCATTTATTCATTTTACCATATAATTAGCAAACTCATTCTAAGTCTCTTCCATCATTTGCCTCATAGTAGTAAGCATGATTGATGTAATGTTTTATCTTCTTTGTTCTACATGATGCCTTGAGGCATGAGCTCCTTCCTTGTGGACTTCATTTGCAAGTTCATTTTGAGGATGCTAGGCTAATGATGACTTAGCTCGTGCATTGTTCTTAGCCATCACTATTTGCTTGTTAGTGGCACTATTCAAATCGAGTCCACTTTGAGTCCATGGCACTGCACTCTCTCAACTCAACACAATTAGTCCCACTAGGCATGCTAAAAAGATATATCACCGGTTTTAATTACCGTAAAAATCTTTCACCATACGTTGTGTTTTGGTTTTATTATAGGAGACTATGGTTTTGTGTTGAGCTTGGATAGAGAATGTCAAATGCAAAGGGGAAATTTTATTCTCAACTTGTATAAACAACCACGACAAGTGACACTTTGATGATTCAAAGACTAACTGCCTTGGAGCACAAATTACACTAGAATCTAATCAATGATGTAATCTCGGCACTCATAGCTAGGTAGTCTATGCTTTGAACTCAAACTTTGCTGGAATTTGATCTACGACACAGCTTGTTTTAGGCGTAGAGTTGGAATCTAATCAACAGTAATACTCTTAGATAGGAAACACAACGCCAGAATTTAATCAATGATGCTAGGCTTGTGGAACAACACCGAAATTTAATCGACAATGCTAAGCCAAATAGAGATGCATGCTAAAATTTAATCGAGAACAGGAATCTGGAAATTACAGCTAAAAAATGCAATAAAAGTAAAGATAGTTGTTGTGTTGTTTTGGGGGCTTCTTCGTTGGATAGACTATGGCATTTATAAGATGAACCGGTAACCATCAACTGGTCTCCTTTCCTTGGGCGCTACTCTTAACATTTTCCACTTTTTTTATTAAAAAAAAAAATTCTCCTTAGTTCCCTTATCTATAAACAATTGCTTCCTGACTTGTCGACGATGCCTGTACAACTTGTTTACCAAGTAAATAATTGCTCCCTTTCTTTATGCGCATTTCTTGTAGCAATTGTTCTCACTTGAGTTCTAGTGCTAATTTCACTTAACCTTCAAATCTAGTAATCTATCCCCATAGCCTAACATGTGGCAATCGGTTACCTAGCCATTGACTCTTGAATCTACTTCTAAAATTATGTCGAGGCTTAGCTTAAATAGCCTTCACGAAAGCCGTTTGCCCTTGGCTTTACGAACAAAACGGGATGTTTCATCTATTATTCCCTCGTGGCCAACACGTGACACCATGAGTAATTTTGGGTGTCAACAATGTTTGTCATCAATTGCTTCTAAGGAAATTCTAACAACCTTAGGTTGTCCTTTCATGCTCTATCAAAGTTAAAACTTAATACAATTAATAAATGAAGGACTCCAAACAACTTCAGGATTGAAAACACATTGTGCGTGGTCATTGCCTAAACTCATATCGTGATTCTCTTAAGTTGAACCCTGAGGAGTTTAACATATTGTTAGACTAACATTTATAATCCTCTTGCAAGGTAATGCTAACGCTTCGCACAAGCCCTCTTGAGCCCTAACAACTGCAACTTAATTTATTGTTTAGTATTAATCCAATGAGACTAGAGTAGCCACTTGCTTATTCTAGTCCGGTCAAGAGCTGAGTTAGTTAGGGGAAGTTGCCTTACTTCTATGAACAAGAGATTTACGATTCAGGGACTTAGTTATACTAATTTGTCTTGATACCTGTTATCATTTCCTTTTCTCTTTTAATAAAAGTTGTTTCATGCAATATTACGATTTTTTTTCCTAAACATGATAATCCACATGTCCATGCATAATTACAAGTACAATAAAATGAAATAATAAATATATATAATGAAGAGAAAGAAAATATATAATAAAAAAAACTGTTGGGGCTAACAATGTAACATAGAAGGAAGTGAATAGGTTATTTTCAAATTTTAAACAAAATTTCTCGCAGAAGATAATGAATAGCACTCTGACAATGATCAATGATCAGTCAATGGTGATAGGTGCAAGCATTGCTAGCAAGCGTATATAGCCAATATTGAACTAATGGTAACAATAATATGGAGATAGAGATTTTTATTTTTTTTGGTCGGGAATGATAGATACTTTCATTCATAATAAGCAAGACTTACAAGAAGATAATAGGTGAGATTCCGAGCATAAAATCTCCGAAAGGGCTGGAGGAGGGAAGGACCTCCAATTTTGAGGTAGTGAGTTCTTTCGGTGCAATTTCACTAGCATATCAGCTGCTTTGTTGGCGTTATGTGAGCAGTGAATTAGGGTCGTTGATGGTAAGCGAGAGAGCAGGCTTGTACATTGCTCGATTATGGGCTTCACCTACCATGGAGTCTCGGCCCAGCCCAGGATGCTTTGGTGTGCGGTAAAGCAGTCAGTTTTGCATTCCAGTTCTCTTTGTTGTACTTGCCCGAGTTCTGTTTCTCCCTCTTGTAGATCTGTTCTGAACTGCATAAGCTTCAGCCCTTGCAAAATCGCTAGGGTTTCAACGTGAACTAGGGAGGAGGCTCGAACCTGCTGCGTGAAACCATCGATCACTTGCCCAGCGTGATCCCGCAAGATTCCAGCGATTGATCCAGTTTGTTCACCCTGTTTCCATGAGCCGTCAACATTCAACTTCAACTTTCCTTCCTCCGGCGGTCTCCACTAGTTCAGTGAGTGCAAATCTAAAGTCTCCTTAGCTTCTTTTTGCTGCCATCTACTAAAATTTCAAAGATGGGCTTCCGCCAGATCAACTATGGTGTTCGGTTCCAGTTTTTGAGCTCTGAAAATCAAGTTATTACGGGCTTTCCAGACAAACCAAAGGATCATCACCAGCAGCTCCTTCTCGGGTAGGTTTCTTTGTTTTTCAAATCTGTCCATTAGTCACTTATCAAAGCGGGATATACTATTAGGTTCACACTTGAGTCTCACCCGTGGATCTGTCCATATTTTCTTCATCCATTTGCAGAGAAGAAACAGGTGCTCGGTATTCTCCACTTGGTTATTGCATAGCGTGTAAAGGGGATGAGGTAATACCTTTCGCTTGTAAAGATTCTCTCTTGTTGGGATTGCATTATGACAAACGCTCCATATAAAGATGCACATTTTTGGGGGGATAGATCATTTCCAGATCTTTGTCCATAAGGTGCGGGGGGGTTGAAATGAGGTTGAAGCTCTGTGCTGGTCTGTTGTTGTGTTGTATGCACATATTTTGTTATAGCTTTTTTCACCGTATACTTTCCCAACTTGTTGCCTTGCCATACTAGAGTATCTTCGTCCGAGTTAGGACTTAGCGGGATAGAGAGGATCTCATTTGCTATTTTGTTTTCAAAGAGGAGCTGGACTTCTGCTTCCGTCCATCCCCTGTTTGTGTCATTTATCAATTCAACTACTATTGTGAGTTCATCTCTGTTAGCCGGGCCCCCGATCACAGCAGATTCCAGCCACTTATCCTCCCATATGCTGATTTTCTTGCCATCACCTACCCACCATTGGATCTCCTTTTCAATAGCTTCTCTCCCCACCATAATACTTTGCCAACCCCATGAGGGATGCTGCCCTATACCTGCCTTCCATATATCGCCATTTGGAAAATAAACCCCTTTAAGTATTTTGCTCCATAAGGCTATGGGTGTGTCGCGACTAAATTTTTCGGGTGTGAACCACCTAGAGTTTGGCTAATGGATTGTTAAGCCTAAACTTAACTCGGACTCTCCCAAGCCCATACCAATTCGTGACTTTAAGTTCAAGTTTTTTTAACATGCAATTTATTTTTAACTAAGAGTCGCCACTAATCTATTTTTGGTGGGTTGATTAGAAACTCAAATAAAGTAACAGGAGATTTACTTTACTCCTACGAACCAAATATTTGGGTATGGGGACTTGGTTACGCTAGATTTCTCTAACGCCCTTTCGGTACCATTTCTTTTTATTTTGACAAAAAGGTTTTGCAGGCAGCTTGAATTGATTTTAAACTATCTCCCTAACATGTAAGGTGATCACACGGGTGCGCAAACCACCAATTTAACACCCAGATAAACAATAAATAAATTGCAAAAACTTACCTCTAAGCAACGAAAGCATCTGCAATGTTAAATTAAAATCTACATCAACAACCCTAGATATGGTTTCTAATTAACACGCGATTTCTTTTTTTGTTTTCACTTAATTGATGAAAATCATGCAATATGCAATGCGATATTAACTAAATGACCTAATTCTAATGACATACAATTTCTAATTTAATGGGCCTAGCAAAAATACTAAATGACATGCATTTCAATGAATCTAACCCTAATCACGTGCATATGACATTTTTTCTTTTTCCTAAAATAATGCATTTTATCCTACATAATAAAACTTATTTAACCTATGACATTTTTTTTTTTGTATTTTTCATGAAACTCGAAATTTGGTGAAATGTGAAAATTACCTAATGAGATTAAGATCCTATTTAATTTATATACGGAATTAGGTTGAGTCAAACCCTAATTTAAACTAAAACATTATCTTAACCTAAATAATCCTAAAATGCAATATATCTAAAAAAAATACCTACACTTATAATAAATTTAAAAATATATATATTATAAAAATTAAACTAAGTGCAATTTAACCCTAATATGCAATGACGTGCAAAATATGCCCTAACTCTACATGACATATGCGTGATGATCTTTTTTTTCTGTTTTTATTAATTTTCGAAATTAATAATTGCCAACTAATTAAACATGCAACCTAAATTAAAATCTAGCAACCTAAATTGGTTTATTTGAATTTTTATTTTTTTTATTTTTTCTTAAATTTGAAATAAAATTCCTATTCTAAACATGTAAACCCTAAGACATGCAATATTCTAACTCAAATATATCTCGAGATAAACAAGGCAATTAAGACAATTCATTCAAAATCATCAAAAATATCGCACATCATTCAAATCAAGAGATAATATTTCGCTAATAAAATCGATAAATTGATCTTAAACCTTAAAGATCAAAATATCAATTTTACTCCCGCTTGATTAATTATTTCATCTAAAGCCTTATAGAGAAATAAAAAACCATGGCGCGGTTGTGAATCAAGTGACATGGGATTTCCAATTATTCATAGATAGGTATTTCAACCAAAGAGAACAACTTATAAAGAGATAATAATAATAAACATAGAGAAAAACCTAAACTTGCCTAATAAAGTAAAGCAAAAATACCTAATAAATTTTTTTTTCTTTTAAAAAAAAAAAGAAAAAGGAAAATCCTGGCTACTAGTTTTGGGGGCAATCACCGGCGGGAGTTTCCAGCGAAGGCACGGGGGTGGCGTGACGGCGGCGAGGCAACAGGGAGCGTTGCGAGGTTGGGTGCAAGCATTGTGGGCGAGGGACTTCGAGCGTGGGCAGAAGCAAAGCGGAGATGGCGTCGGGGCGGCAGGGCAACAGGGAGCGTTGCGAGGGGCACGGCGAGACCGGCGGATAGCGTCGAGGACAAAGCAGGAGCTTTGGATCTCCTGGCGTCGGTCACGAGCAGGGCAGAGAGCAACCCTGAGTCGTCAGGTCACTGGATCTGCGGCGTCAGGTCTCCGATCGGAGGTCGCGATGAGGATGCAAGCGACGGGACCGATCTACTGGGTCGACAGGCGCCAAGGCTCGCGAACGGAGATGCGGCAACGACACGTTGGGAGGGCACGAGTTTTGGGCCCTGGGGCTCGCGGTCGAAGATACAACGGCGAAACGTCGAGGGGGCACACGAGCTTCAAGCGCCAGGACTCACGGTCGAAGATGTGGCGCCGGTGCGGCACCGTGGGACCCACGAGGAAGATGAACAGTCCCCCGATTAGGGTTTTGCCCCCCCTTTTTTTACTTGTTCTCTCTCTTACGTCACTCAACTTTCACTTTTTACTTTTTTTTGTGTTCTTTTTTAACCCAACCAAAACGAACCCCCTACTCACCACCGTACGTGACTCCCTTTATACACCAAAAAATTGTATCTCTGTGGTATATTTCATTGCCAACTTTGCTCGTGCAAAATACTATTGAATATATTTTCCCACCACGCGCAATATTTTTTGTGTTATTTCCAATATTTCATTCGAGAATTTCCTTTCTATCAAAAATACATCCCTCGGTGTATATTGCCTAAATATATGAAAAATCTTAACGAAATATAACAAAAAATAAAACTTTCCTAAACTATATGCCATGTGATTATGATTTTTTATTTTTTATTTAGCAACAAATTAATCACAAAAATTTAGGTGTCAACAGTTGCCCATCTTTGAAGATGAGCTCACAAAGGTTGCCTCTTAAAGATAAATTGAGACCTAAATTTTGGTCATGCTCATGCAATGAATGATTTTTTGTTAGAACATGAATTCCACTTTTTAATGCAATTTATATGATGCATGGAAATACTAATGCAAATGATAGATGAACCTACCTAGAATAACTTACCTTCAAGGAGGATAGAGTAATTCGAGGTAGTGGGTGTTACTTGTCCAGGACCCGTACCATTCTACGGTCGCCTAGAATAGTAACATGATTTTGTGAATATGCTACTTTCCTAGGACCCGTATCATTCTACGATCGCCTAGTATGGCAGAAAGGAGCTGCTTTCTCAGGACCTGTACCATTATACGATCGCCCAGTACAGCAGAAAATTTTTGTAAGGAACTACTTTCCCAACACCTGTACCATCATGCGGTCGCCCAGTACAGCAAAAAATTTTTTTCTAGGACCCGTACCATTCTACGGTCGCCTGAATAAGGAATAGGTGTTGTCAAGGACCTATACTATTCTTCGGTCGCCTCGACAAAGAAAATTATTTTTCCAGGACCCGTACCATTCTACGGTCGCCTGTTAGAGCAATAAATGTTGTCTAGGACCTGTACCATTCTACGGTTGCCTAGACTGAGGTTTTGCTTGGCTAGGACCCGAACCATTTTTCGGTCGCCCAACCTTGCGACAGAAATCATCTGACCAGGATCCGAACCATTCTTCGGTCACCTTAATCAGATTAAATCTGGAGAAAAATCTTTGGGGGGACAACTCAATTGAGTGTTGGTATGCTTAAAAGGGAATAACTGTGCAATGACAAATATTCAAGGTATGGATAGAGATATACTTACCTGGTAACATCTCTGATCTTCAGGGATACGTCTCCTGCAAAACATGGTCGTAGGAGAGGCAACATGCATTTGTAATCATAAACATGCATCAATATAATGGAGGTTCATGATGATTTCCATTAATCTTGCATCACTTAATTCCCATTCTGAACACATGAGTGTCATGAATGTGTCAAATGAGAGATCCTTTGGTCTGAAAGGACTTTTTCTCTCATCCTCATTAAAATGGCCATTTCATCCTAACCTTTGATAGAGGGATTTTGTCAATCACTCTATCTCACCATCGTCATGCCAATCAAGGGTCTCAACAATCTCACAAGTGGTACGATCTCACCAATCTGAGAGGTCTTTAAGAGGGACCGTAATGTGGGCTTGGTCAATGGCTTAACAAAGGGGACCCTTTGAGTTGAGGTTATTTGAAAAATGAGTGCTATTCTGCAATCATCTTGGGGTTTACAAGTCAAAAAACACAAGAAACGAGGCAGAAATTATCTTACTCGCACTTTTCCGAGCGATGCTTTTGGACATATGAACCTTTACATTAATTTAAGTGACATAATCTGAAGAGACTTTGTAATGGACGTAACATAGGCTCGGTTCATGGGTTGAGAAATGAAGGGATCATTAGGCTCAAAAAGTATTTAGAGGGTAAAAGTTGGTGATCATCTTGGCATTTCCACAAATTTCCTTCTTCAATGTTGAAGATTTTCTTTGCACTCATTGATTGCAACAGCATTTGAGGTTTTTTTTTTAGTATCGCCTTGTTCAGGGTACGACTCACCATATCAGCCATATCAAGTGTTTTATTTTTCTTTGGGCATTCGGCCTTGCTTTTACCAAGCACACTGCTTTTTCATGCCCCATTTTTGCACTCTTTTCTTTGGACAAAATCTCCATTTTTGTTGGCATCCTAGTTCATGCCACTTGAATGTTTTTGTCTTGCCCCAGTGTGGGGGATGATCACTAATTGGGTTTAAAATGAAATGAATTCATAAGCTCAAGTGGGCTATGCAATGGATAAAAGTGTATAGGATAAAGAAATGACTGATCTTCATCATCCTAGGGCATTTTGAATTATCGTACGAGTTATAATGCGAAAGCAATACTAGAAAATTGATGCAAGTGTGAGTAAGAAATTCCTATCATTTATCTCAAATTTTGTCCCAATGTGGGATGATCCTTGACAGGGATGATTTAAAAACTCTTCACGTGTTTGGGCTCGAAGGGTTAAACAATGGGTATACCTGTAGTGTTTTTGGTAGAGAAAGAACTGCCTCTCGTCACCTCAGTTAGTGTACCCTTTGCGAGATCACCCTCTTCCTTGCAATCATGGAACTCTTCCACACAACTCACCAAGGATTAGTGTATGGGATAGTGTATGAAACAAGGCTTTCCTTTCATCATTCCAAGGTATCTCATTTGACACATTCAATTTATCTCACACAATTCATCAAGAAAGAAAAAATGCAAGATTTATAACAAATTTGAACAATTCAATTGATTGAGGCATCTTATTCATCATAACATACTTTTGTTCAAGACAAGACATGGCAAATTCATCATGGATAATACTTCTTAACAGCATCTGAATTAACAGGGGTGGAAAACTCACGACCATCCATTTCCGCCAAGATCAAGGCACCGCCAGAAGTACCTTCTTTACCACATGTGGACCGCTGTAGTTTGGAGCAAACTTGCCTCCAGGATCCGGAAATATCGACAACAGCTTCCTTAGGACTAGGTCATTTACCTCGAAATGCCTTGGCCACACCTTCCGATTGAAAGATCTAGCTACTCTCTGTTGATATGATTGGCCATGGCAAAGAGCCCTTAGTCTTTTCTCGTCGATCAAGTTCAACTGCTCGAGTCTTTGTTGTGACCATTTCACCTCAGACAACTCCACTTGGGATAAAACTCTCGGAGAAGGAATCTCCACTTCTACAGGTAGAACTGCCTCCATGCCATACACCAAAGCAAACGGGGTTGCCCTAGTGGAAGTGCGGATCGATGTCCGATATGCCATTAGTGCGAAAGGTAACCTGTCATGCCAATCTCGATAATTCTCAGCTGTCTTAGCCAAAATCTTCTTAATGTTCTTATTGGCCGCTTCAACGGCCCCGTTCATTTGAGGGTGGTAAGGAGACGAATTCAGATGCTTAATTTTGAACTCTCCAAATAACTCATCAACAAGTTTGTTGTTCAAATTGGTCCCATTATCAGTGATGATTGATTCAGGGACACCATAGCGAGCAATTATGTCACGTTTGATGAACTTCGCAACATTGCGGGCAGTAACGCTTGCAAAGGATGTAGCTTCAATCCATTTGGAGAAATAATCTATTGCTACCAAAATGAATCGATGCCCATTGGAAGCTTTAGGATTTATTAGGCTGATCACATCAATACCCCACATTAAGAAGGGCCATGGCTCGGAAAACTGATGTAGCTCAGTTGGATGAACATTTATCTTATCACCATGGATCTGGCGACAATGACAATTCCGTACATGTTTTATGCAGTCACTTTCTAGTGTGAGCCAATAGTAGCCTAATCTCATAATCTTCTTAGCCATCATGTGCCCATTCATATGAGGGCCACATATTCCTTCCTGCACTTCTTACATGATTTGAGTGGCTTCGGTTGCATCCACACACCGTAACAAGACTGAATCATAAGATCTCTTGTACAAATTCTCGCCACTGACGAAGAATTTTGAGGCCATCTTCATGATTTACTTCCTATTAGCATGAGTGCTTCCTTCGGGAAATTCCTGCCTTTTAATGTAGTTCATGATATCGTAATACCACGGTTTTCCATCAGGTTCTTTAGTTATGATCATACAGTAAACCGACTTCGGCAAAACTTCTATTTTCAATGGCTCGACTTCTAACCCGTTAGTGACTTGTAACATGAACAACAAAGTCACAAGTGCATCAGCGAATTGGTTGTGAGACCTTGACAAGTATTCAAACAAAATTTCTTTGAATTGCTTCACAAGATCTTCTAAGTACTCGTGATACAGGAGCAATTTGGCATCTTTAGTCTTCCACTCACCTACGGTCTGAAGTATGATCAGTGTTAAATCTCCGAATACTCTTAATTTGGCTTCACCTATCTCGATTGCAGCTTGAAGTCCGAGGATACAAGCCTCATACTCGGCTACATTGTTAGTGCATGGGAATATCAATTTTGCAGCTACCGGATAGTGCTGTCCATCTGGGGATATCAAAACTACCCCAATACTAGAACCAGACAAGTTTACAACTCCATCAAAGAACATCTTCCGTGAGTCTTCATTTACACTCAAGACACGGTCATCAAGGATACTATCATCGTCATTAGTGACTCCTAAATTCTCGGACAATAGATCAGCGATCGCTCAACCCTTAACTGACTTTTGTGGCATGAATTGCACATCAAATTCTGAAATCAAAATTTGCCATTTGGCCAACTTACCCACCAAAGCTGGCTGATCAAGCAAGTACTTGATGGGGTCATTCTCAGTCATGAGGAATGTCTAGTAATGCAATGTGTATTGTCGCAATCTATGCAATACCCACACCAATGCCGTACAAGTCTTTTCAACATCAGAATATTTCAGCTCTGATGCAGTGAACTTCTTACTCAGATAATAAATGGCTAGTTCTTTTTTATCCACAGGACTTTCCTGAGCCAACATTGCACCCAATGACTCACTATGAATGGTGAGGTAGAGAATCAAGGGATGCCCCGGTGATGGCGGGACAAGAACTAGTGGATTCATCAGGTACTGCTTCAACTTGTTAAATGCTTCTCGACACTCATCATCCCAATTGATTCGTGCATTCTTCTTTAGGAGCTTGAAGAATGGCTTGGCAGTTTTAGAGAGTTGGGAAATGAACCAGGCTATATAATTCAGTCTTCCCAAGAGGCTCCAAACTTCTTTTACCGTTGATGGAGGTTGCAATTCACATATGGCCTTAGCCTTGGATGGGTCAATCTCAATCTCCTTACTACTTACAATGAATCCGAGTAATTTACCGGATGTTGCCCCAAATACGCATTTAGTGGGATTTAGTCGAAGCTTGAATTCACGGAGTCGGTCAAACAACTTCTTCACGGTTTCCACATGGCTTCTTCCAGGCCGAGTCTTTGCGATCATATCATCAACATAACTTCAATCTCCTAATGCATCATATCATGGAATAGTGTTACCATAGCTCACTGGTAAGTTGCCCCTGCATTCTTGAGTCCAAAGGGCATGACCTTGTAATGAAAGGTCCCCCACGAGGTGATAAATGCAGTCTTCTCCTTGTCTACCTCCTTCATCCTTATCTGATTGTACCCGAAAAACCCATCCATAAACGAGAATAGTTCAAATCTGGCGGTACTATCCATGAGGACATCTACGTGAGGCAGCAGGAAATCATCTTTTGGGCTAGCCTTGTTTAGATCTCGATAGTCGACGCAAACTCGAACTTGACCATCCTTCTTCATCACCGGCACGATATTAGCCATCCATTCAGGGTATTGTGAGACTTCAATGAATCCCACCTTCAAAAGCTTCATCACCTCTTCCTCTATCTTCTTCGAGAGCTCGAGCTTAGTTCTCCAGAGCCTTTGCTTCTTAGGTGGTATATCTGGATTAGTAGGCAAGCAATGCTCGACGATCAATGGGTCTAAACCAGGCATGTCAGCATAGGTCCATGCAAAGACATCCTGATATTCCTTTAGTAGCTGAATTAGGCACTCGGCCTCGTCTTTGGGGAGATTTGCCCCAATTTTAACTTTCTTGACTTCTTCGGTGTCACCTAAATTAATAGTGATAGTCTGTTCGGATGTAAGACCCTTGACTTTTTCATGTTGTTCCCAGCTTCGCTGCACCTCAATGGAATCTTCATTCAAGTCCTCGAGGTCGTCAATGTCAGCATTTTTTGCATTGGGTTGGACCATTTCCATACTTTTGTATGCCGTAAGATTGTTCCTGAAACATGAAGTAAATAAATTAGAAAGACAAACAGAGTAATCTATATTTTTTTTTTGTTTTTTATTTCTTTTAAAAGGAATTTAAGCAAAATCATTTTTAAAAAAAAATATTTTTTGACACGAGAAAGCATGATGAAGTCCAGGCCTTAGAATTCTCCTTGGATTTTCTTTTTCTTTTATCGGCTGGATATCATCACCGGGCTGGTTTGGTGTACCTCATCATGCCCTCAAAATAAAACTTGTAATTTTATTGATATTCATCAATCAATTACATTTATTGAATGAAAATGTGATTTTCAAGCCCTAAAAAGAAAGCGAAAAAGAAAAAATCAAAATAAGCCCTAGAAAGCGATAAAAACTCCCGCATAGGGGAATGTGAGAAAGTAGTAAATGAGTTACTCTTGTGGGCTAGAGCCCATCTCCTTCGGAGGTCCTTCATCAATGGCTCTCATAATGAGGTTGTCGAATAAGCTTGCAACTTCTTCAAGCTCATCATTAGGGTTCTCTGTCTTCGGGGTGTCGGATCATCCATGCCACCCCATCCATCTGGGACTATCTCACTCGGATCAATGTAGTAGCTAGGAGGAGCCGAATACTTTACTAAGTAATCGAACTTCCCACTAGGTTGGCCCAAAGTGTCCATCACTTCTGCTTCATCCTGCATCATTTTTGGAGGACCAAGGAATATCTCGTGAATGCTCGGGGGTATTGGGTTTTGCCTCCCTCGCCCTTGGTTAGGTGACAAGCTCCGCCTTTCTTGTCTTCGTCCTTCAAACTTTCCCCACCTCTTCCATGGTGCCCTAAACCAGTAGAACGAGACCTCTAAAGGGCTTCAATGGGGCTTCGAATGCCCTGACCATTTCTCCTAAGACCATTGTGAGGGACGAAACCATTCCCAACCATTATTCTTCCCACCATGAGGGCAGCATTTGATACTTCAGGGGTAGGTAGTGATGAACCCTGGGAAGCATGTATGGTGGACACCAAGTCAAATGAGTGGTAACTTGATTCAAATTGGGAATCCGGCTCTACATAGGGGATAGCCGTCTCATGATATATCCGGTGGTCTTCCTCACCATACACAGTGACCAACTTCCTTTCGATCACAAATTTCACAACTTGATGTAGACTTGAAGGCACTGCTCCAGCAGTATGTATCCGGGACGACCTAGCAGGAAATTGAATGCAGTAGGGATGTCTAGCACTTGGAAGGGAATGTTGAAAATGACTGGTCCTATTTGTACATCGAGGTGGATTTCCCCGATCACCTCCTTTTTTGTTCCATCGAAAGCTCGCACCGAAGTCTTCGCGGCATGTATCCTCAACGGGTCTACCTTGAGGCGGTGAAGAATGGCCAACGGACAAATGTTCAAAGCAGACCCATTATCAATGAGCACTCGGGACACATGAGAAGACTTGTGCTTAACGGATATGTAGACTGCTTTGTTATGTCCTCTACCTTCGAGAGGGAATTCCTCATCAGAGAAGGCAATCAAATCCTTGAGAAGGACCGATCCCACAAATTCTTCCAGCTTGTCTGCTTCCACGGTCTATGGCACACGAATTTCACTCAGCACCTTCATTAACGACTTTTGATGCACGGGGGATGTCATCAAGAGCTCAAGTAAGGAGATCTGAGCAAGCATCTTTCGTAGTTGGTCAACCATGTTATACTCGCTTGCTTTGATTACGGCCAGAAACTCCTTAGCCTCTTCATCGATGACCGGCTTTGCAGGTTGAGCACTTGCTTGACCATAGGTCCGACCAGACCTTGTTACAAGGTCCACATCCAGGTCATAGGACCAAGGCACTGCCTTGTCATTGACATACTCATACGGCTAAGGCACCTCTATCACTATCTCTTCGTCGGATGCATCCTCTAACGGGGGCATGTTCACAATCGAAGGATTAACCTCTTTCTTGTCAGCATCCAGTGCAACTTGCTCCTCCTCCCAATCGATGATGAGGTGGGAGATAGTAGAAACTATGCAGTTACGATCAACATACACAATGATGTCGTTATCCACCATTTCGGCAACTCTTTCTCTCATTATCGATAGAGGGACATCTTCCTGATCTCGATAATACCCAACTTTCACTAGCTCGTTGTAGGCATATGCCATGTGCACCTTTGAGTTCCTGATCCGTCCGACTTCAGATTCCAGGATAGCATTCACCGTACCCTCATGCTCTGGTAACGGATTTTTCTGGACGTTTGGCCAAGCAATTTGGAATGAAAAGGCTTTTGTGTCCAGGAAATTTTGGATCTTGTGCTTGAGGGTGAAACATTCATCAGTTGAATGCCCCAGTTCACCATTATGGTAGTCACATTTCTTCGTCGGGTCGTAATCGCGAATGCTTTCGCGATTAGGGCACTTTGGTTCACTAGTAAGCAAACCCTTCTTTCGGAGGATTGTCAGCACTTGGGATGGTGGCCCGGGGAGGGGGGAGAACTTCCTTCTATTATTCGCTTGGGCGAATGATTGACTACCAGCAGGTTGTTGCTATCTTGGGTTCACCCGTATAGCCGGGGCACGTTTGGCCCTTTCTTGGGTATAAGCCATGTTCACATCCACGGCCGCTTCCTTCTCCTTCTTGGCAGAGAACCTTTTAGTAGATGGCTCAGAAAACCATCATTCCCTTATCCCCATCTCGATATGTTCTCCTACAAGAATAAGCTGATTGAAACTCTCGACATACGTACTGGCCATTCGGTTATGGAACTCAGATGGAAGGGTCTTCACGAACAACTTCATCAACTCCTTATTGGTGGGCTCAGGAGTAATTTAGGCCGCCAGGTTTCTCCATCTCACAACATACTCTTTAAATGACTCGCTTCTTTTCTTTTCCATCCTCTCCAAGTCTTCTCGGGAAGGCGCGATGTCCATGTTGAACTTGTACTGTTTAAGGAATGCATCCACTACCTCGTTCCAGGTTTCGAGAAGGTTTACGTTCTTCATGAAATACCAATTCAGTGCAAGCCCAGTCAAACTTTCATGGAATGATTGGATCATGAGAGGCTTGTTCTTGACATATTGGGCCATGCGCACGTGGTACATCTGCAAATGAGCTTTTGGGCAGGAAGTACCATCGTATTTCTTAAAATCCGGCATTTTGAATTTCTTTGGCGTCTTGACTTTCTCGTACACGGACAAGTCAAACGGGAGTGAACTCTATGACTCCTGCAATTGTTTCAACTTTTCTTCTAATTTTGCAAAGCGTTCATCCTGCCCCATCTTAGGGATGTTGACAAACTTAGCCTTTTCCACATTGATTTGGAATGGATCATCTTCCAGCCCGGGCATGTCATCCTCACCCATTTGGGCCTTGTTTGCCGGCTTCGGGACGACTATCTCAGGGAGAGCAGGTGGAGGACTCGGGTTCACTTGGAGGGATTGAAGTTGAGCTGTTATAAGCTGCATGGAAGCGGCTAACTGTTTGAGTTGATATTCCACGGAGGACATGCGATCGCGCATCTCGCTTTGGTCGGCCATTCTTGCTCTTAATCGTGTGATAATAGGTGAGCGTGGAGGATCTGTTGCCACCTAGTAAAATTTTTGAATACACATAAGCATTTCACATAAAACATGTCGGTCCATGACAAAAGTCTAATCGCTCTTATTCATTAATGAAATTGTTTGACATTGACAATGTAAAAACACTTGAAAAGCCCTAGACAAAAAGGTAAATGACTCAACTTCCTAAACATTAAGCTAAAGTAAAAAAACTAAATAGACTCAAGCCACTTTATTTGGCCCGATCCATAAGAAAAAAAAAAAAAAGGGAAGCCACCGCTCAACGTAATTGCCTCTTCTCTTTGGCATCCTTCTTGGCTTGCTTCTCAAGTTCTTCAATCTTCCTCTTGCGATGATTAAGCTCCGCTTGCCGAGTGGGCCTTTCAGTCACATTTGGGACCTTTAGGAGATACTCGGTTGGAATCTTGTGCTGACGGATGTATCGAGTAGTGGCATAGTAAGTCTTTTCCTTCCCTTCAAGCTCATCTTCAGGCAAGCTCAACTTTTGCTCGTGACATGCAAGCCAAGCTTGTTTGATACAGTGGAGCCATTTTTTTGATCACCATCCTTGGCAATGAATCGGACTTGGAACAAACCAAGCTTGAGAGGGGGCGGTAGATCCTGCACGACTAGATATTGACGGGCCACTCGGAGTGGGTAGTAGGAAGTGGAACCGATGATCCCCAATAGCGAGATCGGCTCATCATCACCATGAAAGAGACGTGCCTTGGAGACTTGGAACCATTTAGCATGCCATAGGAAAATCTTGGTATTGGGATTTTTCAACAATTTTACCCATTTTGAGTAAGAAAGATTTGGAGTTCAATTCGATGATTTTTTAATACCTCGATGGGATGATGGGAATTAGTGACATTAATAATATTCATGCGAATATTAATCTTACTCATATGAGAAAAGAACCAAATTTGTAAGAGTTCAATTGGTGCATGAAAGGTTTTATCTTCATTTTCCTTAAATCGGGTGAGTGACAAAAATGTTTCAGCGAGAATAGTGTTGACAAAACTAATCCTAGCACACACTTGTTTAACCACCCATGTGACAGCAGGATTAATGGCATCTTTACGAAGGGAAAAAATAATAAACCCAAAAAAGGCTAGAAGGAATATCTTGCTTTTTAAGAGAGTGTTAGCACTAGCAAAACTCTGATCTAGGAAGGAAAAAGGACATGCAAGACAATTATTTTTCAGCACTCTTTTAATCTGATTCTTATCCATCCTAAGAAAGTCAGACAAAATTGATTTAGGCTCTATTCCAAGAGGTGGGTTTATTAGTTCCAATTCCAAAGGTTTTCCTATGGCGATGCTGTATTCCTCCAAAGTCGGGGTCAGGTCGTGCTTACCAAATATGAACGTTGATGTTTGAGGGCACCAAAAATGAGCGAGTGCTTGCATGACGCCACTTTGAACATCAATGTCAAGGAGGGGAACAAGATGACCAAGTCTGCTTTCCACATAGCTTTTATCATCGTGGCCTAGACGATCCCACCATGATTTGAGTTCACCCTTTGTTGTAGGCACGAATCGAATGCCGGATCTCCCCATTGTTTATAGACCAAGACTCGACCAACCTAATGTCATGGACCGACCAAAGACATAATAAGTAAATTGCAAGGGTAAAGGGTAGGAAACTTACTTCACCAGACGATTAAAGCAACCACATAGACAAGCACATGAAGTGTAAGGTTCGATTTCTAACTGGGAAGGCTAAACAAGGTGGAGTTAAAAGGGTGGGATGACTTAATTGCAGCCTCGCATACTAAGTCAAGTCCTCCTAACTCCGGCTCAGTCAAGAATGATACCCCAATGCGACGCAGCCTCGCAGGCAGAGGTAAACATTCTTAACACCAAGAAAAACTTTCGAGATTAAGTTGGGCAACCTCTACTATGCGGCCTCGCGGTCGAAGTCGTATCCAACTCAATACCATCCTAAATGTCCTAATGCGGCCCAGGTCCGGCGGCAGGTTGTGTGTGCAATAATGTAGTGTTGAATGCAAGACATGCACAACAATTTAGATCAAGCAACACTTCAATAACTTGAATTCAAAACATTCATCATCAACTCCAACCAGCAAGACAAAGGTTAGCAATCACTACTTCCCTTATACCTCCCAATCTGCAAAAACATTTAACACCTAAATGTTAGGGACATACCTAGAATCTTCGCTGCCAAACAAAAACATTTTTCAAAAAGAAGAAAATTTGCCTAAGTCCACTAAGTGTTTTAACACAAGTCCCCAGCGGAGTCACCAAGTTGTTGCAACCAAATTTTTTGAGTGTGAACCACCTAGAGTTTGGCTAATGGATTGTTAAGCCTAAATTTAACTCGGACTCTCCCAAGCCCATACCAATTCGTGACTTTAGGTTCAAGTTTTTTTAACATGCAATTGATTTTTAACTAGGAGTCGCCACTAATCTATTTTTAATGGGTCGATTAGAAACCCAAGTAAAGTAACGGGAGATTTACTTTACTCCTACGAACTAGAGATTTGGGTACGGGAACTTGGTTACGCTAGATTTCTCTAACGCCCTTTCGGTACCATTTCTTTTTATTTTGACAAAAAGGTTTTGCAGGCAGCTTGAATTGATTTTAAACTATCTCCCTAACATGTAAGGTGATCACACGGGTGCGCAAACCACCAATTTAATACCCAGATAAACAATAAAAAAATTGCAAAAACTTACCTCCAAGCAACGAAAGCATCTACAATGTTAAATTAAAATCCACATCAACAACCCTAGATATGGTTTCTAATTAACACGCGATTTCTTTTTTTGTTTTCACTTAATTGATGAAAATCATGCAATATGCAATGCGATATAAGCTAAATGACCTAATTCTAATGACATACAATTTCTAATTAAATGGGCCTAGCAAAAATACTAAATGACATGCATTTCAATGAATCTAACCCTAATGACGTGCATATGACATTTTTTCTTTTTCCTAAAAGAATGCATTTTATCCTAAATAATAAAACTTATTTAACCTATGACATTTTTTTTTCGTATTTTTCATGAAACTCAAAATTTGGTGAAATGTGAAAATTACCTAATGAGATTAAGATCCTATTTAATTTATATACGAAATTAGGTTAAGTCAAACCCTAATTTAAACTAAAACATTATCTTAACCTAAATAATCCTAAAATGCAATATATCTATAAAAAAATACCAACACTTATAATAAATTTAAAAATATATATATTATCTAAAATTAAACTAAGTGCAATTTAACCCTAATATGCAATGACGTGCAAAATATGCCCTAATTCTACATGACATATGCATGATGATTTTTTTTTGCTGTTTTTATTAATTTTCGAAATTAATAATTGCCAACTAATTAAACATGCAACCTAAATTAAAATCTAGCAACCTAAATTGGTTTATTTGAATTTTGATTTTTTGATTTTTTCTTAAATTTGAAATAAAATTCCTATACTAAACATGTAAACCCTAAGACATGCAATATTCTAACTCAAATATATCTCGAGATAAACAAGGTAGTTAAGACAATTCATTCAAAATCATCAAAAATATCGCACATCATTCAGATCAAGAGATAATATTTTGCTAATAAAATAGATAAATTGATCTTAAGCCTTAAAGATCAAAATATCAATTTTACTCCCGCTTGATTAATTATTTCATCTAAAGCCTTATAGAGAAATAAAAAACCATGGCGCGGTTGCGAATCAGGTGACATGGGATTTCCAATTATGCATAAATAGGTATTTCAACCAAAGAGAACTTATAAAGAGATAATAATAATAATAATAGAGAAAAACCTAAACTTGCCTAATAAAGTAAAGCAAAAATACCTAATAAAATTTTTCTTCTTTAAAAAAAAAAAAAAAAATCCTGGCTGCTGGTTTTGGGGGAAATCGCCGACGGGGGTTTCCAGTGAAGGCACCGGGGCGGCGCGACGGCGGTGAGGCAACAGGGAGTGTCGCGGGTCTAGGTGCGAGCATCGCGGGCAATGGACTCCGAGCATGGGCAGAAGCAAAGCGGAGACGACGTCGGGGCGGCGAGGCAACAAGGAGCGTTGCGGCGGCACGGCGAGACCAGCGGGCAGCGTCGTGGGTGGAGCAGGAGCTTTGGATCTCCTAGCGTCGATCACGAGCAGGGCAGAGAGCAACCCCGAGTCGTCAAGTCACTGGATCTACGGCGTCGGGTTTCCGATCCGAGGTCGCGATGAAGTTGCAAGTGACGGACCGATCTAATGGGTCGACAGGCGCGGGGCTCGCGAAACGGAGATGCGGCAGTGGCACGTCGGGAGGGTGCGCGAGTTTCGGGTGCTAGGGCTCACGGTCGAAGATACGGCGGCGAAACATCGAGGGGGGGAGCGCACGAGCTTCGGGCACCAGGACTCACGGTCGGAGATGCGGCGCCGGTGCGGCACCGTGGGACCCTCGGGGAAGATGAACAGTCCCCCAATTAGGGTTTCACCCTTTTTTTACTTTTTCTCTCTCTTACGTCACTCACTTTTCACTTTTTACTTTTTTTGTGTTCTTTTTTAACCCAACCGAAAAGAACCCCCTTGCTCACCACCGTACGCGACTCCTTTTATACACCAAAAAATTGTATCTCCGTGGTATATTTCATTGCCAACTTTGCTCGTGCAAAATACTATTGAATATATCATCCCACCACGCGCAATATTTTTTGTGTTTTTTCCAATATTTCATTCAAGAATTTCCTTTCCATCACAAATACATCCTCGGTGTATATTGCCTAAATATATGAAAAATCTTAACGAAATATAACAAAAAATAAAATTTTCCTAAACTATATGCCATGTGATTATGATTTTTATTTTTTATTTAGCAACAAATTAACCCCAAAAATTTTGGTGTCAACAGGGAGATTGAGATAACCTCCAAGCCTATTTTCCCAGCATTGTTTTGTTGAAGTTTATTAAATCTCTGAATCCAAGCCCTCCTACATCCTTTCTCATTTTCGAGGCTTCCCACTTCTTCCAATGCAATCCACTGCTGGTTTCATTTTGCTTCCACCAAAAGGTAGCAATTCTCCTTTCAATCGATCTGCATATTGAGATGGGAATTTTAAATATCGACATGGCATATTGAGGGAGTGCTTGGACTACACTTTTTATCAGTGTTTCTTTTCCTGCTTTGGACAGAAGTTTCTCTTTCCAACCTGCCATCTTCATGTCTACTCTAGCTAGGATCCAAGCGAACATCTCTTTTTTTTACTTTCCCCAATCCGTCGGTATGCCGAGGTAGTTCCCTGTCTTGTCTATGATCGGGACTTTAAGTTCTTGAGCCAAATTCCTTTGAAGATTTAGAGGATAGCCGCTTTGAAGCTTACACCTGATTTGTTTAGGTTGACTGTTTGACCCGTGGCAAACAATACCGGTTTAGGACTACTGCTAGGTTTTGGCATCTAATAAAGTCCCATCCAAGAAAAAAATAGAATCATCAGCGAAAAGCAGGTGTGATAGAGTAGGGCAATGTGAATTCAGTGTTATCCCTTTTATACTCCTGTCTGCCATAGCTTTGTGCATTAACCATGATAGCACATTCGATACAAGAATAAACAGATAAGGGGATAAAGGATCTCCTTGCCGTAATCCCCTTAATGGTGTGAAATATTCCATAGGCTCCCCATTGACTTTCACACTAAAAGTTGTTGTTGAAACACAATGCATTATCATTCTTACCCACCTAGTGTGAAAGCCCATTTTCAGCAAACATGCATTCAGAAAATCCCACTCCACTCTATCATACGCTTTTTGCATATCTAATTTCAGAATGGCTTGAAATCTCTTTTTTCTCTTCTTGATTCTGAGCTGGTGGATAACTTCTTGAACTATGAAGATATTGTCTTGAATCTATCTCCTTTGTACAAAAGCACTTTGTTTAGGAGTGATAAGATCTAGAAGCCATCTTTTTAATCTATTCGCCAGCACTTTAGCTTTGATTTTGTAACCAAAATTGCATAAACTTATGAGTCTGAATTGGGTAATGCTTTTTGGAGTTTTAACTTTCGGGATTAGGGAGATATGTGTTTGGTTTAGGGTAGGGTCGAAGGTACCTATTTCAAAGAACTGCTGAACTAATTGAAAGACTTCAGCTTTGAGTTCCTCCCAAAAAAGCTGATAAAATTGTCCATTTAACCCATCGGGACCCGGAGCTTTAAGTGCCCCCAATTGGAACACCGCTTCTTGGACTTCTTCCATCGTCACATTCTCCATCATTTGTGTGTTCATTTCCTCATTGACTGGGCTAGGGCACTGGTCTAGGACCGGTTGGAAGTTCCTTGGTCCCACAGTTTCATAAAGTGTTTGATAGAATTCCAGAATTTTTTGTTTAAGCATATTCTGTTCCCGACACCCATTCTCATCATTTATCTTCAGCATAGTTATTCAGTTTCTCTGCCTTCTCTGCACCGTGGTGTCATGGAAATACTTCATGTTTTTGTCTCCCCATTGAAGCCAATTTATTCGCGCCCTAAGTCCCCAATACTTTTCCTCCCGTCGCCATAATTTTTCAATTTGATCCACCACCTACTAGTATTCCATCTTGATGTAGTTGTCGTGATGTCCATTTGTTAGGTCTGTTAACTGCCGCTTTAACTCTTTAATGCGTGTGGCTGCATTTGGGAACTTGTTTCTGCTCCACTTTTCAAGTTGTTTGGACACATTATGCACTTTGGCTGTGAAGATGCTTTCATTTAAGAGACTGCCATCCCATGTTTGCTTGATGATCTCCCTACATTCTACTTCTTCCATCCAATATGCTTCAAACCTGAATTGTTTTTTTTTTTTTTGGATTTTCTGGGTGAAGCGCAATAAGGAGTGGGCTGTGATCAAAGCCAATAGCTAGTAGAGCCTAAACCTCAGCATCTGGGAAGGTCACTCGCCATTCCATGGTACATAGAGCGCGATCTAATCGTTTTTTAACCAGTTCCTCTCTTTCTCTGTTGTTGGCCCATGTGTATGCACATCCTTTACTATTGATATCCATTAGAGAGCAGTCATTCAATAGATCTCGAAAAGCTGCCATTCGGTAATAATCGGTTGCCCTTTTTCCTACCTTCTCCCAAGCATATAATATTTCGTTGAAGTCCCCCAAATAGATCCATGGAAGTGTGTTTTGTGCCTGAATCTCCCTTAATTGTTGCCATAAGATTAGTCGCTCCCCATAATTTATAGGAGCATAAAGAAAAGTTATGTGCATCTTTCTGCCTCTAGTTGGATCACAACGGTCAACATCAATGAGGTTGTTGTTGCTGGAAATCACTCGTGTCTCCACCTCTTCGTTCCACTTTAGTACTAAGCCTCCTGCAAGCCCTTCCGGATTCTTTACAAATTTGTTTGCAAATTGTAGGTGTTTAACCACGCCCTCAACCATCATCTCCTTGTTCTTCGTTTCCATTAAAAAAAAACCATAGCAAGCCTTTCGAGAGCTACTAAGGCTCTCAACTCCTGGAACGTCAGGGGGTTGCCCAGCCCCTGACAGTTCCAGCTAATGATCTTCATGATGTCTTTGGTGGCTTATTAGAGCTAGCCACCAAAGCCCAATCATTTCCTTCCTTCACAATCTGAACATGGGTATCCAAGAGCTCCATATCATCGACAAGTATCAGGGCATTTTCTATTGATCGTCTTTGTTTTTTTGATTTATGGGTCTTCAGAAGTTTCTTTTTGTTGCTATCTTCTGGCTGATAGTTTGCTTTGGGATGATCAAAACACATAATCGGTTTCCCTTTGTCTTTTTTACTTTGGTCTATAACCTCGTCTTCTTGGATACAATCAGAAGAATAACAGTCTTGTCTTTTCTTGTTGCGAATGACAGCAGCCCGTGACTCCAATTCACCTCTCACTCCCCTTTCAATTTCATTTTTGTTGCAAGCGTTTCCAAGATGACTTCATCGGCCTCTGAATTCGCTTCTAATTTACCATAAAAGGCTGCCCAATGAGGGCTATGGTCACGTACCTCCGCCTTTAACCAAGGTCCGTATTTCCCTGCCTTATTCTCTACCCTCTTAGTATGTTCATAAGGGATTTCCTCACAATTAGTGGCATAGTGGCCAATTCTTCCACATGAGTAGCAATAATGTGGAAGTCTTTCATACTTAAATTCCACCCATAGCTTCTTAGTCCCAATGTCCAGTATTGCTCCTAATTTCAAGGATGAATTCAAATCCAGCTCAACTTTTACCTTTCATGCTTTGTGTGGACCATTCCCTTTAGCCTCCATTTGTATCTCTACTACTCGGCCCATTCTTTCAGCCAATTCAGCAACCACATCCTCTCTGAACCACCCTGGAGGTATCCCTCCTATATGAACCCAAAAGGTGCAGCAAGAATACTCATAACAATGCTCTGGTATTTCTAGCTCACATTGTTTCAGAACTAAAAGGTTACTTGCAAAAGACCACGGGCCTGTTTTTAGAATTCTTTCTTTTTCCTCTTCAGATTGGAAAACAAAGGAGAATATCCCTGGTTCTTTTTGCAGACATTCTACTGATTCTGCTTTCCATGCCTTTTCCATGGTGGTAGTAAAGGCTTGGAAATTAACATTAGGTTTAGAGAACAACTTACCAAAAAAAGTAAGGTTGCATTCCTGCCTCTTTGTAGGAGGAATGTTGGTGGAAACTTCAACAACATCACTTTCTGTCCAAAGAGAGCCTAGGCTTTTACATAATGCTGCTAATCTTAACTCATTCTCACGCTCTCCTTCCATTTTGTTGTGTAGGGGCTCGCTTTCTATGAGTGTAATCTGCAAAGGTACGGAGGATGGAGTTATCAATTTACTAGTGCTCTAAGTGTTGGGTTGCGGTTTGGGTTTAGATTGAAGGGGGCTCCGTGGGGCTGGTTTGGAAAAACAGAAAATGGCACATCGATCGAGTGTGGAGAGAAGCGTGTAGAGAACGATGTAGCTGGTGGAAAAGAAGACCACTCGGCTTTGATTTGTGGCTGGTTTTGTGGGTTGCGGGTGGGATGACTCAGTGGATTGCGGAGGGGAAGATTCGAGGGTTTACAAAGGGGAATCTCAGACACGAGATAGTTAGGGTTAGGGTTTGGGGTTCAACTTACCAGATCTGGAGTGCTGTCAAATCCATCTGGAGCGAGCATCGAAGCCAGAATCATGGTGGTTTCAGAAGTCAATTTGTGCTAGCAGCCATTGAAGGAGAGGAGGAAGCTCTGCCCTAAAGAGAGAGAGAAGCTCTTCCAGAGAAGAGTGGTTTTGATTATGGAGATTTGGCTTTATTCCCAAGCTTACATTCTCTCTTCAAGGTAACAACCTCGACGGTGGCCGAATTCAACTAGTAACTTTCAAGCCAAGTTACAATTAGCATGTATTGTTCCTATCAAATAATAGATCACACTACTGACACACGAATACTATTATCACTCTTGTACACTTGCTTTTAACACAATTATAAAGCAGCAAGAACTTTACGTAGAGAACTTCTAGATGGAAATATGTACAATATTATTAGAGAGAAAATTATAATGAATAGCCTTAGTATTTCTCTATTTTTATTTCTACCCTATTAAGCTTCTTTGATCTTCTTTATATAGACATCCCCAATCTATCCATTGGAAACTCTTTTGAGAAGCAAGGAGCCATGGAAGTTGATTGAAGTAGTTACTGAGGTCAGAATTGCCCATATAATTCGTTCCAGCAGCAATAGCGATGCTCTCCTAAAATGGAGTCTGCTAGCGCCTTTACATCCCCTGTTTCTCTTAAAAGCTACCAATTGTTCTCCGACACATTCCTAATTCTTCTGTCGTGGCTTTCTTAGCCTTGCATAAGCCTTTGGACAAACGGTCATCTTAACATGACACATTCACCAGCATCTCCAAGACTCAATATTTGCACAATCCAAGGCTCTTTATCACTCGATATCAACACGTGCACAGAATTATCATTTTGTTGATGCTGTCCATGATTAAACCGTAAGAAATGACTTGTGATCAATCATCAAATGATTTTTCTGAGTATGTCTGCTTCCAAAAATCGATGTTGATGATAGATTCACCATGGTACCTCCCAGTCCTAATAAGTTTTACTCATATCTAATCTATTCTCCTCTTGTTGAGGTCTTTATCAATCTTCACTTTATCAATCTTCTTGGAGATTGTTGACAACATCAGAGTTTTTCCTAAGGGTACCACAACCATCTGATTTATCATGAAGATATTATTACCAAGAATAATTTTAGAATGATCAAAATTGCATAAGAATGTCTTCCAACGAACTCAAGTCTTATATGAAAAAGTTATCATAAGCCCTCGTGAGAGACCCTGCTATGTATAAACAGTAAACAAGCACTAAATTAAAAGAGAATCCTTCAACTTGCTTAATAAACTTTGTGATAAAACTAGTGAAAGCAGACTAACGTGATCCTATCATGAAATGCAAAAGATGTCCAAATGAATATGATGATTTGTTTTATTATTCATCTATAATGGTGCGTCTGAACCTGAATGATGCAATGAAATTAAAGAAATCCATAAAACCGATGAAAAAAACAACTAACTAGAGCTGGCAAAAGCGGTAATGTAACTGCACAAGTTCCTATCATGAGATGCACTGATTGATTGAGCTTTTTGGTACTTTACGAATTAGCGTTTGGATAGTAAAATTCAGCTATCCTATGAAACACACTAATCAATTTGCGAAACAAAAAAATCAATTAACCAAACAGCCCCAGTTTTGAGCACGAGTCGCATCGCACCCCGGTTTTCATCGCTAACGTATAGCTGCAATGGTGGTGCGTTATATCTAGATACATGCAATCAATACTTTCAAGCATCAGAATCAACTTGAGGGCGAAGGAACCATCAACAACCAACTCAGCGAGGCTCAAGGAGACACGATAAAGGACTGCCCGCCCTCTGTACAGACTCGAACGTGGTCTGCACAGTGGGCGATCGGTCCTTTAGTCGGCCGCGAGCAATGATCCCGAGTTGGCTCGTCGGCAATTACTAAATCCCTGCACCGAATATGGACAAGGAATAGACGTATTCTAAAACAAACACGGATTCGTATGTGGAGATTTGACGATAAATTGTTAAAAAAAAAAAATCATGGCAATAAATTAACCAATAGTAATCCGAGTTTTCATAGGCTGAACGGGGAAATTTGATCATGGTGGAGCTAAAATTTGCATGAAGTACACACTCTTAACTGATATACGTAATTCGAGCCGTGTAAAACAGAATAAATTACATGGACGATTGAAGCACGAGTCTATACATGAGATAGTCTGTGACGGGGCCTGACGGGTACATACGACTTAACGAAGACCAATTGGGCCCGCATGGCATGAATCCTCATCAAGACGAGCGATGGATCACAACGTGGATCCCGAACCCTTGCACTGGTAACCAAAACTAATTGATAACCCATGGAGAAAAGCTGGTAAGCCACACAGGTGAAAGTTGGTAAATTCATATGAAAGTCAATAAATTTATGGAGAAAGAAAAATAAAATTTGCCAAACCATAATAAAAGTTGATAAACTAAAACAAAAAAAAATCAAATAAACATTGGGAAATCATTCAATGGAGAGTTGATAACTTAAACCTATATGTGAATTACATCATAGAAAAGTTGGTAAGTCACCCAAATAAAAATTGAGCAACTCTTTAAGGCTTTAACATGAGGAGTGAACAAAGGTTGGTAGAACTATAAAATAAAATAAAAAAAATGGTAATTTGTGAACAATATAATTATTGGTATATTAAAAAAGTGATGATAAGTTACCAAAGAGTTGTTGGAAAAACTAGTGACTGGTGATTTTTTTTTTTTTAATTGTCAGAAAAACGCTCCATTATATGGCTTAGCTCGAGATAAACATCATTTAAGTAGTGATTAGGGCAATAAAAATCTATTGAAGGTCAAGCATAGGCCATGGTTAAATATTGACAAAGCTCGTCGCAACTGGTGTCAGTAATTACGGACGCGGAAACTTAGCCTCGGGAGCAAGAGAAAGGGAATTACATTACTTCATTGTCGAGGCTTGGGATACAAAAACTTAACCAAAAATTTTCGTAGGCCATATTCTACACATGCAAAGAGATTTTGCATTGACGAGGGGCGCATAGATTCACGGCGGCTCCCGCCAGCCTCCCGGTGGGTCTGTCGTTGGGCGGCTGAGAACGAAGGGTGTGAGGGCGGCTTCCAGCTAGTCACAGGGGTCACAGTCCTTTCCAGTCACGACCATAGAAAAGAGAATCAAATGGCAGCCCCACCATGTACTATTGTAATTGGCCGTTGTTTTTGACCAAGCAAGAAAAGCCTAATATAAAGAAAGAAAGGGCGGGTCCGTTTTTCCTTTACATTGTATAATATTTTTAACCATAACAATCAATAATCGATCCCACTTTTCAAAATTGGCAGTCATCTTCCATTTAGCACATGGGTGATCAAAGACTCCGTTTGACATAAGAACAGTGCTGAACTTCTTAAAAATGATTACAAAATCGACACACGAGGGGTGCCTCGACTATGGATGGCAAAGGAAATCCGCAATCTTCCATGGGATTGATTTTCCTCGCAAGTGGCACGTGGAATGAGTGCTTTGCAGCCCGTATTTCTCCTAATTAATGATCTATGAAATGTCCTCTGGTCATTCTTTATACGACCGTGTTCTCTCTTTCTTTCTTTTTTTTTTTAAGTCTTTGTCGTATCTTTCCGAAATTGATCGCAAGTTGTTCAAGAACCAAAAGCCTAGGTGATTGGGGACCACCACGTAAACATATATGTACATGTAACAATGTCAGAGCACCAAAAAACTGTGCTAACTCCCTGGTTCCAAGAGCATCTTGAAACTTCAGAGAGAATGGAACTTCACAGCTCAAATATCATTAGTTTCAAGACCAGGGTGCTTCAATTACTCCTAGTCTTGGTTCTCTCTCTAGCCATCGTCTTCACGGCTTCAGCATCGTCTCAGGGCATCGATTTCAGCTTCCGAACTTTCGACAATAATAATATTCGATTCCAAGGCGATGCGTCTGTTTCGAGCGGCCTCATCCAACTTACAAAGGCCTCTATGAGCAATGGGTGGGCTACGTACCACGAGCCGATGCGCCTTTGGGACAAGGCAACCGGGAACGTGGCGGATTTCACAACCACCTTCACCTTCATCATCGATTCGCAGGGAAAGTCCAATTTCGGCGATGGATTCACCTTCTTTCTTGTTCCCGAAGGTTCTCAAATGCCGAGCAACTCCTTGGGACGCTACCTCGGTCTTGTAAGTCCAAGCCGCAACCTTTCGATCTCTTCTACTTCCTTTGTAGCTGTCGAGTTCGACACTTATCGCAACAACTATACTGGTGTTGTGGACCCGAATTGTTCACAAGTTGCACATGTTGGTATAGACTTGAGTAATCTCACTTCCGCGGCCGCTAGCTGCATCGATTGGTTCAAGGATAAAATCATGAGCGGTGGACGGATCAATGCTACGATTACGTACAATTCTAGCACGCAGAACTTGAGCATTGTCATGATCGATGTGGATGCCACGGGCACCAATATAAATTCCTCTGCTATCTACAATATAGTCAACATGACCAAGTATTTGCCGGAGTGGGTGAATTTTGGTTTCTCGGCTGCAACGGGTTCGGATTATGAGCTGCACACACTTGAGGCATGGGAATTCCGCTCTAATGTGCTAGTGGCTGGAAAAAAGAGAAAGTTATGGCTATGGGCTACCTTAGGCTCAGGTTCTTTCATTTTGCTGGTTCTTGTTCTAGCCTTTGTTTGGTTTCGTCACTGTTCGAAGAGAAAAGGAACTTACAAGAGCGGAGAAGAAGGGCACGCATGACAACACTTCTTGGCTGGGGAAGAGTTTTTTTTTCACAAATAGTTCTTTTCTATTTCTATTCCAAGGAACAATTTCTGAGTAAAAGAACCCCTTTTGTAACTACACAAAATTTCTACTCTTTTGGAATAGAAAAAGAATAGAAATGCATTTGGTAACGCAACAGTTTCTTTTTTGTATTTATTTAATTTTTGTTCTTGCTTACGGATCGTCGCCGGCCGCCCACCGCCGCCGCTCATCATTGGCCACCCGCCGCCACCGCCCATCGCCGCCGCCTATCATCGGCCGCTTGCCACCGCCGCCCACCTCTGCCCCTGCACAGCCCATTAGCCGCCCCCTCCCGTGGCCACACGTCCACCTCCGGCGACCGACGGCCAACAGTCATTGATGGCTGATAAGCCGTACGGCGATGGTCGGCGGCCAGCGGTCAGCAGTGGCTTCGGGCGGTTGAAGGTGGCCACAGCAAGAGAGAAGAATAAAAGAAAAATAAAAAAATAATAATTTACTTATTTCTAGAAATGTTCCCGGGAACAGAAGCAATTTTTTTTATTTCACGTTTCTACTTCAAATCTATTTTTTGGCTAACTTTCTATTCCTCGGAATAGAAAAACAATTTGGCGTTACCAAATAGGTTTCTGTTCTTTTTTTGTTCCGAGGAACAAAAAAACAGAAATTGGAAGAAACAGAAATGTTACCATGCGCAGCTGAAGATGCTTTGGCAATCGATGAAGAATTCGAGCAAGTGCCAGGGCCCAAGAAATTCTCCCACAAGGACCTGGTGGTGGCAACCGATAATTTTGCAATTGAATGGTTGCTTGGAGAAGGGGGCTTTGGGAGAGTGTACGAAGGATACTTGACCACCATGAATGCCAAAGTTGCAATCAAGAAGATTAATCCGGGGTCAAGATAAGGGATAAAGGAGTATGCCACCAAAGTGAAGACCATAAGCCAACTCCGGCATAGAAATTTAGTCCAAATCATTGGGTGATGTCATGAGAAAAATGAACTCCTTCTTATCTATAAGTTCATGTCTAATGGTAGCTTGGATACTCATCTATTCAAAGAAAGAACCTTCTTGCCATGGGAGAAACGATGCAAAATCGCACAAGGCATAGCCTCAGCAATACTTTACCTCCATGAAGAATGGTAATAGTGCGTGTTGCATCATGATATAAAGTCCAGCAATGTCATGCTCGATTCCGGTTTTAGTGCTAAATTAGGGGACTTCGGTTTGGCTAGACTAGTTGACCATACCAAAGGATTACAAACAACAATATTGGCTGGAACCATGGGCTATATGGCTCCTGATTGTGTTTACACAGGCAAGGCAAGTAAGGAATCAGACGTCTATAGCTTTGGAATTGTCCTATTAGAAATAGCTTGTGGAAGAAAAGCCGTCAAGCCAACGGCCGAGGAAAGCCAAGTCCTTATGGTGGATTGGGTTCGGGAGCTATATGGGATTGGGAGGGTCCTCGATGCAGCAGAGTCTAAACTCGGTACCAATTTCAATGAGAAGCAATTAGAGTGCTTGATGGTTGTAGGGCTATGGTGCTCTCATCCGGACCACACCGCCCGTCCTTCCATAAGAGAAGCATTAAACGTTCTCGACTTTAATGCTCTGCTAACCAGTCTCCCATCAAAATTGTCAATCCCTACATATCTAGCTCCTCTATCCTCATTCACCATGGCATTTGTTTCATCTCACACCGCCTCAACCAGCGGCACCGAAGTGTCCACATTTACTACCTCTTCCATATAATCTCCTCATTCTGCTTCCACTACATTGCTCCCAAGTACAATATAAATTACTACTTTCGGTATATTTTTGAATAATCAGTTTGAATTGTAAATTGTACTTCGAAATTTGATGTCCGATACTATCTGCTTTCATATAAATTTCATCATGTGTGTACCTTAGTATTAACTCTTCATATTTATACTTCGATTTGACCTCCAAGATTATCTGATGTAGTATGTAACTTCTTTGATGGCTTTGTATATATTATCTATTGCTAGTTAGAGAGTCCTAGCAAAATCTATCATTCTTCTATTATATTTTCATGCTTCATGGAAGTTAAAACTCAATATAATTAATAGGTAAAAGCCTCAACAAATTCAGGTTGAAAACATATTGTGCGCTCTCATTGCCTGAACTCATAAATTAAAACTGCTTTTAAATAGAACTTTTTAGTTGCTCTTAATTTAATTTTTTTCTAATTTTATATTTTCATTGCACAAATTGAAAGATCTAGTATGCCCCAATTGCATTCGTAATGCAAGTTTTTAGGATCATTAGTATACTCAAAGTCGTATGAAGCTAAATGTATTTTTTTTTCTTTTGTTCGTAAAAAGGAGGTCGAAGAAGCCAAATTACCACTAATTTATGGCAAACAACACGGGAACCAATTATTAGAAAGGATAATCCAGAATTTAGAGTCAATAGATGAAGGGAGAATACATGCACATAAAGTCAATTGGAACTTCATTAATAAACAATGGGACACTTTTACACCAACTGAGAACAGTAGTCGAAATTGAGGAATGGTGAGCAATAGAGTTTACCGACCAAAAAAAAAAAGCAATAGAGTTGAATAAATAAAATGAGCTACTTGATAAAGTTTGATTAGCCCAACACTTTTGTCTTATTGTTCCAATCCACTGAACGCATCTCTTTGTATTATTGAATGTTACTATTATTTGCAATATATCAATCCCCACTTGCCAAATACCCCCGCTGTCCAACGCCATGTTCGACTAGACAAGATGATGCTCTATGGGACATATTCCACTTGCCAAATACTCCCAAATGGCTACTGATTCCAATTGTTTGGAACCTAGAATTTATCTTATATAGGCTATTATAATCCCTATGGATGGCACGTTGAGTAGTGAGTACACAAGTTCTCCTCCTCTACACTCTTGTAACTTTTTGTTTTTTGAAAGTATCAAGCAAAAATTGTGACCATTCTAAATCACATGGGTTATCGAAGCACGAGTCTATACCTGAGATAGTTTGCGACGGGTACATACGACTCAACAAAGGCCAGTTGGGGCCGCACGGCATGAATCCTCACCAAGACGAGCGATGAATCACAAAGTGGATCCCAAACCCTTGCACTGGTAACCAAAACTAATTGATAACCCATGGAGAAAAGCTGGTAAGCCACACAGGTAAATGTTGGTAAATTCATATGAGAGTTAATAAATCTATGGAGCTTGTAGGAAAGAAAAATAAAATTTGGCAAACCATAATAAAAGTTGATAAACTTTAGAAAAAATCAAATAAACATTAGGAAATCATTCAAATGAGTTGATTACTTAGACCTATGTGTGAATTACATCAGAGAAAAGTCGGTAAGTCACCCAAATAAAAATTGAGCAACTCTTTAAGGCTTTAACATGAGGAGCCAACAAAAGTTGGTAAAACTAAAAAAAAAAAAAAAAAAAAAATGGTAATTTGTGAACAATATAATTAATAGTATGTTAAAAAAGTGATGATAAGTCACCAAAGAGTTGTTGGAAAAACTAGTGACCGGTGATTTTTTTGTTAGCCATTAATTGTTAGAAAAACGCTCTATTATGTGGCTTACCTCGAGATAAACATCATTTAAGTAGTGATTAGGGCAATAAAAATCTATTGAAGGTCAAGCATAGGCCATGGATAGATATTGACAAAGCTCGTCGTAACTGGCGCCAGTAATTACGGACGCGGAAACTTAGCCTCGGGAGCGAGATAAAGGGAATTACATTACTCCATTCTCGAGGCTTGTGATACAAAAAATTAACAAAAAAATTTCGTAGGCCGTATTCTACACATGCAAAGAGATTTTGCATTGACGAGGGGCGGATAGATTCACGGCGGCTCCCGCCAGCCTAGGTGGGTCCGTCGTTGGGCGGCTGAGAACAACGGGTGTGAGGGCGGCTTCCAAATAGTCACAGGGGTGACAGTCCTTTCCGTGTCACGACCATAGATTAGAGAATCAAGTGGCAGCCCCACCGTGTACTTTTGTAATTCGCCGTTGTTTTTGACCAAGCAAGAAAAGCCTAATATAAAGAAAGAAAGGGCGGGTCCGTTTTTCCTTTATATTGTATAATATTGTTAATCATAATAATCAATAATCGATCCCACTTTTCAAAATTGGCAATCATCTTCCATTTAGCACATGCGTGATCAATGACTCCGTTTGACATAAGAACAGTGCTGAACTTCTTAAAAATGGTTTACAAAATCGACACACGAGGGGTGCCTCGACTATGGATCGCAAAGCAAATCGGCAATCTTCCATGGGATTGATTTTCCTCGCAAGTGGCATGTGGAATCAGTGCTTTGCAGCCGGTATTTCTCCTAATTAATGATCTATGAAGTGTCCTCTGGTCATTTTTTATACAACCGTGTCCTCTCTTTCTTCTTCTATTTTTTAACCCTGTTCTAAAGTCTCTGTCGTATCTTTCCGAAATTGATCGCAAGTTGTTCAAGAACCAAAAGCCTAGGTGATTGGGGACCACCGCGTAAACATATATGTGCCTGTAACAATGTCAGAGCACCAAAAAGCTGTGCTAACTCCCTGGTTCCAAGAGCATCTTGAAACCTCAGAGAGAATGGAACTTCGCAGCTCAAATATCTTTAGTTTCAAGACGAGGGAGCTTCAATCACTCCTAGTCTTGGTTCTCTCTCTAGCCATCGCCTTCACGGCTTCGGCGTCGTCTCAAGGCATCGATTTCAGCTTCCAGACTTTCGACAATGATAGCATTCGATTCCAAGGCGACGCGTTTATTTCGGGTAACCTCATCCAACTTACAAAGGTCTCCGGGAACGTGAGCGGGGGGTGGGCCATGTACCATGAGCCGATGCGCCTTTGGGACAAGGCCACCGGGAACGTGGCGGATTTCACCACCAACTTCACCTTCATCATCGATTCGCAGGAAAAGTCCAAATTCGGCGATGGATTCACCTTCTTTCTTGTTCCCGAAGGGTCTCAAATCCTGATCAACTCATTGGGACGCTACCTCGGTCTTGTAAATCCGAACAGCAACCCTTCCATCTCTCCTACTTCCTTTGTAGCCGTCGAGTTCGACACTTATAGGAACAACTATAGTGGTGTTGTGGACCCGAACTGTTCACAAGTTGCACATGTTGGTATAGACTTGAATAATCTCACTTCCGCTGTCTCTGGCTGCGTTGATTGGTTCAAGGATAAGATCATGAGCGGTGGACGGATCAATGCTACGATTACGTACAATTCTAGCACGCAGAACTTGAGCGTTGTCATGATTGATGCAGATGCCACGGGCACTGACACAATTTCCTCCGCTATCTACGATATAGTCAACATGTCCAAGTATTTGCCGGAGTGGGTGAATTTCGGCTTCTCCGCTGCAACGGGTACGGATTTCGAGCTGCACACTCTTGAGGCATGGGAATTCCGCTCTAACGTGCAAGTGGCTGGAAAAAAGAGCAAGTTATGGTTATGGGCTACCTTAGGCTCAGGTTCTTTCATTTGGCTGGTTCTTCTTCTAGCCTTTGTTTGGTTTCGTCACTGTTTGAAGAGAAAAGGAACTTACATGAGCGGAGAAGAAGATGCTCTGGCAATCGATGAAGAATTCGAGCAAGTGCCAGGGCCCAAGAAATTCTCCTACAAGGAAGTGGTAGTGGCGACCGACAATTTTGCAATTGAACGGTTAGTTGGGGAAGGAGGCTTTGGGAGAGTGTACGAAGGATACTTGACCACTGTGAATGCCAAAGTTGCAATCAAGAAGATTAATCCGGGGTCAAGACAAGGGATAAAGGAGTATGCCACCGAAGTGAAGACCATAAGCCGGCTCCGACATAGAAACTTAGTCCAACTTATCGGGTGGTGTCATGAGAAAAAGGAACTCCTCCTTATCTATGAGTTCATGTCTAATGGTAGCCTAGATACTCATCTATTCAAAGAAAGAACCTTCTTGCCATGGGAGAAACGATACAAAATCGCGCAAGGCATAGCCTCAGCATTACTTTACCTCCATGAAGAATGGGAACAGTGTGTGTTGCATCGTGATGTAAAGTCCAGCAATATCATGCTCGATTCCGATTTTAGTGCTAAATTAGGGGACTTCGGTTTGGCTAGACTAGTTGACCATGCCAAAGGGTTACAAACAACAATAGTGGCCGGAACCATGGGCTATCTTGCTCCTGAATGTGTTTACACAGGTAAGGCAAGTAAGGAATCAGATGTCTACAGCTTCGGAATTGTTCTATTAGAAATAGCTTGTGGAAGAAAAGCCGTTGAGCCAAGGGCCAAGGAAGGCCAAATCCGATTGGTGGATTGGGTTTGGGAGCAATATGGGATCGGGAGGGTGCTTGATGCAGCAGAGTCCAAACTTGGTACTAACTTCGATGAGAAGCAACTAGAGTGCTTGATGGTTGTAGGGCTGTGGTGCTCTCATCCAGACCACATCGCCCGCCCTTCCATAAGAGAAGCATTAAATGTTCTCAACTTTAATGCTCCGCTGCCCAATCTCCCATCAAAATTGCCGGTCCCTACATACCTAGCACCTTTATCCTCATTCACCATGGCATCGATTGTTTCATCTCACACCACCTCGACCAGCGGCACCGAAGTGTCCACATTTACTACCTCTTCCATACAATCTCCTCATTCTGCTTCCACTACATTGCTCCCAAGTACAATATAAATTACTACTTTCGGTATATTTTTGAATAATCAGTTTGAATTGTAAATTGTACTTCGAAATTTGATGTCGGATACTATCTGCTTTCATATAAATTTCATCATGTGTGTACCTTAGTATTAACTCTTCATATTTATACTTCGATTTGATCTCCAAGATTATCTGATGTAGTATGTAACTTCTTTGATGGCTTTGTATATATTATCAATTGCTAGTTAGGGAGTCCTAGCAAAATCTATCATTCTTCTATTATCCTTTCATGCTTCATGGAAGTTAAAACTCAATATAATTAATAGGTGAAAGACTCAAACAAATTCAGGTTGAAAATATATTGTGCGCTCTCATTGCCTGAACTCATAAATTGAAACTGCTTTTTAAATCTTAAAACTTTTTAGTTGCTCTTAATTTAATTTTTTTAAAATTTATATTTTCATTGCACAAATTGAAAGATCTAGTATGCCCCAATTGCATTCGTAATGCAAGTTTTTAGGATCATTAGTATACTCAAAGTCATATGAAGCTAAATGTATTTTTTTTTCTTTTGTTCGTAAAAAGGAGATCGAAGTAGCCAAATTACCACTAATTTACGGCAAACAACACGGGTTCCAATTATTATAAAGGATAATCCAGAATTTTGAGTCGATAGATGAAGAGAGAATCTAAGTAGCACCAACACTAACGTGCGACGCGACACAACATGACACGCCGACACGTCGTTTCTCAAAAAATAGAAAATTTCGACATGTTGAGACACGTTATATATTAAATATATATTTTTATATATACATAATAAATTATCATTTTTATGATTATTTCAATCAAATTAATTTGAATCAAATTCATAAATAAATAAATAAATAAATAAACCTTGAATGAATTTATACTAAAAACATTAATCCACTATTTATTAATATAATTAATTGTTTTAATTTAACAAATTCAACTTCATTTCAATAATTCATAAAACTTGGAGAAAAAACAAGCGATCCATATTCTGAACTCGCATGTTAGATATGTTGAAAGAGGAGAAAAAAAAAACTTAAGGGATAAATTGTGTATCACGGAAAGTGGGAGTCAGAAGAGAAGAGAATACTGGGTTTTTCTTCTTTCTCCATTTATTATTTTTATTATTGTGTTTTATCTTCACACACACACACACACACACACACACACACACACACACACACACACACACATATATTGACATCTCATTTATTGAATTTTTAAAATTGACTTCGATATTAGAATTATGTATCGAAAACTCGTATGTCAGAATTCCAACTCGAGTGTCGAAGAGTATCGGGAAAGTTGACCAAATGTCGGTTTTCCGACACATGTTGACCTAGTGTCGGAGAGTGTACGAGAGTGTAGGAGAGTATCGGACATGTGTTGAAGTGTCCGACACGACACAAAGGCTCTTGGAAAATGTCGGTGCTCCATAGGAGGGAATACATGTACGTAAAGTCAATTGGAACTTCATTAATAAACAATGGGACACTTTAACACCAACTGAGGACAGTAGTCGAAATTGAGGAATGGTGAGCAATAGAGTTGAATAAATAAAATCAGCTACTTGATAAAGTTTGATTAGCCCAACACTTTTGTCTTATTGTTCCAATCCAATGAACTCATCTCTTTGTATTATTGAATGTTACTATTATTTGCAATATATCAATCCCCACTTGCCAAATACTCCCGATGTCCAACGCCGTGTTCCACTAGACAAGATGATGCTCCATGGGACATATTCCACTTGCCAAATACTCCCAAATGGGTACTGAATCCAATTGTTTGGAACCTAGAACTTATCTTCTATAGGCTATTATAATCCCTATGGATGGCACGTTGAGTAGTGAGTACACAAGTTCTCCTCCTCTACGCTCTTGTAACTTTTTGTTTTTTGAAATTATCAAGCAAAAATTGTGACAATTCTAAATTACATGGACTATCGAAGCACGAGTCTATACCTGAGATAGTTTGCGACGGGTACATACGACTCAACAAATACCAGTTGGGGCCGCACGGCATGAATCCTCATCAAGACGAGCGATGAATCACAAAGTGGATCCCAAACCCTTGCACTGGTAACCAAAACTAATTGATAATCCATGGAGAAAAGCTGGTAAGCCACACAGGTAAATGTTGGTAAATTCATATGAGTTAATAAATCCATGGAGCTTGTAGGAAAGAAAAATAAAATTTGGCAAACCATAATAAAAGTTGATAAACTTTAAAAAAAAAAAATCAAATAAACATTGGGAAATCATTCAAATGAGAGTTGATAACTTAAACCTATATGTGAATTACATCAGAGAAAAGTTGGTAAGTCACCCAAAGAAAAATTGAGCAACTCTTTAAGGCTTTAACATGAGGAGCCAACAAAAGTTGGCAAAAAAAAAAAAAAAATTGGTAATTTGTGAACAATATAATTAATAGTATGTTAAAAAAGTGATGATAAGTTACCAAAGAGTTGTTGGAAAAACTAGTGACCGGTGAATTTTTTTTAGCCATTAATTGTCAGAAAAACGCTCCATTATGTGGCTTAGCTCGAGATAAACATCATTTAAGTAGTGATTAGGGCAATAAAAATCTATTGAAGGTCAAGCATAGGCCATGGTTAGATATTGACAAAGCTCGTCGTAACTGGCGCCAGTAATTACGGACGCGGAAACTTAGCCTCAGGAGCGAGATAAAGGGAATTACATTACTCCATTCTCGAGGCTTGGGACACAAAAAATTTTCGTAGGCCATATTCTGCACATGCAAAGAGATTTTGCATTGACGTGGGCCGGATAGATTCACGGCGGCTCCCGCCAGCCTCCCGGTGGGTCCGTCGTTGGGCGGCTGAGAACAACGGGTGCGAGGGCGGCTTCCAGCTAGTCACAGGGGTCACAGTCCTTTCGGTGTCACGACCATAGAAAAGAGAATCAAGTGGCAGCCCCACCGTGTAGTATTGTAATCGGCCATTGTTTTTGACCAAGCAAGAAAAGCCTAATATAAAGAAAGAAAGGACGGGTCCGTTTTTCCTTTACATTGTATAATATTGTTAATCATAAGAATCAATGATTGATCCCACTTTTCAAAATTGGCAGTCATCTTCCATTTAGCACATGCGTGATCAATGACTCCGTTTGACATAAGAATAGTGCTGAACTTCTTTAAAATGGTTCACAAAATCGACACACAAGTGGTGCCTCCGACTATGGATGGCCAAGGAAGTCGGCAATCTTCCATGGGATTGATTTTCCTCGCAAGTGGCATGTGGAATCAGTGCTTCGCAGCCGGTATTTCTCCTAATTAATGACCTATGAACTGTCCTTTGGTCATTCTTTATACAACCGTGTTCTCTTTTTTTTTATTTTTTTCGTGGTCTAAAGTCTTTGTCGTATGGGACCACGTGGGGACTGTCTCATTTTCGTTTACATCGAACCTTTCCGAAATTGATCGCAAGTTGTTCAAGAACCAAAAGCCTAGGTGATTGGGGACCACCACGTAAACATATATGCGCGTGTAACAATGTCAGAGCACCCAAAAGCTGTGCTAACTGAAAGGAAATGCAGAACAATGGAGAAAAAGGTTCTGTATATTTTTCTGTATATCTGAATGTACAGGAAGTGTCGGTATTTGTAATACAAGAGAGGAGAATAAAGAAGAAAAAGAATATATGCACAATATTGTTTTTCCTAAAATATTCTATGTCTATGATCTCCCTATCAATTGCAATCTTTAATAGATAAAACAAATTCTCCTTCCAACACTCCCCTCAAGCTGGCGGCCTATAAATGTCAAAGGCGCCAAGCTTGTTCAACAAATATCTATGCTGTCTCCGGCATAATGGCTTAGTGAAAATGTCTGCTGGCTGTTCTACAGTTCCAATTCCTCGAGTTGTAACAATGCCTTGTTGAATTTTTTTTCGAGTAAAATGACAATCAACCTCAATATGCTTTGTTCTCTCGTGGAAAACTGGATTCGCTGCCAATTTTAGCGCAGCATCATTATCACAAAACAATTCACTTGCTCCGTTGACTTGCACACCAAGATCTGAAAGCAGTCCTCGTATCCAAACTATCTCGCAAACAGTCTTTGCCATGGCTCTATATTCTGATTCTGCTGATGACAATGAAACTGTTGACTGTTTCTTTGGTTTCCATGAAATCAAAGATTTTCCTAGCTTGATGCAAAAGCCAGTGATGGATTTTCTTGTCATGGGACAAGTAGCATAATCTGTGTCACAATATGCTGTCATCTTCATGTTGCAATCTCGAGATAGTAGAATTCCAAGTCCTGGGCATCCCTTCAAGTACTTTACAACCTTCAGCGCTGCATTCATATGTGATTGCTTCGGGTTGTGCATAAATTGACTAAGTATTTGCACAGCATAGCATATATCAGGCCTGGTCATGGTAAGATAGATTAATTTGCCAACAAGTCGTTGGTATCCAAATGGATCCTTGAGCAGTGAATCTTCATTTGGAGAGGAAGAACTTACATCATATTCATATGTTGTCAATTTGATATTCTGCTCAATAGGTACAGCAGCTGGTTTGCATCCCGATAATCCAGCATCTGATATAATTTCCAGGACGAATTTTCGCTGACTGAGACAAATTCCCTCATTGGATCGAGCTATTTCAATACCGAGAAAATATTTTGGAGGACCCAAGTCTTTGATATGGAAAGCCGAATGCAAGTATTCTTTGAACTTTAGAATTGCAACATCATCATTTCCCATGATAAGTATATCATCAACATAAATCAATAGGTAGATTGATGAAGTACCTTTGGTCCATGTGAATAATGCATAATCATGCTTCGAGTGTTGAAAACCTGCATTTGTAAGTGCCGCGGTGAATTTTGCATACCACTGTCTAGATGCTTGTTTAAGCCCGTACAGGGATTTGCGGAGACGGCACACTCGAGACTCCCCCTGTCGACGTAATCCCTGTGGGACCTCCATGTAAATTTCTTCATTAAGATCTCCATGAAGAAAGGCATTATTGACATCCATTTGATGTAACTCCCAATTGCGTAATGCAGCAATCGCCAGAAAGGAGCGAACAGTTACCTCTTTAGCAACTGGGGAAAATGTCTCATGGTAGTCAAATCCTTCACGTTGCGTGAATCCCTTTGCGACAAGCCGAGCTTTGTATCGTTCAATTGAACCATCTCCCTTATATTTTATTTTATAAACCCATTTGCAGCCAATGGGCCTTCTGTGAGCAGGTAGAGGGACGATGTCCCAAGTGTTATTCTCTTGGAGAGCAGCAATCTCTTCTTTCATGGCCCTTTGCCAACGGATATCACGCGCTGCTTCCTCATAAGAAGACGGTTCTTGTTCTTCGGATATCCGACTGATGCAACACATGTGTTCCCGAGATAATTGACTAAAAGATACATAGGAGGATACTGGGTATTGCGTACACAAAGCTCGCAAGGTTGAACAAATATAATCCTTTGTCCATGTCGGGGACGAACTAGTCGTCCCGAGCGTCTAGGCTTGTCAACCGCTAACCGGGGATGATTGTTCAATATGTTGTTGTGGTGACAAAGGAAGCTCACTACATGCTGCTGGAGAGGCATCACTAGTCTGATGTGCTGGGGAATCAGAATACCCAGTGGTGAGAACAGGTGAGTCAGGACATGTCGTGGCAGAGCATGGGTCGGGAGACGGCTGATCTGGTCTAATCAAGATGTATTGTGGCTGCACAGAAATATCCTCCACTGATAAAAATTGTCAATGGCCTGATTCAGTCATGGACGCCTTATCTGAAGATCCCATTTCTTGAAAGGGAAATATATCCTCGTGAAATATAACATCACGACTAACAAAGAAACGACCGGTAGATATTTCCATAACCCGATAACCCTTTTGTAGGGTGCCGTATCCCATAAAGACACACCGAAGAGCACGAGGGTCCATTTTATGTCGATACCGAACATTCGTCATGTAACAAAGACAGCCAAACACGCGAAGATGACTAATGTCTGGTTGCTTACCAAAGAGCATCTCAAAAGGAGTGCAACCTTTTAATATTCTAGTTGGCATGCGATTAATCAAGTAAGCCGCAGTGATCACACAATCTCCCCAAAAAGATTCGGGAATGAAGGCTTGATATTTTAGTGCACGAGCAACTTCTAGGAGATGTCGATGTTTTCGCTCGGAGTGTAAGCACAAGAACTCTCATGGAGAATTCCTTGTGATGACAGAAAAGATCGATACTCATTGGAAAAAAATTCACTTCCATTGTCTGTACGAATCCTCTTAACATTCTTATCAAATTGATTTTTAACCATGGATAAGAATTTCGACAGACAGGAGAAAGCCTGACTTTTGGACTGTATGAGAAATACCCAAGTGGCACGAGAATAATCATCCACGATAGTAAGAAAAAATCGAGATCCATCACGATGTGGTGTATGATAAGGACCCCAAATATCCATATGTACTAATGAAAAAGTACTAGTGGCTCGAGATACACTAGTTGGGAATGGATGTCTTGTTTGTTTTGCCAAAGGACATACTTTACAATCAGAACAGGGAAAACATGCACTATGACCCAGACGTTTATGGGAAAGTGGAATTTTATTTGCAGCAATAGCATTACAAGAAATGCCTTTATTCAAAGATGAAAGATCAAAATCTTTGGGGAAATTGATCCAGAAATACAGCCCTTGTTCCATTCTACCCAAGCCCATCAGTTTCCCAGTCGAAAGGTCCTGAAAGGAACAATTTTCGTAATTGAAATTGGCTCGACAATTATTGTCCTCACAGACTTTGGAAATAGCTATAAGATTAAATTCAAATTCTGGGATATAGAGAACATTTTTAAGGATAATGTTTGGGCTAAGCTGAACAGTGCCAATCTTTCTGACATCAGTAATATTTCCATTTGGAAGTCGAACATATATGGAATCAGGCTTTGTAGAGATACTAGAAAACAAATATTCATGACAAATTATGTGATCACTGGCGCCTGAATCAATAATCCATGCATCAACTGAAATATTATTAGTCTTGTTTGATGAAGTACCGAGAAATTTGCACTTTTGTCAACCGTATGCCGTAGCTGATTTAGCGCCTTCATTATGTTCGATATTGATCCTGGATATAGGTTGATGAGCTTTGCCATATCCTTGGGCTGACACACTGGTAAGCAGAAAATTCTTTTCCTTTCTTTTCTTTGTCGGTGGGTCTACCATGTAATTTCCAACATGTCTCAATGGTATGATGAGGACGCCGACAATATTCACAATATTTACCTTTAAATTTGTAGTTGTGGCTTCCCCCCTTTGATGACGTGGCATTATAATGACCACCGGATTTAGGTCCATACGAGATAAAATGAGAACCGTCAGATCCGCAACTTCTCCTTTGATCTACACCGTCCGGTCGGATTAAATTTGGGCCGTTAGATCCAGGCCCCTGCTTATCTCGACCGTCAACTCTGCCGAACGAATAGGAGCCGTCGGATCCAGTCTTCTGATCTTGGCCGTCCGTTCGAGAAGCCCTAAAATTAGGGTTCCATTCGTGATCTTCATTTTCACCGAAGGAGCTAGGGTTCCCTCCCGAATTTGGGGCTCGCTGCGGCGCGCGAAGGCCGCCGTGAGAACGGCCGGAAAACTTCGCCGGCGCAGCGAGAGCCATGCTTTCTCCCCCTTTTTCAGTTCCGGCGGCTGCCATTCGCTGATTCTCCTCCTGGACAGCGAGCTGGAAGATGCGGCCGAGTGGCGGGACGGTCTCCATGGCTAAAATCTGGGTACGAAAAGGTATGTAGCTCTCGTTTAGGGCTAATAGGAATCTTGTCACTTTCTCGCGATCTTTGATCGCTCGATACTGCTTGAGTGTGGACTCCGGTCCTTCAAGCTGCTCCTCGGCCGACTCAAGCTCGTTCCAGAGCGCCGAGAGCCGGTTGAAACAGGCGGTAACCGAGAGGTTCCCCTGTTTCAACTCGGCGAGGGCTTGAGTTAGCGAGAAAACCTTCACCCTGTCGAGCTTCCCGTACATTTCCTTTATGTTATTCCACATTAATCTCTCGTCTTCAGCCGGAGGAAGCCCAGCTGCGACCTTCGGCGACACACAATTTCCTATCCACATGCGTACTAATTGATTGCATTTGCGCCAATGGCGCTACAGGCGTTCATTGATCGGAAAGGGGACGGATCCGTCAAGGAATCCGTCCTTATCTTTGGTTACAAGAGCTCGCCGAAAATCCCTCGCCCACGCTGAGTAGTGATCCGGTCCGGTGAGTTGAAGAGTGATGAGTCGCAGCTCCGGTCCGTCGGCTGATGATGTGTACAGGGCATCTCCGGGTTCTGGACGGCCAGCGATGGGTGGAAGAACGAGCGGCGCAAACCCGGGCGGGAAGCTCGGGTAGGGATTTATTCCCGACCCACCCGGATTGGATTCGGGTTCTCCATTTGGGTTGTAGCTGGCCCATTGTTGGTTTGGTCCGGCGACCCATGGTCCTTGAACTGGGAACCATGGCGCATATGGCCATGAAGTTGGAGTAGGAAGTTGCTCGGTGGTTGGAGCGAATGCAGATTGGTCAGACGACTCCTCTGTTGTGTTTCTGGGTTGATCCGGATTTTGGATTTCTGAGTTGTTGGAGTTCTGCATATTGAATTCCTCTTTTCAATGTGCTGTCTTGGTTCTGCAGATGGAGGTTTGCAGCAACAAAAGAACAGAAGACAATTGGAGGCAATTCGGAAAGAATAGTGCGGAAGGTGGATCAGAAAAGCTGCTCTGATACCATGAAAGGAAATGCAGAACAATGGAGAAAAAGGTTCTGTATATTTTTCTGTATATCTGAATGTACAGGAAGTGTCGGTATTTGTAATACAAGAGAGGAGAATAAAGAAGAAAAAGAATATATGCACAATATTGTTTTTCCTAAAATATTCTATGTCTATGATCTCCCTATCAATTGCAATCTTTAATAGATAAAACAAATTCTCCTTCCAACACTAACTCCCTGGTTCCAAGAGCATCTTGAAACTTCAGAGAGAATGGAACTTCACAGCTCAAATATCATTAGTTTCAAGACCAGGGAGCTTCAATCACTCCTAGTCTTGGTTCTCTCTCTAGCGATCGCCTTAACGGCTTCAGCATCGTCTCAGGGCATCGATTTCAGCTTCCAAACTTTCGACAGTGATAGTATTCGATTCCAAGAAGATGCGTCTATTTCGAGCGGCCTCATCCAACTTACAAAGTACGCTAATAGTGGAGGGTGGGCTACGTACCACAAGCCGATGCGCCTTTGGGACAAGGCAACCGGGAACGTGGCGGATTTCACCACCAACTTCACCTTCATCATCGATTCGCAGGGAAAGTCCAATTTCGGCGATGGATTCACCTTCTTTCTTGTTCCCGAAGGGTCTCAAATGCCGAGCAACTCCTTGGGACGCTACCTCGGTCTTGTAAGTCCAAGACGCAGCCCTTCGATCTCTTCTACTCCCTTTGTAGCTGTCGAGTTCGACACTTATCGCAACAACTTTAGTGGTGTTGTGGACCCGAATTGCTCACAAGTCGCACATGTTGGTATAGACTTGAATAATCTCACTTCCGCGGCCTCTAGCTGCGTCGATTGGTTCAAGGATAAAATCATGAGTGGTGGACGGATCAATGCTACGATTACGTACAATTCTAGCACGCAGAACTTGAGCATTGTCATGATCGATGTGGATGCCACGGGCACCAACATGAATTCCTCTGCTATCTACAATATAGTCAACATGACCAAGTATTTGCCGGAGTGGGTGAATTTTGGTTTCTCGGCTGCAACGGGTACGGACTATGAGTTCCACACTCTTGAGGCGTGGGAATTCCGCTCTAATGTGCTAGTGGCTGGAAAAAAGAGAAAGTTATGGCTATGGGCTACCTTAGGCTCGGGTTCTTTCATTTTGCTGGTTCTTGTTCTAGCCTTGTTTTGGTTTCGTCACTGTTCGAAGAGAAAAGGAACTTACAAGAGCGGAGAAGAAGATGCTTTGGCAATCGATGAAGAATTCGAGCAAGTGCCCGGGCCTAAGAAATTCTCCCACAAGGACTTGGTGGTGGCAACAGATAATTTTGCAAGTGAACAGTTGCTTGGAGAAGGGGGCTTCGGGAGAGTGTACGAAGGATACTTGACCACGATGAATGCCAAAGTCGCAATCAAGAAGATTAATCCGGGGTCAAGACAAGGGATAAAGGAGTATGCCACCGAAGTGAAGACCATAAGCCAACTCCGGCATAGAAATTTAGTCCAACTCATCGGGTGGTGTCATGAGAAAAAGGAACTCCTTCTTATCTATGAGTTCATGTCTAATGGTAGCCTGGATACTCATCTATTCAAAGAAAGAACCTTCTTGCCATGGGAGAAACGATACAAAATCGCGCAAGGCATAGCCTCAGCATTACTTTACCTCCATGAAGAATGGGAACAGTGCGTGTTGCATCGTGATATAAAGTCCAGCAATATCATGCTCGATTCCGATTTTAATGCTAAATTAGGGGACTTCGGTTTGGCTAGACTAGTTGACCATGCCAAAGGATTACAAACAACAATATTGGCTGGAACCATGGGCTATATGGCTCCTGATTGTGTTTACACCGGCAAGGCGAGTAAGGAATCAGATGTCTATAGCTTCGGAATTGTCCTATTAGAAATAGCTTGTGGAAGAAAAGCCGTCGAGCCAACAGCCGAGGAAAGCCAAGTCCTATTGGTGGATTGGGTTTGGGAGCTATATGGGATTGGGAGGGTACTCGATGCAGCAGAGTCTAAACTCGGTACCAATTTCGATGAGAAGCAACTAGAGTGCTTGATGGTTGTAGGGCTGTGGTGCTCTCATCCAGACCACACCGCCCGTCCTTCCATAAGAGAAGCATTAAACGTTCTCGACTTTAATGCTCCGCTACCTAGTCTCCCATCAAAATTGCCAGTCCTGACATCTCTAGCACATCCATCCTCATTCACCATGGCATCGATTGTTTCATCTCACGCCACCTCGACAAGCAGCACCGAAGTGTCCACATTTACTGCCTCTTCCATACAATCTCATCATTCTGCTTCCTCTTCATTGCTCCCAAGTACAATATAAGTTACTACTTTTGGTATGTTTTTGAAAAATCAATTTGAATTGTAAATTGTACTTCGAAATTTGATGTCGGATACTATCTGCTTTCATATAAATTTCGTCATGTGTGTACCTCAATATTAACTCTTCATGTTTATACTTTGATTTGATCTCCAAGATTATCTAATGTAGTATGTGTCTTCTTTGATGGCTTAGTATCTGTTATCAATTGCTAGTTAGAGTCTCCTAGCAAAATCTATTATTCTTCTATTGTCCTTTCATGCTTCATGGAAGTTAAAACTCAATACAATTAATAGGTGAAAGCCTCGAACAAATTCAGGTTGAAAACATATGGTGCGCTCTCATTGCCTGAACTCATATTGAAAAGATTTAAACTTTTTAGTTACTCTTTATTGAAAAATAAGAAAATACATATATATATATATATATATATATATTTTCTTATTGCACAAATTGAAAGATCTAGTATGCCCCAATTGCATTCGTGATGCAAGTTTTTAGGATCATTAGCGTACTCAAAGCCGGATGAAGCTAAATTTATTGTTTTCTTTTGTTCGTAAAAAGGAGGTCCAATAAGCCAAATTACCACCAATTTGTGACAAACAACACGGGAACCAAATATTAGAAAGGCTAATCCAGACTTTTGAGTCCACAAATGAAGGGAGAATATATGTACGTAAAGTCAATCCGAACTTCATTAATAAACACTGCGGGACACTTTAACACCAACTGAGAACAAAAATCGAAATTGAGGAATGATAAGCAATAGAGTTGAATATAGAAAATGAGCTACCTGATAAAGTTTGATAAACCCCACACTTTTGTCTTATTGTTCCAATCCAATGAACTCATCTCTGTCTTATTGAATGTTACTATTATTTGCAATATATCAATGCCCACTTGCCAAATACTCCCGATGTCCAACGCCATCTTCCACTAGACAAGATGATGCTCTATGGGACATATTCCACTTGCCAAATACTCCCAAATGGGTACTAATTCCAATTGTTTGGAACTTAAAGCTTATCTTATATAGGCTATTATAATCTCTATGGATGATTCATGGTTAAAATTGACCGGACGCAATTTTAGCGCGACATAATCTACCGGGTAGCTTTTAGAAATTTTAGCGAGTTTGACTTGTGGTCAATAATTTTCGATCCACATTTGTGCATCTTTAACTCGTCTGCGACTCTTGGTTATCGTAAAAATCACAAGGTTTTAATTACAGGTACCGAGTACAGAATCGACAAAAAATCGGGTTTGTGCCATTCGACGTGAATTTTACAATCATGTAGAATCACCCGCAATTCAATTACGTCATTCCATCGATTCAACCTATATCGATCACCAATCGATTATAACGGTATCGTATTGACCCTTATCAATTATCACGATCGAGTAGTCAATTTCTGATCGAATTCTCAAATTTATCGCATTTATATCCCTTAAAGAAAATGGACCATAGGCGCATCAACGAAATGCCCATTTCATTTTATCAAGACGGGGTCAAAATTCAAGATGTCACAGCCTTGGTCCCATCCCATCCAGAGTTTTCATGCACTTCGTTTCTCTTCGTTAGGATCGATCTTTACATCGATCCGGTTACTATGATTCGTCCCTCAGTCTCTTTCAACTGGCCATGGCATCGTTTGGAGTCCAAACTTTGCACCGTACACGAGAAAAGGCTAATTAGCCCAGGTCCAAAGTTCCCAACTTTCTCCGGCATGGTTTTTCAGGATCTTATAAGCTAACTTCGGTTTTTCCAACGATGAATCCTTTGTCTGATTACATAACATACTTGTTTTGATAATCCTGAGGACAAGTCCAGAGGCCCCACTATCCGGAGATGTGCAGATAGACTTCATCAAGAGTAATTCATATGTAATTGATGAGATTTAAATGGTATTCTCTAATATGTCGCAATTATATGACATCCAACATGATTATATCATTTTCACTAAAGTTTTCCACTAGATTTATGTTGCTTAAAATTTAACATTTTCACATTACAATGTACCATTCTTCTTTCGGAACATATTTCTCTGATTGGAACAATGGCAAGATCATCACCTAACCTTGCCGTTTTCATCCTCAAACTATTCATCGAGAAGGTTGCGAGTCTTTTCCTGTGGATTTCCATTGAACCAAGTCAAGATGGTCTCCAAAAAAACAAAAAAAACAAAAACTCACAGCCTTAGTCATGACATGCAGAAGCGTTTTCTTTAGAAGAGAACATGCATAGGCTTCCAGCATTATTCTGTCTTTTTATTTTCTATCTAAGCATCACATTCATTGCTTCAGTGTCATGTGATGGAATGTCGTTTAATTTTCAGGCTTTCGATGGTCGAATTGTCCCCAAAGGTGACGCCTCTCAGTTGCCTTCACGCGTCCAGCTCACCATAAGTGATAGGAATCGGAACCTTAATTCCAGCGTGGGTCGAGCCACGTACCACGAACCGATGTGCCTTTGGGATAAGTCGACTAGCAATATGGCAGACTTCACCACTCAATTCAGCTTTGTCATCGGTTCAGAACATGATGAAACATTTGCCGATGGATTGACGTTTTTTCTCGCCCTCAATGGGTCAGACTTCGCAAGCAACTCGTCTGGTGGCAATCTTTCTCTTGTAAGTGTGAACCGAAACCCTTCCGACCCTTCTACCACATTCCATCGCTGTGGAATTCGACTCTTTTTATGACAGGTCCACCAATTTTTGGGACCCGCAGTGTGAACATGTTGGTACAGATTTGATTTGTTGGATATATTATTAATATAGTCCAAAATAATATGTTCACATCTGGCTGATAGGTAAAAGCGTGGTTATTTGGGTCCATATGGGCGCTCAATAATGTGCATATAAAAACTCTAGGGTTTCCTCTGTTGGAGGTAACTTGTTGAGCGTTCCAAACTTGACGTCTCTTGGTGTAATACTTCAAGCAACTACTTCTTCTCTCAAACCTATTACCTCCAACAATCTTGAAGTATTAGGTTCGTGTGTCGGATTTGAGTGAGTAAAGTGTGTTCTTGAAGATTTCGTCAAGACGAACTTGCGGCTGTAATTTACTTTCGATTTCGACGGTGATATTGGCTGGGATCTGAGTTTGAAGATTCGGGTGACCGAAATCTTTGATTCAAAAATCCAAAAAATTATAGCCAATTTAAGAGGATGAAACTACTTGGGCTTTGATCTACTCGTCGCTACGAACGTTTTGAGTGGTCACTCGCGTCAATCAGAGGTCGGACGGAGAAGTTATGGCACCCGGAACTTTCTATCTGAATTTCTAGCGAATTTTGGGGACGAAATTTCCAGCGAATTTCGGGGGGCGAAATTTTTCAGCGAGTTTCAGCAACAAGGGCAGTCCATCTTAAGGTTTTTGGGCGCTCCAGATCCGTTTTTGGGGTTTGTTTTGGCAAATTCCATCTCTACAGAGCGGTTTGATCAAGGTTAGGGGAGTTATTCAACTTTGTTGCTACGAGGACTTCAAGGTGCACTTTTTCTAACACTTTGCTTTGATTAAAATGGCAAAGCGTAGTTCCTATGATATTATAAAGTTGCAATCTTTTGATGTTACTGAATTTCATGGCTGGAAATTACATGTTCAATTTGGCATGAAAGAACGTGACATATTCTATACTGTATTGAACGATTTTACATCTACCACTGAAGATGTGAATGAATATCAATGGAACAAAGATGAGGATTTTTGTAGAGATTACTTGCTGAACTCTTTGAATCCTAATTTGGCTATGACTTATAGTGAGTATAAGACGGCGAAAGAGATATGGGATCACTTGAACGCTCGGTTCAAAAACAAGAGGGTTATCTAAAACCCTCCTAGCGGAGAAATTCTTTGACTTTAAATTCACTATGAATTCAAGCATCACCTCTCGTTAGTTGAATTTGAGAACATGAGGAACAAGCTGAAAGATGATAATTCTGATATGTCCGATAATCTCTTTGTTGGTCTTGTGTTGAGCAACTGCCAACCGAATGGAGTTCTTTCAAGACGAAATGCACAAACCGAAGGTACGAGATGGACTGGATGAATTAAAGAGGTATATTCACATTGAGGATCAAAATATCACTAGGAAGAGTTTGGAACAAGTGGGACAACAAAAGTCGAGTTGCCAACTTAGTTTCACACTCCAATAAACCTCGAAAAAAGTCCAAGTCACCAAAAGGTGAATCCTCTTTACGAGTTAGAGGCCAAAAAGACTATCTTCAAAAAGAAGAAGAAGGGCAAGTGCCATAACTGTGGAAAGTGGGGTCACTGGGCAGCAGAGTGTAAGTTGCCAAGGAAGCCAAATAACGACACACCACATAATGAGGCCAATATGCTTATTAGAGGATCTGAGCCTCGAGCCTTTATTGGAATGATGAAGAATGGAAAGGCCAGCATCTCTTCTGAGTGGTGGTTGGACAGTGGCGCTACTTGTCATGCTACAAATGACAAGAATTTACTCACTGAGGTCACAGAAGTGAAAGACACTGTGGAAAATTGCAATGGTGGTGAGGCAAAGGTGACTCATCTTTGGAGCAAATTTGGTGCTTTCTTCGGGTAAATTACTAACTCGAAACATGTTAGAATAGTACCTTTACTTAAGAAAAATTTAATATCTATGAGTTTACTTGATAAAGCTGGTATATCTTTTTCAACTATGAATGGTAGAGTAACTTTATCTGTTAACTCATATTATTTTGGTTGTGCATTCATGGTTAATGGTATGTATAGGTTGAGTTTAAATGCGATAGCATAAACCATGTGAATTCTACTTTGATCGATCCAAAGTTGCTACACAATAGACTTGGACATGTGAATTACGGAAAATGCAACATTTAGCTAAAACTCATAACATTCCATTAGATACTTCTATTCGATTTGATAAGTGTGAAGTGTGTGCACAGGCTAAAATTACTAGAAAACCCTTTAAATTGATTTCTAAAAGCACACAACTTCTTGAGCTAATACATTCTGACATTTGTGACTTTAGAAATTACATTACTAAAGGTGGTCGGAAGTATCTAATAACATTCATAGATGATTTTTCTAGATATTATCATGTCTATTTGTTGAAATCGAAAGATGAGGCTTTTGAAAAATTTAAGATTTTCAAGTCTAGAGTAGAAAATCAACTCAACTTGAAAATTAAGAGGTTTAGGAGTGATAGAGGAGGAGAATATACTATGTCAAAGTTCAAGGAATTTTGTGCTTCAGAAGGTATAATACTTGAAACCACTTTGCTCCTTATTCACCCCAATCAAATGGTGTTGCGAGCGTAAGAATAGAACGTTAACTGAAATGTTAAACTCTATGTTACTTACAGCTGGCATGCCTTCCTCCTACTGGGGAGAAGCAGTTCTAACTGCTAATCACATCTTGAACAGGTTGCCGCACTCTAAGTTGTCCATGACACCTTATGCGATATGGCATAAGCGCCCTTGTAGATATGATACTCTTAAGACTTGGGGCTGTATTGCTTATGTAAGTATACCAGATCCTAAAAAACCTAAGGTGGGATCTAGAACTATTACTTGTGTATATCTAGGTAGTGCGTAAGATAGCGCTGCAAATAGGTTTTTAGATCTATCTACTAACACGATGATAGAATCTAGAGATGCGGTGTTCTTTGAAAACAAGTTTATCGAGAGATCAAGGCTTGAATGTTTATGGATCTACGAGATATGATTTCAGAATCTCCCAGAATCTGAAGCGGGCCCTTCTGACACTAATTCCACACAGTTGGCTATTGAACCAATTCCAGTTAGAGTATCTACAAGAGAGAGAATTCCTAAAAGTTTTGGTGAAGACTTTGTTGCTTACCATCTTGAGGATGATCCATTCTCCTATCAAGAAGCAATGAGATCTAGGGAATCTCTACTGTGGGCAGAAGCCATAGATGATGAAATGAGCTCTCTCGCAGAATCACACTTGGCAGCTAGTAAATTTGTCAAAAGGGGCTAAAGCTATAGGCTGTAAATGGGTGTTGAAGAAGAAACTGAATAGTGATGGATCAATAGCCGTGATACAAAGCACGCTTAGTAGCTAAAGGCTATAAACAACGAGTGGAATAGACTATTTTGATGTCTATTCACCTGTGTGTCATCTATCAACTATAAGAATTCTTCTTGCTTTGGCATCTATTGAACACTTTGTAGTGCATCAAATGGATGTAAAAACAGCTTTCTTAAATGGGGATTTAAATGAGGAAATTTACATGGAACAACCAGAAGGATATGTTATGAAAGGTCTTCAGGACAAAGTTTGTAAATTAAATAAATCTCTATATGGTCTTAAACAAGCACCTAAGATGTGGCATCTTAAATTTGATGAAGTGGTAAAGAGTTATGGCTTTCGGTCTAGTTATTCGATAAATGCCTTTACCATCGTTCTATGTCAAATAAGATAGTCATCATTTGCTTGTATGTTGATGACATGTTAATTCTTGGTTCCGATCATTCTAGTGAGTGACGTGAAAGCTACTTTAGCTAAAGAATTTGACATGAAAGATCTTGGTATTGCTAATACCATTATTGGTATGAAAGTAAGCTTTGAACGGCAAGTCATCTCCCTTAGCCAGACTCATTATATTGAGCAGCTACTTTCTACTTGGGGATACGATAAGTGTAAACCGAGTGAGACACCATGTGATTATAATAATAGACGAGTCCTAATGAAGGGACCAGCGTGGATCAGTTAAAGTACTCGAAATTGATTGGTAGTCTCATGTATGCTATGAGTTGCACTAGACCCGACATAGCCTTTACGGTTGGTATCTTTGAGTCGTTTTACTAGTAATCCTAGTAAAGAGCATTGGGATACCCTTAATAGGCTAATGAGATACCTTAAAGGTACTAAAGATTATGCTCTTTATTATTCTGGTTATCCTCCAATTGTGGATGGATATTCTGATGCCTCATGGTGTTCAGATATTGGAAATAGTAAGTCCACTAGTGGGTATGTATTCACTTTGGGTGGAGCTGCTATTACTTGGAAATCCAAACGACAGACTTGTATTGCATTGTCGTCTATGGAATCAGAACTTTTTGCTTTAGCCTCAGCTGGTGAAGAGGTAGAGTGGATAAAGAATCTGATTATGGATATTCCTTTGACTCGGCTAAAGATTAATTCTTTAAGCCTATTTTGTGATAATCGAGCAGCTGTCCAAGTCGTCAATAATACTCTCTTTAATTCAAAGAGAAGACATGTGAGACTGAGACATGCGTTGTTGAATTATCTGAGAGAACAAGGGGTTATCACCTTGATCGATGTGAGATCGAAGGATAACATAGCCGATGCTCTCACCAAAGGTATGCCTAAAGATCGATTATTCAAAACGATTGGGGGAACCGGGGTTAAAGACTATATAGGCAAGTCTTAACTACCATTTACTTACCCGTGTTTTGAATTATCAAATATTTCTTTATTGGCTACAATGATAAGCACAGTTTATATGTTTCATCGATGTTCATAGTTGCTGACTATTTGAAGAGGGTGAGTTGTCTCATTCCAAATTTGATGAAGATGACTTTAACCTAATTCAAATGTTCTATCTGAAAAAATTGTGTCATTCCAAACTTGATGATATAATTCAACTAGATTGGACTATCCTTTTTGGTTAAATGATCTCATTCCAAACTTGATGCTAGATTATTTGACTTTAAGGAATCAGTAATTGTGACATTCCAAATTGAAACATAGAAACAATTGTTTACATAAGAAGCCTGTTTGTCTTGTTCTTAATTGAAACTTGATATTACATGACTAGGTTGTTGTAAATAACTTGACTATTGGTCTTGTTCTTTGAAACTAGACAATAGTTATTCTCCTACAAATAAACTTAAGTTGATGGCTCTTTGTAAATCACATTGTTTAGGTCTTGTTCATAATTTATGAAACGGCTTGATGCTTATGACATGATATTATGATGCTTTATGACATCAATATATGTTCTTCTCCGCCGATGGAATGGTGCTAAGTTTTTATTCAATTGATTGAATTCATGATAATATGAAATTCATATTTGACATTCTACGGGGGATGGCAGAGATGGAGGAGAGCTTAATGAGTGGGATCCTGACCAGGATGACCTACTTGATGAATGAATATATCATTTAGAGCGTGCGGGGACTTGACAGTTTACCTGCTTTTGCCTATTTTGATGAAGTCCATTTACTTGAGACTTGCATTTTGCTATTTCTATTTTGTGGACATTATTATGCTTGTTTCTTATATTTGCAAGGCCTTAGACTATTTTGACTGGCCTACTTATACTTGATTAATATGCATATATAGGTTGTGAACTGAATCGAGAATTATTTTGGGATTTGAATTTTAATCTCGAACGATTCATGATAAGAATGATTCACTTATTTAGTTTGCACATGATGATTTAGTTTAATACTTTACTGCTGGAATACTCTTTAACCGATCCGAGTTGATTGTCTTGGACTGAATGTGGATGATTCATGTTTGTTTGAACATTACACGACCAACTTATTGGATTGTCTTTGTATGGTGAACATAGGAGGAGATTGTTGGATATATTATTAATATAGTCCAAAATAATATGTTCACATACAAGCCCAATAGGTAAAAGCATGGTTATTTGGGTCCATATGGGCCGAAGCCCAATAATGTGCATATAAAAACTCTAGGGTTTCCCTACGCTGGAGGTAACACTGTTGAGCGTTCCAAACTTGACGTCTCTTGGTGTAATACTTCAAGCAACTACTTCTTCTCTCTCAAACCTATTACCTCCAACATGATTAACTTCTCATCTATCAACTTTACATGTGTGGATTGGTTCGGGGACAAAATCATGAGCGGTGGACTCACAATGCTTCGATATCATACAATTCTAGCGCGCAAGATTTAAGTGTCCTCACGATCGATGCCACAGATCCAAAAAGGAACATTGCCAAGCACTCCCATTCGGTTAACCTGACAGAGTATTTGCCAGAATGGGTAACAGTCGGTTTCTCGGTGACCACGGGTTTGAGCTTTGAGTCGCACTCGTACTCATGGGAATTTAGCTCGATCTCCGAGTCCCCGAAAATGCAAACAGAACAAGCAAGTACTAATCCTGCGGAGACACAAACGCATATGACAAGGTCGGAGCGCGGGGAGCAAGTCATGGTTGTGGTCTCGCCATAGGTTTAGGCTCTTTCTTGTCCATCGCTTTTGTTCTAGGCTTTGCTTGGTTTTTTTACAGTCAAAGAGAAAGATAAATGACAGAATTGGAGAAGAGAATGATCTCCTGTCAATTGAAGAAGAATTTAACCAAGTGACCGGACCCAAGAAGTTCTACAGGGACTTGGTAAGGCGACCGATAATTTTGCAGCTGCACAATTGCTTGGGAAAGGGGGTTTCGGAAAAGTTTATGAAGGCCGCTTGATTGGCATTAACTCTAATGTCACAATCAAGAAGATAACTCCAGAGTTGAGACATGGGATAAAGGAGTATGCCACATAAGAGAAGACCATCAGCCGACTCAGGCGCAGAAACTTAGTCCAATTCATCGATTGGTGTCATGAGAAAAAGGAACTCCTTATTTATGAGGTCATGTCTAATGGTAGCTTAGACTCTCACTTATTCAAGCACTAAACCTCTTTGACGTGGAAAAAGCGGTACAAAATTGCACAAGGTATAATCTTTGCATTGTTATACCTCCATGAAAAATGGGAACAATGTGTTGTCCATAGGGACATAAAGTCAAGCAACATTGTGCCTGATTCAGACTTGAATGCTAAGCTGGGAGACTTTGGATTGGCTTGGCTAGACTTGTTAGCCACACCAAAGCGTCACAAACGACTAACTGTATTGGCCAAAACCATGGGATATATGGCTCATCAATGCATTTACACAAGCAAAGCTAGTAAGGAATCAGATGTGGATTCACGGGTAACAGAAGGCCAAGTTCGGCTAGTGGATGGGGTTTGGGAGCTCTATGGAATTGGAAAGTTGCTAGATGTAGTGGATTCAAAACCATGCAGTGATTTCGATGACAAACAATTGGAGCAATTGATGATCGTACGGCTTTAATGCGCTCATCTAGACTCCAAAATTCGGCCCTCTGTAAGAGAAGCTCTAAATCTTCCGTATTAGGATGTCCATGTGAGTGAGTTATGTTAAAGAAATCCCATATCAGAGAATGAATGTGGTGTAGAGCAATTAATATATTCTAGTTGACTCATAACTCATTGACTTAATCTTTTGAGTGAATAAAGGTTCAACTAAATATGTTAACAGATCCAGACTTGGACTCTCTCTTGGCCATCTCCCCGAAAGAAAATATTGGACTTCTATTGTGCACTCCCCACATTCTAAACTTTGATACTTCGCCACCTGCCCTTCCATCAACAATGCCGGTCCCAACATATCTCGCACCTCCTCTGTCTATACTGTCGACCTGGTCACACCTTTCATCTTTTAGGGTTTCATTTGGCCAGTTGGTCGTAGCATCGAAATGTCCACATGTACTACCTTGTCTAAGCGATCCTCTTGTTCATCTTCTTCTAAAATGATTTCATATGCTGAATGAGCTCTTATTTTCAGTTGAACTTTGACAATTACTGTGAATTGTAACTCCCAAGTTTTTTTTTTTTTTTCTGGATAGATTTCAAAGAATGTTCGTTTACCTTGCCTTCGTTTCGCAGAAAATGTTTTGTCCAAAAACAAAGATGGAGTGCATTTACGTGGCGATCACACACGTTCAACGCAATTATCGTTCTTACTGATTCGTTGAACCATTCTAAGATGATCCCCCGACGAAGTTGGCAGCCTTAGTCCGGAGCCCCGCATGCCGACAACGTTCTTCATATGAGAGCGGAGACGCAGTTTGTGTTAGTCCTCAAGATCAACAGCAATTGAGCAAATTAAAAAGCGGTGCCTTTACACGAAAGAGCTATATTCAAAAATTAATAGCAGCTTGACATCTCACTTTTGTAAATCAATTTTATAAAACCAAACTAAACTAGGGCCTATTTGTTAACATTTCTATTTCTCAAAATTTCTATTATTCTGTTCCTCGAAATAAAAGAAGAATATAAATCCATTTGATAACTTTAGTTGAATTTTCTATTCCTTGGAATAGAAAAATAGAAAAAAAGTTAATTTTTGTTTTGGGGAACAATTTCTAAAATAAGTCATTTTCTTTTCCTTTTTTTCTTTTCTTCATCTTCCTCCTCTAACCGGTCATCGAACCTCACCAGTGGCCAAGGAGACTCCCTCAAGGCCGGTGAAGTTGTTGGCTCTCGTCTCTGGTTGGTCGCCACCATTGCCAAGGCCTAGCAATCAGCTAAAGGAGGAAGAAGAAGAAATGGGAAAAAGAAAAATATCAGAAATTTTTTAAAAAAATAAAAGAAATCCTACGTCACAAAAATAATTTAAGAATCCCACCAAACGCATTCCTATTATTTTTTTATTTTGGGTATAGAAATTTTGTGGTTACCAAATACATTCTTTTGCTTGAAAATTATTCAAAGAAATAAAAATAAAAAATTATTTTTAAAAAGAAAATTCTCAAAAATAGAAATGTTATCAAATGAATCTTTAGTTAGACAAAAGGACATTGACAATTTTTTAATGAGAATGATTTTTGTTGTGGCTAGCATGTGTAATGCATTGTAGTCGAACCTACTCTTAATCAATCAATAATGGAAGGGAAAAATTGACATTTGTTAAGATGACCCCTTAGATTGTATTAATTCCTGCGATTTTCTTTTTCTTTTTTTTTTTTTTTTATATTTCAAGTCTAGAGACTAGTTGTTGTGGAAGCTTCATGTGGACACTCTCATTTTTTATTGCATTTTTTTAAATTAATATCTCGAGTTTAAATTTGAACAACGATTTGTTAAATTGAATTTATTGATAAGAATTTTTCCAAGTGAATTATATATCGGATGAAGAAGTGTTCCTCTTACTAGATTTTCTTTTGGATGTCCAAAAGAAAACAACGACGTAAGAAAAAGGTAATCTATACCTACGAGACAAAAGAGGAAATAAAATAAAGAAATGCAAAGGGTTTCTTCTTTTACTCGCAGCAGCCGACACTTTTTGCCCCACGGTGGGCCCAGGCCAAATTGTTGACCATGGGCACACACGGACAAAAGCAAAACGAGGGTTTTCTATCTCCCTAGCCGCCGAAGCCTACGAAGTAGACAGAGCCGCACAAAAGGAAAGTCTAGAAGCCGACGAGAAGCAGCAACTTGTACGTGAAAGAAGCAACTTGTGTGCGCGAAAGAAGAAAATTCAATAACGCTACACGGTCTTGATTTTGGTCATACGAGAAGAGTATTGTTTGGGCTTGAACACATGGTTATTTTCATGTTGTGAGTTTATATTGTTTATTTATAAATATTTTGAATTTTAGTTTAAATTTAGATATGAGAAAACACTTAGTGTGTGTGTAGTAATTATAAATTCATATTCTCTTATTATAGTGGATTATTTACTACTAACTTTTTTCGTAGATATAAGTAGTGATACTCAGAATAAATTACGTAAATCTCTGGAGTCCTTGTTATTTATCATTTATTTATTTGGTGATTTCACGTTAACGTAATTACAAAATCATGTTATTTTCGCGTATTATATTCCAACTCGTTAAAACATTCTGAGTGCCCCGAATTCAAAAGCAATCTAGAAACCTCAAGGAATGAAGCTTTACAACTTAGATATCAAAAGTTTCGAGATCCAAATGATATATTTATGACAAATTTACTCTCCGTTAATTTCAATTAAATCGGATTAATATTTAAAAAAATCATAAACAGATACTCCTATGACAAACGAAGGGTAAATTCCAAACTGGTACACCCGTTAATCGACATGTGTCATCCAACTCAGCGATTTAACAAAAAAATTTAAGGAAAATTAATGGAAAGTAAATTTGTCATAAATGTACTAATTTGAAATTTTTAGTAATTAAAAAATTAGTTTTGAATAAATTTATTACATATGTATTAATTTATGATTTTTCATGATATTGATCTTAATCTTAAAAATACCCTTGTCTATCGCAAAGTCAACATTTAGGAACAGCGGGACTAGAGTCTAGAGCTATATTAAACAAGCCTCAAACTCCCATGCCTTCTTTCATTATTGATCTCATCTTAAGGACAAGCGACCATGGTCCCATCCCATCCAATCTACTCACATAAGCTATCTTTTGTCCTTTATATGGCCATTGTTTCGTTGACCTTTCTCTTTGTTATGATCGATCTTTACCGCTCACTGAGCCATCGATCCGGTCACTCTGATTCGTTAAACAGTCTCTTTCGCGAGAAAAGGCTAATTAGCGCAAGTCCAAAACCCAACCCAACAAGCTTGTTTTAGTACCTTATAAACCGGCTCTAGATTTTCCAATGACGTATATTTTCTATTGACATACTATATTTTATTGGTTATTCCAGAGCACTAGTGCAAAGGTCCCACTCTCTGCAGGCCTGTTCAACATCCTGCAAGTCTTGTGAATTAATTAAGACTTTGAAAAGTGCATATGGGCCTAACCCAGAGGTATTTGGATGTAATTGATGTAATTTGAATAATGTACGCTATTATGCCATCATCGTATTACATCCAATATGATTGTATTCTTTTTACTGAAGTTTTCAACTATATTAGTATGGCTTATAATTTATCGTTTTCCCATCTCGACATACTATTATTCCCTTGGAACATATCCATCCGAAATTGAACAATGCCAAGATCCTTGTGTGATCTTGTCTTTTCCATCCTTTAACTATCTATCGTGAAGCTTGAGTGTCTTTTCCTGTGGTTTCCATTGAATCCCTTCCAAGATGGTCTCCAATAAAACTCAGCCTTAGTCATGACACCTCCAAACACACACACATAGAAACGGTTTTATTGTTTTTTCTTCTCTAAGAGACCATGCATAGCCTTCAAGCACTATTCTTAGTTTTTTCCATCTATCTAAGCATGATATTTCATTGCTTCACTGTTATGTGAAGGATTTTCGTTTAATTTTCCAGCTTTTGATGATCGAATTGTCCCCGAAGGCAATGCGTCTCTGTCGACTTCACACGTCCAGCTCACCGTAAGCGATAGGGGTGAGAACCTTGGTTGCAGCATGGGTCGAGCCACGTACCACGACCCGCTGCACCTTCGGGACGATTCGACTGGCAATGCGGTGGACTTCACCACTCAGATCAGCTTCGTCATCTATTCAGAACATAACGACACTTTTGCTGATGGGTTGACGTTTTTTCACGTCCCCAATGGGTCTGACATCCCGAGCAACTCGTCTGGAGGCCATCTGGCTCTTGTAAGTAGGAACCGAGACCATTCCGACCCTTGTACCACATTCGTTGCTGTGGAATTTGAAACGTACTACTACAATTATTGGGATCCGCAGTGTCGTCATGTCGGTATAGACTTGAATAATATCTCATCTGTCAACTATACGTGTGTCAATTGGCTCCAGAACAAAATCAAGAGGGATGGACATATCAACGTTTCAATAACATACGGTTCTAGCACGCAGATGTTGAGTGTCCTCATGATAGATGTGGAATATCCAAATCTGAACGTTGCCAAGCTCTCCCATTCAGTTGACTTGACAAATTATCTGCCAGAATGGGTGATGGTCGGTTTCTCGGCAACCACCCGGTATAGATTTGAGTTGCCCACTCTACATTCCTGGGAATTTAGCTCTAATCTACGTGTCACTGACAGTGGAAACAGAACAAACCATACTTCTCCTGCTGAGAGAAACACAGGTGACAACGTCAGGGCAAAGGGGAGCAAATCACGGGTCTGGTCCCTCATAGGTTTAGGCTCTTTGGTGTTGGTTGCTCTTGTTCTAGGCTTTGCTTGGTTTGGTTACAGGTTAAACAGAATTGGAGAAGAGAATGATGTCCCGTCAGTTGATGAAGAATTTGACCGAGTGACAGGGCCCAAGATATTCTACGAGGACATGGTCACGGCTACTAATAATTTAGCAGATGCACGATTGCTTGGGAAAGGGGGATTTGGAAGAGTTTATGAAGGCTGCTTGCTTGGTGTAAATACTATTTTCGCTATCAAAAAGATCACACCAGAGTCCAGACAGGGGATAAATGAGTACGTGACTAAAGTGACCAACAGCCGACTCAGGCATAGAAAATTAGTCCAACTCAATGGATGGTTTCATGAGAAAAAGATACTCCTCCTTATCTATGAGTCCATGTCTAACGGTAGCTTAGACTCTAACTTATTCAAGCACCGAACCTTTTCGACGTGGGAAAAGCAGTGCCGAATTGCACAAGGCCTAGCCTCGGCATTGCTATACCAGCATGAAGAATGGGAACAATGTGTCATGCAAAGAGATATAAAGTCAAGCAATATCATGCTTGATTCAGACTTCAATGCTAAATTGGGTTTAATGCTAAATTGGGGGACTTTGGCTTAGCTAGGCTGGTTGACCACGCCAAAGGGTCACAAACAACTGTACTCGCTGGAACCATGGGCTATATGGCTTCTAAATACATTTACACGAGCAAAGCCAGCAAGGAATCTGATGTGTTTAGTTTTGGCATTGTCCTCTTAGAATAGCATGTGGAAGACCAATTGTAGATTCATGGGCAACAGAAAACCAAGTTTGGCTCGTGGATTGGGTTTAGAAGCTCTATGGAGTTGGAAAGCTGCTAGATGTAGTGGAAACCAAACTAGGCAGAGATTTTGATGAGAAAATATTGGAGCATTTAATGATCGTAGGGCTTTGGTGTGCTCATCCAGACTCTAACATTCGGCCCTCTATAAGAGAAGCACTAAATCTTTTCGACTTTGGTGCTTCGCCACCAGCTCTTCCATCATCATTGCCGGTACCAACATTTCTGCACCTCCTCCAACTATAGTGTCGACATGGTTACTCCCTTCATCCTTTGGTGCCTCGACTGGTGGCGAACCAGTTGCTGACAGCATCGAAATGTCCACATCTACTACATTGTCTAAGCAATCCTCTTGTTCATCCTCTTCTGCATTGATTTCAGTTGCAGAATGAGCTCTTATTTTCAATTTAATTTCGACTATTACTGTGATCTGTAACTTCACAAGTGAGCTGTTTTCTGGAGAGTTTCCGGAAAATGTTCAGTTACCTTCCATTTGTTTCGAGGATATTATCCAAAACAATTATTCCTCATTTTTTGACATTTAAATTGCTTAAGGAAAAATAAGTCAATGGAAATTTCCCTTGTAGTCAATAGCACCCGCTCCTTGAACTTGAGGTTGTGCGCGAGAGTTTTTCTTAAATTTGTAAAGCATAATTTTTCCAGAACAAATATCAAATAACGACTTCCTCATTATCTGCAAGGTACAATCAAACATCTGAAGATATAATTATTTTCCTTGGAAATAAGCTCCCTTGAAACTATTTTCCAGCAAAGTTTTTTTTTTTTGGTAAAATATTTTCCAGCAAAGTTCATTTTTTGTGAAACAAACAAAGCTTGAATCAAGTATTAATCCACAGAGTTCCCTGTTGTTTCACAATTGTATTGCTTTGAAAGTGGTTAACCTGCCAGTTTTTACATGATAGATGTGCTCACAAAGATCATGATTCTGAGGGACTGAAAACATATGCATTATTATACTTCTCATGAGTTCCTTCCATGTTATATAGGATGTTATTATCTGTGCTTCTCTGAGGAAGAAAAAGAAAACTAGTGTTTGGTAAGACAAGATTTTGAGGACACTTCTGTTACCAGGGCATAGGGAGTACTCGTTTTTGTTTCATTTGAGCAGTGACAACATGATCTAGAAAGCTTTGAGCCCACGCATCAGTTCAACTAAGCAGGGAATGAGCCCTGTAGTTAAACTTGATGAGCAAGGTATCTACATCTTGAGCTTTGAAAGAACGAATATGTTATCTGACAAAATTTTGGGCATTATTTTTACAGGGAATCTTCTTTTTCTTTATCTTCTTCTTTTTGTGATGGTGAGCTTGGAATATCTGAAGCTTCTGCGAGTTTTTCAAGCATCAAAACAACTTCAGTTGTGTCGTCCAAATAATATTTTTCTTTACTTGGTTTCTGTCCCCTGTGCATGCAAAAAATGGATGCATTCGGAGAGACTGCCCCTGGTAATAGCACCGCCAGAAATCTCGAACTTGTCCTTACCAGATCTGTGGTCACCGATGCATAACTGAAAGTCAGCCTGTCTTCTGTTCTCAGGCCATTGAAGATAATATCTTCTCTGCAACCACTTTTTTACTTACAGCACACCAAAATGTAAGAAATCTACCACAGGCTGAAGAGATGCTCGACTTCAGATGCACAGCAGGTGAAAACAGCAACATCCAAACGGTAAACTGCACTTAACTAAGTCAGCCCAAAGATAAATTTCATATAATCCTGTCTCGAAAAGTCAAGTCAACCTCTTAATGTTGATCCAGGATTTGAACAGGATGGATTGATTTTCATGAGTAGCATCCACCTATGAATATAAATCCACCTCATGCTTTGCATCCTGAAATCTTCAAGTTTTAGCAGTTCCTCAGAAGAGAAGACCTAAAAGAGCAAAACCAAGACAGCCACACATGTAGGGACATCATACAGGCCTTTCCCTACAGCTTTGGTCTGCAGTAATAAAAACTATGCTGACTTGCAAGGAAAGACGATCACTGGAATTTGAATGACGAGACAACCTCCTAATGAATTTTGAACATAGTGCCCCGCAGATGAAGAGCTAACATTGATGTGAATTGTTGCGGAAAGGATCGTTCTACGAAGACCCAGATGGTGCGAATTACAAACCTCGACCTCCAATCAAACCTGTGATTGGCAACCTTGGTATGAACATGACTTGTTGACGAACACGTGTCAACCAACCAATGTTATAGACGCCACGAGCAAAAGAATTCGCTATCTCGCTCGATAAGTCAAATTGACCGCCAAAGAGAATCTTGATAAGGTCAAGTCCTCAAAAGAGCAGTAGAAGAAAACCTCTCAATTCTTGTCCTTAAAAATAAAATCTATCTGTCCCCCAAAGAAATTCAGTTAGTCTTATATATATAGGCCTTCTAGCCGCCACACAAACCCTAAAACCAACCCTAAAAAAAACTAATGCATCATATTCTAGAATATTCCTAAACAAGAATAATATTCCTATTTGAATTGGTCAAATATTTGGTGACCAGATAATTAAATTGTGCCAAGATTTCCCAGATTCTTCAAGATTTGATCCAAGGTCATCTCCATGCCAAAGATCATGAACCATGACTCCAACAGCTTGCCTAAATTGCTTGGCCCGCGCTCGAGTGATCGAACCAGTAGGAATAGATAATGGGTCCTTAGCACCTCCTCCTCGATATGGCTCAATGTCCACATCACTCCCTCCCCCGTGCAAAGGATTTGCCCTCAAATCATCATTGGCATCAAAAAGAGTCAAGTCAGAAGCATTAAATGTGGCACTAACGTCATACTTACCCGGAAGATCGAGCTTGTAGGCATTATTGTTAACTCTTTCCAAAACCATGAATGGTCCATCCCCTCGCAGTAATAACTTAGAATGTTGCTGCTCAGGAAATCTCTCTTTGCGCATATGAACCCAAACCCAATCGCCGGGTTCAAACACCACTTCCTTGCGCCCTTTATTGGCTTGCCTTGCATATTGCTCAGTCTTGCGCTCAATATTTGCGCGTGTCTTCTCGTGTAACGCCTTGACAAATTCAGCTTTCTTTGCTCCATCTAAATCCACACGCTCATCAACAGGTAAAGGGGTTAAATCTAATGGAGTTAACGGATTAAAACCATAGACAACCTCAAATGGTGTAAATTTAGTAGCAGAATGCATGCTCCTATTATATACAAATTCAACATGTGGCAGACAATCTTCCCAAGATTTTATGTTCTTTTTAATAATAGCACGCAACAATACCCCTAAAGTTCTATTAACTACCTCGGTTTGACCATCGGTCTGTGGATGACAAGTAGTAGAAAATAACAACCGTGTTCCTAATTTTTTCCACAATGTTTTTCAAAAGTAGCTAAGAAATTTATAATCTCGATCTGAAACAATCGATCTAGGCATGCCATGCAAACAAACAACTTCCCTAAAGAACAAATCAGCAACATGAGATGCATCATCAGTTTTATGACAAGGTATAAAATGAGCCATCTTTAAAAACCGATCAACAACCACATAAATGGAATCTCTACCATTCTTAGACCTAGGCAATCCTAACACAAAATCCATAGAAATATCAGTCCAAGGATGCGTTGGAATAGGTAATGGTGTATACAAGCCATGCGGTTTAGTTGTAGACTTAGATTGCTTACAAGCAATGCATCTCTCACAAACACGTATGACATCTCTCTTCATATGTGGCCAATAATCATGTTCATGCAGCACCTCATAAGTCTTATTAATGCCAAAATGCCCCATTAAACCACCACTATGCGCTTCCCGCACCAATAATTCACGCAAAGAACACTTAGGCAAACATAGTTTGTTTTCACGAAAAAGATAACCTTCATGCCTATAAAATTTATCAAATGTAGCATGTTCACATGCTTCATACACTCTTCCAAAGTCATCATCATCAATATATAAGCCCTTAATATGCTCAAAACCTAGACACTTTGCTTCTAAAATAGTTAGAATTGCATACCTTCGAGAAAGTGCATCGGCTACCACATTCTCCTTACCTTTCTTGTACTTGATCACATATGGAAAAGTTTGGATGAACTCCATCCATTTGGCATGTCTTTTATTCAACTTTTGCTACCCTTTCAAGTACTTCAAGGTCTCATGGTCGGTGTGGATCACAAACTCTTTTGGCCATAGATAATGTTGCCAAGTCTCCAAAGCTCGTACTAAAGCATACATCTCTTTATCATAGGTAGGATAATTCAATGTTGCTCCACTCAATTTTTCGCTGAAATAAGCTATGGGACGCCCTCCTTGCATCAACACAACTCCAATTCCTGTACCAGAAGATCGTACTCTATCTCAAAAGTAGCACTGAAATTTGGCAAAGATAACAAAGGAGCATTAGTCAACTTATCTTTTAAAAGATTAAATGCTTTATCTTGCTCTTCTCCCCACGTGAAACCCACGTGCTTCTTGATAACCTCAGTTAAAGGTGCAGCAATGGTGCTGAAATTTCTCACAAATCGTCGATAAAAACTCGCCAATCCATGAAAGCTACGCACCTCTCCTATGGTCTTAGGCGTTGGCCATTCACAGATTGCTTTAACCTTTTCTTCATCAACCGGTATACCATCAGCACTAACAACAAATCCTAGAAATACTAATTTGTTGGTAACAAAAGAGCACTTCTTTAGATTAGCGTATAATTGCTCGGCCCTTAAAACCTGCAAGACAACTCGCACATGCTCAATATGGTCATCAGGACTTCGGCTATAAATCAAGATGTCATCAAAATAGACAACCACAAATCAACCAATAAAAGCACGCAAAAAATGATTCATAAGTCGCATAAACGTGCTCGGTGCATTAGTTAATCCAAATGGCATTACTAACCACTCATATAATCCATACTTGGTCTTAAATGCAGTTTTCCATTCATCACCTTCTTTCATCCTAATTTGATGATAGCCACTTTTCAAATCGATCTTAGTGAAAATGCAAGAACCATGCAACTCATCCAACATGTCATCTAACCTAGGAATAGGATGTCGATACTTTACCGTAATATTATTGATTGCTCGGCAATCGACACACATTCGCCAAGTTCCATCCTTCTTTGGCACCAACAAAACATGGACGGCGCACGGGCTAAGACTCTCTCTCACATACCCCCGTTCCAAAAGTTCGCTAACTTGCCGCTGAAGTTCCTTTGTCTCATCGGGATTACTTCAATATTCGGGTCGATTAGGTAATGGCGCACCATGAATCAAGTCAATTTGATGTTCTATGCCTCGAATCGGTGGTATCCCTCGAGGAAGTTCATTAGGAAAGACATCTTCAAATTCCTGCAATAAAGACACAATAGGACTAGGCAAACTTGGGTCAAGATCGTTAGTAGAAAACAAAACCTCCTTGTACACAAATACAAGCATTGGTCAATCTAGAACTAAAGCTCTCCTCACTTCACTTGATTTTGCATAAAAATTATTTTGCCTCTTTTCTTTCCTCTCTTCTTTTCCCTCGGTTTTTACCACAATTCTTCTCTCGGCCTCTTCTTTTCCTTGCGTCTCAGACACACCACGCAAGCCCTCAGATTTCTCACATTTTCTCTCTCTCTCGGCTTCTCGTTGTAACTTTAACTGATCTTGATACACCTCACTAGGTGTCATTGGTACTAAGGTATAAGTCTTTTGATTCTTCACCAATGAATGACGATTAGTATATCCATCATGATGTACCTTTCGATCATATTGCCATGGTCTTCCAAGCAAGATATGACCCGATTGCATAGGTACAACATCACACTCTACCTCGTCCTTATATCTCCCTATCTCAAATGGGATTCGGACTTGCTTCGACACTTTCACATCTCCACTATCATTCAACCATTGAAGTCTATAAGGCCTAGGGTGCTTTGTCGTCTTCAAACCCAACTTATCCACCATAATGCAACTTGCCACATTTGCACAACTACCTCCATCAATTATCATACTACAGATCTTACCATTCACCACGCATCTTGTATGAAACAAGTTATCTCTTTGTTGGTGATGCTCCTCCTCCTTTATTTGCACACTCAAAGAACGCCTAACCACCGATAAGTCTCTTTTTATAGCCACTTCTCCATCACTACAATCCTCCAATGGTGGCATCTCATCATCCTCTTCTTCCCTTTCACTTTCGGACTCAATAATACCATGTCCAGTCATGATCATCACCCTCCTATTAGGGCATTGATTCGCCATATGACCCCTGCCCAAACACTTAAAACATTTAATCTCACGAGTTCTAGTGTTAGAGTTTTCGATTTTACCTGAAGCCAGATTCGTTCCAACTTTACTGTCCCTCTCCTTCTCCTTTGAGGTTTCGATTTTAGTGTTGTTTCCTCTCCAATTTGGCTTCTCATATCTTTTCCAATTGGATCTCCAATTCTTATTTGAACCTCCTCCACTCTTGCTATTTCGATCCAACTTCAATTGTCGCTCAACTTTGATAGCTTTGTCCACCAATTCCTCCAATTCAACATAGTGTTGCAGCTCCACCACCCTTGCTATGTCTCGGCTCAAACCACTCAAAAATCTTGACATTGTGGCCTCACGATCCTCCACCACATTAGCACGGATCATGGCAATCTCCATCTCCTTGTGATACTCTTCCACGCTCTTATTGCCTTGTGTGAGATTTTATAACTTTTGAAACAAATCTCGGTGGTAATGACTAGGTACAAAACGCCTTCTCATCACCGCTTTCATCTCATCCCACGTCTCTATCGGTCTTTCACCATTGCGTCTCCTACTAGTCACAAGTTGATCCCACCAAATTATAGCATAATCAATAAATTCAACAGCTGCAATTTTTACCTTTTTGAGCTCGGAGTATCGTTGGCAATCAAATACCATCTCCATACGTTTCTCCCATTCTAGATACACATCGGGATCATTCTTCCCTTGGAAAGAAGGAATCTTCATCTTGATATTGCCAAGTTCATTACCTTCTCGGTGTCTAAACCCTCGAGCTCCATTCCACCTTCCAAATCGAGCATCTCGATCATCCTCCATGTCGGCCTCATCATCATAATGCCGTTGCCTTCTATGTCGTGTTCTAGAGGTGTCTCGCTGATGTTGCGGCCTTCCTCGGGGTAGCTCTCAGTCACCATCAACCCTCATGTCATTCCCCATCATTCGGCCACTAAGCTCCTCCACTATGGCCTTCAATTGCTAGATGCTTTCCACGAGCGCTTCATCCCTTCGTATGGAGCCAACCTCCTTTTGATTCACACTTTCTTCGTGCGACATATTTTAGACATGCAAGTAAACGTTAGTCATAAAAATCCTCACCAATCACTCCCTCACGTGTTTCTCTCAAGGTGTTTGTCACTCCCCTCGTGTTTAACTCAAGTGTAGGCTTTTTTTCACCCTCAATTAAGCTTACACACTCTTGCCTTTTTTCCTCTCGTATTCTCTTTTCACAAGCTCTTTATTGGACTCAAAACTTGTCTCTCAACCCTCTCACGACAATCAATCGAACTAATCAAACAAGATTATATCACTATTGATTTTGATTTAGCAAGTAACAATTTTAAACCAACAAGTACAACCTTTCAAATTCCAATTGAAACGCAAATCACTACTGATTTTGTTTCAATTTGGTCTACTAAAAAAACGAGTCGCCTTCTTGATTTTTTTTTTTTGTTCGGCTAATTTTTTTTTGCCGAAGCTTTTTTTTCTCTTGCGCACTTTTTTTTGTGTGCGTTTTCTTTCTCTTCTTTTTTTTTTTTTTTTTTTTTTTTGATGAACTCGATACAATTTAAGATGCTAGAAAAGAAAATTTAAAACTAATAGCAAACAACTGCGTATGGAAGCACAAAAGCAATTGGATCCCTAAATTAGCTAGAACCGAAACCCTAGCTCAATAAATCTCAAATTTCTGAATATCAACAGAAAATTAAAGATAAATAGACCTTGTAAAAGCAAGCTCGATACCAAACTGATGTAAATTGTTGCGGAAAGGATCACTCTACAAAGACCTAGATGGTGCGAATTACAAACCTCGACCTCCAATTAAACCTATGATTGGCAACCTCGGTATGAACGTGACCTATTGACGAACGCATGTCAACCAACCAATGTTATAGACGCCACGAGCAAAAGAATTCGCTATCTCGCTCGATAAGTCAAATCGACCGCCAAAGAGAATCTTGATAAGGTCAAGTCCTCAAAAGAGCAGTAGAAGAAAACCTCTCAATTCTTGTCCTTAAAAATAAAATATATCTGTCCCCCCAAAGAAATTCAGTCAGTCTTATATATATATATAGGCCTTCTAGCCGCCACACAAACCCTAAAACCAACCCTAAAAAAAACTAATGCGTCATATTCTAGAATATTCCTATTCTAGAATATTCCTAAACAAGAAGAATATTCCTATTTGAATTGGTCAAATATTTGGTGACCGGATAATTAAATTGCGCCAAGATTTCCAAGATTCTTCAAGATTTGATCCAAGCTCATCTCCATGCCAAAGATCACGAACCATGACACCAACAGCTTGCCTAAATTGCTTGGCCCGCACTCGAGTGATCGAACCAGTAGGAATAGATAATGGGTCCTTAGCACCTCCTCCTCGATATGGCTTGATGTCCACATCAAACATCCCCTTCCATTGAGCAAATATATGTAACATGATCCATATTCATAACTCATTCCAAGTCTTAGTACTTTTCCATCAGAAAGAACTAAGATAAGACTTCATACGATGTCAGAAACTTCAGTGTGTTGTATTCCATCCTAAGGAATGCAAAACAAGTGTTCACAAGAAAATTTTACTCATCTTTTCTCCATGTCATTTCACCCCAGCCTCTATTCTTGCTCCAATCGGGATGGTTCTTGACAGGGTCAATTGGAGAAATTTCTCCGGCATTGAAGGCTTAAAAGGGCCAAAATAAGGAGATAAAGTGTCATTTTCCGAACAACAGAGTCAAGTTTAGGAACCAAAAACACTTTTTTTTTTTTCAAAATCTCCTTTAATTTTGCTCCTTTGTATATCTTTTCTGCCGCCGTCTTGTCTCACTTTATTACTAGTGTGAAAGAAGGGAATGGTATCAAACATGAAACTGAGAAGTGTTATGATTCAAAACGAGCACTTCCTTTTGTGAACCATTTAATCCTTTTTTCCTTCTGCCCCTCGATTTGTTTGCTTTTTAGGGAAGGTGTGCTCTAAGTTAGCATAGTCCGTATTTATCAGGTTCACCTGCTTTTAAGGAAGCTCTAAGCTTAATTCTATTTTGGACTACGCCCACGCAAGCTTGATTTCTGTTAATGAACTCGATCAGGCCTCACTTGACAAGAGATCACCATCCAGCCATTTTGGGGAAATGAGGTGGAAAGGTGACAAACTCATTTGATCAGCAGCCAAAAAAGTAAAAGAAAGAAACTGTCTTTCCAACTTCCAAACGCGCAGTCGATTCAAGAATTGGCTGCAAATTTGAATTCATAGCAGAGAAAAGGGAAATATGGGCTGGATATCGTCAGTTCTTGACAAGAAATGATAATGGAGGCGTGATTAGCTGGCCAATTCTTTCCAATGTTAAAGATGCAGATCAGGCTTAAAGTGGCAAGTAATTCCACACATGTGGAATAAGGAAACTAGAAAGAAAACGAGAGGCAGTCATTCTCGGCCTCAGGAAGACACACAAAGGAAGAAAGAATTCTTGGTATTAGAATTGAACAAAAAAAAGGAAGTGAAAAATCGGCAAGATCATATTCATGTAATATTAGGCTAGTGGGCTCCAAAAGAAGAAAAAGAAAAAGAAGTTGAAAAGTCAATAAAGCAAAAATGAGAGGGGAGAGGGCTCAGCTAAATAGAAGCCGAGAAGTCCCTCAACGAGAAAGAAAAGAAAGAAAAGAAGAAGAAGAAGAGAAAGGGGAAGAAAGGAAAAAGGGCTTGGCGTATGCATGCCGTGGATGCCTCGCCAAGCCAACTCAACTCCGTAACACAACACCCGGTAAGAGATTAGCCCCCTTGTTCGTCCAATTGAAGTAATTTTCGGGTTTAGGGCTCAAACTCGGAATTTTTGGAGTCGTTGAGCTGCGTATTTTTGTAGGAATGGTAGTTTAGGGTGTTGTAGAGCCGTGGGATTTTACATATCGTAATTTGAGCTTATGGTTTGTCCGAAACAAAATTTCAAAGTTTCCCGCGTACAGTGAACAGTACGCGTCGAGAAGTTTTGGGCCCATATTTTGTCATTTTTCGGCTTGATTTTGGGACGGTCAAGTTGAGATTCTTGTAGTATGTTTGAAAGGATTTTTATTGACTATAAGTACATTTGGATTGGGGTTGGGAGGAGAAAGTTAAGGCACAATCAAGTTTTGTGCTTAAACTCTATGTTGCAAACGGCTTCAACAATCGCTTTGGTTATGAGATTTGTTAGCTCATAGGAGTCCTTTTGTGAGAGTTAAGGTGTAGTTTAGTCGTTTCGTAATTGAGATAGAGTTTTATTTTGATTTTAACATTATTTATCGGTTATTTGATAGGGCCGTGAGTTCGACGATACGGGCATTGTTTGTTGTTTAGTCATAGACAATGAGGTGAGTAGTACTATATCTTCTTTGGTTTTGTAAAATCATGTCTTGAAGTATATATATGTATATATATTGAATCGAGAAGAGCATTTTTATTGCATAAAAGCCGGATCAAGCAATTGCTACTCTTTGATTGTTTGTGGATTGAAAAGCGTATTATACAAAGTTAGTGGAGAAATAAATATGAAATTGCTGACCCATTCATTTTAATGCGCATACAGAAACATATTAATAATCCCCAGACAATAAAACAATGTGATAGGAAAGTATGGCCAATTTTTCACAATATACCTTTTTATAAACACACGGGTCTATACACAAAGGTTTACAGAAGGGATCGGCTCCCAACAAAAGAGAATTGTCCTACAACTAGCTAGCCGGACAAGATCGCCGATTCTTCGGGCTTCACCTCTTAAACTTCAGGGCTTCTGATCCTTCACCAACACCACCTAAGGACCTGAAAATAGTTATACAATATCAGTGAAATAATTTCTTAGTGAGTTCTATTCCTAAGACCCGATTAGGAAGCCAATACACTCTAGAGGCTGCCTAAGCACAACACGAGATAGGGGACTTACCTCGGCCTCAATTCCATCGTGCAATTCAACGTTATTTACAGATGTCTTATATCACATCAATCAATCAATTCATAACATTAGGTCAAATCACTGATCAATCGACCTAGTCGATTACATGTCATCTCGACCATTTTCTTGGTCGGCTCATCTCAATTACTCAAATTCAATGTTGAATTATGGCTCAGCGAGCACGGCCTAAACAGTTATCTTAAATACTCAAATTCAATGTTGAATTATAGCTCAGCGAGCACAGCCTACTAAAACTTTGGCAATAATGCTGAATTATGGCTCGGTGGGCATGGCTTACTAATTCTTCGGTGATTAATGCTAAATTATGGCTCATCAAGCACAACCGATTCCAAATTTGGTGGTAATACTTGAATTACGGCTCAGTGTGCACAACTGATTCCAAGTTCGGTGGTGGTGCTAAATTACGGCTTAGCGAGCACAACCTAGATTAGGTGGTAACCTACAGTCCAATGGACATAACCGTACTTCAGCGGTTTTCTTGATCTAACCCACAATATCATACGATTATTCACCAACAGCCAACAACATTACACTCCTTAAATAAATTTCTCAATTAACACATTATCTCGGCCTATTTTCCTTGGGTTAAGAGTACCCATTAAAAATGATTATATATGGATACACGGTCGACCTTAACCAAAATATAATAAGTTTTCTTGATCTAACCCACAATGTCATACGATTATTCACCAACAGCCAACAACCTTACACTCAAATAAATTTCTCAATTAACACATTATCTCGGCTTATTTTCCTTGGATTAAGAGTACCCATTAAAAATGATTATATATGGATACATGATCGACCTTAGCCAAAATATAATAATTTCTCCTTTTTAAACATCCTATCAGTTTCAAGAGCCCATAACATATTTTTGGCACTATAAACTGACGCCCGGTATTTTGGCTTCGTGTGTCCCCTGGTTCAAAGCCAGAATCGTGAGCGGTGGACAGATCCAACCTTCAATAACATACAATTCTAGTATGCAGAACTTGAGTGTCCACAACATTGATGCCATGGCTCCAGAAGTGTATGCTGTCGACCTCTCCCGATCAATTAATATGACAGAGCATTTGCCAGAATGGGCGACGGTCGGTTTCTCGGCAGCCACCAAGGCGACTTCTGAGTTGCATACTCTGTACTCATGGGAATTTAGCTCTAATCTACGTGTCAACAAAATGTAAATAGCACAATCAATACTTCTCCTGCATACAAAAACAAAGGTGACTAGGTGACAAGGTTAGAGCAAAGGGGAGCAAGTCATGGGTGCGGTCTGTCATTGCTTTAGGCTCTTTCTTGCTTGTCACTTTAGTTCTAGGTTTTTGCTTGGTTTTGTCACAGGTCAAAGAAAAAGACAAATGACCAAATTGGAGACGAGGATGATGTCCTATCAATTGATGAAGAACTTTACCAAGTGACAGGACGAAAGAAGTTTTCCTTTAGGGATTTTGTCGATAATTTTGCAGATGCTCGATTGCTTGGGAAATGAGGGCTCAGAAGAATTTATGAAGGCTGCTTGATTGGTGTGAATACTAATGTCGCAACCAAGAAGATCACTCTAGAGTCAAGATAGGGGATAAGGGAGTACGCGACTGCAGTGAAGACCATAAGCCGAGTCAAGCACATAAACTTGGTCCAACTCATTGGATGGTGTCATGAGAAAAAGGAACTCCTCACTTGTTCGAGCACCGTACATTTTTGACGTGGGAGAAGCGGTACAAAATCGTGCAAGGCATAGCCTTGGCCTTGCTATACCTCCACGAAGAATGTGAACAATGTGTTGTGCACCAGCATATAAAGCCAAGCAACATCATGCTTGATTTAGGCTTCAGTGCTAAATTGGGGGACTTTGGCTTGGCTAGGCTGGCTGACCATGCCAAAGGGGCACAAACAACTGTGTTGACCGGAACCATGGGTTATATGGCTCTTGACTGCTTTTACACAGGAAACCCAGCAAGGAATTGGATGTAAATAGCTTTGGTAATGTCCTTTTAGAAGTAGCGTATGGAAAACGAGTCGTGGATTCATGGGCAACAGAAGACCAAGTTGGACTCTTGGATTGGGTTTGGGAGCTCTACGAAATTCTAAAGCTAGTAGACACACATAACCCGAAACTAGGCAGGGATTTCAATGAGAATCAATTGGAGTGCTTGATGATCATAGGGCTTTGTATGCTCATCCAGATTCTAAAGTTCGGCCTCCATACGAGAAGCACTAAATCTTCTGAACTTTGATGCTTCGCTACCTGCCCTTCCATCAACGTTGCCAGTCCTGTCTTATCTGGCACCCTCCATCTATAGCGTCGACATGGTTACTCCATTTATCCTTTGGCACCTCCACTGGTGGCGAACCAGTTGGTCAATAGCTTCAAAATGTAGACATGTTTTTCTAAGCAATCCTCTTGTTCATCGTCCTCAGCGTTGATTTCAAATGTAGAATGAGCTCTTGATTTCAGTTTAAGTTTGATTATTACTTGAATTGAATTTGCCATACGGAATGGTTCCCAGAGAAATTTCAGAGAATGTTCAATTAACTTTTATTCATTTCATGGAAATTTTATTACACAACAACATTGTCTCTTGTTTTTCTAACATTTGGATTGCTTAGGAAAATGAACCCATAAAAATTCATTTCATAGTTAAACAAATGCTTACTTTTCTTTTCTCTTCTTTTTGTTGACCGATAAAAAATTTCTTTTATTTAACAATGAAACTGAATGTTTGGAACTCAGAACTTATCTTATGAACTATCATAGCCACCATGGAATTTAACGTCAATCAGACATATTCTTATCCTATACTCTTTTATATCTTTTTGTTTAAATTATCAAATCGAAAAGCCAAAATTCTCATTATTATCATGTTCGACGTTCCCTGTAAAAATGTACCAGATATATGCTCTTGTCTAAGAGTAACATCACCCTAAAACTTGATATCATCGAAAGCCGAGCAAACGGTGAAATGGGGTCGGAGGCTACCAGCCAACGAGGGCTTTCACACATCTTAAAGGGCAAAAATTTTCAAGAAAAGAGAAAATCGTGATACCTAAGTGCATTTACATTCACTTAAAGAAGAGATCTAAAGACTAACTAGTGCCTTTTTTTAACTGGTATCATTGACCTTTCTACAAGGTACTCTGTACAGGTATAAAGTGGGTCCGCGTCTAATTTGCGACCAGAGAAACAACCCAGCCATGCTGATTCCGCAGAATCCGTGAGTCTCTTAGGTACTTTTGAGCATCTCTAAATTTAGTCAAGTACTTTCTATCGTCATTTTTCTCTATGCCAATATCTAGAGTCACCACGTTCGATAATTTTTTGCCACTACGTGGAAATTTTCCAAGAAACAATTTGATTGCACTATTTTCAAAACTACTATGAACTCGCTCGACGGTAGGAGAAAAAATTATTTTTTTATACAACGCAGTTCATGTTAAAAGAATAATTTCACATCATTATTATTCTCTAGCTAAAGAATGCCTTTGTTGAAGTTGTAACCTATCGAAGTTAGAGAAATGGCACGCACATAGAACTTTAACTTTGTTGGAGGGAAGTTTACTTCTGCTGTTATGTTAATTATAAATATCATCAACATGTAATTTAAACCAAATATAAACTTAGTTGAGTCTATAGAACTCACCAATTAGAAGAATTGTCTTCGAAAACATGGTTAAGAATTAGTTTGGATGGACTTTTAGTTTTACTTTTTGCTCGGTGAAAATATTTGGATTCACACACTATTACTTTTTCTTCGAAATCCAAAACACTTGAAAAAAAAAAGAAAATGCAAACGTTAACAGGCAGGTTCGCACATTATTTTTTGTACTTGATCTTAGACAAACGTGCCCTTAACCTTGTCTTCCTTCCTCGTTTATCTCCTGCCAGGGAAAACTCCAATTATCAAAGTCCAAAACTCCCAAGCCGGCACGCCTTTTCCCGGTGTTTTCGAAGCTGGCATGTCTTTTCCCGCTGTTTTCATTAACCATTCCAAAGCGGTCTTTAATAAAACTCACAGCCTAAGCCATGACACCCCCAAACACTCAGACGTAGAAACGTGTTTCTTTTAAGAGAACATGCATAGGCTTCAAGGATTACCTGTAGTCTTTCCCTCCTGTCTAAGCTCACGTCCATTGCTTCGGTGTTAAGTGATGGTTTATCGTTTAATTTTCCGCCTTTCAAGGGGCGAATTGTCCCCAGACACAACCCGTATCTGTCAAGTTCGTGCATCCAGCTCACCATAGCTATTATGATGGGAAACGTAATTATAGCATGGGTCAAGCGGGTTACCACGAACAGGTGCACCTTTGGGATAAGTTGACCCGCAATGTGGCAGACTTCACCACTCAGTTCAGCTTCGCCTTCGATTCAGAACGTAACGAGGCATTTGGCAACGGATTGGTGTTCTTTCTCTCCCCCCAACGGATCCGACGTCCCGAGCTACTCGGGTGGATGCAATCTGACTGTTGTAAGTGGGATCCGAGACCCTTCTACCACATTTGTTGCCGTGGAATTCAACGCTTTCTACAACAATTCTGGGGGCCCCCAGCCCGAACATGTCGGTGTAGACTTGAATAACATCATGTCTGTCGACCGTGTGTGTGTTTATTGGATCAGGGACAAAATCATGAGTGTGGACTGATCAATGCTTTAATAGCATACAATTCTAGCATGCGCAATTTGAGTGTCCTCATGATTGATGCCGCGGATCCAAAAGGGAACGTTGCCAAGCTCTCCTATTCAGTTAACTTGACAGAGCATTTGCCAGAATGGGTGACGGTCGGTTTCTCGGCGGCCACTGGGTTGAGCTCTGAGTTGCCTACTTTGTACTCATGGGAATTTAGCTCTAATCTACGCGTCACCGAAAATGTAAACGGCGCAATCAATTCTTCTCCTGCAGACGGAAACACAGGGGACAAGGTCAGAGCAAAGGGGAGCAAGTCATGGGTGTGGTCAGTCATAGGTTTAGCCGCCTCCTTGTTGCTCACTCTAGTTCTAGGCCTTGCCTGGTTTGGTCACAGGTCAAAGAAAAAGATAAATAACCAAATTGGAGACGAGGATGATATCCTGTCAATCGATGAAGAATTTGACCAAGTGACGGGACCAAAGAAGTTCTCGTTCAGGTACTTGTCGCGGCGACTGATAATTTTGCAGATGCGCGATTGCTTGGGAAAGGGCAGTTCGGAAGAGTTTATGAAGGTTGCTTAATTGGTGTGAATACTTGTGTCGCAATCAAGAAGATCACTCTAGAGTCAAGACTAGGGGTAAAGGAGTACATGACCGAAGTAAAAACCATAAGCCGACTTAGGCAAAGAAACTTGTTCCAACTTATCAGATGGTATCATGAGAAAAAGGAACTCCTTATCTACGAGTTCATGTCTAACGGTAGCTTAGGCTCTTACTTGTTCAAGCACCATACAGTTTTGATGGGGGGAAAAGCAGTACAAAATCGTGCAAGGCATAGCCTCAGCCTTGCTATACCTCCACGAAGAATGGGAACAATGTATCGTGCATTGGGATATAAAGATGAGCAACATCATGCTGGATTCGGACTTCGGTGCTAAATTGGGGGATTTTGGCTTGGCTAGGATGGTTGACCATGCCAAAGGGGCAACCATGGGCTATATGGCTCCTCAATGCTTTTACACAGGGAAAGTCAGCAAGGAATCAGACGTAAATAACTTAGGTATTGTCTTCTTACAAATACAAATAGCGTGTGGAAAACGAGTTGTTGATTCATGGGCAACTGAGGACCAAGTTGGGCTCTTGGATTGGGTTTGAAAGCTATATGGAATTTGAAAGCTGCTAGACGCAGTGGAGCCGAAACTAGGCAATGATTTCGATGAGAATCAATTGGAGCGCTTGATGATCGTAGGGCTTTAGCGTGCCTCGACTGGTGGTGAACCAGTTGGTCAATAGCTTCAAAATGACCACATGTTTGTCTAACCAATCCTCTTGCTCATCGTCCTCAGCATTGATTTCAATTGCAGAATGAGCTCTTGATTTCAGTTTGACTATTACATGAGTTGTAACTTCCCAAGTGGATTGGTTCCCGGAGACATTTCGGATAATGTCTGTTTACTTTCCGTTTATATCGTGGGAACTTTATCATACAAAAATATTGTCTCTCATTTTCCAGCATTTGAATTGCTTGGGAAAATGAGTTGATGAAAATTCCTTTCATAGTTGAACCTACACTTGCCTTTCTATTTTTTAAATCGCAAATCATTTCCAAAATCCAATTGCACACCAGTGTTCGGACTTGGAAAGTACGGCCAAACAGGGGAAGAAGAAATAAGTTTTCCTTGATTATAAGTTCCCTTGAAAATAATTATCCAGCAAAGTTCATTTTCGTCTAGCTAACGGTGCTTGAATCAAATATCAACCTGCAGAGTTTTGCTTCACTATGCAATTCTTTGAAAATGGTTACGACTAACAAACACATGAATTGCTGTACTCCTCATGCATTCCTTCCCCTTTGGATATGATGTTATTCTCCCTGCTTTCTTCTCCGTTCGAGGAAGAACCAAAGAAAACAATGGCTCGACGCGACGATCTTTTGAGGACACTTCTAGTACCCAGGGCGTCGTGACGGATCAGTTTTGGTCCATTTGAGCAGTGACAATATGATCTAGACAGCTTCGAGCCTACGCATGAGTCCAGAAGCACAAAAGCTGCGCATTCAGGTGCATGAAAACTGCATGCTCACACCCTTTTGGCTACATCAATAGCTTCGTAAATGTGAGACGGGAAAAGCTGGCTAGCTTACTCTCCGAGATTAGTCGAATGTTCTAACAGTCGCAGCCCTCAAAGTCATGTGCAAAAGAATATATTGAACTCCTTCAAATCGAGTTTTCACATCCTTAGCAGCCTTCCTGCAGATGCCAAAACAATATTTGACGAACTTTGTGTGCATCCTCTCAAGAGGCTGAGAACAATGATGAAGCCAAGTCCTTCCTTAGCTTAGGGACACTCTTTCTTCCCATAAAGAAAATTGTAATTCTACAAACACCGGCACTTTCAAAAAGACTAGCCAGCCATTCTGTAATTTCAACCAAAAATAAAAAATAACATGGAACAATGTTCATTGAAATAGACAAAAAGAAAACTTCCAACATCAGCTGTAACATTTACATGGCTTGTCAAAAGTTGATTTCAACAGTACTCGAGAGACACGGCAAAAACAAGAAAAACGGGTATGAGAATACAATTCCAACAACAGACGGTCTTTGCATATGTATCGTCTCAAGCATGTGCATAATCAACTGAATGGGTCAGCTCAGTGCTTTCCAAGAAAATATTCAAGAAATTCCCTATCCAATTCTCCACAAATGAAGCCGAAGGACACTGATACCTGGTCAGACGTTTGATGACATTCAACGTACTTAATCATCCTAAACAAGCCCTCCATGAGAAATCTTTCTATTCTCTGTGATTTGACAATTTGGAGCTGCTTATGTTTGTGTCAGCCTCAAGAGTAGTTCTTCACCATGCTTCTCTTCATCGAAGCAAAATGATCACCATAATAAAACTTGATGAGCGCGGTATTTATGTCTTGGGCTTTTGAAAGATTGAATTTGTCATCTGACAAAATTTTGGGCATCATTCTAGAGGGAAACTTCTCCTTCTTCTTCTTCTTCTTCTTCTTCTTCTACTTCTTCTGATGATGGTGAGCTTGGAACATCTGAAGCTTCTGCAAGATTTTCAAGCATCAAAACAACTTCAGATGTGTCGTCCAAATAATATTTTGCTTTACTCGGCTTCTGTCCAACAGTGCATGCAAAAACGGATGCATTCGAAGATAAAGTGCCACTGGCAACAGCACCGCCAAAAATCTCAAACATGTCCTCATCAGATCTATCGTCACCGATGCATAACACAAAGTCAGCCTGTCTTCTCTTCTCGGCCATCGAAGATAATATCTTCTCTGCAACCACTCCTTTGCTTACTCCCTGCAAACCAAAATTTAAATAGTTTATCACAAGCTAAAGAGATGCTTGACTTTAGAATGCACAGCAGGTGAAAACAGGGTCGGCCATATGACATCCAAAGAATATATTGCACTCACCCTTATCAGCAAAAAGATAATCCTGTCTTGAAAAGTTGTCAACCTCCTAAACTAGTTGTCCAATGATTTGAACAGGACGGGTAGAAATTCATGAGTAACATCTTTCTCACTATGACTATAAATCCACCTCATGCTTTGCCTCCTTAAATGTTCAACTTTTATCAGTTCATTAGAAGAGAACACCACCCCCCCCCCCCCCCCCCAAAAAAAAAAAAAAAAAAAAAAAAAAAAAAAAAAAAAAAACAGAGCCACACAAAGTGGGACATTACACATGCCTTTTATTACGGCTTTTATCTGTTTGCAGGGAGAAAACTATGCTCACTCACAAGAAAAGATGAGCACTAGAATAAAAATCTCCTTTAATGAATTTTGAACACAGTGCCATGCAGATGGAAAGCTAAGATCCCCTTATGTATCATGATCCATACTTATAACACTCATTCCCACTCCCAGTACTTCCTGCCAGAAGAAATCTTCAATTCGGACCCCATACTCAGTGACCAATTCAAAGCGTTCTGTGGTTAAGAATTGCAATTGATTTAAATTGCAACAAATTAGACAGGCAAACTTGAATTGCAAAAGATTTCATCGTGGCACTTTTAGCATTGAATGGCATAGAAGCCCAATCAAGACATTCCACACAGAACCACAAAAAGATAGTTTATATCCCTAATCATATTGCCTTAAATCAAACACGTATGCTGGGGAATACGGTGAGCCCATGTTATGTTTATTGTAAATTTGACATAATGATGCAGCAAAATCAGCCTGTCAAATGGCTTTTCAGATTATCGGGGAAAAAGACTAAGTAGCACACAACAAAACAGCCTGCTCATTTTTCACAAATTAAGACAGGACTTCAGACAATGTCAGAAAGTTCACTACAGTAGAATTTCCTAAACAATGCCGCAACACCGATGCTAGCTTGCATAAACTAATCTCCCCTACTTATATCAACCAAGAGATAACTCTCATGACTGCCGTTGAATAATCGCACATAAACAAGATGGTGCAGTCTTGGGCCACTCATAAGAATACGACAACCAGCTCTTTAAGGGGAACTCACAAGCATAAAGAGAACACTATACATACGTAGTATAATACATTCATACAAGAAAAGGTGCACAGTCTCCACCAAGCTCTATTCTTATTCAGATTTCAGGAGAACAATGTTAGCTGTCAAGGAGGAAAGTAACTGCTTATGGTCAGTAACTTCGACTAAATGAATTTTCTTAGATGATGAACAGAATATCAATTCCAGAACCAATCACATTCTTGTTTTCATAGTATATGCTTGCAAATATAAGGAGATGTTATGGTAATCTCCACTGCACATTGAAGTGAGTAAAAAGACTGGAATGAACTGCAATTAGTAATTTAGTGACTCACCCTGAGCATCTTTGACATAATTGTTGATAAATGCTCTCTAAAACAAATTAAACTCAAAAGGAATACATGTTCACGCATAATTGATAGCCAAAGATAAAATGAGTACCTGAGGCTTCACTTCAACGATGTATTGACCACTTTTCACAGCAACAGGTTCATTAGCCAACACGCTCTCTAGATGGTCCAACATCTCCTTTGCCTGGCTTGATCCAAAACCTGGGTCTGCATCCCGATGATGCCAAACCAAGGCACTCTCTTTCTTCTCAATGGAAGACCCATCAGTGGCTTCTGTGTACAGTTGCATAACAGGTTCAGCCATCTGAATCCAGCCAAAATCATTGCCCTGTCCACAAGCTTGCCAATCCTCATCTGCAGACCACCTGATATTTCATCACAAACAGATAAGCATCAGGTGTATAAGAAAAATTGTTCCGAAGGGAGGTGATCCAATCATGAAAGAAGGAAATAAGGTTGTTAACCTACAATTAAGAACAACATACTACCTCATAAAGTAACCATGTTCAGCAGCGATCCCGAGTTTGCTACAAGAAGAAAGCCATTCCCCCAAGGTTTTGCCTCTTCCGCTAACCACGAACACCGTGTTCTTTGGATCAGCACAAAGCGTGTTGATTATTGAAATAACTTTTTGACTTGGCCTCTTGTTCATGGATGTTTGCGGCATTACAGTGCCATCATAATCTAACAATATAGCCCTACTTTTAGACCTCAAGTAAGCAGATACTATTGCATCAATTGACAGCTTCTTGAAATTGGGGTCCAGTGCCACAACTCTAAAACCAAAACTCAAACCGATTCCCCAGCAACGTCTTCTAAAATGGTCTTTGCATGTCCTTTCCAAATCCTGGAAGAAGCTTCTTGACCAATATGCCACATCGTGCAAGCTAACATACTTATAGTGCTTCTCATGGCGCAATTGCTTTTCAGTACCAGCCATTGAAATTGCCTCATTCAATGCCTCAGCAGTAGCCTCAATGTTCCATGGGTTGATGCGAATAGCACCACTTAATGAAGGAGAACATCCGATAAACTCGGACACAACAAGCATGCTTTTTCTGGGCCCAGTTGAATCTGAACAGGATCCTGAGTAAGAAACTCCTTCCCTGCATACAATGTACTCGTAAGGCGTGAGATTCATACCATCCCTCACGGCTGTGACCACAAGACACTCAGCAACAGTGTAATATGCGGCTCTCTCACTAAGAGAAACTGGCCTGTCAATAAAGACAACTGGTTCATAACCCGGTCGACCAAAAGTTTCATTAATTCTCTTACAGCTTGCATGTATTTCAGCCTGTATTTCCTCAAGGTCACTACCCTTTCCCCTAGCAGGATTAGCAATCTGCACTAAAACTGCCCTCCCCTGCCACTTAGGGTGCTGTTTTAGCAAGTGCTCCATTGCCAACAACTTCAGATTGACACCTTTAAAAATGTCCATATCATCAACCCCAAGTAATACAGTCTTTCCTTCAAACTGCTGCTTCAGCTCATCCACTCTCCAATCCTTGTCTGCCAGTTTCAATACAGACTGAATCTGGCCCATGTGGATCCCAACAGGCATGATCTTTACCCCAATTGTTCTTCCATAATATTCCAAACCGATATAACCCCTCTTCGACTGGTACTCCACACCCAAGATTCTACTGCAACAGGATAGAAAATGCCGAGCATAATCGAATGTGTGGAAGCCAATCAGGTCAGCATTAAGAAGCGCTTTGAGTATCTCCTCCCTAACTGGAAGAGTCCTATATATCTCTGATGATGGAAAAGGGCTATGGAGAAAGAACCCCATCCTCAGCTTGATGAACTTCCTTCTTAAGAAAGTAGGCAACACCATCAAATGATAATCATGTATCCAGACATAGTCATCCTCTGGATTTATGACCTCAATCACTTTTTGCGAGAAAATCTTGTTTGCCAAAACATAAGCCTCCCACAAGGACCTATCAAACCTGCCACCATGATTGGCCGCAAAAGGGAGCATGTAGTGGAAAAGCGGCCACAAGTGTTGCTTACAAAACCCGTGGTAGTACTTTGACAAAATGTCAGGAGGTAAAAATGCTGGGACACACTTGAACTTCTCTAACAAAAGCTGCGAAACATCATCCTGCTCGCTGGGGTCAACATCGACCCTCAAAGAACCAACATATAAAACCTCCATATCATCAGGCAAACCATCTTTAAGCTGTAACAACAACGAGTCATCGTCCCAACTTAAGGCCCACCCCTTATTATCAGGCCTTCGCTTAGCTTTAACGGGGAGCTGATTAGCCACAATAATTATCCGATCCTGAATAATCGAAGACGGAACATCCGAGCTCACGCTGTTGGCCTGATCATCGTCGAGCTCCGATATGTCCACCGGAACAGTCATCACCCGAGGAAGCCGCTTCTTCTCCCGGCCCATTACCGGGAAATTCCCCGAAGCTAGATCTAAGAGGTTGGTATACGACTTCGACAACATTTTCGAGACAATCCCAGCTCGACAAAGAACCCCTCAGAACCAACCGACCAACCCCCTCTCGCTAAATCCCTCCCCTTCGAAATGGACCCGAAATCCGCCGCGATCTGGGAACACGCACCAATCAACGCAACGCCGTCAGACCCACTAAAAGGGAACCTCTCATCTACTCAGCAGACACCAAATTGAAAACACCCAAGCAATAACACAGTGAAAAAACCGAAATTCTTGGACCTGCAGCCACTAAAGACACCACCAGACCACCAAAGAGAGGTGCAAAAAGCTCGAAACTTGACAAACCCAATCTGAACAGAAAACCCAAGTAAAAGATAACACGAAAAGAACAACTCACCTCGGCTGTCGACGAACCCAAAATCCTGTCCCTCCCTTCCCCTCCCTCTCTCTTTCTCTCTCTATCTTTTTCTTGCAGAAATTGCTATCGATCTGAAAATCGAATAAAAGAATCTGAATTCCTCCCCTTCCCAGCAAATGGATAACGAGAAATCTAGGGTTTGGTATGACCTCCACCGGATCGATCCCAATAGCACATTCACTCTCTCTCTCCCTCCTCTGCGCGAATGAAATAAAAATCGTTGCTTTTTTGCGGGATGAAAGGTGAAATAAAGAAGAAGAGAGAGCAGAGAGAAAGAGAGGGACAAGGAGGAAGAAAAGAAAAAGAAAATGGGAAATGGAAAATAATAAAATAAAGGAAGAGGATAAGGTCGGCCAGTAGGCTGCCCAGTAATGCCAACTGGCATTTTATTTTCTTTGTATTTTTTTCTCCTTTTCCGATTTTTTTATTTTTTATTTTTTTTTTGGCCCTCTCTCGTGGGTTTCGCTCCGCCCCCACGCGGTTCTTCCGTATAAGAAAATGTGAAAAGAAAAAGGAAATATATAAAATAATGATATTTTTTTTATATTTATATGTATATATAAATATCATGATTCTCGAGTCATGGACAGCAATATTGTCGTAGAATCTTCCCTCTTTTTCGAGTCGCGAAATTCCGACAATTTCGCCAATTTTTTCTCTTTTCTTTTTTATAAAGATTGAGTTGATTTTTTTTTTAAAAATAATAATTGTTATTTACCTTAGTTGGAGATGAATTGGGGTCAACTTAATCTTTAAATTAATATAGGGTTATAAATCCTCCCTTGCCTACGTGAAGGCCATGACATGGGGAAATCGTACGATGCTATTTCATTATTTGACTATTTCATTATTAATTATGATCATTGAATTGATTATGTTGAAAAATATTGACTCTTTCGTACCTACTTAAGTCCACACATTTTCCTTTAATTAAGTCCGCTAATTTTGAATAACTCAAATTTAGGATCAAAAAATTTTGATTAAAGTTCTTATTTAAAAAATTATTTATTTATTTTGTTTTGACCGGAGAGTTGAGAAGCACAAAATAAAAAGGGGAAAATCGATGCAGCTAACGATTTTAATCAACGTGCTTACATGAGTAATTTAATGTCTTCTGTTTAATGTTATCCAAGTGGGCAACTTTAATTTATTTTTTTGAAAGAAAACATTGCACTTATATATAATAAGGATGGGGCATCTTGATAAATATTTCGAATGATTTTTCATTGCAATATACATGGCAACATTGCACTTATGTATAACAAGAAAAGGGGAGCATGAATAATACTAGGGCGATTTGGTTTTGTGAATTAATTTTCCAATTTTTAGAGTTGGAAACGATGTCATTTTATTTTTCTTGGGAAAAACGAGTGTGCCTTTACTTTTATAGAAAGGATTTTTTTTTTTTATAAACTTATTTTTTGGTTCTTTTTTGGCCACACTATAAAGCATTTTATTTTATTTTTGCCAAATAGTCTATAGCCAAACATCAATTTAGTAGACCTATATAACTCATGGATAGTAAAAACAAAGCTCATATTTAGGGGAAAAACGTAATCAATGTAATCGAAATCCCACGAGCCATTTTATAAAGGGTTAATACCCTAAAAACCCCAAATTGGTACACCCATGACAAATTTATCCCAAACTATTTTTTTGACCACCAAAACCCCAAACCCAGTACATATGTGACAAATCTACCCTCCGTTAGCTTCCGTTTGATTTTTCCGTTAATTTTCTTTGACGTGATTGCTTTGACGTGGCAATCCATGTGGAAATTCATAAGTTTAATACCATTAAAAACCCCAAACTGGTATATTTATGACAAATTTACCCCAAACCTGGTATATTTATGACAAATTTACCCCAAGTTGGTATATTTACGACAAATTTACTCTAAATTAATTTTTTTCGATCATAAAAAACCTAAATTGATACACGTGCGACACATTTACCCTATTTCAATTTTCCCAAATAAAAGAAAAAATCAAGTATTAATGATACGGAGGCAATGTTAGAGTAACTGGAAAATAAAATTGATTGGACATCACAACTTAGTCAAATTTAGGAAAATTGAAAGAGGGTAAATGTGCGCACGTGTACCAATTTAGGTTTTTTACGATCGAAAAAATTAATTTAGAGTAAATTTGTCGTAAATATACCAACTTGGGGTAAATTTGTCATAAATATACCAGTTTGGGGTAAATTTGTCATAAATATACCAGTTTAAGGTTTTTAATGGTACTAAACTTATGAATTTCCACATGGCTTGCCACGTCGAACCACGTCGCAAAATTAACGGAAAAATCGAACGGAAGTTAACGGAAGCTAACGGAGGGTAGATCTGTCACATATGTACCAGGTTGGGGTTTTTGGTGGTCAAAAAAATAATTTGGGGTAAATTTGTCACAAGTGTACCAGTTTGGGGTTTTTTAGGGTATTAACCCTTTTATAAATTGGTGTGCTATCTTTTACTTTATATCTTCCACAGGTTTCTATGCACGCACTACGCGCATGCTCAGTTATTTTTCATATTTTGGCAGCATTATAATGAATTAATAATAACATTAATAACTTTAATTGGATGGTGAAATAAAATTTTAATCATTATTTTCTTTTTAAGTTATTATATGAATTCGTTTTAAGAAACCAAACATTGGCGAACATTTTGATATTTTTTTTATAACCAAGAACAAGCATTTATTCGAAATTTAGAAAAAGGACATGACTGAAGAATAAAGGTGGTTATTACATTATAAGGCCAATTGAGGAGTTCCACCAAGTGTAGTTTTTAGGAGGAAGTGTACACTTAACTTTTTCTTTTTATCTTTTTTATTATTTCTCCATTGCCAAATTTAGTTTTTTTTATTATCTTTGGAGTTATTTTGTATTACGAAAGTATCGTGAAAGGGAGAGCTGAATAAAATTTAACAAAAACCCTTATCATTGTTCTCTCATTATCATTTTTAAACATTCGAATCTAATAAATAATAACAAATAAAACTCATGTTAAATAATAAAGTTTACATCATAAAGTATGTGTAATGATATCTAAGAAATTGAAGTCCAAGTGAATAATTCAATAACGTCTTTGACCATCATTTGATCATTTCTAATCGTGAGCATCGCCCTTCTTTGCACACCAAGAGAGGCACATAATTGCCACACGCCCTTATCTTTGAAAATATCGATATTCTGTTTAACCTAAATTCCACTCAATATTATCATATGCAAACCATCATGATTTTTTTTTTGCAAAACTCCTTTGATTTTCATTATTGTAACTTCTTACTCAAGTATAATCATGCTGATGTCAAAACTTTAGCTCCATAAATCCCATTCGCCAAGTAATAAAGTTTCATTTAATTAAACTTATTCACGCTTCCCATTTTAATCTCTCAAAATTTCATCAAGCTGTCGTCATAAATCTATTAATTCGATAATTATGTCTGCCTAAAACCCTAAAAATGGACACCGCAAAAGATCTTCCCGTCCACTCATTAGTCGTTCCCATCCCAACATCTCTTCGGGGCAAGCGGTGCTAAATTCCCCTGGGGGCCCAAGCAGAGGACGACGTGGGAGGGGGCAAATCGACACGTGTCGAGAGATGCTTCGGTGCCTCCCGAACGGTGACCGTCGGATAAGATGGGACCCGGCGCCGCGTGTGCTCCCAGGCATCGGGCCACGCGCCGGGCCCCGCGGGTCGCCGTCGTCGCTGGTCCCTTATCTGCTCGGGTTGGGGGGAGCTTTCCTCAGGTGCTCCGCACCCCCGCGTGCACCCTCCCGGGCCCGGACCGCTCGGGCCTCGCCACGTCACCTGCCCGGCGGGCCCCCTCCCTCTGCTCGAGCCGAGCGGCGAGGGAGAGCGGCCCGGGCTCCCGCGGTCCGCGGCGCACCTGAACAAACCCCCCGGGCCCCTTCCACGTGGCGCAGAGAAGGACGCGGAAGCTTGTGGATATGGCGGAATAACGAGGTCGGGGGGAAGAGGACGTGGTGGGCCCCCGCGGCGGGTGACGTCACCCAATGCGTCACCGTGAGACACGCGGCGGGCCCCCATTGGCCAGGGCGAGGATATGGTTAGGCTTCGGCCCCTGGTTGGTGGCATGCGAATTAATAACGTGTTTCTTCTGGTTAGCGGCCAGGGGGATCTAGTTCGACCGCCGTCGAAATGTCGGTTTCGCCCCCGGGCCTTCGGGGTTTTTACCTCGGGATGGCAACGGATTCGGAGACGGCGAAGGGCAAAAGGGGCACGAGGAGTGCGCGTCTTTTCGGAGCGGGACCGGATTGCTGGTCCGTTTTTGACCAATCTTTTTACAACGTGGGTGTACTCGTGTGCGCGTGTGCTGTCTCCACCTAATTTTTTGCCAGGTTGGTGCGGTGTGTTGCGGTGGGCGAATTAATGGAACATCTTCTTTTCTGATTTCTTTCTTTTTTTCAATTTAGGTGGAATTATTTTTCTTTCCTATTTAATACCTAGCGAAAGAGATATTCTCCTCTCTGACCAAAAAAAAAAGAAAAGGAAGAAGAAATATTCTCCCTCATACTTCTCAAAACAAACTCTAAAGATGCCCAATATAACTTTGATATTACGAATTTATTATTGTCACAGATACCTCAATACAAAAGATTTAGGGTTTTCTAGGTAGGAAGAGAAGTATTAATACAAATTCGAGATTTTGGTAGTGATAGAAATAGTTTTAGTGTTGTGGTAGGTATAGTTTAAGGTTGCTGTTGTTGTTTTTTTTTTTTTTTTTTTTTGTGATGTATTTTTCTTTTCAAAAAGTAAAAGTCCTTACTACCAAAAGTCAAGTGCCGAATTTAAAAATATATGGAAAAAGAAATTATAGCATTTAAAACGTGTCTATTGTTTTTTGGTAGATGGGGTGCTCAAAAGCCAGCTATATCCGAATCACTTTCCTTTCAATGAAAGAAATCCCAAGAGTACTTGCAAACAGTACATTGAAATCTAAATGGGTAAGTTTGAGGGTTGGAGATACACTACTTTAATATTTATATTTTACTCCACTCTGGTGGATTTCCTCTGGAATGGGGATGTTGTGACTGATGACACAAATGATAAAGAATGAGTAAAATATCTTCTTCTTTTTATATAGTCATCTCAAAACTCCTTTTGTTTTGGCATTGTCCTTGGCATATGCCACAGGATCTCCCCAACTACTACCTGGAACTATTTATTTTATTTATTTCCCCTTTTAGATACCGAATGATTCCTTCCATTCTTTTTGTAGGGACTAATTTTATAAATATCCGTTCCTCAGGGACCAATCAGCAACATGTCACGATAATTTTTTTTATGGTATTTTACTGCATTTTCTCTGATCAGGTATTTAATTGGCATTTCTTTCCTTCTTTTTTATCCTATCGCTAACACAATGTCATGAGGGTGTATTCTCAGATAGCATGAGGCCAAAAGAATGCATGAATTTACATCCTAGGACATACATGCTCACATTTTTCAAAGTGACTTGAAAGAATGCATGGGTTTCTACTCGAAAGATAAAATATTTGTCGGAAAAATAAAGTCACTGAAGGAAAAGTCATGCAATTTTGGATCGGTCGAAAAATGGGGATACTTTGGTCTTGCAAATATAAGCTGATGCATGTTTTTGTGGGCATTTGGGAATTAATGTATATATTGAAATGAAAAGATTGAAAAGATATGTTTGAGGTTTGTGTAAATTGTGAGACAAAAATATGCAATATTGGTAGCTAATTCCTTCTCAATGTAAATCATATTGAAAACAGGATTGGCGGAGTGAGCTTCGCCATGAAACGAGTAACAAGTGCTCTCTTAGGAAACTATCCCTTTTTTTGCTTTTTTGTTTTTACTTTTTCAATGTTAGCATGATGGAAAATGCATTGGACCCAAACATTGCAAATCTAGGCAAGGTAGAACAACTATAGGAAGTACGGTACAATCATTCTATACCAGTTATAACCGTGGAAAGGAGTTACACTTCTTATAGCCAACAATTGCAGCATTGTCGCAGCCAGAACACCTACGACACCTCGCGATAAAATTATTTTTTTACGTAGGTTTAAGGTGCTGCACGCTAGAAGGCAATCTTTTTAATTACATTTCTATCAAACTCACTATTATGGACTTGATAGTCAATCAGCACCTATATTTAAATTGCCATTTTTTTGGGCCATAATGGGGGAAGCACCGTAGCCCACTGCCTATAATGGTGCTTGTTCACAAATTAGGGCAGCTTTTGGGCCTTTTTAGCAAAAATAATTCTTTATTTTTCGAGCCCAATAAAAGTCAAGCCCAGATTTGGAGGATTTCCCGATGTGGATCGTGGCATTAGTGATTGAACAGAAAAAATAAAAAAATGATACGTCTTTCGGATTTGAATAATATTTAACATATAGAGAGATAACCTCCTCTATACTCTCACATAAAGTAAAGAAGGCCTCCTATTTTAAGAAGATAATAATCCATCTTTTTTTCCCAAAAAATCCCCTTACTTTATGAATTTTTTGTGAATGAACAAATGCATGAATTGATAACTTCAGTTTATCTATCGCATATTTTAATTTTGAAATTTAAATCATTTATATTATAAACAACCTTATTGGAAAATATTCAAATCTGAAGTATTATTCTCTTCCCACATGAGGACAATTCTTTCATGTTGCATCAATAACTTCTTTTTATAATTAATAATGCAAATATTTTACAAAATGACGATTTTTTAGGAACTTTTAAATGTCAAGTCATTTACATTCACGCAAGACGTCAATCCTTTGGCCGGTTCTATGTTATTTTCTTCGGATAGAATCAAACATGTTGTTCGAAAGGGAACATTTGGGACTGTTCTTTTGTGAGACTCAATTTAATTTAGATATAATTGTTTTCGTAAGATTTAAATGCCTTGGTCTTGTGAATAAGTTTAGTCAATGAATTTTCAAAGTGCACCTACGAATTGTCTTTAAGAAATGCTAATCGTGTTGCATGATTTGTGGGTTCATATAGAAATTATGCAATGAAAAAACTTCTTTTCTGACAAAAGGCTCGATGTCGGAAGAAGTGAGAAGGGCTACAGCCTACAGGCAGTAGATATGACCATCTAACTTAGATTATTAGGTGAAAGTGTTGTCAAATCATTATCATTTTAATCTTCCCTCTCATGTTGAAAGTGTGAAAATTGATCATACGCGGACAGTGTCTTACCAATTTCCTTGATATCTAGTTGTGTGATTATTTTTTATTTATCTTGAATAACATTAAGTTATTAGATAGAGATGTAGCTTATTACTTGACTGCAACGATAAATGTTGATCATCATTAAAGGTGATCCTCAACCTTTTGAGATCGAGTTAGTGGTCAAAAAAAAAAAAAAACCAAATTTGTGTAAGGTAGGGGTGCACAACACAAATTTGTTTCTCATTCCAATAAATTCATGTCTGATCTTTTACATGGTTCTAATTTACGCTTGATTTGATCCATGTAGATAACTTTAACTGTTCTTATGTAAGTTTGGCTTCTTATGAAAAAATAACATGTCTATGATTGAAATTAGATGGTAAATTTTGTATGCAAACTACAAAAAGCTCCATAAGAATTACAAGGAGTTGTGATTGAATTCCAGTGTTAAATCAATTGATCATTTATTTAAAACAACATTACAAAGCTTGTCCACTTTTTTTTTTTTTCTTTTTTTCCAGACATACAGAAAGAGGAGATGAGAGGCGATCGGCTTCAGCATTTAGGTCTGAGGGTAACCATACGCGTCTCAAACACGTGACTACACATTCTAGTTGAGCCATAGTTACTTAGCATATCCTGTCGGTATTGGAGCCCACTACCACAGCTCTGCTGGAGTGCTAGATGTCCATTGACCAATTCATCAATATAAGAATCACATACTACTATTGCAAACCGGTTCGAACTCGAGGCTTCATGGATGAGAATATAACTCCCCGTATCACTTAGACTAACATCACCAGTGGTCCTATTCTTGTTCTTCTTTTTTGTGGTCTAATCCTATTCTTGTTCTTTTACTGTCCCTAATTGTTCCATGTCCGACCAAAGAATATATAATTGGTCCACAGGATGGAAGAACTGAGTATATAAGACTACTAACTAGTCGTGACTCACCAAAGTTTGGACTTTAAATTGCAATAATATGTTATGCATATGATGAAAGGGAAGTGTGAAGAAAACTTCCTCTAATCAGCCTTCTCTGATTCGTGAATTATAGATTTGGGACTTTACCCACATTTGGTTGATGTTTACAACTTGTAGCTCACCAAACAAGATGGTGGTTGGAGAAAAATATAGCCCATAATGAAATATATTTGGGTTTACTTTTTTTTTTTTTTTTGGTTGGTTATTTTGAGGTCTACTTAGTTGATGCTAAACTTTTTATTTAGGTTCACTTAGTCTTTACCCAAAGAAGAAAGAAAGAAGTTGATGCTAAACAATGACTATGGCATAAGTAAATAATCAAACAAATTATGTGAAAAAACCATATTTGCAAGAATCCAATAAGAAACTAGTTATGGCATCACGTTAGAAACTACTCTTAATAAGAATACTTAATTTTTTGTTGACTGATGTTTCTAGAGATTCCGCTGCCATAATTAACATATTCCACCCTTGATATTATTAGTAATTACCAGTGCAAAGTTTTCGATCCACTACTTCTGGACCTATCATAACATCCAAAGTTCAATTATCTGCAGCATCACTCTTAATATATAATAAAGACCAATCATCACATAGTGACGTTGAAGGAGAAGATCACAACTTTATTCATGTTATATATAGTAGCTACTCAACTACGCCCTTTTTAACATATAATGTCGACATATCTCAGATATTCTAATCCCCACCACAAAAAAACCAGAAAATTATCCAAAAGTTAACTAGCTGAAATTATAGATGCAGAAAAGAGCAGCTGAAATAACACTAGAGAGTGTTACAACTAATAGCCAGAACCGGGGCTGATGACGGAGCGCAAGATTCGGCTGGGCCTCATGAGGTGTCTGGCAAGCAGCTTACGGTCGACCGGTGAGGCATGACCCCTCTTGCTAGGGGCCGAGCCAGGGACATCGCCCTTGGGAAGGACACTGAAGATCAAGCTTGCCTCTATAAATGGCATTCCCTTCTTCTTCTGCTTCTCTTCCTTCATTTCCAAAACCTTTCTGGCTTCAGTACTCCAAGCAAATGCAGCGAAAACGATCATCAAGGTCATGAGCAGCACTATGCTAAACCGAGCCATGTGTTTGTGTGTGTGTGTGTGTGTGTGAGAGAGAGAGAGAGAGAGAGATGTTGCTAGGTTTCCAGAGCCACTAAGAAGACAAGGTTGTATGGAGGGTTCTGTCGTGGCTGTGTTGGGCCATGGACAAGTATTTATACATACCAACTAATGCGATACTTGTTTATACAATGAAGGATTATAATTAGAAACCATAATCGATGGCAAATAAAAAATGCATACATGTACTTTTCACATATAGCATCACTTGGAGGACACATGTGCTTTTCAAGAAAGTCGTTATTCAAAAATGTAGTCTTCTATAGTTTGGTTTTGTCCCACGTCACCTTAGGTTTCGTATCACCTTCGAGCACAAGGCAGTGAATCTTCATCGATTTCCTTCTTTACCAATTTATGTCGTTCAAAACTTCCCTAAAATAAAGGAAAAAAGACAAAAGCTGCACAATGCTAGTTTTATGAGGACTACGTGGAAAATCATCTTACAAAAAGAAGTTCCTTCACGAAATTAAGTATATTTCTTGGATAATTTTTTTCGATTATTATTTTGTCGTTCTTGATGATTATGCCCATGCTCGTTGACCATTTTTATCATGGAGGATACGATGTGACAGAAAACCAAGATTTTAAATCCAAATCAACACCTAACTCCTCCAAGGACGTAGCGACAACTCCAACTTCAAGGTCAGATGCTGATCTGGATGATCCACGGGAACTATGAATAACCATTTTACATTTGAAGATATGATCTGCTTGCATGAATACTTGTGATTATATGCAAATGATTAAAGAAAAATTTCGGCAATTACATGATGTAAAGAGGTTTCGTTTTCAAATAATCTTAGTATCCTTCAATTTTATGTCAAAATATTAAGTATTTATGTGTTTGGTATAAATATAACTATATTGTAAATTGGCTACAACACATAACTATATTGTAAATTGGCTACGTTGCAGTTGTATTGCAATTTGTGTGTTTGGTAATGCATATTTTAAAATTGTAGCACCTTAAAACTAATTGAAGCCTGCCATAAGCCATTGGAATAATGAGGGTACTATAGGGTTTTTCCCCCACACAAGGCCTTGACTTTCTCTCGTGGGATAAACTTGTTCCAACTTTGAACTGTCTCATAAAAAGACAAACTTCACTCAAGGAACAAATTTGGCCACCGATAAACTCTACTTACGAGACGTTTGATCTGTTAAATGGAAAATGAGATAACCCGCTGTCAGTCATTGGAACTATGAGGGCTCTGTTGGGTTTTAGAGATAGAGAGAGAGAGAGAGAGAGAGAGAGAGAGAGAGAGATGTGGGTTGTGATTTGGGGTTAGGTTTCTTGAGCAAATTAAGATCTGGGGGAAAATTGGTGGACTCAATATGGGGTCGGCTTCATCAGATTGAGAGAGAGTCATCGGTGAGAGTCTCAATTTGGGGTCGATTTCATCAGATTGAGAGAGAGTGATTGGCGTGGTCAATTTGGGGGATGTGGATTGTGATTTGGGGTTAGGTTTCTTGAGCAAATTAAGATCTGCGGGAAAATTGGTGAACTGACTCTCTCTCTCTCTCTCTCTCTCTCTCTCTCTCTCTCTCTCTCTCTGTGTGTGTGTGTAATTTAGAACCACAAGTTGACTTTGTCGGTTTCTTTGGAAGAGAGAACAAACTAATTTTTGTTTAGAGTTTTTGCCACATTGGCTGACATGACTTTGGAAGTAGGGGACGAATTTATCCCACTGATGAAAGGGGCCTTATTTGGGGAAATGGTCGCTGCGGCCGTGAAGAGTTTGCCGAGCACTTCATAAAAGTTGCAACTTCCCTTTCCACGACTAGTCTGCTGCGACGGGGCTGCACCAAACACGCTAAACACAACTTCCTTCGAATAATGGTCTAAAAAAGTTTTGGATAATGGCAGTGCAACTCACTATTTCCAAGTGTAGGACTAAAAGTGAGAAGAAGTTTGTTTATAACCAACTTAGCCATCTTTTATATTGCTACACAAGACCAGGTTGCCTATTTATTCACCTAGGATCTTTCAACTGGCTATTTTTACTTTGTTATCAAAAGCCAACTTTATATTCTGGACAGACAAATTTGATGGGTTCTAATGGACGATTTGATTGGCAAAAAATTATCAAGAAATTCAATTCCAAACTAATGACTGAAACTCCTCCAAGGAAATAAGCAAAAACTTCAACTTGAAGCTCATGTGATGATCTTGAATACCCTATAGATTGCATGGTATGCTTGTTTTCATACTCATGACTATACATATACAATTCACCAATGAAAAATTCAGCCATGAATTACTTCTTCAAGAGACTAAAGGCAGGTATTGCGTGCACTGACTTTCTTTCGAACTCATTGAACAAGACAAGTCTTATCACACCTTTCCTTAACTAATCAAAAGAAAAATAATCAAAAGGACCATCGAAGTTGATGGATGAATAATATAGTGTTCTTCGTTCATGTTGGTAGTTAATATGTAGCAGTCCGAGTGCTACTGTCATCCAGGCCAATCGTATTTCACCTCGGAAGAAGCCAGAAGAAGAGGATCTCATACTTTCTTTAATCTGCTGTTTTCTACAAATGAAAGGTTGAACGCTCGAAAAGCACCTTCGATTACCTAAAACATTAAAATAACAAAACCCCAATGGTCCAAGTTAGCGCCGTCGACTCTTATGTCAATGAATCCATCCACATCTTTCGCCAGTCAACTCTTGGGTAACTTTGAACAGCAGGGCCGCCACACTTCTGGCATTTTCGATCTGTCGTTTGCCTTAGGATAGTTTTGAGATTGCACTTGCAAGATCGCACATTCAGATTGTCCTTTTGCTCTTTCATAAGACATATATAAATACGTGTCTTACGCATGTCGTTATCAGGTAAAGTGGGATATCACCGCGGATTAGGCATTCATCTGGGAACTGGCCGGATATCTCAGTGTTGCAATTATTTATAGTTTGGCCCAAGATAGTATTGCGACTGTTCCTGTGAAAACAACGTTTTGATCTTGATTGATACATCGTCGGCTTAATGAATCCATCGTACCATCTTACATTATTGTGCAAGATTTTGCGATCGATCTTATGTAAGAACGAGGCACTCGGTGTCCGTTCGTATTGTCTCTTTCCTCTACCTTCTTTTGTCCGACTCTCTGTCTCGTAATCGCATCTCTTTAGTTGAATATTGTGGGGATTTGTTAAATGGGTCCACAGCCCTAACCATCTGAAAAGAGCTTCTTTCATCTTTGAAAAATAATTTTACCAACTCACCGAATTTCACAGTGATGATCTGCCTAATGCACTTGGAACTAGAATCAATATCATCAGAATTCAAACACCGAAAAGCATTTTCCTCATTTTACGGTGCCTGAATCGCTTGGAAAAATAACTTAAGGAAAGGGGATTTCCAAGTCAACAAGATGTTTTCCTACTCATACCTAAATTCAGGAAAATAATTTCCTTTTTAAAAAATCAAAGTTTAGAAATTATTTTCTAAAATATAATTAGATTTTGCGGCTTGGATCGGATACGCTACACTTGAGCATGGGAACCCCAATGTGCATTCTTTGGCCTAGGAGTGAGCATGTTGCACTGTCCAAATTGGGAACCACTCAAACCAAACTGGATCAAGCAGTTTGATCTGGTTCCTCATTTCATAAAGATGGGACCGGTGATTGTTGGTCTCTTGGTTCCGAGGGTGAACTAGACCGAATCAGACTAATAGACCAGACTGACTCTTTTTTTTTTTTAATTTTTTTAATTTCTTAAAAATAACAATAAACCCCAAAAATAGTAACAACTTTAGTATTTTTTTTTTAATTTTTTAATTTTTGCTAAGAGATCGGCTCCATGGGATCGACCGAATTGAACCAATTGGTCCAATCCAATTCCCAATTTTGTCCCTGATCTCAAAAATTGGCAACCGGTCCTCTCGATCCAGTTCTGACTCCTAGGTGGAATTGAATCGGACCGAGAACCGATCACCCCTACTCTAACCAAGGTTCTGTGGACCTAGGACCAATGCCTATGCTCGATTCCTTGGCTTCTCATGTTCAAGTCACTATTGTCTGAAAAATGTATGCTTGTCTAGGAAAATCAAATGCAATTTTCCTTATCAAATAATGGAAGAAATTTTCTGTTTTATTTTTAAGTTTCAATTCAACATTGGAAACATTATCATTTTCTTAGAAAATAACTTCCCGAAAAACATTTTTCATAAATATAACATTTTTCATGAAACACATGAAGCCTTAAAATGTTAAAATATTCAGAAAAAAGAAAAAAGTCTTTCATCGTTGTCACTGCATTTAAAAATTGATCGCATTCGTTACCTAATGTATTAAAATTTTGAATCACTTGATATTTTGTTCGGGATTTCTACATGGGCGTTCTTTCGTGATCTTTATTTTTAGATTTTGTGTACTGCATGAAGTGGGTGAAGAACGTCCGTACAATATTAATACCAAATCCCTGTCGAGTGTAAGCCATGACGCTATATCGCGCAGTTGATTTTTTGTTTATTTGTAGTTCTTCGGGAGCGTGCTCCATATTAACCTAACTTCTTGTTGGTTTCACATGAGTCGCTGGAATAGTGACTAATATCTATTTAATAAAATACAAAAATACGGACCTATCTGAATAATTTGGATAATGCCACCAGTGATCCCTCTACTTCTGACCTTTGTTTTATGTATTTTGTCCAAATTATCCTTGTACTTACTAAGTAGCGCCACTGTTTGGCCGTATTATAAAATTTGTCAACCGGAGTGCTATGTTTGACAGTTGGAAAGTTAGCTGGCAATATCAGCAGATATGCCACATTTTTATTGGAACATTATTGCTGAGGGAGTCATAAAATAAAAAAGAACTAAAAGGGTTTGTGGACTACTGAAATAAACTAATAATAATAAAAAGCCTTACTTTCGAAGTCAACTTTTTTTTTCTCTTAAAAAAGAGATTCGCGTCAGAAATTTTTAAAAGCGTCAAATCTATCTTAGCAAAAACTATGCAAAGATCAATGGTGTCACATTTTATAAAGTACAAGGATCATTTTAATTTGAAAGAAAGTACAAGGACAATTTGGAATTTTCAGGCAAAAATAGAGGGACCACAAGTGACATTATCCTCAGCTGAAATAGCAAATGGCAGGAACGGAAACTAGCATTCTAATTTTTAAATTAAGGAGGTAATCAACGTGAATCTAAGTGCCGCCTTTGTCATCTTGTACCGATATCTTAGTATGGTATTATCACTTAAGAGTTCTGCATCACTTAAATATATCATTTGAGTGGAACAGGAAAAATCAGACATTATTTGCATACTCCTCTTGCTTCCACAGATGTGAGATGGATTTTTGCGACCACTAGGTCGCAATCCCCTTGGCTCATGCTCCAGCCATTAGTTTTGACTTTCTAATAGGGGATCGGCCTCAATCCAATCTTCAAGTTCCTTGTCGACTTTATTCCGGTCTCGCCACACTAACCAATGTCTTTTTATCACCTTTCAACTTGTCTTATATACGCATATGTAATAAATTATATGCAAATTGGCAGAGATTGCCTTGTTTCTTTTTTTCTTTTGTACCAATCAAATTCTAGCAGATGCTGTCCGGTACGGATTGTAGTAAATATAATCGTAATTTAAGTCCATGTTGATATCATAATAGTTCTCCTAGCGAATGCGTCCGGCCTGCCATATAAAGAGGGACAAGCGATGGCGTCATGCGGTTCCAGACATTGACCTTGTACTTATTTTTCTATCCCACAATTTCCATCGCCCTTGCGAGGAAGGAACGTGTCTGGTCGCGTAGCGGGTGCCCGACAATCAATCGCGATTTTTATCTCTTAATCGATCCTTGAAATTGTCTTCTGCCCTTGTGCGTTGAACGTCAGCGACGACTCTGAAACATGGAGACGTCAGCGATGCCTGGCATAATCATGCACCGAGGTTTTGCAATTTTCTAAGGTCGGGTCGTTGATCGTGTTAGGTTTGAATAAATGGTTTTATAGGAGGAAGAGGCGAAATGCGTTTTGGATGCTGCCGCGTTTCAATTTAGGAGCACAGTTGAAGAAGAGAGGCTTATTGTAAATTTGTGATTGAGGTAATACATGCAAGCAATGTTTTCCAGATTGTCAACAAGTTTGGACTCAACAGTATATGAGTAAGTTATGGATTGTTGCGGTTCCGACTTAAAACCCGATATGTAAGGGAAAGATAGTTGAGATTGTCTTACATCGGTTGTAGAAGGGGTTGATGGTCAGTTTTTAAGTTTAAGAAAAAACTTCATCCTTTGAAAACTACTCAAGATTGGTATCGGAGTTCATATTGTCAACAAATCTTAACCCCATAGTCATGCGGAAGAGTTAAGGTTGTTGTGGCTCTAATCTAGGCCCGGTGTGTGAGGGGATAGATTGTTGAGATTGTCTCATATTGGTTGTGGAAATGGTTTCTTTAAACTAGCTTTTGAGGTAAGAAATGCCCAAAACCACTTAATAAGATCCTCTATTTACTACAGAGACTACTCACATCATCACGCAGCTGCCGAGAGCACTCCTTAAGCAATGAATCAAAGGAGACTCTCATAGAGAACGAGAACAACGTAGAAGCAGCAACTCAATCAACTTGAGGAGGACAATTTTCATGAACAACCTAGTTTTTCTCTTCCCACGTATAATAAATGACCATTTAATTTTCTTCAACTCATTTTATTAAATCAAATTTTGTTCAATTGTATAACCTCGTATTTTTCAATAAGAGTTCATGCATTTTGCTTGTATTTTCGAATCCCATAATTATGTTCAAACTTCTCTTCCTATAGAATTAAAAATGAATAACGACACAAGTGGTCCCACAACATTTCTTCAAAATTCAATGAGGTCCATTTTTTGTTCAATTAATCCCTGAACTTTTAATGATCCGCTCAATGTAGTAAGTGAATCGCCAAATCATGTGCATTTCTCTGATGTGGATTGCCACTATGGCCAAAATAATGATGTGAATTTTTACATCATTTTTCCATATTAGCAAATCTATATGCACATAAAATGTGGAACCCCATGGAATTCATGAATCAACACGAAAAATCTAACTTCAAATGAACAATAATTATGATAAGATCGAATGAAGTCAGAACTTTTAAGGAAATGAGTACCAAAAATAAAAATAAAAATCAAGGACCACATTAAATATTACAAAAAAAAAAAAAAAAACCACAGACTACACATGTCCTTATCCCAATTGGAAAGCCTTCAAGCTCTCCACTTGCGACGTATAGATATGAGTCTATTTTACATGGACAAAATGAACTGCATAACTCCATGATTGGTACAAGCAAGAGTTCTGTTCGCGTCCCTCCCTGGTACAAAAGATAAAGTTCAATTGCGTAACTTGCACTCCACTCGCTTAACAAAGCCCTACCATTTTTCGAGGATGCAACATATTGATGCCCTTTTGAAATGGAGAAAATTGTCTAAAAAGATCTAAGCCTGTTATAATTTTACTAATTAAGACCTAAACCATTTTAAGTTTTGTCAATTGAGTCTATTTAGTTAATTTTAACTGAAATCGTTGACATAAATGCCAACAATCCTACATGGTAAGAATAGTCTTGATAGATAATTTTTAATAATATTTTAATATTTTTTTTTCAAAATTTGTATTACTTTTTTTTGTCTCTTTTCCTTCTTTACATTTTCTTATTTTCTTTTTACTCGCGCCGCCATTGCTGGGCCTTGATGATGGCTAGTAGAGGTTGCTAGCCTTAGGTGAGGGATCTTAGGCTTCGGTTGGCGAGGGTAGCCTTTCAATAGATTGGATGAGGGTGACCCCCGCTAAGGCTTCACTAGATCGGGCAAAGGTTGGCCTCGCTAGCCCAGGTGAGGACGACTCTTCCTAGGGGACAGTGAGGGTGGCCCTTAACTTAGGCCAGTGAACTCCAGAGGCCATCGACTAGGCCCAAGGACAGTCAGCAAAGGGAAAAAGGGAAAAAAAGAAAAGAAAAAAAAAAAGGAAGAGAGTAAAAGAAAAGAGGAAAAGAAAATATTAATGAAAAAATTGAAAAAATAATAAGTCATAATAAAAAAAAATTGATTGCATAGTGTTAATCGTACTACATAGCATAAGTAGCACATATGTTAGCAATTTGCTGCTAAATTAGTTAGATAGACTCAAATGACAAAATTTATAAATTTTTATGACTCAATTGATGAAATTGAAAAAAATTAGATATGACATTACAAAATTGCAATAAGTTTATAACTTTTTTGATAGTTTTTTCATTTAAAATGCAACTTCTCTTTCAAGAGGAAATTCTCATTCAATCACAAATTCATGGATCGGGTGAGATCATAACCATTTAACGTATAAAAATTTATATGTAGGGTTCTTGTACACCTCATATGATCAAAAATATTATCGATGTGATTCAATCCTGCTCAAGTTTGAGACCAAAGGTTCCCAAGCATCTTTACTAATTCAACTATGGTGGCTGCAATCGTTGACTTTTATCTCCATGCCTGAAAGTAGAAATGTCAGAAGACTTTGAAAATCGGAAGCTAGACAAGGCAAGACCCCGGCAAAACTCAGCGAGAAGATTCGCTTGTGCTAGGGATGTAACATGGTCAAAAGCTAAAGAAGATGATGGTACCGGGGATCATGCGCCCATGATGGCCCCATTCGCCATTCGCCATTGTCCCAAGTTCACGTGTCCCCCTCCCAAAAGCTCCTTATCCGTAGACCTTTCCTCCATAGCACTCTTTCCTTCGATTGATGCATCATAAAGTCTCAGAATTAGGGTTTTGGGATTGCATCTGCTTGGGACTACCTTACATAATACATATTTTCTTTTTCTTTTCGGGTAACCATATATAACATGGGAGCGAAGATCTGACAATCTAAAAACTCATCACGTACCTTAAATCCTATAAATTGGCTAAATCCAGGATTTGGCTAGTGTTTTCTACTCTCACATAGAGAGGCTTACACATAATTGATGAGATTTGGACAAGTAACATCCAAAATCTAAAATGGAAATTACTTAACACCTTAACCAACTACACCAACCATGAAGCCCACTTAACATAGTATAAAAATAGGATAAAATTGAAGAAAATTGTCCAAAGTCATAAACCTATTATATGATGGCCAATTCAATTTTAAATTTTTAAATTTAACAATTATTGTCTTAAATATTTTGTTGATTTGCCATTATAGTCATTTCGGTTAATTTTAATTAGAAATTACTGACATGTAGTTAATGCCGGGTATTTCATGTGGCATGACCAGTATTGATATAGACAATTTTTTAAAATTTCATGAACTTTTTTTTTCCAATCCCTTTTATTTTTCTTTTTTCCCTATCTTTTTCCCTATTTTTTTTCTTTGTCCACAATCTTAGTGCATATATATATATCTATTTATCTAAAACGTCATTTTTGGCCTGCAACAGTGGACTATTGAGTAAACATGAAGCTCTACGAAAGCCACAGCAAAAAAATCACTCATCTATCTACCTATCGCTCACTATGCATTACAATATTTTCACAAGCGAGGTGAAACCTCCATGGATCAAATTTCATAAAGTTGTATATTGCCTTTCTCTGGGAAAAGCACCAAAATTCCTGAACAAAAAGGAAATTAGATGCGTCAAATAAATCGAAATTTTATATTTAAGAAGGCCTTACGAAAGAGAGCAATGGTAGACTTACAAAGGAGAGAAAAGTCCGTCTGAAAGGTACACTGTAAAACAAGCTTCGTGTCGTTTGCAGCGTTCTTCATCCATAATGCTCCCTGTTTTCTCAAGCATTCCATGGTCGGTGATTACCTTTTCGGGGGAGCTCAGGAATGCATTTCTCTTAATCAGAGGAGACCACAATGCGCTTTGCTCGTAATCGAAGCCGGCATGTTTTGACTAGTTGGGAAATTTATGAAGAAGCTGATCAAACATCAACTTCAAGACCAGTTGGACCCTAGGCTCTATTGGCAACGTGGGAGATGATGAGATTTGAGAGAGACATAAATGTGAGATTTTATGAGACTACTTCTAATTATTTTAAAATATTAAGCTGATGGATGAATGCATGATTTATTATTTAAATATTTTAGTACTCCTCCTTACGCTCAGTATAGTCATTTTACCTAATTGAGTGTGAAAGTTTAATTAGGGAGGCAAATGAGACATGATAAGATCTGAAGTTAGAGCCTCTAACTTTGATACCATATAAAATGTTATTGGACCACTGTTAACTGTTTTAAAAACTTAGTCTAGTAGATGAAGGCATGATTTTCTTTTATTTATTTAAATAGTCTAACAATCAACTAAGATACTACAAACTACTGGGGTTTGTTCTAGTGGCCACATTTCCAACATAGAAGGGGGAGGTAGGGGGTTTGAATTCTCACTTTCTTAAGAGGTTAGTGTGGGGACGATATAGTTTTAGGTGTGGGTTTCGATTTCCACGCCCTACAAGGAGGCAGGGTTAGTCAAGACACAATCTAGAGGTTTTTGAGGAAATTAAGGTAAGGAGTACTAAATTTTGAGAAATATAAATGGAGGTGTCGTGCAGATGGGTGCGATTGTAACTGGAGGTTCTTGGCAAGATGCAATTGATTGCTCATCCAAGTTTTTAAGCTAACAAAATAAACCAATATTGCTTATCGAGAATGATCATACAAGAATCTTTATTTACACTCATTCGATGGTGAGAGTGAAGTAATTTTTTTACATTGGCAGTGTTGGTAGTGGACTTGACGATAATCCATACTATTATCACTACTATTGGTAATAAATATATATCCATTATTTTGTTTCTGCATGCATATCATCATCTGCATTTCTAAACTATATAGGATAAGATAGAACATGTCAAAATCCTATCTGCTAGTGCACCTGAAGCTCTAAATCCCATCTACAAAATGCGATCAAGTTCTCAACATTTCAATTAGTTTAGTTAAGTCCCAAATAGTTTTTTAGAAAGCAAAATTAAGCCCTCAAAGAACAATACCTGAAATCCCCTTTGTGGCATAATTAAATTGATCTTCTTAAAATAAGTTTTATGACATAATTGTATTTTCTTCCAGAAGTTCAGCACTTCATTATACCGGATGAAAAGTTCAGGAGTTAGCTTGCATTTTTTGGGTGGGATTTCCTTTTGATTTGGGTAGTAAAAGAAGTAACGGGCAGACGGTTTGATCCGGTTTCGGGTACACAACGGCCTTTACTACAAAGCTGCCACAATCCATTGCAGTTTTGGCCCAAAACCTATGGCCCTTTTATCGAATGCTTGTTTCTGTACATAGATAGCATTTAGATCTCAACTCTTATTCAAACTTTCCGGTTTGCTTCTCTCTCTTTCTCCAACGACGGCGACACTGGAATGGCAAGTCAGAAGACCCCGTCCTCCCTCTCTCTCCGTCGAGCCTTCCATCTAATGCCACAGTGGTCGACCGACGAGGAATTATTCTTGTCATTGAAATCAATTTGATTGACAGCTACTCCAACGCTCTCTTAATTCTGCCATCCGATGTCCCTTGCTTTTGTGACGGACATAATTGGAAGTAGGATCTTGGATTTGTGTGAGTACTCAGATTTTGCTTTCAGGTTGAACCATGTATATTTACGGTGTTCTTTATCGCTCATGGAGCATTTTTCTGTTAATTTCTTCTTCTCGAGTTGGATTTAAATTACAAAATCTTTTAGCTTTCCATCTTATTTCACAGCACATACAGGTAGCAGTCCCCAAATTCAAAAAGAGAGAGAGAGGGAGGGATCACTTCAAATGGACGAAGAGCATACTTTCCACTTATTGCCGCACTAATTGTTTTCTGTGAAGAGAGTCGTTGGCACTTATGTAAAGATAGAGTTCTCATAGAACAGAGAGAAATGCTTATGGGACTGTCCTTAATTCACTATGAGATTAACAGCTTACATTGGTAAAAAAAGATAAATAACAAATAATTTGGAATTATTGTAGGGTCCATTCCTTCAAGATTTTGTGGTCACAACATGTTATTCTTCCTGGAGTTCCTTCATCAGTGGAATTCACTCTAAGGAGTTCTCAATGTCTATCACAAAGCGGTACTTCACGTCATTCTTTTGAAGCCTCTCAAGAGCTTCATTCGAGTACTGAATAGGAATCACTTCAATCTCGGGATGTATCTCATGTTCAGCGCAAAACTCGAGCATCTCCTGCGTTCGCTTGGTACCGCCGACTGCGCTTCCAGAAATACTCCTCATATCTGAACAAGATACATGTGATTTAATAACGCCAAGAAAGTCAAGGGGTCCTAGTCTACCAGAAGAGGAAGTGAAATGTAAGATCTGTCGAGAGAATATTTACCCATGAGAAGACTCAGGGGACTAAGCTTCAGTTCCTCGCCTGGGAAGCCCACCAAAGCCAAAACTCCTCCTGTCTTGAGCAATGACATGTACAGATCCAAAGGGTGATCTCCTGATGCAGTGTCGATTATGAAGTCTAGCGATTTCGACAGAGCCTGTAAAAGAAACCGCAGAATCAGATCTACTTTTGACACCTGCCATTCGAGAAACCTCAAGATTTCAAGTGGGTTCTGGTCATTAGACTCTCACGCTCATTTGTTCTTTGTCAGATGAGAGCACGAAGTTGTCTGCTTTCAGCAGGTTCAAGGCATCGTCTTTCTTGGAAGTGCTTGTGCTGAAAACAGTGACGTTCAATCCGAAAGCCTTGCCAAACTTCACAGCCAAGTGGCCAAGCCCGCCTAGTCCGATCACTCCTAATGATTTTCCAGGCTGATTCATGTTATGCCGGATCATTGGAGTGTAGACCGTGATCCCGGCACACAACAAGGGTGCTGCTTGAGCTAATGGATACTTGTCAGGTATCTTGTAGCAATACCTACAGATTCCACATTTTGCAATGAAATATTCAATGGATTAGGCATTGGTAGTGAAGATATGAAGACAGAAGATTGAGGATACTAGCAAATTGGTAAATCGGCAACACCAGTTGTTGAATTGTCATTGAATGAGATTGGAGTAATCTTATGTATATATTAAGTGATGCGTCCAGCGATAATCAGGCGGATCTTTAAAGCGAGGTTCCTAATCACGCACCTCTCATGAACGACTGTGAACTGCGAGTATCCTCCCTTGCAAGTGCTGCCATCTGCATAAGTGCCGCCAATCGTAGAAACTGCACCTTTCAAACAATGTATTTCTAGTCCGCCATCGCAGTTCTCACAATCTCTGCACGAGTCGACGTAAGTTCCGACACCCACATGGTCTCCAATCTTAAACTTGCCGACGTCTCTACCCACTTCTGTTATGATCCCCACGATTTCATGCCTGAATATATCTCATATAAGCATCACACCCCCAAACAAAGATTGTAATTGCGCACACGTCGAAAATAAATTCTCCACACGCAGCACTCATCACCGTCGAAGTACTAAGTTAGTGACATGGGTGTAGTTACGAGCACCGGGTCGACGGTGATGAACAGCGCAAATGGAGAATTTTTTCTTGGCCGGCAGCGTCTCTGAGAATAATCATGAGGAAAGACAAAAACGTTTGAAGAAATAGACCATGCTACAATTACATTAGTAACAAAGGCAGCATACCCTGGGACCATGGGATATTTGGAGTGCTTTAACTTGTTGCGAGTGTACAATACATCCGCATAGCAAACGCCGCAATGAGTAATTTTCACCGAGACATCCTCGCTCCCGACTGCTCTGTCACGAGAACAATGCATTAAACATTACTCGTCGGAAATGGCAAGATATCTTATGGATCGAGGTCACGCGTTCACACAACAAGATGGGCGACTTAATACGCGATTGGCTAGTTCACCTGCGACCAAACTCATAAGGAGAGAGAAATCCTGACTCGTCTCTCGCCGCCCATCCATGGCAGTTCTTGCCTGTCGCTACGCCTGAACTCATTTTATCTGTTCTTTTCCCTTGAAGAGTTGACAACAGAGACGGTTGACGATCTGCTGCATCCCGTGCAATATATATATCCCGGGTTCTTGCGCTGTTCTCATAAACGTCATTGCTTACTTCATTGCTTACTTCATGTGTGTTACTTTTGCAACTTTAATTCTTTTAACTCCCAATCGCGATAAAACGTATAGGGTGACGCCCATTTAGCGTCATGGCTTACTGCTAAGATAATTATACCGCCACCACAAGAATGATCAGACAAAGAAAAGGTCGTTGCAGATAGACATCCACCAAGCAGACCCACAAGAAAAGTCCACACAACCACCGTTGTACAAGCTAGGTTGACTAATCCGGAAGACCTAATCGTCAAAATACTAAATGTGATGGACGGAATGCAATTGGATCCCTAGATATTTTAGCTCGTCTATTCAAGTCCCAAATGCTTTTCAATATCATTCTAAAGTGAGTTGATTGGCGATTTCGACAATAGCACCATTTTATACATTTTCTTCCATGCATATTATTATTAAGATTTTCTAATTTTCCGTGAAGGAGTAGATGAATCATCTACGAAGACTATAATTTACCATATTATATTATTGCTCAAGGTTTTTTTTTTTGGCTCAATACATTAAAAATTGCGAATTAATACATTTGTGACAAATTTACCTAAAATTTATTTTTTTATCACCAAAAATCTCAAACTGGTATATCCTTGACAAATTTACCATAAACTGGTATACTTGTAGCAAATTTACCCTAAATTTCCGTTAAATTTTATGTTCAAATTACTAAGTTGAATGACATGTGACAGTTGACTGGTATATTAATTTGGTATTTTATTTTCCATTTGTCATAGTTATACATTTTTTGTAATTTTTTTGTAATATTATTCTAATTTAATGGAGGGTACATTTGTCAAAAATATATCGGTTTGTTATTTTTACTTGAAAGAATAAATTAGAAGTAAATTTGTTATCAATGTACCAGTTTAGAGTTTTTTTTTTTTTTAATGATCAGTTGGGTAAATTTATCATGGGTGTACAAATTTGGGGGTTTTTCATGGTCAAAAAATTAGTTTAGGGTAAATTTATTGTATATGTATCAGTTTGGAATTTTTCAGAATATTAGCCCTGGTTTTTTCCTTCATCTCGTAAGGAGAGGAAATTCCCTTTAATCATATTTTGATTTGTGGATTACAAGTTATGGACATCACTCACGTGTGAGTTTAATTAAGGAAAATAAGAGGGTGACGGCACCACCCCTCCTTGGAGATTCCTTGAGAAAATTGTGGATCCCTTTTGGATTCAGTGAATAAAAGATAAAACATCAAATGAAAAATAAACTAGGAAAAATAATATTACATTGACTATTAAGCGGATGGTTTAAATATCTTGGATTTCTATTGACAACGCCTTTATGATTAAATACTTTTCACACTTCAAATCACGAATGAAAATATTTATCAATGAACAAAATGAATACAATTATCAAAATAAAGAGTCAAACACCTAATTTACATTACTTAAAACTTTAATAAATTTTGCTCAAGTCATGACTATCTAAGTTAACTCCAAATAAAAGGTATGATCATCTCATGACTAACTAAAAATTAATTTTAATAAAAAATTCAAGTCTATTGGATTTGTTTAATTAAAATTTTAAACCTCAATGCTTTTTTTCTTTTTGTAAAACTCCCTTTTTTTTTTTCTTTTTCACCATGTGAACTTCCAAAATTTTCAATTATTCTGTAATTCTTTGAAATCTCATTAAATTAGGTTAAAATATAGGTGCGAGTTGCTAATTTGACTTTTAATGTATTTAGAATTGGTGAAATTGTTTTCGCGGATACTTTGCAATTGAATTGATATTTATATTTGAGTAGTTATTCAAAGTATTAAATTGGCTAACCAGGAATTTTCATTTTCTCTATGAAAAAATAACCATTGATATTTGAGAATTTTCTATCAAGATTTTTTTCCACATTGGTTCAGCTGGTTGCCCATTCCCATTGAATGGGAATTTATGGTCCACGAGATGTGAATAACAGTGCCGCTCTCTTAGCAATGTCCTTTAATTAATAAACGCTAGGTTTTCCACTAACCCGACACTTAGATTATTGGTCATTCAGGGCGTAAATGATAACCATTCTTTTCTCTATTTCTCCATTTTTCTATTTTCCGAAACAAGTTTAGAATAGAAACCTATCTGGCAACGCGATTTCATTTTTCTATTTTTAGAACAGGTTTCTGTTTCAAAAATGGATTTGGAATATAAATAAGAAGTTAAAAGTTTTGACTTTTCTATTTTTGAAACAAAAATGAGAAATGAAAACTTTCCTCATCGTTTACTCTCGTATTGCCCGCCAATCACCTATTGCTCATGGGATGTTGCCCACCTGTAACCCGCTGTCGGATGCCAGACGGTCATCGTCAAACGTCAGACATCGGACGCCTCCTACTACCACTAAAAAGAGAGAAATTTTGTGTCGTTATCAAACAAATTTCTATTTCAAAAACATAAATTTTATAAGGTTATCAAATGCGCATTTTTCCTCAAAAACTCGTTTGGAGAATAGAAATAGGAAATCAATTTTTAGCTAGAAATTAATTTCTGGAACAAAATAGTTATCAAGAGCGTTCTCGTCACTTTAACATCTACACATGTAAAGGTTTTTTATTTGTTAGGTTGGGTTAGCTTGGGGTCACATGTATGGGAGTAAACTCACCAATCAGGGGCTAATAGGTGGAAATTTACAAGGCCCTTCTATGTAACTATAAGAGATCTCCATATCTATAAAAGCCTAATTGAAGTACTGGTTGGAAGAGGTTTCTCAAATAAGGGATGAAGAAACAAGTTTAGATGTCAAGGCGTAAAACAAGTTTCGTGTCGTTTGTAGTAGGGGTGATTGGGTCCAGGATGGGTAGGGTCTAGACCTAGATCTTGTACCCGACCATATTATAATCGGTTCCATTTTTTTGGACCCTACACCTGAACATGTTTGTATTGGACCCTATACCTGACCCACCTTATTTTTTCGATTTGGTCCAGGGTCAACCTTGTTTCTATTGGAATTTTTTTTGCTATCTTCTAATATCGTATATGACTTCAAATTTTATATTAATACATGAGAAAATAATGTAATCATCATAATCTGTGTCGAATAATTAAGCATTTGTAATAAATAAATACATTAACTTTTTGACTAAACAAAAAATTAAGGATCCATAGGGCTAATTATAATAAATAATTTCATAAGGCAAAGAATTAGCAACAAACATGGGTTTAATATTAATCTTATTCTCACATCTACTATATGAAGCTACTCATTTATGCAAGCAGAACTCCTCCTACAAAAGAGAAATTACGCGAGCCAATTCACGTGGTACACAAAAATTTGGCGGTGACGAACATCATCTGTCCGTCAGACGGTGCAAGAGGGAGTCGATAATGTCATGCCCAAACCTTGAGCGTGCGAATATCCCTCGACGGTTGATTAAAATGCGACGTCCTAGAACGCGTCACCGACCCATTCATTTTATGCACATGCGGAAGTGAATTGAACAAACCACATACAACAATCAACATAAGGATAGTCAAAACATACTGATACATTTTTCAAAAACCACACTTTATATACAGCCAGGTCAAACCTACAAGTTTATATACATGAGTCTATATCCAAAAGAAGCTGCCAAGCTAATTCTACCCCATACCCTACCTACTCGAGATCTGGGTCCACTATGATACCATCTAGGATGTCGATGTCCAAAGGATTGGCTACCTTTACTCCGGACCCTTCAGCCTTCAAGCCTCGGGTTCATAATGATATCATCCAGTATATCGATATCCATAGGACCAAGTACCTCTTCATACTCAGTTTTGGCGGCAAGCCCATCAAAACCCTCTAATGGACCCTCCCGAACCCCGTTAGGCTTGTTAAGGAACCACGCTTTGAAGTGATGAGATACCAAGTGAGGTAGGCTTTCATCGACCCAAATAGCGGTCACCACAAGCTCACAGGTCCAGGTGGTCCCATGGATGGGGAGAAGGGTAGTCTCAGTTAGGACAAGAATTCACCTAGAAGTAACCTAAACATGCATCATATAGAACTTACCTCGCCTCAGTATCTCCCTGCACATTAGTACATCTCATACATCATATGTATACAACAAACTAATTCAATAACTGGAACACATCATCTTATTTTTCAAACAATCACAGGGGTCCCGATTATAAGGCCAAACTGTCATGACGTCCCATTCTATGTCACTCAATTTTGTCTCATAATTAGGTGCGGCTATCTCACAATTTTGTCTCGTAATTAATTGTCCCAATTAATTACGGCCTAACGGCCATAGCCAACTCAACATTCGGCAGTCACCTAGCATAACCGGGCATCATCCTGCTTTGTTGGGCACGGCAACGTTTACATCTAGACATCATTCTCGAAGAAGCATAAGTCCATCCTCCATTGCAAGCGGCATCTGTTGAGCTTAATCGGGCATCGACCTGCATGAACGCATCAGGACGGGTTCCGATAATGACCACACGCACATCCATGCCAAAAACATTGAGCTTTGCACTCAAATACTTCCATTTCAAATAATGGATTTGACCAATTTTCTTCATATTAAAAATACTTGGTAAAATAATTGTGCATTGTCACATATTTAAATTGATCCACAAAACATGATACTCTCCCATTTAAAATTCCACGATTTTATATAATACATAAAATATTTTTGGCGTTAAAAACCAACATGGTATTTTTCTAATTAAATACCATAAAATCAATTTTTGGCAATAATAATTCAAAAATCATCACCCAGCACCTAATTGCATAATTTAACAATCAATTTCACAAATCAATTCAACCATGATGATCAGCGTAAAATTTCATTAATTGGCTATCCCGGTACAATTTACGCTAATTATAATTAATTAAATAAATTGTAAATTATTTAAATTAAATCACTTAATTAATTTAAATGAACTAATCATACTAACCTAATTGAACTAATTAAAATAATCTAACTATGCTAGTTACATAAACTTAATTAAGCTAACTAAATAACCTAACTAACCACCTAACTAATTAGTTAGCCTAACTAAATAGCCTAACTAACTAATTCAACTAACTAAGGATTAACACTGATCTAACCACTAATCCTTAATTAAGCCTAAACTAATCCACTAAGTGCAATTAACTTCTTAATCCAAGATTAGGGCATTAACTCATTGGATTAGCAATGTGACGGGTCTATGGCGACAATGGCGCGAAGACGATGAGATCCTAAGCCTACAACATCTCCAACGGAGGGCTAGAAGAGGCTAAAAACAGCCTAGCAAGTCATAGCTGAAGGAGGAGGGTTCGGTTTTGGACTAAGGGGTTGTTTGGTAACCATTCAAACAGTACCCAATTTTGATTTTTTATTCCCGGAGTAGTTTTGGAATAAAATCATATTTTTGCTTTTAGGAACAAATTTCTAATTTTTTATTCTCGGAAGTAGATTTGGAACAAAATCAAGAAAAAAAAAAAGGTTAATTTTTGTTATCTAGAATAAATCTAAGAATCAATCCATTTTCTTCTTCTTCTTTTTCCATTTTCTTTTATTCTTCTTCATCTACTGCCATTGCCGTGGTTGTTGTCTGCCGCCATCCACCATCCGCTGTCGCCGGTCGCCAGCAACCGGTTTGGCAAGCTTGCAGGAGGCTCGCCAGGCCAGGGTGAGGTCCAGCAAGCTTGCCGGAGGCAAGCCCAACCACCGACGAGGCTCGCCCAGCCCCGCTGGTGGCTAGGTAGGCCTCGCCCAGCCCTATCGAGGCTTGTTTAGCCACCGGTAAACCTCGCCGATGGCCAAGCGAGCCTCACCTAGCCCTTGCAAGGCCTACTTGGCCACTAGTGAGGCTTGGCTAATGAGGGCCGGCCTCGCCGAGAGTTAGCAATGCTCTGGTGAGGTTGTCGGCCCTCGTCTAGCCAGTAGCCGGTTCGGCGACCGGCCACTTGAAGAAGAAGAGTAGGAGAGAGAAAGGAAAAAAGAAAAGGAAAAAAAAAAAAAAAAAGAAAAGAAAAAAGAAAAAAGAAAAAATTATTTAAAAATTAAAAGAAATTAATTTGAAACATAATCAATGAGCACGGTACCAAACACAATTCTATTTTAGAATAAGAAATTTTCGACAGTTACCAAATGGCTTAAAATGCTTAGAAATTGTTTCCGGGAATAAAATAAAAAATAATCATTTCTAATCAGAAATTGTTCTCGGGAACAAAATGGTTATCAAACACGCCCTAAGCTAGTCGGGTTGGCTGGCAGTGGCGGACAATAGTTGGGCGGACAAGCGAATGCGAACGAACAAGAGCGGTTAGTGGCAACTACGGACGGGTGGTTGAGTGGCGTGAGGAGTTAGTTGCGGCTGCTGGCTAAGGCGGACTAGCGTCGGGGCTGGGGACAGGTGGTGGTGCGAGGCTGGTCAAGTGGTGGAAGTAGGTCGACGGTGAAGGCTGTGGCGCGAAGGGGCTGCGGTGGTTCCGGTGTTGGCTGGCTAGGACGGTGAAGGGCTGGAGTTGTGGTGGAAGTGGAGATAGAAGAAGAAGAAGAAGAAGAAGAAGAAGAAGAAGAAGAAGAAAGTAGAAGCTATTCTACAGGGAGGAGGCTGGTCACATAAGGAGGGAGAAGAGAGGGGACAAGGAGGCCAAGAAGTCCAACATGTAGTCAATGGGTGCCCAGTAGAAAATATCTTGCACTTGAGTGTTGGAGCCTCAAAGTCTTCTACCATATTTTGTCAAAGCATCAACCAATGGCTATTTTCCCCCTCAATTCTTTACAATTCAAATCAAATTGGTAGCCCAAAAATCCCTCTTCAGCAGCCATATGAATTTCCTCTTCAATATCCTTCTAATTCCTCACCAATTAAATCAATTCGAAGGTTAAGAAGTCCCTTAATTCTACCCACAAAGTCTAGGGACCTCCAATGGCAATTTAGCTCCAATTTCTTCATAGGTGGCCAAAATTCACACCAAAGCAGCTCATCTGAATTTCCTCCAATTTAATTTTGCTGAATTCAATTTTTTCGCAATTTTCTGGGCTCAACAGAAAATGTTTAAAATATTAGATGAGGTTTTAAAAATAAATTGTGACACGATCGAACATTCGATTCCCGAAACCGAGTTCAATTTCATGGTTAAAATTGATCGGACGCGATTTTAGTGTGACCCAATCTACCGGGTAGCTTTTACAAATTTTATCACGTTTGACTCGTGGTCGATAATTTTCGATCCATGTTCGTGCATCTTCGACTCATCGGTGACTTTCGGTTGTCGTAAAAATCTCAAGGTTTCAATTACGGGTACCGAGTACAAAATTGACAAAAAAAATCATGTTAGTGCTGTTCGACGTGAATTTTGCAATCATGCGGAATCACCCGCAATTCAATTATGCCATTTCATCGAATCGGCCTATATCCGATCATTTTTCAATTATAACAGTGTCGTATTGACCCTTACCGATTATCACGGTCGAGCAGTCGATTTCTAATCGAATTCTCAAATTTGCCGCGTTTATATCCTTTAACAGCTTCACCTAATAAGTTAGTTAACTCGTGAGTGATCAACTTAGAGGAAAATGACCATAGGTGAGTCGACAAAATGTCCATTTCATTTATCGAGACATGGTCGAAATGCGTGTCACATATAAGGGAGGGAAGCAAGTGAGGAAGAGGAACGATGAAGGAAAAGTGCCGTGCGTGTTTGAAAGAGCCAAAAGGAAAAACACCGTATGATTGTGAAAGTAAGAATAGAAATAAGGGGAAAAAAAATTAGGGTTTTAGATCTATATTTACAAAACCGGTTCCCAAACCAATTCCAAAATTGGTCTGGGAATCGGCTCTTGGGTGGGTAATCAATTGGACTTGGTTTCTAGACCAGTTTAAACTGGTTCCGAATTTTGGGAACCAGTTTTAATGGGAACCGGTTCTCGACACTATTCTTCGGGTGGGTCGGTCCAGTTCTCGAGTATACCTATTCTGGTTGCACACCCCTAGTTTGCAGTGTTCTTCATCCATAATGCTCCATGCTTTCTCAAGCATTCCATGGTCAGTGATTACCTTTCTGGGAGAGCTCATGAATGCATTTCTCTTGATTAGAGGAGACCATAACATGCTTTGCTCGTAATCGAAGCCGGCATGTTCTGACTCATTGGGAAATTTATGAAAAAGCTAATCAATCATCGACTTTGAGACTAGTTAGACCCTAGGCTCTATTGGCAATGTGGGCGATGATGAGATTTGAGGGAGAGACATAAATGTGAGATTTTATGGGACTATTGTTAACTATTCTAAAATCTTAAGCATATAGATGAATGCGTGATTTATTAATTAAATATTCTAATACTCTCCATATGCTTAGTCTAGTCTTTGAAATAGCTAGTACGAGTACCTAGAGGGGGTGAATAGGTATACAAAAATTTTCTCGAAGCTTGCACGATATTTAAACGATTAGAGGATTTGCAACAGCTTAAAAATTCAATCGCAAGACTGAGTAAGGGAAAGAGAGAATTGAACGCTCGGTTTATAGTGGTTCGGCTTGATTCAAGCCTACGTCCACTCTTCAAGACCGACAGCCGATTGGCTGGATTCCACTATGATCAAAGAGATGTTACGGTGTTGATCTTCCTTGGTTTCTAGGTGTAGATGATCTACCACACTCACTCAAGGCGTTACAAAGTATAAACACTCTCGTGTACAATTTTGCTCGATCTCGACTAACAATCAAGGATCTTCGACTCGGAATTTTTCTATCGATCACACACTTAAAACAGCTAGACGTCTTCCTTTTGTACTCCTTCATGCCATCATAGCCGTTGGCACTTACCAAAGGAATTCCTCCAATCTACCCGTTGGACGGAATCAATCAAGAAGATCATCCGAGCTATTTAAGGAATCTGATGATAGCCCATCAATCCTGTTCGCCCATACAATCAGGATCTCGGTTTCCATGAATAGAATATTTCCAAGATTGTTTCGTCAACCATCGGATCTTCAATCGATCTTAGATAAGAATTAAAGAATCCGAAATGATTATCCAACCAAGAAATCTATTTCGAGTATCGAATCCTTAACCATAAACCTCGGCTTAGGATTTCCTTCGACACGGAGTAGAAAGACTGTCGGTGAGAATAGACTTAAGTCTTGTGTCCCGAGTCTTAAGTCTTTGAGTCTTGAGTCTTGGGTCTTGAGAGAACAAAGTCTTCGACTTTAAACCGACGGTCTCCGAACATCCGGACTTTAGATCGAAAGAAACGTTTTGTCGGCTTCAAAATATTCGGAAAGATTTCTCCAACAATCTCCCCCTTTTTGATGGTGACAAAACTTTCTTGAAGATTTGAACAACTTTGACACGCAAAACATTTCTCAAGTAATATGGCTAACTCATAAAGATTAATAAAACAACCGGACTCGCATCCACGAGACAATTGGTTAGTCTTTCATGAGAAACACCATATAACAACACTTGAATAAATGCAACCATCAAGTTCATAATCCGCAATCCACATCAGTCAAATTCACACCCAAATTCAAGTTCTCAAGTAATACTCAAAAAATAAATAAACATAACCACAAAGGTCAAAGATTAAAAAATGAAAGTTCAAATTGATTCTCCCCCTTTTTGTCGGATTGAAAAGGGTGAGAAAGGATTCATGTCCGCTTGGGAATGCGCACGATCCGGAAATCCCCAATGGACTGGACTACTCCTTCAAGCTTCTTCTGTGTCTTCTCGCGACGAGCTACCTCTTCTCCCTTGGCATTGGCTTGGAGTTGCTGAGCGAGGTCTTTGAATTTATCTTCCATAGAGACCGAAGATTCTTGTCCAAGCATGCTTCAAAGCTTGGATTTCACAAAGAACATATATCCGGTTACGCATTTCCGAAAGAATATTCATGATACTACGAAGATCCGCAGAATCATCCGTCTCGTGTACTGGCATTGGCTTTCTCGGATGGTGTGTATGCGAGACGATGGTGCTTCGTTCGGTCCGCGATTTGGAATCGATGTATCACCTTCTTCGTGCAATTGAGAGACTGAACTTCTTCCGGGTCTTCGGAGATTGTCTTAGATCTTCAGCAACAAGAGGTGTAGACCTTTCTTGCAAGCTTACTCCCCCGTCTCTAGGACATCGAGAGGGGAAGAATGATGATCATGCTCGGGATTTCCCTTCTCTCCAGTTTATCAGCCAGACGTTCTTTTCTTCGTCTCCTTCTTCCTCAACTTCTTTTTCCTTCTTTCTCTCGTTCTTCTTCTTCTCTCGCTCTGCTGAAGTTCGTTGAATGAGACACGGAACGTCTTGTTCTTGTCGGTCTGGAATAGTGGGATCTTCATCATCTTCATCTTCATCCTCATCCTCCAGGATAAGAGTTCTTTTCCTCTTTTTCGAAGAGGCACCAATAGCCTCCTTTCCTTTCCTTTTTGAAGCAGACTGGACTGGAGATTTCACCTTGAATTTCTCCATTGCCTTAGAAAGTTCTTTCAGACGCATCTTCATTAACATTTTCAACCCTACCACCATCTTGTCACACGGTCGAACACAAAAAGTATGTGGCAGTTCAATATTCAGATGTCTGAAGATCTTGGTCACCAGACCAGGATAAGGCAATTGTCCTTTGTCTTTTGACACTGCTCTGAACATATGGAAAAGAATAGTGTGCGGGAGAGAAAATTTCCGTCCCGAGTTGATCGCATACATCAACTTTGCTTCGAAAAAAGACACGAAGTCTTTGACGTAGACTTTGGTCTAAGACAATTGATCACAATCTTATGAAGCACAATGTCGATAGCATTCATCCCGGAATAGATGATTTTCTTATCAACGTCCCTATCTTTGACAAGATCCAGTAGTACGAGCGGGTGAGACTTTGATTGGGAGATAGCGTCCCCTTTCAACTCCAATTATGTCCGCCAACATATTTACATCTACCACATAGACTTGGTCTCGGACATTGAATGAAATTCTATTCGCATCCAAAAAGCTAAGATTTGAATAGAAGTAAGCGATCGGTTGATCATACCCGTCTCGTAGAGTCGAGCAAAAAGTCTCAAGTTGAAGCAAACTCAACTTCTCCCTTAAGTTCAAGTTGATGGAATCCGGAAGTCAAAGTCGACACTTCTAGGGTTGATTACCCCTCTTTTCAACAACGAAATACATTTTTTCTTGATCCTTGGATTTAAACAAATCCATCCGATTTCCTTTCACCTTTGCAGCCACACCCATTCTAGGTTTAAATTCAAGGAACATTTTGTCATCATCGTTCCCGTCAATTAGATTCTCGTCACGGCATACGAGGATCACTAGGAATGTTCGCAAGAGCCTCCTCTGCTCTTCCTTTCGGAGCAATTCCCAACTCTTCCATTTTCCGCAGAAAAAAGATACTCATTCCCATAATTTTTGTCCTTAAGAAAGTCATCTATATACTTTAATGAAGAACCGGTGTTTTTCAACGCACGATAAAGCTTATAGATAACGTAGGGTTTTTGGACTCTTACCGGGTCGGCATCCTCGATAATGTCTTCTTCTAGATTTTGACTTGCACCTTGTGGGTCGAGAGATGCTGAATGACGTGGAGGAGAGCGAATCGGACTTTGTCGCCGACTTGGTGAGTCTTCTTCCTCGTAAGATCGAAGTGAGTCGGTCCCTTCTCCATTCTTTGTGGTCCCCTGTTTGCGATTCTTGATGATTTCCTCGAAGACGACATCTTTCTTTGTCTATTGGAGGATTTCTTCACTTGCTTTTCCCAAGAGAGATGACCACTTTCTCGACGATGAACAGAGTAAAAAGATCGGAAGAAGAGTGTCTTTTAGGGTTTTTAAAATTGGGGGTAGAATGACTGTGTATTTATATGTGCCTCGGATTTGAAAATAGAATTTTAAACGGTACAAGGAAAGTGTACGAACACTCCTTTTTCAAAAATAACGCCAAAAATAACTTCCTCTAAAAAAGACAAGTTTTCAAATTTCACACAAATTATATCTCGAATAAAAGAACGTACCTTTTTCGAGATAAAATAAGCAAGAATTCATACCTTTTAGGTAAGATATCGACTTACGCCTTAAGCGATGAATGATTGAGTCTCGGGATTTAAAGTCTAAGAGATCGAGTCTTAGAGTTGGTGAGTCTCTAGACTTTAACTTCTTCAAGCTTCAAAATGTTGAGTCTTGAGCGGATGAAGTCGAATTGATTCTTCTCCAAAGGCTTTGTGAATATGTCCGCTAGTTGACTTTTTGAATCAACAAATTGAATTGAGATTTCTCCATTTTGAATATGATCTCTAATGAAGTGATGACGAATCTCAATATGCTTTGCTCTAGAATGAAGGATTGGATTTTTGGTGAGATTGATCGCGCTTGTGTTGTCACATCTGATTTCTGTGCATGAGTCTTCAATGCCAAAGTCTTGTAGCTGTTGTTTTATCCATAGAATTTGCGAACAGCAGCTTCCAAGAGCTACATACTCGCTTCCGTTGTTGAGAGAGCTACGGTGCTTTGCTTCCTTGAAAACCAAGACACCGTCCTATTTCCAAGCAATTGACAAGTTCCGGAAGTGCTCTTTCTATCGACTCGCAACCGGCCGATGCGCATCCGAGTATCCTAGAAGATTAAAGTCTCCCCTCTTTGGATACCAAAGACCGATGCTTGAAGATGAAGCAACGTATTTGATAATACGTTTCACGGCAATGAGATGTGATTCTCTAGGATCTGATTGAAACCTAGCACGATACAAACACTAAACAAAATATCAGGTCTAGAAGCGCAAGATAAAGAAGTGAACCGATCATGCTCCCCGTACAGCTTTTGATCTACTTTCTTCCCTTCTTCATCCTTGTCTATCTTCTGAGAACATGACATTGGTATGTCGGTCTTCTTGCATTTTTCCAATCCAAACCTTTTGACAAGATCATTCGCATATTTTTCTTGATGAATGAAAGTTCCTTCATTCATTTGTTTCACTTGAAGTCCAAGAAAGAATGTTAATTCTCCCATCATACTCATTTCAAATTCATCCCGCATAGACTTAGAAAATTTCTTGCAAAGACTTTCATTAGAGGATCCAAAAATAATGTCATCAACATATATTTGGACAAGTAAGAAGTTTTTGTTTTCCTTTTTAATAAATAAGGTAGTATCTACTTTACCTTTGACAAAACCATTTTGTAATAAAAACTTACTTAGTCTGTCGTACCAAGCTCGAGGTGCTTGCTTAAGACCGCACAGCCTTTTTCGCCTAAAGACCGAGTCCGGCTTCTTTGGGTCTTCAAATCCAGGCGGTTGTTCCACATAAACTTCCTCATGGATAAATCCATTTAGGAAAGCACTTTTGACATCCATTTGGAATAACCTGAAATTTTTGTAACAAGCAAAAGCAAGTAATAGTCGAATAGCTTCTAACCTTGCAACCGGTGCGTAGGTCTCGTCATAGTCTATTCCTTCTTCTTGCGTATAGCCTTTGGCCACGAGTCTTGCTTTGTTTCGTACGACTTTTCCTTTTTCGTCCATCTTGTTCCCGAAAACCCATTTGGTTCCAATAACAGTTTTACCTTTTGGTTTAGATGTCAATTCCCGGACATCATTGATGTTGAATTGTCTCGAGCTCTTCTTGCATAGCTTCGATCCAGCTTTCATCGGATAAAGCTTCTTCTATGCTTTTTGGTTCAATTTCGTAGATGAGAGCCACAAAGACTAGATTCTTCATGCCTTTTTGATCTGGTACGAATTCCTTCATTAAGTTCGCCAATAATAAGATCTTTGGGATGACTGGATTTGTGCTTCCGCTACTAGTTGATTTGTCGGGTTGATGATCTCTTTCTTTACTTGATTCTCCATGAGCGTCTTGATGATGTATTTCCGTAGACTCGAGATGGTTTCGAGATGTAGACATTTGAAGGTCTAGAGCGGGTTCGATCTCTTCGTACCGAGTCTTGCTTTGGATTCGTCTTGCACCGAGTCTTGGAATTTGACATTCATTGATTCTTCCACAGACCGGCTTTTCTTGTTGTAGACTCGTAGGCTTTGCTTGATGTAGAATATCCAAGGAAGATACCTTCATCCGATCTTTCTTCGAACTTACCCACTCGATCATTTGCATTTTTCAAAATAAAGCATTTGCAACCAAATACATGAAAGTATGAAACAATAGGCTTCTTACCTTTGAACAATTCATAGGGGTTTTCTCAAGAATAGGTCTTAGAAAGACTCTATTTATAATATAGCAAGCAGTTGAAACACTTGACCCAAAATCGAGGAGAAATTTTACTTTCAATTAAAAGTGTTCTAGCCATTTCTTGAAGAGATCTATTCTTTCTTTCCACAACTCCATTTTGCTCGGAGTATACGGAGAGGAAAACATGTGATTAACACCAGATTTATCACGTAATCTCGTAAAATCTTGATTTTCAAATTCACTTCCATGATCGGTTCTTATACTTGAGATAGCACATCCTTTTTCAATTTGAACCTTTTTAGCAAACTTTTCAAAGTACGAAAAGGTTTCAGATTTATTTGCAAGAAAATATACCCATGTAAAACGAGAGTAATCGTCTACAATTACTAGACAATATTTCTTACCTCCAATGCTCGGGTTCTTGTAGGTCCGAAGAGATCCATATGAAGCAACCGCAATGCATGATTAGTTGATACATGATTTATTTGCTTAAAAGAATTTCTTACCGCTTTCCCGAATGCATGGAGTGCATAAGTCGACTTTTGGTAAGGCAATTTAGGTAGACCTCGAACAAGCTGCTTTGAAGAGATTTTGACTAATTGCTTCTTGTTGATATGGCCAAGTTTTCTGTGCCATAGAACCGCTTCATCTTGAATTGAGATTAAGCATTGTTCTTCATTTAGCTTTACATCAAGGAGGTAAATGTTTCCATGCCTTCGACCCATGAAAGACGAGTCGAATCTTTGCTAATTCCGAACATATGCCTTCTTGAAAAGAGATCTTATAACCGATATCACACGGTTGGCTAATACTGAGTAGATTGTAGTTGAGTCCTTCCACTAGAGAGACATTGCTTATTGTGAGATTTCCAATTTTCACAGCCTTCCGAATCCCACAATACTTCCTTTGCTATTTCCTCCGAATGAAACTTTTCCACCATTTACTTGAATAAGCTTTATGAAACAATTTGAGTCTCCTGTCATGTGTCTTGAGCATCCACCGTCAAGATACCACTTTACCTTCTTTTTGACAGACCCGCATTCAAAAGAGAGTCTCAAGCTTTCTTTGGTACCCAAATTTTCTTGGGTCCTTTGGTGTTAGTAGGATGAGCATTATTGGGCCATACTCTTTTAACAGCCTCCAAACCATAGGACACTCTTTTTCAAAATGATCCCGACAATTACACTTGGAACACCTTAAAGCATTTCGTCCTACAGGCTTTACAAAAATTCTTTTAAAATGATTTTTATAAGCCTCTCTCGATGGTCTTTTCTTAATTCTTTCTTTTACTTTCGGAAAATCAATCAAAGGAATTGTTTCAGCTGTCATACCTAGACCTGACTTATTGAAGTAAGGTCTTTGGATTGAAAGAACTTTTTCAAGTTTTTCGGACCCTATTGAAAATTTCTTTGAAATATTTGATAAATCAGTTTTTAAGAAAGCATTTTCTTTCGAAAGATTGTCTTTACTCTCTTTAAGAGTAGAAACATTCAAGTCTAAATTTTTTACCTTTTCTTCTAAAATGTTTTCCTTTTGTTTTAAAACTGAGTTTTCCTTTTTAAGTTCGGAAATCTTTTTAAGAGAAGTCTTAAGACTGAAACATAACTCATCAATATATTTAGAGACTTTGACAGGGATTTTATAATCACTTACCTCAAATTCACTGTCTGAGTCTGATCCAGAGTCTGATCCAGAGTCTGAGTCTGATTGTGCCATCAGACACAGGTTGGCATATTCCTCATCACTCTCTTCACACTCGACGCTCCGTGTCTCGGCTTTGAGAGCTTTTCGAGACTTCTCACTTTTTCCTCTTTTCTTTTCGAAGAGGACATGTTGGGTCTCGATGTGTCCCTTCTTTTTACATTCGAAGCAAACTACATCTTTGTTTGGTTCCACATCATCAACGAGACTTGGTCTGCTGTCTCGAAAACTCTGTTTCTTTGGAATGAACCTTCCGCCTTTTCTATTCAGTTTTCTGAATCTTCTTATCATGAGGGCGAGCTCCTCATCATCCATATCATCTTCTCGAATCTGCATCATCGAATCATCATTTGATTTTAGTGCAATAGATTTCTTACCTCTTGGATCTTCGTCTTCATTAATTCGTTCCACTTCGTAAGACTCAAGAGTTCCAATCGGTTCGTCTACGATAATGGCATGATTCTTTGCGTCTCTCTTATTGAAGTCTTTATATGATTCCAATCCTTGGAGAGTCCACGCGTGAAGCTTGTTCACCTTCATAGGATCAGAAATTTTTTGTCCTTGGTTTTCAAGACCATTGACAATATCTCGTAAAACGACTAAACATGTCGCTTATAGATTCTCCCGATTTCATTTTGAAGGATTCATATTGACCAAGAAGAATATTAATTCTGGTCTCCTTCACTCGATCCGTCCCTTCATAAGTGATATGTAACTCCGTCCCGACTTCTTTTGCTGTAACACAAGAAGATATTCTGTTATATTCAGTTGGTGATAAAGCACAATATAAAGAATAAATCGCTTTCGCATCGAGTGCTTGTCTCTTGTTTAATTCTTCTTGAGACATTCCGCTGGCTTCAACAGTTTCTTTCCCTCTTTCGTAGATTGATGCAAAGCAAGAGGAGTGATTCCTCTTTCCACAACGTCCCATTCCGTAGGATCCTTTGATCGTAGGAAAGCTTTCATCTTGTTTTTCCGATGTTGTAATCCTTTCCATCGAAGTAGGGAGGTCTCGGTATTGCTTTGCCCTCCATCAGCCCCCGGTGCTAGCATACTAGCCATGGATCTTTTACTCTGAAGTAAGACACTTCAAAACAGAGTGAGAACACGGGCTCTGATACCAATTGAAATAGCTAGTACGAGTACCTAGAGGGGGGGGTGAATAGGTATACAAAAATTTTCTCGAAGCTTGCACGATATTTAAACGATTAGAGGATTTGCAACAGTTAAAAATTCAATCGCAAGACCGAGTAAGGGAAAGAGAGAATTGAACGCTCGGTTTATAGTGGTTCGGCTTGATTCAAGCCTACGTCCACTCTTCAAGACCGACAAATGATTGGCTGGATTCCACTATGATCAAAGAGATGTTACGGTGTTGATCTTCCTTGGTTTCTAGGTGTAGATGATCTACCACACTCACTCAAGGCGTTACAAAGTATAAACACTCTCTCGTGTACAATTTTGCTCGATCTCGACTAACAATCAAGGATCTTCGTACGGAATTTTTCTATCGATCACACACTTAAAACAGCTAGACGTCTTCCTTTTGTACTCCTTCATGCCATCATAGCCGTTGGCACTTACCAAAGGAATTCCTCCAATCTACCCGTTGGACGGAATCAATCAAGAAGATCATCCGAGCTATTTAAGGAATCTCGATGATAGCCCATCAATCTGTTCGCCCATACAATCGGATCTCGGTTTCCATGAATAGAATATTTCCAAGATTGTTTCGTCAACCATCGGATCTTCAATCGATCTTAGATAAGAATTAAAGAATCCGAAATGATTATCCAACCAAGAAATCTATTTCGAGTATCGAATCCTTAACCATAAACCTCGGCTTAGGATTTCCTTCGACACCGGAGTAGAAAGACCGCGTCAAAGTGAGAATAGACTTAAGTCTTGTGTCCCGAGTCTTAAGTCTTTGAGTCTTGAGTCTTGGGTCTTGAGAGAACAAAGTCTTCAGACTTTAAACTGACGGTCTCCGAACATCCAGACTTTAGACTGAAAGAAACGTTTTGTCAGCTTCAAAATATTCTGGAAAGATTTCTCCAACAGTCTTTTTACTTGGTACTGAGTGTTAAAATTAAATTAGGGAGGCAAATGAGACCTATTAAGATTTGAAGTCAGAGCCTCTAGTTTTGATACCATATAAAATGTTATTAGACCATTGTTAACTGTCCTTACAAATAGTAGGAAGACGAATGACATATATGGAGTCTTTGAGAATTGATTTTTTTTTTTTTTTCAGCCATGCAAGAAAGATTTATCTCGTGTGAAAAGGAAATCTAGTATGAAGATGTACATGTACTACATGTTAAGAGTCGCTATGATCATTGAGAATATATGGGAGGATCCAATGACAAAAACCTTGGAGAGAGAGGTCACTATGGGCTTGAACGGTCGTAATGCGGTAATTGAGCGAAGTTTTGTTGTAGCAAAGGGTGACTATTGTTATGGTGGAATTTGGAATTATTGATCCATTGAAAATTATTAGGACTGCTTTGGTTGATGCTATCAGTGGGTCATCCTTATTGACGACAATTAAAATAGTTGTGGCTGAACTCCTTATAGCCGAAAAGGAGGAAAAGGATATAGTGTTATGGAGTGTATCAATTTCTTGGTTATGTTATAAAGGAACGACAAGTAGAGGTGTTAAGAGTGGATGAGGCTGTCATGATTAGCATTCTTTTAGCACGTGCACATATCTTCTATTGTCAAGAAGGGAAAATCAATCCGTGGGTTGGCAATGGAACTTGGGAGCTCAAGGAAGAGGCGAGGCGCAAATACCCACATTTGTTTAATGATTGAGGCAACTTAAGATTTATTCAAATTTCGAGGATGAAATTTTTTTTAAGGAGGGTAGAATGTAATATTAGGCTAGTGGGCCCCAAAAGAAGAAAAAAAAAAGAAGTTGAAAAGTCAATAAAGCAAAAGGGAGAGGGGAGAGGGCTTGGCTAAATAGAAGCTGAGAGGTCCCTCGACTAGAAAGAAAAGAAGAAGAAGAAGAAGAAGGAGGAGGAGGAGGGGAAGAAAGGAAAGTGGTTTTGGCACATGCACACCATGGATGCCTCGCCAAGCCAACTCGACTCCATAACGCAGCACCCGGAAATAGATTAGGCTCCTCGTTTGTCCAATTGAAGTGATTTATGGGTTTAGGGCTTAAATTCGGAATTTTTAGAAAATCGAGCAGCGAAATCCCATTTTGGAGTCGTTGAGCTGTGTATTTTTGTAGGAATGGTTGTTTAGGGTGTTGTGGAGCTGTGAGATTTTACAGATCGTGATTTGAGCTTATGGTTTGTCCGAAACAAAATTTCAAAGTTTCCCACGCGCAATGAACAATATGCGTCCAGCAGCTTTGGGCCCATATTTTGTCATTTTTTGGTTTGATTTTGGGACTGTCAAGTTGGAATTCTTGTAACATGTGTCAAGGGCTCTCTATTGACTATAAGTACGTTCAAATCGGGGTTCGGAGGAGAAAGTTAATGCGCGATCAAGTTTTGCACTTAAACTCCGTGTTGCAAATGGCTTGAACAATCATCTTGGTTATACAATTTATTAGCGCGTAGAAGTCCTTTTGGTAGAATTAAGGGGTAATTTAGTTGTTTCATAGTTGAAATAGAGTTGTATTAGATTTTAACATTATTCCTCAGTTATTTGATAGGGCCTTGAATTTGATAATACAAGTATCGTTCATCGTTTGGTCGTAGACAACGATATGAGTGGTACTATATCTCTTTGGTTTTGTAAAAATCATGTCTTGAAGTATATATGTATATATATTGAATCGAGAAGAGCATTTTTATTGCATAAAAGCTAGATCGAGCAATTGCTACTCTTTGGTTGATTGTGGATGTTTGAAAAACGTATTATACAAAGTAAGTGGATAAATATCTATGAAATTGCTTTGCGAATTATTTATGGAAAGGTTTATGATGATTAGAGAAATAGATATGAAATGGATGATGGGCTATGTTGTAAATGTTATTTGTTTGGTTTAAGATATTGATTTCTGGATTGGATTTCTAGTATTGGAGAATGGTTATTTATGCTTAATATGATTGTGAACCCAGTGAGGGGTTTTTGGGTATACATACCAGGTTTAGGATATCCTTATGGGTCGAGCCACTGGCTTTATAGATGGAGACCTTGCCAAGGAGGGAATCTTTGTCGCCTTGTCACAAGGCGTTATGTCGTGACCATGATTAGGTATTGAGCAAAACGCACGTCGATGGTCCATCCATCGACGTGTGTTTAATATGAGATGAATCAATGGATAGATCATTGATATGTGTTTTTGATGGAGATTATTCAATGGACTTGACCATTGATACTTGACTTTTGATGGTGATTTAAATGGGTTTTCATATTAGTATAAGGCTTCAATGATAAAAAATAATTCTTATATGATTTGATATGTATTTTATATATTGAGTTTGAGTTAAGAAATTTGGTATTACTTTGTATGCATACATAGTGGTTGCTCGATCTGCTTAAAAGATAAGTACTACTTACTGAGCTTGTGGTTGCTCACCCCTCTATTTCCAAACTTTTTCAGGTCCTTTGGTTAGCAGCTAGTAGGTCAAAGAGTGCTATCAATGGGGATCTTTGGAAGTGGACTTTCGGTATGGTTTGAGGCTACGTCCTTCGGGTGGAAGGATGGCCGTGTTACCCCTATCCTTGTAGGATTTGGGGTGTGACATCTTGTGATATCAAAGCCAACTCCCAACCGCATGTGGGGGCCACAGTGAGGGCACTGTGCTCTCAAGGGAGTGAGAGTGTGATGGCCCAGGCAGCGGTGCACGAGGAGGAGGGATGGCGGTGCGTCCGTGCCTCAGTCCCCGGATGTGCGCAAGGAGGGGGCGCGTCTCCTGTCCCACATCGCTTAGGGGGGAGTTCTAGGCTAGTTTATAAGGCTTAGATCCCTCTAATCTGTGTAATGCGTTTTAAAGCTGTGAGAGCCGAAGGCCCAAAGTGGACAATGACGGTGCACGAGGAGGAGGGATGGCGGTGTATCCGCGCCTCGGTCCCCGGACGTGCGCAGGGAAGGGGAAGGGGCGCTGAAAACAAAGCCATGAGGGAGGGTAAGTTGGTGGGCCACGCCTCCAAAGCAGACAATATTATGTCTTGGGAGAGGGAAGGCCCAAGGGATGGCCCTTTGGCTTTTATGTTATTGAATCGACCAATCTTTTACTCAATACCTAACTATGGTCACGATACAACGCCTTGTGACAAGGCGACAAAGAGTCCCTCCTTGGCAAGGTCTCCACCTACAAAGTCGGTGGCTCGGCTTAAAAGGATATCCTAAACCTGGTATGCATACCCCAAAAACCCCTCATTGGGTTCATAGTCATATTGAGCATAAATAACCATTCTCAAATACCAGAAATCCAATCCAGAAATCAATATCTTAAACCAAACAAATAACATTTGCAGCATAGCCCATCATCCATTTCATATCCATTTCTCAAATCATCATAAACCTTTCCATAAATTATTCTTTGGTTTTGTAAAAATCATGTCTTGAAGTATATTTGTATACATATTGAATTGAGAAATGAATTAATGGATAGACCATTGATATGTGTCCAAGCCTTGTAAACTACTCTTGTAAACTAGCCTAGGACTCCCCCCTAAGCAATGTGGGACAGAAGACACACCCTCTCCCTGCGCATGTCCGGGGATCGAGGCACGGACACACCGCCATCCCTCCTCCCTGTGCATCGCCGCCTGGAATATTCCACTTATGACCTTCGGTGCCTTGCTCTTTAAGGTAACGAGTACTAAATTTTGAGAAATATAAATAAAGGTATCGTGCATACGGGCGCGATTGTAGCTCGAGGTTCTTGGTAAGATCTGATTGATTGCTCATCCAGGTTTTTAAGCTAACAAAATAAACCAATATTGCTTTATCGAGAATGATTATGCAAGAATATTTATTTACACACTCATTCAATGGTGAGAGTGAAGTAATTTTTTTTTACATTGGCAGAGTTGGCAGTGGACTTGACGATAATCCATACTATTATCACTACTATTGGTAATAAATATACCCATTTTTTTGTTTCCGCATGCATATGATCATCTACATTTCTAAACTATATAGGATAAGATAGAACACATCAAAATCCTCTCTGCTGGTGCCCCTGAAGTTCTAAATCCCATCTACAAAATGTGATCAAGTTCTCGACATTTCAATTGGTTCAGTTAAGTCCAAAATTTTTGTTTAGAAAGCGAAATCAAGCCCTCAAAGAACAATACCTGAAATCTCCTTTGTGGCATAATTCAATTGATCTTTCAAACATAAGTTTTATGACATAATTGTATTTTCTTTCAGAAGTTCAGCACTTCATTATACGGGCCGAAAAGTTCAGGATTTGCTTGCATTTTTTGGGTGGGATGTCCTTTTGATTCGGGTAGTAAGTGAAGTAACGGGTGGACGGCTTGATTCGGTTTCGGGTACAAACAGCCTTTACTGCAAGCTGCCACAATCCATATGCAGTTTTGACCCAAAACCTATGGCCCTTTTATCGAATGCTTGTTTCTGTAAGTAGAAATCATTTAGATCCCAACTCTTATTCAAACTTTACGGTTTGCTTCTCTCTCGTTCTCAAACGACGGCGACACTGGAATGGCAAGTCAGAAGACCACGTCCTCCCTCTCTCCGACGAGTCTTCCATCTAATGCCACGGTGGTCGACCGACGAGGAATTATTCTTGTCATTGAAATCAATTTGATCGACAGCTGCTCCAACGCTCTCTTAATTCTGCCATCCGATGTCCCTTGCTTTTGTGACGGACATAATTGGAACTAGGATCTTGGATTTGTGTGAGTACTCAGGTTTTGCTTTCAGGTTGAATCGCGTAAATTTCTAGTGTTCTTTATCGCTCATGGAGCATTTTTCTGTTAATTTATTCTTCTTGAGTTGGATTTAAATTACAAAATCTTTTAGCTTTCCATCTTATTTCACAGCACACACAGGTAGCAATCCCCAAATTCAAAAAGAGAGAGAGGGAGGGATCACTTCAAACGGACGAAGAACATACTTTCCACTTATTGCCGCACTAATTGTATTCCGTAAAGAGTCATTGGCACTTAATGTAAAGATAGAGTTCTTATAGAACAGAGAGGGACTGTCCTTAATTTACTAAGAGATTAACAGCTTATATTGATAAACAAAGATAAATAATAAATAATTAGAAATTATTGTAGGGTCCATTCCTTCAAGATTTTGTGGTCACAACATGTCGTTATTTTTCCTCGAGTTCCTTCATCAGTGGAATTCACTCTAAGGAGTTCTCGATGTCTATCACAAAGCGGTACTTCACGTCATTCTTTTGAAGCCTCTCAAGAGCTTCATTCGAGTACTGAATAGGAATCACTTCAATCTCGGGATGTATCTCATGTTCTGCGCAAAACTCGAGCATCTCCTGCGTTCGCTTGGTACCGCCGACTGTGCTTCCAGAAATACTCCTCATATCTGAACAAGATACATGTGATTTAATAACGCCAAGAAAGTCAAGGGGTCCTAATCTACCAGAAGAGGAAGTGAAATGTAAGATCTGTGGAGAGAATATTTACCCATGAGAAGACTCAGGGGACTAAGTTTCAGTTCCTCGCCTGGGAAGCCCACCAAAGCCAAAACTCCTCCTGCCTTGAGCAATGACATGTACAGATCCAAAGGGTGATCTCCTGATGCAGTGTCGATTATGAAGTCTAGCGATTTCGACAGAGCCTGTAAAAGAAACCGCAGAATCAGATCTACGTTCAACACCCGCCATTCGAGAAACCTCAAGATTGCAAGTGGGTTCTGGTCATTAGACTCTCACGCTCATTTGTTCTTTGTCAGATGAGAGCACGAAGTTGTCTGCTTTCACCAGGTTCAAGGCATCGTCTTTCTTGGAAGTGCTTGTGCTGAAAACAGTGACGTTCAATCCGAAAGCCTTGCCAAACTTCACGGCCAAGTGGCCGAGCCCGCCGAGTCCAATCACTCCTAATGATTTTCCGGGCTGATTCATGTTGTGCCGGATCATTGGAGTGTAGACCGTGATCCCGGCACACAACAAGGGTGCTGCTTGAGCTAATGGATACTTGTCAGGTATCTTGTAGCAATACCTACAGATTCCACATTTTGCAATGAAATATTCAATGGATTAGGCATTGGTAGTGAAGATATGAAGACAGAAGATTGAGGATTCTAGCAAATTGGTAAATCGGCAACAACAGTTGTGGAATTGTCGTCAAATGAGATTGGAGTAATCTTATGTATATATTCAGTGATGCTTCCAACGATAATCGGGCGGATCTTTAAAGCGAGGTCCATAATCAAGCACCTCTCATGAACGACTATGAACTGCGAGTATCCTCCCTTGCAAGTGCCGCCATCTGCATGAGTGCCGCCGATCGTAGGAACTGCACCTTTCGAACAATGCATTTCTAGTCCACCATCACAGTTCACGCAATCTCTGCACGAGTCGACATAAGTTCCGACACCTACATGGTCTCCTATCTTAAACTTGCCGACGTCTCTATCCACTTCTGTTATGATCCCCACGATCTCATGCCTGAATATATCTCATATAAGCATCACACCCCAAACAAAGATTGTAATTACACACACGTCAAAAAGAAATTCTCCACAAGCAGCACTCATCGCGGTCGAATTACTAAGTTAGTGACATGGTTGTAGTTACAAGCACCGGGTCGACGGTGATGAACGGCGCAAATGGAGAATTTTTTCTTGGACGGCAGCATCTCTGAGAATAATCATGAGGAAAGACAAAAACGTTTGAAGAAATAGACCATGCTACAATTACATTAGTAACAAAGGTAGCATACCCTGGGACCATGGGATATTTGGAGTGCTTTAACTTGTTGCGAGTGAACAATACATCTGCATAGCAAATGCCACAATGAGTAATTTTCACTGAGACATCCCCGCTCCCGACCGCTCTGTCACGAGAACAATGCAATAAACGTTACTCATCGGAAATGGCAAGATATCTTACGGATCGAGGTCACGCGTTCACACGACGAGATCGGCGACTCAATACGTGATTGGCTAGTTCACCTGCGACTGAACTCATAAGGAGAGAGAAATCCCGACTCGTCTCTCGCCGCCCATCCATGGCAGTTCTTGCCCGTCGCTACGCCTGAACTCATTTTATCTGTTCTTTTCCCTTTGAAGAGTTGATAAAAGAGACGGTTGACAATCTGCTGCGGCCCGTGCTATATATATATATATATATGTATATCCCGGGTTCTTGCGCTGTTCTCAAAAACGGCATTGCCTACGTCATGTGTATTGCTTTTACAACTTTAATTCTTTTTACTCCCAATCGGGATAAAAACGTATAGGGTGACGCTCATTTAGCGTCATGGCTTACTGCTAAGATAATTATACCGCCGCCACAAGATTGATCGGACAAAGAAAAGGTCGTTGCAGAGAGACATCCACCAAGTAGACCCACAAGAAAAGTCCACCCAACCACCGTTGTACAAGCTAGGTTGACTAATCCGGAAGACCTAATCGTCAAAATACTAAATGTGATGGACGGAATGCAATTAGATCCCTAGATATTTTAGCTCGTATATTCAAGTCCCAAATGCTTTTCAATATCATTCTAAAGCGAGTTGATTGGCGATTTGGACAATAGCACCATTTTTTACTTTTTCTTTTTTTTTCTTCTCCCTTATTTTTTTTTTCCTTTTACTCGCGTCAGCCATTGTTGGGCCTTGATGATGGCTAGTAGAGGTTGCTGGCCTCAGGTGAGGGATCTCAGGCCTCAGTTGGCAAGGGTTGCCATTCAATAGATTGGATGAGGGCGGCTCTCGCTAGGGCTTCGCTAGATTGGGCAAAGGTTGCCCTCGCTAGCCCAGGTGAGGGCAACTCTTGCTAGGGGACAGTGAGGGTGGCCCTTGCCTTAGGCCGGCGACCTCTAGAGGCCATCAACTAGGCCCAAGGACAGTGGGCAAAGGGGAAAAGGAAAAGAAAAGAAAAGAAGAGAAGAGAAAATACAAAAAAAAAAAGAGTAAAGGAAAAAAGAAGAAAAGAAAAAAAAATTAATAAAAAATTGAAAAAAATAATAAGTCATCATAAAAAATTGTCCGCGTAGTGTCAATCATACTACATAGCATAGTTAGCATACACGTTAGCGATTTGCTGCTAAATTAGTTAGATTGACTCAATTGACAATTTAAAAAAATTTATGGCTCAATTAATGAAATTGAAATAATTCAGATATGAAATGACAACATTATACTAAGTTTATAATTTTTTTGATAATTTTTTTCATTTAAAATGCGACTTCTCTTTCAAGAGGAAATTCTTGTCTAGTCACAAATCCATGAATCGGGTGAGATCATAACTGTTGAAAATATAAAAATTTATATGTAGGGTTCGGTACACCTCTTATAATCAAAGATATTATCATTGTGATTCAATCCTGCTCAAGTTTGAGACAAAAGGTTCCCAAGCATCATTACTAATTCAACTATGGTGGCTGCAATCGTTGACTTTTATTTCCATGCCTGAAGGTAGAAATGTCTGACTAGTTTGAAAATGGGAAGCTAGACAAGGCAAAACCCCGGCAAACTCAGCGAGAAGATTCGCTTGTGTCAGGCATTTAACATGGTCAAAAGCTAAAGAAGATGATGGTACCGTGGATCATGCGTCCATGATGGCGCCATGAGCCATTCGCCATTGTCCCAAGTTCAGGTGTCCCCCTCCCAACAGCTCCTTATCCGTAGACCTTGCCCTCATAGCACTCTTTCCTTCGATTGATGCATCATAAAGTCTTAGAATTAGGGTTTTGGGATTGCATATGCTTGGGACTACATTTCATAATGCATATTTTTTTTTTCTTTTTTAGTAACCATAAATAACACGGGAGCGAATATCTAACAATTTAAAAGCTCATCAGGTACCTTAAGTCCTATAAATCGGTTAATGTAGGATTTGGCTACTGTATTTTGCTCTCACATAGAGAAGCTTACACATAATTGATGAGATTTGGACAAGTGACTTTCAAAATTTGAACTGGAAATTCCTTAACACCTTAATTAACTACACCAATCGTGAAGCCCGGTTAACATAATATGAAAATAGGGTAAAATTGGAGAAAATTGTCCAAAGTCATAAAAATATTATATGATGGCCAATTCAATTTAAAATTTTAAAATTTGACAATTTTATTCTTAAATATTTGATGATTTGTCATTATAGTTATTTCAGTCGATTTTGATTAGAAATTGCTAACATGTAGCCAATGCCGGTTATTTTACGTGATACAACCAGCATTGATATTGACAATTTTTTAAAAATTTTATGAACATTTTTTTCCAATCCTTTTTTATTTTTCTTTTTTCCTTATTTTCCTTATTTTCTTATTTTTTCTTTGCCCACAATCTTAGTGGATACATACATATATATATATATATATTTGTTTATCTAAAATGTCATTTTTGGCTTGCAACAGTGGACTATTGAGTAAATATGAAGCTCTTACAAATAACGAAAGCCACAGCAAAAAAATCATTCATCTATCTACCTGTCGCTCACTATGCATTACAATATTTTCACAAGCGAGGTGAACCCTCCATGGATCAAATTTGATAAAGTTATATATTGGCTTTCTCTGGGAAAAGCACCAAAATTCCTGAACAAAAAGGAAATTAGATGCATCAAATAAATCGAAATTTTATATTTAAGAAGGCCTTATGAAAGAGAGCAATGCTAGACATACAAAGGATAAAAAAAAGTCCGTCTGAAAAGTACACTGGAAAACAAGCTTCGTGTCGTTTGCAGCGTTCTTCATCCATAGTGCTCCCTGCTTTCTCAAGCATTCCATGGTCGGTGATTACCTTTCCGAGTGAGCTCAGGAATGCATTTCTTTTGATCAGAGGAGACCACAATGTGCTTTTCCTGTAATCAAAGCCTGCACGTTCTAACTCGTTGGGAAATTTATGAAGCTTATCAAACATTGACTTTGAGACCAGTTGGACCCTAGGCTCTATTGGCAATGTGGGAGTATCGCGACCTTCCCGAATTTTTTTTAAGGTGAATTATTCGAAAGGGCTAATGGATTACTAAGTCCGAAGACTTGGCACAGACCCTCCCAAGTCCTACCAATCGCGACTTGATAGAAATTAATTCATTTAAACATGCAATTTCAATTTGGAGCCGCCACTTACCAATTAAAGCTGGTTAGAAACCTAAGTAAAGTATGGGAGATTATTTTACTATTGCGAATCAGAGATTCAATAGGTTCGGGGACATAGTTACGCTAGATTAGTCTAACGTCCTTTCTGTACCTTTTATTTTAATTTTAAAAATATTTTGCAGGCAATGTTGATTAATTTAAACCTAAGCTACTAACATGCAAATGGTGATCATGCGAGTGCGCAATCAATAAAATAATATTCAAATAAAAAAATGCTAATAAAATTGCATGTCCTAAACATGATTTCTAAATGACATGACACCTAATTTTTCTTTTTCTTTTTCTTTTTTAAAAAATGTTAATTATATGCTATCTTAATCTAAATTTAATATGCATGGATTTTACTTTAATGATATGTGAGATGCAATTCATATGGTATGACTTAAACTTATCACTATATGTATGCAATCTAATTTATATAATCCTAAATATGCATGTGCTACGTAATATGGAATGAATGACATGGTATTTATACATGCATGCTCTTTTTTGATTTTTTTAATGATGATTCATTTTTTAATGCATATATGCAACCTATGCTAAATAATGATGATATGAAATGAGATTAATCATGAATTAACCTATTAACTAACCAAGGAAATGATCTTTTTTTTCTTTTTTAATGACAGAATGTTTTTTTATGGAAAAGAAGGTAACTTAATGGTGCAATGATCATCTTTTAGCATTTTCCTTTTTATTAAAAAACAATTAAACTATAACTCATATGGCATGCATAACATTTTTTTTTGTTCCTCTTTTTGTTTTACTAAATGAAAATTGACTTAATCTAAAACTAATTAGACTAACTAAAGTGAATGATGTTCTAATTTATTTTAGGAATCAATTTAACTTAAATTATATTTTATCCTAAAAGCTATATAAAGAAATCAAGACATGCCAACATTATTTAAAATTAGCCCTAACAAAAATCACCCATCTAAAAGTATAATCTAAAAATTACAATCCTATAAATGCAATTCTAATTTACTAACCCAAACAATACAGTCCTAATTTACTAAACCTAAATGCTCTAATGCAATATTTAGATTTTTATGTACTTTTCGATTTTTTTTGATTTTTTTGATTTTTTTAATCTTTCCAAACAAGCAATTATTTTTAAGGAATGAAGATAAGAATTAAAATAACCAAAAAAACAATCTGTTGTCTCACGGATTAAATTAACAATTATTTTAACTCTATAATGATTTAACAATTGAAATGCTATAAAAAATTCCTAAAAATTAAAGTAATTAAAAAAACGACCCGCCGTCTTGCGGGTCAAATTAATAATTATCATAATTTGGGATAAAATACCTGCAGTTAATGCTTACGAGATCTACAAATATTAACATACAATATTACAATTAAACTTAAACATAAGTTAACATAAAATGAAATAAGTAAAAAAATAAAAAAATAAAAATATACTACCGAAGGAGGGTAAGGGAGCGCATGAGAATGTTTCTGTTTCTCATGGTTTCTGTTCTTTTGTTCCCCGGAACAAAAAAAGAACAGAAACCTGTTTGGTAACGCCACATTGTTTTTTTGTTCCCAGGAACAAAAACTTAGCCCAGGAATAGTTTGGGAACAGAAACAAGAAGCAAAAAAAAGTTGCTTCTTGTTCCTGGGAACAAAAATGAGAAGCAATTTCTCTCCTCACGGCCCTTCTCTTTTTTACGAACTCTTTTTTCTCCCTTCTCAACTCACGGCCCTTCTCTTTTACGAACCCTAACTTCTCTTTCTCCCTTCGTCCGCTTGCCTCTCTTCGATCTCATCATCTCCGGTCGCCTCTCTCCAGTCCTGTCGCCGCCGATCCGTCGCCGCCGATCTCATGGCCTCCAGTCCCATAGCCTCTGGTGGACTCTCTCTAGTCTCGTGCTCGTACTCTCCCATTCGTGCTGCGCCGACCCACGATTTCGGTGACCCGTTGCTGCCCAACGCCTCCTTGTGCAGCGCCGACCCAAGATCCCGCTGTTCGTTCCTGCCGGAGACCGTCTTTGCCGCCGTTGCGACTCAAAGCCCGCTGCAGCCAAGCCTGACGCCCCCGCTTGCCTGAGTCAGTCCCGCACCAGCAATCGAACGCTGCTCCTCGGCCTTGCCTGAATTGCGACACCTGCTGCTCGGAGCCAAAGACCCGCGATCCACCTGCTGTTCGGAGCCGAAGACCCGTGCATCGCCCGTCGCCCAGCCTCCAAAGTCCGAGCCCTTGCCTCGCCCCGGTTGATCCCGAGCTCACTTGACACCTCTGCTATCCATACCGACGCGTACACACTCCTGCAGTCTCTTCGCTCCGGTTGGGTCGCTTTGGTCGCGTCGCCTCATGGTCATCTTGCCTTAAATCAGGTTTGTTGCTTTGATTTTTTCTCAATTTACCTGTTCTAGTGGTGATTGGGGCCTTTTCTAAAGTTGAATTCGCCGTCTGCAGTGCCATCGCCTCTGATTGCCTCTTTCCGATCCTGTCGCCTCTAGTCCCGTCGCTGCTAGTCACCTTTCTCCGATCGCATCGCCTCTGGTCGTGTCGCCTCGTCTTCGTCTTGCCTTAAATCAGGTTTGTTGGTTTCGCGTGGCTGTTTTGGTGTGGGATTTTGGGATTCTGGGGGGATTTGGGTAAGATGCGATTCTTTGGATGTGGTGAATCCGTGAATGCGTGTTCTTGTTGTGGGGCGTGATTGGTCTTCCTTGCGTGGCTCATTATTGATGGTGAATGCATGTTCTTGTTGCTGGTTAATGCGTGTTTTTGTTGTGGGGTGTGATTGGTCTCCCCTACGTTGCTCGTTGTTGCTGGTTAATGCGTGTTTTTGTTGTGGGGTGTGATTGGTCTCCCCTACGTTGCTCGTTGTTGCTGGTTAATGCGTGTTTTTGTTGTGAGGTGTGATTGGTCTCCCTTGCGTTGCTCGTTGTTGCTGGTTAATGCGTGTTTTTGTTGTGGGGTGTGATTGGTCTCCCCTGCGTTGCTTGTTGTTGCTGGTTATTTGCTTTTTAGCTTTTGATTTGTTTTACAGCAATTTGGGATTTGCTAGGTTTGAAAGCCTTTGATGTACCTTTAGAGTACTATTCTGATATATGAATGTCATCTTCTTCTTTTTTGTCAAAAAAAAAAAGAAAAAAGAAAAAGGCTCGCTTGCTTTGTTTGATGATTAGTTAGCACAATCTTTTGGCAAATTTCAACCAAATTTCTTAAAGCTTTCACTTTGCTATATTTTATAAGATAAGGTAGATTCATCCTCCAATGACTGATCACGAACCACCAAATATTGTCTGTCTATACGAATAGAGTGATACGTAGAGACAAAAAGCCTTAATTTTGTGAGTTGGCAGTTGGGCATGGCTTGCCAATAAACATCCCAAAATTGACATAAACATGCACAATTTAACTTGGTCTGTGTCATTTTCAGCTTAGAATAGAGTCAAAATATGATTTGGAATATTTATAGTCGAAACCCAGCTTGTGTCTTTTTACTTCGAGAGATTTGATATGGATGCACATATTTCTTGATACAGACTAAGTCACGGTTTTCCAAACTACATATCGTGTCTGAACTTGTTTTTCTTGTGGTTCGAGACGCAAGGTTTCTCGACATAATTACTATGAATGAGAAACCAGTTTACGTAATATCCTATGGCCATTAGACCCTCCAGTGAAAGTTTTTATTAGTAATGGACAAGAACCAATTAACTTTTGAGGCAAAAAAACTCTCAAAAGTGTCCCTATGCCATTCTTAAACCAACATAGGTATATGCCAGTGCCGGTAATCATCAACCTTTACTTGATCATCTCTAGTTAAAAGAAAAATAGGATCTTTAAGCAAGATAATACAGCGAAGCTCATTTAAAAAGAAAAAAAAGAAGCAAAAAAGATTTCTTTATATCAGAGTTGCCACCACAAAGAGAGTGTTCAGACTAGAGAAAGGACATAGAACATACTACGTGATTTGTTTACCAACTTTGGATGTGAAATTGCCTATGATCTTTCATTTCTCACCTCTCAAGTAAATCCACTAACAATATCAGTTTAGTAGACAAGAATTTTCTCACAAAGTAACCTTCATCTTTATGCTTTTTGTTAAACTTACATCAAAGCACAATGGATGAATGATAAGGAAATCAGACCACTTCCTTCCAATGATCTAGAAAGCATCATGGGATGCATTTCATCCTCTGGAAAATGAAACAGTTGCTAGTGAATGTGTGTTCTTATTGTGTTCTTGTTGTGAGTGCCTATCTATTTCATCCTTTGTGTATGTGTGTGCGTGTGCATTAGTAGTTGCAGTTGTCGATTCTTTGTTTTAGCGATAGGCTGTGATAAAGACTCTGTTTTAGCCAATGAAGTAGCATGTTGCACTATCTTTTTAATTGTCTTGAACTCATATTATGATCAACTAGTGAAGGATACATGGCATCCCAAAAAGAGGCATTCATCGCAAAGTGGATTGAATCTTTAACCAATTTGTACGTCAGTTTGTTGGTAGAAGAGGTCAAAAAAGGAAATCGCACCTCTTCTACTTTCAATAAAGCAGGGTGGAATAATATACGGACAGAATTCAATAAATGAGCAGAACTTCAATATAGTCAAGTACAGTTGAAGAACAAGGTGAACAAATTGAGAAAGCAGTATAGTAGTTTCAAGAAGCTTCTTTCACAATCCGGATTTGGCTGGGATAATGTGAACAAAAAAGTTGTTGTTGATGATCCAACTATATGGGAATCGCACATCAAGGTATGCTTTAACTTTGATCATTTTGAGATCACTATAGATGTACATGCAATATGTTTAATTGTATTGCCGATATATGTCATCATTGTGAAAATTGCAGGATAATATTGAGTGGACAAAATTCAAGAATGATGGGTTTCCTCAATATCCCGACTTGTGTATTATATTTGGAGATACATATGCTACTGGGGATTATGTAGCAGGAAATGCTGAAGGTTTTGTGATGTCAGATGAACTTGGCATTGGTGGTGATGATGCAGACGATGGACCACAGGACGTTGGACCAGAGGACGTTGGACTAGAGGACGTGGGTGAACACCATCTTGATGAAGAAGTTTTTACGTCTGATAAAACTCCTACTCCAACTCGTGAGAAACATAGGATGGATGAAACTCCAAATAGTAAGAGGAGACAGAGGAGTGATTCATTTGGCATTGCTAGCACCTGCAAAGCCTTAAAAGAGATGATCAAGAGCAGGGCTAGTTAATCTGTGAGTGGTTTCATCAACTCACAAGTCACATCACCACCTACGGACCCATTCTCGGTATCTATTGTGATTGATCTCTTACTTGCCATTCCTATGTTGGAGCCGGATCTTTACAACAAAGCAGTGAAACGAGCCTGCGTTAATCCCACATGGAGGGAGACTTTTATCAAAACCCCAGCTGACATGAGATATGGGCTTCTCCAATATCTTTAGTGGATGTTAGGAAATGCATGGAGTTTTAGTAGACTATGTTTTTTATGTTGCTGGTTGTCATTTTGTTGTTGAAGATATTGATCAGAGAGACTATGTTTTTTATGTTGTTGGTTTGGATATGATGGATTGTGATGGATTGTGATGGATTATGATATATTGTGTTGAATTTTTATATTTGGTTTGTTTTCATTCTATTACTTACATTATTGTCTCTATTGTTTTTTATTTTTATTTTTACATATATCTATATTGATTTTCTTGTATTTGTGTGATGACATAGGTACTATGGAAGATGAATCAAATAGTGTGTCTAATGAAGAAGTAGCAGCAGTTGAATATTATATGGATGAGTTTGATATTGACCTACCAATAGGATGGTTATCTCTGGTTATTTTTGACAAGTCTTTGCATACAAGAGAGCCTATCAGGGACAGTAAATTATTAGGAGCCAAATGGGTAAGGGAAATTGTTTACGGACATTCAGATAGAATATATGAAGCATTTAGGTTAGAGAGACATGTTTTTCTTAACCTATGTGATTTAATGAAGGCAAGAGGCTGGCTGAAAGATACTCGATATGTAAGGGTAGATGAACAAGTTGGGATTTTCTTATCTATGGTTGGTCACAAAAACTCCACTAGAGATTTATGTGAGAGATTTCAACTTTCAGGACAAACAATCAATAAGTTTTTTACTCTAGTATTGAAAGCATTTATCTAATTATCGAAAGAAATTATCAGGCCGCCTTCTTTTGATATTGTTCCAGAAGAGATTCTTCTTGATCCTAACCATGGACGTTACTTTAAGGTATGATTTTTATATCAATTTTACATTATTAAAATATATATAGCCGATAATATTGTCTAACGCTATACTTTCATAAAATCATAGGACTGCATTAGTGCTATTGATGGCACCCACGTTAATGCATCCGTCCCTATATCGAAACAAATCCCATTTAGAGGTAGGAAATGGACTACCACTCAAAATGTGATGTGTGCTTGTTCGTTTGATATGAGATTTACGTTCGTATATGCTGGGTGGGAAGGATCTGCCAATGATTGTCGGGTTCTCTCAGCAGTACTCGAGACTCCTCGATTGCAATTTCCTCGACCACCACCAGGTATTTGCTTTGTTATATCAAGTGATTTTCTTTATAATTGTATAGCTATTGCACATCATAACAAATTTATGTATATATTATTGTAGGAAAATATTATGTAGTAGATTCTGGTTATGCAGCACTTCTAGGATTTTTAACTCCATTGAAAGGTGAACGGTATCATTTGAATGATTATAGGGGTAGAATGAGACAGCCCAGATCAGCAAAAGAATTGTTCAACCATAAGCATTCTTCATTGAGAAATGTTATCGAGAGGTCATTTGGGGCATTAAAAAATCGCTTTTTGATTTTGAGACACATGCCTCCATTTTCAATTCGAAAGCAAGTATATACTGTAATTGCTGTTGTATTCTCCATAATTATATTCGCGACCAAGACAAGATGGACAAGAACTTTGCCTTATATGGAGATCCGGAGTTTCCATTTGGACCTACACAAGACGATGTTGTAGATGATGCATTACGTGATAAGGCGGCTGAGATAAACATGATCGGAAAAATATTGCAAATATGATGGCAATGGATCACAATATGCAAGAGATTCCATGACTTTTTATTTCCGACTTTTGTGATGTGTTTTTGTTTTTTGGTGAAAACTTTTGCGATGTGTTTGTAAACTACTATGAATACATTTTTATTAATAGTATTAAGGTCATCCAATTCTATCTCCATGAGCACAAATGCCATTGAATGTATCATAAATGTGGACAAACAAAAGAAAAGCAAATTGTAAGCTATTGTATAGTTGACACTTCAAGACCTACAAACCGCCATCCAAAACTTACATCCTATTCAAAAAAAAAAAAAAAAAAAGCAAAAGAGGAGAGGAAAAACATTTCCTTTCATCAAAATTAGCCAAAACCTTATAAGCTTATGTGAAACATGAAAATGAAATAGTTTGTAATTTGGAAGAAGATGGGTAAAAAGTAGCATCAAGATGGGAAATTTCCAACCCCAACCCGACATCCATATCAAGATTACAAGACTAAAATCCCCAAGTCACGCATGCACTAGAATAACAATTTTTTTTTTTTTAAGAGTAAAAACTTTAGTCCCAAGAAAATTACTACAAATTCAATATGCCTTGTGCTTTTTTTTCGTAATATTTGCTATACCAAACATTAAAATTTGCAAAAAGAAAATATATTAATCTAATAATATTTTGATCTTGTCAATTCTATGTAATATCTAATCCATTCCTTTTTCTTATTTATTTTTATTTTTTAAAAAATTTGGAATAGAAATTTTGTGCGTTATCAAACAGGTTTTACTGTTCTTTTTCTGTTCCAGAAATTTCAAACAAGTTTTTTTGCTCGAAAATTGTTAACAAAAATAAAAGAACTATTTCTGAAAAAAAAAAAAAAAAACTCTTCCCCAACAGAAATGTTGTCATGCACAGCCTAAACCAATGTGACGAGGAAGCGGATCATAGGCAGAGGCAGTGCGGAAGCACAGTGTCGGTGAGGTCAGGAATGGCGAGCCTCGACTGCTGAGCGAGCAGGGGGACAAAAGCAGCGTTCAACGGCGGTGGAGGCGCTCGGGATCGGGCTGTGGCGGTTGCAACGCAACAGCAGCTTCTGGTCAAGCTCGTGGCGGGCTTTGGAGCTCCGGCGTCGCGCTGGGCAGCAGCAGGTCGCGATGGCGTCGGCGCGGGTTCTCGGGGGTGGAGCGGTGAGGCGTCCGGCGGCTAGGTCGGAGGGCAGCACGGCGACCTGAAGAAGGGACAGAGGCGCGCGGTGATGGGCACTGCAGATTGCGGCAGGTCACAGGCGTCGGTTTGGAAGGGGCAGCAGTCCAGGAGAGATACTGCTACAGGTGCGGGCGACGACGAAGGCGTTGCGGGCGGTGTTGGAACAACGTCGGGCGGAGCAACGGAGACGTCAGGTGCTGCTCGAGGTTCGTCGGAAGGAAACGCCGCAATGGGGCATTGGGCGCGGGATCGCAGCGGCGCGGGATTGTAGCGGTGGTGCGGCGTCGGGCGGATGTGGAGGTGATGGCGTCGCGAGGGGAGTTCACCGGCGGCGAGCTAAGATGCAAATCATGGGTTGAGGTGCGCGGGCGGCCGGTGGTGTCTCGACGGGGAGCGGCGGTGGTGCTAGTGCTCGGACGAAGGTGACATCGGCAGCAGGGCGGCTGGCTGATGAGCGGCGATGCAAGGGGTGGCCTGGTGCGAGAGACCGGCAGCGCAGGAGCCTGGTGTGGGCAACAACGAACAGAGGGGTGTCGGGTAGCTTCCACGAAGGAGATGATGAACACTCCCCTTTTCTCTTTTTCTTTCTCTTTTTTTTTTCTTTCTTCTCTGCCGAACCCTCACACGTCTCCCTCACTCTTACTTTTCTGCTTTGCCTCACGTCACCTCTCTCTCTGCCCCCTGTACACATTCCTTTTCCCCAGAGAACAAAAGTTTTCTGTCCTTTCTCTCTTTTCCACTTTTCTTTTTTTTTTTTTTTTTTTCTCTTTCGATGAAAGACGAAGAGAAGCCCCCCTTTTTCATGTCTCGCACCCCTATTTATAAAGTGAAAACTCGAATTCATTTCGTCGATGGAGATTTTCGCTCAACCTCTTAACAACAAAGTGGCTTCAAAATCCCACGGTTGAGTTTTTGAATTCAAAATTATTTTTTTAAAAAAAAAATTTCCCTCTAAAACCAAATGCTCTATTTTTAATTTCTAAAAAATAAATAAATTTAAATTAGGTGTCAACGGGGAGATGATGAGATTTGAGAGAGAGACATAAATGTGAGATTTTATGAGACTACTTCAATTATTATAAAATCTTAAGCTAATAGATGAATGCATGATTTATTATTTAAATATTTTAGTACTCTCCCTTACACTTAATCTTGTCATTTTACCTAACTAAGTGTGAAAATTTAATTAGGGAGGCAAATGCGACCGATAAGATTTGAAGTCGAGCCTCTAGCTTTGATACCATATAAAATGTTATTGGACCACCGTTAACTGTTTTAAAAGTTTAGTCTAGCAGATAAATGCATGATTTTTTTATTTAAATGGAAGGGGAGGTAGGTAATTCGAATCCCCACATTTTCAGGGGTTGGTATGGGGACAATATGGTTTTAGGTATGGGTTTCGACTTCCACACCTAGCAAGGAGACAGGACAAAAGTATGAGAGTGAAAGTTAAAGTAGGAATAGAGTATAACTGACAAAAAAAAAAAAAAAAAGATGCTATGAGAGTTATTAGTCAAAGACACACTCTAGAGGTTTTTGAGGAAATTAAGGTAAGGAATACTAAATTTTGAGAAATATAAATGGAGTGGTTGTGCAGACGGGCGCGATTGTAACCGAAGGTTCTTGGCAAGATGCAATCGATTGCTCATCCAGGTTTTTAAGCTAACAAAATAAACCAATATTGCTTATCGAGAATGACCATAAAAGAATCTTTATTTACACATTCATTCAATGGTGAGAGTGAAGTAATTTTTTTACATTGGGAGTGTTGGTAATGGACTTGACGATAATCCAAACTATTATCACTACTATTGGTAATAAATATATATCCATTATTTTGTTTCTGCATGCATATGATCATCTGCATTTCTAAACTATATAGCATAAGATAGAACATATCAAAATCCTATATGCTAGTGCACTTGAAGCTCTAAATCCTGTCTACGAAATGCGATCAAGTTCTCAACATTTCAATTGGTTCAGTTAAGTTGCAAATATTTTTTTAGAAAGCGAAATCAAGCCCTCGAAGAACAATACCTGAAATCCCCTTTGTGGCATAATTAAATTGATCTTCTTAACATAAGTTTTATGACATAATTGTATTTTCTTATGGAAGTTCAGGACTTCATTATACCGGCTGAAAAGTTCAGGAGTTAGCTTGCACTTTTTGGGTGGGATTTCCTTTTGATTTGGGTAGTAAGTGAAGTAACGGGCTGATGGTTTGATTCGGTTTTGGGTACACAGTGGCTTTTACTGCAAAGCTGCCACAATCCATATGCAGTTTTGGCCCAAAACCTATGCCCTTTTGTAACATCCCGGGTCCTACTTGTATGATATTGTCCGCTTTGGACACTGAGTCTTCACGGTTTTAAAACGCGTCTCACAAGTTTAAGGGGCACCCAAGCCTTATAAAGGCTCCCAGGAGCTCCTCCCTAAGCGATGTGGGACAAGAGGGAGAGGAATCCCTTCCCCTTCCCTTGCGCACGTCCGAGGACCGGAGGCGCGGACGCACCGCCATCCCTCCTCCCCGCGCACCGCCGCTCGGGTCGTCACACCTTTTATCGAATGCTTGTTTCTGTACGTAGAAAGCATTTAGATCTCAACTCTTATTCAAACTTTCCGGTTTGCTTCTCTCTCGTTCTCCAACGACGGCGACACTGGGATGGCAAGTCAGAAGACCCCGTCCTCCCTCTCTCTCCGTCGATTCTTCCATCTAATGCCGCAGTGGTCGACCGACGAGGAATTATTCTTGTCTTTGAAATCAATTTGATTGACAGTTGCTCCAACGCTCTCCTAATTCTGCCATCCGATGTCCCTTTCTTTTGCGACAGACATAATTGGAAGTAGGATCTTGGATTTGTGTGAGTACTCAGGTTTTGCTTTCAGGTTGAACCGTGTAAATTTCTGGTGTTCTTTATCGCTTATGGAGCATTTTTCTGTTAATTTCTTCTTCTCGAGTTGGATTTAAATTACATAATCTTTTAGCTTTCCATCTTATTTCACAGCATACACAGGTAGCAGTCCCCAAATTCAAAAAGAGAGAGAGGGAGGGATCACTTCAAATGGACGAAGAACATACTTTCCACTTATTGCCGCATTAATTGTATTCCGTAAAAAGAATCGCTGGCACTTATGTAGAGATAGAATTCTTATAGAACAAGGAGAAATGCTTATGGGACTGTCCTTAATTCACTACGAGATTAACAGCCTTTGTTTGGTAAAAAAAGATAAAAAACAAATAATTAAAAATTATTGTAGGATCCATTCATTCAAGATTTTGTGGTCACAACATGCCATTATTCTTCCTGGAGTTCCTTCATTAGTGGAATTCACTCTAAGGAGTTCTCGATGTCTATCACGAAGCGGTACTTCACGTCATTCTTTTGAAGCCTCTCAAGAGCTTCATTCGAGTACTGAATAGGAATCACTTCAATCTCGGGATGTATCTCATGTTCTGCGCAAAACTCGAGCATCTCCTGCGTTCGCTTGGTACCGCCGACTGTGCTTCCAGAAATACTCCTCATATCTGAACAAGATACATGTGAATTAATAACGCCAAGAAAGTCATGGGGTCCTAATCTACCAGAAGAGGAAGTGAAATGTAAGATCTGTGGAGAGAATATTTACCCATGAGAAGACTCAGGGGACTAAGTTTCAGTTCCTCGCCTGGGAAGCCCACCAAAGCCAAAACTCCTCCTGCCTTGAGCAATGACATGTACAGATCCAAAGGGTGATCTCCTGATGCAGTGTCGATTATGAAGTCTAGCGATTTCGACAGAGCCTGTAAAAGAAACCGCAGAATCAGATCTACGTTCGACACCCGCCATTCGAGAAACCTCAAGATTTCAAGTGGGTTCTGGTCATTAGACTCTCACGCTCATTTGTTCTTTGTCAGATGAGAGCACGAAGTTGTCTGCTTTCAGCAGGTTCAAGGCATCGTCTTTCTTGGGAGTGCTTGTGCTGAAAACAGTGACGTTCAATCCGAAAGCCTTGCCAAACTTCACGGTCAAGTGGCCGAGCCCGCCGAGTCCGATCACTCCTAATGATTTTCCAGGCTGATTCATGTTGTGCCGGATCATCGGAGTGTAGACCGTGATCCCAGCACACAACAAGGGTGCTGCTTGAGCTAATGGATATTTGTCAGGTATCTTGTAGCAATACCTACAGATTCCACGTTTTGCAATGAAATATTCAATGGATTAGGCATTGGTAGTGAAGATACGAAGACAGAAGATTGAGGATACTGGCAAATTGGTAAATCGGCAACACCACTTGTGGAATTGTGGTCGAATGAGATTGGAGTAATCTTATGTATATATTAAGTGATGCGTCCAACGATAATTGGGCGGATCTTTAAAGCGAGGTTCATAATCACGCACCTCTCATGAACGACTATGAACTGCGAGTATCCTCCCTTGCAAGTGCTGCCGTCTGCATAAGTGCCGCCGATCGTAGGAACTCCACCTTTCAAACAATGCATTTCTAGTCCGCCATCACAGTTCTCGCAATCTCTGCACGTGTCGACCTAAGTTCCGACACCCACGTGGTCTCCGATCTTAAACTTGCCGACGTCTGTACCCACTTTTGTTATGATCCCCACGATCTCATGCCTGAATATATCTCATATAAGCATCACACCCCAAACAAAGATTTTAAGTGCACACACGTCGAAAAGAAATTCTCCACAAGCAGCACTCATTGCCGTCGAAGTACTAAGTTAGTGACATGGTTGTAGTTACGAGCACCGGGTCGACGGTGATGAACAGCGCAAATGGAGAATTTCTTCTTGGCCAGCAGCGTCTGAGAATAATCATGAGGAAAGACAAAAACGTTTGAAGAAATAGACCATGCTACAATTACATTAGTAACAAAGGTAGCATACCCAGGGACCATGGGATATTTGGAGTGCTTTAACTTGTTGCGAGTGTACAATACATCCGCATAGCAAACGCCGCAATGAGTAATTTTCACCGAGACATCCTCGCTCCCAACCGCTCTGTCACGAGAACAATGAAATAAACATTACTCATCGGAAATGGCAAGATATCTTATGGATCGAGGTCACGCGTTCAGACAACAAGATCGGCGACTCAATTCACGATTGGCTAGTTCACCTGCGACCGAACTCGTAAGGAGAGAGAAATCCCGACTCGTCTCTCGCCGCCCATCCATGGCAGTTCTTGCCCGTCGCTACGCGTGAACTCATTTTATCTGTTCTTTTTCCTTTGAAGAGTTGATAACAGAGACGGTTGACAATCTGCTGCGTCCCGTGCTATATATATATATATCCCGGGTTCTTGCGCTGTTCTAAAAAACGGCATTCCCTACGTCATGTGTATTGCTTTTGCGACTTTAATTCTTTTAACTCCCAATTGGGATAAAAACGTATAGGGTGACGCCCATTTAGCGTCATGGCTTACTGCTAAGATAATTATACCGCCGCCACAAGAATGATCAGACAAAGAAAAGGTCGTTGCAGAGAGACATCCACCAAGTAGACCCACAAGAAAAGTCCACCCAACCACCGTTGTACAAGCTAGGTTGACTAATCCGGAAGACCGAATCGTCAAAATACTAAATGTGATGGACGGAATGCAATTGGATGCCTAGATATTTTAGCTCTTATATTCAAGTCCTAAATGCTTTTCATTATCATTCTAAAGCGAGTTGATTGGCGATTTCTACAATAGCACCATTTTATACATTTTCTTCCACGCATATTATTATTAAGATTTCACTAATTTTCCGTCAAGGAGTAGAAGAATCATCCATGAAGACTATAATTTACCATATTATATTAATGCTCAAGGCTTTTTTTGGATCAATACCTTGAAAAATCCCAAATTAGTACATTTGTGACAAATTTACCCAAAACTAATTTTTTTTATCACAAAAAATCCCAAATTGGTACATCCTTGATAATTTACCTTAAACCGGTATACTTGTGACAAATTTACCATTTATTAATTTCCGTTAAATTTTACGTTCAAATTACTAAGTTGAATGACACGTGACAGTTGACCGGTATACTAATTTGGTATTTTATTCTCCATTTGTCATAGTTATACAATTTTTATGACTTTTTGTGATATTAATCTAATTTAACAGAGGGTACATTTGTCAAAAATATATCAGTTTGTGATTTTTAGTGGTCAAATAAATTAGAAGTAAATTTGTTATCAATGTACCAGTTTAGAGTTTTTTTTATATGATCGGTTGAGTAAATTTATCATGGGTGTATCAGTTTGGAGTTTTTCATGGTCAAAAAATTAGTTTATGATAAATTTGTCGTATATGTATCAGTTTGGGATTTTTCAAAATATTAACCTTTTTTTTTCCTTCATCTATAAGTAGAGGAAATTCCCTTTAATCATATTTTGATTTGTGGATTACAAGTTATGGACATAACTCACGTGTGAGTTTAATTAAGGAAAATAAGAGGGTGACAGCACCATCCCTCCTTGTGCGGGGGTTACACATTTGAATTGATCTACAAAACATGATACTCTCCCATTTAAAATTTCACGATTTTATATAGTACATAAAATATTTTTGGCGTCAAAAACCGACACCCGGTATTTTTCTAATTAATTACTATAAAATCAATTTTTGGCAATAATAATTCAAAATCATCACCTCGCACCTAATTGCATAGTTTAGCAATCAATTTCACAGATCAATTCAACCACGATGATTAGCGTAAAATTTTACTAACCGACTATCCTGGTACAATTTACGCTAATTATAATTAATTAAATAAATTGCATTTAATTAAATAAATTGTAAATTATTTAAATTAAATCACTTAATTAATTTAGATAAACTAACCGGACTAACCTAATTGAACTAATTAAATTAATCTAAGTATGCTAGCTACATAAACTTAGTTAAGCTAACTAAATAACCTAACTAACCATCTAACTAATTAATTAGCTTAACTAAATAACCTAACTAACTAATTCAACTAACTAAGGATTAACACGAATCTAGTTTAACACTGATCTAACCACTAATCCTTAATTAAGCCTAAACTAATCCACTAAGTGCAATTAACTTCCTAATCCAAGATTAGGGTGTTAACTCACTGGATTAGCGAGGCAATGGGTCACGACAATGGCGGCACAAAGATGATGAGATCCCAGCCTACGACGTCTCTAACGGAGGGCCAGAAGAGACTGAAAACAATCTTGCAAGTCATGGCTGAAGGAGCGGGGGTTCGATTTTGTACAAAGGGGTTGTTTGGTAACCATACAAACAATACCCAATTTTGATTTTTTGTTCTCATGAGTAGTTTTGGAACATAATCGCATTTGGTAAAATTTTTGTTCTTGAAAACAAATTTCTATTTTTTTGTTCCCAGAAGTAGATTTGGAACAAAATCAAGAATAAAAAAAAAAAACTTGATTCTTGTTCTCGGGAACAAATCTAAGAATCAAGCTATTTTCTTCTTCTTCTTCAATTTTCTCTTCTTCTTCTTCTTCTTCTTCTTCTTCTTCCCTTTTCTTCTTTTTCATCTACCACCACCGCTATGGTCGCTGTCCATCGCTACCGGTCGTCAGCAATTGGTCCATCGAGCTAGCGGGAAGCTTGCTAGGCTAGGGCAAGGCCCGATGAGCTCGTCAGAGGCAAGCCCAACCACCAGCGAGGCTCGCCCAACCCCTCCGGTGGCTAGGCAAGCCTCGCCCAGCCCCGCCGGTGGCTAGGCAAGCCTCGCCCAGCCTTGTTGAGGCTTGCTTGGTCACCGGTGAGGTTGAGCCTCGGTAAGGCTGGGCAGGTCTTACCGGTGGCCAGGCGGGCCTCGGCCAGCATTGGCAAGGCTTACTTAGCCATCAGTGAGGCTTGGCCAAAGAGGGTCGGCCTCGCCGAGGGCCGGCAACGCTCCATTGAGATTGCTGGCCCTCGTATGGCCAGTAACCCATCCGGTGACCAACCACTTGAAGAAGAAGAGTAGGAGAGAAAGGAAAAAAAAAAACAGAAAAGGAAAGAAAAGGGAAAAAAAGAAAAGAAAAGAAGGAAAAAAGAAAAAAAAATATTTAAAAATTAAAAGAAATTGATTTAGAATAGAATCAATGAGCACGATACGAAACATAATTCTATTCCAGAATCAGAAATTATGAACAGTTACCGTACGACTTAAAATGCTTAGAAATTGTTTCCGGGAATAGAATAAAAAGCAATCATTTCTAATCAAAAATTGCTCTCGGGAACAGAATCGTTACCAAATGCGTCCTAAGTTAGTCGGTCTAGCTAGCGGTGGTAGATGGTAGCTAGGCGGACAAGCGGACGTGGTTGGAGTGGCACGAACGAATAGGGGCGGCTAGTGGCAACTACGGGCAGGTGGTTGAGTGGCATGAGGAGCTGGTCATGGTTGCTGGCCAAGCGGACTGGCTCGAGGCTGGGGACAAGTAGTGGTGCAAGGCTGGTCAAGTGATGGAAGCTGGTCGATGGAGAAGGCTTGGGCGCGAAGGGGCTGCGGTGATTTTGGCGTAGGTTGGCTGGGATGGTGAAGGGCTAGAGTTGTGGTGGAAGTGGAGATTGAAGAAGAAGAAGAAGAAGAAGAAGAAGAAGAAGAAGAGGAAGAGGAAAGCATAAACTATTCTCCAAGGAGGAGACTGGTCACATAAGGAGGGAGAAGAGAGGGGACAAGGAGGCCAAGAAGTCTAACATGCAACCAATGGGTGCCTAGCAGAAAATATCTTGCACTTGAGTGTTGGAGCCTTAAAGTCTTATGCTATCTTTTGTTAAAGCGTCAACCAATGGCTGTTTTCCCCTCAATTTTTCACAATTCAAACCAAATTGGCAGCCCAAAAATCCATTTTTAGCAGGCATACGAATTTCCTCTTCAATATCCTTCCAATTCCTCATAAATTAATCCAATTTTAAGGCTAAGAAGTCCCTTAATTTTTCCCACAAAGTCCAAGGACCCTCTAATGGCAATTTAGCTCCCATTTCTTCACAAACAAACCAATGTGGTGGCCAAAATTCACACCAAAACAGCCCATCTGAATTTCCTCCTATTTAATTTTGCCGAATTCAATTTTTCCACAATTTTCTAGGCTCGACAAAAAATTCTCAAAGATGAGTCGAGGTCCTAAAAATAAATCGTGACACACTCGGATGTTCGATTCCCAAAACCGAGTTCAATTTCGAGGTTAAAAGCGACTGGACGTGATTTTAGCACGACCCAACCTACTTGGCAGTTTTTAGGGATTTTATTGCATTTGACCCGTGATCAATAATTTCCGATCCACATTCGTGCATCTTTGACTTGTCAGCAACTTTTGGTTGTTGTAAAATTCTCAAGGTTTCAATTACGGGTACCAAGTACATAATTGACAGAAAATCGGGTTAGTGCCGTTCAACGTGAATTTTTCAATCATGCGGAATCACCTACAATTCAATTACACCATTCTATCAAATCAACCTATATCCAATCACTTTTCAATTATAACGGTATCGTATTGACCCTTACCAATTATCATGGTCGAACAATTGATTTTTGATCGAATTCTCAAGTTTGCTGCGTTTATATCCCTTAACGGCTTCACTTAATAGGTTAGTTAACTTGTGAGTGATCAACTTAGAGAAAAAAGTACCCTAGGTGCGTCAACGAAACGCCCATTTCATTTATCGAGACAGGGTCGAAATTCGGGATGTCACAGATAAGGGAGGAAAGCAAGTGAGGAAGAGGAAGGATGAAGGACAAGGGCCGTGCATGTTTGAAAGAGCCTAGAGGAAAAATGCCGTGTGATTGCGGGAGTAAGAATAGAAATAATAGGAAAAAATATGGTTTTGGACCTATACTTAAAAAATCGGTTCCCAAACCGGTTCCCAAACGGTCTGGGAATCGGTTCCTCGGTGGGTAATCAATCGGACCTGGTTCCCGAACCGGTTTAAACTGGTTTCAAATTTTGGGAACCGGTTCCCGGACTAGTTTGAACGGGAACCGGTTCTCGACCCTATTTTTCGGGTGAGCCAGTTCGGTTCTCCGGTATACCTGGTTTGGTTGCACACCCCTACTTTGTAGCATTCTTCATCCATAATGCTCCCTGCTTTCTCAAGCATTCCATGGTTAGTGATTACCTTTCCGGGTGAGCTCAGGAATGCATTTCTCTTGATCAGAGGAGACCACAATGTGCTTTGCTTGTAATCGAAGCCAGCATGTTCTGACTCATTGGGAATTTATGAAAAAGTTGATCAAACATCGACTTTGAGACCAATTAGACCCTAGGCTCTATTGGCAATGTGGGCAATGATGAGATTTGAGGGAGAGACATAAATGTGAGATTTATGGGACTATTGCTAACTATTCTAAAATCTTAAGTAGATAAATGAATGCGTTATTTATTAATTAAATATTCTAATACTCTCCATATGCTTAGTCTAGTCTTTTTACCTAATATTCAGTGTGAAAATTTAATTAGGGAGGCAAATGAGACTTGTTAAGATCTGAAGTCAGAGCCTCTAACTCTGATACCATATAAAATGTTATTGGACCATTATTAACTGTCCTAAGAACTCAGTCTAGTGAAGGCATGGTTTTTTATTTAAATAGTCTAACAATCAACTAAGATGCTATGGGAGTTATTAGTCAAAGACACAATCTAGAGGTTTTTGAGGAAATTAAGGTAACGAGTACTAAATTTTGAGAAATATAAATGGAGGTGTCGTGCATAAGGGCGCGATTGCAGCTGGAGGTTCTTGGTAAGATCCGATTGATTGCTCATCCAGGTTTTTAAGCTAACAAAATAAACCAATATTGCTTTATCGAGAATGATCATATAAGAATCTTTATTTACACACTCATTCAATTGTGAGAGTGAAGTAATTTTTTTACATTGGTAGTGTTGGCAGTGGACTTGATGATAATCCATACTATTCACTACTATTGGTAATAAATATGCCCATTTTTTTGTTTCCGCATGCATATAGTATAAGATAGAACACATCAAAATCCTATCTGCTGGTGCACCTAAAGTTCTAAATCCTGTCTACAAAATGCAATCAAGTTCTCGACATTTAAATTGGTTCAGTTAAGTCCAAAATTTTTGTTTAGAAAGTGAAATCAAGCCATTGAAGAACAATACCTGAAATCCCCTTTGTGGCATAATTAAATTGATCTTTCAAACATAAGTTTTATGACATAATTGTATTTTCTTTCGGAAGTTCAGCACTTCATTATACCGGCTGAAAAGTTCAGGAGTTAGCTTGCATTTTTTGGGTGGGATGTCCTTTTGATTCGGGTAGTAAGTGAAGTATCGGGCGGACGGCTTGATTCGGTTTCGGGTACAAAACGGCCTTGACTGCAAGCTGCCACAATCCACATGCAGTTTTGGCCCTTTTATCGAATGCTTGTTTCTGTACGTAGAAAGCATTTAGATCCCAACTCTTATTCAAACTTTCCAGTTTGCTTCTCTCTCGTTCTCCAACGACGGCGACACTGGAATGGCAAGTCAGAAGACCCCGTCCTCCCTCTCTCTCCGATGAGTCTTCCATCTAATGCCACGGTGGTCGACCGACGAGGAATTATTTTCGTCATTGAAATCAATTTGATCGACAGTTGCTCCAACGCTCTCTTAATTCTGCCATCCGATGTCCCTTGCTTTTGTGACGGACATAATTGGAAGTAGGATCTTGGATTTGTGTGAGTACTCAGGTTTTGCCTTCAGGTGGAACCACGTAAATTTCCGGTGTTCTTTATAGCTTATGGAGCATTTTTCTGTTAATTTCTTCTTCTTGAGTTGGATTTAAATTACAAAATCTTTTAGCTTTCCATCTTATTTCACAGCATACACAGGTAGCAGTCCCCAAATTCAAAAAGATAGAGGGAGGGATCACTTCAAATGGACGAAGAACATACTTTCCACTTATTGCCGCATTAATTGTATTCCGTAAAGAGAATCGCTGGCACTTACGTAAAGATAGAATTCTTATAGAACAAGGAGAAATGCTTATCAGACTGTCCTTAATTCACTACGAGATTAACAGCCTTTGTTTGGTAAAAAAAGAAAAATAACAAATAATTAAAAATTATTGTAGGGTCCATTCATTCCAGATTTTGTGGTCACAACATGTCGTTATTCTTCTTGGAGTTCCTTCATTAGTGGAATTCACTCTAAGGAGTTCTCGATGTCTATCACGAAGCGGTACTTCACGTCATTCTTTTGAAGCCTCTCAAGAGCTTCATTCGAGTACTGAATAGGAATCACTTCAATCTCGGGATGTATCTCATGTTTGGCGCAAAACTCGAGCATCTCCTGCGTTCGCTTGGTACCGCCGAATGTGCTTCCAGAAATACTCCTCATATCTGAACAAGATACATGTGATTTAATAATGCCAAGAAAGTCATGGGGTCCTAATCTACCAGAAGAGGAAGTGAAATGTAAGATCTGTGGAGAGAATATTTACCCATGAGAAGACTCAGGGGACTAAGTTTCAGTTCCTCGCCTGGGAAGCCCACCAAAGCCAAAACTCCTCCTGCCTTGAGCAATGACATGTACAGATCCAAGGGGTGATCTCCTGATGCAGTGTCGATTATGAAGTCTAGCGATTTCGACAGAGCCTGGAAAAGAAACCGCAGAATCAGATGTACTTTCGACACCCGCCATTCGAGAAACCTCAATATTTCAAGTGGGTTCTGGTCATTAGATTCTTACTCTCATTTGTTCTTTGTCAGATGAGAGCACGAAGTTGTCTGCTTTCAGCAGGTTCAAGGCATCGTCTTTCTTGGAAGTGCTACATAGCATAGTATGCGTAGTTGTTATTGTACTACATAGCATAGTTAGTATACACATTAGTAATTTCCTGCTAAATTAGTTAGATGGACTCGAATAACAAAATTTAAAAAAATTTATAACTCAATTGATGAAATTGAAATAATTCAGATATGAAATGACAAAATTGTACTAAATTTATAACTTTTTCGATATATTTTTTTCATTTAAAATGTGACTTCTCTTTCAAGAGGAAATTCTCGTCCAGTCACAAATTCATGGATCGGGTGATCTCACCGTAACGGTTGAAAATATAAAAATGTATATGTAGGGTTCTCGTGCATCTCATATAATCAAAGGTATTATTGATCTGATTCAATCCTGCTCAAGTTTGAGAAAAAGGTTCCCAAGCATCATTACTAATTCAACTATGGTGGCTGCAATCGTTGACTTTTATTTCCATGCCTGAAAGTAGAAATGTCAGACGAGTTTGAAAATCGGAAGCTAGACAAGGCAAGACCCCGGCAAACTCAGCGAGAAGATTCGCTTGTGTCAGGCATTTAACATGGTCGAAAGCTAAAGAAGATGATGGTACCGTGGATCATGCGTCCATGATGGCCCCATTCGCCATTCGCCATTGTCCCAAGTTCAGGTGTCCCCCTCTCAGCAGCTCCTTATCCGTAGACCTGGCCCCCATAGCACTCTTTCCTTCGATCGATGCATCATAAAGTCTTAGAATTAGGGTTTTGGGATTGCATATGCTTCGGACTACATTTCATAATGCATATTTTCTTTTTCTTTTTCTAGTAACCATAAATTACACGGAAGCGAAGATCTGACAATCTGAAAACTCATCAGGTACCTTAAATCCCATCAATCGGTTAAATCCGGGATTTGGGAAGTGTATTTTGCTCTCACATAGAGAAAGCTTACACATAATTGATGAGATTTGGACAAATGAAGAAACCTCCGTGAGTCCACGCAATATAGAGTCCGTGCGGCGTCCGCTTTCGCGTCATTGCCAACTTCACCTGTCTACCAGTATTGACCTTTTTGGTTTTTCCCCCAAGCAAAGGAGGAAAGGAATAAATAATTGGATAATACAAAGTCTGTAACGTAGACCACACATTTTCTAGACTTCCTTCGTGTCTTGAAATTAAATATTTCTCTGATCAGCAGTCATTCTCGCGAATTTTGGGCGAGAAAGGCTACAGATACTAAATAGAACTTTATCAAGAGTTATCATACCAAATCACATGCTAAGTTATTGGAATCGAGGATCAGACCAGTTCAATAAATTGGAACCCGTGAGTACTAATTCGGTTATCGATTTCTTTGTACACCACTAACAATAGTATTAGTTAAAAGAGATAAAAGTCATTTTTTTTGTTTAAATAGACTGGCCAAAGATTTAAAAAGAAAGTTGTTTTTTTAGTATCTGTAGCATTTCTCGCCCAAGTTCGCGAGAACGACAGCTGATCAGAGAAATATTTAATTTCAAGACACAAAAGAAGTCTAGAAAATGTGGGGCCTATGTTATAGACTTTGTATTATCTAATTATTTATTCCTTTCCTCCTTTGCTTGGGGGAAAAACCAAAAATGTCAATACTGGTAGACAGGTGAAGTTGGCAATGACGCGAAAGAGGACGCCACGCGGACAATATATTGCGTGGACTCACGGATGTTTCTTCATTGCCACCCATCAGGAATCCTCGAAAACCTGCGATATTTACTCAGTAGAGCTCTCGCACATCACCATTCAGAGAAAAGAGAGTGAGAAATGACTTCAGACAAAGTGATGACGATGAGCAACAACTGCCATGGATGGGCTGCAAGGGACGACTCAGGACTGCTGTCTCCTTACGAATTCGAGCGCAGGTAGATTTGCGCTTTCGTGGTATGTTTTTATTGAAGTTGTTGCTTGAAACTCGTCCGTCAAGAAGCAACGAGCCTATGTTTCGTGTTCTGTGAATGGTTATGCCCGCAATATCGTGAGGGGGGTGAATAGGTATATAAAAATTTTCTTGAAGATTGCACAATACTTAGACAGTTGAAGGATTTGCAATAATTAAAAATCAATCGTAAGACCGAGTAAATGAAAGAGAGAATTGAACACGCGGTTTATAGTGGTTGGGCTTGATTCAAGCCTACGTCCACTCTTCGCACCGACAGCCAATTGGCTGGATTCCACTATGAACAAAGAGATGTTACAGTGTTGATCTTCCTTGATTTCTAGGTGTAGATGTCTACCACACTCGCTCAAGGTGTCACCAAGTATAAACACTCTTTGTGTATACAATTTCACTCGAACTGTATCGACTAGCAATCAAGGTTCTTCAGACTCTGGAATTTTTCTATCGATCACATTCTTAAAACAACTAGAACGTCTTCCTTTTATACTCCTTTATGCCATCATAGCCGTTAGCACTTACCAAAGGAATTCCTCCAATCTACCCGTTGACGGAATCAATTAAGAAGATCATCCGAGCTATTTAAGGAACCTGATGATAGCCCATCAATCCTGTTCGCCCATACAATCAGGATCTTGGTTTCTAAGAATAGAACATTCCAAGAATATTTCGTTGACCATCGGATCTTCAATTGATCTAGATAACAATAAAAGAATCCGAAATATTTATCCAACCAAAGAATCTTTTCCAGAGGATAGGATCGAATCCTCAACCATATACTTCGGCTTTGGATTTCCTTCGTCACTGGATTAGAAAGACTGTCAGTGAGAATAGTCTTGAGTCTTGAGTCTTAGTCTTGAGTCTTGAGTCTTGAGTCTTGTGAATACAAAGTCTCAAGACTTTAAACTGTCGGTATCCAGACTAGACTGATAGAAATGTTTTGTCAGCTTCAAAATATTCTGGAAAGATTTCTCCAACAATCTCCCCCTTTTTGATGGTGACAAAACTTTCTTTGTAGATTTGAACAACTTTGACCTGCAAAAACATTTCTCAAGCAATATGGCTAACTCAAAAAGATTAATAAAGCAACCAGACTCGCATCCACGAAAATTGGTTAGTCTTTCATGAGTAATACCATATAACAACACTTGATATAAATGCAACCGAGTCAAGCATCAAAATCCACAGCCAATTCAGTCAAATTTAAATTCACACCCAAGTTCAAGTTCTCAAGTCATACTAAAAAATAAACATAACCACAAAAGTCAAAGTTTTAAAAGATGTTGAAAGCTGTTGGTTCAAATTGGTTCTCCCCCTTTTTGTCATCATTAAAAAGGGTGAGAAAGGAGTCATGTTTGCTTGGGAATGCGCACGATCTGGAAATCTCCCATTGACTGGACTATGCCTTCTAGCCTCTTCAAGTCCTCCCTTAGTTGAGCTACCTCCTCTCCTTTGGCATTGGCTTGAAGTTGCAGAGCGAGGTCTTTCATTTTATCCTCCAGGGTGACTGAAGATGCTTGTCCAGCATTCTTCAAGGCTTGAATTTCACAAATTGCCCGAGCATATATCCGGCCACGCATTTCCAGAAGAATATCCATGATGCGACGAAAATCTGCAGAATTGTCCGTCTCGTGTACCGGCATGAGCTTTCTCGGATGGAGTAAATGCGTACGATGGTGCTTCAGATAGTCTTGCAGATTTGGTGTCGACGTATCACCTTCTTCGGTGCAATTGAGAAGCCTGAAATTCTTCTAGGCCTGCTGGAGATTATCTTGGACCTTCACTATCGGCAGCATGAGGTGTGGACCTTTCTTGCTCGCTAACTCCCCCCGTCTCTAGGACATCAAAAGGGGAAGAGTGATGATCATGCTCTTGATTTCCCTTCTCTCCGAGCATTCAGCAGCAGACTTTTCTTTCTCTCCTTCTCTTTCTTCTTCGCCAGCTTCTTTCTCCTTCTCTCTCGCTCTTCTTCTTCTCCCGTTCTTCCGAAGTTCTCGTCGGTTGAGGCACGAGCGTCCGGTTCTTGTTAGTGCAAGGATAGTGGGATCTTCATCCTCTTCATCTTCATCCTCCGGATGAGAGTTCTTTTCTTCTTTTTTCGATGGGGCACCAATGGCCTCCTTTCCTTTTCTCTTTGAAGCAGACCGGGTCGGAGATTTCACTCGAATTTCTCCATTGCCTTGGAAAATTCTTGCGTACGCATCTTCGTTAACATCTTCAAACCTACCACCATCTTATCACACGGTCGAACACAAAGTGTTTGTGGCGGTTCAATATTCATGTGTCCGAGGATCTTGGTCACCGGACCAGATAAGGCAATTGTCCTTTGTCTTTCGACATTGCTCTGTACATATGGAAGAGAATAGTGTGCGGGAGAGAAAACTTCCGTCCTGAGTTGATCGTGTACATCAACTTTGCTTCAGAAAGAGACATGGAAGTCTTTGACGTAGACTTCGGTCTGAGACAGTTGATCACAATCTTATGAAGCACAATGTTGATGGCATTCATCCTGGAATAGGTAATTTTCTTTTCTGTGTCCCTATCTTTGACAAGTTCCAGAGTAGTACGAGCAGGTGAGACTTTGATTGGTAGATAACGTCATCGTTCAACTCCAACTATGTCCGCCAACATATTCACATCTACCACGTAGACTTGGTCTTGTGCACTGAATGAAATTCTATTCGCATCCAAAAAGCTAAGATTTGAATAGAAATAAGCGGTCAGTTGAGCATACCCATCCGTAGAGTCGAGCAAAAATTCTCAAGTTGAAGCAAATTCAACTTCTCAGTAGAACCAGTCTCGCAAGATGCATGTTGCTTGAGACTATGACAATCATTTTAGCTATGGAAAGCCTTAACATGTATTCACGACTTTTTGCTTTCTAGCCAAACATGTTTTCATAGTTTCTATGGGTGGGAACATTAGGTTTGTGATTATTTTTGAGGAGTTTCAAAAGGTTTTGAGGCATCATTGTGATAAATCCCAAGATTATAGTCCTTTTTTAGGCATCGATCAATATTTCTCCCTACATTTATATATGAATTCACGCATGAATATGTTAATTGATAATAGCCGAAGATGATGCCCTCACCATTTCCAAATGTCTAAACTAAGAAAATTATTCCTGTACAGATCGGTTGGAGGCAACGACGTTTCGGTGAAAATCACTCATTGCGGCATTTGCTATGCCGATGTAGCCTGCACTCGCAACAAGAGAAAGAATACTGTGTATCCTGTGGTTCCGGGGTACCTTAATTCTTCTCAATTTCATTTACTAATGCGCAGTTCATTAAAGTCTTCAAAAACGTTAGCCATGGAAACAACACTTTAAATTGCACTAATATCCTCTAAATTAAGCTTGTATATATATGAATAGGCACGAGATCGTGGGGATTGTACGAGAAGTGGGTGATGAGGTTAGTAAGTTCAAGGTCGGAGACATGTGGGGGTTGGACCCTTCGTTGACTCATGCAGAGAGTGTGCGTACTGTGATGTTGGCCATGAAGAGCATTGTTCCAAAGCAACTCTAACAATCAATGGCACTTGTAAGGACGGTACCATCAGCAAGGGAGGATATTCTAGTTTCATAGTTGTCCATGACGGGTAACCTTTCTATTTATACTTGTTGACCTGTTGGTTAGACTTTCATGATGGTGTAACTATGGGAAAGATAATGTCAGATTTGTGGGCAGCGTGCATAAGCAGAAACTAGGATGATTATTACGTAGGACTAGTTTTATCGACCGGACATTGCTTGATTGCATCGTCAGCGTACGGAATAATTAGACTTTGATATCATTATCATAGAATATTCTCCACCAGCGATTAGTCCCTGAAAGCTTTTGTAGTGTCTTGTTTGGCTTTAAGCAAACATCACTCTGCGAAGTGGTCTGTGATGACATTTCAGAGGGATTTATGGGGGCAATGCGCTAGCTTTTAAGGGTTTTCCATCATCTAACTAATCCATATTTTCGCCACTGAAATACATTTCCATCTAATTCATGTGATTTTATGATGGACTTAAATATTAAATGCCTGATCTACAGGTATTGCTACAAGATACCTGAAAAGTATCCTCTACCTCTAGCAGCACCTTTGCTATGTGCGGGAATAACAGTATACAATCCGATGATCCACCACAAGATGAATCAGCCTGGGAAATCACTAGGAGTGGTTGGACTAGGTGGGCTCGGTCATATGGCTGTGAAGTTCGGTAAAGCTTTTGGACTAAATGTCACTGTTTTCAGCACAAGCATTTCCAAGAAAGATGATGCCTTGAATATGCTAAAAGCAGACAAGTTCGTACTTTCGTCTGACAAAGAGCAAATGGCTGTAAGAATTCCACATCGAAACGTCATTTGAAGTCTTGGGAATTCTCCTGTTCGGTGCCTTAAAAAGTAGATTCGGATCTTTTCCTCGCAGGCACTGGCTCATTCTCTGGACTTCATAGTTGACGCAGCCTCAGGAAATCACCCAGTTGATCTATACATGTCGTTACTTAAACCAGAAGGAGTCTTGGCTTTGGTGGGTCTTCCAAGTGAGAAAATAGAACTCAGCCCGCTCAGCCTTCTCATGGGTAAGTATTCCTCACCTGGTGTAAATTACAAACCATAACTTGCATTGTATCATAATTCATAAATTGCATATCTGATTCAGGTGCAAGAAGCATCTCTGGAAGTGCAGTGGGTGGCACGAAACGAACACAGGAGATGATCGAGTTCTGTGCTAAACATGAGATATATCCGGAGATCGAAGTGATTCCTATCCAATATGCGAACGAAGCTCTCGATAGACTTGAGAAGAGTGATGTGAAGTACCGCTTTGTGATAGACATTGACAACTCCTTGGAGTGAACTCATAGTATTTCTGTTTTCAGTGACAAAACAACGCGTGTGGCAATAATAGCAGGGACGACTACTCTTTCCTGCAAATGTTTTCATCTTGTTTTCAATAAAAAGCCCTAAACGATTATGATTTCTACTTTAAGTGAACTTATAGTACATTGATATAGTTAGGCAAAACATGGTCTCAAAGATGAAAATTTTATTTATAGCATCATCTGTATTCGGTGAGATAATATGCAAGTTCGTCGTCAGCAGCATCGATAGAATTAGAGGATCAGTAGGGCTACGGGGCAACTAGCCTCCTCCCCGAATGATAAATTTTTCTTTTACAATATTTAAGTAAACCAAAGACATAGTCAAATATTTGCCACATTCCCCTAGTGTATATCAAATCTTTGAAGTTTATTTTTAGTGAAAGTTGTTTTGGTCCCTCTATAGTTTCTACAATTTACTCAAGATTGATGTAATATTTAAGTAGAATTACTACATTAGAGCGCAACAAACATGACCCCATATATTATAGAGAAGTGTATATATTACATCTAGCTAATCTACATATTTGAACGACTAATCACTTGACATCTGGATAAATATAGGGTGTGTTTTTCTTCATCCCTTACTTGAGAAACTTCTTGCAACAAGTCCTTTGATTAGGGTTTTACAGATATGGATATCTCTCACATTTACATGTAAGGGCCTTGTAAATTTCCACCTACCAGCCCCTAATTGGTGAGTTTATTCCCAAACATGTGACCCCTAGCTAACCCAACCAAACAAATAAAAAAAACCTTCACGTGTGCGGATGTTATGGTGATGAATGACCAATAATCTAAGTGTTGGGTTAGTGTAAAACATATGGTAAATTTGAGGTAGCTAGCAAGTATCACCTAGAGGGGTGAATAAGTGATTCTATAAAATCTTGAAAAAATAATGCATAATAGAGCTAGTCAAGATCAAAGTCCACACAAGGATCAAATTCTAGAAATCTAGAATCTGTTATGTGGTAGATTAGACATTAGAAGCACCTAGTAAGTGTGCACTTAATTTGCTTGGAAAGCTAGGGGTAACATGTATTGGGAAAGTTAGAAACAACCTTAAGACGGATTGGATTCTACTAACAATTTGCTTGGAAAGTTAGAAATAGTTGGCACTAATCCTTTACATAATATATACCACTATATGGACTCAGCTGCTGCTCTTACACTTGTACACTTAATCCTTTGCACTATTGCTAAATAGTATGAATATCAAAACAGTACAATAGAGAGCTTATAGATAAGAACAACAGGAGGCAAACTTCTTAATCTTGTGTATTTTTTTTCTCACTCATGGTTCTTCATGGTCTTCTCTTTTATACTCTTCCTTAATCTATCCGTTGAAGATGAATTAGAGAAGTAGATAACTATTAGAGAGTTTCCGTTGAGCTGCTGTCAAGGGAAAGTACTGCCCATATAGTTTCTTTCCTTGTACCTCTGTAAGCTAACCAAAAATGGGAATTGCTACTGTCTTCTCACTGTAGTCTCTAACTGACTTGTTGAATGACCTAGCTACTTTGCTACCCGCTTTACCTGGATTCTGCTGCTGTGCAAATCCAAGTCTTTTGACAGCTACTTAGTTGACCTAATGAACATCTTCAAATGTATTTGGTTGTTACATTACCATTGACTTGATCTTTACAGTCTTAGACATAAACATCATCAACAACTGATCTTTTTGGTTGAATGGTGCTATTTGTCATAATAAGACATTTGCGAACTTCTTTCTAATGAATCACGCCATGAATGTTGCATAGTCTTTTGGTCTAAACATCCGCATACATTATAGTTAGTAATATACTAAGGATAGTTTGGATATCATCAAAATCACTTGAAGATGTTTTCTCCAACAAAAATAACCAAATGATGTCTAAAGCAGGAAAATGAAAAGTAGTTGTCATGATGCCAAATTAGAGAAATAATTCTACTATGACTAAATTTATAAAAAGGTGATTTTTTTTTTTTTGGGTTGCTCATGATGCCTATTTAACTGAAAATTTCACTGAGGCAAAAAATGTTTGTTGCCATAGACTTGACAAAAGCAACGAATTTTTATAATCTTTGGTGAGTTGATTGAAACAAAAAAATGAGTTTCATCTCTTTTGACTAATTATATAGTTAGGGGCACGCAGAAGAATCGAGAGCCACTTGAACCGCCCAAAACTAGATCAAATCGGCCCATAATGAGTGGTTCCCAATGGAGTTAGTCTAGTTCTCAATTCCAATAAATTGGAACCGATGGGTAGTAGTCTGATTCCATGTTCTAAGTGTGGAATTGCCTACCCATACACAAGGATCGGATTGGTAACATAAATTTAATTTTCTAAAAATTAAAATCCTAAATCCCTAATCTCACTTGTCAGTTGTCTCGTCTCATATCAGTGTCTCTTGCCTAACTCTCTCAAGTAACTCCCTTAGTCTCTTCATTTCTCGACTCTTAACTCCCATCAACTCATGACCTCGACGCTAAACTCCCATCAACTCATGGCCATGCCTTCGGCCTTCCATTGCAAACACAACTCTTGGGTTTGCCTCCCTCTCTTGCTCTCAGTCCCCTCCATTTGTTGTAAGTTAGAAGTCTTAATTGCTGCCATTTGCCCCTTTTTAGTTTCTTCAATCTACTCATTGTTTGAAGTACCGAGAGAAAAGTGAAGTATTCTTTGCAAGTATTTGAGAGGAAACTCTTTAGGCTGCATGGACTATAGAATCTTGTCATGACCTGTGTTTGAATTGACTACTCATGAGGTCATGACTTCTTGGTAAAAAAGCCACTGATCATGTGAAACTTGATGGGGCTGGTTCTAGGGTGGGAACTGCCTACCTTGGAATCAATCATCCCTAATTGCAGTGAGTTAATACAAAGATGGAAGAGACAAAGAAAATAGAAGATGAAGAAAAGTTTTACGTGGTTTAGTCGACCAAGAAAAAAGTTCCTTGGAAGTTACATCCACGATAGAAAAACCTCATATTTTAAAGCATTTTTTTTTTTGGGAGATTCATCTTCCTTAAATATAGAAGAGTACAACTTAGTTACCAAATATAACATGTGAATTTTATGGTAAATACAATTATTATACATTTGACTTTGATCCTCAATCTTATCATTACTTGGCAAGTTTATTCTGCCAACACACTCCCTCTAAATAGGGGCGAAGATGTCTTTCGAGGTCAACTTGGCCAACATTTTGTGAAAATGCTCCTTTAGAAAGGGGCGTGGTCACATCAGCAAGTTGTTCTTTGCTTCGAACATAAAGAGTTTCAATAGTTTTGGCTAGAACTTTATCTCAAATAAAATGACAAACAACTTCTATGTGTTTTATTTTATTAATGAAAGACCGGATTTGATGCAATGAAAATTGCTACTTGGTTATTAGAAAATGGCTTCATAGGAGCAGAATGTCCTTCAAGATCCAAGTCACTCAATAGCTAGCAAAGCTAGACCAATTCACATGTAGCAGATGCCATAGCTCTGTATTCTGCTTTAGTGCTCAAATAAGCAACCAAACTCTGCCTTTTGCTTTTTCATGTAACAAGATTACCTACTACAAGAGTACAAAACTGCCAACCCAATTAGCATCTGCATATTCTACAACCTTTGCATGACCATTCTTAATAACAGTGCTATGTCCTTGACACGACTTCAAATACCTCAATATACAGTCGACAAGCTGCCCATGACCTTCTGTAGGAGCATGCATAAATTGGCTCACAAAGCTAATGGCATATGAGTGTCTAGTTGAATGTAGTTAGAGACCAAGTATTCTTTGAAATTGGCCAAAATCTTGGAGATGATTAGTATTTTTTATGACTTTGTTCCCAAAGCCTAAAAAAAACTCTACAGGTTTGGCTCCTAATTTTTTTTCTTCAATAGATCCAATGCATATTTTCTCCAAGAAACAAGCCTTTATTGGAATTGGCAACTTCAATTCCAAGGAAGTATCGCAACCGACCCAAATCCTTGATGTCGAACTTCTCATGCAAATATTTTTTGAGAGTTTCAATATCTTGTAAATTATCACCAATAATGACAATGTTATCAACATAGATTAAAACTACGACAATTCCTTTAAAATTTTTTTATTAACAAATAGAAAATGGTTGGACTTACCCATTTAAAAACCAAACGTCACAAGGGCTGTACTCAACTTTCCCTACCATGCTCGAGGTGACTGCTTGAGACCATAGACTGCCTTCTCGAGTTTGCAAACAAATCCCTACAAAACTCTGGAGAGATGAGATGCTCGGGTTGATACATGAGTCCATAAACGTAAGTCTGTATAGGCCGTAGACGATTGATACATGACAAAATCCTGAAGACGAGTTAAGAGTTGAGATGCTCGGGTTGATCGACAAACAAGAGCTATTTCCTAGATAAAGCCATGAATTAAAGCAACCATGCCTAAATTAATAGTGTCTTTCCATCTCTCTAGTTCTCATCAATCACCAAATCATCAGAAACAATTGGTAAGTGGGCAAATTCCATATCAAATCCGCTATTGTCATAATTGTTAGTATTGTCACCACTATTCTCTCCCTGAATTTGATGCTTGGAAGGAAAAAATACACGTAAGTGTCATCAAACAGAACATCTCGAGAAATAAGCATTTTTTCTTTTTCTTTTTTTTTGTATGGAGGGACAAAACATTTAGAACCCTTTTTAACACTAGAATATCCCAACAAAATGCATTTATATGCACGGGGATCTAATTGACTCCTCGAAGAAGTGTGAACTTAGCACACACTATTGAACACACAAAAATGAGAGAGATTAATTGACTAGCCAATGAGCTCTTCCATAGGAGAATTGTCGACAAAATTTTTAGACATAATTAGTTGTAGATAATGAAAATATTTTTTATTGGTTAATTTTTTTAAGCAATGTAAACAATCATTTTTTGGAAAATATTTTATAAATCATTCATTTATTTTTCAAATAATTTTTTGCCCAGTCCACAAAACAAATGGAACCCTAATCCTTTTTTTTTTTCCCCGGTTTGTGTTTTGCTCAATAGAAGCACTCGACATATGTGTATTTTGCGTTTGGTTGCAATAATGTTCTTCTCTGACTCATTTATCATTTACAGTAACCAAGGATAACATACTTTTGTCCTATTCATTGTAATTCATCCCTGTTTTCGTCATCAAGAACGTGATTAATTTCTTGTATTTCTTTCTACCAGTGAGTTATTCTTAAGTATGGTTCTCATGTTCGTACCGAACTCTATTTGTTATTTGATAGGAACAAAGCAGAAGCAACAAGGGCAATTGTCGAAAAGGGATCGTGACTCAAAGCGTTATATTTCTATGGTATGTCCATGATGGGGTGTGACTAAGATGCACCGGTTCATCTTGAGGGACATTAATGGAGAGACATCTTTTGAAAGGGTGTAAGGGGTGTTATATAAATAACTTTTAGAGATAACCATTGACATTTTGGCAAAAAAAAAAAACAAAACGTTCAGAAAGAAAATATTCTCTCTTCTCCTACTCTCTCCATCAAAGAACAAAAATGCATTCCAATTACTGCTTTGAAAAGACAATCAGCATTAACGCCGTGGAACTTGAATATTTTCCTCATGATTGCATTTGGACCATTGTGAAATCGTATCGTCCATAGTTTGCTCGTGATTCAATGTTCGTTTCTAGGTAATTTGTTCATTGTGCATTGAAGAGGTTAGTCATTTCTTCCGCCAACTCTTCTTCCAATATTGGTATCAAAACCTGTATTATGATCTTTGCCTTGTTTTTCTATCGAATTTTTTCATTTGCTATTTGATATGGGGATCAAAAGAAGATGAACTTCACATCATTTGGATGTTCATTGCTCAAAAATTGCAACATGAATCGTCAAAAAACGAACCAAAGTGAGAACGGGTTTGGAGGATGGATGACCATTTCTGTTTGCCTTTGTTTTGACAATTTATTTTTGGTAAAAGAATAAAATTTAATTACATGGGGGCAAAAGATCTCATCAAGATGAGCAAAACAACGGGTTGAACGCCACTAGGAGACACTAAATGCATCCACACACGCAGCCAAGAGCCATGGCTCGTACGTGCCATGCGCTCCACACACTAGGAATGCCCAATGCGTGATCGCCACGCGTGTGTTGGCGAACCCACATGTGCTAACGTCATCAATGACGTCAGCCAACGGTCGATAACCGACATAATGACATCAACTATCAGTCAAATGGCAGTCGACAACCGGACCCGACCCTACTACCAACCTAATTTGCCTGATGACTCAACTCGATCCGACAACTCGACGTGATTGACTAGTCAACCAATCCGACTAGTTGACCAATAAGGTGGTTGGATTAGTCACTAGTTTGGTCGGTCGCTAGTTGGACTGTCACGCCTCGATCCTCGGAGACTCGCTCATCCTTCTACTTGGTCGATTTTAAAGTGCGATATTCCAGGACTAAGTATCGCCGACCCTTTCATTTTATTACGTAGGCGGAAGCAATTATAAATCCCCAGACAATAAAACAATGGGATAGAAAAGCAGGCCATATTTTTCATATTGAAATTCACAACCACACTTTCTAAATAGCACAACTCATAGTATATTTACAATACTATTAACAGCATACTTGTCTCACACCTATCTACTTTAAGACAGGGTTTACAAAAAGGGATGGGATCTCAATCCACATCCGGTTTATACTCAAGATCCCTCCTTGGATCATCTTCTTCTTCAAAAGTCTTTCTTCCTTTCAGGTTCCTCTTCCTCAGCTTCTCCTCAGGGTCCTGAAATGGTTATTCAATAACCAATGAGACCACGTCTCAGCAAGTCCTACCTCCTAAGACTCGATTAGTAAACCAATACACCTTAGGCTGCCTAAGCACATCACGAGTCAGAGGACTTACCTTGGCCTCAGCTTCTTCCTGCAAATTAGTATATATATCAAATATATATTTTCACATCACCTCACCCAATCAAATCGAATCATCGATCAATCGACCTAGTCGATTACATGTCATCCAATTTATCTCTTGATCGACCCCTTTCATACTTTCTATAAGTCTGATCAACATCCAAGACTACTCACCCTAGGTGATATATAGATAGTATGTTATCTTATCTCCAAACGACATATAGGGTCATCGAGCTGTCAAATCATACCGTACTGTCTCCAGATGCTTCGTAGAGTCATCGAGCCGGTAGATTATACCGTCCTATCTCAAGATGACATATAAAATCACCGATCCGATATACACACAATTTATCATACCGTACTGTCTCCAGATGCTCCGTAGAGTCATCGAGTCGGTAGATCATACCGTCCTGTCTCAAGATGCTTCGTGGAGTCATCGAGCCGGTATACACACAATTTATCATACCGTACTGTCTCCGGATGTTCCGTAGAGTCATCGAGCCGGTAGATCATACCGTCTGTCTCAAGATGCTCCGTGGAGTCATCGAGCCGGTATACACACAATTTATCATACCGTACTGTCTCCAGATGCTCCGTAGAGTCATCGAGCCAGTAGATCATACCGTCCTGTCTCAAGATGCTCCATGGAGTCATCGAGCCGGTATACACGTCATTCCAAGTAAACAATCAAATAACCAATTTTATCATTTCCGATAAAATGTCGTGTATGGGTACACGATCGGCTTTAACCAAAATATAATAATTTCCTTCTTATAAATCCCAACATTTTCTATGGTCCACTACAACAATTTTGGTATCATTAACTGATGCCCGGTTAATTTCCAATTAATTTTCCAAGATTATTTAAATTAGGGAATAAATTCTAAATTCACGAATAAATCATTTCCGCACAAAATAAAGCTCAATTAAATAAACGGACTGCACCACGACAATCAGCATAAAATTCCGCTCACCGGCCATCCCGGTTGAATTTCTGGAAAAATAAATAATTAAATAATTAATTTCGAAAAATAAATAAATAATTATAAAAAATCCAATTTAGGCTCATAATGCCGAATTGGACGCCGAGACGAGCCCGAAAAATTACCGAGACTCGTTCCATAAATAACATGGCATGTCTACTTGCTAATGTCTATTTCTAACCACCTAACATGCATCATTAAGTCTCTAATTTAATTGATCTAAACTAATCTAACCACCTAATTGCATTTAATTAAATCTAACCAACCTTAAGTATAATTAGCAAACTAAGAAAGCTTTAGTGAGTAAAACTCACTTGACAAAAGCGGAGACCGAATCACCGCGACGGCTACGCGACGGCGGCCGAAATCGAACTTTCGACAACACCGGCGGACTTGGACCGGGCCTTGGACTTGGCCCAACAAATCTCAACCCAAATGAGATTTGTTCTTGCTTTAGGGCCAGACCCAAGTTGAATTGGGCCTGCTGAAATTCTTGACTGAATTCACTTGGGCTTCAAATTTCTTTGCTGGTAATTGGGCCTCAAATTTCAGTTGATGGGCTACTGGACTTAGACTTCGCAGGCTTCATGGCTGAAGAAGAAGGCCCAAAGAAGCTGCTGGTTCTGCTGAAATCAATTTGTGGGCTTCAATGGCCCAACTGCTGGGCTGTTGGACCGAAGATAGAAGCAGCTTCGGTGGCTGAGCTGGGGAAGACGCGGCCACGGATTGAACCAAACGGAGAGGAAGAGATGCAGCTTCGGCGTCGTTTGGTTGAACACAGGCTAGAGGACACGCGGTTGAGGGGCAGCACCGAGTGGAGAAGCGGCTGTTGGCGTCGGTCGCACGTGGCTCCAAATCAAGACTCCGAGGGCTTCGCCGGGCCAACGAACAGGCGAAGAAGCGGCCGGCGTCCCCGATTCGTGGAGATGGGCAAGCCAAGGAGTCCGCACGGCTGAAGACTGAGCATACGTGAGAGATGTGCTGGCCGAGAGAAGTAAAGGGGGGTTACGTGGCGTCTGCTGGCAGGGGAGATCTCGTTCGATGGGAGCTGCACGCGGTCTCCGTTGCTGAATGGTTGACCGAAGAGGGCTGAGGGATCGGCAGGTGGCAGCGTGAAGGATTTTCCTTCGTGGGGCGCGGGCAGCTTCGGTGGATCTTGCGACTTCACGGCCAGAAGATGGACCGAACGAGTTTGGAGTTCGGACGCGTGGAGATGGAGCGGCTTCGTGGAACATGGACTAAGCAGAGTGACGAGCAAGCGGGTGTGGGGGCTGGCGTGAACTTCAATTTTCGAAGAGAAGAGCTGCAGGTTCTCAACCGAAGAAAAATGAAAGCGGAACGGCAGAGAATCAAGAAATCGAGTAGAAGCTGAGACCACCCAGTCCAAATGAAAAGGGGCCGTGTGCGAGGAAGAAGATAAGAGAGAGGGTGGGCCATCCTTGCCAATTTTCCACAATAAATATCTTCAACAATCAATCTAGGCCAAGCATTAAACCTTGGCCTTCATTAGGCCACACCAACAACTCTCACAACCTCTCAATTGGTCAATTTTGGGCTAGAGGGAGGGGAGTTACGAATTTTAAAAATCTCAGCTTCAATTGGACATTCATCCCATCCAAATTTCATCTCAATTGGCCCTCATAAAATCAATTGGTCCTCCATCAATTACCCCGGCATTTTTCCTCACTCAAGTATCCTTCATGCTTCTCAATTTCACAATCGAAAACCATTTTCGACATTTTCTGCACTAAAATAACCCGGCGACGACTTTTTCCCAAAATGTGTCAGTTGTCAGAAAAATCTTCTGAGACTGAGTCGATGCTCCTAAAATTTATTGTGACATGGCCAAAACTTCAATTTCTGAAATCAGACTCGAATTGGCGGTTAATTTTCACTCCGGCGCGCTTTTAGCGTGACCTAGACAACTAGGTAACTTTCAGATATTTTTAAGTGCAAATGACCCGTGGTCGATTTTCTTCGAACCACTATGAACCCACTCGACTCATTGGCGACTCTTGATTGTCGTGAAAATCTCGAGGATTCAAATACGGACACAGGGTACCAAAACAATAAGAAAATCAGTCTAGAGCCAGTCGACGAGAATTTTCCAATTTAGTGGAGTCACCCACGATTAGCCAACATCTCAATCGAACCAACCTGTATCTGATCTCAAATCGATTTATATCTGTGCCGTAATGGTCTCGATAGATGAACACGGTCGAGAAGCCGATTCCTGGTCGAATTCTCAAGTCTATTTGCCTTAAAATTCTTAGTGGCTTTCCCATATAGTCTAGTTATCTCGAGAGTGATCAGCTCTGAGAACAACCCTATAGGCGTGTCAATGAAATGCCCGATTTATTCAGCAGAAAACAGGGTCGAAAATCTGGGATGTCATAGGACCGATCTAACTGGTCGGACCGGGTAGAAGCCTTATTGGTTCATTGGCATGTGCGCCACACGCGCCACGCACTTAGGTTACGCATGATAAAATTTCAACTTTTCTATTTTTCTATTTCTTTATTTCCCGAAATAGGTTTGGAATATATATATGTTTGGTAATGCAATTTGATTTTTTTATTTCTGGAACAGATTTTGTGGCACCCCCCGACGGGCCCCTATCCGTTAGGGTCACCACACATCACTGCTTTCTCTTAACCTGAAAGTTTAATACTCTGATACCAAAGGAGTTCGATAAATCCATGAGTTCTGGGGGTCTATATCCTTTCCATTGGTCCCAACGCAAAATATGGCGGAAGCATATCCAACATCTCCCTTCCCTATATTCAGAAAATGATACACACCAACTAAACACTTTTATAGGTAAAAGCCGGACACATTTATTTACATAAAACTAGATGGACAATCGATTGTTGGTACATCAAAATACCGCAATTTTCTATACATGGCCAAACTTCAAAAGATACCCGACATTTCCAATAATTACAAACATAAAGTCCATTGTTTAGTGTTGGTGTCCAAAAATTTCTTCCTTTGCTGACCCCATCTCATGGTCACACCCAGCCACTCAGTCCGTTTGTTGGTGGTGGTGGCAGTGGCCCTAGTGTTCATCCATACCAACAGAAAAATATGGCGATGTACTCCTGGAGTACAGGGCCAATGGGAAGACTGATATCGAACACCACAATGACTCTCACCCGTACGAATGTTAGTCCTCGCACCTCAGGGTCCTGAAACTCCAACCACTCGCACTGTAAGTTGATCGGGACTCCATAGAATGTACCAGGAGGTGCAGGCAACAGAGGCATCTTATCTTGTTTGAAATGCTAGTCCCTAAAAGGGGTGAGTACAAACACCCAGCAGCTAAATATCTACTAAGCTATATCATGCAGAGCCATCACTATCTAATTTCATGCAAGATAGACAAAGCATGTAATCAAGAAATGAGTATGCATAAGATCAATGGAACTTTTCAGAGTAATAACAAGTGCAATTTCAAAACCAAAATGCATCATTTCAGTCACATGGGTCCCAATTATAGGGCCAAACTGTTATGACACGTCATATTCCGTGTCACACAATTTTGTCCCATAATCAGGCGCAACTCAGTAGAATCATCAATTTTAAAATTCAGTTTATTTTTCCATTTCCCTACGTCTATCCCAGAGGACCAGTGTTTATTTCCTTCCAGGCATTCGCACCCAACCTAGTGTTGCGAAAGCCTCCGATTTTCAATCACCGAGCATCCAGAGTGTGTTATGTCACACCTCTTAGGCATCTTGCCCTCACTTAGCATCACGAGGAATCTCCGAGGCTCGCCATGAAAATGGTTACCCCTACCCTCCGGGCATGTATTCATAATACAACTGGGCATCCCAACACTCCCGGGGTACCTTTGGGGCACTGCAAACCCTAGGCATCCAAAGGGCATTGACCCTTGTGATCCTTTGGGCATCCCGACTCCCGGGGCATCGTCAACACAAGGGTCCGACGGCATCAATCACATCTCAGCCATGGTATATCAATCAAATCATTTCAATACTAAACCATTTTCAAAACAACAACAACAACATTTGAAATCCTTTTGGGTTCTTGAAAATCTCCCTTGAATAATATCAAGTAATGTAAATTGAGATTGTCAAAGACACGTCAATGCAACAACAACAAACTTTAAAACAAATGCCATTTTCAAGTCAATGAAGTCAATTCACTAAACTCAGCAACACAATATCAAATCCATAAGTCCCCTTCCATGGTTAACTCTTCAATATATTTCAAACAATCCAGTTTAACAATGCACTTCCTCAGACAACAATAGCACTACACTATATAGATTAGTAGACTTCAACTTGCCTTAGTTCCTACGGCGTCAATGGCAAGCAAACGGGAAGCTTACGACCATAGACGTGGCTCAGTGATGGAAAATGCAATCGGCGTTGACGGCGACAGCGCACACGCATAGACAGAGGGACGGTCTCCTTCCTTCCCTCTCACTCTCGCTCGCTACTTACTGACTCTCGCTCGTTGTATTCTCTCGCTCACTCGCTGCGCTGTCTCTCTCGCTCGGACTTTCTCTCTCTTGCTCACGTTGACGAGCATTTTGCTCTTCACTTAATTGACTAACTTAGTCAATTCATGCAGGTTTTTCGGTGGCTGTATGAGAAGAAGACAGATGGGGAGGGCATGGCTTCCGCTCGGTTGAGCTCCACGGCTTCGCTGGCTGCATCACTTCCACGCGTCCATGGTGGCTTCATTACTTTCCTAGTCAACTAAGGAGGTGGCAACAAGGGGCATCGACGGCTGGGGGAGGAGTGGACTGACACTTGCCTCCCCATGCACGGACGTGGCCGATGATGGGCGCCTCTCGGTCAACCCCTACCTTGGTTGATTCCTCATTCGACGGGCGCATGTGTTGCATGGGTCAATACATTCACTCTTGTTGATCATCAAATGGAGGAAAGTGCATGGTCCAATTTCTCCCAAAGATTGACCCTTAATTTCTGAATGTGCATGGGCAAAAATGAAGTCTCTTGGCTCCTTTACCTAAGGTACATACTCAATGGGAAACGGCTAAAGTTCGAATGATAAGTAACTTGTCGATACATCTTATGGAATAAATCTTGGTTTTGCTAATGATGGTATGTAGGGAAAATTTTTGAAGAGACTATAACTCATTCGACAATCGAACCATTACTAAACGTAATGCATTGGTCTAACGATGATAACAAAACGGTGTTCGTAAATTGTAACATCCCGATTTTTCCAATTCTATTTTCAATAAATTGAGACGGGCATTTCATTGGCATGCATATAGTTCTTTTCCCTGAACTGATCACTCATGGGATAATTAGTCTATCAGGTGAAGCCGTTAAGAAATTCTAATGCATTAGACTCGAGAATTTGACCAGGAAACGACCTTTCGACCGAGTTAATCTGCAAGGGTCATTACGGCACAATTAAAAATTGATTAGAAACCAGAGATAGGTCGACTCGACAGAGGCATGTGATCGAGTGTGGGTGATTCCACCAAATCGCACAATTCTTGTCGATCGGCACTAGACTGGCTTTTCTGTCGTTTGTGTACCCTGTGTCCGTGTTTGAAACCTTGAGATTATTTCGACAACCGAGAGTCGCCAATGTGTCAAAGATATACATTGTGGCTTGAATTGATCAACCATAGGTCAAATGCACGAAAATTTCTAAAAGCTACCCGGTAGATCCAGATGCGCTAGTATCATGTCAAAGTGAAATTAACCATGAAATTGAGATCGAATTCATAAATTGGAAGTCATGGTGTGTCACAAATCATTTTAGGATCATTGACTCATCTTCGGAAGATTTTTCATGCAAAAAGAGCTTTTGAGCAAAATAATCAAAGCATGGCTAATTTGGTTTGGAAAATTCGTGGGCCCGCTTTTGGCTATACTTTTGAGATCTAAGAGGGTTCTATAATCAAGTGATTATGTGAATTGAAGTGTGGCGACATTAGATTAATTTTATGGACTTCAATTGGACTCAATTGAAAGAGAATTGAATGAAATTAGAGAAATTAATGTACGAGATTTCATGTCATGGCGGAAAAATAATTGCATCTATTGAATATTGTTGTGGGAGAAATTGAGATAGTTGAGTATGACATCACTTGGTGATGTCATGGTGTGGGGGCAAGAATAGCTAGGATGTTGACAAGTGTAAGGTGGAGATTTGTTCCCCAAAAAGGTGACTCATCACCATCATCTTCAAGCTTAGGGAGAGAGAGAGAGGAGAGAGGAGCTGCATCGTACGAACTAGGTCAACTTGCACGCCCGACCGGCCGCCTGCTTTGTCGCCGGAGTCCGTCGCCGCCATCGTCGTCCGTGTGCATTGCCTGCGCACCGCGCTCGCTCACCGTCGTCCTGCTTGCCGCTCCGCCGTCGTGCCACATCCAGCCTTTGTCTGCGCATCCCAGCCGTCGTCCTTTGTTGTCCCAAGCTGCCCGCCATCACCAAGCCAGCCGGAAAGCCGTCGGAGCCACCACCAGCAACCGCCTGAGCTGCTGCCGCCCATCCCCGCCGATTTCGCGCTCGAATTGCCGCCGTGTAGCCCTCTGTCGGCCTCAACTAGCAACAAGCAAAAATGGGTTTCTCAACTCGATTTTGGCCCATTTTGGCCGGCTTCCGACCATGAATGCTTGGCCCACTTTGAGGAAAGTCATTTCCTCCCGATGTCCCCATCGTTTTGGTCCTGGTCCGCTCGGCTTGCTAATCCGGTGAGTTTAGCTCACTAAATCTTGATTAGAAGGTTAATGATGCTTTAGGTGTGCTTAGTTTATGTTAAGTGTTATTACGTGATTAGTTTAATTTATTTAAGTGTAGATTATATTAAGGTGCTTCATTAACTTAAAGTGTGTTTAATTTAAGGTTAATTGAATGTTTATATTAATATAAACCATGATGTGACATAAAGAATTTATTTTTGATTTATTTAAATATCTCGAAATTATTAGATAATTTAATAATATATTATTATTCGAAATTATTAAAATATTATTATTTAATTATTTTCGGAATAAATTTAATTATTTATTAAATTCTGAAATTTTTGTCAAGACCCTAAATTCTCATAATTTTGTGCTAGTCGCTGCTGTATAGTCAGATTTTGAAATTAATGATTGGATATTATAAATTGAGTGTGGATTGTGAAAAATATGGATATTATTATTTAATTAATTTTCAGAATAAATTTAATTATTTAATAAATTTCAAAAATTATTTCGGGACCTAAATTCTCAGAATTTCATGCTGATCGCTGCTGTGTATTCAGATTATGAATTTGATGATTAGATATTACAAATTGAGTGATGATTTGTGCAATTGATTATTGAATTATCGTGTGCTAGTTAAAAGACTCAGTCACAATAGTGGCTACGCCAACTGGACCTTTATTCCTTTAGAAATGCCATCAACAGAGTGATGTGAATCGGGTCGCATTAGAAGCTAGGCTAACTAGACCCATGCTCCTTCGGGAATGCCGTCGACGTAGTGACGAAGCCGCGTTCCAAGGGAGGGAGGCGATGCTTGGCATTAATGTCAGTAGATAGCTGAACTACGAGTAAGCTATGTCCTTGTGTGGTAGTGAATAATAACTGGAATGTGCGCTAAGTGCGATTGTGATTTATATGAAAGTGATGGCGTCCCCATTTGTTTGAATTATTATTACTACCTGAGATTGTGTGATACAAATTGTGCTAATTTGCAGGAAGGAATTAAGACGAGGTAAGTCTTCTGTATGATATGGCTAGGCCACCCGGTGTATTTTCTTTCTAATAGGGGTTTAAGGGGTTGAACTTGCTAAGACAATATCTCATCCTGGTTGTGGGATTAAAATTTCAAGTCCCTGGTGGATGGAGCCACCAGATAGCTTTGGTTGGCCTTGAGAAGTTGCAGTGGTGAAGTCATAAGGATTGGAGAACGTGTCCGACTTTTAGGTCGTAGGATAGTTCCTTTTTAAGAGCCGGTCTTTTGTAGATTTTTGGCCGTAGACCTCTGTTTGTAATTCTGTTGAATTATGAAAGTGTTATGTTGTGATTTTACTTCCTGCTTGTCTATCCCGTATTTCATTGTCAGGGGTTTTATAATACGTTCCGCTTGCGTAATAATAAATGAATGGGGTCGGCGACACTACATGAGAATGTCGCATTTGCATGACTATGGTGGGATGTTGGCGCGCTCAGGTTCGGGGCGTAACATCCCCGTTTAAGTGGTATCAAAGCATGGTCTGTGTATAGATTAATAAGGTGCAATGAGTCATGGGATAGTTAGTAGGAAAGGCTTTTAATATGCTGATACATGTGAGTGATAGCTAATTGGTAGCTTGTTTGTGTGGTCACTCGGATTCTAATGAAATATTGGAATCGGAAAACAGGTGTCTATAAAGGGCCTGTAGGATGAGTGACTAGGAGTGGAGAACTCCTTGGAGGAGGTCGATAGGACTTGTACCTCAGGGTAGGACGCTGACAAGAGTTGGTACCCGAGGTAAAGCGCAGGCTTAGACCAGCGCGAGTGTGAGAGTACCGTCGCAAGTCGGTACTTAGAGTGTAGCAGCATCAAATGATACTAGGTTCATTAGGATCATCCAGGCGCGAGAGTCTTTAGGAAGTATTTTGGGTTAGTAAGCTCAGGATCGAGCTGCCGTTGTTGCCGTTGTTTCTACTGCTGCCAGTGTTGTGACCGTTGTTGCCACGCCTGTTGAGGCCCAAGCTGGAGTTGTGATCGAGGAACAAGCCACCGTATCTAATTCAAAGTTTAATTTAGACAGAGATGGAAATCAATTGGGGAGAAAGGTCGATGTCAGAAGAAAGATGCCTTGTTTCACCAACTAGAAGTTTAGAATTGGAAAGTTAGTGCTCAACTTGATCGATGTGTGTCGTGTCTATAAGAAAAGACATGGGTCTGCTATGTGCTGTAAGAGAGAAATGACATGTTACAAGGGTCGCTAGTACAGTCATTTGATCAAAAATTGTCCGTATAGACAGATGGAATCACAGTTATTCCTGACATCGCCGTTGCTAGGATAGAACAGAAGAAACATGCTTCAGGATATTTAGTGGGGTACATGGAACAGACCCCAGTGCAAGGAAGGGTACATGCTGTCACCCGATAGGAGGCAAATGACTCATCAATTGTGTGCCGAGTTTGTGGAAAGAGCCTTGAGTCAGCCCGGTGTTAGAGTAAAAAAGAGCATGCTTTGAATGTGGCCAACACGACCATTGGGTTAGGAATTGTCTATGTAAGTTTAAGAGAGTGTAAGCACTGTCACTGCAGATAGGACGCCACTAGGATGGCTAGAGGAGCATGAAGGGATCGACCATGCATCGATCAAAGGGAAAATGTTCTTGAGGAAATTTCATTAGAGTAGTGCAGCAGAATTTTCAGTGAAGGTTGTGGGATTTTCGGATTGGTAATAACGTAACATAAATATGAATCTCTGACTATAGTTGTACTTGAAGGGTTTGCTTAATTATGACTTGGAAGTCATTTATAAAAAGGTTTGGCTCAAGGAGTTTTGTGTTGTTTTGAATCGTGGTAGTGATATAATTCAGTTTGTTCAATTAGCATGCAAAAGTTTTGAATTACTGAAAGTTGAAGAGGAACTTCAAAACTTGTTATTCGTCACTAAAGATGACCTGGTTCTAGTTGTTGGTTACCAAATCTAAATGGCAACTATGATGGAGGCGTTAGTTGGGGAGCCGGATATGGAGAACATAACCATGGTACATAAGTTTTCTAGGTGTTTTAGGAAGAATTGCCAAGTCTGCTGTCATAAAGAGAAATAGAGTGTGTGATTGAATTAGCACTTGGAATAGAGCCAGTCCCTAAGGATCTTTATCGAATGGTGTTGTTAGAGTTAAAAGAATTGAAGGCGCAGATACAGGAATTGTTGAATAGGGGATTCATACGTTCTAATCCATAACCTTGGGGAGCACCTGTTCTATTCGTGAAGAAGAAAGTTGGTTTGTTGTGTTTGTACATCAATATTCCTCAAGATCGATTGGAGGTTAGGGTATCATCAGTTGAGGATCAGGAAGAAAGACATACTGAAGTTAGCATCTCGCACTCGATACGGCAGTTATAAGTTCATTGTAATACCGAGTGGTTTGATAGACACCTCAGTTGTTTGTTTGGGTCTAATGAGCAAAATGTTTAAGGGTACTTGAATCAGTTGTGATCATGTTCATTGAAGTTATTCTGGTGTGTTCAAAGAGTGCTGAGAAGCATGAGAGACATTTGGGGATGGTACTTCAGACCTTGAGTACTTTTGGATTTTACAATAAGCTTAGCAGATGCGAGTTTTGGATGACTCATGTGGCGTTCCGAGGTCGTGTGATTTCAGGAGAAGGAATCTCCGTAGACCCCATCCAAGATTGAAGTAGTGATCAGTTGGCCGAGATTGATTGTAGTGACAGAGATCATAAGTTTTTCTAGGTTGTAGTAGAGTATTACAGACGGTTTGTAGAAAGGTTTTCAGTGTTAGCATCGCCGTTGACAAGACTTTTGAAGAAGGAAGAAAAGTTTGTGTGGTTAAATAAGTACAAGAGTAGTTTTCAAGAGCTTAAGCAGAAGCTAACTACTACACTTGTGCTTACTATTCCAACTTGGTTTAGTAGGATTCGAGATCTACAGTGATGCGTCGTTTAAAGGATTAGGTTGTGTGTTAATGCAGCATGATAGGGTTATTGCATTCGCATCTCGTCAGTTGAGATCTTGTGAGTTGAATTACCCGACGCACATTGTAGAACTTGCAGTAGTTATGTTCGTTCTGGAAATTTAGAGGCACTATCGGTATAAAGAAAGATTCCATATCTTCATTGACCATCAAAGTCTCAAGTACATATTCTCTCATAAGGAATTGAAAATGAGACAGCGTGCTAGATGGAACTCATTAAGAATTATGACTATGATATTTCATATCACTCTAGAAAGGTGAGCAAAGTCACAGATGCACTGAGTCAAGAGTTGCACATTTGGTACTCAAGGATTGGATCTTATTTGAGGAAGTTTGAAATTCAGTTTTCAAATCTACGGTAGGCCACTTTTTGAATCTTATGACCACCTTCAGAATTAAGCCGAGAGTACAGATCATAATCAAAACGCTTCAGTGGACATATTTAAAAAAAATTCAGAAGACTCTATAAGAGAATGCAGATGAGAGAGAGGTTGATTTTCAGATTTCTGAAGACAGAACACTAAGGTTCTAAGATGATTGTGTGTAATTGACGATATAGAGATTAAAGAAGAGATCTTATGGGAAGCTCATCATAGCAACTTCAGCGTTGTCCAGACAGTACGGAGATGAGTCAAAATCTACATCATTGGGATTGGTAGATCGATATGAAGATAGATATCACTGAACAAGTTGTAAGTGTTGTATGTATCAGTAATTAAGAATTTGGTAATGTAAGTCAGGAAAGCTTTTTCAAGCACTTGAAAGAGTCCTACGTGGGAATGGAAGTATAGCATAATGGAATGTTATGACAGGCTTATTAAGGAGTTGGGAAAAGTATTGATTCCTTATGGGATTGTGGTTGACAGATGAACAGAGTCAACTCACCTTAGTGCTGCACAAAAAGATCTCGATTAGAATAGGTATACCGAAGTGTGTGTATATCATATAAATCATCTGCAAGGAGTGCCGGAGATGAATTGTATTTCAAATCTAGATTAGATGTTCCAAGTTGGCAAAGCTTTCAGATGGTTCTATGGTCAAGTGATTATGTGAATTGAAGTGTGGTGACATTGGATTAATTTTATGGACTTCAATTGGACTCAATTGGAAGAGAATTGAATGGAATTGGAGAAATTAATGTACGAGATTTCATGTCACGACGGAAAAATAAATTGCACCTATTGAATATTGTTGTGGGAGAAATTGAGATAGTGGAGTATGACATCACTTGGTGATGTCATGGTGTAGGGCAAGAATGGCTAGGATGTTGACAAGTGTAAGGTGGAGATTTGTTCCCCAAAAAGGTGACCCATCACTATCATCTTCAAGCTTGGGGAGAGAGAGAGAGGAGAGATGAGCTGCACCATGTGAACTAGGCTAGCCCGCACGCCCAACCGGCCGTTTGCTTGTCGCCGGAGTCCGTTGCCACCACCGTCGTCCATGCGCATCACCTACGCACTGCGCTCGCTCACCGTCATCCCACTTGTCACTCCGCCGTCGTGTTGCATCCAGCTTTTGTCTACGCATCCCAGCCGTCATCCTTCGTCATCCCAAGCTACCCGCTATCACCAAGTCCACGGAAAGCCATCGGAGCCACCACTAGCAACCGCCTGAGCTGCTGCCACCCATCCCTGCCGGTTTCACGCTCGAACCGCCGTGCAACCTTCTGTCGGCCTCAACCAGCAACAAGCAAAAATGGGTTTCTCAGCTCGGTTTTGGCCCGTTTTGGCTGACTTCCCGACCACGAATGCTTGGCCCGCTTTGAGGAAAGTTGTTCCCCCCGACGTCCTCGTCATTTTGATCCGCTCGGCTCGCTAATCTAGTGAGTTTATCTCACTAAATCTTGATTAGAGGGTTAATGATGCTCTAGGTGTGCTTAGTTAATGTTAAGTGTTATCACGTGATTAGTTTAATTTATTTAAGTGTAGATTATATTAAGGTGCTTAATTAACTTAAAGTGTGTTTAATTTAAGGTTAAGTGAATGTTTATATTAATATAAACCTTGATGTGACAAAGGAATTTACTTTTGATTTATTTAAATATCTAAAAATTATTAGATAATTTAATAATATATTATTATTCGAAATTATTAAAATATTATTATTTAATTATTTTCGGAATAAATTTAATTATTTATTAAATTCCGAAATTTTTGTCGGGACCCTAAATTCTCGGAATTTCGTGCTAGTCGCTACTATGTAGTCAGATTTTGAAATTGATGATTGGATACTATAAATTGAGTGTGGAATTGTGAAAAATATGGATATTATTATTTAATTAATTTTCGGAATAAATTTAATTATTTAATAAATTCCAAAAATTATTTCGAGACCCTAAATTCTCAGAATTTCGTGCTAATTGTTGCTGTGTATTCAAATTATGAATTTGATGATTAGATATTACAAATTGAGTGATGATTTGTGCAATTGATTATTGAATTATCGTGTGCCGGTTGAAAGACTCAATCGCAGTAGTGGCTACGCCAACTGGACCATTATTTCTTTAGAAATGCCATTAACAGAGTGACGTGGCTCGGGTTGCAGTAGAGGCTAGGCCAACTGGACCCATGCTTCTTCGGGAATGATGTCGACGTAGTGAGGAAGCCGTGCTCTAAGGGGGAGAGCGATGCCTAGCATTAATGTCAATAGATAACCAAACTGCGAGTAGGCTATGCCCTTGTGTGGCAGTGAATAATAATTGGAATGCGCGCAAAGTGGGATTGTGATTTATATGAAAGTGATGGCGTTCCCATTTGTTTGAATTATTATTACTACTTGAGATTGTGTGATACAAATTGTGCTAATCTGCATGAAGGAATTAAGACGAGGCAAGTCTTATGTGTGATGTGGCTAGGCCACCCGGTGTATTTTTTTCTAATAAGGGTTTAGGGGTTGAATTTGCTGAGACACTATCTCATCTCGGCTGTGGGATTAAAATTTCTGGTCCCTGGTGGATGGAGCAACCAGATAGCTTTGATTAGCCTTGAGAAGTTGCAGAGGTGAAGTCATAAGGATTGGAGAACGTGTCTGACTTGTAGGTCATAGGACAGTTCCTTTTTAAGAGCCGGTCTTTTGTAAACTTTTGGCCGTAGACCTCTGTTTGTAATTCTGTTGAATTATGAAAGTGTTATGTTGTGGTTTTGCTTCCTGCTTGTCTATCCTATATTTCATTGTCAAGGGTTTTATAATACGTTCCGCTTGCACAATAATAAATGAATGGGATCGACGACACTACCTAGGAATGTCGCATTTGCATAACCATGGTGGGATGTTGGCGCGCTCAAGGTTCGGGCCGTGACATAAATGGTGTCAATGATGCAGTTTGTCGATACTCCGTCGACCCTTTGACGAGCTGTTACTTATTCGAGGGTCGTCAAAATTTCCAAATGCCACAGATTTCTATGCCATAAATCAATTTGAAGAAGAAATCAAAAACTAAAATTTTTAACTTCTCAATTTCCGAAATAAAAATTGAGAAATCAACTTATGTTCCAGAAATTTTGTCATGCGTACCCTTAGGCAATGCATGTGGGCACATGTAGGGTCTGATTAGTACATGGGTGGTGGTGTTTGATTCATATGGATATGCTTTACGTTGTGGTATATTATTTTACATGTTTGAAATTTTTAAAGGTATAAAAACATGTATGGAACCCTATGTAAGTGTTTTTTGTGTGTGGTACAAGTGCATTTTTTTCCTTCTAACTTGTATTTCTCTATGATTTTGGAAATACAGAAGCTTGTCTACTTGTAAATAACCATATATATGTTGTGTAGAGCTTGGTTTGATGATAGCATGTATATGGTTTGACATGGTAACAATTTCTTGGTTCCTAGTAAACTTGAACGATTGTTGAAGATCATTGATTTTTTCATTACATCTTGAACTCTGCTTTCAATTATAATTCTTGCGTGATTATTACGTTCATTAGTTCATATCATGCTATTGTTTTTGATGGTAATAGAAAAATTGCAAATTATACGAGGTTATGTAATTTTTTTTTTCTAATGGGTGTTTAAAGGTTGGTAGAATTCGAAGGAGTTCTAACCTATAACTTAAAATTTACACAAATTAAACTAGTTAATGATAGTAGACCAATAGTACAAATAAGCTGATTGGGAATGTAGTGAACTTTTGTTTCACTATCTTTGTTGAATTATCATTAATTTACTTTGTTTTTGTTGCAAATTACATGTGTGTTTATTGTGGAAAATGTGCTAGTATTAATTATGTATTTATTATGTTAATGTGGTTATAGCAATTGATTATGGTTTCGGCATTGAAGACTATTGTGGTTGATCTCAATAAGGAGGAGAAGCTGAACGGTGACAATTATGATATTTGACATCGAAAGGTTCAATACATTCTTGAAGAGCAAGAGGTTTTGGAAACTCTCAACCACACCATAGATGAGCCTGAGCATGAAACTTCAGCTCACATGAGAGATCAAGAAACTTATCAAGTTTGAAAAAAGAATAATAGCATTGCTCGCATTATGTTACTGAGTTGTGTGCAAGATGATCTCATGTGTGAGTTTGAAGGTTATGATAAAACTTAGGCAATGTGGGTTGCTTTGAAAGATAAGATTGGGGGTATGTTTATTACTAAGTTGATGAGACTCATCATCAAGGTTCAAATTTGTGAGCTGAATTTGGCAAATCACTCACTTACTAATGAACAATAAGTTAGGGCTATTAAATGGTCTTTTCCTAACAATTGAGAGCATATGAAAATCAACATGACGATGAGAATATTGTCGCTTTTGACAATATAGCGTGTCATTTAGAATTAGAAGATGAGAGTTTAGAAGCTGTGAGTTCCTATATCCATGCTTATGTTGCTGAATCAAGTTCGCATAAAATTTAAGGCTTAGAGCATAAAAGGAATCATAAATTCAATAATAAAGGGAATGAAATTGATAAGGCACTCAAGAGAGCTAAGATCCTTTGATGTAAGAAGTATGGTGGGAAGAAGAATAACACCAAGATGAAATGCTATAAATGTGGCAAATTGGGCCATTTCGCTCGGAGTGTATTAAGCTAATAGAGGTACCTCTACATTCCATTACCTTAAGTAATGCTTTTATTTTTAGTATTGTAATACTTGCTGAATCTCATCCAATATGAACTATAGACTCATGAGCAATAGATCACATAGTTGGAGACCGAAAAGCATTTGTGGATTACCGTTGGATATAGCCTGAAAGAATATGGATATATGTTAAGAATAACTAAAGAGCTGAATTGAAGAGTATTGGCATATGTAGATTGATCTTACGTGGTGGTCAAAATTTATTTCTATGTAATGTCCTCTATGCTCTAGATATTTGATGGAACTTGGTCTCTATAGTTGTTTTCTTAACTTAGGTATTGTATTGAATTTTCATGGTGATTGTGTTGCATTTTATTTGAAATAGTTTATTATAATTATGGTCATGTATTTAATGGTTTTATGGTATTAGACATTGATTATGATGCGTACATTATTAATGTTTTGTTTTTCTTTAGTTGCATATTTTAATAATATTAAGATTGATGCAAATATTTGACATGTAAAACTAGATCACATTAAGTTACAAAAAATGCAAATGTTAGTTAGAGAAGACATTTTAAGGTCACCCGCTAATATTGATATACCCATATGTGAACATTATCTAGTGGAAAAATCAATTAGAAAACTATTCGGTAAAGGAACTAGGGTAAAATTTCCATTACAACTCATATATTCTGACATTTGTAGTCCATTAAATATGAAGACAAGGCATGAAGCTTCATATTTCATCATTTTTATAGATGATTCCACGCATTTCGATTATGTTTTTCAGATCTCCTATAAGTTAGAAGCATTAGACTACTTTAGACAATATATAATGTTGGTAGAGAATCAGTTGAACAAAGTAATAAAGGCATTGAGAACCGATAAAAAACGTAGTATTTATCTAAGCAAATCAAGGCTCTTTGTGATGAAAATGGAATTGTAAGACAATTGATTATTTCTGGTATTTCGCAAAAAAATAGGGTTGTAGAAAGAATGAATAGAACCCTATTAGAAATTGTTAGGTCCATGATGACACAAACAAATCTACCTATCTTATATTGGAGAGTCGTATTATCGACTACTACTTATATACTTAACTATGTGCCATATAAGTCAGTCACTTCCACCCTTTGTGAATTGTAGGCTGGTAGAAATCTAAACTTAAGTATTTTACGAGCTTAGGGTTGTACAACTTATGTTTATGGTTCTTTCCATAAATATGGCAAATTAAGCCATAGAATGAAGAAATGTATTATTATAAGATATTTTGAACACTCAAAATGATATGTATTCATAGGTGAACAAACTAATGAAAATGTGATTAAAGTGGAATCATGAGATATCACGTTCTTGGAGAATGATTTTCTTAATAGATGTGAGATTGACAAATACTTCCAATTATATAACATGAAAGATCCTGATAACACACTCACTAATATTGTTGAAGGAAATGAAGATTTACCTCAATATATAAGATCTAATGGAGTGTCACATCACCTAACAAACTAAACTCAAAAAGAGTTCAGTTACGTAAACGTAATTATAAAAATATTCCCCATTGTTGTTTTAAGAATGAATGGGAAGTATTTATAATTGCTCTACAAGACGATACCAAGCCCAAGAATGTCTAAGAGGCTCATTCATCATCTGACAAGGAAGAATTGATGAAAGTTTAGGAAGATGAAATAGAGTCAATGAGGGCAAATTACGTTTGGAACTTAGCGGATCTACCACTCAATAACAAGACTATTAGAAACAAATGGGTTTTTAAGATTAAGTAAATGATGGATGGATCCATTCAAAAATATAAGGCCCATGTTGTGGCAAAATGCTATACTCAACAAAAGGATATAGATTATGAAGAAATATTTTCATTATTTAAAAATTTTGCTTCTATGCGCCTTATCCTAGCCATCGTTGCGCATTTGGATCTAGAATTACATAAAATGGATGTAAATACTGGATTTCTCAATGGAAAACTAGATAAGGAAATCCACATGAAGCAACAAATATGTTTTATAGCTGAAGGTTAGGAGCGTAAAGTTTGCACATTTCATCTATCAATATATGGCCTTAAACAATTATCTAGACAATGGTCTATTCGTTTTCATCGAGTCATAACACCTTTTGGATTCATGATGATCGAAGAAAATAACTATATATATGTCAAACAATCCAAAAATAAATTTGTGATTTTATCACTTTATGTGAACGATATTTTGTTGGTTGGGAATGATAAGGGTTTGGTTATTACCGTAAAAGAGTAGTTGTCCTCTAATTTTGAAATGAATGACATGGGATGGGAGAAACTGCTTAGATATTTGGAGTTAAGATCGAAAAAGATTAATCAAGGAAACTCATTACTCTATCATAAGAGTCTTATATAAAGAAAATTTTTTAGCATTTCAATATACAATATTATAATCCTATCGATATCCCTATCATGCAAGACGAAGACCTAAGTACTAAAATGTGTCTTAAGACTCCAAAAGAAAAGAAAGAAATAGAAATTGTTCCTTATGCTAGTGCGATCGGAAGTTTGATATAAGCTATAATGTGTACTCGACCCGACATATGTCATGCCCATGGGGTTGGTGAGTTGATATTAATTAAATCTTGATCAAGCACATTAGAAAGTAGTGAAGAAGATCTCGAGATACTTGAAATGCACAATGAACTATTGACTTTGTTATCTAGAAAATGATTTACGCTTATTAGTCTACTCAGATATGATTGGGGAGGATACCTAAATGAGTGAAAATTGATTTCTGGATATGTGTTCTTGCTTAATGAAGGTGTAATTTTTTTGGAATAGTAAGAAACAGATATGCATGGCCTTATCTACTTGGAGACAAAATTTATTGCATACTCTTGCACAATACAAGAAGTAGTATCGCTAAAATGTTTCTTGAAAAATTTAGCCATTATCATTGAAATTCCAAAACCAGTGACAGTTTATTGTAATAGTTAAACAGTTATTACTTATGTAAAAGATCCTAAGTATCATGAAAGGATGAAGTACCTTGACATAAAAAACAATTTTATCAGAGATATAATAGTGTATAAAGAAGTGATTCTTCAACACATTTTAACTAATAGAATGGTTGTTGATCCATTTACGAAGGTTGTCCCTAAAGACGTGTTCTTGACCCACATGATGTCTCTAAGTTTATGTAGAATCTTATATGTAATATTATTGAGGATCACTAGTTTATGTATATATGGACATGTGTATTGTATTTGTTTATCTTTAGTGACTTGATATTTCATCTATAAATACAAATCCATTGACACTAGCACAAACATACATAGATTATTGAAAAGTATGTCAGGAGGTAATGATTAGCTCACTCACACGATCAATCACTTGAAGTATTATAGTTAACACATTGAGAGGAAATGTTATGTACTTATAAATACTAAAAAAGCAAGTTTAGTGCATAAAATAATTTTTTTCACCTTGATTGGAGTCAAGATGAGATTTGTGATTTATAGTAAGATTGAACATGAAGCACCTGAGCTAAATGTGACTATGTGAGAAGCGCGTGATTATGTTTAGGCTAAGATTCATGTAGTGGATGTATTTAATAAATGACATATGGTCTTTTAGAAAGAGAAATCCACTATAGTTTGTAATTCATACTACATGTGTATTGTACAACCCATATAAAAAAGTGAATGGAATTATACCTATTTACTTATCATGTAAGCCCTTGAGGTGATTTATAATTTACCTTATTTTGTGCCCTATGTTACTTGTAACTATGTTCTCAAAGTGAAAGATCAATGTTGCTACTTTAGCATATTACCGACAATCATGAATAGATATAACTTTATGGGATGTGTTTAGAAAAGTAGTTACTCTAAAATGGAGAGAGAAATAGTGCAAGGAAGACTATTGTTGTTTTACATCTTTCACATGTATTTACCGGTCAACCAATTATAACGCTTTCCATGATTTTGGATATAATTGTAAATATACGGTGTTATGAAAATAGTCAAGTATAGCCTTTAAGGGGTATGTATACTTGAACTGATATAACAAAATATATCTGAGACATTGTGAGACATCAATTTTTTATTTTCTTTTGAGGTTATAATCATTATGTCATCTCTAACATGTGCATTATTTAAGTTCCTAAGTGCATGTGTACTCGCTAGTCATACGGCTTTCTTGCTAGTATGAATTGTTTTTAAAGTAGATGAATGTTGAATGTCTTATATTCTTGATAAAGCACTATCAAGCCCATCATATTTGAGTGAGAGATGTTATATTTCTATGGTACGTCCATGATAGGATGCAATTAAGACGCACCGGTTCATCTTGATGGGACATAATGGAGAGATATCTTTTGAAAGGGTGTGAGGGGAGTTATATAAATAACTTCTAGAGATAACCATTGATATGGTTGGCAGAAAGAAAGAAAATATCCTCTCTTCTTCTCCTTTCTCCATCAAAAAACAAAAAGGCATTCTAATTACCGCTTTGAGAAGACAATTGGTATTAATGTTGTGAAACTTGAATATTTTCCTCATGATTGCATTCAAATTATCATGAAATTGTATCATCCGTCGTTTGCTTGTGATTCAACATTCATTCCTAGATAATTTGTTCATTGTGTATCAAAGAGATTAGTCATTTCTTCCACCAACTCTTCTTCCAACATGAAGGAAGCCGGAAAACCCACCATTGACATATGCCACAAGCTTACAAGCGAGACTAGTAAGTGAATATGAGGAAGAAACGAGGCGGTTTGCTTTAAGCAATTAGAATGCAAAGGAGGGAGTGAAACTGCACCAAGTATCTTCAAGCCATTGTAATGCGGGGATTGCCAGAGCTGAAGCATAAATGGAGAGACAATAAAGTGGTCCAAAACAAAATTACGAATCTTGGCAAGAGTATGAGCACCTGAGAATGCACACTCCCCGGCTTCCGCTCAAATGGAGTTGCAACCGACAATTCTGTGGTACCTTGTTGGAAAGCTTTTCCCGAGTTCCTCTTGAGGAAAAGTTATTCTGTGTTGTGTATCCGAGATTGAGTCCCAAATGTGACTTTAGAACCTTGTCCGTGTCTTTTGGGTTTAGCCATTGCCGGATCCATCGAATGATTTTGAGCAAGTACCTTTACTTAGGTCATCCTCCGCAATTCATGTCCAGAGACATCTTATGATGGTTATAGACCCTATGTTTTGTAGATGAAGCGAATTGAATGATTAGAGAACAAACCATAACTGTGGCATCCTAGAATTTCATAAAAATCCCTAAATATACCATGAGCCATGGATAGGCGATGGAAGTACCGTTATTGTATTTTGTAGCATTCTAATCCATGATTTGCAATGAGATGTATGGCTAAGTCTTTAATGGATGAATTTTGGGAAATGAAGTTTTATCTTTGGCCATATGTATGATAAATTGGAACTTATGGATTTATAATTTCAATTGTATAGTTATCTTAATTTGTAATTTAGTACTTTAATTTAATAGGGATTTAATTAGTTTTTAAAAAGGGTTAATCTTAGGTTAATTAAGCTTGGGTCTTACGCCAAAGAGGGATGGGCCTAAGATGGGCCAAGCTGGCCAGCCCATAAGCCCATGAGGGGTTGTCAACCATGCAAAGGGGAGGGGAAGAGACCGGTTGCATGCCCTCCCCCACTTGTCCTTTGAAGTGTGCCAAGTGTCCTCCATGCATACCTAATGATAGCTAATGATTGAGGGGAAGAAATTAGGGGATGATGGTACTGGTTTAAGCAAGATGAGAGGGAGAGCAAGAGGTTCGACCGAGAGAGAAAGAGAGGAGAGAAAGAGAAGAAAGAAAGGAAGAAAGGAAGAAGAGAGGAAAGGAGCAGAGCTGTCCATCGACCGTCCGCCGTGCGTCCGTCGTTTGTCGCCGTGTGCTCACTGTTTGCTCAGTTTAGAGGCAATTTGGGATCCTTAATCTACTCTTGCATGTTGTGTCTAGAATGTATGAGTGAGTGAGGATAAATTTCGGATTGTTTAGAGTGTAAAAAACGGATGTTTTAAGAGTGGTATTCCAAAACTAGTAAACTGTTCTTGAGAAAACAGCTTGACCTTGAGTGTTTTAGTGGCTTGCATGTGATGTTCGAGTTGGGTTTTGGCTTTGACTTCTAAATGAAAGTTGTTAATAAATTCTTGGAGTATAACATACTCAAATTTGAGACAAAAAAAAAAAACAAGTATAAGTGGGTGAAATATTTATTCTTCGGAGAGATTGGATCTGGAGATTTCAGTAACTACCTTTGATGAATGCATGGACTGTAAGGTTATCTTTTTGTTGAAATTTCACTTCTATTTCTTAACAAAATATGTAAATGACATATTGAGGTTTAACATATCAAAAATTTAGAGAAAACTAACAAGAATAGATAGGTGAAATCATGGTTTTTCGGAAGTAGTCAGATCTGGAAACTTCGGTATTGAAACAGAAGTTTTAACCACCTATATTTAATCACCTAGAACGAATTTGACTTTGATTTCTTCATGAAAAACCTACCTTAGGATCTTTAATATAGCATATTCGAATTTCATGAATTTTTAAGGTCATTAGGGTATTTAATCAGAAATATTTCTAAAACCGTGTAATCTGACGCGTTTGGACTTAGTCAGTTTCAATGCGTGGGCCATATTATTCTGTATGAAGTTCTTGCGGCAAAGTGTCCTTCATGAAGTACTTTTCTTTATGTCTTCCCTGAAACATATTCAAATTTCATAATTTTTGAAGTTCATTTGCCTATTTAACTGAAAATGTTTCGAAAACTGTGCAAGTTAAGTGGTTATGATAATGGTGCTGTGATGTTTGGTCTATACCGCATGATATGAGGGTCTTTTGGTGAAGTGTTCTTCACAAAATGTCTGCCTTTATGTCTTGAATATCACATGTTTGAAATTCATAATTTTTTAAAGTCATTTGGGCATTTAAATAAAATATTTTCTAAAACTATGCAAGTTGGATTGAGCGAATTTCAAAATGCTGTAATTTATGACTATTCTGTTTTGGATGAGCCCCATGAATTATATTGGTTTAAATGATTAAATCTTGCTGCACATGTGATGATATTTGGCATTGCATATAGAATCAAATGTTGAATTTGACTTTGTTGCCATTACATCATGTGCCATGTTGATTGTGAGACATAAATTGGTGAATATGAATTATGATGAATGAGGAAATTGTTGGAGGTGAGCCGATAATGCCCGGGATGGGGGATGCCGGATGCCCGGTTGTATTACGATACATGCTCGGATGTCCTCAGGAGTTTCTAGATGCCCGGAATGGTTGGGTGCCAGAAGCCTCGGAGGTTTGTACCCGGGGGGAGGGGGATGCCTCGTGATGCTAGTTGGGATACGAGATGCCCAAAATGTGGGGGTGCCGGATGCCCGGTGGTGTGTGTCGGAGGTTTCTCGTGATGCCAGATTGGGGTGCGAATGATAGAATGTGGAATGCAATTACTGATCCTGGGAAAGAAAGATGTGGTGATCAAATTGAAAGATAAAATGTGGAAAATTGAATCATGCATGATATGGTGACATATAGGCATGGCCGTATGATATGATGTGTACATGAGGTATGGTATATATGTGAATGCTTGATGATGAGTACAATGTTATATGTGCACCTATGGCATGATGGTATACGTATGAATGCTTGGTGATGATTGCATGATGATGTATGCACATATGGTATGATGACATATGCATGGCTACAAGGTAAGTTATGCTTGAATGCATGAAAGATATGTACCCTACTATGATGTTGTGATTGTATTGTGTGATGCATTGAGTAGTTAATGAATCTTTTACCTGCTGAGTGGCTGTACTCACCTCTTTGGGAACCAACATTTTAGATTAGGAAGATGCCGCTCTCTCCGGTCACACGGGGTACCTTTTACGGCCTCCCATTTGACATGGAGGTAGAGTGTTCAAAGATTGATTGCGTTACCATCCCTGGTATGACGTTTGTACGAGTTCGCATGTTGGTCATGTATGATGTGGGCCTGGTTGGGGGCCCGATCTGTGGCACCTTGAAACACCTTAGGTCGCCACAAGTACCTATCGCTCCACTAGTTACATTTCTTAGTAGAAGCATCGTAGTTCATAGGCATATTTTTTTTTTTTGAAAAACGGTCCCAGCACAACTTACTAGCGAAAGCATAATTGAGTCTCATCATCTCTCCCTCCAATAACCATAATGCAATGCACACCACTAAGCATCATAAAAAAAGATAAAGTCAAGACACTTTTATTTATATATTTTCATGATGGATTTTCTCAGGTTGGTACAACAAAAGAAAGCTAAGACTTTTAACTACACTTGGCCACATCCCAAAAGGATATCTTGACCCCTATAACGATCACGTGCCATCCTCCATCTATCAGTGTCAGCTATCCCCAAAAAGAAACTTAAGCTCTCTACTCCTCACACGGCCATCACACCCATCCTGGCACATCGGGCGGTGGTGGCGGCAACATCCCCCGAATCACTCCATCTTGGTGGACGTGGACCGACACAAACTCCAGTATGACCGGGCCCCCAGTCAAGCCCACATCGTACATGAACAGCACGCGAACTTGCACAAACATCAGACCAAGGATGGTAACGCAATCAATCTTTGAACACTCTACCTCCACGTCAGATGGGAGGCCATAGAAGGTACCCCGCGTGACAATAGGGAGCGGCATCTTTCTAATCTGAAATGTTGGTCACCGAAGGGGATAGTACAGCCACTCAGTAGGTAAAAGATCCAATAAACCACTCAATGCATCACACAATACAATCATAACAATCATAGCATAGCACATGTCATTCATGCATCCAAGCATAACTTACCTTGCAGCCATACATATGTCATCATACCATATGTACATATATCCTCATGCACTCATCACCATCATGTCATACATCTACCATGCCATAGGTGCACATACAACCATGCACTCATCATCATCATATTATACATGTACCATTATATCATAGGTGCACACATAACCATGCACTCACCATCATCATATCATACATGTACCATCATGTCATAGGTGCACATACAACCATGCACTCACCATCATTATATCATACATGTACCATCATGCCATAGGTGCACACACAACCATGCACTCATCATCATCATATCATAGCCATACATATGCAATCATACCATATGTACATGATTCAATTTCCACTTTTTATTTTTCAATTTGATCACCACATCTCTCTTTCCTAGGACCAGTAATTGCATCCCACATTTTATCACTCGCACCCCAATCCAAGCATCATGAGAAACCTCCAGCACACACACCACCGGGCATCCGGCACCCCCACATTCCGGGCATCTCACATCACGAGGCATTCCTCGGGCACAAACCTCCGAGGCTTCTGGCACCCAACCATTCCGGGCATCTCGAAACTCCCGAGGACATCCGGGCATGTATCACAATACAACCAGGCATCCGGCACCCCCCATCCCAGGTATCTTGACACTCTCAAGGCATTATCGGCCACCTCCAACAGTTTCCTCATTCATCATAATTCATATTCACCAATTTATGTCTCACAATTAACATGACACATAATGTAATGACAACAAAGTTAAATTCAACATTTGATTCTATATGCAATGCCAAATATCATCACATGCTCAGCAAGATTCAATCATCTCAATCAATATAATTCATAGGGCTCACCTAAGACAGAATAATCATAAATTACAGCATTCGAAATTCACTCAATCCAGCTTGCACAGTTTTAGAAAATATTTCCATTAAATACCCAAATAATATTTAAAAATTATGAAATTCACACATGTGATATTCAAGACATAATGGCAGATATTTCATAAAGGACACTGCACCAAAAGACCCTCATACAATCTGATAAAGATCACGCACCACAGCATTTCTATTCTATCAATACAGCTTGCACAGTTTTTTAAATTTTTTTGGTTAAATAGGCAAATGAACTTTAAAAATTATAAAATTTGAATATGATACAGGGAAGACATAAATAAAGATACTTCGTGAAGAACACTTTGCCGAAAGAGCTTCATACAAAATGATATGACCCATGCATTGAAACTGACTAAGTCCGAATGCGTCAGATTACATGGCTTTTGAAATATTTCCGACTTAATACCCAAAAACCTTCAAAATTCATGGAATTCGACTATGTTATATTCAAGATCCTAAGGTAGGTTTTTCATGAAGAAATCATAGTCAAATTCATTCTAGATGATCTAATATAGACGGTTAAAACTTCTGTTTCAATACCGAAGTTTCCAGATCTAACTACTTCCGAAAAACCACGATTTCACCTATCTATCCTTGTTAGTTTTCTCTGAATTTTTGATATGTTAAACCTCAGGATGTCCTTTACATATTTCATTAAGAAATCAAGGTGATATTTTCACAAGAAGTTGACTTTACAGACCACAAATCCACCGAAGATCAGCACAACGAGTTCCAGATCTAGTCTCTCCAAAAATGAAGATTTCACCTACTTATACTCATTTATTTTGTCTAAAATTTGAGTATGTTATATTTCAAGATGTTCCTTACAATTTTTTTGAAGGGGTCGAAGTGAAATTCTCAGTGAAAAGTTACATGCAACACACAAAATCACCAAGAGGTCAACAAAACAGCTTCAGATTTAACATTTTCGTAGAGGGAGGGTTTCACCCCACAAAACTCATCCCTTTTGCCTCAAATTTTAGTATGTTATAATTTAAGATGTTATATACAACTTTCATGAAGAAGTCAAAGCCAAAATCTGATTCAAACATCGCATGCAAGCCACTACAACATTCTGCGTCAGACTGTTTACTCGAGAACAGTTTACTACTTCAAAACAACACTCTTAAAACTTCGGTTTTTCACACCCGAGACATCCGAAATTCATCACCATTCCATAACACATTCTAATATCAACATGCAAGAGCAGATCAAAGGATCTAACTTGCCTCTATACCAAGCAAACAGCAAGCACACGGACGGTGACGAGCGACGGACGCATGGCGGACGGTCGACAAACAGCTCTCCTCCTTTCCTCTCTTCTTCCGCCTGCTCACTCTCCCTTTTTCTCAATTTCTCTCTTCCCTTCGGTAGCTCTCTCTCTCTCTCTCCCTTCTCTCCGGTGACACTTCCCCTTCATCATCAACCAGTTCCCTCAATTTTCCTCTCCTCAATGATGATCAATCATTGCTTTTGCATGAAGGACACTTGGACAAAGGGAATTAACACTTGGCAAAATCTTCATGCAAAGGAGTGGGCCTCTCATGGGCCGCTTCCTCCTTGGTCAACAGCCCAATGGGGCTCCATTCGGCCGGGCTTGAGGCCAGTCATGGGCCGGCAGCTCCTCCTCCTCCTTTGGGCTTCGTGGCAAGGCCCAAAGGGCCGAAGGGTGGGGCTTCTTGTGGGCTGGTCTTGAGCTAATACTTTGGCCCACATCTCATCCTAATAATCCTCCTTAAACCTAAATTTTATAATCACCTAATTAAAATTTATAAATCACAAAACTTTGTGACCTATCTTAATAAATTCCAATCCATAATTCACATGGCCAAAAATAGAATTTTTCCTATCAATTTATTATCCACCAAAAGCTTGGCCAAAGTCTTAATGCAAGACATGAATTAGAATACCCCTAAAGATTAGGGAGGAATTCTAGGATGCCACAATTCTCCCCTCCTTAGAGAATTTCATCCTCGAAATTAGATAGTTACTCATGCCTTTTGAAACAAGTAGGATACTTTTCCTTCATTTGATCTTCACTTTCCCATGTGGCTTCTTCCATTTCATGATGTCGCCATAATATCTTAACCAATGGGATTCTCTTGGTCCTGAGAATTTGTTCCTTTCGATCCAATATCTGCATAGGCTGTTCGATGTACCTCACTTTCTCATCCACTTTGATGGCTTCATGATCGAGTATGTGACCAGGATTCGGCTGATACTTTCTTAGCATCGATACATGAAACATATCATGCAAATTTCCCAACTTAGGAGGTAGCGCCAAATGATAAGCTACATCTCCTATTCTTTCAAGTATCTCAAAAGGTCCGACAAATTTAGGGCTTAACTTACCCTTCATTCCAAATCAAGATATTCCTTTCATTGGAGATACTTTAAGGAACACATGATCTCCTACACTAAACTTCAAAGGTCTTCTATGCCTATCTATGTAGTCTTTCTATCTACTTTGAGTTGTTTTAAGTCTTTTCCTAATAATTTCGACAGCTTCAGTAGTAACTTGTACTAGTTCAGGTCCTATCAATTTCTTTTCACCTACTTCATTCCAACAGACAAGAGTCCTACATCTCCTTCCATATAACGCTTCATAGGGAGGCATGTCTATACTTTTCTGAAAACTATTACTATAAGCAAACTCTATACTTTTTGAAAGCTATTATTATAAGCAAACTATTATTACAGCTCCAGGAGTTTTTATCGGTCCACGTCCGCCGAGATGGAGTGATTCGGGGGATGTTGCCATTGCCACTGCCCGATGTGCCAGGATGGGTGTGATGGCCGCGTGAGGAATAGAGAGCTGACATTTCTTTTTGAGAGTAGCCGACGTTGGTAGATGGAGGATGACACGTGATCGATACAGGGGTCAAGATATCTTTTGGGTTGTGGCCAAGTGTAGTTAAAAGTCTTGACTTTTCTTTTTGGTTGTACCAACCCGAGAAATCCATCATGAAAATATATAAATAAAAGTTGCTCGGCTTCATCTTTTCATACGATATGTAGTTGGTGTGCATTGCATTATGGTTATTGGAGGGAGAAATGGTTAGACTTAATTATACTTCCGCTAATAAGTTGCGTTGGGACCGTTTTCAAAAAAAAAAAAATGCCTAAGGACCTTGGTCCTCCTTTAAACCCTTTATGTAAAAGATAAGGAAATTGGCAGCTGTGGGACCCTATCGGATCGGGGGACGTCGAGGGGTGCCACAATAACGCTATATTTTGTATCTTATTTCATTGGTGCAATTAAAATGTAATAGATAGTACATTACAGTTTTATAATTGCACCAATGAAATAAAACTGTAATGTACTATCTATTACATTTTAATGGAATTGAGGTGATATTTCAAAGAGTGCATGTGTTGAAGCAAATGAGGGAGATTTCACTTGCGATTCCAGACAGAGGCTCATTGGCTTCTTAGTATACAACGAGTTCCCTCAGAATATCACTCAAAACAAAATATTCATCAATCAATCACCTTTTTATTGTCAAGAAAATGAAACACACTTGTAATGGAAGAAGGATGTCTCCCTACTTATTCGTCTTCATACATTCAACCCGTAAAGATAGTGATAGAGTTCGTTTAGACTATAACATTAATTTTGATCGTGGTATTCCTTGACAAGCGGAGTCACTTTAAGGAGTTCTCAATGTTTATCACGAAACGGTACTTCACATCACTCTTTTGGAGCCTCTCAAGAGCTTCATTTGCATATTGGATTGGAATTACTTCGATCTCTGGATAAATCTCTTTTTCAGCACAAAAATCGATCATCTCTTGCGTCCGCTTTACACCGCCTACTACACTTCCAGAAATGCTCCTCATACCTAAACCACATATGCAATAAAGATGTTACGAAGTGGATTTTAAACCGAGATAAAAAGATCTAACCAGATAGTTCTTTGTGGAGAGAATGCTTACCCATGAGAAGACTAAGTGGGTTGAGTTTTATTTCCTCGCATGGAACGCCTACCAAAGCTAAAACTCCTCCTGTCTTAAGTAAGGACATGTACTGATCAAGTGGATGGTCTCCGGACGCCGCATCGATTATAAAGTCCAGAGATTTAGCCATAGCCTAGAAAAACAGGAGAGTCTTAGGACCGCGGAACCAACCCCACGAAACCTGACGATATCTTACAGCCATTTGTTCCTTGTCAGATGAAAGCACAAATTTATCTGCTTTCAACAAGTTCAAGGCGTCATTTTTCTTGGACATACTTGTGCTGAAAACAGTGACATTCAGTCCGAAAGCCTTAGCAAACTTCACAGCCATATGACCAAGCCCACCAAGTCCAACCACGCCTACTAATTTCCCCGGTTGATTCATTTTGTGTTGGATCATCGGACTATAGACCGTGATTCCAGCACACAGCAAAGGTGCTGCCAGAGCTAGTGGATACTTTTCAGGTATCTTATAGCAAAACCTGTTGATTCGGCAGTTATTAACACATGTAGCGTAAACTAACATGAATGTATAAGGACGATGCCAACCATATTAAAATCTTCCACGAAGAGTAATTAAAAGATTACCTCTCGTCAACAACTATGAAGCTCGAATATCCTCCCTGTGTGCGGGTACCATCCTCATAAGTGCCGTTGATTGTCACTGCAATTCTCTTTGAGCAATAAACTTCTTGTCCATCATCACAGTACTCACAATGTCTACATGAGTCAAGATAGGTTCCAACACCCGCCTGGTCTCCGACCTTGAAACTGCTAACGTTGTCACCTACTTCTTGCACAATCCCCACGATCTCATGCCTGTACATATGTATATCCAATATAACATCCCATCAAATATGTACGCACATATATATGTAGGAGAAACCAGAAAGTAAAAAAGATTGAAGTGTTCATTTTCTTTCAGTTTGAACGAGATTTTCTAGAGTAGTTGTTGTGAAATCTTAAGCATGCGTGATCATTCATTTGTTATAACATTGTTGGTTTTAATTACTGGCTAAGTTTTGCTGATTACACCAATCGAATGTGAATGGAAAATGATGAAAACATATTTTGGTGACCAAATCCCTTGGAGCGAATGTCATTAAATTAAACAAATGAATACATACCCGGGAACCAAAGGGTAAACAGAGTTCTTTCGCTTGTTGCGGGTATAAGCTACGTCGGCATAGCAAATGCCACAATGAGTGATCTTTACTGACACGTCGTTGCTTCCGACTCCTCTGTTGGAAGATAAGTTTCTCATTCAGTCATTTGAAATTGGAATTGGAAGAGATATCAGTTCAGTCGATACACATGATGCATAATCAATCAGTTCCACGCATGAGTCGCATATAAAACGTGTAATTTACAACCCAGAAAATCTACTGCGTTCAAATTCATAAGGAGAGAGAAGCCCCGAATTGTCTCTTGCTGCCCATGCGTGACAGTTCCTCCTCATAACTTGGTCTGAACTCATTTGCTGGTGTCTATTCCTTAAAGAGATGGATCGTGAAAAGATATGAATTTTAGAAGGAGATCACTGACTGGGTTGCTGTGAAAACACTAACTAGTTTATTGCACTATATATGGACGCTTATGAGCCATCCTCAAGAGCGTCAGCACATACGTCACGGGGAACAGATGTTTTGACTTGGTTTTCTTTCCTCAGCTTTAGCGTTTGGGAGGAACAATCACTTTCACTTAATACCCCAGCTATCATACTTATGCGTCTGTCACGTTTGGCTCACGTGAGCCTAACATATGTGAGTCAGATAATAAGAATCACACAAAAGTTTCAGGGTGCCTTGTGCTGGCCCAACCAATCTCAAGCACCCCGGAATAAAACTTATTTATTTCCTACTTCCACTTGACAGATCCGTTTTTGTAGAACGAATATGTGTCTAATTTTACTAGTGCTCCATTGATCCTCCTTGTTTTTTGGATTTGACTTTGCTTTTCAGTATTCTTGCTTTGTTTGATTTGCTTTGTTATAAAAACTACATACTTCTTATGTATCGATTTGAGCAATGAATACAATTTTCTTTCAAAAAAAAAAACTATATACCAAAAAGAGAAAGCCACTAGTGGTTGCTTGTGTGATTATATGACACCAGCGGAAATTTTTCACTCAATTTTAAACTTATTATAGGATATCAATTTTGTTATCAACTTTCTAATTTTGACAATTTAATTCTATATTTTTGCGAAAATTTTTGATGTAGTCCTTACTATGAATTTTCACTGTGAATTTTCGCGAGAAAAAAAATCGCCAACGTGGCAATCAAGTTGTCACTAGCCTTCCTATGTGGCACTTTGTCACATTAGCGATTCCTTGTGCAAATTGACCGGAACGACTATATTAAAAATTTGCACAAATGTTTAGAATTAATTTTTAAATTTAGAGCTGATTGGGTAATACCCCTATGTTGCAATGTTCACATGATGCGAACTTTACATGATAGAGTCTCTATTAAGTTATGTAAAACTACTCAATGGACGTCATAATTTTACTAAACTCCATTTGTCAAGTATAGTAGGATCCGCCATACTTACAAACAAGAAGCCCATTTTAATTTAGTGCCTACCCTCGCTCTAAAACGCCACATCTTTTCCTTTTTTTCGATACTACCCGGTTCAGAAAATTTATGTTCTGAGCCTGCAAGGAGACCTGATGACGCATACAAACATGGAAAGGGGGTTCTTTTGCCAAAGTCTGAATATATTATCCTACTCTTCATCTGGTCAATTGAAGAAAAAAAGTAGGAATGGTCAAAGTTGCTACGCCTGTGAAGTAAGCGATGGCGCAATTAAGTGAGGTCGCATACGTATATTTGCATGAACTAACATGGCTTCTCACGAATAATCACACAAAATTTCATGCCTATTTCAGTAAAATTAAATGGGTCAAGTATCGAACAAAGAGATGAGCAAGAACTGCCATGCATGGCAGCAAGAGACGATCCAGGGCTTCTCTCTCCTTTAGAATTTGAGCAGGGTATTAAATGATAATTAGTTTTGCAATTATAGTGAGAAAATTTTTATTACGTCGAGTTTAATTACATTTGAAGTTATCACATCTTCCCCACTATTGCCTTTTGGACCAAGGTTGTGTTTGTGTTGACACCTAAATTTTGACTAATCTTTTAGGTTTAACTACAAAAAAAAATTAGGAACTAACATTTAGCCCATAAACAAAAATAGTCTAATATCATAAAGTTTTACTGTATTATCATATAGCTTAGTTAATTTACTGTATTCGCATTGAACCAACGGTCATGAACGAACCCGAATCGGTAGGTGCGGGTTTTGCCCTTGCAAAAGCACAATTCGGCCAGCACATAGGGGGAGGGGCCGGAATTTCCAGCCCTTAACCAAGGCAATTTAAGCTTTAATTGAGTTGGATTTAGCCTATAATATTACAAGCCCTGAGTGTAATTAGAATAAACCCTAAATGAGTAAAGGCCTGTTAGATAAAGCCCAAAAAAAAAATTCGGCCACTGAGGAAGCCGAAGGGCTGGCCGAAATTCAGAGGCAGATGGGCCACATTGGAGCGTAATTGAATCAAGTCTTCAGCCTAATTGAAAAGCCTTTAAGTTAATTAGAGCTTGTTATTTGAAGAAAAGCCTAAGCCCGACTGATTAATCTAAAGTAAACACCTCAGACTTACGCCTCATCAATCCAAATCGGCACACAAAATTTTAGGACATACACTTAGGAAAAAAACGTGAGGAGAGAGAGAGAGAGTCACGGTTGGCCGAGCCCCATCCAAGCCTAATACCCGACCAGCCCTGTACCTGTCCCACACCAGCCGCAGCCGAGCCCTGCATCAAGGTGACCTGTTCCCGCACCGAGTCCCTGGCCGAGCCTTGCGCCTAGTTTGGCCGAATTTGCTACTGTGCCGCACCAGTTCCTGCTCCAACTAGAGGCAAAGCTGATGACGAAGCCGCTCCTGGCCTTGTTGTGACGCGGCCGCTGCTCCACCTTGACGACCTTGCTACCTCGCAATTAAGCCATCCGAGCCTCGCTCGAGCTGCTGCATCGTCATGCCTATGACCGCTTGCCCTGAGCCAATTGCGAACTTTTAATCACCTTGAAAATTGAAAATTAATTCGGCTAAAGTAAATAGGATGGTTTAGAATTTTTTTTTGTACAAAAAACCAACAATTTATTCATTATCTTCTGGTTGCACTTTCTCAACGTTTTAAATATATCCTTTCTTTTCGACCAAAAAAAAAAAATCAAGAGTTGATTTTAGATTAGAGAGTTGACCAAAAGCCAACAAAGTCAATCGTTTGACTTTTTGGATTTTCAATGGAAATGAATAATAAATTGTTTAACAATGACAAAACAATAAAAAGAAACAAAAACGACACTTTTTGTTTGAGAAATGAGTTTCGTCACGATCAAAAGCCCTAATCTCAATTTTTTTTTATCTTTGATGACGTGTTGACTAAAAATCAGGTTTATTTTGGGAAATTTCTTCAGGAAATTTTGAATTTGAGGAATTTAGCTTTTTGAACATAGGAAAACTTAGCTAATGAACTTCAATTAAAGAAATTTAAGTTGACCCATTTGAGACTAAGGTTTAATTTTGCAAATTAAAGTTCAATTTCATTGTTAAACCTTGGTTTATTTTTAGCATAAAAGTTGTCATATCAATTCAAAGACAATTTGGATACATTAGGTTACCCTAAGTATGAACAATTAATCAAATATTCAAGAAATTACATGAAATTGTTCAAGTTAGCCTACAAAGTCCAATTGCATGTAACCACGGTGCAAGTCTAATATTTTTCATATTAATCAAGTAATTATGCTAATAGAAAATTACTTGATTGCATTTATATGGTTTTATTAGCCTAGTTTTTAAAATTGAGCCATTTTTCCTCAAATTAAACAACTTTTCCTTCCAATTCAAAACCCCAAGGGCCTAGCTGTCCAAACTGTGATCGAACCAGTCGAACTGGCTTAGATCGGTTCGATCGACCACCAATGGAGGAGGCTGGTTCGACCCTCCACCGATTGGCTCTTGGTGATTGGCTGCCACACACGAGCTTCCCGTCATGAGTATTTTATTCCCACGCCCCTCAACTTTTCATATTTTGCAAAAATGCCCCCGAATTGTGTAATTATAAACTTATCCCTAATTAGGCCTTAATTGCAAATTTGATTCAAACTTCTGATTTTGGTATATTGACACCATCCGGTTGATCACATGATACATTTTGACTATGATTAACCCTTAATGGATTTAATTAGGCCATTAATCAAGTTTTGACCGTCAAATTAAACCAACGCCCGCCTGCTTCTGTTTCTCCTACCCATCCTCTCTCTCTCTCTCTCTCTCTCCTTCACTCGCTTTCGCCTGGCGCCACCCTTTGCCACGTCGATTGATGGTGACCTAAGCTCTTGTCAGCATAGTGCCACCACCTCCGTGCATCGCCGTCTCACACCGAGCACCACTGATCTCGTCAATAATTGAGATCCTCATCGGCATTACCCATCTCGGCCATTTTCTCCAACTATTCAAAGACCGGTGATCAAACCAGTTCAGGAACAAGTAGATTCTACTGGTTCGATCGACGATCCAATCACACTCATTGGTGGTTTGGCCATCGCCGATCACTCCCTCAGCTTGTCCCAGACCTTCCAGCGGTTGAGGCTTACTTAGAGAGCCATCGAATGAGCTCTGGTGGCTGGTTTTCCCTTTGGCAATTCAAAGTAATCCAAACCAAATTGGTCCTTCACAGCTGCTGGTTGGTGGTCCAATCAGTGCCGATCTAGTCCCTTTGGTGATCCACGGTATCCCCCTTGATCCTCGATGTTCGTGAGGTGTTGCAGAGGTTTGATTGTCAATCGATCGAGCTTATTTCGTCAAAATCGTGCGAAGGTAACTAATCGAAACTTGAATCCAATGAAGCGAGATCGAGCTAGTGTATCAAGGTTAGGATTCAAACCTTAGGTTTATATCTCATATTTAGATCTGTTGGGATATAATACGCGGAAACGACAGGATCTTACAAATTACGTCAACGCGAAATCGCCAGAGAATTAAACAAGAAAATCAGGACACTAGAAATTTACATGGTTCGGTCCGAGTATCGGTACCTACGTCCACGGGGAGAGCCAGCAGCAAATAATCCACTAAAATCGGAGAATCAGAGTTTACAATCGCTCAATCACTCAAGTGTTTCCCGCACCTAGATTTAACCCCAAACCCTAAGTGTATAAATAACAACTCAATTGGGAATAAACTCACGGCACAAATTACCGCGCTACAAAACTCTCTACGTACGGCTTCGCAAGGCTTCAAGATCTTGGGATCTTCTTCAAGCGGTGTGGACGTGCGCGGCTTCTCACGTACGTATGGCTTCGGCGGCAATATCACTTCGGCGGCTTCGTAGGTTTTCTTTTGGCAGGCCAACGCACGAACATAAAACCTTTCCCTTTTATATGCGTGGGTGTGAGTGTGTGCCCAAGGTCAAAGGTTTGACCTTGGGCCCCACACCTTCCTCTTTTGATTCGGCGAAGCAGAAGGCTTTATCCATAAAAGATTTCGGCGAAGAGCTTCACGCATGGACTCGTTCCTCACGCAAAAGAGAGAGAGACCCCTTCGTACAGGGACTTCATCTCCACGCCTTTTGATTCCACAAGCTTCCGAAAGAAGAAATTTTCCTTCAATTTATTTTATTTTATATTTCCTCTTTTCTAGCGAAAACTCGAGTCATAATTTTAACAATTCTCCATCTTGGCTCGACGTTTGAAGCCAAGTTATAGTGCTCATCATCCATGCTGCTCTCCCAACACCCTGACGGGCGCTCACTCTCCACGAGATGCCAATAGAGCTCAAGCGAGCTTGAGCTTCGTCACAGAATGACTTTAGTCATCATGTCTGCCGGGTTATCTGCTGTAGCAATCTTTTTAACAATAACAATACCCTTAGCTAAGACATCTTGGATGAAGTGGTACCTGATGTTGATATGTTTCGTTCGCTCGTGATAAACTGAATTATACGCCAAATATATCGCACCTTGGTTGTCACAGTGTATATCCACACTTTTCTGTTCTAACCCAAAGTCCAAGAGCAAACTTTGTAACCATATCGCCTCTTTCGCTACAAAGGTTAGTGCCATGTACTCTGCCTCAGTCGAAGACAAGGCAATGTGATCCTGTAAGGATGCTTTCCAACTTACTGCACCACCCGCTAGCGTAAACACGTACCCTGCTAAAGATCTGCAATCATCCAAGTCACCGGCGTGATCCGAATCCACATAACCAGTGGTCTCACTGCCATTGTTGTCCCTCCGGTATACTATACCCACGTCTGTTGTCCCCTTCAAATATCTGAGAATCCACTTTACAGCTTCCCAATGAGCTTTACCAGGACGCTTCATATAGCGACTAACCACGCTCACAGCTTGTGAAATATCAGGCCTAGTGCATACCATAGCATACATAATACTACCCACGGCACTAGAATAAGGAACACGGGACATATGCTCCTCCTCCTCCTCAGTCTGCGGTGATAATTTTTCTGAAAGTTTAAAGTGCTTCGCTAAAGGTGTACTTACAGATTTTGCCGACTGCATGTTAAAACACGCCACAATCCTCTCAATGTATTTCTTTTGAGACAGACGTAAAACTCTTGCAGTCTTGTCACACAAAATCTCCATACCCAAAATTTTCTTTGCTGCACCTAAATCTTTCATCTCAAATTCAGCATTTAACTGCCTCTTCAGCACATCAATATCAGACATATTCTTAGTTGCTATCAGCATATCATCAACTTATAAGAGTAGATAAATCAAAGAACCATCATCCTCCAATCTCCTAAAGTAAACGCAACTGTCCATCTGACTTTTTGAATAGTCTTGACTAGCCATGAAAGCATCAAAACATTTATACCACTGCCTAGGAGACTGTTTTAGACCATACAAAGATTTCTTTAACAAGCAAACATGATCTTCCTTACCCGGAATAGCAAATCCCTCTGGTTGCCTCATGTAAATCTGCTCCTCCAACTCACCATGAAGAAACGCAGTTTTCACATCTAGTTGCTCTAACTCGAGATCCTGCGAAGCAACTAAGGCAAGTAAAATACGAATAGAAGTATGTCTTACCACAGGAGAGAACACCTTATTGTAGTCAATGCCCTCACGCTGTGTATATCCCTTCACCACAAGTCTCGCCTTATACCTCGCTGCCTCGACACCAGGAATGCCTTCTTTCCATTTGAAGACCCATTTACTTCCGACAATCTTTTGGCTTTTGGGTACTTTGACCAGCTCCCATGTCTGATTTCGATGGAGAGATTCCATCTCTTCACTCATAGCTCCTAGCCACTGCGACGACTCTGAACTAGCCATCGCCTCAGAGTAAGACGAAGGCTCATCTATCTCCACCTCATCACCTACAGTCAATGCATAAGCAATATCTGTATAACCATAACGTACCGGTGGTTTAATTTGCCTTCTCTCTCTATCTGCGGCTATAGTCTGCTAAGGCTTTGCTGGTTGTTCTCTATCACTTATTGCGGCTTCATCTGCAGTCTCAACCTCTGTTACCTTCGAGGTCTCCGGAGTCTCCACCCGAAGCTCCACCTCACTTATGACACCATAATCTGTCTTCTCTGCTGATTATGTCTTAGAACTCCTCTATTGAAGCATTGCAGTCTCGTTGAAGATCACATCTCTGCTGATTAGAAAACCGGGTGATCTGGGATCGGTGCACCATAGTTGGTAACCTTTTACCCCATGTGCATAACCTAGAAATATGCACTTCTTTGCCCTCGGCTCAAGCTTACCACCACTCGTATGAGCATACGCAGACATCGAATATTCGTAATCCGGAATAATCAACGGGTTTCCCCGACCATACTTCCTCGGAGTCTTCCACTCGATAGCGTACGATGGAGATCGATTTACCGTAACATGACATGTTCACTGCTTCAGCCCAAAATTCCTTGCCAAGTCCTGCATGCGAAAGCATGCATCGAGCTCGCTCAAGCAAGATTCTGTTCTTCCGTTCTGGGACGCCATTCTGCTGTGGTGTCCCAAGTACTGTGCGGTGTCTTACAATACCTTTTTTCTCGCAGAACTCGGTAAAATCTTTATCACAGAATTCCATGCCATTATCGGTTCTCAGGCACTTAATTTGCTTATCTGACTGCTTCTCAATCAATGCCTTAAATTTCTTGAACCGATCAAACACGTCATATTTATGCTTCAGAAAGTATACCCATACCTTCCTCGAATAATCGTCAATAAAAGTCAGCATATATCGGGCACCTCCTTTCGAAGGAACCGAAGACGGGCCCCAGACGTCTGAATGAATATATTCGACTAGTCGTTTGGTCAAATGAATAGCTGTTGTAAACTTAACTCGATGCTGCTTCCCATAGATGCAGTGCTCACATAAGTCCAGCTTTCCCTTTTTTCGACCACTCAACAACCCCTTTCACTCGATCGTCATACCTGCCTCATTCATGTGCCCTAAACGCATATGCCATAATTGAGTCAAGTTAGAGTCTGACTCACCTGATGAAACAGCAGCACTTTCAGTTACGGTCTCTCCCAGTAGATGATAGAGAGTATTCACTTTCTTCCCCTTCATCACTGTCATAGCACCTCGAGAGACCTTCAGTACTCCACCTTCAGCGGTGTACCTACACCCGATCTCATCGAGTGTCCCCAAAGAAATAAGGTTCTTCTTAAGCTCCGGTACATGCCTCACATCTGTCAATGTGCGAACCACCCCATCGTGCATCCGGATCCGAATTGTCCCTATCCCCACAGCCTTGCAGACTGCATTATTCCCCAAAAGAACCCTACCACCATCTGCAGCTTGGTAAGTAGTAAACCAGTTCTTATGAGGCGTCATGTGATAAGAACACCCCGAATCTAGCACCCATTCGTCACCTGACGAAGTAGCAGTCACACATAAGATAGCTTCTGCATCCCTATTGCTCCCCTCAGCAACGTTTGCCACATTGCTTGTAGCATTTTGCTTATCAACTTTATTTCTCCGCTTTGGACAATCTCTCCGGATGTGCCCTTCCTCGTGACATTCAAAGCACTTCACGCGTCCTTTGGACTTTCTATTGCGTGATTTTAATCTGCTTTTACCTCTGCTGCTACTAGGTTCTCGATGTTGTTCTCTACCCCGAATTGTCAATGCTTGTGCTGCCCCTTTTGCCAGACCGTCATCTCGCAACTTTCTCTGCCACTCCTTAGAGAATAAGGTGGACTTTACCTCCTCTGAGGTAATAGTAGTACGCCCCTGCAACAGCGAATCGGTAAAGTGCTCCCATGACTATGGTAAAGAGGCTAACAACATCATGCCCTGTTCTTCATCATCAAGTATCTTACCGACGTTCTTCAGATCCAACATGAGTTTATTAAATTCATCTAGGTGGGTTCTGATAGACGTACCTTCAGTATATCTAAATTGAAACATCTTCTTTAGCATATACAAGTGATTGTTCAAACCTGTCTTCACATAGAGTGTTTGAAGTTTTGCCCATAATGATGCGGCATCCTTCTCCTCAATAACCTCTAGTAATACCTCATCCGACAAATTTAACAGGATTATGCTCTTTGCTTTTTGCATAAGCTCTACCCTCTCTGAGGCTTTCATTATAATCGGCAACTCATCCTCACCATCCAGTGCCTTGGCCAAACCTTGTGTTGTCAATAAAGCCCGCATCTTGATGCTCCATAACACAAAGTTATTTCTTCCATCAAACTTCTCAATCTCAGATTTCCTCTCGAACATAATTGCAATAACAGAATTTCCAGATAATAATCAGACAAGCAAAAGCCCCAAATTACAATCAAGAAATCCAACCTGACGCTCTGATACCAATTGTTGGGATATAATACGCGGAAACGACAGGATCTTGCAAATTACGTCAACGCGAAATCGCCAGAGAATTAAACGAGAAAATCAGGACACTAGAAATTTACGTGGTTTGGTCCGAGTATCGGTACCTACGTCCACGGGGAGAGCCAGCAGCAAATAATCCACTAAAATCGGAGAATCGGAGTTTACAATCGCTCAATCGCTCAAGTGTTTCCCGCACCTAGATTTAACCCCAAACCCTAAGTGTATAAATAACAACTCCAAGCGTATAAACTCACGGCACAGAATTACCGCACGACAAAACTCTCTACGTATGGCTTCGCGAGGCTTCAAGATCTTGGGATCTTCTTCAAGTGGCGTGGACGTGCGCGGCTTCTCACGTACGTATGGCTTCGGCGGCAATATCACTTCGGCGGCTTCGTAGGTTTTCTTTTGGCAGGCCAACGCACGAACATAAAACCTTTCCCTTTTATATGCGTGGGTGTGAGTGTGTGCCCAAGGTCAAAGGTTTGACCTTGGGCCCCACACTTTCATCTTTTGATTCGGCGAAGCAGAAGGCTTTATCCATAAAAGATTTCGGCGAAGAGCTTCACGCATGGACTTGTTCCTCACGCAAAAGAGAGAGAGACCTCTTCGTACAGGGACTTCATCTCCACGCCTTTTGATTCCGCAAGCTTCCGAAAGAAGAAATTTTCCTTCAATTTATTTTATTTTATATTTCCTCTTTTCTAGCGAAAACTCGAGTCATAATTTTAACAAGATCTGTGATTTGGATGTTATATGATGAGATTTGATGATGTTGTGTTGACTGAAGATGAGGTTGAACATGATTTTACATGTTTATTTAGTTCTAAAAAATCATAGTTTTTGGACTGACTTTCTGTTAGGGCTGATCTAAGATCCTAAACCTCATTATTTGGCTTCGAGGAGTTCTAGACATTCGATTTACATTCAATAAAATTCAATTTGATATGTTACGGTCTTCAAACTGAGTTCATTTGATATTTCAAATCCATCTCGGAAATTGGATGATTTCTGCTAGCTTTATGTGTTGTTCTAGTTGTTTTGGCTTCCGAGCATGTTTATTGTTTGTTGAATTTTTACTAATTTTTGTGTTGAGATTTTGGAGATGGTTTCTTTCATGAAAGTTGTACGAAGTTATGTTGTTTATTTTGTAGAATTTTTTAAATATATTTGATTAGGCAAATCTTCAAAAAATCATCACTGCACTGTTCTACCTTGTTTGAGTTTGACTATTGTTTGCTCTGAAATGAGGTAGTAAGCTTATTGGATTGGATTTTTGTCCTTCACGATTGTAGAATGTATCATAAGCTTTCTAACTAGGTATAATTCACGCCAAATGAACATTGTTTACTAGGCTAATCGCTTGTGTGAAGACATATTCGAACTGCTGCCATTTGAAACATTTATTACACTATCTTATTTTCTCATTTTCACGTAAGTTTTTGTGAACCAAACTAGACTTTGGTGTCTTCACGAAAAACAATCAGGAATTTTTGTAGAATTTTAACATGTCATTAGATCATTGAAAACCGTTCATGTTCTGTATAACCTTTTGCTGCAATTATGGCTAATTATGTACCTAAAAAAATGTCGTTGTTTGAGCTCCTTAATAGCAAAATTAGTGCAGATGTCTTCTAGACATACTTAGAGCATATCAAAACTTCATAACAATGTATAGCATGTCTCATTTGAAGATCATTTGCCATGTGAAAACCATGCACCAAGTTAACATATTATTATTGAAATTGTCATGCATTTTGTCATAAGTCCTCCATAATGGTAAGGGCCCGTTTGGTTCGGCTTTGAGCAAATGTCATTGGAAAAATGCAAATACTTTTGAGTTAAAGGGGTTTGTGAAAATGCAAATAGCGTTTGGTAAATTGTAGTTTTAAAGTACATTGTGAAAGGACTTTAACTTAAACACCATTTGGTAAAAACTACATTTTGTAAATGACTTTTGCTAAATTTATATATATATATATATATATATATATAAAGTTTTTTTTTTAATGTAGCCATCGGTAGTGGCCAAATCTAGCCACCGGCGGCCAATGTTCGACAGCTAGATCTGGCCACCAAACAGCCTTGCATAAGGTCATTGGACCTCAGGCAATGCTTAGGGTCATGACTCAAGCAGCTGTCTGGGCCAGCGACTTTAGGCAGGGGTCGCCTGTTGCCGCCGGACCTCAGGCGATGCCATTGCTTGGGTTGCACGACCCAGGCGTTGCCTGAGGTCGGCGACCTCAAGCCTCCGTCGCTAGGTCGTGCGAACCCAGGCAACCACTACCTAAGGTTGCTAGACCTCAGACAATGCTTGGGTCATGCCACCCAGTCGCTTGAGGTCATGCGACCTCAAGCGACGGTCAGCGGGTGGCCGCAACCCCCAAGTGACGGTTGCCGGCGTCGGGCAATGCCTCAAGCGATGGTTGTTGGTGCGGGCAACTCCTTAGTTGGTAGTAGTCGGCATCCGTTCATTTCTTTGAAAAAGATGAATAGTACTGGGATTTGCATTCTGAAGATGCAACTTTTCAAAATACCTCCAGAGCTACATTAGGCTAAAGGCCTTAGAGCCATTTGGAGATGCAATTGCATCTTATGAAAGTCATCCAAAAAATTGAACCAAACGTGTTTTTTTTTGTTCAAACCCCTTTAGAGCCCAAAAGCCCCTTCCAAATGCCGAACCAAACGGGGCCTAAGTCATCCATCAATGTTAATGAATTTGTGTGACTTTTTCTGCATCGATCTAGGGTTAAATTTCTTACCAAACTTGTTCATCGCATTTAACCTAACGTTATGTTCAAATTTCACAATTTTTACACATTGTTTAGGTAGCTTATTGAGCGAATTATCATACATCATGTTCTATCATGCTTAATAACTGATTTGACCATAAATTTGATCATAACTGAAATCAACATCTTTTAGAATGTCTTAGGGCACGCCTTAAACTTTCTAATGATGCCGATTTTGCATCATTTACATGTCATTTAACCCATTTTCTATTATTGAAAACCTTTCCCTGAAATTTACTATGAGTAAAATTCGGAATTCTTCTTCTGTCCTCGTAAAGTCAAATCTCTTATCACTTTTGCATGGATTTTTTGGTAAAGATTTTGAGGTTGGGTCCTCAAAGAAATTTGCTTGTCTTTTTTTTTTTTTTTTTTGGTCGAAACAAACCATAGATTAGATCATACGAAAGTACAACCAGAGGCTAAAGCTTTAGTAGATATGATATCTTGGAAAATAAAAGGAGGGAAAAGAAGCCAGTTGCGAGGTGGGCCGTGATCCCGATGGGTTTTAGCAGCCCAGTCAGCTGCTAGGTTTGCTTCTCGGTGAACATGCTGAAGAGAGAGATTAGGGCATTGAGAATACACATCTCGAAGAATCGCAAAAAGATGGCGCTCCGTCCATGGCGGCTGCTGCTGCTTCTGAACGATCTCCACCAACGACAGACAAACTCAACCACGATGCATTCGAGATGAAGCCCTTGCTAGATCAGATGTTGGATGGCGAATATGAGAGCGTAGATCTCGGCTTGGAAGGCCGAAAGGGCTGGAACAGTTTTGGTGATCACATCGGTAAGAACTCCATTGAAATCTCTGTAGATACACGCGATTGATCCATCCTCAGACCCTGTTCAAAAAGCCCCATCAACATTACATTTAAGGTAGCCTTTTTCAGGTGGTTTCCATCTACGATCTGAACTAACCAATGTGTTGTGAATCTGCTGTACAGAGGGGTGTAAAAGCATCATAATTCGACTCTGGGCTAGGGCGTTGTCCATGGCTTGGAGAGGATACATGTGTTGCTGCCGAAAGACTGCATTATTTCTTTGTCGCCAGATCTCCCACAGTAAACTGGTGATCACATCGAAATCAGGGGACGCCTTGGGGAGAATAGCTTGGGCTGCAACCCATGCATCAAAACGTCGTACCGAGGTAGGTGAAAGCGAAACCCTAACTTTTTCATGGTTCCAGATGTTGTGTGTCCAAGGGCAGAAGAAGAAAAGATGTTACATCGTTTCTGGAATTTTGAGGTTACAAAGGGTACAGTAAGGGTTAGGGGAGATATGTCTTTGATAGAGATTGGCTTTTGTAGCAATGGCATTTTTATAGGCTAACCACAGAAACACCCGAATCCTAGGAGCAGTTCTCATATGCTAGATTTTCCTCCATAATTGAGTAGGGTTCTGATAAGAGGATGAAGCGACATTAATTGGGGTATTTTGGGTCAAAGATTCATAGTGGTAACAACTTTTCACTGTATAGTTACCTGAGGAAGTAGTAGTCCACACTAATTGATCATGTAGAAGCGAAGGGTTTAGAGGAGTATTCAAGATAGCTTCACGGCCGGGGCATCAAAGAGGGTGGTTATAAGAGAGGTCTTCCATTCTGTTTTTGATAATTCCATTAGATCAGCAATTACAACAAGTTCACCCTCCTCTACGAATCCTCCTATCTTACCAACTAGTAGCCAGATATCTTCTCTTATTCGAATCTGTGTTCCATCCCCAACTAACCAATGTAGTTTAGGAATAATGGTATCTTGACCCTTTAACATACTCTGCCACCCCCCATGAAGGTCGATAGCCTGATTGGGCACTTTGGAAAGAGGAATTCCTAAAATATAATCCCTTAAAAAGCTGGCTCTAGATAGCATTAGGATGCTGAAAAAGACGCCAAACCTGCTTACCAAGCATTGCTCTATTGAAGTTAATCAGATCTTGGAATCCCATCCCCCCTAATTCTTTTGACTATTTCAACTTTGACCAGTTTTGCCAATGAATGCCTTATTTACTATTGTGTTTGCTCCACCAAAATGTTGATATCTTCCTCTCTATTAATCTGCAGAGCGACAAAGGAAGCTTAAAGATGGACATGGCATACTAAGGTAATGCTTGAATTACTGATTTCAGAAGAATTTCCTTGCCACTTTTTGATAAGAATTTTTCCTTCCAACTAGCTAAATTAGCATTTACTCTTGCCAGGAGCCAGGAGAACATCTCACGTTTGGAACGGCCCCAATCAAAAGGGATGCCCAGGTACTTACCGTATTTGCTGACAACAGGTATTCTTAGTTCACTTGCTAAATTAGTTTGTAAGGTAATAGGGCAGTGTTTGCTGAAAAATAAACCAAATTTGTTCCTATTAATTAGCTTACCTGTATCTAGGCAATACTGGTTTAATATATTATCAAGATTTTGGCATTCAGAAACTGTGGCTTTTAGGAAAAATACTGAGTCATCAACAAAGAACAAATGGGATAACTTAGGACAGGCTCTATTGAATTGAATCCCCTATAGGTGGCCCATATCCACAGCTTGCGTTATAGTAGTTGACAGAGTATTAGCAAGTAGAATGAAAATATATGGGGAGAGGGGGTCACCTTGACGAATCCCTCTAGTAGGTTGAAAATAAGGGAGCTATTCCCCATTAAAACGAATACTAAAGGAAGCCATAGTAATGCAAGCCATGACCATAGTAACCCAGCTATTATGAAAGCCTAACCTCTGCAAATAGGCTTCTAGGAAATCCCATTCTATCCTATCATAAGCCTTATGCATATTTGTTTTCAGAATAAGATTGAATCTTTTCTTGCATATTCTCACTTTAAACTGATGAAGCACTTCTTGCACCACCATGATATTGTCTTATATCTGCCTGTCACTGACAAATGATGCCTGTTCTTTGGATATCAAACTAGAAAACCAAGGCTTAAGTCTGTTTGCCATAACTTTCGAAATAATCTTGTAAGTGAAATTACAAAGACTGATGGGATGGTACTGGTTAATGCTTTCTGGATGGTGAACTTTAGGAACTAGGGCAATTATCGTTCTATTTAATCTAGGAGGCATACAACCTATTGTAAAAAAATCTTGAACTGTTTTAATGATAGTTGTTTTGATGATATTCCAGTGATGTTGATAGAAAAGATCGTTAAGGCCATCAGGCCCAGGAGCCTTAGAAGCACCCAACTGGAAAGTAGCCTGGTAAATCTCCTCCTCTGTTACCTCTCTCATCAATTGTTGATTCATTGCAGGTGTTACCACAGCTGGACATTGCTCTAAAAATGGGCTAAAATCCTGGTATCCAACAGACTGATATAAATGAGAAAAAAAAAAAACCATTGTCATATCCTTGAGCTGTTCTGGCTCCCTGATCCAGTTCTGGTTAGCATTTTTAAGCATAGCAATTCGATTTCGTTGTCTCCTTTGCATAGTATAGGCATGGAAAAATTTTGAATTTTTGTCTCCCCATTTCAACCAGTTAATACGGGAGCACTAGCCTAGAACTGCTCCTCTTGATTCCACAGGTTTTGAATTTCAATTCTAATAGAAATGGCTTGCTCCTTATCTCCAATCTGATAGAATTTCCTAGTGATAATTGTCTGCAGTTGATGTTGCAATTGAGAGATGCGCTAATGGCCATTACTAAATTGTGACTTGCTCTAGCTAGCTAGCTGAACAGAAACTGCCTACAATTTAGAGACCAAAGAGGTATTCCTACTCTCCCATGCCTGTTGAATTACCTCGTGACATTCTTGATCTTGATTCCAGAAAGCTTCATAATGAAAAGTCTTTGCTCGCTTGACAGATAGAGAACGAGTGTGCAGCAGGATAGGACAGTGATCCGAACCTATAGGTGGTAGGGCAAGCACTTCTGCAGAAGGATATGATAGCATCCAATCCGTGGAGCAGAAAACACGATCTAACTTCTCCTTCACCAGAGCATCCCCTGCTCGATTATTAGACCAGGTAAATTCAAAACCTTTACTGTGCAATTTGAGTAAAGCACAGTCATTGATTAAATTCCGAAATGATGTCATTCGTGAGTAAATGGCTGGTCTTTTTCCCATTTTCTCCAAAGGGGAAAGGAAATCATTGAAGTCACCTACACACGGCCAAGGTAAATGATTTGCAACAGAGATTACCCTAATTGTATCCCAAAATTCCTAACGTGCCTGATAAGTAGAAGGGGCATGCAGGCATGTTAAATGCATCGAAGCAGCTGTCAAAGGATGAAGCACTATGAGATCTACAAAGTGATCATCCGACTGTATAATAGTAACATCAAACAGGTCAATCCAAAACACAGCAAGTCCACCCGAGAAGCCAACCGGATCCCTTAAGAAGGAGTGAGGGAAGTGAAATCTACGCTGTAAGCTCATCACAACTTTCTGTACATTCTTTGTTTCCATTAAAAAAACTATATCGGGCTTTTCAGAGGCTAACAACGCCTTCAGTGCTTGAATTTCTGGGGATTGCCCAACCCCTGACAATTCCAACTCGAGAGTTTCATTTGGAAAGCGGTGGCTGTTGAGGGCTAGCCGCCAAAGCCCAAGGAGCAGGATTATCTGCCACAAGCACAAGAGTGTTGGGTTTCATCCAAGTCTATAGAGTAAGTAGCTCGAGTGTCATATGGTGAATATCTTTTGGTTTTCTTACTTGATCCCACAATTGTCATTGTTCTAGGGATTTTTGGTTTCTTCTATTGAGGAATATCCAATAAAGGTAGCTGAATGCTCTTTAACTTAGCCTTTGTAGGTACCAAATAAGTAGTTCTCGCTGCTGGGTTGATAGAGTTCAGTTGAGAGGAAGTCCTTGGGGGTAGAACATGGGTTGAAACAAGGGCCTCTGAAGTAGGAATGGGAAGGTAAAGCTAGGAGAATGGGCTGCATAACTAGAGGGGTTTTAGGTACTGTCTCTTCCATCTGCTATATGTGTGCTGTCGGATGGTAAAAAGCATCCCAATAGGGGCTAAGCTGTCTAACCTCTACTCTCAGCCACGGGCCATAGACCATTGTCTCGTGGCCTTCAAATTGTGCTTCCTCATAAGGGTAATCTGTACCTGAAGTGGCATAATGACGAAGCTTTCCACAAGAATAACAATAGTGGGATAGTCGCTCATAGCGAAAATCTAGCCATAGGGGTTTTCCTCCAATTCTTATAAGCTTTCCTGACCTTAAAGGTGCTTTTAGGTCTATTTCTATTCGAACCCTCCCAGATGTATCAGGCTTCACTTCCAGAACGCGTCCCACCTGTTGCACAGCTCTACGTAGAAGCGATGGAGTGGTCCACTCCAAAGGTAATCCTATCACATGAACCCAGAATGCACACTTAGAAAAGTCGTAACAATGTAAATGAGTATTTGGTTGCCATGGACGCAGATGGACCAAATGACCTGAGAATAACCAAGGGCTGCCATCTAATATGCGCCGTTTTTCCATTTCAAATCGAAATTTAATGATGTACAGCCCACCATAGCTAGGAGAAATCTCAACTTGATCAACACGCCACGCTTTCTTCATCGTGATTTGAAAGGCAAATAAATTGACAGTAGGATTTGTGAAGATGTTACCAACTAGGATGAGGCAACAGTTCTTCAGTTTCTCCGATGCAAGTACGTCATCCCAAACCTCCAATTCCTATTCCAAACACAGTCGTCCCAAACGGTGACACAGCGAAGCAATTCGCTAGGTGTTGTCACTTTCATCCATAGCCAAAATGAAGCATGAATTTGCTTATATGGGTTAATTGACAGGAACACAGTACAGAAAACAAACCCTCGGGGTTGCATGTCCAGGATCGCATACATGCAACTCTGAAATGGTGAAAGCAAGTAAAATTGAGAAGACTAGCAACAAACAGATGGGGTTGAGAAGAGGAGAAAGGGTTCATGACTACAGAGGATGAGATAAACTTCACATGCAAGGCAGTTCACTAAGACAGGGGTCAACTATGATGGAATTTGAGTTTAGCAGAGGTGATTCAACAAGAATGTGAAGTGCAGAAGAATAAACGAGAGGATGGAAGACATTGGAGAAGACTCGAGCATGTCGCGAGGAGAAACCCTACCATAAACGAGAGGAATTCTAAAATTAATTCGCTTGTCTTTGTCATGATTGTGTTGTGGTGAAATTTTTCAAAATTTTTAGATACCGTTTACTATGATAAATTGTTGTTGATTTGTCATGATGTCTTGCTACCCCCTTATGTTTCTGATGTGATGTTATGTATTCTTGAATTTTTATAAATTCAAGTGTAGCTGATCTTAGAAAATTTCCTACACAAAAATTGTCCCTTATTGAGTGCTTGATGTCCTGTAATTTTCTTAGGCCAATTATCCATGGATCATATCCCAATTGCTCTAATTTTGATTGCCATGTTTGATGGTTTCAGTGATGATTCTTAGATGCAATTCTTTTCTATGATTTTTTAGAACGACTTGCATGCTGAATTGGGATTAGTCACATTCATGAAATTTACTCTATATTTCCCAATATTTTTTTTAATGACCATGGAACCGTAACGTGGCTGACAGCAGCTATGCGTAAACCATGGGGGTGCTAGCGCAAGGACTCACCTCCCACGGCTCCCCACTTTAGTCACTCATCATGACAAGTTGGGGAATCGAACCCCGGCCTTGCGTGTGGCCAACGTGCGATTCCACCAACTCAGCCACCATAGGGTGGGTCTATATTTCCCAATCTTTGTTGTCAAGAATCCTTGAAAAATGAGAAGGTCATTGATGGACCTTTGGCAATTTCTTTTTGATTTATAGCAAGATTGATTTTGCATGTCAATGTGATTTTAGTACTTGTGATGCTTCCAACATCAACTATTTGAGCATCCCCAAACTTTCGATTTGAGATTGATTCCGTTTAAGTTTTGGTTGTATGCAAAATGCTTGTTACATCTGTTAGTAGTGCATGATAAGCGTCTCAGATTACCCTTGACAATTAAATGTGCCCCATAGCTATAATGGAATCCTATCTCACTTGCACTATTTGCTCTTTAATTTGACATTAAACTTGTTCAGATTTGGACCTCCAAAGCCTTGGGAATTTAATATGTCCCATAGCCAAGATGTACCAATGTCAAAGTACATCATCTTCTCATTAATGTTTCAAGTACATTTAAAAAAAATAATGAGGCATTACATCAATCATGCATACATAACATCACTTCATTCGTTAGAAATGCATATGATTGTGTTGGCGCTTGATGATTGTATGAGTGATTCAGTGTTGGCTCATTAGTCTTGCTTAATTGATTAAGAACCAAGGTCCGATGGGTGTGCATGCATGTTTACTTTCAATTATGCATATGATTTTTAGATATATGTGTCACAGGTTGATAATTCCTTGGCCATATAACAACCCGTGTAGTACTTGGTGAGTGAAATTTACTAGACTAGCCGTCATTCCATGGTTGTTCAGGAGAACAAATGGTGAATAGCTTCCTTATACAAGATTGTACAATACCCAGTTTAACTCAGACATCTGATCCATTGAGTGAGATAGTAGATCTCTTTAGGCGCAACAATTGATTTCAGCTTGCCATGGTCTCATTAGAAGAGCAACATTAGCTCCCGACCAATTTGTGAACAGGAGGCCAACCCTGCTTTTAGAACTCCTAAGTGTAAAATCCTTCTATTCTAGAACTCCCGGCACCAATCGTCTTGACGACACTCTCACGGACTAGTTGTATTTATACTCTCTATATCCTTATTCTTCATTCGATAACTCCAAGCACCACTCACAAATGTCACGAGTATAAGATGATTCACGAACCATGATATTCTCCCCTACTCAATTCTGCAACACCCTCTTTTGCAGTCTGTTCTGTCGCTCACCCAACAAAATAGGTTTTGCTCCAATAGTAACCTCTTTTGATCTCAACTATTCGAGCCTCTTTTCGATCACTTGCGATTTCTTTGGCAAGTGTGACATTCTTCACCAATTGCATCTTTTGGCAACACCATTTTTGCTTACAAAGCATCTTGACCCTAGCAAACCAATTGAGGTTCTTTCCTTGTTAAAAACTTGGTAGTAGACCTCTTCTTAATATTCATCGATCGATCGAGGAATGTTGTCCCCATTCAATGAGAAATTGGTTCTTTTCTAATGCCACTCGCTCAATGAGGAACTGAATCTTCCTAGTGCCCCTATTGTCATCCTAGAAGCTGATCGAGAGCTGCATTTTGTCTGAGCACCTTTTGCCCCGGTGATTCACACTCTTGAAGATCGAAATCGAAAGAGAGATTTGTTAAGTCAATAGACATGGTATATAATCAATCGGTTCCATCCATGACTTGCATAAAAACCGTGTTACTTACAACCCAGAAAATCTACCTGCGCTCAAATTCATAAGGAGAGAGAAACCCCGAATCGTCTCTTGCTGCCCAAGCATGGCAGTTCTCGCTCATCACTTGGTCTGAACTCATTTTCTGCGTATTTGCCCCGAAGAGATGATGAATCGTGGAAAGACACGAATTTTCAGGAGAGATCACCGAATGTTTTGCTGTGTAAGCACCTTGGAGTTTCATGCACTGTATATAGGCCCAGTAGCCTTCCTCGAGAACGTCAGCACCCACATCACGTGAAATAGCAGTTTTTGACTTTGTTCGCGACAACCTTAAGGAACAGTCACTTCTGTTTATTACTTACATTTATTAGCATTATATGATGTGTATGCTTACAGGGGGCATTATATCTAACCTACGGGCCGCTTTCATGCACTATATATTGGCGCAGTAACCTTCCTCAAGAACGTCAGCACCCAATCACGTGACATAGCAGTTTTGACTTTCTTGGCGACAACCTTAACCTTTGGAAGGAACAATCACCTCTGTTTGTTACTTACATTTATTAGCATTATATGATGTATATGCTCAGCTCACGTGAGCTTAATGTATGCGAGTCATCACATCATGAGAATCATACAGTAGCTCTGGTGCACCTTGTGTCTACTTGAATCGGGGGCACACATAAATTAGTCTCTTACGGCTATATCGCTCGCATTTTAAACCAATCGAGTGGTTTGGTTCTTTGGGCACAAGGCAAACGACGAGGTTGGCCCCATCGCACTCTAGCGCATGACATGAGGCACAATATCCCGTTGAGAAAATTCCTATCAAGTTTTGAAGTTGACAAAACTTTCTTGTTCTTATTTTTTATTCTGAATAATAGTAGACTTCTGAAATTATATCGCAAACTCTTGTTAAAATCTATTTATTCCATAAGTCTCTTCCACTCTAACACAATCCAGATTGAAACCAAGTACAAAATCAGACTCAGATTTATTGATCGTGCAACAAAGATTCAGATCGAACACAATAGAAATTTATTCATAAACATCTAGCTCTCTGACGAAAATTATCACTTATCTTTTATAAATACATTGATGGAATCAATCACAAATTGACGAAATCAATCTTGAAGACAAGTTCCTTTTTGGGAAGTATATACTTATGGAAACCAAGATTATGATTGTATGGGTGACAGGAATCAATGGATTCTCATCTCAATTTTCAAACGGCTATAATATTTCTTTAATCAATTCTGTCTAACGGATTGATTTGATGAAAATTCTCTGGAAAATGCCAATGGGTAGTAAGGCATGGAGGAGTATTTAAGGAGCTCATTTAATCTAATTGAAATAGAGTGTAAAAATTGAAATTCTAAAGTTTGAAGTCTTTCCAACCACTTCTTCATTGAATCCTTACAAATTGTATTCAAGAGAGAATATCACAAGAAGAGTGACTTAGGGTATGTTTGTTTATTTCTATTTCTGTTCCTCGGAACACAAATTTTTGTTCTTTTGTTCTGGGGAACAAAAAAAGAACAGAAATGCGTTTGTTTACACTTTTGTTCTCGGAAACAAAAAGTCTTTTTTTTTTTTTGTTCCCGAAACAGATTTAGAACATAAACAAGAAGTAGAAAAAACTTGTTTCTTGTTCCCAGAAACATTTCCAAGAAACACTTTTTTTTTCTTCTCATTTTTCTTCTTCTTTTTTCCCTTTCTTTTCTTCTTCTTCTTCTTCTTCTTCTTCTTCTTCTTCTTCTTCTTCTTCTTCTTCGAGTGTAAAAATTGAAATTCTAAAGTTTGAAGTCTTTCCAACCACTTCTTCATTGACAATCCTTACAAATTGTATTCAAGAGAGAATATCACAAGAAGAGTGACTTAGGGTATGTTTGTTTATTTTTATTTCTGTTCCCCAGAACACAAATTTTTGTTCTTTTGTTCTGGGGAACAAAAAAAGAACAGAAATGCGTTTGTTTACACTTTTGTTCTCGGAAACAAAAAGTCTTTTTTTTTTTTGTTCCCAGAAATAGATTTAGGACATAAACAAGAATTCTTATTGGCCTTGGCCATGGCCAGTGCTGGTGATCTTCTTCTTCTTCCCTTTGCCGATTACTGGCCTTGGCCATGGTCGGTGCTGGCGACTAGCTAGACAAGGGCCGGTGACCTTGCTAGAGCATTGCCAACCCCTGGAGAGGCCGAGCCTCGCTATGGCCACGTGAGGCCTAGCCGGCGCGAGGCCGAGCCTCGCCATGCTAGGGTGAGGCCAACCTCACACCTAGGCGAGGCCAACCTCGCCGGTGGCCTAGCGAGGCTCGCTTGGCCAATGGTGATCTTGCTAGGCCATCGGCGAGCTCGCTGGAGCCCAACCTAGCCATGGTGAGGCTTGGCAAGCTCATCGAACGTTGCCCAGCCGGTCGCCGGCCACAGTCATGGCCAACGACCGGCCAAAGGGAAAAAGAAAAAGGAAAAATAAAAAAAAAAAAAAGGAAAAAAGGAAAAATATTAAAAAATTAAAAGAAACAAAAAAATTATACAAGTTTACCAAACACGTTTCTATTCCTAGAGTAGAAATTTTTTGTAGTTACCAAACGCGTTCTTATACTCAGAAATTGTTCTCTGGAACAGAAACAAAAGAACATTTTCTGTTCAAAAATTGTTCCATGGAATAGAAACATTACCAAATGCACCCTTAGTGAGGGAAAAAAAATCTTCCACTAAGTGTTTGCACTTAAAATATTATACTTCTCTATTGATATTATAGTGAATTCCAACCAGAAGGCTGCCAATGTGAGAGAGTAGACGTAGGCTTAATCTAAACCGAATTATTATATATCTTGTGTGCAATTTTCTCTTCTCTTAACTTAACTTTTTTCATTTAAATATGTTGCATCATTTAAGTGTTGCAAAAATTTATTCCATTTCTTATCTGATTCTGAATTTTCATCAAAAAGTCTAATGACTTGCATATCATACTCTATTTGATTCTTAGACCTTGTTCAAAATTTATTTACTTTTCAAAAATTATTTTAAATACATATTCACTCCCCATCTAAGTGTTCTTACTAGTTTTATCGGATCCATGATTGAATCTAGGGAATAAAACATGTTTATCTTTTATTATTAACCTATATGGCCAAACAAAAGTAAGCCACTCACGATTGATTGCGTGATTAGACATCACAACGCTCCAAGGATGCGATCTCTATATGATTAGTTATCTATATGCAATGCAAAATTATTTAATGGATGTAATATATGTACTAAACTTCATCTGCGCAATTGAGTAAAATAAGATTTGCCAAATTTACAGGGCCCATTATATTTAACTATTCAGGTGCAATTTCTTCTTCTTCCTTTTTGTTTTCGTACTCTTGATCCAACAGATTGTGTAAAGAAATGTTGGGAATTGTTTCCGGAGTCATTTGTTCTCCGGACAACGTTGAAGACTCTACACTCCTCGGAAGTTCAGAAAATTTATGATCGTAGTGGACCTGATGGCGCATGCTAATATCCATAGAAATAGGAATAGTCAAAGTGGCCACGCATGTAACTTAGGCGAGGACGTAATTTAGCGGGGGCTTCGCATATGTAGGTTATATATAGGCGCATAAGCAATCTCAAGAACGTCATCACATACTTCACCTGAAATAGGAGTTTTGATTTTCTTTTTCCTACAATCCTTGTCCTTGCTCAGCCTGTCAAATGAGAGTCTTGTGGGATATGAACGGGTCAAAAATGGATTCGATCCAAGTCAACCATACTCAACTCAACCCGAATTCAACATATACCTAACCAAAATCATATTAGTAGCACATATTCATATTTAACCTAATACGTACCAACCAATTTAACCCATTTTAACCTATTTATGTGAAAATATTATATGGAAAAAATTATATCACATTTGAAAAGTAAATTAACAAAATGAAAAGATGTTAATAAATAAAATATAAAACGTGAAAAACGAAAACGTCTTTTCCTGCCTTTTTGTGGTGCCTTTTATGTTCTATGATATCATAAAACATTTGATATGTATCTTGCAAAGAAGTCTTCGATAAAAATAGGAAACTACAGTCGTCCAACCCATAGATTTGTTCCTCTCATTCTACAACGCACACTAGGAGTGATCGGTTCCCGGTCCAATTTCAAGGTAGAATCGGGAATCGGATTGGACCGTCACTTCCGATCCAGTCCAATCCAATGGACCATCATGCTTGGCTTGGGTTTTATAGATAATCTCTCTTATGCTTTATCAGTATTTGCTCGATGTGGAACTCTTGGAGACTTGAAGTGCCTGGTCTCTTGAATGGGGATGTAGCTCTTGGAGCCTTAGTTCCATACCAGGTGAAAGAAGAAACTAATAAGTAGGCTTCCTCTTTAAGTAGCAAGGAACGAGAAGGATTTTGATGGTCTCTTGGTCACATGTGAGGTTGTTACCTCAATTGTAATGAGAAAGGTCTTCAATTGAGACACTTTTTTATTCCATAAAGATTTTAGTTTAAAATTAATTTATATATATATATATATTAAGAAATAAAATTAGAAACTTCAAAATTAATAAACTATCCCTTGGTTGGTTTTGTTCCTGGAACCGAGGATTGAAAATTACTGATTCTAATTTTGTGGAATGGCGAACTAGACTAGTGCCCTTTTGGAGGGGACCGAACCGTTCCTGCTTTCCTAGTTCGAGCGGTTCCTTTTTCTCACCTATATTTGTTGCTTTTAGCAAGTGTGAAATTTCTGTTGTTATCTTATCTTATAATTATGTTTGATATGTATTAGTGTTCATAGTATGGTTGCTCAATGTTGCATTGTTGATAGATATATAATTTCAAATAGTTCGTTTGTCCTTTTAAGGAACATTGAAAAAAAAAAAAAACGATAATCGTTTGGTCCTAGGTTGACCTTGGAACCAAATCGGACCCATAAAGTCGGTCCAGTCCTTGATCCTAGGCTCAACAGAGTTAGTCTTTGGTCTCAAAAATTGGGAATTAATACTGTACAAGTTAGTCTCTAGGTTAGGTGCCGAACTGGCCTAGCCCAAACCATGCTCACCTCTAGCAACAACCCATAAAAATGAACATGCAAGGTAAGGGAACAAAGATGAGTGGCAAGGCAAATAAATAGATATGAGCGACAACGCAAGTAGATAGAAGTGAGTTGCGAAGTGAGCAGTGAGCAAAGCAAGTAGGTAAGCGAGGCCAGGGTGAGTGAAAAATGGTTTCTTTTTTTTTTTTCTTGTTCGAATTAGTGTTGGGCTTCTTTCTACTTTATAATTTACATGGCAAATTGAATTGTATAGAGAACAAAGAAGAGAAGGAGGCGTTAGGGTTTAGGATAGACAAAAATATATAATATATATTAATATAATATATAATATGTATAGGGTTGGTCCATGTTAGACCAACTCAAAATTTCCAAGATTGATGACTAGCCCACATAATGCAAGATCTAGTCCAGGGGTTCTAGGATCAAGGACCAACCTAGTTTCCTTGGAAACCCGACCAAGATCATCTAGGTTGGGTCATTCCAAGGTTGATCTTGGACCAATGTTCACCCCTAGCAACATTTGTACATTGGGTGATATGAGTTTTGAGTGTTATGGATCGAAAATGGATATGTTGTAGACCGATCAAAACAGATTAGGCTTTGCTTCTATGACCCATAATGATCTATATTTAAAATTTTACCTAATCTATATAAAATCTGGTCCACTAATACATGAGTTAAAAAGTGAGTATTTGATCCTTTTTCCCACCTCTAACTTTTGGAAGGAGCAACTACTTTGATGCAATACAACGGTCATAATTATACATTATGTACCTATAGTTCATGGAAGCCTAATGTATGCGAGTCGATAGATCATGCGAATCACATGACAGCTCCGCGCGCATCATGTTCACATTAATTGGAAGCGTGTAGGTATTACCGTCTTATAGGTATATATCTTGCGCCCTGTGGATGACATATCAAGCCGATGCCAATCAAGTAGCTTTGTTCTTTGGGCACAAAGTAAATTATGACGTTGGCCCCAGAACTCTCAAGCACTTGACGTAAGGCACGAGATCTAGGAATTTTAGGAATAAAACATGTTTTTGCACGAAATTCTAGTATAGTCTTTCTTATCTATTTTCGTTGGAAATCATTATAATGGTAATTTAATCATCACTAATCATCTTGCATGGTATATTATCTCATCAACGATTTTCAATAAAAATTGATTGAAAAAACTATGTCGGAATTCCATACACAGGTTTACAACTAATTGGTAAAATTTTGGAGTTTAGGCCCCAATTGGTGTCCATTTAATAGATTTAGGATTGTTTTGAGGAGTGCCTAACCACCTAGTTCTTGATTCAACAAATTATGTGCAGAAATATTGGAGATTATCACTGGTTTTTCTCTAGACAACTTTGAGGTTTCTAGACACTTCAAAACTTCAAAAAACTTATGATCTGAGCCTCTAAGGATGCGTTTGATAACCATTATATTATCAAGAACAATTTCTAATTAGAAATTATTATTTTTTATTATGTTCTAGGAAATAATTTCTAATCATTTGAAGATATTTGGTAACTGTCAAAAATTTCTATTCATGGAATAGAATTACATTTAGCATTGTCCTCAAAATTTTTAATCCAAACCATTTTCTTTTAATTTTTTAATAATTTGTTTATCTTTTTATATTTTTTTCTTCTTTTCTTCTCTCTTTTTCTTCAAACTTTGGCCAGTCGTTGGCCTTGGGATGACTGATGACTGGCGAGACAAGGCCGATGAGCTCGCCGAAGTGTGGCCAGTAGCTGGGCGAGGCTCAATCGAACTCCTCCAGCCACTGACAAGGCTCAACCTCACTAGTTTGGCCGAGTTCGGGCCTCACCTACCTAGCCAAGGCTTGGCCAAGCCTCACCTAGCCAAGCGAGGCTTGTCAATGGCCTAGGGAGACCCGAGCGAGGCTCAACGATGGTTGGGTGAGCTCACTAGACCTTGCCCTAGCCTGGTGAGCTCGTTGGACCTCTCCCAACTTGTCGCTGATGACCGGCAGTAGTGGACGGCAGTGGATGGCAGTGGCGGCAGTGATGGCGGCAGTGATGGAAGAAGAAGAGAGAAGGAAGAAGAACAAAAGGAAAGAAGAAGAGAAAAAAGAAAAAAAGAAATTTGGCTTGGTTTGATTCTCGAATTGTTCTTGGTAATAAAGAAGCAACTTTTGTTACTCCTTGATTGTGTTCCAAATTTAGTCCCGGAAACAAATTTGTTCTCGAAAATATAAAATTTACTAAACGGACTTCTCTTCCAAATATATCCCTTGGAACAAAAAAATAGAATTAGTTATTATTTGGTAAGTTGCCAAACACGTCCTAAGTAGACCTGATGATGCATGTAAATATCCTAAGGGGGTTCTTTGCCAATGTATTGATTTATAATCCTAATTTCTTCCCGAGAGATAGAGAAATAGAATTTTAGTTCTGAAAAAAGCTGAGAATATTTGGATTTGGGAACCTATAGAGTTAAAAGAGACGACTACAGAATTTCTTCGTGAGCTTTACAGCACTGGGAGCACTCGAAACTTTGAGCCTATTCTTCAAAAATCTCCAATCTTGCTCACAAGAGAGAGGAATCAAAAGTTGACTGTTGAACTTACGCTGGAGGAGGTTCATAAGGTAGTTTTCCAAATGGGAAGCTCGAAAGCACTGGGACCGGAGGGGTTGAATGGACAATTTTATCAGATTTATTGGGAGGACTAAGACTCCATTCGTTTCACGGAAAATAATTTCTCGGAAAACGCTTTTTGGATTTTCCGGCGTTCGTTTCACGGAAAATGAATTCCTTGGGAAAATGTTTTCCATGAAAGGAAAAAAGTTTCTAAATTAGGGAAAAATGTTTTTCACTTTTGAAAGGTGGAAAACATTTTCCTCACTTGATCTCTCTTATCTCACACCTTTACAAATCCTTACTTCCTCCTCGCCTTTCTTCTTTTTCTTTTTTTTTTTATTCGACTTATTTTTTAATTTTCATTTTATTTTTTAATTCGAATTATTTTTAATTTTACTTTAATTTTCTTTTCTTTTCTTTTTCTTTTGCTTTGTTTCACATTTTCTTCTTTCTTGGCTAGTCGTCGGCCATTGCTAGGCGAACCTCGAGTTTGTTGATCTCAAGCTCGTGATCTGCACTTTTGCTTATCCTTTTATTTATTTACTCTACTCTGCAGTTGTACATTGCTCAAGCAAAAGCACGAGCTGTGTTATAAACCTAAAGTATTTTGAAGGGAGAGAAGAAAAGCATATGGAGTTGGAGTTAGATAATTTTGAATCGGTGAAAGCTTTAGTGGAAAGTACAACATAGGACAACTAGGAAGTAGATGCGTTAATATGTGAAGTGAAGGCACGTGTTAATACTTTCCCAAACCTAAAAATAGCTCATTGCCGACGAGAATGTAACAAAGTGGCAAACTGGGTCGTCAAGGCCCACTGAAGAAAGGCCCTTCCAGCTAATTAGGTTTTTTATCCCCCTTCTTGTCTTTTGTACTTGTTATGTTTTGAAGCTAGTACTTCTACTTTCCAAACCTTTGCTTGAATGAGAATGCTATAAATTTCTTTTCGACCAAAAAAAAACAAAAAAACAAAAAACAAAACAAAGGGCTCTACATGCTTTGCTTCTTTTTTCTTTTTCTTTTTCTTTTTTATTAGAACACAAAAGACGCAAAGGGAGGATAGGCCACTCAATTGGAAGATTCTCATTAGGGTTGTATATGCTTTGCTTCTTTTAAAAATTCATATGAACATTTTTTAGAGTAGATGAGCGTTTGACGACAATGAGGGAACAAAGATATGAAACAAGTTTGCCCGGATTTAAAGGCAAGTTCATATTTGATGAATTTATAGGTCAATAAGTGATGCATGCCTAAGTGGTGAAGTTTTAGAAAATATTTTCCTTACCGAATACCAGAAAATATTTTCAAAACATTTTCAGGTTTTAGCCAAACATCAGAAAATATTATCATTTTCCTAGAAAATGACTTTTGGAAAAATATTTTCCGAAAATGGCCCATTTTCCACAAAACGAATGGACCCTAAAAAATAGAGTTTTTCAAACAGTGAAGTGATTCTCAAAGATTGGGTTTCTGGATCCAGAATTTAATAAGACTTATGTTTCAATGATCCCAAAAGTGCCTAACCTTGAAAACTTGGACCAATTTCAACGAATCAGCTTGTGCAACTTTGTGTACAAGATTTTTTTAGAGGCATTGGTAATAGATTGAAACCTTGGCTTCTTGAAATTATAGTCGGGGAAAAAAGTGCATTTGTTTTTTTTTTTTTGGGGGGGGGAGGTACAAATACAAGATGATATTTTAATTGTGCAAGAAGTGCTTCACCATTTGAGATTTCGTAATAGAAAGAAGAAATTTCAAGATGTATTGAAACTAGATATGAAGGTTTACGACATAGGGTGGAGTGGGATTTCTCATAAGGTATTTTGTTGAAAATGGGATTTAGCGAATTATGGGTGAATAGGGTGATGACTTGTGTTCAAACTATTTCTTTTAGTGTAAAGTTTAATGGGGAGCCATTATCCTTTTTCAAACCATCAAGAGGTATATGACAATGAGATCCCATTTTGCCTTATCTCTTTATATTGATGACCAATGCATTGTCTTTTTTTATCAAATCAACAATTGAGGAGGGTACAATAATAGGAATTAGACTAGACAAGCACTATCCAGTTCTCTCTTATTTGTTATTTGCGGACAATTCCATTCTTAGATGGAATGGTGATTGAGTGTCAAAATGTGGCATCAATTTTGGACCAATACTGTTATGCATCCAACCAAGAAATCAATTTGAACAAATCCAGTATTTCATTTAGGATGTCCACAAAATTTAAGAAGGAATATGGCAAATGAATTGCGAGTCATTGAAGTGGAGAAGACAAGAAAGTATTTGGGAATTCCTTCAGAGTAGGGAGCTTCTAATAAACAAATGTTTGCATGGATATTAGCCCGTATAAATATTACACTGGAAGGGTGAAAGGAAAAGTGGATGTCAAAGCTAGGGAAATAAATTTTAATCAAATCTATGGTACGAGCATTGCCTCAATATGCTATATCTATCTTTAAAATTCCTATTTCCATTTCCGAGCCATAGAAAGGAAGAATGCATCATTTTGGTGGAGTACAATTGATTCAAAAACAGAAATGCATTGGAGGAAATGGGAATTAATGAAAATGATGAAAGATGCAGAGGGAATGGGTTTTAGAGATCTAATTTCCTTCTATAGGGCTATGCTTGGTAAACAAGCTTGAAGATTACTGCAGAACCCTTCTTCGCTATGGAGCCAAATTTTAAGAGGGATTAATTTCTCTCAATGCTCATTTTGGAATGCCGGAAAAGGTGTACGACCCCCGCAGTAGAGATCATCAAACATTTGCATCTGATCTCGCAAAAGATCTCATAAAACTTCATACCCATTTCAGTATTCCATCTCTTTAGAGGTAAAACTAGATCGGACAAAGAGATGAGCAACAACTGCCATGCATGGGCAGCAAGAGACGATTCAAGGCTTCTCTCTCCTTACGAACTTGAGCAGAGGTGATAAGTTTAATTAGTGCTGCGATAATAGTAACACAGCTTCTTACATGCGCTGGTTTTTTAACATTGAATGTACGTCGTACCTCATGAAATCTCTCTACTTTCAAGTGACTGAATGTATCCTTTGGCAAAGCCATGGGAAGCGATTAGTGAGAATCATTCACTGTGGCATCTGCTACGCGGATGTCGTGTATACCCGCAACAAGAAAAAGAACTCCGTGTATCCTTTGGTTCCCGGGTAAGTATTAATGACGTCTAGTCTCTATTCGCTTCGCAAATAGCATTGTCGCGACAATATTTTCGTACCACACGTGGTTCTTCACTACTTCAGCTTTTAGAATTCCTACTCTTCCCGATGGGTGATTATCTGTGTCTGCAGGCATGAGATCGTGGGAATTGTACAAGAAGTGGGTGACAATGTTGGCAAGTTCAAGATTGGAGGGTGTCGGAACCTATCTCGACTTGTGTAGAGCTTGCGAGAATTGCAAGGATGCGCACAAGAGATTTATTGCTCAAAAGGGATTCACGACAACAATCAATGGCACTTATGAGGGTGGTTAGATTACACAAGGGTAGTGCTAGATACTGTACTAATCGTTGAACTTACAGGAGCTGCTACAAAATACCTGAAAAGTATCCCCTAGCTCTAGCAGCACCTTTGCTTTGTGCCGGAATCATGGTCTCCACTCCAATGATTCACCACGAGATGAATGAACCTGGAAAATCAATACTGTTGGTGTTTTGCGGAAGTGTGTGTGTGTGCAAGTGTGTATGTGTGAAATATGGGCTACAAAGGCAAGGGTGTATGGGTTAAAAAAAAAAAACAGAACTTTTATTATGAAAGTAAGTATTACAAAGGAATGAGTGGTTTTGGTTTTTTTCAGCCAACTAAAACAGACACCACACCTCTATTTATAGGCGTGAGCACCGCCTCTTCTTCACCGACATTGAGTACAAGAAATATAAAAATTTCAGCTTGCTTCTTCGTCCATGCGGCTTCTCCCGATTCTTCTGGTCTCTCCTCCATTTTTCTGCATTTTTCTATTCTCTCCAACTCTCAGCCACTTTTGTTGACTTTTCTTTGGCCTATTTGTTGTCCACGTGTTCTGCTGCCCACGTACCAGAAATTTCTTCAGCCTTTGAAAGTCTTCGAAGCTTGTTGCTGCCGATTTTGCTCCTTCTCCATTAAGCATGAGTGTTCTAGAGTTTTCACAAAATGGATCATATTTTAACACTCCTCCTTGATCCATTTTTGTGATACTCCAAGCATGTTTCTCAATGTCTCAAATTTTGCTGTTGGTAGTGCTTTAGTGAATATGTCCGCAATTTGATCTTCAGTCTTACAATACTTTAGCTCGATCTCTCCTTTACTTTGCACTTCACGGATGAAGTGATATTTTATATCAATATGTTTCGTTCTTCCATGAAAGACTGGATTTTTTGATATTGCTATTGCGGACTTGTTGTCACAAAATATTGGCGTTGATTCCATTTGTGGTTCTCCAATGTCTTCTAAAATTCTTCGAAGCCATATTGCATGACGAGTAGTTGTAGCAAAACGATGTATTCAGCTTCTGCAGTAGACGTGCCACGAGTCTTGTTTTTTAGATATCCATGAAAATATTCCAGAACCTAATGTGAATGCATAACCAAGTGGTGCTCCTCCTATCATCGATGATCCAGCCCAATCGCTATCAGTGTAGCCGATGAGCTTGGCATTTGCACTTGAGCGATACCAAATGCCATAATCTGTAGTTCCTCGTAAATATCTTAGAATTCTCTTGGCTGCTCCAAAATGAATTTGACTTGGACTCTTGGGTCTTGATGTAGAGTGTCGGCTCACTCATACTCCTCCTGAATCCTTGCTTGATGAAATACTCATCGATTCTACTATACCATGCACGTGGTGCTTGTTTTAACCCATATAGGACCTTCTTAAGCTTTAAGACTTTTTCTTCTTGGCCTCTGAGAATAAAGCCTTGTGGTTGTTCTATGTATATTTCTTCTAGAAGATATCCATTTAGGAATGCCGACTTCACATCTAGTTGATAAATCTTCCATTCTCTTTGTGCCGCCAAGGCTATAAGTGCTCAAATAGTATCAAGGCGAGCGAAGGGAGCAAAAGTTTCAGTATAGTCAATACCTGATTGTTGCAAGTATCCTTTCGCCACAAGCCTTGCTTTATGCTTCTGGATTGATCCATCTGCATTGAGCTTTGTCTTGTAAACCCACTTAACGCAAATAATCTCTTTGTCTTTTGGACGATCAACAAGCTCCCAGGTTTCATTTTTCTGGATCATCTTAATCTCTTCTTCCATGGCTTTTATCCAAACTTCATCTTTGGATGCTTGTTCATAGTTTTCCGGTTCCAAAATAGCAAAATTGCATGTGTCATAAATTCTTCTAAGGGCTTTTACCCTTAGTATTGGAGACTCGGAGTAGATTCTTCTTGCGTCACCCTTGGAGAGCTTGGTGGAGTTACGTCGTGAGTGGTAGAATCCGGTACTTCTCCCTCTTCTTGTGACGTTGACTCCTCTTGAGTAGGTGTTGTGTCTGGCAAGGTTATGTACTTCTTCATGATCTTCTCGTCTTCCCAATTCCAGGCAGCATTCTCATCGAACTCAACATCTCGACTAATCATAAGTTTTTTAGTTCTTAGGTTGTAAACCCGATAGCCTTTTGATTGGTCACTGTAGCCAAGGAATATTCCTTTTTCTGTCTTTTCATCTAGCTTACTCCTTTTTTGAGCAGGGATGTGGACGTAGCAAATGCATCCAAACACTTTGAGATGCTTTGCTGAAGGCTTCCGTCCACTCCATGCTTCCACTGGAGTTTTATTTTGAACTGCTTTAATTGGACACCTATTTAATAGGTATACAGCAGTATAAACTGCTTCTGCCCAGAAAGTGTTGGGAAGGCCTTTCTCTTTTAACATAGACCTTGCCATCTCCATGACGGTTCTATTTTTTCTTTCAGCTACTCCATTTTTTTCTGGGGCGTAGCCAACAGTTAGTTGATGATGGACTCCTTCATCTTCACAAAATTTATTAAACTCCTTTGAATTGTATTCTATGCCTCTGTCACTCCTTAGGACTTTGATTCTTTGGCCACTTTGATTCTCTACGTGGTTCTTGAATTTTCTAAAGATAGAGAAAACCTCAGATCTTTCTCGAAGAAAGTATACCCACGTCATTCTTGTGTAATCGTCGATGAATAAGATGAAATATTTATTTTGACTAGGTGTAGGTGTCCTCATCGGACCGCACACGTCCGTGTGGACAAGTTCCAAAGGCTTCTTAGCTTTCCATGAAACTCCGATGGGAAGGACTGTCTCTATTGTTTTCCAAGAAGACAGCCTTCACAAACATCTGAAATTTCTGTGATGGCTGGAAAATCTCTCATCATATTTTTCTGATGGAGAATTTTTAATCCAGCAAAATTGAAGTGGCCAAATCTTCTATGCCATAGCCATGAATCATCAAGTTGAGCTTTCATGGCTATATCTTTGACCAATTTCCATTGAATAGGAAAATTGTTATTTTTCATCTTAACAGAGGCAATGATATTTTTATATTTATCATAGATAATGCAGGCATCTCTATTAAAATATAGAGAATGCCCACTTTGTATCATTTGGCCCACACTTAAGAGATTTTGTGCAAGACGAGGGACTAGATATACATTACGTATATATTTTGGGCCTTTATTCGTTTCCACGGCGATGGTGCCTTTTCCTTTGACATCTACTAATGCACCATTGCCCAACTTTACTTGAGATTTCACCGACTTATCAATATGAGTGAATATAGATTCGTCCCCCGTCATGTGATTGCTACACCCACTATCGATGTACCATGTTTCATTTTTATTGTCATTTGCTGCTTGGCCTGCGTAGAATGTATTCTCTTCACTTTCTTTTTTTTCTACATAGTTTGCTCGATTATTTGTTTTAGAGCGACAATCTTTTTCTACGTGGCCATATCTTTTACAAAAGCGGCATTGTTTTTTATTTTTAAACCAACAATCCTTCTCCAAATGATTTGTTTTCTTGCAAATACTACAAGGTGGATAATTTTCTTTTTTTATAATTTCTCCTCCTCTTTTGTTTTTCCTTGAGCTCCTTCCGTCATTTTTAGTTTGATGAGACCGTATATTTACTTTAGACTGAAAGGCACTTTCGACCGAATCTTCATCTTGTGCCATTAGTCTTTTCTCATATGCTTCTAGAGAGCCAATTAATTCACTTATTGATAGGGTCGTCAAGTCTTTAGTTCCTTCCATAGTTGTAACTATGGAGTTGTATTTTTTGGTAAGTGACACCAATATTTTCTCAACAACCCTTTGATCAGTTATCCCATCTCCGTAGGCTCTCATTTGATTAACGAGTTCCTTTAATTTTCCACAATATTCTTGTACAGTCTCATAATTTTTCATTTTAGAATTTTCAAAATCCCTTCTCAGAGTTTGAAGGCGAATAATGCGTACCTTTTCCGATCCTTGAAATTCCTCTCGCAGTATATCCCAAGCCTCTTTTGCAGTCCTTGCTCCAATTATTCTCGGAAATACAGTTTCCAAGAGTGCTTGTTGGATAAAACATAACGCCCTTGCATCCTTTTGTAGTTGATCCTTTGAAACACTTGCACCTTCTAGCGGAGCCTCGTAACCTTTTTCCATGATGTCCCATAAGTCTTGGGCCATCAAGAATGTAGTCATTTTTATGCTCCAAAAATCATAGTTGTTCCCATCAAAAATGGGAATGGGAAATGAGGATGAGATTGGGTTGGCCATAGTTTAGTTAGTGGGTATTTGGAAAGGGTAGTTTTAGGAATTGGTGGGTAGGACAAACGCCTGACACCAACCAAAGACGTGGCTCTGATACCACTGTTGGTGTTTTGCGGAAACGTGTGTGTGTGCAAGTGTGTATGTGTGAAATATGGGCTACAAAGGCAAGGGTGTATGGGTTAAAAAAAAAACAGAACTTTTATTATGAAAGTAAGTATTACAAAGGAAGGAGTGGTTTTGGTTTTTTTCAGCCAACTAAAACAGACACCACACCTCTATTTATAGGCGTGAGCACCGCCTCTTCTTCACCGACATTGAGTACAAGAAATATGAAAAATTTCAGCTTGCTTCTTCGTCCATGCGGCTTCTCCCGATTCTTCTGGTCTCTCCTCCATTTTTCTGCATTTTTCTATTCTCTCCAACTCTCAGCCACTTTTGTTGACTTTTCTTTGGCCTATTTGCTGTCCACGTGTTCTGCTGCCCACGTACCAGAAATTTCTTCAGCCTTTGAGAGTCTTCGAAGCTTGTTGCTGCCGATTTTGCTCCTTCTCCATTAAGCATGAGTGTTCTAGAGTTTTCACAAAATGGATCATATTTTAACAAGAAGTAATTGGACTTGGCAGGCTGGGTCATCTGGCCGTGAAGTTTGCCAAGGCCTTTGGATTGACTGTGACTATTTTCAGCACAAGCATCCCAAGAAAGATAATGCCTTGAATCTGCTAAAAGCAGACAATTTTACGATCGCATCTGACAGGGAATAAATGGCAGTAAGATTAACCGGGATTGAGTCTTTTAAGTTTCTCAAGTTGGGTTCATACCAGACACATACCATTTCAGGGTTTCTAAGATCTGTTTTTTTTTTTTTTTTCTACAGGGTTCGTCTAAAACTCTGGAATTCATAATCGACACAGCATCTGGAGACCACCCTTTTGATCTGTACCTATCATTGCTTAAGACAGGAGGAGTCCTAGCTTTGGTTGGCTATCCAGGGGAAGAGATAAAACTCAGTCCACTGAGACTTCTCATGGGTAAGTATTCTCTCAATAAGCACAGTTCATCTCTTCTTTATCTTCCAATCCGGCCCCTATTTTGGCACATCAGATATGATGACTTGTTTTGCATCTTGAAATCCATACACACCTACGGCTTCAGGCATGAGGACCGTCTCCCAGAGTTCAGTCAGCGGGACAAAATGAACCCAACAGATGCTTGAATTCTTCACCGAGCACGAGATATATCCCAAGGTCAAAGTCATTCCCATTCAATACGCGAATGAAGCTCTTGATAGGCTTCAAAGGGTGATGTGAAGTACCCTCTGTGATAGACATTGAGACTCATTAGAGTAATTTATTCAGTTTTCTAGATCACTTTATGTTGAGTGGAAGCAATTATGTAGGGATAAGAGTATAATGACAGCAACAAGTAGGCAGTGGTCCTTCCATTATAAGTGTTTGCCTCCTCCTTTTCAAGGAAAGTTCCAATGCTGTTGTTTGCATTTTAAGTGAATTTCCATTACGTTTTCTCGGAAAAGCCAGATCTTATCTCCCCAACAAAAACGATGTCTTCAAGATATTGTTTAGTCCTGAAGTTATACACGTAGTGCTGAGAAGTTACAGTTCTTGGATAGAGGAAGGAAGATTCCTTTGTCAGTAAATGTAAATTTTAACTTGCACACATACAATGCAAAGATGCCAACTTGGATTTGTAGAAGGGTGTGACCCTCTTATTGTTGTGGTTTGAAAATTTTGAGGAGTCCATTAATTAAAGGAAAAGACATAAATTATGATAAAAAAAGAAAGAAAATGACACCGGAGAATGCACTGACATGAAAAGTTAAATTTAACATTCATAGCCTAAAGTTTGATCATGATATCTCTTGTATTAAATGACGGTCACAATGACAAAAAGGGCTTTTCACTTCATACTCTTTTCAACTATAATCAATAATGTTAATTCAAACTAATGCCCAAAAAAAAAAAAAAACGAATTGCATCACTATCTCAACAAGTTCGCGTATATAAATTGAGATTCTAAACACAGTAAATCTTAAAAAGCATGAGGGGGATTAGTCAATCAATTGTGAGGTAGGATTTCACACCGATGAGTTTTTGCAATCAAATCTGCTGCCTTATTTGCATCTCTTCCAAAGGGACTTAATTTGAAAAAATCATGCCACTTTCTGGGCTCAATTCGATTAATTAAAGTTCGACAGCTCGATTGAGAAAATTGGCAAGCTCAAGGACCAAAACTAAGATTTCACATGTTGGATACCAGCCGAGCACAGCACAATGGTCTTCACTTTTTCTTTACCCAGACAATAAAACGTCAAAAATGGAGAAAAGTACACACGCTTTAGCCTTTGATTTAGACCAAGAAGGGGGGCTCTCCGTTTTTTTTAACGAGGAAGGAAACAAGCACGTCGCGCAACTTGCCGTGTAGCTCTCGAAAACGCCCCTCCTTCTCTCTTTCTCTCTCTTCTCTCTCTCTCTCTTGGGTCTGAGCAAGAAATGGCAGGGTACAGAGCAGAGGATGACTACGACTACCTCTTCAAAATTGTCCTGATTGGGGACTCTGGCGTGGGCAAGTCCAACCTGCTCTCCAGATTCACCAGGAACGAGTTCAGCCTCGAGTCGAAGTCCACCATTGGGGTCGAGTTCGCCACTCGGAGCTTGAACGTCGATGGCAAGGTCATCAAGGCCCAGATTTGGGACACCGCTGGTCAAGAAAGGTGAGGCCTTTATGGCTTTCGCTGTGGAAAGCCCTTCTGGGTCTTGTCATGTCTCGTGTTAGCTTCCGTCCTCCGCAGTCTTGTCATCATTGCCTTGTGATTGTGCTTCTGGGGTGATCTGGGTCTTATGTTGCTGAATGATAATGGTGGTTGGAGGTAGGATATTATGGAGTAGGATCTTGTTTTTCTTGGGGATTTTCTTTGGCAATTGTTGATCTGCTTTTGTTGGGACGAATGTTTCAAATTGGATAAGTTTCAGGTTCAGTTGTTTTTTAGTGGTGCTAGTTTTGGTAGATCTGAAGTCATTACGCAGGGCCATCTCCCCATCTAGTTCAATTTACAGGGGACTGTTGTGGAATTAACCTCAGTTGCTGTGTGGTAATGGCCCTTGTTTTCTGGGAGCTTTTTTACCTTTCCAGGGCGAGACTAGATTGGTTTGTATGGGTGATGGCGAGTTAGATCTTCACAATTCATCCGCTGATATATATGGCTCTTTCCATTCCCACGAATGAGCTAACACCTTGCTCTGTTGCCTCCATTTCTCATTTTTTTTTTTTAGATTGTTAGGCCATTTTGAACTTGACTACGTGATGGGTGTGAATGATGGGATCTTTGTGGAAGAAGACTTTGTCTTGCAGAGACTTACTGTTTATGGAGCCAATAGGCTTTATGAGTCGTTAATGTTTGTCATTGTTTTGGAAACGATGCAGAAGAACAAAGTTTTGGACTTGATAGTCCCTTGATGTTCTTTTCTTCACCATGTTTGTCCCATGGAATAACTGATGCGTGGTGAGATTGGGTGAGCTTGCTGAGCATGTTTAATGGAACAAAAGTGTTTGATCTGTTTGCGAAAAAAAGAACTTTGGGATAAAAGAGTTCACCGCCAAGGCATAAAGGATTGCTGCACCAGCCAAGGATAAAGAACTTGAAAGTTCGCCACCAAGGCATAAAATTACCCCTTGAAGGTTCAATACCAAGGAATTGGATAAAGAATCGAAAGAATCACTCACTTGAGATAAATTCTCACGTATTATTAACTCACAATTCAGCCACTTAAACTTGGGAAGCACCTATTTATTATAGAGGGACTAGGACACTTAACTAGGAAACATCAAACTTGGAAACATTAAAATAGGAAAACTTAAACTAGGAAATATCAAACTAGGAAACAATAAATTAGGGAACAAAATTAATCTAGGAAAGATCTCAAATTAGGAAACATCCTTTTAACCTTCCTTTATTCTTCAACTTATAAAAACTCCCATCTTCAATGCCTTATCCTTATTGGGACCCATTGAATCATGTTGTGTGGCCGACATTTCCCTTTGCTTGCATGAACATCAAATGGTTTTCAATGGAATCTGATGCTCCCGCATCAATAATATAACGAATTTCCTACTTATGGAGTCTTTTGATTGTAGTTACCCCTATTTTGGCTCTTCAACGGTGAAATTGATCATGTACTCTGGTATTCAGTATTATGAATAGTGTTAATACATAACAGAAATAGTAGAATGGGCATCTGGGGTAGGTCGTGTTGCCTGAGGATGAGTTCGTACCATGTTGAGAACATGTGAATACATCTTACTTTTCATCCATATTGTGGAAATTACTTATCATTAAGGTGCAGTTCCTGTTGTAATCATCAAAATATGGTCAAGAACTTCGTCGTTCACCAGATTATAGGAATTGGAATCATTAATGAACTGTTGTGCGTCATTGCAAGTTTGGTTAGATTGCTTTGCTAGGTTTCTGGATTACTCAAGGAAGACTCTAATCATCTGCATTACTAGATACTCAAGGAAATATCTCTATGGCTCCCACCTATTGGGTTCAAATACATTAAGCATGTCCTTGGGTTGTTGAAAATTTTGAGAATTTTTTTTTTGTTTTTTGGTCGAAAATTTAGAAAGCAGGATATTGACACATAATAAGTTCGAGGTAAAGTTTGTAAACTTATGAAAATATGCATTGGTGCAAGACATTGCTAACTAAAGAAGCAGCTTTCTTTCCCTCAGCCATGTAAGATCCATCCCTTCATGAGTTAGAGCCACAATGACTTAAGGAAGTTCGAGAATTTCATGATGACATCGCACATTTTGCTAGTTCCAGCAAATTGTGTTGCTGTACAAGTGAAACTGACCTTGTTTACGAACAAATTCTTGTTGAGTGTAGAACCAACCCCCCCCCACAAACAAAAGACTCAGCTTTGTAATCCTAGTCCTATGACTAAATTGGGTCTTGAGTCTCTTCACCTCCTTTACATTATGTGATTTGTCAAGAAATCCTTTCTGATGCATTTGGTGGGATAGCCCCAATTCCTTGTACTATGAGGTTTCTCTGCTTTGCTTGTGTCCATGTTTTCTCAAGATTAATAATTACAAGATTGGGACTCCATTATTTGACAAATATGCAATACTCTATCATATAGATAATGTTAAACCCTAAAATGGCAAGTGCTAAATGTAATGGAGTAACCAAAATATACTTTTTCTTTTTACAATTGAGAACTCTAATTGACAATTCTGTAAAAAGTTTTATACCAAAATAAATGATAACAGTATTGTAAATGCTGATTTTGACAGAATATAGACGAATATTTGGCAGAGGGTACTCCTCTTAGTCTTGCTGGTTGTGAAAGTATGGGGGCAACTTGCCAAAAGAAGATGTACAATTGGCTCACTTTTCTGATGGCTCAGTTTATGATATTGCATATTTTTCTCAGTATAAGCCATATGTCGGGAGTTCATAGCACACCTTCAGTGTGATCTCTTCATCAGATGAATTGCCTTCATAAGTTTTTCATCATAATATGGAACAATGATGCCGCACACAGGCATTGGAACAGATGGCACTTCACTTTCTCTTTTTGTTCCTCACAGGTTGGGCTTGCAATTGCAAAAAATTGCTTCTGCATTTTTTTTATCCCTTGAAGAGGTTTAATAGCTGGTGGATTTACTAGTCACTCAGGAAACATCTATATAAGCAATTTCCACAACCCAGAATAGATATTGGGACCATCTAAATTTATTTCTTTTTCTCTATTGAGATTCAACATCCATATTTTGGAACGTGATGGAATATATATAGTTGAGCTAATGATGGTTTTTGCTCCTCCTCCTTGTCAAAAAAGAGACCATCCATATATGCTTAACAGTGATTGTGGGTGCAGTTGGAGATTTTTTCCCTTGAACTTTTGCTTCTGCTTCTTCCTTCTTTTTTTTTCTTCTTTTGTCGATTGTTCTACCAGAATGTACAAGAGACCCAAAAGACCAGAAGCTTTGTGAACGCTCAAGCCCAGAAGCCGTGGGCTCAAACATAACTTCTTTAGTTATGTTGCAATAATGACTGTTCGATTGTCATGCTGTTAATTTAAAGAAGTTATCTTGTGATAGTAACTTTTGGAACTTTCAGTGTTGTCAATTTAAAGAATTTAAAGACCTCTCTTGCTACCACTGTTAGATTGTGTTTTGCCAACACTTCCTTATCTTTCGCTATATTACATTCCCTCAATTTCTGCAGGTATCGTGCCATCACTAGTGCTTATTACCGGGGAGCTGTGGGCGCATTACTTGTGTACGACGTTACTCGTCACTCCACATTCGAAAATGTGGAGAGATGGTTGAGGGAATTGAGGGATCACACGGACCCCAACATCGTGGTCATGCTCGTCGGCAACAAGTCTGATCTCCGGCACCTCCTGGCAGTGTCGACAGAGGATGGGAAATCATTCGCAGAGAGAGAGGCCCTCTTCTTCATGGAAACTTCCGCACTCGAGGCAACCAACGTGGAGAATGCTTTCGCCGAAGTCTTGACTCAGATTTACAACATCGTGAGCAAGAAGGCCCTGGAAACAAGTGAGCAAGCAAATGGCTCGGCTGTGCCGTCTCAGGGAGAGAAGATTGATGTTGGTAAGGATGTGTCAGCTGTCAAGAGAGGTGGATGCTGCTCAAGCTAGTCAGATTCTTGGAACATACGAGAGTTTTGGATTACCGGGTAGTTGCCGTTTTTCCTGTCATCGTATTTTGCGATATATAGCGTGAGATATTTTTTCTGCACGACACTGGCCGATCCGGTCTAGATTGCAGGTACACGAATTTGTATCATTTATGTCAGCGATTTCTTGTGATGGGTACAGAGCTTAATTTAGGAACTGCTTGTTAATTTTACATCTATTGGTTCATTACCATGTTGGTCTTCTTTTGTTTTTTGGACACAATGTATTAGGTGCTTGATGCTAGCGCGGACACATTGTATTATTTTCCGAGGGAATCATGACGTTGAATTGGAATTATATTGTATGCATTGAGTTTCTTTTCTCTTTCATTCTTTGCTAACTGCTCTAATGAATGCAAAGTAAATTCTATAATCAACGGTATTGATATATTCAATCTCTTTTTTTAATATGGACATGGTAATTCTATTTGTGCGAATCTCGAGTTAATTACAATTCTTTACTTGCAAATAACATCGTTGATAGGAAAAACATAGAATGTAATGTCACGGTGTAGGTTATATTGCTAGACAATAGAAATTGATCAGTTGATTCCTAGCACTGAGTGGCTAAGTACCACGACGTGACGACAAGACCCATCAGAAATATTATTTTAGGGCCTGAGTTGCCCGGCTGATAATATCTGACAAGACACCACGTTAGAATCACTTCACTGGAGGAGAAAACAATGTAACTACTTGTTCGAAAGGCTAAATGTGCATTGATTCCTAATGGTAATGCGAATGCCATGCCACTAGTCAAAATCATCTCTGTCACTTCTCGCCTGAAGCCATCGTCTATTAACCATCTCTCGGCCAACCGATAAGTCGTGATTCAAGCATACAAGTGGAGGCTGTCAAATTTTATCTCCTAGTTCTTACTCAAGGTTTTATCTCTCTCTCTCTCTCTCTCTCAAAATTATAGGCATTGACTTAATTATCTCTCTCTCTACAAAACGATGCTTGTGGTGTAATTCAATTTCTTGATGAGATTTTTTTCAATCTTGTGGTGTTAAATTCAATTTACAAAACGATGCTTGTGGTGTAGTTCAATTTCCTGATGAAAGATTTGAAACAACATCAAGAAATAAAAAAATTGCTTATTTATTTTTAGAAACAATTCTATAACAAATCCAAACCATTTTTTTCTTTCTTCTTTCTTTTTCTCTTCCTCTTCTTCATCCCTTAACTAGTTACCGACTAGTTGAGGTTCAGCCTCACCTTGCCACCGGCAAAGGTTGACCTCACCCATCCAATCTTACAGCAGTTGGGCAAGATCGAGCCTTGCCGGCTCTTGTCTGGCCGATTGTTGACTATCATCATGGCTGGCAACCAACTAAAGAAAGAAGAAGAGAAAGAAAGAAAAAAAGAAAAATGTGATAGGATTATTAAAAAAATTAAAAGAAAATCTAAATCACAAAAATATTTAAGGATCGTACTAAACACATTTCTATTTCGGAAATAGAAATTTGGATTAGTTGCTAAATGTTTTCGAATGCTCAAAAACTCATCTAGGATATATAATAAAAAATTATTTCTGAACAAAAACTATTCTCAGAGAATGTTATAAAACACATCCTTACAATAATAATCTCATGTTCCTAATCAGCCGCCATCTCCTTAGATGTCGGACGCTCCTCTATCATTTCTTACATGCCTCAGTATCCAAGGCCTTATTACTACCCCCGAGCAGTTCCCTACCCCTCCTCCATTGCACGACCATTTTGGCTATGAACATGCACTGTCCTCCACCTTATGCCCCTTTTGCCCAAGAGCCCATCTCGTGCCTCAGGAGCCTTCATCGGTGCCAGAGGCTACGTGTGTCGCTAGCGATCAGTCCTCTACCCTGGTAAACAAGGTCGAGATGCTCCTGGACGCGGAACATAGGAGCCCACAGGGTAAGTTGTCGATAAGCGTTGCCCACGGAGGTAATTCGGCAACCTGATCAACGAGTTTGGGAAGTAGGCATGGTGTCGGACAAGAAGCTTCCAAGCCCTATGGATCGGCTGGATGACTAAGATGTGGATCGTGGTTTCATACAAGGAACGCAAGTTGGGAGATGTGATCCAAAGGCTCGGTGGATCCCACGTCATTTACAACAATCCTCTATCGTCATGACCCGAATATAAACAGACGAAATAATAGTTGCTCCTCTTCCAAAAGAGTTCTAGCACCATAACCAGCACGAGAATGACGTTTTAGGAGACCATTCAGAACATGTTGAGGCATTTTCAGGCTGCTAAGATGTTGCGCACAATACCACCCGCAATCTTACGTTGAGTGTTACCGGCGACTTTGGGCAAGGCGGCCAGGACATGGTTTAGTAGTCTGTAACCGCGGTCTCTCAGCTTACTACACAAACCGGTTATAACATTCATCACGCACTTCTCCAAATTGTCGGCGGCTCTAGGAGATGAAGAATTCACTTCTAGCGGTCAAGCAGCAGTTGGAAGAGTGCCCTAAAGATTACCTCCATCAATTCAGGGAAGTGGCTATTGAAATTCTGTAACTCCCTTCTAATGCTAATCTACCAAAGGAATGAGCATATCAGACCATTCAAATCAGCAAATCACCCAAACTGAACCAACCGACCGGTTTAGTCCAATTTCATGAGGCATCAGTCCGGTTTCTGATTCCATAAAAAAAGGAAGTGGTAATTTTTTGTCCAATTCCCGATTTAGGGGGAACTAGACTAGGCTGAACTGACGGACCAAATTGACTTTTTTTTAAATATATTTTTTAATTTCTTTAAAACGGCAATAAATCCTAAAATAGACTATTTTATTTCTTAAACACACACACACACGTGCACACACACACACACACACACACACACACACACACACACACACACACAAATATAAAAAATTAAATTTTAACTAAAATCTTCATGGAATAAAAGAAGTGCATTGATTAAAGGCCTTTTTCATTGCAATTGACGTAACATCCTCATATGTGGTCAAGAGATTGCCAAAACTTGAGGTAAAGCACACTATCAGTGCCAAAAGTTGCGTATGTCACTCACTTTGGTGCCAAAAATTTATTTTGGATCACTTAAGTGCCAAAAAATTTGAAAAATGATCATTTTAGTGCTAACTTCGATCACGTTGACCGGAAATCTGACGTTACATTTTTTTATTATTAATTTTTGAAGTTGATGTGGCTCGCCGGAAAGTACAATCAGCATCTAAACGTCATTTGGCATCTTTCCCTCAAGTCGAAACCCTAAATCTCCAAATTGAGAGAGAGAGAGAGAGAGAGAGAGAGAGAGAGAGAGAGAGAGAGAGAGAGAGAGAGTGGCAGCGTCGTCTTCTTCCCCAAAGAACAACACCAACACTAGTCACTCCGTGAGCAAAGCCCAATCCACCATCTCCATATGTGCTCTCTTTGTTTCCCTCGCCCTCCTTCGTCTTCTTTCTCTCCACCTTCGACCCTCCTTCTTCCTCCTCCTCCTCTGCCCTCGCCTCCTATTCTTCTTAAGGAGAAAATATTCAGTGGTTAGTGCGCGCCACGTCATCTGCTGACCTGGTGCGCACTAACGAATGAAATACCGGCACGTGTCCCCGAGCGGGACCCGCTGAAAAAGGGAGGCACTGATTTTTGGTCGGCTCGGCTCCACCGTGCAGAAGAAAGGACGGTCAGCTTATTGCTCCCGCTCAAAATTTTTTCGCTCTCCTCACTCGAATTTGCTGGGTTTTTCTCTCTTTCTCCTCTCTCACCTTTCTCACTCTTCCCTCCCTCTCTCTTTCTCTCTCCAACGAACAGGACGCGACCTCCCTCTCTCTCTCTCTCTCTCTGTGCCCTCCCTCTTTCCGACTGGCGAACCACCGCACGGGACCGGCGAGAGGACCTCGAGCAATCGACGAACCACTACACGGGACTGGCGAGAGGACCGCGACCTCTCTCTCTCTCTCTCTGCCCTCCCTCTTTCCGACCGGCGAACCACCGCGAGCAAATCAGACCTGGGTTTTTTTTTTTTTTGGGGGGGGGGGATTTTTTCTTTTTCTTAAAGGCTGAGGGGGTTGGGCTTCTTTGTTTGTGCTGGCCAGATGACGGAGAAGGCAATCATCAGAAAGGAGAAGCACCTGGAAGAGGAGACTAATGAGGACGAGGAAGTCATCTACAAAATTGAAGTTCCGACGAACGGGTGACTGCGAAGCTGATTCGGCATTCGGTTAGATGTTGTGTGTTTCGGATGGGTTTGGAGCTGTTTCGCGAGTCGTGGGTGAATTTTGGTTCGGGGGTTTAAGATGCTAGTGTCTGTCTTCGAATGGGTTAAAGTCTTTCGCGAACCATGTTGCTCGTAATGGCTATCGAGATGCTGTGTGGTTCGATCTTTGAATAATTTGTGAGAAATGCCTGGATGTGAAGAGAGGACTCCGCTGAGTTGTTTTGAATAATTTGGTGAAGTGGTGATGATAGATATGTTGCTTGAACTAGTTTCATTCTCGAGATCTATATTCAATTTGATATTTTATTTGCATGTAATAGATGCCCAGCCCCCCAATCCCTCCACTTAGTACATCGATGCTTGTGCTTATGCTAGATCCTCAAAATGTTCCGCTTGGATTGACATGCTCGGATTCTCTCGATATTTTAGGCGAAGAACACCGGTTGCAATTGGGACTCATGACTTGGATACGCTAGAAGGCCCCTTCAGCTATGAGGTGTGTGTTTGAACTAATCACCTAAACTAGAATCTAAAATGAAGAATTCTGCACATGTCCTACTATCCTCGCTTGAAGCTAAGGCCCAGCTAGAACTTAAATGGAAGATTTTCATATTGCTGGCATAATGGATCTTGTCATGATGGAGTGTTATCCGGGCTGGAAGCTTGTGCTCACCTATTCTTTCCTTTTTTTCTCTCTATATATTTAAATGCCTGAAGGATTTCCTCTTGAAGCTTCTTTCTACCCCACACTTTGCCTCAGCATCTATTACATGTTTTCGAGGAGTTGCAGCTAGCTAGACAAGCTTTGACCAGTTCAAGTTTTGTCATCCTCTGAGCTTCTCCCAGAGGATGGTATTACTACATATATCCGAGATACTCTATTTTGATCCAAAAAATTCGTAGTATTATGTTTCGCTATCAGGAGTGCTAATCTACTAGATAAAGCATAGACGAAAACAGACATGACAAGGAATTGCACATTTGGTTTAGCTTAATATGTATGAGTTATATATTTGCTACAACTAAATATTTCTTCTTAATATGTACGAGTTATATATCTGCTGACAGCTAAATGTTTCTTAGAGCAAAGTATGATAAAATGTTACGAGAAATGCAACGTATCACCGACTCATGTTCCTTTTCCTTTGGTCTCGGGCTTTGCCGCCTTCCGATAAGTTTCGTCCCCTTGAAGCAAGTAGTTTCATGATAAAGATTGTATTTTTCTGTTCATGCATGTGCCATGAGTCCGATCTGTAGTGAAGATCTATGTATTTGTAAGGATTTTGTTAACTATTCTCTAGGGGCAATTCTTAAGTAGTTGATTAAGAAATTTTTATGGTTTTCAATTGGATGCACAGATTGTTCTTGTGGTATTTGTAATTTTTTCTTTGGAAAGTGAATCATATTAAATAAGTATGCTTAACAAGTGCCCTTTTGTTAACAAGGTGCTCTAAGGAGACTTACTAAGTAACTAAAAAGGAAATTTTGTAGTTTCCAATGCATTAGCGTGTTATTTCTAATTACTATTTTGCAAAGTGAATTATTCCAAATTAAGTATGCTTAACATGTCAATGCCACTTTTGAGTTCGTGAGATTGCTTTCATTTATATATCTGTTTTGTTTTCTCTACCAACTGCGATTGATGTGTTGGCTGATCGCGCCTTAGTTTCTGTTCGATATTAGGTGAAGAACTTCGTAGCTGATGAACTAATGGAATTTTATAAGGTGGGTCCTCAATAGCTGCTCCTTTTAATGGTCTTTTTCTAACTGTCATATTTGTTTTGTTACATATATCTTATGCTTGGAACTTGCTTATTCGGTGTGCTAGTTGATATCTTCCGTAAATGAAGAATTATGTAATAGTTCCTCATTTTTGCCATGTTGTTTTACCTGTTTTTCGCTACTTTGTTGCAGTCAGATTTGAAATTGAAGAAGTTCTTGCACATAATAGAGAACTCGCCTGTGTTCCCTGTTATCTATGATTCAAAGAGGTATCTTGGTTCCTTCATACACGCTTCTCTGTAATGTGAGTTCCATGTATAAATATGAAGTGTGTATATTGATGTTAAGGGAAAATAATAAATAACCACTTAAATGTAATGACATGTTGACTTAGTTTTGATTCAACCATTGCCACTTAAGTCATTAATATTGCAACCTTGACTTATTTGGGGGTTGATCGATGCATCGGGTTCAATTTGCAAAGAGAAAATAATCTAGGCCTTCAAGCATCTTCTGCCACATTAAGCCACTAAGTGCTTGGTCTCGTTTATGAGTTGAAGTGAGATCAATTGTTTTGTTTAGGTGTCACTAGTGTTCTCAAAAGCACTGGAGTTGCCTGGGCAGGCACCCAATGTGGCGACTTCAAAAGCACCTCAAGTAAGGTTGGTCATTCTCTCAGGCATTCGCTCAAGGAAAAAGATTAAATTAGGTCATGTTCTTTGACCCCTTTTGTTCCTTTCTCTAAACAAAACTGAGCAAGGAGGTATATTATTTTAGTAAAAGGGCGAAGTTTTTAGAAAAGCAGCTGTCGACTCTACATTAGCACAGTCGGAGACTTCCAGAGCCTAGTCTTATGCCTATGACATTACTTTTAAGAGAGCCAGGGAAAAAGGTGAAAATGTGTAGTCTTCTATACATCTTTGCTTTTCTTTGAACATTGTCTTTCCTATGTACACCTTTACACTGAACTTAGCAGTCCATTCTTATTTCATCTCTCTCTCCACTGGTTGCTAGGTACCACATCGGGAAAAAGAACTTTTGCATGCGGTGTCACGAAATTTGATATGGGAAAGCAAGTGCCTAATATCAATAAGAAAGATGCTATAATGTAGTACAAAAATTAATTTTTTCTGGAATATCATTTCATAACTTAAGATCTACCTTGCTAATACATTCTTTGGATTCATTTAAAGAAAGCATTAAAAAAATTTCTTGCCAAAGGATTCATCCCAAAACTTTTAATGTAACATGTCCCTTGTTTTAGGCTAGGGCCTTGCTTGACAACAGTGGATGATATTTTCTTTTTTGACGTCCTGAATAATTAGAAATGATACAGTTGATTGCTTTATAAATTCTTGATTCACCGTGGACTGATGTTTATTGGTAATGCATTAATTAGGCAACAACCAATTATGGTTGACCATTAAGCTGTTTATCCTGTTTGAACAGGGGTCAGCTTTTTAAAAAGATTGGTTGCAAATTTTTTTGCACATGGGGTTCTAATCTAGCTCATTTAGGTCCTATGATATTTGGTTACTCTAGTTGCGGATAGATTACACTTGTTGCCATTGGCTTCACAATTTTGGTTCCCATTGAATATGCTCAATGTGAACAAATTGTAGTTATTATTTAGCAGTCATAGCCAAACAGTGTGGGCAAAGTGATGCTTCATCCACTTTTTGGGTGTCTTGCAATCAACAATTTGACAGATATTTGTGATGTATAGTTTGATTGATTAGCGAGCATCTACATTGACTGAAATGATACAGTTGACTAAGCTTCTTATCACTGAAAAGGCTAATTTTTTACTCCATGCAGAACTGTGCTGTCTCTGCCACCAATTATCAATGAAGCACATCCGGCAAAAACTTTAAAGACGAAAAATGTTCTCATTGAATGTACTGTGGCGGACTTAACAAAGGCTAAGATAGTTCTAAATACAATGGTGAGCATACTCAATTGTTTGTCCTTTTCTCTACACCCATCCTTCTGTATAGAGGACTAATGCGAGCAAGTGTTTTCCTTTAGGTGACAATCTTCTCAGCATATGATGGGAAGAAGTATGAAGTTGAACCAGTTGAAGTGATATACTCTAATGGGGAGTCTATGCGTTTATCCTTATTTGTCCCTATATAATATGGAAGTGTCCTTATCTTATGTCAACGATTCAATTGGAGTCGCCTTGAAAGCTTAAGAGGTATTGTGAATATTCATTTCAAGCTGGAGTTTAAATGTTCGCATTAGGTGGATGTGAGCTTATATTAGAGTTGGTGGGTTATATTATTCTCTCATCAGTTGAGTTAAATTTTTTGTTCGCCATTTGCTATTGTGCTATTTTGTTGCTATGATGATATCTAACAATGACCTTGTTTTATTTATTGGGTGGCCATCTCTCTCGCTCGCTCTCTCTCTATCTCTCACCTGAATGGTGTGCGGTGGTCGCCTTTGTATCTCTCATGGGTGCCCATGAGATGGAGAATCAATTACGGCGGTCTTAAGTGACCATTGCGACGGAGACGATCGCCACCATGGGGTCGTTGTGGTGTTGGTGTCTCCCGCCATCAAGGAGGACGTCGCTATTATCCTAGAGTTTCGGGGGCAGTCATTAGGTCTAGGTTTTCTTTTTGTTTGTTTGATTTTTTTTCTAATCCTAGTATTTTATATTGTAATTTTTCAGTAATTTATATTTGAAAGCATCTGTAGTACGTACGATTATATATGAAATGAGGTGTCGGATAAGTGATTTGATATAAAGAAGTTTGAGGATTGTAATTTTCAATCCCTCATTTTGTTCCATCTAACTCCATGCTGCCCTCTGGTCAAACATAGCTTGATCCTATTTTAGAACAGAGAGATCTCAATCTAAGATTGCCGACTCTGTTTCATTCAGATAGAGATAAGAGTAAAAAAGGGACTCTCGATGATAACAACGTAAGAAGAGAAAACGAAAGAGAAGACCTATTTGATTTTCTTTAGATATTCACTGAAGAAAATGAAAGAAAAATTGAAGGGAATCGATCACTTTGTATTTGATTTGAGCAGAGAAAAGGAAAAATAGTTCTAGTCTAGGGCAAAGAAAGAGGAAAAACTCAAATGATTTTGTCCCCTCGGCAGTCCTTCCTATCCAACGGGAGAACAAACCATTGCTGAACTTAGAGGCGTGCCACCATCACCGCCACGGGCGGTGGTAGGTGGCAACCGCTGGTAGAGAGGGCTGAAATGCGGCAACATATCATGCTTTAGAGGTTTCGGATTTCCTTTTCTTGCGTCTTTCCGCTTAAAGGACACACAAGAAGGCACTGAACCAAATCATGAACCCACTTAGGCAAAGCAACTGCTATAATCATACAAGCTAATCATGGGTGTGGTTCTGGGGGGATTTACATAAAAAGCTTGGATCTACTCAAAATCGGCAATTTTCTCTTGTTTATGATCTGTATGCACTAATTTGAAATAGGGAGGGAGGTGGATTTCCACTACACTGCATTGACTCGAGTCTAATGCGCGGTGTAATACCGAACAAGATCCATAGAAGAGCTATATATCAGGTCGTGACCACGCAACCTGTTTTTCTGGGTTCATCATGAACAATCACATAAAATTTCCTCCATCTAGGACATGCTCAAGCAATCTTCAAAGTAATCTGAAAAGAAGGGTGGTTTTTGCTTGTCTTCCCCGATACCCTGAGTAAACACCAACTATGAAATAGATAGCTATATGTACATTCCAAAGATTGATCCCAGCAATTATAACTATTTACATATTCCTCTCCTGAAACCCCCAGTGAAGAGAGGGAAGCAATGAGATTGAACATGCTGTACACTTGATAAGAATAGACAACTTTACAGTGGCAAGAATTGTAGCTAAGAACTTCCATAGGCAGTATCGAGGACAATTGACCAAGCTGTACGGCACTAATATGGTGATGACCACTCCAACTTCTGATACATGTCTGCGAGGGCATTATAAAGGATGGCAGCAGCTGGCGGCCTCGGCAACGAACCAAGTAGTATGTCCAATGCATTTATAGACTGGCTGCCATAAAATCGGCAATTTCCTCTTGTCCGCGTTGTCACGACACTACCTTGAAGGGAGCATCCAACAAAAGCACCTGCCAATTATTTTATGAAAAAGTTGAGAACAATTAAAGACCTTCAGAAAGCGGAACGAGCCCCACAGACTGCTGGCAATGAAATGATAGGAAAATGAGAAATACAAATTCTAGACCTCTCCAACTTTTTACTATGAGCGTCTCAATTTAAGTAGGATCTATGACGAATCAAGCTGAGTGTTCTCTCATATGATTGCTTATTCAAAAAATCCCTGCAGAAGCTTTCTCAACTAATGTCTCTCCCTTTTCCCCTTTCTTTGGCACTAAGAAATGGGCAACAAGCAAGCTTCTCAAGAAATGCTCGTTGTAGAAACTTTTTCAACCAATGATCTAATGAAGCTTCACATAGCTTGAAAAGGTAAAGAGTATCATCATTTTATTGAATATATAAATAGCATTTGTGCAAGAGCATTTTAAGTACTCGGAGAATAGTCTTTTATGTGACTGCCTAAGGACAGATACCCATGCCATACAAGCTAGACTACATAGCTCACCTCAGCAACATAGACAAATGAGGAAGAAAGAAAGTGAGAGAACAAGATCCTTTGCAAAATGAACAGTTTTTCTATGTCCCGAGACTGTTATTGCATCCACTCAGGACTTTAAAAAAATAGAGAAATTACTATCACATTAAAACGGTTAATATCATAGGATACTATCCATGTTTTTTTGCATAGCAATGTATACATACCCCAAAAATCAGTCCAGAGGACAACTCCACAGTTTAAAAGGAAAAATAGCTATATAGATGAGTACCTTTACTGCGGCTGTACATATAACAAGCAGCACAGCCTCCATCCCCCACTCGTACATCAGCTTCAGCAGCCCTTCCAATGGGACCAACTGCTGCACTCAAACCAGCCCCAACTGAAAAATGAGCAGTACCACCAAATGTCTTCACAGCCTCAGTTGTTCTCAACACTATAACGAAGTCTGTCAATTCTCCTCCAGCCTGCAATCACCCTTGACTGGTTACTATTGACTGGAATAAGAATATCTCTACATAAAAATATAACACAAAATCAAACATTTCTTGCAGGGATAATCTTTTCATTTATGTATTTGATTTTTACTATTATTGTTGTTATCATTTCGGGAGGAAGGGGAATCGACTAAAGATTTCTTTAGTTGATTTTTACGTTTTATGCAAGACTTCTTTGCTCGAGCTTAAGCCACACAAGCAGAAGCTATTAATGCGATAGACATGTTAATAGAAAGGGAACGATTATAAGTAACACAAGGGCAATCTCTAGCTCGGGGACTTCTCCCACTTCCACAAAAAAGCAAAACACAAATTCAGAGAAAGGGAACAGAGATGCGAAAGGAACTTGAAAACTCAATGGCAACATGGTAATCAAACAAAAAGTCCAAATCTCATCCCGAGAAATACTGTTCTTAGATAGAGTTCCGTAAAAGGAGAAACAAATGGCACATTCCATGAAATAGAAGGATGACAGACCGACATTTACAAAGGAAAATTCTCACGAGAGACCATGGAAATGAAGCAGACAATACGTCAAGCATTCCGGATGGAGTGAAAAATCAAATTGGTGTTTATTATCTAAACAATCATTTTGAGCACGTTGATTCACGTGGTTAATCTGCGGACTGCATAAAAGCCAAAAACACTTGTTGGTTCCGACGCTTGGCCCTTAAGGTTGATGAAATCGAAATCCAGGGATACGATAAAACGAGCCTACCTGTGCTCCCCACCCTATTCCACATGAAGAAATTGCAGAAGGTGGAGACCATGAGCTGTCTTCCCTACGAGCAACCACAAGGCCGGTTCCAATATTGTAGGTTACCATCATACCAACTTTCACAACAGTAATTATTGCAAGGCCTTTTGCTTGTCTTAAATGGCATCAGGAATTGCCTTCTCAAGTTTTAGTGAACCCACCCGAGCAATCGAATGCATCATATAATAAGCTTAATAACCACACAAGAAGTGCAAGAGAACCTAATTTTAATGCCAAAGTATTAAAAAAAAAAAAGGGAAGAAAAATTCTTAATTACTTTATCTTGCACCAATAATACAAAAACTCTTAAGGAATAGTTTTACAAAGATCTTAAACAAATCTAAAATTAAATCACCGTTTCACCGACGATAATGAGAAAATGGCCTCCCTTGTCAAAGGTTAAGTCCACTATAGAGAGCATTTAGTTTTCAAGTAGCAACAGCAATACTAGCCAACTGTTCTAAGAAATACACAGATGGAATCATTAGGTAGATAGTATTATCTGAACCTTGCCCCTACCTTACAGATGCAATACTCCCTTGTCAAAGGCTTCACTGCCACCGTTAGCCCCATCAACCTTCACAGCCTCGACCCAGCCGTCATCCGACGATCCAGGCTCCTCCTTGTCACCGGTGGAGAGAGAGATGAAATAAGAATGGACTGCTAAGTTCAATGTAAAGGTGTACATAGGAAAGACAATGTTCAAAGAAAAGCAAAGATGTATAGAAGACTACACATTTTCACCTTTTTCCCTGGCTCTCTTAAAAGTAATGTCATAGGCATAAGACTAGGCTCTGAAAGTCTCCGACTGTGCTAATGTAGAGTCGACAGCTGCTTTTCTAAAAACTTCGCCCTTTTACTAAAATAATATACCTCCTTTCTCAGTTTTGTTTAGAGAAAGGAACAAAAAGGGTCAAAGAACATGACCTAATTCATCTTTTTCCTTGAGCGAATGCCTGAGAGAATGACCAGCCTTACTTGAGGTGCTTTTGAAGTCGCCACATTGGGTGCCTACCCAAGCAACTCCAGTGCTTTTGAGAACACTAGTGACACCTAAATAGAACAATTGATCTCACTTTAACTCATAAACGAGACCAAGCACTTAGCGGCTTAATGTGGCAAAAGATGCTTGAAGGCCTAGATTATTTTCTCTTTGCAAATTGAACCCAATGCATCGATCAACCCCCAAATAACTCAAGGTTGCAATATTAATGACTTAAGTGGCAATGGTTGAATCAAAACTAAGTCAACATGTCATTACATTTAAGTGGTTATTTATTATTTTCCCTTAACATCAATATACACACTTCATATTTATACATGGAACTCACATTACAAAGAAGCATGTATGAAGAATCCAAGATACCTCTTTGAATTATAGATAACAGGGAACGCAGGCGAGTTCTCTATTATGTGCAAGAACTTCTTCAATTTCAAATCTGACTGCAACAAAGTAGCGAAAAATAGGTAAAACAACGTGGCAAAAATGAGGAACTATTACATAATTCTTCATTTACAGGAAGATATCAACTAGCACACTGAATAAGCAAGTTCCAAGCATAAGATATATGTAACAAAACAAATATGACAGTTATAAAAAGACCATTAAAAGGAGCAGCTATTGAGGACCCACCTTATAAAATTCCATTAGTTCATCAGCTCCGAAGTTCTTCACCTAATATCAGAACAGAAACTAAGGCGCGATCAGCCAACACATCAATCGCAGTTGGTAGAGAAAACAAAACAAATATATAAATGAAAGCAATCTCACGAACTCAAAAGTGGCATTGACATGTTAAGCATACTTAATTTGGAATAATTCACTTCGCAAAATAGTAATTAGAAATAACACGCTAATGCATTGGAAACTACAAAATTTCCTTTTTAGTTACTTAGTAAGTCTCCTTAGAGCACTATTAACAAAAGGGCACTTGTTAAGCATACTTATTTAATATGATTCACTTTCCAAAGAAAAAATTACAAATACCACAAGAACAATCTGTGCATCCAATTGAAAACCATAAAAAATTTCTTAATCAACTACTTAAGAATTGCCCCTAGAGAACAATTAACAAAATCCTTACAAATACATAGATCTTCACTACAGATCAGACTCATGGCACATGCATGAACAGAAAAATACAATCTTTATCATGAAACTACCTGCTTCAAGGGGACGAAACTTATATTGGAAGGCAGCAAAGCCTGAGACCAAAGGAAAAGGAACATGAGTCGGTGATACGTTGCACTTCTCGTAACATTTTATCATACTTTGCTCTAAGAAACATTTAGCCGTAGCAGATATATAACTCGTACATATTAAGAAGAAATATTTAGCTGTAGCAAATATATAACTCATACATATTAAGCTAAACCAAATGTGCAATTCCTTGTCATGTCTGTTTTCGTCTATGCTTTATCTAGTAGATGAGCACTCCTGATAGCGAAACATAATACTACGAATTTTTGGGATCAAAATAGAGTATCTTGAATATATGTAGTAATACCATCCTCTGGGACAAGCTCAGAGGATTACAAAACTTGAACTGGTCAAAGCTTGTCTAGCTAGCTGCAACTCCTCGAAAACATGTAATAGATGTTGAGGCAAAGTGTGGGGTAGAAAGAAGCTTCGAGAGGAAATCCTTCAGGCATTTAAATATATAGAGAGAAAAAAAGGAAAGAATAGGTGAGCACAAGCTTCCAGCCCGGATAACACTCTATCATGACAAGATCCATTATGCCAGCAATCTAAAAATCTTCCATTTAAGTTCTAGCTGTGCCTTAGCTTCAAGCGAGGATAGTAGGACATGCGCACTAGGTCAGCGGATGACATGGCGCACACTAACCACTGAATATTTTCTCCTTCCTAAGAGAAGGCATGGCAGTGTCATCTTCTTCCCTGAAGAACAATACCAACACCAGCCACTCCCTAAGTAGAGCCCAATCCACCATCTCCATCTACGCCCTCTTTGTTTCCCTCACCCACCTCGTCTTCTCTCTCTCCACCTTTGACCCTCATTCCTCCTCCTCCTCCGTCCCCACCTCCTATTCTTCCTATCGCTTCTTGCTCGAGAAACAACCTCAGCCTCTCCTTGCACACCTAGTCAAGCAACTACGACGGAGGCTAAGCGATAGTGGCCGAGCACGATGACCGAGTGATGGTGGCCAAGCGAGCTAGGTTGGCGTTGGGTGAGGATCGGCCAAAAAAAACCCTAATTTCAATCACATATGAGCTATTTGGTGTCGTTTTTGTGAGGCCATCCACATATGACAACAAAATGACGTCGTTTTCTTAAGGAATATGAAAAACAACATCCTTTCAAAGCTATGTCAATTTTTTTTAAATATAAAAACCACGTAATTATTTTGGCCAGAATCTCTCGCCAGTGGCACCAAGGTGATCGTTTTTCCTTTGATTTGGCACTTCAGTGATCCGACAGAAACTTTTGGCCCCAAAGTGAGCATCGTACACAACTTTTGGCATTGATAGTGTACTTATCCCTCAAAACCTTAATTGTTTCTTGTTACTTAAAGAGGAAGCCTACTTGTTAGTTCTTTCTTCCACCTGATGTGGGATTAAGGTTCCAAGAGCCACTCTTTCTCTCTCCTCACTTGCAAAAGACAAGGCACTCCAAGGGTCTCACATCGAGCAAATACTCATAGAACATAAGAGAGATTGTCTATAAAACCCAAGCCAAGCATGACCTTTAACAATATCGTCCATAGCCTTTTCGGCTAAGATGAGCATAAAATATATGAACTATGATTGATGCTCACACAAGTGGAGTTTGACTTTTGTCACACGTGGAAACGTGTGCAATTGGTTTTATTGGACTACTCGGGAGCTAAACCAAATCGATCAATCTGAAGCATAACCACTCTTTAGTGGAAAAAAAGAAAAAGTTGCCGATTCCATCATACTAGGATCAAACAAAACAATAGTTAGGTTCAGTCCTGGGAACAAACGATCCGATCCTTGGTTCTCAATTCCATTTTGAAACTAGACTAGATTGAAAACCGATTACCCCTAATACCGCAGCTCCAAATGTGGCATCCCAGAAATTCAAGGCCGAGCCTTAAGGTGTGTTAAAAATCTTTGATTAGGTGATAGAATTTCTTTTGGCTTATGCCTTAGCCAATTAGTCTTTTAATTTAAATGAATTATGCTTGTGATGGAAATTCAAATTTAATAGATTAATGCTTGGCCATATGATTTAAATTTCAATAATTGAAATATCCCAAGGTTTTGGCCAAGATGAAATCTGAATTTAGAATATTAATTAAAAGGAATTCAAAAAAAAAAAGGAAGAAGAGAAAATAGGGTTATTTTCGAAATGGGCCTTGGGCCCATTAGCCTAAAGCTTGGTGGGCCAAGCTAGTCGGCCCATTAGGGCCCAAGAAGGAGCTCGACCAGCCCAAGGGGGAATGGCCGGATGGGCCTAAGCCCAAGCCCAAAATCAATTCAAAAATAAAGATGACAAGTGGCAAGACAAGTCCTCATGCATTGGTCCCTTTGAGAGGCAAGTAATCATGAGATTAAGGGGATATAAAAGGAGTTAGGAGAGAGAAATGGCCGGTTACTTGCTCCATTTCGTCCAAAGAGAGGGTGAGAAAGAGAGAGAGTTTGAGAGAAAGGGAGAGAAGCCGAGAGGGAAGAAGGCGGAGCCGGAGGGGAGTGCTGTTCGTTCGCCGTGTTCCGTCGCCGTTCGTCATTGCTAGCTCATCTTTAAGGCAAGTGGGGTCCTTAACTTCTCTTGCATGTCTGTTTTTGTTGGTTGCATGTTCGGTTTTAGGTGTGATTTGGGCGAAAAACCGAGGTAAGGGTTGGATGTGTTCAAGCTATGTGACTGTTTTCGTTCGGTTTGTGGTAGTCAGTATCTTAGTCGAGCTTGCATGTGTACTTGGAGTGCGATTTTGGCTTCGGTGTCTTCATGAAAGTTGAAGCTAACATCTTGTAGTATGACATAGTCGAATTTCATGGAAAAAGATGGTGATATGTGGGGTCAAAAGCTCTGTTATACGGAGACCTCAGATCTGCGAAATCTTCACTGACCTTTTGTTGATTTCTTGGTTGCATGTTGATTTCTGTTGGAGATCTCACTTTGTTGTCTTCTTAAAAGTTGTAGGAAACACCTTAAGCTACAACATACTCAAATTTGAAGCAAAAATAACAAGTATAACTTGGTGAATCGATTAGATCTTGGAGATGGTTGATTCTGGTGAGGTGTACCGAGACACCCGAGACTTCATGGGTTAAAACGGTGACCATAATCTGAGTATTTGACCTAGATCCCTTCATGAAACTTGTAAAGGACGTATTGTTACATAACATACTTAAATTTCAGAAGGAACGAAAGAGATTTGATGGGTGAAATCTAAGAAATACGGAGGAGTGTGTTCTGTACGTCGCGGTAGAGATTCCAGAAACTTCGTAGGACTATGGAAATTAATCTAAAAGGAATTTGGCTTAAAGTTCTTAATGAAAAAGGTGAGAAAATGTGTTGGCTATCACCCTGTAAAGTTTCGTAATTTTTGGAGACCGAATGGGTATTTTAATTAAATTAATTCGGAAACTGTGCAGTGGGTTTAATTCCGAGAATTTTAGGATGTTTTTGGAGGAAATTGTGAAATTATAAGAAATTTGATTTGGCCACGAATTTTATATAAAATTGTGATCCTATAAATGATTTTTGAATATTATGATTTTGGTAAAATCATGGATATTAAATATTTATTTATGAAAAATAAATAAATATAAAATGATAATAAAATATAATAATAAAATAATAATAAAATAATGAAATAATAAAATAAAATAGATTTTTATTTGGCCATGGATTCAATTCCATTTGTGTGGCACTTGTGTGATGAGGTCTTTGTACATGCATTAAATTGAAATGCTTATGTGATTAAGCTATGACATGTGCATGACACGTGAATTGAAATGCTTATGTGATTAAGCTATGACATGTGCATGACATGTGAATTGAAACGCAAGTGTGATATGTTTGATGCCATGCCAAATTGCCATGTTAAATTGAGATAAAAGATAAATGTGATGAGAATGAGGTTGTGGTGGAGGATGATGTCTGGTGGCCGAGTGGCATAATTCCAGAGATTCCCCGGGAGTTTCGGGATGCCCGGTGGTATACGGTACGTAATTCCAGGGGAGGCCTGGTGGTATGTCGGTACATAATTCCGGAAGCCCTGTCGGAGGTCTTTGCCCGAAGGGAATGCCTCGCGATGCCAGGATTTGGGTGCGGGATGCCCGGCTAGAAGGGTAAAGGCCGGAAGTCTGGTTGTATCGCGGATACATGCCCGGAGGTTCCTCGTGATGCTAGTTGGGATGCGAGATGCCCGGAATGTGGGGAGCCGGATGCCCGGTTGTATCTTGGATACATGCCCGGAGGGTTTTTCTCGCATGAGATGCGAGTGTAAAATGTGAGATAAAATTGATGATTTGAGAAATGGGTGATGTGGAGATCAATTGAAAAGTAAATGTGGAAATTAAACCATAATATGATATGCATGATGATGGAGATAATGATATGTGATGTGATATGATGATCACCCATGGTATGATATGCATGATGATATGCATGATGATGGTGATGATATGTGATGTGATATGATGATCACCCATGGCATGATATGCATGATGATATGCATGATGATGGTGATGATATGTGATGTGATATGATGATCACCCATGGCATGATATGCATGATGATATGCATGATGATGGTGATGATATATGATATGACATATGTAATGTGATGATGCCATGATGATGATGACACGTGTAATGTAATGATGTCATGATGATGATGACATGTGTGATACGAGGATGATACATATGTATGTGTTATAAATTGATGTGATGATGCATGATAGTATGCGCATGGCTTCAAGGTAAGTGATGCCTGCAATGCATGTATGACTTGTATGATGCATTGAGTGGTTATTGGATTTCTTTACCTGTTGAGTGGTTGTACTCACCCCTTTTGGGGACTAACATTTCAGATTAGTAGATGGTTTGAGCGGTTGGATATGACCGCGGGAAGAAGGATAGCAAAGGAGGGAACCTTTGGACGCCGACACTGGTTGATGGACCTTAAGCATACGATTGTGGGAGGAGATGTCGGTCATCTTTTAAAGTATAGCCAAGTATAGAAAGACTATGGCATTTTGATGTACCGATGAATGATGTCCATCTGCCTTATGTAAATAAACGTGTCCGGCTTTAACTTATATAAGATGTTTAGTAGGTGTGCATCGATTTCTGAATGTAGGGAAGGGAATTGTTGGATATGCTTCTGTTATGTAAATTGCGCAAGGGACCGTTAATAAAAGATGTAAACCCCCATGGTTGTATGGACCTGCTGCAACTAAAAATGGTATCAGAGTGACTTGTTATTTGGAAAAGAAAAAGGAAAAGCGAGTTGTGGTGACTCTAACGGATCGGGGGCCGTCGAGGGGTGCCACACCAAACATCACCAACCTTGGAATAGATCTCAACTAGCGCGGCCAAATATTACAATTATCATCAGTTTACACTAAGAAGTCTGGCTAAAGAGAACAATGTTGATTAACAGAGAAATCAAATGCCACAATTACCTTAGTTATACCACAATCAACAGGCTAGATAGCAGTTACTAATTCAACAGCCTAGAGCGATTGTCCATGTAATTTCTTCTACACATCTGGCACAAATCACAGACTAGAACAAGAGTTAGATGCAATGTGTGTCGATTATATTGATTTCTGACGGTCAATATATGAACTGTAAAATCTAACAGTCTAAAAGGTACGACATCTTGACTTCCTTTATGCATTTCGCATCAATCCCCATAGCAAAGAGGGGAGATATGCAAAAGCAATTTACCTTCCTTCTATCAAGTCTACTAACACGCTCGATTAGACAGCCTATTGATACATGATAGGGTTCAAGTTGTCCAATTAATAACATTTGACGAGACATTATTTTAGGATCATCTGGTTGAAGGAGAGAAAGGTGCAATTACCTTATGTACGATCAAACATGTGTTAGGGAAATCCCTTATGATGTTTTGAAAATGACAAAATAAATCAAAGGCTACTAACGTATTTAATGGTTGAGTAATAGACTATGCAGATGATAGAACCTGTAAAGGATATTGTCAAAGTTTATACTTAAAAGAACTAGAAGATGGACTCTATGTTGAAGCTCAACTTATTCAGACTGTGTCCAGACCTTAAGGCTAAATATGTTTAGAAGCAAAATATGTTCAGACTAACATCCGGATTGTAAAGTCTATTTCAAAGGGAAGATACTCAGACTCTACTTCTACTTCAAACAGAATACTCTCAGACTTTACATATAGAATGAGACACAAGTCCAAAATGTAACATAAGCCCCAAACATATAACAACTAGTAATCTAGTTTGGATTCTGCATCAAGATAGATTTGATTAACTCAATCTAATTGATTGACAATTGGACCTTGAAGACAAGAACTTTCTATACGAAGAAGCTCTATTTATGGAAACCAAGATTCTGTTTGTATGGGCAATCGAAATCAATTTGAGATTCTACTCCTATCACTCAATGGCTATTAAATCTTCTAAATACAAATATGTCCAATGGGTTAATTGGAAGACGATCCTCTAGATATTGTCCAACGGCTAGTTTGGAAGTGGAATAGTATTTAACGAGATCAAGGACCAAAGAGCAAGTAAGAGACGGAGTATAGAATTTATAATTCCAAAGTCTGAGTGACCTTCGATCATACACTTGTCTTTCGTGAGCTTAAACATTTGTGATCATGAGAAAAATACCAAAAGAGTGACTTAGTGAGATAGTGTGATCTACCATTAAGCATTTGCACTCAAAGTTGTAATCTCTTGTTGATCATATACTGGAATCCAGCCAAAAGGTTATTAATGTAAGAGAGTGAATATAGGCTTGATTTAAACTAAACCATTATAAATTTTATGTGCAACATTCTCTTTCCTTAACTCTTCTTATTTAAGTATGTTGTATACTTAAAAGTTATTTCAGAAATCTGTTCCATCGCATAACAGATTCTAAACATCTACTAGAATTCTAGTGGCTCGTTTAATCAGATTATGATCATTATTCAAACTTTGCTTGTAACTTATTTTATTCCGCAATTATTTGTCAAGACTTCCTTTAAACAACTATTCACCCCCTCTAGGTGTTCGTATTAGCACTTTCAACATGCATTAGTCTCTGGGGCAGCACAGATGCCGGTCATCAAGCTATTTTATCCACTTTTCATCTGAAGGCCACTACATGTCAATTATTATGGGGCAGCCCACCAAACGATTAACCAAAAGCTAGTGATTCCAGCACACATATGGGGGGCTAACCGCTATTATCTCCTCAAGCTTCTCTCTCTCTCACATATGAACATCGATCAGAATGTTGATCTAGGTACAAAATCTGGACATCTTGACCCAATTTTTGTGGCATAAGGTCAATTTCCCAATGAGGGCTTTGACAATTTTGAGCACTCACCATGGAAACCTAGCATTGTAAATTATAGTTGTTTGTTCAAACTTCGAGCTCTATAAATTATAAATTTTTTGGCACAAATTCTCCTAATAGCAACTTTGGGAGGATTTTAATTTACTAATTGATTCCTGACAATAGTTCTGTTTATACAAATTGATTAAGTAACCTAACCCAATGAGAAGGCCCATCAATACATGATTTTAGGAATCAAGTTTTCCAAACTCCCATTGCTATTTGAGTAAAGGTCCATCAATTTTGTTTCACAGCAATGCCAGCCGCATCGGTCATGTTTCTCCATGGTGTTGGTAACAATGCCAATCACACTGACCGTGTCTCTTCGCCAGTCCAGTCTCCTATAGTTATTCGACAATATTCTGCTTCTCATTTGAAAAATGAACACTGCCACTAGACTCACCACTCTCGTACGAACTACATCTTGAAAATTCTTCATTAACGGTCGCTAGGCACTACCTTATGTGCCACCACGCCCTACTTTGTCTCGGATCCATGAAGCTTGTTGCTATTGAGTGCTATTCCGATGCCTTCAGGTACTTGGTTTAGGAAATAAACACCACCATCAGCCTTGTTATTCTTCGATGAGCCTATCCCCGCCAACCATTTGTCGTTCGCTACCTCACATGTCTACAGATGCCACCATGTAACATTGTGTGTCAGATCCACCCACTCCCATGCGCACCCTGCATTTGCATGTGCAAGTTACTTTTATTGTCACTAACGTCATCTCCACACATGCTCAACACGTGCCAAAGGTAGCCACTAATCAAATTGATTTCATATTGACATCACTACACGTCAGCATCCGCCACATCGATGTCCTACCACATCAACATCTTGTTTGGTCATCAATCCAAGTGAGTCTCTAACTATTGACCATTGATCAGATATGACCAAGTGTTGATCAATTGTTGACTAGCGTTGACCCACTGTTGATCGACTGTTGACCGGTGTTGAATTGGTTTAGTGAAATCGGCCTGACGAGTTTTGAGACATTTTTTTATCTAACTAGTTTTATAGATATTTCAATGTTTTGGTCCAATTTTTGGCCTCATTTTCTCCATATTTGTTTTTCAAGTACTGGTTCCTTCATATAATTTATACAAACCGCTATGTTGAAGCTAGCGAAGTCCATATAATGGATAAATTTTGTAAGCATTATCGCCGATGCAATCATATGGTATCTAATTGCTATTAGTTATGACCTAAGTAACTTAATGGGCCAAACAATCAACCCCAAAACGAAGGTTCACGTGCACCTCCATCTGCCACTACTACTATTAGGCTTCTCCAACTGGATTTTCCATCACTCTAACCTTGGAGGATTTTCGTTCCCTTTCTCAAGAATTTGGTACTTCTAGTCTTTCTCTATATTTGTTGCCTTAGGTACTTCTAATTCATGATTTTTTTACTCAATTTGCTACGATCACATGATTTCAATTCTATTTTGTTTAATCAAAACCCCTCACTTCACATGCAACTATTGTTCACATAGCAGATAATTTACAAATGAGAATTAGCTATACATAAAACATTTTAACATCAATATATCCTTGCCTAACAATTTTATGGTTTCCAAATTCTTGATAAATTTGATACCCTTAGGATAACTTAATGAACTTGATTTGACATTCATTTCTCTTCTTATAGTTGTCACATCTAGGATCCATGGATGGCATAGACAATTGGAATAAGCCGTAGGCCCGTAGAGTGGGATGCCTATTTGAGGTTATTGTTTTAAATAGTCTGAACTCTTTCACCGGTTGCATTGTCATAGAATCATTTGAAATTTAACATTCTTAGGTCATGTTTTCTTCCTCTACATTAATATATTTGATCTAATGGTCATTTAGGTTTCATTGACAATGATCATTTTGATTGCCAACCTCGTTAGTTTGAAAAACATCACACATTGCCATTTGATCTTAGTGAATGTATTTATCATGCTCTTTTTGATCCATTTCACGATAATATTTGAGGGCCATCTCCAACCCCCACCATGGGAAGCTCTCACCATTTTGTAATCTTTGTGATGATCATTCTCGTTTTACTTGGCTTTGTCTTATAAAAAATGTGACATCTTGATTTTCGACCCCGTCACCCTATCTTCGATTATATGAAATAGGCTTTTCATCGACATGCCTATAGTTTTTTTCTCTAAGTTGATCACTCGCAAGATAACTAATCTATCAGGTAAAGCCGTTAAGGAATATAAACACGATTGACTTGAGAATTCGATCAGAAATTGACTCCTTGATCATGCTAATCTATAATGGTCAATATGACACCATTAAAATAGATTAGAGACTGAAGATAGACCAGTTCGACAAAGGCATGTGATTAAGTATGGGTGATTCCACCTAATTGCAAAATTCTTGTCAAACAGCACTAAATCGATTTTTCTGTCGATTCTGTACCTTGTGCCAGTATTTGAAACCTTGAGATTTTTATGACAACTAAGAGTCGCCTATGAGTCGAAGATGCATAATATGGATCGAAAATAATTGACCACGGGTCAATTGTGCTAAAAATTCCTTGGGATAAGTGCTGCAAAAGTCCTAAAACGTGTTATGAAAATGCAATTGAGTCCTAAAACTTGCAAAAAGTGCAATCATGTCCTAAAACTTGTCAAATTGTTTCAATGGAATCCTAAAGTTAACACCGTTAGCCTTTTTAACGAAAAATGCTAACGTGGCGCTGACGTGGCCTTTTAAATAATTTTTCCATTTTCAGATGGCTTTTTTAATTTTTTTATTCAATTTTTTTAATAGATTTCCGACCCCTCCAGCGATGGGCGGCGGCAACAACGAGTAGGGGGAGGAGCTGCTAATTTTATTTATTTTTAAACAAATTTAAAAATAAATTTTAACTTTGTCTTTTTAGTTTTTAAATCTAATTTTTTTAATTGAATAAAAATAATTAAAAAATCCACGTGGAAAATGAAAATTATTTAAAATGTTACGTCAGCATTTTTAACAGAAAATGCTAACGGTGTTAACTTTAGGACTTGACCGAAACAATTTGACAAGTTTTAGGACTTAATTGCACTTTTTACAAGTTTTAGGTTTTAGGACTCAATTGCATTTTTGTGACAAGTTTTAGGACTTCTACAGCACTTATCCCAAATTCCTAAAAGCTACCCGGTAAGTTAAGTTACGCTAAATCGCATCCGGTTGAAATTAACCACGAAATTAAACCCGATTTCAAGAATCAAAAGTTCTGGTGTGTCATGATTTATTTTTAGGATGTTAACTCATCATTTGAAGAATTTTCAGCAAGTTCAGATTTTCGGCGAAAAATCAAAATTGGGCGATTTTAAATTGGGAAATTCGGAGGGCCATTTTTGTGTGCAATTTTGGCCTCAAAGTTGGATCAAATGGTGATGGGAATGCAAGAATTTGGTGTGGGCTCCTACCTTGCCATTATTGGCCATTGAATTGGATTGAATTGGAGAGAGTTGGTGTGAAATTGATGAGGAAAATGCTTGAAATTCGTAGGTCATGGGGGGCTGCAGCATTTCAGCATCATCTTAGCTTGCTTAGGAAGATTTGAGAAAGGAAATTTGGCTGTGGATGAGGCTAAAGACTAGTGGGGGCTACACTCAAGTGTTTGGGATATTTTGGTGGACTTTGGAGGCTCTTTGTTCCCTCTCCTTCAGTAGCAATTCCACCTTCTTCTTCCTTGCTTCATTCCTCTCCATTGTTGCTATTGTAGAACCAAAGAACCAGCAAAGAAGACCAGCCAGCCCTCACTAAGCTAGCCGTTGCACCACCAGGCCCCTCATCGCCATCCAAGCCGTGCTAGAGCCCGCCAATCGCCCGCGAGCCATCCGCTAGCCTCGCACACTATCACATGCGTCCGTCGCATGCCAATCTGCCATCCTTGCCATTCCATCGAGCGGCCAGTCGACCACCTCAACTCGTCCCGGCTTCGCTCCAGCTCGTCCCCAATGCCGTCCACCACTTGCCTGCCCCATTTCAACCGCCGTAGCCTTCAATCCAGCCCAAGGCAAAACCAAACCTATGAGCTATGAGCTTTGTGGGCCATTTTCGGGCCTCCTTGGGTGTCGTCGTAGGCTCAAGTCTCGCTTGCCTCCGCGTCGCCGTTGCCATGAACTCATTGGCTCATCAAACTTATGAGTTTACTCTCTAAACCTTGTTTAGGAGGTTAATTATGCTTAGAGGATGATTAGTTTAAACTAAGATTGGGTTAGGAGGATTAGCTATTGTAATTAGTGATTTAGTTAGTTAATTAGATTAATTAGGTGGTTAGATTAGTTTAGTTAGAGGTTAATGAGATTATGTGATTTAGTTAGCTTAGTAGAGTATTTAATTAAGTCCAATTAGGTGGTTAGATTAGTGTATGTAGCTTAATTAGTGATATATTTAATTATTTTGCATTAATTTAATTATTTTTGTAATTTATTTAATTATTTATTATTTTCTAAAAATATACCGTAATAGCCGGTTGTTAGAATTTTGTGCTGATCATTGTGGTGCAATCGGTTTGTGCAATTAAGTGCTAATTTGAGCAATTTGACGCTGAGTGTTGATTTTGAATTATTATTTCAAAAATTTGAAATTTTGGTATTTAATTAGAAAAATACCGGGTGTCGATTTTTTATGCCGAAAATGTTTTTAGTACTATATAAAGTTGTGAAATTTTAAAATGATGGGATATCATGCTTTATGGTTCGAATTGACCGTGTGTCCATGCACACCTATTTTACCGAGTGTTTTTAATATGAAGAAAATAGGCCAAGCACATTATTTTAATTGAGGCATTTGAATGCAAGTCACGATGTCCTTGGCCGAAGTTGGTTGTGCGTGTGATTGCTATGAGAATTCGTCACCCAACGAAGGTCAAATGGATGATGCTTGTATATGGAATGCCCCACGTCAATGGATGCCGGATTGCGGTAAGGACTGAACCGATGCTTCTTCAGGAATGCCGTCTAGAGGTAGATGTTGTCGTGCTCGATGGGACGAGATGATGCCCGGTTACGCCAGAAAACCGCTAACTGTTAAGTGGATCGTGCCTATGGGGCCGTAACTAATTAGAACGCCTAATGAGTGATTTGACCGCGCCTGATTATGGGACAAAATTGTGTGACATGAAATGAGACGTGTCATAATGATTTGGCCTTATAATCGAGACCCATGTGATTAATTGATTTATGAAAATGAGGCATTTCAATTATCGAATACATTGGATGTATGCATATATTATATGATGTGCAGAGAGAAGCTAAGGCGAGGTAAGTTCTCAATGATGTGTGTATAGGATGCCTCTAGGTGTATTACCTTCCTAATTGGGGTTTAGGGTGTGAACTTGTTGAGACATTGTCTCACCTTGTCGTGACCTTCAAATTTTCAGGTCTTTAGATGGAGGTGAGACCCGTTCACTTTGGATGGCCGCAAGAGGCGGAGACCCAACGTACCATACTCCCTATCCACGAAACCCCGACTAGACCCGTGAGTTCGTGGTTACTACTATTTGGGTCAATGAGGGCTAACCTCAGTTAGTCCCTCATAGATTCAAAGCGTGGTTTCATCATGGGCCCAACGGAGTTCGGAAGGGCCCCTTGGATGACCTCAACAAATCTATTGTCAATGGCGAATATGTAGAGGATCTCGACACCCCTGATGGTGTCATAATAGACCTAGATCCCAAGTAGATAAGGTCCAAGGTAGGGTTAGCTTGGCAACTCTTTTGATTTTTGGCTTCTATGTATAAACTCAATTTGTTTATAAAGTGTGTTTGTGAAATTTGGTTGTCCTACTTTTTTTATCACATGTTTGATTGTTGTCTGGAGATTATTTATTTCGCTTTTGCATGTGCATAAACCGATTGGGTCGGCGATGCGTCTTAGGAATCGTAATTTAGTCAACCACCGAGGAATGTGCACGTGCCCAGGATTCGAGACGTGACAAAAAATGTGATACATACTAATTTGAGTATTGACTCAACAACAGAATTTATTGAAACCAAATGGGAATGAATTGAGTAAGAAACTAAGCCAATTGAGAGAGAAACCTATGAAATTCGTATGCCCCCACCACCCTTAACATTTAGACCAATTCAATCTTCTAGAATTGAGCATTGTTGGCTTAATGAAGGCCAAGGAAGCCATACTTGGCTAGGATGAGGTCAAGGGGACAAGCTTGTGAAAAATCAAGGCAAGGTGGCCCCTCTAACCTCATCTCTTCCCTCTCTCTCTCTCCCTTAGCCGGCTAAGCACTCCACAACCCCCCCATTCAACCATTTTCGAACCAGCAGCCTAGGGAGAAGACCAGCAAGGCCGCTAAATTGCCCTCACGCCGTCGCATAACGCCACCGTCACCGAAAGCCGCCCTCCGCCCGTGCGTGTGCCTAGCACACGTCGCGCCTTGCCGCCTTCCCACACACCATCTAGCAACCTTGTCCACCTCTGTCTGAGCACCCAGGTGGCTGTCCAACCCATGTGAGTGGCTGTGGAAGCATGTCGGAGCCGCCATGCAGCCCACCAAGAGCCATGCAACCTTCCCTAAGCCTTGCCACCCATTCAGCTTTATTTCCTCTATTTTTGCAGCCCAAACAGAAGCAGAATTTTGTGGGTTTTAGAGGTACTGTTCAGCCCATTTTTTGGGTGTTACGGGTCTCGAAAATCTAGGCTCGCTTTGGAGTTTGTCAAGCTCCTCCGCGCCTTCGTCAGTTTGAACCGAGCAATTCGTCAAACAAGTGAGTTTGCTCACTAAACCTTACTTAGTAGGTTAATTATGCTTAAATGTTGTTTAAATTAGCTTAATGATGGATTAGTGATAAACTAAAATGGTTAGATTAGCTTTAGAATGGATTAGTGTAACCAATTAGTGAGATTTGCACCATTGATGATGGATTAGTCAAATCCAATGAAATTCCTGCAGTTCGAATTTCCGGACCCTTACTATTTATCAATTTTGTGGATCGAAATGGGTTAAAAATTTGAGGTTGTAGTCTTCTTGAGAAATGTTTTAGACTTCTTCAGCTACAACATATATTTTTCTCAAGATTTTTATGAACCTAAAAGAAGGTGATATTAGCTCCGTCATTTACAAACATAACCTCAGCTTTTGCTAGAACTAGTGACTTTTAAGATTCTAGAGGTTTTTATTAACTCTTAGAGTTCAAATTTCAAAATGGTTTCTCACAAAAGTTGTTTTTTACATCTTTTAGTTTAACATGCTCAAAATTTAGATCAAACGGACACGTTTTGGACCTCGAACCAAACTGATTTCGGAAAATAAAATTTTTGGAAACTGACCCAGTTTTTGGTGTTGGATTTGAGTGATTTATTGGGCTGAATCTAGAAGAATCTGATTAATTTGTCTCATGAAAAAAAAAATTATGTGTTCTCTATAAAATACTCAAATTTGAGAATTTTCTAAGTTCGTTTGGGCTGGTTTCTAGAATTAAAATTGGAGACGTGCGAGTGGCTCGGTTTTTGCCAATTAGAACCGTTTATGGTTTTGTAGTTGATCTTGACATTGTACTTACTAAATAAGGTTTATTTAGTGATGTGGTGGATTGGTGGCATGCTAAGAACCTATGTGTGAGGTTGTGAGATGGATTGCTCTATAATGGTTGGTTTGTGATATGTCTAGAGTTTATGCTTGATGATCATGTGATGTTGTGGGTTAGATCAAGAAAACCACCAAACTTGGAATCGGTTATGCTCGTTGAGCCGTAATTCAACATTACCACCGAACTTGAAATTGGTTGTGCCCGCTAAGCCGTAATTCAGCATTACTACCAAAGATTTAGTCTCGCTAAGCTGTAATTCAGCGTTGGGATTGAATAATTGAGATGAACGAGGAATGGTCTGGTTGACATTTAATCAACCGAGTCAATTGATCGATGATTCAATCTAAATTCTTGATGGATGTGATTGGAGTTGGTAGCCATTACTAATTGGCCTGACTTATAAATAGTATGGATGACATGAAATTAACTAGTTCGATTAACTAGTGATTTGATCGGCTTGATGATTAAATTGCAATTCCTGCTTTGGTGTATATCAGTAGTTTTTACTCGTGTGAGTAATGATTGGTTTGGACGTTCCAAATTGGTGTGTGGATTTGTTGTATACACATGGTTGTGATAAGAACTGTGCTGACCTACAAGAAGAAACTGAGGCCAAGGTAAGCATTTGTGATTGTATGATTGCATGTTTAAGACGTCTTATGCATATTACCCTCATAATCGAGGTTTATAATGTGAACTTGTTGAGATTCATATCTCGTCCCATCATGGGCTTTATTTTTCAGGACCGTAAGGTGGAAGACCTGGAGCCAAGCCGAGGTGATCTGAAGTGTAAGTGAGATAGAACAATTCCTTTTGAGAGTCGGTCTTTTGGCGTCTTGTGGTGGTAGACTTTTGTATATGACTCATTTGGCCTATATCAGCATGTTTTGTTTTTGAATTTGATATCCTGCTTTCTATCCTGAGATGGTAATTGTCGGGAGATTTATTATTTGCTTCCGCATGTGCAATAAAATAAAAGGGTCGGTGACTCATCCTGGAAAGTCGCAAAATTTTATCGACCACTAAGGGATGGGCACACGCTCGAGGATTGGGGTGAGACATCCCCGTTTAAGTGGTATCAGAGCAATAGTTAGAAATTGGAGTGATAAGGTGCAATGGCCTATGGGGTAGTGGTAGGAAAGGCCTTTAAGTTCATGCTAGTGCGTGTCTGTGGTAGTTGATTGGTAGAATTGTTTGTTGTATGTGGATCGCTTATCTTCTAATCTAGTGTGGATTTGGAAGATAGGTTTCAGTAGAGACTAAACCATGAGCGAGCAGGAGCAGAGAACTCCTTCTAAGAGAACTATTAGGCTTACAGCTTGGGTTAGGTCACCGACCATGGTCGGTACCCGAGGAGGCAAAGAGGGACACAGGCACAAGCTAGTGCCAGTGGAGTATCACCACCTCCTGTGGGTGCTGGGGTAGTAGCCCAGGGTGATCAAGGAACTATTAGGATTAACCAAGCCTTAGAGGCGATGAGAGAGTTGGGGCAATAGGCCCGAGATCAAGCAGCTGCTTTCACTGCAGTTGTTGTAGCTGCTGCCCAAGCTGCAGCTACTATTGTTGTTACTGCTGCTGCTGAGGCCGCACCCACCATCGCACCTGTTGTTATACCTGCTGAGGTTCAACTTGAGAACGCGATGGTAGAGAAAGACTGATCCACAAGCTGGTGGAGCAATTTTTAAAGCTAAGTCCGTCAAGGTTCACGAGTACTGGAGACCTCAAGGTCGCGTCTCTTTGGATACAAGACCTAGATAAGGTGTTTGCACTTTTGAGGTGCAACAAGGAGGAGAAAGTAACCTTGGCAGTGTATCAACTGCAAGGTAACACTAACACCTAGTGGAAAGCCACCAGAGAGATAGTGTTTCCTGAAAGAGTGATCCCACTGTGGGATGCATTTCTCAGGGTGTTCAATGAGCAATACTTTTTTAGGAACGCAAGAGAGCAGAAGATAGAAGAATTTATGCAACTCCGTCATGACTGTTGACCAATATGGGGTCAAGTTTGCAGAGCTATCTCAGTATGCTCCAAGGCTGATTAAAGACCCTAAGGAGAAGGCTCGAAGGTTCAAGAATGGCCTTCGATAAGAGTTAAAGCAGCCGCTAGTGCAATTCGATTTGATTGATTACTGAGAGATTTATCTTTGAGCATAGCTGCTCAAGAGAAGCCTGAACGAGCAAGCCTCCTCATCTAAATCGAGGTTTACAGCACACCGAGAAGGGATCCGCCATGGGAAGAGGACCATGACTGGGGGAAGATTCCAAGTTCCGCCCAACAAGGAGGGTAGAATTGGAAAGGCAGGGTCTAGCCAGAATGGTGTGTATCGCCTGTGAGGAAGGTGCCACGGATTTGCCTCATGCCATTCTAGACCGGGTACTTGTTTTGGGTGTGACCAGTCAGGTCACATAGCCAGGGATTGTCTTAGAAGACAAGGGAGACCACATTAGTTATTGCCACCCCCACAGATGGTTTAGAACCAAGGAATTGCACCACAGAATGCACAGTATGGTAGATTGAATGGGCCGCCAGCTTAGAGATGAATCGAGTTATGCACTAAGCAGAAAGGGTAGTGTCCCCAGGACAATTTTATTAGAGTGGCGCAGCAGAATTTTGGTTAAGTTTATAGAACCCCAGTTGTTGTAATGAAGTCGTATAAAGGAAAATCACTGGTTATAGTTGTACTAAAATATTCTACCTATGTATAACTTTGATACCATATATAAAAAAGGTTTGGCTCGTGGAACTTTTGTTATGATGAATTATTGTTGCAATGTGATGTAGTTTGAACTGTTGACGGATGAAAATTTCGAATTTATTGGAAATCAAGAAGGAATCTCGATCCCTTTAATCTTGTCACTTGAAGCAACCCATTTGTTAGATGGAAGTTGCCAAGGTTACTTAGTGGTTGTCATAGACAAGACAAATTGGAGAACTAAAGGTTGAGGACATCTCAGTAGTCCAAGAATTTATAGATGTGTTGTCATAGGAATTATTAGACCTGGTGTTAGAAAAATAAATAGAACTTGTGATGGAATTAGCACCTGGGGCAGAGCCACTCTCTAAGGCTTCTTATTAGATGCCATTGTCTGAATTGATAGAACCGAAGGTGCAGAAGTGAGGATTATTGAATAAGGAATTCATACATATCATTGCATTACTTTGGGGAAACATTAGTTTTGTTTGTGAGAAAAAGAAAGATGGTTCATTGTGAGTATACATCGACTATCGTTAACTCGATCGAGTGACAATTAAGAACAAGTGTTCATTACTGAAGATCAACGAAGTGTGTGATCAGTTACAAAAAGTGTCGATACTTTCAAGGGTTGACTTGAGAATAGGATGTCATCGGTTGAGAATCAGGAAGGAGGTTATATCAAAGACAGCATTATGAGTTAGATTTTTAAAAGAACTATGATTGTGATGTTTGGTGTCACCTTGGAAAGACAAGTTAAGTCATAAGTGTATTGAGTCGAAAGTCTTCAGTTGCGCAAATGGTGATCAAGGAGTGGAAATTTACTCGAAAGAGCTCGAAATTTGATTTTCAAATTGAGGTAGGCCATCCTTAGAATCGAACCAAAGGTCCAGTTTAGGATTAGGATGTTTCAGTTAACGGACCCAAATGTTCAAGAAATCCTGTAAGAGGATACCGGTAAAAGAAAGGTTGACTTTCAAATTTTTAAAAGGGAATGCTGAAGTATCGTGGGTGATGATAGGTGTCAGACAGTACGAAACTCGAGGAGGAGACCTTGTCAGTAATTCACTATAATAGTGGCAGTATTTGACCAGATAGTACAAAGTAGGTTAGAATCAGCATTAGCTCGATTGGTAGACCGAAATAAAGATAGATATTGCTGAGCAGGTTGCAAATGTCAGATGTGTTAGTAAGTAAAGGTTCAATAATGCAAACTGGGAGGACTTTTACAATTACTCAAGAGTCCCGAGTGGGAATAGAAGTATATCACGATGGACCTTGTGACGAGATTGTCAAAAGAATAAGAGAGGTAATGTTTCCAATTGGGATAGTGGTCAATAGATGGTTGAAGCCAACTCACTTCATTGTTGTATGAAAGGATCTTGATATGAACAGACATGAAAAAGTGTACGTGAGTCAGATAATTCATCTTCGTGGAGTACAATGGCAGATCTATATGAGATTTAGAACTGATGATTCCCAGTTTTAGCAAAATAGTCATATGGTTCCTTCTAAAGCATTGCATAGCAAAGAGTGTAGAACCTCAGTGGGAAGGAAAATAAGTGAAGAAATATCACAGGCCTAGAGTCAGTTCAACAGCCAGTGATTGCAGTTGTCATGATCAAAATCAGATTATGGACCGCTCAGAGTCATTAGAAAGGTTGTATCGTTGGGCATTGAAAGCCCTTAGGGTTCCAAATTTAGTGATTGCATCTTTCTGGAGGTGTCACCAATGAGGGATACTTTGCGCTTCGGCGAGAAGGGAAAACTGAAATCGAGGTACGTATGTCCTTTTGAGATTCTAGAGAGAGAATTGGGATCCTAGTGTATCGTCTTGCATTATCGCCAAAATAGACGCGGGTGCATAACGTCTTTCACGTGTCGAGATTGAGGAAGTATGAGCCTGACCCAACCCACGCGCTAAATCTTGAAAATTAGACGTGGACGACCGAGTATCTTACGTGAAAAGCCCAGTTCAGATCGTGATTCAGAAAGATCGGATTCGGTGAACCAAGATAGTCCCCTTAGTCAAAGTGGTCTGACAACACCACGGGACTAAAAAAAAGTAACCGGGTAAAGTGAGACTCGATGAGACAACGATACCACAACCTTTTTTATTAAGGGTTAGTAAATGTTGTAACATCCTAATTTTTTTTGTCCTAATTTTGATCGGATAAGTTGGGCTTTTCATCGACGCGACTATAGCGCTTTTCTCGAAGTTGGCCACTCATGAGATAACTAGACTATCTAGAGAAGCCATTAAGAATTTTAAGGCAAATAGACTTGAGGATTCGATTAGGAATCGGCTTCTTGACCGTGTTTATCTGCCAAGATCATTACGGAAAACGTAAATTAATTAGAAATCAGAGGTAGGTCGGTTCAACTGAGATGAGTGGTTAAACGTGGGTGATCCCACTAAATTGCAAAATTTTCATCGATCGGCACTAGTTTGATTTTTCTATCGTTTTGGTACCATATGTCCGTATTTGAAATCTCAAGATTTTCACAATAACTGAGAGTTGACAATGTGTCGAATGGCTTCATTATGGCTCGAAGAAAATCGACCATGGGTCATTTGCTCTAAAAAGTTATGAAAACTACCCGAAAGCCTAAGTCACGCTAACAACGTGCCAAAGTGAAATTAACCGTGAATTTGAATCCGATTTCAGAAATTGAAGGTTATATCATGTCACAATAAATTCTAGAAATGTCAACTCAATCTTAGAAGATTTTTCTACAACTCGAGACTTTTTGGCAAAAATTCGTCCTAGGGCCGTTTTTATACTAAAAAAAAAAAAAAAGTCGAGCACCATTTTTGGTCATGCATTTGGGATGCAATATGGTTCAATTTGTAAGGAAAAATACTAATTTGAGTATTGACTCAACAACGAAATTTATTGAAGCCAAATGGGAATGAATTGAGAAAGAAACTAAGCCAATTGAGAGAGAAACCTATAAAATTCATATGCCCCCACCACTCTCAACATTTGAACCAATTCAATCTTCTAAAATGGAGCATTGTTGGCTCAATGAAGGCCAAGGAAGCCATACTTGGTTAAAATGAGGTCAAGGGGACAAGCTTGTGGAAAATCAAGGCAAGGTGGCCCCTCCAACCTCATCTCTTCCCTCTCTCTCTCCTTTAGCCGGCCAAACACTCCACAACCCCCTCCATTCAACCATTTTCGAACCAGCGGCCAAAGGAGAAGGCCAGCAAGGTTGCCGGACTGTCCTCACGCCGTCGCACAACGCCGCCGTCGCTAGAAACCGCCCCTCCGCCCATGCGTGTGCCTAAAACACATCACGCCTTGTCGCCTTCCCTCACACCGTCTAGCAGCCTTGTCCGCCTCTATCCAAGCACGTAGGTGGCTGTCCAACCCACGTGAGTAGCTATGGAAGCCCGTCGGAGCCACCATGCAACCCACTAAGAGCCGTGCAGCCTTCCCCGAGCCTTGCCACCCATTCAGCTTTATTTCCTCTATTTTTGTAGCCCAAACAGAAGCAGAATTTTGTGCATTTCAGAGGTAGTGTTCGGCCCTTTTTGAGGTGTTACGGGCCTCCAAACCTAGGCCCGCTTTGGAGTTTGTTGAGCTCTTCTGCGCCTCCGTCAGTTTGAACCAAGTGGTTCATTGAACAAGTGAGTCTACTCACTAAACATTACTTAATAAGTTAATTATGCTTAAGAGTTGTTTAGATTATCTTAAGGATGGATTAGTGATAAGGTAGAATGGTTAGATTAGCTTTAGAATGGATTAGTGTAAGCCAATTAGTGAGATTTGCACTGTTGATAATGGATTAGTCAAATCCAGTGAAATTTCTGCAGTTCGGATTTCTTGACCCTCACCATTTGCCAATTTTGTGGATCGAAATGGGTTCCAAATTTGAGGTTGTAGTCTTTCTGAGAAATATTTTAAACATCCTTAACTACAACATATATTTTTCTCAAGATTTTTATGGACTTAAAAGAAGGAGATATCAGCTCTGTCATTTACAAACAAAACTTCAATTTTCACTAGAACTGGTGACCTTTTAGGATTCTAAGGGTTTTTATCAACTCTTAGAGTTAGAATTTCAAAATGATTTATTCACAAAAGTTGTTTGTCACGTCTTCTATTTTAACATACTCAAATTTCAGATCAAATGAATATGTTTTGGACCTCGAACCAAACTGATTCCGGAAAATAGACTTTTTGGAAACTGACCCAGTTTTTGATGCTGGCTTGAGTGATTTACTAGGCCGAATCTAGAAGGATCTGAGTTAAGGTGTCTGCATAAAAAATATTCTTTTATATGTCCTCTCAACATACTCAAATTTGTGAATTTTCTGAATTTGTTCAGATAGGTTTTTGAAATTAAACTTGGAGACGTGTGAATGGCCCGGTTTTTGCCAATTTGGACCGGTTATGTTTTTGTGGTTGATCTTGACATTGTGCTTGCTAAATAAGGTGTATTTAGTGATGTAGTGGATTTGTGGCATGCTGAGAACTTATGTGTGAGGTTGTGAGATGGATTACTCTATGCTGGTTGGTTTGTGATATGCCTAAAGTTTATACTTGATGATCATGTGATGTTGTGGGTTAGATCAAGGAAACCACCGAACTTGGAATCGGTTGTGATCGCTGAGTCGTAATTCAGCATTACCACCTAATCTAGGTTGTAATCGCTGAGCCGTAATTCAGCATTACCATCGAACTTGGAATCGGTTGTGCTCGCTAAGCCGTAATTAAGCATTACCGCCAAAGATTTAGTAGGTTGTGCCACCGAGTCATAATTCAGCATTACCACCAAAGATTTAGTCTCACCGAGCCATAATTCAGCATTGGGATGACCAAGGAATGGTCTGGTTGACATGTAATCAACTAAGTCAATTGATCGATGATTTGATCTGAATTCTTGATGGATGTGATTAAAGTTGGTAGCCATTACTAATTGGCTTGACTTATAAATAGTCTGGATGACATGAAATCAACTAGTTCGATTAACTGGTGATTTGATCGGCTTGATGATTTAATTGCAATTCTTGCTTTGATGTATATCGATAGTTATTACTCGTGTGAGTAATGATTGGTTTGGACATTCTAAATTGGTGTGTGGATTTGCTGTATACACATGATTGTGATAAGAACCGTGCTGACCTGCAAAAAGGAACTAAGCCCAAGGTAAGCATCTGTGATTGTATGATTGCGTGTTTAAGACGTCTTAGGCGTATTACTCCTAATCAGGATTTAGAGTGTGAATTTGCTGAGATTCATATCTTGCCCCGGCGTGGGCTTCATTTTTCAAGACCGTTGGGTGGAAGACCTAAGCTAAGCCAAGGTGATCTGAAGTGTAGGTTAGAACAGTTCCTCTTGAGAGTCGGTCTTTTGGAGTCTTATGATGGTAGACTTTTGTATATGACTCATTTGGCCTATATTAGCATGTTTTGTTTTTTAATTTGATGTCTTGCTTTTCTATCCCGAGATGGTTATTTTCAAGGGATTTGTTATTCACTTCCGCATGTGCAATAAAATGAAAGGGTTGGCGACTCATTCTGGAAAGTCGCAAAATTTTATCGACCACTAAGGAATGGACACACGCTCAAGGATTGGGGCGTGACATCCTCCGATTAGTTCTTTTTAGTAGAATCCAATTAATAAGTTGTAGCGCGAGAAAGTAAACGTAGGCTTGCAAAAGCTAAACCAGTATAATTTTTTGCATGTAATTCTCTATCCATTACTATCTTTAATTATTGTGATAGAATTGTACTTCGGTAAGATTTGACAATCACCTTCCACTACCAATAGTGTTTTATTGCAATATTTTTTAAATCCTTTTATTTTCATACAATCACGTATTCACCCCCAGGTGATAGTTTTAGTCTTAACAATTGGTATCAAAGTACGGTTACTCTTAATTAAAGTATTTTGTTACTTTTGAGTTAATGATCTTTCGATGGCTAGTAATATTACAGTAGGTGTGATGGAAGGTTAGACTGATACAAGGCCTCCATGCTTTGACGGAAAAGACTACAACATCTAGAAGAACAAGATGAAAACATTCATCAAATCCAAAGATCCATTGGAGTCAAACATTGTTTTGAAAGGCATAAGACCTTAACCTTCTTTATCCAAAGTAGAAGGCAAAAAAACAAAACCCTCAATCTTATCTAATGCAAACATCATCAAAAAAGAAGCACTAGATGCTAAAGATGTTTATTTGTTATATTGTGCATTAGCTCCATCTAAATATAATTGAATTTCCTCATGTGAATCAGCGAAAAAATTTGGGATGGGTTGCAAATGACATACAAAGGGACTAGTTGTTGGAGAAACCTTTCCAGAATATTTTGAAGCCGACAAAACATTTCTATCGCCTAGTCTGGATATTTGAAGACCGACGCTTTAAAGTCTCAAGACTTTGTATTCACAAGACTCAAGACTCAAGACTCAAGACTTAAGACTCAAGACTACTCTCACCGACGCCTTTCTAATCCAAAGGACGAAGGAAATCCAAAGCCGAAGTATATGGTTGAGGATTCGATCCTATCCTCTGGAAAAGATTCTTTGGTTGGATAAATATTTCGGATTCTTTTATTGTTATCTAGATCGATTGAAGATCCGATGGTCGACGAAATATTCTTGGAATGTTCTATTCTTGGAAATCGAGATCCTGATTGTATGGGCGAACAGGATTGATGGGCTATCATCAGATTCCTTAAATAGCTCGGATGATCTTCTTGATTGATTCCGTCCAACGGGTAGATTGGAGGAATTCCTTTGGTAAGTGCCAACGGCTATGATGGCATAAAGGAGTATAAAATAAAGACGTTCTAGTTGTTTTAAGTGTGTGATCGATAGAAAAATTCCAGAGTCTGAAGAACCTTGATTGTTAGTCGATACAGTTCGAGCAAAATTGTATACACAGAGAGTGTTTATACTTGGTGACACCTTGAGCGAGTGTGGTAGATCATCTACACCTAGAAATCAAGGAAGATCAACACTGTAACATCTCTTTGTTCATAGTGGAATCCAGCCAATTGGCTGTTAGTGCAGAAGAGTAGACGTAGGCTTGAATCAAGCCGAACCACTATAAACCGCGTGTTCTATTCTCTCTTTCCCTTACTCAGTCTTACGATTGACTTTTAATCCTTCAATTGTCTAAGCATTGTGTACTCTTCAAGAAAATTTTTATATACCTATTCACCCCCCTCTAGGTACTCGTACTAGCTACATCACTAGTCGAGTTAAGGAGATGAAGATAAACATTCTTCTCCAGCAATATGAAGCCTTCAAGATGAAACCTAAAGAATCCATTACTAACTTGTTCAGCAAATTTATTGACATTGTCAATGGATTGGCATAACAAGAGCAATCGATATAAGATCCAATGAAAGTGAACAAGATTATTTGAGGATTGTCAAAAAAGAGTGGAATAGCATTAAGACATCTATCCAAGAGACCTGAAGAATATTACCTCTCTTTGTGGATGAACTTGTCAAAACACTCCAATCCCACGAAGAAGAGTGTATGAATGACAAAGACACTAGAGGTAAGAAAGTAATAGCTTTAAAATCTAACTTTCACTCAAATGATTCAAATTTAGACAATGACGCTGATGACAACAAGGAAATTGCGCTTATGGTGAAAAAAGTTCAAAGAATGGCCAGAAAATGAAGTTAAAAGGAAAAAAAAATACCCTTCAAATCATTTGAGCAAAAGAGAAACTTCAATGATAGAGAAGAAAATAGAGATTTTGTCTGTTTTGAATGCAAGAAGCGAGGACATATCAAGCCCAATTGTTCTCTTCTAAAGAAAAGAAAGAACAACTATGAGAAGACAAAGAAAGCACTAAAAGCTAAGATTTGGAGTGACACTACGAAGAAAGTGAATAAAAATATGCTAATATCTATCTCATGGCAAAGTCTGATTTTGAAGAAGAATTTGAGGTAAGTAATTTTGATATTCTAGTTGAAGTATATAATTATATAGATAAATTATTTATTGATTACAAGGCTACGCTTAGAAAATTCTCAGAATTGAAGAAGGGAAATTCAAAATTGAGACAATAGGATTCTTTCAAAAGAAAAGATTGAATGTCTTGAAAAATATCTTCTTTAAGCACAAGAAAATCATGATTCCATTTTCAAAGAAAATGATCTTTTGAAAAATGAAATTTTTGATGTTAAAAAAAGGTTTTCAAATGGTTCAAAACTTTGGAACATATTTTGTCTATCCAAGTCCCAATTTGTTATAATATGGGATTTGAACAGACAAAATATGTTCCAAAGTTTTCGAACCATTTGAAAACTGTGACATACTGATTTTCAGTTTCTGATTTCGATTGAATAAATTGGGCTTTTCATCGATGCGACTATAATGCTTTTCTCGAAGTTGGCCACTCACGAGATAACTAGACCATCTGGGGAAGTCATTAAGAGATTTTAAGGCAAATAAACTTGAGAATTCGACCAAGAATTGGCTGCTCGACCGTGCTCATCTACCAAAATCATTACGGCACAGTTAAGATTCAATTAGAGATTAGAGATAGATCAATCTGATTAAGATGCGTGGTTAAACGTTGGTGATTCCACTAAATTGCAAAATTCTCGTCGATCGACACTAGATTGATTTTTCTATTATTTTGGTGCCCAATGTCCATATTTAAATCCTTGATATTTTCATAACAACTGAGAGTCGCCAATGTGTCAAGTGGGTTCATTATGACTTGAAGAAAATTGACCACGAGTCATTTGCTTTAAAGAGTTCTAAAAGCTACCCGATAGCCTAGCTCATGCTAAAAATGTGATAGAGTGACATTAATCGTGAATTTGAATCTGATTTCAGAAATTGAAGGTTCTGTCATGTCGTAATAAATTCTAGGAACGTCAACTTAGTCTTAGAAGATTTTTCTGCAATCCAAGACTTTTTGAGAAAAAAAGTCGTCCTATGGGCCCTTTTTTGTTAAAAAATGCCAAGGACCGTTTTTGATTGTGCATTTGGGGTGCAAGATTGTTCAATTGGTGAGGAAAAATATCAATTTAATGATTGACTCGGTAACGGGACTTACTGAGGCCAAATTGAATTGGTTAAAACTAGAACAAGTGTCCATTTGATACCAAAACTCATAAGATTCATAACTCCCCTTTCCCCTATGGTTTTGGACCATCTCAAGAGTTGTGGGATGAGCTTTGGTGGAGGAATTGCAGCCAAGGAAGCCATACTTGGCCATGGATGAGTCAAGAGGACAAGATGCAAGAAAAACAAGGCAAAAGGGACCCCCTATCCTTGACTAGCTATTTCTTCTTCCTCTTTCCCCCTCCTTTCTCCATTGTTGTGGCATTGAGAAATCTAGAGCGAACCAAAGGAAGCCAGCTGAGCTAGCTCCACCGTCGCACACCCACCGGACCAACCAAGCTCGTCGTTTTTCCCCCTGTTGTCACTTCTGCTGGTTTCTGCTTTACATTTCGCTAAAGATCCAAGTGAAAAGTCGACTTACCATGTGACTTAGCCAACGATCTAACCATCACTATGACCAGGAGAGACAGCCCGTCCCAAGGAGCCCAACCTCGCCCCGAATAGAGCCACCGGCCATCCCGTACGGCCGCCGCAAGCCGCCAGTCGCCGATCCATCGATCTGTTGCTCGCTTGCACTGTTTTGCGTTTTTCTTCATTTCCTCCCATTCAGACCCTTCCTTTGTCCATCCCATCCACCCACAAGTTTCCCTAGACCCCCAAAAGCCACTAGTTGCCAACCACTCACTCGCCAAAGCTTCAATCAACACTTCAACTCCATTTTTGCTCCGACAATCCAATTTTTCCAAAGTTGCAGAGGGAGTCCCAATTTGTGGCTACTATTTTAGCCCCGGGACCGCCTTGGATCGCTGTGGTTGAGGTCCCAATGTGTCAACCTACGCCGTTGTCCATAGCCACCTGCTTCCCTCGCCGTTTCCACGCCAAACCACCGTCAGTTCTAGCTACTCAGCTCAAGAATAGAAACCAAAGACAGCAAGGAGTTTAGGACCTCGAGGCCCGTTTTGGCCCACTTCCCGACCTCAAAAGCCGAGCCCGAGTCAAAGAAAGTCGTCCCCCATCACATCCTTGTCGAATTGAACCAAGCATTCGATTAACAAGTGAGTTTAACTCACTAAACCTTGCTTAGTAGGTTAATGACGCTTAGTGGATAATTAGTTTAGGTTAAGCATGTTTAGGTGGTTAGTTATCGATGCATGTTAGGTGGTTAGTCAATGTAGTTAGTGAGTAAATAAACTCGAGTATTTATTAAACGAATCTTGGAATTTTTCTAGGTCTCTTTCAGCGTTCAATTCGGCTATAACGAGCCTGAGTTCGATTTATTGCATTTAATTACATTTATTTATTATTTTTCGTAATTATTTAATTTTTTTTTTTTGGAAATTCAACCATGATGGTCAGTGACTGGAATTTCGTGCTGATTACAATGGTGTGCTCTGTTTATTTAATTGAGTACCCGATGGTGCAAATTGAGTACAAATAGTGTTGGTGGGTATTTATTCCAAAAATTAGATAAATTTGGTAATTTAGTGGAAAATTATTCCTTGGAGAATGCACGTGGCTCGATGACTAAATATATATTATCTTGGAGATTGCATAGTATTGATTAAAATAGACCGTGAAATGATTTGATTGACATATAATCGACTAGGTCAATTGATTGATGATTCAATCTGTTTTGATTGGATGTTGTGTTTGTTAGTATTTATGAATTGAACTGACTTGCAAGAAGGGATTGAGACCAAAGTAAGTCCTCTAACTCGTGGTGTGCTTAGGTAGCCTTAGTGCGTATTGGCTTCCTAATCGGGTCTTAGGAGGTAGAATTCACTGAGACATTGTCTCACTAGTTATTGTATAACCATTTTAAAGTCCATAGATGGTGTTGGTAAAGGACTAGGAGCCTCGAAGTTCATGAGGTGAAGCCCAAAGAATTGGTGACCATGTCTGACTAGCTAGTCGTAGAACAATTCTCTTTTGTAGGGAGCCAATTCCTTTTGTAAACCTTGTGTATAGATCTGTGTGTTTATAAAAAGGTATTTTGTGAAAAATTAGTCCTACTTTCCTATCCCATTGTTTTATTGTCTGGGAATTAATTATATGCTTCCGCATGCATATTAAAATGAATGGGTCGGCGATGCGTCCTGAGACGTCGCAATTTAATCGACTAGGTGAGGGATGGATGCGTACCCGAGGATTGGGGCATGACAAAAATCTTTCCAAATCTCATATTATAAGAAATTGGGACTTTGATGTAAAAATAAAAAGGATTTAGAAAATGAATTTCCGACACACAAAAAGAGGAAGAAGCAAAAGCCTCCGAGAACTTTTTATGAAAATCACTTTAGAAACCAATTTGTAAAACCTGTTGGTCAAAACATTCTTAAATGTTCACTCTGCAGCAGCCATGATCACTTCAAAAATGACTACTCAAAAGGTTGAAAGCCAATTTGGAGAAAATTTCTAAGCTTGGCTGGCCGATCCTTCTAACCAAAGAGGACCTAGACAAATATGAGTACCAAAGAAAACTTGAACTTGTTTTGATTTTAGCAAGTACCAAAGAAGAAGAAAAAAGTGGTACCTTGATAGTGGTTGCTCAAGACACATGCCCGATAATTCAAGCAAGTTTGTTGAACTCATAAGCTTTAAAGGTGGAAGCGTTCACTTTGGAGAGAACAACAAAAGAAATATTATTGGCAAAGGAACGATTGACATTGGAAACTTGACTATAAGATATGTATCTCTTGTCAAAGGTCTAAACTATAATCTCATTAGCATCAACCAATTATGTGACACTAGTTACAAGATCTGCTTTCAAGAAGACAAGTCTTTGAAACACTCTTTCACCGGAAAGACACGGAAATATCAACATCGAGACCCCTTGAGTGCCAAAAGTTGGCACAAATAGACACTTAAGTGCCAAAAATTGTGAAAGTGACACTTAAGTGTCAAAATTGAAGCAAAATGGATCACTTAAGTGTCACCGGCGAGAAAATCCAGCCAAAATGATGACGTGTTAATTTTATGACAGCTGTCCACAAAACGACATCGTTTTGTATGCTGATGTGGCTAAACAAAGGTCAAAACGACGTCATTTTGGTATAATTCAAAATTTCATATAATAATTAATTAAAGTAAAATTTAAATAAATAATTAATTAATTAAAAAAGGGGGGCATCCCCGGCCCGAGCTCGATCGCCCCGGCCAACACTCCCCCACCTTCCTTGCAATGGAGGGGAGGCGGCGGCGGTAAGGGCTAAGCCCTCAGCCATCGGCTGCCTCCCTCCTCCTTCTCCTCCCCCCCCCCCTTTTTAAATTATTTATTTATTTATTTATTTAAATTTTACTTTAATTAATTATTATATTCAAATTCGAAGTATACCAAAACGACATTGTTTTGTGTATGGTTTGCTAAGTCAGCCTTCCAGCAAGCCATGTAAGTGAAAAAAATTAATAAAAAAATGTCACGTAGGATTTCCGGCAAGCTTTTGCCAAATGTGGCACTCAAGTGTCCCATTTTTCATTAAAAAAAAAAAAGTGGCACTTAAGTACCACTTTTTGTAACTTTTGGCACTTAAATATCCATTTGTGCTAACTTTTGGCACTTGAAACAATCTTTTGCCCAGAAATATCTATCTACTAGACATGGCAGCCAATGACGTCAAATGTCTGATCTCAATCAAGAATGAATCATACCTCTGGCACAGAAAGTTTGGGCATATAAGTACCAAGCAAATCTTTTAATTGTCCCCAAAGAGGCTTGTATGAGGATTGCCAAATTAAAAATTTGAAAGATCTTAAGTATACTCATTTTATGCCCTAAGTAAATAGGTAAAACACTCTTTCAAATCCATCAATTATATTAGTACTAACCATGCTTTGCAACTTCTTGATATGAACATCTTTGGACTATCAAGAACACAAAGTTTAGGAGGTAAAAAGTACTGTTTGATAATAGTTGATGATTATACAAAGTACAGGTAAGTTTTCTTTCTTGCACATAGCATGAAGCATTTTCTCATTTTTAAAAATTTGCAAAAAGGGTTCAAATTGAAAAAGGATATTCAATTTCTTGCATCAAAACAGATCATTGGGGGGGGGGAGTTCAAAAATCAAAATTTCATAAACTTTTGTGAAGAAAGCGATTTTGAACATCAATTTTTGACTCCTTGTACACTTGAGTGTAATAGAGAGAAAAAATAGGTCCTTACAATAAATGACAAGAACTCTTCTTATTGAGAGTAAAATTGCATCACATTTTTGGGTGAAAGTCATCTGAATAGCATGTTATATTATAAATCAAGTCTTTCTCAAACCCTCTTTAGAAAAAAACCCTCTATGAGTTTTTCAAGCCAAACATTTCTTATTCCTACGTTTTTGGATGTAGATGTTTTATATTGAGAAATGTTAATGACCGCCCTAGTAAGTTTGATAAAAGATCATATGAATGCATATTTCTAGGGTACTCAACCATAAACAAGGCTTTCAGAGTCTACAACAAAAGATCCCGGACAGTGGAGGAATCTATCAACATAAAGTTCAATGAAAATCCTCAGACCCATGAAGATTCTGACCAAGGAGTGCAACAATATGAAGAAATTCAAGAACAAGAAAAAATCAAGGAATCAAATTCAAATGAACAACCTAAGCAACCATAAAATTTTGAAAAGCATGACAATGAGAAACCCACAACATTTGATAATAGATTCAACAGAAACTGGAAGCATAAGTCAAGCCATCCAAAGGATCTAATCATTGGAGATATTGATGACAAGATTAGAACAAGATCAACACTAAATGATGCCGTCAATACTTTGGCACTCATTTCGGAAATTAAACCAAGAAGTAATAAGGAAGCCCTATCAGATGAAAACTAGATCCAAGCAATGTATAAGGAACTTCAACAATTTCGAACAAATGAAGCATGGGAATAGGTTGCAAGACCAAAAGACCATCCTTTGATAGGTAGAAAATGGGTGAACGGGAACAAACTAAATGATCAAGGAAAGGTCACGAGAAACAAACCAAGATTGTTTGGCAAAGGCTACTCGCAAGAAGAAGGGATCGACTATGATGAAACCTACACATCAGTAGCAAGGTTAGAAACAATTAGACTTTTACTTGCCTATGCCTATTTTCATGATTTCAAACTTTTCCGATGTAAAAAGCACTTTCCTAGACGGGTTCATCAAAGAAAAAAGCATTAGTGGAACAACCTCCAAGCTTTAAATTCAATCACAGATTAAAGAAAGCCTTGTACAATCTAAAACAAGCTCCTCAAGCATGATATGAAAGGATAACAAATTTTTTGCTTCAGAATGGCTTTGAGAAAGGCAATGTTGATACTACTTTACTTATAAAGAAAGAAGGCAAGGAAATCTTGCTAGTATGAATCTACATCGATGATATCATTTTTGCATCTCTTGACAAAACTCTTTGCAAGAATTTTGCTAAGTTAATGTAGGACAAGTTTGAGATGAGCATGATGGAAAAATTAAATTTTTTCCTCGGATGCAAATCAAACAAATGGAAGAAGGGACTTTCATCTTCTAAGTAAAGTATGCAAAATAGCTCATAAAGAAGTTTCACATGGAAAATTCATATAGAACGGAGACTCCAATGTCTCATTCCTCGAAACTCGACAAAGATGAAAATGGCAAGAAAGTTTATTAAAAGCTATACGGGAGCATGATCAAATCTTTGCTTTATCTCACAGCATCAAGACCCAATAACATTTTCAATGTATGCATATGTGCTAGATTTCGATAAAACCCTAGAGAGTCTATTCTTTCTACAGTTAAAAGGATTATTAAGTATATTAACACTTATCCATCTTTAGGACTGTAGTATCTTAAGAGATCAGAGTTTGTGTTATTTGGGTATTCCAATGCCAATTTTGCAGGATGTAAGATTGACAAGAAAAGTGTGTCTAGAAGTTCTCAATTATTGGGCAGCATGCTTGTATCTTGGTTTTCCAAAATAAATCAACAGTAGCTTTATCATCCACTAAAGCTGAGTACGTCACATTGGGAAGTTGTTGGAAGTTGTTGCACCAAGATTCTTTGGATGAAGCAATAGCTAAAGGACTATGGAGTCATGGACTTGAATACAACGATCAAATGCACCTAACAAAGAATCCAATCTTACACTCCAAGGCCAAACACATAGAAATCAAGCACCATTTCATACATAATTATGTTAATAACGGTCAAGTAAACGTTCAATTTATTAATTCTCAAAATTAGTTAGCTGATATTTTTATAAAGCCACTTGAAAAGAAAGCATTTGATTTCATTTGAAAGGAACTAGGAATTATTAATCCATTTGTTCCAAGTACTTAAAGATAGGCTACATTAGATAATGTTAAGCAGATCAACTATCGCGATTTCAAATTTTAGTGGAAAGGGTATATTTTTGGAAGTATATCAGGTATGATTTATCTCTTCCATATTTATTTAATTCATTTAAGGAATCATTCGCAGAATATTTTTTGAAATATCTTTGAATTTTTTTTTCCAAAAACCACTTGATAGCTTTCCTTAAAATCCGACCCTTCCCTTTTAATTTTTTGGCCACTGTCCTTTAACGTCGCATCTTTTCATCTTTTATAAATCAATTTTTTTTCCTTCCTTGTTCTTCTTCGTCTTCCCCCAGAGAACTCCCTTTACATTCAACTCTCTAGATCTTCTCTCTTCTAGCAAAAAGATCAAAACTTTCCTTCATTTTCGTAACCATGGCTCTTAAATCTACACCCAAGTTGAAGCCTAGACCCTCTGCATCAAGAAAATCAAATCGCATTGCGCGTATTCAGTCCAGAGTAAGAGGAAGCCCTGAGTTCTTCGACTTGTCCGATTCCTTAGATAGCATTGAAGGTACAACTGAAAAGGAAACTTCCTCTTAGTATTCACAGTTGAGATCAATTATTGCTACTCTTAAGGATTTGGAAATAATGAAGATGTTATTTCTCGACTACTGGATAAGCATGGTTTTGAAAGTGAAGAAGCATTAGATTTGATGTCCATAAATCCCATTAGAAGCATGCCTCCTGTTAGTGCAAGTGATTTTAGTGGTGTAAGGTCTAGAAAAGGAAAAGTAAAAGTGGCTGAAACATCTATTCCTAAGAGAAAGGCTAATGATGATGGATGAAGATGAGACAATGATGAGAAATTTGTACATTAATTTCATAATGAGAATTACTGGATATATTCCTGTTGGAAATCGCACAAATAAGTTGATTAAGTCTGAGGAGCACTGGCAATACTTCAGGACTCTAATGGACAGATGAGTTATTCATCAAAGAATTGTTGATTTTGACTTCTTTGAATTATCTGGTATTTATATCAAGTAGTTTTTTTATGATTATTTCTTAATTGATCTCTATGTGACTGAATACCCAGCTTATCTTGCTCTGACCGCTTACTTTTACTCAACTATCTCATTCTACTCAGTTGATACCATTGAGTTTGTAGTGTTTGATAAGCTTTATATGATCCAAGCCTTGGATTTAGCAAAAAACTTAGGAGTGAGGTATTCTAAGTTTGATCTTGATATTGCTTACAGACTTCTCTATGGAATTCCTAACTTCCCTAGAGATGACAAGTCTCACGTCTCTCATCATTTGTTTCCTTTGAGACAAATTGTTCATCATAAAATTATCATAAACTATTTGAGACCGAAGAGATCTTGAAAGACTAATGTCTCTTGATGTGAAGCTAAGCTAATATGGGCAATAAGGATAGTCATTCAATTTTTGTAGCACATCTTGTATTATTGCATGTGTATAGCATTGTCTTGAAGAACAAGGGACAATTGCTCTACGAGCCTCTGATCATGAAGATTTTTCATCATCTAAATATTGAAATTCTAAGGAAGCGCAACAAGGTACAATTGCCTCTAATGAAAGTAGGCGAACAGATGATAAGGAAGATGAGTTTCAAGCGGACTAATGAATGATGGAAGAATATGAAGGGCAAACTTCTGCAGTGGATGTGGATGTGGATGTGGATGTGGATGTGGATGTGGATGTGAATGTACTAGATCCTTCTTCTCATCCCACGAAGAGAAGAAGAACAATTGCTCAAAGGCAAATGCAAAGTTCTCAAGCCTTCTTTTAAAGGCTTAATGAAGAATCGTAAGAGTAATGGAATGTTAACACTAATGATTTGGATGATATCATAGATGCTTATTAGCCTAAATCTAAATGATGATGAAGACAATGAAGCTGAGGAGGAAACAGGGATAGAAGTGGCAGCTGATCAAGTAGAACAAACTAATGCTAACAAAGAACAGGAAGCCGTTGCTGTTTGTGAACCTGCCAATTTTGCAAATGTTTCTCTAAGCCAACTAGATCAAGTTAGTAAAGTTGATATTGATCTAAGAAAGGATTAGGACACTCCTAAGGATCGAGAACTTCTTGTGGTTCATGAACTTGCTAAGGATCAAACAACTGCTGAGGTCCAGGACATTTCTGAGCATTGGGGCCAGCAAAATGTTGAATATTGATTCTTCTCATGGTGGAGCACTAATTCAGGAGGAGCTCAATCAAACGGATCCACCTACTGATCTTAAGGAACCTCTAGCTGAAAATATCCTTGTGGACTCCATCGATGCTATTGATAGCAGTATTATCATTGCAAAAATCCCTCAAGGAGCAACTGATGGTACCGATGATGTTCTAATAGCTCCAGAAATTCCTATTGTAGTGGCTAGAGTTATTGTTGATATTCTAGATATTCCAAAAATTCATGAAGACAATCCTATGGCTCTTGAATTCCTATTGAAACTGTTGAAGTCTTTACTAGTAAACTTTCTTCAATTCCTACTGGAACTACTGACTTGACTGGTGAGCAAATCCAACATGTAGTTGTTTGTTCTACTGACAAAGTTATACGGGATAAGGGAAAAGGAATTGCAAGTGCTGAAGGGGAGTCTAAAGTTGATAAGCAGCGACAAAGAAGATATCAACATGGTTATGAAACAAGGAGTAAAGGTAAATCCTACAAGCATTCCTATTATCGACAGCATTGAAGACAGATTGTTCCTACAGACTCTACTCAACATGAAAGAGCATAAGGATAAAATGGAGAAAGAGTTGAAGAAGTTAAATCTATTCCTCAGAACTCAGGTTGAAGAGTTGGACTCAAGAACAAAGAACATGGAGCGGACTCTTGAAAACATGCAATACTATGTTCTTGTCTAGTTGCCCCCAAAACACAAATTTTCCTTTTCCATTCAAGACCCTAACCCAAACCAACCATCCTCCTCTATATAACTTCCTATGATTGTGTTATTTCTCGAAGTTTGGATTGTTTTTACTTTGGTCTATAATGTTTGTGGATTGCTTTTATGTTTGAACTTTTGTGTTTGAACTTTGAATTGACTTTCATACTATGGTTTACCTATGATATTATGAATTATCTAGTACTTTTTTTTTTATTGTTGACAAAAAGGAGGAGAAGGTGGACTGCAAAGCTTAGAACTTGAGAATTTTATTGCACTTACATTATTTCTACAAGTTTTCTAAGTCTCTAAGCATCACAAAAGCTTATGGGATTGGTTAAAATTGTTCTTATCCGTCATCTTTTTAAATTCAGAGCATTAGCTATAAGAGTTTCTTTAAAATTATTTGAAACATATATTCTTATTTATGATGCAAAACATGACTATCTAGATTAAAATTCTATCCAGCTTATATTAAGGATCGGGTTACACTAAACCCTAATTTATACTAAGATATTGTCTTAACCTAGCAAGCTCTATCCTAAGATGCAAACATTAATCTAAACTTAAAATGAAACATGCAATTTATTCTAATATGCCATGACGTGCAAAAAATGCCCTAATTTTATATGACATATGCATAATGATTTTTTTGTGTTTTTCCTTTTTTCCTTTTTTTTTAATTTCGAAATTATTAATTGCCAAATAATTAAACATGCAATTTAGACTAGTGAAGCAGAAATCTAACATCCTAATTTTTTGTATTTTTCATTTTTTCAAAAATTCGAAATAAATAAATTTCCTATTCTAGACATGCAAAATAATCTAAAACAAGTAACATCCTAACATGCATCTAATCTAACTCAAATATTTTTTTCTTTTATGGGAGCAAACAAATAGAGCATCAAGAACAACACGGCACCAAATCAAGCAAGACATCATCCACGTCCATTTAATTTTGGGAACTAAATTGACGAATCATATCTCGCGCATGAGATCGGATTGGCCAATTTTTAAATAAAATCATGAATCATATCTCGAGCGTGAGATCGGATTTGTGATTTTTCCGTACGATTGTGGGTCGTATTTCGAGCGCGAAATCGAACTGTCAATCATATGTACGTTGCGAAATTAGAAAGATTTCCCAATTTAAAAGGCTAATCGTGTTGCGAATATCATGGCATATTGGGGATTTCATCATGTGCACCGATGAATATATCAAATAAGGAAACAAAATTTTCGGAAATTAACATAGAAAAAATCCTTACCTTTCCCAAATATTTGCTTCCAAATTTGGCCTTCGAACAGCAGCTCGTGGATCACGGTAGAGGCTCAACGTGATAGCACAAGGACGGCGGGATGACTCACGGGCGGCAGCTCAAGATGACGTGCTGCTCAAGGATGGTGTCTCGCTCAGTAAGTGGTGGCTGATGCTTCGCTGATTCGGCTTGGCAAAGTCAACGAGGATGACCAGCACAACAGGGGGGCAGCCACAAGAAGACTAGAACAGCAAAAGGGAGAGTTGCTGCAAAATAAAAACACAATAAGATTGCCGACTCGATGAGGCAGCGATCCCTTCGCAGAGGGGTAGCATCAGGCAGCGTTCATCAGTGGAGGATCAACGCCAGCGAGCCAGGGAGCAATGGTGCCAGTGCGTAGCAACAACGAAACCAAAGCAGAAATGCGGTTGGGTGCAATAGCTCGGACTCAGTTGACTTCTCGGGTGGCACGTATGCAAGGAGCAGCTTGGCCATCGTCGACACCTCACCAGGGCAGCAACACGATGTGGCGGTGATGGAGACAGAAGTACGACCCTAAGTCTGGCCGTGGAAGGGGCGGATGCGTGGAAGGAGCATCTCAGCCAAGAGCTGGTCGAGATTCGTCGCGTATGCTCTACTCTCTCTCTCGTGTGTCTCTGAAATTCGAAAGTCCCCCCTTGCTCTCTCAGTTTACTGCTTTATTTATAATATGGTAGCTCCAAGTCGATTGAATACGTGCTGAATATTCCCTTTTTGATTTTATTTCTTCAAATTGAATATCAGCTTGCAAGTTTTGTCGATTTCTCCCCTTTCTTGCCGTGAATAGATCCATGGGTATATCCGACGTTATTTCTTTCTTTGTTCTTGAGTTGATGCAAAGAATTCGTTTTCCTCATGGATGCGTGCGATTTCTTTGATGGTGCACTCTTTCTTGTTTTAAAACAAGAAATAATGTAGCATAAATACCACCATATTGATTCTTTCAACTTTCTCGCCCGTATCCCTTTTCTTTCCTATTCTCTACCAGCTTTCGTTTCCTCAAAGACGTCTCCACCGCATCCTTCCTTTCCTTAATTACTGAAAGTTGCGTGCCCACACAAGATTGAAAGAATTTTTGCATGGGTCAATGGGTCAAAACTTTCGCTTAACAGAATTAAAATTCTGGCATTAAAAGGGTGCGGTCATCATAACCTTTCAATGAGCTTGACCCCGTTTTGCCGTCCAGCGGACTGGAGATGTTTCGAAGCCACAACCAGTTGTGAGATTGTATCCCCATTACTATCTTTGGCAGTCACAAGGTAGTCTGCATCTCCATCTTCGTCAGCTTCTTGAGCGGATCGGACTTATCGTTCTTCACTGCCAGGTGAAGTGCGGTCTCGTCGTGAACGGCGCAATGAGCTCCAAAGAACCGCTTCCCCTCCAGTCCACTCTCCAGGGTCTTCAGGGTCTCTCGAGCTTCTAACACGGCCTTCTGTTGCTCCTCGCCTTCACTGCACGACACGGCCTTCATAGCCAACATCCACTGAGACAAGGAACCGTCCGTGTATTATAGATCGACTTGTGGTTCTTTGTTGAATCCTTCGCGTTACAGCTTCAGGGTGGTATTTCCAATTACTATACTTTCAAGAATGGAGCTCCTCTATGCGCATGGCTCAAAAAGATTGATCCAAAGCATCCTAGGAAGATAATTCTCGATAAAAGCATTACTCATCAATAGGGGTGAAAATGATGCCAAAATCAAGGCCTACTATTAGAAGTTCCATCGTGACTTCCAAGTCCCCCATGGCCGACACAATTTGTAACAGTGTAGGGCCATCGCGATTCAACTCCGCTGCAAAAATTGGGCTTTTTCCTATTTTTCCTGATACATGAGTATAGGGAAATATGGCTGCACAAATATAAGATTCAGCACTCATGTATTGAAAAAAAGAAATAGGCTTAAGGGCGCTACTAAATTCCAAACCGAAAAGGGATGAAAAGTCAGTGATAATAGTGAGCTGATTGATGATAACACCATGTGACAATCATCACAAGCTTTTATACATGTATGCAATTTGACACATTGAACTATGAATTTCCTAAATCAGCTTGGAACTAGTTAGTTTCGCCCCTATACTGACGATGTTTCCATAGTTTAGCACGTGAGCTATTTACGCTTCTATCCAAACCAACACTTATAGTATAACTATGCCTCATTCTAAATTTGGCTTATTCAAGAGCTTCTTAATCTCAAATTTTTTATCTCTTTAAAAGTTCTGCTTAGATAAGTTTTTTCATCATCAACAAGGGGGAAATTGTTGAGAAAACATTCCCTAAGTAATTTTGAAGATTGACAAAACTTACCCAGAGTAAAAATTTTGATTATGATTATAAGTTTTTTTCGAATGGAAAATCTGATAGAATATGATTGGAAGATATCAATTAGAACCACAGTCATAACTTAGGGGTAAGTACACTAGAAGTGTCAAAAGTTATGTACAGCGCTCACTTTAGTGCCAAAAGTTTTTTCCAAATCACTTAAGTGCTACTTTTTTTTTTAAAAACGATCATTTAAGTGTCAACTCCGGTCCGGATTTCTACGTGGCTATATTTTATTAATTTATCAATCCTATGTGGCTCACCGGCGTGCCTAATCAGCATATAACCCCTAAACAATGTCGTCCAAAAGTTATAAATAGTAATCATTTAAGTGCCAAATTTTATTAAAAGTGATCATTTGAGTGCCAAATTTTATTTAAAGTGATCACTTCAATGCTAGTCATGTTAAAAAACAATTACTTCAATGCCAAGCATGCCACGTGGAAATGCCACGTGGATTGGATATTTTTAAAAATTTTGCCATGCCACGTGGATTGGATATTTTTAAAAATTTTGCCAAGTTATATTAAAATTTTAATTATAAATGACACATAATCAGTTTGGCCTGAATTTCTCGCCGTTGACACTAAAGTGATCGTTTTTCCTCCGATTTAGCACTTAAGTGAGCTAATGAAAGCTTTTGGCACTAAAGTGAGCGCCATACACAACTTTTGGCACTTCTAGTGTACTTATCCCTAATTATTTCCTTCCTTATATGTTCTGTCAAACAGTTAGGAAGGAATAAATATCTTCGTGCAATAACTAGTAACGATTGATTGAATTTCCTGCATTATTTATAAGATGTTCCAAAAGGAAAGTCTTCTAATTATCCTTCAGAAATTCAACTTTCCTAGAATGATCTTCTTGAGGCAATTTATCTTTCTAAGTTAAGGCACTCGACTTATTGAAACCCGAATTGCCGTATGGGCGCAGAATCTATGGGAAGCCTTATCATCGGCAATCTTGAAGCAATCAGACCTTCTTGACGAGATCTAGGCCAATAGGTAAATTGGCTGGATAATCTTCCTAGAGAAATGTCCGACGGTCAGCTTGGATAGGAGGAGTAGAAGAGAACGTCTCAAAGTTAATAAAACCATTGCTTTCAAAAGAATTGAAGTTTTCAATTCCAAAGTCTAAAGAGTGTTTTGTAATCAAATACATTTGTCTTTGTGAGCACAATTGTGTAATCATTTAGAGGTCGAGAGCATGTGAGAAGCGATAGACACGAGCTTGAGCTTTCATAGTTCAAATCTTGTAACCTTTGATTGGTTCTTCTTAGTGGAATCCAACCAACAAGCTATAACATGGGAGAGTAGACATAGGCTTGCAAAAGCCAAACCATTATAATAGTTTGTGTGTCATTCTCTATTCCTTACTATCTTTAATTATTTTGATAGAATTGCACTCTAGTAAGATCTAACCATCACCTTCCATCACTAGTAGTGTTTTGTTGCAATATTTCTTTAAATCCTTTTATTTATGGACAATCACTTATTCACCCCCTCCCCCCTTTAGGTGATAGTTTTAGCCTTAACACTATCATCCATATTGTCCATGAACTTCCTAACAAAATGGTCGTGTAGAACATAAACATAGACATATTATAGATATTATATCACGCCCCAATCCTCGAGCGCATGCCCATCCCTCAGTGATTGATTAAATTGCAACATCCCAAGACGCATCACCAACCCATTCTCAATTTAATGCGCATGCAGAAGCGTATAAATAAATCCCCAAACAACACAAAGATGAGATAGAAAAGCATGACCAAAATTTTGAAACCAAACCACATAGCTTTATACAAAGCTGACTAGTTTAATTACAGTACTAGTCTATACACAAAAGATCTACAAAAGTTCGGTCCTTAAAACAAAGTTGTCATATGACCTGCTAGTCGGACTCATTCGCCAATTCTTCAATCTCCACAGGTGTTGGGGGCATCGGGTCCTCCACCAAACCATTTGGAGGGTCAACTACACTCTCCCCTAAAGTGACATCAATTATCCCAGTGAGGATTTCAAAACACCTAAGGGGACCCACCCAAAATTCATTGGGTTCGTAGCGGAACCATGCTCTGAATCGATGAGGGACCCTATGAGATAGGTCATCTTCAACCCCAATGGTTGTCACTACAAGTTCATAGACCCAGTGACTTCCGGGATCGAGGTAGTTATAAACCCACTCAGTGACCCTCATCGGTCGACCGAAACACTTTGAAGGATTCGCCATCTAAGAACCTGAAAATATTGAGCCCGCGACGGGGTGAGACAATGTCTCAGCAAGTTCATCCCCTAAACACTAACTATGAAAGAAATATGCCTAAAGGCGGTCTATGCACACACAAGACAGGGGACTCACCTAACCTTAGTTCCTTCCTACAAGTTAGTATAATTCATATACTCAACCAATCAATTCAATTCAATTCATCGATCAGCTTAGTTAAATCATCCAACAATCAATTGATCCACTCAAATCGATATCATCAGTACTATCTATCAATTCGATATGACCGCTGCTCACACAAGGTGAAATAGATGGTCTTTGTTCTCACAAGCTGCAATATATGGTCATAGCTCTCACAAGTTGATATAGATAGATAGTAGCTCACTCAAGCTAATAAATATAAATCGTGCTCCCACAAGCTAATAAAACGATCTTAGCTCACACAAGCTGATATATATATAGATCGTGCTCCCAATAGCTGATAAAACGATCTTAGCTCACAAAAGCTAATAAGGTATACTATTCTCACAAGCTGACTTATCGAGCTCATAGGTTGATATAGTATACTACTCTATGCTCGCACAAGCTGATATTAAATGGTCTCATAAGCTGACAAAACATCGAGTTAAGACTACCCGATAAAAATAATCATGTGTGGGTACACAGTCGACCTAAGCCAAAATTTCAATGTCTTTCTTTTCAAAAATCCCACTACTTATAATAGTCCATAAATAAATTTTTGGCGTTGTCAACCAACGCTCGGTATTTTCTAATTAAATAAAAAAATTACTTAAATTTGGGATAAATACCTAAATTTACAATTTCCACTCAATTTGCACAAATTAGCACTCAATTAAATAAATCAAGCATACTATTACAATCAGCACAAAATTCCCGTCACCGGCTATCCCAAGATAATTTCCGAAAAATAATAAATAATTAAATAAATACAATTAAATACCATAAATAGGAACTTAGACCGGAAAAGCCTAATTAAATATCAAAACAGGCCTAGAAAATTTCCAAACCTATCTTAGATAAATTGTACAACCTATCTAGTTGCTAATTAAGCCGTTTAACCACCTAATATGCCAAATTGACTAATTAAATTGCTAATCCATTCTAACTAACCACCTAAACCATACTTAGCCTAAACTAATCAACCCTTAAGCATCATTAACTCCCTAAGTAGAGTTCAATGAGTAAACTCACCGGTTTTGCAATCCGGTGAGTCCACGACGATGGCAACGCGGAGATGAGCAACAAATTTCAAAGCGGCGACACCCAACAACGCTTGGAAGAAGTCTGAAATGGGCCTCGAAGTCCATGGAAGCTTGCTGGCCTTCGGCTTCTGGTTGATGGGCCGAGAGTATGCTCGAGTGGCCAAGAGTGGCAAAGAGAGACAGTGACGATGCAACGAGGCTAGGCGGGCAATGCGGGGCTTCACGGCGATAAAGGCGAGCTCAGGCGACGGCCAGGGCTTCAACAATGACCAAGGATGGCTCAGGACAAGCGAAACGGCGACAAAACAGGCAGGACGACACGGCAAGGGCACGGGCTCGCGTAGGGGGCGCGATGCATGGAAGCGGCGAGCGATGGTTGTCCAGCGAGTGTGCAACAATAGGGGGTGGCTAGGTTGGTTTTTCTACAACTTTGGAAGCTCAAAATAGCCTCTAATGGAGAAAGCACTATGCTAAACAAGAAGAAGAAGACAACTCAAGAGTGGAGGGACCCTCTTGGCCTAAAGTCTTCTATCCTCATCCTCTTCTCCCTTGGCAAGGCCCCACTAACATGGGCTGGCTTCCTCATCCACTTTGCAGACAACCAAACTTTCCTTAGAAGCTTCCTTAATGCCCTAAATGTTGCACACCATGGGGACTACGAATTTTGGAACATTTTCCCTCAAATCCACTTCAATTTCTTCTTAAATTGATTCAATTCAACCCCCATAAACCCAACTAAGATGCCCATACTTCAATTCACTTTTTTATCGCCAATAGAACCAACTTGCATCCCAAAAACGTGATAAAAAATGGTCCCCTGAATTTTTCCATAAAAAACGGCCCTATTTTAAATTTTTGCCAAAAATCTCGATTTGCAGAAAATATTTGGAGGATGATTCAACAATCCTAAAATAAATTGTGGCATGATAAAACTTTCAATTTCTGAAATCGGATTCAAATTTACGGTTAATTTCAATCTGGCGCAATTTTAGCATGACCTAGTCTACTGAATAGCTTTTAGAAATTTTTAGTGCAATTGACCTATGGTCAATTATTTTCGAGCCACATTGTACATCTTTGACACGTTGGTGACTCTCGGTTGTCATGAAAATCTCAAGGTTTCAAATGCGAACACATGATACCAAAACGACATAAAAATCGGTCTAATGCCGATCGACGAGAATTTTGCAATTAGGTGGAATCACACACTTAATCACGTGGCTCAGTCAAGTCAACCTGTCTCCAATCTCTAATCAATTTTTAATTGTGTCGTAATGACCCTTGCAGACTAGCATGGTCAAGCAGTCGATTTATGGTCGAATTCTCATGTCTATTGCATTATAATCCCCTAACGGCTTTCTCAGATAAACTAGTTATCTCGTGAGTGATTAGCTCAGAGAATAGAACTATAGGCGCATCGATGAAAAGCCCAATTTATTCAATTGAAAATAGGACTGGAAATTTAGGATGTCACATATAACAAGACTCTCTTACTTTCCACCTCTTGTTCAAAATTGTTTTGGAGAGAGGGCTTGTCTTACCGTTGCACATACTATTGATTGTACTCCATGATCTAACATAGATAACATTCCTATTTATGAGCACTTGTATGGTAGTGTCCCCTATTATAGTCTTCTTTGAGTCTTTGGTCGTCCTTGTTTTGAATATCTTTCACATGAATGCATGAAATTAGAACCTTGTGCTCATTTATGTGGCTTCCTTGGGTATTTATAGTAAGCATAGATATTAGGGATATTGGGAACTTTCTCTAATTATCTTCATGTGTCTGGTCATATTATTTTTTGAGAACATAAGATATTCTCATCTTGTCATCCCTACAAATTATTGATTCATGTGCCTTTCACAACCCTTTGATGTAATCATTTCTAGTAGATCCTATTCCTCAGTCCGCTTGTGAATCTTTTTCTCTAGAATTGCCTTCTTCCAATCTTGATGCAAGTCGTTAGACCACCTTGGCAACTTTCTAACATGTACACCCTATCTATGAGTTCTCCACTATTGGACATTTCATCATTATATTCAGTCCATCATTCCACAAGTATAAGTCAGCATGTTCGACTTTATAATTACCATTGTTACTTTAGCATTGTTTTCCTTTCTAAATCCCGCACATATAGAGAAGCTAGTAATAATCCTCTTTGACAATAAGCAATGATAGATGAGTTATGGGCTTTAGATAAATCTTATACATGGGTTGATTTGTCTTTTGATAACTTTGTTTTCAATTTTTAATGGGCATGTAAGATTGAAACAAGGGCAGAAGATACAATGAACCATTACAAAGCCCGACTAGTAATGAAAGGCTTTACTCAGGAATACTAGCTGAATTTCATTATATGATCAACAACAGTTTAGAACTTTGAGTATAAACACTTTGTGGTAGATGATATTATCTCACTAAGTCACTCTTTTAGTATTTATCTCATGATCACAAATGTTTAAGCTCACGAAAGATAAGTATATAATCAAAGTTCGCTCAGACTTTGGAATTCTAGATTCTACGCTTCATCTCTTACTTGCTCTTCAGTCCTTGGTCTTTTTAAATACTCCTCCATTTTGAAACTAGCTATTAGACAGTATCTAGAGAATCATTTTCCAATCTACCCGTTGGATAAATTTGTATCAAGAAGATTTAGTAGCCATTGAGTGACAAAAATAGAATCTCAAGTTGATTTTGATTGTCTATATAAATAGAATCTTGATTTTCATGAATAGAGCTTCTCCGTTTAAAAAGTTTTTGTCTTCAAAATCCAATTGTCAATCAATTAGATTGAGTCAATCAAATCAATCTTGGTATAAAACCCAATAAATCAATAGCCATTATATGTTTTGGGCTTGTGTCACATTCTGTCAAATTGTCTAATTCTAAACTTGCTTCATTTGGGATATGTGTCTCGTTCTTAATCTTGTCACATTCTGGACGTATATCTTGTTCTGTATGTAAAGTTTGAGTCTATTTCGTTTGAAGTAGACTTTATAATCTGAACGTAAGTCTAAACATATTCAACTTCTAAACATATTCAACTTTAAGGTCTAGACACAGTCTAAATATATTCATCCAATCACTAGACACAATCTGAATAAATTCATCTAGTCTTCGACTCTTTCTTGTATAAATTTTTATAATATCATTTACACATTCTATCATATGCATAGTCTGTTACTCAATTATTAAACACATTAGTAGCTTTTGATTTATTTTGTCATCTTTAAAACATCATAAGAGATTTCCCTAATAATCCCCCTCTTTTTTATTATAATAAAACAATCTTTGAATATGAAGATGTGTAAACACACTTTTAAAGATATTAATAAATCAGGGCAATCTTAAGCACATAAATAGTCTTTAAATATGAGAGATTCCAAAAAAGCAATTCAAATCAAAAGATAACAAATAGATTGAGTATAACAATACATGGAAAGATAATAGTAAGATAATTGCAGCTTAAAAGTATCAACATATACACATATTTATATTCTCTCCCCATTTTTTGTCATAATAAAAAAATAAATAATAATAATAGAAAGGGTATCATGTAGATAATATAAAATTCAGCTCAAATTCACATAATATCTTCAAAATATATTTTGTATGAAACACAATTTCTAGAATCATCATCTTCAACAAAGTAAGTCGAGCATCAAAGATATGTAATGTAACTCATGTTCATCATATATGTTAGCAAATATCTATTAAAAATCATGGATACATTATAATTACAATTTTTGTCATAATAAAATGATAATGTAAATAAGATATTTATTAATGATAAAAGGTAATAAAAGATGCACTAACCGAATTTTGTAGATCTTAACAAGTTCTAACACATTTACATTTTTCTTCCTTCCATAATAATCAAGATCATGATCAATTCAAAAAGATTTTTCCATAATTGATCAATCATCCCCTCAATTTGTTGTCTTTTCTAGATGATCACGATTCTTCCCCCTTTCTTTTGGATTTACTTTCTCCCTTTGTCATCATGATAATATTTGCAAATAACATTTATTGCAGCTTGTGCACATTGAACAGAACGTCATTCCTTCTATTTCCTTTATAGCAACAAATTCTACAATGATCATTTAATTTTTTAAATTCGAGGTAGAAATTTATTTTCTTCAATCAAGCTCATCTTGAATTCAATCTACATAAACTCAACAAACTTTTTGCACAAATACGTTGTTATAGTATTCACATAATAAATAATGCTCTTTTTTCAAATAAATAAACTAAATAGCATATATAAGATTATCAAATATTAAATTCAAAGTTACTCAACCTTTCGTACAGCACATTAGGGGCTTGCTCAATAATTTGTGAGAATTTTGCGTAAAGAGGATAATTTACGATAATAGTACAAAATCTCCACAATTTTCGGATTGAGCTTTCCAAACTTCATATGAAATATTCTTTTGCCACCTGCAAATTATTGTATAATAGATAACAATCTTCGCAAAAATATCATGTAATACCTTCCTCCAATTTGCGGATCAAACTTGCTAGATATGAGATATTTCTAAGGATATGGTAGAGTATCCATGATTATGCAATAATATCTTTCACGATTAGAGGGATTTCCTTGAACATGAATCTCAAAAACATATTATTGATACATTTCGCAAAAAAGAAAGTAGATATTTCCATCACGTGCCAAATAGAAAAAAAGAATTGCAATGCCTTATATTTATGACGAGATATTTGCAATATAAGTTATAAGTAATCATCATGATAAATGCATGTAGAAATTTGCAAGGTGGGATGACAAAAAAAATGTATTCTCTTATCCAAGGTATATATTTGAAATATACCATGATTTAAAGATGATCATTACCAATCTCGCATGAGATACTTTTCTTATTGTATCATGATAAATTTGCAATCATTCTTCCTTCATGGAGTTTCCTGCAATAAACTTATTTCCTTTTTGGTACCCTTGTATTTGGATCCTTCCTTGACGTTAGAGCAAAATGTGAAATCTCCATAAGAACTCAATGATACTTTCCCAACTCGTCTCAATAAAGTATTTAGGGAGAATAGATTGCATAATAATATCTCGAAAAAAAAAAGAAAAAAAATCTCACTAAATAAAGCATCATAAGATTAGAGAGAATAATATCATTGAGTATTTATCTAATCGATCAAATTATTTTTAAATTGAAAGCAAGATATTAATCAATCAAATTATTTAAACAAATTCCATCTTACGAATTACCAAAAATGTGCATCTTGAAATTCGAGCCCTCTAAGGGATGAATGAATGTGAATTTCGTCAATGCATTATTGGTTGATCTCACTTGGAATTGATCACTCCTGAGATACTGACCTTGAGGGGAAAGGCTAATGAGGACAAAACTCGTATAACTAAAGAACTTGACCTAGGAAAATGACTTAACCATGAGACTTGCGTGAGGATGATCCTATAGATAGATAGGCCGATTTCAAGGACGACTAGAATCGATTCATAGATAGAACAAAATAGAACAATGGGTGATTTCGTTTACTGTTATCGAGCCCGCGAACGACCCTAAGTCGATCCTCAGTAATCGTGTACTTTGAAATAAGAATCTATTCTCCACAATTTCTTGTAGTCAAGGATGTCCATGTGTCGAGATGTCTTGAACGTGGTTTGGTAAGAGTCGGTTATGCGTCAAACCTCAAAGCCGCCTATCAATCTGAATTGTACCCAAAATGGCATTAGGGCGAAATTGAGATGGTATGAGAACCCAAGATTGGACTTTGAATTATCGGGAATGTCCGAGATGGACTTCAGATGTTGCTACTTCGACAGTCGGTAGTGCCAGTCAAGCTAAGTGTTGGGAAAAAGGACTTATGAACCGAGGAAGCAAGCTTGTGAGGACTTGAGCGAGCAAAGCCAATGTGGGCCTTAGGCCCAAGGTGGGACAGCCAACCAAGGTACACCCAAGATAAGCAAGTGAGCCCATTGGGCCCAACCCACCATTTTATCTTTCAAGCCCATTAGTTAACCTTAAACCATTTTGAGCCTAATCAATTCTCAAGCCCATTTCTATTCATTTCCTAGCCCATTTCTTAGGCTCACTCCTCATTTTCAACCCAAGGGCAAATTGGGAATTTCTGCAAGGTGGAAATGACCATTTGGATAAGTCAAAGGATGAGGATGAAGATGAGGTCACTTTGCATGGGGGCTTGGGGCAAGCTTTATTGGCCTTAATGGAGGTGTGATACCAACTCTCCCATCACTCTCTCTCCTCCTCTTCAGCTAAAGAAATTTGTAGCCCCTTCTCTCCTTCCTTCCTACTTCTGCTCCAACTAACCTTCCTCCAAAAAAAGGAGTTAATTGTTACCTACCCATGCGAATAAGCTCCCATGCCACCCACCACCGTGCTCAAGACATCCAAACCATTCACTTGGAGTCAACCGTTCGTCGATCAAAGCCGCTGTTGACCCGTTGGTCGGCCAAAAGCCAGTGCTCGCTAGACCACCTAGCAACTACCTAGTCTACACTATTACACCTTCACAGCCTATTTCCTTCCATTCTGACCCTACCTTCGCCCAGATCAGCCACCAGCAGGTCCCCCTCGACCCCAAGGTGCCGCCGATCGTCGACCAATCCCTCGCCGAAGCTCCGGCCAGCTGCCTAACTCCTTTTCTCCTCTTACGCAGTTCGGTTTCCTAGAGTTGCAGTGAGAGGCAGAGCTTGTTGCTGCTATTTCAGCCCTAGGACCACCTTGGATCGTTGTGGTTGAGGTTCCCATGTGTCGCCTTCGTCACTTCCGCCGCCACCGCATCCATGTCTCCGACTCTCTTAATGGTGAGTTTAGCTCCTAATTCATCATTAGTGTCTAAACTTGCTTAGGCTTGGTATAATTAAGGTTAATTCTAGTTTAGGAGATTTAATTAAGTTATATTAGCCCTAAGATAGGTGGTTTAGATGGATGGTTAAGATTAATTTAGTTTAATCTTGCTTATTGTTAATTAATTATGGTCTACGATTAATTAAGTTTTCCTAGCCTTAATTGAATTATTGTTTTATTGAATTCTGAATTTAATTTATTAGTTAGGAAATTATGGAATTTCACTGTTCATGATGTATTGTTCACAAGTACCGTTCACACGTACTTTTCACAAAGTACTATTCACGCGCATTGTTCATCTGAGAGTGAAAAGTTGTCTAATATCATGTGTTTTAATCCTATGAAGTGAATGGATGTGTAAATGCATGGGCATCCACATGAAACAAGTGATTTTCACAAAAAGGGGAAAATGGTTTGTCCGATGGACACCGAAATGGACCATCTTTAAGAGAAAATGATTTGAAATTGTATAGGTAAGCATTGTGCATTGGCTAAATGCTCAAAGATAAAAAGGGAGTCTTAGTGGTGTACTTACGTGATCAAAAGTTGAACCATCACCCAACGGAAGTTTGGGGCGGATACCCGGTAGGAGTTGGAAGCCGGTCATAGTAAATTCTGGACCAATGTCCCTTTTTGGGATACCATCTAGGCGGAAGTTTTAGATGTTGCCGTGCCCGACGGGCGGACAAAGCCCGATTTTTATCGGTAACCCAACAAGAGTCGAATGATCGCTGACTAAAAAGTTAGCTATAGCTAAGAGGTCATAAATAAGTAGAACAAGCGTGAGTGTTGAGATGGTCGGGCCTTATTATGAGGAAAAATTGTGTGGCACAATATGGGACGTATCATAAAGATTTTACCTTATAATCGAGACCCGTGTGATCGATTGATGCATGATAGGTGGCGCACTAAAGTGCAAGAACGTATGAAAATCATGGCATCATTGGTTTGGTTATGCATGAGTTGAGCACACTATTTATGGCATGCACACATGAATCGATAACATGCAAGGTGTAGCAATGGCTAGGTGAGATCGCTTATGACACGACTCATATGTGATTGATGAACTGCATCATCTAATGGCCATGTGCATTGCGTGTATTGTGTTGAGATTTAACGTGAAGGGTATCACATACCGAGTAAGGTTGCTTGCAAACCAATTTGTTGATTGTTGGTTGTTAATCATGGTTTGTTTGTGGGGTGGTTCTAGAGAGATACCTTAAGTTGAATTAGTGTTGATATCGGGAGCTTAAGGGAGGACTCGTTGAGATTTTATCTCACTAGTTATTGTATAACCACTTTCAGGTCCTTAGGATGGCGCTTCCACCAATGAGGTTTAGTATCCCTAAGGACTAGGATATTGTCGTGATGCACCACCACTTCCTAGGTTGGGCGCATTTGTACAAGAAATATCTCTCCACCATCTGGGTAGTTGAGGGATTAGGGTAGTGGATACCCCATAGGTTCTTGGCATGGTTCATCCAAGATGGCAATTTACTGATCAGTCCCTTGAGAGATTTTGACGGGCCGTTCGATAGGGGCCTCGAGGACACTAAATAGGATCCCATGGAGCTAGACCCTCCGATGGTGCAATGGAGAATCCTAGCCCCACTTCACTAGTGATTGACCCGTACGCCTCCAACTCTAACTCAATGTGATCTAAGTCCGCTAGATCCAAGTGACTATAGTGCTGAACCCGAGGGTTCATTTTGTGTACAGTTAGATTAGCCTAGCATATTTTCTTTTTGGTCTATTTTAGAGGATGGATCAACCCCTCTGTTGAGCTTGTAGATCGAAAGCGATCCTTGTAGGTTAATCCAATATAAAAATGTATATATGTGCAAGTAAAGGTTGTTGTTGTTGTTAAAGTAGTTGTTGTAGCTTTTGTTGTTCATCTCTCTATCCCTCATGATTGCTTGATTGTATGTTTGATTGGGAGGGGGTTCGTTTTACGCTTGCGCATAATGAAAGATTAAATTGAATGGTCATCGACGAGTCCTAGGATGTCACTTTCTATCGACCAAGAAAGGGGTTGTTGTGTGCCCGGAGTTCGAGGCATAACAAAAAATATAGGGATAAATGTTCTAGAAGTCTTACAACTTGTCACGAAAATGCATTTAAGTCCTAAAACTTACAAAAAGTGCATTTAAGTCCTAAAACTTGTCAAATTATTTTAAATGAGTCCTAAAATCGATGCCATTAGCCTTTTTTCGTTAAAAATGCTGACGTGGCATTTTAAATAATTTTTTTTTTTCCACGTGGATTTTTTAAATTATGTTTTATTCATTTTTAAAAATTTTAGATTTAAAAACTAAAAAAATTAAATTTATTCATTTTATCTTATTTTCATCAAAAACTTTTAAAAAAAGGTAAAATATTTATTAAAAAAAAAAGCATCTCCTCTCCCCCCCGCCGCTGTCGCCACCACCCATCGTCGGAGGGGTCGGGCGACAGTCGCCGACCCTGGGCGGGGGTGGCCGGGCCTCACCGGCCCCATGCGACGGCCAACAACCGTCGCCCGCCCTAAGCAAGGCCTCGTCGGCCCTCGCTCGGGACCGACAAGGGTTGCCAAATCTGGGCGAGCCTCGCCGGGGCCGACGGGCCTCACCCGCTCGGGGTTGGCCCCCGTGAGGGCCATTGCCTAGGGGGGCAATGGCCACCGGCCCCCCGCGAGGGCCAGTGGGCCAAGATCTAGGCACCCATGCTAGAGCTAAGCAAGGGTGCCCCGATCTGGGCCCGTCGGCCCTCACAAGGGGCCGGCGGCCGTCGCCCCCCCTGGGCGAGTCGTCGCCAACCCTCACGGGATCCCGACAACCGTCGCCCCCCTAGGCGAGGCCTCGTCGGCCCTCACTCGAAGGCCGAGGCTCACCCAGATCTGCGATCCTCGCCGGCCCCAAGCGAGGGCCGATGAGGCCTCGCCTAGGGCGGGAGAAGGTCACCGGCCCTCGCCTAGGGCTGATGAGGCCCGGCCACCCCCACCCAGGGCCGGCGATCGTCGCCGGCCCCTCCGGCAATGGGCGGCCGCGGCCGCGGTGGCGTGGGAGAGGAGCCGCGCTAATTTTTTTTTTTTAACAATTTTAAAAATAAATTTTTTAACTTTTCTTTATAGTTTTTGTGGAAAATAAGATAAGAATAAATTTACTTAGATAAGAATAAATTTAATTTTTTAGTTTTTAAATATAATTTTAAAAAAAATGGATAAAAATTAATTAAAAAATACACCTGGAAAATAAAAAATTATTTAAAATACCATGTCAGCATTTTTAACGGAAAAGGCTAACGACGTCAATTTTAGGACTCGTTTGAAATAATTTGACAAGTTTTAGGACTTAAATGCACTTTTTGCAAGTTTTAAAACTGAAATGCATTTTCGTGACAAGTTGTAAAACTTCTGGAACACTTATCCCAAAAATATATTACACAATTCTTCCTTCAATATAACAATTCATAGAATATGGTCATTATAAAGTCTAAATCTCGAAGCACAAGGAGGATATATTGAATATCAAGTATAATGAGAATTTTTAAATTATGTACCCAAACAAAATTGACAATTAAAAAATATACATTTCTTAATAAATTCTCTTTCTTCTTTTCCTTTATTTCCTAAAAAAACAACTCATCTTTTCTTTGGTACCCAAATTTTCGTGGGTCCGTGAGAGTTAGTAGAGTATACTATTTTTACTCAATCTTTCTTAACAGGTCTCAAGATTTTAGAACATTTTTTCTCAAAGTGTTTTGAGTCTCAACAATTTGAACACTTAATGGCATTCAACCAACAGGCTTTGTAAAAATCCTTTGAAAATGCTTCTTGTACTCAAGTCTAAAAGATCTTTGGCTAAGTCTCTCTTGACTTTAGGAAAGTCTATTAGAGAATCACTTTCCTTATTAAAATCAAGTCCCAACTTGTTATAGTAAGGTACTTGTATATAATCAATGTTCGCTCAAACTTTGGAATTCTAGATTTTATGCTTCGTCTCTTACTTGCTCTTCGGTCCTTGGTCTTCTTAAATACTCATCCACTTCCAAACTAGCTGTTTGACAGTATCTGAATAATCATCTTCCAATCTACTCATTGAATAGATCTGTATCAAGAAGATTTAGTAGCTGTTGAGTGACAAAAACATAATCCCAAGTTAATTCGGATTGCCCATATAAACAGAATATTGATTTATATGAGTAGAGCTTCTCCATTTAGAAAGTTATTGTATTCAAGATCCAATTGTCAATCAATTAGATTGAGTCAATCAAATTTATCTTGGTATGAAATCCAAACCAAATCACTAGTTGTTATACATTTTAAGCTTGTGTCATGTTCTGTCAAGTTGTCTTGTTTTGAACTTGCTTCATTCTAAACTTTTCACGTTCTAGACATATGTCTCGTTTTAGACCTTGTCAGGTTTTAAACTTGTGTCTTGTTTTGTATATAAAGTCTAAGTCTATTTCGTTTGAAGTAAACTTTACAATCTGAACATAAGTTTGAACATATTGAACTTCTGTATATATTTAGCCTTAAGGTGTGAACATAGTTTGAATATATTCATCCAATCTTTGACACAGAAATATATTCATCCAATCTTTTGACTCTTTTAAGTATAATCTTTGACAATATCCTTTACACGTATTATCATCTGCATAGTTTGTTACTCAATTATTAAATACGCTAGTAGCCTTTAATTTACTTTGTCATCTTCAAAACATCATAAGGGATTTTCCTAACATATACTACTCATTTTATTGCAACACTTTGAATTATTTATTATGTCAAGTGTACATTATTTCTTGGCCTTCACTTTTCTTGTTCATTCTATCTTGGAGTTGATAGCTTATTCTAATGCCGACAAGGCCGATGACCCTTAAGATCATCACTCTATTATGGACTGTTATTTCTTTTTGGGCAACTTACTTATCTTCTAGTGTAGCAGGAGGGAAACTATTATCACTCATTCTAGTGTAAAAGCTGAATATCGATCTCTTACCAACAAAATGTCAGAATTATTATAGTTGCAATGGTTGCTAGAAGACATGGGAGTGCATCACAATAGCGGAACAATCATTCATTATAAGGATTGAAGTGGTATCCAAATAGCACAAAATAATGTTTTCACAAGCACATCAAACACATTGAAATATATTGTTATTTCATTGGGTATCGTGTGTGTAAATGGCATTGTACCGCTCATCTCAACTACATCTGCTCACCAAAACTATTGATATCTTCAGTAAGACACAGCCACTAGACATTTTCTAGATCTCTTCTCCAAACTCCAATTAATTTCTTTGAAGTCATCTTGAGTTTGAGGGATATATTAAATTATACTAGGATCTAGTTAATTGTAATTTACATTAACTATACTTAATTCGAATTGTATTCTCCCCCTATATAGAGGGGTAGTGTATCTTTAATTTTGTAGTATACAAAATATTACATTTTTCTATCTATTATCACAATCTCAACCGTAACCACGGCTAGCGTTATAGTGGTGCATTTTTTATTTGTTTGTTTTACCCTTTTTACATTTGCCATGTTGCATTGGTGACATTGGCAAATTTAAAGACAATCTGATTCCTCAAGCAACAAGAGCCATTCATGACATATTTCGAGTAAATAAATACGAAGTTAATTTCGCTTTCCATTTTTCCCCAATATTATTGACTAAAGATTTTACCTCTCTTAAGAAGTGATGATTCCCCCGTTCAAAAAAGACAATATAGTAAGGAGAATTAACAATATATGTTCTCTCTCCCGAACCTTTCACCTAGAGATTGAGTGAACTCTAATCGTGCAAATGCATATTTCTTGCTTTAGATCAATTTTTAATCACAATCATTACAAGTTTGAATTGTTATCGTATGTGGATTGACAACCGGACGATATGGTCCATTCCACCTAGTTCTCACCAAAATCACTCTCTATGAACTCAAAGGGGCGAATAAAAAAGCGAAACAAAAGAAACGAAGATTGAAAAAGAAGAAGAGAAAGAACTGACTTTAGTAGCCATGGACTTACTGGCAAGTACAAGAGATGCAAAATTACTACAAGATATTGACGCATGGTCACGTATCATTTGTTCATTCTCGTCGCCAAAGGACATGATTCGTGTCACAACAAATGATACAAGGCCACGTAGAATTTTTTGCTTGTCAATACTTGTAAATATTTTGTTTCTATAGCATATTACTTAAATCTCCGGAAGATCAATAGACTAAAGTTAGGTCACAAGATCTTCTCCAACTTGCTTCTCAATAGCTTTAAGAATTGCTTGAGCAACGTCACTAGCCTCCAGGGCTTGATCTTGAGCAACAACCAGAGCTTCCATAGAGAAAAAATGGTCGCAAGAAACCGTAGCTTGCAAAACATCAAGACCCATTTCCTCTAGGACTTCCAAGATTGAAACAAGCCCATCTTCTCTTCTCTCACATTCGACTTTCACTTCGAATCTGTCCCCGATTTTTTGTACCTTCACCTGTTGAAAACCCACTTGAAGTAAGACTTGGAGTCTCCATGACTTCAATATCAGGCATTAGAGCAATGCTAAATAGACACTAACTCATTCAGTTTCTCTTATTTAAAGATGTTCTAATAGATTTGGCCTACAAAAATGACGACCACAGACCAATTTGAGTACTCTCATATGTAGAGAGAGAGAGAGAGAGAGAGAGACCTTGGGTTCCCTCATATTCTCGAGGAGGAGTAGGCATCGTTTCTTCACAGCTAAAAGGTTTGAGTACTCTCTTCGGATGGCTTCCAACTTGAGCTTGAGCTTGCATATGTTGGTTAAATAATCCGAAATCAATGAACTCTTCCTTACCTTCACATCATTAGCAAGAAGGAAAGAGATTGTGTCACAGCACAAGCATCAAAACCTACTTCATACAAGTAAAGAAGATTTAAGAGAATGAACAAAGAAAAAGAACTTTGGCACTATTTTCACCATCACTCACAGATTTTGAGTTGGCTAGGATTTGTAAGATCTGAAGCTTTCTCCTCCTCAATGCAAACCTCTTCCTGATCCTATGGGTATTGTTGGCCAACTTCTTCCTGATCCTATGGGTATTGTTGGCCATCTCTCTCTCTCTCTCTCTCTCTCTCTCTCTCTCTCTCTCTCTCTCTCTCTCTCTCAAAAATTTGAATGTGGTAAGATGGACTTAAATAGCACGTGGAAGGAATGAGAGGGTACGCTTGTAGAGATAGGTGTGTCTTGGGATCCTTCAACTAGACATGCTACTATACCCTTGTCTTATATGAAAGTGGAGTCTGCCGATCGAATTATTTAATTTAAAGGAGATAAAAAGCAAAACACGAGATAGTAAAATAAACAGCTATATATTATAGTCACAAACTGTTTCTTACTGAATTCCTTGGCTTACCCGTGAAAATGCGAGAACTTCTAATGTTAATTTGTTATTTTAATTATAGAAATGAGAAACTTCCACATTCGACCAAACAATAGAATCTTGAAGAATGTTCGTCATGTGTATAGTTCCCACCTTGCATGACAGCGAATATTTGCTGAATTATATATATATATATATATATATATATATAGATATATATATGTGTGTGTGTGTGTGTGTGTGTGTGTTTATAGACACTTTCTTTTTTTCTTTTTCTTTTTTAATAGGGTGTTCTTTTGGCTTTATTTTCTTTATCCTGATGTGGGTACAATCACCCCGTGACGCATATGCGTCCTTTGTGTTTGAATGTGTCTTTTCTCTCCTTATTCCGTGAAAAATCAATAAAGCCACTGCCATGGGCAGCTTCACTTCATCTTAACGAAATTACATTTTTGCCATAATTCACTTGCATATATCATCTTCTTGTCCATTTATCACTTTATATTTATCACATCCGCTTTATCCCTAACATTCATGGTCATTCTAAAATGAATTTGTTCACGGAGATTGTTCAATATATGCGTCGGGTGTTAGTGTTAATGAGCCCAACTTGACAAGATACTTGAGTAGTTCAAGTTTGAGCTCAACTCCATTCCAATCTTGAATAGTCCTCGAGTCAAATTAGCCACTGAGTAATTCGGCTAGGTTTGGATTTAGAGCGAGAGATAAAAGACGTTGTGTAAGAATTATAATCATCAGTAAAACCAAAGAAAAGACATTTCGCTGTCAAACTCGCCAATCAGTGAACTCTTTTTGCATGGGCAAGAAAGGAAAGAAGAAAGTGATAAAACTGGAGGACAGTCAGTAGTGATCAAAGAGAGAGAGAGAGAGAAGACGCTCTAGAGTTCACGGGCCTCTCGTTTGGTTCCTCCTTGTCTGCTGTACGAACACCGAACAAGAACCCAAAAAAAGCCAAGAGAGACACGCAAAAACACTCTGTGCTCCTGGTCGATCAGGGGCAGCGCTAGTGGCCGCGGGTCACATGCTCTGACGATCCTCATCTCCTCCCCCCTCCTGTTTTATTCCTCATCTCCTTCCCTTTTTCCTCTTCTGGGGCTCCGGGGTCCCCCGAGAAAAATATGCTCTCTTTTCAAAACCATCCTTTCGCTCTGCAACAAACTCAAACCCCACCCACCTGCATTATGCTTGCTTGCTTGGCTTGCCTTGGCTTTGCCATGCTCACGTATGTAGGAACAGGGCTGAATCGGGTTTGGTACGACTGACGCCGATTTCGATTCCATATTTGACAAGTCTCATGGTACATGGAAATTCAAAACCCGTCCAACATGAAAAGATTTGTCGTAGGGCATTTTTGAATATCATTGTAAAGGTATATAATAGAGTCACTTTAATCAATTTTAGTGCTTTAATATTAGATGTATTAATTTGAATTTTGTAGCATAGTTTTGAAACCTTTAGTTAATATACTAACTGAACCATACCCAATCACTGCGTTGACTTCTGTAAGTTTAAGGATAAAAATCCTCTAAATTATAAATGGTAACTATATGGAATTCACCCCTTTAGAATATCTGCTTAACTTATCAATACCATAACGTCAGCATTCGAATATCTGCTTAGCTTATATTTCCTTTCTACTCTCTCTATCCAATCCCTTAAGTTGCAGAACCTGCCATGCCACCTACTGCCGGTCCATTACCGCAATTGTGACCTCTGCCACCGCCACGCCACCACCAAACCCTGTACATGATGTAGGCGGCCACTTCCCCAACCCTCTTCTTCGACTCTCCATTATCTCTGTTTAACGTCTGATCAATGGTTAGACCCTGGACCAGAGGTCAAAGGCCTCGGAGGCCTCGGAGTATGAGGTTTTGGAGATCCTATTTTGGGATCTTTGACCTCGGATTTGAGATGTGAAGGTGGATCCATGAGGATGGAGAACGTATTGAGAGAGACAAAAGAGGGTAGTGGCCATGTGTTTCATGAACCGGAAGATATATGTACGCACAGTAATGCTATGAGTTATATTTACCTTCATCCGTGGTTGGAGGAATCCTTCAACTAGCCATTTGATTGGTTGTTTACGCATGTGAACATCACCCACATTATATTTAACTGAGATAAAACGTGAATGATATTTATAACTTGTAACCCATTAAGTAAAAGCATGACTGAAGGATATAGGTCTTGTTGTACAATGAATGATAAGCCTCTTGGGTCTACACACCGTTATACTACAAATTCTACGAAAACGCATGTTGCCATGATTAACTGTCAAAATTATTGGTACTTGGATTTAAAAAATGAAAAATTCTTATCAATTAAAATAATAAGTTTGGCATGGGAATATTTTCCACTGCACATGAAAATCTTATATTCAATACAAGCAATTTTTTTTTAGTATAGGATATCGAAACTGCCTCCTCAACTTGAATAATCTCTAGTTAATGCAAGCAACTTGTCCACATACATTGAACGGGACTCTACCTATAGAATGACAGGCAAAGCCCTCAAACATACATTGTATGGGAAACATTTGTGACCAATCGAGCCAAAAATATGCGTCACCCAAATTAAGCGGTAATCACAACCTACCCCTTCCAATTCAATTTAATCCCTTTATAATTTTTTATACTATATGTACATCTACATCTACAAAGAGCCTGCATGGATTTGGAAAATGTGATGAGGGAAGAATGGAATTTTCTCTTTATGTCCATGATCGGATCCCGCAGGAAATAGGTTAGTGTTTTACAGCTGCTGCATGCTTCCGGGTTTTCCTCTAATGGCATAGTACATAGAGGGAGTTACATATACTTCGAAGAATACGTAAGAAACAGTAATATTGGGTTTTGGGCATATAAGTTTCATCTGGAAAATGAGAATCTAATCTTATCACCCGTACATCTTATTACAATGACAAGACCCATCGACTTTCGATGTTTTTCTGTTCGTTCTTCACAGGTTGAACAACTCAAACGGCAAAAAGCAACATTGGCTTTTAGCAGCTCAGCATCGTTCCTTAAATCACTCTATTTTCAAAGTGTTCTGTTCTCACGCCCTGCGCTCTATATACACTGACGGGAGGTAGGGTTTGCTGTCTAGTGTGTCCCCTGCTTTTCTGATATTTCAACGTTGTGTGTAAGAAGCTCCTCCAGCTTTCAAAATTTCTTTGGCCATTTGTGTTTATTTGATCTCTCTCTCTCTCTCTCACATTCAGCTGGTGATGGGTTAACTTTTTGGTCTAATTTTGTCTTCTTGCTCATGATCTCTTTGCTCTTTCCCAGTGAATCCGGAGTCACATGAGCATACTGGAAATTGCGAAAAGTAGGACGCTCTTCAAAAAGTGGGATTTGTTTAAAACACACGGCCACGGGCTTGTCTTGAGCGTGTTGCGTTTGGTTTCTAGCTAGGTCAAGGAAAAGATTTGGAGATTAATGATATTTCACCTTAATTCTCAACTTGACACTCCCTATTGTGTTTCTCACTTGCTCGAAGGGTGAATTTGAATTATTATATTTGTACGTTCTCTTGATACCATTTTTCAAAGCATGAAACTATGCGTGCTCCGGTAATGGTGTTCTTGGATGATGAATTATTTCATAAATAGTTAAGGTTAGTGGAGTGCTAAAAAGGTCATTTACTTTGTATATGGCAATTTTACCCATTGGATAATGCTTATCTTTTAAAAGGGGAAAATTATTCACAAAAAGTTTTAAATCTATTGTACGATAGCCTATTCAGTCCCAAGCTTTTGAATCTGACAAATTCAATCATAAATCTTTTAATGATTTGTCAATATAATTCTTCCTACCAAACTTAGTCCAAAATCACTAACGTGGTCATTGGCGATGTACATGGTATGTTCAGCATTAACATGACTAATTTTTTATTATTTTATAATTATTTTATAAATTTTATGATTTTTTTTTGAATTCATTGTTCATATTCTCATAAGGCTCATCAAGGTCTCAACAATGACCAGCAAAGGTCACTAGCCACTGGAGAGGGCTTGCATGCCCTTGCCCATGGCTAGATTTGGCCGACCCTCCCAAATCTCCTCCCAAATCTAGGCAAAGGCCATGAAGCCCTTGCTGCGACTCTCATTCGCCATCACTAAAGCCCCAACTCCCCCCCCCCCCCAAACCAAAAACACCAACCGGAAGATGAATGGGGAACAAAAACAGTATAGGAAAAGATTATACAAATAATGAAAATATATGTGTGTGTGTCTATATATATATTAACGTCAATCATACTACGTAGAACGGCTGACAGTAACATTAGCAATTTCCAATCAATTGAGGTTAAAATGATTGTATTGACAAATTATCAAAAGATTTGGAGTTAAATTGGCGAAACTGAAAAAATTAAGATTAAATCACCATTTTTAAAGTAAATTTTAGACTTTTTGAATAATTATTTCTCTCACAAAGTATGAAAATTATAATGTATTGTTTCTGTTAAACTTTTACGGTAGAGAGCTCGAGTTATATTTGGAGGGCGGGGGTAGGGATCCCTCCTCTCCACGCCTCACTGCCAATTCTATCTACAGGCTTGCCTTTCGTGAAAAGTTAAAAACTCCCATTACTTTTCGAAAACGAAAGCTTGAAACTTTGGTACGAAATATAACGAGGTGATTAAATTAAGAAAAACTCTTACAATTCTAATAGTAAAACCGAATGATTAGTTTTTCCGTATCTAATAAAGTCAAAAATAGCATCTTCACATCATCGATATTATCACTTTTTTGTTGTTTAGCAGCAGGTGGTGTCTGGCCAAGCATTAGTGTCATGATCTACAAGGTACCCCAAATTAAGATGATTCACGTTTAAAACAAATTCAAGAAAACAAGGAAGGTGCGTTCTTAGCATAACTTAAAAGACTACATTTGAGGTCTTGTCCAAACCTCAGGATCCCTCACATGTAAAACAATTAAAGAGTAAAGCTGGGTACGAGGCTCAAAAAATATATTGTACCAACACTGATAAATAAACAAACATACCGAAACGTTAAAATAAAGATAGTAGTCTGACACCCCCATCACATTAGTAAACATGCACAAACAGGTCCTATTGGTGTGAAAAAAAATTCAGATTCAAGAAAACTTAGAAGGCAAGGTATGCTCTCTCCTTTGTCAAGGCATATATAAGATTGGGGATTTATATATGGTATACCATCAATATAATTTTTTATACAAATGACAACGCTCATCTATTAACGTGACAAATTCATTTATGAAAATTAACAATTATATAGATGTTAGTATTTGAACATTATTTATGTAATTATTTTTCTACACTGCAAATTAAGAGTCTTAAGTTTTAAGTGTTAAAGTTTGTCATTTTCTTCTTCTTTTTTCCAATTTTCCCCCCTTTTTTTTTGCCTTCTCTCTTATTTTCCCCTTTCTCCCCATGCCATTTCATATAACCCTTGCCGCCGTCATCCTCCACGGCCAGCCACCACGACCACCATCGCATCATCATCATCATGTGTGTGTAGTCGTTGCTTGCCAAGACCACAGCAGCGTTGTCAATCATCCGTGACCTTGCATTGGTGGTGGTACCCCTCCGATTTGAGGTCCGTGACCGTCGATGACCTCATGTCAGGATGAGAGAAAGTGTGACAACCAAATTTTTAGTGAATGGTTAAATTAATTTGTTTAATGTTGTGTTGAGAAATGGGATTTGGTTTAGTTGTTGAATGGTTAAATTAATTTTCCTATCTTTAGATGAATTGTTTGCCGAAACTTTATTTTTGCTGAGTCAAAAAGCATAGCACAGGTGGCTCCCTATGGCCCTTGTTTGACAAGTGGAGTGTGACTATTCAAACTTGCATGGTCCACCGCCAAAGAAGTTTACGCATTCAAGATGAGTTGTGGATTCTTGAAATTGAGAGAATTGGCGAGAGAGAAGAGTTTTGTAGTTAGAAATATAAAGGAGAGAGAGACCCTAAGAAAAGAAAATAAAAGAAAGGAAAGAGAAAAGCGAAGCTCGTCCGTGAACACACGGAAAAGAAATCGTACAGAAAATTGAGTAAGCTTTGCACGGACACGCTTTGAACTTCTCAGTAAGCCGAATCAACTGAAAATTGTAACGCCTGACAAGTATTCAAGCCTATTATTCATTTAATCGGAGTAATTTTCAAAATTAGATTTCAAATTTCGAATTTTGTGAAAGTTGAACTGCGAGATTCAATTGAGTAGCTATTGAGCTTTAGATTTATATGGAAATTGTAAACAAGGACATCGTGGAGCTATGGGATTTAAGAACATTGATTTCGAAGTACAATTCGATCAAAATGAATATTTGATATTTTGCATTTGAATTACGTGTAGTGTACAATACGCGCATACGCATAATGAAGAAAGATAAACGATCATGATAGACAAGCTTTTTTCATTATCGTGTAGTTGTCATTTTTATCAATGAATAATCGTGATAAGTCATTTTGTTTGAGTAGTATAACTTGATTTTTTACATCATGTTTTGATTAATTGATAGGAACACGAGTGCATCGACTCGAGTAACTATTGTAGGTTGTTTTTCAATTTTTCCAAGTAAGTAGAGCTATCTCTTCTATAAATTTATAAACTAATGTCTTAAAAGCGATACATATTTGATATACTATGAGTTATGAAATAGTATGTTTGTTAAATAAAAATCTAGACTTGACATTTACTACGTTTTAGTATTTGTGAATGGTTTGTGAAATGTTTTCGAAAATGTGTTACAAAAGTTTATATATATAAACTTAATTTATGAAATGAATTCCAAAGTGTTGTGAGAATTTTTTTGTGAAAATATATGTATTCTATTTGATAAATGAAGCTGAGAATATTATATTTTTGATTTGCAAAACCTTGTTTGTAAAATAATTACAAAAAGCTCTTATCTTGACTTTGAGTATGGTTGGTGAAAGGATATATATGGATTTGTGAAATGCTTTATAAAATGCATTTTATTGATAAATTGAATTGTGAAAGGTGATTTGTTTTAATGTAAAACTAGTTTATCAAATCAATTATGATTTTATGGGATTATTGGAGAATGAGATTTATGCTAATGTCGCTATGATTAAAACTAGGGGTGTGCATGGTCCAGGTGGGCGGTTCCCGGCCTAAAATCGGGAACCGCCCACTAATAACCGATTCCAAAAAATTGGAACTAGGAACCACCCGTTAGTTGTATAGATCCACCCGAGAACTAAACCGCCGGTTTAGTCCGATTCCGAGTGGATCCATGGAACCGATCTTACCAATAATAATATTTTTTTTCCAAATCCCACCGTGAGTACTCTTCATATTGAGTAATATTTTTCTTTAAATCGAACCAACTTAATTAAGAGTACCATTTTTCTTTATTTTATTGGAAAACACTACCAAATAAGAGAAATAGGTTTTTTTGTCCTTTTTTGAATCATTTTAGTTGAAATCTAAAATATTTTTTAAGTTCAAGGTTCTATATGATTGTTATAAGTAGATTGTCTTTTCCTTTATCCCCCAACCGTGCTCAATCTCTTACAACATTTGCTTTATTGAATTCTTTCTATAGAAACAATTCCACCGATATTCCACATATTCTTGAACATAATGTCCTATGTGAGTCTCAGAAGTATCCTTTAAATGAGCCATTTGTTGAGTTGCTGAAAGGCAGCTTACACAATTTACTAAATTCTTATAAAAACATGGAAACTGTAAGAGAAGATGGAGCCCTAAAATTTTAGGTTTGCTAATTAGTAATTTCGAAATTTATTTTAATATTAAAAAATAATATATTATTATAATATAATCGGTCCGGTCCGGGTGAACGGATCCACTCATGGAACCGGGAACCGGACCGATACCCACTAATTCCCATAAATTAGAACCGGGAACTAGACCAGTTCCTTTAAAAACCACCGGTTTCGAGCGGTTCTAGTTCGGTTCTGGGCCGTCCGAGCGGATCTCAATTCTTTTGCACACCCCTAATTAGAACCCATTGAGGGGAGAGTATGCATATTATTGTCAAGACATCCTTCTAGATCAAACCATCAACTGATATAGGTGGTAAACCTAGCCAAGTAGGGTGAATTTGGTCGCTTTTGTCACGGGTGCTAAGCTTAACCATAATTAGATACTAAGCATTAAATTTTTAATTGGAATGGACCATCGACATGTCATTGATGAGATTAATTAATGATTTAGACCATTGATGATTAATTTGTTATTGTGAGTTGATATTGTCATTGTTCTCATATGTAAAAAGGTTATTGGAAGAATATTATCTACTTGATATTTCACATATATGGTACTCTAACTTTGGGATGATGAATGATGATATTGTTTTATAAAGATGCATAGTAAATGTACAATCTGCTTAAAAAAGATGTATTACTCTCTAAGCTATTTTTGTTCATTTATTTCATCTTATCATGTTTTTCAGGTTTTTTTATTAGCATCATGCAGGATGAGAGTGCTAATAGCAGAAAACTTGTGGTAGTCAAATTTTAGGTGTATACATACATATTATTAGATCATAGAAACTTTGCTATGTTGATTTGAGTTTGAGACTCTATCTTTCAGGTGGAGAGAAGAACGGCCATGTCTATAGTGTGACAGAAACAAGTTGGATTCTAGCAAAGAGAGAGAGACCACGAAAATGTCAAAAAAGGTGCAATGGCACCAAAGAAAATAGAGTTGGCATTGTCGGGGCTATTGAAAGGAGAAAAGGTTAGTCCCACACTCATGGGCAAACTCCAATAGGTGTGGTTTGTCGGGAAAACTCCCTATTTTATTTTAGTAATTCCAAAACTATCTTTGATTTAATATCTATTTGATAATTGTAGATGTTATTCATGTTAAAGTAATGGTAATTCCAAGAAGACGGTGACAGTGTCGTTGGTCTACGAAGTACAGTAAAGGACATTACAAGGATGAGAATCCTGACACGAGGACTTCGAGGTACCAAAATCATGTGGTCATCTAAGTAAAATCTTTATGTACTGGCATGCTTAAGAGGATCATTGAATAATGGATCACAAGCTGTCGTGCAAGGAATACGGTGGACAACAACGACAAAATAATGACGAGGCACGTACTACTATCAAGTGATAAGGAGCAACCTATCAGGCAACTATCAATTCCTAAAACGTGCCTATCAACCTTTCATCTTAGGATGACCATTGAACAAGAAGAAAATAGCTGTTAACAAACTCGGAATCCATGGCAAAAGTATTGGAGATGAGTCAAGTTATACAGCCGATCCGAACCTCAGCAATTGCTCAATCAACTCTCGACAGCTCTTAACTTTCGAGAAGCGTCTCTAATGGTTGTATTGGAGGATGAATGTGTATATGTAAAGAGGATCGAGATAGCTAGAAGGGGTATGATGGAAATTGAGAAAGTTACTATTTTATTAGTATCTATTTTTCTATCTCGGACAAACTATGCTATTACCTCTTTTTTTTTTTTTTTTGTTTTGATTATGCTACTATCTATTTGATATTCTTTCTATCGAAGAGTCCTTGTTGCGTCATAATCAGTCATAAGAGATTTTTACAAGTGTGATAGAAGTACTTTTGTTATGATAATGTGATCTATTGTCTGATAAAAATCGTACTTGTTGACTATAACATCTCTTAAAGATTATTAGTGGATTCCAGCCATTATTAAGCATGTTAGTGTGGAGAGTGGATATAGACTTTATGATAAAATCGAACAACTATAAATTGTTATGTGTTATTTTCTATCTACTCATTATTACCTATAACTATTTGATAGAAGTGATTACATGTCTAGTACTTTCAATCTATTTCTTCATACATTGCTAGCTTCTGTGAAATTTTGTTAAAGTTTTCAAATAACCTGTTTTAGGTTGTATTAGAGAGAGGGATTTGGGAGATTTTGGATCTAGGGTGATGCTGATCATATTTCATAAAATGCTGAGAAGTTACAATTAAGTTGGAAATTGGAAATTGTCCATAGTTAGGGGATCGCTATAGGTAGAATCGATAATTAAAAAAGGATTATTGTACTTCTTGACTTTATAATGTGTTACTATAAATTGATATTTATATCCAAACAGAAGAAATCTAATATAACAAAGAAAGTCGATATTTAAATAACAAAAATATCAAAAAAATATCACTAATATCTATGAATATTTCTAAAGACATTCTCTAACATCATCCAAATCGAGGTGGAAGTAGTACTGATTTTGGAAATAATGTCTTCTAATACTGTTGATGCTTGAAATTCAAAATAATTTATAGATACGAAAAGTAACAAAATTGACATGCAGACACTCCCACCTTGTGTGAGCTTGACATAACCACATCAAATATATCATTGTATTGTCGTTGTCATAGTTGGGCGCGAATAGCAGCAGAAGTTAGACTAACTTTTGACTAACTTGGGATAGCACCAAATTGCCAATACCATCAAAAGTCGCACCACCTCTTGACTAACTTGGGCAGCATCACAACGGTTGTATATCCGGTAGAAGATATCGGTTTTACACTTCCAATCATGGGTACGTCCAAGCCCTACATGAAGACAGACAGAACATGGACATAACCATGTCAACACTAGATGTGGACGTGACCACATCGACTAGAGAATTGGCGCAAGGTTAAACCAATGAGGAATGCCCAAATTGTCAATAAGATTACATTGCTGGAACATCATTGGACAAGACAAAAAATATTGAGAATCGATGTTGAGAGAGAGATTAGGCAGTAATTGAAAAAGAGTGTGATTCGGATGTGATATGCACCTGGTGCTGAGAATTGCTAGTTTTGATACCAATTTAGAACCCACAATAAAGAATAGAATTATCGCATTGTTGACTATCTAGTGTGTTAAAATTAAGAGGCACATATACCCGAACAATATGCACATGAAAGGAAGTGTTCTACTTTTACAAAGAGACTAGATATCATTAATATGTAATTATGAAGGTAAATAAGAACCTCAAAAGTTTAAACTCATGACCTCTTCCTCTAATATCATGTGAGATTTTATACTACCGTTGCCAACTTTTTTAGAGTTTAAGTTATTGGGTTAATACAGGAAAAAACTCTCAAACTGGAATATATGTGAAAAATTTACCTCAAACTAATTTTTTTTTACCATGAAAAATCTCAAACTAGTACATTTGTGACTAATTTACTCCAAATTAATTTATGAAAAACCATCCATTAGTACATATGTTTTAAATTTATCTCAAATTAATTTTTTTTTTTACCATGAAAAATCTCCTATGATACATTTGTCATAAATTTATCTCAAATTAATTTTTTGACCCTTTGTTAAATTGGATTAATACCACAAAATATCACAAAAATGGCACATCTATGACAAATAGAGGGTAAAAATCCAAATTGATATACCGTCAACTCCCACCTATTAGCAATTTGGCACTAAAATTTGACAAAAACTAACATAAGAAAAATTTATCACAAGTATATCATTTAAAAAAAAAATTGTGGCAAAAAATTAGTTTGTGGTAAATTTGTTATGGGTGTATTAATTTTAGATTTTTCATGGTTAAAATATTAGTTTATGATAAATTTGTCACAGTGTACCAATTTAAGATTTTTCATGGCATTAATCCTAAGTTATCAAATTGAGGCATAGTTTAATATTTCTAACATTAAGAGACCCTTCACTACAAATATCGAGTTGCTGCAGAATTTGGTCTATAATAGGAAATGAAAGAAACTGAAATGGTACATAATTATAAATCTTGTATTTTCGCATACAGTAAAAATTCGTAATCCTCATCAATTAAGGTATAATTGGGTAAAAGTATCGCCTCAGCACGGTTTTTCATCAAACAATCTCAAAGCAGTGCACCCAAATAATCTCATCGATTAGATCACGTGGCCTTGAGGTGAGTCCCACGTATCTAATGGTTGATGTGCACTGGATTCGTATGACCCATGCAAGCACTTCTCCACCTGAACCCTACAGAAAAAGGAATAGAAGTATCACCTGAAAAAGAATAGATTACGATTGAGTTAGCTTTCAACTAATGGGCCATATTCAACGCTCAATAACAGTCATTCACATCATTTAAATATATCAATTTTCTAAATCAATGTGCACTTAGCATTGTGTTATGAAGATAGCACAATGCACCTAACGCTCCTTGCTTTCTGAATGAACCAGTTCTAAGATCCTGATGTCACACGCATCAAGCATGCTTTTTGCGAAATCTCCAACATGTTGTCACTCAAATAGCAAGAGAATTTCGGTCTGGACGAATCTTGAAAATTTGATCTTTGGTGAGTGACACCATCAAAGCTGTTAAAAGCTCTTTAGGCAAGAACTACACGAACTAAATAACTACGTATACATAGAAGAGCACACCTACAGCCCGGTCTCTGGTCGGGTCCGTCAATCGCAGTACGAAGTAAGAGAATGCGATGTCGCCGTTCTAGGTTTTGTGCAGGTGAATGGCAGGGCAATTCTCCTTTGACAAGAGACAAGGGTAATCTGCACTTGCATGCATTGCATGCCCTCTCCTGTCTCGCCAAAGGAGAACTACGCTGCCATCCACACACACGTCTCTCCCTCTCTCGGCCACGCCCGAGTCGTCTCGCTGCACTAGACCAAACGTCGAAGTTTCGCTTTTATACAGAGAGCATTGGCACTGGAACATGGACATCCCAATTGAAAGGGAATGGCATATGCCAGTATAATTCTCCTCGAGACAGGTTGCGATGACATGAAATGGCTCGATAATGGTCCCAATTCCTTTACGCACCGCCACTGTCCCTTTACAGAAAGTTGTGGCAAGCAGAGAGCATAAAGCCTTTTACGTGTCACATTGATGTAAATTTGGAGATATGTCATATATACCATCATTCAAGAAGGGCTCTTTATGTGCACAGATGAGGATATTTTGTCCCAAAATCGCGGTGCATCGACTCCAAAATAAATTGGATCAACACACTTCTAGTCCCTGAAGTTCTATCCCCTGTGCAATATGTTAGTCCCTCTACTTTCAATTGAGTCCATTAGATCTCTGAAAGTTTGTTTTATGTACAATGCCATCACTCATTTTCAATTGGCTCCATCAAACTCTAAACTTTTGTTTAATATTCGGCATCGCCCTTCTATTAATTATCAGTAGTAAACAATCTATGGAGATAGACACCTGGGAAGAAAATTGTACTCACAAATATTGTTCGCATAACAGTCACTTGAAACTGTAAAAAGTAATGGGTATTTGTTTTCAAACGTAGCATTTTCACCTTAACTTTTCTTTCCCTATAATCATGTTCTAACCTGCTAAATCCTCCTCTTCAATGGTGCTTTTAGGCTTACTTGGCACTACATAGTTCCCATAAAAACAAGGAGGACCGGAAAACAACATTAGAACCTCTGCTAATAAAAAGATGAATAAAAAATTTCTTCATTATCTTTAGAGGCATATAAAGCAATCAGCCCTTTGTTATCTTTGTTCTCCATCCTCCTGCACAACCTTGATTGAAAGCTTGAGTAAGTAATGTCATTTTTTTCATACTAGATAATACCTTTTTTTTCCTAATTTAAGCACTTTGGACAAATAAAAAAAAAATCTTCAAATATTCCAAAATATATAATTAAACTAATCAATAGTTCATGGATGACACTGTATAAGGGTACAAATTTCAAGGACCCAATTCAAATAATTGAAAGATTAAAGATAATATCACACACTACATAAAGTATTAAAAAGTATTAGTGTCGTTATTCCAAAATAAAATAAAGTTTCGGGATATCTCATGTTGCCATTTTATTAAGGCTCACCAAAAGCTTGCAGGAGCATCCTGGAGCAAGTTGACAAGGCATATCGTGCCCCACCAGAGAGTCTAGTGCTTAATGCAATTCACTGTTTAATCACGTTTAAGGATCTCCATTTAGCCCACTACTCTAGAGAACAAAATAAAATAGTGTATTGAGTAGCTAAAACAAAACCCAAAAGGGTCGACATTCGTAAAAATTTTATTGAATTATCTATCACGAAGAGACTCGAATTCGAAATCTACCAGCCTACCAAATCATGAAAGTACTCACAATATGCATCTCTAGAAATAGACACGCGCTTCTCCAATATTTATCCAGGGAGTGTATGATGGAAAACTACAACACCCGCAAGTGATTTAGGCGAGTCTTCAAACATAGAAGAATATTTCACTAGTTTGTAATAGTCGTTGCATAAGATGTCTATTAGAGATAAATAGAATGCGGCATTTGGAATATTACTAGGTAGATAACACGAACTTTATTTTGGTAAAAGCAAAATATACGTGTTTAGCCTTCAAGACATCCCTAATCTTCAATCCTTTGGGTCACTTCAAGAGACATGGACCTGATGCCCGATGGACATGTGTGACCATTGCGATGGCCCGATATGCAATCACCTGCTGCTGAAGTTTCTGTGCTGCCGGCTATTGGGTCTGACCATAGCCCATTGATCATTCATTCTTCAGCATCCTACAAAACCCCGAAGAAATCCTTTACTTTTGAAGTTTTCTGGAATGAAGATAAGAAATGCAGTGAACTAATTTCAACAGCATGGAATTCAATCAGGGTAAATGGATCAGGCATCATCTCAAAGTTACAACATATATCTAGAGTCCTAACAAGGTGGAGTCGCTCAAAATTCTCCAGAGGTGATCTTAAAATAGCATATTTACAGCAACAGCTTCGACAAATTACCAATCAACAGCATGCATATCAGAATAGAGCAGAAGTTACAAAGCTCAATGAGGAAATCAGACAGCTGTGGCAGCAAGAAGAACAATTTTGGGCCATGCGATCTAGAATCCAATGGTTAAGGTGGGGTGATAAAAACACCAGATTTTTTCATGCGACAACTCTTCAGAGAAGGCAACGAAATCGCATTACTATGCTCCAAGATCATAACAACCAGTGGATTAGGGACCCCAATGCTTTACAGGTAATGACTTGTAACTTTTTTTCTGATATATATTCTACAGTGGGTCCTCGCAATTACATTCCTATTCTCCAACAATGTCCAAGGGTTGTTACTACAGAAATGAACAATGCTTTACTGGAAGAGGTCAGTCTAGACGAGATTCGTCAGGCTACTTTTCAACTGGGGTCTACTAAGGCACCAGGCCCTGATGGTTTCAACGGGATATTCTATCAATCTACTGGGAGGTAATCAAAGATGATCTGTTTCTTCTAGTTAAGAAGTTTTTCGAAACAAGCCAGATGCCACCTATACTGAACCGTACTATTCTGGTTTTGATTCCCAAGACCCCTCATCCAGAAAAAATAGAACACTATAGACCAATTAGCCTTTGTAATTTCGCCTACAAAGTCATTTCCAAGGTGTTAGCCAACCGCCTCAAACATTGGTTACCTCAACTGATATCTATGGAACAAACTGCTTTTGTCAATGGCCGACAGATCCAAGACAACATCTCAATCTTTCAAGAAGTTCTCCATCAATTTAAAACACACGACACGGACAACAAAATTCAATGCAATTCTCAAGACCGACATGCAGAAAGCATATGATAGAATTGAATGGGATTTCCTTAGGGACTACTTAATTCAAGTGGGCTTCCATCCTATGTGGGTACAATGGATATTACAATGTGTCTCAACTACATCTTATAGTATCAGATTCAATGGCGAGCTTCTTCCTTCTATTTTCCCTACTCGTGGTCTAAGGCAAGGTGACCCTCTCTCACCATATATCTTTATCCTGGTGGCGAATGTTCTGTCAAAATTGATCAGCCAAGCAGTTCACATGGGCCAACTAAAGGGTATCAAATTCAATAGGTGGTGTCCTACCCTTTCCCACTTATTTTTTGCTGATGATGCAATTTTTTTCCTTGATGGCAGCATTCGTGAGAGTCAAAACCTAGCTAATATATTAAATCAGTACTGTCTAGCCACGGGCCAAGCATTGAACCGCAACAAATCAGGGATTATTTTTAGTCGGCATTGCCCTATGAGTCTGCAGGAAAATATGTCTCTCGAACTTAGAGTTCCTGTGTTACAACGGGCAGGTAACTATCTGGGTATCCCTTCAGACTGGGGTCGCTCCAAAAAGGACATGTTCTCTTGGATCCTAGCACGTGTTCACTCCAAACTCGAAGGATGGAAGGAAAAGCTCATATCAAAGGGAGGTAAGGAAACTCTTATCAAATCTATCATTCAGGCGATTCCGCATTATGCTATGTCGGTTTTTAGATTGCCCATATCATTGTGTAAAACTATTGAGAAGAACATTGCAAGATTTTGGTGGAAAACGGATATGCATAGGGCAGGCATTCATTGGAAGAATTGGGATACTCTTAAAAGTCGTAAGGATCAAGGCGGGCTAGGCTTTCGGGATCTTATTGCATTTAATAAAGCCATGCTCGGCAAGCAAGCATGGAGGTTACTTCAACAACCTCAGGCTTTATGGGTTCAACTTTTCAAAGGGCTATATTTTCACAACACAGAATTTAAATCAGCAACCAAAGGCAGTCGTCCATCATGGGTTTGGCAGAGTATTCTTACAGGTCGAGAAGCTATCCTACCATATACTAGATGGTCAGTAGGCAATGGGAGGAAAATCTATATCCGTGAGGATCTATGGTTAAAAAGTGGAACCTTGTTTGGTCCTGCCAACAGAGAGGACCCGAAGATAGTGGCTGACCTAATAGATGCTACTCATAATACCTGGAATGTACCTTTGCTACATCGCATTCTAGATGAGCCAACTATTAAAGAAATTTTGACCATCCCAATTAGACCTCTCTATGTAGAAGATCAACTGGTCTGGCCAGCTACAAAGGATGGTATACACACAGTCAAGAGCAACTATCGCATTAGAACAGACAAATCCAGCCACAATAACAACCAGACAACATCAACCTCTCATCAGATACCTAATCCTCTCTGGCGCAAAATCTGGTCTTTGAAAACTGCCCCCAAAGTCAGAACCTTTCTCTGGTCATTGTGTCAAAATGCAGTAGCATCTCGAGAAAACCTATTCCGCCGAAGCATTACTTCAGATCCTTACTGTCAACTATGCAATCAGCAATATCCAGAAACAGTAGAACATCTAATACTACTGTGCCCATGGACTCGCCCTATTTGGACTCATCCCGAAATCAACATTGACATTCAGCATCAGCACACCCATAGATTTGATGTTTGGCTTGCTGCAAAATCGGTATCAACAGCGAACTCACCTTCTTTAGAGCTTATTGCAACTGTCTGCTGGCACATCTGGAAAATGCGGAACAGCTACCTCTTCCGCAATCAACGGCTCAATTCCTCCATGGTAGTCGAAACAGCTGTAACGGAGACGAGGCTTCACCTGATCACCTCTACCTCCCCTTCCTCCGCGAGGCAACCTGCGCTCAACCTGAATCCTAATCACCTCTGGAGACCGCCTGATATAGGTACATTAAAATGTAACGTTGATGCTTCATATCAACCAGAGAGCACAGAAGGGGCGATGGCTGCGGTTTTTAGAGATCATCAGGGAAGACTTACCGAGATCTACACCAATCGTTTTCCTGTTGATTCAGCAATGGTAGCAGAGTTCCAAGCCATCTCCTTTGCGATCCAGCACTTGTTAACAAAGGGCTTGCAGCACGCTACGGTTGTGATGGAATCAGACTGTAGATCAGTGGTGGATGCCATCACAGGGAGGAGGTCTGCGCCATGGGAGCTTCGTCCCCTGCTTGCGGAGGCTGCTGCACTGCTGCCGCTGTTACCTAATCTTACGATTCAGTGGTGTCCCAGGGAAGCAAATGGAGTTGCGGGTGTTTGCAAAGGCCCGGAGAGATGCAACTTTGGCCCACAATTGGAATATCTTCCCTCCTCTTATTTTGATGAATCGATATATGTCGACGCCCTTTCCGCCGGTTGTAAAATGACGTTTCTATGAATATATGCTTTCCTTAGACCAAAAAAAAAAAAAAACTCATAAAGTAGAACACAAAAAAAAAAAAACAATTCACTTGACCCGACTTTTGTCGACCAATCAAGGGACGTTTTGTCATGGACTTTTCCCACAGGGGTCAATCCACAAAAATAAATTGGCCAATCAGCTCGATTACCCCAATTTGTTAGATGAAGAAATGTGTTTGTTCTCTGCATGCAAACGTTTGACTCTCTCTGGGTGTGACTAGGGGCGTACATGGTCCGAGCAAATGATTTTCAACCTAGAACCAGGAATCGCCCGTTAAGAACCGGTTATGAAAAATTAGAACTGGAATCCACCCGTTAGTTGTATGGATCCACCTGGAAACCGAACCGCTAGTCTGGTCCAGTTCCCGAGTTGATCCACAAAACCGGTCTCACAATAATAATAATATCATTTTCTCAAAAGCTCCAATCTTGATAGGAAACAACTTTGGTTTTTGACCAAAATTTATGGTTCTTCGCCGCCTGACCTATTCTTCTTCTCCTCCTCCTGCAGCCCTACTTCTTCACGTGCTTGCTTTTTGGCCACCAATTGCTCGACGTTTTGTCAAGGTGCACTTTGGACTTTTTAACTTCAGCGCCTCTCCATTTGGTACACTTTGGACTATTTTCCCACTTTAATTAATTTTTTAAATTATTTGATTTTGGTTTGTTAATTTGTAATTTCATTTTTTTAATATTAAAAATTAATATATTATTTTAATATAATCGGTCCAGTCCGGGTAGGCGGGTGGATGGATCCGCCCATGGAATCAGGAACCAGACCGGTACCCACCGGTTCCCATAAATTGGAACCATGAACCAAATCGGTTCCCTCAAGAACCACCGGTTCCAAGCGGTTTTGGTTCAGCTCCAGGCGGTCCGAGCAGGTCCGGTTCTTTTGCACACCCTTAGGTGTGACCTATCATAGAGAAACTGTCAGGCCCATAGCCTTGTAACCTGCGGTTGCATAAATAGTGTGTGAGTGCCACACTTAATGGGGAGTTCCTCTTTCGGTAATTGGCAATGCCTTGGCCCATATGATGCGTTATGAGTGCCACACTTAATGGGGAGTTCCTCTTCCGGCAATTGGCAATGTCTTGGCCCATATGGTGTGTCCACTGGTTAGCCCAAAGGAGATTCGCTCTGAAGTTCACTCATGCCAAGCGACCTGCATCTATATTGGTTGCATTCTCCACAATCACTGCTCTCTCTCTCTCTCTCTCCAGTATTATCGCATCTTAGTTTTTTTTCACTCTCTGTTGATCTTCAGTATTATTGCATCTTGGGTTTTTCGTTAGAACCAAAAGTACTTCAGACAATATATGACTTGATTGCATTCATTTCTCATGGATGAATAAAGATTTATGGCATTGATTGTCTTTTGTACACACAATTTAAGACTTTGCATTATGGGATGTTACAGTTTTTGAAAGAAAAATTCAGGATTTAAGTGACCCAAATAAAAAATGTTTAGGACTTGACTACAATTTATATATTATATTTAGGACTTTGTGTATTTTTGTTGGACGATACATATAAAAGTATGCTCGGACAAATTACTCCATGGATTCATAATCACTTACGACATGAAAGAATTGTCCAATGAAAAGAATGTCTCGACAAAAAAAAAAAAAAAGGGCAGCGCTATTTCCACCCTCATTCTAGTTAAAACGCCCCCTTTTTCCGTAAATTTACCGAAATACCCTCCCCCTTCCCCCCCCCAAAAAAAAAAAAATTCTCTCTCTAAATTATTGTTTCTTTATTTATCTTGCAAACCCACAAAACTACCTTAAATTTTTTCGTCTCTATCAATTTCACAATATGAATGTCAAATAACACCCAGCGGGACTTTATCTTATCATGTATCCTATTATCATTTTACCTAGACAAGGTCATTAATTTTAATTTATGATATCATATTTTAATCACAAAAGTTACATAAAAGTTAAAAATTTCTAGTTATTACAGCTTATGAATACACAATCATAGCCAATTTTCAATTAGGTCGTTCGAGAGAAATTTTATTTCAAAGTTGAAAATTAAAATTTAATCGAACTATCTAGACAATTTAGACATTATGAGTGTTTTTTGGAATAAGTTTTTAAAGTTAAATATCACTGATTTGTCCTTTCGTCTGAACTTTTTACATTTTAATATGAATTGCAAGATAGAGGTTAAAAATTTGTTTACGTCTTCTTTGCTTTCAAATATACATTAGATTTTTTCAAATGTTTGTTTTAAGCATATTTTAAATTTTGAATCCACTTGATATGAGATTGAATCTACAATCAATAGTAATTACTTTCTTCATAATAGGAGTAGGGTAAAAAAAGTTTCTTTTTTGTTTCCATCATGTGCTTATATTTCATTAATATTTAGATATGACATAAATAGAAATACGTTTGACGGTGGATCGTGCTTCTGAGAATTTAACCTATTTTCATATTTTGGCTAGATAATTAAATTGAATTTTAATTTCGAAATTGAAATATAGTTTTGTTCAAAATATTTGACAAAACTAGAAGTTAATTGTGTATTTATAAGCTATCGTAAATAGAAATATCTTGTGACTGAAAATATAGTGCCATAAATTAAAATTGACAACATTATCTAGGCAAAGTTATGGTAAGATAAAGGATAAAATGATATTTTGTTGAGTGTGATGAAGTATTTGTATTGTGAAATTCATCAAAAAGATTATGGGTAAGCCTGATTATAAAAGAAACAAGAATTTGAAGAGAGAGGGGGGTAAGCTCACTAATGTTTTTAAAAAAGGGTGAAAATAGGGCCGCCCTAAATTAGAATTGACAACATTTCTTAGGCAAAGTTAATGTAAGTTACATGAAAAAATGATAGTTTGTTGGAAGTAACGGAGCATTTGTATTGTGAAATTCACGATAGAGCTAACAAAAATAAAGGTAGTTGGTGGGTTAACCTAATAAAAAAAGAACGATAATTTGAAGAGAGGAGAGAGAGAGAGAGAGGAGGGGGAGAGTATTTCGATAAATTCACTAGAAAAAAGGGATGTTTTAGTATAAACGAGAGTGGAAATAGGGCCATAGGGGGAATGATCGATTGCCCACCGCACCCGGCCATCTGGAGAGTCTGATTTATACTTCTCTCCGGGCTGAAGGAGGGAAGGAAGAACGAACTCTTCAATCGGTTAGTCAGACTTTGATTTCGCGGGAGGGAATTGAGGTTGACAAGACCAAAGGAGCTAATGAACCACCTGCTGAAATTCTTGAGGAAGTTGAGAGGTTCCAGACTAGATCTTTACCAAACAAAAAAAACTATTGCTCATGCTAAATTGGTCATTATAATAAGATTTTTAGAATACTCGTTGAGTATACTCAACTCAAGATATTATAAGTTTTCTCAATTGGTTTTTCTCCATTTCTTATAATCCGTCCACGAGCTTGGAGTCGCTTTTGAAGATGTAGCCAGCCCAACAGAACCGTTTCCTTCATCTTCCCGCGAAAGTTTCATGTCATCTCCCTCCTCTGTATCACGAACCAAACCTCTGCTCTCTCTCTCTCTCTCTCTCTCTCTCTGTCTGCTTCAACACAATGACACCAACACCGCACCCTCCTCACCTTCCCAACCACCGCCATACCATCTCCTTTAAGCATTTCGATGAGTCCCTGCTCCACCGCCTTCTCACTGAGCCTTCCCGCCCTCCCTCTTCTCGTCTCGCTTCCTCATATAAAGAAGCGAAAGAATACGAGGATACTCCACTTGGGTATCGCCAAGAACTCATTGGGTCGCGAGAAGATTGGCCAACATGATGGAATCCGGGGTTCCCCTGTGCAACACTTGCGGAGAGGCTGTTGGGGTTGATGAGAAAGGCGAGGTCTTCGTGGCTTGTCAAGAGTGCAATTTCGCCATTTGCAAGCCTTGTGTTGAATATGAGATTAAGGAAGGAAGAAAAGCGTGCTTGCGCTGTGGCACTCCATTTGAAGGTATTATATTGCTTTCTTGCTTTTTCTTCTTCTTCGTTTCTTTTTCTTTATTTTTTCTGAGGTTAGTTTTGATGGGACAAAAGCATGCTTTACTTATCGTTTTCCTCATTTTGTTTTATTTATGTATTCTAGGTGTTGTTTGTTAATTTTGTTAGGAGTGTTGCTCAGTCATGGCATTCTTGTTATCGTAAGACTTGAATGTTGCTCTGGGAGAGATCTCTTGGGTCGATTATGATGATGAAATGGGAAACTCTAATGGGTTAGGGAAGAATTTGTGACTGTGTTCAGTGTTAGGCCCTATTAATGTATCTATTGCAAGTTGCAATCAAATCGAAGATCCATGTAAACTTTGTCTTCACTGATCGCTCCGATTTTCATCAACAAAACCGACAGACAGAACTTAAGAGGAAAGAAAATGCTCATCAATTTCTGCCTTCATGTTGGTAACTCTTTTGATGAGTTAATGTAGAAGCTTGAACTATCAGATGGCAATTATATATACACCAGTTGGAATGTGTTGTGTGTGATGTGATGGAGAGTATCAGCATTCCAAACATGACATGGTTTTAACTTATTTGCAATGGTTTCTTTTTTATTCAGCGAACTCGATGGCTGATGCTGAGAGAAATGAATTGGGAATTCGATCGACAATGGCAGCTCAACTCAATGATCCTCAGGTATAAGCATTTTTTTGGCAGCTCTGGTCATTGTGTCTTCAACTTTTAGATGAGAGCAAATCAAATTGACTATAATACCAGTTATGTGATGAGTGAATCATTTGCTTTTAGTAGCTTTAATTTATGCCCCATCTTAGTTGTGTATAAAGGTTCAGAGTGTGAAGATTACATCTTTTTTGGTTCTTGCAGGACACGGGGATTCATGCTAGACACATCAGCAGTGTTTCTACGTTGGATAGTGGTATGTACTTAGCTACTATAAAGGAAATTTTGATAGATATGTTTGATATGGTGCTTGTACAGATCAATTTAATGTCAATGTATTTGAAACTATCTTGTCTCATAACTTTCTTGAAGACTACAATGATGAGTCTGGGAACCCTATCTGGAAGAATAGAGTGGAAAGCTGGAAGGACAAAAAGAATAAGAAGAAGAAGGCCCCGACGAAGGCTGGGAAAGAAGCTCAAGTTCCACCAGAGCAGCAGATGGAAGAGAAGCAGTGAGTACTAAGAAATCAGCGATGTTAATGAAAGAACGGATGTCATGTACAAGTTGGTGGAGATAAAGCACAATCTTAATAAGATCCGAAGGCTCCAAAAAGGATGATTAGTTTGGAATTAGGATTAAGGATTCTTAACAGCTTAAAAAATTTCATGATCTTTAGTTTAAACAGCAATCTTGGTCCATGAATAGACACTTTTTAAGTTAGTTTTTGAGTAGGATTTCTTGATTGATCATCATTGATTGGCAGAAATTGCTTCAAAGAAAACGCACAACACAGTTATCGCTTGATTTTTGTTTGTTATGTAGTTAATGTTTCCAGTATCAGCAATAGGATGGAGTGGGCCTAGTATATTAGCTATCTCGTATTTATGTTCGTTGTTCTTGTGACTGTCAGATTGGTGAGTGTTAGATCTAAATATAAAGTGTACTTTTACATAAAATTAGCTCCATGTTTTGATCTAGGAAGTTATTATCATGCTAACATGGTAACATCACTTCATAGTCCATTTAAATTTTTTTCTCATGCTCTGTGTAGATTTTGCTGCTTCACTTCTTTTACAACTTTCGTAATAGATTAACAATTCCATGATTATGCTGGTTGCTTTTGCAGAATTGCTGATGCTTCAGAGCCACTCTCGACCCTTATTCCCATTCCCAAAAGCAAACTCGCACCATACCGAACCATAATAATAATGCGATTGATCATTTTGGCACTTTTCTTCCATTACCGAGTGACACATCCAGTCGACAGTGCCTATCCATTGTGGCTTACATCCATCATATGTGAGATTTGGTTCGCATACTCATGGGTGTTGGATCAGTTCCCGAAGTGGTCTCCCGTGAATAGGATTACTCATGTTGACAGACTATCTGCAAGGTATGCATTTAACCCCCATAACAAAGAGACGTTCATCAACTTCTTAAAGCCATTAAATTTAAACACTGAATCAACATCAACACGCTTTGCTGATCATTCAATCTACAGAATGGTGTATCTCAAGGTTTATACTAGAAATTGGACTTCAAAAACATAGGTCTCTGTTGAATAGACAGTTTCAGCTTTTTTTTTTGTTTTTAGATCATCCTGAGTCAAAGTTGATGAAGTCACAAATTTATCACCTGACTGTAATTTGGTGACTTTGCGAAGATAATCCTTAATTGCTTTTGTAAGATAGATATAGCTCTCAAACTTGATATTGAAAGCGAGATTTAGAATTTGTTTTGTTCATTCCCACAATAGGTATGAAAGAGAAGGTGAACCTTCAGAGCTTGCTGCTGTCGACTTCTTCGTGAGTACAGTCGATCCAATGAAAGAACCACCTTTGATCACTGCCAATACAGTGCTTTCCATCCTTGCTGTGGACTATCCTGTTGATAAAGTCTCTTGTTATCTTTCTGATGATGGCGCTGCGATGCTCACATTCGAGTCTCTTGTTGAAACGGCCGACTTTGCAAGAAAGTGGGTACCTTTCTGCAAAAAGTATTCAATCGAGCCCCGTGCGCCTGAGTTCTACTTTTCTCAGAAGATTGACTACTTGAAGGATAAAATTCAGCCCTCTTTTGTGAAGGAACGAAGAGCAATGAAAGTAAGTTTCACCATGTTCCTGCTTTCGATAGTTTGATGGGGTCAATTCAAAGCTCAAAATATGAACAGAATGAACATAGTGTAACTTTTAATCACATTTAATTAACTCTTTTTTCCATTGGTATTTGATATATGGCAACAGAGAGACTATGAGGAGTTCAAAGTTCGAGTTAATGCTTTGGTAGCAAAAGCACAGAAAGCGCCGGAGGAAGGTTGGTCTATGCAGGATGGGACACCTTGGCCTGGAAATAACTCTCGTGACCACCCTGGAATGATTCAGGTGAAGCAGCCTATTTCCAAATTTTGTCTCCTCTTTATCTTGTCTTGAACAATTTCAAGAAAAGAAGTCAACCTAAAAAAAAAATTCATCTTCTCTTGGCATGGTAGATTTCTTGTTTAAGCAAATGATCAACGTATGTAACTGTCTAAAAAGAGACTTTATTGTTCTTTTGTCAAATTCTTTCCTAACTTGCTGTACAGTGTTAAAAATGGTTATTCTGAGACATAGCTGTTTTACCATTCAAGGTTTTCCTCGGAAGTAGTGGAGCCCACGACATCGAGGGGAATGAACTTCCTCGGCTGGTGTATGTTTCCAGAGAGAAGAGACCCGGTTTCCAACATCATAAAAAGGCCGGAGCGGAAAATGCTCTGGTATGGCAATTTTTTCTGCTGATTACACTCTGCTTTTTTAATACCTTTCCGGTTACTTATGTTGAAAATCGTGAATAAACAGGTGAGAGTATCTGCAATTCTGACAAATGCTCCGTACATCCTCAACCTTGACTGCGATCATTATGTCAACTATAGTAATGCTGTTCGTGAAGCAATGTGCTTCCTGATGGATCCTCAAGTTGGTAGAAATGTGTGCTATGTGCAGTTCCCTCAGAGATTCGATGGTATTGATCGCAGTGATCGATATGCCAACCGAAATACCGTTTTCTTTGATGTGAGTTCTAAACGTTACTACTTTTCTAATTGATTTAATTAGCCAATTCTTATATGATGTCAATAGGCATTTGCTTGTATCTGCATTACTAAACCTAACTATCCACTAGTGAGCTATTCAGAAACCTCATACTTGTATAAGATCATGTCACGTGTCTTGGGAAAATATTACATTTTAGGAGTCAGAATTTGAGAAAATAATTAATCACTTGAGCTTTGTTTTTAATCATTGTGAATGCTTCATTCTAAGATAGGACTCTGACTGACATTGCTTCTACACATTTAGGAGTTGAGTTTCGAGTTCATGACTCGTGTACACAATAGCAAAGATTAGTCAACTTAGTATGGGGGTCAAAATGCTTCAGAGCTTAGTTTCTATGGCATAACATGAATTCCAACGATGGTCTGATCACAATTCTTCTATTTTTTTTATCAGGTTAACATGAAAGGGCTGGATGGAATCCAAGGACCAGTTTATGTCGGGACAGGATGTGTTTTCAATAGGCAAGCACTTTACGGATACGGACCCCCTTCTATGCCGAATTTGCCAACGCCCTCCTCATCATCATGCTCGTGGTGTGGCTGCTGCTCTTGTTGCTGCCCTTCAAAGAAGCCCACTAAAGATCTCTCGGAAGTTTACCGAGACTCAAAAAGGGAAGACCTAAATGCCGCCATCTTCAACCTTGGAGAGATTGACAGTAAGTAGAGAATCTAAATGTAACTGTATCTGTGAAAATCAAGTTGGTTTTTGCATGTCAATGCTTATTTGGCCTTCTCTGACAGATTATGATGAGCATGAGAGATCAATGCTGATCTCTCAGATGAGCTTTGAGAAAACTTTTGGCTTGTCCTCTGTATTTATTGAGTCGACGCTGCTGGCAAATGGAGGAGTTCCTGAATCTGCCCATCCATCTATGCTGATCAAAGAAGCCATTCATGTCATTAGCTGTGGCTATGAAGAGAAGACCGCATGGGGCAAAGAGGTACTCGCATGGCATATCATGTCAATCTATCTCCTCATTTTGCGTCATGCTGCTTATTTTTCCTGCGCCTCACTAGCTAATTTGGCTATTTCTCAATTCCTTGTCAGAGGAACATATTCTCAATCATCTTGCATCATTCAAATTGCGACCTTTTTTGATTCTCTGGATCTTATATGCTTATACCCACCATTAAGTTTAGCCATTGATATTGACTTAAATCTATTTATTCGTTTTGCAGATCGGTTGGATATATGGCTCGGTTACTGAGGATATCTTAACAGGGTTCAAGATGCACTGCAGAGGATGGAGGTCGATCTATTGCATGCCCTTAAGGCCTGCATTCAAGGGATCAGCGCCCATTAATTTGTCAGACAGACTGCACCAAGTTCTACGATGGGCTCTGGGTTCCGTGGAAATATTCTTGAGTAGACATTGTCCACTTTGGTATGGATTTGGCGGAGGCCGACTCAAGTGGCTTCAAAGATTGGCGTACATAAACACCATCGTTTATCCATTCACATCCCTCCCTCTTGTCGCTTATTGCTCAATTCCTGCGATCTGCCTCCTTACTGGAAAGTTCATCATTCCAACGGTAATTTATCTCACTCAACCTCTTGAAAGACTCCTTAAAATGTGGTTTCTGTAACAAGCGTCTTGAACACGTTCCCATGGATTTGAGAAGTAGAAGGAATCTGTACATGAAAAATAACAATGAGCTAAACAAAAGGACACACAACCGCGTCGGTTCATTGCAAGTATCTTTCACTCTCTTCCCGTCATTGTCTCACCTGTATCTTCTAGCATGTTAAGTCAACGACCTTATCAGAAGTTGATTGATACATTACATGTATTTAATGACCTGACAAATTTTTATTTCAGCTTTCCAACTTGGCAAGCGTGCTATTTCTTGGTCTTTTCCTCTCCATCATCGTCACAAGTGTGCTCGAGCTGCGATGGAGTGGCGTGAGCATTGAGGAGTTGTGGCGTAACGAGCAGTTCTGGGTGATTGGAGGAGTCTCAGCCCATCTCTTTGCCGTCTTCCAAGGATTCCTGAAGATGTTAGCTGGCCTAGACACCAACTTCACCGTCACTGCCAAAGCAGCCGACGACGCGGAGTTTGGTGAGCTCTACATGATCAAGTGGACGACGCTGCTGATACCCCCGACCACTCTTCTCATCGTGAACATGGTGGGCGTCGTTGCCGGGTTCTCTGATGCGCTGAACAAAGGTTATGAGGCATGGGGACCCCTCTTTGGCAAGGTCTTCTTTGCATTCTGGGTGATTCTTCATCTCTATCCATTCCTGAAAGGTCTCATGGGTAGGCAGAATAGGACTCCCACCATTGTGGTTCTCTGGTCGGTGCTTCTGGCTTCTGTCTTCTCTCTCGTCTGGGTGAAGATCGATCCATTCGTGAGCAAATCCAATGCTGACCTCACCCAGAGCTGCAGTTCTATAGATTGTTGAATTGGGCGAGCGTTGGCTTGTGTTCATCAGGATCTCAAGCTGTTTTTGCAGTTTTGCGCCTCTTGAAGATTGGGAAATACCGAGTTTATGATGTTGGAAATTTGCTAAAGAAAGGGTGATTATTGTATTCATGAATTGATATGTAGAGGTGAGACATTTTTGCTCACTATCCCAAAAATTCCTGGCTTTGTGTACTTGTAAAATGGTACGAGAAAGAAAGAGTTTTCCCTGTATTTCTTGAACAATTAACATTAGAACGTGCGATGCATGGAATCAAAATCTATTTTTCTCTCTATTTTAACGATATGTCACATTCAAATTTACTTTCGTTGCTTTTATATTCCTTCTTTTGACTAATCAAGGGGAATACCAAATTTTCTCCACCAATCATTTATTAAATAATATTAGCAATACAAGTTAGGTCACAGAATGTTGAGTTTTGCCCCCACTTAAATCTGAATACGCTAATTGGCTCATTTTCAGTCATTTCATGTTAAACATGAAAGGGTTTGGATCGCCTCATGCAGAAGAATTTACAATTTTTTTTTATCTTACATAGAAGTGTCGATTCTTGACACAACATGGAAATGCAAATCCAATATGAGATAATGTTATTCAAGAAAACTTAAGCCTCGAAAAATCAAAATCGACATGACTTAACAACTTCCGAGACATACATTTTACCAAAAATTGTACATCATCCTCATGAAACAATTTGGTGGCAACATGAAATATAACAGAACATGAGGACGTATTACATGATTCCCTGTCTACACGTTTTATCGCAATCCAAACACGCCACCAGCTTTATCGTGTAGGTATAAAGAGAGTGATATGCCACAGGACGTGCAAATCGTAACATGTCCTATGTATTTAAAGATTCTAGAGGTCAGTTATTAAGTAAAAGTCCCACTTCAAATTTTGTAATGGGTGGACCGGTTGATCCCATCTAGCCAGTTCGCAAGACATCTATGTTCACACGACAACTCACGCAATGGCTGCTCAGAACATAGATCGGTGATCCATAAATCAACCAACTTTCCGACCAGTTACAACCTAATTTCAGTATCTTCTAATGAGGAGCGAAGGCATAACTCGTCCGTATAACATGCTATCATCTTTGTCATGTTCTTGGTGACTCGACATGGAAGATTGATCAGCCTAGAGCTTCGAGATAAACGGTAGAGAGCAACTTGGGAAAGATGTGGTTGAGATTCGAAGAGAATGCCCATACATGCCTTGCACTCACATTTGAAAGATGTGGTCCAAATATGTTCCGTCCGATAGAAGCGACAGCAACAACCACAAACAGAAGCGTCGCCGCTGAGAACGGACGAGGAATACTGGGTGCATGTAGAGCGAATCAAGAAAATCTCAACTCCATGACCCAGCGATGGATGCAGTAATGTTGAACCTGCGTTCTGGCGTCATCGTCCAGTTTCCTGCTTCAATAGCTTCCATCAAGCAGCAACAACTCAAGGTCAAAACCGCTTTCTTTTCACCTAAAGGTAACAATTTCGACCAAACCTGTCCTAAAAGTTTTGGTTTCGTGTATTCTCGATTTCTATAGTCCCGGTTCCAGTTTTCCTGCAATCTCAGTTCTTTTTATCGGCGCATCGATAGCTTCGCAGTGAGAGGAATGTCTTCGAAGAACGAGATGGATGTTTTAGATATTGCAGATCACAGCGTGGAATCACTCTTAATCAGCAATTCAATGTGTTCTTAAATTCACTAGGACTAGAAAAGCAAATTGACTATCTTCCACAAGGTTTCAACATTTAGAACAAGACATTTCATAGAATACCCAGTAAAGTCGCAACCCCTATCCCTCTATACACCTTGAAATCTCAAAGAAAATTGGCAGTCCAATTTCTTGCGAGTGTTAAAATGCAAGCTTCTCCAGCTGTTTTTATTATGGACTGTAATAGGTTACCTTCGCCATTTTTTATCCTAGTTCTAGTGCTGGGCATCAAAACTTAGAAACTAAGAGGTCATTTCTTGATGCAGCCTGTTGAATTTGGCAGAGAATGCACATTTTACGTCAGTCTTTAGGCCAAGAAATGAGCATACTGAGACAAGTCCTAATGGAATTAGAAGAAGCCAATCAACAAAAAGGGATGATGAGCCGAAGATCTCCCCTTCCTCGGACAAAGACGTTAGTTCTGTCAAACAGGAAGAGATAATCTCTCTGTTCAGACGGATACAATCTTCGATCTCAAATGAATCGGTGAGTACTGAGAAGAAAGGGACCAACCCGAATCAGGATAAACCTGCGGCCCAATCGGTCTTGGAGATCATTCGCCGATCAAGAAAGCAAGCCAAAGGTAACGCTTACAGTGACTGATCTACAAAACTTGTGTACAACATTAGTCCAATTCCAGTATGGAAATGCATAACTGCAGCTTGTCTCTCTTGTCTCTCTCGCAATCTCACTTGATTACAATGAGAAATCCTGGTCTTTCATGCTCGAAATGAAACAAAAATAGTTCCTCTGTCATCTTCTATTTTACTATTTGTGATTATTCGGGCAGACAAAGTCTCATTAAAAGGAGGCAACAAGCAAAAGCCAGGAGCAGGAGCTTCCCTAAGAAAGAAGAGGATGAAGAACACATTTTGTCACCAGTGACCGACATCAAGTTAACAAGGCCAACATCCAACTTTGTCAAGAAATCTCCAATCCCATTTCCATCGGCTCCAAAGGGAAAGGAAGACCAGTGGAAGGAGGCATCGCCAGCCTCGGCCGGGAGCAATGACTCCACTTCACGGAAAATAGAAGAGATGAAACTTCAAGAGCTCAAGGAGTTGGCTAAATCTAGAGGTGTTAGGGGCTATTCAAGGCTAAAGAAGAACGAACTTGTGGAGCTACTGAGATCCTGAAGCACCAACTCCAGTAACGAAACCAAATCTCACTTTTAAAACCATTAAAGGAGATGATAATCACCATTCGATAGTTGACTCTGGATGCAATTGAGCCTCCCCTTTGTTCCTTCTTGTACACCCGAGATTACACACTTCCTCACACAATTCCATAATGTGTAAATTCAGGGTCCTCGATAGGTAAAACTTGCACAATTCTAAGATGTAAGAGCGACGACTTCTGTTATCCATAAAGAATTGATGGTTATTTTCAATTTAGTCAATTATTGTTTTCATTTAATTATTGGATTTTTTATATTATGAAGCACCACCTTCCCATTCAGATTAAGAAGTCATAAGAGATCTATTTCCAGAAATACCTCAAATGCGACCTCTCAAATAATTCCACAGATTCTCTGTAATCCAAACAGCTTTGGTACATGGTATTTCGTTAATTATTTGAAGGGTGACACTTCAGCTGAAGGGACCACTCATACATACTTTCACAGGGCAGAAGTGGCATGAAAGGGCAAAAATAAAATCTGACACACACCGTTTGCTAAGAATATGAAAAGACCAAAAGGTAGTCTACATGAGAGTCTTAACAATAAATTATCAGAACCTCCACCTATAATCCATCTCAAACAACCCTACAGAGGACATATAGATCCCAATACAAAAGTATTACCAGGTAAGAAACAGTTAAAAAAAACCAACAAATCCTTCAACATACGGTATCCCTAACCCGTGATGTTTTGAGACTTGTTAAGGATCACACCTTCATACTTAACTTGGAACCATTTCATGGCATCCTCTTTTGTAACCCTGTGCTGAATTCCAACACGAGATTTGCATCTCCTCCTGCGACCAACACGGTACCCAGGGCGCTCCAAGACCACATAGAAGTCCATGCCATAAATACCGGTTGAAGGGTCATACCTAAAAAGAGAATAAATCATTTTCAGACAAAACAACAACACAGTTTCAGGGGGAAATCACACCACGAATATCATAAACACAGTTTCAGGGGGAAAATGACACCACTATTATCATAAATCTTGTATGACCCTCACTTTGGCACCATAACTTTTCAATAGATCACTTGAGTGTCACAACTTTTGAAAAACAGTCATTTTGGAGCCATAACTTTTTGATCAATTACTTAAGTGCCATAACTTTTTGATCAATTACTTAAGTGCCATAACTTTTAACAACCATTTACCACTTGACTGCACTTATGGTAAATGGTTTTTAAGTTATAGCACTCAAGTAAACGAGCGAAGAGTTATAGCACCAAAATGACGGTTCCCAAAAGTCTTAATCGATTCGAAAGCTATGGCATTGCTTTACAAAGTCATGGCACTTGCAGTGGCTTTATCAGTACAATCCAAAATGGAGAAACACTAATCGTACAACGTAAAATTTCTATAACATTGTACATCTGTTTAGTCCATAGACTATGTACAACAGCAACCCTAGAACCCACGTATTAGCATTCAGAACCAAACATCCCAGATGTTGTATTAGAATGTAGAGAAGCCCATAACATCAATACAAATGAAAACATATAGGTTTTCACTTTATGACAGAAAAAGAAAGTTTACAAATTTTTCCTATCACGCAAGACCAAGCAACAAAGGAGGAATCTTTGTTCGAAACTATACAAGTGCAGAGAAACAGAATAAGCACACACAAACTTACTTGATTCCAAGATCGATGTGCTCCTGAATGCCAAACCCGAAACAGCCAGTGTCACTGAAGTTCCTCCTCAAGAGCTCATATTCCTTCACCTTCAAACCACTCTCGAGCAGCTGCATCGCCTTCTCTCCCCTCACCGTGACGTAGCAAGCAATCTTCTCATTACGCCTGATCCCAAACGACCTCACCGTGTACCTCGCTGTCGAAATCAATTAACTCAGTAACAAAAAATATCTACTCATTGTTCTTTTAATTGACAGCGAATCGATCTTGTCTGTGATTGCACGACCGCTTCCGTGGACTCAAATTTTTTCCAGGATCTTAAATTCCCCTAGTATAACCATAATTCAATTTGCTATGCGATGTTGTTACCATCGATTGCAAACCCGCAGGAACATGAAAAAGACTAACACTTTACGAAGTAAAACGAGAACCCATTTTCCATAGAATCATACACAGTAGCAAGAGGTCTGCAGAGGGACTCCTAACCTTTGGAAAAGACGGGACTCTGGCCGCTGAGCTGCTCCAAGACCTGAAAAAACAGATGGGTCACTCGTTGGGTCGGCAAGAAAACGAGGGTACGAAGGAATGGAGAAAACCGGGAGACAGAGAGAGGGTATACCTTGGCGGCGCGGGTGAGGCGATCGCCGCTCTCGCCGACGGAGATGTTGAGGACCAGCTTCTGGACTTTGATCTCCCGCATCGGGTTGGACAGCTTCTTCTCCGACGCCTGCAATTCCCCATGCCATCAGTACCCATCACAACCTCACCACACACAGCACAGCACAGCACAAGCACGGAAGAGAGAGAAAGTAGAGAGAGAGAGAGAGAGAGAGAGACCATGACGGTGCAGAACAGGGAGCAAGCAGGAGTGGCGAGCGAGGATGGAAGGAAGGAAGGAAGGAGCAAGCTAGGGTTTTTGAGCTGGCGCGTGGGCCGTCGGGCGGGTGAGAACGGACCGGGTAAATCCCGATGACCCGACCCGGGATTGGTGTGTTGGGTTGACCCTCTCATAGCTATAAGCTCTATCTAATCGATGACATGGTCAGACTTTTTTTTTTTTTTTTTTGCGTCAGGGCTTCGCCTTTCATTCATCAACCAAGGAAAGGATAACATAGAATTTGAGTTTCAAAACATAAAATATTTCTAAAGAGGAGGAGGGTAATACAAAATTCAATTTGATAGGAGGATTTTCTTTTAATGGGCCTTCGCGATCCAATCTGCTACTTGATTTGTTTCATATGGGCTATGAACCAAATCAATAGAAGTGAACCGGGTTGGCCTAGGAGCATTGTCATATGGATTCCATACCCTTAATTGGGATGTTTGGTTCGAGCATAACTATAATTCAATTTGAGTAAGTTTGTCATCATTGACACCACTAAATCGGATGCAAGTTTGAATAAAGTCGAAGTCATCTTACACCAAGCACATCAATCAAACCTACAACACAAAATTAAAATTTTCTGAGATTGGAGAGTAATTGGATGGATTTGAACTTGTGACTGGTAAGGTTTCGAAATTACAGTGCGATAAGTTATATTCAATTTGGCATACCACCTCAGAGGTGCTTATAAGGCGTCAATTATAACTACTTGAAGTTCTCCTCCTCTTTCTTTTTGAATCATCAATGTTGAGAATTGACTAAACTCAACAAGAAGGTTCTATTGTCCAAAACAAATTTCTAGAAATTCCTCTTCAAAAATACTACAATAGGTGAACTACAATAGGTGAACTTATCATATGTTGCACGTGTCAATCCAATGTAATCTTCATTGTTATATATAATAAAAAGGACCCCTTACTTAGTACCCAAAAAAAAAAAAAGGACCCCTACATTTTAGATATTGCAAATCATTTTCTTTCGTTTTCAAACATTCTCGAATACTTATTTTATGAATTCTGTAGCCATGTGCAAATGAATAAACCAACAGTTCTATTAATATTGAAACATGTAGTCAACAATTTCATTTCATATTAGTTCTAGCAAAAAAAAAGTCATTTCATATTAATTATTCAAATGTTTCATAATTAAATTTTTTTGCTAATCCTACAAATATCAATTTTTCGCAAACATTTGCCAATCCAAAATAAATGAAGTCAGTATCAACAGAAGTATTTATGAGGAGTTTCCAAGTGACTAGAAGGATCACACCCCTATGGCTCTTCAATTGCCAAGACAGATTCAAATTAGCCTTTTAAATAGAAAAATGAAGAAGAATGATAATGATGTGTTTGTTTGGAATTAAATTAATTTTTTTTTTTTTTTTTGCTTTTCAACCACAATTTTAAATATTTTTCAACTTTCAGAAAAAAAAATATATGAATATATATATGAATTTACGTTTTAATATTTGTATATTGTGAAATTTTAAGTATTTAGGGTTGGAAAAAAATCAAAGTACATCCATTGCATCCACTATAAAATTTAGATTAAACAAAAAGTATCCAAACAGATTATGGATTGTTTAACATCAATGTTACAATCCATGGCCTATTTATAGGCACCAAATTAAATTAGAAAATATCCTATCCAATATACAACATAATGAATCTAGAACTTGACCATGGTTACGATAAATCAACAAAGATTACATGAATGAATTAAAATCACAAAATATCTTACAGTATCTACAAGTATCCCTTCAAATTCAAGGTGAATTTTCACATTTATGGTTGGTTCATTTTAACCGCCAGTGCAATATGCTATGGTCATTTCAAAGCCAACTAAAGTGTAAGAGCCAATTAAGTGCAAGAGATCACCTTATTTTGATGCACAAAGTCTCAAATCAACTTAAGTTAGTCAGTGTACATTTATTTTTTATGAATAGCTTCTATCATGTTATTGATTCATTTTATTCTTGACATGCTATCTACGTGTCCATGCACACATATATATGAAATAAAAGCACTAGAAATCCCTAAACTTTTGCATATTAGGTCCCTAATATCATTTTCTTAAAAAAAATTGGATCCCCATACTATAGGTGTGATCAATTCCTCGGTCAGATATTCCCACCCTGGAATTGAAAACAGCCTATTGGTTTTTAGCTACGAAATCAAACCACTAGTCCAGCCTAGCTCTCATGTGGGTCCATGGAACTGGCCGAGGATGCGGAGAAATGGAAGGAGGGGCGGAGGAGGAGGAGAAGGGCAGGCACAGGTCAGCAGGTGGGGTGAGCAGAGGTGAGAGAGGGCGAGACGAGGAATGAGGATGAGTACAGCGACGATAAGGTGGAGCAGGAGAGGAGGCACGGTGGTGGAAGCGAGAGGGAGAGAGCAAGAGAGGGGGGAGGGCAAGCATGACTTTGTCAGGCAGCATGATTAGAGAGGGAGAGGGTGAGACGAGGGTCCCAGATGAGTACTGCACAATGAGGTGGAGCAGGAGTGGAGGAATGGTGGTGGAGGGTGAGGGTTGAGAGTGAAAGGGAGAGGTGGGGAGAAAGTCAGCATCTCTCTAGAGAGAGAGAAGAGAGAGAGAGAGAGCCTTGCGGAGTGAGAGAATTTGCGGGGTACATGAAAAGACATTATGTGGGGAGGACGAGAGACAGAAAGTTTAAGATTTTTTTAATTTTTAACAGATTTTTTCAATTTTTAACACAAAGATTAAAATATCTTTGTAGCAGCATCAATAATTGCATACCTATTTACCAATTTCAATAAATCAGAATTAAGAACCAAACTGCTGTCAAGAAGATCCAACGAGAATCGCTGATTCAAGATTAATTCAGTTTGCTTTTAGGCGATTCTCAATTCTTTTGCACATCCTCAATGAAATATATAGTTTTTGGTTCAAGTCAGTTGTTCCTTTAAAAGAAAAAATGGAAATTGCTAAAAAGACGGTTATTTTGCTATATGATATTTAATCTCAGCTACCTCTATGCAAAGAGAAATTTTGCCGTGACTGAGATCTTTGCTACAGAAAGTCAACAGAAAAACTCAAGCAAGATTGCAAGTTCTGTACTTGCTTTCATGTACAGAAAGCAAGGTTGTGGTTCCAAAGTCCAGATTATCACAACATTGCATGTCCATGGAAAAATGCAGCAACCGTAGTTTGATGAAGGACGGACGTTTACACATAAATTCAGACAGAAAGCAATTTGAAAGGGAAAAAGGCTGCGCTCCAAATTGTCGTAAATCTGTCGATGATCCTGTAAAGAACTGCAATATCTACAGATGGCGTATGAACAGACAAAAGTAACAAGGCAAATCCATGAGGAGACGATGAATCAAGTTGTAAGCAGCAACTTCCCAGTTTTTCGTGAATCAAGGCATTGTTGTCGAGCTCCCCCTGCAAATGTAAGAAATTTCGAGAGTATACCGACCCAGATCACCGCAACCATATCATGTCGATCAAGGGAGTCGATCCATGTCGCAATTCTGATGTTCGGAAGCTGCGGAAGAAATCGCAGAGAAAATTGCTGAGACTGACTATAGCTCGGTCTGTGCTGTGACCCCAGAAGCAGCACCGTGTGGTGACAAGTATAGATATCCAAGAATGTAAAGAATCTCTCTACGATCACCCACACCACCTCCTAGAACATATTTACACGGAAGAACCATGGGAGCACAAAAGCTATCACCAGACACGCCATCAAGAAATTACAAAACGGTTGTCCCCGCCAACACCCTCCTCTTTCTGGCGAGTTAATATTGGCAACAGTAAGTCTTCTTTCGTTCCACTCCTCCATAAATCTACTATCTCCGATGCCGGAGATATTTTGGGCAGTTTCACCACAAATTTCACAGAACCTGCAGTGAGGAAAAAGACATTGATGAAGGATAAATTCTAAAGCAATTTGCCCTTCATACACCTTGAAGTACCAGCAATATGTTCTGCTATTGAACCAAAAGGATAGTTCGAGTCTATGAGATAAAATGCGTAAGCTTGATTTACAAGCACACATGAACTGCACACTTCATCTGGAATCTCTTGGACAAATGGAAACAAACACTTCTTCTCTGTCTCCTTCATAGTTAAAAACTTTTCTGTATTTTTGGCAAATTGTGATCATGAATCATGATAGCCATGCAACGACACAACGGTTAACTAAGGCATGTGCAGGTCTCCTAAAATTAGGAAACAGGATTATCCAGAAGAAGATATAAATGACATAAATAACAAGCAGCAGCTACTACTATAAAATGCACTAATCCAGAAGAAGAGCAATAAAGTGTTTCATTTCTTGAATATACAACTTTTGCTGACTGCAATTTAGTACCATCTCAATAGTGACTTGAAAAAAAAAACTACAAACAAAATAAAAAGAGTGTAAAAAGCAAAGACTCCCAGAAATAGCCAAGTGTACTGGCTAGCCCATCTAAGTGCAGAGAATACCTAACATTAGAAATTGCAACAACCAAACTGCTACAGTAGGGAGCCTAATTAAAAGAGTAGCCTGTCATACTAGATTCCCACATCAATTACGGCATCTCACACCCACTGCTATAGTGGACAAAAACATCAGTAGCCATTCAAAGTAGCAAACAGATCATTTAAGGAAATGGTGCCGTGACCACATGGTTAGCCCCATAACTCGAGGAGCTGAATTGTCAAAGAGAAGCAGTTATGTGTCCTCACATGTCAAATCCATATTATTGACAGTCCTACTTGCTCCAACTATACTTTAACTTAATCCCAAAGAATAAAACAAAAACAAAAATAATAGAAGACAATTGACCATCCCAGTTCATAACAAAGCATGCACATGCTCTTAATATTGTGGCCAAATATATTGTGTTCTTAGAAGAACCAGATCCTGGAAAGTCTTCACTAATGCCGCTTTGTCAGGGTATCATGAGAAGACTTTAGAAATATTCGATGGTGTAAGGTGATCTCTTATCTCCAGCATGGTCAGTAGATGTGCAGTAACTATAGCTAAGGATAAGAACGTTTATGTTACTCAATTTACCATGTGACTTAGGCAAATACCCCCTTTAAGTCTCATCAACTCCTTACCATGCTAAGCTCTAATCTCCAGTATGGTCAGTAGATCTGCAATGCGTTTATCTAAGGATAAGAATGTCTAATGTTACTCAATTCAGCACCATGTAATTTGGGCAAATACCCCTTTTAGTCTCACCGAATGGAATAACAGCTATTTCATAAGACAGTGGCGCAAAAGTGAACCTAATCTACCTCCTACTGCTACCATATCAGCGACTACTTACCATGCTAAGCTCCTATTCTGCAATTTTACAATGCGTACTGCAATGTCTGTCTATTTGTTATAGTGTTCTAATCGAAAAACAATCAAAAACACCATCCAATCTCATAATGTTACCCTTGGTGATTTCAGAAACAAGTTTCTAACACTGCAGGCTGAATTGCAAGCTGAAAAAGCCAACCATAGAAAGATGGTTTAAGTAATCCCAAAAGTTAAATCAAAATCTCCTTCCCATGTCCCTGCCTTCTCCTCCTTCATCTCCACCTCCACCTTGAGTCCAATTAAAAATTCACAAGTAGCTGAGAAAGTAGTCAAAATGCTAAAATAATGATAATATATATCCGTGTGCATACATGGATAATAACTTGAAGAGCCAATTCGAAAGAAACCTTCAATCCGACATATGAGATTTCCAATGGGAAAAATCAAATGACACTTTTTTAAACAGGCATTTTAACCATCAGATAAAGAGATGCAGCATGGACTACACAACAGCAACCAGAATGGATAACTTCAATTCCAGACATAACAACATATCATTTCAGAAGAAGACTCAATAAAAATTGAAATTTTCAATCACAGCTCGAAAATTAAACTAATACCTATTCCCTTTCAGTTTAAACCATGCCTCGGCACAGTGAATGTGCGCAATCCCGAGCTCATCTTTGCACCCACATCCTAGCTGAATCAATTCCATACTCGACGTCTCAGAAGTCATACCATCATCCATTGTCATCCCCGGAATATCATCCACCGATTGCTCAGAAGTCAGATGACAAATCCTGCAAACTCTCTCCCCTTCGCCGCTTTCGCCACGGCCACCACCAACATTACTGCACTGGACATCAATCAGATACGAATCATCCCCTTTTGCAGAGACATTCTTCTTTAAATCCTCCTCCAGTACCTTCTCGGACTTCAATTCTCCACCCCCCTTTGCTTCCGATCCTTGATCGACACCGTCCTTCTCAGAACTTCTGCTCGTCCCTTGATCACCCACTTGCCCAAATGACCCATCACTTCTCTCTTGATGAACCACAATAGCATTATCAGACACTTCGACGGCAACCCCGCTTGAACCCAAATCACTGCTTCGAGTCTCAGATTGCCCGACTTGCTTACTTGTCATGGGACCATCCTCTAAATCAATCACAACATCAGCCTCACCAACCGAATGCTCAGAATGCTCCCTCGTCCCAGAATCAGCTTGATTCAAGCCTCCACCAGTTTCCAGATCATGTCTCGTCTGATCCATCACGCCACACACACACACACACACCAAACAACGACTCGAACCTATGAACAGTCTTCCCTCGATAAAATAAGCACCACGCCACCGAATAAAGCCAGCAACATTTGGAATGCACTCACAGATCCATACCCACATCTACCAAACACCCTCTTCCGCCCTGTACACCAGTTTCTCGGAACGGATCCAAGAAGAAGCAATTCAACGCGGCAGAGACAGAGCGAGGGATTGAATCTTTCGCTGGTCCAGAAGGAGAAAGTCAATGAAGTCACGAAGCTGTCACTGGCATCCACCAATTACTCCTTCCCCTCGCGTCTGCCCGCATTGCACCCATCACGCAAACTCCCAGGAAAAGGGCTCCCTAGGAAAACAAATAAAAAAACAATATTTTGAGGAAAACAAGACGTGGGTCGGGCTGCAATCCAACCAAACCCACGCCACGCCACGCCACGCCCCGCCACGGCCCCCCTGCTGCTTCCCTCTCCCCCTCCAACCTCACGCCCCCGGGAGAAGAACGTACGCTGATGACATGTGAAAGAGAAGAGAGAGAGAGAGAGAGAGAGAGCACGGATATATGGGGAGCAGGAAGGAGGAGAAGGAGCTGATATTCACGTAATCATTTTCATGGCGGGGCAGCCAGCAGAGGCGGACAAGGAAAGAATCGATTTTTCAGGATTCAGATCGAAATCCAGCGCGTGTTGTTGAATGACATGCTGTTGTTATATTATCCCCTCCCTTCTTTTTCTCTTTTTTTTTTTTCTTTTTTAAGGTCAAATTTCACATTTTGTATATTCGTGCCATGTATCTTCTCTTGGTGTACTTTTTTTTTTTGCATTTTTTTTATTATATTCGTATTTTATTATACCTCGAATCGATGGAAACGTTAATCTACCACACACGAATCCTGGGGAAGGAATCGGATGGTGCAATGGTCAAAAATGCACGCGAATGCAATGTGACGAGTGAGCCTGCGTCATGCATACTGAGGCATTATAGAAATGCGTCGGGTAACATAGTGATTACATGAAATAATGTGATTCAAAAATGTGTCACATGGAGTTCGGGCATCTCATTCGATTGAAGGAGATAGGAAGCAACCTTACTTTTATAATTTTAAAAAAAAACTCGATTAATGATGTTGAGATGCCTTCATAAATTATAGTCACCAATATTGTTTGTGATCATTACCTTATTAGCTAGTAGGCAAATCAATTTAAATTCAAATAATATCATGAAAAACTTCAAATTGACATATATGTGAAAATTTATCCAAAATTAATTTTTTAATAACCAAAAACCTAAAATAAACACATATGTGACAAATCCTTGGTTAATTTCTATTAAATTTTACCAACAAATTGTTGGATGACATGTGCTAATTGATAAGTGCGCAAATTTTGGGATTTTATCCTCCATTTGTCATAAGTGTATCATTAATTCAATTCAATGGAAATTAGCGGTAGGTAAATTTGTCACTAATGTACTAATTTAGGATTTTTAGTGATTTAAAAAATTAATTTGGAGTAAATTTATTATAAATGTACTGATTTGGAAATCTTTGTGATTAAAAACTAATTTAGGATAAAATTACCATAAATATATTATTTTGGGATTTTTAGCTATCTTAACTTATTTGAATAAATGTCCAATTTATTAGATGCAATTGAATCATAATAAATATGGCCAGCACACCATGCGATAGCTGGAGTTTTTGGAAAATTCTTGCAAACCCAAAACAAAGATAAATAAATAAATAAATTTTTTTTTTTCGTATAATATATATGTATGAATGTATAAATTAATATTTTTGGGTATGGCATGTAGGAGACGATTTTGCAAAATGGGGAATGACGTGTTTTGACTGGGGGAAAGTGATGATAAGATTTGGGAAGTATGAATTTGGGGGATCAGATGATGTGCTGGATTGGATTGGACTGTTGTGACACGTGGCCGTAACTTAGACTAATCATGATTTGGGGACACTAATGATCCCTAAAAACGTCACATTATTGGATTTTGACAATTTTACTTTTTCTTTTACATTATTCAATTAAATGATCCTCATCACGAATATCTTCACCCAGCTTTTTTCCTGTATTGGCCATACTTTTACAGTGCGGAAATGTTCACGGGCAGTAAAGTTTATGTTGCGAAACGACGTGGCTTAAAGTCTGACGCATAAAAGAAGAAACAAAGGTACTAGAAAATCAACCAAATGATATAGACATTTAAGATATGTTTATTTTGTAAAAAATGAATGATTTGAAAACTTATTAAAAATGATCACTTTTTGAAATGACAAAAAGAATCTACAATAATGTTTAAATATAAATTGTTATTGATAATGAAAAAAATATTTTATCAACTAATTTTGCAAGTGACACAAACGATTATTTTTATCATTCATTTTTCACGAAATAAATACATTAGATTTAAGTGGTCCACTCAAAATGTTGGCAACTATTCTATGACAAAAATCAACTGTCGAAAATCCGAAGAATACAAATTTTACAATTGCTCTTTTACTCAAGTGTTCCAAAGTGAGAAAAAAAAAAAAAAACCCACAAGTGTCATCTCGCAATCTCTTATGGAAAAACTTACCCAAAAAACTCATAAAGAAAAAAAAAGTGCAACTTGTCTTGTTTGCTCCAATGTGTCATTCCCAAGTAGAATCTCACCTCTTTTAGAAAATCTACTCAAATTAGGAAACCACCCAAATTATGAAATCATTGAAATTAGGAAACCAACTTGGATTAGGTTTCCATCACGGGCTCAAACCCAAGGCATATTCTCATTGATTCAAGCTCCTAGATAATGACAATCCTCAGGATTAAACTACAAGGAGCATCAAGAGAAATCTTCGGCACCTATTCTACGACAAAAGACAGCTGCCAAAAATCCGAATAATACAAATTTTACAATTGCTCATTCGGTTAGGTGCTTCCTTACCCTAAAGTGTCATCTCACAATCTCTCAAAAAGAACTCACCCGTAAAACTCGCAAAGAAAAAATAACCTATGATACTCATCTTGTTTGCTCCAATGTTTCATGCCCGAGTAGAATCCCATCCCTTCTAAAAAAGTATAACCAAATTATGGAACCTTTGAGATTAGAATACCCAATCAGATTAAGTTTCTGCATTGCTCAAACCTGAGGCAATTTCTCAACAATCTAAACTCCTAGATAACGACAATAATTAGGGTTAAGTCACTAGGAACATCCAGAAATGCTAGCACGCCAGGGAGGCTCTCTTTTGGCTCCCTCGCACATTTTTTTTTTTGGGTTAGATTTTCCTCGCACGTTGAGGAGGACCCAAAGGAAGACCAAAGAAAGTTGAATACTCCACCGGCTGCTACCGAAAGTTAGGATAGGGATTGAATTAAGGTAAACGATGGCTGCCAATTGCCATCGCTCCAGCGGATTCGCCCAATACCGGCTGCCATCAAAAAGGACGACGAGTCTCTCACATTATATTATTATCCTAATACGACAAAAAATCTGAAAATTGTATACTTGTGACAACTTTACAGCGAGTAATTTATAAGCCGAATATAGATCTTTTGTCTTGCCGTGATGGCGACATAATGAATTGTTCGTCATTCTAGCGATGTGGATTTAGAGATCGCCACTGGACGGTAGGACAAGAGAGCGGGACGAGAGAGAGAGAGAGAGAGAGAGAGAGAGAGAGCCAATTTAAAATTCAATTTGACCTAAGTCCCCGTCGAATTTAGGACACGAATCCTACCTGCTACAAGCGAGTCCACGCCCACTGGTTCCTGGTCTCTATACCGCTGGCGAGGTCCATAAACTAAAGAGAGAGCGAGGATAAAATGGTGTAACCCACTCAGACACGTTAACCACTCCATTTGTTGAAGGCAGAAAAATAAATCAGAACAAATCAGCTTGCTACTAACATCCCGTCGTATGTGCAATTTGAATTACAAACACAGCGTGAAATTGTCGCCTAATTAGATACGTTAACCACTTCATGTATTAATGGCGAAGAAAAAAGGAGGACGAATTAGCTTGCTACCGACACCTTGTCGCATGTGCAAGTCGAATTAGAAAAACGGTGGAAATTGTCACGCGCTTAGACACGCTAACCACTTCATTTATTAAAGGGGAAAAAAAAGGAACAAATCAGTTTGCTACTAACAACCGTCGCACGTGCAAATTGAATTGGAAATATGATGTGAAATTTGACAAATGGAGGATCACCACAAGCTAAATGAATTGAGGTAGAACGCGGTTACGATATCATGTATAAATGTCCAACCCAAAAACTTAAATTAATAGAGGTGGAAGGAGACTGAATTCATATTAGGAGCACATAAATTGCATAGAGGTGTGATGTAAGATGCTTGCACATGTTAATTATACAAATGGTCCTTGAACTTTCACCAAATATATAGTGTCATCCATAAAATTTTTAATTTATTCTATGTGAATTTTAGTTTTTATACTATATGAAAATATCCAATATTATCATTTCATTAATTCAAGAATAGAAATAATATTAAACATTTTCATATGATTCATGAACTGAATTGATCATATATCAAAAGTTGATGAACCACATCGTACAAATTAAAATATGAGAGACAACATTATACTTTAGGTCGAATTCATAATTAATTTATAAATTATTTATGTCATTTTCTCAATCATAGATGAGGGGTTGAGGGGGTTATAATTGGGTGTTGCCAAGTTGTACACGATAACTCCTCCTTTTGCTAAAGACCAAAGACAAAATGAGCTTTGCTAACGATATGTCTGAAAAAAAAAAAAAAAAAAACTGGCCATGTGCTACTCCAACTAGTCATTGCAAAGTTTGTAATTTGAAATTAATCGGTAGCAATTGAAGAATTTTTTGGCTCTTGACAAAATCTTTGCAAGAATGGATATGGATTGGAATTGGCCCCGACGATGGATAAAAAGATGATCGCATTAATTCCAGGCCACGTTAACTAAAATCGAATAAATGCAAAAAATAAAGAATGGACATATAACCCGAATAATAAATTTATCAATTTCGACTCAGATTAGACATTTGAATACCAAATTTTGGTTAGCTTATCTATCTGTGTTGCTGATTCTAGGGGAGACTAAACAAATTATTTTCAAGGGCCTCATCAAACGAATTAAAAAGTCCTAGATGGACAAAAGTTTAAAGATTGTTCTGTGCCTGTCTTCCCAAAAATTAATAATAAAAAAAAAAAAAAAACATGATGTCATGCGAATCTATTACGTCATCAATGTGGTTCATGTGTTGTTTTTCAATTTATCTGAATTGTGGTCCCTGTTTTTGAGAGACAGGATACGTGCTGGCCACTTCCAAGAAGCAATTAACTTATAATTAGATAAAAAGATTAGGCGCATCAAATTCGTTCCCTCCGCATAGTTCATCCACTCCAATAATTAATTAGGTGACCTTTGTACTTTGTGTGGTAAAGTCTAAAAGAAATAATAGAATAATTTTAAAAAAATCACTAAAGTGATGATAGATTCGATATATTAGTTTCTAAACTTTGGGAGTTCATTTTCTTGAAGAAAGATTTTATGGTCTTTCTTTTTCCAATAATCTACTAAACCCAAGTTTCCCGATCATTAAAAAAACAAAATTCTTCCTCTAAAATGACAGATTTTACAATATGAAACTTGCAAAAAGAGTATACAAATTGCTCTCAATATGAATAGAAAATTATCTAAAGGTGTAAAACCTATAATTCTTAAATTTTTAAATAAATGAATAAATAAAGTGCTAAATATACCTTTGTTCATTGATGAGGACCGAAGAATGAGGAGTGTAGTCTGTAGAAATGTAGAATAAAATAACAAGGAGACGAAAATGTGCTGTTAAAAGTTTATTATTGGTCAAAAATATTGTCTTCTTAAGTAGATAAGATCCTTGCAACAAAAGAAAAAAAATAGAAGGACCAAAAAATGATGAAAATTTGGAACGCCCTCCTTTTTTTTTTGCGAGAGCTTATTACACCCTTTTAATTTTTGTGGGGCAGAGCAATAAGGCTTAAATCTGAATTTTAATCCGCGCTAGAGAGTGAGAGGCAAAATGAAATGGATAGTGATAATTTACAAATTTTTTATGTAATTGTTGACAATTTTTCTTTAAATATTGCAAATGGTAAATTTGTCTACATACGTAATTTTTATGTAATAGAAAGGAATTTTCAGGTAATTATATATATCTACACATAAACGTATATATCTGTCGAGCTAGTTCATTTTTTATTTAAATAGCTGTCCATGCATGTAATCTGTAAAAAGATAGTCAAAAATCTTTAAAAAAAAAGTAAATTCCAATTTTTCAATATCAAAAATTTATTGTTGGATTGACACTTGGCACTTCCAAAATCCTATTTTCATCTAATGTCAATAAATATGTATGTAAGCAAATTATAGATAATAGCTAATTCAAAATTATTTAAAAAGTCCTAAATCTAATTTTTACTAATTTTTAAACCTTTTAATTTTGTCAATTCAATCCAAAACATTTTCATTTCTTATCAGTTGAGTACATCCGGCCAATTTTGACCGGAATTTGTTGATGTGGAGACCGCCCATCTTATGTGGCATAGTTGACGTTAACGTAGACAAAATTTATTATTTTTTAAATATTTTTTCAAATTTTTATAATAAATTTTTTAATTTGTAATTTTTTTTTCTTCTCTTCTTCTTCCTCTATCGATCACCCAGCGACTAGCCAGAGACTATGACTAATGAGGATTGGCCTCATTGGCCTCCAGTGAGCTTGCCCTTATTGGGAACTGGCGGTGAGGCTTGCCCTTGCCAACCTCACTAGGATCTAGCAAGGGATGACCTTGCAAGCCAGATTTGGTGAGGGCAAGCCTTGCCTAAGGCTAACGAGGGTGAAGTGAGGTCGCCTTCACCAGTCGTAGTCTTCGGCCGGTCACTAGAGGCTAGGTGACCAACAGAGGAAGAAGAGAGAGAAAAAAAAAAAAATTTTAAAAAATCAAAAAAATATTTTAAAAATAATAAATTGTATCCACGGTAGCATTGGCTGTGCCACATAAGACGGCCGGCATCCACGTTAGTGAATTTAGACAAAAATTAGCCCAATAGACTTAAATTACAAGAAGTGAAAATGTTTAGGATTGAATTGACAAAATTAAAATTTAGAACTAATTTGACAAAAATATACTAAGTTTAAGACTTGTTTGATAATTTTCCCACCCACGACTGACTTGAATAATCTCTATCTAGTCAAAGTTCCTTCAATGACTATTTTTTCAGTTAACATTTATGAAAATAGATTAAGTAATTTCTTTGTTTGACTATTTTTCAGTTCTATCTTCGTTTTTTGTTCTAGCAAAAAAAAAAAAATTCTTTTTGGCCTATTTTTACTTTCCTTTCTTACCATTTGAAATATTAATATATCTTTTTTCTAAATTCATATTTTTTAAAAAGAGTATTTATTCTATGATCCTGACTTTTACAGCTTAAGAACTTATCAGATTTAATATAATATATTTCCTAAGTCCATACCAACAAGTATATTTTGTTTCACTTAAATAGGACAGAAAAAATATTTTTAGAAATATTTTATGTTTCAAATATGATAAAAATAAATAAAAATCGATACATAGAAAGTTGGACTTATGTAGTATGCGATGAGTATTTTATTTTGTGGTATAAATGTCAAGATCTAGAAATCCTACACTACATTAGATTGGTACATAAGGGCACTAATAGGATAAATTTGGTATATAAGGGCCACCACGAAGTAATGCAAAACACCTCATAAAAGGCCTTCACGTGCTCACTTACCTTTAACTTTTTTGTTCTTTTGCTCTCTTAGCTTTTTAATCATTGTAAATTTTTTATGCCAAAAATTAAATGATTTTTTTAGTATTTATAAGGTCGTACGTGGTGCTCTATATAATATCTATTATATTGATTCTTTTTTGCATTGATAATCCGGTGATGGCTGGGGTGGTGGAGTTCTGGTTTTAGTGATTTTGATAACTAAAATTGTCAATTTTGGTTACATTCATCTATAACATAAACGATTTTTTTTTAGGAGCTCCGTTAAGGTTATTCATCTCATTTTAGGACTAAAATTTGTATATTTGTTTGGGTGGCTATAAAATCTATGTATTAAAGTTGTATATGTTTCATCAAAACGGAAAATATAAATTAGCAGAAAGACGAAAAAAGTTTTACAGGATCGAAAGAATGGTTTGATATGTTATTTTTTTATTTAAATTCATCAATATAGTTAATAATAATCTTATGAAAAATCGTGCATCAAAACTTTTAAATGGTTACTCAAAATCAATATTCGATTGAGTGGAGTGCTGTTCAGCGATATTTTTCCTAATTGATTAAAAATGATTATGAGTGGACCTAACAATTCCCTTCACGAGAGCAAACCGTTTCGGCCCACCCAGGTCAAATTAATTCTTTTAATCATCATGGGCAAAGATGGTTGAGGAATGAGGCTTGCTTCCTCTCGATTCGGTCTACTTAGGTCTACTTGATACGTCAATTTCTTAGAAAAATAGTAGATTTTCCCCATGTACTCTGATTTAGAAAATAAAGTTATATATCCAAAATAATTGGAATTCCCGTGGCAAGGTGGTGGCAATGTGCTAGTAATATATGGAAGTATGGCTGACTAAACTAATTAATGATGACAAACATATTTTATATGTATATACAGGCGTTCAATAAGATCCAACGCTCTGTAATTCTTTTTCTATTGAAGGATCTCATTTTTTTTAATTCTTCTGTGAGATTAAAAGAAAACCCACTCCCTAGTATAATATTATCTCTTAAATTATTTACATGATCAAAGAATGAATGAAGCTCTGAATCGTAGGGAAAATGTTAAATTAAGTTGCAAATGTCTTCAAACGGAACGATTCGTCGTGAACTATCTTAAATAGGCATTCAACTTATCATTTTCAATTAGAATGATCATGATAGATAGTATATCCGCATAAAATCAAGAGGTTCTAGAATAGTTTGATCACGTATCAATTAATTTATCCACTAGGTCAGAATGGGTCATTCTCTCAAGGAGGGCCAGATTATTTAGAAAATTCCAAATAAAGTAGGAGTCCGTCAATTGGAAATTCGGATACATAATCTCCAAAGATCTATTTGAGAAAAGATCTATTTGCACATGTTTAGCAATGATTTTCACTTATGAACTCACTCTGACCTCTTTCCTTCTATTGATATGATAAAAGAACCAGAGGAATTTCTATTGTTAACGTTTCAAACAATCACTTCATTTCGATGCAGATCTTTCCCGTTGTGTGCCAAGAATTGAGACAGCAGACAAGGAAGGGGAAAAAATAAACAAATTTATTGCATTAAACCCATATATAAGCTGGGTTAAACACATACATGGTTAAAGTTCAATGACAGAGAGGTGTCCCAGGTTCACATTGAACTCCGGTCCATTCCATCATCACACCTTCTTTAACTTAGCTCACACCACACAATCCTCACTACCCTCCGGAAATGATGCTTTTCCTCGTACAAATTCATCCGCAACCGCGGAGCACATTACTTCACGACGGCGGGAAGAAACGGTTGAGGTTGAAGGGAAGAGTGTAGAACTCCTCATTCCGGCTGTCTCCTTTGAACGTCCGGAACTTGGCCCACCACGGCATCCCCCGATCTTTGGCGCTGTCCTTGTACTCTAGAGTGTTGTCCAAGAACACGGCCACAATCAGCGCGACCGTTGGGGACGAGAAGAAGATAGTGTTCAAGAAATCATTGAACTGCACAGAGAGAGAAAGAGAAGGCTAAGTCTACTTGCTTTTCATGAGAATTATCTACAAGTGTGCTAGTGTCATCAGAAAGGTCCAGAATGTGAAATCTTACCCATATTGCCCTGGTATGAGAAGGACCATGGAGGGCCTTGGATGTGTATTCTCTGAAGTACTCGGGAACAGACAAGCCTAAGAAGAGCGAAACGCCCACAATGAAGAGATTCCGCATCGAGTTCATGTTTGTGAACTGCAAAAATGACAGCCCCACAGAAGCTGGAAGAAAGCAAATGCAGCAGCTCAATGATAATCAGATGCTAATCTCAAAATGTGAGGATTGTTACATGTAGACAGTCGTGTGGATTATCACTTTGGTTGCACTTACCGACAAGACCAAATAGAACGCAGTACACAGCAGCGAAGATTGTAAATGGTATTGAAGCAAAAAGTGCTCCAAATTTTCCTTCAATAGAAAGGGAAGTATGTCAGGGAAGTGAGATGGAATGAAGAAGTCACGATAAGTGAATGACCCTGACCGAGAAAGGGAAGTATGACTCACCGAGCATTGAGAAGAAAATCATAAAGCCTGCTGAGATCTGAATGACCCTGCGGCTTCCCACCCTGGTGCTTCCAAGAAGACCTACATTTTCTCTGAGACATCGAGAACAAGCTCAGTATTGAGCAAAGGGTGAAAAAATGAAGGAACTTGATATCAGATTACAATGCCACTTACACTGAGACTGTTGAACCTGTCAATGTCCCAAACATGCCATCCAGCAATATGCCAATTCCCTGCGTGTGATGAAACCTCATGTTAGTTCTTCAAAATTAGTTGATTTGCTGCTAATTGTACTTCTGATGAGCCAGCCGTTTGACAAATTTGCTTGAATACTGCTTTTATCGGCAGCAAAGCTAGGGGTGTGTGTGTGTGTGTGTGTGTGAATCATTTCTTCCGGTCTAAATTAAGTAAAAAACAAGGCAACTTAACAGACCTGCCATCCGATGCCGCGGCTAAGAACATGAGCTGGAGGAGGCGTTGCACTAGCCAGACGAGATGCAGCCTTGTATGCTCCCGTTGACTGTCAAATAGACAACCTCTTAGGGTCACCAGTGGACTACTGACATTGAAATGGATTGTGCTAAATCTTCGTTTTTCTGATTAGTACCTCAATTAATGAGACCAGCACGGCAGCCATCATCCCGAAAGCATGTCCAGCATCAAATGTAGGCGCACCCCACTGAAGAGGGTACGGAACCTTTATCCTGACAGCAAGCAACTCTCATTTCAAACAAACATTTCGTGTTTTTTACTCTCACAAATTGGGACTTCAGCTAGTCATATAATTTCTTTCTATTAGATTTGATTTATCCTAAAAAAATGCCAGCAATCCTCCCCTCGTCATGCTTGAGTATAGACCTATCCGCTATTGGTGCATCGCACGCTCTTATGAAAATATAAACTGTGAAAGGTGTTTCCTATTTCGGTGCTTGGTGTTCTTCAACCAGCATAAATATAACCCCTCTAATGTCTAAATGCACATCCAGCAAAGCCAATTGCTTTGCTCTCTCAGAGGCACTTGTTACAGTAAATGCTCTAGCCTATGTTGTGGATTAAACTGAGAAGACAAGTTACTGACCATGGAGCAGTGGATATCAGGTTGGCCCTGTCTGTCCGGCAATTGATTTGAGTTAACTCTGGATGATGTTTGTACGCACCGCTTGCCGTCAAGAGGTGTGCATATGCCCATATCACAGTGATTGATATAAGGAGAGCAAACCGTTCGAGTACAGGCAGTCCTCTTAAATGAAAATTCTTTAAGTACTGTAATAAAGTTCATACGAAAGAAAAAGATGAGCAGGAAGGAAGATGTACCAGTTGCCATACCATATGATGTGATATTTTTTCATAAACAAAAAGAAGATTTGCTCTCACATACTTTTAACGGAAAAGGGTGATGAATATTGAATACTGTAACTAACGTTAAATACTTCTTTGACAAACAAATTATTTTTTGAATATATAAACCCGGTAAATATGGGAAATGGTAAAAGCCTTCTCCATTATATTTCATATGAAGTAGGATTTTATCTGAATTATATCTCAATGAAATCAATTTATTGCTGATAGAGATCTATTACCTGGGAGAAAGCAATAAACAAAATAAACATGGGGATGCCGATTTCAACACATCTTCCAACCTGAAAGATGCACCATGAGTGTAAGATTAATGAATGAGGGTGATTCTTCGCTGTTGGAGGAATCCACAAATTCATAACCAGTGTCAGGAAGAGTGCAGTATCCTACCACTGGGAAACCTCGATCAAACAGACCGAAGCCCGCCAACGCAATCACAGGTACCATACCTAGCGGGCTGAAGAACCTGCATCGTAAGTCACATACATCCGTAAGTCACATACATCAGAGATTGTGCTTCTGTTAACTTCATTAGCAGAGGGAAATAATGTATGGGATAAAATATATACCGGGAACATATTGCCCACATCTGACTGTAACCAAGAATGATTTGGATGCTTGATGCTACGATCAGAGCGCCCTGAACTGCTCTCATCGTACTAAGGAATCTCTAGAAATGTATAGACAGTTCTAGTCATGTAAGCGCTGGAAGATACTTTATAAGTTTACCCATGAAATTCAACAGTGTCTCCTAGACAATGCTGTTTCATGTGGACTTAACCATGTGGGCAAGTAAAAAATCTTCTTAACTTACCAAGTGATCATCCTCGATTCTTGTTAGTTTGGAATCATGAATTATCGATATAATGGGGACCATGTACGCATAAGAACCTCCTATAACTGTTGGCAACCGGGTTCCAAATAGCGTCTGAAGGAGTGTATTAATTCCCTCGACAAATAGCAACGTCTGCACTACTCTCACTTTGTCACCCTGGCCAACATAGAAACCAAAAGATTTCAGCGATATAGGGTAACCAAAAGTCCCTAGTAAATTTCCAAGACAAGTTCAATTTATACTTATTCTCCTGGAACAATCAATTAAAATATTAACCTATCATAATGAGAAAGGACACAGAGCACTTTGGTCAGATTAATGGCTCATGTTTTAGGCCATTCGAACGAATGCCATAAAAGCGGTTCCTAGTAAGTTTCTATGTTGAAAATCATTGAAAAACTGTACGATAAATTCGCACATTCAAGATATGCGAACGTGCAAAAACTCACTTACAATTGGAAATCACACTGATTATAAGACGAGTGGTGCTGACTGCTGTCACAGTTTCAGGGTAGCTACTGAGAAATCTCTAAATTCTTTGACTGACTTAAGTTATGATGCAGACGTATACTTAAAAGCTTCTTCCAAAAAGGAAATAACTAAGAAATTTGTGACAAATATGCTGATTAAACTCATCCTAACCACGATTATTTACTGTAAATTTTTCTGCGGTTATTGCAATATTAGCAAGAAAGATGCTCTGCTCAATGATCCATTCCCACAAGCACCACTCAACAGATAAATGAAAGGAGCATCTATGATATCGATTCACTAACGAGAGGGAAATTAATGAACAAACCTGGAGTGAAATGATAGATAAAACACAAAGTAAAATAAGATCAATCAGCAGACAAGAAAGAACCAGAAATAGTATCCACTCACATCACTGCCTCCCATCAAAGGAACCAAAAACGAAGGGATCATCACTGCTGTTCCCAGGGCCAAAATGTAGTGCTGAAAGCCCAAAGCTATTGCTTCCCCTGGTTGCAAGATCAAAAACTCACATCAAGCGCAACAAACAAGGGGGCGTTTCAAGCGCTGAAGATCATCAAGTACTGAAAATGGGGGGATCAACAAGATCCTAAAAGAAAAAAGAACAGAAAGGAGAGGATTGGCCCATACCCCAAGAAGGGTTGGAATCTATGCAATACTCCAAGCCCTGAAGTTGGTCCATCGGTAAGTGGCTTATCTCTTCTGCCTTTGGAGCCGCCATTGTCGTCAGTTCTCACGCTCTGAGAAAAAAGCTCCTCTGCTGCCTCTATCCCCAAACGGGTCTCCCCAGAATGAACCACAGAGACGAATGGGCACAAAACCTCGGTCTCCACAAATATCAAAACCGCAACTTGAGTACAACCCTTTGTCTGTCTCTGTGTCTAAGAGACAGAGAGAGAAAAAGAGAGAGAGAATGGACCAAAGAGAGAGAAGCTAGCAGAGAAATGGAAAAGCTAAAAGCGAGCTCGAGAGCGAAAGAGAGAACAAGTGTGAAAGGTCTTGAGGAAAAAACTCAGCACTTGCCCCCCACTTTAAACCCCTTTAGAGAAGCAAGTGTTAAATTTTTGGGCGAGCATCAGGAAGTGAGTCACTGCAGCATCAGCCTCTTTCGGATTTTGGCACAGTGAGAGAGAGAGAGAAAGAGAGAGAAAAAGAACCGTTGAGCGTTACTCTGCGCTTGTCCCCGAACTGCCCCTTAAGGAACTTCCCCAACTCCCGAGAGTCCGAACTGGATTTGACCGTTGCCCACCCTGTACTGTTCCCAGTTATTAAATCTAATCTCGCTTTTACTGCAAGGAGACCCCGCAGCATCAGCAACCCTTTATTATATTTTGACCCGCAGGAGAAGAAGACAACAGGCCCAAAAAAAGGGAGGATGGCGATTTGTGCATTGTTGGCTTCCATCTTTGCACGGGGCTGCTAGTTTTCCCCTCCTTAAAAGGAGAGAAAGAAAAAGTTGGAAGCTAGAGAGAGAGAGAGAGAGAGAGAGAGGCTGCAAATCTTCTTTTGAGCCTTGGAGATGAGAACCCTTCTGATTTTTAATGTTTGATTACATATAGTATGAGCTAGGTTAGTATATTCGATATCACAAGCTTTTCTTATACGGGTATCTAACACAAGTCGCTTTTCTTCAAGCATATCAACAAGCGTCTTGCTACGTTTATTAAGCATGTTCAGTTCGAAAAAGTTAAACTTTCAAAAAAGTTTTTTATATCATTGTGCTTTTGTTTTTGGTTGGAATACTGCTGTACTTTACACGAACATAGAATGCAAGTTTTATTCATTGATTCTTTAGTAAGTGTTCTCAAGACATTCATTTACAAAAATCAATTTTTTAAGGATTCCTATTAATGAATATCCAAACATTTATGAATTCTATTTAATAAAAAGAATATATTATTAATGGACTAATAACACATTGGAGTGTATGTAAAATATGAAACATGGTTTTAATTTTGTAATTGCTGCAAGAAAGTTCCGCCAAATGCCATTTGAATATGTAAATGGATTGAGAAAGTGTTCGATTTTCAAAATGCCGAATGTATATGTCACAAGCAAGAGACTGTTCGGAAAAAAACTGAAAATATAAACATCGAGTACTATAGCATTGAATTATAAGAGTCGCATCTATTTGATTCCCACTTTTAAGTGTTGAATTAATTTGCCTCGTTTGACAATCATTGCAATCGAAATATTGAATTTTAGTGATTTCATTACGTTGCTTTATTGGTAGCAAAATGGTAACTGAATGAACTTGAATACATCATGGAAAAAAAAAAATACAAGAATTTTTCTAGTTCTAGCTAGTATCATGAAAGCAAGTTAATCATGGACAAAAAGAAAATACGAATACCCTCAATTGTAGAGATGAAGGGTTGTAGATTCCGTATAGGTTCCATCATACATCTATCCTATCACTCCAAGGTTAATTTCAAGGTTTATCCAGGTTTCATATGTATAATTAGTTAAATAATTGCAACGAATCATCACCTTTAATGACCATTCCTTATTACTATAATCCATTGACCACAACTTATATATAAATACACAAACGGTATGAAATATTAACAAGTTAAAAATCTCAATCATAAAATAGAAACTTGGACTAGTACTAAATTATACATTTATCACCAAACGCCATGGAACATCGCAAGATCACTCAAAGATATAAACCAAGAAAAATACAAAAAGTTATTACTAGGTTCCATATTTTATCTATCTAAAACCTAGAACTTACTTGTCAAAATAGGTTTTTTAATTTTTGGTACTCGAAACCTATTTTGCATACTCTAGATGTTAGAATTAGACAAGTTTCTACCGGTCCAATTCTTCCATTCAAGATTCTAATGCTTGCTCCTACTCAATTGTGCCAAGGTCGCCATAATCTAAGTGAAAATGGAAACAAGCATTTTTTTGTGGGATATATACAATATTAATGGAAGAACTTGATTGAGCAATGTCATCACTTTTCATTAACCAAATTAAGCAATGTTGGCGGAAGAACTTAATTAAATCAATTTGATAAGTTTTAAAACTTAATTATATTTTTTTAAAAGTTTTCGCAACAAATTTTAAAACTTCTAATGCAATTATCTCAAAATAAAATTATAAGATGTTTTCAAAAACAAGACCACACCAAAATTTTCAAATTTATCGACATTACAGGTTTATGGTGATATTCTAAAATTTTCCAAATTGAAGAGCCACAACTTGCAATAATGGTGTCTCAATTGTGAAACATTAGGAATGATGAGTAATTATTTCCAAATCAATAAATAATTCAATTCTAAATATGAATTGATTGATTAAACTTCATTATCAGGTCTATTTATCCATTGAATTCTAAGACACTATACTGACTTATTATGACAGATTCTTAAGATGTGCTAATGGTTCTAGAATGTCAAGAGCTAGTAATACAGGGGGAAAAACAGAAGAAAAATAAAAGATTGCGCTAGTTAAAAGATAATTACATTAGGCACAAAATCTATTGAAAAAAAAAATCGAGTATGCCTTCTATTAATTTTGTGGAATACAACATCCTTCTAATGAGGAAGAAATATATATATATTCAAGGATACATGTGAATGATAAAAGAGAAATGAGTTTCATCATGCATGTGCTTAAAAAAAAGAAAGGGCCCCCAGGATGATTGGTCAACATCCGTTCCGTGGGTCCAATGTTTGAAGTCATGATGCATGTTGACCCAACTTTTTAATGGACCCTTAGATGACGCACTCAAAGGACTCGGCGTCGTTTTGATTAACGAAAGTATGGAGGTGAAGAACATCTGTCGAGGCATAATTTTCCGGGAAAATCGGCACTGAGGATGCTCCCCAATTACTTGGTTACTCAACTATTACCGACTGCGGTTGACTTGGGATGGATTTAGGTCATCATTAAATGCCTTTATACCAGAGTTGAGATGTTTTGGCAACATAATTCTAAAGGTATTCCAATTAAAGTAAGCATTTCCAAAATTCCTTTGTCTTGTGCAAGTCCCGCCCAGTATTGACATTGAGCACTTTCGAAATACTACTTTCGGGAGTAATGAACGTTTTTGTTTCCAACTTTGCCCCTCATTTAAATAATCTAAACTCCAATTTGACCATCATCCTCACTTTCCTACACAAATTCGACTGGCGTGGCGCGACCTTGACGTGGTGTTTATTGATTTTGCACCTTAAATGGATGAAGGTTTTCCATCTACCGAGTACATTTATGTTGAATTTTTAATTGGCGTGGCGTGTATTTGGGGGTCACTTTCTTGTTTTGCTACTTTCCACTTTTTGTAAGCCAAAAAGTTCTTCATGCTTCATTGGCATCCCGTCTCTTGTCAAATTAAGTTGTGATCCACCTAAGTTGAATAAAACAAACATCTATGTTTGCGCACTTGCTAGGGATCACTCTACCCGATACCGAGACTGGGGCCATGCCTCCAAAATAAAGTGTAAGAAGGAATTCTTAATGAATGATTCTACATAAAATCTGCATATTTTGAAAAAATGATAAAAAAAGACAAGTCAAATTGTTTAAACAGAAGAAATCAAAATGCAAATCCCATGACGAAACAGAGTTTCACTAGGCTAAGTTAATCTTAATAGCTTAAGCTGCCCAAGGAACATCATTTTTCTGTACTATTTCAAAAGCTCTGTCTTTCTCCTCTGGTCTAATCTTGTCATGTTTCCAGTAATTGAAACAAATAAATATAAATAAAAGAGGGGAGTCCGACTAGACCCCGACGTGTGAATCATAAGCTTTGCCAAAACTCCTCCAACGACTATTTTTTTTACCCCTCTGAGGCGACGGTACAGGCAAGCAGCAGCGGCAGCCTAGAAATCGGTGCCCCTGCGCCACGGTACGGATCGGCTCAGAACAGAACCGTCGCTATTCGGCGGCATACGTTGCCATATGCATCAGCCATGGTTAAAATGCCCACGATATTTTTACCCCCTTCTCTGCCCCCATGGATATCTGCATCCTATGCCTTTTCTCCTGAACGTTTTGAACGGCAGAATGATCCAATTGTATGTCGTCCTAACAGACTTTTGAGGGATAATACCATAAATAACCCGAATTAATATATTTAAATTTATCCTAAATCAATGTTTTAACCATCAAAAATCCTAAATTGATATTCATGATAAATTAATCTTTTATTTAATTAGATTAATACTAACAAAAAGCACAAATTGGTATAATTGTCGCATATCGATACACATTTTCATTGTTACATATCATCCAATTTAATAATTTGATAATAAAATTTAATGAGAACTAATGAAGAGTAAATTTGTTAGTATTTGGCGTTTTTCCATGGTATTAAACGTAGACTTTAAGATTGTCATCTATCCCTAATCTCAAAGGCTACGTGGATAAAATTTATGATATAATAAAATTTATTAATACTTGTGTTTGATGTGCCTACTCAAGATAAAATAAAGTTGAATATAGTGGAATATACACCAAATAAAATTATCTCATGGGGAGGTGAGATAAATATGAATAAGATTTTTAGCATCCACAATAGGAAAGTTATTTTTTTGAACAATTAACCTTTTAAATTAACAAACTTAAAATTACATCTCAATATAAACAATATTCAAATTCTAATGTAAGAAATTCAAAATAACAAAAAATAAAAATTTAGTTTTTTTAATTTAATATAAATATAAATATAAATATAAATATAAATATAAATATAAATATATTTATTATATATTTTAGGTATTTTAGTATTTTAGGTATATTAATATAGTTTACTATTTAATAAAATTTAATTAGAGAACAATGGGAGGGGAAAAATAAAATACAAAAATTAATTAACAAAAGAGACGAAAATAAAATAAGAAAGAAAAGATGATAAAGTAAGTAAGAATGTTGCGAGATATGGTTATTTTTCTTGAATGACAAGCATTTTAAATTAATAAATTAAAATTATATCTCAATATAAATAATATTTGAATTCTAATATAAGAAATTCAAAATAACAAAAAAAATTTAGTTATTTTAATCTAATCTTATTTTTTATTTATATATTTATTCGAATTTAATTATATTTTATAAAATAATTTCAATATATAAATATAAATATATTTTTATATTTATTATATATTTAATGTATTTTAGTATTTTGGTTCTATTGGTATGGTTTACTATCTAATAAAATTTTATTAGAGAATGATTATTGGAAAAAAATAAAAAAATTAATTAATTAATAAAAGAGAGGGAAATAAAATAAAATAACCAAATGATATAAAATAAGGAAGAGTGTTGCAAAAGATTTTACTATTTCTGTTTGTTAAATTTTTGGTTCATTTTTTTTTGTTTTTTTATTTTTTTTATGACCCGAGTTTACGCCGCTTCACGACTGGAGTAAACCCTGGGGAGACACGTGAGGACCCACCACCCACGTGCCCCGGGTAAGACACGGCTTGCACTTAAAGCTCGACGACGCCGTGAGTCGAACTCGGGTCCTTTGCGTTAGAGGTCCCTTGCTCAACCAACGACGTCACCACCGCGGGTGGTTTTTTGGTTCATTTTTCCTAATATGTCATTTATACCAAATAACGTACATGATATGATATGAATATATTTGACTTTATTATTACAATTACTAAATAGTGGATATGATATATCAATATCCCTTGGATCTCATATTTTATCATTTTTTTTTGTCAGTTCTACTCTAATTCTACTCTAATACTCATTCTTAGACTTTTGCCCAGCCTCCTTGCAGGGCGTGGGAGTTGAAACCTACTCCTGAAATGAAATCGTCCCCACTCGAATCCTCCTTGAGAAGGTGGAAGAGTGGCTACTCGGGCGAACCTCTAGTGGTTTCTCATATTTTATCATATACAGTCTTATCCATGTTAGAGATCCGAATGAACAAACATAACCAAAGATGTTATATCTCCCTCGATTAATGATTCGGCCTAGAGGAGCCCAAGTGGACAGGCTTGGGCTCACTAGGCTCAAAACATGTTTTAAGCAAGTCTTAACAAATCATTGAAACCCACTATCAGGTTTACATTCAACTCAAGTATGACTAATTTTCAAGTCGTTGAGTGAAGTTAAGATCGGCAGTAAATAAAGAACTAAGTCCAAATTCAACCATCTTATAATTTAGAGAAAAAAAAAAACCACCAAAAACTCTAGAATTATGTCCATTATAATACATTTATCCCAAAAAAAATTTTGACACAAAAAATCTCAAACTTATACCCGTGCAATAGTATGCCCTCCATCACAGTTTCATTAACGATGACAGTTAAAAATCCTATGTGGCTGCCTATGTGACGAAGGCAAAACAATGATAACATGACATCAATGTGGCTTCCGTATGGCCAAAACATTTTGATGGCCATTTAAACTGGGAACAATACTGCTTCATGTTTCTCCTCTCTCTCCCTTTCTCTCTCGTGTTGAGTTGAAGAACTCATTTGCCTCAAATTCTAGGATTTGTTCATGTTATCTCTCTGAAAATCTCATTTGCTCTCTCGATCGATTCCTCCACATTATGTAGGGTCATTGCTCCCTCTCTGCTTTTTCTCATTGCTGAAGCTATATTTGCTAGATTTGGGACTCACTTGAGAAAGCTCGATTCTAGCTTTGCAATTATCTGAATCTGCATGAAACTCTCAAGAATTCAACCACGACCAATAAAATTATCTAAAGTACGAACTTACTCGACATTTTAAATGCTTAAATGTAGAACACTGAGGTTTTTAGTCTATGAACTCTTTTTTTTTTTTTAGGGTCAATATTGCAGAAAACCCCAAATTAGTACACCTATGACAAATTTACTCAAAATTAATTATTTGACAATAAAAAAAACCCAAAATTGATATATTTGGGACAGATTTATTCAAAACTAATTTTTTAACTACAAAAAACTCTAAACCGGTACACTTGAGATAAATTTAACCCAAAGTGATTTTTTGATCATAAAAAACCTCAAACTAATGCATTTGTCATAATTTTATTCTCTATTAGTTTTTGTTAAATTGAATTAATACTACGAAAAATCACAAACCGGTATACTTATTATAAATGAAGGAAAAAATCTTAAACCAAGTACATCTATTAATTATCACGTGTCATTCAACTTACTAATTTAACAGTAAAATTTAACGGAAATTAACGAATGATAAATTTAACATAAATGTAGTAGTTTAAGATTTTTTGTGGTAAAAAAATTAAGTTTGAGTAAATTTATCTCAAGTGTACTAATTTGGGTAAGTATGACCACTAATCCTCTTTTGTCTTTAAAATGAGTCATCGATCATTCTAGCACATGCCTCAAATTTTCAGAATATGGTAAAGCTAATATGGATTGTCTGTAAAGATAAAATTTAACATCCGTTTTAATTTAATTCAATGCCTTGAAAACCCTTGTCAATACTTAAGTTGGGCCATATTATCTAGCCTAAATTTCAAGGAAAACCATTCTCACATTGGTTATTATGTAACAATGTCATCGGATACCCATAGATTTCGATGAAAACAAACGGGACCAGAATCGCGAACATGTAGAAGGTCAAGAACTATAACTTTAAAGATAGTGGATTTTGAAGGTAATATTGTTCTCCACCATTGACTTGTCAGATAATTACTAAAAAAAATGATAACTATATTACATGAATATAAATTCAATTCTGAACTTTTAATTTGATCAATTTAGTAAATTTTACAATTTACCAATGTAGTTTTTTTGGTCAATCTTGGTTGAAAATTGCTAATGGAGTCGCTGGCCATCTTAAGTGACAAGGTGAATGCTAGCATGGATAATTTTTGTTGATATAATTCTTCTGGCTAATTTTCTTTATTTCTAACTGAGGGCTAGAGAGGGCCGTCATCCAACTCTTGCTAGGGTTGACTACCTCCACTAGCCACCACTAGATAAGAAAAAGAGAAAAAAAAATTCATTGAAAGAAATTGTAACAACTATCTATGTTAGTATCATTCAAATCACATAAAACGATCAACATTTATATCAAAGATTGCTAGTCAAAATTCATTGAGATTAAATTGAAAAATTATAAAATATATATTGATTATTAAACTGACCACATTTTTGATAATTTTCCCACCCTACTTCTTTTTGAGTGTTGATAGATGTGGTGTTGCCAAAGTCGCAGGCTACGGTAGGGCAAGGTTGTCAAATCAACCGAAAAGAAAAGAACTTCAACGAAGAAACTGACGGGGAATTTGCTGGATTTAGATTACGAGGTGACGATCATGTGCCGATTTGCAAAAGGTAAAGAGGGGTCTCTTTGGACCATGCATACGAGGATGGAAGCTTTTAGGAGCTAAAGAGAAATAGCTTAAAAGGTTTTCCGATAAGAGTGTGCTTATCTTCTCACGTCTCAAGTTATCCTTAAATTTTTCTCAAAAGGAGGTGCACTCATCTTTTAAGTTCAATAGCCAGGTTTAATGATCGCGTTTGCATATACCGATAAACTTCACAATGCACATCAATTGCCCCACACCTTTTATGGACCGTCTTTTCAGAGGAAATTTCCTGCAACCATCTTCTGATTTGTGGTTTACAACCATGGATATTGTTTGTACTTACATTGGGTTGATTTAACATCGGCGTGATGTCCCCTCTGATTAGGGTTTTCCATAACGCAACAACACTCTATAATCATATTGGATTCCTTAGGAAACTTCATACCGAGGGTGAGCTGGAGAGCAAAGCCTGGCTCGTGCCTTTTCCATGTCCAATCATCCACCGCAAGACACGACTCGCTTTTCCACGCCAGTCCCCGCTTAATTCGGGCTGCGAAACCCGAGAAAAGAAAAGGGACCGACTTTGTTGGACGATCTGGCAGAAGTTCAACGCACCCGATCGATTGAAACCTTGTTTTCTTCGTGCAGGTTAAGGGGGTACGATGATTGCAGGGTCAAAACAAAAGTAGGATCTTAAGTTTTCGGATCCGTTACTCATGCTCATCTCTGTGGAGCCAAAAAAGTCACTTTGCACGAAAGAAGCAGCTTTTAACTGCTCGAAAACTTTTAGTTGGGCAAGTGGTTTATCTCCTAGGGATTCTCGTGGGTATTGGGTTTGATGCTGCAATATAATTGAGTGTTAATCCCATCCACAATTCTTTGTGTTGAGTGTGCACATTACATATCGGTAAAGAACTTGTTATTAAATAGAGAAATTATCCAAAAAATTTTAAACTTATTATATGATAGTCAATTCGATCCTAAATCTTTAAATTGGTACTTCAATACTAAATTTTTTAATTGTCTTGATTTCATTCTAAATTTTTGGATAGTTTGCTAATTTTTTAATCAAAAATAAATATTTCATTCGTATCATGAGAGGTTCAAAACAAAATGAATCCCAAACAACAAAGTAGAATAACAAAACATAAGCACATTGTCATCATACAAGAATAGACCTATCTTGGCATTAGAACAGAACGAATGACGGCCGATTCTCAAAACTTGCATCATCATAAGTGATTAGCACACACTATAATTTTCTTCTCCAATAGTCATGCCTTGCTTAATGAGCTATGCATGTTTAAGTTAAGTGTTGTCAATACTATCACTTTATGGAGATATTGAAATTAAGTTGAATAGACTCTCATATCTAGATTTAGATCAAAAGAGATTGAGCAAGCACATAAATGCCTCTAAGGAACTCTTAGATCTAAATCTAGATTGATAAAGAAGAGATCACATACCTAGATCGAGATCAAGAGAGAAGAGCTTTCAAAATTTGGAGAAGTCATATAACCACTTCCAATGCCGCATAAACTCATCATATTCTCCTCAATCCTATTGAACTTCTTGGGTTAGAGGATTTGAAGTAGTGGGTTTATTCCTAATGATGGAAGTGGAAAATACGCTCAGCGAGTAAAGAAGAGCATTAACGGTGAGCAAAGAAAAAGTAAAAAACTGATGAAAATAATAAAATACTTCCAAATCAGGTCGGGAGAGAAAATCTCAATTCAAATTGAGAATATGGATCCCCCTTTGACTAAGAGTTATTTCTTAATCGAGGGAGCTTGTAGTGGAAGAGAAAAAGGGAATCAAAGAACGGTGGGGGAAAAGAGAAAGCGGGTTGAGTTTATCTAAAGGAGCTTCTTTACATAGTTATTTCTCAATCAATATAGTCCTAAACCTTTCAACTATTTGCCAATTTAGTCATTTTACCTAATTTAGGTTGAAAATCACTATCGCAATGATTCAATCAACGTCATTTATTTGATATGGCACGATTAGTGTTAATATTAACAATTTTTGCATTTTTTTTAAAAAAAAAAATTTGAATTTTTTCTTTTTCTTCTTCTTTTTCCTTTGCCAGCCTCAAGTGATAGCCGACCTTGCCCAAGGTCGGATAGCCCTTGCCAAACCTCTAGACCTAGGGAGGTCTGCCCTCGCTAGATCCAACAAGGGAGGCTAGCGATGGCCATCGAAGGGAAAAAGAGAAAAAGATCTAAACAAATTTTAAGAATTACAAAAATTGTCAATATCAACATTAGCATGCCATGTAGGATGGATGGCGCTGACTAAGGGTGCGCATGATAAAATTTCTATTTCTTCTGTTTCTCTGTTCCCCAAAGTTTGGAAATGTAAATCCATTTGGTAACGCCTTTCGATTTCTCTATTTAAACAGATTTCTATTCCGTAAATAGAGAAATCGAAGAAATCGAAGCTGAAATTTTTAGCTTCTCGGTTTAAAACGAAATAGAAATTTTTTTTCTCAACTTTTCAATTTAGTCCAAAATATTTTAGATCACTAATATTGAAATAGAAATAGAAATAGAAATAGTTAATTTAGTCCAAAATATTTTAATAACTTTTTAATATAATCATTTCAATCAATATTGATTGAAAATCTTAACCATTGGGCCAAATGGTGGGAATTGAATGGACAAGGCTTCATTTGTTGCACGCAAGAGATTTCACGCATGGTAATAGTCAACTTGCCACATTCATATCTAACGAGTCTTTCTTCACCTACTCTTCCGTAGTATGCCGCATAACGGCTCTATCTAGCTAACTATTTTTTTATTCATAAACTTCATATTAAGACGGTAAAAAGGGGTCAAATCATTAGGGTTTCATCCGATTTTTCTTTTATAAGGAAAAGAGATCTAATAAGGAATCTGTTGTTCTTGTAAGAGTGTTGATGAAAATATAGATTTTGATAATAAATTTTTAAATAATCCTAGTGTTGATAATTTTGAAAAAAATTGGTAACGATTTTTGAACATGGTGAGGATTTTTTTAACAAAATTTGGAAAGAAATTGGAATTAGACTTGAAGTTAGGACTTTTTTAGGAGATTAGACTATTATAATTATGGCTATCATTAGACTTATTTGATTAATGTGAAATCAATTTCGCAAAAACATAACGACATATTCACTACAATTGAATTTCAATTGATTTTTTTTTTTGCCACGTCGTTTATTTTTTCGAAAGAAAATATTATGTAATACGAAACGTAAACACATGTAATAGGAAATTCCATGAAATTGTATTTTCAACTTTTGTAATGTATTAGTATTATTTCGACTATTATTTTGTATTTGAGGATTTCCTATGTTGTTTTAGTATTATTTTGACTATTATTTTGTATTTGAAGATTTCCTATGTTGTCATCTAATCAATTTCTATTCCTAGAAATTAAAATTTTATTCTGTTATCAAACGGATTTCTGTTTCAAAATAGAAATTTTGAGTCGTTATCAAACAAGTTTTTTGCTCGTAAACTTGTCCGGGGAATAGAAATTGAGAAATTGATTTATGGCCAAAATCAATTTACATTTCGAAATTTTACCATGCGCGCCCTAAATGACCACGTCAACAATTTTCAGCTAAAATTAGGTAGAATATCTAAATTGACAAATCGGCAAATCATCAAAAAGTCTAGAGTTATATTGACATAATTGAAATGTTTATGATTAAATTGATAAATTATTACAAGGTTTAGGATTAAAGTGATACAATTAAAATGTTTAAGAATGAATTAACTATTGTATAATAAGTTTAGGACTTTTTTGACAATTTTTCCTTTTTAAACTACACGAAACATGTGGATCATCTTAATATAACTAAATTTAAAGAAATTCCAAATAAGGGTTCGAGGTGAATCTTGTTTCAAATAAGGATCTAAAGTGGCTATATTAGTCTCAATAAATGCCCTCAAGTGTCTATGGTCGTTTCAAATAAGAGCCCAAATTTACCGGTTTGCTAGCTGGGAAAAAATTTCGATCGATCGTGAATATTATTTTCCAAATACAATTTAAACTTAAATTAAATTATATTAAAATTTTAAAAATACAAAAATGGAGAAACATAGGCAAAGGGACCCTTTGTGGCCGCCGCCTGCCAGTGGGGCGACGGTGATGGATGGTGGGGTCATTGGCACTTGGGTGAGGGTTGGTGACCCCCACCGACGACCGCACTGACCAGAGGCAAAGGCTAGCAAGCCTTTGCCAAAGACGAGAAGGGCGATGACCCTCTCCCATATCTAGGTGAGGGTTGACCGCCCTCACCCAGCACCCTTAGACCTCGTCGCCTAGGTTAGTGAGTGTTGGGAAGGGTGGGCGACCCTCGCCAAGATCTGGGAGAGGGTCGTTGCTCTCTCTCGTCTCTAGCCCTCGCCTCTAGTCAGAGACGCCAGCCCTTATTAAGATGCTGGCGATCCCAGTGGCCAATGTTGTTGCCCTACCAGCGATAGGATGGCAGCCATAAATGGGAGGGAGCCCTCCCTCCTGTGTTACTTTTTTTTTTTTTGGTAAAGAAAAATAGAAAAAAGGGAAAAAACTAAAAAATTTAAAAGATGAATTTTTCCTTTCTAAAACAACTAGTTAAATTAAGTTCTTATTTGAAATAAAGTCCTTTTTTCAATTTTTATTTAAGAAAATGAGGGCACTTCGATCATTTATTTGAAATAATATCCACTTTAGACTCTTACCTAGAACGTTCCTTTAAATTTAAGTAGCATAAGTACAATGTTATTTTAATGTTTCATTGGGTGATAAAAATTTACATAAGTAGGTGATTAAATTTTGGGAGCAATTATCACGGACGTAATATGACCTTTATTTCATACATTCCCTATTATGTCTTGATTTCCATATAAAATAATTTCAATACAATTTTCTGTCTCTCATCTATATTGTGTTCTTATGTTATAGTAAAAAGAAAAATTCTTCTATTAAATACGTAGAGTTTCTATTAAATTGTGATTAATGAGGAGAGGAGAATCAATTAATGAAAATGGCCAAAAATAGCCACATGGGATGTTTCTATTAGAGGCCTTCATGTGATGTGGGCTTCAACTAAGCCCAGCCCAACTCCTTGAAGTTGGGAGAATGTTTGAACATTCTATCCACCGGTTAAAGGGGTGATAAATCGTCAACATAAAAGTCAGTTTTTTTTTTTTGGTCGGTAAAGTCAGCTTAACTTTTCAAAGATTTGTCCAATGCCTAGCTTTCTTGCACAGATCCAGCTTTTGAATGAGCTATGCCACATCATTGGAATGCCTCTTATTTTCCAAACAAGACTCTGTTAGAATTCAAAGAATACATGATGAGCAGGTCGCCGAAATTTGCCAGGTGATATCAGTTTACCCCTTGAAGAACTCTTATGCAGAGATTAGGAGAAACGACAGTCTCTGATTTACCAATTTGTTCAGCTATATGGTCAGATTCCTCTTAGGGTATTTGAACAGTCTTGATCGCGCATTCGAGATCCAAAATTCGTCATCGATGGACTCTGTCTAGCATCTCTCCTTCGTTCAAGAGATCTACCTACCGCCTGCCCCCCATCTCCTCATGTCCCCTCCCGGACTATTTCAATCCACACCCCCCCATTCGCAACCAGGCAAGGTTTTCCGAAATTAGTTAAGTTTTCCCAAATTAAGAAGTAGGTCAATACAATACATGATAAGACCTATATCTAAGAGTTTGAACGACAACATCAGCCCATTTACAAGCTTTCAAAGACGACTCAATCGTGTAGGACTCTGTCATGGGGTCGCCCTAGGAAGTGGCCCTCCCTTAAAACCCCAACCATTTTGTCCAGGTGTTTCTCCACACCATCTCATCTTATCCAATAGTCTGATTTTGATCGCTCGAGGGCTTGTCATTTTCTCAAATTCAATTCCTTTCGATCCATCGCGCATCTCTGACTCAAGCACAAGGTAATATGTTTCCAACATTACAAATTGTTACAACGAGCGTTGCGACTTCTAAACTGTTAGGGTGTGGTTCATACTCTCCATCGATAAGATAGCACGGAGATCCCGCTACCTGATAAGGAGGTGGGATTGCGAGATAGTGCCTTAAAGCCGCTAGAGAATGTTTTATAATTTGAGCCTGTATTGTTTTAGTAGCTTAGGTATAGGCACATGAATACTTACTAGATTTATATAATTTATTTTTCTTGTAATTGAAGGATGTAGTAGAGGGATTCGAGGTGTTGACTATAATGGAATCCTCCACTAGACGTAGTTCTAGTTTACGGGTGAACCGAGATAAAAACCTTATGTCTCAATTTCTTTTCTTGTTTTTATTCTCAAATTCCTTGTAATCATGCGCCGAATCCTAATATAAGCCACCTTACTTACTAAAGAAAAACGGATAATCTGTAAAAATGGTTTTCTGATAAACGTAGACGAAACCGCCATCCAATACAGTTGCACTTTACTCGGTAGCCGTATCTAGGCGGGGGCGGCTTTACAAAGGTTGCCACGGAAGGTGCTGCAGCCGTGGCGATTCCGTGATGAAGAGCATGGCCAATAAGGAGTTGAAATCCGTTGGCACGGCACGACACGACGACTCTCATTTCTACGAACTTCTAGGGACAATAGAGATTCAATAATTTAGGAAGCCGTCCAACCAGATCCGGGCTTGGCAAATAGGGGACCACATTTGCCTGCCCTAAGGGGTCCACACATTGTGTGTTTTCAAATAGACTCAGCACCAAGTCCTAGGACAAATCATGAAAGCGCTGCTCTGCGTACTTTTAATTGAGAAGTGGGTCTGGTGATCCTGCCCGCCGCTAATTATCAATTCTGCTCCTTTTTGATGCTTTCCATGATGGTGCAAACCCGGCGGACACCAGGATGCAGGTGTCAAAGGCTTCGGAAAAACTTCGAGCCCCGCGCAATACAAAGAAATTGAGATTTGAGGGTGTACCTGGGCCCCGCTGGTCGTGAACTTTTTGCATTGCGAGAATAATATAAGTTGTTAATTATGTGGAGTGAATAATCAGTCATCTCATGAGATGTATGGTCCATTTTGCAAGCGAATCAAATTAGCTTTAGCCTCGTCACAGCTAGATGTGCGCGTCATTTTGGTTTCCATTCGGAAACAAAATCGAATCTAACTTACTAATTTTGGGTGATTCTCATAAGAATTGGTCCAGCTCTTGATTTCACAAATTTGGAACTGACAATAATCAGTTTGGTTCCTAACTCCTTGTGTGAAATTGGACCAAATTGGCATGCCTTGTTTTTCATTTTTATTTTTCTGTTCTAAACTCTAGTGAAGCAGCTTTACTAGTTTAAATGGTAAAACCCTAAATTGAATGCCTATGAGCTCTCAAACTCTCTAACAAATCCTTCATTGCTCTCGCTTAGAGCATAGTGTCACGGGCCGATCGATTGGGATCGTGACCGCGCGGCGACTAGGGCGATTTCGGACTACCCAAGCCAAGCCTTGCTCGATCGAATACTTACCCGCTCGCTTACCTGGATCGTTGAGAGAGGAAGTTTAGAGAGAGGAGCTCTGAGAAGGAAAGGAACTTTGCTATTGCTGAAATGTTGGGTGATTACAAATGAAGGAGGACACCCCTTTTATAGTTGAGGGCCTCGGCTTACAACCATCGATCTAGAATTCTATTGGCGGACGAGATCGCACCGCCTTAACTACCGACATAAATACTTAACTACCGTCTATTGACATAAATAACGGAAGCTTCTAGAGTCAGGCAAAATGACGGTGTCGTCCTCCCTTGGAAACTTCGGGGAGAAGCTTTGATGGGAACCCGAGTTGGAGCAAGAGGTCTTCCATGGACGAGTCGAGGTCGTCCTCGGGGAACCTCACGGATCGGCCTTCTCTCGATCTGTGACATTCTCCCCCACTCATTCGAGTGACACCCTCGTCGCTCACAGCTCGGAGGTTGGCCTTCTTGGCACGAGCACGGGCTTTGGTGCGGGCTCTCTTGTTCTTGTTTTGCTTGGTGCGGACGCTCTCACATGATGGACCGCAACCTTCATTGATGAAGTCGGACTTTGCACGTGACTCGGCCTTTGGCTTGGACGGAGCACGCGGCGTGCACTCAACCTCGGGGAAGAGCGCTTGGATTGGCATGGCATTTGTTGGAGTAGGATCCAACTTGATCTTCAGCTTCACCTCGGATAGCTTGTTGATGCGCATAACGGCCTTCAAGCTTTTGTCGAGGTGTCGGATTGACACAATGGTCTTGGTGTCGACCATCCCTTTGATCATTGGGACCGTCGTCGGGTAATTCGGATCGAGGATCACGAGGCATTTGGTCCTCATGTCGATCATGGATCTCACGCTATTGAAGAATTGCATGCCAAGAATGAGATCATAATCATCAAGTGGGATTACCTCGAAATCCATTTTGCCCCTCCAATCACCAATTTTGACGTCCACATCCGAAGTCGATCCTACGCCACGGACGCCTTCCGAATTGACCGGCTTGAAGGTGTTCCCGGTCGGCTCCACGCGAAGGTTCAAGGCCTTTGCCACTTCCTTCGACATGAACATGTTCGACACACCCGTGTCGACCAAGGCGTATAGCGTTTGGCCGCACACGTCGACTTGCACGAAGAACATTTCTGTGTCCGACGCAGCTTCTTTTCCTTTGGTTGGGGACTGAGCTTGGATGGAGTTGATCATTTTCATGGCTCCAAGTCGGATTTGTCGTCTGTCTTCTTTGGACTCCTCCTTTTCTTCCTCGATGGCAAGGAGGACGTTGATCCGGCCCTTCTTCGGGCACTTTTGGGTTCAGTGTGGACCTTGGCAAATGAAACAAGGAGAAGGCGGGGGTTGATCAAACCTGCTCGCGTAGTCTGTCGATGGTCTACCCTTTTGGAAGGCTGGCTTGGAAGACCCTTCTCCCCATGCTTTGGCTCGGCCGCTTTGCTCATGCGCGACCCGGGGAGTGTTTCTTCTAGCTTCATCCTTGCAAGGTCGATCCGTCCTCCAATCTCTTTGTCGACTCCTTGGTTCGGTCTTGGTGAGGTCGACGAGTGACTCGGCTACGCTCAGCGCATGCGCCAGGCTACTCACGTCCCGCCGCTTCAACTCGAGCAGTGCCCATGGCTTCAATCCATCCATGAACGCTCCGAGACCCTCCTCATCGCTTAGGTTGCGAATCTGGAGTTTGAGCTCCGTGAACTCCTTCACGTACTCTCGGATTGTGCCTCTTTGCTCGAGGCGATGGAGCTTGCTACGGGCCTCTTTTTGAGAGAACTCAGGGAAAAAGTAGTCCCGGAACTCTCGTACGAAGTCGTCCCATGTGCACACGGGATTGGCGCCTCGTCTAACCTCATCACACCTATTGTGCCACCAAAGCATTGCCGTATCAGACAGGAACATGGACGTGGTTCGTACCTTGGTCGTCTCGTCGTGCATGTTGACGGCGCCGAAGTATTGCTCCATGCTCCAGACGAAGTTGTCCACCTCCTTGGCGGATCGTTCGCCTTTGAATTCTTTCGGTTTTGGCACCTCAATTTTGGGCACCGCTTGGTTCGGCATAGCACCATTGGTGATGCTTAGTTTGCACAGGGCGAGCTCGGTCTTGAGCTCTTGGATCTCGGCCTTCATGGCTTCGACCTCGTCCCTACGCGGAGCTTCTTCCTCGACCACTTGGACGCGCTCCTTCAACACATCGATCGATGCTTCAAGGGCTTCGTCCTTGTCGTGTAATGGGGCGGTAGCTTCGTTGATGCATGAAGTGAAGTCTTCATGGAGTGAACTGTCAACCTCCATGATCCGATCTCGCACGTCGTCAAGACCTTCCATGAGTTCGTGCACAGCACTCCAGACATTCGCGATCTTCTCATCGAACGCAGTTACGACGTCCCTCGAGGTGTCTCTTTTCTTTCCACGACCGCGATCCTCTTGGACTTGCACGATCTCTCCAACCATGACAGCTTCTTGGCTCGACATTCCTTCGAACAGTTGGTGCTTCTTGATCTCTCGAACGGATCTCTCTTTTGCTCTAATACCACTTGTCACGGGCCGATCGATTGGGATCGTGACCGCGCGGCGACTCGGGCAATTTCAGACTACCCAAGCCAAGCCTTGCTCGATCGAACGCTTACCCACTCGCTTACCTGGATCGTTGAGAGAGAAAGTTTAGAGAGAGGAGCTCTGAGAAGGAAAGGAACTTTGCTATTGCTGAAATGTTGGGTGATTACAAATGAAGGAGGACACCCCTTTTATAGTTGAGGGCCTCGGCTTACAACCATCGATCTAGAATTCTATCGGCGGACGAGATCGCACCGCCTCAACTACCGACATAAATACTTAACTACCGTCTATTGACATAAATAACGGAAGCTTCTAGAGCCAGGCAAAATGACGGTGTCATCCTCCCTTGGAAACTTCGGGGAGAAGCTTTGATGGGAACCCGAGTTGGAGCAAGAGGTCTTCCATGGACGAGTCGAGGTCGTCCTCGGGGAACCTCACGGATCGGCCTTCTCTCGGTCCGTGACAATAGCATGAAAATTTCTCAAAGGACTTTACCTACAAGTAGCCTAACTGAGCATTTGTGCGATTGATAAGAGTTTTGCTGATTTGGAGAATAATCTCACCTTGCATGGTAGATCAAGGGACAACGGCTTGTTATTGGTTCTTTGTTGCGCTAATTAATCAATTTTGTAATTTAGCTGTTAGACGATGTCGGTTTCTGCGATTTAGTTGTGTGCTTTGTATTTGAGCAAAATTTTTGAAGTTTCTTGTATGTTTTGTATCTGTACACGTGTGGATGTCCATCTACTATGCACTAGGCAAGATATAGAGGAAATTGAAAAAAAAAATAAAAATAAAAGAACAACACTTGTTCCTAGAGAACATGGTTGGTTTCCAATCTCGCAGATTGAGAACTAATCTAGTATGGTCCAGTTCCAGAGTGAGAATCGGCCCACCTAGAACCAATCATTCTAAGTCACAACAATGAGCTATTGGCCCCACTCGCACTAGTAGATTTTTAAAAGAAATAAGTATAATCAAAATCGTAAAACTTGTCACCAAAATGTCATAATATCCTAGAATTTTCAATTTATGCAATTAAGTTCTAAAATTTATCCGATTAATTGAGTGCCTCTGTTAGTTTCATATAATTTGATCGATAGACAATATTGACATGAATTTTATTAATTTTCTCATTCTTATGATACCATTATGAAATTGATTTTCCATTGACATTCCTAAACGATCTAAACACTAAAAAATGAAAAAAAAAAATCTTGGAAATTGATTTCCACAAAACAAACAGAGTCTTATGGTGATTATAATTACAAAATGCTCAGCGGGCACTTGTTAAGAAAACTCACTAACTCTGATAATTATTGGGTTGTACGTCGAATACTATTTGTAGTACTCAACAAAGACTAATCACATGAGGGTTTCCATGGTGGGAGTGAGGTTAGATTTATTTTATTGAAAAACGGCTTCCTGGATTTTTTTATTATTTAGAAAATGTAACATTTTTGCGAAACAATTCGTTTCATTGTATTGATTATAACATGAAAAAAGGACAAATGCATCAAAGATTATATATTCACAAGGATCTTTTAATTCAAACTTGTTAATAAGTGGTGAGCATGTATTGTGCACAAACGTTTGGGAAAATTTCAAATAATGCCTCGAAGTGCTATAATTTTTTCAAAGAAAGTTTAATGTGGACATTATTTCAAATATGAATCCAAAGTATCTTTATTTTCTTAAATAATGGCTCAAAGCGGTCATGTTAGTCTCAAACAATAGCCCGATCTCATTGGTTGAAGGGCATTTTGGCATTCTACTTTAATTTTTTTTCCTTTTTCTTTTTTTTTCATTTTCTCTTTTTCCTCTGTCGGCCAGGTGAAGGTCACTGAACTCAAGCAAAGGTCACCCTCGCCTGATGTGCCCTTGCTTGGATTTAAGACTATTCGATTACTTTACATTTTTATTTGAAATGATTTGACCACTATAGATTTCAAATAATGCCTCGAAGTTCTATAATTCTTTCAAAGAGAATTTATTGTGGACATTATTTCGAATATGAATCTTAAGTATCTTTATTTTTTCAAATAAGGGCTCAAAATGGCAATGTCAATATCAAAGAATAGCCGATCTTATTACTTAAAGGGCATTTTGGCATTTTACTTTTTAACTATTTTGCATTTTTCTTTTCTTTTTCCCTTTTCTCTTTTTCCTCTGTAGGCCAAGCGAAGGTCACCGGACTCAAGCAAAAGTCACCCTTGCCCAATGCGACCTTGCTTGGATTTAAGATTATTTGATCACTTTACATTCTTATCCACTATAGGTCTTTATCTAAAATAATGCCAATTTAAATCTTTATTTGAAAAAGATAACGACACTTTTGTTTAAAATTTTCTGGAAACGTTTGGATTCCAAAAGTTCTGATTTTGAACCTTCCGTATTTTGAACTTTTGATTCCCGAAGTTCCGCTTTTCAACCTTCCTTATTTTGAACTTTTGATTTCCAACGGTTTCGAGGCTCTTCTTGCTTCCAAAAAAAATACGCTCTTCGACCAAAAAAAAGAAAAACAAAAATACGCTCAATTTCTGACGTGTCGCCAAATCACGGCCGACCATCGCGTTGACTTTCTAAACCACCCCCCCTCAAACGGGCGGACGATCCGGATCCGCTACGCAAAGCATCGCGGACCGCCCCAGGCCGCCCACTCGCCAGTCCCCCTTTTGAAAACAAGATCAGAATCCCCTACGCGCGAGTCTATCTTCCCCCCCACTCCCTTCGTGCGCGCCACGTGGTCGGCCGTGACGTCAATGGCCGATCTCACGGACGGCGCAGATCCCCCCGAGCTCCAACGAACATCGCGCGCGCACGCCGACGTCCGACGCACGAAACCGCGTAGCGACAGGTGGATCGAGCGTGGCGGTCAGATGATGGGGGCCGTTGACCGTCAGCTCGAGAGGGAGGGACAGAATTTACCCTTTTGCCCCCCACCGGTCCGGGAAAATAGGGGAAATTCCGGATTTTTTTTCCTTTCCAAAGCAGGAAATAGCCGTTGCGGGCGATGACGTCAGCGGCGGGGCCCAGGTGTCCCCCACTGGCGTAATTAAGACGGAGCTTCTCCTTAATTCCTCCGATACGCACCACGTCAGCGACTTTTTTTTTTTTTTTTTTTTTTTTTTTGCAGACGGTGTTCTTGTGGCTATTAGAAATTGTTGGGGAAAGAGCAATCTTATCCGGAACAAAATTGACTCTTCATCCTTTTTTTCCTTATTTAATTTCTTGGATTTAAATCCAGTTGACTCTGACTTATAAGCAATGCGGATGTTGATTTTCCGGCCAAATTTCTGGAAATTTTCAACAAAAATGTTTGCGGATTAGTTTTTTTTTTAATTATAATCTTAGATGCACTGAAAATATTTTTTCTGCATTTATTTTCTGAAACTAGTGATGCTTTGTGATACGTACAATTTGAGAATGAGAATAGGAGTGAAACATGAGTAATATCCTAGGCCGATTTAATGCAGATGAAGATTATGGGCTAGATTTTTCTTTTTTTTTTTTGAAGAAAAAGAGCTATCGGAAAATCCTTTTTCTCATTTTCTACAATTCGGCACTATTTAGGAAAATTAATCAATAAAAGATATATTCTCATCTTCAACAATAATTTACATGTCACGTTTAAAGAATGATCTAAGCTTTATAAAGTGGCGATCGATTTTCGAAAGGCAATTCAACTTGGAAACCTTGATTTTGGACACCTGGACCCCGCCTTATGAAAATGTGCTAATGGGGGAGTTTGAAAAATCTATAGAAGTAGGGCTTGTTTAGAGGGAAAGAAACTACTTATAACTTTTATCTTACTTTTCCCTTAAATTAAAAACTTTAAATTTTACAAAATCTCGAAAACATCTTGAAATATTCTATCATAAAGCCCATAAGTTTTATTAAAGTTTAAAATTGAAGGCACTCAAAGTTTTAAGTGGAGAGATGATTGAGAAAGATTGAGAAAGTTGAGTCTCTCTGTAACAAGTTATGCACGAGTACCTTCAAATTTAGGTCATTTCTCCACTATCCCTCTATCCAATAAGTTAATAATAGTATAACGTAATTTGTCCGAAAAATATAAATTTGTTCTATTATGAGAAAATTATTCAATATTGTCATTTACATTCTTTTAGATACATAGCATGTTTGGGACATGACTAGTCAAAAAAGAAGTAAAATAAGAAGAGAATGGTTGAAGAGATAACCGTTGAGATAGAATTGCTACAATAGCCTTTGAATTTTTTCAGTAGAAAAGTGGGCATAGCATAAAAATCACATCAATTACGTTCCTAGCAAAAAAAGATGTCAATTCAATCACTAAGTGATGGTATGGAATACAATTAAGTTCATCCGGCTATAAGTGTGACACGTCATAAGGCCGACATTTGTAGCTTTGACTTGGCGTCGAGTTAGAAAATGGGTTAGTAAAATAAAAACAAAATAGCCTAAATATAAAAAAATGGAGAAGAACAAAAAAAAGTTCCAAATAAAAGAAAAAAAAAAAAAAAACTTAGGGCCAGGGAGCAAAACCCCTACGCGCACGCACCTTTATTTGATTTATTTTTTTTGGCTTTTCCTCGTTACTGTTTTTTGGGTTTTCCTTTTTGTCCATTTAAAGTAATTAAAATGATGTCACATCAGATATCTATCACACCACGCTCGCAAAATTGATTGGGAAAGCTGGGAAAGACTTAAATTACACGAATTCAAGGTATTTAAAATTTGATCACATTTTTTTTATAACCTAATTGCACTCTCCGCAAAACCTTAAATATTTTCCTTTCATTCGAGATTTATACCGATCTAATGACACCAACCTTTTTTCCCCATGTCATTTTCGGATTACCCCCTTTTTCCATCATTCTTCCAAGGCACTAGGATCAGAAAAGTGACCCAAAGACGGCAAAGCACGGTCGTGGAATGAACGGCAAAGAGAAAAAGAAAGAAAGAGAGAGAGAGAGAGAGAGAGAGGGGAAATAAACAAAACAAAATTGAAGAGACAAAGAAAAATGAAAATCAAAATGAAAATACAGGGAATAGGGGGGAGCCCCAATAAGAATATACCCCCCCAACGCCTGTAAAATGCCAAATAGAAAACCATCATCATCTCTCTCTCTCTCTCTCTCTCTCTCTTCTTCCTCCCCCAAACCCTAAAAAGAACCTAAAGACATCATCCCTCTCTTCCCCCACAAGCCTGAAAAAAAACCTAACAACATCATCACTTTCTCTCTCTCTCTCTCTCTCTCTACGCCGCTCAAGAAAATCAAGAAACCCCTCAAACCCTCAAGAATATCTGAGCAAGAACAAGAACAAGAACAAGAACAAGAACCAGACCCCACGCCCCCACCCAGCAGTGAATCCCTTCTCGCCTTCCCAAGGCGATGATCCACTGAACCTCTCCTCCCCAAACCCTGCCTACCCACCATCCTCCTCCTCCTCCTCCTCCTGCTTCCTCACAAGATCCCCATCATCCATGGCGGGCACCGGCACCACCCCCGCCGCCGCCTCCTCCTCCTCTTCCTCCGCCGCCGCCGCCAGGTCCACCTCCGGCTCCAAGAAAGAGGGGCAGCCCCTCCTCCTCGGGCGGTTCGAGGTCGGGAAGCTCCTGGGCCACGGGACCTTCGCCAAGGTGTACTACGCCCGCAACGTGGAGTCCGGGGAGGGCGTGGCCATCAAGGTCATCGACAAGGAGAAGATCCTCAAGGGCGGCCTCATCGCCCACATCAAGCGCGAGATCTCCATCCTCCGCCGCGTCCGCCACCCCAACATCGTCCAGCTCTTCGAGGTCATGGCCACCAAGGCCAAGATCTACTTCGTCATGGAGTACGTCCGCGGCGGCGAGCTCTTCAACAAGGTCGCCAAGGGCCGCCTCCGGGAGGAGGTCGCCCGTAAGTACTTCCAGCAATTGATCTCCGCCGTCTCCTTCTGCCACGCCAGGGGCGTGTACCATCGGGACTTGAAGCCCGAGAATTTGCTTCTCGACGAGGATGGCAATCTCAAGGTCTCGGATTTTGGGCTTAGCGCGGTCTCCGACCAAATTAGGCAGGATGGTTTGTTTCATACGTTTTGCGGAACCCCTGCGTATGTTGCCCCTGAGGTGCTAGCTAGGAAAGGCTACGATGCCGCTAAGGTCGATATTTGGTCTTGTGGTGTGATTTTGTTTGTCCTGATGGCTGGTTACTTGCCCTTCCACGATCAGAACATCATGGCCATGTATAAGAAGATTTACAAGGGCGAGTTTCGGTGTCCCAGGTGGTTCTCGACCGAGCTATCTAAGCTGCTCACGCGGCTCTTGGACACGAACCCGGATACCCGGATCACGATTCCGGTGGTAATGGAGAATAGGTGGTTCAAGAAAGGGTTTAAGCATATCAAGTTCTACATCGAGGATGATAAGCTCTGCAGTGTGGAGGATGGGGAGGAGGACGACATGGGTTCTTCGTCGGACCAGTCTTTGTCCGAGTCTGATAGCGAGGTGGAGATGCGGAGGAAAGTCACGACATTGCCGAGACCCGCGAGCTTGAACGCGTTCGATATCATATCATTCTCTCGGGGTTTCGATTTGTCGGGTTTGTTCGATGAAGCAGGAGACCAGACGAGATTCGTGTCAGGGGCACCGGTTTCGCAGATTTTATCGAAATTGGAGGAGATTGCAAAATTGGTCAGTTTCACCGTAAGGAAGAAGGACTGCAGGGTGAGCTTGGAGGGGTCGAGGGAGGGAGTGAAGGGGCCATTAACTATTGCTGCCGAGATATTTGAATTGACACCATCTTTGGTGGTAGTGGAAGTTAAGAAGAAAGGCGGTGACAAAGGAGAGTACGATGAGTTCTGTAATAGGGAATTGAAACCTGGGCTGCGGAATTTGATGGAGGAGGCAGCAGCATCTTCTTCTTCGTATTTGCCATCTGATAGTGAATAGAGAGGGAGGAGAGAATGGGTATGCTTTTACCTCTCTCCTTTTTCTTTGCTAAGCTAAGCTTCTGTATCATATTATCCTTTTTGATGTGCTTTTCTTTTTGGGGTGTACTTAGATGGGGCATTAGCTGTTATTATATAATTTCAGTGCTATTCTTGTATCCAACAAGGAAGTACCAAGAGTGAATATGCAACTTTCTTATATCTTAAGGCTCTAAGCTCTCTGCAATGTTTGGCATTGCCTTATTTCATATCAACATTACAAATGGCAGGCACGGTGCAGGCCATTTTTTGTATTCCATAAGTACAGTGTGGTGGAAAATTTGAGATTGACATTCGTATCAATCTCATAGTGATAAGCATATAAGCTCTAAAAGTCCTTCCATTTGCATAAAATTCTTGCAAATGCAATATGTTAAAGCTGCTCTGCAGCTCATTTTGCTATTGCAGTAACTTTCATTTGAACAGAAATCTTATTTTTGGTGTTTTCACTTTGATCATGGGATCGAGGTAGTCAATGTTTATACACTTTGGCTCTCCAGATATTTACGTCCATGTAGTTTATTCAATACTGTACTTGATCCTACATTTTGGAGTTCCTAATTTCCAGTTAAACTTGAACACAAGCATGTTCTGACCAGCAAACCTGACCTGAAAACTGGTGGAGTCTGGGTCTGGACGTCATCTTCTTTTGTGTCCGCTTGCTGCTAACTGGAGTTTAAGAGGGAAAAGTCTTTTGTCTTAGCTTGTTGATGTAGTTGGCTACGCCTTCATATGAACAAGAATAATGGCAAACCTGCCCTTTTTTTCTCTCACACAAATACTGTGTAAAAGAAATTTTGAGATCGATTTCTTTAGTAACCTCAAAGTGATAAGCTCTTAGATTATGATAAAAGTCCACCCATGTGCAGAATTTTCTTGAAAAGCAATATACAATTTTCTGCTCTGCAGCTTGTTTAGTAGTTTCATTCAGATAAGTTCCTTTTGAAGTTTTGAGTACACATCTTATTTATTGTGCTGACTTTGATAAGTCAGATTGAGTTAGTCAATGTTTAAGGTAGTTGCATCTCTCCGGCCAGCTTTTAGGTCCACATGGTTTATTTGATAGACGCAATTCAATGAGGAGTTCCTCATTTGCAGTTAAATGTGAACGCCAGCATGTTGTGACATGACAACTGGTGCAGTGGGACATGGTGTTTCCGTCCATCTTGCTGCTAAATTCTTTTAAAGAAGATCCAGCTACCAGCTTCGAGGTTTTTAGTTTAGATCATCTATATTTGCTTGGACTTGGATGCAAGAAAACGTGCCCAACACCAGGAAAGATCCCAGAAAGCCCATACACTGGCGGGCATTGAGCACAATAGAACATTATAAAAAGCATTGGGATATAAGACTATGGTTCAAAGGTTGATTGGAATTTGAACTGAACATCTTCATTCTTTTTGCTAAGATAGAGACATCGCAAGAGAACATGATAGAAAGATTTGAAATGTGAGACTATGAACATATTTTTTTTATTTTAATACCACTTGCAAAAATGGAAAATGATGATGTTCTGGTAGGGGAATCTGGGCATTCATCTTCTGCGAAAGATGAATTTGGAAGACAATGACGTGGCACCAGATTTAGGTAGACACTAACATAAAAAGCATTAGAAGTCAATCTCTGCACCGAAGTTTTAGGTGGGCACTGATGAAGGATGAGAATTGACGTTGCCAAAAGGGCTACTTGACAGAAATTTGGACAGCGTGCATTTTCAGAAATTTGGACAAGCTTTCTGTTCTTTTCCCTCCATTTTCTGGGTCAATTCATATTACTTTGGAGTTTGCGTATCCTCTTGTGCGTCCATTAAATGCACGTTACGTAAACACGAGGGACAGGTCATTTGGATCGGGATGCAGCATGTTGATTTTCCTAATTCTCTGTATTTCTCCTTACTGGACCGTCCAAAGGACACGGAGGTTATTGTATAGAGACGAGGCATGTTCACATGGTGTCGTTGAATTGTCGAGGTCTCTTGGTTATTGTGAAACGGGTGACAAGAAATACACATATAGGAAATGAAAATGTCTAACTTGTGTGATGTCATGTCAGCATGTTACATAGCATAAGCATCGCACGATGCATCTTTTCCATCACGGCGATTCATCTTAACATAATGATTAATCATGTCATCCGAGTGATGGTCGCTAGGTTTTTTCCTCGTCTTCTCTTGTCAGTCTTTGCCTCTTTGTATTGCGTCTTCTCGTACCTTGTTATCAAGCCCCGTGGTACATTGCCAGCCCTAAGGGAAACCTTTCGATGAATGGGGTACCGGATTGGTCCTTGAACAGGATAGGTTCCGTGTGTGAAAGGCCCACGCTTTGTCAAGCTGTTTGAAATATGGCTTTCATGGTCGTGACTCTCTGTCTAGCTGTGATCTACTCCAATCTTGTCATTGCTGAAGTGTCTTGTGAGAGTTGAATTCCTGCTATTTCGAAAATGTGTTAGTGATCATTATCCTTTGAGAAGTCATTCGAAACGGCTCCTCAAATTTATCACCATGGAGATATTTGCGTTGACTTGAAAACTTTAAAGGTCACCAGCGTTCTTGGTCTTGCTTTTGTAAATTATAAGTTAATCTTTAAAACGAGTGAATTTGCTCACCTTCATTGTTAATCGCATAGATGCAATTTTTTAGTTTACTATCTGTAAAAGATGTAACCACTGAAATCATTGTAAGTCTATGCAATAAAAAGATTTTTTTTTTTTTTTTATTAAAAAATTATTATTGCATAGCCTAGTTTGCCCTACATATGAACTCGGTAAATATTATTATTTTTCGACCTATTGAATCCATAGAGTGGCAAATGAAGAGCATATTCACATAAACAATTGGCCTTATCGAGTTAATAGTGCAACCCGAGACATCTAATGGCATCATATCTTGAGGAAGAGAGGTATATGCGATAGATATTATCGAAACTCGGTCCTATATATGGTATCTCATTTACTTTTGAAATCAACTTTAAAGTCACGACATGACAGCATTCTTTTCCATTACATTGCTTTCTACAACGTAATTTGAGATTTTTGCCAAACAAAAAATAAAATAAAATCTAAAGATTTTATCAAAATGATGTGATAAATTCCTGTTAGGTCCCTAAACTGACACGAGCTCAATGACCACTAATAAAGCATCATATTATTTAGAAAACTAATTCAGTAGATGGGTCTTGGTGTTCCTAGCATTCCTAGGGAAGAAAAAGAATCTCAAATGAAGCAAAATGTAAAGTGGAGTTGCAAGGTACTTTTGTCCCAACAGAATCGACGTGTTGGTTTGGGTATAAGAGGATATCCATCTAATAGCACTCGTTAAACTCAAACAATTGCGTGCAAACTATTTTAGGTTATAGTTACCTATGCTTGTTGTATGGGTCAAATGTTTCAACTTAATCAATTCGAAGGATTTGTTGGGTATTTTACGATTTTTTAGGTAGTTGGCCTACCCATATCTATCCTATGATTAAAAAAGTACTTTTAAACCAAAAATGCCAAGCCATTAGCTGTATTTCGGGGGTTATCTAATTAATGTTTGGATGGAAAAAAAACATTCTATTTTGACGTGCTTTGAATTGAAAGGCTGTCGTTTCGAGTGCATCTATCTTACTTTTGAAATTGATTTTCAGAATCAGAAGCCACGTTCCCTTTTTCTGAACTCAAAGACAAGGATCATCATGCGGGAAACAAAAAGTTGTCCTTCGGACATGCGTGCACTTCAGAAACCCCAGCCATGCACATGCCTTTTTGAAAGTGATTGCCGTCATGCCAGTTTCCACGCAAGGAAACATCCAAAGAGGGAAGCAAAAAGAAGAGCTCACGCACAGCAAGAGCAAAAGAGAACCTTATTCATGTCCCATATTCCCATTGCGCGTGAACCCCTCACGCATCCGCACCTGCTTCTGATGATGGCGACAGCGGCGAGGGGGAGGAAGTGAAACGTTATGAACTGAGAGAGATTTCAGTTGGTGAACATGACGAGTGTCGTCGCTCGATGCCAGCAATATGAATTGCTGTAGTCGTCCATCATTTGCTCTTCTTATAAAAGGCCTCGGTTCGACAAAGATTTGCATAACTCCTGTGGGCAATGTACAGTAATTTTCAATACACCGAGTACCAAACGCCATAGGGGAGGAATCGACACTTCTGACCCCTTTGGTGTGTTTGAGCCATTGACATCGAGTTCAAACTAGGCCTCTTGAAGATGTTCATTGAAGGCATTATTTTAGAAAAGGGTTCGGGATTGATCTTTTCTTTGTAACATAGGTAATCCGAACTTTTGGCTTTTGAACAAGCTTTACATTTACGCATAAACCACATCCCTTGTGCGCATCAGCAAATGCACCTCTCGTTTGATGGCGAGTGTTGCCTTCGAAGTTACTCTGAGTAAGAGATACTATGCTTTGAACTCATCTATCCTGCCCAAATGAAGCAATTGGGGAGTAGTCATATCACCGTTTGCAGCAGTTACTGTCTAGGCATATCAGTTGGCAAATGATTTCATCTCAGTTTTGGTCAATTCCAGCTTCCTTGTGCTAATCCTACTCGTGCGTGCATTAGGATGGTTACACAAAATACCAGTCAAATTAGCAAATTCTTATGCAGTCCGTTCTATTAATGCAATCGATAGAATCAATCTCTGTTGATCTTGAGAAATGTCTAAAAGAAGATGAAGAAGTGAACCAACAAACTTAAAACTCCACAAGTTTTCTCAGAACCCGACAGAGATACATAATCCAGGTCATCTATTTTTCTAGGTCTAGGGGAATCCACGGGCAGCGGCGGTGACTTCACCATGGCCTCTGGTGACTCCGCCATGGAGTCAGCCCAAGTCGGCTGGGTATAGATTGTCTGTAATCCATTTGCCAAAGATACAACTCAAACTGAAATGACCCATTGGTATTCTGGCGGCTTTGCAAGAGCGAAACATGGCCAATTCCGCTCAACGATGTCTCGCGTTTTGTCTCGAGTCTTGACATAGAGCTTTTCAAATAAACAAAAGGCCAAATCAGACCAATCATTCGCAACGCAGATTCACCATCCAAAAGCGGCTATAAAATGGAAACTTCGTCATCTTCGTCCTTGCTCTGAAGGCCATATCTTGTCAGCTCTAGGTTTGGCCGAAGACAATGTTGCTGTAGACACCTCTCGGTGTGTTCAAGCTCCAGGTGGTCCGTACCTGGAGAAGATGTACATACTGTTACTGTTACTGTCATATCATAGTGTTATAAGTTTACGAGACAAGATGGTACTAGGGCTTTGCAATGGCCATTTTAGGAGAAGCTCTTGTGCTCTCTTTAGATGTTTTGACAAAGCCACAGAAAAAAAGGTGTCCTCGAAACGTCGATTCACGGGCTATTACCTTATGAACCATATAACGTACCCGATATAATCTGGGAATCGGCTGGCGCGCGAGATTCATTTCGTTACCTCTACTAGAGTTGCGAAATAATTTCTTGACGTTGTATATCCAGCTCGATTCTAAAAGCACTTTGGACCTTGGCCATCGGAGATCAATAGGCGCAGATGTCTCGTTACTTTCCCCATGGATGCAAGCTCTTCTGCACCAAAATGGAGTATCTACTGCCTACTCGGCCTGTCTCCGCTGTCACAACTGCCGTCTGTTCCACTCCGAGTCACCGGAGAGGTGGAGAGAGAGAGAAATTTGCTGGAAGAGGGCTAGAGCAAAGAGAGAGAGGGCGGAAGGTTGTCGAGTGATGAGCAATTGAATGAGAAAAGATGTGGAATACAAATGGTTATTTCGCTGCCAATGCACGTGATATGGACAACATTTGTGATTATTTTGTAAAGACGAGAACTAAAAACAAATGTTGAAGATCATTCCAATTCCATATATTATATATAATGTGATGGATATAATCAATCATACTGAAAAAAATTACTCGTATATTTATAAATATGATAGAATCTCGATATTTCTGTATCCTAAATACTATAAAATTATCAACCCTTGCTTGACTGAAATAAAATAATATCAAACTCTATAAAATTACACATGTCCTTGTCACTACCCAAAAACATAAAAGACAGACTATGAAGACATTACATTCGAACTCCCCACTCACAAATGGCAACTAGCGACGGCTTTCCTCCAGAGCAACAACGTTCCTGTTGCTGCTTCCTCGAGCGGATGAACCTCCAGGAGTCCGACCTTGCCGAGGTTGTTGGGGCTCGGCAGTGACCACCGGAGGCTGCTCATCCGGAGGAACATCAAGCACTTCGAGGAGTACGTAGAGAAGCGGCGCTGCCTAGCCCAGGAGGATATGGTGGGGTTCTCGGCGAGTCAGCTTGCCAGGATCGATGCTTCACAGGTACGAAGACAGGAATTGGCTCAATATATTCTTGCTGACCCTAAATGTTGTATGGTAAGGGATTGCGTGGATGCTTGTTTCAGGTGGTGTCTATGGAGGTGAAGGGTCGGTTTTCAGGGAGGCGGTGGAGGTTCACCGCCTTTGTTATTGTTGGTCGGTGGTGGAAGGTGGTGGAATGCAGCGAAGAAATTGGTGGTGGCAAACGGTCGTGGCGGCTGTTCAGAAGGTGAATGCGGTGGCGGTGTCGAATTGGTCCTGTTTCACAATCGACGGTGGCGGTGGGGATGCGGCGAAGATGGCGGTGATGGTTGCGGTTTGATGACATGCCAGGGGTGATGGTGCACGTAAAACTTTTTCTCATTTACACACTATCAATGGAGTTGATAGAAATTTCACTGACGTTACCTGTTTTCAAGCTGTGATTTTGTGTGCAAACTCCTGTTGTTGACATGGAAGAATATGGATGTTGTACCACCTTCTAAAGTTATATCTTAAAATTGATAAATCCCCATTCTGTTTCTTTGTTGTTGACATGATTCAATATAGTTAGTCTTCATCACAAATAAAATCGCATGTCATGAATATTATCCATATTGATGTATCTAAATTATGCCATTACAAGACATCATCTTCTATTACTGAAAGAATTTTATTGTTTGTGCCAAAAGTAGCTGATATTATAGTATTTTTTTGTCAAAATTGTTACTATTATTGATATTGCTCCTAATTTCTTTGATTAAATTCATTTTTAATTAGTTACGAGTCAGATTGGATATGGATTGCTATTTTTTATTTTTATTTTATAGAAACAGATCAATATGAATTAAATGGGTTAATTTGGCTTGGACAGATTTTTGATGCATCCAAATCTGATTGATTCGACCACCTTTTTGGCAAATCTAGTTTTGATTGCCATACTATCATGCATGTCACCGGCGTATATATATGTACTTACATCTGCAGGGCAGGACAATCAAAGAAGAGGAGAAGCAGACAAGGCAGATGGCGAACCTGCAAGAGAAGATCGCCGACCAGCCAATCGTGACCATCACAAGGAGGATGGACTGCACGGCAGAGCCGGGCCAGGAGGCCGATGTCGCACTCAACAAGTCCGAGAGGCAGATGCTGGCAATCATGGAGAAGGCCGACGGGCTGAGGCTTGACACCCTTGAGGAGATGGTCGGGGCACTCCCGCCGGTGCTGGACGTCCTGGCGGCGATCAGGAAGCCCTACCTCTGCATCCACGAGTGGGGCAAGCGGGGGGACCACAACCACGGCACGGGCTAATAAAAGCTCATCCCTCCTCCGCGCTCACCTGAGGTTCAAAGTCTCCACGTAATTGTGAAGCTCTCTCTCTCTTCTTGTTTTTCCATGCGTAACATAGCACCATCGAAGGGGAGTTTCGTCTTGAAGAGCTTTGCCTTCGCAGTGCCCCTGTTTTGATTGTGTGATGCGGGAATAATCGGTCAGTCGCTGCCGGATGTAGTCGTGTCGTGAGCGGCAAGCTAACACGTTAGCTATTCTTTTAAATCAACTATAGTTGACGATAATATTTTTCATTGACTAAAAATTTCAAATGATAAATTATCATTTTTAAGAAATTATTTTTCAAACTATTCAATTTCCATGAAACAATTAAAACACTAAAAAGCCGCTTTACAACAAATCATTACATCAAAGCCCAATGAGTTACTCAAGTCATAAGCCTATTCATACTTCTCAAGATCTGTTCAACTCGCAGCATTGGCACTTGCTCCGAAGAATCAACCAAGACAAGCCCGAAATTTGCAGAGAAGGACGAGAGACCAAACGCAAGACCTCTTGGGCACTTCCGTGCCAAAATGCGGCAGCAGAGAAGCTGCTCTTCATTCATGATCAAGGCGGCGATACGCCCCGAGACCAGCAGGGCAACAGAGGACTGGCTGCTTTAACGAAACAGTACGGTTTCTCAAAACCCAGATTTCGGTTTTGACCCTCCACATTCCTCCCCCCGCCCATCATTTTGTGCCGGATCTCTTGAGAAGAGAACAGAATGCATTGCGTAAAATTGAAATTAACTCCCAGAATTGAGTTGTAAATACAGTTAAATGAACAATGTCCCCAACTCTGCTAGCAAATTTATCACACTATCAATCGGTCTATCCCTACAGCTACAAGCAAACCCAGAGTCAGGAGGTTAAAAAGGAGTGTAATATGCAAAAATACAGAAGATGACTCAAAGATCAATGAAAGACAAAATTTGCTATTTCCTTCTCGAATAAAACATAAGTACAGAAATCGAATCTTCCCCTTATTTTCGTGATGAGCCGAGAAAAATCGTCTGCAGATCTGCCTGCTGACCAATTGCATAAACTCAACAACCATCAGCATATTCAATGGAATCCCAGCGAAACCTGTAGTTATGCATGTTGCTCGAATGGAGTATTCATTCACTTTATAATCGGGATATGGAACAAAATGATAATTCCCTGACAGCAAAAAAAAAAAAAAAAAAAGAGGAAGATTTCAAGGATCATGATCTCCAAAAGAAAATAAATAAACCGAAGATACTCCGCTACAGCATCTAAGAGACCGCACTGATAGTGTCTGTGCTATGAAATTCTCAAAGTTTACTCTGCAGATTATTCTTGAGAACTCATTAAAGAAAAACGATCCACTGAACACACTTTTAAGTGACGTCTCTTTAATGACAAACGGCAGGCTCAAAGACAAATGCATGAAAACTAGCTATAAAACCAGTTTCCATGTTTGAACAACATAGCAACTTTCGACAAAGTGTTCACCAGCAATGGACTTTTGCAACTTAAATAAAGAATCAACAGAAAAACTAAAAACACAGCAAGAAGATTCAGTAAGTCTCCTAACAAAGTAAATATTCTGATCAAATTTAATGTACAACAAGCAATGGACCAGATCAAATCCTGCGTACTCAAATAGAAACATACAAAAATGCCACAACTATTGATTAACATGAATATACTAACATGAACACCTATCCTCCAACACGAAAGATACCTGTACTTCATGCATTCTGCTGGACTTGGCGGTGTATTTGAAGCACCCAATCAACATAACCATTGGTGCCGCTCATCTGGTCCTCAACAAGGTTTGCAAGGAGAAGAAACCCTTCTCTTGGCTGCTCTCCTTGTCTTACAAGATGACACAACTGGTAGTATGAAGGATCAGTCTCCCTCAGTTTCTTGAGCAGGGCAAAGAGCCTTTTAGACATTTCGTGGTTGAGTTCAGTGAAGTTAACTTGATTCTAGTAAGAAAAACGAAAGCTAAAAAAATTAATAAGAAGAAAAGACAATAGACCAATTTGAGATTATAAATGAAAAAATAAAACAGGCCTAACAGCAGAACTAAACAAGGGGCACCTAATTGATTTAAATGAAAGTTCAGAACATAACAACAAAATTACATAGAACCCATCTGTTGAGAGAGTTGACCACATATATCTGCACCACCATGCACTACTTTGCTTCAAAACCAAAATAACAAAGAATAGTCCACACAGTGAGATAGAATCCACACATTCACAAAAGGTGTAAAGTCAATCTCAAGAAACGAGTATCAAAATAGAACTTAGTTGCCACTTCACTCATCCGAATAATTGCTATTCATCCTTTTGAAAGTCTCCGGCTGTTAATTTTTTTACTTCACAATAACTTTCAAGACAGCCACAGTAACTCTAATATTCGAGACAAATTACCCATGGTTCTACTGAAACTTTATAGCTCTACTTTCAACATCTGCAGGAAACATCTGTTTAGCACCAGTTTCAAGGACTCACGCATTTTCCCCAAGATTGATATCACAATACCACTGGTTTTGGATCTCCCAGACCACTCCAGCACGAATTATCACTCTGATTTTAGTGCCTCCAGCCAGTTTAAATCCCAACCATAGCACTGACAATTTCAGGCACGATATTTTTTTGATGAGTAACCAGTCTATGCATAAATAACTTGGCATTTTTCCTTCCCTTCTTTCTCTTTTTCCTTTTTGGCATGGGGAATAAGCCAACTCAGTTATTAGCAATAGCGCCCACATAAAAGTGAAAGTGTACTATTCAGAACATCTCTAGGTCGGCAACTGTGACTCGGCAATGCACGAATAGTTCATTTCTCATTTCCCTCACTACTGATCTTTCCGTGAGTACCAACTGTGACTTGGCAATGCACGGATAGTTCATTTCTCATTTCCTTCACTACTGATCTTTCCATGAGTACCATCCCATTAACTGTTCCATTGATCTTTTATCAAAGCTAGACGACAAAACATCAGTCCATCATGTATCTCCAAATATAACTACGTTTCCCATGAGATAACTCAGTCACCAGCAATCCTCCATATGCTTCACATCTTGCAGAGAGTATCCAACCAACAAAACTAGCAATTTAAATCTGGCATAAATTCAGGTCAATAAACTGACCATTAAATTTATCCACAATCCTAAAGGAATAAATTCACTCAATAGCCAAGCTGAATAACTCTTTGCAGTGGTATATTTAGGGGGGAAAAAGGAAAAATAACAATCCAATGCAAATAAGAATGGCTGAAAAACTAACCCTTGATAAATCAGCTGCAAAGTCTTGCCCCAACAAATTCTTGGATATATCAGGTGAAAGCATTCTACCAAACCATATAATAAAGCGGAAGCCATCATCAAACAAATAAAGGCCCCTGGAGTCTAAGCTCTCTGCAGTCAATGGTAACCTTTTGATTGCGTTCTTAAGCTCATCATCCAGATAAGATCCCTGCAAGAATGTTGCAGACATAGTATCAAGTACTTTGAAGGACCAACCAAGTCCTTTGAGGAAAACCCAATGCAATCATGAGATTCGAGGGTCATTACCTTCATCAGATACTCATCAAGCCTAATTAAGTTCGGATATAAAAGTTTTAACAATTTTTTCACAGGCAATGCCATCATGGTGAAACCAGCTGCACTACGTTCATCGAGTGGCACATCAGCATACCCTCCTCTTAGGGCTGTTGATTTACAAAGGGCCAAGCCGTATAAAGGTAAAAACTTCAGGGATTCTGGATATATCAACCTGCCTCCCAAACGATGCTGCACTGCGTAAAGATTTCTATATTCCCTGAGTGCTTTGACTATCCTCAGCTGGACAGCACTTCGTGCATCCTCCAACTTATGAGTCAATGTCTTCTCAATTGCTACAGTGCATAGACCAAGGTCAGAAAATCAAAGCACTATTTACTTAGAATTGAGCAGCAGAAGTCATTCACAGCTTGAGAAATCTTTTTAACTCTACCTAGCCTACTGAACAAAGATATAATGGCACCCGTGTCTGCCTGGCGGTACATTTCTCCTAGATCTGTTACAGTGGGAGCTGCAGCTGTGTGTACTCTAATACGCCTTTCTCCACAAGATGCAGTGTATCTTTGTTTGTCAAGGGCATCCAAACGTAAATGTCTATAATACCAACCAGAATGCCCTAATTCCAATTGAAGAAGCAGTGCAAGGGCTTGAGATTGTAGAAATATTACCCAGAAGCATGCTGAGCTATACAAACGTAAATATTTATGATATAAAAAAAAAAATATTGATAAGTATTTATCAGAACCCATAAACTAAGCCAACTATAATGCAAAAGCAGATGTGAACTCCTCAAGTTATTCATAGTAACATGATGGCAAATTTGGAAAGTTACTGTACAGCACAAAGTACACGTTACAACCGGAAGTTGACTGATGATCACAACTGAGCCACTCTAATCTTTCAATTTTAATCTTAAAGTTAACATAATTATATGGACCAGGGAAAAGAAAATGCATTGAAACAAGATTTACACATGGGACTATATAAGAAAGGAAAAGAGCATGAAGCAAATGCTGGCACAAATATGGAAACAGTAGAAGTGAAAAAAATTTTGCAGATAAAGAACCATCCTCATCGAAGGATACAGCAAAGCAACTTGGAAATATACTGTTTGAGTTGTCAGTAATGTATCTTCAAGAGATAGCTGCATTGCATATGCTTTATCACAATCCACAGCTGGAAGCGCCAATAAGTCAGTGGATCTTAACATAAAATTTCCATGGTAAGATGTGAAGCGAATTCCTGCAAGTTTCCATCAAGAAACAAAGTAAGTACATGTTACCCAAGCACATGAACAAATTAAATTGCTTGAAAGCCACTTTTGAACATCATCCACAGACCTTTCCCACATCTTACACGCATAACAGACTCCCAGGCAGTTTCCCTCGTGAGATCTCTGGCTAACTCATGCCTCAGCTTCTCTCTGTGAATATTTGATTGAAAGCTGGGATAGTAGTAGACTTGACCCCCAGTGTATTTCGCGAGGGTTCCTACATAGATATAATGTGACAAGCATTCATCCTCCGAAGAATGTATAACGCATCAGATGCATACATCAGCAGCTTTATGTTGTTGTGCACAGGAAATGGTTAGAAATATGCCCTTATTGGATGTAAGCTAAATCTAAACATCATTTCACATAGAAGACTAACTACGGAGGTCTTTATAACAGGACAATGGCAAGGCAGCCCAGTGCATGAAGCTCCCACAATATGCAGCCTTACTTTGGGATTTCTGCAAGTGGCTGTTTCCGCAACTCAATCCGTGACCTCCATGAGGTCACATGGCAACAACTTTGCCATTACCCAAGGCTCCCTTTTGATGTTTTAATTAACAATCTAATGAAAATCTATGATCAATCAATAGAGGACAACAGCAAAGCTCGATATTAGAGCTACTATACTTCTAGGAACTCCAAGGTCTTCCTTTGAGAAACAATATTTATTATGAGCTTCACAATTCATGCACAACAGCCATAGATAGTCCAAGAGCATAAAATGTTTCTTACCAAATAAAAACTAAAACGAACAGAAATTTTTTATTAGATCTATTAACTTCCTTTCACCAGTCCTGTGCATCGTATTAGACAGACCACTAATGATATTTAAAGATTCTTCCAAAATATTAATGTGCCGAAAGTCATAACAACCCTAGTAGAAAACCGTCTTATCTCTAATTATGCTAATTAAAACTCTAAACAAGCAGTCACTGACATATCCAGCACTATTGTCAGACTCATTCAATTTGTCAATCATAATTTTGACTTAAAGTTAGGGAAGCTGAGGATATACCTAAGGAGGCTATATCACCATATTTTTCATTGAATGCATATATATTAACCCCTATCTGGTACTTAGAGAAATCGGCAGCCATTTGCTTGTAAAAGGGATCTTCTGGTACTCTCAGCGTATATTCTTTATCTGTTCCATAAACACGAACATCATCTCCCCGCAACTTCAAGCGGCCAACACCAAGAGACGGCAGTGTATTCTGGAAAATAAGTAATTTTCCTCCAAGCTGGCTCTGCAGAGCAAAAAACATTCATGAATAGTGAATGAATGATTTGCCAGGAAGAGAAGATAATTTTACAGTATGTGCTCTATTGAAAAAATTCTAATAGAAGTAGGCAAGAAGAAGGAAATGATAGCATACCATAACCATAAATGCCGCCTTGAGAGCTGGACCAAAAGCAGATTCCACATTTAGATTATTCTCAAACATCGATGGCAAGCTATCTAGGAAAGTCTCCACAACTTCTCTGGACTCTGAGAGGTTGACTAGGAGATCATCTGGCAATGGGATAAATATATCATCAAGATCTGAGACAACCATCATCTGAGGTTGGGTCAAGGATGACTGCACAAGTGAAAAACCCAGTGTCACAATCAGAGTGATTAATTAGATGGCATGAAAGTGTCTATTGAAATCAAACAGAGTTCCTGCACAAGCGGCACATAATCTCTTACCTTCAGATTGTAAAAATGTATAGTGCTGTCAAAAGTTATGAACCCAATCTGTGTCCTGGGGAAGCCCGGAAGATTATCTAAACATGACTTTATAGTCTGGGCCACAACCTGCAAGACATTGATCCTTCTAGAGAGTCACATTACATGTATTTCACAATAGGAGCCTATGCGATAAATTGCGAGAAAAAAGCCCTTCAGGAGATAAACATTCAAGCAAGAATGAACTTATTCTGCTTGAGCTTTCCAAAAGCTCAATTCTTCAACTGAACTGAACAAGTGCCAGTTAACCCTTTCAAGTAACTCGTTAGATCTGTGTTTCAGCAGTAGCATATTGTTCTGTGGAGCTAAGGATGCTTAGCTGACACGCACAGTAAATAGTTGCATCCACAGACAACTACAATCAATAAAAAATTTGTAGAAACACACATATCAAGATGCAACAAAATCACAAAACACATAGCCATCGTAAAAAGCAGGATGAATGGCACCACAACTATGGAAATTTTGCTTCACACTCACCTGTACCATACCACTTCTAACTGCAGATATCGAAACATCAATGAGGAAAAAGTAGAGTGGTGGCATTGGTGGCCGAACCATATATTCAGTTGGAGCAACAAATTCTACACTGCCCTTTGTAAGCTCAGGTCGCTGATCCAGATCGATTCTTCTGCCAACAGCGTCCAAATGCGCAAAGTAATCACCAGGGACTGTAGAAGACAGTAAAGATGGTGGATCATACAAATATGCACCATAAAAGCAAACACTTTGCATATACAATTATCTACTTTCTCCCTGCCACACAGTTTACAAGCTATGAATTGCATGGTGGTGATATGTACCCAGTAAATAACTCATTAATATAAAATATGTCATTGTGACAGACTTTGAAATAGGAGACAATTCAAGGGATAATTGTAGTCTACCCAGGAAGATACCATAAGAAGCCACGAGACTCAGTCATAGCAAGCACCAAAATCCAGAAGGACTGTTAAACCACCTTCAAACAAATCTTGCCCCAAAGAGAAATGTGTAAAATTGTGATAATCTTTTGAAGCTGCTGTAAATTTTGTCATCATCACACCCCCGAGCCATGGCATTTTATTTTTGGACATTGTGTATAAAACTATTGGCAGAAAAGAATTAACAGTTAATTAATTCTCACAGCACCTCCACCTTCCAGATGAAGAAAAATTTAAGGAAATCAAAGGTTATTGAAAGTTCACAAATTATCGCCCCTCATAATCTGCTGAAAGGAAAGCAGCTTGATTGTTTTGAATCCAATTCATGAAAAATATCTTCAGCATCTGCGTCAATTTCAAGTTGATGTCTAGAAGGTTAAAGATGTCAATGCAAAGAGAAAGAGATTGGTCGATCCACGGGGAATAATCATAAACAGGAAAAGGACAATTTCAGAATTCCAAGCAACGTTTAGAAAAAAAAAACACAACAAAAGCCTAGGCAGGTAATAGCGCAACTTCTAGAAGAAACAACATGAAAGGCCAAACATCCAGACAACCTGTAGCCTAAAAAATTACCCTCATTCAATAAGGAACAGATGTTGCAGCGCCACTTTCTCCCTGCTTCAGTAAATGTCACATATGGATTGACATAGGTGCGGCATCTTCTGCACCGAATAATGCCAGTTGAAGCAAAATTCACTATAGGAACTTCTTCCTGTATAAAAGCATAGCGACAAAATAAGGTGACTATGTAATTCAATATAAACATCTGATTACGTTTGCGTAAAAAATTTAGGCTTTTCAGTTCAAGGATTCTCACCCCATCAGGAGATTCTGCCAGAGGACAAACAACTGCTCCAAGGGGCAAGTGCCACCTTGAGACCAAAGATTGAGAATTTGGTATGGCACTAGTCGTAAGCCTAAGAAATCTAGAATGACAATTCATGGGAAACATCTCAGCAAATGACTTGGGCTCCACATCGCCGTCTAGTGGTCTTGGCAAGGATTTTGACTCAAGTCCAGGGTCCAGTGATCCAGGCACAGACCCAAGAGAGAGGGAGCTGAAATCTTCAAGCAGACCTTGAATGGGACCTGTGGGGGGTCCAAATCCCGGATGCTGTGTTTGCAGGACCCCTGGAGCTGCTACTGGTGGTGGTGGAATGTAACCTCCTTGATGTGCATGCAAAGGGGGAGCTGATACTGATGGAGTCGGCACATATCCTCCCGGGGCAGTAGCAAAAGGAGATTGTAAAGTTGGAGCTGGAGGAACCGTTTTAGACTGCTGAGTCGCATATCCAGGCATAGGGGGTGGTCCACTTACCCTAGCAGCAGGATATGACAGGCTCGCCTGAGGCATGTTTCCAACAGGGGGCATAGTATTTGCTCTTGGCGGAGATCCCATCGGCAGAGAAGGTACATATGTTGGTGGGCGGAAAGATCCAGGCTGAGAATATAATTGAGCAGCAGGAGATTGAATTGGTGGCTGTCCAAGAGGTGGAGCTTGTGTAGGTGGTGGTTGTGCTGTCCCAGGGAACTGTGGTGAACTAAAACGTTGGAAAGCTCCCGAATTGGGAGGGGCAAATGAAGTTGCGGGAGATGGTACTGATGGATCGCTATATGTAGATTGTGGAGGGGGCCGGAAACTAGATCTGTCCAATCCAGCTGCAGGAACAAAAGGCGAACGAGGCGGAGCCTGAGGAGCAGCAGCTGTATTAGGTCTAAAAGTGGAGGCCCCTGATCCAACCATTGGATTTGTCGATGAAAAAGGTGTAGCCACAGGAGGCGAGGATGTAAAAGGCGAAGTGGGCCTGCTAGTGAAAGCCGGACGACCTGGGTTTTCGGTCCCCATGTAATTGGTCCGATAACTTAATCAACTCCGAATCCCTATACTTCCATACATAAAACCTGATGTAAGAAGACATTTTAGGATTTGAACAGTAAAAGAATTCGTGCCATCACATGCCACAATGTCATTTAAACCAGAAAAAGCACAAACAAAATAAGGAACTGCAATTGAAAGAAATGTAACATTTAGAATGCTACAACATTCTCCTGATATGCACAATCCATTCATCCAAACCCAAACTATCACAGTCCTCTAGTCACTGACCAAGCAACAAGCATCTAGAGCTAAATTAGAGCGTAGCCAATCGAAAAGATACAATACTACGCCACGTCAATTGGAACTCAGCCTATTCTCTGGACAATCCTAGGCACAAGAGAAGCACAAAGCTAGCATTTTCCTAAAAATAGACTCGTTCTTCCATCAATCAATCCATCCGAATCAACACGACCGCATCGCCGACGCGCGATGCCGAGGCAGATCGTTCGATTCTGCCCCCCAAAACCGAACCAAGTAACGAAATTCCACACAAGCGAAGCCACGGCCGATCGATTTCGACAGCGGATTTCACAGCCGCGAAGAGGGAGACGAAAGCCCTCTCCCCCCCGCAACACCGAGAAACTTGGCGTCCTCACCGAAGCGTACCTGATCGGCGGAGCCCCGACGAGATGGGGCCAGAAGGCGGTCGCTAAAACCCTAGAGAGCCCCGACGAGATGAGGACCGAGAGGAGGGTGGGCCCGGCGGCGGCGGCGGATTCCCGGCGGAGATCGGACGGAGCCGGAGGATCCCTTGGAGACCGACGGCGGCGGCTCGCCGGGAGAGATCCGAGAGGTGATCGGAGGATCGGAGGAAGGAGGGCGGAGAAATTCAAGATCTTTCGGTTGGCGTCCGCTAGAGAGAGAAAGAGAGGGGACGGAATTGAGGAAGGATTGAACACTGGAGCGTGCAGGAGGAGGAGGAGCAAGACTGCAAGATCCAGGCGCCCGCCTGCATTTTCTTTTATTTCTTTTTTGTCGTTGCTTTATTATTATTATTATCTTTTTTAATGTACATAACTATGGATATGTAGATGTTATTCCTTCTCTCCAATGCTATTCCTCCTTTTTCCGATTGAAAAAGAGGATTGATAAAAGGGATGTTCAATTTTGCGGACGAGCTTTAGGTGTAATGTAAATACTGAAAGTCAAAATCTTTGGGGAAAATGCAAATTTGTTAGGTGAAAACTCTTTATAAAAGTATTTTGAATTTAAGTAGCGTTTGGGTAATAGGCTTTGGATGTAATTTATATATATATATATATATGTATATAAATATAATTTAAAAAAGGTTCCTAACCCTTTGCTAGAGTTAGGGAAGGGAGACGACCTTCAAGTCGTTTCATTAATTACACATTTGAAAATTTTAGAAATTAATTATATTTTCATTATAATTTTAGGACTTAGATTATACTTTTTGAAAGTTTGAGAATTTAATTACATTTTTATAAGAAATTTTAGGACTTCCCGTATATTTGTCCCTAAAAAAAAAGAAAAAAAGACAATTGAATTGACCGAATTTTTTTTTAAAAATTTTGAACCATCATAATGGTTCCATAGGCAAACTTTTTTCCTCTTGGTACATAGACCACTTCAAAAAATAACTTAAATTTAAGAAAATGATTTCATTTTCAAAAAAAAAAAAAATCATTTTTTTTTCAAAATATGGTTAGACATTAATACTTGGACCAAAGACTCTGAGCTCGAATGTGGGAACGTGAACACCAACTCCCACTCTTGGTTCCTTTGTAGTGGGCTCCAAAACAGGCCGAGCTTGAGACTTCAATGCCTATGTTTGGTTCCTTGATGCTTAGGCCCAGCTCACAAAGACTAAACTCAAGACACGGGCACTTGGGCCCAAGTCTTGAGTGCCCAAGCTTAGATCTATGGAGACTAGGCTTACAATCTATTGAGACTAGGCTTATGTTCAAAATAGTTGAGCTTGAGACCTTGGTGCCCATGCTTGGGTCCTCGGCACTCGGACTCAGGTCTCTGATGCTTAAGCTAGAGTTCATTAGATCAAATCTAAGTCGAAAGAGGTCAGACCTAGGATTTAAGTGCCTATGCCTAAGTCCCTATGTTAGGGCTCAAGTTCTCAACACCCAAGTCCGAGCCTATTGAGGTTGAGCTTGAAACCCTAGTGCTAGACCTTCATGGACTGGGATTCGATCTTCATAGACGGAGCAAATGATAAATGAGATCTTTTGCTAATATATTAAAGGAGTATTCTTCCCAAAGAATGAAAAAAAAAGTATCTCAAAATGGTTATATTAAAGAACACTGCTATACTTATTGATGAATGTTGACCATAACAAAATACAAGGGGATGGTAACTCTTAAGGGAATCTTAGTTAATTGTCCTAAACATCTTTCATAGAGTACAGTGAATTTTAAATGTTTTCAAACAAACATGATCAAGTGCTAGACTTTTCAAAATTTGTGAAATGAAGTCCTAATATTGTTAGTTATGATGTCTAATTGTCGAAAAATCGATCAATCCATTAAATTAAGCATAACTTTAATTATGTGATCGTATAAGACAAAAGCGCCTTTGTTTTGCATAAATGATCTGTCGTGATTATAAGAATCAATCTAACTCTATACAACTGGAGTCTTACAATTTGCTAAGAGAGAGACAAAAAACCTTCAACGTTATTATTGGGAATAAGAATACCCAAACTTTTGTAGGTAAGTAAGATTATTCTTCCAAATCTAGTTTCTGGGCTATTTCTTAAAATATTTAGGGTCTATTTGGTACTCAACCGATTATTGAGTATTTCTAATTTTTTGTTCATAGGAACAAAAAAGAACATAAATTTATTTAGTAACATAGTTAATATCTTTAACATAATCAAGAAGTAGACTAGGAATAAAAAAAAAAAAAAAAAGAAGAAGAGAGAATCAAAGAGAAACAAAATAGAAAGATGAGCTTTGTCCCGTTGTTCACAAGCTTGTGTTCTCTCTCTTTCTTTCAATTGGCGAAACTCATTTCTTTCTCTTCGGCACCTTTTGTTCACAACAGCTGCTACTCCTTCACCTTCATCATCGACTCAAGCTTCTTGTGCAAGGCGAGTTACCCATCTCTTTGACTTGCAACTATGAGTCCCTCACCCATGGTCCTGGTTTTTCCTCCTGTATACTATAGTAATGCCCTACAAATCAGTTTTTTATTTCCTCTTACGAAATTCACATCAAAACCAATGCTGCCAATGAATGGTGTTCAATATTTATGACTCGCTTTCTCTTCAGGTATGTAAACTCATGGACCAAAATGTTTATAAGAACATATATGTTAATTCTAGGTTATCATTTATTTCGAGATAGTTAGTCTTTTATATATTTTTGGAGATATCATGACCATATAATTTGATGTAATTACTAGAGTCAGCTACTTGAGTTTAGACTCTAGAGATACTTCCGATAATTGATCATGCATGAAATGAATGATTGTAAAGGTTTTCTTTTTCTCTAAATGTTTCCCCAGATATTTTCACTTCCACTAGAAGCAATGTGTTAGGTTGCTTTGGCCATAAGTCCATCTCCAAAAATTGCAATTGTCGAGATAGATCATTTTTATGTATTCATCAGATCAACAAGGGACGCTAGAAGCAATGTGTTAGGTTCTTTGTGTATTGTGATTGCTAAGGGTGCGTTTTGTAATGATTATGTTCCCAGGAACAAATTCTGATAAGAAATAATTCTTTTTTATTCTGTTCTCAGGAACTGATTCTGAGCAAAAGAATGCGTTTGGTAACCATTCAAAATGTCTGATTCTAAAATAGAAAAAGAACATAAATGCGTTTGGTAACAGCATAAAATTTCTATTTTAATTCTATTTTAATTACTTTTTTAGATGAATGTAAATTTGATATTGAATTCTCATAAACCCCTCATTGATTAATTATATTTATACTAAGTAATAAAAATATTAACTAATCAATTTTTATTAAATAGTAAATAATAAACCATAGTATAAACTATACTAATATACCTAAAATATGTAATAAATATAAATACTAAATTATAATGTAAATTAAATATGTATTCTATATATGGCAAATATATATTTCAAAATAGGAAGAAATTAAATACTAAATTAAATAAGATTTTTTTTATCATGGTGAACACAATAAATATTTACTTTTCAACGTTTAAAAAATAAGTCTTCAAACCAACATGACTCTTTGAAACAAAAAAATATATATACCCATATACCCTTCCCCAAAACCGACTTTAAAAAAATGAGTCTTCAAACCAACATGACTCTTTGAAACTCATCATAACTACAACTTATCCATAAATGAATAATGAAGTAACTTAGTCCATTGTTCAACTTTGAAATATTGGCTTTAATAAGTCAATAATTAAAAACAATATTACAAAAGTCGGAAACATAAAGTTATGGAATCTCTGGCATATTGTAATCCATTGTCATTTTATTTGTGATACTTCTCCAAAGCATGTTTATCTTCATTGCTTTCTCATTTGATGTATCATCCACAACCTCCTCTTCTCTAGTTCCAAATGGGTAGTCCAGATCTCTATATCGGGAAAAGTTTTTGTCCATCCTGTCTTGATCATGAATATAATTATGAAGAGTACAACATGTAATTACAATAAGTGCTTGCTTTTTAATTGTAAATGGAGGCATGCGTCTCAAAATGGTGAAACGATTCTTTAATGCCCCAAATGACCTCTCAATAACATTTCTTAAATAAGAATGTCTATGGTTGAATAATTCTTTTGCTGTCCTTGGTCGTCTTCCATTCTCCCTATAGTCGTTAAGATGATACCGTTCTTTTTTAAACGGAGTTAAAAATCCCGGGATTGCTACATAACCAGAATCTACCATGTAGTATTTGCCTATCATGTATATATATAAATTAGTTATGATATGCAACGATGAAACAATCATAAAATGAATTTCTTCTTATAAACAAATTAAATACCTGATGGCGGTCGAGGAAATTGCAATTCAGGAGCCTCAAGTGCTGTCAAAAGCACTTGACAATCGTTGGTAGATCCTTCCCACCCAGAATATACGAAAGTAAATTTCATGTTAAACGAACAAATACATAACACATTCTGAGTGGTAGTTCATTTTCTGCCTTTAAATGGGATTTGCTAAGATGTGGGGATGGTAGCATCTATATGGGTGCCATCAGTAGCACCTACACAATTCTGTGAATTTATTTCGAAAAAAAAAATCACGTAAATTTATGAAAATTCAAAGATTATCAACTACATATATTTGATGATGCAAAATTGATATGAAAACTATACCTTATAATAGGGCTCATGCTTGGGATTCATAAGAATTTCCGATGGAACAATATCAAATAATTGTGATTTGATAATCTCTTTTATAAGTTTTAAAATTGCTTTTAACACTAAATTAAAATGCCTGCTGATTGTTTGTCCTGAATGTTGGGATCTCTTACATAAATCTCTAGTTGAGTTATTATAACCAACCAAAGATAAGAATATCTTAACTTGTTCATCTATCCTAACATATTGACTATCTTTCAACTAATCTCTTATCCTCATCAATTCACATAGGTTCAGAAAAACATGTCTCTCCATTCTGAAGGCTTCATATATTCTATCTGAATGTCCACAAATAATCTCTCTTATCTATTCCGGTCTCAATAGTTTGCTGTCTTTAATAGATTCTCTCGTATGCACGGACATGTCCATCGCAATCATGCATGACCATGCTACTAATATGTCAAAATCCTCGTTATCCAAGAATTTGGTTTGATTATACCTGCTTATTAGACATACTATTTGATCATTCTTCCATAGTACCTATATTATCACATAAATACAATAACATTAATAAAGAAATCTAAAAAGAATCCAATAACAATCAACAATATAAGTTCTAAAGTAAAAGCAAATCAAATATAAAAATTTCAAACAATCCATCTTATCTATACAACCACACAAAAGGGTTTCCACAATTAAACACACAATCAAGTGAAACCACATGCAATCGACAAAACACATCTCAACATCCACTAAAGAACTTGAAGAAACCCATGTCTCCTTTCAGCTGGTGTTCAGATGAAAGCCTCTCTCCATATGGCACTATTACATGCTCGTTCCACTGCTTTGTTGTAAAGATCTTGGTCCAAGTCATTTTTATTAACAAGGATATCAATCACAAATGCTATAGAGAAGGAGTTTACAGGTGGTGGTGTCACTTGTGAACTAATAGATCTACTCCTAGATTGACTTGGCCTAGCTTTGAGCATATCCTGTATAGCTTTGCACGTGTTTGCAATACCAAATGAGCTACTATTTATTCTCCTCTTGACATTTGGAGTCCTATCCAATCTATGCTAGTTATGAATGGGAGTTGAAGTATGGTTGGATGTAAAAACGTCTTCATCAATGGGGTGTTCACTTAAGTCCTCTAGATCACTGATTGCATTGCTACCATCGTCACCTTCATTTGACATCGTCAAATCTTGGATATTTCATATGGCATGTTCTCCAGTAGCATATGTATCACCCAATACAATGCATAGTTAGGGATATTGAGGAAATTCATCATTCTTGAATTTTGTCTACCCATTATTGGCCTGCAATTTTCACAATAATGACAAATGTCGATAACATAATCAAATATTCTAAAACTTACATCTATAATAATATTAAAATAATCGAAACTTAAAACATACCATGATGTAAGAGTCCCAAATACTTGGATTGTCGACAATAACTTTGTTATTCACATTATCCCAGCTAAAACCAAATTGTGAAATGAACTTCTTAAAACTACCATACTGTCTTCTCAGTTTGTTCACCTTTTTCTTCAACTGCAATAGGTTATATTAGTATCCTTATTGTTTAGTGAATTCAGCTCGTATGTTGTTCTACATTGCTTTGTTAAAAGTAGAAGTTGTGCGATTCCCTTTTGTACCTCATCTACCAACAAAGTTGCAAACAAGTTGGTTAAAGGCTCGGTCTATTTTGCATTGAACATCTTTTTCCAAGATGCCATTTAACCTTAATTGAGCATCATATAAGTTAATTGAGATGAGACTTAAAACTATCATGGAAGATAAAAACTTATGAGTCAATATCTAGTATAGAGAGCTGATATTAGATTCATTACTTACTTCAAGCACTGTGGTATCTTTTGGAGAAGTAGTAAGTGTGGTTTCAAACTCTTGCAGCCTTTTCTGTAACATATCCCAATAAAAGAAAAGAATTTCAGTATTAACTATGGAAATAACTTTTTCAAAGAAAGAAGTATGGTCAATGGACACAAAAAAAGGAGAATATCACATCTAATCAAGAAAGCAGTCACAAAAGGGAAGGAGATCCGATACAAACCAAAGAATCCCGACATCTAGTGTAGCATGCAAATCAAGTAATTAGAATTTGACATTGGCCAAAAAGAGAAAAAAAACAATTGGCCGAGGACATTAAAAAATCTCTAGAAGATATAGAACATTTTTTGTTAGATATCAACGATCTGGACAGCCGCTCAATAATGAGTGTGTGGTCTTCCGTAAGTTACATACAAATGCAACTCTTGCATAAATGTATATTTAAAACCTGCACAACTGTATATTTAAAACCTGCTATCAACTTTCAAGATACCATGTCAAACATTGACTAGACCAATTCTTTCACAAATATGATATTAGCCTATGAACATTGACCAGACTGATTCAGGTGGGGTGGATAATCCAGATAACCATGTTAATTTTAGAAAAAAAATGCAAAAAAATAAGAACTTGGTGAGAAATTATCGGTAGATGATGAACTAGTACATTTTTTCTCTCCTCCTCCGTTTCTTTTTCCTAGTTCATCAACCCTATATGCCATTCACAACATTGACAAACAGAACACCAAGCATAACTCACGAGCTCGGCGCCATATCATTCACATTCGGACCACAACATCATCCTCTCCACGCGTTTCATCCTCAAAATCATTTCTCACCTCAAACGAAACCGCACGAACCCAACTAATCCCCGCACCGCACTAATCGATTTCTTTCACAAATATGATATTAGCCTGTGAACATTGACCAGACCGATTCAGGTGGGGCGGATAATCCAGATAACCATGTTAACTTTAGAAAAAAAAATGCAAAAAAATAAGAACTAGGTGAGAAATTATCAATAAAGGATGAACTAGTACATTTTTTTTTTCTCTCTTCCTCCGTTTCTTTTTCCTAGTTCAGCAACCCTATGTGCCATTCACAGCATTGATAAATAGAAAACCAAGCAAAACTCGCGAGCTCGGAGCTATATCATTCACATTCTTAACCACAACAACACCCTCTCCGCGCCTTTCATCCTCAAAATCACTTCTCACCCCAAACGAAATCGCGTGAACCCAACTAATCCCCGCACCACACCAATCGATTTTGAGCATAGACTCTTCACGGAACCAAATCGAATCTCCCGCCCTAAAAAGCAAATGAAACCCAACCAATGCCTTCACTAGAGCACTCGACCACCATGAATAGGGTCGGCAACATCACTGAAAAATTAGCGCGTCAAAACAGGGCAACCCAGAAGGTCGAGGGGTTGCTCGGCAAGCGACCCCCTAGGCTTGAATCGACGTTGGCGCCTGTCGATTTGAGCCTAGGGGGTCCCTCGCCAGCTAGATCAACATTGGCGCCCGCCGATTTGGGCCTAGGGGGTTGCTCGTCGAGCGACTCCTCGGCCAGATCGGCACGGGCACCCGCCGACTCAAGCCCTAGTGGTGCTATTGCCAGCTGTTGTAGACGACGAATGATGGCGATGGTGAGTGAGCCGTCACCCAAATCAGCCGACAACCACACTAGCTATGAGTGAAGGGAATTCACCTTGAATGAGCAACTTCAACAATAAAGAAGCAAGCAGTCGCTATCGCCGTTCTTGAGGAGAGAATGAACCTGTATGGGATGGGAGAGAACGTCGAGCAAAGGAGAGAAGAAAAAGAAAGGATTTGAGCAGCAGAGGAGAGAACGTGGAAGGAGGGTACGTCGAGTAGAGGAGAGATATCCACTTTTTTTATTCTTTTTTCTGATTTTGAATCAAGAATCATATATATTTTTTTATTCTAAATTCTATTCCAAATTTGTTCTTGGGAACAAAATTTTTATCAAACGCGATTCTGGGTCCAAATTGATTCTGGAACAAAAAATCAAAATTTGGCAATGTTTGGATGGTTACCAAACATGGCCTAAAAGGAAAGCCCTTCTCTTTTGATTTTCAAATTTTGTGTTTGAAATTGGTCTCTTTTGTAGGCAAATGGAGAAGATTCAAGTGCTCAGTTTTATGCCGCTTAATAGTTTTCTTTCTTTTTTGGCCAAAAAAAGAAAATAGATTTCTTTCTTTAACCTTAACTCGGCATGTTGCTTTGTTGATTGCATATCGCTAATTTGTTGATTGTTAACTCTATCTCTTGAGAATGGTTGCATGTAGTATGCATAATTCCTACATGACTATGTTATAATTTAATGCATAACTCATGTGATGCTCAACTAGTCAAGATTAAGTAGCATCCCTAAAAAAGGCATTCAACACAAAGTGGATTGAACCTTTAACGAACCTACTTGTAAGTTTGTTGGTAGAAGAGGTCAAAAAGGGAAATTGCATCTCTTTTGCTTACAAGGGCGGAATAACATAGAAATGAATTCATTAAACATGTAGGACTCTATTATAGCCTACTATAGTTAAAGAAAAATGTGAACAAATAACGGAATTAAATATGTATTCTATATAGTCATTTTAATACTAGGAAGAAATAAAAATAAAATATAGAAATTTCCCAACCCGAATTTTATTAAAATAATGTAAATAAAACAGTTTGGATTGTCATATAGGACTCTATTATAGCCTACTATAGTTAAAGAAAAATGTGAACAAACGGAGAAAAAACAGTATAGTAGTTTTAAGAAACTTCTTTCCCAACCTGAATTTTATTAAAATAATGTAAATAAAACAATTATTGTCAGTGCATCCAAGTATTTATGAACATCACATTAAGGTATCTTTTAACTTTTGGTCATTTTGAGATCAATGTAAATGTAAGTTTTAAGAGGTTTGACTATGTTGCTAACATATATTATCATTGTGGGCAAAATTTAAGAATGATGGATTTTTTAAGTATCTCGAGTTGTGTATTATATTTGATGATACATATATTATTGGAGATCATGCAGAAGGAAATGCCAAATATTTGACTATGTTGGAGGAATATGATAATGGTGGAGATAATCTAGATAGTAATTCATAAGACTTTGATGAACATCATATTGATAAGAGTCTTTGCATCCGACAATACTACAACTCTAATTCATGATAAGTACAAGTTGGATATGACTCGAAATACTTAAACGAGAAGAAAGAGTAACTCATTTGGTGTTGTTGAGAGTTGTAAAACCATACAAGAGTTGATCAAAATTAGGACAAGTCAATCTACAAGTGGCTTTGTCACCTCACAGGTTAAACCACCACCTATAGACCCTCTCTTTATGGTTGCTATGATTGATATCCTAGTTAGTATGGATGGTTGAAGCAAGATCTTTAAAACAAAGCAGTTTAATGAGTATGCATTAGTACCACATAGAGGGAGGCTTCATCGAATCCCCAAGTAAAAGGAGAAATGGACTTCTCTAATATCTTAACTAGATGTTAGGAAATGTACTATGGATTGCATGTGTTTCATTTGATTGTATGACTTATGTTATCGGTTGAATTTTGGTTTCTAAAGATATTGATGTTGATACTCTTGTACTTGTGTGGTGACATGGGTACAATGGATTGCTTAGGATTTTTATATTTGGTTTGCTTTTACTCTATGACTTATGTTATTGGTTACTATTAGATTTTTTTTTTTTTCAAATACCTATACTGATGTTCTTTTATTTGTATGATGGCATAAATACTATGGAAGGGGGATCAAGTAACGTGTCTAATGGGCATGTAGAACCAGTTGACAGTTTTTGAATGAGGGTGATCTTGACATATTGATAGCATTGTTGTGCATTATTACAGTGGGCATATCTATTAAGGGTGAATAACCGGATCGGGTTTACCCGAAACCCGAACTAGACCACTTGGAAAACCGGTTTAGGAACTAGTTCCATTTTTTGGGAATCGGTTAGAACCGGTCCGGTTCTTGGTTTTAAGTGAAGACCCACCCAGGAACGGCACCGGTTTTGGACTTGTTTTGAGATATTACTAAAAAAATAAAACCCTAAGCATTCTACCCCCTCTCTAAGTCTCTCTCTTCCGTGCAATTGCAATCCTGCAGCTGCCCCCCTCTCTCTCAATCGTAGTAGTATTTCTCTCTCAATCTCTCTTCAAGGTTGTGCGGTCCCAATCCTATGGCAACAGTTGCTAGGCAACCCTGGTCAGAGGGAAGGAGTAGGGTGGAGAGACTTTCATGAGGACGGGGGGAATTAGAGGGAGAAAGGAGAGGGACCGTTGACTTTCACGACTGCCACGCCCTCGCTAGTTGCCACCATTGTCTCCAACCGATTCACCTCTCATTGGCTCCCATAGGAATGCAACTTGCTGTCACCTCTCGTCCACTTGTCACCTCTTGTTGGTGGGTTTGTGACTCCACTCTAGTCTGAGTGTTATTATCACTTCTCTGCATTTATTGTGCCACTTGCGTGTTAACAACAGTCTGAACTCACTAAAATGAAGAAACTCATGATTAGTTTATAATTTGTTAACGTATGGATCCTTTGATGGTCAAGAGAGTGCTCCTTTGGAAGTTTTGATTGAGGGATCTTCCCAAACTCAAGAACCCAAAACAGGAAACAAAGACGATGTCCCAACTGAAGTGTCTTTTGAGATCACATCACATGTTGATGTTGGTTTGGGATATAAGTGACAAAAAAAGAACAATCTTTTGTGTTTCCTTTATGTCATTTCTTCTAAAGTGAATGTTTTCGAGGTACGGACACCTAGAGTGCCAAAACTTGGCATGGAGGGATACTTAAATGCCAAAAGTTTGGAAAGTGATACTTAAGTGCCAATTTGGCCAAATTGTTGATGTGACAATTTTTTGGCGAAATAAGTGTAAAACGACATCATTTTGAGTGCGACGTGGTTAGAAAATGTAAAAACGATGTCGTTTTGTCTTTGATGTGGTAATAATTAATATAAAAATCAATTAAATTAAATTTAAAACTAAATTTATTTAAAATATTTTAAAAAATTAAGATTAAAATTAAAAAGGGGGGGGGGGGGGGGAAGGCGGGCGAGGGTTGAGCCCTTGCCGCCATCCGCCGGGAAGGGTCGATGAGGGAGGGGGAGGGTTGGCCGGGGTCACCAGCCCTTGGCCGACTGACGGTGAGGGCTCGCGAGCCCTTGTCAGATTTGGGGCAAGGGCTTGCATGCCCTCGCCGCAGGTTGGCCAGGGGTCGGTGATTTGGCTGAGGGCTCGCAAGCCCTCATCGCTAGTTGACCGGGGGTTGGCGACCTTGGCCGACCCTCCCCCCTCTATTGCCGGCCCCTTGGCCGACCCTCCCCTCTCCGTCACCGGCCCTTCCCAACGGTAGCGACGAGGGCTCGGCCCTCAACCGCCTCCCTTTGCCCCCTTCCTTTCTTATTAAAGTTTTTTTTTTAAATTTTTTTAAATATTTAAATAAATTTATTTTTAAATTAAATTTAATTAATTTTTATATTAATTATTTACCACATCAGAGACAAAACAACATCGTTTTTGCATTTTTTTTTAGCCAAGTTAGTGTGCAAAACGATGCTATTTTACACTTATTTCGCCGGAAAATTGTCACGTCAGCAATTTGGCCGAATTGACATTTAAGTGATTCATTTTGCTCTAATTTTGGCACTTAAGTGTCACTTTTCAAACTTTTGACACTTAAGTGTCCCTCCGTGCCAAGTTTTGGCACTTGAGTTGTACTTTGTTCGAATGTTTTTTTTTACTCGTTGACACCATATAAACTAGCCAAAATGATTATATGCTTTTGTGGAAGTTATGGTTTATGTTGCTTCTTTTGGAATTGTTGCTCTAGCTTAGTAATACTAGCTCATGCATTAGTTCTTGAGTACTAGGTTCATTGCCAACTGTTTTTGCTGCATTATTTTAGTGAAGGATTGTTACTGTGTAGTTCTCTGAACAGGTGATGTGTTGATGCAGATTGGCAAATGTCATGCTCCATACTTGAAAAACTTCTTGAAGAAGCTCATATTGGAAATTGAGTCAATTGTGGCACTTCTTTATGCATTTTCAGGGTTGCTCTTCATTCAACCATATACTATTTAAGCTAATGATTGGATATTTTAAGTCAAAGAATTTAGAGCCACAAAAGTACTTGACCATCTTATAGGAGTCCAAAAGGATGAGTCATGCCCTTTGCTTCTCACCTATTAGTGAGGCATTCATAACAATTCTTTCTTAACTCGATCACCTCCAATATATGGTTATGGGGTAATTTCACGACAAGATTCCTTGCAATAAAGCGATAGTAATGATGAGAGAATATTTTGAAACCCTACTAACAACGGTTCTGATTGCTTAAGACAACACATCCAATGATCCATAGACTTGAAGATTTCACCACATTGTTCGATTAAGGTTTATGAATTAAGTATTGTTTGGGGGTTATAATGATTTGTTTAGGTTTTAGAAGTTTATTAAGGTTTAGGGTTTAGGTGTTAATAAATGGGTTTATGACAAAATTTCTAAAACATAAATCAATTTCCATTCCATGGATGAGTTTATGAGTAAAGAAACGTGTTTGATAACAATTTAAAATTATATTTCTAAAATAAAAATTCGTTTGATAATAGAATAAAATTTCTATTTCAAGGAGCGGCAATGACGAGCATCCGATGGCCAGAGTTCGACATTCGGTGACCAGCGTTCGGCGTTCGGTGACTGACCGCGAGCGACTGAAGTCCGAAGTTTGACGTTTGGCATTCAGCGCCAAGTTTAGTGATTGGTAGCAGGCAACCAAAGTCTGGAGTCCAACACCGGAGTCTGAAGACTGGCAATCGATGTCTAACATTTGGAGTTTGACGTTTGACATCTGACATCCGGAGTCTGGCGATAGGAGGCCGGCGGCGAGTGGCCAATGGCCGAAGTTAGGTGGCAAGTGGCGGGTGGCCAACATTCGACGGTCGATGTGACGGTGGTGATCATTGATGAACATCCGAATGATTGGTGATGAGTGGCCAATGATCGATGGGCGTTCGGGATCCGGCGACCAGTAGTTGGTGACGATGGCCGGCGGCCAAAGTGCGATGGCCGGCGGCCAGCAACCGGCGGCGGGTGTCCGGCATCTCACGGGCAACAAGTGGGCAATGGTTAGTGACGAGAGTGAATGATGAGAAAAATTTTGATTTCTCAAAGTTAAAAATTTTAACTTTTGATTTCCGCTCCAAATTTATTTCTGGAATAGAGATCTGTTCCAGAAAAAAAAAATGAAATTGCGTTATTAAACGGATTTCTGTTCTAAACCTGTTCCGGAGAACAGAAAAACAGAGAAATAGAGAAACATAATTTTTGTTATGCCCGCCCTTAGGATTTAGGATTAGGTCTTGGCTATTGAACTTCATGCAATTAGTAGCATATGGCTAGTCAAAAGTCATATGACTATTGAGCAAAGGCTATGTATAGCAATGCATTTGGCAAGTGAATTTGACTTGCATTCTGCATTTGGTTCTTGCACTTGACCAATATGCAGCTTTGCATTTGCCTTTGGATAATATTGTGTAGATTTGCACTTGGCTTTGCACCAAATGCATATCTGGCTAGACAGGAAGACCACAAGCTATACATGACCATAATAGGATCACAGTGGCAGCATCAAGCAAAATCCATCGAAACTCAACACCAAAGACTTGAATTGATTTTACTAAAGATATCATAATAACCAAAATGGAGCTTACAACACATAAATTCATCTGCTCATAAAAAGGATAACCTTAGTTCAGAACCATGTTAATAAAAACAATGATCACATCCAAACCTATAACTAGACCTACACATACTAACATACCAACAATCTATCAAAATTCTAACCATCGCAAACAATGTAAAGCTCCAAAACATAATTAGAACAAGCAATCACAATCCCAAGCTCAAAACGCATCAATACGCACATCTTCCTACATCTATGATCGGCATCCCATGATCTTCGATGGTATTAATATCATTAGGTTAAAAAATCTAAATATATTACTAGCCGTGAAATGATCAATACCCCTAACAGGATCTTCTCTATATCTTTTGCTTTATTGAAGGTCAGTTTTAATCAATCTTGCTCTTCGCAAAGGCCCAACAATGACTTAGCGGAAGTGGTCATCACTAAGGGAGGAAATTTAGTTGAAGAAGCTTCAATTAGCTCACTGCAAGGTTCGAGTGACAAGCATTTTCCAGATAAAATGTAACCCTAATGATAAACTGTAAATTTAAAATTCAAAAACCTCGAAGCCAGACAAATTGGACCTTCCCCGATTTTCGGACATGCAATAAAATGACTCGTGGGGTTAGCTTGGTTCCAAGACGTTCGCAACAACTGCTGTCATTCCGCACCGGCGCCATTGTTCCTCGCTTTCCAATTGACCACAGTGTGAAGAAAGGAGCCTAGTGAGGGCTGTAGGTCTCATTTAAAATTGGAGTTGGGACTCCCTTTGGGTCAATAGGAGCTTTCAACTGTGACCCAATGGCACGTGTCAAATCTAACATTTTGGGCCAAAAAAAACCTGCCCATGCTTGAAATACCACACATGACACGTGTGATTGTCATCTGACAAACATTTGTGCTGCCGATGAGAAGGGGGGGTCAATTAAGACCAAATCACCAACTTCAAAGGATATTTTAAGAGAAACCCCGGTCTATGGGTATTTGAGAAGAAAACACGGGAGGAAAAAGTTGACTAGAGGAAAACCGGCGATATGATTATATCGTATCAATAATGTATAAGTTGAGTAAATCTTAATCGGATTCTATTAACAAGTGTCTTGGAGACTCTCAATGAATGTTTAAATGAAAAACAATAAAACTTCATTTTAAAATACTACTTTTTTTCCCAGCTTGCGACATGGTAAAACGTAAATTAACAATTGCACATTTTAAGGTTGCTGAAGCGACACGTCATCAAAAGCATGACAGAGAGACCCAAAGAGGAAAGTGGGCAAATCTTATTGAAGTGATGCAGGCGTGGCATGCCAAGGCACCCCACTTGCCGGACCCCGGTGGCAATCTCATCTACCCGTGAAGGTCATCCGCGCGCGCCAAGTGACCCAAGAAGGAAAGTGAGCAAATCTCCACCCCTTGCACACTTGACCCTTCAAACGTGTCAAAGGGCGCAAACACCCTGAGTTCTTTGCATTGCATGGACTCGCAATCGTGGCAATTTGTATGTTGTCTTCCCTTGATTAAATTTATTCGTGTTGAATTTAATGTGTGCCACAACATATTGTTTTAATACACATGAACTATCATGCGGTGTTTATTTCTATGTCCAAGCGATAGTAATGAGCATTTGTAAGTTCATCGGCTTATAAAACCACAAACCAACCTTGATATATCTAATTCTAATTCTCAAATATGTGACGATGCGATGAAAAACTGGTACTCTCGGGGTGTGAATCTTTTATTTCCATAGGTGTGAGGTGTTTCTTTTAGTGTCTCAATGAATCTCCATCGACAGGGAATGGTCGTTATTATTCCGTTCATGCACAATGACAGGTTGGGATGAATCTAGACATGGAGGGAGGAGTTTGGTAAGGACAAAAATGGTCCCTCGTGGGTAGCAAAGCGTCAATTAACCCTCGGGATGCACCAAGTTCACGTCCCGCTTTGAGCTTGCCGCGCATAGGCCATACACAAGCCACGCAGTTCCCGTACTCACTACTGGCTCTCTTCTCGTGGCGTCCCCATCCACCTTCCATCTGTTCATCCCTCCCCCTTCTTCACCGTCCATCTCTCTCTCTCTCTCTCCCCCCCCACACGCTCCTCCCTTTAAATCTGCTTCTGGACCTCTTTCTCTTCTCTCTCTCTCTCTTTCTGTGTTTCCCTCTATCTCACTCTTGCTCAATGAGAACCCAAGCGGAGGAGAAGTTCTCGGACTACTTCGAGAAGTGGGTATCTCGGCTTGAAGAGTACTCTCACCAGCTGCACAGCGCGTCCAGAGAGACCTCCACCACCGAGGAGGAGCTCCGCGCCCTCGTCTCCAAACTCACGGCCCACCACAAGGAGTACTACACCGCGAAGTGGGCCGCGGCGGGCGGCGACGTCTTCGCCTTCTTCTCGCCGCCGTGGTCGAGCCCGCTCGAGAACGCCTGCTCCTGGCTCACCGGCTGGAAGCCCTCCACGGCGTTCCGCGTCATCGAGGCGCTGCGGGCGCGGGGCGCGGTTGGGGGAGGACCAGCTGACGAGGATAGAGCAGCTGCGGGCCAAGATCAGGCTCGAGGAGGAGAGGGTGGAGCGGGAGATGGAGAGGCAGCAGGTCGGGCTGGCGGACCGCAGGATGGTCGAGCTCGCGCGGCTGGCGGGCAGGCGGGGCGAGGAGGCGAAGGCGGCGGCGGCGGGGGTCCAAATGGACGGGCTCGTGGACGCGGCGCTGAAGGGCCTGGCGAGCGGGCTGGAGTGGATCATGAAAGCCGCGGACTGCGTGCGGCTCAAGACGTTGAAGGGGGTGCTGGACGAGCTGAGCCCGTCGCAGTGCGTGGAGTTCCTGGCGGCGCTCTCGGCTCTCCAGGTGCAGCTGCGGTGGTGGGGGAAGAAGAGGCAGAGCCAAGCCGAGCACCGCTCGAGGGAAACATGCTAGCAGCAGCAGCAGCTCGAGAAACAAGCGAATACCGAGTGACGTTGCCGAAAGCTCGGCCTCGAGGCGGCGGATTGCTTTATAGGTTATAGGCATGACTATTATTTTTCTGTTGTGTCAATCCGGTTGCTTAGTTTAGTGCGGTTTCATTTGATCTTTTTCTATGTTGAAACTTCGAAAGCAGTTGAAGAAGGAATGCGGAGGGGTCGCGCTGTGTGTTAAAAAAGGTCCAAGCTTGAGGACTCTCCAAGGGCATTTTGCTCATTTAAAGATTATATCATTGAATTCGGTTGAAATTGCATCTTCACTCGATCTAAAACTCTAATGGGACGTCACAGTCACCGTATCAGATTTGGGAAAATGAACTTTCACATCATGGCAGAAAACAAAGAGATTGCGAAATTAAATCAATGAATCAAATTTTTCTTGATACCTTTACGTAATAAGATGTTAAATTGAGCACGAATCGAGTTAATTAATTTGTGAGATTGTTATATCTATTCGAATTTCATGGATTAGACAATACATGAATCATTAAAAAATTAACTAATTAGACATGAGATATTTATGCAAAAAGAAATTAGATACGTATTGTCCCGTTAGTGTGAAAAATTAAGTTTCATTCCTAGATCTCACCGGGTGAATATCGCGCTTACACAACCAGACTAAACATGCTGCTGCGGTGGGCAAGAGATTGTATTTTGTCTTTTTCCTTTTTTTTTTTTCCGTGGGTGTGAAATAAATTAATACGTGATTTTATGGGGAAAAGAGGAAGTTGGATTGACTGTGGTACGGAAGCAAACTGCAAACTAGCTGACTTCACAAGCCGTGTGTAAGTCATGCACTCCATCGTTCGGTCACGTCTTGGTCTCTTTCCTGTTGGGAGTCAACCCTCTCGTGGAAGGTATGGTTCTCTTCTTGCGTAAATGAATAAATAAAGCATATATATATATATATATATATATATATATATATATATATATATCATAGAGTCATTAAAATGGGAACTTGACATTTAGGGTAAAGCTACTTGGTTAGATTATTTATCGCATCGGCACGGCCCATTTAAAGTTAAACATGTTGGAAGGGTTGAATTTTGTTTACATAGAAATGATGATGTAAACACAATCCGTTTATTAATCATGGCAAATAGGTTGATGTGATTATGATGCCTGTCTTATATTATAAACTCAACGTCCCGATAAGTTAGTGTCCAAATAAAAATTGAGAGAGGAGGGAGCGACAAGGTGGATGAAGGCTAGTCGGGATGGACAATAGCGATAGTATAAAATGGGTTTGGCTAATAGATACATTAAATGTGTATCTGGTATGGCTTTTTGGTGACCACTACTGAAATAAAGTGCTTTAGAAGCATTTGTTAGAAAATTTACGGTGGTAGTTCTTCGTGATTTCAGTAGATTGGAGGTATACTAACTTTTAAACCTTTTTTTTGGTTGAAAACTTTTAAGAGTCACGGTAACTTTTTTAGAAATTTAAAATAATAAGAAATAACATTATCACAATAGTTTTCCTAAGAGAATTAAAAAGCATAATAATTATGCCATATAAAATAATAATAATATCAGTGGCAATAAATTGTAACACAAATTATTTCTTTTATTATTATTATTAATATAAGGTCATATAGATGTTATAGTTATCATTAGATGACCATGATGGTGATTGTTATAGTTGTTAATTGAATATGGTGAAAATGGTACATGCCAAAAACTTCAGTTGCAAGCACAATATATATAAATGCTAAGGATCTTTTTCTCGTAATTTGATAATCACAATGATCGCATAGCAGCTTTTGTCAAATGTGTGTTGGAAATTTCCTATAATATTGGCTTACATTAATTAATTGATTTTCAATTTTAAATAATCAGGTTAATGGATATTTCAATATTTGTTAAACCATTAAGTGATCTTATTAAATTAGGTTTTAGCATATATTAATGACAAGTCTAGTTAAACAGTAAAGTATAGGCAATTATGTTTAACTGAAACTCGTAATGGGAGGAGCCCAATTGATATGTTATTGATTAGGGTTTGTTAGATCCCCTCTCTAGCCTATAAAATGATAGGTTATATCTATTAGTTGTCGAATCCCATTAAAAGTTATTATACTAAAATAGGTCATAGAAATGAAGATATGGCATTCTAATAAATTTCTGATTAAACAGAGTAATCTATTTTTCTTCAAGTGAAGCAATGGTTCAAACATGTGCTTTTTAATTCCGTTGTGCATATCGTTTTTGGTGTTTTACAGTCATATATAGATCTGATCGTTCATGATTAATTAGTTGTTTATGTGAATAATTATCTACATGTGGTATCAAAGCAAGTTATATATGATTGTAGAACCCAAAATTATTTTCTTTTTATGAACAAATTCGAAATTTTTTCTCTTGAATCGAATATTGGCATTATTTTTTCATGTGGATTTTTTAATCGATTGATCCTGAAACCTTAGGGTTTTTTTTTTTTGTTCTACATGTCGAGATCTTTTCAACCATATATAATTTGTATAGTTTCATTGAGAATTGAGAGAGAATTTTGAATTTGAAATTTCTAGGGTTTATACATTGAAAAAGTTCTAAATTTTTTAAATCACATGCAATTGATTGATGTTTGTTATAAATTGTTGTATGGGTATTGTTATATATATGTTTCAGCATCTTTTGGTTGCATTAAGGTAAGTTTTTTGGAATTAAACAAGAGAAAAACATATTTTAGCCATGGGTGTTAGGTCCGAAATTTTGAAGCTTGAATATGGTTGATTATTTTGTTTGTTCTTCGTTTAATTAATTTTAGTCAATTATATTGATATTAGATGTAAGATACATGGATTTTTTTATTTATTTATCAAAAATCAACTATTATATGTGTTTTTTGAGATTCGCCGTCGAAACCAAGTCGTATGATCGGGTTTGTAGGTTTCGTGACCTGGCTAGAGGTTGAAGAAGACCTCTAGCCGGGCTAGGCCAATAAATTGGATTCAAGCCCATTAAAAAAAGGGCTTTGGGTGTGAGCCCAGAACCAAGAATAAAATAAAGGTTTTAGGCTCACGCCCATGAACCAAGGAAAAGAAAGCATCTGGGCGTGAGCCCAGAGCCAAGAATAAATGGGTGTAAGCCCTTTTTTTTTTTTTTTTGGTAAAGGCCCATTTTTCTTTTTATACATGGGCATGAGCCCAATTTTTCCACTGAGCTCAACAACTTGGGCTTGTTGCTCGAGTGAAGGACCTAGGTAGTGGAATGTGGGCCAAGCGAGCGCTTGGGCCTCGTGGGAGGATCCGACACTATTAAAAAAAGGAAAATTAAAAAAAAAAATTAAAAATTGTGGCAAAAATTGTTATTTGATAAATGCAATACAATCTAGAGAAGCACATGTCCTAAAATGCTTCATATTATTCGATGAATTTTGGACATAAATTTTTTGGACTTCCCTATTGTCAAAAATTAGTATATACAATAATTTGCCCAAAGAGGGTTATTATGTATATTAATTTAGAAAATTGTATGAAGATTAATTTCCAATTTAAAAAATAGGGATGTATAATTGAAAAATATTTATCTGCCCAAAAGGGATAATTTTTTTTTTTTGAAAATTATATTTAATTCCCCTCTATATTGATATAATGGAGAGGATTGATGGGGATATGAGTCAAAAAGTTCTATCTTCCTAAAGGGGATAAATTTTAGAGTTATATGTAATTCCCCTCTATGTTGTGATAATGGAAATGTATAATTTAAATGTCTTGTTTGCATAAAGTGAATAAGCCATTAATGATCATATGTAATTCTCTTTATCGTCTCTATATATAAATATCATGGACATCTATAATTTAAAGGATTTGTCTACCTAAAGGGGATGGATCCATGACAATTATATGCAATTCTCCTTATTGTTGCTTTATAAACTTTATGTTGTGGAAAATAATAGTGCATTATACACTCTGCCCAAAATGAAGCTTATAATGTATTAATTATTTTTGTTGAATTGCTAATTGCTCATAATTGATCGTATTACATTATGTGTGATAAACAGTTACCTTTATTGTAAACAATAACAATGCTACGGTTGAAATATTAACTGGATCAAACTTCAAGAGATGGAAACAATATATAAAGTTTGCTCTAGGAATTGTGGATATGGACTTGGCTCTATATGAGGATAAACATTTCTAACCCAATTATCAAAATACTGCAAATCAAAAGGCCCATTATGCTAGATGGGAAAAATATAACCGATTAAGCCCCATCGCTATGAAGAGGTCAATTGTTAAGCATCTCATTAGTGGTTTGCCAGAAGATACGAATGCAAGACAATTGCTTGAAGTAGTGAGAAAAAGATATAGGGTCTCAGATAAGGCTAAAGCTGGGAACTTGCTAAATGAGTTAACGAATATGAAGTATGATGCTGCTATGGGTGTTAGAAAATTTATACTGAAGATGGTCCACATTCAGTCTAAACTTAAGGCCCATGAAATTATCATTTATAAAAATTACATTGTCCATCACGCCTTAAATGTTCTGCCAGCTGAATTTAGCTAAATTAAGATTGCTTGCAGCGCTCATAATGAGATATGTAGTGTCAATATCTTGATTACCAAATGTGTGACTAAGGAGGATAAGTTAAAGAATGAGAAGTATGAGTCCGCCCACTTAATTGCCAATGCCAAGTTGAGTTCATCTAGAAGAAAATGGAAGCCTAAAGGATTAAATACTCATGGTCTAAAGAAAGGCCAAGACTTCAAGAAAAATGGGAATTATGGGAGAAATGAAGATAAAGATTTCAAGTGTTTTCACTATAAGAAGTAGGGTCACAAGAGAGCCAATTGCTATAAATTCCAAACTTGGCTAAAAACAAGAAAAGAAAGTCACTAAGGTGAGTTGTCGGTTTGTTTTGAATCAAATCTGGTTGATGTTCTTTTGGATTCTTAATGGTTTAATTTTGGTGCTACTATTCATGTGACTATTATCTTATAGGGTCTCACAAATCTAAGGAATCAAAGTCCGAGGGAGTCAAAGCTTAAAATTGGAAACGATATTGGAGTTGATGTGGAGCACATATGGACAGTTGTTTTGAATTTAGACTCTAGTTTTATGCTTATTTTGAATAATGTCTTTTATGTTCTCTGTTTTAGGGGAAACTTGATATTTCTTATTTGCTTGACAAAGCTGGATATTGTCTTTATTTTGCAAATAAAAGAGTGAATTTGAGTTATAATTTTACAATTTTGTGTTCCGTTTTATGGATTATATCGATTATCCTTATCTCTTGATAGACCAAATTGTTTTTCAATGTCGAGAATTATGTTACTAAGAGATCCTTAATCAAAGAAATATTTCATTGCTATGGCATAAACGATTAGGACATATCTCCAAAAAAAGGGTAAAGCGACTCATCAAGGCTAATATTATTCCTCCTCTTGACTTAGATGATATTGAGACTTGTATTGATTATGTGAGGGGAAAATTGACTAAAACCAAGAAGAAAGCTACTCGCAGTCAAAATCTATTGGAGATAATTCATACGGATATTAGTAGGCCATACTCAAGCACCTTGTGTGGAAATAAGTACTTCATCACATTCATTGATGATTTCTCTTGTTATTGTTATGTTTATCTAATTAAGGAGAAAATTGATGCTCTTGAAATGTTCAAAGTGTTTCGACTGAAGTTGAGAAACAATTGAAAAAAATTATAAAGATTGTTAGATCTAATCGCGATGGTGAGTATTATGGGTAATATATTGAGATTGAACTACAAATGGAATTGTTTGTTAAATATTTGCAGGACTATGGTATTGTCGCTTACTATACAATGCCTGAGAATCCTGAATAGAATGGTGTATCTGAATGGTGCAATTGCATACTCATGGAGATGAAATGAAGTATGATGGACAGTTATTATTTGCCTAAATACTCATGGGGTGATGCATTTAAAACAACTTATTTATTGAATCGTGTATCTAGTAAATCAGTGCCAAAAATACCTTTTGAATTGTGGACGGGGAGGAAGCCAAGCTTGAATCACTTTCAAGTTTGGGGGTGTCTTGTAGAGGTGAAAATTTACGATTCTTCTCAGAAGAAGACCGAATTCAGGACTACTAGATGTTACTTTATTGGATATCCTGACCATTCTATAGGTTCTATTGTTTTACTTGTGGCACTAGAATCGTTAAATCTCAAATTGCCAAATTCTTGGAATTAGATGTTATTAAAGAGAGTTCTTCTCAATTTTTCGAAAGGGAAGAACCAAACAAAACGATCTCTATTCCATTGCCTATCTTGAATGATGATTCTATGTGAGAGCCGTGTAGAGTGAAAATTTAATAAGAAGCAAATAATAGAGATATGACAATAGATCCTCCTATTACAAATGAAATTCCCCAAATGAATGATGAGGCTTCAGAAATGCGTGTGCGAAGATCACAGCGATAAATAAGACTAACACCTCTAAATGATTATTGTGTCTATCTTGGAGAAGCTGATTTTGACATTGGAAATATAGTTGATTCGACAACCTTAAAAAAAGCTTTTAATAGTGATTAGACAGATTAATAGTTAGGAGCGATGAAGGACGGGATGATTTCCATGTCAACTAATCAAGTATGGGAACTTGTTGATTTACCTAATGTGCATAAACCGATCGGTTGTTGATTTACCTAATGTGCATAAACCGATCGGCTACAAATGGGTATTCAAAATCAAGAAAGACAATGAAGGCAACATAGTGAAGGCATTGATTATACTGAAATCTTTTTTCCAATGTCCACTAAAGACTTTTTTCAGATAATCATGGCATTAGTGGCTCATTTTGATTTAGAGCTTCACCAAATGAATGTTAAGACAGCTTTTCTAAGTGGAGATCTAGATGAAGAAGTATATATGTAGCGACGACAGCTTTCCTAAATGAAGATTTGGATGAAGAAGTATATATGCAGCAACCGAAGGGTTTAAAGAAGCTGGAAAGGAGCATATGATGTGCAAACTTCAGAGGTCTATCTGTGGTCTCAAACCAGCATCACGTTAGTGATACTTGAAATTTTACAAGGTTGTGAGATCAATGCATCTATATGAAAGTAAGTTGGAGTAAATATATTTTTTTAGTATTTTATGTAGATGATATTTCACTTGCTAGTAGAGATATTGATCTATTGAATGGCACACAAAGTTTTCTATCTACAAAGTTTGATATGAAAAACATTGGAAAAACCTCTTTTGTTCTAGGCATTGAGATTCATCATGACAGATCTAAGAAGATTCTGTGGTTATTTTAGAAAAGTTATATAAATCGAGTTTTGAAAAGATTTAATATGTAGACCTGGAAGTCAGGTGAAGTTCTTGTTGTGAAAGGAGATAAATTGATTATAGAACAATGCCCGAAAATGATGTTAAAAAAAAATTAATCAAGAATATTCCATATGCTAATGTAGTTGGCAATCTTTTGTATGCACAATTATGTACTAGACCTGATATTGGTTTTGTGTGAATAATCTTGGAAGATTTCCATCAAATCTAGATCATGAACATTGGGTTGCAGCTAAAAAGGTCATGGGACATCTACAACGGACAAAAGACTTCATGCTCGTGTATAATAGAGTAGAGGACCTAAAGTTGATTGTATATTTAGATGCTGATTTTGCTAACTATTCGGATGATGGAAAGTCAACTTCTAGATATATTTTTATGATGGTTGGAGGTGCTATTTTTTGGAAGAGCATAAAGCAAACCTTAATTATGAACTCTACAATGTATGTTGAGTTTGTAGCACATTACGGCGCGTCAGTTCAAGCTATTTAGCTTAGAAATTTGATTTTAGAATTGCAAATTGTGGATTCTATTACTAGACCTATGGTGACCTATTGTGACAATACTACAGCTGTGTTTTATTCCAAGAATGACGAGATCAGCAATGTGCCCAAACACATGAAGATCAAATATTATACCGTTAAAGACTTGGTAAAAAAGGAAGACATTATGATAAAAAATATTAGAACCGAGTCCATGTTAGTTGATTCTCTAACAAAAAGCTTACGACCCATTTTGTTAAAGAATATGTAAAGAATATGGGTGTTTTAGATTCTTTTGATTTCTTTTGTTAGTGAGAGTTATATAATTTGTATTTTTGGATATTATAGTTATATGCAAATTGATAATGCTTTCATGATGTCTATTAAAGCATTTATTTTCAATGATCATTATTGTTGATTCCATTGTTATTTTTTTTCCTATTGACTGAGAAATGGAAATATAAAACAATATCTTTAAACAAATTTTAGTTTAAAGATGATTGGATTCACTAATTATGAGATACATGTTGGATTGTGACATAGTCATGCAATTTCATGTTGTTTAGAAATTGCACTAATGCAATTTCATGTTGTTGAGAAATTACATTAAGGATCGATAAGAAATGGTATATGTTTTGATTACATGTTGGCATTATTTCTTACTACATTACTAGGCACATGATCTATGAAAATATAATATTATTATATGTGATTATGGAAGGTTATGTGTTACGGTAGTTTCTTAATATATTGATCTCCATAGTCTTATATTAAGGTTATATAGGATTGGATTGGTTTTGATATGCCATTATTGGAATATTATTTTTTAAAGTTGTGGCCACATAAAACAAAATTTTCAGTTATTAATCCGATAGTGTTGTTTTCAATATAAAATCTTTTTCAAAATAAAAAAAGTTAATTAATGTAGCATAAGTGGGAGAATGTTGGAAATTTCCTATAATATAGGCTTACATTAATTAATTGATTTTCTATTTTAAATAATCGGGTTAATGGATATTCCAATATTTTTTAAACCCTTAAGTGATCTTATTAAATTGGGTTTTGGCATTTATTAATAACGGGCTTAGTTGAGCGGTAAAGTGTAGGTAATTGTGATTAACTGAAACCCATAATAAGATAGGCTCAGTTGACACATTATTGATTAGGGTTTGCTAGATCCCTTCTCTAGTCTATAAAATGGTAGGTTATACCTATTAGTTGTCGAATTCCATTAAAAGATGCTATCTTGAAATATCTCATATAAAGGAAGATCTAGCACATCAATAAATCTTTGATTAAATAAAGTGATTTATTTTTCTGCAAGTGAAACAATGGCTCAAACGGATATGTTTTAATTTTGCCATGCATATCGTTTTTGGTGTTTTACAGTCATATATGGATATGATTGTTCTTGATTAATTAGTTATTTATGTGAATAACTTTCGACAATTTGTTCATAATTTGTAACCAAAGCACGGCACCTTTAAAATAGATGTGTGGCCAAAAGCACGTGTTTGGGCACTATACAACACGGATAGCACAACTTTAGTATAAGAATCATATGAATGGTTGGTTTGCTAATAATAAATACTGAATTAATACAATACAAATGATTTATTTAAAAAATAATTTTCAAATCATCTATTTTTCGCAAAAAAAAAAAATGGAGCCTTAATTCAATAGTTAAAACCTATAGTAAAGAAATCTTATGTAAAGCTGTTCCTTTCACTTTGAATGAACAATCTTATATATATGAACCATATGAATGGTTGATTTGCTAAAAATAGATACTGAATTAATACAACACAAATGATTTATTTAAAAAAAAAATCATTTTCAAGTCATCTATTACTACAAATGGTTGGTCTTGTGTCTTATTTAGCCAACAATCTTATATATAAGAATCATATGAATGGTTGGTTTGCTAAAAAAAATCATTTTCAATAATCATTTTCTAATTTTTTTTTCAAAAAAAATGGAGCCTTAATTCAATATCAAAACGTGGAGTTGTTCCTTTCACTTTTATTATAGGTTTTGTGCTTTGTGTTATATTACTAATGCTAGTGAATTGTGCTGAAATGAGTTTCTCCCTTGGCCAAAATCCTATGAGGATATAATTGGTTTTCAAGTCTTGGATTGCCGGGCAATAAAAATTTCAGCGATAATTTATTTTTGAGTTGTTATATCTCTTTATTCAAACCACACAAAAAAAAAAATTAATTAATTAAGCTTCGCCCTCCCTCACAATTAAATAGGATGTGTTCGTGATTCCTGCTCAAATTTGGACTGGGCTTGATTTTTGAATAGGACTAACCATATTATAATTTGAAATAGGGTTAGGTCTCCCAAATCCATCTCATTGTAATCACGAACTAATATATATATTAGTAAAAAATTGCATGCATTTTATGCTAGAGGGAAATTGCTAAATTACCTTTTATTCAGTAACTCATCCTCATACATATCCATCAAACGACTTCAGTCCATGTAGCAATAGCATATGAATAATTATTTCAAAGGGCAATATAAAATGAATTGTTATAACTATCAAGTCCAAAAGTAATAGAAATGAGATAAATCAGTTTCATAAACTTCCACCTACGTAATAAAATAGTGATGTCGTGTATTATGCCTTGAAATGGTTTATTTCCACTACATTCTAAAAAAAAAAAAAAAAGTAAAAAGAAAAATTTTAAAACTGCAAAAATTATCCATGCTAATGTCGATTATGTCATATAGGATGGTCAACGTTCACGTTAATGATTTTTAACCAAAATTCATCAAAAGAACTAAATTGTGCAAATTTCAAAGAGTTTATGACTAAATTGGTACAATTGAGAAGTTTAGAACTAAACTAGCATAATTGAAATATTTATGAATGAATTAGCCGCCCCACACTAGGTTTAGGATAATTTGAATAATTTTTCTTATCTTATTCACTACCACAATCAATTGAACATTTTGATTCTTTTAAACATATATTGATAATATAATCTAGTAAGAATACATGGGAGCTAGAATTATGCATTAGAGTGAAAAATGAAAGAAAGTGCCTACACCATATGGCTCCCTTGATTCATTTGAGATGGAATTTTGAGCCTTTGCTAAATGGATGAAGATATAAGTCTTGGGCACTTGCTTGGCACCTTGATGGAAGCACCATCTATTGATGAGGGACTTGGTTAGAGACATCACATATTGTTCGATAAGATTGTAATGTCCACTTTAAACTTTTTGTTTTTTGGTCGTAAATGGATGATTTCTTTCATTCATTTATACGATAATTACAAGGCGAAGGTAAATATACTTCCGAATATAAAATATCCCGAAGAGGTTGGGGATGGGAAGACGCCCAAGTGAGAGGGAATTTTTTGGTATGGTGGGCTTTCACTACCCAGTCGGCAGCCTAGTTTCCTTCCCTGAGGCAATGAGATGGCTTTGCTTGGCTAAACTGGGCTAATATTCTTTTTCCTTCATCTACTATGTTTCTCATGGCCCAAGGTGTTTCTTCATGGCTTGTTATGCATTCCACTACCACCAAGTTGTCACTTTCACAAACAAGATCTGTTGCTTTCTTCCGACTCACCAACATGTGGGATTTGTTGCAGGAAGTTCAGCCCTTTCACGAAGGCTAAGGCTTTGGCTTGAAGAGAGGATTCGGCTTTGTCTCGCACGTGAAGCCTCCCTCCACCATTCCGCACAAGTTCCTTAAGATCCCGGTGATTGAGCATGGGATTTCGCCACCCGCCCAAGACGCATCCACATTCAACTTTAGGTTTGAGTCTATTGGGGGTTTCCACTTTGTCTCTTTTCTTCTAGATTTGGCTTTTGATATGCTATTTTGTGGGTTCCATCTGAGGTAGTTTATGGCCTGAGCTCGCGCCTCTTCTAGTATGGCTGTAGGATTAGGCTACTATCCTCGAAATACTACGTCGTTCCTCGCCTTCCACATGAGCCAAAGGGTCATTGCTATGTCCTTTGCTCCAGGTGACTTGTCATTTTTTCTGAAGAAGTCCATTAGCCATCTATCTACTCTAGTGACATTTCGTGAGCTGTTGTGTTTCTTCATGGTTTGATTTGACCATACTTCCCTTGTCCAGCTACAGGAGAATAATAAATGTTCGATCATCTTAAGATACTTGGAATAAAGTGGGCACATTGGGTTCGGTAAGACTCTTCTCTTGTAAAGTTTTTCACATGTGGGTAGGGCATCTTGGCATATGATCCATAGAAAGATTCATATTATCACGAGGGAGGGGAGCGGGGGTGCTCAAATATTCCATAATTCTATCCATAGTTGTCTAGGTGGCTAGTATGAGGTTGATGCCATGTTTGGATCTGTCTTGAAAGACTTGGACCGACCATTGTTGTAACCACTTTTAACTGTATAGCTTCCGGTTTTGTTTGCTGTCTAATATAGAACATCCGCCTTAGAAGAGGGGCTAATGGGGATTGTTAATATCTCTTCAACGACTTTTCCCGCAAAAAAGGGTCCGCAAAGTTTGCTCTTTCCACTCCATTGTGTCTTCATTTATCAATTTCTACCACTTTATATGGCTCATTCCTATTTGTGGGATCCCCAATTATGCTCGAGACTAGCCACTTATTCTCTCGGATTTTTATAGATTTTCCATCTCCTACTATCCATCTTACCTTTGGCTCAATGACTTCTCTCTTGGCTAAGATACTTTGCCAACCCCAAGATGGGCAATGTCCTCTTTTGGCTTTTCAAAAATCCCTATCTAAGAAGTATATGCCTTTAAGAACTTGACTCCGCAGTGCTGAAGGATTTTGATATAATCTCCAAGCTTGTTTTCCCAATGTAGCTTTATTAAAGGTTTGCAAATTTTTGAAGTCTAAGCCTCCTTCATCTCTTCGGAGTTTCATCACTTTCCATTTTTTCCAATGCATTCCCCTCTTGATATCGCTTTGTTTCCACCAAAATGAGGCTGCCCTCTTCTCTATAGTATTACAAACAAAATTTGGTATCTTGAAGATCGACATCGCATCTTGAGGAATAGCTTGAACTACACTCTTTATCAGTATTTCTTTACTTGCTTTTGATAGAAATTTTTCTTTCCATCCCTCCATCTTCATATTTACTCTAGCCAATATCCAAGCGATGTGTTTCTTTGACTAACCTTAATCGAATGGTATTTCAAGATACTTCCTAGTCTTCTTTATACTTGGGCCACGTAACTCTTGAGCCATATTCCTCTTCAAATTTTGTGGACAGCCACTACTAAAAGCAATTCCAGATTTGTTCGAATTAAAAGCTTGACCCGTTGCATAACGGTATTGGTTCAGAATTGTTGCTAAGCTTTGGCACTCCTTATTGTTCCATCTAGGAAGAGAATAGCATCGTCAGCAAAAAATAGGTGGGACAATGTTGGGCAATACCTATTTAGAGTGATTCCCTCAAGGCTTCCATCTGCTTTGGCTTTATGCATCATTCATGATAGCAAATTTGCCATTAATATAAATAGGAAAGGGGATAGTGGATCTCCTTGTCTAATGCCACATGTGGGTAAAAAATGTTGCGTAGGTTCTCCATTCACTTTCACGCTAAACGATATTGTTGAGACACACTGCAAGATTAAATCAAACCATCACTCACAAAACCTCATTTCTAGCAAGCATGCTCTCAAGAAATTCCATTCGATCCTATCATACGCCTTTTGTATGTCCAATTTGAGAATAGCTTGGAACTTCTTCCTTCTTGTCTTTACCTTCAATTGGTGCAGCACTTCTTGGACTATGAGAATATTATCTTGAATTTGATAGTCTTGAACCAAAGGACTTTGTTATGTCACTATTGTCTCTTGGAGTCATGATTCTAGCCTAATAGTCATTACTTTTGAAATGGTTTTATAGCTGAAATTGCATAGGTTTATAGGTCTAAACTAACTTATATCCTCGGGATTCTTAACCAGGAATTAGAGCTATATGAGTCATGTTTAAATTTGGGTCAACGATACCTATGTCAAAGAAATTCTTGACTAGCTAAAGTATATCTTCCTTGATTTCTTCCTATAAGTGCTGATAGAATTAGCCATTCAATTTGTTGGGCCCTGAGGCTTTAGTTGCTCCTAGCTGAAACATGGCTACTTTAACTTCCTCCATTATAATGTTGGCCATCAAATTTTCATTTATCTCATCTCCGATTGGGCTCAAGCATTGGTCTAGGATAGGCTAGAAATTTCAACGTCCTATCGATTCATATAAGTTTTGGTATAATTCCCTTATATGGTTTTTAAGAATGTTAGGTTCTCTAGACCAATTCCATTCATCTATCTTTAGCATTGTTATCTTGTTTCGATTACTCCTCTGGATCGTTGTTGCATGAAAGTATTTGGTGTCTTTGTCTCCCCACTGCAGCCATTCAATTCGAGATCTCGTCTCCTAGTACATTTCCTCTTGTTTCCATAACTTTTCCAATTGTTACACTATCTCCTGGATTTCTTCTTTGCCAGTGGTTGCCCTTGGTCTGTTGTTTATCTCCGTTAGTTTCCTTTTTAGTCCTCTAATTTGGCGCCATGCATTGGAAAACTTCCCATGACTCCGTGATGCTAATTTCTTTGACACTTCTTGAATTTTTGCTGAGAAACTTAGCAGCTGAAATTGTTCTTCTTTCCATGTGCTTTTTATAATTTCTCCAACATTCCTATTCTTCTAGCCAGTAAGCCTCAAACTTGAACTCCTTTTTTCTTTTGTTCTGAAATGGATATAAATAGAGCATAAGCGGGCTATGATATGATCCCGTGCCACCACTTCCGCATTTGGAAAGGCCACCCTCCACCCCATGGTGCATAATACTATCCAACCTTTTTCTTATTAGCGCAACCGCTTGTTTGTTCATGTGTAGGCATAGCCTTTACTCTCTATGTCCATGAAGGAACAATCGTTTGTGAATTCCGGAAAAGTCACTATTTTGTGATGGTTGGCCTTTCTCATACCTTCTTTCTCCTAGTTATACAAGATCTCATTAAAGTCACCCATGCATTTCCACGGAAGTTGGTTTGTTACTTGGAAGCTTCGTATTTATTGCCAAAGTTCTAGTCTCTCTCGAAAATTTGTGGACGCGTGGAGGAATGCGATTCTCATATGTGTTCCACTTTCTAGTTCTTTGCACTCTAGATTAATGATTTCTTTTGAGCTAAAATTCACTTTGATTTCTACTTCTTCAAGCTACATGATGACCAAACCTCCTGCTATTCCTTTCAGTTGTACTAGATACAAATGTGGGAATTTAAGCTATCTTCTTACCCTTTCCACCAGCGACTCCTTGTTCTTTGTTTCCATTAGTAATACTAAAGTGGGCCTTTCCTGAGCCACTAAGGCTCTTGGCTTTTGCAACATTAAGGGATTGTCCAACTCTTGATAGTTTTAGCTCAAAACCCTCATATCGTCTTCGGTGGCTTATTAGACTAACCATCATAGCCCACTCATTTCCTTCTCTTACCACTTGAATAGGGGTATCTAAAAGCTCCATCTCATCTACTAGTGCTATGGTGAATTCTTGAATCTTCTTATCTTTTATTTGCTCTTTGGAAAATCTGACTTTTCTTGACACTTGGTGCATTGATCTTGATAGCTTCAGAAGGGGGTGGTTCAAATAAAACTATTTGCTTGCCTTTACTTTCCTTTTCTGCTGCAATTTGATCCGCACTTTCCTCATGCTCCTTTTGTAAAGGGCTGTCAGGTCTTTTTTTGTTTCTAGTTGGGCCTGGATTTTTTGCTCCTTCTGCTCTCAGAATAATTTCCATTCTAGCTGGCTGGGTTTGCGTTTCTGCAACTGATTCATTTTGTTCTTGCTGCAGGTTTATCACTCCATAGAAAGCCTCCCAATGGTCCTCTTTGAACTTTGATTAGCAAGATTTTCTACTTCAAGAAGGCCTTTATATGGCAGAATGTGCTCTTTACATAGCCCTCAAAAACTCCCTGGACTCATCATAGATGGGATCAAGTCAGAAACTCAGTTATTCATCAGCAATTACACGCATACAATTTCTCTTGTTTCCTTGTCTAACGTTCCTTGTCGTTCTTTGCCACATTTTCATCATATCATATGGCAAAGTCTGTTCATTTGCTGCAGGATTGTGTCCTTAGATCACGTTGATGTCTCTTCATTTAACATGATTAAATGACGATCACGCTGTAAAAGTTCTGACAGGTGCACCTTCTCAGTGCAATTACAAAATGAATGGCTGAAGTGGGTGGGTTAAAAGCTTCTGACGGCCTTTGCTGGAATAGGACGTAGGGTTGAAAGATTTCGACAATTTGATTGGCCCTGAAAAGAAAAGCCACTTCTGATCATACCATCTGGGTCAAAAAATCATTGGGCCCAACTTTAGTCTCCCAATGAGGCTTTTTTTTTTTTTTTTTAAATTGTTTTTCTCAAATCAGTAAGAAAATAATATCTATGTACATCTAGTTTAATTTGTTGATTTAAGGAGAAGGAGAGTGGAGATGAGATTGTAATCTCATGAATGCTCTTCTTTGCCCATGAAGCTGATAAAGGCTAAGCAATTAACGTATATGTGGGAATCATTGCATTAACGTATAGTTTGTATAACTTTTTTATTATGGATTTTATCGCAATGATTTTATTCATGAACATCTTTGGATAAAAAAGAATTTAAGCATCTACAAGCATGATAAATTATATTTTCTCATTAATATCTTGATACTTATCTTCAGTTAACTTTATGAAATTTGGTTCGGGATGACTTTTCCATTTACCTTTTGACTTTAAACTTATGTTTGCATTTAAAAAGACCTCATCTTATAATAAATGATTTGTTTTTTTTTTTGAGAAAGCGCCTCAATTATATATTAAATTTAGCGAACTTGAATTGTCAACTATAATAGTTTAAAATACATGTGCATTATATGCATTTATAACATATAATTTACATATCATGTGCGAGAAACAGTCAAGTGACTTATAATCTGGTTTTCACGGTTGATATCGACGCACTTTGTTCTTCCAAGGCTGCATCCGTGTTAAATCTTAATCGCACCGGGGAAGACGCTTCCAGGACAGAGTCTCCTGGTGGTGTTGCCAGCCTCTGCCCTGAATCTACGGGCACAATGTCTATCGAAGAGCGGCAATGGGATATTGGAAGTGACCCGGTTTGCATCGATGTGATTCCAATGCTCTCCACAATCCCTGATGTATTATTACACCAACCATACACTGGAATTGTACAGAATCGATTCCAGGCGGAAATCCAGTGGAATGAAGAGTGAGGAAGACAGAACGAGCTTGACATCAGGATCCGATTAGGCCTCCGAATGATCCTCGTGACCGGACAGTTGCGGATAACATGTAATAAAGGTATCCAAATGAAGCTCTAACCTGTACTATGAAGTGCTCCCTAAGAAAAATTTGACGTTTGTAACTCGATTAGAAATCTAAAGTAAGAAGTTTCTTGGCGCCAAGAAGTTTGAAACATTCCTTGTTGCAAAGTACGGTATAAGAATTGCGTTAATGGATCCTTTGGAATATTGTACAATGGAAACTCGGATCATTTTTCCTGAAGACGCCACCAATCAAGCATGATCTATTATCAAAGAACAAATTGTTTCAGATACATCGTTCAGAGAGGGGAAAAAAACGATTTTCCTCTTCCATTTGTTTTGCTTTCTTTCTTCTGGGAGTGTGCTTTGGTGCAGACGTGGAACCTATGAAAAAGTGTGTCCAAGACCAGAACAAAAGAATGCCCGCCTAGGGCGAAAAATGAAACACCAACACTGGGAACAATCTTCAAGCTCTAGGAAATACGACCTGACTTCGATTCATGGGCTTTCAGCGCATCGCGGCGGCCAATTGGTTCCGCTTCCACTGTAGAGGATGGTACGTCTTCTGGGTCTCTTCTTTCTTGGTCCAGGGGAACTTGTGCTTCGCCATCTTTCTCTTCTTTGCTGCAACTCCCAGGTAATCTCCTGCGTTCTGCAATAACCAAGGTGTGAGATTAGTTACCCGAAATCTAATTATCTTGGAATATCGCTCTAGGATATGATTACACTCTGCTAGTTTTGTATGGTTTGCAATGTTTCCATAATGAAAGTGTCGGGCCAATTGAGTTGCTTGCTACAGAAAATTAATCTTCTTCCAGTTAAAGTTCAGTTGATGCTATGCAGGTACTTTAAAAACTCGCAGACATGGTAAAGTTGATTGTCAGAACGATGTAACTGAAAGATGAGGATAGTTACCTCAATTTATTGTAAACTATCTAATCATTACCTTAGATTATTCATGACTCTCCTGCAAATATCTACCGGACACTTTGCTTTTCTCTAGTTCCGTCTATTTTTCATTGCCAAAGATTAAAGAGCACGAGGATGGAGACTTCCATACCTGGAGACAGAGTCCTTCATCGATATCGCAGATGGGATAATCACTTGGGCAACAGTAGTCAGTCCCGGTGCAGCAAACTGCATTCTCATACTCACAGCAACCGTAGATCAAGCAGTAATCGAAGAACTCGAAAATGCAGCAGCATGTTTCATCGGTGGGGCAATAAGAGAAGTCTCCGCATTCACTCGGTGAGGGTGAGGGAGGAGGAGGAGGAGGCGGTGGTGGCGTCACAGGTGGGGGTGGGGGAGGTGGTGTTGCTGGCGAAGGCGGGGACGGCGGGCTGGTCGGAGATGGTGAGGGGGAAGACTCCTTGGTGGGATAAGAGGCCATCGCATTTATCGCGCAAACACCGTACTCTAGGTCACTGTTCCTCAGGATATAGAAGTACCCATCGATTCCCCAATCGGTGCCCCACGAGTTTTTCACTATCCAGTAGTCTTCGCCGTTTTCGGAGCCATACCCGACTATCAAAACTGCGTGGTCAATTTCATCAGGATCACTTGAGCAGCTACCATCATATATCCCCTGTTTCAGAGATTATATCAAGGAGTTACTAAAGAATAAATCATGCATGAGTCACAAGATATGAAAAGAAATCATATGAGACATACCCCAGTGTACAGTTGGAAATCTATTGCTGATCCATCCATGCCCACACTAATTGGCTGTTGAACAACAGCACAGAGAAGAGCACTGTCTGATTCAGCCACATCTTCATAACCATCAATGGTCACCACTTTGTTCTCCTCCTGATCACAAACAAGAATCAGATAAGTTAGGATAAGATGCATAAAAGGAGCGTCAAGTTACTAATGGGACAGATCAATTATATCAGGACCATGTCTTTTGAGAGAATTTCAGTATAAAATTATAGCGTGATAGTAGGAAATTTCAAGTGATTGCAAATTCGCTATGCCCTTCAACGTTCCTCAATGTAAGGAAAAGGACGCGGACCTTTGAGGTAGTGCAAGTGCCAGTCTCGCCGTCAGTACTAGTGTAAGGGTAGTCGGCTTCGGAGTCGATGCCGCCATTGTTGATGACCCACTCAAACGCGTAGTCCATGTAACCTCCGTCACACCCCTCGTTGGTGGTGTCGCAGGATACGAGCTCTTGCTCCGAGAGGCTTATGAGGTCTCCGTTCACCAGGGCGTTTATTCCTTCCATGGCTCCTGTGGAAGAGAATGCCCAGCAACTTCCTGCAAAAATCATTTGACCAAAGCCACAGATTTTGTGAGAAATCTTTAGTCACAGAGCATGTCTATGGTTTTTATCAATCACCTGCCGGGCTCTATACACTCTAGTTTGCTTTTCCGCATGAACAAACCAAATTAGTTAAGATGAAAAACATGGATTGTCTTGAAAACTACTAGAACTGCTAGCATATTTTGCTTAAGTTTGCATCAAAACATCAAAACCTGCCTGAACTTGCATATCAGAAATCTTGCCCTCGATTTCAGTAGAGCCAGGCCAGTTTCTCTATCCACTGACGACATATTTCATCTCTATCCGGCGTAATCTAAGTAATTTCGATCACATTAGGGACCACAATCGACCACACATGGAGTAAAAACATCTGCAAGATGCTTAGATGTATCTCATTTGTCCGATGCCCACTTGAATGTAGAATGCGCAGCTTTTAACTTTAGCTAATCTTGTCCACCTAAATCTTACATTTAGTATGAAAAAGAATGATCTACCTTGGTCCCCACAGTTACTGACGAAAGATAAAAGTGCATATGCCGGATCATTTAACTTTTTTGTAATGATTTGACATTAAAAAAGATTTGACATCATCAAAAGAGTGACTGGAACATTTTACTGTTGAAAAAGCTTTTGCTAGACTTACCACACTCTCCTTGATCCTTGACACCAGTGACGATCCCATAGTTCCTCCAATCCAGGGAAGAAGGAGCGTCACAGGTCTTCATCTTTCCCTTCAAGCTCATGTTCTTGCTGTTCCACTTCTTGCTCGCTGGCTTCTTCACCTTGGACAGATAAATCTCCCTGAACTCCTCGTTGCTCAGGTCTGCGAACTTGTTCAGCCCGACCCGATGGGTCGTCGGAGACTTGAGGTTCGAGCTCTTCTCGATCACGTACCTTAGGTTCCTCTTGAAGTTCTCCAGCCTCTTCTCGGCCTCGGCCGCGTGCTTGTACACCTTGTTGTGCTTCTCCTTCCATCGCCGGAACAGCTCAAGCACCCGGCTCTCTGAGAGCAGCGAGCTCTCCGGGTTCTCCCCGCCGACGATTGAGTACTTGCTGGGAAGATTCGAAGTCGAAGATAGGTACAAGACGGATGCCCAGATCAAGAACACCAGGATTAGGTGATTGGATCCCATGGCTGCTGAGTGTTTGGTCCATTGCATCTGCAAAGTTTTACTTTATAAGGTCGGAGGAAATCATCTGCACCGCCATCTTCCCGCCTACCAGTCAAGCTTCATGCATTCCAGCATTTATTTTCACCGGCCAAAAAATTTAAAATCCAAGAGAGCATGAGCTTTGCATATGGAAGAGACCAAAATGACATTTTGGACTGTTGAATTTCTGGGATTTTTGGGGGCATTTCAGTAGTTATGTTCGTGCTGGACTATGGATAAATTTTTTTTTCGAGAAAATTCAAGTGGGACATACAAATGGAGATGTGGCTGAGTCAGTTTCTTGCTTGTCTCAAGAAATGTTAGTTGGTGGTCTGTCTACTATTCAGCATCTCGGAAAAGGTTGACCTAACGGTCAAAACTGTTTTGTTAGATTAGATCATTTTTCAATTTTCTTTTTTTTGTTTAAATGGTATTCTTGATCAATTTTTATTGTCTCATCTAATCAAGATAAGGCTTTGGAAATGAACCGCATGTGATGTTGTAGGATTTGTTCCCACTAATTCATAAGTTATTAATATGTGCAGAGCAAAAATGTGTCTTTCAAAATCACTTTTTTGAGTGTATTGTAATGTACATAGAGAAAAATGTGTCTATTCATGTATATGGTAACTTTACCCAGTGACTCATCATTTGAGAAAGTCAAAAGATCGTTACATAAAATTTTCTCCATGTCATCTGCAAAATGACTATATCCTTATAGCTTAAAAAATGGTCTTCATTTATTTATCGAGTATTTTTTTCATTGTTGAGTAATAGCTTAAACTATATAAAAAGAAAATGACATACTTAGCTTCAACATATCATTGGAGTCAGAGGTCACAAATTCGTTTCTTTGTAATTTAATACATCTTGTACAAATTCCTCAAGTTTTTTCACTCATACGTTTTGGTTCGCATTGATTAGGCTTTTGTCCTATCAGTTGTTGCCTAAGGGTAATTCACAACATATAGAGCCATGTCACGTCGCCCAAGTGTTCAATAAATTTAAGGTGGATTAGATCATAAAATCATAGATCACCATTTATTTCCAAAATAAGGAAGTGATCTTATGTGAAAAATTATGAGCAAAGAGATGATATGATATGATATGGTGTGGCTATAAATTGGACTAGTATGTCATTTTCTGTCCAGCATTTATTGCTAACAGTGGAATTACTTACTCAGTAAGGAACAGATGCTCCCCGCAATTTCAATGGTGGGGACTCTTTTCAAAGAACATTAGTTGGGGCACCCAATTTTATAGCTGGTCCAAAATAATAATAAGTATGGGCCCCAGTCAGCTGGCCAAGTAAGAAAACACAAGATTGGCATTGGGGGAGATCTTCAAGGATCGAAACAGGAGAGAGAAACCTCCCTCAATCAAGCAGGAGCGATAGAGACTAAATAAAACTCCAACCAAAAAAAAAAAAAAAAGATAAAAGAAGAGAGAGAGAGAGAGAGAGAGAGCATAAATGTTGAAGTCATTTAAATTTCTTTAATCTTGAAAAAACTTTGGAATAGCGTTGGAAGTTTTTAAGGGTTCTAGCTTTTCTGCCAAAATCTTTAAATGGGGGTTGAGTGGATTGGATGGTCTAGATTTATGGAGAAGTGTTAAATTCCGTGATATTTCGTGAGAAATAAATGATTTTGTAATTATTTTTTGAAAATGATTATTTATATTGTTTATAAAAATAAATGAAATAATATTTTTCATCATTTATGAATATATTTAAATATAAATTGTTGTCGATAATGAAAATATTTTTCATTATTTAACTATTCATGGGATCATTTTTAGGAAAATTTTTTTTTCAAATAATTCATTTTCCGTGAAATAAATAGAGTCTAAATAATGTCCAATTTTCTTCGTAATTATAATTGAAGTAGGTATATACTATTGATTGGTGTATGACCAAATCATTTACGGCTTTCTTTGCATTGTCTATTCTCTTAAGCCCGATGCCTTTTTTTTTTTTTTTTTCGAATTTATTTATTAAATATTTCATATTTTAACGTTTGAACATCATTAGGAATGGGCCCGCGGCGACAGGGGAACAAATGCTTCCTTGGAGGGACGGTGCCGATTATTATAAAATAGTAATTATAATACTACTTTAATAATAGAAAGTGCCTTATTATTATATTTTGTTTTAATATATATATATATATATATATATATATAAATATAAAATACAAATTGGCCTCATAGTAATGGGTGTGTGCTAAAACAGACAGGCCTCGTGGAATGATTTTATAGAGTCAAAGATGCTCTAACTTTTACAAAAAAGACGTGCGACAATTCAGAAGATGGAAAATATGGGAAAAGCTTGTTTATAGAGCTTTCCAAACTTGCACCTCCCATATAGAAAAAGCAAGGCCTTTAAGAGAAAAAAGTTGTTCAAGTCTTTTTTTTTTTCTATGTCATTTTCACATGTTTATCTCTTAAATAAACAAAATAAAAATTTAATATATAATTTTCGAAAAATACACAAACAGGGTGAATTCATAGGGCCAAACAGAACTAATACTTTCTCTATGCCGGCTCACGCCCTGCCTAATGCTCCGAAGGAAATTGTTTGCAAAGAATATGTGCCCCATGAGGTTAAGATTTCCTGTGCCCTTGCCCATCATTTAACAGGTCTAACTCCTTAAAAAACCTAAACTTTATATCCAATTTCAGTTCTTCCTTGAACTTCCCAAATTTGCTCATGAATTAAAAAATGCCATTAATTTCTTTAAATTGTCAACATCAAGCAAGTTAGAGGTTCATTTCAAAACACGTATCTTCATCAACACCCTTATTTTTTAATGGAACAATAATAGCCACCTGATGTTGATCATCTTGAAAAAATCAATGATGATTTTTGAACTCGTGGACAGATTTGGAATTAGAGTGAAAATTTGGAATTTTTTTAGACAAAAATATTACGGATAAAATTGAAATTGGACATGAAATTGGGGAAGGTAATTAACCCTCCCTTAATGTGATAGCATAGGAGAATATTCCCTCCTTTTTTTTTTTTGGTGTGGAAAAGGACCCTTGAACTTAAAAGATGCCATGACATCATCACACCGCATAAAGCAGCCCGACGAGCTATCAGTATAAGACTACTAGGTATGTATACCGTTTATCAGGATTTGTATACAAAATTTATTATTTTCAAAATATTGTCGGCTCTACATGGCAGACTCATGACTTCGGAATTAAATTGACGCAAGATTTATGACCAGCATTTGTGAGCACTTCGTTTGACTAGCCTTCCCCCATATATATATTTTGAAATTAAAGGGAAAGAATTTTTGTAACGAATAATTATATTTTAGTTAGAATCTATTCTTTTTATCCCTCAACGTCAAATTCTCGGTCTACCATCGATGCCATCAAAAGCAAAGAAGACAAACATCGAGTCTTGCTTTTAATAAATAAGTTATACTTCAAGTATCCAAATATTTTATGATTTCCGCGTTATTCACGGGAGTATTTTTTTTTTAATTTTGCTGAGCAGGTAGCATTCCACCTAGAAAAATATTTGATGGTGGTTTAACTTGCGGGAATAGTCGGTCACTACCGGACTGGGATATTGTCAGGCAACGTGGCTAAATATTCATCTAGCTATCTATATATTTTATAAGTCCGTTACTTTATACAATTATTTTTTTTTGTCGGGTCATGCGAAATTGGTGGTCTCGTGGGGGCAAAGGGATAAGTATTAAAAATATATATTTTTTTTATCATATAAAAATATAATTAAAATCAAGTCGGAACTAGAAGCTTTATCATCCACTAGTCTTGCTTCCTTTACCGTTAGGTTGGATAATAGGGCGCAATAAATTTTGTTCACAAAATTTGGAAAACAATAATTGCTTTTCCTTATATTAAGTCTAATCATGCTTCGATTTTCAAGACGTGCGAGATGATTTTATATGAAGAAGCGAATGGAAGATGTTGATATTCCAACTTGGGACCCTCTCTTACCTTGAATTGGTATCGATTTTAGACCATAGCGATCCATCCGAAATCCTAAGCTGGGGTCGGGCCTAATGGGGGCGAACGTGTCCATGAGTTTTGGCAAGACACCTGCGCAGTGAGCTTTACACAAAGATATTTATTATTTAGTGAATGAAATCCGTGTGGCGAGAAGACCCCCGTCAAGAAGATTAGACATTTCACGTGATGATCATCATCATGTGGCAGAAGCACATGGTGTGACAATTCAATCAAAAGGAAAGGATTCTGGAATTTTAACACTAAATAGAACAATAAGCATATTGTTAAAGAATTTGGATAGTAAGCAAGGCACTCATCTGGTAGTTCAAACTTTTAAAATGGGGACAATGTTCCTAGAAAATCTTAGGGAAAATTACTAAAGAAGTCATAAACTCATTAGAATTATGCCAACTCAGTTTAAACTTTTTTTTGGTCAATTTAGTCCTAAACCTTATACAATTATGCTAATTCAATCAATTAAACCAACTTTGACCAATCGACGCTGATGTGTAAATTTTTAATAATAATTTTTTTGAATTCGTCATTAATTTTTTTTTGCTATTTTCCCTTTTCTATTTCTATTTCTTTTCTTTTTATAATTTTTTTATTCTTTTTCCTCCTTTTGCTTCTTTTCCCATAGTGGCCAACGAGGGTTTGGCCCTCGCCTCGCCTTGTCCAAATCTGGGGAGGCCAACCTTGCCATGGCCTTGTCGATCGTGGGTGAATGAGACCTTGCTCGTGGTTGGTGAGGCATTCTTTGCTTGCAGCCCCTAGGCCTCACCTAATGGCCAATAGGGAAAAAACCAAAAGAAGGAAGAAGAGGAAAAAGCAAAGCTAAAAAGAAAAAAAAGAAATAAGTTATTATTTTTACAAAAATGTGGTCAGTTGGCCAAATTTGGCCTGCAAAATGTTTAGGAATGAATTGAACAAAAAAAAAAAAGTTTAGAACTTAATGGACCCAATAACAATGGATTTAAGACTTTTTTTTTTTTTTTTGTAATTCTCCTGTATTATTCATGTGACAAAATTTGTAGTTAAATTATCATCCATAAAGGCAACTTACTAATTATAAGTGCATGTAAATTATGATGATCACTAGTAGATTATGATCTATAAATTAAATTACTATCTACAAGTGCGACAATTTTAGGTAAATCACAATAAATTCATGAAAATTCACAAGGCATTTGGATCCATAATTGGCAAAATTTGTCATTATAAACTCTCTTGGATACAGTTATGAAAATTTTCAAGATAAAAAAAGACGTATGTTATTGAAATGACTACAAACATAAAATTTGTTCGGGATTCATAGGGGTCTCTTGTGGCCCATTGATTGTTGGTTTCAAGGTGTAATGAGTTAAAACTCTAGCAGGACCCCTGCAGCTTGTTTATTTAATTTACAAGTAGGGTGCTCCACAAATACATTATTTATATTGACGTGTTCATGTCCGTACATTCCCTACGCCCCAATTGATACAATATGTTTTTCTTGTCCTTACCTAACAGTACTCTCTTGTAGTTTTATACCCAAAGTACCCCGATATTACAGCTATAATCTAAATAGAGTCTTCTAATGACTTGCTTAGGTCCAAAACACAGTTGAATTATAAAGGATTATGTTTTATGATGAACTCACTAGATTTGTTTGATGGGGTTGGCAGCACGCGACGCATCATTTGGGCATATTCTCGGGCCGTCAGTTCAACCCGGCTCACACGGCCGTTGACTTGCTAGTCTCACGCTGGTCCCACAGATATGGGTGTATGATATTTCACATGGTCCAAAGACCAAGGTCCTCACAAGTATTTTCCCCTTGGGGCATACCTGGCGGGCCCAAAGTTGGGCCTAGCACAACAAATGGGCCCGAAGTTTTCCCAAAGCCCAGGAATGGCCCAAGTCCAAGCTCTTGAGGCCCCGCCCTCCATAGATATCATCTCTGTGTCTACACAGTCTACTCAAACCGCCTAACAATAAGAGTTCTGTATGCAAAATTGACATTCATTTCTTAAATGATCATGAGTTTCTTAAAATCAATATGTTCACTTGGAACTAAATAAATTCCGAATTTCGAAATTCGATTTATTAATTTCCTAATAGACGCTACTTTTTGAAGCTTTTGCCAAACAAAATTTCCATTCACTAGATTAATTGTTCATAACTCCTAGCTCATAAAACTATATAGTAAGTGCATCCTGAGTAGTCCAAAACAAACTCAAACATCAGACACTAGTCGAAGCCCTCTCTATAGCTAGAGTCAAGCCTTAAAAGCACAAGCCATTTTCTCCGAGATCCTGGCCAAAGACCTAAGATTGCACCGGATTATCGTCTCCGCGAACGAGTTTGTGTCCTCTTTGTTGCTATCTTGAGGCACATCCACCACGTACGACTCTATGACGGTCGTCCTGTTGTCGCTGGGCCCAGCTCCATCGAGATCGTCCTCGTGCAATGTTGTGGTGGACCGGTAGTTCACGAGCCGGTGGTCGCCCCCGATGATGCTGAACACCATTACGTGCAACTCGTCGTTGAGCAGTTCGAGCCTCTCCTGGCTATGGTGGGCCGGCAGGCCCGAGATGACCGTGACCTCACGGATACTCCCAGCTGTGCTGCCATCGCCTGCCACCATGTAGCAGCTCTTGACGAACTGCTTGTAGGCCTGCGGGTTAGTGAACTGGCGGACGAGGGACCAGACAAGCGGGAGCGGGGCGTCGATGGTCTGGGTCAGGCGCGAGCTGCACTGGTTCGGGAGGAAGTCCGGGGTGTGGTGGAGGCCGACCATGGCTTGCGTTTTAAGGGTGTCTTGTGACTTCTGTCCTTTTTTCATGGTGCAAAAGTGCAAAGACATGGTGTGACTAGGCGACGCAGGCTTGAATATAAAGAGGGTTGATTCGAGAAAGCAACAAAAACGGAAATTTGAGGGTTTTAAGAACTTGGGCAGTGCTACTTGTGGCTTTAGGGAGGGTCGGTTGGAAGGACACTTCATTGGAATTAGCAAACCTTTTTGGGCTGAGGAAACCTGTCCTTCTACGCCTCCTTGGTTTCTGGGTGATCCTAAAGATTGTCGTTGCTCGTGTAAAGGCGGCTCGTTGCTGAAGTGATTTTAGGAAAATAGTGCGGGCAATGAAAGTTTATTAGAATGTGCTTTTTTGTAAAGTTTCTTACCCGGTGTTGCTCTGTTTCTACCAAATCATCATAATCCCTAAGGTGCTTGTCTGTCCTTTTGTACCAAGAATGTACAGCTCTCATTGATAATGCAGAAAATAAAATAAAATAAAAGGGTTTGGATTGGATCAGGATATACATCGCCAGTGAAACACCAATTGCCCATAAGGCGTGTGGCGAAGACAATACCAATGATATACCTAATTACCTAATTCTAGGTTCATCTTTGGCAAATGAACCAAGGTTCCCTTGGCTTGCTGCTGGATGTTTCAGGCACCAACGGAACACCAATTGCCCATAAGGCGAGTGGGGAAGGCATACTAGCAATACACCTAAGCCTAAGTCCGCCCTTTGCAAAAAAAAAACTAAGGTATTCTAAGATTGAAAATATACCTTAGCATAAAACCTGTAAGCTTCCATTTTCAACCCAATTCGAATTGATCATTGGCTTTTATACTTGTTAGAGAAGCATAATAGAAGTCAAATACTTTCATTGTGAAAATATCCAAGAAGTCTAAACATGGATCTGTTGTAGGGATACATTAATGCTCGGATTTTTGAGCTTATTGGGCAAGTAGGATGTGATAATTATCGCTTTACATGATATCTAATGCATAATATCGTCTAACACTCTCACGTTTAGAATACGTTTCTTTCGAGAAAGATGAATGATTTGTAAGATATTTTAAGAAAAAAATGACTATTTATATCTCTTACAAAAACGATGAATGAAATTTAAACATAAGTTATGCTCGATAATGAAAATATTTTTTATTGATTAATTTTTTCAAGCGATATAAATGAATAATTTAAAAATATATATATATATATATTTAAATTATTCATTTATATAAAAAAACGCATTCCCATCATTACTTTTAAGTAAAGTTTATCGTTTGAGATCTAACTATTCCCAGGAGACGCACAGAGAAATCACGTATTGAAATTCTACATATGCGTGGACAAATTTGCAGTTGCAGAGCTCACAATGTTCATCACTTTCCAATCGGGTGTCTTCGCCAGCTTTCCAAACAAAAAGCACCGAAAGAATTAAATGAAAGCCTCTTACAATGAGACATCTATCGTCCCCAAATGGTGCCGCGTCAGCTGTTCTCTCCACGTGGCACTTGCCAAGAGCTTTTCCCTTGGAGCTGTACAGGGACACGTGGTTCCAGCTGTTTGGGCACTTCTCTTGTGTTTTTGTCGATTGTGCAGCTCTCTGTGTCCAAGCAAGAGCTGGTGGCTGAGGTCGGATGGATGCTCAGGGAGATACCGAAATGGAAGTTTGCTCTCGGGGTCGTGAATGCTCGCGAAGATGGTCGCGCCATTGTCGGCTTCTTAGGCATCCGCTTCGATGAACTTGGAAGAGTACAAAACCTAGGAAAGATCGAGCCGTCCATTTCATTCATCCTCGAGAGACGAGCGTTTTGACTTTATGGAAGATGGATAAACATTGGACTTTTCTCTCGCAGATTTGGATAACAGAAACGACGGTGGTCATCTAGTCATTGATGACAATCCTTTTAGCGAACTTCCTGACAGAAAATGAGGAAAGATGAGTGTTCTTCAAGTTTGGAGAAGAAAGCACGTGTCTTGTGCATGTATCGTACGAGGACATCATATTCACAATATATATATATTTTTTTTCATGAAGTTCAATTGTGCTCAATATATACCATTTCGCATTGACATTTACCTTATCTTCATAAAAAGAAAGTCTATCTTCAATATATAAGATATGAAATTATATTTACTTAAATTTAGACTGTTGTGTCGATAGATAAGTCTTGTATAATTTCAAAAATAATGACATCTTTTAGTGTTCTATAGGCACAAAAAAGTGATGATCGGAGTGAATGACATCGTGCTCGCTGCCTGCTTGAGATCGACACCTTGTCAAGGTAAGATTGAGATCCTCTTGCGTTAGATAGTCGTAAACTTAAAATACGAGGATGGAGACGTGTTCCCCTTGTCTCCCTTCTTCTCTAGCAGCCTTAATCCAAGCCTATTGGCACACCTCATCGCACCTTTGCCTCTCCATTGCCGCCTCCACTGCCTCGTCTCCTTCGTGGACTCTTCGACATAGCCACAATCATAACCACCTGAATCGTTCCCTCTCTCGTCTCGCCATGGACAGTCACCCAATATGGACGCCCGCGTCAGTCGACCCCATATGAAACGTTGCTTGAGGCCGAATGCTGTTGGTTCGAGATTGCAATCTCAAGTTGGTGAGTGCGGCGGGGTGTGCGCACGCGCTTGTGAGAGGGAGAGATACAAAGAGGTGGACGGAGAGCAACAGGCAATGGTCGTGGGGTGCAACCGCGTGATGAGGGGTCGGCAGTAGAGGAGCGAGAGTGGCAAGGCACGATGGCAGGAAGCAAAACGATCGCAAGACGGCACGACGACAAGGATAGGGGGCCACGTACAAATTTGTATATGTTTACTAAGTTCACTTTATTTTCTGATTAAAAACCTCACATGTTTTCAGGGCTAAACTCGTGATCATTTGAAAGACATATGAGAGTTGGGTTGCATTGCAGACTTACAGAACCCAAAACATGAGCTCTACAAAGGCTAACCTTTGGAAAAAAAAAAAAAAAACTAAACAAGGGGTTATGCAACTTCATCTCCACTTCAAGAACCAAGAGATTCGAGCCGAGAGATTTAAACCCACATTTAGGTTTTGATATAGATATCTTTCATATGCCTGATTCGACTTGGTGCTGTAGGATCTCGACGATGGCTCCAATGTCATGTTAGCAAGAGACAAATCAGATGAAGATGCTCGCATGTCATTGGAAAGAAACGCAAAACACCAATCTGTTATTTGATTACGAAGGATAAAAACGAAACGGAGTTACTGGGATCTTTGCCCGTCCCATGCCCTAACAGGTTTTAATCGATTCGTGATTGAGTTTCGAGTTCGAAGGCTGAGTTCAGGATCCCATTTGGCAATACCTTGATGAGAAATAACAATTAATTAATCTTTGTCTATTAGATAATGTATTATTTAATTCTTTTTTGGTTTTTTAGTTTGGAAGAGTTGGGCATTTTGCAAGTCTAGGTTCGGTTCAGGGTTTTCCTGTTCCAACATGAGCCGGCCCTGGTACTCAATTTTCGATCCATGGAAGTTTGGACTAACTCAGGATAGGCTCAGCCATCCAAATCCTGTCACGCTTCCAGCCCTGTGACGACGCCCTTGAAGAGCTAACATGTTTAGAGACTCAAAATCTATCTCTAGTATAGATAGAGACGAAAACCGCTCCGCAGGATGTTTCACGGAACTCATTCTAGATAGTTGGATTTTTGTGCTCATGCCTCGAGATTGAACTTTAGGGTTTTTTTTTTTTTTTTTGCCAAGCCCCGAGGTTATCGAACGAAAATCAAATACTGAGTACCTCAACAAAGTATAATCAATACACTATCTCAACATGTTCAGCAGTAAACTTCGATTAGAATGACAAAAAAAGAAAAAAAAAACTTTTTAGGGCTTCATTTATTTCACGAAAAATATTTTCCTCATTTTTTGACATTTGGATTGCTTCAAAAATGAGTCAATAATTTTTTTTTTTTCATAGTCAACGTAAAAACGATGCTTAAATTCAGGAAAATGATTTCCTCTTCAAAAAATCGGAAATCATTTTTTGAGATACGATTAGATATCGATGCTTGGACTAAAAATTCTACACTTGGGCACAAAAACTCCATTGCTTGTTCCTGGGTCCTTGGTGCTTGAGCCTAAGTCCATCGAGCTTGAGCCTGGAACTCAGGTGCCAGTGCTTGGGTCTCCTATGCCAGTGCTCACATCTATTAACGTTGGGCCTGATGCTGTTGATTAGATTCCAGCTCTGCAATTATCTTTAATTGGAATGCTATGGGAAAAATATTGCATCGAGTTTTAGGCATGATATCGAAATACGTACAATGTTTATATCTATTCTCTGTGTATCAATTAGTAGACCTATTAATATATTTAAATTTTAAATCAAGTGTTCATCTACCAACTTAAGTTTTTACAATAGTTGGCAACGGCCTCACAAGATTTCACATGGAATTAAAGTTAGAGGTCCTTAGTTCAAATATTTTTGAGCCCTTATTTGCCTTCTCAATTACAAATCACCAAGCCCCATTGTTCAATGATTGACTCTCATTTAGAGGACACTTAGATAGACCAAATCTTTTTTTATTAAGTGATGTGGAGGGTAAGTACAATGTAAGTGCCATAACCTTTTCTTCCGCTTATTATTATTATTTTTTGGTAAAAATTTCTTCCGCTTATTTAAATGCCACAAATTTGAAAATTTGATTATTTGAGTGATATCAGTGATTTGCCTTACGGAAAAATCTAATGTGAACGTTGGTTGTTCTATGTAGCTTCTTTGGTGCTAATTCTGACAATTTTTAAATATTTATCATTATTATTTTTAATTTTTAATTTTCCTTTTTATTTCCTTTTTTCTTAGGGCCAATGAGCTGTGAAATCCTTGTGTAGTTGGGCAAGGACCATCTCGTCCTCGACTACAAAGAATCTTGCCAAATCTAGGCGGGGGGCCTCGCTTGCGGCTGCTTAGAGCTAGCGAGGGCTTTGCGGCCTCACCTACGAGCGGTGAGGTCGTGATGTTGTTGCTGGCTCTAGATGACCATGGTGAGGCCGCCTTGCCCTAATTTGGTGAGGGCCTTTGCAACCTCGCTCATGGCCAACAAGGCCACGATGGCCTTGCACATGGCTTGGCCATCGCGGCTGAGGGCAAGGTGGTCCTTCTCCAATCTAGGCAAGGATTTCGTAGCTGGCTCGCCATCCTAAGAAAAAAAAGAAATTAAAAAGAAAATAAAAACAAAAAAATAAAAAAATTTAAAAAAATGAAAAAAAAATCTACGTAGGATGATTTGTTGAAAATGGCACTCAAATGACTGATTTTATTCTAATGTGGCACTTAAGTTAGTGAAGAAAAAATTATGATATTTAAGTGAGTATAACGTGAAAATTATGACACTTCTTTTCTCTTGGCAATTTTTTTTTTTTTGAATTGTCTTTAAAGAAGCCAATGATTTAACACGTGGGTCCCACTTGTTTCGATACTCAATTGAAATTCACCATGACTTATTTTATTTTCTTAGTACATTTAGGATTATGATATATGGTTTTTCATTCTACTGGAAATAGTAGGACATTGCAACTGGCAATGCTACCAAAAAACACCAGGCAATATTGAGTCCGAATGTCAGTCAATATTCCTGTCTCAAGATACTCAAAAACGCAAATCATTACGAGGTGAGATTGGCCACGTGACCCGAACCCCAAAAACAGAAAGATTTGCCACGTGGCATCGAGGAGGTGAACCTGATCCCGAGAGAGATAATATTTTGCAATATTTTCTATCATACGAGCTTAATTAATAACATTTGGTATATTCTAAACATGAAAATAAATGAAGGAAGAATCAAAGATTATAGTTGTAAGCCAAGTTAAACATGTTCCTATAAACCGCATCATTTGAATGTCAAAATGAACATGAGATCTTTGTTGAATTTTACTGATCACAAGAATAATCTACAGTGAATGGTCACACTTAGATTCGATTCTAATTCCATTCGATTCGATTTATTGAGAGACCATATTGACCTATTCATTTAATTTGCTCATGAGCATTATTAGTCCATCGTTCTCATTTCACAATCATTTTGAAATGATGCCTCGTTCAATGGATCTTATGCACAAATCCATGTTAACATAAATTAAAAGGGTCACTTTCAAACAAATTGATGATTAATTTGTCTATAAGTAGAATCTTTAAAACGACATCGAATGAATGTTCTTCTCTTGGAACCACCTTAAACGCATCAACTGCAAACTTCCCTTTTCTTTGTTTTCCTTTTCCTTTTCCCCCAAAAAGTGCACAGTGGTCCTTGAATTTGCGTTGTTTTTCCGTCGTAGTCTGAGATGTCGTCGTTTATGCAATCAAGTCCTTGATTGGTTGACTAGCTATTGAAATAATATTAGCTTCGTTGTATCTTAGATTACTGTAACTACATATTGAAATACAATAAATCGATTGTGCTCATTGGCACCAATTTGTTGACATCATACTTTTGGCTAATGACTATTATGTTATATTCAACTATTCAAATCTGAGATAGAGGGACTTGATCGGAAAAACTCTACGAACTAGTTGATCTAGTTGCACAAATTCGAAATTCAAGACCACAAGTCTAAGATAGTAAAGGTTCAGGGAGCGGATATGTACTGAACAATTTTGTTTTTGCCAGAATCAGCCACATGGTCAATATGACCTTTTCCTTGTGCTAATTATAAACTATTGGCCTAATAATCTTTTCCCAGCTTCACGCTATTATGAGGGTCTAACTTGTAAAGATGCCCGAGGCCAATTAAAGTTTACTCATCAATGCATACATTTTTTATCGGAATTTGTTTCAAAAGTTAACATAAAAAAAAATGACACGAAAAATACATAATAAAATGAAAATAGCAGCACATATAGTCAGAACATTAGGAAGGAAAAAGCATGTAAATGAAAATCATATACTATACTTGTGTAATGTATCTGGAATTTTATATTTTGTGAATATTGAGTTTAGTAATTTTTATTATCTCAAAAATTATTTGCAAGAACTATGTCAACATTTCTTAGTCACTTCTGTCAATCACTAAATATGGATACTTGATCAATTGAACTTTTATGCTACCTTTTTCTACACGCTACCATAAGCTTAGACAAAGTAATGCTAAATTAAAACGGAGAATAGAAAAGTAAAGCAAAGTGTGGCCTTTGAAGAAAAATTTACTTAATTTTCTTTTTTGTTGGAAAACTTTATTTTATTAAGGCTCCATTTATTTTGCGGAGAATATATTCTAGAAAAACATTTTTTTTCATTTTCTGGCATTTGATTTGCTTAGAAACTAGTCAACAGAAACTTATGATTAAATTCGTGAAAATGATTTCCTTTTTTAAAAATCAGAAATTATTTTTTAAATTATAACTAGGTATCAATGCTTGAGCTCGAAATTTTACACTTATACATGGAAACCCCAATGCTAGTTTTCAGCTCTTTGACGTTTAGAAATAGGATTGTGGCACTAGGGCTCCTAGTGCTCATGTTGAGACTCCTGGCGCCCTTGCTCAGGTCCATTGAGACAGAGCTCGAGACCTTAGTGCTTGTGATTGTGTTCTCGATGCCCACACCTGGATTCATTGAAGTTGAGCTTGAAGGCCCCCTTCCCACCCCCCTCCCGGTGCTAGATGCCTTGATAGCTGAGCTTAGGTTCAAAAAAGCTGAGTGTGAGATCTTGGTCCTTAAGCTTGGATCCCTAGCACCAAGGGCCTTAGTTCACAAAGGTCATGCCTAGGTCCACGAGGTTGAGCCCGAGATCCTAATGCCTGCACTCGGGTCCATCAAGGTCAAGCTAAGATTGAGGTGCCCATGCTTGCATGGGACTCTAGTGTCGTACCAAGTTCCCCGATTGTCAATGCGTAAGTTACTAATGCCTAAATGGTTTATTTTTTTTTTAAAGAAAATCAAATTAGATTTTTCATGTCAAATGACGGAAAATATTTTCCATTTCATTTTCAAGTTTTAGCCAAACATTGTAAAATATTACCATTTTCCTGAAAAATAACTTTGTGGAAAACATTTTCCAAGAATGTTACAATTTCCTGCGAAGGCTCCATGATTTGAAAAACATTTTCCTAGAAGTGATCATTTGTATTGCTTAATATAATTTGCCAATTGAAAATGTTTTTATTATTGACAACAATTTATGTCTAGATATTTTTGTTGAAAATACAAATATTTTTCGTTCATTTAATTTTGTAAATGATCAATGTTTAGAAAATATTTTAAAAATCATTCATTTTTTGCAAAAGAAATAGAGTCTAAGAAATTCTCGAGCACCCACAGTATCCCTTTACTATTTAATTTGTTGTAGTTTCTTTTGATATAAGTTCACTTGAGAAATAAGAATCAATAGAAATCTGAATTTGGAAGAAAATTAAACATCATTTGAAACCCTCAAGAGGACATCATCTTGTACTCATATTCACTATTCTCGCAACTCGATCTCACCCTGCATGTCGACGATCGCCATTTCTGGACTTTGTAGATCCAACTAGAGTAATTAAGCGAGGATGTTGTTGAGATGGGTGTATTGGCACATCCACAAAGTTGAAAGAAGAAGACCTGGTTATGGTCTCTCGAATGGTACTGATTGTCTGTTCATGTGCTCATAGCGAAAGCTAGTAGTATTCTTGTTCCGTCGATCACTACCACAATCCCATACCCCTACTCTGCGGTCCTTTCACTGTTTAGGTTTTCTGTACTTTCTGAAAGTTCTCTAGATTGATCACAACTCTTTCGTTACTTAAATTGAGGAATGGTCTGTCTCGATTTTAATGTACTATCATTATTTCCATGAATACATGTTTCGGAAAAAATATAAACTCTTCTTTTTTGTTTTTTTATCCCCTTAGCTAATTTTTTTAATAGATGGAAAGCTTAGTTAACCTATCTATAAATGCTGGTTCATGAACACACAGAGGGGGCCAAATCAATGTCAACGTACTATCAATGGACCCTCCGGGCCATACCTCACACATGATGCCCACCAACCTTTGTATCTGTAGCCTTGAATGGGGAGGGCCCACTCGCTTGATGGTACTTAAAGAAAACCCTAAATAAACATTGCAAATCAAGGATTTGTTTATTTGTTTTCACTTTGTATAAAATAGTTTATGTAAAGTTCCATTTAAATGTGGACTTGGATACATGCCATGTGTTCTGCCTAAAGTCTTTACAAATCACGATATTTTCAAGCTTAGAAAAGGTTAAATCCTATCTGTGCACGATAAAGCTACACGATTCAAACCTATCTAGCTAACTTGCGAAATTTCGCTGCACTATTGCTTCTCTCTCTCTCTAGGTTGGGCCCGCTAACAGATGGCAATTATGTGACATCAGTCAATCATAGTAGAAACGAGTAGATTAGGTGGAACATCTTTCCGTGTGAAATGATCTCCATTTTGAATACTGCCAGAGGGAGAGGGGGAGAGAGAGAGAGAGAGAGAGAGAGAGTCCATTAGACTACTGTTTTTGAAAGTGAGACTCAAGAAGCGCACCTAAATTATGATCTGAATCTCTTGGGTGAGATTCCCACTCAGTAATCGTTATCACCTTCACTGAGGTCAAACACTTGAAAACGAAAACCCTAGCAAGGAAAAAAAAAATGATGATAAGAAAAGGGAAAATCACTTGAGATAAGGTGAAGTGAGATCCATCAACACCTCACTTTCCAATGAAAGCCACAAGGCCACATGATCTTGCTTGGGGATATTGAAAGCTCACAAACCCAACTCTCTCAAAAGAAGATTTCTCTCCACCCTATTCCCCATCCCCTTCCATCCCATCACCCCCAAAAACTCTCTCTCTCTCTCTCTCCAATTGCAAGAATGGGATTTGTTTGAGCTCACTTGGCAGTTCCAATCATGTTTCAACATGTGTCCCCAATGGGAAGCCCACACCCCCTTCGATCCCCAAGCACCCACGAAATTATTGGAGTTAGTGAAGCGGAAGAGGACGAGGGCCCTAAAAATGATCAATCCAAAAGGTAAAGTACAGAGTAAGGTGCAATTATTCATGCCATGAATTTCATCCCAACGAAAAAGTCAAGAACCAAAAGAATTCCCCCCCTCAAAAAAGCAGAAAAAAGGGGACTGGAAAAGGCCGCAATACAACGTCATTCGCTATACATTACTCATAACATATATATGAACACATTATTTTTGGTAATCGATTCCCACTCATCTCATTGAGATAGGAGAAAAGAGAAAGACCCTTCTCTCTAAACCCTCTTTCTCTTTCATATCTCTTCATTTTCCGCCTGACCACCGAACTCCCAACCCCCTCCTCCCAAAAAAGTTCTCCTTTCTCTTTCCAATATGAGGAAACGGATAGAGAAGGAGAATGAAATTAGAGTTTAGTTACATTGAAAGGAGAGAGAAAAGAAAGCTAGGAGAGTCATGAAGAACACCCTAAGGTGTTGCATCTCTTGCATTCTACCATGTGGAGCTCTGGATGTGATCCGAATCGTGCACACCAATGGCCGCGTCGAGGAGATCAGCGGCACGGTCCGCGCAGGCGAGATCATGAAGCTGCACCCCAAGCACGTCCTTAAGAAGCCCTCGTCATCACCATCGGAAAACGGGGTCGTCCCGAAGATAGTCATCGTGCCGCCTGACGCAGAGCTCCAGAGGGGGAAGATTTATTTCCTCATGCCAGTCCCCTCCATGCCCGAGAAAACCCGGTCGAGATCTTCGAGCAGGAAGAGCAAGAAGAGAGAGTCCGAGGGCAGCGACGCGAAGTCCGCCATCGCTATGACGGCGAACCTCCTCATCTCCGATCGGTACTTGAGCGAAATACTATCGGAGAAGCTGTCGACGCAAAGGGATCGCAGGCGAGGCCGTGCTGCCGTATGGAGGCCTCACTTAGAGAGCATTTCCGAGGGGTTGAGCGATGCATAATCGGTCGGATTGGATCATGTCATGGTTTCCGGTTCATCTTACTAGGGTTAGAAACTGCTTCTATCCCTCCCCCCCCCCCCCCCCCCCCGCGCCTTTCCTTTCTCTCGGTACATATGGGCAGAGAAAAGACAAAGAAGAACATGAGATAGTTCAATCTTTTTCATCATAAGTTGAATTGATTTGTGATGATGCTAGTAGAAAGTCATGGCCGTAATCGATCTCATCAAAATGGCAATCTCTGTTTGGACAACATCGGTTTCTTTCTTTTTTTTTTGGTAATTCCCATTAGGAGCTTCATACATAAGAAATGTAATTTTGCTGTGTTGAGATATCAAGTTGAAAGTCTTGTGCTTGAGTTGAGGGTAAGAGAGATTGTGATTTGATTCAATCTGTATGAACATAAAATTTGGAAAGGTGATTCTGATGTGATCATTACACCGTCGCATTTTGGGTGTTGTAAAAACCTCATATCAAACTTTTTTTTTCGCCCTTGATTTCATGAGCGTGGAAAATGATTGCATACTTCCGGGTGCACGTTCGCTCCTGCACCATCAGTGACGCGATTCACATCTCAGCCCCACGAATTCAGCCTTAGCGCAACATCAGTGACCACCAAATCTACACAAGTTTGTCAAGAGAAAAAATATAGAAAAAAATTCATGAAGCGAACTGAAAATTACATAAATAGTGATCTAATTCATCCTAATTTACAGGCCAAAAATCTAAAGATGAAATTGAAGGGTGTTGCCGTGAATTTCTTTATTAATTATCAAATAATATTATGCGTGGGGATATTGCGTATTTTTTTAAAATTTTTTTATTCAATCATTCAAGTGATTTTATAGGATCACATGGAGTGGGGGTCTCGTCGCTCCATCAAATCATTGCCATCATCTTTTTCAAGATCCATCGACTATGGTAGAAATTCCCTCGTATAAATTAATGTGGGAAGGATTCTCCTTTTTAATTCTTAATTTCTTTATTAATATCGAAAAGGGGTGTATTAATTATTAATTAATTTAGTTTAGATTATCAAAGCGGCTTTGAAAGTGGATGGGGGAATAGTAGCTCTAGGAGTCCCCACATTCCTTTATCCCACCCCCATAGAATAATGCACAATGTAGCTTTGCACTATCAAGTGGGCTTGTCTTTTAAAGCATTTCGTTCCTTGGGAGAGATGATTACATAGTGCCGATATCCACAGCATCTTGCGCCACCAGGGAATAATTAAATCATAGTAAAGTTTGACCTTTTAACCTTGGGGGGAAATAAATTGCCAAATCTTCAAGGGCGAATCTTCTTGATTGTGATGTTATCGTTCAATATGATCTATTGATTATGAATGTTGTGACGACTGTATTTTAAATCATTTCGATCGAAGAAAAATAGAGAATTTTAGTGTATATATCTCTTGATGATGACGAATTGATATATAGTGGGAGTATCTAGGTTTTATTTTTTCTTATCAATTTTTGAATCAAACTCATTTGGAGCGATCATTTCCTACCTTTGGGGCCAACAGAAAAGGCAAACAACTCAGATATGCATCCCATGTAGTGTCAGCAGAGCAGTGGGGCAGTGCTATCCATCTCCTGCATCATGCTTATTTTCATTTACTTCAAAAGAAAGGAAAGAAATTTGAAAATTTGAATTCGATAAACAACATGCAAATAAAAATTTCAGATATTCTAGTGCCAAAAATCAAATCGAATGAGCCATAAAAGAAGAAAAAGCACTAAAAAAGTGTCCTTTTATTTTCATAGACCAATAAAGAACATGGAGGATAAGTTAATTAAGATAGAATTACTTATTATGATTGATCTTATGTTCATTGTCTATATATTTTGGATCATTCTCTTCTACAAAATGAGTGTGGTAGAACCTCACCATCATAAATAGTTGGCATCGATTACATAAACCAGATTTATTTTAATGCACAATCCAAATAAAATAAAATAAAATAAAATAAAATAAAATAATTTTTTTATTTTATATATTTTTTGTATGATATTCTCCCAAATTTTGGGTGCCCCACGTTTGCCCACTAACCAATTATTTTAGAACACCAAACTTTTTCATTTAAATCGATCTATACAGTTGCTGGCTGTTGGACCCACGCCCCAATTAATAAATGAAGGAAAAATCAAAGATATTACTTTTTTTATAAATTCTTTTTGTGGTGCACAATGAAGGAAGCACGTAGAGGGGAGAAGTATGGAATATTAAAGGCAGACAGCCACTCAGACGGCGCTCCTCACTTTGGATCCATCGGGGCGGTAAAGGGTCACTATCCTCCACCTTTCAGCTTCGTTACTTTTCAGAGAATAAAATCTTGCAATTGGTCGATTTCCTTTCGAGGATCTGTGCGTGTAGTTCCAGTTCCCCGGACGAAACTTTTCTCCGATTAAGTTTGCCGAGACAGACGGGGCCGATTTGGGAGGACCTATGTAAATAACATATCAAGTACTGAGTTCAAAATAGTGTTTTCGAATTTTTCTTTTTCTCATTCTTCTCACGTCAAATTGCTTTCATCGCAATTGATCATTTCACTTATGATTTTGCTCGATCAAATTCTTCCTTTACATAATGTTGCTAAGATGATTGATGCCTTGATTGTATTTTGATGTCTTTTTTATCAACTAATCCTACATTGGAAAATAAATTTTTGAACCAAGAAAATGTCATTTTGTTTTGGTTATTGGGTTTGCTCTTCACGATCTTTTACTTGTGCAGTCTCTCGTATTAAATGTGCACGAGATGGTGGTGATCCACATTAAGGAATTTGAATATATGTAGACATTCTATTGATGACCTCTCATAAGCAATATGTGGTTGCCGTTTCCCCTTCCAATATCAGTTCAATAAATTTGTTGACGTATCCTATTTGAAGTTTATACACTCTTTATCAACTTAAGATTTTGGGTTATATTTACTAACATGATATTAAAAATAGGTTTTGCCATAGTTTATTTCGCATGTGAAGTCTCTCATTAATTAAATTCCACGTGTTGTTCCCGATTCAGTTGTGCATGAGAAGGAGTGTTAAAGTATCCTGCATCAAGGTTTATATGCTCCTTATATATTACTAGTCCTCATTCATTTATTAGTTAAAACTTTTGAATTTGACTATCTAGCAAAGTTAGTCATTTATCAAAGTCAAAATAGTTCCTAAAAAAGAATAGGGTTTTCTCCATACACGCAGCAATTTACTTCACTGTTCTTAATATCCAAGATCAAAACCCTCTTTTCATTTACTGATTTAGAGCCAACAATAATCTTCACACATCGAGATCTCTTTTATAAGGTGCGTTCGTTTCATGGAAAATGAGTGATTTGAATAAATTTTTGCAAACAATTGATCTCTTGTAATGCATTAAAAAAAAGGAACAAAAAATATTTTCATTGACCACGAAAATGTCTAGACTTAAATTTTCGTTGATAATATGAATACTTTTATTGACTAATTACTTCAAGTGATATAAGCAATTACTTTTAGGAAAATATTTGTCAAATAATTTGTTTTCTGCAAAACAAACAAAGTCGAGAAAGTATCAACTAATTACCAAATTATCTGACGAAGATAAAACTTTACAAGCATTTATGTTTGGTTTTGTCTCCCAGATTCTCTCTTTCATCCTCCATCCTCCATCCATCGTAAACCATTGAGGACGCATTGCATCTCCCTCACATTATTTCAGTATGTTTTCGATCTTTTGTTTTCTTTCCATTTTCTGTTATACTTTTGTTAGATTCTTTCTGTTGCTCATTGATAATCACGCATACATTACTTGGTTTACATATACATTGATTTAGTATACGTATACATTGATTTAGTTACACTAGAAATGAATGATTATAAATACAATTAGATAAGAAAAAATGCCGCATAAGAAGAATCTTTTATGAATCAATAAGATAATCAATTGAACAAATTTTTAAAGAAAAGTAACTTTTCACCAAAAATTCGATCGATAAAAACTAATATTTCATCGTCAGACTTATTTCTTTCTACCTTAGTCTGATACAATGAACTAATTTAATAAAAAAAACATCAATTCAATAAATAAAAGTCAATCCTACAAAAGTAAGAACCTTATTGACTAAATAAAATGTGTATTTTTAAGCACAAGTGAATGGTAATATCAGTGGGATATGATAAATAAAAGTGTTGCAGAGGACCTCTTCTCGATTTACCGCACTGATCAAATGCAGATTAGAAAAGATGGGGATTATGGGTTAAATGCAACATTTGACAATAATTGTAATAATTGGATTTTTCTTTGACTAGGCCAAAAGAGGTGGTGAGACCCACCTTTTTAAAACAAAAAAGAAATTAAAAAGGGGGAGGGGGTTGAAAAGTCAACAAAATGAGGAAATGGACGCTCGGCAGAATAAATCAGAGAGACTGAGAGCTCTCGCATGGGCCGAAAGAGAGAAGGGAAAGAAGGAAAAGGAAAGAAAGGAAAAAGAGGGGTTTTGCGTACGCGCTACGGACACTTCGCTGAACTGATTCAACTACATATCACAATACTTGATAAGTGCTCGTGCCCTTTATTCTTCCCCTTATATTAGTTTTCGGGTTTAGGTTTACATTTGATATTTTTGAGTTGTTGAATTATGGAATTTCATGAAAATGGTGGTTTATGGTGTTGTAGAGCCGTGGCGTTTGATGGGAGTCGTTTTGAAGCAATGGTTTGGTTGGAGTGAGAAGTTTTCTTGGGTAAGTTGGCTATTACAAGCAATTTTTGGAGGGATTCTCATATATTGCTAGTCCATTGAGTCGTCTAACTCAGAAGTAGTTAAAATTCACATGATTAGATCATTGTGAGCATAATTTCTAAGAATTGAAGAGACAGCTAGTGTCAGCTCCTATATTGACTCTACTTTCAATAAGTGACAGCTTCATAATCTACTGTGATGCTTCTAAAGAGGATTTCAATTGTGTTCTTACATAAGATGATAAAGTTATTGCCTATACTTCTAGACAGTTAAAATCACATAAGAAAAACTACCCTATTGGTTTTGAAATGGCATGATAAAGCATAACTGGAAATGGCTTACTAGTTGATTATCGTGAAACGAATAAAGGAAATTCTTTATAAAAAGAATTCTTTGTTAAAGGTTATACATTTTAGTTTATGAGGAATTGAAAATGACATAATTTAAAATAGTTTGAAATGCTCATTTGTGAAGTCTTTTTATGACCATAAGAGTTTAAAGTATATTTTTATTAAAGTAAAAAACTAAACATGAGGCAAAGAAGATAGCTAGAACTTCTGAAAGATTATGACTTGTCTATCCATTATTATCCAAGTAAAGCTTAAGTGGTAGCGGATGCCTTGAGTCATAAGTCCTTTAGAAATTTGGCAACTTTGCTTACTTCTTAGAAACCTATTCTTGAAGATATGAGGAAGTTAGACTTGGAGGCATTTGCGCATCAGCTTGGTGCTCGGTTAGCTAATCTTTGAGTACAACTAATGTTGATTGACAGAGTTAAGGTTAAAAAAAATGAAGATCTTCATTTGTAGAAAGTCAGAGAAGGCATGGAAGCTGAGGACAAGCAGATTTCAATCTACATGTAGATGGGAACTTGAGGTTTCATGGTCATCTATATTTTTTGGATGATCCATAACTGCAAAAGAATATACTGTAGGAAGCTCATAGTACTAGATTCTTGTTTCATTCGGGAAGCACTAAAATGTATAGAGAATTGAAAGAAAACTTTTGGTAGGTTAACATGAAAAAGAATGTTGTGAAATTTGTTGGTCAATGTCTAGTTTGCCCGTAAGTGAAAATTGAGCATCAAAGACTAGGTGGACAAGTGCATCTTCTAGACATACATAAATGGAAGTGGAAGCATATTACCATGGACTTTGTAGTTGGTCTACCGAGATGCCAAGTGGTGAGAATGCTATATGGGTGATTGTTAATCAATTGATTAAGTCCGCTCATTTTTTGTCATATTGATTTGGCCTTTCAATGGAAGAGATGACAAAATGATATGTTGATGAAATAGTAAATCTTCATGAAGTTCCAGTAAGCATTCTTTTTTATAGGAATCCTAGATTCGTGTCTAACTTTTGGGGGAGAATACATGGAGTGTTGGGTATTAAACTAGAGCATAACTGTTTACCTATAAACAAATAGATAGTTAGAGAGAATGATCCGAACGTTAGAGGATATGTTGAGATCCCATATCATTGAATTTAGCGGTTCTTAGCATCATTGACTTTAGTGGTTCTTAGGATGAACGTTTACATTTGGTAGAATTTAATTATAACAACAACTATCATTCTAGTATTAAGATGGTGCCTTTTGAAGATTTATATGGTTGAAAATGCAAAATCCCTATTTTGAATGAATTGGTGAGAAAAAAACTAATTGGGCCCGAGTTCATTTATCAATCAGAAGAGAAAGTCAAGTTGTCTCGAGAACACCTCAAAATAGCTCAAAGTCGTCAAAATAGTTATGCAAATCTTAAAAGACACAAGGTGGAATTTAGTATGGGGGATCACACATTCCTATAAGTTTCTCCTATGAAGGGCATGATGAATTTTGACATGGGTGGGAAGTTGAGTCTAAGGTACATGGGACCTATTGATCTTAGAGAATATTGATGAAGTCACTTACAAATTAGCTTTGCCATTGGCGCCGTCAAGTGTTCATAATGTGTTCCATGTCTCCTTATTGTATAAATATGTGTCAAATCTTGAACATTTGCTAGACTTTACTCCATTACGTTTACGAGAGAACTTGACATATGAGGAGCAGCTTATTTGCATCACTAACTAAAAGGATCGAGTATTGTAGCAGTGAGCCATTTCTTATGTGAAGATACAATAGCAAAACCACACCGAGAAAGAGGCCATTTGGGAACTTGAGGAGGAGGCAAGATGTAAATAGCCATATTTGTTTATGGTTAAGGTAAGTTCACATTTCGAGGATGAAATTCTTTTAATGAGGTTTAATGTAATATTTGGATTTTTTGACCATGTCAAAGAGGTGGTGAGATCTGCCTTTTTAGAAAAGAGAAAGAAAAAGAAAAAGAAAGAAGGGGGTGAAAATTCAACAAAATGAGGAAAGGGACACTTGGCAGAATAAAACAGAGAGAATGAGAGCTCTCAAGTGCATAGAAAGAAAAGGGAAAAAAGGAAAAGGAAAAAAAGGAAGCAAGAAGAAGAGGGGTTTCACATACATGCCACGGATGCCTCATTGAATTGACTCAATTACGTATTGCAATGCCTAGTAAATGTTCATGCCACTCATTCTTCCAATTGGATTAGTTTTCAAATTTAGGGTTTAAATTCTGAATTATGTTAGATTTGAGCTCTGAAATTTGATTTTTGAGTCATTGATTTATGGAGTTCCATGAAAATGATGGTTTATGATGTTGTGGAGTCGCACGGTTTGATGGGAGTTGTTTAGAAGAAATGGTTTAGACAGAGTGAGAATTTTAGGCATGCAAGCTCTGCATTGCAAATGGCTTAAGTAATTCCTTTGAGTGTTCAATTTGTTAGTGTGTAGAAGTCATTTTATTAGCGTTTAGGTGCAATATAGTTATTTCATAGTTGAGGTAGCGTGTTACTCAATTTTAACGTTATTTCTTGCTTATTCGATAGGATTGCGAGTTCAATGATTAGAGTAGCATTTGTTGTTTAGTCGTAGACATTCTAATGTGAATAGTACTATATCTTTTTTGAGTTTGTAAATTCCGAAAGTAATATGGATATATATATATATATGGATATATATATATAGATATATAGATATATATATATAGAGAGAGAGAGAGAGAGAGAGAGAGAGTATTAATTATGAAATGGTATTGTTGTTGCATAAAAATGTCTGATCGAGCAATTACTACTACTTGGTTATTTACAAAGGTTAGAAACCATGTTATGTAAGGTACTGTGAAGTAATATATACATATACATATAAATATAAATATATGTACATATACATATACACATACATATACAGATACATACATATACATACATATGTATATATATACATATATATGTATACATATGTATATGTATATGTATATATGTATATATATATATATGTGTGTGTGTGTGTGTGTGTGTGTGTGTGTGTGTGTGTGTGTGTGTGTATATGTATACATATACATATACATATATATATGTATATGTATACATGTATACATATATATATATATATATATATATATATATATATATATAACTACTTTGTGAATTGGTTTATGAATGATTTGAGAAATGATTAAGAAACGACGAATGAGCTATGCTGCAAAAAGTTATTTGTTTAGTTTATGTGATGGATTTCCAGATTGAGTTTTTAGTATTGAAGGATGGTCATTTGATACTCAATATGACTGTGAACTTGGTGAAGGGTTGTGAATATGTATACCAGTTTATGATAGCCTTCTAAGCTAAGCTATCGGCTTTATAAGTGGAGACTTTACTGAGGAAAGAATCTTGATAGTCTTGTCATAAGCCATTATGTCATGACCATGGTAGTATATCGAGTAATAGATTAGTCAATGAAATGGATCATTGACATGGTATTTTATAGAAATTAATCAATGGATTTAACCATTGATGCTTGAATAATGATAATGGTTTAAATGAGTTTTTTTTTTATTAGTATAAAGTTTTGTTGATAAGAAACAACTCATATATGATTCAGCATGTATTTTATACCTTGAGTTTTGATTATGAAATTCCGTTATTACTTTGTAGACATGTATAATGGTAATCTGCTTAGAAGAGATATACTACTCACTAGGCTATGGTCACTCGTTTCACTTTTCTTCCATGTTTAAGGTTCTTTAGTTAGTGACAAGTAGGGTGAGAGCACTATTGATAGGGAACTTTTAAGATATGTATTTTGAGTATGGCTTAAGGGAATTGTATTTATAGTTGTTGATAATTTGTTGGTTTATCTAATATATTTGGTTGGAAATATATATATTGATATCATGATGTTGGTTATGTTTGAGGCTTTATAATTTGTGTGGAAGAACGGCTGTGTCATCCTCATTTCTTATAGTTTTCAAAGTGTGACAATGACATCATGGATTTCCAATTTCTCACCCTAAACTTGATTTTCATATGATAAATACATTTAGAAAGATGGAATGAATTATTTATATTGGAATATTTTCAAAGAACAATGCAAAAAATATAAAATCATAAAGAATGTTCATTATTGGATTAACTTGGAAATAAAAAGAACCGAAGTAGAATTTCACGCATAATAGATTAGTTGAAAAAATGTACAAAATATAAATATATGATGTCTTATGTTCAATTAAGGAGAAAAGTAAATGGATAGAAATAAAATGAAAAAAAAAAAGAAAAGAAAAATAAAACTAGAGTTGCTAAAGTTGGGACATGAATCCTCAACTTGATGACAAATGAGTGCATCCCTAAAGCCAAGAACCAAACCGGTTGATTTTGGAATTGCTAGAACCTAAACTATTTCGGAATTGGCCCATTTTATGCTTTTGGCAAAAAAACAAAAAACAAAAAACAAAAATCCTCTAATAGATATAAAAGTTGTACCATATGACTACAAAAATGCTTATTGGTCAAGTGGTTGTATTGTTGTTTGTTGAAGACTATAGTTTTTCTTCTTTTTTTTTTTGATACCCAGGAATTGCCGTATAGTCAGTGACGTAAACCTGGGCGAGCACTAGCGCGGAGACCCACCACCCATGGCACCCCACTTAAGTCACGCATCATGACGAGTTGGGGAATCAAACCCGGCCTTGCATGTGGCCAACGTTCGATTCCACCAACTCGGCCACCACGGGGTGGATTAGTTCATTTCTAGATTGGCGTAAAAGTATATTTTCTAAAAGAGACTTCAAAATGGATTCAACTCGAGAAGCGAAATTGGGAGCGAAATTGGTTCTCCCTAGAACTAACCTTAAGTGAGCAGTTCAATTCGCTTCTTGATTTGAACTAAACTTGGTATGAGATTTTATGAGATTACTACTAACTGTTCTAAAAGTTTAAACGAATGCATGGTTTAATATTTAATAATTCTATCACTCCCCCTTATGATTAGTCTAGTCTTTTCACTTAGTACTAATTGTGCACATACTTAATTGGGGAGACAAATGGGGCTTGGAAAGATTTGAACTCAAGACATTCCATTTTGATATTATGTGAGATTTTGTTGGATCATTGTTAACTAAAAAGTTTAAGCTATTCGATAAAAGTATAGTTTTATATTTTATAATTCTATCACTAGGTGCTCACCCCTAATTGTCATCTAGGTTACACCGACACGCGACACAACATGACATGACTGTCGACACGTCATTTCTTAAAAATAGAAAATTCCGACATGCTGGGACACACCGTATATTAAATGAATTTGATTCAAATTTATAAATAAATAAATAAATAAATAACTAACTCTAACAAAAAGTATTGATGAAACTAATAATTAACAAGAGATTAGAATGAACTCATTTAAATAAATTTATGATATTCTATAATAATTAAAATTTATTATTATTATTATCTAACATTTAGTATTTTTATTTTTCAAAATCACTTTTTAATCTCAATTAATTTATTTTTTGACGAACCCCCTATCCTCCCAATTTTTTTTTTATTTATTTCAATGCTTTTATTTTCTGACCCAAAAAAGTCCTCCCACCCATTTATTTCACCCTCTCCGTCCCGCCTTCCTTTCCCCCCATAATTTGTTAGCTCATTCCTTAATTGAAATCACACTCCTCCACCCACCCCCTTCACACCAAGTCCCATCAAAATCCCTGCTTTTAATTTATTTTTTCTACTTTTCTTGTTAAAAGCCTAAAACTAAAACAGAAGCAAACTTAAAAACCCTAGCAGCTGACGCCCCCTCTTCCTCCCAAGACCTCTTCTTCATGATCTTTGCTCTCTCTTGGAATCGCTTGACTCTGGCCCTTCCTCCTTTGCAATTGCAGATGCAGCCGCAGCCTCCAACCCTCCATGGCGGCATCGCAGGCGCGGCTCTCTAGGTCACTCTTCCTTTGGCCCTCCCTTCCAGTCGGCCTTGCCGTTGCTCACGGCCCTTGCCTCCACTCCATTGCCTTCTTTAATGACCTTCGCACTTGCAGACCTGCCCTGGAAATCGACGCCTCTCGCAATTCCGAACACATGTGTTTGAACGTGTCCAGAAGAGTTGACCACGTGTCGAAAAATCCGACACGTATTGATCACGTGTCAAAGCATGTCTGAGCGTGTCAGACATGTTTTGGGGTATCCGAAACAACACAGAAGCTTCTAGAACGTGTCGGTGCAACCTAGACTGTCATTGGCCTAATCTTTTATTTCTTTATATTTGTGGAGCATATATATACAAAGCCCAAGTAAATGGGGCTAAGCAGCCAATCAAAGATTGACACATGGGGTTGCCCCAGCCCGCGCCGGGGGAGGGGGGTAAGCATTCAAAGTTATTCTACTTCTTTAGGTTTGAAGAGTAGGCTCATAATATGAAGTAAGGCAGGTATGCGAAAATGATCTAGAATCCCGCATATACACAATAAATCAGGTTAAATCTCCTCTCTTACTTTTCGTGGAGGAGGAATAAAGGTCACTGATGTAATGTTTACACTCAAGGAGAGAGAACCGATCACCACTTGTCCAACTCATTGAAAATTCATACACAAGAGAAGGAAAGAGAGAGAAGTTATTGCAGGTCTTATTTCTTCCAGGACACAGAAGACGACTACGTAGTCCGGAAACACTTGTATGAATACATAAGTACAGTGATTACTTTAAAGAAAGAGGCTGTCGGGTTATATGTTGCTCTATACGATCATGCGTGATGTCTATGCAATTTTCACGATAAATAGAAGCTTACATATATTTTAAGCATTCCTAGGGATTATCAAAGTCTATATCTAACTCGAGATGCTCTGTCCGAGAGTGTTCTGGCCTTCGACGTCCGTCCAATCCAGCAGCTTACCAGGTTTGAGTTATCTGTGCCACAACTTAACGGTATTACTTACGGGTTACAAATCAGCAGTAGATACAATAATAAATCTATTGAACTCTGGTGAATATGCAGACAAATCACTAGCAAAGCAGTTTTAGCCAAATGATAAGTTTGTTCTCCTGGAAGGATGCATCTCTTCTCCACTACAATTGAAAAAATTCGTGGCAGTCAATATTGAACGACATGTCCCACTTAATTACACTTCGTGGTAACCATAGATCACAAACATGATACCGGATTCTCATGTTGTGATCGTTGTTTTTGTTTTTGCTTTGTTTTCAACTCTAGGCTTTTTCATTTTGTCAATGTAGTTCTTCTGCCTCATTGCTGTAGGAAATCATTAATGTGGCCTCTAGCTGTTGTTGGCTGTCCTATGTGGACGAATTCATTGAAATTTCATCCAAAGATTTAGGATTATATTGGCAAAATTTAAAAGTTTAGGACTGAATTGACACCCGCACAATAAATTTAGGACTAAATTAGTAATTTTCCCTAAATTAATCTGCCAATGAATGAGATGAACAAGAAATCCACAAGCAAAATTAACTATTACAAGGAGGATGACCATGTGATGCTGAAAAAAGACTATAGTTAACCCGTGCATAATTGATCATGTGATACCTCACCGGTTGTGATCACTTACGAAGGCAAAATACCATATGAAGACTCTTACATTAATCAACTGTATAGGGCCTTCCTCTAAAGAAGTACACTTAAGTAGTGACCTTCGATGTGAGTCTCTCAACTTACAAAGAAATTACGTGGGACTTTGGATGGCACTAAAGTGAAATGCCAATGCCATGAAACCTAAGACAAGGGTTTAGTATCGGTTAGGAGTGAGCAAGAGAGGAAAGCAGGAGAATTAGAGACTCTAGGCAGGCAAAGGTAAGACATTTAGGGAATAGTACCTCAAATGCGCATATTAGCCTTTTATTCCTTTCTCTTTTTTTTTTTTTGAAAATATCTAAAAAAATTTGTGTGGGTCCATAAAATGAACCACTATCATATTATGAGTTCATTGAGTTCCGCTATGGTCAAATTTGTTGTTTAGAGAATTTAGTAGGCTCAAAATCTACAAAACAATTTAGGTCGACTATACAGCTTTTGGAAGTTGAGTGGAGGTGAGTGTACTCACTTAGAAACTTAGAATCTGTTTGGTGCGTATAATTATGGCACCCAATTTTAAGGTGTTACATCCCTTTTAAAAATATATTATCAAACATATAAGTTACGTATAAGTTAACAGTTGGCTTTGCCATTTCCCAAAAGCCTAAAAACACCCTAATAAATAAGATTGAGACCCACTCTATCTACTTATAGATACTATATCTCACCCCTATAAGAACTTTAATAGAAGTTGCTTAATCAAAGTTAGTCTTCCAATAGAAATTTTTAAATGCGCAGCAACTAACAAGACAGGCAACTGACAAGAATACCAAATATTTCAACTGTCAAGTGATGACGATGCCAAACAGAATGCCAATTTGTTAGGAAGACAGAGTGTGCGAGCAGCACCAAATCAAAAGAAACAGACTAACAAGACCATTGAAGAACCCAAAGACGTGTGAGGTATACATGGTTCTGCCAATATCAGTGAGAGTGCTAATACTCATCGGGAGAGTGACCAAAAGTTAGGATTAAAGTGGTGCCATTATCTCAACTCCCAAACTCCTATACATCTACTCTTGTTAAACCCCAGAAAGTTATCAATCTTAGATCCGGTAATTTTATGCTATTTGATTGCAGGCAGCATAGCACTTAATATAGCAAGTCAGACCAAGAACGTCAATATATTTTGAAGTTTCTAATATACAGAAGAAAAGATTAAACTAGATACTAGTTTTATGTGGTTTAGGCAGTGATACTTATTCCACGGGGAGATCTGCATAGGATTCCATCATAGATCAAGTGCAAAACAGAGATACTACCTCACAACGAGTCAATCAAGTACTCTTAGTATCTCATAATCCCCAATTACACCCAATAAGTTATAGTGCTTAGCTCTCACAAATTTTCACAAAATAATATCTCAATCTCAAAAAGGAATTACACAAAATCTTACCCACAAGATTTTCACGGCTTCAAACATTCTTGTATTGTTTTAGGGTGTTATCTATGAAGAACAACCTCTTGGATGCTCTTCACGAAGAAGATCCACTTCTTGTATAGAAAGAATTAGATTTGATATGGGAATACTATTCAAACTAGGAAACCACTTAAATATGAAATCTAGACAAGAATTGAACTCTAACTAGGAATCCTATTCAAATGAATAAACCTACTTACATTGGTTTCCTTTAAGGGCCCAAGTTCAAGACATATTTTCAATGGCAACGTCATCTCTAGTATTCTTCAAAATGATACATTCTGCTACAAATTCATCCTTAACAACCAATTTAAACCGAAGATACTGGTTTCAACCTATATATGACATGGGTATTCAAACCTTCGGTCAACCGACTCTATGAATACATGCAAACGACCCTAGTCATATGCATCAGGTGACGCTCCGCTTGCACTGGTTGATGGGTGTAGCCATCGAAGGTCACTCTTATTGGGCATCACTATGATTCTCGCAAGACTGTAAAATATGTATTGGATTCTATATATTAGAGATTTTGGAGTAAACACTTGAGTATTAGACTGTAAGTTGGTTTTAGATCATGAGTTCAATTCTCTGTACCACTTTCACCCATTTTTGTATTGTACTCCAACAACTAAATCCTTTAGAATAAATTGTTGTGCATTCAGCTTTATACTAGTATAAATGTTGATATAGTTTTTTTTTGGTCCTACTCTATTTCTATTCTAACTCTTGGTCTCAGATTTTTACCCTATTTCCATTCAGACCATGAGAGTTGAAATACACACCTAATGTTAAATTATCCCCATCCCAACCCTTCTGAGAATGTGGAAATTCAAACCCCCTACCTCCCTCTTCCCATGTGTAAAGGGTGGCTGTTGATATAGTTGATATGATAGGCCTTGTGTGTGTCGGCAACTCCTTAACTCCAGCAAGGACAGCATCTCTATAACTTCAACAAATAATCCGATGAATCATCATAGCAGCCTAGTGAGATTCGCAATCAAAGAAGAGACAGCGGGTGAAGAAACATTTGGCACCTAGCGGCGATGGTTGGAAATTTGGGTTGAAATTTATTATTGCAAAAGAGTACTATACTTTGAATTAAGAGGGAGTTGGGCCCAGGGTGATGAGCTCACAACGAAGACTTTTAGTAGTTTTACGCGCGAGGAGTGAGGGTGAAAAATAAATCCCAGATTGGATTTCTATAACTAGGAGTATATGATATATCTAGTTTACCTATAGCTCAATGTTTCGAGTGCAAGTAGTTCTAACTATGTGTGTCAATTTAGACAATTGTGGCTTCCTCTTGGATCTCCCCATTATGAAGGTATTGAGCTTTTGCACTGCTTCCCTATCATGATACGATTTTGTAACTATCGGTTTGATCAACACAGGCCATATCTCCAAAAGAAGTATTGAAGTCTGAATATTTATAGGGATGGACTTTAAGAATACCATCACAAGCCCTCTTCCATTTGTTGATTTGGGGAGTAACATCTCCTTCGCTTAAAGCACTGAACTCAATGAGCCGCACCTTGCTTGAGCTCTTTTGCCTTGACTATTGCTCTCTATCCTCGTTGGATTAGGCCTAGGTATAAGGGGACTTGACTCAACCCCTCAAAGTTGTATGTGCCATCATTTAGTCTAAAAACTACAGTTTAGAGTACACTGAGTTATATATTTCATAGTTCAACAAGAACGTGATTTGCTGTATCCGAGCCATATATACAGCCATGATGGTTAAAGGTTGAACTATAACTAGAAGTTGTGAAGGAAAACTGATGAGGCAAGTGTTTGAGGACTTCAGTTTCAGTAAGGGATGCGAAAGATATTTCTACGCTCCTTGGCGTATCCTATTAAAACTCGTTGACATTGAAAGAGTATAACATTGATGGAGATGAGTCTCAATTATGGAAAAGGACATTAAAATGAGAACAAGAGTATGTCGGTACATAACCAAGAGTATCCAAACTGTGCTCGTAATGTATCTGGTTGAAACCCCCAAATGGACAATGGAAGAAAATAGTCGTGGTGTTTATTAATCTTTCTGATGGTTCTTCTGGAACTTTTAATGGCGACAAAGATATCAAACCCGGCACTCATTCAATTTTCCTAGCATCACTCTACGATGGACATCGTATGTATTATTATTTGCGGGATGTTGCGCTAATCTGCGTGCCCCCCAGAAAATGCAAAAGCAAAGACAACTCGAAACAAAGATGTCCAACCAACAGAAAGAACAGAAGAAAGGACGTTCGTACGAGACAATCCTAGCGCAGGTACGACTACACATACATGAAAACAATTCATGACAGAGAACGACCGTACTGCCATGCAAATATCAATGCATGGCCTGGTAATTTTTATTTTTTAATGTGCTGCCCAAGACGCAGCAGATTCTCTGACATTGCCAAGGAGTGATTCCTTGGGCAAAACAAGAATATAAAAAACCATGTTCGTGAACTCTGATGTTGGTTAGCAACATCTGAGGAAGAAATGGTTGCTGAGTGATTAGGGAAAATATTATATGCGAATTGTAGATACTAGCGACAAAATCGACATTCCTTCCATGTTCCTATATCTAATTCATAATTAACACGCAAGCTATTTTATCTCTCATGGCCATCCATGGGGAACACAAGATCTCACAGAATCACAAAAGTGACAAAACCCATTGCGAAAAGAAGTTATGATTCTTTTTTCTTAAAAACAATTATGGAGCTTAAACAGTGCTTCTCATAATATGAGAGAGAGAGAGAGAGAGAGAGAGAGAGAGAGAGTGAGTGACTTTATACCTCCCTCTCTAATGATATGTGCAAATATTTAGTGTTGCAGTCGTTAAAGTAGCTCACCTGAACCTTTCCACTCTAACTACATACTACTAAAAACGTAACCGTCGCGAAAAGTCTTTGATTAGGGTTTTGGGAGATTTCAGCCTAGGGTTTACGAGTGAAAGGAAGATGATACCTCCATAGCTGAAGATCGACCGCTACTTGTTAGTCCTTGGGCTATCTAAACAGTGACAAACCGGTAGGTATTTTCCCGTCTCTAATCGGTAGATCTGCGTTATGTTGTGATAATTTCGCAACGAATTGATGGTTGAGATTGTTTCTAGTGTCGATGCTTCTGTCAAATTGGTCTTTGGGTTAGGTGAGGATCGAGTCTTGACTGATGTTTACTTTAAGCAACGGTCGGAAAATAAGGATCAAGAAAATTAGCTGTTTATGCAATAAAATGAAAATTTAATTTACCTTCCATGGGAGAAGTTGAAGCCCGAGCTGCTGCCACTAAGAAAGTTTTGATTGCTTGGCTTCATCGCTCATCTTGATCTGATTCTTCCTCTTCTTCTTCTTCTTGTATGGAATCCCTCTGGCCTTAGCCTGGCACTCCTTCACTTCCCTCAGGTACACGCGGATAGCCCCGTTCCCGAACGGGTTGTTTTCCGGGGCCCCGCCGTTCTCCTCGTAGGCCGCCCTTAGCCGCCCGATCAGCGCGTCGAGGCTGCCCCATGCCTGCCTCAGCGGGCACGTGCAAGGGGCGGGTGGCTCGCGCTGCCCAAAGAACACGCACCCATGCAGGTGGACCTTGGTCTTCCCGAACTGGTCGAGGTAGCGGAGGAACTCGAGCACATGGTTGCAATTGCACTGCGAGAGCGCGACCGGCGGCTTCTGGTTCCGCAGGTACTGTCCGAAGGTGTTCCAGTCGCGCCGCTTCTGGGACTCGTAGCGGCTCAGCGGTGCCGGCGCCGGCAGCGCCGGCTGGTCAATGACCGATCGAGATGATCCTTCGGCTATATTTCTCTGGATTTCGGTCGACGACATGATTAATTACCCGAAAGTTTTATTCTTTTGGGGCAATTTTATGGCCAAAAAATGGAAGGAGAGAGGTGGAAGGCGAGAGAAAGAGAGAGAGAGAGAGAGAGAGAGAGAGCACAAAGAAAAGATGAAAATCACATCACTCATGGGTATTACTGAGGAGACAAGCAATGGGCCCTCGGGAAGCTGCTTTTCTTCCTTCTTTTTCCTCCCTCTCTCTCTCTCTTTCGTTCTTAGGTCCTTTAATTAGTATCGCGATTTCCCACTCACTTAGATTACATTTTTAATAAGAGTAAAGCGATTGTGAATAGCCATCAAATTCAATCAGTGCAATCATTATCTTTTCATGGCGATCGTGATCACATAATTAAATAGTCTTGTGACTCCTAAGGCGGTGCAGTGTGACATTACTTGACAAATCAAATTAATTGTCTTGTTCTATGTAAGGCTCTCATTTTCTTCTATAAATCTTTTTTTTTTCAAGATCGACTTGATTTCGGAATCTTTTAAGTTTGGAGGAGGATGGTGCTCTAGTCGGAGATTGATTTCTCCTGGTTTGCTGGAATCCCAACTGACTCGTTGAGAAAAGAGAAACTCAATCAGACATGTAGGGTTGCAAATGCGGCGAGGGACAAACTTCAGTTGGATTGTTGAGGATCGACGGTCCCAAATATTGAATTCTGTGGCCAGTTTTTATCGGCCATGTACTAGAGTTATGGAGACATCATGGGAAAATTCTTTCCTCCAGATAAGATATTTGATGAATTTTCTTTTAATAGTTACATCTTGTAGGCCATCGGCGACAACGTTTAATGTGATTTTTTGTCCTTTTAATAGATTCCCATTTGCTAGAACAGTCGGACGTTGTGTTAGTGCGTCCGCATAACATTTTGGATTAGAAGACAAAAAAGGAGCATATAATTCCCATCCAAACGTACTTCTCTCATGCCACTGCATTCTGTAATTATCAACATATTGGATTCCATTGCTATAAGAAAACTACTTAAGAGTTATTATGATAAATACCCAGTTTTGGAGTAATTGAGATTCAAGCGTAGGGAAGTTTCAGCCTAGTTTTTTTTTTTTTTTTTTTTTTTTTTTTTTTTGGGTAAGAAAGTTTCAGCCTAGTTCATCTGTTCAAATTCCATAAACTACATGTAAATTACTTTGGGTTGGGGCCATCTATATAAGCTAAAAGGCTCGGACTTAAATGATTTATGGGAACTTGCAAAATATTCCATAGGCCTTCAAGTAGCCGGATCTCTGTGTTCATGCCTATAGATTATCAAAAACAAGAAAGAAAGAAAGAAATATTAAGTGCAGTGGAAGTCCTAAAACTTGTCTTGCAAGTGCAATTGAGTCTCAAAACTTTTAAAAAATGCAATCAAATTCTAAAACATATCATGAAGGTACAATCAAATTATTAAACCTTTAAAAAGTATAATCAAGTCATAAAATCTATCATAAAATTACAATTAATTTATAAAATTTTCAAAAAATGTAATCAAGTTGTAAAACTTATTGCAAAAGTGCAACGAGTCCTAAACTTTTCAGAAAATGTAGTCAAATCTTAAATCCTATCATGAAAATGCAATTAAATCTTAAAATTTGAAATGATTGTACTTTTTAAAAATTTTAGGACTCAATTGAATTTTTGTGACATGCTTTAAAACTTAATTAAACTTTTAAAAGTTTCAGGATTCAATTGTCTTTTGTGACACGTTTTAAAATTTCCAATGCACTTACCCCATAAAAAAAAGAAAAAGAAAAAGAAAAAGGTAGCTATTATAGCACTTAGCTAATCTCTTTACTTCCCCACTCTCCTTGTTACTCTTCCTATCCCTCAACCCCACCAGAGAACATCAATGTTCATCGCAATGCCACTCATCCAATTGTTGTACGACACTATGGCCCCTCTAAGTGTCCCCCTTGATCATCTCCTCTCCATTGACCCTGTCTCCGCTCCTTGCTCACTCGCATCTCTAGGTGGCTTGGCCCTCCTAGAGTCCTCCCTCGTCATCTACAAGGACGAGCGGGAATGGCAATGACAACGAACTGAGATATGAGCAAGCTTGAACCTTCAGTTTTCAATGCAACTCCTAGATTCGAGATCTACAGTTCTGCTCAGCCTCAGACCTGGGTCGATCCAAGGTCGAGTGGGATTGTCAAAGGCTGCCCATGGCCCAACTATTGTAGATGCCAGGAAGGGGAAAATGGGAGAGATAGGGGCGCAGTTACGTGGGTCTGTGCATCTTGGTGATTGTCATTGCTCTTGAAGGTGGGCCATGGGATCATTGGCCCTGTTTTGGGTAAAGGACAATAGAGGTGGCGGAAGGGCACCGACGAGGCTAGAGTATGGCAAAGGATTAAAGAGAGCGGGCGGGATGAGAGAGAGAGAGAGAGAGAGAGAGAGAGAGAGAGAGAGAGATCAGAAGAAGGGAAATGAGAAATTGAATGGATGGCTCAGTTTCTCTTTTGGTGTCTATTTGGGTGGCATGTGGTGTGAATCCAATGGTAAATGAGGTGGTGACAAGAAGTATATATGGTACATTGGATGGTACCGCTTCTCCTCCTCAAGTACCCCCCCTCGCCCTTTCCCCACTAACCCAATTTAGGTGATTGAGGGTCCCTTTTTGCCTTATGAGGGGTCCCACCAAGCCTATATGGAGAAAAGGGTCTTAACTCATCCATTGGTCCTATCCACCGATAATGTTTCACTGCTTTAATGTCCCACTCAGTTACAAACTCGAGTCACTAAGCTTGGCCTCTCCTCTTTTTAAGATGCGAGGAAGGGGAAGAGGAGAGTTAGGGTTGTAGCTAGGAGGTTTTAGTGGTTCGGTGGTTGGCATTACTCTCGAAGATCGGCAACAAGGTCACATACGGCATTATTCGGCAACTAGGTCACATACGGCGTTATGGATGAAGCATATTAGAGGTGGCAAGCGGGCATAGGCTGGGTTGAGAGAGAGAGAGAGAGAGAGAGAGTGGACTAAGTTTCTCTTTTCTTTTTTTTTTTCTCTATTGAAGCGACACATGATGTGAATCCAACAGTAGATTAAAGTGATGACAAGAAATGAACAATATAGATGATAGCACCACTTCTCCCCCATCAAGTACTCTCTCTCTTTCTCTCCCTCTCTCTTCCCCCCTATCTCCCTCTCCCTCACCCTCTTCATCCATGCGCATGCCAGCCCTATCCAAGTGATTGAGAGTCTCTTTTTTCTCCGGAAGAGATTACACTAAGCCAATATGGATCAAAGGGTCTTAATCCAGCTGCTAGTCCAACCTACCAATAACATTCTACCAATTTAATGGCTCACTTGGCTAGAAATTCATGTCATCAAGATTGCCTCTCCTCTTCTCTTTTGCACAGATTTACATGTGTCGTCTTACTAATTTAGTTTAAAGTCCTCAAATTCCTAAACTCACTAACCATTCTCAAGTATCAGTGCAATATGACTTTCTAGAAGAAAGTACTCCAATAAAATAAGTATAAAAATAAAATAAAATAACATTTTCGACGGACACCGCCATCATCTTTTTTATCACCACTAATATAGCGACAAAGACAACCTTGCATTGGCGCTTGGTAGCGACGTTTTCCTGTCGTTTGTCTATGACTTTTTCGTTTTATCGTCTTAGCTGGCCATGTTTCCTCGGATGGTGTCCTCATCATCCCTTTTACTCCAGAAATTATTTTCACCTCGCAATCACAAAACCTACAGAATGAAAAGCGACGTCCTCGATAATCCTGTTTGCTGATTTTCAGCTCTCGTCTCTGCCAGGGTTGGTGAGTGCACGTGATGCATGATGCGGTGACAATTTTCTTTATTTACCACAACAATGTCAATAACTCATTTGTCAAGATTTTTAATGAATTCTTGAGGTGGAAGTAATTGGTTCCTCATTTATTGGTAGGAACTAATTAGATGAATTTTGAGTGCGTGTGATTTGGTGGGTTGGAGCTTGCAAACGCGTTTTACACTGTGTTGCTTGTGACCTCCACAGTCAGATGTATTCGAAATTCAAACTTATCAGCCCGTGTGGCTCTTGGAGAAAAAAGGTCCTGATTTAGGGTCTAGAGCTAGTGGCCATGATTGAAGCTAGGAAACAAGCTCTGGGATTGGGTGAGGCTTGTATTTGATTCGAGCTCCACTGTACATGTCCTTTTTTGACAAAAAACAATGTTTGACACCCAATACAATAATTAAATAGGTGGGTGTATATAATATACAAGAAAAAATGGATGGATAGATGTATGGGAATGATTGCAAGGTAGATCAGGGCACGATCCTTTGTTGTTTTTTGTTTTTCAATAAGAAAGAGAATCTATTCACAGGTTGTTTTATTTCCTTTGGTCAAAGAAAAACATCAAACAAAACTAAAATATATCCCACATCTCACACTCTTGTGTCAAGATTTTCCCCCTACCAGGAAATTGGTTTTTCCTTCATTGGGCCTGTTAGAGGTATACGTGTGAAAAGTTTTGGACAAAAGAAGCCGCACATCGCGATCGTGATGTATGGTCCAGTTGTTAATATATTATAACTTATTCTAACTTATTTGCTTAAACTTTTTAGTAAATATAGATTCGATTGGATATGTTGATGTGCTAAGATTTAAATTTTCTTTGAATGATCTCTCCAATTAAAAGTATTGGGCGTCTATTGCGCCAACCCAACAAGTGATATTAGAGTCAATGATTTAAAGATCTCCCCATGAAATATGCCATTGCTCAACAAACACAACATGAGCTACTCGGAGGCCCGTTCATGACATGATGACCTTGTGAAAGAGAAGTGGTCCTTTTTTACTAGGTCAGCCACTTGGATGATCCTGAACTCAAATTCTGTTATTTGATTGACATTTTTAACAATGAAATGTATTTGAGGCCTCAATAAAGCACCCAGTTTTATTTAATTGCTTTTTCTTTTTTAAGGATTATTGGTTTAATTGTACTTAATTGTTACGGCTCTCATCGTTATGCAAAAATTGGAACTCGACCTAAGATAAAGGATGGAAACTAATCCTAAATAGTGAGGCAAACGGTAATCTTAAGAATATTAAAGCACTTTAACTTCTTATTCTAACTATATATATATGACTATGATATTACTATCAGTTTATCTAAAAGTTTAAGCAATCGTGTGAAGGCTATATTGTCATTGAAAGTCCCTACCAATTAGCAATGCTCTTACAACTCTCCTCTTTTTTTTTTTTTTGAACAACTACAACTCTCCTTCAAAAGGAAAAGAATTTGGATCCTCTCAAAAAAGAATAAGGTAACTTTGTTTTAAAAACTCGGTTGCCCTTCAATTCTATCCGAAGAAATGTCACTGATAGATCCTCTATTCCACAGAAGCCCTGCATCAGAGTTCAAGAAAATTTTCTGGAAGTCATCTACGTATCGATTCTCATAGCTTTGATTGAAACAAATTTAATTGCTTTTTTGGGGGTGATTTGAACGCCAAGCCAGGATAAAAGGGTTTTGCAACTGTGCAGTTCAAAATGGGCCATGTTCGAAGTTTGAAGTATTGATTCCCCTTGACCATCATTTGACAAGATCATTATATTTGGGTAATTTTATTATTGATTGAGTTTCAGATTGCACAAGTCGTTAACCAACATGGTAATTTATCTACATAAATATCATTTCCTTTCCCAAAATGCCCCTGCCGTGTTTCAAACATCACCAGACAAAGACCCTAAATCTTAAATATTGTCAAAAAACCGAAGCCAATGTCGTGTGTCGCTCGCTGCCATTGGCTGCTAAGGTTGCCTGCGACGCCGCCCGCGGACAGCTCCTTCGGTGGCAATTCTCTCTCTCTCTCTCTCTCTCTCTCTGCGTGTGTGAGAAAGAGGAGTACTAGGTTTAGGGATTTAGGAGTAGGTTTGTGGTGATGCAAGAATTGAGAATTCTTATGATTTTTAAAGATAATTTCATCTTTTTAATATGTATAATTGCACTAAAATCGTAAAATTAATGGTTTAGAAATAAGGGCTGCACAGTGAAATGGGGCAAAACTTTAGAACGGTAGTTTCTTTTTCTCCTCCATTATATTTTGTTATGAGAAATATTTTTCCAAATACATATTTTCTCACATAGAATTACATAGTAAGATAACAGCTTTTTTTTTTCTTTTCACATTGAATCTGCCTACGAATGTCAACCATGACTAAGAACAAAAAAGGAAAAATTATCAAATTATTCCTAAACTAATTGTACAAATACTAACTTTACCAAAAAAAAATGTACAAATACTAATTTAGTTCTAAATTTTTTAACTTTGCCAATTTATTTCTAGATCTTTACGCAAAATTCTAAAGTGTTTCTAGCAATTTTCACCAAAAATCACTAAAGTGGCATCTAGTTGTCACTAACCATCCTACATGCCATAATACCACATTAGAGATTTCTAGTGAAAATTGGCTAGAAACATTACATTAGAATTTTAAATATTTAGAACTAAATTGATAAAATTGAAAATTTCATAACTAAATTGGCATATGTATGATAAGTTTATGACATACTAGACACCTTCTCCATAAAAAAAAAAAAAAAAATGGACAAGTTTTGAGGGCAAATGATGATAAAGGAGAGTGTGCTGCTTTCAGATAAGGTCATAAATGTCCAAATTTGTCTATCAAAGAAACAAAAATGAAAAATTTGCATATTGTTCGGCTATGGTCCAAACTGCTCTTCCTTTCCGCACAATAATTTGATGCCATATGAGAAATACCCTAAATCCAGCGAAACATGAAATGGAGGAATAATTCCCAAGAGTGACAAATGTTCCTTGCAAAAGCTAAAGGGCTAAAAGATACTGAAAAGGAGATATCTGATTCAAATTTGCAAGACATTAATGTGGGATGGGTCCATCTCCCTTATGTGTGTGTCCTTTGATGTGTCATAATGAGACCGTGCTTTTGGAGCCAATGACACTAAACTTTACATGAAAAAGTGGTTTTGGCAAAGCTTGATGTGGCTCTTGAGGACCTCCATGTTCTACAAGAATAATTATGTCGCTCCTTGAATTTATGCAGAGAACTGGTCAATAAGGAAGATATAGCAAAAAATAAAATTAAAAAAAAAAAAAAAAGAAAGCTCATCACCAAAAGCTGAAAGTTAGAATGAGACAAGCCCAATATATTACCAATGTCCTCTTAGCTTCCTATCTAACCAATTTGAGACTTTTTTTGCGCACCGTCTTCTCTAAAAGCTCAAGCGTTAGAAAAGAAGCGGATTCTAATTAACTAACCAGTGCCCGAATGCAGCAATTGGCGTGGATTCTTCGTATAAAGAGTAGTGGTGTATTAATGTCCTTAAAAATATACTGATATAGATTCGCTAAACATTCAAAAGTATTCTCAACCTTTCACCATGAAGCAATAAGGGGAAAAAAGACCCCTAGAATTATAATTTCTACCTATTTCATTCTAATGCGTTTTTAGCAATTAATAACTATATTCATCCAATTTTTCCAATATAACAAATCCCCCAGCGTAAACGAATGTGAGGAAGCAAGCATATGAGAGAGAATCTGCTGAAATCATGGATAATTTGGAATCCTCAGCAGTGTGAACAAACCCTAAAGAGTCACCTATTCTAAAGCAGCACACTGTTTAAGGAGTTCCTTTTGTCTTCCTAAAATTATTGATTCGGTTCCACCTTCCCATCAGTAAGAATTCTATGTCCTTCCTTCGTTTTCACCTTCATTCTATTCTTGGAGTGAGAACCTATCTCACAAGAAAAACCAAAGCATCGATGATGCCTCCTTTTCGTGTCCTTGTCTTTTGGCTTTTCATGATGACAAATTTGGGTGTTGTTTCAAGGTAATTAAATTCTCCTTGCTCCTCTTTCTGAAGAAGCTAGATGATTCTTTCATTTTCTATTCCTTTTTCGAATGCATTTACATCGGCTAATTACTTTCAACTCCCTTTCTACGCATCTATAAACCCTAAATTTCCTAGGTTGAAGAAAACGTGGCCCACGTATAAAGCATTGCAACGAAATTTCTCCTGCATGCGTATGACTATTTCGACTCAGTGGACTGCCGGGCATTCTTTTATTCTGCAAGGATGAATAAACTGGAGAGGGCATTGTTTTGTCTTGTCACATTTTTTTCCTTTTCTTTTATTTACTTTGTGCGTTAAACTTTATACTCTTTGTTTGGAATTCTAGTCAAAATAGGAATGGATAAAATACAATACGAAATTCAGGGATTTTGCTACATATTATCCAATATTTGGCGAATCACAATAATAAAACTAGGTATATTCACATTAAATCATATTCATTATTTGGTACAAACAGCAAATTAGTGTGAATAAATTTAAAAATAAAACAAATATAGATGGTAAGAATCTCTCACAATACTTTTGCCTATTTCATCTTTATTTGCTAATTTTTATATAATTTTCCCTCTTTTTCGATTCTCTCTCTCTCTTTGTCAAACTTCTTTTCCCCTTCTATCATTCTCTAATAAAATGTAATTAGATACCAAAAAAAAACTACACTAATATACCAAAAATAATAAAATACCTCAAATATGTAATAAATATTAATACTTTATCATATCTTGAATTTTATTTTGACCACCAAGTCGTAACCTAAGGGGGAGCGTAGAACCTTTGTCGCCAATACTTTTGATTTCTGGCTTTTAATCCAACCTTGTCCTTTTGGTATCGAAATTCCATGAAAATTCAACATGTAAAAGATTGTTTTAGATTGGTTGGACAAGGAGAAGCAATCTAAGATTTTAGGTTTTGAGTTTTAGTAGCAAAATTGTAGAAGGTTACATGTGAGAGGAGTACAAGTGAAAGCGGATTTTGTGCTTTAACAATGCAATCTCGAGCTAGACGTGATGATTTATGAGGTGCATAGCCATGGTGCATAGTAACAAGATGGAAATTAAGTTTAGAAGGAAAGGACTTAACAAAGGACGCTTGCACGTGAGACCCATGAGCTAGATTGTTGACGTGCACGTTCGATAGTGTGCTAGATGGAATCCCACATCGAAAATTGATGGGATTTATAGCAGTTCAAATATTCTAATTAACTGTGATTGCTCAGACATTTTTTTGAATCACTTATATATGTATGTGTGGAACAAGTTTTCAAAATAATCAAAATTTCGGTCGCTCCATCCCCGCGGGAAGAGAGAACTCATCACAATCCTTGAGTTGGGTTTGGGACAAGCTTGGTCATCACTAGCCTTTCTCGTTTTCATCCCTTGCAGATAACCCAAATCCCACAACGGATGACAAAGAGCCGATGATGTTGTTCATGAATAAAACCCACTTTCAAAGGGAAAATTGTCCAGAAGTTTGAAATCTATTGTGAAGTGGTCAATTCAATTTAAACATTTAAATTGTGTCAATTAAGTTCTAAACCTTTTAACGGATTAATGAAGTACTTCTAACTAATTTTGACTAGAAATCGTTGACGTGACAATTTAGTTAGCATTGGCCATCCTACATGGCGCAATTTATACTGATGTGAATAATTGTTTATCTTTTATTATTCTCTATTTTCTTTTCTAGCCCTAGAAGAAAAAAATAAAAGAAAATAAAAAATAATAGAAAATTCAAAATTGAAAAAAAAAACTAAAAAATTATCTATGTCAATGCTGATTGTGTCATGTAGAATGACTAGCATTGGTTAAACCACCATGTTAGTGATTTTCAGCCAAAATTAGCCTCAAGAATAAAATTGGTAATTTGTTAGAAAATTTTAAAATTAAATTGGCACAATTGAGAATTTTAGGACTGAATTGGCCGATTGAAACTCTTTGGACGATTTTTCCCACATCCAAATGGCACCATCTTTTTTGTGCTTGACCCACGAGAAATTGGTTGATTAATGACACATGGTATTAGGTTAGGACACCATCTAATTGATTAGTGAGAGTAGAGAGATGAATCCAAACCCAATTTGACCAAGGCGAGGAGAGTTGTCGATGAGTCGAAAAAGGTACCAACAAGATGGGACTAAAGGCAAACTTAATTGTGGGAGGAATGGAGAATAAACCGAGACATAAATTAAGTGGGAGAGTTTGTGATAACCCAAGTCTCACATTGTATGGGAGATAACTTTTGATTTTAGTTGTAATTAAGACCACATCCAAATGTTCACTATCTTGTGTAATCATTTAAGTACTACCTTTGAGGGCTTGACTTACATAAAATGGAGGCATAAGAATAGTATGAGTGCCAAAACTTTCATATAGTGCTCACTTGAGTGCTAAAACTTTTTTTTTTTTTTTTTTGCTTACTTGAGCATTATATCAAAGAAAAATCAATCATTGAGTGCCAATTCCAGCCAAATGTCCTACTTGGATTTATTCATTTATTTGAATTTTTTATTTTCATTTGTATTTTTCTTTAGGGCCGGCTAGGGTCATCGGTGACCCTCGTCGGCTACGGCCGCCTTGCCTTCAACTATGAAGGCCCTAGGCAAGGACATGAGGGCCTTGGGCGAGCCATGAGGGCCCTCGTCGATCGTGGGCGATGTTGCTAAGTGTAGGCGAGGACCATCGTGGCCTTGCTAGCGGTTGTTAAGGCCATGGCCTTGCCTAAGGCCTTTGTGGCTAGATTAGGGTGAGGGCCACCTCACCCTCATCGCAAAGGCAAGGCCTCGCCAATCGTTGGTGAGGCTGAAGGCAAGGCAGCCCTCACCCAATTTAGGCGAGATGGTCGTGGTTGGTGAGGGTCGCTGGTGACCCTTGCCAACCCCAAAAAAAAAAATAAAAATAAAAAAAAAGTTCAAAAATATATTAATAAAAAATATTTAAATTTGTTAACAAATATTTAATAAACATTAAACATATTTAAAAAATTTCCAATGGCCACGTTAGACAACCGACGGCCACATAAGTTTTTTTTGGCAAAACAAATCGGAAGTGGCACTCATATGATCGATTTTTCAAATTTATGGTACTCAAGTGAGCAAAAAAAAAAAAATTGGCACTCGAATGAGCTCCGTACGAAAGTATTAGCACTTGTTATGTTCTTACCCCTAAAATGGATGGGACCATTACATCGTCAATTGTTATTGTCTGATTTTCAAGCACAACATGACCATGTGTTATAAAAGTGACTGATGGGAATGCCTCAAAATGTCTCTAGGCAATACTTGTATCTTATAATTATCTAGCAGTGAAGAATTGTCACATGTAGTATGTGGACCTCCTCGGACCCTGCTACTGAAAGTGTCGCAACAGTTCAAGCAAGGGGACACTCCCGACAATTCAATTTATTTATCACCGGCCTTCAGGAAGATCACAACAAGAAAATCTAAAACCGCATTATTTTGATGAGGTGAATTTGCAGTTACCGTTCCTGAAGATGAATCTTATAAAACAGTAGATTCGAACATATAAATGTTAACATGCATGGTAATGAAAAATTTTCGTCATGTCAACTGACTCCACTCGATAGCAAGATGTGCCGCCGCAAATTGAGCATCAATCTCCAATGATCACTGTTGCCACATAGAATTATTACATCTCGTAGCTTCAACATTTGAGTTTTTTTGAATAATTTAGATTAATATTATTTTTACCAAATTCTAGAATTATTATGTGGAAGTCTAATCGATAGGTGGACTCTCGTGCCTACTTAGGATCGGTCGCTTTCCAGCATCGAGCAAGATGTGGAAACTGGATGTGGTTCATTCCTGTTGCGCACATCCTGCACGCGTTTGTTCATGTCTTCTTATTGAATTCGTACCGTCTCTTGATCACATTGGCAGACGGAAGTGCAATCATGGAAGTCAAGTCGACGCACGAAACCCTTAAGTTCAACTTCTTCTCCGCACTACGATCTTGAAGATCACCAACTCCAGGAGGTCCCATTCGGCGCCGTTCATTGTATCTATCTTGAACAAGAGACAATTGCTGGACTCATTAAGATTCGTTTTGCAAAATCGGTTCACAAAGTGCTGCCTGAATATGGTCAACTTGATTTACTGCTCATTTGCATGCCGGCACATCAAATTGATTTACTTAATAATTACGGTACTTCGATTCCTTTCTTACTACCGACACAACGAAAACGAGATATAAAATTCACGAAAGATTATCTGTCGTAATCTGTCGATGAGTAGAAACTTGCACACATAAATTCAAAGCGCAATCAATATATCTAATTCTGTCTTTCTTTTTCTAGTTTCTGGAAAGCGACATGATTGTCTTTCTAGAAAAGTAGATAAGTAGATGACAGTGGCATGATGCTTGGCTCCTCAACAGCCGAAAGATTCTTGAAGAACCAACTCAGCAGTCAGCCTCATCCTCCCATCAGACTCCCCCACCATCTTGGACTAAAATTTGGCAAGTAAAAACTCTCCAAAAATTAAGTATTTCCTATGGAGTGTTTGCTAGAATGCTCTTCCTACCACAGACAATTTATTTAAGGGGCGTATGGTACCTGAACCTGTCTGTGCTATCTACAAATGACACCGAGAAACCATCGAGCATTTGCTTCTGCTTTGTCCTTGGACAAAGGTTGTTTGGTCCAGCCCTGGTCTGAAGATGAACATACAGAGTCAAGGATTAAGATGAATTGAGTACCAGTTGTTAAATTACAAGAAATTTGCACGTTGGCTGACAGATCCAACCCTCTTTGACATTCTCGATGTGGTTTTGTGGTTGATTTGGAAGGCCAGAAATAATTTTATCTTCAGAAAGCAAAAGCCCGAACCCTGTTCCCTTGTGGACGGAGCAGTAGAGATACATCAAACATTTATCAGAACACTACAAACAGTCAAGAATGGAGCACGAAATATTTCAACTTTACCTTAGATTTGGAAATCCCCGAATCTGGGTGCCCTTAAACTCAACATCGACGGTTCTTTCGTGGAGGGTATGACCAAAGGAACAATTGCATGTGTGTGCCAAGATAACACTGAAGTTCTAGGTTCCCTCGCACGGTGCCAACGACTTGGTTGAACCGGGCGGAGGCCCTTAATGTTTTTCAAACCCTAAAACATTGAGCTCAAAGATGGCAATGTTTCGTCCTTGAATCACACTGCTTGGAAATGATAAGTTGCGACATTCGGAATTTTCTATGTTCAATGGTAATGTTATAAAGTTAGGTAGCTTGAAGTTTGGATGGCTCGTATGGAATCTCATATGGGTCATTAATTTCTGTATGAACAACAAATGCAACGGATGATTTTCTGAGACCATAATTGCCCGGAGTGCAATTTTTTGGTATTAAATTGGTAGAAGTTGACATATATGTCGATTGTGTAGAGTGATGGTGATTAACTCACTACCCTAGCACCTATTAATGAGGACCGATATGCTTCGAAATACGTATTGGATAATTTTTCAAGTTTTAAAATTTACTGAGATGTGATTCTCCTGGTGTTCGGTAATTTTCCCAAGTCAAAGTCATATATATCTCACTTATTAATGCTTTGATTATAACTTAAATAAAGTTCCCTTATTCGTGTTTTACTTGGCCAATAATGCTCTCTATTCATTTTTCCATCCAAAATCATGTTGTTTGTCACTCAAATGATAACTTACATGCTTTTAAGTATTGGCATTGAACTTAGCCTATCAAATTAAATCATAAATGTCATAGTGTTCTAACTCTAATTATTTTTATATCATAATTATAACTCTAGCTAATTAGCATGAGTTGAAATTATTCTTTAAAATAAGTAAAGGAGGAAGAAAAATTAATTTTCCCTTGTCCTCCTTGGAAGAGCAACTTTGTCTTCTTATCTTCAAGTGCAATTTATTTTTCCCAAAGCAATGGTAAAGCTTCCCCTTAAATTTCAATCAAGCTCCTAAGTTTATTCAACTTGATTTGTTTGAGCTTTTAATCTCATCTTGCAAGTATTTACAAGGTAAAAGTTCATGAACTTCATTTTCTTTAAAATTAATACAACTAGAAACTCTAAACTAGTATACTTGTGATAAATTTACCCCTTGTTAATTTCTGTTAAATTTTATTGTAAAATTTTTGCATTGAATGACACGTGGCAATTGACAAGTGTATTAATCTGGAGTTTTACCCTCCATTTGTCATAGGTATATCGGTTTATGATTTTTCACGGTATTAATCAATTTAACATAAATAATTGAGGATAAATTTCTCATAAATATACAATTTAGGGATTATTATGATACAAAAATTAGTTTATGGTAAATTTATCACAAGTATACTAGTTCGGAGTTTTTGGTAGTCAAAAAATTAGTTTGGGATAAAATTGTCACAATTGTACCAGTTTGGGGTTTTGTGAGGTATTGACCATTATTTATCATGTTAATTTTTTTTTTTGTTTTATTAAAGATTGAGAGTTGTTAATGTTTTTTCTTATTTATTTTACTTTGAAGGTAAACAAGATTTTGAGTTGTTTGAATCTTTGTTCAAGATAAGTGAAAACTCTAAAGGTTAAGTCAAATTGATCTACTTGCTACTTTTGACTCAATTGTTTTGTGGTTCAAAATTTTAGTTTGAATTTTGATGTTAAGTGTGAGAAAATTTCAATGATTGTGTGTTGAATAGTTGCGTTCATCTAACTTGAATTAATGAATTCTATATACCAAGTCTGTGATTGATCAATGTGCGAAAGATTTGATAATATAAAAAGTAGTAATGGTGAAACTAAACCTAAAAGTGATATTTTTGCAATTCAACTAAGTTACCAATTAATTTGTTAAGTGTTGCCAATTATTCATGTGTTCGATCATTCGAATTGTCTATGGTTACAATGTTGATGAGTTGAGTTGTCCATGTCCATATTGTCAATTTATGAGTATTGGTTCTTGAGCGATTGAATGATAATGGCTTAATAGGGAAAGAGTGAGGATATATGTGTTGAAGTGCATGTAATTAATCATCATTAATTGTGTGAGAAATGACAAATTATTAAGATGTACATGGCGATTATTATGTTGTAATGAAATGTATGTGACTAATGTAACATGACTAAGACCTTTGATATAGCCTATTCACCCCAAAAAGAATTCTCTTGTACGAGTATGTGGATGAAACTTTGAAGTTAGCTAGATAATTTACCATATGAGACGGTTCTTTACAATGTTGAAATGACATGAAATCCTATGATGACTTGACTTGCATAGTTATGATATGACATACGATGTTAAGAAATGACCATTATCACATGCATGTAAATTGGAATATTTATCCTCCTTAATGTAAAGGACACCCATGATGAATACGCTAAGAGGTGTGACAAAGATATGAATGATTTCATCCTCATGAGTTAACGTGACAATGCTTCATTAGTTGAGATGCCCCATGAATAGAGATGATCATGGCCAAGGACAAGTATGAACTCACTTATGTATATCGATGAGCTACTATGTCGTATATGCGCATCATGAAATAATGTCATTTAATTATATTTGAGCAAATAATCTTATGTAATGTTATTAATGGTTTCCATAGACATATGATGATAGCAAAGGTAGTGCATCATCTACTTCTGCAATTGACATAAATGGTTATTTTGTATTGATCTTGAAATTCACGATGTTTGTTAGTACCAGGTTGAGTAGTCAAATAATCTATGACCTTAAACTTAGAAATTTCATTTATTGAATTTCAACCCACTCCTTTATTTTTCCTTATATGTAGGATGGATTCCTTGCCGCCATTGCGTTTTGGAGCTCCAATGTATTTTTAGTGTAAATACCAAGATATGCTTGTACTTGATTGGCAGTAGAATGTACTAAGTGTAGTTCCACCGTATAGGTTGATAGGGAGTTTGTTGAAACACTTAGATATTTCAATGGTCCCCTTGATTTTTTCGATGATGGCTTGTTGATGGGCAAGGTTGCTGATCCATAGCGAATGGCTTGACTTTTGTATAGGAAGGTTTTTGGGCATAGGAACAATGTTGGTAATAGGTGGCCACAACCCTTCCTAGAACTTATGTATTTGTGTCTTGTTTGTTAGTAATCACCGATTTTGTATAAAGATGAAGATCTCTCTCTCTCTCTCTCTCTCTCTCTATATATATATATATATATATATATATATATATATATATATATATATATATTATCAAAGTCATGTGATTTCTTGTGATTGTTTATTGTGATTCGAGACGCTATTTATAAGTATGAGTTATAATTGAAAAAAACACTTATCACGTGTGACATGCTAAGGTGTTGCGTAAGTGTTTTCTCAAAACCAGCAATAGATCTCTTCGATTGGAAAGCATGTGTCCATCTTGATAGCATTTGTGAACTAATGATGAGCTCAAGAGATGCAAGCTAGGCCACTAGCTAGGCTATTAAGTCTTAGCAAAGTTTTGGTCTTCCTTCCTATCAGGTCTCCATTCCTCCTTTAGCCCTATGGGTCATTTTATACTCTGATGCTTTGTCTTTGAAGATAGACTTGTTCTCTGGTTAATTGAAGTGTGACCTTCATGAAAAATACAAAATTATCCACCATTACAAAACTTACTTTTGCTACTCATCGAAAAAAAAATACTTTGTAAACAAAAGAAGCTAGTTCTTCTCTACTGTTAATCAAGCAAATTAGATAGAATTGTCAAATTTAAATTATTATGAAAAAATGAAAAACCCATCCTTGTATTTGATTTATGATTGATATTATTGTCTATTAATTCATGAATCATTTGGAATATGCATTTTCAAGATAATTTTTCAAGTATTTCAAGAAGGATGGGACTCTTATCACCCCACGTATGACTAAACCCACTTGATTTTCATTTCATAGACAAAATCACCTTTCATGCTTTTGATGTTATATATATATATATTTTTGAACAGCATGGTTTTGGTATTTGCACACTGTTGTTTTGTTACTTTCCTCCTAAGGCTGTCTTCGAAAAATGACAAATAGTCTCCTATTCATTTTTGTCTTATCACCATTATCTAGATAACTATCCAATCGGTCTTAAACCTAATGCATGCATGTTAGTTCAATCATAAGCTTTTCAATTTTATCAATTTAGTTCTAAACCTTTATACAAAATTTTAATATAGTTCTTCCATTCAACTACTACCTAAAATTGCTAATGTAGGCTAGCAATGACCAGCAATTTTCGACGGTAATTAGCATGAAGAGTTATTCTTGGATTTCATGCAAATAGTTAGGACTATATTGTAAAAATATAAATCTTTATAATTAAATTGGCATTTATACAATAAGTTTATAATTGATTAGATAATTTTCCTCGCAACTATCCATTCTTTGTCACTTGTAGCACAAAGACTCACTTTTGTGGTGAATTTTTTAATGTTATTCAATTACTCTAGTAAATCAAGTCTCTTTATATGTCAAAAAATTTGTGATTTTTTTCCTCCTAAGAAACTTCTAGATGGAGCACATAAGACATAATAAGAGTATCTAAAAACAATGGTCGAAAGACACTAAAAGTGCCAAAAGTTGTCTTTGGCACTCACTTTGATGTAAAAAGTTTTTTTTCTAGATTAATTACGTGCTAACTTTGATCCTTTTGCCAAAAATTTGACGTGGCAACATTTTACTACTTTTTCATCTAACGTGGCTCGCTGGAGGTTTAAATCAACATAAAAATCCTCAAACAACATCATTCAACTGCTTGCACAATCCAAAACGACGTTGTTTGCAAGAAAAACCTAGCAATCAATTTCTTGTTGAACAACGTCATTTTTTCATGTGAGCTCTGCAACATCAGATGAAGGAGGAGGGATTGGGTTGGAGGAGGAGGGACTGGGCTTGAAGGCGGAGTCAAGGGAGGAGGATTAGTGGTGGGATGTGGCTTGAGCTTGTGCTTCTCTTGATTGCGAAACTCGTAGATTTGCTTCTGCGCAATCTTGAAGCCCTCAAAGATGCATCAACTATTGGTTTCTTTGGCAAGCGTTTGGACATTCTATGTTTTTGTTTTGACTTCAAGATTGATGGGAGTAGGAGAGGAGACAAATTTGCAAGAGTTCAATTTAGGCATTCTATTGAACATGAGGTAAGCAAGTTCCTAGCAATGTTGACATTCAACTGTGGACGTAGTTGAGAATAGCAACGAATCTCACAATGGCTAAAGTGAAACAAGGTGATTCTTTTCAATGGAGAGGATGGCGGTGCTTGGCGTGGTTGGTGGTGGCTCTATGGGTGGGCGGTGGAGACAATGATAAGGGAGGAGAAGAAGACGAACACAAAGAAAGTGGTGGAGCGAAGGAGAGAGAGTCAGAGCCACATAAGCCAGAAATCTAATGTCATTTAATGGTTACATGGACTTGGTTTTTAAAAAAAGTATGCAACGCCATATTTGGCATTCAAGTCAACTACTTCACCATGTATGCCAATTCTCTTTTTCTATGTGTCTAACCACAACCTTCATTGCTTCTACATTTCAAGGATAACATTTGACAAGAAAATAACCATTCATGTACTTTTCTTGGACTTCAATTGGCTTGACATCATGCTTGCTACTTTTCCAATGCCAACCACCTACACCACATGTATGCCAAACATTTTTGTCATGTGTCTACCAATCATTCATTCCATGTGCATGCCAACTAGGGGTGCCAAGGGTTTGGTTTGGTTTGGGTTCTATCCAAATCAAATTGAACCAATAGGTTGAGCAATTAGACCAAGTCGAATCCAACCCGACCTAAATACAAACTAAATCAGAAATCTAGTTTGGTTCGATTTTTTTGATTTTCCTTAGTTTGCCTTACTTATTGGAACATAACTAGATAAGGGGCGAGAAAGAAAAGAGATTTAAGTTGGACGGTCAATTTTTCTTGAGAATTTTGGTTCAGCTTGATGAACTAAACCGAACAAAAAATGTATGAAATTTTGGTTTGGTTTCAGTTCGATTCTGATGCCCCTAACGCCGATTGCTTGTATGTGTTTGTCAACCACTTCTAATGCACAACTCTTTGTTTCCCTCTTAAATAGCAAATATCCATTCCAGTTATGTAAAATTTGTAAGAAGGTCAATGCCAATCTCACACGTCAATCCTCCTCTTGGCCAAACCTATGCCAATTACTTGTTAGCATAATTTGCAAGGGACCTTATAATTATAAAGTCAATATCCTACATAAGGTTGATGCTCCACAAAATTATTATCTTTTTCATGGCCATTTTAAGGTGCTTACATTTACTCTCATCATTAGATTGTATGATAAATGTAATAAGATCGAGCAATTGAATGTTTATTGTCATCTTAGATTATTCTACATATTTGATTTTGCTTTTTCTTTCTCTTGCTTTGACTTCACTTCTTGATTGAACTTTTCTTCAACCTAAGGTTGTGAGATGATATTGAGATGTTGAATCATTTCTCTTTGGAATAAGTGCACTAATAGTTCTAAAATTTGTCACCCTCATCAAAGTGTATTTGAGTCTCAAAAATTTTAAAAAATGTAATCAAGCCTTAAAACTTGTCATGAAAGTGTGATCAAGTCTTAAAATTTTTAAAATGCCCACTCTAGTCCTAAAACTTATCACGAAAGTGCAATTGAATTCTAAAACTTTCAAAAAGTACAATCAATGGAAGGATTTAAGAATCAAGTTAATAAGCTTTAAAATCTTATTACGCTTTTTCAAACTTTTAGGATTTACTTGTACTTTCGTAATAAGTTTTAGGAAAATATTACACTTTTTGAAAGTTTTATGACTCATTTGAATTTTTGTAATAAGTTTTATGACTTTTAATGTACTTATTTCTTTCTCTTCCTTATCTACTCTGGGCCCATTTGGTTTGACTTTGAGGAAATGCCCTTGGGAGAATGCAAATATCTTTGAGGTAAAAGGGTTTTCCGAAATGTTGTACTGTTTGGTAAATTATAGTCTGAAATAGCATTGAACTGCAACTTTAACATAAATATCATTTGCAAAACTAATATTTGTAATGGGCTTTTACTTTTATTTTTACTTTTTTTAAATCTAAAAATCAAATCCGACAACCGGCGGCCAGATCTGGCCGCTTGAGGTCGTAACGGCTAGATTTGGTGGCTTGAGGTCACGTGGACACAGGCGGCATCACCTGGTTCGCGTGGAACCAGGCGACATTGCTTGGGTCCGCGCACGCTAGGCGAGGGTTGCGAGTCGCGCCACCCCCAGACAGTGGTCACTAGGGATGTGCGACCCTCAGGTGGCGGCGGCAACTGCCGGAGAAGCCCGATGGGCGGGGAAGAGAAGAAGACAGGGGGAGAGACGATGAACGGTGACGCATTGCATTTCCAAAATGCCCAATGCTCAAAGCACCCTCTCCCCAGCATTTGGCTTTCGGCATTGAGAATGCCCACATTTGGCAAATGAGCATTCAAAAACACTTGCCAAACACAAAAAAAAATTTCCTCAAGGGGCTTTGGGGACTCAAAGCCCATTGGGAAAGCCCAACCAAATGGGGCCTCTATGCTATATCAAACTTCTAGTTTCATTCGGTCTTAGTTTTTTCTTTTCCACAATTTTGCCTTGCCCCCAACTAGGATCCTAGAATTTTGGGAAAATTTTTTTTCCAAAATGTCCTCAATCTATTGTTCAATGACAAATTTATTTCTAAACTTTTCAATTTGGTCAATTTAATTTTAAACCTTTTGATGATATACCAAATTAGTCATTCCAACCAATTCGATCAAATACCTTCATATTGACGATATTTATTTATTTATTTTAATTTTCTTTTTTATTGATTTTCCAAAAAAAAAAATGGGGGTATACACATGGTTAGTGGCTCACTAGCCACAAGCAAGGGACATGACGACTTTCTCACCTTGCTAGATCCATGCGAGGGCGTCGCGACCCTCACACAAATTTGGCAAGAGTCGCTAGCTATTACTAAGGCTCCTGCGAACCTTGCTAGCCCTTTCGAGAAAACAAATAGTGAAAAAGGAAAATGAAAAAAAAATCATAATATTTATAATTTTTTTAAAAAACTATTATTGTTAACATCGGCTATGTCATGTAGAACCACTAGCGTCTACGTTTCAATTTTCAGCCAAAATTGACTGAAAGAATGACATTGGCTAAGGGTGCATTTGGTAACATTTTTGTTCCCATGAACAATTTATATTTAAAAATAGTTGTTCTATTTCTATTTCTCGGACGAGTTTCTAAGTAAAAAACTGTGTTTGGTAATTGCACAAATTTCTATTCTCGGAAGAAAAATGAATAGAAATGCATTTGGTATGATCTTAAAAATTTGAAATGCATTTGGTATGATCTTAAAAATTTTCATTCCCATTTTTTCCATTTAATTATAAAAATGTTAGTGGAGACCTAACAATTCATGTTTGAATAAGACTAGACTTTTGTAAAGATTTGATTGATCAAGATATTATAAGATTACTTATAAAAAAAATCCAATGTAATGGTAAGTCAAAGATGGATGGCTGGAAATGGCATTAGAGAATCTCATTGATTTATAACTCATATAGGAGGTTGACAGTAAATCTTTGGGCATTACAACAAGCAAATGCATAAACCTTTTGAACTTTTTTAGCTTAAAGTATAAGAGCAAACATTGCTGGGTAGAATGGGCAATGACGGAACAATTGAGGATGGAGGCAATCTTTCACGTGCTTATTTGCACAAACTCATCCAATTTTCAAGCAAATTACATCGGAAATTCATGAATCACTGGCTTATTCGGCTGCAATGAATACAAGATAAATAGTAATGCAAAAGACTTGTTCAAAGCCATTTAATTTTCTATTAAAATAGAATTGCAGATGATCCTAAAGATGACCAGAGTCGCCAAGTTTTTGCAACCTAGCATTGTCTCTAAAGAAAACAATATTAAAAAATCCATGTAGTAAAACCATAGAAGCTTATTCAATTTTGAATCCAATTTTTATCAAAAGATTTTTACATTTTTTATGCTAAACTAATTTTAAACTAGAATTAACACTAAAATCTAGTAAAATTACTCAATATCTAATTTATAATTTTTCCTCTATTTTTGAATTTTTTTAATATTTTTATTTTGCTATTCCAAAAAATGGGGACAGGGATTGGGTCGGGAGACCAAACCGTGTGTCGATTGTGTAAAGATGAGTATTAGGTTATGTTGAGCTTATTTTTCTAAATGGTCTAATTTCTCTTCTTTTTTTCCGGAGAACAAAGACATAGGTTTTTACACTTTTTATTTCTTTTCCAAATCTATTATTTGGCCACTAATCTATTTTGAGGAATTCAAAATTAGTTAACGTTACCAAATGAATTTCTTTTCTTTTTCCATGTTCCACGGAACAAAATAACAAAAAAAATAGAAAAATGGAATGGTCATCATATATGGTCAAATATTGAAAAGTTTAAAATTAAATTGATCAAATTAAGAAATTATAACATAAAAAGCCATCGTGTAATTGGTTAAGAACTTTTTGATAATTACCCAACTTTTTGTTTGGCACTTTTCTCATCATGCAACCTTTACACTTGCTGCTTCTGGGTCTTCGTCAAATCTAACCCATGCTTCAAGGGATTCATCTGCTTCTTGAACCCCGCCGAAAAAGCTCTTACCGACAAGTGAATCGGTAGTTATGTTAACCGATCTAGATGGAGTATTCACATTATTCTTCATAGCTAAGAACCTCATGCCTCCATTATTGTGCTTACAAGTCATCGTCGACTCGGACTTGGATTTAGAGCCTCAAAAAGGACATTCCTAGAAGGCCCTCGTGCCCTTTGCTGGTTTGGTGAATGTCAGACCCTACAAGCCTGGCGGTAAGGTTGAGAATACCAACCTTGATATGAGACTAGTATTTTTCTGTGATAGATAGGGATTGCCATCCTTGAACTTGGGCGTCGGATTGGCATCGAGTGCACATATGTTCTAATATCATACTTACGTTTACCTTTAATACTAACCCTCCGTTCTTTCCTTTTTTCCCGCAAATTTCAGCCGTCCACTTCAAATTGCTCCTTTTTTTTTTATCACCTTTCTGGATGGAATACAATTATTAGTGTCATGGCTCCAAGAATGGTGCCACTTGCAATATTTATTTAGATTCTGTACAATACAATTATTAGAGAAGTTGGCAAGTACATTTTTCTTTTATGGTTAGAATCGGTGAAAAATCTTTCTACAAACAATAAGGTGTTTTAATAAAAACGATCTTAAAATATTATGCACTTAAGCCACATTTAGATCATGCACGTCCCTGCTAAAACTAACACATAAGTAAAGCATAAACGAGAGTGGGGAAACTCTACTAAGAACCTAGGCTGATAGCTAACTTACATGACCCGCATGCCATATCATATTTGTCAAGTAGTATTGTGGAACAATTCATGTGAACTCCAATCATCCAAAAGGCAATTTCGGCAATGTTTAGTCATTCAATGGAAAAGTAAAGGCATCTTATGCTTCGATATCCAACTTTCGATTATGTCTCAAAATGAAGAAAATGATCAATCTTTGGGCATAGGGGCATAAGAAATACTACAAAAATGGGGAGAAATTTGCTATTGAAATCTTTGAATTTTGCATTAATTACGGCGATGCATTCTATCTCTCGATAATTACATCCATACATCTGGTCAAACTTAAAAAATGAATGACATAATTTCTATTTGGGTTGTTGTGTCATTTTCAATCCATAGGACTGAGAATTTTGATCCAGAGATGCAATAGATTTTCAAGGAATCAAATGCATGAGAGTCTAGAATTTTTTTTTTTTTTCAAAAGTCCTTGTTCGGGGGAAAGAAAAAGGTCCTAACTCTTGGGTTGTTGCCGACTGCCTACAAGGAGCATTATGTTCACACTGGCAAAAAGTCCCCTCGGATTACCCGAATGATTGAAATTTAATGAAGACTTTAGAAGTGCCGCCCCAAAAATTCTTTACAATTAAATAATTTTTTTAAATTTTTTTGCGGAACAAATCTATGATGCCGACAACACTATGAATCCCTCGATCTGCCAATTTGATCTTCTAGGTGGACTAGTGAAGTGGCCTGACCACGTGAACGGCCCCACAAATCCTTCTCACATTGTCTCTGTAAGTGCTGACAACCTAAGTCCAGGGGACCCAGCAAGTGATCAACAGAGCTAGCTTTTCTCCCTGAAACTTTGTTCCCATTCTCCTAGACCAATATGATCTCCATCGATTTGGGGTGTGTGTATATGTGTGAAATAAGTTTAAAATGAATACGAAGGGGTATGCACGGGATCGAGTTTGATCGATCGATGGATATGGGCTAGTGACTCGATGCGGGAATGACATGACTTACTTTTTTGCTACGCATAATTTGTACAGTCTACTCTCTTCTGACTATTATACAAATGAACATATGCTAATTTGAGCTAGTGATTGGTAGAAAAAAGGATGGCACAATAAGTTTTTAAAGAGACAAGTTGTTAATTGTTATTGAAAAGTGAAATCTTAATCGTTAAAAGATAAGGAAAAAGTCAAAAGAATAAAAATAAAAATAAAAATCAATCTAAATTAAATCTATGTGTATTTAAGCCGAAAGTGGGTTTTGTCACGCTTTTAAATTTCCCTTTGAGATAACATCTACGTGTTACTTTAATATTGTAATGAAGTTTAAAAAAGAAAAAGTAAAATTGGCCCAAGAAAAATTATATAAAAGTACAATAAAAAAGTTAACTATGCACTAAAGATCGCATTTAGTGAGATTATTAAATTTTCCCTACAGGGCAACAAACAACCAACTTCGTCTGTCTCCCACTTCCATTTTCTAAATTTTAAGTTAATATATATGTTTTGTTATTGATAGCAAAATGCTCATTCGATGTTTATTTTTTTTTATAAAAGAATCCTTACAAACTATAAAGAAAAAGAAGAAGAAGAAGAAGAAAAAAGCATGTCGATAACTTTTTTTTCTTGATCCAAATGAATTTATAGACCATACTATTTATTTATCACGATGCTATATAAGGAATGGAAAATAATCATGCATATGTGTAGTGCGTCATGAAAATGCTTAAATCTTAATAATAAAGCCCAAAAAGAACGAGAACATAGAGATGACATTTGCCCTCTGATCAGTGAGCCCAACGAAACCCTATCTGGACCATGAGCCAGGCCTAAACTTAGAAAGTAAAAGGCTTTCTAAATTAATTTTATTCGGAATTGCTTGCTCAACCCAACAATATTGATTAACGGGGGAGATTAATTGAGGGTAATTATAGAGATTAATTTTTTGCAAAGTGACATTGTGAATATTAACCCTGCATTCACTCATGTTTATGACCTCATTTTGTAAATCGATTTAGTTAATAGTTTTTGGGGGCTTATAAGCATTCACACACCTTAGACATTGCAAGATTCAATTGAAAAATTACGAATTGAGCAAGTTCAAGGCCGACTCAAGGCATATATTTTCGAAAATTAGGAATTGACCTAATTGCAATATAGAAGAAGCGAGATATTGAAAGATATGCAATTTTTATGGATTGATACATAGTCGAGTTATGCATGCTTTGAGTTATCATGTTTGTATCACAATTTCTTGATCTAATCTCAATATATGAAAGGCAAAAGATAAGACATAGTCAAACAGTTTATCAACTCAAAGATGGAATTATAATGTAAAAGAAAAATTGCATCAATTTGAGACATTGAAATACCATCGCTGATGACAATAGAAGAACAAACTGCAACCATTTTTTTTTCTTTACAAGCATCCCGCTTTTCTAATAAATAAAATAACATAAATGGTCTATAAATTTTGACCCAATATACAATGTTGCCTTTAAATTTTAATTTATTCAATGTGGTCGCTGAATTATTGGTCAACATAATGTAGTTCTTCAATTTGCTGAAACAATATATCAAGTGTTATTTGATGGTGTTGATTATATGCTAAGTTGGACTTTTAAAAATAATGAGTTGACATGCCTATCTTTTAATCCATTTATTTTAGAAAATGAAAAAAAAATAGGGTGCTAACATGTCTATTGTTATTTGATGATATATTATGATTGTGATAAGTACACTAATGGTGCCATAAGTTGTGTACGGCGCTCACTTTGGTGCCAAAAGTTTCCGCCGGATCACTTAAGTGCCAAATCGAAGAAAAAACGCTCACTTTAGTGCCACCGGCGAGAAATTCCAGCCAAAATGATTATGTGGCTTTATATTTTTTTAAAAAAAAAAATCGATAACCCTTTAAACAACGTTGTTTTCTATCCTACTTAAGAAAACAACGTCGTTTTGCCATCCTATGTGGATGGCTTAGGAAAAACGACGCCGCATTCCTGATTTGTGATTGAAATTAGAGTTTTTTTTTTTATTCATCCTCGCCGACCAAGCTTGCTCAGCCACCGTCGCTTGGCCACCGTGCTCAGCCACCGTTGCTCGGCCACCGTGCTTGGCCACCGTCGCTCGGCCACCGTCGCTCGGCCTCGCTCGGCCACCATGCTCGGCCACCATGCTCGGCCACCGTGCTCGACCACCATCGCTCGGCGAAGAAGTGATGGGAAAATAGGAGGCGAGGGTAGCGGAGGAGGAGGAAGAAGGGGGATTGAAGGTGCAGAGAGAGAGAGAAGACGAGGAGTGCGAGGGAAACAAGGAGGGCGTAGATGGAGATGGTAGATTGGGCTCTGTTCAAAGAGTGGCTGGTGCTGGTGTTGTTCTTCGAGGAAGAAGACGCCGTTGCCATGGCTTCTCTCTCTGTTGGTGTTGCTCTTCGGGGAAGAAGATGACATCGCCATGGCTTCTCTCTCTGTTGGTGTTGTTATTCGGAGAAGAAGATGATGCTGCCATGGCTTCTCTCTCTCTGCGCTGGTGTTGTTCTTCGGCGAAGAAGACAATGCCGCCGCCATGGCCTCTCTCTCTCTCTCTCTCTCTCTCTCTCTCTCTCTCTCTCTCTCAATTTGGGGATTTAGGGTTTCGACTTGGGGTTTAAGACACCAAACGACATCGTTTGGTGGTTTATTTGCTGACTGGACTCTCCGGCGAGCCACATCAGTGTAAAAAATTAATAAAAGAAGGCCACGTTGGATTTTCGGCGGTTCAGATCGGCATTGGCACCAAAGTGAGCGTTTTTCAAATTTTTTGGCACTTAAGTGATCCGACAGAAACTTATGGCACCATTAGTGTACTTATCCCTATTATGATTTGAGATGAACTTATTATTTGGATAACCCATGTGTAACCTTTTTTTTTGTCCACCTTTCAAACATAACGAATTGGAAGTTGCACGATAAAAGGATGACATTGAATGTTTTCATATAATTTAGGGATTATATTCAACATCTATCAATAGTTTAACGATCATATGGAATAAATTAAAAGTTTAGAGATGTCATTAGATATTAGACCAAAATTTATGGATCAATTGTGTCAATTTCCCTTTCAAATATGGGCATGCATAGCACGGCTTGTTAACTCGTAGCTTCCTTCCTTACAATCAATTAATCCATCCTACTTGGACATCTTAATGTAGGCAACATGAGATGAATTTGAAACCACAACCAAAGTACCAAGCTCACCAGCAAGCGCTTGGAGGATCCCTCCTTATAGAAGAGCCCACAAGCACTCGCGATCTTTACTACATTTTGTCAAAATTCCGACTTGAGTGTTGGAGAGTGTTGAGAAAATTGACAAAATGTCGAATTTTTCAACATGTGTTAACTGAGTATCCGAGAGTGTCAGACACGTGTCGAAGTGTCCAACACGACACGAAGGCTCTGGGAGAGTGTTGGTGCTTTATAGCAGCCTATCAATTTCGTGGGTCCATCTCCTTCAGCGCCACCTCTTTGCAATACCCGACGTCGGCTCCTCCTCGGCACGGAGGCGTGATCAGTGGTGCAAAGCCCTTGCTCCTACCCTAGCGCCCTGCGGCCTCAGGCCCACATAGATTCTCATTGGTGATCTCGCAATTGGCAAAGTTGATTTTGACTGGCCCAATGTTTATTTCCCCTTTTCAAACTTTCTTCCTTTCTTCTTTTCGATTACCAATTTGCCTTTTTCATTTTTAATCGAATCGATGACCATTCCCCCGCTTCTACCAGGAAATATTTTTTGCCACCCGTAGCGTTAGTTCCTTCATTATTGACCTCAATTTCAATTTCTCAGTTAAATCTAGATTTCCTAATGTCATGCCTCATACCTCATTCTCTCTTCTATGTTAACTAATGCTGCGTCACAATTGCAACTAATCTCCCTCTTAACAAGAGCCCTCGCTGCAGTTTAGCATGGGTTTTCCATGGCAGTGGAGGTGCTTGCTTTGCGTTTTGTCTCCATGGCGTTTTGTTGGCTGTCTGTGATGAGGCTGATGGGTCATTGGGGGCAGGTGAGATTCTTGATGATCTGGGCTCTTCCTGGACACCATCACTTGACCTGACATGAAATCTATTATGTAAGCAATTAAATGCCTATCGATAGCTAGACAATGGCCCTTTCCAATAAATAAAGGAAGACCTTGCTTTTTGTCTTGCTGATTGGTCATTCCTCTTCGATAGTGAACATATTCATGTCAAGTACTGGCCAGAAAAGAGAGGAAATCATATTCAGCATGTCACCTCTATCTGCCTTAGATGAGAGATTGATACACCACACCACAGCACTGAGAGGGTCGGGCCACACTAAAGTTGATATCATGTTAGAAAATCTGAGCCCAAAGACTTAAATTAAAAGGTGAAAGGAGATCACGTGTATACAGAGAGTATATAAATTTCATAGACAAACGATGTGAAATATTTTAATAACACTTGTATTGTAATCCTCAAAAGATGACCGATATAAAGGGCATAGTAGCCTCTTTTTGTCATCTCGAGTATGAAAAATACTGTTACAGCCATATAATTAAGTTACAGGCTTGTGCTTTCCAATTTGATTTCCCATTCCAATGGAGACCGTGTGGCCTACTTTTATACTTAGTTGCTACCACAATAGCTATGCCTCTACAAATTCAAATCAGCACTTTTAAGCAAGGCAAGCACCGCTAGTGGTTGTTTTTTGTCATCCGGGTTTGAACTATCCATCACGTTTAAGGTCATTTAACTGAGTTTCATTTTTCAAAGCTTTTTGCATTGTTTGTCGGTATCACCCCAAGAAAACAAATTTGCATACTTAAGTAAGTACTATCTCATTCACGGGATCATCAGGTTTTTGCTGTATGAAGTGATGACCAGTCGGCTACTCAAAAACTCCGGGATATCTTGTAATTGAGAAAACGAAATGTAGTTGTAATGTAAAATGCCACTCAAAATTTGTGTCCGTTACACCGGAAGGTGACCTAGATTCCGACGATGATTCAGCTTTCAAAGTGATATTTCATTGCTTAACACACATCTCCAATCGTATTGGTAGATTCACGTATAGAGCCTTCTGATTCTGCATCAAGGACACATAAAATCTCATTCTATTACTTTATGCTGTTCCTCTTTTATAGACTTTTCGAACTCCTAGCCTCAACCCTTGAATTTAGATCGATCACTAGTACTTATCTTGTTGATAGTGCTAAGACTCGGTCCGGTCAGAAGCAAGAACACCGACTCTAGTCCGTTTAATGCATGGAAGAAGAAGAAGAAAACATAAGCAAGGTCCATCCACAAAACTCGCTCGTTGAGAAAAGATTAAAGGGTTCGGACATGGCCATGAAAGTTCTTCCCTCGAATCGGTCCAATGTGAACCGAGTGATCCAAATCGCCGGATACCCTCGAGTCCTGTCTTGGAATTATCAAGCCCGATAACTCCGATCACTTGATCCGACATGTATCGTGCCAGGGCAAATGCTTTCACCCGCAATAAAAGGTGTCGCATTATTGAATCAAATCGTGCTCGCTTGCCAGATCTACATGTGCGACCAAAAGGAGACCGAGTTTTGGACCATGTAGCCGTCACTATTAGTACATCCAAAGATTCCCCACACGAACTGGGCCCAAGCCTCGTCTCAGAGGCCGCAAGCTAATGCCTTACTGGACCACTTCCTATGGGCCTATGGGCCCACTTACAGCTGTTTGTTTTCTCTTTTGTCCTCCTCATTGTTTTGATTTTGATTTTGATTTTTTTTTTTTTTTTGGCCGGAGTTTTGTTATGCAGTTGTAGAAAGCACATGCGAGGCAATGAATGATTTTTCCATTTCCAGAACGAAAGAGCAATTCCCGACCGACGCTCCCTGCCTAGCACAAGACTATGTAAAAGTCAGCATTTATATGATCTGCTCTGTACGCTTCGGTTCATTATACATTCATTAAATAGTACATTATCTTGTACATTGATTGGGCGGGGTCCTGGAAGTAGATGTGAAATGGTCGAAGCATTTGGAATTTTGCGAATTTTCAGTCCTGAATCGGGAGGAGTAAGTTCTTGAAGATGACCCGAGAGGTGAATAGCTTTCAGATTTGGAATGGCGTGGGTAGGCCCTTCGAAAATTAGGTGGCAAATTAATGGACAGCAAATTTTCAGGAGAGCTCCCACAAGAGGGACCGCATCCAAAAGATGAAAAATATATCATCTCTCGTTGACTGGGAGTGAATTGCTAGAGCTTGTCCTTATTAGCTAATCTATATTTCTATGGCAATCAAGATTAACTAGACTCCACATAGGGGTATGAATCTAGTCATATTGGGCCACGCGCGTATTAGACATACTTGTATTAGCTAACAGCAATTTATAGTGAGTTTATAACTACTTCTGAGCTGATAGAATGAAACAGTATGTGCAAAATATGATTTTTTTTTTTTGATGAAGACCTTGGGTTATACTGACAATTAGGATTGGCTAGACTACACATGGGGGCATGAATCTAGTCATATTAGACCATGCACATATCAAAACAGTATGTGCAAAATATGATTTTTTTTTTTAATAAGACCTCGGGTTACACTGGCAATTAGGATTGGCTAGACTACACATGGGGGCATGAATCTAGTCATATTAGACCATGCACATATCAAAACAATACGTGCAAAATATGATTTTTTTTTTAATAAGACCTGAGGTTATACTGGCGATTAGGATTGGCTAGACTCTACATGGAGGCATGAATTTAGTCATATTAGACCATGCACATATCAAACACACTTGTATTCGATAATAGCAATTTTTGCGGAGTTTATAACTACTTCCGAACTAGTGGATGAAACAATAGGCTTGGAATATGATTTTTTTTTTTTTTTTTTATGAGACCTCTGGTTATATTGAGAATACACCATCGGATATCTTTGTATTTTTGTGCAATACGGAGTATGTGACTTTCATTCGATTCAATCATCCTCTCACATGTATATACACTCACATGTATCGATCAAGAATTTATCATTCGATTGTACATACTGAAAAGAATTATTAGAGCTTCAAAAGGGATTTATTTGATTGTACCTTTAATTACCATATTAGCAGAGAACGTGATAAGAGAATTTTCTGGGTGTAAATTCCAAGATAGAAAAGAGTTACACTAGAAGTTATTGCAGTCTCTCGGTCTGCTCAAAGAAATTAATGCATAGTCTAATTAAATTCTCCTAGGAAAGCCAACCAAAGAGAGAGAAAGAGGGAAGGGGGCGGGGGGGATCTCACCACGTTCTCATCAGTTATAAAACATCTTGTCGGTAGTATTTATATTAGTAGTAAGTTGAAACTAAGATTTTCATAATCCAAGGTTTAAATAAAAAGAAAAAGGAGGCTTTAGTTTTAATTGATTATAATTAAAGTAGATGAGCAGTGATATGATGACTGCATGTTTTGATTAATCATGTGTTTGGTCTGCCATGCATATGCGGTTCACTAAACTATGATTATTACTAGTAAACACTCTTATCTACAGACGTAGATGTAGATCTTGCAGATTGACCCCTAACTAGGAAGTTCACGTGGTATGCTTAAAATATTATTTAAACTTTACAAAATTGTGACAAAAAAATTACATGTTATTTACGTGTAAATATTTATATAATTACGAAAGTTATATGTATATGTGTTTTGAGTAAAACAAAATCAAAATGTGTTCACCGCAATATTCAAATTAAGCAAAAGTATAGTGTAAAAGTATAGTAACCCACCAATAACAGGTGAAGTTGGAGGAAGTCCTAATTTGAACACGCGCTTAATCGGATCATATTATCTGTCTGTTCTATATACAAAGCAAACTTTCAAATTTAGCGTCAACTTTTCAAATGATCGAAACAACTCTTAGTTTCATTAAAAAAAAAAAGTAAAGAGAAAATTAGGTATTATTGTAAATTTAAATTGATAACTTTAATCAGATATGTAATAAATGATTAAATCTCATATCTCACATCTATCCATATATCCATTAATGTATTCTCTCATTAACGACAGTATTCATCTCTTATCTGCTATATGCAGAGCATGCCATAGATCTACTTCCACTCTTATCTCACATGCAATGTTACGCGTGGCAATGATTATAGTACAAGTTGTAGTATCAAGAGACAAATCATATAACGATATATTGTAATGGAAATGCTAAATAAGGAAACAACTAAGTAAGCAAGCGACTTAGGGTGTGCATGGTAACGCTTCTTTACCGGATAACAATCTCTTTTCAGAAATAGTTCTTTTTATTTTCTACTCGGGAATAATTTTTAAGTAAAATAAGGTGTTTGGTAACTAAACAAAATTTCTATTTTTGAAATAGAAAAAGAATATAAATGTATTTGGTACAATTTTTTATTTTTTGTATTTATTTGTTTTTTATTTTCGCTCACGAGACCACCAACCGCCGCCCGTTGCCATTTGTCGCCCGTTGTTGTCGCCTGCCGCCCTTTGCCATTGGCCGCCACCGCAGGACCATCGTCGCACGATTGCCGCCCATAGCTCACCGATTGTCGCCTCCCGTGGTTGCCTATCTACTGGCGACCGCGAGAGGCGATGATCGGTGGGTTGTGGGTGGCGATCGTGCGGTGGTGGTCGGTGGCTGGCAATCCTACAATGGCGGTAACGATGGTCAGTGGCGGTCATCGAAGGTCAGGGGTTGTCGGTGGGTTGTGGGTGGCAGCGACGACGATCAAATGGCGATGGCGACGATGGTCGCTGCCAATGGGGCGATGGTCGGTGACGGCCAACCATCGACGACGGTGGCCACAACCGGTCGAGGTGGCCAGCGGTTGGCAAGCGGCCACCCAAGGCCGCAACAAGCAAGAAAAGCAAAAGAAAAAAAAATTGACTTATTTCTAGAAATTGTTCTCAGGAATAAGAAGTTACCTTCTTTTTTTTTTGTTTTTTTTTATTTCTGTTTAAAATCTATTCTCGGTAACAAAAAAATAGATTTTTTATTCCCGGGAACAAAAGTTTTATCAAACAGATTTTTGTTCTTTTTATGTTTCGGGGAACAAAAAAATAGAAAATTGAGAGAAATAGAAACGTTATTATGCAAGGCCCTTATAGGTCGCCATTATGCAAAAAGAAAAAACTGTCTTTATCAATACTTAGAATAAACCTATAATTGCGAGCTTTAATGATGTAATTACGTAATTATGGGACTTCCCTAGGCTCACCACCTGCCTCACTTGGGGCGCGTTTGGTAACGATTCTGTTCCCGGGAGCTGATTCTGATAAGAACTGATTCTTTTTGATTCGTTCCTGAACCGATTCGAGTAAAAACACGTGTTTGGTAACCGTTCAAAATTTTTGATTCTGGAATAGAATTGCGTTTGGTACCGTATTAATTGATTATGTTCCAAATTAATTTCTTTTGATTTTTAAATAAATTTTAAATAATTTCTTTTGATTTTTAAACAAATTTTAAATAATTTCTTTACTTTTTTACCTTTTTCTTTCTTTTTTCCTTTTTTTTTATTTTTCTTTTTCTTTTTCCCCTTTTTTCCTATTCTTCTTCTTCTTCATTTGGCCGGTCGCCGGACCGGCGACCGCCAGACGAGGGCCGGCGACGCTCACCGGAGCGCCGCCCGCCCGGCGAGGTCGGCCTTCGTCGGCCGAGCCTCGGCCGGGCCCGGGCGAGGCTCGCCCAGCCCCCGCCGAGGCTCGGCCTCGCCCGATCCGGCGAGGCCGAGCCTCGCCGGCGGGCAGCCGCCTCGCCCGGCCTCGGCGAGGCCCGCCTTGGCCACCGGCGAGGCCGGGCGAGGCTCGCCCGCCCACCGGCGAGGCTCGGCCTCGCCCGGGCCGGCGAGGCTCGCTCGCCACCGGCGAGGCTTGCCAAGCCCCGTCGGTGGCCAGTCGGCCTCGCCGGTGGCCGGGCTTGCCTCCGGCGAGCTCGCCGGACCTCGCCCGGCTTGGCGAGCCTCCGGCGATCTCGCCGGATCGGCGGCCGGCGGCGGACCGGCGACTGGCGGCGGCGGCAGGCGGCGGTGGACGGCGGCGGGCGATGGCGAATGGCAACCGAGATGTTGAAAGAGAAGAACAAGGTTTTACCGTGTTGATTCTTTTTTCTGATTCTCGGACGAGAATCAAATTTTTTTTTATTCTCAAATCTTGTCCAAAATTGTTCCCGGGAACAAAAAATTTACCAAACGCGATTCTCGTCCCAAACTGATTCTGGGAACAAAAATCGGGAATCCGACACTGTTGGGCAAGTTGCCAAACAGGCCCTTGGCTTACGACATAGAAGTTTCTTCCTTCATAGGTTGAGATCTTAAGATATGGATTAGGTAGCATTGGAAAAGACAAAATGTAGTTAAATATGAGTTTTACCAACTCTTGATAAAACCTTTTCTTTTGGCAGCAACCTGAGCGCATTGGGTGGAGTGAACGCCAACTAAGATACCCAAAGATCGCACGAGATTAGGTCAAACCCTCCACCAAACTTGCATCTACTCACTAGTCAACTCTTTTGACTGACTCAACGTGATAATTTTATCTATATTCTGGACAGGAATCCAGTTACTATCAGGGCCTCAATCTAATATAATCAAATTGGGTGGATATATTAATATTCAAGCAACCACTTGCTATTAGAATTTTTATTTTTTATTTTTCAGGAACAAGAAAATGCAATATCGGGTTGAACCCTTAAATGCTCGCGTTGAATATAATTGGGAAAATGTCACAAATAGTCCCTATATTTTCACTCAATGTCCAATTTCATCCCTGAACTTTGGATCGGCTTAATTTGGTCCCTGAACTATTGATAAAATGTCCAATCTTGTCCTTGAACTTTCGAATAACTCAATTTGGTCCCCGAACTATTAATAAAATGTCCAATCTAGTCCCCGAACTTTCAATCGGCTCAAGTTGGTCCTTGAACTATGATGAAATGTCCGATCTAGTTCTTCGTTACTATTTTTCTTTTTCTTTTTTCCATTTTTTTCCATTTTTTTTCCTTTTTTCCTTTTTTTTTTCCGCTTTCCCTCCGCCGGAGCCGGCGGAGGGCTTGCGTCCGGCGAGGGAGCCCCTCGCTAGATTGGCGAGGGCCCCTCGCCAGTGTCCCTCACAAGCGGGCAAGTCCCTCGCCGATCTTGCGATGGAGCCCCTCACCCGACGCCGGCGAGGGCGAGGGCGAGGGGCTCTCCCTCGCAGATCTGGCAAGGGGCCGTCCTCGCTAGGGTCTGCAAGGGAGAGTTCCTTGCCGGCGTTAGGCGAGGGCGAGGGCGAGGGCGAGGGGCTCCCTCGCCGGCGTCCCTCGCAAGCGGGCGAGGGGCTCTCCCTCGCAGATCTGGTGAGGGAGAGCCCCACGCAGACGACGACATCGGGCGAGGGCGAGGGCGAGGGCGAGGGGCCCTCGCCGGACGCCGGCCCTCCGCCGGCTCCCGAGAAGGGAAAGCAAAAAAAAAAAAAAAAGGAAAAAAAGGGAAAAAAAGGAAAAAAGGGAAAAAAAGAAAAGAAAAATAGTAACAAATGACTAGATTGGACATTTCATCATAGTTCATGAATCAACTTGAGCTGATCGAAAGTTCAGGGACTAGATCGGACATTTTATTAATAGTTCAGGGATCAAATTGAACCATTCGAAAGTTCAGGACTAGATCAGACATTTTATCAATAGTTCAGGGACCAAATTGAGCCAATCAAAAGTTCAGGGACGAAATTGGACATTGAGTGAAAATTTAGGGACTATTTGTGACATTTTCTCAATATAATTATTAGCTTAATTTATTGAGTGTGTGGATCTTGTTCTTAGATGCGCAAAACGGTTCTCCTTTGCCACGATTAAAACAAATAAATTGCATAGCAATTGTCCAAATTCGGACCATTGGATTTGTTCTTAACATATTTTGGCTTCCCTTTTTTACGTAATATTTCATCAGGTCAAAGAAAAAACGCTAGATAATTATTGAGCAAATCACGCCATCTCTCTTGACCTCATGTTTGATGACAAACGTGTAACAATCAATTAATAACTTCAAATTTGGTTGAAGTGACTTTTGCCTTTTCGATCAGTGTTAAAGTCCCCCCTTTTTTTATCCCTGCTATCGTGCATTGATAAAAATACTTAGATTTTCGGCTTCTATCAGGTAAAAACATTTTCATCATCTGCTTATTTGGCATCTTTTCATTATTATTTGATTATCGATACGGCCTGTGAATCATCATTTGCACACAGAAAGATGATTATTTGACAAATCAGATTCATACAAATACATATGATGTTTGATTGATTTCTTAATAGATAGATGAAGTGCTAATATACTTCAACTGTTAGATACAATATCTTTGTAGAATACCATAATTTAGATAAACATATTTCAATGAACAAGATTGATTATTTATAATCAACGACTAAATTTAAGCTAATACTAATATTATTTTCATATTCTATTATAACAACACCAATATTTTTTTTTACCTACTTTTAAGAAAAAAATATCAGTTTGTATCGTTTCAAAACTCATATCGTCATAATTTTTCGTTTCATATATTTGTAATGGAGGTCAACGCCATGTCGTTTTTTTTTTCTTTTGTTTTGAATATTAATTTGATTTATCTATGGCTAGGTGTTCTTCGTATGTTTATCAGATGCTTTATTTTTGTTAACCCGGTGCAAAGATATGACCTTTTAGACTTTTTCTGTTCTAACTCAATTTACCTGCTAAAATCATGAGCCGTTGGATTTCTCAGAGCTCTGAAGTTTTAGTGTTGCATCTCCTAGTATCATCACGATAAATTAGACTAGTTAATTGTTGCATGATTTCTTCACTATATCACCTATGAATCACCTCATTCGCAATATGGCCAAATATGAGGAAAAAAACCACTTCAATTAGTATATAATTCAGAATAAAATACACACACGATCATTTGTACCACTTACAAAAAAACGAATGAAATGATAAATATTTTTATTCTTATAAAAACATTTGGACCTAAATTGTTGTCGATAATGAAAACATTTTATATTGATTATAGACGATCAATTTTAAGATTTTTTTTTAAATTATTTATTTCTCATTAAGCAAATGAAGAATAATGTCTTTTCTCGGATTAAGAAGAGGGAAAGGGGAAAGCACTAGTGGGGGCAAAGTCTCCATGATTTTCAGGAGAACTTAGGAAAGCAAGGGCTTTTTGCATAAGACGGTGATGGTGACGGGGGGCCTCCCACCACTCATGGTTGAAGTTAGATACAAGTCAACATCCCCTCCGTTCTCGGTTTGGATACATTGGAACTGAACACTTCCTCACCAAATAACCCACAGAAAGAAAAAGTAAAGAAGCAACGTTAAACTACCCTCATTTAAATTTTACATTCACAGCTACCAAAATCCATTTGGTGTGATGGATTGTTAGGGTTGACTTTTTCCCTTGATTTTCTTTTTGATTTTCAATTCACAGCTAAATAGTAGGACCCACCACCATAATACTCCAAGTAAGAATCCCTAACGACGTTTCTAAACATTTCTTAACTTCTCCCATTGATGGATCGCCACTTAAATGCCGGCTGCGGATAATAACATAATTCATTGAAATTTGAACTTATATTTAATAAGGAATTACGGTACTGTCCTCAATTGGAGGAATTGTGTTGACCTGTGGTTGATGACAGTGTCGTAAGGCGTGTCGATCCAATTGTTGGCATTTAACGCATCCTCACTCACTTCATGCGCGGGAAGCTACTATACTTGCCTAGTTAGGATCTTGCAATCCTTACGTTGCATCTATTTTCATCATCGTAAAGCCTCATAATTTCCTGTCTATCTTTATCTTCTCGATAAAAAGCAAATATGAGGACAGTGTGGGATGTCTCACTTTAGGATAGTTTTTAGTTTGTTTCGTCAATGAGCCTATTAAGGACCTGCTCAAATCCAAGGATTCATATATATGAAGAAAAAAAACATATTAATATTAGGTTTTTTCACTGTCAATAACGCGTCATTCTTATGAGTTAATGACACGTTTTTGACCGTGGAAAAACCCATTATACGTTGTCTTTTTTTTTTTTCCTTCATATACATGAATCCAATTAACACGTTGTCAACCACGGAAAACCCCCGCAAGAAAACGACTCACGGCTCGGATTGTCATGGCGTCCACGTCCTGGTCCCTCTCTGCCCCCGCCCGCCTTGACCCAACCCCCATCCCAAACGAGCCCCAAAACGGCGCCGTCCCGCGGAGCAGAGGAAGATCTCCGGGGGCAGCTTCGTCCATTCACCGCGGGCCCCACCCCAAAACCCCGTGGAAGTCTGGGGGAAGGAGGAAGCAGCAGCAGCAGCAGCGAAGAGAGAGAAAGAGAGAGGAGAGAGAGTGAGGCGACAATGATCTCTCCCCCGTTGCGCCCTCACACAACAGGAGAGAGAATACCGTGCAGAGTTGGCAATCTCTCCCCACACACTCTCTCTCTCTACATCGGCAGTTAAGCAGCTCCATTCTCTCTCCACCTACCCAGAGATTCTCTCTCTTCCTTCACTGATCGTTACTTCACTCCTCCTCCTCGGCGCGCGCCCCGTTGCTTTCCCTGCCCCCTCTCCCCCCCTCCGGCCCAAGACTATTAGAGAGAGAAAGTAGAGAGAGAAAGAGGAGGAGCCAGCTCTGCTAGTTCCGCCAGTTCTGCTAGTTCTGCTAGTCTTGGTAGCTCTGCTAGTTCTGGTAGCTCTGCTAGCTGCTGGTGGTGGTGGTGAGGAGGAGGAGGAGGAGGAGGAGGAGGAGGAGGAGGTTGAAGGGGAGAGAGATGCCGCTGGTGCGGTTCCGGGTGAGGAACGAGTACTCCCTGGGACGGCCGGAGCTCCACACCGACGCCGACCGGGAGGATCCCAAGGCCGTCCTCGACGGCGTCGCCGTCGCCGGCCTCGTCGGGATCTTGCGCCAGCTGGGCGATCTCGCCGAGTACGTTCCCCCCCCCTCTCTACTCTACCTCTCTCGCCGGCGCCGGCAGTTCGGGGAACTCGAGCGCCGGAGGCCGCCGGGCTTAGGTTTTCCTATTTGGTTTCGGTTATTGGGTTTGGTGGGTTTTTTTTTTTTTTTTTTTTTTTCGCTTTGTTCTCTGTTCTCGCGCTTGCATGCTCGAAGAGAGCGGCGAGGGGGACGACTGGAAGTTCATGGGATGGGGGGGGGAAATGGAAATTGCTATGCGGGGAATGTCTGTTGTTCGGTTCATTGAATTCGTGCTGCGATTTGGGCTCTTTTCAGTTTCGGGAAGCTCGATTCGGGTCGTTCGATTTGATGAAGCAAGCTCATTTGATGACTCGAGCTTGATTTTTCGCGGATTGAACCTATTTACCTTGCATTCCTGCGGTTGCTCTTCCCTTTTATGATATGAATTTTTTGAGAAATTTGGAACCAGCGAGAAATTTTGAGTTTTTTTGTTGTTTTTTTCGCTTTTCTTCAACTGTCTTCTGAGACCACGTATCCTTGGACATTAGATTTGCAGCAGAGGTCTTCCATGGGTTGCAGGAGCAAGTGGCGGCGACAGCTTCGCGGAGTCATAAGCTGACGGTTCGCGCGCAGCGCATCGAAGCTGCTCTTCCTTCGCTGGAGAAGGCAATATTGGCCCAAACGAGCCATATACATTTCGCTTACACAGCAGGTGTGGCTTAATCATCTCTTCTTCTAATGCTTTTTCGTCTAAAGCTCTTGATTCCAATTCAACTCGCTTGAGGTTTGGTTCTAGAACTACGACCATGCACTTAATTGTTGTTGTTCTGAGCAGAAGTAGTCTTCTGGATTAGTCTGCATAACATAATAAGGTGCTTGTTTTCCATGAGCTTGCTTAAGTTCTATGTCGCTATCCCTGCCTTCATTTGAGTTGCTTTTTGGACTTTTTTACTTCACTATGCAATCAGTGGAGATGCCAATTTGGAAAGACGTTGAAATTGGCTGTACAAGTAGGTGCTGGGTTACTCTGACTCTTATGTTGATGCCAAATTTCCCTTGTTAAACAACTGTCAAATGAGCCTTTTGTGAGATATGCAATGGGTGCTTCAACCCAGGGCCAAAAATACCACATTGAGATTTTATAGCAAGAAACCTCTACTAGCATATTGCTCTTGATTAAATTTTGGGAAAGAAGTTTGGTAACAAGAAAATGTTGTTATAAAGTGGTGGACATTGGCAAGTGGTAGTTGTCATGATTCACATTGTGTGGACTCTGCAAAATTGTACCGGTATAACATACGCGCTCAATTAACTTCCTTATTTGTTAACTGTGAAAATCATACACATGCGAGGACTTTGAGCTGGATGTTTGTGCTGCAATATCTGGGGACTAGAAGTGCATGCAGTGACTGACACTATTCCTGAAAATTTCCTTATTCTGAATGCCTTCTAAATTGCTCCAACAATTATAAATTGTTGAACTTTAGTGAAAGTGCAATACGTTGAAAATTCTCATGCTGTGATGATCTTCCAGATGATTCCAAGCTGTCATTATTCATCTCCTTTCTGTTTGCTTAAATTGCTTTGGTTCTCATTGGAAAACAGTTGCATTGCAGGTTCTGACTGGCATGCTCGTATTCGAAATAGGAAACATCATTTTATTGACAATGACTTGCCAAGTTTTATCATGGACTCATATGAAGAGTGTCGGGATACCCCACGTTTGCACATGCTTGACAAGTAAGTCGCATCTTTCTCTGTTATTTTCTTGATCTTTTTGACAAGAGGTGTGACTAGGGATAGAAGATATTGATATATTCTGGTGCTTTTAGATTTGATACTGGTGGCCCTGGGTCATGCTTGAGGAGATATTCAGATCCGACATTTTTTAGAAGAGTTGCAGCCAGCCCTGATGAAAGAAATGTAGGAAAAGTCCGAGGAGACAAGAAGGCTCACAAGACGAAGGTGCGCGTTTTTCTAAAGGGCAGGATTACACAATGTTACTGACCTAATTATGTGATTTCACTTTTATTATGTAACTAAATAGTCTGATTGCCATCTTCTTTTATCTTCAAAGGTATATTAATTGTTGCTGTTTCTCTGTAATCGTTGCTTTAAGCAACATATCTGCATAGAGTTGTTCTACTTGATCTTATTCTAATCAAAATTTTGAAATGGACAGAAGCGAAGATCGTTCCCAAAGAATGGAGAACTTGCACGTGGTGTACCCATGGCCAACCATAGTGGGAGGTACATTTGTTGTATAATTGTAACACTAAGTCTGTTTGATGTGCATAAATTATATTTGGTTGTCAATTTGCAGAATGCGAATTGCTTCTCCAATTGCAAACAGAAAGTCATCTCCCACTGCCTCGATAGCTGATTCCACATTTAAATCAGATTTTGGAGACCATAGAAATTCATCTGATTTCAGATCTGGGTCAGGCTATGTAGAATGCATTTTCCATGCAAGTGACGACATGCCACCTGAAGAAGAGGAGTCTAATAGGTCATCCTCTTCTAGGGCGATATTACATGAGGAAACTGTTGACTCAGTTTCACCCTATGAAGAAAATCAGGTAATCGATAACTATTCTCCCCGAAAAACATCTGAGGAGTCTATCGCCTCCAAATCAGATTATGTGAGGTGGGATGAGAAGACAGAAATAATGGAGACGAGGGAGCAGAAGTATGAGGGAATGGAAGATTCAGCTACCATTTCTATGACTTCAGGCGTTGATGCTGAAGAAGCTGATAAATTTAGAAATGTCAATACCACAGATATTGATCCATGTCTTATTGCCGACACTTCAAAACCAAAATCCCGTGAGAATGAGGTGGATGATATGGATAGTGAGCTTGATAATTATGAAGATGCTCTGAATACAATTGAATCAGAATCCGAAAACGATGTTGATTATCAAACCAAACGAGAACTGGAGCAACAGTCCCCGAGTGTTGACATTGAGGAAATAAAGGTCACAGTTGACAAGCTTCCATCACATGCCTCAGATGATCATCCTTCACATCATGAATTGGACACAACTTCTTGTCTCATCTCAAATGAAGAAGTTTCTTCAGAATTACCTAAATCAGATTCCCCTGAAATTTGTGACAATGAAAATATGAGTCAAATTCCTCAAAAGTTTGTGGATTCGGATTGTTTACCGCCCATTAAAGTTGGTCAAAGTTCTGATCTTCTTGATGATACCAAAGTAGAAACTCTTGCTGGTGATGCTGCGTCTGTGATCTTTGCTCCCCAACGTAATGAAGTCACACATAACATCTGCGAGGGTCAAGAATCACTGTCAGAACATACTGGTGTTAAGTTCTGGACAAATGGGAGCTTGCTTGGACTTGAGCCAGCAAAGCCACCAGATTTTGCAGCATCAAATCGTGAATGTGGGGTGAGAAATAAGGGTGACCAATGTGATGGGAAACTAGATATATTCACTGAAAATGCTGATTCCATAGAAAGGGATGCTAGTTCCAAGTGCTCCACGTCACGCAAGATCAATGAAAACAGTCCCTCTGCAGAAAGGACTCATATTTTGTCGTCAGCTCGAGATTTAGATGCCAAGTTTGGGGAGTCAGATGATTTAGATAGACAGTGTAAGTCTGGTCACCTCAATGGAGACTTTTCGAGTCCCATCAGAGTAGTGGCCCCTGGAAGTGCATTGCCAGTTGTTCCCACGGCGAAAGCTGTGCATAGTGAATCCATACAGGAGAATGATGATAATTTATCCGGAGTTTTCGGACTTGGCCATAAGCTACTTATGAATAGCTTCCGCAGAAAAATCTCACTAGTTAGTGATGAAAAACCAAAACCATATGAGACTGCGAAAGATAATGTCCTGGAGCAGAGTTGGAGAAAGAGCGAGTCTTCATTTCATACAACTGCAGGGAGAAATTTCATCGATCAATTTCAAAGTGTTTCTCCTACGTATTCACTTCCCCCTTCCCCACCACTTGAGCACATGAAAATATCTTTCCACCCTCTTCATGGCTTCGAAGCTTCAAGACTGACCTTGAAATTTCCCAATGACAAGAACCGTCAGGAAAGCATTAATGATGCGTTTCCATCTTTCCAGTTGGTTCCAGAACCTAATGTCCCAATTCATGACGTATGTTCGGACTCTGATGACGGGACATTCTGTAGGTCATCTCTTTATATCTCAGATGACTGTCTCAGTCCTCATTCTGAGTCTAACTCAGAGCAGTGGGAATCCAGTGACACAGCCATGAGCAAGGAGCATGATCAGTTTGATGCTGTCTGCAGACTTTCATCGACAGAATCTACTTCAACCTCTTTGGAGCATGGTGGAACAAACAATAGTAAAATTCATGTCAATGGTGAATGTGAGAGTCTGCCAACTGAAGATGGTCTAGAACCTCTGCAATCCTTTTCTAGCTATGTTCATGGTCCTTCACTTGATCTTCCTAGCTTTGATTCCATGGCATCTGTGCCTATGCAAGAAAAAAATGTTGGCCGTGATGCAGAGAATTATAGGGAGAAGCATTATCCTCATCAGTCTGTGCCGCCAGCACCTCCTCCTCCTCCCGTGGATTGGCAGCTTCCAAAGCAATACTCAGATGCTGCAGAAGTTAGAGAAGAAGTATCTGAATCTCTAGATCATGATCCTGAGTGTAATAATTTTGATCAGAGTAACTTTAAGCAACCTAAACAAGGTTCAGCCTTGGAAACTGTTTATATCAGGGCCCCTGAATTGTTAAGTGGAAAGGTATCTAGTCTTTCACCTGTAATTGTCATTTTCTTTCTTCTATAGTTGCTTTAACTAAAAACAAAAGAAATTGGTGGTGCAGCTTCAGGATCAGCTGAAATTGAACGCGCATAAAGAGGCTAATCGGGCAAAGGTCAAGGAGACGGATGAAAGGGAGGATTTTCTACTTCAGATAAGAAATAAAGTGAGTACATGTCATGACTCTCCTTTTCAAGGTCCAACTGTATTAGAAAGGTGCATAAAGTATGTTTGGGTCGACTTCTTGCTTTATACTTATTGTTTATCGATTTTGCTGCATTTCTTATTGAATACCTAAAAGTTCACACACATACAGATTCAGATATTGTTATGTGGAGTCACCTAAAATTTATTTTCAAGCATCTGTTTCTAAATATTTTTCTTTTGTTTTGGTAATGATGCAAATTTGTGGAGGGAAAGCAGATAACTCCTTCCAGGGGCCCAAACACATGTTATCTTAATTGCAAATTGATGTCAGTACTGCATCTTAATATGATAAAATCCCAGAATATGGTTCTCACATTCCCTGATGTGGTTCGAGACTTGTCAGCTCAACGGTTGAGTGGTTCTCACCATTTTCTTTCCTGATGAAACTAATATATAATCAAACACAATGACAAAAGGACGGAGGACATGCCCTAAACTTAATCTCATTTTTCTTCTTTAAACTTCCATTGTAACAGTTAACAAACAAAGGAAGTATGCTTCTATTTTCTCTGTACTTCCACCTTCCTTTCTTTCCATTTTCTTTTTTCCCACTATGTTTTATCATGGTGGAGTCAATGACGATGAAATTCAATCTTTGTGGGTTATCCTGTGAAGAAAGGAGCTGCTCTTTTCTATGTTGATTTGTTTAATGCAGATAATGGAGCATTTTATCCTGAAGCGTCTTTCAGTATGTTGAATGACCAAATTTGTGCTAGTCCTATCTTAGTCTAATTTTGAGGGCGCATATTGATTGGTGGCTGTCTGAGATTTCTTGTAATCTATCGGCAAGTTAACGCAACGACTTAATGTGCCCTCCCTTCTTGTGTTCTTGTCATGCCAGTCATTCAATTTAAGGCGCACTGAGACAGCGAGGCCGACCGCCGCCACAGCTCGAACCACCAGTGGAAATGTCACCGCGATTTTGGAGAAGGCGAATGCAATCCGCCAGGTTTCCTAAATTCTTCTCTCTCTCTCTCTCTCTCACTCCTCCTTGTTCTTGCCCTTAAATCTTCTAATGTAAATGTCTCTTCTTTGATGAAAAATATCAGGCTGTCGCGAGCGACGACGGTGATGAAAATGATTGCTGGAGTGACACGTAAACTTTTTCCCGGATGACATTTTTGGAGAACGCGAAGGGAACCTTTTTACTCCCGATGAGGAGTTGGGCTTGGCGGGTATCGTTGTACATGTGAATAATACGAGCTTTTCTCCTGTAATTATCGTGTAGGGGGCGTAGCCTGTTCTTTAGTCATTTGAATTGATTCGTTGATGGCTAAGATACACACGAGGTTTGCACGAGAGATCGATTGCCGTGTAATCTATGATTCCCAATCAAGATATCGATCCATCGGTAATATGTAACACCATGTAATAGCTGTTTCGGCATTCGTCTCCGGCTCTCTCTCTCTCTCTCTCTCTCTCTCTCTCGGATTACTCGATTGCGTCTACAGCAGCTGTTTTTTCTCATCATCGCTTTCGGGTAGTACATAGCTCTTTAATCTCTCAGTGGAATGTCTGAAAAAATACAAATTCTCTTTGCTCTTCAGCCAAGAGCAGGAGACGCTCTCACCTTTCGCCAGTCTTTTGCAGTGTCCTTTCATAGGATTGTGAAGATGATCTTTGGCTTTCTTTTGTTCGAGGGCAATGATTCAGCGGACACCAGCATCATGCAATCTGTAGGACCAATGCTAAGAAACTGTCCATTTGATTTCTGGCTTATGTACAAAACACGTGGGTTTAAATTAAATCAACGCAATACCAACTCCTGAGTAATTAATTATTACGCTAGAACAACTTATTTCTTTTCTTTCCTTTTCTTTATGGGGATTTCTAAAGATCCTTGAAAAACGGGTTTCAATTTTTTGATGGTCAATAGATTAAAAAAAAAAAAGGTAAATTTCTCCCATTATTCGTAAAATCTTTTAATGTTTATGTAGACAGCGTTTTATATAAAATAACAATGAAATAAAAGGTGACGACAAGTTATGAGCAAGGAATCTGTTGCTTGAAAGATCGTAGAGCCACTGCTTATTTTAAAGAAGAACCCGTCTTGCTTAACGGATCGACGGAGGGTTTTCGTTTTCCCTTTTTCATTGTGATGGAATATATGCAATTAAAATTTGTTTCTTTCTTTGCATTTTATGATTCTTTAGCATCTTTTTTTTTAATGGGCAGGATTCGATTAAGAGTCATGTTCTTCCGGTTGCTGGATCACATCGAAATGTTCCACAAGTTCAAAAGTGGGGCAGTCTCATCGGATTATTTTATACGAGCTTTTCCACATTTCTATAGTCCTTGCGTTGAGATTAAGGCCGAGGAAAAGTATTAAAAAAGACCACTGGTATATATGGGCTTGAAAGAATCTCTGTATAGATGAATAATCAATTGATAAAAAGATAACAATCCCATTCCGAGCGTACCTTTTATAATTTATACGTGTCGGTATTATCTAGGGGATGTGCCATGATTGTGTCATTTGCCCTCAACCTGGAATCAAGGTAGAAAAAAAGGGCAATTCATTTATAAAATAACAACTCGACCAAAATTATTAAATAAAAAAAATAAAAAAAGCATATAAAACTAAAATTTGAAGAACCCAAGTGGTTCACCAGCTGTTACAATCCATGTGCTTTGCTTACCTGGCACAGCAGCGGATGGCTAGAATCAAGGGTTCGTGTTAAATAAGATAGTGATCACCAAAATAAATATTATTCCTAATTTTCCCTACCAAGAGAAGAATATATATTTGCTGAATTGATCTTGATAATGGAAATATTTTCTGTTAATCAATTTTTCTGAGCGATATAAACTATCAATTCTTAGAAAAATATTTTTAAAGTTCATAATTTTTCGTGAGACGGATGCACCAACGCAACTTTCCCCATATGAATTGAGTTGGCCGCCACCCTGCAACGCCTGTACTTTCATGGGGAAAAATTTCCCACTGAAAATGGTTTTGAGATTCATTATTCTATCTATCTAATAATATTTTAAAAATCACACCAAAATTATCATATTGGTTCACACGTCTGTAAAAACTTCTCTTTTCCTTCCCCTTTTTGCTTTGACTTGGAAGAGCCCATTGACTATTTAGGGTAAGATAAGAACTTCTTTATTGGTTCGATTTCAATACGCACACGTCTAAATGTTTGTTTCAAGAAAAGTGCCTGCACCAGCAGGAAAACCCTATCCGGAAATCATTATCTTATGGTGGCTTAATCTGCACTGAACCGGTTATGGGCTGGCACTAAATTTTACTTACCCAACTTGCACTAATTGGAAGAAAAAGTACGCATTAAAATATCAAATAAAAGCAAAGGCAGAAAAGTAGACTTTTCTTGCTTCATTAATATAAAGCAACTTGATAATGAAGAACCATAACAGCAAGCAACATATATATAAAATCTTTCCCACAAAAATCCAAATTTGCCTATACTTTTATATTCACAATATCTAACACTTTATTAGGGCACTCATATTGGGTTTCCAAAGTGCATAAAGCTAAACCTAAGAAGATATTTATGGTGAAGCCAATTCACAAAGCATTTGCATCAGTTGAATTTTTTTAAACATAGAGATATATGTTAGCAAAAAAAAAAAAAATGTTTACTCCTAAATATCGGTATGTAACATCAGGTCAGCACGATGACTTTCTCAAATAACTTCTCAATGAGTCGATTTTCATCCATAGTTGTTAGTAAATTGAGATTCTCTTAGTTTCGGGTTGTAAATTAACTCTCCCGAGTCTATCCCATACATTATTTGAAAGATGATCAAGTAATAGCAACTTGTATCTCCATCAATTATCTATTTTTGAGCGTTTTCTCATGATTTATGAAGAATTTATAGGAGGAAATTAAGTCAATTTACCCCTTAACTAAAAGGATATATATATATATCTTTTTGGCATTTGCCATTATAACTATTAGATTATTTTGAAAGAGTAGACTAGGAGCGCCTCAATCAATCAAAATTAAAGTGTTTACTCTTTATGGTTTCTTTGAGGATTTTTTTTTTCATTTTTTAATTGGAAAGAGACTTCCAAAGCACCCTAAAGAAAAAGTACATCGCTCTTTCCAATTGAAAGGGAAGAAAATGCTCCCTTTTTCACACTTTTTATACTGGAAAGCTGCTGGAAATGAGGCTGCTTTTGGGATTAGCTTAACCGGATCCCCTTTTTTAAAGCAATTCCCACAATAAAACTGCTTTTTCACTCAAATTGCAACTGAAAGTTGATAACAAAAGAACCTGAAAACTTTAAAATGTTGTAAAGAAAGCAAGAAAAGTTGGTGTGAGAGGCCCATCTGAAAGCTGAAAAAGATGCCCTAAAAGTGATAAAGGAATAGCAATCTATGAAGAGAATCCATCTTTATTAGGATTACTATGCCTTGCCCGGTCGGCACATACATTCATTTCATCGCCATTTGCGAACTTTTTCCTTTGCTAAAGTTGGGAATTATGTGAGTAGATGATGATGTTGCACCATCTTTTTTATTTATCTATTTTATTTAAGGAACAAGGTCAGTGATGATGTCGCTCGCCTTGATTTTTTTTTTTATCTAATTGGGCTAGATTATTTGAAACTTTTTGTTTTTAAATAAGTATGTATTAACAGCTTTGTTTCAATTATGGAGCAATATATAGGAAAACAGAAGAAAAATAGATTGAGCACTGTTTTTTTTTTTTTTGTTCACTTATCAAACACACCCAATCTTTATAATAGTCTCTTTATATGTCGTTAATATGTAAAATACAAAGAAAAATAGGAAAAAAATGATAAAGGGTCCCTTTTTTTTTTTTTTTTTTTGCTAAAAGATAAAGCCTCCTTTTTGGAACGATAAACGTGCAACTTTTCTTAGGCACCCGATTGAATTCCATTGACTAAATCAACTTTGCCTTTTTGGGCATGTTAGTGGGCAAAATCATACGTGCTATAGAAGAATATCAGAGCGATGATAATGACAAGGAGATAAAATGAAGAAAGCATCATATAAAGGAAATAAAGGTACAGTTAACGTGTATAATTTTGAACACTTGCAAATATATTTAATGATTAATATTTTGATCTTTAAATTTTTATAGTTATATAACATGCAAAAAGAATGCAATGGGAACTTCTTAATGAAAATAAAAATATATGGGTGCTTTAATTTCCCCCATTAACTTTTGGCTGATACTGAGGGTGCTTTATAGCAACTTTTAGTGCCAAACAAAGTATAAAGCAGCATAATGAAAAGACAAGGCATAACAAGGTGCATAGACAAAGTGCTGTGTGATGATGGGTACCTGGAGCTCTCGATGCCCCAGCATCTGTTCTTTTGGATATAATCTATTTGGGGAGTTCTCATTTCCATTTATGGCACGTTTGCATTATTCATCCTCCTTCTAGGTTATCTTTTGTAAGCACGACAAGTAAAGAGATGGCAAAAAAATCAACAATGTTATAATAATTTGAAGTGCCTCTCCAACAATAATGAACAATTTTAGGGTTTGAATCACTGTTGCATTTACTCTTCACCTTCTATTTGTGTGCTCAACGTCTAGATTTGATCATTTAAAAAAAAAAACGAAGCCTATTTTTTAGTCATTGTAGACTTTTTCTCCTCTCATTATTATAGAAAGAATGAGTACACAAGTTATTAGATCAATTTTTTCAGCATAACAAAAGGAATTGGACCTAACTTTTTTTAGTGGATAACCATGAGAAACTAGCTGCTACGAAGACAAACTCTTATTCCTTTGTTCACACTAGGGTTGGAATTGATTTAACTGTTGTTCTTTTGGATATACATGGATTTTTCAACGGTCGATATGAAGAGTTTATCATCATCTTTTTGTATATATTCCAAATTCTTCCGGTAGGATATCGCAGAACTTGACTAAGACAACACCTCATGTCTTTATGCTTCTCGATTTTGGGACTGTTTTGACACTTTTTACGCAACCTTTCAAGATGGGAACCTGGAATTTGTTTTTCCGGACTCCATCATAATATATATCAAATCACTGTAGAATTGATGACGTGGAGTAATGATGTGGACAAAAAGCTCATAATCTGCTTTTTCACGTCACCTACTCTTGTTTCCTCTCCTCGGCTCGGCTGCTCCATGAGCTTTATTTGATTTTATACTTTCTCTCTCTCTCTCTCTCTCGCTCCATGACCTTATTTGATTTTATACTCTCTCTCTCTCTCTCTCTCTCTCTCTTTCTCTCTCTTTCGGTTGTGCACTTTTTTCCTTCTCTTCCCACTGGTATATATTCCTTTCTCTTTCTCTCTCTCAGTACACCGCAAAAGAACAACCTCTCTCGAGTTCTTGGGAGACCCATTCCTTCAATCTCTCCAACCATTTCATTTCACAATCCCCCTCTCATCACACCGCAAAACAACAGTCTCTCTCCGATTCTTGAAGACCCTTTCCCTTAATCTGTCCAACCATTTCACTACATAATCTCTCTCTCTCAGAGTAGGATATAAATCCATTTCTTGATCTTATGGCAAACCCTAGCCATGGCGTCCAAGACTCAAAAGGGATCAAGCTCTTCGGAGCAACAATCACTTTGCAAGGATTTAGGGATCAACAGGTCAAGAGTGAAGCCCCAATTAGCACAAAAACAACGACGGCGATGACAACGATGACGGCATCAACAACCAACAGAAATCAAGATGCACTCGCAGAGGCAATGAAGAGGCCAGACAAGATCATACCATGCCCGAGATGCAAGAGCATGGAGACCAAATTTTGCTACTTCAACAACTACAATGTCAACCAGCCCAGGCATTTTTGCAAGGGTTGCCAGAGGTACTGGACTGCTGGCGGGGCCCTGAGGAATGTCCCTGTTGGGGCTGGCCGCCGGAAGAGCAAGCCACCGTGCCGGGGAATGGATGGGTTCCCAGAGAGTTGCTCTTTCGAAGGGTCAGAGGTAAACCATCATCAATACTATGATTTGGATTATGGGGTGGTGGAGAATTGGCATCAGTTGGTTCCACAAGGCGCTTTCCAACATGTTGTTAGGGTCAAGAGGAGGAGGAATGGGGATCAAAGCTATTGATAGCTTTGATACTTTTAAGTCTTCTTCATCTGTTTTCCTATTTTGTTTCAGTGATATCAAGATTTTGAAGAGGGTATAATCAACATGACCTCTGTGGTGGTGGGGTGTAAATTCTGAAATGTGGTAGATGATGTACAGGCTGGACTTTGTAGTTTTTATAAACTTCCGAAGCATTTTATCTTCTGGTCCATAGATGGATAAGAATTACATTCTCGGCTGTTTCCTTTCCTTTATTTTCGTTTTTTTTTTTTTTTTTTCTAATAGAGAGGATAGGGAAAAGAGATAGAGGTTATCTCTAACGTTGAAAATTCTAGGATGTTTAGTCAGCGTTGGTGGTCTTGGTTAAGAATCAATGGTTTGGTAATACAACTAATCAATAATAATATTTTTTTTTTAAAAAAAAAAAGCTGGTATTGTTACAATAAGCAGACCGACGGATCTTTTCTTTCTCATAACACAAGTTATTAGGAATTTAGACTCAACTAGTTGATTCACAAGAAATTCGCAAATCGAGACACATATTTTTTTTTCATAGCTTTTTAATATTTGATGTTCCTGGAGTCTAATTTTCCTAACTAGATATCTAACTTCCATTGGATAAATTGTTGAAGCTCCAATATCTTGCAGATTGGCGAAGGTGAATAGGATAGTTTATCAGGAAGCCGAAAAAAAAAAAAAAAAAAAATACCAATAAAGCTACTAAAATCTACATGTGACTCATTCAATATGTTCACATCATTGTGCTTCTTCAATAGAAAATGCTTTGATATTGAAAGGCAAAGCAACAAAAAACGAGAGGAGAAATGTCCCATTTGATTTACTGACGAATTTACCAAGTGGGTCGCTCTTTTCTGTGTTTATTATTATTTTTTTTAAGGAAAAGACCAACTGGACGGACAAACATGGTTGAGCGACCAAGAAAAAAATGCAACCGTAGCTACAGACCAACATTGGTCTTTGCAGAAGAAAAAGGCACGCCTTATACGGACGTAACATCAAAATCAAATGCAAAATAACAAAAAAGTCGACGAGAGAGAAAAAAATGTCTACAAGAAATTTAAAGCTGTAAATTACCTTCTTTGATTGGAGAAAATTTCTTTCATTCAAACTTTTGATTAGCGGGTCAAAAAGATATAGGCATAAGTTTCCTCCAATCATAGATGAAGAAATGAGATTAGACTTTATGCCTTAGATAATATGTACATGGGGTGCACAACAAAACATGTGAAATGTGCACAATCGATAAGTCAGATGTATTTCAAGGTGGATATTAGAGTTTGCAAAGTAGGTTTTAGAGTTAGAAATTTCAGAAACAATAAGTACGGGTAGGTACTAAGGTTTAACGTCATAATATACCATGTGCCCTTTCTATACCCCCAGTTTATCTACGTTTACAGTCAGCAGCCTGGAATAGGTTTTCATGTGAACTCACATATTTGCATGCTGAGAAGAAGTCAAATCCAAAATGGTAGCCCACATGGGCCATGGTCCCTAAGGAATTAGGTAAAGCCTTTTATCCAAAGGTGGGCTTGTATCAAAGGTGGTTAGAAAAGTTTTCATGGTAAGCTTTAAAATTTGTTGATTTTGTGCTTCTAAATTTTAAAACTTTCAATTCATGCATTTACTTATCAAATTTGTGCAATTGAGTTTTTTTTTTTTTTTCGCATAAACCCATTAAAGTGTCACAAGAATTTATTATTATTATTATTATTAGTACTTTTCAATCCTATGTGGTCTTTTGGCTAGGGCAAGGGCGGTTGCCCTCGCCTGCTCCTAGAGCAGGTTAGCCCCCCTCATCGGCGAGGGTTGCCAACGAAGGAGAGGCAGCATTGTTGTCCTCAAAGACCCTTTGCCTAGCTTCTTCTTTCTTCTTCTTCATTTTTTAAATTATTTTTTTAAAAGTTTTTAGTTTCTTTCAGTTTTAGTTCTTAATTTACTTTCCTTTTTTTTTTTTTTTTACCACATTTAAAAAAATATTTATTTATTTGATATGGTACCAATGACTGATGTTATTGCACGCTTGAAAGAGCTCTGTCACAACTTTAACGACTACTTAGGAATAAAAAAAATTAATTAAAGAAGTCATGTGGCATTTTATATTCATGGAGTTAACAAGAGCTAAGTAAAATTTTACAATTTTTATGACTTAAAATGAATATTTTCGGAATTCAAGTACATGGGGGATTAACACTGTTTAGAACTTCCGTGGAAATTGCGCTAGTAGCGGTTTAAGCGTGCGAAACATTGGGCTCATGACCCCAGCCCACTTCCTTTATAAGCTCCATAGATGAATAAATCCTTTCCACATGGACTGCGAGGCGGGGAGAGGTGGACAGTATCGATCCTCGGGACCCCCGGTCCCCCTGGCGATTTCATACTGCCATTCTCGATCGGTCGATTCACTTGTAAGAGGAGCTTCTTGCGAGCTGCGTCGGAATTAGTACAGTAACTCTCCGTGACTGTTGAGCGACTGTTTGCGATTGACGCTCTTTTGCTGGTCAACAGCTCGTCTTTGTAGCTAGGCGCTTCCGGCCATTCTCCTCCAGCCGCTCGTTACCATTTTCCATAATTGTTCAGATGGAGAGATTAGGGCATCATGAGGCAAGAGAAATCGGGTCTGTTGAAAAAGTGGGGCTCTAGTAGCCGAGATCTATTGAGTTCATAATCACTGACGGACTCTTAACTGTGATTGTGACTCTGTGAACGATGGCTGGATGAGAATGGCCGGAAGGCAAGGACAAGGACAAACCCGTGAATGAGCGGGAGAGCTTCAATCTCAGAAAGATCATCTTGTCGCGAGAAGAGTTCCTGTACTAATCCGACACGGTTCGCAAAAAGTTCCTCTTTTGAGGGAATCGGCTCATCGAGAAGGACAGTACGGAATCATCGGAGGGCTTGGCGGTCTTAGGAACCATATACTCAACCGCTCCTTGTGTTGGGACGAATTTGATCGTGCCGTTGCGAGCAAGTTATTGCTTCTTCTTCCAAATCCAATCCAGACTATCCTCAACATATTTTTAGAAGAAAAATCTCATTTTTTTTTCTTTTATGATTTCTTTTCGGTACTTCATTGTTTATTTTGCTTAACATTCTTTTCTTTAATGTTATTCCTGATAATTTGAATGAGTGTCAAATACAAAGTTAAAGTAGGGAGACATCACATAAGCAAAGAAAGAGATAAAATTTGAAGATTTGATACATCTTAGACAACTGAATTTAGACTTTGTAAATTTGAAAATTTTGGAAACTTGAGAGATCTTAGGAACTATGCTTTGATAATCTCATTAAATATTAAATTAAAATATTATCTGTGGTTGGAAAATAAAATTTTATTTCAACAACTTTTATGGGCTTTCATGATTTGAGTTTAAAATCCTCCTTTGAGATTGCAATATTCATAGAATAAACATTCATCTTTTTTTTTTTTTTTCTTTTGATAAGTGGAGTGACTATCGCCCCAAAGTATTAAAAACTAAGCTATTGGTGTACCAATAAATCATTTAAAGGTGTTAATGTAGAAATTTTCTAATTTCTCTTAATTTATTTATTAAACCAATCGCATCACTTTCAACTAAATAAAAGGTTTGATCTATTTTCATGCCCGAGCAATGAAAGAAAAAGGTAATACATATCCAATTTGTAACAAGAATGTCTAGTGCATAATGGAAAATGTGATGTACCAATTATTGGTGAAGACATACTCAAATCAAAACACTTTTCTCAAATCAGCACTAGTATCTTCATACTTGCGTAATCAATACTTCTTGTGAAAAATATTTAAAATGACATGTCCGTCAAAGCTATCCTCTCGATTAAGTAATAGGCCCGCACTTTAAATTTGGATGTCTTCATTCCCATTGTACACAGATATATCTCTGGGAAGCGACTCATGAAAGGCATACCAAAAAATCATGCGAATTTTAGCCACAAAAATCACGCTAGCCACGTTTGCTTGTTGTTCCCGATGCCACAGTACCTCGGTCCTCCGGCATAGAATCCCAGGCCGAACTTGTTGAGCCCACCGGGCACCGCCTCCTTCTCTCAATTTCCTTCCTCATCCCTGTCAACTGCTTCGCCCACAAAGCTGAAAATTAATATAATATTATTTGTTGACCCCCCAAAAAAGAAAGTCATGCCTCCGCGTGTAAAGATAACACCGAAGAAGATCCGATGAGGAATTAAAACCCATTGATTTTTTTTTTTTGGTCGAAAAAGCTTTTATAGCGTACTCATTTAAGTAAAAGTTTGGATAGATGAAGCACAGACTTCAAAACACAACAAATCCAAAAGACAAGTTGGGGGATAAAAAAACTAATTAGTTGGTAAAGACTTATTTTGATGGACCTTGACAACCCACTCTACCACTTGATTGCTCTCTCTTCTACAATGGGCAATCCAAAAGACAAGTTGGGGGTCGCCCCGGCTAGCAATGGCCCTTGGCTCGTCTGGATGAGGGCCAGTGACCCTCACCAGATCCAAGGAGGGCTTGTAGGTCCTTGCTACTAGTCAACTAGGGTCACCGGGCCCTAGCTAGGGCCTGGCTAACTCTCCCCCACCGTCACCAGCACTTCCCAACGACGATGGGGAGGCAACGGCAAGGGCTTGTATAGCCCTCATCAAACAAGTGCTACAATCCATTTTTTTAATTTAGTTTTAAATTCAATTAAATTAATATTTATATTGATATTCAAATCTGAGGCAAAACACTGTCATTTTTTGCTTATCTAGCCACATTAGCATGCAAAACGATATCGTTTTCGGCTTGTCAAGTCATTCAACATGCAAAATGATATCGTTTCACCCTTGTCTTGCCAAAATAATTTTGGCTGGAATTTCTCACTCTTGACACTTTAAGTAATCCATTTTTATTCGATTTTGGCACTTAAATGTATTTTTTTAGCAACCCCGTGCCAAGTTTTGACATTTGAAGTGTCTTGCACTGCATCTTATATTTATTATTGAAGTTCTTCTCAATTTATAATACAAAATGGTTGAACATAACCACAAGATAGATCTTACATATATGACTAATAACTAGATCTATTATTGTAAAATAGAACTTTATCAAAGTAATTTTCTTCGGTAAAGAAACAAAGGAGGTCTTTTTCTTTTATTAATGTTAAAGTCAAGTCAAGTCAAGTCAATAAGCACCTCCGCTTTTTATTAAATTAGTTGGTGGAGATTATGCTTACCGGTAGGGCATCAGAAATGATAATTGGTTTCCGTTTTTATTTCTTTATTAGTAGAAAAAGCAAGTCAAGTCAACAAAAGAAAAGAAAGAAAGGACGCGTAAATTTATGCACCAATCTCGGAAATTATGCATGCAATAATTCACCTTTACTTTTCTTTTCTATGGTTTTCTTTGATCATCACTGCCGCGTGATTTGAGAAGGTCATGATAAAAAAGAACAAAGTGGTATACACATAAGAGATAAAGCTGCAACCTGACCAAACAGTAGGCATTCTGCGTAAGCACATCAACCTCCATCTCCTCTAATGGCTGTTTCTTCGAATCTGATAGGCAATTACCACGTCTTCCTAAGTTTTAGAGGTACGGACGTGCGAAATAACTTTCTTGGTCATCTCTACACGGCTCTTGTTCAAAAGGGACTCTACACTTATATTGATAGTGAGGAGCTCCGAAAAGGAGAGCAAATAACGCCGGCACTTATTAAGGCGATTGAGGACTCATGCATCGCGATCATCATTTTCTCCAGAACTACGCTTCCTCCCCGTGGTGTTTGGAAGAGTTGATGAAAATCATGGAGTGCAAGAAGCAAAGAGATCTTGTGGTCTTTCCAGTGTTTTACAAAGTGGAACCCCGAGAAGTGAGGACACCAAGACAAAGTTACCGTGAAGCTATGGTTAAGCATGAGAGCAAGCTCAGGAAAGATTCGGAAAAAGTGAAGAGATGGAAGAAGGCTCTCTTTGACGCTGGTAGCTTGTCCGGGTGGGATTTCAACAATAAGTAAGTACTAAGTAGTGATAGATGTTACACTGCTTTGTTATTGTTTTTTATATGTTGAATCACTTCTTCGTTTTTCCCAATAGTTAATTATCTTTGAGATTAACGTGTCAAGTACCTTTTCGGATATTGTCAGAGATGAAGCGGATCTTGTAAAGAGAATTGTGAAGGAGATCTGCATATGGCTAAACCGAACACCCTTACATGTTACCAAGCATCCGGTTGGAATACATCCACAGGTCGTAGAGCTGAAATCAAAGTTAAATCTTGAGTCTATAATGACGTGCTCATGATAGGATTATGGGGACAGGGAGGCATAGGAAAAACAACATTAGCTAAAGCCCTTTACAATGATATTTTCAGAGGATTTGAGGCTTCATGTTTTTTGCCAAATGTTCGAGAAAGTTCAAAAGATTTGAAGGATTTAGTTCCTTTGCAAGAAAAATTGTTGTCCGAGATATTACTAGGAAAAGGACTAACAGTGTTTAGTGTTGATGGAGGTATTAATTTGATCCAAGATAGACTTTGCCGCAAAAAGGTCCTTCTTGTTCTTGACGATGTCAATGACATAAAACAGTTAAATGCTTTAGCTGGAGAGCGTGAATGGTTTGGTAAAGGAAGTAGAATCATCATCACTACAAGAGATAACCATCTATTTACTTTCCACGACATAGATAAAGATCATATCTATGAAGTTAAACCTCTAGAATATAGGGAAGCTCTTGAACTTTTCAATAAACATGCTTTTTTTAGAAATAACAAAATAGTGGTAAGGAGGGATCTTGTGTATAATGCCTTGCATTATGCTAATGGACTTCCTTTAGCACTTGAGGTATTGGGCTCTTTCCTACGTGGTAGAAGAGAACAAGAGTGGGAAAGCGCCATGAACAAACTTGCAAAAAGTCCTAACAAAACCGTCAATGACGTTCTCAAGTTAAGTTATGACGAACTAGAGGATAATGAAAAGGAGATATTCCTTGATACTTGCATGTTTCTTCAAGGGGCAATCTATAGAGTACATTATGCAAGTCCTTAACAGTTGTGAGTTAGACACAACTATTGGAGTACAAGTTCTTGTCGAGAAGTCCTTAATAACTATAGAAATGGAGAAAATACAAATGCATGACTTGATTCAGTTGATGGGCATGGATATTGTTAAACAAGAATGTCGTGATGATCCTGGAAGACGTAGTAGATTATGGCTTTATGAAGATGTCCATGATGTTCTATCAGGGGATATGGTAAGTTTTGGCGGTTTAAACGCTGATTTTACTCTCTTCTTCTCTGACTTTGTATACTAATTGCAATGCAAGTTCCATAAATGCAGGGAACAAATGCAGTAAAAGCCATAGTTTTGGTTTTACCCAAGACAAAAGCAATATACATAGGTCCCAATGCTTTCACAAACATGAGAAGATTGAGGTTGCTCGTCATGATTAATGTGCATAACTCTTTCCAAGGTCCTACATGTCTTCCTAATGAATTGAGATGGTTTCAATGGCCCGAATGTCCTTCTTCGGTTCTTGAATTTCCCCCTGGCCCAAAGAAGTTAGTCAAACTTGATCTACGGAAAAGCAACATTCAAGTCGTGGTGGACCAATTTAAGGTGCGCATTCAAATGAATTGTCCTTATTTACTTATCTCTTACATATCCATATCTGTATGCATATAATTATGATTATATATATGCATGTCTTATTGAAAACTTTGAATGCAACAATTACTAACTCTGATGTTGCTCGTTTATTGTGCTTAAGAAACATTTGCATCTATTAAAATGTTTATGTTTGATTAAAGCATAAAAACCAAGATGTCGATCTACTGCATGAACCAACATAAGTGGATTCTTCCCGTTTTAGGGGAGTATTAATCATTTTCCAATGTGAATTTTAATATCAATTCAAACAAAAGATACTCACTAAAAAAGTTCAATCTCATTTTCAAATGTTAGAAGTACTGAAAATATAAGAAGAATGGAGTTATACAGTCAGCAACTTTAATACCGAAAATTGGAACGAGAACTTATTGGCGACACAATTTAACATTTGAATAATGAACGTGCTTAGTATTTTGATAAACATGAGCTGAGGATTCAATTTGTATGCCTTTGAAATGATAGATACTGAAAATGTTATTAAAGATTCCATATTTTATATAAGAGACGAGCTTATTAGATTATTTTCGAAATTGCATATGAAAATAGAATGAGATTTTTCTTGCTTATTTACTTTATCATTGAAGTGAATGCACGCTAAGTACTTTTGATTGAATCTCCCGTTGTTGTTTCTATGACAGAATGCAGCCGATAATGAAAAGAAAGAGATACATAGAAATCATGTAGTAAAGGATCTTTACAGGAGTTAAAGTCTTTACTGTAAATCTGTCCCAAAAGTCCCGTTCATTTTTATTGTTCTGACCTAACCAGCGATTTCTGACAAGTCTTTATTTTTAGAAGGAGGAATGCGCGGAAGTCCTAGAATGTTTTCTTCATCTTTATGGATCAAATATTCATTTCAAATATAAGTGGGAGTTTCTCCTTCTCCTTCCAAGTATGTAACACGTTCCGCTCCTTTCCTTTCAATCAAGCCTTTCGATACCGTCCTCACTCCATTTCTTCCTAAGTAAGAAAATCACGGGACGAAAAGCAACTCCTAGAGGAGATAGATTGACCAGCCATTCCTTCTCCCACTTTGTAAGTCAAGGCTTGTGGAGGACAATTCCATGGAAGAGTCTTACTTTATAGAGGCACCAGTGCACTACATCTAGGATGCTAGTAGCATGCGACGGCTTTCGCACATGACTAATAAGGCTTTCTAAAGAGAAGTAAGGGGCACGCTTTGTTAATTTAAATACATTTAAACCTAAATCAAATCTAAAGTTATGTATGTATTATATTTATATTCATATTTATATAACTGTACAAAGTAAAGGTGACCTTCCACGTGATCTCAATTTAATTTCTTACCCGAAATGTCTCGATTACTTATTTTACAAATATTGTATTCATAGATAGGTGTGTAAACTGGTAATTTATTTGATCTCTCACATGTTTCGCAATCTAAATTTTAATCTTTTCTATCCTATAACAAATTTCTTATTGCAAATTTTAATCTCGAAATATCCTACATATATTCTATGTATGTGTATTGTGTATTTACTTTCAATTTCTTTCTATTAAATATTTGTAATTTGGTGAGTTTGCTCAAATTTTCAATTATCAGTTTTTTTCAACTCTTGTGCATACTCTCATATTTTTCTCTTCCTATGCCTCCTATGAGACAAATTTTGTGGGCTTTCAATTTCGCCGTCATGCTCGTCGGCCACCCTGATGTCGGAATGTGTTGAACGAACAAATAAATAAAAGAGGTTTTTCAATCTCGATGAAGTGGAAAAACCGCACTATGGAGGATAGGAAAAGACCACCTTAGGAGGCCACTCCAAGGATGCAGCACTCTCATGATCACCATGAATCCCCCCAAAAAAGATAGAATGGAACTTCATTTAATAAATTCTTTGTGTTTACCATGAGAGACCGAGAGGGCACAAGTAGGAGCCTAACATACTTTTGAGTAGCCTCCAAGTAAAGAAAATGAACCTAAGTACGAAATTCAAACAGGCTACAATATTATCACATTGTAATCGAGACTAAAGCAATCCCAAAAAGTATAAACAGACCCACAGAGCAAGAAAATATATTCTATCCCTATTATTCTATTCACAAGAGAGAATCTTGAAATCTTTATAAGACTCCTCCTTAAGGCCAACTTCACAGTGAAAGATCAGCAACCTTGAAACTAGTGGAAACACCATTCTCACCACAAAGCTCAATTTTGTAGGCATTATTGTCGACACGTTCCAAAACTAGAAAAGAACCATCTGTAGCATGTCGACTTGGTGGAAAGCGCTCTTCTCAAATGAATCCAGATAAGATCACCTTCTTTAAAAACAGTAGGCTTTTCTATGTTTTTTTTTTACCTTAACTGGAATATTTGACAGTTTGCGTCGAATTTCTCTTCCTCACTTCCTCATTTAACTTATTGATTGTCTTAGCTCTTTCTTGTTAGAAGATATGCAGAAGATCCTCGGATATTAATTGATCCGATTTTGATTTTATAGAATCAATCTAAAATTAGATTGATATGTGAGATATTTCATTGCCTTTTTTAATGTACACATTGTATTATAATTATTCGTTGATGTACATTGTCAATACACTGAGAAATATACAGAAAAGAAATTCTCCCCAAATTCCTTCCACTTTTCCTCTTCCGAATCTTGCTTCATCCCTTGCTTCAATTTCTGACATGGTATCAGAGCGTCGATTCTGAGCTCCAACTTCCGCACCAGTTTTTTTCCGTCTAAATCTGCAAGACAGATTCACGCTTTGTTACGAAAAATCAATTGTTGTAAGAAGGGAGAAGAAGCGGAGAGGATTCACTTACCATGAATCCAGAAAACTCACCTCCAGTCAGCACCGGAATTCCTTCCACAGGGAATGTCACACCGTCGGTAGAAACACAGGGCCGCAACACCGACGTAGTACCTGCAAACACCACTACACAGCAGCAAATGCAAATGTTCCCGGCTCAGGCGAACGTGGGGCAGCCCATTGCGGGCCAACCTTACCAATGGGTACCCTATCCATGGTACTTCGGGCAAGGCCCGTATCCATCATTGCCGGGGGTAATGAATTACCAGAATAATGTTCAGCTCGACGGAGGTCTACCATCCGCAAGCGGGGCAAACTCAGCCGCGAGACGAACAAAGAAGCGGGTCCGGAGAAGCGGGATCGGAAACGAACTTTCGTCCCGGTTTTTTTAATGCGGAGCATGGATCTGGATTCGTTGGGTCGGGTACGGGACGAATCCCTACCCGAACCCGAATTTTCCACCCAATTTTTTCCCATATCCGATTGCGGCCATCACCGGCCGACCGGAACCAGGGGACCCTTTGCATGTATCTACCGCCGACGGTCCAGAAGTGAAACTCATCAATCTACAACTTACCGGGCCGGAAAATTACAGCAAGTGGTCACAAGACTTCCGGAGGGCTCTTGCGACCAAGGATAAGGACGGTTTTCTTGACGGAACCGTGCCGATCCCGCCGGACGAGAGGCTGGCAAGGCACTGGAGGAAGTGCAATCGCCTGATCCGCACCTGGATCGGCAACTGTGTGTCCCCAGACATCGCAGCAGGCCTCCCACCGACCGAAGATTCGAAGACCATGTGGGACAACATCAAAGAGATGTACGGAAAGTTAGATCGAGCAAAAATTTTCTGTCTCACGCAGGAACTTACGGATCTTAAACAAGGAAACATGTCAATCACGGCGGTATATAACAAACTCTCATCGCTCTGGAACGAGCTCGAGGCCGCAGAGGAAAAACTCGAGGGACCCCCCGAGACGCTCAGACAGTATAGATCGATCAAGGAAAGGGAGAAATCTACTCGATTTCTCTTGATTTTAAACGAATCTTACCTAACCTTTAGATCGCAGATTCTGGCGATGGATCCCGTGCCGCCCCTCGGCCGGATTTTCCAGCTGGCCGTCCAAGAGGAGAGCCAGCAACTCACGGCCCCGGAGCAGACACGAGGAGGCGACGCCGTAGCCCTCGCCCTCCGCGGAGATCGCCGCGGGAGAGAATTGGGGGCGAAAACCCTAGCTCGGGAGAATCGCGAAGGGCTGGGGCTAGGGTTTGAAATGGCCGAGCAAACCCTTAAAAGGGATGGAGTCTACGGCCAAGATTTTACGAGGAGATCCGACGGTGCAGATCTCACGAGGAGATCCGACGGCCTCGATCTTGCACGAAGATCTGACGGTTCGCAAAGAGCGGATCCATTCGCTCGATCGGACGGCTACGATAGTTCGGGAATTAAGGGATCCGACGGCCATATTTTTTCCATACGAAATTTCAGCCAAAATTCTAAAGGGAAAGGTAAATTATACTGTGAACACTGTAAACGTCCGCATCATACTATAGAAAATTGCTGGAAATTGCATGGAAAACCAGGAGAAAAAGGAAAAAGGAGAGAATATTCTGCAGCTTACCAGGTGACCGGACCTACTGGGATAAGTAGTGATCGGCCTATTACACATGGGCAATATCGAGGAATTGATGGGCATTGCGAAAAGCGATATTGGAAAAACAAGGGAAGCTTCTCGGGTATATCTCATTGCACGATAAACTCAATTTCAAAAAGGGCATGGATAATTGACTCGGGAGCGACGATCATATTATTTGTGATATGAGCTTTTTTTCAAAAAGGAATAGGGAATTGAAGGAACCTATTTCTGTAGAACTCCCAAATGGAAACATTACTCATGTCACGTTGACAGGAACAGTTCAATTAAGCCCTCAAATTATCCTGAAAAATGTCCTCTATGTCCCACAATTCCGATTCAATCTCATTTCCGTGTCCAAAGTATGCAAAGAAAATTCTTGTCAAATACTCTTTGATGCTGACACATGTTTTTTTCAGGCCCTTTCAACTGGGAAATTGATGGGCTTGGGTAATGTTTCTGAAGGTCTATATTTCTGGACTAGCACTCCAAGTCATCATCGTTCAATTTCTTTCAATAAAACGTCATTGTGTAATGCCATTGCCAATGATAAAGAATTCCTTTTGCATTCACGAATGGGACATAATGCCTCATTTCCATATCCTAACTGTCATGTTTGCCCTTTAGCGAAACAATCTCGTGTCGTTTTCCCTTCCAATACAAAACGTTCCAATAGTGCTCTTTCCCTAATTCATGTGGATGTTTGGGGGCCATATCACACAGCACATCGTGACGGTTCATGATATTTTCTCACTATTGTTGATGATCACTCCCGAGCTACATGGGTATTCTTGATGCAGTCAAAAGCACAGGTTCCATCTCATTTGAAGACATTTATTGTCCTGATCAAAAATCAGTTTGGGAAGTCAATCCAGCGGATAAGGACTGACAATGGAAAGGAGTTTTTTAATCATGAATGCAAATCACTCTTTCTGATTCATGGCATCCTTCATGAGAGCTCCTGTGTCTATACTCCACAGCAGAATGGAGTGGTGGAACGTAAGCATCGTCACTTATTGGAGGTCGCACGCGCTTTAAAGTTTCAAGGATCCATACCAGCAACATATTGGGGAGATTGTGTCCTTACTGCAGCCTACCTCATCAACCGTATGCCCACTCGGATCTTAGCTGGTAAGTCACCTTTTGAGTTACTTTATGGAAGGAAACCAGCAGTAGACCATTTACGAGTATTCGGTTGTTTATGTTATGCTACAACTGTGGGACCCAGAGATAAAATGGGTCCACGAGCAAGGAAAGGAATCTTTATAGGTTACCCTAACCTACAGAAAGGGTATTATATTCTGGATCAGTCGACAGGAGAAATTTTCGCGAGCAGGGACGTTACATTTCACGAAAATGTCTTTCCATTCCAGAAGACTTCAGGGGATCTGAACATCTCCAATAACTCACAACAACTTCCAATTGAAGATGATTTATCTCCTGAATACTTTATTGCTGCATCACCCGGGGAAGTCATACCACCACCATTCGATCATTCACCACAGACAGACACATTGGATGGCATGCCCACTGCTTCGCCCAACATTCAGGATGTATCTGCTCATCAAGCAGAAAATAATGCTGCAGAAATGTCTTCACCTCCACCACCAACAGATCCTCCAAGACGTTCAAAGAGAGCCACAAGACCACCGACGTGGACTAAAGACTATGTTTGTGCCTCTCTTAATGGACCAAGTATTAACCATCCAACATCTTCTTATGTTTCATTTGAAAGACTTTCATCGGACCATAAATGCTGCATTAGTCGTATATCCGATGCAAAGGAACCATCTGATTATGATGAGGCATCCAAAGATCCACGGTGGCAAACGGCGATGGCAGCAGAATTAGAGGCATTGGCCGATAATCAAACATGGGAGATAGTTGATCTTCCTCGGGATAGGAAGTCCATAGGATGCAAATGGGTCTACAAAATTAAATACAAAGCGGATGGATCCATTGAACGATACAAAGCTCGATTGGTGGCAAAAGGATATACACAACGCGAAGGTTTCGACTATAATGAAACCTTTTCTCCGGTCGCCAAGGATGTCACCGTTAGATCATTCTTGTCTGTTGCAGCAATCTATGATTGGTCATTACACCAAATGGACGTCCACAACGCTTTTCTTCATGGTGATCTGGATGAAGAAATTTACATGGACATTCCTCAGGGCCTACGGAGACAGGGGGAGGATAAAGTGTGTCGTCTCCGTAAGTCCCTCTATGGACTGAAACAGGCTTCCAGACAGTGGTATGCTAAGTTTGCCAAGGCTCTTACCAATGCCAACTTCAAACAATCGAAGTATGATCATGCCTTGTTTACGTGGACCAAAGGTACGTCATCTATCTATTTGATGATTTATGTAGATGACATTCTTATCATGGGAAACGATGAAGCTGCAGTAGAAAGTCTTAAAAAGTACTTGCATACCGCTTTTCATATAAAGGATCTGGGAGCACCAAAATATTTTCTTGGGATTGAGATCGCGCGGTCTCACCAAGGGATTTCTCTCAGTCAGAGGAAGTTTGTATTAGAAATTGTATCAGAGGCCGGGTTATCAGGATGCAGACCAGCTGTCATTCCAATCGAACAGAACGTCAGGTTAACTACAGCAGATCATGCCGGGGGAACATCTCAGGATGATCCTATACTGCAGGATCCGACGGGTTATCAGAAACTCGTTGGAAAACTTATATACCTGACTATGACCAGGCCCGACATATCATATGCGGTGCAAAATCTGAGTCAATTCATGCACAAACCGAAAGAATCTCACATGAATGCTGCTCTGAAAGTGGTCAAGTATTTGAAAGGATGTCCAGGACTCGGAATACTTTTATCCAGAAAATGTAACATGGAAATGACAGCATACTGTGATGCAGACTATGCAACATGTCCTATAAGTCGAAGATCCATAACTAGCTTCTGTATCAAGCTTGGAGATTCCCTTCTCTCATGGAAAACCAAGAAACAAGCAACGGTTTCTCGTCATTAGCTGAAGCGAGAATATCGGGCCATGGCAAAGACCACATGTGAAGTCGTGTGGATACGAGGATTGCTCGGTGATCTTGGAGTACGATTGAAAGGTCCGACAAGGTTATATTGCGACAATGAATCGGCCTTGAAGCTTGCAACGAATCCTGTAATGCACGAGAGAACTAAACACATAGAGGTGGACTGTCATTTCACTCGGGAGAAGATTCAAGAAGGAACAATTGAGACAAAAGGGATTGGAACTGCTGAACAGCCTGCGGATGTGTTTACCAAGGCGTTAAGTCAAAGACAGCATGCATATCTATTGAGCAAGCTGGGTGTCTTGGACATTTACAAGCCACCAGCTTGAGGGGGAGTGTTAGAAGATATGCAGAAGATCCTCGGATATTAATTGATCCGATTTTGATTTTATAGAATCAATCTAAAATTAGATTGATATGTGAGATATTTCATTGCCTTTTTTAATGTACACATTGTATTATAATTATTCGTTGATGTACATTGTCAATACACTCGAGAAATATACAGAAAAGAAATTCTCCCCAAATTCCTTCCACTTTTCCTCTTCCGAATCTTGCTTCATCCCTTGCTTCAATTTCTGACATTTCTTCATATTAGCGGCGGATAATGGTGTAAGATCCGAAGGACTTAAAAGATGCTTTCGCTACCCAACATCAAATTGGCATTTTCTAATAGTTTGACTCATCGAATTATTATATGCAAATTCGGCTTGAACCAATAACATATCCCAATGTTTTACATGTTTTCTACTAAAACTCCTTATAACGATGGCTAGCAGAACTAAACTGAGGCTGAGTCCCCATTTTTCGTAATGTATGCCAAAAGGGACTGATAAACTTGACATAAGGGATTGTCTTTAGATTAACATGTAGCGCACAATTTCACTAATATAAAGTTCAAGAACACGAATGCATCAAGGGTCTACTACATGACATAAAATGTGTGATTCTCAAAAATCCATCAACCAACCAGCATGACCTAATTAGAAATGACGCAAGAGATTCCTGAGCTTCCACTGCCTTTATGGTAGTCTTGCGTATTTTTGCATAAGATTGTAGATCCATCAAATGCCACCTATGTTAGCCTAAATTCATGTCATGAAATAGTTGGGAAAGGATTTGACCGTGGCTCATGTGCTCCCACTTGAGTTTACGCTCTCTCTGAATTACATGTATTGTTTCTGAACGTATATGTTGTAGAAGTGGCCTCGCCACTTAGCATTGGAATGATTTCTCTTGTATGTCACTTGATAGAGGTTTTGTGTGTGGTGGAATTACGAGTATTTTCATTTTTTAATCTTCTCTTTCGGCCAAGGATTGCTTAATAAACTCATATTTAAAAAGGGAGAGGCACTGCTTTATAGACACTATATGACCAACTAAGTTCTGATCACACGATGCTTAAACGATGATAAAGTGCTTTTCATTAAATATTTTTATCTTCATTTTTTTTTTCTGTCTGGATGTTTCTTGCAGGACTTTAAATATTTGAAGTTTCTTAACTTCAGTGAATGTCTCTCAGTGGTTTGTATGCCAGACCTCAATTTGACTCCAAATCTCGAGGAACTGGATCTCCATGGGTGCAAAAAATTGGAGTGTGCTCACGAATTAGTTGCCTATCATGCCAAGTTACAGTTGTTGAATTTAAAAGAGTGCTCTAACTTTCATCATCTCCCTGATGTGCTTCAATCCAAGAATCTTCAACTTCTCAATCTTACTAGTTGCTCAAAGTTGTGAAGATTCCCTGATATTCCGGATAAAATCAATGGCTTGCAAGAACTTTATTTAAAAGGGACTTCAATTGAGGAACTTCCTATATCCATAGAAAATCTTGTCTCTTTGGAGAATTTGAGTTTAATTAATTGCAAGAAACTGACAAAACTCCCGTCTAGCATTTACAAGTTGCCAAATCTTGAGAGCTTGATACTTGATGGTTGTTCAAAACTAATCAAGTTTCCAAAAAAGGAGGAGGATTTGAGTGATCTAGATAGCAAGACCGGATTTCCTAACCTCTAAATCTTAAGGCTTGGGGGATGCAATCTACTAGAGTAGAGTTCCTAGAGAATCATTCATGTTTTCCATACTTAAAACATTTGTATTTATCCAAAAACAATTTTGCTAAGCTTCCAACATGCGGGCAGCTACATAATTTACGACATTTGCATGTTTCGGAATGCCGACAACTACAAGAGATTGGCAAGATTCCAGGGCAACTGCAGGAGATGGGGGCAATGAATTATGAATCTCTAAGTAAAATTCCCTCCAACATTTACTCAGTATTTCATGAACTGGTCCGTAATAAGGTTAGACTCTCCCTCCCTCCCTCTCTCTCTAATGAATACGGAGTCCTATACATGTATTGCTAACTACAGCTAAATTTGCCAACCCACTTAACTCATTGAAATTCCTCTTTCAAGTGCCGAATTCGAAATATTGTCTTAACAATTTATATTTGTGATAGCAAACTCATTCTTGATTGGATTGCGAAATTTTTCTACCAGGAGAAGAGATGCCGCAATGGTTGCTCCCGAATAAAGAGGGTTATATATCTTTCATGGCTTCAAAGGACCTCTATAAGAAGTTCTTGGCATTAACTATCTGCATTGTATTTCGAGTAACATAAGGGAAACAAAATGTGAAATTTTGGTTATGTCCATACATTAATGGTGAACACCAATTTAGGAGTACAAGCACAATCCGTCCATTGCGTTCGGGTCATATGTGGCTTTTTTATGTTGACATAGGGTAGCTATGGGGAGTAGATCCTTTTGGTCCAAATGACTCGAGTTCTTTCCAGTTTGGCATTAGAACATCGGGTGGTGCAATTGTAAAAAAGTGCGGATTTCGATTAATATGCAAGCCACTAGAGGACGATTTGGAGGCTTTGTATCAAGACGACCAGCTGCTGGATCCAGGATTGCTCTATGAGATTTGGCATGATGATAAAGAAATGACCACAAAGGAAGAAAGTTCGCCGATCTATCATTTCAGGTCTCTCTCCCCCTCTCCCTCCCTCCCTCCCTCCCCCTCTGTGATTGCGGTGTGTGTGTGTTTGATTGATATGGGTGCATCGTGTTTGTCTAATGCAAAAGCTGCGAATGCTAGTAAACAAAACAAGCTAATATATTGTGATTTTGCACCTATATGTAATAGCGGTGGCTAGTCCATGAAGATAATATCCAAACAAGCTTGGAAGACCATATAAGTGAAACAGAAGAAGACGAGGATCTCATGGCCAGCAACGATATCATGGCCGACTTCTCAGTTGAGGTCTCTCTCTCTCTCTCTCTCTCTCTCTCTCTCTCGGGTGCGCGCGCATTCACAAGTGCATGTGTTGATTTGTTGGAGTGTATGCCGGGCGCACGATGTTTGTATAATGCAAAAATTGAAAATTCTATACAAACAAACAAATCTAACATAAAGTGATTCTGCATTACATGTAATGCGGGTGGCTACACCACTTGCAAGTGAATGATTTCATGAGTATTACATATAAGTCAAGGAATGGTCAGTATGTTTAATTATTATAAAACTCTAGCTTTGGTTGGATTACAAGAAAGATTCTTAAATCAAACTCTTCTATTTTAACCACTTATCAACTTGAGTACATCTAACAATTTACCGGTATAGCAAAAGTATCGCTATTCCGGATTTTCTCGTTCTTACAGAAATATTCTCCCCAGAGGAGATATACCGGAGGATTTCATCCTTGTTGAAGGCAGTACCATATCTTTCATGGTTTCACAAGGCTTTTATGATAAACTTCTAGGATTAGCTCTCTGTGTTATTTTCGGTGTAGAAGATGGAGAAAAGGAAATATTTTTCAACATCATGCCCCATGTTAATGGCCAAAGACGGAATGTGCTATCAGGATCTCTTGGTTCATTTGATTCGGATCAAATATTGATTCAATATCTCAAACAGAATGTGCTATGGGGAGTGTTGGAGGGAGGGGTTGATTTTCTTGAATTTGACGAGGATGGAGGGAGGGGTTGATTTTCTTGAATTTGACGAGGATTACTTACAATTTAGCCTTACACTTAAAGTGTCGGGTGGAATTGTGGAAAAGTTGGGATATGTGCTTAGATGCAAGCAACTGGATGATGATTTGAAGGCTATGCTCAAAGACAATCAATTAGTGGATCCAGCTTCAATCTATGAAATGGAATTGAGAGATTTCTTACGCAAATTTCTCCCGACATTTCCTCTATAAATTTCTCCCGTGCCGAGTGGAGGAAGTGGAAGCCAGTGACATTAGTGACAGCAATGACAGTGAAACAAGATTAACTAGGAAGAGGCGAGTGGAGTAGTGTTAGCATGCAGCTCTTAAGACATGAATCTTTAATAATATGTTTCCTGATACCCCGAGACATCTGTGTTATTGTTGAAGAAAGAGATGGCATTCAGTTTAATCTCTAATGTCAGATTCAACATATCTGGAAATGGAGAGAGGGTGACTTGGCACACAAGACCCTTCAATTCATTAGAACGGGGCATCATGTTTAGCTTAAGTACCTCCAGCGTGCATTGTCAAATTATATTAATAAAAGATATGTAAGCATCTTTTGTTACTTAGATTGGATGGTGCTAATAGAAGTGCTTAATTGCATTGATTGAATAGGTTTTAGGATTCAATCTCAATTTATGAAGGTTTGGAGACTTTATTGTATTTTCACAGCAAGTTTTAGAACTTCTGTTATGCTTATTCCTTAAGAAACTGTATTCATATTTCATTTTCCAGTATTGTTTCCCTTTCCTTGGGTAATTTCAAAAAAAAAAATTATGCAGTTTATAGATGAAGCAAAAAGGTTTGCGGCTCTACTTATGTATTTCTGTACATATTCTTATTATAGTCGTATGTTAGTCTCATTGTCAGAAAATAATCTTTTGTTGCACCCGTATGTTAATCTTTGTCGTTAATAAACTTAAATTAATATAATAAATTTCATCAAATAGTCATAATAAATGACTAAATTTCTCGCTAAATATTCCTGAACTATTGTAAATCACCTGAAATCCTTGACAATTACGCTGCACCTCGTTATTAACTTTCCATCATGAACATCTCTTCATTATTCTTAAGTTGAGGGTGCTATCATTTTGGAATTTTCCATTAATGTAGTACTTTTCCTTTTGGATTTTTCCATTAATAACTATTTTTTTTCCAACGGTTGTAAGTCCTATGGAGTCCTCACAATCATCGTAACGGCTGTAGTTAGTACCATTCTTTTGAGGTTAGCAATTCGATTGTAGAGTTTTTATCTTGATGATCCTATCACTTAGTAATTATCCAATAGCATAGTAAATTCCTTCAATGAACTCGCAAGTGACAGTATGTCTATTTAGTAACTACTAAGTGCATATCATTAGTGGTACTTCCTAGAAAGTCCTTGGAACTATAGGTGATTATGAGTAGTATTTCTTCCAAGGGAGTAGGTTTCCTCAAAGTTCTCACAAATTTGGGAGTTCTAGTATTTGAAAACTTTGCGAGTGACTATCTCCTTATTACAGAAAAATATTTTATTCAACAGTTAGATCGCTAACGACCGACATGATGTGACTGGCCAATTAAATTGGTCATATGAAATATTGGTCATCTTACTTGATGTTGAAATTGATTTTTTAGCCACACTACATGTCCCTACCGCATTGTATAACACTGTGACCTTGTCCCTTCTATTGACACACCTCTTTTTGTGGTAATTTTATGTCACGCCCCGAACCTCGAGCTCGTGCACATCCCTCGGTGGTTGATATGACACACCTCTTTTTGTGGTGATTTTATGACACACCTCTTTTTGCGACGTTCCCAGGACACATTGCCGACTCAACCGATTATGCACATGTGAAAGTGAAATAAAACAATCCCCAAACAACACTCAATATGGGATAAAAAAGCAGGAAAACAGATTTTCACAAATACACTTTTATAAATACACCGGGTTTATACGCAAAGGCCAAAAAGAAAAAGGGCTACCGGGCTACCCTACCTCGGACCCTATCTACTTGGGATCTGGGTTCACTACGACGCCGTCAGGTGGGTCAACTACCCCATTGTCCACAGCATCATTGACCACAATGGCGGGGATGTCGAAACTTTGTAGGGGACCTTCCCGGACCCCATTAGGCCCATGACAAAACCACGTCTTGTATCGATGAGGTACCCACTAGGGTAGGCCCTTATGGACCTAGATAGTGGTCACGATGAGCTCATGGAGCCAAGGACTCCTGGGGACAAGGACGTCAATACTCTGCTTGCTAAACCCCCTCGGCTGCCCAAAACGAACCGGCCTCACCTCCATCTAAGGACCTTGAAAGGTTAAGCCCACGACGGGTGAAACAATGTCTCAACAAGTCTACTCCTAAATCTCGATTAGGAAGGAAATATGCCCAAAGGCAGTCTAACCACACATCATAGAAGACTAACCTTGCCTCAGCACCTCATTGCATGTCAGTAGAATTCATATCATAGATGCATATAATCAATGCACACATCAATTGGAATGTCTCACTAACATCTCAATCAATTACAGGGGTCCTTGATTATAAGGCCAAATCATTATGACATGTCCTATTTTGTATCACACAATTTCATCCCATAATCAGGTGTATCTATATCTCACTCAGACACGCGTTCCAATTTATTACTACCCCCACAAGCACGGCCTACCGACGCACATCGATCTTCTGGCGTAACAGGGCATTACCTCATCCCTTGAGCACGGCATTGTCTCTCCGTCGATGGCATTCCCGAAGGAGCATTGGTTCGGCCTCTATTGCGATCCGGCATCCGTTGAAAGGGGCATCCCATATAGGGGCATTGTCCACTCGACACATCAGGGACGGGTTCTATCATGCCCCAATCCTCGAGCGCACACGCATCCCACTGCGGTTGATACAATTGCGACTTCCCAACACTAGTCGTTGACCCTTTCATTTTTAGTATGCACATGCAGAAACGAAACATTAAATCCCTAATAACAAACAACATGTGATAGGAAAACAGGGCAACATTTCTCAAAAGCACACTTTTATAAACAACTAGGTTTAGGTATAGAAAGAGTCTAGGTAAAAACCTATAAAAAGGTCAAAGAGACTGTCCTACAACATGCTAGTAGGACACACACGCCAATCCTTCAGACTCCACCTCCACAGACTCCGACTTCGATCTTCCGCGACCACCATCTAAGAACCTAAAAATGGTTATACAATAACCAGTGAGATAATGTCTTAGAAAGTCCACCCTCTAAACCCTTATTAGGAAGGAAATACACCTCAAGACGCTCTAGTCACACAACCACACAATGAGGATGTTCCGTTGATTAGGCCCTTTTCATTGAATGCTTTTTCAGAATTCATTTGCTCAGTGATGATAATCCCAAGCCAATCGAAGTGCGAGTCTTTGTCAAAACCATTAGATACTTTGGACGGGAGTTGCTAAGAAAGATTTTGTCTAAGTGTTCCATACAAACTGTTTAGTCCAAAAGAGGATTTTTCATGTTAATCGAGCGCATTAATTGCACCAATCATTATGATTTTCATGTGATTCGACAATTTCATTTATAGTCCTTTTAGCTTAGTCAAAAGTGCAAGGAGATATTGAGAAAATATTAGATATCCTAAAAAGATCACGTTATCCTTACTTTGAACCATTTGGAGGTCAACATATGTTTTCGGGGCCCCACATGTTAGCCAATTTTAAAACCAACGCGCCAGAGATGGCCTCTTCTCTCTGTCTTTACTCAACACTCTTTTCTCTCTCCTCTCTCTCCTCACTCTCTCCATGTCACGCCCCAATCCTCTAGGCACATGTTGACACCTAAATTTTTACTTAATAGACTTCACATTTTATAAGTATATCAAAGTGATTTTCAGTTAACCCTAATCATGCTCGAATTTGAGTAATTAAGGGTGCAAGAGGTAATTTTGGTCAGCCTAGAGAAATAAATATTGGAGAGAAAAGGGGATATTTTGGTTAGTTGATTGGAAAAAAAAGAAAAAGTGAGTGTATTATTATTATGTTTTCGGTCAGAGGAGTGTATCAGTAAAAGGGGTGGAAATAGCCCCTTATAGTTTTGGCCAGCACATGTTAAAATTGTGCAAAATTGAGAAATTATCTTCAGAATATACTTGGACTAATGAAGAGTGTTACTCTCGCCCATGATATGAGAAGAGGGACGGATGAATTGTGCACTCGAGAAGAAGAAATTTTGGAAGAAAATAAATTGGAAAAGATGTGAGGATCAGCCATCTAAGGAAGGAAAAGATTAAAATAATTTCCTCATACTTGAGGTCAAGATCTCTGCAAGAAGGAAGGAGAAGAATCAAGCAAGGACAAGTCACTTCTTCGGCAAATTCGGCCATAAGGCGCTAGAGATCACGAGAGGGGATTGAGGGAATTGACTGGAAACGAAGGATTCATAGAAGGAAGCAAAATTAGAGAAGGGAACAAGGAAACAAGTCCCAAGAGGGAAACAAAAATACTCTAAACAAGATTGGGAGCTGGGAATCTCGGCATTTCATGGGCAGATCACGGCTGAAGGGCAAAGATAATTGCAGGGAATTCTCGGTATAGATGGAAAAGAGTTCGGGCAAGATCGGAGGCCATGATGGAACGCTTTGTTTGGATCTGGTTTGCACCCTCGTTTCCACTTCAATAGAGTGCTGGATGTCGCTGTTCATCTCATGGTCTGGCCATTCTGGACAGCAAGCGTTCCGCTCTTAGTCCAGCTTCGTAGCACGCCTCGGATGGTGCCGGGTCTCTCTTGTCGATCGGTTGCCTGTTTGCGCATTATTTCTCTTGTTCGAATCATATTTAATTATGATTCTATTTGATTTTCCAGCTTTTCGTTGTATCAGTTTTTGTTTCTTTTCAAGAGTGTACTGATGTCCTCCCTGCAGGATACTTAAGATTTAAAGCGCCTTGCGAATATCTCCTTAGTTGCCTAATGTTGGACTTTTCCATGCATCCATGATTCTATACTTTGAGGAAGTAAGGCTGGCTCCTGCATCTTACTTGGCCTCCTAATTGGCCGATAATAGTTGTGTTGCAACTCCTAAAGCAAACGGATAATTAATCAAGAAAACCGAACGGTAAGGCTTTGGGAGCCCGTGTTAAGCACAAGCACCACCTCGCAAGATGGATCACTTGTGCCTGCTTGATGATCCGTTCAACTCTCTTTGGGTTCCTCCAGGAGGGTCGTGACGAAACGTATCACAGAGTCATTGTAATTCGTCGATTTATCATGCCCAAATTGAGTTTTATTAAAAGGCTTTCTAATACAAGTGCGACAATTTTCAAAGGAGGTATAATTTTCATTTTTAATTTTCTTAATGTGTTTTTATGCACAAGTTGTTTCCACTTGTAGTTTCTTCACTCGAGGTCCATCCTTACTAGAAGCTGATCTGATCTATTTCTTTATTTTTGAGAATAACTACATCAAAAGTCCTATAATCTGTTAAAAAAATGTAACCAAGTCCTAAAACCTTTCAAAATGTAATTAAATTCTAAAATTTGTCAAACTGGTACAAATGAGTTCATTCGTTAATTTCATCTAATATAGCTAACAAAAAATGTTGATGTCATTTTTTTTTTCCTTAAGAAACATGGTGCAGACGTGGCATCCACTAAGTGCCACATTATGCACGTCAGAAAAAGTTTATAAACTAAAATATTAAGAAGTTTGATCGAGCAATCATCTTCTTGTAGAGTTTTGGCTTGACTAGTTTCCCTGTAATGTAAGCTCTGGATCAAAAGAAAAATTTGGTACCCAAGTTGTGCTACTCAGCAAGATACTAGTTCATTAATTGGGCGTCTGTGTCGCACATAGGCCCACTGTCAGAAAATATTCAAACTCACTGACGAGCATCTCTCTCTTCACTCTTCATCCTCTGCTCTCTCTCCCTACCGACTTGTACGACAACTCTACTCTCTTTCTCTCCCACCCGGTTCACGATCGAGCTCTCATCTGATGAACCACACCGCCGCCTCCAGCTCCCGTCCGTGGCCTCCTTCGTCACCAATTTGCTGCTCATCTTTCTCTCTCTAAAACCTTCTTCGATGACGTTCCGATCTCTCTCTTTCCCTCCCGACTCATACAACACATTGCTATGCTCTTTATCCAGGCTGCTACGCTCTCTACCACGCCGCTACCTCTACCTTCACCTCAAAAGATACAGATTTTCCGATTTCCTCCAAAATGTGTGTAGTTTTTGCATTTGTTTATAAATTTGGGGATATATATGGAGGGGTATTTTTTCTATATAGTGACAAATCTACTCTCTTTGGTCTGAGAAACCATGCGGCTAACGCTGCCTCCTCATCTATTGCCTCCATTTAATATTTCCAAATCGCTGCTCATCTCTCCTTCAAATGTAGGGTTTTCGTTTCTTTTCTTGGAAATCAAAAAAGAGAGCTCGAAAGGTACAGATTTTCTAATTGGGATCGTTTTTAGTGGTTTTTGTTGCTAATTAAATGAATAGTTGGCATGATTTGGGATAATTTCTTTGATAGACGTATGTTTCTACCGGTGCTATAAGTCGTCCATATATACGTTTGCATAAACTTCTTACAATGAAGATATGGTGGGGTTGTTTACTGAATTACGTTGTTTTCTTGTTGAGGCTGGCGGACCATTGTGTCTTTAGTATTTGGGTTGTAGTTAAAGTCAGATTGAATGGTGTTAAAATTTTTGTTGGTGCTTTAGGGGAGAATTACCAAAAAAGTCATAAACCTATTGCAATTGTGTCAATTCAATCCTAAACTTTTTTTTTTTTAGTCAATTTAGTCCTAAACCTTTTACAATTGTGCCATTTTAGTCAATCCGACCAAAATTGGCCGGCCGGCGCTGACATGGACGGACACCCGTTTGACAAAAAAAGCGATATGGCAAAATTTTTAGTTTTTTTTTTCGAATTTTTAAATATCTTTTTGAATTTTTGAATTCTTTTTTTTTTTTTTTTTTCAGCTTCTCCTTCCTCGGGCGGCTAGCGCCATCTGAGAGGTGAGGGCCGGCGAGGCCGACCTCACCGACCAATGGCGAGGTTGGCCTCGCCCATGGACAATGAGGTCGACCATCGCCTTGGCTGGGCAGGCCAAGCCTCGCCATCCAAGGCGAGGGTCGGCCCCGCCCAGCCATGGCGAGGGTCAATCTTGCCAGTGCTGGCGAGCTAGGCCCTCGCCATGGCTAGGCGAGGCCAAGCCTTGCCAATCTGGCGGGCCTCGCCAGCTACTTTCGTGAGTGCGTAGCCAGCGCCCTGTTCGTTACCTCCATTGTCGGAGCTTGCCGAGGACCCGAGGGTTTTTCGGCTCATTTTGCAAAGGGTGGATTGGAGAAGACGACGACCCAACTCGACTTCCACAGCAACAAACCGCGGAAGTTGGAGCCACCAAAAACGTGGAGCAGTGGGCGGGACTGTCGCCTTGGCAAGGCTTGGATCTAGTGAGGCTCGGCCCTGCCCAGCCATGGCGAGGGTCGATCTCACCAGTGCTAGCGAGCTCGGCCCTTGCCATGGTTAGGCGAGGCCGGCCTCGCCAGATCTGGTGGGGCCTCACCATTGGCTGGCACCGGCCACCTAGAGGAAAGGAGAAGCTAAAAAAAAAAAATTAAAAAATTCAAAAAAAATTAAAAATTCGAAAAAAATAAAAAATAAAAAATTTTGCCATGTCAGCTTTTGCAGGATAGCCAGTGTCCACATCAGCGCCGCTGGCCAATTTTGACCGGATGGACTAAACTGGAACAATTATAAAAGGTTTAGGACTAAATTGGCTAAAAAAAATGTTTAGGATTGAATTGGCACAATTGCAATGGGTTTATGATTTTTTTGGTAATTCTCCTGCTGCTTTAGGATATGTAGGAGCTGTTTATAAGGAAAGTTGGATTTATTTGCAGTTTTTCTCAAGTTTTGTTCTTGCAATGAGTTTTTGCTTCGTTAGCATTATGGCATTTGTGCATATGTCTTGCTATATCTCAACCAATGGACTGAATTACAAGAGATTGAAATCGCAGGGTTGTTTACTGAATTAAGTTATTTTCTTGTCAAGGGTGGAGGGTGATTGTGTCTCTAGTATTTACAAGTTTTCTCAAGTTTTGCTCCTGTTGTGACTTTTTGCTTTGTTCGCATAATGGCATTCATGTATATGTCTTGTTATATCTCTGCCAATGGACTGTATTACAAAAGACTGAAACGTGGGGTTGTTTATTGAATTACTTTTTTTTTTTGTTGAGGCTGAAGAGCGATTGTGTCTCTAGTATACTTTCTAATGAATACTGACTAAACACTTGTAGATGCACAAATCTTGATAGCTACCACTTACTATAAATATCATACCTTACTACTAACTCTGCTCATTTACAAACCAGCATGATTGCGATACAATCAAAGCTATGACACTAATCACTTTTTTGAGAACATACAAAAGCTGAGAAACTACAACACAAAATTCTTACACGCTCTTTTGTTTTTGCCTAATCGAGAAGCAATTGATGAGGATTCGTCCCATCCAATAATTGTGTGACTTTGGCCAATTGGTATGTGTTCCTGCAGAATCATTATATTCATTCACCCCAGAATGTTGAAAAGAGTTTGATGACCCTTGAATAAAGGGTATACTTTTTGAAATCGAAACTCATTCTCCTTTGAAATTTTGTGGTTGACTTTAAAGTTTCATGAAAAAAGTGGTGAGAGAATCAAAGCAATGCACTTTTCAACATCACAAAGGTGAATGACCCTGTTTTTTTTTTTTTTCCTCTCTTACTAGATTTGGCATTCACTAGCTAATTGTCCTCATTGATGTTACTATAGCCTGTTTACATTTCTTGTCATAGTCAAAGTTGTGAATGTTTAATGCTTGAATCGACGCCTTTGCTGTTTAAAATTTAGATCATATGATAGTCATTAATTGATTGACAAAGATTATCTCCATTTATACATTTGTAGTTTCTTTAATAGTGAATTATGAGAGATTCTTTCTGTTTATATATCTTAAAATTCATTTACACTAATATATCATTTATACCAAAAGATGAATTAGATGAAAATATGCAGCTTTATTACTGCAATTCACCTAATAGTAGATATGATACAAGAAAATATCTAAAATTCATTCATATCATGTCCTAGCTAGAAATTCAAGTGAAAGGAAACAAGGAAATGAAGTAATCACCAGTGAGAGAGAGTCCTTCAAGGTAAGGGAGAGGGACTTCAATGTGTGGTGACTCTCTCGAAGATGTCATGGCATTTGGGAATGAATTTAGAGGTGTTTTCTAAAAGGCGGGCCAATGATCCATCGATTAAAAGTGAGTTCTCCCAAGACCATACTTTGTGCAATATTGGATTTTATTTTAGTTCTTTTAACCTAAAGATTTTTAGGAGTCACCACTAACCCTTCGAGGTCGGCTAGGAAAACCAAACAATACGTGTGAGGTTCATCTTGTTTCCAATGCAACCAAGAGATTTAGTTTCAAGGACTTGATTACGCTAATATCTATTAGCGCTTTTTTGGCATTGCTAACTTGGAAGATTGATTATCTATGTGATCATTACTTCTTTTTATCAATTATGATCCAAAAGGTGTTCACATTGCTAAAGTGATCATGTAAATGCTCTTGAAAGGTTTATTATGGTCCTAAACTAGCCCTAACCATTCTAGAAATGAAAATAACAAACAGTTTGTTGAAATGTGATAGGAAACAACTGATTGTTGAAAACTCTAAGCAAAGGTATGGAAAAATGAAAATGGGAAAATTGCTAGAAAAGTCTTAAACCTTTTGTCTTTGTGTTGATTTAGTCCTAAACCATTTTGGTGCTGATTTAGTCATAAATTTTTTTACATTGTGCCAATTCAGTCATTTTCCACCAATTTTGGTTGGATTGTGTTGACTGGATGCCAACCAGTTTTTTTTTTTGTCAAGATGTTGACCAGTTGACGTGCTAGATTTGCGCTAACGTAGACAACTTTTAATAATATTTTAATATTTTAGAATTTTTATTTATTTTTATTATTTATTATTTATTATTTATTATTTATTTTTTTTTCTTCTCCTCTTCTTCCTCTAGTCGGTTGCTGGAGCTCGGCGATTGGTTAGAGGTGATGGCCGGTGAGGTCAAGGTCGACTTCACCGAATCTAGCAAGGGTCAGCCTCACCCATGGCTAGCGAGGCTCGACCTCATTGGATTCGGCCAGGGCAAGCCTCACCCGCTCGGCATGAGGCCGCCCTTGAGGTTTGGGCGGCGAGGCTCGCCTTCACCGGATCTGGCGAGGGTCGAGCCTTGCCCATGGCTGGCAAGGGCGAGCCCTGCTAGCTCGGCACGAGGAGGTGGCTTGGGGGGCGTGAGGAGGTCAGGGTGAGGGTACAAGGACTGCTGCATCATTGCTTGTTGCCTCAGCCTCTACTGCTGCTGCTACATCTTCCTTTGGCTCGAGCTATCGCGTTGGATTTAGGGCTCGAGGTCGAAGAAGAAGAAACAAAGAACAAAGAAAATCGCGAAGGACAAAAAGAAGAGAAAACGAAGATGAAACCCTCGAAGGAGAGGGCGCGTATGGAGATGAGATTTTAGAGCGATGTGGAGGAGAGGGAGGGAGAGAGACTCAACCCTCACCAGATCTAGCAAGGGTGAGCCTTGCCACCCAGCGTGAGGCCGACCTCGCCGGTTGTCGCCTCTGGCTGGTCGCCGAGCTCCAACGACTAGCTGGAGGAAGAAGATGAGAAGAAAAAAAGAAAAAGAAAAGAAAGAAAAAAAAAAGAAAAAAAAAAATATTAAAATATTATTAAAAGTTGTTCATGTTAGTGTTGATCAGTCACGTCGGCCGGCCAAAGATCTAGTCAGCAAAATTCGACCAAAATTGGCCGGAAAGGATTGAATTAGCACAACGTAAAAAAGTTTAGGACTAAATTGGCACAAAGACAAAATATTTAAGACTTTTTTGGCACTTTTCCCAAATGAAAACTCAATATTTTTTTAGGCAAATAATATATATGGCCATTTATAGAGCCTTGGAAAAGGATCCTCGTGAACTAAATGTGAATTTAAATATGCATAAAATTATTCTAAATGCGAGAAACTACACTAAATAATTCCCACCTACGCAAAACGGATTATCTACAAGAGTGGTCATTTGTAAATACTGAGCATGGACCAACTCGACACATGAATATTAAATTAATCAAATTTGAAATCAACCTTTCCAAGATTGAAATTTGATTTGGGCATTTTGTCGAACACTCATAGATTGGTGAAGGTGAAAAAGATTATCTATTAGGAGTTCAGAGAAAAAAAACTACGACCAATAAAGCTATTGAAATCTACACGTGACTTATTCGATATGTTCACATCGTTGTGCAACTTCAAGAGAAAGTGCTTTGATATTGAAACGCAAAGCAACAAAAACAAGAGGAGAAATGTCCCATTTGATGTGCTGATGAATTTGCCACGCGGGTCCCCCTTTTCTGTGTCTTTTTAGGAAAAGACCAAATGGACGGAGAAACATGGTTGGGCGACCAAGAAAACTAGCAACCTTAGCTGCAGACTAACATTAGTCTTTGCAATAGATAAAGGCACGCCTTATTTGTACGAAACATCAAAATCAAATGCAAAATAACAAAAAGTCAAGGAGAGAACAAATTATCGATAAGAAATGAAAAGCTGTAAATTTCCTTCTTTGATTAGAGAAAATTTCTTTAATTCAAACTTTTGATTAGCGGTTTAAAAAAATATATAGACATAAGTTTCGTCCAATCATAGATGAAGAAATGATATTGGATTTTATGTCTTAGACTATATGCACACAGGGTGCACTAAAGAACATGGGGAACGTGTAGAATTGATATGGTCGTGTGTATTCCAAGGTATATATTAGCTCTTGCATTGTAGGTTTTAGAATTAGAAATTTCGGAAGCAACAAGTACAGGGTAGGTATTAAGGTTTGAAGTCGTAATATTCCATGCGCCCTTCCTATACCCAGTTTCGCTACGTCTACCATCAGTAGAGCGGAATAGGTTTTCATGTCTGAACTCGCAAATTTGCATGTCCAGTAGAAGTCAAATTCCAAAGGTAGCCCACATGGGCCATGGCCCCCTAAAGAATTAGGGAAAGCCTTTTATCCATAAGCGGGCTTGGATCAATGGTGTTGGAAAAAAATTAGTGTGTAAGCTTTAGAATTTGTTGATTTTGTAAACTTGGATTTTTAAAACTTTCAATTCTTGCAATTACATTCTAAAACTTATTTAATTCGTGCAATTGAGTTCTCTACATAACTCTGTCAATTTTAAATGAAGAGAAACTTCACACGTTTCTTTTTTATTATTACTTTTCAATCTACGTGGTTCTTTTATTCATTTTTGAAGCCACATTTAAAAAAAAAAATTAAAAATGAAAACTGAAAATAAAAACTTGTCCTAACTTTTTTTTTTTAAATTTTTAAATTTTAAAATTTTTTAGTTTCTTTCCTTACGGATTTAGTTTTTAATTTACTTTCAGCTTTTAAATTTACCATATTGCTTAAATGTTTTTTTTTTAAATATTTATTTGATATGGCACCTAAGCTTGATGTCATTATGCCTTTAGAGAAATCCATCACAACTTTAATGACTACATAAGAATAAAAAAATCAATTAAAGAAGTCATGTGGCATTTTATATCCATGAAGTTAACAAGACTTAAATGTACGAAATTTACAATTTTTATGACTTAAAATGAACAGTTTCAGAATTCGAGTACACGGAGTTAACATGGTCTAGAACTTGCGTGGAAATTACGCTAGTAGCGGTTCAAGCATGCGAAAAATTTGGCTCATGACCCCAGCCCATTTCCTTTATAAGCTCCATTTCACGGTGCTAAGGTATAGATGAATAAATCCTTTTCACATAGCGAGGCGGCCAAGCAAGTAGGTGGCGACTTTAGCAGCAACGCCATCAGATTCCTCCCAAGAGAAGGAGCAGTGGATAGCATCAATCCTTGGGACCATCAGTCCCTCGAGTGATTTGATACTGCCCTTCTCGATCGATCGATTCACTCGAGAGAGGAACTTCTTGCGAGCTGCGTTAGAATAGTAAAGGAACTCTTCGCGTCTTTCTGCGATTGACACTGTTTTGCTGGTCGACGGCTTGTCCCGCAGCTTGTGCCACTCGTTACCATTGTCCATAATTGCTTAGATAGAGAGATTAGGGTTTTATAAGGCAAGTGAAATCTTAGCTATTGAATAGGAAGCTCCAATAGCCGAGATCTGTTAAATTCATAATCACCGATGTACTCTAACTGTGACTGTGACTATGTGAACAACGTGTTAGTAGTTTGTTTATAAAACAAATGAAGATGTGCCTTGTCTCATCAAAAAAAGATGTGAGTGCGCACGTGGACGAGATTTGACACTAACTAACGATCATTATTTTATTTATTAAAATTTGGATATATTTCTATAAAATTAACTATAAAGTTTTGTTGAAACAATGTGACTGTTCATGAAAAGTTACGGTTATTTTATTTATTTATTATTTATTTAATTTCGAATTTTTTTATATCTTTTCAACGTAACCTTTGAGATGTACTTATTTACGAGAGGTTGTCTTTGTTCTTTTTGCAACCTTTTGAAGAGTTGTCTCTATTCGAAAGACAAGGATAAAGTACATTTGTTTTGAGATTAAACTAACATCTTCTTTCATTTTTATTTTTTTTTTTCGTTTTCTTTCGAAAGAAAATACAGCTATTGTTTCTAATTGTTTCCCATGAGAGGTTATGGAGAAATACTAGAATTACTATCTAATATTCTTATTTGAGACTGTTATATCTTGAAGGAAATTTGTTGGTGACCATTAGCAACGTTGTGAGACAAATAAATACTTAAAGAAAGTAATATTACTTCTCAAAATCCGATTTGATTACTCAAAGATCCGACTTCATTATTCTACCCAATTTGAAGCCATATTTTCCCAACATAACAGCCATTAGGAGAATGGCTGGAACGCAAGCATGAGGACAAACTGGTGGACGAGCGGGAGGGCTTCAATCTCTAAAACACCATTTTGTGGCGTGAAGAGTTCCTGAACAATTTCTATGCGGCTCGCAAGAAGTTTGAGGGAAGCGGCTGATTGAGAAGGGCAATATGGAATTACTGGAGGGCCTGGTGGTCTCATGATCCATATGACTCAACCATTCCTTGTGTCGGGATAAATTTGATCGCGCCGCTGTGAGCAAGTTATTGCATTTTCTGCCAATCCATTCCAGAGTATCCTCAACACACTTTTAGAAGAAAAATCTCATTTCACATAGTTATGATTTCTTTTCTGTACTTTATTTTGCTCAACATTCTTCTTTTTAATGTTTTTCCTGATAATTTGGATGACTTTCAAATACAAAGCTAAATTAGCGAGACATTACATAAGTAAAGAAACAGATAAAATTTTAGGATTCAATACATCTTAGATAAATGAATTTAGACTTTGTAAATTAGAAAGATTGGAAATTTGAGAGATTATAGGACCTACTTTTGATAATCTCATTAAATATTAAATTACAATTTTCTCCATGGTTGGAAAATAAAAATTCATTTCGACACCTTGTATGGGTTTCAATGATTTGAGCTTGAAATTCTCCTTTGAGTTTGCATTATTCATAGAATAAACATTCTTCTTTTTTTAATAAGTGGAGTGATTATCATATTAAAGTGTTACACACATAAATTTTTACCTGATGGACTTCACATTTCATAAGTAGGCCAAAGTGATTTTTGGTTAGCCCTTGTTATGCTCGATTTGAATAATTGAGGGGCTAGGAAAGTAATTTTGGTTAGCCTAGAGAAATAATAAATGGGAGAGAGAAGGGGGTATTTTGTTTTTGTTTTTTTTTTTTTTGGGTGGTCAAAACAAAATGACATTCATATGTGAGATTGTTACTTGAGAGGTGCATAGGAGGCTCCAGACCTAACAAATCTTAAATAACTACAGAACAAAGCAAAGCTAGAAAGCATATAATAAAGCATAATTTGCAGTTAGGGGCACAATCTTTTTCCTAAAGAATAGATCTCATACCATAAACAATCGACAAACAATCACTATATCCAATGATGAGTTCACATCAATCTCCCACTTCATTTGTAGTAGTTTATAGTGCGCATTTAGGTGCAACATCCTCATCACCAAAATCATGTAGAGACATTGATATCAAAATATTAAAAGAACATAAGTGAGAGGTGAAATATCTATAAAGAGCTCGTAGATCTATATTTAGATCTAATTTGAGAAAGTAAGAGCCCCAAAAGTTGAACTAAATGTAACTCAGGAGAGGAGGGTGGCCTAATCTTGAAGAGGTTATGGAGCCACGTCATAATTATCCTCCATGCTTGTTGTTGATTGGACGAATGGCCGAATTAGCCTGCATGTTCAACCAAGATCAGTTGCAGAAATTTATTTAGACACACAAACTTCTTGAATAGATGGAGAGAGAGAAGAAAGATCCAAAGTTTCAAAAGAAGGAAGGAAGAGCGAGACACAAAGGAGGGAGGAGGGTGGGGGGGGAGGTGGTTGCTTCAAGGAAAAAGGAAATCTTAACCTAGGGTTTAGAGAGGCAGGTCTTTGTTTGGCAAGTGGGCAGATTAAGGGGGTATTATGGAAAGGTAATTGAAACATGAGTGTATTAGATATATTTATGTTTTATTTGAGGGGGTGGAAATAGCGCCTCTTAAACTTTTGAGCAAACAAAGTGCCGACGATAAAAGGCTAATCAAATATTTTTTCTCTCGTCTTGTCGAGTTCCTCTCTATCTGCTGGATAGAGTTCTTCTTTGTTCATCCTTTTCTGCAATCTTCAGTTGCTTCCTGTCACCATGCAAATGGCAATCCTTCATCATCTCCTCCTTTCTTGTCCTACATAGGCCTAATTCGTTAACCCATTCATACATCATCTTCCTTCTTCCATGCCAGCGGGTTTCTGTTCTTTACCTTCGGATTTTCCCTATTTCTCCATTTACATGTCGATAATTTTCATGCTACCGACTTTCATCCGTTAAGTCGATCCACCCTTTCATCGATGGCAACTGAAGATGATCTTGATGCATCTTGGATCGCTGCACTTTGTCAAAAACTGGGCTGATTATGCACATAAAAAGCAATCGAAGAGTGGCGAGTTGAACCCGCACTTGGTGCAGTTGAGGAATGCAAGCTACCGTTAATTGGTAAAGTCCCCTCCAACCCTTCCTTTAATTTCCCAGCTTTTCAATTAGTCTTAAAGCGGGCATGGAGGTCGGACCAAGTGGAAATCCTACAGAGAGAAGCGGGAATTTATTTAGCCAAATTCAAGTCTCAAGCTAAAAAACAGAGAATTCTCGACACAGGACCTTGGCAATTCTCAGGACATCTTATAAATTTTAAACCATGGGTAGCCAACACCCCTTTGCACTGCTATGACTTTTCTACATGTGCATTTTGGGTTCAGGTAATTGGGTTACCTTTGGAATGTTGTATTGATGATATGATCTGCAAGGCTGTTAGTACGGTAGGCTCTGTTTTGCAAGTTAAATCTGATTTTGCCATTGGTTCCGCCCTGAAAGCTTGCCACACTCGAGTTGAGTTGGATTTATCTGAACCATTGAAGGTAGGTTGACTAATTAAACTTAGACATCAAACTCTGTGGTTGGATTTTCGGTACAAAAGGTTACCTCATTACTGTTATTCTTGTGGACGACTGGGCCATTATATTGATTCTTGCCCCTCCATTCCTTTTGAGGAAAACATGATCACAGATGCTGACAAAACTCCTTACGGTCCCTGGTTAAAAGCTGAAGTTCAGAAGTACAGCCCTTACTAGTAGTGTTACTATGGCCAATCAATTATGGAGGAGGAGAGAGAGGAAACCATACTTGAAACTCCTCCCACTGAGATTCTCCATCTTCCTCTTCTTCTACCTCCCATTCCTGTTACAACCTCCTCTCCATAGAAAACTACTCCAATCACACCACGGACTAGAACTGACACCTCCAGCATCACTCCTTCAGTGCAACACATCTTAACCATCGCTTTAATTCCAGCTACAGAGAAGCTGAAAGGAGTGCAATGGCCAACATCAACTCATCAGGCTAAAAAATGCCAAAGTATTCGACCAACAAGTAAGATAAGTCTTGCTAAGAAACCCAAGTGCTACACTCCCTATGACTTACCAGGAGGGCATTCGGGACTCTATGATGACTCTTTCTTGTTGGACACACCAATTATGGAGGCTTCTGAAGATGTTTTACAGGCGACGGTGGCTGGCCCTAAACAGTCACCAAATCAGCGATGAAAATTATAAGTTGGAACTGTCAAGGTTTGGGCAATCCCCTGACAGTCCTATCCTTAAAAGCCCTTTTGGCTAAGGAAAAACCTGACCTGTTATTTTTGATGGAGACGAAAAATGTTGATGATGTTCTCCTTCGCTTGAAAAGGTCTTCTGGTTTTTTGCATCACAGGCTGGTAAGCCCTATTGGATCTGCGGGTGGCTTAGCTCTTTTTTGGAATGCAGCGCTCATTCTGTCAGACTTCTCCTCCTCTTCGCATTTTTTGGATTTTACTTGTCTGGATATCTCCGACGCCAAATCTATGCGGATTACTTGTATTCATGCACCTGCAGTTTTTCATGACCGTCAGCATCTTCGGCAGACTTTGTGACATTTTAGTAGATTCAATGTCTTACCTTGGGTGTGCTTTGGCGACTTTAATGAAATTCTACACCGATGGGAGAAAATGGGTTCTCGGCTAGCGGACTCTTACCGCCTTTCTTCTTTTCGAGAGGTCCTGAATGATTGCAATTTGTTGGATCTGCCTTCTCATGGTTGTGCTTACACGTGGTCTAATAACAGAGATGGGGAAGCTTTGGTGAAGGAGCGCTTGGATCGAGCTGTCTGTAATGTTGAATGGCGTGTTTCTTACCCGAATGCTCAAGTGTTAGCTCTCCCTGTAGTAGGATCAGATCATAGCCTACTTGTTATTCATACAAAACCCTGTTTGAGTCGATGAAAAAGACACTTTACCTTTGAAGCTTTTTGGAACTAGGATCCCGGATGTCAATCAGTCGTTAAAACCTCCTGGCACTCAGTCTCGAGAAAGGACTCTCCTCTCTCAGTCAAGCTTCGTGCAGTTGCTACAGCCTTGTTCACTTGGAGTCACCAGATTTTCTCCCATAACAAGCAACATGCCATGGAATTAGAACACCAGTTACAAATTTTATCAAATCAACAACCTACTTTACTGAATCAATCTTAGCAACAGAGGATTAAAACATAACTTTAACAAGCATGGCAAAGGGAAGAGCAATATTGGGCGATGCGATCTAGGATAAACTGGTTACAGTGGGGAGATCGTAACACAAAGTTCTTCCATGCTACCACACTTCAAAGAAGGCAACGTAATCAAATTACTATCTTGAGGGATGAAAATCAGCAATGGGTTAGGGATCTTGGACACATCAAAGAAATGACTATCACCTATTACTCACAGCTTTATACAACTTCAGGGCCTAGACCTTACGCACAGATCTTAGCACAATGTCCACAGATGGTTAATGTAGAAATGAATGCAGCTCTCCTCGCTCAACCCACTCTTGAAGAAGTTCAAATTGCTACTTTTCAACTAGGTGCTTCAAAGGCACCAGGCCCGGATGGTTTAAATGGATTATTTTATCAATCGCATTGGGAAATTATTAAAGTGGACATTCATAGAGCAGTGCAGCAATTCTTTACCTTTGGCACATTACCTCTATCTCTAAACAAAACTGGTATAACCCTAATCCCTAAAACCCTAAACCCAGAAAGCTTGGATCAGTATCGTCTTATTAGCTTATGCAACTATGCCTACAAAATTTTCTCTAAAGTGCTGGCTAATTGATTGAAACCCTTGTTGCCTATGCTGATTACCAAGGAACAGAGCGCCTTTGTTGCTGGCAGATAGATTCAGGACAATGTTCTAATTGTACAAGAAGTCATTCATCAGCTTAAGACAAGGCAAAGAAGGCGTCATTTTAAAGCAATTCTCAAGTTAGATATGCAGAAATCTTATGACCGTGTTGAAGGGGATTTTCTCCGAGATTATTTACTTCGATTGGGATTTCATTCTCATTGGGTCCATCTAATCATGCAGTGCATTTCCACGCCATCTTTCTCTATCAAAATGAATGGGGAGTATTTACTGAGTTTTCACCCAACTCGTGGGGTGAGGTAGGGAGATCCCTTATCCCCTTACTTGTTTATCATAATTGCAAATCTCTTATCCTTCCTAATAAGAAATGCTACGAATATGGGATCGCTCAAAGGCATCAAGCTGAATCAATGGTGTCCTACTTTATCGCATCTCTTTTTCATTGATGATGCTGTGTTCTTTCTTGATGGTACCTTGATGGAGTGTCAAAACCTTTCTAATATTCTAAACCAGTATTGCTTGGCATCAGGACAAACTATCAATTGCAATAAATCTGGAGTTTTCTTTAGTCCCTCTTGCCTTATCTCTCTTCAGGAAAATTTAGCTGGTGAATTACGGTATTGACTGGGGAAGATCTAAAAGAGATATGTTTTCTTGGTTGTTGAGCAGAGTTCAATCGAAACTAGAAGGATGGAGGGAGAAACTAATCTCAAAGGATGGGAAAGAAGTTCTATTAAAGACGGTTATTCAATCTATCCCACAATATGCCATGTCTGTGTTTAAGATCCCTATCTCATTATGTAAAGTTATTGAGAAAAGAATGGCAAAATTCTGGTGGAGTAATGATACAAGCAGATCTGGAGTGCATTGGCAGAGTTGGAAAAATCTACAAAACCGAAAAGAACTAGGTGGATTGGGTTTTAGGGATTTGGTGAGTTTTAATCAAGCCATGCTCGGTAAGCAGGCATGGTGTCTAATGCATCAGCCATTATCTTTATGGAGCAAGTTTTTTTAGGGGCTTATATTTCCATTCTTCCACTTTTTTAAAAGCTAACAAGGGCACTCACCCATCATGGGGCTGGCAAAGCTTATTATGCGGGAGGAATGCAATTTTACCACAAGTTAGTTGGTCTGTGGGAGATGGAACATGCATAAATATAAGAGCAGACAGAGGGCTCCCTATGAGAATTCTCGTTGGACCTAAAGCCCCTAAAGAACCTACATTAGTAGTTGATCTTATTGACCAGACTACCAGTTCATGGAAGATTGATTTATTATACAGATTTTTTGACATGCCAATCATTCAACATATCACAGACATCCAACTCAGACCTAACTTCACTTCAGATGCACTTATATGGACAACAACCAAACAAGGAACATTCATGGTCAAATCAACATATCATGCACTTACTCAGACACAATCAAGTATCTCAACTTCACATGCCTCAACATCATACCAAATTCCTACCTGGTTATGGCGCTCCATCTGGAAGATGCCTGCTGCACCCAAAATTCGAGTATTCCTCTGGTCCATCTATAGCAATGCCTTGGCGACGCAAGAAAACCTGTATCGATGACACATATTAGACAATCCTTGCTGCACATTATGTAAAAGTAAGACTCCAGAAACTTTAGAGCATTTATTCTTACTCTGTTCGTGGACTCAACAGGTGTGGATCGTTTCCACGATTGGGGAAGGAAATTGATTACCTCGGCTGGCCTTTATTTCTAATATTTTGTGGCAGATTTGGCGCGCTCGGAATTCATTCGTCTTCCGAGGTACTTATCCCAATCCAACTTAGGTTGTAGAAGCGGCACTGACTCACGCTCAAGCAGATCGATTATCTTCAGCTCCCTATATGCATCAAAAGAGTTTGGTCAAAAACAGATCCCATCTATGGCGTCCCCCAGATCTCGAGGTTTTGAAGGTTAACATCGATGGATCATTTCATCAAGGTAGCAACCATGGAATGATAGCTTGTATTTGTAGGGATCATCAAGGCCGACTTACTGATGGCTTTTCCTTAGGGGTTGTGGCCGTCTCCGCTCTTCAGGTTGAGATCCAAGCCTTATCTTTCTCGCTCCGCCATCTTCCGCAACAAGGGCTTCAAACTGCAGCAATCGTCGTTGAATCAGACAACCTCACTTTGGTGGAAACTTTGAATTGCCGCACACAGCCGCCATGGAGGGATCGCTCTCTCTTCGCAAAGGTTGCCTTCCTGCTAACCCTATTTTCCAACCTCACGCTAGGGTTCTGCCGAAGAGAAGTGAACACAGTTGTTGACTGGGCTTGCAAGGCCCATAATAGCAATAGCTTGACTTGTAATTGGGCCCTTCTTTCGTCCCCTCCTCTCTTGAATCTGTTATGTGCGGATGTTATTGCCGCGGGCTGTATGGGTTATTCCACTTAATGCTATGTGGATTTCTGTTAAAAAAAAAAAAAAAAAAACTTTTGGTTAGCACATGTTAAAATTGCGTGAAATTGAGTTAATATCTTTAGAATTTATTTGGAGTAATGAAGGAGTATACTCTCGCCCATGATATGAGAAAAGTGACTGATGAGGCGTGCGCTTGGGAAGAAGAAATTTTGGAAGCAAATCGATTGGAAAACAAGTGAGGACCAGGCCATCTAAGGAAGGAAAAGATAGAAATCACTTCCTTGTACTTGAGGTCAAGATCTCTGCAAGTAGGAAGGAACCGAATTAAGAAAGGAAAAAGTCACTTCTTTCCACGCCTTTCTTCGGCAAATTTCGGCCCTAAGGTGCCAGAGATCTCCAGTGGGGATCGAGGGAATTGACTGGAAATAAAGGATTCAAAGAAGGAAAGAAAATTGAGAAGGAAGCAAGTCCAAGAGAGTAACAAACATTCTTTAAACTGAGCAGGGGATAGGATTGGAGGCCTCTTGATTATTTCCTAAATTGAGGGATTCTTTTTTCCCACAATTCATACGGTTTTTCCTAAGGCATAGAAACACACTTCCTTATACGCGAGGGTATACAATCTGTCAGAAGCTTCGCCTCAATCCTGGCTCTCCTCCTATACTCATGCATTCTCAAATGCCGATTGAGCAGAGAATAAGTACTGCTATTAATTAATCTCATATCATGGTTTACAAGGAAACAATGGTCCGTTGTTCGTCCCTCCACAGAATCCCAAGATCGAGTTGTTGCTCCCACAATCTCAGAGTTAGCAATTGATGCAATCTTAATGGACAACCAAACTATACGAGGATTGTCTTTGCCACAATCAAACAAGTGGCGCTTATCATTGTAACTTGCGCTTCTGGCCGCTCAGTATCAATTTCCATCGTTGTTAGATGGCATGATCATTGAAAGCTCCCGGTTATGTGTCAAGAGAAATCTCAGCCGTTGAATCACGTGGGGGCCAATTATCGAGATCCAATGAGTTCGTAACGGAAACTGTAAAGCCAACCTAACTCTCTGCACTCTTCATTTTCAGTTCACCGCTCTGTCTACAATCTATTTCCGTTCTTCATCTCTGATGGACTACTAAACCCGACCTTGACTCCGTGAATGACTAAAACGGAGCAAGGCTGGAAGCGCAAGATGTGTCGTGGCGCGAAAATTTCCAAGACTATTCTGACACAACTCGGAAGAAGTTCCTCTTTCAAGTGAATCAGCTAATTCATAAGGGCACTATCAAATCACTGGAGGGCTTGATGGTCTCGAGGATCGGTATTATCAACTGCTGCTTCTCTTGGGACGAATCTGATGACGCGGCTGCTAAAGTGCTGTCTACTTGCTCGCCCGCCTCGCAAGCTATCTAGACTACCAATTTCACATAGTCAATTTATGAATTCTTTATTGTTTATTTTGCTTAATATTCTTCTCTTTAATATTATTCCTGATTATCTGGTTGACTAACAAATACAAAACTAAAGTAGTGAAAAATTACATAAGTGCAGAAAGAAGTAATGCATGCATTTGTTTGGGGGAATTTCATGATAAAGGAAATTACTTTTCAAGATATCATTTTTCAGTAAAATGGATAGTTTTTCTTTATTTGGTAATATATGATCAATTTTTTTTTTTTTTTTTTTTTGATATTCAGATCTTATTTGGAAAATGGTTTCAATTTCATGACGTTATCTTAAGCACAAAAGAAAAAATTGAAGTTTTAAATAATTTTCTATTTTTATTTTATTTTTTCCTTTTCTTTTTCCATCAAACTGCTAGTTCCTAGGTCTTGACAACAGCCGGTGATAGGCCACAAGCGAGGCTAAAGCTCGCTAGCCTCAAGCAAGGTCGAGCCTCGTTTGTGGCTTGTGGCTTGTCTCCAACCTTGGGGTAGGCTTCAGCTCGGCAGGATTTGGTGACCTTGATCTCAATCTCATCGATTGTCACCAAGGCCCAATGATTGGTGGAGGGAGAAGGAAAAAGGAAAAAAAGAAAAAGAAAGAAAATATAAAATAAATTATTAAAAAATTTGAGAGGCTAGAAAGTGTTTTCACTATAAAATAAAGTATTAAAAATTCGAGAGCTTGGAAAATGTTTTCACTTCTTTAAATTTAGGAATTTACTTTTCCAATTTATGCATGAATATTTTTGTTGATCGGAAAGTGTTTTTTTTTGATTAGTCATTTTTGATGAACCAAATAGGTGAAAGCCTAGAAAACTAATCCGAAGCACTTTCACCCAAACAAACACTCTCTAAATTTGAAGGTTTGATACGTCTTAAACAAATTAATTTAACTTTGCAAATTTAAAAATTTTGGAAATTTAAAGAGATTTTAGGAACTACTTTTTGAGAAATTTTTTTGAATAATCTTTTTGAAAGAAATACGGTGAAGTAAGCTGTGAAACTAACAAGTTCGAGGTGAAAAATACTATAAAAGTCGTAAAACTATTATATTGATACTAATTTAGTCCTAAATCTTTTCATATTTGTACTTGTTGAGTCTATTTGGCTAATTTTTGTCCTAAATTACATGGACACTGGTCATCTTACCTGGTACAATCGGTGTTGATGTGGACATTTTAATATATTTTTAATTATTTATTTTAATTTTTTTTGAATGTTTTCCTTTTTTTTTTCTTCCTCATTTTCCTCCACCCATCTCTAGTTGGTGTAGATTGCTAATTGCGAGTGAGGGTTGGGAAGCCCTTGCCGGCCTCTAGCAAGGGCCAACATAGCTTGGACAAGGCCCCTTGCCAACGCCGGAGATTGGTGAGGGGCCTCATCTAAGCAAGGCTAGCCATTGCCAAAGGCTGGTGACGGTTGGGTGATTGGATTTGGCAAGGGTTGGTCTTGCCTAGCCTTCATCCTTGTCGGCAATCGATGACTTCTATTGATCGGAGGCTTGTGGAGAAAATAAGGAAGAAAGAAAAAAATAAAAAAACAAGAAGAGAAGGAAAAGAGAAGGAAAAAATTAATAAAAAAAATTCAAAAAAGTAATTAGGTATTATATAAAAATATATGCATCAATGCCGATCGTGTTCATGTCAATACTAATCATGTCACATAGAACAATCATTGTCCAAGCAATTTTCAGCATAAATTGGCTGAATTGACTCAATTGGTACAAGTGTGAAAATGTTTAGTACTAAATTAGTCAAGTTGAAAGGTTTAAGATTGAATTTGTATCAATATGATAAGATTAAGACTTTTTTATTACTTTTTTTCATATTCGAGAGAGGTTTTATAAGCCTACAGAGTAGGGTCTAGAATCCAAAAAATTCGTAGAGGTACATATAGGATAGGTTTCAGGGTGGGGCAAATACCCCACGCACCCAAGAACTTACACACCCTTAATATGTCCCTCTTAATTAAATGCGATGTTTAATTTATGGACATTAGGTTGTTTCCAACTATTGAAACTTGTCGAGGCATCATGGAAAGCAGCCCAAGGTGTTCGAGACTTTCATAACAGAACATATGGCATTTTCCTCCATTCCCTATTGGACAAAGTTTCGTTTAACAAAGCTTCTAACTGGTTGAATTTTAAAATTGGACACCATTCGCTTGCAAAATTAACTGAAGATTGATATAGGTGATTTTGATGTTTATAGATAAGATTTTGTAAATGTAAAAGTATCAAACCTAGCCTTCACCGTCTGTGCTGTTTGAGTGAGCATTCAAATAGATTTGACCAAAAAACGTTGGAGTTGCCCAAAATAAATTGATAGATGTATCGGAAAGATTAATAAAAAAGAACTGCAAAATTCAATTTCGTTACTTTATTCTTTATTTGTTTGGATTTTCGGTAATTGAAGAATTGCAAAATTCAATGGTTACTTTATGTTTGTTTTCGGAAAAAAACCTCAATTTCCTTTTCCACTAAACTGATCTTAATAAAATTCTTACATTTGATTTATCCACGGAATCTCTCTCGTGATGATTTGCTTAGGCAAATCTATAAGAGAAGCACTTTCTCCTTCCACTGGGCCGGTGGGTTCAGTGGTTTGGGCCGAGAATGATGGACCAAGATTCGGTTTATCCTTGCAGCTACAACTGCTCAGTCTATATCTGGCCTTTTTAAAGCCCGTTTTTATGATGGGCTATAATGGACACTCTTTTTCGTAGGTTTGACAAAAGGGATAAGGAGTATTGTCGGCCCAATTTCTTTGTTTGTTTTTTTTTTTTTAAACTAATTTTAAGTGTAGTTTCATTTCTATTCCATTTTTTCGTATAAAAAAAATTATCAAGTTTTACTCAAGTTCCAAATTTGTCCCTAATTAACTCTCCAACGTCACCATTAGTCGTTTGATGAGTCATTTCCACCTCAACAATAAATCCACCTCGCTTGTTGACATGGACTTTAAACACGGCCTCAATGACAATCAGAGAGAGAGAGAGAGAGAGAGAGAGAGAGAGAGAGAGAGAGAGAGAGAGAGAGGTACTTTTAAGAGGTTAAAAGGAAATAAGAAAAGAGAAAAAAAGATGGATTAAGATCATAATCATCACACCTCTCTTATCTTTCCTTCATCCACCACATTCGCCCTCACATCCACTATATCTCACAATCACTCCCATAAACACTTCATGTCCACTAACATTCCACCATCACCGACTGCACGCCCACCTATCTTTGATCACACGCATCAACTATGCACCTTCAGGTTGCTTACGTTCATCATCATTCATCATCTCATGAGCACTTAGGAATCCACTCACCTGAGTCAATTTTAATATCTTGAGCATTTATGCACAAAAGTCTAGATGCATGTTAGGGAATAAAAATAAAAGGTCGCACAAAATACATTTTTATTTAAAAGAGAAAAAGTAATGACAATGGTGTTTGATAAATTTAGCATAACTAAATCTTCGAGTCCATGAATCTTTGGTTTGCAGAAGTAAGATATGCTCCCATGTCCTACTCGGCTCCTAATAGAATATTTCAGTGTCAACTCTAATATAAATTTGATAAATAATTAATGAGAAACTAAGTTGCAATTGTTAGGGTCTAAGAGAGGTTATACTTTACACAAGTGCCACATCGCAAGAGGGATTGTTTGCTCCCGCTTAATGATTTGCAACTTCCCTCGGGGATTTTACGTCTTCGGATGGTCATGACAATGGCTACCATACACCTAAATTTTTATCAAGACTAATGTAAGATAGTTCAAGGAAAGTTTGTAAAATGTAACTTACAATGATATAGATTTTTAAATATTGGATGAGAAAATTGTTCAAAAAGTTCAAAACCTATTGTATGATAGCCCATTCAATTCCGAATTTTTTAATTTGGCTAACTTAGTCTTAAATCTTTTGATGATTTGTCAATGCAATTATTCCAGCCAATGCTAGAAATTGTCGACTAACCACTAGTTGTCTTACATGGCATAGTCAATGTGGATGTGAATGTATTTTTACAAGTTTTTTAACATTATATGATCTTATAATATATGTTTTATTCCTTTTCTTTTCTTTTTGTTTCTTCTCTTTTTAGTGTTTATCTTCCTGAAAGGGCCAGTGGAGGTCGCTGAAGGCTTGACATTAGGTGGAGGGTTTGAGATTTTTTTTTCTTTTTACATGCAAATTTCCTTTATAAGTGTAGTTTTGTTTTTCAAACAGCATTTAATCAAAGTTACTTAAAGTTACTTTTCAACGTACTTTCAAATTACAACTTACAAAACACTTTTGTATTAAAAAAAAAATCTTTTATCCTAAGTTTTTTGCATTTCTCTAAAGGCCTTTTGTATTCTTGTATTACTCGATTAGAGAATTCTGTTACTCCTTCATTTTCCTCATTTCATATTAAACGCTTGGTGCAATGCCTCTCTTTGAATCCTCTCTTATTGCTTGTATTTTTATTATTGCTGTCATTAGTGGTTGTCCTTGTCGATCCACTTCATATTTCACAAAGGCAATAAAGGTGCTCTTCCCTGGAAAAAAAAAAAAACCAAATATAATGCTTATTATAAGGGTGTTGGGAGATTTTATTAGACATTGCAAATTATTTTAGGGATAAGTACACTAATGGTGCCATAAGTTGTGTACGGCGCTCACTTTGGTGTTAAAAGTTTCCGTTGGATCACTTAAGTGCCAAATCGGAGAAAAAATGATCACTTTGGTACCACCGGCAAGAATTTCTAGCCAAAATGATTACATGGCAGTTATATTTAAAAAAAAAATTGCTCGGCTTTTAAATGACATCGTTTTCCATCATCTTTAAGAAACGACGTCGTTTTGCCCTTATATGTGGACATCCTCACAAAAATGATGCCGTTTAGCTCGTACATGAATTGAAATTAGGGTTAGGGTTTCTTCCTTGCAGCTCGGCCACCGTTGTTTGCCCTCCAACACTCAGCCACCATCGCTTGGCCACCATTGTAGATGCTCGACTAGTTGAGCAAGGAGAGAATGAGATTGTTGCTCAAGCAAAATGTGGCAAAAAGAATAGGAGGCGAGGGCGAAGGAGGAGGAGGAGGAAGAAGAGGGGTCGAAGGTGCCGCTACTGGTGCGCTGCCGTTGCCGCTATTGGTGTCGTTGTTGGTGCTACTACTGGTGCACTGCTGGTGTTGCTGCTGGTGTCGTTTGCTACTAGTGTCACTCTTCAAGGAAGAAGACGATGTGCCTCCTCTCTCTCTCTCTCTCTCTCTCTCTCTCTCTCTCTCTTTCTCTCTCTTTCAATTTGGGGATTTAGGGTTTCAATTTGGGGGAAAGAAGCCAAACGACGTCATTTTTGTGGTTTAGATGCTGATTGTGCTCTCCGGCAAGCCACATCAGCCTAAAAAATTAATAAAAAAACACCATGTCAAATTTCCGGTTGATCAGATCGGTGTTGGCACCAAAGTGAGCGTTTTTCAAATTTTTTGGCACTTAAGTGATCCAACGGAAACTTTTGACACCAAAGTGAGTCATGTACACAACTTATGGAATCATTAGTATACTTATCCCACTATTTTAAAAATTTAAACTGTTAGACGAAGGCATCATTTAATTTACAAATAGTCTAATACTTAACCCTTATTCTTAACTTGGATTGTGGCCTAAGACTAAAGCATGAAATATGTAATAAGGGAGGGAAATAGAGTTATGAAAATATTTGAACTTAAGACCTCCTATTTTGATATAATGTGAAATTTTGTGGAATAACGGCCATTTATTCTAAAAGTTTAAGCTATTGAGTGAATGTGTGGTTAAATATTTAAATACTCTAACATGTGTATTGATTGGTTGTTTATTTTGATTTCTCTTTCAATTTTGCCATTGGTAACCAATCAAAATTATAACAAACTATAATAAGCAACATATGGCTAACGGGAAGATTGGAAAGGAAAAATTCAATGGGCCTTTCAGAGGAGTAGACTATGCCAACGTGAGGGCTAAGTTGAAGGACTTTATCCAATGTTTCTATTCATGATCAATTTGCTTATTCACTCACCTGGCCAAGACCAAGGTCTCGTCTCTTTTTCGTTCGCTCCAAGACACATACTCTATATTGCAGATCATATTGGAAAGAATATTTCATCCTCTCAAATCCAAATGATCAAGCCCACAAATCTAGGTTCATCGTGGATCTGCCAAATACATGAAAAAGAAATATGCATTGTCTATGTTAACAATTTAGTCTTTATGTGCAAACCTACCTATAACAGCATTGTCTATGCTGCACCCATCATTCTAGTTGTAGATTATGTTGGAGTATAAAACGCGAAAATGATAGAATCTTGCAATTTACGTCAGCGTGAAATCACCAAAGAAATAAATGAGAAATAATAAAGATATTAGAAATTTACGTGGTTTGGTCTGAATATTGGTACTTACGTCCACGAGAGAGTCATCAGCAAATAATCCATTATAATCGGAGAATCAGAGTTTACAATTACTCACATGCTTAAGTGTTTTCTACACCTAGATTTAAGCCAAAACCCAAATTGTTTATAAATAAACAGCTCATTTGGACATAAACTCATTGCATAAAATTACCACGCATGTTCAAGCTCAAACAAACGCTCTATGTATCCCAAAATCAAGAACTCTAGCATTCATCTTTGGTCCACGTACGTATGGCTTCAAGTTCTTGTTCAAGGCTTCATGCGGTTTCTTGCAGCTCTCAAGTCTTGCGTCTCCAAAGGTTTTTTTCTTTGTGCGGCACTCACCTCCTTAAAGGAATAAAAAACCTAGGTGTCCTATGTGTGTGTCCAAAGTCATTAATTTAACCTTGGGCCCCACTACTTTAACAAAACCCGCGCCTACAAGGACTCTATTTCTGTAAAGGGAGTTTCCTTTCCTTTTTTTTTTATCCCCCTAAAAGATAAATAGATAAAATAAAATAGTGTGCCCCTTTTTTTGTCTTCTAGTGACAAAACATATCTTCCTTTTTTCTTTTGCATGTAGAGAAGAAATTGCTTCTTCATCCAATTGCTAAACCGTTTGGGAAATCTTTCTCAACAAATTCAGTTTAACAATCATTATCTAAATTCAAACTCAAGACATTAATTTAAAAATTCTCCACCTTGACTTGACATTTGAAGTTAAGTTATAATGCTCATTATCTATGCTGTTCTCCCAACGCCCCGATAGGCGCTCACTCCCAACAGATGCCAATAGAGCTCAAGTAGAGCTTGAGCTTCGTCAAAGGGACAGACTTAGTCATCATGTTTGTTGGGTTATCTACTATAGCAATCTTTTTGACAATAACATTATCCTTAGCTAAGATATCTTGGATGAAGTAGTACTTGATATTGATATGCTTCGTTCACTAGTGATAAATTGATTATATGCCAAATATATTGCACCTTGGTTATCACATTGTATCCACACTTTTATGTCATAACCCAAAGTCCAAGAGTAAACTTTGTAACCATATTGCCTCATTCACTACAAAGGTTACTGCCATATACTTTGCCTTAGTCGAAGACAAGACAATGTGATCTTATAAGAATGCTTTCCAAACTAATTGCACCACCCACTAATATAAATATGTACCCTTGTAAAGATCTGCGATCATCCAAGTCACTGGCATGATCTGAATCCACAAAACCAATGGTCTTACTACCATTGTTGTGTCTTTGGTAGACTATACCCACATCTATTATTCCCTTCAAATATCTGAGGATCCACTTCATAGCTTCCCAATGAGCTTTATTAGGACATTTCATATAGTGACTAACCACACTCATAGCTTGTGAGATATTAAGCCTAATGCACACCATAGCATATATAATACTACCCACAATACTAGAATAAAGAACACAAGACATATGCTCATCATTCTTCTCAGTTTGCGGTGATAATTTATCTGAAAGTTTAAAGTGTTTCGCTAAAGGTGTACTTATAGTTTTTCTTAAGCTCCGGTACATGTCTCACATCTATCAATGTGCACATCACCCCATCGTGCCTCCGAATCCAAATTGTCCCTATCCCCACTTCCTTAAAGACTGCTTTATTCCCTAAAAGAACTCTACCACCATCTATAATATGATAAATAGTAAATCAGTTCTAATGAAGTGTCATATGATAAAAATATCTCAAATCTAGCATCCATTTGTGTCCTAACAAAATAGTAGTCACACATAAAACAACTTTTGCATCTGTAGTGCTCCCCTTGGCAATGTTTGCCACACTGCTTATGACATTCTGCCTATTAGCTTTATTCTTCCGCTTTGGACAATTTCTTCTATGTGTTCCTCCTCATGACACTTAAAGCACTTCACGTGTTTCTTGGACTTTCTATGACGTGATTTCGATATGCTTTTACCTCTACTACTACTAATTCCTTCATGTTGTTCTCTATCCCGAATTATCAGTGCTTGCACTACTCTTTGCACTAGACCATCATCACACGACTTTCTTTGCCACTCTTTAGAGAATAAGGCGGACTTTACCTCTTTTGAGGTAATTATAGTACGCCCCTATAACAGTAAATTAGTAAAATGCTCCCACTCTAGTAAAGAGGCTAACAACATCATGCATTGTTTTTCATCATTAGGTATCTTACCGACATTATTTAGATCCATCATGAGTTTATTAAACTCATTTAGGTGGGTTCTGATAGATATACCTTTACTATAACTAAATTGAAACATTTTCTTCAACATGTACAAGCGATTGTTCAAACATTTCTTCACATAAAGTGTTTGAAGTTTTGCCTATAATGCTACGGCATCATTCTCTTCAGCAATCTCTATTAAAACTCATTTAACAAATTTAATAGAATTGTATTCTTTGCTTTTTCCATTAATTCTACTATCTCAGAGGCTTTCATTATAATTAGCAACTCATCTTCACCATCTAGTGCCTTGGCCAAACCTTGGATTGTCAATAATGCCCGCATCTTGATGCTCTATAACCAAAAGTTGTTCCTCTCGTTAAACTTCTCAATTCAGATTTACTCTTAGACATAATTGTAATAACATAATTTCCATATAATAATCAGACAAGCAAAAGCTCCAAATTACAATCAAGAAATCCGAACCCAAGTTCTAATACTAATTGTTGGAATATAATATGCGAAAATAATAAGATCTTGCAATTTACGTCAATACAAAATCATTAGAGAAATGAATGAGAAATAAAAGAACACTATAAATTTAAGTAGTTCGGTCCAAATATCGGTACCTACATCCATAGAGTCACCAGCAAATAATTCATTATCATTGGATAATCATAGTTTACAATCGCTCGCACGTTCGAGTGTTTCCCATACCTAGATTTAAGCCAAAATCCAAAGTGTTTATAAATAAACAATTCACTTAAAACATAAACTTACTGCACAAAATTATCGCGCGTGTTCAAGCTCAGACAAACGCTCTACATATGCCAAAATCAAGAACTCCAGCATTCGTCTTTGGTCCGCATACGTATGGCTTCGTGTTCTTATTCAAGGCTTTGCGGCTTCTTGCGGCTCTCAAGTCTTGCAGCTCCACAGGTCTTTTTCTTTGTGCAGAACCCTCCTCCTTAAAGGAATATAAAACCTAGGCATCCTATGTGTGTCCAAAGTAAAAAAAAATTGACCTTGGGCCCCACTACTTTGACAAAACCCACGCCTACAAGGACTCTACTTCCTTCCTTTTTTTTTTTAATCCCTTTTAAAAGTGTGCCCCTTTTTTGGTCTTCTAGTGACAAAACACATCTTTCTTCTTTTGAGGGTAGAGAAGAAAGTCATGAAGAAATTGCTTCTTCATCCAATTGCTAAACCATTTGGGAAATCTTTCTCAATAAATTCAGTTTAACAATTATTATCTAAATTCAAACTCTAGACATTAATTTAACAGATTAGAATTAGTTAGGATCAATTGCGATTTGCTTTTTCATTTCATTTGTTTCTCGTGTGTTATGTATACCGATGACTAAGGGGAAATCATCTGTCAACGATTTCAGTGAAAATTGACTAAAATGACTATATTGAATTTGAGGCAAAGGTTTATGAATAAATTATCAAATTTGAGAAGTTTTTAGTTGAATTGGTATTTGTGCAATAGGTTTAGAATTGATTTGGTAATTCTTCCGAAAGACAATTTAAAGCAAATCAAGTCTTTTGCCCATCTACTTATAATTTGAACATCACACACCATGAACTTATGTTCTAGATAGTATAACGACTCTATTTACACAACAAAGGCTCCCCATTATTAAAAAAACGTAAGGGGGAACACTAGCTGTACATATATACATAACTATAATTCTTTTTTGGCAACCCATCACATGATCGAGCAAGAATTGACATTGTCATCACTAAACATGGTGATGGCCTTTTCCTCCACCATCTGAGAGTATGGTGGTTGGTGATAATACACTTCGTGACTAGTCCTCCCGAACAATTTGCCGTGCTTGTAGTGACGGGTCATGCGAGTGGGCTGTGCGTAGTATGACCTCGACGACGATGACGAACGGCCGTAATTCATCTGATCGTAGTACTGATATTGGTCAAAATTGTTGTAGTAGAAGTTGGTGGGTGGCTGCTGCCAGATCTGAGCTGTTTTGCCAGTCTTCTTCACGGCCTTGAGGACTTTGCGCTCGTCGACGAAACCTGCCACGGTCACTTTTTGCATGTCGAAGTCTACGTGCACATCGTGCACTCCTGCGCACGATTCAAAGTACAATTGTTAGTTTACGTGCAAATATGTATGAGATGTCAAGCAATGAAAATTACATGTGCATACGTCAAAGGATGCATAAGAAGAAACTTTGGTTTCCGAGCTTATCCAGAGCATTAAAACAAATATGCACTATATATGTGTCTGGTTGAAAAGATAAACGATTTAGACCAAGTTGGTCAGTGCAGTTGGACAAGGGGTTGAGTCTTCTGTCTCCAGAAGCTAGAGGTCTTAAGCTCGGACCCCTCCGTTGCTGGTCTCTTGGGCCTTTCTCGAGTATTTAAGGACCCGTGCGGCTCTGCAGTTATCCGGTGTGGTTGGAACAACGGTCTACCACGCTCATTGGAGAGTAATCGGTTGCCAATTGATGCAGGATATCCCGATTATTAGAAAAAAGGAAAATAACTTGTTTGAAGACCACGCATGATTTGATTTCTCAGTTTGTGCGATCCATCTTAAAACTTCATTTTCCTTCGGAATAGAAGAACCATATTTTTTCGGGAGCGATGACGGTAAGGTTTCTTGCATGTTTTTTATATTGAAGAAAGATGAAAGGAACTTCGCAAGTTTGTTCCAGGTCACCGATCCCATTGACCCAACAAAATATAGATCAGTCACCTACTGTTAGTTGTTTATTCAGGCTAATAAAGATATTTTTTTTTGTTCGAATGAAAAATCACGAAATACTTAATAAAAATAAAAATATCTCCATCGGAAGACGACGATGACCCTAGCAAGAAAGTGAAATAGCGACGAATAAGCATGTCGGAGAGATTTTTCGAGTGGCTGGGAGACTTGCCTTCGAGCTTGTTGAGAGCTTTCCTTATATTCTCCTCACATCCGTGGCAATCCATGTTTACGTGCATCTCTACAATCTGTACCATGCGTGAAAAAGAAACGTTCTTGGTCATACGTAATTCAAACATACCCCGCAGAACCATTCGAGTAAGGTAAAGAACGAGAGAGAGAGAGAGAGAGAGAGAGAGAGAGAGAGAGAGAGAGAGATCTTACCGTCATCTTGAGGAATATGGAAGCAAATCTTGCTTGGAGCTGCTATTGAATTGTGATATGAAAACCCCCTGCTTATATAGAAGCTCGTGAGAGAATGCAAGTTGCCACCAATCTTGGGGGGAAAGTATGTCGTAAGGAGAGATATTGATGACAAACGGTTGATTCTGAAGAATATCTTATTTTATATCATTGTTCCTTTGTCATGACGTCTCGGATAGACTATTCTTCTTCCTTTTTTTTGGCTATATATTTCCTTTCAACTTGGTTCAAGAAGACGAATCGTTGCTCGGACGGTCAGCTCGGGGGAAATTGCAGGGACATTGCCACGAAAAGTGAAGGCTTCCCCTCTTAAATATACAATTACAAGTAACATCGACTTTTCTCGTTGACCCCACCGGAGTGGGACAATCTACATTGATATAAATACATATATAATTCGTCTTGGTGGATGTTGATAATGTTGTGTGTAGAATTTTATATGCCAAGTGGAGGTCTTGGACTTGCGCTTTGTCTAGTATGTTTAAGAACAATCTAATTATTCTAAAAAAGGTCCCATGAATTCTCATCTCCACAGCGACATTAGGCCATTGAGCTTCGCACAAGAATTGACTTCGTTAGAGAGAGATGGTGCGTTATGTTTATATAGCCATAGCTAAATTGTAGCTGTAATTTGCTATAAATTATTGTAATTACTTTAAAGTTGATAATATAAAAAACTCGGTGGGATAGTTTTCTGAAAATCGCGTTAGGTTTGCAAGCGAGAAGCCACAAATTCCTTTTCGTAATTGAAATCCGATGTGGGAAAGCTATATTAGACAACCGCTTAGACAATTAATCGAATACAAGCCCATGACTAAGGTATCAACAACCCCAACTGGTCTGGCATTAAACAACATATGTAATTAATTAATACCAAAAATCATCTTCATTTTCGGTCCTTGCAATGACAACAAAGATATTTGTAAGCTGTATCGCCTTTTATAAGTTTTTTATTTTTATTTTTTTATTTTGATTTCATTAAGTGATGCTAATAACATATAAACTTTTTGACTTTCTGTATTTTGGGTATGGGAGTAGAATAAGCTAACAACTATGGATAACTAACCACTTTTATGTATTATAATTGAAAATATAAATCTTTTGATTATTAAACAATTTTCTTATTAGCAAAAGATTGCATGAAATCCATCCATCGTCATCATTCCACGTTAAGGTGACGCGGTGGAATTTTCCAGGACGGATATTCCATCTCCATCTCCATCTCCATCTCCATCTCTCTCTCTCTCTCTCTCTCTCTCTCTCTCCCTCTCTCTCTATGCGGGCGTTGGGTAATTTCCTTGACAGCGATTCCATCTCTGGATCTCTCTCGCGACTGCCTACCCCAGCATTTTGTGAAATTTACGATTTAGCTTAGACAGGGAATTTTCAAATGGAACGGCCACAAGGATACAAAAACTTAGGCGGCAAGGTTTTGAATATTTTCATTGAATTTGATAATTGTCGGCGTAGGAAAAGTACGTTGACCACGACAAGAAGTCAATGGTTTCCATGCACACCGGAATTTTATCAAGATTAATATACAACAGCTTTAGACAAATTTGCAGAATTTGGGTCTCAAAGTGATATGGAGTATTTTTATATATTGTGTTTTTATTACGAGGCAACCATTTTATTACCTACTTACAATTTGTTATATCACTGTATAAATAATTTTTTTAATATCTTGATAAAACTAACGTTACTCCATCCACGGACAACATGGTTTTAGTTTGTTTGCACAAGACTGTCGATGTTACGTAGAAATTGATGGGCTGTGGCAAGAAATATTTCAGCACGCTATAAGAATTGATAGGAAATATGTATGATTAAGACTGGATTAGCTTTTCTTATGAGGTGATAATTAATTTCACAATGAATTGTGAAATTAAAATCTATACATTTCAAAGAAGAATCTCAATTTAAAAGCTAAAACACAAAAACAAAATAAAAAATTGTCCTTGGTTGTTTCTTGAACATCAATATTTTCAGTGCGTTAACTTTTTCAGGCTTCTATATTTAATTGTTGCAAAGATACCTTTATGGAGCGTGATTAACTTTTCTAAAGCAAACAAAGCTGTGGCGCATACTGCATAGGCCTGGTCCCTTTAGTACCCATTAATAAAATAATCTTCTCTAATAAGTTTAGTATTTCTCAGGGTATGGTTTTTGAGACGGGCTATATTCATTGAATCTGTTGGGCTTCTCCTCATTAAATGGGTAAGGTCCATGACTGTAGTTTTCGGCCCATGGTTTTGTAATATATTTATCCTTGTCTATATATTTAAGTCGAAAATAAACTACCATTTGTCTCACTGTTGACTTTCTAGAATTACCCTAGCTAATATAATTTTTTTCATTAAATATCCACCCACTTTTTTTTTTTTTTTTATACATGTATAATTATCCCGTCTCATGTTTCACAAGTGCCTATATGATCAAGGATACTGTTATCACTATGCTGATAAACTTAGCAAATGGAATTTACAATATCATCTCAAAAGTAATTTGCAAGCGAATAGTTCGTCTTAGAACTAGTCCATATTGATGGAGTTTCACATTAGTCTTAGGTGGTCGAACATTAAATAAGAACACACACATTAAATTTATTTCATGTGAAATATATTTCACTAGGGCGTTTGTCGATTGGTTATTTATACTGATTTCTCTTTAAATTTCACTACTGCAAATCGGTCGAAATTTTGACAAACTATAGGCCACCGACTGTTGTTAGTCATTGGTGAGGGCCTCCGCATCCTCGCTGGCTACAAGTGAGGGCATCAACCTTTGCTAAGATCCAGGCTAGGGTTGGCCCTCGACCCTCCCTTGGATCTAGGCAAGGCCATGACACCCTCATGAGGCCCACTTGTTGAAAATCAATGAAGGAAAAAAAAAATGAAGGGGGAAAAGGAAAAGATTTTTTTTTTCAAAAATAAAAATTGCAACAATAGTCCATGTCAGTATTGGTCATGCCTTGGAGGACAACTATTGTTGACGTTAACGATTTTCGATAAAAAAACTATATTGGCAAATTATCAAAATATTTAATATTAAATTGGCTGAATGTAAAGGGTATATAACATAATTAGGATTGTACAAAGGAATAGGGAATCGCTTTCCAAAGGAACTGGTCCAATTTCTAGTTCTATGTGTGGAATTGTCCACTCGTTCATCCGAACCGAACTAGTAATATATATAATATATTTAATTTTTAAGAAAAATTCCTGACCAAAAAAAAAAAATTAAGGAAAATGAAAAACCCTACAATTCCTAATTTGAAGCTCAACACCCATTGATTGAGTACTCGTCCCATCTTACTCTCACCTCATCTGAGTTGTCTCACTATCTCTCACTCACGGCCTCAACTCTTATGCTCAACAGTGGACTCACGACTTCGACTTTTTAACTTTCAATATGAGTTCAATTTTTTTAATAATCTTGCAATTTACTCCCCCATTAGGGGGGGGGGGTGGGGTTTAAAGCCCCGTGTCCCCATTGCGTGACTCACCCGTGGCTAGGCCTGTGGTGATGGCTCAGTTCGCCCCGGATTTACGTCGTCGGCTGCCGGCTGTATGGTGGTTCCCGTGTCACAAAAAAAAAAAAAAACAAGGGAAGTTATTTTTTTTATTTTATTATTATTATTATTATTATTATTATTATTATTATTATTATTATTATTATTATTATTATTATTTTACTTTACTTTTTTTTTGAACAATTTTTTACTTTACTTTGGATTGCTAGAAAAATGTTGCACCGAGTGCGTGAAGCTTTGTGAGACTAAATCTATGGACTCACTTAAGAATCGGATTAGATTGACAGTCTAGTTTGCAGGCGAATTATGAAATCAATGGATGATTCTCGATTCCAATTTTTCGGAACCAACCTTTAGTGAGTTGTTTTTGGTTCTAAAGTGGGATCACTCACCCGGTGTCATGCCCCGATCCTTGAACATGCACACATCCCTCACCTTGGTCGATTTAATAGTGACGTCCCAGGACTCGTCGCCGACGCTTTCATTTTAATTACACATGCGGAAGCATATAATAAGAATCTCCAAACAATAAAGCAATGTGATAGATAAGTAGGACTAAAAACTTGAACCTGAAAACCAACACCCTTATGTACATATATAACAACTCAGTCATATATATACATATACAAGCCATACTAAAAGGTCGGTTTCTACTCAAATAAGTTCCATAGCAAAAGTCATCAAACAGGAGTGGAGTCTCAATCCTCATTAGGATCCTACTTTGAATCATCCTCGGGGTTCTCCTTCAAGTACTCCTCTTCGAGTTCTTTCTTCTCAGGTTCTTCATCAGGATCCTGCAATGTTGTCCCACAACCGGGATGAGACTATGTTTTTGCAAGTTTTACCCCCTAAGACCTGATTAGGAAGCCAATACATCTTAGGCTACCTAAGCACCACACGAGTTAGAGGACTTATCTTGGCCTCAATTCCTTCTTACAAGTCAGTTCAATCAATAAACATTGATAACTAAATCAACTAATCAATTACAATCAAACTATCGATCAATCGACCTAGTCGATTACATGTCATTACGATCATTTCTTGGTCGGCCCATTCCATACTATCTATAAGTCTGATCAATATCCGAGACTACTCACCCTAGGTGATATATAAATAGCAGCTTGCCCCGGAGGCTAATAACTAGTATACTCTTCACTCTCTAAGATGACATACAATTCATCGAGTTAATTTAGTATACTATTCTTTCTCTATGCCATCGAGCCATTATATCAATATCATACCGTACTGTCTTAAGATGGTCCATAGAGTCATTGAGCTAGTAGATCATACCGTCTTGTCTCAAAATGCTCCATAGAGTCATCGAACCAGTATACATGTCATTCCAAGTAAATAATCAAATAACCAATTTTTATCCTTTCCGATAAAATGTCATGTGTGGGTACACGGTTAGCCCTAGCCAAAATATAACAATTTCCTTTCCATAAATCCCACAATTTTATGTAGTCTACCAAAATATTTTTGGCACTGTTGACTGATGCTCGATTGTTTTTCAATTAATTTCCAAAATTATTTAATTTAGGAAAATAATCATAAAATCATTAATAAATCAATTAAGCACAATTTAATACTCAAATAAATAAATGGACTACACCACGGTAATTAGCATAAAATCCAGGTCATCGACCATCCCGGTTGAATTTTCGGAAAATCAATAAATAATTAATTAATTTGGAAAATTAATTATTAAATAGCAATAAATCCAATTTAGGCCCGTAATACCTAACTGGAAACCGAGATGAGCCTGGAAAAATCTTGAGATTCGTTCAATAAATTACAGGACATGTCTATTTGCTAATTACACCAACCATTCTCCTAACATGCATAGGTAAATCCCTAATTTAATTATTCTAATATAATCTATCCACATAATAGCATTTAATTAAATCTAATCAACCCCTAAGCATCATTAGCCTACTAAGAAGGGATTAGTGAGCAAAATTCACTTGATTAAAAGCGAAGATTGGTTCTCCATGACGACGGCACGACGGTGGCTGAAACTTAAATTTTTGACAACGTTGACGGACAAGCGGGCCGGGCCATACAAGCCTTGCAAGCCCACAGCAATTGCTGGGCTTGGCTTCGGGCTTGGGCTTCTTTGCGGGCCTCAAGACTGGGCTGATCTCTTGGGCTGAAATAAGCTGAATTCCATGGGCTGCTGCCAGGCTTGAACACAACCGAAGATGGGCTTAAGCTTGGACTGCTAGACTGAAATTCTCTTGGGCTGCTGCTGATGAAATCGCGGACCTCAAATGGTTCAACTGCTGGGCTGAACCAAAAACAGCTGTGGAGAAGATGGACCCGTGAAATTGAAGATTGCTGGGCTTCGTACGTTGCTGCTGGGCTCGAGCAAAAAGAAAAGAAAACTGCTGGGCTTTTGCACTCGGTGGGATTTCACGGACGTGGGAGCTGGCTGCTGGCGAGCTGGTGGAGACCGAGGAGGTATTGACCCAGGCGAAGGAGCTGGGGACGAGAAGCAACTTCGGTCGTGGCTCGATTGCGTGGACGGTAGCTTGCAGGTGAAGAGATGGGAGTAGGGGCGTTGATGCAGCGAGGAAACGTGGCAGCTTCGGTCTCCAATGGGCTCCGCTGGACGCACGAAGAAACGAAGACGGCGAGCGCGTGGACGTGGCTTCGGTCAACAAAAGAAGAGAGAGGGGCTTGATTGTTGACCAAGGGTGGGCAGGCTGTGGACGCGTGGAGGAAAGCTACCTGCTGCTTCGCTGGCGTTGAAGGAGAACGGATGAAGGGGCAGCTGACGGTGGAAGTGACGAGAAGAAAATGAAAGTGAAGCAGAATACGGAAGAGAAGAAGTCGACGCTGCGGTGTGTGTGCGGCTGTGAGCGTCCGAAGGAGGGGAGGGGGGGGGGAAAATAGTCAACAACATTAGCCACTCCATTAATTGGATGTTCTCCTATTACTTTCCAACCAAATATCCACCAAAATAATCTAATTTGAGGCCAAAATAATGCTTCCCTCCCTTGGTTCCGAATTTCACATTTTGAACTTCCAATTTCTTCGACAAATTCCCAAATTCAAAGTCCAATTTCGTCGAAGAAAAATTCCAAACAATTTTCTGTAAGTCCCTGATACTCAAAGGCTCGACTTGGAAGTCCAAATTTCCTTTGATTTAGCCATACGAATTTTTGCTAATTTTCCGCAACGTCCGAAACGGTTTTCCGTAAAAATTTCAATCTCTGAAAAATCTTCGGAGGATGAGTCAATGTTCTTAGAATAGCTCGTGACACGTCAAAACTTTCAATTTATGAAATTGGACTTAAATGCATTGTTAATTTCACTCAGGCGCGTTTTTAGCGTGACCTAGATTACCGTGTAATTTTTAGAGATTTTTAGTGCAATTGACCCGTGGTTGATTTTCTTCAAGCCATAATGTAACTACTCGACACATTGGTGACCCTCGGTGATCGTGAAAATCTCAAGGTTTCAATTACAGGCACAGGATACCTAAAATGACAGAAAATCGGTCTAGTGTCGATCGATGAGAATTTTGCAATCAAGTGGAATTATTCACACTTTGATAACACATTTTAGTCGAATTGACCTACCCTAATCTCTTAACGATTTTGACAATGCCGTAATGACCCTTGTAGACTAGCATGGTCGAGCAGTCGATTTCCGGTTAAATTCTCAAGTCCATTGCATTATAATTTTTTAACAACTTCCCATGATAGTCTAGTTATCTCACGAGTGATCGGTTCTAAGAATGTAGAATTATAGACGCGTCGATGAAATACCGATTTATTCAATTAAAACAGTAATAAAAATTCAGGATGTCACATCCGGACTATATTCATCCCCAAACAAAATTGGCATCGATCAATAAATTTAAGAATTTTTGGTAATATTTCCAATCTTGGATCATTGGTGAATCTGCCAAATGCATAAATTGCATTATATATGATAACGATTCAATCTTTATGGGCAACCTATCACGGGATTGTCTTTGCTACTATCAAGCGACACTTGTCTTATTTTATATATATATTTTTTTCCATGTATTATGTGTACCGAAGATAAACGAAAGCAGATCAAATCTTTTTGCCCATCTGCCTATAAATTGATCATCACGCACCATGAACTCATGTCCTAAACAGCATAGAAAATCGAAGTTTTACACGACAAAGATTCCCCATTATTAAAAAAACGTAAGGGAGAACACTAGCTGTACATATACCTATGAAACTTTTTTTTTTTTTTGGCACCCCCATGAAAAGATTAAGCAAGAAATGACACAGTCATCACTAAACATGGTACTGGGTCTTTCCTCCCCATCTGGGAGTCTGGTGTTTGGTGATAATCCACTAGCTTTTCCCACAAACTTTGCGCTCCTTGACAAAACCTGCCCCGATCGCTTTTTGCGTGTCGATGTCTATGTGCATATTATGCACTCCGGCGCGTAGTTCAAGTACGATTGTTGTTGTTGTTGTTATTATTATTTTTTTTTTGGTTCATCAATATGATTGTTATTTATATATAACAGTGTGACTGAATTCACATATCGCATGATAAATTTATGATTGATTGAAAAATTTCTGGAAATCTATTTCTATCTTCATTTTCCTTCTGAATAGAACCCTTTTTTATCCAGAGTGACGAAGGGTAGAGTTTCTTGCATGTGTCGAAGAAAGATGGAAGCAACTTTATTATTATTGATTAATTTTTGTTTGTATGTTCGTCAAGCTTATCATTATATTTTAGACGACATATGTTTTAAAATTATAACATCTTAAAAGCTAGTGAAAAACCAGGTGAGACTCCTTCCTAAAACTGTCGCTGCAACTACAAGGTGTTTGCCCCACAACTTATAAAAGCTGGAAAGCCCTCTTCATGTTTGAAATTGCCGTAGGAAGCTGTATCGAATAGGAAAGAGTGGGTTCCACGTTGGATTCCACTAATACACACACACACACACACACACACACACCCACAAAAAAATTTCCCACAATCATTGGATTGTATCGATTCTATGTACCGTGTCATGTATAGATTTAGGTTAATTTAATTAATTTGTTCGTGATTACGTGCGCGCACGCGTCATTTCGCCTCTGGGTTACCTAATCAAAGACAAGCTCATCAGTAAGGCAGAGGTAACCGGCCAGCAAGTTGCCGGACATCAAACAATTTATGGAGTTCCGCCATGTAATAACTACATACCAAAATCCATCTTCATTTTCGGTCTTTTTTACAACAACAAAAATGTCTATAAGATGTATTACCTCTGAATTTTTTTTTTCTGTTTCATTAAGTGATGCTGATACTTTTGTGCGATTATTGAAAGTATAATTTTTTGATTATTAAACCAATCTTTCTGCTTGGCAAACGACTGCTTGGTAATGAATCCATCCATCAATCCATGTTAAATATAATTGCAATTATATTAAATTAAAATTTTTATTTATGTGACTTACCAACTTTTTTTTTTTATGAGTTACCGACAAGCTTTCATGGTCAACTCTCATTTAAATTGGTTACCAATGTTTATTTGTTCTTTTCAATATCCAACTAATCTATTAAGTTGCCGCTTTTATTTGCATTACTTCCCCATTTTCAATTTCAAACCCGTTTTAGAAATTACTGGTCTCAATTACAGTGATTACAAATTTTTCTCTGATTATATTCCAATTACCTTTACGTTACCAATCCTTATTTTAGTTATTTGGAAATGTTTATTTATCTTTTAATTACCAGTTTCTATTATCTCTATAACAAATTTGTCTTATCATTCGTCAAGTTCTTACCAATCGTATCAAGGAATTGAATTTACTAACTATTATATGAAGTTAAATTCTTTATTTGTTTGACTTAGCGACTTTTCTCCAATTAAATTATCAACTATCTTCATATTAACTCTTATTTTAATTGCTTAATGATGTTTATTTATTTATTCTTAAATTTACCCACTTTTCTATTAAGTTACCACTTCTATTTAGCTTACCTCTAAATTACTACCTACTGTTCATTACCAACTCTTATTTGAGTTTGTTACTATGCTTGTTATTTTATTTTCTTACCGATGTATTGTATCTCTGACAAAGAACATTTTTTTTTTTTTATATTAGCAAATTTTGTTTATCTTTTTTTTTATCTATTTCTTAAATTTACCAACTGTTTTATGAAACTGGTGACTTTTTTTGTTTGACTTACGAGCTTTTTTCTTTTGTTCTTTTTCGATTAATTTACCAATATTCATCTAAGTTGGTAATTAAGCTAAATTAGACATGGTAATTTCATATAAGGGATAGTAAATGAAAGGCCTAGTTGAGCAAGGTAAATAGATCTTGGCATAACATAAGAAAAGTTGGTAAATTTTTTTTTGAACAGAAAAAAAACTAGTCAATATTATTAAATGGAGAAAAATTAGTTTCACCCTGATTAAGGTGTATAATTTTTAAAATGTTGATAAAGTTAAGGTGTTGCTAAGAAATGCAAACAAAAGTTTGCAAGCAATAAAAAAGCTTGCAAATTTAAAAAGTAAAATAAACATCGGTAAATAACTCAAATTAGAGTTGAATATTCAAATTTTACATGCCTATATAGTGGGAGAGAAGTTTGTGAGTTGAACTAATTTAGGTTGGTAATCTCTAAAGGAATTAGTAAATGTAAGGGATTGCAAATCAAGACAATTAGTAGTTGATAATTTAGTTAGTAAGTTGATAAAACATTGAAAAAACCCAAATGAATGTTGGTAAAAAACTCAAATTTGAGTTGGGCATAAACAAAAATTTGGTAGTTTAATTTAATAGAAATTGGTTAATCACTTTGGCTTATGTTAGTTTTCATGTAGGAGTTGATAAATTTGAAACATACGTTTCTGTTATGGAAATAGAATTAGGTAAATTAGTGCAAAAATTATTAATCTGCAAATTATAAAAAAAGGTAGTTTCACATAAGTATTGGTAAATTACCAATAATATGTACGAAAAAGGTCATCGATCAATTTTTTTGCCAACAGTCTTTAGACACTATCAAAATTTACCGCCTGAAAAAAGTTTGATATGTTTTAGTACAGAACAAGCTGAAACTTAAATTATGTGAGCTCCTTATCATCATCACGTCATCACCCTCTAGATATTATCTCCTCAATAGGAGAGAGAGAGAGAGAGAGAGAGTTCCCGAGGCACAAGAACAAAGAGAAACTCCAAAACTCATGACTTTTAAATGAGGCGATCAAGCACTAAAAGATATACGTAACATACATATTGTCTGAAAATCGTAGATCCGAAGCAAGATATAAAATTTCAAAATAATTAGAAAGAGAATTATGGGGCAAAACCAATGCTCTAAATTGGGGCAAGTTTAGAAAAGTGCCCCCAAACTATTGAAAAAGTGGGTTTTTGAGATTGAACATCCCAGATGGAGAAGTGATATGATGTTATTCATAAGTAAAATTCATTCCCAAATGATCATCACCTTAAATGCTTACTCAGAGTGCTCATTTCAAAAGTTTGTATCATGCGAAATAGATGAGTCGCAAGTGAAAATGAGCCCAAAAATCATTGTGCCTCAATGATGCCTTTCCAATCTAAACTTATGAATAAGATACTCATACACGAATCCTTGCTTCAACGACGTCTGGTCAATTTTTGCCTATTAACCTGTTCCATAGTTTAGGGTTGATTTCTGTCGGTGCGATTAGTTGTGAATTGATATTGAAAGGTCATCTTCGGGTCTCATGTAGGAGCACCCAACTCTTTGCACCCATAAAGTGGAGGATCTTCATTTGGTATGTTGGTTGGCAGTGTAAAAGGTTACTCGACAGGCAGCATTTAGCCCCTGGCACCCATATGCAGTTTTCAATTTGAGGAAGAGCGTTCGTTTTATTAGTGAATAAAAGTCTCATCATAAAGAAACCACCAGAGGTTACTTTTTTTTTTTTTTTTGGTCGAGTCTACTCTAATCCTACTCTAACACTCACTCTCAGACTTTTGCCCTTGTCTCCTTGCAGGGCGTGAGAGTTGAAACCCACTTCTGAAATGACCATCATTCTCACAGGAAAAATAAGAGGTGGGGGGTTTGATTCCCTACGTTTTCAAGAGGAGTGAAGGTGTAAATGTTTAGTTTTAGGTATGGGGTTCAACTCTCACAATTTGTAGAACACAAGCCTTATAGTGAATTGAGATTTAGAGTAGGACAAACAAAAGTCTCATGAAGATAGTTGCTTGTTTAGCGAGTATTTTATTCAAGCAATAATTACTGTAGATGTCCTAATTTTTTTTTTCATAGTCTCCTATGCTCAATGTCATAGTTTTAGACCCCCATTGGTGCATGAAGTAATCCATCCTAAGATGCTTGATTTCTCTGCTCTCTTTGTTTTTCTCCGTTTGCTCACCTATTCCTGCACTCATATAAACATGTCCACGTTATGCACTATTTAGTTTAACAAACGTTTCATTTGATGAAGGGAACAAGAGGCCGGCTAATTGAAGCAGAACCCTAGCCTTGGTGGTGAATACGAAGCACACTCCTTTGGTTTCTCCACTACATTCGTCGCATTCGCAAACTTGACCCCCATATAAATCCCATCCCATCCACTCGAATAGCACACAAACCTCTCGTTCCCTCACATTTGACCCTCAACAAAACTTAGATACCAACCTTTGAGAATCCATCCATGGCGGAGAAAGAAGGAGGAATCGTCAAGAAAGGTCACGAGGAAGGCATGAAGATGGCAGTCTCAATCCTCGTGGAGTTTGAGCTACCGCTTGGCCTCCTCCCCCTTGCTGAAGTTGTTGAGGTCGGGTTTGTGCGCAGCACGGGGTACATGTGGATCGTGCAGAAGAAGAAGGTGGAGCACTCGTTCAAGATGGTGAGCAAGCTCGTGAGCTATGACACTGACATCACCGGCTACGTCGAAAAGAAGAGGATCAAGAAGCTCAAGGGCGTCAAGGCCAAAGAGCTCATTCTGTGGCCCCCAGTGAGCGAGATCACCGTTGACGACCCACCAACCGGGAAAATCCACTTCAAGAGCCTTGCCGGGATCACCAAGACCTTTCCAGTTGAGGCATTCGCTGCCGGGCAGTGAAGGGATCTGTTGGAGTTTCGAGCACTGAGTTGTGTTACAAAACTCATTGTCATAGAAGAAGAAAGAGCAAAGCATGTGCCCATGCGAGGCCATATATTCCCTATTACTGTCTTGAGTTTGGTTTCTGCTTTGTTCTGCGTATTTTTCTTATCAAGGATTTGATTAGTGTTCATAACGGCTTTGTTTATTGCACGTGCAATATAGGTAAACACATAAGTGCCAAAACATCCAAAGGATACAGTTAAGTGGCAATAGCGAGCCACGTCAGATTTCTAATAGCCACGTAGACCAATTTTATTCTTAAAATAATGTAACGTTGGATTTTGGCAAGCCTCGTTGGAGTGGGCACTTAGGTGTCTACTTTTAGAAAAAATGGCATTTAAGCGTATTTTTTTGGAAGTTTTGGAACTTGTGTGTCCATCTATACTAAGTTTTGACACATGGGTTGTACTTCTTTTGTTATTGGCATATCGCAAAAACAATTTTTTTTTTTTAAATAGCAATCAAATAATATTTGGGTTAGTTTTTGCTCATCTCGAGTATTATATGTCTTCAAGAAATTTTAAGGGCACACCCTCACAAATTGGTCTAATGCATTCAAAATTTATAATTGGAATGTCTCTAATAAGATTTAAATCCAGGACTACAAGTGAAGTGGTTAACATAATGCAAAACCATTTAACAAAACTCATTACAACTTACTCAATGAAAGCGACCATATTTATGAGTTAAGGTTGAAATTTGTCTATCAAAATATTTAAATGAATGCTTCAACAAGCTAATTTAATAACTAAAATTGGCTAAATTGTATTTACGATTCAGTAGTGTCAACTTTGCGTCAAGTTGAAAAGGGTTCATTCAACTATTGTGGTCATAGGACTTCCACTACAAATATTGTGAAGTGGATTGGTAAAATCAAATAAAGACAACTGGAACAACCACACAATAGCTATCTGCTATCGATCCGTCACTTCATGCTCTCTCAAATAATCCTAGATTTGATTGGGCAAGTTGTGAAAAAGAAGGGCAATTAGCTTTGAATCAAGGAAAGAGAGTAATAATTTGAAAAACTGCCTGTAATCTGGCGTGGCTGTGACACCCCGAACCCTTCGCAGGTCGTCACCAGATCCGGTGTTACATCTTTTACCATCTCTATCACTTGGCTAAATTAAGCCTTGCCAGATTACAGGCATTTTTTTTTTTTAAAGCGGTCCCATGCGCGACTCATAGCGGAAGCAAAATTCACATCGTCATCTATCTCCCTTCTAACCCATGATACAAATACACACCAGCTACACATCAGGATTTTATAAATAACGTTTACGCTTTGCTTACATACATACATATAGCGAGATGGGGTTTCCTTCGGGTCGGTACAAAAACCAGAAAGGTTAAGACTCTGCCATGTCCCACCTAAAATCTCAAAAAGGAACTCCGACCCCTAACATCATATGAACACAAAACCCTCCCATCACCAGCATCAACTATCTACATCAAAAAGTGATCTAGCTCCTACTCCTCGCGTGCAGGTCTCACACCCAACCCGGTGCGTCAGGTGGTGGCGGCGGCAGCATCCCTCGCATAGTACCATCTCGACGGACGTGAACAGAAATGAACTCTTGTATGACAGGCCCCCAGCCAGGCCGATATCATACATAACTAAGCATCGCACTCGGATAAACGTCAATCCAGGCACAGAGGGACAATCTATCTCCGTACACTCCACCTCAACATCAGACGGTAGTCCGTAAAACACCCCACGCGAAACAGCAGGTAGCGGCATAGTGCTAATCTGAAATGTTATCCCCAAAAGGGGTGAGTACAATCACTCAGCAGATAGGGAAATCCAATAACAACTCAATGCACCATGCATACCATCATACAATGCAGGCATTGCTTATCTTTTTGATGTCAAGCGTATTCATGCATCATCATAGCATATATATAATCATCATGGCATCTCATATATCATTATCATCACGTCATCATTAACCATGCATCACCATGCATATCACGTCATATCATCGTTTGCCATGCATCACCATGCATATCACATCATCATTAGCCATGCATCACCATGCATATCACATCATCATTAGCCATGCATCACCATGCATATCACGTCATAGATCAATTTCCACTTTTACTTATTAATTGATCCCCACATTATCTTTTCTCAAATCATCAAATTTTACCATCATTGTCATCCCTTCGGCGAAACCTCCGACGGGGTATCATTATCAATCCTTCGGGCGTAAAACCTCCGACGATTCCATGATCAATTTGATCATCACCCTTCGGGCAGAAACCTCCGACGGTTCCCAGCATTCCAGCCATCTCATGGCCACTGGGCTTCCGGCCCCCCACATTCCGGGCATCTCGCATCTCAACTAGCATCACGAGGCATTCCCTTCGGGCAGAAACCTCCGACAGGGCTTCCAACCTTTACCCTTCTAGCCGGGGATCTCGCACCCCAATCCTGGCATCGCGAGTCACTTCCGGGCATGTATCCGAGATACAACCGGACTTCCGGCCCCCACATTCAGGCATCCCGAAACTCCCGGTGGAATCTCTGAATTATGCCACTCGGCCACCGATATCATCCTCCGCCACAACCTCTTACTCACATACCATTTTCCATTTTTATCATCCTTTTCATCTTGTTATTTCATGGCATATGATTTACGTACATGCATCACAATTCATGATCATTCATACATCAATGCCATATAACAATACATCATAATTCATGATCATACATGCATCAATGTCATATAGCAATGCATCATAATTCATGATCATTCATGCATCAGTGCCATATAACAATACATCATAATTAATGATTATACATGCATCAATCTCATATAGCAATGCATCATAATTCAATAGGACTCATGGCCAATAAAATAATCCACCTTTTATTTTATTATTATTATATTATTATATTATTATATTATTATATTTATTATATTTATTCATTTTCATAAATAAATATTATATTTAATATTTATGATTTTCCAAAAATCATAATCTTCAATCAATCCTTAAACAAACAATTTGAATCAGATTTCACATAAAATTCATGGCTAATTCGCATTTTACATAATTTCCCAAATTTCCACGAAATACACACAACATTCGGATCATGGCCAGATTGCACAGTTTTCGAATTAATTCAATTAAAATACTCATATGACCTCCGAAAATTCCCATATTTTACAGGATAATAGACAACACATTTTTGTGCATTTTTCATGAAGAACTCTAAGCCAAATTCTTTATAGATTAATTTATATAACTCCACGAAGCTTCTGGAACCTCTGCCGTTTCGTCCAGAACGTACATCACCGAAAAACTTAGGTTTGACCCATCAAATCTCTTTCGTTTCTTCGGAAATTCGAGTATGTTATATATCAGTATATCCTTTACAAGTTTCATGAAGAGATCTAGGTTAAATAACCAAAGTATGATCCTCTTTTAAGTCCTTGAATTCTCGGGTGTCTCGGTTTGCTTCAACAGAACCATCCGTCTCAAAGATCTAGCTGATTAACTAGGCTATACTCATTTGTTTCTCCTAAAATTTGAGTATGTTATAGTTTAGGATGTTATATACAACATTCATGAAGAAAAAAAAGTGAGATCTCCAACAGAAATCAACATGCAACCAAGAAATCAACAAAAGGTCAGTAGGAAATTCGCAGATCTAAAGCCTCCGTGAAATAGAACTTTCGATCCCTCATATCACCATCGTTTTCCATGAAATTCGAGTATGTCATACCTCAAGATATTAGCTTCAACTTTCATGAAGACACCGAAGCCAAAATCACACTCCAAATACACATGCAATCTCGAATAAGATACTGTCTACCACCAACCAAACGAAAACAGCCACATAACATGAATACATTCAACCCTCACTTCGGTATTTCGCCCAAATCACCCCTAAAACCGAACATGCAACCATCAAAACAACATGCAAGAGAAGTTAAGGACCCCCCACTTGCCTCCAAAATGAACGAACAGCAAGCACAAGGCGGTGTAGGACGGTCGGACAAGGTGGCGACGGCGAGACACGGCGGCTGCACCTCCCTCTCGGCTCCGCCTTCTCTCTTTCCCTCTCGGTTTCTCTCTTCCGCTCAAGCCCTCTCTCTCTCTCTCTCACACCTCTCTTGGATGGAAATGAAGCAAGAACCGGCCATTCTCTCTCCTAGTCCCCTTTTATATCCCCTCAATTGCAATGATTAATCCACCTCAACCATGGCCAATGCATGAGGACTTGTCTTGCCACTTGTCATTTCTATTTTTGAAATTTGATTTGGGTTAATGGGCTTGGGGTTAGGCCCAACCGGCCATTCCCCCTTGGGCTGGTCGAAAATCCTTCTTGGGCCCAATGGGCCGACTAGCTTGGCCCACCAAGCTTTTAGGCTAATGGGCCCAAGGCCCATTTCGAAAACAACCTCTTTTTTTTTTTTTGAATTCCTTTTAATTAATATTTCTAAATTCAAATTTCATCTTGGCCAAAACCTTGGGATATTTTTAATTATTGAAATTTAAATCATATGGCCAAGCATTTATCTATTAAATTTGATTTTCCACAATCACAAGCATAATTCATCAAATTAAAAGACAAATTGGCTAAAGCATAAGTCATAAAATTCTATCACCTAATTAAAGACATTTAACACACCTTAAGGCTTGGCTTTGAATTTCCGGGATGCCACAATTCTCCCCTCCTTAGAGAATTTCGTCCTCGAAATTCAAGCACTACTCGCGCCTTCTTGAAATAAATAAGGATACTTTTCCCTCATCTGATCCTCACTTTCCCATGTGGCTTCCTCCACATCATGATGTCGCCATAACACCTTAACCAACGGGATATTTTTGGTCCTAAGAATTTGCTCCTTTCGATCTAATATCTGCACAGGCTCTTCAATATACCTCACTTTCTCGTCCATTTTGATGGCTTCATGATCGAGTATGTGACCAGGATCCGGCTGGTACTTCCTCAACATCGATACATGAAACACATCGTGCAGATTTCCTAACTTAGGAGGTAACGCTAAACGATAAGCCACGTCTCCTATTTTCTCAAGTATCTCAAAAGGTCCAACAAATCTAGGGCTTAGCTTACCCTTCATCCCAAATCGAGATATTCCTTTCATTGGAGATACCTTAAGGAATACATGATCTCCCACACTAAATTCCAAAGGCCTCCTACGTCTATCTGCGTAATCTTTCTGTCTACTCTGAGCTGTTCTAAGTCTTTCTCTGATAATATCAACAGCCTCAGTGGTAACTTGTACTAATTCAGGTCCTGTCAACTTCCTTTCACCTACTTCACTCCAACAGACAGGAGTCCTACATCTCCTTCCATATAATGCTTCATAAGGTGACATGCCTATACTTTTCTGGAAACTATTATTATAGGCGAACTCTACCAAATGCAATCTCTCATCCCAATTTCCTTTGAAATCGATTGCACAAGCTCTTAACATATCCTCTAATATCTGGATTACTCTTTCTGATTGACCATCTGTCTGGGGATGAAAAGCTGTACTAAACTGAAGCTTAGATCCTAACGCAATTTGAAGACTTTTCCAAAAATTCGAAGTGAACCTCGAATCTCGATCTGAAGTAATGGTCACTGGAACACCATGTAAGCGTACCACTTGACTTACATATATGTCCGCATACTTATCCATTGGGTAGTCCATGCGAATCGCTAAGAAATGCGCCGACTTAGTCAATCGATCCACTATAACCCAAATTGAATCATGACTACTTGATGTCCTTGGTAATCCTTGCACAAAGTCCATTGTTATATGTTCCCATTTCCATTCAGGAATGTCTAATGGTCTCAAAAGTCCTGCGGGTTTTCGATGCTCTGCTTTTACTTGCTGACACGTCAAACATTGAGAAACGTACTTAGCCGTATCTGCCTTCATACCATTCCACCAAAATTGCTGACGCAAATTTCTGTACATCTTTGTACTTCCTGGGTGGATACTATAATTATTCTTATGTGCCTCCGACAGAATTTCCTTCCTTAATTCCTCATTGTCGGGAACACAAAGTCGTCCTTGACATCTCACTATTCCATCATCAGAGATCTGAAATTCTGATATTTTCCCTAAAGATACAGCATCTTTCACTTTCAAAATCTCTGGGTCAGATTCTTGCAGAATTTCAATTTTATGGATAATCTCTGGCTCAATCCTTAATGCACTAAGCACACCAGTAAGACAATCCACTTCCAACTTAAATTCGGAATTTGCCACAGATTCCAACAATTTCCATTCCGCCATCCTCAAACTAGCTATCTCTACGGCCGACTTTCGACTAAGAGCATCTGCTACTCTATTCGCTTTTCCTGGATGATATCTTATCTCACAGTCATAATCCTTCAACAACTCCATCCACCTCCTTTGTCTCATGTTCAACTCCTTTTGTGAGAACAGATACTTCAAACTCTTATGATCCGTATAGATCTCAAACTTTTCCCCATACAAATAGTGTCTCCATATATTCAAAGCAAACACTATAGCTGATAGCTCTAAATCATGCGTCGGGTAATTTAGCTCATGAGGTTTCAATTGTCTGGATGCATAGGCTACAACCTTGCCATGCTGCATCAACACACATCCTAATCCTTTGTGGGATGCATCACTATACACCGTGAAACCATTAGGTCCAGTAGGTATAGTCAGAATTGGAGCTGAAGTCAATTTCCTTTTGAGCTCCTGAAAACTCCTTTCACATTCTCCATCCCACTCAAATTTCACAGTCTTTCGGGTCAACTTAGTTAAAGGTCCTGCTAGCCTTGAAAATCCTTCAATGAATCTCCTATATTAACCAGCCAATCCTAAGAAACTTCGTATCTCAGTAGGTGTTGTCGGTCTCGGCCAATTCACTACCATTTCAACTTTTGCCGGGTCCACTGCAATTCCTTTTCCTGACACCACATGTCCTAAAAATACTATCTGATCCAACCAGAATTCACACTTACTAAACTTAGCATACAACTTATGCTCTCTCAGAGTCTGCAAAACTATCCTCAAATGCTGCTCATGCTCTTTAGGCCCTTTTGAATACACCAGAATATCATCAATAAAGACAATCACAAACTGGTCTAAATAAGGCTGAAATATTCTATTCATCAAATCCATAAATGCAGCAGGGGCGTTAGTCAATCCAAATGGCATAACAAGGAACTCATAGTGTCCATAACGAGTTCTAAACGCAGTCTTAGGAATGTCCTCCTTTTTAATTCTCAACTGATGGTATCCCGACCTCAAATCAATCTTAGAAAAGACCGAACTTCCCTGGAGTTGATCAAATAAATCATCAATTCTAGGCAAAGGATACTTATTCTTAATGGTCACCTGATTCAACTGCCTATAGTCAATACACAAGCGCATTGATCCATCTTTCTTTTTCACAAACAAGACCGGTGCACCCCAAGGTGAAGCACTTGGTCTAATGAATCCCTTATCAAGTAATTCTTGCAGTTGCACTTTCAACTCCTTCAATTCAACTAAGGCCATCCTATACGGGGCTTTTGATATTGGTCCTATTCCAGGCATTAATTCAATTTCAAATTCAATCTCCCACTCTGGCGGCAATCCAGGCAATTCTTCAGGAAATACATCTCGAAATTCGTTAACTACACGAACTTCCTCAAGATTAGGCTCCTCCCTGGCATAATCTCTAACTATGGCTAGGTACCCTTGACATCCTTCGTCAAGCAACTTACATGCTTCTACTGCCGAAATAAGAGTTACAGGAAAATGGGTTTTACCTCCTAGAAATTCACAACTAGACTGATCAGGTAAAACAAATTGCACCACTCTCCTATAATAGTCCATTCTAGCCCGATACTTACGAAGCCAATCCATTCCTATAATAACATCAAAATCATACATAGTCATTATAACTAGGTCTATTTCCATATCCTTTCCTCCCATTGAGATCTTACAATTTCCACACACCAATGTAGACAATACCATATCCTTTAAAGGCGTGGAAACACAAAGAGGCGTCTCAAGCGGCATAACTTCTATTTTATTCAAACATCTATATCTTTCGGACACAAACGAATGCGTTGCACCCGTGTCAAATAATGCATATGCCTTTTCACCATTAATAAGAATCGTACCTGAGATAACATTCTTGGAAGCTTCCGCTTCCTCCTGGGTAATCGCATACACCCTTCCTTGTGCAGGTGGTCTCTGAGGATTTCCTCGCGGATTTGACCTAACAGCGCTCTGATATCCCTGTCGCACTGAGCCAACACTCACTTGCGACCTCTCTCGCGGGCAATTCCTCCTAAGATGACCTACTTGTCCACAGCCAAAACATTTTTGTTGTCCAGGCTGATAGGGTGCTTTCCCTATATTCAGACCACTCCTTGCTCCTCCAAAATTTCCAAAATTTCCCTTCTTCTTCACATTCCAGGTCTGACCTTGACCAGAATAAGGCCTCTTTCCCTTTTTCACATCACTAAAATTCAACGGTTTCTTAAACTCAGACCTCTCCCTCAACAGCTCCTGCTCCACTAACTGCGCCCTTTCATAAATCTCATTATAATCTCTTATGTTCAAAGGCACCAACTGCTTTCTAATGTCAGTCCTCAGCCCTTTCAAGAATCTCTTAGCCTTCTCCTCCTAATCCTCAATCAATCTAGGAGCATATCTTGACAATTCAGAAAATCTAGCCTCATACTGATCTACAGTCAACCCCTTTTGTTCTAGCTGAACAAATTCAGTAATCTTTCTATCCTTAGCACAGTCAGAGAAATGCTTCCTATTAAAAGCTCTAACAAACTCTTCCCAGCTAACATCAGTACCTGGTGGAAAGATTATATCCTTCGAAGCTCTCCACCAAAACTTCGCATTTCCCTCCAATTGGTACTCTGCTAGGACTATTTTCTCAGCATTAGTGCAGTCCAACAGCCGGAAAATTCTTTCCATCCCGTCAATCCATTGCTCCGCCTCCTCAGGACTTCCCATTCCATTAAACTTAAGTGGCTTCAGCTTCAAAAACTGCTCCACTAGTCCTTGAGTACGGCGTTCTGCTCCGGGCTATTGCTGTGCCTGCCTTTCCATCAGATTTCCAATATTGGCTAATGCCTGCAGGATATCTTCCATTCGGGGTTCGGCCCTTGCAGCAGAGGCTTCAGCCCTCGATGGATGAGCACTTCCAGCTCGCACCATGACTCTCCTGCAAATTCCAAGCATTGCCTCAGGAATAATCTGAGACTTACTGCCTCCACTCAAAGCAGCTACTATCACTACATAAGTAACATATACATAATACTGGCACCTAAAATAACTCAAAACAAACTACTAGGGATCTACGAGTGAATTCTCATCACCCGTTATTCAATTATTTCGTTTTACATCCTATGGTGTGTATTGTCATCATGTTCCTCAATTTCCAAATGAGGCTCCTTATCACTCCACCTATAACCATTTGCTCTGATACCAAAAAGCGCGGCTGTGACACCCCGAACCCTTCGCAAGTCGTCACCAGCGCCAGTGTTACATCTTTTACCATCTCTATCACTTGGCTAAATTAAGCCTTGCCGACACGAGGCATTTTTTTTTTTTTAAAGCGGTCCCATGCACGACTCATAGCGGAAGCAAAATTCACATCGTCATCTATCTCCCTTCTAACCCATGATACAAATACACACCAGCTACACATCAGGATTTTATAAATAACATTTACGCTTTGCTTACATACATACATATAGCGAGATGGGGTTTCCTTCGGGTAGGTACAAAAACCAGAAAGGTTAAGACTCTGCCATGTCCCACCTAAAATCTCAAAAAGGAACTCCGACCCCTAACATCATATGAACACAAAACCCTCCCATCACCAGCATCAACTATCTACATCAAAAAGTGATCTAGCTCCTACTCCTCGCGTGCAGGTCTCACACCCAACCCGGTGCGTCAGGTGGTGGCGGCGGCATCATCCCTCGCGTAGTACCATCTCGACAGACGTGAACAGAAATGAACTCTTGTATGACAGGGCCCCCAGCCAGGCCGATATCATACATAACTAAGCATCGCACTCGGATAAATGTCAATCCGGGCACAGAGGGACAATCTATCTCCGTACACTCCACCTCAACATCAGACGGTAGTCCGTAAAACACCCCACGCGAAACAGCAAGTAGCGGCATAGTGCTAATCTGAAATGTTATCCTCAAAAGGGGTGAGTACAACCACTCAGCAGATAGGGAAATCCAATAACAACTCAGTGCACCATGCATACCATCATACAATGCAGGCATTGCTTACCTTTTTGATGTCAAGCGTATTCATGCATCATCATAGCATATATATAATCATCATGGCATCTCATATATCATTATCATCACGTCATCATTAACCATGCATCACCATGCATATCACATCATCATTAGCCATGCATCACCATGCATATCACGTCATATCATCGTTTGCCATGCATCACCATGCATATCACATCATCATTAGCCATGCATCACCATGCATATCACATCATCATTAGCCATGCATCACCATCATCATTAGCCATGCATCACCATGCATATCACATCATCATTAGCCATGCATCACCATGCATATCACATCATCATTAGCCATGCATCACCATGCATATCACGTCATAGATCAATTTCCACTTTTACTTATTAATTGATCCCCACATTATCTTTTCTCAAATCATCAAATTTTACCATCATTGTCATCCCTTCGGGCAGAAACCTCCGACAGGCTATCATTATCAATCCTTCGGGCAGAAACCTCCGACAGGATTCCATGATCAATTTGATCATCACCCTTCGGGCAGAGACCTCCGACAGGGTTCCCAGCATTCCTGCCATCTCATGGCCACTGGGCTTCCGGCCCCCCACATTCCGGGCATCTCGCATCTCAACTAGCATCACGAGGCATTCCCTTCGGGCAGAAACCTCCGACAGGGCTTCCGACCTTTACCCTTCTAGCCGGGGATCTCGCACCCCAATCCTGGCATCGCGAGTCACTTCCGGGCATGTATCCGAGATACAACCGGACTTCCGGGCCCCCACATTCCGGGCATCCTGAAACTCCCAGGGAATCTCTGGAATTATGCCACTCGGCCACCAGATATCATCCTCCGCCACAACCTCTTACTCACATACCATTTTCCATTTTTATCATCCTTTTCATCTTGTTATTTTATGGCATATGATTTACGTACATGCATCACAATTCATGATCATTCATACATCAATGCCATATAACAATACATCATAATTCATGATCATACATGCATCAATGTCATATAGCAATGCATCATAATTCATGATCATTCATACATCAGTGCCATATAACAATACATCATAATTAATGATTATACATGCATCAATGTCATATAGCAATGCATCATAATTCAATAGGACTCATGGCCAATAAAATAATCCACCTTTTATTTTATTATTATTTTATTATTATATTATTATATTATTATATTATTATATTTATTCATTTTCATAAATAAATATTATATTTAATATTTATGATTTTCCAAAAATCATAATCTTCAATCAATCCTTAAACAAACAATTTGAATCAGATTTCACATAAAATTCATGGCTAATTCGCATTTTACATAATTTCCCAAATTTCCACGAAATACACACAACATTCGGATCATGGCCAGATTGCACAGTTTTCGAATTAATTCAATTAAAATACTCATATGACCTCCGAAAATTCCCAAATTTTACAGGATAATAGCCAACACATTTTCGTGCATTTTTCATGAAGAACTCTAAGCCAAATTCTTTATAGATTAATTTATATAACTCCACGAAACTTCTGGAACCTCTGCCGTTTCGTCCAGAACGTACATCACCGAAAAACTTAGGTTTGACCCATCAAATCTCTTTCGTTTCTTCGGAAATTCGAGTATGTTATATATAAGTATATCCTTTACAAGTTTCATGAAGAGATCTAGGTTAAATAACCAAAGTATGATCCTCTTTTAAGTCCTTGAAGTCTCGGGTGTCTCGGTTTGCTTCAACGGAACCATCCGTCTCAAAGATCTAGCTGATTAACTAGGCTATACTCATTTGTTTCTCCTCAAATTTGAGTATGTTATATTTTAGGATGTTATCTAGAACATTCATGAAGAAAAACAAAGTGAGATCTCCAACAGAAATCATCATGCAACCAAGAAATCAACAAAAGGTCAGTAGGAAATTCGCAGATCTAAAGCCTCCGTGAAATAGAACTTTCGACCCCTCATATCACCATCGTTTTCCATGAAATTCGAGTATGTCATACCTCAAGATATTAGCTTCAACTTTCATGAAGACACCGAAGCCAAAATCACACTCCAAATACACATGCAAGCTCGAATAAGATACTGTCTACCACCAACCAAACGAAAACAGCCACATAACATGAATACATTCAACCCTCACTTCGGTATTTCGCCCAAATCACCCCTAAAACCGAACATGCAACCATCAAAACAACATGCAAGAGAAGTTAAGGACCCCCCACTTGCCTCCAAAATGAACGAACAGCAAGCACAAGGCGGCGTAGGACGGTTGGACAAGGCGGCGACGGCGAGACACGGCGGCTGCACCTCCCTCTCGGCTCCGCCTTCTCTCTTTCCCTCTCGGTTTTTCTCTTCCGCTCAAGCCCTCTCTCTCTCTCTCGCACACCTCTCTTGGACGGAAATGAAGCAAGAACCGGCCATTCTCTCTCCTAGTCCCCTTTTATATCCCCTCAATTGCAATGATTAATCCACCTCAACCATGGCCAATGCATGAGGACTTGTCTTGCCACTTGTCATTTCTATTTTTGAAATTTGATTTGGGTTAATGGGCTTGGGCTTAGCCCCAACCGGCCATTCCCCCTTGGGCTGGTCGAAAATCCTTCTTGGGCCCAATGGGCCGACTAGCTTGGCCCACCAAGCTTTTAGGCTAATGGGCCCAAGGCCCATTTCGAAAACAACCTCTTTTCTTTTTTTTTTTTGAATTCCGTTTAATTAATATTTCTAAATTCAAATTTCATCTTGGCCAAAACCTTGGGATATTTTTAATTATTGAAATTTAAATCATATGGCCAAGCATTTATCTATTAAATTTGATTTTCCACAATCACAAGCATAATTCATCAAATTAAAAGACAAATTGGCTAAAGCATAAGCCATAAAATTCTATCACCTAATTAAAGACATTTAACACACCTTAAGACTTGGCTTTGAATTTCCGGGATGCCACAGTTAACTCATAAGTAATCAATTTAAAGCAAATTGAACTATCTGTGTATTGATGAAATAATCATTTCATATATCTTGAGAATGGTCAAATTTCAGGATATCACAATATAGGTAAGCACATAAGTCCAAAACTTCCAAATGGTACACTTTAGTAACAAAATTGGAGAAAAATTGAACAGTTAAATGTCAATAGCAAGTCACGTCAGATTTCTAATAGCCACGTAGACCAATTTTATTCTTTAACACAATGTCGGATTTTTGGCAAGTCTTGTTGGAGTGGACACTAAATTGTCCAATTTTAGAAAAAATGGCATTTAAGCGTTTTTTTTTTTTTGGAAGTTTTGGAACTTATATGTCCATCTGTACTAAGTTTTGGCACTTGAGTTGTACTTCTTTCGTTATTGGCATATGGCAAAAACATTTTTTTTTTATAGCAATCAAATAAAGTTTGGGTTAGTTTTTTCCCATCTTGACTATTATATGTCTTCAAGAAATTTTAAGGGTGCATTCTCGCAAATTGGCCTAATGCATTCGAAATTTATTCTTGAAATGTCTCTAATAAGATTTAAATCTAGGACTACAAGTGAAGGGTCAAACATAATGCAAAGCCATTTAACAAAACTCACTACAACTTACTCAGTGAAAACGGCCATATTTATGAGTTGAGGTTGAAATTTGTCTATTGAAATATTTGAATGAATGCTTCAACAAGCTAATTTAATAACTAAAATTGGCTAAATTGTATTTACAATTTCGTAGTGTCAACTTTGTGTCAAGCTAAAAAGGGTTCATTCAACTATTGCGGTCATAGAACTTCAACTACAAATACTGTGAAGTGGATTGGTAAAATCAAATAAAGACAACTGGAACAACCACACAATGGCTATATGCTATCAATCCGTCACTTCATGCTCTCTCAAATAATACTAGATTTGATTAGGCACATTGTGAAAGAAAAGGGTAATTAGCTTTGAATCGAGGAAAGAGAGTAATAATTTGAAAAACTACTCTCTATGAAATGACTAGAATGCACTTCAAGCAACCAAGGCTAAGACTAAGTTTTAATTACTGAACATGTTGAGTTGTCATATTAAAAAATCCAACTCATCATAGTAGTCCACATTATCCAATAATGTCTAATTCATCATTTAAGCAAACATAAGGATTATATTGAATATTAACTAATAATTTAAAGACCACATTAAACAAATTAAAAAGTTTACGGATGATATTGCATGTTAGATCAAAATTTAAGGATTATTTGTGTCATTTTCCTTAAATATTTTAGTTGCCATAACTTGTAATAAAACCATTTTGACTTGGTCAAAATTGTCGGTGGGAAAAAAAAAAAACTTTGATTGTTCGACAAAAGAAGAAAAGTGGGCATTGATTGTAAAAGGGGAAAGAATGAGGCATGTGTATAGAAAGAAAAGAGAGGGAAGAAGAAAACAAAAAAAAGGAATAGGAAAGAAGAATTGGAGAAAAGAAAGAAAGTGAAAGAAGAGGAGAAGGAAAAGGAGAGGAGTGTATATCATGGGGGATGTTGCCAAGTTGGACAAACTACATCTCGCAATGTTTGCTAAGGATCCAAACACTTTGCTCATCTAATCGAAGTAATTTTAGAATTAGGGCATTAATCTGGAGTTACAAAATTTTGAACTATGCAGTTAAATTTGGGAGTTGTCTAAGTTTGAAAATATACAGAAATGATAGTTTAAAGTGTTTTGGATGGCTTTTAGGGATTCCATGCGTTTAACCCGTGGTCGATAATTTTCAATCCATATTTGTGCCTCTTCAAATCGTGGACAACCCTCGGTTGTCATGTAATCATGAGGAATCAATTACTTACTCTAAATACAAAATCAATAAGAAATTGACTTATTGTTATTTTCAACGAGTATCGTAATTATGTGGAATCACCGACAAAATGTCTACTTACTTATATCAAATCAATATATATGCATTTCTTAATTAATTTTAATAGTATAGTATTGTCCATTGTCGCTCCTTATGACCGAACGGTCTATCCGTGATTAAATTCTCTGATCGTTCGTGTTTTAATCCTTCATGACCTCTACCAATTGATTACTTAACTCATAAGTAATCAGATTAAAGCAAATTTAACTATCTGTGCATTGATGAAACAAAAATTTCATATATCTTGAGAATGGTCAAATTTTAGGATATTACAATAAAGGTAAACACGTAAGTGCCAAACTTCCAAATGGTACACTTAAGTACCAAAATTGGAGAAGAAATGAATAGTTAAGTGCCAATGGCGAGTCATGTCAGATTTCTAATAGCCACGTAGACCAATTTTATTCTTAAATAGCGTAATATTCGATTTTTGGCAAACTTTGTTGGAGTGGGTACTTAAGTGTCCAATTATAAAAAAAATGGCATTTAAGCATTTTTTTTTTTTGAAGTTTTGGAACTTATGTGTCAATCCGTACTAAGTTTCGGCACTTGGGTTGTACTTCTTTCATTATTGGCATATGTCAAAAACAGTTTTATTTTTTATTTTTTTATTTTTTTATAGCAATCAAATAATGTTTGTGTCAATTTTTGCTCATCTTGACTATTATATGTCTTCAAGAAATTTTAAGGGTGCACTCTTGTAGATTGGCCTAATGCATTCAAAATTTATTCTTGGAATGTCTCTAATAAGATTTAAATCTAGGACTACAAGTGAAGGGGCAAACATAATGCAAAGCCATTTAACAAAACTCATTACAACTTACTTAGTGAAAGCAACCATATTTATGAGTTGAGGTTGAAATTTGTTTGTCGAAATATTTGAGTGATTGCTTCAACAAGCTAATTTAATAACTAAAATTGGATAAATTGTATTTACATTTCAGTAGCGTCAACTATGTGTTGAGCTGAAAAGGGTTCATTCAACTATCGTGGTCATAGGACTTCCACTACAATTATTGTGAAGTGGATTGGTAAAATCAGATAAAGACAACTGGAACGACCACACAATGGCTATCTGCTATCGATCCGTCACTTCATGCTCTCTCAAATAATATTAGATTTGATTGGGCAAGTTGTGAAAGGAAAAAAGGTAATTAGCTTTGAATCGACGAAAGAGAGTGATAATTAGAAAATCTACTCTCTATGAAATGACTAGAATGCACATCAAGCAACCTAGGCTAAGACTAGGTTTTAATTACTAGATATGTTGAGTTGTCATTTTAAAAAATCCAACTCATCATATTAATCCACATTATCCAATAATGTCTAATCCGTCATTTAAGCAAATGGAAGGTAATTTAAAGACCGGATTAAATGAATTAAAAAGGTTTAGGGATGATATTGCATGTTAGATCAAAATTTAAGGATTATTTGTGTCATTTTCCTTAAATATTTTAGTTGCCATAACTTGTAATAAAACCATTTTGACTTGGTCAAACTATGGGTGGGAAAAAAAAAACTTTGATGGTTTGACAAAAGAAGAAAAGTAGACATTGATTGTAAAGGGGGAAGAGTGAGGCACATGCATAGAAAGAAAAGAGAAGGAAGAAGAAAACAAAAAAAGGAACATGAAAGAAGAATTGGAGAAAAGAAAGAAAGGGAACAAAGATGAGAAGGAAAAGGAGAGGAGTATATATCATGGGGATCTTGCCAAGTCGGACAAACTATGTCTCACAATATAAGGATCCAAACACTTTATTCATCAAATCGAAGTAATTTTTAGAATTAGGGCATTAATCTAGAGTTATAGAATTTTGAACTACGTGGTTAGATTTGGGAGTTGTCTAGCTTTGAAAATATATGGAAATGATAGTTTAAAGCATTTTGGAGCTTGGAGGTTTGATAGAAAGCTATTTGAAACTTTAGTGGTAGTGAGTTTTTATAGTTTTGCCATCGAATTTGCGCAGCACACAAGTTTGAATAACTACTTTGGCAAGCATTCTTGTTGGTGTGTAAATGTTGTTTTGTTAGCAATTAAACTTAGTTTAGTTGATTTGTAATTAAGCTCTAAGTGAGTTTGATATTATTTCTTGTTTAATTGATAAGATTACGAAGTTCATCTACTTAAAATAGCTTTTGTGGTTTTGTTTAAACTTTCATGGTCTTATCTATTCTCTAAAATTGTAAAGCTATATTTGAAAGTAATAAAGATTATATATAATGAGTATGGAAGGCATGACATGGTATGATATTTATGAAAAGCAAAAACGTATTACTCAAAGCATAATTGTTGCATAAATTCGGATTGGGCGTTTAATATCTTTTTTATTATTTTGAAATTGCAATTTAAAGCATTTTTGGAAACGATTGTGAATTGAATTATTATGAGTTGGTTTGGAAAATGCTTTGTGAACTCGGATAGGACCAATCGCTACTACTTTGGCAAAATTTAAAGTATGTCCCAAGAATTCATAGTAGAAAGATATTAACCCACCTCCAATAGTGCAAAAATAGAGTATTTGATGGCTTTACTCATGTTGACAACTAGTAAAATCGAAAAATAAAACTCCACATGCAACAATAGAGCTCAACATTAAAAAAAAAAAAAAAAAACTGGTCACATGCGTTTATCTATTCTAAAAAATTATGAACTCTTCTCCTTCCCACATAACAATTCCCAACTTATGTAAAATATGCGAGAGTAACATCATTTGGAAATTCATTGCTCAAGCCCCCTCCAATCCAATCTAGATCTATATCAAATTGAACCAATCAACCAACAAATAAACCTTCAAAATCCCCCACCCCAAACTAAATTAGCACACTACAATCACCAAATTTCAAATTTTTGTTTCTTGTTCCTTCTTTTGTTATATGCAAAAAGCCCCAATTTGAAGCAAATAATATGCCACCACATAGTGAACAAATCCTACAATTTGAAAAATAGTCTATTCAACATGAGTGAACAAATCTTCCACTCTTTAGTGACACTAATTGCGCAATCTTCTTTTCAACCTTCCCAAGTGGGTACAAAATTCAATCAAATCAAAAGTGGTCTTCGTCCTATCACCTCACTCTCTTCTGTCCAAACTATGTTCATCGAAAACAAGCACTACTACTTCTCCACATCGGAAAACAATTAAGGATGAGCAACAACAAGAACAATACACAGGAAGCAAACAGATTCATACAAAATTGTAAGAAACACTCCTCGTGAGTTATGGAGCTTTGATTCTGAGAGCACTTGAACTACCGGGAGGAAGAGGAAGCATGACACTGTGCAAAAGATGAGCGAGTGAAATCGCCGACTAGGGCAAGCAATAGCCTGTTCTACTTTAAAAAGGAGGGATTTGATTGATTCAAAGGGAGCAAAGAGAGAGGCGAGCACGAGGTCTTGAGTTTTTTATTTTAAAAAATGGGTAAACTTGGAATTTTCATAAGTTTTTGAAAGCAAGAAAGGGGAACCAAAAAATTTCAGTAACTCTAAAAGTTGCCTTCCAAAAATGCTAAAAACCTAAGGCAAGTGCACTAGCCTTGGGCTTTCAGCTTTGTCAATGTTGGATTTCACTTAAGACCCTCCAATTGTTTTTAACCAATAACCCTAACTTTTTCCTGAGGGATTTTAGAGATCCAAAGTTCATTGGAAAAGCTTAATCAAACACACCCTATGTATTGATTTGTGAACCTAGTTTATGAGAAGCATATTCCTATTTACAATATAGATTCTGTTTTGATTTGGTTTATGAAACAAAATTATGATTTACGATATAGATTTTTGGATTGGTTTTGTGAATTATTGGTGGATGATAATTTGATGTTTATTATTGTTATGAACCCAATGAGGGATTTAGTTTCTAGGTAGGCATATTGATCAAGGACTAAGTGCTACACAATGATGAGAGTCTCGGGGGAATTACTTCTAGAACCTTGTTTAATTGATATACGTTGGTCAATAACTAAATGTTTTATGGTGATGTGAATCTTGTGAGAGCCACCTTTAGAACCTTGTTGATCAAGGACTAAGTATTATACGGTGACAAGAGTCTCGTGAAAATTACTTCTAGAACCTTATTTAATTGATATATATATTGGTCAAGGACTAAATGTTACATGATGATGTGAATTTTGTGAGAGCCATCTTTAGAACTTTGTTATCAAAGATTAAGTGCTACATAGTGATATGAATACCATGAAACCACCTCCAGAATATTGTACAATTGATGTACATTAGTTGAGGACTAATTGCTACATGATATGTGTATAACGTGGGAGCCACTTTCTAAAAACTTGCTGTCAAGGTTTGACTATTAATGTTTGATTTGTGATTTTGAATTGAATAACTATCTTAGTATTTCACTATGCATGTTGAGCATATTTACTTGTTCATTATGATAGTATAGGTACAAAATTTCTTTTGAAAAAGGTATAAATCATTTTCTATATTGTACATTTATTCCATTCATATGGCTTTATAAATATGCATGGTGGATACTCAATCTGCTTATAAGAGATATGTACAACTCGCTAAACTATGGTTGTTTAGCCTATTCATTACAAATCCTTTTCCGGTTGATCAGTTAGTGGCAAGTAAGATGGGCGATATCAATAGGCTATTTTGATAGTTGAATTTTGGGTATGACTTGAGATAGTTGGATACATGTTTGAGATAATATTTTGATGCAGGAGCATTCGAAGACAATATTGATTCCAAAAGTGTTATCGATCTCAAAGTTACCGATACTTCAACAATCATACCGATACTTCGGTTGGGTGTTTGAAGGATGTCCACATTCATTGAATTGGGCAAGTTTTGGATATCTACACTCAACAACATTTATTTCTTATATATTCAAGGTTTAGCAAATATCGTTTAAAGTTTCTAGAGTCCTTATTTATGAGTCATTTGTTTTCCCAAAGAGTCTTAGCAGTTACTCATACTTGGAGGGTTGTTCCAAGTTCATTTTAGATAAACATGCTATGACGAATAATAATGCACTTGTTTTGATTGATAATTTATTTAGCCTTTGGCTTGAGACCAACAAGGATTTCTTGTTGTGCTTTTATCTCCTAGGTGGATTCCTAAGGAGTGGTGAGCAACCTATCCAATTTAGTTCTCACTTGTGTTACCTCCAATCTCTCTTCATTTTTTCTGGTGTCATATTTGCTGGTTTTAGTTGAGCTGGGGATGTATAAATACTTTTTTGATGAATTATAGAGATTCTGATTTTATAAACAACTCATTGTTTTTTTAGATATATAGATGGATATATAAATTGATAACAAGTTATGTTGATTCGTGTTTGAGGTTGCATCCTCCAGAGAGAAAGATGGCTGTGTCATTACCCCTACATCTATAGGAGTTAGGGCGTGTGACAAAACTTCTAACAACCAAATATGGACCTTTTGTGACCAATCCTTTTTCGCACTCCTATGGCTTAATTATGCCCGAGAGCTACTATCTCTCGGTAAAAAATATAGCTCCAGAGCAAGTTCCAATCTCGGAAATCCGTTCCTATAGAAAGGGAGTACTCTTAGATGTGCGCTAAAGGTAGCTTGTCTCGCCCAAGAGGTGGATGATCCTTGTGGGAGTTGGTTATCAGATGGGTCGGTAATTTTAAAAATCAAATCAAAGAAGCAGTGTAGTATATCTGCTGAGGAAACTCAGGGATATTTTGCAGAGTCCAGATGGAAGTGACTCTAAGGCCGTTTAGCGTGAGAAGGAGGTTCATGCGATTACTTCGCCCCGCTCCCGCCTATGGATTTCGACAAGTGACTGAAACTGAGCATTACCGGCAGTAAAGACGCTCTCATAGTATTACCTTGTTTCAATATCTATAAAGAAGACAGATTCCTAAATAGTAAATATCCATCTGGAAGAAAGAAGAAGAAGAAGAAGATCAACTTTTCTCTTTGCTAATCCGCAAAGGAACTGGAATCGGGGGTAAGCCCTTCCTTTTGGCCGAGATAAATGCTTGTCCTTTCTTTTTTTTAGGTTGTCTTCCTTCCGTTCTGCCTGCTTTAGTGTGCTTGCCAAAATTCTCGTCACCCCTAGTGATGACTCGCTTTTTTGGTATTTCGGGAATAAATTTACGACAAAATCGTTCCCAGAGGCAAATAATTTTTTGTTTTTGAAAGAAAATCTTAATCAAGTAAATTAAAAGATAAAAGATGCAAGGTAAGATTTGGAATAACACGTTGAGTTTTGTTCGCGAGGTTTAGCATTTGGTATCAGATGGGCAATAGGGACGCTCCACCATCGATATGTCTTGCTCAATCATGGTAAACTACCCGAGAGGTTACAGATTCTTCCATCATATGTCCCCATTTACTTTATTGTCACACTTTATTATCTCCATTGGCCCATGGCCCCCAAAAGCAGTCTCTACGTGCATGTCTTCGTGAAAGTTGCTCAAGTGAACATCGTTTTCGTGCAAATCACTCTCAACTCTACTTTAATGGGTTCCAACGATGCACGGACCAAACAATCTCTTACCTCAAGACCTAAGCAAACGCCTTTCTGGTCTACATAAACCCCAAGCCATTTTAGATATGCATTGCCACAACACAGTCAACCTTATGGCTTTCAAAAAGCAATCCAGACTGATTCTCTTGCTCGTCTCTTTCGTTTTAGTGTTTTGGGCTTTGCCAGCCGAGTGCAGATCTATCCATCGAGAGTCCACTTTGCCGTCGACGCACGAGCAATGGATGGCTCAACATGGACGCACTTACAAGGACGCTGAGGAAAAAGATAGGCGCTTTGCGATATTCCAGAGCAATGTGGAGTACATTGAGTCCTTCAACAGTGCGTCGGGCAAAGATTACAAATTAAAAATTAACCGGTTTGCAGATTTGACCAACGAAGAGTTCAGAGCTTTTAGTGGTGGCTTTAGACTGCCAAAGACCAAAATTGGGTCCAAAAAAGATGATACTTTTTAGGTACGAGAATTTTACCGATGTGCCATCTTCCATCGATTGGAGAGAGAAGGGAGCGGTCACCCCGGTGAAAGACCAAGGCCATTGTTGTAAGAAATCATCACTTTTTTCACTAATTATCAGTAAGACATACTTATGTTAATTTTTGAAAACTCTAAGACATCTTGCTTTCGAGTTCAACTCAGATCCTTTCTTTTCGGTCGTTTATAACGTGCGTGCAGCTAGTTGTTGGGCATTTTCAGCTGTTGCGGCGGTGGAGGGGCTTATCAAGATCACTACAGGTAATTTAATTTCGCTGTCGGAGCAAGAACTTGTGGACTGCGACGTGCAGAGAGATGACCACGGGTGCAATTATGGTTGGATGGACGAAGCTTTTGAGTTCATCCAACAAAACAGTGGGCTTGCAACGGAAGCCGAATATCCCTATAATGCTTCGAAAGGCGCGTGCAAAGCCAAGGCTTCCCTTGAACATACCAGCAAGATCCGCGGCTATGAGGATGTGCCTGAGAATGATGAGGACGCCCTTCTGAAAGCGGTCGCGAACCAACCAGTGGCGGTCGCGGTTGATTCCAATGAAGACTTCCAGTTCTACTCCAGTGGTGTGTTCACTGGTGAATGCGGGACTGACTATGATCATGCTGTGACGATAGTTGGGTATGGGACGAGTGATAACGGGATGAAGTATTGGTGGGCGAAGAACTCATGGGGCAAGGGATGGGGCGAGGAAGGGTACGTGAGGATTCAGAGAGAGGTTGATGCTAAGGAAGGACTTTGCGGGATCGCCATGCTAGCTTCCTATCCCATTGCATGAAGTATAAATCTGAGTCCACTAGATGAATTGTAATAAACTCGATCCTTGCCGATCGACCTGAAAATGTAATGTCATTACATTAAATCAGTAACTATATTTCATTATGATTGGGCAAACAAACAAACTCGTCCCATGCGCGACAAGGAAAATGGGTCGTGCTAGGCTTGCTAGCTACAGTTTAGGCCCTTATAAACTGTTGGCTCGCCGGGCCGTGTAGGTTCTACAATTTCAGTAGAAGACCGTCTGTTATTAGAGCCATAAACCCATTCTACTTTTTTTTTTTGGGTGACCAAGGACCGCTGGAGCCTACCATTGTTAGCTTGCGCCAATTTGGGGTCTCACAGGCCTTTGCAGTAGAGGCCCAACAACGACTATACATCGGGGGAAATTGGCCCAGTAACCCACCGCCAGGGCCCCCCACTTTAATCGCTAACAGCACAGGGTTTTGAACCTTTGACCTTCTTCGCTGGAGGAGAGATTTCAATTAACTGCACTGCCCACGGTGGGTAAACCCATTCTACTTTGCTAACACAAGATAGCTCTAACAAAGCTCGATCAAGAGATGCTGTGAAATATGAATGTAAACATTAGAATAAGCGAACATGATTTGCGTAGTTCGATTGGACGTATGACTCGGACAAGCTCATTATGCACTCACAAGAATGGGAGATCTCAAAAGCAACATATGGAGATCTTTGATGACATCCTCTGGTTGGAGGTTGTGAACGTTTCGGATTGTAATGGAGAATGAATTCCTCATATTGTAGTATAAATGACAGGACCTCACGTAACGGGTAGGCCAAATTCTTTTGCTGTAATATTTATCCACGTAAAATTACTTAATCTAGTTATTTTTTTAGAGATATTTAAGATATTTCATTTGATTCTTCATACCTCTCAAGATTATTCATATATCATTGTGCATATCCTTGATTGATTACAATGAGTATAATGTTTATTTTATTATCTTAAATAGTCATATAATAAAGCCTATATATAGGCCTATGTAGTCTTCATCAAAACACACAAAGAAATATAGAAATTACAAAATCTTTCTTTCCACATTTCTTATGTTGCAATCTTTATTAAAAAATTTGAGTGCGCCGAGTGCACAACCGGGGGACACCTTATGAAGTGTCATTCTCCTTCTTTTCTTTTACAACTAATATTGATATCCTTCTCTTAACGTCAATCCTCAATATTGTTCGTCATGTCTATAGATGTTTTAGCCTATTTTGTCATTGAGTAGTTTGTATAGTAGGGGTGTAAATAGTTCGGTTTTCTTGAAAAAGAGAACCGAAGAAAACCGAACTAAATCAAACTGATAAGGAATTTATTAAATTGAACCAAAATTCAATCCGAACCGAAACCGAACCGAACTGAAATATTGGCTCGATTTTTTAAATTCTGTTTGGTTTTTACTTTTTTATTTGTTTTTTTCCCTACATACACCCTTTTCTATAAATTTTTAATTTTTTTTAATTTTTTTTTTTTTTCTTTTTCTTCTTCATTGGCTGGTTGTTTGCCACGGTGGCGGCTGGTGACCGACCAAAGGTGAGCTCAAGCCTTGCCACAAGATGACAAGGATCGAGCTAGCTAGATTCTAGCAAGGTCAAGCCTTGTTGCCCTGTGACGAGGCCAAGCTCACTCGACATTAGCGAGCTTGAGCCTCGCTAGATATGGTGAGTTGGATGAGGTTCGAGCCTCACTCGAGGTCGCTAGAGCCTCACTGATGTCTAGCGACCTCCAACAAGGCTCAAGCCTTGCTCAAGTGGTTGGATCTAGTAGGGCTCAAGCTCACCAGCATCGAGCGAGCTTGGCCTAGCTAGATCAGGCGAGGTGGAGCCTCGCCACACGTTGGGGAGGCTCGACCTCGCCGGAAGCTATCAAGGTCAAGCTTTGCTAGCCTATAGTGAGGCTTGAGCTTGCCTTTGGCTAGTCGCTAGTTGCCATCATGGTCGGTGGTTGGCCAATGAAGAAGAAGAAGAAAAAGAAAAAAGAAATCAATAAATAAAAAAATGACTTTTTTAAAAAATAAAATAAAAAATGAAAAGGAAAATTTTTAGATTTTATCGGAATGGTTCGGTTAACCGAACCAACAAAAATCAAACCAGTTAAAATTTTTTATGTTTTTTGAATAAGAATCGGATCGAAAAGAATCGAATTTTTCAGTTCAGTTCTATTCAATTTTCGGTTCGAATTTTGAGACCAACTATAATTAGCCATAGCAGCCTCCTATAGTGTAGCTCAAGCCAAGGTTAGTGCTCTAATAGAAACACTAGTTTTCTTCTTTGATCATGCTGCGGATTGTCTTCGACTAGAGTCTGATTGTTTAGACATGGTAAGAGCTCTCACAAGTGCTAATCATTTCAAGTGGGATATATGTGTGCTTATCTTGAAAGCTCAAGATCTTTTGAAAAAAATTTCCAATATGAAGTTGGCCTATTGTACTAGAGAATCCAACAAAGTGGCTGACTAGGTAGCTAAGGCCCAAAGGAAAAATTCCTTGCCTTAAAATTGGACCCTCTACCCCTTCCCGATCTTTGGAGTCTACTTTGTTTTGATGCTATGTTGTTGTACTCACAAGCTAAGACTTAAGGATGGAATGCCTATTGTTATTCTGACCAAAAAAATACAAATAAAAAACTTGCATAGCAGCCATGATAGCACACAATAGCCATGTCAACTTTTTGCCGTGTAGCCTATGCACTTTGGCTTGTTCTCTCTTCAAGCTCCTTAGGCGATCTAGCAATGTGTTTTTTCGGATCTTTTCTCCAAAGGCCAACTAAAGTATTCTAAGTCACCTTAAGCTTGAGGGGAAGTTAGAGATAGTTAAAATATATTCTTTTATTCTCCATATCTCTTAGGATTATAAATATATCTTCTTTAATTGTGCATATCCTTGATTGATTATAATTGATGTTATGTTTATCTTATTTTCTTAGTTAGTCATCTAATAAAATCTATAAATAGGCTCATATACTCTTCATCAAACATACAGATTAAATGTCAAACAAGGAATCATATAACTTTTGTATATTTTGATATGTCATAATGAAGGGTACATGAGTCTATATATAAATTTTATTAGATTACTATCATATTTAATGAGATAAATATAACATCAATTATAATTAACTAGGAATATGTGCAATCAAGGAAGATATGCATAATCCTAATAGATATAGAGAATCAAAGGAAAAATCTAATTATTTATCACATCTCTTCAAACTTAAGGTGACTTAGAAAAATTTAATTGATTTTGAGAGAAGGTTCAAAAAATGCCAAGGTGGATCGCCTAAGCGGTTTGATGTGTTGAAGAGAGAATTGGCTAATATGTGCAAGCTCATAGCAACCCTTTTGTGCGTTGATTTGGCTATTGTGCAAGATATATAGCAAGGGGTTGTCGTGGCTATTGCACAAGTGACGCTATAGAAGGCTAGTGTGACATCCCAGATTTTCAGTCCTGATTTATATTGAATAAATCGGGCATTTCATTGACACGCCTATAGGGTTGTTCTGAGAGCTTATCACTCTTGAGATAACTAGACTATTTGGGAAAGCCATTAAGGAATTTTAATGCAATAGACTTGAGAATTCGACTAGGGATTGATTACTCGACCGTGCTCATTTGCTGAGATCATTATGTTGGAGAAATCTTCTTGAAGTGTTTTAAAGCTAACAAAACGTTTCCATCAGTCTAGTTTGAAGATTTGTAGACTCTGCTATTTAAAGTCTGAAGACCTTTGGACAGCCAGACTTAAGACTCAAAGGCCCTGCATGTTTTCATTTCTGAAAAGTGTTCCTGGAACACTTTTTTTGTTTTTCTGTTCTCGGGAACAAAAAAAGAACAGAAACGCGTTTGGTTGGGTTTTTGTTCTTTTTTTGTTTTTTGTTCATGGAACACAAAAAGAATAGAAACGAGAAACAAAAAAAAAGTTGTTTCTTGTTCTAGAAACAATTTTAAAGAAACGCTTCTCTTTTCTTCTTCTCTCTCTTATCTTTTCTTCTTCTTTTCTTCTTCTTTTTTCTTTGGCCGGTCTTCGGCCTCGGCCATGGCCGGTGACCTCGCCGGAGCGTCGCCGGCCCTCGGCGAGGCCAAGCCTCACCTTGGCTAGGCGAGCTCGGCCTCGCCCAGATCTAGCAAGGGGGTCAATAAGCAATGTTTCTTTAGTTGAAGGACTCAACTACAATCTGCTCAGTATCAGTTAGCAGTGTGATACCAGTTTCAAAATCAACTTTCAAGAGGGAATATGTTCAGGAACTAGTAAAGATTTTACTCAGTCATTCATGGGTCGAAGACATGGAAATATCTACCTCTTGGATGTGAAACCAGATGAATCGCAATGTCTAATCTCAATCCAAGACGAAGCAAGCTTATGGCACAGAAAGCTTGGGCACATTAATATGAAGCAGATAGCCAAAATCTCAGCAAAAAAGCTTGTTCGTGATCTACCCAATTTATCATACCAAAAGTCTGATCTATGTACACCATGCATATTGGGAAAACAAGTAAGAAATTCCTTTAAACCAATAAATCAAGTTTCCATTAATCGTGTATTGCAGCTTCAGCATATGGATCTCTTTGGACCAACCAGAACACAGAGCATTGGAGGTAAGAAATATTGCCTAGTAATTGTGGATGACAACTCACGATTTACTTGGGTATATTTTTTGGCAAGTAAGTCTGAAACCTTCTCTTATTTTGAAAAATTTGCTAAAAAGGTTTAAAATGAAAAATGGTATGTTATTTCAAGTATAAGAACAGACTATGGAGGTGAATTTGAAAATCAAGATTTTACAAAATTTTGTGATGAATCTGGTTTTCAGCATGTGTTCTCCTCTCCATATACTCCAGAGCAAAATGGAGTTGTGGAAAGAAAGAATAGATCGCTTCAAGAAATAGCTAGAACTCTTTTGATTGAAAGCAACATCTTCTCACGATTTTAGGTTGAAGTAGTTTTTACAACTTGTTATATTATCAATAGAGTTTTTCTAAGGCTTATTCTAGAAAAAACCCCTATAAATTATTCAAAGAAAAGAAGCCTATTGTTTCATATTTTCATATGTTCGAATGCAAATGTTTTATATTAAAAAAATGCAAATGATCAAGTTGGCAAGTTTGAAAAAAAGTCAGATGAATGCATTTTCCTTGGATATTCAACCTCAAGCAAAGCCTACAGAGTCTACAACAAGAAGAGTCAATCTGTGGAGGAATCAATGAATGTCAAATTCCAGGATTTTATGCAAAATGAATCTATTCAGACTCATCTTGAAGAGCCTGAATTTGCTCTAAACTCTACAAAGTCTAAATTGCAAGAAGCAGCTCAGACTTTGAAGGACCAGTAACAAATGACTGTTGAAGATTCAAGTGAAGGAAGTGATCATTAACCTGACAAATTAACCAGCAACTGGAAGCATAAGTTCAGTCATCCAAAAGATCTTATTATTGGCGACATTAATGAAGGAATTCGCACAAGATCCAAAAGGCGCGAATAGTTTGGTGCTGTGGCTCTTATTTCTGAAATAGAACCCAAAAGCATAGAAGAAGCTTTGTCTGATGAAAGCTGGATTGAAGCTATGCAAGAAGAACTCAGGCAATTTAGCATTAATGATGTTTAGGAGTTAACTCCTAAACCAAAAGGTAAATCTATTATTAGTGCTAAATGGGTTTTCAAGAACAAGATGGACGAGAAAGGAAAAGTCTTAAGAAACAAAGCAAGACTCGTGGCCAAGGGATATACACAAGAAGAAGGGATAGACTATGACGAAACTTACGCACCAGTAGTAAGGTTAGAAGCAATTCGTTTATTACTTGCATTTGCTTGTCATAAAAATTTCAGGTTATTCCAAATGGACGCCAAGTGCCTTCCTAAATGGATTTATCCATGAAGAAGTCTATGTGGAACAACCACTTGGGTTTGAAGACCCAAGGAAACCAGACTTAATATTCAGACTCAAAAAGGCTTTATATGGTCTAAAGCAAGCACCTCGAGCTTGGTACGACAGGCTGAGTAAGTTTTTAATTCAAAACGGTTTTGTAAAAGGTAAAGTAGACATTACTCTATTTATCAAAAGAGAAAGCAAAAGTTTTGTGCTAGTTCAAATATATGTCTATGATATTATTTTTGGATCCCCTAATGAAAGTTTGTGCAAGAAATTCTCTAAGATTATGTAGGATGAATTTGAAATGAGCATGATGGGTGAGTTAACCTTCTTTCTTGGGCTTCAAGTGAAATAACTGAAGGAAGGAACTTTTATTCATCAAGAAAAATATGCTAATGATCTTTGTCACGCCCCGATCCTCAGGCACGCACACATCCGTCTCACTTGGTCGATTTTATAATGCGATATCCCAGGACAATGTATCGCCGACCCTTTCATTTTTAAGCACATGCGAAAGCAGTTAAAATCCCCAGACAATAAAACGATGGGATAGAAAAGCAGGGCCATATTTTTCATATTGAAATTTATAACCAAACTTTTATACAAACCACAAACCCTTTCAAAACTATTCACATCAAAACAAAGGTCTCAAAAGAAGACAGAAACTTAGATGAACTAGGCCGAACTCAAGGCCCTTCTTAGGATTGTCTTCTTCTCCCAAAAATCCTTCTCCAACTCTTCCTCCTCAGCTCCTTAGCGGGGTCCTGAAATGGTTTTCCCCAAACTGGGATGAGACTACGTCTCAGCGAGTTCTACCCCACTAAGCCCGATTAGTGAACCATTATACTAAAGGCTGCCTAAACACGCATAGTTCAGAAGACATACCTTAGCATCAGATTCCACCTACAAGTCAGTACAATTCACAATAGGCATTCAAGTGATCATATCCCCGATCAAAGCATCGATCAAATCGACCTAGTCGATTACAAGCCAACAAGACCACTCACGGTCATTCCCATTCAGTCAATTAATTCACAACATCAAATCAAAACAATGATCAATCGACCTCGTCGATTACATGTCAAGCGAACCATTCTAGGTCAATACTCTCGAGTGCCAAGCTCATCAATGTGATTTATCCACTAGACAATTGCGTGCGTTCTTTAAGGCGCCGTTTTCGCCAGTGGCATCCTTAGTCACCGAACCACACATGCCTATAATCATGTACTCAAATAGACAATTGTGTGCGTTCTTTAAGGCGCCGTTTTCGCTAGTGATATCCCCAATCACCGAACCACACATGCCTACAATAATGTATTTAATAGACAAGTGTATGCGTTCTTTAAGGCGCCGTTTTCGCCAGTGAAGTCCTTAATCACCGAACCATACATGCCTATAACAATACGAGTACTAGACCGATACGTGCGTTCTTTAAGGCGCCGTTTTCGCCAGTGATATCCCAATCACCGAACCACGTAGGTCCACAATAATGTATGTACTAAACCGATACGTGCGTTCTTTAAGGCGCCGTTTTCGCCAGTGATGTCCCAATCACCGAACCACGTAGGTCTATACACTGTCTGATTGGTTCAATTCCAGAGTATTTCCAATTCTCTCATAACCCCATCCACTTTACAACTCAATCAAAGCATTATAAATGCTAAACAAACATACTCGGCCATCTACCAATCAATCATTCAATCTCAATCAATTCCAAATTAATTTAGGGTAAATCCCTAAAACATCACAATTTATTTAATTCCATACACGTAGAGCTCAAATAAATAAACGGACTGCGCCACGACGATCAGCACGAGATTTCGGTCGTCGGCCATCAAAATCTTAATTTCCGAAAAATAATTAATTAATTAATTAATTTCGAAAATTAAATATTAAATATTAAATATTCAATTTAGCACAAACTAAAACTCAATTAAACAAACGGACTTCACCACGGTCATCAGCATAATTTTCCGGTTCCAGGTCATCTCAGTTGAATTTTCGAAAAATAAATAATTATTTAATTAATTTCGAAAATTAATTAATATTAAAAATTCAATTTAGCTTAAAATAAAGTCCGATTAAATAAATGGACTTCGCCACGATCATCAGCAAAATTTTCCGGTTCCAGACCATCTCCCTTGAATTTTCGAAAAATAAATAATTATTTAATTTAATTCCGAAAATTAATATTTAAATGCCCAAAAATCTCACTTAGGCCCGAATCACCAAATTGAAGCCCAATTAGGGGTCGGAAAATTCCCGAGATGCTTCCAATAAATAGTAGACCACGTCTACTTGTTAATTGCACAATCAATTTATCTAAATCACATCACAATTGACTAATAATTGCTAATTACTTCTAATCTAACAACTTAAACATAATTAATTAAAACTAAACCAACCTTAAAGCATAATTAGTCAACTAATCCAAGATTAGTGAGATTACTCACCAAATCGCGCGCAAATCGGATCAATCCGACGGCGGCAACGCGAGGAACGATTGTTCCCAAAGCGACTTGCGGATCCGGGGCCCGGAAACGGCCTAAAAGCGGGCCCGAAGTTGCTGAAACCCACTCCGTGGGTCTGCTGGTCGGGGCCGAACGGAGCTGCTCCGGCGACTAGGGCGGCGAGGGGAGGCCGGCGGAGGGCGAGGGGACGAGGGAGAGGTCCGGCGGAGCTAGGCAGTGGCCGGACGGGGGCGGAACGGGGCGGAACAGGGGCGAACAGCAGCTGGTTCGCACGACCTGGGCGCGCGGACGGGCGGTTGGGCGCGAGCGAAGCGCGCGGGCGCGGCGCGGGCGGCGGTGCGGTGGCGCGACGGCGAGACGAGCGGCGAGCGGGCGGCTGCGATCGTGCGGCTCCTGCTCGAGCTTCCTCCTCTGGTTCGCTTCCTCGGATGCGTGGGGAGGAAGAAGAAGAAGGGGAATACGGTCACGTGGGGGAAAAAGTGAGAGAGAAGAGAGAGGAGAGAGAGGGAAGAGATAAGGGAGAGAAAAGTGAGTCAGAGGGTGGGGGTGTCCGCACGAAGGGGGAGGGGAGGTGAGAGAGGAGAGAGAGAAAAGAAAGAGAGAAAAGGGAGAGAGAGAAAAAGAATTTAAAAATAAAACTTTTCTTATTTCTTTTCTTTTTCTCTTTCCCTTTCACTTTCTATTTTCTTTGGGTCTTCGATTTTCTTCCGATAATTTCTTTATTGAAATTTCGGACTCGTCAATAAATTGACGAGCGATGAGACAGGATCCTAAAATAAAGAATTATGACGCGCTTAAAATTCGATTCCCGAAATCGAGTTCAATTTCGTGGTTAAAAATCGATCGGACGTGATTTTAGCTCAATCCAACCAATTAGGTAGCTTTTAGGGATTTTACAGCTGATACATCCCTTAACGGCTTCACCCAATAGGTTAGTTAACTCGTGAGTGATCAGCTCAGAGAAAAAGGCCGTAGGCACGCCGACGAAATGCCCATTTCACTTTATCGAAACGGGGTCGAATTTCAGGATGTCACAATCTTGTCAAAAATTTTGGACTGAACAATTGCAAAAAGGCTGATATACCAATGTCAAGTTCCTTAAGGATAGACAGAGATGAAAGAGGAAAGAAAGTTGACCAGAAGTTATACAGGAGTATCATTGGCTCACTTCTTTATCTTACTGCTTCTAGACTTGACATTTTATTTAGTGTTTCCATTTGTGCCAGATTTCAAGCAAACCCTAAAGAATCTTATTTAAGTGCTGCAAAGCGTATTATCAAATACATTGCTTCAACTTCAAGTATCGGCCTTTGGTATCCTAAAAAGGGAGACTTTACTCTTCTCGGATACTCAAATGCAGATCTAGCCGAATGTAGAGTTAATAGAAAGAGCACCTTTGGTACCTGTCAACTACTTGGAGGCAGGACAGTGTCTTGGTTTTCAAGGAAGCAAAGTACAGTAGCTCTTTCTATAGTAGAAGCAGAGTATGTAGCTCTCGGAAGTTGTTGTTCACAAATTTTGTGGATAAAACAACAGCTAAGAGACTTTGGAATTAAAGATTCATGCACGGAGATTAACTGCGACAACACCAATGCAATCAATCTTACCAAAAATCCAATTCTTCACTTAAGGGCAAAGCATATAGAGATTCAACATCACTTCATTAGAGATCATGTTCAAAATGGAGAAGTTTCGATTCAATTTGTTGATTCAAAGAACCAACAGGCGGATATATTCTCAAAGCCTTTGGAGAAAAATCAATTTGAAATTATCCATTCCAAACTCAACATTTTGAGGTTTGAAGAAGTTAAAATCTAGAGACTCTCAAACTCAAACAAACAAGACTTTGACTGTAAGTTATTCTCTCTCTTGAATCTCATCTTGAAAATATATGATTATCAACCGCGTTTGATTATTGCTATCTTTAATTGACGTGATTATTGCAACGTTTCCTTTTTGAAAAAGGAGTTATTTTGAAATGACTATTTTCTTGAAAAAGGCAGTTTTTTTTTTAAAGGCATCTTTTTACTTTCCTTTATGACGTTCCGTATGCCTCTTTTTAATAGTTTATCTTCGCTTTACTCTCCAAAAACCCTAAGAAAGCACCGATCTTCCATTCCTATTTACTTCCCTTGTTTAATCTTCGAAAAAAGTTGTCATCTTTCTTGAGAAAGTCAAGCAAGGAATCTTTCAAAAACTGAGAAAGATGTCGTCTTCAATAAAGTCTTCAAGGATCGCAAGCAGGGGACCACGGCAAATGAGTGAGGGGCCTACGCACTTCGATCTCATCGAGGAAGAAGAGTCTCCAAATCAGCAGCAAAACTCACAACATTCTCAGCAGCGTCATTCTCCACCAACTAGTCCATAGGGTGTTGGTCATCAACAAGAGGAAGAAATCGTTGAAGACGCGGATCCTGTAAGAATTCAAAGGCTCTCTTTTATTTATAAGCTTTACCATGCTTTAAAGAGGACTAGTACTCCATTGAACTACATCGATGAGTTCCTCAAAGACAAGGGATATGGGAATGAATACATCTTTTTGCGAACAATGGAATGTTTGAGAATTGCTCCTAAAGGGTTGGCTGAAGAAACCCTTGCAAATATCCCAAGTGATTCACGTGTTGGGGGATTTAATCCGATAGATGGGAATGATGATGACAAATTGTACAGCCAATTTCAACCGAGAATGGGTGTTGCAGCGAAAATTCGAGGAAAAATAACAATTGTTTAAATTGAAGGAACATAAGGTTCTATACTCAAAATTGTTGAAGCGTGGGGTGATAAACCCTAGGAGTGTGGATTTTGATTTCCTTGATGCTGTAAATGTCAATTTAAGGGAAAAGTTCAGTTTTCTTCAACTTAAGAAGTTCTGTTCTGACACCATAGAAGCCCATGCTGAATTAATTGCATATTTCTATTCGAATCTTAGCTTCTTGGATGCAAATAGAATCTCTTTCAGTGTTCGAGATCAGGACTTTTTGGTGGATATGGATATGCTAGGCGGATGTGATTGGGGTTGAGAGAGGGAGATATCAACCAATCAATGTTTCTATTGCTCGTGCCACATTGGAACTTGTTAGGAAAAGATTTCCTACTTGAGGATGAGTACGTTTAACATTCTGCTTCACAAGATTATGATCAATTGCCTCAGACCGAAATTAACTTCCAAGATTGATGTTTCAAGTTCAGAGGCAAATCTGATGTATGCCATCATCACTGGGAAAAAGTTTTCTCTTCCTCACGTTGTTATGTTCCACATGTATAGAGCAGTAGTGAAGGACAGAGGTCAACTTCCTTATCCAGGTCTTGTGACGAAGTTATTCAGACATCTGAATATTTAGCCTTCACAAATTCTTTGTGTTTGATCGTGTGATCATATGGTGGTAGGACTGTAAATGGTGACTAAAATGCGTTTGAAGGAACTAAGCAAGGCGTTGGAGAAATTCAAGGAGAAGACTCCTGTCAAAACTCATCAAATCTCTTCTGCAACAAAAAGAAAAGGGAAGGAGCCCATGGTTGCTTCATCTAAGAAAAGAAGAGCTCTCATCATTGAGGATGAAGATGATGAGGAAAACATCACCATTTTTGCAATGGCATTGAAGAATCCGAGTCGTTCTGTTCCAGAGAAAAGCTCAGAACAGAGGACTATAAAAAGAGAAGAGAAAGAAGCAAAGGAGAAAGAAACATAGGAGAGAGAAGAAGAAGAAAGAGATGATGAGAAGGAAAGAGTTGAAAAAGAAGAAGAAGAGAAAAGAGATCAAGAGGAAAGAGAACACGAGGAACACTCTTCTCTACCTGAAGGCATGGAAACAGGGGGAGATCATGAGAAAAGAGGAATGTCCTCATATCCTACTACCAGTGAGGGAGTCAGTCACTCTCCAATAAATCCAGAGGACATTTATGCCTCTCAATTTCCTAAGGAAGGACATGATGTTTCATCGCCAAATCTGCGTGATTATGCTGATCTGCCATCATCTGCCTTTACTTCATCAGATCGTGACGAAGCCAGTACGCAGACCGATAATTCAGCAGATTTTCACAGAATTTTGGATGTTCTCTTGAAAATGCGAGGTCAGATATATGCTCTGGGATGTGAAGTTCAAAATTTGTAGAATGCAGGTCAAGCTTCTTCAGGTTCCTTGAATGATCAGATCCAAGCCCTTTCTCTTCAGATTCAGGCTAATGCTAAGGGTGAGAAGGTTGCACAATTGAAGGAAGACTTGAAAAGGCTGGAAGGCATCGTTTAGTCAATGGGAGATTTCCAGCTTGTTCGTGTTCCCAAGCAATCTTGACTCTATTCCGTTTTCATCTTAACCTTTTTATGCTGACAAAAAAGGGGAGAGATGCAAAGATTTGAAACTTTGACTTTTTAATCGTTTGGATTGTTTGACTTAGATTATTTTAATGTTTGACTTTACTTTTGTGTCTGGATGGGAGCTAAATTTGAATTTGGATTTGACTGCTACTGATATCTTATGGATGGCTTTATCACATACAAAACTAACCTATTTTTTTCTGGTTGTAGATTCTAGTGTTATCATTCATTAAGCCATTTACCTTTATAAGATATTCATATTTGTTTGAGTAATGTTTTGCAGGTCAAAGTTATCCAAATCTACAGGAAAGTTTTGTCACTATCAAAAAGGGGGAGATTGTTGGAGAAATTTTCTTGAAGTGTTTTGAAACTGACAAAACGTTTCCATCAGTCTAATCTGAAGATCAGTCTAATCTGAAGATTTGCAGACTTTGCTATTTAAAGTCTGAAGATTTGCAGACTCTGCTATTTAAAGTCTGAAGACCTCCAGACAGCCAGACTCAAGACTCAAAGTCTATTCTCATTGACAGTTTCTAATCCGTTGAAGAAAGGCTATCCAAAACTGGATGTTTCATTAAGGATGTGATCTTATCAACTGGAGAAGATCTCTTGGTTGGATATGACATAACGGAATCCTTTATTTGATCATGATTGATTTGGAGATTAAGGATCCGATGATTGGCGAAGTATACTTGGAAGTTTCTACTTATGGAAACCGAAATCTTGATTGTATGGGCAAACAAGATTGATGGGCTATCGACATGTTCCTTTAATAACTCGAATGATTTTCTTAATTGATTCCGTCCAACGGGTAGATTGGAGGAATTCTTTTGGCAAGTGTCAATAGGTATGATGGCATAAGAGAGTATATAAGGAAGACGTTTTAGTTGTTTGAGAGAGTGCACAATAGAAGAATTCCAAAGTCCTAAGCTCCTTATTTCTAGTCAATTTATTTGAGCGAAATCTTGTACGCAAAAGAGAGTCTATATTCGTGAGAAACCTTGAGGAAATGTGGTAGAATATCTACACTGTGGAATCAAGGGAGAACTTTGCTGTGATATCTCTTTTGTTCATAGTGAAATCCAGCCGGTGGGCTGTCAGTGCGGAAGAGTGGACGTAGGCTTGGAATAAGTTGAACCACTATAAACCTTGTTTTCAATTTTCTCTTCCCTACTCTTTGCTTTACTTTGATCGTAATTCATTTTGTTAATCAAAAGAGAACTTCCTTTCTATCGTTTGCCTAGTATTGCTTTCGTATCTCGAGAAATTATTTTTACATCTATTCACCTCCCTCTAGGTGCTTATACTAGCTATCTCACATTATGGCACAAATATAAATCGATTAGAGATCATAGATAGGTTAGTTCAATGGAGATGTGTGGCTAATCGTGCGTGACTCCACTAAGTTGGAAAATTCTCGTCTACCAACACTAGTTTGATTTTTCTGTCGTTTTGGTACCATGTGTTCATATTTGAATCCTCAAGATTTTCACAACAATTGAGAATTGCTAATGTGTCAAGTGGGTTCATAGTAGTTTGAAAAAATCGACTATGGGTCATTTGCACTAAAAATCTCTGAAAATTACCCAGTAGCTTAGGTTACGCTAAAAATGTGTCGAATAGAAATTAACCATGTATTCAAGTCCGATTTTAGAAATTAAAGATTTTGTAATATCAAAATAAATTCTAGGAGTGTCGACTCAGTCTTATAAGATTTTTCTAATAACCGAGACTTTTTGGGAAAAAGTCAGCTTATGACCATTTTTGTGTAGAAAAGGCTAGGAATTGTTTTGATTTCAAAATTCAGATGTAAGATGGATTTATAAGTGAGGAAAAATGTCAATTGAAGCATTGGGATGTCAAGATAATTTACGGAGACCAAATTAGGATAAATGGAGCAAGATTGAGCAACCAATTGATGAATAATAATTGCAAATTCGTAACCCCCCTTCCCCTAGCATTTTAGACCATCTTATGAGTTGTTGGGCATGCATGTGTGGCTGAATTTCAGCCATGGGTTGTTGGCTTCATGGACAAGCAAAGAAGGGGGACAATTCGGTGGAAAAATTGGCCAAAGGACCCCACCAAGACAAAACTTGCCTCACTCTCCTCTCTCTCTCCCTCTTGCTCAGCCACCGTCCATCTCACTCTCTCCTCTCCATTCTCGACACCATTAGTAGCGGAGAAGAAGAAGCTGGACACCATCGCATGCCAAGCCAGCACCGGAGTTGTGCTGCTCGCTGCTGTCCGCCTCACCCGCGTGCCCCACCATCCACGCGAGCTCTTTGCCCTTTGCCTTGCTTGCCCTCCATCCCAGTGGCTGTTTCGAATCTTGTAGGGTTCAACCGGGGCTGTCCTTAGCCATTCCTTCACCGGTAAACCTTCATCTACGCCCAGTTTAGCCTATTCCCTCTTTTCCAAGCCTTGTCGCACCAACCTAGCTTGATTTCTTCTATTTTCCAGCCAAGAAAAGCAAAGGGTTTTTATGGCTTTCCAGCAACTTTTCGAGGCTGTTTTGAGGTGTTTCTGGGCCCCGGAACTTAAGCCCGCTTTAGAGAAAAACATCCCCCACGACGTTCCCGACGTTTCAATCCGAGCAGATTGTTAAACGGGTGAGTTTAGCTCATTAATCCCTTATTAGTATGCTAATGATGCTTATGGGTTGATTAGATTTAATTAAGTGCAATTAGGTGAATAGATTAGATTAGAATAATTAAATTAGGGATTCACCTATGCATTTAGGCAAACGATTAGTGTACTTAACAAGTAGACACATTCTATTATTTATTGAACGAGTCTTAAAAATTTTTTGGGCTCGTCTCGGCTTCTAGTTAGGCATTATGGGCCTAAATTGGATTTATTGTATTTATTTAATAATTTTCAAAATTATTAAATTAATTATATATTTTCTGAAAATTAGATCGGGATGGTCGACGACCGAAATTTTATGTTGGTTATCGTGATGTAGTCTATTTAATTTATTGAGTGCTAAATTGTGTTGAATTGATTTATTAATGATTTATGATTATTTTCCTAAATTAATTAATTTTGAATAATTAATTGAAAAATAACCAGGTGTTGGTTGATAGGGCCAAAAATATTTTGGTAGACTACAGAAAATGATGGAATTTGTGGAAAAGAAATTATTATATTTTGACTAAGGCCGACCGTGTACCCACACACGACATTTTATCGGAAATGATAAAAATAGTAATTTGATTGTTTGCTTGGAATAGCATGTATACCAGCTCGGTAACTCTATATGTCATCTTGGGACAGGACGATATGATCTACCGGCTCAGTGACTCTACTGATTATCTTGAGACAGTATGGTATGATATATCGGCTCGACAATTCTACAGATCATCTTGAGACCGTATGGTATGATAAATTGCGTGTATACTAGCTCAATGACTCTATATGTCATCTTAAGACATGACGATATGATCTACCGGCTCGATGACTTTACAAATTATCTTGAGACAGTACAGGATATACTGGCTCGATAATTCTATAGATCATCTTGAAATAGTATAATATGATTTGACAGCTTAATGACTCTATATGTCATACGAAGATAGGACAATATACTATCTATATATCACCTGGGGTGAGTAGTCTTGGATGTTGATCAGACTTATAGATAGTATGGAATGGGCCGACCAAGAAATGGTCATAATGATATGTAATTGACTAGGTCGATTGATCGATAGTTCGATCGTAATTGATTGGGTGGTGTGATGCAATGCGTTAGTGTATACCTGATATATATTGACTTGTAGTAAGGAACTGAGGCCAAGGTAAATTCTTTGTCTCGTGTTGTGCTTAAGTAGCCTTAAGGTGTATTGACTTCCTAATCGGGTCTTAGGGTGTAGAACTTGTTAAGACATAGTCTCATCCCGGTTGTGGAACAACATTTCAAGTCCCTAGATGCAGTAAACCTAGATTTTGAAAATCTCAAAAGTTCGATGTAGTCCGCTGAAGGCTCCAGTTGGAGTGCGGAGGATGATGAAGAGAAGGATGAGGAACTATAGTTTGTGGAACCCCACCACCGTTTGTAGACCTTGATTTTGAACTTGTTTAAGTTGGATCTGGAGTAGTAGCCCGCCTTATATGTATGTGCACTAGTTTGCAATGTATATAAGCATGGTTATTTTTGAAAGTTCGGAATTTAGTCCTACTTTCCTATCTCATTGTTTTATTCTATGGGGATATTTTTTTTTTTATCTACTTCCACATGCATATTAAAATGAAATAGTTGGTGATGCGTATTGGAACGTTGCTATAAATCGATCAAGGTGAGGGATGGGTGCATGTCCAAGGATCGGGGCGTGATATCCCTATTTAAGTGGTATCAGAGCATGGTTGTTAGGGATATGTAGCACCCCCTGAACGGCCCCCAATCTGCTGGGGTTGCCATAGATCACTTGCTCGCCTGTGCTTTCTCTTAACCTAAAAATCCATTACTCTTATACCATAGAAATTTAACAAATCTATGGGTCTTAGGGGTTTATATTCTTTCTATAGGTCCTTGCGCAATTTATATAGCAGAAACATAACCAACATCTCCCTATCCCATATTCAGAAACAATGCACACCAACTACACATTTTATAAGTTAAAGGCGGACACTTTTATTTACATAACTTGATAGACATCACAAGTCGGTACATCAAAAGGCTAAGACTTTTCTAAACTCGGCTATTCTCAAAAAGTACTCGACTCTATGACAACCGTGTACATAGGCCAATCAGTTCGTGTCGGCGGTCCAAAAATGCTTCATCTACTAACCATCACTCTCGGTCATACCCAATTTGGTCCATCAGCCGACGGCAGCGGCAACAGCAACGACCCCGGCGTACTCCCATCACGGCGGACGAACACAGTCAAAAACTCCTGGATCACTGGGCCGGCGGGGGAACTGATGTCATATATGATCAATACCCGCACTCGAACAAAAACCAACCCTCGTATCTCAGGATGGTGGTGCTCCGTACACTCACACTTAAGGTCGATTGATATACCATAGAATGTGTCGGGGGTGACCGGTAGCAGAGGCATATCTTCTAGTTTGAAATGTTAGTCCTCAAACGGGGTGAGTATAACCACTCAACAGCAAAAGATCCATTAAACTATACTATGCAAGCCATCATGATCCAGTTTTATGCAAGATAGACAAGATAGGCAATCAATGAATGAATATGCATCTAAACCATATAACTCTTCAATGTAATGACCAATGCAGTTCCAACCAATAAGATGCATCATGTCCAGTCACACAAGTCCCAATCATAGGGCCAAACTGTTATGATACGTCCCATTCCATGCCATACAATTTAGTCCCATAACTAGACCACACTCACACTTAGTATAATCATCAGTTTTAATCATTCAAACGGTTTTATCCCCCTAGAGGACCAATGTTTGCTTCCTTCTGGGATTTCGCACCTAACTTGGCATTGCAAAAGCCTGCGACATTTGGCCACAAGGCCACCGGGCATCCAAAGCATTGCGTCACATCTCTAGGCATCTCGCACCCCACCTGGCATCACGAGGAATCACTAGTGGCCATAGACATGATTACTCTTAACCTCCAGAATTACGTACCGACATACCATCGAGCATCCCGATGCTCCTGGGGAAAAACCTCTGAGGCACTACGGTCTCCAGGCATCCATAAAACATCGACTCATTCGATCCTTTGGGCATTCCGACTCCTGGGGCATCGTTGAACCAAGGGTCCAACGGTAACAATTAACATCTTAATTTCCAAAAACACTTTTCAATGCAATGACAAGATGTCCCATGAATCTTCATCAAATCTCAATAATGCATGATATGCTGAATGTCAATATCATCATGTCAAATAACAACTTAAGATGCATTCACCTTTGGGACAAATGGAGCAAATTCAGAACAAAACAGCTCAAACATCACAATGCATAGTTTTAGTAACAATTTCAGAATAACCCTTAAATGAACTCAGAAAATTCTAAAATTTTGATATGTTATAAAAAAGACCTAAAGGAAGAAGTTTCATGAAGAACACTAAGTCAAATTCATTGTATATAAAGAGCAGTAATTGCTATATTCTTTATTAACATTCTGTAATAGCTTCCAAATTTAACATTTACAGAGAAAATCATTTTAATGACCAAAACTTGTCCATTTATTCTCAAATTTTGATATGTTATTCCTAAGGATGTGTCATACAACTTTCATTAAGGGTTTGAAGTCCAATTTTAACTAGATAATTACAGAAAATTCACGGAATCATCAAAGGTCATTTTGTTTTCTATGAAACAGTTTACTAATTCTAAGAGAACTACTTCTACTCATTCAAAATCCAGCATCCAACATCCACAACCCAAACATCTCCAAGTCTATTGCACCCCCGCTAGACAATAACAACACAACATGATATAGGTTAATGGACTTTCACTTACCTCTAGCTCTTTAGCTCAATTGCAAGCAAAAACAGGGGCTCGTGGGTCTCAGGCTCGGCTCAACGGTGGTGGAGACTAGTGGCGTCGACGGCAGTAGCTCGAGCACGGGCGGAGGGGTGACCTCCTCCTTCTTCCTCTCGTTGTCCACTCTCTTGCTCAAATCCTCTTTGTATTCACGGTTCTGCTCACTCGACTTCTCTCTCTCACTCGCTCAAATTTCTGCTCAGTTCTTCTCTCTCTTCCCCTCAATTCCGAATCCTTTTGTTCTTTGGTTTGTTGACTTTGAGAGTCAATTGCATGGGAATTTTCGGTGGCAACCAAGACCGAAGACAGCTGGGTGAACATGGCAAGAAGCAAGTCTTTTGGTTGCTAGCTCTCCCTTGCTCGATTCCTCTCCATGCGTTGGCCACCGAAGGAGAAACAACGTGTCCATTGCTGGGCTTCTCTCGATCAACAATCCCATGATTTGTTGACTCCATGTGTCGACTAAAATGGAGAGAGATTGGGGTAGCTTGGGACGTGGATGATCCCTTCCTTTGGCTCACTAAATAATTAGTACATTAAAGTCAAAATCCCCTTCTTATTTCATACATACCTAGGTGGGGTTGTTGTATAGTATTATCGGAATAAGTGTGCACGGGTCAATGGGGTCGAATATAGTACCGGCGATGCTTCCATCACTTAGTCATGGACCGTCGTATATTTAAGGGTCATCACAAAATTCCAGATGCCACATGATATGAGTGATAAGGTGCGATGAATCATGGGATAGTTGTAGGAAAGACATTTAAAATTCATGCTAGTGTATGTCGATGGCAGTTGTGTGGTAAAATTGGTTGCCGTGTGTGGATCGCTCATCTTCTAATGCAGTGTGGATTTGGAAGACAGGTTTCAATGTAAAGGCTGAACCATGAGTGATCAGGAGCTAAGGACTCCTAGTAAGTGGGTCGTAACCTCTGTGACTCGGGGTGGAACACCGACAGGGATTAGTGCCCAAGGCAGTTGTGGTAGAGTATTGGCTCAGGCTAGTGTGAGGGTAAGAGTGCCGCTGTAGGCCAGTACCAGTGTAGGTTGAGCCAGTAAGCTCAGGACCAAGCCGCCACTGTTGCTGCTATCGCTACCGCCGTCAATGCCACAACCGCCGTTGTTGCCATACCTACTGAGGTCCAATGTGGAGATATGATCTGGGAGCGAACCGTTGCATCCGAGTCAAGGTACAAATCCAGTTCAGGCAAAGATGAAAATCGGTTAGGGAAAAGACCGATATCAAGAGAAGAGTATTCTATTCCACCCAATAGGAAGGGTAGGATAGTTGGGTCAGCACTGAGTCAACATGGAATATGTTCCTGTGCGTGATGACAAAGATCGGCCTTATGTCTTTCTTAAGACGAGAATTTGTTTTGAGTATAACCAACAAGGTTACTTGGCCAAAAACAGTCCTAGAAGGTCGATGGGATAGATCAAAGGAAGTGCGCCATAGAACACACAATAGAGTTTTGGAATAGGCCTTACTACCAGAAAGAGTGCATGCTGTCACTTGACAGGAGATATAAAACGCACCAGGTGGGTGTCGAATTTGTAGAAGGAAGCATGGATAGATTTAGTGTCCGAGTATGGCTAGAAAGTGCCGTAATTGTGACCAACACGACCATTAGGTGAAGGACTGTCAGTAAGAATCCAACGGAGCACAGACACCGCTATCCACAGATAGAACGCCACTAGGATGGTGAAAGGAACAAGAATAGAATTGACCCTGCACCAATCAGAGGAAGAATGTTCTTGAGGAGATTTTATCATAGTAGTGCTTGAGGAGATTTTATCATAGTAGCTTTGGACTAAGTTTGTAGAACTTCAGTTGTTGAAGTAAAGTGAAAGAACGGGGAATCACTAGCTATAGTTGTGCTTGACTAGTTGCTGAGGTGTAAGTTTGACACCACATGAATAGAGTGGGCTCATGGAGCATCTTGTGGTCATGAATTATGATCATGGAGTAATCCAGCTTAGTTCATTAGCAGGTGAAAGTATCGAGTTTATTGAGAATCGAAGAGGATCCTCGATTTAATTAATCTCATCGGTTGGAAGCAACCCGTTTGTTGGAAGAAGGTTGCCAAGGGTCATTGGTGATTGTCATAGATAGGACAAATGAAAGAACTGAAGATTGAGGACATCTTAATAGGCAAAGAGTTTATAGATATGTTGCCATAAGAATTGTCGGGCTTGTCAACAGTGAAAGAGATAGAATTTGTTATTGAATTAGCACCCGGGATAGAGCCACTCATTGAGGGTTCTTACCAGTTGTCGTTATCTGAGTTGAAAGAACTAAAAGTGTAGATGCAAGAGTAATTGGATAAAGGATTTATTCACCCTAGTGCATCACCTTTGGAAGCACCAGTTCTATTTGTAAAGAATAAATATGGTTCATTGCGTTTGTGCATCAACTATCAGCAACTAAATCAGGTAACGATCAAGAATAAGTATCTACTGCCAATGATTGATGGCTTGTTTGATCAATCGCAAGGAGCATCGATTTCCTCAAAGATCGACTTGAGTGCAGGATATCATCAGTTGAGGATCAAGAAGGAAGATGTTCCTAAGTCAACATGTTGTACTTGGTATGGTCACTATGAATTCACAGTGATGCCATTTGAGTTGACGAATATTCTTGCTGCCTCCATGGATTTAATGAATAGGATATTTAAGGAATACCTAGATCAGTTTGTGATCGTATTCATCGATGATATTCTAGTGTATTCGAGGAGTGATGAAGAGCACGAGAAATCATTTGAGATTGGTGCTATAAAAGCTAAGAGTTCATCAGTTGGACACTAAGTTTAGCAAGTGTGAGTTTTGGTTAACTTGAGTTGCTTTCTTAAAGTATGAGATTTCAGGTGAAGGAATTTTAGTGGACTCGAGCAAGATGGAAGCCGTGATCAATTGTTCAAGACCGACTACAGTGATAGAGATCGGAAGTTTTCTAGATTTAGCAGGGTATTATAGATGGTTTGTGGAAGAGTTCTCATCATTAGCATCACCTTTGACAAGACTCCTAAAGAAATAGGAGAAATTTGTATAGACAAACAAGTGCAAGAGTAGTTTCTAAGGACTAAAGCAAAAGCTAACTACCGCACGTGTTGACATTTCCATATGATCCTGGAAAGTACAAGATCTATGGTGATGCGTCGTTTAGAGAACTGACTTATGTGTTGATGCAACATGGTAAGGTTGTTGCATACGTTTCCCGCTAGTTGAGACCTCATGAGTTGAACTAACCGACCATGACTTAGGACTTGAAGCATAAATTTTACTATTGAAGATTTAGAGATGTTAGTTGTGTGGAGAAAGGTCATGGATCTTCACGGACCAAGAAAGTCTCCAGTGTTTATTCTCTCCAAAGTAATTGCAAACGAGATAACGCTATGAACCAGAACTTTTGAAGGGTTAGGATGGAGATATCTGGTATCACCCTAGAAGAATAAAAGAAGTCACTGATGCGATAAATGAATAGTCTTTAAATGTGTGTATTTTAGTTAAGGTATGAACCTTATTGGAGAGAGTTCGAAATTTGGTTTTCAAATTTGAGGTAGGCCACCTTTCGAATTTTATGGCCACCCTCAAAATTGAACCGGATATTTAGGTTAGAAGCAGACGTTTCAGTTGACAAATCAGGATGTTCAGAAGATTCTATAAGAGGATACTGATAAGAAAGAAACTGACTTTCAGATTTCTGGGAATGGAATACTCAAGTTCTAAGAGTGATTGGGTGTACCTAACAATGTAGCACTCAGGGAAGAGACTTGGTCAGGAATTCATGGTAGCAGTTGCATTATTCAATATACAATGAGAGGTAGGTCAGAATCAATGTTAGCTCGATTGGTAGACCGATATGAAGATAGTTATTGTTAGACAAGTTGCAAGTGTCAGAGGTGCTAATAAGTGAAAGTTCCGTAATGCAAGCCGAGAGGGCATTTACAATCAATCGAATGTCCCAAGTGAGAATAGAAGTATATCATGATGGAACGTTGTGACAGACTTACCCAAGGGGTCAAGAGAGTAATGATTCCATTTAGGATTGTGGTTGACAGATGGATAGAGCTGACTCACTTTAGTGTAGTATGAAAAGATCTCGATTTGATTAGGCATACAGAAGTATATGTGTGTCAGGAAGTTCGTCTACATGGAATGCCAGTGACGAATCTATATCAAATTTGGATCAAAGGTTTCCAGCTTCAGCAGAATAGTCAAATAGTTCCTTTTTGAAGCAGGACCAAGTAGAGTGTATAGAACTTCAGTTTGTTAAGATGAGATCAGATAAAGAAAGATCATAGGCCTAGAGTCAATTCTGTAGTTAGTTAGTGTAGTTGCCGTGATCATAAACAAATTAAAGACCGCTCAGAGCCGTTAGAAAAGTTGTATCGTTGAGCATTAAAGGCCCTTAAAGTTCCAAATTTGTGATTACATCTTTTTGAAGATGTCACCAATGAGGGATACCTTGTGCTTTAGCAAAGAGGGGAAAAACTCAAATCGAGGTATGTAGGTTCCTTTGATATTTTGAAAAGAATCGGGATCCTAACGTATTGTTTTGCGTTGTTGCTGAGGTAGGCACAAGTGCATTATGTCTTTCATGTGTTAAGGTTGAGGACATATGAACCTGACTCAACCCACGTGCTAAATCTTAAAGAACTAGACGTGGACAACATAGTGTCTTACGTGAAAAGCCCGGTTCAGATCGTGAATCAGAAAGATCGGATTCGGTGAACCAAAATAGTCTCCTTGGTCAAAGTGGTCTGACAATGCCATGGGACTAAAGAAGCAATTGGGGAAAGTGAGACTAGATGAGACTACGATACCCTCACCTTTTTGTTTAAGGATTGGTCAATCTTTAAATTTCGTGGACGAAATTTTTATAAGAGAGGAAAAGTTGTGACATCCCAGATTTTCAGTCTTGATTTATATTGAATAAATCAAGCGTTTCATGACGCTTCTATAGGGTTTTTCTTAAACTGATCACTCTTGAGATAACTAGACTATTTGGGGAAGCCATTAAGGAATTTTAATGCAATAGACTTGAGAATTCGACTAGAGATCGATTACTCGACCGTGCTCATTTGCTGAGATCATTACGATACCAATATAAATTAATTAGAGATCAGAGATAGGTCGGTGCGATGGAGATGTGTGGCCGATCGTGGGTGACTCTGCTAAATTGGAAAATTCTCATCAACCAGCACTAGTTTGATTTCTCTGTCGTTTTGGTACCATGTGTCCATATTTGAATCCTTGAGATTTTCATGGCAATCGAGAATTGCTAATGTGTCAAGTGGGTTCATAGTGGTTCGAATAAAATCGACTACTGGCCATTTGTACTAAAAATCTTTGAAAATTACCCGGTAGCTTAAGTCACGCTAAAAACGCGTCGAATGAAAATTAACCGCGAATTCAAGTCTGATTTCAGAAATTGAAGATTTTGTGTCACAATAAATTTTAGGAATGTCGACTTAATCTCAAAATATTTTTCTAACAACCGAGACTTTTTGGGAAAAAGTTGGCTTAGGATTGTTTTTGTGTAGAAAAGGCCGGGGATTGTTTTTTATTTCAAAATCGAGATGCAAGATGGATTTTTATGGGTGAGGAAAAATGTCAATTGAAGCATTGGAGTGTTAAGATAATTTATGGAGACCAAATGAGGATAAATGAAGCAAGATTGAGCAACCAATTGAAGCCTTATAATTGCAAATTCGTAACCCCCCTTCCCCTAGCATTTGGACCATCTTATGAGTTGTTGGGCATGCATGTGTGGTTGAATATCAGCCATGGGTTGTTAGCTTCATGGACAAGCAAAGAAGGGGGACAACTTGGTGGAAAAATTGGCCAAAGGACCCCACCAAGGCAAAACTTGCCCCACACTCTCCTCTCTCTCTCTCTCCCTCTTGCTCAGCCACTATCCATCTCACTCTCTCCTTTCTATTCTTGATGCCACCAGCAGTGGAGAAGAAGAAGCTGGACACCGTCGCATGCCAAGCCGCGCTAAAGTCGCGCCGCTCACTACCATTCCCCTCACCTGCTCACCCTACCGTCCACGCAAGCTCTCCGCCCTTTGCCTCGCCTGCCCTCCATCCCATCGACTGTTTTGGATCTTGTAGGGTTCAACCGGGGCTGTCCTTAGCCATTCCTTCATCGGTAAACCTTCATCTAAACCCGGTTTGGCCTATTCCCTCTTTCCCGAGCCTTGCCACACCAACCTATCTTGATTTCTCCTATTTTCCAGCCAAGAACAACGAGGGTTTTTGTGGGTTTCTAGTAGCTTTCCAAGACCGTTTTGAGGTGTTTCCGGGCCCCGGACCTTATGCCCGCTTTGGAGAAAAATGTCCCCCGCGATGTTCCTGACGTTTCAATCCCAGCGGATTGTTAAACGGGTGAGTTTAGCTCACTAATCCCTTATTAGTATGCTAATGATGCTTAAGGATTGATTAGATTTAATTAAGTGTAATTAGGTGGATAGATTAGATTAGAATAATTAAATTAGGGATTTACCTATACATGTTAAGCAAATGGTTAGTGTACTTAGCAAATAGACAAGTCCTATTATTTATTGAATGAGTCTCAGAAATTTTTTGGGTTCGTCTCGGCTTCCAATTAGGCATTACGGGCCTAAATTGGATTTATTGTATTTATTTAATAATTTTCAGAATTATTGAATTAATTATTTATTTTCCGAAAATTAGACAGAATGGTTGACGATCGAAATTTTACGTTGGTTATCGTGATGCAGTCTGTTTAATTTATTTAGTGCTATATTGTGTTGACTTGATTTATTGATGATTTTATGATTATTTTCCTAAATGAATTAATTTTGAATAATTAATTGGAAAATAACCAAGCATCGAGTGACAGCGCCAAAAATGTTTTGGTGGACTACAGAAAATGGTGGGATTTGTGGAAATGAAATTATTATATTTTGGCTAAGGCCGACTGTGTACCCACACACGACATTTTATCAGAAAAGATAAAAATGGTAATTTGATTTTTTGCTTGGAATGGCATGTATACCGGCTTGGTGACTTTATATGTCATCTTGAGAAAGGACGGTATGATCTACCAGCTCGGTAACTCTACATATTATCTTGAGACAATACGGTATGATATACCGGCTTGATAATTCTACAAATCATCTTGAGACAATACGGTATGATAAGTTGTGTATATACCGGCTTGGTGACTTTATATATCATTTTGAGATAGGACGATATGATCTACCGGCTTGATGACTCTACAGATTATCTTGAGACAATACAGTATGATATACCAGCACGATAATTCTACAGATCATCTTGAGACAGTACGGTATAATTTGATAGCTTGATGACTCTATATGTCATCTAGAGATAGGATAATATACTATCTATTTATCATATAGGGTGAGTAGGCTTGGATGTTGATCAGACTTATAAATAGTATTGAATGGGCCGACCAAGAAATGGTCATAATGACATATAATCGACTAGGTCGATTGATTGACAGTTCGGTCGCAATTGATTGGGTGGTGTGATGCAATGTGTTCGTGTATACGTGATATATATACTGACTTGCAAGAAGGAATTGAGGCCAAGGTAAGTCCTCTGTCTCGTGTTGTGCTTAGGCAACCCTAAGGTGTATTAGCTTCCTAATCGAGTCTTAGGGGGTAGAACTTGCTGAGACATAGTTTGATCCCAGCTGTGGGACAACATTTCAGGTCCCTAGATGCAGCGGACCTGGATTTTGAAAATCTCGGAAGTCTAGTGCAGTCCGCTGAAGGCTCTAGTTGGAGTGCGGAGGATGATGAAGACGAGGACGAGGACCTGTAGTTTGTGGAACCCTACCCCCATTTGTAGACCTTGATTCTGAATTTGTTTAAATTGGATCTAGAGTAGTAGTCCGCCTTATATGTATGTGCACTGGTTTACAATGTATATAAGCGTGGTTGTTTTTGAAAGTTTGGAATTTAATCATATTTTCCTATCCCATTGTTTTATTGTCTGGGGATATTTTTTTATCTACTTCTGCATGCGTATTAAAATGAAAGGGTCAGCGATATGTCCTAGGACGTCGCTATAAATCAACCAAGGTGAGGGATGGGTGTGTGCCCGAGAATCGAGGCGTGACAGCTAGCATGGTTGCTGCACAAACTATGCAATAAGAGGTTGCCATGGCCATTGTGCAGGGTACGTAGCACAAGGTTATTGTGGCTGCTGTGTTGGTTATGCACTAGGAAGCTACCATGGCTGTTGTTATGGCAAAGTGACAATAGAAAATGTTAGACATGGCTACAGTCGTGATGAACAATATTGAGAATTAACATCAAGAGATGGATAAGAGAATGACGTGAGATATAAGGTGCGCTTCGGTTGTGCACTCGGATATGTACTAGGGCTAGGGGTGTGTATCAAGTGCGATGTGCATTTGGTGAGCTCATTTCAAAATCGTTTTGCTCTGATAACAAAAATATGCAGGAGAAAGAATAGTCTAATTTCTATATATTTCTCTGTACATTTTGATTATACGAGAATTTAAGGTAACGAGATACACATAATATCAATAATAATCAATCAAGTTTATGGGCAATCAAATATATACTAATTATCTTTAACACTATCGAACCAAACTTCCCTTACTTAAGTTGCCAAATTGGCACAGACCTATTACTTCCAAAAGCAGATATTCGGAGGCAAGTGCAACAATAGTCCTAAATGCCTTTTTCATTAGTGAATTGATTGTTTAACGTATCATGATGAATTAAATTGTAAATGTTCTAAGTTTTAGTTTATCAAATCCTAAGTTAGTCGTTGTTCCTAATTATTATATTTGGGTTGCAGCCGTGGAAGATGAACATGATTCGATTGCCTAAAATTATAAGGTTTTTAATCAACGAAATAAATCGATTAAAAGTTCAATCGACTTATGCATAAAATGCTTAGAGTTTTTTTTTTTTTTTTTTTTTTTGCACTTATCCCACATATCTTTTGAAAATATTATTTTTTGTTTTCTCCCACTTTTCTCATAAATATCATGGAGTTGTAAAATTTGATTGTTCCGTACCCAAAAAATATTGTTTTTTTCTCAATACCAGTAAATTCAATAAGTATTGATTATTGACGAAAACTGGTTGTGATAAAATTATCAGTTGCTCTTTTTTAGGTATTTGTTGGTAAAATACCACCAATTTACTAATTTTCTTTATAGTTTGTAAATTACAAGTTCTTGTACCAACTTATCAATTTGTATTTGCATAAATTACTAATGCTTTAATTTTATTAGCTTTTTTTACAAAATTACCAACCTAATAAGAGTGACTTATCAATTTTGTTCTGATTAAATTTACCAACTAGCTAGTTGTGGTCTACCAACTTTTATTTGAATTACTTACGAACATTTAATTATTTCTTTTTCAATTCACTGACCTTTTTTCAAATAAGAATTGATAAAAAAAAAAATAGTTGATAGCCTCATGGGAGAAACGAGGGTAAGTGACACAAGCAAAGATCGGTAAATTTAAATGAGAGTTGATAAATTTCAGGCATTTTCTAATAAATAAAAATAAAATTTGTTAAATGACAATAAATGCTGATACGTTAAAAAAACCAACATTGGTAATTAACTCATACGGGAATTGATAATTCAAAACTTGGTGGTTATTTAATCAGAAAAAAATCGTAAGCCATTCAAATAAGGATTAATAAGTTCACTTAAGCATCGGTAAAATTTAATTTGTTGGAAAGAAAGGCAAACAAGGATCGGTAATAGATTAGGGAAAAATGAGTAAAACAATTATAAATCAATTACAATTGTACTAATTCAGGTATAAATCTTTTTTTTTGGCCAATTCAATCTTAAACATTTTGTATTTATGTCAATTCAATCAATCTGGCCAACTTTGGCAGATCGACGGTTTGGCCAATGCTGATGTGGCAATTTTAAAATCTCTTTTTGATTTTTTTTTCTATTTTTTTTCTTTCATTCTTCCCAAGCCAACTAGAGGCTCAGGCTCCTCGATCACTGGTGAGGCTCGCTCTTGTTGTCACTAGGTGAGGGTTAGCCTTGCCATGGTTGAGTAAGCTTGACCTAACCTTGTTGGGTGAGGGCAAGCTCCACCTCTCCTGCAACCTTGGCAAGGTATGACCTCACTAGATCTAGGAGAGGACGAGCCTCACCATGGCTGTGCAAGCTCAACCTCACGCAGCAGCAACAAGGGCAAGGCCTAGCCAAGGGTGGTCAAGGGTCGACCTCAACGGCCCTAACCTCTAGCTAGTCTAACACAGGCTAGAGGAAGAAGGAAGGGAAAAACAAAAAGAAAGAGAAAGAACAAAACAATAAAAATGTTTAAAAAAATTACCACGTCAATGTTAGCTAGATGGCCAATCAAATTGTTTAGACAGAATATTTAGGACTGAATTGACATAATTGCAAAAAAGTTTAGAATTGTTTTGATAATTTTCCCAATAGATAATAAAAATTTACAATTTGCAAACTATATAAAAAATTTATAACTTCATGAAAATTTCGTATTGATGAGTTACCAATATGTCACAAGAATTTTATGACCAACTATTATTATCATAATTTCACCAATAGATTTTCAAGATTTATGAACTCTTTCAAAATCTGTCGGCACGAAACCAAAATCATTTCGATGAAAACGAAACAATAGAATCGTCCAGTCAAATTGGGTGGCGGCTCCTATGCCAAAAGGCGGGGGACCCAACGCTCGGGGCATATTAAGCAAGAGGTTTTTGTATTCTTCGATTATCAGTATCCATGATGGCAACTTGGCACGGATTACCTTCCCAAGAAGCGATAGGGCTTATGTTACACTTGACGTCCTTGCATGATTGCCAACGCGAAAAAGGGAAAACTAATCTGTCGAGGGAGTCAAAATTACGAAGCTCGACCAACTCGTTTACGCATCAATCCATTTTTTGCCATTTGTCCAAACATTCACACCCATAAATAAGGTACACACAATGTCCTAAAATAGCAACATCAAAAGTGCAATTAGAGCAGTGACGCCAATTGTCAATTCTCGACTGAAACCCGTGATTTACGTCACCTGTCCATTGATTGCCTGAGTGCCAATCAATTCATCCCATTTCATTTCCTACCACAAAGTAAGTACTCCGAAAGAAAAAGAAGAGAAATCAAAATAAACTTCCACATTATTAGTCATAGTTAGAATAATTCGACCTTAATCGATTTAACATAAACGTCATAAATTAATACAAGAAGAAAATTTGGTTTTCATTTCCATTGTTTGGCATAATAATACAGCAAGCGTTCAACTTCTCAAGCATACTTTTGATATCATAGGTTTGAGATTCGATTGTTTAATTTGAGATCAATATTCTAATTCTAGTAATATATTAATATCAAGTAGACATGGTGAAAAGGGTCAAAGACCCACTTTTTAACTCGTGTCTAGTGGGCTGAATTATAGGTGAATTAATTGAAATTTTAACAGGTTGTTATAAGTGTGGAGTGGTAAATTTCAGCTAGATATGGATTTCAATGAGTCAAAAACATACCTATTTTCAATCTATATTGCGCAGTTGGGCGGTTGCCCCACCGTGGCCTATCGTCATTGCCTCTTCTTCTATTGCTCGTTCTTGTGCTAGTATCATTGGCAATTGGACAGTATTGTGGTTGGCCTGTACAATGCTTTTCATAATTAAAGCTATGTTTGCTTCACGGAATAGGAATGATTTAGAAAATATTTTCTTAAAGATAATTAATTATATTGCTTGAAATAATTACTTGATTAAAAATATTTTCATTACAGATAATAATTTGTGCCAATTTATTTTTTAATATTTTTGTGCATGATAAAAATATTTATTGTCCATTCACTTTGGCAAGCAATATAAAAGATTATTTTTCAAATTATATATTTTTTGTTAAATAAACCCATTCTAAATAAATAAAACGTACGACAAGCCAGAACATGGTATAGGAGACAAATGTATTCCGATCGTGTGAATGGAATCTTCAGGGAAAATGATGGGTAGCAAGCATCTTTCAGAGTGGCAAAGGCTCTTCTAGTAATCGAAGTGCCGCTGCCTTTTCACGAAGAGACGCGATCGATCACTGTCGCTGAGGTTGATTGATTTTGGTTCTACTCAAGATTCATGAAAGGTTCAGTAGATTCATGTCTGTTGGATTCTGCAGAATCGTTTCTCAATGTGAACATATACGTAAATATGACGTACATGACACGTCTTCACTAAATCACGGTAGATCCGAGGAAGATGAGCATGCATGCAGATCTTGAGCTTCGATTCTCCTTCTACATGTATCAGCTCAGACAACTTCAGGCTTGAAGAACCTACCGAGTTCCTCCTCTCTGCATTTTATCGTTCGATCTGTATGACTATGGAGTTAAACTCACTTCAAAGACGTAATCTCTCGAACGACTTGTTATAACTAGGATGTAAACATAGAGACTCAGCTACTTGAAAACATATGGAACGTTTTGCAAATCTTGAGAATCGGTTTAGTTTGGGTTTTTGGCATATATGCAGATAGCTTTGATCCAGATTAGTTTGCATGTGGGTTCGTGCCGTTTGAACATTTGAACTTCAGTTTCTTAGCAGAAAATTCCCCGATGCCAAGATAAATTGGGCTGACCTCGAGGGCTCAAGTGCCGACTTCTTTACCCTCGATTGCGGGACAAATTAGGATGGTTCCAACTCTGTAGATAAGGCCATCCGTACCCCTTTTAAAAATAGCTGGCTGTTAGAAAACCCACGACAAGCAAACTCCCCAGCGCTGTACTCCACGCCTGCGATCACCAATAATTTGGAAAATTTGTAAGTTATCGAACCTCCCAATCAAAAAACGACGTGTCAACCAAAAAAAATGTGTTAAGATTCTTAACGTAACAAAGCTCCCCTCTTTCTGACCAAAAAAAATGTAAAAAAAAAAAAAAAAAAAAAGCTCCCCTCTTCATCCGTTGATTGCGATGTTCTTCTGCCCCATTGGTCGAGAGCTTTTCCTAAGCTTGCACGGATGAAGCAACAGTAATAATTTGATTCAGACCCGCCGGCCAGGTCCAAGTTTGCTGATTCAGGAATCATATTCTCACTTGAATTGACATATATAATAAGAGGAATCTTCCTCGGCGGTATCTGCATGCATCTGGAGTTTATGGGGTCACGTCGTTTGGCGACGATTGATTGATCTTTTTGAAAAATTTGGCGTCGTGGGGGTCCATCGAGAAAGGAAAATGGGGAGCATCTGTATTTTGTGGTCCGGGGCGCTCGAAATAGTTTTTATTTGCTCTTATCTTCTTCATTTTCAAACTCCAATCAAAGTTCAAGAAAAAAAAAAAAACTCCAATCAAAGATTCTTGCAATATACACGTCAAAAACATCGTTATCCTATAGTTGTTCATTAAGGGCGCTTCATAGAATATTTGATGCGCCGGCAAAAGAGCAGATGCGTTGCCTTTTTTGGAAAGTAGTGAAAAATAGCTTCGATGAGCAAAATCACGAAGATGCACTTTGAAGATCGACCTATTTTAGAAATCATTAATTTTAATTTTGCATTAAAGTTCCATTTGTTTCGCAAAAAACATTTTTTGAATTTTTTTTCACTTTCTGGCACTTGATTTGCTTAGGAAAATGAGTTAATGAAAAATCTTTTATTAGTTAATGGAAAAACTATGCTTAAATTCAATAAAATGATATTCTCTTTGAAAAGTTGGAAAACATTTTTCAAAATATCCCTAAATAAAATTCTACATTTGAGCACGAAAACCCTAACGTTAGTTCTCACATCTCGGTCTTCAGGACCAAGCTCTAACAATCAAGCCTAAATCCTTCGAGATTGAGCCTAAGCCCCTAGTGCCCATACTCGGGTCCCTCAAAACCGAGCCCATATGTCTGGTGCCCATCCTTGATTCCTTGGCACCTGAGCTTGGATCCTAGACGCTTGAGCTTTGATCCATAAAGGCTATGTGTGGATTCTTGGTGCTTGAGCTCAATTCCTTGTTTAATGAAATCTTTGTTTTTATAAAAATATTTAAAAATTTTAAATTTGAATTATTTTTAATTTTCTTTCTTATTTTCTTATTTTATCTTTTTTTCTTTCTTTTTTTCTTTTTTCTTCTTTCTCTTCTAGTGGCTGGCAATCAACCGCAAGCGAGGGATGAACTCGCTGAAGGCTGGTGAGCTCGAGCCTCATTGTCTAGAAAAGTCGAGGCCTCACGAGCTTGTGGTGAGGCTTGAGCTCCCTAGAATTGGGCGAGCTCATTCCTCACCTATGGCAGGTCGCTAACCATCACCATGGCCAGCCATTGAGCGAGGAAAAAGGAGGAAATGAAAGAAAAAAAAAAATAAATAAAAATAACTAAAATTTTTAATTCTTTTATCATTTTTCCCTGGGAAATCTAATTCCCCTATCAAATGGTGGAAAATATTTCTAGTTCATTTTTAGGTGTTAGTCAAACAGTGAAAGATATTATTATTTCCTGGAAAATGACTCCAGCATATTTAATTCCCCTCCTCTTTCGCCTCTTGTCCAGCTTGAAATGTAGTAACATCATTAAGAAATTGGCGACGTTAAAGAAAAAACCAAATATTAAAGAAAAGAGATGTGGCTGAGAGGACGGTCGTTTCTTAATCGGGTCAATATTAATAAACAAGATTAAATGATCATTATGTACCTGCTAAATCATGAATACAAAAATGTAAGAAACGTGTGCTCATTGAAGTCTTTCGTGCATTGTTTAACTAACATGAAGATGATTGCTCAACCAGAACTAAGTTTATATCAACCGCGTGTCTCAAGAAGATCTCCTATCTTGAAAAGACGACGTCTTCGGAATCTCCATTTTCAACCTTTAATTCAATGAAAATAAACAATTTTATTGGTGATATTAAAACTTTTCCTGTCCGTGTCACGAGGAGGCTGTCCTCGACGAAATGTCTATTGATCCAGGATTAACTAAGATCTGAGCGAGGATTGCCTCACTTGGGCAAGGTGACCTTCGCCCTAGGGCAAGCTGCCCTTGCAACCATTGGCGAGGTTGGCCCTTGCTAGATAGGTGAGGCTTACGAGAAGCTGGCAAGGGATGGCCTTGCTTGAGCGAGGTGACCATCGGCCCAGGTGAGGCTGCTCTCAATGGCTGCCAACTCACTTGGAAGGAAAAAAAAAAAGAGAGAGAAAATAATGAAAAATAATTTAAAAACTAAAATTATATTTGGACGAAAACACCATTTCATCTATTGAAAACCAACAACTAGTGAGAGCTGGTCCTTATTTGAAACAACTGTTAGATGTATGCCCTAAAGCTACTAAGGATTATGTTAGTTTAATTAATTCTTTATCCATTTAATTAACTAATTAACTAATTGAAAGAGTTAAATTAAAGCTTCATGCATGTGCACGAATTCGTGCACATGCACGAAGCGTAATGGTCAGCGGTTGCTGACCATTATGCACGAAGCATGGATGGTCAGCAACCGTTGACCATCATGCCAAGATCGTGCATGAGCAACCGCTCATGCATGATCGTCTGCTGTGGATGATCAGCAACGGTTGCTGATTGTCCATCGATTGGCAACTGTTGCTAGTCGGTTTTATTATAAAAACCATTGAGGGACGAGAGTAAAAGAGCTGCTGGAAAAATTGAAAAAGGAGACTTCATGTGTTTTGTCTTCTTGTTCCGGATCGGCTCTTCACCATGAACAAAAATTTGGAGTTCTCTAGTTGCTGAATATTGAGAAAAAGTGTGCGTGTGTTCTTGTGTCTTCGAGACATGAGGAAGAAAAACAATTCTCTCGTTCGGGCCGTGACTATTATACATCAAGAATACGACTGATTCTTTCCACGTGATTGCTAGCACGATTGAAGTGGTGGATATCTGAAAGTTCTCTCTTCCGTTTGACGTTCGTTGTTGGTGTGTCTAAACTAGAGGTCCGATGCTTGTGGGACTCGAACTGTAGAACATCCGAACAGACTTGTTTCAAAGCGCACTTCAAGAGGTATTTCGTTTAACTCCCTTTTATGTTTAGATTTTTGATTAAAACGCACGAACAACGCCTTAGGAGAATCATGTGTAAAATATATTTTGTTTCCGCTGCGTTCATTTCGTTAATTTCTCTTATACATGATTCATGAAACCCCAACAGTGGTATCAGAGCCAACCTTAGGCGTTTTTCGTGCATTTAATTGATTTGTAGTTCAAATATATTTTTGCGTTCTAATGGCCAATTTATTTTTGTTAAGAGAATTGGTTCTCTTGCTCAAGTGTGGCCTATAGAAGTTGATTGATTTATGTGATAAATTTAATCAACAAAGCAAAAATTAGAACTAAATCAATTTTGAATCAAAAATCCATAACTTGTTATACTTTATGTTTATGTTTTGCAAATGATATGCAGAATTTTATGCATGCCTTCCAGAGCTTTAAATTTTGAATTTATGGCTCGTAAGGAAGGGTGGTGATCATGGAAAAATCCCTAAATGTTGTGATTGTTGTATAGATGAATGTATGATGGTTACAGGTATTCTTTTTGGGGATGTAATTATTAAATGGAGGCTACGTCCTTCCTTTTATATTTATTTTTATGAAATGTAATTTTAGTATAGTTTAGTATTTCACTTATTGATGTAAATACTACAAGAGAGGAGGAGCCATTGGAGGAGCCATTAAACCGGTGAGCTCTTTGGGCCCTGTCTGTGAAGAGTTCAAAGATTGAAGAAAAGGTGAAGAGCAGGTCCATATTATTAAAACATTAAAATGGCTAAATATGACTCTTTGGCTCAAGACCCATTGAACCATAATTCGATTATCACCACATAGGATAGATATTATGTGATATCTATTTATTTATTGTGTTTATGATATTGTGCATGTTAAACCGGTTAATGTGCAAAGTGAGACCGTTAATAATGACCCAAATCTCCTTACAAAGAATATTAAGTCGAAACGGGTTCGGACTCGTGGCCTTCCATTGTCGTGGTTTTATCCAATATTATAGTGGTTAACTAACCGGTTATGGATACATAGGGGTTAATTACCATTTATAATATTGGACCACTCCATTATGCATATGATGCTGTGGGGTTGGAGCCAAATGATTTCTAATAACTATCAGGTGAGGGAATCATTTGTGTTTTCAATACTTGCATGAGACGATGGGCTAGACTTAACTATGATCGTGATGCCAATAACTGTTACGTGAGGCTTTCATGGTTTAGAGGCTGAAGTTATGATTGGGACTCGCATATGATGCGTTGAACAAGCTGGTTCACTCACTAAGTTCATAGGATACCAATAACTGTTAGGTGAGGTGGACTTTGGACTGATCCCAACAAAGATTACCGCTTCTCATCTTAAGGAGTATAGGATTCGAATATAAATTTGGTGGGAGGATCTATCTCATTTAAAGACCAAAATGAAATAGTTACTATGAAAAGTACAACGGCTAACAATTTATTTTCTGCAACAGATATATTATTACTCTGAAAAATGGTGACCACAAACCCACTCGCTTCTATATTTGACAAGAATTGTTTGACTGGACCCAATTTCACTGACTGGGTGAGGAATTTGAGAATTATTCTCAATTTAGAAAAAATTGGGTATGTGCTTGATGAAAAGATGCCAACCTCCTTTCCTGAGGGTGGGACCCAAGAGAAGCGTGTCACTTATGATAAGTGGCGTGATGATGACTTAAAATTTAGGTCATATATGCTTGCTTCGATGAACAATGAATTACAGAAGAAGTATGAATCTATGGAAGATGCTAGGTCGATCATTTTGCACTTAAATGAATACTTTGATGAGAATGGTCGAACATCTAGATATGAGATATCTAAGGCATTGTACCATATGAGGATGGCTTAAGGATCATCTGTTAATGATCATGCTTTGAAAATGATCTGGCACATTGAAGAATTGGCTAGGCTGAATTTCGTTATGGACAATGAGTTAGCTGTGGATTTGATCCTCCAATCTTTACCCGATTCCTTCTCTGGTTTTTTTCAAAACTTCCACATGCATAAGATGGAGAAAACTCTTGCTGAGTTACATAGCATGTTGGTAGTTTATGAGAAGGAAATGCATAACACGAGGCCAAATGTAGTGGCTATGGCTAAGGCTTCTTCTTCAAAGGGTAAGACCGTTTTAAAGAAGAATAAATGGAAGAGGCCTGCCAAACCTGTTGTGCAACCAAAACCCACGATTGATAAAGGGAAATGTCATTACTATGGTGTCAAAGGGCACTGGAGGAGGAACTGTATGAGGTACCTCGCAAGCTTGAAGGTCAAGCCCAAGAACCAACCTTATGAAGGTATGGTGTCTATGCTTATTGAAACTAATCTTATGGTTAGTGCTGAATCCAGCTCATGGGTTCTAGATTCTGCTGCAACTTCACATAGTTATATGTCTTTGAAGAATCTAGAAATAAGCAGGATGCTAGGGCGAAATGAGATTGTCCTGACGTTTGCCAATGGAGCAAGAGTTGTTGCATTAGTTATAGGGACTTTTCGTTTATATTTGCCTTCTAGACATGTATTGGTTTTAAAGAACTGTTTGTATTATAAGAATGCTGTTAGGATCATCATCTCTATGCCTCGTTTGGGTAACGAGAATTATGAATTTTCTTTTGTTGATGATGTATGTTCTATTTATCATAATAGAATACGTGTTGGTTCTAGCTTATTAACCAACAATCTTTATACCATTACAATGCCCGGTAATGCGATTACCAATGTCAATAAGCAAAATAGAATTGATATAAATGCCATAACTAATAAACGCCCTAGAGACGGTCCAAATAAAAAGTATGTTTGGCATCTCCGATTAGGTTATATTGGAGAAGACAAAATTAACAAGTTGAGTAATTATGGATACATTGATCATTCAAATTTTGAGTCATACTCGACTTATGAGGCATGTCTTCTAAGAAAAATGACCAAAGCGCCTTTTGTGGGACAAAGTGCGCGAGCTGCTGACATATTAGAATTAATACATACAGATGTATGTGGACCAATTAATGAAACTACTAGAGGTGGTTATAATTACTTCATTACCTTCACCGATGATCAGTCACAATATGGTTATTTATACCTCATGAAGTATAAATCTGAATCCTTTGAAAAGTTCAAGGAATTCAAGGTTGAAGTTGAGAAACAAACGGGGAAATGTATTAAGGCTCTTCGATCGGATCGAGGAGGTGAATACCTTTGTACTGAATTCCTAGACTATCTTAAAAAGAATGGCATTTTATCACAATGGACACCTCCTAGAACTCCAGAACATAATGGTGTATCTGAACGAAGAAATCATACTTTATTAGATATGGTATGATCTATGATGAGTTACACCGATTTGCTAATATTTCTTTGGGGATATGCCCTTGAGACAGCTGTATATATACTGAATAGAGTGCCGTCCAAATCTGTTCCAACTATGCCCTATGAGATATGGCATAGTAGGAAACCTAGTCTTAATCATATTAAAATTTGGGGTTGTCCAGCTTTCGTGAAAAAGATAAAAATGGAAAAATTGGAGGCAAGATCTGAACAAGGTCGCTTCATTGGATATCCAAAGGAAACTCTTGGATATTATTTCTATTTTCATTCAAACCAAATAATTTTGGTATGCAAGCATGCTTCTTTTTTGGAGAATTAGTTCGTCCAAGAAAGTGGTGCTGGGCGGAAAATAGTCTTACAAGAAGAAAATAATGAAGTGTTAAACAACCGAGTTCAGACACCAATCTCTGATTCAGTGGGAGCTTCTGATACACATCCTCTGAGGAGAAGTGCGAGAATGTCTTGCCCACCTACTCGTTACAGACACTCGGTTGATCATATTGAACCATTATTCATTGTGAATGATAGTGATCAACCCGGTGATTCTAAAACCTATGAGAAGGCGATGTTGGACATCGATTCTGGTAAATGGCTAGAAGCCATGAAATCCGAAATGGATTCAATGTATTCCAATGAGGTTTGGACCTTGACTAACCTGCCTGATGGTATTGTAACAATTGGCTGTAAATGGATCTTCAAGAGGAAGATGAATGCTGAAGGTCAAATTGGAACTTACAAAGCACGGTTGGTGGCGAAAGGATATTGTCAAAAAGAAGGAATTGATTATGACGAAACTTTCTCACCTGTGGCCATGCTAAAATCCATTCGGATTATGTTGGCTATAGCTGCACATCTTGATTATGAGATATTCTAGATATATGTCAAAACAGCTTTTCTAAATGGTTTTCTCAATGAGGACATCTATATGGAACAACCAGAGGGTTTTGAATCTAATAGTGAAAAACAGAAGGTGTGTAAGCTTAAGATATCCATTTATGGACTCAAACAAGCCTCTAGAAGTTGGAACATCCGTTTTGATGAGGTAGTCAAATCGTTTGGCTTCATCAAAGATCCAGATGAACCTTGTGTATATAAGAAGATCAGTGGGAGTGCAATTGCTTTTATGGTTTTGTATGTCGATGATATACTTTTGATTGGAAATGATGTATCAATGATATCATCGATAAAACTATTCTTGTCATAGAAATTCTCCATGAAAGATTTAGGAGAGGCAACCTACATTTTAGGTATCAAGATCTATAGAGATAGATCAAGACGATTGATTGGCCTCTCATAGTCTACGTACATAGACAAAGTGTTAACACGGTTTAACATGCAATGTTCCAAGAGAGGATTATTGCCTTTTAGGCAAGGGATTCGTCTTTCTAAGGAGATGTGTCTCAACACTCTTGAAGAAAGAGAGCGGATGGCAAAGATACCATATGCATCCCCTATTGGAAGCATAATGTATGCTATGCTATGTACTAGACCTGATATCGCGCATGCTGTAAGTATTACTAGCAGATATTAGTCTGATCCAGGAGAAGAGCACTGGATAGCAGTCAAGAATATTCTTAAGTACTTGCGAAGGACTAAAGATTTATTCTTGATATATGGAGAAGGAGAATTTGAAGTTGTAGCTTATACTGATTCTGATTTTCAATCGGATCCCAATGATTATAAGTCTACGTCTGGGTTTGCCTTTACATTCAATGGTAGTGCAGTTAGTTGAAAAAGTTCCAAACAAAGTATAACTGCCAATTCCACCATTGAGGCAGAGTATGTAGCTGCTTCTGAAGCAGCAAAGGAAGCCGCTTGGATGAAGAAATTTATTTATGAACTTGGAGTCGTTCTTTCAATTGAGCAACCGATCACATTGTTCTGTGACAACAATGGGGCAATAGCTCAAGCTAAGGAACCAAGGTCTTACCAGAAGTCCAAGCATATTGAAAGACGCTTCCATCTCATCAGAGAAATTGTTGGGAGAGGTGATATCGCTTTGCAGAAAATTGCCTCAGCAGAAAACATGGCAGATCCCTTCACTAAGGCCTTACCTCAGTCTTCTTTTGAAAAACATATTGACAAAATGGATTTGAGGTACCAGACAAGTTGGCTTTAGTGCAATTAGGAAATTGTTGGATGTATGCCCTAAAGCTACTATGTAATTGTTACATATTAGGGATTTCAGTTGTACTTTCATTATTATTATTTAATTAATGGCAATAACGTATTCATTCATTTGTCTAATTATTTCATATTGATGAATGATTCCATAAGATCAGTTGCAACTAGACCTATTCTTGTGACGTCAAGAATATACGTGACGGGTTCATAGTTAGACTGAATCTTTAAATCGTTCCCGGTTGATGGATTATTGAGTGGATATTAATAATCCTGTTGAGACCGGTGTGTTCTTAACTTCGCCATTAAGTATTGGATACTTAAGGGAATGATGAGTCACATGTCATTGGGTATTATGATGCCTGAGTTAGAACACAGGTGTTTGTATTAGACAAATTCACTGAACGTGACACATGAAATGATTAGCGACATGGAAGCTTTTAGCGTGGTCAATGTCTAATTGTTCATGCTTTGGTCTTGTGTAAATAATCATTAGACTTGAGGCACATTGTTAACTTGTATATTGAACAACTATGGTTCACGGGTGCACATAATGCCGGGTCATTGATCCGTCTTTATACCTGATGGTCATAGTTTGTTCATATATGAAGTTACACGTATGCGCAATATGGAATTGTCTCCTTGTTATATGCAAGGTATGATAATGATGTCCTATGCAATCTAATTGTGACAATGCATTGAAATCTTCGGCCGGGGTTGTAACCGAGAATAAATTGTTTATGTCTCAAATAAAATGCATGTCAATTAGATTTGTGGATATGATCGAATTAATGACTTGACAAATATTCCATGGTCTTTGTTTGATCGGGACATAGTAAGACAGAGGGATTGAATTACACTGTAGCCAAAGTTGACAGGTTCATTATGTTCTTAAAGTATTCACACTATCTGGGTAGCCATGACATATTGCTAGATGTCAATCGTGGCTTGTAGGACCTAAAAGATTAATCGGGACAATTAATTCTTTTGGAAGTACTAATGTGTTAGTACAAGTCTTACTACCAGCTTAGTGATGAACCTAGGAATGTCACACACCATAAACAATTAGGATAACGTGGAACAAGAGAGAAATATTATTGCAAATGTGTTTGCAATTACTGCAATCGAATTGAGTTGATTTGAAATTAAATTAAATGAGATTTAATTTAATTTGTATTATAGTCACGAGCCTACTTGCATATGATGCACACGCATGCCCAAAGTGGATATATGTTAACATACCAAACAAGTTGGCTTTAGTGCAAATGGGAGATTGTTAGATGTATGCCTTAAAGCTGCTAAGGATTATGTTAGTTTAATTAATTCTTTATCCGTTTAATTAACTAATTAACTAATTAAAAGAGTTACATTAAAGCTTCATGCATGTGCACGAATATGATGCACACGCATGCCCAAAGTGGATATATGTTAACATACCAAACAAGTTGGCTTTAGTGCAAGTGGGAGATTGTTAGATGTATGCCTTAAAGCTACTAAGGATTATGTTAGTTTAATTAATTCTTTATCCGTTTAATTAACTAATTAACTAATTAAAAGAGTTACATTAAAGCTTCATGCATGTGCACGAATTCGTGCACATGCACGAAGCGTAATGGTCAGCGGTTGCTGACCATTATGCACGAAGCATGGATGGTCAGCAACCGCCGACCATCATGCTAAGATCGTGCATGAGCAACCGCTCATGCACGATCATCTGTTGTGGATGATCAGCAACGGTTGCTGATCGTCCATCGATTGGCAACCGTTGCTGGTCGGTTTTATTATAAAAACCATTGAGGGACGAGAGTAAAAGAGCTGCTGGAAAAATTGAAAAAGGAGACTTCGTGTGTTTTGTCTTCTTGTTCCGGATCGGCTCTTCACCATGAACAAAAATTTGGAGTTCTCTAGTTGCTGAATATTGAGAAAAAGTGTGCGTGTGTTCTTGTGTTTTCGAGACATGAGAAAGAAAAATAATTCTCTCGTTCGGGCCGTGACTATTATACATCAAGAATACGACGGATTCTTTCCACGTGATTGCTAGTACGATCGAAGTGGTGGATATCCGAAAGTTCTCTCTTTCGTTCGACGTTCGTTGTTGGTGTGTCTGAACTAGAGGTCCGACGCTTGTGGGACTCAAATTGTAGAACATCCGAACCGACTTGTTTCAAAGCGTGCTTCGAGAGGTATTTCGTTTAACTCCCTTTTATGTTTAGATTTTTGATTAAAAACGCAACGCCTTAGGAGAATCATGTGTAAAATATATTTTGTTTCCGCTGCGTTCATTTCGTTAATTTCTCTTATACATGATTCATGAAATCCCAACAACAACCACAATCATTTCAGACCCTTATTTGAAATAATCATTGCCACTTTAGACCTTTATTTGACGGAAGGTCCAGTTCAAGCCCTTATTTAAGACAATGAGGGCACTTCAGGCTCTCATTTGGAATTTTTCCTTAGAAATATTTTGGATTTCAAAAAAATGATTACTCATAACATGAAACAAAACACTATATTAATGCTGTAAATTTTCCTTAATTGCTTGTTTAACTAATGGCCAAAAACTTATTAATAAAATCTAATAAGCAATAGTAAAATCTCAAATTATAAAACTAGAGTTTTACATAAAAGAGTAAAATTCATTACAAACACTTTTCCATGAGCTGCGTCAACAATAGGTGTAGTAAATTGAAGAAATAATCATCTCCAATGTGTTTCTTTGGAGAAAGCAAAAGGTACTGCTCAGAAAAGACAGAATTGATCGATTCTGGAAAATTTCTAGGGGCATCGGTCTGGTTTTTGATTCCAACAAATTGAAATCAGTGATTTTTGATCCAATTACCAATTCTATGGGTAGAACCACCAACCGGGACCACTCAAATCAGACCATTTTTTTTTTAATTTAAATTTCTTAGAAATTTATCTTACAAGGCTAAAAGAATGCAACCTGTTATATTTTGAAGTCCTCTTGGTAGCATTCAATGCTTCACGTCATTACATATCACAATTAGATGAGCCAACGTACTTTATCCTGCAAGGTCTTGATTTCAGTATAGTTAAACTAGCAGTGGACAAATGGAAAATAACAAAACACTTTCATTTTTAAACAAAAATTAAAACTTTTTTATCATAAAAATCTATATGTGAAACTAGATCATGGATCCATTGACCCACTTGGAAACCAAATTGGAATAGTCGTTTCAGTCAAGCGGTTTCAAGACAAAGTGGACTAATTCCTTGTTCTACAAATGGAGAACTAGTTCCACTGATCCAATTTTCAATTGTTGGGTAAGAATCGGATCACCCGGAAAACTGATCACCTTTAGTGTTCTTCACTATCATCATGGTGCAAAGTGGAAATAATTCTCATCCATTTTCTCCTTTGGTTTAAACGAAAGTGGAATATTCAATGGTTTCAGAATTTTATCTATACCTTTGACCAAAAATAATTTTAACCATTTTGTTAAAATTATTTTAAGAGTGCGTTTAATAACCATTTTGTTCATAAAAATAATTTTTGCTCAGAAATGGTGTTTTCTAATTCTATTCCTAGAAGGGTTTTTGAGCATTTAAAAGTGTTTGGTAGCTATTCAAAATTTTTATTCCCATGATAAAAAATAGAAATGTGTTTGATATAACCCTTAAATTCTTTTATGAATTAGCATTTGTTTTAATTTTTTAATAATTTTATTACATTTTTTTTTTTCTTCTTCTTTCTTTAGCTAGTTGCTGGCCTCAACCATGGTTAGTGATAAGCTAGACAAAGGTCGGCAATCTCATTGGAGCATCATAGCTGAAGCCTCACTAATGGCTAGGTGAGCTCGACCTCACCAGATGTAGGGGAGGTCGGCCTTGCCTAGCCAAGGCAAGGTCAATTTGGTGAGGCCAACCTCGCCTAGCCAAAGTGAGGCCGAGCCTCACCTAGTTGTCGGTAAGGCTCTGACAAGGCCATTGGCCCTCGCTTGGCTATCGCCAGTCATCGTTAAGGTCAGCGACCGGCAAAAGAAAGAAGAAGAAGAAGAAGAAAAAGAAAGGAAGAAAATAAAATGAAGAAAAGAGAAAAGAAAAAAAAAAAAAAAAGGAAAGTGGTCTTAAGTTTGAAATTGTTATTGGAAGCAAAGAAACAACTTTTGTTTTTTTACTTCTTGATTATGTTTCAAGTTTATTCCTAAGAACAAAAAAGTTACCAAATGGATTCTTGTTCTTTTTTTGTTTCAAAGAAAAAAAAATAGAATCAGACATTATTTAGCCGGTTACCAAACATGGCTTAATTTGCTCCATCTCGCTCCATCTTTGTGATGTGAGAATTTTTTGGGGAAAATTGTGCAGTTAGTGCTAAACTTATTGTATAGATACTGATTCAATTTTGAACCTTCTAATTCTTCTAATTTAATCATAAATCTTTGCACAAAATTTTAAAGTTAGTCATTTCAGTCAATTTTTACATGAAATTGCTAATGTGGCAATGTATCATATAGATGTAAAAGGGTAGATATAATTTAAATAAGTAGAGATATAATCATCCGATTAGGTTTCGGAGCTATTGAAGTCAAGTATTCTCGAGCTTGAGCTAGACTCGATTGATTAATACTTGAGCTACTTGAACTCGAGTAGCTCACGAGTGACTTGACTGCCTTTCATCCTTAATTGAAAACATGGGAAGCGTCTGGAACTTCTTCCCAAACCAAGGAAACAAGTAGATATACTTAAGTCAAGCATAATGGGAACTCAGTCCTCTGTCGTCTAAGGTTGATCTTGGTAATAGAATATTATTTCAGGGTTGAAGTATAGGTTTAGTGTTGCGCACTACCAGTCCATCTTAGTCATTTATGACTATTTACGTGGCATCAATTCATTGACAAAGAATTAGACCCTCAAGATCAATAATATTTTATTAGCAGATGCTGACCTAAGCAGGTTCTTTCCCTGAAGAAAACCGATTCTTTCCAATACGGTTATGAATCACCACAACTTATACATGATTGGAAGGCAAACATAGATACAAATACATATTTACATATAACGGTAGGTTATTGTAGTTTATGAAAGGTCGAAGAGGCCAATACATACACATGTATGAAGACAAATATGTACGGATTGGCCCAAGTACCATCCCAATGACGGGACAAAAGAAATTGGTCAATTCGCTCTTGACTAGGTGTTGAGACCACCACAAAACCAACAAGCCTCTTAGAACCATATATTTTTGCACTGCATAGCAATGTTTATTGGGAGAAAATATGATTGGTCACCCATCAGTCAATGAGAACCAGAGTCACTTCAATTGCGTATGTGGTACTCAATGAGTGGGCAATAGCAAGCTTAATTCCAATTTGAGGGGTCTAAGTCAGAACATCTATCAAGGCACGTAGGAGCAGCAAGAGGTCCACTGAAGCATTATCAACAGAAAGAGAGAGCAACAACAATTAAGCAACATTTTGTCTATAAAAACCCATCATCCCCATTCGGAGATGTGCACAAATTTAAAGACACATTCACTAAGTCACTCCAATTGTGTCCTAGATAGTACCCACACCAGTACTATGGCCAAACAAAACCAACTCCCATTCCTCACATTAGCCACTCTTCTGGTCATCATAGTTTCTGTTTCGGAAACGCTTTGCCGCCCTCTCGGAGAGGAACACCTGTTAAAGCAACATGAGCAGTGGATGGCGGTTCACGGGCGTGTGTACAAGGACGCTGATGAAAAAGCGAAACGGTATGAGATATTCAAACAGAACGTTAACCGCATCAACGCCTTTAATAATAATAAGGATGTGGGGTATAAACTGGCTGTGAACAAGTTCGCGGACCTAACCAACGAGGAGTTCCGCGCTTCCTTCACTGGCTACAAGAGGAGGTCCACCCTTGTCCTGTCCTCTGTGGACAAGAAACCGTTCAAGTACGCAAACTTCACCGCTGCTCCACCCGTCTTGGACTGGCGAACGAAGAAGGCTGTGACGTCTGTCAAGGATCAAAGCAGCTGTGGTGAGTGCATAATCGATACATGTCTCATGAATATGTCAAAATTCACTGTCATACTCGAGCTGTAAATGAACGGGCCAGTAATATGTTTTTAACAAACTACGCAACACTTATATGGTATATCTATATCACTGTTACATTCATTTTACTCCTATCTTACTTTGCATATTCCTACGTCTTCAATTTTGCACGATAATTTGAACAACTTTTGTATGCCGGCCAGAGGGAACTTACTATCTTCTTGTGCAGGAGCTTGTTGGGCGTTCTCGGCTGTGGCGGCTATGGAAGGGATTACCATGCTCAAGAAGGGTAAGTTGGTGTCACTCTCGGAGCAAGAACTCGTGGATTGCGATGTTAATGGTGTCAACCAAGGCTGCGAGGGCGGGCTCATGGACAGTGCCTTCCAGTTCATCAAAAGCAAGGGCGGCCTCACCTCCGAGGCAAACTACCCTTTCCAGGGAAATGACGGGACCTGCAGAAGGGCCAAGGCGGCGAATATCGTGGCCTCGATAACAGGCTACCAGGATGTGCCGGCCAACAACGAGAAGGCCCTCCTGCAGGCCGTGGCAAACCAGCCGGTCTCTGTGGCAATCGAGGGGAGCGGGTTCTCATTCCAGTTCTACTCAGGTGGCGTGTTCACGGGCTCGTGTGGGACCAGCCTTGACCACGCCGTCACAGCCGTGGGGTACGGTATGACCTCCGGCGGGGCCAAGTATTGGCTGCTGAAGAATTCGTGGGGCACCGGGTGGGGCGAGAGCGGGTACATGAGGATCCGAAGAGATGTGACCTCCAAGGCTGGTCTCTGTGGTCTCGCCATGGAACCCTCTTATCCAACTGCATGATATGATCTTATACATGTCGCACTGGCTCTTAGCCTCTCTCTAAGTATGGAAATGATGTGTAGCGTCTCTGTAAAAGAAGCAAGTGTAAGTGATAATACGTAAGTAGGGTGGTGCGTGCTACATCAAAAAGTGTATATGCTTAGCAAAATTAAGGGCCTGCCGATTAATTTCGGTACTAAGTATTCAAATAACTGTACTATACAAGAACAAATTCAAGTGAATGAATGAAATAGCTTGGTCAGCGTGATTTTAAGTACTGAATTGTGTCCAATAGCAGAAGGGTGCCAGGAAGCTGAAGTAACGTCATTTGAGACGATATATTAAGTCAGCCGGCCAATTATCTCTGAGTAGAAACGGTGGGGAAACCGATCGAAAATGAAATGTCATCCTCCAATATGTTGTGCTTGATAGACTTCAGACCACAACAAGCGGGACCATGTTGCAGTCAATTCCTATTTGCCGAATAAGACGGCAAACAACCGATCAATCATGAAAAATGCCACGCTATAGTAAAATCGGACGTTGTCATGATTCACTCTTAAATCATTCATCGCATTCACCAATCATGGTGTGTCCTTATTCTACAAAGTTGAATGAAGCCCAAAATTAAAAAGTCTTAGTCAAAGATAATTATATCTCCACTCAATTTCATTCAATACCTCAAATAAACGAGTTATGTACTAATTAAGTACGTACATACTCTTTTTAATTTCGATCATTTTGTATTCGACTTATTTTCAACTCACACCTCTCACGTCAATTCTCACGCTCTTGAAATTCCTCTGTTCATTTGTTTTGTCAAACTGGAAATTGAACTCATCGCCCAAAAAAAAAAAAAAGCAAGCAAAGCACGCTCAGGGTGCTCTCCTCTCTATCGATAGATGCACTCAATTCAGATATATCGTTGGATGACATCAGATCCATATAATTAAACAATACATGTGGATTGAGCTTATTTTCGTCGTTGCAATCATTGTTGCAGGCGAACTTCCTTCGATTGTTTGATGGGTCGATAAGAAGCACCAAAAAGTAACGACTCATCATAAAAAAGCATGACAGTGACAGCTCCGTGACGTGTAATGATGGAGGACGTTTTATTAAGTACCAATTAAATTACATCAAGAAAAAACAAATTATATAGGAAGTCAACATCAAGAGGCGTTTTCCGTCTGTTCTACATTTTAGGACAAAATAAGATACCTAATGCAGTTGATACGGATTTGTAAACAACTAATTAAATTTGCGATAAAAGAATTGCAAATCCCTTAATTAATGTTCAATATGAATAATGAACATTTTTCTACACAAGTTGATCCCAAATTATATACTTTTTTATTCGAATCGACCTTTCCATAAAAAAATAAATGGAGATATTGATGTATCCTTTAATTACAAATATGTCGTCCTGCGTGACATTAGAAAACCTACTAATGGTTTTTAAAGTTTGGTAATGAAAAATCTTAAAAGTAAATGCAGGAGCAAAAAGAGAAGAAGGGTTTGAGCAAAAGAAAAAGGAAAGAACAAACGAAGAAGGGGACCGATGGCAGCGGCAAGGGAGGCGGAGACAGTGTTGCCCAGGCATCGGAGAGGACCTGACATCGGTGGCCAGGCTCAGGCGAACCCGGAGCGGTTGGCGCATTCGTTTCAGCAAGAGCGAAAACAGAGAGAGACAGGCGAGTTAACCTCTGCAGGCAGCAAGCCGAGGCAGGCGAGGTCACGGCCTTCGGTAGCCTTGCCACTTGCCGGCGATTGCCTCTTTTGGACCTCACCTCTGTCACGACGAGAGGGGCGGCACAGGCCTGGAGCAAGGGTGGTGCTGTACTGACTTAATGGCAAGGGCCGGAGGCCCGTGCGGTGGCATCAGGGTTCGGCCTTGCGCGTAGCCTCGCTTCATCTCAACGACTGGTCAGGAGATGACGAGGACCTTGCTATCTCTGTTTGTGGGGGCTGCGACAGGTCTAGATGCCGGTGAGGGTGGCTGAACTATCGCCATGAAAATAATACAAACATATGCTAATCAGCAGAGACAGAGCGAGAGTTCCAAAACGTTGCCGTCCGGTAGCTAGGTTGTTGAATTGGACAGAGAACTATGGCCTTTCTTTTTTTTTTTTTTTTCCTATTTTGGGCCGAAGAGAAGAAATATGGGTTTTGGTATTTAAAGATTTGATAGTACGGCAATATGAGGCCCGCAAGTTGGGGGCCGTAGCTCCTCTTAGCCCATCTATACATATAATATATATATAGGCTTGCGCTATTTCCATCTTTTTATTAACTATTGACACGCCTTATTATATCGATTTAACTATATTATCCCTTCCACTCTTGATTTAAAATTATTAATTATATTTTTTCTTTTTTTTAATTTCAACTTACAAAGACAAAACTAACCACTATTTTACATATAATATAACTATTGATCATTAACTATTGACCTTATTATATCGATTTAACTATATTATCCCTTCCACTCTTGATTTAAAATTATTAATTATATTTTTTCTTTTTTTTTATTTCAACTGAACTTACTAAAGGCAAAACTACCAATATCTATTTCAAATAATTTTTTTTTCACCTTGCGACAAAAAAAAAAAAAAAAAAAAAAAAAAAAGGCAAAACTACCAATATCTATTTCAAATATTCTTTTTTCACCTTGCCGCTTCTCTCACATCCATTACATTTCAATGTTTCCTTCATTTGTTTTCCTCAACTTATTCTCCATTGTTGTAATTTGAGCAAGAGACCTATCATATATCACATCAAAGAAATGTTAGTTTTATTTACAAATTATTTACTCTATTCCTATAGACTATCTTCGTGATCATTAATATCTTGATTTTGAATTTCAAGAAAAATTTACAAGAATTTACTCAAAGATTATAAGGAAAATTCATTGGTTCTCAATTAGATTAAAATGCATGGCTTCCTTTCAAAGAGCTCTTTTTGCCTACTTGGATAGATCCACACATGCATTTTAGGAACTGTGTTACTTTATGAGCTGAAGGGGCACATTTGACTTTGAATGCAAATTTGCAAGTCTCGACAGGGATTGAAGATCATTGTAAGGAAGCCATTCGACTTTAAGAGCATATCTACAAAAACTGAAGGGGCACATTCGACTTCAAGATCCTTTTTGTGCCTACCTGGATAGACTTGAACATCCATTTTTATGTGCTTAACTTTGTGATATTTTTATTTTTTATTTTTTTGAAAATATCTATTAATACATCATTCAATTATGGCCTGAAAAATAATCATTATTGGACTATTAGAATCACCGAATAAAATGAAAGTTGAGCAATTAAAATACATGGACTACAACATAATGACACATATTAATCTTATAATTAAAGAAAATACGTACAAAAACTGGTGGGTGATTTTTTTACTTTTACTTATGTTTAGGCTAGTTTTTGAATGATAGTTTTCTAGTACAAAAAAAGAGAAATATCAACTCATTGATACAATAATTTGTTAGATATCTAGCAAATAAACTTTTCTTTTGGAAAAATGGGAACACCTATTTTAGTCCAAATGGAGAAAGAAAAGGAAAAAAAAAATCAAAAAAGAAAAAAGAAAACAAGAAATAATCTTAAATCAAGAGTGAGCCCCGACATATAACTTTAAAAATGTTGTTTGAGATTTTGTCTCTAGTAAAATTGAAACAAAAAAAATAGAATAATATTAAATCAAGAGTGAGACTTGCAAATGATATTGTAGTCAAATCAATGTAATAAGCGGTATCAAAAGTGAATAAATGAGTGGAAATAGCACAGCACACACACACACACACACACACACACACACACACACATATGTGTGTGTGTGTGTGTGTGTGTGTGTGTGTGTGTGTGTAGAAAAATGTGGCTAGCCACATATGCTTAATGTGACATCCTGAATTTTCGACCCGGCTCCAATATATGAAATAGGCAATTCGTCGATGCGCCTATGGTCATTTTTCTCTAAGCTGATCACTTACGAGTTAACTAATCTATCAAGTGAAAAGCCATTAAGGGATATAAACGCGACAAACTTGAAAATTCGATTAGAAATCGATTGCTCGACCGTGATAATTGGCAAGGGTTAATACGGCACCGTTATAATCGATTAATGATTGGATATAGGTCGATTTGATGTAATGGTGTAATTAAATTGTGGGTGATTCCACATGATTGCAAAATTTGTGTCGAACAACACTAACCCAAATTTCTGTCAATTTTGTACTTGGTACCCATAATTGAAACCTTGCAATTTTTACGACAATCGAGAGTCGCCTACAAGTCGGAGATACACAAACGTGGATAAAAAATTATTGACCACGAGTCAAATGCGATAAAATCCCTAAAAGTTACCCGGTAGGTTGGGTCAAGCTAAAATCGTGTCCGATAAATTTTAATCACGAAATTGAATTTGGTTTCGGGAATCAGACATTCGAGCGTGTCACAATTCATTTATAGGATGTTGTATCATCTTTCAAAGAAATTTTGTTGAGTCTAGGATTTTTGTGGAAAATCAATTTCGGACAAATCGGAAAGGCAAAGGAAATTCGTATGGGCTGTTGGGAGGGCTTATTTGGCTACCAAGCAGGTTTATTTTGGGAAATTAAGGGCTAAATTCTCTTTGGTTGGGGCAAAGACTTTAGGGGCAAGGATTGTTTGGGATTAGTGATGATAAAAATGGAGATATTTACGCTTAAAGTCTTTGCTTAGCTTGACTTCTTAGCCCCCCTCTCTCCACTCTCTCTTTCCCTCTCTCCTCCCCTCATGTGCGTGCACGCCCCACCCCCCCACGCCTTTACTCAGCCAACTTCCCCTACAGCTTCTCCTCCCTCTTTGTTTTCATTTTCACATTCCTTTCTCCCCCATCTCTCTGCATCTCCTTCCTTCTATCGCCAAACCCATCCCCATATTTTTCATTCCTTTTTCCCCTGCTACCACACATCCACACGCCTCAACACTACTCGATCGTAGCCCACATTTCCTTTCATCCTCAACCACCACCTCACATCTTAAAGCCATCCCACCAGCAGCATCATCTAACTTCACACCAACCCCACCCCGCGCTCGTCTCCATGCCGTTCAGCCATTAGACGGTTAGCAACCTCAACCCTATGCCACTTCACACCACCGAGCAGTAGCCAACACCACCCTCCAGCACCTCACACCCCAACAACATCTCTATCTAGAAACCAAAGCTAGTAGCTTCCAACGGCTCCTTCACCTCTACCTAGCAAGAACCAGCCTTGGCTGAAGGCTTGTAGGGCTTTTTTAGCTATTGATTGGCCTTTGTTGGAGACCCAGTAATTGCGGGATCTCACCACCGTCACACCACCATTGCCGTGAACCCATTACCGTCAAATTTTGATGAGTTAACTCTCTAATCATTGATTAGATTGTTAATTGCACTTATGGAGTTAGATTAGTATTAATTAGCTTAGTTAGATTAGTGTTAATAAGTTAGTTAGATTAGTGTATGTTGGATTAGCTTAATCTTTAGAGATGGTTTACAAGACTCTCGCCATTTGCCATTTTTGTGGAGAAAAATGTGCTATGATTTTGAGGTTACTTCATTCTTGAAAAATGTTATAGACATTTTCAATTATGACATATTTTACTCAAGATTTTATGGATTTAAAAGAATGAGATTTCAGTTTTGTTTAAATCAAAATAGAACCTCTGTTTGTGCTGGAACTTGTGATCTTTTGGTGTTCAATGGATTTTTATCAACTCTTAAGGTTCAAATTTTGAAAGAGTTTTTTTCACAAAAGTTGTTCTCACATCTTTTAGTTTAACATACTCAAATTTCATATCAAACGGATAAGTTTTGGACCTCAAACCAAATTAATTTTGGAAAACAAAATTTTTGGACACGGACATGGTTTTTGTAACGGTTTAAGCGATTTACTACTCTCAATTTAGAAAGATATGGGTTAAGGTGTGTCCATGAAAAATGTTTTTTTTATGTGTCTTTTATAACATATTCAAATTTGAGAATTTTCCAAACTCGTTTGGTTAGTTTTCTGGATTTAAACTTGGAAACACGCGAGTGGCCCGGTTTCTGCCGGTTAGGACCGGTTGTGGTTTTATTGTTGTCTTATTGTCGTGCTTGTTGGATAACATATATTTAGTGACTTGGTGGACTTTTGGCATGCTTAGAACTTGTGTGTGATGAGATGAGATTGATTGCTCTATGTTGGTTGTCTAGTATTATTGCAAAAGGGGGGGGGTTATTAAGGTTTATTTTCAAAAGAGGGTGGTTGGAAAAAAAATTAGCAAAGAAATATGGTGTTGGGTTTGGACACCAAGTTTTATGGGCTCAATAAAACCGTGAGGTTTCAATCTAGATGCGTGCAAATTTTGGTGTGTAAATTTCAAATACGGGACCCCGTACAAATTTATTTCGGAAAGTTTAAACAAAAAAAAAAATAGTTACTAAGTTTATTTTTAAAAGGGGATTTTGGTGTTTCAGCTATGTTATGGAAACTAAGAGTTGACTTGGTTGATGATGCACCTACATGATTAGGTTAATTAAGGGGTTCATTTTAATTAATCATAATTTATTTATGTAATTGCAATTTATTTAATTATTTATTAATTAGCATAAATTATACGAGATAGCCGATTGTTAGAATTTTGTGCTGATTGTCATGGTAGTGTTCGTTTGTGCAATTGATTGCTAATATATGCAATTGAATGTTGAGTGAAAAAAATAGGAAATTTTGGTATTTAATTAGAAAAATATTGAGTGTCAGTTTTTGAAGCCGAAAATTTTTAAAGTACTTTATCAAATCGTGAAATTTTTAAATGAGAGAGTATCACGCTTTGTAGATCGATTTGACTTTGTGTCCATGCACAATTATTTTACTGGGTGTTTTCAATATGAAGAAAATAGGCTAAGTACATTATTTGAAATTAAGGCATTTGAGTGCAAAGCATGATGTTCTTGGGCGAGATTGGATGTGCGTGTAATTGATATGAGAACCCGTCACTCGATGAGGGTCTGGTGGGAGATGCTCTTATATGGAATGCTCCACGTTAACGGATGTCGGACGCGGTAGAGTCCGGACCAATGCTCCTTTGGGAATGCCATCTAGATGTAGATGTTGCCGTGCTCGATGGAGCGAGACAATGCTTGGTTATCACGATAAGTGATAAGTTGTCATGATAAGCCATAAGTTATCACGATAATCGATAGTTGGATGTGATAAGTTGTCACGATAAGCGATAATTGGATGAGATAAGTTATTGTGATAGGCTATCGTTGGAAGTGATAAGCTATTGTATAAGTTATCGCTTAATGCAATAACTTTTCTTGATTATGATAACTGCATATCATGTTGTGACTTTTAATGTGATATAAGGTTACTAAATCCTAATTTTAAAGGTAGTAGATGCTTCTGTAATCCCTTATTTTGAAAAAGGTAAGTGTTCTTGAAAATCTATGATTATAAGTTACAAAGACTATTTTGGAAGGTAATATGCTAAGGTTGTCCCATTTGATATTGTCATTGGATGTGACTTATGATATTATTGGATGTGCTTGTTCTAGGTGGTGTTGTTTGGTATTAATGGCAATGTTTTATACGTGTTCATTGGAAGTAGTCTTTACACATACTTTCATTGTCCATGGTTGATACGTGAGAACACCCCGAGCCTCCGAGATGAGATATATGATGGTTCTTGGACATGTGTGGAAGCACACCGAGTCAAGTCTCTCTCTTGGATCAGTGATACTGAGGCATATTGTTCTTAAACCAAGTTCAGTACTAAATCGGTGATCATGTCACGACTGATTGGTCCTTTTATGATCTTGGTGCAATATTAGGACATATCATTCTCAAGCTAAGTTTGGTACTAGATCGGTGATCATGTCATGACGAATTGGTCATTTCTTGGTCTCAATGCGATGCCCCCAAGTCAACGGGATGTCGTTTACCAATGAATTTCAAAACGATACTCCTTACAGGAATGTTGTCTTGATGCATTTACGCAGGACTTTGCTATGCATAATGAGGCGAGATGATGCCTGATTACACTAGATGACTGTGGACCTTCAAGTTGACCTTGGGGCCTACGCGGCCAGAATAATGGTCTTGAGGATAGCATGGTAATATGGGATGCCATGATATTCTTGAGACGTCGGCATGTGTAAAGTGCGTGAATGCTAATTGCATATGATGATAATGATACTATAGTCTGTACATGTGTGGCATGGATATATATGAGTTACATGAGAAAAGTGCATGAATTAAATGCCATTTTAGTAACTTATGTGGCACATGCATGCGTTGATTGACCCTATTTATGAATTGGGAGGCATGAGAAAGTCTTGTAGCTTGATGTTTGAGTTAGAAAGGCGTGGATAAGATTGTGGATTTGTGCACCTTTGATTAGAACTCAAGAGATTTAAGTTGCTGCATGGTGCATGGAATTATTGTTATTCGTGCCTATATTATTAAATTGTGTACGTGATATGCATAATAGAATGGTGCACTCACGTAGTGATTATTTATACTATAATTGGACATGTGATAGAGTGTTGCATTGTTGAATGGCTAATTCCTGTTAATAGATAATGTAAGGTGAAGGCTTTAATATTGATCTACTATTGATAGATAAATTACATTTTTAGGGCATCTTGGAGGCAAAGAGTCCTCCTACACGAGTTTTATGGAGATTACTTGTTGAGTTTATATCACTCTCCATTGTTTAACCTTTTCAGGCCCTAATCATGGCTATCCAAGCCCAAGTCAAAGCACTTTGAGATGGACGCATGCTAGACACGTAGGGGACACCACTTTGTTAGGTCACCTTTGTAGGATAGAGGTGCTAGGTTAACCACAATCTTGATTCTTAGATAAGTATGAAGGAATTTGCTACACATATGTATAAATGGCTAAGCTTTTGATGTAAGGAAAGATTATGTTTGATGACAGAGTGTGTGTGTGTGTGTGTGTGTGTGTGTGTGTGTGTGTGTATAAGTGTGTTTTGATTATATGCCTTATGCTATCCCTATAATTTATTCAGCTTCCACTTGGGTATAATCAAAAGATAAAATGAATGGTTAGTGACATGTCCTGAGATGTCACAATTCAATGACCAAAGGGAAAGAGGATTGTCACTCGTTCGAGGATCGGGGCATGACATCCTCGCTTGGTTGGTATTAGAGTATGGTCATTACTTGAAGTGATAAGGTGCATTGGGAATTTTGGGATGGTTAGTTAAGAAGATTCTCAATGCTCTTGATTGTTGATTGTTTTCTTGAATAGCTCTTCTAGATTCCTAACCTTAGTGTTAGGACTATATAGTGAACTTTCTTCTGGAACATTTGTTAGATATGATTCTATTATATAAAAGAAGGAGTGCCCCATGGACACTATCGGTGCTTTGGCTTGGTGCTATTAGGAATGAACAAGTCTAAGAGTGGCTAGGTTTGATCCTTGGAGGTGGCAATGAGGTTGCCTTGTAAATAGAGGAAAAGAGAGAACCCAAGGTTTTTAGCGATTGTGGTGAACATGTTAAATGAATAACCTAAGGATGCCAAGCAAAAGGACACAAGATAATTTTGTGGATAGGGAAAAGAGGTTTTGAGAGGGTTTAAAACTGAACATCATAAGCTAGTTGGTACCCTTAAATCTGAAGGATAAGTAAGCTTAGGTTAGAGTACTACTAGGATGGATAACCTCCTGGGAAAGTGCCTACCTATGCGTCAAATGATAAAACTGTGAGGCTTGATCTGGGATGAGCCAAAGTGGACAATTACTCTGTAAGTTAGTCTCTATCAGAACAGGACCCCTTCAATAGATGTGTAGCTCAAGGATGAACCAAGAAAAAGCTAGTGAGTATAACAACCTGGTTCAAAGATGGCAAGGAATGGTTGCCAAGGCCAAAGAGTTTGAACAAGAGTGGCTCCTGGCAAGCTTCTAAGATGGTGAATGAGGCAAGAATCAACTAAACTATGCATCAAAGAAGGGGGGAGTGTTTCTAGGATAATTTTATCGTAATGGCATAGTGAAAGTATGGTCAAGCTTGTAAAACTTCGGTTTGTTGAAATAAGATAAGAGAAAGGAGGACCACTGACTAGAGTTACATCTAGCCCTTAGCATTATTGAGTCATTCACTCTAGTGGGCTTCAAATGTTGACAAACGTAAGGTTTATCCAAAGTCATCTTTGCCACTGCAATCTCGATGAATCATCCTGATTATCATCTTTTTCTAAATCCTTTTCAAGATCATGCATGACCACATTTTGTTTGTAATCCCAATAAGGCTTTTTGTCTTTTTCCTTCGAAAGATTCTCATATTGAGTTATTATGACGGTTAATGAGAAAAAATCAATAAATTTTTACCCGATGAAACACTCCTTCAAAGAAAATTTTAAATCATTCTTGGCCATCTTGGTGACTTCTTTTTCTGGGAGGAAGAATAAGCACCGATTTCTCATTTTTTTTTTTAAACTGGACAACAAACTAATCAACCTTCTCATTATTAAATTGCTTGACTATCGCCAAATCCAACAATGCCACTTCAAGAATCATACGATAGAACTTGGTATAAAATTTATTCTTCATTTCCTCCCAAATCCACACCGAATTCATAGGAAGACCACTATACCAAGTAAATGCCATCTTCAATACGGACAAAGGGAACAACCCTAATTTCATTCTTCCATCATTATTAATAATGCCACATTGAGCCATAAATTGGCTAATATATTCCACCATTCACTAGTCATCTCCCCCAAGAGGGTAAACTCAGGGATTTTGTATCCCCTAGGGTACAAGATATTATCAACCTAGTCTAGGTGTGGTTTGCAATATATAGGCCTTGGGATGCCTCGACCCAATCCCTTTCATTGCATAATCAAACAAGTAGCCTATTATATTATCCTCTAATCTCTCACAAAATTTGATGCTTAATTCACCTAATTCATTTGTATCCTTGGAGGCAAAGTAGGATGATTAGTGAAATCTCTTAATCCTTCTTGTAGTCGGTAAGGTTGACACCCTAGAATCAATATGGGAATTGATTCGATATTGACCATCCCTATAGGCAACAACACATTATTGCCCCTAGACGATTAATATCAAGGAGCACTAACTTTGGGACAACCGTTTGGGCCTCATTTCCTTGATTTGGAGTATCTCCAACCACCCTTGTAGGAATGGCGCCATTAAAAATCTTTTGCATCAACTTGGATGAAGGTAAGATTCTAGGGATTCCATCTCATTCACCATAACTGGTCAGATTCTAGTCATTCACACTGTTAGCCCTTTGTATAATTTTAACTAGCGACATAGGATTCGAGCAGCCAATGACATGTTAGGTTGGAGTATGCGTGAGTTGCAAAATTGCACCAGTATGACCACTATGACTCACATTTGCTTGATTCGGCATCCCCATTCTCGAAGTCAAATCGGTAAACAAATTGGTTAACAAATGAATCAAGATAGTCGACAAATGATTAGCCATATGATTGGCCAAATCAAACATTCTTCTCATTGTAGCTATCACCATTTAATTTAGGGGTAACTCTCATCTCTGAGCCTTATACAATTCTCATGGAATGTCTTCAACATTAGTACCCATATCAACACAATAAATAGGGCCTAGATTTTGACTAGAGATCTCAAAACTAATGGTTCTCTCTCTTGTGTAGTGAGGAGACGAGTTATCCTCATCGGCAGAGGAGCGACTCTTTTAGTTCCTTGTTTTTGCCATCAACACCTCCTAAGAATGAAACTAATGGTCCTACTAGGCATGCCAAAAAGATGTTTGTTGGAGAAAGTTCTCTCAACAAAATCTTTCATTAAAGATGGTAGAGTTTCGATTTTATTATTTGTAACGGATCTAGCGTGGCTTCGAAAATAAAGCAAATACAAGAAAACAGGAGACATGTAAAGTGCAATTGGATGTAAAAGTGATATAAGATGAAAGATAACAATTGTAAAGCAAAATAATTGATTGTTGATTTAGCAAAAGGCCCTTTACAACTATGCCTATTTGGCTATTTATAGTGGTTTTCCATAGGTAACTACCTTTCAGCGGCTACCATTTCGACATCTATAATGTCCTGGAAGTTTTGGTTCTCAATCTATAACTGCATTGCCTTATCAATATTCTCATTGATTCCGACTTCTACAATCGAACTCATTCTTACCTCTTCAATTTCGATATGGCCCTTGTTGCATTACTCAAAACCATTTCTCATCGACTGTTAATATTATGGCCCACTTTCTCTTGATCTTTGCATATTGGGCCTGGCTTTTCCATTTATAGCTCCCGAAACCTAATGAGTTAATTTTGGTGCCAAAAGTTTGAAAAGTTCATATATTTAGCTTTAAAAAAGAAATTACAATGTGGACATGCTAATAACCTAATCCAGTTGGGAGGTCTGACTAAGTCACTTATTCTATAGGGCCAAATTAGAAGCACCTACTCGTGCTTCATCCGCTTCTACTTTAGTTGCTCAATCTAATTTTGGACGTCCTCATGAGTAGGGCCGATAACCAATGTTTTTGGGAGAGAGGGTAAGCATCTCAGGTCTATCTCTCAGTTGAAGTATTCTAGAAAGGTGTGTCGTTCCTTATTTCTTCTTCCAAATCTTAGCCCATGTAATCTCCGTGGGCCAAATCATTTTAGGCACTCTCAACCTCATCCACTTTCTTCCGGTAAACATCCACATTGTATTGAGAAATCAAGATTCATCTATGAGAGATCTAGTTGAAATAAGTTTGAGCTTTAAGGTGGTGGAAATTCCTAAAGGGGGCCAAACTGTCAAGTAACCCTGATTGCATTTGGTAGTTAGGATGCAATTTGGGATATAATAAAATTTATTATATCTTGCATTTAGTGCCTATCGAAGACATTATAAAGTTGATATATATCAAATATGGATCGGACAAAATTATCTCATGAGAGGTGGGATAAAGATAAATATGATTTCTAATGTTCATAATAAGTAAGTTATCTTTCTTGAATAACAAACTTCTTAAATTAACAAAGAAAAAATTATATTTCAATATAATTATATATTCGAATTTAATTTATATTTTGTAATATAAATTATTAAATATATATTATAATTATATTTATTATATATTTTAGGCATTTTAGTATTTTATAATTTGGGTATATTAGTACAATTTATTATTTAATAAAATATTATTAGAGAATGATGGAAGGTAACAAAATAAAAAGAAAAAATAATTAATAAAAGAAACAATAAACTAAAAATAAGTAGGCAAGAGTGTAGCGAGAGATTTTTATCATATTCATTTGTGCACTTTGGGTTTATTTACACTTATATGTTGTTTAAACCAAACTATATTTATATATATATATATATATATATATTATATAATGTGGTTTGACTTTATCATTGCAATTTATTAAATGCTAGATAAGATATAACAAAATTTCTAGATTTCATATCCTTTCTTATCTAGTCACATCTTTATTAGAAATCCAAGCAAGCAAACATAAAGGCTACGTTTGGTCATCCGGATTTCTAAATGGAATATGATTGGATAGGATAGGATAAGAAATCCATGGATTTCTTCATATCCCATCAACTATTTGGTAAACTACAGATTTAAAGTCGGATATCTTCATATTCTATCCAATCTACTGTTTGTTAAATTACGGATTTAAGTCGGATATTATCATATCTTATCCAATCTATCCTTTGGTGAACTACGGATTTAAATTCGGATATTTTAAAAATAATAACATTAGGCAAGTACAAATTTGTAGCTTTAATATTTACAAAATCATCCAAAACAATATATATTTTTCAAATTAACAGATTTTCATTGAATTTCATGATTACGCATCATAATGATCTTTTCCATTCCTTTGAAATAATCTTTTGGATACCCCCTTCAACATCAAACGTTTTTAGAATAACCTCAATTTCAATATATTCTTTATCAAAAAAATAATTAACTTTACCCAATATATATATTCACTTTGAAACATGAATTTTTTTTCTCTCTTACAAGTTTTCATTCATTTCCATTTTGTTATAGGTCAAGTACCAAATTAAACAAATGCCCAATTAGAACAAAGCATAAAGTCCAAAGTTCATTTGCTTTTTTTTTTTTTTTTTTTTTCCGTGTAGTAGATGCAAACTATCTATTAAGTTCTTTTAAGTTCCTGGCTAGGTTTTTTGCCAAAGAGACAGAGAAACTATTTATGAAAATAAAAGACAGAGGCAAAGAAAAATGGTAGAAAATATAATGATGGAAGATAACGGGGTAGAGAAAATTTAATGATAGAGATAACATAGTGCTTCAAATTTAAAATGATAAAGTCATAATTCAAACATTGGATAGGAAATATATGTCTCAATAATGACAAATCAGCACCATATTACACATGTCTAATAGAAATGGGAAAAAAAAAACATCTTATAACGCAAGTCTTGCAACAATGGAAAACAAATGATTTTTTTTAAATAATATAAAATCATACAACTCCTCCATGTCCTCGGCTTGCATTCCACTCATTAAACATTTCTACTACCAAATTTTGCCTCCATGTTGCCCAATGATCCGATGGCTCGACAACATCAATTGTTTCCACATCTTCAATAGTGGTAGCAACTTCATCTAACTATGCCTCGATTGGATCAATAGCCATTTCTCTTCTTATCAAGTTGTGCAGAAGGCAACAAGCTATGATTATTCGACCTTGCGTTCTAATTGGATAAAAAGATGGACTCCTAAGAATAGCCCACCGTAACTTAAGTAGACCAAAGCATCTTTCTATGACATTTCTAGCTTGAGAATGCTTCAAGTTGAAGTACTCTCGGGTGAATTTGGTGTACGACCTTCTGTCCACTCAGATAGATGGTATCGAGTACCTCTATAAGGAGCAAGAAAGCCCTCCCCATTTGTGTATCCAGCATCTACAAGATAATAATTACCTAATAACAAATGATGATCTTATTAATTGTCGTAGAACCTGTAAAACCTATAATACATAGAATGCAATATATTGATAAAGGCTTATCTTACAAATGGGGATCTTTAAACCATTGGGTTTAACTATAGCATCTTGAAGCACGCTAGAATCCACTGCTGAGCCTTCCCATCCAAGTAAAACATAAACAAATCTCATGTCACGTGAGCAAACTCCTAATACATTGGATGTAATCTCACCCTTTCTATTTCGGTACCTCGATTTATCAACCTTTGGAACACGTACCCTTATATATGTGCCATCTAATGCTCCTAAGCAACCCTAGAAACATAAAATTAATAAAATAACATTCTCTTTAAAGTATTAAATTAGTCCATGAAATAGCATAACAAACATACCTTAAACCACTTCCATCTCTCGTCGGCATATTCCTTTGGAACCGGTTCAGGTGAGACAAGATCACTCTATGCATTCTTATCACCACATTTAAAACTAAGTTAAAATACCTACTTATTGTCTCCCCATACCTCATAAATCTGAACTTGATGACTCGATTTTTCACGTGATGAGCAAGTATATGTAGAAACATGGCCATTTGTTCTTCTATAGTTACAAGTCCATCTTCTTTTAACCCACCAATTGTACGTGCCAACTCGCATAGTAGAGTAAATGTACATCTATCCATCCTAAGTTGTTCCACACAATTCAAGTCATTGCTCTTAATGAGGTGGTCAAGGTGATCTAAACGAGCTCGGATTCTAATAAATGCCCGATCCTTTCAATATATGGTTACGGTAGTGCCTTTCAGCAGCAGTGGACACTACTAGCATGTACATCATACACAAAAGCAACATTTGGAGGCTCATCTCCTCTAATATAAGAATGGTGAAAATTTCCTCTCTATCATTGTGATCCATTTCTAATGAGAAAAAAAAAAACATTAGACAAGTACAAATTAATTGGTTAGATAATAGAAAAAATATATAAAATAATATCTTTTTTCAAATCAGTAAATTTCAAGGACGTTCTCCTTCCTCCTTGCAGTAAGGAGAATCCTTGATCTCATGGATTTGCTTCGGCTGTTTTTCAAAGCCAAACTTTCAAGCATACCTAGCGAACATTTGGGTATATAATTTGTGCATTCTCACCACTCCCAAATCACTTCCACAGCAATTATTTCATGGTATACTAGATAGAGACTTCGAGCATTGAAATATGCTTGACTAGGTTTTTGATCTATTAAGAAATATTCTAAGCTTCTTCTATTTTGGGTAATTGCCTCTTTCCTGACTAGATTTCCCCCGATCAAGTTAATTGTATTGTGAAAACAATCTCTAGAATGAAGACAGATGTGATGTTCTTAGTTTACCAGGTGCTGCACAAGCTATTTCACAGCTAAGAATCTATTAACTTGTGACATGTGCATATTGTTATTTACAGATTTTGCATTAGACATCACTTCCCTAAAATTTATGAAGTGAAAATTGAGAGCACACACATGAAAAATATCGTAGTGCAGTGAGATTTTTTGCATATATTTACATGGTTGGTGTCTACATGGGCACATCTTGCTTTAGAAGCACCTAAAAATCTCGTGCACGGTCGTCGTGGGAAAGGCGTTGGGGGAGGGAGGGGGGTTGGAGAAGGGAGAGAAAAAGCACTGCAAAACAGGAACAATTGCGAATCTTTTGAGTCAGCCACCATAGGAACATTGTGGATTCTCCAAAATTACTTAATTATCTTAGAGAGAGAGAGAGAGAGAGAGAGAGAGAGATGCAGTAGCCTTGGAAATCTGGGTATTGAAGAACAAAACCAAGAATGAACAATTCGCGTTGAATATATCAAATATTTTGCACAAAAACAAAAAGGCCTTTATAAATCTACATATTCAAAACTACCACAAAGACGATCTCCAATCAACCAACAAAAAAACTTAGAACTACAATTCTGACCTATGTAAGCTGAAACATAGATGAAATAGGAAAACAATCCACAACTACTTTAGAAATCAACATTAGAGAGAGAGAGAGAGAATGATTATTTACCTTTGAAAATTCGTCGCTTTCGTAAAATTTCGATGAGAATCAGAGAGCGAGGAGAAGGCTTCAACGTCGAAACAGAGAGTCATCTGTGGGTGAACAACGGAGAAAGAAAAAAAAAGTAGGGTTTTATGTTTCGGATAAAAGAAATCCTATCCGACGTTATCCCACCTCTCCCCTCGGATTTTTTTATCCGGTCTATATCCTTTCTATATCTGACCTTATCCTATCCTAGACAGCTTCCAAACAAGGGATAGGATAAAACATATCCTATCCTGATTTCATATCCTTTCTTATTAAGTCATATCTTAATTAGAAATCCAAGCAAGCAAACATAAATGGTTTAATAGGATGTATGCAAAGTGAATCCCATAAGAGGAAATAAGGGAAAAGTACACCAGGAATACCAAAAGTTGGGGAGAAGTATACTATAAGTGCCATAAGTTATGTATAGCGCTCACTTTGGTGTCAAATCAAAGGAAATACGATCACTTTGGTGCCATCGGCGAGAGATTCTGGCCAAAATGATTACATGGTTTTATTTTATTAAAAAGAAATCGACAAGGCCTTTAAACAACGCCGTTTTTTGTCCTTCTTAAGAAAACGATGTCGTTTTGCCGTACTAAGTGGATGGCCTTGAGAAAACGATGTCACACAACTCATTTGGGGTTTTTTTTTTTTGGATTGAAATTAGGGTTTTGTCTGATCCTTGCTTAACGCCAGCCGCCATCGCTCGGCCGCCATCGCTTAGCCATAGTCATTGGGCCAAAGTCGCTTAGCCTCTGTCGCTCGACTGCCGTCTCTTAACCTTTGTGGCTCGGCTGTTGTCGCTCGGCCAAAGTCACTCAGCCTCCGTTGCTTGGCCGTTGTTGCTCAGCCAAAGTCACTCAACCTTCGTCACTTGGCTGCCATCCCTTAGCCTCCATTGTAGTAGCACTGTGTCCCAATCTTGATAACATTTCACCAGCATCAACGTCCTCAAATTCTTCAAGCCGGGACCGTGTCCAGCAGCTCCGGGCGGGCATCGAGGGTGAGCCTCTAGCGGCTCTGGCCTTCTATCACAAGCCAGTGGCGGCACATGAGGGAGCACCGGCCTGGGTCACCGGAGCTTGGATACTGGAAAATGCAAGCCAAGCACTCATTGAGGAGATCAGAGATGGAGAGGGAGAGATCGGGGGTGGCACACTCGTCGGCAACCTCCCCAAGCACTAGCCAGATCACGGCCTTTGACTTGGTCATCGAGTGGCTATTGTCGAGGTTGGGGTTGGAGCCGTGGCCATCGAGTGCGGCGGCCGTCAGGGATGGTGACTAGCCGGAGATTTGGGGTTTTGAATTGGAGAAAACACACAAAATGGCGTCGTTTTGTTGTTTAAATGCTACTTGTACACTCCGACGAGCCACATCAGCTTCAAAAATTAATAAAAAAGTGCCATGTCGGATTTCCGGCCAACCAGATCGGAGTTAGCACTAAAATGATCGTTTTTCAAACTTTTTGGCACTTAAGTGATCGACAGAAACTTTTGACACTAAAGTGAGTGCACGTACACAACTTATGACACTGATAGAGTACTTCTCCCCCAAAAGTTGGTATAGGTGGACACTTTAGTGACAAAAGTTTCAAAAAGTACTTGAGTGCTACTTTTTTTTTTTTTTTTTTTGAAAATTAGGACACTTAAGTGCTAACTCTAGCTAGTTTCCGGAAATCCGACATGGCATATTATTAATGATATAAGTGGTCTACATGGCTAGTCGGAAAGCTAACTCAACAATCCTTATTTAAAACGATGTCATCTTTCATGTTCACTAAAGTGTTAGTCGTGATTAGAAAAAGATCACTTAAGTGTCAGGTTATAGTGTAAGTGATCACTTAATTACCATTCGTGATTAAAAGTGAACACTTAAGTACCAAGTTTTGCGGAAAGTGACTACTTAGTTGTTAAAAATGACGTCGTTTAGCATACTCTTGGTGTCTACATGGATAATTCTTTTTTTTTTTTTAAAGAATTGCCATGTTAGTAAAATATCTCGTCGAAAAATACCTAGTCAGCACTTTGATCGGAATTTCTCGCCATTAGCACTTAAATATTCAATTCTTCATTGATTTTAGCACTTAAGTGTACCTTTTGGAACTTTTGGCACTAAAATTTCCCTCTATACTAAATTTTGACACTCCCAAAGTGTTCGCATCTTGAGGAGTCGGGCTATCCAACTTTGAGGAAAGGCTTGTTTAATTCATTTGTCGATATCGATTGTGGGGAGGGAGGGAGGGGGAGAGAGTGAGTCCAAAAGTGATCTTGAGAGTCAAAATGAGCATAGGATCCATTTCTAATTTTCAGGTCAAATTGCATAAGAAGAATTCATATTCTTGCTTATGTCTATGTTCCTAATTTCTAAATATAGAGAATGCAATGAATAGCAGAAATACAAGACCAATATGGATCATCTTGTTTAAAGGTCAAAATTGGATATTAATAGCGAACTAAATATGAAATTTTCAAGGAATGCGAGACAAACTTTTTGAGTGAGAAACTTCGGGAAAAGTATAGCCCAAGTGCCAAAACTTGGCATTGAGGGACATTTAAGTGTCAAAAGTTAGAAAAATGACATTTAAGCGCTAAAATCGAAACAAAATGGATCACTTAAGTGCCAATCTAGCTAAAATCCCACCATACTACTATGTGGTGATTTTCTTGCGAAATAAGTGCAAAACGGTGTTGTTTTTCACGGCGATATGGCTAGATAATGTAAAAATAACATTGTTTTAGTGCTAACATAGTAAAAAAAAATAATATAAAAATTAATAAAATTAAATTAAAAAATAAATTTATTTAAAACATTTAAAATAAATATAAAAATATTTTTAAAAAAAGGGAGGGGTGAAGGTTGAGCTCTTGCCATCACTATTGGGAAGGGCCGATGACGGAGATGAGAGGGTCAACCAAGGTCGCCGGCCCCTGGCTGACCGGTGGCAAGGGCTGCGACCCTCGCCTAGGCGCTCGCCTAGATCCGGCAAGGGTTAGCGACCCTTGGCCCAACCGGGCGAGGGCCGTTGACCCTCGCCAGATTTGGGCGAGGGCCGCAACCCTCACCCCAGATCTTGGCGAGGGCTTGCGGGCCCTCCTTGCTAGTTGGCCAGGGGTCGGCAACCTCGGCCGACCCTCCCCCCTCCCGAGCCCTCGCCGCCTCCCTCCCCCCCCACCCCCCTTTTAATAATTTTTTATAAATTTTTAGTAATTTTTTAAATTTTTTAAATAAATTTAAATAAATTAATTTTTATATTAATTATTTACTATGTTAAAGACAAAACAACGTCATGTTTGCATTTTCTAGTCACGTTAGATTGCAAAATGAGGCCGTTTTGCACTTATTTCGTTGGAAAATCGTCACGTTAGCATTTTGGCCATATTGACACTTAAGTAATCCATTTTTCTCCAATTTTGACATTTAAGTGTCACTTTCCAAATTTTTTGCACTTAAATGTCTATCCGTGCCAAGTGTTGGCACTCTAGGTGTTCGGCTCTCCGAGAAACTTTAGTGTCATCAATAGACCAGAGAATTTATGGCTATTCGTCAAACATCTTGCGACAATTTTTTTCTCCAAGGTAGTAGATTTAATTTTCTATCACAAAAGTAGAAAATTACCAAAAAAGTCCTCAACCAATTGCCATTGTGTCAATTCGATCCTAGATCTTTTGCATTTGTGTCAATTTGGTCTATCTCGGCTAAATTTGTTAGTCGGCATTGATGAGAATGCCAATCTTTTGATGGACGTTGACATGGATAATTTTTTTAAATAATTTTTCTTTTTTTTCTTTTTTTTTTCTCTTTTTATTTTCTCCTTCTTCCTTATTCCTATGGACGGCCATCGATGAGGGTGAGCCTCACCTAGTGACAATGATGCCATAGTCATTGGGTGAGGCTCGCAATAGCCATGGTTGTTCAAAGACTTGCCAGATTTGGTGGGGCTTGGCTTCACCATGCGAGGGTTAACCTCACCAGTGGCCAGCAAGTGTGGGGGTGGACTTCGCCATGGCTAGATGAGGCCGAGCCTTGCTAGATCTAACAGGGCTAAGCGTTGCCATAGGTTGGCGAGGTGACCTCCTAGGCCCTAGCCTCTAGACGACGACAACGACCAAAGGAAGAAGGAAGAAAGAGGAAAATAAAAGAAAAATAAATTAATAGAGGAATTTGAAGAAAATAAAATTATTAAAAAATCATTAACATCAACATCCGCCAGACGGCCAGCGTCCATGTTAGCACTAATTGACCAAATTTGACCTTATGGATTAAATTGGCACAAATGTAAAAAGTTTAGGACTAGATTGAATAATAAAAAGTTTATGATTGAATTTGTATGATTCTAATAGGTTTAGGACTTTTCTCCTCATGGTCCAGATGAAACCTATTGACATGAATAATTGTCGCATACTTCAGCGAAATCCAACGAATATTCGTGGGGGAGAACCTTTTCTTAGTCAATTCGCTTGATAGCTTCGCTTGGATTCCTAACTTTCTAATATGGAAGATCACGTCATTTCTTGGCAGAGTGGGACAAATCTAAAAGCATTTCTCATTATTTAAATTCATTAAAAAATATTGTATTTTAGCTTCAGATAATTTTGAACAATAATGTCAGACAAAGTTGTCCTTAGTCTAGCTATTCATTATTAAACAAGGTTTCTTATCCAACGTCTTTATCTCACCAAACATGCTAACTACAGTATCAAATATTTCGATTTTCAAAAAATGTTTCCATAAAACATGAGAAAAACAATAAATTGAATACCGTAATATTTCCTTTAACCCAAAAAGAACACTCTAAGTTTTCCTTAGTTGCTTGCGTAATATATGGCTTACAAGACGCATTAATTAAATCTATTAAATAGTAAATTCTCAATATATAGAAATAATTAAGAACAGTCATTTCAAACAGAATTTCAAGAGTCGCGTGGAACAATAATTTTAGTAAAATAAAGTAATATCTATAATGGATGTGGCTTGACTATGATAATGCTGTAAAGTGGAGACAACACTCATCTACTTTCTCCTTTTACTTTCAACGAAAGTGGAATACTCAATAGGCTTGGAATTTAATCAGTTCTTGTACGAACTAATGGGTTTTTACCAAGTATAGTTGCAGTTGAAGCCCATCAAGCTTTATAATTACTAATGGTCATCAACAACATAATTAAGTATTGAAAGTTAAAAGCTTCAGCACTCGATGAGATTAAATGTTATCTGATGATTAAAACTAATATCAACATAAAAATTCCATTAAATCAGAAAACTTACTTAACGTGCAAGTAAGAAGGGCTTACTTAATGTTTTAAGTAGAAAAAAAATTAATTTATGGCAATTAGAAAATTGCCAGTTATATTACTAAAATCAACCTACAATAATCACAATTTCATGCATGGTAAGAAAATCAATAATGTTCAGTAATCAATTTTTCAACTTTATCCAAAGTCCCTTCAGTAGATTATTTAAGGAATTTTACTCTATTAGTGGGGTATAATCAGCCTCACCCCCTACCTTCTTCCACAAAGAAGACAAATATGGAGCCAAAAAGACAATATCAAGAAGGGAGGAAACGTGAATTTCTAGAAGCAATGAAAGTTTTGACGGTGGGAGTGTTGGCTAGGCGCACCAAGGGGCCATTTACCTCATTCCGAGGAGAGCTAAAGTTTGAACTCGTCCACGTTATCCAATTGAACCCAACCCCTATTTAAAAGTTTAAGCCAAAGGACCAACTAGAGTATTTTAATTGCTCCATCTTCCACCATATCGGCAATGTGGAAATTTTTTTACCTAACACCTAAAAAATGGACCGAAGGACCACTCTTAAGTTGGTTCTAATGTTTTCCACCATCCTCGGACGCCACACCAGATTTCTCTGATCTAATCACATCTCCGACCGATGATCTTCATTTAATTTATCGAGTACTTTGACGAGATCATAGTTTACCCATTTAAGTCGGGTTCCCTTATTTTCAAAAACAAATTCTTAGAGGACAAAAAGGATTAATGATATACGTAGTCCCTGAACTTTTTTTCAATAATTAATGGGTTGTTATACTTTTTGTTGTTCAATTTTGTCCATGAACTTTCAAGGATCCACTCAATGTAGTCCTTCTGTAAAGTATATCGACATGCTGCATGGACTAGGGAAAATTATCCAAAATTCCTAAACCCATTGCACTCGTATTAATTAGTTATAAACTTTTTAATTGTGTCAATTAAATCTTAAACCTTTTATATTTGCTAATTAAGTCCATTTGGCAAATTTAATTGGAAATCGCTGACGTGAATATCAACCGTCTTACATGACATGATCGACGTTGATGTAAATAATAATATTTCAATAATTTTAAATTTTTTATATTTATATTTTCTTTTCTTTTCCTTTCATTGCTTTTCTTTTTCCTTCTTTACTTTTTTTTTTTGTCTTGTTCTTATTGTTAAGGTTTGGAAGGGGGCCGCTAGTTACTAGTTGAGGCTTGGACCTTCGTCGGCCTTTGGGGAGGGTCATAGCCCTCGCCCAAAGGTTGGCAGAGACTTTGGGCCTTGGTTAGTGGCTTGTAGCCCCCTATCAACCTTAAAAAAAGGGAAAAAAAAAGTAAAGAAAGGAAAGAAAATAAAAGTGCAAAAATATTAAAAATTATCCACGTTAACACCGTCTGTGTCATGCAAGACAATTGGCATTTGCGTTAGCAATTTTTGACCAAAATTGACTCACTTGACTCAATTGGGAAAGTTTAAAAAATGTCTAAAACTCAATTGACAAATTAAAATGTTTAAGACTCAATTGACAAGCAGTAGGTTTAGAAGTTTTTGGACAATTTTTCCCATGTACTCTTTTGAAGTGGATTGCATTGTTAACATTTATTGGCCCATAATAATGATCTAGACTTCCACCTCGTTTTCCCAATGAGCATATGTTTTGTGTTCCATTCTTTTGGGCCAAAATAATGATATATATATATATATATATATATATATATATATATATATATATATATATATATATGACATGGAAGCCATATGTAAGTCATGTACATGCCAAACTGGCAAATCGAGATTATGTTAACATAACTATGTCCATGTTATCTAAGTGTTAGGATTTTCGATGGAAGAATTACACTAATTGGAATTTTAAAAGTTCATAGAAATTTGTTAGACAAAAAAAAGTTGATAGATCACATTAAAAATTGAAAAAAGAAGTTCATTATCATTATTCCTACTTTTCACGCATAAACAGAAATTGGTGACTTATAGTTTCGAACTAAATTTCCTTACTAGGGGAGTACATGTGCAATCGAAGTTAGTTGAGTTAAGACTGGATACTTGATTTACGTAAGTTTTCAACAAACTTGAGCTTGAATCAATCAGATAATAGTTCTCTCTCAAAGCTTGAATAAAACTCAAACTTGAGCTGGAATTATCAAAATACACTTTATTAATGTATATAATTAAAATACATAAATATTGAATCACTCGACTAGGCTTGTGAGCTTTTAAGGTCAATAAATTTTTAGCTTGAGCTAGACTCAAATTAATTAGTATTTGAGCTACTTGAACTCAAAACGAATCAAGCTGGGCTCGAGTAATCTACTAGTCGAACTTGAATAGCTCATGAGCTCGACTGAGTTACATTCTCATCGCCAAACATAGGAATTTAGAATTTCTTCCCAAATGTCGAAAACACGTCGATACAGTTAAGTCTAGCAAAACGGGAACTCTGCCAATGGTCGTCTAAAGTTGATATTGGTCATAGAATATGATTTCAGTGTTGAAGTCCAGTTTCCTTGTTGCGCAAGACCAGCCAATCTTAGTTATCCATGACTATTTACATGGCACCAATTCATTGGCAAAGAATCACACGCCTCATATCAATAATATTTTATTAGCAGATGCTGAACTAAGCAAGAATAAAGGCAGTTCTTTCCGATAGAAACATGAATCTCTATAGCTTAGACATGATTGGAAGGCAAACATAGATGCAAATACATATCTACGTGTAACGACACGCTAATATGGTTTATGAAATGTCAAAAATGTCGATCCATACATACATACGTGCATACACAAATAGGCAAAAACATACATATAGACCCATATACCTAATCATTGACGAAATGAAATCAACTGTCAATTTGCTTTTGGCTAGGGGTTGAGGCCACCGCAAAACCAAGAAGCCTCTTAAAACCATAAATTTTTGCACTACATGACAATGTTGAATGGTAGCATTTTGATTAATCACCTATTAGTCAATGACAACCAGAGTCACTTCAATTGCATCCATGCTATTCATGATGAAGGTGCAATAGAAAGCTTAATTTTTGGGGGTCTAAGTCGTGAGAGTGCTAGTATGAACACCTAGAGGGGGTGAATAGGTGTTTAAGATAAATCTTGGCAAATATATACGGAATAAAATAAACTTCAAACAAGATTTATAGTGGTTCGGCTTAATCCAAGCCTACGTCCACTCTCCCACGCTAACAGCCTTCTTGGCTGGATTCCACTATGCAATCAACAAGAGATTACAACTTCGAGTGCAAATACTTAGTAGTAGATCACACTATCTCACTAAGTCACTCTTTTGGTATTTCTCTCATGATTACAAACGTTTAAGCTCTCAAGAGACAAGTATATGATCGAAAGTCGCTCAGACTTTGGAATTATAAATTCTACGCTCCGTCTCTTACTTGCTCATCGGTCCATGATCTCCTTAAATACTCATCCACTTCCAAACTACCCATTGGATAGTATCCCAGAGAATCGTCTTCCAATATACCCATTGGACAGCTCTGTATCTAGAAGATTTGGTAGCCGTTGAGTGACAAAGGTAGAATCCCAAATTGATTTCGATCGCCCATACAAATGAAATCTTGGTTTCCATAAGTAAAGCTTCTTTGTATAGAAAGTTCTTGTCTTCAAGATCCAATCGTCAATCAAATAGATTGAGTCAATCAAATCAATATTAATGTGGAATCCAAACCAGATCACTAGCTGTTATATGATTGGGCTTGAGTTACGATATGTCGAGTTATGGATGTAAAGTCTTAGAGCAATAGACTTTACAATCTGAGTCTGAGTGCGATAGACTTTGCAATCTGAGTCTGAACATATTCTGCCTTTGAACAGATTTAGCTTTAAGGTTTGTACCTAGTTCAACTTCAGCATAGAGTCTATCTTCTGGTTCATCATTCACGTTCAGTCTAGAATTAGTCAGAGTTGACAGACTTCTGATGTAGAACAGACTTTGACACTAAAGTCTAGCAGTCTTCAGACTTTGAGTCTTGAGTCTGGCAATCTTCAGACTTTGAGTCTTGAGTCTGGCAGTCTTTAGACTTTGACACAGAAGTCTGGATATCTTCAAAATATACTCTGAACATATGTTACGTTCAGTCTTCTGGTCATCTTTGCACTTTGACAATATCCTTTACATGTTCTATTATCTGCATGGTCTATTACTTAACCATTAAATATGTTAGTAGCTTTTGATTTATTTTGTCATCTTCAAAATATCATAAGGGATTTCCCTAACAAGTTGCAACTACCAAGGCACCAAGGACGACCAATAATTCCACTGAAGCACTATCGAGAGAGAGTGACGACACTTAAGCAACATTTTGTTTATAAAAGCCCATCACACCCGTTTGGAGTTCCTCGTGCACAAATTGAAAGACACGACTCGCCAAGTCACTCCAATTGTGTCCTGGACAGTACCCGAAGCACGACTATGGTAAAACAAAACCAATTCTCATTCCTTGCATTAGCCACTCTTTTGGTCATTATCGTTTCTGTTTCGGGAACGCTTTGTCGCCCCCTTGGAGAGGAACATTTGTTAAAGCAACATGAGGAGTGGATGACAATCCACGGGCGTGTCTACAAGGATGTGACTGAAAAGGTCAAACGGTATGAGGTATTTAAAAGGAACGTTATGCGTATCAACGCCTTTAATAATGGAAGGGGCGTGGGCTATAAACTGGCGGTGAATAAATTCGCTGACATGACCAACGAGGAGTTCCGCGCTTCCTACACTGGCTACAAGAGGAGGCCCACGAGGGTCCTGTCCTCTGGCCATGCAAAACCGTTCAAGTATGCCAACTTCACTGCCATTCCAGCTGCCTTAGACTGGCGAACGAAGAAGGCTGTGACATCTGTCAAGGATCAAGCTGACTGTGGTGAGTGGGAAATGAAAATTTGTCTTGCGAAAATGTCAAAATTCTCATGCTGTTGAAAGCAGGCAACAATTGCACATATAACAGATACCAATATTATCTGTAATTCACTTTTACGTTCATTTTGTACCTATCATATTAGACGTTTGCGTGTATTTCATTTTATAGTTCATTTTACTATGTCCTTGTGCAGGATGTTCTTGGGCATTCTCGGCAGTGGCAGCTGTGGAAGGGCTTACCATGGTCAAGATGGAGAAGTTGGTGCCACTCTTGGTGCAAGAACTCGTGGCTTGTGACGATTTTGAAGACGGCTGCTGGGGTGGGCTCGTTGACGGTGCCTTCGAGTTCATCATAGGCAAGGGCGACCTCACGACGGAGGCGGACTACCCTTACCAGGCAATTGACGGGACCTGCAATATGGCCAAGACGGTAAACCCCGTGGCCACAATAACCGAATACCAGGATGTGCCAGCCGACAACGAGAGGGCCCTCTTGCAGGCCGTGGCAAACCAGCCAGTCTCGGTGAAAATTGAGGGGGGTGGGTTCGATTTCCAATTCTACTCGAGCGGCGTGTTCTCTGGCTCGTGCGGGACCGACACTGATCAAGCGGTCACGGTGATTGGGTACGGGAAGACCTCTAGCGGGATCAAGTATTGGTTGCTGAAGAATTCGTGGGGCACTGGTTGGGGTGAGAGAGGGTACATGAGGATCCTGAGGGATGTGAGATCTAAAGCTGGTCTCTGTGGTCTTGCCACGGAAGCTTCCTTTCCAACCGCTCGAAAAAAGGAGAATATGAAAAAATAAATTATGAGCTTAAGTATGTGATACTGGTTCTCGAGCTCTCTATATATATGAAATGATGTCTAGCGTCATCGCAAAAGAAGCGAGTGTAAGTGACAATACGTCACTAGGGTTGTTGTGTTCAACTAAACTTTCTTAAGTGTTCGAATAAATGTGTGGGACAAGCTAAAGAAAATAGTCCTGTGAAATGAATGGAACTGTTTCGTTAGCACGATTTTAAATTGCTGAATTGTGTCCGACCACAGAAATGTCATCTTGTGATTTCAGGGGAAGACCGATGGAAAATGTAATGACATCTTGAAGTATCTTTTGCCCGATAGACTTTAGATGACCACTAGTTGAACCATTTAGTTTTTTTAGGGAAAATTGTCCAAAAAGTCCAAAACCTATTGCACAGCAGCAAATTCAATTCTAAAACTTTTAATTACATCAATTTAGTCCTAAACATTTTGATGATTTGCCAATGTGGTCTTAAACCATTCAATTGTGTGAATTTAGACAATTTGCTAATTTAGTTTTAAACCTTTTGACAAATTGTTGAGTTAGTCATTTCATGCAATTTTGGCTAGAAACCATTGACAAGGGCGGGGTCTAGTGAATGGCGTTGTTTTGTCCCATGAGGTGTGACCAGCACTAATGTGAATAATTTTTTATAATTTTATTTTTCATTTTTTACTTTCTTTTTTTATTGCCAAGACTAGCCACATACGAGGGTTGGCAAGCCCTTGCTTGCCACTAGACCCATTAAACGGGTGGGTCGGGTCGGGTTTGGTTAGGTCATAAATATCCGACCCAAATCGACTTATTTAACTTGTTTATGACCCATTTATTGTAATGCAAAATTTTTTACTCATACCCGACTCATTTAACTAAATCTAAGAAAACTTATTTCTTATGTTATTTTTTTTTTGTCAAAAATGGTATTCCTAAAATACTTTTATACAACACAAATTTAATGGACAATTTTTATAATTTTTTTAAAATTTATTTTAAAAAATCAAATTTTATTTAATTTTATTTAAAAAATGAAATTTTTATTTTTAAAATTTTTATTTTTAAAATTTTTAATTTTAAATTTTTCTTCTTCTTTGACCAATTGCCTACCACAACGATGGCTGGCAACCGGCCACAAGCAAGCCTTGAGCTCACCGGGCTCACCCAATGTCAATGAGCTCGAGGCTCGCCAGATTGGCAAGGCTCGAGCCTTGATGGATGTCGATGAGCTTAGGCCTCGCCAAATCAACGAGGCTTGAGCCTCATCAGATCCGATGAGCTCGAGATTGCCCCTTGCTAGATCCAACAAACTCAAGACTTGCCAGATCGATGAGGCATGAGCCTCACCTAGCCAATCGATGGCGATCATTGTGCCAACCACCAGCTATGGAAGGAGGAAGAAGGAAAAAAAAAAAAAAAAAGGAAAGAAAAAAGAAAAAGAAAAGAAAATTGAAATATAAAAAAAATTATAATTTCTATTTTAAAAATATATATATTTTGTAAAGTTAAAGAGGGAAGAGAGAGATTGTAAGGTTTTGGTTGAAAATGGGTTTTAAGTTCAACCCATTTAAGACTCACTTAGGACCCATTTATCTTAAGTCTTCAATTGTTAAACCCATTTAATTATTTTTTTTTCAAAAAAAAGTGACCCATAGATGATCTATTTATGATTTAAATGGTCATATATGGGTCTAAGACCCATTTTGCCACCGCTACCTACCATGAGCAATGGGCAGCTAGGATCACTCTCGCAATCTTGATGAGGGTGTGGTTGGCAAGGGTAGTGACGTTCACCAAAATGTAATTTAATTGAACTCGAATTACAATTATCCTCATGCATGATCAATTTTGAAGGTTTTCCAATTAATTTAAAAGTCCGATCCACATTGATTTGCATACTTATCGAGTAATTGGGATCGGGATTGAATTACAACTTGTTCTTATCCATCGTTAATTTTCATCTCGAAGCATGGTGCTCTTCTTTATTTCTACCACACGTGTGCACTCCTTGAGATTCATGACCACAGCTTCTTTGTTTTTTAATTCTGTCATGATCATCATCCACCTATCACCCTCCTCACTAAATATCCATCGTTATCATCATACAATAATTCCCATGATTCCTTTGTTATTTTCCATGCACCATCTACATTAAGTTTAAGCCATCGATGTCCTTTCCCCAGGAGAATCGGCTCCTGAACTTATCTTGACTTTGTTCTCCTCTCTAAACTAGCTCGAAAATTCCATGAACACCTATAAAACCAACTTAATTGCCTACGAAGAATTTGGAATAGCTTGATTGTGTAGTAAGGTATTCCTATAACACCACATTCTAGTGCATGATTTGCAATCGAAACCCATTCTTTGTGCAGTCCACCCTTCGTCAAGGAAGTGGTTTATCATATCCTCTTGCATTGTGAAGTCCCCATGAACTTTGCTTCTATAAAATCTTGGCCAAAGGGCATTCTATGAACAAATGGATTGACGTTTCTTTCAAATTTCCACAAAGTAGGCACGAAGGGTGAGGAATGTGAAGTAATCTATCCAGTTTAGCTCTACCACACAAGACATTAGCCGTTGTCGTCATCTTCTTGTAACTCTCATGAACTCTTGCTTTTCAGATTTTGTTCCAAATCGCAAAGTAGGGTCCATTCTCCATACGCGACTTGATAAACTTATAAGCAGATTTAACCATAAATATTTATTAATAGTTGGTCGCCAGATCAGTTTATCCACTCAAATGAAGGTTAGAATTTGTATATAAAGAATGGCTTGGACTGAGGTTGGGCATAACACCTTAGTTAGATTGTTTGCATACCAAGTTTTTGTCCTCGAGTTCAAGAAGTGCACTTGTATTTTGCTTTAAAATCGTGTCAGGATCTATAAAAGAAGATAAATAATTTGAAACTTGTGGAGCCCAAGGATGATTACCAAACTCAATTGACTTATCATCCCCAACTGGTAAATGTTGAAATCATATATTGTGAAGTTGGCAAACTATCCAATATATATAGGATTTGATAAATGCAAGAAATTATTATGTTTTAGGTAATATTCATGTTGAAAGGAGACTAATTAATTGAGAGGCTTGATAAACAAGTCTAGAGTAATGGTATTGACTTGGAAGAAGTGAGGTTTTATGTATATAGAATCTACATTGTTGTTAAATTATCTTGGTAAAAATAGTTGATTATATCCAAGAATCCAAAAGCAATGTATTGCGTGAATATCAACAAGTGAACTGCTTAAATTTCGGCAAAGCTACCCAATGTATAGCAGCTAAGCTAATATGTCAATATTATCAAGGCAAATGTCGTATATCAGAAAGAGAAATATTGGCAACTCTGTGAATATCAGTGGGATCTACGTTTGAATATTCGTAGACGCCGAGTACCATCAGAGTTAAGCAATGGCTGAATATTAGATGAACACCTACTCCACCTGCAACGACAATCTTGTCACGAACTTTGATAAATCTAACATCATTCCTCACAGCTAGTAATTTGGATGGGTTTCCACTTAAGAAATTGCAATGAACTTCAGGGTCTTCGGAAAAGGAGCGAGTGTAAGAGACAGAATGTTGTTAGCAAAATTAGGGTCCTGCCATCTAAACTTGGGTCTAAGTGTTCGAATAAATGTGTGGGACAAGATGAAGAAAATAGTCCAGTGGATGAATGGAATAGTTTCATTGATAAACCAAAAGTGTCATCCTATGATTTTAGGGGAACACTAATGGACAATGAAATGTCATTGCTTGATAGGGGTGAACAGTTCCAGATTTTATACAAATTTTACATGGAATTTGGAATTTAGCCATTGAAATAGGTTCCTCGTTTTGTGAAACCTAGAACCTATCTATCATAGATTCTAAGGTCCACCCAGATTCCATTTGTATTATTAATTGAATGATTGCACTGAATTATAATCTTCAATTACCATCACTTAATACAATAATTCATTGATCATAACTTATATTTAGACATATGAAAATATGAAATATTAATAAAGTAAACGTCTTTGTCATAAAGTGGGTAGACTAGTGGTTCTAGAGTACATACTCATCATTGAACATTATGAAACAACGTAGGATCATGCGAAGACATAGACTAAGAAAAACACAAAAACTTATTCTGAGTTCTATGTTATAAATTCCAAGTTCCATATTTCACTAACCTAGAATTTGAAATCTACTTGTCGAAACAAGTTTTGAATTTTTGGAACCTAAAACTTATTTTGTACACCTTGGAACTTGGAATAGGATAGGTTTCCACCAATTTGGTTCTCAGGTTCTACTAACTAGGTTCTACCTTGGAATTATGCTCACTCTAATAATCTTTGGCTCTAGATTCCCATTGGACAAATGAAGACCATTGTCCAATGGATGAATGGAATAGTTTTGTCGGTGTGTTTTAAAGTATTGAATTGTGTCCAAAATTAGAAATGCCATCCAGTGATTTCATACGAACATTGATAAAAAAAATGAAATGTCATTGCTTGATTGACTTTAGACCAACACCAGTAGGACCGTATTATAGTTATTTTGCATAATTGTCCCAAAAGCTCAAAACCTATTAAATGACATTCAATTCAATCCTAAACTTCTAATTGCACTAATTTAGTCCTAAATCTTTTGATGATTTTTTTTTAATCTTGTACTAAATCATTCAATTGTGCTTTTTTTTTTTTTGTAAGAATTAATAATATATAGAGCTTTGAACCAACAATTACAAAATCCGCGCCACAAAGCTTACACTCAACAAGACAACAAGTCAGCATGAGTAAAAGGAATCGGATGCAAGAGAAGCATTGCACCAGTGGGGAACAAAGCACAAAACAACCAAAATAAGGCAAAGGGATAAAGGAGAAAGGAGAAAGCCACATAGGGCCAAAAGACTCCTACACTAATCAAACCAGCAAAGAAGAAAAGAAAGAACAAACAAAGACCACAAAACAGGTCCAATGCCAAAGACGACTAGCAGACATGTTGCTGTTTAGCACCCGACTCTTTCCAAAAGCAATCTACAATCCACTCCACGTACGTCTAAGGCTGTGCTGAATAAGGAGAGAAAATGCAAGGGTCTAGCCCCCAAATACGCTGGAGTCATTTGTTCCTATGATTATCATCTGCATTTTTAAACGTTAAAGCTTTATCCTTGACCATTTTGATGAGATGATTTTTGACGGTGGCGACCGCAACAGAGTGGTTTCTGAACATGACATCATTCATGTATCTCCAAATAATGTGGCAAAGAGCACCAAATGAAAAACAGGCAATGGAGTGATAAAAGTCCTTACTAAAAAGAAACTTCATAGCCCATTGAAGGTTCTCTGACCAGGTTCTATTCCGCCAGGGGAGGTTGCATCTGGTCGCCCAAAAGAAAGCCATGCTAGCCGTAATACAACACCCAAAGTAGAGATGGTCGATGGAGTCCGGCGTTAGCTTGCAAAAAGCACAAACCTCATTCCCAATTCTACCATGTGACATAAGCAAGGTTTGTGTGGGAAGACGATTCTTGATAATGAGCTAGGGATGAAATTGATATCTTGGGGTGATAGCCTTGTTCAAGATGAAGGATGCCCAGCTGACCTTATCCTTCCTTCTTCTAAGAGTATGCCACGCCAAGACTATTGAGAAAAGACCAGAAGAGCTATCAATCCAAGTAAGACGATCCCGTGCCTTGGAGAGGATAGGAGAGGCTGCTCCTAGGATTCAACCATTGCCCTGAAGGATTGTCCTGCCGGTGAAAAAAGATCAGCCACCGTTGCATGACGGGATAAACTTGAACTCATCATCATCATATCCGAGCAAATAAGATGAAGTGGACCTCTCATATGCCGGTGATCAAACCAAAGGAAAGTTGATTGGCCGTCTCCGATCTTCCAGTGAAAAGAGAGCCGGAATTCGGTTCTTAGGTATAGGATCATCTTCCAAACCCAAGAACAAAGGGATGGCACTCCAACCACCCAAAAACTCTTCCTTTTCAAGAAGGTTGAGTGGATCCACCTACACCATAATGACTCTTTGTCTGTGAATAGAATCCAAATATGCTTGAGCATCGTAGCTTTGTTACATTCACTCAGCCTGCAAATTCCAAGACCCCTTTGAGAGTGCTAGTATGAACACCTAGAAGGAGTGAATAGGTGTATAAAATAAACCTTGGCAAATATATGCAGAATAAAATAAACTTCGAGTAAAATAAAGGAGTTATAGAAGAGAATAAGAACACAAGATTTATAGTGGTTCGGCTTAATCCAAGCCTACGTCCACTCTCCCACGCTAATAGCCTTCTTGTCTGGATTCCACTATGCAATCAACAAGAGATTACAACTTCGAATGCAAACACTTAGTAGTATATCACACTATCTCACTAAGTCACTCTTTTGGTATTTCTCTCATGATCACAAACGTTTAAGCTCTCAAGAGACAAGTATATGATCAAAAGTCGCTCAGACTTTGGAATTATAAATTCTACGCTCCGTCTCTTACTTGCTCATCGGTCCTTCATCTCCTTAAATACTCCTCCACTTCCAAACTACCCGTTGGCCAGTATCCCGGAGAATCGTCTTCCGATATACCCATTGGATAGCTCTGTATCTAGAAGATTTGGTAGCCGTTGAGTGACAAAGGTAGAATCCCAAAATGATTCCAATCGCCCATACAAACGAAATCTTGGTTTCCATAAGTAAAGCTTCTTCGTATAGAAAGTTCTTGTCTTCAAGATCCAATCGTCAATCAATTGTATTGAATAAATCAAATCAATCTTGATGTGAAATCCAAACCAGATCACTAGCCATTGTATGATTGGGCTTGAGTTACGATTCATCGAATGTGGATGTAAAGTCTGAGTCTGTAGACTTTACAATATGAGTATGTAGACTTTACAATATGGGTATGTAGACTTTACAATCTGAGTCTGTAGACTTTACAATTTGGGTCTGAACATATCTGCTTCTGAACAGATTTAGCTTCAAGGTCTGTACTCAGTTCAGCTTCGGCATATAGTCTGTCTTCTGGTTTAGCTTCAAAGATAGAGTCTGTCTTCTGGTTCATCATTCACGTTCGATGCGGAATTAGTCGAGTTGATTGTGACTTCGATGTAGAACAGACTTTAACACTAAAGTTTGCGCTTTCGACTTTGAGTCTTGAGTCGCGGTCTTCGGACTTTGAGTCTTGAGTCTGGCAGTCTTCAGACTTTGAGTCTTGAGTCTGGCAGTCTTAAGACTTTGACACAGAAGTCTAGAAATCTTCAAAATATACTTTGGACATATGTTAAGTACAGTCTTCTGGCCATCTTCTGACTTTGATAAAATCCTTTACATGTTCTATCATCTGCATGGTCTATTACTTAACCATCAAACATGTTAGTAGCCTTTGATTTATTTTGTCATCTTCAAAACATCATAAGGGATTTCCCTAACACCCCTTCCTCCTTTGGGAGGCATACGTCATCCCAGGAAACTTTTGCTCCACCCTCCCAAGTGTTGGTCCCCTCCATAGAAACTATCTAAGGATCTGCTCAATACGATCAACACTGCAAAAGGAATGGTGAAAACACTCACCCAATAAGCTTAGATCACATGGAGAACTAACCTTTTTAACTACAATCTGCTAGCAAAGGATAGAAATCTCTTATTTCAGGAATGGACTTTGGCTATTATGCGATCAACTAGTGACACACAATCCGCTTTGCCAAGCCTCGATGAGATGATAGGAACCCTTAGGTACCGTACTAGTAACTTACTTTCACAAATTGAAAGGTACGAAGAATCTCGTTCCTTGTCACCATTGATCCTCCAGCAAGAAATATTTCACTTTTGTTGTTGTTTGGCTTCAATCCACTCCATGCCGAGAAGATATCCAGACCTTCCTTGAGAAGAGAGATTGAAGGAATGTCCACTCGGCAAAAAAGAAAGACATCATTCGCAAAGAAGAGATAAGACAATCTTGTAGCCTTACATCTCCATAAAAATTTGAAATCAGGTAGTGTCACGTACGAGCGCTAAGAATTCCGAGAAGACCTCCATAACTAATGTGAAGAGGTAAGGAGACATGGATCGCCCTTTCGAAGTCCACGACCACTAGGGAAGAAACCATGGAGTTCCCCATTGAGGGAGATAGAAAACTTCGGAGTGCGCACACAATCCATAATGAGCTGAGTGAGGTGGTCCGGAAATCTAAATCCATGTAGAACCAATTTAAGAAAGTCCCAGTCGACTATATCATAAGTTTTCTGAAAATCCACTTTCATCACACATTTAGGGATATATGGCTAATGATGAAAACCAGCAAATATTCCTGTGCAAGAAGTATATTTTCCCGGATTCATCAGCCTTTGACAAAAGCATTCTGAGAAGGACTGATAGCATCATGAAGAACTGCAGCGACTCGATTAGCTAGCACCTTGGTAATACATTTGTAAATTGTGTTGCAACAGGCTATAGGTCTGTAGTCATTCATCGAGGTCGCATTAGGCACTTTAGGGATCAACACTAGGATGATGTTATTAATCTCTCTGAGAAGGCACCCTATGACGAAAAAAAATCCTTTACCGCTTCAATAACCAACGGCCCTACCAACTCCCAATTGCTCTTAAAGAACTCAGCTCCAAACCCATCTGGCCCAGGAGCCTTGCCATGGGCTAGGGAGAAGAAGGTATCATAAATTTCACTATCTGAGAAGGGTCGAGAGAGAAAACTAACTTGATCTTTGTTGAGAGGGCATCGAATAATTTGATGCAGATCTGTTAGAGAGAAAACTAACTTGATCTTCAATTGTGCTCATTCATTTTCAAATATTTTGACGATTTGCCAATTCAATTACTTTAGCCAATTTTGGTTGGAAATAAGTGATGTGGAGATCTAGTTAGCATCGGTTGTCTTATGAGGTATGACTAGCACTAACGTAAAAAAAACTTGCAATTTTTTTTATTGTCTAGAGCAACTACATGCGAGGGTCGATAGCAATGGGTGTGGCTAGTGAGCTTGCCCTGATCTTTTTTTTTTTTGGGTCAAAGGCCTAGATTTGATTTTATTGAACTCAAATTACAATTATCCTCATGTATGATCAATTTTTGTAGGTTTTCCAATTAACTGAACGTCTGATCCAAATTGATTTGCATACTATTCCGGTGAAGCTTAACAACCACTTAATCTAGATCGGGATTGAATTACAACTTGCTCTTGTCCATCGTCAATTTTCATCTCAAATTATAGTGATCTTCTTTCTCCGGACTAGACGTGTGCCCCCCTTGAGATTCATCACCACTGCTTCTTTGTTTTTTCATCCTATCATGAACATCATCATCCATTGTTATCATCATGCAATAATAACTATGGCTTCCTTGTTATCTTTTCACGCACTATATACTTTAAGTTTCAACCCTTAATGTCCTTTCCCCAAGCAAATTGGCTCCTAAACTAATCTTGACCCTGTTCTCCTCTCTAAACTTGTCTGAAAATTCCATTAACTCTTGTAAAACCAACTTAATTGCGTGTGAAGAATGTGGAATAGCTTGATCGTGTAATATGGTATCCTATAACACCACATTCTAGTACATAAAACGGTAAAGAGTCTGCAATTAAAGCCCATTCGTTCTGCAATCTACCCTTGGCTGAGGAAGTATTTTATCATCTCCTCTTGCATTGTCAAGTTCCAAGCAGACGAGATGGTACCCCCATGAAATTTGTTTTCATAAAATCTGGGCCAAAAGGCGTGCTATGTACAAATGGATTGAAGTTTCTTCTGAATTTCCGCACAGTAGACAGGAAAGGTATGGAATGTGAGATGATCTATCTAGGTTAGCCCTACAGCAAAAGACATTAGCCGCTATCCTCCAAAACATCATATCGTATGTCTCACGAGCTCTTGCTTTCCAAATATTGTTCCAAATACCAAATTGTATCATATTCTAAATGACTTGATAAGCCTCTAAGCGGATTAAACAGTAAATATTTCATGAATAGCTAGTTGCCAGATCGGTTTATCCATCAAGATGAAGGTTGGAACTTGAATCTAAAAATGGCTTGGACCATCCCCTCTAATGTGCTCCAATTTGAGTATCTCTAGGCTCCATGATTGATTTCAAAAATTGTATCTCCGGAAATATTTTCCCAAATTGTCTGTATCTTATAGCAGTTCCTAACCGAGTTTGAGAATGGAAGCATTGTTGGTTCGTTTGTCTAAAACCCAATCCGCTGCTTTTCTTATCGCTACACAAAAAGCCCCTTCATTTAGATGTGAAGAACCTCTTTCTTGTTTTTCACCTTATCACAGTCATCATCCTCCTCACTTTATTTCCATCGTCATCATCGTTTGTGCTAGATTATTTTACATAGTCTAAATTCTCAAAGATTGACTTAACTCATGTAGAATAACAGGAGAATTGCTCAGAAATATAGGTTGAATCGCCAGCATTTGATGGACGAACTTACAACTCAACAATGGTTTGAATATGATTACATGGAAAATATTCTTGTTCCACAACGCAAATGTCAATTTCCTTCTCAAAGCAACAATGCGCTGCTTATATCAAGCACGAGACACCTTCCGACCACCATTCGTTGCGCGGTTTAGTTGAGTCAATTCGGATTTAGTCATTCCTGGACCTATGGAGTTGTGCGATTGCCTCCACCGCGCGTGGTTAAAAACGACTCGCCACATCACCGCCAGTTCGTTTCTTCTCCAAGTCGAGTCAATGTTTTACGTGACTCCAGTCTTATGTGTTTAGTTTGACACTCTTTAAGGATTGGCTTGCTTTCTTTCATTCTAGTATCGCCCATCCGGCACAACGAACACATCAGTCCGATCATAAAGGTATCATTTTCTGAATTTTTTTTTTCCAAAACAAGCGAGGACATCACCCAATGATTAGTTCCAAACAGAATATTCTAATGGTGTCATTCAAAGTTCGAACTCGGTAAGTTCTTTTGGCAAAGTTTTATGAGCAATTGTAAAGCAAAACTCAAATTTTACAAAGTACTCGCACATCTCGCAATAGTTCTAATGATTGATTTTTTTTTTTTTTTTTTTCCATTTGTGTGGGCAAGTGAAAGGAACAAAAAATAAATGTGCATGTCTCATCGAAATTCCCAGGGCTAGTTTGGTGTGCACGTAGAAACATAACCTTTAGAGAGGTTACACCAAAGGACTAGTTTGGTGTACCTCCATGAGCTCTTAATATGAAATAATATCGAAAATGCAAATTTTTATCAACCAAATGGGACCGTATTACCCGATCACAATTTTTTGTTGAACCTACGGCCAAACCTTGGAACATAAGCATTGGCTTAAGGAATTTACTTGCGAAAAGATAAACATCCGAGAATGGGGAAAAAAGGGAAAAAAAAAGATAGAAGGCTAGAAGACTCATAGCTTGGCTGATCCAAAATGTAGCCGACAACGGACAAAATTCCCAAATGCTGCTAGTCGAATACTATTCATAACACGTTTGACTTCAAAAATTCGTTTCAGGCAAAATGAAAGTTCAAATCGATTTTCGTAAAATTTCACAGCTCCTTGATATAATTTCTATAATTTCTTAACAACTCCTAAATTGGACCTCGCATTTCAATGTTTACTTAATTCCGAATTTGTGCCATAATTCTAAAAACTACTCGGACGAGAATGAATGAAGAACTTATCAAAGTAAATCTGGCTTGGCGAGAAATGTGAGAATGTGCGATTCTCTCTTCTTCTTTTTCACTTTCTTCTTCTTCATCCCTTCTTTTCTTTCTTTTTCCTCTCTCTCTCTCTTTCGCATGAGCTTTTTGTCCTAAACTGAGCTGAGCGTCTCTTTTTATCCTTATTTGACTAGTCAACCTTTTTCTTTGAGGCCCACTTTCTTTGACTCATGTTGATACATAAATTTTGGCAACTTAATTAGTTATTAATTACATAATAAATTAGGGACTAAATTTTAGCTCATAGCAAAAATATTAAGTTAAATTACATATAGTTATTAAGAGTGTATTTCAATTAGTTACATATTTACTAGTCCAGCAGGGATGGACTTAGATGGAAAGTTCTGAACACAATTAATAAATTAGATTGAGGCCATTAGAGCATGTAATTTTCATCAAGCCCATATAATATGTATGTAATGGAAATTTGCATTGTAGGGCAATTTGGTATAATTGAATTATAGAATTATTATATAAGATACTTCGAAGATAATTATATTATTCTATGATATTCAACTAGAGGAAAGAATAAAAAATTTCCTAAAATGAATATCATAATTTGGAAGTAAAATATTTTTCTTGAAAAAAAAAAAAAAAAAAAAAAAAAAAAAAAAAAAACCTAGAGTGGGGCCTATAAAGGCAAGTCTTTGTTCAACGATTGTGAAGGGGGCCGCACAATTCAATACAAGGCCACGCATAACATAACGCATATGGAATACACGGAACGAAAATTTTTGAGAACCCCCGTTGTCCACAATGAGAAAAGAAAGTGTCCAGGAGAGGTTCGAAAAAAGTTCTTCATCGTTCTTCTTGAGCCTCGACATCCACAAGCGGCTGCTCGTCCTCTTCTCCATGCAATTTTCTCCGGCGATTCCGCAGCAAGTACTCCTTTCTACTGAGCCTTCAGCTATCAATCCACGAGCCAATGGCCTCTCACAAGATTACAAACGCCAGCCGAGATCACAAACTAGCGACCATCCAGCTCATGACTCTCCTCAGGCTGGCTGTCTAGCTTTCTCCATTGAGTATCTGAGCCAGCCCAAACCAGTCCCCAGCGCTGTAGTTCATCCGATTCACTTTTGTCAAGCTTTCTGCAGGTTTACCGGCGATTACAGCTTGCTCTGATGGCCTTCCTCTAAGCAGTTTTCTTCAGTGACGATTCCAGCAAGCCCCTTAAGTTTCAGGCTGTCCAGTGTTGTTCCTGTAGATCTTCACTGGTGAAATTTCGTGCCAATCCAGCCCAGAGCATGCTCCACATGTTCAGATCATCCATCCCGCGAGGAGTCAAGCGGTGGTCAAGATATTTACAACTGGGGAAGAAGTTCAATGGAGAAAGAGATAGAGTAATCCATCGTTTTGCTTCTCTGTTGGGGACTTTGAGATTCACAAGAAGACAAAACCAAGTGAAATTAGTGGAGAACTCTCTGGGTCCCCTCAACCTTCGCACGCGCCTTCACTCATCTGTTTCTTTTGCAATTAAAGTAGATTTTTTCAAGATAGGTTGCATTTAAAAAAAATCATGGAAAAATACAAAAGAAAAATCACATGCATGTCATGTAATTTAGGTCATATGATATTGTTATGTCATGTGCATGTCATATAGATTAAGTGCATAAGTACCATGTCATGTGCCACGTCTTTATGTGCATGCCATTTAAATTGTGCATGGTTAAAAATCGCACGTCATTTTAGAAATTGCATGTTTCATTTAATTAGATCTATGTCATGTTTAGGTTCATATATTTAGGAAATTGTGTGTTGTGCTGAGAAAATATATTTCATCATTGTTAGGGTTAAGAAATTTAAATAACTTATGCTGCATGTCATGTTAGATTAGCAGCGCACATTATATAAAGCATGGTTTTCATTAAACGAGAGAAAACCTAAAAAGACTTGAGTGAAATTGTGTGTAAATTAGAAATTATATTCAAAATGATGTGATTTTCTAGCTAACACTTGCAAATGTTTTCTTTGCTTCAAGGTAACTCATTCCTCCTTTTCTTTGCAATTTATTTAACACTTTCCTTATTGGGTGTTAAGTATTGGTTGTGCATCTGCCTAATTACCTCATATGTTAGGGAGTAAGTAACACAAAAACTAAATCACAAGCTTCTGATAAAAAACTAGCAGTTTTAGTAAGATTTGTAAATTATCTGCAATTTTTTTTTTTTTTTGAAATAAAAGAGAAAATGTATCGAAAGAGCATTAGGTGAAATCTAATGTACTCAAGTCCATGTTTCTATAATCTTTAGTTCATAGGAGTGAAGTAATTCTCTTGTTACTTATTTATATTTTTAATCGATCCATCAAAAAATAGATCAATGACGACTTCTACTTGAAACTCATTTGTATATTAAGAACTTAAATTAAAAGTCACGAGTTGATATGAGATCAGGAGAGTCCGAGTTAAGTGTATGCATAATAATCTATTAATCGAAGCCCTAGATGGTCTAACCCGCCTCCCAGAGGTGGTGACCACCCAATCAAAAGGCACCAAATATTACATTTTACTATCTTTCAATGAAATTTCATCCTCAAAATTCGGACTTATATTGCTGCATGAAAGCTTCCAACGGTTCAACTGATGTCCCTGTCTAGTTGGTCCCAACCATTATGTACCATCGTGTGAGAGACCCTCGACTGTCTGCGATATTTCCAACCTTCGTAATGCGCTGAACTGTTCTTCCAGTTTGGCGATGCCCTTGTTTCCTGTTGTCTCGTACGAGCATGCCGCGTAACTCATTCTTTTGGTCCAGCATGCTCTCTTGGTAGTTCTCACCCTTACCTGCTATGTGTGTGGATTGAGAGCAAGCAATGACAAATCAAGGATGAAAAATTGTAAATATTATTACTGCACAACTAAATGATGAAATCTTTAAAATAAAGCTGTCTCTCATAATGAAAGCTGGAGTCCTAAGTATGATTTTAAAATGCTTCGTCCGAGACCTCGTGTGGACCTCGGCATCCCTTGGACATAAAGCAACTAGAAGGTATTCCCTCCTTCTAGGGAAGATAAATATTGAAAACTGAGCAATAATATGTTTGTCCTCGACATCTATTGTTTGTGAGAATTCAGTCTTTTGACAAAATTTCATTAATAAGGAACTTGGAAAACAGCCTATCTTAGCAACTCCAAACTCTTATGCAAAGACGTCATTGAAGGATAACCCACAACGATCAATCGAATACCCATCGCGATAAAAGAAACATTTCAATTTTATTAGTTCGACAAGTTCTTACACTTGGTTTTCAAAAAGAAATTGCAATGTAGACATGCTAATACAATTGGGAGGTCTGACTAGTCCAATCGTTCTGTGGGGCCAAATTAGAAGGATTCACTTACGCTTCATCCGCTTCCTCTTTAGTCGCTCAATCTGATTTTAGACGTCCTCATGAGTAGGCCAAACCCAGGTTTTTGGGAGAGAGGGCAAGCAGGCATATCAATGATCCGGTTCAGTTTGGGGACTCCTAATACCTGAACCAAACTGAACATTAAAGATGCATGGTCATTCGGACCCAAACCGAAAAGACTGTTTGGTTTAGACTTTCGGTTTTTGGTGTCTTTTTCTTATGGGTCCCTCCTCCTCCTTCCATTGTTCCACCTTTCCTTCGGTTCACCTCATTCGAGACTACCACAAAAGTCGCAAAAACTGAGGCTAGATCCATCGATGACATGGTAAGGCCAGAACAAAATCTTCCCAAGTCATCGAAGGAATCAATGTTGTGTGGAGAAAAATCTGAGGCTCGATCTTTCGCCCTCAAGCTGGGACTGGAGGAGCAGATCGGAGGGGATGGTGCCAGTGCGGTTTGTGGTGGTCGGGGTGGAGGGTGGGCTGGGGCTGGAGGCGCGTATGGTGCGGAGCTGGTGAACGAGGTGGCCGCCATGGCCATTAGGAGGACGAAATGGGGTTGTTATCTGGGAGTAGACGAAGCGATGGATATGGCTTCTCTGAGACAAGTGAAAACCGGAAGGAAGAGTGAAAGCTAAAGGGCTTTTGCTGTGTTTCGGTTTGGATTGGATTTTTTTTTATAATCCGTACCGAACCGTTATGATTTCCGCTGAAGTATTCCAGTAAGTTGTGTTGTTCCTTCATCTTTCCTTCCAAATCTTTAGCCCATGTAATCTCCGCAAGCGAGCACTTTCTTTCAATATACATCCACATTGTTTTGCAACATATCAAGGTTCATCAGACCTCTTTTTTCCGGCGCCCACATCGGGGTATGGGCGCCCAAAGAGGCTAATGGCTCAGTTGAATTCAGGGTATCTACTGTTATAGTTTAGATATTTAGTTCTGTGGTTTGACTCAATTTATAGGCCACTGGTTGAAGTAATGATATTTGTTATCTAAAATTGATTAATAAATCAATTATTGGCCTTGGAGTCATTTTTGCCTTATAAACTCATGAGTGATAATGGATCAGCTGTCAAGCTTGTCGATTTGGTGTACCCTGTATTACTATTGATGTTAATTTGTGAGAGATATTTTAAATCAACATTCTTTTTATGTTGTTCTGGTAATATGTAATTGGGGTGCATAAAAAATGTTTTATTCTCTGTTATGAGAAGTTTCTGGTGTTACTGTGATCAATGATCTCATTGGAATCTGTTTTTCAGGTTCGTTGTGTGTGTGTCTATATATATATTTATGTATGATTAATTTTTATTAATGAATAAAACAATGTAATTAGCATGATATGTGATTTTGGTGATATGCTGCCCCTATTACTAAAGTTAAAATCACATGTATATGATGTATGTGAGGAGTAAAGTTTATCCCTGGTATGAGAGAATTTCAATGATTCAATTGAGTAGTGACTGCCAAAGTGGCACGCTTGATTGGGTTTGAGAAATTTCGGTCTCGTATGATGATTGAGATGTCTCCTGGTCTAATGCGTAGTCATACTCCCAAAGGAGATGATTATGTATTAGTTCATGCAGGGATACATGATAGTATGATGGATGAGTGACTGATTTTAATGATTCATATGCCCAAAGGTGATGAATTCATGAAATATTGGAATATATTCTCATAACCGCTATCATGTGGAGAGTGTATAACTACATGTCATGTATTCAGCTCAAAGGTAATTATATGATTATGGGTGTAACTCTCTAGATGTGTACTTGTATGTCAAGTTACACAATGCTCGCATGATGCTAATTATATACATTGCTTGGTTTTCAGTCACATTTTCTGTAATTAATAACTTCATTATTATTGATGTTTTTTATTGCTTCAAATTTTAAGTTATGGACATATGATTTTTTGCTTGAGAAAAGAGCAATTGAATTTACTTACTGTCCATGAAACGTTCCATTCTGGAATACTTGAAAATGGGTTTGTCTGCGGACTGCACTGCTATAAGATGATGGAAGCCTAATTGCTTGAAATTATGTCTTGTTTGATATTGAAATTAGGACACATCTGCAAAGATTGTATTTAAGTCATAATGACATATACATCTCGTATATGATTAAAAGGTTGTCAGGTTTAACAGTGCAATGAGTATTTTGGCAAGTATGACAATGCGAAATAGCTTAAAAGGTCATTTGTCAAATACTTGGTAGATTCTGGGGTGGTAATTTAATTACTATACCTAAAAATTCTGACAAAAATATTTGGTCGAAAGGCATAAATACACTATATTGAACATGGTGATGAGTATGATTAGTAAGATTAATTTATCTGGTCTTTTGTGGGCTGATATTATGAAAGCAACTTTTTCATATGCAAAAGGTGTCTCTTATCAAAGTTGTTTCATAAACTTCTTTTGAGTTATAGACTAGACATAAATTACTTGAATCATATGAAATTTAGAGGTGTTATGCAAAAGTGAGGTTATCTAATCCAATATTAAGTGCGTTGAAATTCAGATTCACTCGGAATTATTTTGTATCTTACCTAAATTGCTTAAAAGGGTATTGATTTTAAGACCCTAAAGAAGATACGATAATTATGGAATCACATACTCTAAAGTTTCTAAAAATTGATGTAATTGTAGAGGATAACTGCTCTTAGACTATTAAAGATAATAGTATGATGGAGGTTACTACTTTTTTTTGTCTTTACCTATACAGATAATTATGGAATCTTTTGTACCATAGACTAAACTTGTTGATGTTCAAGGTACTATTCTTGATATAGTTTATAATGAAATTTTTTAAACCTCTCAAGTGCAGCATGAATTGGTTGCATCTTTATTAAAGAGATTTGTTAGGGAAAGACAATCGGTTATATCATCATACTATATAATATATTTATGAGAGCATGATTACAATATCCACTACATGATTGTTTTAGCAACTTATATAAATGTCGTTTCTTGTTCTCAATTAAGTATGTGATTAAATGCCATAAAAAAATATAATAATATTTTCACTCTGAAAGAGGAGTGGATTGTTTATAGTGAAGAAATAATTATTTCTTTAAATATTCTTTCAGAGTGAACGTAGCATTAATAATTTATTTTTTGATGTAAAGTTACGCCGATAGATAGAAAATTTATATTGTGCAACTGGAAGATTTTGCAACAGATTCAAGTAAACTTGTGTGTTGTTATTTTGTTCAATTGGGAACAAAGTAATTCAATATACTGCAAAGTTAGTGGAAGGAAATTTATTTTTATTCATATTTTATATACGTGATATTTTGCTTACAAGTTGTGATCTTGAGACAAGTTATATCATTTGTATTGAGGTCTGTAAGGATTGTTTTTATGATATTATATTAGATTTTCTCGGAGGACATTTGCTGATTGTATATTGGAAATATTTAATATACATTATTGCAAGCCGGGAATTGCTCATGTTGTTAAGGGTGATGGACTAAATCTATCACATTGTCCTTATTTAGATATTGAGAAAATCTAATTAAATGGTGTACCTTGTGTCAGTGCACTTAACAGTATAATGTATGCTCGAATTTGCACTAGACTAAATGTTGTCTTTGTGACCGGACTCTAGGCAGATATCGGTCAAATCTAGGACATGATCAATGGGTTGATGTTAAGAAGATTTTAAGGTACTTAAAGAAGACAAGAGATTATATGTTAATTTATAGACAAGTTTAATTCTTGCAGTTAGTAGGGTATTTAGATGTTAACTTTGCTGGATGTTAGGATGATATAATATCCATAATAAGATATAGATTTATGTTAGTAGGAAGTGCAGTAAATAAAGTTTTATATTATCTTCTACTATGTATGCAATGTTAGTAACATTTTTTTAGGTTGTTACTTGGGCTATTAGGCTCCAAAACCTCATGACGGAGTTGATCGTTTTAACTTGATGGATAGACCCATACAGTTGTATTGAGATAACAAATTTGTAGTATTATAGATTTACTACAGAGGTCTCAAAGGGTCTAAATATATGGTGATCAAATATTTTTTATCATAAAGAAACGGTACAAAAATGTGACTTATAATATAACATATTTTCACAGATGATGTGGTTGCAAACCACTAACTAAAGGCCTACGCCCATGTGTATTTGAGTGACATGTCATTAGCATGGGCCTAGGAGTATCTTCGGATACTGTTATTTAGTGGGAGCTATTTTGGTCGTCCGTTGATAAAGGTTTTATCTGTGTTCGTTACACTTTGTAATTGTTTGATATGCATCAACTTTTGCATTCAATAAAATATTTTGAATGTGTTATTATTATGTTGAATACATATTAATAAAGTCTCAAGGGATTGTATAAACCTTGAGTGAAGGCTAGGGGCATCCGGGCATCCAGTTATTAGCCTTGTGCATATGTCTTGTGATACATAAAAAAAGGTTAACCATAAGGACAAGACATATGTGGGTTCATTGAAACCATAAAGCATTCTCTAGTGGCACAAGTTTTTGTGACACCTAAGGTAAGAGAATGGTGACTGACAAATGGGATCTCTCTATGAGAGATGTTATCCATTTGACGCACTATCATATTGAATCCATATCAATAAAGTTGAGAACATTCGTGACCATGGAAGGCTCTGTGTGTATAAACCTTGAGTGAAGGCTAGGGGCATCCGGGCATCCAGTTATTAGCCTTGTGCATATATCTTGTGATACATAAAAAAAGGTTAACCATAAGGACAAGACATATGTGGGTTCATTGGAACCATAAAGCATTCTCTAGTGGCACAAGTTTTTGTGACACCTAAGGTAAGAGAATGGTGACTGACAAATGGGATCTCTCTATGAGAGATGTTATCCATTTGACGCACTATCATATTGAATCCATATCAATAAAGTTGAGAACATTCGTGACCATGGAGGGCTCGTGTGTATAAACCTTGAGTGAAGGCTAGGGGCATCCGGGCATCCAGTTATTAGCCTTGTGCATATGTCTTGTGATACATAAAAAAAGTTAACCATAAGGACAAGACATATGTGGGTTCATTGGAACCATAAAGCATTCTCTAGTGGCACAAGTTTTTGTGACACCTAAGGTAAGAGAATGGTGACTGACAAATGGGATCTCTCTATGAGAGATGTTATCCATTTGACGCACTATCATATTGAATCCATATCAATAAAGTTGAGAACATTCGTGACCATGGAAGGCTCTGTGTGTATAAACCTTGAGTGAAGGCTAGGGGCATCCGGGCATCCAGTTATTAGCCTTGTGCATATGTCTTGTGATACATAAAAAAAGGTTAACCATAAGGACAAGACATATGTGGGTTCATTGGAACCATAAAGCATTCTCTAGTGGCACAAGTTTTTGTGACACCTAAGGTAAGAGAATGGTGACTGACAAATGGGATCTCTCTATAAGAGATGTTATCCATTTGACACACTATCATATTGAATCCATATCAATAAAGTTGAGAACATTCGTGACCATGGAAGGCTCTGTGTGTATATATACAGTTACCGCCATGATTCGGTGTTTAAGACTTTATGGGATAGGATTGACTATTAAGAATTATCTCTGGACCAAATGTGCGCACATACAACATGATTTCAATTAATATAGTCCAAGTGGGAGAATGTAAGTGTTTTCCTAATGTGAACTAAATTAATTGATATTGTAATTTATTGTTTTTACGGTTACCGTAAAACAGGATTGGTCTAATGTGAGATAAAAGGTTTCTTAATTAGTCTAATATGTGGCTGGCTAGTGTGGGTCGAGTTGAGCTTGGCCTGTAATGAGGGGGACTAGCTGGAAACTCTATAAATAGTGCTCAAGTCTCTCCTCTAACCATGATTCTCACATTATCCTCACCTAAAGAGCGTTTACCTAATGCTACATGCCGCTCATTGAGCCAGTGATATGGAGGGCAATATAGGAGAAGGACTTGCACGTGAAACATTGTGTTTCCGCTTCCGCTTCAAGAACAATGGATTCCTTAAAAATTATGTATGTTCTTGTGTTATCTTTCCTTCCAAATCTTTAGCTCATGTAATCTCCGCAGGCAACAATTGTATTAGGCATTCCTAACCTCATCCATGTTCTTGTTCTGATTATGCATGTTCTTGTTCTGGTTATGGAGATCTTGAGGTTATGCAATTTACGTCCAACACCTTCATCTTTCCTTCCAAATCTTTAGCCCATGTAATCTCCGCAGGCGACAATTGTATTAGGCGTTCCTAACCTCATCCACTTTCTTTCAATATACATCCACATTGTTTTGCGACATATCAAGGTTCATCGGGAAGAGATCTAGTTGAAATAAGCCTGGCCTTAAAGGTGGTGGAAGTATTTATAAGGGGCCAAACTATCAAGTAACCTTGAGCGTTTAATAGGATGTATACAAAGTGTGTTCCATAAAAGGAATCAGGTTATCCGACTCCGAATTAAGGCTTGTTTTAATTCACTTTGTCAATATTGGTTGGGCGGGGCCGGGGGATGGTAGGCGCGGGGGAGAGAGTCCAAAACTGATCTTGAGGGTCCAAATGAGCCTAGGGCCCTTTTGTAATTTTCAGGTCAAATTGCATAAGAAAAATTCATGATCTTGCTTATGTCTAAGTTCTTTTTTTTTTTTTTGATGACTCGGGAACCCCCGTACAGCTGACAGCCGGCGAGGTAAACCCGGGGTGATGCTAGCAGATGACCCATCACTCCGACGTCACACTTAAAATCCCATGCGGCCAACGAGATTCGAACTCCTCTTCTCCTCGCAAAGGATCATGGGAGCTATATTCAATTGGGCTACCGTAGGCGGTGGTTTATGTCTAAGGTCTTTTTTTTTTTTTTGATGACTCGGGAACCCCTACTTATGTCTAAGTTCCTAATTTCTAAATACGAATAATTCAATGAAGAGCAGGACTGCAAGACCAATCTGGATCATTTTGTTTAAAGGTCAAAATCCGATATTAATAGCCAACTCAATGCAAAATTTTCAAGGAAGGCGGAAGGGATTGGAATAAAAAAATTTAGTATCAACAAAGGACCAAATAATTTATGGCATTAGTCAAATTTATTGCAACTATCAAATCTTCGAGGTAACATATCGAATTTTTTATTACGAAACTATCTTCATGATCCAAGGTGAAACCTATTGCCGTGAGTGATTGGGGGATACTTCAGCAAAATCCAATAAATATTTGTCGAGTGAAAATTTTCTTACCTAATTCGCTTGATGACTAGGCTTTGATTGCTAAGTTTATAATATGGAAGATCAGATCACGTCATTTCTTAGCAGAGTGGGACAGTTCTAAAAGCACTTCCCATTTTAAAAATCTTGCACCTTTCTGACGAAGATGCAAAGGCGTATTTTAACCAAGAGAAATGTTGAAAACTAATGTTGAAAACTTCAGAAAACTTTGAACAATCTTTAATGTCCAGCAAAGTTATCCTTACGCTAACTATACCTTATTAAACAAAGTTTGTTATCGAGTGTCATTAATTCTAAATATGCTAACTAAATATATTTCTGTTTTCAAAAAATGATTCTATATATTATGAGAAAAGGGAAAATTCCAAATAAGAGTTCAAAGTGCTATCAATTTCTCAAATAAAGGCTTGAAATAAACCTTGTCTTTAATAGAGGCTTGAAGTATTCTTAATTTCTCAAATAAGAGTTTGAAGTAGACTTTATTTCAAATTAAGTATTGAAGTGGCCATATCAAACTCAAAAAATGACTTGACCTCACTAGTTGGTCAAGGGCATTTCCATCCTTTACATTTTTTTAAAAAAAATTTTCTTCCCTTTTTTCTGTTTTTTCTCCACAAAAGAAACTTAAAATAGAAAAAAAAAAGGCTAATATACACAAACACACACAAGTGAGAGGGTTGGCAACTCTCCCCTGCCTATGGCAGCCGCCCCATCATCGGTGGGGCGTTGGCTGCAAGTGGTAAGACTAGCCTTCCCGCCTAGTTTTTTTCCTTTATTCTGAGTTTTTTTTCTTTTTTTCTTTTTGTTTTATACTTTTTTTAAGAGAAAAAAAGGAAAAAAATAAAGAAAATAAGGAAAGAAAATAAGAAAAGTATGAAGGATGGAATGCCCTTAACTAGCTAGTGAAGTTATGTCCTTTTCTAAGACTGACATAGCCACTTTAAGCATTTATTAAAACAAAGTCCACTTCATGGTCTTTTTTTTTTTTTTTTTTGAGAAAATTATGGCACTTTGGTTCATTTTTTTTTTTTGATAAATTGAGAATATTTTAGGCCCTTATTTTGAATTTTCCTTATGAGAAAAAACAATACATTGAATACCTTAATTTTTCCTTTTTGAAAAGAAAAAGAGCACTGTAAATTTTCCTTAGTTGCAATGCGTAATATATGTTTCACGAGACACTTTAATTAAATCTATTAAGTAATAGTGAATTCTCAAATTATAGAAAAAAATAAAGAAAATTCATTTCAAATAGATTTTCATGAGCCGCGTACAGCACTAATTTCGGTAAAATAAATTAATATTTATAACGGATGTGACTTGAATATGATAATGCTACAAAGTGGAGACAACACTCATTGACTTTCTCCTTTTAATCTCAACGAAAGTGGAATACTCATTAGGCTTAGAATTTTATCTGTTCTCCTACGAACTAATGTATTTGACCAAGTAGAGTACAGTTGCAATTGCAGCCAATCAAGCTTTATAATTACTAATGGCCCATCGAGAATATGATTAAGTACTGAAAATTAAAAAGCTCAGCACTCAATGAGTTTAAACCTTATCGGATGATTAAAACTAATGTCAACGCAAAAATTCTATTAAATCAGGAAACTTCCTTAACGTGGTAAGTGGGTAGGGGTTACTTAACTTTTTAAGTAGAAAGAAGTAATTTATGGCAACGAGAATATTGTCAGTTACAAATCAACCTAAAATAATCACAATTTTATGTATGGTAAAAAATATATATTATGTTCAATGATCAATATTTCAATTACCTATTAAATAAATTTTTATTTCTACTTTTAAAACTTAAATTTGCCAGGCACCTAAAATTCATTGCTTAAATTCTTGATACCTAATTTCAACTTTATCCAGTCAGCCTTCAGTAAATAGATTATATAAGGAATTTTACTCTAATAGTGGGGTCTAATCAGCCCCACCCACCACCTTCTTCCACAAAGAAGAATATGGAGCCTAAAAAGCAATATCTAGAAGGGGGGAAACATGAATATCTAGAAGCAATGAAAGTTTTGACAATGGGAGTGTTGACTAGGCGCACCAAGGAGCTGTGTACCTTATTCGAAGGAGAGCTTAAGTTTGAATTCGTCGACATTATTAGCAATGTAGAAATTTTTTCGCCTCACACCTGAAAAGAGAACCGAAGGACCACTCTTTAAGAGGTTCTAACGTTTTCCACTCCCCTCGGACGCTACACCAAACTCTTCTGATCTAGTCACATCTCCAACCTTTGATCCTCATTTAATTAATTGAGGTACTTTGACGGGACCAAAGTTTACCCATTTAAGTCGGGTTCCCTTGTTATAAAAAACAAATGCTATGAGGATAAAAAGGAGTAACGATATGCATAGTTCCAGAACTTTATTTCAATAATAATGGGGTCGATACAATTTGTTTATTTAACTTTGTCCAAGAACTTTGACCGAATTGATTCAATTGGCAAAATGTGAAAGGCTTAGTACTCAATTGGCATAATTAGAAATTTAAGACTACATTCACAAAAATGCAATAAATTTATGACTTTTGAACAATTTTCCCCATATACTTTTTCAACATGGACTGCTCTATTAGCATTTATTGGCCCTAAATAACGATCTAGACTACCACCTCATTTTCCCCAATTAGAAAATGTTTTTGTTCCTTTATATATTTGACATGGAAGCCATATGTAAGTCACGTACATGCCAGCCTAGCGAATCTACATTAAGTTAACGAAACTATGTCCACATCAATTAAGTGTTAGGATTTTCAATGGAAATATTACTTTGCCTGGAATTATAAAAGTTCAACGAATTTATTAAACAAAAAAGATCATAGATCACATTAAAAATTGAAAAAATGTTCAGTATCATTATTCCTACTTTTTATGCACAAACAAAATCTGGCAACTTAAAGTTTCGAACTAAATTTCCAAACTTGGGGAGTAAGTGTGTAATTGAGTTGAGTCAACAACCAATTCGATGATTGAGTCTGACTCAAATCAAATGGTTAAAGGTAGATAATTGATTTACGTAAGTTTTCAATAAGCTTCACCTTGACTCAATTAGATAATGGTTCTTTCTCAAAACTCACAATAAAACCCAAACTCAAGCTGGAATCATTAAAATACGCTATAATTGAAAACTAGTACTATATTTATTAATTCATATTTATTAATGAATTTTTATTGAAATATATAAAAATTGAATCACTCTGTTAGGCTCACGAGCTATTATTTTTAAGCTTGAGCTAGAGTCGATTAATTAGTATTTGAGCTAATTGAACTCAAAAAGAATCAAGCCGAGCTTGAGTAATCAGCAAGTCTAACTCAAATAGCACGTGAGCTTGACTGAGTTGCATGCTTATCGCCAAACATGGGAATCTAGAAGTTCTTCTCAAACAAAAAGACACGTTGATATGGCTAAGTCAAGCAAAATAGGAACTCAGCCAATGGCCGTCTAAAGTTGATATTGGTCATAGAATATGATTTCAGCGTTGAAGTCTAGTTTTCTTGTTGCGCACCACTAGCCAATCTCAGTATTTATGACTATTTACATGGCAGCAATTCATTGGCAGAGAATCACACCTTCAAGATTAATAATATTTCATTAGCAAATGCCGACCAAAGCTATTTGTTTCAATGAAGAAAGCCAGTTCTTTCCCATAGGAACATGAATCACAATAACTTACACATGATTGGAAGGCAAACATAGATGCGAATACATATCCACTAACAGCATGCTAATATAGTTTATGAAAGGTTGAAAATGTTGATACATACATACATACATACATACATACATACATACATACATACATACATATATATAGGCAAAAACATAGGGGTAGGCCTAAGTTGCTAACCATCGACAAATGGAAATCAACCACCGATATGCTAGAATTTAAGACCACCACAAAACCAACAAACATATTAGAACCATAAATCTTTGCACTACATAACAATGTTTAATGGTAGCATTTCGATTAATCACCCATCAGTCAATGCGAACTAGAGTCACTTCAATCACATCCATGGTATTCATAAATTTTTGCCTAAGACCTGCACACTTACACCTTAGAATGCACTTGCTCCTATATTTGGCCTCCCCTTGAATGCAAGTATCCTTCTACAACAATATAAACTCTACTCCATTCTACACCTTGACTTCACCAAGTTTGGCAAGAGACAAAACTCTGCCCATCTAACTTCCAATTAATCACTTTGGCCCAACCAAACTTAGCGAAAGTGCATTATTTGTCACATCGATAGATGAGTCATATGTGACATTCTTGCTTTAAAATATTCACCAGCTACCCATCTATACATATTCGACCTATCCAATCTAATCAACTATTGATTTTGATACCACTTGTTGAGAATTAACAACAAAAACCTAAAGTCCTTGACAAAAGGAATCCCCAAGGGAGAACCCAAGCTTGAGCCTGACCTTCACTGAAAAATTTAAGACAATTCCATTATGAACCCAAAATATGTTGACCTAACCTTAAAACATTGAAAATTCATTTAAACATCCTCACATGTGCACCTCAATTTGGAGTTTTATGATGCTCTTATATTATAGGGCAAATACCAACAAAAAACCCTAAACCATACCCATTGTGACACAAATACCCCTTTTTCTTTTTTTTTTTTTTTTCTTTTCTTCCATAAACTTGTTCACCAAGATACAAATGCCCCAAACTTTTCGTTTGGTAACCCAGGGAACCCCATGCCTAAAAAACCATAAACTTGTTCCCACCACCAGATACAAATGCCCCCAACGCCTTTTTTGTACCAAGAAGAATTCCAAACTTATACATCTATGTCATATATATCCCCTATTTCAATTACATCCAAGTTATATTTGTTATATTGGAGGCACGGACACCTAAAGTGCAAAAATAATGAGACACTTAAGTATTAAAAGTTTGGAAAATTACACTTAAGTGTCAAAATCGGAGCAAAATTTATCAGTTAAGTGCCAACAGTAAAAAAATCCGGCCAAAATACTGACATGGGGTTTTTTTGACAAGACAAGTGCAAAATAACATTATTTTGCATGCTAATGTGGCTAGATAAGTCAAAAACAATATCGTTTTGCATATTGATGTGGCTAGATAAGCCAAAAAAGATGTTGTTTTGCATTGAATTTGAATTTTAATATAAATATTAATTAAACTAAAGTTAAAACTAAATTATTATTAAAAAAAAGTAAGAAAAAGCCCTTGCACAACACCTTCTGCAACTTTTTTTAAAGTTTTTAATTTAATTTATTTAATATTTATATTAAAATTCAAATAAGAGGCAAAGCAACATTGTTTTTGTTATTCTCTATTGACTAAACTCTTTGGTGAGCCATGCAAGGCTAGTTATATTATTAAAAAAATGCCACATATGATTTCTAACACCTATCATTAGAGTTAGTCTTAAATGTCTCATTTTTCAAAGAAAATGGCACTTATGTGTATCTTTCTAATTTTTGGTGCTTAAATGGCTCCCCGTGCCAAGTTTTTGCACTTGCATTATACTTTTGTTATCATATTGATATAAGTTCAGATTTTTTTTATGACACAAGAAAAAAGTTTAGAGTATTTATGTGACCATAAGATAGTGTAAAGCTTTTAGTTATACAAAAAAAAAAAAAAAAAGAAGAAGAAGTTAAGGGTAGTTGTGTTACAGTGGCCATAATTTGGTTTTTTTTTTTTTTATTTTTTAATATATTAACCCTAGATATCAAGGATGATTATGTTGTCTTGACTAGCAACATAAGTAATTCTCAGTCATTCATGATCGGATGACATTAAGAAAATGTAGAGCATGCATTAGTGTTGTTGATCAATTAGATTGTGCAACTCACCATAATAGCGAGATTAATAGGGAAATGAAATAACAAGATTAAGGTGGTTCAATTTGAATTACCGAGACCTATGTTCATGGAAAGAGTGAGAGTGGTAAATCTACCTTGAATAAGGAGGTTACACATTTGAAATAAAGCCTCGCTTAACGTCACACGCTGAGCTTTCATCGATGTCATTAGGTCCCCATGACTTTTATTTTTTAGCTGGAAGCATGGTATTTCCTTATATTTTAGATTTCTAGTGGTAAGCGGAAGAGTGATCTGCTTATGTTTGACACAATCTTTTACAATGATTTCATGTAAACTCGCAAAAAGAACCAGAGGAACACTCTTAAGAGGTTCTAAAGTGTAATCACATAAAAATTGATTTAAACCAGACTTTAGAAAACGTTCTGATTGAAAATGCAATGCAATCTAGGTGCTTTCTCGAGAGGCTGGGGACTCCAATTTATACATTGGATGGCTTCTGGGCATTTCCCTTCGGCCACAACACCAAACTCCTTCTATGTACTCTACATTACTTCTCCGACCTTCGATCCTCATGTAATTTATTGAGGTACTTTGATGAGACCAAAGTTTACCTATTTTAAGTTGGGTTTTCTCACCATAAAAACAAATGCTATGAGGATAAAAAGGAGTAATGGCATGAGTAATTACTAAACCTTTTTTTCCAATATTTAATTTGATACTTTTTATTTGTTCAATTTTATCCATAACCTCTTAAAAATCCACTACATATAGTCCTTCCTTAAAGTATATCCACATATCATATGTACCCTTTTGATGTGGACTACACTATTAGCATTTATTGGCCCCAAATAACGATCTAGACTACTATCTTATTTTCCCTAGCAAGCAAATCTTTTTGTTCATTTATTCTCGGTGTCAATGATAACCCTTCTGTTTTAGAAATCAATTTCTATTCTAAAAATAGATTATTTTATTTATACTTCCCATACGAGTTTCTGAGCAAAAGAATCAAGTAGCATTTGAGTAATCTAAATCAAACTTGAATAGCTCAAGAGCTTGAGCGAGTTACATTCTTATTTCCAAACATAAGAATCTAGAAGCACTTCCCAAACCTAGAAAACACGTTGATATAGTTAAGCAAAATGGGTACTCAGCCAATGGTGGTCCAAAGTTGATATTGGTCATAAAATACGATCTCAGTGTAGAAGTTCAGTTTTCCTGAGGCGCTCCACCAGCCAATCTCAGTTATTTATGACTATTTACGTGGCACCAATTCATTGGCAAAGAATCACACTTTCAAGATCAATAATATTTTATTAGCAGATGCTGACCCAAGCTAGTTGTTTTACTTTAGAAAACTAGTAATAACTTGCCCATGATTGGAAGGCAAACATAGATGCAAATGCACATCCACGTATAACAACGCACAAGTCTCTTAGAACCATAAATTTTTGCAATACATGACAATGTTGAATGGTAGCATTTTGAATAATCACCCATCAGTAAATGACAACCAGAGTCACTTCAATTGCACCCGTGCAATTCATGATAAGGGTGCAATAGCAAGGTTAATTTTTGGGGGTCTAAGTCGCAACAGCTATCCAGGCACAAAGGAGGAGGAGAGGGTCCACTGAAGCATTGTCGAGAGAGAGTGAGAGTGACGACAGTTGAGCAGCATTTTGTCTATAAAAACCCAACACGCGCATTTGGAGTTCCTCGTGCACAAACTGAAAGTTACAACTCACCAAGTCACTCCAATTGTGTCCTAGGCAGTACCCAGATCACGACTATGGCCAAACAAAACCAATTCTCATTCCTCACATCAGCTGCTCTTTTGGTCATCATAGTTTCTGTTTCGGAAACGCTTTGTCGCCCTCTTGAAGAGGAACAGTTGTTAAAGCAACATGAGGAGTGGATGGCAATCCACGGGCGTGTCTACAAGGACGCAGCCGAAAAGGCAAAACGGTATGAGATATTTAAAGAAAATGTTAAGCGCATCAACGCCTTTAATAATGGTAAGGACGTGGGGTATAAAATGGCTGTGAATAAGTTCGCAGACCTAACTAATGAGGAGTTCCGCGAATCCTACACCGGCTACAAGAGGAGGCCCACAAGGGTCCTGTCCTCTGGCGAAGAAAAACCGTTCAAGTATGCGAACTTCACCATCATTCCAGCTGCCTTAGACTGGCGAACCAAGAAGGCTGTGACACCTGTTAAGGATCAAGGCAACTGTGGTGAGTGGAAAATCAAAACTTGTTCTGCGAAAATGTCAAAATTCTCATGTTGTACTCAAGCTGTTGAAAAGAGGCAACAATTGTGCATATAGCAGCTAACAATATTATCTGTAATTCACTGTTACATTCCTTTTACACCCATCATACTACATGTGTACATATGTCTCTTTGTAATTCATTTTACTATCTCCTTTTGCAGGAAGTTACTGGGCATTCTCGGCTGTGGCAGCTATGGAAGGGATTACCATGATCAAGAAGGGGAAGTTGGTGCCACTCTCGGTGCAAGAACTCGTGGATTGTGATGATAACGATGATGCTTGCATAGGCGGGCTCATGGACAGTGCCTTCAAGTTCATTGTAAGCAATGGTGGCCTCACGACTGAGGCGAACTATCCTTACCAGGGAATGACGGGACCTGCAATGCGGCCAAGACGGCAAAGCCTGCAGCCTCAATAACTGGGTATCAGGATGTGCCGGCCAACAACGAGAAGGCCCTCTTGCAGGCCGTGGCAAACCAGCCAGTCTCGGTGGCAATTGAAGGGGGCGGGTTTGATTTCCAATTCTACTCAAGCGGCGTGTTCACAGGCTCATGTGGGACCGACATCGACCACGCGGTCACGGCAGTCGGGTATGGGAAGACCTCTGGCTCTGGCGGGACCAAGTATTGGCTGATGAAGAATTCGTGGGGCACCGGGTGGGGAGAGAAAGGGTACATGAGGATCCAGAAGGATGTGAGCTCTAAGGCTGGTCTCTGTGGTCTTGCCACGGAAGCTTCTTATCCAACTGCATGAAGAAAGAAGAAAATGAAAAAATAAATTATGAGTCTATATATGTATGAAATGTAGTCTAGCGTCTCTGTAAAAGAAGCAAGTGTTAAGTGACAGTACGTCACTAGGGTTGGGGTGTCCTACAACAGAAACTAAATGTTGTAAGCAAAATTAGGGGCCTGCCACTAAACTTGGTTCGAAGTGTTTGAATAAATGTGTGGGACAAGATAAAAGAACATAGTCCCGTGAATGAGTGGAACAGTTTCGTCAGCATAATTTTATAGTACTGAATTGTCCCAACAATAGGAATTTAGTTATTTCGAGCAATTTTGTCAGCATCAGCCATTTTGTCTTATGAGAGGCGTGGCCCGTGGCCAGCACTAGCAAGGACAATTATTTGTAATTTTATTTTTTTCAACTTTTCTATCCTTTTTTATCTCGGAGAGCAACCACATGTGAGGGCCAGCAAGCATGGTCGGTGAGAGCCGTCACCTTGCCCAAATTTGATTTGACTGAACTCAAATTACAATTATCCTCATGGATTTGAAGGTTTTCCAATTAATTGAAAGTCTGATCCAAATTGATTTGCATATTTATCGGGTGAAGCTTAAAACCGCTTAATCTGGATCGGGATTGAGTTACACCTAGCTCTTATCCATGGTCAATATTCAGCTCGAAGCATGGGGATCTTCTTTCTTCGGACCAGACGTGTGCACCCCCTTGAGATTCATCAGCACTGCCTGTGTTTTTATCCTCATGTGAACACCATCCACCTATCATCCTCCTCAATATTCATTCTTATCTTCAAGCAATAATATCTATGGCTCCTTCTTATGTTTTCACGCACCTTCTACATTAAGTTTCAACCCTCGATGTCCTTTCCCCAATAATCAGCTTCTGAACTTATCTTTACTCTGTTCTCCTCTCTAAACTTGTTCAAAAATTCCATAAATTCCTGTAAATTCAACTTAATTGCTTGTGAAGAATTTGGAATAGTTGATTGTGTAATATGGTATTCCTATACCACCACATTCTAGTGCATATAAGGTGAAGAGCTTGCAATCTAAGCCCATTTTTGTGCAATTCCACCCTTGGTCAAGGAACTGGTTTATCATCTCCTCTCGTGAAGTTCCAAGCAGATGGTGATACCCCCATGAACTTTGTTTCCATAAAATCTGAATCAAGGGGCATAGGCCCGTTTGGTTTGGTTTTGGGGGAATGTTTTTGGGAAAATACAAATATCTTTGAGCTAAAGAGGTTCTTTGAAATGCAAATAGTGTTTGGTGAATTGTAATTTTAAAGTGTATTGAAAAATAACTTTGGATTAAATGTTAATTGGTAAAAATTGTATTTGTAAAGGACTTATTATTAAATAAAAAAAGATATATATATATTTTTTTATATATATATATTTTGGAGTTTAGCCACCGACAACCAAATCTGGCCACCGAACGGCTAGATCTAGCCACCAAATGGCCTCGCTAAGGTCACCCACCTCAAGCAAGGCTGCCTAAGGTCACACGATGGCATTGCCTAGGTTGCACAATTCAGGCCAACAGTCACCTAGGTCACGCAACCCAGGTGTTGCCTTAGGTCCAACAATGGTCGTTGGGGTCAGGCAACCCCCAGGTGGTGGTTGCTGGTTTGCACGACCCCTTAGTTGGTGGTCGTCGGCCTCCAATTGGCTTCCTATAACGTGAATGAGATGGCAGGAAATTACAAATGAGATGGTGGGAAGTTAAAGAAAATACTGCTCCCACCTCTGCCCATCAGGGGGGAAAACTGCTCAAATATGACAGTTAGCACCATCTTCCACCACTCCAAATTTGCAGATCAGACCCCACCAATCACGCGACTTCTTCATCTTTCACGGGCCAAACCATCTTCACCCGTTCTTGGATCTTTATTTCCTTCGTATACGCCACTTATATCAGGCACGAGACACTTTCCGACCACCATTCGTTGCTGCTGTGGATTGTCGTGCCAATGGAGTTGTCCGGTTCAATCAAGTCCATTCGGGTTTTGTTGTTCCTGAACCTCTGGAGTTGTAAGATTGCCTCCACCGCGCGTGGTTGACACTGACTTGCCACATCCCCGTCAGGTAATTTCTTCTCCAAGTGAGATTTGGAGCTGATCGAGTGCACGAATTTTCCTCTCTGATGTATATCTTCTGGATTTGTGAGTTAACTTGAACTTAGGCATAAGCAAGCTGAGTTATTGCACTTGCTGTTTGAAGCCAAATCATCGCCATCACTGAACTGTAGAACGGCGGTTGCCTCATGGTTGCCATCGCTCTTCACAAGCCTCCACCCTAAACCATGCCACCGAGTCGTTGATCTAATGCAGTCATCAGTCAGGTATAGATTGTAGCTTATTTCCGAGCAGGTTTTTGATAGCAACCGATTGTGAGGTTTGCATACTGGAATAGAAGAGGAGCTAAGCCCAATTGGTGTCGAATTAGTAATGCTTGATCTTAAGTGGATTACATGCCTATTGCAAGCACAGAACTGAGCAGAATTAATGTCAAATTCTTGCTGGCCAGATTTAAATTGTAGTTTGATTGGATTATGCATCGTGAATTTTGAGCTTATTTAAGCCTAGTGGCGTTATTAGGTAACATATGTGGGTGAACACTTGATCGAACCTGAACTTGGAACATTGGAATTAAATATTACTATTTTTTCTGTCCATGTTGGGATTTTTATCAACAGCTTTGTTAGCATAATACTTTTTGGGATACGGTGAGATTAGCAGTTTGTTGTAAGCCACAAATTTGCGAAAAAGTGAGCCCCATAATATTTTATAATTATTTGTTATTTAGTTTTTTATGATTTAGAATAGACTATCATTTTCACATAGATTAAAGACTGTTACCAAATTATTTTTCTTTTATAAATATACATTTTCCTAGGATACTTTAGATCTTGTCGTCACATTTAATTTCACATTTGCATTGCACATAATTGCTTTTCATTAAGAGTCATTCATGCCATGTTGATGTTATAGACATTCATAATACTCACAATTTGCATGTTAGAAGAATGTTTAATATAATTTGAAAGTCCAACTCAAAAATTAGGTTGTATGTACATAAATAGCATGTAAACCAATGTTGGAGTGGGTGGATGCATATATGAAATAAGGGAAACTTGGCTCTAATTTCATTTTAAGCTTAAGTTGTTAGATGGAGGAAACCACGTGTATAAAAAGCACATAAACCAAATTGCAAAGGCTATCAAAGGATGACCAAAGCTGGTAGGTGGTGGAAGAATTTTTAAGAGGCCGGAATGATTAACCTCAATAGATGATCAAGGCCACCAAAGGCAAGGAGTTGGTGGCAAGACTTCTCAAGGTAACTTTCTTAGCAATCACAAATTGCATTTGGATGGAATGTAATCGTAGACATCTCCAAAACAAGTCAAATATGTCTGCATCATCATGGCTAAAATTCGTAAGCTTGTCATAGGGCAAGCTTCATAATTCAAAAATTTAAGACTTTCCTAGATAAATGTAATATTGACTAGCATATAGAGACTTCCTCACTCCATTTTCACATTCGTAGTTATCTATGTAATGTTGGGGAATGCCCTTAAACTTCTATACATCATCTTATAAATCATACTTACATCAAATCAAGAAAAAGAAAACCACATTGTCAAGCGACGTACTGGTAAAATATTTCAACGACCATTGATTTGGACTTCTGCACATAGGAAATTGAATCAGGAATGTTTACATATCTTGAAAATTTGATATCTGGATATATATGGGTGTCCTTATTTAGACACATTTCGTACATCTTTGCATATTATGATAGGATTGGGCATTATTTTTGCATAATTACTCATGACATGTCAGAATAATTAGAATTTTCCATAAATAATTGTTTTAGTGCAAATCTTGGTTTTTCATTTGCATTATGATTTAATTGTCATATTTACACATTTACTTTCATAAATCACATGTCATTTAATGAAAAATGTAAATAATCAGATCTCGCCTTGGTAACTCTAGATCACATCTTCATTGAAGAATTCACAAAAATTTAGGGGGTGCAGTTAGGAAATTTTAGATTTGTTTGCACATTTTCTTGATACATATATGATTAGCTCTCTAGGGACTGCATTTCATTATAGATCACATTACGTCAAATGAACGGGGGAAGGCGCGGGGGAGAGAGAGTCCAAAACTGATCTCGAGAGTCAAAATCAGCTTAGGGCCCTTTTCTAACTTTCAAGTCGGATTGCATAAGAAAAATTCATGATCTTGCTTATGTCTGCGTTCCTAATTTCTAAATACGAAGAATGCAATGAAGAGCAGGACTGCAAGACAAATTTGGATTATTGCTTAAAGGTCAAAATCCGATATTAATAGCCAACTCAATGCGAAATTTTCGAGCAATGCGGAAGGGATTTTTGGAGTAAAAAACTTTAGTATCAACAAAGGACCAAACATTTTGTGGCATTAGTCAAAATTATTGCAACTATTATTTTCTTCAAGATAATAGATCTAATTTTTCATCACGAAAACTGTCTTCATGATCCAAGGTGAAACCTATTGTCGTAAATGATTGAGACATACTTCAGCAAAATTCAATGAATATTTGTCGAGAGAACCTTTTCCTACTCAATTCAATGGATTACTAGGCTTGGATTGCTGAGTGTCTAATATGGAAGATCACGTCATCTCTTAGCATGGTGGGACAATTCTAAAAGTACTTCTCATTTAAATCCATTAACAAATCTTGCACCTTCCTGGCAAGACGCAAATACCTATTTTAACTTCTAGAAATGATGGAAAACTTCGGAAAATTTTGAACAATCTTTAATGTCAAACAAAGTTATCCTTAGTCTAACTATTCCCTATTAAACAAGGTTTGTTATCGAGTGTCATTAATTCTAAATATGCTAACTCCATATCTATTGGTTTTCAAAAAATGATTCTATACATTATGAGAAATGGAAAATTTCAAATAATGGTCCAAATTGCCCTCAATTTCTTAAATATAGGCCTGAAGTAATCCGTGTATCTAACAAATGCGTCTTTAGTTTCTCAAAAAAAAAAAAAAAAAAAAAGAGACTTGCAGTGGATGTTATTTCAAATAAAGCCTTGAACTAACCATGTCAGTCTCAAAAAATGACCTGACTTCACTAGTTGGTCAAGGTTATTTATATCCTTTACATATATATATATACACGCACACGCACATATACACACACACATATATATATATACATATATATATATATATTTTTTCTTCCTTTTTATTCTTTCTTTTTTCCTTTTTTCTACTTTTTTTTCCCAAAATAACTTAAAATAGAAAAAAAGACTAAATTATATTCCTATTTATATAAAGGCGGGAGGGTTCACAACCCTCCCCTGCTTGTGACTATCGCCTCATCATCGTTGGGTGTCAGCCATAGGTGGTAAGGTTGGGCCTTACCTTCCCACTAGGGTGGCAAATGGGTGGGTCGGGTCGGGTATGGGTTGGGTCGAAAATGGGTCGACCCATATTTCACCAATTTAACCCGTTTTGACATATATTTTTGTAGTGTAAATCTAGTGATCCATACCCGACCCAACCCGTATTTGACCTATACTCGACCCGACCCATATTGCTAAAACCTACTTATTGTTAAAATATTTTTATGCAATACAAATTTTTAACAATTTTTATAATTGCAAAAAATTTAATGGAAAATTTTTATAATTTTTTTAAAATATATTTTTTTAAAATCGAATTTTTTAAATATATTTTTAATTACTTTATTTTCAAGAATAAATCATTTTTGATTTTAATAATTATTTTTACTTTTTCTCTTTTCTCTTTTTTTTTTTCTTCTTCTTCGACCGGCCGTTGGCCACAACGACGGCTGGTGACCGACCACAGGCGAGATCAAGCTCGCCGACAATGGGTGGGGCTCGATCTTGTCGATCCGGCAAGGTCAAGGCCCCGCCCAACACCGGCGAGCTCGAGCTCTCCATTACACCCATGCCATCTTCTTCTTTGGACCTCACTGAAAGCTCTTCCTTCTTGGTGTTTCGCCGGCACAGCCCGCCCTCAACCCGTAAACCATGCTTCGGTGACACTCGAACGTGTCGACCTCGACCAAGAAAGGGAGGCAGTGACGGCCAAGAATAAGACGACACGATGAACTGACGATCTAGGAGACAAGCACTCTCAACACAAGCTTAGATCTAGTTTAGACATTTCGTCGAGCGGGTGGTGCACGCAACTGGAACGGGGGACTCTCGACTCGAACGGTATCGAAACTGGTGCCAGCTCTCTCAACATAAACCAGAACACACATGACGGCATGACGAGAGATGGTCAGTGGCCGGAGCTCGCATGAACCAAACGGCTACGATCTTCGACTCAACATGCCCAAAAAAGTGGACATAATAGAGTTGGGGGAGGCTCACTGGTTTGGCTTAGGGAGCGTCGGCTGAGTAGGGTTGTTGGATGGAGCTCGCACATGACCGAGGTGTCAGCTAAAGCCCTTTCTCTCGGATCTCCTTTGATTTCACTCTTAGCCGACTTCTCTCACTCTCTACCTCAGCCTCTCCGATCCCTCCTTCTTTGACCATTGCCCTCAATCCTCCTCACAGATGCCCCTTTTCAGATTTCCCTCCTTCGCCTTCAACCGAGCTCATAGCCCCCTCCGACCTCACCAAATCTGGCGAGATCGAGCCTCGCCTGACGTTGGTGAGGCCGAGCCTCGCCGAATCTAGCTAGGCTCGAGCTTGCTGGCATCGGGTGGGGCTCGATCTCGTAAAATCTGGCGTGGCCAAGGCCCTGCCCGACGTCGGCGAGCTCGAGCCTTGCCAAATCCGACTAGGCTTTGCCTCGCCGTCATTGGCGACCTTCAAGGGAGTGGTGGAGGCGAGCCTTAAAGGCGGGCAGCGGAGGCGACTCGGAGGCAAGCGGCAGTGGCGAGTGGCGGAGGCAGCTCGGAGGCGAGTGGCGGATGTGGTTCGAGAATGGTTCAGTGGCTGAAGAAGGTGAAGGTTGAAGGCGAAGGTCAAAGGGTCAGCAACTGAGGAAGTTCATGTCTTTTGGGTTTTAAAAATGGGTCGACAATGGATCTGAACATGTGACCCATTTTCGACCCATATAAAACTAAACTTAAAATGGGTCGAATGTGGGTTATGGCCCATTACAACCTCATAACCCACATACGACCCATTTGTGAAAAATATGGATGCAAAATGGGTCCACCTCTACTTCCTGCCTAGTTTTTTTTTTCTTTATTTTGTGTTTTCTTTAGACTTTTTTTAATCTTTTTAATAAAAAAATGAAAAAAGGAAGAAAAAAAAAAGGAAGGATGCGAATGCCCTGAAGTCATGTCTAAAAAGGAAGGGTGCAAATGCCCTGAAGTCATTTTTTTTTTTTTAGATTGATATGACCACTTCAAGTTTTTATGCGAAACAAGGTCCACTTCAAGCTTCCATTTGAGAAAATTATGATGCTTCAGGCTCTTTTTTGAAAATTTGAGAATACTTTGGTCCTTTATTTGGAATTTTTTTTGAGAAAAACAATGCATTGATTACCACAATTTTTCCTTTTTGGCAAGAAGAAGAACACTGTAAATTTTCCTTAGTTGCAATGCATAATATATGGCTCACAAGACACTTTAATTAAATATATTAAGTTATAGTGACTTCCCAAATTATAAAAAAAATAAAGAAAAGTCATTTCAAATAGATTTTCATGCGTCGCGTCCAGCATTAATTTCGGTAAAAATGAATTAATATTTACAACGGATGTGACTTAACTAAGATAATGCCGTAAAGTGGAGACAACACTCACCCACTTTGTCCTTTTAATTTCAACAAAAGCGGAATACTCAATAGGTTTGGAATTTTATTTGTTCTCGTACGAACTAATGTATTTGATCAAGTACAGTTGCATTGAAGCCCATCAAGCTTTATAATTGCTAATGGCTAGTCGAGAATATAATTAAGTACTAAAATTTGAAAGCTCAGCACCAATGAGATTAAACATCATCTACTGCTTAAAACTAATATCAACATAGAAATTCCATTAAATCAGAAAACCTACTTAACGTGGTAAGTAAGTCGGGTTACTTAACATTTTAAGTAGAAAAAAGTAATTTATGGCAATGAGAATTTTATCACTTATATTACTAAAATCAACCTATAATAATCACAATTTCATGTATGGTAAACAAGTCAATAATGTTCAGTGATCAATTTTTCAATCACGTATTAAATAACTCTTTATTTCTACTTTCAAAACTTAAAATTGTCGGCACCTAAAATTCAGTGCTTAAATTCTGAATACTTAATTTTCAACTTTATCCAATGAGCCTTCAGGAAATAGATTATTAAAGGAATTTTACTCTAATAGTGGGGTATAATCAGCCCCACCCACTACCTTCTTCCACGCAGAAGTAGAATATGGAGCCAAAAAAGCAATATCTGGAAGGGAGGAAACATGAATTTCTAGAAGCAATGACAGTTTTGACAGTGGGAGTGTTGGCTAGGCGCACCAAGTAGCCGTGGACCTTATTCCAAGGAGAATTAAGTTTGAATTCGTCAACATTATGAGCAATGTGGAAAATTTTTCGCCTCCCACCTTAGAAGAGAACCGAAGGACCACTCTTAAGAGGTTCTAACGTTTTCCACTCCCCAAGGAAGCCACACCAAACTCTTTTGATCTAATCACATCTCCAACCTTTGATCCTCATTTAATTAATTGAGGTACTTTGACGAGACCAAAGTTTACCCATTTAAGTTGGGTTCCCTTGTTATCAAAAACAAATGCTATGAAGATAAAAAGGGGAAACGATATGCGTAGTCCTAGAACTTTCTTTCAATAATTAGTGGGATTGCTATAATTTTTTTATTCAATTTTTCCCCTAAACTTTTAAGGATCCACTCAATGTAGTCATTCCATTTAAATCCACATGTCACATGTACTAGAGAAAATTATCCAAAAAAATACTAAATCTATTACACTTTTATTCATAAACTTTTTGATTATATTAATTGAGTCTATTCGGCAAATTTTGATCGGAAACCACTCATGTGAACATTGGCCATCTAACATGACATTACCAACACTAGCATGGACATTTTAAATTTTATATATTAATACCTTCTTTTTTTCTTTTCTTTTCATTCCTTTTCTTTTTCATTCTTTACTTTTTTTTGGGGGGGGGTCTTTTCTTATTGTTAAGGCCTAGAAGGTGGTTGCTGGTCACAGGCTCAATAACCTCGGCCACTGAGGCTCAACAACCTTAGCCACTAGGTGAGCGATAATCCTCACCCAACGGTCGGCAAGGGTGGCCGGTCCTCCGCAAGTGGCCGGTGGCCCCCTACTAGCCTTAAAAATAAAAAAAAAAAAAAAAAAAGAAGGAAAAGGAAAGAAATGAAAATGAAAAGAAAATTAATATAAAAATGTTAAAAAATTAAAATATTAGTAAAAATTGTCAATATCAACGATTTCATATCAAAATTGACTAAATGAACTCAATTGGCAAAACGTGAAAAGATTTAGGACTCAATTGGCATAAGTAAAAATTTAGAATTATATTGATAAAGTGCAATAGATTTATGGATTTTTGAACAATTTTCCCCATGTACTCTTTCGACATGGACTTTTTGAACAATTTTCCCCATGTACTCTTTTGACGTGGACTTTTTGAACAATTTTCCCCATGTACTCTTTTGATGTGGACTCTGTGTGTGTATTTATGGATTTTTGAACAATTTTCCCCATGTACTCTTTCGACATGGACTTTTTGAACAATTTTCCCCATGTACTCTTTTGATGTGGACTCTATGTGTGTGTGTGTGTGTGTTGCAATAGATTTATGGATTTTTAAACAATTTTCCCCATGTACTCTTTTGACGTGGATTGTGTGTGTGCGTGTTAGTTAAGAGTAGATAATTGAGTTACATAAGTTTTCAATAAGCTTCAGCTCGAGTCGATTAGATAACGATTCTTTCTCAAAACTTAGAGTAAAACTCAAACTCTAGCTGGAATCATTAAAATACACTACAATTAAAAAGTAGTAATATATTTATTTAGTTCGTATCTATTAATGTATTTTTATAATTAAAAAACATAAAGATTGAATAACTCAATTAGGCTTGCGAGCTATTATTTTTTAGCTTGAGCTAGACTCGATTAATCAATATTTAAGTTACTTGAACTCAAAAAGTATCAAACCGAGCTTGAATAATCAGCAAGTCAAACTCGAATAGCACGTGAGCTTGACTGAGTTGCATCCTTATCGCCAAACATTGGAATCTAGAAGCTCTTCCCAAACTTAAAAGACTTGTTGATATGGCTAAGTCAAGCAAAATAGGAACTCGGCCAATGGCCATCTAAAGTTGATATTGGTCATAGAATATGATTTCAGCATTGAAGTTTAGTTTTCTTGTTGTGCACCACTAGCCAATCTTAGTATTTATGACTATTTACGTGGCAGCAATTCATTGGTAGAGAATCACACCTTCAAGATTAATAATATTTCATTAGCAGATGCCAACCAAAGCTATTTGTTTCACTGAAGAAAGCCAGTTCTTTCCCATAGAAACATGAATCACAATAACTTACACATGATTGGAAGGCAAACATAGATGCACGTACATATCTACTAACAGCACGCTAATATAGTTTATGAAATGTCGAAAATGTTGATACATACGTACATACATACATACATACATACATACATACATACATACATACATATGGAGGCAAAAACATAGGTGTAGGCCTAAGTTGCTAACCATTGACAAAAGGAAATCAACCATCAATATGCTTTTGTCTAGAATTTAAGACCACCACAAAACCAACAAACCGCTTAGAACCATAAATCTTTGCACTACATAGCAATGTTTAATGGTTACATTTTGATTAATCACCCATCAGTCAATGCGAATTAGAGTCACTTCAATCACATTCGTGGTATTCATAAATTTTTGCCTAAGACCCACGCACTTGCACCTTAGAATTTTTTTTTTCTTTTTCCGCATGTGAATCTACTATATTTGGCCCCCTCCCCCTGAATGCAAGTCTCCTCCTACAACAATATAAACTCTACTCCATTCTGCACCTTGACTTCGCCAAGTTTGGCAAGAGACAAAACTTTGCCCTTCTAACTTCCCATTAATCGCTTTGGCCCAACCAAACTTAGCGAAAGTGCATTATTTGTCACATCAATAGATGAGTCATATGCGACATTCTTGCTTTAAAATATTCACCAGCTACCCATCTATACATATTCGACCTATTCAATCTAATCAACCATTGATTTTAATACCACTTATTGAGAATTAACATAAAAAATCTGAAGTCCTCGACAAAGGGGATCCTTAGGGGAGAACCTATCACGCCCCAATCCTCGGGCACGCGTACATCTCTCAACTTGGTCGATTAATTGTGATGTCCCAAGACGCATCGCCAACCCTTCATTTTAATATACACATGTGGAAGCATATGAAATCCCCAGACAATAAAACAATGGGATAGGAAAATAGTATTTCAAAATCGAACTTTGAAAACAATCACACTTATATACATTGCCAATCATAATGCAAATATATACAAGTCGAATTGTTAAGTCAGGTTTAAACTACTAGTTCCTCAAACAGGGTCTACAAGATGGAATCGACTCTCATCAAAAGAGAATTGCCCTATGACTCACTAGTCCAATAGGATCGTCAATTCTTCAGGCTTCCCCTTTTACACTTCGAGCCTCCAGTCCTTCACCAATGCCATCTAAGGACATGAAAATGATTATTCAATAACCAATGAGACAACATTTTAGCAAGTTCTACCCTTTAAGACTCGATTAGTGGGTCAACACACTTTAGAGGCTGCCTAAGCACAACACGGGTCAGAAGACTTACCTTGGCCTCAGATTCCACCTATAATTCAATACAGTTCAAATGGGCACCCAATTACTCACCATAAATCAAATCATCGATCAATCAACCTAGTCGATTACATGTCAATCAGACCATTCCCCGGTCATTTCATTCAATTCTATCCATTCTCCAAGATAACCTATCGAGCTACTAAGCTAGTATATTATACAATTCATTCTCCGAGATGACACACTAAGTCACCAAGTTGCTATAATATATTATTCATTCTCCAAGATAACCTATCGAGTTATCGAGCTAGTATATTATAATATTCATTTTCCAATATGACCTATAGATTTACCGAGTATATTCATCATAATGTACATTCTCCAAGATGACATGTTGAGTCACCGAGCCATTATGGCATGTCGTCCATTCTCTAAGATGATCTATAGAATCACCAAGCCAACATTTCATACTGTCCATTCTTCAAGATGACCTATAGGGTCATCGAGCCGGTATACAAACAATTCTTTCTCAAGATGACCAAAGAGTTATCAAGCTACAATAGTATAACGTCCATTCTCTAGATGACATACGAATCATTAAGCTGTTATAGTATTTTTGTTATGAAGACACCATCAATTTTATCATTTTCATCAAATTTGATAAAAGCACACGCATGTGGGCACACAGTCGGCCTTAGCCAAAATACAATAATTTTCTTTTTATTCACCCACTCCTTTCAGCAATACAAAAATATATTTTTGACACTATAGGCCGACGCTTGATAATTTTCTAATTAATTATCAAAATTAATTTAATTTAGGAATAAATCCTAAAATTACTAATAAATCAATTTACCACGAACTAATGCTCAAATAAATAAACGGACTGTACCACGATAATAAACACAAAATTTCTGGTCGTCGCCTATCCCAAATTAATTTCCGGAAAAATAAATAAATAAACAATTAATTACAAAAATTAATTATTAAATAGCAATAAATCCAATTTAGGCCCGTAATGCCTAATTGGACGCCGAGACGAGCCCGGAAAATTACTGAGACTTGTTCAATAAATAATAGAGCTTGTCTACTTGCTAATTACACTAGCCATTTGCCTAACATGCATAAGTAAATCCCTAATTTAATTACTCTAATATAATATATCCACCTAATTGCACTTAATTAAATCTAATCAACCCATAAGCATCATTAGCATACTAATGAGGGATTAGTTAGCAAAACTCACTTGATTAGCGAGCCAAGCGATTTCAAACATCGGAAACGTTGCAGGGGTCACTTTTCTCCAAAGCGGGCCTAAGTTTCGGGGTCAAGATCGACCTCAAATCGGGCCTTGAAGTTACTATGATACCGATTAATTCAGCCATTGATTTGAGTGGCGGTGGAGGAGGCTTCGGTGGCTGCTGGCATGGCTAGATAGCAACCTAGAATGGTTGAAATAGCAAGCTAGACGACGTTGAGGCGCAGCAAGGGGTGGATGGTGCACAGGTGGCTCTCGCAGGCGAACGACATGTGACAGCAACGAGCGGCGTTCTAGGCGGTTCGGCGGTTTTTCTTGCTGTCTTCCTTGGCTATGATGTGTGAAATGGAGAGGTAGAGGGGATGAGAAGGCTGGTTGGCTTGTGGAGGAAGAAAGAAAAGATCTAGGGGACTAGAGGGCTCCACCACTTGCTTAATTTCCATTCAAATGTCCCCCTTAACCATCCTAGGCCAAGTGTGGTTCTTGGCTATTATTAAGCCACCAATGCATGCCCAACAACTCATGAGATGGTTCAAAATGCTAGGGGAAAGGGGGGCACACAAATTTATATGGTTTTCCCTCAAATTAGACACATAATCGCACTTGATTACATCTCATTTGATCATAATAAATTCAATCAACCCTCTATTGTTCAAACTAATATTTTTCATCACCAATATATCCATCATGCTTCCCAAATTCGTGATCAAAAATAATTCTCAGCATTTTCTGCATGAAAACGGTCTTATGCCGACTTTTTCCCAAAAAGTCTCGGGTTGCAGAAAAATCTTTTGAGACTGAGTCAACGTTCCTAGAATTTATTGTGACATGACAGAATATTTAATTCCTAAAATCGAACTTGAATCCGAGGTTAATTTTTATTCAGCGCGTTTTTAGCGTGACCTAGGTTACTAGGTAGTTTTTGGATATTTTTAGTGCAATCAACCCTCTATTGTTCAAACTGATATTTTTCATCACCCATATATCCATCACGCTTCCCAAATTCGTCATCAAAAATAATTCTCAACATTTTCTGCATGAAAACGGTCTTATGCCGACTTTTTCCTAAAAAGTCTTGGGTTGCAGAAAAATCTTTTGAGACTGAATCAACGTTCCTAGAATTTATTGTGACATAACAGAATGTTTAATTCCTAAAATCGAACTTGAATTCGCGGTTAATTTTCATTCGGCGCGTTTTTAGCGTGACCTAGGTTGCTAGGTAGTTTTTGGAGATTTTTAGTGCAAATGACCCATGGTCGATTTTCTTCGAGTGACACCGAACTCACTCGACTCATTGGCGACTCTCGGTTGTCGTGAAAATCTCGATGATCCAAATACGGATACAAGGTACCAAAATAATAAGAAAATTAGTCTAGTGCCGGCCGACAAGAATTTTCCAATTTAGTGGTGTCACCTACGATTAGTCACATATCTCTATCAAACCAGCCCATCTCTAATTTTAAATCGATTTTATACTGTGTTGTAATGACCTCTCAAGATGAACATGGTCGAGAAGTCAATTCTGTTGGAGAAAAATTATGTATTTCTGTTGAAGCTGACAAAACATTTCCATCAATCTAATCTAAAGACTTGCAGACTCTTTCATCAAAGTTTGAAGACTGCCAAACCATCAGACTCAAGATCCAAAGTCTATCTTCATTGACAGCTTTCTAGATCGTCGAAGAAGACTTATCCAGAATTGAGTATTTCTTTAGGATTTGATTCTGTTGACTAAAGAAGATCTTTCGGCTGGATATAGCATTTCGGAATCTATTATTTTTTTTATTCAAGTAATTTAGATCCGTTGATTGGTGAAGTATACTTGGAAGGTTTTACTTATGAAAACCTAGATCTTGATTATATGAACAAGCAGGATTTGTGGGCTATCGTCATATTCCTTAAATAAATCGAGATCTCTCTAATTGATTATATCTAACGGGTAGATTAGAAGAGCTCATTTGGAAAGTGCCAACGGGTAAGAAGGCAAAGAGGAGTATATAAGGAAGACGTTCTAGTTATTCGAGTGTGTGCGCGATAGAAAAATTCTAAAGTCTGAAGTTTCTTGTTCTTTGCCAATTCAATTTTTGAGCGTAAATTTGTACTCAAAAAAGAGTTTATACATTTGTGAGATTTTAAGGAAGTGTAGTAAAGTCTCTACACTGTGGATTCAAGGATGTGATACTGTAACGACTCTTTTGATTCATAGTGAAATCTAACCGGTGGCCTGTTAGTGTGGAAGAGTGGATGTAAGCTTGGATTAAGCCGAACCACTATAAACCTTATGTTCTTATTCTCTTCCTTAAACTCTTTTACTTTACTTGTAACTCTATTTAATTGTTAGAGTCTCATTTTTGTTTTAAAGTCTACTGTTAGACAGACTCAGGTTAAAAGTAAGGTTTTATATTATACTTCTCAAAAGTTTGTTTTCGCACCTATTAATCCCCTCTAGGTGCTCGTACTAGCATTCACAATCGGTATTAGAGCCTATGTACTCAGTTAAATTGAAGTGTTTTTACTTCAGAGTTAACGATCCATGGCTAGTATGTTGGCTCTAGGTTTGGTTGAATGGCAAAGTAACACCAGTCCGCCTTACTTTGATGGGAAGGAATACAGTATATGGAAAAACAAGGTGAAGGCATTTCTAAGATCAACAGACCCTCTTGAATGGGATGTGGTAGACAAAGGAATTATTCCTAAAACTACAATGGTCTCAGAAAGAGGAAAAGAAGCTATTGAGTCCAACGAGATGACTCAAGAAGAGATAACCAAGAGACAAGCTCTTGATGCAAAAGTAATTTATATTTTATACTGTGCATTATCTCTTACTGAATATAACAAAATATCTTCTTGTGAAATAGCTAAAGAAGTTTGTGATAGATTGCACATCACCTATGAAGGAACCGATCGAGTGAAAGAAACTAGAATCAATATTCTGTTCGGTCAATATGACACATTCACTATGAAATCAGGAGAATCTATCACTGACATGTTTAGTCATTTTACAGAAATCATGAATGGTCTTGAGTATCAAGGCCAACCAATCTTTGGACCTAAGAAGGTTAACAAGTTACTGCGTCGACTTTTCAAAGATTGGAATCGTGTAAAGACCTCAATAAAAGAGACAAAGGATCATGCCACTCTCTATTGATGAATTTGTTGGCACTCTTCAGTCTTATGAAGTGGAGCAAATCAATGAAGATAAGGATCCCAACGGTAAAAAGTCTATTGCATTAAAATCTAATGATGATTATGATATTATAGATTCAAAAGACGATATGGATGATGAAGAGCTTGCTCCCATGATAAGAAAGTTCAGAAAACTGAACAAAAAAGGAAGAAGATTCAATTGGAAGAAACAAAGTTCTCAAAAGTTTCAAAATAAATCAGTTGAGGATGATGAATCCAATAAAGATGTGATTTGTTTTGAATGTAAAAAAAATGGACACATCAGACCTAACTATCCCTTACTTAAGAAAAGGAAAGGAAAAGCTGAGAAATACAAAAAAGCTCTTAAAGCAAAAACTTGAAGTAATACCGAGTGTGAAGAGAGTGATGATGATTGTGTTAATATTTGTCTAATGGTACAATCAGAATCGATTTAGACTCTAAGATAGACTTAGACTTAGATAGTGAAATCGAGGTAAGTAATTTAAAAATTCCTACTAAAGTCCCTCAATATATTTATGAATTGTGTTTTAGTCTCAAAACCTCTCTCAAGAGGATTTCGAACTAAAAAGAGAAAATTCTGCACCGAAGCAATATGAGATTATTTGGAAAGAAAATGTCAAAAATTTAGATAAAAATGTTATTACTTTGAAAGAAAATGCAGACTCTCTTTCAAAAGAAAATGCACTTTTGAAAATAATATTTCAAGTGTTTCAAAAAAGTTTTTTTTTTATAGGATCTGAGAAATTAGAAAATATTCTTTCAACACAAAGACCTTACTTTAACAAATCAGGTTTGGGAATGACTGCTGAAATCATTCCTCTAATTGATTTTCCAAAAGTAAAGTAAAGAATTAAATAAAGACTTAGAAAAGACTTTTATAGAAATCATTTTCAAAAAGTTTTTGTAAAACCCGTAGGCCGCAGTGGTCTTAAATATTCTAAATGCAACAGCTCAAAACATTTTGAGAAAGAATATCCTATGGTTTGGAAACCCATTAAGAAGGTTTGGGCAAAGACTGTATATTACACTAACTCCATTGGACCCAAAAAAGTATGGGTACCAAAGAAAGCTCGAGTTTCTTTTTTAAATGCAGGTCACTATTAAGAGAAATGTTAAATGATACTTGGATAGTGGATGCTCAAGACATATGACAGGAAACTCAAGTTGTTTCATAAAACTTATGCAAGTTAATGGTGGAAAAGTTTCTTTTGGAGGAAATAGCAAAGGCAAAATTGTGGGATACGAAACCGTAAAAATTAGAAGTCTCACAATCAGTCACGTTTCCTTAATGGAAGGACTCAACTACAACTTGCTGAGTATCAACCAGCTGTGCGACACAGGTTACGAAATCAATTTTCAAGAATGAATATGTTCAGGAACTAGTAAAGACTCATTTCAGACATTCATGGGGTGAAGACATGGGTATATATATGTTTTTGATTTTAAACCAGAAAAATCCCAATGTCTAATTTTAATTCAAGAGGAAGCTAATCTCTGGCATAGAAAACTTGGCCACATCAATATGAAGCAAGTAGTCAAGATCTCTACAAAGAAGCTTATTCGTAGACTACCCAACCGAACATACAAAAAATCTGAATTATGCACATCGTGTGTATTGGGAAAACATGTTATAAACTCTTTCAAACCAATAATTCAAGTTTTCACTAATCGTGTGCTACAGCTCTTGTATATGGATCTCTTTGGAGCAACCAAAACCCAGAGCATTAGAGGTAAGAAATATTGCCTAGTAATAGTGGATGATTATTCACGATTCACTTGGGTACCTTTCCTAACAAGTAAATCTGAAACCTTCTCTTATTTTATAAAATTTGCTAAGTAAGTTCAAAATGAGAAAGGGTATGTTATTTTAAGTATATGGACAGACCATAGAGGTAAGTTTGAAAATCAAGACTTTACTAAATTCTGTGATAAATCTGGTTTTCAGCATGTGTTCTCCTCACCATACACTTCGGAACAGAATGGATTTGTGAAAAGGAAGAATAGATCGTTGCAAGAAATGGTTAGAAAATTATTAATTAAAAGTAACATTTCTTTTCGTTTTTTGGGTTGAAGCAGTTTCTACAGCGTGTTATATTATTAATAGAGTCTTCTTAAGGCCTATTATGGAGAAAACTCCCTATGAGTTGTTCAAAGGAAATAAGACAATTGTTTCATATTTTCATGTGTTTGGATGCAAATGTTTTATTTTGAAAAATGCAAATGATTGAATTGGTAAGTTTGAAGAAAAATCAGATGAAGACATCTTCCTTGAATATTCAATCACCAACAAAGCTTATAGAGTATATAACAAAAATACTCAATCTATGGAGGAATCGATGAATGTCAAATTTCAAGACTTTATACAAAATCAATCGATTCAGGCTCAACCTGAATAATCTGAACCTGCTCCAGACTCTACAAAGTCTAAATCTCTAGAAGTAGCTCAGACTTGAGAAGACCAGCAACAAATGATCATTGAAGAGTCAAATGAAGAAAAAGAACTACAGTCTGGCAAATCAACCAGCAACTGGAAGCATAAGCCTAGTCATCTCAAAGAACTCATTATTTGTGACATTAATGAAGAAATTCGTACAAGATCCAAAAGGTGTGAAGAGTTTAGTGCTGTGGCACTTATTTCTAAAATGGAACCCAAGAGCATAAAAGAAGATTTAATTGATGAAAGCTGGATTGAAGCTATGCAAGAAGAACTCAGGCAATTCATTATCAATGATGTTTGGGAATTGACTCATAAACCAAAAGGTAAATCTATCATTGGAGCTAAATGAGTTTTCAGGAACAAGATGAACAAGAAAGAAAAAGTTGTAAGGAACAAAGCAAAACTCGTGGCCAAAGGATATACGCAAGAAGAAGGGATAGACTATGATGAGACATACGCACCAGTGGCAAGGTTAGAAGCAATTAGATTATTACTTGCTTTTGCTTGTTATAAGAATTTCAGGTTATTCCAAATGTACATCAAAAGCGCTTTCCTAAATGGATTTATCCAAGAGGAAGTCTATGTGGAACAACCTCCCGGTTTTGAAGACTCAAGGAAACCAGACTCTGTATTTAGATTGAAAAAGGCGCTATACGATTTAAAACAAGCACCCCGAGCTTGGTACAATAGATTAAGTAAGTTTTTAATCTAAAATAGCTTTGTTAAAAGTAAAGCATATACTACATTGTTTATCAAAAGAGAAAGCAAAAACTTTTTACTTGTTCAACTTTATGTTGATGATATTATTTTTGGATTACCTAACGAAAATCTGTGCAATAAATTCTCTAAAACTATGTAGGATGAGTTTGAAATGAGCATGATGGGTGAACTATCTTTCTTTCTCGGACTTCAAGTAAAACAATTGAAGGAAAGAATTTTCATTCACTAAGAAAAATATGCTAAAGAACTTGTTAAAAAGTTTGGCTTGGAGAATTGTAAAAAGACCGATATACCAATGTCAAGTTCCTCGAAACTAGACAAAGATGAATGAGGAAAGAAAGTTGACCAGAAGTTATACAGGAGTATCATTGGTTCACTTCTTTATCATACTGTTTCTAAACCTGACATTTTGTTTAGTGTTTATATTTGTGTCAGATTTCAATCAGATCCCAAATAATCTTATTTAAGTGCTGCAAAACGCATCATCAAATACGTTGCATCAACCTCTAATTTGGGTCTCTGGTATCCTAAAGAATGAGACTTTACTCTCCTTGGATATTCAGACGCAGACCTAGTAGGATGCAGAGTTGATAGAAAGAGCACTTCCAGCACTTGTTAATTACTTGGGAACATGACAGTTTCTTGGTTTTTAAGAAAGCAAAGTATTGTAGCTCTTTCAACAGCAAAAGCAGAGTATGTGGCTCTTGGAAGTTGTTGTTCACAAATTTTGTGAATAAAGCAGCAACTAAGAGACTTTGGAATTGAAGACTCATGCACTGAGATCAAATGTGACAATACCAGCGCGATTAATCTCACAAAGAATCCAATTCTTCATTCAAGAGCAAAGCATATAGAGATTCGACATCATTTTATTAGAGACAATATTCAAAATGGAGAAGTCTTGATTCAATTCATAAACTCAAAGAATCAGTTAACAAATATTTTTACAAAGTCACTGGAGAAAAGTCAATTCGAGCTTATTCGTTCTAGACTCAATATCTTAAAGTCTAAAGAAGTTCAAACTCATGGGTAAACGTCTAAAGATATTTAGACTCAGAAGATCAAGATTCAAGACTGTAAGTTATTTATGTTTTTAGAAATTTATCTCACGGATAAAATCTCAGAAAGGTACATTCATCTATTAATCTGTAATTGATTGATGTTATCTTCCCAAGTTTTCGTGATTATTACAATCATTCCTTTTCGAAAAAGAAGTTATCTTTTGAAATGACAGTTATCTATTTTTTCAAAAATGCAGTTATTTTTTGAAAAGTCATTTTCTATTTTTCCTTTTACGTTGTTCGTATACTTCTTTTCAACGGCCTTATATATTGATCATCTTTCTCACAAACCCTAAAAGCACATAACATCACTTTCTTACTTTTACTCTCTAGTTTAATCTTCAAAGTTCTCATCTTTTTCGCGAATCGAGTTTGGAATCTCTCAAAGACTGTGAGAATGGCTTCCCAAAGAAAGTCTTCAAGGATCGCGAACATGGGACCACAACACATGCATGAGGGTCCTACACATTTTGTCCTCGTCGAGGAAGAAGAATCCCCAAGATAGTAGTAGATCCCACAACATTCTCAACTGCATCAATTTCCTCAAGCTAGACCTCAGGGTATTGATCATAAAGCGGAGGAAGAAATCATTGAAGGCGTAAAAACCGTAAGATCTCAAAAGCCCGCTTTTATCTTTAAACTTTACTCTGCCTTGAAGGAGGGAGGCACTCCCTTAAACTACATTGATGAATTTTTGAAAGAGAAAGAGTATCGAAATGAAACCCACTTTTTGCGAACAATGGAATGATTGGGAGTTGCTCCTGCGGGGTTGGCGGAACGAGCATTTGCGGATAATCAAAGCAATCCACGTGTTGGAGGTTTTAGTCAACCTGATGGGAATGATGATGACAAAATGTACACTCATTTTAAGCCTAGAATGGGTGTTGGGGCGAATATTCGAAGCAAAAGGACAAATTTGTTTCACTCGGATGAACATAAGTGACTTTATTCTAAGTTGCTAAAGCGACGGGTGATCAACCTAAGAAGTGTGGACTTTGATTTTATTGATTCTCTGAATGTGAAGCTACGAGAGAAATTCACTCTTCTTTAACTTGAACAATTTTGCTCTGAATCAATGGTGGCTCACCTAGAACTTACTGCGTACTTCTATTCTCGATATAAGTTTATATGATAGGAATAGATTTTCTTTTAGTGTTCGAGACCAGGACTATATCGTTGATATGGACACATTGGCGGATGTGATTGGAGTATAGCGAGGGGCATTCCAGTTAATTAGTGTGTCTGTTGGTCATGCGACGATAGAGCTTGTTCGAGATGGAATGGCTGAAGGATGAATTTCATACTTGAGGATGAATGCCTCAAATATTTTGCTTCACAAGATTGTGATCAATTCCCTTAGACCCAAATCGACTTCGAAGACTGACGTCTCCAACTCAAAAGCAAAGCTAATGTATGCTATCAACGCTGGCAAGAAGTTCTCTCTGCCTCACATAATTATGTGTTCGTACCTATGAACAAATGGTGGTGGGACTGAAAATGGTTGCAAAAATGCATCTGAAGGAGCTTAACAAAGCTTTGGAGCAATTTAAGGATAAAACCCCTATCAAGACTCACCAAGTTTCTTTAGCTGCAAAACGGAAAGGGAATGAGCCATTGACTGCTTCATCCATAAAAAGAAGAGCACTCATCTTGGAAGATGAAGAAGATGAGGACGATATCACCATTTTCGCTCTTGCATTGAGAAACCTACAACGTTTTGTTCCAGAGACAGAGGAGAGAGAGGATCAAGACAGAGAAGAAGAAGAGCAAAGGAGTGGAGAGAGAGAATCGATGAGAAAAGAAGCAAAGGAAGAAAAGACTGTAGAAGAAGAAGAGGGCAGAGGTGAACAAAAAGAAACAGAGCATAAAGAGTACTTCTCACCACCTGAAGGCAATGAAACAAGCGAAGTTGCTAAGAAAAGAGGTACCTCTTTAATGACTTTTACTAGCGAAGATGTTAGCCATTCACTTGTAGATCCATAAGACATTTATGCTTCTCAATTTCCTGAGGAAGGTCATGACGTTTCATCGCCAAATCTGGGTGCTCATACTGACTTGCCATCATCTGCCAATACTCCTACTGATCATGCAGAGGCAAGCACTCAAACTGATACCTCAGCAAACTTTCAAAGACTACTTGATATTCTTATGGAGATGCAAGACTAGATTTATGCCTTGGGATGCGAAGTTCAAAACTTGCAGAATGCCAAACAAGCCTCTTCAGTTTCTTTGCATGATCAAATTCATGCCCTTACTTTTCAAGTTCAAGCTAATGCCAAGGATCAAGAAGTGGCTCAACTGAAGGAGGACTTGAAAAAGTTGGAAGGGATTGTCCAGTTGATGGGAGATTTCCAGCTTGTTCGCATTCCAAAGTAATTCTAATTCCATTCTCTTTTTGTCTTTACCTTTTTAAATTTGACAAAAAGGGAAAGATGGTGTAGATTTCAGATTTGACTCTTGCTTGACTTGACTTTTGAATGACTTTACTTTTGTTTGGATGTTTGGTTATGAATGGATTTGGATTTGGATTGTTTGATCATTTAAATGTTTGCTGCAGTATCTTAAGCATTGTTGGTATTTCATGGCAAAGATAGTTGTTTATTTACAGGACTAACTTACTTATTTCTTGTGGATGCAAATTTATCTTTTGCAAGATATCCATGTTTGCTTGAGTATTGTCTTGCAAGTCAAAAATATCCAAATTCGCAGGAAAGTTTTGTCACCATCAAAAATGGGGAGATTGTTGGAGAAAACTTTCGTATTTATTTTGAAGCTGACAAAACGTTTCCATCAGTTTAATTTGAAGACTTGTAGACTCTTTCATCAAAGTCTAAAGACTGTTGAACCACTAGACTCAAGATCCAAAGTCTATCCTCATTGACAGTTTCTAGACCGTTGAAGAAGACTGATCCATCCACTGAGTATTTCTTTAAAAATTTGATTATATCGACTAAAAAAAATCTCTTGACTAGATATAGCATCTCGGAATCAATATTCATTTTTATTCGGATAATTTAGATCCGTTGAATGGTGAAGCATACTTGGAAAGTTTTACTTATGGAAACCTAGATCTTGATTGTATGAGCGAGCAGAATTGGTGAGCTATCGTCATATTCCTTAAATAATTCGAGATCTCCCTAATTGATTCTATCCGACGAGTAGATTAGAAGAGCTCGTTTGGAAAGTGCCAACGAGTATGAAAGCATGGAGGAGTATATAAGGAAGATGTTCTAGTTTTTCAAGTGTGTGTGCGATAGAAAAATTCCAAAGTCTGAAACTTCTTGCTCTTTACCAATTCAATTGTTGAGTGTAAATTTGTACTCAAAAGATAGTTTATACATTTGTGAGACATTGAGGAAGTGTAATAGAGTCTCTATACTGTGGATTCAAGGACGTGATATTGTAATGACTCTTTTGATTCATAGTGAAATCCAACCGATGGGCTGTCAGTGCGGGAGAGTGGACGTATGCTTGGATTAAGCCGAACCACTATAAATCTTGTGTTTTTATTCTCTTCCTTAAACTCTTTTACTTTACTTGTAATTCTGTTTAATTGTTAGAGTCTCGTTTCTGTAGTCTACTGTTAAACAGACTCAGGTTAAAAGTAAGGTTTTACACTATACTTCTCAAAAGTTTTTTTTCGCACCTATTCACCCCCTCTAGGTGCTCGTATTAGCATTCACAGATTCTTGGTCGAATTCTCAAGTCTATTACCTTAAAATTCTTTAATGGTTTCTCCAGATAGTTTAGTTATCTCGAGAGTGATCAATTCTGAGAACATCACTCTAGGCATGTCAAAAAAATACTCAATTTATTCGGTAGAAAACAAAACTGAAAATCTAGAATATCACATAACCCAAGCGTGAGCCTGACCTTCACTGAAAAATTTAAGATAATTCCATTATGAATTGATTACAATATGTTGACTATTCTAAGTTAAAACACAGATCTAGTGTGGAATTCATTTTGCCAAACATCCTCACATGTGCACCTCAATTTGGAGTTTTATGATGCTCCTAGATTATAGGGCAAATACCAACAGAAAAACCCTAAACTATACCCATTATGACACAAATGCCCCATTTTTTTTTATGACCTAGAGAAACCCGTAAGCTGACAGTCGGCGGACAAGCCCTGGGGCCCACGGAGGAACCCACCACCCCCATGAAGCGGGTAAGTCCACCTATGACGTGCTGGGGATTCAAACTTCTCCCCTTCGTGAGGGGGAGAAAGCCCGAAGTCAGTAGTGCCACTTAGTGCAGTAGTACCCCTCTATTTTTTTCGTGTTGCCTAAAACCATAAACTTGTTCAGTGAAATACAAATGCCCCTAACTTTTTTGTATCGTAAAGAATTCCAAACTTATATATCTATGTCATATATATCCCCTATTTCAATTACATCCAAGTTATATTTGTTATATTGGAGGTGTGGACACCTAAAGTGCAAAAACTCAATATAGTGGGACACTTAAGTATTAAAAGTTTGGAAAAGTACACTTTGTTAGGGAAATCTCTTATGATATTTTGAAGATAACAAAATAAATCAAAGGCTATTAACATGTTTGATGGTTGAGTAATAAGCTATGCAGATGATAAAACATGTAAAGGATATTCTGAAAATCTATACTTGAAACAACCAGAAGACAGACTCTATGTTGAAGCAGAATATGTTCAGAATGACGTCTAGATTGTAAAATCTATCGTACTCGGACTCAAAATGTAAGGTCATTGCTCTAAGACTTTATATCCAGAACGAGACAGAATGTAACACAAGCTCTAAATGTATAACAGCTAGAGATCTGGTTTGGATTTTACATCAAGATTGATTTGATTGACTCAATCTAATTTATTAACAATTAGATCTTGAAGACAAGAACTTTCTATACGGAGAAGTTCTACTTATGGAAATCAAGATTCTGTTTGTATGGTCGATCAGAATCAATTTGGGTTTCTACTTTTGTCACTCAACGGCTACTAAATCTTCTAGATACAGATCTATCCAACAGGTAGATTGGAAGACGATCCTTAAGATACTGTCCAATGACTAGTTTGGAAGTGGAGGAGTATTTAAGGAGATGAAGAACCGATAAGCAAGTAAAAGAGACAAAGCGTAAAATTTATAATTCCAAAGTTTGAGTAACATTCGATCATACACTTGTCTTTTATAAGCTTAAATGTTTATGATCATGAGAGAAATACCAAAAGAGTGACTTAATGAAATAGTGTGATCTATTAAGTGTTTGCACTCAAAGTTGTAATCTCTTGTTGATTGCATAATGGAATCCAACTAGAAGATTGTTAGTGTGGGAGAGTGGACGTAGGCTTGATCTAAGCCGAGCCACTATAAATTCTGTATTCTTATTCTTTTCCCTAAACTCTTTTATTTTGTTCATAATTCTATTTAACTGCTAAAGTCTAAACTCACTCAAGGTCTGTTACTCTTTAGACTCAGTTTTAAAAGTCTGTTGTTATTTAGACTCAAGTTAAATGTAAAGGTTTTCATTGCATTTTGTAAAATCTTTTTTTACACCTATTCCACTGCTCTACGTGTTCATATTAGCACTTTCAATTGGTATCAGAGCCAAGTGCTCGGTTTATAAAAATGTTTTTACTTCTAAGCTAAATATCTTTTATAGCTAGTATCTTGGTACCAGAACTTATGGAGGGACAAAGCAACACCAGGCTACCATATTTTGATGGATATAAATATAATATGTGGAAGAATAAAATGAAGGCATTTCTAAGATCTAGTGTCCCTTGCAATGGGATGTTATGGAAAAAAGAATCAATCCCACTGTTGCGTCTACATCAAATAAGAATGGAAATGACAAAGAAAGCAAACCCCCTACTCTTATGTTTCGGACGGAGATGTCTAAAAGAGAAGCGCTTGATGCAAAAGCCATTTATTCTTTATATTGCGCTTTGTCTCCAGCTGAATATAACAGAATCTCTTCATGTGAAACAACAAAAGAAGTTTGGAATAGACTTCATGTTACTTATGAAGGGACTGATTGTGTAAAAGAGACAAGAGTAAATTTCCTGCTTGGCCAATATGAAACCTTCAAGATGAAGTCAGGAGAGTCGATCGGAAATATGTTCGATTGTTTTATAGAAATTGTAAACGGTTTAACGTATCAAGGTCATCCAATTTCTTTCCCAATAAAGGTCAACAAACTTTTGCGAGGCCTCTCAAAAGATTGGAACCATGTCAAAATCTCAATCGAAGAGATTCAGAGAACTATGCCACTCTTTGTTGATGAATTCATTGGCACTTTTCAATCCTACGAAGTAGAACAAATCAACGATGAAGAACAAGAAGGTAAGAAGTCTATCGCTTTAATATCTAATGATGTTTTTGATGAAACAGGCTTGAAAAATGACTTGGACGACGAAGGACTTGCTTTTATGATCAAGAAATTCAAAAAGTTGAGTAGAAAAGGAAGGAAATTTTGTGAAAGAAGAAAATACAAGCCGAATGGATAGAAAAGAACAATAAAAAAAGATGATGAGCAAGGAAATATATGCTTGATGGCACATTCAGAATTTGAGTTTAACTCAGACACAGACTCAGAATCAAAGTCTGACCTAGACACAGACTTAGAATCCGATGAGGAAATCGAGGTAAGCCATTCAAAATTACTATCAAAGTTCTTAAGTATATAAATGAGCTCTGCTTAAATATCAAATCTTCTCTTAAAAGGATCTCCAAACTAAAAAATGAGAATTCACGTCTTAGGCAACATGATCTTTCTCGAAAAGAAAAGTTTGAAATTTTGTAAAATGATTTTCTATAAATAAAAGAAAGTCGAGATTTACTTGTTAAAGAAAATGATTCTTTAAAAGGGAATTTTCAAATATTTCGACAAAATTTTCAAATGGTTCAAAACATTAGAGCATATTCTTTCCTTACAAGTACCTTACTATAATAAGTCGGGATTTGGTTTCAATAAGGAAAATGATTCTCTAATTGATTTTTCTAAAGTTAAGGAGAGACTTAAACAAAGACCTCCTAGACTTGCGTACAAGAAGCATTTTCAAAAGATATTTACAAAACCTGTTGGTCAAAATGCCCTCAAGTGTTCAAATTGTGGAGATTTGGAACACTTTGAGAAATAATGTCCTAAAGTTTGGAGACATATTAAGAAAAATTTGGTAAAAACAACATTCACTACTAACTCTCATAGATCTATGAAAATATGGGTACCAATGTGGCATCCCAAAAATTCAAGACAAGCTCTAAGGTGTATTAAAGCCCATAATTAGGTAATGAAATTACCTATGGTTTATGCTTTAGCCATTAGTCTCCTCTTAAGACTAAGTGATATGTGCTTGTGTTCATGAGTTTTTAAATTAGTAATATAGGATAAATTAATAAGAATGATTTATTCTTGGCCATGTGAAATATAAAATTTGAAAGAAATAATTAAAGATGAATAATTGAAAGTGAAATTGTGGGTTTAATTAGGTTGGGCCCTAGGCCCAATGGCTTGAGCTCTTAGTGGGCCGAATGGCCGGCCCATTAAAGCCCAAGGGAGAGTGACCGTTGACCATGAGGGGGGGAGAAGAGTGGCCGGCCCAATCCAAGCCCAATCCAAGCCCAAGCCCATCTTGCATGTGACATGCCAAGTGGCAAAAAGAGGCTTGCATGCATTGGCCATTGAGAGAGGCAAATAATCATTGCCAATGATGGAGATTTGGGGAAATAAAAGGGGAAGGGGAGAGAGAGGGTGGCCGGTTAGTGTCATTCGGCCAAGCCAAGTGAGAGAGAGAGAGAGAGAGAGAGAGAGAGAGAGAGAGAGAGAGAGAATCGCCAAGAGAGGGAGGAATCGAGTGGGAGAAGGAGTCCGCCTGTCACTGCCCGCACGCCGTCCGTCCGTTGCCGGTGTGCCGTTCGTGTGCCGCTGTCTGCTTGGTTCTAGAGGCAAGTTGGGACTGATTTCCACTCTTGCATGTGTGCCTTGCATGTGTGATTTTTTGGCGGTAGGTTTCAGATGTTAGGGTAGGCAAAACCGAAGCAAAAATGTGACTTGTTCTTGAGAATGCTTGCTGTTTCCGTGTGAACCGCCCGACCCAGAATCTTGTGAAGGCTTGCATGCATGTTTCGAGTTGGATTTTGACTTTGATTCATTCATGAAAGTTGTAACCAACATCTTAAAATATAACATAATAAAATTTGGGACAAAATGGTGGAGATTTAAGGGGTCAAACCCTCATCCTACGAAGACACTAGATCTGGAGCAGTTTTGCTGACCTTTTGGTAGATTTGTGGTTGCATGTCAATTTTTATCAAGAAGCTCTCTTCGACTTCTTCATGAAACTTGTAGAGAACATCCTAAATACTAACATACTCAAATTTTAAATAAAATTAGCAAGTGTAGCCTAGTGAATCGACTTACTCTTTAAGACTGTAAATCTGGAGACACGGTACAGGACACCCGAGACTTCATGGACCCATATGGTGACTATTCTTTGGAAATTTGACTTAGATAACTTCATGAAAGTTGTAGGGGACCTCTTGGAGTAAAACATATCCAAATTTCGGAGGAAACGAAGAAGAATAGGTGGTCGAAAAATTGATATTTCGGAGATACATACACTGGACGTTTCGGTGCTAGAACCAGAAGTTTCGGATGACCATAGAAAATTATCTAGAACGAATCTGGCCTAGAAGTATTCATGAAAAATCCACTTTAGTGTCTTAAATATAACTTGGTAAAATTTAATAATTTTCGGAGGTCGTTCGGGTATTTTAATCGAATTATTTCGCAAACTGCACATTCTGTTTCTATCCGAATTTGCATGCTGAAATCGTGTGGATTATATCTTCTTGTGTGGAACTCTATTGGGCATGTGTTTTTCATGAAATTATCATATTATTGTCTTGTCTATCACATGCCTTGATTTCATAATTTTTGAGAAGCATATGGATATTTAATTTAAATATTTTCTAAAAATGGTACATGCTGGAATTTTGTAACTTTGAAAAGGCATGAAATATGGACCATTTTATATTGCATGGACTCCGTGAATATTATTGTTATAAGTGATTGTGTCTTGCTGCATGAATGATGATGATTTGAGATACATGTATGAATTCAATGATGAATATGATTTTGATTGCCATCACATTACATGCCATGTTAAAATTAAACTATAATTGAAGATGAGAATTGAGATAAATGAGAAGGCCGTTGGAGGTGTGAGCCGACGATGCCCCGAGAGTGTCGGGATGCCTGGCTAGAAGGGTACGGCTGGTTGCCCGGTGGTCATGAATGGCCGGATACCGGAGGGCCTCGAGAGTACCGAGAGGTGTCGAGATGCTCGGAGAGTGGGGGAGCCGGAAGCTCGGCAGGTATTGTGCCAAGGGATGTCTCGCGATGCTAGTTGGGGTGCGAGATGCCTGGCTAGAAGGGTACGGCCGGTTGTCCGGTGGCCTTGAATGATTGAATGCCGGAGGGTCCTTGTGATGCCAGTTGAGGTACGAGATGCCCGGAGAGTAGGGGAGCCGGATGTCTGATTGTATCTTGGATACATGTGGGATGCAAACATTGGTCCCGGGAAAGAGAAATGTGGCGGTCCAAAATAAAATTGAAATTGAATTATGCATGATGATATATGCATGACATGATGATAACATTATATGCATGGATGCATGGTAATGATGATGGTACATGTGATATGATGATGATGTTACATGCATGGATGCATGGAAATAATGATGGTACATGTGATATGATGATGATGAGTGCATAGATGCATGGTAATGATGATGATACATGTGACATGATGATGATAAGTGTATGATATGATGGTCATGACTATATGATGATGCATGTACATGAGGTATGATGACATGTGCATGATATCAAGGTAAATTGTGTATGAATGCTTTAACGACTTGTGATGTTATGATTGTGATGATTGTGGGTATGATGCATTGAGTGGTTTATTAGTCTTTTACCTGCTGAGTGGTTGTACTCACCCATTTGGGGACCAACATTTCAAATTAGCAGCATGCCACTCCCTGCTGTCACGCGGGGCTTATTTTACGGCCTTCCATCAGATGTAGAGGTCGAGTGTGTGTAGATCGACTGTCCCACCATTCCTGGACTAACATTTATTCGAGTGCGCGCCTTAGTGATGTATGACGTGGGCCTGGTTGAGGGCCTTGTCATTCAGGAGTTCATATCCGTCCATGTTCGTCAAGACGGAGTGATGTGTGGGATGTTGCCGCCGCCACTGCCTGATGCACCGGGATGGGAGTGAGGGCCCGTGCGTGAGAAGTAGGAGCTGAAACTTTTTGGGATGATTAGCCAACACTAGTGATGGGGGATCTTGCACATTAGACGTAGTGGGTTGAGTGTTTCTTTTTGGGTTTTATGGCTAAGTGTGGCTACATGTCCTGGCCTTTCTTTTGATATACCGACCTAAGGAAAACCCATCTTGGAAAATATGTAAATAAAGTATCGTGGCTTTATCTTTCCTTATGATGTTTAGTGGTGTGCAATTGTATCATGGTTGATGGAGGGTGAGATGACGATATTGTATTTTGCTTCTGCTAATAAGTCGCTCTGGGACCGTTTTTCAAAAAAAAAATGTCTATGATTTATGACGTTTCTACAAAGAGATGTGATTAGGTGTAGCATTAAGTGCCTGTGGCGACCTAAGGTGGTTCGAGGTGCCACAACCAAAGAAAGGATAAACTGTTTTTGCAGGAAATAAAGGAAGAGAGGAATGAGAATTTGGTAAGAAGGGATCCAAACTGATGGATACCAAAAAGGGAAATGAGTTGATTGCAGGAAATTCTTTAAGGGAATGATGATCGCAAATCTACGCAAATCACGATGCAATCAAAAATATATCTCCTGTGAAAATTAGTAATTTTTTTTTTAATCAGTGGTATATTGCAAACATATACCTTAGGTAAGAGAATTTTTTTATCTTGCCTTGCAAATCTCTAAATACATTTATCATGATTTAAGATGATTGCCTATGAATTATATATGATTTATATTGCAAATATCTTTTGTCATAAATATAAGGCATTGCAAGTTTTTACTTGATTTGGAACGTGATAGAAATATCATCTTTCTTCTTGCGAAATGCATGAGATTTATGCTCAAGGAAATCCCTTTGATCTCGAAAGATATTATTACATATTCATGGATATTCTTGCTATACTCTTAGAAGATATATTATATCTAGCAAGTTTGATCCACAAATCAAAGGAAGATATTATGTGACATTTTTGCAAAGATTATCATCTATTATACAAGAGTTTGGAGTTGCCAATAAAATCTTTCATATGAATTTTGGAAAGCTCGATCAGAAAATCATGGAGATTCTATACTACTTTCTGGAGGCTCAAAGATTTTCTTCCTTGTGCAAAGTTTTTGCAAATTGTGAAGGAAATCCCTAATGTGTCGTATGAAAGTTTGTTAAGTTGATGCAGGTTGAATTCAAGACGAGCTTGATTGAAGAAAATAAATTTTTGCTTTTGAATTTCAAAATGCAAGTGATCGTTGCAGATGATGTTGCTACAAAGGAAATACTAGAAAAATATTATGTTCAACGTGTACAAGCAACAATCGTTTCTATTTGCAAATATTGTCATGATAACAGGGGGAGAACGTGAATCTAAAAGAAAGGAAATAATCGTGATCATTTCAAAAAGGCAACAAATTGAGGGGGAGTGTTGATCATTTATGGAAAAATCTTTTTGGATGGATCGTGATCTTGTTATGGAAAGAAGGAAAAGGTAAATGCGTCAGAATTTAAGTTCTACAAAATCCAGTTAGTGCATATTTTATTACCTTTTGTCATTAACAAATCTATTATTGATATTCATTTTATAATGACAAAAAGGATAAGTGAATTTTATAATGTATCCGTGATTGTTATTGGATATTTGATGATATATATGATCGAAGTGAGCTATTTTGCATATATTTAATATTCGACTTACTTTATAAATGCTAATTTTTTTAAAATTGTGCAAGATATATTTGTTATCATTTTATATTCTCTACGTGATACTATTTCTATTGCTATCACTTTTTGATTATGACAAAAAGGGGGAGAGAATATAAATATGCATAAGTGTTGATATTAATATTTATTGAGCTATGATTATCTTTACATATATAATTATATGCTCAATCTATTTGCTGTCTTTTGATTCGAATCATTTTTTGAAAATCTAAAATTTGATGATTGATTTATCAATATTTTATAAAATGTGATTACACATCTGCATATTCAGAGATTGTTTTGTTATCATAAAAAATGGGGAGATTGTTAGAGAAATCCCTTATAATATTTTGAAGATGACAAAATAAATCAAAGGTTACTAACATGTTTGATGGTTAAGTAATAGATTATGCAGATTGTTGCAAAAGGCGAGCGATCGAAAAATAATTTAGATAAAAAAAGAAAATAAATTGGACACCAGATTTACGTGGTTTGGTCGTAAAGACCTATGTCCACAGGAAGAGCAGCAGCGAATTTCACTATAGATCAAGCAATATAAGGAGATTACGCACTCGAGTCACTCAAACACTCTCTCGGTATTTCCCAAGCCCCAATAATGCACACAGTGTTTAGCCCTGAAATTCTTTAATAAATAATCTCTCAATCTCATGAAGGAATTACATGCAAATCTTACCACAAGATTTAATTGGCTTGAACACTAAATCTTCTTGGATGTAATTCACGACAAAGAAAATCCATCCCAAGCACTCGACAACGAAACGATGCTTCAAGAACACTTTTTCATGATCAACCCTCTTCCATGGCCACAAGTTTATATATATATGTAAGACTCTTATTCCTTTGCCAACTTCTCATAGGATTCTGTTTTCTATATTGCCTATTTTAACTAGAATATATCTCTATATATTTTAAATAAAATCAAAATTCAAGTGAAAGTTGGACTTTCCTATTTCAGGGCCAAACTCTCCAATGCAGATTCAAATTTTGAGAAGTTAATCTTCGAATCTTCTTTGCTTGATTTCGAACGTTCGCAACATATCCAATTCAGAATATTCGAAATTTCACGTTGGACTCAAACTTGAAACAAATTTTAACAATCTCCACCTTAGCTCGATGTTTGAGCCAAATTGCAATCGCTTCGCAAAAAATTCAAACTCTGCTGCTACTTTCCTATAGCCCCCGATGGGCTCAATCACCACAGATATTATCCAAGTCCAAGCCTTGCTTGAACTTCGCCATAACTGAAGACCTCATCAGAATACCAAATCCACATGTACCTTTAACTGCTCCATAAGTATTTTCTGACACAACTTCCTTAACCGCAGATAAAGCAAAACCATTGTTGCATCCATATCTATTAGGAGATCGAATATGTACCTTGTTAATTTCAGTAATTACAGCAACCGTTGGTTCTATAAGCTCCACCTCGCTACAAGCACCATATGTGTCGACTACTTTGCTAGTACTCGTATTCGCTACCTTAAGAGTTTATGATTGCAATTCCACCTCAAGTTGAACACCGTTCAGATCTGTATTAATACTGCCACAAATACTCCTAGCTAGAAGTACCGGAGACTTATCAAGGGTAACTTATCTGCTGTTAATAGGTGAATTTATATCTAGGCACCACAACCGATCGCCTCGCTCACCTTGTGCATAGTCATAGAATATGCATCTTGCCCTCCAATCGAGCTTACCATCACTTACTAAAAAATAACACAGACAACTAGGCAACTTATCGTACTAAGCACATCAGCTAGGATTCTCCTAACAACACCAGCACTAGAAATCATTTTTCGGGCCATCTCTAGTAATATTATGCTAATCAATTCTGCAAATTATTGTGATTTACCGGCACTAGTGCGGTGTTTCACTATGCCCTCTTTCATGCAGAATTTATTTGCCAGCTCCAAGCAGAACTCCATGCTATTGTCAATCCGCACATGCTCGATCGACTTACCAGTCTCCGTCTTAATCAAAGCTCTCAACCGCATGATCCTGACACCAGCATCAAACTTGTGCATTGGCACAAATACCTAGGTCTTCCTCAAGCAATCAAAAGACTTGCAAACAGATGCATTCAACATCTTCACAGCGAAATTTGTCATTGTCTCACCTTGAACTTTATATAAGCCTCAGTGCTTGATTCCTTTCATTACCACTAGGGCACCTCGAACAACCTTCAGAACTCCACCTTTTGAAGAATACCTGCAACCAGCTAAATCTAGGGCACCCAAGGAAATTATTTTTTTTTCTTTTCCAATTCTGGAACGTATCTTACTACAATCAATGTCCTCAGAATGACATAATGCATTCTGATTTTAACATCACTAACACCCATAACATCGCACTCAGCGTTGTTCCTTAACTGGACTTTACCACTACTCGTGCACTAATAAGTGATAAACCAATTTCTATTTGGTGTGATATGAAAAGAACAACCAGAATCCATAATCCATCCATCAAACGATGAATAATCAGTGACAGACAAGACATAATCAACATTATCTGCTACAGCTACTATATTATCTATAGAATCAACTATAATTCTCTTACCATTTTCATTCTTTAGCTTAAGGTAATTCCTTCTAAGATGCCCTCTCTTGCCATAGCTCCATCATACAACATCAATAGTCCTAGATTGACTATGCCTGTTCATATTAGTACTACTGTTATCCACACATGTTATAGATCTTCTTCTATTTTCACCTACTAAAACAGTATATACAAATTCACCAGATTATCTTCTATGAATATCCTCGCTCAGAATCAAATCTCGAACCCCATCAAATGTCAAACTTGTTGACCCAGAGGAATTATTAATAGCAGTAACATTAATATTCCAACTATCAGGCAATGAGGATAACAGAATCAAAGTACGTACCTCATCTTCAAAATCAATCTCAACTGAACTTAATTGACTAATAATCACATTGAATTCATTGATATGATCTGCAACTGACACACCTTCGCTCATTTTCAAATTAAACAAACATCACATCAAATAGACCTTGTTGATCGCATAGGGTTTCTCGTACATATTTGATAGGGCTTGCATCAAATTAGCAGTGGTCTTCTCCTTCAAGATGTTAAACGTGACGTTACAAGCCAATGTCAGCCGAATAACACCCATGGCTCGTCTATCCAGCAAATCCCAATCAGCTTGTTTCATCGTCTTTGGTTTCTTCCCAGATAAAGGCAAGTGCAATTTCATCTGATAAAAATAATCTTCAATCTGCATCTTCCAAAAACTAAAATCCTTCCCATCAAATCTGTCGATTCTCACTTTTACTTCTTCTGTTGCCATTGATTTGCTTCAACTTAGCCAAATCTAGTTTTGATACCACTTGTTGCGATAAAGCAAGCGATCGAATAATAATATAGACAAAAAATAGAAAATAAATCGGACATCAGATTTACATGGTTCGGTCGTAAAGACCTACGTCCATAGGGAGAGCAATAGCAAATTTCACTATAGATCAAACAATACAAGGAGATTACGCACTCGAGTCATTCAAACACTCTCTTGGTGTTTCCCAAGCCCCAATAACGCACACGGTGTTTAGTGCTGAAATTCCTCAAGAAATAATCTCTCAATCTCACAAATGAATTACACGCAAATCTTACCATAAGATTTAATTGGCTTGAACACTAAATCTTCTTGGATGTAATTCACGACAAAGAAAATCCCTCCCAAGCACTCGACAACGAGACATCGCTTCAAGAACACTTCTTCATGATTAACCATCTTCTATCCATGGCCACAAGTCTATATATAGAAGTAAGACCCTTATTCCTTTGTCAACTTCTCATAGGATTATGTTTTCTATATTGCCTATTTTAACCAAAATATATCTCTATATATTTTAAATCAAATCCAAATTCAAGTGAAAGTTGGACTTTCCTATTTCAATGGCCAAACTCTCTAATGCAGATTCGAATTTTGAGAAGTTGATCTTCGGACCTTCTTTGCTCGATTTCGAACGTTTGTAAAACATATCCAATTCGGAATATTCGGAATTTCATATTTGACTCAAACTCGAGACATATTTTAACACAGATGATAAAACATGTAAAGGATATTCTCAAAGTCTATACTTAGAACTAGAAGTTAGACTCTATGTTGAAGTAGAATATGTTCAAACTAACGTCTAGATTGTAAAGTGTATCGCACTCAGACTAATAATGTAAAGTCTATTGCTCTCAGACTTTACATCAAGAACGAGACAAAATGTAACACGAGCCCTAAATATATAAAGGCTAGTGATCTAGTTTTGAATCTACATCAATATTGATTTGATTGAGTCAATCTAATTTATTGACAATTGAATCTTGAAAACAAGAACTTTCTATACGAAGAAGCTCTACTTACGGAAACCAATTTTCTGCTTGTATGGGCGATCATAATCAATTTGAGATTCTACTTTTATCACTTAACGGCTACTAAATCTTCTAGATACATATCTATCCAATAGGGAGATTGGAAGACAATCCTTAAGATACTGTCCAACGGCTAGTTTGGAAGTGGAGGAGTATTTAAGGAGATCAAGAACCGATGAGCAAGTAAAAGAGACAGAGCGTATAATTTATAATTCCAAAGTCTGAGCAACCTTTGATTATACATTTGTCTCTTGTAAACTTAAACGTTTGTGATCGTGAGATAAATACCAAAAGAGTGACTTAGTAAGATAGTGTGATCTACTAAGTGTTTGCACTCAAAATTGTAATATCTTATTGATTGCATAGTGGAATCCAGCTAGAAGGTTGTTAGCATGGGAGAGTGGACGTAGGCTTAATATAAGTCGAACCACTATAAATTATGTATTCTTATTCTTTTCCCTGAACTCTTTTTATTTTGTTCGTAATTCTATTTAAATGCTAAAGTCTGAACTCACTCACAGTCTGTTGCTCTTCAGACTCAATTTTAAAAGTCTATTGTTATTTAGACTCAAGTTAAAAGTAAATGTTTTCACTGCATTTTTTAGAATATGTTTTTACACCTATTGCCCCCTCTAGGTGTTCATATTAGCACTTTCACACTTAAGTGTCAAAATCGAAGCAAAATTGATCAGTTAAGTGCCAATAGTAAGAAAATCCAACCAAAATGCTAATGTGGAGTTTTTTTTTACAAGACAAGTGCAAAATAACATTATTTTGCATGTTGACGTGGCTGGATAAGTCAAAAACAACATCGTTTTGCATATTGATGTGGCTTGATAAGACAAAAAAGATGTCATTTTGCCTTGAATAGAATTTTAATAAAATGCTAATTAAACTAAAGTTAAAACTAAATATTTTTTTAAAAAAAAAAAAAAAAGGAAGAAGAAGCCCTTGCACAACACCTTCTGCAACTTTTTTTTAAGTTTATAATTTAATTTAATTAATATTTATATTAAAATTCAATTAAGAGGAAAAATGATGTTGTTTTTGTTATTCTCTACGACTCAACTCTCGGTGAGCCATGCAAACCAGTTATATTATTAAAAAAATGCCACATAAGATTTCTGACACCCGCTGTTAGAGTTAGCACTTAAATGTCTCATTTTTTAAAGAAAGTGGCACTCATGTGTATCTTTCTAATTTTGGTGCTTAAATGGCTCCCCGTGCCAAGTTTGGCATTTGCACTATACTTTTGTTATCATACTGATATAAGTTCGGATTTTTTTTATGACACAAGAAAAAGTTTAGAGTATTTATGTGACAATAAGCAAGTGTAAAGCTTTTAGTTATACAAAAAAAAAAAAAAAAGTTTAGGGTAGTTGTGTTACGGTGGCCATAATTTGGTTTTTTTTTCTTATATTAACCCTAGATTATAAGTAATCCAACTAGAATTTTTTTCCCAAAAATGATAAATAATGTTAAGAAATGATCTTGCCCCGCAAAATATATCAAGGATGATTATGTTGTCCTGACTAGCAACATAAGTAATTCTTAGTCATTCATGATCGGATCACATAAAGAAAAGTAGCGAATTCATTGGTGTTGTTGATCAATTAGATTGTGCAATTCACCATAATAGCGAGATTAATAGAGAAATGAAGGAACAAGATTAAGGTGGTTCAATTTGAATTACCAAGACCTATGTTCATGGAGAGAGTGAGAGTGGTAAATCTACCTTGAATAAGGAGGTTACAAGTTTGACATAAAGCCTCACTTAACGTCAGGCGCTGAGCTTTCGTCGATGTCATTAGGTCCGCATGAATTTTATCTTTTAGCCGGAAGCATGGTATTTCCTTATATTTTACATTTCCAGTGGTAAGCGGAAGAGTGATCTGCTTATGTTCGACACAATCTTTTACAATGATTTCATGTAAACTCGCAAAAAGAACCGGAGGAACACTCTTAAGAGGTTCTACTGTGTAATCATATAAAAATTGATTGAAACCATACTTTAGAAAACGCTCCGATTGAAAATGTGATGTGATCTAGGTGCTTGCTCGAGAGGCCGGGGACTCCAATTTATACATTGGATGGCTTCTGGGCATTTCCCTTCGAACACAACACCAGACTCCTTCTATGTACTCTACATTACTGCTCCGACCTTCAATCCTCATGTAATTTATTGAGGTACTTTGATGAGACCAAAGTTTACCTATTTAAAGTTGGATTTTCTCACCATAAAAACAGATGCTATGAGGATAAAAAGGAGTAACGACATGAGTAATTACTAAACTTTTTTTTCCAATATTTAATGGGGTCACTATACTTTTTATTTGTTCAATTTTATCCATAACCTCTTAAAAATCCACTACATGCGGTCCTTCCATAAAGTATATCCACATATCATATGTACCCTTTTGACATGGACAACACTATTAGCATTTATTGGCCCCAAATAACGATCTACACTACTATCTTGTTTTCCCTGGCAAGCAAATTATTTTGTTCATTTCTTCTTAGTGTGAATCATAACCCTTATGATTTAAAAATCAATTTCTATTCTAAAAATAGATTATTTTATTTATACTTCCGAGATGAGTTTCTGAGCAAAATAATCAAGTAGCATTTGAGTAATCTAAGTCAAACTTGAATAGGTCAAGAGCTTGAGTGAGTTACATTCTTATTTCCAAACATAGGAATCTAGAAGCACTTCCCAAGCCTAGAAAGTAGAAAACACGTTGATATAGTTAAGCAAAATGGGAACTCAGCCAATGGTCGTCCAAAGTTGATATTGGTCATAAAATACGATTTCAGTGTAGAAGTTCAGTTTTCTTGAAGCGCACCACCAGCCAATCTCAGTTATTTATGACTATTTACGTGGCACCAATTCATTGGCAAAGAACCACACCTTCAAGATCAATAGTATTTTATTAGCAGATGCTGACCCAAGCTAGTTGTTTTACTGTAGAAAACTAGTAATAACTTGCCCATGATTGGAAGGCAAACATAGATGCAAATGCACATCCACGTATAACAACGCACAAGCCTCTTAGAACCATAAATTTTTGCACTACATGACAATGTGGAATGGTAGCATTTTTATTAATCACCCATCAGTCAACGACAACCAGAGTCACTTCAATTGCACCCGTGCAATTCATGATGAGGGTGCAATAGCAAGCTTAATTTTTGGGGGTCTAAGTCGCAACAGCTATCCAGGCACAAAGGAGGAGGAGAGGGTCCACTGAAGCATTATCGAGAGAGAGTAGGAGGGACGACAGTTGAGCAGCATTTTGTCTATAAAACCCAACACATCCATTTGGAGTTCCTCGTGCACAAACTGAAAGTTACCACTCACCAAGTTACTCCAATTGTGTCCTAGACAGTACACAGAACACGATTATGGCCAAACAAAACCAATTCTCGTTCCTCACATCAGCTGCTCTTTTGGTCATTATAGTTTCTGTTTCGGAAACGCTTTGTCGCCCTCTTGAAGAGGAACAGTTGTTAAAGCAACATGAGGAGTGGATGGCAATCCACGGGCGTGTCTACAAGGACGCAGCCGAAAAGGCAAAACGGTATGAGATATTCGAAGAGAACGTTAAGCGCATCAACGCCTTTAATAATGGTAAGGACGTAGGGTATAAAATGGCTGTGAATAAGTTCGCAGACCTAACCAATGAGGAGTTCCGCGCTTCCTACACCGGCTACAAGGGGAGGCCCACAAGGGTCCTGTCCTCTGGCGAAAAAATACCGTTCAAGTATGCGAACTTCACCGCCATTCCAGCTGCCTTAGACTGGCGAACCAAGAAGGCTGTGACACCTGTTAAGGATCAAGGCGACTGAAATAATATAAAAATGTAAAAAAAATTAAAATATTAGTAAAAATTGTCAATATCAACGATTTCATATCAAAATTGACCGAATGAACTCAATTGACAAAACGTGAAAAGATTTCGGACTCAATTGGCATAATTAAAAATTTAGAATTATATTGACAAAAGGGCAATAGATTTATGGATTTTTGAACAATTTTCCCCATGTACTCTTTTGACGTGGACTGCTCTATTAGCATTTGTTGGCTGAGAATAACGATCTAGACTAACACCTCGTTCTCCCTAGTCAGGAAATGTTGTGTGTGTATGTGTGTGTGCGCGCCATAGGGAAGTCACGGACATGCCACCCCAGCAAATCAACATTAACTTAACAAAACTCTGTCCACATCAATTAAGTATTAGGATTTTCAATGGAAGAATTACTTTGCTTGGAATTTTAAAAGCTCAATGGATTTATTAAACAAAAAAAAAAGAGTTCATAGGTCACATTAAAAATTGAAAAAAAAGTTCAGTATCATTATTCCTACTTTTTTATGCACAAACAAAATCTGGCAAACTAAATTTCCAAACTAGGGGAGTATGTGTGTAATCGAGTTGAGTCAACAACCAATTCGATGCTTCAATCTGACCCAAATCAAATAGTTAAGAGTAGATAATTGAGTTACATAAGTTTTCAATAAGCTTCAGCTCGAGTCGATTAGATAACGGTTCTTTCTCAAAACTTAGAGTAAAACTCAAACTCTAGCTGGAATCATTAAAATACACTACAATTAAAAAGTAGTAATATATTTATTTAGTTCGTATCTATCAATGTATTTTTATAATTAAAATACTTAAAGATTGAATAACTCCATTAGGCTCGCGAGCTATTATTTCTTAGCTTGAGCTAGACTCGATTACTTAGTATTTAAGCTACTTGAACTCAAAAAGAATCAATCCGAGCTTGAGTAATCAGCAAGTCAAACTCGAATAGCACGTGAACTTGACTGAGTTGCATCCTTATCACCAAACATTGGAATCTAGAAGCTCTTCCCAAACTTAAAAGACTCGTTGATATGGCTAAGTCAAGCAAAATAGGAACTCAGCCAATGGCCGTCTAAAGTTAATATTGGTCATAGAATATGATTTCAGCGTTGAAGTTTAGTTTTCTTGTTGTGCATCACTAGCCAATCTCAATATTTATGACTATCTACATGGCAGCAATTCATTGAAAGAGAATCACACCTTCAAGATTAATAATATTTCATTAACAGATGCCGACCAAAGCTATTTGTTTCACTGAAGAAAGCCAGTTCTTTCCCATAGGAACATGAATCACAATAACTTACACATGATTGGAAGGCAAACATAGATGCACGTACATATCTACTAACAGCACGCTAATATAGTTTATGAAAGGTCGAAAATGTTGATACATATACATACATACATACATACATACATACATATCTATATATATATATATATATATATATATATATATGAGGCAAAAACATAGGTGTAACCCTAAGTTGCTAACCATAGACAAAAGCAAATCAACCATGGATATGCTTTTGGCTAGAATTTAAGACCACCAAAAAACCAACAAACCACTTAGAACCATAAATCTTTGCACTACATTACAATGTTTAATGTTGCATTTTGATTAATCACCCATCAGTCAATGCGAACCAAAGTCACTTCACTCACATCTGTGGTATTCATAAATTTTTGCCTAAGACCTGCGCACTTGCACCTTAGAATTTTTTTTTGTTTCACATGTGGATCTACTATATTCGGCCCCCTCGCCCTGAATGCAAGTATCCTTCTACAACAATATAAACTCTACTCCATTCTGCACCTTGACTTCGCCAAGTTTGGCATGAGACAAAACTCTGCCCTTCTAACTTCCCATTAATTGATTTGGCCTAACCAAACTTAACAAAAGTGCATTATTTGTCACATCGATAGATAAGTCATATGCGACATTCTTGCTTTAAAATATTCACCAGCTACCCATCTATACATATTCGACCTACTCAATCTAATCACCCATTGATTTTGATACCACTTATTGAGAATTAACAACAAAAATCTAAAGTCCTCGACAAAGGGGATCCCTAGGGGCTGTTGACACCTAAATTTTGGCGACCCGATTAGTCATTTATTGCATAGAAAATTAAGGGTTAATTTTATCCCTAAAAAAATATTAATTGCATAGCATATAGATGTAGGTGCATTTATTTTTAATTTACATGTTTTGCATTTATTTATTGGATTGGTGATGGGTGGATTTGAACTAGTCGTTCGAGCTTTAAATTGACAGGTCGGACTAAGCCCATGAAGCAAGTAAATTGGCCCAAGCCTGTTTTTAAGTGATCGGAAATTATCTCGTGAGAAAACAAGAATTTAAAATTTTCCGGGGTATTGATTTGGAAAAAATTGAAACTCTAATTGGTGGCCTATAAATAGGTTTGCTCGTCTAGGTTTTAGGGGGGTCACACAATAGAAACACACGGCCACAAAAAAAAAAAAAAAGAAAAAAAAAAAAGAACCCATGTTCTCCACGGTGAGAGTCAGCAACTCAGAATTTCGGAGCGCACGTCGAGTATACACGAACGAAAGAGTGAACAGCAGAGATAGTCGAGGCCCTCTTGATCGAAGCCAGTCGCAGCTTTGCATTGTCTCCTAGCCCCTCGCCGTGCGCCACCGACAGGCGTGACGTGTCTTTGCTGCTGCTTCCCGTTGCTAGTTTGTCCCATTATCACAACCTGTCAGCCAAGGTCGAGAATACCAAGTCAGGAAAACCCATGGCCATGTGATCTGAATTAGAGAACTCCAGAGAAAAGAAGAACACGAGGAGGGGGAGCACTCGTTGGAGGAAGAGAAGTCAAAAGGGAGCACTTCTCTGCAGGGTTTGACTGGTGCGTCCAGGGACACTCACGAAATCCACATACGCACAAAGATAAATTTCTTTTTTCTCCAGTCATTCCCAACCAAGTAGTTGTTTTGCTGACCAAGCCGCGGCAATCCCCGCATCCAAGCAAAGCCTCGACGCTCTTGGTCCTACTGCGTGCATGCCAATGAAGAGTTGTCCTTGATCCCGTGACGACCCTTTGCTGCTTTGATCCGTGCCACGCCCAACGACGAATTGCTGTCCATTCAAGCCGCAACACCACCAAAATCCAGTCCCGACATCCAACTCCGAGCTGTGAGCCTCGCCGAGCATTACCATATCACGTCGCGAGTAGCCGTAGTCATTCGAGGATCGGAATTTGGGAGCCAATATTCGAAATAGGTTGCATATTTAGGATAGGGATTTTATTTCGAAATTTTTCGAAAAATAAAAAATGCATTCATTTCAGATGTTGGTTTTAAATTTGAATTGCATGTTTAATTATTTGACAATTTTAATTTCGAATTTCATGAAAAGGAAAAAGAGAAAACTTAGAGCTAGGGCATTCTTTGCACGTCATTGCATACTAGATAGGATTGCATGTTTAATTTTATTTTCTACTTAGTTATAGTCTTAGATAATTTTCTTTAGATTAGACCACATGCTTATTTATATCATATAGTTTAGGTCATGTTGCCATGTCATATAATTTCATATTAGATTAGTAGCATGCATTGCATGATTCTCATTGAATAAGCAAAAAAAAAAAAAAATTGAGTGATATCGTGTTAATTAGAAATCATATCTAGAATTGTTGGATGTGAATTCTGATCTAACAATACAGATGCTTTCGTTGTTATGAGGTAAGTCCTGCAATTTATTCACTGTTTTATCTGTGTGTTAAATTGGTGGTTTGTGCACTCGCATGATAACCTCACATGTTAGGGAAATAAGTTAAAATCAATTCAAGCTGCCTGCAAAACATTTTTCAAAATAGAAGAGAAAGGTACTAAAAGGGCATTAGTAAAAGCTAGTGTAATCAAATCCCCAAACTTACAATCTCTAATTCGTAGGAGTAAAGTAAACCACCCGTTACTTTACTTAGATGTCTAATCGACCTACCGAAAATAGATTAGTGGTGACTCCTTATTGAAAATCATTCACATGTTAAAAACTTGAATCTAAGTCGTGAATTGGTATGGGCTTAGGAGAGTCTGAGCTAAGTCTAGGCTTAGTAATCCATTAACCAAACCTTAGGTGGATCACACCTGAAAATTTAGTCGTGACAGGGGAGAACTTGTCACGCCTCGATCCTTGGGCATGCACACATCCCTCAACTTGGTCGATTAATAGCGATGTCCCAAGATGCATCACCGACCCTTTCATTTTAATATACACATGCAGAAGCATATGAAATCCCCAAACAATAAAATAATGAGATAGGAATGTATGATTTCAAAATCGAACTTTGAAAACAACCACACTTATATACTTTGCTAATCATAATGCAAATATATACAAGTCGAATTGTTAAGTCAGGTTTAAACCACTAGTTTCCCAAACAAGGTCTGCAAGATGGAATCAACTCCCATCAAAAGAGAATTGCCCTATGACTTAGTAGTCGAATAGGATCGCCAATTCTTCAGGCTTCCCCTTCTACCCTTTTGCAGACCTTGTTTTATGAATTAGTTGTTTAGAACCCGACTTAAAAATTTGCCTTGTATATATTTGCACTATGGTTTGCAACGTATATAAGGGTGGTTGCCTTTAAAGTGGAAATTTGAAGTCCTACTTTTCTATCCTATTAATTTATTGTCTGGGGATTATTATTATATGCTTCCGAATGCGTATAAAAAAAGAAAGGGTTGGCGATGCATCTTGGGACGTCGCTATTTAATCAACCAAGGTAAGGGATGTGTGCATACTCGAGAATCGGGGCGTGACATCCCCTTTTTGTGGTATCAGAACAATGATTAGGGATTGGAGTGATAAGGTGCGATGGACCATGGGATAGTGGTACGAAAGACATTTAAATTCATGTCTGGTGCATGTCGATGCTAGCTGATTGGTAGCTTGTTTGTGTGGGTCACTCAAATTCTAATATGGTATTAGAATTAGAAAACATGTTTCTATGAAGATCCTGTAGAATGAGTGATCAAGCACTGAGGACTCCTAGTAAGAGGGTTGTAACCTCTGTGACTCGGGGTGGAACACCAACAAGGATCAGTGCTCGAGGCAATGGTGGCAGAGCATTGGCTCAGGCCAACGCGAGTGTAAGAGTACTGTTATAAGCCGATACTAATGTAGCAGCACTAAGCGATCCTAGGTTTGATGAGATCGTTCAAGCACAAGTGATCCTTAGGAACTTGTCGAGTCAACAAGTTTAGGATCGAGTTGCTGTTGTTGCCACTGTCATGACCGGTGTCAGAGCTGCAATCACCGTTGTTGCCACACTTGCTGAGGTCCAGCATGGAGATGCGATTTGGGAGCAAACCGTTATGTCTGAGTTAAGATTCAGTTCCAACAAAAATGGAAATCGGTCAGGGAAAAGACCGATGTTGGGAGAAAAGTATTCTATTCTACCCAATAGGAAAGGTGGGGATAGATAAGTCAGTACTGAATCGGAATAGAGTATGTCATGCCTATAAGAGACAACATGGTTACGCCTCATACCATTTTAGGACGGGTTCTTGTTTCAAGCGTGGCCAATAGGGTTACTTAGTCAGAAACTGTACCAGAAGGTCGATGGGACCACGACAGCGGTTGCTGTTGATATGGCTAGTATAAGTACCTAGAGGGGGGTGAATAGGTATATAAAATATTTTTCTCGATAATTCCACAATACTAGACAGTTGATGGATTTGAGACAAACAATAATCAACGTAAGACTGAGAGAAGGAAAGAGAAAATTAAACACGCGGATTATAGTGGTTCGGCTTATTTCAAGCCTACGTCCACTGACAGCCTATTAGCTGGATTCCACTATGAACAAAGAGATGTTATAGCGTTGATCTTCCTTGATTTCTTGGTGTAGATGATCTACCACACTCGTTCAAGGTCTCACTAAGTATAAACACTCTCTGTGTATACAATTTCGGTTATAATGTATCGACTAATAATCAAGGTGCTTCAGACTTTGAAATTTCTCTATCGATCACACCCTAAAACAACTAGAACGTCTTCCTTTATACTCATTTATGCCTTCATACCCGTTGGCACTTACCAAAGGAATTCCTCCAATCTACCCGTTGGACGGAATCAATTAAGAAGATCATTCGAGCTTTTAAAGGAACCTGACGATAGCCCATCAATCCTGTTCGCCCATACAATCAGGATATTGGTTTCCAAGAATAGAACATTCCAAGAATATTTCGTCGACCATCGTATCTTCAAACGATCTAGATTACGTATAAAAGAATCCGTCATTTTCTTTATCCAGCCAAGAGATCTTCTCCAGAGGATAGGATTAAATCCTCAACCATATACTTCGGCTCTGGATTTCCTTCGTCACTGGATTAGAAAGACTATCAATGAGAATAGTCTTGAGTCTTGAGTCTTGAGTCTGGTGATTAGAAAGTCTTCAAACTCTAAATATCCAAACTAGACTGATAGAAACGTTTTGTCAGCTTCAAAATATTCTGGAAAGATTTCTCCAACAATCTCCCCCTTTTTTATGGTGAAAAAACTTTCCTGTAGATTTGAACAACTTTGACCTGCAAAAACATTTCTCAAGTAATATGGCTATCTCATAAAGATTAATAAAACAACCAGACTCTACATCCACAGAAAATTGGTTAGTCTTTCATGAGTAATACCACACAACAACACTTGATATAAATGCAAATAATCAAGCATCAAAATCTACACCCAATTCAGTCAAATTCAAGTTCACTCAAGTCATACTAAAAAACAAACATATTCAACCACAAAAACAAATTTAAAGTCAAAGTTTGAAGTTAAGTTCAAATTGCAATTCTCCCCCTTTTTGTCATCATTAAAAAAGGTGAGAAAAGAGTCAGGTCTGCTTGGGAATGCGCACAATCTGGAAATATCCCATCGACCGGACTATGCCTTCTAGCCTCTTCAAGTCTTCCCTTAGATGAGCTACCTCCTCTCCTTTAGCATTGGCTTGAATTTGTAGAGCGAGGTCTTTTATTTTGTCCTCCAGGGTAACCGAAGATACTTGTCCAGCATTCTTCATGACTTGAATTTCACAGTCCAGAGCATAGATTTGACCCCGCATTTCCAGAAGAACATCAAGAATACGACGAAAATCTGCAGAATTGTCCGTCTGTGTACTTGCATGTGCTTTATTGGATGGAGTGAATGTAGACGATGGAGCTTCTGTATAATCTTGCATATTTGGTGTTGACGTATCATGTCCTTCTTCAAGCATTTAAGAAGCCTGAAAATCTTCTGGATCTGCTGGTGATCGCCTTAGACCTTCACTATTGGCAGCATGAGGTGTGGACCTTCCTTGCTCACCATCTCCCCCTGTCTCTAGGACCTCAAATGGGGAAGAGTGATGATCATGCTCTTCTGCATCTTGATTCCCCTTCTCTCTAGCTTCAGCTGTAGAATTTTCTTTTTCTTCTTCTCCTTCTTCTTCAGCTTCTTTCTCCTTCTCTTGCTGCTCTTCTTCTTCTCTGTTCTTGGTTTGCTCCTCTTCTTCTCTCTGTTCTTCTACTTCTTTCCCTTTCTTCTGATGTTCTGTCGATTCCGGTACAGAACGTCTGGTCCTTATCAAGGCAGAGATTGTGAGATCTTCCTCTTCATCTTCATCCTCCAATATGAGAGTTCTTCTCTTTGAGGATGGGGCACCAATAGCCTCCTTCCCTTTTCTCTTTGAAGCAGAAGGTACTGGAGTCTTCACTCTGAACTTCTCCATTGCCTTGGAAAGCTCTTTCAGACGCATCTTCGTCAGCATCTTCAAACCTACCACCATTTTATCGCATGGTCGAACATAAAGAGTATGTGGAGGTTCAATATTCAAGTGTCTGAAGATCTCGGTCACCAGACCTAGGTAAGGCAATTGGCCTTTGTCCTTCGCCATTGCTCTGTACATGTGAAAGAGAATGGTGTGAGGGAGAGAGAACTTCTTCCCTGAGTTGATTGCGTACATCAATTTTGCCTCGGAATTAGACACATCAGTATTTGATGTAGACTTGGGCCTGATGCAATTGATCACAATTTTGTAAAGCACCATATTGATGGCACGCATCCTTGAGTAGATGATTCTTCCCTCTATATCTCTATCTTTGACAAGCTCTAATGAGGCACGAGCAATTGAGACTTTGATTGGTTGATAGCGTCCTCGCTCAACTCCAATTATGTCAGCCAACATATCCATGTCTATCACATAGTCTTGGTCTCAAACACTGAATGATATTCTATTCGCATCTAAAAAGCTGAGATTCGAATAGAAGTATGCTGTCAATTGCACATAACCGTCTGTGGTATCGGTGCAAAATTGCTCAAGTTGAAGCAGATTGAACTTCTCCCTTAAGTTCACATTAATGGCATCCAAGAAATCGAAATCAACCTTCCTAGGGTTTATCACCCCTCGTTTCAGCAGTCTCAAGAACAAATTCTCCTGTTCCTTCGATTTAAACAACTCCATTCTTTTTCCCTTCACCCTTGCAGCAACACCCATTCTAGGTTGAAAATCACTGAACATTTTATCATCATCGTTCTCGTCAGTCAAATTTGGTCCCGATATACAAGGGTCACTTGGAATGTTCGCAAGTGCTTCCTCAGCCTTTCCCTTGGGAGCAATTCCCAAATCCTCCATTCGCCACAGAAAGATATACTTATTCCCATAATTCTTATCTTTAAGAATAGAGTTCGCCACGTAGTTCAACGGAGTCCCAATGCTCTTCATCGCACAATAGAGTTTGTAAATAAAAGAGGGTTTTTGGACTCTTATAGGGTCTACGTCCTCGATTATTTCTTCCTCCGGTTGTTGACCCGCACCTTGTGGGGTAGATGGTGTTGAGTGACGTGGTGGAGAGTGAATCGGGCTCTGTTGCTGACTCGATAAATCTTCTTCTTCGGTAAGATCGAAATGGGTAGGTCCCTCCTTCATTCTCTGTGGTCCCCTGTTCGTGATTCTTGAAGACTTCCTCGAAGAAGACATCCTTCCTTGTCGTTGAAAGATTCCTTTACTCGCTTTCCTAATAAAAGATGACAACTTTCTCGAAGATGAATACAAAGTAGAGACAGGATTGGGAGGAGAATGCCTTTTAGGGTTTTGAAGATTGGGCGAAAAAGAAAACAGTATATAACTCGCCTCTTAAAAAGGAAAGATCAATCGGCACAAGGAAAGTAAAAAAACACTTCTTTTTTTTAAAATCAATAACTGCCAAATAGAAGTTAATCCTTTTGAAAGACAATATTCCGTTTTTCACGGAAATTATAAATTAACTGAACTAAAGATCGTACATTTTTGAGATTAAATATAATAACAACTTACGAGTCTATAGCATGAATGTCTGAGTCTGAGGGTTTAGAGTCTGAGGGTTGGAGAGTCTTTAGACTTTAACTTCTTCAAGCTTCAAAATGTTGAGTCTTGAACGGATAAAATCGAATTGATTTTTCTCCAAAGGCTTTGTGAATATATCCGCTAGTTGACTTTTTGAATCAACAAATTGAATCGAGATTTCTCCATTTTGAATATGATCTCTAATGAAGTGATGTCGAATCTCTATATGTTTTGCTCTTGAATGAAGGATTGGATTTTTGGTGAGATTGATTACATTGGTGTTGTCATATCTAATCTCTGTGCATGAGTCTTTAATCCCAAATTCTTGTAGCTGTTGTTTTATCCATAGAATTTGCGAACAGTAGCTTCCAAGAGCTACATACTCTGCTTCTGTTGTTGAGAGAGCCACAGTGCTTTGTTTCCTTGAAAACTAAGACATTGCCCTGCTTCCAAGCAACTGGCAAGTTCCTAAAGTACTCTTTCTATCGACTCTACAACCGGCCAGATTTGCGTCAGAATATCCCAAAAGATTAAAGTCTCCCTTCTTAGGATACCAAAGACCGATGCTTGAAGATGAAGCAACGTATTTAATAATACGTTTCGCAGCACTGAGATGGGATTCTCTAGGATCTGATTGAAACCTAGCATAGATGCAAACACTCAACAAAATGTCAGGCCTAGAAGCAGTAAGATAAAGAAGTGAACCAATGATGCTCCTGTATAGCTTTTGATCAACTTTCTTCCCTTCTTCATCTTTGTCTATCTTCAAAGAACTTGACATTGGTATATCAGTCTTTTTACAATTTTCCAATCCAAACCTTTTGACAAGATCATTAGCATATTTTTCTTGGTAAATGAAAGTTCCTTCCTTCAATTGATTTACTTGAAGACCAAGAAAGAATGTTAATTCTCCCATCATACTCATTTCAAACTCATCCCGCATAGACTTAGAAAATTTCTTGCATAGACTTTCATTAGAGGATCCAAAAATAATATCATCCACATATATTTAAACAAGTAAAAAGTTTTTGTTTTCCTTTTTGATAAATAAAGTAGTATCTACTTTACCTTTGACAAAACCATTCTGTATTAAGAATTTACTTAGTCTGTCATACCAAGCTCGAGGTGCTCGCTTTAAACCATACAAGGCCTTTTTCAGTCTGAAGACTGAGTCTGGCCTCTTTTGGTCTTCAAACCCTGGTGGTTGTTCCACGTAAACTTCCTCATGGATAACTCCATTTAGGAAGGCACTTTTGACGTCCATTTGGAATAACCTGAAATTTTTATAACAAGCAAACGTAAGTAATAGTCGAATAGCTTCTAACCTTGCTACTAGAGCGTAAGTCTCATCATAGTCTATTCCTTCTTCTTGCGTGTATCCTTTAGCCACGAGTCTTGCTTTGTTTCGTACGACTTTTCCTTTCTCATTCATCTTGTTTCTAAACACCCATTTAGCTCCAATAACAGTTTTACCTTTTGGTTTGGATGTCAATTCCCAGACATCATTAATGTTAAACTGTCTGAGCTCTTCTTACATAGCTTCAATCCAGCTTTCATCAAATAAAGCTTCTTCTATGCTCTTTGGCTCAATTTCAGAAATAAGAGCTACAGCACTAGACTCTTCACGCCTTTTAGATCTGGTGCGAATTCCTTCATTAATTTCGCCGATAATGAGATCTCTGGGATGACTGGACTTATGCTCCCAGTTACTGGTTGATTTATCTGGTTGATGATCTCTTTCTTGATTTGAATCTTCATGAACAGCTTGATACTGGTCTTCCAGAGTCTGAGATGCTTCTTGAGTTGTAAGCTTTGGAAGGTCTGGAGCAGGTTCAGACTCTTCATAATGAGTCAAACTAGATTCATCTTGCGTAAAGTCTTGAAATTTGACATTCATTGACTCCTCCACAGATTGGCTCTTCTTGTTATAGACTCTATAGGCTTTGCTTGATGTAGAATATCCAAGGAAGATGCCTTCATCTGATCTTTCTTCAAACTTACCAACTCGATCTTTTGCATTTTTCAATATAAAGCATTTGCAACCGAACACATGAAAGTATGAAACAATGGGCTTCTTATCTTTGAATAACTCATAAGGGGTCTTTTCTAGAATAGGTCTTAGGAAGACTCTATTGATGATATAGCACGCTGTTGAAACAAATTTTCAGCCAAAATCGTGAAGAAATTTTCCTTTCAATTAAAAGAGTTCTAGCCATTTCTTGAAGAGATCTATTCTTTCTTTCCACAACTCCATTTTGCTTAGGAGTATATGGAGAGGAGAACACATGCTTAAATCTTGATTTTCAAATTGACCTCCATGATCTGTTCTTATATTAGAGATAACACAACCTTTTTTATTTTGAACCTTTTTAGCAAATTTTTCAAAATACAAGAAGGTTTCAGACTTACTTGCAAGGAAATATACCCAAGTAAAACGGGAGTAATCGTCCACAATTACTAGACAATATTTCTTACCTCCAATGCTCTGGGTTCTAGTTGGTCCAAAGAGATCCATATGCAGCAACTATAGTACATGATTAATAGAGACATGATTTATTGGCTTGAATGAATTTCTTACCTGCTTTCCCAGAATACATGGTGTGCATGGATCGGACTTTTGGAATAGTAATTTGGGTAGACCTCGAACAAGCTGCTTTGATGAGATTTTGGCTAATTGCTTCATGTTGACATGACCAAGCTTTCTGTGCCATAAGCTTGCTTCGTCTTGGATTGAGATTAGGCATTGCGATTCATTTGGTTTCACATCCAGAAGATAGATATTTCCATGTCTTCGACCTATGAAAGACTGAGTAGAGTCTCTACTGGTTCCAGAACATGTTCCTTCTTGAAAGAAGATCTTAAAACCAGTGTCACACAATTGACTAATGCTGAGAAGATTGTAATTGAGTCCTTCCACTAGGGAAACATTACTTATTGTGAGATTTCCAATTTTCACAGTTCCAAATCTCACAATACTTCCTTTGCCGTTTCCTCCAAAGGAAACTTTTCCACCATTTACTTGAACAAGCTTTATGAAGCAATTTGAGTCTCCTGTCATGTGTCTTGAGCATCCGCTATCAAGATACCACTTTACCTTTTTTCTTGACGAAGACCTGCATTTAAAAGAGAGTCTCAAGCTTTCTTTGATACCCAAATTTTCTTGGGTCCTTTGGTGTTAGTAAGATAAACAGTATTAGCCCATACTTTCTTAACAGGTTTCCAAACCATAGGACACTCTTTTTCAAAGTGATCCGGACTGTTGCACTTTGAATACTTGAGGGCATTTCGACCTACAAACTTTACGAAAACTTTCTTGAAATGATTTTTGTAAGCCTCTCTCGAGGGTCTTTTCTTAATTCTTTCTTTTACTTTAGGAAAATCAATCAAGGGAATTGTTTCTGCTGTCATGCCTAGACCGGACTTATTGAAGTAAGGTCTTTGAACCGAAAGAACTTTTTCAAGTTTTTCGGACCCTATCGAAAATTTCTTTGAAATATTTGATAAGTCGTTTTTAAAAAAACATTTTCTTTCAAAAGATTATCTTCTTTTTCTTTAAGAGTAGAAACATTCAAGTCTAAAATTTTAACTCTGTCTTCTAAAATGTTTTCCTTTTGTTTTAGAGCTGAGTTTTCCTTTTTTAAGTTCGGAAATTCTTTTGAGAGAAGTCTTAAGACTAAAACACAGTTCATCAATGTATTTAGAGACTTTGACAGGAATTTTAAAATCACTTACCTCAAATTTACTATCTGAGTCTGAGTCTGAGTGTGCCATCAGACATAGGTTGGCATATTCATTATCACTTTCTTCCCACTCTGTATCACTCCAAGTTTCGGCTTTAAGAGCTTTTCGAAACTTTTCAGCTTTTCCTCTTTTCTTCTTCAGAAGAGGACAGTTGGGTCTGATGTGTCCATTTTTCTTACATTCAAAGCAAACTACATCTCTGTTTGGTTCCTCATCATCAACAGACTTGGTCTGCTGTCTTTGGAAACTTTGTTTCTTTGAGTTGAACTTTCTTCCTTTTCTATTCAGTTTTCTGAATTTTCTTATCATGAGAGCAAGCTCCTCATCGTCCATATCATCTTCAGAATCTGTATCATCAGAATCATCATTTGATTTTAATGCAATTGATTTCTCACCTCCTGGATCTTCATCTTCATTAATTCGTTCCACTTCATAAGACTGAAGAGTTCCAATCAGCTCGTCGACAGATAGTGGCATAATTCTTTGCGTCTCTCTTATTGAAGTCTTTATGTGATTCCAATCCTTGGAGAGTCCACGCAGCAGCTTGTTTACCTTCATAGGATCAGAAATTTTCTGTCCTTGATTCTCAAGACCATTGACAATATCTGTAAAACGGCTAAACATGTCAGTTATAGATTCTCCTGGTTTCATTTTGAAGGCTTCAAATTGACTGAGGAGAATGTTAATTCTGGTTTCCTTCACTCGATATGTTCCTTCATAGGTAATATGTCTTTTGCTGTAACACAAGAAGATATTCTGTTATATTCAGTTGGTGACAAAGCACAATATAAAGAGTAAATTGCTTTTGCATCGAGTGCTTGTCTCTTGTTTATCTCTTCCTGAGTCATTCCACTGGTCTCAACAATTTCTTTCCCTCTTTTAGAGACTGATGTAGCTGTAGGAGTAATTCCTTTTTCTACAACGTCCCATTTCAGAGGATCTTTTGATTGTAGGAAAGCTTTCATCTTGTTCTTCCAGATGTTGTAATCCTTTCCATCAAAGTAGGGTGGTCTGGTATTGCTTTGCCCTTCCATCAGCCTTGGTGCTAGCATACTAGCCATGGATCTTTTACTCTGAAGTAAAACACTTCAAATAAAGTGAGCACACAAGCTCTGATACCAATTGATATGGCTAGCATAAGTACCTAGAGGGGGGTGAATAGGTATATAAAATATTTTTCTCGATAATTCCACAATACTAGACAGTTGATGGATTTGAGACAAACAATAATCAACGTAAGACTAAGAGAAGGAAAGAGAATTAAACACGCGGATTATAGTGGTTCGGCTTATTTCAAGCCTACGTCCACTCTTCTGCACTAACAGCCTATTGGCTGGATTTCACTATGAACAAAGAGATGTTACAGCATTGATCTTCCTTGATTTCTTGGTGTAGATGATCTACCACACTCGCTCAAGGTCTCACTAAGTATAAACACTCTCTATGTATACAATTTCGCTTAGAATGTATCGACTAATAATCAAGGTGCTTCAGACTCTGGAATTTCTCTATTGATCACACCCTAAAACAACTAGAACATCTTCCTTTATACTCCTTTATGCCTTCATACCCGTTGGCACTTACCAAAGGAATTCCTCCAATCTACTCGTTGGACAGAATCAATTAAGAAGATCATTCGAGCTATTAAAGGAACCTGACGATAGCCCATCAATCCTGTTCGCCCATACAATCAGGATCTTGGTTTCCAAGAATAGAACATTCCAAGAATATTTCGTCGACCATCAGATCTTCAAACGATCTAGATTACGTATAAAAGAATCCGTCATTTTCTTTATCTAGCCAAGAGATCTTCTCCAGAGGATATGATTAAATCTTCAACCATATACTTCGGCTCTGGATTTCCTTCGTCACTGGATTAGAAAGATTGTTAATGAGAATAGTCTTGAGTCTTGAGTCTTAAGTCTGTTGATCAGAAAGTCTTCAGACTCTAAATATCCCGACTAGACTGATAGAAACGTTTTGTCAGCTTCAAAATATTTTGGAAAGATTTCTCCAACAGCTGTCACTGCTAATGGGACAAACCAAAGTGAATGCGCATAGAACGTGCATAGGGGTATTTGGGACAGACCTCGGTGCTAGTAAGAGTGCATGTTGTCACCTGGTAGGAGACAGAGGACTCATCAGAAATGTGTTGAAGTTGTGGAAGGAAGCATGGATCAATCCAGTGTCCTAATATAACTGGAGCATACTTTGATTGTAGCCAGCACGGCCATAAGGTGAAGTACAATTAGTAAAAGTCCAAAGGAGCATAAATGCCATTACTACAGTTAGGATGCCACTAGAATGGTGAAAGGGATAGGAATGGAACCAACCCTGCACCAATCAAAGGAAGAATGTTCTTGAGGAAATCTTATCAGAGTAGCGCAGTAGAGCTTTGGACTAAGTTTGTCGAATTTCAGTTTGTTGAAATAAAGCTGAAGAAAGGAGAATCACTAGCTATAGTCGTGCTTGACTAGTTGTTGAGATGTAACTTTAATGCCACATGAATAGAAGGGGCTCATGGAGCATCTTGTAGTAATGAATCAAGGTCATTGAGTAATCCAGCTTAGTCCATTAGCATGTGAAAGTGTCGATTTTATTAGGAATCAAAAAGAATCTTTGATTTCATCAACTTCATTGGTTAAAAGGCAACCCGTTTGTTAGACGAAGGTTGCCAAAATTACAAGGCAATTGTCATAGACAAGACAGATTGAAGAACTAAAAATTGAGGAATTCTAAGTAGTCCAAGAATCTCTAGAAGTGTTGCCATAGGGATTGTCAGGCCTATCGTCAATGAAAGAGGTAGAATTTGCGATTGAGTCAACAATCGGGTCAGAGACACTCAACAAAAGCTTTTTACTAGATGTCGTTGTTTGAGTAGAAAGAATTGATGGTACAGATGTGAAGAAATACTAGATAAGGAATTTATACATGCCAGTGCATCGCTTTAGGAAGCATAAGTTTTGTTTGTGAGAAAAAGGAAGATGGTTCGTTGCGAGTGTACATAGGCTATAGTCAACTCAATCAGGTGGCGATCAAGAGCAAGTGTTCATTGCTGATGATCGATGAATTGTGTGACTAGTTATAAAGAAGGTCGATGTGTTCAAGGATCGACTTAAGGATAGACTATCATCAGTTGAGAACCAGGAAGAAGGTTATATTAAAAACATCGTTTCGTACTCGATATAGTACCCATTTTGGGAGCGTCCAGTGCCAAAGTCACTGAATGGGTAAGTTGCCAATCCCTAAAACGGACTATGGAATGTACTTTATCTGTGGGTTACGTTACGGGCGGGCATTTTACCAGAGGTTTATATTAGATCAATCTACCCTTGTGTAATTCCTGTTGAAGCATATACTAGGCTTTTATGAGAATATTGTAATGCCATTTGGTCTGACAAATGCTCCAACTGCTATCATGGATTTGATGGACCGAGTATTTGAGAAATACCTAGATCAGTCCATGATCGTGTTCATCAATGATATTTTGATGTATTTGAGGAGTGCTAAGGAGCATGAGAGTCATCTGAAGATGGTACTTCAGACCATAAGGACTCGTGGATTGGACGCTAAGCTTAGCAAATGCGAGTTTTGGTTTACTCGTATTGCGTTCCTAGGCCACGTGAAGTTAAGCAAAGGATTTTTAGAATCTGTGTCGCTATTGACTAGACTTCTGAAGAAAGACGAAGAGTTTGTGTGGACAAACAAGCACGAGTGTATTTTTCAAGAGCTCAAGTGGAAGCTGGCTACCACACTTGTACTCACCATCCCCTCTGGAGGATGCGTAGTCTATTTATGCATCATTTAGAGGATTAGATTGCATGTTGATGCAACATGGTAGGATTGTTGCATACGTGTCCCGTCAGTTAAGATCTCGCGAGCTAAGTTACCCGATTCATGACTTGGGGCTCGTAGCATAAATTTTAGCCCTAAAGTTTTGGAGATGTTAGTGATGTGGAGAAAGGTCTTGAATCTTCATGGACCAAGAAAGTCTCCAGTGTTTATTCTCCCAAAAGTAATTTAAAACGAAATAACGTTGTGAATTAGAACTTTGAAGAACTAGGATGGAGATATTTGGTATCACCCTAGAAGAACGAAAGAAGTCACTGATGCGATAAATCTAGAGTGTTTAAATGTGTATATGCTAGTTAAGGTATGAACCTTACTTGAGAAAGTTTGAGATTCGGTTTTCAAATTTGAGATGGGCTACCTTCCAAATATTATAGCCGCTCTCAGAATTGAGCCAGATGGTCAGATAAGAATCAAGGCACAGCTTTGTAAACCGAGAGGACTCTTGTAACCCCTCGAGACCCCAGAGTGAAATTGAATGCACAACACTATGGACCTTGTGACAAGCTTGTCAAGGAATCAGAGGGGTAATGATTCCATTTGGGATAGTGGTCAATAGATGGATGAAGCTGACTCACTTCAATACAACACGGAAAAATCTTGGTTTGGATAGGCATGCAGAAGTGTGTTTGTGTCAAGTAATTCATCTACATGGAGTGCCACTGATGAATTTATATCAGATAAAGACCTAAGGATTCCCAATTTCAGCAGAACAGTCATACGGTTCTTTATGAAGCATGGCATAGCAAAGTGTGCAGAACCTTAGTTGTGGAAAGGAAAATAGACAAAGAAAAATCATAGGCTTAGAGTCAGTTCAGCAGTCAATGATTGCAATTGCTGTGATCAGAATCAGATTATGGATCGCTCAGAGCCGTTAGAAAGGTTGTATCATTGAGCATCAAAGGCCCTTAGAGTTCCAAATTTGGTGATTACATCTTTCTGAATGTGTCATTAATGAGGGATGCCTTGCGCTTCAGCAAGGAGGGAAAATTGAAACGAAGATACATAAGTCCCTTTGAAGTTCTAAAGAGAGAATTAGGATCCTAGTGTATCGTCTTGCATTACCACTAAAGTAGGCGCGACTGCATGACATCTTTCACGTGTTGAGGTTGAGGATGTATAAGCCTGACCTGACCCACATGCTAAATCTTAAAGAATTAGATGTGGATGACTAAGTATCGTGCATGAAAAGCCCGGTTCAGATCGGATTCTGTGTACCAAGATGGTCTCCTTAGTCAAAGTGGTCTAACAACACCACGGGACTGAAGAAGCAACCGAAGAAAGTGAGACTAGACAAGACAACGATACCTCCACATTTTTGTTTAAGGATTGGTAAAAGTTTAAATTTCGAGGACAAAATTTTTATAAGAGGGGAAGAGTTGTGATATCTTGGATTTTCAGTCCTGTTTTCAATAGAATAAATTGGACATTTTATTGACACGCCTATAGGACTGTTCTCAGAATTGATCACTCTTGAGATAATTAGATTATCTTGGAAAGCCATTAAGGATTTGAAGGCAAATAAACTTGAGGATTCGACTAGGAATCAGCTGCTCAACCGTGTTTATCTACCAAGATCATTACGGCATAGATGTAAATTGATTAGAGATTAAAAATAGGTCGGTTCGATTGAGAAGTCTGGCTAGTCGTGGATGACACCACTAAATTGGAAAATTCCCACTGATCGACACTATATTGATTTCTCTATTATTTTTGGTACCCTATGTCCGTAATTGAAACATCGAGATTTTCACGATAATCGAGAGTCGCCAATATGTCGAATGGGTTCATTGTGGTTTGAAGAAAATTGACCACAGGTCATTTGCACTAAAAATGTCTTAAAGCTATCCCGAAGCCTAGGTTTCACGACCTAATTTTCGGGTGTACCATCTAAAACTAAATTAATGGACTACTAAGTTTTTAAACTTAGCTCGGACTCTCCCAAAGCCCATATCAATTCACGACTTAGGTTCAAGTTCTTAACATGCAAATGATTATTATCTAAGAGTCGCCACTGAACAGTTTATGGTGGATCGATTAGACACCTAAGTAAAATAATGAGATGATTATTTTATTTCTACGAACCAGAGAATAAGGGTACGAGAACTTGGTTATATTAGATTTCTCTAATGCCCTTTTGGCGCCATTACTTTTTAATTTTCAAAAAAAATGTTTTTTTGCAAGTAGCTTGGGTTTATTTTAACCTAAATTCCTATCATGCAATATGGTAATCATATGAGTACTCAATCATTATTTAACACCCGATGAATCAAACAAATTGCATCAAAAGAAATAAACACACAAAGCAAGCAATTATTTTTTTGGGTTTTCTTTTATCTCAAAATTAAAATATGCATTCTAACTACATGACTTAATTTTACTAACAAACAGATTCTAATTGAATGAACCTATCATGCAAACTATGCACCTAATATTTTTGTATTTTTTATTGAAAATTGGAATTAATAAAAATCCTAACTAAATTATCTAAAATGAATAATTTTTTAATTTATTTTAGGGATTAATTTGACTTAAACCCTATCCTATCTTAGAAAACTATTTTAAAAGAAAAATAGGATAATTAAAATGTGCCAACTTTATCCAAGACTCTATTTTTGAAAAAAGGTTATTTAGGTCCAACCATAATGTATTCCAAAAAATATCTAAAATGCAATCCTAAAAATATAATCCTAAAAAATTCTAATTTACCAACATACATGCTCATGCAAGATTTTGATTTTTTTTTAATTTTTTAGTGTTTTTTCCAAAACAAGCAATATTATATTTAAAATAATAAAGACATTCATCCAATAAAGGATTAAAATAATCGAAAAAATAACCCGTTGTCTCATAGGTCAAATTAACGACTACTCTAACCCTAAACATCATGACATGGAGTCCAAAATAATTAAAAATTTGATCCGAAGCCTTACGGATCAAATTAATAGTTATATTGATTCAACAATTTAAAATACTATCAACAAACCCCAAAAATTAATATAATTAAAAAAATGACCCGACATCTTACGGGTCAAATTAATAATTATAATAATTTTAGGTAAAATCCTTGCGAATAATGCATAAAGGAAAATGGGGATAGCAAATTAGTCGGCGCCGAGTGGAGGATGACTAGTGTTGGAGCTCCGGTGAGGGCTGGTAGGCAGCGACGGCAGCCATAGTTCACGGCAGGGACGGGCAAATCTCGGGAAAGGCGTCGTGACGGCAGATCGTCAGGCAAGTGGGGACTTGGATGGCGAGGCCGCGAGCAACAGGTGGGTTGCGGGTCGGTGCAGAAGAGGTGGGTCGCGACGATGATCGGCTGGATCATGAATCGGGCTGTGACTTCATCGAGCCGGTGGAGTCAGGGTCGTCAAATGCGGAGGAGTCGAGCCTGAGACGGGGGTGTGCGGAGGTGGATTGCGTGGAGGGGAGCTTGGGCGGAACAGGGATGGAGGTGGCATCGACGCTCGAGTGTGAGCACAGCAGGGGTCAGCACGGGTGTGGCGACAACGTGAGGGCTCCATAGGTAGCAGTAGGTGCGATGGGATCTCAGAGCAGTGTCGTTCGGTGACGTCGACGCAACATGGGTCGTCGGAGCAGAGGGCTATCCATTAGGGCTCCAGTGTTGAACTCGGCTGTCATGTGCAGGTTTGCAGCACGGCGGCGCGAGCGCGACGATTGGTGCTGGCATTTGCGATTGGAGACCTGTGGCTATGGCTGGCAAAGGGCTTCGGTTCACCTAGGAAGATGAACATGAGCAATTTCTCTTCTTGTTTTCTTTTCTCTCTCTTCCGGTCATTCTCACATCTTCTCCCTCTGCTCTCTTCCTTTTCACTTTTCACTTCACCTTTTGACTTTTCTCCCCTTCTCTTCTCTCTCTATATTCTCCGCACTCTCTCTTAGCAGAAGCAAAAGCTTCTCTTGACTTTTCCTTTTTTTTTTTTTCTTTTTCCCTCGATGAAGAGAAGTCATCCCCCGGTTCCAAAACCTCGCCTTCCTTTTAATAGAGGAAAGACTCGAAGTTGAAGATCCGGCGATATTCACTCAACTTCTTCAACAAAAAAATGGCTCCAAAATCTGACTGTTGAGTTTTTGAATTCAAATTTAAAGAAAAAAAATTCCCTATAATCAAAGATTATCTTCTACTTCTATTTTCTAAATTTAAATTAGGTGTCAACACTAGGTCATGCTAAAAACGCGCCGAATGGAAATTAACCGTGAATTCAATTCCAATTTCAGAAATTAAAAATCCTATCATGTCACAATAAATTCTAGGAATGTCAACTCAGTCTCAGAAGATTTTTTTGAAACCCGAGACTTTTTGGGAAAAAAGTCGACTTAGGACCATTTTTGTTTAGAAAAGGTAGGGGATTATTTTTTATCACAAATTTGGGATGCAAAACAAATTCATGGGTGAGGAAAAATTTAAATTGAAATATTGAGGTACCAAATGAAATTATGGAGACCAAATGAGGATGGATTGAGCAAAATTAAGCAACCAATTGAAGCCGCTTGCTTAGATATTCATAGCTTCCCCTCCTTCTAGCCAAAATGGACCATCTCATGAGTTGTGGGTGATACATGGTAGGTCCCCATTCTTGCTTCTCTCTTTCCTCTCTCCCTCATCCTCTCCCTTGGCCGGCCAAAGCACTTCATTTCCTCCCTCCTTGCTGTGTTCAATGCCACCAGCAGCAAAGAAGAAGAAGTTGGACGCCGTTGCATGCCAAGCCACCGCTGGAGTCACGCCACTTGCCGCCGTCCGCCTCACCCGCACGCCTCACCGTCCACGCGAGCTCTTTGCCCCTTGCCTTGCCTGCCCTCCATGCCAACAGCTATTTTGGATCTTGTAAAGTTCAACCAAGGCTATCCTTAGCCATTCCTTCACCGATAAATCTCCATCTAGGCCCGGTTTGACCTATTTCCTCCTCGATCAAATCCCGCCTAAAGCGAGCTAATTTCTTCTCATTTCCAGCCTAGAACAGCAAGGAATTTTGTGGGTATCATAGCACATTTGGAGGCCACTTTGAGGTGGTTCTAAGCGCCGGAGCTTAGGCCTGCTTTGGAGAAAAACGCCCCCCATGACGTTCTCGACATTTCGATCCGAACGGATTGTTAAACAAGTGAGTTTAGCTCTCTAATCCTCAATTATTAGACTAATGATGCTCAAGGGTTGATTAGTGTTAATTAAGCATGATTAGGTGGTTAGATTAATTTAGAGTAATTAAATTAGTGACTTAACGATGCATGTTAGGTGGTTAGACATAGTCATTAGTGAGTAGAAATGTTCTAGTATTTATTGAACGTGTCTCGGGATTTTTTCCGATCCATCTTGGCTTCTAATTAGGCATTACAGACCTAAATTGGAATTATTGCTATTCAATAATTAATTTTAGTATTTATTTAATTATTTATTTATTTTTCGAAAATTAGGCTGGGATAGTCAACAACTGAAATTTTATGCTAATTATCGTGGTGTAGTCTGTTTATTTATTCGAGCTTTGGTTTGTGTTGAATTGATTTAATTATGGATTTTTAGGATTTTATTCATAAACTATTCAATTTCATTAATTGATTGGAAATAACCGAGCATGGGTCTACAACGCCATTAATATTTTAATAGGCTGTATAAAGTGGCGAGAATTGTGAGAGTGAATTAATTATATTGGCTAAGACTAATCAAGTACTATTTTATCGAGTATGATAAATATGAGAAGAAAGTGGTATTACATGGCTTGGAGACTAAGAAGGTCGTACTAGAGAATGCACGTGACTTATGGATTAAATATAAAGTAATGAGGAATAGAATTGTAATACGTAGCTCGGAGACCTATAGTGTCTTCTTGGAGAATGCACATGATTTGTGGATTATAAATCACCTACAAATAGCATGTGGCTCGATAATTAGTACGTCGCCTTAGGGAATGCACATGACTCAGTGACTAGATATATATCATCTTGGAAAATGAATAGTCTAGTATGTCCATTGAACCATAGATTGCCACCTAATTTAGGTTGTGTTCGCTGAGCCATAATTTAGCATTACCACCTAATCTAGGTTGCGCTTGCTAAGCCATAATTCAGCACCACCACCAAACTTGGTATCGGTTGTGCTCGTTGAGCTGTAATTCAGCATTAACTACCGAAGAATTAGTAAGCCGTGCCCACTGAGCCGTAATTCAGCATTACTGCCAAAGTTTTAGTAGGATGTACTCGCTGAGCCGTAATTCAGCGTTAGAGTTGAGCATTTGAGATAATTGTGTAGGCTGTGCTCGCTGAGCCTTAATTCAATGTTAGGGTTGAGTATTCAAGATGATCGTGTAGGCCGTGCTCACTGAGCTGTAATTCAACATTGAATTTGAGTAAATGAGATGAGCTGACCAAGAAAAGGTCGAGATGATATGTAATCGGCCAAGTCGATTGATCAATGATTTGATCTGATGTTATGAATTGATTAAGTGATGTGATATAAGGTATATGTAAATAATGTTGATTTGCAAGATGAAACTGAGGTTAGAGTAAGTCTTTTTACTCGTGTATGCATAGGTAATTCTTATGGCATATTGGTTTCTTAATCGGGTCTTAAGGGGTAGAACTTGCTGAGACGTAGTCTCACTGGTTATTGAATAATCATTTTTAGGTCCTTAGATAGCTGTGGCGAAGGACCGAAGGCCCGATGTGTAGAAGGTGAAGCCTGAAGAATTGACATAGGACAACCCTATTTTGATGGGAGTTGATTCCCTTTTGCAGATCTTGTTTTATAAACTTGTGGTTTAAAACCTAACTTAACAATTTGGCTTGTATATATTTGCACTATGGTTTGCAATGTATATAAGGGTGGTTGCTTTTAAAGTGGAAATTTGGAGTCCTACTTTTCTATCCCATTGCTTTATTGTCTGTGGATTATTATTATATGCTTCCACATGCGTATAAAAACAGAAATGGTTGGCGATACGTCCCGGGACATTGCTATTTAATCAGTCAATGTAAGGGATGTGTACATGCTCGAGGATCGGGCGGGACATTCTTAATATGAAATACATATTGAAAATGAAAATTTTTATCAACAAAATGGGACCGTATTACTTGATCACAATTTTTTGTTGAACCTACGACCAAACCTTGGAACATAAGCATTGGCCTAAGGAATATACTTGCAAAAAGATAAACATTCGAGAATGGGGAAAAAAAGAAGAAAAAAAGATAGAGAGCTAGAAGACTCATAGCTTGCTGATCCAAAATGTAGCCGACAACTGACGAAATTCCCAAATGCTACTAGTCGAATACTATTCATAACATGTCCGGCTTCAAAAATTCGTTTCAGGCAAATTGAAAGTTCGAATCGATTTTCGTAAAATCTCACAACTCCTTGACACTCCTAAATTGGACCTTGCATTTCAATGTTTACTTAATTCTGAATTTGTGCCATAATTCTAAAAACTACTCCAATGAGAAGAATGAAGAGCTTCAATTTTTACCGAGTATTGCTTATCAAAGTAAATTTGGCTTGGCAAGAAACGTGAGAATGTGCAAGTCTCTCTTCTCTTTTTCACTTTCTTCTTCTTCATCCCTTCTTTTCTTTCTTTTTCCTCTCTCTCCCTTTCACATGAGCTTTTTGTCCTAAACTGAGCTAAGCGTCTCTTTTTATCCTTATTTGACTAGTCAACCTTTTTCTTTGGGGCCCACTCTCTTCGACTCATGTTGATACCTAAATTTTGGCGACTTAATTAGTTATTAATTGTGTAATAAATTAGGGACTAAATTTTAGCTCATAACAAAAATATTAAGTTAAATTACATATAGTTATTAAGAGTGCATTTCAATTAGTTACATATTTACTAGTGGACTTATATGGAAAGTTCTGAACTCAATTAATAAATTAGATTGAGCCCATTAGAGCATGTAATTTTCATCAAGCCCATATTATATGCATGTAATGGAAATTTGCATTGTTGGGCAATTTGGTATGATTGAATTATAGAATTATTATATAAGATACTTCGAAGATAATTATATTATTCTATGATATTCAACTAGAGGAAAGAATAAAAAATTCCCTAAAATGAATATCATAATTTGGAAGTAAAATATTTTGCTCTTGAAAAAAAAAAAAAAACCTAGAGTGGAGCCTATAAAGGCAAGCCTTTGTTCAACGATTGTGAAGGGGGCCGCACAATTCAATACAAGGCCACGCATAACATAACGCATATGGAATACGCGGAACGAAAATTTCTGAGAACCCACGTTGTATTAAGCGTGATTTTCATTAAACGAGAGAAAACCTAAAAAGATTTTAGTGAAATTGCAAGTAAACTAGAAATTATATTCAGGATGATGTGATTTTCTAGCTAACACTTGCAAATGTTTTGTTGCTTCAAGGTAACTCATTCCTCCTTTTCTTCGCAATTTATTTAACACTTTCGTTATTGGGTGTTACGTATTGGTTGCACAACTACCTAATTACCTCACATGTTAGGGAGTAAGTAATGCAAATTGTCTGCAATTTTTTTTTTTGAAATAAAAGAGAAAATGTATCGAAAGGGTGTTCGGTAAAATCTAATGTACTCAAGTCCATGTTCCTATAATCTTTAGTTCGTAGGAGTGGAGTAATTCTCCCGTTACTTAGATTTTTAATCGATCTACCAAAAAATAGATTAGTGGGAACTTCTACTTGAAAATCATATGTATCCGAGTTAAGTGTAGGCATAATAATCTATTAATCGAACCCCTAGATGGTCTAACCCTTCTCCCAGAGGTCGTGACCACCCAATCAAAAGGCACCAAATATTACAATGAAATTTCATCCTCAAAATTCAGACTTATATTGCTGCATGAAAGCTTCCAACGGTTCGACTGATGTCCCTGTCTTGTTGGACCCAACCATTATGTACCATCGTGTGAGAGACCCTCGACTGTCTGCGATATTACCAACCTTCGTAATGCGCTGAACTGTTCTTCCAGTTTGGCGATGCCATTGTTTCCTGTTGTCTCGTCCGAGCCTGCCGCGAAACTCATTCTTTTGGTCCAGCATGCCCTCTTGGTAGTTCTCGCCCTTACCTGCTATGTGTGTGGATTGTGAGCAAGCAATGACAAACCAAGGATGAAAAATTGTAAATATTATTAATGCACAACTAAAAGATGAAATCTTTAAAATAAGGTTGTCTCTCATAATGAAAGCTGGAGTCCTAAGTATGACTTTAAAATGCTTCGTCTAAGACCTCGTGTGGACCTCGGCGTCCCTTAGAGATAAAGCAACTAGAATGTATTCCCTCTTTTCAGGGAAGATAAATATTAAAAACTGAGCAATAATATGTTTGTTCTCGACATCTATTGTTTGTGAGAATTCAGTCTTTTGACAAAATTTCATTAATAAGGGACTTGGAAAACTGCCTATCTTAGCAACTCCAAACTCTTATGCAAAGACGTCATTGAAGAATAACTTACAACGATCAATCGAATACCCATCGTGATAAACAAAAAAAAAAAAAAAATTCAATTTTATTAGTTCAAAAAGTTCTTACAGTTGGTTTTCAAAAAGAAATTGCAATGTAGACATGCCAATACAATTGGGAGGTCTGACTAGTCCAATCGTTCTGTGGGGCCAAATTAGAAGGATTCGCTTACGCTTCATCCGCTTACTCCAGACTCGCTCAATCTGATTTTAGACGTCCTCATGAATATGCCAAACCCAGGTTTTTGGGAGAGAGGGCAAGTAGGCGTATCAATGATCCGGTTCAGTTTGGGGACTCCTAATACCTGAACCACACTGAACATTAAAGATGCATGGTCATTCGGACCCAAACCGAAAAGACTGTTTGGTTCAGACTTTCGGTTATTGGTGTCTTTTTCTTATGGGTCCCTCCTCCTCCTTCCATTGTTCCACCTTTCCTTCGGTTCACCTCATTCGAGACTACCACAAAAGTCGCAAAAACTGAGGCTAGATCCATCGATGGCATGGTAAGGCCAGAACAAAATCTTCCCAGGTCATCGAAGGAATCAATGTTGTGTGGAGCAAACTCTGAGGCTCGATCTTTCGCCTTCAAGCTGGGACTGGAGGAGCAGATCGGAGGGGATGGTGCCAGTGGGGTTTGTGGTGGTCGGGGTGGAGGGTGGGCTGGGCTGGAGGCGCGTATGGTGTGGAGCTGGTGAAGGAGGTGGTCGGGGACGACCTGTGGGGTGGGGCCTTTGGGGACTGGATGGTGGTGGAGGGTAGTAGAGGGAGAGGATGTTGGTGGCCGCCATGGCCATTAGGAGGACCAAATGGGGTTGTTGTCTGGGAGTAGACGAAGCGATGGATATGGCTTCTCTGAGACAAGTGAAAACCGGAAGGAAGAGTGAAAACTAAAGGGCTTTTGCTGTGTTTCGGTTGGGATTGGATTTTTTTTATAATCCAAACCGAACCGTTATGATTTCCGCTGAAGTATTCCAGTAAGTTGTGTTGTTCCTTCATCTTTGCTTCCAAATCTTTAGCCCATGTAATCTCCGCAGGCGACAATTGTATTGGGCGTTCCTAACCTCATCCACTTTCTTTCAATATACATCCACATTGTTTTGTGACATATCAAGGTTCATCAGGGAGAGATCTAGTTAAAATAAGCCTGACCTTAAAGGTGGTGGAACTATTTATAGGGGGCCAAACTATCAAGTAACCTTGAGCGTTTAATAGGATGTATACAAAGTGAGTTCCATAAAAGGAATCGGTTTATCCGACTCCGAATTAAGGCTTGTTTTAATTCACTTTGTCAATATTGGTTGGGCGGGGCCGGGGGATGGTAGGCGCGGGGGAGAGAGTCCAAAACTGATCTTGAGGGTCCAAATGAGCCTAGGGCCCTTTTGTAATTTTCAGATCGGATTGCATAAGAAAAATTCATGATCTTGCTTATGTCTAAGTTCCTAATTTCTAAATACGAAAGAATGCAATGAAGAGCAGGACTGCAAGACCGATCTGGATCATTTTGTTTAAAGGTCAAAATCCGATATTAATAGCCAACTCAATGCGAAATTTTCAAGGAATGCGGAAGGGATTGGAGTAAAAAACTTTAGTATCAACAAAGGACCAAATAATTTATGGCATTAGTCAAATTTATTGCAACTATCAAATCTTCAGGGTAACAGATCTAATTTTTTTATTACGAAACTATCTTCATGATCCAAGGTGAAACCTATTGCTGTGAATGATTGGGGGATACTTCAGCAAAATCCAATATATATTTGTCGAGTGAAACTTTTCTTACCTAATTCGCTTGATTACTAGGCTTGGATTGCTAAGTTTATAATATGGAAGATCACGTCATTTCTTAACACAGTGGGACAGTTCTAAAAGCACTTCCCATTTTAAAAATCTTGCACCTTTCTGACGAAGATGCAAAGGCGTATTTTAACTAAGAGAAATGTTGAAAACTTCAGAAAACTTTGAACAATCTCTAATGTCCAGCAAAGTTATCCTTACTCTAACTATACCTTATTAAACAAAGTTTGTTATCAAGTGTCATTAATTCTAAATATGCTAACTAAATATATTTCTGTTTTCAAAAAATGATTCTATATATTATGAGCAAAAGGAAAATTCCAAATAAGAGTTCAAAGTGCTCTCAATTTCTCAAATAAAGGCTTGAAGTGAACCTTGTTTTTAATAGAGGCTTGAAGTATTCTTAATTTCTCAAATAAGAGTCTGAAGTAGACTTTATTTCAAATTAAGGATTGAAGTGGCCATATCAAACTCAAAAAATGACTTGACCTCACTAGTTGGTCAAGGGCATTTCCATCCTTTACATTTTTTTTAAAATTTTCTTCCCTTTTTTTCTGTTTTTTCTCCACAAAAAAAAAAACTTAAAATAGAGAAAAAAAAAAAAAAAAAGAGAGCTAATATACACAAACACACACAAGTGAGAGGTTTGGCAACTCTCCCCTGCCTATGGCGGCCGCCCCATCATCGGTGGGGCGTCGGCTGCAAGTGGTAAGACTAGCCTTTCGCCTTAGTTTTTTCCTTTATTCTGAGTTATTCTCTTTTTTTCTTTTTGTTTTATACTGTTTTAAGAGAAAAAAAAACAAAAAAGGAAAAAAATAAAGAAAATAAGGAAAGAAAATAAGAAAAGTATGAAGGATGGAATGCCCTTAACTAGCTAGTGAAGTTATGTCCTTTTCTAAGACTGGCATAGCCACTTTAAGCATTTATTAAAACAAAGTCCACTTCATACTCTTTTTTTTTTTTTGAGAAAATGATTGCACTTTGATTCATTTTTTTGATAAATCGAGAATACTTTGGGCCCTTATTTTGAATTTTCCTTATGAGAAAAAACAATACATTGAATACCTTAATTTTTCCTTTTTGACAAGAAAAAGAGCACTGTAAATTTTCCTTAGTTGCAATGCATAATATATGTTTCACGAGACACTTTAATTAAATCTATTAAGTAATAGTGAATTCTCAAATTATTGAAAAAAATAAAGAAAATTCATTTCAAATAGATTTTCATGAGCCGCGTACAGCACTAATTTCGGTAAAATAAATTAATATTTATAACGGATGTGACTTGAATATGATAATGCTACAAAGTGGAGACAACACTCATTCACTTTCTCCTTTTAGAATTTTATCTGTTCTCCTACGAACTAATGTATTTGACCAAGTAGAGTACAGTTGCAATTGCAGCCAATCAAGCTTTATAATTACTAATGGCCCATCGAGAATATGATTAAGTACTGAAAATTAAAAAGCTCAGCACTCAATGAGTTTAAACCTTATCGGATGATTAAAACTAATATCAACGTAAAAATTCCATTAAATCAGGAAACTTCCTTAACGTGGTAAGTGGGTAGGGGTTACTTAACTTTTTAAGTAGAAAGAAGTAATTTATGGCAACGAGAATATTGTCAGTTACAAATCAACCTAAAATAATCACAATTATATGTATGGTAAAAAATATATATTATGTTCAATGATCAATATTTCAATTACCTATTAAATAAATTTTTATTTCTACTTTCAAAACTTAAATTTATCGGCACCTAAAATTCATTGCTTAAATTCTTAATACCTAATTTCAACTTTATCCAGTCAGCCTTCAGTAAATAGATTATATAAGGAATTTTACTCTAATAGTGGGGTCTAATCAGCCCCACCCACCACCTTCTTCCACAAAGAAGAATATGGAGCCTAAAAAGCAATATCTAGAAGGGGGGAAACATGAATATCTAGAAGCAATGAAAGTTTTGACAATGGGAGTGTTGACTAGGCGCACTAAGGAGCCGTGTACCTTATTCGAAGAAGAGCTTAAGTTTGAATTCGTAGACATTATTAGCAGTGCATAAATTTTTTCGCCTCACGCCTGAAAAGAGAACCGAAGGACCACTCTTAAGAGGTTCTAACGTTTTCCACTCCCCTTGGACGCTACACCAAACTCTTCTGATCTAGTCACATCTCCAACCTTTGATCCTCATTTAATTAATTTAGGTACTTTGACGGCATCAAAGTTTACCCATTTAAGTTGGGTTCCCTTGTTATTAAAAAAAAAATGCTATGAGGATAAAAAGGAGTAATGATATGCATAGTTCCAGAACTTTATTTCAATAATAATGGGGTCGATACAGTTTTTTTATTTAATTTTGTCCGTGAACTTTGACCGAATTGATTCAATTGGCAAAATGTGAAAGGCTTAGGACTCAATTGGCATAATTAGAAATTTAAGACTATTCACAAAAATGCAATAAATTTATGACTTTTGAACAATTTTCCGCATATACTTTTTCAACGTGGATTGCTCTATTAGCATTTATTGGCCCTAAATAACGATCTAGACTACCACCTCATTTTCCCCAATTAGGAAATGTTTTTGTTCCTTTATATATTTGACATGGAAGGCATATGTAAGTCACGTACATGCCAGCCTAGCGAATCTACATTAAGTTAACGAAACTATGTCCACATCAACCAAGTGTTAGGATTTTCAATGGAAATATTACTTTGCTTGGAATTATAAAAGTTCAACGAATTTATTAAACAAAAAAGGATCATAGATCACATTAAAAATTGAAAAAATGTTCAGTATCATTATTCCTACTTTTTATGCACAAACAAAATCTGGCAACTTAAAGTTTCGAACTAAATTTCTAAACTAGGGGAGTAAGTGTGTAATTGAGTTGAGTCAACAACCAATTCGATGATTGAATGTGACTCAAATCAAATGGTTAAAGGTAGATAATTGATTTACGTAAGTTTTCAATAAGCTTCACCTTGACTCAATTAGATAATGGTTCTTTCTCAAAACTCACAATAAGACCCAAACTCAAGCTAGAATCATTAAAATACGCTATAATTGAAAACTAGTACTATATTTATTTAGTTCATATTTATTAATGAATTTTTATTATTGAAATATATAAAGATTGAATCACTCCGTTAGGCTTGCGAGCTATTATTTTTAAGCTTGACCTAGACTCGATTAATTAGTATTTGAGCTAATTGAACTAAAAAAGAATCAAGCCGAGCTTGAGTAATCAGCAAGTCTAAATCGAATAGCACGTGAGCTTACTGAGTTGCATGCTTATCGCCAAACATGGGAATCTAGAAGTTCTTCTCAAACAAAAAGACACGTTGATATGGCTAAGTCAAGCAAAATAGGAACTCAGCCAATGGCCGTCTAAAGTTGATAATGGTCATAGAATATGATTTCAGCGTTGAAGTCTAGTTTTCTTGTTGCGCACCACTAGCCAATCTCAGTATTTATGACTACATAAGTGGCAGCAATTCATTGGCAGAGAATCACACCTTTGAGATTAGTAATATTTCATTAGCAAATGCCAACCAAAGCTATTTGTTTCACTGAAGAAAGCCAGTTCTTTCCCATAGGAACATGAATCACAATAACTTACACATGATTGGAAGGCAAACATAGATACAAATATATATCCACTAACAGCATGCTAATATAGTTTATGAAAGGTCGAAAATGTTGATACATACATACATACATACATACATACATACATACATACATACATACATACACGCACGCACGCACATATATATATAGAGGCAAAAACATAGGGGTAGGCCTAAGTTGCTAACCATCGACAAATGGAAATCAACCACCGATATGCTTTTGGCTAGAATTTAAGACCACCACAAAACCAACAAACAGCTTAGAACCATAAATCTTTGCACTACATAACAATGCTTAATGGTAGCATTTCGATTAACCACCCATCAGTCAATGCGAACTACAGTCACTTCAATCACATCCGTGGTATTCATAAATTTTTGCCTAAGACCCGTGCACTTGCACCTTGACTTCACCAAGTTTGGCAAGAGACAAAACTCTGCCCTTCTAACTTCCCATTAATCGCTTTGGCCCAACCAAACTTAGTGAAAGCGCATTATTTGTCACATCGATAGATGAGTCATATGCAACATTCTTGCTTTAAAATATTCACCAACTACCCATCTATACATATTTGACCTATTCAATCTAATCAACCATTGATTTTGATACCACTTATTGAGAATTAACAACAAAAATCCGAAGTCCTCGAAAAAGGGGATCCCTAAGGGAGAACCCAAGCTTGAGCCTGACCTTCACTAAAAAATTTAAGATAATTCCATTATGAACCCAAGCTTGAGCCTAACCTTCACTGAAAAATTTAACATCCTCACATGTACACCTCAATTTGGAGTTTTATGATGTTCCTAGATTATAGGGCAAATACCAACAAAAAACCCTAAACCATACCCGTTGTAACACAAATACCCCTCTTTTTTCTTTTTTTCTTTTCGTGTTGCCTAAAACCATAAACTTGTTCACCAAGATACAAATGCCCCAAACTTTTCTTTTTTTTTGGTAACCCAGGGAACCCCATAAGCCAATAGCCGGCAAGCAAACCCTGGGAGAGTGACTGTAGGACCCACCACCACAGTACTTCAAATAAGAATCCCTAACGACGCCTTTACGATTCAAACTTCTCCCCTTCGTGAGGGGGAGGGAGCCCGAGCTAGCTACGCCACTCGGGCAATGGTGCCCCTAACTTTTTTTGTACCATGAAGAATTCCAAACTTATATATCTATGTCATATGTATCCCCTATTTCAATTACATCCAAGTTATATTTGTTATATTGGAGGCACGAACACCTAAAGTGGGAAAACTTAATATAGTGGGACACTTAAGTATTAAAAGTTTCAAAAAATACACTTAAGTGTCAAAATCGGGGCAAAATTGATTAGTTAAGTGCCAATAGTAAGAACATCCGGCCAAAATACTGACACGGGGTTTTTTTGACAAGACAAGTGCAAAATAACATTATTTTGCATGTTGATGTGGCTAGATAAGCCAAAAAAAGATGTTGTTTTGCCTTGAATTTGAATTTGAATATAAATATTAATTAAACTAAAGTTAAAACTAAATTATTTTTAAAGAAAAAAGGAAGAAAAAAAGCCCTTGCACAACACCTTCTGCAACTTTTTTTTAATTGACTAAACTCTTTGGTGACCCATGCGGGCCAGTTATATTATTACAAAAAAATGCCACATAGGATTTCCGACACCTGTCATTGGAGTTAGCACTTAAATGTCTCATTTTTCAAAGAAAATGGCACTTATGTGTATCTTTCTAATTTTTGGTGCTTAAATGGCTCCCCATGCCAAGTTTTTGCACTTGCACTATACTTTTGTTATCATACTGATATAAGTTCAGATTTTTTTTTTTTTATGACACGAAAAAAAGTTTAGGGTATTTATGTGACAATAGGCAAATGTAAAGCTTTTAGTTATACAAAAAAAAAAAAGTTAAGGGTAGTTGTGTTACAGTGGCCATAATTTGGTTTTTATTTTATTTTATTTTTTGTTATATTAACCCTAGATTATAAGTAATTCAACTAGCATTTTTTTTCCAAAAAATGATAGTAAAACAATGTTAATAAATGATCTTGCCCCGCAAAAGATATCAAGGATGATTATGTTGTCCTGACTAGCAACATAAGTAATTCTCAGTCATTCATGATTGGATGACATTAAGAAAACGTAGAGCATGCATTAGTGTTGTTGATCAATTAGATTGTGCAATTCACCATAATAGTGAGATTAATAGAAAAATGAAATAAGAAGATTAAGGTGGTTCGATCTGAATTACCGAGACCTATGTTCGTGGAGAGAGTGAGAGTGTTAAATCTACCTTGAATAAGGAGGTTACAAGTTTGAAATAAAGCCTCGTTTAACATCAGGCGCTGAGCTTTCGTCAATGTCATTAGGTCCCCATGACTTTTATTTTTTTGCTGGAAGCATGGTATTTCCTTATATTTTAAATTTCCAGTGGTAAGCGGAAGAGTGATCTGCTTATGTTTGAGACTATCTTTTACAATGATTTCATGTAAACTCGCAAAAAGAACCAGAGGAACACTCTTAAGAGTTTCTAATGTGTAATCATATAAAAATTGGTTTAAACTAGACTTTAGAAAACGTTCCAATTGAAAATGCGATGCGATCTAGGTGCTTGCTCAAGAGGCCGTGGACTCCAATTTATACATTGGATGGCTTATGGGCATTCCCCTTCGGACACAACATCAAACTCCTTCCATGGACTCTACGTTACTTCTCCGACCTTTGATCCTCATGTAATTTATTGAGGTACTTTGATGAGACCAAAGTTTACCTATTTTAAGTTGGGCTTTCTCACTATGAGGATAAAAAGGAGTAATGACATGAGTAATTACCAAACTTTTTTTCCAATATTTAATGGGGTTACTATACTTTTTTATTTGTTCAATTTTATCCATAACCTCTTAAAAATCCACTACATGTAGTCCTTCCATAAAGTATATCCACATATCATATGTACCTTTTTGACGTGGACTGCACTATTAGCATTCATTGGCCCCAAATAATGATCTAGACTACTATCTTGTTTTCCCTGGCAAGCAAATCTTTTTGTTCATTTCTTCTCGGAGTGAATGATAATCCTTCTATTTTGGAAATCAATTTCTATTCTAAAAATAGATTATTTTATTTATACTTCCCAAACGAGTTTCTGAGCAAAAGAATCAAGTAGCATTTGCGTAATCTACGTCAAACTTGAATAGGTCAAGAGCTTGAGTGAGTTACATTCTTATTTCCAAACATAGGAATCTAGAAGCACTTCCCAAACCTAGAAAACACGTTGATATAGTTAAGCAAAATGGGAACTCAGCCAATGGTCGTACAAATTTGATATTGGTCATAAATACGATTTCCGTATAGAAGTTCAGTTTTCTTGAAGCGCTCCACCAGCCAATCTCAGTTATTTATGACTATTTACGTGGCACAAATTCATTGGCAAAGAATCACACCTTCAAGATCAATAATATTTTATTAGCAGATGCTGACCCAAGCTAGTTGTTTTACTTTAGAAAACTAGTAATAACTTGCCCATGATTGGAAGGCAAACATAGATGCAAATGCACATCCACGTATGACAACGCACAAGCCTCTTAGAACCATAAATTTTTGCACTACATGACAATGTTGAATGGTAGCATTTTGATTAATCACTCATCAGTCAATGACAACTAGAGTCACTTCAATTGCACCCGTGCAATTCATAATGAGGGTGCAATAGCAAGCTTAATTTTTGGGGGTCTAAGTCGCAACAGCTATCCAGGCACAAAGGAGGAGGAGAGGGTCCACTGAAGCATTATCGAGAGAGAGTGAGAGTGACGACAGTTGAGCAGCTATAAAAACCCAACACGCCCATTTGGAGTTCCTCGTGCACAAACTGAAAGTTACCACTCACCAAGTTACTCCAATTGTGTCCTAGACAGTACCCAGAGCACGGCTATGGCCAAACAAAACCAATTCTCATTCCTCACATCAGCTGCTCTTTTGGTCATTATAGTTTCTGTTTCGGAAACGCTTTGTCGCCCTCTTGAAGAGGAACAGTTGTTAAAACAACATGAGGAGTGGATGGCAATCCATGGGCGTGTCTACAAGGGCGCGGTCGAAAAGGCAAAACGGTATGAGATATTTAGGGAGAATGTTAAGCACATCAACGCCTTTAATAATGGTAAGGACGTGGGGTATAAACTGGCTGCGAATAAGTTCGCAGACCTAACCAATGAGGAGTTCCGAGCTTCCTACACCGGCTACAAGAGGAGGCCCACAAGGGTCCTGTCCTCTGGCGAAAAAAAACCGTTCAAGTATGCCAACTTCACCGCCATTCCAGCTGCCTTAGACTGGCGAAGCAAGAAGGCCGTGACACCTGTTAAGGATCAAGGCGGCTGTGGTGAGTGGAAAATAAAAAATTGTGCTGCGAAAATGTCAAAATTCTCATGTCGTACTCAAGCTGTTGAAAAGAGGCAACAATTGTGCATATAGCAGATAACAATATTATCTGTAATTCACTGTTACATTCCTTTTACGCCCATCATACTACACGTGTACATGTCTTTGTAATTCATTTTACTATCTTTTTTGCAGGAAGTTGTTGGGCATTCTCGGCTGTGGCAGCTATGGAAGGGATTACCATGATCAAGAAGGGGAAGTTGGTGCCACTCTCGGAGCAAGAACTCGTGGATTGTGATGATAACGATGAAGGCTGCCGGGGCGGGCTCGTGGACAGTGCCTTCAAGTTCATTGTAAGCAATGGTGGCCTCACGACTGAGGCGAACTATCCTTACCAGGGAGATGACGGGACCTGCAATACGGCCGAGACGGCAAACCCTGCAGCCTCAATAACTGGGTATCAGGATGTGCCGGCCAACAACGAGAAGGCCCTCTTGCAGGCCTTGGCAAACCAGCCAGTCTCGGTCGCAATTGAAGGGGGCGGGTTTGATTTCCGATTCTACTCAAGCGGCGTGTTCACAGGCTCATGTGGGACCGACATCGACCACGCGGTCACGGCAGTGGGGTATGGGAAGACCTCTGGCTCTGGCGGGACCAAGTATTGGCTGATGAAGAATTCGTGGGGCACCGGGTGGGGAGAGAAAGGGTACATGAGGATACAGAAGGATGTGAGCTCTAAGGCTGGTCTCTGTGGTCTTGCCACGGAAGCTTCTTATCCAACTGCATGAAGAAAGAAGAAGATGAAAAAATAAATTATGAGTCTATATATGTATGAAATGTAGTCTAGCGTCTCTGTAAAAGAAGCAAGGGTTAAGTGACAGTACGTCACTAGGGTTGGTGTGTCCTACAACAGAAACTAAATGTTGTACGCAAAATTAGGGGCCTGCCACTAAACTTGGTTCTAAGTGTTCGAATAAATGTGTGGGACAAGATAAAAGAACATAGTCCCGTGAATGAATGGAACAGTTTCGTCAGCATAATTTTATAGTACTGTATTCCCAACAATAGGAATCTAGTTATTTCGAGCAATTTTGTCAGCATCAGCCATTTTGTCTTATGAGAGGCGTGGCCCGTGGCCAGCACTAGCAAGGACAATTATTTGTAATTTTATTGTTTTCTACCTTTCTATCCTTTTTTTTTTATCTCGGAGAGCAACCACATGTGAGGGCCAGCAAGCATGGCCGGTGAGAGCCGTCACCTTGCCCAAATTTGATTTGACTGAACTCAAATTACAATTATCCTCACGGATTTGAAGGTTTTCCAATTAATTGAAAGTCTGATCCAAATTGATTTGCATATTTATCGGGTGAAACTTAAAACTGCTTAATCTGGATCGGGATTGAGTTACACCTAGCTCTTATCCATGGTCAATATTCAGCTCGAAGCATGGGGATCTTCTTTCTTCGGACCAGACGTGTGCACCCCCTTGAGATTCATCAGCACTGCCTGTGTTTTTATCCTCATGTGAACACCATCCACCTATCATCCTCCTCACTAGATATTCATTCTTATCGTCAAGCAATAATATCTATGGCTCCTTCTTATGTTTTCACACACCTCCTACATTAAGTTTCAACCCTCGATGTCCTTTCCCCAACAATCAGCTTCTGAACTTATCTTTACTCTGTTCTCCTCTCTAAACTTGTTCGAAAATTCCATAAACTCCTGTAAAGTCAACTTAATTGCTTGTGAAGAATTTGGAATAGTTGATTGTGTAATATGGTATTGCCATACCACCACATTCTAGTGCATATAAGGTGAAGAGCTTGCAATCTAAGCCCATTTTTGTGGAATCCACCCTTGGTCAAGGAACTGGTTTATCATCTCCTCTTGCGTTGCGAAGTTCCAAGCAGATGGTGATACCCCCATGAACTTTGTTTCCATAAAATCTGAATCAAGGGGCATAGGCCCGTTTGGTTTGGTTTTGGGGGAACGTTTTTGGGAAAATACAAATATCTTTGAGTTAAAGAGATTCTTTGAAATGCAAATAGTGTTTGGTGAATTGTAATTTTAAAGTATATTGAAAAATAACTTTGGCTTAAATGTTAATTGGTAAAAATTGCATTTGTAAAGGACTTATTACTATTTTTTTTTTTTTTTTTTTTTTGGAGTTTATCCACCAATAACCAAATCTAGCTATCGAATGGCTAGATCTAGCCACCAAATGGCCTCGCTAAGATCACCCACCTCAAGCAAGGCTGCCTAAGGTCACATGATGGCATTACCTAGGTTGAACAATTCAGGCCAACAGTCACCTAGGTCATGCAACCTAGGTGTTGCCTTAGGTCCAATAGTGGTCGTTGGGGTCAGGCAACCCCCAGGTGGTGTTTGCTGGTTTGCACGACCCCTTAGTCGGTGGTCGTCAGCCTCCAATTGGCTTCCAATAACGTGAATGAGATGGCAGGAAATTACAAATGAGATGGTGGGAAGTTAAAGAAAATACTGCTCCCACCTCTGCCCATCAGGGGCGAAAACTGCTCAAATATGACAGTCAGCACCATCTTCCACCACTCCAAATTTGCAGATCAGACCCCACCAATCACGCGACTTCTTCATCTTTCACGGGCCAAACCATCTTCACCCGTTCTTGGATCTTTATTTCCTTCGTATACGCCACTTATATCAAGCACGAGACACTTTCCGACCACCATTCGTTGCTGCTGTGGATTGTCGTGCCAATGGAGTTGTCCGGTTCAATCAAGTCCATTCGGGTTTTGTTGTTCCTGAACCTCTGGAGTAGTAAGATTGGCTCCACGGCGCGTGGTTGACACTGACTTGCCACATCCCCGCCAGGTAATTTCTTCTCTAAGTGAGATTTGGCGCCGATCGAGTGCACGAATTTTCCTCTCTGATGTATATCTTCTGGATTTGTGAGTTAACTTGAACTTAGGCATAAGCAAGCTGAGTTATTGCACTTGATGTTTGAAGCCAAATCATCGCCATCACTGAACTGTAGAACGGTGGTTGCCTCATGGTTGCCATCACTCTTCACCAGCCTCCACCCTAAACCATGTCACCGAGTCGTTGATCTAATGCAGTCATCAGTCAGGTATAGATTGTAGCTTATTTCCGAGCAGGTTTTTGATAGCAATCGATTGTGAGGTTTGCATACTGGAATAGAAGAGGAGCTAAGCCCAATTGGTGTCGAATTAGTAATGCTTGATCTTAAGTGGATTGCATGCCTATTGCATGCACAGAACTGGGCAGAATTAATGTCAAATTCTTGCCGGCCAGATTTAAATTGTAGTTTGATTGGATTATGCATCGTGAATTTTGAGCTTATTTAAGCCTAGTGGCGTTATTAGGTAACGTATGTGGGTGAACACTTGATCGAACCTGAACTTGGAACATTGGAATTAAATATTACTATTTTTTATGTACATGTTGGGATTTTTATCAACAGCTTTGTTAGCATAATACTTTTTGGGATATGGTGAGATTAGCAGTTTGTTGCAAGCCACAAATTCGCCAAAAAGTGAGCCCCATAATATTTTATAATTATTTTTTATTTAGTTTTTTATGATTTAGAATAGACTATTATTTTCACATAGATTAAAGACTGTTATCAAATTATTTCTCTTTTATAAATATACATTTTCCTAGGATACTTTAGATCTTGTCGTCACATTTAATTTCACATTTGCATTGCACATAATTTCTTTTCATTAAGAGTCATTCATGCCATGTTGATGCTATAGACATTCATAATACTCACGATTTGCATGTTAGAAGAATGTTTAATATAATTTGAAAGTCCAAACAAAAAAATTAGGTCATATGTACATAAATAGCATGTAAACTGATGTTGGAGTGGGTGGATGCATATATGAAATAAGCGAAACTTGGCTCTAATATCATGTTAAGCTTAAGCTATTAGATGGAGAAAACCACGTGTGTATAAAAAGCATATAAACCAAATTGCAAAGGCTATCAAAGGATGACCAAAGCTGGTAGGTGGTGGAAGAATTTTTAAGAGGCTGGAATGATTAACTTCAGTGGATGACCAAGGCCGCCAAAGGCAAGGAGTTGGTGGCAAGACTTCTCAAGGTAACTTTCTTAGCAATCACAAATTGCATTTGGATGGAATGTAATCGTAGACATCTCCAAAACAAGTCAAATGATGTATGCACCATCGTGGCTAAAATTCGTAAACTTGTCATAGGGCAAGCTTCATATTTCAAAAATTTAAGACCTTCCTAGATAAATGTAATATTCACTAGCATATAGAGACTTCCTCACCCCATTTTCATATTCTTAGTTATCTATGTAATGTTGGGGAATGCCCTTAAACTTGTATACCTCATCTTATAAATGATACTTACATTTCAAATCAAGAAAAAGAAAACCACATTGTCAAGCGACGTTTTGGTAAAATATTTCAATAACCATTGATTTGGATTTCTACACATAGGAAATTGAATCAGGAATGTTTACATATCTTGAAAAATTCATAGCTGGATATATATGGGTGTCCTTATTTAGACACATTTCGTACATCTTTGCATATTATGATAGGATTGGGCATTATCTTTGCATAATCACTCATGACATGTCAGAATAATTAGAATTTTCCATAAATAATTGTTTTAGTGCAAATCTTGGATTTTTCATTTGCACTATGATTTAATTGTCAAATTTACACAATTACTTTCATAAATCACATGTCATTTAATAAAAAATATAAATAATCAGATCTTGCGTCTTGGTAACTCTAGATCATATCTTCATTGAAGAATTCACAAAAATTTTGGGGGTGCATTTAGGAAATTTTAGATTTGTTTGCACATTCTCTTGATACATATATGATTAGCTCTCTAGGGACTGCATTTCATTATAGATCACATTACGTCAAATGAGCGGGGGAAGGTGCAGGGCAGAGAGAGTCCAAAACTGATCTCGAGAGTCAAAATCAGCTTAGGGCCGTTTTCTAATTTTCAAGTCGGATTGCATAAGAAAAATTCATGATCTTGCTTATGTCTGCGTTCCTAATTTCTAAATACGAAGAACGCAATGAAGAGCAGGATTGCGAGACCAATTTGGATCATTTTGCTTATAGGTCAAAATCCGATATTCAACTCAATGCGAAATTTTCGAGCAATGCAGAAGGGATTTTTGGAGTAAAAAACTTTATTATCAACAAAGGACCAAACAATTTGTGGCATTAGTCAAACTTATTGCGACTGTTATTTTCTTTGAGATAATAGATCTAATTTTTCATCAAGAAAACTGTCTTCATGTGTGGCACCCCGGTTCGCTTGAGGTCGCCACATGTACCTATTACTCGATCTCCTACAACTTCATAGACTAATACCCTTTTAACTAGAGAGATTTTTTTTTTAAAAGTATATATATATATATATATATATATATATATATATATATATATAGGTCCCAACGCAGTTCATCAGTAGAAGCATAAACGTATCTCACCAATCCTCCCTTCAATAACAATAATGCAATGCACACCAACTATGATCCAAATGAAAAGACAAAGCTGAGTCACTTTTATTTATATTTTCAAGATTGATATTTCGGGTTGGTACAGGAAAATGGCCAAGATTTTAACTATACTTGGCTATACTCAAAAGAGAACTCGACCCTACATTGAACATGTACAACCCTCCATCAACAAGCGTCGGTTATCCCCAAAAAGTGTCAACTCCCACCAGTCATATGTGCCATCACACCCAACCTAGTGCATTAGGCGGCGGCGGCGGTAGCATCCCTAGCATCACTCCATCGTGCCAGACGTGGATAGACAAAAACTCCTGGATAACCGAGCCATTAGCAAGACCCACATCGTACATCACCAAGACATAGACTTGGACAAACACTAAACCAGGGGCACCGACACAGATGTGCTCAGTGCACTCCACATCAACATCAGTAGGTATACCATAGTAGGTACCACGCATGACTGGTGAAAGAGGTATCTTTCTAATCTAAAATGTTAATCCCCAAAGGGATGAGTACAACTACTCGGTAGTAAAGATCCACCAAACTACACAATGCATCAAACAGAACAATCAAGATATCAAGAATAAAACACATATCATTCATGCATTCAAGCATACTTCACCTTACAGCCATGCATATCATCATGCAACGTGCATAAATCACCATGCGTTTGTGCTTATATCATCGAGCAGCCATGCATATCATCATGTAACATGCATATACCACCATGATTCATATCATCCATGCCATCAAGCATAAATCCATGCGCATGATTCAATCATCGATCTTTATCTTTCAATTAGATCACATCATTTTTCTTTCCAGGGACCAATGTTTGCATCCCACAATTTATCGCTTGCATCCCACCTGGCATCACGAAGAATCTTCGGCACACACCTCTGGGCATCTCGTACCCCCCGGCACACACCTCCGGGCATCTTGAAACTCCCGAGGCATCATCGGCTCACACCTCCGACAGTCTTGTTATTATCTGAATTTATATTTACACATGTATTTCAATTTCAACATAGCATTTGATGCATCAATATCAAGAGTCTCAACCAGATTTTTGATGCCATACCACATGCCATATGTCATCACATATGTAGAAAAATCAGCTGCTCAAAGCATTACATCACATGGAAAAATTCATTTATTTTTTAAAACACATCAATTTTCGAATAAAACAGAATGCACTCCTTTGGTTAAAACTCTAAAAAAATTAGTAAATGGTATGAATAAATTCTGAAAACTTGACACATTATAGACGAGACCTAAAGGCAGATATCTCATGCAAAGCACCATACCAAAAGGATCTCACACAAAACAGTACGGTCCATGCATCAGAGTCTTCAAAATTTTAACACTTTAGCTTGCACAGTTTCGGAAGTAATTTAAATTAAATATCCAAATGAACTCTAAAAATTCTGAAATTTATATCTCATGAAGAAATCGAAACCCAAATCATTCTAGATTACTAGATATAGATGATTAATTCCCCCTGTTCTCGGTGTCGTTTTTCCAGATTATCTTCTTTCAAAGGAAACTCATTTCACCGACCTACATATGTCTATTTCTTCTAAATTTTCAGTATGTTATACCTCAGAATATTACCTACAATTTTCATTAAGGACACATGATCAAATTTTAACTGGATGATTTTATAAAAATCACAGAATCATACTAGGTCGAGGTAGCATTTTCCCAGATCCAGTTTCTTCAAAGGACAACGATTTCACCGACCTATTTTTGTTCATTTCCTCTAAGTTTTTGATATTTTTTACCTCAAGAAGTACACTACAACTTTAATTAAGAAATCAAAGTGAGGTTTTTGCAAGAAAGCTACTTTATAGACCACGAAATCACTAAAGGTCAACACAACACATTCCAGATCTAATTTCTCCAAAGGAAAATCGTTTCACCAGGAAATCCTTGTCCGTTTTATCTCAAATTTTAGTATGTTACTTCTTAAGATGCTCTCTACAACTTTAATTAAGATATCGAAGCAAGATTCCATCTAAAAAGTCACATGCAGCTCACAAACTCGTTAAGGTTCGGACTGATTTCTCCAGAAAACAGCATGCTAGGCCAACAAATTTCTCCCCAAAGCTTTGACCTTTCATCACTTCCACCATAACCGAAGTTCACCATCTTCTACACACACATCACAGCAAGCAAAGGGTAGGTTTTAGGACTCTACTTGCCTCAAATTCGAGCATAAACACAGCGACAAACGACGGGCAAGGCGGCAAACGAACGGTGGCGAATGGACCTCCTCCTTCCCTCTCGCACGCACGGTCTCCCCTTTTATCTCTTCCTTTCTTTTCTCTCTTTCTCTCTCACTCTCTCTCTTGGCACCTAGTTTCGACCGCCCCCTTTCCCTTCTCCTTTTGGTTGAATAAAATCCATGTATGCTTCCATTTTTGCATGGAGGGACACTTGTCTCCAAGAAGGAGACAAGTGTTTTCCTTGTTGAAGACACATGGAGGAGGCCATCCAGCTCCTCCCCCCTTCCATGCGGTCGACAGCCCAATGGGCTTCATGGGCCGGGCCTTTTGGCCCACTTGAGGCTCAACACTCTTGGGCCTAAAATCCAAACTTAGATGGCCCAAAATTTTCTTAAATAAGTCCATGTTTACTTTTAATAATTTACCTTAAATCCCCACTTATATAAATACCAAATTACAATTTCATATGGCCATAAAAACTTTTTAACATTAAACCATAAGAATCAAATCTATAAGGTGCATAGTTAAGAACAAAATCCTCCTTATCAATTTGTCCTATAGCACCAACCTTGATAACCCATGAATACAAAATACATTTCCATTAAAGTACTCGGTCTTAGTCTATTACAATTCTTTGGTCTAATAGTCACAACATAAATCAATGACACTTCCATCACATTTCCATAGGTCGTAATGCCTCCAGAAATTGCCATAAAATTTTGAGATGCCACATCATGATCCAAGGTGAAACCTATTGTTGTAAATGATTGAGACATGCTTCAGCAAAATTCAATGAATATTTGTCAAGAGAACCTTTTCCTACTCAGTTCAATTGATTACTAGGCTTGGATTGCTATGTGTTTAATATGGAAGATCACGTCATCTCTTAGCATGGTGGGACAATTCTAAAAGTACTTCTCATTTAAATTCATTAACAAATCTTGCACCTTCATGGCGAAGACGCAAAGACCTATTTTAACTTCTAGAAATGATGGAAAACTTCGGAAAATTTTGAACAATCTTTAATGTCAAACAAAGTTATCCTTAGTCTAACTATTCCCTATTAAACAAGGTTTGTTATTGAGTGTCATTAATTCTAAATATGCTAACTCCATATCTATTGGTTTTCAAAAAATGATTCTATACATTATGCGAAATGGAAAATTTCAAATAATGGTCCAAATTGCCCTCAATTTCTTAAATATAGGCTTGAAGTAATCCTTGTCTCTAATAGATGCATCTTTAGTTTCTCAAAAAAAAAAAAAAAAAAAAAAAAAAAGCTTGCAGTAGACCTTAATTCAAATAAAGCCTTGAACTAACCATGTCAGTCTAAAAAAATGACCTGACTTCACTAGTTGGTCAAGGTTATTTATATCCCGTATAAATATATATATATATATATATATATATATTCTTTCCTTTTATTCTTTCTTTTTTCATTTTTCTACTTTTTTCTTCCCAACATAACTTAAAATAGAAAAAAAAAAGACTAATTTATATTCCTATTTATATATAGGCGGGAGGGTTCACAACCCTCCCCTGCTTGTGGCTATTGCCTCATCATCATTGGGTGTCAGCCACGGGTGGTAAGGCTGCGCCTTACCTTCCCGCCTAGTTTTTTTTCTTTATTTTGTGTTTTTTTAGAATTTTTTTTATCTTTTAAAAAAAAGAAAAAAAAGAAAGAAAAAAAGGAAGGATGCAAATGCCCTGAAGTCATGTCTAAAAAGGAAGGATGCAAATGCCCTGAAGTCATGTCTTTTTTTTAGACTGATATGACCACTTCAAGTTTTTATGCGAAACAATGTCCACTTCAAGCTTTCATTTGAGAAAATTATGATGCTTTGGGCTCTTTTTTGAAAAATTGAGAATAATTTGGGCCTTTATTTGGAATATTTTCATGAGAAAAACAATGCATTGATTACCGCAATTTTTCCATTTTGGCAAGAAGAGGAACACTGTAAATTTTCCTTAGTTGCAATGCATAAATATGGCTCACAAGACACTTTAATTAAATCTATTAAGTTATAGTGAATTCCCAAATTATATATAAAAAAAAAAACAAAGAAAATTCATTTCAAATAGATTTTCATGCGTCGCGTCCAGCAATAATTTCGGTCAAAATGAATTAATATTTACAACGGATGTGACTTAACTAAGATAATGCCGTAAAGTGGAGACAACACTCATCCACTTTGTCCTTTTAATTTCAACAAAAGTGGAATACTCGATAGGTTTGGAATTTTATTTGTTCTCGTATGAACTAATGTATTCGATCAAGTACAGTTGCATTTGAAGCCCATCAAGCTTTATAATTGCTAATGGCTAGTCGAGAATATAATTACGTACTAAAATTTGAAAGCTCAGCACCCAATGAGATTAAACATCATCTACTGCTTAAAACTAATATCAACATAAAAATTCCATTAAATCAGAAAACCTACTTAACGAGGTAAGTAAGTTGGGGTAACTTAACATTTTAAGTAGAAAAAAGTAATTTATGGCAATGAGAATATTATCACTTATATTATTAAAATCAACCTATAATAATCACAATTTCATGTATGGTAAACAAGTCAATAATGTTCAGTGATCAATTTTTCAATTACGTATTAAATAACTCTTTATTTCTACTTTCAAAACTTAAAATTATCGGCACCTAAAATTCAGTGCTTAAATTCTGAATACTTAATTTTCAACATTATGCAATGAGCCTTCAGGAAATAGATTATTAAAGGAATTTTAATCCAATAGTGGGGTATAATCAGCCCCACCCACTACCTTCTTCCACACAGAAGTAGAATATGGAGCCAATAAAACAATATCTAGAAGGGAGGAAACATGAATTTCTAGAAGCAATGAAAGTTTTGACAGTGGGAGTGTTGGCTAGGCGCACCAAGTAGCCGTGGACCTTATTCCAAGGAGAATTAAGTTTGAATTCGTCAACATTATCAGCAATGTGGAAAATTTTTCGCCTCACACCTTAGAGGAGAACCGAAGGACCACTCTTAAGAGGTTCTAACGTTTTCCAGTCCCAAGGAAGCCAAACCAAACTCTTCTGATCTAATCACACCTTCCACCTTTGATCCTCATTTAGTTAATCGAGGTACTTTGACGAGACCAAAGTTTACCCATTTAAGTTGGGTTCCCTTGTTATCAAAAACAAATGCTATGAAGATAAAAAGGAGAAACGATATGCGTAGTCCTAGAACTTTCTTTCAATAATTAATGGGATTGCTATAATTTTTTTATTCAATTTTTTCCCTAAACTTTTAAGAATCCACTCAATGTAGTTGTTCCATTTAAATCCACATGTCACATGTACTAGAGAAAATTATCCAAAAAATACTAAATCTGTTACACGTTTATTCATAAACTTTTTTATTATATTAATTGAGTTCATCCGGCAAATTTTGATCGGAAACCACTCATGTGAACATTGACCATCTAACATGACATTACCAACACTAAAATGGACATTTCAAATTTTTATATATTAATATCTTCTTTTTTCTTTTCTTTTCATTCCTTGTCTTTTTCATTCTTTACTCTCTCTCTCTCTCTCTTTTTTGGGAGGGGGTCTTTTCTCATTGTTAAGGCCTAGAAGGTGGCTGCTGGCCACAGGCTCAACAACCTTACCCACTAGGTGAGGGCTAATCCTCACCCAATGGTCAGCAAGGGTGGCCAGGCCTCCACAAGTGGCCGATGGCCCCCTACTAGCCTTAAAAATAAGGAAAAAAAAAAGTAAAGAAGGAAAAGGAAAAAGAAAGAAAAGGAAAGAAATGAAAATGAAAAGAAAAATAATATAAAAATGCAAAAAAAATTAAAATATTAGTAAAAATTGTCAATATCAACAATTTCATATCAAAATTGACTGAATGAACTTAATTAGCAAAATGTGAAAAGATTTAGGACTCAATTGACATAATTAAAAATTTAGGACTATCTTGACAAAAGTGCAATAGATTTGTGTGTGTGTGTGTGTGTGACATGGAAGCCATATGGAAGTCACGTACATGCCACCCTTGCAAATCAACATTAAGTTAACAAAACTCTGTCAACTTCAACTAAGTATTAGGATTTTCAATGGAAGAATTACTTTGCTTGGAATTTTAAAAGCTCAACGGATTTATTAAACAAAAAAAGGTTCATAGATCACATTAAATATTGAAAAAATGTTCAGTATCATTATTCCTACTTTTTTATGCACAAACAAAATCCGACAAACTAAATTTCCAAACTAGGGGAGTATGTGTGTAATCGAGTTGAGTCAACAACCAATTTGATGCTTGAATCTGACCCAAATCAAATAGTTAAGAGTAGATAATTGAGTTACATAAGTTTTCAATAAGCTTCAGTTCAAGTCGATTAGATAATGGTTCTTTCTCAGAACTGAGAGTAAAACTCAAACTCTAGCTGGAATCATTAAAATACACTACAATTAAAAAATAGTAATATATTTATTTAGTTCGTATCCATTAATGTATTTTTATAATTAAAATACATAAAGATTGAATAACTCAATTTGGCTCGCAAGCTATTATTTTTTAGCTTGAGCTAGACTCGATTTATCAGTATTTAAGCTACTTGAACTCAAAAAGAATCAAGCCGCGCTTGAGTAATCAGCAAGTCGAACTCGAATAGCACGTCAGCTTGACTGAGTTGCATCCTTATCGCCAAACATTGGAATCTAGAAGCTCTTCCCAAACTTAAAAGACTCGTTGATATGGCTAAGTCAAGCAAAATAGGAACTCAGCCAATGGCCGTCTAAAGTTGATATTGGTCATAAAATATGATTTTAGCGTTGAAGTCTAGTTTTCTTGTTGCCCACCACTAGCCAATCTCAATATTTATGACTATTTACGTGGCAGCAATTCATTGGCAGAGAATCACACCTTCAAGATTAATAATATTTCATTAGCAGATGCTGACCAAAGCAATTTGTTTCGTTGAAAAAAGCCAGTTCTTTCCCATAGGAACATGAATCGCAATAACTTACACATGATTGGAAGGCAAACATAGATGCAAGTACATATCTACTAACTACACGCTAATATAGTTTATGAAAGGTCAATAGGTAAATAATGTGACTCATGTGTGCATAGGTAATTCTTATGGCATATTGGTTTCTTAATTGGGTCTTAAGGGGTAGAACTTGCTAAGAAATAGCTTCACTGGTTATTGAATAACCATTTTTAGGTCCTTAGATAGTTATGGCGAAGGATCGGAGGCCCGATGTGTAGAAGGTGAAGACTAAAGAATTGACATAAGACAACCCTCTTTTGTTGGGAGTCGATTCCCTTTTGCAGACCTTGTTTTATAAACTTGTGAGTTAAAACCTGACTTAACAATTCGCCTTGTATATATTTGCACTATGGTTTGCAATGTATATAAGGGTGGTTCCTTTTAAAGTGAAAATTTGGAGTCCTACTTTTCTATCTCATTGTTTTATTGTTTGTGAATTATTATTATATGCTTCCACATCCATATAAAAACAGAAAGGGTTGGCAATACGTCTTGGGACATTGCTATTTAATCAACCAAGGTAAGAGATGTGTGCGTGCTTGAGGATTGGGGCGTGATACTCTTAATATGGAATACATATCGAAAATGAAAATTTTTATCAACCAAATGGAACCGTATTACCTGATCACAATTTTTTGTTGAACCTACGACCAAACCTTGGAATATAAGCATTGGCCTAAGGAATATACTTGCGAAAAGATAAACATCCGAGAATGGGGAAAAAAAGAAGAAAAAAAGATAGAAGGCTCGAAGACTCATAGCTTGGCTGATCCAAAATGTAGCCAACAACCGACGAAATTCCCAAATGTTGCTAGTCGAATACTATTCATAACATGTTTGACTTCAAAAATTCGTTTCAGGCAAATTGAAAGTTCAAATCGATTTTCGTAAAATCTCACAGCTCCTTGACACCTTAAACTATAATTCTTCTATAATTTCTTAGCTTAACAACTCCTAAATTGGACCTTGCATTTCAATGTTTACTTAATTCCGAATTTGTGCCATAATTCTAAAAACTACTCCAATGAGAAGAATGAAGAGCTTGAATTTTTACTGAGTGTTGCTTATCAAAGTAAATCTGGCTTGGTGAGAAACGTGAGAATGTGCGAGTCTCTCTTCTCTTTTTCGCTTTCTTCTTCTTCATCCCTTCTTTTCTTTCTTTTTCCTGTCTCTCCCTTTCGCATGAGCTTTTTGTCCTAAACTGAGCTGAGCATCTCTTTTTATCCTTATTTGACTAGTCAACCTTTTTCTTTGGGGCCCACTTTCTTCGACTCATGTTGATACCTAAATTTTGGTGACTTAATTAGTTATTAATTGTGTAATGAATTAGGGACTAAATTTTAGCTCATAACAAAAATATTAAGTTAAATTACATATAATTATTAAGAGTGCATTTCAATTAGTTACATATTTACTAGTCTGGCAGGGATGGACTTAGATGGAAAGTTATGAACTCAATTAATAAATTAGATTGAGCCCATTAGAGCATGTAATTTTCATCAAGCCCATATTATATGTATGTAATGGAAATTTGCATTGTAGGGCAATTTGGTATAATTGAATTATAGAATTATTATATAAGATACTTTGAAGATAATTATATTATTCTATGATATTCAACTAGATGAAAGAATAAAAAATTCCCTAAAATGAATATAATAATTTGGAAGTAAAATATTTTGCTCTTGAAAAAAAAAAACTGGAGTGGAGCCTATAAAGGCAAGCCTTTGTTCAACGATTGTGAAGGGGGCCGCACAATTCAATACAAGGCCACGCATAACATAACGCATATCGAATACACGGCACGAAAATTTCTGAGAACCCACGTTGTCCACAATGAGAAAAGAAAGTGTCCAGGAGAGGTTCGAAAAAAGTTCTTCATCGTTCTTCTTGAGCCTCGACATCCACAAGCGGCTGCTCGTCCTCTTCTCCGTGCAATTTTCTCCGGCGATTCCGCAGCAAGTACTCCTTTCTACTGAGCCTTCAGCTATCAATCCACAAGCCAGTGGCCTCTCACAAGATTACAAACGACAGCCGAGATCACAAACTAGCGACCATCCAGCTCATGACTCTCCTCAGGCCGGCTGTCTAGCTTTCTCCGTTGAGTATCTGAGCCAGCCCAAACCAGTCCCCAGCGCTGTAGTTCATCCGATTCACTTTTGTCAAACTTTCTGCAGGTTTACCGGCGATTACAGCTTGCTCTGATGGTCTTCCTCTAAGCAGTTTTCTTCAGTGACGATTCCAGCAAGCCCCTAAGTTGCAGGCTGTCCAGTGTTGTTCTTGTAGATCTTCACTGGTGAAATTTCGTGCCAATCCAGCCCAGAGCATGCTTCACATGTTCAGATCATCCATCCCGCGAGGAGTCAAGCGGTGGTCAAGATATTTACAGCTGGTGGAGAAGTTCAATGGAGAAAGAGATAGATGTGGAGAAAGAGATAAAGTAATCCATCATCGTTTTGCTTCTCTGTCGGGGACTTTGAGATTCACAAGAAGACAAAACCAAGTGAAATTAGTGGAGAACTCTCTGGGTCCCCTCGACCTTCGCACGCGCCTTCACTCATCTGTTTCTTTTGCAATACCTAGTCTTTCTGACGAGCTTTGTCTCCTTCCATCGAGCTTGGTTAATTTTTTCTTGTAGGTCCTGATCCCTACATCGTCAAGTCCAGCGTCTTTGCTACACCTCTCGGCCAAGCCACCGTCACGAGCGACCAAGTGTCGCTCCTCGTGAGCCAGCCACAGGGTTGAGCACCACAAGAACGCCACTGAGCCGAGCCGATCCTGTCCCCGTTGTCCTCCTTGCTGTCCCCAAGCCGTGACCATGCCAACGTTCACCCCAACGACTATAAGATTCCCCGTTCTGCAGGACGCTTGAGGCTCTTCCATCGACTGATCAAGTGGAAAACCAACCATAAGCCACCTTCTGTGCCACGAGCAGCGAGGCCTGCACCCGCCGGCCATCCATCGAGCGTAAATCTTCTGTGTACCCTCACCATTCACAACGTGAAGCAGCATCACCCTGAGCCGTGCACCGCCTCATCAAGCCCTGACCGTGTTATGTGAGCCCCTGTCCGTCGACCCAAATTTGGAAGCGAATATTCAGATTAAGTAAAAATCTTATCTAATTTGATTTTCGAATATTTCGTTTCCTTATTTAAAATAATGTGAATGCATGTGATTGAATTCCCAGATATATTATCCTATCCAAAACCTTTACTAGCCTTTTAAATTAGGTATTGTTCCCTAATTTCCTAACACGCTATAATTGTCAATACGATTTCCAACTAGAGATAATTTGCAATTGCACAGAAAACCATCAATCTAATCTCATGCCCAAGATATGCTTCAGGATTGTATGAAAAATTGGTCAATCCGATATTCATGCCCGAGATACGATTCATCAATTGATTTCTAAAATTAAGTGGACACGGATAATATCTTGTGTGATTTGGCGATTTGGTGTCGTATTTGATGTGGATTTATTTATTTTATCTTTGTTTGGTTTGAATTGATTTTGTTCATTTTAAGAAAACAAAAAAATTAGATGATAGCTTCTTCGAATCTATGGCTCGCTTCAGCTTTGGCGCTCTTTGTTATATTATTTGGAAAGAGCGCAATAATATGTTATTTCGCAATCAGGCCCTCTTTATCCTGGCGATGAAGATGCACCTTCAAAAGGCTATTAAAGATAAGGCGTTGACCTTTAAGCGTGTTCCGGACAACCACAAGAATAGAAGGCTACTACGAAGCTGGGATCTACATCCAGCTATCTTTGATTAATGGAGGTTCTTTCTAGTGTTTGTTTGTTAGTCTTTTCTTTCTTGTCTTGTTGTTTTGGTAGTTCTTTCTTTCCTTGGGATCCCATGGCACCCTTACACTCTCTTTGACGACTGTCTTCCTGAGTGTTTGTCTCCTGTCTGGTGCTGGTTATCCTTCCTTGTATTCTTTTGGCAAAATCAATATAATTCGTACTTTTACCAAAAAAAAAATAGATACAATTAAATTAGGTTTTTTCAGGATAGGTTGCATTTTTTTTTTTTTTCAAATCATGGAAAAATACAATAGAAAAATCACATGCATGTCATGTAATTTAGGTCATATCATATTGCTATGTCATGTGCATGTCATATAGGTTAAGTGCATAAGTATCATGTCATGTGCCACATCATTATGTGCATGCCATTTAAATTGTGCATGGTTAAAAATCGCACGTCATTTTAGAAATTGCACGTTTCATTTAATTAGATCTATGTCATGTTTAGGTTCATATATTTAGGAAATTGTGTGTTGTGCTGAGAGAATATATTTCATCATTGTTAGGGTTAGGACATTTAAATAACTTATGTCGCATGTCATGTTAGATTAGTAGCACACATTGTATAAAGCATGATTTTCATTAAACGAGAGAAAACCTTAAAAGATTTGAGTGAAATTGCATGTAAATTAGAAGTTACATTCAGGATGATGTGATTTTCTAGCTAACACTTGCAGATGTTTTGTTGCTTCAAGGTAACTCATTCCTCCTTTTCTTCACAATTTATTTAACACTTTCGTTATTGGGTGTTAAGTATTGGTTGCGCATCTGCCTAATTACCTCATATGTTGGGGAGTAAGTAATGCAAATTGTCTGCAAATTTTTTTTTCTGAAATAAAAGAGAAAATGTATCGAAAGGGTGTTAGGTGAAATCTAACATACTCAAGTCCATGTTCCTAGGAGTGAAGTAATTCTCCCGTTACTTTACTAAGACTTTTAATCGATCTCCAAAAAAATAGATTAGTGGCAACTTCTACTTAAAAATCATTTGTATATTAAGAACTTAGAGTATAAGTCACGGGTTGATATGAGATTAGGAGAGTCCAAGTTAAGTGTAGGCATAATAATCTATTAATCGAACCCCTAGATGGTCTAACCCGCCTACCGGAGGTCGTCACCACCCAATCAAAAGGCACAAAATATTACATTTTACTCTCTTTCAATGAAATTTCATCTTCAAAATTCGGACTTATATTGCTGCATGAAAGGTTCCAACGGTTCAACTGATGTCCCTGTCTTGTTGGTCCCAACCATTATGTACCATCGTGTGAGAGACCCTCGACTGTCTGCGATATTTCTCTTTGGTTGGATAATCATTTCGGATTCTTTAATTCTTATCTAAGATCGATTGAAGATCCGATGGTCGACGAAATAATCTTGGAATGTTCTATTCTTGGAAACCAAGATCCTGATTGTATGGGCGAACAGGATTGATGGGCTATCATCAGATTCCTTAAATAGCTTGGATGATCTTCTTGATTGATTCCGTCCAAAGGGTAGATTGGAGGAATTCCTTTGGTAAGTGCCAACGGCTATGATGGCATGAAGGAGTATAAAAGGAAGACGTTCTAGTTGTTTTAAGTGTGTGATCGATAGAAAAATTTCAGAGTCTGAAGAACCTTGATTGTTAGTTGAGACAGTTCGAGCGAAATTGTATACACAGAGAGTGTTTGTACTTGGTGATACCTTGAGTGAGTGTGGTAGATCATCTACACCGAGAAATCAAGGAAGATCAACACTGTAATATCTCTTTGTTCATAGTGGAATCCAGCCAATTGGCTGTCGGTGCAGAAGAGTGGACGTAGGCTTGAATCAAGCCGAACCACTATAAACCGAGTGTTCAATTCTCTCTTTCCCTTACTCAGTCTCACGATTGATTTTTAATTATTGCAAATTCTTCAACTGTCTAAAGTATTGTGCAATCTTCAAGAAAATTCTTTGTATACCTATTCACCCCCCTCTAGGTACTCATACTAGCAATATCAATTGGTATCAGAGCCCGTGTTCTTACTTTGTTTGAAGTGTTTTACTTTAGAGTAAAAGATCCATGGCTAGTATGCTAGCACCGGGGCTGATGGAAGGGCAAAGCAATACCAGACCTCCCTACTTCGATGGAAAGGATTACAACATCTGGAAGAACAAGATGAAAGCTTTCCTACGATCAAAGGATCCTCTGGAATGGGACGTTGTGGAAATAGGAATCACTCCTGCTGCTGCATCAATCTCGAAAGAGGGAAAGACACTATTGAAACCAATGGAATGGCTCGGAAGAAATAAACAAGAGACAAGCACTCGATGCAAAAGCAATTTACTCTTTATATTGTGCTTTATCTCCAACTGAATATAACAGAATATCTTCTTGTGTTACAGCAAAAGAAGTATGGGATAGATTACACATCACCTATGAAGGGACAGATCGAGTGAAGGAGACCAGAATTAACATTCTCCTCGGTCAATATGAGGCCTTCAAAATGAAACCAGGAGAATCTATAACCGACATGGTTAGTCGTTTTACGATATTGTCAATGGTCTTGAGAACCAAGGACAAAAAATTTCTGATCCCATGAAGGTGAACAAGCTTCGCGTGGACTCTCCAAGGATTGGAATCATATAAAGACTTCAATAAGAGAGACGCAAAGAATCATGCCATTATCTCGTAGACGAACCGATTGGAACTCTTCGGTCTTACGAAGTGGAACGAATTAATGAAGACGAAGATCCAAGAGGTAAGAAATCTATTGCACTAAAATCAAATGATGATTCGATGATGCAGATTCTGAAGATGATATGGATGATGAGGAGCTCGCCCTCATGATAAGAAGATTCAGAAAACTGAATAGAAAAGGCGAAGGTTCATCCCAAAGAAACAAAGTTTTCGAGACAAAGACCAAGTCTCGTTGATGATGAGGAACCAAACAAAGATGTAGTTTGCTTCGAATGTAAAAAGAAGGGACACATCAGACCCAATTGTCCTCTTCTGAAAAAGAAAAGAGGAAAAGCTAAGAAGTCTCGAAAAGCTCTTAAAGCCGAAACCTGGAGCGATACAGAGTGTGAAGAGAGTGATGAGGAATATGCCAACCCGTGTCGATGGCGCAATCGGACTCGGACTGGATCGACTCGGACGGTGAATTTGAGGTAAGTGATTATAAAATTCCTGTCAAAGTCTCTAAATACATTGATGAATTATGCTTTAGTCTTAAGACTTCTCTCAAAAAGATTTTCGAACTTAAAAAGGAAAACTCAGTTTTAAAACAAAAGGAAAACATTTTTGAAGAAAAAGTGAAATGTTTAAACTTGAATGTTTCTACTCTTAAAGAGAATGAAGAAAAACTTTCAAAAGAAAATGCTTTCTTAAAAACTGATTTATCAAATATTTCAAAGAAATTTTCAATAGGGCCGAAAAACTTGAAAAAGTTCTTTCAAATCCAAAGACCTTACTTCAATAAGTCGGGTCTAGGTATGACAGCTGAAACAATCCCTTTGATTGATTTTCCGAAAGTTAAAGAAATAATTAAGAAAAGACCATCAAGAGAAGCTTACAAAAATCATTTCAAGAAAGTTTTTGTAAAGCCTGTTGGTCGAAATGCTCTAAGGTGTTCAAAGTGTAACAGTCTAGATCATTTTGAAAAAGACTGTCCTATGGTTTGGAAGCCTGTTAAGAGAGTATGGCCTAATAATGCTCATCCTACTAACACCAAAGGACCCAAGAAAATTTGGGTATCAAAGAAAGCTTGAGACTCTCTTTTGAATGCAGGTCTCTGTCAAAAAGAAGGTAAAATGGTATCTTGACAGCGGATGCTCAAGACACATGACAGGAGACTCAAATTGTTTCATAAAGCTTATTCAAGTAAATGGTGGAAAAGTTTCATTCGGAGGAAATAGCAAAGGAAGTATTGTGGGATTCGGAACTGTGAAAATTGGAAATCTCACAATAAACAATGTCTCTCTAGTGGAAGGACTCAATTACAATCTTCTCAACATTAGCCAATTGTGTGATACCGGTTTCAAGATTTCCTTTCAAGAAGGCATATGTTCTGGAATTAGTAAAGATTCGACTCGCTTTCATGGGTCGAAGGCATGGAAACATCTACCTCCTTGATGTAAAGCCAAATGAAGAACAATGCTTAATCTCAATTCAAGATGAAGCAGGTTCTATGGCACAGAAAACTTGGCCATATCAACAAGAAGCAATTAGCCAAAATCTCATCAAAGAAGCTTGTTCGAGGTCTATCTAAATTGCCATACCAAAAGTCCGACTTATGCACTCCATGCATTCCGGGAAAGCGTAAGAAATTCATTTAAGCAAATAAATCATGTATCTACTAATCATGTACTACAGTTGCTTCATATGGATCTCTTCGGACCAACAAGAACCCGAGCATTGGAGGTAAGAAATATTGTCTAGTAATTGTAGACGATTACTCTCGCTTTACTCCGGGTATATTTTCTTGCAAGTAAGTCGAAACCTTTTCGTACTTTGAGAAGTTTGCTAAAAAGGTTCAAAATGAAAAAGGATGTGCTATTTCAAGTATAAGAACAGATCATGGAAGTGAATTTGAAAATCAAGATTTTACGAAATTCTGTGATAAATCTGGTTTTAATCACATGTTTTCCTCTCTGTATACTCTAGAGCAAACTGGAGTTGTGGAAAGAAAGAATAGATCTCTTCAAGAAATGGCTAGAACACTTTTAATTGAAAGTAGAATTTCTTCACGATTTTGGGCTGAAGCTGTTTCAACTGCATGCTATATTATAAATAGAGTCTTCCTAAGACCTATTCTTGAGAAAACCCCCTATAAATTGTTCAAAGGTAAGAAGCCAATCGTTTCATACTTTCATGTGTTCGGTTGCAAATGCTTTATTTTGAAAAATGCAAATGATCGAGTTGGTAAGTTTGAAGAAAGATCAGATGAAGGCATCTTCCTTGGATATTCTACATCAAGCAAAGCCTACAGAGTCTATAACAAGAAGAGCCAGACGGTGGAGGAGTCAATGAATGTCAAATTTCAAGACTCTACACAAGATGAATCCAGCCAGATTCAGCATGAAGAGTCTGAACCTGCTCTAGACCTTCAAATGTCTTCAACTCAAGAAGCATCTCAGACTCAGGAAGTCCAACATCAAGATGCTCATGAAGATTCAAATAAAGAAAGAGATCATCAACCAGGTAAATCAACTAGTAACTGGAAGCATAAATCCAGTCATCCTAAAGATCTCATTATTGGCGAAATTAATGAAGGAATTCGCACCCGGATCAAAAAGGCATGAAGAGTCTAGTGCTGTTGCTCTCATTTCTGAAATTGAACCAAAAAGCATAGAAGAAGCTTTATCTGATGAAAGCTGGATTGAAGCTATGCAAGAAGAGCTCAGACAATTCAACATTAACGATGTCTGGGAATTGACATCTAAACCAAAAGGTAAAACTGTTATTGGAGCCAAGTGGGTGTTCAGAAACAAGATGAACGAAAAAGGAAAAGTCGTACGGAATAAAGCAAGACTCGTGGCCAAGGGATATACGCAAGAAGAAGGAATAGACTATGATGAGACTTACGCTCCCGTAGCAAGGTTAGAAGCTATTCGTCTATTACTTGCGTTTGCTTGTTACAAAAATTTCAGGTTATTCCAAATGGACGTCAAAAGTGCTTTCCTAAATGGATTTATCCAAGAGGAAGTTTATGTGGAACAACCGCCTGGATTTGAAGACCCAAAGAAGCCGACTCGGTCTTCGGGACGAAAAAGGCTCTGTATGGTCTAAAGCAAGCACCTCGAGCTTGGTACGACGACTAAGTAAGTTCTTATTACGTAACGGATTTGTCAAAGGTAAAGTAGATACTACTCTGTTCATCAAAAAGGAAAACAAAAGTTTCTTACTCGTTCAAATATATGTTGATGACATTATTTTTGGATCCTCTAATGAAAGTCTTTGCAAGAAATTTTCTAAGTCTATGCGGGATGAGTTTGAAATGAGTATGATGGGAGAGTTAACATTCTTTCTTGGACTCCAAGTGAAACAAATGAAGGAAGGAACTTTCATCCATCAAGAAAAATATGCGAATGATCTTGTCAAAAGGTTTGGATTGGGAAAGTGCAAAAAGACCGACATACCAATGTCATGTTCTCAGAAGATAGACAAGGATGAAGAAGGGAAGAAAGTAGATCAAAAGCTGTACAGGAGCATGATCGGTTCACTTCTTTATCTTACTGCTTCTAGACCTGATATTTTGTTGAGTGTTTGCATCTGTGCTAGGTTTCAATCAGATCCTAGAGAATCACATCTCATTGCCGTGAAACGTATTATCAAATACGTTGCCTCATCTTCAAGCATCGGTCTTTGGTATCCAAAGAGGGGAGACTTTAATCTTCTAGGATACTCAGATGCAGATCTGGCCGGTTGCAGAGTCGATAGAAAGAGCACTTCTGGAACTTGTCAACTGCTTGGAAACAGGACAGTGTCTTGGTTCTCAAGGAAGCAAAGCACGTAGCTCTTTCAACGACGTAAGCGAGAGTATGTAGCTCTTGGAAGCTGCTGTTCGCAAATTCTATGGATAAAACAACAGCTACAAGACTTTGGCATTGAAGACTCATGCACGAAATCGATGTGACAACACCAAATAGCGATCAATCTCACCAAAAATCCAATCCTTCATTCAAGAGCAAAGTATATTGAGATTCGACACCACTTCATTAGAGATCATATTCAAAATGGAGAAATCTCGATTCAATTTGTTGATTCAAAAAGTCAACTAGCGGACATATTCACAAAGCCTTTGGAGAAAAATCAATTCGACTTTATCCGCTCAAGACTCAACATTTTGAAGCTTGAAGAAGTTGAAGTCTAGAGACTCACCAACTCTAAGACTCTGATCTCTTAGACTTTAAATCCTGAGACTCAATCATTCATGGCTAAAGACTGTAAGTTGCTATTTTAACTAAAAGGTACGAATCTCGAAAAGGTACGTTCTTTCATTCAGATATAATTCGTGTGAAATTTGAAAACTTGTTTTTTTTAAGGAATTAATTTTGGCGGTTATTGATTTTGAAAAGAAGTGTTCGTACACTTTCCTTGTATCGATTAAACTTCTCTTTTCAAATCCGAGATATATATATACAGTTATTCTTCGCCCAATTTTCAAAACCCTAAAAGGCACTCTCCTCCCGATACTGTTTCTACTTCTTGTTCATCGTCGAGAAAGTGGTCATTTTTCTTGGGAAAAGCAAGTGAAGGAATCTTCCAATAGACAAAGAAAGATGTCGTCTTCGAGGAAATCATCAAGAATCGCAAGCAGGGGACCACAAAGAATGGAGAAGGGACCGACTCACTTCGATCTTACTGAGGAAGAAGACTTATCAAGTCAGCGACAAAGTCCGATTCGCTCTCCTCCACGTCATTCATCGTCTCCCCGCCCCACAAGGTGCAAGTCAAAATCTGGAAGAAGAGATAATCGAGGATGCCGACCCAGTAAGAGTTCAAAAACCCTCCGTTATCTATAAGCTTTATCGTGCGTTGAAAAGCACTGGTACTTCGTTAAAATATATAGATGATTTCCTTAAGGACAAAAATTATGGGAATGAGTATCTTTTTCTACGGAAAATGGAGAAATTGGAAATTGCTCCTAAAGGAAGGGCAGAGGAGGCTCTTGCGAACATTCCAAGTGATCCTCGTATGCCAGGACAAAATCTGATTGACGGGAACGATGATGACAAAATGTTCCTTGAATTTAAACCTAGAATGGGTGTGGCAGCAAAGGTGAAAGGAAATCGGATGGATTTGTTTAAATCCAAGGATTAGGAAAAAGTGTATTTCAGGCTGTTGAAAAGAGGGGTGATAAACCCTAGAAGTGTCGATTTTGACTTCCTGGATACCATCAACTTGAACTTAAGAGAGAAGTTGAATTTGCTTCAACTTGAGACTTTTTGCTCTGACTCTACGGACGGGTATGCTCAACTGACCGCTTATTTCTATTCAAATCTTAGCTTTTTGGATGCGAATAGAATTTCATTCAGTGTTCGAGACCAAGTCTACGTGGTAGATGTGAATATGTTGGCGGACATAGTTGGAGTTGAACGAGGACGTTATCTTCCAATCAAAGTCTCACCTGCTCGTACTACTCTGGATCTTGTCAAAGATAGGGACGTAGAGAAGAAAATTACCTATTCCAGGATGAATGCCATCAACATTGTGCTTCATAAGATTGTGATCAACTGTCTCAGACCGAAGTCTACGTCAAAGACTTCTGTGTCTCTTTCTGAAGCAAAGTTGATGTATGCGATCAACTCAGGACGGAAGTTTTCTCTCCCGCACACTATTCTCTTCCATATGTACAGAGCAATGTCAAAAGACAAAGGACAATTGCCTTATCCTGGTCTGGTGACCAAGATCTTCAGACACATGAACATTGAACCGCCACATACTTTTTGTGTTCGACCGTGTGATAAGATGGTGGTAGGTTTGAAAATGTTAATGAAGATGCGTCTGCAAGAACTCTCCAAGGCAATGGAGAAATTCAAAGTGAAATCTCCAGTCCAGTCTGCTTCAAAAAGGAAAGGAAAGGAGGCCATTGGTGCCCCATCGAAAAAGAAGAAAAGAATTCTCATCCTTGAGGATGAAGATGAAGATGAAGATGATGAAGATCCCACTATCCAAGCACTGACAAGAACAAGACGTTTTGTGTCTCATCCGACAGAACTTCAGCAGAGCAGAGAAGACGAAGAGCAGAATAAAGAAAAAGAGCAGAACAGAGAAGAAGAAGAATAGAGAGAGAAGGAGAAAGAAGTTGAAGAAGAAGGAGAAGGAGAAAAAGAACAGTTTGCTGATAAATCTGGAGAGAAGGGAAATCAAGAGCATGATCATCACTCTTCCCCTTTCGATGTCCTAGAGACAGGGGGAGTTAGCGAGCAAGAGAGGTCTACACCTCATGCTGTTGTCAGTGAAGATCTAAGACAATCTCCAGAAGACCCAGAAGAAGTTCAGGTCTCTCAATTGCCTGAAGAAGGTGATACGTCGATTCCAAATCTGCCAGACCATACAAAAGCGCCAACGTTTGCATTCACTCCATCAGAGAAAGCTCATGCCAGTACACAAACGGACGATTCTGCAGATTTTCGTAGCATCATGAATATTCTTCTGGAAATGCGTAGCCAGATATATGTTCTGGACTGTGAAATCCAAGCTTTGAAGAATGCTGGACAAGCATCTTCGAGTCTCTCTCGAGGATAAATTCAAAGACCTCGCTGCTCGCAACTTCAAGCCAATGCCAAGGGAGAAGAGGTAGCTCATCTCGCGAGAAGACTGAAGAAGCTCGAAGGAGTAGTCCAGTCCAATGGGGATTTCCGGATCGTGCGCATTCCCAGCGGACATGACTCCTTTCTCACCCTTTTCAATGCTGACAAAAAGGGGGAGAACCAATTTGAACCAACATCTTTTAAACTTTGACTTTTGTGGTTATGTTTATTTTTGAGTATGACTTGAGAACTTGAACTTGGGTGTGAATTTGACTGAATTGACTATGGATTGTGATGCTTGACTGGTTGCATTTTTATCAAGTGGTGTTATATGGTATTACTCATGAAAGACTAACCAATTTTCTGTGGATGCAGAGTCTAGTTGCTTTATTAATCTTTTTGAGTTAGCCATATTGCTTGAGAAATGTTTTTGCAGGTCAAAGTTGTTCAAATCTTCAAGAAAGTTTTGTCACCATCAAAAAGGGGGAGATTGTTGGAGAAATCTTTCCAGAATATTTTGAAGCTGACAAAACGTTTCTATCAGTCTAAAGTTTGGATGTTCGGAGACCGACAGTTTAAAGTCTGAAGACTTTGTATTCTCGAGACTCAAGACCCAAGACTCAAAACTCAAGACTCAAGACTCAAGACTTAAGACTCAAGACTCAAGACTTAAGTCTATTCTCACTGACAGTCTTTCTAATCCAGTGACGAAGGAAATCCAAAGCCGAGGTTTATGGTTGAGGATTCGATCCTATCCTCTGGAATAGATTCTTTGGTTGGATAATCATTTCGGATTCTTTAATTCTTATCTAAGATCGATTGATGATCCGATGGTCGACGAAATAATCTTGGAATGTTCTATTCTTGGAAACCAAGATCCTGATTGTATGGGCGAACAGGATTGATGGGCTATCATCAGATTCCTTAAATAGCTCGGATGATCTTCTTGATTGATTCCGTCCAACGGGTAGATTGGAGGAATTCCTTTGGTAAGTGCCAACGGCTATGATGGCATGAAGGAGTATAAAAGGAAGACGTTCTAGTTGTTTTAAGTGTGTGATCGATAGAAAAATTCCGTAGTCGAAGAACCTTGATTGTTAGTTGAGACGGTTCGAGCGAAATTGTATACACAGAGTGTTTGTACTTGGTGATACCTTGAGTGAGTGTGGTAGATCATCTACACCGAGAAATCAAGGAAGATCAACACTGTAACATCTCTTGTTCATAGTGGAATCCAGCCAATTGGCTGTCAGTGCAGAAGAGTGGACGTAGGCTTGAATCAAGCCGAACCACTATAAACCGAGTGTTCAATTCTCTCTTTCCCTTACTCAGTCTCACGATTGATTTTTAATTATTGCAAATTCTTCAACTGTCTAAAGTATTGTGCAATCTTCAAGAAAATTCTTTGTATACCTATTCACCCCCCTCTAGGTACTCATACTAGCAATATCAATTGGTATCAGAGCCCGTGTTCTTACTTTGTTTGAAGTGTTTTACTTCAGAGTAAAAGATCCATGGCTAGTATGCTAACACCGGGGCTGATGGAAGGGCAAAGCAATACCAGACCTCCCTACTTCGATGGAAAGTATTACAACATCTGGAAGAACAAGATGAAAGCTTTCCTACGATCAAAGGATCCTCTAGAATGGGACGTTGTGGAAAGAGGAATCACTCCTGCTGCTGCATCAATCTCTGAAAGAGGGAAAGACACTATTGAAACCAGCGGAATGGCTCAGGAAGAAATAAACAAGAGACAAGCACTCGATGCAAAAGCAATTTACTCTTTATATTGTGCTTTATCTCCAACTGAATATAACAGAATATCTTCTTGTGTTACAGCAAAAGAAGTATGGGATAGATTACACATCACCTATGAAGGGACAGATCGAGTGAAGGAGACCAGAATTAACATTCTCCTCGGTCAATATGAGGCCTTCAAAATGAAACCAGGAGAATCTATAACTGACATGTTTAGTCGTTTTACAGATATTGTCAATGGTCTTGAGAACCAAGGACAAAAAATTTCTGATCCCATGAAGGTGAACAAGCTTCTGCGTGGACTCTCCAAGGATTGGAATCATATAAAGACTTCAATAAGAGAGACGCAAAGAATCATGCCATTATCTGTAGACTTGTTCGTAAAATTCTAAACGCAAGTGCACGTATCGAACAAGTAATATAATGATGAGATAAAGTATCGTCCCACGGAGATCGATGATTAATAAACTAATTAAATACCAAAATAGACTAATTCTAAAATTTATCTAACAAATCAAAATATAATTATGAATGAATTAAAAACGAAACTTGTAGACTAAATGCAGTAAAATCAATCGAGATAAATATGTTAGAGCATCCGATTTCACCATAACCACTAGATATGAATTTCATATTGTTATGAATACAAGAACGATATCAAACATGTGATAGCGGAATTTCCTAATCTATTTACTATCCTATCTCTAGGTATAGCAAACCTACTCAGCTTATTAATCCACTATATTTCTATGTGAATTAAAATAAACATGAGTGCATTAAAAACTATGAATATTCCCGGTTTACAATGAGTCTTTTGGATCACCTTATCACCGAAAGCTACACAAATAACGCGGTATATTTCTATCCACGTTTAATTCATGGTTATATATTATAATGAGCAATTGCATATTATCACCTCTCGGTCTCAAACATGCACATCGATCATTCAAGTGGTGGCCGAGTCACTCAAAAGCATTAAACGCAATAATATATAACTCACATGAATGAAATCAATTGCAGAACATAAACATCATGAAATTCACATCATCATGGTTAGGCTACATCGTAGCCCTAACAAAAGAAAATTAGAACATAGTAGAAGAAAAAATAAAAATATAAATCAAACTCAGCATCTTGAATCAAAGAACAAGAATTCTGTCACCACTTTTGTCTTTTCTTCAAAATACTTGAAAAACTCTCAGAACAATGGAAAACGATCTAACTCCTCTCTCTCTAAAAAACCCTAGCTGCTCTATCTGTCTCTATTTATAGGATATATCAAAGATATCTATCTCCAAACGCTTGCGAGATAACATCGGGAACAAAATCAAGAATTTCCTTATTTGATATCCATCTTCCACTGCTGCTTTTATTTGAATTCCTGATAATTGCCATTCTTTTCCTTATCTTCTCCATATCTCATTATTCTGCATAAACAAGGACAATTTAAATAATCAGAAGGAAATCCAAATATTTTCTCATAGATAATGCATTAATTGTTGCCTAAAATAGGTAAAATAACTCTATTTTTATAGAGTTATCAAACCCCCAAACTTAACATTTTGCTAGTCCTCGAGCAAAATTAAGACATAACACATACTCAAGCTAACAACCTCCTCCATGACATCTTTCCATAATTGCTCAAATTCACAATTCAAAGAAAAACACAAATTTCATCCAAACATTGAAATCAATTTATAAGTTAAGACCAATTCTAACTATATGATCCAAGTGTGTGTGTGAGAGTCCTCATATTTTTCGAATTATATGCAATCCAAATAAATTCACATTAACATGCAACCTCTCAAAAATTCTCAATAGTTATGACCAAATCTCATAGGTTTGCTTTTCATTCCTCTCTCCACTAATGTAAGCTAATTATCCAATCAAAAATCAATAGGACTTTTCTCGGGTTGTAATGTAAGGCTGGGCTAAAGGTGAGATAACGGGAATTTTAAGCTCAAATCACCCATCAACACGTTGATTTCTAGGATCTAATTAGAGCCAATGTCATTGTCCAATTTCACTCCTTCAAGATAATTTTTCTGCCGCCATATATCATCATTCTTTTTTTTTCTTTCCTCTTTTTTTTTTTTTTTGAATTGCTTTATGGTGGAGTTTCTCCCAAAGTCCCTCCAAATATAACATAAAAATTTCCAACCCATTGAGTATCCAAAAGGCTCACTCAATTGAAAGTTGGATAGGGAACCATAAGAGCAATTTTTTTTTTTTGACAATACACCCCAAACAACCACTGCAATCACTTTTTTTTTCTTCTTTTTACTCCATCATTCCTCCCAAATTTCTATCAAGCTCAAATATTTTTTTTTTTATCCAAAAAGAAAATCAACGTGTTCATAGGACATGGGATAAGGATATAATTTGATCACGGCTAGGCTAAACATATATGGGTGCCAATGAAAGATTGGGTAATAATTAAGGCTCAACGGGGTGACTAGGGATAAATAAATAGGGTTGGCTTGAAAGGCTCAATCGATCCAAAAACTGCCTATATCATTTTCTCAATTAGATTTAGCTTAGGATTTCGCCTCAAGAGAAAATCAAACAAATTCTAAGATTTGGGTGAAATCTAAGAAAATCACATATTTCACATGAATGTTCTCTAGATTTACACATAATTCAAAAAGTAAGGACTTTTAGTGCTCAATAAGTGGATCAACATAATCGAATTAAGATTAACTCACACCTCAACTGCAAGTTTAAATAAAATTTAAATTTTCCTAAGAATCGCAAAAATTCACAACCAAGAAAGCAATAATGATAAAAAAAAAATTATCTAAAAAATTGTCTTCCCCCCAAACTTGAATGAAGCAAGTGTCCTCAATGCGAAAAATAGAGTAGGAAGAAGAAAACTTCCCTGGTTGTAGGATAAGTCCATAGATGATCTTGATGATTAAACTCTTGAAATGTGCTCCCTAAAAATTAACCTGAATAAAATAGAGAAAAGTTAATCTTTTTTTTTTTTTTGCAAAACATAAACTTAAAAATAAATAAAAACATAATTAAAATGCTTGGGTTGCCTCCCAAGAAGCGCTTGCTTTATAGTTTTCAGCCAAACTATCTTAGATGTCGCTATTCTGGAGGATGAAGTTCAATGGTGGTCTTCTGCTTGTTGTAACCACCTTCGAAGTAGGGCTTCAAACGTTGACCGTTCACTTTGAATGTACCCTCAGTGTCGTGCGCAACTTCAACTGCTCCATATGGGAATACCTGTGTAACTGTAAAAGGACCAGACCATCGAGACCGCAACTTTCCTGGAAAGAGTTTAAGACGAGAGTTATAGAGTAAGACTTTTTGACCAATTTTAAACTCTCTTCTGAATATGTGCTTGTCATGCCATCTTTTTGTACGCTCCTTGTACAACTTAGAATTTTCATAGGCCTCATTGCGAAATTCCTCCAATTCATTCAGTTGCAATAATCTTTCTTCACCTGCAGACTGCATATCAAAATTCAGAAATTTCAATGCCCAATATGCTTTATGCTCTAATTCCACTGGTAAGTGACAAGCCTTTCCAAACACTAGCCTAAAAGGAGACATCCCAATTGGAGTTTTGAATGCTGTCCTATAGGCCCAAAGTGCATCATCAAGTTTTATTGACCAATCTTTCCTAGAGGCATTCACTGTTTTTTCTAAAATTCTCTTGATTTCCCTATTTGAAATCTCTACTTGACCACTAGTCTGAGGATGATAAGGGGTTGCAACCTTATGTGTAACTCCATACTTACTCAAAATTGCTTCAAATTGCTTGTTGTAAAAATGTGTCCCCCTATCACTTATGATTGCCTTAGGAGTGCCGAATCGGGTAAAAATATTTTTCTTCAAAAATTTCACCACAACTTTAGCATTATTTGTTGGTAATGCTACAGCTTCTACCCACTTAGACACATACTCCATTAATGCGCTGAACTGTTCTTCTAGTTTGGCGATGCCCTTGTTTCCCGTTGTCTCGTACGAGCATGCCGCGTAACTCATTCTTTTGGTCCAGCATGCCCTCTTGGTAGTTCTTGCCCTTACCTGCTATGTCTCTGGATTGCGGTCAAGCAATGACAAATCAAGTATGAAAAATTGTAAATATTATTAATGCACAACTAAAAGATGAAATCTTTAAACTAAAGTTATCTCTCATAATGAAAGCTGGAGTCCTAAGTATGATTTTAAAATGCTTTGTCCAAGACCTACACGAGGTCCTCAGCATCCCTTGGACATAAAGCAACTAGAAGGTATTCCCTCCTTCTAGGGAAGATAAATATTGAAAACTGAGCAATTATATGTTTGTCCTCAACATCTATTGTTTGTGAGAATTCAGTCTTTTGACAAAATTTCATTGATAAGGGACTTGGAAAACAGCCTATCTTAGCAACTCCAAACTCTTATGCGAAGACGTCATTGAAGGATAACCCGCAACGATCAATCGAATACCCATCGCGATAAAAGAAACATTTCAATTTTATTAGTTCGACAAGTTCTTACAGTTGGTTTTCATAAAGAAATTGCAATGTAGACATGCTAATACAATTGGGAGGTCTGACTAGTCCAATCGTTCTGTGGGGCCAAATTAGAAGGATTCGCTTACGCTTCATGCGCTTCCTCTTTAGTCGCTCAATCCGATTTTAGACGTCCTCATGAGTAGGCCAAACCCAGGTTTTTGGGAGAGAGGGCAAGTAGGCGTATCAATGATCCGGTTCAGTTTGGGGACTCCTAATACCTGAACCAAACTGAACATTAAAGATGCATGGTCATTCGGATCCAAACCGAAAAGACTGTTTAATTTAGACTTTCGGTTTTTGGTGTCTTTTTCTTATGGGTCCCTCCTCCTCCTTCCATTGTTCCACCTTTCCTTCGGTTCACCTCATTCGAGACTACCACAAAAGTCGCAAAAACTGAGGCTAGATCCATCGATGGCATGGTAAGGCCAGAACAAAATCTTCCCATGTCATCGAAGGAATCAACGTTGTGTGGAGCAAACTCTGAGGCTCGATCTTTTGCCTTCAAGCTGGGACTGGAGGAGCAGATCGGAGTGGATGGTGCCAGTGTGGTTTGTGGTGGTCGGGGTGGAGGGTGGGCTGGGGCTGGAGGCGCGTATGGTGTGGAGCTGGTGAAGGAGGTGGTCGGGGACGAGCTGTGGGGTGGGGCCTTTGGGGACTGGATGGTGGTGGAGGGTAGTAGAGGGAGAGGATGTTGGTGGCCGCCATGGCCATTAGGAGGACCAAATGGGGTTGTTGTCTGGGAGTAGACGAAGCGATGGATATGGCTTCTCTGAGACAAGTGAAAACCGGAAGGAAGAGTGAAAACTAAAGGGCTTTTGCTGTGTTTCGGTTTGGATCGAATTTTTTTATAATCCAAACCGAACCGTTATGATTTCCGCTGAAGTATTCCAGTAAGTTGTGTTGTTCCTTCATCTTTCCCTTCATATCTTTAGCCCATGTAATCTCCGCAGGCGACAATTGTATTAGGCGTTCCTAACCTCATCCACTTTCTTTCAATATACATCCACATTGTTTTGCGACATATCAAGGTTCATCAGGGAGAGATCTAGTTGAAATAAGCCTGACCTTAAAGGTGGTGGAAGTATTTATAGGGGGCCAAACTATCAAGTAACCTTGAGCGTTTAATAGGATGTATACAAAGTGAGTTCCATAAAAGGAATCGGGTTATCCGACTCCGAATTAAGGCTTGTTTTAATTCACTTTGTCAATATCGGTTGGGCGGGGCCGGGGGATTGTAGGCGCAGGGAAGAGAGTCCAGAATTGATCTTGAGGGTCCAAATGAGCCTAGGGCCCTTTTGTAATTTTCAGATCGGATTGCATAAGAAAAATTCATGATCTTGCTTATGTCTAAGTTCCTCATTTCTAAATACGAAGAATGCAATGAAGAGTAGGACTGCAAGACCAATCTGGATCATTTTGTTTAAAGGTCAAAATCCGATATTAATAGCCAACTCAATGCAAAATTTTCAAGGAAGGCGGAAGGGATTGGAGTAAAAAACTTTAGTATCAACAAAGGACCAAATAATTTATGGCATCAGTCAAATTTGTTGCAACTATCAAATCTTCGAGGTAACAGATCTAATTTTTTATTACGAAACTATCTTCATGATCCAAGGTGAAACCTATTGCTGTGAATGATTGGGGAATACTTCAGCAAAATCCAATAAATATTTGTCGAGTGAAACTTTTCTTACCTAATTCGCTTGATTACTAGGCTTGGATTTCTAAGTTTATAATATGGAAGGTCACGTCATTTCTTAGCACAGTGGGACAGTTCTAAAAGCACTTCCCATTTTAAAAATCTTGCACCTTTCTGACGAAGGTGCAAAGGCGTATTTTAATTAAGAGAAATGTTGAAAACTTCAGAAAACTTTGAACAATCTTTAACGTCGAGCAAAGTTATCCTTACTCTAACTATACCTTATTAAACAAAGTTTGTTATCGAGTGTCATTAATTCTAAATATGCTAACTAAATATATTTCTGTTTTCAAAAACTGATTCTATATATTATGAGAAAAGGGAAAATTCCAAATAAGAGTTCAAAGTGCTCTCAATTTCTCAAATTAAGGCTTGAAGTGAACCTTGTCTTTAATAGAGGCTTGAAGTATTCTTAATTTCTCAAATAAGAGTCTGAAGTAGACTTTATTTCAAATTAAGGATTGAAGTGGCCATATCAAACTCAAAAAATGACTTGACCTCACTACTTGGTCAAGGGCATTTCCATCCTTTACATTTTTTATTTTTTTTAATTTTCTTCCCTTTTTTTCTGTTTTTTCTCCACAAAAAAAACTTAAAATAGAGAAAAAAAAAAAGAGGCTAATATACACAAACACACAGAAGTGAGAGGGTTGGCAACTCTCCCCTGCCTATGGCGGCCGCCCCATCATCGGTGGGGTGTCGGCTGCAAGTGGTAAGACTAGCCTTCCCTCCTAGTTTTTTTTCCTTTATTCCGAGTTTTTCTCTTTTTCTCTTTTTGTTTTATACTTTTTTTAAGAGAAAAAACAAAAAAAGGAAAATAAATAAAGAAAATAAGGAAAGAAAATAAGAAAAGTATGAAGGATGGAATGCCCTTAACTAGCTAGTGAAGTTATGTCCTTTTCTAAGACTCGACATAGCCACTTTAAGCATTTATTAAAACAAAGTCCACTTCATACTTTTTTTTTTTTTTTTGAGAAAATGATAGCACTTCAATTCATTTTTTTTTTGATAAATTGAGAATATTTTAGGCCCTTATTTTGAATTTTCCTTATGAGAAAAAACAATACATTGAATACCTTAATTTTTCCTTCTTGACAAGAAAAAAAGCACTGTAAATTTTCCTTAGTTGCAATGCATAATATATGTTTCACGAGACACTTTAATTAAATCTATTAAGTAATATTGGATTCTCAAATTATAGAAAAAAATAAAGAAAATTCATTTCAAATAGATTTTCATGAGCCGCGTACAGCACTAATTTCGGTAAAATAAATTAATATTTATAAGGGATGTGACTTGAATATGATAATGCTACAAAGTGGAGACAACACTCATTCACTTTCTCCTTTTAATCTCAACGAAAGTGGAATACTCATTAGGTTTAGAATTTTATCTGTTCTTCTACGAACTAATGTATTTGACCAAGTAGAGTACAGTTGCAATTGCAGCCAATCAAGCTTTATAATTACTAATGGCCCATCGAGAATATGATTAAGTACTGAAAATTAAAAAGCTCAGCACTCAATGAGTTTAAACCTTATCGGACGATTAAAACTAATATCAACATAAAAATTCCATTAAATCAGGAAACTTACTTAACGTGGTAAGTAGGTAGGGGTTACTTAACTTTTTAAGTAGAAAGAAGTAATTTATGGCAACGAGAATATTGTTAGTTACAAATCAACCTATAATAATCACAATTTTTTGTACGGTAAAAGAAAATAAATTATGTTCAGTGATCAATATTTCAATTACCTATTAAATAAATTTTTATTTCTACTTTCAAAACTTAAATTTGTCGGCACCTAAAATTCATTGCTTAAATTCTTAATACCTAATTTCAACTTTATCCAGTCAGCCTTCAGTAAATAGATTATATAAGGAATTTTACTCTAATAGTGGGGTCTAATCAGCCCCACCCACCACCTTCTTCCACAAAGAAGAATATGGAACCTAAAAAGCAATATCTAGAAGGGGGTAAACATGAATATCTAGAAGCAATGAAAGTTTTGACAATGGGAGTGTTGACTAGGCGCACCAAGGAGCCGTGTACCTTATTCGAAGGAGAGCTTAAGTTTGAATTCGTCGACATTATTAGCAATGTAGAAAATTTTTCGTCTCACACCTGAAAAGAGAACCGAAGGACCACTCTTAAGAGGTTCTAACGTTTTCCACTCCCCTCGGACGCTACACCAAACTCTTCTGATCTAGTCACATCTCCAACCTTTGATCCTCATTTAATTAATTGAGGTACTTTGACGGGACCAAAGTTTACCCATTTAAGTCGGGTTCCCTTGTTATGAGGATAAAAAGGAGTAACGATATGCATAGTTCCAGAACTTTATTTCAATAATAATGGGGTCGATACAATTTTTTTTATTTAATGTTGTCCATGAACTTTGACCGAATTGATTCAATTAGCAAAACGTGAAAGGCTTAGTACTCAATTGGCATAATTAGAAATTTAAGACTACATTCACAAAAATGTAATAAATTTATGACTTTTGAACAATTTTCCCGATATACTTTTTCAACGCGGACTGCTCTATTAGCATTTATTGGCCCTAAATAACGATCTAGACTACCACCTCATTTAACCCAATTAAAAAATGTTTTTGTTCCTTTATATATATATATATATTTGACATGGAAGCCATATGTAAGTCACGTACATGTCAGCCTAGCGAATCTACATTAAGTTAACGAAACTATGTCCACATCAACTAAGGGATAGGATTTTCAATGGAAATATTACTTTGCTTGGAATTATAAAAGTTCAATGAATTTATTAAACAAAAAAGATCATAGATCACATTAAAAATTGAAAAAAAAGTTCAGTATCATTATTCCTACTTTTTATGCACAAACAAAATCTGGCAACTTGTCGCGACCTCTTTTCTTTTCGGCGCCCGTGATCGGGTACGGGCGCCTAAGGAGGCTAATGGCTCGGCTGAAATTGGTTAAGCCCGGACTCTCCTAAGTCCACCAATTCACGACTTAATGGTTCAAGTTTTTAACCTGTAAATCAATTTTTAAAATGGAGTCGCCACTAATCGATTTGGGGTAGGTTGATTAGAAACCCAAGTGAAGTATCGGGAGAAATACTCACTCCTGCGCAACCAGAGAAATTAGGATCGGGGACTTGATTACACTAGTTAATCACTAATGCCCTTTCGGTACCTAATCTTGTTTAAACCCTGAGGTTTTTTGGATGTTCGAGGGATTTTCCATGCATTTTTGGGAGGAAAAACATTTCTTGAGTCATTTTCTAATTTTTTTGGACACAAAAGGATTTTTGGGTTTTTTTTTGGAAAAATACAAGTCTTTTTGACCTTTTTTGATTTTTTTTGGATTTTTCATGAATTTTTGGCCTTTTTTTTGGATTTTTGACATTTTTGGAAAATAAATTATCTTTTCGATTTTTTTTTATTTTTTTCGGAAAATAAAATATTTTTTAAATATTTTCTGACATTTTTGGAAAATAAATTATTTTTTATTTATTTTCGATTTTTTTGGAAAATAGAACATTTTTAATATTTTTTAAATATTTTTTGAAAATAAAACATTTTTTGATTTTTTTGATTTTTTGAAATAAAATATTTTATTATTTATTTATTTATTTAAAATATTATTTTATATTAAATTAATATAAAACCCGACCCGGTCGGATCCGCGGGTTGGGTCCGACCGACCGCCGATCCGCGGGTTGGGCCCGACTCGAATTTTTTGCTCTTTTATTTATTTTAAAAATAAAAAAATAAAACGACGCCGTGGCCCGTCGTTTTGGGAGGGATCTAGCCCGGCCCGACGACTCGGAAAAACTCCACCCGGATCCGACTTGCAACCCGGTTCCTTAGGAACCCTACCCGACCCGGATCCGGCGCATGACCCGACTCGCAGCCGCCCCCCGGATCGCAAACCCTACCCGATTTTCCGGGTCCGGATCCGCTTCGCGACCCGGAAAATCGCAAACCCTAGGGTTTGCGAATCCGCGGAGCCGAGGAGGAGATCGATGGCGATGATGGCTACAGCGGTGATGGCGAGACGGTGGGAATCACGACGACGGTGACGGTTTTTACCTTTTCTTGAACGGAGGCGAGGACGGCGACGACGGGAGTTGATCTACGATGGTGACGGCCATGGCGAGGGTAGACTGATGACGACGACCGCGGCGGACGACGATGGCAACGTAGGCCCCTGGACGGCGAGATCTGGCTGGACTCGCGCCGGATTTCCCTCTCTATCACTCGGGATCGCTCGGCCAACTCTCCGAAGTCTCTCGGGGACCCCTCCGAGCTCACCACGCCACGGCCGACCCTATGCTCGAACTCCCCGAAGTCTCTCAGGGGACCTCAAGCTTCGGCCGACCTCACTCCCTTTCGAACCTCTCTGTGCGTGTCTCTGTTTTTCGGTCTCCGTCCTCCTTCCTTCGTCGGGGATGAAGGGCCTATTTATAGGCGCGGGGAGCGGCCGGTCGGCGAGGCTTCGACCCGCCGGCTGGACCGCCGTCCCATCTGCCATCATCGCCTCCTCCGGTCACGTCCCGTCGATGCCCCTGCTCCTCTGCTCCGCACGCAACCTTCTTTGCTCAAGCTTTTTCGGCGTCGCGCTTGCCCGCGCGTGCTCCTCAGTGACGCGAGGAAGAAGACGACGCGGAGGGGGCCGGGCTTGAGGCGACTATGGGCCGAAGGCCCACGCGGGGAGGGGGGCTGCCTTTCCGTTTTTTCTTTTTTTTTTTTTTTTTTTTTTGTTTTTTTCTTGTTTTTATTGTTTTTCGGTTTTTTTGTTATTTGCTTATTATTTCGAAAAAGAAAAAAAATAAATAAAAACTTAATTAATAAAAATCGAGGTGTCAACAGCCCCTCTTTGAAGGTGAGCTCGCAGAGGTTGCATTCAAAGACAAACTGATGCCTCAATTTTATCTATGCATGCGTAGCAAATTATATTTTATTTGGGGCCTATTATTCTATGCGGAAAAAGAGTAATATAACTTTACATATACTAAGACAGATAAGAAGATACCTGTAGTTACTTACCGGGAGTGAGTGCGATAGGGTGTAAACCCCGAGTTTGGCAAGTATCAAGGCGTCATCTTACTTGGTAATATGAGGAGATTGCTTTTCCAGGGCTCGAACCATTCTTCGGTCGCCTGTCGAAACAATCAATGATTTGTCTAGGACCCGAACTTTTCTTCGGTCGCCTCGACAGGAAATTGCTCCTCCAAGAACCGAACCATTCTTCGGTCGCCTGTTAAAATAATCAATGATTTGTCTAAGACCCGAACCTTTCTTCGGTCGCCTTGATAGGAGACTGCTCCTCCAGGACCCGAACCATTCTTCGGTCGCCTGCTAGAGTAATCAGTGGTTTGTCTCGGACCCGAACCATTCTTCGGTCGCCGTGACGAGAAATTGCTTCTCCAGGACCCGAACCATTCTTCGGTCGCCTGTTAAAACAACCAATGATTTGTCTAGGACCCGAACCTTTCTTCGGTCGCCTTGACAGGAGACTGCTCCTCCAGGACCCAAATCATTCTTCGGTTGCCTGTTGGAGTAATCAGTGGTTTGTCTCGGACCCGAACCATTCTTCGGTCGCCTGTTAAAACAATCAATGATTTGTCTAGGACCCGAACCTTTCTTCGGTCACCTTGATAGGAGACTGCTCCTCCAGGACCCGAATCATTCTTAGGTCGCCTGTTGGAGTAATCAGTGGTTTGTCTCGGACCTGAACCATTCTTCGGTCGCCGTGACGAGAAATTGCTTCTCCAGGACCCGAACCATTCTTCGGTCGCCTGTTAAAACAACCAATGATTTATCTAGGACCCGAACCTTTCTTCGGTCGCCTTGACAGAGATCGCTCTTCCGGACCCGAATCATTCTTCGGTCGCTCGTTGGAGTAATCGTGGTTTGTCTCGGACCCGAACCATTCTTCGGTCGCCGTGACGAGAAATTGCTTCTCCAGGACCCGAACCATTTTTCGGTCGCCTGTTAAAACAATCAGTGGTTTGTCTAGGACCCGAACCATTCTTCGGTCGCCGTGACAGAAATTGCTCCTCCAGGACCCGAACCATTCTTCGGTCGCTTGTTGGAGCAATTAGTGGTTTGTCTCGGACCCGAACCATTCTTCGGTCGCCGTGACAGGAAAATTGCTTCTCCAGGACTCGAACCATTCTTCGGTCGCCTGTTAAAACAATCAATGATTTGTCTAGGACCCGAACCTTTCTTCGGTCGCCTTGACAGGAGACTGCTCCTCCAGGACCCGAACCATTCTTCGGTCGCCTGTTGGAGTAATCAGTGGTTTGTCTCGGACCCGAACCATTCTTCGGTCGCCGTGACAAGAAATTTCTTCTCCAGGACTCGAACCATTCTTCGATTGCCTGCTAAAACAATCAATGATTTGTCTAGGACCCGAACCTTTCTTCGGTCGCCTTGACGGGAGATGCACCAACTTTTCTAAGGGCATCTCATTTGTGGGTGCCTGATTTGTATCAAGGACACCAGTTGGTACCCGACCTTTCTCGGGAGATGCGCTGACCTTTCTCAGGGCATTGATTTGTGGGGCGACTGATTTCTGTCGAAGACACCAGTTGGAATCCAACCTTTTTAGGAGGATGCGCCGACCTTTCTCAAGACATCGATTCTCGAAGATACCTGGGATATTGGTGAAGGTCTCTCACCTCCTGGTAGTTGGAATATCAAGGACATACCTTGGATATTCATGAAAGTTTTTCACCGACTGGTAATTGGGAATATCGAGGGCGTGCCCCGGATATTCATGAAGGTATCTCACCTCCTGGTAATGGGAATATCGAGGACGTACCTGGGATATTCATGAAGGTCTCTCACCTCCTGGTAATTGGGAATATCGAGGGCGTACCTGGGATATTCGTGAAGGTCTCCCACCTCCTAGTAATTGGGAATATCGGGGACGTGCCTCGTATATTCATGAAGGTCTCTCACCTCCTGGTAATTGGGAATATTGAGGATGTGCCTTGCATATTCGTGAAGGTCTCTCGCCTCCTGGTAATTGGGAATATTGAGGGCGTGCCCCACATATTCGTGAAGGTCTCTCACCTCCTGGTAAATGGGAATATCGAGGACGTACCTGAGATATTCGTGAAAGTCTCTTACCTCCTGGATGGCCGCAAGCACTCAAAAGGGCTCGAACACCTGGGTAGCCGCAAGTGTACAAAGTACTGGAATACTTGAATGAACACAAGTATTTGATGATACGATCTAAGACCACTCTGGCTGGTCCAAGTGTAAGAAAACATACATGGATAACCACAGGCGCACAACGCGATGGAATACTTTAATAGCTGCTATTATTTGGGGACAACTTGGGCAAGCTGAGTGTTATGAAAAGGAAGTACCTGGACAATGGTGGGTACTTGACGATATGGGGATACTTAGACAGCAGCAGGTTTTCCAAGAGATACTTGGTCAGTCACAAGTATCAATACTCTGGGGACAACTCGAATAGGCCGAGTGTCAAGAAAAGGGAGTATTCGAACAGTGGCCGATACTCAAAGACAAGAGGGATACCTAGACAGCAACAGGTATTCAATGATAAACAGATACTTGGTCAGTCACAAGTATCAATACTCTGAGGACAACTCGAATAGGTCGAGTGTCAGGAAAAAGGAGTATTTGGACGGTGGCCGGTACTCAAAGACAATGGGATGCTAAGACAATTGCAAGCATCGAAACTCAAGGGACAACTCGAAAAGGTCGAGTGTCAAGAAGAGAGTACCTAGACAGTGATAGGTACTTTAAGACAAATGGGGACAGGGATATGCTTACCTGGCAATATTTCTGATCTCTAAGAGTATGTATGCTATTTGCATAATATGCACACATGATTGTATATGCAGTAAATTCATGAGTTTAAATGGGATTCATGCATGACAATTTTGTCAGTTTTGGCATCATCCGAATTCCACTGGGGAAAATTTGAAAGACGACTTTCATTTAGAATGTAGATGTCTTGAGCATGCCAGATGAGGGACTTTCAGTTTGAAAGGACTTTTCACTCACTCTCATGGAGAAGGCTATCCTGACCATTGATGCAGGATTTATAAGGACCACACTATCTTACTGTCATCATGTCAGCAAGGGTCCGAGTATTTTCGCAAACAGTATGACTTTACCAATGTGAGAGGTCTTTGTTGAAATTGCGATGAGGACTTGGTCAACGGCTCATCAAATGGGACCATCGAGGTCAAAGCCGATGGACAAAAAAGCTGCACAATCATCTCCGGATTTACAAGTCAAGAACCCTGCGAAAAGAGATAGAGTAATCTTGCTCGTACTTCTTCGAGCGATGCTTATGTACACATGAAATCCTACGTTAATTGAAGTGCCCCTAGTCTGAAGAGATTTTTACAATGGGAATGTAACGTAGTCTTGGCTCACATGTAAGAGGGTGAGAGTTGGTGATTGTCTTGGCATTTGTCACTAGTCTTTCTTCACGGTCAGATGGAGGTTGTATCAATTGAACAACAATTTCTCTTGGGAATACAAATGGCTGTATTTTTGTCTAGGGCATTGGCCTTGCTTTTACCAGGCACACTGCATTTTTCATGCCCCAATTTCTCATCTTAATTTTTCATTCATGGGCATTGACCTTGCTTTTACTAGGTACACTGCTTTTTTATGCCCTAGTTTTTTTGTTCTTGTTGCTTGAGGAACTGATCTTGACAAGTTCAAGCAAATGCCTTTGCTAGACTATGGAGTCTTCATCTTTTGTTGGCACTTCTGATTATGCTACTCAAACGACATTGGCTTCTGCTTTGCCTCAATGTGAGGGTGGATTTACAGACTCAATTGAGTTGTACAATGGATACAAGTGCGTAAATAAATAATTGCTCTTCATGACCCTAGGGCACTTAAATTAACGCGAGTGTTCATATGTAATAAAGACACTCAAAGATTGATGCAAGTGCGAGCAAGAAAATTTCTATCCCCTTTCTCACCTTGTGATGCCAATTCGCCTCCAATTTGCCCCAGTGTGGGGTGGTTCTTGACGGGGGCATAGGAGAAACTTCACCAGTGTAAGGAGCTCAAAGGGGTGAGCAATGAAATGCCTCTCACTGTTTTGGTTATCGTACCATTCGCGAGAGAACTCTTTACCCTGCAGTCATGGAATCTTCTGCACTCATCTCACAAGTGTATAGATGGGGGATTGTGTGTACGATATGGCTTGCCTGCCATCATTCTGACGTGCCTCATCCAACATGCTCAATCAATCTTGTATTCTTCAATTAGCTGTCTATTCTAATAATTCTCAATGGAATCAATTATTTAGACAGACAAAGTTATCATGCAGAATTCACCTAGAAAAATGCATGCAGTGTATGATGTGATGGAGTTTGTACTCTTAAAATGAAGGAATCTCTTTTTACTCAAGAAGAATTTATTAACAGCTTTTAGGGGTGTTTACTCGGTATTCACAAATGCGTTGAAATTTGAACATTTAAAAGAGTTATTTACAAAAGGTTATTCACAAATGGGTGTCGATGGATGTCCCTGTTGATAGGGATATGACACGTGAATAATCAGCTAAAGGTTGAGAATTTGATCGGGTGTCTCTACTCTTGTCCCGGGTTTGGATCACTTGGTTTGCCCCATTTAACCATTAAGCCTGGCCCTTGACTCCCAATGTTTCCTGTCAATATAAGTTCAGAGAGTGAGTGTTAGAAATGACACCAAGTTGCATTTCCCAGTTTACATGAGCTGGCTTCTAGGGATACTTGAATGTTGATGATAGTCTCTTTGCAGTTCCATGCTTCTTTCGACCGGCCTTTCTTACTTGTGGCCATGTGGGCATGATTGCTAGCTGTTGATTCACTTTCAACGCCTTCCTTTTGTGGAACTTCCCTTTCTGTCTTTGATTAGCAGCATTGGGCAAAGTCATGTATCTCAGGCTTCTATGGAATTTGAGATGGAGAACAAAACTTCCACCTTTCCAATAGCAATTGCTTCTTGCAAGGGCATGCGCTTGGAACGAGAAGTGAGGTTTCCGGATTCTAAGATTGGGACAGAAGGTTCCTTCTAACCAGGCTGGCTCCTGAATGACGCATCTTTTACACCAAGCTAGGCGAAATTGACATGGATTACTCTTATGCGTCTGCCTGGGTAATGTCGATTTGCTCAAGCTATGCCATCGAGCTTGATACTTGATTTTCGACACTTCCTTAAATGCTGGTGATTACCATTCATTTTTCTCCGAATACACGATTTTTATGACGGTGTAAATACATCACTCATATATAAAAGGTGCATAGGCATTTTCAATATGATAGAGAAGTGTTTGGCAATGCCAGACAATGAACATCATTCAAGGGTAGTACTTTTTTACAGCATCGGAATTAACTGGTTTAGAAAACTCTCGCCCATCCATCTCAGTTAGGATCAAGCCTCCTCCGGGGAGTATCTTCTTTATTACGTAAGGACCCTTGTAATTTGGGGCAAACTTGCCTCCAGGCTCTGGAAAGATTGGCAGCGTCTTTCTCAAGACTAGCTCATCTACCTTGAAGTGCCTGGGTCGCACCTTTTGATTAAATGATCGAGCTACCTTCTGTTGATAACACTGACCGTGACAGAGGGCTTTCAGTCGCTTTTCATCGATCATGTTCAGCTGCTCAAGCCTTTGTTGTGTCCATTCCTCCTTAGATAATCCAGCCTGGGATAAAATTCGTAGGGAAGGGATTTCTACTTCCACGGGTAAAACTGCCTCCATACCGTAAACCAGGGAAAAAGGGGTTGCCCCAGTAGAAGTTCGAATCGAAGTTCGATATGCTGTTAGTGCGAAGGGTAGCCTCTCGTGCCAGTCGCTGTAATTTTCAGCTGTCCTGGCTAGGATTCTCTTGATGTTCTTGTTGGCGGCCTCTACAGCCCCATTCATTTGCGGGCGATAAGGGGATGAGTTCAGATGCTGGATCTTGAACTTAGAAAATAATTAATCAATCAGCTTGTTGTTCAGATTTGTCCCGTTATCGGTGATGTTGGAATCTGGCACACCATATCGGGCGATTATGTCACGTTTGATAAACTTCATAACATTCCATGCAGTTACACTTGCATATGATGTGGCCTCGATCCATTTCGAAAAGTAATCAATTGCAACCAAGATGAACCGATGCCCGTTTGACGCCTTTGGGTTAATTGGGCCGATTACATTGATGCCCCACATTGAAAACGGCCATGGCTCAGATAACTGATGCAGTTCAGTTGGAGGGACATTTATCTTATCTCCATGAATTTGACAACGATGACAACTTCGTACATGCTGAGCACAATCATTCTCTAAGGGGAGCCAGTAATAACCCAGTCTCATTATCTTCTTGGCCAACATACGTCCATTCATGTGAGGGCCACATACTCCCTCATGTATTTCTTGCATTATTCGTGTGGTTAACAAAGACTACTCCCCTTATACCTCCCATCTGCAAGAACATTTAACACCTTAGGAATGTTAGGGACGTACCTGGGATCCTTGCTGCCAAACAAAAACATTTAAAAAAAAAAAGAAAATTGGCCTAAGTCCACTAAGTGTTTTAACACAAGTCCCCAGCGGAGTCGCCAAGCTGTCGCGACCTAATTTTTTCGGGTTCACCACCTAAAACTAGGTTAATGGACTACTAAGCTTTTAAACTTAGCTCAGGCTCTCCCAAGCCCATACCAATTCGCGACTTAAGATTCAAACATTTAACATGCAAGATGTTATTAATTAGGAGTCGCCACTAATCGGTTTATGGTAGGTCGATTAGACACCTAAGTAAAATAAAGGGAGATTTATTTTACTCCTACGAACCAGAGACTAAGGGTACGGGGACTTGGTTACACTAGAGTTTTCTAATGCCCTTTCGGTACCATTTCTTCTTAATTTTTTAAAATGTTTTTGCAAGCAGCCGATTTATTTTAACCTAAGTTACTATCATGCAAATGTGGTGACCACACGGGTGCTCATCCATTATTTAAAATATTCAAGTAAATAAATTGCATCACATAAAGCAAGCACTCATTTTTTTTTTTTTTGGATTTTCTTAAAAATTAGAATTCTTTTATAAAATGCATTTTAACACTAAATGACTTAATCTTATTAATGTGGAAATTCTAATTAAATGGGTCTATTATGCGAACTAGTTATTATGCACCTTATGACCTAACTTTACTAATAAATTCTAATTAAATGATCATATTATGCAACTAATTAACATGCACCTAAATTTTTGTATTTTTGTATTTTTTTATTGAAATTCAAAACTAATAAAAACCCTACTCAAGCTATCTAAAGTAATTTTCTAATCCATTTTTGGGATTAATTTGACTTAAACCCTATTCCGTCTTAGAAAACTATTTTTTTTATTTAAAAAAAAAATGAGAATATGAAAATGTATCAATTATATCTAAGACTCTAAAATAGGCTATTTAAGTCTAATCCTAACTTATTTCTTTTAAAATATCTAAAAATGCAGTCCTAAAAATATTATCTAAAAATTTGATTAATTAAACTACATGTTTATTATATTAAACCCTAATGTCCTATATGCTTATGCAATTTTTGAATATTTTGATTTTTTTGATTTTTTTAGTTTCTTTTTATTTTTTCTTTAGGTTGAATAATTATTAACTTAGGGTTAAATCTAAACAATTAATATAGCCACTAAATAAAGGATCAAAATAATTGAAAAAATAACTCTGTCCTCTCACAGTTAAATTAACAATTATTTTAACCCTAACCATCACAACAACTCAAAATAATTAAATAATCTAATCCGAAGTCTTACGGACCAAATTAAATAATTATTATTATTTAACAATTAAAATTTTACCAAGAAGCCCAAAATTAATGTAATTAAAAGAATGATCCGATGTCTCTCGGATCAAACTAATTATTACAAAAATCTTGGATAAAGCCTTAAGGATAATGTCTAAACAATACAAATAACTAACATTAATATACTACAATTCAAACAATTAAACTAAAAGAATGCTATCAAATAAAATAAACATAAAAATAAAGACAGTAAAATAAACTAAACTACAAAAAGGTAAAATTAAAAAAAAAAAAAAACTACCTAAAAAGGGTAAACCAACGTCAATGAGGAAGTGGATCGCAGGCAAAGGCGATGCGGAAGCACAGCGTCAGCGAGGTCAGGAATGGCGAGTAAGGTCTTGGTGGCCAGAGCAAGGGCTGTTCGTTGGAGGTCCGGCGAGATTCGACGGTAACCACACCTACAGCAAAACAGAGAAGGCAGCAGATGGCTCTGTTCGGGCGTGCAGCAGTGAGCAGAACAGCAAACTCAACAGCAAGGAGGTCACTCGGGCATGCAGAGCAGCTCGCTCAGGCGGAGGACTCGGGGCTGGCGCCTTGGAGCGGGCGAGAGCGTCGGGCACCGGGTCGAGCAAAGGTGACGCGACGTCGGGGCAGAGCAGCGCGGGAGGTCTGGGCAAAGGCGCTGCTGGTGCTCCGGTGTCGGGCTGCAGCGGATCGTCGGCGAGGAAGGCGCGGCGTCGGGTCGTCGCGGCGATGGTGCTCGTGGTGGAACAGCGGCGATGGCCGGCTGAATCACGAACCGGCGGGTTGCAGGTGAAGTGAAGGGAGTTGCTGCAGGCGTCGGTGGTGGGGCACTCTCGGAGAAGAAGCACAGCAACTCTTTTCTTCTTTTTATTTTTTTAACTTTCTCTCACCTCAAGTCTCTCTCACGTCCTCTCACCTTTCTCTTTTCCCCTGAACTCTCTGCCCCTTCTCTGTTTCTCTGCACACTTCTTCTCTTTTCAGCAAAAAAGGAGGAAAAACTTTTTGACTTTTCTTCTCCTTCCCTCAAGAACCGAAACCCATTCCTCTGTTTTCTCTTTTTTTACCTTCCCTCAAGAACCGAAACCCATTCCTCTGTTTTCTCTTTTTTTTCCTTTTCAATTTCTAACGAAAAGTAACCTCCGCTCCCCCCTTTTTTTTTACGAAGAGAACCCCTCTATTTATAAAGCGAAAATTCGAGTTTGTTTCACCGGTGGAGATTTTTGCTCAACCTCTCGCCGGTGGAGATTTTCGCTCAACTTCTCCAACAAAGAAATGGCTCCAAAATCCGGCTGTTGAATTATTTTGAATTCAAAATTTCTTTTCAAAATTTCCCTCTAATCTTTTATTTTCTAAAAATTGAATCTAAATTAGGTGTCAACAGCTGCCCCTCTTTGAAGGGAAGCTCGTAGAGGTTTCCTTCAAAGATAAATGACACCTAAATTTAGACCATGGAAAATGAATGCAAAATGAATATGAAATGCATATGCAAATGTTAATTGTAATGAATTTTTTTTTTAAGAAATGGATTCAAATAAATGCAATGTCATGCAATAAAGAATGCCATGTAAATGCAATGATTTGGTCAAGAACATATATTTCAATGTGTCTATGCTCAATGAAATGCAAATGCGAAATAAATGCAAAATGAATATGGAATGTATATGCAAATGTTAATGACCTCTTTTTCAAATAAATTTAATTCTTTTTGAAATGCAAGGTCATGCAATAATGCAATGTAAATGCAATGATTTTATCGAGAGCATATATTTCTATGTCTCCATGCTTAATGAAATGCAAAATGCAAAGAAGAACACGTACCTGTCATACTTATCTGGAGATTCAGAAAAGTATTATTAGGTGTGAAATGATTCTTATGAGACCTAACAAACATCTGGAAATCTCTTCAGATAATTGAAAGGCTCAAAGTCTGGAACTCTCATTAGATCCCAAGCACCCAGAATAACCCACCTTCAAGAAGGATAGAGTAGTTCTAGGCAGTTGGTGTTACATGTCCAGGACCCGTACCATTCTACGGTCGCCTAAAATAGTAACATAACTTTACAAAGAAACTGCTTTCCTAGGACCCGTACCATTCTACGGTCGCCCAGTATGACAGTGTTTGATTGTGTCTAGGACCCGTACCATTCTACGGTCGCCTAAACGGGGATTTACCTTCCAGGACCCGTACCAATATACGGTCGCCTAAATAGGGAAATAGGTTTTGTCTAGGACCCGTACCATTCTACGGTCGCCTAAACGAGATTCACTTTCTAGGACTCGTACCATTCTACGGTCGCCTAAATAGGGAATAGGTATTGTCGAGGACCCGCACCATTCTATGGTCGCCTTGACGGAAAATTGATTTTTCAGGACTCGTACCATTCTACGGTCGCCTGAATGGGGAAACTGCTTTTCCAGGACCCGTACCATTCTACGGTCGCCTGTTAGAGCAATAAATGTTGTTTAGGACCCGTACCATTCTACGGTCGCCTAAATCAAACTGAATCTGAAGAAAAATCTTTGGGGGATTTGGGACTCTCATCAAATCCCAAGCACCTGGAAATTCTAAACATCTGGAAATCACATCAGACGCTTGAAAAGACAAATACTTGTAAGTCACATCAAGCATTTAAATGTTCAAATATCTCGAGTTCGACTAGACATTTGAAAATATTTTACTAAACATCTGGAAATCACATCGATGTTCGAAAAGACAAATGCTTGGAAGTCACATCAAGCATTTAAGGGTTCAAATATCTGGGGTTCACACTAGACATTTGAAAATATTTTACAAATGGGTACTTGGAATTCTCATCAAGCACCAAGATGACTGAACAAACTCAGGGTTTCAAAGACAATTTTTTGGTTTTTGAAGAAAAATTCAATGAAGGTCTATGCATGATGGCTTTATCAAGCTTCTACTGGAAAAATTATCACAAGGACAATTTTCAGTTATAGTGTGAATCTCTTGAACATGCTAAATGAGACACTTTTGGTGTGAAAAAGGCTTTTTCACTCGCTCTCATTTAGGAGGGGTTATTTGTCCCGACCATTGATGCGGGAATATATCACTCAATCTTATCAGCATCTTGTCGACAAGAGTTCGAATTTTCTTGCAATCAGTACGACCTTACCAATCTGAGAGGTCTTTGACAAGGATTGTAATATGGGTTTGGTCAATGGCTTAGCAAAGGGATTCTTTGAGTCAAAGCAATTGAAAGAACAAATTCTGTAATCATCTCCGGGTTTACAAGTCAAGAACCCTGCAAAATGAGAAAGAAATAATCTTGCTCGCACTTCTTCGAGCAATGCTTAAAACATATGAATTCCTATGTTAGTTCAAGTGCCCTAATCTGAAGAGACTTTGTAAGGGACGTAACATAGGCTGGGTTTATGGGTTGAGAAACGAAAGGATCGTTAGGCTCAAAGATGTGTGTAAAGGGTGAGAGTTGGTGATCATCTGGACACTACCACCAGTTTTCTTCGCCACGGATTGTCTTCTTGACAAATTTTTTTATCGGCTCAAGAGTTTATCACTGATGCCAATGATTGTTCAACTGGAGATCTTTTCTCAACATTTTTTCTTTTCAAATCATTTTCTTTGATGATGGGCATCGATCAGGCACACCGCTTTTTTCATGCCCCCCAATTCATTAGTCATTTCTCTTTTCTTTTCATGGGCATTGACCTTGCTTTTACCAGGCACACTGCTTTTTTATGCCCCTTAGTTCTATTTTGATTTCAGTTCTTACGCACAATGTGCATGTCAAGTATACTTTAAATGACACCCGAACCTTCAAGGGTCTTCATCTGTCTCTTGCCTTGCCCCAGTGTGGGGGATGATCACCAACTGGGTTTAAAGAAAATGAAATTGCAGGCTCAAGTGGGCTATGCAAAGGATATAAGTGTGTAGGATAGTGAAAGAAACACTCTTCGTCATCCTAAGGCACTTAAATTACCACATGAATTTAATGTAAAAGTATACCTTGAAGATTGATGCAAGTGAGAGCAAGAAAATTTCTATCCATTTCACTCTCCTTTAATGTCAACTTACCTCAATTTGCCCCGATGTAGGGTGGTCCTTGACAGGGGTAGTATGAAAGAAATTCTTCAAGTATTTGGGCTCAAAAGGGTTAAGCAATGGATTATCTATAGTGTTTGGGGTAGACAAATGAACTGCCTCTCGTCATTTCAGTTGTCGTACTTTTCGCAAGAAAACTCTTCGCCTTGAAACACAAAACGTTTCCATACTCACCTCACAATGTGTAAACAAGGGACTGTGTATGGGATAAGGCTTGCCTTTCACGCCTCATTTAGCATCATTTAACATGTTCAAGTAACTCAACATCCTTCATTGAATTATCCATTTTGATAAATTTCAAGTGGAATTGGTGAATTGCATATCATGTGAAAACATTCTGAAATGATAAAAAGGCCATGTTCTATTCTAGCACATCAAATCATAAAATCAAAGCCATTAAGTGTCTATGTCTTGCCCCTTTTTGCAGGGGAGCTCATAGAGGTTCCTTAAATATGCGCAGGGCTACACCTGAAACATAAAACAAATAATTAAATGAAACAAACAAGGTAAATTAGATGCATGCTGGAAAATTATTTTATTTTGAAAAAATTTTCAAGGGAACATGAAGAAGCCCAGCCTTCAGAATTAGCTCCTTGCCGTTTTCTTTTGGTAGGATTTCATCACAGGGCTAGTTTGGTGTACTTCAACATGCCCTTAAAACATGAAAATCTCCATGTATTTTATTGGATGAAAAACAAATTACATGATTGAAATAAGGGAAATCCTAGAATTGAAAATGCAAATATACAAATATGGAAAGCAATAAAGACTCCTGCGTAGAGGAGTGTGCAAATAATTAAAATTCTTCTACTCTCGAGCTTCATTGATGGCAAACAATTCAGTCATTCCTTCATATGCGTCATCAGAGTTCTCAATCTTTGGAGGTGCGGGATCATCTATGACACCCCATCCATCTGGGATGATATCCAGTGGGTCGAAGTAGGAGCTGGAAGGAGCTGAATACTTTACATAGTAATCGAATTTGCCACTTGGTTGCCCTAAGGTGTCCATCACTTCTGCTTCCTTATGCATCATCTGAAACATGGTTGGCTCAGCATCAAAACTGAAAATGGCATTCACAGCTTCTGGGTGATTAGAGAGTGGGTTATTCTGGATGTTCGGTTGTGCATCGCGGAATGAGACCACCTTAGCGTCCAAAAGATTTTGGATTTTATGTTGCAGCGTATAGCAATCGTCAACAGAATGCCCTACCTCTCCCATATGATAAGCACATGTCTTGGAAGAATCATAGTTGGGGAAACGCTCGGGATTAGGTCGCTTAGGCTCCTTAGCGAGTAATCCTTTCTTCTGAAGGGTTGGCAAGATCTTTGACAATGGCTTAGGAAGAGGCGTAAATTGACGCCTGGAAGAGTTCTTCTGCTGGCCAAAGAATGGTTGTGCTCCTCCTTGATGGGTGTTCGGGGTAGGGCGAGGTGGTTGCACATAAGCTGCATTAACCTCCGCTACAAGTTCTTTATCCTTCTTGGTTGAGACTCTCCCATATGAGCTGGTTTGATCAGACGCCCATCCATCACGCAATGCTACTTCAATTCGCTCGCCAACAGGGATCAGCTGATTGAATGACTCGGCAGTCGATCCCAGCATTCGATTTCGATATTCAGGTGGGAGTGTCTTCATGAACAAATCCATCAGCTCTTTTTCTGTCGGCTCTGGAGTAATTTGAGCGACTACGGCTCTCCATCTTGTGACATATGCCTTGAAAGATTCCGTCATCTTCTTCTCAGTGCGAAGTAAATCTTCTCGAGATGGAGTGACATCAATGTTATACTTATATTGCTTGAAGAAGGCATCTCGTCAAATCCTCCCAAGTCTCCAAGATTAATCTTTTTCATGATGTACCATTGCAAATGACGGTCCCGTCGGGCTTGCTTGAAATTGTTGGATCATCAAGGGGATGTTATCAACATATTGGGTCATCCCGACCACATAAGTCTCAGATGGATCTTTGGGCAAGAGGTGCCATCATACTTTTCAAAATCTGGCATTTTGAACTTCTTTGGCATCTTGATCTTTGCATAATGAGACAGATCAGTTGGGTCTTGGGTAAACGAACCCTGCAGCTGCTTAAGTTTCTCCTCGATTTTTATCATGCGTTTTTCTTGTTCTGTCTTCGGTACAACCGAGTGTATCACTTGTACCTCCTCATCAACAACAATTTGAGGCACGTCAGTAATTTTCTCCCTTGAGACATCCTTAGAGCTTGATGGCCCAACTATAATCGTATTCTTGCCTTTATCTTTTGGATCAACCACGGGAGCATGTTGTGGTAACACCACTTCGATCGGAGCTGAGTGGAGCAAAGTGTTTGCTTGAAGAGAATCGATTTGCTTAGAAAGCTGCTCAAGAACATTCAAGACTTGCTTCATTTCCATTTCGAGGGTGGCGATACGAGCTTGTTCAGCAACACGCACTTGTTCGGTGTTATCAGCCATTGTTGCCTTAGAACGAGTACGGATTGGTGATCTTGGATGAGCCGTGTTGTTACCTAAGGCAAAAAAATACAGTGAGTATTATAATAAATTAGATTGGTCCATGACAATGATCTAATCGCTTGATTTTATTCAAGATTTATTTTAAACATTGAACCAAACTTCCTAACATTAAACTAAGAATTGAAATTCAAGTCCCTAAACATCAAACTAAAAACTGAAAACAATGAACTGAAATAAAAGTCCCTAGACATTGAACTAAGAAAACAAAGTATCTCATTTTATATGCTTTTGGGAACCCAATGCCTTGCGAAACTTGTTATTTTCAGCTTCGAGCATTTCCACTTTCCGCTTAAGATGCTCAATTTGTGCTCGTTGGGTGGGCTTCTCGGTCACATCAGGAACTACTGGACGCAAGGCAGCAGGAATCCGGTGTTGTTGGATGTAGAACGCCGATGCATGGTGAATCTCCTCCTCGCCCTTCAGTCTCATGGGCACCAAAATCTTCTCTAGATAACATTCGCTCCATGTAGTAATGATCTCCTGGATCTCATTGAAGTAGTCATAATCCTTTCGAATGAAACGAACTTGGAACAAATCTGTCCTGAGAGATGGAGGAATTTCTTGAAGAGCTTTGTACTGACGGGCCACTCTATATGGATAATAGGAAGTAGCACCGGAAAGGCCCAGCAGCGGGATTGGTCCATCATGTTTGTGCGAAAAGCGAGCTTCCTCAATGTGGAGCCATTTAGTATGCCATAAGAATGCCTTAGGATTAGGTTTTTTCAAAAAATTAATCCAACGGGCATATTGTTTATGTGGGGAAAAACGTTCTAGAACCACAAATTTTTGTATGGGATGTCGAGAATCGTCTATCCTGAATTGTTTTATAAGATGCCCAAACCCTCTTATGTGGGAGAAAAACCATATTTGTAAAAGTTCGGGAGGGCATGCATTATCCTTTCTTCATTTTGTTTGAAACGGGTTAATGACAAAAATGTTTCAGCTAAAATCATATTCACATAATTTAGCCCGTCACAAACCCGATTAACCACCCATGAAATTGCAGGATTAATGGCATTTTTTCGATAAGGAAAACGATTAGCCCAAAAAATGCTAACATGAAAATCCTGGCTTTTGAAATCATTGATTGGTCTGCAAAAATTTTTTCTAAGAATGAAAATGGACATGCAAAACAGTTAGCTTTGACGACTTTCCTTACCCTTTCGGCTTCGATTTTTAAAAATTGAGATAATTTAGAAATAGAATCTATACCGATAGGCGGCCTAACAAGTTCCTTGTCCAGGGGCATTCCAATGGCAATACTATATTCTTCGAGCGTTGGAGTCAATTCGAACTCACCAAACACAAAGGTGGAAGTCTGTGGACACCAGAAGTGAGGCAACGCCTGTATAACACTAGAATGGATGTTGATCTCTAACAACGGGAGAAGTCGGGCGATCCTGGCTTTCACATATCTCTGACCATCATGATCTAATTGATCCAACCACCTCTTGAGCTCTTTTTTGGGAGTGGAAATGAATTGTACGTCGGTTTTCCCCATTGCATATAAAATAAGACCGACGACGAAACCTAATTGTCATGGACCGATAAAATTACAATGAAGTAAATAAATTGCAAATAATTTAAACAACTTACTTTCACTAGAAATAGATGACAATCACACACACATGGAAAGTGAGGCTCGATTTCTGTCTAAACGGTTTAACAAAGTGGAGCTAAGAGGATGATCTGACCGTTGCAGTCTCGCATTAACGTGTCAGGTCCCCCTAACTCCGGCTCAGTCGAATGGAATACCCAATAATCACGCAGTCTCACGGATATGGACAAGCACATTTGACACCATGAAGAACTTTCGGGGAAGAGAAGGTCAACCTTTATATGGCAGTCTCGCTTTAAAGGAAGTATCCTTCTCAACACCATCCTAAGAATCCTATCGCAGCTTAGGTCCGGCAGCAGGTTGTGTGTGCAATAGTGTAGTGCTAAAAAAATAAAACATGCACAACAGTTTAATCGCAAACAGCACTTCTATAGTTTAAATTCAACATTCATCCCTACTCCAACCTGCAAGACAGGGGTTAACAAAGACTACTCCCCTTATACCTCCCATCTGCAAGAACATTTAACACCTTAGGAATGTTAGGGACGTACCTGTGATCCTTGCTGCCAAACAAAAACATTTTTTTAAAAAAAAAAAAAAAAAAGAAAATTGGCCTAAGTCCACTAAGTGTTTTAACACAAGTCCCCAGTGGAGTCGCCAAGCTGTCGCGACCTAATTTTTTCGGGTTCACCACCTAAAACTAGGTTAATGGACTACTAAGCTTTTAAACTTAGCTCAGGCTCTCCCAAGCCCATACCAATTCGCGACTTAAGATTCAAACATTTAACATGCAAGATGTTATTAATTAGGAGTCGCCACTAATCGGTTTATGGTAAGTCGATTAGACACCTAAGTAAAATAAAGGGAGATTTATTTTACTCCTACGAACCAGAGACTAAGGGTATGGGGACTTGGTTACACTAGAGTTTTCTAATGCCCTTTCGGTACCATTTCTTCTTAATTTTTCAAAATGTTTTTGCAAGCGGCTGATTTATTTTAACCTAAGTTACTATCATTCAAATGTGGTGACCACACGGGTGCTCATCCATTATTTAAAATATTCAAGTAAATAAATTGCATCACATAAAGCAAGCACTCTTTTTTTTTTTTTTTTGGATTTTCTTAAAAATTAGAATTCTTTTATAAAATGCATTTTAACACTAAATGACTTAATCTTATTAATGTGGAAATTCTAATTAAATGGGTCTATTATGCAAACTAGTTATTATGCACCTTATGACCTAACTTTACTAATGAATTCTAATTAAATGATCATATTATGCAACTAATTAACATGCACCTAAATTTTTGTATTTTTGTATTTTTTTTATTGAAATTCAAAACTAATAAAAACCCTACTCAAGCTATCTAAAGTAATTTTCTAATCCATTTTTGGGATTAATTTGACTTAAACCCTATTCCGTCTTAGAAAACTATTTTTTTTATTTAAAAAAATGAGAATATGAAAATGTATCAATTATATCTAAGACTCTAAAATAGGCTATTTAAGTCTAATCCTAACTTATTTCTTTTAAAATATCTAAAAATGCAGTCCTAAAAATATTATCTAAAAATTTGATTAATTAAACTACATGTTTATTATATTAAACCCTAATGTCCTATATGCTTATGCAATTTTTGAATATTTTGATTTTTTTGATTTTTTTAGTTTCTTTTTATTTTTTCTTTAGGTTGAATAATTATTAACTTAGGGTTAAATCTAAACAATTAATATAGCCACCAAATAAAGGATCAAAATAATTGAAAAAATAACCTGTCGTCTCACGAGTTAAATTAACAATTATTTTAACCCTAATCATCACAACAACTCAAAATAATTAAATAATCTAATCCGAAGTCTTACGGACCAAATTAAATAATTATTATTATTTAACAATTAAAATTTCACCAAGAAGCCCAAAATTAATGTAATTAAAAGAATGATCCGATGTCTCTCGGATCAAACTAATTATTACAAAAATCTTGGATACAAATTTAAGGATAATGTCTAAACAATACAAATAACTAACATTAATATACTACAATTCAAACAATTAAACTAAAAGAATGCTATCAAATAAAATAAACATAAAAATAAAGACAAGTAAAATAAACTAAACTACAAAAAGGTAAAAGTAAAAAATAAAAAAAACTACCTAAAAAGGGTAAACCAACATCAATGAGGAAGTGGATCGCGAGGCAAAGGCGATGCGGAAGCACGCGTCCCGGCGAGGTCGGGGAATGGCGAGTAAGGTCCCGGTGGCCGGAGCAAGGGCTGTTCGGGAGGTCCGCGAGATTCGACGGTAACCACACCTACAAGAAAAACGAGAAGGCGAGATGGCTCTGTTCGGGCGTGCGCAGGTGAGCGTAAACAGCAAACTCAACAGCAAGGAGGTCACTCGGGCATGCAGAGCAGCTCGCTCAGGCGGAGGACTCGGGGCTGGCGCCTTGGAGCGGGCGAGAGAGTCGGGCACCGGGCCGAGCAAAGGTGACGTGGCGTCGGGGCAGAGCAGCGCGGGAGGTCTGGGCGAAGGCGCTACTGGTGCTCCGGTGTCGGGCTGCAGCGGATCGTCGGCGAGGAAGGCGCGGCGTCGGGTCGTCGCAGCGATGGTGCTCGCGGTGGAACAGTGGCGAGTGGAGTGGCGGTGGTAGCTGGTGCTCGGACGGAGCAGCGATGGCCGGCTGAATCACGACCGGCGGGTTGCAGGCGAAGCGAAGGGAGTTGCTGCAGGCGTCGGTGGTGGGGCACTCTCGGAGAAGAAGCACACCAACTCTTTTCTTCTTTTTTTTTTTTTTAACTTTCTCTCACCTCAAGTCTCTCTCACATCCTCTCACCTTTGTCTTTTCCTCGAACCGTCTGCCCCTTCTCTGTTTCTCTGCACACTTCTTCTCTTTTTAGCAAAAAGGAGGAAAAACTTTTTGACTTTTGTTCTCCTTCCCTCAAGAACCGAAACCCATTCCTCTGTTTTCTCTTTTTTTTCCTTTTCAATTTCTAACGAAAAGTAACCTCCGCTCCTGCCTTTTTTTTTTTACGAAGAGAACCCCTCTATTTATAAAGCGAAAATTCGAGTTTGTTTCGCCGGTGGAGATTTTTGCTCAACCTCTCGCCGGTGGAGATTTTCGCTCAACTTCTCCAACAAAGAAATGGCTCCAAAATCCGGCTGTTGAATTATTTTGAATTCAAAATTTCTTTTCAAAATTTCCCTCTAATCTTTTATTTTCTAAAAATTGAATCTAAATTAGGTGTTAACGGTAATCAATTGCAACCAAGATGAACCGATGCCCGTTTGACGCCTTTGGGTTAATTGGGCCGATTACATCGATGCCCCACATTGAAAATGGCCATGGCTCAGATAACTGATGCAGTTCAGTTGGAGGGACATTTATCTTATCTCCATGAATTTGACAACGATGACGACTTCGTACATGCTGAGCACAATCATTCTCTAAGGGGAGCCAGTAATAACCCAGTCTCATTATCTTCTTGGCCAACATACGTCCATTCATGTGAGGGCCACATACTCCCTCATGTATTTCTTGCATTATTCATGTGGCTTCTGCCGCATCCACACATCTTAGCAGGACCGAGTCATACGATCTTTTGTATAGATTTTCACCACTGACGAAAAATTTTGAAGCCATTTTCATTAGGAATTTTCGATCAGAGGGAGTGCTTTGTTTAGGGAACTCCTGCTTCTGGACGTATTTCATGATGTCGTAATACCAGGGTCTCCCGTCGGGCTCATCAGTTATGGTCATGCAGTAGGCCTGTCTTGCTAGGACTTCGATTTTTAAAGGCTCAACTTCTAACCCTCTCGTTGCTTGCAACATAGATGATAGCGTTGCTAGTGCATCAGCGAACTGGTTATGAATTCTAGGTAGGTATCCAAATGAGATGTCTTGGAATTTTCCCGCCAACTTTTCTAAGTAACCGTGATAAGGCACAAGTTTGGCGTCTTTTGTCTTCCATTCGCCCAATGTCTGGAGGATTATTAAGGTAGAATCACCGAACACCTTTAGCTTCGTCACTCCCATTTCAATAGCCGCTTGCAGACCGAGGATGCATGCTTCATACTCGGCTATATTGTTGGTACATGGAAACATCAATTTTGCAGCCACAGGATAATGCTGTCCATTTGGGGATATCAAGACCGCCCCAGTGCCGGAGCCTGACAAATTTACAGATCCGTCGAAGAACATATTCCACGTGTCTTCTTCTACTGCGAAAATTCGATCGTCCGGGGGATTATCCCTGCATACTTCTTTAGGACAGTCTGCTAACATATCGGCAATCACCCGCCCTTTAACTGATTTTTGAGATGTCACTTGAATGTCGAATTCCGAGATCAAGATTTGCCATTTGGCCAATTTTCCTACCAATGCTGGGCGACTAAGCAAATACTTAATCGGGTCACTTTTAGTTACGAGGAAAGTCTGGTAATGTAAGGTATACTGCCGGAGTCTATGCAACACCCATACTAATGCGGCGCATGTTTTTTCTGATTTGGAGTAGTTTTGCTCTGACATTGTGAACTTTTTGCTCAAATAGTAGATGGCTCGCTCCTTCTGGTCATGGGGTTCCTTTTGTGCCAGCATTGCACCTAAGGACTCACTGTTTATTGTAAGGTAGAGAATTAAAGGGTGCCCCGGGACTGGAGGTACTAGAATTTGAGGCTTCATCAAGTATTGCTTTAGGTCTTCAAATGCCAGTCGGCAATCATCATCCCATTTAATTTGTGCGTCTTTCCTGAGAAGTCTAAAGAAGGGCTTTGCAGTTTCAGAAAGCTGAGAAATGAATCAAGCAATGTAATTTAATCTCCCCAGGAGGCTCCGGACTTCTTTTACAGTCGAGGGAGGAGGCATCTCAAATATTGCCTTGGTTTTTGATGGATCTATTTCTATCCCTTTACAGCTCACAATGAATCCAAGTAATTTGCTAGAAGTTGCCCCAAACACACATTTCGCTGGATTCAAGCGCAACTTAAACTGGCGAAGTCGCTCAAATAGTTTCTCCAGGGTCTTCACATGGTTTTCTCCATGTCTGGTTTTAGCGATCATGTCATCGACATATACTTCAATTTCTTTGTGTATCATGTCATGGAAAAGGGTGACCATGGCTCGCTGGTAAGTTGCTCCAGCATTTTTCAGGCCAAAAGGCATGACCTTATAATGGAAAGTGTCCCATGGAGTAATGAACGCCGTTTTTTCCTTATCTTCCTCCTTCATCTTTATTTGGTTGTATCCCGAGAATCCATCCATAAAAGAGAATAGTTTGAACCCTGCAGTACTGTCTACCAGAACGTCTATGTGGGGTAATGGGAAGTCATCTTTCGGGCTTGCTTTGTTCAAGTCACGATAGTCGACACAAACACGTATTCGACCATCCTTCTTCTTCACCAGCACAATATTTGCTACCCAGTTGGGGTATCGCGAGACTTCGAGGAAACCCACTTCGAGGAGTTTCATTACCTCTTCTTCAATCTTTTTTGACAATTCCAGCTTGGTTCTTCTTCGTCTCTGTTTCTTGGGGGCTATATCAGGGTTGGTTGGCAAACTGTGCTCCACGATCATTGGATCAAGGCCTGGCATATCTGCGTATGACCATGCGAATACGTCTTGATACCCTTTTAAAAGAGCAATCAGGTTTGCAGCTTCTTCTTCAGGAAGGTTGGCGCCAATCTTTATCTCTCTTGGACCTTCTGTGCTGCCTAAATTGACAGTGATGGTGTCTTCAATGATAGAGGGCTTTGTTTCTTCATGACGCTCCCAGTTTCGTTGAATTTCATCGGAATTATCAAAGTCATCATCTGAGCTATCAGAATTACTATCATGGCTATCCACGATGCTGGTTTGGACCGCTCCCACACCCTTGCCTACCGTTAGATTATTCCTGTGTCATAGAGTAGATAGGCTAAGAGGACAAATAAGGTTAGTAGTATGCATGCTCCTTTTTTGGAAATGTGATAAATTGTTCTTGAATATTTAGGATAAGGAAACGTGAGGAGACCCGGGCCTCAGATTTCTTCTTTCATTTGATGGCTGGCTATCATCAACGAGGCCGGTTTGGTGTGTCTCCCCATGCCCTCAAAATGTTTTCAACTTTATTTATTAGTAGACGGATTTACAAAGTGATTTCAAAAAATGGTTCCCCGGGTGGAACAGATGTTGAAAACAAAACAAGCCAAACTCTTAAAATATGTACAGGCTCCCATGTAGGGGAGTATGCAAAGGAAATAAAAAGGATTCTACTCGAGCGGGTCTGCGCCCATTTCCCCTGGCGGTCCCTCATTAATAGCGCCCACGAAGAAGTCTTCATACCAGCTGCCAGCCATGTCTTCCTGTGCTTGCGGCTTTGCGAGATTCCGCATCATCCATGCCTTCCCATCCATCAGGGACGATGTGGGGATGATGATCATAGAAACTTTGGGGGATTGAATAATTGACATAGTAGTCAAATTTACCACTTGGCTGACCCAAAGTGTCCATGATCATCTCTCCTCTACGTGCTTCCTTAGCATGCTCAGGGAACATGGTACGAGTGCTGGGTACCACGAGGAGGTCATTTTGGCCAAAACACAGCCACGGAGAGCAGAACGTGAATACCCCAGCATCTAAAAGATCCTGAACCTTGTCTTTCAGGATGGTACAGCCATCTAACGAGTGTCCTAATTCTCCCGAATGATAATCACATTGCTTGGATGGATCATAATCAAGGAAGTACTCGGGAGTAGGATGACTCAGTTCCCTGGTGATTAGCCCTTGCTCTAGAAGGACGGGAAAAACGATGGTCATCGATTTAGGAAGAGGCGAATATTACCTCATGCTTTTTGAGGACTGAGATAGCCGGACCCCTTGCCAGATCGCATCAGTAGGGTCTTCTTCATTTACTACCAAATCCTCATTATGACAAGAGCGGAATGCGCGGGTAGCTTGAGCGAAGTTTTCCGTCAAGTGGTGTACTGTCTCGCGTAGTTCATCAACTTGGCGTTGAAGCTGGATGAATGAGAAGTTATCGCCTGCTCCTTCTAATTGCTCTTCCTCAATAGCACATATAGAAATGTCTCCAAACATGGTGGTCATGTCATCCGGCCCCTCTTTCTTTAAGGGCCAAGTTGTGCCCTCCCGGATTACGGGCAAGCTTGAGCTCCCGGGGTTGAACCAATTTGGAGTATTGATCACTCCTTCCTCTTCACGCATCATCCGGGCTGGGCCTAGGAAAGTTTCCTCGAGACGGGGGTATAAAAGGCCGACTTTTTTCTTTGCTTTTCTATCCGGGAGGTATCCTAAACCGACAGTGTAGGGTCTCATCAGGGCTTCAATAGGTTGACGGATGCCCTGGCCTTCCTTACCAAGCCCTTGTCCTGGAATGAAACCGTGTCCAACCATGATTTTTCCTACCATGATCGCAGCACTTGATACTTCGGGGACGAGGGGCAGGGCCCCTCGAGCTTCGTGTATAGTAGACACGAGCTCAAACGATTGATAGTTGGCTTCAATCTTGTCACCAGGCTCAACATAAGGAATGGCTGTCTCGTGATAGATATGATGGTCTTCTTCTCCTCGGACTGTGATTAGCTTTCCTCCAACCACGAACTTCACACTTTGGTTGAGGCTTGAAGGTACTGCTCCTGCGACGTGGATCCATGGGCGCCCTAAGAGGAAATTGAACGCAGTGGAGATATCCATTACTTGGAACAAAATTTTGAATACAGTTGGGCCAATTTGAACATCGAGCTCAATCTATCCTACTATTTCCTTCTTTGTTCCATCAAATGCTCGAACGGAAGTCTTGGGTACTTGGATCCGTGATCTGTCTATTTGAAGGCGACAGAGTGTCGCTAATGGACATATGTTGAGAGCAGATCCATTGTCAATCAGCACTCGAGCAACGTGAGATACGTTGCATTTGACTAATATGTAGAGGCCTTTGGTGTGTCCTCTACCCTCCTCAGGGATTTCTTCATCAGAGAATGCCATTTGATCCTTCAGTAGGATGGTGCTAACAAATTCCTCGAGTTTGTCATGTTCAATCGTTTCAGGGACATGTACCTCACTTAATACCTTCATAAGGGATTTTTGGTGCTTGACGGATGTCTGAAGCAATTCCAGCAGAGAGATCTGTGCTAGTGATTTTCGTAATTGCTCCACCACATTGTATTCGCTTGCTTTAACTACGGCCAAAAACTCCTTGGCTTCTTCATCGGTGACGGGCTTAGCAGACTGCGTATTTGCATGAGCATAGGTTCGCCCAGATCTCGTGACTAAACCCACATCAAGGTCATAAGACCATGGTACCACATTGTTATGTTCATATTTGTAAGGATGGGGGATTTCAATGATTATAGCTGCTTCTGCTATTGATGCTTCGATTATATCCTCCAGTGGGGTGGAATCCTTCTTCCTTTCTGCATTTAGCGCGGCACATTCCTCATCCCAGTTGATGAGGACTTGCGATATAGTGGAAACTATGCTGGTGTGACCAACATGCATGATTACTCCGGCTTCTATCATTCTTGATACCCTTGCTTTCATTGTCGCAAAAGGTGGTATTTCGTCATTGGAATAATATCCGGTTTCCACTAGCCCTCGATAGATGTCAACAATAGGGGTACTAACATTTCTGATTTGGCTAGCTTCAGAACCAAATATTGCATTTACTTTGTCAGCATGATCAGGGAGCGGATTGCTTTGGACATTTGGCTTTGTTGTCTGGAATGAGAAGGCTTTAGTAACCAGCAAGTTCTGGATCCGATGTTTAAGGATGAAGCAATCATCAGTTGAATGGCCTACTTCTCCCATGTGATAATCGCATTTTTTGGACGGGTCGTAGCTGGCGAAGCTTTCAGCATTGGGTCGTCTTGGCTCAATCGAGAGGAGATTCTTGTTCCGGAGGATTGCCAAAACCTGGGAAGGAGATCCAGGAAGCGGAGTGAATTGTCTTCGGTTGTTGTAGCGTTGAGGCTGACGGCTATTGGTTTGTTGTTGGCCTGTGCTTGTTTGAACAGTCGGGAGGTGACTGGTGTTTGTGGTGTAGGTGGCATTGACATCGCTCAGGGGCTCTTTATCCTTTTTCATGCTGAATCTTCTGCCGACAGGTGTAGGCTCGGTGAACCAGCCATCTCTTAACCCTATCTCTATCTACTCTCCCACTGGAATGAGTTGATTGAATGATTCAGCGATCGTAGCCACCATCCGGTTGCGGTATTCATAGGGGAGGGTTTTGATGAACATTTTTCTTAATTCAAAATCAGTCGGTTCGGGACTGATCTGGGCGGCAAGATTCCTCCACCTGATAGCATATTCTTTGAAAGATTCCTGCTTCTTCTTTTCTGTGCGATCGAGATCCTCACGAGAAGGGGTAATGTCCATTATGAATTTGTACTGCTTGAGGAATGCCTCGCTTGCTTCACTCCATGTTTCGATGAGGTTTATGTTTTTCTTGATGTACCACCTCAAAGCAGGACCTACCAGACTCGATTGGAACAACTGGATCATTAAAGGCACATTATTAACGTACTGGGTCATTCGAACCAAGTACATTTGCAAATGAGCCCTTGGGCAGGTCGTGCCATCGTATTTCTCAAATTCAGGCATCTTAAACTTTTCGGGCATTTTGACTTTGGAGTAGATGGAGAGGTCTGTTGGAGTAGGGTCCTGTAGGCCTTGTAGTTGCTTTAGCCTTTCTTCAAGCTTCTCCGGACGCTTATCATGCTCGGTCTTAGACGAAATGTTGGGTTTTACTTTCTCAACCACGATTTGGTGCGCGTCGTCCTCCAATTCAGGCATGCTATCATCAGTTTCTTTTCCTTGTTCTCCTCGGGTGGATGATTGCGGTAATACTACTTCGATTGAGGCTGGGGTAGGAGTTAATTTGCCCTGAATGGAATCTACTTGCTTTGAGAGTTGTTGAAGCACATTGAAGACCTGCTTCAATTCTCTTTCCATAATCTCGACACGGCTTGGTACATTTTCTTCAGCCATCCAAGCTTTTGGATTTGGTGAATATGGCTATGTTGTGATTACCTGTTCACACAGGAAATGGAGAAAACGTAAATAAAGGAAACATATGGAACACTGGCTCATGGCAAGGGTCGAGTCATTCTTATTTATTAACAAGAGATTTATACAATGCCAAAAGGATTTTTAACACAAGTCAGGACGACCCCAGACACACATCAAAAAGCTACGACGCCCATTTTTATATGCGATGGGAAGTCTCGATCTTGCGACGCCGCTTGCTCTTTTGAGATAACTTTGATATGCGCCTCTTGCTGGTCTCCAAACTTTCTTCAAGAGACTTGATCATTTCTTGCTTGGTAAGCTTGCTGCTTACATCAGGGATTACCGGCTGCAACTCCTCAGGAATCCCATGGTTGAGGATGTAAAAGGTGGATGCATGATGGGCTTTTTCCTGTCCCTTCAATCTTCTGGGTACAATAATCCTCTTTGGGTGGCATCTATCCCATGCATTCTGAATTATGTTGATTTCCTCTGAGTAGTCATAACCGGTGGGGTTGAAAGAAACCCGAAACAGTCCTGTCTTGAGTGGTGGCGGGACTTCTTGAAGGATCCTGTACTGGCGAGCTACCCTATATGGATAGTATGAGGTAGCTCCGGAGAGGCCCAGCAGTGGGATGGGATCGTAATAATCAAGCGCGAAACGTGCCTCGCTCGCAAGGAACCACTTAGTTCGCCATATGAATGTCTCTGGGAGCGGTTTTTTTAATAAGTCAATCCATCAAGAATATTCTTCATCGGGAGAATATTTCTCCAAGCTTTGGAATTTTTGCAGTGGGTGCTTGGACTCATTAATTTCAAATATTTGCATGAGGTGCCCAAATCCTTTGATATGGGAAAAGAACCACATTTGTAAAATTTCTGGGGCAGCTCTCATGATCTTTTCTTTTGATCTTTGAAACGATTAAGGGATAAAAATGTTTCGGCTAAAACCAAGTTTACATATCCTGCTCCAAAAATGATTTGATTTATTATCCTCACGATTGAAGGATTTATGGCATTCTTTCTATGGGGAAAGATAATAAATCCAAAGAACGCCAAAAGGAAGATCTTGGTTTTTGGGACATTGACTGTTTTCAAAGCATTCGGTTAAGGATGATAGCCGGAAAGCATTGTTGTTGGTTCTAACAATTTCTCTTACTTGAATGATTTTTTAAAAACGTGATAGACTGACTATGGGGTCAATGCCAATTTGTGGCTTAGAAAGCTCTGCTCCCAGGGGCATTCCTATGGCGAGACTGTATTCCTCCAAAGTGGGAGTCAGTTCAAATTTGCCAAACACGAAAGTGGATGTTTCCGGACACCGGAAATATGGCAAGGCTTGCATGATCCCAGAGTGAATATTGATTTGGAGCAATGGGAGGAGATGACCAATCCTCATTTTGACACGCTCTTGGCCGAGCTGATCTAACTGATTCCACCACCTGAGGAGCTCTTTCTTTGGGGCAGGAATGAATTTGATATCGATTCTTCCTATCGCATTAAAAAAGAGGCTACCCAACCTGACCCTATTTTGCCATGAGCCATAAAAGATTAAGTAAAAGTAAATAAATTACTTTGCTTCTAAATAAAAATGGCAAGGGCAAAGACATACAGATGGGATGTGCAGCTCGATTTCTAACTCAGAAGGCTTGATGAAATTAAAAGGGTATCCGCCCGTCGCAGTCTCGCGTTAGCAGCATACCCCCTTAACCTCGGCTAAGAAATTCGGGGAAAAGAAAGGCTACCTCTACATCGCAGTCTCGCGTTTGAGGTTGTATCTTTCTTAACACCATCCTAAAAATCCTAGGGCGGCCCAGGTCCGGCGGCTAGGTTGTGTGTGCCATGTGTAGTGCTAAAATAGTAAAGCATGCACAATAATTTATAATCACAAAACAATATATAGAATTATGATAAATTTCTAAACTTTTGACCTGCATAAAGAAAAAACCTAAGTCAGTAAAGAATTTAAACAAGACAAAAATGGCCTAAGTCCTTGAATTCCCCAGCGGAGTCGCCAAGCTGTCGCGACCTCTTTTCTTTTCGGCGCCCGTGATCGGGTACGGGTGCCTAAGGAGGCTAATGGCTCGGCTAAAATTGGTTAAGTCCGGACTCTCCCAAGTCCACCAATTCACAACTTAATGGTTCAAGTTTTTAACCCGTAAATCAATTTTTAAAATGGAGTCGCCACTAATCAATTTGGGGTAGGTTGATTAGAAACCCAAGTGAAGTATTGGGAGAAATACTCACTCCTGCGCAACCAGAGAAATTAGGATCGGGGACTTGATTACACTAGTTAACCACTAATGCCCTTTCGGTACCTAATCTTGTTTAAACCCTGAGGTTTTTTTGGATGTTCGAGCGATTTTCCATGCATTTTTGGGAGGAAAAACATTTCTTGAGTCATTTTCTAATTTTTTTGGACACAAAAGGATTTTTAGGTATTTTTTGGAAAAATACAAGTCTTTTTGGCCTTTTCTGAATTTTTTTGGATTTTTCATGAATTTTTGGCCTTTTTTTTGGATTTTTGACATTTTTGGAAAATAAATTATCTTTTCGAATTTTTTTTTTTTTTTTTTGAAAATAAAATATTTTTTAAATATTTTCTGACATTTTTGGAAAATAAATTATTTTTTTATTTATTTTCGATTTTTTTTGGAAAATAGAACATTTTAATATTTTTTTAATATTTTTTGAAAATAAAACATTTTTTGATTTTTTTTATTTTTTGAAATAAAATATTTTATTTATTTATTTATTTATTTAAAATATTATTTAATATTAAATTAATATAAAATTGACCCGGGTCGGATCCACGGGTTGGGTCCGACCCGGGCCATCCGGGTTGGGCCCGACTCGGATTTTTTTGCTCTTTTATTTATTTAAAAAAAAAAAATTAAAACGACGCCGTGGCCCGTCTTTTTTGGAGGGATCTAGCCCGGCCCGACGACCCGGCAAAACTCCACCCGGATCCGACTTGCAACCCGGTTCCTTAGGAACCCTACCCGACCCGGATCCGGCGCATGACCCGACTCGCAGCCGCCCACCGGATCGCAAACCCTACCCGATTTTCCGGGTCTAGATCCGCTTCGCGACCCGGAAAATCGCAAACCCTAGGGTTTGCGAATCCGCGGCATCGAGGAGGAGATCAATGGCGATGATGGCTACAGCGGTGATGGCGAGACGGTGGGAACCACGACGACGACGACGGTTTTTACCTTTTCTTGAACGGAGGCGAGGACGGCGACGGCGGGAGTTGATCCACGATGGTGACGGCCATGGCGAGGGTAGACTGATGACGACGACCGTGGCGGACGACGATGGCAACGTAGGCCCCTGGACGGCGAGATCTGGCCGGACTCGCGCCGGATTTCCCTCTCTCTCACTCGGGATCGCCCGGCGAACTCCTCGAAGTCTCTTGGGGACCCCTCCGAGCTCACCACGCCACGGCCGACCCTATGCTCGAACTCCCCGAAGTCTCTCAGGGGACCTCGAGCTTCGGCCGACCTCACTCCCTTTCAAACCTCTCTGTGCGTGTCTCTGTTTTTCGGTCTCCGTCCTCCTTCCTTCGTCGGGGATGAAGGGCCTATTTATAGGCGCGGGGAGCGGCCGGTCGGCAAGGCTTCGACCCGCCGGCTGGACCGCCGTCCCATCCGCCATCATCGCCTCCTCTGCTCACGTCCCGTCGACGCCCCTGCTCCTCTGCTCCGCACGCAACCTTCTCTGCTCAAGCTTTTCCGGCGTCGCGCTTGCCTGCGTATGCTCCTCAGTGACGCGAGGAAGAAGATGACGCGGAGGGGGCCGGGCTTGAGGCGACTATGGGCCGAAGGCCCACGCGGGGAGGGGGGCTGCCTTTCCGCTTTTTCTTTTGTTTTTTTGTTTTTTTTTTCTTGTTTTTATTGTTTTTTCGGTTTTTTTGTTATTTGCTTATTATTTCGAAAAAAAAAAAATAAATAAAAACTTAATTAATAAAAATTGAGGTGTCAACACAACTTAAAGTTTTGAACTAAATTTCCAAACTAGAGGAGTAAGTGTGTAATTGAGTTGAGTCAACAACCAATTCGATGATTGAATTTGACTAAAATCAAATGGTTAAAGGTAGATAATTGATTTACGTAAGTTTTCAATAAGCTTCACCTTGACTCAATTAGATAATGTTTCTTTCTCAAACTCATAATAAGACCCAAACTCAAGCTAGAATCATTAAAATACGCTATAATTGAAAACTAGTACTATATTTATTTAGTTCATATTTATTAATGAATTTTTATTATTAAAATATACAAAGATTGAATCACTCAGTTAGGCTCGCGAGCTATTATTTTTAAGCTTGAGCTAGACTTGATTAATTAGTATTTGAGCTACTTGAACTCAAAAAGAATCAAGCCGAGCTTGAGTAATCAGCAAGTCGAACTCGAATAGCACGTGAGCTTGACTGAGTTGCATGCTTTTCGCCAAATATGGGAATCTAGAAGTTCTTCTAAAACAAAAAGACACGTTGATACGGCTAAGTCAAGCAAAATAGGAAATCAGCCAATGGCCATCTAAAGTTGATATGGGTCATAGAATATGATTTTAGCGTTGAAGTCTAGTTTTCTTGTTGCGCACCACTAGCCAATCTCAGTATTTATGACTATGTACGTGGCAGCAATTCATTGGCAGAGAATCACACCTTCAAGATTAATATTACTTCATTAGCAGATGCCGACCAAAGCTACTTGTTTCACTGAAGAAAGCCAGTTCCTTCCCATAGGAACATGAATCACAATAACTTACACTTGATTGGAAAGCAAACATAGATGCTTTTGGCTACAATTTAAGTACATATCTACTAACGGCACGCTAATATAGTTTATGAAAGGTCGAAAATGTTAATACACACACACACACACATATGGAGGCAAAAACATAGGGGTGGGCCTAAGTTGCTAACCATTGTCAAATGGAAATCAACCATCGATATGCTTTTGGCTACAATTTAAGAACACCACAAAACCAACAAACAGCTTAGAACCATAAATCTTTGCACTACATAACAATGTTTAATGGTAGCATTTCGATTAATCACCCATCAGTCAATGCGAACCAGAGTCACTTCAATCACATCCGTGCTATTCATAACTTTTTGCCTAAGACCCGTGCACTTGCACCTTGACTTCGCCAAGTTTGGCAAGAGACAAAACTCTGCCCTTCTAACTTCCCATTAATCGCTTTGGCCCAACCAAACTTAGCGAAAGCGCATTATTTGTCACATCGATAGATGAGTCATATGCGACATTCTTGCTTTAAAATATTTACCAGCTACCCATCTATACATATTTGACCTATTCAATCTAATCAACCATTGATTTTGATACCACTTATTGAGAATTAACAACAAAAATCTGAAGTCCTCGACAAAGGGGATCCCCAGGGGAGAACCCAAGCTTGAGCCTGACCTTCACTAAAAAATTTAAGATAATTCCATTATGAACCCAAGCTTGAGCTTGACCTTCACTGAAAAATTCAACATCCTCACATGTGCACCTCAATTTGAAGTTTTATGATGCTCCTAGATTATAGGGAAAATACCAACAAAAAACCCTAAACCATACCCATTGTGACACAAATACCCCTCCTTTCTTTTTCTTTTTTATGTGTTGCTTAAAACCATAAATTTGTTCACCGAGATACAAATGCCCCTAACTTTTTTTGTACCATGAAGAATTCCAAACTTATACATCTATGTCATATATATCCCCTATTTCAATTACATCCAAGTTATATTTGTTATATTGGAAGCGCAGACACCTGAAGTGTGAAAACTTAGTATAGTGGGGCGCTTAAGTATTAAAAGTTTGGAAAAGTACCCTTAAATGTCAAAATCGGAGCAAAATTGATTAGTTAAGTGCCAACAATAAGAAAATCTGGCCAAAATGCTGACGTGGGGTTTTTTTGACAAGACAAGTGCAAATTAACATTATTTTGCATGCTGATGTGGCTAGATAAGCCAAAAACAATATCATTTTGCATATTGATGTGGCTAGATAAGCCAAAAAAGATGTTGTTTTGCCTTGAATTTGAATTTTAATATAAATATTAATTAAACTAAAGTTAAAACTAAATTATTAAAAAAAAAAAGGAAGAAGAAGCCCTTGCACAACACCTTCTGCAACTTTTTTTAAGTTTTTAATTTAATTTATTTAATATTTATATTAAAATTCAAATAAAGGGAAAATGACGTTGTTTTTGTTATTCTCTATTGACTCAACTCTCTGGTGAGCCAAGCAGGCCATTTATATTATTAAAAAAAATGCCACATAGGATTTTTGACACCCGTCATTAAAGTTAGCAATTAAATGTCTCTTTTTTCAAAGAAAGTGGCACTTATGTGTATCTTTCTAATTTTTGGTGCTTAAATGGCTCCCCATGCCAAGTTTTAGCACTTGCACAATACTTTTGTTATCATCTTAATATAAGTTCAGGCTTTTTTTTTTTTTATGACACAAGAAAGAAGTTTAGAGTATTGATGTGACAATAAGCAATTGTAAAGCTTTTAGTTATAAAAAAAAAAAAAAAAAAGAGTTAAGGGTAGTTGTGTTACATTGGCCATAATTTGGTTTTTATTTATTTATTTATTTTTTTTGGTTATGTTAACCCTAGATTATAAGTAATTCAACTAGCATTTTTTTTTTCCCAAAAATGATAGTAAAATAATGTTAATAAATGATATTGCCCCGCAAAAGATATCAAGGATGATTATGTTGTCCTGACTAGCAACATAAGTAATTCTCAGTCATTCATGATCGGATGACATTGAGAAAAAGTAGAGCATGCATTTGTGTTGTTAATCAATAAGATTGTGCGATTCACCATAATAGTGAGATTAATAGAGAAATGAAATAACAAGATTAAGGTGGTTTGATTTGAATTACCAAGACCTATGTTCGTGGAGAGAGTGAGAGTGGTAAATCTACCTTGAATAAGGAGGTTACAAGTTTGAAATAAAGCCTCGCTTAACGTCAAGCGCTGAGCTTTCGTCGATGTCATTAGGTCCCCATGACTTTTATTTTTTAGCTGGAAGCATGGTATTTCCTTATATTTTAGATTTCCAATGGTAAGCGGAAGAGTGATCTGCTTATGTTTGACACTATCTTTTACAATGATTTCATGTAAACTTGCAAAAAGAACTGGAGGAACACTCTTAAGAGGTTCTAATGTGTAATCATATAAAAATTGATTTAAACCAGACTTTAGAAAACATTCCGACTGAAAATGCGATGCGATCTAGGTGCTTGCTCGAGAGGCCATGGACTCCAATTTATACATTGGATGGCTTCTGGGCATTTCCCTTCAGACACTACACCAAACTCCTTCTATGTACTCTACATTACTTCTCCGACCTTCGATCCTCATGTAATTTATTGAGGTACTTTGATGAGACCAAAGTTTATCTATTTTAAGTTGGGTTTTCTCACCTTAAAAATAAATGCTATGAGGATAAAAAGGAGTAATGACATGAGTAATCACCAAACTTTTTTTCCAATATTTAATGGGGTGGCTATACTTTTTTATTTGTTCAATTTTATCTATAACCTCTTAAAAATCCACTACATGTAGTCCTTTCATAAAGTATATCCACATATCATATGTACCTTTTTGACGTGGACTGCACTATTAGCATTTATTGGCCCCAAATGACGATCTAGACTACTATCTTGTTTTCCCTGGCAAGCAAATCTTTTTGTTCATTTCTTCTTGGTGTGAATGATAATCCTTTTGTTTTAGAAATCAATTTCTATTCTAAAAATAGATTATTTTATTTATACTTCCCAAATGAGTTTCTGAGCAAAAGAATCAAGTAGCATTTGAGCAATCTAAGTCAAACTTGAATAGCTCAAGAGCTTGAGTGAGTTACATTCTTATTTCCAAACATAGGAATCTAGAAGCACTTCCCAAACCTAGAAAACACGTTGATATAGTTAAGAAAAATGGGAACTCAGCCAATGGTCGTCCAAAGTTGATATTGGTCATAAAATACGATTTCAGTGTAGAAGTTCAGTTTTCTTGAAGTGCTCCAACAGCCAATCTCAGTTATTTATGACTATTTATGTGGCACCAATTCATTGGCAAACAATCACACCTTCAAGATCAATAATATTTTATTAGCAGATGCTGACCCAAGCTAGTTGTTTTACTTTAGAAAACTAATAATAACTTGCCCATGATTGGAAGGCAAACATAGATGCAAATGCACATCCACGTATAACAACGCACAAGCCTCTTAGAACCATAAATTTTTGCACTACATGACAATGTTGAATGGTAGCATTTTGATTAATCACCCATCAGTCAATGGCAGCCAGAGTCACTTCAATTGCACCCGTGCAATTCATGATGAGGGTGCAATAGCAAGCTTAATTTTTGGGGGTCTAAGTCGCAACAGCTGTCCAGGCACAAAGGAGGAGGAGAGGGTCCACTGAAGCATTATCGAGAGAGAGTGAGTGACGACAGTTGAGAAGCATTTTGTCTATAAAAACCCAACACACCCATTTGGAGTTCCTCGTGCACAAACTGAAAGTTACAACTCACCAAGTCACTCCAATTGTGTCCTAGGCAGTACCCAGAGCACGGCTATGGCCAAACAAAACCAATTCTCATTCCTCACATCAGCTGCTCTTTTGGTCATTATAGTTTCTGTTTCGGAAACGCTTTGTCGCCCTCTTGAAGAGGAACACTTGTTAAAGCAACATGAGGAGTGGATGGCAATCCACGGGCGTGTCTACAAGGATGCGGTTGAAAAGGCAAAACGGTATGAGATATTTAAAGAGAACGTTAGGCGCATCAACGCCTTTAATAATGGTAAGGACGTGGGGTATAAAATGGCTGTGAATAAGTTCGCAGACCTAACCAATGAGGAGTTCCGCGCTTCCTACACCGGCTACAAGAGGAGGCCCACAAGGGTCCTGTCCTCTGGCGAAGAAAAACCGTTCAAGTATGCGAACTTCACCGCCATTCCAGCTTCCTTAGACTGGCGAACCAAGAAGGCTGTGACACCTGTTAAGGATCAAGGCAACTGTGGTGAGTGGAAAATCAAAACTTGTTCTGCGAAAATGTCAAAATTCTCATGTCGTACTCAAGCTGTTGAAAAGAGGCAACAATTGTGCATATAGCAGCTAACAATATTATCTGTAATTCACTGTTACATTCCTTTTACGCCCATCATACTACATGTGTACATATGTCTCTTTGTAATTCATTTTACTATCTCCTTTTGCAGGAAGTTTTTGGGCATTCTCGGCTGTGGCAGCTATGGAAGGGATTACCATGATCAAGAAGGGGACGTTGGTGCCACTCTCGGTGCAAGAACTCGTGGATTGTGATGATAACGATGATGCTTGCATAGGCGGGCTCATGGACAGTGCCTTCGAGTTCATTGTAAGCAATGGTGGCCTCACGACTGAGGTTAACTATCCTTACCGGGGAATTGAGGGGACCTGCAATGCGGCCAAGACGGCAAAGCAGGCAGCCTCAATAACTGGGTATCAGGATGTGCCGGCCAACAACGAAGAGGCCCTCTTGCAGGCCGTGGCAAACCAGCCAGTCTCGGTGGCAATTGAGGGTGGCGGGTATAATTTCCAATTCTACTCAAGCGGCGTGTTCACAGGCTCATGTGGGACCGACATCGACCACGCGGTCACGGCAGTCGGGTATGGGGAGACCTCTGGCTCTGGCGGGACCAAGTATTGGCTGTTGAAGAATTCGTGGGGCACCGGGTGGGGAGAGAAAGGGTACATGAGGATCCAGAAGGATGTGAGCTCTAAGGCTGGTCTCTGTGGTCTTGCCACGGAAGCTTCTTATCCAACTGCATGAAGAAAGAAGAAAATGAAAAAATAAATTATGAGTCTATATATGTATGAAATGTAGTCTAGCGTCTCTGTAAAAGAAGCAAGTGTTAAGTGACAGTACGTCACTAGGGTTGGTGTGTCCTTCAACAGAAACTAAATGTTGTAAGCAAAATTAGGGGCCTGCCACTAAACTTGGTTCTAAGTGTTTGAATAAATGTGTGGGACAAGATAAAAGAACATAGTCCCGTGAATGAATGGAACAGTTTCGTCAGCATAATTTTATAGTACTGAATTGTCCCAACAATAGGAATTTAGTTATTTCAAGCAATTTTGTCAGCATCAGCCATTTTGTCGTATGAGAGGCGAGGCCCGTGGCCAGCAATAGCAAGGACAATTGTTTGTAATTTTATTTTTTTCTATTTTTTCTATCCTTTTTTATCTCGGAGAGCAACCACATGTGAGGGCCAGCAAGCATGGTCAGTGAGAGCCGTCACCTTGCCCAAATTTGATTTGACTGAACTCAAATTACAATTATCCTCATGGATTTGAAGGTTTTCCAATTAATTGAAAGTCTGATCCAAATTGATTTGCATATTTATCGGGTGAAGCTTAAAACCGCTTAATCTGGATCGGGATTGAGTTACACCTAGCTCTTATCCATGGTCAATATTCAGCTCGAAGCATGGGGATCTTCTTTCTTCGGACCAGACGTGTGCACCCCCTTGAGATTCATCAGCACTGCCTGTGTTTTTATCCTCATGTGAACACCATCCACCTATCATCCTCCTCACTAGATATTCATTCTTATCGTCAAGCAATAATATCTATGGCTCCTTCTTATGTTTTCACGCACCTTCTACATTAAGTTTCAACCCTCGATGTCCTTTCCCCAATAATCAGCTTCTGAACTTCTCTTTACTCTGTTCTCCTCTCTAAACTCGTTTGAAAATTCCATAAACTCCTGTAAAATCAACTTAATTGCTTGTGAAGAATTTGGAATAGTTGATTGTGTAATATGGTATTGCTATACCACCACATTCTAGTGCATATAAGGTGAAGAGCTTGCAATCTAAGCCCATTTTTGTGCAATTCCACCCTTGGTCAAGGAACTGGTTTATCATCTCCTCTTGTGAAGTTCCAAGCAGATGGTGATACCCCCATGAACTTTGTTTCCATAAAATCTGAATCAAGGGGCATAGGCCCGTTTGGTTTGGTTTTGGGGGAATGTTTTTGGGAAAATACAAATATCTTTTAGCTAAAGAGGTTCTTTGAAATGCAAATAGTGTTTGGTGAATTGTAATTTTAAAGTATATTGAAAAATAACTTTAACTTAAATATTAATTGGTAAAAATTGCATTTGTAAAGGACTTATTACTATATATATATATATATATATATATATATATATATATATTTTTGGAGTTTAGCCACCGACAACCAAATCTGGCGGTCGAACGGCTAGATCTAGCCACCAAATGGCCTCGCCTAAGGTCACCCACCTCAAGCAAGGCTGCCTAAGGTCACACGATGGCGTTGCCTAGGTTGCACAATTCAGGCCAACAGTCACCTAGGTCACGCAACCCAGGTGTTGCCTTAGGTCCAACAATGGTCGTTGGGGTCAGGCAACCCCCAGGTGGTGGTTGCTGGTTTGCACGACCCCTTAGTTGGTGGTCGTTGGCCTCCAATTGGCTTCAAATAACGTGAATGAGATGGCAGGAAATTACAAATGAGATGGTGGGAAGTTAAAGAAAATACTGCTCCCACCTCTGCCCATCAGGGGCGAAAACTGCTCTAATATGACAGTTAGCACCATCTTTCACCACTCCAAATTTGCAGATCAGACCCCACCAATCACGCGACTTCTTCATCTTTCACGGGCCAAACCATCTTCACCCGTTCTTGGATCTTTATTTCCTTCGTATACGCCACCTATATCAGGCACGAGACACTTTCCGACCACCATTCGTTGCTGCTTTGGATTGTCGTGCCAATGGAGTTGTCCGGTTCAATCAAGTCCATTCGGGTTTTGTTGTTCCTGAACCTCTGGAGTTGTAAGATTGCCTCCACCGCGCGTGGTTGACACTGACTTGCCACATCCCTGTCAGGTAATTTCTTCTCCAAGTGAGATTTGGAGCTGATCGAGTGCACGAATTTTCCTCTCTGATGTATATCTTCTGGATTTGTGAGTTAACTTGAACTTAGGCATAAGGAAGCTGAGTTATTGCACTTGCTGTTTGAAGCCAAATCATCGCCATCACTGAACTGTAGAACGGCGGTTGCCTCATGGTTGCCATCGCTCTTCACAAGCCTCCACCCTAAATCATGTCACCGAGTCGTTGATCTAATGCAGTCATCAGTCAGGTATAGATTGTAGCTTATTTCCGTGCAGGTTTTTGATAGCAACCGATTGTGAGGTTTGCATACTGGAATAGAAGAGGAGCTAAGCCCAATTGGTGTCGAATTAGTAATGCTTGATCTTAAGTGGATTACATGCCTATTGCAAGCACAGAGCTGAGCAGAATTAATGTCAAATTCTTGCTGGCCAGATTTAAATTGTAGTTTGATTGGATTATGCATCGTGAATTTTGAGCTTATTTAAGCCTAGTGGCGTTATTAGGTAACATATGTGGGTGAACACTTGATCGAACCTGAACTTGGAACATTGGAATTAAATATTACTTTTTTTTCTGTCCATGTTGCGATTTTTATCAACAGCTTTGTTAGCATAATACTTTTTGGGATACAATGAGATTAGCAGTTTGTTGTAAGCCACAAATTCACGCAAAAGTGAGCCCCATAATATTTTATAATTATTTGTTATTTAGTTTTTTTATGATTTAGAATAGACTATCATTTTCACATAGATTAAAGACTGTTACCAAATTATTTTTCTTTTATAAATATACATTTTCCTAGGATACTTTAGATCTTGTCGTCACATTTAATTTCACATTTGCATTGCACATAATTGCTTTTCATTAAGAGTCATTCATGCCATGTTGATGTTATAGACATTTATAATACTCACGATTTGCATGTTAGAAGAATGTTTAATATAATTGGAAAGTCCAACTCAAAAATTAGGTCGTATGTACATAAATAGCATGTAAACCAATGTTGAAGTGGGTGGATGCATATATGAAATAAGTGAAACTTGGCTCTAATATCATGTTAAGCTTAAGTTGTTAGATGGAGGAAACCACGTGTATAAAAAGCACATAAACCAAATTGCAAAGGCTATCAAAGGATGACCAAAGCTGGTAGGTGGTGGAAGAATTTTTAAGAGGCCGGAATGATTAACCTCAGTAGATGATCAAGGCCGCCAAAGGCAAGGAGTTGGTGGCAAGACTTCTCAAGGTAACTTTCTTAGCAATCACAAATTGCATTTGGATGGAATGTAATCGTAGACATCTCCAAAACAAGTCAAATGATGTCTGCATCATTGTGGCTAAAATTCGTAAACTTGTCATAGGGCAAGCTTCATATTTCAAAAATTTAAGACCTTCCTAGATACATGTAATATTGGCTAGCATATAGAGACTTCCTCACTCCATTTTCACATTCTTAGTTATCTATGTAATGTTGGGGAATGCCCTTAAACTTCTATACATCATCTTATAAATGATACTTACATCAAATCGAGAAAAAGAAAACCACATTGTCAAGCGACGTACTGGTAAAATATTTCAACGACAATTGATTTGGACTTTTGCACATAGGAAATTGAATGAGGAATGTTTACATATCTTGAAAAATTCATATCTGGATATATATGGGTGTCCTTATTTAGACACATTTCGTACATCTTTGCATATTATGATTATGATAGGATTGGGCATTATCTTTGCATAATTACTCATGACATGTCAGAATAATTAGAATTTTCCATAAATAATTGTTTTAGTGCAAATCTTGGATTTTTCATTTGCATTATGATTTAATTGTCATATTTACACATTTACTTTCATAAATCACATGTCATTTAATGAAAAATATAAATAATCAGATCTCGCATCTTGGTAACTCTAGATCACATCTTCATTGAAGAATTCACAAAATTTTTGGGGGTGCAGTTAGGAAATTTTACATTTGTTTGCACATTTTCTTGATACATATATGATTAGCTCTCTAGGGACTGCATTTCATTATAGATCACATTACGTCAAATGAGCGGAGGAAGGCGCGGGGCAGAGAGAGTCCAAAACTGATCTCGAGAGTCAAAATCAGCTTAGGGCCCTTTTCTAATTTTCAAGTCGGATTGCATAAGAAAAATTCATGATCTTGCTTATGTCTGCGTTCCTAATTTCTAAATACGAAGAATGCAATGAAGAGCAGGACTGCGAGACAAATATGGATTATTGCTTAAAGGTCAAAATCCGATATTAATAGCCAACTCAATGCGAAATTTTCGAGCAATGCGGAAGGGATTTTTGGAGTAAAAAACTTTAGTATCAACAAAGGACCAAACAATTTGTGGCATTAGTCAAAATTATTGCAACTATTATTTCTTCAAGATAATAGATCTAATTTTTCATCACGAAAACTGTCTTCATGATCCAAGGTGAAACCTATTGTCGTAAATGATTGAGACATACTTCAGCAAAATTCAATGAATATTTGTCGAGAGAACCTTTTCCTACTCAATTCAATGGATTACTAGGCTTGGATTGCTGAGTGTCTAATATGGAAGATCACGTCATCTCTTAGCATGGTGGGACAATTCTAAAAGTACTTCTCATTTAAATTCATTAACAAATCTTGCACCTTCCTGGCGAAGACGCAAAGACCTATTTTAACTTCTAGAAATGATGGAAAACTTCGGAAAATTTTGAACAATCTTTAATGTCAAACAAAGTTATCCTTAGTCTAACTATTACCTATTAAACAAGGTTTGTTATGGAGTGTCATTAATTCTAAATATGCTAACTCCATATCTATTGGTTTTCAAAAAATGATTCTATACATTATGAGAAATGGAAAATTTCAAATAATGGTCCAAATTGCCCTCAATTTCTTAAATATAGGCTTGAAGTAATCCTTGTCGCTAATAGATGCGTCTTTAGTTTCTCAAAAAAAAAAAAAAAAAGGCTTGCAATAGACGTTGTTTCAAATAAAGCCTTGAACTAACCATGTCAGTCTCAAAAAATAACCTGACTTCTTTATTTATATCCTTTACATATATATATATATATATATATATATATTCCTTTTTATTCTTTCTTTTTTCCTTTGTTCTACTTTTTTTCTTCCCAAAATAACTTAAAACAGAAAAAAAAGACTAAATTATATTCCTATTTATATAAAGGCGAGAGGGTTCACAACCCTTCCCTGCTTGTGACTATTGCCTCATCATCGTTGGGTGTCAGCCATAGGTGGTAAGGTTGGGCCTTACCTTCCTGCTAAGGGTGGCAAATGGGTGGGTCGGGTTGGGTATGGGTTGGGTCGAAAATGGATCGACCCATATTTCACCCATTTAACCCGTTTTGACATATATTTTTGTAGTGTAAATCTAGTGACCCATATCCGACCCAATCTATACTTGACCTATACCCGACCCGACCCATATTGCTAAAACCTACTTATTGTTAAAATATTTTTATGCAATACAAATTTTTTAACAATTTTTATGCAATACAAATTTAATGGAAAATTTTTATAATTCTTTTTAAAATAATTTTAAAAAAATCGAATTTTTAATTTTTTTAAATATATTTTTAATTACTTTATTTTCGAAAATAAATCATATTTATTTTTTAAAATATCATTTTTAATTTTAATAATTATTTTTACTTTTTCTCTTTTCTCTTTTTTTTTTTCTTCTTCTTCGACCGGCCACCGGCCATGACGACGGCTAGTGACCGACCACAGGCGAGATCGAGCTCGCCGACGTTGGGTGGGGCTCGATCTTGCCGATCCGGCAAGGTCAAGGCCCCGCCCAACACCGGCGAGCTCGAGCTCTCCATTACACCCTGCTTGGTGTTTCGCCGGCACAGCCCGCCCTCCACCCGTAAACCATGCTTCGGTGACACTCAAATGCGTCGACCTCGACCAAGAAAGGGAGGCAGTGACGGCCAAGAATAAGACAACATGATGAACTGACGATCTAGGAGACAAGCACTCTCAACACAAGCTCAGATTTGGTTTAGACATTTCGTCGAGCGGGTGTTGCGCGCAACTGGAATGGGACTCTCGATTTGAACGGTATCGAAACTGGTGCCAACTCTCTCAACACAAACCAGAAGACACATGACGGCATGACGAGGGATGGTCAGTGGCCGAAGCTCGCATGAACTAGACGGCCGCGATCTTCGACTCAACATGCCCAAAAAATTGGACGTAATAGAGTTGGGGGAGGCTCACTGGTTTGGCTTAGGGAGCGTCGGCTGGGCAGGGTTGTTGGATGGAGCTCGCACATGGCCAAGGTGTCAGCTGAAGCCCTTTCTCTCAGATCTCCTTTGATTTCACTCTTAGCCGACTTCTCTCACTCTCAGCCTCAGCCTCTCCAATCCCTCTTTCTTCGACCATTGCCCTCGATCCTCCTCACATGATGCCCCTTTTTTCGGATTTCCCTCCTCCGCCTTCAACCGAGCTCACAGCCCCCTCCTACCTCGCCAAATCTGGTGAGATCGAGCCTCGCCTGATGTTGGTGAGGCCGAGCCTCGCCGGATCTAGCTAGGCTTGAGTTCGCCGGCATCGGGCGGGGCTCGATCTCGTAAGATCTGGCGTGGCCGAGGCCCTGCCCGACGTTGGCGAGCTCGAGCCTTGCCAAATCCGGCTAGGCTCTGCCTCGCCGTCATCGGCGACCTTTGAAGGAGTGGTGGAGGCGAGCCATAAAGGCGGGCGGTGGAGGCGACTCAGAGGCAAGCGGCGGTAGCAAGTGGCGGAGGCAGCTCGAAGGCGAGCGGCGGATGTGGTTCGAAAATGGTTCAGCGGCTGACGAAGGTGAAGGTCGAAGGCGAAGGTCGAAGGGTCAGCAGCTGAGGAAGTTCATGTCTTTTGGGTTTTAAAAATGGGTCGAAAATGGATCTGAACGTGTGACCCATTTTCAACCCATATAAAACAAAACTTAAAATGAGTCGAATGTGGGTTGTGGCCCATTACAACTTCATAACCTACATACGACCCATTTATGAAAAATATGGATGCAAAATGGGTCCATGACCCATTTTGCCACCTTTACTTCCCTCCTAGTTTTTTTTCTTTATTTTGTGTTTTATTTAGACTTTTTTTAATCTTTTTAATAAAAAAAGGAAAAAAGGAAGAAAAAAAGAAAGGATGCGAATGCCCTGAAGTCATGTCTAGAAAGGAAGGATGCAAATGCCCTGAAGTCATGTCTTTTTTTGAGACTGATATGACCACTTCAGGTTTTTATGCGAAACAAGGTCCACTTCAAGCTTCCATTTGAGAAAATTATGATGCTTCAAGCTCTTTTTTGAAAATTTGAGAATACTTTGGGCCTTTATTTGGAATTTTTTTTTAGAAAAACAATGCATTGATTACCGCAATTTTTCCTTTTTGGCAAGAAGAAGAACACTGTAAATTTTCCTTAGTTGCAATGCATAATATATGGCTCACAAGACACTTTAATTAAATATATTATAAAAAAATAAAGAAAATTCATTTCAAATAGATTTTCATGCGTCGCGTCCAGCAATAATTTCGGTAAAAATGAATTAATATTTACAACGGATGTGACTTAACTAAGATAATGCCGTAAAGTGGAGACAACACTCATCCACTTTGTCCTTTTAATTTCAACAAAAGCGGAATACTCAATAGGTTTGGAATTTTATTTGTTCTCGTACGAACTAATGTATTTGATCAAGTACAGTTGCATTGAAGCCCATCAAGCTTTATAATTGCTAATGGCTAGTCGAGAATATAATTAAGTACTAAAATTTGAAAGCTCAGCACCAATGAGATTAAACATCATCTACTGCTTAAAACTAATATCAACATAGAAATTCCATTAAATCAGAAAACCTACTTAACGTGGTAAGTAAGTCGGGGTTACTTAACATTTTAAGTAGAAAAAAGTAATTTATGGCAATGAGAATTTTATCACTTATATTACTAAAATCAACCTATAATAATCACAATTTCATGTATGGTAAACAAGTCAATAATGTTCAGTGATCAATTTTTCAATTACGTATTAAATAACTCTTTATTTCTACTTTCAAAACTTAAAATTGTCGGCACCTAAAATTCAGTGCTTAAATTCTGAATACTTAATTTTCAACTTTATCCAATGAGCCTTCAGAAAATAGATTATTAAAGGAATTTTACTCTAATAGTGGGGTATAATCAGCCCCACCCACTACCTTCTTCCACGCAGAAGTAGAATATGGAGCCAAAAAAGCAATATCTAGAAGGGAGGAAACATGAATTTCTAGAAGCAATGACAGTTTTGACAGTGGGAGTGTTGGCTAGGCGCACCAAGTAGCCGTGGACCTTATTCCAAGTAGAATTAAGTTTGAATTCGTCAACATTATGAGCAATGTGGAAAAATTTTCGCCTCCCACCTTAGAAGAGAACCGAAGGACCACTCTTAAGAGGTTCTAACGTTTTTCACTCCCCAAGGAAGCCACACCAAACTCTTCTGATCTAATCACATCTCCAACCTTTGATCCTCATTTAATTAATTGAGGTACTTCAACGAGACCAAAACCAAAGTTTACCCATTTAAGTTGGGTTCCCTTGTTATCAAAAACAAATGCTATGAAGATAAAAAGGGGAAATGATATGCGTAGTCCTAGAACTTTCTTTCAATAATTAGTGGGATTGCTATAATTTTTTTATTCAATTTTTCCCCTAAACTTTTCAGGATCCACTCAATGTAGTTGTTCCATTTAAATCCACATGTCACATGTACTAGACAAAATTATCCAAAAAAATACTAAATCTATTACACTTTTATTCATAAACTTTTTGATTATATTAATTGAGTCTATTCGGCAAATTTTGATCGGAAACCACTCATGTGAACATTGGCCATCTAACATGACATTACCAACACTAATATGGACATTTTAAATTTTATATATTAATAGCTTCTTTTTTTTTTCTTTTCATTCCTTTTCTTTTTCATTCTTTACTTTTTTTTTGGGGGGGGGGTCTTTTCTTATTGTTAAGGCCTAGAAGGTGACTACTGGTCACAAGCTCAACAACCTCAGCCACTGAGGCTCAACAACCTTAGCCACCGGGTGAGGGATAATCCTCACCCAACGGTCGGCAAGGGTGGCCAGGCCTCCGCAAGTGGCGGTGGCCCCCTACTAGCCTTAAAAATAAGGAAAAAAAATAAAGAAGGAAAAGGAAAATGAAAGAAAAGGAAAGAAATGAAAATGAAAAGAAAAATAATAAAAAATGTAAAAAAAATTAAAATATTAGTAAAAATTGTCAATATCAATGATTTCATATCAAAATTGACTGAATGAACTCAATTGATAAAACGTGAAAAGATTTAGGACTCAATTGGCATAATTAAAAATTTAGAATTATATTGACAAAGTGCAATAGATTTATGGATTTTTGAACAATTTTCCCCATGTACTCTTTCGACGTGGACTTTTTGAACAATTTTCCCCATGTACTCTTTTGACGTGGACTCTGTGTGTGTGTGTGTGTGTGTGTGTGTGTTGCAATAGATTTATGGATTTTTGAACAATTTTCCCCACGTACTCTTTTGACGTGGACCGTGTGTGTGCGTGTGTGTTAGTTAAGAGTAGATAATTGAGTTACATAAGTTTTCAATAAGCTTCAGCTTGAGTCGATTAGATAACAGTTCTTTCTCAAAACTCAGAGTAAAACTCAAACTCTAGCTGGAATCATTAAAATACACTACAATTAAAAAGTAGTAATATATTTATTTAGTTCATATCTATTAATGTATTTTTATAATTAAAATACATAAAGATTGAATAACTCAATTAGGCTCGCGAGCTATTATTTTTTAGCTTGAGCTAGACTCGATTAATCAGTATTTAAGTTACTCGAACTCAAAAAGTATCAAGCCGAGCTTGAGTAATCAGCAAGTCAAACTCGAATAGCACGTGAGCTTGACTGAGTTGCATCCTTATTGCCAAACACTGGAATCTAGAAGCTCTTCCCAAACTTAAAAGACTCGTTGATATGGCTAAGTCAAGCAAAATAGGAACTCGGCTAATGGCCATCTAAAGTTGATATTGGTCATAGAATATGATTTCAGCGTTGAAGTTTAGTTTTCTTGTTGTGCACCACTTGCCAATCTCAGTATTTATGACTATTTACGTGGCAGCAATTCATTGGTAGAGAATCACACCTTCAAGATTAATAATATTTCATTAGCAGATGCCAACCAAAGCTATTTGTTTCACTGAAGAAAGCCAGTTCTTTCCCATAGAAACATGAATCACAATAACTTACACATGATTGGAAGGCAAACATAGATGCACGTACATATCTACTAATAGCACGCTAATACAGTTTATGAAAGGTTGAAAATGTTGATACATACATACATACATACATACATACATACATACATACATATATGGAGGCAAAAACATAGGTGTAGGCCTAAGTTGCTAACCATTGACAAAAGGAAATCAACCATCAATATGCTTTTGTCTAGAATTTAAGACCACCACAAAACCAACAAACCGCTTAGAACCATAAATCTTTGCACTACACAGCAATGTTTAATGGTTACATTTTGATTAATCACCCATCAGTCAATGCGAACTAGAGTCACTTCAATCACATATGTGGTATTCATAAATTTTTGCCTAAGACCCACGCACTTGCACCTTAGAATTTTTTTTTTCCGCATGTGAATCTACTATATTTGGCCCCCTCCCCTTGAATGCAAGTATCCTCCTACAACAATATAAACTCTACTCCATTCTACACCTTGACTTCGCCAAGTTTGGCAAGAGACAAAACTTTGCCCTTCCAACTTCCCATTAATCGCTTTGGCCCAACTAAACTTAGCGAAAGCGCATTATTTGTCACATCAATAGATGAGTCATATGCGACATTCTTGCTTTAAAATATTCACCAGCTACCCATCTATACATATTCGACCTATTCAATCTAATCAACCATTGATTTTGATACCACTTATTGAGAATTAATATAAAAAATCTGAAGTCCTCGACAAAGGGGATCCCTAGGGGAGAACCTGTCATGCCCCAATCCTCGGGCATGCATACTGTCACGCCCCGATCCTCGGAGACGCGCCCATCCTTCTACTTGGTCGATTTTAAAGTGCGATATCCCAGGACTAAATATCGCCGACCCTTTCTGTTATTTTACGCATGCGGAAGTAGTTATAAATCCCCAGACAATAAAACAATGGGATAGAAAAGCTGGCCATATTTTTCATATCGAAATTCACAACCACACTTTTATTAACATCACAACTCATAGTATATTTACAATACTATTTACAACAAACCAGTCCCACACCTATCTACACTAAGATAGGGTTCACAAAAGGGATGGGACTTCAATCCACATCCGGGTCGTACTCAAGATCCTTCTCTGGATCATCTTCTACTTCAAAATACTTTCTCCCCTTCAGGTTCTTCCTCCTCAGCTTTTCCTCAGGGTCCTGAAATGGTTATTCAATAACCAATGAGACCACGTCTCAACGAGTCCTACCCCCTAAGACTCGATTAATAAACTAATACGCCATACAGTTGCCTAAGCACAACAAGAGTCGAGAGGACTTACCTTGGCCTCGCCCAACCCGCAATTCAAGGTTAAACACGAGATATTCAAACAATTCACGACATCCGATCAAGCACTGGCCAATCGACTAAGTCGATTACATGTCAGTCAGACCCTCTCTAGGTCATTCCCACTCATACCACGATTTCCCAGTGGTGTACTCGTTCACCAAATCACATGTGTTTCTCGGGCGTCGTTTTCGCCAATGACATACCGATCACCGACACCGTGCGTTCTTTAAGGCGCCGTTTCACCAGTGATATCCTCGATCACCGAACCACGTGTCCTTTCTAGGGCGCCGTTTTCGCCAAGGTGACATCGGCTATAGACAACATCGTGAGTTCTTTAAGGCGTCGTTTTCACCAGTGATATTTCCTTAATCACCGAACCACGTTTGTCTATAAGTCATTTACGTGCGTTCTTTAAGGCGTCGTTTTCGCCAGTGATACTTCCAATCACCGAACCACGTATGTCCAATAACATCGTACCTGATTGGTCTCAGCCAATAACATTCTCAGTTAGCTCTCACCGTTCTCCCTACTATATAGCCCATCAACGTCGGGCGCTATATACCCATACTCGCCATTACCAATCAAATATTCAATAACAAACAATTTAGGACAATTCCTAAAATTCCACAATAAATTCAATTCCACACAACGTAGAGCTCAAATAAATAAATGGGCTGCACCACGACAATCAGCACGAAATTCCGGTCACCGCCATCCCGGTTGAATTTCTGGAAAAAATAATTAATTAAATAAATAAATTTCGAAAATAAATAAATAAACATTAAAAATCCAATTTAGGCCCATAATGCCTTATTGGAGCCAAACGGGTCGGAAAAATCCCGAGATGCATTCAATAAATAACCAAATATTTCTACTTGCTAATAGCTAGGTCTAACCACCTAACATGCATCATTAAGTCACTAAATTAATTGTTCTAACCTAATCTAACCACCTAAGTGCATGTAATTAAATCTAACCAACCCTAAGGCATAATTAGCAAACTAATAAAGCATTAGTGAGTAAAACTCACTTGATCAAAAGCGGGGATCGAATCACCGCAACGGCGACGCGACGGCGGCCAAAATCGGGCTTTCGACAACACCGGCAAACTTGGACCGGGCCTTGACCTTGGCTCAACAAATCTCAGCCCAACTGAGATTTGTTCTTGCTTTTGGGCCAGACCCAAGTTGGATTGGGCCTGCTGCGAAGATGGGCTTCAAGCTATGGGCTGGGCTGCAATTGATTTGCTGAAATTGGGCTTGACCAATTAATTCACTTGGACTGGACTGGGTTTGAAAACTGCAGGAGATGGGCCGGCTTCTTGTGGATTCGGTGGCCTGAAGACTGCTGGACCGAAATTGCGGGCTCGTGGACGCGAGGTTTGGACGAGGCAGCCGTAGGTAGAAGCGGAGACGTGCTGGCCGCTGGACTCGAGAACTTCAATTGGCTGAAGACACACGCAAGCGGAGACCGAAGCTGCTGGATTTCACGGGCTTGCTTCGTGGGCGATCAATCTTCAACGAAGCAGAAGAAAGAGAGCTTCGGTGGTCTTCAGCTGGCGTGCGCTGGCTTCACTTAATTCGCTGGATGCACGTGAGAGCTTCGGTCAATAAGGGACTCCATGAGTGGCGTTGATGACCAAGCGTGAGAGGAGGTGGAGCGGACAGCTGCAACAAACGGTGGAGACTGCACTCGGTGGGTCTCGCGAGTGAAGTTGGCGGAGACGGAGGGAGCAACCGAAGGCTACGTGGACGTCGCTGCAAGCTCTTGGTCAGCAAAGCTTCACGGAGAGAAGTGTTGACCGAAGGAGCTCCAGCTGAGGACACGTGAAGGCGCTGGCTGAAGCAAAGGTCTTCGATGGTGGAGACGTGCGGCCGTTCTTGCTTTTGCAGATTTCCTTGCTTCGGTGGTGTGCAAGATGGGGTAGCTTCGGTGGGACGTGTGGATGTGCGACGCAGACTACAAACCGAAGCAGAGATGGGGGTCGAAGAGGGGTCAACGATGGAGCTTCTTCTGGTTTCGTTGTTGACCGAGCGTGGGCTGGCTGAAGACAAGAAGCGGTGGAGAATTCGGTGGACTCGGGCTTCGTGGAAGTCAGTCAACCAGGGCTTCGTCGGTCCGTTGTTGACCGAAGCAGAAGGAGGAGCGGGCAGGTGGCGCGGATGAGGGGCAGTTTCGCTGGAGATTGACCGGTGAAGATGGGAATTGATTTGTTGCCGACAAATCCCAGTGGAGGACGCGGCTTCGGTCTTCAGTGCAGCTGGTCTCTCGATCTTCAAGCAGCGGTAATGGAAAGCAAAAGGGAGGTTGTCGCACGAAGGAAAGTGAGAAGGGAGAGAGAAGTAGTTCACGGCAGCAAGATGGAGAGGATGAGGAAGAGTTGGGCTCCACTTGGTTGGATCTTTTGCAAAATATCTTCCAAAGGCCATTCTTACCATGCATTAATCTTGGCCATCCAAATGTCCTATATAACCTCCCAAGTGGTCCAATTTTGCTAGGCTAGAAGGGGCTACGAAATTGAGAGAGAGATGGCCTCAATTGGTTCTAAATCTCTCTTGATTTCATCTCAATTGATTTTCACAAATTCAATTGATCATTCATTGATCATCTCTGCATTTTTCCTCACTCAAGAATCCACCAAAAATCCAAACTGATACCAATGTTGCACACCCCATCTTGAGATTCGATTTTAACTAAGTTCGAATTAAATTTCAACTCCCATCTCTCCAAATTGAGGTCCAATTTTGATGTAGAAAAATCCCATTAATTTAGCCAATCTGAACTTCTGCCAAATTTCCGCGACGTCCAAACCCCATTTCCGTAAAAATCTCGCGACCTCCGAAAAATCTTCTGAGACTGAGTCAACATTCCTAAATTTATTGTGACACGGCCAAAACTTCAATTTCTGAAATCGGACTTGAATTGGCGGTTAATTTTCACTCGACGCGTTTTTAGCGTGACCTAGGCCACCGGGTAACTTTCAGAAATTTTTAAATGCAAATGACTCGTGGTCGATTTTCTTCGAGCCACTATGAACCCACTCGACTCATTGGCGACTCTCGATTGTCGTGAAAATCTCAAGGATCCAAATACGGACACAGGGTCCCAAAACAATAAGAAAATCAGTCTAGTGCCGGTCGACGAGAATTTTTCAATTTAGTGGTGTCACCCACGATTAGCCACACATCTCAATCGAACTAGCCTATCTCTGATTTCGAATCGATTTTATATTGTGCCATATTGACCTCTAAAGATGAACATGGTCGAGAAGCCGATTCCTGGTCGAATTCTCAAGTCTATTTGCCTTAAAATCTTTAATGATTTCCCCAGATAGTCTAGTTATCTCGAGAGTGATCAGCTCTGAGAATAACCCTATAGACGCGTCAATAAAATGCCCGATTTATTCAGTAGAAGACAGGGTTGAAAATTCTGGATGTCACACATACATCTCTCAATTTGGTCGATTAATAGTGATGTCCCAAAACGCATCGCCAACCCTTCATTTTAATATACACATGTGGAAGCATATGAAATCCCCAGACAATAAAACAATGGGATAGGAAAATAGAATTTCAAAATCGAACTTTGAAAACAATCACACTTATATACATTGCCAATCATAATGCAAATATATACAAGTTGAATTGTTAAGTCAGGTTTAAACTACTAGTTCCTCAAACAGGGTCTGCAAGATGGAATCGACTCTCATCAAAAGAGAATTGCCCTATGACTCACTAGTCCAATAGGATTGTCAATTCTTCAGGGTTCCCTTTTTACACTTCGAGCCTCTAGTCCTTCACCAATGCCATCTAAGGACATGAAAATGATTATTCAATAACCAATGAGACAACGTTTTAGCAAGTTCTACCCTCTAAGACTCGATTAGTGGGTCAATACACTTTAGAGGCTGCCTAAGCACAACACGGGTTAGAAGACTTACCTTGGCCTCAGATTCCACCTGCAATTCAATACAGTTCAAATAGGCACCCATTCACTCACCATAAATCAAATCATCAATCAATCAACCTAGTCGATTACATGTCAATTAGACCATTCCCCGGTCATTTCATTCAATTCTATCCATTCTCCAAGATAACCTATCGAGCTACTAAGCTAGTATATTATACAATTCATTCTCCGAGATGACACACTAAGTCACTGAGTCGCTATAATATATTATTCATTCTCCAAGATAACCTATTGAGTTACCGAGCTAGTATATTATAATATTCATTTTCCAATATGACGTATATGAAATAGTTAGTATAAGCACCTAGCGGGGGGGTGAATAGGTGTATAATAATTTTTCGTGATATGCAAACAGTATTAATCTAACAATAGAAAGGAAGTTCTCTTTTGATTAACAAAACGAATTACGATCAAAGTAAAGCAAAGAGTGGGGAAGAGAAAATTGAACACAAGGTTTATAGTGGTTCGGCTTATTCCAAGCCTACGTCCACTCTTCCGCACTGACAGCCCACCGGCTGGATTTCACTATGAACAAAAGAGATGTTACAGCAAAGTTCTCCCTTGATTCCACAGTGTAGATATTTTACCACACTTCCTCAAGGTTTCTCACGAATATAGACTCTCTTTTGAGTACAAGATTTCGCTCAAATGAATTGACTAAGAACAATGAGCTTCAGACTTTGGAATTCTTTTATTGTGGATAGCCCATCAATCCTGTTCGCCCATACAATCAGGATCTCTGTTTCATTAGTAGAACCTTCCAAGAATATTTCGCCAATCATCGGATCCTTAATCTCCGAATCAATCATGATCAAATAAAGGATTCCATTATGTCATATCTAGCCAAGAGATCTTCTCCAGTCGATAAGGTTACATCCTTAATGAAACATCCAGTTCTGGATAGCCTTTCTTCAACGGATTAGAGACTGTCAATGAGGATAGACTTTGAGTCTTGAGTCTGGGCTTCCAGAGGTCTTCTTCGTACTTTAAATAGCGAGTCTGCAAATCTTCGTGACTAGACGGATGGAAACGTTTTGTCAACTTCAAAACACTTCACGAATATTTCTCCAACAATCTCCCCCTTTTTGATGGTGACAAAACTTTTCTGATTTGGATAACTTTGACCTACAAAACATTACTTAAACAAATATGGATATCTTATAAAGATTAATGGCTTAATGAATGATAACACTAGAATCTACAACCACAGAAAATAGGTTAGTCTTGTATGTGATAAAGCCATCTATAAGATATCAATAGTAGTTAATATAAGCAGTCAAATCCAAATCCCAAATTTAGTCCACATCCAAACACAAAAGTAAAGTCAAACATCAAAGTAAACATCAATCCAAAAGTTCAAAAGGTGTGAGGTTCAAAGTTTTCAAATCTCGCATCTCTCCCCCTTTTTGTCAGCATAAAAAAAGGTTGAGATGGAAATGGAGTAGAGTCAAGAATGCTTGGGAACACGAACAAGTTGGAAATCTCCCATTGATTGAACGATGCCTTCCAGCCTTTTCAAGTCTTCCTTCAGTTGTGCAACATCCTCACCCTTAGCATTAGCCTGAATCTGAAGAGAGAGGGCTTGGATTTGATCATTCAAGGAACCCGAAGAAGCTTGACCTGCATTCTGCAAATTCTGAACTTCGCATCTCAAAGCATGTATCTGACCTCGCATTTCCAAGAGAACACCTTGAATTCTGCGAAAATCCGCTGAATTATTGGTCTGCGTACTGGCTTCGGCACGATCTGATGGAGTAAAGGCAGACGATGGCAGATCAGCATGATCACGCAGATTTGGCGATGAAACATCATGTCCTTCCTCAGGAAATTGAGAGGCATAAATGTCCTCTGGATCTGCTAGAGAGTGACTGACTCCTTCACTGGTAGTAGGATATGAGGACATTCCTCTTCTCTTGGTCTCCCCCTGTTTCCATGCCTTCAGGTGGAGAAGAGTGTTCCTCATGTTCTCCTTCCTCTTGATCTCTTTTCTCTTCTTCTTCTTTTTCAACTCTTTCCTTCTCAGCATCTCTTTCTTCAGCTTCTCTCTCCTCTGTTTCTTTCGCCACTGCTTCTTTCTCTTCTCTTTCTCTAGTTCTTTGTTCTGAGTCTTTCTCTGGAACAGAACGGCTCAGGTTTTTCAATGCCATTGCAGAAATGGTGATGTATTCCTCATCATCTTCATCCTCAACGATAAGAGCTCTTCTTTTCTTGGATGGAGCAACCATGGGCTCCTTCCCTTTTCTTTTTGCTGTAGAAGAGATTTGATGAGTTTTGACAGGAGTCTTCTCCTTGAATTTCTCCAACGCCTTGCTTAGTTCCTTCAGATGCATTTTAGTCACCATTTTCAGTCCTACCACCATATGATCACAAGATCAAGTACAGAGAATTTGTGGAGGCTGAATATTCAGATGTCTGAATAACTTCGTCACAAGACCTGGATAAGGAAGTTGACCTCTGTCCTTCACCACTGCTCTATACATGTGGAACATAACAGTGTGAGGAAGAGAAACATCAGTCTTTGAAGTCGATTTCAGTCTGAGGCAATTAATGACAATCTTGTGAAGCAGAATGTTAAACGCACTCATCCTCAAGTAGGAAATCTTTTCCTCTGTTCTTCTATCCTTAACAAGTTCCAATGTAGCACGAGCAATTGAGGCATTGATCGGTTGATATCTCCCTCTTTCAACCCCAATGACATCAGCCAACATATCTACATCCACCACATAGTCCTGATCTCGGACACTAAAAGAGAATCTATTCACATCCAAGAAACTAAGATTCGAATAGAAATAAGCAGTGATTTTAGCATAGGCTTCTGTAGAGTCATAACAGAACTGTTCAAGTTGAAGAAAATTGAATTTTTCCCTCAAATTAACATTCACAGCATCAAGGAAATCAAAATCCACACTCCTAGGGTTTATCACCCCACGCTTCAACAATTTGGAGTATAGAACCTTCTGTTCCTTTGATCTAAACAACTCTGTCCTTTTTCCTCGAATTTTCGCCACAACACCCATTCTTGGTTGAAATTAACTGTACAATTTATCATCATCATTCCCATCAATCAAATTAAATCCCCCAACACGTGGATCACTTGGGATATTTGCAAAGGTTTCTTCTGCCACCCCTTTAAGAGCAATTCCCAAACACTCCATTTTTCGCAAAAAGATGTACTCATTCCCATATCCCTTGTCTTTAAGAAACTCATCGATGTAGTTCAATGGAGTACCAATCCTCTTTAAAGCACGGTAAAGCTTATAAATAAAAGAGGGCCTTTGAATTCTTACAGGATCTGCGTCTTCAACGATTTCTTCCTCTTGTTGATGACCAACACCCTGTGGACTAGTTGGTGGAGAATGACGCTGCTAAGAATGTTGTGGGCTCTACTGCTGACTTGGAGACTCTTCTTCCTCGGTGAGATCGAAGTGTGTAGGCCCCTCACTCATTCGTCGTGGTCCCTTGCTTGCGATCCTCGAAGACTTTCTTGAAGACAATGTATTTCTCAGTCTTTGAAAGATTCCTTGCTTGACTTTCCCAAGAAAAATGACAACTTTTTCGAAGATTAAACAAGGGAGGAAGACAATAATGGAAAATTGGTGCTTTCTTAGGGTTTTTGGAGAGTAAAGCGAAGAGGAAACAACAATGCACAAACAGTTAAAAAAGAGAGGCATACGGAACGTCATAAAGGAAAGTAAAAAGGTGCATTTTAAAAAAATAACTGCCTTTTTCGAGATAATAGTCATTTTAAAAATAACTCCTTTTTCGAAAAGGAAACGTTGCAATAATCACGTCAATTAAAGTTAGCAATAATCAAACACGGTTGATGATCGTACCTTTTCAAGATGAGATTCGAGAGAGAGAATAACTTACAATCAAAGTCTTATTTGTTTGAGTCTGAGAATCTCTAGATTTTAACTTCTTCAAATCTCAAAATGTTGAGTCCGGAGTGAATGGCTTCAAATTGATTTTTCTCCAAAGGCTTTGTGAATATATCTCGCTAGTTGGTTCTTTAAGTCAACAAATTGAATCGAAATTTCTCCATTTTGAACATGGTCTCTAATGAAGTGATGTCGAATCTCTATATGCTTTGATCTTGAATGAAGAATTGGATTTTTGGTGAGATTGATTGCGCCGGTGTTGTTACAGTTAATCTCCGTGCATAAATCTTCAATTCTAAAGTCTCTTAGTTGTTGTTTTATCCACAGAATTTGTGAACAGCAACTTCCAAGAGCTACATACTCTGTTTCTGCTGTAGAAAGAGCTACTGTACTTTGCTTCCTTGAAAACCAAGACACTGTCCTGCCTCCAAGTAGTTGACAGGTACCCGAGGTGCTCATTCTATCAACTCTGCATCCGACTAGATCTACGTCTAAGTATCCAAGAAGAGTAAAGTCTCCCCTTTTAGGATACTAGAGACCAAGACTTGAAATTGAAGCAATGTATTTGATAATACGCTTTGCAGCACTTAAATGAGATTCTTTAGGGTCTGCTTGAAATCTGGCACAAATGCAAATACTAAACAAAATGTCAAGTCTAGAAGTAGTAAGATAAAGAAATGAGCCAATGATACTTCTGTATAGCTTCTGGTTGACTTTCTTTCCTCCTTCATTTTTGTCTATCTTCAAGGAACTTGACATTGGTATATCAGCCTTTTTGCAATTGTGCAGTCCAAACTTTTTGACAAGATCATTAGCATATTTTTCTAGATGAATAAAAGTTCATTCCTTCAGTTGTTTCACTTGAAGCCCGAGAAAGAAGGTTAACTCGCCCATCATACTCATTTCAAATTCATCCTGCATAGTCTTAGAGAATTTCTTGCATAGACTTTCATTAGGGGATTCAAATATAATATCATCGACATATATTTGAACTAGCACAAAACTTTTGCTTTCTCTTTTGATAAACGAGTAGTGTCTACTTTACCTTTTACAAAGCCGTTTTGAATCAAGAACTTACTCAACCTGTCGTACCAAGCTCGAGGTGCTTGTTTTAAACCATATAAGGCCTTTTTGAGTTTGAATACTGAGTCTGGTTTCCTTGGGTCTTCAAACCCAGGTGGTTGTTCCACTTAGACTTCCTCATGGATAAATCCATTTAGGAAAGCACTTTTGACGTCCATTTGGAATAACCTGAAATTCTTATGATAAGCAAATGCAAGTAATAAACGAATTGCTTCTAACCTTGTTACTGATGCGTAAGTCTCGTCATAGTCTATCCCTTCTTCTTGCGTATATCCCTTGGCGACGAGTCTTGCTTTGTTTCTTATGACCTTTCCTTTCTCGTCCATCTTGTTCCTGAAAACCCATTTAGCACCAATAATAGATTTACCTTTTGGTTTATGAGTTAACTCCCAAACATCATTAATGCTGAATTGCTTTAGTTCTTCTTGCATAGCTTCAATCCAGCTTTCATCAGACAAAGCTTCTTCTATGCTTTTGGGTTCTATTTCGAAATAAGAACCACAACCCTAGACTCTTCGCGCCTTTTGGATCTCGTGCGAATTCCTTCATTAATATCGCCAATGATAAGATCTTTGGGATGACTAGACTTATGCTTTTAGTTCCTGGTTAATTTGTCAGATTGATGATAACTTCCTTCACTTGAATCTTCAACAGTCATTTGTTGCTGGTCCTTCAAAGTCTGAGCTGCTTCTTGCGATTTAGACTTTGTAGAGTCTGGAGCAGGTTCAGGCTCTTCAAGATGAGTCTGAATAGATTCATTTTGTATAGAATCTTGGAATTTAACATTCATTGATTCTTTCACAGTTTGAGTCTTCTTGTTGTAGACTTTGTACGCTTTGCTTGTGGTTGAATATCCAAGGAAGATGCCTTCATCTGACTTTTCTTCAAACTTGCCAACTCGATCATTTGCATTTTTCAATATAAAGCATTTACATCCAAACACATGAAAGTATGAAACAATAGGCTTCTTTTCTTTGAATAATTCATAGGGAGTTTTTTTTAGAATGGGTCTTAGAAAAACTCTATTAATAATATAACATGCTTTAGAAACGCCGGCCCAAAAACGTGAAAAGATGTTGCTTTCAATTAGAAGAGTTATAGCCATTTCTTGAAGCGATCTATTCTTTCTTTCCACAACTCCATTTTGCTCTGGAGTATATGGAGAGGAGAACATATGCTGAAAACCAGATTCATCACAATATTTTATGATCTTGATTTTCAAATTCACCTCCATGATCTGTTCTTATACTTGAAACAACATATCCTTTTTCGTTTTGAACCTTTTTAGCAAATTTTTCAAAGTAAGAAAAAGTTTCAAACTTGCTAGGAAATACACCCAAGTAAATCGATAGTAGTCATCCACAATTATTAGGTAATATTTCTTACCTCCAATGCTCTGTGTTCTGGTTGATCCAAAGATATTCATATGCAGAAGCTGCAGTACACAGTTAGTGGAAACTTGATTTATTATTTTAAAGGAATTTCTTACCTGTTTTCCCAATATGCAAGGTGTACATAGATCAGACTTTTGGTATGAAAGATTGGGTAACCCACGAACAAGCTTCTTTGCTGAAATTTTAGCTATCTGCTTCATATTGATGTGCCCAAGCTTTCTGTAACATAGGTTCACTTTGTCTTGAATTAAAATTAGACATTGCGATTCATTTGATTTCACATCCAAGAGGTAGATATTTTCATGTCTTCGACCCATGAATGATTGAGTAGAATCTTTACTAGTTCCTGAACATATTCCCTTTTGAAAGTTGATTTTGAAACCGGTATCACACAAATTGGCCGACACGAGCAAATTGTAGTTGAGTCATTCAACTAAAGAAACATTGCTTATTGTGAGGTTTCCAATCTTTACAGCTCCAAATCCCACAATTATTCCTTAGCTATTTCCTCCAAATGAAACTTTTCCACCATTCACTTGAACAAGCTTTATGAAGCAATTTGAATCTCCTTGTCATATGTCTTGAGCATCCACTATCCGATACCATTTTATATTTTTCTGGATAGTGACCTGCATTTAAAAAAGAAACTCAAACTTTCTTTGGTATCCATATTTTCTTGGATCCATTGGTGTTAGTATGATATGCGGTTTTTACCCATACTTTCTTAACAGTTTCCAAACCATAGGACATTCTTTTTCAAAATGATATGCACTATTGCACTTTGAACATCGAGAGCATTGCGATCTACTGGTTTTACAAATATCCTTTTAAAATGATTTTTGTAAGCATCTCTTGTGGGTCTTTGCTTAATTCTTTCTTTCACTTTTGGAAAATCAATTAAAGGAATTGTTTCTGCAGTCATTCCCAAACCAGATTTATTGAAATAGGGTCTTTGAACAGAAAGAATTTTTTCCGAGTTTCTCGAGATCTTATAGAAAATCTTTTAGAAATATTTGAGATATCATTTTTTAATAATGCATTTTCTTTCAAAAGATTATCTTCACTTTCTCTAAGAGAAGAAACATTCATGTCTAAATGTTTCACCTTTTCTTTCAAAACATTTTCCTGTTGTTTTAGAGCAGAATTTTCTCTTTTGAGTTCGGAAATCTTTTTAAGAGAAGTTTTAAGACTAAAACACAACTCATCAATGTATTTAGAAACTTTAATAGGAATTTTGAAGTTACTCACCTCAAATTCACTGTCTGAATCTGAGTTTGTCTCGGAGTTTGAATCTGAATCCGATTGTGCCATCAGACATATATTGGCATAATCACCATCACTTTCTTCACACTCGTATCACTCCGGGTTTCGCTTTAAGAGCCTTACGATACTTTTTAGCTTTTCCTTTCTTCTTCCTCGAAGAAGACAGAGTTGGGTCGATGTGTCCCTTTTTCTTACATTCAAAGCGAGACTACATCTTTGTTTGATTCATCATCCTCAACGAGACTTAGTCTATTGCTTTTGAAAACTTTGTTTCTTTGAATTGAATCTTCTCCCTTTTCTGTTCAGCTTTCTGAATCTTCTTATCATGAGAGCAAGCTCCTTATCATCCATATCGTCTTTAGAATCTGTAATATCAGAATCATCATTGGATTTTAATGCAATGGATTTCTTACCTTTAGGGTCTTCGTCTTCATTGATTCGTTCCACTTCATAAGACTGAAGAGTCCCAACCAACTCATCAACAGACAATGGCATGATTCTTTAGGTCTCTCTGATTGAAGTCTTTATGTGATTCCAATCCTTAGAGAGTCCACGCAGTAGCTTGTTTACCTTCATGGGATCAGAAATTGGTTGACCTTGATTTTCAAGACCATTCACGATTTCTGTAAAACGACTAAACATGTTAGTTATAGATTCTCCTGATTTCATTTTGAAGGCTTCGTATTGACCGAGGAGAATGTTGATTCCGGTCTCTTTCACTCGATCGATTCCTTCATAGGTAATATGTAATCTATCCCAGACTTCTTTTGCTGTAACATAAGAAGATATTCTGTTATATTCAGTAGGTGATAAAGCACAATATAAAGAATAAATTGCTTTTGCATCAAGAGCTTGTCTCTTGATTATCTCTTCCTGAGTCATTTCACTATACTCAACAGTATCTTTTCATCTCTCTGAGACAGGTTCACCTTTAGGAATGATTCCTTTTTCTACAACGTCCCATTCCAGAGGATCCTTTGATCTTAGAAACGCCTTCATCTTGTTTTTCCATATGTTGTAATCCTTTCCATCAAAGTAAGGCGGTCTAGTATTGTTTTGCCCTTCTACCAGCCCTCGATCCAACATACTAGCCATGGATCTTTAACTCTGAAGTAAAACACTTCAAACAAAGTGAGTACACAGGCTCTGATACCAATTGAGATAGCTAGTATAAGCACTTAGAGAGGGCGTGAATAGGTGTATAATAAAATTTTGTGATATGCAAACAGTATTAATCTGACAATAGAAAGGAAGTTTTCTTTTGATTAACAAAACTAATTATGATCAAAGTAAAGTAAAGAGTGGGGAAGAGAAAATTGAACACAAGGTTTATAGTGGTTTGGCTTATTCCAAGCCTACGTCCACTCTTCCGCACTAACAGCCCATCGGCTGGATTTCACTATGAACAAAAGAGATGTTACAGCAAAGTTCTCCCTTGATTCAACAGTGTAGATATTCTACCACACTTACTCAAGGTTTCTCACGAATATAGACTCTCTTTTGAGTACAAGATTTCGCTCAAATGAATTGACTAAGAACAAGGAGCTTCAGACTTTGGAATTCTTCTATCGTGCACACTCTCGAACAACTAAAACGAGTTCCTTATATACTCCTTTATGCCATCATACCCGTTGGCACTTACCAAAGGAGTTCCTCCAATCTACTCATTGGACGGAATCAATTAGGAAGATCATTCGTGCTATTAAAGGAATATGTCGATAGCCCATCAATCCTGTTCGCCCATACAATCAGGATCTCGGTTTCCATAAGTAGAACTTTCCAAGAATATTTCACCAATCATCGGATCCTTAATCTCCGAATCAATCATGATCAAATAAAGGATTCCCTTATGTCATATCTAGCCAAGAGATTTTCTCCAGTCGATAAGGTTACATCCTTAATGAAACATCCAGTTCTCGATAGCCTTTCTTCAACGGATTAGAGGCTGTCAATGAGGATAGACTTTGAGTCTTGAGTCTGGGTGTCCAGAGGTCTTCAGACTTTAAATAGCAGAGTCTGCAAATCTTCAGACTAGACTGATAGAAACGTTTTGTCGGCTTCAAAACACTTCACGAAGATTTCTCCAACAGTATAGAGTTATCGAGTATATTCATCATAATGTACAGTCTCTAAGATGACATGTTGAGTCACCGAGCCATTATGGCATGTCGTCCATTCTCTAAGATGATCTATAGAATCACCAAGCCAACATTTCATACTGTCCATTCTTCAAGATGACCTATAGGGTCATCGAGCCGGTATACAAACAATTCTTTCTCAAGATGACCAGAGAGTCATCAAGCTACAATAGTATAACGTCCATTCTCCAGATGACATACGAATCATTAAGCTGTTATAGTATTTTTGTTCCGAAGACACCATCAATTTTACCATTTTCATCATATTTGATAAAAGTACACGCGTGTGGGCACATAGTCAGCCTTAGCCAAAATACAATAATTTCCTTTTTATTCACCCACTCCTTTCGGCAATACAAAAATAGATTTTTTTGTACGTAGACCGAAGCACGATAATTTTCTAATTAATTATCAAAATTAATTTAATTTAGGAATAAATCCTAAAATTACTAATAAATCAATTTAGCACGAACTAATGCTCAAATAAATAAACGGACTGTACCACGATAATCAACACAAAATTTCTATCGTCGGCTATCCTAGCCTAATTTCCGGAAAAATAAATAAATAATTAATTAATTACAAAAATTAATTATTAAATAGCAATAAATCCAATTTAGGCCCGTAATGCCTAATTGGACGCCAAGACGAGCCCGGAAAATTACCAAGACTTGTTCAATAAATAAAAGAGCTTGTCTACTTGCTAATTACACTAGCCATTTGCCTAACATGCATATGTAAATCCCTAATTTAATTACTCTAATATAATATATCCACCTAATTGTACTTAATTAAATCTAATCAACCCATAAGAATCATTAGCATACTAATGAGGGATTAATTAGCAAAACTCACTTGATTAGCGAGCCAAGCGAATTCAAATGTCGGAAACGTCGGAGGGGTCACTTTTCTCTAAAGCGGGCCTAAGTTTCAGGGTCAGGATCGACCTCAAATCGGGCCTTGAAGTTGCTATAATATCGATTAATTCAGCCATTGATTTGAGCGGTGGTGGAGGAGGCTTCGCTGGCGGCTGGCACGGCTAGACAGCAACCTAGAATGGTTGAAACAGCAAGCTGGACGGCGTTGAGGCGCAGCAAGGGATCGACAACACATAGGTGGCTCTCACAGGCGGACGACATGTGACAGCAACAAGCGGCGTTCTAGGCGGTTCAATGGTTTTGCTTGCTGTCTTCCTTGGCTATGATGTGCGAAATGGAGAGGTAGAGGGGATGAGAAGGCTGGTTGGCTTGTGGAGGAAGAAAGAAAAGATCTAGGGGACCAGAGGGCTCCACCACTTGCTTAATTTCCATTCAAATGTTCCCCTTAACCATCCTAGGCCAAGTGTGGTTCCTTGGCTATTATTAAGCCACCAATGCATGCCCAGCAACTCATGAGATAGTTCAAAATGCTAGGGGAAAGGGGGGCACACAAATTTATATGGTTTCCCCTCAAATTAGACACATAATCGCACTTGATTCCATAATAAATTCAATCAACCCTCTATTTCATTACCCATATATCCATCATGCTTCCCAAATTCACGATCAAAAATAAATCTCAGCATTTTCTGCATGAAAACGGTCTTATGCCGACTTTTTTCCAAAAATTCTCGGTTTGCAGAAAAATCTTTTGAGACTGAGTCGATGTTCCTAGAATTTATTATGACATGAGAGAATATTTAATTCCTAAAATCGGACTTGAATTTGCGGTTAATTTTCATTCAGCGTGTTTTTAGCGTGACCTAGGTTATTGGGTTGTTTTTGGAGATTTTTAGTGCAAATGACCCATGGTCGATTTTCTTCGAGTCATACTGAACCCACTCGACTCATTGGCGACTCTCGGTTATCATGAAAATCTCGATGACCCAAATACGGATACAAGGTACCAAAATAATAAGAAAATTAGTCTAGTGCCAGCCAACAAGAATTTTCCAATTTAGTGGTGTCACCCACGATTAGTCACGTATCTCTATCAAACCAGCCCATCTCTAATTTTAAATTGATTTTATACTGTGTTGTAATGACCTCTCAAGATGAACATGGTCGAGAAGTCAATTCTGTTGGAGAAAAATTATGTATTTCTGTTGAAACTGACAAAACATTTCCATCAGTCTAATATGAAGACTTGCAGACTCTTTAATCAAAGTCTGAAGACTGCCAAACCACTAGACCCAAGATCCAAAGTCTATTCTCATTGACAGTTTCTAGACCGTCGAAGAAGACTTATCTAGAATTGAGTATTTCTTTAAGGATTTGATTCTATTGACTAAAGAAGATCTCTCGGCTGGATAGCATTTCGGAATCTATTATTCGTTTTTATTCGAGTAATTTAGATCCGTTGATTGGCGAAGCATACTTGGAAGGTTTTACTTATGGAAACCTAGATCCTGATTGTATGGGCAAGCAGGATTGGTGGGCTATCGTCATATTCCTTAATTCGAGATCTCCCTAATTGATTATGTCTAACGGGTAGATTAGAAGAGCTCATTTAGAAAGTGCCAACAGGTAAGAAGGCAAAGAAGAGTATATAAGGAAGACGTTCTAGTTATTCGAGTGTGTGCACAATAGAAAAATTCCAAAGTCTGAAGTTTCTTGTTCTTTGCCAATTCAATTTTTGAGTGTAAACTTGTACTCAAAAGAGAGTTTATACATTTGTGAGATTTTAAGGAAGTGTAGCAAAGTCTCTACACTGTGGATTCAAAGATGTGATACTGTAACGACTCTTTTGATTCATAGTGAAATCCAACCGGTGGCCTGTTAGTGCGGGAGAGTGGATGTAGGCTTGGATTATGCTGAACCACTATAAACCTTATGTTCTTATTCTCTTCCTTAAACTCTTTTACTTTACTCGTAACTCTATTTAATTGTTAGAGTCTCATTTCTGTTTTAAAGTCTACTGTTAAACAGACTCAGGTTAAAAGTAAGGTTTTATATTATACTTCTCAAAAGTTTGTTTTCGCACCTATTCATCCCCTCTAAGTGCTCGTACTAGCATTCACAATTGGTATCAAAGCTTGTGTACTTAGTTAAATTGAAGTGTTTTTACTTCAGAGTTAATGATCCATGGCTAGTATGTTGGCTCTAGGTTTGGTTGAATGGCAAAGTAACATCAGTCTGCCTTACTTTGATGGGAAGGAATACAGTATGTGGAAAAACAAGATGAAGGCATTTCTAAGATCAACAGACCCTCTTGAATGGGTGTGGTAGACAAATGAATTATTCCTAAAACTACAACAGTCTCAGAAAGAGGAAAAGAAGCTATTGAGTCCAGCGAGATGACTCAAGAAGAGATAACCAAGAGACAAGCTCTTGATGCAAAAGTAATTTATTATTTATACTGTGCATTATCTCTTACTGAATATAACAAAATATCTTCCTGTGAAACAGCTAAAGAAGTTTGTGATAGATTGCACATCACCTACGAAGGAACTGATCGAGTGAAAGAAAGTAGAATTAATATTCTGCTCGGTCAATATGACGCATTCAATATGAAACCAAGAGAATCTATCACTGACATGTTTAGTCTTTTTACAGAAATCGTGAATGGTCTTAAGTATCAAGGCCAACCAATCTCTGGACCCATGAAGGTTAATAAGTTATTGCGTGAACTTTCCAAAGATTGGAATCATATAAAGACCTCAATAAGGGAGACACAAAGGATCATGCCACTCTCTATTGACGAATTTGTTGGCACTCTTCAGTCTTATGAAGTGGAGCAAATCAATGAAGATAAGGATCCCAAAGGTAAAAAATCTATTGCATTAAAATCTAATGATGATTCTGATATTATAGATTCAAAAGACGATATGGACGATGAAGAGCTTGATCCCACGATAAGAAAGTTCAGAAAAATGAACAAAAATGGAAGAAGATTCAATTGGAAGAAACAAAGTTCTCAAAAGTTTCAAAATAAATCAGTTGAGGATGATGAATCCAATAAAGATGTGATTTGGTTTGAATGTAACAAAAATGGACACATCAGACCTAACTGTCCCTTACTTAAGAAAAGGAAAGGAAAAGCTGAGAAATATAGAAAAGCTCTCAAAGCAGAAACTTGGAGTAATACCAAGTGTGAAGAGAGTGATGATGATTGTGCTAATATTTGTCTAATGGTACAATCAGAATCAGATTCGGACTCTAAGATAGACTCAGACTTAGATAGTGAAATCGAGGTAAGTAATTTAAAAATTCCTACTAAAGTCTCTAAATATATTGATGAATTATGTTTTAGTCTCAAAACCTCTCTCAAGAGGATTTCCGAACTAAAAAAGAGAAAATTCTGCATTGAAGCAATAGGAGATTATTTGGAAAGAAAATGTCAAAATTTAGATAAAAATGTTATTACTTTGAAAGAAAATACAGACTCTCTTTCAAAAGAAAATGCACTTTTGAAAAATGATATTTCAAGTGTTTCAAAAAGGTTTTTTTATTTATTTATAGAATTTGAGAAATTAGAAAATATTATTTCAGCACAAAGACCTTACTTTAACAAATCAGGTTTGGGAATGACTGCTGAAATCATTCCTCTAATTGATTTTTCAAAAGTAAATGAAAGAATTAAACAAAGGCCTACAAAAGATTTTTATAGAAATCATTTCCAAAAAGTTTTTGCAAAACCTGTAGGCCACAGTGTTCTTAAATATTCTAAATGCAACAGCTAAGAACATTTTGAGAAAGAATGTCCTATGGTTTGAAAACCCGTTAAGAAGGTTTGGGCAAAGACCGTATATTGCACTAACTCCATTGGACCCAAGAAAGTATAGGTACCAAAGATAGCTTGAGTTTCTTTTTTAAATGCAGGTCATTATCAAGAAAAATGTTAAATGATACTTGGATAGTTGATGCTCAAAACATATGACAGGAGACTCAAGTTGTTTCATAAAGCTTATGCAAGTTAATGGTGGAAAAGTTTCTTTTGGAAGAAATAGCAAAGGCAAAATTGTGGGATATGAAACCGTAAAGATTGGAAGTCTCACAATCAGTAACATTTCCTTAGTGGAAGGACTTAACTACAACTTGATGAGTATCAACCAACTGTGCGACACAGGTTACAAAATCAACTTTCAAGAAGGAATATGTTCAGGAACTAATAAAGACTCCTCTCAGACATTCACATGGCGAAGACATGGGAATATATATCTCTTGGATATTAAACCAGAAAAATCCCAATATCTAATTTTAATTCAAGAGGAAGCTAATCTTTGGCATAGAAAACTTGGTCACATCAATATGAAGCAAGTAGCCAAGATCTCAGCAAAAAAGCTTGTTCATGGACTACCAAATCTGACATACCAAAAATCCGATCTATGCACATCATGTGTATTGGGAAAACATGTTATAAACTCTTTTAAACCAATAAATCAAGTTTTCACTAATCGTATGCTGCAGCTCTTGCATATGGATCTCTTTGGACGAACCAGAACCTAGAGCATTAGAGGTAAGAAATATTGCCTAACAATAGTAGATGATTATTCATGATTCACTTGGGTATATTTCCTAGCAAGTAAGTCTGAAACCTTTTCTTATTTTATAAAATTTGCTAAGAAAGTTCAAAATGAGAAAGGGTATGTTATTTCAAGTATACGAATAGATCATGGAGGTGAGTTTGAAAATCAAGATTTTGCTAAATTCTGTGATGAATCTAGTTTTCAGCATGTGTTCTCCTCACCATACATTCCAGAACAAAATTGAGTTGTGGAAATGAAAAATAGATCGTTGCAAAAAATGGCTAGAGCTTTATTAATTAAAAGTAACATTTCTTTTCGTTTTTAGGCTGAAGTAGTTTTACATCGTGTTATATTATTAATAGAGTCTTCTTAAGGCCTATTCTGGAGAAAACTCCTTATGAGTTGTTTAAATGAAAGAAGCCAATTGTTTCCTATTTTCATGTGTTTGGATGCAAATGTTTTATATTGAAAAATGCAAATGATCGAGTTGGTAAGTTTGAAGAAAAATCAGACGAAGGCATCTTCTCTAAATATTCAACCACCAGCAAACCTTACAAAGTATACAACAAAAAGACTTAACTGTGGAGGAATCGATGAATGTCAAATTTCAAGACTTTATACAAAATCAATCGATTCAGACTCAACCTGAACAATATGAACCTGCTCCAGACTCTACAAAGTCTAAATCTCAAGAAGTAGCTCAGACTTCAGAGGACCGGCAACAAATGATCGTTGAAGAATCAAATGAAGAAAAAGATCAACAGTCTGACAAACCAACCAGCAACTAGAAGCACAAGTCCAGTCATTCCAAAGAACTCGTTATTGGTGACATTAATGAAGGAATTCGTACAATATTCAAAAGGCGTGAAGAGTCTAGTGTTGTGGCTCTTATTTATGAAATAGAACCCAAGAGCATAGAATAAGTTTTAACTGATGAAAGCTGGATTGAAGTTATGTAAGAAGAACTCAGGCAATTCAGTATTAATGATGACTGTGAATTGACTCCTAAACCAAAAGGCAAATCTATCATTGGAGCTAAATGGGTTTTTAGGAACAAGATGAATGAAAAAGGAAAAGTCATAAGGAATAAAGCAAGAGTTGTGGCCAAAGGATATACGTAAGAATAAGGGATAGACTATGATGAGACTTACGCACTAGTAGCAAGGTTAAAAGCAATTAGATTATTACTTGCTTTTGCCTGATATAAGAATTTCAGGTTATTCCAAATGGACGTTAAAAGCACTTTCCTAAATGGATTTATCCAAGAGGAAGTCTATAAGGAACAACCTCCTGGTTTTGAAGACTCAAGGAAACCAGACTCTGTATTCAGACTGAAAAAGGTGCTATACGGTTTGAAGCAAGCACCTCGAGCTTGGTATGATAGATTAAGTAAGTTTTTAATCCAAAATGGCTTTGTTAAAGGTAAGGTAGATACTACATTGTTTATCAAAAGAGAAAGCAAAAAATTTTTACTTGTTTAAATTTATGTTGATGATATTATTTTTAGATCACCTAACAAAAATATGTGTAAGAAATTCTCTAAGACTATGCAGGATGAGTTTGAAATGAGCATGATGGGTGAACTATCTTTCTTTCTCGGACTTCAAGTAAAACAATTGAAGGAAAGAATTTTCATTCACCAAGAAAAATATGTTAAAGAACTTGTTAAAAAGTTTGGCTTGGAGAATTGCAAAAAGACTGATATACCAATGTCAAGTTCCTTGAAACTGGACAAAGATGAATGAGGAAAGAAAATTGACCAGAAGTTATACAGGAGTATCATTGGTTCACTTCTTTATCTTACTGCTTCTAGACCTGACATTTTGTTTAGTGTTTGTATTTGTGCCAATATCAATCATATCTCAAAGAATCTCATTTAAGTGCTGCAAAACGCATAATCAAATACATTGCATCAACCTCTGATTTAGGTCTCTGGTATCCTAAAGAATGAGACTTTACTCTCTTTGGATATTCAGACGCAGACTTAGCATGATGCAGAATTGATAGAAAGAGCGCCTTGGGCACTTGTCAATTACTTAGGAACAGGACAGTGTCTTGGTTTTCAAGAAAGCAAAATATTGTAGCTCTTTCAACAATAGAAGCAGAATATGTGGCTCTTGGAAGTTGTTGTTCACAAATTTTGTGGATAAAGCAATAGCTAAGAGACTTTGGAATTGAAGACTCATGCACTGAGATCAAATGTGACAACACCAACACGATTAATCTCACAAAGAATCCAATTCTTCATTCAAGAGCAAAGCATATAGAGATTCGACATCATTTTGTTAGAGACCATGTTCAAAATGGAGAAGTCTTGATTCAATTCATAGACTCAAAGAATCAGTTAACATATATTTTTGCAAAGTCACTGGAGAAAAGTCAATTTGAGCTTATTTGTTCTAGACTCAATATCTTAAAGTCTGAAGAAGTTCAAACTCAAGGGTAAAAGTCTAAAGATATTTAGACTCAGAAGATCAAGATTCAAGACTGTAAGTTATTTCTGTTTTTAGAAATTTATCTCACGGATAAAATCTTGAAAATGTATGTTCATCTATTAATCTATAATTGATTGATGTTATCTTCCCCAGTTTTCGTGATTATTGCAATCATTCATTTTCGAAAAAGAAGTTGTCTTTTGAAATGACAATTATATATTTTTTCAAAAATGCAGTTATTTTTTGAAAAGGCATTTTCTATTTTTCCTTTTACGTCGTTCCGTATACTTCTTTTCAATTGCCTTATATATTGATCATCTTCCTCACAAACCCTAAAAGCATAGAACATCACTTTCTTACTTTTACTCTCTAGTTTAATCTTCAAAGTTCTCATCTTTTTCGTGAATCGAGTTTGGAATCTCTCAAAGACTGTGAGAATGGCTTCCCAAAGAAAGTCTTCAAGGATCGCGAACATGGGACCACAACACATGCATGAGGGTCCTACACATTTTTTTTTTTTTTGGTAACCCAGGGAACCTCCGCTCTGCCGCTTCGCGGCGGAGAGTAAACCCTGGAGCGCCGGGGCCCCCACCGCTGACCCCGTACGCGGGTAAGTCGCGCGTTGAGCTTGATCGTCCAGGAAGAAGAATCTCCAAGACACACATTTTGACCTCATCAAGGAAGAAGAATCCCCAAGAATATTCTCAACCGCGTCAATTTCCTCAAGCTAGACCTCAGGGTATTGATCATAAAGCGGAGGAAGAAATCATTGAAGGCGCAAAACCCGTAAGATCTCAAAAGCCCGCTTTTATCTTTAAACTTTACTTTGCCTTGAAGAAGGGAGGCACTTCCTTAAACTACATTGATGATTTTTTGAAAGAGAAAGGGTATCAAAATGAAACCCACTTTTTGTGAACAATGGAATGATTGGGAGTTGCTCCTGCGGGGTTGGCGGAACGAGCATTTGCGGATATTCAAAGCGATCCACGTGTTGGAGGTTTTAGTCAACTTGATGGGAATGATGATGACAAAATGTACACTCATTTTAAGCCTAGAATGGGTGTTGGGGCGAATATTCGAAGCAAAAGGACAAATTTGTTTCGCTCGGATGAACATAAGCGACTTTACTCTAAGTTGCTAAAGCGAGGGGTGATCAACCCAAGAAGTGGGGACTTTGATTTTATTGATTCTCTGAATGTGAAGCTACGAGAGAAATTCACTCTTCTTCAACTTGAACAATTTTGCTCTGAATCAACGGTGGCTCATCTAGAACTTACTGCGTACTTATATTCTAATATAAGTTTATTGGATATGAATAGATTTTCTTTTAGTGTTCGAGACCAGGACTATATCGTTGATATGGACACATTGGCGGATGTGATTAGAGTATAGCAAGGGGCATTCCAATTAATTAGTGTGTCTGTTGGTCGTGCGACGGTAGAGCTTGTTCGAGATGGAATGGCTGAAGGATGAATTTCGTACTTGAGGATGAATGCCTCAAATATTTTGCTTCACAAGATTGTGATCAATTGCCTTAGACCCAAATCGACTTCGAAGACCGACGTCTCCAACTCAAAAGCAAAGCTGATGTATGCTATCAACGCTAGCAAGAAGTTCTCTTTGCCTCACACAATTATGTTTCACATGTATAGAACGATGGTGAAAGACAAAAGCCAACTTCCTTACTCAACGCTTGTTACAAAGCTATTCAGACATTTGAATGTTCAGCCTCCAAAGATTCTATGTGTTCGTACCTGTGAACAAATGGTGGTGGGAATGAAAATGGTTGCAAAAATGCATCTGAATGAGCTTAACAAATCTTTGGAGCGATTTAAGGATAAAACCCTATCAAGACTCACCAAGTTTCTTTAGCTGCAAAACGGAAAGGGAATGAGCCATTGACTGCTTCATCCATAAAAAGAAGAGCACTCATCTTGGAGGATGAAGAAGATGAGGATGATATCACCATTTCCACTCTTGCATTGAGAAACCTACAACGTTCTGTTCCAGAGACAGAGGAGAGAGAGGATCAAGACAAAGAAGAAGAAGAGCAAAGGAGTGGAGAGAGAGAATCGATGAGAAAAGAAGCAAAGGAAGAAAAGATTGCAGAAGAAGAAGAGGGCAGAGGTGAACAAAAAGAAACAGAGCATAAAGAGTACTTCTCACCGCCTGAAGGCAATGAAACATGGGGAGTTGTTGAGAAAAGAGGTACCTCTTCAATGACTTTTACTAGTGAAGATGTTAGCCATTCACTTGTAGATCCAGAAGACATCTATGCCTCTCAATTTCCTGAGGAAGGTCATGAGGTTTCAACGCCAAATCTGGGTGCTCATACTGACTTTCCATCATCTGTCAATACTCCTACTGATCATGTAGAGGCAAGCACTCAAACTGATACCTCAGCAAACTTTCGACGACTGCTTGATATTCTTATGGAGATGCGAGACTAGATTTATGCCCCAGGATGCGAAGTTCAGAACTTGCAGAATGCCGAACAAGCCTCTTCAGTTTCTTTGCATGATCAAATTCATGCCCTTGCTTTTCAAGTTAAAGCTAATGCCAAGGATCAAGAATTGGCTCAACTGAAGGAGGACTTGAAAAAGCTGGAAGGGATTGTCCAGTTGATGGGAGATTTCTAGCTTGTTCACATTCCAAAGTAATTCTAATTCCATTCTCTTTTCGTCTCTACCTTTTTAATTTTGACAAAAAGGGAAAGATGGTGTAGATTTGAGATTTGACTCTTGCTTGACTTGACTTTTGAATGACTTTACTTTTGTTTGGATGTTTGGTTATGAATGGATTTGGATTTGGATTGTTTGATCATTTAAATATTTACAAAGGACTAACTTACTTATTTCTTGTGGATGCAGATTTAATGTTATCTTTACTAAGCTAGTTATCTTTTGTGAGATATCCATGTTTGCTTGAGTATTGTCTTGCAGGTTAAAAATATCCAAATCCACAGGAAAGTTTTGTCACCATCAAAAAGGGGGAGATTGTTGGAGAAAACTTTCGTATTTATTTTGAAGCTGACAAAACATTTCCATCAGTTTAGTCTGTAGACTTGTAGACTTCTTCATCAAAGTCTGAAGACTGCCGAACCACCAGACTCAAGATCCAAAGTCTATCATCATTGACAGTTTCTAGACCGTCGAAGAAGACTTATCCAGAATTGAGTATTTTTTTTAAGGATTTGATTATATCGACTAAAGAAAATCTCTTGACTAGATATAGCATCTTGGAATCAATTATTCATTTTTATTCGGATAATTTAGATCCGCTGATTGGCGAAGCATACTTGAAGGGTTTTACTTATGGAAACCTAGATCTTGATTGTATGAGCGAGCAAAATTGGTGAGCTATCGTCATATTCCTTAAATAGCTCGAGATCTCCCTAATTGATTCTATCCAATGGGTAGATTAGAAGAGCTCGTTTGGAAAGTGCCAACGAGTATGAAAGCATGGAGGAGTATATAAGGAAGATGTTCTAGTTTTTCAAGTGTGTGCGTGATAGAAAAATTCCAACTCTGAAACTTCTTGTTCTTTACCAATTCAATTGTTGAGCGTAAATTTGTACTCAAAAGATAGTTTATACATTTGTGAGACATTGAGGAAGTGTAGCAGAGTCTCTATACTGTGGATTCAAGGACGTGATACTGTAACGACTCTTTTGATTCATAGTGAAATCCAGCCGATGGGCTGTCAGTGCGGGAGAGTGGACTAAGGTTGGATTAAGCCGAACCACTATAAACCTTGTGTTTTTATTCTCTTCCTTAAACTCTTTTACTTTACTCGTAACTCTATTTAATTGTTAGAGTCTCATTTTGAGATAGCTAGTATAATCACCTAGAGGGGAGGTGAATAGGTGCACAAACAATTTATCGAGATACAGAAGCGATTCTTGGCAACCGATAGAAAGAAAGTTCTCTATTGATTAACAAAATGAAGTACGATCAAAGTAATGAGATTAAGGAAGAGAAAATTGAACACAAGGTTTATAGTGGTTCGGCTTATTTCAAGCCTACATCCACTCTTCCGCACTGATAGCCCACCGGCTAGATTTCACTATGAACAAAAGAGAAGTTACAGCATAGCTTTTCCTTGATTCCACAGTGTAGATGTCCTACCACACCTCCTCAAGGTTTTTTACAAATATAGACTCTCTTTTGTATACAAGTATTCGCTCAAAGGAATTGTCTAAACAACAAGGAGCTTCAGACTTTGGAATTCTTCTATCGCGCACTCTCCAACAACTTAGAACGTATTCCTTATATACTTCTTTATTCCATCATACCTGTTGGCACTTACCAAAGGAATTCCTCCAATCTATCCGTTGGACGGAATCAATTAAGAAGATTATTCCAGCTATTAAAGGAACGTGTCGATAGCCCATCAATCCTGTTTGCCCATACAATCAGGATCCCGGTTTCCATAAGTAGAACCTTCCAAGAATATTTAGGCAATCATCGGTTCCTTAATCTTCGAGTCAATCTCGATCAATCAAAGGATTCTGTTGTGTCTTTTCTAGCCAAGAGATCTTCTTCAGTTGATAAGGTCATATCATTAATGAAACATCCAATTTTGGATAACCTTTCTTCAACGGATTAGAGACTGTCAATGAGGATAGACTTTGAGTCTTGAATCTGGCTATCCAGAGGTCTTCAGACTTTAAATAGCAAAGTCTGCAAGCCTTCAGACTAGACTTATGGAAACGTTTTGTCAGCTTCAAAACACTTCAAGAAGATTTCTCCAACAATATCCCTCTTTTTGATGGTGACAAAACTTTCCTGCAGATTTGGACAACTTTGACCTATAAAACATTTCTCAAACACATATGCATATCTTATAGAGATAAATGGCTAAATGAATAACACTAGAATCTGCAACCACAGAAAATAGGTTAGTCTAATATGTGATAAAGCCATCCATAAGATATCAATAATAGTCAATAGAAGCAGTCAAGTCCAAGTCTAGTTCAGTTCTCATCCAGACACAAAAACAAAGTCTAACAGATCAAAACAATCCAACAAAATCCAACAAACAGTCCAACAACCCATACGATTAAAAGTCAAATTGTTCAAGTTCAAATCTTGCATCTCTCTCCCTTTTTGTCAGCATTAAAAAGGTTGAGATGAAAATGGAATAAAGTCAAGATTGCTTGGGAACACGGACAAGCTGAAAATCTCCCATAGACTGAACGATGCCTTCCAGCCTTTTCAAGTCTTCCTTCAGTTGTGCAATCTCCTCACCTTTGGCATTCGCTTGAGTCTGAACAGAGAGGGTTTGGATTTTATCATTCAAAGAACATGAAGAAACTTGACCCGCAGTTTGTAAGTTTTGAACCTCGCATCCCAAAGCATAAATTTGACCTTGCATCTCCAAGAGAATATCCATGATTCTGCGAAAATCTGCTGTATTATCAGTCTGAGTACTTGCTTCGGCTCGATCTGATGGAGTAAATGCAGACGATGGTAAATCAGCATAATCTCGCAGGTTTGGCGATGAAATTTCATGACCTTCCTCTGGAAAGTGAGAGGCATAAATGTCCTTTGAGTTTGCAGGAGAGCGACTAATGCCTTCACTTGCATCAGGATATGAGGACTTCCCTTCTTTTTCTTGATCTCCCCCTGTTTCCATGCCTTCAGGTGGAGAAGAGTGTTCCTCAAGTTCTCCTTCTTCTCTTTTTTCTTCTTCTTCTTTCTCATCTCTTTCCTTTTTAGCTTCTCTTTCTTCTTCTTCCTTGTCCTCTGCTTCTTTCGTCTTTTGTTCTGGTTCTTTCTCTAGAACAGGACGACTTAAATTCTTCAAAGCCATTGCAGAGATGGTGAGATTTTCATCATCATCTTCATCTTCAACAATAAGAGCTCTTCTTTTCAGTTTTGAAGCAACCAAGGGCTCATTTCCTTTTTGTTTTGATGAAGAAGAGGGTTGATGAGCTTTGACTAGAGTCTTCTCCTTGAATTTCTCCAACGCCCTGTTCAATTCCTTCAGACGCATCTTGGTCACCATTTTCAGTCCTACCACCATATGATCACACGATCGAACACAAAAAATTTGCGGAGGCTGAATATTCAAATGTCTGAATAACTTCGTCACAAGACTTAGGTAAGGAAGTTGGCCTCTATCTTTCATCATGGCTCTATACATGTGGAACATAACGGTGTGAGGAAGAGAAAACATTTTCCCAGTGAGGATGGCATACATTAGCTTTGCCTCTGAACTTGAAGCATCAGTCTTGGAAGTTGATTTTGGTCGGAGGCAATTGATCACAATCTTGTGAAGCAAGATGTTGAATGCACTCATCCTTAAGTAGGAAATCTTTTCCTCTGTTCTTCTGTCCTTAACAAGTTCCAATGTAGCACGAGCAATAGAAACTTTAACCGGTTGATATCTTCCTCTCTCAACTCCTAACACATCTGCCAGCATATCCATATCCACAACATAGTCTTGATCTTTGACATTGAAAGAGAATGTATTCGCATCCAAAAAGCTAAGATTTGAATAGAAATATGTGGTTAGTTCAGCATAGGCCTCTGTAGTGTCGGAGCAGAACTTTTCAAGTTGAAGATAGCCGAACTTTTCCCTCAAGTTCACATTTACAGCATCCAGAAAGTCAAAATCCACACTCCTAGGGTTTATCACCCCACGCTTCAGCAATTTTGAGTACAAATCCTTCTGTTCCTTTGATCTGAACAAGTATCCCCTTTTTCCTCGATTTTCAACCGCAATACCCATTCTCGGTTGAAATTGGCTGTACAATTTATCATCATCATTCCCATCTACAGGATTCACTCCCCAATCACGAGGATCACTTAGGATATTCACAAGGGTTTCTTCTGCCACCCCTTTACGAGCAATTCCCATACTTTCCATTTTTCGCAAAAAGATATATTCATTTCTATACCCTTTGTCTTTAAGAAAATCATCGACATACTTCAAAGGAGTATGAGTCCCTTTTAAAACACGATACAACTTATAAATAAAAGCGTGCTTTTGAACTCTTACAGGGTCTGCATCCTCGATGATTTCTTCCTCTTGTTGATGTTCAACGCCTTGAGGACTAGATGGAGGAGAGTGACGCTGCTGAGAATGTTGTGGGCTCTGTTGCTGATCTGCAGATACTTCTTCTTCGGTGAGGTCGAAGTGCGTAGGCACCTCACTCATTCGCCGAGGTCCCCTACTTGCGATTCTCAAAGACTTTTTTGAGGACGACATCTTTCTCAATTTTTGGAAGATTCCTTGCTTGACTTTCCCAAAAAAGATGACAACTTTTTCGAAGATTAAACAAGGAAGAAAAACGGGAATGGAAGATCTATGCTTTCTAAGGTTTTTGAGAGTAAAGTGGAGAGCAATCAACAGTGCACGATCGGTTAAAAGGGAGATAAACGAACTGTCACAAAGGAAAATAAAAATATGCCTTTTCAGAATAACCGTCATTTTTCCGCGAAAATAGTCATTTCAAAAATAACTTCCTTTTCGAAAAGGAAACGATACAATAATTACACCGATTAAATATAGCAATTTAAACACAGTCCGACGGTCGTACCTCTTCAAGATAAGATTCGAGAGAGAGAGAGAGACTAACTTACAGTTAAAGTTTTGTATGTCTGAGTCTGAGAGTCATTAGACTTTGATTTCCTCATACCTTAAAATGTTGAGTCTGGAACGGATAGTTTCAAATTGATTTTTCTCCAAAAGCTTTGTGAATATATCCGCCAGTTGGTTCTTTGAGTCAACAAATTGAATTGAAACATCTCCATTTTGAACATAATCTCTAATAAAGTGATGTCGAATCTCTATATGCTTTGCTCTTGAGTGGAGAATTGGATTTTTGGTGAGGTTTATAGCACTGGTGTTGCCGCAATTAATCTCTGTGCATGAGTCTTCAATTCCAAAGTCTCTTAGCTGTTGTTTTTTCCAGAGAATTTGCGAACAACGACTTCTGAGAGCTATATACTCTGCTTCTGTTGTAGAGAGAGCTACTGCACTTTGCTTTCTTGAAAACCAAGACACCATCCCGCCTCCAAGTAGTTGACAAGTACCCGATGTGCTCTTTCTATCGACTCGCATCCAAAGAACTTCTGCGTACGAATATCCAAGAAGAGTAAAGTCTCCCCTTTTTGGATACCGAGACCAAAGCTTGAAGTTGATGAAATATATTTGATAATACGCTTTGCTGCATTTAAATGAGATTCTTTTGGGTCGATTGAAATCTGGCACAAATGCAAACACTAAACAGAATGTCGGTCTAGAAGCGATAAGATAAAAAGTGATTCGATGATACTCCTGTATAACTTTTGGTCGACTTTCTTTCCTCCTTCATCTTTGTCTATCTTCAAGGAACTTAACATTGGTATGTCAGCCTTTTTGCAATTGTCCAGTCCAAACTTTTTGACAAGATCATTTGCATATTTTTCTTGATGAATGAAAGTTCCTTCCTTCAGTTGTTTCACTTGAAGCCCGAGAAAGAAGGTTAACTCACCCATCATGCTCATTTCAAATTCATCCTGCATAGTTTTAGAGAATTTCTTGCACAGACTTTCATTAGAAGATCCAAAAATAATATCATCCACATATATTTGAATAAGTAAAAAGCTTTTGTTTTCCTTTTTGATAAATAGTGTAGTATCTACTTTACCTTTGACAAAACCATTATGTATTAAGAACTTACTTAGTCTGTCGTACGAAGCTCGGGGTGCTTGTTTTAAGCCATATAAGGCCTTTTTGAGTCTGAATACTGAGTTTGGTTTCCTTGAGTCTTCAAACCTAGGTGGTGTTCCACATAGACTTCCTCATGGATGAATCCATTAAGGAAGGCACTTTTGACATCCATTTGGAATAACCTGAAATTTTTATGACAAGCAAATGCAAGTAATAAACGAATTGCTTCTAACCTTGCTACTGGTGCGTAAGTCTCGTCATAGTCTATCCCTTCTTTTTGCGTGTATCCCTTGGCCACGAGTCTTGCTTTGTTTCTTACGACCTTTCCTTTCTTGTCCATCTTGTTTCTGAAAACCCATTTAGCTCCAATAACTGATTTACCTTTCGATTTTGGAGTCAATTCCCAGACATCATTGATACTGAATTGCCTTAGCTCTTCTTGCATGGCTTCAATCCAGCTTTCATAAGATAAAGCTTCATCTATGCTTTTGGGTTCTATTTCAGAAATAAGAGCCACAGCATTAGACTCTTCTCGCCTTTTGTATCTTGTGCGAATTCCTTCATTGATGTCGCCAATACTAAGATCTTTGGGATGACTGGACTTATGTTTCCAGTTGCTTGTTGATTTATCATATTGATGGTCACTTCCTTCACTTGAATCTTCAACAGTCACTTGTGGCTTATCCTTCAAAGTCTGAGCTGCTTCTTGAGATTTAGACTTTGTAGAGTCTGGAGCAGGTTCAATCTCTTCAAGATGAGTCTGAATAGATTCATTTTGTATAGAATCTTGGAATTTAACATTCATTGATTCTTCCACAGTTTGAGTCTTCTTGTTGTAGACTCTATACGCTTTGCTTGTAGTTGAATATCCAAGGAATATACCTTCATCTGACTTTTCTTCAAACTTACCAATTCGATCATTTGCATCTTTCAATATGAAACATTTGCATCCGGATACATGAAAATATGAAACAATGGGCTTCTTTTCTTTGAATAATTCATAGGGGATTTTTTCTAGAATAGGCCTTAGAAAAACTCTATTGATAATATAACATGATGTTGAAACGCTTGACCCAAAAATGTAAAGAGATATTGCTTTCAATTAAAAGAGTTCTAGCCATTTCTTGAAGAGATTTATTCTTCCTTTCAATGACTCCGTTTTGCTCGGGTATATGGGGAGAAAAACAAATGTTGAAAACCAGATTCATCACAAAATTTTGCAAAATCTTGATTTTCAAATTCGCCTCCGTGGTCTGTTTTTATACTTGAAATGACATACCCCTTTTCATTTTGAACCTTCTTAGCAAATCTTTCAAAGTAAGAGAAAGTTTCAGACTTACTTGCCAAGAAATATACCCAAGTAAATCGTGAGTAGTCATCCACAATTACTAGGCGATATTTCTTACCTCCAATGCTCTGCGTTCTTGTTGGTTCGAAGAGATCCATATGCAGAAGCTGCAGTACACGGTTAATGAAAACTTGATTTATTGGTTTAAATGAATTTCTTACCTGTTTTCCCAATATACATGGTGTACATAGATCAGACTTTTGGTATGATAAATTGGGTAGACCACGGACAAGCTTCTTTGCTGAGATTTTGGCTATCTACTTCATGTTGATATGCCCAAGCTTTTTGTGCCATAAGTTCGCTTCATCTTGGATTGAGATTAGACATTGCGATCCATCTGGTTTCACGTCTAAGAGGTAGATATTCCCATGTCTTCGACCCATGAATGACTGAGTAGAGTCTTTACTGGTTCCTGAACAAATATCCTCTTGAAAGTTGATTTTAAAACCGGCATCACACAGCTGACTGACGCTAAGCAGATTATAGTTTAGCCCTTCAACTAAAGAAACATTGCTTATTATGAGATTCCCAATCTTCACAGTTCCAAATCCCACTATTTTTCCTTTGCTGTTTCCTCCAAATGAGACTTTTCCACCATTCACTTGAACAAGCTTTGTGAAACAATTTGAATCTCCTGGCATGTGTCTCGAGCATCCACTTTCCAGATACCATTTCACTTTTTTCTTGATAGTGACCTGCATTTAAAAAGAAACTCAAGCTTTCTTTGGTACCAATATTTTCTTGGGTCCTTTTGAGTTAGTCTGATATACGGTTTTTGCCCAGACTTTATTGACAGGTCTCCAAACCATAGGACATTCTTTCTCAAAATGATCTGCACTATTGCATTTTGAACATCTAAGAGCATTACGACCTACTAGTTTTACAAAGGTCCTTTCAAAATGGTTTTTGTAGGCATTTCTTGTGGGTCTTTGTTTAATTCTTTCTTTTACTTTTGGAAAATCGATTAAAGGAATGGTTTTAGCGAGTCATTCCTAAACCAGATTTATTGAAATAAGGTCTTTAAACAGAAAGTATTTTCTCTAATTTTTCAGATCCTAGAGAAAATCTTTTGGAAATATTTGAAATATAATTTTTCAAGAATACATTTTTTTAAAAAAAAAGATTATCTTTACTTTCTCGAGAGAAGAAACATTATGGTCTAAGCATTTCACTTTTTCTTCCAAAACATTCTCTTGTTGTTTTAAAGCAGAATTTTCCTTTTTGAGTTTGGAAATCCTTTTAGGAGAAGTCTTAAGACTAAAACACAACTCATCAATGTATTTAGAAACTTTAATAGGGATTTTGAAGTTACTTACCTCAAATTCAGTGTCTGAATCTGAGTCTGTCTCGGAGTTTGAATTTGAATCCGATTGTGCCATTAGACATATGTTGGCATAATCATCATCACTATCTTCACACTCTGTATCACTCCGGTTTCAGCTTTGAGAGCCTTTCGATACTTTTCGTTTTCCTTTCTTCTTCCTCGAGAAGAGGACGGTTGGGTACGATGTGTCCCTTTTTCTTACATTCAAAGTAGACTACATTTTTGTTTGATTCATCATCTTTAGTAGACTTGGTCTGTTGCTTTTGAAAACTTTGTTTCTTTGCATTGAATCTTCTTCCTTTTCTATTCAGCTTTCTGAATCTTCTTATCATGAGAGCAAGTTCTTCATCATCCATGTCGTCTTCAGAATTTGTTACATCAGAATCATCATTAGATTTTAATGCAATAGATTTCTTACCTTTAGGATCTTCGTCTTCATTGATTCGTTCCACTTCATAAGACTGAAGGGTCCCAACCAACTCATCTACAGACAGTGGCATGATTCTTTGGGTCTCTCTGATTGAGGTCTTTATGTGATTCCAATCCTTGGAGAGTCCACACAGTAATTTGTTTACTTTCATGGGATCAGAAATTGGTTGACCTTGATTTTCAAGACCATTCACGATATCTGTAAAACGACTAAACATGTTAGTTATTGATTCTCCCGATTTCATTCTGAAGGCTTCGTATTGATCGAGGAGAATGTTGATTCTGGTCTCTTTCACTTGATCAGTTCCTTCATAGGTAATGTGTAGTCTATCCCAGACTTCTTTGGCTGTATCACAAGAAGATATTATGTTATATTCAGTAGGTGATAAAGCACAATATAAAGAATAAATGGCTTTTGCATCAAGAGCTTGTCTCTTGATTATCTCTTCCTGAGTCATTTCGCTAGACTCAACAGTGTCTTTTCCTCTTTCTGAGACAGATGCAACTTTAGGAACAATTCCTTTTTCTACAACGTCACATTCCAGAGGATCCTTTGCTCTTAAGAACGCATTTATCTTGTTTTTCCATATGTTGTAGTCCTTTCCATCAAAGTAAGGCAGTCTGGTGTTGCTTTGCCCTTCTACCAGCCCTGGAGCCAACATACTAGCCATGGATCTTTAACTCTAAAGTAAAACACTTCAAACAAAGTGAGTACACGAGCTCTCATACCAATTGAGATAGCTAGTATAATCACCTAGAGGGGGGTGAATAGGTACACAAAAAATTTATCGAGATACGGAAGCGATTCTTAGCAACCAATAGAAAGAAAGTTCTCTATTGATTAACAAAATGAAGTACGATCAAAGTAAAGAGAGTAAGGAAGAGAAAATTGAACACAAGGTTTATAGTGGTTCGGCTTATTTCAAGCCTACGTCCACTCTTCCATACTGACAGCCCACCGGCTGGATTTCACTATGAACAAAAGAGAAGTTACAGCACAGCTTTTCCTTGATTCCACAGTGTAGATGTCCTACCACACCTCCTCAAGGTTTCTTACAAATATAGACTCGCTTTTGTATACAAGTATTCGCTCAAAGGAATTGTCTAAACAACAAGGAGCTTCAAACTTTGGAATTCTTCTATCGCGCACTCTCCAACAACTTAGAACGTCTTCCTTATATACTCCTTTATGCCATCATACCTGTTGGCACTTACCAAAGGAATTCCTTCAATCTACCCGTTGGACGGAATCAATTAAGAAGATTATTCCAGCTATTAAAGGAACGTGTCGATAGCCCATCAATCATGTTCGCCCATACAATCAGGATCTCGGTTTCCATAAGTAGAACCTTCCAAGAATATTTAGGAAATCATCGGTTCCTTAATCTTCGAGTCAATCTCGATCAATCAAAGGATTCCGTTGTGTCTTTTCTGGCCAACAGATCTTCTCCAGTCGATAAGGTCATATCCTTAATGAAACATCCAGTTCTGGATAACCTTTCTTCAACGAATTAGAGATTGTCAATGAGGATAGACTTTGAGTCTTGAGTCTGGCTATCCGGAGGTCTTCAGACTTTAAATAGCAGACTCTGCAAGCCTTCAGACTAAACTGATGGAAACATTTTGTCAGCTTCAAAACACTTCAAGAAGATTTCTCCAACACATTTCTGTAGTCTATTGTTAAACAGACTCAGGTTAAAAGTAAGGTTTTACACTATACTTCTCAAAAGTTTGTTTTCGCACCTATTCACCCCCTTTAGGTGCTCGTATTAGCATTCACAGATTCTTGGTCGAATTCTCAAGTCTATTACCTTAAAATTCTTTAATGGTTTCTCCAAATAGTCTAGTTATCTCGAGAGTGATCAAGTCTGAGAACAGCCCTATAGGTACGTCAAAAAAATACTCGATTTATTTGGTAGAAAACAGGACTGAAAATCTAGAATATCACAGAACCCAAGCTTGAGCCTGACCTTCACTGAAAAATTTAAGATAATTCCATTATGAACTAATTACAATATGTTGACCATTCTAAGTTAAAACACAGATCTAATGTGGAATTCATTTTGCCAAACATCCTCACATGTGCACCTCAATTTGGAGTTTTATGATGCTCCTAGATTATAGGGCAAATACCAACAAAAAACCCTAAACTATGCCCATTGTGACACAAATACCCCATTTTTTTTTATGACTTAGGGAAACCCGTAAGCTGACAGTTGGCGGACAAGCCCTAGGGCCCACGGAGGAACCCACCACCCCCATGAAGCAGGTAAGTCCACCTGTGACGTGCTGGGGATTCAAACTTCTCCCCTTCGTGAGGGGAGAAAGCCCGAAGTCAAAATGCCACTCAGTGCGGTGGTACCCCTCTATTTTTTTCGTGTTGCCTAAAACCATAAACTTGTTCACTGAAATACAAATGCCCCTAACTTTTTTGTACCATAAAGAATTCCAAACTTATACATCTATGTCATATATATCCCCTATTTCAATTACATCCAAGTTATATTTGTTATATTGGAGGCGCGGACACCTAAAGTGCGAAAACTCAATATAGTGGGACACTTAAGTATTAAAAGTTTGGAAAAGTACACTTTGTTAGGGAAATCTCTTATGATATTTTGAAGATAATAACAAAATAAATCAAAAGCTATTAACATGCTTGATAGTTGAGTAATAAACTATGCAGATGATAAAACATGTAAAGGATATTCTTAAAATCTATACTTGGAACAACTAGAAGACATACTCTATGCTGAAGTAGAATATGTTCAGACTGACGTCCAAATTGTAAAGTCTATCGTACTCGGACTCAGAATGTAAAGTCTATTGCTCTAAGACTTTACACCCAGAACGAGACAAAACGTAACACAAGCTCTAAATGTATAACGGCTAGAGATCTAGTTTGGATTTTACATCAAGATTGATTTAATTGACTCAATCTAATTTATTAACAATTGGATCTTGAAGACAAGAACTTTATATACGAAGAAGTTCTACTTATGAAAATCAAGATTCTGTTTGTATGGTCGATTAGAATGAATTTGGGATTTTACTTTTGTCACTCAACGGCTACTAAATCTTCTAGATACAAATCTGTCCAACAGGTAGATTGGAAGACGATCCTTAAGATACTGTCCAACGACTAGTTTGGAAGTGGAGGAGTATTTAAGGAGATAAAGAACCGATGAGCAAGTAAAAGAGACAAAGCGTAAAATTTATAATTCCAAAGTATGAGCAACATTCGATCATACACTTGTCTTTTATGAGCTTAAACGTTTATGATCGTGAGACAAATACCCAAAGAGTGACTTAATGAAATAGTGTGATCTACTAAGTGTTTGTACTCAAAGTTGTAATCTCTTGTTGATTGCATAGTGGAATCCAATTAGAAGACTGTTAGCGTGGGAGAGTGGACGTAGGCTTGATCTAAGCCGAACCACTATAAATTCTGTATTCTTATTCTTTTCCCTAAACTCTTTTATTTTTTTCGTAATTCTTTTTAACTGCTAAAGTCTAAACTCGCTCAAGGTCTGTTGCTCTTTAGACTCAGTTTTAAAAGTCTGTTGTTATTTAGACTCAAGTTAAAAGTAAAGGTTTTCATTGCATTTTGTAAAATATTTTTTTACACCTATTCCACTACTATAGGTGTTCATATTAGCACTTTCAATTGGTATCAGAGCCAAGTGCTCGGTTTATAAAAGTGTTTTTACTTTTGAGCTAAATATCTTTTATAGCTAGTATCTTGGCACCAGGACTTATGGAGGGATAGAGCAACACCAGGCTACCATATTTTGATCAAAATAAATACAACATGTTGAAGAATAAAATGAAGGCATTTCTAAGATCTAGTGTCATTTGCAATGGGATGTTATGGAAAAAGGAATCAATCTCACTGCTGCGTCTACATCAAATAAGAATGGCAAAGACAAAGAAAGCAAACCCCCTGCTCTTATGTTTCGGACGGAGATGTCCAAAAGAGAAGCGTTTGATGCAAAAGCCATTTATTCTTTATATTGCGTTTTGTCTCCTGCTGAATATAACAGAATCTCTTCATGTGAAATAGCAAAAGAAGTTTGGAATAGACTTCATGTTACTTATGAAGGGACTAATCGTGTAAAAGAGACAAGAGCAAATTTTCTGCTTGGCCAATATGAAAACTTCAAGATGAAGCCAGGAGAGTCGTTTGGAGATATGTTCGATTGTTTTACAGAAATTGTAAACGGTTTGACGTATCAAGGTCATCCAATTTCTTCCCCAATAAAGGTCAACAAACTTTTGCGAGGTCTCTCAAAAGATTGGAACCATGTCAAGACCTCAATCGAAGAGATTCAGAGAATTATGCCACTCTCCGTTGATGAATTCATTGGCACTTTTCAGTCCTACGAGGTAGAACAAATCAACGATGAAGATCAAGAAGGTAAGAAGTCCATCGCTTTGATATCTAATGCGGTTTTTGATGAAATAGGCTTGAAAAATGACTTTGGACGATGAAGAACTTGCTTTTATGATCAAGAAATTCAAAAAGTTGAGTAGAAAAAGGAAGGAAATTTCGTGAAAGAAGAAAATACAAGCCGAATGGCTAGAAAAGAACAATAAAAGAAAATGATGAGCAAGGAAATATATGCTTCATGGCACATTCAGAATTTGAGTCTAACTCAGACACAGATGCAGAATCAAAGTCGACCCGGACACGAGACTTAGAATCCGATGAGGAAATCGAGGTAAGCCATTCAAAATTCCTATCAAAGTTCTTAAGTATATAAATGAGCTTTGCTTAAATATCAAATCTTCTCTTAAAAGGATCTCCAAACTAAAAAATGAGAATTCACGTCTTAGGCAACATGATCTTTCTCAAAAGGAAAAGTTTGAAATTTTGCAAAAAGATTTTCTACAAATAAAAGAAAGTCGAGATTTACTTGTTAAAGAAAAAGATTCTTTAAAAAGGGAATTTTCAAATATTTTGACAAAATTTTCAAATGGTTCAAAACATTAGAGCATATTATTTCCTTACAAGTACGTTACTATAATAAGTCGGGATTTGGTTTCAATAAGGAAAGTGATTCTCTAATTGATTTTCCTAGAGTTAAGGAGAGACTTAAACAAAGACCTCTTAGACTTGCGTACAAGAAGCATTTTCAAAAGATATTTACAAAACCTGTTGGTCGAAATGCCCTCAAGTGTTCAAATTGTGGAGATTTGGAACACTTTGAGAAATAATGTCCTAAAGTCTAGAGACATATTAAGAAAAATTTGGTAAAAACAACATACACTACTAACTCTCATAGATCTAAGAAAATATGGGTACCAATGTGGCATCCCAAAAATTCAAGACAAGCTCTAAGGTGTATTAAATTAAAGCCCATAATTAGGTAATGAAATTACCTATGGTTTATGCTTTAGCCATTAGTCTCCTCTTAAGACTAAGTGATATGTGCTTGTGTTCATGAGTTTTTAAATTAGTAATATAGGATAAATTAGTAAGAATGATTTATTCTTGGCCATGTGAAATTTAAAATTTGAAAGAAATAATTAAAGATGAATAATTGAAAGTGAAATTGTGGGTTTAATCAGGTTGGGCCTTACCAAATGAGAGAGAGAGAATCACCGAGAGAGGGAGGAACCGAGTGGGAGAAGGAGTCCGCCCGTCGCTGCCCGCACGCCGTCCGTCCGTCGCCGGTGTGCCGTTCGTGTGCCGCTGTCCGCTTGGTTCTAGAGGCAAGTTGGGACTGATTTCCACTCTTGCATGTGTGCCTTGCATGTGCAATTTGTTGGTGGTAGGTTTCGGATGTTAGGGTAGGCAAAACCGAAGCTAAAATGTGACTTGTTCTTGAGAATGCTTGCTGTTTCCGGGTGAACCGCCCGACCCAGAATATTGTGAAGGCTTGCATGCATATTTAGAGTTGGATTTTGACTTTGATTCCTTCATGAAAGTTGTAACCAACATCTTAAACTACAACATACTAAAATTTGGGACAAAATGATGGAGATTTAAGGGGTCAAACCCTCATCCTACGAAGACACTAGATCTGGAACAGTTTTGCTGACCTTTTGGTAGATTTGTGGTTGCATGTCGACTTTTATCAAGAATCTCTCTTTGGCTTCTTCATGAAACTTGTAGAGAAAATCCTAAAGACTAACATAATAAAATTTGAAGTAATATTAGCAAGTGTAGCCTAGTGAATCGACTTACTCTTGAAGACGGTAAATCTGGAGACATGGTACAGGACACCCGAGATTTATGGACCCATATGGTGATTATTATTTGGAAATTTTACTTATATCCCTTCATGAAAGTTGTAGGGGACCTATTTAAGTCAAACATATCCAAATTTCGGAGGAAACGAAGAAGAATAGATGGGTGAAAACTCGATATTTCGGAGATACATACACTGGACGTTTCGGTGCTAGAACCAGAACTTTCGGATGACCATAGAAAATTATATAGAATGAATATGGCCTAGAATTCTTCATGAAAAATCCACTTTAGTGTCTTAGCTATAACTTGGTAAGATTTCATAATTTTTCGAAGTCGTTCGGGTATTTTAATCGAATTATTTCGAAAACTGCACATTCTGTTTCTATCCGAATTTGCATGCTGAAATCGTGTGGATTATATCTTCTTGTGTAGAACTCTATTGGGCATGTGTTTTTCATGAAATTATCATCTTATTGTCTTGTCTATCACATGCCTTGATTTCATGATTTTTGAGAAGCATATGGATATTTAATTTAAATATTTTCTAAAAATGGTACATGCTGGAATTTTGTAACTTTGAAAAGGCATGAAATATGGACCATTTTATATTGCATGGACTCCGTGAATATTATTGTTATAAGTGATTGTGTCTTGCTGCATGAATGATGATAATTTGAGATGCATGTATGAATTCAATGATGAATATGATTTTGATTGCCATCACATCACATGCCATGTTAAAATTAAACTATAATTGAAGATGAGAATTGAGATAAATGAGAAGGCCGTCGAAGGTGTGAGCCGACGATGCCCCAAGAGTGTCGGGATGCCTGGCTAGAAGGGTACGGTCGGTTGCCCGATGGTCATGAATGGCCGGATACCGGAGGGCCTCGGGAATACCGAGAGGTGTCGAGATGCCCGGAGAGTGGGGGAGCGGGAGGCTCGGCAGGTATTGTGCCGATGGATGCCTCGCGATACCAGTTAGGGTGCGAGATGCCTGGCTAGAAGGGTAGGTCCGGTTGCCCGGTGGCCTTGAATGGCTGAATGCCGGAGGGTCCTCATGATGCCAATTGGGATACGAGATGCCCGGAGAGTGGGGGAGCCGGATGTCTGATTGTATCATGGATACATGTGGGATGCAAACATTGGTCCTGGGAAAGAGAAATGCGGCGGTCCAAAATGAAATTGAAATTGAATTATGCATGATGATATATGCATGACATGATGATAACATTATATGCATGGATGCATGGTAATGATGATGATACATGTGATATGATGATGATGTTACATGCATGGATGCATGGTAATGATGATGGTACATGTGATATGATGATGATGTTACATGCATGGATGCATGGAAATGATGATGGTACATGTGATATGATGATGATGAGTGCATGGATGCATGGTAATGATGATGATACATGTGACATGATGATGGTAAGTGTATGATATGATGGTGATGACTATATGATGATGCATGTACATGAGGTATGATGACATGTGCATGATATCAAGGTAAATTGTGTATGAATGCTTTAATGACTTGTGATGCTACGATTGTGATGATTATGGGGCATGATGCATTGAGTGGATTATTAGTCCTTTACCTGTTGAGTGGTTGTACTCACCCCTTCGGGGACCAACATTTCAAATTAGCAGGATGCCGCTCCCTGCTGTCACGCGGGGCTTATTTTACGGCCTTCCTTCAGATGTAGAGGTCGAGTGTGTGGAGATCGACTGTCCCACCATTCATGGACTGACATTTATTCGAGTGCGCGCCTTAGTGATGTATGACGTGGGCCTGGCTGAGGGCCTTGTCATTCAGGAGTTCATGTCTATCCATGTTCATCAAGACGGAGTGATGCGTGGGATGTTGCCACCGTCACCGCCTGATGCACCGGGATGGGTGTGAGGGCCTGCACGTGAGAAGTAGGAGCTGAAACTTTTTGGGTTGATTAGCCGACACTAGTGATGGGGGATCTTGCACATTAGACGTAGTGGGTCGAGTGTTTCTTTTTGTGTTTTATGGCCGAGTGTGGCTACATGTCCTGGCCTTTCTTTTGATGTACCGACCCAAGGAAAACCCATCTTGGAAAATATGTAAATAAAGTATCGTGGCTTTATCTTTCCGTATGATGTTTAGTGGTGTGCAATTGTATCATGGTTGATGGAGGGTGAGATGACGATATTATATTTTGCTTCCGCTAATAAGTGGCGCTGGGACCGTTTTTCTTTTTAAAAAAAAATGTCTATGATTTACGACGCTTCTACAAAGAGATGTGATTAGGTGTAGCATTAGGTGCCTGTGGCGACCTAAGGTGGTTCGGGGTGCCACAACCAAAGAAACGATAAGCTGTTTTTGCAGGAAATAAAGGAAGAGAGGAATGAGAATTTGGTAAGGAGGGATCCAAACTGATGGATACCAAAATGGGAAATGAGTTGATTGCAGGAAATTCTTTAAGGGAATGATGATCGCAAATCTACGCAAATCATGATGCAATCAAAAATATATCTCCTGCGAAGATTGGTAATTTTTTTTTTTTTAATTAGTGGTATATTGCAAACATATACCTTGGGTAAGAGAATTTTTTTATCTTGCCTTGCAAATTTCTAAATACATTTATCATGATTTTAGATGATTGCCTATGAATTATATATGATTTATATTGCAAATATCTTTTGTCATAAATATAAGGCATTGCAAGTTTTTACTTGACTTGGCACGTGATAGAAATATCATCTTTCTTCTTGCGAAATGCATGAGATTTATGCTCAAGGAAATCCCTTTGATCTCGAAAGATATTATTACATATTCATGGATATTCTTGCTATATTCTTAGAAGATATATTATATCTAGCAAGTTTGATCCGCAAATCAAAGGAAGATATTACGTGACATTTTTGCAAAGATTATCATTTATTATACAAGAGTTTGCAGGTGGCAATAGAATCTTTCATATAAATTTTGGAAAGCTCAATCAGAAAATCATGGAGATTCTATACTACTTTCTGGAGGCTCAAAGATTTTCTTCCTTGTGCAAAGTTTTTGCAAATTGTTAAGGAAATCCCTAATGTGTCGTACGAAAGTTTGGTAAGTTGATGCAGGTTGAATTCAAGACGAGCTTGATTGAAGAAAATAAATTTTTTCTTTGAATTTCAAAATGCAAGTGATCGTTGCAGATGTTGTTGCTACAAAGGAAATACTAGAAAAATATTCTGTTCAACGTGTACAAGCAACAATTGTTTTTATTTGCAAATATTGTCATGATAACAGGGGAGAACGTGAATCTAAAAGAAAGGAAATACTTGTGATCATCTAAAAAAGGCAACAAATTGAGGGGGAGTGTTGATCATTTATGGAAAAATCTTTTTGGATGGATCGTGATCTTGTTATGGAAAGAAGGAAAAGGTAAATGCGTCAGAATTTAAGTTCTACAAAATCCGGTTAGTGCATATTTTATTACCTTTTGTCATTAACAAATCTATTATTGATATTCATTTTATAATGACAAAAAGGATAAGTGAATTTTATAATGTATCCGTGATTTTTATTGGATATTTGATGATATATATGATCGAAGTGAGCTATATTGCATATATTTATTATTCGACTTACTTTATAAATGCTAATTTTTTTAAAATTGTTCAAGATATATTTGTTATCATTTTATATTCTCTACATGGTACTATTTCTACTGCTATCACTTTTTGATTATGACAAAAAGGGGGAGAGAATATAAATATGCATATGTGTTGATATTAATATTTATTGAGCTATGATTATCTTTACATGTATAATTATATGCTCAATCTATTTGCTGTCTTTTGATTCAAATCATTTTTTTGAAAATCTAAAATTTGATGATTGATTTATCAATATTTCAAAAAATGTGATTACACATCTGCATATTCAGAGATTGTTTTGTTATCATAAAAAATGGGGAGATTGTTAGAGAAATCCCTTATAATATTTTGAAGATGACAAAATAAATCAAAGGTTACTAACATGTTTGATGGTTAAGTAATAGATTATGCAAATTGTTACGAAAGGCGAGCGATCGAACAATAATATAGATAAAAAAAAGAAAATAAATCGGACACCAGATTTACGTGATTTGGTCGTAAAGGCCTACGTCCACAAGAAGAGCAGCAGCGAATTTCAGTATAGATCAAGCAATACAAGGAGATTACACACTCGAGTCACTCAAACACTCTCTCGGTGTTTCCCAAGCCCCAATAATGCACACAGTGTTTAGCCCTGAAATTCTTTAATAAATAATCTCTCAATCTCATGAAGGAATTACACGCAAATCTTGCCACAAGATTTAATTGGCTTGAACACTAAATCTTCTTGGATGTAATTCACGACAAAGAAAATCCCTCCCAAGCACTCGACAATGAGACGGTGCTTCAAGAACACTTTTTCATGATCAACCCTCTTCCATCCATGGCCACAAGTTTATATATATAAGTAAGACCCTTATTCTTTTGCCAACTTCTCATAGGATTCTGTTTTCTATATTGCCTATTTTAACCAGAATATATCTCTATATATTTTAAATAAAATCAAAATTCCAGTGAAAGTTGGACCTTCCTATTTCAGTGGCCAAACTCTCCAATGCAGATTCGAATTTTGAGAAGTTGATCTTCGAATCTTCTTTGCTCGATTTCGAATGTTCGCAACATATCTAATTCGGAATATTCGAAATTTCATGTTGGACTCAAACTGGAAACATATTTTAACAATCTCCACCTTAGCTCGACGTTTGAGCCAAGTTGCAATTGCTTCGCAAAAAATTCAAACTCTGCTGCTACTTTTCCATAGCCCCTGATGGGCTCAATCACCACATATATTATCCAAGTCCAAGCCTTGCTTGAACTTCGCCATAACTGAAGACCTCATCAGAATACCAAATCCACATGTACCTTTAACTGCTCCATAAATATTTTCCGACACAACTTCCTTAACCGCAGATAAAGCAAAACCATTGTTGCATCCATATCTATTATGTGATCAAATATGTACCTTGTTAATTTCAGTAATTACAGCAACCGTTGGTTCTATAAGCTCCACCTCGCTACAAGCACCATTTGTGTCGATTACTTTGCTAGTACTCGTATTCGCTACCTCAGGAGTTTATGATTGCAATTCCACCTCAAGTTGAACACCGTTCAGATCCGTATTAATACTGCCACAAACACTCCTAGGTAGAAGTACTGGAGACTTATCAAGGGTAACTTCTCTGCTGTTAATAGGTGAATTTATATCTAGGCACCACAACTGATCGCCCCGCTCACCTTGTGCATAGCCATAGAATATGCATCTTGCCCTCCAATCAAGCTTATCATCACTTACTCGAAAATAACACAGACAACTAGGCAACTTATCGTACTAAGCACATCTGCTAGGATTCTTCTAGCAACACCAGCACTAGAAATCATTTTTCAGGCCATCTCTAGTAATATTTTGCTCATCAATTCTGCAAATTATTGTGATTTACCGGCACTAGTGCGGTGTTTCACTATGCCCTCTTTCATGTAGAATTTATTTGCCAGCTCCAAGCAGAACTCCATGCTATTGTCAGTTCGCACATGCTCGATCAACTTACTAGTCTCCGTCTCAATCAAAGCTCTCAACCGCATGATCCTGACACCAGCATCAAACTTGTGCATTGGCACAAACACCCAGGTCTTCCTCGAGCAATCAAAAGACTCGCAAACAGATGCATTCGACATTTTCACAGCGAAATTTGTCATTGTCTCACCTTGAACTTTATATAGGCCTCTGTGCTTGATTCCTTTCATTATCACCAGGGCACCTCGAACAACCTTCAGAACTCCACCTTCTGAAGAATACCTACAACCAGCTATTTCTAGGGCACCCAAGGAAATTAAGTTTTTTTTTTTTTCAATTCTAGAACGTGTCTTACTCCAATCAATGTCCTCACAATGCCATCATGCATTCTGATTTTAACATCACCAACACCCACAACATCGCACTTAGCGTTGTTCCTTAACTGGATTTTACCACTACCCGTTCACTGATAAGTGATAAACCAATTTCTATTTGGTGTGATATAAAAAGAACAACCAGAATCCATAATCCATCCATCAAACGATGAATAATCAATGACAGACAAGACATAATCAGCATTATCTGCTACAACTACTATATTATCTACAGAATCAACTATAATTCTCTTACCCTTTTCATTATTTAGCTTAAGGTAATTCCTTCTAAGATGCCCTCTCTTGCCATAGCTCCAACAGACAACATCAACAGTCCTAGATTGACTGCGCCTGTTCATATTAGTACTACTGTTACCCACACGTGTTATAGATCTTCTTCTATTTTCACCTACTAAAATAGTAGATACAGGTTTGCTAGATTATCTTCTACGAATATCCTCGTTCAGAATCAAATCTCGAACCCCATCAAATGTCAAACTTGTTGACCCAGAGGAATTATTAATAACAGTAACAGTAGTATTCCAACTATTAGGCAATGAGGATAACAGAATCAAAGCACGTACCTCATCTTCAAAATCAATCTCAACTGAACTCAATTGACTAATAATCACATTGAATTCATTGATATGATTTGCAACTGACGCACCTTCGCTCATCTTCAAATTAAACAAACATCACATGAAATAGACCTTGTTGATCGCATAGGGTTTCTCGTACATATTTGATAGGGCTTGCATCAAATTAGCAGTGGTCTTCTCCTTCAAGATGTTAAACGTGATGTTACGAGTCAATGTCAGCCGAATAACACCCATGGCTCGTCTATCCAGCAAATCCCAATCAGCTTGTTTCATCGTCTCTGGTTTCTTTCCAGATAAAGGCAAGTGCAATTTCATCTGATAAAAATAATCTTCAATCTGCATCTTCCAGAAACTAAAATCCTTCCCATCAAATCTGTCGATTCTCACTTTTACTTCTTCTGTCGCCATTGATTCGCTTCAACTTAGCCAAACTTAGTTTTGATACCACTTGTTGCGATAAAGTGAGCGATCGAATAATAACATAGACAAAAATAGAAAATAAATCGGACACCAGATTTACGTGGTTCGGTCGTAAAGACCTACGTCCATAGGGAGAGCAATAGCAAATTTCACTATAGATCAAGCAATACAAGGAGATTACGCACTTGAGTCATTCAAACACTCTCTCGGTGTTTCCCAAGCCCCAATAACGCACACAATGTTTAGCGCTGAAATTCCTTAAGAAATAATCTCTCAATCTCACGAATGAATTACATACAAATCTTACCACAAGATTTAATTGGCTTGAACACTAAATCTTCTTAGATGTAATTCATGACAAAGAAAATCCCTCCCAAGCACTCGATAACGAGATAGCACTTCAAGAACACTTCTTCATGATTAACCATCTTCTATCCATGGCCACAAGTCTATATATAGAAGTAAGACCCTTATTCCTTTGTCAACTTCTCATAGGATTTTGTTTTCTATATTGCCTTTTTTAACCAAAATATATCTCTATATATTTTAAACAAAATCCAAATTCAAGTGAAAGTTGGACTTTCCTATTTCAATGGCCAAACTCTCCAATGCAGATTCGAATTTTGAGAAGTTGATCTTCGGATCTTCTTTGCTCGATTTCGAACGTTTGAAAAACATATCCAATTCGGAATATTCGAATTTCATATTTGACTCAAACTCAAGACATATTTTAACACGGATGATAAAACATGTAAAGGATATTCTCAAAGTCTATACTTGGAACAACTAGAAGTTAGACTCTATGTTGAAGTAGAATATGTTCAAACTAACGTCTAGATTGTAAAGTCTATCGCACTCAGACTCATAATGTAAAGTCTATTGCTCTCAGACTTTATATCCAGAACGAGACAAAACATAACACAAGCCCTAAATATATAATGGCTAGTGATCTAGTTTGGAATCTACATCAATATTGATTTGATTGAGTCAATCTAATTTATTGACAATTGAATCTTGAAGACAATAACTTTCTATATGAAGAAGCTCTACTTACGGAAACCAATATTCTGTTTGTATGGACGATCAGAATCAATTTGAGATTCTACTTTTATCACTCAACGGCTACTAAATATTCTAGATACATATCTGTCCAACAGATAGATTGGAAGAAAATCCTTAAGATACTGTCCAACGGCTAGTTTGGAAGTGGAGGAGTATTTCAGGAGATCAAGAACCGATGAGCAAGTAAAAAAGACGAAGTGTAGAATTTATAATTTCAAAGTCTGAGCAACCTTCGATCATAAATTTGTCTCTTGTAAGCTTAAACGTTTGTGATCGTGAGATAAATACCAAAATAGTGACTTAGTAAGATAGTGTGATCTACTAAGTGTTTGCACTCAAAGTTGTAATCTCTTATTGATTGCATAGTGGAATCCAACTAGAAGGCTGTTAGCATGGGAGAGTGGACGTAGGCTTGATATAAGTCGACCCACTATAAATTATGTGTTCTTATTCTTTTCCCTAAACTTTTTTTATTTTGTTCGTAATTCTATTTAACTGCTAAAGTCTGAACTCACTCACGGTCTGTTGCTCTTCAGACTCAGTTTTAAAAGTCTATTGTTATTTAGACTCAGGTTAAAAGTAAATGTTTTCACTGCATTTTGCAGGATCTGTTTTTACACCTATTGCCCCCTCTAGGTGTTCATACTAGCATTTTCACACTTAAGTGTCAAAATCGAAACAAAATTGATCGGTTAAGTGCCAATAGTAAGAAAATCCAACCAAAATGCTGATGTGGAGTTTTTTTTTACAAGACAAGTGCAAAATAACATTATTTTGCATGCTAATGTGGCTGGATAAGTCAAAAACAATATCGTTTTTGCATATTGATGTGGCTTGATAAGACAAAAAAGATGTCATTTTGCCTTGAATTGAATTTTAATAAAATACTAATTAAACTAAAGTTAAAACTAAATATTTAAAAAAAAAAAAAAGGAAGAAGAAGCCCTTGCACAACACCTTCGCAACTTTTTTTAAGCTTATAATTTAATTTAATTAATATTTATATTAAAATTCAATTAAGAGGAAAAATGATGTTGTTTTTGTTATTCTCTACGACTCAACTCTCTGGTGAGCCATGCAAGCTAGTTATATTATTAAAAAAATGCCACATAGGATTTATGACACTCGCCGTTAGAGTTAGCAATTAAATGTCTCATTTTTCAAAGAAAGTGGCACTCATGTGTATCTTTCTAATTTTGGTGCTTAAATGGCTCCTTGTGCCAAGTTTTGGCACTTGCACTATACTTTTGTTATCATACTGATATAAGTTCGGATTTTTTTTATGACACAAGAAAAAAGTTTAGAGTATTTATGTGACAATAAGCAAGTGTAAAGCTTTTAGTTATACAAAAAAAAAAAAAAGTTTAGGGTAGTTGTGTTACGGTGGCCATAATTTGGTTTTTTTTTTCTTATATTAACCCTAGATTATAAGTAATTCAACTATAATTTTTTTCCCAAAAATGATAAATAATGTTAATAAATGATCTTGCCCCGCAAAATATATCAAGGATGATTATGTTGTCCTGACTAGCAACATAAGTAATTCTTAGTCATTCATGATCGGATCACATAAAGAAAAAGTAGCGCATGCATTAGTGTTGTTGATCAATTAGATTGTGCAATTCACCATAATAGAGAGATTAATAGAGAAATGAAGGAACAAGATTAAGGTGGTTCAATTTGAATTACTGAGACCTATGTTCATGGAGAGAGTGAGAGTGGTAAATCTACCTTGAATAAGGAGGTTACAAGTTTGAAATAAAGCCTCACTTAACGTCAGGCGCTGAGCTTTCGTCGATGTCATTAGGTCCCCATGAATTTTATTTTTTAGCCGGAAGCATGGTATTTCCTTATATTTTACATTTCCAGTGGTAAGCGGAAGAGTGATCTGTTATGTTTGACACAATCTTTTACAATGATTTCATGTAAACTCGCAAAAAGAACCGGAGAAACACTCTTAAGAGGTTCTACTGTGTAATCATATAAAAATTGATTGAAACCATACTTTAGAAAACGTTCCGATTGAAAATGTGATGTGATCTAGGCGCTTGCTCGAGAGGCCGGGGACTCCAATTTATACATTGGATGGCTTCTGGGCATTTCCCTTCGAACACAACACCAGACTCCTTCTATGTACTCTACATTACTTCTCCGACCTTCAATCCTCATGTAATTTATTGAGGTACTTTGATGAGACCAAAGTTTACCTATTTAAAGTTGGATTTTCTCACCATAAAAACAAATGCTATGAGGATAAAAAGGAGTAACGACATGAGTAATTACTAAACTTTTTTTTCCAATATTTAATGGGGTCACTATACTTTTTATTTGTTCAATTTTATCCATAACCTCTTAAAAATCCACTACATGCGGTCCTTCCATAAAGTATATCCACATATCATATGTACCCTTTTGACATGGACTACACTATTAGCATTTATTGGCCCCAAATAACGATCTAGACTACTATCTTGTTTTCCCTGGCAAGCAAATCATTTTGTTCATTTCTTCTTAGTGTGAATCATAACCCTTCTGATTTAGAAATCAATTTCTATTCTAAAAATAGATTATTTTATTTATACTTCCCAGATGAGTTTCTGAGCAAAATAATCAAGTAGCATTTGAGTAATCTAAGTCAAACTTGAATAGCTCAAGAGCTTGAGTGAGTTACATTCTTATTTCCAAACATAGGAATCTAGAAGCACTTCCCAAACCTAGAAAGTAGAAAACACGTTGATATAGTTAAGCAAAATGGGAACTCAGCCAATGGTCGTCCAAAGTTGATATTGGTCATAAATTACGATTTCAGTGTAGAAGTTCAGTTTTCTTGAAGCGCACCACCAGCCAATCTCAGTTATTTATGACTATTTACGTGGCACCAATTCATTGGCAAAGAACCACACCTTCAAGATCAATAGTATTTTATTAGCAGATGCTGACCCAAGCTAGTTGTTTTACTGTAGAAAACTAGTAATAACTTGCCCATGATTGGAAGGCAAACATAGATGCAAATGCACATCCACGTATAACAACGCACAAGCCTCTTAGAACCATAAATTTTTGCACAACATGACAATGTTGAATGGTAGCATTTTTATTAATCACCCATCAGTCAACGACAACCAGAGTCACTTCAATTGCACCCGTGCAATTCATGATGAGGGTGCAATAGCAAGCCTAATTTTTGGGGGTCTAAGTCGCAACAGCTATCCAGGCACAAAGGAGGAGGAGAGGTCCACTGAAGCATTATCGAGAGAGAGTGGGAGGGACGACAGTTGAGCAGCATTTTGTCTATAAAACCCAACACGTCCATTTGGAGTTCCTCGTGCACAAACTGAAAGTTACCACTCACCAAGTTACTCCAATTGTGTCCTAGACAGCACACAGAACACGATTATGGCCAAACAAAACCAATTCTCGTTCCTCACATCAGCTGCTCTTTTGGTCATTATAGTTTCTGTTTCGGAAACGCTTTGTCGCCCTCTTGAAGAGGAACACTTGTTAAAGCAACATGAGGAGTGGATGGCAATCCACGGGCGTGTCTACAAGGACGTAGCCAAAAAGGCAAAACGGTATGAGATATTTCAAGAGAACGTTAAGCGCATCAACGCCTTTAATAATGGTAAGGACGTGGGGTATAAAATGGCTGTGAATAAGTTCGCAGACCTAACCAATGAGGAGTTCCGCGCTTCCTACACCGGCTACAAGGGGAGGCCCACAAGGGTCCTGTCCTCTGGCGAAAAAAAACCGTTCAAGTATGCGAACTTTACCGCCATTCCAGCTGCCTTAGACTGGCGAACCAAGAAGGCTGTGACACCTGTTAAGGATCAAGGCGACCGAAATAATATAAAAATGTAAAAAAACATTAAAATATTAGTAAAAATTGTCAATATTGACGATTTCATATCAAAATTGACCGAATAAACTCAATTGGCAAAACGTGAAAAGATTTCGGACTCAATTGGCATAATTAAAAATTTAGAATTATATTGACAAAAGTGTAATAGATTTATGGATTTTTGAACAATTTTCCCCATGTACTTTTTTGACGTGGACTGCTCTATTAGCATTTGTTGGCTGAGAATAACGATCTAGACTAACACCTCGTTCTCCCTAAGTCAGGAAATGTTGTGTGTGTGTGTGTATGTGTGTGTGCGTGCGCCATAGGGAAGTCACGTACATGCCACCCTAGCAAATCAACATTAACTTAACAAAACTCTGTCCACATCAACTAAGTATTAGGATTTTCAATGGAAGAATTACTTTGCTTGGAATTTTAAAAGCTCAATGGATTTATTAAACAAAAAAAGGTTCATAGATCACATTAAAAATTGAAAAAAAAAGTTCAGTATCATTATTCCTACTTTTTTATGCACAAACAAAATCTGGCAAACTAAATTTCCAAACTAGGGAGTATGTGTGTAATCGAGTTGAGCAACAACCAATTCGATGCTTGAATCTGACCCAAATCAAATAGTTAAGAGTAGATAATTGAGTTACATAAGTTTTCAATAAGCTTCAGCTCGAGTCGATTAGATAACGGTTCTTTCTCAAAACTTAGAGTAAAACTCAAACTCTAGCTGGAATCATTAAAATACACTACAATTAAAAAGTAGTAATATATTTATTTAGTTTTATCTATTAATGTATTTTTATAATTAAAATACATAAATATTGAATAACTTCGATTCGGCTCGCAAGCTATTATTTCTTAGCTTGAGCTAGACTCGATTAATTAGTATTTAAGCTACTTGAACTCAAAAAGAATCAATCCGAGCTTGAGTAATCAGCAAGTCAAACTCGAATAGCACGTTAACTTGACTGAGTTGCATCCTTATCGCCAAACATTGGAATCTAGAAGCTCTTCCCAAACTTAAAAGTCTCGTTGATATGGCTAAGTCAAGCAAAATAGGAACTCAGCCAATGGCCGTCTAAAGTTAATATTGGTCATAGAATATGATTTCAGCGTTGAAGTTTAGTTTTCTTGTTGTGCACCACTAGCCAATCTCAATATTTATGACTATCTACGTGGCAGCAATTCATTGGCAGAGAATCACACCTTCAAGATTAATAACATTTCATTAGTAGATGCTGACCAAAGCTATTTGTTTCACTGAAGAAAGCCAGTTCTTTCCCATAGGAACATGAATCACAATAACTTACACATGATTGGAAGGCAAACATAGATGCACGTACATATCTACTAACAGCACGCTAATATAGTTTATGAAAGGTCGAAAATGTTGATACATATATATATGGTGTAGCCCTAAGTTGCTAACCATAAACAAAAGGAAATCAACCATGGATATGCTTTTGGCTAGAATTTAAGACCACCAAAAAACCAAAAAACCACTTAGAACCATAAATCTTTGCACTACATAACAATGTTTAATGTTGCATTTTGATTAATCGCCCATCAGTCAATGCGAACCAAAGTCACTTCACTCACATCTGTGGTATTCATAAATTTTTGCCTAAGACCTGCGCACTTGCACCTTAGAATTTTTTTTGTTTCACATGTGGATCTACTATATTCGGCTTCCTCCCCCTGAATGCAAGTATCCTTCTACAACAATATAAACTCTACTCCATTCTGCACCTTGACTTCGCCAAGTTTGGCATGAGACAAAACTCTGCCCTTCTAACTTCCCATTAATCGCTTTGGCCTAACCAAACTTAACGGAAGTGCATTATTTGTTACATCGATAGATGAGTCATATGCGACATTCTTGCTTTAAAATATTCACCAGCTACCCATCTCTACATATTCGACCTACTCAATCTAATCGCCCATTGATTTTGATACCACTTATTGAGAATTAACAACAAAAATCTAAAGTCCTCGACAAAGGGGATCCCTAGGGGCTGTTAACACCTAAATTTTGGCAACCCGATTAGTCATTTATTGCATAGAAAATTAGGGGTTAATTTTATCCTTGAAAAAAAAATATTAATTGCATAGCATATAGATGTAGGTGCATTTATTTTTAATTTACATGTTTTGCATTTATTTATTGGATTGGTGACGGATGGATTTGAATTAGTCGTTCTGAGCTTTAAATTGACAAGTCGGACTAAGCCCATGAAGTGAGCAAATTGGCCCAAGCCCCTTTTTAAGTGATCGGAAATTATCTCGTGAGAAAACAAGAATTTAAAATTTTCCGGGATATTGATTTGGAAAAAATTGAAACCCTAACGGTGGCCTATAAATAGGTTTGTTCGCCTAGGTTTTAGTGGGGTCACAAAATAGAAACACACGGCCACAAAAAAAAAAAAAAAAAAAAAAGAGAACCCATGTTCTCCACGGTGAGAGTCAGCAACTCAGAATTTCGGAGCGCACGTCGAGAATACACGAACGAAAGAGTGAACAGCAGAGATAGTCGAGGCCCTCTTCTTGATCGAAGCCAGTCGCAGCTTCGCATTGTCTCCTAGCCCCTCACCGTGCGCCGCCAACAGCCGTGACGTGTCTTTGCTGCTGCTTCCCGTTGCTAGTTTGTCCCATTATCACAACCTGTCGCCAAGGTCGAGAATACCAAGTCAGGAAAACCCATGGCCACGTGATCTGAATTAGAGAACTCCAGAGAAAAGAAGAACGCGAGGAGGGGGAGCACTCATTGGAGGAAGAGAAGTCAAAAGGGAGCACTTCTCTGCAGGGTTTGACCGGTGCACATACGCACAAAGAGAAAATTTCTTTTTTTCTCTAGTCACTCCCAACCAAGTAGTTGTTTTGCTGACCAAGCCGTGGCAATCCCTGCATCCAAGCAAAGCCTTGACGCTCCTGGTCCTCCTGTGTGCATGCCAATGAAGAGTTGACCTTGATCCTGTGACGACCCGTTGCTGCTTTGATCCGTGCCATGCCCAACGATGAATTGCTGTCCATTCAAGCCGCAACACCACCAAAATCCAGTCCCGACATCCAACTCCGAGCTGTGAGCCTCACCAATAATTACCATAGCACGTCGCGAGTAGCCGTAGTCATTCGAGGATTGGAATTTGGGAGTCAATATTTGAAATAGGTTGCATATTTAGGATAGGAATTTTATTTCGAAATTTTTCGAAATATAAAAAATGCATTCATTTAGGATGTTAGTTTTAAATTTGAATTGCATGTTTAATTATTTGACAATTTTAATTTCGAATTTCATGAAAAGGAAAAAAGAAAACTTAGAGCTAGCGCATTCTTTGCACGTCATTGCATGCTAGAAAGGATTGCATGTTTAATTTTATTTTCTACTTAGTTATAGTCTTAGATAATTTTCTTTAGATTAGACCACATGCTTATTTATATCATATAGTTTAGGTCATGTTGCCATGTCATATCATTTCATGTTAGATTAGTAGCATGCATTGCTTGATTCTCATTGAATAAGTAAAAACAAAAAAAAATTGACTGATTGCATGTTAATTAGAAATCATATATAGAATTGTTGGATGTGAATTCTGATCTAACAATGCAGATGTTTTTGTTGTTATGAGGTAAGTCTTGCAATTTATTCATTGCTTTATCTGGGTGTTAAATTGGTGGTTTGTGTACTAGCATGATAACCTCACATGTTAGGGAAATAAGTTAAAATCAATTCAAGCTACCTGCAAAATATTTTTCAAAATAGAAAAGAAAGGTACCGAAAGGGCATTAGTGAAAGCTAGCGTAATCAAGTCCCCGAACTTACAATCTCTGGTTCGTAGGAGTAAAGTAAACCTCCCGTTACTTTACTTAAGTGTCTAATCGACTTACCAAAAATAAATTAATGGCGACTCCTGATTGAAAATCATTTGCATATTAAAAACTTGAACCTAAATCGTGAATTGGTATGGGCTTGGGAGAGCCCAAGCTAAGTCTAGGCTTAGTAATCCATTAGCCAAACTTTAGGTGGATCACACCCGAAAATTTGGTCGCGACAGGGGAGAACCTGTCACGCCTCGATCCTTGGGCAAGCACACATCCCTCAACTTGGTCGATCAATAGCGACGTCCCAAGATGCATCACCGACCCTTTCATTTTAATAAACGCATGCAGAAGCATATGAAATCCCCAAACAATAAAATAATGAGATAGGAAAGTATGATTTCAAAATCAAACTTTGAAAACAACCACACTTATATACTTTGCCAATCATAATGCAAATATATACAAGTTGAATTGTTAAGTCAGGTTTAAACCACTAGTTCCCCAAACAAGGTTTGCAAGATGGAATCAACTCCCATCAAAAGAGAATTGCCCTATGACTTAGTAGTCAAATAGGATCATCAATTCTTCAAGCTTCCCCTTCTACCCTTTTGCAGACCTTGTTTTATGAATTTTTTGTTTAAAACCTGACTTAACAATTTGTCTTGTATATATTTGCACTATGGTTTGCAATGTATATAAGGGTGGTTGCTTTTAAAGTGGAAATTTGGAGTCCTACTTTTCTATCCTATTACTTTATTGTCTAGGGATTATTATTATATGCTTCCGCATGCGTATAAAAAAAGAAAGGGTTGGCGATGCATCTTGGGACGTCGCTATTTAATCAACCAAGGTAAGGGATGTATGCGTACTCGAGAATCGGGGCGTGACATCCCCTTTTTGTGGTATCAGAACAATGATTAGGGATTTGAGTGATAAGGTGCGATGGACCATGGGATAGTGGTAGGAAAGACATTTAAATTCATGTCTGGTGTATGTCGATGCTAGATGATTGGTAGCTTTTTTGTGTGGGTCACTCAAATTCTAACATGGTATTAGAATTAGAAAACATGTTTCTATGAAGATCCTGTAGAATGAGTGATCAGGTGCAGAGGACTCCTAGTAAGAGGGTTGTAACCTTTGTGACTCGGGGTGGAACACCGACAAGGATCGGTGCCCGAGGCAATGGTGCCAGAGCATTGGCTCAGGCCAACGTGAGTGTAAGAGTACTGCTATAAGCCGGTACTAGTGTAGCAGCACTAAGCGATCCTAGGTTTGATGAGATCATTCAAGCGCAAGTGATCCTTGGGAACTTGTTGAGTCAACAAGTTCAGGATCAGGTCGCCGTTGTTGCCGCTGTCATGACCGGCGTCAGAGCTGCAATTGCCGTTGTTGCCACACCTGCTGAGGTCCAGCATGGAGATGCAATTTGGGAGCGAACCGTTATGTCTAAGTTAAGATTCAGTTCTAGCAGAAATGGAAATCGGTCGGGGAAAAGACCAATGTTGGGAGAAAAGTATTCTATTCCGCCCAACAGAAAAGGTGGGGATAGATAAGTCAGTACTGAATCGGAATAGAGTATGTCATGCCTGTAAGAGACGACATGGTTATGCCTCGTACCATTTTAGGATGGGTACTTGTTTCCAGCGTAGCCAATAGAGTTACTTAGTCAGAAACTGTACCAGAAGGTCGATGGGACCACAATAGCGGTTGCTGTCACTGTTGATGGGACAAACCAGAGTGAATGCGCGCAGAACGCGCATAAGGGTATTTGGGACAGACTTCGGTGCTAGTAAGAGTGCATATTGTCACCCGATAGGAGACACAGGACTCACCAGAAGTGTGTTGAAGTTGTGGAAGGAAGCATGGATCAATCTAGTGCCCTAATATAACTGGAGCGTACTTTAATTGTAGCCAGCACGGCCATCAGGTGAAGTACGATTAGTAAATGTCCAAAGGGGCATAAATGCCATTACTACAGTTAGGATGCCACTAGAATGGCGAAAGGGATAGGAATGGAACCAACCCTACACCAATCAGAGGAAGAATGTCCTTGAGGAAATCTTATAAGAGTAGCGCAACAGAGCTTTGGACTAAGTTTGTCGAATTTCAGTTTGTTGAAATAAAGCCAAAGAAAGGAGAATCACTAGCTATAGTCATGCTCGACTAGTTGCTGAGATGTAACTTTAATGCCACATGAATAAAAGGGGCTCATGGAGCATCTTGTAGTAATGAATCAAGGTCATGGAGTAATCCAGCTTAATCCATTAGCATGTGAAAGTGTCGAGTTTATTAGGAGTCAAAAAGAATCTTCGATTTCATCAATTTCGTTGGTTAAAGGCAACCCATTTGTTAGACGGAGGTTGCCAAGATTACAAGGTGTTGACACCTAAATTTTGGCAACCCATTTAGTCATTTATCGCCTTAAAAAATTAGGGGTTAATTTTATCCCTAAAAAATATATATATTGCATAGCATATAGATTTAGGTGCATTTTTTTTAATTTGCATTTTTAACATTTTGTTTATTGGACCGGTGGTGGATGGGTCAAATTGGTAGTTTTGAATTTTAAATTAACAGGTCGGACTAAGCCCATGAAGAATACAAATTGGCCCAAGCCCATTTTCTAAAATTGAGATTTGAAATGAGGATCTTTTTGGAATTTGAGAAAATCGGATTGTGATCTTATCTTTAAAAAATCAGTAGAAAATATTTAGGAGATAAGGAGAATAAAAAGATTTTTGTAATCAAGAGATTATAGAAATCTTGAAATATCCTACGAAGATCACATTTTTTTCATGCTTATAAAAGGGCCGTGTACGGTAAAGCATGGGGGGCTCTTTCTCGGTTTTCGAAGGAAAAATTCACAAAAAGACGCGAGAGTTTTTGAGCTCTAAGGAGTAGAAAAGTCAAACAGAATTTTTAGGGTTTCTGCTGAAAAGCAGAAAAATAAAAGAAAGAGAGAGAGTACGAAGGCAGAGGAGAGTGTGCGGCTGCAGAGGAGAAAAGAAAAGAAAACAAAAAGTGAAGAAAAGTGAAAAGGGAAAGGAAAAAGCCAAAGCAGCAGAGGGGAGGAAGTGATTGGACATTTACTGTTCATCTTCGTCCCCATGTTCGCTGCCCCAATCGCTAGTTTCTCTTCACCCGTGCTGCGCTCGCATCGCCGGTCTCCACCAGCCATCGTCGCACCGACCCACAATGACCCAAGCGCCAACCAATAGCCCGCCGGCCCACCGTCGGTCCCTGCTTGCGCCTCCACCTCGGCATCCCCGTAGCCGAAGTCCACCGCGCCTGCCACTCGTCGCAACACCAGCAGACGCGACGCCTAATGCCGTTGCCCTGAGCTCTGTAGTGCCTCGCCTGCAACCCGCACTGATCGAGCCGTCCACAGCTTGTGACGCCTCAGCCTCCGCCTACGCATCCGCTCGGAGCCTGGTACCCGCGCCTTTGCAACCAGCCAGCCCCTGCTCGACGACCGCTGCTGTCCCGATCTCATCGCTCGGGCGTCTAACACCGGTAGATCTGAGCCTTCCTCCGCCCGCGATCCGGCAACCTCCACGTTTCTGTGCCTACACCAGCAGCACCAAACGCCAGAAGTCCCGACTCCGACGCCTCTGTTCAGGAAATCTCCATCGCCCGCGACACTGCACCGGGCCCTCTTCCGTGTAGACGCTGAGCCGCCCCTGCCAAGCCGCTCCATCCGTTGCTGCCTTTCACCGGAGCTCCGATCGACGGCAACCCCTACCAGGCGCTGACGAATTTGCTGCCCCCCAATTTTCCTTAGGTTGCCCATTTTTTCTTTTATTTTTATTTTTCTTACTTTATATTATTTTACTTTACTTTTAGTTAGTTTTATTATTATTGTTTAAGTTTGAATATTGTGAGGTGACTTTTAGGTTATGGATATTGTAGGCATTACTCACAAGAGTTATCCCTAAAATTATTGTAATTATTAATTTGGCCCGTAAGATGTCGGGTCATTTTTTTAATTATATTAATTCTTAGGGATTTGTTGATAGCATATTAATTGTTGAATCAATATAATTATTAATTTGATCCGTAAGATTTCGGATCAGATTTTTAATTATTTTGATTTCTTATCGTGATGTTTTGGGTTAAAAGTAATCGTTAATTTGACCTGTGAGATAACAGGTTATCTTTTCGTTTATTTTAATCCTTTATTTGTTGAATATCTTGTTTGTTTAGATTTAAGGTTTAGTTGATAATCGCTTGTTTTGGAAAACCACTAAGAAAAATAAAAAAATATTTGAATTAAGATTCACTTTGGTTTAGAATATTTCTTGTTATCTTGCATATCTAGGATAGGGATTTCAGTTCGGAAAATATAAAAACAAAAAAAATGCATTCATTTAGGATTTTAGTTTTCGTTTAATTTAAGTTGCATGTTTAATTACGTGGCAATTTTAAATTTCGAATTTTATAAAAAATAAAAAATAAAAAATGTCATTTGCATGTCATATAAGATTAGATTCATGAAATGCACGTCATTTACAGGTTGCTATTAGGTTCATTTAATTAAAAATTGCACGTCTTTAGAATTAAGTCATTTTGGTTAATTTAGATTGCATATTTAACAATTGCATGTTCATTAAGAGATCCCACAAATTTTATTCATATAGTTTAGGACATGTTGCCATGCCATATCATTTCATATTAGATTAAAAGCATTGCATTGCATATGGATTATAGTCTCATTAAATAAAATGAAAAAAAAAGAAATTGCGTGTTAATTAGAAACCATATATAGGGTTGTTGATATGGATTTTAATTTAACACTACAGATGCTTTCGTTACTTTGAGGTAAGTTCTGCATTATTTAATTGCTTTCTTGAGTGTTAAATTGGTAGTATGCGCACACGTATGATCACCTCACATGTTAGGAAGTTAAATTAAAATCAATTCAATTGCCAAACATTTTTTGAAAATGAAATAAAAAGGTACCGAAAGGGCACTAGGATAGTCTGGTGTAATCAAGTCCCCGAACCCGTGAATCTCTGGTTCGTAGGAGTAAAGTAAATCTCCCGTTACTTTACTTGGGTTTCTAATCAACCCACCAAAAATAGAATAGTGGTGACTCATAGTTAAAATTCAATTGCATGTTAACAATTTAAACCTAAGTCGCGAATTGGTATGGGCTTGGGAGAACCTGAGTTAAGTCTAGGCTTAACAATCCATTAGCCAAACCATAGGTGGTTCACACCCGAAAAAAATTTGGTCGCCACTGTTTGTCTACTCCGCTGGGGACTTGTGTTAAAACACTTAGTGGACTTAGGCCATTTTTTTTTTAATATTTTTGTTTGGTAGCGAGGATCTCAGGTACGCCCCTAACATTTCTAAGGTGTTAAATGTTCTTGCATATGGGAGGTATAAGGGGAGTAATCTTTGCTAACCCTTGTCTTGCAGGGGGTGTTGAGATTAATTATTTATGTTCCTGATTAGAAGTGTTGTTTGCATTTAAATTGTTGTGCATGCTTTATTGCTTTTGCACCACACTATTTGCACACACAACCTGCGGTCGGACCTAGGCTGCGATAGGATTTTTTGGATGGTGTTGAGAAGGATACTTCCTCCAAAGCGAGACTGCTATGTAGAGGTTGACCTTCTCTTCCCTGAAATTTCTTTCATGGTGTCGAATGTGTTTGTCCATATCCGCGAGACTGCGTGATTATTGGGTATTCCATTAAACTGAGCCGGAGTTAGGGGGACTTGACACGTTAATGCGAGACTGCAACGGTCAGATTATCCTCTTAGCTCCACCTTGTTAAGCCATTTAGACAGAAATCGAGCCTCACATCTCATGTGCATGTCTATGTGATTGTTGTCGATTTTTCTTGGTAAAGTAAGTCTTCTATTCCCATATTAATGCAATTTACTTACTTTGTCATACTCTTGGTTGGTCCATGACAATCTAGGTCAATCATTGATTTAATGCCTTTGTCAATTAGAAATGAAATGAATTGCCATTAGAAAATAAAAAAATTGGAAATTTGTTTTCAATTTATGTCTTGGCTTTTCCTAATTCATGTTTAGGAAATTTTGTCCCTATTGGGGCGTCACATGTCTTTATTTTCCTAGTCCAATTTTAAGAAATCCTTTTCATTGTGGACTTTTCTAAACTAAAAAATAGATTGTTGTCATGGATTGGTTTTCTCAGTATACCTCATTCTTACACATTTCCATTTACATTAGGCGATCAAGAACTAGAATGGCTGACCAAACTGAAATGCGTGATCGTATCTTCGCTATGGAAGACCAACTCCAACAGCTGCTCGCCTCTATACAATTCATGACAACTCAAATCCAATCCCTCCGAGCGGATTTGACTCCTGCACCTACTCTCCCCGACACGGTAGTCCCCAAGCAGTCAGGCAAGACCCGAATGAGCAACGGCGACATGCCTGACCTGGAAAATGACCCACCGTTGGTCACTGCCGGAAAAACTAAACCTGACAATGTCCCTAAGATGGGGCAAGATGAAGTGGAAGTGATGGACACTTTGGGGCAGCCTAGTGGCAAGTTTGATTACCTAGTGAAGTATTCGGCTCCTCCAAGCTTTTACTTTGACTCCTGCAACATAATTCCAAGTGGATGGGATCACATGGACGATCTGACGTCTCCAAAGACAGAGAACTCTAATAACGCCCTGGAAGGAATCACAGGTCTGTTTGATGACCTCTTCATAGGAGCCAATGACGAAGGACCTTCGGAAGACATGGACGTTAGCCTGCAAGAGTAACTTGTTACTGTTGCACATTCCCCCGCGGGAATTTTTATCTCTTTTAGGAACTTTTATCACTTTTTAGGATTGATTTTTGCTTTTTAGGAATCATTTTCGATGTTTTCTCTTTTTTAGAGGTTTAGGAATCACAATTTTACATTCCAATAATGTAATTCATTTGATTCTATTCAATGAAATTACAATTTTATTTCCAATTTTGAGGACATGATGGAGTATACCAAACCAGTCCAATGATGATATCCAACCATGAAAAAGAAAAATATCATCCACAGAAAAATCGTGAGGGCTGGACTTTCTCATGTTTCCTCTCAAAAACTTTTTCGAAAACAAAAAGCATTTCATTGTCTCATTAAATAAAATGAAAAAAAAATTGCGTGTTAATTAGAAACCATATATAGGGTTGTTGATATGGATTTTAATTTAACACTGCAGATGCTTTCGTTGCTTTGAGGTAAGTTCTGCATTATTTAATTGCTTTCTTGAGTGTTAAATTGGTGGTATGCGCACACGTATGATCACCTCACATGTTAGGAAGTTAAATTAAAATCAATTCAATTGCCAAACATTTTTTGAAAATTAAATAAAAAGGTACCAAAAGGGCACTAGGATAGTCTGGTGTAATCAAGTCCACAAACTCATGGATCTACGGTTCATAGGAGTAAAGTAAATCTCCCGTTACTTTACTTGGGTTTCTAATCAACCCACCAAAAATAGATTAGTGGCGACTCATAGTTAAAATTCAATTGCATGTTAACAATTTAAACCTAAGTCGCGAACTGGTATGGGCTTGGGAGAGCCCGAGTTAAGTATAGGCTTAATAATCCATTAGCCAAACCATAGGTGGTTTACACCCAAAAAAAATTTGGTCGCGACACAAGGCAATTGTCATAGACAAGACAGATTGAAGTACTAAAAATTGAGGACTTCTAAGTAGTCCAAGAATTTCTAGAAGTGTTGCCATAGGGATTGTCAGGCCTATTGTCAATGAAAGAGGTAGAATTTGCGATTGAGTCAACAAGCTGGTCGAGACACTCAACAAAAGCTTTTTACCAGATGTCATTGTTTAAGTAGAAAGAATTGATGGTACATATGTGAAAAATTACTGGCTAAGGAATTTATACATGCTAGTGCATTGCTTTAGGCAGCATCAGTTTTGTTTGTGAGAAAAAAGGAAGATGGTTCGTTACGAGTGTACACCGACTATAGTTGACTCAATCAGGTGGCGATCAAGAGCAAGTATTCATTGCTGAAGATCGACAAATTGTGTGACTAGTTATAAAGAAGGTCGATGTGTTCAAGGATCGACTTAAGGATAAACTATCATCAATTGAGAACCAGGAAGAAGGTTATATTGAAAACAACGTTTCGTACTCGATATAGCTTTTATGAGAATATTGTAATGCCATTTGGTCTGACAAACACTCCAACTGCTATCATGGATTTGATGGACTGAGTATTTGAGAAATACCTAGATCAGTCCATGATCGTGTTCATCAATGATATTGTGATGTATTTGAGGAGTGCTAAGGAACATGAGAGTCATCTGAGGATGGTACTTCGGACCCTAAGGACTCATCGATTGGACCCTAAGCTTAGCAAATGCGAGGTTTGGTTTACTCGTATTACGTTCCTAGGCCACGTGAACTTAAGCAAAGGATTTTCAGAATCTGTGTCGCTATTGACTAGACTTCTGAAGAAAGAAGAAGAGTTTGTGTGGACAGACAAGCACGGGTGTAGTTTTCAAGAGCTCAAGTGGAAGCTGGCTACCGCACTTGTGCTCACCATCCCCTCTGGAGGATGTGAAGTCTATAATGATGCATCGTTTAGACGATTAGATTGCGTGTTGATGCAACATGGTAGGATTGTTGCATACGCGTCCCGTCAGTTGAGATCTTGCGAGCTAAGTTACCCGACGCATGACTTGGGATTCGTAGCATAAATTTTAAACCTAAAGTTTTGGAGATGTTAGTGATGTGGAGAAAGGTCCTAGATCTTCACGAACCAAGAAAGTCTCTAGTGTTTATTCTCCCAAAAGTAATTTAAAATGAAATAGCGTTGTGAATTAGAACTTTGAAGGACTAGGATGGAGATATTTGGTATCACCCTTGAAGAACGAAAGAAGTCACTGATGCGATAAATCGAGAGTGTTTAAATATGTATATGCTAGTTAAGGTATGAACCTTACTTGAGAAAGTTTGAGATTCGATTTTCAAATTTGAAATGTGCTACCTTCCAAATCTTATAGCCGCTCTCAGAATTGAATCGGATGGTCAGATTAGAATCAAGGCACGGCTTTGTAAACTGAGAGGACTCTTGTAACCCCTCGAGACCTCAAAGTGCAACTGAATGCACAACACTATGGACCTTGTGACAAGCTTGTCAAGGAACCATAGGGGTAATGATTCCATTTGGGATACTAGTCAATAGATAGATGAAGCCAACTCACTTCAATACAGCACCGAAAGATCTTGGTTTGAATAGGCATGCAGAAGTGTATCTGTGTTAGGTAATTCGTCTACATGGAGTGCTGGTGACGAATTTATATCAGATAAAGACCTAACGATTCCTAGTTTCAGCAAAACAGTCATATGGTTCTTTCTGAAGCATGGCATAGCAAAGTGTGCAGAACCTTAGTTGTGAAAAGGAAAATAGACAAAGAAAAATCACAGGCTCAGAGTTAGTTCGGTAGGCAATGATTGCAATTGCTGTGATCGGAATTAGATTATAGATCGCTCAAAGCCGTTAGAAAGGTTGTATCATTGAGCATCAAAGACCCTTAGAGTTCCAAATTTGGTGATTACATCTTTCTGAAGGTGTCACCAATGAGGGATGCCTTGTGCTTCTGCAAGGAGGGAAAATTGAAACCGAGATATGTAAGTCCCTTTGAAGTTCTAAAGAGAGAATCAGGATCCTAGCGTATCGTCTTGCATTACCACTGAAGTAGGCGCGAGTGCATGACGTCTTTCATGTGTCAAGGTTGAGGATGTATGAGCCTGACTCGATCCACGTGCTAAATCTTGAAGAATTAGACGTGGATGACTAAGTATCATGCGTGAAAAGCCCGGTTTAGATCGGATTCTGTGTACCAAGATGGTCTCCTTGGTCAAAGTGGTCTGACAACACCACGGGACTGAAGAAGCAACCGAATAAAGTGAGACTAGACAAGACGACGATACCTCCACATTTTTGTTTAAGGATTGGTAAATGTTTAAATTTCGAGAACGAAATGTTTATAAGAGTGGAAAAGTTGTGGCATCCTGGATTTTCAGTCCTGTTTTCAATAGAATAAATCGGGCATTTCATCGACACGCCTATAGGACTGTTTTCAAAGCTGATCACCGTTGAGATAATTAGATTATCTTGGAAAGCCATTAAGGATTTTAAGGCAAATAGACTTGAGGATTCGACTAGGAATCGGCTGCCCAACCGTGTTTATCTACCAAGATCATTACGGCACAGACGTAAATTGGTTAGAGATTAAAAATAGGTTGGTTTGACTAAGAAGTCTGGCTAATCGTGGGTGACACCACTAAATTGGAAAATGCTCGTCGATTGGTACTAAACTGATTTCTCTATCGTTTTGGTACCTTATGTCCGTAATTGAAACCTCAAGATTTTCACGATAATCGAGAGTCGCCAATGTGTCGAATGGGTTCATTGTGGTTTGAAGAAAATCAACCACGGGTCATTTGCACTAAAAATCTTTTAAAACTACCCGGTAGCCTAGGTGTTGCGACCTAATTTTCGGGTACACCATCTAAAACTAGGTTAGTGAACTACTAAGTTTTTAAACTTAGCTCAGGCTCTCCCAAGCCCATACCAATTCGTGACTTAGGTTCAAGTTCTTAACATGCAAATGATTATTATCTAGGAGTCGCCACTAATCAATTTATGGTGGGTCGATTAGACACCTAAGTAAAATAATTGGAGGATTATTTTACTCCTACGAATCAGAGACTAAGGGTACAGGGACTTGGTTACATTATATTTCTCTAATGCCCTTTCGGTACCATTTCTTTTTAATTTTCAAAAAAATGTCTTTTTGCAAGCAGCTTGGGTTTATTTTAACCTAAATTCCTATCATGCAATATGGTAATCATACGAGTACTCAATCATTATTAAACACTCGATGAATCAAACAAATTGTATCAAAAGAAATAAACACACAAAGCAAGCAATTAGTTTTTTGGGTTTTCTTTTATCTCAAAATTAAAATATGCATTCTAACTACATGACCTAATTTTACTAACAAACAGATTCTAATTGAATGAACCTATTATGCAAACTATGCACCTAATATTTTTGTATTTTTTATTGAAATTTGGAATTAAAAAAATCCTAACTAAATTATCTAAAATGAATAATTTTTAAATTTATTTTAGGGATTAATTTGACTTAAACCCTATCCTATCTTAGAAAACTATTTTTTAAAAGAAAAATAGGATAATTAAAATGTGCCAACTTTATCCAAGACTCTATTTTTGAAAAAAGGTTATTTAGGTCCAACCATAATCTATTCCAAAAAAATATCTAAAATGCAATCCTAAAAATATAATCCTAAAAAATTCTAATTTACCAACATACATGCTCATGCAAGATTTTGATTTTTTTTTTAGTGTTTTTTTCCAAAACAAGCAATATTATATTTAAAATAATAAAGACATTCATCCAATAAAGGATCAAAATAATCGAAAAAATAACCTGTTGTCTCACAAGTCAAATTAACGACTACTCTAACCCTAAACATCATGACATGGAGTTCAAAATAATTAAAAATTTGATCCAAAGTCTTACGAATCAAATTAATAATTATATTGATTCAACAATTTAAAATACTATCAACAAACCCCAAAAATTAATATAATTAAAAAAATGACCCGACATCTTACGGTCAAATTAATAATTATAATAATTTTAGAGAAAATCCTGCGAATAATGCCTAAAGGAAAATGGGTACAGTAGATTAGTCGGCATCGAGTGGAGGATGGCTAGCGTCGGAGCTTCGATGAGGGCTAGCAGGCAGCAACGGTGGCCATAGTTCACGGCAGGGATGGGCGGATCTCGGGCAAAGGCGTTGTGATGACAGATCGCCGGGCGAGTGGGGACTCGGATGGTGGGGCCGCAAGCAACAGGTGGGTTGCGGGTTGGCGGGGAAGAGGCGGGTCTCGGCGATGACTGACTGGATCGCGAACCGGGCTGTGACTTCGTCGGGCCGGTGGAGTCGGGGTCGTCAGATGCAGAGGAGTCGAGGTTGAGATGGGTGTGTGTGGTGGTGGATTGCATGGAGGGGAGCTCGGGCGCAGCAGCGATGGAGGCAGCGTCGACACTCGAGTGTGAGCGTAGTGGGGGTTAGCGCGGGTGTGGCGACGACGCGAGGGCTCTGCAGGCGGCAGTAGGTGCGACGGGATCTCAAAGCAGTGTAGTCAGTGACGTTGGGGCAACATGGGTCGTCGGAGTAGAGGGATATCCATTAGGGCTCTGGTGTTGAACTCGGTTGTTGCGTGCAGGTTTGCAAAGCGGCGGCGCGGGCACGACAATCGGCGCTGGCGTTTGCGGTTGGAGACCGGTGGCTGTGGTTGGCGAAGTGCTTCGGTTCATCGAGGAAGATGAACGGGAGCAATTTCTCTTCTTCTTTTCTTTTCTCTCTCTTCCGGTCATTCTCATGTCTTCTCCCTCTGCTTTCTTCCTTTTCACTTTTCACTTCACCTTTTGACTTTTCTCCCCTTCTCTTCTCTCTCTACATTCTCTGCACTCTCTCTCTGCAAAAGCAAAAGCTTCTCTTGACTTTTCCTTTTTTTTCGTTTTCTTTTTCCCTCGACGAAGAGAAGTCGCCCCCCGGTTTCGAAACCTCGCCTGAAAGACTCGAAGTTGTTGAAGATCCGGCAATATTCACTCAACTTCTTCAACAAAAAAGTTGCTCCAAAATCTGACTGTTGAGTTTTTGAATTCAAAATTAAAAAAAAAAAAAAATCCCTCTAATCAAAGATTATCTTCTATTTCTATTTTCTAAATTTAAATTAGGTGTCAACACTAGGTCATGCTAAAAATGCACTGAATGGAAATTAACCGTGAATTCAAGTCCAATTTCATAAATTGAAAATCTTGTCATATCACTATAAATTCTAGAAACGTCAACTCAATCTCGGAAGATTTTTTTGAAACCCGAGACTTTTTGGGAAAAAAGTCGGCTTAGAACCGTTTTTGTTCGGAAAAGGTAGGGATTATTTTTTATTGCAAATTTGGGATGGAAAATGAATTCATGGGTGAGGAAAAATTTCAATTGAAATATTAAGGTACCAAATGAAATTATGGAGACCAAATGAGAATGGATTGAGCAAAATTAAGCAACCAACTGAAGCCAATTGCTTAGAAATTCGTAGCTCCCCCTCCCCCTAGCCAAAATGGACCATCTCATGAGTTGTGGGTGAGCATTGGTGCTCAATGGCAGCCAAGGAAGATACTTGGCTAAGAAATGTCTTGGGGGACAAGCTTGTGGAAGAAATGTGCATGGTAGGTCCCCATTCTTGCTTCTCTCTTTCCTCTCTCCCTCATCCTCTCCCTTGGCCGGCCAAAGCACTTCATTTCCTCCCTCCTTGCTGTGTTCAACGCCACCAGCAGCAAAGAAGAAGAAGTTGGACACCGTCACATGCCAAGCCGCCGCTGGAGTCGCGCCGCTTGCTGCCGTCTGCCACACCCGCGCGCCTCGCCGTCCACGCGAGCTCTTCGCCCCTTGCCTTGCCTGCCCTCCATCCCAACAACTATTTTGGATCTTCTAGGGTTCCACTAAGGTTTTCCTTAGCCATTCCTTCACTGATAAATCTCCATCTAGGCCCGGTTTGACCTATTTCCTCCTCAATCAATTCCCGCCAAAACCGAGCTAATTTCTTCTCATTTCCAGCCTAGAATAGCAAGGAATTTTGTGGGTATCACAGCACCTTTGGAGGCCACTTTGAGGTGGTTCCAAGCCCCGGAGCTTAGGCCTGCTTTGGAGAAAAACGTCCCCCGCGACGTTCTCGACGTTTCAATCCGATCGGATTGTTAAACAGGTTAGTTTAGCTCACTAATCCTTGCTTAGTAGACTAATGATGCTTAAGGGTTTATTAGTGTTAATTAAGCATGATTATGTGGTTACATTAATTTAGAGTAATTAAATTAGTGACTTAACGATGCATTTTAGGTGGTTAGACATAGTCATTACCGAGTAGAAATGTTCTAGTATTTATTGAACGTGTCTCAGGATTTTTTCCGATCCGTCTCGGCTTCCAATTAGGCATTACAGACCTAAATTGGAATTATTGCTACTTAATAATTAATTTTTGTATTTATTTAATTAATTATTTATTTTTTGGAAATTAGGCTGGGATAGTCAACGACCGAAATTTTATGCTGATTATCATGGTGTAGTCCATTTATTTATTCGAGCTTTGGTTTGTGCCGAATTGATTTAATTGTGGATTTTTAGGATTTTATTCCTAAACTATTCAATTTCAGTAATTGATTGGAAATAACCGAGCATGGGTCTACAACGCCATTAATATTTTAATAGGCTGTATAAAGTGGCGAGAATTGTGAGAGTGAATTAATTATATTGGCTAAGACTAATCGAGTACTATTTTATCGAGTATGATAAAGATGAGAAGAAAGTGGTATTACATGGCTCGGAGACTAAGAAGGTCGTATTAGAGAATGCACGTGACTTATGGATTAAATATAAAGTAATGAGGAATAGAGTCATAATACGTAGCTCGGAGACCTATAGTGTCTTCTTGGAGAATGCACGTAATTTGTGGATTATAAATCACCTACAAATAGCATGTGGCTCGGTGATTAGTACGTCGCCTTAGGGAATGCACGTGGCTCGGTGACTAGATATATATCATATTGGAAAATGAATAGTTTGGTTATGTCCATTGAACCATAGATTACCACCTAATTTAGGTTATACTCGATGAGCCGTAATTTAGCATTACCACCTAATCTAGGTTGTGCTTGCTGAGACATAATTCAGCACCACCACCGAACTTGGAATCGGTTGTGCTCGTTATTCAGCATTAACAGCCGAAGAATTAGTAAGCCGTGCTTGCTGAGCCGTAATTCAACATTAGAGTTGAGTATTTGAGATAATTGTGTAGGCTGTGCTCGCTGAGCCTTAATTCAATGTTAGGGTTGAGTATTCGAGATGATTGTATAGGCCATGCTCACTAAGCTGTAATTCAGCATTGAATTTGAGTAAATGAGATGAGCCAACCAAGAAAGGGTCGAGATGACATGTAATCGGCCAGGTCGAATGATCAATGATTTGATTTGATGTTATGAATTGATTGAGTGATGTGATATAAGGTATATGTAAATAATGTTGATTTGCAAGATGAAACTGAGGTTAAAGTAAATCTTTTGACTCGTGTGTGCATAGGTAATTCTTATGGCGTATTGGTTTCCTAATCGGGTCTTAAAAGGTAGAACTTGCTGAGACGTAGTCTCACTGGTTATTGAATAACCATTTTCAGGTCCTTTGATAGCTGTGGCGAAGGACCGGAGGCCCGATGTGTAGAAGGTGAAGCCTGAAGAATTGACATAGGACAACCCTCTTTTGATGGGAGTCGATTCCCTTTTGCAGACCTTGTTTTATAAACTTGTGGTTTAAAACCTAACTTAACAAATCGTTTTGTATATATTTGCACTATGATTTGCAATGTATATAAGGGTGGTTGCTTTTAAAGTGGATATTTGGAGTTCTACTTTTCTATCCCATTGCTTTATTGTCTGTGGATTATTATTATATGCTTCCACATGTGTATAAAACCAGAAAGGGTTGGCAATACGTCTTAGGACATTGCTATTTAATCAGTTAAGATAAGGGATGTGTGCGTGCTCGAGGATCGGGGCGTGACACTCTTAATATGAAATACATATCGAAAATGAAAATTTTTATCAACAAAATGGGACCGTATTACCTTATCACAATTTTTTGTTGATCCTATGACCAAACCTTAGAACATAAGCATTAGCCAAAGGAATATACTTGCGAAAAGATAAATATTCGAGAATGGGGAAAAAAGAAGAAAAAAAGATAGAAGGCTAGAAGACTCATAGGTTGGCTGATCCAAAATGTAGCCAACAACCGACGAAATTCCCAAATGCTGCTAGTCGAATACTATTCATAACATGTCCGACTTCAAAAATGCGTTTCAGGCAAATTGAAAGTTCGAATTGATTTTCGTAAAATCTCACAGCTCCTTGACACTCCTAAATTGGACCTTGCATTTCAATGTTTACTTCATTCCGAATTTGTGCCATAATTCTAAAAACTACTCCGATGAGAAGAATGAAGAGCTTGAATTTTTACCAAGTGTTGATGAGAAGAATGAGTCTCCCTTCTCTTTTTCACTTTCTTCTTCTTCATCCCTTCTTTTCTTTCTTTTTCCTCTCTCTCCCTTTCGCATGAGCTTTTTGTCCTAAATTGAGCTAAGCGTCTCTTTTTATCCTTATTTGACTAGTCAACCTTTTTCTTTGGGGCCCACTTTCTTCGACTCATGTTGATACCTAAATATTGGCGACTTAATTAGTTATTAATCGTGTAATAAATTAGGGACTAAATTTTAGCTCATAACAAAAATATTAAGTTAAATTACATATAGTTATTAAGAGTGCATTTCAATTAGTTACATATTTACTAGTCTGGCGGAGATGGACTTAGATGGAAAGTTCTGAACTCAATTAATAAATTAGATTGAGCCCATTAGAGCATGTAATTTTCAACAAGCCCATATTATATGTATGTAATGGAAATTTGCATTGTAGGGCAATTTGGTATAATTGAATTATAGAATTATTATATAAGATACACGGAACGAAAATTTCTGAGAACCCACGTTGTCCACAATGAGAAAAGAAAGTGTCCAGGAGAGGTTCGAAAAAAGTTCTGCATCGTTCTTCTTGAGCCTCGACATCCACAAGCGGCTGCTCGTCCTCTTCTCCGTGCAATTTTCTCCGGCGATTCCGCAGCAAGTACTCCTTTCTACTGAGCCTTCAGCTACCAATCCACGAGCCAATGGCCTCTCACAAGATTACAAACGCCAGCCGAGATCACAAACTAGCGACCATCCAGCTCATGACTCTCCTCAGGCCGGCTGTCTAGCTTTCTCCGTTGAGTATCTGAGCCAGCCCAAACCAGTCCCCAGCGCTGTAGTTCATCCGATTCACTTTTGTCAAACTTTCTGCAGGTTTATCGGCGGTTACAGCTTGCTCTAATGGCCTTCCTCTAAGCAGTTTTCTTCAGTGACGATTCCAGCAAGCCCCTAAGTTGCAGGCTGTCCAGTGTTGTTCCTGTAGATCTTCACTGGTGAAATTTCGTGCCAATCCAGCCTAGAGCATGCTCCACATGTTCAGATCATCCATCACGCGAGGAGTCAAGCGGTGGTCAAGATATTTACAACTGGTGGAGAAGTTCAATGGAGAAAGAGATAGATGTGGAGAAAGAGACAAAGTAATCCATCATCGTTTTGCTTCTCTGTCGGGGACTTTGAGATTCACAAGAAGACAAAACCAAGTGAAATTAGTGGAGAACTCTCTGGGTCCCCTCGACCTTCGCACGCGCCTTCACTCATCTGTTTCTTTTGCAATACCTAGTCTTTCTGACGAGCTTTGTCTCCTTCCATCGAGCTCGGTTGACTTTTTCTTGTAGGTCCTGATGCCTACATCCTCAAGTCCAGCGTCATTGCTACACCTCTCCGCCAAGCCACCGTCACGAGCGACCAAGTATCGCTCCTCGTGAGCCAGCCACAGGGTTGAGCACCACAAGAACGCCACTGAGCCGAGCCGATCCTGTCCCCGTTGTCCTCCTTGCTGTCCCCAAGCCGTGACCATGCCAACGTTCACCCCAAGGACTATAAGATTCCCGTTCTGCAGGACGCTTGAGGCTCTTTCATCGAGTGATCAAGTGGAAAACCAACCATAAGCCACCTTCTGTGCCACGAACAGCGAGGCCTGCACCCGCCGGTCATCCACTGAGCGTAAATCTTCAGTTTACCCTCACCATTCACAACGTGGAGCAGCATCACCATGAGCCGTGCACCGCCTCATCAAGCCCTGACCGTGTTTGGGAGCCCCTGTCCGTGACCCAGATTTGGAAGCGAATATTCAGATTAAGTAAAAATCTTATCTAATTTGATTTTCGAATATTTCGTTTCCTTATTTAAAATAATGTGAATGCATGTGATTGAATTCCCAGATATATTATCCTATCCAAAACCTTTACTAGCCTTTTAAATTAAGTATTGTTCCCTAATTTCCTAACATGCTATAATTGTCAATCCAATTTCCAACTAGAGATAATTTGCAATTGCACAGAAAATCATCAATCTAATCTCATGCCCAAGATATGCTTCAAGATTGTATGAAAAATTGGGTGTTAAGTATTGGTTGCGCATCTGCCTAATTACCTCACATGTTGGGGAGTAAGTAATGCAAATTGTCTGCAATTTTTTTTTTTTCTGAAATAAAAGAGAAAATGTATCGAAAGGGTGTTAGGTGAAATCTAACGTACTCAAGTCCATGTTCCTATAATTTTTAGTTTGTAGGAGTGAAGTAATTCTCCCGTTACTTTACTAAGATTTTTAATTGATCTCCAAAAAATATATATTAGTGGCAACTTCTACTTAAAAATCATTTGTATATTAAGAACTTAGAGTATAAGTCACGGGTTGATATGAGATTAGGAGAGTCCAAGTTAAGTGTAGGCATAATAATCTATTAATCGAACCCCTAGATGGTCTAACCCGCCTACCGGAGGTCGTCACCACCCAATCAAAAGGCACAAAATATTACATTTTACTCTCTTTCAATGAAATTTCATCCTCAAAATTCGGACTTATATTGCTGCATGAAAGCTTCCAACGGTTCAACTGATGTCCCTCTCTTGTTGGTCCCAACCATTATGTACCATCGTGGGAGAGACCCTAGACTGTCTGCGATATTTCCAACCTTCGTAATGCGCTGAACTGTTCTTCCAGTTTGGCGATGCCCTTGTTTCCCGTTGTCTCGTACGAGCATGCCGCGTAACTCATTCTTTTGGTCCAGCATGCCCTCTTGGGAGCCCTTACCTGCTATGTGTCTGGATTGCGGTCAAGCAATGACAAATCAAGTATGAAAAATTGTAAATATTATTAATGCACAACTAAAAGATGAAATCTTTAAAATAAAGTTATCTCTCATAATGAAAGCTGGAGTCCTAAGTATGACTTTAAAATGCTTTGTCCAAGAGCTACACGAGGTCCTCAGCATCCCTTGGACATAAAGCAACTAGAAGGTATTCCCTCCTTCTGGGGAAGATAAATATTGAAAACTGAGCAATTATATGTTTGTCCTCAACATCTATTGTTTGTGAGAATTCAGTCTTTTGACAAAATTTCATTGATAAGGGACTTGGAAAACAGCCTATCTTAGCAACTCCAAACTCTTATGCAAAGACGTCATTGAAGGATAACCCACAACGATCACTCGAATACCCTTCATGATAAAAGAAACATTTCAATTTTATTAGTTCGACAAGTTCTTACGGTTGGTTTTCATAAAGAAATTGCAATGTAGACATGCTAATACAATTGGGAGGTCTGACTAGTCCAATCGTTCTGTGGGGCCAAATTAGAAGGATTCACTTACGCTTCATCCGCTTCCTCTTTAGGCGCTCAATCCGATTTTAGACGTCCTCATGAGTACGCCAAACCCAGGTTTTTGGGAGAGAGGGCAAGTAGGCGTATCAATGATCCGGTTCAGTTTGGGGACTCCTAATACCTGAACCAAACTGAACATTAAAGATGCATGGTCATTCGGACCCAAACCGAAAAGACTGTTTGGTTTAGACTTTCGGTTTTTGGTGTCTTTTTCTTATGGGTCCCTCCTCCTCCTTCCATTGTTCCACCTTTCCTTCGGTTCACCTCATTCGAGACTACCACAAAAGTCGCAAAAACTGAGGCTAGATCCATCGATGGCATGGTAAGGCCAGAACAAAATCTTCCCAAGTCATCGAAGGAATCATTGTTGTGTGGACAAAAATCTGAGGCTCGATCTTTCGCCCTCAAGCTGGGACTGGAGGAGCAGATCGGAGGGGATGGTGCCAGTGGGGTTTGTGGTGGTCGGGGTGGAGGGTGGGCTGGGGCTGGAGGCGCGTATGGTGTGGAGCTGGTGAAGGAGGTGGTCGGGGACGAGCTGTGGGGTGGGGCCTTTGGGGACTGGATGGTGGTGGAGGGCAGTAGCGGGAGAGGATGTTGGTGGCCGCCATGGCCATTAGGAGGACGAAATGGGGTTGTTATCTGGCGTAGACGAAGCGATGGATATGGCTTCTCTGAGACAAGTGAAAACCGGAAGGAAGAGTGAAAACCGAAATGGGCTTTTGCTGTGTTTCGGTTTGGATTGGATTTTTTTTATAATCCAAACCGAACCGTTATGATTTCCGCTGAAGTATTCCAGTAAGTTGTGTTGTTCCTTCATCTTTCCTTCCAAATCTTTAGCCCATGTAATCTCCGCAGGCGACAATTGTATTAGGCGTTCCTAACCTCATCCACTTTCTTTCAATATACATCCACATTGTTTTGCGACATATCAAGGTTCATCAGGGAGAGATCTAGTTGAAATAAGCCTGACCTTAAAGGTGGTGGAAGTATTTATAGGGGGCCAAACTATCAAGTAACCTTGAGCGTTTAATATGATGTATACAAAGTGAGTTCCATAAAATGAATCGGGTTATCCGACTCCGAATTGAGGCTTGTTTTAATTCACTTTGTCAATATCGGTTGGGCGGGGCCGGGGGATGGTAGGCGCCGGGGAGAGAGTCCAAAACTGATCTTGAGGGTGCAAATGAGCCTAGGGCCCTTTTGTAATTTTCAGGTCGGATTGCATAAGAAAAATTCATGATCTTGCTTATGTCTAAGTTCCTAATTTCTAAATACGAAGAATGCAATGAAGAGCAGGACTGCAAGACCAATCTGGATCATTTTGTTTAAAGGTCAAAATCCGATATTAATAGCCAACTCAATGGGAAAATTTTCAAGGAATACGGGAGGGATTGGAGTAAAAAACTTTAGTATCAACAAAGGACCAAATAATTTATGGCATTAGTCAAATTTATTGCAACTATTATTTTCTTCGAGGTAACAGATCTAATTCTTTTTATCACGAAACTATCTTCATGATCCAAGGTGAAACCTATTGCTGTGAATGATTGGGGGATACTTCAGCAAAATCCAATAAATATTTGTTGAGTGAAACTTTTCTTACCTAATTCGCTTGATTACTAGGCTTGGATTGCTAAGTTTATAATAGGGAAGATCACGTCATTTCTTAGCACAGTGGGACAGTTCTAAAAGCACTTCCCATTTTAAAAATCTTGCACCTTTCCGACGAAGATGCAAAGGCGTATTTTAACTAAGAGAAATGTTGAAAACCTCAGAAAACTTTGAACAATCTTTAATGTCCAGCAAAGTTATGCTTACTCTAACTATACCTTATTAAACAAAGTTTGTTATTGATGTCATTAATTCTAAATATGCTAACTAAATATATTTCTGTTTTCAAAATATGATTCTATATATTATGAGAAAAGGGAAAATTCCAAATAAGAGTTCAAAGTGCTCTCAATTTCTTAAATAAAGGCTTAAAGTGAACCTTGTCTTTAATAGAGGCTTGAAGTATTCTTAATTTCTCAAATAAGAGTCTGAAGTAGACTTTATTTCAAATTAAGGATTAAAGTGACCATATCAAACTCAAAAAATGACTTGACCTCACTAGTTGGTCAAGGGCATTTCCATCCTTTACATTTTTATTTTTTTAAAATTTTCTTCCCTTTTTATTCTGTTTTTTCTCCACAAAAAAAAACTTAAAATAGAGAAAAAAAAAAGACTAATATACACAAACACACAAAAGTGAGAGGGTTGGCAACTCTCCCCTGCCTATGGTGGCCACCCCATCATCGGTGGGGCGTCGGCTACAAGTGGTAAGACTAGCCTTCCCGCCTAGTTTTTTACTTTATTCCGATTTTTTCTCTTTTTTCTCTTTGTTTTATACTCTCTTTTTTAGAGAAAAAAACAAAAAAGGAAAAAATAAAGAAAATAAGGAAAGAAAATGAGAAAAGTATGAAGGATGGAAATGCCCTTAACTAGCTAGTGAAGTTACATCATTTTTTTAAGACTGACATAGCTACTTTAAGCCTTTATTAAAACAAAGTCCACTTCACGCTTTTTTTAAAGAAAATGATGAGACTTCGGTTTATTTTTTTGATAAATTGATAATGCTTTAGGCCCTTATTTTGAATTTTCTTTATGAGAAAAAATAATACATTGAATACCGTAATTTTTCCTTTCTGACAAGAAAAAGAGCACTGTAAATTTTCTATAGTTGCAATGCATAATATATGGCTCACGAGACACTTTGATTTAATCTATTAAGTAATAGTGAATTCTCAAATTATAGAAAAAATAAAGAAAATTCATTTCAAATAGATTTTCATGAGCCGCGTCCAGCACTAATTTCGGTAAAATAAATTAATATTTATAACGGATGTGACTTGAATATGATAATGCTACAAAGTGGAGACAACACTCATTCACTTTCTCCTTTTAATCTCAACGAAAGTAGAATACTCATTAGATTTAGAATTTTATCTGTTCTCCTACGAACTGATGTATTTGACCAAGTACTGTTGCAATTGCAGCCAATCAAGCTTTATAATTACTAATGGCCCATCGAGAATATAATTAAGTACTGAAAATTAAAAAGCTCACCATTCAATGAGTTTAAACGTTATCTGATGATTAAAACTAATATCGACATAAAAATTCCATTAAACCAGGAAACTTACTTAACGTGGTAAGTAGGTAGGGGTTACTTAACTTTTTAAGTAGAAAGAAGTAATTTATGGCAACGAGAATATTTTCAGTTACAAATCAACCTATAATAATCACAATTTTATGTATGGTTAAAAAATAAATTATGTTAGTGATCAATATTTCAATTACCTATTAAATTATTTTTTATTTCTACTTTCAAAACTTAAATTTGTTGGCACCTAAAAATTCATTGCTTAAATTCTTAATACCTAATTTCAACTTTATCCAGTGAGCCTTCAGTAAATAGATTATATAAGGAATTTTACTCTAATAGTGGGGTCTAATCAGCCCCACCCACCACTTTCTTCCACAAAGAAGAATATGGAGCCTAAAAAGCAATATCTAGAAGGGGGGAAACACGAATATCTAGAAGCAATGAAAGTTTTGACAATGGGAGTGTTGACTAGGCGCACTAAGGAGCCGTGTACCTTATTCGAAGAAGAGCTTAAGTTTGAATTCGTCGACATTATTAGCAATGTGGAAATGTTTTCGCCTCACACCTGAAAAGAGAACCGAAGGACCACTCTTTAAGAGGTTCTAACGTTTTCCACTCCCCTCGGACGCTACACCAAACTCTTCTGATCTAGTCACATCTCCAACCCTTGATCCTCATTTAATTAATTTAGGTACTTTGACGGGATCAAAGTTTACCCATTTAAGTTGGGTTCCCTTGTTATCAAAAACAAATGCTATGAGGATAAAAAGGAGTAACGATATGCATAGTTCCAGAACTTTATTTCAATAATAATGGGGTCGATACAATTTTTTTATTTAATTTTGTCCGTGAACCTTGACCGAATTGATTCAATTGGCAAAACATGAAAGGCTTAGGACTCAATTGGCATAATTAGAAATTTAAGACTATATTCACAAAAATGCAATAAATTTATGACTTTTGAACAATTTTCCGCATATACTTTTTCAACGTGGATTGCTCTATTAGCATTTATTGGCCCTAAATAACGATCTAGACTACCACCTCATTTTCCCCAATTAGGAAATGTTTTTGTTCCTTTATATATTTGACATGGAAGCCATATGTCAGTCACGTACATGCCAGCCTAGCGAATCTACATTAAGTTAACGAAACTATGTCCACATCAACTAAGTGTTAGGATTTTCAATGGAAATATTACTTTGCCTGGAATTATAAAAGTTCAATGAATTTATTAAACAAAAAAAGGATCATAGATCACATTAAAAATTGAAAAAATGTTCAGTATCATTATTCCTACTTTTTATGCACAAACAAAATATGGCAACTTAAAGTTTCGAACTAAATTTCTAAACTTGGGGAGTAAGTGTGTAATTGAGTTGAGTCAACAACCAATTCGATGATTGAATCTGACTCAAATCAAATGGTTAAAGGTAGATAATTGATTTACGTAAGTTTTCAATAAGCTTCACCTTGACTCAATTAGATAATGGTTCTTTCTCAAAACTCACAATAAGACCCAAACTCAAGCTAGAATCATTAAAATACGCTATAATTGAAAACTAGTACTATATTTATTTAGTTCATATTTATTAATGAATTTTTATTATTGAAATATATAAAGATTGAATCACTAGGTTAGGCTCGCGAGCTATTATTTTTAAGCTTGAGCTAGAGTCGATTAATTAGTATTTGAGCTAATTGAACTCAAAAAGAATCAAGCCGAGCTTGAGTAATCAGCAAGTCTAACTCGAATAGCACGTGAGCTTGACTGAGTTGCATGCTTATCGCCAAACATGGGAATCTAGAAGTTCTTCTCAAACAAAAAGACACGTTGATATGGCTAAGTCAAGCAAAATAGGAACTCAGCCAATGGCCGTCTAAAGTTGATATTGGTCATAGAATATGATTTCAGCGTTGAAGTCTAGTTTTCTTGTTGTGCACCACTAGCCAATCTCAGTATTTATGACTATGTACGTGGCAGCAATTCATTGGCAGAGAATCACACCTTCAAGATTAATAATATTTCATTAGCAAATGCCGACCAAAGCTATTTGTTTCATTGAAGAAAGCCAGTTCTTTCCCATAGGAACATGAATCACAATAACTTACACATGATTGGAAGGCAAACATAGATGCAAATACATATCCACTAACAACATGCTAATATAGTTTATGGAAGGTCGAAAATGTTGATACATACATACATACATACATACATACATACATACATATATATGGAGGCAAAAACATAGGGGTAGGCCTAAGTTGCTAACCATCGACAAATGGAAATCAACCACCGATTGCTTTTGGCTAGAATTTAAGACCACCACAAAACCAACAAATAGATTAGAACCATAAATCTTTGCACTACATAACAATGTTTAATGGTAGCATTTCGATTAATCACCCATCAGTCAATGCGAACCAGAGTCACTTCAATCACATCCATGGTATTCATAAATTTTTGCCTAAGACCCGTGCACTTGCACCTTGACTTCGCCAAGTTTGGCAAGAGACAAAACTCTGCCCTTCTAACTTCCCATTAATCGCTTTGGCCCAACCAAACTTAGCGAAAGCGCATTATTTGTCACATCGATAGATGAGTCATATGCGACATTCTTGCTTTAAAATATTCACCAACTACCCATCTATACATATTTGACCTATTCAATCTAATCAACCATTGATTTTGATACCACTTATTGAGAATTAACAACAAAAATCTAAATTCCTCGACAAAGGGGATCCCCAGGGGAGAACCCAAGCTTGAGCCTGACCTTCACTAAAAAATTTAAGATAATTCCATTATGAACCCAAACTTGAGCCTAACCTTCACTGAAAAATTTAACATCCTCACATGTACACCTCAATTTGGAGTTTTATGATGCTCCTAGATTATAGGGCAAATACCAACAAAAAACCCTAAACCATACCCGTTGTGACACAAATACCCCTCTTTTTCTTTTTCTTTTTTTCTTTTCGTGTTGCCTAAAACCATAAACTTGTTCACCAAGATACAAATGCCCCAAACTTTTTTTTTTTTTTTTTGGTAACCCAGGGAACCCCATAAGCCGATAGCCGGCAAGCAAACCATGGGAGAGTGACTATAGGACCCACCACCACAGTACTCCAAATAAGAATCCCTAACGACGCCTTTGGGATTCGAACTTCTCCCCTTCGTGAGGGGAGGGGGGGGGGAGCCCGAGCTAGCTACGCCACTCAGGCGGTGGTGCCCCTAACTTTTTTTTGTACCATGAAGAATTCCAAACTTATATATCTATGTCATATGTATCCCCTATTTCAATTACATCCAAGTTATATTTGTTATATTGGAGGCACGGACACCTAAAGTGCAAAAACTTAATATAGTGGGACACTTAAGTATTAAAAGTTTCAAAAAATACACTTAAGTGTCAAAATCGGAGCAAAATTGATTAGTTAAGTGCCAACAGTAAGAACATACGGCCAAAATACTGACATGGGGTTTTTTTGACAAGACAAGTGTAAAATAACATTATTTTGCATGTTGATGTGGCTAGATAAGTCAAAAACAATATCGTTTTGCATATTGATGTGGCTAGATAAGCCAAAAAAAGATGTTGTTTTGCCTTGAATTTGAAAAAGCCCTTGCACAACACCTTCTGCAACTTTTTTTAAATTTTTTAATTGAATTTATTTAATATTTATATTAAAATTCAAATAAGAGGCAAAACGACGTTGTTTTTGTTATTCTCTATTGACTAAACTCTTTGGTGAGCCATGCGGGCTAGTTATATTATTACAAAAAAATGCCACATAGGATTTCTAACACCTATCATTAGAGTTAGTTCCTAAATGTCTCATTTTTCAAAGAAAATGGCACTTATGTGTATCTTTCTAATTTTTGGTGCTTAAATGGTTCCCCGTGCCAAGTTTTTGCACTTGCATTATACTTTTGTTATCATACTGATATAAGTTCAGATTTTTTTTTTATGACACAAGAAAAAAGTTTAGAGTATTTATGTGACAATAGGCAAGTGTAAAGCTTTTAGTTATACAAAAAAAAAAAGTTAAGGGTAATTGTGTTACAGTGGCCATAATTTGGTTTTTTATTTTATTTTATTTTTTGTTATATTAACCCTAGATTATAAGTAATTCAACTAGCATTTTTTTCCCAAAAATGATAGTAAAATAATGTTAATAAATGATCTTGCCCCGCAAAAGATATCAAGGATGATTATGCTGTCCTGACTAGCAACATAAGTAATTCCCAATCATTCATGATTGGATGACATAAGAAAACGTAGAGCATGCATTAGTGTTGTTGATCAATTAGATTGTGCAATTCACCATAATAGTGAGATTAATAGAAAAATGAAATAACAAGATTAAGGTGGTTCGATCTGAATTACCGAGACCTATGTTCGTGGAGAGAGTGAGAGTGGTAAATCTACCTTGAATAAGGAGGTTACAAGTTTGAAATAAAGCCTTGCTTAACATCAGGTGCTGAGCTTTCGTCGATGTCATTAGGTCCCCATGACTTTTATTTTTAAGCTGGAAGCATGGTATTTCCTTATATTTTAGATTTCCAGTGGTAAGTGGAAGAGTGATCTGCTTATGCTTGACACTATCTTTTACAATGATTTCATGTAAACTCACAAAAAGAACAAGAGGAACACTCTTAAGAGTTTCTAATGTGTAATCATATAAAAATTGATTGAAACCAGACCTTAGAAAACGTTCCAATTGAAAATGCAATGCGATCTAGGTGCTTGCTCGAGAGGCCGTGGACTCCAATTTATACATTGGATGGCTTATGGGCATTCCCCTTCGGACACAACACCAAACTCCTTCCATGGACTCTACATTACTTCTCCGACCTTTGATCCTCATGTAATTTATTGAGGTACTTTGATGAGACCAAAGTTTACCTATTTTAAGTTGGGTTTTCTCACCATAAAAACAAATGCTATGAGGATAAAAAGGAGTAATGGCATGAGTAATTACTAAACTTTTTTTCCAATATTAATTTGTTCAATTTTATCCATAACCTCTTAAAAATCCACTACATGTAGTCCTTCCATAAAGTATATCCACATATCATATGTACCTTTTTGACGTGGACTGCACTATTAGCATTCATTGGCCCCAAATAATGATCTAGACTACTATCTTGTTTTCCCTGGCAAGCAAATCTTTTTGTTCATTTCTTCTCGGTGTGAATGATAATCCTTCTATTATAGAAATCAATTTCTATTCTAAAAATAGATTATTTTATTTATACTTCCCAAACGAGTTTCTGAGCAAAAGAATCAAGTAGCATTTGAGTAATTTACGTCAAACTTGAATAGGTCAACAGCTTGAGTGAGTTACATTCTTATTTCCAAACATAGGAATCTAGAAGCACTTCCCAAACCTAGAAAACCTGTTGATATAGTTAAGCAAAATGGGAACTCAGCCAATGGTTGTACAAATTTGATATTGGTCATAAATACGATTTCCGTATAGAAGTTCAGTTTTCTTGAAGCGCTCCACCAGCCAATCTCAGTTATTTATGACTATTTACGTGGCACCAATTCATTGGCAAAGAATCACACCTTCAAGATCAATAATATTTTATTAGCAGATGCTGACCCAAGCTAGTTGTTTTACTTTAGAAAACTAGTAATAACTTGCCCATGATTGGAAGGCAAACATAGATGCAAATGCACATCCATGTATAACAACGCACAAGCCTCTTAGAACCATACATTTTTGCACTACATGACAATGTTGAATGGTAGCATTTTGATTAATCACTCATCAGTCAATGAAAACTAGAGTCACTTCAACTGCACCCGTGCAATTCATGATGAGGGTGCAATAGCAAGCTTAATTTTTGGGGGTCTAAGTCGCAACAGCTATCCAGGCACAAAGGAGGAGGAGAGGGTCCACTGAAGCATTATCGAGAGAGAGTGAGGGTGACGACAGTTGAGCAGCTATAAAAACCCAACACGCCCATTGGAGTTCCTCGTGGACAAACTGAAAGTTACCACTCACCAAGTTACTCCAATTGTGTCCTAGACAGTACCCAGAGCACGGCTATGGCCAAACAAAACCAATTCTCATTCCTCACATCAGCTGCTCTTTTGGTCATTATAGTTTCTGTTTCGGAAACGCTTTGTCGCCCTCTTGAAGAGGAACAGTTGTTAAAACAACATGAGGAGTGGATGGCAATCCACCGGCGTGTCTACAAGGGCGCGGTCGAAAAGGCAAAACGGTATGAGATATTTAAGGAGAACGTTAAGCACATCAACGCCTTTAATAATGGTAAGGACGTGGGGTATAAACTAGCTGTGAATAAGTTCGCAGACCTAACCAATGAGGAGTTCCGCGCTTCCTACACCGGCTACAAGAGGAGGCCCACAAGGGTCCTGTCCTCTGGAGAAAATAAACCGTTCAAGTATGCCAACTTCACCGCCATTCCAGCTGCCTTAGACTGGCGAACCAAGAAGGCCGTGACACCTGTTAAGGATCAAGGCGGCTGTGGTGAGTGGAAAATAAAAAATTGTCCTGCGAAAATGTCAAAATTCTCATGTCGTACTCAAGCTGTTGAAAAGGGGCAACGATTGTGCATATAGCTGATAACAATATTATCTGTAATTCACTGTTACATTCCTTTTACGCCCATCATACTACACGTGTACATGTCTCTTTGTAATTCATTTTACTATCTCTTTTTGCAGGAAGTTGTTGGGCATTCTCGGCTGTGGCAGCTATGGAAGGGATTACCATGATCAAGAAGGGGAAGTTGGTGCCACTCTCGGAGCAAGAACTCGTGGATTGTGATGATAACGATGAAGGCTGCGGGGGCGGGCTCGTGGACAGTGCCTTCAAGTTCATTGTAAGCAATGGTGGCCTCACGACTGAGGCGAACTATCCTTACCAGGGAGATGACGGGACCTGCAATACGGCCGAGACGGCAAACCCTGCAGCCTCAATAACTGGGTATCAGGATGTGCCGGCCAACAGCGAGAAGGCCCTCTTGCAGGCCGTGGCAAACCAGCCAGTCTCGGTGGCAATTGAAGGGGGCGGGTTTGATTTCCAATTCTACTCAAGCGGCGTGTTCACAGGCTCATGTGGGACCGACATCGACCACGCGGTCACGGCAGTTGGGTATGGGAAGAACTCTGGCTCTGGCGGGACCAAGTATTGGCTGATCAAGAATTCGTGGGGCACCGGGTGGGGAGAGAAAGGGTACATGAGGATCCAGAAGGATGTGAGCTCTAAGGCTGGCCTCTGTGGTCTTGCCACGGAAGCTTCTTATCCAACTGCATGAAGAAAGAAGAAGATGAAAAAATAAATTATGAGTCTATATATGTATGAAATGTAGTCTAGCGTCTCTGTAAAAGAAGCAAGTGTTAAGTGACAGTACGTCACTAGGGTTGGTGTGTCCTACAACAGAAACTAAATGTTGTAAGCAAAATTAGGGGCCTGCCACTAAACTTGGTTCTAAGTGTTCGAATAAATGTGTGGGACAAGATAAAAGAACATAGTCCCGTGAATGAATGGAACAGTTTCATCAGCATAATTTTATAGTACTAAATTGTCCCAACAATAGGAATTTAGTTATTTCGAGCAATTTTGTCAGCATCAGCCATTTTGTCTTATGAGAGGCATGGCCCGTGGCCAGCACTAGCAAGGACAATTATTTGTAATTTTATTTTTTTCTACTTTTCTATCCTTTTTTTATCTCGGAGAGCAACCACATGTGAGGGCCAGCAAGCATGGCCGGCGAGAGCCGTCACCTTGCCCAAATTTGATTTGACTGAACTCAAATTACAATTATCCTCATGGATTTGAAGGTTTTCCAATTAAGTGAAAGTCTGATCCAAATTGATTTGCATATTTATCGGGTGAAACTTAAAACCGCTTGATCTGGATCGGGATTGAGTTACACCTAGCTCTTATCCATGGTCAATATTCAACTCGAAGCATGGGGATCTTCTTTCTTCGGACCAGACTGTGCACCCCCTTGAGATTCATCAGCACTGCCTGTGTTTTTATCCTAATGTGAACACCATCCACCTATCATCCTCCTCACTAGATATTCATTCTCATCGTCAACCAATAATATCTATGGCTCCTTCTTATGTTTTCACGCACCTTCTACATTAAGTGTCAACCCTCCATGTCCTTTCCCCGATAATCAGCTTCTGGACTTATCTTTACTCTGTTCTCCTCTCTAAACTTGTTCGAAAATTCCATAAACTCCAGTAAATCAACTTAATTGCTTGTGAAGAATTTGGAATAGTTGATTGTGTAATTCGGTATTGCTATACCACCACATTCTAGTGCATATAAGGTGAAGAGCTTGCAATCTAAGCCCATTTTTGTGCAATCCACCCTTGGTCAAGGAACTGGTTTATCATCTCCTCTTGCGTTGTGAAGTTCCAAGCAGATGGTGATACCCCCATGAGCTTTGTTTCCATAAAATCTGAATCAAGGGGCATAGGCCCGTATGGTTTGGTTTTGGGGGAATGCTTTTGGGAAAATACAAATATCTTTGAGCTAAAGAGGTTCTTTGAAATGCAAATAGTGTTTGGTGAATTGTAATTTTAAAGTATATTGAAAAATAACTTTGGTTTAAATGTTAATTGGTAAAAATTGCATTTGTAAAGGACTTATTACTTCTTTTTTTTTTGGAGTTTAGCCACCGACAACCAAATCTGGCCGTCGAACGGCTAGATCTAGCCACCAAATGGCCTCGATAAGGTCACCCACCTCAAGCAAGGCTGCCTAAGGTCACACGATGGCGTTGCCTAGGTTGCACAATTCAGGCCAATAGTCACCTAGGTCACGCAACCCAGGTGTTGCCTTAGGTCCAACAATGGTCGTTGGGGTTAGGCAACCCCCAGGTGGTGGTTGCTGGTTTGCACGACCCCTTAGTCGGTGGTCGTCGGCCTCCAATTGGCTTCCAATAACGTGAATGAGATGGCAGGAAATTACAAATGAGATGGTGGGAAGTTAAAGAAAATACTGCTCCCACCTCTGCCCATCAAGGGCGAAAATTGCTCAAATATGACAGTTAGCACCATCTTCCACCACTCCAAATTTGCAGATCAGACCCCACCAATCACGTGACTTCTTCATCTTTCACGGGCCAAACCATCTTCGCCCGTTCTTGGATCTTTATTTCCTTCGTATACGCCACTTATATCAAGCACGAGACACTTTCCGACCACCATTCGTTGCTGCTGTGGATTGTCGTGCCAATGGAGTTGTCCGGTTCAAGCAAGTCCATTCGGGTTTTGTTGTTCCTGAACCTCTGGAGTTGTAAGATTGCCTCCAGCGCGCGTGGTTGACATTGACTTGCCACATCCCCGCCAGGTAATTTCTTCTCCAAATGAGATTTGGAGCTAATCGAGTGCACGAATTTTCCTCTCTAATGGATATCTTCTGGATTTGTGAGTTAACTTGAACTTAGTCATAAGCAAGCTGAGTTATTGCACTTGCTGTTTGAAGCCAAATCATCGCCATCACTGAACTGTAGAACGGCGGTTGCCTCATTGTCACGCCCCGATCCTCGGGCACGCACACATCCACCTCTCTTGGTCGATTTTATAATGCGATATCCCAAGACTATGTATCGCCAACCCTTTCATTTATTAAGCACATGCGGAAGCAGTTAAAATCCCAAGACAATAAAACAATGGGATAGAAAAGCAGAGCCATATTTTTCATATTGAAATTTATAACCAAACTTTTATACAAAACACAGATCAGAGCACTTCACAACTTTTACTCTAAACTCTATTTACATCAAAATAGAGATCTCAAGAGAAGATAGGATCTCAATCCATCTGGACCGTACTCAAGGCCCTTCTCGGGGTTATCTTCTTCTCCCGAAAATCCTTCTCTGACTCCTCCTTCTCAGCTCCTCAGTGAGGTCTTGAAATGATTTCCCCAAACTGGGATGAGACTATGTCTCAGCGAGTTCTACCCCACTAAGCCCGATTAGTAAACCAATATACTATCGGCTGCCTAAACACGCATAGGACAGAGGACTTACCTTGGCCTCAGATCCCACCTGCAAGTCAGTACAATTCACAATAGGCACTCATTTACTCAAAACAAATCGAACCAATCGATTACATGTCATACAAATCAATCCCCACTGGGGAGTATCTGAAAGCTAGGCCACGTGCATTCTCCAGGACGACCTTCCAAGTCTCCGAGCCACGTGCCTCACACCTCGGGCCCACGTGCATTCTCTAAGGCGACCTCTTTGCCAAGGTGGTAAATCAAGCCACCGAGCCACGTGCCCTTTTTACGATGCCTGGAACCACATGCATTCTCTAAGGTACTTGCTTACCAAAGTGACGCATCAGATCACTGAGCCATGTGTCCTTTTAGATGCCTGGGCCCACATGCATTCTCTTAGGTGCTATCTCACTAAAGTGATGCATCAATTCACCGAGCCCACGTGTCCTTTTAGATGCCTTGGCCCACGTGCATTCTCTTAGGTGCTATCTCACCAAAGTGATGCATCAATTCACCGAGCCCACGTGTCCTTTTAGATGCCAAACTCTGTCACCGAGCCACGTGCATTCTCTAGGACGACATACCGAGTCTCCGAGCCATGTGCATTCTCTCAAGTGACCTTTTCGCCAAGGTGACATATTCAACCACTGAATTCACGTGCATTCTCTAGGTGACATTCCAATTCACCGAGCCCACGTGTCCTCTTTCAAGTGGTTGCCAATCCACTTTCAATACGGACGACCAACGCCCAACGATTTATCAATCAAATAATTAAATCAACTTAACAAAGTATTATAAATGCTGAATAACATACTTGGCCATTTACCAATCAACAATTCAATCTCAATCAATTCCAATCAATTTAGGGTAAATCCCTAAAATATCACAATTTATTCAATTCCATACAACGTGGAGCTCAAATAAATAAACGGACTGCGCCACGACGATCAGCACGAGATTTCGGTCGTCGGCCATCAAAATCTTAATTTCCGAAAAATAATTAATTAATTTTTAATTTCGAAAATTAAATAATTATTATTAAAAATTCAATTTAGCTCAAAATAAAGCTCGATTAAATAAACGGACTTAACCACGGTCATCAACATAATTTTCCAATTCCAGGCCATCTCAGCTGAATTTTCGGAAAATAAATAATTATTTAATTTAATTCCAAAAATTAATATTTAAATACTAAAAATTCCACTTAGGCCCGAAAAGCCTAATTGGAGCCCACTAAGGGTCGGGAAAAATCCCAAGGCACTTCCAATAATTAGTAGACCACGTCTACTTGATAATTGCACAATCAATTTATCTAAATCGCATCACAATTGACTAATAATTGCTAATTTATTCTAATCTAACAACCTAAACATAATTAATTAAAACTAAATCAACCTTAAAGCATAATTAATCAACTAATCCGGGATTACTGAGATTACCCACCAAATCGTGTGCAAATCGGATCAATCCGACGGCGGCGATGTGAGGAACGATTCTTCCCAAAGCACGGCTCGGGTTCGGGGCCCGGAAACGGCCCAAAACAAGCCCGAAAGTGCTGGAAACCCACTCGTGAGTTTGCTGGACGGGGCTGGCCGAGGCTGCTCCGGCGGCTAAGGCGGCGAGGGGAGGCCGGCGGAGGACGAGGGGGACGCCGGGGAGGTTCAGCGGGGTTGGGCGGTGGCTGGAGGTAGCCGGACGGGGGCTGAACAGAGGCGAACAGTAGCTGGGTCGCGCGGATTTGCTCGGGGGAAGAACGTCTGGGCGGAGGAAAGGGCTGGCGGCGCACGGCGGCGAGCGGCGACGGGGGGCTGCAGCTTATGCTCGAGCTTCTGTCTTTGTTCGCTGGAATCCACGGAAGGGAGAAGGAGAGACAGTGCGAAAGAGAGAGAAGAGGGAGAGAACGATTGACTGGTCAAAGAAGAGAGAGAGAGAGAGAGAGAGAGAGAGAGAAGTCGGTGGGGGGGGAAGCTGTCCACACGGAAGAAAAGGGGAGAGAAGAGAGAGGGAAAGAGAGAAAAAAGAGAAAAGGGAGAGGAAAAGAGAGAGAAAGAAAAGGGGAGAGAGAAAAAGGAAAAAGAAAATGCATAATGCCTTTATGTCAATTTTCCTTTTCCTTTCTATTTTCTTTTGGTCTTCAATTTTTCTTCCGATAATTTCTTTCTTGAAATTTCGGACCCATCAATAAATTGACGAGCGATGAGACAGATCCTAAAAATAAGGATTATGACGCGCTTAAAATTCGATTCCCGAAATCGAGTTCAATTTCGTGGTTAAAAATCGATCAAACGTGATTTTAGCTCAATCCAACCAATTAGGTAACTTTTAGGGATTTTACAGCTGATACATCCCTTAACGGCTTTAGCCAATAGGTTAGTTAACTCGTGAGTGATCAGCTCAGAGAAAAAGGGCCATAGGCACATCGACGAAATGCCCATTTCACTTTATCGAAACGGGGTCGAATTTCAGGATGTCACAACTCTTCCCCTCTTATAAAAATTTCTTCCTCGAAATTTAAACCATTACACTTTGTTCAAAAAGGCGGGGGTACAACTGTCTCATCGATTTTTCAGTCTCCCAAGTCGCTCCTTTAATGCTGTGGTGTTGTCAGACCACTTTGACCAACGGAATGGTCTTTGTACGCAAAACTTGCTCTTTACGATCGACAATCTGAACCGGGCTTTCAACGTATGACACACGGTCATCCATGTCCAATTCCTCGAAATTGAGCACGTGGGTCGGGTCAGGCTCGTATATCCTTAACATCGACACGTGAAAGACGTCATGCACTTGCGCCAATCTTGGCGGCAACGCAAGACGATACGCTAGGTTTCCGATTCTTTTAAGAATCTCAAATGGACCTATGTACCTCGGACTTAGTTTGCCTTTCTTACCAAAGCGCGAAGTTCCCCTCATTGGTGACACTTTCAGAAAAACGTGATCATCAACTTGGAATTCCAAAGACCTTTGGCGCTTATCTGCATAACTTTTCTGCCTGCTTTGCGCTATCTTTAATCTGTCTCTGATCACCGCCACGACATCTACTGATTGCTGAACCAACTCTGGGCCTGTTATCCTCCTTTCTCCGACTTCATCCCAACACACTGGAGTTCTACATGCTCTGCCATACAATGCTTCAAATGAGGCCATCTTGATGCTCTGTTGATAACTGTTGTTGTAGGCGAATTCCACCAGATGAGGCCATCTACTGATGTCTTCAAGAGTCTAAATTGTCCTTTCCGACTGGCCATCCGTCTGAGGATGATACGCCGTACTGTACTGAAGCTTTGTACCTAAAGCACTCTGCAAGCTCTTCCAAAAAGCAGCCATAAACCTCGGGTCTCTATCAGATGTTATCATAACCGGCACTCCATGCATACGAACCACCTGACGCACATACAGGTCTGTGTGTCTATCCAAACTCAGGTCCTTTCGAACTGCAATGAAGTGAGCCGACTTTGTCAGCCTGTCGACTACTATCCAAATCGAATCATTTCCCCTTCGACTCCTTGGTAGTCCAGTCACGAAGTCCATCGTGATATGCTCCCATTTCCACTCTGGGATCGCAAGAGGTTGCAGAAATCCTCCTGGCTTACAATGCTGGGCTTTAACTTGCTGACAAGTCAAACACTTGGCCACATGCTTGGCGATGTCCGCCTTCATACTTGACCGCCAATAGTGTTGACGCAAATTTTGATACATCTTAGTGCTTCCAGGATGAACGTTGTAATTGCTACAATGTGCTTCAGATAAAATCTCTTCTCTAAGCTCTACATTATCAGGTACAACCAAATGTCCACGAAGCCTAAGTACCCCATCATCGGAAACTTGAAAATCAGTCTTTCTTTTATCGGTATCCTCTTGAAGAATTTTCTGCACGTCTGGATCTGTCGGTTGAAGTTGCTTGATTCTGACCTGGACATCCGGCTCAATTTTGAGGGTGGCCATAAAACTTGAAAGGTGGCCTACCTCAAATTTGAATTCCGAATCTCGAGCTCTCTCGATTAAGTTCCACTCCTTAACTAAGATCCGTGCCACTGAAGACTTCCAACTCAATGCATCGGCAACCTTGTTCGCCTTTCCCAGGTGATATAGAATGTCACAATCGTAGTCTTTCAGCAATTCCATCCATCGTCGTTGTCTCATGTTCAACTCATTCTGAGAGAATAAATACTTGAGACTCTGATGGTCCGTAAAGATCTGTAACTTTTCTCCACACAAGTAATGCCTCCAAATCTTCAATGCGAATATGATGGCTGCGAGTTCTAAGTCATGCGTCTGATAATTCAATTCATGAGGTCTCAACTGCCAGGAAGCGTATGCAACAACTCTACCATGTTGCATCAACACGCAACCTAATCCCCTGAATGACGCATCACTATATATCTCGAATCCTCCAGGACTAGATGGAATCGTCAGCACAGGTGCGGTAGTCAGCTTTTCCTTCAGCTCTGGGAAACTACGCTCGCACTTGTCTGACCATATGAACTTCTCATTTTTCTTCGTGAGCTTGGTCAAAGGCAACGCTATCGATAAAAACCCTTCCACAAACCGTCTGTAATAACCTACTGACCCCAAAAAACTTATGATCTCTATCACTGATGTCGGTCTCGGCTACTTGATCACGGCTTCTATCTTGCTCGGGTCGACGGAGATTCCTTCTCCGGAAATCACATGACCTAAGAACACAACACGAGTCAGCTAAAAATCACATTTGCTAAACTTAACGTACAACTGATGAGTTCTTAAGGTCTGAAACACTAATCTCAGATGATTTTCATGCTCTTGATCACTTCTTGAATAGACCAAGATATCATCTATGAACACGATCACAAACTGATCTAAGTATTCCTTGAACACTCTGTTCATCATATCCATGAATGCAGCTGGAGCATTCGTCAATCCCAACGGCATCACTGTAAACTTGTAATGATCATACCGAGTACAAAATGCTGGCTTAGGAATATCCTCTTTCCGAATCCTCAGCTGATGATATCCTGTCCTCAAATCGATCTTCGAGAATATTGACGCTCCTTGCAGTTGATCAAACAAGTCATATATCCTCGGCAATGGATACTTGTTCTTGATCGTTACCTGATTGAGCTGCCGATAGTCGATGCACAAACGCAACGAACCATCTTTCTTCTTAACAAACAGAACTGGTGCTCCCCAAGGTGAGGCACTAAGGTGAATAAATCCTTTATCCAGTAACTCTTGCATTTGCACGTTCAGTTCCTTCAACTCAGATAACGACATTTGGTAAGGTGCCTTTGAGATCGGTTCTATCCCTGGTACTAGCTCGATTACAAATTCAATCTCCCTTTCTGGCGGTAATCCTGGCAATTCTTTTGGAAAGACATCTGGAAACTCCTGTACCACTGCAATATCTTCCATTTTTGACTCTTCAACTGTCGTATCCACGACAGTCGCTAAGTACCCTCGGCAACCCTCGTCTAACAAACAAGCTGCTTCCGGCGACGAGATTAAGGAAATCGAAGGTCCTCCTCGATTCCCGACAAACTTGAAGCTCTTACCCTCTAACGGGTCAAACTGAATCGCCTTGCGATTGCAGTCCATTTTAGCTCGTTGATTGGTGAGCCAGTCCATGCCAATTATCAAATCAAAATCATACATGGTTAGGACTAACAAATCAATTTTCCCCACTTGCTCACCAATCTCTAACTTGCACCCCGAACATCCCAAAGCAGCAATAACTTTATCTTTCAAGGGCGTAGATATGCAAATTGCTTATTCCAACAATACAGGATTCAATCCTAGCATCCTAACATATTGCTTGCCAATGAAGGAATGGGTTGCTCCCGAATCAAAAAAGCATAAGCAGGTTGGTCGTTGAGCGAGACCGTACCTGTAATCACGCCAGGCGCAGCTTCTGCCTGACCTTGGGTAATTGCGTACACAGTGCCCCGAGCTGGAGGTCTCTGCGGTCCTCCTTACAGTGCATTCTGAGGGGCATACCCTCCTATCTGTCTCATCGGTGGCGGCGGCGGCAACTGAGGTTGTCCTCTTTACTTCTTAGGACAAAATCTGGCCATGTGGCCTTGTTGGCCACATTCAAAACATGCACCCGTCCTAACTGGGCACGGTGCTGTCCCATGTCTTCTCCCACACAACCGACATGCATCATTCCTAATAGGTCCTGACCTATTAAATCCACTCTTCTTGCTGGGCGGGCTTTGGAATCTATTTCCAAACATCGTCCTCTTTCCTTGGCGGATGTTGTCTCTATGAGAGCTAAACCTCGATCCAGATGAGGCAGCTTTATCATTCTGATCTTTCTCAATCTTCTAAGCTCTTCGATATATGTCATTATAAGTCTTCAGATCCAAAAGGACTAAGGCACTTCTCAAATCTTGCCTGAATCCATCTCTGAACCTCCTCTCTCGGTTCACAGGATTCTCAATTAACTCGGGGGCATAACGCAAAAGTTCAGCGAACTTCGCCTCATACTCATCAACAGATATGGAACCTTGGCGAAGACGTTGAAATTCAGCCATCTTCACCTCTGGCAGTCTCATAGAAAAACTTATCATTGAAAGCTTCGTGGAAAGTGTTCCAGTCTTGAACAACGGCTTCTGGAAAGATCATTTCACGAGTAGTCATCCACTAAGTGTCAGCAACTCCCTCCAGCTGGTAAGTTGCTAACATTACTTTCTCAGCCTCGTTGCACATCAGCAGTGCAAACACTTTCTCGAGCTTCTGAATCCAAGAAGAAGTAGCTTCGGGGTCCCCAAACTTGATAAAAACCGGCGGATTTAACTTTAGGAAATGCTCCACCAACTTGTGGATTGGTCTTGCAGCGAACACTATCTCCGGCGGATTTTCAACATTCACGACGGCTGGAGCAACGGCAGGTGCAATTGCAGGCGCGGCAGCAGGTGCGACTGCAGGGGCAACTCTGGTGGGGGCGACAGTGGCGGCAGTTGCAGCGGTCTAAGCAGCGGCTTCAACAGCAGCGGCTTGCTGATCCATTCTACTACCCATTGCTTCCAAAACACGCAAGATCCCATCCACCCTGGGATCATTAGGGGCTGCTACCCCGACATCTACAACAGGTGGATTCACTCCACTCGCGCTAGCCTGTGCTGGTGCTCGACCACGTCCGCCTCGGGTTCCGACACGAGTCAGAGCTCTACCCCGAATAACGGCCCTACTGGTCCTCTTTGCAGGAGTTCTTGGCTCCTGATCGCTCATAGTGTAGCTTTACTCAACTAACACCTGTTTCCAATTCAACACCGAATTAGAAATAGAGCGATCCAAACAACAAACAATTTTAGCACTCAGCTAACACAGACATGCACTAGCATGATTTAAAGGCCATCCTACTAACTATCACATGGTCATCGCTCCTTATCACTCCAATCTTCAACCTGGCTCTGATACCACTTAAACTGGATGTCACGCCCCGATCCTCGGGCACGCACACATCCGTCACTCTTGGTCGATTTTATAATGCGATATCCTAGCACTATGTATCGCCGACCTTTTCATTTATTAAGCACATGCGGAAGTAGTTAAAATCCCCAGAAAATAAAATGATGGGATAGAAAAGCAGGGCCATATTTTTCATATTGAAATTTATAACCAAACTTTTGTACAAAACACAAATCAGAGCACTTCACAACTTTTACTCTAAACTCTATTTACATCAAAATAGAGATCTCAAGAGAAGATAGGATCTCAATCCATCTGAGCCGTACTCAAGGCCCTTCTCGGGGTTATCTTCTTCTCCCAAAAATCATTCTCTGACTCCTCCTTCTCAGCTCCTCAGCAAGGTCCTAAAATGATTTCCCCAAACTGGGATGAGACTACGTCTCAGCGAGTTCTACCCCACTAAGCCCGATTAGTAAACCAATATACTATTGGCCGCCTAAATACGCACAGGACAGAGGACTTACCTTGGCCTCAGATCCCACCTACAAGTCAGTACAATTCACAATAGGCACTCATTTACTCAAAACAAATCGAACCAGTCGATTACATGTCATACAAATCAATCCCCACTGGGGAGTATCTGAAAGCTAGGCCACGTGCATTCTCTAGGACGACCTTCCAAGTCTCCGAGCCACGTGCCTCACACCTCATGCGCACGTGCATTCTCTAAGGCGACCTCTTCGCCAAGGTGGTACATCAAGCCACCGAGCCATGTGTCCTTTTTACGATGCCCGGGCCCACGTGCATTTTCTAAGGTACTCTCTTACCAAAGTGATGCATCAAATCACCGAGCCACGTGCCCTTTTAGATGCCATTCCGAATACTGGACCCACGTGCATTCTCTAAGGTACTCGCTTACCAAAGTGACGCATCAGATCACCGAGCCACGTGTCCTTTTAGATGCCTAGGCCCATGTGCATTCTCTTAGGTGCTATCTCACCAAAGTGATGCATCAATTCACTGAGCCCACGTGTCCTTTTAGATGCCTTGGCCCATGTGCATTCTCTTAGGTGCTATCTCACCAAAGTGATGCATCAATTCACCAAGCCCACGTGTCCTTTTAGATACCAAACTCTGTCACCGAGCCACGTGCATTCTCTAGGACGACATACCGAGTCTCTGAGCCACGTGCATTCTCGTCGCGACCCGATTTCGCCGCCGCCTCGAAAATGTATCCAAGAAGGGGAAAGGTCGGGTTTAGGAGTACTTTGATCACGAGAGTTTCCTCACGAGATCATGAGCTCTCCCAAGCTCGTACCCTGCGCGGCAACGGATTTATTTATATGATCTAGGTATTTAACAACCTAAAAAATATATAGGAGTCTCCACTAGCCTCATTTTTGGGGGTTGGCTAGAAACCCAATCGAGGGTCGGGAGTATTCTCTCGATTCCTATGTAACCAGATATCTAGGTTCGGGGACTTGGGTTACGCTAAATAGTATGTTGTGTTTTTCCTAACATGTCCATGCATTTTTTTTTTTTTAATATTTTCAGGATCGTCAATTCTAGACTAAGTGATCATGCGCGGTGGATTATTTCATTCTATTTTATTCCTAAAAAATGAAAGGAAAACAATCAATGAAATTGAAATTGCAAGACATGAAGTAAACAATCAAGAAAAGCATTAAATCTATCATGGAAACCTAAAAGAAAATATAAAAGAGAAATATATGGGATAAAGAGAGAAAAACCCGCAACTCGTCGGGTTTTATACAATGCATGGAACCCGAGACATATGTCAGGAAAATGGGTATTACATGAAAATGGTCGGAATGGACATCGACCTCCACCATCTTCACGCCTTCTCCATCTTCAAGGTCCTAATCTAAACCTAATCTAAGAAATTTATGACTAGGTGCATACAAATAAAAGAAACAGTCAAACACATCAAGCCACCAAAAATAATACATCATATCAAAATCAATTGTTTAAAAGAAGTACAATGCGAAGTCAAGTTTCAAGTGATATCCTAAAGTTCAGCATTAATATGTGTCGCACCAAAATCATTCATCAAATGATCACATGCAAAGCATATAATATGACATACATCCAAGTCATATAACCTTGGTTCTTAGTTAACCAAACAAGTGAATTAGCTGACAAAAGATCATTCACCAAACAATATGCATCATCGAGCGTGTTCATGCTACATGTATGTCCATCTAATCAATGCTTAATCCACAACTTCCAGCATGCAATCAGAATTGTAACAGAGCACGTGAGACTATAAATTGTGATTGTTTGATGACAAATCGCCATGAAATTGAAGCCATATCTTAGCACAAGCACGTATGAATTTTCTTGATCAAAATGGCATCAATTAATTACCAAATTAACCTCAAGTTAGAATCAAATGCACACCCAATTGTGATAACAACTTTCATGGCAAAAGTTTATCTTTAACGTGAGCTACGCATAAGTTAAAGAAAATTCAAGAATGCACAACATCACATCGGAATTGCAGCAAAATATCAAGATGTCATGACACATTAATAGTGATTTGACCTAAAAAGAAAATTTGAAGAATATGAAATTTTACCATAGCGCAAACAAAGGAGAGACAAACAACTTTTGTTAAGGATCCCATCTTAGAATTCCTTAACAAGAAAATCATAAAAAAAAAAAAAACGAGGTCAGCTTTAACATGGAAAAAACGGGGGTTATGAATTTCATTTTTTATGACAGATTTATATCATGCGAATCACAAGAAAAGTTGAGTTCAATTAATATGCAAATCATGTGAAATCAGCATCATAGGAACAAATTTCACGAGGAAGCTTCTCAAAATTTTTAACACGTGAATTTCTTAAAAGTTCAAGAACATGAACAAGTCAATCAAGAATGGATCATAATAGCATGTCACACCGTCATTCTACAACATATTGAAAGCAATTTGGACAAATCTACTATCTCATCTTAAGACTAAGAGCAACTAGCCACAGAAAAGGCAACATTTCTATAATCGAATCAAGTTCAAAAATCAAAGACAGCATTTCATTATATATTGTAACTAAAAGCACGTGAATTTACAAAATCCTGGAAGAGATCAAGGTCTATCAAAAGTAGAACAGGGCAGCAAGGCAAACATACAACCATTTTTTGCAGTTTTTATGTGAAGGACAACCTTGACCCAAAAATAGACATGAAACCAGGAAAAGGCTAAACTCACATTAACTTTTAACCTGAAGAAACAACAAGACAACAAAAAGGATAAGAAGACAGAAAAATAAAGGCTCACGATATTCAAAGTTTATTCCCAGCACGATACAGCAGAACCTAAATCAAGAAGACCTTATCCAATGGATAAGCAACCAATTATGAAAAAAAAAAATGAAGCCATCATACAAAACAGAGAAAAGCCAACATAATTTAATATTAAACTGCAAAAACCCAAGCTACCCTTAACAGAACACCGGATGGTTCTCACCGTAGATCAAACAGTGTTTAGTTATGGTGCATGGATCCAGAGGCATATTAGGTGCAGGGGCAAGGTTAATGCTTGTCATACCTTCGAGCAGGTTTTTTTTTATGATGAAATAGATAGTGAATGAAAGCATCCCAGGTGTCTTGGCTCTTAGACAGAAATCAATATTTCTAGGCCAATTTTTCTAATTACAAAGTAGCTTTCGAATATGCCATTGGCGAGCGAGAAAAAGAGAGACACAATCGAGTCAGAGAACAATTCAAGAGAGAGAGTGCGACAGTTCGTGCATGAAACAGAACAATTAAGAGAGAGAGATAGAGAAAAACCTGATCAAGCTAGAGACAGAAAGCCGCTGTCGCTGATCAATTTTGGAGCTATGCCGAGACTTCCTACTCAGCGCGGACCTGAACCCCTGTTTCTCGAGCTTCGGAAGGGTGTGATCGGCAACGAAGGCGTCGGATTGATTAAGCGAGTGAGCGTCTGAAGGAGGGATAGAGAGATCAGAATCCACGACCTAAACGGATGCAAATAGAGAATAGAAATCGAAAACCCTAACAGATCGAGGAGGATGGAAAGAGAGCTCACCGATCGAGCAAACTCGATCCAGAGAGAAGAAATCGGTCAAGAGTCACTGTCGTCAACGCCAGTTCGCTTCGGATCTGAACCTCCTCCCACCAACGCAATCTTCGTTGATGTCGCAGATATTACCGATCAGATCCGGCGAGTCAAATCCGGAGAGTAGAGAATCAAGAGAGGGAGGTCTGCCGAGAGAGACTCAGATCCGGCGGAAGCCAGAATCGCTGGTGTCGTCCTCATCACTGTCACTGCCGCTGAACTAGAACAGAGAGAGATACAGATCGAGAGTGACTGTCACGACTGGTCGTCGTCGTCGTCGCCGCCGACGATGGTTCTGATCGACTCAAGTCGCACGCAAGGCAAGGGAAGGCGATGGCGATCGATCGAGTCTCCTCTCCTCGATCCCCCTTCTCTTTCCTCTCTCTGAGCTCTCCGCCGAGCAAGAGATGAAGACCGTCCGTTTTTTCCTCCTTCACTAGAGAGAGCGTCTTGTGAGCGAGATAATCCCCCCCGAGCGTCCGTCGTGCGCGAAACCCCCAAAGAGAGAGCCACAGAGAGAGAGAGAGAGAGAGAGAGAGAGAGAGAGAGAGAGCCCCTTCGCGAGAATCCTCGAAGAGAGATCGAGAGAAAACCCCCCTTTTCTCCCTTTTCTATTCTTTTTTATTCTTTCTTTTATTTTTTCTTTTTATTTTCTCTTTTTTTTTTTTTTTTGTTTTGTTTTCTTTGTTTTCTTTTTGGCTTTTTATTATTTTATTATTATTTTATTTGTTTTTGCAAACAATGGATGATTAAATTGTCGACGAAAATTTCGGGTGTCAACAATTCTCTCAGCGACCTTTTTGCCAAGGTGACATATTCAACCACTGAATTCACGTGCATTCTCCAGGTGACATTCCAATTCACCGAGCCCATGTGTCCTCTTTCAAGTGGTTGCCAATCCACTTTCAATACTGATGACCAACGCCCAACGATTTATCAATCAAATAATTAAATCAACTCAACAAAGCATTATAAATGCTGAATAACATACTCGGCCATTTACCAATCAACAATTCAATCTCAATCAATACCAATCAATTTAGGGTAAATCCCTAAAATATCACAATGTATTCAATTCCATACAACATGGAGCTCAAATAAATAAACGGACTGCGCCACGACGATCAGCACGAGATTTCGGTCGTCGCCCATCAAAATCTTAATTTTCGAAAAATAATTAATGAATTTATTAATTTCGAAAATTAAATAATTATTATTAAAAATTCAATTTAGCTCAAAATAAAGCCCGATTAAATAAACGGAATTTACCACGGTCATTAGCATAATTTTCCGGTTCCAGGCCATCTCAGTTGAATTTTCGGAAAATAAATAATTATTTAATTTAATTCCGAAAATTAATATTTAAATGCTAAAAATTCCATTTAGGCCCGGAAAGCCTAATTGGAGCCCACTAAGGGTCAGGAAAAATCCCGAGGCACTTCCAATAATTAGTAGACCACGTCTACTTGCTAATTGCACAATCAATTTATCTAAATCGCATCACAATTGACTAATAATTGATAATTTATTCTAATCTAACAACCTAAACGTAATTAATTAAAACTAAACTAACCTTAAAAATAATTAATCAACTAATCCGGGATTAGTCAGATTACTCACCAAATCATGCGCAAATCGGATCAATCCGATGGCGGCGACGCGAGGAACGATTCTTCCCAAAGCACGGCTCGGGTTCGGGGCCCGGAAATGGCCCAAAATGAGCCCGAAAGTGCTGGAAACCCACTCGTGGGTTTGCTAGATGGGGCTGGCCAAGGCTGCTCCGGCGGCTAGGGCGGCGAGGGGAGGCCAGTGGAGGACGAGGGGGACGCCAGGGAGGTCCGGCGAGGCTGGGCAGTGGCCGGAGGTGGCCGGACGGGGGCTGGACAGAGGCGAAAAGTGGCTGGGTCGCGCAGATTTGCTCGGGGGAAGAACGTCAAGGTGGAGGAAAGGGCTGGTGACGCACGGTGGCGAGCGGCGCGCGCACGAGCGGGGGCACGGGCGTGTGGTGCGACTGCGGGACGAGTGGCGACGGGGGGCTGCAGCTTCTGCTCGAGCTTCTGTCTTCGTTCGCTGGAATCCGCGGAAGGGAGAAGGAGAGAGAGGGCGAAAGAGAGAGAAGAGGGAGATAACGATTGACTGGTAAAAGAAGAGCGAGAGAGAGAGAGAGAGAGAGAGAGAGAGAGAGAGAGAAGTCGGTGGGGGAGGGAAGCTGTCCGCACGGAAGAAAAGGGGAGAGAAGAGAGAGGGAAAGAGAGAAAAAAGAGAAAAAGGAGAGGAAAAGAGAGAGAAAGAAAAGGGGGAGAGAGAGAAAAAGGAAAAAGAAAATGCATAATGCATGTATGTCAATTTTCCTTTTCCTTTCTATTTTCTTTTGGTCTTCAATTTTTCTTCGATAATTTCTTTCTTGAAATTTCGGACCCGTCAATAAATTGACGAGCGATGAGACAAGATCCTAAAAATAAGGATTATGATGCGCTTAAAATTCGATTCCCGAAATCGAGTTCAATTTCGTGGTTAAAAATCGATCAAACGTGATTTTAGCTCAATCCAACAAATTAGGTAGCTTTTAGAGATTTTACAGCTGATACATCCCTTAACGGCTTTACCCAATAGGTTAGTTAACTCATGAGTGATCAGCTCAGAGAAAAAGGGCCATAGGCACGTCGACGAAATGCCCATTTCACTTTATCGAAACGGGGTCGAATTTCAGGTTGTCACACTCATGGTTGCCATCGCTCTTCACAAGCCTCCGCCCTAAACCATGTCACCGAGTCATTGATCTAATGCAGTCATCAGTCAGGTATAGATTGTAGCTTATTTTCGAGCAAGTGTTTGATAGCAACCGATATTGGACGCAAATTGCGCAACCCAAGATCTCCATAACTAAAACGAGAACATATATAATTGAGTAAAAAGATTAACGCACCTATTTTGGGATCAATCGAACATAAAGCAGAAGCAGAAAAGGGATTACCCACTCATCCAGGGGATCCACTGTTCTTGAAGCGGAAGCAAAAACACAATATTCCACACGCAAGTCCTTCTCCTCTATTGCCATCCGTATCACTAGCTCAATGAGGCGGCCCCCCTCATGTTTAGCGTTAAGTAAACGCCCTTAGGTGATGATACATGTGAGAATTCGTGTTAGAGGAGAGACTTGAGCACTATTTATAGAGTTTCCAGCCAGTCCCCCTTATTACAGGCCAGGTTCAACTCGGCCCACACTAGCCTGCCCATATTAGACTAATTAAGAAACTTCTATCTCGCCTTAGACCAACCATGTTTTACGGTAACTGTAAAAACAGTAAATTACAATGTCAATTAATTTAGTCCACATTAGGAAAACTCTTACATTCTCCCACTTCGACTATATTAATTGAAATTGTACCGTATGTGCGCACATTTGGTCTAGAGATAATTCTTAATAGTCAATCCTATGCCATAAAGTCTTAAACACCGAATCATGGCGGTAACTGCATGTATACACACAAAAGCTTCCATGGTCACGAATGTTCTCAACTTTATTGATATGGATTCAATATGGTAGTGTGTCAAATGAATAACATCTCTCATAGAAAGATCCCATTTGTCAGTCACCATTCTCTTACTTTAGGTGTCACAAAAACTTGTGCCACTAGAAAATGCTTTATGGTTTCAATGAACCCACATATATCTTATCCTTATGGTTAACCTTTCTTTATGTATCACAAGACATATGCACAAGGCTAATAACCGGATGTCCGGATGCCCCTAGCCTTCACTCAAGGTTTATATAATCCCTTGAGACTTTATCAATATGTATTCAACATAATAACAACACATTCAAAAATATTTTATTGAATGCAAAAGTTGAGATATATCAAACGTTACAAAGTGTAATGAACACAAATAAAACATTTATCAGAGTAAAGCCAAAATAGCTCCCACTAAAACAATAGCATCTCATGACGCTCCTAGGCCCATGCTAACGATATGACACTCAAATACACACGGGCGTAGACCTTTAGTAAGTGGATCTACAATTACATCATTTGTGAAAATATATTATATTAAATCGTTACCTTTTTGTACCATTTGCTTTTGGTCAAAAATTTTGACCACCATATATTTAGACCCCTTGAGACATTTGTAGTAAATAAATAGTACTACAAATTTGTTATCTCAATACAACCGTATGGATTTATTCATAAAATTAAAACGATCAACTCCTTCATGAGGTTTTAGAGCCTAAAAGAATGTTACTAGCATTGCTTATATAGTTGAAGATGATATATAACTTTATTTAATGCACTTACTACTAACATAAATATGTATTCCGTTATTGATTGCATGTCATCAGAACAGCCAGCAAAGTTTACATTTAAATACCCTACTAACTGCTAGAATTAAACATATCTATAAATTAGCATATAATCTCTTGTCTTCTTTAACTATCTTAAAACCTTCTTGACAACAACCCAGTGATCATGTCCTGGATTTAACCGATATCTGCCTAGAAGTCCCATCACAAAGACAATATTTAATCTAGTGCAAATTCAAGCATATATTATACTTTTAAGTGCACTGACACAAGGTACTCCATTTAATTAGATTTTCCTAATATTTAAATAAAAACAATGTGATAGATTTAGTCCATCACCCTTAACAACAAGAGCAATTCCTAACTTGCAATAATTTATATTGAATATTTCCAATATACAATCAGCAAATGTCCTCCGAGAAAATCTAATATAATATGACAAAAACAATCCTTACAGACCTCATTACAAAAAATATAAGATATCTCAAGGTCACAATTTGTAAGCAAAATATTATGTACATAAAGTATGAGAAAAAATAAATTTCCCCCACTGATCTTGCAGTATATCGAATTGCTTTGTTCACAATTGAATAAAATAACAACTCTATGAAACTTTAATAATATTATCTGGAAACTTGCTTAAGACTATAAATAAGACTTTTCAGTCTACAAATAAGTTTACTTAAAACATTTGTTGCAAAATTCTCCAATTGCACAATATAGATTTTGTATCTATTTGGCGTAACTTTATATCAAAATAAATCATTAATGCCACGTTCACTCTGAAAGAATATTTAAAGAAATAATTATTTCTTCACTATAAATAATCCACCCCTCTTTCAAAGTGAAAACTTTAGTTACCAATTTGACTTTAAATGTCCTTTGCCTTTCTTTGAAATCTTTTAGTTTTGTACACCAATTTGCAACTAATAAACTTGTGATCTTTAGACAAGTCAGTAAGTTTCCAAACATGTTTCATAGATTGTATATCGTATTTTATGGCATCTAATCACATACTTAATTGAGAATAAGAAACGGCATTTATATAAGTTGCTAAAACAACCATGTAGTGAATATTGTAATCATGCTCTCACAAATAGACTATATAGTATGATGATATAACGATTGTCTTTCTCTAACAAATCTCTTTAATAAAGCTGCAACCAATTCATTCTGCACTTGAGAGGTTTAAGAAATTTCATTATAAACTATATCAACAATAGTACCTTGAACTTCAACAAGTTTAGTCTATGGCACAAGAGATTTCATAATTATCTATATAGATAAAAACAAAAACATAGTAACCTCCATCATTCTATTATCTTTAATAGTTTGAGAGCAGCTATCCTCTATAATTATGTCAATATTTAGAAACTTTAGAGTATGTGATTCCATAATTCTTGTATTTTCTTTAAGCTCTTAAAATCAATACCCTTTTGAACAATCTAGGTAAGATACAAAATAATTTCGAGTGAATCTTTTGTCAGGATTTTCAGGCATAGTAATTAAATTACCACCCTAGAATCTAACAAGTATTTGACAAATGACCCTTTAAACTATTTCGCATTGTCATACTTGCCAAAATACTCATAGCCACTGTTTAACCTAACAACCTTATAATCATATACGAGATGTATATGTCATTAGGACTTAAACACAATCTTTGCAGATGTATCCTAATTTCAATATCAGACAATACATAATTTCAAGCAACTAAGGCTTCCATCATCTTATAGTAGTGCAGTCCGCAAGTAAACCTCTTTTCAAGTGTTCCAGAATGGAACGCTTCATGGACAGTAAGCAAATTTAATTGCTCTTTTCTCAAGCAACAAATCATATGTCTACAACTTAAAATTTGAAGCAGTAAAAATCTTAATAATAATGAAGTTATTAATTACAGAAAATGTGACTAAAAAGCAAGTAATATATAATTAGCATTATGTGAGTACTGTGTAACTACTGTGTAACTTGACGTACAAGTACACATCCAGAGAGTTACACGCATAATCATATAATCACTTTTGGGCAGAATACATGACATGCAGTTGTACACTCCCCACATGATAGTGGTTATGAGAATATATTCCAATTCTTCGTGAATTCATCACCTTTGGGCATATGAATCACTAGAATCAGTCACTCCTCCACCACATTATCATGTATCCCTCAATGAACTAATACACAATCACCTCCTTTGGGAGTATGACTACACATTAGATCATGAGACATCCCAATCATCATACGAGACCGAAATTTCTCAAACCCAATCAAGCATGCCACTTTGACGGTCACAACTCAATTGAATCATTGAAATTCTCTCATACCAAGGATACAAACTTTACTCCTCACATACACTATATACATCTGATTTTAACTTTAGTGATAGGGGCAGCATATCACCAAAATTACATATTATGCTAATTACATTACTTTATTCATTAATAAAAATTAATCATACATATATATATATATATATATAGACAGCAAACCTAAAAGACAGATTCCAATGAGATCATTGATCACAGTAACACAAGAAACTTCTCATAACAGAGAATAAAACATCTCTTATGCACCCCGATGATATATTGCCAGAATAACATAAAAAGAATGCTGATCTAAAATATCCCTCACAAATTAACATCAATAGTAATATAGGATACACCAAATTGACAAGCTTGACAGCTGATCCATTATCACTCATGAGTTCATAAGGCAAAAATAACTTGTGACACCCTAAACCACCTAGGGTTGCCACAGGCACCTAGCGTTACACCTAATTACATCTCTTAGCCGAAGCGTCGTAAATCATAGACGTATATATATATATATATATATATATATTGAAAACGGTCCCTGCACAACTCATTAGCGGAAGCAAAATAATAAATCGCCATCTCACTCTCCATCAACCATGATACAGTTGCACACCACTAAACATCATAATAAAGACAAAGCCATGACACCTTATTTACATATTTTCAAAATGAGTTTCCATGGGTCGGTACATCAAAAGAAAGGCCAGGACTTAGCCATGCTCGGCTTAAAACCCAAAAAGAAACACTCGACCCACTATGTCTAACGTGTAAGATCCCCCATCGCTAGTGTCGGCTAACCATCCCCAAAAAGTTTCAGCTCTTACTTGTCACGCACGGGCCCTCACACCTATCCCGGTGCATCAGGCGGTGGCAGCGGCAACATCCCACGCATCACTCCATCATGACGAACATGGACGGATATGAACTCCTGGACAACAGGGCCCCCAGCCAGGCCCACATCGTACATAACTAAACAGCGCATTCGAATATACGTCAAACTAGGAACATAGGGACAATCAAACTCCTCGCACTCGACCTCTACATCCGAGGGTATGCCGTAAAATACGCCCCGAGCGACAGCAGGGAGCGGCATGCAGCGGCATGCTGCTAATCTGAAATGTTGGTCCCCAAAGGGGTGAGTACAACCACTCAGCAAGTAAATGAATTCAATAACCACTCAATGCATCATACAATAAAATCACATCATCATACATGCCATTCATGCATCCATGCGTGCTTACCTTGAAGCCATGCATATACCATCATACATCTTCATCAAAATCATAACACATACATGTCGTCATGTCATAGGTTATCATCATCATGTCATACACATGTATCATCATATCATAGGTTGCCATCATATCACACATATGCCATCATCATTGTGTCCTAGACATATCATCATCATCATATCATATCATATATCATCATCATCATGTCATACCCATATCATCATCATCATGATATCATCCTATGAAACACATGTCATCATCATCATGACATCATCATATCATACACACGTCATCATGCCACGGGTGATCATCATCATATCATATCATGTATGCATATCATTATGCCATAAGTGATCATCATCGTATCATATCATACACGCCTATCATCATGCCATAGGTGATCATCATCATATCATGTCATCATGCCACAGGTGATCATCATCATATCATATCATGTATGCATGATTCAATTTCCACTTTTAACTTTCAAATCGATCACCACATCACCCTTTCTCAAGATCATCAATTTCATCTCATACTTTACACTCGCACCCCATCCTGGCATTGCGAGAAAAACCTCCGGTATTCAGCCATTTAAGGCCACCGGGCATCCGGCACCCCCACATTCCGAGCATCTTGCATCCTAACTAGCATCACGAGGCATCCCCTCGGACAAAGACCTCTGAGGCTTCCGGCACCCAACCATTCCAGGCATCCTGATACACCAAGGGCTATCCGACCATGTATCTCTATACATTCCGGGCATCCGGCACCCCCTATCCCGGGCATCCTGATACTCCCAGGGCATTATCATCCGCCACATTCTGTTTCCACATTTATCATTATTCTTGCTTACCAATTTAGGTCTCAACTCAGCATGTCACATGATGTAATGGCAAACAAAAATCACTTTCATCCTTCGATCTACACATGCATCATCAGTCATCATCATACATGCTGCAATGTGAAATCAATCATAAACATAAAATTTAGGGCACTCATACAATTTAGCATAGTCCATTTATCATGCCTTTTGAAATTTATTTAAATTCCAGCTTGTACCATTTTTGAAAATATTTAAATTAAATATCCATATGATTTTCGAAAATCACGAGATTAAGACATGACATAGACAAAACAATAAGACATTGATTTCATGAAAAACACATGGCCATTAAAGTTCCACACAAAAGATATCGTTCACACAAATACCGCATGAAATTCTCGGATAAAACAGAATGTGTAGTTTTCGAAATAATTTGATTAAAATACCCGAACGACCCCCGAAAATTATGACACTTTACCAGGTTCTAGTTAAGACACTAAAGTAGATTTTTCGTGAAGACTTCTCGGCCAAATTCATTTTATATAATTTCCTATAGTCGTACGAAGCTTCTCGTTCTCATACCGAAACGTCCAGTGTAGTCATCTTCCAAAATACCGAGTTTTTACCCACTCATTCTTCTTCGTTTCTTCTGAAATTTGGATATGTTTTAAATGAAGAGGTCCCCTACAACTTTCATGAATGAATCTAAGTCAAATATCCAGAGTATAGTCATCATATGGGTCCATGAAGTCTCGGGTGTCCTGTACCATGTCTCCAGATTTACCGTCTTCAAGAGTAAGTCGATTCACTAGGCTGTACCTGTTCATTTTACTTCAAATTTGAGTATATTTTATTTTAAGATGTTCTCTACAAGTTTCATGAAGGAGTAGAAAAGATATTCTTAGTAAAGATCAACATGCAACCACAAATCCACTGAAAGGTCAGTGAAATCGTTCCAGATCTGGTGTCTCCGTAGGATGAGAATTTGACACCATAAATCTCCATAATTTTGCACCAAATTTTAGTATGTTGTATTTTAGGGCGTTGGCTACAACTTTTGTGAAGGAATAAAAGTCAAAATCGAACTCAAAACATGCATGTAAGCTCTCACAAAGTTCTGGCTCAAACGGTTCATGAGAAAACAGCATGCAACTCAAGAACAAACCACATTAGCTTCACTCCCATGCCTCCAAACATCCTAGATTCCGACCATACATGCAAGACATTGGTACAAGAGTAGAAAGTGGATTCCCAACTTGCCTCTAGACCGAGCTAGTGACAAGCACACGGCGGCGAATGGGCGGCACATGGGCGACGATGGGCAGACGGACGGCGAGCTCCTTCCTCTCCCTCTCGGCTTCTCCTCTCTCGACCTCACTCTCCCTCTCTCTCGCACGGTTCTCTCTCTCTCCCTCTCACTTGGCCGAACCGGCCACCTCTCTCTCTCCTCTTCCCTTTTATTCCCCCAATTCCGCATCATTTGCAATGATTGCTTGCCAGTCCAATTGGCCAATGCATGGAAACTCTTCTTGCCACTTGGCAAGACCCATGCATGGGCCGGCCACTCTCTTCTTGGGCGTCCCTTGGGCTGGTGACAGCCCCATCCGCGGGCCTAATTGGGCCGGCCATTCGGCCCACTAAAGTTTAGGCCAATGGGCCTAAGGCCCAAACCTAAATAAAATTAAAATTTTAAATTGGCCATTTCCACTGCCCACTTACGACTAAGAGCATCCACTACCCTATTCGCTTTCCCTGGATGATATCTTATCGCACAATCATAATCCTTTAACAAATATTTCAAGCTCTTATGATCCGTATAAATCTCAAACTTCTCCCCATACAAATAGTATCTCCATATCTTCAAGGCAAACATTATAGCTGCTAGTTCTAAATCATGCGTTGGGTAATTCAGTTCATGGGGTTTTAATTGTCTAGATGCATAGGCTATAACCTTGCCATGCTGCATCAAAACACATCCCAGTCCTTTGTGAGATGCATCACTATACACTATAAAACCATTAGGTCCAGTAGGTATAGTCAGGATTGGAGCTGAGGTCAATTTCCTTTTAAGCTCCTAGAAACTCCTTTCACATTCCCCATTCCATTCAAATTTTACATTCTTTCGGGTCAACTTAGTTAAAGGACCTGCCAATCGTGAAAATCCTTCAATAAACCTTCTATAATAACCAGCTAGTCCTAAGAAACTCTGTATTTCAATAGGTGTCGTTGGTCTCGGCCAATTTACTACCATTTCAATTTTTGCCGGGTCTACTGCAATTCCCTTTTCTGACACCACATGCCCTAAAAATATTATCTAGTCTAGCCAAAACTCACACTTACTAAACTTGGCATACAACTTATGCTCTCTCAAGGTCTGCAAAACTATCCTCAAATGTTGCTCATGCTCTTTAGGTCCTCTTGAATATACCAAAATATCATCAATAAATACTATCACAAACTGGTCTAAATAAGGCTTAAATATCCTATTCATTAAATCCATAAATGCAGTCGGCGCATTAGTCAATCCAAATGGCATAACAAGGAACTCGCAGTGTCCATAACAAGTCCTAAACGCAGTCTTAGAAATGTCCTCTTTCTTAATTCTTAACTGATGGTATCCCGACCTCAAGTCAATCTTAGAGAAGACTAAACTTCCCTGGAGTTGGTCAAACAGGTCATCAATTCTAGGCAAATGATACTTATTCTTAATGGTCTCCCGGTTCAGCTGCCTATAGTCAATGCACAAGTGCATTGATCCATCTTTCTTTTTCACAAACAAGACCGGTGCACCCCAAGGTGAAACACTTGGTCTAATGAATTCTTTGTTGAGCAACTCCTTTAGTTGCACTTTCAATTCCTTCAATTCGACTAAGGCCATCCTATATGGGGCTTTTGATATTGGTCCTGTTCTAGGCATTAATTTAATTTCAAACTCAATCTCCCGCTCTGGCAGCAATCCAGGCGATTCCTCAGGAAATACATCTTGAAATTCATTAACTACTCGAACTTCCTCAAGTTTAGGCTCCTCCCTTGCATAATCTTTAACTATGGCTAGGTATCCTTGACATCCTTGGTCAAGTAACTCACAGGCTTCTACTGCCGAAATAAGTGCTACAGGTAGATGGGTCTGACCTCCTAAAAATTCACAGCTAGACTGATCAGGCAAAATGAATTGGATCACTCTCCTATAACAATCCACCCAGGCCCGATACTTACGAAGCCAGTCCATTCTTATAATAACGTCAAAATCATACATAGCCATTACAACTAAGTCTATTTCCATATCTTTTCCTCCCATTGATATCTTACAATTTCCACACACCAGCGTAGACAATACCATATCCTTTAAAGGCGTGAAAACACAAAGAGGCATCTCAAGAGGCATAACTTCTATTTTATTCAAATGTCTATATCTTTCAGACACAATTGAATGCGTTGCACCCGTATCAAACAATGCATATGCCTTTTCACCATTAATAAGAATCGTACCTGAGATAACATTTTTGGAAGCTTCTGCTTCCTCTTGGGTGACCGCATACACCCTTCCTTGTGCTGGTGGCCTCTAAGGATTTCCTTGTAAATTCGATCTAATAGCACTCTGATATCCCTGTCACACCGAGCCAACACTCACTTGCGACCTTTGTTGTGGGCAACTTCTCCTAAGATGACCCACTTGTCCACAACCAAAACACTTCAGTCGTCTATTGCAAGGTCCTAAGCCATGTCGCCCATTACACTTTTGACAAACACCAGGCTGATAGGGTGCTTTCCCTATATTCAGAACATTTCTTGCTCCCCCAAAATTTCCAAAATTACTCTTCTTATTCACATTCCAAGTTTGACCTTGACCAGAATAGGGTCTCTTACCCCTTCTCACACCATTAAAGTTCAGCGGTTTCTTAAATTCCGACCATTCTCTTAACAGTTTCTGCTCCACTAACTGTGCCCTTTCATAAATCTCATTATAATCTCTTATGTTCAAAGGCACCAGTTGCTTTCTAATGTCAGTCCTCAGCCCTTTCAGAAATCTCTTAGCCTTTTCCTCCTAATCCTCAATCAATCTAGGAGCATATCTAGACAGTTCAGAAAATCTAGCCTCATACTGATCTACTGTCAGCTCCTTTTATTCTAGTTGAACAAATTCTGTAATTTTCCTATCCTTAGCACGGTCAGAAAAATGCTTTCTATTGAAAGCTCTCACAAACTCCTCCCAGTTAACATCAATACCTGGTGGAAAGATTATGTCCTTCGAAGCACTCCACCGAAACTTTGCATTTTCCTCCAGCTGGTATTCTGCCAAAGTTATTTTCTCAGCATCAGTGCAATCCAACAGTTGGAAAATTCGTTCAATCCCATCAATCCATTGTTCCGCCTCCTCAGGACTTCCCATTCCATTGAACTTAGGTGGCTTCAGCTTCAAAAATTGCTCCACCGGTCCTTGAGTACGGCATTTTGCTCCGGGCTGTTGTTGCGCCTGCCTTTCCATCAGATTTCCAATATTGGCTAATGCCTACAGGATATCTTCCATTCGGGGTTCAGCCCTTGCAGCAGAGGCTTCAGCCCTCGATGGATGAGCACTTCCAGCTCGCACCATGACTTTCCTGCAATTTCCAAGCATTGCCTTAAGAATAATCTGAGACTCACTGCCTCCATTCAAAGCAACTACTACTACTACTTCATAAATAACATATACAAGTTACGGGTACCTAAAGGCAACTTAAAATAAACTAGCAGGGATCTATGAGTGAATACTCATCACCCGTTATTCAATTATTTCATTTTAGATCCTATGGTGTGCGTTGTCATCATGTTCCTCAATTTCCAAATGAGGCTCCTTATCACTCCACCTATAACTACTCGCTCTGATACCAAAAGGGTCGTTTGTGACACCCCGAACCACCTAGGGTCGCCACAGGCACCTAGCGTTACACCTAATTACATCTCTTAGCCGAAGCATCATAAATCATAGACATATATATATATATATATATATATATTTGAAAACGGTCCCAGCGCGACTCATTAACGAAAGCAAAATAATACATCACCATCTCACCCTCCATCAACCATGATACAATTGCACACCACTAAACATCATAATAAAGACAAAGCCATGTCACTTTATTTACATATTTTCAAGATGGGTTTCCATGGATTGGTACATCAAAAGAAAGGCCAGGACTTAGCCATGCTCGGCCTAAAACCCAAAAAGAAACACTCGCCCCACTATGTCTAACGTGTAAGATCCCCCATCGCTAGTGTCGGCTAACCATCCCCAAAAAGTTTCAGCTCCTACTTGTCACGCACGGGCCCTTACACCAATCCCGGTGCATCAGGCGGTGGCGGCGGCAACATCACACGCATCACTCCATCGCGACGAACATGGACGGATATGAACTCCTGGACAACAGGGCCCCAGCCAGGCCCACATCGTAGATAACTAAACAACGCACTCAAATATACGTCAGACTAGGAATAGAGGGACAATCAAACTCCTTGCACTCGATCTCTACATCTGAGGGTATGCCATAAAATTCGCCCCGCGCGACAGCAGGGAGCGGCATCCTGCTAATCTGAAATGTTGGTCCCCGAAGGGGTGAGTACAACTACTCAGCAGGTAAAGGAATCCAATAACCACTCAATGCATCATACAATACAATCACATCATCGTACATGCCATTCATGCATCCAAGCGTGCTTACCTTGAAGCCATGCATATACCATTATACATCTTCATCAAAATCATAACACATACATGTCGTCATGTCATAGGTTATCATCATCATGTCATAAACATGTATCATCATATCATAGGTCGCCATCATATCACACATATGCCATCATCATTTTGTCCTAGACATATCATCATCATCATATCATATCATATATCATCATCATCATGTCATACCCATATCATCATCATCATCATCATGACATCATCCTATCATACACATGTCATCATCATCATGACATCATCATATCATACACACGTCATCATGTCACAGGTGATCATCATCATATCATATCATGTATGCATATCATCATGCCATAGGTGATCATCATCATATCATGTCATCATGCCATAGGTAATCATCATCATATCATATCATGTATGCATGATTCAATTTCCACTTTTAACTTTCAATTCGATCACCACATCACCCTTTCTCAAGATCATCAATTTCATCTCATACTTTATACTTGCACCCCATCCTGGCATCGTGAGAAAAACCTTCAGCATTCAGCCATTTAAGACCACCGGGCATCTGGCACCCCCACATTCCGGGCATCTCGCATCCCAACTGGCATCACGAGGCATCCCCTTGTTCAAAGACCTCCGAGGCTTCCGGCACCCAACTATTCCGGGCATCCTGATACTCCCAGGGCCATCCGGCCATGTATCTTTATATATTCCGGGCATCCGACACCCCCCATCTCGGGCATCCTGATACTCCCAGGGTATTATCATCCGCCACATTCCGTTTCCACATTTATCGTTATTCTTGCTTACCAATTTAGGTCTCAACTCAGCATGTCACATGATGTAATGGCAAACAAAAATCACTTTCATCATTCGATCTACACATGCATTATTAGTAATCATCATACATGCCGCAATGTGAAATCAATCATAAACATAAAATTTAGGGCACTCATACAATTTAGCATAGTCCATTTATCATGCCTTTTGAAATTTATTTAAATTCCAGCTTGTACCATTTTTGAAAATATTTAAATTAAATATCCATATGATTTTCAAAAATCACGAGATTAAGACATGACATAGACAAAACAATAAGACATGGATTTCATGAAAAACACATGGCCAATAAATTTCCGCACAAAAGATATCGTTCACACAAATACCGCATGAAATTCTCGGATAAAACAGAATGTGCAGTTTTCGAAATAATTTGATTAAAATACCCGAACGACCCCCGAAAATTATGACACTTTACCAGGTTCTAGTTAAGACACTAAAGTAGATTTTTCGTGAAGACTTCTCGGCCAAATTCTTTTTATATAATTTCCTATAGTCGTACGAAGCTTCTCGTTCTCATACCGAAACGTCTAGTGTTGTCATCTTCCGAAATACCGAGATTTTACCCACTCATTCTTCTTTGTTTCCTCTGAAATTTGGATATTTTTTACTTCAAGAGGTCCCCTACAACTTTCATGAAGGAATCTAAGTCAAATATCCAGAGTATAGTCATCATATGGGTCCATGAAGTCTTGGGTGTCCTGTACCACGTCTCCAGATTTACCGTCCTCAAGAGTAAGTCGATTCACTAGGTTGTACCTGTTCATTTTACTTCAAATTTGAGTATGTTGTATTTTATGATGTTCTCTACAAGTTTCATGAAGGAGTAGAAAAGAGATTCTTAGTAAAGTTCAACATGTAACCACAAATCCACTGAAAGGTCAGTGAAATCGTTCCAGATCTGGTGTCTCCGTAAGATGAGAATATGACCGCTTAACTCTCCATCATTTTGCACCAAATTTTAGTATGGTGTAGTTTAAGACGTTGGCTACAACTTTCGTGAAGGAAGAAAAGTCAAAATCGAACTCAAAACATGCATGTAAGCTCTCACAAAGTTCTGGCTCAAACGGTTCATGCGAAAACAGCATGCAACTCAAGAACAAACCACATTAGCTTCACTCCCATGCCTCCAAACATCCTAGATTCCGACCATACATGCTAGACATTGGTGCCAGAGTAGAAAGTGGATTCCCAACTTGCCTCTAGACCAAGCTAGTGACGAGCACACGGCGGCGAACGGGCGGCACACGGGCGGTGACGGACGGACGGCGAGCTCCTTCCTCTCCCTCTCGGCTTCTCCTCTCTCGGCCTCACTCTCCCTCTCTCTCACACGGTTCTCTCTCTCTCCCTCTCACTTGGCCGAACCGGCCACCTCTCTCTCTCCTCTTCCGTTTTATTCCCCCAATTCCTCATCATTTGCAATGATTGCTTGCCACTCCAATTGGCCAATGCATGGAAACTCTTCTTGCCACTTAACAAGACCCATGCATGGGCCGGCCACTCTCTTCTTGGGCCTCCCTTGGGCTGGCGACAGCCCCATCCGCGGGCCTAATTGGGCCGGCCATTTGGCCCACTAAAGCTTAGGCCAATGGGCCTAAGGCCCAAACCTAAATAAAATTAAAATTTTCCCTTTTTATACTTTCTTCTATAAATGTTAAATTTTAAATTCCACGTGGACAAAGTCTTGTAACATTTTATTTATAGGAATTTAATTTATGAGGTGCATAGCCAAGCATAGATTATTCTCATTAACTTATCCTATAGTTCTAATTTAAAAATTCATGAACACAAGCATATAACACATAGCCTTAAGAGAAAACTAATGGCTAAAACATAAACCATAGGTAATTTCATTACCTAATTATTGGCTTTAAATCCCTCTAGAGGATGTCTTGAATTTCTTTGGGATGCCACATAACTCCAAGGCCAACAACTGATTTATCAATTTTAGGTAACAAATATCATTACTTCAACCAGTGGCTTATAAATTGAGTCAAACCATAGAACTAAATATTTAAACTATAACAATAAATACTATTGCTCTGCATAAAAATGTAACAAGTGATCAGATGAGTTCATGTACAATATGCAGTAACTTAATCGACATGCATTACCCACATACCCGTATACAGTAGATATGTTAATCAGTACAATTAGTTTGGTCGTGAGTTCTTAAGACGTTCATCATTCAAAAATTACCAGCGTGTAAAGGAGTATGCTTGAGTAACAAAAGTTTCATAACCTTTACTATTTCTCATCAGTTCAATACATAACTCAATTACTATTCCATAATGGTTGTATCTCATTAAGCCAGCTTCAATTCACAATAAAATTTGACTTTTATTGATGAATCACACCTTTATAATGATTATGTGATAATATACCTATAACCCAACACTTGTATTTCCAAAATCACAGAAAAATACAAGGAAAAATACGCAAAAATACACTAAAAATATATGTATTTAGGGTTCCGTATGTATTTTCACATTCACAAAAATATCAAACATGTAAAATAAATATATCACGAGATAGGGAATCACCATATGAGTCCAACACCGCCAGCCATGCGCCGAACGGAGGCTTCACGCGCCCACACGCGCCTCCTGAGTGCGCAGCTTGTGGAGCTCACGCGCGGCGCGCGTTCGACGCCGAGGCAGTGCGTGGTCGCGCGTGGGGGCGCATGCAGCATCCCCCGGTGACGCGCCGCTGACCCTCATGCTCATTTCGTCTCCGCCAATCCAAATTTGTGATTTAATTTAATTTTTATTGAACAAAATGTCTCAAAAATCACAAATTATGGCAAGATACATACTAATTAGGGCTAATCCGTACAAATTAGGGCAAAATCAATTGCGTTCAAGTTCTAAGGTTATGGAAGCTCTGATACCACATGTTAGACGCAAATTGTGCAACCACAATATCTCCATAACTAGAACGAGAACATATGTAATTAAGTAGAAAGATTAACGCACTTGTTTTGGGATCCATCGAACATAAACCGGAAGCATAAAAGGGATTACCCACTCATCCAGGGGATCCACTATTCTTGAAGCGGAAGCGGAAACACAATGTTCCACACGCAAGTCCTTCTCCTCTATTACCCTCCGTATCACTGGCTCAATGAGGCGGCCCCCTTCACGTTTAGCGTTAGGTAAACGCCCCTTAGGTGAGGATACATGTGAGAATTCGGGTTAGAGGAAAGACTCGAGCACTATTTATAGAGTTTCCAGCCAGTCCCCCTCATTACGGGCCAGGCTCAACTCGGCCCACACTAGTCAGCCCATATTAGACTAATTAAAAAACCTTCTATCTTGCCTTAGACCAACCCTGTTTTATGGTAACCGTAAAAATAGTAAATTACAATGTCAATTAATTTAGTCCACATCAAGAAAACTCTTACAACCGATTGTGAGGTTTGCATAGTGGAATAGAAGAGGAGCTAAGCCTAATTGGTGTCGAATTAGTAATGCTTGATCTTAAGTGGATTGCATGCCTATTGCAAGCACAGAACTGGGCAAAATTAATGTCAAATTCTTGTTGGCCAGATTTAAATTGTAGTTTGATTGGATTATGCATCGTGAATTTTGAGCTTATTTAAGCCTAGTGGTGTTTTTAGGTAACATATGTGGGTGAACCCTTGATCGAACCTGAACTTGGAACATTGGAATTAAATATTACTATATTTTTCTGTCCATGTTGGGATTTTTATCAACAGCTTGGTTAGCATAATACTTTTTGGGATACGGTGAGATTAGCAGTTTGTTGTAAGCCACAATTTCGCGAAAAAGTGAGTCCCACAATATTTTATAATTATTTTTTATTTAGTTTTTTATTGATTTAGAATAGACTTTTTTTTCACATAGATAAAGACTACTACCAAATTATTTCTCTTTTATAAATATACATTTTCCTATGATACTTTAGATCTTGTCGTCACATTTAATTTCACATTTGCATTGCACATAATTGCTTTTCATTAAGAGTCATTCATGCCATGTTGATGTTATAGACATTCATAATACTCACGATTTGCATGTTAGAAGAATGTTTAATATAATTTGAAAGTCCAACCCAAAAATTAGGTCATATGTACATAAATAGCATGTAAGCTGATGTTGGAGTGGGTGGATGCATATATGAAATAAGCGAAACTTGGCTCTAATATCATGTTAAGCTTAAGCTGTTAGATGGAGGAAACCATGTGTATAAAAAGCACATAAACCAAATTGCAAAGGCTATCAAAGGATGACCAAAGCTGGTAGGTGGTGGAAGAATTTTTAAGAGGCCGGAATGATTAACCTCAGTGGATGATCAAGGCCGCCAAAGGCAAGGAGTTGGTGGCAAGACTTCTCAAGGTAACTTTCTTAGCAATCACAAATTGCATTTGGATGGAATGTAATCATAGACATCTCCAAAACAAGTCAAATGATGTTTGCATCATCATGGCTAAAATTCGTAAACTTGTCATAGGGCAAGCTTCATATTTCAAAAATTTAAGACCTTCCTAGATAAATGTAATATTGACTAGCATATAAAGACTTCCTCACTCCATTTTCACATTCTTAGTTATCTATGTAATGTTGGGGAATGCCCTTAAACTTCTATACATCATCTTATAAATGATACTTACATCAAATCAAGAAAAAGAAAACCACATTGTCAAGCGACGTACTGGTAAAATATTTCAACGACCATTGATTTGGATTTCTGCACATAGGAAATTGAATCAGGAATGTTTACATATCTTGAAAAATTCATATCTGGATTAATATGGGTGTCCTTATTTAGACACATTTCGTACATCTTCGCATATTATGATAGGATTGGGCATTATCTTTGCATAATTTTTCATGACATGTCAGAATAATTAGAATTTTCCATAAATAATTGTTTTAGTGCAAATCTTGGATTTTTCATTTGCATTATGATTTAATTGTCATATTTACACATTTACTTTCATAAATCGCATGTCATTTAATGAAAAATATAAATAATCAGATCTCGCGTCTTGGTAACTCTAGATCACATCTTCATTGAAGAATTCACAAAAATTTTGGGGGTGCAGTTAGGAAATTTTAGATTTGTTTGCACATTTTCTTGATACATATATGATTAGCTCTCTAGGGAATGCATTTCATTATAGATCACATTACGTCAAATGAGCAGGGGAAGACGCGGGGGAGAGAGAGTCCAAAACTGATCTCGAGAGTCAAAATCAGCTTAGGGCCCTTTTCTAACTTTCAAGTCGGATTGCATAAAAAAAATTCATGATCTTGCTTATGTCTGCGTTCCTAATTTCTAAATACGAAGAATGCAATGAAGAGCAGGACTGCGAGACAAATTTGGATTATTGCTTAAAGTTCAAAATCCGATATTAATAGCCAACTCAATGCGAAATTTTCGTGCAATGCGGAAGGGATTTTTGGAGTAAAAAACTTTAGTATCAACAAAGGACCAAAAAATTTGTGGCATTAGTCAAACTTATTGCAATTATTATTTTCTTCAAGATAATAGATCTAATTTTTCATCACGAAAATTGTCTTCATGATCAAAGGTGAAACCTATTGTCGTAAATGATTGAGACATACTTCAGCAAAATTCAATGAATATTTGTCGAGAGAACCTTTTCCTACTCAATTCAAGGGATTACTAGGCTTGGATTGCTGAGTGTCTAATATGGAAGATCACGTCATCTCTTAGCATGGTGGGACAATTCTAAAAGTACTTCTCATTTAAATTCATTAACAAATCTTTCACCTTCCTGGTGAAGACGCAAAGACCTATTTTAACTTCTAGAAATGATGGAAAACTTCGGAAAATTTTGAATAATCTTTAATCTCAAACAAAGTTATCCTTAGTCTAACTATTCCCTATTAAACAAGGTTTGTTATCGAGTGTCATTAATTCTAAATATGCTAACTCCATATCTATTGGTTTTCAAAAAATGATTCTATACATTATGAGAAATGGAAAATTTCAAATAGTGGTCCAAATTGCCCTCAATTTCTTAAATATAGGCCTGAATTAATCCTTGTCTCTAACAGATGCGTCTTTAGTTTCTCAAAAAAAAAAAAAAAAAAAAAGGCTTGCGTAGACCTTATTTCAAAAAAAGCCTTGAACTAACCATGTCGGTCTCAAAAAATGACCTGACTTATATATATATATATATATTTATATATTCTTCCCTTTTATTCTTTCTTTTTTCCTTTTTTCTACTTTTTTTCTTCCCAAAATAACTTAAAATAGAAAAAAAAAGACTAAATTATATTCCTATTTATATAAAGGCGGGAGGGTTCACAACCCTCCCCTGCTTGTGGCTATCGCCTCATGATTGTTGGGTGTAAGCCACAGGTGGTAAGGTTGGGCCTTACCTTCCCGCTAGGGGTGGCAAATGGGTGGGTCGGGTTGAAAATGGGTCGACCCATATTTGACCCATTTAACCCGTTTTGACCCATATTTTTGTAGTGTAAATCTAGTGACCCATACACGACCCAACCCGTACCTAACCTATACCCGACCCGACCCCGTATTGCTAAAACCTACTTATTGTTAAAATATTTTTATGCAATACAAATTTTTTAACAATTTTTATGCAATACAAATTTTTTAACAATTTTTATGCAATACAAATTTAATGGAAAATTTTTATAACTTTTTAAATTTTTTTTTTAAAAAATCGAATTTTCATTTTTTGAAAAAATATTTTTAATTATTTTCTTTTTTAAAATATCTTTTTTAATTTTTAATAATTATTTTTTCTTTTTCTCTTTTCTCTTTTTTTTTCTTCTTCTTCGACCGGTGGCTGGCCACGACGATGGCCGCGGCCGGCCACAAGCAAGATTGAGCTCTCCATTACACCCGTGCCGTCTTCTTCCTTGGATCTCATCGAAAGCTCTTCCTTCTCGGTGTTTCGCCGGAACAGCCTGCCCTCCACCCATAAACCATGCTTCGGTGACGCTCAAACGTGTCGACCTCAACCAAGAAAGGGAGGCAGTGACAGCCAAGAATAAGATGACACAATGAACCGACGATCTCGGAGATAGGCACTCTCAACACAAGCTCATATTTGGTTTAGACATTTCATCGAGCGGGTGGTGCGCGCAACTGGAACGGGGGACTCTTGACTTGAATGGGATCAAAACCGGCGCCGGCGCTCTCAACACAAACTAGAACACGCATGACGGCATGACGAGGGACGATTAGTGGCCGGAGCTCGCATGAACCAGACGGCCGCAATCTCCGACTCAACATGCCCAAAAAAGGGGACGTAATAGGGTTCGGGGAGGGTCACTAGTTTGGCTTAGGGAGCGTCGGCTGGGTAGGGTTGTCGGATGGAGCTCGCACATGGCCGAGGTGTCAGCTGAAGCCCTTTCTCTTGGATCTCCTTTGATTTCACTCTTAGCCAACTTCTCTCACTCTCTGCCTCAACCTCTCTAATCCCCCTTTCTTAGACCATTGCCCTCGATCTTCCTCACAAATGCCCCTTTTTCGGATTTCCCTCCTCCGCCTTCAACCGAGCTCACAGCCCCCTCCAACCTCGCCAAATCTGGCAAGAGCGAGCCCCGCCTGACGTTGGTGAGGCCAAGCCTCGCCGGATCTAGCTAGGCTCGAGCTCGCCGGCATCGGGCGGGGCTCGATCTCGCAAGATTTGGCGTGGCCGAGGCCCCGTTCGACGTCGGCGAGCCCGAGCCTCACCAGATCCGGCAAGGCTCGGCCTCGCCGTCATTAGCGACCTTCGAGAGAGTGGCGGAGGCGACTCGAAGGCAAGCGGTGGCAGTGAGTGGCGGAGGCAACTCGGAGGCGAGCGGCGGATGTGGTTTGAAAATGGTTCAGCGGCTGATGAAGGTGAAGGTTGAAGGCAAAGGTCGAAGGGTTAGTAGCTGAGGAAGTTCATGTCTTTTGGGTTTTAAAAATGGGTCGAAAATGGATCTGAACGTGTGACCCATTTTCGACCCATATAAAACTGAACTTAAAATGGGTCGAATGTGGTTATGGCCCATTACAACTTCATAACCCACATACGACCCATTTGTGAAAAATATGGGTGCAAAATGGGTCCATGACCCATTTTGCCACCTCTACTTCCCGCCTAGTTTTTTTTCTTTATTTTGTGTTTTTTTAGACTTTTTTATCTTTTTAATAAAAAAAAAGGAAAAAAGGAAGAAAAAAAAGGAAGGATGCGAATGCCCTGAAGTCATGTCTAAAAAGGAAGGATGCAAATGCCTTGAAGTCATGTCTTTTTTTGAAACTGATATGACCACTTCAGGTTTTTATGCGAAACAAGTTCTACTTCAAGCTTCCATTTGAGAAAATTATGATGCTTCAGGCTCTTTTTTGAAAAATTGAGAATACTTTGGGCCTTTATTGGGAATTTTTTCGTGAGAAAAACAATGCATTGATTACCGCAATTTTTCCTTTTTGGCAAGAAGAAAACACTGTAAATTTTCCTTAGTTGCAATGCATAATATATGGCTCACAAGACACTTTAATTAAATCTATTAAGTTATAGTGACTCCCAAATTATAAAAAAAAATAAAGAAAATTCATTTCAAATAGATTTTCATGCGTCGCGTCCAGCAATAATTTCGGTAAAAATGAATTAATATTTACAACGGATGTGACTTAACTAAGATAATGCCGTAAAGTGGAGACAACACTCATCCACTTTGCCCTTTTAATTTCAACAAAAGCAGAATACTCAATAGGTTTGGAATTTTATTTGTTCTCGTACGAACTAATGTATTTGATCAAGTACAGTTGCATTGAAGGCCATCAAGCTTTATAATTGCTAATGGCTAGTCGAGAATATAATTAAGTACTAAAATTTGAAAGCTCAGCACCAATGAGATTAAACATCATCTACTGCTTAAAACTAATATCAACATAGAAATTCCATTAAATCAGAAAACCTACTTAACGTGGTAAGTAAGAGTTACTTAACATTTTAAGTAGAAAAAAGTAATTTATGGCAATGAGATTTTTATCACTTATATTACTAAAATCAACCTATAATAATCACAATTTCATGTATGGTAAACAAGTCAATAATTTTCAGTGATCAATTTTTAAATTACGTATTAAATAACTCTTTATTTCTACTTTCAAAACTTAAAATTGGCGGCACCTAAAATTCAGTGCTTAAATTCTGAATACTTAATTTTCAACTTTATCCAATGAGCCTTCAGGAAATAGATTATTAAAGGAATTTTACTCTAATAGTGGGGTATAATCAGCCCCACCCATTGTCTTCTTCCACGCAGAAGTAGTATATGGAGCCAAAAAAGCAATATCTAGAAGGGAGGAAACATGAATTTCTAAAAGCAATATTCAGTGTTGGCTAGGCGCACCAAGTAGCCGTGGACCTTATTCCAAGGAGAATTAAGTTTGAATTCGTCAACATTATGAGCAATGTGGAAATTTTTTCGCCTCACACCTTAGAAGAGAACCGAAGGACCACTCTTAAGAGGTTCTAACGTTTTCCACTCCCTAAGGAAGCCACTCCAAACTCTTCTGATCTAATCACATCTCCAACCTTTGATCCTCATTTAATTAATTGAGGTACTTTGACGAGACCAAAGTTTACCCATTTAAGTTGGGTTCCCTTGTTATCAGAAACAAATGCTATGAAGATAAAAAGGGGAAACGATATGCGTAGTCCTATAACTTTCGTTCAATAATTAATGGGATTGCTATAATTTTTTAATTCAATTTTTTTCCCTAAACTTTTAAGGATCCACTCAATGTAGTCGTTCCATTTAAATCCATAAGTCACATGTACTAGAGAAAATTATCCAAAAAATACTAAATCTATTACACTTTTATTCATAAACTTTTTGATTATATTAATTGAGTCCATTCCGCAAATTTTGATCGGAAACCACTCATGTGAACATTGACCATCTAACATGACATTACCGACACTAACATGGACATTTTAAATTTTATATATTAATACCTTATTTTTTCTTTTCTTTTCATTCCTTTTCTTTTTCATTCTTTACTTTTGGGGGGTGGGGGGGTCTTTTCTTATTGTTAAGGCCTAGAAGGTGGCTGCTAGTCACAGGCTCAACAACCTCAGCCACTGAGGCTCAACAACCTTAGCCACTAGGTGAGGGATAATCCTCACCCAACGGTCGGCAAGGGTGGCCAGGCCTCCGCAAGTGGCTGGTGGCCCCTTACTAGCCTTAAAAATAAGGAAAAAAATAAAGAAGGAAAATGAAAAAGAAACAAAATGAAAGAAATGAAAAAAGAAATAAAAAATAATATAAAAATGTATAAAATAAAATATTAGTAAAAATTGTCAATATCAACGATTTCATATCAAAATTGACCGAATGAACTCAATTGGCAAAATGTGAAAAGATTTAAGACTCAATTGTCATAATTAAAAATTTAGAATTATATTGACAAAAGTGCAATAGATTTATGGATTTTTGAACAATTTTCCCCATGTACTCTTTTGACGTGGAGTGTGTGTGTTCTCCCTAGTGTGTTTTTGTGTGTGTGTGTGTGTGTGTGTGAGAGAGAGACTAACACCTCGAGTTTTTGTTCCTGTGTGTGTGCATGGAAGCCATATGGAAGTCACGTACGTGCCACCCTAGCAAATCATCATTAACTTAACAAAACTCTGTCCACATCAACTAAGTATTAGGATTTTCAATGGAAGAATTACTTTGCTTGGAATTTTAAAAGCTCAACGGATTTATTAAACAAAAAAAGGTTCGTAGATCACATTAAAAATTGAAAAAAAAAAGTTCAGTATCATTATTCCTACTTTTTATGCACAAACAAAATCTGGCAAACTAAATTTCCAAACTAGGGGAGTATGTGTGTAATCGAGTTGAGTCAACAACCAATTCGATGCTTGAATCTGACCCAAATTAAATAGTTAAGAGTAGATAATTGAGTTACATAAGTTTTCAATAAGCTTCAGCTCAAGTCGATTAGATAACGGTTCTTTCTCAAAACTTAGAGTAAAACTCAAACTCTAGCTGGAATCATTAAAATACACTACAATTAAAAAGTAGTAATATATTTACTTAGTTCGTCTCTATTAATGTATTTTTATAATTCAAACACATAAAGATTGAATAACTCGATTAGGTTCGCGAGCTATTACTTTTTAGCTTGAGCTAGACTCGATTAATCAGTATTTAAGTTACTTGAACTCAAAAAGAATCAAGCCGAGCTTGAGTAATCAGCAAGTCAAACTCGAATAGCACGTGAGCTTGACTGAGTTGCATCCTTATCGCCAAACATTGGAATCTAGAAGCTCTTCCCAAACTTAAAAGACTCATTGTTATGGCTAAGTCAAGCAAAATAGGAACTCAGCCAATGGCTGTCTAAAGTTGATATTGGTCATAGAAACTGATTTCAGCGTTGAAGTTTAGTTTTCTTGTTGTGCACCACTAGCCAATGTCAGTATTTATGACTATTTACGTGGCAGCAATTCATTGGCAGAGAATCATACCTTCAAGATTAATAATATTTCATTAGCAGATGCCGACCAAAGCTATTTGTTTCACTGAAGAAAGCCAGTTCTTTCCCATAGGAACATGAATCACAATAACTTACACATGATTGGAAGGCAAACATAGATGCAAGTACATATCTACTAACAGCACGCTAATATAGTTTATGAAGGCAAAAACATACATACATACATACATACATACATACATACATATATATATATATATATATGTATATATGGAGGCAAAAACATAGGTATAGGCCTAAGTTGCTAACCATTGACGAAAGGAAATCAACCATCGATATGCTTATGGCTAGAATTTAAAACCACCACAAAACCAACAAACCGCTTAGAACCATAAATCTTTGCACTACATAACAATGTCTAATGGTTGCATTTTGATTAATTACCCATCAGTCAATGTGAACAAGCCACTTCAATCACATCCGTGGTATTCATAAATTTTTTTCCTAAGACCCGCGCAATTGCACCTTAGAAATTTTTTTGTTTTGCATGTGAATCTACTATATTCTGCCCCCTCCCCCTGAATGCAAGTATCCTCCTACAACAATATAAACTCTACTGCATTCTACACCTTGACTTCGCCAAGTTTGGCAAGAGACAAAACTCTGCCCTTCTAACTTCCTATTAATCGCTTCAGCCCAATCAAACTTAGCGAAAGCGCATTATTTGTCACATCAATAGATGAGTCATATGCGACATTCTTGCGTTAAAATATTCACCAGCTACCCATCAATACATATTCGACATATTCAATCTAATCAACCATTGATTTTGATACCACTTATTGAGAATTAACAACAAAAATCTGAAGTCCTCGACAAAGGGGATCCCTAGGGGAGAACCTGTCACGCCCCAATCCTCGGGCACGCATACATCTTTCAACTTGGTCGATTAATAGTGATGTCCCAAGACGCATTGCCAACCCTTTCATTTTAATATACGCGTGCGGAAGCATATGAAATCCCCAGACAATAAAACAATGGGATAGGAAAATAGATTTTCAAAATCGAACTTTTAAAACAATCACACTTATATACATTGCCAATCATAATGCAAATATATACAAGTCGAATTGTCAAGTCATGTTTAAACTACTAGTTCCTCAAATAGGGTCTGCAAGATGGAATCAACTCTCATCAAAAGAGAATTGCCCTATGACTCACTAGTCCAATAGGATCGTCAATTCTTCAAGCTTTCCTTTTTACACTTCGAGCCTCCAGTCCTTCACCAATGCCATCTAAGGACATGAAAATGATTATTCAATAACCAATGAGACAACGTTTTAGCAAGTTCTACCCTCTAAGACTCGATTATTAGGCCAATACAATTTAGAGGCTACCTAAGAACAACATGGGTCAAATGACTTACCTTGGCCTCAGATTCTACTTGCAATTCAATACAGTTCAAATAGGTACCCAATCACTCACCACAGATCGAATCATCGATCAATTGACCTAGTTGATTACATGTCAATCAGACCATTCCCCGGTCATTTCATTCAATTCTATCCATTCTCCAAGATAACCTATCGAGCTACTAAGCTAGTATATTATACAATTCATTCTTCGAGATGACACACTAAGTCACCAAGCCGCTATAATATACTATTCATTCTCCAAGATAACCTATCAAATTACCGAGCTAGTATATTATAATATTCATTTTCCAATATGACGTATAGAGTTACCAAGTATATTCATCATAATGTACATTCTCCAAGATGACATGTTGAGTCACCAAGCCGTTATGGCATGTCGTCCATTCTCTAAGATGATCTATAGAATCACCAAGCCAACGTTTCATACTGTCCATTCTTCAAGATGGACCTATAGGGTTATCGAGCATGTATACAAACAATTCTTTCTCAAGATGACCAGAGAGTCATCAAGCTACAATAGTATAACGTCCATTCTCCAGATGACATACGAATCATTAAGCTGTTATAGTATTTTTCTTCCGAAGACACCATCAATTTTACCCTTTTCATCATATTTGATAAAAGCACACGTGTGTGGGCACACGGTCGGTCTTAGCCAAAATACAATAATTTCCTTCTTATTCACCCAGTCCTTTTAGCAATACAAAAATAGATTTTTGACGCTGTAGACTGATGCCCAATAATTTTATAATTAATTATCAAATTAATTTAATTTAGGAATAAATCCTAAAATTACCAATAAATCAATTCAGCACGAACTAATGCTCAAATAAATAAACGGACTATACCACGATAATCAACACAAAATTCCGATCGTCGGCTATCCAAGCCTAATTTCTAGAAAAATAAATAAATAAATAAATAATTACAAAATTTAATTATTAAATAGCAATAAATCCAATTTAGGCCCATAATGCCTAATTGGAAGCCGAGACGAGCTCGGAAAATTACCGAGACTTGTTCAATAAATAATAGAGCTTGTCTACTTGCTAATTACACTAGACATTTGCCTAACATGCATAGGTAAATCCCTAATTTAATTATTCTAATCTAATATATACACCTAATTGCACTTAATTAAATCTAATAAACCCATAAGTATCATTAGCATACTAATGAGAGATTAGTGAGCAAAAATCACTTGATTAGCGAGCCAAGCGGCTTCAAACGTCGGAAATGTCGCAATGGTCACTTTTCTCCAAAGCAGGCCTAGGTTTCGAGATCGAGATCGACCTCAAATCGGGCCTTGAAGTCGCTGTGATACCGATTAATTCAGCCATTGATTTGAGTGGCGGTGGAGGAGGCTTCGATGGTGGCTGACACGGCTGGAAAGGAACCTGGAATGGTTGAAACAGCAAGTTAGACAATGGTGAGGCGCAGCAAGGGGCGAACGGCGCACGGGTGGCTCTCGTAGGTGGAAAGCATGTGACGTGCGAAATGGAGGGGTAGAGGGGATGAGGAGGCCGGTTGGCTTGTGGAGGAAGAAAGAAAAGATCTAGTGGACCAGAGGGCTCCACCACTTGCTTAATTTCCATTCAAATGTCCCACTTAACCATCCTAGGCCAAGTGTGGTTCCTTGGCTATTATTGAGCCACCAATGCATGCCCAACAACTCATGAGATGGTTTAAAATGCTAGGGGAAAGGGGGGCACACGAATTTACATGGTTTCCCCTCAAATTAGACACATAATCGTACTTGATTTCATCTCATTTGGTCATAATAAATTCAATCAACCCTCTATTGTTCAAATTCATATTTTTCATCACCCATATATCCATCATGCTTCCCAAATTCGCGATCAAAAATAATCCTCAGCATTTTCTGCATGAAAACGGTCCTATGCCGACTTTTTCCCAAAAACTCCCGGGTTGTAGAATTTTTTTTTTTAGACTGAGTCAACGTTCCTAGAATTTATTGTGACATGATAGAATCTTTAATTTATGAAATCGGACTTGAATTCGCGGTTAATTTTCATTCGACGCGTTTTTAGCGTGACCTAGGTTACCGGGTAATTTCTGGAGATTTTTATTGCAAAGAACCCATGGTCAATTTTCTTTGAGCCACACTGAACCCACTCGACTCATTGGTGACTCTCGGTTGTCATGAAAATCTCGAGGATCCAAATACGGACACAAGGTACCAAAATAATAAGAAAATCGGTCTAGTACCGGCCGACGAGAATTTTCCAATTTAGTGGTGTCACCCACGATTAGCCACATATCTCTATCAAACCAGCCCATCTCTAATTTTAAATCGATTTTATATTGTGCTGTAATGACCTCTCAAGATGGACATGGTTGAGAAGTCGATTCTGTTAGAGAAAAATTCCGTATTTCTTTTGAAGCTGACAAAACGTTTCTATCAGTCTAATCTGAAGACTTGCAGGCTCTTTCGTCAAAGTCTGAAGACTGCCGAACCACTAGACTCAAGATCCAAAGTCTATCCTCATTAGCAATTTTTAGACCATCGAAGAAGACTTATTCAGAATTGAGTATTTCTTTAAGGATTTGATTATATTGACTAAAGAAGTTCTCTCGGTTGGATATAGCATATCGGAATCTATTATTCAGTTTTATTCGGGTAATTTAGATCCGTTGATTGGCGAAGCATACTTGGAAGGTTTTACTTATGAAAATCTAGATCTTGATTGTATGGGCGAGCAGAATTGGTGGGCTATTATAACTGGAGATCTCCCTAATTGATTCTGTTCAATGAGTAGATTAGAAGAGCTCATTTGGAAAGTGCCAACGATTATGAAGGCATAGAGGAGTATATAAGGAAGACATTCTAGTTATTTGAGTGTGTGCGCAATAGAAAAATTCCAAAGTCTGAAGTTTCTTGTTCTTTGCCAATTCAATTATTGAGCGTAAACTTGTACTCAAAAGAGAGTTTATACATTTGTGAGACTTTAAGGAAGTGTAGTAGAGTCTCTACACTATGAATTCAATGATGTGATATTGTAACGATTCTTTTGATTCATAGTGAAATCCAGCTAGTGGGCTGTCAGTGCGAGAGAGTGGATGTAGGCTTAGATTAAGTCGAACCACTATAAACCTTGTGTTCTTATTCTCTTCCTTAAACTCTTTTACTTTACTCGTAACTCTATTTAATTGTTAAAATCTCGTTTCTGTTTTAAAGTCTACTGTTAAACATACTCAGGTTAAAAGTTTATTTTTGCACCTATTCACCTTCTCTAGGTGCTCGTACTAACATTCACAATTGGTATTAGAGTCTGTGTACTCAGTTAAATTGAAGTATTTTTACTTCAGAGTTAATGATCTATGGCTAGTATGTTGGCTCCAAGTTTGGTTGAAGGGTAAAGTAACACAAAACCGCCTTACTTTGATGGGAATGAATACAATATATGGAAAAACAAGATGAATACATTCTTAAGATTAAAAGACCCTCTTGAATGGGATGTAATAGAAAAATGAATTATTCCTAAAACTACAATAGTCTCAGAAAGAGGAAAAGAAGCTATTGAGTCCAGCGAGATGACTCAAGAAGAGATAACAAAGAGACAAGCTCTTGATGCAAAAACAATTTATTTTTTATACTGTGCATTATCTCTTATTGAATATAACAGAATATCTTCATGTGAAATAGCTAAAGAAGTTTGGGATAGATTGCACATCACCTATGAAGGAACCGATCGAGTGAAATAAACTATAATCAATCTTGTGTTTGGTCAATATGAAGCATTCAAGATGAAACCAGGAGAATCTATCACTGACATGTTTAGTCGTTTTACAGAAATCGTGAATGGTCTTGAGTATCAAGGTCAACCAATCTCTGGACCCATGAAGGTTAACAAGTTATTGTGTGGACTTTCCAAAGATTGGAATCATATAAAGATCTCAATAAGAGAGAGATAAAGGATCATGCCATTCTCTGTTGACGAATTGGTTGGTATTCTTCAGTTTTATGAAGTAGAGCAAATCAATGAAGATGAGGATCCCAAAGGTAAAAAATCTATTGCAGTAAAATCTAATGATGATTATGATAATACAGATTCAGAAAACGATATGGACGATGAAAAGCTTGCTCTCATGATAAGAAGGTTCAGAAAATGAAACAAAAGGGAAGAAGATTCAATTGGAAGAAACAAAGTTCTCAAAAGTTTCAAAATAAATCAGCTGAGGATGATCAATCCAATAAATATGTGATTTGTTTTGAATGCAAAAAAAATGGACACATCAGACCCAACCGTCCCTTGCGAAGAAAAGGAAATGAAAAGCTAAGAAATACAGAAAAGCTCTCAAAGCAGAAACTTGGAGTGATACCGAGTGTGAAGAGAGTGATGATGATTATGCTAATATTTGTCTAATGGCACAATCGGAATCGATTCGGACTGAGACGGACTCGGACTCGGATAGTGAAATCGAAGTAAATAATTTAAAAATTCCTATTAAAGTCTCTAAATATATTGATGAATTGTGTTTTAGTCTCAAAACCTCTCTCAAGAGGATTTCCGAACTAAAAAGATAAAATTCTGCACTAAAGCAATATGAGATTGTTTGGAAAGAAAATGTTGAAAATTTAGATAAAAGTGTTATTACTTTGAAAGAAAATGCAGACACTCTTTCAAAAGAAAATGTACTTTTGAAAAATGATATTTCAAGTGTTTCAAAAAGGTTTTCTATAGGATCTGAGAAATTAGAAAAGATTCTTTTAGCATAAAGACCTGACTTTAACAAATCAGGTTTGGGAATGACTGCTGAAATCATTCCTCGAATTGATTTTCCAAAAAAAAGGAAAGAATTAAACAAAGACCTACAAAAGAATGTCCAAAAAGTCTTTGTAAAACCTATAGGCCGCAGTGCTCTTAAATGTTCTAAGTGTAACAGTTCAGAACATTTTGAGAAAGAATGTCATATGGTTTGGAAACCCGTTAAGAAGGTTTGGGCAAATACTGTATATTGCACTAACTCCATTGGACCCAAAAAAGTATGTGTACCAAAGAAAGCTTGAGTTTCTTTTTTAAATGCAGGTCACTATCAAGAAAAATATTAAACGGTACTTGGATAGTGGATGCTTAAGACATATGACAGGAAACTCAAGTTGTTTCATAAAGCTTATGCAAGTTAATAGTGGAAAAGTTTCTTTTGGAGGAAATAGCAAAGGTAGAATTGTGGGATACGGAATCGTAAATATTGAAAGTTTCACAATCAGTAACGTTTTCTTAGTGGAAGGACTCAACTACAACTTGTTGAGTATCAACCAACTGTGTGACACATGTTACAAAATCAATTTTCAAGAAGAAATATGTTCAAGAACCAATAAAGACTTCTCTCGGACATTCACGGGGTGAAGACATGAGTATATATATCTCTTGGATATCAAACCAGAAAAATCCCAATGTCTAATTTCAATTCAAGAGGAAGCTAATCTCTAGCATAGAAAACTTGCCTACATCAATATGAAGCAATTAGCCAAGATCTCTGCAGAGAAGCTTGTTCGTAGACTACCCAACCAAACATACCAAAAATCTGAATTATGCATATTGTGTGTATTGGGAAAACAGGTTAGAAACTCTTTCAAACCAATAAATCAAGTTTTCACTAATCATGTGTTGCAGCTCTTGCATATGGATCTCCTTAGACCAATCAAAACCCAGAGTATTGGAGGTAAGAAATATTGCCTAACAATAGTGGATGATTATTCACGATTCACTTGGGTATATTTCCTAGCAAGTAAGTCTAAAACATTCTATTATTTTATAAAATTTGCTAAGAAAGTTCAAAATGAGAAAGGGTATGTTATTTCAAGTATACGGACAGACCATGGAGGTGAGTTTGAAAATCAAGACTTTGCTAAATTCTGTGATGAATCTGGTTTTCAGCATGTGTTTTCCTCACCATACACTCCAGAACATAATGGATTTGTGAAAAGGAAGAATAGATCGTTGCAAGGAATGGCTAGAACATTATTAATTAAAAGTAACATTTCTTCTCGTTTTTGGGCTGAAGCGGTTTCTACAGGTGTTATATTATTAATAGTCTTTTTAAGGCTTATTCTGGAGAAAACTCCCTATGAGTTGTTCAAAGGAAAGAAGCCAATTGTTTCCTATTTTCATGTGTTTGGATGCAAGTGTTTTATATTGAAAAATGCAAATGATCAAATTGGTAAGTTTGAAGAAAAATCAGACGAAGGCATCTTCCTTGGATATTAAACCACCAGCAAAACTTACAGAGTATACAACAAAAAGACTCAATCTGTGGAGGAATCGATGAATGTCAAATTTCAAGACTTTATACAAAGTCAATTGATTCAGACTCAACCTGAAGAATCTGAACTTGCTCTAGACTCTACAAAGTCTAAATCTCAAGAAGCAGCTCAGACTTCAAAAGACCAACAACAAATGATCGTTGAAGAATCAAATGAAGAAAAAGAACTACAGTTTGACAAATCAACCAGCAACTGGAAGCACAAGTTTAGTCATCCTAAAGAACTTATTATTGGTGACATTAATGAAGGAATTCGTACAAGATCCATAAGGCGTGAAGAGTCTAGTGCTGTGGCACTTATTTCTGAAATAGAACCCAAGAGCATAGAAGAAGATTTAACTGATGAAAGCTGGATTGAAGCTATGCAAGAAGAACTCAGGTAATTCAGTATCAATGATGTCTAGGAATTGACTCCTAAACCAAAAGGTAAATTTATCATTGGAGCTAAATGGTTTTCAAGAATAAGATGAACGAGAAAGGAAAAGTCATAAGGAACAAAGCAAGACTCGTGGTCAAAGGATATACGCAAGAAGAAAGGATAGACTATGATGAGACTTATGCATCAGTAGCAACGTTATAAGCAATTAGATTATTACTTGCTTTTGCTTGTTATAAGAATTTCAGGTTATTCCAAATGGACGTCAAAAGCGCTTTTCTAAATGGATTTATCCAAGAGGAAGTCTATGTGGAACAACCTCTCGGTTTTGAAGACTCAAGGAAACCAGACTCTGTATTTAGATTGAAAAATGCGTTATACGGTTTAAAACAAGCTATTTATTCTTGATGCTAATATGGTTTACGAAAGGTCGAAAATGTTGATACATACATACATACATACATACATACATATATATATATATATATATATGTAGGCAAAAACATAGGTGTAGCCCTAAGTTGCTAACCGTCGACAAAAGGAAATCAACCATAGATATGCTTTTGGCTAGAATTTAATACCACCACAAAACCAACAAACCACTTAGAACCATAAATCTTTGCACTACATAACAATGTTTAATGGTTGCATTTTGATTAATCACCCATCAGTCAATGCGAACCAAAGTCACTTCAATAACATCTGTGGTATTCATAAATTTTTGCATAAGACCTACGCACTTGCACCTTAGAATTTTTTTTTTGTTTCGCATGTGGATCTACTATATTCGGCCCCCTCCCCCTCAATGCAAGTATCCTTCTACAACAATATAAACTCTACTCCATTCTGCACCTTGACTTCGCCAAGTTTGGCATGAGACAAAACTCTGCCCTTCTAACTTCCCATTAATCGCTTTGGCCTAACCAAACTTAACAAATGTGCATTATTTGTCACATCGATAGATGAGTCATATGCGGCATTCTTGCTTTAAAATATTCACTACCTACCCATCTATACATATTCGACCTACTCAATCTAATCAACTATTGATTTTGATACCACTTATTGAGAATTAAGAGCAAAAATCTAAAGTCCACGACAAAGGGGATCCCTAGGGGCCATTGACACCTAAATTTTGGTGACTCGATTAGTCATTTTTTGCATAGAAAGTTAGAGGTTAATTTTATCCCTGAAAAAAAAATATTAATTGCATAGCATATAGATGTAGGTGCATTTATTTTTAATTTACATGCTTTGCATTTATTTATTGGACTGGTGATGGGTGGATTTGAATTAGTCGTTTTGAGCTTTAAATTGACAGGCCGGACTAAGCCCATGAAGCGAGTAAATTGGCCCAAGCCTGTTTTTAAGTGATCGGAAATTATCTCGCAAGAAAACAAGAATTTAAAATTTTCCGGGATATTGTGAAAAAAATTGAAACCCTAATCGGTGGCCTATAAATAGGTTTGTTCACCTAGGTTTTAGGGGGTCACACAATAGAAACACACTGCCACAAAAAAAAGAAAAAAAGAAAAAGAGAACCCATGTTCTCCACGGTGAGAGTCAGCAACTCAGAATTTCGGAGCGCACGTCGAGAATACACGAACGAAAGAGTGAACAGGAGAGATAGTCGAGGCCCTCTTGATCGAAGCCAGTCGCAGCTTCACATTGTCTCCTAGCCCCTCGCCGTGCGCCGCCGACAGCCGTGACGTGTCTTTGCTGCTGCTTCCCGTTGCTAGTTTGTCCCATTATCACAACCTGTCGCCAAGGTCGAGAATACCAAGTCAGGAAAACCCATGGCCACGTGATCTGAATTAGAGAACTCCAGAGAAAAGAAGAACGCGAGGAGGGGGAGCACTCGTTGGAGGAAGAGAAGTCAAAAGGGAGCACTTCTCTGCAGGGTTTGACTGGTGCGTCCAGGGACACTCAAGAAATCCACATACGCACAAAGAGAAATTTTTTTTTTTTCTCCAGTCATTCCCAACCAAGTAGTTGTTTTGCTGACCAAGCCGCGACAATCCCCGCATCCAAACAAAGCCTCGACGCTCCTGGTCCTACTGCGTGCATGCCAATGAAGAGTTGACCTTGATCCCGTGACGACCCGTTGCTGCTTTGATCCGTGCCACGCCCAACGACGAATTGCTGTCCATTCAAGCCGCAACACCACCAAAATCCATTCCCGACATCCAACTCCGAGCTGTGAGCCTCGCTGATAATTACAATATCACGTCGCGAGTAGCCGTAGTCATTCGAGGATCGAAATTTGGGAGCCAATATTTGAAATAGGTTGCATATTTAGGATAGGGATTTTATTTCGAAATTTTTCGAAATATAAAAAATGCATTCATTTAGGATGTTAGTTTTAAACTTGAATTGCATGTTTAATTATTTGACAATTTTAATTTCGAATTTCATGAGAAGGAAAAAAAGAAAACTTAGAGCTAAGGCATTCTTTGCACGTCATTGCATGCTAGATAGGATTGCATGTTTAATTTTATTTTCTACTTAGTTATAGTCTTAGATAATTTTCTTTAGATTAGACCACATGCTTATTTATATCATATAGTTTAGGTCATGTTGCCATGTCATATCATTTCATGTTAGATTAGTAGCATGCATTGCATGATTCTTATTGAATAAGTGAAAACAAAAAAATTGAGTGATTGCATGTTAATTAGAAATCATATCTAGAATTGTTGGATGTGAATTCTGATCTAACAATGCAGATGTTTTCGTTGTTATGAGGTAACTCCTGCAATTTATTCACTGCTTTATCTGGGTGTTAAATTGGTGGTTTGTGAACCCGCATGATAATCTCACATGTTAGGGAAATAAGTTAAAATCAATTCAAGCTACCTGCAAAACATTTTTCAAAATAGAAGAGAAAGGTACCGAAATGGCGTTAGTGAAAGCTAGCATAATCAAGTCCCCGAACTTACAATCTCTGGTTCGTAGGAGTAAAGTAAACCTCCCGTTATGTTACTTAAGTGTCTAATCGACCTACCAAAAATAAATTAATGGCGACTCCTGATTGAAAATCATTTGCATGTTAAAAACTTAAACCTAAATCGTGAATTGGTATGGGCTTGGGAGAGCACAAGCTAAGTCTAGGCTTAGTAATTCATTAGCTAAACCTTAGGTGGATCACACCCAAAAATTTGGTCGCAACAGGGGAGAACCTGTCACGCCTCGATCCTTGGGCACGCACACATCCCTCAACTTGGTCGATTAATAGCGACGTCCCAAGACGCATCACCGACCCTTTCATTTTAATATACGCATGCAGAAGCATATGAAATCCCCAAACGATAAAATAATGAGATAGGAAAGTATGATTTCAAAATCGAACTTTGAAAACAACCACACTTATATACTTTGCCAATCATAATGCAAATATACACAAGTTGAATTGTTAAGTCAGGTTTAAACCACTAGTTCCCCAAACAGGGTCTGTAAGATGGAATCAACTCCCATCAAAAGAGAATTGCCCTATGACTCACTAGTTTAATAGGATCGTCAATTCTTCAAGCTTCCCCTTCTACCCTCTTGGAGACCTTGTTTTATGATTTTTTTTGTTTAAAACCTGACTTAACAATTTGCCTTGTATATATTTGCACTATGGTTTGCAATGTATATAAGGGTGGTTGCTTTTAAAGTGGAAATTTGGAGTCCTACTTTTCTATCTTATTACTTTATTGTCTGGGGATTATTATTATATGCTTCCACATGCGTATAAAAAAAGAAAGGGTTGGCGATGCATCTTGGGACGTCTCTATTTAATCAACCAAGGTAAGGGATGTGTGCGTACACGAGAATCGGGGCGTGACATCCCCTTTTTGTGGTATCAGAACAATGATTAGGGATTGGAGTGATAAGGTGCGATGGACCATTGGATAGTTGTAGGAAAGGCATTTAAATTCATGTCTGGTGCATGTTGATGCTAGATGATTGGTAGCTTGTTTGTGTGGGTCACTCAAATTCTAATATGGTATTAGAATTAGAAAACATGTTTCTATGAAAATCCTGTAGAATGAGTGATCAAGCGCTGAGGACTCATAGTAAGAGAGTTGTAACCTCTATGACTCGGGGTGGAACACCGACAAGGATCGGTGCCCGAGGCAATGGTGGCAGAGCATTGGCTTAGGCCAACGCGAGTGTAAGAGTATTGCTATAAGCTGGTACTAGTGTAGCAGCACTAAGCGATCCTAGGTTTGACGAGATCGTTCAGGCGCAAGTGATCCTTAGGAACTTGTCGTGTCAACAAGTTCAGGATCAGGTCCTTGTTGTTGTCGCCATCACGACTGGCGTCAGAGCTACAATCACCGTTGTTGCCACACTTGCTGAGGTCTAGCATGGAGATGCGATTTGGGAGCGAACCGTTATGTCTGAGTTAAGATTTAGTTCCAGCAGAAATGGAAATCGGTTGGGGAAAAGACCAATGTGGGGAGAAAAGTATTCTATTCCGCCCAACAGAAAAGGTGGGGATAGACAAGTCAGTATTGAATCGGAATAGAGTATGTCATGCCTGTAAGAGACGACATGGTTATGCCTCGTACCATTTTAGGACGGGTGCTTATTTCAAGCGTGGCCAATAAGGTTACTTAGTCAGAAACTGTACCAGAAGGTTGATGGGACCGCGATAGCGGTTGTTGTCACTGCTAATGGGACAAACCAGAGTGAATGCACGCAGAACGTGCATAGGGGTATTTTGGACAGACCTCGGTGCTAGTAAGAGTGCATGTTGTCACCCGATAAGAGATAGAGGACTCACCAGAAGTGTGTTGAAGTTGTGGAAGGAAGCATGGATCAATCCAGTGTCCTAATATAACTGGAGCGTACTTTGATTGTAGCCAGCATGGCCATCAGGTGAAGTATGATTAGTAAATGTCCAAAGGAGCATAAATGCCATTACTACAGTTAGGATGCCACTAGAATGGCAAAAGGGATAGGAATGGAACCAACCCTACACCAATCAGAGGAAGAATGTTCTTGAGGAAATCTTATTAGAGTAGCGAAGCAGAGCTTTGGACTAAGTTTGTCGAATTTCAGTTTGTTGAAATAAAGCCGAAGAAAGGAGAATCACTAGCTATAGTTGTGCTCGACTAGTTGCTAAGATGTAACTTTAATGCCACATGAATAGAAGGGGCTCATGGAGCATCTTGTAGTAATGAATCAAGGTCATGGAGTAATCTAGCTTAATGCATTAGCATGTGAAAGTGTTGAGTTTATTAGGAGTCAAAAAGAATCTTCGATTTGATCAATTTCGTTGGTTAAAGGCAACCCGTTTGTTAGACAGAGGTTGCCAAGATTACAAGGCAATTGTCATAGACAAGACAAATTGAAGAACTAAAAATTGAGGACTTCTAAGTAGTCCAAGAATTTCTAGAAGTGTTGTCATAGGCATTGTCAGGCCTATCGTCAATGAAAGAGGTAGAATTTGCGATTGAGTCAACAACCGGGTCAGAGACACTCAACAAAAGCTTTTTACCAGATGTCATTGTTTGAGTAGAAAGAATTGATGGTACAGATGTGAAGAATTACTGGATAAGGAATTTATACATGCTAGTGCATCACTTAAGGAAGCATCAGTTTTTTTTGTGAGAAAAAGGAAGATGGTTCGTTGCGAGTGTACGCTGACTATAGTCAACTCAATTACGTGGCGATCAAGAGCAAGTGTTCATTGCTGAAGATCGACAAATTGTGTGACTAGTTATAAAGAAGGTCGATGTGTTCAAGGATCGACTTAAGGATAGACTATCGTCAGTTTAGAACCAGGAAGAAGGTTATATTGAAAACAACATTTCATACTTGATATAGCTTTTATGAGAATATTGTAATGCCATTTGGTCTGACAAACGCTCCAACTGCTGTCATGGATTTGATGGACTGAGTATTTGAGAAATACCTAGATCAGTCCATGATTGTGTTCATCAATGATATTTTGATGTATTTGAGGTGTGCTAAGGAACATGAGAGTCATCTGAGGATGGTACTTCAGACCCTAAGGACTCATGGATTGGACCCTAAGCTTAGCAAATGCGAGGTTTGGTTGACTCATATTACGTTCCTAGGCCACGTGAACTTAAGCAAAGGATTTTAAGAATCTGTGTCGCTATTGACTAGACTTTTGAAGAAAGAAGAAGAGTTTGTGTGGACAGACAAGCACGGGTGTGGAAGCTGGCTACCGCACTTGTGCTCACCATCCCCTCTGGAGGATGTGAAGTCTATAGTGATGCATCGTTTAGAGGATTAGATTGCGTGTTGATGCAACATGGTAGGATTGTTGCATACGCGTCCCGTCAGTTGAGATCTTGCGAGCTAAGTTACCCGACGCATGACTTGGGACTCGTAGCATAAATTTTAGCCCTAAAGTTTTGGAGATGTTAGTGATGTGGAGAAAGGTCATAGATCTTCACAGACCAAGAAAGTCTCCAGTGTTTATTCTCCCAAAAGTAATTTAAAATGAAATAGCGTTGTGAATTAGAACTTTGAAGGACTAGGATGGAGATATCTGGTATCACCCTAGAAGAACGAAAGAAGTCACTGATGCGATAAATCGAGAGTGTTTAAATATGTATATGCTAGTAAAGGTATGAATCTTACTTGAGAAAGTTTGAGATTCGATTTTTAAATTTGAAATGGGCCACCTTCCAAATCTTATAGCCGTTCTCAGAATTGAGCTGGATGGTCAGATTAGAATCAAGGCACAGCTTTGTAAAGTGAGAGGACTCTTGTAACCCCTCGAGAACTCAGAGTGAAACTGAATGCACAACACTATGACCTTGTGACAAGCTTGTCAAGGAACCAGAGGGGTAATGATTCCATTTGGGATATTGGTCAATAGATGGATGAAGCCGACTCACTTCAATACATCACGGAAAGATCTTGGTTTGAATAGGCATGCATAAGTGTATCTATGTCAGGTAATTTGTCTAAATGGAGTGCCAATGATGAATTTATATTAGATAAAGACCTAAGGATTCCCAATTTCAGCAGAACAGTCATATGGTTCTTTCTGAAGCATGGCATAGCAAAGTGTGCAGAACCTTAGTTGTGAAAAGGAAAATAGACAAAGAAAAATCACAAGCTCGGAGTTAGTTCGGCAGTCAATGATTGCAATTGCCATGATCGGAATCAGATTATAGATTGCTTAGAGCCGTTAGAAAGGTTGTATCATTGAGCATCAAAGACCCTTAGAGTTCCAAATTTGGTGATTACATCTTTCTGAAGGTGTCACCAATGAGGGATGCCTTGCGCTTCCGCAAGGAGGGAAAATTGAAACCGAGATACGTAAGTCCCTTTGAAGTTCTAAAGAGAGAATCGGGATCCTAGCATATCATCTTGTATTACCACTAAGTAGGCGCGAGTGCATGACGTCTTTCACGTGTCGAGGTTGAGGATGTATGAGCCTGACTCGACCCATGTGCTAAATCTTGAAGAATTAGACGTGGATGACTAAGTATCGTGCATGAAAAGCCCGATTTAGATCAGATTCTGTGTACCAAGATGGTCTCCTTGGTCAAAGTGGTCTGACAACACCACAGGACTGAAGAAGCAACCGAAGAAAGTGAGACTAGACGAGATGACGATACCTCCACATTTTTGTTTAAGGATTGGTAAATGTTTAAATTTCGAGGACGAAATGTTTATAAAAGGAGAAGAGTTGTGACATCCTGGATTTTTAGTCCTATTTTCAATAGAATAAATCGGGCATTTCATCGACACGCCTATAGGACTGTTCTTAGAGCTAATCACTTTTGAGATAATTAGATTATCTTGCAAAGCCATTAAGGATTTTAAGGCAAATAGACTTGAGGATTCGACTAGGAATCGGCTGCTCAACCGTGTTTATCTACCAAGATAATTATGGCACAGACGTAAATTGATTAGAGATTAAAAATAGGTTGGTTCGACTGAGAAGTCTGGCTAATTGTGGGTGACACCACTAAATTGGAAAGTGCTCGTCGATCGGCACTAAACTGATTTTTCTATCGTTTTGGTACCCTATGTCCGTAATTGAAACCTCAAGATTTTCATAATAATCGAGAGTCGCCAATGTGTCGAATGGGTTCATTGTGGTTTGAAGAAAATCGACCACGAGTCATTTGCACTAAAAATCTCTTAAAACTACCTGGTAGCCTAGGTGTCGCAACCAAATTTCAGGTGCACCATCTAAAACTAGGTTAATGGACTACTAAGTTTTTAAACTTAGCTCGGGCTCTTCCAAGGCCATTCCGATTCGTGACTTAGGTTCAAGTTCTTAACATGCAAATGATTATTATCTAGGAGTTGCCACTAATCAATTTATGGTGGGTCGATTAGACACCTAAGTAAAATAATGGGAGGATTATTTTACTCCTACGAACCAGAGAATAAGGGTATGGGGACTTGGTTACATTATATTTCTCTAATGCCATTTTGGTACCATTTCTTTTTAATTTTCAAAAAAATGTTTTTTTTTTGCAAGCAACTTGGTTTTATTTTAACCTAAATTCCTATCATGCAATATGGTAATCATACGAGTACTCAATCATTATTAAACACTTGATGAATCAAACAAATTGTATCAAAAGAAATAAACACACAAAGCAAGCAATTAGTTTTTTGGGTTTTCTTTTATCTCAAAATTAAAATATGCATTCTAACTACATGACCTAATTTTACTAACAAACAGATTCTAATTGAATGAACCTATTATGCAAACTATGCACCTAATATTTTTGTATTTTTTATTGAAATTCGGAATTAGTAAAAATCCTAACTAAATTATCTAAAAAGAATAATTTTTTAATTTATTTTAGGGATTAATTTGACTTAAACCCTATCCCATCTTAGAAAACTATTTTTTAAAAGAAAAATAGGATAATTAAAATGTGCCAACTTTATCCAAGACTCTATTTTTGAAAAAAAGGTTATTTAGGTCCAACCATAATCTATTCCAACATAATCTATTCCAAAAAAAAAATCTAAAATGCAATCCTAAAAATATAATCCTAAAAAATTCTAATTTACCAACATACATGCTCATGCAAGATTTTGATTTTTTTTAGTGTTTTTTCCCAAAACAAGTAATATTATATTTAAAATAATAAAGACATTCATCCAATAAAGGATCAAAATAATCGAAAAAATAACCCGTTGTCTCACAAATCAAATTAACGACTACTTTAACCCTAAACATCATGACATGGAGTTCAAAATAATAAAAAATTTGATCCAAAGTCTTAGGTATCAAATTAATAATTATATTGATTCAACAATTTAAAATACTATCAACAAACCCCAAAAATTAATATAATTAAAAAAATGACCCGACATCTTACGGGTCAAATTAATAATTATAATAATTTTAGGAAAAATCCCTGCCGATAGTGCCTAAAGGAAAATGGGGACAGCAGATTAGTCGGCGCCGGGTGGAGGATGACTGGCGTTGGAGCTCTTGTGAGGGCTAGCAGGCAGCAACAACGGCCATAGTTCACGGCAGGGACAAGCCGATCTCAAGCAAAGGCGTTGTGACGGCAGATCGTCGGGCGAGTGGGGACTCGGATGGCGGGGCCGCGAGCAACAGGTGGGTTGCAGGTCGGTGCGGAAGAGGCGGGTCTCGGCGATGACCGACTGGATCGCAAACTAGGCTGTGACTTTGTCGAGCCAATGTAGTCGGGGTCATCAGATGCGGAGGAGTCGAGCCTGAGATGGGGGTGTGCGGTGGTGGATTGCGTGGAGGGGAGCTCGAGCAGAGCAGGGATGTAGTTAGCGGGGGTTAGCACGGGTGTGGCGACGAGGGCTATCCGTTAAGGCTCTGGTGTTGAACTCGGCTATTGCGTGCAGGTTTATAGAGCAGCGGTGCGGGCACGATGATTGGCGCTGGCGTTTGCGGTTAGAGACCGGCGGCTTTGGCTGGCGAAGCACTTCGATTCACCGAGGAAGATGAACGAGAGCAATTTCTCTTCTTCTTTTCTTTTCTCTCTCTTTCAGTCACTCTCACGTCTTCTCCCTCTGCTCTCTTCCTTTTCACTTTTCACTTCACCTTTTGACTTTTCTCCCCTTCTATTCTCTCTCTACATTCTCTGCACTCTCTCTCTCGCAAAAGCAAAAGCTTCTCTTGACTTTTCCTCTTTTTTTTCGTTTTCTTTTTCCCTCGACGAAGAGAAGTCGCCCCCGGTTTTGCAACCTCGCCTTCCTTTTTATAGGGGAAAGACTCGAAGTTGTTAAAGATCCGGTGATATTCACTCAACTTCTTCAACAAAAAGTGGCTCCAAAATCTGACCGTTGAGTTTTTGAATTCAAATTTTTTTTTTTAAAAAAATCACTCTAATCAAAGATTATCTTCTATTTCTATTTTCTAAATTTAAATTAGGTGTCAACACTAGGTTACGCTAAAAACGTACTGAATGGAAATTAACCGTGAATTTAAGTCCAATTTCAGAAATTGAAAATCTTGTCATATCACAATAAATTTTAGGAACGTCAACTCAGTCTCGAAGATTTTTTTGAAACCCGAGACTTTTTAGGAAAAAAGTTGGCTTAGGACCATTTTTGTTCAGAAAAGGTAGGGATTATTTTTTATCGCAAATTTGGGATGGAAAACAAATTCATGGGGGAGGAAAAATTTCAATTGAAATATTGAGGTACCAAATGAAATTATGGAGACCAAATGAGGATGGATTGAGCAAAATTAAGCAACCAATTGAAGCCAATTGCTTAGAAATTCGTAGCTCCCCCTCCCCCTAGCCAAAATGGACCATCTCATGAGTTGTGGGTGAGCATTGGTGCTCAATGGCAGGCAAGGAAGATACTTGGCTAAGAAAGGTCTTGGGGGACAAGCTTGTGGAAGAAATGTGCATGGTAGGTCCCCATTCTTGCTTCTCTCTTTCCTCTCTCCCTCATCCTCTCCCTTGGCCAGCCAAAGCACTTCATTTCCTCCCTCCTTGCTGTGTTTGACACCACCAGCAGCAAAGAAGAAGAAGTTGGACGCCGTCACATGCCAAGCCGCCGCTGGAGTCGCGCTGCTTGCTGCCATCTACCACACCCGCGCACCTCGCCGTCCACGCGAGCTCTTAGCCCCTTGCCTTGCTTGCCCTCCATCCCAACAGCTGTTTTGGATCTTGTAGGGTTCAACTAAGGTTGTCCTTAGCCATTCCTTCACCGATAAATCTCCATCTAGGCCCGGTTTGACCTATTTCCTCCTCGATCAATTCCCGCCTAAACTGAGCTAATTTCTTCTCATTTCCAGCCTAGAATAGCAAGGAATTTGGTGGGTATCATAGCACCTTTGGAGGCCACTTTGAGGTGGTTCCAAGCCCCGGAGCTTAGGCCCGCTTTGGAGAAAAACGTCCCCTGCGACGTTCTCGACGTTTCGATCCGAACAGATTGTTAAATAGGTTAGTTTAGCTCACTAATCCTCGCTTAGTAGACTAATGATGCTTAAGGGTTGATTAGTGTTAATTAAGCATAATTATGTGGTTAGATTAATTTAGAGTAATTAAATTAGTGACTTAACGATGCATGTTAGGTGGTTAGACATAGTCATTAGCGAGTAGAAATGTTCTAGTATTTATTGATTGTGTCTCGGGATTTTTTCCAATCCATCTCGGCTTCCAATTAGGCATTACAGACCTAAATTGGAATTATTGCTACTTAATAATTAATATTTGTATTTATTTATTTAATTATTTATTTGTTGGAAATTAGGCTGGGATAGTTAACGACCGAAATTTTGTGCTGATTATCGTGGTGCAATCCGTTTATTTATTCGAGCTTTGGTTTGTGCCGAATTGATTTAATTGTGGATTTTTAGGATTTTATTCCTAAACTATTCAATTTTAGTAATTGATTGGAAATAACATAGCGTGGGTCTACAACACCATTAATATTTTAATATGCTGTATAAAGTGGCGAGAATTGTGAGAGTGAATTAATTATATTGACTAGGACTAATCGAGTACTATTTTATCGAGTATGATAAAGATGAGAAGAAAGTGGTATTACATGGCTCGGAGACTAAGATGGTCGTACTAGAGAATGCACGTGACTTATGGATTAAATATAAAGTAATGAGGAATAGAGTTGTAATACGTAGCTCGGAGACCTATAGTGTCTTCTTGGAGAATGCATGTAATTTGTGGATTATAAATCACCTACAAATAGCATGTGGCTAGGTGATTAGTATGTCGCCTGAGGGAATGCGCGTGGCTCAGTGACTAGATATATATCATCTTGGAAAATGAATAGTCTGGTTATGTCCATTAAACCATAGATTACCACCTAATTTAGGTTGTGCTCGTTGAGCCATAATTTAGCATTACCACCTAATCTAGGTTGTGCTTACTAAGCCATAATTCAGCACCACCATCGAACTTGGAATCGATTGTGCTCGTTGAGCTGTAATTCAGCATTAACAGCTGAAGAATTAGTAAGCCGTGCCTGTTGAGCCGTAATTCAGCGTTAGAGTTGAGTATTTGAGATAATTGTGTAGGCTGTGCTCACTAAGCCTTAATTCAATGTTAGGATTGAGTATTTGAGATGATTGTGTAGGCCGTGCTCACTGAGCTGTAATTCAGCATTGAATTTGAGTAAATGAGATGAGTTGACCAAGAAAGAGTCGAGATGACATGTAATCGGCCAAGTCGAATGATCAATGATTTGATATGATGTTATAAATTGATTGAGTGATGTGATATAAGGTATATGTAAACAATGTTGATTTGCAGGATGAAAGTGAGGTTAAAGTAAGTCTTTTGACTCGTGTGTGCATAGGTAATTCTTATGGCGTATTGGTTTCCTATTCGGGTCTTAAGGGGTAGAACCTGTTGAGACGTAGTCTCACTAGTTATTGAATAACCATTTTCAGGTCCTTTGATAGCTGTGGTGAAGGACTTCTTTGATAGTTGTGGCGAAGGACTGGAGGCCTGATGTGTAGAAGGTGAAGCCTAAACTTGTGGTTTAAAACCTAACTTAACAATTCGCCTTGTATATATTTGCACTATGATTTGCAATGTATATAAGGATGGTTGCTTTTAAAGTGGATATTTGGAGTTCTATTTTTTTATCCCATTGCTTTATTGTTTGTGGATTATTATTATATGCTTCCACATGCGTATAAAAACATAAAGGGTTGGCAATATGTCCTGGGACATTGCTATTTAATCAGTCAAGGTAAGGGATGTGTGCGTGCTCGAGGATTGGGGCGTGACACTCTTAATATGAAATACATATCGAAAATGAAAATTTTTATCAACAAAATGGGACCGTATTACCTGATCACAGTTTTTTGTTGAACCTACGACCAAACCTTGGAACATAAGCATTGGCCTAAGGAATATACTTGCGAAAAGATAAACATCCGAGAATGGGGAAAAAAGAAGAAAAAAAAGATAGAAGGCTAGAAGACTCATAGCTTGGCTGATCCAAAATGTAGCCGACAACCGACGAAATTCCCAAATGTTGCTAGTTGAATACTATTCATAACATGTCCGACTTCAAAAATTCGTTTCAGGCGAATTGAAAGTTCGAATTGATTTTCGTAAAATCTCACAGCTCCTTGACACTCCTAAATTGGACCTTGCATTTCAATGTTTACTTAATTCCGAATTTGTGCCATAATTCTAAAAACTACTCCGATGAGAAGAATGAAGAGCTTGAATTTTTACCAAGTGTTGCTTATCAAAGTAAATTTGGCTTGGCAAGAAACGTGAGAATGTGCGAGTCTCTCTTCTCTTTTTCACTTTCTTCTTCTTCATCCCTTCTTTCTTTTTCCTCTCCCTCCCTTTCGCATAAGCTTTTTGTCCTAAGTTGAGCTAAGCGTCTCTTTTTATCCTTATTTGACTAGTCAACCTTTTTCTTTGGGGCCCACTTTCTTCGACTCATGTTGATACCTAAATTTTGGCGACTTAATTAGTTATTAATTGTATAATAAATTAGGGACTAAATTTTAGCTCATAAAAAAAATATTAAGTTAAATTACATATAGTTATTAAGAGTGCATTTCAATTAGTTACATATTTACTAGTCTCGGGGATGGACTTAGATGGAAAGTTCTCGAACTCAATTAATAAATTAGATTGAGCCCATTAGAGCATGTAATTTTCAACAAGCCCATATTATATGTATGTAATGGAAATTTGCATTGTAGGGCAATTTGGTATAATTGAATTATAGAATTATTATATAAGATACATGGAACGAAAATTTCGAGAACCCACGTTGTCCACAATGAGAAAAGAAAGTGTCCAGGAGAGGTTCGAAAAAAGTTCTTCATCGTTCTTCTTGAGCCTCGACATCCACAAGTGGCTGCTCGTCCTCTTCTCCGTGCAATTTTCTCCAGCGATTCCACAGCAAGTACTCCTTTCTACTGAGCCTTCAGCTATCAATCCACGAGCCAATGGCCTCTCACAAGATTACAAACGCCAGCCGAGATCACAAACTAGCGACCATCCAGCTCATGACTCTCCTCAGGCCGGATGTCTAGCTTTCTCCGTTGAGTATCTGAGCCAGCCCAAACCAGTCCCCAGCGCTGTAGTTCATCCGATTCACTTTTGTCAAACTTTCTGCAGGTTTACTGGCGATTACAGCTTGCTCTGATGGTCTTCCTCTAAGCAGTTTTCTTCAGTGACGATTCTGTTAGCTAGGTTCACTCCTATGTGGAGGAAGCCCAATGAGTTGCAAGCCCAAAAAGGGCTTGAGCCCATATAATAAGTTATATGAGGAAATAGGGTTTCTCATTATTTATATAAAAAGAGGTAGCAGCGGAAAAGGAAACAAGAACAAGAGAAAAAGAAAGCAGAAAATCTGGGGTTTGGGGCAATATCTGATTTACATCAAGCTGGCGTTGGAGGTCGATTCGTGGTCCGATTGAGCTGAAATTTTGTCAGCATGTTCGTGGCGCAATTTTATCGAATCTGAACGGTTTGATTTTCGTTTGAAGCTCCATACATCAGGTTTTTCGTGGATTGATCAAAACCTGCGTTTTTGGTCAGATTTATCCTTGATCTCTTGTGAAGTTCATGTGTATTGCCAAGAATTACATTCTTGAGGTGTTTGCTGCTATGTAGCTCTAGTATTTACTAGAGAAGAACAATTTTATTGATAGTGAAGATTTTCAGGTGGACTCCGGTCCCGTGGTTTTTTATCTCCTCACATTGAGGAGGTTTTCCACGTAAAAAAATCGTCTTGTGTTCGCGTGCTTGGTTATTTTACTCTGCTATATCGATTCCTATTAGGTTTACACAAGAGGGGAGATTATTTTATTCCGCTGCGTTGATTCGATATTGTTCGAATTATTACCGTTCTCCCATCAGAGTGGTATCAGAGCATAAGGTTATTGCTTGGTTTTTTCTACCTTGTGTTAAACAATGGAAACGAATATGAGTAGAATGGTTACACTGAATGGTTCGAATTATCATATCTGGAAAGGGAAGATGGAAGATCTTTTATATGTGAAAGATTTTTATTTGCCTGTATTTGCTGAGGAGAAACCAGAGAATAAAACGACGTTGAATGGTCTATATTTCATCGTCAAGTGTGTGGTTATATCGGCGGTGGGTAGATGATAATGTTTTGAACCATATTATTGAGGAAACACATGCACGCAGTTTATGGGATAGGCTCGAACAGTTATATGCTCGAAAGATCGGGAATAATAAATTGTTTTTGATAAAACAAATGATGGCTCTGAGATATCATGATGGTACTCGTTTGACTGATCATTTAAATTCTTTTCAAGGAATTATAAATCAGTTGGCTGCGATGGGAATCAAGTTTGATGATGAGATACAAGCACTATGGATGCTTGGTACTTTGCCGGACTCATGGGAGACGTTCGAACATCTTTGTCTAACTCTGCCCCGGATGGTACGATTACCATGGATTTAGCCAAGAGTAGTATTTTGAATGAAGAGATGAGAAGGAAGACACAAGGATCGTCCTCTTCACATTCTGATGCCTTGGTTGTTGAGAAAAGGGGGAGAAGTGAGTCTCGAGGTCCGAGAAATAGAGATAAAAGTCGAGACAAAAGCAAAGGTAAGTATAATAAATTTGCTAATGTTGAGTGCCATTATTGTCATCAGAAGGGACATATTCAAAGGTTTTGTCGCCAGTTAAAAAGGGAGAAACAAAAGGAGAAAGGTAAAGAGAAGATAAGTGATAATGACAGTGATGACAATCGTGTTGCTGCGCTTAAAGAAGACTTTCTCACTATTTTTGATGGTGATGTGGTGAATTTTGTTTCTCATGAGACCAGTTGGGTAATTGATAGTGGTGCATCCGTTCATGCTACATCTCGTAGGGATTTCTTTACATCATACAGGTCAGGTGACTTCGGATCTGTGAAGATGGGAAACAATGGACTAGCTCAAGCTGTAGGCATCGGTGATGTGTTCCTAAAAACCAGCAATGGCACGAGGTTAGTATTGAATAATGTTAAACATATACCGATATCCGCTTGAATTTGATTTCTACGGGCAAGTTGGATGATGAGGGGTATTGCAGCACCTTCGCAATGGTCAATGGAAACTTACCAAAGGTTCTCTTGTTGTGGCTAGAGGTGAAAAATATTCTTCGTTATACATTATGCGAGGCAAAGTTGTCTACGAGACAAAATTAATGCAAGATAGCGAAGATGCAAATGAGTTATGGCATAAGAGGCTCGGTCACATCGGAGAAGGGTTTGTCAATATTGGCCAAGAAGAAGCTCCTTTCGGGATTGAAAAGTTCAGCGCTAAAGAAGTGTGCTCACCGTTTAGCGAAAACGAAACGAGTTGCATTTAAAAGCACCCTCCTTCAAGAAAGTCGGTATATTGGATTTAGTGCATTCTGATGTTTGCGGTCCTATGAAAACAAAATCACTTGGTGGCTCTCTTTATTTTGTTACTTTTATAGATGATTTTTCAAGGAAAATTTGGATTTATACCTTGAAAACTAAAAATCAAGTGTTAGATGCTTTTAAGCAATTTCAGGCTTCAGTTGAGAGACAGACTGGAAAGAAATTGAAATGCATCAGAACTGATAACGGGGGAGAGTATATTGGACCTTTTGATGAATATTGCGACAACAAGGTATTCGACATCAAAAGACACCTCCCAAGACGCCTCGCTTAAATGGCTTAGCCGAGAGAATGAACAAACATTGGTTGAAAGGGTAAGATGCTTACTTTCACAAAATCAAAGCTATCTGGATCCTTTTGGGGTGAGGCTTTAAGTACAGTTGTGCATATATTAAATCTTACTCCATGCGTTCCTTTAGAGTTTGATGTTCCTAATAGAGTTTGGATAGGCAAAGAAGTTTCTTATGATTATTTGCGTGTATTTGGGTGCAAAGCATTTGTGCATGTTCCCAAAGATGAGAGGTCTAAACTTGATGTGAAAACACGACAAAGGTGCATATTTATTGGTTATGGACAGGGATATGCTTGGCTACAAATTTTATGATCCACTTGAAAAGAAAATTGTAAGAAGCAGAGACGTTGTGTTTATGGAAGATCAAACAATAGAGGATATTGAGAAAGCGGAGATGATTTCAGCACCACAGGTTAGTGATAATCTGGTTGATTTAGATCCAGTTCCTCTTACAAATATCCCTACACAGGTTGATGAAGAGCAGCAGGAAGTCAATGTTCCAAATAACGAACATGTTCCTGAACATGTTGAGATAGATAATACTATTCCTGAACCAGAGGCTCAATTAGATGTTCCACTGGATGTTCCAGTCCGGAGATCCATTAGAGACCGACGACCTTCCACCAGGTATTCAGAAGATGAGTATGTATTATTGACTGATGCAGGTGAACCAGAGTGCTATGCAGAAGCAATAGAAGATGAGTACAAAAACAATTGGTTCGATGCTATGCAAGATGAGATGCAGTCACTTTATGATAATCATACTTTTGAGTTGGTGAAGTTACCTAAAGGTAAAAGAGCTTTGAAGAACAAGTGGGTATATAGGTTGAAGCAAGATGAACATACTTTACAACCACGGTACAAAGCTAGATTGGTTGTTAAGGGATTCGGTCGAAAAAGGGTATTGATTTTGATGATATATTTTCTCCGGTAGTAAAAATGTCTTCTATCCGTGTGGTACTAGGCTTGGCAGCTAGCCTAGATTTAGAAATTGAGCAAATGGATGTTAAAACAGCCTTCCTACATGGTGACTTGGAGGAAGAGATATACATGGAACAACCCGAGGGTTTCAAAGTGAAAGGGAAAGAGGATTATGTGTGCAAATTGAAGAAAAGTCTCTATGGCCTAAAACAAGCACCGAGACAAAGTGGTATAAGAAATTTGTGTCGGTTATGACAGAACAGGCTATAAGAAGACTTCCTCGGATAACGTGTGTTTGTCCAAAAATTTTCGATGGCGACTTTATTATTCTCTTGCTTTATGTTGATGATATGCTGATTGTTGGCAGGAATGCTTTAAGAATTGAGTTATTGAAGAAACAATTGAGCAAGTCTTTTGCCATGAAAGACTTGGGCTCGGCGAAGCAGATTCTTGGCATTAGAATTACCCGAGACAGAGATGCTAAGAAGTTATTTTTATCGCAAGAGAAATATATTGAGAAGATCCTTCAGAAATTTTACATGGACAAGGCTAAAGTGGTTAGTACTCCTCTTGCTGCCCACTTTAAGTTAAATATAATGCAAAGTCCTACGACGATAAAGAAAAGAAAGATATGGAAAGTGTTCCATATGCTTCAGCTGTAGGAAGCTTAATGTATGCGATGGTATGTACACGCCCGGACTTGGCGCATGCGTTGGCGTTGTTAGTCGCTATTTGTCAAATCCAGCAGAGAGCACCGGAATGCGGTGAAGTGGATTATGAGGTATCTTCGGGGAACTTCAAATTTGAAACTCGGTTTCGGGACCGGGAAACTTGAGTTAGTTGGATACACAGATTCTGACTTGGCGGGAGATATTGATACTCGTAAATCTACTTCGGTTATTTGATTTCTTTTGCGGGTGGAGCTGTGTCATGGAAGTCAAGATTGCAGAAGTGTGTTGCGCTTTCTACAACCGAAGCTGAATTTATTGCAGCGGCGAAGCTAGTAAAGAGATGCTATGGATGAAGAAGTTCTTAGAAGAACTTGGGTTTAAGCAAAAGAGGTATGTGCTATTTTGTGATAATCAAAGCGCAATTCATCTTGGTAAGAATTCATCTTTTCATTCTAGATCGAAACATATTGATGTTAGATATCATTGGATAAGGGATGTTCTAGATGAAAAGTTGTTGGAACTTGAGAAAATTCATACGGATCATAATGGCTCCGATATGATGACGAAGACTCTACCAAGAGAGAAGCTTGAACATTGCCGTTTGATAGCAGGGATGGTGAATCCCTCCACATTGTCGTGAGGGGGAGATTTGTTAGCTAGGTTCACTCCTATGTGGAGGAAGCCCAATGAGTTGCAAGCCCAAAAAGGGCTTGAGCCCATATAATAAGTTATATGAGGAAATAGGGTTTCTCATTATTTATATAAAAAGAGGTAGCAGCAGAAAAGGAAACAAGAAACAAGAGAAAAGAGAAAGCAGAAAATCTGGGGTTTGGGGCAATATCTCGATTTACATCAAGCTGGCGTTGGAGGTCGATTCGTGGTCCGATTGAGCTGAAATTTTGTCAGCATGTTCGTGGCGCAATTTTATCGAATCTGAACGGTTTGATTTTCGTTTGAAGCTCCATACATCAGGTTTTTCGTGGATTGATCAAAACCTGCGTTTTTGGTCGATTTATCCTTGATCTCTTGTGAAGTTCATGTGTATTGCCAAGAATTACATTCTTGAGGTGTTTGCTGCTATGTAGCTCTAGTATTTACTAGAGAAGAACAATTTTATTGATAGTGAAGATTTTCAGGTGGACTCCGGTCCCGTGGTTTTTTATCTCCTCACATTGAGGAGGTTTTCCACGTAAAAAAATCGTCTTGTGTTCGCGTGCTTGGTAATTTTACTCTGCTATATCGATTCCTATTAGGTTTACACAAGAGGGGAGATTATTTTATTCCGCTGCGTTGATTCGATATTGTTCGAATTATTACCGTTCTCCCATCAGATTCCAGCAAGCCCCTAAGTTGCAGGCTGTCCAGTGTTGTTCCTGTAGATCTTCACTGGTGAAATTTCGTGCCAATCCAGCCCAGAGCATGCTCCACATGTTCAAATCATCCATCCCGCGAGGAGTCAAGCGGTGGTCAAGATATTTACAGCTGGTGGAGAAGTTCAATGGAGAAAGAGATAGACGTGGAGAAAGAGATAGAGTAATCCATCATCGTTTTGCTTCTCTGTCAAGGACTTTGAGATTCACAAGAAGACAAAACCAAGTGAAATTAGTGGAGAACTCTCTGGGTCCCCTCAACCTTCGCACGCACCTTCACTCATCTGTTTCTTTTGCAATACCTAGTCTTTCTGAGGAGCTTTGTCTCCTTCCATGGAGCTTGGTTAATTTTTTCTTGTAGGTCCTGATCCCTACATCCTCAAGTCCAGCGTCTTTGCTACACCTCTCGGCCAAGCCACCGTCACGAGCGACCAAGTGTCGCTCCTCGTGAGCCAGCCATAGGGTTGAGCACCACAAGAACGCCACTGAGCCGAGCCGATCTTGTCCCCGTTGTCCTCCTTGTTGTCCCCAAGCCGTGACCATGCCAATGTTCACCCCAACGACTATAAGATTCCCGTTCTGCAGTGTTGGAGAAATCTTTCCAGAATATTTTGAAGCTAACAAAACAATTCTATCAGTCTAGTCTGGAGCATTGCAAACCCTTCTATTTAGAGTCTGAAGACCTTCAGATCACCAGACTCAGCACACCAGACTCAAGACTCAAGACTATTCTTATTGACAGTTTCTAATCCAGCGACGAAGACGATCCAGAGCTAAAGTGTTTGGTTGAGGATTTGGTCTTATCCACTGGAGAAGATCTCTTGGCTGGATATGATATAACGGATTCTTTTATTCAAAATCAAGATCATTTGAAGATCCGATGATTGACGAAATACTCTTGGAATGTTCTATTCTTGGAAACCAAGATCTTGATTGTATGGGCGAATAGGATTGATGGGCTATCGACATGTTCATTTAATAGCTCGAATGATCTTCTTAATTGATTCTGTGCAACGGGAAGATTGGAAGAATTCCTTTGGTAAGTGCCAACGGGTATGATGGCATAAAGGAGTATAAAAGGAAGACGTTCCAGTTATTCTAAAGCATGCACGATAGAGAAATTCCAGAGTCCGAAGCTCCTTGATTATTAGTCGATTCATATTGAGCAAAACTGTATTCACAAAAGAGAGTCTATACTTAGTGATACCTTGAGGGAGTGTGGTAGATCTTCTACACCGTGAAATCAAGGGAGAACAATGCTATAACATCTCTTTATTCATAGTGGAATCCAGCCAGTGGGCTGTCAGTGCAGAAGAGTGGACGTAGGCTTGAAATAAGCCGAACCACTATAAACCTTGCATTCAATTTTCTCTTCCCTACTCTCAGTCTTATTTAGATTGTTGTTTGACGAGAAACAATTGTCTCAATTCTATCAACTATCTAGTATTGTGCGATTATCATGAGAAATTACTCTTTATACCTATTCACCCCCCTCTAGGTACTTTTACTAGCCATATCAATTGGTATCAGAGCCCGTGTACTCACTTTATTTGAAGTGTTTTACTTCAGAGTAAAAGATCTATGGTTAGTATGCTAGCTTCAGGGCTGGTGGAAGGGTAAAGCAATACCAGACCTCCTTACTTTGATGGAAAGGACTACAATATCTGGAAAAACAAAATGAAAGCATTTCTTCGATCAAAGGATCATGGGACGTTGTAGAAAAAGGAATCACTCCTAAAATTGCATCTGTCTCAGAAAAAGGGAAAGAAACTGTTGAGACCAACGGAATGACTCAGGAAGAGATAATCAAGAGACAAACTCTTGATGCAAAAGCTATTTATTCTTTATATTGTGCCTTGTCACCTACTGAATATAACAAAATATCTTCTTGTGTTACAGCAAAAGAAGTCTGGGATAGGTTACATATCACCTATGAAGGAATTGATCGAGTGAAAGAGACTAGAATCAACATCATTCTCGATCAATATGAAGCCTTCAAAATGAAACCTGGAGAATCTATAATTGACATGTTTAGCCGTTTTACAGAAATTGTAAATGGTCTTAAAAATCAAAGACAACCAATTTCTGATCCCATGAAGGTAAACAAGCTACTGCGTGGACTCTCCAAGGATTGGAATCACATAAAGACTTCAATAAGAGAGACGCAAAGAATCATGCCACTATCTGTCGATGAGCTGGTTGGAACTCTTCAGTCTTATGAAGTGGAACGAATTAATGAAGACGAAGATCCAAAAGGTAAGAAATCCATTACATTAAAATCAAATGATGATTATGATGTTACAGATTCTGAAGATGATATGGACGATGAGAAGCTTGCTCTCATGATAAGAAGATTCAGAAAACTGAATAGAAAAGGAAGAAGGTTCAACTCAAAGAAACAAAGTTTTCAAAGACAACGAACCAAGTCTGTTGATGATGATGAATCAAACAAAGATGTAGTTTGCTTTGAATGTAAGAAACAGGGACACATCAGACCCAACTGTCCTCTTCTGAAGAAGAAGAAAGGAAAAACTGAAAAGTCTCGAAAGGCTCTCAAAGCCGAAACCTGGAGTGATACATAGTGTGAAGAAAGTGATGGTGAATATGCCAACTTATGTCTGATGGCACAATCAGACTCAAACTCAAACTCTGGATCAGACTCAGACAGTGAATTTGAGGTAAGTAATTTTAAAATTCCTGTCAAGGTTTCTAAGTATATTGATGAGCTGTGTTTTAGTCTTAAGACTTCTCTCAAAAGGATTTCCGAACTTAAAAAGGAAAACTCTGCTCTAAAACAACAGGAAAACATTTTAAAAGAAAGAGTTAAATGTTTAGACATGAATGTTTCCACTCTTAAAGAAAATGAAGATAGTCTTTTGAAAGAAAATGCTCTTTTAAAAATGACTCATCAAATATCTCAAAGAAATTTTCAATAGGGTCCGAGAAACTTGAAAATATTCTTTCAGCTCAAAGACCTTACTTCAATAAGTCTAGTCTAGGTATGACAGCGAAACTATTCTCTTGATTGATTTTCCTAAAGTAAAAGAAAGAATTAAGCAAAGACTCTCGAGAGAGGCTTACAAAAATCATTTCAAGAAGGTTTTTGTAAAGTCTGTAGGTCGAAATGTCCTCAGGTGTTCAAAGTGCAATAGCCCAGATCACTTTGAAAAAGAGGGTCCTATGGTTTGGAAACCTGTTAAGAAAACATGGGCTAATACTGTTTATCTTACTAACACCAATGGACCCAAGAAAATATGGGTACCAAACAAAGCTTGAGACTCTCTTTTAAATGCAGGTCTCCATCAAGAAAAAGGTAAAGTGGTATCTGGACAGTGGATACTCAAGACATATGACAGAAGACTCAAATTGCTTTATAAAGATCGTTCAAGTAAATTGTGGAAAAGTCTCATTTAGAGAAAACAACAAAGGAAGAATTGTGGGATTTGGAACTGTGAAAATTGGAAATCTCACAATAAGTAATGTTTCCCTAGTGGAATGACTCAATTACAATCTTCTCAGCATCAGTCAACTATGTAATACTGGTTTTAAGATCTTCTTTCAAGAAGGAATATGTTCTGGAACCAGTAAAGACTATACTCAGTCTTTCATGAGTCGAAGGCATGGAAATATCGATCTGTTGGATGTGAAACCGGATGAATCGCAATGCTTAATCTCAATTCAAGACGAAGCAAGCTTATGGCATAGAAAGCTTAGTCACATCAATATGAAGCAATTAGCCAAAATCTCATCAAAACAGCTTGTTCATGGTCTACCCCACTTATCATACCAAAAGTCTATCTATGCACTCCATGTATATTGGAAAAGCAGGTAAGAAATTCATTTAAGCCAATAAAGCATGTCTCTACTAATCATGTACTGCAACTGCTACATATGGATCTCTTCGGACCAACTAGAACCCAGAGCATTGGAGGTAAGAAATATTGCCTAGTAATTGTGGACGATTACTCCTGATTTACTTGGGTATATTTCCTTGCATGTAAGTCCGAAACCTTCTCGTATTTTGAAAAATTTGCTAAAAATGTTCAAAATGAAAAAGGATGTGTTATCTCTAGTATAAGAACAGATCATGGAAGTGAATTTGAAAATCAAGATTTTACAAAACTTTGTGATAAATCTGGGTTTAAGAATGTGTTCTCCTCTCCATATACTCCTCAGCAAAATGGAGTTGTGGAAAGAAAGAATAGATCTCTTCAAGAAATGGCTAGAACTCTTTTAATTGAAAGTAATATTTCTTCACGATTTTGAGCTGAAGATGTTTCAACAGCATGCTATATCATCAATAGTCTTTTTAAGACCTATTCTAGAGAAAATCCCTTATGAGTTATTCAAAGGTAAGAAACCTATTGTTTCGTACTTTCACGTGTTCGGTTGCAAATACTTTATATTGAAAAATGCAAAAGATCGAGTTGGTAAGTTTGAAGAAAGATCAGATGAAGGCATCTTCCTTGGATATTCTACATCAAGCAAAGCTTACAGAGTCTACAACAAGAAGAGTCAATCTGTGGAGGAATCAATGAATGTCAAATTTCAAGATTCTATGCAAAATGAATCCAGTCAAACTCATCATGAAGAATCTGAACCTACTCCAGACTCTCCAAAGCTTACAACTCAAGAAGCATCTCAAACTCTGGAAGACCAGCATCAAGCTGTTCGTGAAGATTCAAGTAAAGAAAGAGATCATCAACTTGAAGAATCAACCATTAACTTGAAGCATAAGTCCAGTCATCTCAAAGATCTTATTTTTGGCGACATTAATAAAGGAATTCGTACAAGATCCAAAAGGCGCGAAGAGTCTAGTGCTGTGGCTCTCATTTCTGAAATTGAACCAAAAAGCATAGAATAAGCTTTATCTGATGAAAGCTGGATTGAAGCTATGTAAGAAGAGCTTAGACAGTTCAACATTAATGATGTCTGGGAATTGACATCTAAACCAAAAGGTAAAACTGTTATTGGAGCTAAATGGGTGTTCAGGAACAAGATGAATGAGAAAGGAAAAGTCGTAAGAAACAAAGCAAGACTCATGGCTAAGGGTTATACGCAAGAAGAAGGAATAGACTATGATGAGACTTATGCACCAGTAGCAAGGTTAGAAGCTATTCGATTATTACTTGCGTTTGCTTTTTATAAAAATTTCAGGTTATTCCAAATGGACATCAAAAGTGCCTTCCTAAATGGTTTTATCCATGAGAAAGTTTATGTGGAACAACCACTAGGGTTTAAAGACCCAAAGAAGCCAGACTCAGTCTTCAGACTGAAAAAGGCCTTGTATGGTTTAAAGCAAGCACCTCGAGCTTGGTAAGACAGACTAAGTAAGTTCTTAATACAAAATGGTTTTGTCAAAGGTAAAGTAGATACTACTCTATTTTTCAAAAAGGAAAACAAAAGCTTTTTACTTGTTCAAATATATGTGGATGATATTATTTTTGGATTCTGAAGCTCCTTGATTATTAGTCGATTCATATTGAGCAAAACTGTATTCACAAAAGAGAGTCTATACTTAGTGATACCTTGAGGGAGTGTGGTAGATCTTCTACACCGTGAAATCAAGGGAGAACAGTGCTGTAACTTCTCTTTGTTCATAGTGGAATCTAGCCAGTGGGCTATCAGTGCAGAAGAGTGGACGTAGGCTTGAAATAAGCCGAATTTCTCTTCCTTACTCTTAGTCTTATTTGGATTGTTGTTTGACGAGAAACAATTGTCTCAATTCTATCAACTGTCTAGTATTGTGCGATTATCGTGAGAAATTACTCTTTATACCTATTCACCCCCTCTAGGTACTTTTACTAGCCATATCACGCAGGACGCTTGAGGCTCTTCCATCGACTGATCAAGTGGAAAACCAACCATAAGCCACCTTCTGTGCCACGAACAGCGAGGCCTGCACCCGCCAGCCATCCATCGAGCATAAATCTTCTATGTACCCTCACCATTCACAACGTGAAGCAGCATCACCCTGAGCCGTGCACCGCCTCATCAAGCCCCGACCGTGTTTTGTGAGCCCCCGTCCGTCGACCCAAATTTGGAAGCGAATATTCAGATTAAGTAAAAATCTTATCTAATTTGATTTTCGAATATTTCGTTTCCTTATTTAAAATAATGTGAATGCATGTGATTGAATTCCCGGATATATTATCCTATCCAAAACCTTTACTAGCCTTTTAAATTAGGTATTGTTCCCTAATTTCCTAACATGCTATAATTGTCAATATGATTTCCAACTAGAGATAATTTGCAATTGCACAGAAAATCATCAATCTAATCTCATGCCCAAGATATGCTTCAGGATTGTATGAAAAATTGGTCAATCCGATATTCATGCCCGAGATACGATTCATCAATTGATTTCTAAAATTAAGTGGACACGGACAATATCTTGTGTGATTTGGCGATTTGGTGTCGTATTTGATGTGGATTTATTTATTTTATCTTTGTTTGGTTTGAATTGATTTTTTTCATTTTAAGAAAACAAAAAAATTAGATGATAGCTTCTTCGAATCTATGGCTCGCTTAAGCTTTGGTGCTCTTTGTTATATTATTTGGAAAGAGTGCAATAATATGTTATTTCGCAATTAGGCCCTCTTTATCCCGGCGATGAAGATGCACCTTCAAAAGGCTATTAAAGATAAGGCGTTGACCTTTAAGCGTGTTCCGGACAACCACAAGAATAGAAGGCTACTACGGAGCTGGGATCTACATCCATCTATCTTTGATTAATGGAGGTTCTTTCTAGTGTTTGTTTGTTAGTCTTTTCTTTCTTGTCTTGTTCTTTTGGTAGTTCTTTCTTTCCTTGGGATCCCATGGCACCCTTACACTCTCTTTGACGACTGTCTTCCTAAGTGTTTGTCTCCTGTCTGGTGCCGGTTATCCTTCCTTGTATTCTTTTGGCAAAATCAATATAATTCGTACTTTTACCAAAAAAAAAATAGATACAATTAAAGTAGATTTTTTCAAGATAGGTTGCATTTTTTTTTTAAAATCATGGAAAAATACAATAGAAAAATCACATGCATGTCATGTAATTTAGGTCATATCATATTGCTATGTCATGTGCCACGTCATTATGTGCATGCCATTTAAATTGTGCATGGTTAAAAATCACACGTCATTTTAGAAATTGCATGTTTCATTTAATTAGATCTATGTCATGTTTAGGCTCATATATTTAGGAAATTGTGTGTTGTGCTGAGATAATATATTTCATCATTGTTAGGGTTAGGACATTTAAATAACTTATGTCACATGTCATGTTAGATTAGTAGCACACATTGTATAAAGCATGATTTTCATTAAACGAGAGAAAACCTAAAAAGATTTGAGTGAAATTGCAAGTAAATTAGAAGTTACATTCAGGATGATGTGATTTTCTAGCTAACACTTGCAGATGTTTTGTTGCTTCAAGGTAACTCATTCCTCCTTTTCTTCACAATTTATTTAACACTTTCGTTATTGGGTGTTAAGTATTGGTTGTGCATCTGCCTAATTACCTCATATGTTGGGGAGTAAGTAATGCAAATTGTCTGCAATTTTTTTTTCTGAAATAAAAGAGAAAATGTATCGAAAGGGTGTTAGGTGAAATCTAACATACTCAAGTCCATGTTCCTAGGAGTGAAGTAATTCTCCCGTTACTTTACTAAGATTTTTAATCCATCTCCAAAAAATAGATTAGTGGCAACTTCTACTTAAAAATCATTTGTATATTAAGAACTTAGAGTATAAGTCACAGGTTGATATGAGATTAGGAGAGTCCAAGTTAAGTGTAGGCATAATAATCTATTAATCGAACCCCTAGATGGTCTAACCCGCCTACCGGAGGTCGTCACCACCCAATCAAAAGGCACAAAATATTACATTTTACTCTCTTTCAATGAAATTTCATCCTCAAAATTCGGACTTATATTGCTGCATGAAAGCTTCCAACTGATGTCCCTGTCTTGTTGGTCCCAACTATTATGTACCATGGTGTGAGAGACCCTCGACTGTCTGCGATATTTCCAACCTTTGTAATGCGCTGAACTGTTCTTCCAGTTTGGCGATGCCCTTGTTTCCCGTTGTCTCGTACGAGCATGCCGCGTAACTCATTCTTTTGGTCCAGCATGTCCTCTTGGTAGTTCTTGCCCTTACCTGCTATGTCTCTGGATTGCGGTCAAGCAATGACAAATCAAGTATGAAAAATTGTAAATATTATTAATGCACAACTAAAAGATGAAATCTTTAAAATAAAGTTATCTCTCATAATGAAAGCTGGAGTCCTAAGTATGACTTTAAAATGCTTTGTCCAAGACCTACACGAGGTCCTCAGCATCCCTTGGACATAAAGCAACTAAAAGGTATTCCTCAACGTCTATTGTTTGTGAGAATTCAGTCTTTTGACAAAATTTCATTGATAAGGGACTTGGAAAACAGCCTATCTTAGCAACTCCAAACTCTTATGCAAAGACGTCATTGAAGGATAACCCACAACGATCAATCGAATACCCATCGCGATAAAAGAAACATTTCAATTTTACTAGTTCGACAAGTTCTTACAGTTGGTTTTCATAAAGAAATTGCAATGTAGACATGCTAATACAATTGGGAGGTCTGACTAGTCCAATCGTTCTGTGAGGCCAAATTAGAAGGATTCGCTTACGCTTCATGCGTTTCCTCTTTAGTCGCTCAATCCGATTTTAGACGTCCTCATGAGTAGGCCAAACTCAGGTTTTTGAGAGAGAGGGCAAGTAGGCGTATCAATGATCCGGTTCAGTTTGGGGACTCCTAATACCTGAACCAAACTGAACATTAAAGATGCATGGTCATTCGGATCCAAACCGAAAAGACTGTTTGGTTTAGACTTTCGGTTTTTGGTGTCTTTTTCTTATGGGTCCCTCCTCCTCCTTCCATTGTTCCACCTTTCCTTCGGTTCACCTCATTCAAGACTACCACAAAAGTCGCAAAAACTGAGGCTAGATCCATCGATGGCATGGTAAGGCCAGAACAAAATCTTCCCATGTCATCGAAGGAATCAATGTTGTGTGGAGCAAACTCTGAGGCTCGATCTTTCGCCTTCAAGCTGGGACTGGAGGAGCAGATCGGAGTGGATGGTGCCAGTGTGGTTTGTGGTGGTCGGGGTGGAGGGTGGGCTGGGGCTGGAGGCGCGTATGGTGTGGAGCTGGTGAAGGAGGTGGTCGGGGACGAGCTGTGGGGTGGGGCCTTTGGGGACTGGATGGTGGTGGAGGGTAGTAGAGGGAGAGGATGTTGGTGGCCGCCATGGCCATTAGGAGGACCAAATGGGGTTGTTGTCTGGGAGTAGACGAAGCGATGGATATGGCTTCTCTGAGACAAGTGAAAACCGGAAGGAAGAGGGAAAACTAAAGGGCTTTTGCTGTGTTTCGGTTTGGATCCAATTTTTTTATAATCCAAACCGAACCGTTATGATTTCCGCTGAAGTATTCCAGTAAGTTGTGTTGTTCCTTCATCTTTCCTTTCAAATCTTTAGCCCATGTAATCTCCGCAGGCGACAATTGTATTAGGCGTTCCTAACCTCATCCACTTTCTTTCAATATACATCCACATTATTTTGCGACATATCAAGGTTCATCAGGGAGAGATCTAGTTGAAATAAGCCTGACCTTAAAGGTGGTGGAAGTATTTATAGGGGCCAAACTATCAAGTAACCTTGAGCGTTTAATAGGATGTATACAAAGTGAGTTCCATAAAAGGAAACGGGTTATCCGACTCCGAATTAAGGCTTGTTTTAATTCACTTTGTCAATATTGGTTGGGCGGGGCCGGGGGATTGTAGGCGCGGGGAAGAGAGTCCAGAATTGATCTTTGAGGGTGCAAATGAACCTAGGGCCCTTTTGTAATTTTCAGATCGGATTGCATAAGGAAAATTCATGATCTTGGTTATGTCTAAGTTCCTCATTTCTAAATACGAAGAATGCAATGAAGAGCAGGACTGCAAGACCAATCTGGATCATTTTGTTTAAAGGTCAAAATCCGATATTAATAGCCAACTCAATGCAAAATTTTCAAGGAAGGCGGAAGGGATTGGAGTAAAAAACTTTAGTATCAACAAAGGACCAAATAATTTATGGCATTAGTCAAATTTGTTGCCGTCGCGACCTCTTTTTTTTTCGGCGCCCGCGATCGTGTACGGGCGCCTAAGGAGGCTAATGGCTCGGCTGAATTAATTAAGGCCCGGACTCTCCCAAGTCCACCAATTCATGACTTAATGGTTCAAGTTTTTAACCTGTAAATCAATTTTAAAATGGAGTCGCCACTAATCGATTTGGGGTGGGTTGATTAGAAACCCAGGCAAAGTATCGGGAGAAATACTCGCTCCTGCGTAACCAGAGAAATTAGGATTGGGGACTTGATTACACTAGTTAATCACTAATGCCCTTTCGATACCTAATCTTGTTTAAACCTTGAGGCTTTTTGGATGCTTGAGGGATTTTCCACGCATTTTTGTGAAGGAAAAATGCTTTTTTAGGCTTTTTCTCATTTTTTTTGGACATAAAAAGCATTTTTTGGATTTTTTATCTTTTTCTGAAAATATAAATCACTTTTTTTGGCTTTTTCTGAATTTTTGGCTTTTTTTTGGAAAATATGAAATATTTTTTATTTTTTTATTTTTTGTGAAAACGAAATATTTTTATTATTTTTATTTTTTCAAAGAAAATATTATAATATATTATAATGTAAAAAAAAAAACTAACCGGGTCGGATCCCCGGTTGGGTCCGACCCGGTCCCGTCTACTCGGATTTTTTCATTTTTTGATTTTTTTGGAAAATAAAATATTTTTTTGATTTTTGATTTTTTAAAATATTATTTAATATTATAATAATATTTTTAAAAAAACGAACCAAGTCGGATCCCCGGGTTGGGTCCGACCAAGGCCGTTCGCCCGAGAATGCGGACGGCTGCGTTGCAAGCCCGACTCAATTTTTTTTTTTTTTTTTAGAAAACAAGTCTGGCCCAAAAACAAGCCCACTTCTCTGAGGCTCGTGTGAATTTAGTCCACGCGTGACCGGCCCGACTAGAAGGAAACCCTACCTAGGTCCAACCCGCTTTTCGACCCGACTTCCTCTTCGCAGAAGCGACTCCTAGAACCCTAGCGTCCGACGATCCGCGGCGCCGAGGGAGAGCGACGATAAGCATCCAACGCTACCGGGCGGTGACTCGACGGCGGCGCCGAGGGAGATCGACGATAAGCATCCAACGCTACCGGGCGGTGACTCGATGGCGGCGACGCGGTGGACGACGGCTAGGGTTTCGGTGAAGACGACGGGCGGCTACTAGATTCTCAAGAAGCGGTGACGACGACGAGCAGTTCGCTTGGGTTCTCAGGAGGAGGCGGAGCGACAGTGACGATGCGGACGAGCACGACCATTACCTGTTCGCAACGAGGGCACGGCAAGGCGGCTGCAGGTCGGCGAGACGGCGTCGGGATGCGAGATCGGGCGGAGTCGTCGGCGGCGATGGATCAGTTGGAGTCGCCGGTGGTGGAGCAGCAGAGTGGCGGTCGTGGCGACAGCGGGCCTTCAGCTTCGCAGATCTGGAGTGACAGCGGCGTCGGGCATGACTCGAGGTGGCGTCGGGGGGTGCAACGGAGGTAAATCGACCCCAGATCTGGGCCTTCACCGACCCCTGCTCTCTGAAACCTATTCGCTCAGCCCCTTACGCTCGCTGATTTCCCTCCTCTCGGCGGATTCGCTTGCCGGCGGCCTCCCCCGATGTCTCTCGATAGGAGGTCGTTTAAGCTCACGACCCGCTCTCCCTCTCCCTAGCGCTCTCCCCTCTCTCCCTCTCCAGCCGTGAGCCTTCGGATCTGGGTTTGCTCGACTTCGGCTCCCCTTCTGAAGTCTCTCAGTAGGAAGCTCGAAGCCTTGCAGCCTTTGATCATTCTCGGCGTCCTCTTCAACGACGGAAACGGGGGCCTATTTATAGGCGAGGGGCTGCCGGTCAACGAAGCTTCGACCGCCGGTCCCCATGCACCAAGCGGCCTCCGCTGGCCGAACCGGCGTCCCATCCGCCACCTGTCCGCCAGCTGCCCCCTACGTGCCTCGCCGTCCGTCCGCTCATCCGGCATTGCACCCTCTGCGCGTGCGCTGCAGAGGCAGACGGAGGAAGAAGATGACCCGGATGGGCCGGGCTGAGGCAGAAATGGGCCTCTCAGGCCCATGTGAGGGCTGCTTCTGCTTCTTTTTCTCTTTTGTTTCTTTTCCGTTTTTTTCTTTGTTTATTTATCATCCGAAAAAAGATAAAATAAAAAATAAAAACAAAAGTAAAACCTAATTAGTTAAAATGAAATTTTAGGCGTCAATAGCTGCCCCTATTTGAAAGTGAGCTTGCAGAGGTTGCATTCAAAGACAAACTGATGCCTAAATTTTGTCCATATATGCGTAGCAAATTATATTTTATTTAGGACTTATTATCCTATGTAAAAAGAGCAATATAACACTACATATATTAAGACAGATAAGAAGATACCTGTAGTTACTTACCGGGAGTGAGTGAGATAGGGTGTGAGCCCCGAGTTTGGCAAGTATCAAGGCGTCATCTTACCTGGTGATATAAGGAGATTGCTTTTCCAGGGCTCGAACCATTCTTCGGTCGCCTGTTAAAACAATCAATGATTTGTCTAGGACCCGAACCTTTCTTCGGTCGCCTTGACGGGAAATTGCTCCTCCAGGACCCGAACCATTCTTCGGTCGCCTGTTGGAGCAATCAGTGGTTTGTCTCGGACCCGAACTATTCTTTGGTCGCCGTGACGGGAAATTGCTTCTCCAGGACCCGAACCATTCTTTGGTTGCCTGTTAAAACAATCAATGATTTTTCTAGGACCCGAACCTTTCTTCGGTCGCCTGTTAGAGCAATCTGGTTTGTCTCGGACCCGAACCATTCTTCGGTCGCCTGTTAAAACAATCAATGATTTGTCTAGGACTCGAACCTTTCTTCGGTCGCCTTGACTGGGGATCACTCCTCCAGGACCCTAACCATTCTTCGGTCGCCTGTTAGAGCAATCTGGTTTGTCTCGGACCCGAACCATTCTTCGGTCGCCGTGACGAGAAATTGCTTCTCCAGAACCCGAACCATTCTTCGGTCGCCTGTTAAAACAATCAATGATTTGTCTAGGACCCGAACCTTTCTTCGGTCGCCTTGACTAGGGATCACTCCTCCAGGACCCGAACCATTCTTCGGTCGCCTGTTAGAGCAATCAGTGGTTTGTCTAGGACCCGAACGTTTCTTCGGTCACCTTGACGGGAGATGCACCGACTTTTCTTAGGGCATCTCATTTGTGGGTGCCTGATTTGTATCGAGGACACTAGTTGGTACCCGACCTTTCTCGGGAGATGTGCCGACCTTTGTCAGAGCATTTGTTTTATTGGGGTGTCTGACTTCTGTCAAAGACACTGGTTGGAACCTAACCTTTCTCGGGAGGATGCACCGACCTTTCTCAGGGCATCGATTTATGGGGCGTCTGACTTCTGTCGAAGACACCAGTTGGAACCCGACCTTTCTTGGGAGGATGTGCCGACCTTTCTTAAGGCATCGATTCTGGAAGATACCTGTGTTGGAGAAATCTTTCCAGAATATTTTGAAGCTGACAAAACGTTTCTATCAGTCTAGTCTGGATATTCGCACACCTTCAGTTGAGAGTCTGAAGACTTTCTGATCACCAAACTCAGGACTCAAGACTCAAGACTCAAGACTCAAGATTCAAGACTATTCTCATTGACAGTCTTTCTAATCCAGTGACGAAGGAAATCCAGAGCTGAAGTATTTGGTTGAGGATTTAATCCAATCTTCTGGAGAAGATCTCTTGGCTGGATAAAATATAACGGATTCTTTTATTCGTTTCTAGATCGATTGAAGATTCGATGGTCGACGAAATATTCTTGGAATGTTCTATTCTTGGAAACCAAGATCCTGATTGTATGGGCGAACAGGATTGATGGGCTATCGTCAGGTTCCTTTAATAGCTCGAATGATCTTCTTAATTGATTCCGTCCAATGGGTAGATTGGAGGAATTCCTTTGGTAAGTCTCAACGCGTTTGATGGCATAAAAGAGTATAAAAGGAAGACATTATAGTTGTTTTAGTGCGTGATCGATAGAGAAATTCCAGAGTCTGAAGCACCTTGATTATTAGTTGATACGTTTTGAGCGAAATTGTATACACAAAGAGTGTCTATACTTGGCGATACCTTGAGTGAGTGTGGTAGATCATCTACACTGAGAAATCAAGGAAGATCAACGCTGTAACATCTCTTTGTTCATAGTGGAATCCAGCCAATGGGATGTCAGTGCAGAAGAGTGGACGTAGGCTTGAATCAAGCCGAACCACTATAAACCGCGTGTTCAATTCTCTCTTTCCTTTACTCAGTCTTACGTTCATTATTATTTGTCGCAAATCCTTCAACTATTTAGTATTGTGCAATTATCAAGAAAAATCTTTTATATACCTATTCACCCCCCTCTAGGTACTCGTACTAGCTATATCAATTGGTATCAGAGCTCGTGTTCTTACTTTATTTGAAGTGTTTTACTTCAGAGTAAAAGATCCATGGCTAGTATGCTAGCACCAGGGCTGGTGGAAGGGCAAAACAATACCAGACTACCCTACTTTGATGGAAAGGATTACAACATCTGGAAGAACAAGATGAAAGCTTTTCTACGATCAAAGGATCCTCTGGAATGGGACGTTGTGGAAAGAGGAATTACTCCTACAGCTGCATCAGTCCCTGAAAGAGGGAAAGAAACTGTTGAGACCAGCGGAATGACTCAGGAAGAGATAATTAAGAGACAAGCACTCAATGCAAAAGCAATTTACTCTTTATATTGTGCTTTGTCACCAACTGAATATAACAGAATATCTTCTTGTGTTACAGCAAAAGAAGTATGGGACAGATTACATATCACCTATGAAGGAACAGATCGAGTGAAGGAGACCAGAATTAACATACTCCTCGGTCAATATGAAGCCTTCAAAATGAAACCTGGAGAATCTATAACTGACATGTTTAGTCATTTTACAGATATTGTCAATGGTCCTGAGAACCAAGGACAAAAAATTTCTGATCCCATGAAGATAAACAAGCTACTACGTGGACTCTCCAATGATTGGAATCATATAAAGACTTCAATAAGAGAGACGCAAAGAATTATGCCACTATCTGTCGATGAGCTGATTGGAACTCTTCAGTCCTATGAAGTGGAACAAGTTAATGAAGACGAAGATCCAAAAGGTAAGAAATCCATTGCATTAAAATCAAATGATGATTCTGATGATACAGATTCTGAAGATGATCTGAACGATGAGGAGCTTGCTCTTATAATAAGAAGATTCAGAAAGCTGAATATAAAAGGAAGAAGGTTCAACTCAAAGAAACAAAGTTTCCAAAGACAGCAGACCAAGTCTATAGATGATGAGGAACCAAACAAAGATGTAGTTTGCTTCGAAAGTAAGAAAAAGGGACACATCAGACCCAACTGTCCTATTTTAAAGAAGAAGAAAGTAAAAGCTGAAAAGTTTTGTAAAGCTCTCAAGGCTGAAACATGGAGTGATATAGAGTGTGAAGAAAGTGATGAAGAATATGTCAACCTGTGTCTGATGGCACAATCAGACTCAGACTCAGATTTTGGATCAGACTCAGACAGTGAATTTGAGGCAAGTAATTTTAAAATTCCTATCAAAGTTTCTAAATACATTGATGAAATGTGTTTTAGTCTTAAGACTTCTCTCAAAAGAATTTCCGAACTTAAAAAGGAAAACTCAGCTCTAAAACAAAAGGAAAATGTCTTAGAAGAAAGAATTAAAAATCTAGATTTGAATGTTTCTACTCTTAAAGAAAAGGAAAATAATCTTTTGAAAGAAAATGCTCTTTTAAAAATGACTTATCAAATATTTCAAAGAAATTTTCAATAGGGTCCGAAAAACTTGAAAAAATTCTTTCAGCTCAAAGATCTTATTTCAATAAGTACGGTCTAGGTATGACAGCAGAAACAATTCCCTTGATTGATTTTCATAAAGTAAGAGAAAGAATTAAGAAAAGACCATCGAGAGAGGCTTACAGAAATCATTTCAAGAAAGTTTTTGTAAAGTCTGTAGGTCGAAATGCCCTCAGGTGTTCAAAGTGTAACAGTCAGGATCATTTTGAAAAAGAGTGTCCTATGGTTTGGAAACCTGTTAAGAAAGTATAGCCTAATAATGTTTATCTTACTAACACCAAAGGACCCAAGAAAATTTGGGTACCAAAGAAAGCTTGAGACTCTCTTTTAAATGTAGGTCTCCGTCAAGAAAAAGGTAAAGTGGTATCTTGACAGCGGATGTTCAAGAGACATGACGGAGACTCAAATTGCTTCATAAAGCTTATTTAAGTAAATGGTGGAAAATTTCATTTGGAGGAAACGGCAAAGGAAGTATTGTGGGATTTGGAACTGTGAAAATTGGAAATCTCACAATAAGCAATGTTTCTCTAGTGGAAGAACTCAATTATAACCTTCTCAAATTAGCCAATTGTGTGATACTGGTTTCAAGATCTCCTTTCAAGAAGGAATATGTTCTCGGAATCGAAAGACTCTACTCGCCTTTCATGGGTCGAAGACATGGAAATATCTACCTCTTAGACGTGAAACCAAATGAATCACAATACCTAATCTCAATTCAAGATGAAGCAAGCTTATGGCACAGAAAGCTTGGTCATGTCAACATGAAGCAGTTAGCTAAAATCTCATCAAAGCAGCTTGTTCGAGGTCTACCCAAATTACCATACCAAAAATCCGATCCATGCACATCATGTATTCTGGGAAAGCAGGTAAGAAATTCATTTAAGCTAATAAATCATGTCTCTACTAATCATGTACTACGCTTGCTGCATATGGATCTCTTTGGACCAACCAACCCGAGCATTGGAGGTAAGAAATATTGTATAGTAATTGTGGACGACTACTCTCGCTTTACTTGGGTATATTTCCCTGCAAGTAAGTCTGAAACCTTCTCGTATTTTGAAAAATTTGCTAAAAAGGTTCAAAATGAAAAATGATATGTTATCTCAAGTATAAGAATAGATCATGGAGGTGAATTTGAAAATCAAGATTTTACAAAATTTTGTGATGAATCTGGCTTTAAGCATATGTTCTCTTCTCCATATACTCCAGAGCAAAATGGAGTTATAGAAAGAAAGAATAGATCTCTTCAAGAAATGGCTAGAACTCTTTTAATTGAAAGTAAGATTTCTTCACGATTTTGGGCTGAAGCTGTTTCAACAAATATGCTATATCATTAATAGAGTCTTCTTAAGACCTATTCTAAAGAAAACCCCTTATGAGTTATTCAAAGGTAAGAAACCTATTGTTTCATACTTTCATGTGTTCGGTTGCAAATGCTTTATTTTGAAAAATGCAAAAGATCGAGTTGGTAAGTTTGAAGAAAGATCAGATGAAGGCATCTTCCTTGGATATTCTGCATCAAGTAAAGCTTACAGAGTCTATAACAAGAAGAGCCAGTCTGTGGAGGAGTCAATGAATGTCAAATTTCAAGACTCTACGCAAGATGAATCTAGTCTGACTCATCATGAAGAGTCTGAACCTACTCCAAACCCTCCAAAGCCTACAACTCAAGATGCATCTCAGACTCTGGAATATCAGCACCAAACTGTTCATGAAGATTCAAACAAAGAAAGAGATCATCAACCAGACAAATCAACCAGTAACTGGAAGCATAAATCTAGTCATCCCAAAGATCTCATTATTGGCGAAATTAATGAAGGAATTCGCACCAGATCTAAAAGGCGTGAAGAGTCTAGTGCTGTAGCTCTTATTTCCGAAATTGAGCCAAAGAGCATAGAAGAAGCTTTATCTGATGAAAGTTTGATTGAAGCTATGCAAGAAGAGCTCAGACAGTTTAACATTAATGATGTCTGGGAATTGACATCTAAACCAAAAGGTAAAACTATTATTGGAGCTAAATGGGTGTTCAAAAACAAGATGAATGAGAAATGAAAAGTCGTACGAAACAAAGCAAGACTCGTGGCTAAAGGATACACGTAAGAAGAAGGAATAGACTATGATGAGACTTACGCTCCAGTAGCAAGGTTAGAAGCTATTCGACTATTACTTGCGTTTGCTTGTTATAAAAATTTCAGGTTATTCCAAATGGACGTCAAAAGTGCCTTCCTAAATGGAGTTATCCATGAAGAAGTCTACGTGGAACAACCACCAGGGTTTGAAGACCCAAAGAGGCCAGACTCAGTCTTCAGACTGAAAAAGGCCTTGTATGATTTAAAGCAAGCACCTCGAGTTTGGTATGACAGACTAAGTAAGTTCTTAATACATAATGGTTTTGTTCAAGGTAAAGTAGATACTACTTTATTTATCAAAAAGGAAAACAAAAGCTTTTTACTTGTTCAAATATATGTGGATGATATTATTTTTAGATCCCCTAATGAAAATCTATGTAAGACTCCAGGGTTTACTCTCCCCGCGAAGCGGCGTTCGGAGGTTCCCTGGGTCACCAAAAAAAAAAAAATATGCAGGATGAGTTTGAAATGAGTATGATGGGAGAGTTAACATTCTTTCTTGGGCTTCAAGTGAAACAACTAGAGAAATGAACTTTCATTCATCAAGAAAAGTATGCAAATGATCTTGTTAAAAAGTTTGAACTGGAAAAGTGCAAAAAGACCGACATACCGATATCATGTTCTTTGAAGATAGACAAAGATGAAGAAGGAAAGAAAGTTGATCAAAAGCTGTACATGAGCATCATTGGTTCACTTCTTTATCTTACTGCTTCTCGACTTGACATTTTGTTGAGTGTTTGCATCTGTGCTAGGTTTCAATCAGATCCTAGAGAATCCCATCTCGGTCTTTGCGAAACGTATTATTAAATACGTTGCTTCATCTTCAAGCATCGGTCTTTGGTATCCTAAGAAGGGAGACTTTAATCTTCTCGGATATTCGAGCAGATCTGGCCGGTTGCGAGTCGATAGAAAGAGTACTTCAGAACTTGCCGGTTGCTTGGAAACGGGACGGTGTCTTGGTTTCCAAGGAAACAAAGCACCGTGGCTCTCTCAACAACGAGCGAGTATGTAGCTCTTGGAAGCTGCTGTTCGCAAATTCTATGGATAAAACAACAGCTACAAGACTTTGGAATAGAAGACTCATGCATAGAGATCAGGTGTGATAACACTAGCACAATCAATCTCACCAAAAATCCAATCCTTCATTCAAGAGCAAAGCATATAGAGATTCGACATCACTTCATTAGAGATCATGTTCAAAATGGAGAAATCTCGATTCAATTTGTTGATTCAAAGAGTCAACTAGCGGATATATTCACAAAACCTTTAGAGAAAAATCAATTCGATTTTATCCGTTCCAGACTCAATATTTTGAAGCTTGAAGAAGTTAAAGTCTAGATACGCTCCAACCCTCAGACTCAGACATTCATGGCTATAGACTGTAAGTTGTTATTATTAAACTCGAAAAGGTACAATCTCTAGTTCAGTTAATTTAAGTTTCCATGAAAAACGGAATCGTGTCTTTTCAAAAGAATTAACTTCTATTTGGCAGTTAATGATTTTAAAAAGAAAGTGACCATTCACTTTCCTTGTGCCGATTGAACCTTCCTTTTTAAACTAAGTTATATATATACGGTTTTCTTTTTTCGCCCAATCTTCAAACCCCTAAAAGGCATTCTCTTCCCAATCCTATCTCTACTTCGTGTTCATCTTCGAGAAAGTTGTCATATTTTCTTGGGAAAGCAAGTAAAGGAATCTTTCAACGACAAGGAAGGATGTCTTCTTCAAGGAAGTCTTCAAGAATCGCGAACAGGGGACCACAGAGAATGAGGGAGGGACCTACCCATTTCGATCTCACCGAAGAAGAAGACTTATCGAGTTAACAACAGAGCCCGATTCACTCTCCACCACGTCACTCAACACCATCTACCCCACAAGGTGCGGGTCATCATCCAAAAGAAGAAATAATCGAGGAAGCTGACCCTGTAAGAGTCCAAAAACCCTCTTTTATTTACAAACTCTATTGTGCGATGAAGAGCATTGGGACTCCGTTGAACTACGTGGATGATTTTCTTAAAGATAAGAATTATGGGAATGAGTATATCTTTCTGCGACGGATGGAGGATTTGGGAATTGCTCCCAAAGGAAAAGCTGAGGAAGCACTTGCGAACATTCCAAGTGACCCTCGTATATCGGGACCGAATCCGACTGACGGGAACGATGATGATAAAATGTTCAGTGAGTTTCAACCTAGAATGGGTGTTGCTGCGAGGGTGAAGGGAAAAAGAATGGAGTTGTTTAAATCAAAGGAACAGGAGAATCTGTTCTTCAGACTATTGAAACGAGGGGTGATAAACCCTAGGAGTGTCGATTTCGATTTCTTGGATGCCATTAATGTGAACTGAAGGGAGAAGTTCAATTTGCTTCAACTTGAGCACTTTTGCACCGATACCACAGACGGTTATGCGCAATTGACAGCATACTTCTATTCGAATCTTAGCTTTTTAGATGCGAATAGAATATCATTCAGTGTTCGAGACCAAGATTATGTGGTTGATGTGGACATGTTGGCTGACATAATTGGAGTTGAACGAGGACGTTATCAACCGATCAAAGTTTCAATTGCTCATGCCTCATTGGAGCTTGTCAAAGATAGAGATACAGAGGGAAGAACCATCTATTCAAGGATGCGTGCCATCAATATCGTGCTTCACAAAATTGTGATAAATTGCATCAGGCCCAAGTCTACATCCAAGACTGACGTGTCCAATTCCGAGGCAAAATTGATGTATGCGATTAACTCAGGGACGAAAATCTCTCTCCCTCACATCATTCTTTTTCACATGTACAGAGAAATAACGAAGGACAAAGGCCAATTGCCTTACCCTGGTCTTGTGACCAAGATCTTCAGACACTTAAATATTGAACCTCCACACACTCTTTGTGTTCGACCATGCGATAAAATGGTGGTAGGTTTGAAGATGCTGACGAAGATGCGTCTGAAAGAGCTTTCCAAGGCAATGGAGAAGTTCAAAGTGAAGACTTGAGTACCCTCTGCTTCAAAGAGAAAAGGGAAGGAGGCCATTGGTGCCACATCCTCAAAGAGAAGAACTCTCATCTTGGAGGATGAAGAGGAAGAGGAAGATCTCACAATCTCTACCTTGATAAGGACCAGACATTCTGTACCTCAATCGACAGATCATCAGAAGAAAGGGAAAGAAGTAGAAGAATAGAGAGAAGAAGAGGAGCAAGCCAAGAACAGAGAAGAAGAAGAAGAAGAGCAGCGAGAGAAGGAGAAAGAAGCTGAAGAAGAAGGAGAAGAAGAGAAAGAAAAGTCTACAGCTGAAGCTGGAGAGAAGGGGAATCAAGATGCAGAAGAGCATGATCATCACTCTTCCCCATTTGAGGTCCTAGAGACAGGGGGAGATGGTGAGCAAGGAAGGTCCACACCTCATGCTGCCAATAGTGAAGGTCTAAGACGATCACCAGCAGATCTAGAAGAGTTTCAGGCTTCTCAAATGCCTGAAGAAGGACATGATACGTCAACACCAAATCTGCAAGATTATACAGAAGCTCCATCGTCTGCATTCACTCCATCAGAGAAAGCACATGCAAGTACTCAGACGGACAATTCAGCAGATTTTCGTCGTATTCTTGATGTTCTTCTAGAAATGCGGGGCCAAATCTACGCTCTGGATTGTGAAATTCAAGTCATGAAGAATGCTGGGCAAGCATCTTCGGTTACCCTGGAGGACAAAATGAAAGACCTCGCTCTACAACTTCAAGCCAATGCCAAAGGAGAGGAAGTAGCTCAACTAAGGGAAGACTTGAAGAGGCTAGAAGGCATAGTCCAGTCGATGGGAGATTTCCAGATCGTGTGCATTCCCAAGCAGACCTGACTCTTTTATCACCTTTTTAATGATGACAAAAAGGGGGAGAATTGCAATTTGAACGAACTTTAAACTGAACTTTAATCTTTGACTTTAAATTTGTGGTTGAATATGTTTGTTTTGATGTTTGTTTTTGAGTATGACTTGAGTGAACTAGGGTGTCATTGAACTTGAATTTGACTGAAGTAGATTTTGATGCTTGACTGTTTGCATCAAGTGTTGTTGTATGGTATTACTCATGAAAGACTAACCAATTTTTTGTGGATGTAGAGTCTGGTTGATTTATTATTCTTTATGAGATAGCCATATTGCTTGAGAAATGTTTTTGCAGGTCAAAGTTGTTCAAATCTACAGGAAAGTTTTGTCACCATCAAAAAGGGGGAGATTGTTGGAGAAATCTTTCCAGAATATTTTGAAGCTGAAAAAACATTTCTATCAGTCTAGTCTGGATATTCACAGACCTTCAATTTAGAGTATGAAGACTTTCTGATCACCAGACTCAGGACTCAAGACTCAAGACTCAAGACTCAAGATTCAAGACTATTCTCATTGATAGTCTTTCTAATCCAGTGACGAAGGAAATCCAGAGCTGAAGTATTTGGTTGAGGATTTAATCCTATCTTCTGGAGAAGATCTCTTGGCTGGATAAAATATAACGGATTCTTTTATTCGTTTCTAGATCGATTGAAGATCCGATGGTCGACGAAATATTCTTAGAATGTTCTATTCTTGGAAACCAAGATCCTGATTGTATGGGCGAACATGATTGATAGGCTATCGTCAGGTTCCTTTAATAGCTTGAATGATCTTCTTAATTGATTCCGTCCAACGGGTAGATTGGAGGAATTCCTTTGGTAAGTGCCAACGGGTATGATGGCATAAAGGAGTATAAAAGGAAGACGTTCTAGTTGTTTTAGTGCGTGATCGATAGAGAAATTCCAGAGTCTGAAGCATCTTGATTATTAGTTAATACGTTTTGAACGAAATTGTATACACAAAGAGTGTCTATACTTGGTGATACCTTGAGTGAGTGTGGTAGATCATCTACACTGAGAAATCAAGGAAGATCAACGCTGTAACATCTCTTTGTTCATAATGGAATCCAGCCAATAGGTTGTCAGTGCAGAAGAGTGGACGTAGGCTTGAATCAAGCCGAACCACTATAAACCGCGTGTTCAATTATCTCTTTCCTTTACTTAGTCTTATGTTGATTATTATTTGTTGCAAATCCTTCAACTATTTAGTATTGTGCAATTATAAAGAAAAATCTTTTATAAACCTATTCACACCCCCTCTAGGTACTCGTACTAGCTATATCAACCTGGACATTCACAGGCATATCAAAGAGTACATGGATATTCACAAGTACTAACCTAAAGGATATTTGGGCCTTTGCAGGCGTCGAAAGGGTACTTGGATGATCGCAAGTACAAACTCTTGGAGAGTGCCTGGATGTTTGCAAACATTGAAGGAGTACCTGATTGCTTGCAGGTGTCGAAGGAGTACTTGGATAATTACAAGTACCAACTCTTGAAGGATACCTGGCGTTCGCAGGTATCGAAGGGGTACCTGGGATATTCATGAAGGTCCTTTTGATAATTTGGAATATCGAGGACGTACCTCGCATATTCGTGAAGGTCTCCCACCTCCTGGCAATTAGGGAATATCGAGGACGTACCTCGCATATTCGTGAAGGTTTTTCACCTCCTGGTAATGGGAATATCGAGGGCGTGCCCCGCATATTTGTAAAGGTTTCTCACCTCCTGGTATGGGGAATATCGAAGATGTGCCCCGAATATTCATGAAGGTCTCTTACCTCTTGGCAATTGGGGAATATCGAGGACGTACCTCGGATATTCATGAAGGTTTCCCATCTCCTAGTAGTTAGGAATATCGAGGACGTACCTGGGATATTCGTGAAGGTCTCTCACCTTCTGGTAATTGGGAATATTGAGGACGTACCTTGGATATTCATGAAGGTCTCTCACCTCCTGGTAATTGGGAATATCAAGGACGTGCCCCGCATATTTTGTGAAGGTTTCTCACCTCCTGGTAATGGGAATATCGAGGGCGTGCCCCGCATATTCGTGAAGGTCTCTCACCTCCTGGTAATTGGGAATATCGAGGACATACCTAGGATATTCGTGAAGGTCTCTCACCTCCTGGTAATTGGGAATATCGAGGGCGTGCCCCGCATATTTGTGAAGGTTTCTCACCTCCTGGTATGGGGAATATCGAGGACGTGCCTCGAATATTCATGAAGGTCTCTCACCTCCTAGCAATTGAGGAATATCGAGGACGTACCTCAGATATTCATGAAGGTTTCCCACCTCCTGGTAGTTGGGAATATCGAGGACGTACCTGGGATATTCGTGAAGGTCTCTCACCTTCTGGTAATTGGGAATATCGAGGGTGTGCCCTGCATATTTGTGAAGATTTCTCACCTCCTGGTATGGGGAATATCGAGGGCGTGCCCTCCATATTTGTGAAGGTTTCTCACCTCCTGGCATGGGGAATATCGAGGATGTGCCCCAAATATTCATGAAGGTCTCTCACCTCCTGGTAATTGGGAATATCGAGGGCGTGCCCCGCATATTCAAGAAGGTCTCTCACCTCCTGGTAATGGGAATATCGAGGGCGTGCCCCGCATATTCGCGAAGGTCTATCACCTCCTGGTAATTGGGAATATCGAGGACGTGCCCCGCATATTTGGGAAGGTTTCTCACCTCCTGGTAATGGGAATATCGAGGGCGTGCCCCGCATATTCGCGAAGGTCTCTCACCTCCTGGTAATTGGGAATATCGAGGACGTACCTGAGATATTCATGAAGATCTCTCACCTCCTGGTATTATAAACTTGACTGTGGTGTGAGGCTTACTTGGATTGCTGCAGGCACTTAAAGAGGTGGGACATCTAGATAGCCACAGGTGTACAAAGCACTGGAATACTTGGATGAACGCAAGTATTTAATGATATGATCTGGGACCACTCAGGCTGGCCCAACGGTGGTGCCAAGCAAAGCAATGGAATGCTTGAATAGCTGCTATATTATTTGGGGACAACTCGGGCAGGTTGAGTGTCATGAAAAGGAAGTACCTGGACAACAATGGGTACTTGACGATATGGGGATACCCAAACAGCAGTAGGCATTCAATAATAAAAGTATATTTGGTCAATCACAAGCATCAATACTCTGGGGACAACTCGAATAGGCCGAGTGTCAAGAAAAGAAAGTATCCGAACAGTGGCCGGTACTCAAAGACAAGAGGGATACCTAGACAGCAACAGGTATTTAATGATAAACAGATACTTGGTCAGTCACAAGTATCAATACTCTGGGGACAACTCGAACAGGTCGAGTGTCAGGAAAATGGAGTATCCGAACAATGGCTAGTACTCAAAGACAAGAGGGTTACCTAGACAGCAGCAAGTATTCAACGATAAAGGGATATTTGGTCAGTCAAAAGTATCAATACTCTGGGGACAACTCGAGCGAGGCGAGTGTCGATAAGAGGGAGCGCTCGGCAAGTGGTGGGTACTTAAAGACAAGGGGATACTTAGACAGTTACAAGCACCCAAACTCAAGGGACGACTCGAATAGGTCGAGTGTCAAGAAGAGACTATGCTATTTGCACAATATGCACACATGATTGTATACGCTATGAGTTCAAATGAGATTCATGTATGATAATTTTGTTGGTTTTGCATCTTTTGATTTCCATTGGGGAAGATTTTGAAAGACAACATTCATTTAGAATGTAGATGTCTTAAGCATGCCAGATGAGGGACTATCAGTCTGAAATGACTTTTCACTCACTCTCATGGAAAAGGCTATCCTGACCATTGATGCAGGATTTATAAGGACCACACTATCTCACTGTCATCATGTCAGCAAGGGTCGGAGTATTCTCGCAAACAGTACGCCTTTACCAATGTGAGAGGTCTTTGTTGAAACTGTGATGAAGTCTCGGTCAGCGGCTCATTGAAGGGGACCATCAAGGTCAAGGCTTATGAATGGAGTGCCGCACGATCGCCTCCGGGTTTGCAAGTCAAGAATCCTGCGAAAAGAGATAGAGTAATCTTGCTCGTACTTCTTCGAGCGATGTTTATAGACATGTGAAATCCTACGTTAATCGAAGTGTCCTAGTTTGAGAAGACTTTTACAATGTAACGTAGACTTGGCTCACATGTAAGAGGGTGAGGGTTGGTGACTGTCTTCTCATTTGTCACTAGTCTTTCTTGTCAGATGAAGGTTCTATGAACCACAACAACAATTTTTATCGGCCGTATTTTTTACTGGAGGGCATTGGCCTTGCTTTTACTAGGCACACTGCTTTTTTCATGCCCCTATTTTTATTCTAGTTCTTCTTTTATGGGCATTGACCTTACTTTTACCAGGTACACCGCTTTTTTATGCCCTAGTTTTTTGCTCTTGTTGCTTGAGGAATTGATCTTGGCAAGTTCAAGCAAACGCCTTTGTTAGACTATTGAGTTTTCATCTTTTGTTAGCACTTCTGATTATGCTGTTCAAACGACAGTGGCTTCTGCTTTGCCTCTATGTGAGGGTGAATTTACAGACTCAATTGAGTTGTACAATGGATACAAGTGCGTTAAATAAAGAATTGCTCTCCACGACTCTAGGGCACTTAAATTAATGCGAGTGTTCATATGCAATAAAGACACTCGAAGATTGATGCAAGTGTAAGCAAGAAAATTTATATCCCCTTTCTCACCTTGTGATGCTGATTTGCTTTCGACTTGCCCCAGTGTGGGGTGGTTCTTTGTCGAGAGTATAGTAGAGATTTATCAGTGTATGGGGCTCAAAGTGAGTGATGGAATGCCTCTCACTGCTTTGATCATCGTACTATTCGCGAGAGAACTCTTTACCCTGTAGTCATGGAATTTTCTGCACTTATCTCACAAGTGTATAGATGGAGGATTGTGTGTAGGATATGGCTTGCCTGTCATCATTCTGACACGCCTCATCCAGCATGCTCAATTAATCTTGTATTCTTCACTTAGCTGCCTATTCTAATAATCCTCAGTGGAATCAGTGACTTAGACAGGCAAAATCATCATGCAGAATTCATCTGGAAACAACATGCAATATTTTGAATATGATGGAGTTTGAACTCTTCAAAACAAGTGAATGGTTTTGACTCAAAAAAGACCCTATTGACAACTTTAGGGGCTAACATAATGGTGTTTCCAAATATGTTAGATTTTGAACATCAAAAGGGTTATTCACAAATGGACGTCGATGGTTGTCCCTATTGATTAGGGATATGACGCATGAATGATCAGCCAAGGATTGGGAATTTGATCGGGCATCTCTGCTTTTGCCGTCAGGATGCCATTTCGCTTAGGAGAGCTTATCAAAGTTTGACATGTCTTTCCTTGATTTGTGATCCGCATTTTTTATGGTCAAGTGATCCTGCAACAGATAAAAGGGATCATGTTAGTCAAAAACTCTTTCAAGAGTTGAATAACTTGGACGCGATACATCATTACCCTTCACTGGTTTGCAGATGATTGGGTGAACCTGAAGTGCAAGTGGTACATGAAGCCCTATGTCTTTTGCTTCGTTAGGTTACCTATTCTCTCGTAATTTGCAAGTGCAAGAGAAGCAAAACCTTTTTTATTATTTTTTTACCAAGCCGCTAACTGCCGCGTCGGAGATTCAAACCCCCGACTTCGGACCTTTTTGCTTCTTCCCAGATACCACTCAGCTAGAGGCGCTGACGGTGTCTGTAGGGCGCTACTTTTTTCATTTGACTAAACCGGCTCATGGACCAAACGTCCTTTTATACCTAGTTATGTAAATTTGGTGTGGGTCATTTCCATGTACTAGCTTGGCCAATATTGATTTGCCAAATCTAATCATTGAGTTTGGTTCTTGAGTTGTGATGCTCCCTGTCAAATATGGAAAACATGTCAAAAGCAGGATCAGATAGTGGGAGTATTTGGAAATGATACCGAATTACCCTTCCCCAGAGTTTGTCTGTGCTAGCTTCTAAAGATATTTGATTGTCGATGATGGCTTCTTTATCTTAGCATAGTTCAATGTTTCCTTCAATTGGCCTTCCTCATTTATGACCATGTATGCATGATTGTTGGTCGTTGATTCATCTTCAACGCCTTCCTTCTGTGGAATTTCTCCTTCTGTCTTTTAACTATAACATCATTGGGTAAAAGTCATGTACCTCAAGCTTCTATGGAATCTGAGATCAAAAATCTCAAGCTTTCCGATGGCAATTACTCCTTGAAAGAATATGCGTTTGGAGTGAAGTTTCTAGATTCCAAAGTCATTGTCCAAGGTGTGGGCCATAGATCGCCTTGACTGTCTAGATTTTCTCCCTGTTGACAGTAATCACTTAAAAGGAAGAGGAGGAACTCCTTCCTTATGTTGAAGTTGATACTGTAACATCTAGCCATTTGGGCGCATCGTGCAACAAGATAGTCTTTTGGCTTAGGATGGAGCTGGGCAGGAGTGAGGCATGTCATGGATGCTTCAATTTCAACTGTATGCATGTACCTATTACATCTCACCTTTTGTATCTTGTAAATAGAAAAGAGGGGTTGTCATTCTCAATATTATGTTAAGGGAATAAGACTTACCCCTTTTTTGAAACGGGATGCTCCTTTCTATTTGCCCCTGTTTTCTTGGCAGGGTGTCTTTGAATTTGGCGAGTTCACCTGATGCACTTGCTTCAAATGCCCTCTGTCACACTAAGTCAAAGGGGACGGGAATGATCTTCTGAGACATGAAGTGAATGAGTCAGAAAGACAAACATGATTAAATTTATCATCTTGTTTTAACAAAAACTTTTGGGTAATGAAATATTTTTTATTTTCAAAATACATCATTGGGGGAGAAAAAGCATGAGGAAGCCCAGCCCTCAGTGTTCTCCTTGGATGATATTTTCTTTTCATGGTTGGATAACATCACTGGGCTGGTTTGGAGTACCGCCTCATGCTCTTAAAACAAAATATTAGAACTGTACAATAGAGTACTTGGAATGGAAAATACAACAGTAGCACACTAAACAAGATAAGAGACATGAAATTATAAAAACAAGTAAAACCCATGAAAACTCTTGTGTAAAGGAGTGCTTTGATAGTGTTGGCTATGAAATCAAGCGCCTTTGAGTTCCTTGCCTCTAGTAGACTCGAAGTATTCGCATGTGATGACTACCTCGCTGAAGTTATGGAAGTGTAACCCATGCAGCCAACAGCGATGCTTGCAGGACAAAGCTTCTATGAACTACTTCATTAACTCCTCTTCAGCCAGTTGAGGGTAGGTTTGCATCATGAAAGCTCTCCACCTTCCTGCGTATGCTTGGAAATCCTCCATTGGTCTTCTTGTGAAGTGAGCCAAACTCTGACAAGGCAATTCAGTCCCAATCTGGCTTTGATACTGAAGCAGGAATGCAGAAGACAACTCATTCCAATCTCTCATGAGGTAGATATCTGCTGTGATGAACCATTGCAATGCAGACCCTGTAAGTCTTTCTTGGAAGGCTTGAGTTTTGAATGACGTCGGGCCATAGTACCGACTCATTTCAGCATGGAGGTACTGCAAGTGGGCCACGGGACAAGTCGTGCCGTTATACTTGCGGAAATTGGGTATCCATATTTCTATGGGGGTCATGATCCTACCAGGGCAAGACAAGCTTGGTATGTCTTGATTAGGCCACTGGTTTTCCCACTGCATATTCGTTGTAGTGGTGAATTCTTCTGTTTCAGAAAAGTTAGATTGTACCGAGATTACCCCATTGCTTTCTTCTTAGTCAAAATTTCCGAATGAGGATGAAGTATTGAAGCTATCCTCATGGTTAGAGGACGAGCTTAGTACTTCGTTAGGATCATAGCAGATAAAGACGTACGCTTCCTCTTCTTACGGACCTTCATCCCCGAATGAAAGTATGAAACAATTATACGATGAATCGTCAGTTTCATTGTCAAAATAACGCTGGAAGTCCTTGGGATTGTATTCTAGGGCCGGGAAGTCTTCATGGTTGTACTCTAGAGGATGATGGCCTTCAAAGCTGTATTCTTGGGAATGCTCGAAGCTTTGGCACGGTGGCTCGTCGGCAGGTGCTGCATTGATTTGCTTAGGCTTTCTTCTCTTGGCTTCTGGTCCTGACCTTTTGAGTAAGGCCCTTCATTTTGCTAACTTGATTCTGTCAAGGGAAGTGAGAGACATTAGAGTTTCACTGTCCGATTCACTTTCCAGGTTGATAGGGGTTGGTATTCTTTGGACCCTAGCTCTTGGAGTAAGCTTGGGGAGTTGTCCAGTTGTGCCCCACTCTTGAACAGACTCTGTGTCTTTGACCTCATACAAAGGCTCCTTGCCTTTCCTAGTGGGAAATTTTCCAGTAACAGGATGTTGCTCAACTGCCCATTTATCATGCAAGGCTTCATTGACATGCTCTTCTCCTATCTTAGTGACTAATGGTTCCTCGTGTTCCGTGATCATCGGCTCTTTGTAGGGTAAGGTGATGTCAGGGGTGATGTCAATATTGTACTCTTGGTGAAAAATATGAATTAGTTCCCTCAAGGTTTTAAGGGGACTAATCTTCCTGACAATGTACCATCGCAAGGCAAGCCCAGTTAAGCTCGATTGATACGATCGAATCATCCTTCGGACCAGGTAGGCGTGCAAGTAAGTCTCTGGGCGTGAGTTGTTAGCATATCTTTCGCACTCAGGTGCTTTGAGCTCTTCAGAGATTTCAATGCCGGCATAATTGGAAAGGTCCATGGGATTCCGCCCCTGCAGCTGGTTTAACTTTTTCATAATCCTTTCAAATTGTCCATAGTACTGGCTATTTTCTGGCAAATTTACGGGCGTCATGACGATGCTTGAGGCAACTATAGAGTTTGGCTTAGCTTGAGTGGATTTCATTTGTCTTGAGAGTTGTTGAAGGACAATGGACATCTGTCCTAAGCCGTCTTTAATGTTAATGAGGCGATTTTGTACATCATTCTGATCGACCCCTATTGGATGAGGCCATTCACGAACGAGTGGTGGCCGACGATTCATAATTACCTGTTGTTGCGAAAATAATGAATGAGCACAAAAGTAAACAGAGATTGACCCATGGCAATAGTCTAACTGCTTTTTTATTTATCAAAAAAGGATTTATAGACTGCAAACTCCTGACTTGAAATTGAAATGACGGGATGAAATACTAAATATTAAACAAAAGTCCCTAAACAATGGAACAAAACTTTCACACTATTAACACTAAAGGGCACATGATTGCCAATTTATATGCGACGGGGAGTCTTGCGCTTGCGCAGATGCTTGCTTTCTTGGGCCGGCTCTGAGGTGTGCATCCAGTCCATTCCTAAATCCCTCTCCATGGCCTCTGCTTGCTCATGCTAGCTGCTCTCGCTGATTGAGTGAGGGACTGATGGCTTCCATTTTGTCGAGATATGATGGTTGTGGATGTAGGACATGGAGGCGTGGTGGGCTTTTTCTTCTCCCTCAAGCCCTTCAGGTACCACGATCCTTTTGCAATGGCACTTGTCCCAAGTTTCTTCAACGATAGAAATTTCGACCGCATAGTCACGGCTTGTGTTGAAAAGAACTGGAGGAATTCTCCTCCTGGAAGGCGGTGGAATTTCTTGAAGGGCTCCAAATTGTCGTGCCACCCGATATGGGTAATAGGGAATAGCGCCGGTGCAGCCGAGCAACGGAATTGGGTGGGTGCGTTTGTAAGCAAAGCGGGCCCTCTTTTCATGGAACCAACCAGCACACCATTGGAATGCCTCAGGAGTTGGGTTTCTTAGGAAGTCAACCCAATTTAAACAGCTTTGATTGGGAATATATGGTCCTAAAACCATAAATTTTTGTAATGGATTTTCGAAAGCATTTGTTTCAAACGATCGCATGAAGTCTCGGAATTCGCTTAGGTGAGAAAAGAACCAGACTTGTAAAATTTCAGGAGAGACCCGCATGATTTTCTCCGTGTTGTCTTTAAAACGATTAAAGGACAAGAATGTTTCAGTTAAAATCATGTTGACATAATTTCCCCCCTCAAGATCTGATTAACTATCCATGCCATCTTAGGACTTATGGCATTTCTTTGATGAGGGAAAATGATGAGTCCGAAAAAGGCTAGGAGGAAAATCTCACTTTTTTGGGTCATAGGCTGATTTTGAAAACAAGCATTCATAAATTCAAATGGATAGGTATTATGGTTGTTTTCAAGAATTTGTGTCATAATATGGACTTCAGTTCTTAAAAGTCGCGCCAACCCACGCAATGGGATGATGCCTGTTAATGGCCTGACAAGCTTTTTCTCAAGAGGCATTCCAGTGATGATGCTCTATTCCTCCAGGGTTGGAGTTAGCTCAAACCTACCAAACATAAAAGTAAGTGTCCTTGGGCACCAGAAATGTGCCATGGCTTGTATGACTTCGGGACGAACAATGATTTGGATCAGCGATAGGAGATGACCGAGTTTGGCCTTCACGCGCTCTTGGGCAAACTGATCCAATTGACCCCACCATCTAAAGAGCTCCACCTTGGGAGCAAGAATGAACTGGATATCATCTTTCCCCATCGCATATAAACTGGGACTTGAAAAGCTGATCCTAAATTGCCATGGGCCAAATAAAAAGACTGAGTAAAAGTAAAGAAATCACTTTGCTTTTAAATAAAATGACAAGCATAAAGACATGCACATGAGATGTGTGGCTCGATTTCTAACTCAGAAGGCTTGATGAAATTAAAAGGGTATCCGCCCGTCGCAGTCTCGCGCTAGCAACATACCCCCTTAACCTCGGCTAAGAAATTCGGGGGAAAGAAAGGCAACCTCTACATCGCAGTCTCGCGTTCGAGGTCGTATCTTTCTTAACACCATCCTAGAAATCCTAAGGCGGCCCAGGTCTGGCGGCCGGGTTGTGTGTGCCATGTGTAGTGTTTAAAACAGTAAAGCAAGCACAGCAGTTCATAATCACAAAACATTTTATTTTGACTGAATAAAAAAACTTTAAACTATTACCCTGCACAAAAGAAAAAAAAACCAAGTCAGCAAAGCATTTAAACAAAGATAAAATGGCCTAGGTCCTCAATGTCCCCAGCGGAGTCGCCAAGCTGTCGCGACCTCTTTTTTTTTCGGCGCCCGCGATCGGGTATGGGCGCCTAAGGAGGCTAATGGCTCGGCTGAATTAATTAAGGCCCGGACTCTCCCAAGTCCACCAATTCATGACTTAATGGTTCGAGTTTTTAACCTGTAAATCAATTTTAAAATGGAGTCGCCACTAATCAATTTGGGGTGGGTTGATTAGAAACCCAAGCGAAGTATCGAGAAAAATACTCGCTCCTGCGCAACCAGAGAAATTAGGATCGGGGACTTGATTACACTAGTTAATCACTAATGCCCTTTCGGTACCTAATCTTGTTTAAACCTTGAGGCTTCTTGGATGCTCAAGGGATTTTCCACGCATTTTTGTGAAGGAAAAATGCTTTTTTGGGCTTTTTCTCATTTTTTTTTTTGGACATAAAAAGCATTGTTTGGATTTTTTTATCTTTTTCTGAAAATATAAATCACTTTTTTGGCTTTTTTTTGGAAAATATGAAATATTTTTGATTTTTTTGATTTTTTGTGAAAACGAAATATTTTTATTTTTTATTTAAAAATATTATATTATATTATAATGTAAAAAAAAAAATACGAACCGGGTCGGATCCCGGGTTGGGTCCGACCCGGGTCATCCATTTGGGCCCGCGTTGCGGGGCCCGGCTCGGATTTTTTCATTTTTTGATTTTTTGGAAAATAATTTTTTTTTTAATTTTTGATTTTTTAAAATATTATTTTTATATTATAATAATATTTAAAAAACAAACGAACCGGGTCGGATCCCCGAGTTGGGTCCGACCCGGGCCGTTCACCCGGAATGCGGATGAGCCTGCAACGCAGGCCCGACTCATTTTTTTTTCTTTTTTAGAAAACAAGTCTGGCCCAAAAACAAGCCCACTTCTCTGAGGCCCGTGTGAATTTAGTCCACGCGTGACCGGCCCAACTCGAAGGAAACCCTACCCAGGTCCAACCCGCTTTCCGACCCGGCTTCCTCTTCGCAGAAGCGACTCCTGGAACCCTAGCGTCCGACGATCCGTGACACCGAGGGAGAGTGACGATAAGCGTCCGACGCTACCAGGCGGTGACTCGACGACGGCGACGCGGTGAACGGCGGCTAGGGTTTCGGTGAAGACGACGGGCGGCTACTAAATTCTCAAGAAGCGGTGATGACGACGAGCAGTTCGCTTGGGTTCTCGGGAGGAGGCGTAGCGATAGTGACGATGCGGACGAGCACGGCCATTATCTGTTCGCAACGAGGGCACGGCAAGGCGGCTGCAGGTTGGTGAGACAGCGTCGGGGATGCGAGATCGGGCGGAGTCGTCGGCGGGGACGAATCAGTTGGAGTCGCTGGTGGTGGAGCAGCAGAGTGGCGGTCGCGGCGACAGCGGGCCTTCAACTTTGCAGATCTGGAGTGGCGGCGGCGTCGGGCATGACTCGAGGTGGCGTCGGGCATGACTCGAGGTGGCGTCGGGGGGTGCGACGGAGCTAAATCGACCCCGGATCTGGGCCTTCACCGACCCCTGCTCTCTGAAACCTACTCGCTCAGCCCCTTACGCTCGCTGATTTCCCTCCTCTCGACGGATTCGCTTGCCGGCGGCCTCCCCCGATGTCTCTCGGTGGGAGGTCGTTTAAGCTCACAACCCGCTCTCCCTCTCGCTCGCGCTCTCCCCTCTCTCCCTCTCCGGCCGCGAGCCTTCGGATCTGGGTTTAGAATTTTATCTGTTATCCTACGAACTAATGTATTTGACCAAGCTTTATAATTACTAATGGCCCATCGAGAATATGATTAAGTACTGAAAATTAAAAAGCTCAAGCACTCAATGAGTTTAAACCTTATTGGATGATTAAAACTAATATCAACATAAAAATTCCATTAAATCAGGAAACTTCCTTAACGTGGTAAGTGGGTAGGGGTTACTTAACTTTAAAAGTAGAAATAAGTAATTTATGGCAACGAGAATATTGTCGGTTACAAATCAACCTATAATAATCACAATTTTATGTATGGTAAAAAAATATATTATGTTCAATGAACAATATTTCAATTACCTATTAAATAAATTTTTATTTCTACTTTCAATACTTAATTTTGTCGGCACCTAAAGTTCATTGCTTAAATTCTTAATACCTAATTTCAACTTTATCCAGTCAGCCTTCAGTAAATAGATTATATAAGGAATTTTACTCTAATAGTGGGGTCTAATCAGCCCCACCCACCACCTTCTTCCCCAAATAAGAATATGGAGCCTAAAAAGCAATATCTAGAAGGGGGTAAACATGAATATCTAGAAGCAATGAAAGTTTTGACAATGGGAGTGTTGACTAGGCGCACCAAGGAGCCGTGTACCTTATTCGAAGGAGAGCTTAAGTTTGAATTCGTCGACATTATTAGCAATGTAGAAAATTGTTCGCCTCACACCTGAAAAGAGAACCGAAGGACCACTCTTAAGAGGTTCTAACGTTTTCCACTCCCCTCGGACGCTACACCAAACTCTTCTGATCTAGTCACATCTCCAACCTTTGATCCTCATTTAATTAATTGAGGTACTTTGACGGGACCAAAGTTTACCCATTTAAGTCGGGTTCCCTTGTTATCAAAAACAAATGCTATGAGGATAAAAAGGAGTAACGATATGCATAGTTCCGGAACTTTACTTCAATAATAATGGGGTCGATACAATTTGTTTATTTAATTTTGTCCATGAACTTTGACCGAATTGATTCAATTGGAAAAACTGAAAGGCTTAGTACTCAATTGGCATAATTAGAAATTTAAGACTACATTCACAAAAATGCAATAAATTTATGACTTTTGAACAATTTTCCCCATATACATTTTCAACGTGGACTGCTCCATTGGCATTTATTGGCCCTAAATAACGATCTAGACTACCACCTCATTTTCCCCAATTAGAAAATGTTTTTGTTCCTTTATATATATGACATGGAAGCCATATGTAAGTCACGTACATGCCAGCCTAGCGAATCTACATTGAGTTAACAAAACTATGTCCACATCAACTAAGTGTTAGGATTTTCAATGGAAATATTACTTTGCTTGGAATTATAAAAGTTCAACGAATTTATTAAACAAAAAAGGAGCATAGATCACATTAAAAATTGAAAAAAAAGTTCAGTATCATTATTCCTACTTTTTATGCACAAACAAAATCTGGCAACTTAAAGTTTCGAACTAAATTTCCAAACTAGGGGAGTAAGTGTGTAATTGAGTTGAGTCAACAACCAATTCGATGATTGAGTCTGACTCAAATCAAATGGTTAAAGGTAGATAATTGATTTACGTAAGTTTTCAATAAGCTTCACCTTGACTCAATTAGATAGTGGTTCTTTCACAAAACTCACAATAAAACCCAAACTCAAGCTGGAATCATTAAACTACGCTATAATTGAAAACTAGTACTATGTGTATTTAGTTCATATTTATTAATGAATTTTTATTATTAAAATATATAAAAATTGAATCACTCGGTTAGGCTCGCGAGCTATTATTTTTAAGCATGAGCTAGACTCGATTAATTAGTATTTGAGCTACTTGAACTCGAAAGGAATCAAGCCGAGCTTGAGTAATCAGCAAGTCGAACTCGAATAGCACGTGAGCTTGACTGAGTTGCATCCTTATCGCCAAACATTGGAATCTAGAAGCTCTTCCCAAACTTAAAAGACTTGTTGATATGGCTAAGTCAAGCAAAATAGGAACTCAGCCAATGGCCATCTAAAGTTGATATTGGTCATAGAATATGATTTCAGCGTTGAAGTCTAGTTTTCTTGTTGCGCACCACTAGCAATCACAATATTTATGACTATGTACGTGGCAGCAATTCATTGGCAGAGAATCACACCTTCAAGATTAATAATATTTCATTAGAAGATGCCGACCAAAGCTATTTGTTTCACTGAAAAAAGCCAGTTCTTTCCCATAGGAAAATGAATCACAATAAATTACACATGATTGGAAGGCAAACATAGATGCAAGTACATATCCACTAACAGCACGCTAATATAGTTTATGAAAGGTCGAAAATGTTGATATATACATACATATATATATATATATATATATATATATATATATGGAGGCAAAGACATAGGTGTAGGCCTAAGTTGCTAACCATCGACAAATGGAAATCAACCATCGTTATGCTTTTGGCTAGAATTTAAGACCCCCACAAAACCAACAAACAGCTTAGAACCATAAATCTTTGCACTACATAACAATGTTTAATGGTAGCACTTTGATTAATCACCCATCAATCAATGCGAACCAGAGTCACTTCAATCACATCCGTGGCATTCATAAATTTTTGCCTAAGACCCGTGCACTTGCACCTTGACTTCGTCAAGTTTGGCAACAGACAAAACTGTGCCCTTCTAACTTCTCATCAATTGCTTTGGCCCAACCAAACTTAGCGAAAGTGCATTATTTGTCATATCGATAGATGAGTCATATGCAACATTCTTGCTTTAAAATATTCACCAGCTACCCATCTATACATATTTGACCTATTCAATCTAATCAACCATTGATTTTGATACCACTTATTGAGAATTAACAACAAAAATATGAAGTCCTCGACAAAGGGGATCCCCAGGGGAGAACCCAAGCTTGAGCCCGACCTTCACTAAAAAATTTAAGATAATTCCATTATGAACCCAAGCTTGAGCCTAACCTTCACTAAAAAATTCAACATCTTCACATGTGCACCTCAATTTGGAGTTTTATGATGCTCCTAGATTATAGGGCAAATACCAACAAAAAAATCCTAAACCATACCCGTTGTGACACAAATACCCCTCTCTCTCTTTTTTTTTTTTTTCTTTTCGTGTTGCCTAAAACCATAAAGTTGTTCACCAAGATACAAATGCCCCTAACTTTTTTTTTTTTTTGGTAACCCAGGGAACCCCATAAGCCGATAGCCGGCAAGCAAACCCTGGGAGAGTGACTATAGGACCCACCACCACAGTACTCCAAATAAGAATCCCTAACGATGCCTTTGGGATTCAAACTTCTCCCCTTCGTGAGGGGGAGGGAGCCCGAGCTAGCTACGCCACTTGGGCGGTGGTGCCCCTAACTTTTTTTTGTACCATGAAGAATTCCAAACTTATATATCTATGTCATATGTATCCCCTATTTCAATTACATCCAAGTTATATTTGTTATATTGGAGGCACGGACACCTAAAGTGCAAAAACTTAATATAGTGGGACACTTAAGTATTAAAAGTTTCAAATAATACACTTTTTTAAGTTTTTAATTTAATTTATTGAATATATATTTTAAAATTCAAATAAGAGGCAAAACGACGTTGTTTTTGTTATTCTCTGTTGACTCAACTCTTTGGTGACCCATGCGGGCCAGTTATATTATTACAAAAAGATGCCACAAAGGAATTCTGACACACCTGTCATTAGAGTTAGCACTTAAATGTCTCATTTTTCAAAGAAAATGACACTTATGTGCATCTTTCTAATTTTTGGTGCTTAAATGGCTCCCCGTGCCAAGTTTTTGCACTTGCACTTGTACTTTTTTGCTATCATACTAACATAAGTTTGGATTTTTTCTATGACACAAGAAAAAAGTTTAGAGTATTTATGTGAAAATAAGCAAGTGTAAAGCTTTTAGTTATACAAAAAAAAAAAAAAAAAAGTTAAGGGTAGTTGTGTTACGTGGCCATAATTTGGTTTTTATTTTATTTTATTTTTTGTTATATTAACCCTAGATTATAAGTAATTCAACTAGCATTTTTTCCCCCAAAAATGATATTAAAATAATGTTAATAAATGATCTTGCCCCGCAAAAGATATCAAGGATGATTATGTTGTCCTGACTAGCAACATAAGTAATTCTCAGTCATTCATGATCGGATGACATTAAGAAAAAGTAGAGCATGTATTAGTGTTGTTGATCAATTAGATTGTGCAATTCACCATAATAGCGAGATTAATAGAAAAATGAAATAACAAGATTAAGGTGGTTTGATTTGAATTACCGAGACCTATGTTCGTGGAGAGAGTGAGAGTGGTAAATCTACCTTGAATAAGGAGGTTACGAGTTTGAAATAAAGCCTCGCTTAACGTCAGGTGCTGAGCTTTCGTTGATGTCATTAGGTCCCCATGACTTTTATTTTTTAGCTGGAAGCATGGTATTTCCTTATATTTTAGATTTCTAGTGGTAAGTGGAAGAGTGATCTGCTTATGTTTAACGCTATATTTTACAATGATTTCATGTAAACTCGCAAAAAGGTTCTAATGTGTAATCATATAAAAATTGATTTAAACCAGACTTTAGAAAGCATTCCGATTGAAAATGCGATGCGATCTAGGTGCTTGCTCAAGAGGCCGTGGACTCCAATTTATACATTGGATGGCTTATGGGCATTCCCCTTCGGACACAACACCAAACTCCTTCTATGTACTCTACATTACTTCTCCGACCTTCGATCCTCATGTAATTTATTGAGGTACTTTGATGAGACCAAAGTTTACCTATTTAAAGTTGGGTTTTCTCACCATAAAAACAAATGCTATGAGAATAAAAATGAGTAACGACATGAGTAATTACTAAACCTTTTTTTCCAATATTTAATGGGGTCACTATACTTTTTATTTGTTCAATTTTATCCATAACCTCTTAAAAATCCACTACATGCGGTCCTTCCATAAAGTATATCCACATATCATATGTACCCTTTTGACATGGACTACACTATTAGCATTTATTGGCCCCAAATAACGATCTAGACTACTATCTTGTTTTCCCTGGCAAGTAAATCATTTTGTTCATTTCTTCTTGGTGTGAATCATAACCCTTCTGATTTAGAAATCAATTTCTATTCTAAAAATAGATTATTTTACTTATACTTCCCAGATGAGTTTCTGAGCAAAATAATCAAGTAGCATTTGAGTAATCTAAGAACCGGAGGAACACTCTTAAGAGGTTCTAATGTGTAATCATATAAAAATTGATTTAAAACAGACTTTAGAAAGCGTTCCGATTGAAAATGCGATGCAATCTAGGTGCTTGCTCGAGAGGCCGTGGACTCCAATTTATACATTGGATGGCTTCTGGGCATTCGCCTTCGGACACAACACCAAACTCCTTCTATGTACTCTACATTACTTCTCCGACCTTCAATCCTCATGTAATTTATTGAGGTACTTTGATGAGACCAAAGTTTACCTATTTTAAGTTGGGTTTTCTCACCATAAAAACAAATGCCATGAGGATAAAAAGGAGTAACGACATGAGTAATTACTAAACTTTTTTTTTCCAATATTTAATGGGGTTGCTATACTTTTTTATTTGTTCAATTTTATCCATAACCTCTTAAAAATCCACTACATGTAGTCCTTCCATAAAGTATATCCACATATCATACGTACCTTTTTGATGTGGACTGCGCTATTAGCATTCATTGGCCCCAAATAACGATCTAGACTACTATCTTGTTTTCCCTGGCAAGCAAATCTTTTTGTTCATTTCTTCTCCGTGTGAATGATAATCCTTCTATTTTAGAAATCAATTTCTATTCTAAAAATAGATTATTTTATTTATACTTCCCAAACGAGTTTCTGAGCAAAAGAATCAAGTAGCATTTGAGTAATCTACGTGAAACTTGAATAGCTCAAGAGCTTGAGTGAGTTACATTCTTATTTCCAAACATAGGAATCTAGAAGCACTTCCCAAACCTAGAAAACACGTTGATATAGTTAAGCAAAATGGTAACTCAGCCAATGGTCGTCCAAAGTTGATATTGGTCATAAATACGATCTCAGTGTAGAAGTTCAGTTTGCTTGAGGCACTCCACCAGCCAACCTCAGTTATTTATGACTATTTGCGTGGCACCAATTCATTGGCAAAGAATCACACTTTCTAGATCAATAATATTTTATCAGCAAATGCAGACCCAAGCTAGTTGTTTTACTTTAGAAAACTAGTAATAACTTGCCCATGATTGGAAGGCAAACATAGATGCAAATGCACATCCACGTATAACAACGCACAAGCCTCTTAGAACCATAAATTTTTGCACTACATGACAATGTTGAATGGTAGCATTTTGATTAATCACTGATCAGTCAATGACAACCAGAGTCACTTCAATTGCACCAGTGCAATTCATGATGAGGGTGCAATAGTAAGCTTAATTTTTGGGGGTCTAAGTCGCAACAGCTATCCAGGCACAAAGGAGGAGGAGAGGGTCCACTGAAGCATTATCGAGAGAGAGTGAGGGTGACGACAGTTGAGCAGCATTTTGTCTATAAAAACCCAACACGCCCATTTGGAGTTTCTCGTGCACAAACTGAAAGTTACTACTCACCAAGTTACTCCAATTGTGTCACGCCCCGATCCTTGGGGACGCGCGCATCCTTCTGTTTGGTCGATTATTAAAGTGCGATATCCCAGGACTACTTATCGCCGACCCTTTCTTTTTATTACGCATGCAGAAGTAGTTATAAATCCCCAGACAATAAAACAATGGGATAGAAAAACAGGCCATATTTTTCATATTGAAATTCACAACCACACTTTCATTAACAGCATAACTTATAGTATATTTACAATACTATTTACAGCATAAAAGTCTCACACCTATCTACACTAAGATAGGGTGCACAAAAGGGATGGGATCTCAATCCACATTTGGGTTGTACTCAAGATCCCTCTCTGGATCATCTTCTACTTCAAAATACTTTCTCCCCTTCAGGTTTTTTCTCCTCAGCTTTTCCTCAGGGTCCTGAAATGGTTATTCAATAACCAATGAGACCACGTCTCAGCGAGTCCTACCCCCTAAGACCCGATTAATAAACTAATACGCCAAACGGTTGCCTAAGCACAACACGAGTCAGAGGACTTACCTTGGCCTCAGTTCCAACCTGCAATTCAAGGTTAAACACAGATATTCAAACAATTCACGACATCCAATCAAGCACTGGCCAATCGACTAAGTCGATTACATGTCAATCAAACCCTCTCTAGGTCATTCCCACTCATACCACGATTTCCCAGTGGTGTACTCTTTCACCAAATCACTTGTGTTTCTCGGGCGTCGTTTTCGCTAATGACATACCGATCACTGACACCGTGCGTTTTTTAAGGCGCCGTTTTCACCAGTGATATCCTCGATCACCGAACCACGTGTCCTTTCTAGGGCGCCGTTTTCGCCAAGGTGACATCGACTATAGACAACATCGTGAGTTCTTTAAGGCGTCGTTTTCACCAGTGATATTTCCTTAATCACCGAACCACGTTTGTTTATAAGCCATTTATGTGCGTTCTTTAAGGCGCCGTTTTCGCCAGTGATATTTCTAATCACCAAACCACGTTTATCCAATAATATCGTACCTGATTGGTCTCAACCAATAATGTTCTCAATTAGCTCTCACCATTCTCCCTACTATATAGCCCATCAACGTATTGGCGCTATATACCCATGCTTGGCCATTACAAATCAAATATTCAATAACAAATAATTTGGGACAATTCCTCAAATTTCACAATTTAAATCAATTCCATAAAAATTGAAGCTCAATTAAATAAACGGACTGCACCACAACAATCGCACGAAATTCCGGTCCACCGTCGTCCCGTTGAATTTCCGAAAAATAATTAATTAAATAATTAATTTCGAAAATTAAATAAATAAATATTAAAAATCCAATTTAGGACCATATTGCCTTATTGGAGCCCGAAACGGGTCAGGAAAAATCCCGAGATGCATTCAATAAATAACCGAACCTTTCTACTTGCTAATAACTAGGTCTAGCCACCTAACATGCATCATTAAGTCACTAATTTAATTGTTTTAATCTAATCTAACCACCTAATTGCAATTAATTAAATCTAACCAACCCTAAGCATAATTAGCAAACTAATAAAGCATTAGTGAGTAAAACTCACTTGATTAAAAACAGGGATCGAATCACCGTAACGGCGACGCGACGGTGGCCGAAATAGGGCTCGCGACGACTCCCACGGGCTTGGACCGGGCCTTGAATTAGGCCCAACAAATCTCAGTTGAAATGAGATTTGCTCTTGCACTGGAATGGGCTTGCTCTTGGACTTGGGCCTAGCTGCGATTGGGCTTCAAAAACTGGGCTTGAAGACTACAATTGCTGAAAATGGGCTGCTCTCTTTGGGCTGAAATGAGCCAAAATCTTGTGAACTATTGGACTTTAAATGGCCTGACTAATGGGCCAAAGTGCTGCTGAGAGATGGGCTGAGTTTCCTTGGGCTGATGGGCCAACCAAGAGGCAACAAAAGCTGCCGATGGGCCTTTGGACTTCAAGGCCAATGTTGCTGAAATCTACGGCAGCTGGACTCCACGAGCTGAGTTGGGCCGAATGTTGGACTGGGGAAGCTCGAGCGTGAAGATGGAAGAAACGGAAGCAGCTTGCGTCTCTGTGGTGTCTCGGACGTGTGGAGGGAGAGATCTCTCGGTGGAGCTGGCCACGTGGATGAAGAGGGAGCAGCTTCAGTCTTCAATTCGGTAGAGAAGCAAAATCAAGATGGAGCAGCTTCGGCGTCGATGGTAGCTTGCGAGAAGACACGGAGCAGCAATCCATTGGACGGGTGGCGAGCTAGGAATTTCGGTGTTGCAGCTGGCGGAACACCGAAATTGTAGTGGTCCAAGACGAGGGGAGGGCTTCAATTGAGTGTTGACCGTGGGAGCTGCAAGCTTGGACGCGTGGCTGAAGAAGGCCTTCGCTGCGGTCGGAATTCGTTCAATGGACACACGAAGAAGCTGGTGGTCTTCGGTTGACTGAGGAGATGCGTGGATCAACGAGCTGTAGACGTGAAGACCGAAGAGATGGCCTGCTTCGGTGATGCCTCGGCGTCTTCATGCAGATGCGGGGGGACCGAAGCTCCGTGAAGTGGAGACACGGGACAGGATTTTCGTGCGTTGAAATGATGAAAACGTTGGCGAGGAGCTGCGGGGTTTTTGGGGCCGAGAGATGCAGAAGCTGAGGTCGGCAAATCAAGCTTGCCCGAGAGGATTTCAACGTGCGGATGAGGGGAGCCAGCTAAGAGGGAACAAAAATCAGAAATCTTAGCCAATACATTTAATGTTTTGGCCCCACAAGTCCACCATACACTCTTCTTTGTCCCCCCAATCAATTTCAAGCTTATCAACTCACAAATAAACAATTTTAAAGTCCAAAATTGCTGCCTCATCCAATCATACGAATTTCACCATTTGAACTTCAATTTCTCCAATAAATTCCCAAATTGAGTCCAATTTCGACGTAAAAATCCCAAATGATTTTCTATAAATCCCCGACACAACTACCATTCGAAAGTCAATTTCCCATTAATTTAGCCAATCTAAACTTCTGCCAAATTTCCACGACGTCTGAACCCAATTTCGTAAAATTTCCCGAATCTCCGAAAAATCTTCCGAGACTGAGTCGATGCTCCTAAAATTTATTGTGACATGGCCAAAACTTTAATTTCTGAAATCGGACTCGAATTGACAGTTAATTTTCATTCGGCGCGTTTTTAGCGTGACCTAAACTATCGGGTAGTTTTCAGAACTTTTTAAGGCAAATGACCCGTGGTCGATTTTCTTCAAGCCACTATGAACCCACTCGACTCAATGGCAACTCTTGATTGTCGTGAAAATCTCGATGATTCAATTACGGACACAGGGTACCAAAACAATAAGAAAATCAGTCTAGTGTTGGCCGACGAGAATTTTCTAATTCAGTGGTGTCACCCCCAATTAGTCACATATCTCTATCGATCCAAATATCTCGGTTTCAAATCGATTTTTAAGCGTCACCGTAGTGACCTCTAAAGATGGACACGGTCAAAGCGGGTCGATTGATCGAAGTTCTCGTCTAGTTATCTCGAGAGTCAATGAAATGCCCGATTTATTCAGTAGAAGACAGGGTTGAAAAATCTAGATGTCACAAATTGTGTCCTAGACAGTACCCAGAGCACGGCTATGGCCAAACAAAACCAATTCTCATTCCTCACATCAGCTGCTCTTTTGGTCATTATAGTTTCTGTTTCGGAAACGCTTTGTCGCCCTCTTGAAGTGGAACAGTTGTTAAAGCAACATGAGGAGTGGATGGCAATCCACGGGCGTGTCTACAAGGGCACGGTCGAAAAGGCAAAACGGTATGAGATATTTAAAGAGAACGTTAAGCGCATCAACGCCTTTAATAATGGTAAGGACGTGGGGTATAAAATGGCTGTGAATAAGTTCGCAGACCTAACCAATGAGGAGTTCCGCGCTTCCTACACCGGCTACAAGAGGAGGCCCACAAGGGTCCTGTCCTCTGGCGAAAAAAAACCGTTCAAGTATGCGAACTTCACCGCCATTCCAGCTGCCTTAGACTGGCGAACCAAGAAGGCTGTGACACCTGTTAAGGATCAAGGCAACTGTGGTGAGTGGAAAATAAAAACTTGTCCTGCGAAAATGTCAAAATTATCATGTCGTACCCAAGCTGTTGAAAAGAGGCAACAATTGTGCATATAGCAGCTAACAATATTATCTGTAATTCGCTGTTACATTCCTTTTACGCCCATCATACTACATGGGTACATATGTCTCTTTGTAATTCATTTTACTATCTCCTTTTGCAGGAAGTTGTTGGGCATTCTCGGCTGTGGCAGCTATGGAAGGGATTACCATGATCAAGAAGGGGAAGTTGGTGCCACTCTCGGTGCAAGAACTCGTGGATTGTGATGATAACGATGAAGGCCGCGGGGGCGGGATCGTGGACAGTGCCTTCAAGTTCATTGTAAGCAATGGTGGCCTCACGACTGAGGCGAACTATCCTTGCCAGGAAATTAAAGGGACCTGCAATACGGCCAAGACGGCAAACCCTGCAGCCTCAATAACTGGGTATCAGGATGTGCCGGCCAACAACGAGAAGGCCCTCTTGCAGGCCGTGGCAAACCAGCCAGTCTCGGTGCCAATTGAAGGGGGCGGGTTTGATTTCCAATTCTACTCAAGCGGCGTGTTCACAGGCCCATGTGGGACCGACATTGACCACGCGGTCACGGCGGTCGGGTATGGGAAGACCTCTGGCTCTGGCGGGACCAAGTATTGGCTGATGAAGAATTCGTGGGGCATCGGGTGGGGAGAGAAAGGGTACATGAGGATCCAGAAGGATGTGAGCTCTAAGGCTGGTCTCTGTGGTCTTGCCACGGAAGCTTCTTATCCAACTGCATGAAGAAAGAAGAAGATGAAAAAATAAATTATGAGTCTATATATGTGATAGTGGTTCTTGGGCTCTCTATATGTATGAAATGTAGTCTAGCGTCTCTGTAAAAGAAGCAAGTGTTAAGTAACAGTACGTCACTAGGGTTGGTGTGTCCTACAACTGAAACTGAATGTTGTAAGCAAAATTAGGGGCCTCCCAACTAAACTTGGTTCTAAGTGTTGGAATAAATGTGTGGGACAAGATAAAAGAACATAGTCCCGTGAATGATTGGAACAGTTTCGTCAGCGTAATTTTATAGTACTGAATTGTCCCAACAATAGGAATTTAGTTATTTCGAGCAATTTCGTCAGCGTCAACCATTCTGTCTTATGAGAGGCGTGGCCTGCACTAGCAAGGACAATTATTTGTAATTTTATTGTTTTCTACTCTTTTTATCCCTTTTTATCTTGGAGAGCAACCACATGTGAGGGCCAGCAAGCATGGCCGGTCAGAGCCGTCACCTTGCCCAAATTTGATTTGACTGAACTCAAATTACAATTATCCTCATGGATTTGAAGGTTTTCCAATTAATTGAAAGTCTGATCCAAATTGATCTGCATACTTATCGGGTGAAGCTTAAAACCGCTTAATCTGGATCAGGATTGAATTACACCAAGCTCTTATCCATGGTCAATATTCAGCTCGAAGCATGGGGATCTTCTTTCTTCGGACCAGACGTGTGCACCCCCTTGAGATTCATCAGCACTACCTCTGTGTTTTTATCCTAATGTGAACACCATCCACCTATCATCCTCCTCACTAGATATTCATTCTTATCATCAAGCAATAATATCTATGGCTCCTTCTTATGTTTTCACGCACCATCAACATTAAGTTTCAACCCTTGATGTCCTTTCCCCAATAATCAGCTTCTGAACTTATGTTTTCACGCACCATCAAAATTCCATAAACTCCTGTAAAATCAACTTAATTGCTTGTGAAGAATTTGGAATAGCTTGATTGTGTAATATGGTATTCCTATACCACTACATTCTAGTGCATATAAGGTGAAGAGCTTGCAATCTAAGCCCATTCTTTGTGCAATCCACCCTTGGTCATGGGACTGGTTTATCATCTCCTCTTGCGTTGTGAAGTTCCAAGCAGATGGTGACACCCCCATGAACTTTGTTTCCATAAAATCTGAATCAAGGGGCATAGGCCTGGTTTGGTTTGGTTTTGGGGGAATTTTTTGGGAAAATACATGAGCTAAAGAGGTTCTTTGAAATACAAATAGTGTTTAGTGAATTGTAATTTTAAAGTGTATTGAAAAATAACTTTGGCTTAAATGTTAATCGGTAAAAATTGCATTTGTAAAGGATTTATTACTAAATAAAAAAAGATTATTTTTTTAATTGGAATTTAGCCACTAACAACAAAATTTGGCCGCCGAACAGCCATATCTAGCCACCAAATGGCCTCGCCTCGCCTAAGGTCGCACAATCTAGGCAACGCCAGCCTGGGTTACACAATTTAGGCCAATAGTCACCTAGGTCACGCAACCCAAGTGTCGCCTTAGGTCCAACAGTGGTCGTTGGGGTTAGGTGACCCCTAGGCGGTGGTTGTTGGTTTGCACGACCCCTTAGTCGGTGGTCATCGGCCTCCAATTGGCCTTTTTGTGTGATGGTTTCAAGAAGATGCATAGTAACTAAGGGCCAAAACTTGCATTCCAAGAATGCAATTTCCCAAAGGACCTTTGAATGCACTTTGAGCTAAAGGTCTTTAGAGCTGTTTGGAGATATAATTGTATTTTCTCAAAGTTGAGCAAAAGCATAAGCCAAATGCATTTGCATTTGGCCAAGGGACTTTAGAGTCCCAAAGCCTATTGTAAATATTGAACCAAACGGGCCGTATTCTATAACTATTCTATAACTAGATGGATTGAAGTTTCTTTTTGAATTTCCACATAAATGATTTGGGACTTGTGGGATCCAAAGGTAATTATCAAACCCAATTGATTGTCCCCCACTTGATAAAGATTTCCAATTTGAGTATTTCTCTAGGGTTCATGATTGCCCTCCACAATTGAGATGCTGATGCCTTAACCTCGTGGTTTCAAAAACTGTATCTCCTGAAATATTTTCCCTCACTTGCCTCTATCTTATATCAGTCCCTAACTGAGTTTGAGGACGGAAATGTTGTTGAAATCGTTGTTTTGTCTAAAACCTAATTCGCCGCTTTTCTTATTGCGTCATAAAAAAACCCCAACATTTAGGTTTGGAAAGCCTCTATGTTGTTGTTTATGCTACCATGATCATCATCCTCCTCACTTAATTTTCATTATCACTATCATCGTTAGTGTTAGATTATTTTACATGGTCTAAGCTCTCAAAAGTTGACTTATCTCTGGCAGAATAAGAAGCGAATTGCTCAGGAGTATAGGTTGAATCACCACAATGGATGAAACCACAACTCAGTAATGGTTTGAATATGATCACAAGGAAAATACTCTTTTGCCACAATGCAAATGTCAATTACCTTCTCAATGCAACAATGGAAGCCTTAATATAATGAGTTCTGTTTTTTCGCATCATCTTTTTAGAGAACTTATTCCTCTTGTAGATAGCAGATCATCAAAAGTTCAACTTCCAATAACGAGAATGAGATGGCAGGAAATTAAAAATGAGATGGTGGGAAGTTAAAAAAGATACTGCTCCCACCTCTGCCCATCAGGGGCGAAAACTGCTCAAATATGATAGTTAGCACCATCTTCCACCACTCCAATTTTGCAGATCAGACCCCACCAATCACGCGACTTCTTCATCTTTCACGGGCCAAACCACCTTCACCCGTGCTTGGATCTTTATTTCCTTCGTATACGCCACTTATATCAAGCACGAGACACTTTCCGACCACCATTCATTGCTGCCGTGGATTGTCGTGCCAATGGAGTTGTCCGGTTCAATCTGTTAAAGATAGTGAATTGAAGACAGCATCTGTGGCATTGCATAAGGAAAAAGAAGCTGAAAAAGAAGTTCGTGACTGCTGATGCTGTGCTCGTGATGACTGATGCTATGCTCGTGGCTATAAGGAGGAAGCATTGAAGATAGTGAGAAGCATTGAAGATAGGGAATCCAAGACGGACATGAAGAGAGAGTCTGTTTCTTTTCATCACACGTGTTTGTAGAGCTTGAAGACTTCAAAAGTAAACACACATGTTCTAATACATTACGTGGCACCCCTCGACGGCCCCCGATCCGATTACGGTCGCCACAGTTCGCTTACCTTTCACTTTCCTTATTAACATATCACTCTGATACCATTTCAATTGCAGCGGGTCCATACAAGCTGGGGGTTTACATCTTTTAGATCGGTCCCTTGCGCAATTTAAAAACGGAAGCACATCCAACAAACTCCCTTCCCTATGTTCAGAAATCGATGCACACTAACTAAACATTTTATATAAGTCAAAGCCGTACACTTTTATTTACATAATTTGATGGACATCATTAGTCGATACATCAAAATGCCATAGTCTTTCTATACTTGGCTATATTTCAAAAGATGACCGACATCTTCTCCAACAGTTGAATACTTAAAGTCCATCGATCAGTGTCGGCATCCAAAAGTTCCTTCCTTTGCTATCCTTCTCCTCACGGTCATATCCAACCGTTCAAACCATCTACTAATCTGAAATGTTATCCCCAAAAGGGGTGAGTACAACCACTCGGCAGATAGGGAAATCCAATAACAACTCAATGCATCAGGCAAATCGTACATGCATTGCAGGCATTACTTACCTTGAAGCCATGCGCATATTATCATGCATCATCATATCAATTTATAACACATACATGTGTATCATCATCGTATCATACATGTCATCATCATCATCATGACATCATTTCATCACACATGTCATCATTATCATGGCATCATTTCATCACACATGTCATCATCATCATGACATCATCACATTACACATGTCATATCATATATCATCATCATTATCACCACCATGCATATCATCATGCATATCATCATGGGTGATCATCATTATTTCACATCACATATCATCATCATCATCATCATCATCATGCATATCATCATGCATATCATCGTCATCATCATCATGCATATCATCAGGCATATCATTGTCATCATCATCATGCATATCATCATGCATATCATATCATGGTTTAATTTCCACTTTTAGCTTTCAATTTGATCACCACATCACCCATTTCTCAAATCATCAATTTCATCATCCCCTCGGGCAAAAACCTCCGAGGCTTCCGGCATTCAGCCTCCCAGGCCACCGAGCATCTGGCCCCCCACATTCCAGGCATCTCGTATCTCAACTAGCATCACGAGGCATTCCCTTCGGGCAGAAACCTCCGACAGGGCTCCCGGCATTTACACTCCCTGGCCGGGCATCCCGCATCCCAATCCTGGCATCACGAGGTATTCCTTTCGGGCAAAGACCTCCGACAAGGCTTCCGGAATTATGTACCGACATACCACCAGGCCTCACCTGGAATTACGTACCGTATACCACCGGGCATCCCGACACTCCCGGGGAATCTCCAGAATTACACCACTAGGCCACCGAGCATCATCATCCACCACAACCACTTCCTCACTTATCATTATCCACATTTACCATTATTTTGATCTCAATTTAACATGGCACATGTCGTGAAATCAAATAAGTCATACTTGACATAGCATTCACACATGCATCACAATTCAATGTCATACATACACCAATATCTCATCGTACATGCGACAATGTATAATTATTTATTAATAAATCCAATGGAATTTATGGCCGGAAAATAATCCATTTTATTTTTATTTCTTTTTATTTATTATTATTATTAAATAAATATTAAATTCAATATCTATAAATTCCCAAAATTATAAAAATTCAAGCAATTACAAACCAATAGAATTACATGCAAAATTCATGGCCAAATCTAATTTCACAAAATTTCACAATTTCCACAAAACAGCCCATAATATTCGGATAAAACCAGAAGGCACAGTTTCCAAAGAAATTCAATTAAAATATCCATACAGTCTCCAAAAATTACGAAAGTTTACAGAGTGATAGCCAAGACATTTTCATACAAATTTCATGCAGAACTCCAAACCAGATTATTTCTATATTATTTTATACAACCTCACGAAGCTTCTGGACCCATTACCGCATCGTCCAGTGCATCCATCTCCGAAATATGAAGTTTTAACGTACCTATTCTCTTTCGTTTTCTCTGAAATTTAGATATGTTATGCATAAAGGTATCATTTACAAGTTTCATGAAGAGATCTAGGTCAAATAACCAGATTATAGTCATCATTTAGGTCCTTGAAGTCTCGGGTGTCTCGGAATACATCACCAGAATCATCGTCTTCAAGATCTAGTCGATTTACCAAGCTATACTTGTTCTTTTCACTTCAAATTTTAGTATGTTGTATTTAAAGATGTTCCCTACAACTTTCATGAAGAAATCTAAGTGATATTCTCAACAAAAACCAACATGCAACCATGAATCCAGCAAGAGGTCAGTAAAACATTTCCAGATCTGGGGTCTCCGTAAGATGAGACTTTAACCCCTCAAACCTCCATCATTTCCCACGAAATTTTAGTATGTTGTAGTACAAGATGTTAGATAGAACTTTCATGCAGACATCGAAGCCAAAATATGACTCCAAACACACATGCAAGCTCAAACAAGTTACTGACTCACACGATCCGAGCAAGAACAGTCACACCACTCACACACAACTCATCCATGCTTCGGTTTTTCCCATCTAACGACTAAAATTTCAACATGCAAAAAACATAAAAGCATGCAAGAGAAGCTAGAGGACTCCCACTTGCCTCTAGACCACACGAACGGCGGCACACCGGCGACGATCACGGCGGATGGACGGCGGTGGCTCCTTCCTCTCTTGGCCTCCCTCTCTCGGCCACACCCTCTTCCTCTCTCTCTCGCACGGTTCTCTCTTTCTCTCCCTTTCTCTCTTTGCCGAATGGCTAACCAGCCATTCTCTCTCCTTTCCTTCCCCTCTTTGCATGGGGGACAAGTGTTCTCATGAGGAGAACAAGTGGCAAAAAGGAGAGAACAAGTGTTGGAGGACATGCAAGGTTAATGGGCCTTCTTCTAGGGCCTATCTTGGGCCAGCAAATGGGCTGGTCGACAGCCCCTCCTTGGCTCCAATGGGCCGACCATTTGGCCCTCCAAAATCCATACTCTTGGGCCTAAGGCCCAACCTAATTAAACCCACAATTTCCCTTTCAATTATTCATCTTTAATTCTTTCTTTTAAGAATTTAATTACTAAATTCCACATGGCCAAAATCTTGAAATCATAATTCCATAAATTCCAATTTATAAAACACATGGCCAATGATAGGATTTTCTTTCCTATCACATAATTATCCCTCAAAAGCTTGGCCATATATCTTATTGCAAATTATTGATTAAATGGCCATAACTTGATGGTACTTCCATCACCTGTTCATAGAATTTAATATAGCTAGAGGTCGTTAAGAATTTTGGGATGCCACACATTAAGGTGGTTATTCTATTAGTTATAAAACCAAAATTGTTAAGCCGGTGTTGAGTCCGTTCATTTTTTGATCGTCTTCTTCCTCAAGTCTCTTGCAAGGTACTCTATTTTTTCAGTGCATGTAGATCGGATACAGAGTATAGCATAGAAAGAGAGAGACGAATAGGGTAATTTTAGAGCAGAAGTAAAAGCTCTCAGTTGAATATATGCTTTGCTCTTTGATTCAAGAAATACATAAATCTTTCTTCTACATCTTGTGTTTTTTTGTTCTTCGTTTCTTCACATGGTATCAAAGCCTTCCTGAGAGCTCTAGCTTCCTCTACTATACTGCTCGAAGTCTTATAGAGTCCGTGTGATCCAGACGACAAAAAGAAGATCAAGAGCAAAATCTGGTTTCTATTTGATAATAATCGAGAAAGCATATCTTCAAAAGTTTCTAGAAATACAGAATGGCAGCAAGGATACAAAACTATCTATTTCCGATCCATGTCAATATAGCCAACTTTGTTACAATAAAATTAGTTGAAGATAATTTCCTACTTTGGCAAGCACAGTTTCACGGGTTCTTGTGAAATCAGGATCTCTTTGGATTCATCAATGGTGAAACACCACCACTAGCTCAAATGATGCAGGTCGAGATTGAAGGTAATGAAACAGAAGTGGTGAATGCTGATCATAGAGATTGAATGAAGACTGATTAGTTAATCTCATCTTGGATAAAGTGGAGCGGTGTCTGAGAACATTTTAAGCTTGATCATCGAGCTAGAGACATCATATGAGGTATGGCAGACTCTTCTTAATCGTTTCACACAATAGTCAGTGGCAAAAGAATTTGAACTAAGGGGAAAACTACAAGCATGTCAGAAAAGAGATAGAACATTGAATGTTTATCTTCAAGAGTTTAAGTCCATTTGTGATCAACTTAATGCCATTGGAAAACTTGTTGATGAGATAACCAAGATGTTTGGTGTTCTCAAGGGATTAGGTTCAGAATATGAAAGTTTCAGAACAACAATGTATTGCTTAAAACCTCAACCAGATTATGATGAGGTTATCTCTCAGCTCGAGAGATTTGAAAATAGGTTAAGACATATTCTGTGAACCAATATAATCCTAATCTAGCCTAATATGGCCTAAGAAAGTCTGCTGGAATTGTGCAAAACTCTAACTTCAAAAATCAAAGAGGAAATATTCGAGGAGTATATAGCTATGGCAGGGGACATACAATGAATATTAGAGATCGTGGTAATGACTATGTTGAGATAGGAAGAAATCAACATTACAGGATGAATAACCTGAATCTAAATCAAGAAGATCAGGTTAACAACTTGTCACACAACTGGTCTAACTATGGATAGGGGTTCAGACCATATGTAAATCCTTCTCAAAAGTATCAAGCCACTAAGTCATATCCACCATAAAGTGCAGCATCTGATCAGAATATGCAAAATGTGAAAATAGTAAATAATAGCCCATTAGAATGCCAAATCTGTAAAATACCAAGACATACAGCACTTCAATGTTGGTATCGCTTTAATAATTCATATCAAGCAGATGAAATACCAAGTGCACTAGCAGCAATGCACATTAAAGACTCTCATGGCACTGAATGGTATCCAGATACAAGAGCCTCAGCTCATATCACTGCATACCCTAGTATGCTTCAATACTGTTCTTTATATAGTGGGACTAATACTGTTATGATAGGAGATGGTTCTTGTTTATCAATCTCCTGTGTTGGTGATGGCTTATTGCATACAAAAACTAGCTCTTTACCACTAAATGATGTATTGATAGTCCCTGAAATAAAGAAATATCTACTTTTTGTTTCAAAGTTAACAGATGATTATCCCTTTTCTTTTATTTTTTTACAAACATGGGGTATATCTGAAGGACAACTGGAACAATACAACAGTGAGGCTAGGAAGGAAAGTCAAGGGACTGTATCAAGTTGACCCTAAAGTCACAAAAGTTTTCTTCACTCAAATTCAAAAAGAAGTAGGAGAAGACTTGTGGCATTAGAGGTTGGCACATACCAATTTAAAAACAGTGAAGTATTTGCAGAGTCAGCACATAATTCAATGTAATTCAAGAACCCAAAGCATATGTAGTAGTTGCCAGATTGCTAAGAGTTCAGCTTTACCCTTTCCTATGTCAAACTATGCATCTAATACTTCCCTAGAAAAGATACATTGTGATGTTTGGGGACCCTCACTAGTTCAGTCTTTTCAAAAATTTCGATACTATATCATTTTTGTGGATAATTTCTCTCGATACAGTTGGCTGTATCCAATGAAACAAAAGTCAGAATTTTATGACATCTTTGTCATGTTTCAAAAGCAAGTCGAGAATAAGTTTGATCATAAGATCAAAATCTTTTAGTGTGATGGAGGAGGTGAGTTCACCAGCAACAAAGTTCAAAATTATCTACAACAATGTGGAATTAAACAAAACATGTCATGTCCTTATACATCAAAACAGAATGGACTATCTGAAAGAAAACATCAACATGTGGTCGAGTTAGGACTAGCAATGCTATATCATGCCAAAGTACCCTTAAAATACTGGGTAGATGCTTTCATGATAGCAAATTACACCATTAATATGCTTCCTACTTCAAAGCTCCATATGAATTCACCCTACAGTAAATTGTACCAACAAAACCAAGCTATACACATTTAAGGGTCTTTGGATGTGCTTGTTATCCTTGCCTTAGACCATATGCACAACATAAGCTTGATCCAAGATCTCTTATATGCATATTTTTGGGATATAGTGAAAGACATAAAGGATATCAATGCCTTCTACCCACTAATGGACATGTCTATGTAAGTCATCATGTGGTATTTGATGAATCAATTTTTCCTTTCACCAATCGACTACCAACTAAGTATCATCAAGGTACAGACTTGTACAAACAATGGATAAATGGAGTAACCTTTCTAGACTCTATAACTACAGAACAAGTTCAGCCTAAGTCCAATGAACATATGGGACATCTACAAGATACTAGATTGATACAGAATATCCACACTCATGCATTAGATTATGCTGAATTACCACAAATGCATACTAAGGAACCAGTATGTTCTATGCTTGCACTGCCAGAGATCAATACTGATCAAGCACAAAGCAGTTCTCCAAACAACACACAAGGTATATTGTCTGTTCATCCTATGCAAACCAGATTAAAATTCGGAATAGTCAAACCTAATCCTAAATATGCATGCTTGGCTGAATATAGAGTTCCTCTCGAACCAAAAATAGTCAAATCTGCACTGGCAGACAAAGGGTGGTATCAAGCAATGCAAGATGAAATGGATGCCTTATACACAAACTAGACATGGGAATAAGTGCCTCGAACTGATCACATGAATGTCATAGGGTGCAAGTGGCTGTTTAAAACTAAACCTACTTTAGATGGTCAGCTTGACAGACTCAAAGCAAGACTAGTAGCTAAAGGGTTTCATCAAGAAGAAGGTATTGATTTCACAGAGACCTTCAATCCTGTCATTAAACATGCTACTATTCAAATTGTTCTTTTTGTGGCAATGACAAAGCATTGGCCAATCCATCAGCTTGATGTTAAGAATGCTTTTCTACATGGCACTTTGAATGAAACAGTGTATATGCAACAGCCACCAGGTCTTATACATCCTCAAAAGCCTCATCATGTATGTCTACTTAAGAAATCCTTGTATGGTCTTCGTCAAGCACCATGAGCCTGGTTTGATAAATTCAGTAACTTCCTCCTTGAGAATGGGTTCTCTTGCAGCACCACTAATCCCTCATTATTTGTGTTTCATCATGGCTCAGACACTATACTGTTATTGCTCTATGTAGATGATATGGTACTCACTGGTAGCTCAGCTCACTTACTTTCCCACTTGACTCATCTACTGAGCCTTCAATTTCATATGAAGGATCTTGGTCTTTTGCATTACTTTCTAGGAATTGAGGCTAAACAAACTTCACAAGACTTATTTCTTTCTCAGACCAAATATGCTCTTGATCTACTTATTTGAGCTAATATGAAAAACTGCAAACCTATTTCTACTCCTCTCTCATTACGGTCTACAGCCATGACAACTGATGACACATTATTGCAGCATCCTCTTGAGTATCGAAGTCTTGTGGGTGGACTTCAGTATCTCACTATAACTCGTCCAGATATTGCTTATGCCACTAATCTTCTCTGTAAAAAGATGCAGCAGCCCACAGTAGGTGATTTTCACAAGCTCAAAAGGGTTCTTTGATATGTGAAAGGCACCGTTGCTCTTGGACTAACCATTCATTCCAACAACTTCATGCATTTGTATGGTTTTGCTGACGCTGATTGGGCAAGGTGTAGTATTACCAAGCGATCTACCACTGGTTTTTGTACATACCTTGGCTCCAACCTCATTTCTTGGTCAGCAAAATGACAATCTACAGTCTCTCATTCCTCAACAGGGGCTGAATATCGAGCTTTAGCCTCAGCTAGAACTAATCTTACATGGGTCAGTTTTGTACTTCGAGACATTGGCATCGGTTTATCTGCTCCAACATCTCTCTTTTGTGACAACAAGTTAGCTATTGTTTTCTCACTTAACCCTGTTTTACATGCTCGCACAAAGCATATTGAAATAGACTTTCATTTTGTTCGTGAAAAGGTTGCTTCCAGATCCTTAATTGACTCTTATACTCCCAGTACTTGCCAAATTGCAGACATCTTTACAAAATGTTTACCTCGCTTCTTACATTTTACTCTTCGCACCAAATTGGGCTTGGGGTGTTTACCCACTCCCAATTTGCGGGGGGATGTTAAAGATAGTGAATTGAAGACAGCATTTGTGGCAATGCATAAGGAAAAAGAAGCTGAAAAAGAAGTTCGTGACTGCTGATGCTGTGCTCATGATGACTAATGCTATGCTCGTGGCTATAAGGAAGAAGCATTGAAGATAATGAGAAGCATTGAAGATAGTGAATCCAAGACCGACATGAAGAGAGAGTCTATTTCTTTTTCATCACACGTGTTTGTAGAGCTTGAAGACTTCAAAAGTAAACACGCGTGTTCTAATACATTAGGGCGGTTATTCTGTTAGATATAAAATTGAAGTTGTTAAGCCGGTGTTGAGTCTGTTCATTTTTTGATCGTCTTCTTCCTCAAGTCTCTTGTAAGGTAGTCTGTTTTTTCAGTGTGTGTAGATCGAATACATAGTATAGCATAGAAAGAGAGAGACGAAGAGGATAATTGTAGAGCAGAAGTAAAAGCTCTCAGTTGAATGTATGCTTTGCTCTTTGATTCAAGAAATACAGAAATCTTTCTTCTACATCTTGTGTTTTTTTGTTCTTCGTTTCTTCACACGATCAAGTCCATTCGGGTTTTGTTGTTCCTGAACCTCTGGAGTTGTAAGATTGCCTCCACCGCGCGTGGTTGACACTGACTTGCCACATCACCGCCAGGCAGTTTCTTCTCCAAGTGAGATTTGGAGCTGATCGAGTGCACGAATTTTCCTCTCTGATGTATATCTTCTGGATTTGTGAGTTAACTTGAACCTAGGCATAAGCAAGCTGAGTTATTGCACTTGCTGTTTGAAGCCAAATCATCGCCGTCACTGAACTGTAGAACGGCGGCTGCCTCATGGTTGCCATCGCTGATCACAAGCCTCCACCCTATACCATGTCATCGAGTCGTTGATCTAATGCGTCATCAGTCAGGTATAAATTGTAGCTTATTTCCGAGCAGGTTTTTGATAGCAACCGATTGTGAGGTTTGCATACTGGAATAGAAGAGGAGCTAAACCCAATTGGTGTCGAATTAGTAATGCTTGATCTTAAGTGGATTGCATGCCTATTGCAAGCACAGAACTGGGCAGAATTAATGTCAAATTCTTGCTGGCCAGATTTAAATTGTAGTTTGATTGGATTATGCATCGTGAATTTTGAGCTTATTTCAGCCTACTGGCGTTATTAGGTAACATATGCGGGTGAACACTTGATCGAACCTGAACTTGGAACATTGGAATTAAATATTACTATTTTTTCTGTCCATGTTGGGATTTTTATGAACAGCTTTGTTAGCATAATACTTTTTAGGATATGGTGAGATTAGCAGTTTGTTGTAAGCCACAAATTCGCGAAAGAGTGAGCCCCATAATATTTTATAATTATTTGTTATTTAGTTTTTTTATGGTTTAGAATAGACTATTATTTTCACATAGATTAAAGATTGTTACCAAATTATTTCTCTTTTATAAATATACATTTTCCTAGGATACTTTAGATCTTGTCGTCACATTTAATATCACATTTGCATTGCACATAATTGCTTTTCATTAAGAGTCATTCATGCCATGTCGATGTTATAGACATTCATAATACTCATGATTTGCATGCTAGAAGAATGTTTAATATAATTTGAAAGTCCAACTCAAAAATTAGGTCATATGTACATAAATAGCATGTAAACCGATGTCGGAGTGGGTGGATGCACATATGAAATAAGCGAAACTTGGTTCTAATATCATGTTAAGCTTAAGCTGTTAGATGGAGGAAACCACATGTGTATAAAAAGCATATAGACCAAATTGCAAAGGCTATCAAAGGATGACCAAAGCTGGTAGGTGGTGGAAGAATTTTTAAGAGGCTGGAATGATTAACTTTAGTGGATGATCAAGGCCGCCAAAGGCAAGGAGTTGGTGGCAAGACTTCTCAAGGTAACTTTCTTAGCAATCTCAAATTGCATTTGGATGGAATGTAATCATAGAAATCTCCAAAACAAATCAAATGATGTCTGCATCATCGTGGCTAAAATTCATAAACTTGTCATAGGGCAAGCTTCATATTTCAAAAATTTAAGACCTTCCTAGATAAATGTAATATTGACTAGCATATAGAGACTTCCTCACCCCATTTTCACATTCTTAGTTATCTATGTAATCTTGGGGAATGCCCTTAAACTTTTATACCTCGTCTTATAAATGATACTTACATTTCAAATCAAGAAAAAGAAAACCACATTGTCAAGCGAAGTTTTGGTAAAATATTTCAATGACCATTGATTTGGATTTCTGCACATAGGAAATTGAATCAGGAATGTTTACATATCTTGAAAAATTCATATCTGGATATATATGGGTGTCCTTATTTAGACACATTTCGTACATCTTTGCATATTATAAGAGGATTGGGCATTATCTTTGCATAATCACTCATGACATGTCAGAATAATTAGAATTTTCCATAAATAATTGTTTTAGTGCAAATCTTGGATTTTTCATTTGCACTATGATTTAATTGTCAAATTTACACATTTACTTTCATAAATCACATGTCATTTAATGAAAAATATAAATAGTCAGATCTCGCGTCTTGGTAACTCTAGATCATATCTTCATTGAAGAATTCACAAAAATTTTGGGGATGCATTTAGGAAATTTTAGATTTGTTTGCACATTTTCTTGATACATATATGATTAGCTCTCTAGGGACTGCATTTCATTATAGATCACATTACGTCAAATGAGCGGGGGAAGGTGCGGGGAGAGAGAGTCCAAAACTGATCTCGAGAGTCAAAATCAGCTTAAAGCCCTTTTTCTAATTTTCAAGTCGGATTGCATAAGAGAAATTCATGATCTTGCTTATGTCTGCGTTCCTAATTTCTAAATACGAAGAATGCAATGAAGAGCAGGACTGCGAGACCAATTTGGATCATTTTGCTTATAGGTCAAAATCCGATATTAATAGCCAACTCAATGCGAAATTTTCGAGGAATGCGGAAGGGATTTTTGGAGTAAAAAACTTTAGTATCAACAAAGGACCAAACAATTTGTGGCATTAGTCAAACTTATTGCAACTATTATTTTCTTCGAGATAATAGATCTAATTTTTCATCACGAAAACTGTCTTCATGTGTGGCACCCCCGGTTGGCTTGAAGTCGCCACAGGTACCTATTACTCGATCTCCTACAACTTCACAGACTAATACCTTTTAACTAGAGAGTTTTTTTTTTTTTTGAGTATATATATATATATAGGTCCCAACGCAGTTCATCAGCAGAAGCATAAACGTATCTCACCAATCCTCCCTTCAATAACAATAATGCAATGCACACGAACTATGCTCCAAATGAAAAGACAAAGCCGAGTCACTTTTATTTATATTTTCAAGATGGATATTTCAGGTTGGTACAGCAAAAAGGCCAAGATTTTAACTATACTTGGCTATACTCAAAAGAGAACTCGACCCTACATTGAACATTTACAACCCTCCATCAACAAGCGTCGGCTATCCCCAAAAAGTGTCAACTCCCACCAGTCATATGTGCCATCACACCCAACCCAATACATCAGGCGGCGGCGGCGGTAGCAACCCTAGCATCACTCCATCGTGCCAAATGTGGACAAACAAAAACTCATGGATAACCGGCCCATTAGCAAGACCCACATCGTACATCACCAAGACATAGACTTGGACAAACACTAAACTAGGGGCACTAACACATATGTGCTCCGTGCACTCCATATCAACATCAGTAGGTATGCCATAGTAGGTACCACGCATGATTGGTGAAAGAGGTATCTTTCTAATCTGAAATGTTAATCCCCAAAGGGGTGAGTACAACCATTCAGCAGTAAAAATCCGCCAAACTATACAATGCGTCAAACAGAACAATTAAGGTATCAAGAATAAAACACATACCATTCATGCATTCAAGCATACCTCACCTTACAGCCATGCATGTCATCATGCAACGTGCATAAATCACCATGCACTTGTACTTATATCATCGAGCAGCCATGCATATCATCATGCAACATGCATATACCACAATGATTCATATCATCCATGCATAAATCCATGTGCATGATTCAATCCTCGATCTTTATCTTTCAATTAGATCACATCATTTTTCTTTCCAAGGACCAATGTTTGCATGCCACAATTTATCGCTCGCATCCCACCTGGCATCACGAGGAATCTCTAGCACACACCTCAAGGCATCCGACACACACACTTCGGGCATCTCATACCCCAACTAGCATCACGAGGTATCCCCCTGGCACACACCTCCGGGGCTTCCAGCATACACCTCCGGGCATCTCGAAACTCCCAAGGACATCCGGCACACACACTCCGGGCATCTGGAAACTCCCGAGGCATTATCGGCTCACACCTCCGACGGTCTTGTTATTATCTGAATTTATATTTACACATGTATTTCAATTTCAACATAGCATTTAATGCATCAATATCAAGAGTCTCATCCAGCTTTTTGATGCCATACCACATGCCATATGTCATCACATATACAGAAAAATCAACCGCTCAAAGCATTACATCACATCAAAAAATTCATTTATTTTTTAAAACACATCATCAATTCATTTAAATATCGAAATGAACTCCACAAATTCGGAAATTTTGATATGTTATATACAAGTCCTAAAGGTAAATATCTCATGAAGAAATCGAAACCCAAATTGTTCTGGATTACTAGATATAGATGATTAATTCCCTCTGTTCTCGGTGTCGTTTTTCCATATTATCTTCTTTCAAAGAAAACTCATTTCACCGACCTACATATGTCCGTTTCTTATAAATGTTCAGTATGTTATACCTCATAATATTACCTACAACTTTCATTAATGACACACAATCAAATTTTAATTGGATGATTTTATAAAAATCACAGAATCATACTAGGTCGAGGTAGCATTTTCCCAGATCCAGTTTCTTCAAGAAGTACACTACAACTTTCATTAAGAAATAAAAGATATTTTTGCAAGAAAGTTACTTTACAGACCACGAAATCACTAAAGGTCAGCACAACACATTCCAGATCTAATTTCTCCAAAGGAAAATCGTTTCGCCAGGCAATCTTTGTCCGTTTTATCTCAAATTTTAGTATGTTACTTCTTAAGATGCTCTCTACAACTTTCATTAAGAGATCGAAGCAAGATTCCAACTAAAATGTCACATGTAGCTCACAAACTCTTGAAGGGTCGGACTGATTTCTCCAGAAAACAGCATGCTAGGCCAAGAAATTTCTCCCCAAAGCTTCGACCTTTCATCACTTCCACCACAACTGAAGTTCACCATATTCTACACACACATCATAGCAAGCAAAGGGTAGGTTTTAGGACTCTACTTGCCTCAAATCCGAGCACAAACACAGCGACAAACGATGGGCAAGGCGGCGAACGAACGGTGGCGAACGGACTAATATTGCTAGTACAAGTACCTAGAGGGGGGTGAATAGGTATCTTAGATTATTCTTGATAATTGCGCAATACTTAGATGATTTGCAACAAATGATAATCAACGTAAGACTTAGTAAAGGAAAGAGAGAATTGAACACGCGATTTATAGTGGTTCGGCTTGATTTAAGCCTACGTCCACTCTTCTGCACTGACAGCCAATTGGCTAGATTCCACTATGAACAAAGAGATGTTACAGTGTTGATCTTCCTTGATTTCTAGGTGTAGATGATCTACCACACTCGCTCAACATATCACCAAGTATAGACACTCTGTGTATACAATTTCGCTTAGACTGTATCGACTAATAATCAAGGTGCTTCAGACTCTGGAATTTCTCTATCGATCACGCTCCTTAAACAACGAGAACGTCTTCCTTTTTATACTCCTTTATGCCATCATACCATTGGCACTTACCAAAGGAATTCCTCCAATCTACCCGTTGGGCGGAATCAATCAAGGAGATCGTTCGAGATATAAAAGGAACCTGACGATAGCCCATCAATCCTGTTCGCCCATACAATCAGGATCTTGGTTTCCAAGAATAGAACATTCCAAGAATATTTCGTCGACTACCGGATCTTCAATTGATCTAGATAGAAGTAAAAGAATCCGATATATACTTATCCAACCAAAGAGATCTTCTCCAGAGGATAGGATTAAATCCTTAACCATAAACCTCGGCTCTGGATTTCCTTCGTCACTGGATCAGAAAGACTGTCAATGAGAATAGTCTTGAGTCTTGAGACTTGAGTCTTGAGTCTTGAGTATTGAGTCTGGTGATCAGCAAGTCTTCAAACTTTAAAACAGACGGTCTGCAAATATCCAGACTAGACTGATAGAAACGTTTTGTCAGCTTCAAAATATTCTGGAAAGATTTCTCCAACAATCTCCCCCTTTTTGATGGTGACAAAACTTTCCGGTAGATTTGAACAACTTTGACCTGCAAAAACATTTCTCAAGCAATATGGCTATCTCATAAAGATTAATAAAACAACCAGACTCTGCATCCACAGAAAATTGGTTAGTCTTTCATGAGTAATACCATATGCAAACATTTAAGCATCAGAGTCAAGTCTACTGCAGTCATATTCAATTCACACCCAAGTTCACTCAAGTCATACTCAAAAAATAGACACATTCAACCACAAATAAAAATCAAAGTTCAAGTTCAGTTTAAAGTTTGTTCAAATTTGCACTTCTCCCCCTTTTTGTCAGCATAAAAAAGGTGAGAAAAGTGTCAGGTCTGCTTGGGAATGCGCACGATCTGGAAATCTCCCATTGACTGGACTATGCCTTCTAGCCTCTTCAAGTCCTCCCTTAGCTGAGCTACCTCCTGTCCTTTGGCATTGGCTTGCAGTTGTAGAGCGAGGTCTTTCAGTTTGTCTTCCAGGGTAACTGAAGATTCTTGTCCAGCTTTCTTCATGGTTTGAATTTCACAGTCCAGAGCATAGATTTGACCACGCATTTCCAGAAGAACATCCATAATACGACGAAAATCTGCAGAATTGTCCGTCTGTGTACTTGCATTTGCTTTCTCTGATGGAGTGAATGCAGATGATGGCGCTTCTGTATAGTCTTGCAAATTTGGTGTTGACGTATCGTGTCCTTCTTCAGGCAATTGGGAAACCTGAACTTCTTCTGGGTCTGCTGGAGATCGTCTTAGACCTTCACTATTGGCAGCATAAGGTGTGGACCTTTCTTGCTCGCCAACTCCCCTTGTCTCTAGGACATCAAAAAGGGAAGAGTGATGATCATGCTCTTCTTGATTCTCCTTTTCTCCAGATTCGGTCTCCTTCTCTCCAGATTCAGTCTCCTTCTCTCCAGATTCGGCTGCAGACTTTTCTTTTTCTTCTTCGCCTTCTTCTTCAGCTTCTTTCTCCTTCTCTCTCTGCTCTGCTTCTTTTCTGAGCTTGGCTTGCTCCTCTTCTTCTCTCTGTTTCTTCTGAAGTTCTGTAGATTGAGGTACAGAACGTCTGGTTCTTATCAGAGTAGTGATTGTGAGATCTTCCTTCTCATCTTCATCCTCTAAGATGAGGGTTCTCTTCTTTTTGGAGGGGGCACCAATGGTCTCGTTTCCTTTTCTCTTTGAAGTAGACGGAACTGGAGTCTTCACTCTGAATTTCTCCATTGCCTTGGAAAGTTCTTTCAGACGCATCTTCGTTAACATCTTTAAACCTACCACCATCTTATCGCACGGTCGAACACAAAATGTGTGTGGCGGTTCAATATTCATGTGTCTGAAGATCTTGGTCACCAGACCTAGATAAGGCAATTGTCCCTTGTCCTTCGACATTGCTCTGTACATGTGAAAGAGAATAGTGTGAGGGAGAGAGAACTTCTTCCCTGAGTTGATTGCGTACATCAATTTGGCTTCGGAATTAGACACACCAGTCTTTGATGTAGACTTGGGCCTGATGCAATTGATAACAATTTTGTGCAGCACAATATTGATGGCACGCATCCTTGAATAGATGATTTTTCCCTCGATATCTCTATCTTCGACAAGGTCCATTGAGGCACGAGCAACTGAGACTTTGACTGGTTGATAACGTCCTCGTTCAACTCCAATTATGTCTGCCAACATGTCCACATCTATCACATAATCCTGATCTCGAACACTGAATGATATTCTATTCGCATCTAAAAAGCTGAGATTCGAATAGAAATATGCAGTCAGTTGTGCATAACCATCCATGGTATCAGTGCAAAAACGTTCCAGTTGAAGCAGGCTGAACTTCTCCCTTAAGTTCACATTAACAGCATCCAAGAAATCGAAATCGACACTCCTAGGGTTTATCACCCCTCGTTTCAGCAGTCTGAAGAACAAATTCTCATGTTCCTTCGATTTAAATAACTCCATCCTCTTTCCCTTCACCTTCGCAGCAACACCCATTCTAGGTTGAAAATCACTGAACATTTTATCATCATCGTTCCCATCAGTCATATTTGGTCCCGACATATGAGGGTCACTGGGAATATTCGCAAGTGCTTCCTCTGCTTTACCTTTGGGAGCAATTCCCAAATCCTCCATTCTTTTCAGAAAGATATACTCATTCCCATAATTCTTATCTTTGAGAAAATCATCCACGTATTTCAACGGAGTCCCAGTACTTTTCAACGCACGGTAAAGTTTGTAAATATAAGAGGGTTTTTGGACTCTTACAGGATCTGCATCCTCGATTATCTCCTCTTCCTGATGATGACCCGCACCTTGTGGGGTAGATGGCGTTGAGTGACGAGGTGGAGAGTGAATCGGGCTATGTTGCTGACTAGATAATTCTTCCTCTTCGGTGAGATCAAAATGGGTAGGTCCCTCCTTCATTCTCTGTGGTCCCCTGTTCACGATTCTTGAAGACTTCCTCGAAGAAGACATTCTTCCTTGTCGCTGAAAAATTCCTTCACTTGCTTTCCCAAGAAAAGATGACAACTTTCTCGAAGATTAACACGAGGTAGGAACCGGATTGGGAGGAGAATGCTTTTTAGGGTTTTGAAGATTGAAAATGAAAACTGTATGTATATAACTCAGTTTTTGAAAAGGGAAGTTCAATCGTCACAAAGAAAGTGTACGAACACTACTTTTTAAAATCAATAACTGACAAAATTAATCCTTTTGAAAAGACAAGTTTTCGTTTTTCATGGAGACTACGAAAGATCATACCTTTTCGAATTTAAATAGCAACTTACAGTTTATAGTCATCAAAGTCTGAGTCTGAGAGATTTAGAGTCTGAGATATTAGAGTCTGATGATCATCAACTTTCTAAGTCTGAAGGTTGGAGAGTCTCTAGACTTTAACTTCTTCGAGCTTCAAAATGTTGAGTCTGGAACGGATAAAATCGAATTGGTTTTTCTCCAAAGGCTTTGTGAATATATCCGCTAGTTGACTTTTTGAATCAACAAATTGAATCAAGATTTCTCCATTTTGAATATGATCTCTAATGAAGTGATGTCGAATCTCTTTATGCTTCGCTCTTGAATGAAGAATTGGATTTTTGGTGAGATTGATTGCGCCGGTGTTGTCACATTTGATTTACAGCATGAGTCTTTAATCCCAAAGTCTTATAGCTGTTGTTTTATCCATAGAATTTGCGAACAGCAGCTTCCAAGGGCTACATACTCGCTTCGTTGTTGAGAGAGCTACGGTGCTTTGTTTCCTTGAAAACCAAGACACCGTCCCGCTTTCCAAGCAACTGGCAAGTTCTTGAGGTACTCTTTCTGTCGACTCTGCAGCCGGCCAGATCTGCGTATGAATATCCCAGAAGATTAAAGTTTCCCTTCTTATGATACCAAAGGCCGATGCTTGAAGATGAAGCAACGTATTTAATGATATGTTTTGCAGCACTGAGATGGGATTCTCTTGGATCTGATTGAAACCTAGCACAGATGCAAACACTCAACAAAATGTCAGGTCTAGAAGCAGTTAGACAAAGAAGCGAACCGATGATGCTCCTGTACAGCTTTTGATCAACTTTCTTCTCTTCTTCATCTTTGTCTATCTTCAAAGAACTTGACATTGGTATATCAGTCTTCTTGCAATTTTCCAATCCAAACCTTTTGACAAGATCATTAGCATATTTTTCTTGGTAAATGAAAGGTCCTTCCTTTAATTGCTTAACTTGAAGACCAAGAAAGAATGTTAATTCTCCCATCATACTCATTTCAAGCTCGTCCCGCATAGACTTAGAAAATTTCTTGCATAGACTTTCATTAGGAGATTCAAAAATAATATCATCCACATATATTTGAACGAGTAAAAAGCTTTTGTTTTCCTTTTTGATAAATAGAGTAGTATCTACTTTACCTTTGACAAAACCATTCTGTAATAAGAACTTACTTAGTCTGTCGTACCAAGCTCGAGGTGCTTGCTTTAAACCATACAAGGCCTTTTTCAGTCTAAAGACTGAGTCTGGCTTCTTTGGGTCTTCAAACCCAAGTGGTTGTTCCACATATACTTCCTCTTGGATAACTCCATTTAGGAAAGCACTTTTGACGTCCATTTGGAATAACCTGAAATTTTTATAACAAGCAAACGCAAGTAATAGTCGGATAGCTTCTAACCTTGCTATAGGAGCATAAGTCTCATCATAGTCTATTCCTTCTTCTTGCGTGTATCCTTTGGCCACGAGTCTTGCTTTGTTTCATACGACTTTTCCTTTTTCATTCATCTTATTTCTGAACACCCATTTGGCTCCAATAACAGTTTTACCTTTTGGTTTAGATGTCAATTCCCAAACATCATTAATGTTGAACTGTCTGAGCTCCTCTTGCATAGCTTCGATCCAGCTTTCATCAGATAAGGCTTCTTCTATGCTTTTTGGTTCAATTTTAGAAATGAGAGCTACAGCACTAGACTCTTCACGTCTTTTGGATCTGGTGCGAATTCCTTCATTAATTTCACCGATAATGAGATCTTTAGGATGACTGGACTTGTGCTTCCAGTTACTGGTTGATTTGACTGGATGATGATCTCTTTCTTTATTTGAATCTTTATTAAGATCTTGATGCTGGTCTTCCAGAGTCTGAGACATTTCTTGAGTTGCGAGCTTTGGAAGGTCTGGAGCAGGTTCAGACTCTTCATACTGAGTCTGACTAGATTCATCTTTCGTTGAGTCTTGAAATTTGACGTTCATTGACTCCTCCACCGTCTGGCTCTTCTTGTTATAGACTCTGTAGGCTTTGCTTGATGTAGAATATCCAAGGAAGATACCTTCATCTGATCTTTCTTCAAACTTACCAACTTGATCCTTTGCATTTTTCAATATAAAGCATTTGCAACCGAACACATGAAAGTATAAAACAATGGGCTTCTTACCTTTGAATAATTCATAAGGAGTTTTCTCAAGAATAGGTCTTAGGAAGACTATTGATGATATAGCATGCTGTTGAAACAGCTTCAGCCCAAAATCGTGAAGAAATTTTACTTTCAATTAAAAGAGTTCTAGCCATTTCTTGAAGAGATCTATTCTTTCTTTCCACAACTCCATTTTGCTGAGGAGTGTATGGAGAGGAAAACACATGCTTAAATCCAGATTCATCACACAATTTTGTAAAATCTTGATTTTCAAATTCACCTCCATGATCTTTTCTTTTTAGCAATTTTTTCAAAATACAAGAAAGTTTCTAACTTACTTGCAAGGAAAAATACCCAAGTAAAACGAGAGTAATCGTCCACAATTACAAGGCAATATTTCTTACCTCCAATACTCTAGGTTCTGGTTGGTCCGAAGAGATTCATATGCAGCAACTGTAATACATAATTAGTAGTGACATGATTTATTGGCTTAAATGAATTTCTTACCCGCTTTCCCAGAATACATGGTGTGCATGTATCGGACTTTTGATATGGTAATTTGGGTAGACCTCGAACAAGCTGCTTTGATGAGATTTTGGCTAATTGCTTCATGTTGACATGACCAAGCTTTCTGTGCCATAAGCTTGCTTCATCTTGAATTGAGATTAAGCATTGCGATTCATTTAGATTCATGTCTAAGAGGTAAATATTTCCATGTCTTCGTCCCATGAAAGACTGAGTAGAGTCTTTACTGATTCCAGAACATATTCCTTCTTGAAAGGAGATCTTCAAACCAGTATCACACAATTGGCTAATGCTGAGAAGGTTATAGTTGAGTCCTTCCACTAGAGAAACATTGCTTATTGTGAGATTTCCAATTTTCACAGTTCCAAATCCCACAATGCTTCCTTTTCCGTTTCCTCCAAATGAAACTTTTCCACCATTCACTTGAATAAGCTTTATGAAGCAGTTTGAGTCTCCTGTCATGTGTCTTGAACATCCGCTGTCAAGATACCACTTTACCTTTTTCTTGACAGAGACCTGCATTTAAAAAAGAATCTCAAGTTTTCTTTGGTACCTAAATTTTCTTGGGTCCTTTGGTGTTAGTAGGATAGATATTATTAGGCCATACTTTCTTAACAGGCTTCCAAACCATAGGGCACTCTTTTTCAAAGTGATCCTGACTGTTACACTTTCAACACTTTAGAGCATTTTGACCTACAGACTTTACAGAAACTTTCTTAAAATGATTTTTGTAAGCCTCTCTCGATGGTCTTTTCTTAATCCTTTCTTTTACTTTAGGAAAATCAATCAAGGAAATTGTTTTCGCTTTGTCATACCCACTGAGACCTATTGAAGTAAGGTCTTTGAACCGAAAGAACTTTTTCCAGTTTTTCAAACCCTATCGAAAATTTCTTTGAAATGTTTGATAAGTCAATTTTTAAAAAGAATTTTCTTTCAAAAGATTATTTTCTTTTTCTTTAAGAGTAGAAACATTCAAGTCTAAACTTTTGACTTTTTCTTCTAAAATATTTTCCTTTTGTTTTAAAGCTGAGTTTTCCTTTTTAAGTTCGGAAATCCTTTTGAGAGAAGTCTTAAGATTAAAACACAGTTCATCAATGTATTTAGAGACTTTGACAGGAATTTTAAAATCACTTACCTCAAATTCACATGTTCGAGTCTAATCCAGACTCTGAGTCCGAGTCCGAATGTGCCATCGAGACATATGTTGGCATATTCATTATCACTTTCTTCACATTCTCGTATCACTCCGTGTTTCGGCCTTGAGAGCTTTTCGAAACTTCTCAGCTTTTCCTCTTTTCTTCTTCGAAGAGGACAGTTGGGTCGATGTGTCCCTTCTTCTTACATTCGAAGCAGACTACATCTTTGTTTGGTTCCTCATCATTAACAGACTTGATCTGTTGTCTTTGTAAACTTTGTTTCTTTGAGTTGAACCTTCTACCTTTTCTATTCAGTTTTCTGAATCTTCTTATCATGAGAGCGAGCTCCTCATCGTCTATATCATCTTCAGAATCTGCATCATCAGAGTCATCATTTGATTTTAATGCAATAGATTTCTTACCTCTTGGATCTTTGTCTTCATTAATTCGTTCCACTTCATATGATTGAAGAGTTCCAATCAGCTCGTCGACAGATAGAGGCATAATTCTTTGCGTCTCTCTTATTGAAGTCTTTATATGATTCCACTCCTTGGAGAGTCCACGTAGTAGCTTGTTCACCTTCATGGGATCAGAAATTTTTTCTCCTTGGTTCTCAAGACCATTGACAATATCTGTAAAACGACTAAACATGTCAGTTATAGATTCTCCTGGTTTCATTTTGAAGGCTTCATATTGACCGAAGAGAATGTTGATTCTGGTCTCCTTCACTCGATCTGTTCCTTCATAGGTGATATGTAATCTGTCCCATACTTCTTTTGCTGTAACACAAGAAGATATTCTGTTATATTCAGTTGGAGACAAGGCACAATATAAGGAGTAAATTGCTTTTGCATCGAGTGCTTGTCTCTTGTTTATCTCTTCCTAAGTCATTCCACTGGTCTCAACAGTTTCTTTCCCTCTTTCAGAGACTGATGCAGCAGTAGGAGTGATTCCTCTTTCCACAACGTCCCATTCCAAAGGATTCTTTGATCGTAGGAAAGCTTTCATCTTGTTCTTCCAGATGTTGTAATCATTTCCATTAAAGTAGGGTGGTCTGGTATTGCTTTGCCCTTCCACCAGCCCTGGTGCTAGCATACTAGCCATGGATCTTTTACTCTGAAGTAAAACACTTCAAATAAAGTAAGAACACGGGCTCTGATACCAATTGATATTGCTAGTACAAGTACCTAGAGAGGGGTGAATAGGTATCTTAGATTATTCTTGATAATTGCGCAATACTTAGATGATTTGCAGCAAATGATAATCAATGTAAGACTTAGTAAAGGAAAGAGAGAATTGAACACGTGGTTTATAGTGGTTCGGCTTGATTCAAGCCTACGTCCACTCTTCTGCACTGACAGCCAATTGGCTGGATTCCACTATGAACAAAGAGATGTTACAGTGTTGATCTTCCTTGATTTCTAGGTGTAGATGATCTACCACACTCGCTCAAGGTATCACCAAGTATAGACACTCTCTATGTATACAATTTCGCTCAGACTGTATCGACTAATAATCAAGGTGCTTCAGACTCTGGAATTTCTCTATCGATCACACTCCTTAAACAACAAGAACGTCTTCCTTTTTATACTCCTTTATGCCATCATACCGTTGGCACTTACCAAAGGAATTCCTCCAATCTACCCGTTGGACGGAATCAATCAAGGAGATCGTTCGAGATATAAAAGGAACCTGACGATAGCCCATCAATCCTGTTCGCCCATACAATCAGGATCTTGGTTTCCAAGAATAGAACATTGCAAGAATATATCGTCGACCACCGGATCTTCAATTGATCTAGATAGAAGTAAAAGAATCCGATATATACTTATCCAACCAAAGAGATCTTCTCCAGAGGATAGGATTAAATCCTTAACCATAAACCTCGGCTCTGGATTTCCTTCGTCATTGGATCAGAAAAACTGTCAATGAGAATAGTCTTGAGTCTTGAGACTTGAGTCTTGAGTCTTGAGTGCTGAGTCTGGTGATCAGCAAGTCTTCAGACTTTAAAATAGACGGCCTGCAAATATCCAGACTAGACTGATAGAAACGTTTTGTCAGCTTCAAAATATTCTTGAAAGATTTCTCCAACACGGACCTCCTCCTTCCCTCTCGCACGCATGGTCTCCCCTTTTATCTCTTCCTCTCTTTTTTCTCTTTCTCTCTCACTCTCTCTCTCTCAGCACCTAGCTTCGACCGCCCCCTTCCCCTTTTCCTTTTGGTTGAATAAAATCCATGCATGCTTCCATTTTTGCATGGAGGGACACTTGTCTCCAAGAAGGAGACAAGTGTTTTCCTTGTTGAAGACACATGGAGGAGGCCATCCGGCTCCTCCCCCCTTCCATGCGGTCGATAGCCCAATGGGCTTCATGGGCCGGGCCTTTTGGCCCACTTTAGGCTCAACACTCTTGGGCCTAAAATCCAAACTTAGATGGCCCAAAATTTTCTTAAATAAGTCCATGTTTACTTTTAATAATTTACCTTAAATCCCCACTTATATAAATACCAAATTACAATTTCATATGGCCATAAAAACTTTGTAACATTACTCGGTCTTAGTCTATTACAATTTTTTGGTCTAATGGTCACAACATAAATCAATGACACTTCCATCACATTTCCATAGGTCGTAATGCCTCTAGAAATTGCCATAAAATTTTGGGATGCCACATCATGATCCAAGGTGAAACCTATTGTCGTAAATGATTGAGACATACTTCAGCAAAATTCAATGAATATTTGTCAAGAGAACCTTTTCCTATTACAAGGCTTGGATTGCTAAGTGTCTAATATGGAAGATCACGTCATCTCTTAGCATGGTGGGACAATTCTAAAAGTACTTCTCATTTAAATTCATTAACAAATCTTGCACCTTCCTAGCGAAGACGCAAAGACCTATTTTAACTTCTAGAAATGATGGAAAACTACGGAAAATTTTGAACAATCTTTAATGTCAAACAAAGTTATCCTTAGTCTAACTATTCCCTATTAAACAAGGTTTGTTATCAAGTGTCATTAATTCTAAATATGCTAACTCCATATCTATTGGTTTTCAAAACATGATTCTACACATTATGAGAAATGGAAAATTCAAATAATGGTCCAAATTGCCCTCAATTTCTTAAATATAGGCCTAAAGTAATCCTTGTCTCTAACAAATGCATCTTTAGTTTCTCAAAAAAAAAAAAAAAGCTTGCAGTAGACCTTAATTCAAATAAAGCCTTGAACTAACCATGTCAGTCTGAAAAAATGACCTGACTTCACTAGTTGGTCAAGGTTATTTGTATCCTATATATATATCTTACCTTTTATTATGTCTTTTTTTCCTTTTTCTACTTTTTTTCTTCCCAACATAACTTAAAATAGAAAAAAAAACACTAATTTATATTCCTATTTATATATAGGCGGGAGGGTTCACAACCCTCCCCTGCTTGTGGCTATCGCCTCATCATCATTAGGTGTCAGCCACGGGTGGTAAGGCTGGGCCTTACCTTCCCGCCTAGTTTTTTTTCTTTATTTTGTGTTTTTTTAGACTTTTTTTATCTTTTTAATAGAAAAAAGGAAAAAAGAAAGAAAAAAGGAAGGATGCAAATGCCCTGAAGTCATGTCTAAAAAGGAAGGATGCAAATGCCCTTCATGTCTTTTTCGAGACTAATATGACCACTTCAGGTTTTTATGCAAAACAAGGTCCACTTCAAGCTTTCATTTGAGAAAATTATGATGCTTCGGGCTCTTTTTTGAAAAATTGAGAATACTTTGAACCTTTATTTGGAATTTTTTCATGAGAAAAACAATGCATTGATTACCACAATTTTTCCTTTTTGGCAAGAAGAAGAACACTGTAAATTTTCCTTAGTTGCAATGCATAATATTTGGCTCACAAGACACTTTAATTAAATCTATTAAGTTATAGTGAATTTCCAAATTATATATATAAAAAACAAAGAAAATTCATTTCAAATAGATTTTCATGCGTCGCGTCCAGCAATAATTTCGGTAAAAATGAATTAATATTTACAACGGATGTGACTTAACTAAGATAATGCCGTAAAGTGGAGACAACACTCATCCACTTTGTCCTTTTAATTTCAACAAAAGTGGAATACTCAACAGGTTTGGAATTTTATTTGTTCTCGTATGAACTAATGTATTTGATCATGTACAGTTGCATTTGAAGCCCATCAAGCTTTATAATTGCTAATGGCTAGTCGAGAATATAATTAAGTACTAAAATTTGAAAGCTCAGCACCCAATGAGATGAAACATCATCTACTGCTTAAAACTAATATCAACATAAAAATTCCATTAAATCAGAAAACCTACTTAATGTGGTAAGTAAGTCAGGCTTACTAAACATTTTAAGTAGAAAAAAGTAATTTATGGCAATGAGAATATTATCACTTATATTATTAAAATCAACCTATAATAATCATAATTTCATGTATGGTCAACAAGTCAATGATGTTCAGTGATCAATTTTTCAATTACGTATTAAATAACTCTTTATTTCTACTTTCAAAACTTAAAATTGTCGGCACCTAAACTTCAGTGCTTAAATTCTGAATACTTAATTTTCAACTTTATCCAATGAGCCTTCAGGAAATAGAATATTAAAGGAATTTTAATCCAATAGTGGTGTATAATCAGCCCCACCCACTACCTTCTTCCACACAGAAGTAGAATATGGAGCCAAAAAAGCAATATCTAGAAGGGGGGAAACATGAATTTCTAGAAGCAATGAAAGTTTTGACAGTGGGAGTGTTGGCTAGGCGCACCAAGTAGCCGTGGACCTTATTCCAAGGAGAATTAAGTTTGAATTCGTCAACATTATCAGCAATGTGGAAAATTTTTCGCCTCACACCTTAGAAGAGAACCGAAGGACCACTCTTAAGAGGTTCTAACGTTTTCCACTCCCCAAGGAAGCGACACCAAACTCTTCTGATCTAATCACATCTTCCACCTTTGATCGTCATTTAATTAATTGAGGTACTTTGATGAGACCAAAGTTTACCCATTTAACTTGGGTTCCCTTGTTATCAAAAATAAATGCTATGAAGATAAAAAGGAGAAACGATATGCGTAGTCCTAGAACTTTCTTTCAATAATTAATGGGATTGCTATAATTTTTTTATTCAATTTTTTCCCTAAACTTTTAAGGATCCACTCAATGTAGTCGTTCCATTTAAATCCACATGTCACATGTACTAGAGAAAATTATCCAAAAAATACTAAATCTATTACACTTCTATTCATGAACTTTTTTATTATATTAATTGAGTCCATTCGGCAAATTTTGATTGGAAACCACTCATGTGAACATTGGCCGTCTAACATGACATTACCAACACTAACATGAACATTTTAAATTTTATATATTAATATCTTCTTTTTTCTTTTCTTTTCTTTTCATTCCTTTTCTTTTTCATACTTTACTCTCTTTTTTTTTTTGGGGGGGGGGGTCTTTTCTCATTGTTAAGGCCTAGAAGGTGGCTGCTGGCCATAGACTCAACAACCTCAACCACTTAGGCTCAACAACCTTAGCCACTAGGTGAGGGCTAATCCTCACCCAATGGTCAGCAAGGGTAGGCCTCCACAGGTGGCCGATGGCCCCCTACTAGCCTTAAAAATAAGGAAAAAAAAAGTAAAGAAGGAAAAGGAAAATGAAAGAAAATGAAAGAAATCAAAATGAAAAGAAAAATAATATAAAAATACAAAAAAAATTAAAATATTAGTAAAAATTGTCAATATGAACAATTTCATATCAAAATTGACCGAATGAACTTAATTAGCAAAACATAAAAAGATTTAGGACTCAATTGGCATAATTAAAAATTTAGGACTATATTGACAAAAGTGCAATAGATTTATAGATTTTTGGACAATTTTCCCCATGTACTCTTTCGACGTGGACTGCTCTATTAGCATTTATTGGCTGAGAATAACAATCTAGACTAACACCTCATTCTCCCTAGTCAAGAAATGTTTTTGGTGTGTGTGTGTGTGTGTGAGTGACATGGAAGCCATATGTAAGTCACTTACATGCCACCCTAGCAAATCAACATTAAGTTAACAAAACTCTGTCAACATCAACTAAGTATTAGGATTTTCAATGGAAGAATTACTTTGCTTGGAATTTTAAAAGCTCAACGGATTTATTAAACAAAAAAGGTTCATAGATCACGTTAAAAATTGAAAAAAAAAAGTCCAGTATCATTATTCCTACTTTTTATGCACAAACAAAATCTGGCAAACTAAATTTCCAAACTAGGGGAGTATGTGTGTAATCGAGTTGAGTCAACAACCAATTCGATGCTTGAATCTGACCCAAATCAAATAGTTAAGAGTAGATAATTGAGTTACATAAGTTTTCAATAAGCTTCAGCTCGAGTCAATTAGATAACGGTTCTTTCTCAGAACTTAGAGTAAAACTCAAACTCTAGCTGGAATCATTAAAATACACTACAATTAAAAAGTAGTAATATATTTATAGTTCGTCTCTATTAATGTATTTTTATAATGAAAATACATAAAGATTGAATAACTAGATTAGGCTCGGGAGCTATTATTTTTTAGCTTGAGCTAGACTCGATTTATTAGTATTTAAGCTACTTGAACTCAGAAAAGAATCAAGCCGCGCTTGAGTAATCAGCAAGTCGAACTTGAATAGCACGTGAGCTTGACTGAGTTGCATCCTTATCGTCAAACATTGGAATCTAGAAGCTCTTCCCAAACTTAAAAAGACTCGTTGATATGGCTAAGTCAAGCAAAATAGGAACTCAGCCAATGGCTGTCTAAAGTTGATATTGGTCATAGAATATGATTTCAGCGTTGAAGTCTAGTTTTCTAGTTGCACACCACTAGCCAATCTCAATATTTATGACTATTTACGTGGCAGCAATTCATTGGCAGAGAATCACACCTTCAAGATTAATAATATTTCATTAGCAAATGCCGACCAAAGCTATTTGTTTCGCTGAAAAAAGCCAGTTCTTTCCCATAGGAACATGAATCACAATAACTTACTCGTGATTGGAAGGCAAACATAGATGCAAGTACATATCTACTAACAGAACGCTAATATAGTTTATGAAAGGTCGAAAATGTTGATACATACATACATACATACATACATACATACATACATACATACATATATATATGGAGGCAAAAACATAGGTGTAGGCCTAAGTTGCCAACCATCAACAAAAGAAAATCAACCATCGATATGCTTTTGGCTAGAATTTAAGACCACCACAAAACCAACAAACCGCTTAGAACCATAAATCTTTGCACTACATAATGATGTTTAATGGTTGCATTTTGATTAATCACCCATCGGTTAATGCGAACCAAAGGCACTTCAATCACATCTGTGCTATTCATAAATTTTTGCCTAAGACCTGGCGCACTTGCACCTTAGAATTTTTTTTGTTTCGCATGTGGATCTACTATATTCGACCCCCTCCCCCTGAATGCAAGTATCCTTCTACAACAATATAAACTCTACTCCATTCTACACCTTGACTTCGCCAAGTTTGGCAAGAGACAAAACTCTACCCTTCTAACTTCCCATTAATCGCTTTGGCCTAACCATACTTAGCGAAAGTGCATTATTTGTCACATCGATAGATGAGTCATATGTGACATTCTTGCTTTAAAATATTCACCAGCTACCCATCTATACAATTTCGACCTACTCAATCTAATCAACCATTGATTTTGATACCACTTATTGAGAATTAACAACAAAAATCTAAAGTCCTCGACAAAGGGGATCCCTAGGGGAGAACCTGTCACGCCTCAATCTTTGGGCACACACACATCCCTCAACTTGGTCAATTAATAGTGACATCCCAAGATGCATCACCGATCCTTTCATTTTAATGTATGCATGTGGAAGCATATGAAATCCCTAAACAATAAAATAATGAGATAGGAAAGTAGGATTTCAAAATCGAACTTTGAAAATAACCACACTTATATACATTGCCAATCGTAATGCAAATATATATAAGTCGAATTGTTAAGTCAAGTTTAAACCACTAGTTCCCCAAACAGGGTCTGCAAGATGGAATCGACTCCCATCAAAAGAGAATTGCCTTATGACTCACTAGTTGAATAGGATCATCAATTCTTTAGGCTTCCCCTTTACCCTTTTGTAGACCTTGTTTTATGAATTTGTGGTTTAAAACCCGACTTAACAATTCGTTTTGTATATATTTGCACTATGGTTTGCAATGTATATAAGGTGGTTGCTTTTAAAGTGGAAATTTGGAGTCCTACTTTTCTATCACATTGCTTTATTGCCTGGGGATTGTTATTATATACTTTCGCATGCATATAAAAACAGAAAGGGTTGGCGATGCATCTTGGGACGTCGCTATTTAATCAACCAAGGTAAGGGATGTGTGCGTACTCGAGAATCGAGGTGTGACATCCCCTTTTTGTGGTATCAGAGCAATGATTAGGGATTGGAGTGATAAGGTGCGATGGGCCATGGGATAGTGGTAGGAAAGACATTTAAGTTCATGTATGGTGCATGTCGATGCTAGCTGATTGGTAGCTTGTTTGTGTGGGTCACTCAAATTCTAATATGGTATTAGAATTAGAAAACATGTTTCTATAAAGATCCTATAGAATGAGTGATCAGGCGCTGAGGACTCCTAGTAAGAGGGTTATAACCTCTGTGACTCGGGGTGGAACACCGACAAGGATCGGTGCCCGAGGCAATGGTGGCAAAGCATTAGCTCAGGCCAACGCGAGTGTAAGAGTACTACTATAAGCCGGTACTAGTGTAGCAGCACTAAGCGATCCTAGGTTTGACGAAATCGTTCATGCGCAAGTGATCCTTGGGAACTTGTCGAGTCAACAAGTTCAGGATCAAGTCGCTATTGTTGCCGCTGTCACGACCACCATCAGAGCTACAATCACTATTGTTGCCACACCTACTGAGTACTAGTATGAAGATGTGATTTGGGAGCAAATCGTTATATCTTAGTTAAGATTCGGTTCCATTAAAAATGGAAATCGGTTGGGGAAAAGACCGATCTTGGGAGAAAAGTATTCTATTCCGCCGAGCAGGAAAGGTGGGGATAGATAAGTCAGTATTGAATCGGAATAGAGTATGTTGTACCTATAAGAGACAACATGGTTACACCTCATACCATTTTAGGACGGGTGCTTGTTTCAAGCGTGGCCAATAGGGTTACTTAGTCAGAAACTGTACTAGAAGGTCGATGGGACCACGATAGCGGTTGCTGTCACCGCTAATGGGACAAACCAAAGTGAATGTGCGCAGAACGCGCATAGGGGTATTTGGGACAAACCTCGGTGCTAGTACTAGTGCATGTTGTCACCCAATAGGAGATAGAGGACTCACCAGAAGTGTGTTGAAGTTATGGGAGGAAGCATGGATGAATCTAGTGTCATAATATAATTGGAGCCAGCATGGCCATCAGGTGAAGTACGTTTAGTAAAAGTCCAAAGGAGCATAGATGCCATTACTATAGTTAGGATGCCACTAGAATGGCGAAAGGGATAGGAATGGAACCAACCCTGCACTAATCAAAGGAAGAATGTTCTTGAGAAAATGTTATCAAAATAGCGCAACAGACCTTTGGACTAAGTTTGTTGAATTTTAGTTTGTTGAAATAAAGTGAAGAAAGGAGAATCACTAGCTATAGTCGTGCTTAACTAGTTGCTGAGATGTAACTTTAACGCCACATGAATAGAAGGGGCTCATGAAGCATCTTGTAGTAATGAATAAAGGTCATTGACTAATCCAGCTTAGTCCATTAGCATGTGAAAATGTCGAGTTTATTAGGAGTCAAAAAGAATTTGTGATTTCATCAATTTCGTCGGTTAAAGGCAACCCGTTTGTTAGACGGAGGTTGCCAAGATTACAAGGCAATTGTCATAGACAAGATAGGTTGAAGAACTAAAAATTGAGGACTTCTAAGTAGTCCAAGAATTTCTAGAAGTGTTGACATAAGGATTGTCAGGCCTATCATCAATGAAAGAGGTAGAATTTGCGATTGAGTCAGCAATCAGGTCAAAGACACTCAACAAAAGCTTTTTACCAGATGTCGTTGTTTGAGTAGAAAGAATTGATGGTACATATGTGAAGAATTATTGGATAAGGAATTTATACATGCCAGTGCATCGCTTTAGGAAGCATTAGTTTTGTTTGTGAGACAAAGGAAGATGGTTCATTGCGAGTGTACATCGACTATAGTTGACTCAATCAGGTGGCGATCAAGAGCAAGTGTCCATTTCTGAAGATTGACGAATTGTGTGACCAGTTATAAAGAAGGTCGATGTGTTCAAGGATCGACCTAAGGATAGACTATCATCAGTTGAGAACCAGGAAGAAGGTTATACTGAAAATAGAGTTTCATACTCGATATGGCTTTTATGAGAATATTGTAATGCCATTTGGTTTGACAAACGCTCCAACTGTTGTCATGGATTTGATGGACCGAGTATTTGAGATACCTAGATCAGTCGATCATCGTGTTCATCAATGATATTTTGACGTATTTCAAGAGTGCTAAGGAGCATGAGAGTCATCTGAGAATGGTACTTCAGACCCTAAGGACTCATGGATTGGACGCTAAGCTTAGCAAATGCAAGTTTTGGTTTACTCGTATTGCGTTCCTAAGCCACATGAAATCAGGCAAAGGATTTTTAGAATCTGTGTCGTTATTGACTAGACTTCTGAAGAAAGAAGAAGAGTTTGTGTTGATAGACAAGTGCGAGTGTAGTTTTCAAGAACTCAAGTGGAAGCTGGCTACTGCACTTGTGCTGACCATCCCCTATGGTTCTGGAGGATGCGAAGTCTATAGTGATGCGTTGTTTAGAGGATTAGATTGCGTGTTGATACAACATGATAGGATTGTTGCATATGCATCCCGTTAGTTGAGATCTCGCGAGCTAAGTTACCCGACGCATGACTTGGGACTCTTAGCATAAATTTTAGCCCTAAAGTTTTGGAGATGTTAGTGATGTGGAGAAAGGTCCTAGATCTTCACGGACCAAGAAAGTGGCATTAAATGCATAGCACTATGAACCTTGTGACAAGCTTGTCAAGGAACTAGAGGGGTAATGATTCCATTTGGGATAGTGGTCAATAGATGGATGAAGCCGACTCACTTCAGTACCGTACGGAAAGATCTTGGTTTGAATAGGCATGCAGAAGTGTGTGTGTCAGGTAATTCGTCTACATGGAGTGCTAGTGACGAATTTATATTAGATCTAGACCTGAGGATTCCCAATTTCAGCAGAACAGTCATATGGTTCTTTCTGAAGCATTGCATAGCAAAGTGTACAGAACCTTAGTTGTGGAAAGGAAAATAGGCAAAGAAAAATCACAGGCTCAGAGTCAGTTCGGCAGTCAATAATTGCAATTGCCGTGATCAGAATCAGATTATGGATTGCTCAAAGCCGTCAGAAAGGTTGTATCATTGAGCATCAAAGACCCTTAGAGTTCCAAATTTGGTGATTGCATCTTTCTGAAGGTGTCACCAATGAGGGATTCCTTGCGCTTCAGCAAGGAGGGAAAATTGAAACCGAGATACGTAGGTCCCTTTGAAGTTCTAAAGAGAAAATCGGGATCCTAACGTATCGTCTTGCATTACCACTAAAGTAGGCGCAAGTGCATGCGGTCTTTCACATGTTGAGGTTGAGGATGTATGAGCCTAACTCGACCCACGTGCTAAATCTTGAAGAATTAGACATGGATGACTAAGTATTATGCGTGAAAAGCATGGTTCAAATCGGATTATGTGTACCAAAATGGTCTTCTTGGTCAAAGTGGTGTGACAACACCAAGGGACTGAAGAAGCAACCAAAGAAAGTGAGACTAAACGAGACAACAATACCCCCACATTTTTGTTTAAGGATCAGTAAAGGTTTAAATTTTGAGAATGAAATTTTTATAAGATGGGAAGAATTGTGACATCCTGGATTTTCAATCCTGTTTTCAATAGAATAAATCGGGTATTTCATCGATGCGCCTATAGGATTGTTCTCAAAGTTGATCACTCTTGAGATAATTAGATTATCTGGAAAAGTCATTAAGGATTTTAAGACAAATAGACTTGAGGATTCGACTAGGAATTGGTTGCTCAACCGTGTTCATCTGCCAAGATCACTACGACACAAAAGTAAATTGATTAGAGATTAAAGATAGGTCGGTTCGACTAAGAAGTTTGACTAATCGTGGGTGACACCACTAAATTGGAAAATTCTCGTCGACTAGCACTAGACTAATTTCTTTATCGTTTTGGTACTCTATGTCCGTAATTGAAACCTAGAGATTTTCACGATAATCGAGAGTCACCAATGTATCGAATGGGTTCATTATGGTTCGAAGAAAATCGACCACGGGTCATTTGTACTAAAATCTCTTAAAACTACTTGGTAGCCTAGGTTACACTAAAAATGGGCCGAATGGAAATTAACCACGAATTTAAGTCCAATTTCAGAAATTGAAAATCCTGTTGTGTCACAATAAATTCTAGGAATGTCAACTCAGTCTTAAAAGATTTTTCTGAAACCCGATACTTTTTAGGAAAAAAGTCGGCTTAGGACCGTTTTTGTTCAAAAAAGGCTAGGGATTATTTTTTATCGCAAATTTGGATGCAAGACAAATTCATGGGTGAGGAAAAATTTCAATTGAAATATTGATGTGCCAAATGAAATTATGGAGACCAAATGAAGATGGATTGAGTAAGATTAAGCAACCAATTGAAGCCAATTGCTTAGAAAGCTCCCCCTTCCCCTAGCCAAAATGGACCATCTCATGAGTTGTGGGTGAGCATTGGTGGCTCAAAGGCATCCAAGGAAGATACTTGGCTAAGAAAGGTCTTGGGGGACAAGCTTGTGGAAGAAATGTGCATGGTAGGTCCCCATTCTTGCTTCTCTCTTTCCTCTCTCCCCCATTCTCTCCCTTGGCCGGCCAAAGCACTTCATTTCTTCCCTCCTTGCTGTGTTTGATGCCACCAGCAACAGAGAAGAAGAAGCTGGACGCCGTCGCACACCAAGCCCACCGCTGGAGTTGCGCCACTCGCCGCCGTCCAACTCACCCGTGCGCCCCGCCGTCCACGGGAGCTCTTCGCCCTTTGCCTTGCCTGCCCTCCATCCCAATAGCTGTTTTGGATCTTGTAGGGTTCAGCCAAGGCTATCCTTAGCCATTCCTTCACCGATAAATCTCCATCTAGGCCGGGTTTGGCCTATTTCCTCATTCTCGATCAATTCCCGCCTAAACCGAGCTAATTTGCTCTCATTTCCAACCTAGAACAACAAGGAATTTTGTGGGTATCATAGCACCTTTGGAGGCCACTTTGAGGTGGTTCCAAGCCTCGAGCTTAGGCCTACTTTGGCGAAAAATGTCCCTCGCGACGTTCTCGATGTTTCAATCCAAACAGATTGTTAAATAGGTGAGTTTAACTCACTAATCCTTGCTTAGTTGACTAATGATGCTTAAGAGTTGATTTGTGTTAATTAAGCATGATTATGTGGTTAGATTAAATTAGTGACTTAACGATGCATGTTAGGTAGTTAGACATAGTCATTAACGAGTAGAAATGTTGTAGTATTTATTGAACGTGTCTCGGGATTTTTCCCGGTTCGTCTCGGCTTCCAATTAGGCATTACAGGCCTAAATTGGAATTATTGCTATTTAATAATTATTTTTGTATGTATTTAATTATTTATTTATATGTCAGAAATTAGGTTGGAATAGTTGACGACCAAAATTTTATGCTGATTATCGTGGTATAGTTCGTTTATTTATTCGAGCTTTGGTTTGTGCCGAATTGATTTAATTGCAAATTTTTAGGATTTTATTCCTAAACTTTCAATTTCAGTAATTGATTGGAAATAACCGAGCTTGGGTCTACAACGCCATTAATATTCTAATAGGCTATATAAAGTGGTAAGAATTGTGAGAGTGAATTAATTATATTGGCTAAGACTAATCGAGTACTATTTTATCGAGTATGAGAAAGATGAGAAGAAAGTGGTATTACATGGCTCAAAGACTAAGAAGGTCGTTCTAGAGAATGCACGTGACTTATGGATTAAATATAAAGTCATGAGGAAGAGAGTTGTAATACATAGCTTGGAGACCTATAGTGTTGTCCTAGAGAATGCACGTGATTTGTGGATTATAAATCACCTATGAATAGCACGTGGCTCGGTAACTAGATATATATCGTCTTGAAAAATGAATAGTCTAGTTATGTCCATTGAACCATAGATTATCACCTAATTTAGGTTGTGCTTGCTGAGCCGTAATTTAGCATTACTACCTAATCTAGGTTGTGCTTGCTAAGCCATAATTCAGCACCACCACCGAACTTGGAATCGGTTGTGCTCGCCAAGCTGTAATTCAGCATTAACCACCGAAAAATTAGTAAGCCGTGCCCGCTGAGTCGTAATTCAGCATTACCGCCAAAGTTTTAGTAGGTTGTACTCGTTGAGCCATAATTCAGCGTTAGGGTTGAGTATTTGAGATAATTATGTAGGCCGTTCTCGCTAAGCCTTAATTCAATGTTAGGGTTGAGTATTCGAGATGATCGTGTAGGCCGTGCTCACTGAGCTGTAATTCAGCATTGAATTTGAGTAAATGAGATGAGCCGACCAAGAAAGGGTCGAGATGACATATAATCGGCTAGGTTGATTGATCAATGATTTGATCTAATGTTGTGAATCGATTGAGTGATGTGATATAAGGTATATGTAAATAATGTTGATTTGGAGGATAAAACTGAGGTTAAGGTAAGTCCTTTGACTCGTGTGTGCATAGGTAATTCTTATGGCGTATTGGTTTCCTAATAGGGTCTTAAGGGGTACAACTTGCTAAGACGTAGTCTCACTGGTTATTGAATAACTATTTTTAGGTCCTTAGATAGCTGTGGCGAAGGATCGGAGGCCCGATGTGTAGAAGGTGAAGCCTAAAGAATTGACATAGGACAACCCTCTTTTGATAGGAGTCGATTCCGTTTTGTAGACCTTGTTTTATAAACTTGTGATTTAAAACCTGACTTAACAATTCGCCTTGTATATATTTGCACTATGGTTTGCAATATATATAAAGGTGGTTGCTTTTAAAGTGAAAATTTGGAGTCCTACTTTTCTATCACATTGCTTTATTGTCTGTGGATTATTATTATATGCTTCCACATGCGTATAAAAACAAAAAGGGTTGGCAATATGTCTTGGGACATTGCTATTTAATTGGCCATGGTAAGGGATGTGTGCGTGTTCGAGGATCGGGGCGTGACACTCTTAATATGAAATACATATCGAAAATGAAAATTTTTATCAACTAAATGGGACCGTATTACTTGATCACAATTTTTTGTTGAACCTACGACCAAACCTTGGAACATAAGCATTGGCCTAAGGAATATAATTGCGAAAAGATAAACATCCGGGAATGGGGAAAAAAAGAAGAAAAAAAGATAGAAGGCTACAAGACTCATAGCTTGGCTGATCCAAAATGTAGCCGACAACCGATGAAATTCCCAAATGCTACTGGTCGAATACTATTCATAACATGTCCGACTTCAAAAATTCATTTCAGGCAAATTGAAAGTTCAAATCGATTTTCGTAAAATCTCACAGCTCCTTGACACCCTAAACTATAATTCTTCTGTAATTTCTTAGCTTAACAACTCCTAAATTGGACCTTGCATTTCAATGTTTACTTAATTCCGAATTTGTGCCATAATTCTAAAACTACTCCAATGAGAAGAATGAAGAGCTTGAATTTTTACCGAGTGTTGCTTATCAAAGTAAATCCGGCTTGGTGAGAAACGTGAGAATGTGCGAGTCTCTCTTCTCTTTTTCACTTTCTTCTTCTTCATCCCTTCTTTTCTTTCTTTTTGCTATCTCTCCCTTTTGCATGAGCTTTTTGTCCTAAACTGAGCTGAGCATCTCTTTTTATCCTTATTTGACTAGTCAACCTTTTTCTTTGGGGTCTATTTTTTTCGACTCATGTTGATACCTAAATTTTGGCTACTTAATTAGTTATTAATTGTGTAATAAATTAGGGACTAAATTTTAGCTCATAACAAAATATTAAGTTAAATTACATATAGTTATTAAGAGTGCATTTCAATTAGTTACATATTTACTAGTTTGGCAGGGATGGACTTAGATGGAAAGTACTAAACTCTAATAATAAATTAGATTGAGCCCATTAGAGCATGTAATTTTCATCAAGCCCACATTATATGTATGTAATGGAAATTTGTTGTGGCACCCCAACTCGCCTGAGGTTGCCACAGGTGATCTCTCTTAATTACTTGATCTCATATAACTTCACTTGACCGATACCCTTTTTACTAGGGATTTTTTTTTTTTTTTTTTTTTGAAAAGCGGTCCCAACACAACTTATTAGCGGAAGCATAAACAAGTCTCACCATCTCTCCCTCCAATAACCATAATGCAATACACACCAACTACGCACCATAAGAAAAGATAATGCCGATGCACTCTTATTTATATTTTCATGATGGACGTCAAGGTCGATACAACAAAAAGCCAAGATTTTAACTATACTCGGTTACCATCCCAAAAGGACTCGATTCTACATCGATCACGTACCACCCTCCATCTACGAGCGTCAGCTATCTCCAAAAAGTGTCAGCTCCCAACAGCTATACGCGCCATCATACCCAATTTGGTGCATCGGGTGGCGGCGGCAGTAACATCCCTAACATAACTCCATGGCGTCGGACATGGACAGATATAAACTCCTGGATGACCGGGCCATCAGCTCGACCCACATCATACATAACCAACACTTGGACTCGAACAAAAACTAAACCAAGAGCACCGACACAGACATGCTCAGTACACTCCACATCCACAATAGTAGGTATGCCATTGATGTGGACATCGAGTCATATCGAGGAGGAGGTGCTAGGGACCCATTGTCTATTCCTACTGGTTCGATTACTCGAGCGAGGGCCAAACAATTCAAGCAAGCTGTTGGCGTCATGGTTCGTGATCTTTGGCGTGAAGATGACCTTGGATCAAATCTTGAAGAATCTTGGAAATCTTGGTGCAATTTAATTATCTTGTCACCAAATAATTGACCAGGTCAATTTATATATATATTCGTGTTTAAGAATATTCTAAAATAGGAATATTTTAGAATATAACGCATTAGATTTTTAGGGTTGGTTTTTAGGGTTTGTGTGGCAGCCTATATAAAGGATTTGCCAAATTTCTTTGAGGACGGATATATTTTTTATTTTTGAGGAAAAGAATTGAGATGTTCTCTTTTTACTGTTCTTTTGAGGACTTGACATAATCAAGATTCTCTTCGACTTATCAAGCGAGATAGCGAATTCTTTCGCTCGTGGCGTCTATAACGTTGGTTGGTTGACACGTGTTCGTCAACAGGTCACGTTCATACCAAGGTTGCCAATCACAGGTTTGATTGGAGGTCGAGGTTTGCAATTCGCACCATCTGGGCCTTCGTAGAACGATCCTTCCACAACGATTCACATCAGTTTGGTATCAAAGCTTGCTTCTACAAGGTCTATTTATCTTTAATTTTCTGTTGATATTTAGTAATTTGAGATTTATTGAGTTAGGGTTTCGGTTCTAGCTAATTTAGGGATCCGATTGCTTTTGTGCTTCCATACGTAGTTGTTTGCTGTTAGTTTTAAATTTTTTCTTTTCTAGCATCTTAAATTGTATCTCGAGTTCGTAAAAAAAAAAAAAAAAAAAAAAAAAAAAAAGAGAAAGAAAACACACAAAAAAAAGTGTGCAAGAGAAAAAAACAGATTCGGCAAAAAAAAATTAGCCGAACAAAAAAAAAAAAAAAGGCGACTCGTTTGTTAGTAGACCAAATTGAAACAAAATCAGTAGTGATTTGCGTTTCAATTGGAATTTCGAAAGTTGTACTTGTTGGTTTGAAATTGTTACTTGCTGAAACAAAATCAATAGTGATCTAATCTTGTTTGATTAGTTTGATTGATTTGTCGTGAGGGGGTTGAGAGACAGGTTTTGAGTCCAATAAAGAGCTTGTGAAAAGAGAATACGAGAGGAAAAAGGCAAGAGTGTGTAAGCTTAATTGAGGGTGGAAAAAGCCTAGACTTGAGTTAAACACGAGAGGAGTGACAAACATCTCAAGAGAAACACGTGAGGGAGCGATTGGTAAGGATTTTTTTTAGACTAACGTTTACTTGCAGGTCTAAAATATGTCCCGCGAAGAAAGCGTGAATCAACGGGAGGTTGACTCCATACGAAGGGATGAAGCACTCGTGGAAAGCATCCAGCAATTGAGGGTCGTAGTAGAGGAGCTTAGTGGCCGAATGATGGGGAATGGCATGAGGATTGATGGTGATCGAGAGATACCCGAGGAAGGCCGCAACATCAGCGAGATGCCTCTAGAACACAACATAGAAGGCAACGACAATATGATGATGATGAGGCCGACATGGAGGATGATCGAGATGCTCGATTTGAAAGGTGGAATGGAGGCCGAAGGTTTAGACACCGAGGAGATGATGAACTTGGCAACATCAAGATGAAGATTCCTTCCTTCCAAGGGAAGAATGATCCCGATGCGTATCTAGAGTGGGAGAAACGCATGGAGATGGTATTTGATTGCCAACGATACTCTGAGCTCAAAAAGGTAAAAATTGCAGCTGTTGAATTTACTGATTATGCTATAATTTGGTGGGATCAACTTGTGACTAGTAGGAGGCGCAATGGTGAAAGACCGATAGAGACGTGGGATGAGATGAAAGCGGTGATGAGAAGGCGTTTTGTACCTAGTCACTACCATCGAGATTTGTTTCAAAAGTTACAAAATCTCACACAAGGCAATAAGAGCGTGGAAGAGTATCACAAGGAGATGGAGATTGCCATGATCCGTGCTAATGTGATGGAGGATTGTGAGGCCACAATGTCAAGATTTTTGAGTGGTTTGAGTCGAGACATAGCAAGGGTGGTAGAGCTGCAACACTATGTTGAATTGGAGGAATTGGTGGACAAAGCCATCAAAGTTGAGCGGCAATTGAAGTTGGACCGAAATCACAAGAGTGGAGGAGGTTCAAGTCAGAATTGGAGATCCAATTGGAAGAGAGATGAGAAGCCAAATTGGAGAGGAAACAACACCAAAACCGAAACCTCAAAGGAGAAGGAGAGGGATGGTAAAGTTGGAACGAATCCGGTTTCAGGTAAAACCAAAAATCCTAACTCTAGAACTCGTGAAATTAAATGTTTTAAGTGTTTGGGCAGGGGTCATATGACGAATCAATGCCCTAATAGGAGGGTGATGATCATGACTGGACATGGTGTTATTGAGTCCGAAAGTGAAAGGGAAGAAGATGATGATGAGATGCCACCATTGGAGGATTGTAGTGATGGAGAAGTGGCTATAAAAGGAGACTTATTGGTGGTTAGGCGTTCTCTGAGTGTGCAAGTAAAGGAGGAGGAGCATCACCAACAAAGAGATAATTTGTTTCATACAAGGTGTGTGGTGAATGGTAAGATCTGTAGTATGATAATTGATGGAGGTAGTTGTGCGAATGTGGCAAGTTGTATTATGGTGGATAAGTTGGGCTTGAAGACAACAAAGCACCCTAGGCCTTATAGACTTCAATGGTTAAATGATAGTGGTGAGGTGAAAGTATCGAAGCAAGTTCGAATTCCATTTGAGATAGGGAGATATAAGGACGAGGTAGAGTGTGATGTTGTACCTATGCAAGCGGGTCATATCTTGCTTGGAAGACCATGGCAATATGATCGAAAGGTACATCATGATGGATATACTAATCGTTATTCATTGGTGATGAATCAAAAGACTTATACCTTGGTACCAATGACACCTAGTGAGGTGTATCAAGATCAATTAAGGATACAACGAGAAGCCGAGAGAGAAAGAAAAGGTGAGAAATCCGAGGGCTTGCGTGGTGTGTCTGAGACACAAGGAAAAGGAGAGGCCGAGAGAAAGATTGTGGTAAAAACTGAGGGAAAAGAAGAGAGGAAAGAAAAGAGGCAAAATAATTTTTATGCAAAATCAAGTGAAGTGAGGAGAGCCTTAGTTCTAGATCGACCAATACTTGTACTTGTGTACAAGGAGGTTTTGTTTTCTACTAACGATCTTGACCCAAGTTTGCCTAGTCCTATTGTGTCTTTATTGCAGGAATTTGAAGATGTCTTTTCTGATGAACTTCCTGGAGGGATACCACCTATTCGAGGCATAGAACATCAAATTGACTTGATTCCTGGTGTGCCATTACCTAATCAACCCGCATATCGAAGCAATCCCGAGGAGACAAAGGAACTTCAGCGGCAAATAAGTGAATTATTGGAACGAGGGCATGTGAGAGAGAGTCTTAGCCCATGCGCCGTCCCTGTTTTGTTAGTGCCAAAGAAGGATGGAACTTGGCGAATGTGTGTCGATTGCCGAGCAATCAATAATATTACGGTAAAGTATCGACATCCTATTCCTAGATTAGATGACATGTTGGATGAGTTGCATGGTTCTTGTATTTTCACTAAGATCGATTTGAAAAGTGGTTATCATCAAATTAGGATGAAAGAAGGTGATGAATGGAAAACTGCATTTAAGACCAAGTATGGATTATATGAGTGGTTAGTAATGCCATTTTGATTAACTAATGCACCGAGCACATTTATGCGACTCATGAATCATGTTTTGCGTGCTTTTATTGGTCGATTTGTGGTTGTCTATTTCGATGACATCTTGATTTATAGCCGAAGTCTTGATGACCATATTGAGCATGTGCGAGCTGTCTTGCAGGTTTTAAGGGCCGAGCAATTATACGCTAATCTAAAGAAGTGCTCTTTTGTTACCAACAAATTAGTATTTCTAGGATTTGTTGTTAGTGCTAATGGTATACAGGTTGATGAAGAAAAGGTTAAAGCAATCCGTGAATGGCCAACACCTAAGACCATAGGAGAGGTGCGTAGCTTTCATGGATTGGCGAGTTTTTATCGACGATTTGTGAGAAATTTCAGCACCATTGCCGCACCTTTAACTGAGGTTATCAAGAAGCACGTGGGTTTCACGTGGGGAGAAGAGCAAGAGAAAGCCTTTAATCTGCTAAAAGATAAGTTAACTAATGCTCCTTTATTATCTTTACCAAATTTCAGCGCTACTTTTGAGATAGAGTGCGATGCTTCTGGTACAGGAATTGGAGCCGTGTTGATGCAAGGAGGGCGTCCCATAGCTTATTTCAGCGAAAAATTGAGTGGAGCAACATTGAATTATCCTACCTATGATAAGGAGATGTATGCTTTAGTGCGAGCTTTGGAGACTTGGCAACATTATTTATGGCCAAAGGAGTTTGTGATCCACACCGACCATGAGACCTTGAAGTACTTGAAAGGACACCAAAAGTTGAATAAAAGACATGCCAAATGGATGGAGTTCATTGAGACTTTTCCATATGTGATCAAGTACAAGAAAGGTAAGGAAAATGTGGTAGCCGATGCACTTTCTCGAAGGTATGCGATTCTAACTATTTTAGAAGCAAAGTGTCTAGGTTTTGAGCATATCAAGGGCTTATATATTGATGATGATGACTTTGGGAGAGTTTATGAAGCATGTGAACACGCTGCATTTGATAAATTTTATAGGCATGAAGGTTATCTTTTTCGTGAAAACAAACTATGTTTGCCTAAGTGTTCTTTGCGTGAATTGTTGGTGCGAGAAGCTCATAGTGGTGGTTTAATGGGGCATTTTGGCGTTAATAAGACTTATGAAGTGCTGTATGAACATTTTTATTGGCCACATATGAAGAGAGATGTCACACGTGTTTGTGAGAGATGCATTGCTTGTAAGCAATCGAAGTCTACAACTAAACCGCATGGCTTGTATACACCATTACCTATTCCAACGCATCCTTGGATTGATATTTCTATGGATTTTGTGTTAGGATTGCCTAGGTCTAAGTATGGTAGAGATTCTATTTATGTGGTTGTTGATCGGTTTTCAAAGATGGCTCATTTTATACTTTGTCATAAAACTGATGATGCATCCCATATTGCTAATTTGTTCTTTAAGGAGGTTGTACGTTTGCATGGCATGCTTAGATCGATTGTTTTAGATCGAGATTCTAAATTTCTTAGCTACTTTTGGAAAACATTGTGGAAAAAACTAGGAACACGGTTGTTATTTTCTACTACTTGTCATCCACAGATCGATGGTCAAACCGAGGTAGTTAATAGAACTTTACGGGCATTGTTGCGTGCTATTATTAAAAAGAACATAAAATCTTGGGAAGATTGTCTGCCACATGTTGAATTTGCATATAATAGGAGCATGCATTCTGCTACTAAATTTACACCATTTGAGGTTGTCTATGGTTTTAATCCATTAACTCCATTAGATTTAACCCCTTTACCTGTTGATAAGCGTGTGGATTTAGATGGAGCAAAGAAAGCTGAATTTGTCAAGTCGTTGCATGAGAAGACGCGCACAAATATTGAGCGCAAGACTGAGCACTATGCAAGGCAAGCTAACAAAGGGCGCAAGGAAGTGGTGTTTGAACCTGGCGATTGGGTTTGGGTTCATATGCGTAAAGAGATTTCCTGAGCAGCGACATTCTAAGTTATTACCGCGAGGGATGGACCATTCATGGTTTTGGAAAGAGTTAACAATAACGCTTACAAGCTTGATCTTCCAGGTAAGTATGACGTTAGTGCCACATTTAATGTTTCTGACTTGACTCTTTTTTATGCCAGTGATGATTTGAGGACAAATCCTTTTCACGGGGAGGAATGATGTAGACATCGAGTCATATCGAGGAGGAGGTGCTAGGGACCCATTGTCTATTCCTACCGGTTCGATTACTCGAGCGAGGGCCAAACAATTCAAGCAAGCTGTTGGCGTCATGGTTCGTGATCTTTGGCGTGAAGATGACCTTGGATCAAATCTTGAAGAATCTTGGAAATCTTGGTGCAATTTAATTATCTTGTCACCAAATAATTGACCAAGTCAATTTATATATATATTCTTGTTTAAGAATATTCTAAAATAGGAATATTTTAGAATATAACGCATTAGATTTTTAGGGTTGGTTTTTAGGGTTTGTGTGGCAGCCCGTATAAAGGATTTGCCAAATTTCTTTGAGGACGGATATATTTTTTATTTTTGAGGAAAAGAATTGAGATGTTCTCTTTTTACTGTTCTTTTGAGGACTTGACCTAATCAAGATTCTCTTCGACTTATCGAGCGAGATAGCGAATTCTTTCGCTCGTGGCGTCTATAACGTTGGTTGGTTGACACGTGTTCGTCAACAGGTCACGTTCATACCGAGGTTGCCAATCACAGGTTTGATTGGAGGTCGAGGTTTGCAATTCGCACCATCTGGGCCTTCGTAGAACGATCCTTCCGCAACGATTCACATCAGCCATAGTAAGTACCGCGTGCAACCGGCAGCAAAGGCATCTTTCTAATCTGAAATGTTAATCCCCAAAAGGGGTGAGTACAACCTCTCAGTAGGTAAAAGATCCATTAAACTACTCAATGCATCAAGCAAAACAATCATGACATCATAGTAGAGTACATATAGTTCATACATGTTGAACATGTCTTACCTTTCAGCCATGCACATTTCATCAAAACAGCCATGTATATAAGTCACCATGTCATGTGCATATACCATTAATGAACATGTCTTACCTTTTGTTGCTTCAAGGTAACTCATTCTGCCTTTTCTTCACAATTTATTTAACACTTTCGTTATTGGGTGTTAAGTATTGGTTGCGCATCTGCCTAATTACCTCACTTGTTGGGGAGTAAGTAATGCAAATTGTCTGCAATTTTTTTTTTCTGAAATAAAAGAGAAAATGTATCGAAAGGGTGTTAGGTGAAATCTAACGTACTCAAGTCCATGTTCCTATAATCTTTAGTTCGTAGGAGTGAAGTAATTCTCCGTTACTTTACTAAGATTTTTAATCGATCTCGAAAAAAATAGATTAGTAACAACTTCTACTTAAAAATCATTTATATATTAAAAACTTAGAGTATAAGTCACGGGTTGATATGAGATTAGGAGAGTCCAAGTTAAGTGTAGGCATTATAATCTATTAATCGAACCCCTAGACGGTCTAACCCGCCTACCGGAGGTCGTCACCACCCAATCAAAAGGCACAAAATATTACATTTTACTCTCTTTCAATGAAATTTCATCCTCAAAATTCGGACTTATATTGCTGCATGAAAGCTTCCAACGAGTTCAACTGATGTCCCTGTCTTGTTGGTCCCAACCATTATGTACCATCGTGTGAGAGACCCTCGACTGTCTGAGATATTTCCAACCTTCGTAATGCGCTGAACTGTTCTTCCAGTTTGGCGATGCCCTTGTTTCCCGTTGTCTCGTACGAGCATGCCGCGTAACTCATTCTTTTGGTCCAGCATGCCCTCTTGGTAGTTCTTGCCCTTACCTGCTATGTGTCTGGATTGCGGTCAAGCAATGACAAATCAAGTATGAAAAAATGTAAATATTATTAATGCACAACTAAAAGATGAAATCTTTAAAATAAAGTTATCTCTCATAATGAAAGTTGGAGTCCTAAGTATGACTTTAAAAAGCTTTGTCCAAGACCTACACGAGGTCCTCGGCATCCCTTGGACATAAAGCAACTAGAAGGTATTCCTCCTTCTAGGGAAGATATATATTGAAAACTGAGCAATTATATGTTTGTCCTCAACATCTATTGTTTGTGAGAATTCAGTCTATTGACAAAATTTCATTGATAAGGGACTTGGAAAACAGCCTATCTTAGCAACTCCAAACTCTTATGCAAAGACGTCATTGAACGCTCAACGATCACTCGAATACCCATCGCGATAAAAGAGACATTCAATTTTATTAGTTCGACAAGTTCTTACGGTTGGTTTTCAAAAAGAAATTGCAATGTAGACATGCTAATACAATTGGGAGGTCTAACTAGTCCAATCGTTCTGTGGGGCCAAATTAGAAGGATTCACTTACGCTTCATCCGCTTCCTCTTTAGTCGCTCAATCTGATTTTAGACGTCCTCATGAGTAGGCCAAACCCAGGTTTTTGGGAGAGAGGGCAAGTAGGCGTATCAATGATCCGGTTCAGTTTGGGGACTCCTAATACCTGAACCAAACTGAACATTAAAGATGCATGGTCATGCGGACCCAAACCTAAAAGACTGTTTGGTTTAGACTTTCGGTTTTTGGTGTCTTTTTCTTATGGGTCCCTCCTCCTCCTTCCATTGTTCCACCTTTCCTTCGGTTCACCTCATTCGAGACTACCACAAAAGTAGCAAAAACTGAGGCTAGATCCATCGACGGCATGGTAAGGCCAGAACAAAATCTTCCCAATTCATCGAAGGAATTAATGTTGTGTGGAGCAAACTCTGAGGCTCGATCTTTCGCCTTCAAGCTGAGACTGGAGAAGCAGATCGGAGGGGATGGTGCCAGTGGGGTTTGTGGTGGTCGGGGTGGAGGGTGGGCTGGGGCTGGGGGCGCGTATGGTGTGGAGCTGGTGAAGGAGGTGGTCGGGGACGAGCTGTGTGGTGGGGCCTTTGGGGACTGGATGGTGGTCGAGGGTAGTAGCGGGAGAGGATGTTGGTGGCCGCCATGGCCATTAGGAGGACCAAATGGGGTTGTTGTCTGGGAGTAGACGAAGCGATGGATATGGCTTCTCTTAGACAAGTAAAAACCGGAAGGAAGAGTGAAAACTAAAGGGCTTTTACTGTGTTTCGGTTTTGGATCGGATTTTTTTATAATCCAAGCCGAACCGTTATGATTTTCGCTGAAGTATTCCAGTAAGTTGTGTTGTTCCTTCATCTTTCCTTTCAAATCTTTAGCCCATGTAATCTCCGCAGTCGACAATTGTATCGGGCGTTCCTAACCTCATCCACTTTCTTTCAATATACATCCACATTGTTTTGCGACATATCAAGTAACCTTGAGCGTTTTATAGGATTTATACAAAGTGAGTTCCATAAAAGGAATCGGGTTATCCGACTCCGAATTAAGGCTTGTTTTAATTCACTTTGTCAATATCGGTTGGGCGGGGCCGGGGGATGGTGGGCGCGGGGAAGAGAGTCCAAAACTGATCTTGAGGGTCCAAATGAGCCTAGGGCCCTTTTGTAATTTTCAGGTCGGTTTGCGTAAGAAAAATTCATGATCTTGCTTATGTTTAAGTTCCTAATTTCTAAATACGAAGAATGCAATGAAGAGCAGGACTGCAAGACCAATCTGGATCATTCTGTTTAAAGGTCAAAATCCGATATTAATAGCCAACTCAATGGCAAATTTTCAAGGAATACGGAAGGGATTGGAGTAAAAAGCTTTAGGGTGCGTTTGGAAACTGCTTTGGAAGGGGATTCGGGGGGCTAAAGGTCTTTGGGCCACAATAGAGGTGTTTGGGAACCACTTTGCAAGGCGCATTAGGGAGATGCTGGCATTTGCAAGGCTGAAAGCCCAAGGCAGATCCTAGGCTACCTTGGGCTTTCAGCATTCTCGGAATGCCTCATCACTGTTCACCTGAGTTCTGTTCATCTTCTTCTCCAGCGGCGCAGACGAGCTCAAGAGGCCGGCGATGGACTCGGCTGAGGTCGGCGAGGTCAACGGTCAGTTGCGCGAGGTCGCGGCGATCGCTCGTGAGTCCCGGCGACCACCCACGAGTCGCGTCGCCGCAACCCAGCTCTGGGTCGCGCGACCTAGATCTGGGTCACCGGAGGTCGCGCGACATCAAGCACGACCCAGATCTGGGTCGCCGAAGGTCGTGCGACCTCGCGACGACCGGCACGACCTCACACGAGCTCCGGCGACCCAGATCTGGTTGTCGCGAGGTCGCGCAACCTCCGGCGACCAGATCTGGTCACGGCGAGGTCGCACGACCGATCGGCGCAACCCAGATCTGGTCGCCGCGAGGTCGCGCAACCTCTGGCGACCAAATCTAGGTCGACCCTCGCCGGAGGTCACCCGACCCTAGGCGGCCCTTGCCGATCGTTTCCGGGTCTCGCCAGCGGCTACCTGCCTCTCGCCGACGGCCTCCTACCCCTCGCCGGCGAACTCTTTTATTTTTTTGATAGTTTTTTTATTTTTTTTATTAATCATCAAGTCCTTTGTAAATGTAGTCTTTCCAAACACTATTTTTTCCAAAGCTACTTCAAAATAGACTTTCAAAGTACAATTTACCAAACACCATTTGCATTTTGGAAAACCCATTTAACTGAAAGGTGTTTGCATTTCCTCAAAAACTTTTTCCAAAAGCCTTCCCAAACAAACCATTAGTATCAACAAAGGACCAAATAATTTATGGCATTAGTCAAATTTATTGCAACTATTATTTTCTTCGAGGTAACAGATCTAATTTTTTATCACGAAACTATCTTCATGATCCAAGGTGAAACCTATTGCTGTGAATGATTGGGGGATACTTCAGCAAAATCCAATAAATATTTGTTTTCTTACCTAATTTGCTTGATTACTAGGCTTGGATTGCTAAGTTTATAATATGGAAGATCACGTCATTTCTTAGCACAGTGGGACAGTTCTAAAAGCACTTCCCATTTTAAAAACTTGCACCTTTCCGACGAAGATGCAAAGGCGTATTTTAACTAAAAAAAATGTTGAAAACTTCAGAAAACTTTGAACAATCTTTAATGTCCAGCAAAGTTATGCTTACTCTAACTATACCTTATTAAACAAAGTTTGTTATCAATGTCATTAATTCTAAATATGCTAACTAAATATATTTCTGTTTTCAAGAAATGATTCTATATATTATGAGAAAAGGGAAAATTCCAAATAAGAGTTCAAAGTGCTCTTAATTTCTCAAATAAAGGCTTGATGTGAACCTTGTCTTTAATAGAGGTTGAAGTATTCTTAATTTCTCAAATAAGAGTCTGAAGTAGACTTTATTTCAAATTAAGGATTGAAGTGGCCATATCAAACTCAAAAAATGACTTGACCTCACTAGTTGGTCAAGGGCTTTTCCATCCTTTACATTTTTTTTTTTTTAATTTTCTTCCCTTTTTTTCTGTTTTTTCTCCACAAAAAAAAACTTAAAATACAGCAAAAAAAAAAAAAAAAAAAAAAAAAAAAAAACTAATATACACAAACACACACAAGTGAGAGGGTTGGCAACTCTCCCCTGCCTATGGCAGCCGCCCCATCATTGGTGGGGCGTCGGCTGCAAGTGGTAAGACTAGCCTTCCCGCCTAGTTTTTTCCTTTATTCTGAGTTTTTCTCTTTTTTTATTTTTGTTCTATACTTTTTTGTAAGAGAAAAAACAAAAAAAAAAATAAGGAAAAAAATAAAGAAAATAAGGAAAGAAAATAAGAAAAGTATGAAGGATGGAATGCCCTTAACTAGCTAGTGAAGTTATGTCCTTTTCTAAGACTGACATAGTCACTTTAAGCATTTATTAAAACAAAGTCCACTTCATGCTTTTTTTTTTTTTTTTAAGAAAGTGATAGCACTTCGATTCATTTTTTTGATAAATTGAGAATATTTTAGGCCCTTAATTTGAATTTTCCTTATGAGAAAAAACAATACATTGAATACCTTAATTTTTCCTTTTTGACAAGAAAAAAGAGCACTGTAAATTTTCCTTAGTTGCAATGCATAATATATGTTTCACGAGACACTTTAATTAAATCCATTAAGTAATAGTGAATTCTCAAATTATAGAAAAAAATAAAGAAAAATCATTTCAAATAGATTTTCATGAGCCGCGTACAGCACTAATTTCGGTAAAATAAATTAATATTTATAACGGATGTGACTTGAATATGATAATGCTACAAAGTGGAGACAACACTCATTCACTTTCTCCTTTTAATCTCAACGGAAGTGGAATACTCATTAGGTTTAGAAATTTTTCTGTTCTCCTACGAACTAATGTATTTGACCAAGTAGAGTACAGTTGCAATTACAGCCAATCAAGCTTTATAATTACTAATGGCCCATCGAGAATATGATTAACTACTGAAAATTAAAAAGCTCAGCACTCAATGAGTTTAAACGTTATCTGATGATTAAAACTAATATCAACATAAAAATTCCATTAAATCAGGAAACTTACTTAACGTGGTAAGTAAGTAGGGGTTACTTAGGACGCATTTGGTAACATTTTTGTTTAAAAATTGTTCTAGGAAATAGAAATAGAAAAAAGTGTTTCTGTTCCAGGGAACAATTTTTGAACAAAAAAACGCGTTTGGTAAACTTGTTCCGAAAATAAAAAATGAACAGAAACATGTTTGGTTAATTTGTATAATTTTTTTATTTCTTTTAATTTTTTATATTTTTATTTTATTTTTCTATTTTCTTTCTTATTTTTCTTATTTTCTTATTGATTTTTCCTTTTTTCTTTTTTTCTTTTTCCTTTTTTCTTTTTTTGGCCGGTTGACGGCCTCGGCCATGGCTGGCAACCGGCCGACGAGGGCTGGCGGCGTCGCCCAGCCACGGCGAGGCTTGCCAGCCCCCGACGAGGCTCGGCCTTGCCCAGATTCGACGAGGGCCTGGTGGTGGCCCGGCGACGCCAAGCCTCGCCGACCGCTAGGCAAGCTCGGTCTCGCCAGATCTCAACCAAGGCGAGGCTGAGCTTCACCAAGGGCCAGCGACGCTTGGCCTAACCGGGGGCCGGCGACACTCCAGCGAGGTCGCCGGCCCTCGACAACCGGTCGCTGGCCATGGCTGAGGCCAGCGACCAGCCAAAGGAAAAAGAAAGAAAAAAAGAAGAAGAAAAGAAGAAGAAAAAATAGAGAAGAAAATGGAAAGTGTTCCTAAATTTTGTTCCAGAAACAAGAAACAACTTTTTTTTGTTTGTTGTTTCTGTTCCAGATGTGTTTCGGGAACAAAAAAAATAATTTTGGAACAAAAACGCAAACAAATGCATTTACGTTCCTTTTTTGTTCCAAGGAACAAAAAAAAAAAATTGTGTTCCTGGGAACATAAAAATATTTTAACAAACAGGCCCTTAACTTTTTAAGTAGAAAGAAGTAATTTTTGGCAACGAGAATATTGTCAGTTACAAATCAACCTATAATAATCACAATTTTATGTATGGTAAAAAAATAAATTATGTTCAATGATCAATATTTCAATTACCAATTAAATAAATTTTTATTTCTACTTTCAAAACTTAAATTTGTCGGCACCTAAAATTCATTGCTTAAATTCTTAATACCTAATTTCAACTTTATCCAGTCAGCCTTCAGTAAATAGATTATATAAGGAATTTTACTCTAATAGTGGGGTATAATCAGCCCCACCCACCACCTTCTTCCACAAAGAAGAATATGGAGCCTAAAAAGCAATATCTAGAAGGGGGGAAACATGAATATCTAGAAGCAATGAAAGTTTTGACAATGGGAGTGTTGACTAGGCGCACCAAGGAGCCGTGTACCTTATTCGAAGGAGAGCTTAAGTTTGAATTCGTCGACATTATTAGCAATGTAGAAAATTGTTCGCCTCACACCTAAAAAGAGAACCGAAGGACCACTCTTAAGAGGCTCTAACGTTTTCCACTCCCCTCGGACGCTACACCAAACTCTTCTGATCTAGTCACATCTCCAACCTTTGACCCTCATTTAATTAATTGAGGTACTTTGACGGGACCAAAGTTTACCCATTTAAGTCGGGTTCCCTTGATATCAAAAACAAATGCTATGAGGAAAAAAAGGAGTAACGATATGCATAGTTCCAGAACTTCAATAATAATGGAATCGATACAATTTGTTTATTTAATTTTGTCCATGAACTTTGACCGAATTGATTCAATTGGCAAAACGTGAAAGGCTTAGTACTCAATTGGCATAATTAGAAATTTAAGACTACATTCACAAAAATGCAATAAATTTATGACTTTTGAACAATTTTCCCCATATACTTTTTCAATGTGGACTGCTCTATTAGCATTTATTGGCCCTAAATAACGATCTAGACTACCACCTCATTTTCCCCAATTAGAAATTTTGTTTTCCTTTATATATATATATATGACATGGAAGCCATATGTAAGTCACGTACATGCCAGCCTAGTGAATCTACATTAAGTTAACGAAAATATGTCCACATCAACTAAGTGTTAGGATTTTCAATGGAAATATTACTTTGCTTGGAATTATAAAAGTTCAACGAATTTATTAAACAAAAAAGGATAGCAGATCACATTGAAAATTGAAAAAAATCTGTATCATTATTCCTACTTTTTATGCACAAACAAAATCTGGCAACTTAAAGTTTTGAACTAAATTTCCAAACTAGGGGAGTAAGTGTGTAATCGAGTTGAGTCAACAACCAATTCGATGATTGAATTTGACTCAAATCAAATGGTTAAAGGTAGATAATTGATTTAGTAAGTTTTCAATAAGCTTCACCTTGACTCAATTAGATAATGGTTCTTTCTCAAAACTCACAATAAGACCCAAACTCAAGCTAGAATCATTAAAATACGCTATAATTGAAAACTAGTACTATATTTATTTAGTTCATATTTATTAATGAATTTTTATTATTAAAGTATATAAAGATTGAATCACTCGGTTAGGCTCGCGAGCTATTATTTTTAAGCTTGAGCTAGACTTGATTAATTAGTATTTGAGCTACTTGAACTCAAAAAGAATCAAGCCGAGCTTGAGTAATCAGCAAGTCGAACTCGTATAGCACGTGAGCTTGACTGAGTTGCATGCTTATCGCCAAATATGGGAATCTAGAAGTTCTTCTCAAACAAAAAGACACGTTGATATGGCTAAGTCAAGCAAAATAGGAAATATGATTTCAGTGTTGAAGTCTAGTTTTCTTGTTGTGCACCACTAGCCAATCTCAGTATTTATGACTATGTACGTGGCAGCAATTCATTGGTAGAGAATCACACCTTCAATATTAATAATATTTCATTAGCAGTTGCCGACCAAAGCTACTTGTTTCACTGAAGAAAGCCAGTTCCTTCCCATAAGAACATGAATCACAATAACTTACACTTGATTGGAAGGCAAACATAGATGCAAGTACATATCACACACACATATATGGAGGCAAAAACATAGGTGTAGGCCTAAGTTGCTAACCTTCGACAAATGGAAATCAACCATCGATATGCTTTTGGCTACAATTTAAGACCACCACAAAACCAACAAACAGCTTAGAAGCATAAATCTTTGCACCACATAACAATGTTTAATGGTAGCATTTCGATTAATCACCCATCAGTCAATGCGAACCAGAGTCACTTCAATCACATCCGTGGTATTCATAAATTTTTGCCTAAGACCCATGCACTTGCACCTTGACTTCGCCAAGTTTGGCAAGAGACAAAACTTTGCTCTTCTAACTTCCCATTAATCGCTTTGGTCCAACCAAACTTAGCAAAAGCGCATTATTTGTCACATCGATAGATGAGTCATATGCAACATTCTTGCTTTAAAATATTCGCCAGCTACCCATCTATACATATTTGACCTATTCAATCTAATCAACCATTGATTATGATACCACTTATTGAGAATTAACAACAAAAATATGAAGTCCTCGACAAAGGGGATCCCCAGGGGAGAACCCAAGCTTGAGCCTGACCTTCACTTAAAAATTTAAGAAAATTCCATTATGAACCCAAGTTGAGCTTGACCTTCATTGAAAAATTTAACATCCTCACATGTGCACCTCAATTTGAAGTTTTATGATGCTCCTAGATTATAGGGCAAATACCAACAAAAAACCCTAAACCATACCCATTGTGACATAAATACCAGTCTTTTCTTTTTTTTTTTTTTTCCGTGTTGCTTAAAACCATAAACTTGTTCACCGAGATACAAATGCCCCTAACTTTTTTTGTACCGTGAATAATTCCAAACTTATACATCTATGTCATATATATCCCCTATTTCAATTACATCCAAGTTATATTTGTTATATTGGAAGCGCAAACACCAGAAGTGCGAAAACTTAGTATAGTGGGACACTTAAGTATTAAAAGTTTGGAAAAGTACACTTAAATGTCAAAATCAAAGCAAAATTGATTAGTTAAGTGCCAACGATGAAAAATCCGGCCAAAATGCTGACGTGGGGTTTTTTTGACAAGACAAGTGCAAATTAACATTATTTTGCATGCTGATGTGGCTAGATAAGTCAAAAAAAAATATCGTTTTGCATATTGATATGGCTAGATAAGCCAAAAAAGATGTCGTTTTGCCTTGAATTGGAATTTTAATATAAATATTAATTAAACTAAAGTTAAAACTAAATTATTTAAAAAAAAAAAAAAAAGAAGAAGAAGCCCTTGCACAACACCTTCTGCAACTTTTTTTAAAAGTTTTTAATTTAATTTATTTAATATTTATATTCAAATTCAAATAAAGGCAAAACGATGTTGTTTTTGTTATTCTCTATTGACTCAACTCTCCGGTGAGCCAGGTCGGCCATTATATTATTAAAAAAATGCCACATAGGATTTCGACACCCGTCATTAGAGTTAGCACTTAAATGTCTTATCTTTCAAAGAAAGTGGCACTTATGTGTATCTTTCTAATTTTTGGTGCTTAAATGGCTCCCCGTGCCAAGTTTTAGCACTTCCACAATAATTTTGTTATCATCTTAATATAAGTTCGGGCTTTTTTATTTTTTATTTTTTATGACACAAGAAAGAAGTTTAGAGTATTTTCTGTGACAATAAGCAATTGTAAAGCTTTTAGCTATAAAAAAAAAAAAAAAGTTAAGGGTAGTTGTGTTACAGTGGCCATAATTTGGTTTTTATTTTATTTTATTTTTTTGTTACGTTAACCCTAGATTATAAGTAATTCAACTAGTATTTTTTTTTCCCAAAAATGATAGTAAAATAATGTTAATAAGTGATCTTGCCCCGCAAAAGATATCAAGGATGATTATGTTGTCTTGACTAGCAACATAAGTAATTCTCAGTCATACATGATTGGATGACATTAAGAAAAAGTAGAGCATGCATTAGTGTTGTTGATCAATTAGATTGTGCGATTCACCATAATAGCGAGATTAATAGAGAAATGGAATAACAGGATTAAGGTGGTTCGATTTGAATTACTGAGACCTATGTTCATGGAGAGAGTGAGAGTGGTAAATCTACCTTGAATAAGGAGGTTACAAGTTTGAAATAAAGCCTCGCTTAATGTCAAGCGCTGAGCTTTCGTCGATGTCATTAGGTCCCCATGACTTTTATTTTTTAGCTGGAAGCATGGTATTTCCTTATATTTAGATTTCCAATGGTAAGCGGAAGAGTGATCTGCTTATGTTTGACACTATCTTTTACAATGATTTCATGTAAACTCGCAAAAAGTACCGGAGGAACACTCTTAAGAGGTTCTAATGTGTAATCATATAAAAATTGATTTAAACCAGACTTTAGAAAACGTTCCAACTGAAAATGCGATGCGATCTAGGTGCTTGCTCGGGAGGCCGTGGACTCCAATTTATACATTGGATGGCTTCTGGGCATTTCCCTTCGGACACAACACCAAACTCCTTCTATGTACTCTACATTACTTCTCCGACCTTCGATCCTCATGTAATTTATTGAGGTACTTTGATGAGACCAAAGTTTACCTATTTTAAGTTGGGTTTTCTCACCTTAAAAATAAATGCTATGAGGATAAAAAGGAGTAACAACATGAGTAATTACTAAACTTTATTTCCAATATTTAATGGGGTGGCTATACTTTTTTATTTGTTCAATTTTATCCATAACCTCTTAAAAATCCACTACATGTTGTCCTTCCATAAAGTATATCCACATATCATATGTACCTTTTTGACGTGGACTGCACTATTAGCATTTATTGGCCCCAAATAACAATCTAGATTACTATCTTGTTTTCCTTGGCAAGCAAATCTTTTTGTTCATTTCTTCTCGGTGTGAATGATAATCCTTCTGTTTTAGAAATCAATTTCTATTCTAAAAATAGATTATTTTATTTATACTTCCCAAACGAGTTTCTGAGCAAAAGAATCAAGTAGCATTTGAGCGATCTAAGTCAAACTTGAATAGCTCAAGAGCTTGAGTGAGTTACATTCTTATTTCCAAACATAGGAATCTAGAAGCACTTCCCAAACCTAGAAAACACGTTGATATAGTTAAGCAAAATGGGAACTCAGCCAATGGTCGTCCAAAGTTGATATTGGTCATAAAATACGATTTCAGTGCAGAAGTTCAGTTTTCTTGAAGTGCACCAACAGCCAATCTCAGTTATTTATGACTATTTATGTGGCAGCAATTCATTGGCAAAGAATCACACCTTCAAGATCAATAATATTTTATTAGCAGATGCTGACCCAAGCTAGTTGTTTTACTTTAGAAAACTAGTAATAACTTGCCCATGATTGGAAGGTAAACATAGATGCAAATGCACATCCACGTATAACAACGCACAAGCCTCTTAGGACCATACATTTTTGCACTACATGACAATGTTGAATGGTAGCATTTTGATTAATCACCCATCAGTCAATGGCAACCAGAGTCACTTCAATTGCACCCTTGCAATTCATGATGAGGGTGCAATAGCAAGCTTAATTTTTGGGGGTCTAAGTCGCAACAGCTATCCAGGCACAAAGGAGGAGGAGAGGGTCCACTGAAGCATTATCGAGAGAGAGTGAGTGACGACAGTTGAGAAGCATTTTGTCTATAAAAACCCAACACACCCATTTGGAGTTCCTCGTGCACAAACCGAAAGTTACAACTCACCAAGTCACTCCAATTGTGTCCTAGACAGTACCCAGAGCACGACTATGGCCAAACAAAACCAATTCTCATTCCTCACATCAGCTGCTCTTTTGGTCATTATAATTTCTGTTTCGGAAACGCTTTGTCGCCCTCTTGAAGAGGAACACTTGTTAAAGCAACATGAGGAGTGGATAGCAATCCACGGGCGTGTCTACAAGGATGCGGTCGAAAAGGCAAAACGGTATGAGATATTTAAAGAGAACGTTAAGCGCATCAACGCCTTTAATAATGGTAAGGACGTGGGGTATAAAATGGCTGTGAATAAGTTCGCAGACCTAACCAATGAGGAGTTCCGCGCTTCCTACACCGGCTACAAGAGGAGGCCCACAAGGGTCCTGTCCTCTGGCGAAAAAAAACCGTTCAAGTATGCGAACTTTACCGCCATTCCAGCTGCCTTAGACTGGCGAACCAAGAAGGCTGTGACACCTGTTAAGGATCAAGGCAACTGTGGTGAGTGGAAAATCAAAACTTGTCTTGCGAAAGTGTCAAAATTCTCATGTCGTACTCAAGCTGTTGAAAAGAGGCAACAATTGTGCATATAGCAGCTAACAATATTATCTGTAATTCACTGTTACATTCCTTTTACGTCCATCATACTACATGTGTACATATGTCTCTTTGTAATTCATTTTACTATCTCCTTTTGCAGGAAGTTGTTGGGCATTCTCGGCTGTGGCAGCTATGGAAGGGATTACCATGATCAAGAAGGGGAAGTTGGTGCCACTCTCGGTGCAAGAACTCGTGGATTGTGATGATAACGATGATGGTTGCATGGGCGGGCTCATGGACAGTGCCTTCGAGTTCATTGTAAGCAATGGTGGCCTCACGACTGAGGCGAACTATCCTTACCAGGGAATTGACGGGACCTGCAATACGGCCAAGATGGCAAACCAGGCAGCCTCAATAACTGGGTATCAGGATGTGCCGGCCAACAACGAGAAGGCCCTCTTGCAGGCCGTGGCAAACCAGCCAGTCTCGGTGGCAATTGAGGGGGGCGGGTATAATTTCCAATTCTACTCAAGCGGCGTGTTCACGGGCTCATGTGGGACCGACATCGACCACGCGGTCACGGCAGTCGGGTATGGGAAGACCTCTGGCTCTGGCGGGACCAAGTATTGGCTGATGAAGAATTCGTGGGGCACCGGGTGGGGAGAGAAAGGGTACATGAGGATCCAGAAGGATGTGAGCTCTAAGGCTGGTCTCTGTGGTCTTGCCACGGAAGCTTCTTATCCAACCGCATGAAGAAAGAAGAAGATGAAAAAATAAATTATGAGTCTATATATGTGATAGTGGTTCTTGGGCTCTCTATATGTATGAAATGTAGTCTAGCGTCTCTGTAAAAGAAGCAAGTGTTAAGTGACAGTACGTCACTAGGGTTGGTGTGTCCTACAACTGAAACTGAATGTTGTAAGCAAAATTAGGGGCCTGCCAACTAAACTTGGTTCTAAGTGTTGGAATAAATGTGTGGGACAAGATAAAAGAACATAGTCCCGTGAATGGATGGAACAGTTTCGTCAACGTAATTTTATAGTAATGAATTGTCCCGACAATAGGAATTTAGTTATTTCGAGCAATTTTGTCAGCATCAACAATTCTGTCTTATGAGAGGCATGGCCGGCACTAGCAAGGACAATTATTTGTAATTTTATTTTTTTCTACTTTTCTATCCTTTTTTATCTCGGAGAGTGTTGATACCTACTTTAAATTTAATTTTTAAAAATAAAAGATAATATTTGAATTCAAAAGAATTCAACAGTCAGATTTTGGAGCCTTTTTTATTGTTGGAGTCATTGAGTGAATATCTCGCTTACAAAAATAGCTTTGAGCACTTTCACTATAAAATGCGAGGTTTCGGAACCGAGTGAAGGGGGCTTCTCTTCATTGTTCGTTTAAGAAAAAATAGCAAACTGAAAAAGTGAAAAGAGAGGAGAAGGAAGAGGGGTTTCGATTCTTTGGGAATAGAAAGTCAGAAAAGGAGCAGGTTTCTTTTTCCTTCTGCTGATTTGCTGCAGAGGGAAAAGAGAGCAGAGGGAGAAGACGTGAGAAGGGAAGTGCGGCCAGAAAGAGGAAAAAATAAAAGAAAAGGAAAAAAGGAGAACAGCGCACTGTTCATCTTCTTCGGCAGCACCTTTCTCGCCGGCCATCGCCGCTCGTCCGCGAGCCCCCGCGCCCAAGGCCGCCGCTTGTTCTGTCCGTACACCGGAGCTCCGCCTGAGCATCCCTGCCATCGCCGCTCGTCACCCCCGACGACTGCGCCTCTGCAACCCGCGGCCCAGCCAATTCCGAGCCGGCCCGCCGCGCCTCCGCCGCTGCTCCAGCGTCACTCAACACCGGCGGACCTCCATCGAAGCAGCCCGCTCCCCGCGACGCTGCACCAGCCTGAGAACCCGCGCCGGCCACCGCCCCAGCAACCCGCGAGTCACCAGTCCTCGCGCTTCGGTCAGCCTCGCGACACCAGTCTGCCACCATCGCGCGTTGCCCTTCCCCGACGCCTCAGATCCCGATCGCCACCCATCGCCCAGCAGCTGGACCCAAATCGAATCGCTGTCCGACCCGACGCTCGTCCGCCGATTCACCTCCCAGCCACGATGAAGCTTCTGTTTCTGCAGGTCCGCCCCTAACTCGACGCCTGCTGAAGCCGCACCCCTGCCTTGTCCACGTGCTCGTGCTGCTCCGAGCCACCAGAGACGCTGGCAGTTCTTTGTTCCTCCGACGATTACTGCTGCCGTGCTCGATCTCGTGCCTCCCCCGTCCGACACCCCTCCTCCGAACGACACCAGCCGCTCCATCCCCGACGCCCGCGCCAGTAGCCTGCGCGTCAGCTGCCTTTCGCTGGAACCCACTCGCCGTCCACCGCTTGCCGCCCCGTTCCTGTCGGTCCACCTTCGCCGAAGTTCCCTTTGCCAGACCAACGATCAGTCCCCTCGGTGACCAGCCGCACGAGCTGCTGAGCTTTTCTTTTGGAAGCAAAGGAAAAGAAAAAAAAAAAAAAAAAAAGAAAAAGAGAAAAGTAAATTAGGTAGTTTGTTTTTCTTTATTTTATTTTCATTATTTATTCATTTTAAATTTTTTTTTTTATTGTTTAAGTTAGAATATGGTTTGTCAATGTTAATATTTGTGCATTTTGTAGGCATTATCCGTAAAGATTTTGTCTGAAATTATTGTAATTATTAATTTGATCCGAGAGACATCGGATCAATTTTTTAATTATATTAATTTTCGGGCTTTTTTTATGGTATTTTGGTTGTTAAATCAATGTAATTATTAATTTAATCCGTAAGACTTTGGATTAGATTTTTAATTATTTTGAACTCTTTGCCGTAATAATTAGGTTTAGAATAATCGTTAATTTGACTTGTGAGACAATAAGTTATTTTTTCGGTTATTTTAATCCTTTATTTATTGAATATCTTGATTGTTTAGATTTAATGTTTAGTCGATAATTACTTGTCTTGGAAAAATACTAAAACACTAAAAAATCAAAAAATAAAATCAAAATCTTGCATCAAAGCATGTAGGTTTAATAAGTTAGACATGTAGGATTAGGTTTATGGAATTTTCATCATCTAGTAATTATTGCTAAGTTTATTTAGTTAGAAATTGCTCGTCATTAGAATTAGGTCATTTAATTAATTTAGATTGCATATTTAATTGTTGTATTTCTTTAATTTTGAATTTCATGGAAAATAAAAAAAATTAGAATAAATTCATTTCATGCTTTAGGATAGATTGCATGCTTATATATTTTAGGTCATATTGCCATGTCATATCATTTCATGTTAAAATTAGTAGCATGCATTGCATGATTCTCATTGAATAAAATGAAATCCAAAATTAAGTTTGCATGTTAGATTTATTTAATTAGAATTTGCTTGTTAATAAAGTTAGGTCATGAAGTTAAAATGCAAGTTTTGATTTCAAGATAAAAGAAAATCAAAAAATACCGTGTGTTTATTTATTTTAATTGTTTAATAGTGACTGAGCATTCGTGTGATCACCCATTTGCATGTTAGTAGCTTAAGTTTAAATTAATCAACATTGCCTGCAAAATATTTTTGAAATTAAAATAAAAGGTACTGAAAGGATGTTAGACTAATCTAGCGTAACCATGTCCCCGGACCTACTGAATCGCTGGTTCGCAAAAGTAAAGTATTCTTCCATATTTTACTTGAGTTTCTAACCAACCCTAATTGATCAGTGGCGGCTCCAAATTGAGTATAATTGCATGTTTGAATAGATGAATTTCTTAACATCAAGTCGCGATTGGTAGGACTTGGGAGGGTCCGTGCCAAGTCTTCGGACTTAGTAATCCATTAGCCTTCTTTAGGTAATTCACCCTCGGGAAAGTCGCAATAGAGAGCAACCACATGTGAGGGCCAGCAAGCATGGCTGGTTAGAGCCGTCACCTTGCCCAAATTTGATTTGATTGAACTCAAATTACAATTATCCTCATGGATTTGAAGGTTTTCCAATTAATTGAAAGTCTGATCCAAATTGATATGCATACTTATCGGGTGAAGCTTAAAACCGCTTAATCTGGATCAGGATTGAATTACACCTAGCTCTTATCCATGGTCAATATTCAGCTCGAAGCATGGGGATCTTCTTTCTTTGGACCAGACGTGTGCACCCCCTCAACATTCATCAGCACTGCATCTGTGTTTTTATCCTAATGTGAACACCATCCACCTATCATCCTCCTTACTAGATATTCATTCTTATCATCAAGCAATAATATCCATGGCTCCTTCTTATGTTTTCACGCACCATCAACATTAAGTTTCAACCCTCGATGTCCTTTCCCCAATAATCAGCTTCTGAACTTATCTTTACTCTGTTCTCCTCTCTAAACTTGTTCGAAAATTCCATAAACTCCTGTAAAATCAACTTAATTGCTTGTGAAGAATTTGGAATAGCTTGATTGTGTAATATGGTATTCCTATACCACTACATTCTAGTGCATATAAGGTGAAGAGCTTGCAATCTAAGCCCATTCTTTGTGCAATCCACCCTTGGTCAAGGAACTGGTTTATCATCTCCTCTTGCGTTGTGAAGTTCCAAGCAAATGGTGACACCCCCATGAACTTTGTTTCCATAAAATCTGAATCAAGGGGCATAGGCACGGTTTGGTTTGATTTTGGGGGAATATTTTTGGGAAAATACAAATATCTTTGAGCTAAAGAGGTTCTCTGAAATACAATATTTGGTGAATTGTAATTTTAAAGTGCATTGAAAAATAACTTTGGCTTAAATGTTAATTGGTAAAAATTGCATTTGTAAAGGATTTATTACTAAATAGAAAAAAAGATTTTTTTTTTTTTTTTGGAATCTAGCCACCGAACAGCCAGATCTAGCCACCAAATGGCCTCGCCTAAGGTCACCCACCTCAAGCAAGGCTGCCTAAGGTCGCACAATCTAGGCAACACCAGCCTGGGTTACGCAATTTAGGCCAATAGTCACCTAGGTCACACAACCCAAGTGTCGCCTGAGGTCCAACAGTGGTTGTTGGGGTCAGGCAACCCCCAAGCGGTGGTTGTTGGTTTGCACGACCCCTTAGTCGGTGGTCGTTGGCCTCGAATTGGCATTTTTGTGTGATGGTTTCAAGAAGATGCATAGTAACCGAGGGCCAAAACTTGCATTCCAAGAATGCAATTTCCCAAAAGACCTCTGAATGCGCTTTGAGCTAAAGGTCTTTAGAGCTCTTTGGAGATACGATTGTATTTTCTCAAAGTTGAGCAAAAGCACAAGCCAAATGCATTTGCATTTGGCCAAGGGACTTTAGAGTCCCGAAGCCTATTGTAAATATTGAACCAAACGGGCCATATTCTATAACTAGATGGATTGAAGTTTCTTTTTGAATTTCCACATAAATGATTTGGGACTTGTGGGATCCAAAGGTAATTATCAAACCCAATTGATTGTCCCCCACTTGATAAAGATTTCCAATTTGAGTATTTCTCTAGGGTTCATGATTGCCTTCCACAATTGAGATGCTGATGCCTTAACCTCATGGTTTCAAAAACTGTATCTCCGGAAATATTTTCCCTCACTTGCCTCTATCTTATATCAATCCCTAACTGAGTTTGAGGACGGAAATGTTGTTGAAATCATTGTTTTGTCTAAAACCTAATTCGCCACTTTTCTTATTGTGTCATAGAAAACCCCAACATTTAGGTTTGGAAAGCCTCTATGTTGTTGTTTATGCTACCATGATCATCATCCTCCTCACTTAATTTCCATTATCACTATCATCGTTAGTGTTAGATTATTTTACATGGTCTAAGCTCTCAAAAGTTGACTTATCTCTGGTAGAATAACAAGAGAATTGCTCAGGAGTATAGGTTGAATCACCACAATGGATGAAACTACAACTCAATAATGGTTTGAATATGATCACAAGGAAAATACTCTTTTGCCACAATGCAAATGTCAATTACCTTCTCAATGCAACAATGGAAGCCTTAATATAATGAGTTCTGTTTTTTCGCATCATCTTTTTAGAGAACTTATGCCTCTTGTAGATAGCAGATCATCAAAAGTTCAACTTCCAATAACGAGAATGAGATGGCAGGAAATTACGAATGAGATGGTGGGAAGTTAAAAAAGATACTGCTCCCACCTCTGCCCATCAGGGGCGAAAACTGCTCAAATATGACAGTTAGCACCATCTTCCACCACTCCAATTTTGCAGATCAGACCCCACCAATCACGCGACTTCTTCATCTTTCACGGGCCAAACCATCTTCACCCGTTCTTGGATCTTTATTTCCTTCGTATACGCCACTTATATCAAGCACGAGACACTTTCCGACCACCATTTGTGGCTACCGTGGATTGTCGTGCCAATGGAGTTGTCCGGTTCAATCTGTTAAAGATAGTGAATTGAAGACAGCATCTGTGGCATTGCATAAGGAAAAAGAAGCTGAAAAGGAAGTTCGTGACTGCTGATGCTGTGCTCGTGATGACTGATGCTATGCTCGTGGCTATAAGGAAGAAGCATTGAAGATAGTGAATCCAAGACTGACATGAAGAGAGAGTCTGTTTCTTTTTCATCACACGTGTTTGTAGAGCTTGAAGACTTCAAAAGTAAAAACACATGTTCTAATACATTAGGGCGGTTATTATGTTAGATATAAAAACGAAGTTGTTAAGCCGGTGTTGAGTTTGTTCATTTTTTTATCGTCTTCTTCCTCAAGTCTCTTGTAAGGTACTCTGTTTTTTCAGTGTGTGTAGATCGAATACAGAGTATAGCATAGAAAGAGAGAGACGAAGAGGGTAATTGTAGAGCAGAAGTAAAAGCTCTCAGTTGAATGTATGCTTTGCTCTTTGATTTAAGAAATACAGAAATCTTTCTTCTACATCTTGTGTTTTTTTGTTCTTCGTTTCTTCACACAATCAAGTCCATTCGGGTTTTGTTGTTCCTGAACCTCTGGAGTTGTAAGATTGCCTCCACCGCGCGTGGTTGACACTGACTTGCCACATCACCGCCAGGTAGTTTCTTCTCCAAGTGAGATTTGGAGCTGATCGAGTGCACGAATTTTCCTCTCTGATGTATATCTTCTGGATTTGTGAGTTAACTTGAACTTAGTCATAAGCAAGCTGAGTTATTGCACTTGCTGTTTGAAGCCAAATCATCGCCGTCACTGAACTGTAGAACGGCGGCTGCCTCATGGTTGCCATCGCTGATCACAAGCCTCCACCCTATACCATGTCATCGAGTCGTTGATCTAATGCAGTCATCAGTCAGGTATAAATTGTAGCTTATTTCCAAGCAGGTTTTTGATAGCAACCGATTGTGAGGTTTGCATACTGGAATAGAAGAGGAGCTAAGCCCAATTTTTTTTTTTTTGTCAGTCCTACTCTATTCCTACTCTACACTCACTCTCAGATTTTTGCCCTGCCTCTTGCAGGGTGTGGGAGTCGAAACCCACTCTTGAAACTTACGCATCCCCACCCCATCCCCCCGAGAAGGTGAGGATTTGAATCCCTCACCTCTCCCTTCTACGTTGGAAGGGTGGCCACTGGAGCCCAATTGGTGTCGAATTAGTAATGCTTGATCTTAGGTGGATGCATGCCTATTGCAAGCACAGAATTGGATAGAATTAATGTCAAATTCTTGCTGGCCAGATTTAAATTGTAGTTTGATTGGATTATGCTTCGTGAATTTTGAGCTTATTTCAGCCTAGTGGCGTTATTAGGTAACATGTGTGGGTGAACACTTGATCGAACCTGAACTCGGAACATTGGAATTAAATATTACTATTTTTTCTGTCCATGTTGGGATCTTTATAAACAGCTTTGTTAGCATAATACTTTTTGGGATACAGTGAGATTAGCAGTTTGTTGTAAGCCACAAATTTGCGAAAGAGTGAGCCCCATAATATTTTATAATTATTTGTTATTTAGTTTTTTATGGTTTAGAATAGACTATTATTTTCACATAGATTAAAGACTGTTACCAAATTATTTCTCTTTTATAATTATACATTTTCCTAGGATACTTTAGATCTTGTCGTCACATTTAATTTCACATTTGCATTGCACATAATTGCTTTTCATTAAGAGTCATTCATGCCATGTCGATGTTATAGACATTCATAATACTCACAATTTGCATGCTAGAAGAATGTTTAATATAATTTGAAAGTCCAACTCAAAAATTATGTCATATGTACATAAATAGCATGTAAACCGATGTCGTAGTGGGTGGATGCACATATGAAATAAGCGAAACTTAGTTCTAATATAATGTTAAGCTTAAGCTGTTAGATGGAGGAAACCACGTGTATAAAAACCATATAAACCAAATTGCAAAGGCTATCAAAGGATGACCAAAGCTGGTAGGTGGTGGAAGAATTTTTAAGAGGCTGGAATGATTAACTTCAGTGGATGATCAAGGCCGCCAAAGGCAAGGAGTTGGTGGCAAGACTTCTCAAGGTAACTTTCTTAGCAATCACAAATTGCATTTGGATGGAATGTAATCGTAGACATCTCCAAAACAAGTCAAATGATGTATGCATCATTGTGGCTAAAATTCGTAAACTTGTCATAGGGCAAGCTTCATATTTCAAAAATTTAAGACCTTCCTAGATAAATGTAATATTGACTAGCATATAGAGACTTCCTCACCCCATTTTCACATTCTTAGTTATCTATGTAATGTTGGGGAATGCCCTTAAACTTCTATACCTCATCTTACAAATGATACTTACATTTAAAATCAAGAAAAAGAAAACCACATTGTCAAGCGACGTATTGGTAAAATATTTCAATGACCATTGATTTGGATTTCTGCACATAGGAAATTTAATCAGGAATGTTTACATATCTTGAAAAATTCATATCTGGATATATATGGGTGTCCTTATTTAGACACATTTCGTACATCTTTGCATATTATGATAGGATTGGGCATTATCTTTGCATAATCACTCATGACATGTCAGAATAATTAGAATTTTCCATAAATAATTGTTTTAGTGCAAATCTTGGATTTTTCATTTGCACTATGATTTAATTGTCATATTTACACATTTACTTTCATAAATCACATGTCATTTAATGAAAAATATAAATAATCAGATCTCGCCTTGGTAACTCTAGATCATATCTTCATTGAAGAATTCACAAAAAATTTGGGTGTGCATTTAGGAAATTTTAGATTTGTTTGCACATTTTCTTGATACATATATGATTAGCTCTCTAGGGACTGCATTTCATTATAGATCACATTACGTCAAATGAGCGGGGGAAGGCGTCGGGGAGAGAGAGTCCAAAACTGATCTCGAGAGTCAAAATCAGCTTAGGGCCCTTTTCTAATTTTCAAGTCGGATTGCATAAGAAAAATTCACGATCTTGCTTATGTCTGCGTTCCTAATTTCTAAATACGAAGAATGCAATGAAGAGCAGGACTGCGAGACCAATTTGGATCATTTTGCTTAAAGGTCGAAATCCGATGTTAATAGCCAACTCAATGCGAAATTTTCGAGCAATGCGGAAGGGATTTTTGGAGTAAAAAACTTTAGTATCAACAAAGGACCAAAAAATTTGTGGCATTAGTCAAACTTATTGTGACTATTATTTTCTTCGAGATAATAGATTTAATTTTTCATCACGAAAACTGTCTTCATGATCCAAGGTGAAACCTATTGTCGTAAATGATTGAGACATACTTCAGCAAAATTCAATGAATATTTGTCGAGAGAACCTTTTCTTACTCAATTCAATTGATTACTAGGCTTGGATTTCTAAGTGTCTAATATGGAAGATCACGTCATCTCTTGGCATGGTGGGACAATTCTAAAAGTACTTCTCATTTAAATTCATTAACAAATCTTGCACCTTCCTGGCGAAGATGCAAAGACCTATTTTAACTTCTAGAAATGATGGAAAACTTCGGAAAATTTTGAACAATCTTTAATGTCAAACAAAGTTATCCTTAGTCTAACTATTCCCTATAAAACAAGGTTTGTTATCGAGTGTCATTAATTCTAAATATGCTAACTCCATAAATATTGGTTTACAAAAAATGATTCTGTACATTATGAGAAATGGAAATTTCAAATAATGGTCCAAATTGCCCTCAATTTCTTAAATATAGGTCTGAAGTAATCCTTGTCTCTAACAAATGCATCTTTAGTTTCTCAAAAAAAAAAAAAAAAAGGCTTGCAGTAGACCTTATTTCAAATAAAGCCTTGAACTAACCATGTTAGTCTAAAAAAATGACTTGACTTCACTAGTTGGTCAAGGTTATTTATATCCTTTATATATATATATTTATATTTATTCTTCCCTTTTATTTTTTTCCTTTTTCTACTTTTTTCTTCCCAAAATAACTTAATAAATAGAAAAAAAAAAATACTCATTTATATTCCTATTTATATACAGGTGGGAGGGTTCACTGCCCTCCCTACTTGTGGCTATCGCCTCATCATCAATGGGTGTCAGCCATAGGTGGTAAGGCTAGGCCTTACCTTCCCACCTAGTTTTTTTTTTTTTTTTTTTGTGTGTTTTTTAGATTTTTTTTTTATCTTTTTAATAAAAAAAGGAAAAAAAAAAAGAAAAAAAGGAAGGATGCAAATGCCGTGAAGTCATGTCTAAAAAGAAAGGATGCAAATGCCCCGAAGTCATGTCTTTTTTTTAGACTGATATGACCACTTCAGGTTTTTATGTGAAATAAGGTCCACTTCAAGCTTCCATTTGAGAAAATTATGATGCTTTGGGCTCTTTTTTGAAAAATTGAGAATACTTTGGGCCTTTATTTGGAATTTTTCATGAGAAAAACAATGCATTGATTACCGCAATTTTTCCTTTTTGGCAAGAAGAAGAACGCTGTAAATTTTCCTTAGTTGCAACGCATAATATATGGCTCACAATACACTTTAATTAAATCTATTAAGTTATAGTGAATTCCCAAATTATTAAAAAAAAAATAAAGAAAATTCATTTCAAATAGATTTTCATGCGTCGCGTCCAGCAATAATGTCGATAAAAATGAATTAATATTTACAGCGGATGTGACTTAACTAAGATAATGCCTTAAAGTGGAGACAACACTCATCCACTTTGTCCTTTTGATTTCAACAAAAGCGGAATACTCAATAGGTTTGGAATTTTATTTGTTCTCGTACGAGCTAATGTATTTGATCAAGTACAATTGCATTTGAAGCCCATCAAGCTTTATAATTGCTAATGGCTAGTCAAGAATATAATTAAGTACTAAAATTTGAAAGCTCAGCACCCAATGAGATTAAACATCATCTACTGCTTAAAACTAATATCAACATACAAATTCCATTAAATCAGAAAACCTACTTAACGTGGTAAGGAAGTCAGGTTACTTAACATTTTAAGTAGAAAAAGTAATTTATGGCAATGAGAATTTTATCACTTATATTACTAAAATCAAACTATAATAATCACAACTTCATGTATGGTAAACAAGTCAATAATGATCAGTGATCAATTTTTCAATCACGTATTAAATAACTCTTTATTTCTACTTTCAAATTTTCAACTTTATCCAATGAGCCTTCAGGAAATAGATTATTAAAGGACTTTTACTCTAATAGTGGGGCATAATCAGCCCCACCCACTTACCTTCTTCCACACAGAAGTAGAATATGGAGCCAAAAAAGCAATATCTAGAAGGGAGGAAACATGAATTTCTAGAAGCAATGAAAGTTTTGACAGTGGGAGTGTTGGCTAGGCGCACCATGTAGCCGTGGACCTTATTCCAAGGAGAATTAAGTTTGAATTCGACAACATTATGAGCAATGTGGAAAACTTTTCGCCTCACACCTTAGAAGAGAACCGACGGACCACTCTTAAGAGGTTCTAACGTTTTCCACTCCCCAAGTAAGCCACACCAAACTCTTCTGATCTAATGACATCTCCAACCTTTGATCCTCATTTATTTAATTGAGGTACTTTGACGAGACCAAAGTTTACCCATTTAAGTTAGGTTCCCTTGTTATAAAAAAACAAATGCTATGAAGATAAGGTTCCCTCGTTATAAAAAAACAAATGCTATGAAGATAAAAAGGAGAAACGATATGCGTAGTCCTAGAACTTTCTTTCAATAATTAATGGGGTTGCCATAATTTTTTTATTCAATTTTTTCCCTAAACTTTTAAGGATCCACTCAATGTAGTTGTTTCATTTAAATCCACATGTCACATGTACTAGAGAAAATTATCCAAAAAATACTAAATCAATTACACTTTTATTCATAAAATTTTTGATTATTTTAATTGAGTCCGTTCGGCAAATTTTGATGAAAAATCACTAATGTGAACATTGGCCATCTAACATGACATTACCATCGCTAACATGGACATTTTAAATTTTATATATTAATATCTTCTTTTTTTCTTTTCTTTTCTTTCCTTTTTCTTTTTCCTTCTTTACTTTGGGGGGGTCTTTTCTTATTGTTAAGGCCTAGAGGGTGCCTGCTGGCCACCGACCAAGGCTCGACAACCTCAGCCACTAAAGCTTGACAACCTTAGCCACTAGGTGAGGGCTAATCCTCACCCAATGGTCGGCAAAGGTGGCCAAGCCTCCGCAAGTGGCCGGTGGCCCCCTACTAGCCTTAAAAATAAAGAAAAAAAGGTAAAGAAGGAAAAGGAAAAATAAAGAAAAGGAAAGAAATGAAAATGAAAAGAAAAAGAAAATTTAAAATGCAAAAAAATAAAATATTAATAAAAATTGTCCAAATCAACGATTTCATATCAAAATTGACCGAATGAACTCAATTGAGAAAACATGAAAAGATTTAGGACTCAATTGGCATAATTAAAAATTTAGGACTATGTTGACAAAAGTGCAATAGATTTATGGATTTTTGGATAATTTTCCCCATGTACTCTTTTGATGTGGACTGCTCTATTAGCATTTATTGGCTGAGAATAACGATCTAGACTAACACCTCGTTCTCCCTAGTCAGCAAATGTTTTTGTTCCTCTGTGTGTGTGTGTGTGTGTGTGTGTGTGTGTGACATGGAAGCCATATGGAAGTCACGTACATGCCACCCTAGCAAATCAACATTAAGTTAACCCAAACTTTGTCCACAACAACTAAGTATTAGGATTTTCAATGGAAGAATTACTTTGCTTGGAATTTTAAAAGCTCAACAGATTTATTAAAAAAAAAAAGGTTCATAGATCACATTAAAAATTGAAAAAAAGTTCAGTATCATTATTCCTACTTTTTATGCCCAAACAAAATCTGGCAAACTAAATTTCCAAACTAGGGGAGTATGTGTGTAATCGAGTTGAGTCAACAACCAATTCGATGCTTGAATCTGACCCAAATCAAATAGCTAAGAGTGGATAATTGAGTTACATAAGTTTTCAATAAGCTTTAGCTTGAGTCGATTAGATAACAGTTCTTTCTCAAAACTTAGAGTAAAACTCAAACTCTAGCTGGAATCATTAAAATACACTACAATTAAAAAGTAGTAATATATTTATTTAGTTCGTATCTATTAATGCATTTTTATAATTAAAATACGTAAAGATTGAATAGCTCGATTAGGCTCACGAGCTATTATTTTTTAGCTTGAGCTAGACTCAATTAATCCAGCCGAGCTAGAGTAATCAGCAAATCGAACTCAAATAGCACGTGAGCTTGACTGAGTTGCATACTTATCACCAAACATTGGAATCTAGAAGCTCTTCCCAAACTTAAAAGACTTGTTGATATGGCTAAGTCAAGCAAAATAGGAACTCAGCCAATGGCCGTCTAAAGTTGATATTGGTCATAGAATATGATTTCAGCGTTGAAGTCTAGTTTTCTTGTTGCGCACCACTAGCCAATCTCAGTATTTATGACTATTTATGTGGCAGCAATTCATTGGCAGAGAATCACACCTTCAAGATTAATAATATTTCATTAGCAGATGCCGACCGAAGCTATTTGTTTCACTGAAGAAAGCCAGTTCTTTCCCATAGGAACATGAATCACAATAACTTACACATGATTGGAAGGCAAACATAGATGCAAGTACATATCTATTAACAGCACACTAATATAGTTTATGAAAGGTTGAAAATGTTGATACATATATATAGATGGAGGCAAAATCATAGGGGTAGGCCTAAGGTTCTAACCATCGACAAAAGGAAATCAACCATTGATATGCTTTTGGCTAGACTTTAAGACCACCACAAAACCAACAAACTGCTTAGAACCATAAATCTTTGCACTACATAACAATGTTTAATGGTAGCATTTCGATTAATCACCCATTAGTCAATGTGAACCAGAGTCACTTCAATCACATCCGTGGTATTCATAATTTTTTTCCTAAGACCTGTGCAATTGCACCTTACAATTTTTTTGTTTCACATGTGAATCTCCTATATTCGGCCCCCTCCCCCTGAATGCAAGTATCTTTCTACAACAATATAAACTCTACTCTATTTTGCACCTTGACTTCGCCAAGTTTGGCAAGAGACAAAACTCTGCCCTTCTAACTTCCCATTAATCGCTTTGGCCCAACCAAACTTAGCGAAAGTGCATTATTTGTCACATCAATAGATGAGTCATATGCGACATTCTTGCTTTAAAATATTCACCAGCTACCCATCTATACATATTTGACCTATTCAATCTAATCAACTATTGATTTTGATACCACTTATTGAGAATTAACAACAAAAATCTGAAGTCCTCGACAAAGGGGATCCCCAGGGGAGAACCCAAGGTTGAGCCCAACCTTCACTAAAAAATTTAACATCCTCACATGTACACCTCAATTTGGAGTTTTATGATGCTCCTAGATTATAGGGCAAATAACAACAAAAAACACTAAACCATATCCATTGTAACAAAAATACCCCTCTTTTTTTTCTTTTTTCTTTTCTTTTTCGTGTTGCCTAAAACCATAAACTTGTTGATTGAGATACAAATGCCCCTAACCTTTTTTGTACCACGAAGAATTCCAAACTTATACATCTATGTCATATATATCCCCTATTTCAATTACATCCAAGTTATATTTGTTATATTGGAGATGCGGACACCTGAAGTGTGAAAACTTAGTATAGTGGGACACTTAAGTATTAAAAGTTTGGAAAAGTATGCTTAAGTGTCAAAATCAGAGCAAAATTGATCAATTAAGTGCCAATGATAAGAAAATCCGGCCAAAATGCCAACGTGGAGTTTTTTTGACAAGACAAGTGCAAAATAACATTATTTTGCATGCTAATGTGGCTAGATAAGTCAAAAACAATATCGTTTTGCATATTGATGTGGCTAGATAAGCCAAAAAATGTTGTTTTGCCTTGAATTTGAATTTTCATATAAATATTAATAAAACTAAAGTTAAAACTAAATTATTAAAAAAAAAAAGGAAGAAGAATTCCTTGCACAACACCTTCAGCAACTTTTTTTTTAAAGTTTTTAATTTAATTTAATTAATATTTATATTAAAATTCAGTAAGAGGCAAAACAACGTTGTTTTTGTTATTCTCTACTGCCTCAATTCTCTGGTGAGCCATGCAAGCCAGTTATATTATTAAAAAAATGCCACATAGGATTTCTGACACCCGTCATTAGAGTTAGCACTTAAATGTATCATTTTTCAAAGAAAGTGGCACTTATGTGTATCTTTCTAATTTTTGGTGCTTCAATGGCTCCCCATGCCAAGTTTTGGCACTTGCACTATACTTTTGTTATTATACTGATATAAGTTCAGATTTTTTTTATGACACAAGAAAAAAGTTTAGAGTATTTATGTGACAATAAGCAAGTGTAAAGCTTTTAGTTATGCAAAAAAAAAAAAAAAAAGAAGTTTAGGGTAGTTGTGTTACAGTGGCCATAATTTGGTTTTTTTTTTTTTTTTTTGGTTATATTAACCCTAGATTATAAGTAATTCAACTAGCATTCTTTTTTTCCCAAAAATGATAGCAAAATAATGTTAATAAATGATCTTGCCCCGCAAAAGATATCAAGGATGATTATGTTGTCCTGACTAGCAACATAAGTAGTTCTTAGTCATTCATGATCGGATGACATTAAGAAAAAGTAGAGCATGCATTAGTGTTGTTGATCAATTAGATTGTGCAATTCACCATAATAGCGAGATTAATAGACATGAAATAACAAGATTAAGGTGGTTTGATTTGAATTACCGAGACCTATGTTCATGGAGAGAGTGAGAGTGGTAATTCTTCCTTGAATAAAGAGGTTACAAGTTTGAAATAAAGCCTCGCTTAACGTCAGGCGCTAAGCTTTCATCGATGTCCTTAGGTCCACATGACTTTTATTTTTTAGCTGGAAGCATGGTATTTCCTTATATTTTAGATTTCCAGTGGTAAGCAGAAGAGTGATCTGCTTATGTTTGAGACAATCTTTTACAATGATTTCATGTAAACTTGCAAAAAGAACCGGAAGAACACTCTTAAGAGGTTCTAATGTGTAATCATATAAAAATTAATTTAAACCAGACTTTAGAAAACGTTCCGATTGAATATGCGATGTGATCTAGGTGCTTGCTCGAGAGGCCGGGGACTCCAATTTATACATTGGATGGCTTCTAGGTATTTCCCTTTGGACACAACACCAAACTCCTTCTATGTGCTCTACTTTACTTCTCCGACCTTCAATCCACATGTAATTTATTGAGGTACTATGATGAGACGAAAGTTTACCTATTTTAAGTTGGTTTTCTCACCAAAAAATCAAATGCTATGCGGATAAAAAGGAGTAACGACATGAGTAATTACTAAACTTTTTTTCCAATATTTAATGGGGTCACTATACTTTTTATTTGTTCAATTTTATCCATAACCTCTTAAAAATCCACTACTTGTAGTCCTTCCATAAAGTATATCCACATATCATATTGTACCCTTTTGACGTGGATTGCACTATTAGCATTTATTGGCCCCAAATAACGATCTAGACTACTATCTTGTTTTCCCTGGCAAGCAAATCTTTTTGTTCATTTCTTCTCAGTGTGAATGATAACCCTTCTGTTTTAGGAATCAATTTCTCTTGTGAACAAAAGAATCAAGTAGCATTTGAGTAATCTAAGTCAAACTTGAATAGCTCAAGAGCTTGAGTGAGTTACATTCTTATTTCCAAACATAGGAATCTAGAAGCACTTCCCAAACCTAGAAAAAACGTTGATATAGTTAAGCAAAATGGGAACTCAGCCAACAGTCGTCCAAAGTTGATATTGGTCATAAAATACGATTTCAGTGTAGAAGTTCAGTTTTCTTGAAGCGCACCACCAGCCAAACTCAGTTATTTATGACTATTTATGTGGCACCAATTCACTGACAAAGAACCACTCCTTCAAGATCAATAATATTTTATTAGCATATGCAAACCCAAGCTAGTTGTTTTACTGTAGAAAACTAGTAATAACTTGCCCATGATTGGAAGGCAAACATATATGCAAATGCACATCCACGTATAACAACGCACAAGCCTCTTAGAACCATACATTTTTGCACTACATGACAATGTTGAATGGTAGCATTTTGATTAATCACCCATCAGTCAATGACAACCAGAGTCACTTCATTTGCACCCTTGCAATTCATGATGAGGGTGCAATAGTAAGCTTAATTTTTGGGGGTCTAAGTCGCAACAGCTATCCAGGCACAAAGGAGGAGGAGAGGGTCCACTGAAGCATTATCGAGAGAGAGTGAGAGTGACGACAGTTGAGCAGCATTTTGTCTATAAAAACCCAACACACCCATTTGGAGTTCCTCGTGCACAAACTGAAAGTTACAACTCACCAAGTCACTCCAATTGTGTCCTAGACAGTACCCAGAGCACGATTATGGCCAAACAAAACCAATTCTCATTCCTCACATCAGCTGCTCTTTTGGTCATTATAGTTTCTGTTTCGGAAACGCTTTGTCGTCCTCTTGAAGAGGAACACTTGTTAAAGCAACATGAGGAGTGGATGGCAATCCAAGGGCGTGTCTACAAGGACGCGGTCGAAAAGGCAAAACGGTATGAGATATTTAAAGAGAACGTTAAGCGCATCAACGCCTTTAATAATGGTAAGGACGTGGGGTATAAAATGGCTGTGAATAAGTTCGCAGACCTAACCAATGAGGAGTTCCGCGCTTCCTACACCGGCTACAAGAGGAGGCCCACAAGGATCCTGTCCTCTGGCGAAAAAAAACCGTTCAAGTATGCCAACTTCACCGCCATTCCAGCTGCCTTAGACTGGCGAACTAAGAAGGCTGTGACACCTGTTAAGGATCAAGGTGGCTGTGGTGAGTGGAATATCAAAACTTGTCATGCGAAAATGTCAAAATTCTCATGTCGTACTCTAGCTGTTGAAAAGAGGCAACAATTATGCATATAGCAGCTAACAATATTATCTGTAATTCACTGTTACATTCCTTTTACGCCCATCATACTACATGTGTACATATGTCTCTTTGTAATTCATTTTACTATCTCCTTTTGCAGGATGTTGTTGGGCATTCTCGGCTGTGGCAGCTATGGAAGGGATTACCATGATCAAGAAGGGGAAGTTGGTGCCACTCTCGGTGCAAGAACTCGTGGATTGTGATGATAACGATGAAGGCTGCTGGGGCGGGCTCATGGACAGTGCCTTCAAGTTCATTGTAAGCAATGGTGGCCTCACGACTGAGGCGAACTATCCTTATCAGGGAATTGACGGGACCTGCAATACGGCCAAGACGGCAAACCAGGCAGCCTCAATAACTGGGTATCAGGATGTGCCAGCCAACAACGAGAAGGCCCTCTTGCAGGCCGTGGCAAACCAGCCAGTCTCGGTGGCAATTGAGGGGAGCGGGTTTGATTTCCAATTCTACTCAAGCGGCGTGTTCTCAGGCTCATGTGGGACCGACATCGACCACGCGGTCACGGCAGTCGGGTATGGGAAGACCTCTGGCTCTGGCGGGACCAAGTATTGGCTGATGAAGAATTCGTGGGGCACCGGTTGGGGAGAGAAAGGCTACATGAGGATCCAGAAGGATGTGAGCTCTAAGGCTGGTCTCTGTGGTCTTGCCACGGAAGCTTCTTATCCAACTGCATGAAGAAAGAAGAGGATGAAAAAATAAATTATGAGTCTATATATGTGATAGTGGTTCTTGGGCTCTCTATATGTATGAAATGTAGTCTAGCGTCTCTGTAAAAGAAGCAAGTGTTTAGTGACAGTACGTCACTAGGGTTGGTGTGTCCTACAACAGAAACAGAATGTTGTTAGCAAAATTAGGGGCCTGCCAACTAAACTTGCTTGTAAGTGTACGAATAAATGTGTGGGACAAGATAAAAGAACATAGTCCCCTGAATGAATGGAATAATTTCGTTAATGCGATTTTATTGTACTGAATTGTGTCCAACCCTAGAAATTTAGTTATTTCGGATAATTTTGATTGGAAATTACTAGTATGGCGGGTCTAGTTATCATCAGCCATTCCATCCCATGAGAGGTGTAATTGGCACTAATGAGGACAATTGTTTGTAATTTTATTTTTATTTTTTTACTTTTCTATCTTTTTTTAACACTGAGACCAACCACATGCGAGGGCCAATTTGACTGAACTCGAATTAAAATTATCCTCATGGATGATCGATTTTTTAAGGTTTTCCAATTAATTGAAAGTCTGATCCAAATTGATTTGCATACTTATTGCCTGAAGCTTAAAAACCGCTTAATCTGGATGGGGATTGAATTATAGCTAGCTCTTATCCATGGTCAATTTTCATCTCGAAGCATGGTGATCTTCTTTCTTCGGACCAGACGTGTGCACCCTTGAGATTCATCACCACTGCCTCTTTGTTTTTTATCCTATCATGAACAACATCCACCTATCATTCTCCTTACTAGATATCTACCCTTATCGTCATGCAATAGTACTTATGGCTCCTTTGTTATCTTTTTACGCATCATCTACATTGAGTTTCAACCCTCGATGTCCTTTCCCCAAGAGAATCAGCTACTGAACTAATCTTGACTTTATTCTCCTCTCTAAACTTATCCAAAAATTCCATAAACTCCTGTAAAATCAACTTAATTGCTTGTGAAGAATTTGGAAAAACTTGATCATGTAATATGATATCCTATAAGACTACATTCCAGTGCATTTAAGGTGAAAAGCTTGCATTCAAAGCCCATTCTTTGTGTAATCCACCCTTGTTATACAAAGTGGTTTATCATCTACTCTTGCGGTGTGAAGTTCCAAGTAGATGGGTCTATCTCAAAGAACATTTAAACCCTATTATAAAGCCCTAAAAACTTGTTTAATTTTGAGCACAATTTTTTTATCAAAGATTTTCACTCATTTTAAGGGAAAGCTACTCAAAAAACTAATTTTTAAGCATTTTCATAATTTATAGGAAAAAAATTTCGGAATTCTTGAATTTTTTGAATTTTGAATTTAATTTTTTAAAAATATATATATTTTTAAAAAATTTTGTATAAAATAGGTACGGAGCCAGTCCCTGGGACCCAGTATGAGCTGACGCAGGTCACACAAATTTGGGCTCAAGGACACGAATGGGCTTTACATACTAGCAGGCTTTAATAAAAAAAATAAGAATTGGGCTCAACTCCCAATTCCTCCAGCACTTATCTAAGCCCAACCCCAACAGATCAAAATCGGCCAGGTAAAGCAAAATCAGCCCAATATGCCTAATTCTACCTAGCCCCAGAACCAAACTCTAATTGGTCCGACCTAGCTCCTACGCCTGACTTGGGTCCGACACGGTACCCTCAACAAACCCAACACCCTTTGGCGTCCCCTGCTCTTCGCAGTCTCAATAGAGACGACTAAGGTGAGCGACGCCGCTCGCCTCAGCTTGGCCGTGCATCCTCTCCAGCATTGCCTCGGTCAACCCTGGTTGAGGGCTCAACCTCCACCTAGCCAGCCATTGCCACTAGTTGAGACTTGGCTTGGCCTCCCCAAAATTCGCCAAGATCTGGCTCGGCTAGACTTGGCTGGCAGAAACTATTTAGCCTAAGGCTTCCATGACATTGCCACTCTTGGCTAAGATCTAACACATGTGAGTTGTTAGCGAAATCACTCTCGATTATTCTAAATGGTTAAGCTGTTAGATGAAAATGAGATTTAATATTTAAATGTTCCAATACTCCTCCTCATGTATAGACTAATCTTTGGCCCAAGCCTAAAGCGTAGAAATATATTAGGGGGAGGCATTTAGGGGCTAGAAAGATTTGAACTCAGAAATTTCTGCTTTGATATCTTATGAGATTTTGTAAGATCATTGTCGAATGTTTTAAAAGTTTAAGCCGGTAGATGAAAACGTGCTTTAATATTTATATATTTTAACAACATGTAGTTATTGTAACTTGCCGTATTCAGCATGTAGTACTTGAGGTAGACCTTTGGGCATATAACGCCGTCATTATTCGTAAAGTTTCTCACCTCGAAGCTTTTAAGTACTTTGAATTTAGCATGGCGTGAGAGATCCTGTCTGTTTGCGGTGTCTCCAACCCTTGTAATGTGCTAAACTGTTCCTCCAGCTTGACCGATGCCATTGCTTCCATTTGTCTAATATGAGTAGCCACCTCTGCCAGTATGGAATCTAATTTCACTGTGGCAGGAGAACTAAAAGGGGTCTGAGGCTGCAATGGCTTTACCTCTTCGGCTGAAGTATTCCAGGAAGGTGTGTCGTTCCTTCATCTCTCCTTCCAAATCTCTTAGCCCATGAAATCTCTACGGGCGACAATCGTATTAGGCACTGTCAACATCATCCACTTTCTTTCGGTAAACATCCACATTGTATTGAGACATATCAAGGTTCATATGGGAGGAATCTAGCTGAAATAAGCCTGATCTTAAAGGTGATGGAAATTCCTAAAGGGGGCCAAATTGTCGATCTAGTAATCCTAAGGTTTCAATAAGATGTATACAAAGTGAGTTCCATAAGAGGAATTGGGTTATCCGACTTGGAATTAAGGCTTGTTTTAATTTAGAGAAATACTTATATGACTATACTTAATCCATTATGAGAATAATAACTTATTTTGTGCCAAAAAAAAGTAAATAATAAATAATTAGAAATTGCTATGGGGTTCACTTATTTAAGAATTTGTGGCTCACAAGATAGTGTTAGTCTCATAGTAGCCCTAAAACTTTTATGCTAACAAAGTCCTTGAATTTGCTTTGTCAATAACAATTGAAGAGAGAGAGAGAGAGAGAGAGAGAGAGAGAGAGAGAGAGAGCTTGGGCTATATCTTGCGAGTCAAAATGAGCTTAGGAGCTTTTCTAATTTTCAGGTCAGATTGCATAAGAAAAATTCATAATCTTGCATATGTCTATGTTCCTAATTTATGAATAAGGAAGATCCCGTCATTTGCTAGCAGAGTGGGACAATTCTAAAAGTACTTCCTAAGTTAAATTCTTTAAAAATCTTGCACCTTTCTGGTGAAGACGAAAAACAGTATTTTAACTTATAGTGACTATGAAAAACTTCAGATAATTTTGAAGAATCTTTGATATGAAACGAAGTTATCGTTAGTATAAGTAATCCTCATTAAACAAGGATTATTATTGAGTGTCTTTAGCGCACTAAACATGCTAACTCAAAATATGTCGGTTTTCAAAAAATGATTCTGTATAATATGTGAAAAACAACGCGTTGAACGCCGTAATATATCCTTTCTAACAACAAAAAACAAAAAAAAAAAACAAAAAACAAAAAAGCACCGTAAATTTTCTTTAGTTCCTGCATAACATATGGCTCACAAGACACATTAATCAAATCTACGAAGTAATAGTAAATTCTCTAATTATTGAAATAATAAATAAAATTCTCTTCAAACAGATTTTCATAAGTCGTGTCAAGCAATAACTTTAGTAAAATGAATTAATATTTATAACGGATGTGTCTAGACTATGATAATGCTGTAAAGTGGAGACAACACTTATCCACCTTTATTTAAATTCAACGAAAGTGGAGTATTCAACGGGTTTGGAATTTTATCTACTTTCATACGAACTAATGTCGTTGACCAAGTACAGTTGCAGTTGAAGCCCATCAAGCTTTATAATCACTAATGGCCTATCGATAACATGATTAAGTATTGAAAATTAAAAAGTTCAGTACTTGATTAAATTGAATGTTATTTGATGATTAGAACTACTATCAACATAGAAATTCCATTAACTCAGAAAACTTATACTTAACGTGGTAAGTTAAGTTACATAATTTATCAAGTAGAAAAAGGTAATTTATGGCAATTAGAACATTGCTAGTTATATAACTAAAATCAGCGTATAGTAATCACAATTCATGTATGGTAAGAAAATCAATAATGTTCAGTGATCAATTTTTCTGTCTTTTTATTTATGCTTTCAACACTTAAAGTTATCGGCAGTTAGAACTCAGTGTTTAAATTCTCAATATTTAATATTCAACTTTATCCAATGAGCCTTCAATAAATATAATATTTAATAAATTTTACTCTAATAGTGGGAATTAATCAGCTCCACCCACTACCTTCTTCCACAAAGAAGTAAAATATGGAGCCAAAAAGGCAAAATCTAGAAGGGAGAAAACTTGAATTTCTATAAGCAATCAAACGTTTTGACAGTGGAGTGTTGGCTAGACGCATGAAGGAGCAATGCGTACGGGATGTTTTGCTTTTCCAATATAAAAAAAACTCTCTGTTTTAGACCCAAAAAAAAAAAAAAAAAAGAAGAAGCCATTTGCCTCATTCAGAGAGATATTCCAAGGAGAGCCCAACTTTGAATTCGTCGACATTAGTCATGTACCAACATTTAAGAGCTAAGCCAAGTGGCCAACTAAATATGTTAATTGCTCCATCTTACACCATATCAGTATTTTTTGGCCAAAGACCTGCGCACCTGCAGAAAGGTAATTCTCAGTCATTCATGATCGCATAACCTTAAGAAAAAGTAGAGCATACATCGGTGTTGTTGCACAATTAGATCTGCAATCCACCATAATAGCGAGATTAACAAAGAAATGGATGACAAATACAGAAATGAAATAGCAGGATAAGGTGATTAGATCTGAATTACTCTCACCCACATCACGTAAAGAGCGAGAGTGGGAGATCCACTTTGAATAAGGTAATTACAAGCTTGAAATAAGGCCTCGCTCAATGCCAAGCACTGACGTCTCATCCATTACAAGAGGCGCTGATGTCGTCAGTCCCCATGACTTTGATTTCTTAATTGGAAGTATGGTACCTCCTTATATTCGTGGCTTCCTGTGATAAGCAGAAGAGTGATCTGCTCATGTTTGACACAATCTTTTACGGTGCTTTCATGTAAACTCACAAACAGAACCGGAGGAACACTCTTAAGAGGTTCTAATGTGTAATCATATAAAAATTGATTGAAATCAGACTTTAGAAAACATTCTGGATTGAAAATAGGTCGCCGTATAGGCCCTTGCTCAAGTGGCCTGGGGCTCCCAAATTCTAAGCTGGATGGCTTCTGGGCATTTCTCTTCGGACGCCACACCAAACTGCTCCTTTGTACTCTACATTACATCTCCGACCTTCGATCCTAATGTAATTTATCGAGGTACTTTAACGAGACCGAGATTTACCCATTGAAGTTGGGTTTCCTCATCATCAAAAACAAATGCCATGAGGATAAAACGGAGTAACGACATGGGTAATAACTGAACAAATGCCTTTTGATATGGAATGCACCGTTCACATTTATTGACCTAGAATAACGATTTAGACTACCACTTTGTTTTCCTAGCGAGCAAATTTTATTGTTCCTTTCTTTTGGGCCAAAAGGACATGGAAGCCACATGTAAGCCATGTACGTACTAGCCTGGCAAATCTAACACTAAGTTAACAAAACTATGTCCATGTCATCTAACTGTTAGGATTTCGAATTAAATTGATTGGAATTTTATAAGTTCAACTACTAGATTAAACGGAAAAAAGTTCATAGACCGCATTTAAAATTGATAAAAAGTTCAATATCTTTATTCCTTGTTTTAATGCACAAACAGAATTTGGAAACTTTAAGTTTTTAACTAAATTTCCACACTAGGGGAGTACATGCGTAATCGGGTTGAGTCGACAACCGGTTCGATACTTGAGTTTGATAAGTCAAATAGTTAAGAGACTAGATACTCAATTTACATAAGTTTTGAATAAGCATGAGCTTTACTCAATTAGATAATAGTTGTCTTTCAAAACTCGAATAAAAATCTAACTAGAGCTTGAACCATCAAAATACATTATAATCGAAAACTAGTAATACATCTATTCAGTTCATATTTATTAACGTTTATATATAATTAAAATACATAAAGATTGAATCACTCGACTAGGCTCGTGAGCTGTTAAGTTCAATTATTTTTTAGCTCGAGCTAGACCCAATTAATTAGTATTTGAGCTACATGAACTCAAAAAGAATCAAGCCAAACTTGACTAATCTGCAAATCGAATTTGAGTAGCTCATGAGTTTGATTGAGTTACATGCTTAGTGCCAAACATAGGAATTTAGAAGTTCTTCCCAAGCTTAAAAAACACGTTGATATGGTTAAGTCAAGCAATATGGGAACTCAGCCAATGATCGTCTAAAGTTGATATTGGTCATATTATGATTCCAGTGTTGAAGTATAGTTTTCTTGTTGCGCACCACCGGCCAATCTCATTTATTTATGACTATTTACCTGGCACCAATTCATTGACAAAGAATCACACCCTCGACATCAATATTATTTTATTAGCAGATGCTGACCTAAGCTAGTTGTTTCACTGAAGAAAACCAGTTCTTTCCAATAGGAACATGAATCACAAAAACTTGAATCACAAAAAATTACACATAATTGGAAGGCAAACATAGATGCAGATACATAGAGGTTATGAAAGGTTGAAAACGTCGATACATACATACATACATACATATATATATATATATATATATATATATATATATATATATATATATATATGGAGGCAAAAATACACGTATGGGCCCAAATACCTAATCATTGACGAAAGGAAATAAACCGTCGATTTGCTTTGACTGGGAGTTAAGACAACCACAAAACCAACAAGCCTCTAAGAAACATAAATTTTTGCACTACATTGCAATGTTTAATGGTACCATTTTGATTAATTAGCCATAAGTCAATGAGAACCAGATTCACTTCAATTGCATCCGTGCTATTCATGATGAGTGTGCAATAGCCATCAAGGCACAAAGGAGAAAAATTCCACTGAAGCATTATCGAGAGAGAGTGAAAGTGACAACGATCGGGCAAAATTTTGTCTATAAAAACTCATCATACCCATTTGGATTTCCTCGTGCTCAAATTGAAAGACACGACTCAACAAGTCACTCCATTTGTGTCCTAGACAGTAGCCAAAGCATTACTATGGCCAAACAAAATAAGTTCTTAGTCCTCACATCAACCACTCTTTTGGTCATTATAGTTTCTACATCAGAAATGCTTTGTAGCCCTCTTGAAGAGGAACAATTGTTAAAGCAACATGAGGAGTGGATGGCAATCCATGGGCGCATCTACAAGGATGCAGTCGAAAAGGTCAAACGGCTTGAGATATTTAAAGATAACGTTAAGCGCATCAACGCCTTTAATAATGGTAAGGATGTGGGATATAAACTAGCTGTGAACAAGTTCGCAGACCTAACTAACGAGGAGTTCCGCGCTTCCTCCACCGGCTTCAAGAGGCCTACGAGGGTCCTGTCCTCTGGGGATGAAAAACCGTTCAAGTATGCGAACTTCACCGCCATTCCAGCTGCCTTAGACTGGCGAACCAAGAAGGCTGTGACACCTGTCAAGGATCAAGGCGACTGTGGTGAGTGGAAAATCAAATTTTGTCTTGCGAAAATGACAATTCTCATGTCGTACACAAGCTGTTAAAAACAGGCAACAATTGCACATATTGCAGATAACAATATTACCTGTAATTCACCGTTACATTCATTTTACACCTATCATACTACACGTATGCGTATGTCTTTTAATTTGTAATTCATTCTACTATCTTCCTGTGCAGGAAGTTGTTGGGCATTCTCGGCAGTGGCAGCTATGGAAGGGATTACCATGATCAAGAAGGGGAAGTTGGTGCCACTCTCAGTACAAGAACTCGTGGATTGCGACGTTGACGATAATGGCTGCCATGGCGGGCTCATGGACAGGGCCTTCAAGTTTATCAAGAGCAAGGGCGGACTCTCGACCGAGGCGAACTACCCCTACCAGGCAAATAACGGAACCTGCAATACGGCCAAGATGGCAAACCCCGCGGCCTCAATAACTGGATACCAGGATGTGCCAACCAATAACGAAAAGGCCCTCTTGCAGGCCGTGGCAAACCAGCCAGTCTCGGTGGCAATTGAGGGGAGCGGGTTCAATTTCCAATTCTACTCAAGCGGTGTGTTCTCTGGCTCGTGTGGAACCAGTATCGACCACGCCGTCACGGCGGTCGGGTATGGGAAGACCTCCAGGGGAACCAAGTATTGGCTGCTGAAGAATTCATGGGGCACTGGATGGGGTGAGAGTGGGTACATGAGGATCCAGAGGGACGTGAGTTCTAAGGCTGGTCTCTGTGGCCTTGCCATGGAAGCTTCTTATCCGACCGCATGAAGAAAGAAGAAGATGAAAAAAATACAGTATGAGCTTATATATGTGATACTGGTTCTTAGGCTCTCTATATGTATGAAATAATGTGTAGTGTCTCTGTAAAAGAAGCGAATGTAAGTGACAATACGTCACTAGGGGTGGTGTATCCTCCAACGGAAACTGCATGTTCTTAGCAAAATTAGGGGCCTGCCAACTAAGCTTGGTTTCAAGAGTTTGAATAATTATGTGGGACAAGATAAAGAACTTAGTCCCATGAATGAATGGAATACTTTCATCAACGTGATTTTAAGTACTGAATTGGGCCCAACACCAGAAATATCATCCTATAATGTGCTTTGCTTGATAGATTACGGACCAGCACAGGTGGTTATTCCTCTTTGGTTAAAATCTGCAAACCGTAGTTCATCGCATTCACCCATTACGATATGTACTTCTTCTCCAAAGTTGAATGAAGCCAAAAAAAAAAAAAAAAAAAAATTGCAGAAAATTGTCTAGTAGGATTCGACGCAGTATGCTGCCTCGTAATGAGAGGACATAAAAAGGAGTTAAAGTTAAAAGGGTACGTTTGTTCACGAAAAATTTAATGATAAAGGAAAATATTTTTTTTGAAAAATGCTTCATAGAATACGGTTGATTTTCCTTTATTTATTGTTATATGATTGAAAACATTTTCTGATGTTTGGACCGTATTAGAAAATGATTTTAATCTCATAACTTAACTCCCCTTGATTTCACTCGACACTTAAAATAAATGAGTTATGGACCAAGTAAGCATGGTATTTGCTCATTTTTATTTTGATTAGTTCATATGAGACTTATTTTTTATGCGCACTTAACTTGTGAATTCTCACTATCTTGTCATTCCTCTACATGAAGGCGGGTTCCCTATGTTTAATCAAAGTGAAAATGGAAAATCATCGCAAAAAATTGGCAAAGAAAGCAAGTGGAGAGTGCCCTCTATGAAGGTGAACCCAATTAATATACATTGTTGGATGAGATCAAATCCACATGATCAAACCATGTATGTGAGTTGAGTTCATATGCACCCAAGTTAGTTTTGTTGTTGAGACTTACTATTAAGATGTATGTATAAATTGTGTTAAAAAGTTCTACACCGAAGAATTGATATAGTATGGAATAATTAATAAATCATAATTGATTCAAAACTTATTGACTTAAGTTTTTAACTAATTGTGGGTCAAATTGGATAAGATGATGTGCATGAATTTAGCCTCTCTCTTGGCAATCTCCTCCAAGTGAAAGTATTACGTTTTTATTATGCACTCCCAACAGTCACTTCAGTATAGTTACTATCCAGTGACGATATAGGCCTAGACATTTTTGCAAGAAAACTGCCTTTGATAATTTGGAGGGTCAATAAGAACCACCAAAGTTAAGTTTCTGAAAAGAAAGAATGACCCTGAGAACTATAATTTAGTGGAACATCAACATGAAGTTCGCCTTGCATCTTGGTGAAGCCCCTGTGGAGATCAGCGGCTAGAGAGAGGCCTACGCCGCTTCGTCTTGGGCGGCCTCCTCGCTTCTTCTCAACGACTAGTCAGAAGATGATGAGGATCTCACTTTCTCCGATTGTGGGGGTTAAAACAAGCCTAGACAAGGAGGCCAAGACCAATCTATATATCAGATTTAGCTAGCTAATGACCTACTTTTCCCAAGAAAAAAAAAATTCACTTTCTTCTCATTATGACTCTGATAGTACGAGGATTACTTGAAAGATGTCAAATTAACATTGTATCCACGGATATGATTTTTTTTTTTTTGGTAAGGTAAGATTGTATTAACTTTCAACCAACACGCCCCTTCTTAATTTCATGTTAAAAATAAACAATGCATGCACTTTGGATAAACATTGGATTAAGTGCCCTATTATATGAATCCAAATATACTCATTTTATGTCGAGATGAGTTGCATTCTGTTAGGAATTATTAAACAAATTGTCTATGAACTTTGATGTAATGTGTAATATCATCTATGAATTTTTAATTTATTCAATGCTATCCCTAAAATTTAGCTCAGTGTCCAAAGTCATCTTTGAATTTTTAATTTGTTCAATGTAGCTTCCGAATTTTTTTGTGAATGTTCAATTTATCCCTCTACTATATGAAAATATCTAATATTCTCCTAGAATTTGAATTAAGGGAAGGAAAACATTGAACATTTTTATATAATCCAATGATTAAATTAAATATATAGGAATCATATTGAACAAATTAAAATTTAGGGACGACATCACATAATAGATTAAAATTCATGGACCACATTGAATAAATTAAAGATTTAAGGACGACATTAAATATTAGGTCAAAGTTCTAGAACTATTTATGTCATTATTTTATCAATTTCTACCAAGTACATAAAAATTAATTTACTAGAAAAGTGTAAAAATATAAGGGAAATTACATAGAAAAGTATAATAAAATCGAAAGGAATAGAAAGCGGGAATAGTTGGACGTGGTCCACGAATTAGTCACCTTACCCTCTTTCATGCACTTGGTATTTGGACGTGCCAATTAAAAATTTAAGTGGGATGACGTAGGCTATAATGAGTAACCATTATACCCTCTTTCATGCACTTGGTATTTGGACGTGCCAATTAAAAATTTAAGTGGGATGACGTAGGCTATAATGAGTACTCTATAATGTGGAACAACGTCCTGCTCTTCTTGTCCAATCACTTTTTCCCATATATCAAGATCGATATGTCAAATTTGACAATTTCCATTTCTGATTTAGTTTTTCACTTTTACTCTCTTTTTGTTATATTTTAGTTAATTTTCCTCTAAGCAAGATATTAGGTAGTTTAACTTTTTTAATTTCAATGCATCAAAAGCTAGAATCAGGAAGATATTTTTTGAGAGTGAAGTGGGACATCTATCTATCTATTTCTGGCTTTCTTAAATTGAGTAATAAATCGTTTGAGCTATTCATTATTGCATACTATATCCTAGCCAAATTGACAACTATTATTTTAGATATGGTTATATAAAATTGAGAATGGAATTGCATTTCTATTTCTACCCAATTATTAATTTAATTGTGCAGCAGATTGGTATACTAGGTGAAAACCGTCTTTGACAAAGACAAAGGAAATAACTTAAGCCTTAGCCACATTAGACAGGATATCAACCAATATGCTCAATGGTTGATTATTCGTGTTCGCCAGTAAAAATAGAAAAGTCAGGAGTCTCAAATCTTCTAGGACAAGGTATGGTATTGATCTAGTTTGAATGTAATTTCATATAAATGGGCCTAATAATTCCTCCTTTTACTACTAACTCCTGTTAAACTTTGTCAGCCAATCTTATGGATTGAAATTCTGATTTGAGAGCATCCTACTTGTTGAAACTTGATTTTTAGCCAATGTGTCATTAAAATGTAAAAGATTTGAGATTTGGGTTTCCGATAACAACGGAATCTCATTTTTCGGCCAAAAAGTGTCGTCTTTTATTTCTTTATTTTGCATTATTTTTTAAGCAATTTCTAATTCATTTTTAAGAAAAACCTGAAAGATTAAACGGTTGACTTTCGGGTTGACTTTTTTATTAACACTTTGACCAAGTTGATAGAAAAGTCAACCAGGATCAAAATTTGAATTTTTATCCAAAAAGATGCTATTTAGCCTTAATTTCACTTTTATCAAATTAATTTATCAAAAATTCAAAGATTTAACCAAAAAATTAACTTTTTAAGAAAAGAATATTAAATTGTTGATTTTTGGTCAAATATTTAACCAAAAAAATTGTAAAAGATAAAAAAATTCACAAAAACATTTCTTTTAATATCAATTTGACTTTTATGTCAAAAATTTCACAAAATTCGATTGAGAACATTCTTTTCTGAATTTTTCAGTTTTAGGCTCTAAATCAACCAAAAATAAAATTGCTTTTATTCTAGTCATAATTAGACATACTTCCTTCTTTGATATTTGGTTTATGAACTATTTTAAATTCTCCTATGCATTCAATTTCGCGAATTGTCATGTCAAAATGTGAATTGCTGTTTTGAGCCTTAATTAGGGGACCAAAATTGATTTTTAATAAATTGCAAACGGACGATTGTTTCTCACTCATTTCCTTTATATAAGTCTAAATTTGAAATTGATTTTGAAAAATTCACACAGAACTTATCAATTTGAAGAATTTTATCCTCCCGAGGATAAGAAAGTGAAACAATTAAGCTTCAATCAAAAAAATTAAAATTGACCCATTCATGGTTATGGTTTAATTTCATAAATCTAGGTCCAATTTGGATATTGGGCCTAGATTATTTTTTTACAGAAGCTTGAGCGCTTTAATTCAGACATGATGAGAGTCAATTCAGACATGATGAGTGATCTTACACATTGGTAGTTTATTAGATAGGACAATTGTGACATTAATTGAATTTAATTTTAGTTAATTTATAATTTTGCTTATTGAATCGTAAATTTATCCATTTTACCCTTTAGGCCCAACACTTGTGTTTATGTTTCCATCGTTGATGCTTTGATTATACTAAATTGGCAACCCTTAAAAAATTGCCGCAAGCATTATTTGATGGCCCGGAATGCTTTATACAAGGGATATTGACACAAACATTCCCTAAATTTTGGCCTATTGTGCAATATTGTTTTTTAATTTTAATTTATTTAATACAATCTAACTTTGGCCCAATTGTAACATCATTCATGAACTTGTACTTTATTTAATGTGATCTATGAACTTTTAGCACTTAAAACTCAATGCTTAATTTCTAAGTACTTAATTTTTTTTTATCAAACGAGTCTTCAGATAATAGAATATTTGACGAATTTCACTCTAATTGTGGTTATTAGCATACGCGCCCACTACCCTTTTCATTTTTTCTTTCACAAAGAAGGGGAAAATGAAGCCAAAAGGGCAATGTCCACAAGTGATGAAACTTGAATTTCTAGAAGCAATGAAACCCTTTGACAGTGGCTCGTCGCACCAATGAGCCATGTACCTTGTCAGGGAGATCTTCCACAGAGAACTCGTGTTTGATCCCATCATTTATTCAAAACTTTAAGTCAATAAGTTATAGGACAACTAAAATATATTAATTGCCCCATCTTACACCATATTTGTCATGGTTAAGGCTTCATTTGTTTTATAATTTCCTTAATTTCTTGTTTAACTCATGAATTAAATCTATTAAGCAATATCTCACTTTGTAAAAATAAAATTTTATATATAAAAAAGTAAAGTTCTTTTCAAACACGTTTTCGCGGGCCTCGTCCAGTAATAATTTCAGCAAGTTAAACAAATAACCATCACGGATGTGCTCCTGATTATGATAATTCAGTAAATCGGAGACGACACTCATCCACTTTCTCCTTTTGATTTCAACGAAAGTGGAATATTCATCACGTTCAGAATTATATATTGTTCTCATACGAACTTTCTTTGACCAAGTAAAGTTGAAGTTGAAGCCGACCAAGCTTCACAATTACCAATGACCCTGGTTAGTAACCCAATTAAGAGTCTAAATTAAAAAGTTCGGTAGAATTATAACTAATGTCGACTTAAAATATTCAATTAAATTCAAAAAAATCATTCAATATGGTGAGTAAGAAATGTGCTACTTTATTTTATTATTTTTGTTTAGATAAATGTGTTACTTCATTTATTAAGTAGAAAAATGTGATCAATGGCACTTAGAATAGTGCCAATGATACTACTAAAATCTATCGACAATGGTCACAGTTTCTTTTACGGTAAGAAAATCGACAATATTCACCGTTCCATTCAAATGCTTATTTAAATAACTTTTACTCTCAGCACTTGTACATCAATACTTAAATTCTCAGCATTTAGTGTAGATAGTGGACTGTAGATAACCCCACCGACTACCTTCTTCCACAAGATGGAAAAGATGAAGCCATAAAGACAATTTCCAGAGGAGAGGAAACGTGGATTTCTAGAAGCAATAAAACGTATTGATAACGGCAGTGTTGGCTAGGCGCACCAAGGAGTCATGTAACTCGTCGAGAGATCATACGAAGAGAGCTCAAGTTTATCAAAGGAGTCTTCAATTAATAGATTATTTGAGAAGTTTCACTCTAATAGTGGGTTATAAACAAACTCCACTCACTGCCTTCTTTCACAAAGTAGGGAAAGATGAATTCAAAATGGCAATGTCTAGAAGGGATGAAACTTGAATATCTAAAAGCAATGAAGCCTTTTGATAGCGGCAGTGTTGACTAGTTGCACCAATGAGCCATGTACCTCGTGCAGAGAAATCTTTGAGAGAGAGAGCTAATCTTTGATCCCGTCAACATTATCTAGTTGGGCTTAACATTTATTCAAAACTTTAAATCAATAAACTATGGGCCAACTAAAATATATTAATGACCCCATCTTAAATCATGTTTGTCATAGTCAAGATTCCATTTGTTCCACAGAAAATGCGATATTGATGAAAAGGAAAAAAAAAATTATTAGTGTTTAACCAAGACTAGAAAATTATAACCCCCCCCCCAAAAAAAATCCCAAGACAAAAAATGAACTAGCAAATATTTTTCATAATTTGGTAAGAAAATTTTTATTTGTTGTTCATAAATATATAAACACTATTAGAGTGCTAGTGATTTGTGAATGGATAGCCAAGGAACCCTGCATGGGCACTAGGGTCCCAATACCAAATCCTCAACTCCCAAGCATGAACACTGGCCCTAGTCTTGGATCCTTAGGGTTTGAAACTAAGCCCAAGAATTTGGTTCTCATACTTGGCTTCCTAGCGCCTCAACGTAGGCTATAGAGATTGTGCCTAGGTCCCCAATGCCCAAGCCTAGGTCCATTGAGACTGGGTCTAGCACATTGGGGTGAGACCCCATCACTTGAGACTAGGGTAGTGACTTAGGTATTAGGCCTAAACACATGACCCCAGCCTCAATGTTTATGAGCCTAGCATCATGAGCATGGGCATTGGTATCTTGGGCTTGCCTTGGTGGACCCAGGTGCGGTGGCAGGTGGGCATTAGTGTCTTGGGCTTGGCTTTGGTGGACTTGGGCGTGGCGGCCGATTGGCATTGGTGTCTTGGGCTCAACCTTGATGGACCCGAGCGTGGTAGCTAGGGTTTGAGGCATGACCTAGATTGACCTCAATTAGGGTGTTGGGGACTTGGCTTGACTACTTGGGCTCATGGACAAGCATTGAGGTTCCCATGCTTAAGTTTTGGTAGGAAAACATTTTCTGTTGACTACGAAAATAGTTTCTATTAACTCATTATTTTCAGTGATTCAAATGCTGGAAATGAAGAAATTATTCTTCATGAAATAAGTGGAGCCTAAATGTGAGACTTATTAACGAAATGTTCACCACGAGCATAGTTTAGTTGCCCAAATGCAAATCATTTACCATTAAATTACTGTGCGTGGCTAAAAGTCAATCCAACTTCACATCTGTTGACATAAAGACAGAATAATTCATGGCTAATCATCAAATCTCTTGCAATGGTTATTTTATCCGTGGTAACACAAAATTTATTTTTATTGTTGAATATGAGATCTATTACCATGATAAGATTGTGGCATAGTCTAGCAAAATTCAATGAATATTTGTGGAGAGAACCTTTTCCTACTTAGGCTCATTATTTTGTGGAAAACATTTTCCTTTTTTTTTTTTTTGGCATTCGATTCGCTTAGGAAAGTGAGTTAATGGAAAATAAGTTTCTAGTCAATGGAAAATTTATATTTAAATTTTGAAAATTAACTTTTTAAAATATCGGAAATCATTTTGAAAAATATGATTAGGAATTAGTACTTGCACTTCAAACTCCACGATTGAGCATAGAAAATCCGACACTTGTTTCAAAGTCCTAGGTATCCAAGACCATGTCTTTGGTGCTTGTGCTTGGCTTCCGTACAGGCCTAGGTCCATTGAGGCTAGGCCTATGACTCTAGTTTGCTAGTGGCCCACCTAGGTCCATTAAGGCCGAGCTCGAAACCCCAATGCTTGTGCCCATTGCCTTAGCACTCTGGCCTAGGTCCCCAAAAGCCTATCACAAGATCCCAATACACAAAATTGGATCCCCAACACTTGGCCCAAGTCCACGAAGGGTATACTTGAGTCTACAAGGGTCGTGCCTTGGGTCCATGGAGGCTAGGTCTAGGACCATTATATCCAAATAAAGGCCAGGCCTGAGACCCAAGTGACCATGCCCCGATTCCTGGTGCCTGGGTCACGGTCCTTCACAGCCAAACTCGGGATTTTGGTGCCTTTACCTAGTTTCTTAACCGTCTAGGTGCAAATTACTAGCACTCAAATAATGTATATCTTTCTAGGAAAATCAAATGAATTTTTTCATATCAAACGACATAAAATATTTTCCAACTCATTTTCAAGTTTCAGGCAAATACTAAAATAAAAATTGTCTTTTTCTTGAAAAAAAATCCATAATTGTGACATTTCTGGCAAAATAAATGAATCCTAAATTTGTTTGATTACTAAACTCCGGATCCTGAGATTTTAATATGGAACTTCAAGTCATTTCTCAGCAGGGTGGGACCACTTTAAAAGCACTTTTGATTTGGAATTGTTAACAATTCTCGTAGCTTTCTGGTGAGGACGCAAAAAATTATTTTAATGTATAAACATAATAAAAACTTTCAGATAAATTTGAATCATTTTGAGGTCAACCAAACTTGTCCCAAGTCTTGAGCTTTTCTCATCAAACAAGATCTTGTTATCGAGCGTTTCTAACGTATTTATGAAACATGATAATTATAGATATTTCAACTTTCAAATGAAGTCATTATGCATGACCTCAGAAAAATAGTGTATTGAACACCGTTAACTTTACTTCTTTGTTTACTTAACAAATGAATCAGAAGACTCATTAATAGTAAAATCTCAAATTTTAAAGATAAACTTCTATATAAAAAATGTAAAATTCATTTCAAATGTTTTTCATGAGTCGCGTGGAGCAATAATTTCAGTAAATAACCATGGTGGATGTGTTTCTACCTATGATAATACTGTATGGTGGAAACAACACTCATCCACTTTCTCCTTTTAATTTAAACGAAAGTGGAATAATCACCAGCTTAAGAATTATATATATTCCCATCCGAATTGTCTTTGACCAAGTAAAGTTGAAGTTGAAGCCGACCAAGCTTCACAATTACTAATGACCCTGTTTAATAACGCAACTAAGTGTAAAAAATTTAAAAGTTCAGTAGTTATTATAACTGCTATCGATTTAAAAGATATGATTAAATAGAAAAAGCTCATTTAATATGGTGCGTAAGAAATGGGTTAATGAATGGCAATTCGAATATTTCCAATTATACTACTAATATCTATGAACTATTGTCAGTTTCATTTACGAAGTCAATCAACAACATTCAACGGTCAATTTTCAGTTGCTTATTAAATAACTTTTTATTTCTACTTTCGGCACTTAAAATTCATTGCTTAAATTCTCAGCATTTGGTCTAATAGTGGTTTATATGAACAACCCCACCCACTACCTATTTCCACAAAGATGGAAAAGATGAAGCCAAGAAGGCAATGTCTAGAGGAGAGAAAACATGAATATTTAAAGCAATAAAACGTAATGATAGCGGCAAAGAGCCGTGTAACACGTCCGAAGAGATCAACCAATGAGAGCTCAAGTTTGAGCCCCTCAATGTTACATAATTGAACTTAATTTTTACTCAAAACTTTAAGACAACAATAGGTTATCAGCCAAATTAGCACCCTCGCACTTGCATTTAAACAAATCTCCCTTTCATTTGTGAGTATCAGTTCCGCCGATACCCTTTTCCCTCGCAAAATTTAGTTTTTCTATTTTTTATATTCAACAGTTAGGTAATTTTTTATACATATTTAAATAATCTAGTTGTATGAATAAAAAAAAAAATTATTTAGATGCATTTAGGTTTTCCTCATGTTTCATGATAGGATTTGTTTAAATTTATTGCTAGTTTCATCAGATAGATCATTGAAATTTTTATCTTATTAGATTAGTACTTGTTCACTTTTCATGTGTAGTTTATAGGGTCATGTCTTGGAGCGATATAACAAAGCATTCTATTAAATTTCCCCAATAAAGCTTAAATTATTTTCTTTTCTTATATTTTCTTTGTATACTTTTATTGATTTATTTATTTATTGTTTGAACTCTCATGCATGGTAATATGGAATTGCATGTTTAGAAATAAAAAGTAGAACTAGGTTACATCAAATATGTTTTATTAAAAGAGAAAACATACTAGTAAAACTAGCATAATCAACCCCTTAAATCCTACATCTCTAGCTCGCAGAAGCAAGGCTTGCCTCCTATGCCTTACATGACTTCTAACCAGCCTGAGAATAGATAAGTAGCAACTCTAATTAAAATATGATAAATCAAAATGCAAAATTAAGTTGCAATCGGTATGATTTGAGAGAGTTCATGTGAAACATAAATGCCAAATTTGGGGCCACCTTATAAAAGGATCATTTGCGCTCTCTAGCATTGTGTTGAACTCCCTGAGTGATTACCTTGGAAGGATCACGATACATATAAACAGATTATCTACCATTGATTTGAAAATTATAATTATTCTCTCCCTCAAATCAATCATTCTATGAGATCAGAGAGAGAGAGAGAGAGAGAGATGCTGTAGACTAAGAAGTTACGAAAGCAATTCTCATTTTGTGTGTGTCTACATTATATGTTGAGGAGAAATGGACGCATTAGGAGTAAATAGGCCCCTTACACGCATAATAGGTAAGACTTCATATAGAAAGTAGGGGTATGAGTTATTTTAAGTGAGAAATACTCAAGAAAAACGTTTAACTACCTAGCCAATCACTTTTTGGTTTGTTATAAGAATTTTAAAAACGGTTTTCATTTTTTTTTTCCATGGGTCAATATTCAAGGATGTCATTCCAACCTATATTCTCATATATCTTATTTTTCACGAATAGGCCAATTTTGACATGCGAAAATATACATAAGTGAAAACCAATCTAATATATAATACGTAAGAAGGACAAAATATAATGTTAAATAGCCTGAAATCTGATCATTCTTCTAAGGGGAAAACGCATTACGATTAACGATCTTAAATAGCCAGCCACAGATTGGCAGGAGGCCATGTACAATATTTTCGGATTGTTAAAGAGTTGCAATTTGAAATTATCTTGAGTAAAAAATAACTTGAAATATGTAAAATTTGATTAATCGAGAAAAGTCGAGTAAAACTTATGCAGCGTTCTAGATGTTTCGTGAATTTTTAGGAAGTCAAATCTCTATAACATTTCCTTATACTATAAAAAAATTAAATAAAATACCCCCCTCTCCTCCTCATGAAGAGAGACTTTTGATTTATAGGCAAAAAAAAAAAAAAGATTTCTCGTTCCACTTCAATCAGCCAATCAGCCCATGTTGAACTGAACGATCTACACTACAATTACGAATTACTCTTAAGTTCAGCTATAATTTTTAGCTACTTATTTCATGGCTTCACATTGGAGTCACCTTTTCATTATTGTTGACATGTATATGTGAGTTATGCTAGAAATATTTTGCATTGCAGAATCAGTGTAGTATGAAGCAATTGATATATCGTTATTGGCTCATAACTCATTAGTTTAAGTTTTTTAATAAATGTGGGTTTAACTGGATACATTAATAAGCTGGAACATGGACTCTCCCATGGCAACCTCCCTACTTAAAGGTATTAGGCTCCTATTGTGTACCGAATGAATGACATCAAAGCAAATGGTGGATTGGTAGCCTATTCTCAATTTATATTAGTGTTGGTGAAGTCTTGATGGCAGCTTTGATAAACAGTCATTGTCGTTGCAATCCTCACATGCAACAAAGTGATTTAAGGATACCTGAATTATGGGAAAATAGACCTGACATTGAGCTCACATGAGAAGGGGATTGTTGAGATATATGTGTGAGTTATATTAGAAAAATCATATATCGTAAAATTGACGTAGTGTGGAGTAGAAGTTAATATATCATTGTTAACCCATAAGTTATTAGTTTAAGTTTTTAAGTCAAGATAAGTCCGACTAGATAAGTTGATAGGCTTAGACTTAGACTTTTCCTTAACGATTTTCTCAAATGAAAGTTTTGGGGTTTCTAATACACACTCCTAATAGAAATGTGTTTGAGATCGTCCCAAATAAGTTCTAAGTAAGAAGGGGTCAAACTTTTTTTAATTTTAAGCAAACTACAGGGAATAATAACATCACGATTTGCCAAAAAATTACCACTTCAGCTGTTGAAAGAAACCTATAAATAGTCGAAGAATGTAGCAAATAGTATTCAGTCTCAAATGATACGAATTTCGTCTTGTGGGCTGTTCGGATTATTGGGGTTGTCGAACGGACCAAATTTTACCGATTTAGGCTGGGCTACCTCCTCAAGAATAACGAAAACAACAAGAATAAAAAATGGGCAACGACATAGGTGGTTGGTGACTTATTCTTAATTTCCAACGTGGCCACTAAACTATTTTGGTAAACTTACCTAAAAAGTCCTATGCCTATCATACTATGGCCAATTTAATCATAAACATTTCAATTGTATTAATTCAATCCTCTAGACCTTTCAACGATTTGCCAATTTAATAGGGATAAAAATACTAAGAGTGACATAATCTTTTTTTCGCTCACTTAAGTATCATATCAGTGTAAAATTATTCATTTAAGTACTATTTCCTATAAATTGTCCCACATGGATTTTTTTACTAATTTTTCATTTGGACATTGAATTTTTAAAATAAATTGAAGTTCAACATGGAAATTTTTGTTCAAGAGGGCAAGGGTATAAATAAACATCGTTGTTTCAGCAAAGGGCTCTCTCTCTCTCTCTCTCTCTCTCTCTCTCTCTCTCTCTCATTGTGAAAAAGATTGGGGTACTCTCTCTTCCTCTCTATCAAGTGAGCTCTTGCTCTTTCAATGCCATCTTGTCCCACTCAATGGAGAGTAAAGACATAGGAAATAGCGACAGCGTGAGGAAAAAATTAGGCTTGTTAAACTTTGGCCTTGTTGATACAATTTTGAGCCACTTCTCTTACTTTTGCTCCCCATTGCAAATTTGATAACATGATTTGCCCCAATTTGAAGTAGTGGTGATCGGGTCCAGGGTGGGTAGGGTTTATACTTTGACCCTATACCCGACCCTGTTATAACCGGTTCCTCTTTTCTAGACCCTATACCCAACCCTGTTTGTATTGGACCATGTACTCGATCCACCCTATTTTTCCGATATGGTTTTAGGGTTAACCCTATTTCTAGTGGAACCTGTTTTGTAATCTCTCGATATCCTATACGACTTCCAATTTTATATTAGTATGCGAGAAAATAACGTAATCTTCCTAATTTGTATTGAAACATTAAGCACTTGTAATAAATAAATACATTAACTTTTTGACTAAACAAAAAATTAAGGATCCACAAGGCTAATTCTAGTAAATAAAATCATAAGGCAAAGAATTAGCAACAAACATGGGTCTAATATTAGTCTTATTCCCACAACTACTACATGAAGCTACTCATTTGTGCAACCGTAACTTCTCCTACAAAAGAGAATTTAGGCGAGCTAATCCATGTGATACACAAGAATTTGGAGGCGACAAACATTGTCCGTCCATCGGACGGTGCGAGAGGGAGCCGGTGAGAGAGGGAAGCAAGTGAGGAAGAGGAATGACAAAGGAGAAGTGCCATGCGTGTTTAAAAGAGCTAAGAGGAAAAATATCGTGTGATTGTGGGAGTAAGAATAGAAATTGGGTAAGAATAGAAATTGGGAGAAACAAAAGGGTTTTGAACCTCTACTTACAAAATTGATCGGGGAACTAGTTCCAAAACCGATCTGGGAACCGGTTTCCGGGTGGGTAACCACTCGAACCTGTTCCCTACCGGTTTAAACCAGTTCCGAATAAGGCCAAGGTTCTCCAATCAAATGAGTAAACGATGACATTTACCATTTCAATTGCTTACTTTAGTTTGATGGCATGCCACATTGGATGACATATCATAAATTAATGTCATATTGGATTTTCCAGCGAAGCAAATCACTAGTGACACTTAAGTAAGCAAAAAACAATAATGACATTCAAATAAGCACCCTGCAAAATTTATGATCCTCTTAGTGTTCTTATTTCGAATTTAGTCATTCCTACCAATGTTGGACAAAAATTACTCATGTGAATGCCAACCATCCTACATGGCATAATCAATACTAAAGTGGGCAATTTTTGCATATTTTTCCTAAATTTTCTGAAAATTTTATTACCTTTTTAATTTTTAAATTTTCCCTCTTTTTTTTTTTTCATTTCCTTTCATTTTTCATTATCCTTTTTTCCTCTTTCCAGTGGCTGGTGATAGTGGCCGCTGCCATGATTGTTGGCATAAGTGAGGGTCGAACACGCTTGCCCGCCCTTGTGATGCACTAGGCTAGTTAGGGCCTTGACACCCTCGCAATGGTTGGCAAGGGTCACAAAACTCTCATCTCCCTAGAGTTGCAAGGATCATAATCCTTGCATGATCTAGGCAAGGGGTCAACATAGTGAGGGCCTAGGCAAGAAGAGGGTTCACAAGCCCTTGTCCAGTGACCGACAAGGGCCTCTAGGCCTTGGCCAGTGGCCCACAACCCCACTCGACTCTTAATGTATGATGGCCACTTTAGCGCTAGTCATACCACATAAGACGGCTGGTATTAACTTTATTGATTTACGGCTTAAATTGATCGGAAAACTAAATTGACATAATTAAAAGGTTGAAGACTAAATTGGCACCATGCAATAGGTTTAGGACTGTCTAAATAATTATCTTGAATTAGTTCAACCAAAAGTTCGCTCAAAGTTGTCCTCTTGTCAAGTGTATCAACATGTCACGTAAAGTTTTTGGACGTGGATAACCATGTCGGCATATATTGGCGAACATAACGATGTAGACTGCCACATCGTTTTTCCAAGTCACCGAATCTTATTTTTCCATTTTATGGCCAAAAATAATATATGCCATAATCTCACATGAAGATAACAAAATTATGGCCAAGTCATCTAAGTGTTACAACTTTCAATTGAAGGATTACATTGATTGAAATTCTGGAAGTTGAAGAACTAAATTAAACAAAAACGAAAATTCAATAACCAAATTAAGTATTGAAAAAAAAAAGGTTCAAAAACCACATAAGTCATTATCCCTAATTTTATACACAAAAGGAATATGAGAGTTTAATTTTCAAACTATATGTCCATACTTGGGGTGTACTTGTGTAATCAAGTTGAGTCGACGATAATTTGACACTTGAGCTAGGCGCAACTCAAATAGCCAAGACTTGATACTAGATTTGATTAAGTTATTAGTAAGTTCAAGCTTGACTCAATTAGTGAATTTTTCTAGATTGAAACTCAAATTAAACTCAAACTCATGCTTGAATCATGAAAATACACTATAATTGAAACTTTAATAAAGATTTATTTAGGATAAGTACAACAAAAGTGCCATAACTTTTGCATAACACTCACTTAAAAATCACAACTTTTTTTTTTTTGATCACTTGAATGCCACAATTTCTATATATATATATATATATATATAAAAAGCATTCACTTAAGTACCATAAATTTCAATTGATCACTCGAGAGCCATAATTTCTTTAAAATGTTCATCTAAGTGCCAAAAATCTGACGTGGCAAGGCACTTATAGTGAACGTTTTTAAAAGTTATAGCATTCAAATGATTAGTTGAAAAATTATATGATTCTCAAGTGATTGATGAAAAAGTTATAGTGCTCAAGTCACTATTGTATATAATCTAGGACACTCAAATAATTAAAAAAAAAAAAAAAAGTTACGACACTCAAGCAAATGTCAAATGAAAATTATGGCACTTGCAGTTTTCTTTTCTAGATTTATTTTCTTCATATTTATTAATTTACATGAATTATTATAATAGGTAAAGATTTAATCCCTCCGCTAGACTCAATTAATTAGAATTTGAGCCACTTGAACTCAAAAGGAATCAAGTCGATTTTGAGAAATCTGAAAGTCGAACTCAAATACCTCTAGTGGCTTGACAGAGTTGCATCCTTAATGCAAAACATCGTAAGCGTCTAGAACTTCTTCCCAAACGAAGAAAACACGTGCAAAATGGGAACGCAGACCCCGGTCGTCTAAAGTTGATATTGGTCATAAAATATAATATCAGTGTTGAAGTGGGGTTTTCTTTTTGCGCCTCGCGAGTCACACACACTTTTTTTATGATGGCACCATTTTTATTGCCAAAGAAACCCACTCTTAAGATCAATAATATTTTATTAGCAGATGTTGACCTAAGCTAGTTGTTTCACTGTAGAAAACCGATTCGTTCCAAAAGGTCCATGAATCCCAATATCTTGCACATGATCACAAGAGAAAGATGGATGCAAATACATATCTACGTATAACAGATGCACTGATACAAGTCGAAAATTCCAATACATACACCTGTATGGGGGCAAATATGTATGTATAGGACCAAGTACCTAACTATTGACGGAACGAAAACCATCAATTTGCTTTTGGCTATGAGATGAGAGCACCACAAAATCAACAAGCCTCTTCGAATTATGTATTTTGGCACTACATAATATGTTTAATGGAAGCATTTTGATTAATCACCCATCGGTCAATGAGAACCAGAGCACTCCAATTGCATATGTGCTGATGGGTGTGCAGTAGCAAACCCTTTTTATATTTCTCGGGGTCTAAGTAAGAATACCTAGGCACGTAGGAGGAGCAAATGGTCCACTGAAGCATTATCGTGAGAGAGTGAGAGTGACAACTATTGAGCAACAGTTTTCTCTATAAAAAGCCATCATCCCCGTTTGGAGATGTGCACAAAGATCCATTCCCCTAGTCACTCAAGTTGTCTCCTAGACAGCAACGAAGCCACCACTATGGCCCAAAAAAACCAACTCTCATTCCTTACATCAGCCACACTTTTGGTCATGATAGTTTCTGTTTCGGAAACGCTTTGTCGCCCTCTTGGAGAGGAACACTTGTTAAAGCAACATGAGGAGTGGATGGCGATCCATGGGCGCGTCTACAAGGACACAGCCGAAAAGGCCAAACGGTATGAGATATTTAAAGAGAATGTTAAGCGCATCAATGCCTTTAATAATGATAAGGACATGGCATATAAACTGGCCGTGAACAAGTTCACGGACTTAACCAACGAGGAGTTCCGCGCTTTCTACACCGGCTACAAGAGGAGGCCCACCAGGGTCCCGTTCTCTGTGGATGCGAAACCGTTCAAGTATGCGAACTTCACCGCCGTTCCAACCGCCTTGGACTGGCGAACCAAGAAGGCCGTAACGTCTGTCAAGGATCAAGGCCAATGCGGTGAGTGGAAAATCGAAAGTTGTCTCGCGCATATGTCAAAATTTCATGTTGTACTCGAGCTGTTACAACACGCAACAAAAATAAACTACATGACACTATTATAATATCTCTATTTCACTCTTACAATCATTCGACACCTATCTTACTATACATATACATATGTCTTCTATTTTTGCGCAGGAAGTTGTTGGGCATTCTCGGTCGCTGCAGCTATAGAAGGGATTACCATGCTCAAGAAGGGGAAGTTGTTGTCACTCTCAGTGCAAGAACTTGTGGATTGCGATGTTAACGGAAAGGATTCAGGCTGCGAGGGTGGGTACATGGACAGTGCCTTCGAGTTCATCATAAGCAAGGGCGGCCTTACAACTGAGGCGAACTATCCTTACCGGGGAAACGAGCGGACCTGCAACACTGCCTGTTGGATATATTATTAATATAGTCCAAAATAATATGTTCACATACAAGCCCAATAGGTAAAAGCATGGTTATTTGGGTCCATATGGGCCGAAGCCCAATAACATGCATATAAAAACTCTAGGGTTTCCCTACGCTGGAGGTAACACTGTTGAGCGTTCCAAACTTGACGTCTCTTGGTGTAATACTTCAAGCAACTACTTCTTCTCTCTCAAATCTATTACCTCCAACAATCTTGAAGTATTAGGTTCGTGTGTCGGATTTGAGCGAGTAAAGTGTGTTCTTGAAGATTTCGTCAAGACGAACTCGCGGCTGTAATTTACTTTCGATTTCGACGGTGATATTGGCCGGGATCTGAGTTTGAAGATTCGGGTGACCGAAATCTTTGATTCAAAAACCCAAAAATTATAGCCAATTTAAGAGGGTGAAACCACTTGGGCTTTGATCTACTCGTCGCTACGAACGTTTTGAGTGGTCACTCGCGTCAATCGGAGGTTGGACGAAGAAGTTACGGCACCCGGAAGTTTCCATCTGAATTTCTAGCGAATTTTTGGGACGAAATTTCTAGTGAATTTCGGGGGGCGAAATTTTTCAACGAGTTTCAGCGACAAGAGCAGTCCATCTTAAGGTTTTTGGGCGCTCCAGATCCGTTTTTGGGGTTTGTTTTGGCAAATTCCATCTCTACAGAGTGGTTTGATCAAGGTTAGGGGAGTTATTCAACTTTGTTGCTCTGAGGACTTCAAGGTGCACTCTTTCTAACACTTTGCTTTGATTAAAATGGCAAAGCGTAGTTCCTATGATATTATAAAGTTGCAATCTTTTGATGTTACTGAATTTCATGGCTGGAAATTACATGTTCAATTTGGCATGAAAGAACGTGACATATTCTATACTGTATTGAGCGATTTTACATCTACCACTGAAGATGTGAATGAATATCAATGGAACAAAGATGAGGATTTTTGTAGAGATTACTTGTTGAACTCTCTAAATCCTAATTTGGCTATGACTTATAGTGAGTATAAGACGGCGAAAGAGATATGGGATCACTTGAACGCTCAGTTCCAAAAACAAGAGGGGTTATCTAAAACCCTCCTAGCGGAGAAATTTTTTGACTTTAAATTCACTATGAATTCAAGCATCACCTCTCAGTTAGTTGAATTTGAGAACATGAGGAACAAGCTGAAAGATGATAATTCTGATATGTCCGATAATCTCTTTGTTGGTCTTGTGTTGAGCAAACTGCCAACTGAATGGAGTTCTTTCAAGACTGAAATGCACAGACTGAAGGTACAGATGGGACTGGATGAATTAAAGAGGTATATTCACATTGAGGATCAAAATATCACTAGGAAGAGTTTGGAACAAGTGGGACAACAAAAGTCGGTTGCCAACTTAGTTTCACACTCCAATAAACCTCAGAAAAAGTCCAAGTCACCAAAAGGTGAATCCTCTTTACAGTTAGAGGCCAAAAAGACTATCTTCCAAAAGAAGAAGAAGGGCAAGTGCCATAACTGTGGAAAGTGGGGTCACCGGGCAGCAAGAGTGTAAGTTGCCAAGGAAGCCAAAGAACGACACACCACATAATGAGGCCAATATGCTAATTAGAGGATCTGAGCCTCGAGCCTTTATTGGAATGATGAAGAATGGAAAGGCCAAAGCATCTCTTCTGAGTGGTGGTTGGACAGTGGCGCTACTTGTCATGCTACAAATGACAAGAATTTACTCATTGAGGTCACAGAAGTGAAAGACACTGTGGAAAATTGCAGTGGTGGTGAGGCAAAGGTGACTCATGCTGGAACTGCAAATTTGGTGCTTTCTTCAGGTAAATTACTAACTCTAAAACATGTTAGAGTAGTACCTTTACTTAAGAAGAATTTGATATCTATAAGTTTACTTGATAAAGCTGGTATGTCTTTTTCAACTATGAATGGTAGAGTAACTTTATCTGTTAACTCATATTATTTTGGTTGTGCATTCATGGTTAATGGTATGTATAGGTTGAGTTTAAATGCTGATAGCATAAACCATGTGAATTCTATTTTGATTGATCCAAAGTTGCTACACAATAGACTTGGACATGTGAATTACAGGAAAATGCAACATTTAGCTAAAACTCATAACATTCCATTAGATACTTCTATTCGATTTGATAAGTGTGAAGTGTGTGCACAGGCTAAAATTACTAGAAAACCCTTTAAATTGATTTCTAAAAGCACACAACTTCTTGAGCTAATACATTCTGACATTTGTGATTTTAGAAATTACATTACTAAAGGTGGTCGGAAGTATCTAATAACATTCATAGACGATTTTTCTAGATATTGTCATGTCTATTTGTTGAAATCGAAAGATGAGGCTTTTGAAAAATTTAAGATTTTCAAGTCTAGAGTAGAAAATCAACTCAACTTGAAAATTAAGAGGTTTAGAAGTGATAGAGGAGGAGAATATACTATGTCAAGGTTCAAGGAATTTTGTGCTTCAGAAGGTATAATACTTGAAACCACTGCTCCTTATTCACCCCAATCAAATGATGTTGCAGAGCGTAAGAATAGAACGTTAACTGAAATGTTAAACTCTATGTTACTTACAGCTGGCATGCCTTCCTCCTATTGGGGAGAAGCAGTTCTAACTGCTAATCACATATTGAATAGGTTGCCGCACTCTAAGTTGTCCATGACACCTTATGAGATATGGCATAAGCGCCCTTGTAGATATGATACTCTTAAGACTTGGGGCTGTATTGCTTATGTAAGTATACCAGATCCTAAAAAACCTAAGGTGGGATCTAGAACTATTACTTGTGTATTTCTAGGTAGTGCAGAAGATAGCGCTGCAAATAGGTTTTTAGATCTATCTACTAACACAAGATAGAATCTAGAGATGCGTGTTCTTTGAAAACAAGTTTATCAAAGATCAAGGCTTGAATGTTTCTGGATCTACAGATATGATTTTAGAATCTCCTGTAGAATCTGAAGCAGGCCCTTCTGACACTAATTCCACACAGTTGGCTATTGAACCAATTCCAGTTAGAGTATCTACAAGAGAGAGAATTCCCAAAATTTTTGGTGAAGACTTTGTTGCTTACCATCTTGAGGATGATCCATTCTCCTATCAGGAAGCAATGAGATCTAGGGAATCTCTACCGTGCGGCGAAGCCATAGATGATGAAATGAGCTCTCTGCTGCAGAATCACACTTGGCAGCTAGTAAATTTGCCAAAAGGGGCTAAAGCTATAGGCTGTAAATGGGTGTTGAAGAAGAAACTGAATAGTGATGGATTAATAGCTAGATACAAAGCACGCTTAGTAGCTAAAGGCTATAAACAACAGAGTGGAATAGACTATTTTGATGTCTATTCACCTGTGTGTCATCTATCAACTATAAGAATTCTTCTTGCTTTGGCATCTATTGAACACTTTGTAGTGCATCAAATGGATGTAAAAACAGCTTTCTTAAATGGGGATTTAAATGAGGAAATTTACATGGAACAACCGGAAGGATATGTTATGAAAGGTCTTGAGGACAAAGTTTGTAAATTAAATAAATCTCTATATGGTCTTAAACAAGCACCTAAGATGTGGCATCTTAAATTTGATGAAGTGGTAAAGAGTTATGGCTTTCGGTCTAGTTATTCGTATAAATGCCTTTACCATTGTTCTATGTCAAATAAGATAGTCATCATTTGCTTGTATGTTGATGACATGTTAATTCTTGGTTCCGATCATTCTGTAGTGAGTGACGTGAAAGCTACTTTAGCTAAAGAATTTGATATGAAAGATCTTGGTATTGCTAATACCATTCTTGGTATGAAAGTAAGCTTTGAACGGCAAGTCATCTCCCTTAGCCAGACTCATTATATTGAGCAGCTACTTTCTACTTGGGGATACAATAAGTGTAAACCGAGTGAGACACCATGTGATTATAATAATAGACTGAGTCCTAATGAAGGGACCAGCGTGGATCAGTTAAAGTACTCGAAACTGATTGGTAGTCTCATGTATGCTATGAGTTGCACTAGACCCGACATAGCCTTTACAGTTGGTATGCTGAGTCATTTTACTAGTAATCCTAGTAAAGAGCATTGGGATGCCCTTAATAGGCTAATGAGATACTTTAAAGGTACTAAAGATTATGCTCTTTATTATTCTGGTTATCCTCCAATTGTGGATGGATATTCTAATGCCTCATGGTGCTCAGATATTGGAAATAGTAAGTCCACTAGTGGGTATGTATTCACTTTGGGTGGAGCTGCTATTACTTGGAAATCCAAACGACAAGCTTGTATTGCATTGTCGTCTATGGAATCGGAATTTTTTGCTTTAGCCTCAGCCGGTGAAGAGGCAGAGTGGATAAAGAATCTGATTATGGATATTCCTTTGACTCGGCTAAAGATTAATTCTTTAAGCCTATTTTGTGATAATCGAGCAGCTGTCCAAGTCGTCAATAATACTCTCTTTAATTCAAAGAGAAGGCATGTGAGATTGAGACATGCGTTGTTGAATTATCTGAGAGAACAAGGGGTTATCACCTTGATCGATGTGAGATCGAAGGATAACATAGCCGATGCTCTCACTAAAGGTATGCCTAAAGATCGATTATTCAAAACAGTGGGGGAATTGGGGTTAAAGACTATATAGGCAAGTCTTAACTACCATTTACTTACCTGTGTTTTGAATTATCAAATATTTCTTTATTGGCTACAATGATAAGCACAGTTTATATGTTTCATCGATGTTCACAGTTGCTGACTAATTGAAGAGGGTGAGTTGTCTCATTCCAAATTTGATGAAGATGACTTTAACCTAATTCAAATGTTCTATCTGGAAAAATTGTGTCATTCCAAACTTGATGATACAATTCAACTAGATTGAACTATCCTTTTTGGTTAAATGATCTCATTCCAAACTTGATGCTAGATTATTTGACTTTAAGGAATCAGTAATTGTGACATTCCAAATTGAAACATAGAAACAATGGTTTATATAAGGAGCCTATTTGTCTTGTTCTTAATTGAAACTTGATATTACATGACTAGGTTATTGTAAGTGAGTTAACTATTGGTCTTGTTCTTTAAAACTAGACAATAGTTATTCTCCTACAAATAAACTTAAGTTGATGGCTCTTTGTAAATCACATTGTTTAGGTCTTGTTCATAATTTATGAAACGGCTTGATGCTTATGACATGATATTATGATGCTTTATGACATCAATATATGTTCTTCTCCGCCTGATGGAATGGTGCTAAGTTTTTATTCAATTGATTGAATTCATGATAATATGAAATTCATATTTGACATTCATGGGATGGCAGAGATGGAGAAGAGCTTAATGAGTGGGATCCTGACCAGGATGACCTACTTGATGAATGAATATATATCACTTAGAGCGTGTGGGGACTTGATAGTTTACCTACTATTGCCTATTTTGATGAAGTCCATTTACTTGAGACTTGCATTTTGCTATTTCTATTTTGTGGACATTATTATGCTTGTTTCTTATATTTGTAAGGCCTTAGAATATTTTGACTGGCCTACTTATACTTGATTAATATGCATATATTGGTTGTGAACTGAATCTGAGATTTATTTTGGGATTTGGATTTTTAATCTCATAACAAATTCATGATAAGAATGATTCACTTATTTAGTTTGCACATGATGATTTAGTTTAATACTTTATTGCTGGAATACTCTTTGACCGATCCGAGTTAATTGTCTTGGACTGAATGTGGATGATTCATGTTTGTTTGAACATTACACTGACCAACTTATTGGATTGTGCTGTATGGTGAACATAGGAGGAGATTGTTGGATATATTATTAATATAGTCCAAAATAATATGTTCACATACAAGCCCAATAGGTAAAAGCATGGTTATTTGGGTCCATATGGGCCGAAGCCCAATAACATGCATATAAAAACTCTAGGGTTTCCCTACGCTGGAGGTAACACTGTTGAGCGTTCCAAACTTGACGTCTCTTGGTGTAATACTTCAAGCAACTACTTCTTCTCTCTCAAATCTATTACCTCCAACACTGCCAAGACAGGGTACCATGCAGCCTCGATAACTGGATACGAGGACGTGCCAGCCAACAACGAGAAGGCCCTCTTGCAGGCTGTGGCGAACCAGCAGGTCTCGGTGGCAGTTGAGGCGGGAGGGTACGACTTCCAATTCTACTCAAGCGGCGTGTTCACAGGCTCGTGCGGGACCAGCGTCGACCATGCGGTCACGGTGGTCGGGTATGGGAAGACCTCTGGCGGGACTAAGTATTGGCTACTGAAGAATTCGTGGGGCACCGGGTGGGGCGAGAGCGGCTACATGAGGATCCAGAGGGATGTGCGCTCTAGGACTGGTCTCTGTGGTCTCGCCATGAATGCTTCTTATCCAATTGCGTGAAGAAAGAAGACGATGAATAAATAAATTATGAGCTTATATGTGTCATTCTGGTTCTTAGGTTCTCTATATGTATGAAATTATGTCTAGCGTCTCAGTAAAAGAAGCGAGTGTAAGTGACAACACGTCACTAGGGGTGGTGTGTCCAACTAAATTCGGTTCTGAGTGTTCGAATAAACTTAGTTTTGTCAGCGTGATCTTAGGTACTGGCTTTTGTCCAACACCAGAAATATCATCCTATCCTGTAATGTGATCCTTAATGGAAGCTGATGGAAAATAAAATGTCATCCTGTAATGTGTTTTGCTCGATAGATTACAGACCAGCACAGGTGGTTATTCCTTTTTCGTTAAAATCCGCGAAGTGTAGTACAATTGGACGATACCATAGCTTATCCTTAAATCATTCATCGCATTCATCAATTATGTTATGTCCTTCTTCTACTAGGTTGAATGAAGCCAAAGAAAAAAAAAATTACAGAAACTATCCTAGTGTTGTCTACCGGGTTCAAAGCATGTTACACCTCATGATGGGACGACTCAGAAAGGAGTTAAACTCTAAGTCAGAGACATTCCTATCTCCACTCAATTTTATTCAACACCTTAGACAAATAATTTATGGACCAATTAAGCATGTTATCTATTCTTTGGTTTTGATCGGTTCAAGGACGACTTTTTTTGACGCGCACCTCACGCTTGAATTCTCTCACTCTTGTTATTCCTCTAGACGAAGGTGGGTTGCCTTTGTTTAATCAAATTGAAAACGGAAAGCCATTGCCGTGGAGAGTGGCCTCTATTAATGTGAACCCAACTCATATAAATTATTGGATAAGATCAAATTCGCAAGATCAAACGATGCATGCGAGTTGAGTTCATACGCATGTGGAGTAGTTAATGTATTCTAATTTGCCCAAATATATTAACTCTAGTTTTTAAGAGAAAGTAAGTGCAAATAGATATGTTGACGGGCACAAACTTGGGCTTCTTTTTGGGGACCTCCCTAGGTGACTGTATTATCTAGTGACTATATAAATCTAGTTATTTTTGCAGGAAAACTCCTTCGATGATCTGCAGGGTCAATAATAAGCACCAAAGTTAAATGTCTAAAATGAAAAAAGCTTGACACTGAGAGCTAAGCGGAACATCAACATGATGTCCGCCTTGTGTCTTGGTGAAGCCCTTGTGCAGATCAGCGGCGAGGGTCAGAGGCCTCCGCCACCTCGTCATGGGTCGGCCTTGCACATGGCAACGGGGGTCACGGCCTCGCTTCGTCTCCACAACTTGTCAGACAATGATGAGGATCTCGATATCTTTGATTGTTGGGGCTACAACAAGCCTAGACAAAGTGGCTAAAACCAGTCTATATATCAGATTTAGCTAGCTAATGACCTGCTTTTGACATAAAAATTTCACTCTATTCTTACTTGATGAGTTTGATAGTTCATAGATGACTCGAAAGACGTCAGATTAACATAGGATCCACAAATATGATTTTGAAATCAATACAAATACTGTAAAATCACTTTCTTCTTTTTTTTTTTTTATTTCATGTTAAGAATAAGCAATGCATGTACTTTGGATAAACATTGGATTAAGTGCACTGTTATGTGAACAGAAGTATACTCAATTTCTGTTGAGATTAAATTGTATTCTTACATGGTGCACTGTAATATACCATATTTTGTTAGAGATAATTACACAAATGATCCATAAAATTTGATCCAATATGTAATATTATTCTTGAATTTTTAATTTGTTCAATATGATCTCTAACTTTACCTTAATGTGAAATGTTGTCCTAGAACTTTTAATTTTATTAATGTGGTTTTTGAACTTTTGGTAAATGTTTAATCTAGTTCATAAATTATATGAAAATGTCATATATTATCCCTAAACATAAATTAACGGAATGACAATATTGAACATTTTCATTATAGACTAAATTGGATATATAGGGATTGCATTGAACAATTAAAAGTTTGGGCACAACATTGAATAAAGTTCCGGATCCATTTGTATCATTTTTCCTTCTATTTTTTTTATATCAAATTTTACCAAGTACATAAAAGAATACATTTATTAGAAAGCATAAAGTATAAGGGAAATTTATAGGAAAGAAAAATAAAAATTGAAAGGAGTGGAAAGTGGGAGTGGTTGGACGTGGTCAACGAATTAGTCAACTGGGCCACTTTCATGCACTTGGAATTTGGACGTGCCGATAAAGTTTTACGTGACGTAACGTAGGGCCCTCTAATTAATATATTCTAGAGGAGGGTCTTAATGAAGTCATGGGAAGACATGTATTCATGGTATTAACATTTTTCTAGTAACTTTCGTAACATTTGGATCCATACATGAAGCTTATAATGTGTATTCTATAATATGGAACAATGTCTTACTCTTCTTGCCCAGTCACTTTTTTCCTTTTTTTTTTTCTTTTTAACTCATTATATAGATCAAGATCAGTATGTCAAATTTGACGATTTGCATTTCTGATTTAGTTTTTCCCTATTACTCTTCTTTTGTTCTATTTTTAGTAAATTTTTCTCTAAGCAAGATATTAGCTATTTTAGCTTATTTAATTTCATACATATATGCTCATATAGCAAGATATTAGTTCCCCTATTTATAACGGATCCAACTTTTATTCGAGACAAACATCTATTATATTTCTAATCTATTTTGACAAAATAGATGATGTTCATAAATTCTATTGTTATTTAATTACGCATGTCCTTGTTTTGTCAATCTAAAATCCTATGGTGACAGTTTACTTTCGTCGCCTACAGAATAGGCTGGTTTTTTTGCGCCCGATTATTTTAAAAATGATTTCTAGTTTTTTTTTTTTTTTTGTATTATACAACATTAATAATAAAATTAATAAATATTACAACTAAAAATTACATTTTTTAAGATAATAAAATAAAACATTACATTTGTTTCACCAAAAATTATGTAATATCTTTCAAGATATATTTGGACACTTTATCTATTTATTTGAGGAGTTGCTCATATTTAAACACTTTTGTCAATGATTGAAATAAAGTGACAAAGCCTTGACCTTTGAATTTTTCTCTAAAATTGAATTTCAATTCACTAAAAGCCAAATTCTTTAATTTTTTTTAGAGAGTGAAGTGAGGCATCTATTCCTAGCCTTCTTTGATTGAGCAACAAATTGATTGACCGATTTGTTATTGCACACATCCTAGCCAAATCATTAACTAATATTTCTGATAGGGCTCTATAAATTTGAGAATGAAACTATTTTTCCATCTATCCCCCATTTTTAATTGAATTGGATAACAAAGTGGTATACTGGGTGAAAGCGGTCTTTGACAAATACAAAGGTGATGTGATCTTCCTAGAGCCGAACCACCAAGTGGAAGCTTATAGTTACTAAGCATACACTTGGTGTAGACTCTCTTGAGGCCATAGAAACCATCTTTTTGGGGTTTTAATTTAATATATTAAACATCCAATTCAAATTATTCGAAGTAACCATTAAACTATTACGGATCAATTAGAAATCCAATTAAAATATGGGATAATGTTCTACATATGCGAATCAAAATTTTATAGATACAAAGACTTAATTATGATCGATACATCTAACACCATTTTGATACCATTTCCTTTTTATTTCAAAAAATATTTTGCAAGAAGTCTTGGTTGATTTTAATCCTAACCCACTATCATAATGTGGGTGTGCAATCACGAGTTTAACACTCAATAAATAGAGCAATAAATAAATTGCTAGGAAGTGGAGAAAAACCTAAATGCATCATGTGACATCCAGAATTTCCCATGTTCGATAATAGTATTTAGGATTAATTTCCATGACTGGATCACTGGGAGTCTACGACGATAGAATTTAATGAATAGATTTTGATGTGTACATTAATGGCATAGGATGGCAATACTTAATTGTTCCCATATTATTTGTAGAATAGGATTGGTACATTCTAAAATTCATATTGGATGATATTCAAGATTCGATTTTCAATGAATTGAGATTTTTCTAATTTTTTGTATCATTCATTAATTATTTTAGTGGATTCAAAATATTTTCAGACTCATCAATGGTCAAAATTTGATGTTCCGAACGAAAGTCGGTATCCTAAATCTCTATTCCTTCTTAATTAACACGCCTCTTCTCTTTTTCTTATCAAGATTTTTAACCCATGCTCTAGTTTGATACATTGAACTTGGTAGTCTTGATATCATGCATGATATCATCAATTTTAACTTTAATTCAGTAATGCATGGGTGATTCATGCACTCACTTAGTCAAATAAGAGGGGCTTATCTTCATCTCCATCAAAATATATTCTTGTGTCAAAATATTGTATACTACCTAGCTTTAAGGGGAACTTCAAATTCATTCATTGGAACACTTAGCGTTCTAATTCCAGGCTCATTATGATTTTAACCATAGTTAATACTTTTCGTCTTTTCTACAACTTCTTGGCCATGTAGAAACTCAAGATCCAAGGTTAAAAATATTTACTCCAACCATCACACATCATCAATTCCTTTCTCCAATCTTTCGTTTTTAGAAACTCACAACTAGAAATGAAGGTCCCACACTAAAAATATCAAGATTATGTCTCAATTTTTCCAGTTTGGACAAGATAAATCACGGATTTTGACTACTTTCTACCAATGGATTTTGTCATTTAAAATCAAGCTTTGTTAATTTCGGTTGTGTTTGTTCTGTTTGAAGGTGACTTAAATTATAAATATGAAGTTACTTTGAAGGTAAGTGAAAACTCTAGGCATTAAGTTAGCCTAATCCACTTAGCACTATGGACTTGGTTGGTTGTTATGTGACTTTATTTAATATTGCGGTGTTGATATGTTGTGATATTTTAATTTGTTTTGATGAATATTTATACATCTAACAAGTGTTCAAGTTATCTCCTTGGGATGTGATAACATGTTCAATGTAGAAAGGATGAGTCTAAATCTCATCTTGAACTTGAATATATTATTCTTTAAAATTTAGAATATTTAAGCTCTAAACCCGAGTACATTAATTTTTGAACCTAAGTCTCCGTTCGTTTCAGGAAAATATGGTGTTTTTGGAAAATATTTTCAAAGAAATCATTTTCCAAGAAAATGTCAATATCTTTCAGTGTTCAGATGAAACTTGAAAATGAAGTGGAAAATATTTTTCATTGTTTTATTTTATTTTTTAAAATGGATATTTCATATTTTTAAAAATTTATTTTTAATTATTTTAAAATTTTAAAATCTATTATTATTTTTTTTTTCAATTTTTTTTCTTTTCTTTTTTCTTTGCTTTCCATCTCCTTCTTTCTTGGCCGGTCGTCGGCCACGGTGATGGCCTGCGACCAACCACTGGTGACCCTTGAGTTCGCCGACAAGCATGAGGCTTGCCACTCCCCAGATTGGCGATTGTGAGCATCGAGCTCGAGGCTCGCCAGATCAACAAGCATGAGCTTGAAATCAACGAGTCAAGGTTCGCCTAGCGATGACCAATGACTAGCCAAGAAAAAAGAAGATGTGAAACAAAGAAAAGAAAAAAAAAAAAAAAAGAGAAAAAAAAAAAATAAAAGAAAAGAAATAGAAAAGAAAAAGGAAATTATAAATAATTAGAATTAAAAAATAAAATTAAAAAATAATTCGAATAAAAAAAGAAAACAAGAAAAATAAAGGGGAGGAGGAAGTGAGGATTTGTAAAGGTGTGAGATAAGAGAGATCAAGTGAGGAAAATCTTTTCCACTTTTCAAAAGTGGAAAACATTTTCCCTAATTTAGAAGACTTTTTTTCCTTTCATGGAAAAAATTTTCCCCAAGGAATTCATTTTCTACGAAACGAACGTTAGAAAATCTAGAAAAGGTTTTTCTATAAATTATTTTTCACGAAACGAATGGAGCCTAAGTATATTTACATTTTGAACCTGAATATATTACTTTCAGAACCTCAATATGTTTATGTTTTGAACCTAAATATATTACTTTCTGAGCCTGAGTCTATTTATGTTATGAACCTACATATATTAATTTCTTAACCAATGTTTATGTTATGAACCTGGATATACTTACATTCTAACTTAAGTCCAGACTTACTTCCTACGTCTATTAATTTGTATGTTCAAACTTAAGTTCAAACTCAATCGATCAAAATCATTTCCTTATATTCATATTCACCTATTTAGAATCACTACTTACGATTTAGATTCAAATATTAAGCATCAACACTTAGGGTTCAAATTCATCTATTTAGAATTATCATTTCTTGCTTAAATTCATTTGTCAAACATGTTGGTTGTTGAGTATTGAATGTATTTGCATGAGAAATGGAAAAGAAGTAAGTGTCACGGGTTGGTAGTTCCTTGGCCGTGGAGCAGCCCATGAGGCACTTAGCGAGCAGAATTCACCAAGTCAGCCCTTAGTCCATATTTGTTCCAGAGCTTAAGGAAATTTGCTATCTTTCTCAATGGACTAGACCCCGAGCTAAGCTAGACATGGCATGATCCCGTATAAATGGTGAATGGCTTCCTTATACGGGATCATGCCATGCTTAGCTTAGCTCAGGCATCTAGTCCATCAAGCAAGAAAGCAAATTTCCTTAAGCTCAACAACTAATTTTGGCCTATCATTGCCTCATCAAGAGAGTGACATCAACTCTTAGACCAATTAATGCACGAGAGGCTAACTCCGCCTTCAGAGCACCTATGTAAAATAATCTTTCAATCCTAGAACTTCTAGCACCAACTATCCTGATGCCATTTTCACAAATCAATTGTGTTCATTCCCTCTGCATCCTCACTCTTCACTAGATAACCCTAAACACTACTCACAAGTGTCACGAGTATGGAAGGTTTCACTGACCATGACATTCTTCCATACTCAATTTCACAACGCCCTCATCCTAGTCTACTCTACCGTTTCCTTACATCCCTTAACCATTTATGTGCCATACATCGAATGGTCACACTTGCTCAACAAAATAGGTTTTGCTCCATTAGGGAAGAATGTCACGGGCACCATTGGTGGCCTTGACCCTAGCAAACCAATTGAGGTTTTTTCCTTGTTGAAAACATGGCAATAGATATCTTCTTTGGATTCACCGATTGATCTCAAAATGTTATCCTCATTCGGTGAGGAATCGATTCTTCTCCAACTCAATTCACTTGGGAGGAATCGATTCTTCCCCCATGCCCCTATTGTCATCCTAGAAGCTAGTCGAGAGCCGCACTTTGTTCGAGCACCTTTTGCCTTGGTGATTCACTCTCCACCCTTGTAGGACCAAGTAGACCACAAGTACTCTCCAGTTCAACCCACATTGGAGCGAGGAATTGGATCTTTCTCCAACTCTCTCACTTACTAGAAGGATCTTACTCTGATACCAAATTGTCAAAGGCTAGTAGTTCCTTGGGTGCGGAATAGCTCGTAAGGCACTGGCTTCCATAGTTGTTTAGGAGAACAAATGATGAATGGCTTCCTTATATGAGATCATGGCATGTCTAACTTAGCTTGGCATCTAATCCATCGAGCAAGACAGCAGATTTCCTTAGGCTCAACAACTAATTTTAGCTTGCCATGGCATCATCGGAGAGCAGCATAAGCTCCCAAACTAGTTTGTGCACGAGAGGCTAACCCCGGTTTCAAAACTCTTAAAGTAATATAATCATTCGATCTTAGAACTCCTAGTACCAACTATCATGATGCCACTCTCACAAACCAATTATGTTTATTCCCTCCGCATCCTTGCTCTTCACTAGAGAAACCTCAACACCACTCACATGTTTTACGAGTATGGGAGGTTTCACGGACCATGACATAACCGTGTGAGTATCGCTATCAATGTATGTGGTCATTCAGAGAGTAAGGTAATGATATGCATGAAAATGTCTTGTGAAATGGCTGCCAATTGTTAAAATAAGTTTTCTTGATGTAGGGAAAACCATGCGGTATTAATGATGTGTGCATGATGTCACTTGACTAAATATGAAGTGTATTGTGAAATGTGATTCCGTCACCCAATGTCTCAGAGTTGAGATGCCCTGCTATGTGATCCAATGCCTCGATGAATGTTTTGGGATGCCTCGATAGTCGAGATGTCCCATGATATGGGATGCTTCATGGTGGAGTTTGCGAGATGCCTCAAAATTGAGATGCCCTATTGTATGATTTAAATGCCCCACTATGGGTCGGGATGCCTCAAGAATGTTCAAGAGGAGAAGTAATAATAAGCAGGATGCATGTTCATGAATGTGCATATAACTATGAGTCATTTGTGATGATAACCATGCATCATGAAATATTATGCCATCTACTTGCATTTGAATTGATATTACATCTGTATAATGTTAAGACACTAGGTGATAGTAGTGGATCATGAAATATTGTCATCCACTTGCTCTTAAGTGAATGAATTATTGTATTGATGTTAACATTTTCCCTTGGCATATGGCATTAGTAAAGAAAGAGTACTAGTTTTTATATATGCAAATCATGGTTATCTTGCATGACTCTAAACTCATGTTGCTTTGTATCAAGTTAAGCGGTAAAGTGAATTTCTAATTTAACATGGAGATTTCACCTATTGGTTTTTCAGCTCACTCCTTTACTTTTCAGAAATATGGACCATTCAATGTCAATGCTTTTTGGGGTTCCTATACATTACGAGTGTGTCTATGAGACTATGCTTATACCTAAGTTTGAAGATTTATACACTAATTGTACATATAAGAAAACATTGGAATTCCCATACCCCAAGTGCAATGTCTTTAGTTCAACTACCGATACCTAGTCATATTATGGAAAACAATTTCTGATATTATGAAGAGGAAATCAATATCCTGAACTTAAACTTTTGGAGGAAGATCTTTTCCATTAACCAAAAAAACATTTTCCATCAATTCATTATTCTAAGGGCGGGCATGATAACCATTTTATTTCTGTTCTCGAACTTTTTTTTTTGTTCTAGACTTGTTTCTGGAAGAAATACGTTTAGCAATACAATTTCATTTTTTTTATTTATTTCCGGAACAAATTTTGGGTATAGAAATAGATTTGAAGTAGAAATTAGAAATAACAGCTTTTTTACTTCTCTATATATGGAATAAAAATGAGAAATAAAAGCTTTTCTTAAGGAAATAACAACTTTCTGACAAGAATGGTTATCATTCATATCCTTAATGGGTAAGACTCATGTTTAGATTTCATATAATTGTGCACGAAAAAACCACCACTAGTTTCAAAGTCCAACGTCTAGGACTAGGCCCATTGAGGTCGGGCTTGTGACCCTAGGTGCTTAGTGCTCATGCTCAAGTCCATCAAGGCTAAGCCCGAAACCCCAATGCCCATTAGGAGTGAGCATGGCTTTAGGGTAGAACTTGGAATTGGAGAACAAAACCAATAAAGAATCAATTAGGTTCTTACATCGATTTGGTTCTCTTGTTCTAGAGTATGAAGAGTAGGTTTCAAGTTCCAATAAATAAGAAACATGTTCCATGGGTAAGCTTTAGGTTTCAAGTGAAACTTAGGCAGAACCTAAACCAATCATCATCTATTTGAAAGTACCCTTTTGCTACTTAAACTTGAATTGATTTGCTGAAGCCAAAGCAAAGCCATGGACTATTGATGGCTAGATATAGCCCTTGAGTCCTCATTTGGTGGTGGCATAGTTAAAAAGTTTACAAAACTAGGTAACTTCAGTACCTTTTTGTGTCAAAATACGGAAAAAAAAAAAAGATGACAAATTAGGCTTAAATAATTATTGAAACAAAAAAAAAACAAAAAACAAAATGTAAATTGGCTAGTTCCTAGGTAGACCTTTGAACCTATGATAACGTAAGTTCAAAGTTCCAAGAATAATGAATTTATTCCAATAGGTAGATTTGAAATTTTAGGTGGAACTTAAAATTGCTCACTGCTAATGCCTGTACCCAATGCTCCAACACCCAACCCCATGTCCACAAGATCTTGATATGCAAGCTTGGATCCCCAACATTTGGGCTTAAGTCCACAAAGGCCATGCTTGGGTCTACAAAGGTTGTGCCCCAGGTCCATGGAGGCTAAGCTTGAGACCACCATGCCTGCACACGGGTCCATCAAGGCTGGGCTTGATACCTAGATACCGATATCCCGATCCCCAACGCTTGGGTTAGGATCCTTTAAGGCTAGACTTGGGACTCCAATGCCCATACCGATTTCCCAGATGCCCATGTGCAAATACTAACGCTTGAAAAGTGTGTCCATTTAGGAAAATAAAATCATATTTTCCATACCAAACAATGGAAAATATTTTCCAACTTATTTTCAGATTTCAAGCAAATAGTAAAAAGTATTATCATTTTCTTGAAAAGTATTTTGCAAAAGTATTACATTTTGCATCAAGCCTTAATATGCTTGATTACTAGGCTTCGAATCCTAAGACTCTAATATGGTCACGTTTCTTAGCAGGGTGGGACAACTCCCAAATCACTTTTGATTTATTAACAATTCTCGTAGCTTTCTAGCGAAGACGTGAAAATTTATTTTAATTTATGAACGTGATGAAAAACCTCAGATAAATTGAATCATCCTTATGGTCAAATAAACTCGTCCTTTAAGTCTTATGCATTTCTTATCAAACAAAGGTCTTCGTATCGAGTGTTTCTAACGTACTTATGAAACATGATAATTAGAAATATTTCAATTTTCAAATAAGTTATTACACATGCCCTCAGAAAAATACTGTATGGAACACCGTAAACTTTCATTCATTGTTTACTTAACAAATGAATCAGAATACTCATTAATAGTAAAATCTCAAATTTTTTTTATTAAAAAAAGGAAAAATTCATTTCAAACGTTTTTCATGAGTCGCGTCCAGCAATAATTTCAGTAAATAACACGGACGATGGGTTCCTACCTATGATAATACTGTAAAGTGGAAACAACACTCATCCACTTTCTCCCTGTGATTTCAATGAAAATGGAATATTCACCAGGTTCAGAATTTTAATCCGAACTTTCTTTGACCAAGTAAAGTTAAAGTTGAAGCCGACCAAGCGTTACAATTACTAATTAACCTTTTAACAACACAATTAAGTTAAAAATTAGTTCAGTAGTAATTATAACAATTATCCATTTAAAAGATCCAATTAAATAGAAAAGCTCGTTTAATATGGTGAGTAAGAAATGTCTTAATCGATGGGAATTAGAATATCGCTAATTATACCACTATATCTATGAAGACAATCAACAAGATTTAGCGGTCAACTTTCAACTGCTTATTAAATAACTCTTTATTTCTACTTTCATTATTTAAAACTCAGTACTTAAACTCTCAGCATTTGGTCTGATAGTGGGTTTATACATCCCCACGCACTACCTTCTTCCATAAGGATAAAAAAAGATGAAGCCACGAAAATAATGTCTAGAGGAGAGGAAACATGAATATTAAAAGCAATAAAACGTATTAATAGTGGCAGCGTTGGCTGGGGGCACCAAAGAGCCATGTGACTTTTCAGTATTATCTAGTTGGACTTAATCTTCATTAGAAAATTTAAGATAATAAGTTATTGACCTTTCATTTGTGAGTGTCGGTTCCACTCATACCCTTTTCCTGCACAAAATTTAGAATTTTTTTTTATCACAGCGTTTAGTTTTTTTTTTTATACATATTTAAATTATCTCATTAATTGAATAAATAAATAAAAAATTATTTAGATGCGTTTAGGGTTTTCTCGCATTTCATGATAGGATTAGTTTAAATTTATCGCTAGTTTCATCATAGAGATCAGTAAATTTTCATGTGTAGCTTACACCGTCCTGTCCCACGGCGTAATAACAAAGCCTAATTATTCTCAATGAAGCTTACATTTTTCTTTTCTTATATTTTCTTCACATATTTTCATTGAGTTATTAATTTATTGTTTGAGCTCTTATGCATGGGGCAATATAGAATTTGTCTGTTTAGAAATAAAAATCGTAATATGATTGCATCAAATAAAGTTTTATTAAAAGAGAAAACACAGTGGTAACGGATATTAGATAAAATTAGCATAATTAAGTCCTCGAAACCTAAATCTCTAATTCGCAGAAATAGAGTTTGCCTTACATGGCTCCTAACCAGCCTGCAAATAAGTCAGTAGCAACTATAATTACAATATGATCAATAAAAATTGTGAAATCCTGTTGCAATCAATAGGACGTTGGAGAGTTAATGCGAAGTGTAAATGCAAACGTTAGCGTGGCATTATAAGAGAATTATTTACGCTCCCTAGCAATCTGTTAACTTCCTTAGGGTTCACCTCAAGAGTATCGCAAGACATATTGAAAAATTATCTACCATTGATTTGAATATTAAAATTATTCTCTCCTTCAAATCGATTGGACATAAGGTTGCTTGAATAAAACTTGGAAGTTTGATAGAAGAATTTAAGAATGAATTTCATGTTTTTTTTCCATGGGTCGATTTTCAAGCATGTCATTCCAACCTATATTCTCATATATCTTAATTTTCTCGAATGGGCCAATTTTCACATGTGAAAATATGTCTAAGTGAAAACCAATCTCGTACATAATGTGTTAGAAGTACAAAATAAAACGTTAAATAGCAAGAAATCTAATTAATCTTCTAAGAGGAAACAAGGTTTTCAGCTTGTTGAAGAGTTGCAATTTGAAATTATTTTGAGTACATAATAACTCCCCATACATAAAATTTGACTAATCGAATCAAGTGGAGTAAAACTCATGCAATTTTCGTGATGTTATGTAAATGTTTAGGTAACCAAATCTCTGAATTGTGCCCTTGATTATAAATAAAATATATTAAATCTCTAATGGAGAGAGGGTTCTGATTTATCGGCAAAAAAAGGCAACAAAGGAAGAAACAAGATTTCTCCTTGCACTCCAATCCGTCCAATCAGCCCATGTAGGAATTAAACGATCTAGACTATTAATTACAAATGGCTCTAAGTCCAACTTTAATTTTTCAGATACTTGTTTCATGTCTTTTGCGTTGTGATCACTTCTTTAAAATTATTGTGATAACTTATTTAGAAAAGTTCCACTTCGGGAGAATTGATGTGCTTTGACGTAGTTAATATATCATTATTGGCCCATACTTCATTAGCTTGAGTTTTTTAATAAAGTTGGATATAACTAGATATGATGATTGATGTTGTGCTCTCCCATGGCAATCTTTCTATCTGAAGGTATGTAGTTTCTTTTGTGTATCCTCCACAAATGGCATCCGATTGTTGATTGAGGACCCACTCTCAATTTATGTTATTGTTGAGTTAATACCTCAAAAAAGAAATCCTGTGACCAACACAATTTCCAGGTAGCTTTCAAAATTTGGTCTAGTGAAAGACACCTAGGGTGAATCATACACAACAAAGTGGAGATTCAAGTTGATATATCTTGGTGCAGAAGGATACTGAAATTATGGGAGAGTAGAGGTAACACTAAGCTCATATATGAAGGAAGGCTATAAGGATATTTGAATTAGGGGAAAACAGAGCTAGCATTGACCTCACATGTGAAGGTAAGATTATTAATATGCATGTGTGAGATGTATTTGAAAACTCCTACATCATAATATTGATGTGGTGTAGAGCAGTAGTTAATATATCCTTATTGGCCCGTAACTTCTTAACTTAATTTTTGGAGTGAAGGTGGGTTATCTGGATGAGCTTAGATATGAACTTTCTATTACCAATCTTCCCAAACGAAGGCATTTGGTCTCTACTTTGCACTTCGAACAAAAATATATTAGATACCGTCCAAAATAAGTTCCAAGTAAGAAGGAGTAAGGCTATTTTTAACTTTAAGCCAACTACAAGAGATAATAACATCATGATTTACCAAAGCAAACGACTTTAGTTGATGAAGAGAAACATAACAACAGTCGATGAATATAGAAAATAGTATTCAATGTCCAGCGTGATCAATCTTTTGAGCAAAATTATTTAAAACATCCTGAACCTATTATACAATAGTTAATTTAGTCCTAAACTTATTATATGACAAACAACTTAATCATAAACCTTTAAATTGTGTCAATTCAGTTCTAAACTTATTAACAATTTGACAATTAATTCATTATTGCCAATTTTAGTCAAAAAATATTAATTAATGAAAAAGTCACGAAAAACCCTAAGCTTTGCCTAAAGTGACACATTTACCCCTTTTTTTATGACGTGAAAAACCTTGAACTTTACCAACCGTGACACATTTACCCCAAATTTTTTTTTTGTAACACAAAAAACCCTAAACTTTTGTTATATAACACATTTACCTGAAAATTATAGGGCATTTTGGTCTTTTCATTTTTTTAAATTTTTTTCTTTTTTTTTTCCTTCTCTCTTTCTCTCCATCATCTGGCCAAGGGAGGGAAGCCGGCGTCCGATGAGGGCTACCCTCGTCAACATCGAGCGAGAGTCACCCTCGCAAGCATCGAGCTAGGGCAACCCTCACCGACGTCGGGCGAGGGCTGCCCTCACCGGCGTGGGGCGAGGGTCCCCCTCGCCAATGTCGAGCTAGGGTAGCCCTCACCAACATTGGGTGAGGGCTGCCCTCGCCTACGTCGGGCGAGGGTCACCCTTGCCGACGTTGAGCTAGGGCAGCCCTCACCGGCGTCCCTCACCAACATTGGGTGAGGGCCGCCCTCGCCTGCGTCGGGTGAGGGCCGCCCTCGCCTGCGTCAAGCGAGGGTCACCCTTGCCGGCGTCGAGCTAGGGCAGCCCTCCCCGACATCGGGCGAGGGCCGCCCTCACCAATGTCAGCCGAGGGCCGCCCTCACCGGCGTGGGGCGAGGGTCCCCCTTGCCAATGTCGAGCTAGGGCAGCCCTCACCAACATTGGGTGAGGGTCGCCCTCGCCTGCGTCGGGTGAGGGCCGCCCTCGCCTACGTCGGGCGAGGGTCACCCTTGCCGGCGTTGAGCTAGGGCAGCCCTCACCGGCGTTGGGCGAGGGCCGCCCTTGCCTACGTCAGGTGAGGGTGTTCCTACCCTCGCCAAATCTAGCGAGGGGTATCCTTGCCTATCATCAGCAAGGGCCGCCCTCGAGTGCGTCGAGCGAGGGTGTCCCTGCCCTTGCCAGATCTAGCGAGGATCGTCCTCACCCAACGCCGGTGAGGGCCGCCCTCGCCTGTGTCAGGCAAGGGTGTCCCTGCCCTCACTGGCGTCAAGCGAGGGCCAGCGAGGGCCACCCTCACCTTTGACAAGCGAGGGTGTCCCTGCCCTCACTGGCGTCGGGTGAGGGCAGCCCTCACCGGTGTCCGGCAAGGGCCGCCCTTGCCCGACATTGGCTTCCCTCCGCCATGGCTAATAGAGGGAAGAAGAAGAAAAAAAGAAAAAAAAAAAAGGAAAAAAAAAACAGAATAAAAAGACAAAAATGCCCTGATGGGGTAAATGTGTCACGGTTTGAAAAGTTTGGGGTTTTTCACGTCACAAAAAAAAAAAAAAAGTTTGGGGTAAATGTTTCACTTAAAGTTCAAGATTTTTCGTAACTTTTTCTCTATTAATTATTAAATTTTACTTTTCTTTTCTTTTATTTTTCTTTTTTCCAATGGTTGGTAGCGTGGCGATCACTAACACAGGTAAGGGCCAGGACGTCCTCATCTACGCTTGTAGGCCACTCGGCTGGTGAGGACTGCCAGACCCTCGCTGTGTCCAGGAAGGGCTGTGATGCTAGTGAGGGCGTGGCGACCCTAGCGTGATCTGGTGTCTAAAGTGATATTGGTCAAAATAGGAACGCAGCCCCCGGTCGTCCAAAGTTGATATTGGCCATAGAATATGATTTCAATGTTGAAGTTGGTTTCGCTTTTTGCACCCACCCGCCACTCACCTTTTTATGATCATTTAGTGGCACCATTTTATTGCCAAAGAATCCCACTCTTAAGATCCATAATATTTTATTGGCGTGACCTAAGCTAGTCGTTTCACTGATATAAAGCGATTCTTTCCAATACGAACATGAATCCCGACAACTTACACAAGATCACAATAAAAAGATAGATGCAAAAACATTTCTACGTATAATAATTGCACTAATATAGTTTACGAAAGGTCGAAAATTCCAATACATAACATGTATGGAGGCAAATATGTATGTATAGGTCGAAGTACCTAATCAGTGACAGAATGAAATAAACCACCGATTCACTTTTGACTAGGAGTTAGTGACCACCACAAAACTGACAAGCCTCTTAGAACCACATACTTTTGCACTACATTACATGTTTAATGGAAGCGTTTTGATTAATCACCCTTCAATCAATGAGAAAGGGAGCACTCCCATTGCATATGCGCTATTCATGATGAGTGAGCAATAGCAAAGCTTATCAATTTTGGAGGTCTAAGTCAGAACAGTTATCTAGGCACATAGGAGAAGCAAAAGGTCCACTGAAGCATTATCAAGAGAGAGTGAAAGTGACTACAATTGAGCAACTTTTGGTCTATAAAAAGCCATCACACCCGTTTGGAGATGTACGCAAATTGAAAGACACTCACCAAGTCACTCCAATTGTGTCCTAGACACTACCCAAACGACTACTATGGCCAAACAAAACCAACTCTCGTTCCTCACATCAGCCACTCTTTTGGTCATTATAGTTTCTGTTTCGGAAACACTTTGTCGCCCTCTTGTGGAGGAACACTTGTTAAAGCAACATGAGGAGTGGATGGCGATCCATGGGCGCATCTACAAGGATGCGGTCGAAAAGGCGAAACGGTATGAGATATTTAAAGAGAACGTTAAGCGCATCAACGCCTTTAATAATGGTAAGGACGTGGGGTATAAAATGGCTGTGAATAAGTTCGCAGACCTAACCAATGAGGAGTTCCGCGCTTCCTACACCGGCTACAAGAGGAGGCCCACCAGGGTCCTGTCCGCTGTGCCTGTGAAACCGTTCAAGTACGCGAACTTCACCGCCATTCCATCTGCCTTGGATTGGCGAACCAAGAAGGCCGTGACGTCTGTCAAGGATCAAGGCGGCTGCGGTGAGTGGAAAATCGAAATCGCGAATATGTCGAAATTCTAACGTCGTACTCAAGCTCTCGATAAACGCACCAGTAACAAAACTACACAACACAATTATATTATCTCTGTTTCACTGTTACATTCATTCTACACCAATCCACCATACAGATACATGTCTTTTATTTTGTACATTAATTTGAACAATTTCTGTATGCCTGACAGAGGAAACTTATTATCTCCTGGTGCAGGAAGTTGTTGGGCATTCTCGGCAGTGGCAGCTATGGAAGGGCTTACCCAGCTCAAGAAGAGGAAGTTGGTGCCACTCTCGGTGCAAGAACTTGTCGATTGCGATGTTAATGGTAAGGATAAAGGCTGCAGGGGCGGTTACATGGACAGTGCCTTTGAGTTCGTAATAAGAAACGGCGGCCTCACAACTGAGGCGAAATACCCTTACCGGGGAACCGACCGGACCTGCAATAAGGCCAAGACTGCGGAACATGCAGCCTCGATAACCGGATACCAGGATGTGCCAGCCAACAACGAGAAGGCCCTCTTGCAGGCCGTGGCGAACCAGCCTGTCTCCATGGCAATCGAGGGGGGAGGGTCGGATTTCCAATTCTACTCAAGTGGTGTGTTCACGGGCTCGTGTGGGACCAACATCAACCACGCAGTCACAGCGGTTGGGTACGGGAAGACCTCTGGGGGGATCAAGTATTGGCTGCTGAAGAATTCATGGAGCACCGAGTGGGGCGAGAGCGGCTACATGAGGATCCAGCGGGATGTGAGCTCTAAGGCTGGTCTCTGTGGTCTTGCCATGAATGCTTCTTATCCAACTGCGTGAAGAAAGAAGAAGATAAAAAAAATAAATTGTGAGCTTATATATCTCATACTAGTTATTGGGCGCTCTGCAGAAGAAGCGAGTTTTTAAGTAACGCTACGTCACTCTTTTTTTTTTTTTTTTTTTTTTGGGGGGGGGGTGGTTGGTGTGTCAAACAACAGAAACTGTATGTTGTTGCAAAACTAAGGGCCTGCCAATTAAAGTTGTACCAAGTGTTTCAAATGGTTGTGTGGGCCAAGATAAAGAACATGTTCTAATGAATGCATGAAATGGTTTAATCAGCTTGATTTGAAGTACTGAACTTTGTCCAACACCAGAAGAATGCCATGAAGCTAAAGCAACGTCATTTGGGACAACTATTCCTTGATGGAAACACCATTGCAAAACTTAAGGAAAATGAAAACAACCGACCAAGGAAAACATATTGCAGTTATTCCTGTTTGCTTGATAGGTGGTAAACACCCGACTAATGACGAAATAAATTTAGAGGATCCCAATAATCCGTCTATGAAAATCCACACACTATTGTAAGATCATACGATATCACAGCTCATTCTTACATCATTCATTGCATTCACCAATTATGCTATGCCCTTCTACTAAGTTGAATGACGCCCAAAAAGAATTAGTAAAAGAAAATTTATCAATATTGTCTATTGGGATTCAACATAAGTCCGCTATTCCATAATGGGAGGTCTCAGAGAGAAGTCTGAGACATTCCTATCTCTACTCAATTTCCCTCTAACACCTTAAAACAAATTAATTGTAGACCAATTAAACTTGTGACCTAATCTCTTTGATTTTTATCATTTCATATGCGACTTATATTCGACTAGTACCTCACACGTGAGGTCTCACACTCTCTTACGTTCCTTCTATACGAAGGTGGACTACCTTTGCTCTATCCAATTGGAAATAGAAAATCATTGCAAAAGAAAAAAAACTAGTAAAGGAAAGCATGTAGAGAGGGCCCTCTATGAATGTGAATCCGATCAATATATATTGTTGGATGAGATTAGATCTATGTGATCAACTGTCCAATGATGCATGTACATTGAGATCATATGCACCTAAGTTATTTTTATCGCTAAAAGTCACTTCAGTGCGAGTATTATCCAATGACTAAATTGACAAAGACATCATTGCGGGAAGATTCCCCTCCTGTTCCATCATTTGGAGGGTCGATAAGACGCACCAAAGTTAATAACTAAGATGAAAAAACATGACACTGAGGGAGCTATAATATAGTGGAACATCGACGAGATGTGTAATGATGGAGATGTGTAATGATGAAGATGTTCCATTCTTTCCAACCAAAATTCATTATGAAACTATCAATTATGTAGGAAGTACTCGACAGGATCCGTTTTCTGTCTATTGTATATATTAGGACAAAATAAAACATCCCAATGCATTTGATATGGATTTGATAAAAGAACTAATTATATAGTGGATAAAAGCACCGGAGATCCTTAACTATTGTAAGATGTTCAATTTGATCAATTCTACACAAGTTCGCTCAGAGTTACAAGGCTCAGGCGAACCCGAAAGGGCAACCGTTGGAGCCTTCATTTCAGAAAAAAGCAAAGCAGGTAGAGAGAGAGAGAGAGAGAGAGAGAGAGAGAGAGAGAGAGAGAGAGAGAGAGTAAATCTCTGCAGGCAGCGAGCTGAGGCAGGCAAGATAGTGGCCTTCGCCAGCCTTGCCACTCGTTGATGAATGCCTTCAGACCTCATCATCCCTAGCATGGACCTAAATATGTCCCGTAAACTGTTTCATCTAAACTCTAAACTGTAAAACTTCATGAGTATTCCCTCCTAGATATGAAAGATAAAATTTTCAACCGGGAGTGAGGGGGGCCCTCAGGGGAAGGTAGATTCTGTCACGCCCTGATTCTCCGAACACATGCCCATCCCTTGCTGGTCAATTAAATAGTGACGTTTCAGGACGCGTCACCGACCCATTCATTTTAATGCACATGCGAAAGCAAATAAATAAATCCCCAGATAACAAAAAGATAAGATAGAGAAGTAAAGCCACAAATTTTCAAACCATAGCACATTTAGATACACATCAAACTAAGTCATATACAATATTAGCCTATATATACAAGGTCTACAAAAAGGGGGGTGGAGTGCTACAGATCCTCTAAGCATTCGAGTCTTCAGCTGAATACTTCGGGATCCTAGATTCGATAGACTTGGTTCCACCATTGAACCACCTGGGGAGTCGAACATACCCTTTCCAAAAGCTACCTCCAACATCGACTTAGGGATCTCAGATTCTGGTATGGGATCTTCTCTTTGTCCATTCCGCTCACGACGATGCCACGATCTGTATTAATGAGGTACCTTATAGAGTAGACCCTCATCAACCCAGAGAATGGACCTTATGAGTTCATAGACCCATCCTCTTGGGTTCCCATGAAGCGGAATATAAGATACTTGCTTGGTGACCTTCTTCGGCTGGCCAAAATGTTCAGGAGGTACAGCCATCTAAGAACCTATAAATGTTATCCCACAATGGGGTGAGACGACATCTTAGCAAGTTCACCCCCTAAACTCCGACTAGGAAGAAAATATGCCCCAAGGACTACCTAAGCACAAGCATAAGTTAGAGGACTTACATTTGCCTCCATTCCTTCCTGCAAGTTAGTACGATTCATATAATCATCTAATCATTTCAATTCAAATCAACATCAATCAATCGACTCATTCGACTCTATACCATCAATACCATCCACACAATTCGATCAAATCGAACCTTTCTCACCCTAAGCTGACAACATATGGTATAACTCACCAAAGCTGATAATAGATATATAATAATGCTCACCTAAGCTGCTATATATCTATAATGCTCACCAAAGTTGCTTAAGTATACTGCTCATACTAAGCCGATATATCAAATCCCTCAGGCTGGTATAGTATATTGATAATGCTCACCAAAGCTGTGCGATATTTAATGCTCACTAAAGCTGTGCAATACTTAGAGTATACTGCTTACTCTAAACTGATATATCAAGGCCCACAGGCTGATATAGTATACCATTCTAATTAATCAACAATTTCACCACTTTTATTATACCCGACAAAAATAATCGTATGTGGGTACACGGTCGGCCTTAGCCAAAATACAATATTTTCCTTTTCAAAATTCCCACTATTTAATGTAGTCCACCAAAATATTTTTGGAGTTATAAACCGACACCCGATGTTTCCCAATCAAATATTTAAAATACTTAATTTTGGGATAAAATCCCAAAAGTACAAACTCACTCAATTTGCACAAAATAGCATTCAATTAAATAAATCAATCACACCATTGCAATAAGCACAAAATTTCGATCACCAGCTATCCTAGTCTAATTTTCGAAAAATAATAAATAATTAAATAATTACCAAAATTAATTAATTAAATACCAATAAATGCCATAATTGCAAACTTAGGCCGAAAAAGCCTAATTAAATACCCAAACAGGCCCAAAAATTTTCCAAACCTATCTAGGTAAATAATATGATTTATCTACTTGCTAATTACACTACTCTAAACACCTAACAAGTAATATCGAATGATTAAATTGCTAATCCGTTCTAACTAACCACCTAATCCAAGCTTAACTTAAACTAATTAATCTTTAAGCATAATTAACTCCATAAGCAGTGTTTAGTGAGTAAACTCGCTAGATTTGAATTCCGATGAGTTCATGAGGAAGGCGAGGTGGAAATGAGAGATAAACTCTGAAGCGAGGCCACCAAGCGAGGCTAAGAAGGGCTCATAAATGGGCCTTGAAGCCCACAACTTCTTGCTAGACTTCGGTTCTGCTTGCTATTGGATGGAGTGGTTATGGCAATAATTGAGGCCAAAACAAGCCAGGCGGGCTGCTAGATGGGTCGGTGGGGTTTTCCAACGGCTGGACGAGGACAACGGCGACTAGGGTGACAGCAGAAGGGCTCGAACGCGACCTAGAGGTCATGGAATAACAAGCTAGAGTCGCGGTTGTGGGGGACAATCGCGTGGCTAGCAGGCAGCACTTGACGACAACAACGGGTGGTAAGGAGCTCTAGCGGGCGTGCGGCGGCTAGGGGTAGGAAGATGGTCGGTTTCTCTACAAATTTCAAAGCTTCTTTAGTTTGGAAATGGAGAAAGCAAAATGCTAGAGGAAGAAGAAGGGCCAGCTACCTTGTGGAGGGTCCTTTCTAGCTTCATCCTCACCTCTTTGTCTCTAGAAGAGATCCCACCATGGATGGGCTGGCTTCCTCAACCAAAAGTAGACCAACGAGCTTCCTTAGGAAGCCAAGGAGGTGGTCCAAAAGGTCATGGACCAAGGGGCTATGAATTTTGGTGTAATTTCCCTCAACTCCACTTCAATTCCCTCTTGAATCAACTCAATTCAGCTCTCGTAAATTCCACCATTGATTCCACGATCAAATTGACATTTTTCCTCATCAATAGAACCTATTTGCATCCCAAATATGCGATAAAAAACGGTCCCCTAAGTTTTCCAATTGAAACGGCTTTATATCGAATTTTCACCAAAAATCTTGGTTTGCAGAAAAATCTTCGGAGGATGAGTCGACGTTCCTAAAATAACTCATGACATGGCAGAACTTTCAATTTCTAAAATCAGATTCAAATTGGCAGTTAATTTCAATCTAGCGCAATTTTAGTGTGACTTAGTCTACCAGGTTGCTTTTAGAAATTTTTGGTGCAATTGACCAATGGTTGATTATTTTCAAGCCACAACATACCTCTTCAACACATTGGCAACTCTCGGTTGTCATGAAAATCTTGAGATTTCAATTACAGACATAGGGTACCAAAATGATAGAAAAATCAGTCTAGTACTGATCAACGAGAATTTTGCAACTTGGTGGAATTACCCACATTTCAGTCGAATCAACCTACCTCTAATCTTTTATCAATTTTTAACTGTGCTGTAATGATGTCTATAGATGAGCACGGTCGAATAATTGATTCCTAGTCGAATTCTCAAGTCTATTGCATTAATATCCCTTAATGACTTTCCCATATAGTCTAGTTATCTTAGGAGCGATCAACTTAGAGAATAGCACTATAGTATCGATGAAAGACCCGATTCATTCAATTGAAAACATGATTGAAATTCCAGGATATCGCTGATTCCACGTCTTCTTTTCGAAAGGGGCTACCATCGGGTAGGCAGGTATAGACCATGGATCTACCTACAACAAGGGTAGTCCTCATGCTAATTAACAACAAGCGCACCATCCTTGCTTGTATCTTAGCAAGGCCTTGCACAAATCAGTAGTAAGGGACCAAGGCCCATGCTATCATGCCTGGGGTTCGCCTTGCATGTGGGAACGAGGGTCAAGTCCTTACTTCGTCTCACCAACTAGTTACATGATTTTGAAAATCTCATTATCTTTTTTTAACATGGGCTGCGATAGGCCTGGACGAGGCGGCTAGGACCAACCTTGATGTCGGTGAGTTACTGAATATTGCAGGGTTTACCATGAAATTGAAATTGTAGTTCAACATAAATCAAACAAAGAATAATAATTCGACAAGTAGCAAGACAATTAGCAAGGACAAGATTTCCGCATGAAAAGTGATGGGTAATGTTTTATCCACGCGAGGTCCTCGCACAATGAATCAGTAAGTTCTCATCTTCCTAACACTATAAGGATTAAAAGAATGTAAATAATATCTTACTCAGACTTTTTTTAACTTTGTTTTCTACAAGGGATGGACCTTAGGTAACAAAAAACCTTTGCATTAGGGATAAGCCAGTGAATATATTACTAATGGATGCTAATTAGCTGATATTTACTGTATTCTTTTTGTTTCGTTTTCATTTTTCGTAATCATCATATTCCGAGTCGCTTACTAAAAAAATGAGAGTAGAGGTTCAGAAAAGTCCTCGATGCACTATATTTATATTTTATTGGTGGCAAAAATAGGATAACGTCCACTTGTGATATGACTTCCATGTCGGTATTTAATGTCGTTATTAACCAGACTTCAATCGAAATTCTTCGGTTACGAATAAAATGAAAGATTGGTGCATCTGGTAATGGAAGAGAAAGTAAAGTGGTCTAATTGCAATGGAGATCAATTTAGACTAATTATTAATGCAAAAACACGTCATTTATTGATTTGCTGCAATTTGTTAGGCTAATGCCAAACACCACACTATTACAATTATGATGTACAATATGTACCATCATCTTATAGTACACTCAATCATGTCAAGAACCCACTACCAACTAGTGCATAAATATTGCACCTATAGAACCACAAAATCTATATGCACTTTGGATCAACAACTATATATATTTGGACCGACTTCCGTGCATCTCCCCCAGTCCACATTCCAAGGTGATCCTTGTCACTCTTTTTGATCGGCTACAATTTGTTAACCTAATGGCAAACATTACGTTATTGGGAAACATTATCCAAAAAATCTTAAACCTATTGTATAATCGCTAATTTAATCCAAAATATTTTAATTTGATCAATATAATCCTAAATATATTGATTTTTTTAATGTAATTCATCTGGTCAATGTAAACCAGAAATCATTGATCTAGTTTTGAGTCTATTTTTTCAATTTTCTTTTTTTCTTGTTCTTTCTTTTATCTGTCTTTTTTTTTTCCTTTTTTTTCCTTCTTTATTGTTCACCTTCTTCCCTCCACCAAAAAGGACCTGAAAAGTCGCTGAAGCCTCGGCAATGGCCAGCAACTCTCGCTGGCCACAGACGAGGGCCTGCATGCTCTCATCAGCTACAAGTTATTGAGAAAACCTCCTGTGAATTTTGAAATTGACAAAAGCATCTAGTTATGTCAGTTATTGGATAAATGGAGATGTTGCCTAATCTTAGGGTTGAATACAAGGAAAACTCTATCGCCACTGATAATACTGGAAGTACGAAGTAAAACACTGTGAATGATTAGAAGAACCTTGATGAACGTGAAGAAGTCAAGAAACGAGAGGTTCACGAGAATTTGGAAGTATTGTGGCAACATGAACAGTTCATCGAGGGTGTAAAAAATTACCCAGCCTGAACCGAAAAAGTCTGGTCTTTTCGGTTTGGGTAATAAGTAAAGGAATTTGGTAGTTTGATGGTTTAGGTTGGGTTTCGAGTTTGTTTGTTTTTCGTTTTTCTTTCTTTGCTTCTTATTCATCCCTGCGAACCCTTTGTCACAACAACAGCTCCAGGAAAAAAACTACAACTTTCGACGACCTCAACGAAGTGGTTGACCACTAGGATGACGAGTCCTGGAGGCAATGGGGCCAGAAGTCGACAACGCCTCCGAATGATGAAGAGTTCAATCCTCCGGATTTGTCGAGCATGGATTTAGGCCAGTTCCAGGAGGAGATGATGAAGCGTTACTCGTGCCCCCCTTCGGGTTAGCAAAGCTCCGAGTGGACATTCCTTGGACTCGGGTAATTGCGATTTCAATTTCTGATTCTCTTCTTAAGACTTTTGTCATGCGGTATCAGTACTCCTGTTTCTTTTTGGACGGCTTTGAACTTGTAAATCGATTACCATATGGCTTGCGTCTGCGTGCATTACATTATTATGTATTGGGCCTCGAGTTGCGTTAGCTTCTTGATATATCGAGGTAAGGCTTAGCTAAGTTTTGAGTAAGGTTATGTGACATTGATTGCACATTTGGAATAGCTTTAATACGTTAATTCAGTTGGAAGTCAGATACCTTATAGCTCTTCAATTAAGTTCTATTCAACCCAGAAAGCAACTGCATAGCAGAATGTTTCTTGAGATTGACAAGAGAGAGGCTAGACATCAACGCCAGGGGAAGATTCATTTCTTTAGCTGTGCTAGAAATAGAGTTTGTGATCCAGGTAACATTCAGGCGTCTCTGACGACAAAAATTGATCTCTAGTTCCAGAATATGGGCTATATGTTATTATTGATTTGGGTTTTATTTCTCTTAATGGGTCATTGCGTATGGGGAATTATGCTTTAGTGTTTTCTCCTTTTCCTTATAGCTGGAGCATTCAGTATGTCCTGTTGAAGAAGTAATTTGCAGCTTTGGTCAAACGTAGTAGTTTCGTATTAGAAGCGATTTATAGGGGGTGCAAAAGATGAGGTTTTTATTTTTTATATTTTTTTTTTTTGGAGTTGTTGCTGTGACAGAGGGCGTGAACGAAAAAAGAAGAGGAAACCCGACCCGACCCATGTTTTCAGTCCAGGTCACAGTTTGAGTCAAAACATGCACACGTCCTGTAGAGCTACTACTGATGTTGCCGCCGCTGCTGAAGCCACCCCTGTTGCCGCACTTGCTATTGTACCTGTTGCCGCACTCATTGAAGGTCCACCGGGAATTGTGGTTGCTGAAAGACCAATTCACAAGCTAGTGGAGTAATTCTTAAAATTGAACCCACCTCAGTTCACTGGGACAGGAGACCCCGAAGCCGCTACTTCGTGGATCCAAAAATTGGAGAAAGCTTTTGCACTATTGATGTGCAATGAAACTGGGAAATTAGTCATTGCAACTAGAGGGAGTTACAAATACTTGGTGGAGGACTACCCAAGGAACAATATTTCCAGAAGGTGTCATCCTAGAATGGAATGCTTTCCTAGAGGCCTTTAATGACAAATACTTCTCAGAGACTGCCAGAGAAGTGAAGATGGTAGAATTTCAACATCTTCGCCAAGATTCCCTAACTGTCGACCAATATGAGGCGAATTTTGCTGAACTTTCGCAATATGCTCCTGAATTGATTGAGAATCCGATAAACCGAATGAGAAGGTTTAGGGACGGACTCAGACCGAACTTGAGAAGCATATTGGTCTCTCTGGATCTGAGAACTTACAATGACCTTTATGGGAGAGCCCAGAAGATCGAGAAAGATCAAAACGAAAGAGCCGCCTCGTCTGGGCCGAGGTTTAACTTCCATAGAGAAGCAATCCGACAGGGAAAGAGGCCCATGCCTAGAGGTAGATCTCATGTTCCGTCCAACAAGAGGAGTGGATTTAGTATACCAATGCCTAGTAGGAGTGAAATACGTCACTTTTGTCGGAGGCGACATGGGTCAACCTCATGCCCAGCTAGGTCAAGAGTGTGTTTTGAATGTGGCCAGCAGGGCCACCTAGCTAGAAATTGTCCTAGAAAGCCAAGAGGACAACCACAGTTGCCACCACCGCCACCAATGGGACATATGAGAGGGTATGCCCCTCAGAACGTGCCACAGGAGGACAATTGAGACCTCCAATTCAGGGCACAGTCTATGCTATCACACGGAGTCAGGCAGAAGCTGCGCCTAACATGATCACAAGTATGGTTTCGCTAAATAACCATCCTACTTACGCTTTATTTGACTCAGGAGAAACTCATTCCTTTATTGCCGAGCAATATATTAAGTTGTTAGGATTAAGTCCTATATTGTTGGAACAGCAGTTTGCATATCTACACCATTGAAGGATAAAGTGATTGCTGTTTTGGGTTGTTCTGGTTGCAAGTTAGCGATTGGTGAGCAAGTGAAGAAAATAGACTTATTAGTCCTAGCCATGTATGATTTTGATTTAATTATTGGCATGGACTAGCTCACTAAGCAACGAGCTAAGATAGATTGTTATCGCAAAGCGATTCAATTTGACCCATTAGAGAATGGGAGCTTCGAGTTTGTTGGGAATCGAGGAGGACCCTCGATTGTCCTAATCTCGTTGCCAGAGGCAACTTGTATGTTAGACGAGGGTTGTTAAGGTTACTTGGCAATTGTCATGGATACGACAGTTGTGGAACTGAAAATGGAAGACATGGCTGTGGTAAAAGAATTTCCAAATGTCTTTCCAAAAGAATTGCTATGACTACAGCTGGAAAGAGAGATAGAATTTGTGATTGAGTTAGCCCCCGGGACAGAGCTAATCTTTAAGGCTCATTACCGGATGGCATTATCTGAGTTGAAAGAACTGAAGGTGCAAATGCAAAGACTATTGGATAAAGGATTTATTCATCCATGTGCATCACCTTAGAGAGCACCAGTTCTATTTGTAAAGAAGAAAGATGGTTCTTTACGCCTGTGCATCGACTATCGGCAACTTAATCAAGTAACAATCAAGAACAAGTATCCACTCCCGAGAATCGATGATTTGTTCGATCAGTGAGTGTCAATATTTTCAAATATTAACTTGAGGACAGGATATTATCAACTGAGAATTAGGAAGGAGGACGTTCCTAAGTCAGCATTTCATACTCAATATGATCATTATAAGTTCACAGTGATGCCATTCGGGTTAATGAATGCTCCTGCTGCCTTCATGGATTTGATGAACTAAATATTCATAGAATACCTAAATGAGTTTGTGATCGTATTCATTGATGATATTCTGGTATATTCGAGAAGTGATGAAAAGCATGAGAATCATCCGAGACTAGTGCTGCAAACATTGAGAGTCCATCAGTTGTACACTAAGTTCAACAAGTGCAAGTTTTGGTTAACTCGTGTTGCTTTCTTAGGTCATGTGATTTCAGGCGAAGGAATCTTTGTGGACTCGAGCAAGATAGAAGCCGTGATCAATTGACCAAGACCAACTACAGTGACAGAGATCAAAAATTTTCTAGATTTGGCAAGTTATTACAAATGGTTTGTGGAAGGGTTCTCATCGTTAGCGTCGCCATTGACAAAACTTTTGAAGAAAGAAGAGAAGTTTGTGTGAATAGACAAGTGCGAGCGTAATTTTCAAGAGTATAAGTAAAAGCTAACTACTGCGCCTGTGCTGACCATTCCATCTGGTTCTAGAGGATTCAAGATCTATAGTGATGTGTCATTAAGAGGATTGGGTTGTGTGCTGATGCAACATGGCAGAGTTGTTGCGTATGCCTCCCATCAGTTGAAGCCACATGAGTTGAACTACTCGACGCATGAGTTAGAACTCGTAGCTATCATATTTGCATTGAAGATTTGGAGGCACTACTTGTGTGGGGAAAAATTTCAGATCCATCTTCACAGACCATCAAAGCCTTAAGTGCATGTTCTCTCAAAAGGAGTTGAACATGAGACAGTGCCGATCGATGGAATTGTTGAAGGACTACGACTGCGATATCTTATATCACCTGAGAAAGGCAAACAAAGTCATTGATGCTTTGAGTCGAAAGTCTTCAGTTGCTCATATAATGATGAAGGAGTGGAACCTAATCGAGAGAGCTCGAAATTCGGTATTCAAGTTCGAGGTAGGCCACCTTTCAAGTCTTATGGACACCCTTAGAATTGAATCGGATGTCCAAATCATAATCAAGTTACTCCAATCGACAGACCCAGATGTACAAAAGATCCTGCAAAAGGACACTGAGAAAAGAAAGGCTAACTTTTAGGTTTCTGATGATGGAACGCTAAGACGATGTAGAGCTTAGAGAGGATATTTTATCAAAAGCGCATTGTAGCAGTTATAGCATTCACCCTGGCAGTACTAAGATGTATCAGAATCTGCATCAACACCATTGGTGGTCAAGTATGAAGGCGGACTTCGCCAAGCATGCCGCCAAGTGTCTAACATGTCAGCAAGTAAAAGCTCAGCATTGTAAGCCAAGAGGACTTCTGCAACCTCTCAAGATCCCAAAATAGAAATGAGAGCATATCACAATGGATTTCGTGACTGGACTACCAATGAGTCAGAGAGGAAATGATTCTATTAAGGTAATAGTCGACAGACTGACAAAGTCAGCTCACTTCATTGCAATTAGAAAGGACCTCAGTTTAGATAGACACAGATTTGTACGTACGTCAGGTGGTTCATATGCATGGAGTGCCAGTTACAATAACCTCAGATAGAGACCTGAGATTTTCTGCCGCTTTTTGGAAAAGCTTGCATTCTATTTCAACTTGTGTGAACAATGATTGTATCAATTGCATCGATAGATGGAATTGAATTATATATGGTACTGATTGATAGATAGTACGGATCATTTTGATGGTCTCGGACTGAATTGTTTAACTGAGTGGATTGATGGATCAATGATTTGAATTAAATTGATTGGTTTAGTATATGAACCATACTGACTTGCAGGAAGGATCTGAGGTGAGGTAAGTCCTCTGTCTTGTGTGTGCATAAACAGCCTTTAGGCGTATTTCCTTCGTAATCAAAGTTTAGGGGGTGAACTTGTAGAGACATTGTCTCACCTCGTCGTGAGCTCAACCTTTTCAGGTCCTTAGATGGTTGTTCCTCCAAAGCATTTTAGGCAGCCTAAGAGGATCACTGAATAGGTCTCCCAGATTCCTCTTCTCGAGGGCCAAGGAGCTTGGGTCTATGAGCTTGTGAGGACTATTGTCTAGGTTGATGTGAGTCTACCTCGAAGGGTACCCCATCAATTCAGAGCATGGTACCATCACGAGTGAAATGGACCTAAAGAAGGTCCCTTACAGGAGTTTGAGGTCTCTATGTTGGTGTTGGAGATCACTTTTGGTGAGGGTACAGCTGACCCTCCTGCTAGTGCGGTGGTGGATCCAAGTTCCCAAGAGAGTTTGGAGTTTTCAGGTGGGGACTCGAATGCCTAATGGGCTTGTATACCTTTATGCTTTTGCATACTTTTGTGTATAAACTAGTATTGTAAATAATATAGTCAGTTGTATATAAAGTTGTGTGGTTTGGTTATGCTTTTGTGGCCTTGCTTTTCTATCCCATCTTTGTGTTGTCTAGGGATTTATTTATACGCTTCCGCATGCGCATTAAAATCAATGGGTCGGCGACGCGTTCTGAGACGTCGCATTTAAATTGACCACCAAGGGATGGGCACGTGCTCGAAGATCAAGGCGTGACATCCCTGCCCTGAGTGGTATCAAAGCTGGTTGTTAGTTGGAGTGATAAGGTGCGATAAATCATGGGATAGTTAATATGAATGGCTTTTATTTCATGTTGGTGCATGTTAGTAATAGCTGCTTGGAAAAATTGCTTGTGGGAATCACTCAGCTTCTAATTCTGTGTGGAATTGGAAGGCAGGTTTCTGCAAAGAATCTGCGCTATGAGTGATCAAGAGCAGATGACTCCTAGAAAGCAAACCATTGGACTTGTTACTCAGGGTAGGATATCGATGAGAGTCGGTATCCGATGAGGTCGTGGTAGAGCGCCAGCTCAAGCTAGCGTTAATGAAGAAGTACCACCTCTTGTTGGTGCTGGGGTAACAACCTCTGGTTATCCTAGGATCGAAGGGATCATGGAGGCGCTTGAAGTTATGGGAGCACAGATGGGGCAACAAACCCAGAATCAAGCTGCTACCGCCACTACTTCAGCCACCATTACAGCCACCATTACAGCCGTTGCTACCACAACCGCCATTACTGCCACCAATGTTATTGTTGACACTGCTATTGCTATTGCTGCTACTACCGCAGCCGTTACCGCACCTGCCAAAGTTCTAGCTAGAAATGTAGCTATGGAGAGAGAGAGACCGATGCATAAGCTCGTGAAGCAATTTCTAAAGTTGAACCCACCAAGGTTCACAAGTGCATGAGATCCTGAGGCCGCAGCCCTCTGGACCCAAGACTTAGAGAAGGCTTTTGCACTGCTAAGGTGTACGAAGTAGGAAAAGGTCGTCCTTGCAATATATCAGCTGCATGGGATTCAAGCACATGGTGGAGAGCCACTAGGGAGACAATGTTTCTAGAAAGTGTGGTCATGGAGTGGAACGCCTTTCTCAAAGTCTTCAACAGCAAGTATTTTTCAGATAGTGCCAGAGAACTTAAGATGCTGAAATTTTAGCACCTCCACCAAGGTATGATGACTATGGATCAGTATGAAGCGAAGTTCGCTGAGCTGTCACAATACGCCCCTAAATTAATCAAGGATCTAGTGGATCGGGCTAGAAGGTTCAGAGATGGGCTCAAACAGGAGTTGAAGAGTCCGCTGGTGCCATTCAATTCGAAGGACTATAATGACCTATATGAACGAGCTCGGTTGATAGAGAGAGATCAGAGCGAACAAGCTACCACATTTAGATCGTGGTTTGGTTCAAATAGGGATGGGAATCGGTTTAGGAAGAGACCGATGACTAGAGGAAGGTATCTAGTTCTCTCCAACAGGAAGGGTGGGATAGGAAAGTTAGCATAAAGACAGAATGGCGTGTGTCTCTTTTGTGGAAGGCGACATGGTTCGGCCTCGTGCCATCTTAGGATGGGTGCATGTTACAAGTGTGGCCAGTAGGGTCATTTGGCCAGAGATTGTCCTAGAAGGCCGAGAGGACAACAGCAGTTACTGCCGCCACCACCAATAGGTCATAATAAAAAGTTTGTGCAACAAATCGCACAACAGGGAGGACAGAATAGACCTCCAACACAAAGACAAGTGTACGCCATCATGAGAGGATAGGCAGAGAACTCACCTGATGTGATTATAGGTACGGTTTCGCTAAGCGACCATGTTACATATGTTAAAGTTAGTGATTAGCATAACTACGTCATTAAATGATAAGGTGTTAGCTACATTGGGCTGTCCTGGTTGCAAGTTAGTGAATAGTGAGCGAGAGGGGAAAATAGATTTGTTAGTTCTAACAATGTATGATTTCGATGTGATAAGTGGCATGGACTGGCTCACTAAGTAACGAGCTAAGATGGATTGCTATCATAAAACGATTCAGTTTAACCCATTAGGGAGAGAAAGTTTCGAGTTTATTGGGAGTCGAGGAGGACCTTTGATTACCTTAATCTCGTCGCTTGAGGCAACATGTTTGTTAGACGGGGGTTGTCAAAGTTACCTAGCGACTGTTGTAGACACGACAGTTAAGGAGCTAAAGATAGAAGATATCTCAGTAGTTCAAGAATTTCCAAACGTGTTTCCGAAGGAGTTGCTAGGCTTACCGCTAGAGAGATAGATAAAAATTGTGATCAAATTAACACTCGGAACAGAGCCAATCTCTAAAGCTCCTTACTGGATGTTGTTATCTAAGTTGAAAGAACTAAAGTTGCAGATGCAAAAATTTTGGATAAGGGATTCATACGTCCCAGTGCATCACCTTGGGGAGCCCCAGTTCTATTCGTGAAGAAAAAAGATGATTCGTTGCGCCTATGTATTGACTATTGTTAACTCAATCAAGTGACGATCAAGAACAAATTTCCACTCCTAAGGATCTATGACTTGTTTAACCAATTACAAGGAGTGTCGATATTTTCAAAAATCGACTTGAGGACAGGGTATCATCAGATGAGGATTAGAAATGAGGACATACCGAAGTCAACATTTTGTACTCGATATGGCCATTATGAGTTTACTATAATGCCATTTGGTTTGACGAACGCTCCAGCTACTTTCATGGATCTGATGAACTAAGTATTCAAAGAATATTTGGATCATTTTATGATCGTGCTCATCGACGATATTCTCGTATATTTGAAAAGTGCTAAGGAGCACAAGAGGCATTTAAGAATGGTACTTCAGACCCTAAGGATTCATGGATTGTACACTAAGTTTAGCAAGTGCGAGTTTTGGTTAACTCATGTAGTGTTTCTAGGTCATGTGATTTCAGGTGAAAGAATTTTCATGGACTCGTCCAAGATCAAAGCAGTGATCAATTGGCCAAGACTGACGTTAGTGATAGAAATCGAAAGCTTTTTGGGTTTGGCAAGTTACTACAGAAGATTTGTGGAAGGATTTTCAGCTTTGGCTTCGCCGTTGACTCGACTATTGAAAAAGGAAGAGAAGTTTGTGTGGATAAACAAGTGCGAGTGTAGTTTCCAAAAGTTTAAGCAAAAGCTAACTACTGCATATGTGCTAACCATTTCATCTAGTCCTAGAGGATACGAGATCTATAATAATGTGTTGTTTAGAGAACTGGGTTGTGTGCTGATGAACATGGCAGAGTGGTTGCAGATGTGTCCCGTCAGTTGAGACCTAATAAGCTTAATTACCCGACGCATGACCTAGAACTCGCAACAATCATTTTTACTCTAAAGATTTGGAAACATTATTTGTGTGAAGAAAGATTCCAGATCTTCACTGACCATCAAAGTCTCAAGTATCTATTCTCTCAAAAGGAATTGAATACGAGACAACATCACTAGATGGAACTTTTGAAGGACTATGACTGTGATATTCAGTATCACCCTGGAAAGGCAAATAAGTTCGTAGACGCTTTGAGTCGAAAGTCTTCAGTTGCACAATTGATGGTTAAGGAATGGGTTTTACTTGAGAGAGCTTGAGATTCTATTTTCAAATTTGAGGTAGGCCACCTTTTGATTCTTACGGCCACCCTCAGAATTGAGCTGGAGGTGTAAGTCAGAATCAAGACACTTCAATCGATAGACTAGGATGTTCAGAAGGTCCTGCAAAAGGATATTGATAAGAGAAATGCTGACTTTCATATTTCTAAAGACGGTACACTAAGGTTCCAAGGACAATTATGTGTACTTAACGATGTAGAGCTTAAAGATGAGATCTTATTAGAAGCTCATCGTAGCAGTTACAACATTCATCCTGGCAGTACGAAGATGTACCAGAATCTGTGTCAACACTATTGGTGGTCCGATATAAAGGCGGATATTGCTAAGCATGTCGCCAAGTGTCTAACGTGTCAGCAAGTGAAGGCACAACATTGTAAGCCGGGAGGACTTCCACAACCTCTCAAGATTCCCGAGTGGAAATGGGAGCACATCACGATGGGTTTTGTGGGGATAAGTACACTAATGGTGCCAAAAGTTGTGTACGGTGCTCACTTTGGTGCCAAAAGTTTCCGTCGAATCACTTAAGTGCCAAAAATTTTGAAAAATGATCACTTTGGTGCCATCGCCGATTTGGTTGGCCGGAAATCCAACATGGCTGTTTTTTATTAATTTTTGACGCCGACGTGGATCGCCGGAGAATACAATCAGCATACAAAGAACAAAACGATGCCATTTACCGTTTTTCCCCAAATAAGAAACCCTAAATCCCCAATTTCGATTAGAACCGGAAGTTGAAAACCCTAAATCCCCAATTCGATCATTTCGAGTACATACTTCGATTTTCTCCCAAAGTTATCAGCTCGTTCTTGCAAATGGAGGACAAAAGCTTCAGCAGCGGCTCACATTCGTATAAGAAAAGTGAAGTAGATGGTGAGTATTACTGTTATTGTGGGTTACCGAGTCCGAGAAGAACATCTTGGACTCGGTTGAATCCCGGGAGAAGATTCCATGGGTGCGGCAGATATAGAGAAGGCTCGAAGTGCTAATATTTCAAATGGATTGATAGAAAGTTCTCTGATCGAGCGACAGAGGTGATATTAGAGTTACTTGAAGGCCGAAATCAACCTCCACCTATGTTAATGGACGAGTTGGAGGATGTCGACTCAATGCAAGCTCAAATGAAGGGTTTAACATCTTTGGTGGACCATTTGAAGAGGGAGGTTTCAAGGCTGAAAATCGAAAAAAACTTTTATCGAGTGTTGATTGTGTTCTTATTCTCTTGGGTAGTTTATTCAAATGTAAAGTGAGTAATGAGAAGAAGTTTGTATGTCTACCATAGTCGAAGACGTGGAATATGCACTTGTATTGAATTGTTTATAAGTAAAATGTGTTTTTTGGTTTGCTGCAATTTTTGTATGGAGCATAATGTTTTGTTGTTGTAATCTATGGTAGAAATGCAAGGTTGGACTTGGAATGCATTAGTTGTGAGCACTTAAAAGTTTTGTTGTTTAGTTGTGTATTGTCAATGTTTGTTTTGGTTAGTTTTTGCTTCAAATATAATGGTTTGCTGCATTTTTTATTTAGTAATGCTTTGCTACATTGAAAGCTTTTAGTAATGGTTTGCTGCATTTTTCTGTTTGGTAATGGTTTGCTACATTAAAAGCTTTTTGTAATGTTTGCTGCATTCTTTATAAGATAATGGTTTGCTGCATTGAAAGCTTTTGGTAATGGTTTGCTGCATTTTTTTATTTGATGATGGTTTGCTGCATTTTTTTATTTGATGATGGCTTGCTGCATTTTTTATTTGGTAATAGTTCGCTGGTTTGATGGTTTGCTAGTTTGCTGGTTTGCTAGTTTGCTGGTTTGCTACAACTGTAAACCATGGCCGAAATTAAAGGATGGTGGCAAATTCACGATTGACCATTTCAGTGTCATAAGTTGTAAATAGTAATCACTTGAGTACCGAGTTTTTATGAAAATGATCATTTAAGTGCCAAGTTTTTATGAAAGTGATCATTTAAGTGCCAGTCGTGATTACAAAGTAATCACTTACGTTGCACAAGTTTTTTAAAAAAGAACATGTTAGTGCCAAACGTCACATTCCAAATGCACCTTGTTCTTGCACCTTGTTCTTGCACCAGTTAAGTTGCTGGTGCATCTTCTTACACCAGCCCAGATGCAACAAGATGTACCAGCACCCAAAGTGTTCTTGTAGCAACACATATAATCAGCAACAGTGCAGCATAGTAACAGTGCAGCAATGCTGACAGCAACAAATTCATTATAATCCACAACTTTAACCAACAATGCTGACAGCAACAGTGCAACAACAGCAACAGTGCAGCAACAGCAACATTGCAGTAATAGCAAAAATAAAATATATAGCAGCAGTAGCATAACTGACTTGCTAGCATTCTAGTCGAAACCAACACAAGGAAAAATGAATAGTCATTCCAGTACTTGCCATTAACATTGATTGATTGTTTACAAAAGAAAAGAAAAGCATGTCTAACTTCACTCCCCAAGCATCGAGAGTTCAACACTCTCTTAAAAAAAAAACAATGGCATTGCAGGCAACAACTACCATCAATCCAGCACACTCCTAAAAAAAGAAGAAAACAAGAAAAAGACTATGTCCAGTATCACATGAAAAAAATCATGTCCAACATCACATAAAAAGAGACCATGTCCAAGCACCCTCCCTCCCATCAGTCAATATTGACAACACCTTGATCTCCTTTTCCTCTTGGAGCTTTGAATTGATTCATAATCCGAGCACTCTTTCGAACTGGTCGTGCAGGTTCTTTAGTTGGGCTTTCTATCACCTCATTTTCCTTGTCCTTGTTTTTTACGGCGGCTATTTTTGTTCTACCACGTGTCATGTGTTGGTCCATATCATCACTACTGCTCCCAATCGTTGGTTGAGATGGAACTGGTGCTTGGTTCTTTTTGGATGGTTGTTTCGCACTGTACCGATGTCTTCTTCTTCTTTGGAGCACTCTTCTTTGGCTGCGCCCTTGATTCTTGAGTTGGCCCACCTTGAGAGAGAAGTACCTTCGAAGTTCTCCCAGGCTACAAAAACATAGTGATATTGTCAACCAAATGAATTGAAATACAAAAAATTAAATGCATGAGGCCTATAAATCTTACATTCAAAATGGTCATTCCAGTACGTTCATCTATGTAAATCCCATAACCATATTGCCTTAATCTTTTCCCAAGAGCCCCTGCACTTGAGCCTACAACAGGGCCTTTTTTTGGCCCTTTAGTAGGCCTTACAACAATGGACTATATTAGGATTATGACCAACAGTACTATCGAATAAGTACTGTAAAGTTACTAAGACCAAGAGGATACTTACCTTACAACATGGCTTTCTGTTTGCTCTTCAGTAGGAATTATAGCAGGGGCTTCTGTCCTCCCTTCAATAGGCCCAACAAGAGTTTCTTCAATAGGTCCTATCCCTGGCACTGAATCAGCCATTACATCTTGCTGTTGATGCTGCTTTTTCAGCTCACAACCTTTCTTATTGTGCCCTTCCTTGCTGCAATAGGAGCATTTCATCTTTGATCCAGTCCTACTCATCCTTTGACTTGATGCCTCTTCCTGCTGCATTCTTCGTCTCTTTTTTGGCCTTCCTATTTGCCTCTTCAGTGGTAAAGGTAGAGAACTTTCATGATTTGTTGGCTCCTAAAATTTGCTGCTTCTGATAGGTTGCATCATGAATTGGTATGAAGCAAGGTATGAGTTTTTTTTGTACCAATCATGTAGGTAATCATCTGGGTTTTCTTGCTTCATCTGAATAGCACAAATGGCATGGACACAGGGAATTCCATTCAGTTGCCAGGCTCGGCATAAACACTTTCTTCTATCCAGGTTGACAACATACTTATCCTGATTTTGAATAATCTCATATCCATTATCTCCATTCCAAATTGGATGGCAGAACCTACTAGCAGCAATATTTACATCCAATCACTTCACAATCCTAGGGCCACAGTCTCTACTCCATTTTGTAGCCTCATCTCTTTGCCTATGCAGTCTAGTCATAACCATAACTCGAATATCATCAAGCATGCTGATGATTGGTTTACACTTGGCCTCTAAAATTCTACCATTGAAAGCTTCACTGAGGTTGTTATCAATGATATCACATTTGAAATCTTCGCTGAAGAAGGCTCGACACCAGTGCTTAGCTTCTGTATGGAAGAGTGCATCAAAACCGTCCTTTGTCAACTGCAACAACCCTTGTTTGGCTAATCTGAAATCAGCCATATTCGTATTCTTTGCTATCTGCCAGAACTGCTTCTGTAGCCTTTCTCCTTTGAAGTTCCTTGACCAGTTTGCATATATGTGCCTCGCGCACATTCTATGCTCAGCATGTGGCATCAATTCAGCCAATGTAGGAATAAGTCCCTACAAAAATTCAAACCAATAAATACAAGTCAAGAAAAATATCTAGGCCCAAAATTTTAAAAGGGAATATATTATAATTGACAATGAAATTACCTTCTGTTGGTCGCTCATGAATGCCCATCCTCCCCCATCGGTTATCTCAAGGTCAGCCATTAAATTTTTTAGGAACCAGGACCAAATATCCTTGTTCTCTATCTTTACCACTGCCCACGCTATCGGGAACATTTGATTATTGGCATCTCTCCCCACAGCAGCCAACAACTCCCCCTTGCATAAACCCTTTAGAAAGCATCCATCCAATCCTATAACTCTTTTACAACCAGCCAAGAAGCCCCGTTTGCATGCATCAAAACAGACATAAAATCTATCAAATCTAGGCCCAAGATCAGGGAGTGGCCTCTCCACAACCTCTACATATACCCTACTAGATGGGTTTTGAAACATACATTCACCAGTATAATCCCATACCTGCACATATTCTTCCTTATACCCACCCATCAATATCTTCATCACCCTCATCTTCGCTCTCTTACATTGATTCCTCGACACATTAACCCCCACTTGCTCCTTCACTAACTATTGAAATTGAGGACTCTTGATCTCGGGCATTGCTTTGATAGTATTGAAAAAATGCTTTGATAACCACACACTTATTACCCTTTTATTGTTAAAGATAATTGGACAAGTATGCTCCTCCTGAAAAGACCTAATCTGGAATGACCCATTCTTACTAAGCGCAGCATAGAGTTTCCACGAACAATTAGCTTGTGAGCACTTAGCTCTCACAAACTCCTTCGTGTTTCTAATGAAGTTAACGCTCCTCTGTTCACCAATTGAGTTCTTTACAACAGCTTCCTTGAATTGTTTAGCATCATCAAATCTCATGCCCACCGACAAAATAGGTTTATCAACAGTCGGATCATAACAAGGGTACTTACTTTTTCTTCGAGGAGCAAGTTCTTCATCATCATTGTCAAGCTCATTTTCCGAACCAGCAACTTCATTGCCACAGCTTTCTTCATCTTCACTTCTATTACCCTCAGCTGGATCTCCATCCCTATTTACTAACTCGGGCCTTCTTGCTGAAGCTGCAAGTTTTTTTCTCAGAAATTCCCTTTGCTTTTGTCTTGACTGTGCGAGTTCATCATCATCTTCGTCACTTGGGAAATTTACTACAACCAAACATTCATCTTCCGATTCACTAGATAAAGCAATTTCCCATTCTAATCCAATGAAGTCTTCATCCAAGATTTCAGGACATCTCCCTCTTTGTTCATCTCTATCAATATGACTTATCTCCCTATCATTTTGCCCTCCATCTAACCTAAACTCATCCCCAACCTGATTACTCGCTTGAACAGGATCCCTCACTTCTCCTCCTTCAGTGGTGGTTTGCTCATCCCCATCCTCATCCTCATCCTCATCCTCACTATAATATTCAACATATACCTTAGCTTCTTCACCGTGAAGATAATGGTAAATGATATCCTTAATACCATTATCGTCATTAAAAAATCTCAACCCATCCTTCAATTCTTTCCTAGGAACACAGTAATGTAGTTTTTGCACTTTGCATCGTAAAAAATATACCAAATCCCTCATAAAATCAATATATGATGGCTTCCAAACATTGACATAAATAGTACCTTCATTTCCACCACTATATTCCCAATCTTCGGTGCCAATAACAAACTCTCCACCATAGCAAACAATGACGCCTACCTGATTTGCGTCCATGTCGATGCTGCACCCAATGGAAAAAAAGAAAAAGAGTTATTGTCGTTTTATTGGAAACACATGACAGAATCGGTAACTTTACATGCAGGTTCTTATCGTTTTGTTGTCAAGGAACAAATGCGACTAAAATCTCCCAAATTCGGTGCATTTACGAAACAAAAGAAACCGAATTAAATAAACAAAGTGAGGTCCCCACCACCCATTTTTCAATTTCATCACATTCACATTCGGTCCCCCAACAAAAGCAGTCCAATTAATTAAATAAACAAATTCGGTCCCACCACTGTTTCCATCCGAGTCAAGCCCCTTAGCACCCTGTTTTTCTATTCGGTCCCCACAACAGAAAGCGAACGAACGATGAAAGAATCAATTTCTCTATTCCATCCCCATAAAAGTGACATCCCCACCACTTTTCCCACTACTTTCCCCCAGCCGAGCCCTCAATTTGCCTTCCTTGCCCTAACTTGCCATTCGGAACCCTAAATTTTTTGCAAAATTGATCCACGTAGAGAACATGACAAACCTGAACAATCGTGAACGACGGTGCAACTACAGCGATGGCCGAGCGACGGCGGGCGAGCGAACGGCGGTGGGTGAACGACGGTGGGTGAGCAAGCTACGGCCGGCGTCGAGGAGAACCGTATACGAACCCTATTTTACTCCCTCTGCAATGACGTTGTTTTTTGCTATGGAGCAAGGAAGCGTCATTTCTTATGTGAATCCACGATGGATGGCAAGAAACAACGTCGTTTCTTACGAAGAAAGGACAACGGCGTCGTTTTATGCTATCCACCGTGGACAATCTTAAGCCACGTCGATTTTTTTTTTAAATATAAAGGCCACGTATTTATTTTGGCCGGAATTTCTCGCCGGTGGCACCAAAGTGATCGTTTTTCCTCCGATTTGGCACTTAAGTGATCCGACGGAAACTTTTGGCACCAAAGTGAGCACCGTACACCACTTTTGGCACCATTAGTGTACTTATCCCGATTTTGTGATAGGCTCATAGGGGTAATAATTCCATTTGGGTAGTGGTTGACAGATTGACGAAGTTAGCTCATTTCATCGCAATACGAAAGGATCTTGATTTGGATAGGCATGCAGAGTTGTTCATGTATCAGATTGTTCGTTTGCATGGAGTGCTGGTGACGATTACTTCATACCAAGACCCAAGGTTCGCAGCTGCATTTTGGAAGAGTTTGCAGACTACCTTAGGAATGAAGTTGTAGTATAGTACGGCCTATCATCCTCAGACAGATAGCCAGTCTGAGAGGATGATTCAAACCCTCAAAGACATGCTACGAGCTTGCGTGTTGGACTTCAAGGGAAGCTGGGAAGAACAGCTTCATTTTGTTGAGTTTTGCTTACAACAATAGATACTAGCAGAGCATTCAAATGGCTCCTTTCAAAGCGTTGTATGGAAGAGCATGCAAAACGCCAGTGTGTTAGAACGAGGTTTGAAGAAAGAAAAATCATAGGCCCAGAGTTAATCCAGCAGTTAATGGATGCGATTCAGTCATTAGAGACAGATTAAAGACCGCTCGAGCCGCTAAAAAAACTATGCAGATAAGCGCTTGAGACCATTAGAATTCCAAGTTAGTAAGTACGTTTTTTCTGAAAGTGTCACCAGTTAGGGGTACTTCATGCTTTGGTAAGAAAGGGAAATTGAGTCTGAGGTACTTAAGTCCCTTTGAGATTCTGGAAAAAATAGGGATTCTAGCGTATCGTCTTGCATTACCGCCCAGGTTGGCACAAGTGCATGACGTCTTTCACGTGTCGATGTTGAGGAAGTATGAACCTAACCCAACCCATATGCTAAATTTTAAGGAATTAGACATGAACGACAGAGTGTCATACGTCAAAAGACCGATTCAAATCGTAGATCGCAAGGAACATGTTCTACACACGAAGACGATTCCATTGGTTAAAGTGGTCTAACAACACCACTACACAATAAGCAACCTAGGAAAGTGAAGAATCGATGAGACGACAATACCCCCACCTTTCTCGTGTAAAGATTTATGATGGTTTAAATTTCAAGGAGGAAATTTTTATAAGAGGGGAAGAATTGTGATATCCTAAAATTCAGGTTCTATTTTCAATTGAATGAATCAGGCTTTTCATCGACATGCTTATAGTTCTATTCTCTAAGTTAATCACTCATAAGCTAATTATTCTATCTGAGGAAGCCGTTAAGGAATTTTAACGCAATAAATTTGAGAATTCAACCAAAAACCAATTGCTTGACCATGCTAGTCTACAAGGGTCATTACTGTAAGTTAAAAATCGATTAGAGACTGGAGATAGGTTGACTCGACTGAGCCATGTGACTAAATGTGGGTGACTCCACCTAATTGCAAAATTCTCTTCGATCGGCACTAAACTGATTTTTCTATCATTTTGGTACCTTGTGTTTGTATTTGAAATCTCGAGATTTTCATGATAACCGAGCGTTGCCAATATATCAAAAATGTACAATGTGACTCGAAAATAATCAACCACAAGTCAATTGCACTAAAAAATTTTGAAAGCTATCCAGTAGGCTTGGTCACGCTAAAATTGCGCCAGATTAAAATTAACCGCGAATTTGAACCCGATTTCAAAAATTGAAAATCCTATCATGTCACGATTTATTTTAGGACCATCAACTCATCCTCTAAAGATTTTTTTGCAAACTGAGATCTTTTGTGAAAATTCAACATAATGCCGTTTTTGTCCGGAAAAAATCAAAGAACCGTTTTTTATCACGTTTTTAGGATGTAAGTTGGTTCTATTAGTAAGAAAAATTTCAATTTGATTGAGGACACCTTGGTGAAATTTATGGAGGCCGAATTAAATCAATTAAAGAGGAAATTGAAATGGGATTTTGGGGAAATGTGTCCAAATTTGTAGCCCCCATGGTGTGCAACAATTAAGGCATCAAGGAAACTTCCCAGAGATGCTTGTTGGTTTGCAAAGTGGCTAAGAAAGCCAGCCCATGTTGGTGGGACCTTGCCAAGAGATAAAAGGATGGAATGGAAGCCAAGAGGGACCCTCCAAGTTGCTACTGTCCCTTTTCTTCTTCAATAGCTCACTTTCTCCATTTTTAGTGTTTTTGAAGCTCCAAAGAACCAGAAAACTAAGCTAGCCACCTCCCATAGCCGTTGCACGTCCGCTCAAAGTCGCTGGAGCCACCGCACGCCACCGCTCGCACCTACTTGCCCGCGCGCGTCGCTTTACGAACCCACGCCCCTATCATGCCATCTCACTGTCCCTCACGATCCTTAGGCCCCATTGAACCCCTATCCAACCGCTTAAGTAGCCCCTATCACCGTCTAGTCATCGTTGAGCATTGCACCACCCGCAACAGCCTCTGCCAACCACCTTGGCTGTTTCCAGCTTCGGTTTAGGCCTCTTAGCCCATCAACCATAACCGAAGGCCAGCAAGCTTCCGTGGGCTTCGAGGCCCATTTCGGACCTCTTCCGACCCTCGTCGAGTGTCGCCACTTCGGAGTTTGTCACCCATCTCCGCATTGTCGTCGTCATGGACTCACCAAATCGCAAAACTGGTGAATTTACTCACTTAACTATGCTTAGAGAGTTAATGATACTTAATGGTTGATTAGTTTAGACTAAACATGGTTTATATGGTTTGTTAGAACAAATTAGCAATTTAATTAATCATTTCTGCATGTTAGGTGGTTAGAACGGCTTAACTAGAAACTATATAGATCGTATTATTTATCTAGATTGGTTCAGAAATTTTTCAAGCCTGTCTCGGTGTTCAATTAGGCTTTTCCAGCCTAAGTTTCTATTTTTGGCATTCAATTGTATTTATTTAATTAATTTTGGTAATTATTTAATTATTTATTATTTTTCAGAAATTATACCGGGATAGCCGGATCGGAATTTCATGCTGGTTATAATGGTATGCTTTGTTTATTTAACTGAGTGCTAATTTATGCAATTGAGTGAAATTGATGATTTTGGTTACCTATTCAAAAATTGTGGAATTTTGATATTTTAGTTAGAAAATACCGAGCATCAGTTTTAACATCGAGATTGTCTATGTGGACTACATGAATAGTGAGAAGTCCTAAAAAAAAGACTTTTGCTTGTCAGCTTGTGAAAGTAGTATATTGTATTAGCCTATGTACTTGGATACGTTAGCTTGTGAGAGCCCCTTTGCACGTCAGCTTGTGAGAGCAGTATATTGTATCAGCCTATGTGCTTTAATACGTCAGCTTGTGAGAGTAGTATACCTTATCAGCTTGTGTGAGTTATGATCGTTTATTAGCTTATGGGAGAACGATGTATATATCAGCTTGGACGAGCTACTATCTATCTATATCAGCTTGTGATAGCGTTGACCATCTATTTCAGCTTGTATAAGCAATGATTGTATCAATTGAATCGATAGATGGAATTGAATTATATATGGTACTAATTGATAGATAGTACGGTTCATTTTGATGGTCTCTGACTAAATTAATTAATTGAGTGGATCGATAGATCAATGCTTTGAATTAAATTGATTGGTTAAATATGTGAACCGTACTGACTTACGGGAATGACTTGAGGTAAGTCATCTGTCTTGTGTGTGTATAGACTGCCTTTAGGCGTATTTCTTTCCTAGTCGTAATTTAGGGGGTGAGCTTGTTGAGACATTGTCTCACCCCGTTGTGGGCTCAACCTTTTCAGATCCTTAGATGGCTACTCCTCCAAAGCGTTTTGGCCAGCCCAAAAGGATCACCAAACAAGTCTCCCAGATTTCTCTTCTCGGGGGCCCAAGGAGCTTGGGTCTATGAGATTGTGAGAACCATTGTCTAGGTTGATGTAGGTCTACTTCAGAGGGTACCCCATCAATTCAAAGTGTGGTACCATCAAGAGCAAAATGGACCTAGAGAAGGTCCCCTACAAGAGTCTGAGGTCCCTATGTCAGTGTTGGAGATCGCTTTTGGCAAGAGTACAGTTGACTCTCCTACTCGTGCAATGGTGGACCCAAGTTTCCAGGAGAGTTCGGAGTTTTCAGTTAGGGACTCGAACGCCTAGTGAGCTCATAAACCTTTATGCTTTTGCAGATTTTTGTGTATAGACTAGTATTGTCAATAGTCTAGTTAGCTGTGTATAAAGGTGTGTGGTTTGATTATGCTTTTGTGGCCCTACTTTTCTATCATATCTTTGTGTTGTCTGGGGATTTATTTATACGCTTCCGCATGCACATTAAAATTAATGGGTTGGCGACACATCTTGGAACGTTGCATTTAAATCAACCACTGAGGGATGGGCACGTGCTCGATGATCGGGACGTGACAACCTCTAACTAGTAGGATTGTCAATGGAGCTTGGACTTCTTTCCTACTTCTTTTCTATTATAACAAAAAAGGGGAGAATGTTTGATTTGCAAGTTTGATATGCAATGCTGAGAAATAGCAGTTTGATACAATTTTATTTTATTTTGGGTCGGAAGTTTGATACGTTTGATATGCGGTACAATTTGTGACATCCAAAATTTCGGGTTCTAATTTCGATTGGATAAATAAGGCCGTTTTTGTTCAATTGAAGCCGGGGATTGGGAAATTAGGGTGCAAGTTGGATTATATGATGGGAAAAGTCATGCAATGGACAATGATATCTTGATGGATTTATTTAGGCTTCAGTTGAAATTATTTGTTTGAGAATTGAAGAAATTTGAGTGAGACTAAAGAAGAAAAATTAGCAAAATTCATATGCCCATAGACCCAACATTTTAAAATACCTAAAGTCTTCTAGAAGGGGTATTTTGGGGCTTGAAAAGGTAAGTGGAGGACAGCCATTTGGTGGGCCCATTCGAAGACCAAAGAGGGGGGAAGAGAAATTGGTTTTCTCTTCTTCTTCCTCTCTCCTTCGTCGACGGAACTCCTCCCCCATCTCTTTCTTTTTCTTCAAACCTCCATGGAAGCTGAAGATCAGCAAACTAGCAAGCCGAAGCAGCGATTTCTCTCGGCGCCGATGCAGCAAGCAACCGGAGCCGGAGTCGCCGCCGTCCGCCGTCCTGCTACCCGTGCACAGCCTCGCCCCTCTCTCCTTCCTCTGGTTCGAACAGAACCAACCAGCAGGAGCAGAAGCAACGATCGGCGTTGCTTGAAGGAGCTGCAATCGCGCCGCACGCCGCCTCGCCGCCGTTCGCCTCTCGCTCGCCCGCCGTGCGCTGTCTGCAGTTGCCGACCGAGCTGCTATCCAGCCTTTGTTCCGCCTATGTTCAGCTCCATCTTGGCCAGCACCGGCCACGATCCGGCCACCTCCGGCCACCGTGGGCCACCGCTCGGCCTCGCCAAGCCACCACCCGCTCTCCCGACCTCTTGCCGCCCCCAACCCTCTCTCTTTCTTGCTGTTTGGCGCCCGAACCAGCAAACCCACGGAATGGGTATCTAGCTGTTCGTGGGCCGTTTTGAGCCATTTCCGGGCCCCGAACCCAAGCCGCGCTTTGGGAAGAATTGTTCCTCGCGTCGCCGCCGTCGGATTGATCCGATTTGCGCGCGATTTGGTGAGTAATCTCACTAATCCTGGATTAGTTGGCTAATTATGCTTTAGGTTGGTTTAGTTTTAATTAATTATGTTTAGGTTGTTAGATTAGAATAAATTAGCAATTATTAGTCAATTGTGATGTGATTTAAATAAATTGATTGCACAATTAGCAAGTAGACGTGGTCTACTATTTATTGGAAGCATCTTGGGAATTTTCCAACCCCTAATCGGGCTTCAATTTGGCGATTCGGGCCTAAGTGAGATTTTGGGCATTTAAATATTAATTTTCGGAATTAATTAAATAATTATTTATTTTCCGAAAATTCAAGGGAGATGGTCTGGAACCGGAAAATTATGCTGATAATCGTGGCGAAGTCCGTTTATTTAATCGGACTTTATTTTAAGCTAAATTGAATTTTTAATATTAATTAATTTTCGAAATTAATTAAATAATTATTTATTTTCCGAAAATTCAACTGGGATGGCCCGTGACCGGAAAATTATGCTGATGACTGTGGTGAAGTTCGTTTATTTAATTGGACCTTATTTTGAGCTAAACGAAATTTTTAATATTTAATAATTAATTTTCGAAATTAATAAATAAATTAATTATTTTTCGGAAATTAAGATTTTGATGGCCGACGACCGAAATCTCGTGCTGATCGTCGTGGCATAGTCCGTTTATTTAATTAAGTTTTAAATTGTACTGAATGGATTTAATTGTGGATAATTACGAATCATCATGAAATGCATGGGGCTTGATGATTAGATATATCACCTCGGAGAATGCACATGGCTCGGTGACGAAGTATGTCGCCTTGGAGAATGCATGTGGCTCGGTGATTAAGTGTGGCATCTAAAAGGACACGTGGGCTCGGTAATTTGATGCATTACCTCGGAGAAGGCACGTGGTCCCAATGAGTATATTTGGCATCTAAAAGGACACGTGGGCTCGGTAATTTGATGCATTACCTCGGAGAATGCACATGATCCCAATGAGTACATTTGGCATCTTGAAGAGACACGTGGGCTCGGTGACTTGATGCATCGCCTTGGAGAATGCACGTGGGCTCGCTGATTCAAAATGATATTTTAAAGAGCATGTGGTCAAGTGGGACCGTAAAGCCATTAAATATTGAATGTTGTCGAGTGGGACTCTGAATAGCAATAGCTTGAATGACCGGGAAATGGTCAGGTTGACGTGTAATCAACGAGGTCGATTGATCATTGTTTTGATTTGATGTTGTGAATTGATTGACTGAATGGGAATGACCGTGAGTGGTCTTGTTGGCTTGTAATCGACTAGGTCGATTTGATCGATGCTTTGATCGGTGATATGATTGCTTGAGTGTCTATTGTGAATTGTACTGACTTGCAGGTGGGATCTGATGCTAAGGTACGTCTTCTGACCCATGCGTGTTTAGGCAGCCTATAGTATAATAGTTTACTAATTGGGCTTAGTGGGGTAGAACTCGCTGAGACGTAGTCTCATCCCAGTTTGGGGAAAAACATTTCAGGACCCTGCTAAGGAGCTGAGGAGGAAGAGTCGGAGAAGGATTTTTGGGAAAAGAAGATAATCCTGAGAGGGGCCTTGAGTACGGCCCAGATGGACTGAGATTGTATCTTCTTTGATATCTCCATCTTGATGTGAATAGAGTTTAGAATAAAAAGTTGTGAAGTGTTCTGGTTTGTGGTTTGTATAAAAGTTTGGTTATAAATTTCAATATGAAAAATATGACCCTGCTTTTCTATCCCATCGTTTTATTGTTTGGGGATTTTAACTGCTTCCGCATGTGCTTAATAAATGAAAGGGTCGGCGATACATTGTCCTGGGATATCGCATTATAAAATCGACCAAGTGAAGGATGTGTGCGTGCCCGAGGATCGGGGCGTGAGCTCCACGTTGTATGGAATTGAATAAATTGAGATATTTTAGGGTTTACCCTAATTTGATTGGAATTGATTGAGATTGAATTGGCCAAGTATGTTATCTAGCATTGATAATGCTTTGTTGAGTTGATTTAATTAATTGATTGAGAAATCGTTGGGCTCGGTGGATTGGAATATTACCTAGAAAATGCACGTGAGTTTAGTGGTTGACCATATTGAATTGTTTATGTTGGCTCTGTGATCAGTGTATCACCTTGGCGAAAAAGACGCCCGAGAGCATATTGAATTGTTTACGTTGGCTCTGTGATCAGTGTATCACCTTGGCGAAAAAGACGCCCGAGAGCATATTGAATTGTTTACGTTGGCTCGTGATCGTGTATCACCTTGGCGAAAAAGACGCCCGAGAGCATATTGAATTGTTTACGTTGGCTCTGTGATCAGTGTATCACCTTGGCGAAAAAGACGCCCGAGAGCATATTGAATTGTTTACGTTGGCTCTGTGATCAGTGTATCACCTTGGCGAAAAAGACGCCCGAGAGCATAGTGAATTGTTTATGTCGGCTCTGTGATGAATATATCACCTTGGCGAAAAAGACGCCCGAGAGCATAGTAAAGTGTTAATTGGTACGTCACCTTGGCGAAAAAGACGCCCGAGAGCATTCATCCGGCTCTGTGACTGAGTACCCGAATGGAGATTTTAAAGTATGGTGTTGATGTGATCGAGAGGTGGTCCGAATGACATGTAATCGACTAGATCGATTGATCATTGTTTTGATATGATGTTGTGAATTGATTGATTGAATGGGAATGACCTTGAGTGGTCTTGCTGAAATGTGAAATCGACTAAGTCGATTTGATCGATGCTTCAATCAGTGATATGATTGCTTGGGTGTCTATTATGAATTGTACTGACTTGCAGGTGAGATATGAGGCCAAGGTACGTCTTCTGACCTATGCGTGTTTAGGCAGCCTTTAGTATAATAGTTTACTAATTGGGCTTAGTGGGGTAGAACTCGCTGAGACGTAGTCTCATCCCAGTTTGGGGAAAAACATTTCAGGAACCCGCTAAGGAGCAGAGGAGGAAGAGTCGGAGAAGGATTTTTGGGAAAAGAAGATAATCCTGAGATGGGCCTTGAGTACGGCCCAGATGGACTGAGATTGTATCTTCTTTGATATCTCCATATAGATGTGAATAGAGTTTAGAATAAAAAGTTTGTGAAGTGTTCTGGTTTGTGGTTTGTATAAAAGTTTGGTTATAAATTTCAATATGAAAAATATGACCCTGCTTTTCTATCCCATCGTTTTATTGTCTGGGGATTTTAACTGCTTCCGCATGTGCTTAATAAATGAAAGGGTCGGCGATATATTGTCTTGGGATATCGCATTATAAAATCGACCAAGTGAGACGGATGTGTGCGTGCCTGAGGATCGGGGCGTGACACAATTCAACTCACATTTTAGATCGTTGGGATATTTTAAGACTTGTAGACTTTGGAATATGCCATCAAATCAGGGGAACATTCAATTGGCAAAACATACTATTCATCTTGGTTAGCGCCTTCTACACTCTACTTCTATCCATGACTTAACCTGTTCAGAGAGTTATTCTTCTACAAAAGCCCCTGTTTAACGCTAATAACATTGCTTCCATTTGTCTCTTACTTTAAATGGCTATATCAAATTATGGAGACCATCTCAATTGTTTATCATATTAAATTTCTTATTAATTAAGCAAGCAATGGAATATCTACCGTATTTGCAATATCCACATTTTCAATCAATCCAATTGCTTTTTGGCAGTGTAGTACAACACAAGTGCTAAAACTTGACACAGAGACACTTAAGTATCAAAAGTTACAAATATATATATATATATATATATATATATATATAAGTGTCACTTTCTTTGAAAAATAAGATATTTAAGTGTCAATTTTGGCAAAGGGTGCTGGAAATCCTACATGACATTTTTTTAATAATATAACTCATTTACATGGTTTGCCGGAGAGCCGAGTCAGCAAAAAAGAGCCAAAATGACACTTTTTTGCGTTTTATTTGAAATTTTATATAAATATTAATTAAATAAAATTTAAAAATTTAAAAAAAATTGTAGAAAGTGTTGGGTGAGGGTTGTGCAAGCCCTCGCCATCACCTCCCCACCATTACCAGCCCTTCCTAACGATGGTGGGGAGAGCCCTCACCCAATGCCTTCTACAACTTCTTTTTTTTTTTTTTGGTTTTAAATTTAATTTAGTTAATATTTATGTTCAAATCCGAGGCAAAACAATATCATTTGTAACTTATTTAGCTACAGCGACATGCAAAACGACAACATTTTCACTTTACTAGCCACATCGGTGTGCAAAACAACGTCGTTTGTACTTCTCATCGGAAAAAATGCCACATCGATATTTTGGCTCGATTTTCTAGCCATTGGCACTTAATTAATTCATTTTGCTTTGATTTTGGCACTCAAGTGTACTCTTCCAAACTTTTGGCATTCAAGTGTCCCATCGTACCAAGTTTTGGCATTCCAGGTGTTCGCGCCTCCTTTTTTGCATAGTTATAGATAGTTTTTTCATTGTAAAAAATGGGAAGATTGTTAAGAAAAACCTCCTATGACTTTTTTAAGTTGACAAAACCATCTTGTTATACCATTTATTGGATAAATACAATGTTGCCTTATCTCAGGATTGAATGAATACAAGAAAAACTCTATCGCCACTAATTGAACATGAAGTATGAAGTAAAGGACTAAAGATAACAAGAAGAACCTTGATTAAGGTGAACATGTCAAGGATTAGGAAGTTCACGAGAACTTGGAAGTACTGTGACAAGGTAAACAGTTCATACGGTCATATTCATACACAGGAAGATAAAGTGGATGGCAGCACGCGAGTCGACTAATTGTGGGAAGCCTTGATAGACTCATGAGTTGCTTATAGAAGCGGTTCCCTATATCACTTGAGAGGAACACGCACCTTGTCCTAAAGAACCAAAGGAAATAGTGCAAATCTTAAGGAATGTTAACAATCCACCTCAAGCCTAGAATTCTGGGGACATATATACAGAAAAAGTTTGACCCGTTGCCAATCAACTTGTTAGTAAGAATTATTTCGAGTATGAGCAGGATTATTTGTGGAAACCACACTATCACTAAGAAGATTTGATTGTAAGAGCAACCAAATCTCCCGATGATTGTGGGACTTATCTTCAACGGCTAAATAAATCATCTTGAAGATTTTTCAACCGTTGGTGTGGATCTTGAAGACAATATAAGAAAATCAACATGTGAGGAAGATATATGAATCACAAGAACATTTTGCACTATTGACAAAGCTTCTTCTCTGTTGTTATTGATGTTGAGAGCAGTTCGCTGATTGTAATCTCTATTCAGAAGTGTTCAAGTGTTGTTGTAGTGCATGGAAATTGGTAGTGTAATTGATATTGAGAGTGACACACTAATTGTAATATTTGTTTAGAAGTGTTCAAGTATTGTTGTAGTGCGTGGAAATTGGTAGTGTTATCTACTAGCTTAAGGTAGAAGTAGCACAAGATACATTGTAAACTCTCAAAGGATTACTAATGAAACCTAGTCCGTTGGTGGCTATTGGTCTGAAAGAATGTACGGAGGCTTAATTTAAGCTGAACCACTAATTTGTGTGCAACTCTTCTATCTCTCTTTATTTGTTTCCATTTTTATTTAATGAAAGCATACTACACTTGATATCATCAACTTACTCTTCCATATATTCAATTTGTTCCTGCATAACTATACTTGATTTTAATAATCTTGCAAAATTTTGTTTTGTGACCGATTTACCCCTCTCTAGGTTATATGTTTTGCCATAACAAAAGTAAGGCTTGCAGCAATCGCCCATATCTTTAGGGCACACCATAAGTTCGAAATCATTCATCACTCTCAACCTCTTTTCATGTCTTCAATGCATATCACACCTACATTCCCACGGAGATGTGAAAGACTATTTAAAGAGAGAGGCAACAATTGGGAGGTTTTAAACAAGATCTGGGCAAGCCGTGTTAGAGCATGTAGTAGAAGTCAAAAACATTCAATTAGAAAAATCTCTAAAATTGAGCCCAAGTTCAACCCCGTCAATATAGTCAGTTGGATCTATATTCCCTTAAAAGATTAACCAACAAGTTGTGGACTAATTAGAATATGTTAACTATTTCACACCATACCAATTGTCCAATATGAGATTTTTTTTCTAACATAAGTAATGCGTGCATCTCAACTAGTATCTCGTGGAAGTGAAAAAAAAAAAAGCAAACGTGAAAGGAAGAGGACCAAGTAGACTATGAAGCAGATTTTGTATTGCCTAGTTAAAGAAAAATCCGAGCATCAGTCACCTTGAAGAGGGACAAGAAGCAAGCGACGCGCTCAAGGAAACATCAACTTACATGCTTGTGTCACGGGCCAAAAGATCGACGACCCGAGAGGTTCCCCAGAGTCAACCCCAACTCGCCCGTGGACCTCCTGCTCTCTCTTGGATTTCCACCAAGTCTTCTCCTCAAAGGTTCCAAGGGCGGCCGAAACCGTCATTGAGTCATATTCTAGATTTTTGTTCCGTTATTTATGTCGGTAGACGGTAGTTGACATTATGTCGGTAGTTAAAGCGGTGCGATCTTGCCCGCCGGATGAAAAGTAGATCAACGGATGTAATCCGAGGCCCTCAATTATAAAAGGGGTGTCCTCTTTCATTTGTAATCATCCAATCCATTTCAGAAATATTAAAGCTCTCATTTCTTTCCAGAGCTCCTCTGTCTAACTTTCTATCTCAACGATCCAGGTAAGCGAGCGGGTAGGCGTTCGATCGAGTAAGGCTTGGCTTGGGTGATCCAAAGTTGCCCGAGTCGCCGCGTGGTCATGATCCCAATCGATTGGCCCGTGACACTTGACTGCTCTTTCCAATTACGTACACAAAGGGCTCTCGAATTTGGCAACACTCTCGGTCACTCTTCAGTTCACGAGCACACACTTGAAGGCCAAGGTATTGGCTGTCCATTGAAGTTTCCTATCACTGGTGAGGGCTTGTAGGTCCTTGCCTAGATTTAACTGAGGGCCCTAACCCTTGAAAGCAAACCTAAGTGAGGATCGTCAACCATTGTCGAGGCCCCAATGACCCCTAGCAGCTCTTCCCATGAAGTTGAATCGTGAGGAAAAAGAAAAAGGCAAAACGGTAATGAAATTTTGAAAAACAATGTTGTTTTGAGAGGGATTGAACACATCAAATAATCAATGTGTCATGTAGGATGGTCAGCTGAATAGTCAATTTAGTGTTTTCCAACCTAATTTAGTTGGATGGATCACATTGGAAAATCATCAAAAGACTTAAAATTATATTGGTCAAATTGAAAAGTTTATAACTGAATTACTAGTCTCATGATTTTTGAGTCAATTTTCCCTACACTATCGCCATTTTGGTATACGATATATGCCATCATATGTTTGTGTTCGTATTATCCTTCCATTTGTTGACTTTTAATTGGCAATATTTGTTTTGGTGTTTGGATAAGCTGGTGTCAAGGTCAATTTTTGCGTATCTCAACTAACCAACTCCGGCGTGATCTTAGAGCGCACTCCCCCATATCAGCTTGATGCTCTCAGAATTTTACTTTTAAACTATTTCCATCAATTTTTGGATCCAGAACAACACAACCACGAAAGAAGCAAATCTTTTTGTTATCTAAATCAGTACCTTATTGGCGAAAACACGTGTGAGATATTGAACTCAAGACATTTTGCTCACATGCCTATTCTAGAAACGTGAGTGAAATATGAATATGCATGGCATTCACGTAGTAAATGGATAAACTAATGTATATAGACGTATTAAAAAAAGGGATATGTTCAGCAGAAGTCCTAAAACTTGTCTAGAAAGTGCAATTGAGTTTTAAAACTTACAAAAAGTTCAATCAAGTCCTAAAACTTGTCAATGTGGTTCTATTGAGTCCTAAAATTAACACCGTTAAGAAAATTAACGAAAATTACCGACGTGGCGCCGACGTCATATTTTAAATAATTCTTTTTATTTTTCAAATGGCTTTTCAAAATTACTTTTTATTCAAAATCATTAAAAATTAGATTAAAAACTAAAAAGGAAAATCTAAATTCATTTAAAAAAAGGAAAATCTAAATTTATTTTAAAAAACAAAATTGTTCAAAAAAAAGGGCATTGGTGGACTTACGCCGCCGCCCATTGCCGAAAGGGGCCGGTGACTGGAAGGGGTGGCCGGCCCTCGCTCGGGCGAGGCCTCGCCGGCCCTCATAGGGGGCCGGCGACCGTCGCCCGCCCTAGGCGAGGCCTTGTCAGCCCTCACTCAGGGCCAATGAGGCTCACCCAGATCTGGCGAGCCTCGCCGGCCCCGAGCGAGGGAGGACGAGGCCTTGCCCAGGGCGGGCGACAGTCGTCGTCCCTCGCTTGGGGCCAAGCGACCATCGCCCACCCTGAGCAAGGCCTCGTCGGCCCTCGCTCGAGGGTGGCGGGGCTCACCAGATCTCAGCAAGGCTCGCCCAGATCTGGCAAGCCTTGTCAGCCCCGAGCGAAGGCCGACGAGGCCTCGCCCAGGGCGGGCAACGGTTGCCGTCCCTCGCCTTGTCGGCCCTCGCTCAGGGCTAGCGAGGCTTGCCAGATCTGGGCTAGCCTCGCCTAGGGCGGGCAACGGTCGCCGGGCCTGGGGCCAGCGAGGGCCGGCCACCCCCGCCTAGGGTCGACGACCGTCGCTCGGCCCCTCTGGCAATGGGCGACAATGGCGGCAGCGGCAGCGGGGGAGTAGAGGGCTAATTTTTTAAAACAATTTTAAAAATAACTTTTATAACTTTTCTTTTTAATTTTTGGTGAAAATAAGATAAAATGAATAAATCTAATTTTTTAGTTTTTAAATCTATTTTTTTAAATGAATAAAAAATCATTAAAAAATCTACGTGAAAATAAAAAATAATTTAAAATGACACGTCAGCATTTTTAACGGAAAATGCTAACGGTGTTAACTTTAAGACTCAATTGAACTAACTTGACAAGTTTTAGGACTTGATTGAATTTTTTGTAAGTTTTAGGACTCAATTGTACTTTCTGGACAAGTTTTAGGACTTCTGCTGAACATATCCCTTAAAAAAGCCTAGGCTAGCGAAATACTACGTATATAACCATAACCAAATAAGGGAAAAGATTGCCAACAACGAAAAGATTCCGTCCATTTCTGATGGATTACTCTAATAGGTGCTTCAAAAAGCATTAAGTCTTATGCTGCGTTTGGTCATTCCGATTTAATTATAATAGAATAGGATAAGATTGGATTAAAAATCTTCCAAATATTCTTTGATTTGTAGAAAATTTCATCAAATGTTTGGTGCAATCCAAGATAAAAGATCTTCGAAAATCTCATTTGTCCAACACAATCTCCCATGATATCCAGATCTCACCACTTGAGCTCACTAAAGTCTCAAACCCACTCTTTCTAGCTCTCTTTGGTTCATCTTCTTCATCGCCAGATCCACTACTATTTCCACCGCTAGACTACTCTTTGCTCAACTTCACCATATCGCTTGAAGGATCTTGTCCATGGAGAGAGTTAGCAGCATACAATCCATGAAACAATCGAAAATTTAAAGAGTTACAATCTCTTATGCACTTAAGTGTTTCCCAACCCTAAAATTTAACAAAAATCACAGTATCTAGCCTCACGTAATTACTCGAACATCATAGCCACTTTTCTTGAAGTCACGACACACGCACAAGACAATCAACACTCAGTTCACATCAACTAAAGCCCCAAACTAACGAGATTTCTATATATTTGGTTTGACTGGTTGCGATAGGAAGCTTATGACCAAAAATAAATAAATAAAAAAATAAATAAGGAAACACACAAACTCGATATAAAGAAAGTGGGCCCAAATCAGCAAGTTTGGCCTAACGTGACGGAAACTTCCTTTTCCATACTTCTCTCAATATTTGGTTTGATTGGCTGCAATAGGAAGCTTATGTCCTGTTTTATATTTATCAAGCAACAAAAATAACAACAATCCTCCAAATCTCCTAGTTAACATCAAATCAGGTTTTTGCTCAATGCTCAAATTCGAAATATAATTGGACAATACACAATATATAGTTGAGTTTTATCTTTCAAACTACTTTACAATTTCGTACCACTTATCCATGGGTACTCATTTTTAAAAATGTCATTTTCTTTACAAAAAACTCCAAATCCAAACCCTAAATTCTTGTGCTCACCCAAAACTCTCAAAATAACTAAAGATCTAACCACCCACCTCAGCAAGAGGCTAAAATAAGTTTGCAAGGAGAGGCCATTTGGGGTTATGCTTAGAGGCATGTAATTGGTATCTGCGAAAATAGAGACATGTAAGTTGTCATTAGAAAGAAAACTAAGGTATGTCTTCTATATTTTTCATTATCTCGATTTGTTTAGTTTTTCCTAGCTTGATTTCTACTTCTTAAGTCGTTCATTTGACTTGTTTTACTTGCACCAGTCCAAATCTGGGTACTCTGAATGGGACATAGAAATGTATAAGGTTGTCCGATGGTCCCCCAAAGGAAAGATTGAATATAAGGAATGTGATAAGATTTATTATGCTGTTCTGCCCTATCCAATTTATTGATTGTGACCAAACTCAGTCTTGGAGTTATAAGAGAATAATAGCCGACAAAACAAACCAAAAGTAAATTAGTTCACCATTTCCTCTTTTATTTTTTTTCCCAAACAAACTGCTGAAGAGATTACTTGTGTCTTTCTCTGCCTACATTATTGACTTCGAAGCCCACCTTTCGGGACCAAATGACTCAAACTTCATTGGGGTTCGGCCTGCCATCTTCTATCTAACCACCAAACCTCCTTTATTAAAAAGGTTTGCTCCTTCACCATTAGCCAAAGTCCTTTAGCACGTTTATGTCACTCCACTTTCCAAAATGATACACATTATTGGAAAAATATGGCCTTAAACATGCTAGTGGCAGAAAATTTTGGTAAGAATATATAAATTTCGCATCAGGCCAACAATTTAAAATTTTAAATTAAGTGGTCTCAATTTTATCATATATATATTAAGGAAGATCAATATTTATTTCGACTAGACAATGCACACGTGTCACCAGGTTCTTATTGTTTTGTGAAAATTAAAAACTTCAATTTAACGTTTAGTATGACACATCCTTTACAATATTTATATACTTTTCAATCGTATGATCCTCTCTTAAAATATAAGATAAGAGCAATCTCCAATCTCTTGATAAATAATGTCGGCTGAGAAGTTATCAGTAATAATATAAATTAGCTTAGTGAAATAAATTACATGACGATGGCGTGGGACAGGTTCATTGATAGGAAACTTCCATGACTCTACCTCCTAGAAGCCACCCTTTCACATAATAATATTTTTTTCTATAACTCCCCCATTGAGATAATGCCACGTGGGAGTAATTTTTCCTATGAATTGATAATTCTCTATTTTTTAATCATTATCCAGATTAATTGTGAAATGAAAAAAAAAACCCACTAGTTTACAAAAAAAAAAAAATCACTTTAAAAAGCGCAAATTTCATTATCCAATAATCGGTTCAATCCAGCGGCAATCCTAATCGAACGAGTACACCTACCGTAACAACGGTGCAATGAATTCTAAGCTTAAACTACTAAATTTAAAGGCAATTACTAATCTCTATAGGTCACATCATACTTATATCATCGAATAATTAACGCCTAGTACTATATACCAGTCACTAATCACTAAATTAATAAATTATACACTATGATATTGGATTCCAGCAACTACGAAGCTTCCAGGAAGTTTCTTGTCTTACATTTTTTTATTAGGTCAATTTGTAGAGAGATTATTTAGATTCTTTGATGGTACCGCATTGTTTAGTTCCACCCGAATTTATTATTATATCATCAAAAAAAGATAAGAAAACTTATAAAACTTAATACGTAGTGATCGACTTTAGTAGACGGGAATATAATCTTTAAAATGTGTCTATGACTTTCTCATGATTTGCTGAGTAATTGGCAAGCTCATACTACGACGGTACTTAGACTTTGCAAGATAGTGACTCAACAACAAGGATGGATCTAGCACGAACTTTATATGTGAAAAACTCAAGAGAGAAATAACCATTTTGAAATCATAGGCAAAATTTCTCATGTTGGCCTCCCAAAGGATATGATCTTGCTCCCGTCCTTACATGAGAAGATAGTATTTTAGCATGGTAGAAGTATCTACAACATCATGTATCTTAACGATGCATAAAATGCTCTAGGTCACAGCTACCTACACAAGCAAAAGGTCTGGATTTAATTGGTTCATGATCTTAGAGGGTGTTTGAAATATCTCTAGATAGTTGGATTTCCCTTATCATGTCCTTAGATTATAAAAAGAAAAAGAAATTACAGTTTGATGAATTTCGACAGGTTAATGTTTATAAGAAGTTCTTTCAAAAAGTAAAGTGAGATGAGAGAGGACAAAAGCGTAAGTAAGTTTATTGGCGATGTATCCAACTTGATATTGTTCTCCAATCTCGACTCATCTGCTCCCACACAGCTTAAAATGCATCGGGCTAGTTTTAAGTTGTACAAGAGTTATCTACTAGTATAACATTTCATAAATACATGGGCAATGGGAAACTAGAAATATATTTTATAGCTAATAACCAGCACCTCTTCTGTGACTGACTTATCAAAACCAATATAGACGGCTCATACGAGCCCATCGTGCCATCGCATAAAACTCTAGCTTGGTTGTAGCTCACTCACGCCGGCACGGGTTCAGAACTACCATGCTAGTTTGAGAATGTGTGAGACTTATCTACTGACACATTAAATCATACTTGGCGATGTAAGATCAAAGAGACATCTGACACCCAACATACCTAAATGAAAACTCATTACCTTATTAGGTCATCACTTAATAGTATTTAATATATGAATCTTCAAGCGTATAATTCACAATACACATTCAGGGGCACATGCATCTACGTCTACAAACGTATAATCCATGGGCGAAATTTAACAAGTGGAGGAGTCGTAATTGGACTAGTGTTTGACAAAACATGCCTCTTTTAAAAGAAGATTATTATCCTCATTTTCCATTAATAGTTGAATATGGACATTGATGATCCGATTAAAAAGGAACCCCAACGGTCCACATCCCAAAATTGCTTTATGTAGAAAGATAAGACCACTTAAAAAATAAGGAAGATGACAGTGCAAGACTTTCTTTCGGCACCTCAAAGTAACTCTTATCTGTTCTTTATTGGGCGTCCCATTGTCCAACTAAACTTTGCTTTTTTATGTTTGGCTATATATGGTCTTTAAATAATATGCTTTCAGGAGTATTAAACATCGTATAAAATTATCACGTAACTAATATTATGATTCGGGTTAATTTTGATGTAGTGTTGAACGTGATCCAAATCCAAATCGACTGTTTGTTAGGACTACTATATCTAATGGGGATTAAATGGGTACTTAAAGTTTTCGATGAATACCGCATTATTAAAAAGTACATTGGGCCATTTTTTAATACATAGTTGGAATCTTAGTCAAAACTCTCATAAATTGATCAATGAAATCGATTGGCACTGGTAAAAGAGAAGTGATGGGGACATAGCGTTGTCCTCAACTATTTCTTGTCTTGTAGTTGATGAACTCAGAAGAATTTGTCAATAGCAAAACTAAACGTAGGTGGCTGAGATTTCTAATTCAGATAGTGAAAGGTCATCCTTTTAAATTCTAATAATATTGCATCGACGGGACCCTGCAACTCCGATAACTTCTAAACTACTCTATACTAAAGTAACTTGTGCCTGTACTTAATTGGAACATGATATAGATCTTCAAATAATCGGATCTCCACGCCCGTACTTCAAGATTATCAAGAAGAAAAGACTTCCACTTCAATGAAGAGGTTCCAATTTAAAAGATTTTTTCTGGGCGAAAAAGGGCTTCCTTTGGTCTTGTCTGTTATGGAAAATACCTTTGGAGTTTGAAGCATCTTGTATTCCTCAACCAAGAAAAAAAAATGTCACTTAGTTGAGTGATCTAAATCAATGAATAAATATGTTTATTTTAATAGAGATGTTTTTCAACAAGTAATTAAAGGGTTTTTATGTAGTACACACAGCGGTATTGTTAAGTTATCATATATGATTAATATCATACTCCACCGGCTTAATTTCTCCACGCTGCAGATAGTGATTCCACGAATTTTTTACTTTAATATTTCTTGTTGAAAAGAGGGTTGCGGTGAAAATCGAGGTGGCAATAATGGCGGTGGAGGTGCTAAGTGGTAGTAGGTGGATGAGATAGACCGGCGGCGACGGACTGTTGTTACATTTGAAATAGTAGTGGGATGGTTGAGAATGGAGGCGGGCGGTGGTGAACAGCGATGGCGACTGTGGTTATGGTAGAAATTCGTAGATACTGCCCTCGTAATTTGTAACAATGAGTATACTAATGGATTATACCGGTAAAGGGATAGGCTAATAATCACCAGTTGGACAAGCACTATTTTGCAATTACTTCTAAGTTGACCAAACATAGCTGCCTCTTCTGCAAATGACTAGACTATGACAAATCATATCGATAGTGTATGATGTTATCTAGATCCTAAAACAGGAGCAAATTGACCCAAGCCATAAAAAAGGTCCTTTCAGTTTTCAAAAGATATGAGGGGATTGCTTGGATCAATATCCCCAATCAAGAGGAGATCATCTGGCGTGTTTTCCAAGCTCAAAGTACATGTACCTTGGCTTCATGATCACTTCCTCAGACACTATCCTGCTCCCGTCCTTTGTTAGGTGATGACAATCCCGGCATTTTTATTTTGTGAAAATTACATTGAAAAAGAAGGATTATTGTTGATATGCACACAGGAGTAATGCTAGAAAAATAACATATTAAGAGAATTGGTGTGGTGATGGGGCTATATTTTTATAATCCTAATTAGTCTATAGTTTATTGGCTTAAGTTTTTTTAGTAAAGATTAGTCTAGTTAGAGATTTTGACAGATTCATATTTGAGCTCTTCCTTGACGATCTACCCAAAAGAATATCTCATACCTCTATTTTGTGCTTCCAACAAGTGACATAAGACCGAGTGTTTGATTGGTGAGCTCCCAATTTGTTTCAATGTTTGGTAAATATCTCAAGAGAGGAATCTAACCAATGTGGTCCCAAAGACAACACCCATTGTTAGATCAAGGCAAAATAGACTAGGATGAAGGTGGGCATTATTGTTATCATGGTCCTCACATCCAACATTGTGGAGATTCAACAAACATCACATTGAGCTAACACATAAGGGGAAATTGTTAAGATACATGTGTGAATTGAGTCATAAAAGCCTCATATCAGATATTAATGTGGGGGTAAAAGAGTTGATAATTCTAGTTGACCCATAATTCATTGATTTAACCTTTTAAGTGAAGTTGTTCCAACTAGTTATATGGGTGAGCTTGGCTTGAACTTGAGTTCTCTCTTGGTGACCTCCCTTAGTCAAGGTACCGGCTCTTTGCTAGGCATTCCCACTAATTAATCCATATACATAAATGGTGAAAAGCACTTTCGACATAGTTCGGTAATGGATTAATAACACATATGAGGAGCAATCACTTGAACTCTATTGATTGTGCACTTAATAATAATGCAAAATGCTATATTTTGAAACAATTTATCCCATCGACCATGCTAGAGAAATGCTCACTTGTGATCCATGTGAGCTTTGAAAGGACAAAAGTGTTTGAATCTTGATCTCACCTTCATCTACCAATTTAAGTTTTTAGAATAGTTGGCTGTGGTTCCACAAAAAATCACATGGTATCAAAGTTGGAGATCCTGAATTTAAATTTTACCATGCCCTATTTGCTTTCCCAATTAAATTTCCACAATTGGTACTAGGCAAAAGACTAGACTAAGTGTGAGGGAAAGTGCTAAAATATTTAAATAATAAATTGGGCATTTATTAACAATTTAAACTTTTAGAACAATCGACTATGGTCTAATAAAATCTCATAAGCTTTACCAAATATATGTATTGTGGATTTACTTGAAAATTATAAATTGAATACTATATTTCTTTTGCAATGTATTAGTTAATTGTTTTTGTCATTCATTTTCATAAAATTTTAATTGATAAAGAGATATCTATCAACTTTTGCCGAATATAAAACCTTAGACATCAAATGGTCGCCAAAAAGAACGAGTTATATCCATGAAAGTGGAAACTAAAATGTATGGAAGTGAAAGATGATTTTGAAGATATCGCCTCTACCTCTCTAAATAGACAGCATCAAATGAAGAAGAGAGGATAGATCATTTTTACTTTCACGAGAATTCTACACAAATAGCCCAATCGCCTGTTATGCGTAAGTTGATGGGGCAATAGATGAAAATTCCAACAAAATAGAGGAGAACTATCGAGAGAGAGGAATTTACACCTTTTACTTTCCCTTTCACGTTTATTTTAGGTACTCTAAGTATTGCATGCTTTTATATTGTGATTCCATGAATTTTATGTCTCATGTTTTCTTTTAATTGGAGGATTAAGTTACAAGGTTGATGTGACTATATTTCGTTTAATTTTTTCACATATTATTTGTGTTGCAAAAATTCACGTCGACAGTAGCATTTAGAATGACTAAACAAATACAGTCTTAAACCCATGCAACACACTGGCATCTTGCCGGTTTGAAAAACAATGGGCCCGTCCTACAAGGGCTATCAAAATATACAAGTTGTTCTATAATTCATGTTTAATGATAGCACCTCCACTATATCACCCAAAATGTGAACTTACAAAATATTATGATTCTTTACATCACAAGTATTTCGTTTCCTACGGGGCAAAGAAAACAAGGGATATCACAAAGGGTCACACCATAAGAAGATCCTACCCCAGAGAAAGGCCTAAGCAGCTAATTAAAGACCTTTTCAAATTCGTAGACACTTGAGATAGTAGGTGGATGAGATAGACTGGCGGCGACGGACGGTTGTTATATTTGAAATAGTAGCGGGATGGTGGAGAATGGTGGTGGGCGGTGGTGAACAGCGATGGCGACGGTGGTTATGGTAGAAATTCGTAGACACTGCCCTCGTAATTTGTAACGATGTGTATACTAATGGATTATACCGGTAAAGGGATAGGATCCTACCCCAGAAAAGGCCTAAGCAGCTATAAAGACCTTTTCAAAAAAAAATTGGACTCTTCAGGTCGCAATGGATACCTTTTCACAAAGGCTCCCATTAAAAAGCCAAATTTAACCCTTGCTCTCTCTCTATATGTATGAGCTTCAGGTCCTCTCATCTCGCAAACTCCTTTTTGCAAAGAAGAAAAAAAGCTCTCAACGTTGTTTGTCCACTCTTTGTGCTTTGAAACCCGCATCGGAACCCCAAGGAAACAGCCAAGAGTTTCAAAGAAATCAAGAAGACGACTTCGCACCTTTCAAAACGCCATACCCACTTCCCAAGAACCACAAGTTTGAACCTCCTCGATCGAGACGATGGAGTTCAAGACCCTAAAGAAGAAAATGTGGATCTTTTCTCTCTGAAAATCTCTCTCTCTCTCTCTCTCTCTCTCTCTCTCTCTCTCTCTCTCTCTCTCTCTCTCTGCCTTTCTCCCTCTCTCTCTCTCTCTCTCTCTCTCTCTGCCTTTCTCCCTCTCTCTCTCTCTCTCTCAAAGCCATTTCTCGATCCTTGTCTTGTCTCGTGATGGAAGTTATGACCATAATTGCAATATCACTGACCAGCACCAACCGGAAAGCTAGCAACCAGCACAATTTCCCCCTCCAAACACTCTCTTTTGGTTCGCCCCCACCACCCGCCCGCCTGGTGCTTCCCTGTTTGGCCTTTGATAAAGTTCCCGAGTTTTTCTGCTGTCATTAGTTTCATTTAGGAGATTGAAGAGTTTCTATATGGCTCTCTACACTAACTATTGCGATGGCTTACATGGATCGGACCCGCACCAAATGTTCGACCCGCTCTTGCGGGCTAATGGGTCGGCGCCAGCAGCGGACACGCCGCAGTCGTTGGTGTTGGATGGCGAGAAGAGCGAGCTTGTGATCAAGGCTCCGAATAGAGCGGCGAAGAAGAATGTTTCGGAGGAGAAGGCGTTGTCTGCATTGAGGAATCATAGTGAGGCCGAAAGGCGGAGGAGAGAGCGGATCAACTCACATCTCGCCACTCTCCGCGGCTTAGTTCCCTGCGAAGACAAGGTAATTGATTTCATTCTCTTTTTTCGCTTACGTTCGTGTTACAATCGAGAAGTTCTTATATAGTGGAGTTTGGGAGAGGGTCGGACCTTCTGTTCGATTTCTTTTCTAAATTTAGGAGGGTCAAAGTAACGATATCCAACATTATCACATATCATCCCGAAATGACATTGGCTAAGGAGATAATTTTACATATAATAGTCGTTTGAAGAGCTTACATGGTATCAGCTATTGAAAAAGTGTCCTCACTTTTACAAGGTGTGTGACGAGCACTCACAGTTATAACGATTTACATCACTTAAATATTAAGTTCTATTTGTTTCTCAGAAAATGAATAATGTGGAAAAAAAATTTCTTTAAGTTCTATATGTATATGTCACACACACAAATTACAGTACAATACAACCGCAGTGCAACTATAGTCATATATCATACGAACTATATGAGTCCTAATATAGATTGACAATAGACTGAACATTCTAATTAATTTATACTATATCTCAATCTGGTCGATGCTGTGTATGCAAAGGCCGTGATGTTCTCCTCAACTTGCATTCTTACATCCCAACGCCGCCCCGCAATCATTTTGTGGTTGTACTCCACCGGTTAAGAGATGATTCCTTTGTTTTGATCCATTTATTTTACATGCATGGACAATCTTCTAGACAAAAAAGATGAAATTTTGACAGAGATTTTGTGTAGAGGTTTGCGATGCTTAAGTAGGTATATTGATGCCCCAAGCGGAATATATTTGGATCAAGCCCTTATTTTCATACTCCTCGTTCCTTAACTTAAATCCGACTATATCTAGTAGAACAAAGAAAATTTTCTTGAGATTCGGAATACGAATGGTGTTAGATATCATTATGTTCAAATGAAAGGTTGGGACGACCCTAGAAAGGACTAGGATGCATAAAACGGTTGTCATTTATCATACGTAATCTGGGGAAACCCTGGCAAGAAAGCTAAGCATCTGGTGCTTTCCTTTGACATATGGGCAGTTTCCCCACCTAAGCTGAAGTTTGACTTTCTTAAGCTGATTGAATGAATTAATAGTTAGTGCCATGGCACGGTGGCACCAACTGACGAAATCGAAAGGGTTCGTCTTCTCCACCTTGAACAGTTGACCCTTCTCTTCGATTTCAATAATTCATTTCTTAAAAGAATTTGCGAGTCGCGTCCCTGAAAGTCTACCCTCTTGATGCGTCGTGGAGCTCCAAATAGTCAAATGTTTGTTCCATCCGAATCTCCAATTTCCCTTTCTTCTGAAATTGGGAAAGATTGCAAGTCTCCCAATTTTGGTGTACATCTAGGGGAAGGCGCACTCAGCACATCCTAGAATTAGGTGCGTCTATGTCCGATCTAGGCTCGATCACGTTTTCCTGCACAAATTGTCACATGGTGATGAGAATATACATTGAATCTTGCGTACAAAAAGTCAATGAATGAATATAAAAGTCTGTGACGGAGGCCAAGTTGTTCTCCAGACCACGATGTTATTGGAACGGTACCAGGGAGGCATGGGTTGGGGAGGCCTAAACCAAGGAGCCCTAGAAGCAGAGAAAACTGGCCAGGAGTCCATGGATTAGCTGTCACAGAAGCATGGTTAGTATTTAGATGTTTGAAAAGTCAATTGCGGATCCGGTGACATATCTTGCGCAGACATCTCGCCCGTGACAAAGACATTCAGGAAAGAGACTAATTTTTGTCGCCCCTTTTGTAAATGGTTTCGCAAAAGTCGAGGGAAAGCATGTGAATGTTAGGCAATTGAGTGATGTTAGAGACATTGAAATCGTCTAAAAATTGGTAGACGTGCAAATCATATGTGACTGGATTTTCATTTATAGAAGGTGGGGCCCCTAGATCTTTTAGGTGAGTTTTACAAGGATGGAGATTCTCTAGAGCTATAAGTTATGGTGTAATAGGACATCGCTCAATTATTTTTTAAAGGCGGGAGTTTACCTAGAAAACCTAAACATAGGATTTCTGCGTATGTGTGTGTGAAAGATAACATTGTGATCGTAGAGGTTGTGGCCACCGCGCAAATGGCTGCGCAATCTCAGTTGACCCTGGATCGGAGTCGTCCGAGGCCAAAACCTCGGATCGGAGGCAGCAAGGGAGCTGAACAGGCCAGGCAATGCACGCGGCGATGTCAGGTGGGCTCAAGCCAGGGTTCGGCGGTGATGGCAGGGCAGTGACAAAACAAAGGAGAGCAGTGTGCAGTGCCAAGTTTCTGCAGGGTGCCCCGGCCATTGATAACTATCGCCGCAACCCTCAGATGTCTCTGGAATTGAACGGAGACAATGTTCAAGAAGCATGAACACTTTCACGATTAGGTAGTCCACACGTAGCAAACATAAGAAAAAAATGTTGCATCAAAGGAAGATCCCCTGAACAAAATTATTAAACATAGAAATGAACTTTCTTCATGCTAGCTCATATTTCTCTATAATCTTTCATCAGGTTTTAGGAGATTGGTAATCAAAATGAAATCTGTGTTAATTTTAGACATGTATATATTGCTAGATGGACAAAGCCACATTGCTTGCTCATGTCATCGAGGAGATGAAGGAGCTGAAGAAGACAGCACTGGAGGCGAGCGAAGGCCTTCTCGTGCCGCTGGATGCCGACGAAGTCAAAGTTGAGCCGCTTGATGACGCCACAGGAAATGGTACGTTCTCTTTCAAGGCATCTATCTGTTGCCAATATCGACCCGAGCTGCTTTCTGATCTCCGGCAGGCTATTAATGCCCTCCACCTGAAGATTGTGAAGGCTGAGATATCGACTCTCCAAAACCGCTTGAGGAATGAGTTCATCTTCTTGAGCGGCAAAGAGCAGTTTAGTTACAACTGGAGTTTGCAACGGCAGCTCCTCGCGAGCACGATTCGCCAGGCCCTCTGTAGTGTCCTTGCCAAGACTTCTATATCGTCTGAGTACTCGCCAAGAACGACGCTCCCAAGTAAACGGCGAAGAGTCTCTTTCCTCAATTCCTCGAGCCCGTCGTTGTGAGGGATTGGATTATGAAATCGGCAGACAGAGAGTAATGTAGATAGTCGGTCACAACATACTCATATACATCCTAATAAATGTCTGTGTACGTAGTTAAGATAAATCCTTTCAGAAATGTTGAACGTTTGATATGCGAAAGCTGACGAGAAGTTTGTATGAGACTTATGCAAAGGGTTTTGTGTACACTACGATGTACAATAATAAGTGTGCTGTATAACCGATTCTGGACTCGGTTCTTGCTGAAATAAAAGTGAGGAAACTAAGTTCTACTGTGAATTTGTCGTGCACTGCATTGTTAATTGTCGTACAGGGCAAAGAATTTTGAGAAATCGTTGTTCAACTGGAAACTGGAAAGAACATATTGAGTACTTATTATGTTCCAAGAACTGCACATTCATCTAACAGTCCAATCTAAAACTTTAACCTTATAAATGAGAAGAGACCAAGTGTATATAAAAATTATATAAACCCTCTCACATGCAATCTGAATTAGGAACAAAATCTGAAATTTGAGGAAGGAGAGTCTGTGCACACGAAATAAATTGGGCAGAACTTAACTATGATACCATGTAAAATTTTGTAAAATCACTGCTAATTGTTTTAAAAAATTTAAGCTGTTAAATGAATACATGATTATAATATCTAGATGTTCTAGTAAAATCATTGTCCGCACTAATTATTTTTGTCTTGAAATTCAGTGCCATTGTTGGGTAATTCGCATTTGTTTAGCTTAGATACTTTTTTTAGAAAGAATTCGTCGGTATATCCACACGCAATTGATACATTTAATAGGATAATGTTGACCTACTCCACTAGCATTTGATAGAAACAAAAACGTAATTTTCTTCTTAAGAGTGCATGATGATATGTTGTACCCTGTTGACGCAGAAACAGTTTCTGCCGCATAATCAAGTTCAAAGGGCAATGAAGGCTGCTCAGTATATAACGAGAAAACATTGTCATGGCACATTTTTACTACTAGTCTTTCCTTTATAGATTTGATGGCAACAACTCAGAAAATTTGTACGGCCGTTATACCAACTCTTTGAATCCACTTCTGGAGTTCTTTTCCAGTGATACCTCTTCTTTGGATCATAACCCTAGACATAATCCATGACACTGCAGTGCCACACAGGTAAAATGTTAGTAAACGTAACGATTCATGTACTTTAACCCTCTTTCACGTGGAAATCGAAATGAACGAATGGCAAGACAATTGGCTTTTAGAGAGGTAAAAGAATAAGGTACAAGATAATGAGAATCCACTAATAGTGACGACAAATCAACTGCATCAGGCGCATAGATTGTTGAGGAAAAGGTCTTTGTACTTTAGGCGCACGACAGGCATTCAATTCAATATAAACCATCAAGGGCAAACGACAACAAGCGAAGCTTATCCACCCAGATTTTCAGGTAAAGTATCTTTACTCAATCTCTTCTTGTGACATCCCGATTTTCTAATCCTATTTTCAATAAATTGAGACGGGCATTTCGTTGGCACGCATATAATTTTTTTCCTTGAGTCGGCCACTCATATGAAAACTAGTCTATCGGGTGAAGTTGTTAAGAGTTTCTAATGCATCAGACTCGAGAATTTGGCCAGGAAGCGACCTTTCGACCGATCTAATCTGCAAGGGTCATTACGGCACAAATGAAAGTCGATTAGAGACCGGAGATAGGTCGACTCGACAGAGGCATGTGATCGAATGTGGGTGATTCCACCGGATCGCATAATCCTTGTCGATCGACACTGGACCGACTTCTTTGTCGATTGGGTACCCTGTGTTCGTATTTGAAAGCTTGATATTACCCCGACAACCGAAAGTCGTCAATGTTTCAAAGATGTACATTGTGGCTTGAGACGATCAACCACAGGTCAAATGCGTGAAAATTTCTAAAAGCTACCCGGTAGGTTGGGTCGCGCTAAGATCGTCTTAAAGTGAAATTAACGTGGAATTGAGATCGAATTCAAAAATTGGAAGTTTTGGTGTGTCACAAATCATTCTAGGATCATTGACTAATCTTCAGAAGATTTTTCATACAATAAGAGTTTTTCAGCAATTAAATCAGAAAATGGTTAATTTGGCTCGAGAAATTAGTAGGCTCGTCTTTTGGTCGCACTTTTGGGACATGAGTTGATTTTATAGACAAGTGAAGATGTGAATTGAAGTGTGGTGACATTGGATAAATTCTATGTACTTCAATTTAATTCAATTGGAAGATAATTGATTGGAATTGAATAATTTGATGTACAAGAATTAGACCCCGGCGGAAAACGAAAATGCAACCATTAGAGAAGTTGTGAAGGATTTGAGTAAGTGGAAGATGACATGGGATGATGTCATGGTGGTTGAGGCCAATGGTTGAGATCTTGACACGTGGACGGTGGAGAATTGCCCTTGGAAAGGAGACCCATCAACATCATCTTCTTCATTTTGAAATTGGGAGGAGAGAGAGAGAGGAGGAAAAGCTGCGTGCGGAACCAGCAGCTCGTCCAGCCGCACGCCCGCGTCTCCGCCTGCTCCGCCGTTCGTCGCCGCCGAGCCAGCCCGCCCGTCGCCGGAGTCCGTTGTCGTCGTCGCCGCATGCCCGTCGTCTCGCTCGCCGCTCCGCCGTCGCACCGCATCCAGCCGTCGTCCTTCGTCGTCCCGAGCAGCCCGCCGTTGCCAAGCCCGCCGGAAGGCCGTTGGAGCCACCACCAACAACCGCCTGAGCTGCCGCCACCCATCCCCGCCGGTTTCGCGCCTCACCGGCGCCGGATCCGCCCCCAACCAGCAGCCACCGGCGAGCAAGAAAAATGGGTATGGCAGCGGCTTCGTGGCCCGTTTTGGCCGCCTTCCCGAGCCCGGATGCTTGGCCCGCTTTGGAGAAAGTCGATTCTCTCGTCGTCCTCGTCGTTTTGGTCCGCTCGGTTCGTTAATCGAGTGAGTTTAACTCACTAAACCTCGCTTAGAGGGTTAATTATGCTTTAGGTATGCTTAGTTTATGTTAATTGTGATTAGGTGGTTAGTTTAATTGATTTAAGTGTGGATTATATTAATGTGGTTAATTAGCTTAAAGTGAGTTTAATTTAAGGCTAAATGAAGGTTTATATTAATATAAGTCTTGATGTGACATAAAGGAATTTACTTTTGATTTATTTAAATATTTCGAAATTATTTAATAATTTAATAATATATAATTATTCGAAATTATTAAAATATTATTATTTAATTATTTTCGGAATAAATTTAATTATTTATTAAATTTCGAAAATTTTGTCGGGACCCTAAATTCTTAGAATTTCGTGCTTATCGCTGCTGCGTATTCGGATTTTGAAATTGATGGTCGGATATTATAAATTGAATGTGGATTGTGAAAAATAGGAATATTATTATTTAATTAATTTTCGGAATAAATTTAATTATTTAATAATCCGAAAAATTATTTTGGGACCCTAAATTCTCAGAATTTCATGCTGATCGTTGCTGTGCATCTAGAATTTGAATTTGATGAATTGATGTGGCAAATTGAGTGTTGATTGTGATAAATATGGATTTTATTCATAAAAACCCAAGTGTCGGGTTTTGATGCAAAAATTGGACTTTAATGATTATATTAAATAGTGGGGTTTGAAAAAAGTGAGATATTGGCTTTTTGATTCGAAATTAGTGTATCCCCACACACGTGAATAATTTATAGAATATTTTTAATATGAAGGAAAATGGCCGGGATCACTATTTTAAGTGGAAGCGTTGAGTTGAATGCAAAGTGTCCTAGGGCCGAGTATGATTTGACTGTGTGATAATTAAGAGGAATCGTCCTGGGCTGTTGAGCTGGACTTGCCCCTATATGGGATGCCCACGCGGTGGTTGCGGGTCGCAGTAGATTCTGGGCCCATGCTCCTTCGGGAATGCCGTCGACGTACTGACGAAGCCGCGCTCCATGGGGGGAGGCGATGCCTAGCTATATGCTAGTAGATAGCCGAACTGCGAGTAGGTTATGCCATTGTGCGGTAGTGAATAACAATTGGAATGCATGTTGAGTGTTGTTGATGTGTCGGATTATGGGACGGAATTGTGTGGCATGGAATGGGACGTGTCATAACGATTTAGTCTTATAATCAGGACCCCGCTTGTTGGTTATATGAAAGAGAATGCGTTCGGTTGTTAAGTTCATATTACTATCTGTGATTGAGTGATTTGAAATTGTGCTAACCTGCAGGAAGGAACTGAGACAAGGTAAGTCTTCTGTGTGATGTGGCTAGGCCACCCGAGGCGTATTTTCTTTCTAATAGGGGTTTAGGGGGTTGAACTGGCTGAGACATCGTCTCATCTCGGTTGTGGGATTAAAATTTCAGGTCCCTAGATGGCGGTCGTGGAGGACCCGAAGCCCTAAGTCTGGAAAAGTGGAGACTGAAGTATCGGTGAACGTGTCCTGCTAATTGGTTTTAGGATAGTTCCTCTTTTGTAGAGCCGGTCTATTTTGTAGACAGTTCAGAGTTGTATTTAAACCTATGTGTTGTAAATGAGTGTTTGGTATTGTGATTGATTGCCTGCTTTTCTATCCCAAGTTAAATGTTGTCAGGGGATTTGTTTCGCTTCCGCATGCGTAATAAAATGAATGGGTCGGCGACGTATCCTGGGATGTCGCATATTTGATCGACCGCAGTGGGATGTGCGCGACCTCGGGGTTCGGGGCGTGACACTTCTTGTTGTTTACTTGTAGTAAAAGTTGATACCGATCATGAAATCTTATTATTTTGTACCATAACAATCCGTCGTTGTCAACTGCAACAACTATAATCGTAGTTAAACTAGCCCGTGATGACACATCAAACCCAATACGCTAAAAAATACTCAATAACACCAAACTTCAACCATGATCTCTTTCGTTAGGTCAAACAATGATGGTAATTTTCATCTAACATCCATGGTTATAGCGAAGATTCCTTTGTTGAGATATTTATCAAACAATGATAAACATGGAAACCATCAATAAAAAATTCCATCCTAATATTCCTTTTTGAGGATGCGCAATAAAAATCCAACACCCCATTCTAAGGAGAGCACAGGGAGTCTAACCTCAAACTTCATAACCTTCTTAGTTAGCATCACCTCACTCAAAAGTTAAGCCATTAAATTATGAGCCAACTAATTATATCAACTACTTGATCCATCTTCAATTGATGATTTGCTTTTTTGTTCCTAGCATGCTCACATGAGCACCTCTCAACATTTCTTTATTAAATCAATGCAAGTTTTCATATTTTTTTTAATCCACGGTTATGACTAAAATTCATTTCTTGAGATATTCATAAAACAGTCATACACATAGAAACAACCAATAAAAAAGCCACACTAATATTCCTTTTTGAGGATGCCCAATAAAAATCCAATACCCCATTCTAGGGAGAGAGCACAAGGAGTCTAATGTCAAACTTGATAACCTTTTCAGTTAGCCCCACCTCACTAAATAATTAAGCCATTAAGTTATGATCCAAGTAATTATATCAACTGCTTGATTTATCTTCCATTGCTGATCTGATTTATTTTAATCACATGAAATAAACTAGGAAGAACACGACTCTTATACCTTGTAAAACTCAGTAAGGTTGTCAACTGTTTTAAAAATTTAAGTTATTAGATGAATGCGTGATTTAATATTTAGATGTTCTAACAAAATCATTATTCGTAGTTATTATTTTTCTGTCTTGAAATTCAGTGTTATTGTTAGGTAAATGGCATTTTTTAGCTTTTTTTTTTTTTTTTTTTTTGTGGAAGAATCAAAGTTGATAAATGAGTCAGTATCTATGGTTGCGGAAGCATCCTCTATTTAATGGAATGTGATCAATAATACAGTTAATAATCTTAGAAGTAAAAAGGAAAATCCATAAGCAACTGACACATCTAAATGGATAATGTCAAAACATTCCACTAGAATTTGATAGAAACAAAAACATAATTTTCTTCTTAAAAGTGCACGATATGTTGGGTCCAAGTTGCGCATGAACAGTTGTGCCGCATAATCAAGGTCAAAGGACAATGAAGGCTGTTCCGTATAGAATGAGGAAACGTATTCATTGGCACATGTTTACTATTAGACTTTCCTCTGTAGATTTGATGGGAACAACTCAGAAAATTTTTACTCTTATAATACTGCCTCTTTGTAACCAGTTCAGGAATTCATTCTGGAAAAATCATCCAAAAAGTCCTAAGTATATTGTACAAAAGCTGGTTTAGTCTTAAGCTTTTGAGATAAGTGCATTGAAAGTCCTAAAATTTGTTATGAAAATGCAATTAAGTCCTAAAACTTTAAAAAAAAAATAGAATTAAGTCCTAAAACTTGTCATAAAATGCAATTAAGTCCTAAAATTTTCAAAAAGTGCAATCAAGTTCTAAAATTTCTCAAAGTGGTTTAATAGAAGTCCTTCCATTGATTGCACTTTTTGAAAGTTTTAGGACTTTATTGAACATTTTGAAAGTTTTAGGACTTGGTTGAACTTTCATGACAATTTTTAGGACTCAATTGCACTTTTTAAAAGTTTTAGGACTCAATTGCATTTTCATGATAAGTTTTAGAACTTCTAATGCACTTATCACTAAGTTTTTTAATTATGCTAATTTAGTTCTAAATTATTTGACGACTTGTCAGTTTAGTCCTAAATAATTCAATTTTACCAATTTAGTCCTAAATTTTTTGATGATTTGCTAATTTAATCTAAACATTTTGATAATTTACCAATATAGTCCTTCTGACCAAATATCCAAATCATCATTACATATATGGAGTACTTATTATGTTCAAAGATTTATGTTAGAATATTTATATTAAACCACGCTTTCATCTAATAGTTCAATCCAAAAGTCTAAACTTACAGGTAGAGGGAATTATATGTATGTATGTATGTATGTATGTATGTATGTATGTATGTATATAAAGAACATATAAACCGTCTTATATATTGAATTAGGAAAAAAAAGTTAAATTTGAGAAATGAGGGACAGCACACATGAAATAAACTAGATAGAACCTAGCTATGGTACCATGTAAAATTTAGTAGAATCATTGTCAATTATTCTAAAAATTTAAGTTATTATATGAATACATAATTTAAATATTTAGATGTTTTAGCAAAATCATTTTTCATGCTAATTATCTTCGTCTTGAAATTTAATGCCACCGTTGGCTAATTTGCATTTGTTAGCTTAAATTATTTTTTTATAGAAAGAATGATGAATAAGTAGGTCTATCCACAAGCAATTGATACATTTAATGGGATAATGTCAGAATATTCCACTGGCATTTGATAGAAACAAAAACGTAATTTTCTTCTTAAGAGTGCATGATGATATGTTGTCCCAAGTTGACGCAGGAACAGTTCAGCCGTATGATCAAGGTTAAAGGACAATGAAGGCTGCTCCGTATATAATGGGAAAACATATTCGTGGCACATGTTTACTACTAGTCTTTCCTTTGTAGATTTGATGGCAACAACTCAGAAAACTTTCACTGCTGTAATGCCTTCTCCTTAACCTTTTGACAATTTATCAATTTAGTCTTAAATATTTCAATTATGCCATTTTAATTATAAATATTTTGATAATTTGTCAATTTAGTCCTATTACGATTTGCTAATATAGTCATTTTGGCCAAAAATCAAATAATAAGTTTATGAGTGGATTGACAAATTTTCAAAAGATTTGGGACTAAATTGGCACAATTGAAAGTTTTAGAACTAAATTGGCACAATTAGAAATTTTAGGACTAAATTAGCACAATTGAAATATTTAATAGACCCGTTAAACGGGTGGGTCGGGTCGGGTTTGGGTCGGGTCATAAATGGTCTAACCCAAATCGATCAATTTAACCCGTTTATGACCTATTTATTGTAGTGCAAATTTGTTGACCCATACCCGACCCGACCTATACCCAACCCATACCCGACCCATTTAACGAAACATAAAAAAGCTTATATATATTTTTTAAAATGGTATTGCTAACATGATTTTATACAATACAAATTTTAAAAATAATTATTTAAAAAAATCGAATTTTAATTATTTTTTTATTTTTAAAAATTAATATTAATATTATTTTTATTTTTTTAAATTAAAATTTTAATTATTTTTAATTTTCTTTTTCTCTTTTCTTTTTCTTTTTTCTTCTTTCTCTTCTTTGGCCGGCTGCCGGCCACGACGACGGCCGGCGACCGGCCACAAGCGAGCTAGCTCGCCCGGCTTGCCGACGCCGGCGAGTGCGAGCTCGCCTCTCGCCGGATCTGGCGAGGTTGGAGCCTCGCCCGATGCCGGCGAGTTCAAGTCTCGCCCGATCGGCGAGGCTCGGGCCTCGCGTGGACGCGCCGAGGCTCGAGCCTCGCCGGACGCCGGCGAGGCCTTCGCCCTCGCGATCCGGCGAGCTTGAGGCTCGCCGGCGTCGGCGAGGCCTCCGCCTCGCTAGATCCGGCGAGCTCGAGCTCGCCGGGACGCGGCGAGCTTGAGGCTCGCTTGGCCGGTCGCTGGCCATCGCGTGCCGGCGACCGGAGGAAGAAAATAAAAAGGAAAGAAAAAAAAAAAGAATTATAATTTCAGTTTTTATAAAAAAAAAAAAATTATAAAGTTAAAGAGAAGAAAGAGAGATAATGAGGTTTTGAGTGAATAATGGGTTAATAAATGGGTCATAAACGGGTCAAAGAGCTGACCCATTTAAAACCCATATATCTTAGTGTTTACCCATTAAAACTTATTATGGGTGCTTTATAAGATAAAGCTTGACCCATTAATGACCCATTTAACTATAAATGGGTTCATAAATGGGTTGCACAACCCATTTAACACCTCTAATATTTAAAATTGAATTGATTCTGTCGTATAATAGGTTTATGAGTTGTTGGACAATTATCTCAATTCATTCTATATACCACTTTCTTTTGCAATAATACCTCCTCTTAGAATCACAATTCTAGACAAAACTCATGACATCGCAATGCAACAAAGGTAAAATCATAGTAAATGTAGAGTTTATTCATGTACTTTAATCCTCCTTCATGTGGAAATCGAAATGAAAGATGGTGAGACAATCGACCTATGTAGAGACAAAAGTTTAAGGTACAAGATAGTGACAATCCACTAATAATGCGATAACAAGACAAATCCATCAGGTGCATTGATCGTAAAGGAAAAGGATTTTGTGTTTTAGGCGCATGATAGGCATTCAATTTACTGGAAGTCATTAAGGGCAACCAACATCATGTAAAGGTTATCCACTTGGGTTTTCAAATTGTCTTTTGACAACATCCATTGTTGTCGATTACCACACGAGATAACAAATCCAAGTAAAGATCTCTCGCTATCACGTGAGATGGCAATTGTAGGAAAAATCAAGCGATTGAAGAATATAATAAGAAAATAACTGTATTTACATGATTTGGTAGATGTGATCAACTTTAGAGGAAGAACAGCATATGATTTAACTATAGATCAGCCCATGTAGAAATTAAAACTATACTCGAATCACTCAAATACTATCAATGTTTTACAATCCCCAATTACATCAAATAATTCACAATGTTAAGCTATTAGACTTTCTCGCGAAACAATATATCAATCTCACAAAAAAAAAGTATGTAAATATTCCACAAGTTTCACTGCTACGACAATGATTCTTCGTTGGATGTAATTCTCGAGTAAGCCGACTGTGGATATTGCACCAATAGCATCTGCTCGTGAAACTTTAAGTCAACTTCAGTGGCAAGTCAAGGCATTAAAGGCCAATCCACACACATTATTTATAAATTTAGAAAAGTTGCAGGTGTGAAATTCCTTGACCGACTCAAATATTTGGTTCCTCCTCCAACTAAGAAACTTTGGCCTTTAGCTTTCTAAGATCGGACACCAAAAAAACTTCAATGTTTTCTGACTTCTACACAATCTAAGCCAGTCTTTTTTAAATGGACTCAAATTTGAAACATAATTTCAATAACAACTATAAATATTTTAGCAGTGTTGGGTTCACTTACTAATCTGTTTTATTTCCGCTCGTTAATTTTTGTTGCTTGTAGAAGTCAAGTCTACCACTAAATCCTCTGGTGACCTTTTTCCAAAGTAGGATGATGACGCTTTGCCCTATCTTATTTAGAGCCCACCAAGGCAAACATGTGATCGCGAAGCACGCCCCGGTTGACGTCCCAAAGCGCCTTTTTCCTTCATTCTTCACCAATCACATGAAGGCAAAGTGCTCTTGATAAAACATCACGAGGCCTCTTTGGATGCATCACGAGAATGTACAATTTGGTTCCGCGACTAGCAATAGTCTCGAAATTATCATTGTGGGCGTGGTGTGGCAGTCTTTGGATCACATTTTCTTCTAAATCTTGCACAAAATGACATTATATGACCACTAATTAGACGATTGGATCCTACTAAGATTGATTTTCCCTTTCCCTACATAGGTACAAACACAAAGGCCAAGGACAAAAACCAATTATTTCGTTGTTTAAGTAATTGGGACTTTGATACAAATTATCGATGCTAACTGGATCGACTTGGCTTTGTCTTTATACATTTTGGTTGGGTCTGATCATTCGATGGTGTCGTGATCGTGAAGATAAAAAAAGGCAAGTTATAAGTTTAAGACAAGGAAAAAGACATCCCAAGTACCATAACTTTTCAATAAAACAATTGAATGCCATAAATTGAAAAACATTGACCATAAGTGCCAGAAATTTTACATGGTGTGGCATTTGTGGTAAACATTTGTTAAAAGTGATAGCACTTAAGTGATCTATTCAAAAGTCATAGCACTCAAGTAAACATTTTTGCTAAAAGTCATAAACTTTTCAATTCTACCAATTGAGTAATAAATATTTTCATTTTTTGCTAATTGAGTATATCTAACTAATTTTGATCAAAAAGTACATGGCACGGTTGGTATTGACATCGACAATTTTTAATGATATTTAATATTATTTTCAATTATTTTTATTAATTTTTCATTTTCTTTGTTCCTCCCCTCCCTTCTTCCTCCTCTAACTAGTCGCTTGGCCTCAATGACTGGCCATAGCTGAGGGCTAGCAAGCCACCTTTGGTGAAGCTTGCCACTCCTAGCGAGGTTGGCCTCAAGGAACAAGTGGGGCTGGCAAGGTTAGCCTCATCAGTGGCTAGGGGAGGTTAACCTTGCTGACCTTCACCTTTGGGGATCCCAAGGCAAGTGACTGGTTAGAGGAGGAAGAAGGGAAGAAAAAAAGTCTGAAGCAAGGAAAATTTTAATAATTCAAAAAATAAAATATTGTTAAAATTTGTCAACATTATTGTTGAGTGTGCCATATAGAACGGTTGGTGTCCACATCAGCAATTTATAACTAACATTGGTTAGATGAACTTAACCGATAAAATGTGAAAAAGGTTTATGACTCAATTGACAAAATTAAAAAATTTATAATTGAATTAATAAAAGCGTAATAAATTTGGACTGTTAGAATAATTTTCCTAATTCAAAAGTTACAGAATTCAAGTGAGCGCAATATGGAAATTATTACATTTGTGGTGTTCTTATCATGTTCAAGACCTAAACAAGGTTAACTATCAGGATTGTGGGATTGTAATAGTTGTAGAAGTTCCTCGGAAAAGCGACTCGTGGCAAGCAAATTCAATCGTGCAATCCTAGAACCCCAACGAAAGCAACTTATGGTCAATTGACCCCATTTGAGATGACAGGATCGAGATCATTATGCAAAGCACATTCGACGTTCCGTGCGCGAGCCGAATGGAAGGCCCGTGACTAAAATTCTCTTGTGGTACACCTCACGGGAGCACCAAGAGAACCCCGTTTCCGGATTGAACACTTCTCGGTTTCGCCCACCAAATACCAGATTGGCCAATCCGAACAGTTGCTTCTTTTTGCCAAACTATTCACACGTGGAGGAATTGTCGCCAAGTGGGTTCGAAGGAGGGACCAATATGGGTAGTGGAATTCGACATGGCTTTCGCTAGTAGCCGCCAAATGACACCACCTAAAGCGAACCCACCAATATTTCTCGAGTCGAAACGAGATATTGATGGGGAAATGGGTCGACTTGGGTGATTAAGACTTGGGTGATTAATTCTCTCTCCCGTGGTGCACCAGTATCCGCCGAATTTACGGATGTAACTTGATCGTACACGGTCCAATCGGCTGTTGTACCGATAGATAAGTATGGCAAATCCTCAAATTGTCGGGACACATTTTAGAACTTCGTGAATGTGTGTAATAGAGCAGAGACCATAACCGATGATAAAGGTGTGTTGATTACACTGGCTCTGCACAGATGGAGATACTTGTAGGTCGTATCTTGACAATAAACTGTATACGTATTATTGTCACAATCTTTTCAGCTAGAACTTACTTTTTCCATATTGACCGTGTTGCGGCTAAAGAATCGTGCAATCTATTCTGATGGTGAGATAAATGGAAAAGTAAACTAGAAACAGAAACACGACATAATGATGTATCTGTTTTGTTCCAAAGACGGTATTTATCTACGAGAAGAACAGCGGAATTTGGAAAAATGAAGATTACAATCTCAAATAAAAAAAAAACTCTTGTACCTAAACCTAGAAATAGCACGAGACGTGAGGAATCTGTGCTTGAAGGGCACTGGCCTGAGCGGGCCAAATTATACCCGTAAAAAAGTCCGCGGGCCACCTTGGTTTTTTCTTATTTTTTTTGGGCGGGGGGTGGGGACGGTGTGGGAGTAAGAGACGTCCGCCCTTTTTGTATAATTTCAAAATTAATTTGATTTTTTTCTACTTATTTATATATGGATTTGAGATAAAATTAATAAAGATATGAAAAAATTTAAGAATAACCTCTTCTCCTGACAAGCCTTGCCTTTGTGGGGGATACAAGCTTCCAAGTTCTCTATATAAGCAATGTGGGGCAATTGTTTTCCATGTATTCCATCTTCACATTCTCCCGCATCGACTATTTGATGAAACTTATGCTTGTTTGACTCTACACATCAGTTCACTCTTTTCAAGGGTCCCACCCGTGAGGTCATTTATCGTTTTATATATTCCACATTATAGTACTAATAACAATACCACATTTTTTCCCTATAGCATAAGACAGTGTTCTGCGAGCCCTATCACTTCGAAAGAAATCACTGAAGCCCCCGCCACACCTTTACATGTTAGTGGCGGGACAATCTTTGGCCTATGGGGATCCTCGTCGGTCCCCCACCTCCTGCCCAATTCTACCCAACTCTTGGATTACATCTAATCGATTCTCACCAAGTATTTCATTTAAGGGTGAGTGTTTCCAGGTTTCATATAAATTCCATTTGAAACCTACAAACTACCCATTAGAATGAGTTCTTCATTTTTTGAAACCTAGAACCTACTTTGCATTAACTTTTAGATCAGATCCAGGTTAAAAAATACTATTAATTGAACAATTATAGTTAATTATCATCTTTAATTACTACCACTTACTACTATAATTCATTGATCATAACTTATATTTAAACACACTAAAAGTATAAAACATTAACAAAGTAAAAGACTCAATCATAAAATAGAAACTCAAACTAGTAGTTTCAAATTATAGACTCATTATCGAATGCCATGGAATAACATAGGATCACATGAAGACATAGACCAAGAAAAACACAAAAACTTGCTCTAGATTCTAGGTTTTAAGTTCCAAATTTCACCAATCTAGAATTTAGAACTTACTCGTTGAAATAAGTTTTCTAATTTTCGAAAATCGGAACCTACTCTACATACCTTAAAACCTTGAAACTGCATAGATTCCCACTAGTTCGATTCTCAAAGTTCAAGTTCTACTCCGGAACTATGTTTACCCCTAATTTTGTTCAATCTTTCAATTGTTTTCCTCTCAAAACCTTAGAGAGAAAATCCTAGATACACCCTCAAGAGATTTTAAATGTGTAATACATTGAAAATAGGTTTGCATTGTATTTTAGAGCATAAATTTGGGAAAAACATGATGCCACCCACCCAAGTTAACAGGCGCCGAGAACATGCAAACTTGGTCTGACATTTCCAGCTAGGATGACAATTTTACATATCATTCGATAGTTGTAACACGCCCCAATGGGCATGGATAAAATCCATAAACAATGAGTCTTAAGGCGGGATGAGGCAAATTTCTTGCATTGCATGTGGGTGTCATTAGCCGAGACCCATGAACCTACCTTACCCCTATTTCTAGATTTAAGTTAGTTTCTTTACATGAGTTGCATTCATTTTTCAAGGTGAGCACCAGTCTAGGGTAAATCCTAGAATCGGCCCATACCGACGCTACTCGGTAAGTTCTAGTCCGGATATGGGGTCTACAGAGTAGGTTCTGAGTTCTAAAAATTTAGAATCTATTCTAACAAAGTAGGTTCTAGATTTCAAGATTGAAACTTGATAAAACTAGTACGAACACTTAGAAATGAGTGAATAGGTATTTAAAAAAAAATTAACAAATAGCTGCAAAATAAAATAAGTTACGAACAAATTCTGAATAAGGATCAAAGTTTGATAAACGAGCCACTAAACTTTTGGTAGATGTTCAGAATCTATTATGTAATGGAATAAATTTCCAAAATAATCTGTAAGTGTGCAACGGACTTAAATAATGAGAGTTAAGGAAGAGAATGTTGTACACAAAATTTATAGTAGTTTGACTTATATCAAGCCTACATCCACTCTCCTACGTTGACATCCTATTGATTGGATTCCACTACATAATCAACAAGAGATTACAACTTTGAGTGCAAACACTCAGTGATAAATCGCACTATCTCACTAATTCACTCTTTTGATATTTCTCTCATGATCACAAATGTTTAAGCTCACGAAAGATAAGTGTATGATTGAAGTTCGCTCAGATTTGGAATTCTAGATTCTACACTTTGTCTGTCACTTGCTCCTTGGTTCTTGGTCTCCTTAAATACTCCTCCACTTCCAAATTAGCCGTTAGACATTTTATGGAGGAGTGTTTTCCAATCTACCCATTGGATAGATCTGTATAAAAACGATTAGGTAAAATTGAGTGACATAAGTAGAATCCCTAATTCATTTTAATCGCCCATACAAACAGAATTTTAGTTTCTATAAGTAGAGCTTGTTTGTTTAGAAAATTCATATCTTCAAGATCCAATTGTCAATCAATTAGATTTAGTCCATCAAATCTATCTTGGTATGAGATCTAAACTAGATTACTAGCCGTTATACGTTTTGGGCTTGTGTCGCGTTCTGTTAAGTTGTTTCGTTATGAACTTATTTCGTTTTGAATATGCTACATTCTGAACCTGCTTTGTTCTAAACTTGTCACGTTCTGGATTATGTTTTGTACTTGTGTCATTCTGGACATATAATTTTATGGACACAACACATTCTAGATGTGTATCCCATTCTGTGTGCAAAGTATGAGTGTGTTCTATCTGAAAAGATTTTACAATCCAGACTTAAGTTTGAACATATTTATCCTTAAGAGTCTTGTTTCTGAACATATTTAACCTTAAGATCTAAACATGGTTTGAATATATTTATCCAGTCTTTTGATTTTTTTATGTATAATTTTTGATAATATCATTTACATATTCTATCATATGCATAATCTGTTACTAAATTATTAAACACGTTAGTAGCATTTGATTTATTTTGTTGTCTTCAAAACATCAAGAGGGAATTCCCTAACAATCTCTTCCTTTTTGATGATGACAAAATAATTTCTGAATATGCAAATGTGTAAACATACTTTTAAGGATATTAATAAATCAAGGCAATCTTAGAAAATGTAATTCAAATCAAAAGATAACAAATAGATTGAACATAACAATATATGGAAATATAATTGCAAGATAATTGTGAATTAAAAATATCAACACATATGCATATTTATATTCTCTTCCCTCTTTTTGTCATAATCAAAAAATGATAACAATGGAAAGGGTATCACATAGAGAATATAAAATTCAGCTCAAATTCACATAATATCTTCAAAATATATTTTATATGAAACACAATTTCCAGAAATCATTTTCTACAAAGTAAGTCAAATATCAAAGATATGTAATATAGCTTATGTTCATCATATATTTTAGCAAATATCTAATAAGAATTATGATGCATTATAAAATTGACTTACCATTTTTGCCCTAATAAAACAATAATGTAAATAACAAATTTGTTAAGGACAAAAGGTATGGGAAATAAAAGATGCATTGACTAGATTTTGTAGAATTTAACAAGTTTTAACACATTTACCTTTTCATTTCTTTCATAATAATCAAGATCATGATCAATTCAAAAGGTTTTCCCATATTTGATCAATGCTCCTCCTAAATTTGTTGCCTTTTTGAGGTGATCATGATTCTCCCCCTTTCTTTTGGATTCACTTTCTCTCCTGTCATCATGACAATATTTGTGAGTGGCACTTGTTGCAACTTGTCCACATTAAACAAAACGGCATTCCTTTATTTCCTTCATAACAACAACATCCGTAACGATCATTTAATTTTTGAAATTCGAGGTAGATTTTTATTTTTTTCAATAAGACTAGTCTCAAATTCAATCTGCATAGACTCAACAAACTTTTTGCACAAATTCACTATTATAAGATCCACATAATATATGATGCACTTTCTTCAAATAAATAAATTGAATAGTATATATAAGATTATCAAATATTTAAATTAAGAGTTACTCAACCTTTCGTATGACACATTAGTGACTTGCTCAATAATTTGCAAGAACTTTGTGCAAGAAGGAGAATTTTTTAAGCCTCCAAAATATAGTACAAAATCTCCATAATTTTTTAATCAAGCTTTTCAAATTTGTTCTTTTGCTACTTGCAAATTCTTATATAACAGATAACAATCTTTGCAAAAATATCATATACTACCTTCCTCCAATTTGCAGATCAAACTTGCTAAATATAAGATATCTTCTAAGAATATAGCAAGAATATCAAAGAACATGTAATAATATCTTTCACGATTAAAGGGATTTTCTTGAGTATAAATTTCAAAAGCATATTATTGATGCATTTCGTAAAAGGAAAGCGGATATTTCTATCATGTGCCAAATCAAGTAATAAAAAAAATTGCAATGCCTTATATTTATGACAAGCTATATTTGCAATATAAATGAAAAGCAATCATCCAAAATCATAATAAATGCATGAAAAAAACTTACAAAACGGGATGATAAAAAAAAATTATTCTCTTACTCAAGATATATGTTTGAAATATACCATTGATTTAAAGATGATCATTGCCAATCTTTGCATGAGATACTTTTTTGATTGCACCATAATTTGTGTAGATTTACAATTATTCTTCCTTCATAGAGTTTCTTGCAATAAACTTATTTCCTTTTTGGTATCCTTGTATTTGGATTCTTCCTTGACATTAGAGCAAAATATGAAATCTCCATTGAAAACTCAATAGAGTATTTAGGGAAATATATTGCATAATAATATTTCGTAAAAAGAAAAAATTCTCACTAAGCAAAGCATCATAAGATCAAAGAGAATAATATGCTTAAGCATTTAGCCAATCAACCAAATTATTTGAAGGCAAGATATTGATCAATTATATTTATACAATCTCATTACTTATAAAATGCATCAAACATTTACTACAAAATCAACACAATTAATTTGGAATTATATCACATGTCGCATAAAGTCTAAGCTGAGCAAATCATTTCATGGAGATATAAAGTATCAAGTACAAAGATAATCTAAAGAAAAATTTACCCGAAACAAATTGGGAATTTAAAAAATATGCCTTTCATACCAAATTAACTTTCTTCTTTTCCTTTATTCCTTGCAAACTTTCTTTGGTACCCAAATCTGCTTGAGTCCATGAGAGTTAATAGAATATGCTATTTTTATTAAGTCTCTTAATTGGTCTCCAGACTTTAGGACATGCATTCTCAAAGTATTTTGGATCTCCACAGTTGGAGCACTTGAGAGCACTTCGGCCAATAGGTATTACAAAGACCTTTTGAAAATGTTGTTTATAATTAAGTCTATGAGGTTTTTGTTTAAGTCTCTCATTGACCTTAAGAAAGTCTATCGAAGAATCACTTTCCTTATTGAAACCAACTCCCAACTTAGACACCCGGACCCCTGAAGTGCCGAAAGTTGACACAAATGGACACTTAAGTAACAAAATTGGAGCAAAATTGATTACTTAAGTGCCACCAGTGAGAAAATCCGGCCAAAACACTGGCGTGGCAATGTTTCGGCAAGCTATGTGCAAAAGGACGCCGTTTTGTATGCTAATGTGGCTAAACAATGTCAAAACAAAGCATCATTTTAGTATAATTCAAATTTTAATATAATAATTAATATAATTTAATTTTAAAATAATTAATTAATTAATTAAAAAGGAGGGGGAAGGAGGAGGAGGGAGGCAGCTGGCGGCTAAGGGCTCAGCCCTCGCCACCGCCTCCCCTTCATTAGCGAGGAGGTGGGGGAGTGTTGGCCAGGGCCGCCAAGCCCAGGTCGGGGGCTACTGACCCCAATCGACCAACGGCGAGGGCCTGCATGCCTTCGCCCCAAATCTAGGCAAGGATCGCGACCCTCAACCAAATCCGGTTAGGGTCGCCACCTTCTTGGGGGGGTCGCCCCAACGGGCAACGGCCCCTCAGCCGGTGGCAGCCCTTAGGTCGACCGAGCGAGGGTTGCGACCCTCACCCAAATCTGGAGTAAGGGCACCAGGCCCTCGACGCCGGTCGGTTGGGGCCACCGGCCCTTGGCTAGGGCTTGGTGGCCCCAGCCAACCCTCCCCCACCTTTCGACGATGGCGAGGAGGCGGCAGCGACAAGGGCTCAGCCCACAATCGCTAGCTGCCTTCCTCCTCCTCCTCCTCCTCCTTTTTTTTTTTTTTTTTTCTTTTTAAATATAAACTATTATTATTATTATTATTATTATTAATTATTATTATTATATTAAATTTTAAATTATGTCAAAATGATTTTACCCAAAAAAAAAAGTTTATGCCAAAATAATGTCGTTTTTGTGTGTGTTTTACTGATTTGGCATTCCGGTGAGCCACATTAGCAAGGAATGTGGCACTCGAGTGTCCCATTTTTCATAAAAAGTGGCACTTAAGTGTTATTTTTGTAAGTTTTAGCACTTAAGTGTCCCTTTGTGCCAACTTTTGGTACTTGAAGCATTCTTTTGCCCTCGACTTGTTATAGTAAAGTACTTGTATGAAAAGAACATGTTCTAATGTTTTTGAACCCTTTAAAGAATCATTTTCTTTGACAAGTAAATATCGACTTTCTTTAGTTTGTAGAAAAATTTGTTTCAAAATTTGAAAATGTCCTTTGAGAGTCCTTGCATAAGTTTGTTGACCTTCATTGAGGCAGAAATTGGTTGACTTTAATGCACTAGATCATTTGCAATTTTTGTAAAACTACTAAATATATCTCCAATAGATTCACCAGGCTCTATCTTAAAGGATTCATATTAGCTAGGCAATATGTTCACTTTTGTCTCATTTATGCAATCTATTTCTTCATAAGTGACATGAAGTCTATCACAAACTTCTTTAGCTATTTCATATGAAGAGACCTATTATACCTAGTTGGAGACAATGTGTAATATAAAGAATAAATGACTTTTGCATCAAAAGCTTCTCTTTGGATATCTCCATTTGAGACAGAGAAGCAAGGGTTCGGTTTCTCTATCTTTGCCATTCTTTTTTTTTATGTAGATGTGATAGTAGAATTGATTCATTTGTCCACAACATCTCATCCCAAGGGATCTCTAGATTTTAGGAATGCCTTTATTTTGTTATTCTAAACATTGTATTCATTTCCATCGAAATATAATAGCCTGGTGTTGCTTCACCCTTCAACAAGCCCTAGTGCCAAGATATTAGCCATAGAAAATTTTTAGCTCAAAAGTAAAAACACTTCAATAAAATGAGTACTTGGCTCTAATACTAATTGATAAAGCTAGTACAAAGACGGTAAATAGGTGTTTAAAAGAAATATTGACAAATAAATGCAGAATAAAATAAATTGGTAGATATTCAGAATCTGTTATATGATGAAATAGATTAGTAAAATAACTTGTAAGTGTGCAACATACTTAAATAAAGAGAGTTAAGAGAAGAGAATATTGCATGTGAAATTTATAGTGGTTTGACTTACATCAGGCCTACATTCACTCTCCCACGTTGATAGCCTACTAGCTAGATTCCATTATATAATCAACAAGAGAATACAACTTTGAATGCAAATACTTAGTGGTAGATCACACTATCTCAATAAGTCACTCTTTTAATAGTTCTCTTACGATCACAAACATTTAAGCTTACGAAAGACAAGGGAATAATCGAACTTTTCTTAGATTTTGGAATTTTAGATTATACGCTTTGTCTCTTACTTGCTCATTGGTCCTTGATCTCCTTAAATACTCTCTTACTTCCAAACTAGCCGTTGGATAGTATATAAAAGATCGTATTCCAATCTACCCATTGGACATATTTATATCAAAAGGATTAGATAGTTGTCAAGTGACAAAAGCAAAATCCTCAATTGATTATGATTGTCTATACAAAAAGAGTTTCCATAAGTAGAGTTTCTTCATTTAAAAAGTTCTTATCTTCAGGATCTAATTGTCAATCAATTAGATTGGGTCAATCAAATTTATCTTGGTATGGAATCCAAATCAAATCACTAACCATTATACGTTTTGGGCTTATGTCATGTTTTGTTAAGTTGTCTCGTTTTGAAATTCCTTTGTTTTGAATCTGCTAGGCTCTAAACTTGCTTCACTTTGAACTTGTCACGTTCTGGATCAAGTTTTGTACTTATGTCTTTTGGACATAATCATGTTTTGGACCCATTACATTTTAGATCTTATCACATTCTAGACTTGTGTCCCATTCTGTATGTAAAGTCTAAGTGTGTTCCATCTGAAGAGACTTTATAAATTGGACTTAAGTTTGAACATATTCATCCTTAGAGTCTACTTCTAAATATATTTAGCCTTAAGGTCTAAACACAATCTGAATATATTTATCCAATCTTTCTACTCTTTCATGTATAATCTTTGATAATATCATTTACAAATTCTATCATCTACATAATTTGCTACTCGATTATTAAACACATTAGTAGCTTTTGATTTATTGTGTCATTTTCAAAACATCATAAGGGATTTCTGTAACAAAACCCACCCATCCTATAAGCACTCACCCTATTAAGTGAATAGCAGTCCTAACAGGATAGGTTTCAACTTCTAATAGAGTTTGATATGTTTCCAACTTGATGAATGTCGGCACATCAACAAACTTTTCTAGGACATGCATTGTTTGATCTCCACCTCCTTCAAAGAATTTGATTCTTTCAAACTATCAACTACTCTTGACACTTCACAATAACTTAGTTGAAGATGTGGTCATTTTTTCATCTCTAATGGATTGTAACTTTTGGTAGATAGGAATTTCTATCTTTACTTTAATTGTCATTTTACTTGACTAAGGGAAGAGTTGGACACTTCCCATTTGCTTTTATATTTTTGTTTGTTTTGTACCACACTTCTCATAGTTTTTTTACTCTTCTATTTTGCTATAACTACTATTTGTCTTGATTGTAAACTATATGATGTTTTATAAAAGTTTTTCCTTTCAAGAAATAAGATAAAGTTAGAACCAAAAAAAGAAAAAAAGAAAAAAGAAAAAGGAATCAGGCAGTTCTTGATTAGACTATGGAACTAGATCGGACTAATGGAATTGGTTCCAAGGTTTATAAGGTAGGTTCCAAATTCCAAAAATTGAAATTCGATCTTGACAGGGTAGGTTTTAAGTTTTTGTTTAGAACCTACCAATCTTGAAACCATTCACCCCTAATTATTTTAGTAATATAAAATGTCTCATTAACTACATTAATTCTAATGGCTAACATCATTACTTTAATTAAGTTATTCCCTTTTTTTTCCCATAAATTAGTCATATAATTTTTCTCAACTAATCTTCATGTTCATAGATCAAAGAATTTCAAATTCATACTCTTTTTTTGTCCAAATATTTTGCAATGAAAAGGATCGCTGGCTAGTACCTCATGAACCGACCAAAAAATAAAGACTAGAAACTTGACAAGAGCGCTTTCTAGAGAGATTTCTTCTGCTCCAAAATTAGAAACTAGTGAGAGTCCTCGTTTATTGAAGAGAGAATGCTCTAGGAACGAATGCTTATTCACAAAAGAAGAAATGGGGAGCTGTTAATAGAACATGATATGCGCATTATCTCAAGACATGGCTGCCTTGACTCCGGGGCATGGTCCTATAACTTTCACGTTCATAGACTGATGTGGCGCTGGAACAATCATGTTGAGGAGCGCAGGAATGCTCAAGTTGAGGCTTTCCAGCGAGCTCAATATTGATAGATTGAATTGCAAAGTCACTTACCAGAAGTTTTGGCCTGTATCGGGGTCTAAGACTCGGGTCTATAAGCCGAACGTTGTTTCAGTGGCTCAAACTTTTAAAAATCATCATTCACAATAACCTAGAGATCTGGAAATTTTTGTTTCATTTGCGAAACATTTAAGTATGGTTTTGGGTTTCGATGCCTTTTTTTTGGATATTGAAAAATTCGACTGAAAATTGACCGGCAATAACTTCCTCATCTCACATTTGATCGAGCTGATTCTTGTTTGCGTTGGACTCCCTGCGATCTCTACTTTCATGATGTGCAATTGAAATACGTGAATTGCAAACTTCCGGACATTGCAAAAAACGAGTGATCGACCTCGAAGTGTCTAAAACTGACTATTGATTTGAGTGGTAATGTGAATGCCAAAGGACTCATTTTGACGAGCAGCACTCAAGTTACATGTCTAAAGGTGATTTGTGCCTTGTGTATCAACGGTGAAACCCTGTCTAATTTCCTATCAACCTAGGTCAAACTTATGATTGGTTGAAAATGAGGGCCAAATTTGAGGTGTTAAAAGAAAATATTTTCTAGAGATTATTAATGCACACATTAAATCATGTTTGTAAATATTTACAAACTTAAAATTTTTGTGGTGGCAAGGCTAGTGGGGCAGGGAAATCTGCATACTTACTAGGGTTGTGGATAGGGCACACAGATATGAACCCTATGGGGCATGAGGCGAGGACGGGGTATCTTTAATAATAGTGAAGCGGTGACGCCCCATTGATGTATTTATCTTTTGTGGTGCTTTACCAAGCTTATGGCAAGGTGTGGCAGGCGCTCGCCAGGTCGGATTGGCCAACATATTGGCCTTTGTTGGTCGACTTATCCCTACATTGTATCAAACTCTCTACTGCTTATAGCAGTCGGTAGTCCAGACGTCCAGCCCTGTTCCTCCCGTACACGAACGCTTCAGAAACCGTCTTTAGATGCATCCTTGACTTCAGGTTATGATCCTTGCTCGAGCTTTTGGCCCAAATTCGAGACATATCCAATAATCGATGATGACATGTTAGTTCATGTACACCAATTTTCATTATTGTGTTGATCGAATTCTATTTCTAATGTTGTCATTATTTCTACAAATAGAGGTAGCTTTTCTCTTTTTTGGAAATATTACCCAACCAGTCCTAAATTTATTTTATAGATATCAATGCAGTCCTAAACTTTTCAATTGCATCAATTTAATCTAAACCTTTGTGTCAAAATTCTAATATAATCTTTTTGATCAATTTTCATCCAAAATCATTGACATGACAATCCAATCATGCCAACCGACTAATGTGGCATACTACTAGATAAAAAATTTCCAGCGATAATCGATCGGAAAGAGTACATTGGGATTTTGTATATAAGTTTATGTATGTTGATCCCTATCCAATGCTATACAAGGTAGTCCCACATTGCTTGGGAGAAGCCCTCTTATCTGCTTTATAATGGCTGCAGCTCCGTCACCTTACAAGATGTCTATTGAGTTAAGTTCCCCTAGAGTGGTATCAAAGTTAGGTTAAGGTGGGATTTAGGTGTATGCCAATCCTTGTTCCCTACTATGTAAGGTAGTCCTAGACTTGCTTTATAATCTTTTGAGGTTGAGTTCCCTAGAAAATTGACAAATTGAAAAGTTCAAGATTGGCACAAGACCTTTTTTGAGGTTGAGTCCCCCAGAAAATTGACAAGTTAAAGATTGAACTAGTATCTGTACAATAAGTTTTATAATTGATTGTGTAATTTTTCCATTTCTTTTTCTTTGCAAAGCGTATATAAATGTAGTGAATAGAAAATATGGGCAACTATAGGTCTTGGGGGCTCGAGGCATTGACTTCTTCAGAGAGCAACGAGGTCGGCTGCTCACGGATCAACTCCAATGCTGCCATCGTGCGTTATCATCAGAAATTTGGCACAGAAAACCTAAACCCTGGTATAAGACAAGGATCTACATTACTCTTTTGGGGTCCAGCGACAAGCGTCAGCGTTGAAACTCACGTTTTCTTTCTTTTGAATGCTCGCAATGTTCGAAACGGGAAGAGTGTGCCTTCTCTTGCAAAAGCGAAATTTCCTTTTGGTTCTTTTTTTAGGTCAACCGGAACGTTTACTTCAACCATCGAAAAGTTTGACTCTTCATGGTCCATTCCGATGAGCTAGATTTTAGAGCCTTATTAAATGCCTCGTGGTGCTCTTTCAGTTATTGATCCCGCAAGCGAAAAGCAACGCTTGTCGAAGCCATCACAAGACTTTGTTTAATGCACAAGTGCCATGTCGCCAAGAAAAGATGGCTCTTCCTGGGAATTTGTAGGCCCGGGATCGATATACATCCAAACTAGAAATGGCCGAAAATAGATTTATAAGAGAAGGGGGTCTTGCACTGATATAGGTCGTGTTAGGTACCCTATGGTGGGGAAGGATAGTGGAGTGCTAACCAATTAGGACCGGTCTAGATTTCCGGCACTTTCCTCATGCTCACGGCAGCCATCTATGTGTCACACTTTTCGGGTCAAATGGTGTCCAAATTGCATGAGGACAATGCATCGTACATTCATATGTAATAGTCACGACTTTACGTAAGGCAATAACTTTGAAAAGGTATAAGATTCAAATCCCGATGTATAGATATGTTCCATGTAATTATGTCCATTTGGGTCTCAAAGACATATGTTCTAGTAGTCAAATAGAAAGGCGTATAATTATAAATGCACTTGCGTTTTCACTAATTCATATTCTCAAAATTAGAATGTTCGACATCAAATGTATTATGAACAAGCATCTCACGATGGTTTTTTTAAACAAAACCCTAGTGTTTATAGTTAAATGCACTGACAAGGGAAATGGGTATGCTTAAAAAAAAGCTCGAGTCATCGATACACACATGTCAATCATCTAACACCATAAATTCAAAAGATCTTTTATTTTTGTGCTTTTAATTTCACCTTTGTCTCCAAATGGAAGTGAAGGATCATAAAATTATTGTGCTGTGTTGAATGATTGGTGACAGCCCAGTGAGGTTAGGGGGGACATCACTGTTCTGTTGCATGTGCTCTCCCTGCTCCCTCTCTTTTATTCATTTTGCTCTCTAATTCTCTTGCTCCATGCTTCTCTCTCCCCCTCTCTCTGTAGAAGAAAGTTTCATACACAGCAACAGACTCAGCAACAGTTTCCATCTCTCTCTCTCTCTCTCTCTCTCTCTCTCTCTCTCTCTCTCTCTCTCTCTCCATATGTCTTTCTCTGTTTCTTTACCTCCACAAACACCAAAACCTGTTCCAGATCCTCCTCCTCCTTCTCCTCCTCCTCCTTCTTCTCATGGCTTCAGTTATTTGCTCTCCTGAGGCGGTTCCTGCGCGCCAAAACGGCCCGGAAGCGGCCGAAGCAATCCAGCCTTGCCAGCCGCTCAGCGAGTCGTCGTGGAATCGATGACAAAGGCCATGTTGATCGCACAGGGACCACTGTGACTGAAGACGGTTCGGCCACGTTGCAGAGAACAGTGAAGAGAGTCCACTTCGGGAGCATGGAGGAGCGGCGGGCCGCGGCGGCGGAGATCGAGAGGTTGGCGAGGGAGGACACGAGGGCGAAGAAGCTGATGGCAGAGCTCGGGGTCGTACGGTCTCTGGTGGCCATGGTTGGAGTCAACGGAGATTGTGCGCAACGAGGAGCGATTCGAGCTCTGATTGAGCTTGCTAATGGAAATCACATGTAAGTATTTTCGCTTATCATATGCATATTTTTCTTTTTTCCCCTTTTTATTAATTTATTTTTATTAAAAAATTTTCTTGAGCAATAAAATAAAGATAAACAAGTAATAACGAAAATCAGAATAAACCAAATTCTACAAATGTTGCCCGACTTTTTTGTTGCGATAAAGTCATTATTTGACGCATGAGATTTTGTGCAATATTTTTTGTCAATAAATGCTTTATAAATTTTTGCTGCTCTTTTTTTTTTTTTTTCTTTCTGTTTTTTTAGATGACATTAGAGTGGCGATGGAAATTTGTGGTAATAATCATTTATGGACGAATGAGCGAGGTGATAGAATATCGTATAGGTTCGTTCTACTAATGATGGGTAAATGGACTCGCTCACGTGTAAGATGGGTCCAATGTAAAGTCTCCGCACGAGTGATTAGCTTGGACTATCAAACTTCAGTTTACAAATATATCTACTTAAGTTTTAGTACATAATACCTCGATCCGTTTCATGCAACCTAAGTTTTCAAAATGAGTATTCCAAATAATCACACGAAGTGGCGATTATTTTTTGGCGAGTACTAACTTTTGAATCGCCTAAAACAGCCTTTTCCAATCAATGTGCGTTTTAAGATGTCAATAAATAATAATGCAAAAAAAAAAAGATGGAGGCATATTCTTTTTATTAGGGCCACTAATGAAAGAAAGTTCTGTTATGGCATGATCTCATATCTCACTCAACAACTATGGTTAGGCACTAATTTCAGAGGGGCAACAGGCTTGCTGAGTGTGGTTGATCTAACTCCTAATATTACTTAAAAAAATCTGGATCATTAGTTGGAATCCATATAAAAATTAACTGCTAATCAGGCTATATCATAAGAAAACTACATCCATAATCCTTATAATATGAGCAATTTTTTTCTTGATTTGCTTCCTTAATTTAGGGAAAATGAAAATTTTGTAGCCTAAACACTGAAATGATTGGGGGTTTGAATGGAGCCACATCGGAACCGTCACTCTTTTGACTTTAGAGATTGAATTATGATGTCGATTTCACGTGGTGGTCGTTGGTTTTCTCAGGATAGGGTCCCCGAATTTGGACTTTTGAGCCCATGTATACATCACCTAATTGCCTATTTGCCCAATTGATTTAGGAAATATTATCGAAAATCTTAGGTTACGAGATAAAGAAGACACAGCAAAGTAAGTCCGAGTCAGGTCGGTGGCGAATTTTAAATTTTCGAGGGATTTGCCCTTCGATTGAAAAGGCCGCAGGATCCGCCGACCCGCCACTAACGTGGTTCGCTAGGTTTTGCGAGGGCAGGTATAACAGAAGGTGTACGATGGTGGATTAAAAAATTAGAGACATAATGTCTAAGAAAGATATAAAATATTGCTCTTCAGATTCAGTGCAAATTGTCTCAGATCCCACAAATTTGCATTTGCATTTGGTCTTTGCCACCATTGAAAATTCCCATGTGTTGACCTAATGCCCTGCCTAGATCTCAACAAAGAGATTCTCTTTGACTTTGCAGGCATTTTTTTAGGTGAATTGTCTGCTTTTGGCCCACCTCTTGATGTTAAGATAGGAAACAAATCATCTCTAATTTGTAGACAAAGCCATGCTGAGTTTCATTTCACCAAACTGCCTTGAATGCATGTCGCAAGTGCATCATGTGGAAAAATCATACCAGATACCGAATCGAAAGTATAATACTCAAAAAGCAAAAGGGCGATTTACGGAAAGATGTTATAGATTCGTGTCTAGTGCTCGAATAAGAATATCTTTGAAATCACCTAGATTAGTTGCTTTCAAATATATTTTTGGAATATATGTATCGGAAGTCCTAAAATTTATTATGAAAATTCAATTGAATCTTAAAACTTTCCAAAAATGTAACGTAAACCTAAAACTTATTAAAATTGTCCAATTAAGTCATTCCATTTATAATAACCTATAAAAATTTTATGACTTAATCATATTTTCATGACAAATTTTAAGATTTTAATTACACTTTTTAAAAATTTTAATACTCGTTTTTCTTTTCACGATAAATTTTAAGATTCGATTTTACTTTTTTTAAAGTTACACTTTGATGAAGTTTTAAGACTTTTAGTGCATTTAACATATATATATATATATATATATTGATTTCCTTTGTGGTGGTGATCTATTCTTTTGGCAACTAGCCATATCTGATATGCCTTCTTGTCCAGGAACAAGGCTCTCATGGTGGAAGCAGGAATCTTTCAGACACTGCCAAGCGGCAAAGACGCAGTGGACGAACAGACAAGACACGAATTCGCGGAGCTGCTCCTGTCGCTGTCGTCCCTGAAGAGCGCCCACTTGCTGCCCCCTCTCGAGTCGTCCCGGATCATACCCTTCGCCTTGTCCGCTCTCGAATCGTCCGGGTCGAGGCACGAGACGAAAGAGTCGTGCTTGGGGGCCCTGCACAACCTGTCCGCGGCCCTGGAGAACGCCTCGAAGCTGGCCTCGAACGGGGTGGCGGAAGCGCTCCTGACGGCGGCATCGGCATCGAAGGATCTGGCGGAGAAGGCCCTGGCCGGACTGGCCAACCTCGCTGTCACCGCCCCGGGGAAACGGGCCTTGGAAGATAGCCCGATGGTGCCGGAGAGCCTGATCGAGGTCCTCACGTGGGAAGACCAGCCCAGATGCCAGGAGACCTCGGCCCACATCCTGATGATCCTGGCTTACCAGAGCGCGGCCCAGCGGTCGAAGATGGCGAGGTCGGGGATCGTCCCGGTCCTCCTCGAGGTGGCCCTGCTAGGGAGCGCGCTGGCCCAGAAGCGGGCCCTGAAGATGCTCCAGTGGTTCAAGGACGAGCGGCAGACGAAGATGGGCCTGCACTCGGGGCCGCAGGTGGGGAGGGCCCCGATGGGCTCGCCGGTGCGTTACCGGGAGGCCCGGGAAGGCAGGAAGATGATGCAGGGGCTGGTGAAGGAGAGCCTCCACAAGAACATGGAGATGATCACAAGGAGAGCGAGTGGTGCCCCAGGCTCTCCCTCGGGGCTCAAGACCTTGGTCATTAGCACCAGCTCAAAGAGTTTGCCCGGATCTTTTGAATAAGCAAAGAAGCCCCAAAAAAAGAAAAGAAAAAGAGGAAAAAAAATACCATATGTTCAACATACATGATGATTTTGTCTTGTAGAGTGACTTCTATTTTCTTTCTCTTCTAAATTTTTTTCAGGAGTTGGGATGAAATTAATATCATGCAAAGCCTCTCTCTAATAAGTGGAGAACCACTTACAAAAAAGCTTGAGATTTGTGTGATAATTTCCAATTTCGAATTTGGGAGGGGCAATCATAAATACATCAAGGCATAAAACATTTCGAATGGACATGATCAATAATATCAAAATAACTTAATTGGAAAAATCTCGAATCAGTCTTACCTAGCCAAAAATAACACAGGTTGTAGATAAGTAACATGTCAGAGAAAAACTTATATCACCCGCTCTATTTCCATCGTTCAATAATACTAATTTTACTTAAAATTCATGTGATCTAAAGATTAAGACAAAACAAAATTGACACCGTCTTAAATGTATACAATCCCAACATCTCCGGTGGCGCCGGACCGACCTCAATGTCAGTAAGGGCGGACCCACGCCATGTAGGCAACGACAGATGCTGACGTGGCCGGTCGGGATTCCATCGCCGGATGACAAGTCAGCAAAGGCCTTTTTTTTTTTTTTTTTTTTTTTCTTTTTTTCTGGTGCCCCTTCCCCGAAGCAGCGGTTCATGTGCTCCCCGGGGGCATCTCCGGTGGGTGGTGGTGCGCGTCGTAAGCTCCACGCGAATATGGCGGATCGCTGCTGGGGTCCCTCGCTTTGCAACAGGAAGCCCCTTCTCCTCCACCATCATTTGGCCACCGCCCACTTCGCTCCTTCCTCTCCTCCCTCGTCCCCTTCGCCGTCGAGGTCTCTCGCGGTGTCCATGGCGTCTCGGTCTCCTCCCTCGCATCCCGCTTCCGGCCCCGAGCCCGACCCGGCCCGTCCTTCCCTGCTCGTGTTCTCGGGTATCGCTTCTCTTCTTTGGCCCCTCTGGGTCCGCGCATTGTCGAGGTTTCGTGCTCGGTCGGGGCTTGATGTTGTTGTTGTTGTTGTTGTTGCAGGTGGCACTGCGTTCAACGGCGTGGTCGAGGAGCTCAAGAGGTTGACCACCCGCGTCGCCCACGTCCTCCCCGTCTCCGACGACGGAGGCAGCACGGCTGAGATTGTTCGCGTCCTGGGTAACTCCCTGCTTCTCGAAATGATTGCGATCGGTTTCCGGGTTTGTCGCGTCGGCCTGCTGGGTCGCCGCTGTTCGATCTTTTGTGGGTTGTGGGATTAGAGGAGCTTTTCGCGGGGGAGAGGTTGGGGGACTTGGTGGGATGAAATTTGTGAGAGAATTGGAAAGAGAGGGAAGGCGGGATGAGACTGTTGCCAGGAAGATACAAATTGAGAGTCGCTCTGAAGGGGTACCAATGATTATCTGAAGTTAATTGTAGTCACGCGAACGAATATTGTAATTTTTCATGATATGAACTCGTAAAATACTTGTTCAAAGCTCAAGCTCAAGTGCCTAGTCAAGATGAATAATGTCCATTCAAGGCTCTTAGGCCTATTAGTGAGTCCACACGCTAAAGTGATGCTCTTTGTTGTTCACACACTAGTAAAGGCTTCGTCTTTCTGTCATCTTTCCAATGTCGGGACTTTGCTCTGAATGCTTTTAACATTTCAGATTACAAGAACGGAAATTTTGTCGGTGAATTTATGGAATGTGAGTTTATGTGGAAATGAATGTAGGTGGGCCAGCAGTTGGAGACATCAGGTCAAGGTGTTTGAGATTGTCGAATCAGAGCACTTTGGAGGCCCTTTCCGTCCGAAGATTACTGGGTCATCGCTTGCCACGTGATCCGAAGCTAGCCAAGTCAGAATGGTACTGCACATGTCTCAGCGGTGCTTCATGTTTATACTCATTATATTAGCTCCTGTAAGACTGCAGTTTGCAGAGTTTTGCATAAGAAAGCTGTGGGTTTTTATGTCAACTGTCTATCAACAATTTCATTGCGTAGTATAGATTGCTTTAGATGAATCTTTGGATCTTGTTAGGTCTTACTGCCTTGGGGTGGCTAGTGAGATTTATGAATCGGGGATTTTGGCAGGTATAATATTGTCGAAGGAGATCATTCCTTGTGGGATGGTGTTTCAAGACCCTATCGGGAAACGATTAGAGCTTTTCTAGTTTACTTTCAGAATGAGGTATGTTTACTCGGTGTAATTGTGACAATGTGTCAACCCTTGCTGCTTTTTTCTGTCAATTATGGACACCTACTACTCAAACTCTGAACTTTTAGTCTGTAAAAGTTAGTCATTTAACCAATATGTTCTAATAGTAGCTATGCAAATAGTTTTGTCTAAATTATGTCGACAAACTCAACCCTGATTATGGACTTTCTTGATGTTGTGAATATTGTGATCATTGTATAATGCTGCACTGTGCCACCTATATGTTTGTGATTCTGCTGACTGCTACCGTTTCTGTATATACCTGTCAGTGCATTTGTTTATTTGAATTTTAAGTGGCTTTTGATCTTCTTCAGCGGATGTATGGCTCAAAAGTGGTACATGTTTTGTTAATACAGATCCTTCGGCGTCCTAATGAATCATTTTGTTTTAGCAATGGCAGGTAACTGTTGAAATTGTCCCACTGTATATTGTGATTGCTGTTCGACTTTTTTTGATAATACTACAGTAGACCATATCTTTGATGAGTACTTTCTGGACATTATTGCTGATAAATTTTACAGATGTCTATAGGTATCTAGGTGAGATCACACGGAAGCTCTCTGTTTTGTGTGATGCATTGTGAGGTGAACAATGAACTTATATTTGCAGAGGTTTTTGTGCTTGAAAGACTGAAATACTTGTGCATAGCAGTTTTATCATGGAAAGCTTTGGTGACGAATTATTGTTGGCAGTTATATAGAAAAATCTGACTAAAAGAGTATCACTTCAGATAATGCCATGGGAAAATGAGCATTTGGGAGAAATATTTGAGCCACTGCTTATGTATCATTGAATTAACCCTTTTCCTGAACTTTTAAGATCAGTCTTCACTGTATTTGAATTGTGAGAGCAGTTTTAAGTCTGTCCAATTAATACCTCTTGAGTTGTTTGTCTTCACTGCCAGAGAAAATAGGTTTCTTACTTGACATGATATGAGGTTGATCTAATGTGGTAAATATAAAGCTGTTGCATTACTGACTATTCCTGCAGCATTGGGAATTTTTTCTTTGCAGGAGCTCGCATATTTTTTCAGTCTTTAGATGCTGCAATTTTCTTGTTTTCACGTGTCTCAGAGATTCCATCAGAAAGCTTGGTTCTCCCAGTGATTTCTACCAATGACAGGCTCACCCTGGGATGTGAATTATGGGTATCAGTTTCTATCTCAAAACTGAGATTCTCGACCTTTGCTTGGAAGTGATTTATTTACTCTTAATTACCTTTTGATATGGTTACATGTCCAAACTAATGTCATCTGATGGTCTTTATAAGTTATAAATATCCGTTATAAGATATTTGCTTTGAGGTACATTGGCATTAATTTCTTGTTCATTCAAGAGTCTGGACTTGATGCATGACCTGTTGCCAGATCCTAAGTTTAGACCTTCTTCTGGCATGCAGATGCTTATAGTCTAGAAAGAACTAGAGTTGATATTCTCACTGACATTTTTTTGTTGGCGTCATATCCTAGTTGGATAGCACGCTCCAGCAAACTTCCTAAGGGATTTCTAGTTTGAGATCATACCATCTTCTGCTGACTTTGTTGGAAATTGTCGTTGATGTTTTCTCTACAATTGCGAAGAAACCAACAATTTTCTGGGGACAAAGCTTGATTTTGTCTTCTTCTTCTTTCTTCTCACATCATGGTGAGTGCAACAACAACCCAAGGCTCATCCCACTAGGTGGAGCAGTTAAATGATTCCTTTTATGCCGTTGGGCTTGACTCTGTATGAACCATATGCAAGCTCTCAGTGCTTGTTATCTTTCCTTATTGTCTTCTTTCATGTCTTTTTACATCTTTCTTCGCTGCTTTTAACTTCATTCTCCATCTCTGGATGACATCTCCTCAATAAAGCATCCAAATGTCTTAGTTCAAGCATGACCACCAGCCCACCTTGAAATGCGTTCTTTTTCAGTCATATCAAGGACATGTAGGTTTCATTAAAAAACATGGGAACACAGGCTGCATCATTAAAATTCTTGCTTATCTTCTCAATATACTTATTTATTAACAGTTCTTTTTCTTTGATTTTAGTGACACAACAAGTTAATCACTTAATTGATCCCGCAATGATGAATTTTGTTGCTAGAGACCTTGCCATAAAGAAGCCAAGCATTTTTAGATGAGGAGATGGACTACAGATTACATTTACTTAGTAGTTATGCCAGTAATTCAAGTAAACATAGGGATGGTTAATGTGAATATTTCTTTACTTTATTTAGAAGTGAAGTTTGTGCGTATAATTCTTCTTTCCCCAAGGTTTACTTTCACCAACTGATTAGTGAGGTTCATCCATCCTTAAAGGAAGCAAAGTTTGATTATTGTGCCAGATGGTATCATGTTATACATTGATCTCTTTATCTTGCATGTAGGATGGTACTGTCATTCGTGGTCAGAATGAAATTTCTCATCCAACCACAGGGACAATGGAACCTGTCAAGAAGGTATGTATAAAAATTTAACTGTAGAAATATTCTATTACAATGATTTATTATTGCTAGTTTCATGTAACAACCAGTCAATTTATTATGCTGCTGTTTGCTTGTGCATAGGAATGCTCTTCATTCCCTGCGCTTCCTTCAAGAATAAAACGAGTATTTTACCTGTCAAGGGAAGGCACAAATTCTTTGCATGAGGTAAGGACAAGCAACATTATTTGTAGTTTCACATGAAATGAGATAGATGACACTTACATGCCATGTCATTATTGAATAGGTCTTCAAAACTAGGTCTTTTTACTAAGGTTGTGAAGCTTATAATCTCGAGTGCTTTTCTTTAAGTTTCATTACTCTCATTACTTGGTAATGGGTAATGGGAATTGAAGTTGGAAAGTACAAGATGACCATGTGATCTGAAACATTTAGATTTTATACTTGCCACCAGCAACTTTTGAATTTTCACTCTTTAATCCTGTTGAAACAAGGAAAAGGTGGAGCAAAGCAATCAAGAGAAATTTAATTAACATGCAAAATTTTTAAGGCATAGTTATAGCAATAAGAGCTCTTCTTTATCGTAATAAATGCCTTCTTCCTCCTCTTCAGATATTTCTGGTCTACTACAGAAATTTCATGTACTGCTTGCTTCTATCTAGGTTGCTGGACAATATGCATGATAATTATGTTTATCTTAAGTTTACAGTTTTGTGCTTCTAGCTCTGGCCTAAGTTGCACCAGCATTGACATACGACATGCGACAAGACATCCCGGCACATCGTTTCTAAAAAAAATAGAGAATTCCGACACGTTGGGACACGTGATATATTAAATGTATATTTTTATATATACATGATAAATTACCATTTTATGGTTTTTTTAATCAAATTAATTTGATTCAAATCATAAATAAATAATAAAAAAAAGGCTAGACAGACTGAATTTACATTAAAAACATTAATCCACCATTTATTTATTTCATTCATTGTTTCAATTTGACAAATTCAACTCCTCTCAAATAATCTGTAAAACTTGGAGGGAAAAAATAAGCAATCCACATTCTGGACTGCATGTCAGAGTATGTCAGAAGAGGAGACAAAAAATAAACTTGGGGGATGAATTTTGTATCATGGGAAGTGAGAGTCCAAAGAGAAGAGAAGACAAAGTTTTTCTTCTTTCCTTACTTCTTATTTTTATCATTTCTTATTTTCTTACATATTTACATTTTGACTCTTCATTTATTGAAAATTTTTAAAATTGACTCCGTTTGTGTTAGAGTTCCAAACTAGCATGTCGGAATTCTTGACTTGTATGTTGGAGTTCCGAATTTGCATGTTGGAATTCCCAACTTGCGTGCAGAGAGTGTCGAGAGAATTGACCAAGTGCTAGATTTTCCGACACGTTGACCGAGTGTTGAAAAGTGTCAGAAGATATCAGACACATGTCGGAGTGTCTAACACGACATGAAGACTTTCAGAAAGTGTTGGTACTTCCTAGGATCAAGCACAGCTGTTTCTGGCTAGTTTTTTCAGTCTTCCTGCATGAGAAACACCTTAAGTATGTGGAAGTGTTTTTTTCTCATGCACATTTTTGCCTGGCACAAGGAAAACTAGTTCAACATTCCTTGTATGCTTTAACAGAATGGATTTTAAGTGATTGTTGTTTATACACATTTCATTATTTCATCTGGAACTTCTGATGATTTAGTCATTATAGGTTTACCCCTCAGCCAATCCGGCTGTTCTGGACCAGCTGAGAACTGTTGATTGCATTGTTTATGCCATGGGATCTCTTTTCACATCAGTTTGTCCTTCACTGGTAAGAATAGTGTGGTTTTTGTATCTAATGATGTTTTTTTGTGTTCTGGTATTGTGAACTGGTTTATACATAGTAATCTCGACTCAACTATCTTTAAAACTTTGGAAATTTTGTCTTTTACTGGATATCAATGTTGTTTCCTTCCTGGACTAAGCTTTAGTCGCTGCATGGGTATCAATCTATTAGAACCTTTTTATTTTCTTGGAAAGGTATGACCTCACAGCTTTTGGGTCTTTTAGGGTTGCATATGTAGCTCGAATCGATAATAACGTCCTCCCTTGTGTACTTGTTGATCCTCTCCCCCTCCTCAGCATCAAATAATTTTGAGATAGTGATTCTTAAGTGCCTAACTTATGATTTTTAATCTTTTGTGTTTGCTTTTGTGGTTTTAGTGCATACTGTCTGGGACCATAGTGAGACTGATAAGTCTCCATTTTATGTAGGGTGTCATGTATTGCTAGAATCTGTCATAGAATATGTCATCCTTATTTAAGATCCATCTTCCTCCATCTTATTCCCTCTGCTTCCTACCCTTCCCTTCTCCCCTCCCTCCCTCCCTCCCTCCCTCCCTCCCTCCCTCTCTCTCTCTATATAAACTAGTTAGGAAGTTATTTTAGTTAACTTTCACAAAGTTTTTAATCTCCATATACTCATGCGTTAATTCCCTTCCCACAATAAGCCACGTGTTAGTGTGTGAGAGAGGTGAAAGAATTGGGCATAGGGGGTGTAGTGAGAGAGGGGAGCGATGGTACTGTTGGGTGGCGCAGCAACTTCCCATTTTTGCGAAAATGTCTTGTTTTTTGTTATTCCAAAAGAATAATTAATAGAATTACACTAATAATTACCTCTAAAATCTTAATGGAGAATTAATTTCACCAGATGAAAAAACTCAAGACAAGTGTTAGCTTTCACCAATAGCAAATTGCTAAAATAAATAATGGAAGATGAGAGAAAATAAAATATATCTTGTAAAATATATCGAAGGATAAAAAATGGATATACTTTAGAAATCACAATTAATCCAAATGATGAATTAGCAGCTTTTCCCAAAGAGAGTTATGTTGAATGAAAATGATTAAAAGTATAAATCAGTATCTAATAATAAAATGCCAGAAGAGTATCCAAAACGTAGTATGATCAATTGATTTTTTTATTCATAATTAACCAATTACAATTTTCTTTCAAGTAGTGCATGACAATATCCTGATAAAACATGTCTTGATCTTTGATTAGATAACAAGTTTTTCCTGTACATGGCAATGATTGTGTCTAATGTTATATGATGATTTTGATTTTTCTTCCTATTTCAGCTCTCTGGTTTGACAGCTTCATTGTAATGCTGAATGCTCTCTCTATTTTTTTTTTCCTTTCATCTGAGAAAGTAAACCAATATGTTACCTTTTATTTTGCTCAATCATTTGAGTTGACATGGTTGCTAATAAGTACTGAGAACAGCTCTTTTTTTATTTCTCTGGATAAATAAATTCACCTTATGATGATAGGAAATCATTCTTTATTCACTTTTTATATGTATGCTCCTAAAAGTAGCAGCTTTATAATTCAGTATGATGGATATACTTTTAATTAGTGAGCTTTTGTCAATCGTTTGCCTTTTGCAACTTAACCATCTACTTGGTAGCATTAGTTTTCCTACAGTGTACTAGCAGATGTTAATTGTTCAGAAGCACAATTTTTTCTTCTCCTTTTTGGTTGAAATTAAACCACTTGCTCTCTTTCCCAGGTGCTATTAGGGATTGGAGAGATTATTTCTTCCCGGTCATGTCCCAAGGTATCTTTCTGTCAGTGTAACTTAATGATCTATGTGGGGAAAAAAGGAAAAAAAAAAAAAAAAGGTTACAAGTGCAACAGAAGCTCAGCTGTTGACTCATAGCATTAGATATTGATGTGCTTGTTTAATTTTGCAACTTAATTTAACAAATTTCCATGATAAGCTATTTTTCCTAAATTATATATCATTATTACTATGGTCAATGATTTCTTACTAAATGATGGGACAATACACTTGGAGGTGCTTGATTTTCTAGTGAAGCAGGGTGCCTGAGACAAGTCAGTTTCACCATGAGATATTTTACAGCATATTTATATACCAGATTTAACAAATATTCCGAACGCATCGAGCATTTCTCTTGTTGTTTAGATACTTACATTCTTATGTCTGGGAACAAACTTTTCTGCTATCTTAGCTTATCGTGTATTATCTTGATATAGGTGCTACTATTGAATGGTTCCCATGATCGAGAGACAAGTGGCTTTTCTGCTTCAAGCTTTGTAACTGCCATTACGGATGCCCTAAATCGGACTTATGGGAATTCCAATAATTCTCTTGAAAATCTCGTAAGTTGCATCATCCAATTACATCTTAAATACAGTGTCTAGAGTACAAGAATGATTGTGGATTTGATGGTACAACTCTGCCATCTTAATGCAATGTGCAGAGACAGATAGCATATTTGACTTTTTCTGGAGATACTTCCACATTTTGAAGTCAAAGATAACAACAATCCTCCTCAGCATGCTTTGTCTAGTTTTTGTGCTGAATTTGAAGTCAGTGTTTCTTTGCACCTTGTCTATTCAAGGCTCTAGTTGCACAGACAGACAATTACTTATTTTCATCTTGAAACAAGGAATGTACCTTCAGTGTATATTTCTTAATCTGTTCATTTGGTAAAACATGATGTCATCTTCATGTCTTACTGTTTCTCTCCTCCTATTAATCAGGAATGATCTTGACTCGCAATAGATTAATCTTTCTTGGCTTCTAACCACTAGATACGATACATGGTTCGAGGAGCTGGAAGCCTCCTGCTTTTTTAAAATGATACTGAAATTATTTGTCTTAGGCTTTGTTTGGAAAGGGTGGGGAAAGAAAAATAGGAGAGGAAATTTTAAAAATGTTAAGTTTTTCTCTCTTTTACTCTCACAAAATTTTCAACTTGTTCTCAACTTTCAAATTTCGTCCCCTCCACTTTCTCCACCTTACCAAACATGGCATCAGTGTCTCTGTATGATGCTGTCCTCTGATGTTGTTAATCCAAAGTTGCTCTTAAGAATAATTCTTTCCTCTATCAATTTTGAATGGTAGTAGATTAATGCAATTATTCTAGCTGAAGAGTAAATTGTGTGCTTTGCGGAAGATATTTTATATGAGTTGCACATTTATTTTGTAAAATTCATCATGGCCACACTATGGGTATCCATTCTAAATATCTACCCCTATGCGATAAGGTTCAAATCAGGTAGATGGAGAGCTAGATTAGATTGATGATGCAGGGAGTAGTTTAATAGTTTTTCATTGCCCTTGTCATATCTTGCAGCCGAGTCAGTACATTAATACACTTTTTGTGCCAAAAGATGGTGCAATTCCAGTGGAGATTGAAGACTTGGCTACTCAAGGTATTTCGAATGTGGTACGTATGTGGATCTGTCAAGTCTTTTTTCATGTTCAGCATTTTAATTTGCTCATCAAACAAAAATATTCAATTGAACTTATATTTGGTCATACTTTCTGTCTGATAGATCTGGTATGTTAATATGAAAAGCTCAAAATTTCTAGCAAATTTTATTATTTCTTTTGTCAAATATTTGGTTTATTGACATTTATAGACTATACGGTGATTTAGTGTATATTGGCGGGATACATGTGATTTGGTTTCATAAAGCTACTTGATCCCAAATTTGAAAGAAATATATGGCCAGAACCATCTTGCTGCCTCCTTTTGTCCCCAGCTTTACCATCTTCCCTGGGATAACATCTCAAAGCACCTTCTTCATGAGTCTCATGATCCATGCCTCATCCTCTGTTAGACTGTCCTCGAAGCCCCATGTGATGTCCCCTTCTCATTTGAGCTTGTAATTTTGAGGACAGCCAGTATAACCAAAGACCCGAGCAGGGATCTAATAAACTACATATTGCTCCTATTGCATTGGACTTCTTGTTCATATGTTGTATAATCTGTGCAGGTAGTTGTTGATTCCATACATGATCCAAAGTTTGGTGTTGTCTATGACCCGAAGTCCTTGATTCAGGCTCTTGCCAATTTGATGGGCAGATAATGAGCAGAATTGTGGCAAGGTAGTTCAAGTTCATCTTAATAGTGTCTACTCCCTATCATTGCCAAGTATGAGTCGGGTCCTGCTTTATGAGGTAGGAGAACTAATTCAAGTCGAATTCTGAATGTTTTTTCTGTGTGATTTATCAATGCTTTCAAAGCTGAAAGATCGTGTATCTGCAGGTGGCTGCTCCCCTTGTTTGTTGGTTTGGACTCAGATGCCATGCTTGGATAAGGAAAGTATGTGACCAGAACATCAGCTAGTCAGAATTTCAGAAATACCACCAGATGGGATTGCAGATGGAGGAGAGAAAATTTACGTAATCTTTTGCTGTGCCAAAAAATCTTGAACAGTGGCTATATTGTTTTCATGGACATTTATCGTCTTGTTCTTCATTCAAAAAAGGACAAGGCCTTATTCACCCGGCAATGGGAGTCATTAATTTGATGGCGTGGTCATTCTTATATCGATGATAGTGATTAAGGCAACTAATTCTTGATCTTCAGTTGCTTTATCGGCAGACTTTAAACATTTAGTTCTATTTCTAGCTGAAACCAAACTCATCCGGTTGGTTTCGCTGGCATTATCGTAGTAATACGATCTCAAAGGAGGCTCTCCTATTAAATATTTTCACATCAATATGATCATAATTATTTGTTAGAATAATTAAAATATTAAATCACGCTTCATTTAACAATTTAAGATTTTAGAATAGTGGGTAGTGATCCTATAAAATTTCACATGATATTAGAACAGAACCAACTGGAGGTCTTGAATTTGAATCTTTCTAGTTCTTGTTTCTTTCTCCAATTAAATATGTTCATGCTTAGTATTAAGCAAAACAAGACCACATTAAGCATGAGGGGTAGTATTTAAGTAATTTAATATTAAATATTTATTTATTTAATAATTTAAGTTTTTAGGAATAGTCATTAATAGTCCCACAAATTCTCATACTATCTAATAGATTGGACTTTGATTGAAATTTGAACTTTGTACTGTGATTACAATTTGTTGACTTTGTACCACAATTACGGTTTGCTGAACTTGTGCACAGCGATTTGGACATGTTTGTCGGTCAAAGAAAGAAAGAAAAAGCACAATGCCATCACTTTGGGATTTTGTAGCAATTGCAGATAGGATTAACAAGTTAATTATCACCATTCGAACTTAATCATGACTCAATTAAAGTACAATCGTCTTACTAAGGAAAAATAAGTTTTAGCAAAACTCTCAGTTCAGTCCGATAAATTCTCAACTTTTTCCTTCCTTTTTAAATGTGCGCATGACTGACAGGGAAGGATGATCCTATATCACTGACTTCATTCTTAGTGCTATTTCAGGGGTGGTTGTACTTGTAGCTAGTAGACAAAGGAAATGCCATTTAAGAAATTATCAAATGATTACAATCAAATAACAACATTAAGGAAAAACTATTGATAAAAGGGGGAGTCTTCAAAACACTTATGGAAAATTTGCAAAACACGTGCGAAATCTTTGATAGCCTGAAAATTAAAAAAAAAAAAAACCCGTGAATTTGATATCGAATATTACCCAAAATGGTCTAACCTATTTGTAATTTCGAAGATCCCGCAATACTCTTTGATTTACATCCCCGATCTTTGACAGTTTGGAAATCAAGGAAAATCATGAATTCGAGATCAAACATTGCCCAAATCAATGTAACCCATTTTGCAACTTTGAAGATCCACAATCCTCCTTAATTTATGATGCTTGAAGGTTTCCATATAAGCATTTGTCAATTGTTCATTTTTCCTACGTTCACAAACGTTAATGCAACCATGCTGGATTACAACTTTTAGCTGCATCTTTCATAAGTTGGTCTCATGTTAATCTATAAATACCCGTCTCTCTCGAGGATTCCCCATTCACCCTTGAATTACAACAACATTCATCAGCTCAATCTTGGAAACGAATTGTAGGACATGGCGCTCTTTGTGGATCGTAAGTTTATCCTCGTGGCCGCAATGGTTTTGGGGCTTTACGCCTTCGCAGGCATGGGCGCGCGAGCTACGCGAGCTGTCCATGCGAGAAAGATATGAACAGTGGATGGCTCGTCACGGCCGTGTGTACAAAGACGATGGTGAGAAGGAGAGGCGTTTCATGATATTCAAGAACAATGTCGAATTCATCGAGTCTTTTAACGAGAACAATGCTAGGCCTTACAAGCTAGGCATCAATGGGTTCACGGACCTGACCAAGGATGAGTTCAAGGCTACGCGAAATGGATACAAGAGGTCGTCCTCTGTGAGTTCATCTGGTCCAAAGTCCTTCAGGTATGAACATGTGAAAGCAGTTCCGTCTACCGTGGATTGGAGACAGAAAGGAGCCGTCACACCCGTTAAGGAACAAGAGCAATGCGGTATGGCGGCAAACTTTCATGCTCGAAACCCTAATGAATCTAACAATCACCTGATTTGGTCCTTTCCATATCAATACTGACCATCTCTTTATTTTCCTCGATGTTCAGGATGCTGTTGGGCATTTTCTGCCGTGGCGGCTACAGAAGGGATCCACCAGCTTACGACGGGAAATCTCGTGTCTTTATCTGTGCAAGAACTAGTGGATTGTGACACGAAAGGTGACAATCGCGGTTGCACGGGCGGCTTCATCGATGCTGCTTTCGAGTTCATCATTGATAACGATGGCCTTACGACTGAAGATAATTATCCCTACGGAGCTGTCAAGGGTACTTGCGATGCGGGAAAAGCGGCATCTCCCGCTGCCAAGATCACCGGCTACGAAGATGTGCCTTCTAATAACGAGTCGGCTCTTTTGCAGGCCGTTGCTAACCAACCAGTCTCGGTTGCCATCGACGCTGATGGATCTCATTTTCAGTTCTACTCGGGGGGAGTTTTCACCGGTGATTGTCAGACCGATCTGGACCACGGTGTCACCGTAGTTGGGTACGGGACTAGCGACGATGGAACCAAATACTGGTTGGTTAAGAATTCGTGGGGTGCCGGATGGGGCGAGAATGGATATATAAGGATGAAAAGAGATATCGATGCCGTGGAAGGGCTATGTGGCATTGCTATGAGAGCTGCTTATCCAACTGCCTAAGCGGTTTGGAAATCATCATACTTTCACCATCATCTCAGCGCTTCCTGGACCGAAGAAAACAGAAGAAAGAGATCGTTTTCGCACTTGGAGATTTTTTTCAAATGTGTATTCCTGTGTTTTATTGTTCTTTGTGAATGTGAAAGTGTATTTCCTTATCTTGTATGTGATAAAGCTAGTAATGCCTAGAGGAGGTGAATGATTATTTAAAAGAAATATTGACAAATAAGTGTGGAATAAAATAAATTACTAGCAAATATTGGAAGTGAATCAAAATAAGTATTGCGAAACACTAGACTTTTGCAAAAATGGGTAAGAATGCAACGGGTGAGTTAAGGGAAGAGAAAAAAACACGCAAAATTTTATAGTGATTTGGTTTATATTAAGCTTACGTCCAATCTCCTATGTTAATAGCCTATAGCATCAATAGAAGATTACACTTAGTGGTAAATTTCTCTAACTCACCGAGACACTTTTTCTCTCTTGACCACAATTTGCAACTCTCACAAATGAAGACAAGTAATTGAGAATAGACCTTCATGCAACACTAGCCATTGAGGGCCTGTTTGGCAACATGCCAAACAGTGCATGATTTTGATTTTTTGTTCCCAGAATCAGTTTGGGATAAGCATTGCGTTTGGTAAAATTTTTGTTTCTAGGAACAGATTGGGAAGAGAATTGAGAATAAAAAAAAATATGATTCTTCGTCCGAGAATCAAAAAAAGAATCAAAACGGTAAAAGTCTTCTTCTTTCCTTCCGACTTTCCACGATTGTCATCCACCATTGCCCGCCACTATTTGCCGCCGCCTGTCACTGCTTGCCGCCGCTCGCCGCCGTCTGCCACCGGTCGCCGGTTGCCGGAGGCTTGCCAGGCCAAGGCGAGGTTCGGTGAACTCGCCAGAGGCAAGCCCAGCCACCGGTGAGGCTCGGCCTTGCCGGTGGCCAGGCCGGCCTCGCCCAGTCCCAACGAGGCCGGTCGCCCAGCCCGGTGAGGCTCGCTCGGCCACGGGCAAGGCTCACCTAGCCCCGCCTGGCCACCGGTGAGGCTGGCCAAGCCTCGCCCAGTTGTCGGTGAGGCTCGGCTGACAAGGGCCGACCTCACCGAGGACCGATGACGCTCCGGTGAGCATCGCCGGCCCTCGTCTGGCCGGTTGCCGATCTAGGGACCAGCCAAATGAAGAAGAAGAAGAAGAAGAATAGGAGAAAAGGGAAAAAAAAAAAGAAAAGAAAAAAAAAAGGAAAAAAAGGAAAAAAAGGTATTTAAAAGTATTTAAACATTATTTAAAAATTAAAATAAATTAATTTGGAACAAAATCAATTAGCACAATATCAAACACAATTCTATTCCAGAATAAAAAATTTTGAACAGTTATTAAATGCGTTTTTTTACTCAGAATCAGTTCTTGGAAACAGAATAAAAAATAATCAATTCTAGTCAGAATTAGCTCCCGGAAACAGAATCGTTACCAAACGTGCCATGACTTTCCAAAAGAAATTCTTCCAAGCTAACCTTGCACATAATTTTTCAAAGGGATTTTATGGCTATTAAAGACAATATCTACTTTATTTTGGTCATCCATACAATCAAAATCTTGATTTTTATAAGTGATGCTTCCTCATATGGAATTTATCTTCATGATTTATTTTGTCAATTTGTGATTGACTTAATCAATGTATTTGTATATGGTAAGTAAAATCCTTAACCGGAAAACTAGTTGCTATAAAATAGTTTCCAAATAAAGTTCATTTTGGATCTATGTCGCAACCATGTTAAGTCTAATTTTGGACTCTTCCTCATTCTGATTTTGACACGATCTGGTTCTAGACTCATCAGAGTGGGATAAACTAAGTTTTCGATTTCCTCATAAACAACTTATATCCAAACTGTGTTTAAGATAGGAAAAAGAGCCATAAAGCTTGTTAACTTCATAATCTGGTAAGAGTTTTCTCAACAGTATATGCATGAAGACAGCCGATTTAATCATAAAAACATTTTCTTCAAGTATGTCACTTTATTTCAGTAATAATTGAAATTTTCAAGAAACGATGATCTTGTTAAGGTATAAATACACTCTAGACCAACAACTTAGATCGAAGGCAGCTAATTTTAAAATTTCTTCCATTTCTCTTTTGTGCAATAAGGAGAAATTTCATCGATGAGGGATTAAAATATAGGAATCTCAGTCCAGAAGGAGTTTTGCGATTGTGCTTTGGGTACCTTGTTCTTTGGTTTCTGGATTATAACAAGCACTTTGTGGTATATTAAGTTTCTCCATCATTTTTTTTATTTATTTAAAGTATAGTACTTTTTAGTTTCGTGGTTTCACGGATTGAATTTCGAAATGAAAGATTAACACTCGGAGCTTCCTGAAAGCCATCGGTTACCATATTGTCTTTTCAGCTTGCTAAGCCAACGCTATATCATTGATTTGAAGATTTTTTTTTTTTTTAAAGGAAAAAGGAATGAGAGGATAAATAATTTGAAACGGGTACGTGTTTGTGCTAAATCGAACCAAGACAAAATCTAATAGTCGGGCGATTGAAAAAAAAGATTGTTTTCTTATTCTAGCTCAAGTAGATCGTAATTAAACTTTTCGCAACATAATTTTTTTTCGAAGATAAAACATAAGCAAGTTTCATGAGGGATAAAGAGTTTGGGGGGGGGGTTTTCAGGGCCAATGTCAAATATGCATAGAACAAACTCAAAATCAGATTAGGGTCATTGCAGAGATAAGGACACATCCCTCTAATGCCCAGCCACTAAACATAAGACAGATGTGATGAAATTCGCTTACAACGAAAAAATTTAGAAAGTCTTAGAGGCACAACGTATGGAAATGGACAATTGATTACCCTCGATATCTATAAACCTAAGTTCAAGAACTTAGCGTGATTGGAGAGTCACAATACTATTATAATCCTAAGTTTTAGAAATAATGAACTAAATCAAATATAATTTTTTTTGCAATTGAAAATAGCAAACTCGATCAAAAGGTCAGAACACTGAAAACAAAGATGCAACATCTACCTATCTAAGTTCGATAGAAAGGTAATTGCACCTCTTACAATCACGTCCAGTCTTTCTTATGATAAAAATTCCGTTTTCTTCGAGAAGAGCGATCTTATCTCGTGTCTCTACGTCAAACTCCATGTAATTACCCGTGAAGAACAGAACAAAAATAAAATAAATGAAAGGATTGAATGCAATTTAAGTTATTCATCTTGAGAACAGCATTCATAGGTGTACGCGTCAAACGCCATGTAGTTAGCTGTCAAAAACAATACAAAAATAACATAAATGAAAGGATTGAATGCAATGTAAGTAATTCACCTTAAAAGCAGCATTCAGAGATGTACCGTCAAGGCCAAAGCTTGGGACAAAGCTGCTTTGTACTGAGGTGACGTTTGACTCAACATGTCTAATTTTTCCTATATAAATTAGGGTTAATATCCTAAAAAATCCCCAAACTGGTACATATGTGACAAATTTACCCCAAACTTATTTTTTTGACCATGAAAAATCCTAAACTGGTATACTTTGTGACAAACTTACCCCGATGACCGTAAAAAAAACCCTAAACTTGTACATTTACGAAAATTTACCCTAAACTAATTTATTCGATTGCAAAAAATCCTAAACTGATAAATTTGTGACAAATATACCCTCTACTAAATTAGATTAATACAAAAAAAATCAAAAAAATTGTAAATTATGACAAATGATGCGTAAAATCCTAAATTGATATACTAGTCAACAGTTACGTGTAATTTAACTTAATAATTTAACAATAAAATTTAACGAAAACTAACATAAGGTAAATTTATCACAAGTGTACCAATTTAGGGTAAATTTGTTAAAGATATACTAGTTTAGGGTTTTTGGTGGTTAAAAAAATAGTTTGGGGTAAATTTGTCACAAATGTACCAGTTTAGAGGTTTTTAGGGTATTAACCCTATAAATTAAGGGTGATTCATTCTAGAATGGGTTGATTTCCATCTTGAAATCTAAAACTAGCAATTTGTGGAACTAGAAAGTGGGAATCAGCCTATCTAATATGATGATTTCTTCTTCTTCTTTGGTTTTTTTCTTTTCGCTACAAGTGGGAGTTTCCTACCATTAAAATAACAAAAACAAATTACTAATTAGGGTTTGCTTTAGAATAAAAAAAAATTAAGAAATCCTAGCTGGTTCATCAGTCCAGTCTGATTCCTTACGTGGAATCGAGAATCGGGACTGGTCAGTCCCAATTCCAAACTTTTAGAATTGGGAACTAGATGAGTTGGATTTAAAGCAATGCACACCCGTATTAGAAGTGAACTTTTTCATTTTTTTTTTTTTACATATGTTTTTCTTTAGTTTTTTTTTTTTTTTTTTTGTGAAGTTGTTACCCATCTTTTTGTTATTCCCTTTAAAGCTCCTATTATTAAGAAAATATATCAATTTGTGTATGTAAATATGTATATCTAAGAAACATATAATAATGTCATTTATATATTAAGAAATATTAAGTAAGTAAAATAAATTATTTATCTTATGTGACAAACACTATTTGCAAAAAACCTCCCACATCATTAATGTAGAAAAACCCACTCACAATATATGTGCACGCGCGCGTATATATAAATTTATGACTATAACAAAACAGTAAAGTTCAAATTTGCATATGATATTCTCACGAATACGTGCAACCAGTCAATTATACGTTAAAGAAAATAAAACGTACGTTCTCATATTAAGGGAAAGAGTACCTCCAAATCCAGCTAAAGGGATACAAGCGTCATCAAGTATAAGATAATGCTATATAATAGATATAAGGAGATAATTATATGACTAACACTAATTGCAAAACCTCCAACACCATTAATGCATAAAAATCTCCTTATGTTTATATAATGCGAAGAACGTTGAATTATAGGGAAATCAATGAAAAATAAGACAACCACCAGGGTTGGGGTTCGAATCCCCACTTTCTTAGGGGGGTTGGGGTTGTGACAATTTAGTTTCAGGAGTAGGTATTTCATAAAAATTAGGGGCAATATAATCCTTACGTTTTGACTTCCACGCCTCGTGAAAAGACAGGGCAAAAGTTTGAAAGTGAGTGTTAGAGTAAAACTGACCAAAACAAAATGAAGAAAAGACAAAATAAATTTAATTCGATACGAAATTGAAAAATCTCCTTTTCAAAGATACGTTTGGTTCGGCTTTTGGGGAATGCATTTGTAGAAATGCAAATATCTTTGGGTAAATGGGGTTTTCCAAAATGTAAATGTCATTTGGTAAAATTTGCATTGAGAAACAACTTTGGCCAAAATACCATTTGGTAAAATTTACATTTGTAATTAACTTTTATTAAATTAAAAAAGCAAAAATATGTTTCTATTTTTTTATATAAACATATAAACATAAAATATATTTATTAAACATACAAAAATATATAAAAAAAATAGATATGTTTATATATTTATTTATATAAAAGCAATCGGAGAAAAAAATAGATATGTTTAATAAAATATGTTTATGTTTTTTATATAAACATATTTTTATATAAAAAATATAAAAATATAAACATAAAATATATTTATTAAAAATAATATATATAGATATGTTTATATAAATATATATATATTTATATAAAAACAATAGGAGAAAAAAATAGATAGATATGTTTATATATTTATATAAAATATAAAATATATATTTTTATATAAAAATATAAACATATTTATTTTTATGTAAAAAATATATTTACTTTTATATTTATTTTTATTAAACATATTTATTTTTATGTTAATATATTTACTTTTATATTTATTTTTATTCGAAAATATGAATAATACCGGAAGTTGCATTCCGAAGATGCAACTTGCCAAAGGACCTCAAGAGCTGCATTGGGCTAAAGGCCCTTAGAGCCACTTGGAGATGCGATTGCATCTCACCAAAGTCGAGCAAAAAAACGAACCAAATAGCTTTGCATTTGACCAAGAGACTTTAGAGCCCAAATGAGCATTCCAAATGCTGAACCAAACAAGGCCATAAGCTTAAACAGTAGAAAAGTTTTTTGCTGAAATCATTTTTTTTTTCATTTTACATTTTAAGAGGAATTGTTTCCTTGTAGAATAACAAGTAAAAAGGGGTAGGTAGTATTGAAAAAAAGAAAGAGAACAAAAAAAATTGAAATAATTAGTATTCGTGATGCACACATTGTTTTCTTGTATTAGACAAAGTGAGTATTAGAGTAGAATCGACAAAAAAAATGAAGAATAAGACAAAATAAATGGAATGTAACCAATGCTTTAATTGAAATCAAAAGACAGCTACAAAAACTCGATGGGGCTGCGTGAGATAGGATAATTCAAAGAAAGGCAACTTGTAAATATATGAAGAGTTTTACTAGCATAATAGTCTTTGAAATAATCATTAAAAACTTAACTTTGAAAGTAAATCCAAAATGGAAAGTGTTTGCTTAGGAAGGAAAAGCTTTGGACGAAAGTTTGATAGAGTTTTCGCATATCTTGAGCACCTTCTTTTCGGAAGAATTACAAAAAAAAAAAAAAATCTTAATCTATTGTGATTGTGACAATTTAGCACTAAGTTTTTTTTTTTTTTTTTTTATCAATTCAGCCCATTTGACCAATTTTTTTGGCCTACTGTCTAGTTGATGTTGACATGGACAATTTTTAATAATAATTTTTTTTCAAATTTTTTATTAATTTTTTTATTTTCCCTTTTCATTATCTTTTTCTTTTTGGTTAATACCCTGAAAAACCCCAAATGGGTACATTTGTGACAAATTTACCCGAAACTATTTTTTTGACCATAAAAAACCAAAAATTGGTACACTTGTAACAAATTTATCCCGACTGACTATAAAAAATCATAAAATGATACATTTATGACAAATTTACTTCAAACTAATTTATTCGACCACAAAAAACCCCAACGTAAATTTGTGACTAATATACCTCTGCTAAATTAGAGTAATACCACAAAAAAATCACAAAAATTATAAACTGTGACAAACGGAGCGTAATATCCCAAATTTGTATACCGATCAATTGTCACGTGTCATTTAACTTAATAATTTGATAATAAAATTTAACGAAAATTAATAGAGGGTAAATTTGTCATAAGTGTACTAGTTCTCTAGAGTCTTGCTGGCATTGAGAGGGAAAAAAGGAAAAAAAGGAAGAAAGGAAAAAGAAAAAGAATAAATAAAAGAATAAAAATAAAATATTATTAAAAATTATCAATAATAGTGTTGTTTAGATGGCCGGCCGTAATACCAGTTCGAAAAGCTGATTCGAAGTATTATATATGGCCAAGTCACGAAACCCATTCAATATATATATATAGATATTATTCAATCTCAAGGTCATTTTGTGTTTTTTTAATCAACTATCCATCTACATATTTCCGACCCGTTTGTAATTGCACTTTGCTAACTTCGGATTATCTCCACTAATTAGGGTTGCACAAGGTTTTGTTCGAGGAGGGCAGTAACTATAATCGACCCGAAATTATATTGAGAGAGAGTTCTTTTTGAACTTTTTTAATAATGGTTATGACTCTGAGCGTAATTTTTGCTAGATGTTTTCAATTGCTGCGATCGTCATCATTGCCAGCGTCGTCCTTACCAATCCCGTGCACCTGGAAGTCAACCATGTACAAGAATTCTTTTAGAAAGGCCAACTTATCACGTCATCTCCAACACAAAAGAAAATGTCATCCATATATACCCCAACTTAATTTCTCTTTTCTTAGTCATCATACACATCCCCAAGAAATAATTTAAACCGCAGATCAACATGTGTAATTGGTGTTGAAGCAATGGCTTTATCATTTGCAGGAAAATTCTCTCTTTGCTTCGTGCTAATGTTGGCTTCATGGGTTTTGCACACAGCGTCTCGTACATCACCTGAAGCTTCCATTCAGCAGAAGTATGAGCAATGGATGGCTAAGCATGGACGCATTTATGCAGACAGTGAAAATAAAAGCAAGCGTCTTGATATTTTTGCAGACAATTTGCGGTTCATCGCAGTCTTCAATCATGCGGGAAATCGCACTTTCAAGCTTGGCTTGTCTAGCAATTCCTTCAGATTAGTACTGGACTGTCGTTGCCACCGACTCCCCACCCAAGAACGACGTCGTTCATGCATGCAAACATTACCCACATCCGCCATAGCATGGATTGGGGGGCAAAAGCAGCCGTAAATGCTATAAAAGATCAAAGTCAATGTAGTAAGAGTTAGAAAACGTTACTTTTTGTTCCCTTTTACCAAAAAAAAAAAAAGAAAACGTTACTTTTTGTACTTCCGTCACCTGCATGCGTACCATTTCCTCGTACACGTGACTCAAATTGAGTAAAATGAAAAGTGTTATATGAGGAAGTAATAGAATTTTCTTACAGGGATATGAAATAGAATAAACTCGAATATTATCCATAATCTTTTAGCCATGAATCATTGTTTTTCATGCTCAAATTGCGTTATGGCACCGTTGACGGATGTCCAGGCTCTTGCTGAGCCTTCTCGGCCGTACTGGTAATAGAATCGATTATCCAAATCAAGACTAGTAAGTTACCAGAGTTGTCGGAGCAACGATTGGTAGATTGTACTATCAAAAACTATGGTTGCAATGGGGGTTGGATGGATACCGCCTTTGATTGCATAATACAAAATGGAGGCATCACCTTTGAAAGTACAATTAGGGGTGAGCGGTTCCAGGTTTCTTACAGGTTCCGCCTGGAACTTAGAACATACCTTGGGTATAGGTTTCTTATTGTTCGTAACTTGGAACCTGCCTGTTGGAATTTGAAACTTGAACCTATCCTATTACAGGTTCCACAGTCCAATAGTATATATATATATACACACACACATTCATTTTTAGTTAAACAAAACGAAAATGAACGCAACAATAATAAATAAGCTTGTCATTCATCAAAGAGAATACCAAACGAACAAAACTATTAATAGGGAAAAAAGAATCATTGGCAAGGAATTCAACTAGATAAAAGAAGAGTGAGCGATTTCAGGTTTTGTACAGATTCAACCCGAACTTGGAACCTACCCATTGGAACGTGTTCCTCATTTTTAGCACCTATAACCTACCTTACATACCCTAAAACCTAGAACTTGTCCCGTCACAAGTTTTAGGATCTACCAAGGTTCCACCTATATTAGTATTTGAATGACTACAATTCACTAAAGTAACTTATTTTTAGATACACGAAAAATATGAACATTAATAAAGTAAAAATCTTAGCCATAAAATAGAAACTCAGTAAAATAGAAACTCAGATCAGTACTTCTAGATTATACGCTCATCATTGAACGGCATGGAATATCGGAGGATCGCATGAAGACATTGACCAAGAAAACATTAAAACTTGTTGCAGGTTTTAGGTTCCAGGTTCTAGGTTCCAAGTTCTTTCAACTAAGAACCCGAAACCTACACGTTGAAACAAGTTTTTCATTTTTTGGAATCTAAAACCTGCCTTACATGCCTTGGAATTTGGAACCTATAGGTTTCCACTTGTCCAATTCTTAGGTTATAGATTTTACCTTGGAATCATGCTCACGCCTCACTACAATGCATCGGGCGGAACATGCCACACTCACCTGGTGTCCTTTAGCATGGCCAAAATTGTGGGTTATGAGGATGTTCCTGCCAACAATGAGGGAGAGATATTGGAGGCCATGGCAATGCAATCAGTCTCGGTTACCCTCGATAGCAGCGGGCGAGAATTCCACTCGTACTAGAGCGATATTTTCAATGGGAATTGTGGGATTCCAATGTCCCACACTATTGTGGATGCCAGCCTTTCGACCAATGTTGATGTAAACAATTTTTAATAATATTTTATATTTTTGAATTTTATCATTATTATTTTTGGTTCTTTTTCCTTATTGTTTTCCCTTTCTTTTTGTTTTTCTTCCTTCTTTACTTTTCTACCCACAATGGCTGGCTGGCTATAGGGTGAGGACCATGACCCTCACTAGTGGCCAATGAGGGCTTCGTAGCCATTGCCTTGTGGCCATTGAGCCACACCAGAGCCTTGCTGACATTGAGGGGAAAAAAGGGAAAGAAGGAAGAAAGGCAAAAAGAAAGGGAAAAGAAAAAGAATAAATAACTAAAAAAATCGAAAAGAAAAATATTATTCAAAATTTATTCACAGTAGTGTCAACCGAATGGTCGGCCATAATATCAATTTTAAAAGCTTATTTGGAGTACTAGTAATATTACTCACAGTCATCAAACAAGCAATGTATTGAAATCTTCTCATCAACGGAAACTTGGGGGCATTATATGCGCCCCTCATCCTAAATCCGTTGAGTTTATTTTAATCGAAGATTTTGTGACATTGTTCAAATTACTTTTCAAACTCAAGTTGATGTATATCAATGCGACTCAAGTTTGATGGGGAATGTTAGTAATATTAGGATATTTAGATATCTTTTAGAAATATGTAGGATATTTTCTTTGATACCAAGTTAAATATAAAGTACAAAAGAGAATTTGGGAATTTTCTGAATAATTTAATATATTATAATAAAGTACATCAACCTATTTAGGTAATATATATCAATCAAGATGTATACAATCAAATGAAATATCTATACAATCTTAAGAGATATAAAAAACTGATAGAAATATTCTAATTATTTCTAACACGGAGTATTACTTGTGGCTAAGTCATGAACCCATTTAAGATCTATTTTTTCAACCTCAGGGTCATTTTCTTCTTCTGTTTTTCTTTTTTCGTTTTAATCAACTATCCATCTACATATTTCTGACCTGTTTGTGATTATTCTTTGCTAACTATGGATTATGTGACATATGTACTGTGGATTGATTACTTGTTACTTGCGGAGTTTATACTCACTTTCGGTGGATTGTCAATTTCAGATGAGTAGACATGCCTTTGTTACTTGCGCCCCTCATGACCTTCTGTGGTGTCCCAATAGATTTCACGTGGCACTAGACTGAGCTACACGATCCTGACTTTTCCGATGTCACCTAGGTTGCCAAAAGTACATCAATAAGAAGGAAATGAAGTTGCCTGGTTTACCTTTCTGCGTATGCTCTTTGAATTTCATATTTTTGGGGTTAGAAGTGGACTAGATATGTTTCTACATGCTTAAAAAATGGAAAGAATTGAATAAGCACGTTAGGCGTGACTTCCTGAGCACGGTTATAATGGTGTCATTTTGCTAATTGTTTTCCATTGCTGCGCTCGTCATCATTGCATGCGAAGTCCTCACCAATCCTCCGCACGTGGAAGTCAACCATGTAAAAAGATTCTGTTAGAAAGGGCAACTTATCATTTCATCTCCAACACAAAATGATCTTGTGCCACAACTTAAAGAAAATGTCATCTATATTACCCCCACTTTATCTTTTCTTCATCGTCATACAAATCCCAGAGAAATAGTTTAAACCGCAGATCACCATCTGTAATTGTTGTTGAAGCAATGACTTTATCACTTGCGGGAAAATTCTATCTTTGCTTGGTACTAATGTTGGCTTCATGGGCTTTGCATGCAGCTTTTCGTACATTACATGAAGCTTCCATTGAGCAGAAGCATGAGCAATGGATAACTAAGCATGGACGCATCTATGCAGACAGTGAAGAGAAGGGCAAGCGTCTTGAAATTTTTGCAGACAATTTGCGGTTCATCGAAGACTTCAATCGCGCAGGAAATCGCACTTTCAAGCTTGGCCTGAATGCGTTCTCGGACAAAACCGTCGACAAATTCCTTCAGTTTAGTACCGGACTGTTGTCGCCATCAACTCCCCGCCCAAGAACAACGTCGTTCATGCATGCAAACATTACCCACATCCCCCGTTGCATAGATTGGGTGGCCAAAGGAGCCGTAAATGCTATAAAAGATCAAGGTCAATGTGCTAAGAGTTAGAAAACCTTACTTTTTGTGCTTCCATTATATGCATGCGTACCATTTTTCCATACATGTCACGACTCAAATTGAGTAAGATGAAAAATATCATGTGAGGAAGTAATAGAATCATATTACAGGGATATGAAATAGAATAAACTCAAATATTATCTCTAATCTATTAGCCAAGAATCATTATTTTTCCTGCTCAAATTGCATTATGGCACCGTTGACGGATGTGCAGGCTCTTGTTGGGCCTTCTCGGCGGTAGCGGCAATAGAATCAATTACCCAGATCAAGACTGGTAAGTTACTGGAACTGTCGGAGCAACAATTGGTAGACTGTATCAAAAACTCTGGCTGCAGTGGTGGTTGGATGGACACCGCCTTTGACTACATGATACAAAATGGAGGCATCACCTCTGAAACTAAATATCCCTTCAATGCAATGGACGGAACATGCCGTGTTCACACGCCGTCCTTGAGCGTGGCCAAAATTGTGGGTTATGAGGATGTCCCTGCCAACAATGAGGGAGAGATCTTGAAGGCCGTGACGATGCAACCAGTCTCGGTCGCCATCGATGGCAGCGGGCGGGAATTCCAATCGTACTCAAGTGGCGTTTTCAAGGGGAACTGTGGGACAGCGAAGACCCATGCTGTTGCGATTGCAGGCTATGGAACAGCTAGGGATTGCACCAAATATTGGAAGATCAGGAACTCCTTGGGGGAGACGTGGGGCGAAGCTGGCTACATGAGGATTCAAAGAGATTATGCTCAACCAGAAGGATTATGTGGAATTGCCATGCATGCTTCTTATCCTGTTGTCTAATTAACTTCGATTAGAAATTAACAGTGTTGAATTGATGCGTTAATGTCGCGCAAATGCAATGCCTCTTTGATACTCCATAGATGGGGATTATATGACGAAGTAATCTATCATGGAAGTTTGTTAAGTAATCTGTTGTTACCCATTCTAAAAGTTATGCCTATTTTACAGGCCATTGACGTTGAGGTCAGAGGAGAGTTTTGACTAGCAGAATCTTACGAAAGTCTGAAAAAGTTCGCGCCATTTTTTTGTAGCATAATCACCACAATAACAAAATGAAATGCGTATACAAAAAGCATATTTCATGCAACTGGCAGTGGTGTAATTAGATGATATAGTCGCGGTCCTTTTTACAAGGTCGACTTTTGGCGAATCTGTTTTGTGTCTACACTTGTGATATGCGAACTGATCGCTTCATCAAATCTGCGCACAATCTGCGATGCGCAGGAGATAGTTTAGAGGTAATGTTGACTTGGGACCAACAATCCTTATTCGTTGCAGGTTCTTCCAATCATTTACCTTGTGCAACGTTAGAAAATTCATTTAAATTGATTAACCTATGAAACTTCTATAATGGAAAGTAGTCGGAACTAACCTATTAGGATTAGTTGGAAACCAAGTATGTGATTCTCAATTCCTACACAACCAGAAATTTAAGTCAAGAACTTGATTCCATGCTCTCTCAGTATCTAATTTGTGACATCTTGATTTTCCAATTATAGTTTCAATTGAATAAGTCGGGCATTTCATCTTTGCGCCTATAGCTCTCTTCTCTGAGTTGGCCACTCACGAGATGACTAGTCTATCAGGTGAAGCTGTTAAGGAATCTAAACACAATAGATTTGAGAATTCGACCAGGAACCGATTGCTTGACTGTACTAATCTGCAAGGGTCATTACGGCACAGACCGATTAGAGACCGAAGATAGGTCGATTCAACAAAACCATGTAATTCAGTGTCGGTGATTCCACCTAATTGCACAATTCTTGTTGATTGGCACTAAACCGATTTCTCTATCGTTTTGGTACCCTGTGTCCGTATTTGAAACCTCGAGATTTCTACGACAATCGAGAGTCACCAATGTGTCGAAGATGCACTTTGTGGCTTGAAAATAATCAACCACAGGTCAATTGCACAGAAAATTCCTAAAAGCTACCTGGTAGGTTAGAACGCGCTAAAGTCGTGCTAGATTGAATTTAACCGTGAAATTGAACCCGATTACATAAATTGGAAGTTCTGTCAAGTCACAATTCATTTTAGGAATGTCGACTCATCTCCAGAAGATTTTTCTACAAACCGAGATTTTTGGCAGAAAAGTAAAGTAAGGCTGTTTTTGTTCGAGATTGTCAGAGGGCCGTTTTTAATTGAATCTTTGGGATGCAGGTTGGATCATTTGACAGGGAAATGTCATGAGAAGGCCGAGGACACATGGGTTGATTTAATTGAGCTTCAAATGGATGGAATTGAGTGAGAGTTGATAGAATTTGATGCACAAATGTCTAAAATTCGTATGCCATGGGGTTAGGGACATTTTGCACCTATTAACAAGCTTGTGGAGTAAGCTTGAGGAGAGAGAGTGGCTGATGGCATGTGATGTCATGGTGGGGGCAAGTGGAAGGAGAGATTGACAAGTGTTGCAAGCTAGAGAGCCACCAAGGGAGCCCCCCCTCTTCAACAGCTTCTTCTTCCCCATTTCTTGGCTTTCTCCATTGTTGTTGAAGGAGAGAAGCTCAGCAAAAACCAGAGGAACCGAGCAGCACTAGCCCCTCCATCGTTGCATGCCCGGAAGGCCATCGTCGGCCGTTTTTCTCCCTTGTTTTCCCCTCGTTCCAGTTTCTGCTCCTGCCGACCTTTCACCAAAGATTCGAGTTAAAAGTCAACTTCCCGGATGAATCAGCGAATGATCCACCCACGTCCGTGACGAGGACATCCAGCCCATTCCAGAGCACCCCGCCTCTTGCCGGAACGATTCTCCGACCGTCCCGAAATCTTGAGAGAAGCTATCGCTCGTCTGACCGTCTGGACTCACCTGGTTCCGCCTGTTTCGGGTTTTCTTGCTGTTTCGCCCCATTCCGACCATTCCTTTGCCCGTCCCAACCTCTAGCAAGACCCTCAAGACCCCAGGAGTCACCGGTTGCCAACCATCCACTTGCCGGAGCTCCGATCGGCCCGTTTTCGCCATTGAAGTTGCTGGTTTCTTCTCTGCAGTTCAGCCCGGATCGAAGCGTAAAACAAGAAAGCCATGAGGTCTTTGTGGCCCATTTTCAAGCCCTTCCCGGCCTCCGTTGGTGTCGCCGCCTTGAGGTTTATCTGTTGAAGATATGTTTGGAGATTATTGATTCTGATTGATTTGTAATTGGTTGTAATTGATAGGATAATGAGTTTATTTTAGGACTAGAAAGATTAGGAAAAATCATTTACTTTTTTTATTGAAGACCTTGTACGGTATATACATGGTTGTATCATATTCAGAATTGACAAAGAAGAATATACAATTTTTCCTCACACAAAATTCTCTTCTTGTATTCTTTCTTCTTGATTTGTGACATGGTATCAGAGCGTGTCTTAATCCTGGCATAACTTCTGCGTCTGAAATAATCTCTGTCTCTTCCATGTTTCCTGTTGCTGCAACATTCGTAGAACAGGACAGTTTCCATTCACCCTTCTTCCTCTGTCTCTTCTCTGTTTCCTGTTGCTCTTCCATTCATTTTTTTCTTAAAAAGCAAATCTACAAAACAGTTCTTTTTTTTTTTTTTTTGAAAATCGTCCTCATGACAAACCCACAGATTCTTACCTCGAGATCCAGTGATCAACCTGCAGGAGAAACAACACCACCAATCTCACAGATCTAGGAATCATTATCTGCTGTCATTATTTCCGAAGAACAAAGGTAGCCGCAGACTCAAATTCAGCATGCACAATGGATACCTATTCCGGCTCAGGCAAATTTGGGGCAACCCTATTCGGGCCAACCTTACCAATGGGTACCACATCCTTGGTGCTATGGGATCAACCCAAATGCATCATTGTCGGGATTTCGATCTGATGGAGGCCTACCAGCCAGCAACGGGGCAGGCACAAACATCAGTTCACAGCAGACGGGTGGATCAGTCGAACCGGGCATGGGAACAAATCACTACTCGGGTTCGGGTTCTTTTTTTCCAAATGCAGGTAACACGATCGGATTTGAGGGCTCGGGTTCAGGAGCAAATCCATACTCGAATCCACCACCGGGTCTCTTCCCGTACCAGATCTACGCTGCCAGTAGCCGCCCAGAGTCCGGCGACCCTCTTTTCACAACAAATGCTGACGGACTAGAACTGAAGATCGTTGCTCAATAGTTAACTGGACTAGATAATTACTCGAGTTGGTCGTGCGAGTTCCGGCGGGCTCTGGTAACGAAAGATAAGGAGGGCTTCATCGACGAAACCGTTCCAATTCCTTCCGACGAACGACTAGCGCGGCTTTGGAAAAAATGTAATCAGCTAGTCAGAACGTGGATCGGAAACAGTCTCGCCCTCGAAGTCGCAGCGAGTCTTCCCCCAACGGAGGACTCAAAACAAATGTGGGAAAACATCAAGGAGATGTATGGAAAATTAGATCAAGTCAAAATTTTCTCCTTGACGCAACAAATCTCGAGTTTAAAACAGGAAAACATGACTGTTGCTGCAATTTTTAACAAACTTTCAAGTCTATGGAACGAATTGGAAGCGGCCGAAGAAAGATTTGATTGGCCGGAGCCGATTTTGCAGCAATACAAAAACAATGTGAGACAGGGAAAAGGCAATAAGATTCCTCCTCATACTTGAATGAATCTTACCTTTCATTTCAATCGCAGATTTTAACCATGGAGCCGATGCCAAACCTTGGCCGCATCTATCAGCTTGCTATCCAGGAGGAGAGCCAGCAGAGAGCAGCAGATCTCGGTAAAGGAGGCGAAAGTGTGGCTCTGGCGGCAAGGGTTTCCCCTCACCTGCTGCAGAAAACCGTAGGAGGAAGAGATCTAGGGTTCCACGAAGGAGCTGTAGAAGGGAGAGAGGGTCAAGGACCCAATCTAGGGTTTCACAAAAACCCTAGGTCTTTTATACGGTCAATCGATGGCCGTGATTTCTCTGGTGGATCCGACGGCTCAAGATCAATTCTCGGGGCTACTGGATCCGACGGCTCACATAAAAGCGCGGCTTCTGAATCTAACGGTCCACGAGCTAGAGGCTTCCATGGCTCTAAAGGCCCACGCGGGCAATTTTTTTCTGGGCCCGACGGCCCAAAAGGCCAATTTTTCGCGACATCTGAAGGCCTATATGGAGGTATGGCGGCCCATGCCATGAGCAGGCCCTCATCATTTATAAAAAACAATAATCACAAGGGAAAGGGTAAGCTCTATTGTGAATATTGTAAACGCCCACATCACATAGTTGAAAATTGTTACGGTAGACCGGGTGAAAAAGAAAAGGTAAAGTTTTCAACTGTCTTTCAGGTGATAGGGAATTCAGCTGACAAACCTATTACTCATGGGGAATATCAAGAGCTGATGGAAGCTCGAGGAAATTGGATCCTTCGACGGGCGGGAAGTTTCCACGGAGTATTTCTTATTGCCCGATGAACTCAATTTCAAATGATGAATGGATCATTGATACTTTGGAGCTAGTGATCATATTGTTTGCAATCCAAAATTCTTTTCCAATATCAATAAGTTATCTTATCCAATATCAGTTCAGCTCCCCAATGGAAGTACTACACAAGTTGGAATGACTGGCATTGTGAAACTTAGTTCACTCATTAGCCTAAAAAATGTCCTTTATGTCCCCACTTTCCACTTTAATCTCATATCAGTCTCTCGAGTTTGTGAGGAAAATTCTTGTCGTGTCGCTTTTGATCATGACAAATGTTTATTTCAAGCCCTTTTGACTGGCAAACTGATGGGCTTGGGTAAAATCTATCAAGGACTGTATTTCTGGGTTGATATTCCAGACAATTTTACATTATCCTCTGTTGCATTCAATAAATCATTGTGTAGCACTGTTGCCAATGAAAGAAATTCTCTTTATCATAAAAGGTTGGGTCACATTGCTTCTTTCCCTAGTCCTCAATGTCCCATTTGCCCTTTGGCAAAACAAACTTGTGCACCTTTTCAAAATAGTACAACTCGAGTAGAAGACATTTTTTCTTTAATTCATGCTGATGTTTGGGGACCATATCACACAATAAATCGTGATGGTTCAAGATTTTTCCTTACAATTGTGGATGATTTTTCATGTGCCACTTGGGTCTTCCTCATACAATCAAAGGCTCAAGTCCTTTACTATCTTAAAATCTTCATTTCTTTATCCAAAACTCAGTTTGGAAAACCAGTTCGTCGCATTAGGACTAATAATGGGACGAAATTCTTCAATAGAGATTGTAAGTCTTTTCTGTCCTCAAATGAAATTCTGCATGAAAGTACATGCACTTATACCCCACAACAAAATGGGGTTGTTGAGCGAAAGCACTGTCATCTCTTAGAAGTGGCACGTGCCCTTAAGTTCCAGGCATCCATACCTGAAGATTTTTGGGGAGATTGTGTGGTTACTGCAACATACCTTATAAATCGTATGCCATCACGCATTCTAAAAGGGAAAACTCCGTTTGAATTATTGTATGGAAGGAAACCAGATCTGAGTCATCTCAGAGTATTTGGCTGTCTATGCTATGTGGCTACAGTTGGAGCCCGAGATAAAATGTCTCCTCGGGCTAGGAGGTGTGTCTTTATGGGATATCCCAACTTAAAGAAGGGGTATAGAGTTTATGAATAGTCTACCGGAGAATTCTTCGTTAGCCGGGATGTGGTTTTTCATGAAGACATCTTCCCTTTTCAGACTACTACTATGTCTGCTGAAGATATGAGAACTAGTCGTCAATTTCTGATGGAAGAAGATCTATCTACTAGAGAATCTATTCTAATTAGCTCCCCTCCAAGAAATCAGATAGTAGATACGAGTTGTCTTCACCATTGCCGTGACATCCAGATTTTCGGGTTTTAATTTGACTGGATAAATAGAATCATGTCTCATCGCTCGTCAATTTATTGACGGGTCCGAAATTTCAATAAAGAAATTATCGGAGGAAGAATTGAAGACCAAAAGAAATTAGAAAGGAAAAGAGAAAAGAAAAATATGAATAATGTTATTATTTAATTTATTTTCTCTCTCTCCCTTTTCTCTTCTTTTCTCTCTCTCTCTCCTTCCCTCTTTTCCCTCCCCTTCGTGCGATTCCCCTTCCCCCACCGACTTCTCTCTCCTCTCTCCTCATTTTGACCGGTCAATCCTCATCCTCCCTCTCTCTTTTCTCTCTTATCTCTTCTTCTCTCTCCTCTCTCTTTTTCCCCATCCTCTCGTGACCGAACCCCTCTTTTCTTCTTCTCCTTCGTGCGAACCAGAAGCTAAAGAAGAGCAGGAGCAGCAACCACCGGCGTTGAAGACCAAGGCAGCTTGCCGTCGCCGCCGCACCGCCGCCCGCGCCCGCGCCGCACCCGTGCGCTCGCCGCCGTCCCGCCGTCCGCGTGCGCCCAGGCCGCGCGATCCAGCTCGGCCCAGCCCTGTTTCACCTCTGTTTCGCACCGACCAGCCACCCTCCGGCTACCGTGGGCCACCACCTAGCCCCGCCGGACCTCCCCCTCGACCCCCTCGCCCTTCGCCGGCTTCCCCTCGCCGCCCTAGCCGCCGGAGCAGCTCCAATCGGCCCCGACCAGCAGACCCACGGAGTGGGTTTCAGCAACTTCGGGCTCGCTTTTGAGCCGTTTCCCACCCCGGATCCGCGAGTCACTTTGGGAATAATCGTTCCTCGCATCGCCGCCGTTGGATTGATCCGATTTGCGCGCGATTTGGTGAGTAATCTCACTAATCCAGGATTAGTTGACTAATTATGCTTTAAGGTTGGTTTAGTTTTAATTAATTATGTTTAGGTTGTTAGATTAGAATTAATTGGCAATTATTAGTAAATTGTGATGTGATTTAAATAAATTGATTGCGCAATTAGCAAGTAGACGTGGTCTACTATTTATTGAAGGCATCTTGGGAATTTTCAGACCCCTAATCGGGCTTCAATTTGGCGATTCGGGCCTAAGTGAGATTTTTGGGCATTTAAATATTAATTTTTGGAATTAAATTAAATAATTATTTATTTTCCGAAAATTCAAGGGAGATGGCCCGTGACCGGAAAATTATGCTGATGACTGTGGTGAAGTCTGTTTATTTAATCGGGCTTTATTTTGAGCTGAATTGAATTTTTAATATTAATTATTTAATTTTCGAAATTAATTAATTAATTATTTATTTCCTGAAAATTCAACTAGGATGGCCCGTGATCGGAAAATTTTGCTGATGACCGTGGTGAAGTCCGTTTATTTAATTGGACCTTATTTTGAGCTAAACGGAATTTTTAATATTAAATAATAATTTTCGAAATTAATTAATTAATTATTTATTTTTCGAAAATTAAGTTTGAGATGGCCGACGACCGAAATCTCGTGCTGATTGTCGTGGCGCAGTTCATTTATTTATTTGAGCTTTGAATTGTGCCAAATTGATTTAACTCGTGGATATTTAGGATATGTTCCTAAATTGATTATTTGGGTAAATTGAATACGAATTAAGGTTGTGGATAATTACTTTAGAAATGGGATGAATCATCATGAAATGCTCGGGGCTCTGTGATGATTATATCACCTTGGCGAAAAAGACGCCCGAGAGCATAGTGAATTGTTTATGTTGGCTCTGTGATGAATATATCACCTTGGCGAAAAAGATGCCCAAGAGCATAGTGAATTGTTTATGTTGGCTCTGTGATGAATATATCACCTTGGCAAAAAAGACGCCCGAGAGCATAGTGAATTGTTTATGTTGGCTCTGTGATGAATATATCACCCTGGCGAAAAATACGCCCGAGAGCATAGTGAATTGTTTATGTCGGCTCTGTGATGAATATATCACCTTGGCGAAAAAGACGCTCGAGAGCATAGTAAAGTGTTCATTGTACGTCACCTTGGCGAAAAAGACGCCCGAGAGCATTCATCTGGTTCTGTGACTGAATACTCGAATGGAGATTATAAAGTATGGTGTTGATGTGACCGAGAGGTGGTCCGAATGACATGTAATCGACTAGGTCGATTGATCATTGTTTTGATCTGATGTTGTGAATTGGTTGATTGAATGGGAATGACCGTGAGTGGTCTTGTTGGCTTGTAATCGACTAAGTCGATTTGATCAATGCTTCGATCGGTGATATGATTGCTTGAGTGCCTATTGTGAATTGTACTGACTTGCAGGTGGGATCTGATGCTAAGGTACGTCTTTTGCCCTATGCGTGTATAGGCAGCCTATAGTATAATAGTTTACTAATTGGGCTTAGTGGGGTAGAACTCGCTGAGACGTAGTCTCATCCCAGTTTGGGGAAAACCATTTCAGGACCCCGCTGAAGAGCTGAGGAGGAGGAATCCGAGGAGGAGAACTCGGAGGTGAGATCTGAAGAGAAGGATTTTTGGAAGAAGAAGATAGTCCCGAGAAGGGCCTTAAGTATGGCCTGGATGGGCTGAGAGTCTATTTTCTTTTGAGAATTTCTTTTGAAGTGAATAGTTATGAATTGGTTTGTATTTCGTATAAAAGTTTGGTTATAAATTTCAATATGAAAAATATGGCCCTGCTTTTCTATCCCATCGTTTTATTGTCTGGGGATTTTAACTGCTTCCGCATGTGCTTAATAAAAGAAAGGGTCGGCGCTACTTTGTCCTGGGATATCGCATTATAAAATCGACCAAGTGAGAAGGATGTGTGCGTGTCTGAGGATCGGGGCGTGACAATTGCCCTCACCACCGTCCAATGGTTCATATGACGACACTTCTGATCAGCAACAACTCATGGAACAACAATCCCAGGAGACAAATAGCGAAGAATCTGGAAGTATTGAAGAATCATCCTTGAAGATACAAGATGAGCCACCTCGACGTTCAGGTCGAATGATTCGTCCGCCAGCCTGGACCAAAGATTATGTTTGTTCCTCATCACTATCATCAGGTACCCGTTATCCTATATCCTCTTATATGTCTTTCAAACGCTTGTCGTCAGACCATTTATGCTGCATTAGCCGGATTTCTGAGGAAAAAGAGCCTTCAAATTATGATGAGGCTATACAAGATGATCGCTAGCAAAAGGCGATGGAGGCGGAACTCAAGGCCCTGATTGATAATCGCACTTGGGATATTGTGTCTTTACCTTCTGATCATAAACCTATTGGATGTAAATGGGTGTATAAGATAAAATATAGAGCAGATGGCTCTATGGAACGATACAAGGCTCGTCTGGTGGCCAAGGGTTTTACACAACGAGAAGGTTTTGACTACCATAAGACGTTTTCTCCAGTTGCCAAGGACGTCACGGTTCGTTCTTTCTTATCAGTTGCTGCCTTTTGCAACTGGTCATTGCATCAAATGGATGTCCACAATGCTTTTCTTCATGGAGATCTAGAAGAGGAGATTTACATGGACCTTCCACAAGGATTACGGAGACAGGGGGAAGGTGTGCCATCTCCGCAAATCTCTTTATGGATTAAAACAGGCTTCTCGACAGTGGTATGCCAAGTTCACGACTGCACTTATGGGAGCAGGGTTCCAGCAATCCAAACATCACTACGCATTGTTCACCTGGGCAAAAGGTACGTCGGCCATATACTTGATGATTTATGTTGATGATATCCTCATTATGGGAAATGATGATTTTGCTATAAAGAAGCTAAAGGACTATCTACATTTGTCCTTTCACATCAAAGACTTAGGGCCACCTAAGTATTTTCTTGGAATAGAGATAGCTCGCTCTGATCTGGGGATTTCCCTTAGTCAGCGGAAGTTTGTGATGGAAATTATATTAGAAGCGGGACTATCAGGATGCAAACCAGCGATCATCCCCATCGAACAGAATGCCAAGTTAACCAGTGTTGACTATGATGCTGGAACGTTGCCCTCCTCTGATGATCCACTGTTGAAAGACCCGACAAGCTACCAAAGACTTGTTAGGAAACTTATCTACCTCACTATGACTCGGCCAGATATTTGCTATGTAGTACAAACTCTCAGTCAGTTCATGTATAGCCCAAAGCTATCACACATGAATGCAGCTTTGAAGGTGGTGAAATACCTGAAAAGTTGTCCAGGACTAGGAATACTCCTTTCCAGAAGATGTAATATAGAGATGACAGCCTACTGCGATGCAGACTACGCCACATGTCCTATGAGTAGAAGGTCTATTACTGGTTTTTGCATCAAATTTGGGGAGTCACTGCTTTCATGGAAAACAAAGAAACAATCCACAATATCCTTGTCATCAGCAGAAGCTGAGTATAGATCCATGGCAAAAACAGTTTGTGAGATCGTGTGGCTTCGAGGCTTGCTTCTAGATCTTGGGGTACAAGTCAAAGGTCCGACATTACTCTTCCGTGACAATGATTCGGCACTCAAGCTTGCGGCGAATCTTGTATTACATGAAAGGACAAAACATATAGAAGTTGATTGCCACTTTACTCGGGAGAAGATCAAAGAAGGGATCATCGAAACTAGAGGGATAAGGACCATGGAACAACTAGCAGATATTTTCACTAAACCCCTTTGTCATAGACAGCATACATATCTTCTGAACAAGCTAGACGTCTTGGATATATACAAGCCACCGGCTTGAGGGGGAGTGTTGAAGATATGTTTGGAGATTATTGATTCTGATTGATTTGTAATTGGTCGTAATTGATAGGATAATGAGTTTATTTTAGGACTAGAAAGATTAGGAAAAATCATTTACTTTTTTATTGAAGACCTTGTACGGTATATACATGGTTGTATCATATTCAGAATTGACAGAGAAGAATATACAATTTTTCCTCACACAAAATTCTCTTCCTGTATTCTTTCTTCTCGATTTGTGACATTATCGCCCGCCTTAGCGTCGCCTTCGCCATGGACTCGCCGGAACGTTATTCCGGTGAGTTTATTCTCTAATCCTTGCTTAGTAAGTTAATGACGCTTAAGGGGTGTTTAGATTAGTCTAATTAGGTTTAGGTGGTTAGATTAGATTATTTTAATGTTAATTAGATTAGTTGTATGATTAGTTTAATGGGTGTTTAATTAGGGCTAATTGTATGATTAAATTAGTGTAATCTTGTTTAAGCCGTAATTAATTACTTTTAATTAATTAATTATTTCGAATTTATAAATATTATTTTATTAAATTATATTATTATAATATAATATTTAATTATTTAATTTTCGGAATTAAATTTAATTATTTAATAATTTCGAAAATTATGCCGAGATGGCCGGTCGTTAGAATTTCGACCTGATCGCAGCAAAGGCGGTTGGTTTGTGGTAATTGTATGTTAAATTGAGAAACTGAGTGAAAATGATGATTATGGTTAATTACTCTAAAGTGTGGAATTGTGTGAAATTGGAGAAGTTTTGGTATTTAACTTGAAGATACCCGGTGTCGGTTTTTGGCACCGTGAGTGGTTGGTAGAACTAGTTTGTATCGATTGAGTGAATGGATGTTTATGTGGGGATTCATCCCAATCTGTTTAATGTTGGTTTTCGATTGGTTTTTGATTGTGAAAGGTTGTGAATGGATCTAGAAAATCATAGAAGCTTGGCTGTGCCCTATTGGATTGTGATATACCACTGAATTGGGAATCGGTCGCGCCTGTTGGGCCGTAAATTGCCACCTGATAGAGGTCGCGCCTGTTGGGCCGTAAATTACCACCCAATAAGGGTCATGCCTGATAAGGCCGTAAACTGCCACCTATTAAAGGTCGCGTGCATTGGGCCGTAATTTGCCACCTAAAGATAGGTCGTGTCCTTTGAACCGTGGTTTATATCGTAGGATTGATTAGGTTCAGCTCGTTGAGCTGGGAGTGAAATTGGAATTGGAACACTTGAGATGATGGGAGAGTGGTTTTGATAACATGTACTCGACTAAGTCGATTGATCGCTGAATCGATATGAGTAATTGAATTGTTTGGATGATGTGGTTATCGATATTTATTGATTAAACTGACGTGCAGGAAGGAACTGAGGCGAGGTAAGTCCTCTATCCTATTTGTGTGGCTAGAGTGCCCTAAGGCGTATTTTCTTCCTAATTGAGTTTTAGAGGGTAGGACTCGTTGAGACGTACTCTCATCTCGGTTGTGGGATAATATTTCAGGTCCCTAGATGACGGTCGTGGAGAACCGAAAATCCTGGAGTTCGGAAGGTGGAGGCTGAAGAATCGGCGAACGTGTCTGACAAGTTGGTCATAGGACAGTTCCCTTTTTGTTGAGCTTGTCTATTTTGTAGACAATCCAGTGTTGTATATAAACCTGTGTGTTTATAAGGAAGTTTGTTTGGTTATGATTGATTGCCTGCTTTTCTATCCCAAGTTAAATGTTGTCAGGGAATTTGTTTTGCTTCCGCATGCGTAATATAAAAATGAATGGGTCGGCGATGTGTCCTGGGAAGTCGCATTTGTATCGACCAGAGTAGGATGTTTGCGCGCTTGGAGGATTGGGGCATGACATCCCCGTTTAAGTGGTAGCAGAGCGGGTCTGTGAATGGAGTGATAAGGTGCGATTATTTATGGGATAGTTAGTATGAATGACTTTTATTTCATGCTGGTGCATGTGACTGATAGTTGTTTGGTAAATTGTTTGGCGTGGATCACTCAAATTCTAATCTAGGATTGGAATTGAGAAACGGGTTTCTGTAAAGATCCTGTAGATGAGTGATTAGGAGCAAAGGACTCCTAGAGAGAACCTTTAGACCAATTACTCAGGATGGTATGCCGACAGGGATCGGTACTCGAGGTGGTCGTGGCGAAGCGCCGGCTTAGACCAGCGCGTGTGTGAGAGTACCACTATAGGTCGGTACTAGTGTAGCAGCACCGAGAGATCCTAGGTTTGATGGGATCGTTCAGGCGCTAGTGTTCCTTAGAAGCTTGTTGGGTCAGTAAGCTCATGACCGAGCCACCGTTGTTATTGTTGTTACTAATGCTGCCAGTGCTGTCACTATTGTTGTTGCCGCGCCTGTTGAGGCCCAAGCTAGAGTTGTGATCTTGGAGCAAGCCGTTGCATCTGAGTTGAGGTTCAGATTTAGTAGAGATGGAAATCAGTTGAGGAATGAGTCTATGATCAGAGAAAAGTATCCCATTTCCGTCCAACTGGAAATATGGGATGGTCAGGTCAGCAATGGATCAGAATGGAGTGTGTCGTGTTGACAGAAGCCGACATGGATTAGCCCCGTGTCCTGGTAAGACGGGTGCTTGTTTTGTGTGTGACCATTAGAGTTACCTGGCCAGAAACGGTCTTAGAAAGCCGATGGGATTAATTGAAAGGAATGCGCCATAGAACGCATCGTGGGGTTTGTAGAGCAGGCCTTCCGTACAAGAAAGAGCGCATGCTGTTACCTGACAGGAGATAGGACTCACTGATTGTGTGTCAAGTTTGAGAAAAGAAGTGTGGGTCAGCCTAGTGATCAAGTGCAATGGGAGCATACTTTGAATGTGGCTAGCATGGCCATTGGGCTAGGAACTATCCATGTAAGTCCAAGAGGACTCAAGCATCGCTACCGCCGACATGACGCCACTAGGATGGCGAAAGGAATAGGAATGGATTGACCATGCATCAATCAAGGGAAGAATGTTTCTAAAGTGTTTTTATTAGAGTAGCGCAACTGGATTTTGAGTGAAAGTTGTGGAGTTTCTGTTGATGTAATAAAGTAAAATGAAGATGAGTCTTTGACTATAGTTGTATTGAATGGGTTTGCTTATGTATGACTTGAAAGTCATTTATAAAAAGATTTGGCTCGAGGAGGTTTATGCTGTTATGAATTGTGGCAGTGATATAATTCAGTTGATTCAGTTAGCATATGAAAGTTTTGAAGTATTGGAAGTCAAAAAGGACCTCTAATCCCTGTTATTCATCACTGAAGACGACCTGAGTCTGGTTGTAGGTTGCCAAATCTATATGGCAACTGTAGTGGATGCGACAGTTGAGGAACCGAATATGGAAAACATAACCGTGGTACAGAAGTTTTCTGAGGTGTTTCCTGAAGATTGCCAAGTTTGCTGTCAGAAAGGGAAATAAAGTTCGTGATTGAATTAGCAACCGGATCAGAGCCCGTCTCTAAGACTCCTTACCGGATGGCGTTGTCAGAGCTGAAAGAATTGAAGATGCAGATGCAGATGCAGGAATTGTTGGATAGGGGATTCTTACGTCCCAGTGCATCACCTTGGAGAGCACCGTTTTGTTCATGAAGAAGAAAGATGGTTTATTGTGTTTGTGCATCGATATTCTCTAAAATTGACTTGAGGACGTGATATCATCAGTTGAGAATTAGGAAGAAAGACATACTGAAGTCAACATTGCGTACTTGATACGGCAATTATGAGTTCACAGTAATACCGTTTGGTTTGACGAAACCTCCCAGCTATTTGTATGGATCTGATGAACAGAGTGTTCAAAGGGTACTTGGATCAGTTGTGACCGTGTTCACTGAAGTTATCCTGGTGTGTTCAAAGAGTGCTAAAGAGCACGAGAGACATTTGAGGATGATACTTCAGACCTTGTGGACTCTTGGATTTTATGATAAGCTTAGCAGATGTGAGTTTGGATGACTCGTGTTGCGTTCCTAAGTCATGTGATTTCAGGAAAAGGAATCTCCATGGACCCCGTCTGAGATTCAAGCAGTTATCAGTTGGCCAAGATTGACTACAGTGATAGAGATCAGAAGTTTTCTGGGTTTAGCAGAGTATTACAGAAGGTTTGTGGAAGGGTTTTCAGCCTTAGCTTTGTCGTTGACTCGACTACTGAAGAAAGAAAAGAAGTTCGTGTGGATAGACAAGTGTGAACGTAGTTTCCAAGAGCTTGAGCAGAAGCTGACTACCGCACCTGTGTTGATCATACTGTCTAGTCCTGGAGGATGCGAGATCTATAGTGATGCGTCGTTTAGAGGACTGGGTTGTGTGCTGATGTAACATGGTAAGGCTGTAGCATAAGTTGAGACCTCATGAGCTGAATTACCTGATGCATAACTTAGAACTTGCAGCAATAATTTTCGCTTTGAAGATTTAGAGATATTGTTGGTGTGAAGAAAGACTCCAGATCTTCGCTGACCGTTAAAAGTCTCAAAGTATTTATTCTCTCAAAAAGAATTGAATATGAAATAGCATCGTGAACTAGATCTTTTGAAGAACTAGGATGGTGGTATTTGGTGTCACCTTGGAAGGATGAAAGAAGTCACTGATGCGTTGAGTCGGGAATCTTCATTTGTGCATATGCTGGTTAAAGTATGGGCCTTACTTGAAAAAGTTCGAGATTCGGTTTTCAAATCTGAGGTAGGCCACCTTCGAATTTTATGGCCACCCTCAGAATTGAACCGGATATTCAGGTTAGAATCAGACGCTTCAGTGGACAGACTCGGAAATGCAAAAGATCCTACAAGAGGATACCGAGAAGAGAACTAATTTTCAGATTTCTGAGGACGATTGAGTGTACCTGATGGTATAGAGATTAGAGAAGAGATCTTATCAGAAGCTCGTCATAGCAACTTCAGCGTTGTCTAGATAGTACAAAGATGAGTCCGAATTTGCATCAACAGGATTAGTAGACTATTGTGAAGACAGATATCACTGACAGGTCGCAAGTGTCAGATGTGCTAGCAAGAGAAAGCACAATTTTGCAATTCGAGAGGACCTTTGTAATCTCTCGAGATCCTCGTGTGGAAGTGGGATCACGTCACAATAGATTTTTGTGACAAGTCTACCGAGGAGTCAGTGTGGTAATAATTTCGTTTTGGGAAGTAATTGACAGACTGATGAAATCAGCCCATCTTGTGGCTGTGTGGAAGGATCTTGGTTGATTAGGCATGCAAAGGTGTTTGTGCATCAGATAATTCGTTTGCATAGTGTCAGTGTTAGAGTTAAGTCAGACCTTGACCAGAGGTTCCTAGTTTCAGCAGATCAGTCAGATAGTTTCTTTTTAGTCAATGCAGAGTAGAGTGTTCAGAACATCAGTTGGTTGAGTTGAGGTCAGAGATCATAAAATCGCAGGTCCAGAGTTGGTTTAGAAGTCAGTGAAAGCAGTTGCAAATATCAATGACAGATTAAGGACCGCTCAAAGCCGCCGGGAAAATTTACGCGGTTAAGCGTCAGAAACCTTTGAATTTTCAGGTTGAGAATCCTATTCATTCTTGAATATCGCCTACGATAGGGACATCTCGAATTGTTAAGAAAGGAGAGCCGGAACTGTTTAAACGGCGGAATATTTCGAGTTTGAGATCAAAGGACAATTTTTGCTTTAAATGGATAAAAAAAGTGGTTTGGGACACCGTCGGTACCTCTAGCTGAGTGGTTTTCGGGATGAAGCCGCAAGTCCGAAGTCTGGAGTTCGAATCCCCGACGCGGCAGTTAGCCGCTTTGTGAAAAAAGAAAAAGAAAAAGAAAAAAAGAACCAAAACTTTTGCAACTTTAATTTTTGTAAAGATGGACAAGTGCTTAGCCTTTTTGGGAATCAAGAATTGGTTTGGCCAATTTGGAAATGTTTCGTCGGCACCGAGGATCTTGGATAGCATTGTGAAGCAGAATGAAGGAGCAGAATTGATGAGATGACAATACCCCACCATTTTGAAGAAGAATTTTAATGGTTTAAATTTCGAGGACGAAATTTTTATAAGAGGGGAAGAGTTGTGACATCCTGATTTTCCAATCCGGGATTCAATTGAATAAGTCGGGCATTTCATCTTTGCGCCTATAACTCTCTTCTCTGAGTTGGCCACTCACGAGATAACTAGTCTATCAGGTGAAGTCGTTAAGGAATCTAAATGCAATAGATTTGAGAATTCAACCAAGAACTAACTGCTCGACCGTGCTAATCTGCAAGGGTCATTACGGCACAGACCGATTAGAGACTGGAGATAGGTTGATTCAACAAAACCATGTAATTCAGTGTGGGTGATTCCACCTAATTGCACAATTCTTGTTGATCGGCACTAAATCGATTTATCTATCGTTTTGGTACCCTGTGTCCGTATTTGAAACCTCGAGATTTCTACGACAATCGAGAGTTGCCAATGTATCGAAGATGCACTTTGTGGCTTGAAAATAATCAACCACAGGTCAATTGCACAGAAAATTTCTAAAAGCTACCTGGTAGGTTTGAACGCGCTAAAGTCGTGCTAGATTGAATTTAACCGTGAAATTGAACCCGATTACGTAAATTGGAAGTTCGTCAAGTTACAATTCATTTTAGGAATGTCGACTCATCTCAAGAAGATTTTTCTACAAACGAGATTTTTGGCAAAAAAGTAAAGTAAGGCTGTTTTTGTTCGAGATTGTCGAGAGCCGTTTTTAATTGAATCTTTGGGATGCGGGTTGGATCATTTGACAGAGAAATGTCATGAGAAGGCCGAGGACTCATGGGTTGATTTAATTGAGCTTCAATTGGATGGAATTGAGTGAGAGTTGATAGAATTTGATGCATAAATATCTAAAATTCGTATGCCATGGGGCTAGGGACATTTTTCACCTATTAACAAGCTTGTGGAGGAAGCTTGAGGAGAGAGAGTGGCTGATGGCATGTGATGTCATGGTGGGGGCAAGTGGAAGGAGAGATTGACAAGTGTTGCAAGCTAGAGAGCCACCAAGGGAGCCCCCCCTCTTCAGCAGCTTCTTCTTCCCCATTTCTTGGCTTTCTCCATTGTTGTTGAAGGAGAGAAGCTCAGCAAAAACCAGAGGAATCGAGCAACACCAGCCCCTCCATCGTCGCACGCCCGGAAGGCCATCGTCGGCCGTTTTCCTCCCTTGTTTTCCCCTCATTCCAATTTCTGCTCCTGCCGACCTTTCACCAAAGATTCGAGTTAAAAGTCGACTTCTCGGATGAATTAGCAAACAATCCACCCACGTCCGTGACGAGGACATCCAACTTGTTCCGGAGCACCCTGCCTCTTGCCGGAATGATTCTTCGGCCGTCTCGAAATCCTGAGAGAAGCTGCCGCTTGTCTGACCGTCTAGACTCACCCGGTTATGCCTGTTTCGGGTTTTCTTGTTGTTTCACCCCATTCTGACCATTCCTTTGCCCGTCCCAACCTCCAGCAAGACCCCTAAGACCCCCGGGAGCCACCGTTGCCAACCACCCACTCGCCGGAGCTCTGATCGGCTCGTTTTCGCCATTGAAGTTGCTGGTTTCTTCTCTGCAGTTCAGCCTAGATCAAAAGCAGAAAACTAGAAAGTCGTGAGGTCTTTGTGGCTCGTTTTCAAGCCCTTCCCGGCCTCCGTTGGCGTCACCGCCTTGAGGTTTATCGCCCGCCTTGGCGTCGCCTTCACCATGGTCTCGCCGGAACGTTATTCCGGTGAGTTTATCCTCTAATCCTTGCTTAGTAAGTTAATGACGCTTAAGGGGTGTTTAGATTAGTCTAGTTAGGTTTAGGTGGTTAGATTAGATTATTTTAATGTAAATTAGATTAGTTGTATGATTAGTTTAATGGGTGTTTAATTAGGGCTAATTGTATGATTAAATTAGTGTAATCTTGTTTAAGCCCTAATTAATTACTTTTAATTAATTAATTATTGCGAATTTATAAATATTATTTTATTAAATTATATTATTATAATATAATATTTAATTATTTAATTTTCGGAATTAAATTTAATTATTTAATAATTTCGAAAATTATGCCGAGATGGCCGGTCGTTAGAATTTCGGTCTGACGATCAAAGTGCGGTTGGTTTGTGCTAATTGTATGTTAAATTGAGAAATTGAGTGAAAATGATGATTATGATTAATTACTCTAAAGTGTGGAATTGTGTGAAATTGGAGAAGTTTTGGTATTTAACTTGAAAATACCCGGTGTCGGTTTTTGACACCGTGAGTGGTTGGTAGAACCAGTTTGTATCAATTGAGTGAATGGATGTTTATGTGGGGATTCATCCCAATCTGTTTAATGTTGGTTTTCGATTGGTTTTTGATCGTGAAAGGTTGTGAATGGATCTAGAAAATCATAGAAGCTCGGCTGTGCCCTGTTGGATTGTGATTTACCACTGAATTGGGAATTGGTCGCGCCCATTAGGCCATAAATTGCCACATGATAGAGGTCGCGCCCGTTGGGCCGTAAATTGCCACCCAATAAGGGTCGTGCCTAATAAGGTCGTAAACTGCCACCTATTAAAGGTCGTGCCCATTGGGCCGTAATTTGCCACCTGAAGATAGGTCGTGTCCTTTGAATTGTGGTTTATATCGGAGGATTGATTAAGTTCGGCTCGTTGAGCTAGGAGTGAAATTGGAATTGGAATGCTTGAGATGATGGGAGAGTGGTTTTGATAACATGTACTCGACTGAGTCGATTGATCGCTGAATCGATATGAGTAATTGAATTGTTTGGATGATGTGGTTATCAATATTTATTGATTAAACTGACGTGCAGGAAAGAACTGAGGCGAGATAAGTCCTCTATCCTATTTGTGTGGCTAGAGCGCCCTGAGGCGTATTTTCTTCATAATTGAGTTTTAGAGGGTAAGAGTCACTGAGACATAGTCTCATCCCAGTTGTGGGATAATATTTCAGGTCCCTAGATGACGGTCCTGGAGGACCGGAAGTCCTGGAGTTCAGAAGGTGGAGGCTGAAGAATTGGCGAACGTGTCTGACAAGTTGGTCATAGGACAGTTCCCTTTTTGTTGAGCCTGTCTATTTTGTAGACAATCCAGTGTTGTATATAAACCTATGTGTTTATAAGGAAGTTTGTTTGGTTGTGATTAATTTCCTGTTTTTCTATCCTAAGTTAAATGTTGTCAGAGAATTTGTTTCGCTTCTGCATGCGTAATATAAAAATGAATGGGTCGGCGACGTGTCCTGGGAAGTCGCATTTGTATCGACCAGAGTGGGATGTTTGCGCGCTTGGAGGATCGGGGCATGACATGATTTGATTTATTTGTTAACTAATTATCCACGCAATCTTTTTAGCAAATTACTCAAGATTTCATTTGCTAAGCATCCATGCAATTTTTTTTCCCGTGTCTATTATGATCCTAAAAATGTAGTCTAACCATTTAAATAGAACAGGCAAACATGACACAAAAGCAATATATAAGAGTCACAAACAATTCATTAGAACAGTAACAAAAGATCAATTAAAAGATAGAGTGCACTACCATAATCTAATATAAGTTATTCAAATATATAGCATGACATTGTTATTAAATTCTAGGACGATAACCCTCACGAGCTAAGTTCAAATTGAGTCTAGTTTCTTATTTAAAGGATCAAAATATCTCCGCCTAAACTATATCTATGTAACTACGAAAACCCCTAAACAATAGATTAAGCCCCTAAAGAATAGATTAAGTTAACTAAATAAAACTAAGCTACATTTAGTACTATAACAAAAAAATCCTAATCAAGACTTGCTTCTAAGCTATCTTCTGATTTTTAAAATTTTTAAAATTTTTTTGATTTATTTTTTATTAATAAAAAGAAAATTATTTATATATTCTGGACAATAAGGGTGCACATGACAATGCTTCTTGGTTAGAGAAGAGTTTTTTTTTTTTTTTGAGAAATAGTTCCTTTTTAGTTCTATTCCAAGGAACAATTTCTGAGTAAAAGAACATGTTTGATAACTATACAAAATTTTTACTCTTGGAATAGAAAAATAATAGAAATGCATTTGATAATACAACCGTTTCTTTTTTGTATTTATTCGTTTTTTATTCTTATTCTCGTAGATCGCGACCGTCAACCGCCGAGCGGTGGTCTGCCGCCATCGCTGCTGCACAACCGACGGCCATGGGAGGTGGCGGTCGATGGGCTATGTAGCAGCGGTTGGCGTGACGATCGGCAACCGGTAGTCGTGCGTGGCGGCGGCAGTAACGGCGGTGAGGGTCGGGATCGCCGGTGGCGGCCGGAGGCGACCGTGGCGGAGGCCGGTAGTCGACGGTGGCGGGCGACGCTGACAAAGTGGCTCCGAGCAATTGGAGGTGGCTGCGGCAAGAGAGAGGAATAAAAGAAAAATAAAAAAAGAAAATTGGCTTTTTTCTAGAAATTGTTCCCAAGAACAAGAAACAACTTTTTTTTGTTTCTCATTTTTGCTCCAAATCTATTCCCGGGCTAACTTTCTATTTTGGGGAATAGAAAAACAACTTGGCGTTACCAAACGGATTTAAGGTTCTTTTTTTTGTTTTGGAGAACAAAAAACAGAAATCCGGAGGAACAGAAACGTTCTCATGCGGAGTCTAAGGGACTCGTGCAAGGCTCTTGGGCCCCCTTCGAAAGTAGGTCTGATGTGGCTCCTCGTGTCTGGGCTGAAGACACAATTGGGCTTCTTTGTCAAACCCACTCTCCTGCAAGCTAAGCCCAAGCCAAATACACACTTGTTACGTCCATTTTCTGTTAAGACTGCACTAAACCCCAATCTAGGCCTTTTTCATAACTACGTCCAGCCCATACTAAGCCCATCGTCTATCATAACAACACGAATCCCACCTTAATTCTGTGATCTAAGGTTATATTTGTTTCGCAATGATTTAAAAAATATTTTTCTAAAAATAATCACTTATATCGCTTGATATAATTAATCCAAGGAAAATATTTTCATCGTCGATAATGATTTATATCTGAACATTTTTGTGGACGATGGAGATAATTTTAGTTCATTTATTTGTAAGCAATACAGGCAAACTTTTTAGGAAAATATTTTCTAAATTATTCATTTTTTACTATATAAAGGGAGTCCAACGCTCTCTTTTCTTTCTTTTTTGACATCATTTTTTTTCCTTTTTCTTTTCAAGAAGGCCAGCTTTTTTGTTGTAAACCTAAAACTTCTAACGATACTACATGCTTAAAGCATCATCTATGATAAATATTTCCGGACATTAAAACGTGACCATCAACGCCGTATATCTCCAGTGACCTGAGAGCCACCGCAGTCCACCGGCCATGTATATCAAGTATCGGTGCATATACTCCTCAATCCAAGGGCATCATGTGTATGCTTCTCGGTCGATCCAGAGTTCTGGTCGCAATATCTTGCCAAACTCGAAGAGAAGGTCCGGGAATGCGTCGTTAATGAAGACCGACACTAGCAACGAGACTTTGGACAAGTTCAACCTCTTCGACGTACTCAGATCTGAAAGCAGAGCCAAGCTGAGGAAATTTGGCGAGGCTGCCTTCGTTAGTAATGTCACCGAGAACAAAGGAAAAAAAGAGATTTAAGTGCGGCTGCGAAAAGTATACGACAGGGATCAACGTTCGACGACATCGGAAAGATGATGAGAAAGTGAGAAAAGCTCTGTGGAAATTTCTCGAACTCCTTCCCAGAATAAATTTTTTGAGAATTCTGTCAACTCTCCCTCGGTTGTGTTCCTCAGATGGTCGGCAACGGGAGTTCGACGATGGTTGATGATCATCATAATTGATGAATTCAGACGCAGATTTGCGGTGAAGAAGCGTCTGTAACGTAGAGGATCGACGCTACGTGTTTATATTCACTCTCTTCTCAGACAAACCCAAAAAATAAACTTATATCTGGAATCCGTAATCAATTAGAAGAGAGGGAAAAAGCGTGAAAGAAGCTCGATTGGTGGGGATGAGCGTCGATGCTCTAATCTATTACGGCTGAGTCTGTGGTGGCTAGCGAGGGAGATTTGACTTCGGATGCTGCAGATCGAAGACGGAAGACGATTGATTGATGGTGATGGAGCCGAAAGGAAAAGCCAATAGCTCCGGCAAATCGACCACCGTGAGAGATTTCTCAGGTCTGTCACCCTCTTCTCGTTCTTTCTAACCATTATCCCATGAACGTAAGAATGCCGGCCATATATGGTACTTTAAAGATCCGCTCCCTCTTTTCGAAAAGGAAGAAGACTAGGTTTTATTATTACTTTAGGATTTTGTGTGGTCGTGCTAAATAGCATGATCTTGAGAGGTGTGAGTCAAATCTTATGATGTCAAATATGGTACTTTGAATGGTTAATCGACTTTTAAAGCTTCATAGGTTGCAACTTCTTTAGTCGAATCGAGGTCTTAAATTTCACTGCCCCTAAATCATCAAATCACTGAAAAAAACAATAGAAACTAACGAAATTCTAATTTTCCAATCAAAGGTCAAACTCTTTTGGATTGACCAATAGCCAACCTAAAGTAGTCAACACTGGGTTTATTAAAAAATGATGCATAATTACTAATGAATTTAGTGCTCCTAATTTCTACATGCAATTGAGATACCACGGACATAGGGTCTGTTCATTTCGTGGAAAACAACTTCTAGGAAAATATTTTCCAGAATTTCCGATGTTCGGGTGGGCAGAAAATAAACGGTCAAAGAAAATATTTTCCGGTCAACGGAAAATCCCCTTATAACATCGTGGAAAATGATTTCCTCTTTTGAAAAGAGGAAATCATTTTCCCGTCCTCTCGCACGAGCTCTCGCACTCGCTCTCGCGTTGCTTCTTTCCTTCCTCATTTCTGCACTCTTTCTCACGAAACCTAGGGTTTATGATCTCGTCCTCCTCCTCCTTCGACGCCAATGATCAGCAGCGGCAGAGCATCCCTCATCGCGTAGTCAACGAACTCTGCTGAGTCGCACACTCGCCTCGGATTGTTTCTCCTCGTCGGAAGCAAAGAATATCTACGATCCATGTACGTGCCTCTCACTTCGGCCGCCAGATGGTTTTCCCCCGGCCGGCCGCATGAGTCAACTGTCGTGCTTAGACTTGAAGTGCATGCCGGCATGAATCGCCAGCGTTTGACTTCGTGTCTCTGCTCTGTTTTCACTTCTTTCCTTTGCCCAGATGTGTCAGATTCTCAATTTACTCATGTTGCGGAAATTGTTTGCGGATGTGATTTTGCTGTTGTGCTGTTATTTGATCTCGGTGGTGATTGTGGTTTGAGTTGTGCCCACCAAGGTTTTTCATAAATGCGTGGAACGCCTCTAGACAGTGGATGCGTTTCCGTTTTTTTTTTTTCTGGATTTTTGAGATTGTGTTGTTGGGAGGTGCAAAGATGATGGTGTCCGGACAGTAGGAGATTGTGTCTTTGGGATGCATATGCCTCTTTCGTTTGATGAAATAGAATGGTTACTAGAATGTGGTATGGATTTTACTGGATTTAATTATAGGCTCTGGTTGATTGTATATGTGGAAATGAAAATGAGATTTCTCATGATTCCCTTGCTTGAGGTAAGTTGCAATGTCATAGACACCCACTTATTTGTTCCATATTTTAGTTGTCGAACCCAACAATGCAGGCCCTTGGATGTCTTCTTCATTGTGGAGATAGTGGCTTTGCATGATCTGGAGTGATCTACATGGGGGTGAAATTGTCACTTGCTTCTTTTCAAATGCTTGCTGGTGTTTGAGGATTAAGGTTTTGGTGCTACTTATTATCGTTTGCATTTGTGAAGATGAATAACAGTAGCTTGAAGCTACAAGACAAGGGAAATGATTTCTTGAAGTTCTTTATCTCTTACTTGCATTTGTGATGGTGATTTGATCTTGATTTTGTGATGCATTAATCATGCTGGTATACATATAGTTATGTGCAGAGGAATTAAATTTAATTTGCAGGGGTTTTTGGTTGAATTATTATACTCTTATGCGTCGAGTGCATTGAACGTTGACTCTAATTGGACATATGTTGGACGTTATCAATTAGATGTGAATTTGAATGAAATGGGTTTAGTTTGATCATTCTCGTAAATAATTAGTTTGATTATTCTCTTTCATGCTCATGATTATGTGTACTGTCTAATCTCTTTTCTAGGTTCAAAGCATGTTCAAAAATCACTGTCAATGTACAACTTGCTTTACATTTGCCAAACAATTGCTTGGTTTTATTGGATGACCTTCATTGAACATAAATTCTGATGAATTTGGCTTAAAATGAAGACTATTTTACTTGTTCGTATATAGAGGCCACATGTCAATAGATTTTGTTCATATCAAGTTGATACTTTTTTGTAGGCGTACATTAAGCAGCTTGCTTTCCCTTGTTGAATGCAACTCTGAAATGGAGGCTGAAATGTGTCTTGCAAGTCCTGTTGTGTGACCTACAAAGGGAAATTGATTAAGCTAGACATCCACATTGACACGGACAAAATAAGGGTATTTTAGCTTATGCTCTGCCCTACAAGAGGACTTCTCCGAGCTGGCTCAAGATTTCTTCTCAGGATGTAAGAACATTTTCAGCTGTGTTTGTTTGTTTTTGTGGGATAATGGGTAGTTTGTAGCTATCGCCTCCCTCTTAGGATTTGGTGTAAGATGTGGGAAGCTCAACTCTGATGTTGTTATGATATTCGTTTCGGTAGTTTGTACCCAATTTGGTCGAAGGAAAGAGGGCCTATACCCATGCATGACATCCTATCCGAAACCTAGTAATGTAGTCACTCTCATCTAGTAGAATGGTGCTTGTAATTGTTTACCCGACTGTCAGTGGGAGAAAACCGTGGATGATGTTTGACTTGCTCTTTCTGGGCTTATCTGCCTAATTACGTGGTGTTGAATTCTGTGCAATTTCGTGCCTTTTGTTATGTTTATAGTTTCTGTCAACTCTTTGATTAGATGAAGTGTGCATTTGGATAGTGGGATTCCAATAGAAAGGGCATTACTGATGATGCACAAAGTACACTGAGCGATTCTAATTGTGAATTGTCAAATTGCTAGTTTCGGCCAGGAGACTTCAAACAATTTTCATTATGGGAAACAAAAGCATTGATTTGGCTAATTGGATATAGTGAGCACATATCTTCGATCGATCAAGACAACACCAAGAGGAAAAAAGGAAGCAACTTCGCAACAAAGACTGTATTAAACTATTCCCAAGCAAAAGGGTCATTGCCATTTAAAGGATTCAAGCCCTACAAACAATGTTCAAGAGAATTACCTAAGTGGTGAAATCTTAGAAAATGTTTTCCGGTAGAAAATATTTTCTTTATCGAACACCAGAAAACATTTTCCGAAACATTTTCAAGTTTTAGCCGAACACTGGAAAATATTGTCATTTTCCTGGAAAATAACTTATGGGAAAATATTTTCCGGAAATGACCCATTTTCCACGAAACGAACGGACCCTTAGCTAACTTTTTTTGTTAAGAAATGAGATTTGCCTTGATCGGGTCTTGAATCTCAATTTGCTAGCTTTGATCATTGTGTAAATTCAACTGTTAACAGCTGCCCCTCTTTGAGAGGATGCTCAAAGAGTTCTTTTCAAAGACTAAATGATATTTGAATTTTGTCAGCGAACCTGCACGATGAAATGAAATAATGAAAAATGAATTTGAATTGAGAACGTAACTTGGGATGTACTTTCCCCGGATCTTGAAGTCATTGACATATTTCTCATCGTTTTTCTCTGCCCCCTCTTGGACTATTTTTTCAATCTTTTAATTTTTATTGGAATTTAAAAAAAATTATTTGAAGAGGGTTCAGGGTTATGAAAACTCACTATGTCAATGAAGAGGGATTTAGATTACAGAAACTTGTCACGTCGATCAAGAGGTCTCTAGACTATAGAAGCTTGTCATATGTGCAAATCATCATTAAATTAATTTTTGAGACGTTACCAGTACATCTAACGGAAGGAGAACATCTTGAGCTATGGATTGGGGGGAGGGGGTTTTCTCATCTATTAAGTCATGTAATCCACAGAGGCGATAGATTGGGGGGGGGGGGATGTCAAAGAAAAATTGTTGGCTTTGGAAGTTCAATACCAAATGCATGAATAGAGGTTCCCCTCTTACTGCATAAGGGAATGGATTTAAATATCGATGAACTCTCACTAGAGTTAACACATTTATTATCCATGATGACTTCAGACACATCCACCTTCTTAGTGAGTTTTAGTCACTACTTCTCTCCAGGTTTCTACAATGAAAGAAAAAGAGAACTATAGATTGAAAACGACAACGATATTTCATACATGATGCACACATATTGGGGAACAAAAAAAGTGGAGGTCATGACAAAGGTTGTGGGGATTGTAATCAAAGAACGAGGATGTTCAGCTAAACATTATGTGTATATGCTCACCAATACATCATTCTAGGAATCAGGCCACTAGACGAATGCACACATAATATAGTGTTTTTCCCAACAAAATCCTATGGGAACTACTGTTCTCATATGCTTCTTTTCATTTAGTATAGGCACATCTTGTACGTCATTGCATTCGCATTGCATGCATTGCACATAGTTTTTTTTAGGGCTCACTAAATAATTGAAAATCCTATAAAAATTAAATGACTGCTTGTTAATTAGAAATCATATCTAAGTATGTTGATGTGATTTCTAAGCTAACATTGCAGATGATTTCATTATCACGAGGTAAGTTCTATAATTTATTTACCGCTTTATTAGATGTTAAATTAGTGGTTTGTGTACTCGCTTGGTCATCTCACTTGTTAGAAAGGTTAAAATTGCATTTAAAAATGTATTTAAGCTATTCACCAAACATTTTTCCATAAAAAGAACGGTACCAAAAAGGCATTAGAGAAATCTAGAGTAACCAAATCTCCATACCCATAATCTTTGGTTTGTATGCATAACGTATTTCTCTAAATACTTTATTTGGGTTTCTAATCGATCTACTGTAAATTGATTAGTGGTGACTCCTGAATGGAAATGTTTTGCATGTTAAGAACTTAAAACCTAAGTTACGAATTAGTATGCGCCTGGTCGAGCCCAAGTTAGCCATAGGCTTAACAATCCATTAGCTGGACCCTTAGGTAGTGCACCTTGCAAGGGTATGGTCGCAAGAGTATCGAAGCAGTTAGAATAAGTTTCCGCACACCATTCTTTAGCTACAAAGAAAAATGCCTAGGAAACAAAATTCGAGGTTTAGTTCATCAAACAACCCCAAAAACCCCTCCAATGATCCTCCTTTGGATCCACGTGTAGACGCAATCAGCATCACCGGAGAAAACCAGAGAGAGGATGGGCAAAACAGGCGACCAAACCTAGAATAGTCTTGTAAAAGGAAATTTTTTCAAAGCCCATACATCAAATGGGTCCCTATTCAGGTTTGGCCCATTTAGGGCCAATTAAGCTAGATTTAGCCCTTTTAGGGCCAGGCGATTTCATCAAACCTACTTCAGATAGGCTCTGTGAGAATACTAGGCTAGGAAGAGGGCTATATCCCATTACCGTGCCCAACCTGATCCTTAGATCAAGTTGTCATTTTCCAAACCAAATTGATTTGGCTCGCCGGGTTTTAGGGCAAACCCGACTCCAATTTTCCACCCCATCTTTCTTCTTTTTGCAAGCATCATGTTGACACCTAAATTTTGACTAATCATTTAGTAATTAATTGCATAAAAATTTTTAGGGATTAATCTTTAACCCCTAAAAAAAATAGTAAAATTACATTTCATGTAGTCACATTTGCATCGGTATCAAAAGGCAACAAGAAGCAGGGGCTTGCGATCGAAGGGATGGTCTCTCTCCACTGGTCTGAGCACGCAAAAGAGCGAAAGTCAAAAAAAGAGGAAGGAAGTTCTTGCATGTCCGTTGTCTCTCCCTCATTAATGCATGCGCATGCACGCACAAATTTGGCGAACGAGAGGAATCCTCAGAGAAGCAAAATGAGCCCATGATATATTATATAATATGCTCTCTCTCAAGTGTGGGTTGTCAAGAGAAGCAACGAGAAATTTGCTGAAGGAGGAAGCAAATAATAAACAAGAAAAGTCAAAAGTTGCGGCAATCCTATAGAAGGGAGGGACAAGTAGCCGTATAAGAAGCCCCAAGCGTGAAGAAGAGAGAAGAATCCATGAACGTGCATTTTCTCCCCCACCTCATTAATGCATGCATATGCATGCATGGAATGGGGGACGTGAAAATTCTACGGACGCTTGCAAGAAGTTGGGCTAACCTTTTTATAATATTTTCCTTGCTGGAGAGGAGATCAAAAGAAAGGTTTGGAGAAGAAAGAAAGCAAAGCTCAACTTGGATTTTGGAAAAGTTGCGGCTGGATCTTTTCACACTAATTCAAGAGGTGGTGGAATGCCTATAAATAAGACCACGCAAGGAAAGGAAAAAAAAAGGGGGAGAAAAAAAAATTCACTGAAGAGGTTTGTGAGAAGAGAGTCCGTAGAGAGACACACGAGTGGAGAGAAAGGAGGAGATTAAAAAAAACAAGGGACTCTCGTCAGGGAGCTAAAAAAAAAAATTCATGGGGAGGGGATTCTCCTTCGGTTAAAAAGAAGAGAAATAGAGAGGTTTGTCAGAGAAAAAAAAAAGTAAAGCTAGAAACAGAAAAAGGGTACACTAAAAGTAGAGAGCAAGAGAGGACAGAGACGGAGAAGGGACGTGCGAAGGAGAAGCGCCCACTGTTCTTCTCCTTCGCTGGACTTTCTACCGGTTTCTGCTGCCCGTGACCGCGCTCGCTCCATTGCGTCTCCGCACCCACCGCTCGAAGCCAAGAGTGACACTCATGAGCTGTAGCACCCGTCACTGAGTCCTGCTCGTTGTTGTGCCCGCTGTCGCACCGTCGAGTCTTGTTCGTCGCTGCTGCATTAAGCCGATAACCCGCACCTCTGCTCGCCTGTCATCGTGCCCTGCCCATCGCTATGCTCGTCGCTGCACCTCTGCCCGGTGTCAGCATCTCCTTCTAGCGAGCTTCGAGTGCGCCACTGTCTTCGCTCGAACACCTGCACCCGCAGCCGTGCCTTTGCACACTCGCGACCCAGCTCTGACGCTGCTTCTTCTCTGCCGGCTGCCGCTGCCTCGCCGCTCCACTACTCTTCCGCCACCACTGCTGCCGACCCACGACACCAAGACCGGAGGCCGAGCCACCGCATGCCCGAGCGACTCTACTGTTGCTTATGCTCTGCCGGTGACCTGCAGCAGTCGAGCCCCCGTTCGTCGTCTTCGAGCGCGCCATCGTCTCCGCCCGCCACCGCTGCTTCTGCAAGTAGCATCTCCGCAGCCACGAGCACCAGCATCTCGCCACCACCGCTGCTGCGAAGCCCACCGTGACCTGCAGCACAGCCCTATTGCCATCTGTGGGTCTGCTCCCTTTGTCTACTCAGTCGTGCAGCAACCCAACCCCTGTTGCTCTACTCTGGTCACCCCGTGCGAACATCGCCACGCCTCTGCCTCTGCTCCGCCAGTCCCCTCGCTTGAGCTCTGACCCCAGCAGCTCGCGCTGTCTACTGCAACCAGCAGCCACCAACATCCGGCTCACCCAAGGGCTTGCACCGCTGCTTGTCGCCCCTGCTGTGGCCACGACGACCTGGCACCTCGGATCGCCCAAAGCTCCGTCGCCGTTGCCCTTGCCATTCCTTCAACCGTTGAGGTTCCACCCCTTTGTGGCCGCGCCTTCCTCTGTCCAACTCTGCTGCACGCCGTTGCAGCAACCGCTCGAACCCACCTAGCTCTGCCAGCCGCTGTCCCCTTCTGAGCGACGCTACCACAGCAACTCGCTGCCCGCTCTGAGCTTGCTGTCCCTCGCTGGAGCTCCGACGACCGTGCCCACCGCCACGGTCGGCCATCGCAACAGTAGTAGCCATCCCAGCCGTGAGCTGAGTCTCCATCATGGTCCACAAAGCACCGCCCATTAAGGCAAATTTGGAAAAAGTTCAAATTAGGTAGGTTTATTTTATTTTATTAGGTAGATCTATTTTATTTTATGTTACTTTATCTTTAATATTTCGTTTCCTTTGTTTGAAAAATTTCTTGATGCATGATTGAAATCCCGACGTATCACTTAATCGCAAATCGCACAATGATTTTTTATTTCATCTATAAGGCTTTAGATGAAATAATTAATAACATGGAAATAAAATTGATATCTTGGTCTTTAAGGCTTAAGATCAATTTATTGATTTTATTAGCGAAACAACCATGGAGGATTTGGTGTTTTTTTAATTGCTTTATTTATTTCAAAAATACAAAAAATTGCATTTGCATTTCATGTAGATTAGAACTGATTTTCCTAGATAAAATTGCATGATAAAATAGTGTGATGCGCATGTCATGAAGAATTAGGCTCGGGAAATGCACGCCATTTAGTGATTATTGCTAAATTCATTTAATTAGAAATTGCTCGTCATTAGAATTATGTTATTTGGTTAATTTAGATTGCATATTTAATTGTTGCATTTATTCCATTTCGAATTTCATGAAAAATGCCAAAAAGAATTGGCTTAAAATTAATTTTATTCTCCAGGATAGATTGCATGCACATTAAGAAAATACAAAAAAAATTTACTTTGCTCATGTCATATAGTTTATGTCATAATTGTCATGTCATGTCATTTCATGTTAGATTAGAAGCATTGCATTGCATATGGATTATATCCTCATTAAATAAGTGAAAAAAAAAAGAAATTGCGTGTTAATTAGAAATCATATCTAGAATTATCGATGTGAATTCTGATCTAACATTGCAGATGCTTTCATTGCTATGAGGTAAGTCCTGCAATTTATCGCTTTCTTGGGTGTTAAATTGGTGGTTTGCGCATCTGCATGAACACCTCACATGTTAGGGAGTTAGGCTAAAATTAATTCAAGCTGCCTGCAAAACATTTTTTTGAAATAAAAGAGAAAGGTATCGAAAGGGCGTAAGAGAAATCTAGCGTAATCAAGTCCCCGAACTCATTTAATCTCTGGTTCGTAGGAGTGAAGTAATTCTCCCATTACTTTACTTAGGTTTCTAATCGACCCACCAAAAATAGATTAGTGACGACTCCATGATAAAAATCATTTGCATAATAAGAACTTAAACCATAAGTTGCGAATTGGTATGAGCTTGGGAGAGCTCGAGCTAAGTCTAGGTTTAGCAATCCATTAGCTGAACCCTTAGGTGGTCCAACCCGCTTTGAGGAGGTCGCGACACATCACTAGTAGTCGACTGGAATAGGTGAAGCTCTGATTGTAAGGTCAACCACTGTGTCGTCATTGTGGCAAAGGCGACACCAAAGTAGCAGCAAAGTATCAGAAGGACCAACTATGGAGGTCTCCCTCACTTGAACACGGCGCTAGGGTTCCCAAGTGAGGAAGACAACCTCTCTTCACTTAAGATTGACAGACATAATTTAGTCATGCCATCTCGATTGGACAGTGCTTGTTTTCCTCATCCCAACTGCTCTATTTATCCATTAGCTAAACAATAACAACTTCCTTTCCCTCAAAGTACATCACATGCTATACATATGAATATTTGGGGATCATAGCACACTCCACATTGTGATAGGTCTCAATTTTGTCTTACAGTTGTGAATGATTATACAACTTGGTCGTTTCTCATGCAATCCAAAGCCCAAGTTCTTTCCCAGCTTAAGAAAATCAATTTCATAAATTAGTCCAACAGATTCGTATTGATAATGCTCTTGAGTTTTTCAATCATGAATATTCCTCATTATTTACCTCCAATGGCATCCTTCATGAAAGTTCTTGTGTTTACACCCCCCACAAAACGAGATTGTCAAAAGGAAACATCGTTTTCTCTTAGAAGTTGTTTGTGCCCTCAAACAACAAGCTTCTATTCTAGAAGCGTTCTAGGGAGATTGCATGGTCATGGCAACCAACTTAATCAATCGGATGCCGATTCAGATCTTGGATGGATGAACTCCTTTGAGCTGCTATTTTGCAAAAGACCTGAAATTTGTTATCTTCGTGTATTTGGATGTCTATGTTTTGTACCTACTATGGCCCTTGAGACAAATTAGGTTCCCACCCCCCTTAAGTGCATATTTGTAGCATATGGGACTCTTCAAAAGGAATATTTGATTCTTGATCGATCGGGCATTTGTTTGTTAGTAGGGATTTTATTTTTCATGAGCATATTTTCCCTTTTCAAGATGAAGCATCTTGAGAGGAACAAGTAAAAGAGATTACCAATCATCGTCCATTCTTGAGTGAGGAAGACATATCCCTTTCGCAATTGGTTATTGTTCCTCATATGGTACCTTTCGTTGGAGTTAATTTCGCTTCATCACTGGAAATGAACAAAGAGATGTTGATATCGGAGGATTTTGTGGCTTCTTCTCCAACTCCTCCATATCATATTTTTCTTAAGCCACTTAATACTAGTCAATCTAATTCAACTCCTCCTTAACATTGAGGACATGTAATAGCGCTACCCGTGTGGACAAAGGATAATATTTGCTCTGTCTTGAACTTATTAGGTACACATTATCCCATTTATTCTTATGTGAGCTTTGCTCACTCGTCACCAAAACATATGTGTTGCATTAGTAGAATATCTGAGAAACAGGAACAACCTTTGTGCAACGAGGCTATCAAAGATCCCCACTAGCAACAAGCCATGGCAAATGAATTACAAGCTTTACAGAAAACAAGACATGAGATACCCTTTACCACCTCATTAATAGCCAATTGGGTGTAAGTGTGTGTATGAAATCAAATACAAGGCGGATGGTTACATCGAATGTTAAAAGGCATGACTAGTAGCCAAAGACTTCATACAATGAGAATGTTTTGTTTATCATGAGACATTTTCTCCGGTAGTGAAGGAAGCTACTATTCGATCTTCTTTCTCTATTACCACTGTGACATCCTGAAATTTCAGTTTCGTTTTCAATTAAATAAATTGGGCAATTCATCAACGCACTCCTAGTGCTATTCTCTAAGCTAATCACTCCTAAGATAACTAGACTATCTGGAAAAGTCATTAAGGGATTTTAATGCAATAGACTTGAGAATTCGACCAGGAATCGACTACTCGACCATGCTCATCTAAAAAGATCATTATGGCACAGTTAATGTCACACCCCAATTTTTCAATTCTATTTTCAATAAATTAATACGGGTATTTTGTTGGCACGCATATAGTTTTTTTTCTTGAGTTGGCTGCTCATGTAAAAAACTAGTTTATCGGGTGAAGCCATTAAGAGATTCTAATGCATCAGACTCGAGAATTTGATCAAGAAGCGACCTTTCGATCGAGCTAATCTACAAGGGTTATTATGGAACAATTAAAAATCGATTAGAGACTAGAGATAGGTCGAGTCGATAGAGGCATGTGATCAAGTGTGGGTGATTCCACCATATCGCACAATTCTTGTTGAACGGCACTGGACTAACTTTTCTGTCGATTTGGTACCCTGTGTCCGTATTTGAAACCTTGAGATTACCTCGACAACCGAGAGTCGCCAATGTGTCAAAAATGTACATTGTGGCTTGATCAACCACAGGTCAAATGCATGAAAATTTCTAAAAGTTACTCAGTAGATCAGGATGCGCTAGTATCGTGCCAAAGTGAAATTAACCGTGAAATTGAGATCGAATTCGTTAATTGAAAGTCATGGTGTGTCACAAATCTTATTAGGAACTTTGGATTAATTTATGGACTTTAATTGGACTCAATTGAAAGAGAATTGATGGGAATTGAAGAATTTATTGTACAAGATTTCATGCCATAGCGGAAAAAGGAATTGCACCCATTGGAATAAGATTGTGAGAAATTAGAGATAGTGAAAGATGACATCACCTTATGTCATGGTGGTTGGGGCCAAGTGATGGGAGCTTGACAGGTAGAGGGTGGAGAATGAATTTCAGAAAGGCACCCATTAACATCATCTTCAACCTTTAGCTCATTGGAATTTTAAATTGGAGAGAGAGGGAAAGAATCCAATTGGTTACAACAGCCCGACCCTCTTTCGTGCGCCCCTTTGCCGCTCGAAGTCACCGTTCGTCGTCGATGCCGTTGTTGTTGCAACCCGCACCTCACCTCGCACGCCTCCATCTTCCTCTCTTTCCTCTTGCTGCTGTCGACTTCTTTTCTTCTTTATGTTGTTCGGAACCCAGCAGCAAGCCAGCAACTCCGCTCATCGCCGTCGCACATTGTTGGACCACACGCCATCGCCACTCGTTGTCTTGCACACTGTCGCCTATGTATGCTCATCCGCACTTGCCCGACACCCAGCTGCGTCTCAGCCTCTGTCTATGTGCCTCAAGAGTCGTCGAAGCTCGTCCCCGCCGCCATGAGCCGCTGTCAACCTCCCAGCAGCCTGTCCAAGCTCCCGTCGGTCTTCCCCGTTGGTTTCGTTTCAAGCCAGCCCGTTTCCCCCTCCTTCAACACCAACATAGCAGCTACAAAAATGGATATCTCAGCCTGATTTTGGCCGGTTTTGACCAGCTTCCCAACCCCAAATGCTTGGCCCGCCTTGAGGAAAGTTGATCCCCGCGGCGTCCCCGTCTTTTTGGTCCAATCGGTTCGTTAATAGGGTGAATTTAGCTCACTAAACCTCGATTAGAGGGTTAATTATGCTTAGGGAGGTTTAGTTTACGTTAAGTGTTATTAGATGGTTAGTTTAATTTATTTAAATGTGGATTAGATTAAGGGGTGCGATTAGTTTAGGGTGTGTTTATTTAAAGTTAAATGGATGGTTATGTTAGTTTAATAATGATTTGACTTATATATATAATTTTGAATTACATGTGTATTTCGAAATTATTTAATTATTTAATAATATATCATATTACGAAAATTATTAAAATATTATTATTTAATTAATTTTCGAAATAAAATTAATTATTTAATAAATTTCGAAAATTATTTCGAGACCTTAATTTCTCAGAATTTCGCGTTGATCACTGCTATGTATTCAAATTATTAATTTGATGAGTTGATATTGCAAATTGAGTGATGATTTGTACAATTAATTGCTGAATTGCGAAACTGAGTGGTGATTGTGAAAAGTATATAATTTCTTCAGAAAATCTCGGGTGTCGGGTTTGACACCGAAAATAGATTTTAAGTATTATATCAAACAGTGGGGGTTTGAAAAAGAATGGTGTTAGTTTTTCTGGTTCGAATTTGATTATGTACCCACACACACAACTACTTTCTCAGATGTTTTTAATATGAAGAAAAATGGCCGGGATCACTATTTTAAGTAGAAGTATTGAGTGAAATGCAAAGTGTCCTAGGGCTAAGTATGATTTTATTGTGTGATAATTAAGAGGAAGTTGTCCAGGGTTGTTGAGTGGGACTTGCCCCTATATGGGATGCCCCTTACAATAGATGCGGGTCATGATAGAGGCTAGGTCAACTGGACCCATGCTCCTTTGGGAATGCCGTCGATGTAGTGACGAAGCCGAACTCCAAGGGGGGAGGAATGCTTGGCATTAATGTCAGTAGATAGTCGAACTGCGAGTAGGTTATGCCCTTGTGTGGCAGTGAATAACAATTAAATCGCATGCTGAGTGTTATTGATGGGTCGGATTATGGGACAGAATTGCATGGCATAGTATGGGACGTGTCATAACGATTTGGTCTTATAATCTGGACTCCTGTGGTCGTTCGAAATGATATTGTTGGCATTTCAGTGGTTTAAGTTCCTATTACTATTTATGATTGAGTGATTTGAATTGTGCTAACCTGTAGGAAGGAACTGAGGCGAGGTAAGTTCTTTATGTGGTGTGGCTAGGTCACCCTTGGGTGTAATTTTCTTTCTAAGGGTTTAGGGGGTTGAACTTACTGAGACAATGTCTCACCCCGTTGTGGGCTAAAATTTTAGGACCGTAGATGGTGGAATCCTTGAAGGCTAATCAATGAGGAGTGGGATCAAAGAACGAGTCCGACTAGTGGTCATAGGACTGATCTCTTTTGTAGACTGCCCCTTTTTGGTATATGTGTAAACCCTAGTGTGGTTACCTTTCAAAGCATGTTTGTTTATGAAAGAGTTGGTTTCCTACTTTCCTATCTCGTGAGTTTTTTTTTTAGGGGTTTTATAATATGTTTCACTTGCACAATAATAAATGAATGGGGTCGGCGACACTACCTAAGAATGTCGTATTTGCATGACCATGGCGGGATGTTGGCGCGCTTGAGGTTTGGGGCATGACATCCCCATTTAAGTGGTATCAAAGCATGGTCTATGTATGGAGTGATAAGGTGCGATGAGTCATGGGATAGTTAGTAGGAAAGGCTTTTAATATGCTGATGCATGTGGTTGATAGCTGTTTGGTAGTGTGTTTATGGGGCCATTCAAATTCTAACCTGATGTTGGAATCGGAAAACAGGTGTCTATAAAGAGCCTATAGGATGAGTGACTAGGAGTAGAGAACTCCTTGAAGGAGGTCGATAGGACCTGTACCTCGAGGTAGGACGTTGACAAGAGTTGGTACCCGAGGTAGACCGTAGGCTTAGACCAGCACGAGTGTGAGAGTACCACCGCAAGTTGGTACTGAGAGTGTAGCAGCACCGAACGATCCTAGGTTCGACGGGATCGTTCAAGCGCTAGAGTCTTTGGGAAGAATTTTGGGTCAGTAAGCTCAAGACCGAGCTGCCACTGTTGCTGTTGCTTCTACCACTGCTAGTGTTATGACCATTGTTGTTGCCATGCCTGTTGAGGCCCAATCGATCTAGAGTTATGATCGAGGATCAAGTCAATGTATCTGAGTCAAGGTTCAGTTTAGACAGAGATGGAAATCGATTGGGGAGAAAGGCCGATGCAGAAGAAAGGTGCCCTGTTTCACCCAACTAGAAGAGTAGAATTGGAAAGTCAGTGCTCGACTCGATCGATATGTGTCGTGTCTGTAAGAAAAGACATGGATTTGTTCCGTGCTATAAGAGAGAAAGGACTTGTTACAAGGGTTACCATTACAGTCATCTGATTAAAGATTTTCTGTATAGATAGATGGAACCACAACTGTTTCTATCACCACCATTGATAGAAAAGAACATAAGAAACATGCTTCAGGATGTTTAGTGGGGTATTTGGAACGGACCCCAGTGCAAGGAAGGGTGCATGATGTTACTTGATGGGAGGTAGAGGACTCACCGATTGTGTGCTGAGTTTGTGGAAAGGAGGCTTGAGTCAGCTTAGTGTCAAAGTAAAAAAAGGGAGCATGCTTTGAATGTGGCCAACACGGCTATCGGGTTAGGAACTGTCCGCGTAAGTTCATGAGAGCATAAGTACCATTATTGCAGATAGGACGCCACTAGGATGGCTAGAAGAGCATGAATGGGTCGACCAAGCATCGATCAAGGGAAGAATGTTTTTGAGATGTTTTTATCAGAGTAGTGTAGCAGAATTTTCTGTGAAAGTTGTAGGATTTTCGGATTAGTAATAAAGTAATAGAAAGATGAATCTCTGACTATAGTTGTACTTGAAGGGGTTTGCCTAAATATGACCTGTAAGTCATTTATAAAAAGGTTTGGCTTAAGGAGTTTTCTATTGTTTTGAATCGTGGTAGTGATATAATTTAGTTTGTGCAATTAGCATGCGAAAGTTTTGAATCATTGAAAGTTGAAGAGGAACTTCAATCCTTGTTATTCATCACTGAAGATGACCTGGTTCTGGTTGTTGGTTACTGAATCTACATGGCAACTGTAATGGATACGTCAGTTGAGGGGCCAAATATGGAGAACATAACCATAGTACAGAAGTCTTTTGAGGTATTTTCTGAAGAATTGCTAGGTTTGTTGTCAGAAAGAGAAATAGAGTTCGTGATTGAATTAGCACCCGGAACAAAGCCAGCACCTAAGGCTCCTTATCGGATGGTGTTACCCGAGTTAAAAGAACTGAAGGTGCGGATGTAGGAATTATTGGATAGGGGATTCATACGTTCTAGTGTATCACCTTAGGGAGCACCCATTCTATTCGTGAAGAATAAAGTTGGTTCGTTGCATTTGTTCATCGATATTCTCCAAGATCGACTTGAGGTCAGGGTATCATCAGTTGAGGATTATGAAGAAAGACATACTGAAGTTAGCATCTTACACTAAATATAGCAGTTATGAGTTACTGTAATGCCATTTGGTATAAGGAATGCTCCAGCTGCTTTCATGGATCTAATGGACCGTATGTTCAAGGAGTACTTGGATCAGTTCATAATAGCGCTCATCGACGACATCCTAGTGTACTCAAGGAGTACTGAAGATCGTTAAAAGGCACTTAAGGACAGTGCTTCAGACTTTGAGAAATCAAGAATTGTACGCCAAGTTCAGTAAGTGCGAGTTTTGACTAACTCATGTGACTTTCCTAGGTCACGTCATCTCTAGAGAAGGAATCTCAGTGGACCCCGCTAAGATTGAAGTAGTGATCAGCTAGCCAAGATCGACTATAGTGACAGAGGTGAGAAGTTTTCTGAGTTTAACGAAGTTTTACAGAAGGTTCGTAGAAGGGTTTTCAACGTTGGTGTCGCCGTCGACTCGACTATTGAGGAAGGAAGAGGAGTTTGTGTGGACAAACAGGTACGAGTGTAGTTTTCAAGAGTTTAAGCAGAAGCTAACTACCGCACCTATGCTGACCATTCCATCTGGTCTTGGAAGTTATGAGATCTATAGTGATGCGTCATTTAGAGGACTGCGTTGCGTGCTGATGCAACATGGTAAGGTCGTTGCATAACCGTCCGTCAGTTGAGACCTCATGAGCTAAATTACCTGACGCATGTTGTAGAACTTGCAATAGTTATGTTTGTTCTAGAAATTTAGAGGCACTATCGGTATAGAGAAAGATTCCATATCTTCATTGACCATCAAAGTCTCAAGTACATGTTCTTTCATAAGGAGTTGAAAATGAGACAGCGTCGCTAGATGGAACTCCTTAAGGATTATGACTATGATATTTTGTATCACTCTGGAAAGGTGATTAAAGTCACAGATGCACTGAGTCGAGAGTCCTTAGTTGCATAGTTGGTACTCAAGGATTGGATCCTATTTGAGAAAGTTTGAAATTTGGTTTTCAAATCTAAGTTAAGCGACCTTTGAATCTTATGACCACCCTCATAATTGAGCCATGAGTGCAGATTAGAATCAAAACACTTCAGTGGGCAGATTCAAAAATTTAGAAGATTCTATAAGAGAATGCAAATGAGAGAGAGGTTGATTTTTAGATTTCTAAGGACGGAACGCTAAGGTTCCGAAGAAGATTGTGTGTAACTGACGATATAGAGATTAAAGGGATAAGTACACTAATGGTGCCATAAGTTGTGTACGGCGCTCACTTTGGTGCCAAAAGTTTCCGTCGGATCACTTAAGTGCCAAAAAATTTGAAAAACGCTCACTTTGGTGCCAACTCCGACGAAATTGGCCGGAAATCCGACGTAGCCTTTTTTTTTATTAATTTTTGACGCCGACGTGGCTCGTCGAAGAGGTGAGTCAGCATCCAAATACCAAAACGACGTCGTTTGGAGTCTCCCCCAATTCAAAACCCTAATCTCCGGCCGTCGCCGTCCTTGACGGTCCTTGCGCTTGGCGGCCACGGCTTCGACCCCGACCTCGACCCCAACCCCGACGATTGCCACTCAACGGTAGCGGCTCCGACCTCGACCCCGACCTCAACCCCGACGATGGCCACTCAGCGGCCGTAGCTCCGACCCCAACCTCGACGCCGACCACGACAATGGCCACTCGATGGCCGCGGCTCAAACCCCAACCCCGACCCCGACGATGGCCACTCGACAGCCGTAGCTTCGACCTCGACCCCGATCCCGACCTCGATGATGGCCACTCAGTGGCCGTAGCTTCGACCCCAACTCCGACCCCAACCCCGACGACGGCCATGGCTTCGACCCCGAAACCCTAATTTCTTCCCCATGTAAGCTAAACGGCGTCGTTTCCATGAAGCCATCCACGTAGGACAGCAAAACGATGTCGTTTTCTTAAGGAGGACCGAAAACGACGTCATTTAAAGGCTTATCGATTTAAAAAAAAAAAAAAATCATTTTGGCCGGAATCTTTCGCCGGAGGCCGTAATCTTTTGCTAGTGGCACCAAAGTGAGTGTTTTTCCTCCGATTTGGCACTTAAGTGATCCGACAGAAACTTTTGGCACTAAAGTGAGCGCCGTACACAACTTATGGCACCATTAGTGTACTTATCTCGAGATTAAAGAAGAGATCTTATGGGAAGCTCATCGTAGCAGCTTCAGCATTGCCCAATTGGTGTGAAGATGAGTCAGAATCTGTATCAATAAGGATTGGTAGATCAATATGAAGACAGATATCATTGACAGGTTGCAAGTGTCAGATGTGCTAGCAAGTGAAAGCACGGTTTTGCAAGTCGAGAGAACCCTTGTAATCTCTTGAGACCCCCATGTAGTAGTGGGATTAGGCCAATGGGTTTGGTGACAGGTCCACCAAGAAGTCAGTGTGTTAATAATTTCATTTTGAATAGTAATTGACAGATGGATGAAATCAGCCCACCTTGTGACTGTACGAAAGGATCTTAATTTGATAAAGCATGCAGAAGTGCAGGTGTGTCAAAAAGGTTCATTTGCTTAGAGTGTCAGTGTTAAAGTTAAATGAGGCTTAGACCAGAGGTTCCCAGTTTCAGCAGATCAATCAGATGGTTCCTTTTGAGTTAGTGCCGAGTAGAGTGTTTAGAACTTCAATTGTTGGGTGAGGTTAAAGAATGAAAGGTCACAGTCCAGAGTTAATTCAGTAGTCAGTGGAAGCAGTTGCAGTTATCAGAAATAGATTTAAGACCGCTTAGAGCCGCTAGGAGAGTTATGCAGAAAAGCGTAGAAAGCCATTAGAATTCCAAGTTGGCAAGCACATCTTTCTAAAGGTGTCACCAATGAGAGGTACTTCCCGCTTTGGAAGAAAGGGGAAACTGGGTCCGAAGTACGTAGTAGTACGTAGGTCCCTTTGAGATTTTGGAAAGAAAGAATAGGGACTCTAGCGTATCGTTTTGCACTGCCGCCGAGGTTGGCACAAGTGCATGGCGTCTTTCACGTGTTGATGTTAAAGAAGTATGAACCTAATCCAATATACGTTCTAAATTATGAAGAATTAGACGTGGACAACAGGGTGTCGTACGTTGAAAGCTCGGTTCAGCTTATGGATCAGGTTCCGTGCACCAAGACCATCCTGTTGGTCAAAGTGGTCTGGCAACACCACGGTACTAAAGGAGCAATTTGAGAAAATGAAGAATCGATGAGACAATTGTACCCCCACCTTTTTACTTAAGATTTGTAATGATTTAAATTTCGAGGACGGAATTTTTATAAGAGGGGAAGAGTTGTGACACCCCAATTTTCAAATTCTATTTTCAATAAATTGAGACGGGCATTTCGCTGGCACGCATATAATTCTTTTCCTTGAGTCGACCACTCATGTGAAAACTAGTCTATCAAGTGAAGCCATTAAAAGATTTTAATGCATCAGACTCGAGACCAGGAAGCAACCTTTCGACCGAGCTAATCTGCAAGGGTCATTACGGCACAATTAAAAATCGATTAGAGACTGGAGATAGGTTGAGTCGATAGAGGCGTGTGATCAAGTGTGGGTGATTCCACCAGATCGCACAATTCTTGTTGATCGACACTAGATCGAATTTTCTCTCGATTTGGTATCTTGTGTTCGTATTTGAAACCTTGAGATTGCCTCGACAACCGAGAGTTGCCAATGTTCAAAGATGTACATTATGGCTTGATCAACCACAGGTCAAATGCAGGAAAACTTCTAAAAGCTACTCGGTAGATCAGAGCGCGCTAGTATCGTGCTAAAGTGAAATTAACCGTTAAACTGAGATCAAATTTAGAAATTGGAACTCATGGTGTGTCACAAATCTTATTAGGAACTTTGGATTAATTTATGGACTTTAACTGGACTCAATTGGAAGAGAATTGATGGGAATTGAAGAATTTATTGTACAAGATTTTACGCCACGGCGGAAAAAGGAATTGCACCAATTGGAATAAGATTGTGGGAGATTAGAGATAGTGGAAGATGTCATCACCTTATGCCATGGTGGTTGGGGCCAAGTGATGGGAGCTTGACAAGTGGAGGGTGGAGATTGAATCTCAAAAAGGCACCCATCAACATCAACTTCAACCTATAGCTCCTTGGAATTTGAAATTGGAGAGAGAGGGAAAGAATCCAACCGGTTACAGCAGCCCGACCCCCCTTCGTGCGCCCCTTCGTCGCTCGACATCGCCGTTCGTCACCGGTGCCGTCGTCGTTGCAACCCGCACCTCACCCTGCATGCCTCCATCTTCCTCTCTTCCCTCCTGCTGCCGTCGACTTCTTTTTCTTCTTTGTGCTGTTTGGAACCCAGCAGTAAGCCAGTAGCTCCGCTTGTTGCTCTCGTACGCCGTTGGACCGCACGCCATCGCCACTCGCCGTCTCTTGCATCGCCGCCTCCTCGTGCTCGTTCGCGCTTGCTCGACACCCAGCTATGTCTTAGCCTCTGTCCGTGCACCTCAGGAGCCAGCGGAGCTCTTCCCCACCGCCATGAGCCATCGTGGACCTCCCCAGTAGCCTGTCTAAGCCCCCGTCGGTCTTTCCCGTTGGTTTCAGTCTCAAGCTAGCTCATTTTCCCCTTCTTCGACACCAACATAGCAGCTGCAAAAATGGGTCTCTCAGCCCGGTTTTGGCCCGTTTTGACCGGCTTTCCGACCTCAAATGCTTGGCCCGCCTTAAGGAAAGTCAATCCCCGCGGTGTCCCCTCCATTTTGGTTTGATCGGTTCGTTAATCGGGTGAGTTTAGCTTACTAAACCTCGATTAGAGGGTTAATTATGCTTAGGGAGGTTTAGTTTATGTTAAGTGTTATTATGTGGTTAGTTTAATTTATTTAAATGTGGATTAGATTAAATGGTGTGATTAGTTTAGGGTGTGTTTATTCAAAGTTAAATGGATGATTATGTTAGTTTAATGATGATTTGACTTAAAGATATAATTTTCAATTATATGTGTATTTCGAAATTATCTAATTATTTAATAATATATTATATTTCGAAAATTATTAAAATATTATTATTTAATTAATTTTAGGAATAAAATTAATTATTTAATAAATTCCGAAAATTATTTCGAGATCTTAATTTCTCAGAATTTCGTGCTGCTCACTACTGTATTCAGATTATTAATTTGATGAGTGGATATTACAAATTGAGTGATGATTTGTGCAATTGATTGCTGAATTATGAAACGAGCAATGATTGTGAAAAGTATATAATTTCTTCAGAAAATCCCAGGTGTCAAGTTTGACACCGAAAATGGATTTTAAGTATTATATCAAACAAAGTGGGGTTTGAAAAAGAATGGTGTTGGTTTTTCTGGTTTGAATTTAGTTGTGTACCCACACACACTACTTTCTCAAATGTTTTTAATATGAAGAAAAATGGCCGTGATCACTATTTTAAGTGGAAGCATTGAATGAAGTGCAAAGTATCCTGGGGCCGAGTATGATTTTGTTGTGTGATAATTAAGAGGAAGTTGTCCAGGGCTGTTGAGCAAGAGTTGCCCCTATATGGGATGCCCCTAACAATGGATGCGGATCATAGTAGAGGCTAGGCCAACTGGACCCGTGCTCCTTCGGGAATGCCATCAACATAGTGACAAAGTTGCGCTCCAAGGGGGGAGGCGATGCTTGGCATTAATGTCAGTAGATAGCCGAACTGCAAGTAGACTATGCCATTGTGTGGCAATGAATAACAATTGGATCGCAAGCTAAGTGTTATTGACAGGTCGGATTATGGGACGGAATCGTGTGGCATGGTATGAGACGTGTCATAACGATTCGCTCTTATAATCCGGACTCCTGTGGTCATTCGAAATGATATTGTTGGCGTTCCAGTGCTTTAAGTTGTTATTACTATTTATGATTGAGTGATTTGAATTGTGCTAACCTGCAAGAAGAAATTGAAGCAAGGTAAGTTCTCTATGTGGTGTGGCTAGGCCACCCTTAGGTGTATTTTCTTTCTAATAGGGGTTTAGGGGGTTGAACTTGTTGAGACAATGTCTCACCCCGTTGTGGGCCAAAATTTCAGGATCGTAGATGGTGGAACCCCCAGAAGCTAATTAATTAGGAGTGGGATCGAATAACGAGTCTGACTAGTGGTCATAGGACTGATCCCTTTTGTAGACTGCCCCTTTTTGGTATATGTGTAAACCCTAGTGTGGTTACCTTTGAAAACATGTTTATTTATGAAAGAGTTGGTTTCCTGCTTTTCTATCTCGTGAGTTTTTGTTAAGGGTTTTATAATACGTTCCGCTTGCGCAATAATAAATGAATGGGGTTGGCGACACTACTTGAGAATGTCACATTTTCATGACCATGGCGGGATGTCGGCACGCTTGAGATTCGGGGTGTGACAGTTAAAAATCTATTAGAGATCAGAGATTGGTCAGTTCGATAGAGATGTGTGGCTAAACATGGGTGATTCCACTAAATTACAAAATTCTCATCGATCGGTACTAGACTGATTTTTCTGTCGTTTTGGTACCATGTCTCTTTATTTGAAATCTTGAGATTTTCACGATAACGAGAGTCGCCAATGTGTCGAAAAGACCCATTGTGGCTCAAAGAAAATCGACAACGGGTCATTTGCACTAAAAATTTGTGAAAGCTACCTGGTAGTCTAGGTCACGCTAAAATCGCACTAGATTGAAATTAAACACGAATTTGAATCCAATTTTAGAAATTGAAAGTTCTATCATATCACGGGTCATTTTAGGAATATCGACTCATCCTCCAAAGATTTTTCTACAAACCGAAAGTTTTAGCGAAAAGTCGACATAGGGTCGTTTTCGTCCGGAAAATTTAGGGGATCGTTTTTTATGGCGTTTTTGGGATGCAAGTCGGTTTTATTGGCGAGAAAAAATGTCAATTTAATCGAGGACACGTCGGTGGATTTTATAAGGCCGAAATTGACTTCAATTAGAGGAGGATTGATCCAATTTAGGGGAAAGACCTTCAAAATTCGTAACCCCCCCCATGCCTCAACATTTTGGACCTCTTCCAAGGCTTCCTAAGCAAGCTAAAGGGCTGGAAAATTATTGAGAAAGCTAGCAGTCTTGGTGGGACCATTTCAATGGGACAAATGGGATAGGATTGACCTAAGGTGGCCCCCTCAAAAGCCAGTTGCCCTTCCTCCTTTCCTTCTTTTGATCCTCCATTTCCAGAGTAGAAGAAGTCCCAAAAATCACAGAGAGAAGTTGCAGCTCCCCTCTCCTTGCCTATTGACGCCTACCGAAGCCCGAACAACCACCGCTTGCGCCACCGGAGCCCGTATGCCTTTCGCTCGCTCGTGCTCTACTTCGCATGTCTGTGGCCATCGTCCCTATCCCAGCCATGTCCCTAAGCTGTCCCTAGAAACCATTGAGCAGTCCTGAGCCGCCGTCTAGCCGCTGGAAACCCCCTTGCCTCTGCCTGACTTGCTGCAGCTTCACCGGTCCTTTCCTTCGCCATTTCCAGCCCTTTCTACCGCTGATTCTAACTACTCGGCCCAAGAGCAGAATTGAGAAGCTTGGGTTTGTTGGGCACTGTTTGGCCCATTTCCGAGCCTTTCCCGACCTTAGAAGGTGTTCCCGCTTTGGAGTTTGTGGACCGTCTTCACATCCCCGTCGTCATGGTCCTATTGGATCGCTAATCCAGTGATTTTACTCACTAATCCATATTTAGGGAGTTAATTATGTTTAAGGGTTGATTAGTTTAGATTAAGTATGGTTTAGGTGGTTAGTTAGAAGGGATTAGCAAATTAATGATTCGATATTGCATGTTAGGTGGTTAGAGTATTGTAATTAGCAAGTAAATAAGTCGTAGTATTTATTTAAATGGGTTCAGAAATTTTTTGGGCTGTTTCGGTATTTATTTAGACTTTTCCAACCTAAGTTGCATTTATTGGTATTTATTAATTAATTTTAGTAATTATTTAATTAATTATTATTTTCCGGAAATTAGACCGGCATAGTCGGCGACCAGAATTTTATGCTGATCATAATGGTGTGACTTATTTAATTAATTGAGTGTTATTTTGTACAATTTGAGTTTGATTTGTGATTTTGGGTATTTATCTCAAAATTTAGTAATTTCGGTATTTAACTAGAAAATACCGGGTGTCGGTTTATAATACCAAAAATATGTTTATGGATCATTGAAATTAGTGGGATTTTCAAAAGGGAAAAATATTATATTTTGACTAAGGCCACCGCCCCACATACGATTATTTTTATCAAGAATGATAAAAGTGGTGGCATTCTCGGATGTTGAGAACAATATACTATATTAGCTTACGAGCTTTGATATATTAGCTTAGCACAAGCAATATATTTTATCAGCTTAGAGTGAGCATCATAGGTATACTATATCAGCTTGAGGGCTTGATATGTCAGCTTAGCTCGAGTAGTATACTAGTATACTATATTAGCCGGAGGGCTTTGATATGTTAGCTTAGCGAGAACAGTATACCTTAGCAGTTTCTGGTGAGCATTATCAGTATACTATATCAACCTGAGGACTTTGATATGTCAGCTTAGTGCGAGTAGTATACTTTATCAGCTTAATGCGAGTTATACTATCTATCTTTAGCATAGAGTGAGCAATCCTTGATGTGATTGGACTTTATAGATAGTATTGAATGGATTGACCGAGTGATGGTCTTGATGACATGGAATCGACTAGATCGATTGATTGATGGCTCGATCGGATTAGGTGATTTGAATTGTTGAAATGATTGGTTGATTATGCAAATTGTACTGACTTGCAGGAAGGAACATAGGCAAAGGTAAGACCTATGACTTGTGCTTGTGCTTGGGCAGCTCTTAAAGAGTATTTTCTTCCTAATCGGGTCTTAAGGGGGCGAATTTGCTGAGACGTTATCTCACCCCATTATGGGATAACAATTTTAGGTTCTTAAATGGCAGCTCCTCCCGAGCGTTTTGGACAACCGAAGAAGGTCCCAGAGCAGGTATCTTACATCTCGCTTCTTGGGAGCCTAAGAGGATAGGTCTATGATCTCATAAGATCAATGGTTTGGTTTGATGAGGCTCTACCCCATAAGGTATCTCATCAATATAGATCATGGTACTGACGTGTGCGGAATGGATAAAGAGGGGGTCCCATATCAAAATTTGAAATACCTGTGTATGTGCTGGAGGTTGCTTTTCGAAAAGGAACAGTCAACCCTCTAGGTGGTTCATTGGTGGACATGTACCTATTAGACCCAGGTTCCCCGATGTATTCTGAGTAAGACTCGAATGCCGAAGATCTTTAGCACTTTACCCCCTTGTTTTGCAAACCTTATATATATATATATATCGGCTTGCATTGTATATGACATAATTTGATATGTATATATAAATGTGTTGTGGATTGTGGCACTACTTTTCTATCCTATCTTGTTGTTGTTTGGGGATTATTTATTCTCTTTCGCATGCGCATTAAAATAAATGGGTCGGCGATGTGTCCTAGGTCGTCGCTATTTAATCGACCGTTAAGGGATGGACACACGCTTGGAGGATCGGGGCATGACAACTACTCCCCATGATTGGCCTTTACATTATATAGATGTCCGCAGTGCCTTCCTTCATATGGATTTAGAAGAAGAAATGTATATGGATCTTCCATTGGGATTACATAGATAGGAGGAAAATTGAGTATGTTGTCTTTGCAAATCGCTATATAAACTCAAATAGGCTTCTTGTTAGTGGCATGCTAAATATATCGCGACACTCATAGATGCCGAATTTAAATAGTCAAGACACGATTATGCTCTATTCACATGGAATCGAGGTACATCATTTATTTACTTACTAATATATGTTGATGATATACTCATTATGGGAAATGGTGATCTACCATAAATTACACAATTGAATAAATGAATTTGCCTCAGTCAGCAAAAATTTATCCTAAAAATCATATCGGAAGCAGGACTATCAAGTTTCAAGCTGGCACTCATCCCAATTAAGCAAAATATCAAGTTGACAATGTCTAAATATGACAAGGGATTGTCACCACTAAATGAGGATCCTTCACTCAAGAATAAGAGACTTGTTGGAAAACTTATCTATTTCACCATGACTAGATTTGATATATGCTACGTATTACAAATTCTCAATCATTTCATGCATGATCCAAAATAGTCTCATATGAATGCTACATTGAAAGTAACGAAGTACTTGAAAGGTTGTCTTGGATTAGGAATACTATTGGCTTGAGAGAACAACTTGGAAATGACTATATATTGCAACACAAATCATGCAACTTGCCATGTGAGTAGAAAATCGGTTATAGGATTATGTGTTAAATTGGGAAACTCACTACTCTCATGAAAAATGAATAAACAATCAACTTATTCATTGTCATATGCCGAAGAAGAATATCAAGAAATGGTGAAGACCGGCTATAAAATTGTCTAGATAAGAGGATTGCTTCAAGATCTCGGAGTATGGTTAAAGGAACTAGCAATCTTTTTTTTGTGACATTAATGCTGCCCTTAAACTCGCAGTGAATTCAATTTTTCATGAAAGGACGAAGCATATAGAAGTTGATTGTCATTTCTTCATAGACAAGATACAGGATTGAGTGATTAAGACAAAAGGAATAAGGATAACAGAGTAACTTGCAGTAATCTTCACCAAACCTTTGTGTTGGAGGCAACATCCATATCTATTCAGCAAACTAGGCATTCTTGATGTGTATAGACCACCAGCTTAAGGGAGAGTGTTGGAGATATTGTTGCCTGTGATTTGATCAGGTTAGGGGCTGATTGATATTGTATCTTTGATACGATTCCCTTTGATTGATACTATTTATTAGGGAATCATCATTTTCACTTTTTGGTACGTTTGTTGTCTAAATTAGTTAGACTTCATGTGGCACCCCTCGAATGGCCCCCCCGAACCATTAGGGTCGCCACAGTTTGATTACCATTCGCTTGACCTGATAACATGTCACTCCGATACCATTTTAAGTGCAGCAGGTCCATGCAACCATGGGGGTTTACATCCTTTAGATCAGTCCCTTGCGCAGTTCATATATGGAAGCACATCCAACGACTCCTTTCCCTATATTCAGAAAATGATACACACCAACTAAACATTTATAGGTAAAAGCCATACACTTTTATTTACTTAAACCAGATGGACATCATTCATCGGTACATCAAAATGCCGTAGTCTTCTATACTCAACTATACTTCAAAAGATGACCGAGATCTCCTCCAATAGTCGTATACTTAAAGTCCATCGGTTAGTGTTGGCGTCCAAAAGTTCCTTCCTTTGCTATCCTCCTCCTCGCGGTCATATCCAACCACTTGATCCGTCTACTGGTGGTAATGGTAGCAGAGGTATCTTATCCAGTCTGAAATGCTATTCCCCAAAAAGGGGTGAGTACAACCACTCAGCAGTAAAGGTCTACCACACTACCCATTGCGTTAAACAGAACAATCAAGGCATCATAACAAAGCACATATCATTCATGCATATCAAGCATACCTCACCTCGCAACCATACATATATCATCATGCCATCATCATCAAGCATTCATGCATACCCATACCACATGTGCATATACCACCATGCACTCATCATCAAGCATTCATGCATACTCATGCCATATGTGCATATACCACCATGCACTAATCATCAAACATACATGCATATCCATGCCATATATGCATATACCACCATGATTCATATCATCCATGCTATCAAGCATACATCACCATGAGATCCATTCATGCCTTCAGGATCGCATTTTCAATATCAAATAGCATTAATTTACTTTCATAAGCAGATCATGCATCATGTCATATGCATACACCCATGCACATGATTCATTTTTCAATTCTCATCTTTCACAAGGATCTCATCAGTTTTTCTTTCCAGGGACCAATGTTTGCATCCCACAATTTATCGCTCGCACCTAATCCTGGCATCGCGAGGAACCTCCGGCATTCATCCATTTAAGGCCACCGGGCATCCAGCACACACCTTCGAGCATCTCGTATCCCAACTAGCATCACGAGGTATCCCCCCGAGCACAAACCTCCGAGGCTTCTGGAATTACGTACCGACATACCGCCAGGATTCCCCCCCTTTAGAATTACGTACCATATACCACTGGGCATCTCGAAACTCTTGAGGACCCTCTGGAATTACGCCGCTAGGCCACCGGGCATCCGGCACCCCCACATTCCGGGCATCCCGATACTCACCAGACATCGTCGGCTCACACCTCCGACGGCCTTCTCATCACCACGATGCATATTCTCATACATCTCATTTTCAATTTCACATTTGATGCAACAATGCTAATGATTTGACAGCAGCCCTTTTAAAATCATATAATATGCCTTGGGAAAAGTATCATTTGATGCAATGGTTTTAAAAACTTCATTGAGTTCATGAAAATCCATCAATCCTTTGATGTCATATGCAACGTATGAATTTCATCATATCATTGCACGAATAATAATCTAGGATATCATGATTTACATAATAAATCCAATAAACAGTAAATAAAACAATTTCCAGCTTAAACAGAATGCGTGCTATTCATGAAAAATTCTAGAAAATTAGCAAACGATGGAAATAAATTCTGAAAATTTACCAAAATATAGATAAGATCTAAGAAAACATATTTCGTGAAGGACACTATATCAAACAAGGCTTCACAGAAAACGTACAGGTCCATGCATCACCGAAAAAGGATTTTAACATCATCCATGCACAGTTTTGAAAACAATTTCGATTAAACCATTAAATAAACTCAGAAAATTATGAAATTTGGACACACTGTACTTAAGATCTATAGCTACAAGTTTCATGAAGGAACCGGAGTCAAATTCGTTCCGGATTAAAAGTTAAAACCAGCTTACTTTCCTATTTTCGGGTTTATCTTTTCCAGACTATCATCATTCAAAGAAACTCGATTCCTCGACTTATGTATGTTCATTTCATCAAATTTTTCAATATTTTATTCCTCAGAATATTAACTACAACTTTCATTAAGAACATATGATCAAATTTTGACCACATGATTTTATAAAAATCACGGAGTCTTACTGGGTCGAAGTAATATTTTCCAGATCCGGTTTTCTCAAAGAAAAACGATTTCACTGACTTATCTTTCTTCTTTTGCTCTGAATTTTTGATATGTTTTACCTCAAGAAGTCTACTACAACTTTCATTAAGAGATCAAGGTGATATTTTCAAAATAAAATCACTTTATAGTCCACGAAATCAGTGAAGCTCATCACGACGAATTCCAGATCTAACGTCTTCAAAGGAAAATCGTTTCACCAAGAAATACTTGTTCGTTTTATCTCAAATTTGAGTATGTTAATATTCAAGATGTTATCTATAACTCTCATGAAGAGGTCAAAGTGAAATTCCAAATAAAAAGTCGCATGCAACCCCCAAACTCGTGAACAGTCAAGCTGATTTTTCAGAAACAGCATGCAAGACCAACAAACCTCTCCCCAAAGCTCCGAAATTGCACCACTTACCACAACCACGATTTATCATCTTCTACACACACTTTACAGCAAGCAAAGGGTAGGTTTTAGGACTCTACTTGCCTTAGATTCAAGCACAAAACAGCAACAAACAATGACAAAGCAGCAACGAAACGGCGGACGAACGGGCGGACGAATCCTCCTCCTTCTTCTTCGCACGGCCTCCCTCTTCCTCTCTCGGTTTCCCTCTCTCACTCTCTCGACAGCTCTCTCTCTCACCCCCTCAAAACTGGTCACTTCCCTTCTCTTTCTTTCTTTTTGGTTGTTTATATACTTGCATGCATTCTCATTTTGCATGGGGGACACTTGTCCCCAAGAAGGAGACAAGTGTCTCCCTTGCCGAAGACACTTGGAGGAGGCCATGCGGCTCCTCCTCCCCCACCATGCGTCGATAGCCCAATGGGCTTCATGGGCCTGGTTTCGGGCCGAAGTGGTGGGGTCTTGGGCTGGGTTTTTTTTTTTTTGGGCTAGCTTGGCCTAAGAATTTCGGCCCACTAACCTTTTAATAATCTATTAACATTCTCCACTTAAATAAATACCTAACTTGCAAAAATAATAAGGCCATAAAACTTGTAGTCACAAATCCATAAATTCCAATTTATAATGCACATGGCCAATGATAGAATTTTCTTTCCTATCACATAATTATCCATTAAAAGCTTGGCCATAAATCTCATTACAAATTATGGATCAAATGGTTACAATACATCTTGATGGTACTTGCATCACCTATTCATAGACCTTAATGTATCTGGAGGTTGCCGTGAATTTTGGGATGCCACAATTCTCCCCTCCTTAGAGAATTCTGTCCTTGAAATTAGACATTGCCTATGTCTCCTTAAACAAGTGAGGGTACCTTTCCCTCATTTCATTTTCACTCTCCCATGTGGCTTCCTCCACATCATGATATCGCCATAGTATCTTAACTAATGGAATTCTCTTAGTCCTGAGAATCTGTTCCTTTCGATCCAGTACTTGCACAGGCTCCTCCATGTACCTTACTTCCTCATCCACTTTGATAGCTTCATGATCAAGTATGTGACTAGGGTCTAGTTGATACTTCCTCAGCCATGCCTGTACTTTTCTAAAAGCTATTGTTATACACAAATTCTACCAGGTATAACTTTTCATCCCAACTTCCTTTAAAGTCAAGGATGCAAGCTCTTAACATGTCCTCTAATGCTTGGATCACTCTTTTCGTTTGTCCATCCATCTATAGATGAAAAGTAGTACTAAATGGGAGCTTCGTCCCTAAGGCGGTTTGAAGACTTCGCCAAAGGTTGGAAGTAAATCTTGAGTCTCGATCACATAATTATCCATTAAAAGCTTGGCCATAAATCTCATTGCAAATTATGGATCAAATGGCTACAATACATCTTGATGGTACTTCAATCACCTATTCATAGACCTTAATGTATCTGGAGGTTGCCGTGAATTTTGGGATGCCACACTTCATGTATTATAAATAGGCTTGTATACAAATGTCTTCGATATGAGAAAGCAATATACATATTCCTATCCTTGTCTTCTTCCACCTAGCTTTCCATTAGCTCATATTCTTACATATATGAGTCGCACATTTATCTTGTAAAACTCATCATGGCCAGACTATAGGCATTCTTTTTATACATCTACCCCAATGGGGTAAGGTTTAAATCTGGTAGATGGACAGCTAGATTTCATTGACGATGCGGTGAGTAATTTAACAGTTTTCCTTTGCTCTTATCATGTGTTGCAGCCGAGTCAATACATTAATACACTTTTAGAGCCAAAGACGGTGCAATTCTAGTGGACATTGAAAACTTTGATACTCAAGGTTTTTTAAATGTGGTACATACGTAGATCTATCAAGTCTTTTCCCATGTCTAGCATTTTAATGTGTTCATCAAACAAAAATACTCAATTGAACTTATATTTGGTCGTACTTTCTGTCTGGTAGATCTGTTATGTTAAGACATGCCGGAAATTTCTAGCAAATTTAACCATTTCTTTTGTCGAACATTTGCTTTATTGACATTTATTCACTATACAGTGAATTAGTACGCATTGGTGGGATACTGGTGATTTGGTTTCACAAAGCTACTGATCCCATATTTGAAAGAAATATGGCGGAATCATCTGACTGCCTTACTTTTACCCCTAGCTTACCATCTTGCCTAGGACTATATCCCAAAGCACCCTTTTCATGAGTTCCATGATCCATGCCTCATCCTCTGTTAGACTGTCCTCGAAGCCCCATCTGATGTCCTCATCTCATCTGTGTTTGTCATGTTGAGGACAGCCAGTATAACCAAAGCCCGAGCAGGGATCTAATAGGCTAGTATTGCTCCTACTACATCAGAATTCTTGTTGATATGTTGTATAATCTTTGCAGGTAGTTGTCGATTCCATACATCATCCAAAGGTTGGTGTTGTCTATGACCCGAAGTCCTAGATCCAGGCTCTTGCCAATTTGATGGGCGGATAATGAGCAGAGGCAAGGGGTTAGCTTAAGTTCATCATCTTTATAGTGTTTACTCCCTATCATTGCCAAGTATGAGTCAGGTCCCGCTTTATGAGGTAGGATAGCTAACTCAAGTCGAATTCTGAATTTTTTTTTTTTGTGTGTAATTTGTCGATGCTTTCAAAGCTGAAAAGCAGTGTCTCCGTAGGCGGCTGCTTCCCCTGTTTGTTGGTTTGAACTCAGTTGCCATGCTTGGAGAAGGAAAATATGAGATCAGAACATCAGCTAGTCAGAATTTCAGTAATAACACCATATGGAAATGCAGATGGAGAAGAGAAAACTTATTTATTATTTGCTGTCCTGGAAATGCTTGAACAGTGTCTATTTTGTTTTTATAGACATTTATCTTTTTGCTCTTCAGTGAAAAAAAGGCAAGGGCTGTTGTGCGGAAGAACACCCTACCTAGATGAGAAAGAAAAACAAGAATAATCAAGAACATAGAGATTTACGTGGTTCGGCAAAAGATCCGCCTACATCCACGGGAGAGAGAGAGACGATTTCTTATTTGAGCATATGTCAAGAGTACAAGGTATAATGCTAAAATAAATAGATCTCCCCACTTTCCTAAACCTAGTAGGAAAGGAATTCCACCATAAAGATATTATCAAATTTGAAACCCAAATATAGGAAATATATTAGGAAACAAATAGCCTGCGATCTTCAAGTGTTCCTAGATTTCCCGATTGAATTTTGTGGAATTCAAGACAACATCAGCAAATCTCCACCTTTGGCTTGAATAAATCACAAGCCTCCACTTGAACCAAGAAAACGAATATATCTTTCCCCCCACTGTACCTCCGCAAAGGTACACTCGCACCTGGATCGGTGCGGCCTCCATCAACTTCTATGATGAGTGAGAGATATCAAGTCCTTGTAGGACTTGAACTTCTCTGTAGTAACCGTCTTCATGAGCATATCTACAGGATTATCTTTAGTATGGATTTTCTCCAAAGCAATGCTACCATTCTCCACAAATTCTCGAATTTTGTGGTACCGAACTTCAATGTGTTTCGTTCTAGAATGGAACACTTGATTATTCGCGAGACATATCGCGCTCTGGCTATCACAATATAATCTAGCACTTTCTTGCTTTATACCCAACTTTGTGACCAAACCAGTCAGCCATATTCCCTCCTTCGTAGCCTCAGTTACTGCCATATACTCAGCTTTGGTTATAGACAATGCTACAGTAGGTTGAAGCATTGCCTTCCATGAAATTGCTCCACCACCAAGAGTAAAGACATATCCTGTGATGGACCTTCGCTTGTCCAAATCACCAGCAAAATCTGAATCAACATAACCTGCTAAATTGATCGATCCTCCCTTGGAACTGAACATTAAACTCATTCCGACAATTCTAACCAAATAACGAAAGATCCACTTAACAGCTTCCTAATGCTCCTTTATTTGGATTGCTCATGTATTGGCTAACGAGACTCACTGCATGAGCCAAATCCGGTCTACTACAAACCATAGCATACATGAGGCTCCCTACTGTGCTGGCATAGGGTACTCGAGACATCTTTACAACTTCCTCATGTGAAACAGGACATTGTTTCTTAGATAATTTGAAGTGATTTGCTAAGGGTGTACTAACTAGTTTACCTTTATCCATGTTGAACCGCTCCAAGACCTTCTCAACATACTTCTTTTGATTTACCCAAACCTTATTGCATGTCTATCTCGAAAGGTTTCCATGCCAATGATCTTCTTTGTAGCACCAAGATTCTTCATATCAAACTTACTACTTAACTGAGACTTTAGGGAAATAATGTCTCTCATTTTTCTTGCAGCAATCAACATGTCATCAACATAGAGCATCAACAAAATAAGTGACTTATCATCCAAAACTTTGTAGTAGACACAAGAATCATGCACACTCCTCATGTAGCCAATACGAAGCATAAAAGAATCAAACATTTTATTCCATCGCCTCAGAAATTGCTTCAAACCGTAAAGTGATCTCTTGAGCAAACAAACATGATCCTCTTTCCCTTCCACCTTGAAGCCTTCAAGCTGCTCCATATAAATTTTCTCCTCCAAGTCACCATGAAGGAATGCCATATTCACATCTAGCTGCTCAAGCTCCAAGTCATACATGGCTACCATAGCTAGTAAAACATGAATTGACGTGTGTTTCACAACAAGGGAAAATATCTCGTCGTAATCAATTCCCTCCTTCTGTGCATAGCCCTTAGCAACAAGTCGAGTCTTGTATCTCTCTTACTCTTTCTTCGTTGCTGCTTCCTTTCTTCGAAGAATCCATTTGCAACCAATGACATTCCGATCCTTGGGCTTCTTCACAAGTTCCCATGTCTCATTCTTTTGTAACGACTCCATCTCCTCCATCATTGCGGTCATTCACTTTTCTTTGTGATCACTTTTCAAAGCTTCATGGTAGGAGCCTGGATCGCCAGAACCTACGGTAAGAGTATAAGCAACCATATCCTCAAAAATGTACCTCTCCGGTGCTTTAGGAGTGTGCCTTCCTCGACCCGTCGCAATGTTACGAGGAACTTCTACCGTTTTTATGACTTCCGAAGCTTCATCCGATGACTCGCCATACTCTGTAGATTCTTTGGTTTCAAGCTCCACCTTAATGATAGATTTATCACTCTCCTCTTTAGCAGCCGCTTGTGGCACGCAACTTGACTTCGACATTGCAAATTCATCGAATATAACATCCCTGCTCGTTAGAACTTTCTTATCACTTGGATCCCATAATTTGTAGCCTTTCACTCCTTTCTCGTAACCAAGAAATATGCATTGTTTTGATTTTAGATCCAACTTCGAGTGCTTCGAGTTCTGCACATGTACAAAAGCAAGACAATCGAATATTCTTAAATTAGAATAATCGACAATTTTACCAGTCCATACCTCTTCAGGAATTTTGCATTTAATTGCAGTTAATGAAGACCAATTCACAAGATAACATGCCATGCAGATAGATTCTACCCAAAACTCCTTGCTCAGTCCCACATGTAGCCTCATGCTTCGAGTTCTCTCTAATAAGGTCCGGTTCATCCTTTCCACTATGTCATTCTGTTGGGGCGTATCCGAAACTGTGAAGTGACGTTTAATCCCTTCATTCTTGCAAAGATCCATGAATGGTGTCGATTTGTACTGTCCTCCATTGTCCAATCTCAAGCACTTAACCTTTTTCTCCGTTGAAGTCTCAACTTCAGCTTTCCATTCTTTGAACTTTTCAAAGACTTCACTTTTGTGTCGCATGAAGTAGACCCAAACTTTGCAAGAGAAATCGTCAATGAATGTCACGAAGTATTCCTTCCCTCTTTTTGACTTTACCGGTGAAGGACCCCATACATCTGTGTGTACATACTCGAGCACGCCCTTGCTTGTATGAGTTACAACATTGAACCGTACTCTGCATTGTTTTCCAAATACACAAAATTTGCAGAAATCTAATTTGCATGTTTTTATACCTTGGATTGCATTCCTCTTGTGAAGCTTCATCAACCCTCTTTCTCCCATATGCCCAAGACGCATATGCCATAGAGAGGTGTTATCTATCTCCATACTAGCATCTATGGACACAGATGCTCCACCTTGCACTGTGGTTCCTATAAGTCGATATAGGTTCTCGTGCCTCTGTCCCTTAAGAACAACCAGAGCTCCCTTAATCACCTTCAAGACTCCACCTTGAGCCATGTACTTGCATCCATTGGACTCAAGTGCTCCCAATGAGATCAAATTCTTCCTTAGACTCGGAACATGACGTACGCCTGCCAAGGTTCTAATCATGCCATCAAACATCTTGATTTTCACGGTTCCAACACCCACAATCTTGCACGAAGTATCATTCCCCATGAGAAATGAACCACCATCATATGCCTTGTACTCATCGAAGGCTTCTTGATGAGGACACATGTGAAAAGTGCATCCAGAGTTCATGATCCACGAATCCTCAAAGGTGTCCTTCCCCGATGATATGAACAAGACGTGCCCATCATTGGTCTCAATGCTGTCGGCTATACTTGCCTCATCCGAGCTCTTCTTCTTTTTCTCGTTCTTATTTGGACAGAATCTCTTGGTATGCCCTTCTTGATTACACCCGTAGCATCTTCCTTTGAACCTTCCCTTGGATTTTGATCGACCCCTACTGCTTGATCCTCGATCCATTGATCTTCCTCTTCCTTGATTGCTTTTCTCCTTTGCAAAGAGTCCTTCTCCCGAAGATTTTGAACTACTTGCCCTTTTCCGGGTGTCATTTGAAATTAGGGCAGTAGTCACCTCTCCGATCTCCAGGGTTTCCTTGCCATAAAGGAGCGTAGTCACCAAGTGGTCAAACGAATCCGGCAACGATGCCAGTAGTAGAAGTGCTATGTCTTCATCCTCAAACTTTACCTCCAAGCTTGTAAGTTCACTAATCATCTTGTTGAACACGTTAAGGTGTTCCAACAGATCTCCTCCTTCACTCATCTGAAGTGAATACAATCTCTTCTTCAAGAACAACTTGTTCGTAAGAGATTTCGTCAAGTAAATGCTTTCGAGTTTGAGCCATACCTCCGGAGCAGATTCAATTTCTGCTACATATTGAAGGGCCTCATCCAATAAGTTCAATCGGATTGCGCTGCACGCCCTCTCCTCCATGTCAGCCCAATCATCATCAGGGATGGTATTTGTGACATCCAGATTTTCGGGTTTTAATTTGACTGGATAAATAGAATCCTCTCATCTCATCGCTCAATTTATTGACGGTCCGAAGTTTCAATAAAGAAATTATCGGAAGAAAATTGAAGACCAAAATTAAAATAGAAAGGAAAAGGAAAAGAGGAAAGGAAAATTTGCATAAAGAATTATACATTTCCTTTTCTTTTTCCCCTCTCTCCCTCTCTTTTCTTTCCTTTTTTTTTTCTCTCTCTTTTCTTTCTCTCTCCTCTCCCTCTCCCCTTCCCCTTCGTGCGATTCCCCCCACCGCCCACCTTCTCTCTCTCCTTTTTACTTTGACCAGTCAATACCTATCTCTTCTCTCTCCCTCTCTCTCTCTCTTTCTTCTTCTTCTTCTTCCTCCCCGTGCATCCGAGCGAACCAGAACCAGGAGCTCGGAGATCGCAGCTCGCCGAGAACCGCTTGCCGCTCATCCCGCCGTCGCACCGCCGCCCACGCGCTTCGCCCACGCCTAGCCGCCCGTCCGCGTGCCCAGGCCGTGCGAACCAGCTGCTGTTCGCCCCCGTTCCGCACCGACCAGCCCATCTCCGGCCACCTCCGGCCACCGCCCAGCTCCGCCCGACCTCCCCGACGTTCCCCTCGCCCTCCGCCGACCTTGCTCCGCCATCTCAGCCACCGGAGCAGCCTCGTTTGGCCATGAACAGCAGCTGGAAAAATGGGTTTCCAGCACTGTTCAAGGTCTTTTTGGGCCGTTTCCCGGCCCCGAACCCAAGTCGTGCTTTGGGAACAATTGTTCCTCGCGTCGCCGCCGTCGGATTGATCCGATTTGCGCGCGATTTGGTGAGTAATCTCACTAATCCTGGATTAGTTGGCTAATTATGCTTTAGGTTGGTTTAGTTTTAATTAATTATGTTTAGGTTGTGAGATTAGAATTAATTAGCAATTATTAGTCAATTGTGATGCGATTTAGATAAATTGATTGTGCAATTAACAAGTAGACATGGTCTACTATTTATTGGGAGTGTCTCGAGAATTTTCGGACCCCTAATCAGGCTTCAATTTGGCGATTCGGGCCTAAGTGAGATTTTTGGGCATTTAAATATTAATTTTCGGAATTAAATTAAATAATTATTTATTTTCCAAAAATTCAAGGGAGATGGCCCGTGACCGGAAAATTATGCTGATGGCTGTGGTGAAGTCTGTTTATTTAACCGGGCTTTATTTTGAGCTAAATTGAATTTTTAATATTCGTTATTTAATTTTTGAAATTAATTAATTATTTATTTATTTCCTGAAAATTTAACTGGGATGGCTCGTGACCGGAAAATTATGCTGACGACCGTGGTGAAGTCCGTTTATTTAATTGGGCCTTATTTTGAGCTAAACGGAATTTTTAATATTTAATAATTAATTTTCGAAATTAATTAATTATTTATTTATTTTTCGGAAATTAAGATTTTGATGGCCGACAACTGAAATCTCGTGCTGATTGTCGTGGCGCAATCCATTTATTTATTTGAGCTCTACGTTGTATGAAATTGAATAAATTGTGATATTTTAGGATTTACCCTAAATTGATTTGGAATTGATTGAGATTGAATGATTGATTGGTAGATGGCCGAGTATGGATAGTTAGCATTTGTACTGCCTTGTTGAGCTGTAAGTGGAGAGAGTGATGAGAACTAACGAGAATTCTATTGGCTGAGACCGATCAAGTACGAAGTATAGACAGGACGTGGTTCGGTGATAATGTACATCATCGTGCGAAAACGGCGCCTTAAAGAACGCACGTAGACTGTCTATGACTTATGGTAGGCGTGGTTCAGTGATGAGGAATATCACTGTGCGAAAACGGCGCCTTAAAGAACGCACGTAGACTACCTATGAATCATGACAGGCGTGGTTCGGTGATGAAAGACATCACTGTGCGAAAACGGCGCCTTAAAGAACGTACGTAGACTGTCAGTGATTTGTGATCTGTGACGGGCGTGGTTCGGTGATGAGGAATATCACTGTGCGAAAACGGCGCCTTAAATAACGCACGTAGACCGTCTGATACTTATGTCACCTTGGCGAAAACGACGCCCGAGAGCATTGATGGAGCTCTGTGACTAAGTGTACTATTAGAGATTATGTGGGATGAAGTGAATGACCTAGAAATGATTCGACTGACTTGTAATCGACTAGGTCGATTGATCGATGATTCGATCTGAGTGTTATTCAATGTGATTGATCATTGCTTTGATTTGATGTTGCGAATTGATTGATTGAATGGAAATGACCGTGAGTGGTCTTGTTGGTGTGTAATCGATTAAGTCGATTAGACCGATGCTTCGATCGGTGATATGATTGCTTGAGTGCCTATTGTGAATTGTACTAACTTGCAGGTGGGATCTGATGCTAAGGTACGTCTTCTGACCTATGCGTGTTTAGGCAACCTTTAGTATAATAGTTTACTAATTGGGCTTAGTGGGGTAGAACTCGCTGAGACGTAGTCTCATCCCAGTTTGGGGAAAAACATTTCAGGACCCCGATGAGGAGCTGAGGAGGAGTCTAAGAAGGAGAACTCGGAGGTGAAACTTAAAGAGAATGATTTTTGGAAGAAGAAGATAATCCCGAGAGGGGCCTTGAGTATGGTCTGGATGGGTTGAGAGTCTATGTTCTTTTGAGTATTTCTTTTGAAGTGAATAGTTATGAATCGGTTTGTGTTTTGCGTAAAAGTTTGGTTATAAATTTCAATATAAAAAATATGGCCCTGCTTTTCTATCCCATTGTTTTATTGTCTGGGGATTTATAATTGCTTCCGCATGTACTTAATAATTGAAAGGGTCGGCGATACTAGTCCTGAGATATCGCATATCAAAATCGACAAAGTGAGAAGGATGTGTGCGTGCCTGAGGATCGGGGCGTGACATCCTGTTTAAGTGGTATCAGAGCGAAGTTGAAGATTGGAGTGATAAGGAGCGTTGACCATGGGATAGTTAGTAAGAAAGACCTTTAAATTCATGCTGATGTATGTCTGTGTTAGCTGAGTGCTAAAATTGTTGGTTGTGTGTGGATCGCTCATCTTCTAATCCAGTGTGGATTTGGAAGGCAGGTTTCAGTGTAAAAAAAAAAAAAAAAAAAAAAAAAAAAAACTGAACCATGAGCAAGCAGGAGCTGAGAACTCCTAGTAAGAGGACAATGTCCTCTGTGACTCGGGATAATGCACTGACAAAGGTCGGTACTCGAGATGGTTGTGGCAGAGTGTCGGCTCTGGCCAGCTCGAGTGTAAGAGTACCACTGCAGGTTGGTACTAGTGTAGCAGCGTCGAATGATCCTAAACTCGATAGGATCGTTCTGATGCAAGTATTTTTTTTTTGGAATTTGGATGAGCCTGTAAGGTCAGAATCAAGTTGTTGCTGTTGTTGCTACCTTGCTGAGGTCCAACCTGGAAGGATGATCAGGGAATATATTTCGATATCTGAGTCAAGATTTATCCAAGCAGATTAGGAATTCGATCAGGGTAAAGACTGATGTTGAGAGAATGATATTCTATTCCACCCAAATGGGAAAGGTGGCATAGTCAGGTCAGCATTCATATTAGCAGAACATATTGTTCCATGGATGAATTCAGTGTCCAGGTATGGCGAGAAGAGACAGGAATGAAATCAACCATGCACCGAATAGAGAAACGATGTCTTGAAGTAATTTTTATCAGAATGGTGCCTCAGAGTTTCAGAGATTAAGTTGTGGAATTTAAATATGTGTGTTAAGGTGGTAGGAGAAGAACCACTGGCTAGAGTTGTACTCGATGGCTGTTGGTCTACAACTCTATCGTCAAGTGTGGAAAGAATTGGCTCTGGAGCATCTTGTGTTGATGAATTGTTATAATTGAGTAAACGAGTTCATTCCGGGAGCAGGTAGAAGTGCTGAGTTTTATTGAGAGTCGAGAAGGGTCCTCGACTTCTTTAACCTCGTCACTTGAGGCAATCCGTTTGTTAGACGGAGGTTGCCTAAGTTACTTGACGATTGCCAAAAATAAGATAGATTGAAGATTTGAAAATTGAGGACTCTTCAGTAGTCCAAGAATTTCTAGAAGTGTTGCCAAAAGGACAGTCAGACTGTCGCCAGAGAAAGAGATAAAATTTACGATCGAGCTAGCACCCGGAATATAACCATTCTCTAAAGTTTCTTACCAGTTATTGTTGTCTGAATTGATAGAGCCAATGGTGCAAATGTGAGGATTGATGAATGAGGAATTTGTGCATATCAATGCATCACTTTGGGGAAACATCAGTTGTGTTTGTGAGAAGAAGAAAGATAGTTTGTTGCGAGTGTGCATCGACTATCGTCAACTCAATTAGGTGAAGATCAAGGACAAGTGTTCTTTGCCAAAGATCGATGAACGGTGTGACTAGTTATAAAGAGTATCGATATTTTAAAGGTCGACTTGAGGTTAGGAAGTCATCAGTTATGAACCAGGGAGGAGGTTGTACGAAAGACAGCTGTTCGTACTTGATATGATCTTTACGAGAGTATTGTAAGATCGATTGGCCTGGCGAACGCTCCAGTTGTAGTCATGGATTTGACAAACAGAATGTTCAAAGAATATCTAGATCAATGGTGATCGTGTGGTGTAGGGACATTATAGGGTGTTCATTAAGTGTTGAGAATCATGAGATGCCCCTAAGAATGGTCGTGTGGTTACAGGTAAAGGAATCTTCATGGATTCAGCCAAGATAGAATCAGTTGTTAATGGGCCGAGACCGACATCAATGTCAGAGATCAGAAGTTGTGGGGATTGGACAGATTACTACGGAAGGTTTGTGAAAGAATTTTCAGCATCAGTATCATCATGGGCTTGACCTCTTGAGAAAGAAGAGAAATTCATTGGCATAGACAAGTACGATGATAGTTTCCAGAGCTTCAGTAAAATCAGGCTATCGCACTTGTGCTAAACTTTTCATTTGGCTCTAGAAAAGCATGAAATCTCTAGTGATGTGTCTTGCCAACGACTGGGTATGTATTGATACAACATGAGAAGATTGTTGTATAACCGTCCCGCCAGTTGAGACCCAACAAGTTGAACATGAAACAGTGTCGTGAATCAGAATTTTGGCAGAACTATAATGATGTTATCTGGTATTATCTTGAGAGAATGAAAGAAGTAATTTATGTGTTGAGCCGAGAGTCTTCAAATGTGCATAGACTGGCTAAAGTATAGACTTTACTTGAAAATGGTTTGAAATTTGGTTTTCAAAATTGAGGTAGGCTACCTTTTGAATTTTATAGCCACCCTCAAAATTGAACCAAATGTTCAAGTTAGAATCGGCGCCTAGTTGACAGACAGAGATGTTCAGAAGATCTTATAAGAGGATACTGACAAGAAAGAATCTAACTTTGAAACTTTTGAGGATGGAACGTTCGGGTTCCATGAGGAATTGAGTGCACCTGACAGTGTAGTACTCAAGGAAAAGATCTTGTCGGAAGTTCACTATAGTATTGCAGTTTGACTAGATGGTGCAAGTAAATCAAAATCGACATCAACTAGATTAGTAAGCTGATATGAAGATAGATACCGCTGAGCAGGTTGCAAGTGTCAAAAGTGTCAGTAAGTAGAAGCTTAGTAATGCGAACCGGGAGAATTTTTACCATCACTTGAGAGTCTCAAGTGGGAATGGAAATATATCACAATGGAACATTGTGATAGGCTTGCTAAGAATTCAGGGGATTACTGATACCATTTGAGAATAGTGGTTGATCGATAGATGGAGTTAGTCCACTTTGGTACAGTACGAGTAGATCTTGTTTTGAGTATGTAACATCCAGATTTCGGGCTCTGATTTCGATTAGATAAATTGGGCATTTCATCGATGCGATTACAGTGTTTTTCTCTGAGTTGGCCACTCAAGAGATAACTAGACTAGCTGGGTGAGTTATTAAGAACCTTAAGGCAAATAGACTTGAGAATTCGACCATGGATCGACTTCTCGACCGTGCTCATCTTTAGAGATCATTGCGACACAGTATAAAATCGATTTGAAATCAGAAATAGATCGGCTCGACTGAGATGAATGAACGATCGTGAGTGACTCCACTAAATTGGCAAATTCTCATCGACCGGTACTAATTTGATGTTTCTATCGTTTTGGTACCCTGTGTCCGTATTTGAACCTTTGAGATTTTCACGACAATCGAGAGTCGCCAATGTGTCGAGTGGGTTCATTGTGGCTCGAAGAAAATCGACCACGGGTCATTTGTCCTAAAAAGCTCTAAACACTACCCAGTAGCCTAGGTCACACTAAAAGCGTGTCGGAGTGAAATTAACCGCTAATCTAAGTTCGATTTCAGAAATTGAAGATTCTGTCATGTCACAGAATGGATATACCGAAGTGTGTGTGTCTCGGATAGTTCACCGGCACGGAGTGTCGATGATGAATTATATCTCGAATCTAGATCAGAGATTATAAATTTGGCAAAGTTTCAGAGGATACTTTATTAAGCAGTGTATAGCAAAGGGTATAGAATTTCAGTGGTAAAAAGAAAGTGAAGAAGATTTCAGGCCAAAGACAGTACAGTAGTCAGTGGTTGCAGTTGCCAATATCAGTGCCCGAGTTATATAAGATCTTGACCAGAGATTCCCAGTTTCAGCAGATCAGTCAGATAGTTTCTTTTTAATCAGTGCAAAGCAGAGTGTACAGGATTTTAATCGGTTGAGATGAAATCAGAAATCAGAAATCAGAAAATCGTTAGTCCAGAGTCAGCTCAGTGATCAGTATTTGTAGTTGTTAGATTAGTGTCAGAGTAAAGGCTTCTCAGAACTGTCAGAAATTTTGAATCGTTGAGGTTCGAAAGTTTATTAGGGAGTCGAGAAAAAGAGATCAGATGTAGATGGCAGGGTGTCTTATGTGAGAAGCTCAGTTCAGTCCTTGGTTCAGAAAGAGCAAGGTTTGTGTACCAAGATGATCTCTTTGGTCAAAGTGGTTTGACGGCACCACGGTATTGAAGGAGCGACTTGGGAGACTGAAGACTCGATGAGACGGCAATACCCCCACCTTTTGTTTATGGATTGGTAAAGGTTTAAATTTCGAGGACGAAATTTTTATAAGAGGGGAAGAGTTGTGACATCCAGATTTTCGGGTTTTAATTTGACTGGATAAATAGAATCCTGTCTCATCGCTCGTCAATTTATTGACGGGTCCGAAGTTTCAATAAAGAAATTATCGGAAGAAAATTGAAGACCAAAATTAAAATAGAAAGGAAAAGGAAAAGAGGAAAGGAAATTTTGCATAAAGAATTATACATTTCCTTTTCTTTTTCCCCTCTCTCCCTCTCTTTTCTTTCCTTTTTTTTTTCTCTCTCTTTTCTTTCTCTCTCCTCTCTCCTCTCCCCTTCCCCTTCGTGCGATTCCCCCCACCGCCCACCTTCTCTCTCTCCTTTTTACTTTGACCAGTCAATACCTATCTCTTCTCTCTCCCTCTCTCTCTCTCTTTCTTCTTCTTCTTCTTCCTCCCCGTGCATCCGAGCGAACCAGAACCAGGAGCTCGGAGATCGCAGCTCGCCGAGAACCGCTTGCCGCTCATCCCGCCGTCGCACCGCCGCACCGCCGCCCGCGCGCTTCGCCCACGCCTAGCCGCCCGTCCGCGCGCCCAGGCCGTGCGAACCAGCTGCTGTTCGCCCCCGTTCCGCACCGACCAGCCCATCTCCGGCCACCTCCGACCACCGCCCAGCTCCGCCCGACCTCCCCGACGTTCCCCTCGCCCTCCGCCGACCTTGCTCCGCCATCTCAGCCACCGGAGCAGCCTCGTTTGGCCATGAACAGCAGCTGGAAAAATGGGTTTCCAGCACTGTTCAAGGTCGTTTTGGGCCGTTTCCCGGCCCCGAACCCAAGCCGTGCTTTGGGAACAATTGTTCCTCTCGTCGCCGCCGTCGGATTGATCCGATTTGCGCGCGATTTGGTGAGTAATCTCACTAATCCTGGATTAGTTGGCTAATTATGCTTTAGGTTGGTTTAGTTTTAATTAATTATGTTTAGGTTGTGAGATTAGAATTAATTAGCAATTATTAGTCAATTGTGATGCGATTTAGATAAATTGATTGTGCAATTAACAAGTAGACATGGTCTACTATTTATTGGGAGTGTCTCGGGAATTTTCGGACCCCTAATCGGGCTTCAATTTGGCGATTCGGGCCTAAGTGAGATTTTTGGGCATTTAAATATTAATTTTCGGAATTAAATTAAATAATTATTTATTTTCCGAAAATTCAAGGGAGATGGCCCGTGACCGGAAAATTATGCTGATGCCTGTGGTGAAGTCTGTTTATTTAACCGGGCTTTATTTTGAGCTAAATTGAATTTTTAATATTAGTTATTTAATTTTTGAAATTAATTAATTAATTATTTATTTCCTGAAAATTTAACTGGGATGGCTCGTGACCGGAAAATTATGCTGATGACCGTGGTGAAGTCCGTTTATTTAATTGGGCCTTATTTTGAGCTAAACGGAATTTTTAATATTTAATAATTAATTTTCGAAATTAATTAATTAATTATTTATTTTTCGGAAATTAAGATTTTGATGGCCGACTACTGAAATCTCGTGCTGATTGTCGTGGCGCAATCCGTTTATTTATTTGAGCTCTACGTTGTATGAAATTGAATAAATTGTGATATTTTAAGGATTTACCCTAAATTGATTTGGAATTGATTGAGATTGAATGATTGATTGGTAGATGGCCGAGTATGGATAGTTAGCATTTGTACTGCCTTGTTGAGCTGTAAGTGGAGAGAGTGATGAGAACTAACTGAGAATTCTATTGGCTGAGACCGATCAAGTACGAAGTATAGACAGGCGTGGTTCGGTGATAAAGTACATCACTGTGCGAAAACGGCGCCTTAAAGAACGCACGTAGACTGTCTATGACTTATGGTAGGCGTGGTTCGGTGATGAGGAATATCACTGTGCGAAAACGGCGCCTTAAAGAACGCACGTAGACTACCTATGAATCATGACAGGCGTGGTTCGGTGATGAAAGACATCACTGTGCGAAAACGGCGCCTTAAAGAACGCACGTAGACTGTCAGTGATTTGTGATCTGTGATGGGCGTGGTTCGGTGATGAGGAATATCACTGTGCGAAAACGGCGCCTTAAATAACGCACGTAGACTACCTATGAATCATGACAGGCGTGGTTCGGTGATGAAAGACATCACTGTGCGAAAACGGCGCCTTAAAGAACGCACGTAGACTGTCAGTGATTTGTGATCTGTGACGGGCGTGGTTCGGTGATGAGGAATATCACTGTGTGCGAAACGGCGCCTTAAATAACGCACGTAGACCGTCTCGATACTTATGTCACCTTGGCGAAAAACGACGCCTCGAGAGCATTGATGGAGCTCGTGACTATGTGTACTATTGGAGATTATGTGGGATGGAGTGAATGACCTAGAAATGATTCGACTGACTTGTAATCGACTAGGTTGATTGATCGATGATTCGATCTGAGTGTGATTCAATGTGATTGATCATTACTTTCATTTGATGTTGCGAATTGATTGATTGAATGGAAATGACCGTGAGTGGTCTTGTTGGTGTGTAATCGATTAAGTCGATTAGACCGATGCTTCGATCGGTGATATGATTGCTTGAGTGCCTATTGTGAATTGTACTAACTTGCAGGTGGGATCTGATGCTAAGGTACGTCTTCTGACCTATGCGTGTTTAGGCAACCTTTAGTATAATAGTTTACTAATTGGGCTTAGTGGGGTAGAACTCGCTGAGACGTAGTCTCATCCCAGTTTGGGGAAAAACATTTCAGGACCCCGATGAGGAGCTGAGGAGGAGTCTAAGAAGGAGAACTCGGAGGTGAAACTTAAAGAGAATGATTTTTGGAAGAAGAAGATAATCCCGAGAGGGGCCTTGAGTATGGTCTGGATGGGTTGAGAGTCTATCTTCTTTTGAGTATTTCTTTTGAAGTGAATAGTTATGAATTGGTTTGTGTTTTGCGTAAAAGTTTGGTTATAAATTTCAATATGAAAAATATGGCCCTGCTTTTATATCCCATTGTTTTATTGTCTGGGGATTTATAATTGCTTCCGCATGTACTTAATAATTGAAAGGGTCGGCGATACTAGTCCTGGGATATCGCATTATAAAATCGACCAAGTGAGAAGGATGTGTGCGTGCCTGAGGATCGGGGCGTGACAGTATTCAGCTTGTTTGATCTTCCCAGAATAACCTTTGATAAACCTTATTGAATCAACATAACCTTCATCCTTCTCCGCCATAGTGTAAAACTATTATTCTCGGTGAATCATTCAATATCAAATCGAATGGTTGAACCTTTTCTAGCCATCTAGTTAGAAGTCGCAACACAAGACCAGAGAACCTGGATTGCTCTGATACCAATTGTTGTGCGGAAGAACACCCTATCTAGATGAGAAAGAAAAACAAGAATAATCAAGAACACGGAGATTTACGTGGTTCGGCGAAAGATCCGCTTACGTCCACGGGAGAGAGAGAGATGATTTCATATTTGAGCGTATGTCAAGAGTACAAGGTATAATGCTGAAATAAATAGATCTCCCCACTTTCCTAAACCTAGTAGGAAAGGAATTCCACCATAAAGATAGTATCAAATTTGAAACCCAAATCTAGGAAATATATTAGGAAACAAATAGCCTGCAATCTTCAAGTCTTCCTAGATTTCCCAATTGAATTTTGTGGAATTCAAGACAACATCAGCAAGGGCTTCCTCAGCAATGAGAGTCATTAAGTTGATAATGTTGCCATTCTTATATCGAAGATAGTGATTATAGCAACTAATTATTCTTGATCTTCAGTTGCTTTATCAGCAGAAGACTAAACATTAAGTTCTATTTCTAGCTGAAACCAAACTCGTCAGGTTGGTTTCGCTGGCATTATTGTAGTCATACGATCTCCTGTTAAATATTTGCACTTCGATACAATCATAACTGTCCAATAAACTGGACTTTTAGTGAAATTTGAACTTTGTACTCTGATTACAGTTTGCTGAACTAGTGCACATAATTTGTCATTCAAAGAAAGAAAGAAAAGCACAATGCCATCACTTTGGGATTTTGTAGCAATTGCACATCCGTTAAACAAGTTAATTATTCAATGCACAATTCTGACTTAATCATGACTCGGTTAAAGTACCAATCGTCTTATTTAGGAAATAATTTTTAGCAAAAATTTCTTAATACGGTCCAACAATTTCTTTAATTTTTCTTTATTCGTTAAATATACACTTGACTAACAGGGAAGGATGATCCTATGTCGTTGACATCATTTTTTGTGCTATTTCAGGGTTAGTTGTAGCATCGGAAAACGCTAGTAGACAAAGGAAAAGCCAGCACGTTGTGAATTAAGACTTAAGTTTTTCTAACAAACATTAGTGGTATATTAACGTTATGAAAATCCAGCACGTCATGAATTAAGACTTAACTTTGTCTAACAAGCATTTCTGTTCCGTCCAGAAGGAGTTAAGCAATTGCGCTTTGGGTACCTTGTTTGTTGGTTTCCGGATTATAACAAGTATTTGTGGTGTATTAAGTTTCTTCATCATTTTCTTTTCTTTTAAAGTATTTTCCTTTTTAGTTTCGTGGTTTCATAGATTGAATTTCGCAATGAAAGTCCAATACTTGGAGCTTTCTGAGTGGCATCGATACCGTATTGTCTTTTCAGCTAGCTAAGCCATTGTCGTTATAATTGAAGTGATGAAATTGAAAGAAAGGAAAAAGGAAATATAGGAAAAATAATTTGAAATGGGTACTTGTTTGTGCTAAATCGATCTAAGATGAATCTAATAGTCAGGCGATTGAAAATAGCTTATTTTCTTATTCTAGCTCAATTACAACGTAATCAAATTTTTTGCAGCATAAAATTTTCAAAGATGGATTGAGTAGTGGGAGCCAGTAAGGGTGGAGATTATTGTTTAAAAAGTCTTAAATCTATTGTACAGCAGCCAATTTACTTTTAAACTTTTTAGTCATGCCAATTTAATTCTAAAGATATTGTACCGATTAAGGATGATTTGTCAATTTAATCCTAAACCTTCTCAAGATTTATCAATATAGTCTTTTCTAGTATTTTTGGCTGGAAATCATTGAAGGACTACTATATTGGTAAATCATTAAAAAGTTTGGCACAATTGGTACAATTGAAAGATTTAGTATTGTATTAGCTGTTGTAAAATAAGTTTAGAAATAAATTGATATAATTGAAAGATTTATAGCCAAATTGATTGGCGTACAATAAATTCAAGACTTATGGGACAATTTTCCCTTAAGGATATGCTATCTCAGGAGAGCAGATAATGAAATGGACTTTGATAAAATCAAACTAAATGACAAGAAAGGTAACTTGCTTAGGGGAACAGTGCTAGAATAACAGGAGACGTGCCCCCGCGGGACAAGCAACAAGAGAAGAACAAAAGGAAGGGGTCCACTCCATCAATTCAGGATGGGAAGGTCCATGTAAATTGTAACGATGATGGAAATGAGAGAAAATATGGACTTCTAAGCTAGCAAGCATCGATGCTTTCACCAATAAGATGGCACAAAGGAAGAACTGAAGTGCAGACAATGATACTACGCTAAATGTCAAGTCTCCACTAAGTTCTTGGACAATGCTCCTGCATTTGATTTGTTATCTTCCCCGGGTCAATCCACAGGATAGGGTCAACCTTCCTTCCAACATCAAATGATCTTAGCCAAAACTAAAGGATTGTCATCTATATAATAAAATATTTAAATATTAAACTACATCTTCATCTAATAGATTAACCTTTTAAAATAATTGGCAGTGGCCCTACAAAATTTCACATGATATCATAGTAAGGAGGTTTTGAATTCGAATATTTCCAAACTCTTATTTGCCTTTTGAATGACATATTTTTATGCTTAGTATTAAGCAAAAAGATCAGATTAAGCATGAGAGAGAGTAATAAAATATTTAAATATCAAACTATACTTTCATTTAATAGTTTAAACCTTAAAAATAATTAATAACGGTCATACAAAATCTCACATGGTAATAACGTAAGAAGATCCTGAGTTCAAATTTTTTCAAAACCTATTTGCCTTCTTAATGACATTTTTTCATGTTTAGTATTAGGCAAAAAGGAGTAGACTAAACACTGCCTTGGTGGCCGCGATAGTTTGTGCTCTCCCCCCTCACGAAAGGGAGGAGTTTGAATCCCCTCACGGTCGCTTGGGGTCTTAAGTGAGACGCCGGGGTGGTAGGTCCTCTCGCTTACGTGTCCCCCTAAGTTTACTCGCCGGTTTTACGGGGTTCCTGGGTCATCAAAAAAAAAAAAGGAGTAGACTAAGCATGAGAGAGAGTGATAAAATATTTAAATATTAAACCAAATTTTTATCTAATAACTTAAGTTTTAAAAACAATTGATAGTGGTTATATAAAATCTCTCATAGTATCAAAGTGATGAGATTTCAAGTTCGAATCTTTCGAAGCCCCTATATGCCTTGATGAAATATTTTTCACGCTTAATACTAGACAAAAAAAGACTGGACCAAGCATGAGAGAGAGTAATAAAATGTTTAAATATTAAATAATGTATTCATCTAGTACCTTAAGCTTTCAAGCACTTAGCGGTGGTTCCACGAAATTTCACACTATATATACCCCATTTGAAGTTCTCTTTTCTCCATCATCATACAAAGCCTAGAGAAATAGTTTAACCGTAGACAACCATCTGTAATTGGTGTTGAAGCAATGGCTTTATCACCTGCAGGAAAATTCTCTCTTTGTTTGCTACTAATGTTGTTTTCATGGGCTTTGCACGCAGCGTCTCGTACATTACCTGAAGCTTCCGTTCAGCAGAAGCATGAGCAATGGATGGCTGAGCATGGACGCATTTATGCAGATAGTGAAGAGAAGGGCAAGCGTCTTGAGATCTTTGCAGACAATTTGCAGTTCATCGAAGACTTCAATCACAGGGGGAATCGCACTTTCAAGCTTGGCTTGAACGCGTTCTCGGACCGAACGGTCAAAGAATTCCTTGAGATTAGTACTGGATTGGTGTTGCCATCAACTCTCCACCCGAGAACGACGTCATTCATGTATGCAAACATTACCCACATCCCCGATAGCCTGGATTGGGTGGCAAAAGGAGCCGTAAATGCCATAAAAGATCAAGGTCGATGTGGTAAGAGTTAGAGAACCCTTCTTTTTGTACTTTCATCATGTTCGTGTGTACCATTTCCTCATGTATGGCTCAAATTGAGTAAGATGAAAAATATCATGTGAGGAAGTAATACAATCGCATTACAAGTGTACGAAATAGAATAAACTCAAATATTATCTATAATTTTTAGCCATGAATCATTATTTTTCCTGCTCAAATTGCATTATGGCACCATTGACGGGTGTGTAGGCTCTTGCTGGGCCTTCTCAGCGGTAGCGGCAATAGAATCGATTACCCAGATCAAGACTGGTAAGTTACTGGAACTATCAGAGCAACAATTGGTAGACTGTACTATCGAAAACAATGGCTGCAGTGGGGGTTGGATGGACACCGCGTTCGACTACATAATACAAAATGGAGGCATCTCCTCTGAAACTAACTATCCCTACAATGTATCGGACGGAACATGCAATGCTCACATGGCGTCCCTGAGCGTGGCCAAAATTGTGGGTTATGAGGATGTCCCTGCCAACAATACGGGAGAGATCTTAAAGGCCGTGGCGATGCAACCAGTCTCGGTCGCCCTCGACGGCAGTGGGCGAGAATTCCAGTCATACTCAAGCGGTGTTTTCAATGGGAACTGCGGGACCAACATGTCCCACGCTGTCGCGATTGTAGGCTACGGGACAGCTGAGGATGGCACCAAATATTGGAAGATCAGGAACTCCTGGGGGGAGACGTGGGGCGAAGCTGGCTACATGAGGATTCAAAGAGATTATCCTCAACCAGAAGGATTATGTGGACTTGCCATGCATGCTTCTTATCCTGTTGTCTAATTAACAATCGAATAGGATCTACCCGTGTGGAATTGATGCATTAATATCGCGCAGATGTAATGCCTCTTTGGTACTCCATATATGGGGATTATATGATCAAGTAATCTATTAAGGAAATTTCTTAAGTTATCCATTGATACCCATTCCAACGTTAAGCCTATTTTTCATACCATTGACATTGAGTTCTAAGGAGAGTTTTGATTAGCAGAATCTGATGGAAGTTAGTTTTTGCTATTTTTCATTAGCAGAATCAACACAGTATGAATAATATGATTAAGACAAAAAGCAAATTTGGACAGTGGTGTAATTAGATGATTTAATCGCCAGACTTTTTTTTTGGTCGAAAATGCATCTTATTCATTTACGTAGATAAGTTCGTAGTAAATACATCAGAAGCATCAGCACTGAGTAAATCGATTAAGGCCATAGGAGTATTGATTACCCAGTTTCGAGAGAGGTAGTGTTCTCATTGGGCTCTTGTGATCCAGTTGGCGGGCTTATTTGTGTCTCTGCTGCAGTGGGCCAAAGACAGGCCCAAAAGCTTTTCATTTTCTCTCAAATCCGATCCACTATCCCTACCACTTCCCAATTCCGTGTTGTCTCTTCCTGAACTGCTTGCATGAGCATCAAGCAGTCAGAGTGTACTTGGAAAGCTTTGTTCGAGCTTTTGGAGAGGAAAACTAGGGTTTCCAAGAGAGCTATGGCTTCCTCCTGTTCAGCCGAGGAAGCTGCTACTTTCTTCGAAAAGCCATCCACCAAGCATCCATGAGAATCACAGCATATGCATGCAATGGCGCTCCTCCCTTCAGTCCCTCCTCTGTTTTCCCCTAACTCAAGGGTCATTCTGTGTGGCCTGGTCCCCATGACACCGTGCTCGTCAGATCTGGTGATTCACGTTCATACCCACCAATCGAGACGCCGAGGACCCGCCTGTGTCGTCCCCTTCGCTATCCACGCAGAGTTGGGTTGGTTGGGTTTCGGACCCCATCTCTGTTCTCCTCCAGATTTGTTGCTATTTCGGAAGCCCTATTCTCATCCGCTTCATTGCTTTCCTCAATAGCGGTATTATTATGTTCTCGGCCACCTCTCTCCTCTCCTCCAGATCTGGTATTTCGGCTCCCTCCCAAACAAAGGAAGCGTCTATATTGATGCTCAAAACGTTCAGTGGCGGGGATTTCTATCTTTGCATGTAGGTCTCTTTGTTTTTTCCTGATATTTGCTTACTGTTGTAGCCCGTGTAATTCTCATGTAGAGCTATTGCTTTGGACAGGGTCTGATGCGGAGATAGGGGATGATGTTCGAAAACAAACCAATTCCGATCTTTCCAAATGCACCACATTGTCGTGGCAATTAGGTTGAAATTGTGTTCACTTCGTGGGTCTGCTTTTTTTTTAGTGTAGCCATACATCTAGTCCTGTTAACCCAAGTCTTGAAATTTGGATGTGCAGGGGAGTCTCTTGCCATAACTTGACAGTCCAAGGACAAAGCAATAGTGCATGTTCAGTGGTTTTAGCTTCTTTTTTATGGATTGGGCATAGTGGATCTGGTACAATTCTCCTTCTGTGCAAGTTTTCCATTGTAGGAATTGCATTTTGGCAAGTATTCCAGAGAAACTGTTTGACTTTAGGTATAGTGTTAAATTTCCAGAGGAATTTCCAAAATTTTGGTTGTGTTTGGTGAGAAGAAGATGTTGTTGTGATTACTAGGGTAGTGGTTTGATTTCTATTGTAGATATATCCACTTTTCACCGAATATGCCCCTGATTTGGTGCTCATCCATACCATTTTGTCTGCTGTAGTAAGTAATCCTATAGGAGTCGCAAGGATTTCCTTGATTCTTTGGTCATCAAATAGTACCCGTAACATTTCCTCATTCCATGTCATTTCCCCTTGTTCTATTAAGGCACCCACTTTCTCTAGCTCATTTCTTGTCGCTGGCCCACCAATAATTCCGCTTTTTAGCCATTTATCTTCCCTAATCGAGATAGTATGTCCATTTCCAACAATCCACATAACTTGAGAAGCTATTGAGTCTCTCCCTAGGACAATACTTTGCCATCCCCAAGACGGTCTAGATCCTTTACCAGCTTTCCAAAAATCGCCTTGTGGGTAGTAGAGGCCCTTCATTATTTGACTTAGAAGGGAAGTAGGATGCTAAGATATACGCCATGCTTGCTTGCCTAACATCGCCTTGTTGAAAACCAAGAGGTCTTTAAAGTCAAGCCCTCCTTCTTCCTTTCTAAGTTTTAAATTTTCCCATTTTTTCTAATGAATTCCAGCAACTTTATTGTCATTCTGCCACCAGAAGTTTGCAATTTTATTTTCAATGGCTTTGCAAATTGACACAGGGAGTTTGAAAATGGACATTGCATATTGTGGAATAGCCTGCACTACAGATTTTATCAATACTTCCTTCCTTGTTTTGGACAGCAAATTATCCTTCTAACTCTCCAACTTCATATTCACTCTTGCAAGAATCCATGCAAATATATCTTTTTTTTAGCCTCCTCAATCCGAGGGAATCCCTAAATACTTCCCTGTTTTCACTATTTCTGGTACCCTTAACTCTTCAGCCATATTTCTTCTCAAATTCATGGGACAGCTCTTGCTGAAATATATTCCTGATTTGTTAAGATTAATGGCCTATCCATTTGCAAAACAATATTGATGTAGGATTGCTGCCAAGTTCTGTCATTCCAAGACAATTCCATGAAGCAAAAATATTGAGTCATCCGTAAACAGGAGGTGTGATAAAGTAGGGTAGCAATTGTTTAGCTTAATTCCCCTTATAGTGCCATCCCAAACTGCTTGTTTCATTAGGTGGGATAAGACGTTGGTCACTAAAATAAATAGATATGGGGAAAGTGGGTCACCTTGTCGAATTCCTCTAGTGGGCTTGAAAAATGGTAGAGGATCGCCATTGAAGTTAATGCTGAAAGATACCGTGACCACGCATTGCATCACCCATTGGACCCACTGATCACAAAATCCCATCTTAGTCAAGCACGCTTGCAAGAAGTCCCATTCAATACGGTCATATGCTTTTTGCATATCAAGCTTTACGACAGCTTGAAATTTACTCTCTCTCTCGAGTTCTCAACTTATGTAACACCTCCTGCACAATCAAGATATTGTCTTGTATTTGTCGTCCCCCCACAAATGCACTTTGTTCTTCAGCGATGAGGCTTGGTAGTAAAGGTTTTAGTCTATTTGTCATTACTTTGGAGATGATTTTGTATATAAAATTGCATAGGCTAATGGGACGGAATTGTTCAAGCTTTTCAGGGTTTAGGACGTTGGGAATGAGGGTTGTTTGGGTTCTGCTTATGTCGGGATTTAAGTGTCCCGTTTCAAAGAAATTCTGCGCTTCACTAAAAATTCCCTAACTTAGATCTGGCCAATGTGTTCGGTAAAACAACCCATTAAGTCCATCCAGTCCTGGAGCCTTGTTAGCTCCTAATTGTTGCATTGCCTCAGTGATCTCCTCCATTGTTACATATTTTACCAAACTCTGGTTCATTCTTTCATCTACTAAGGTTGGTATTTGTTGTATGATAGGTTGAAAATTGCGCTCCCCCATTGACAAGTATAGGTTTTGGAAGTAAGTTGCTGTCATCTCCTTTAAAGGCTGATCTCCTGTCACCCATTCATCAGCTGCATTCATTAGTAAGGAAATTCTATTTCTATTTCTTCTCTGAATAGTTGTTGCATGAAAGAACTTTGTGTTTTTGTCTCCCCATTTTAACCAGTTAATTCTTGAGCGCATCCCCTAAAACATTTCCTCTTGCCGCCAAAGCTTTTTGATTTCCTGATTTATCCTCTTTGCTGTCTCGCTTTCTTTACTTACATCATTTCCATTCATCAGCCATTGTAATTCATTTTTTAGCTCATCAATTGTCTATTTTGCATTATGGAATCTGTTTTTGCTCCACTTTGCCAACTGTTTAGCCACCAGCTGCAACTTTTGAACAATGTTCAGCCTTTGAGATTCCCCTTCAGCCCATATCTTTTTTACTAACTGCAAACTTTCCTCATCTTCTGCCCAAAATGCTTCATACCTGAAAACTCTCTTTTTCTTTGTTGACCGCACTTGTAAAGATATTACAATAGGGCTATGATTGGACCCTATAGCTGATAGAGCTATGCTTTCCGCATTAGGATAAGTTATTTGCCAATCTAGATTGCATAATCCCCTGTCTAGTCTCTCTTTAACGAATTTATCTCCTGTTCGGTTATTTGCACAGCCCTTGGATTCCAAATCCATTAAGGAACACTTGCTGAGAAAGTCCCTGAAGGCTGTTAAGCGGTAATTTTATGCTCGTTTTCTGCCGACCTTTTCCCATTGATACAATACTTCGTTGAAATCCCCCAAACAAAGTCAAGATAGTTGGTAGTTTTTACTTTCTCTATGAATATTCTCCCATAATTGTACTCTTTCTTGAAAAACATTAGAAGCATGTATAAAGGTTATTTGCATTTGCTGTCTGGTTTCCATTACTTGACAAATAGCACTTATATAGTTGTTTGAGAATGATTTTATTGATAGCCCTACCTGATCATCCCAAAACACAGCCAATCCCATTGCAATTCCTTCTGGGTTCACTAAGAAGCAATTCTAAAATTTCAACCTTCTCTGCAACTGTTGCACCTTTTGCTCCCAATTTTTTGTCTCCATTAAAAATATAATACTGGGCCTTTCTTAAGTCACTAAGACTTGTAAAGCCTGAATTGTCAAGGGTGTACCCAACCCCTGACAATTCCAACTTAGTAGTTTCATGGCTTTTTCGGTGGCTTATTAGGGCTAGCCACCAGAGCCCACTAACATGACTTCTCCACCATCTCAATTGGGGTTTCCACCAGCTATGTACTATCTATATTCAGTGTTTTTGAGCTTTGCATACCATATGGACAGAAACACTTACCTTTCTTGGCTGAAGATTGCTTGGTGCCTTTAGATTTGCCCCGAATCAACCCTTCCTCCCTTGTTAAATCCTCTAGCATGTCGACTTATGCTTCCTTTTGTTATTCTTCGTAAAGAACCATAACAGATTCTTCATTGATACAACAGCTCCCTCTCTTCTATGAGCTTTTATCTCCCATGAATTGTAGTGCTAATTGCTATGTGAATGAACTGGTTTCCTTTTGAGTTATTTGTTCCGCATTCTTTTGTCCCTAGACAAAATTTAAATTCTAATTTTGCTGCTGGTTTTCATTCTCTAAAGCAGAATGCATAGGAGTCTTTGGCACACTCTCTATTTCTTCTAGGAGTGGCTCTTGTTTACCCTAGAAAATTTTCCCATATGGGCTGAGTTCATGCACATCCGCTCGGAGCCAATTCCCAAATCTTCTGGCAGCCCTGAATTTTCATAAGGAATTTCCTTGCAAGCAGTAGCATAATGCCATATTTTTCCACATGAATAAAAATAATGTGGTAGACGTTCGTATTTGAACTCTACCCACAATTTTTTCCTCTCCAAATTCACAAGAACTCTTGTTTTTAGCGGATTTTCCAGATTCAGCATAACCTTTGCTTTGCCAATTTTATAATGACTATTGCCTTTTGCTTATAATTTCACCTCTAACTTCCCCCAATTTAGAAGCTATATCCTAGATGACTTCATTAGTGACTCTCCCAAAAGGTAGGCCATAGAGATTGACCCAAAATGCATAGTGAGTAAATTCATAACAAATCTCAGGAGTATCAGGGTCGCATTATTGTAGTACTAGTAAATTGCTAGAGAAGCACCAAGGCCCAATGTCTAAAACCTTTTCTTTTTCTTCTTCCAACTAGAAAGCAAAAGAAAAGTATCCTGGTCCAAGCTAAGTACAGGTTACCTTGTCTACTCTCCATACTCGTGTCATAGTATTCACAAAGGCTATAAAATTCACATTGGGTCTAGAGTACAACAGCCCAAACACTGTTTTCTGACATTCAATCAATTTTTCTTCTAAGATATTGCTTTTAATGTCAACAACATCATCATCAGACCATAACTCACCTAAACTTTTGCACAGGGCTGCAAGACGTCTCTCTTCCTCAAGCTGACCAGCCATCTTTATCACTAGGATCTGATTTACGGGGAGCTCCAAACCACTTTTTGGGGATGAGGAATGGCGAAGAGGGTTTCAGATCATCTACTTTTACAACCAACTGGACAAACAAGTGGTGGGCATTAGGGATTCGATGGGTTTGTGGTTTCAAGCGGTATATAGATTCTTGGAAAATCGAAGAGGATGGCGACTGATCCCCCGGATGGAATTGTGATGGGGTTTTTAGGGTTTACTACTGGAGAAGACAAATCTTACCTTGAAGGTGGGGAAGACCACCCAGCTGGTAGAGGGGTACTCGCCATTCCACGAGAGAGAATGGTCGCCTTATCTTTTACTTATCGAAAGAGACCGGTTCAACCTCGAATGGGTTCTTGACAAAACTTTTACTTTACTTCACAGTTCATGTGAACCTCGAAACAAAATAGCACAATCGCCAGTCTTTTACGAGGTTGACTTTCTGCAAATTTGCTTTGTGTCTACCCTTGCGATGCGCGAACCAATTGCTTCATCAAATCTACTCAGTGTATCACGACCCCCCGACTAGTGTGGAGGAGATGAGCTTAGAGGTAATATTGAGTTGGGAACCAATGGTTTAATCAATGTAAATTCTCTTATATCCTTACCTCGCTTGACAATAAAAAAATTCATTTAAATTGATTAATCTATAATTTTTTTCATATAAAGTAGTCACAATTAGCCTATCAGGATTGGCTAGAAATCAAGTGACATATGAGAGAACTATCTCAATTCCTACGCAATTAGAGATTTGGGATCATGGATTTGATTGCGCTAATTTTCAACTAAGGCCATTTCGGCACATACTTTGATTAATTTGTTAACTAATTGTCCACACAATCTTTTTAGCAAATTATAAGTCCTCAAGTTCTCATCCTCTAAGTGTTTATGCAATGTTTTGTTATGTTTTTATTATTATCCTAAAAATGTAATCTAACAATATAACTAGAACAAGCAAATCACGACGTAAAAGCAATATAAGAGAGTCACAACTAATTCATCAAAATAGTCACCAAAGATTAATTAAAAGATAGAGTGCACTATAGTAATCTAATATGAGTTGAATATAACATAGCATTGTTATTAAACTCCAGGACAACAATTCCGATGAGGCAAATTCAAATTGAGTCCAATTTCTTATTTGAAGAATCAAACTATCTAAACCTAAGCTATTTATAAGGTAACTACTAAAACCCCTAAACTATAGGTTAAGTTAACTAAATAAAACTAAGCTACATTTAGTAATAAAACAAAACATACTAATTAAGACTTGATTCTACGCTATTTTCTGGTTTTTAATTTTTTAAAAATTTTGGATTTTTATTTAATTTATTAATAAAAAGAACATCATTTCTATATTCGGGAAAAAAAGGCCGGGCTGGGCTTTTGGGCCCGGTCCGAATGTAGGTCCCAATTTGGGCTTTTGTACCAAACCCACTCTCATTCAATTTAAGCCCAATTTTAAAGCAAACTAAGCCCAATCACTCTCTTATTTAGCCCATTTTCTGTTAAAACTACACTAAACCAATCTAGGCCCTTTTCATGACTACGTCCAGCCCATACTAAGCCCGTTTGTCTATCATAATAATGCCAATCCCACGTTAAACCTGTCAATTTCATTTGTTTGGTGAAAAATGTATGATTTGGAAAATATTTTCCTAAAAATAATCAATTGTATTACTTGATATAATTAGTTAATAAAAAAATGTTTTCATTATCGACAATAATTTACCTTTGAATATTTTCATAGATAGTGAAAATATTTTTAGTTTATTTATTTTTGTAAGTGATACAAATACTTAGTTTTAGAAAAATGATATCTAAATTATTTATTTTTTATGAAACAAATGAAGCCTAAGTCTATGTTTATTTCAGGAAAACTTGAAGATAATGGAAAATACTTTTTGGAAATCATTTTTCAAGTGGATATTTTTATTTTGTTTGTTGATATGTGACAGTTTTGGTGTTTGGATTTCATCTGGAGGGTGATTTCAATCTTATAATTTTAACTCATGGAAAAAAATAAAAAATCAAATATCTAAATAATTTTTTTCTTTCAACTTTTTTCTTCCCCTCCGCCGGTTGTCGAGCCACAACAACGATCAATCACCGACCATAGGCATGAGCTGGCAACCTCACTAGATTAACGAGCTTTAGCCTCATTAGCCTTGGGCAAGGCTCGAGCTTGCTTGTGGCAGGTTGTTAGCCTTCGTCGTGGCTGGTAACTAGCAAAGAAGAAGAAGAAGGAAAATGAAAAAAAAAAATTAAAAGAAAAAAATATGTTAAAATATTCAAGATAAGCAATTTCAGAAAATATTTTTAGCTCTTTCGATTTATGAATTCACTTTTCTAATTTTATGCATGAATGTTTTTGTTAACTTGAAAGTGATATAGCTAGTACGAGTACCTAGAGGGGGGGTGAATAGGTATATAAAAGATTTTTCTTGATAATTGCCCAATATTTAGACAGTTGAAGGATTTGCGACAAATAATAATCAACGTAAGACTGAGTAAAGAAAAGAGAGAATTGAACACGCGGTTTATAGTGGTTCGGCTTGATTCAAGCCTACGTCCACTCTTCTGCACTGACAGCCAATTGGCTAGATTCCACTATGAACAAAGAGATGTTACAACGTTGATCTTCCTTGATTTCTAGGTGTAGATTATCTACCACACTCGCTCAAGGTATCACCAAATATAGACATTCTGTGTATATAATTTCGCTCAAAATGTATCGACTAATAATCAGGGTACTTCAGACTCTGGAATTTCTCTATCGATCATGTACTCAAACAACTAGAACATCTTCCTTTTTATACTCCTTTATGCCATCATACCCGTTGGCACTTACCAAAGGATTTCCTCCAATCTACCCGTTGGACGGAATCAATTAAGAAGATCATTCGAGCTATTAAAGGAACCTGACGATAGCCCATCAATCATGTTCGCCAATACAATCAGGATCTTGGTTTCCAAGAATAGAACATTCCAAGAATATTTTGTCGACCATCGGATCTTCAATCGATCTAGATACGAATAAAAGAATCCCTTATTTTTATCCAACCAAAAGATCTTCTCCGTGAGGATAGGATTAAATCCTCAACCATATACTTCGGCTCTGGATTTCCTTCGTCACTGGATCAGAAAGACTGTCAATGAGAATAGTCTTGAGTCTTGAGTCTTGAGTCTTGAATCTTGAGTCTTGAGTCTGGTGATCAGAGAGTCTTCAGACTTTAAACTAGATGGTCTGCAGATATCTAGACTAGACTGATAGAAACGTTTTGTCAGCTTCAAAATATTCTGGAAAGAATTCTCCAACAATCTCCCTCTTTTTGATGGTGACAAAACTTTCGTGTAAATTTGAACAACTTTGACCTGCAAAAACATTTCTCAAGCAATATAGCTATCTCATAAAGATTAATAAAACAACCAGACTCGCATCCACAAAAAATTGGTTAGTCTTTCATGAGTAATACCATATAACAACACTTGATATAAATGCAAACAGTCAAGCATCTAAATCCATAGCCAATTTAGTCAAATTCAAGTTCACACCCAAGTTCACTCAAGTCATACTCAAAAACAAACATATTCAACCACAAAAACAAATTTAAAGTCAAAGTTTAAAGTTGGTTGGTTGGTTCAAATTGCTTCTCCCCCTTTTTGTCATCATTAAAAAAAGGTGAGAAAGGAGTCAGGTTTGCTTGGGAATGCGCACGATCTGGAAATCTCCCATGGACTGGACTACGCCTTCTAGGCTCTTCAAGTCTTCCCTTAGTTGAGCTACCTCCTCTCCTTTGGCATTGGCTTGAAGTTGTAGAGCGAGGTCTTTCATTTTGTCCTCCAGGGTAACCGAAGATGCTTGTCCAGCATTCTTTATGGCTTGAATTTCATAGTCCAGAGCATAGATTTGGCCCCGCATTTCCAGAAGAACATCAAGAATACGACGAAAATCTGCTGAATTGTCCGTCTGTGTACTTGTATTTGCTTTCTCAGATGGATTGAATGCAGACAATGGCGCTTCTGTATAATCTTGCAGATTTGGTGTTGACGTATCGTGTCCTTCTTCAGGCAATTGAGAAGCCTGAAAGTCTTCTGGATCTGCTGGAGATTGTCTTAGACCTTCACTATTGGCAGCATGAGGTGTGGATCTTTCTTGCTCACCAACTCCCCCTGTCTCTAGGACATCAAAAGGGGAAGAGTGATGATCATGCTCTTCTATATCTTGATTCCCCTTCTCTCCAGATTCAGCTGTAAACTTTTCTTTCTCTTCTTCTCCTTCTTCTTCAGCTTCTTTCTCCTTCTCTCGCTGCTCTTCTTCTTCTCTGTTCTTGGCTTGCTCCTCTTATTCTCTCTCGCTTTCTTCGATGTTCGTCGATTGGGGTACGAACGTCTGGTCCTTATCAAGGCAGTGATTATGAGATCTTCCTCCTCATCTTCATCCTCGAAGATGAGAGTTCTCTTCTTTTTGGATGAGGCACCAATAGCCTCCTTCCATTTTCTCTTTGAAGCAGACGGAACTGGAGTCTTCACTCTGAATTTCTCCATTGCCTTGGAAAGTTCTTGTAGCAGAATCTTCGTTAACATCTTCAAACCTACCACCATCTTATCGCACGGTCGAACACAAAGTGTATGTGGCGGTTCAATATTCATGTGTCTGAAGATCTTGGTCACCAGACCTGGGTAAGGCAATTGTCCCTTGTCCTTCGACATTGCTCGTACATGTGAAAGAGAATAGTGTGAGGGAGAGAGAACTTCTTTCCCGAGTTGATTGCATACATCAATTTTGCCTCGGAATTAGACACATCGCTTTGATGTAGACTTGGGCTGATGCAATTGATCACAATTTTGTGCAGCACAATATTGATGGCACGCATCATTGAATAGATGATTCTTCCTTCTACATCTCTATCTTTGACAAGTTCCAATGAGGCACGAGCAACTGAGACTTTGATTGGTTGATAACGTCCTCGTTCAACTCCAATTATGTCCGCCAACATGTCCACGTCTACCACATAGTCCCGGTCTCGAACACTGAATGATATTTTATTCGCATATAAAAAGCTGAGATTCGAATAGAAGTATGCTGTCAATTGCGCATAACCGTCTATGGTATCGGTGCAAAATTGCTCAAGTTGAAGCAGATTGAACTTCTCCCTTAAGTTCACATTAACGGCATCCAAGAAATCGAAATCAACACTCCTAGGGTTTATCACCCCTCGTTTCAGCAGTCTGAAGAACAGATTCTCCTGTTCCTTCGATTTAAACAACTCCATCGTTTTTCCCTTCACCTTCGCAGCAACACCCATTCTAGGTTGAAAATCACTGAACATTTTATCATCATCATTCCCGTCAGTCGAATTTGGTCCCGACATACAAGGGTCACTTGGAATGTTCGCAAGTGCTTCCTCGACCTTTCCCTTGGGAGCAATTCCCAAATCCTCCATTTTTCTCAGAAAGATATACTCATTCCCATAATTCTTATCTTTGAGAAAATCATCCACGTAGTTCAACGGAGTTCCAGTACTTTTCAACGCACGGTAGAGTTTGTAAATATAAGAGGGTTTTTGGACTATTACAGGGTCTGCGTCCTCGATTATCTCTTCCTCCGGTTGTTGTCCCGCACCTTGTGGGGTAGATGGCGTTGAGTGACATGGTGGAGAGTGAATCGGGCTCTGTTGCTGACTTGATAATTCTTCCTCTTCGGTGAGATCAAAATGGGTAGGTCCCTCCTTCATTCTCTGTGGTCCCATGTTCGCGATTCTTGAAGACTTCCTCGAAGAAGACATCCTTCCTTGTCGCTGAAAGATTCATTTACTTGCTTTCCCAAGAAAAGATGACAACTTTCTCGAAGATGAACACGAAGTAGAAATCGATTGGGAGGAGAATGCTTTTAGGGTTTTGAAGATTGGGTGAAAAAGAAAACTATATATATAACTCGTTTTGAAAAAGGGAAGTTCAATCGGCACAAGGAAAGTGTACGAACACTTCTTTTTAAAATCATTAATCCTTTCGAAAAGATAAGATTTTGATTTTCACGGAGACTATAAAATAACTGAACGAAAGATCGTACCTTTTCGAGTTTAGATAAAATAGCAACTTACAGTCTATATCCATGAATGTCTGAGTCTGAGGATTTAGAGTCTGAGAGATTAGAGTCTGAGGGTTGGTGAGTCTCTAGACTTTAACTTCTTCAAGCTTCAAAATGTTGAGTTTGGAACGGATAAAATCGAATTGATTTTTCTCCAAAGGCTTTGTGAATATATCCGCTAGTTGACTTTTTGAATCAACAAATTGAATCGAGATTTCTCCATTTTGAATATGATCTCTAATGAAGTGATGTCGAATCTCTATATGCTTTGCTCTTGAATGAAGAATTGGATTTTTGGTAAAATTGATTGCGCTGGTGTTGTCACATTTGATTTCTTTGCATGAGTCTTCAATCCCAAAGTCTTGTAGCTGTTGTTTTATCCATAGAATTTGCGAACAGCAGTTTCCAAGGGCTACATACTCTGCTTCTGTTGTTGAGAGAGCTACAGTGCTTTGTTTCCTTGAAAACCAAGACATTGTTATGCTTCCAAGCAACTGGCAAGTTCCTGAAGTACTCTTTCTATCGACTCTACAGCCAGCCAGATCTGTGTCTGAATATCACAGAAGATTAAAGTCTCCTTTCTTAAGATACCAAAGACCGATGCTTGAAGATGAAGCAACGTATTTAATAATACGTTTTGCAGCACTGAGATGGGATTCTCTAGAATCTGATTGAAACCTAGCACAGATGCAAACACTCAACAAAATGTCGTCTAGAAGCGAAGATAAAGAAGTGAACCGATGATGCTTCACAGCTTTTGATCAACTTTCTTCCCTTCTTCATCTTTGTCTATCTTCAAAGAACTTGGCATTGGTATATCAGTCTTTTTGCAATTTTCCAATCCAAACCTTTTGACAAGATCATTAGCATATTTTTCTTGGTAAAAGAAAGTTCCTTCCTTCAATTGCTTTACTTGAAGACCAAGAAAGAATGTTAATTCTCCCATCATACTCATTTCAAACTCATCCTACATAGACTTAGAAAATTTCTTGCGTAGACTTTCATTAGAGGATCCAAAAATAATATTATTCACATATATTTGAACAAGTAAAAAGCTTTTGTTTTCCTTTTTGATAAATAAAGTCGTATCTACTTTACCTTTGACAAAACCATTCTGTAATAAGAACTTACTCAGTCTGTCGTACCAAGCTCGAGATGCTTACTTTAAACCATACAAGGCCTTTTTCAGTCTGAAGACTGAGTCTGGTTTCTTTGGGTCTTCAAACCCAGGTGGTTGTTCCACATAAAGTTCCTCTTGGATAAATCCATTGAGGAAGGCACTTTTGACGTCCATTTGGAATAACCTGAAATTTTTGTAACAAGCAAATGCAAGTAATAGTCAAATAGCTTCTAACCTTGCCACAGGAGCGTAAGTCTCATCATAGTCTATTCCTTCTTCTTGTGTGTATCCTTTGGCCACGAGTCTTGCTTTATTTCATACGACTTTTCCTTTTTCATTCATCTTGTTTCTGAACACCCATTTGGCTCCAATAACAGTTTTACCTTTTGGTTTAGATGTCAATTCCCGAGACATCATTAATGTTGAACTGTCTCGAGCTCTTCTTGCATGGCTTTGATCCAGCTTTCATCAGATAAATCTTCTTCTATGCTTTTTGGTTCAATTTCATAAATGAGAGCCACAAAGACTAGACTCTTCACGTCTTTTGGATCTCGTGCGAATTCCTTCATTAATTTCGTCGATAATGAAATCTTTGGGATGACCGGACTTATGCTTCCGATTCTCGGTTGATTTATCTGGATGATGATCTCTTTCTTTATTTGAATCTTCATGAACATCTTGATGCTGGTCTTCCAGTCCGAGATATTTCTTCGATTGTGAGCTTTGGAAGGTATGGAGCAGATTCAAACTCTTCATACCGAGTCCGATTTGGATTCATCTTGCGTAGAGTCTTGAAATTTGACATTCATTGACTCCTCCACCGACTGGCTCTTCTTATTATAGACTCTGTAGACTTTGCTTGATGAAGAATATCCAAGGAAGATGCCTTCATCTGATCTTTCTTCAAACTTACCAACTTGATCCTTTGCATTTTTTTAATATAAAGCATTTGCAACCGAACACATGAAAGTATGAAACAATGGGCTTCTTACATTTGAATAATTCATAAGGGGTTTTTTCTAGAATAGGTCTTAGGAGGACTCTATTGATGATATAGCATGCTGTTGAAACAGCTTTAGCCCAAAATCGTGAAGAGATTTTACTTTCAATTAAAAGAATTCTAGCCATTTCTTGAAGAGATCTATTCTTTCTTTCCACAACTCCATTTTGCTGAGGAGTATATGGAGAGGAGAACACATGCTTAAATCTAGATTCATCACACAATTTTGTAAAATCTTGATTTTCAAATTCACCTCTATGATCTGTTCTTATACTAGAGATAACACATCATTTTTCATTTTGAACCTTTTTAGCAAATTTTTCAAAATACGAGAAGGTTTCTGACTTACTTGCAAAGAAATATACCCAAGTAAAGCGGGAGTAATCGTCCATAATTACTAGACAATATTTCTTACCTCCAATACTCTAGGTTCTGGTTGGTCCGAAGAGATCCATATGCAGCAACTGTAGTACATGATTAGTAGAGACATGATTTATTAGCTTAAATGAATTTCTTACCTGCTTTCCCAGAATACATGGTGTGCATGGATCGGACTTTTGGTATGGTAATTTGGGTAGACCTCGAACAAGCTACTTTGATGAGATTTTGGCTAATTGCTTCATATTGACATGACCAAGCTTTCTGTGCCATAAGCTTGCTTCATCTTGAATTGAGATTAGGCATTGTGATTCATTTAATTTTATGTCTAAGAGGTAGATATTTCCATGTCTTCGACCCATGAAAGATTGAGTAGAGTCTTTACTAATTCCAGAGCATATTCCTTCTTGAAAGGAGATCTTGAAACCAGTATCACACAATTGGCTAATGCTGAGAAGGTTATAGTTGAGTCCTTCCACCAGAGAAACATTGCTTATTGTGAGATTTCCAATTTTCACAGTTCCAAAACCCACAATGCCTCCTTTGCCGTTTCCTCCAAATGAAACTTTTCCATCATTTACTTGAACAAGCTTTATGAAGTAATTTGAGTCTCCTGTCATGTGTCTTGAACATCCACTGTCAAGATACCACTTTATCTTTTTCTTGACGGAGACCTCAAATTCACATCGTCGAGTCCGATCCAAAATCTCGAGTCCGAGTCCGAATGTGCCATCGACATATGTTGGCATATTCATTATCACTTTCTTCACATTCTCCCGTATCACTCCGTGTTTCGGCTTTGAGAGCTTTTCGAAACTTCTCAGCTTTTCCTCTTTTCTTCTTCGAAGAGGACAATTGGGTCCGATGTGTCCCTTTTTCTTACATTCGGCGACTACATCTTTGTTTGGTTCCTCATCATCAACAGACTTGGTCTGCTGTCTTTGGAAACTTTGTTTCTTTGAGTTGAACCTTCTTCCTTTTCTATTCAGTTTTTTGAATCTTCTTATCATGAGAGCAAGCTCCTCATCATCCATATTATCTTCGAAATCAGTATCATCGAATCATCATTTGATTTTAATGCAATGGATTTCTTACCTCTTGGATCTTCGTCTTTATTAATTCGTTCCACTTCATAAGACTGAAGAGTTCCAATCAGCTCGTCGACAGATAGAGGCATAATTCTTTGCGTCTCTCTTATTGAAGTCTTTATATGATTCCAATCCTTGGAGAGTTCACGTAGTAGCTTGTTCACCTTCATGGGATCAGAAATTTTTTGTCCTTGGTTCTCAAGACTATTGACAATATCTGTAAAACAACTAAACATGTCAGTTATAGATTCTCCTGGTTTCATTTTGAAGGCTTCATATTGACCGAGGAGAATGTTGATTCTGGTCTCCTTCACTCGATCTGTTCCTTCATAGGTGATATGTAATCTATCCCATACTTCTTTTACTGTAACACAAGAAGATATTATGTTATATTCAGTTGGAGACAAGGCACAATATAAAGAGTAAATTGCTTTTGCATCGAGTGCTTGTCTCTTGTTTATCTCTTCCTGAGTCATTCCGCTGGTCATAACAATTTCTTTTCCTCTTTTAGAGACTGATGCAGCAGTAGGAGTGATTCCTCTTTCCACAACGTCCCATTCTAGAGGATCCTTTGATCGTAGGAAAGCTTTCATCTTGTTCTTCCAGATGTTGTAATCATTTCCATCAAAGTAGGGTGGTCTGGTATTGCTTTGCCCTTCCACCAGCCCTGGTGCTAGCATACTAGCCATGGATCTTTTACTCTAAAGTAAAACACTTCAAATAAAGTAAGAACACGAGATCTGATACCAATTGATATAGCTAGTACGAGTACCTAGAGGGGGTGAATAGGTATATAAAAGATTTTTCTTGATAATTGCGTAATACTTAGACAGTTGAAGGATTTGCGACAAATAATAATCAACGCAAGACTGAGTAAAAGTAAAGAAAAGAGAGAATTGAACACGCGGTTTATAGTGGTTCGGCTTGATTCAAGCCTACGTCCACTCTTCTGCACTGACAGCCAATTGGCTAGATTCCACTATGAACAAAGAGATGTTACAGCGTTGATCTTCCTTGATTTCTAGGTGTAGATGATCTACCACACTCGCTCAAGGTATCACCAAGTATAGACACTCTCTGTGTATACAATTTCACTCAAAATGTATCGACTAATAATCAGGGTACTTCAGACTCTAGAATTTCTCTATCGATCACGTACTCAAACAACTAGAACGTCTTCCTTTTTATACTCCTTTATGCCATCATACACGTTGGCACTTACCAAAGGAATTCCTCCAATCTACCCGTTGGACGGAATCAATTAAGAAGATCATTCGAGCTATTAAAGGAACTTGACGATAGCCCATCAATCCTGTTCGCCCATACAATCAGGATCTTGGTTTCCAAGAATAGAACATTCCAAGAATATTTCGTCGACCATCGGATCTTCAATCGATCTAGATACAAATAAAAGAATCCGTTATTTTTATCCAACCAAAAGATCTTCTCCAGAGGATAGGATTAAATCCTCAACCATATACTTCGGCTCTGGATTTCCTTCATCACTGGATCAGAAAGACTGTCAATGAGAATAGTCTTGAGTCTTGAGTCTTGAGTCTTGAGTCTTGAGTCTGGTGATCATAGAGTCTTCAGACTTTAAACTAGACGGTCTATAGATATCCGACTAGACTGATAGAAACGTTTTGTCAACTTCAAAATATTCTGGAAAGATTTCTCCAACAGAAAGTGTTTTCGATTGACTAATGAAAATCCGGAAAATAATTCCCAAAAAACATTTTCCGCCAAACAAACACACCCTAAGACTCTCTTTTCTTTCTTTTTGGTCATTTTTTTTCCTTTTTAATTTCCATTAGGCCAGCTTTTATTGTAAACCTAAAAGCTCTAGCAATACATCATGCTTAAAGCATCATTTTAAAGCATCATTTATGATTAATATTTTTGGATATTAAAACCTGACCATCACCGCCATATATCTTCAGTAACCTGAGCAGCACCGTTGGGATGTTAGTAGAAAGAATGTTCTGAAAAAAACCGTTCTCTCTTCTTCTCTTCTCTCCATCAAAGAACAAAAGGCATTCCATTATTGTTTTGAGAAGACAATCGACATTAACATTATAGAAATTGAATGTTTTCCTCATGATTATATTCGGACCATCGTGAAGTCATATCGTCCATTGTTTACTCATGATTTAATGTTCGTTTGAGGGTAAATTGTTCATTATGCATCGAAGAGGTTGGCCGTTTCTTCCTCTGGCTTTCTTCCTACAACCTCAATTAAGAGCATCATGTGTATGCTTCTTGGCCGATCACGAGTTATGGTCACAAACAGTTGCCAAACTGGAAAAGGAGGTCTCAGAATGTGTCGTGAATGAAGACCGACACTAGCTACAAGACTTCAGACAAGTTCAACCTCCCCTTTTTGATGTACTCAGATCTGAAAGCAGAGCCAAGCTGAGGATATTTGGCAAGGCTGCCTTCATCATTATTGCCACCGAGAACAAAGGCACACAAGAGAGTTGGGCGCGACTGTGAAAAGTCTACGGACAGCTATCAGTGGCGTTCAACGACATCAGAAAGATCATAAGAAAGTGAGAAAAGCTTTGTCGAGAGTAAATTTTTTTAAGATTCTGTCAACTCTCTGTCGGTTGTGTTCCTCAGATAGCTTGCGACTAGAGGATTGACGATGGTTGATGATGGTCGGAGTTGATGGATTCCAATGCCGATTAGTGGTGGAGAAGCTTTTGGGAGGCAGAGCATCGACACTCTGTGTTTTTGTTCTCTCCCTTCTCAGACGAACCCACAAAATGAACGTATATCTGGAATCCGAAATCAGTTAGAAGAGAGAAGAAGCATTCGATTGGTGGGGATGTGCCCCAATGCTCTGCTCCATTACGGCTGACGCTCTGGTGGCTTGCAAGGGAGATTTGACGGCGGTTGCCACTGACTGGAGATGGCAGACGATTGATTGATGGTGACCGAGTTGAAAGGAAGAGGCAATAGCTTCAGCAATTCGACCCGCGTTCTCTCAAGAGAGCTCTCAAAGTGTAAAAATGGCGCCCCCTTTCCAACCATTCCCCCATGAGCGGAAGAACGCCGGCCAAAATAAAAGAGGGACATTATTTTCTCTGCTGATCCGCTCCCTCTTTTTAAAAAAGGGTAAAAGATAAGGTTTTGTTCTTGCTTTTGGATTTGTGTGGTCATGTCAAGTCGCGCGATCTTGAGAGAGGTGAGTCAAATCCTACGGTACCAAATATGGTACTTTAATGGTCAATCGGCTTTCGATGCCCCACAAGTTAGCACGGTCTCTAAATTTCATTTTTCTAAATCAAACGTCTAATAAAAAATTAGAAACTAACGAGATTCTAATTTTTCAGTCAAGGTCAAATTCTTTGATTTGACCACTAGCCAACCTAAAATAGTCAACTCTAGGTTTATATAAAAAATTATGCATCATTACTAATGAAATGTAATGCTCATAATTTCTACATGCAATTGAGATACTAAAGACATTTAGCTAATTTTTTTTGTCAAGATATGAGACTCCTACGATCAGGTCTCAAATCTCGAATTTTCTACATTTGACCATTGGGAAAATTCAATTGTCACTAGCTCTTCCTCTTTGAGAGGGAGCTCGAAGATATTCCTTTCAAAGACTAAAATGATTTTTGATGTCGGTGAACCTAGCACAATGAAATGAATTGAATTAATGAAAATGAACTTGAATTAAGGATGTACCTTGGGATATACTTCCCTCGGGTCTCAAAGTCATAGAGATATTTCTTATTGTTTTTCTCTCCCCAATCTTGGACTTTTTTTCAATCTTTTAATTTTTTTTTGGATTTTTTATTTAACTTTTAAATTTGAGTGAATTGAAATTAAGAAGGGTTAAAATACTTACCTATTGTTGTTACATAAGAGACTCGGGGCTACAGAAGTGTATCTCATCATTGAAAGACTCTAGGTTACAAAAACTCTATGTTATTGAAGAAGGATTTCAGGCTATAGAAGTTCACTATGTCAATATAGAGTTTTCTAGACTATAGGAGCTCGCCGTATGTGCACATCATCATCATAATAATTTTCAAGATATTACTAGTATATCTAGTAGAAGGAGAACACATTAGGTTACAGAAGCTCACCATATGTTGAAAAGGACTTTGAGCTATGGAAGCTCGCCATGTTGATGAAGAGGACTTTGGGTTATAGAAGCTAGCCATGTCCATGAAGAGGGGCTCTAGGCAATGAAAGCTTGCGATATCAATGCAAAAGATAGCTCCACTGGGGAAGTTTGTCATGTAGAGATGGTTTTAGGATACAAAAGCTTGTCATACATGTTCATCATTAAAGAAATCATAAGATGGTCTCTACGCATCGAATATGTCAGATTGAAATGCACTATTGCGATATGCAAATCAATTGTTTCATCAAATGTACCCAGTGGAACTAATGGATCTCAATGAAGAGAATTGCAATCAATGATATGCATAACAATGGAACATGTTGTATTTTGCCTCTCATAAATGATCAAAACAACAATCAAGGGCGTTTCCCCCTTCTCAATTTGGATTTAGGAGGAGGTCCCATCATCCCTCAGCACGTCTGTGCTTCATAACATCTCCTCCACTCGGGCTTCTCATCCTTGGCAAAAGCCATGAGTCCTACCCAATGGCTTCCTCGAACTGTTCCTCTTTGTTCAGCACAGAGATCCTCCCATGCTCTCGTAACCAGGTGATAGATGGTAACGAGCGGGACTTTCAGCGGTACGGAGCCGCATATTCAACGGGAACTGTGGGATCGAGATGACCCACGGGGTCACGATCGTAGGCTGTGGGACGGCTACCAATGGCACCGAATATTGGAAGATCGGGCATTCGTGGGGGAGATATGGGTTGAAGATGTGTTACATAAGGATTCAAAAGATTTTGCGCAACGAGAAGGACTATGTGGACTCGCCACCGATACTTCTTGTCCTGTTATGTGATTGACAATTGATTAGGGTTTATTAGTGTCAAGTTCACACGCTAATATTGCGCTAATGCAATGATTATTTGGGTCATCCAAAGAGGGAAAACTGTTTTCTGCTAATGCAATTCTAATTTTTTTCAACTTTTTCAATTGAGTCTTCAATTGAGTCCATTTAGTCAATTTTTGTTGGAATTCACTGACATAAACACCAATGATTTTATATGACACAGCAATGTTGACATTTGTTATGACCTACCGTTAGTAGGGAGAGAAATAGGTTTTGAAGTATTTGCTTATGAGATAAGTCGAATGGTTCATACAAATGATGATCTCGAATGGACATCATTTGCTAGGAACACAAACAGCATCAATCACAAACGTGGACTCTCCCAAGTTTGGGTTCCCATGACATTAGATATTCATTTTTTTATTAATCATATGCAAATTTCTACATAAGAAGTTACCACTACTCGATTAGAGTTGAATAAAAATCAAGTGAAGTATGTGGATATATTTCACTTCTTATGCAACCGAAAAATCTAAAATCAAGGATTTGATTATACTAATTAATTAGTTAATGCCTTTTTGATTCAAGAAAATTTTTGTCAAGTAATCTGAATTGATTTTAAGCTTATCCATTAACATGCAAGGTGACACAATCATTAAAATAACAATCAGCAACTAAGAAAACATTAAATAAATTACAAGGAAAAACAAACATCTAATGCTAACAAATAAATAAACACCAATCCTAACTAAGCCAAAGGGAATCCATAATCGTCATATTGAAAGTGCACAAGGAAGATCATTCATCTAGAAAAGAAGGCACATTCAAACCCTATTTTAAAGTCCTTAGAGTTTGTCCAATTTTGAGTCCGATTTTTAATCAATGATTTTCCCACACTTTAAGAGAAAAGTACCATAAAAAATATTTTTAATCTCTTTCTAATTTATTTAAAAAAATATAAATTGTTAATTAATTTTTTTTTAATTTAGACATATATATTTTAATTTTTAAATTTGAAAAAGGAACCCGGGCCGAGCCTTGGGCCCAGGCTGCGTGTAAGCTCAGATGTGGGCTCTTGGGTTCGGACACTAGTGATATCAATTGGACTAATAAAAGAAGTGGGCTCAATGGTTCAAGCCCAATTTGTCCACGACCTGAATCAAGTCCAAATTTAATTATCCTAAGCCCAACCCAGATTTACCAACACTAAGCTCAAGCCCACTTTGTATTTTTTATTTCTACGACCCCCCTTCCCAAAATGTGTAGACCTCCCTTTGTGCCCGATTCTCTTCATCCACCCCAAAACATAAACTCGTCCACCTTCAACATTAAAACTTAAAATCAACAAAAGAAGGCATCACTCAATGACCGCCCTTTCAGACATTGAATGAAATTTCAGCCATCTACCACCCGCACGTCCCCGGACCACCCGGACAATGGGCATTACCGACCATCATCTATTCTCTCTTTTGACTTCGCCACATTCACCAAGCAAATACCATAGAAGCACCGAAAAAACTTGATAAAACGTGCATTGAGGTTAATGAAAGATCACCATTAAGTGAGCCCTATTACTATACATTCGAAGCAACTAAAAATCGAAAGAAAATGGGTACGACTTGGTTTACATATTTTATCAAACATAGGGTGTGCAGTGGCTTAGAGAGAAGCAAATGACTATTCTAAGGCTCGGACCCGAATCTAAGACCCATGACACCTAATAAATCAGCTTAGTTGGACATGGAATGCTCAAGAACTGGAGAAATCAAACCGGCCTATCTTTTAAACGGAACAAGGCAAAGCCAAAGGGGGCTTGTGTGGGGAAGCGTGTAATGAGGAGGTCCCTACCCAGCTCGAAGGCCATAGTCATGAGAGTCGGCCTAGGGGTGATCGGGTCTAGGGTAGGTGGGGTCTAGACCTGGACCTTGTATTCGACCTTGTTATAACCGGATCTTTTTTTTTGGACCATGTACCCAACCCTATTTGCATTGGACCATGTTACCGACCCACCCTGTTTTTCCAGTCCGGGATTAGGGTTAACCCTGTTTATATTGGAATCTGTTTTGCATAAAAAATTGCTATTCAACACTCATATGTAAGATAAAGCGTTGGTGGTAGTGATGATGATGATAAGAACCAAAGGTCACTATATAAGCATTCTCAAGGGAAAAACAGAAGAGAGTTCATCTTTCAACATGAAAATTTTTTGGGCACGTAGAGGACCATTCTAGACCAATATTACAAATCCAAAAGCAACTTGGCACTTTAAAAACATCAAGCCTGATCAGGCCTTAAACATGTAGCAGTTAAAACGTTGTTTATTTCCTGTTGAACAAAACAGCCCTACATCAGATAACTGTTGTAGAATTACAAATTAAAAATAACAGCACCCTGTCCATAACCACGATACATACATGGCAAACAACAGAGACCAATGCATCACTTCTTCCAGGATGAAAGTTTCTTGTTATATGTAATACCTTGAACTCCACATTCATTTCCATGAAAGAGAGGTGAACTATCATTTCTAGCTTGCAAATATTGATAGTGTGTAGAAGTCAAACACGAAGATGACCGTTGTAGTACCAGGTGCATACGTCAGAAATGAAAGCAACAACCCAATGCAAGTACTGAGGAGCCAGGCAATAAAACCATACTGGGGAAAAGCGAATGTCCATGAGAAAAAAACCAGCAATTATTGTAAAGTATTGAAGAGATACATGTAGAAAATTCATAGACCAACAACTGACATTAACATAAAAACAGCGCAAAACACTGTAAGTATGCCAGTCAACGGAATCAATCTCTAGTTCAGCACTCAATAACGAGCTAAAGTACATGGATACAGAAAATTCTAGAGACAATATGTAGTAGATAAAAAGCACTATAGCAATAATCAAGTTCACGAAAAACCCATCTAGCTTCACACGATAGAAAGAAACTCAATATAACTAGTCACCTTTGTTCTTACTCTTTTTTTTCCGTTTCCTCTGCTGAGCTCTGGACAACAACTGGCTCACCCCCAACGTCTCGCTGGTGGTTGCTTCTTAGAATTCCAAGGAAAACCCAGAACTCAAGATCCAAACTTGGGTCAAGCTCAAGAAAAACCAAGAACTCAAAATCCAAACCTAGTTCGAGTTCAAGAAACACCCAGAAGTTCAGAACCCAAAAGAGAGGAAGGTAACCAACAATTTTTAAAAACTCTAGGGTATAATAGGACGCGACAAGCGAGCCATGATCGAGGGGGCAAGTCAACACGGGGCAGCTGGGATGCAACTCACCAACCTAGGAGCCGAAACGTACACTACCGAATTCAACCCACCATTTCAACGCAAGCACTTTCAGCTCATAGAGAGAGAGAGAGAGAACCTCGGAGCGTGCAATGGTGAAGAGCACCTGGGCAGTGTTCCTGTACGCCGAGAGGCACACGACTCTACCATCGTTCACTGTGTGAGCGCATGAACGAATTTGTGTCGACCCAAAGCAAACTCCAAAAACTCGACATAAGCCGGAAGCACCCGAGAGAGAGAGAGAGAGAGAGAGACCTTGGAACCAGGTGAGGATGACGTCGAGGGGGTGCGCAGCGGCAACGGTGGTGAACCTAGCGATGGCTCCGACGGTGGCGTTCTTCCACTGAGTCACTAACGGATCATCCGTATCAGCCCAAAGCAAACTCCAAAAACTTGACACAAGCCGGAAGCACCCGAGAGACGGAGAGAGAGAGAGAGAGAGAGAGAGAGAGAGAGAGACCTTGGAACTGGGTGCAAACAACATCGAGGGGATGCGCGACAGTGACGGTGGTGAACCTGGCAATGACTCCGTTGGTGGCGTTCTCCCACTGATGGATCTGGCAATGGTGCGACAAAGGAAAAGCAAGTCTACGGTTGAGAGGTAAAGATAGAGACGAATTAGGCTTTTGGATTTTGGGTTGGCTTACAAACTGATTTCCAAACCGATCCGGTCGATCTGGTTCCCGGGTGGGTAATCCCTTGAAACCGGTTCTCGGGTGGGTAATCCCTTGAAACCGGTTCCTGGACTGGTTCAAACCGGTTCTGGAATTTGTGAACTGGTTCCCGGACCGGTTTCAACCGAAACCAGTTCCCGACTTTGTTTTCCGGGCGGGTCGGTTTGGGAACCGGGTTTACCCAGTCTGATTGCACACCCCTAAGTTAGCTGACAACCTCTTGATGTCCCCGAGTTGAGATCCCCAAGAGAAAGAGGCTAAAACCTAAAAGAAACTCACTAGAAGTTTGGTGTGGGGGTAAATAGGAGCTGTGGGCTCGATGGCGTCATCTGTGGTTGTTAGATAGGGCTTGGGCATGGCCGAGCTACCGGAAAGCTCCCTTTTGCTCTTAGTCACTCTCTCTCCTTCCCTCTCAGTCTCCCTCTCCGAATGAACCCCTAATATTCATGCCCCTCTCTTGCTTTTAAGCACTGGTCATGCTAGCTAGCGTTGCCGGCCTACCGCCCGACCGATCGTCTCGCGCGACACTCGCCCCGTCCTCTCTATCCTCCGTCGTGTACATTGTCCTTCTCCCTCACCCTTCTTGTCTCTAGCGTGAAAGACGAAAGGAGGGAGAGAGAGGAGCAGGCTAAAAGGAAGGGAAAATGGACTAGGCTGGCCCATGAGGTAAAAAGAACAAAGGGAAAGAAGAAAAGGCCAAGTCGGCTTGCTCCCGGCCTAGTCTCACTTTTTCCATTTTCCTTTCCTTTTTCCCCTCTTTTTTTAAATTAATTTTTTCTATTTTTTTTTAATTTGTATTACTATCAATACAAATGCTCCTAAGGTATATATGCTAGGCCATTTAAAGGCAATTATTTTTGTTGAGGGGTTAAAAACTAATCCCTAATTTTCTATGTAATTAAAAACTAAATAAATAGGCAAAATTTATGTTTCAACAATGTAAACAGTTTTTAATAATTTATTTTCCTTTGGGTTTTTTCTATGCCAACGGAGGTCATCGATAACCCTTGCTAGCTGCAAAAGACATGCCTAAGGGCCATCTCGACCTTGCCGACCGTGGGCGAGGGCCTTTATGGCCTTGTCGACATGTGTTAGATTTCCCTTGCTCAAATTTGGTGAGGGCCACCAAGCTTTCACCCATGGTCGATGGGCTTGCGAAGCCCTCTCTCAAAACCATCACGGCCTCACTGGTTGCAAGCGAGGGCACCAAGGTCCCCGCTAAATGTGGATGAGGGCCACTTTGTCTGCAACTAGCTAGGCCACAATTGGCGAGGCCAAGATGACCTCACCCAGGGCCATCACAACCCCACTAGCCACAAGCAAGGCCTTCATGGCCAATGAAGGTCACCAATGACCCTTACTAGCATAGAGAAAAAAAGCCAAATAAAAAAATATATTTAAATATTATTAAAAGTTGTTCAAATCAATGTTGATCATGCCATATAGGATGGACAACATCCATATCAATGAATTCTCATTAAAATTGGTTAGATTGACTCAATTGACAAAAAGTGAAAAGGTTCATGACTCCATTAGCAAAATTAAAATGTTTATGATTGAATTGAAAAAAGTGTAATAAATAAATATATATATATATATATATATATATATATATATATATATGTTATGATAATTTTCCCCTCCAAAGATTGTAATTATATATGAAGCAACTGAGCACAGAAGTTTATTCAAGTTGTTTTATAATGTTAATAGTAAAATTACATAGACATTGCATTTGCATTGCAAGGGGTATGAACTTTTTTTCATTTTCATTGAAGTATTACCTTAAAGTATTAATAAGAGACATACGTTGTGATGATTTTTGTGCGTAATAATCACTAAATCTCTTAAAGAACTAAATCTGAGAAACACTCAAGCAACAACTTCCGGATGTAATTCACGACTAAAGAACACTTTGCTTGTCTTGCACGTTAATGCCTCAAATGACACAGATAACACTCACAAGACACACAAAATAACAAAATCCAAACATACTATTTATAAGTCAATCCATTAGGAAAAAGAAAGTTCAATCAATGACAATTGAAACAAGACAAAGTAGGGACATTCTAAGGACCTTTACATCAATAAGTGCCACATTTGACCATATATACATATATATATATATATATATATATATGAAAACGTACCATTACTTTGACCAGGGCCTTCAAATTTCCGAAAGTTTCTTAAACAATAGACAAAGGAATGGTTGTTGTTGGAATCCCAATTGTTGATGAGACTTGAAACTTCTTTGTCTAGATATTAGTGATGCTCTAAAATTAATGTCAACATTTCACAGAATTCTTAAAAACTTAGTGAAATATTAAGTTACTCTCTTGTTTTCATTATATATTGTGCACAGTATTTCAGCATTTTGATTTTTAATGCATGGGTTTAATCCAAGGACAAGGGTCAACCTTCCTTCTAAGTTCTAACACTAATAGTATGTCGCAGCTAGGGAATGCTAAATCCGTGAACATGTATATAAACTCTTTTCTTCATCATCTCCCAAGCTAGAGAAACATAGCCATGTGTTTATCATTTGTGGGAAACATGTATTGTCACGCCCCTGCCCCACCTCTAGCCCGAGAGCATGACCCAACGGGTCAGCATCGATGTCCTAGGCATGTCAATCATCCCCAAAAAAAAAAAAAACACACACACACACAAATATTTGATCTTGATTAAGCATATGCGGAAGCAAATTAAAAACAATCCCACACGCAAATATATTTTATCTTGATTAAGCATATGTGGAAGTAAATTAAAAACAATCCCCGTACACACAAACACACGCACGCACGCACACACACACCCACACACGCACCCACACACACGCACGCAAGCACGAGCACACACACACAAATCAAAAGTTGTTATGATTACATGCCCATCCTATTCCTAGGTTACTTATCTTCATTACCACACATCGCACACACACACACACACAAATCAAAAGTTGTTATGATTACATGCCCATCCTATTCCTGGGTTACTTATCTTCATTACCACACATCGATGATAAAAAAGGCTAGGGCAACCTAGCTCCTCTATCGAGTGTCCTCCAAAAACAGCCCCCATTCTAAGCTTGTTCCCTTACGATGTTCTTGTGGGATCCGCCAGAGGGATGAGGATGTGAAGGGGACACATGATATCGCCGTCAAAAATGAGACATCAATCCTCATACACGTGGGAACCAAGGTGTCTATCCCTTTCTAGACCCATATGGTGATAGTATATTTCTAATAAGTAACATCCCCCTCTACATCTACTATATTTGTCATAGTAATAACCATATCGATATGAAAACCGAGATAGATGAGAGTTGGTGTTAGTTCAGCCATCATACACCTAAAATGATGAAAACAACAAAAGTGAGTCGATGACTCGTAAGTAAAAATCCCTAATTCTCCTATAGGAGAACGTCTCGCTATCGATCCTTAAATACAAGATTACCACCCACTTGTCGATGGCAAATTAATAGCAAAGTTCATGCCTTGCCTTACCTATGCGTATGAAAGGCTCTCAATCATTTATGTGCTTTTGAGCATCAAAGACAAAGAGTTGGTGCATAAAAACAAGCACTCCAAAGATCCTTGGCTTATGATCATTTCGGTCACTAAGAGAAATGCATACATCATGTAAGACTCGTTCAAGCACTGAATGATATGATGCAACATATGCTCTAATTGATGCAAAGACTTAACAACATATATCAAAACAAACCCAGCTTTTGCAAGCATCAATTCAAGCATCACACATGCATTAATCATGGACCACATGTGGACTTCTATTTATTTCAATCAGCTCAATTAATTGAAATCCATTGACTCTTCTAGTATCAACGAAGAATCAGTCCCCTTGGCAACTGATATTGTCCCAATCTCACTATTAGGATGGCACCAAGGTGACCCCCAAGGCATTGGCCTCACCCGGGCTGGTATCGTCCACGATCTCAATATCGGGACGGCAGCCGAGGAGTTACCCTAGGCAATGACTTGACATACCCCAGCGTCGACAGTAAAAGTCTATCGTGTATCCATGCATTCAAACATCAATCAATCCATTCTTATTTGAATCATTAGTCGAATGAAAGGCATGCAGGCGTGCTATGCAAAGTGAATCAATGACTTTTGTGCCCTATTAAACTAGACTCATGCTGGATATGATTGGGCTTGTGGTTTTGACTTGGAATGCCAAGACCTTTCCTTGCCATCCGGGTGTGCTTGACACCCACTCGAGACCATGATTTACTTGATACAAAGACAAGTAATTGAAAACATGCAACAAGCACAACATACAAGCAAATACAAGCAAATGATGACAAGATCCTAAATCGATACGTGTAACATTAGTGACCGGACGGCTCCTAGAGTGGTTTGGTGAGGAAGGCATGAAAGAGAGAGAAGAGAAGGAGAGGAAATGAGAGAATGCCCAACCTCAAAATGTGAGGATAGCTCCTCCTATTTATAGGCCTCTTCCTCTTAGATTTTTATGCAAACTTATGATTGAGCCTAAGATATGAGTTGGCCTATCTAGCCTCCTTAGTTGGTGACTATGCTTATTCATGTTTAATTATAATTAGTTCACCTATTTGCTTATCCTCAAAGGCTCACTTTAGGCTTATGATGTGCCTATGGCCCTAAGGGACACATAAGCCCCTTTGATGCCAATATCTCTATCCAATCGATTGGGCCTTGCCTTGTTTCACCAAGACTACATTTTAGGGTCATCATGGTCCAATCTTTTAGGGGACACTTAAGTGGGCAATTCATCCATGACATTTATGAACTAAGGTCCAAAGTCATTAAATGAAGCCTAGATATTTTTGGCATGCAAGTTTTCTCCTTCTTTCTTGCAAATAGCATGTGGCATATAATGGATAAGGATGGACTAGGTCAAAAGATTATGGAAGATTCTAGAACTCTAATTACCTCTTGACACTTGTCCAATGATTCGTCCCTACATTAATTGATTTGTATCAAAATCTCATCCGAGGCAATTATGAGAATAACATAGGATATAGCCTAACTAGAGAAGTCGTTCATATTTGTACATGATCGACAATTTTATGAGAACCAAAGTTCGTGTTAAAATTTCACTAACTTTTCCTAAATGAGTGCAACTAAGTCGGTGGCCTTCTTGAATTTATTTATGACCATTTTTGATTTAGATTGGTCCATTGGATGTCTTAAAAATGACATTCATGGTTGGGCTCGGTCATTTGTCCTGACCAGGTCTCGATCAGGCAGACCAGTCCAAAGCCAAACATGCCATGCCTTGGTCTATTCAAGGTTTATGCCATTGATCCCCATGATCGACCCTCAATTGTCACTTGGTCATATAGACTTGATCAATCCATAACAGATTCGTTATGAACAGGATAAACCCGTGGATCATTCATGATTGGAATAGGTTCCGTGTGGAACCACCCGCGACCGTGCACTATACACACATAACCGATCCATGATCATCCTTCGTGTTCATGATGATGCAAGATCAATCCATAACTAAACCTCATGATTGAAGGGCCGATTCTTGTCCAATGCACAAGTTCTGAATCCACATATAAGTTAATAAGACATCACGAAACATGCTAAGTTAGGACTTACCGACCCTCATACCCTATTCTCATGGCCTTGAATCGAGGATGTTACATGTATCTTTGCTTAGGTTTGATGTTAGGTTCATGGGCTCTGCATGGAATGTCGTGCACAATCCCTAAAGCTTCCATTAAGCAAAAGTTCAAGTAGTGGATCCGCTAGCATGGCAAGTAGAAGTGTTAGAGTGGACAGGATTGTCATGATTAGCATCCTTTTAGTGTGTAAATATTTTTCTGTGGGCGAGACGGGGAAGTTGATCCATGGGCTGGTGGTGAAACTTGGGAGCTCGAGGAACGGGCAAGACACAAATGCCCTCAGTTGTTTGAAAGTTGATGTAAATCTAAATTTCGAAGTCAAAATTTATTTTAAAGAGGGCAAAATGTGGTGACACTTGGGAGCTCGAGGAACGGGCAAGACACAAATGCCATCAGTTGTTTGAAAGTTGATGTAAGTCTAAATTTCAAAGTCAAAATTTCTTTTAAAGAGGGCAAAATGTAAGAGCTGCTTTTTGATTTGGTCAACTCGGGTGAGCCCTATTTAAATATAAAAGAAAGAAAAGGAAATTGATTTGGCCAATAAAGAGAGAAAGGAGGAATGTTCGGTTCTTACAGGCCAAGGGGAGCACGCTAGGAAAGGAAAGGAGAAGAAAAGAAAAGAGAAGAGAAAAGAAAGAAAAAAGAAGGATGAGGAAGAAAGAAGGAGGTTCTTGCTATGGGAACCTCAGCAAACCAATTCAACTTCGATTTGCAATGTTTAGCAAGTGCTCGCATCCCTCGTTTGTCCAATCAGAGTAGCTTTCAAAGTTAGGTCGTATATTTGAAGTTTTGTGAGATTTGAGTTGCAAAGTTCAATTTTTGAGATGTTGAACTATAGGATTTTATGGAAATTGTGGATTATGGTGTTGTGGAGCTGTGGGGTTTGACAAAAGTCAGCTTAGAACAACGATTTAGTCGAAGAAAATTTTAGGGTGTGCAAGTTCTACACTGCATTTAGGCTTGAATAATTACTGCAAGTAAGAAATTTGTTAGCGCATAAGAGTCATTTTATTAGTGCTTAGGTAAAGTTTAGCCGTTTAATAGTTGAGATATAGTTTTACTTTGTTTTAATGTCAATTCTCATTTAATTGTTAGGATTACAGGATCGTCAAATTGTTTTTCTACATGTTGTTTGGTTTGGGCATTTCCAAGTGAGTGGTGCTATCTCTTCAATGAATTTATAAATTTATATCTTTGAAACGATAAAGATTTTGGTATTGTACAAGTTATGAAAGTATGTTGCATAAAAGTCTAGATTGGGCAATTACTACATTTTTAGATTTGTGAATGATTTGAGAATTGTTTTACAAAAGGTATTGTGAAAAGATTTATACATACAAATTATATACATACATACATACATACATACATACATATATATATATATATATATATATATATCACGAATTGGTTCATGAAATGAATTTGGAAATGATTCAACAAATGCTTTACAAAACGCATCTCGGCAAATGAGCGGTGTTACAAAAAGGTTCTCTATTTTGGTTTGTGAAACCACTTTATGACATTGATTTCTGAATTGGCTTTGTGAATTGTGAAGGAAACTATTGTGAGTTTTTGTTGCTCTCAATATCGCTATGAGCTCTTGTAGATACGTCTACTAGTTAGGATATCCTTATGAGTTAGCCACGAGTAATATATGTGGCCATCCTGTCACAAGGCATTATGCATGACCATGGTAGATATTTGAGCAGGAGTTTGGCCAATGGATGAACCATTGACATGTGCTTTGAGGTTAGTTGATGACATAGACCATTGACAAGTGTTTTGATGAGGTTGATTAATGGACTAGACCATTAATGTTGGTTATGATATTATTGATTTAATGAGCGTTTTCAAATTTTTATGCGGTTATGTTAAAGCAATATAGCTCATTTTTATCTTGTTTGTGTGTTATATATTGGAATTGAGATAAATAAGTTTTGGTATACTTTATAGAGTGCACAGCAAGTGCTCAATCTATTTAGAAGAGATGCATTATTTACTGGGCTATATTAGCTCATTCCATTTATCTTTCATATTCTTCAAGTTTCTCGGTTGGTGGGCATTAGAGTGAGAGCATTATAAATGGATTCTTTTGGGAGTTGGATTTAGGTGATTTGAGGCTATGTCCCTTGAGTGTTACGATGATCGTGTCATTACCCTTATCTCTGAAGGATTCAAAGTGTGACAATCTTAATCCTTTTGTGAGATCGCATGTTGGACCTGATACTCCACACGTGAGAAGAGAAGTACACTAAAGCTGTGACCTCACTACTTACCATTAATGAAATTCAATCAGAAAGTTATACCACATTGAGGAGGTAAATCCATGTATATGAAATTGGGATAATTAAATATTGTGGACTTTACGTACAAAATTTTGCTACATGCCAAATCATTTTGATGCACTTGCTGAAGATTTATCGTAAGAGAGGCATCCAATGCCTATGCCGGTGGAAGATTGATCCGACATGAAAGATCCACCATAGAGAAGGGAGGCAATTTTAGGTGAGGAAGGTTTGATTCGCTCCCAAGCATGAGGATGACCATTGACATAGTAGGCCTAAAATTTAAATCCTCTTCCATGCATAACAACAATATATGAATCAAACTTAGAGCTTCATTTCTCGAGCATGATAAGATCAAGTTCGCATCTACTAGCTCTAGGCCTTTCCATTTTTTCCACATTAGCCATCCCTATCAAAATCCCACCTTCTCTTAATTTCAATTGACAAAAGAAATAGAGATTTTACAACATTTAATGTGGCCCAATTGCAAAAGATGAAAAAACATGTAGCTCACACTCAATACTTGACCATGCTTATAGTTGTTAAAATCAAAGCTACACTTTCGTTCGCTAAGGATTTCTAGCAGTAAGACCCAAAGTTATAGACATCGAGTTTCATTGAAAATAGTCCCTCCATGGGTTACTCGGGAGCCATGTACCCACCATCAATAATCAACATTAATAAGGAAGAAACAATAATATTTGAGCTAAGAGAAAGAAAACAAAATAAAAGGAAATATAGTAGGAGATTAAGGGTATGTTTGGTTCGGTTTTGGGGAATGTCTTTGAAAAAATGTGAAGGGTTTTTGGTTAAAAAGATTTTCCAAAATGCATGTACTATTTGGTAGAGTGTAGTTTAAAAATACATTAAAAAGCAACTTTAACATAAATGCCATTAAAGAAAAGCTACACTTTGTAAAGGATTTTTGCTATTTTAAAAAAAATAAAAAAAAAAAAAAACCTTAAACTATTTGACAATAAAACTTAGTTAGTGAACCAAATTGGCTAGCCTCATTTGTGGCAAGCTGATTGCTTGCAGGCTACTTGACAACATTTGCACTTGCCGAAAGGGCTTTGGGGCCTCAAGGGACTTTGCAAATGTTATACCAAATGCACCCTCATCTCTTTTCTCCATTCGAATTATGTGAGAACATAATATGATCCATATTTTTATATAATAATGAAATCAATGGAAATGCAAATGTGAGTGATTCATCATGTCCGAAGGATCCTGTTAGTGTTAGCTTTGATTTGATTGCCAATGAAGATTCTAGCAATGCCAAAGTATGATGTGTTCAAGTTCATCTCGTCATCCAATAGCACATTGCTCGCTTTCAAATCTCGATGGATGGTCTTGAGTTGAGAATCCACATGCAAATATACAAAAGGCCCATTGTTATTACCTTAATAATGTGCACATGCTTTGTCCAATCTAACTCCTTCCTTTTCACCATATTTGCCTTGGGGTAATTGGAAAATTATATTGATATAGAGTGAGCAATGCTTTATAGAGAACACAATAGCTAAATGGATGGAAAGATATAGTAAGAAACCGAACCAAATAGGAAGGCATTAAGACTATGTTTCACTAGGTATGCGTAAGCTTTTTGCCTCCCTCTAAGCAACACCCCAATAGCCTCATTAGATTTTAGTGTTGAACCTTAACAATGAGCATCACTTCATTCTTGGATTGCTCAATTACATTGAGGCTGATACTGTATAATATTGTCCGCTTTGTGCCTTCAACCCTTGTGACTTAAAAACGCATTACACAAAGTAGAGAACCCAACCTTATCAACTAGCCTAGGACTTCCCCCATTGGCAATGTGGGACAACAAATATGAGCCTAGCTTTGCCCACTTTTGGGTCATAGTCGCCTGGTAGCACAGCCTCCTTTGCCATCCTAATGATGCTATCCACCCTCAAGGTCTAGGTCATCACACTTTCCACCCCTTAAGGCATAATGCCTTTGCATGGCCCACACACGTCGAGAGTAAGCTCTGATACCAAATGGGCCGTGACCCTCCCAAACGTCACGCGTGACAAATGTATTTTCTATTTTTTTTAATAACAAACAGAAGTACTATAAATACATCCCCATACAACATGCAAAGAAGATCATCAAACAAATCAAATATTAGATGTAATATTTCATTATGTTAACTTTATATTTACAACTCATAACAGTACTCCAAATAACACACAAAATACCAAAAGACCCAGGAAGGGTCAATATCACTTAACTTCAACACTATTCTCTTATACCCTCTACAATGACTGATGGCTACCACTATGTAATATTGTTCACTTTAAGCCTTCGGCCCTCACGGCTTTAAAATGTATTACATAGAGTAGAAAATTCAAGCCTTATCTTTTCACCAAAAAAAGAAAAATCAAGCCTTATCTTTTCACCAAAAAAAGAAAAATCAAGCCTTATCAAATCGCCTAGGACTTTTCCCCTGGCGATATAGGACAAGAGATATGTGCTTAGCCTCGCCCACTTTTGGGTCAAAGTCACCCGCTGACATGACCTCCCCTGCCATCCTGGTCATGCTGCACACCCTTAGGGTTTGGGTTGTCACATTCTTTACTCCTTGAGGCATAGCGCCCTTGTTGTGGTTCCACACGTTGTCGAGAGTCAATTTTAATACCGAACAAGCTGTGATGCCCCTATAATGTCACAGGTGATAAGTATACTTTATGAACTTTTTTTTTTTAATAACAAGCGGAAGCAATACAAATCACCATACGACATACGATAAGATCATCACACAAGTAAATATTATGCATAATATTTCATTATGTTAATTTTATATTCAAAATTCCTAACAGTATTCATAACAACACACAAAAGTTAGGATCACCTAACTTCAACACTATCCTTCCATGCCCCTTATAAGCATGAGGGGCTACCACCATATAATATTGTCTGTTTTGGGCTTTCGGACCTCATGACTTTAAAACGTGTTATGCAGAGTAGAGAACCTAAGCCTTATCAATTAGCCTAGGACTCCCTCCCTTGGCAATGTGGGACAGGAAATATGCACTTAGCCTCATCCACTTTTGGGTCAAAGTCACCCATGGACACAGCCTTCCCTTCCATCATATTTTAACCTTGAATTAAGATAATGAACTCAATGAAATTTGTCTATGTGGGAGTAATGTGAGAAGTAAGGAATTAAAATCAACTCAATCTTAATTACAACCACATAATGAGATGATATCGTCATTGTCTAATCTAAGTGGAAGCATAATAAAAAATAATGTGCAAAGTGTACAATCTTCAGTACGACGAACAAGTCATAAAAGTATTCCCTATTCGTGTTTTGACATTGAAGAGAAAACTTTCATGGTAACTCCACGAGATAAAGATGAGTTAAGAAATGTAAATGAGAAATTTCTCTAATAAGGAAAAATGGAGTCAATGAAGTCAAACCATATTTGAGAACTTGTTGATTGTACGTAAAGCCATTAAGAACAAGTGTGTTCTCAAAATAAAACGTAAAGCTAATGGCTTAATAGAGAGATATAAGGCTCGCTTTGTGGCAAAAAAAATATAATTAATAGGAAATAATTGATTATAATGAAACATTTTTTCTTATATTAAGATTTACCTTAATATGCTTTATTTTGACAATAGTGGCTAATATGGAGCTTAAATTACATTAAATGGATGTAAAAACTACATCTCTTAATGGAGAACTAAAGGAAGAAATTTATATGAAATAACTTGTTAGTTTCATTTCGAACGGCCAAGAATAAAAGGTACGTTGACTTTCGATATCTATATATGACCTTAAGCAGTTATCGAGATAATGATATATCCATTTTCATAATGTCATAATGGCATATGATTTTATAATGATTGATGAGAATTACTGCGTATATATCAAAAGATTCAAATATCAATTTGTGATCATGTCATTATATGTTGATGATATACCAATTGCCGGAAGTAATATGGAGTTTGTTAATATTATTAAGAATTAGTCATCTTTTAATTTTGAGATAAAAATATGAGTGATGCTGTATATATTCTTGGAGTTAAGATGTTAAGAAATTGTTCGAAAAGATCATTGTCCCTTTTGCAAGAGACCTATATAAATAAGATTCTTAAACGATTTCATATGCAAGACTGCAAACTCATAGATACTTCAATTGGCAAAGGTGAAGAATTGAGCTATAGAATGAATGAATAAATGCAATATATTCCTTATGCTAGTATTGTTAGAAAGTTAATATATGCTATGATGTGTACAAGACTTCATATATGTTTTGTAGTTAGAATGATAAGTAGGTACCAATTCAATTCAAGTCAAATACATTGGATAGCCATTAAAAGAATATTGAGGTATCTAAAGAAAATTGCTAATTATACATTGAATTATCAAAGAAATGATCTACGGTTTAAAGGCTATTCAGATACTGATTGGGGAAGAGATTTAGATGAAATGAAATTTACCTCTAGATTTGTTTTCTTATTGAATAATGACATCATATCTTGGAACAGTAAAAAATAAATATGTATAGCCTTGTCTACGATGGAAGCCAAGTTTGTAGCATTATCAGCAGTTGTCCAATAAAATGTAGCTTAAGAGATTTTTGGATCATTTGAGTGTTACTAATAATGCTACAAATTACCACCGCACTGAGTGGCGTTACTGGCTTCGGGCTTTCTCCCCTTCATCAAGGGGAGAAGTTCGAATCCCCAACACATCGCAGGTGGACTTATCCACTTCATGGGGGTGGTGAGTTCTTCCATGGGCCCTAGGGTTTGCCCGCCGGCTATCGACTTATGGGTTTCCCTAAGTCATAAAAAAATAAAAAATAAAAAATAATAATGCTGCAAACTAAGATGCACGGACACGTTGTCCGTGCTTCCGTGTTGTGTCCGACACGTGTCGGAGTGTGTCGGACACGTCGACACGCCCGGACACGGTCGGACATGCGATCAACACGTGTCTGATTTTCCAACACTCAGTCAATGTTTCTCGACACGCTTAGACACGTGTGTCCGGAAGACGATGGAGGGTGGAGGCGACTCAGGCGAGGGAGGCTGAGGGAGCAGAGACAGGCCACGAGCGACGGCGAGAGACGACCAGAGAAAGAGCCGAACAGAGAGAAAGAAGAAAGAGAAAGCCACACAACGGACCATCGCAACAACGTGAGACAGCGAGAGAGAGCAGAAACTCAGGCGAGGGTCGCCACTGTTGCGATGGATCGGCGACAAGGAGGAGGAAGGTGGTCATGCGGTGAGGAGGAGGAGGAGAAGGATCAAAAGGAAGAGGAAGAGGAGAGGAAGGGGAGGGCTCGTGCGGCCAGCCCTGAGAAGGAGGAGGAAAAGGAGGGTGGCTAGGGTTTTGCTAAGGGAACTAAAAGTAATAATAAAAAAAGGGTACTGATGCCAAACTTTTGAATTTGGGGGGAGGGTTCGACCAAAAAAAAAAAAAAAAAAAAATTGTGGGGAGGGGAAATGACAGTGTCTGTCAGTGGTGGGGAGGGAAAAAAGTAAAAAAAAAAAAAAAAAAAAAGGGTGGAGGGAAAGGACGACGGAAAGAAGGGTGGACATTTGGGGATTTGTTTTTAATTGAAAAATTAAATAAATGAAATTAAAAAATAATTTCGAAAAATAAAAGTATTGAATTTTGAATAATAATAAATTTTGATCATTATAGAAAATTATGGATTTATTTAAATAAATTGATTCTAATTTCTTATTAGTCATTAATTTCATTAATAACTTTTGTTAAAGTTAAAAACATGTTTCGCATTAATTATGAATATATCTTTCAAATTTTTAATGAATTGATTTATTAATATTATTAGTGTAAATTTATTATATGCTCTTTTTTCAATTAATTATTTATTTATGAATTTGAATCAAATTAATTAAAAATAAAAATATTCATTTAATATATAATGTGTCGCAACATGTCGGAATTCTCTATTTTTTAGAAATAACGTGTTGACGTGTCGTGTCGTGTCGTGTCATGTCGTGTCGCGTGTCGATGCTACCTAGGCTGCAAATTTGTTATTCGTTAACTATGATAGGCAAGTAGCGATAATGCACACTAAAGATTCAAAATATCATAGTAAGATCAAATGTATAAAAATCAAGTACAACTTTGTCTTGGATATGGTTACACAAAAAGATGTGAACTTGTAGTAAATATTTACGCATTGAATGATAGCAGATCATATAACAAAGCCAACAATACCTAGAGATATCTTATGAAGTCATATAAAATCTCTAGGACTATGTGGAAGCTGATATATTGAATATTGTAATTTCCCTAAATATTCTATTTTAATGATGTTATCTTTCATTATTAATACCTATAAAATTTTTGTTTGGCATTTCTACATCTTAATATTTAGTACATTATAAAATTGAGAAAGTATGTTGGATAGATAAGAGATTAGTCAACTCACACGGATAATCACCTCCATTTGCTATATGATAAATAGAGATGATATAATTTTTAAGCTTATTACATAGGTGATAATCAATAGCTCAAGTTTAAAATAAAAATGTCACCTTAACTAAGTTTTAAGATGAGGACAAGGAAAATAACTCACATATTTTATTTTATCTATTTTTAATGCATAGATTCTTTAAAAGAGTATATATGTGAACTTAAGTTAGACATTAGGTATATATTAACTATCATCTGTATGATATTGGAAGTGAAGACATACGCTCAATGGGAAATGGTTAATACTATAATACGTATTTCATACTACATATGTATGAGACAACCAATAAGAGTAGCAAAAGTTTTAATCTCAACTTTTATGTTGTGTGAAATTTTTGAGGAAAATAGTTTGTTAATTGAGTGCTCTCATGACTCTTACTTGTTCTCAAGATTTTTATATATTATTTGCTATTTTAGAATGTTGCCAATGATTATGAATTGATTCGATATAATAAGACATTTCCATAAAAGCAAATTGAACTGAAATTGAGAGTCTCAAGGAGAGGAAAATCGAGTTTGGGATATCACATTTTAGTTTCGTATTCCTTAATCGACCATTTATTTTGGGTTAATCATAATTGTGAATACAATATATCATAGTTAAAAAGAAATCAAGAGAGATATATATGTGATCGATCGATCTAGGGTACTGTATACTATATTTACTCGAAAACGTAATGCTCATTTTTGAGCTGATATATATTCTTAAGAGATGTATAGTAATAGACTCTTGAAATATACTGATCGCATAAATTATTTACTAATATGAATGATGTAGAGAGGAAAATAAAGAGTTTTGTTCGGTCCACCATGTGCAAATAAGAGATGATGGAATTTTTTATTTGATGGACTAAGCCAACGGTGAAGGATTTTTTTATTTAATGGGCCAAGCCAAGCCCCTCTGCCCATATTGGGCCAAACCTGACCCATAAGGGCTCATGAGAGAGAGAGAGAGCAATTATTCGTTAAGTAAAAATAACTGCTATACAAAAAGAAAAAGGAAAAGTGGAACTTAACTTAATAGAATAGGATATCCGTTTTCTACTTTGACAACAGTGTATTATCTCTTGAAGAACAGAATTGCAAAGCTTCGATCAATCCCTCTAAGACTGCAACAAGTACTTAATTATGATAAATAAGATATGTCTGTTTTCGTAATGTCCTTTTCAATTGGTGTTACATATATCATCGGATCCATTTTTGCATTTGTTTTTGTATTCATTTGTTCGAGTATCAATTTGTTTTCATAAATCCGTTTCCTTCAAATAGTTCCATGCAAGGCAACGTATAAAAATAGGCTTATATTGAAAGGATTTTATTAGCATAACAGTTTTTAAAATAAACATTACAAACTTAACACTGAAACTAAAATCATAATGGAAAGAGATCACTTCGAAAGGAAAAGCTTCGGATGAAAGTTTGACAGAATTTTCGCATATCTCGAGCGCCTTCTCTTCCCTCCAGCAGTTACTAGAATTCACGCGCCTTCTTCATTGAGGGCTCTCAAGCTCCATTGATTTCCTTCATTTCGCACTATCATAGCAGCTTCTATGCTAAGAAACGTTTCACATATTTTCGCCTTCAGTTATTTTCTCCCAGTTACTCATCTCCGTGACCAAATGACAAACCAGATTGTACCAGTTGTATTTGACTTGATTTTTAGCATTTAGGATGGAATATACTTTAACTGGTATGACTATATTTGCACGAAAAAAAAAAATTGATTTAATTTGATGAGTTTCCAGATGGGATGGGCTGATAGCATTGTCGTTGAAGGCTGTGGAGGTGGCTTGGTGACGAAAGCAATGGCGGGTTACTCATTTGTGTGCTGACCATGGAAACTGAAAGAGGCAAAGAAGTAGTGCTTTACTTTTATAAGGATGATGATGATGATGGATTGATAAGGTATTCCACTTTCGATTCATGCTATATGTTTCACTAGTAAAATTTGTCCATCCACTAGTAAACCTGTGCGAGTCAAATTGACATCTATTCTCTCCGGATGATGATATGCAGAAATGAAAATAGTGCTTCTTGGCACGAGTATAACATATGTGACACAAGTTCCATTAGTGATGGCTTTGATGAGGAATTGCACTTTTGGCTTATCCCAAGTTTCACTAGCAAATATGTCCATTTACTAAGAATATAGAGCGAGTGAAATTAACATTCATTCTCTCTCGATAATGATATGTAGACATGAAAATAGCACTTCCTGGTGATATAACAGTAGGCCACATTACCATTCGAAAAGCTGGTTTGGAGTATTATTATGTGGCCAAGTCAGGAAATCCATTTAGGTTTTTTTTTTTTCAACCTCAGGGTTGCTTTCTAATTTTTGTAATTAACCATTTATCTTCGGATTTTTTCCACTGATTAGGGTTACCCAACGTTTTGTTCGAGGAGGGCAAGTTCCCATAATTAACCCGTAATTATATTGAGAGTTCTTTTTTGTACTTTTTAGAGAATGCTTGTGATTGTGAGTGTCATTTTGCTAATTGTTTTCAACTGCTGCGATCGTTATCATTGCCGGCGACGTCCTTGCCAATCCTACGCACCTGGAAGTCAACCATGTACCGAAATTCTTCTTCTAGAAAAGCCAACTTATCATGTCATCTCCAATGGGAAATGCAAAATATGTTAAGGTCCCATACGTAACCCTAAAGCATTTGCTGGACATTGTTCCACGAAATAGAACAACAAACGTGGGACAAGCAGCATAAGATATACAAAAAGCACAGGGGTCTTCTCCATCATTTCAGAAAGAGAACGTCTATGTAATGACGATGGAAATGAGACAAATATGTACCTCGAAACTAACAAGTATCAATGCTTTCACCAACAAGATGGCCCGATGGAAATGAGACAAATATGTACGTTGAAACTAGCAAGCATCAATGCTTTCCAAATAGTACCTCCAAACTAGCAAGCATCGATCCTTTCACCAACAAGATGGCCTGATGGAAACGAGATAAATATGTACCTCAAAACTAGCAAGTATCGATGCTTTCACCAACAAACTGGCCCGAAAGAAAAACTGAACTGCCAATTCTCCACTAAGTCCTTAGAAACATGGTGAAATAAGTAAACTAATATCAATATTCCCATGTTTAATTTGGACAATGTTCCGGCGTTTGTTTTGTTATCTTCTCTGTGTCAATCCACAGGTTGGGGTCAACCCCTCCCTCCAACACAAAACGATCTTAGCCACAGCGAAAGAAACGTTATGATGAAAATATTCAAATATTGAATCACATTTTCATCTAATAACTTAAATTTTCAAAATAATTGACAATAATCCCACAAAATCTCTCATTCTATGAAAGTAAGGAGGTAATGAGTTTGAATTTTCTTAAACACTTATTTGTTTTCCCAATGAAATATTTTTACACTTAATATTAGGTAAAAAAGACCAAACTAAACATGAGGTGGAGTGATAGAATATTTAAATATTAAATTACGCTTTAATCTAACAACTTAAACTTTTCTGCAAAATCTCACACTATATATACCCCACCTAAAGTTCTCTTTTATTCATCATCATACAAAGCATAGAAAAATAGTTTAACCGCAGACAACCATCTGTAATTGGTGTTGAAGCAATGACTTTATCACTTGCAGGGAAATTCTCTCTTTGCTTGGTACTAATGTCGGCTTCATGGGCTTTGCTTGCAGCGTCTCGTCCATTACCTGAAGCTTCCATTCAGCAGAAATTTGAGCAATGGATGGCTGACCATGGACGCATTTACCCAGACAATGAAGAGAAAGGCAAGCGTTTTGAGATCTTTGCAGACAATATGCAATTCATTGAAGAATTCAATCGTGCTGGGAATCACTCTTTCAAGCTGGGCTTGAACGCGTTTTCAGACCGAACCGTCGATGAATTCCGTGAGGTTAGTACTGGACTGGTGTTGCCATCGACTCTCCACCCGAGACCGACGCCGTTCATGCATGCAAACATTACCCACGTCCCTGATAGCATGGATTGGGTTGCAAAAGGAGCCGTAAACGCCATAAAAGATCAAGGTCCATGTGGTAAGAGTTAGAAAACCTAACCTTTTGTTCTTCCATCATATGCATGCGTATCATTTCCTCATACACGTGACGACTCAAATTGAGTAAGATGAAAAACATCATATGAGGAAGTAATAGAATCATATCACAGGGGTATGAAATAGATTAAACTCAAATATTATCTATAATTTTTAGCCATGAATCATTATTTCTCCTGCTCAATCTGCATTATGGGACCGTCGACGGATGTGCAGGCTCTTGTTGGGCCTTCTCAGCAGTAGCGGCGATAGAATCAATTACCCAGATCAAGACTGGTAAGTTACTGGAACTATCAGAGCAACAATTGGTAGACTGTACTATCAAGAACTATGGCTGCAGTGGGGGTTGGATGGACATCGCGTTCGACTACCTAATACAAAATGGAGGCATCTCCTCTGAAACTAACTATCCCTACAATGCATCGGACGGAACATGCAATTCTCACATGGCGTCCTCGAGCGTGGCCAAAATTGTCGGTTATGAGGATGTCCCTGCCAACAATGAGGGAGAGATCTTAAAGGCCGTGGCGATGCAACCGGTCTCGGTCGCCCTCGATGGTGGTGGACGAGAATTCCAGTCATACTCAAGCGGTGTTTTCGATGGGAACTGCGGGACCACAATGTCCCACGCTGTGGCGATTGTAGGCTATGGGACAGCTGAGGATGGCACCAAATACTGGAAGATCAGGAACTCCTGGGGGAAGACGTGGGGCGAAGCTGGCTATATGAGGATTCAAAGAGATTATGCTCAACCAGAAGGATTATGTGGACTTGCCATGCATGCTTCTTATCCTGTTGTCTAATTAACAATCGATTAAGATTTCCCAGTGTTGAATTGATGCGTTAATATCGCAGAAATGCAATTATATGATGAAGTAATCTATCATGGAAGTTTATTAAGCTATCTAATGTTACCCGTTCCAAAAGTCGAGCCTATTTTCTGGCCTTTGACGTTGAGTTCTAAGGAGAGTTTTGATTACCAGAATCTGAGGGAAATTTGAACAAGTTCATGCCATTTTTCATTAGCAGAATCAACAGAGTCACAAAATAAAATGCTTAGACGAAAAGCAAATTTCATGTAAAGGACAGTGGTGTAATTTGATGATTTAATCACCAGGCTTCTACAAGGTCAACTCAGCAAATCTGTTTTATGTCTACACTTGCGATACACGAACCGATTGCTCCATCAAATCTACTTACTGGAACTAGTGGATCTCAATGAAGAGAACTGCAATCAATGATATGCGTAACAATGGTACATGTAGCATTTTGCCTCTTATAAATGATCAAAACAACAATCAAGGGCGTTTCCCCCTTTTCGAGTTGGACTTGGGGAGGAGGCCCCGTTATCCTTCCGCACGTCTATGATTCAGAACTTCTCTTCCACACGATTCTCATCCTCAGCAAAAAGCCACGAGTCCTAGCCAGTGACTTCCTTGAACTGTTTGTTCAGCACAAAGATCTTCCCGAGCTCTCATCACCAGGCGGTAGACGGCAGCGAGCAGAAATTTCAGTGGTATGCGAGTGGCATTTTCAACGGGAACCGTGGGATCGAGATGACCATGCCTTCGTGATCAGGAACTTGAGGGGGAGACATGGTGTTGAAGATGGCTACATAAGGATTCCAGAAGATATTGAGCAAGCAGGACTATGTGGAGTCGCCTGGATTGCCTCAAAAGCATTAATAGGAGACATACGTCCTCATGATTTTTCTGCGAATAAATCGCTAAATCTCATCAAGAATTAAATGAATTTTATCACAATTATATTATACCGATGAATTACTTCAAGATGTAATTCACGAGCAAAGAACACTTCGTGGGTCTTGCATGTTAGTGGCTCGCACGACAAATATGACACTGACAAGACACAAAATAATAAAATCCGAAGAACACTATTTATAAGAGGAAACGTGACAGCCCCGTCAAACTGACTCCGACATGTTAACTGGCATCTGTGTTCACTTCTGCATCTCAACTTGATTAGTCAACTAATCCAATTCGGACATTCCTTAATGTCCGATCCTAGATTGTCTGCATTATATGCCCTGGACATCACGGATCGTAATTTTGGTTCACATTTTGTCTTATAGATTTAAATTCGAGATATAATAATAATGAAAATAAAAATAATAGTCAATCAATTAGGAAAGAAAAAGTCCAACCAATGACAATCAAAACAAGACAAAGTAAGGACCTTTACATCAATAAGTTCCACTAGTTAAAATATAATGTTAATATGAAATGTACCATTACTTTGATAGGATAATTATCAAAAAAAAAAAATGTAATCCTATTGTATCTATTTTAATTTAGTCATCATTTTTTCAATTTGACCAACTTAATCTTAAACTTATTAATGATTTGCTAATATAGTCCATTAGGCCAATTTTATGGCCATGTTATATAACTTGACTAGAATTGACATTGATACTTTTCTTCTCTTCTCCTTCTTTTCTTTTGTTCTTTCATTGTGGCCAACAAGCTCCAACAAACCTCACCATCCACAAGCAAGGGTTGCAGCCATTGCTCAACTTTGTCAGTGACCACAATGGCCTTGCCCAAATCTAGGCAAGGCCAGGTGAGGGCCATGACCCTCACTAGTGATCGTTGAGGGTTTCGCAACCCTTAACCATTGGCTAGCAAGCTTCGACCATGCTAGTCATAATGAAAGAGAAAAAAAGAAAAAAGAAGAATAAGAAGATAAGAAAAAGAAAGAAAAGAAAAAAATTGGAATAATATAAAATTGGGTTAATATCCCTGAAAAACCCCAAACTGGTACACTTGTAATAAATTTATTCTAAACTATTTTTTTGACCACAAAAAACCCCAAACTGGTATACCTTTGACAAATTTACCCCAAATCGGTACACTTATGAGAAATTTACGCTCTGTTAGTTTTCGTTATATTTTATTATCAAATTATTAAATTAAATGACACGTGACAATTGACCGGTATACCAATTTAGGATTTTATGCTCTGTTTGTCATAATTTACAATTTTTGTGATATTTTTGTGTATTAATCATTTAATAGGTATATTTGTGACAAATTTACCATTTTGGGGTTTTTTGCAGTCGAATAAATTAGTTTGGGGTAAATTTGTCATAAATGTACCGGTTTAGGGTTTTTTTTTTATAGTCAGTCAGGGTAAATTTGTCACAAGTATACAAGTTTGGGGTTTTTCATGGTCAAAAAAATAGTTTAGGGTAAATTTGTCACAAGTGTACTAGTTTGGGGTTTTTCAGGATATTAACCCTATTATCTACGTTACTTATTTCAACCCAAATTTGGTTAGGTAGACTACATTGATAAATTGTCAAAATGTTTATGATTAAATTGACTAAATTAAAAATTTTATAATCAAATTGGCACATGTGCATTAGATTTAGAACTTTTTTGATAATTTTCCCTTACTTTGACCAAGGCCTTCAAATTTCCAAACATTTCTTAAACATAGACAAAGAGATGGTTGTTGTAGAAGTCCTAATTGCTGATGAGACTTGAAACTTCTTCGTATAGGTATTGGTAATGCTCCAAAAGTAATCTAAACACTCCACCAAATTCTTAAATACTCAATGATATATTAAGTTAATCTCTTGTTTTCATTATATAATGTGAATAGTATTTTAGCATTTTGATTTTTAATTCAAGGGTTTAATCCAAGGATAAGGGCCAACCTTCCTTCCGACGCTAATAGTGTGTCCGAACTAGGAAATGCTTAATGCGTAAACATGTATATGTACCATAGCTAGTTACTTTTTTTCTTCATCATCTCCCAAGCTAAGAGAAACATAGCCACGGCTTTATCATTTGCTTGGAAACTTATCTCTTTGCCTAGGGTTCTTGTTATGTTCATGGGCTCTGCATGCAACACCCCGCACACTCCCGAAGCTTCCACTGAGCAAAGGTTTGAGCAGTGGATCCATAAGCATGGACGCACTTACGTAAGCGGTGCAGAAAAGATGAATCGTTTCAAGATATTTGTAGACAATTTGCGGTTCATTGAAGATTTCAATCACGCCGGGAATCGCACTTTTAAGTTGGGTTTGAACGCGTTCTCAGACCTAGCCATCGAGGAATTCCTTGCGATTCATACTGGATTGCCATTGCCCCAGTTCGTCGAAATTCCCCTAGGACGATGTCATTGCTGCGTGCTAATGTCACCGACGTCCCTGATAGCATAGATTGGGTGGAGAAAGGAGCTGTGAATGCTATAAAAAAAGCCAAGGTCCATGTGGTAAGAATTGCAATTACACTTTTTTTTCACCTTCCATTGAACTCAAGTGTACAATTTTCTCATTCTTGGTACGACTTGAATTGAGTAAGACTAATAAATATCAGGGAAATTATCAAAAAAGTCATAAACATACCACATTTGTGTTAATTCATTTTTAAACATTTTAATTATTCCAATTTTGTCCTAAATCTTTTCATGTTTTGTCAATTGAGTCCATATATTTTCTATATGACACAACTTGTACTATTGTAAATATTTTTTTTTAAATTGAATTTTTTTCATAGTTTTGTTTGTTTTTTTCTTTCTTTTCTTTTACCTTTTTTTATTCACAACTGACAAGGGTTGCTAGCACTAGATGAAGGCTACGACGCCTCACCCAATGCCAGCAAGGATTGCTAGCCCCATCTAGCCCTCATGTGTGGCACCTTGAGTCCAAACAAAAAAAAAGAGTAAAAAAATAAAAATAATAAAAAAATAAATTATAATATTAAAAATTGTTAAAATATTATTAAAAATGCCCATGTCATTAGCAGCAAATCACATGGGACTACTAACATGTCTATGCTAGCGATTCCATCTTAAATTGATTGGATAGAGTTAATTAGCAAAACATAAAAATATTTAAAATTAAATTAATACATTAAAAGATTTATGATAAATCAACACAATAAATTTAGAAACTTTTGCAATAGAATCACATAATAGGGGTATTTAATAGAATAAACTCGAAGCGTATGACTGTTTAGCCATGAATCATTCTATTTCCTACTCAAATCAAATAACGACATCGTTGAGGGATTTGCAGGTTGTTGCTGAGCTTTCTCAACGATAGCGGCTGTAGAATCAATTACTCAAATCAAGACTGGTAACTTGCCAGAACTATCCGAGCAACAATCGGTCGATTGTACTCGCCGAAACAATGGTTGTAACGGTGGTTGAATGGACACTGCGTTTGAGGAAATAGTACAAAATGGAGGCATAACCTCAGAAGCTAACTACCCATACCGACCAGCAGATGGGACGTGCACACTGGCGCAGCATCCTCGATTGAGGCCACCATCACGAGTTATGAGTATGTTCCCACCGACAACGAGGGGGAACTGTTAAAGGCTGTGACATGCAACTGGTTTCGATTAGCCCTAGACGCTAGCGGGCAGGAATTCCAATAGTATTCAATGGGAACTGCGGGACTGCGATGACTCATGCCGTCACCATAGTTGGGTACGGAACAACCGAGGATGGCACCAAATATTGGAAGATTAAGATTGGGGAAAGACATTAGGTGAAGCTGGCTACATGAGGATTCAAAGAGGTTTTGGCCAGCCAGAAGAGCTATAGAAGGGTTATGTGGACTTGCTATGCATCCTTTTTTTTCCCAGAACAAAAAAAGAACAGAAACCTATTTGGTAATGCCAAATTATTTTTTTATTCCCGAGAATAGAAAGTTAGCCCGGGAATAAAATGGAGTAGAAACGAGAAGTAAAAAAAAAATTACTTCTTATTCCTGAGAACAATTTCTAGAAATAAACTAATTTTCTTTTTTATTATTTTATTTCTTTTTCTTGCTGTGGCCACCGTCAACCGCTTGGAGCCACTGCCGGTTGCCGGCCGCCATCGCCTCCGCCACTGCTGTCGCCACTGCCAATTGCTGGCCACCCACTCCCATCGCTAACACCGGCGGCCATCAGTCGTCGGCGACTGATGGTCTTGCGACAACGGTCATGCAACGGCCAACAGTGATGGCAATCCATGAAAAAGAATAAAAAAATGAATAAATACAAAATTAAATTATTGCGTTACCAAACGCATTTCCATTCTTTTTATATTATAAGAGTAGAAATTTTGTGTAGTTACCAAACGGGTTATTTACACAGAAATTGTTCCCCAAATTTCTGAAAATAAAAAAAAAAAAAAAAAAAAAAAAAAAAACTCTTCTCCAGAACAGAAGCATTGTCAATGCACAGCCTAACTTGTCCATCGGTATCCATCATTAAAACTAAGGAGCCAAATTTTTCCAAGCTGCGGTGCAACTTTTGTCAGTAGCATCTGATGGAATCTTCAACAAGTCTATGCTGTCGTCTCCCATTCCTAGGACGCAGAGTGAGATGTAAATGAGATGTTTAACATTTACAGAGATCTTTGGTACCATTTTGTTTGTTTGAAAGCCGGCAAACTTTTAACCAATTGCCAATTCAACTCGAATTTCACTTATTAACCTGGCTTGGATCGTTCGATCAGTGGACCCTAGTTGTATCAAGTGATCCTAAATACTGAGACAAAATCAAATTGATTTGTGTAATGTGAAATTGCAGCCGCCCCGTCATCTCTTTCATTAAATTGCTATACGTGGGAAAAACTAGATGGTAGGTATCATGCCAGCAACACACAAGGAAGAAGGTAACCTGCAACCCCACTGTGATTGCCCTAGTCAGTCTTACAGCAACGGTCAGACAAGCCACCACAGGCCAGCCTCTACCGTGGCTTGGTTGGTGAGGGTTAGACAATCATCAACGAAGAAGTTTGCAAACGAAGCTGCATTGTGCACTCACGATTGGCTGATGAATTACAGAGCACGGTACAGGACTTTAACCTTTAATGCCGCTTCAAGGGCTATATAGAAGAATACCTATCTCTTATCTGTCGCGTCACTGACGCGACGCCAACTGTGCATCACCATGTAATTGTTCCTTTCAGATGACACGACACTGGCATTTTGACAGAAGGTATGAGACAGGTGAGAGGTGATGGAAGAGCCAACATCACACAAATGGAGACTACCAAGGTTCTTTACCCAGATAACCACAGAGGAATCATTCCTGAAATACAATGAAAGAGTCACCCGTTTTATAGAAGCTACACCCAGCAAACCATCAACTATATTTTGAATTACAGGATGGTTTACTCACTATTTATAGAAAGAGTGTCCTCTGCCCAGGGAGAATAAAATAAGTGAAGGAAAATAATCTATCATGATTGTGGCTTATATTATCCCTGCTAAATCACATAGACAAAGCACAAGCACAAGGAGAGGCAGAAACAGTAACACTTATACTGACTATCATCTGTTTATCATGAGTATAGCCAGCAAGGCTAATAGATGTATTAACGAGTTTCTAATCGCTCATGTCTTATAGTCAAGGAAAACTTCATATAATGCAAACAGAACATGATCCTAACAGAGTTTCTGAAAACAATGACAGTCCATGCATATGTATGGATCTAAGCATTAACTACCTCATATATGTGCAAAGATATCTTTGAACTCATAGAATTATTACTTTGAACAGTCTTTCACCTTGTCACGCAGGTAAAAAATCAATCCATTCTTAAATGGTACAACCAGTAATGTTAGAACACATTCTGCAGATGGATTATGGCTAAACAACTCACATTTCGGAAGTAGAAAAGGTTGACAGAATGAACTGTCCCAGATATGAAAATGAAATCCACAATAGTCTTATACGTCAACTCAATCTTGGGAGTCGAGACAAGCACCATATTTAAGTGCTATCAGCGCAAACTAATGATATTCATAAACCACATGCAAAAACTCGGTTGCTTAGACAATCTGCCTTTTTCAAAGGTTCCTGCTTTGTGAAAGAATATATGCAAGGTAAAAAATCGATTCATGAATTGATTAAGAGGAGAAACCAAAAGTACCTAGACATGTTATGTACCCTACCTTTAACACTGACATGGGATGACAGCATGAAAAGTAAATATGCAGAACAAAAATATTTGACAGCCTTACCATGTCAAACGAACAAAATGGTTTCCAAGAGGTAAGCAATTCACCAAGTAAATTCAACCCAAACAAAGACTTCACAGACAGTTAAATTACACCATATGATAGATGGAAGTTCATGGAATTGGGCAAGAACATAGGGAGACATATGTTCCCAAAACATATTAAAACCTTGAGAATCACAGCAAAAAATGATCTGAAATGCTTAGGCAAACAAGCAAATTAAATGTGATGACATGCTCACGTAACTTTCTCATTGTGAAAGGAAAAGAAGACTCGTGTAATTGATTATGGAAAATAGATTATTTGACCACTAATCTTTAATAAAGTCAACTTTCAACAGAGCTGTTTAATGGGGCCACTTCCACTATGTGAAGTGGTTTGCTTTAATGCAGATCTACTTAATTAAATTAGTGGATTTCAATGAACAAAACCTGCAATCAATAATCATAAGGGATTCCAAAAATGTCCAAAAGTATCATCTGCCATACAATGGTCCATGGTGCATTTACCTCTCGTAAATGATCAAACAATCAAGAACGTTTGCCACTATTTGCATTCGACTTGGTGCAAAGGACCCATCGTCCCTTGGCACGTCTGCGCTTCAAAATTGCTCTTCCACTCGTGGTTCTCATCCTTCTGCGAAAGCCATGGGTCCGAGCCAGAGATTTCCTCGACCTGTTCCTTTTTGTTTGGCCAAGCGCAGGCTTCCCAGCTCTCACCACCAGGCCACGGCGTTTCTCCGTAGTGGTTCCAAGTTGAAAGTTGAAGTTCAACGTCAATGACAAACCTGGAAATTGCAACCCATAAATAGGGGAAGGCATAGATCATTTTATTCCTTCATTCAGTCATCAATGAGCTAAATCAGACGATATATCATTTTCCTAGATTGAATGAAGAATAAAATATACTCCCAAAGGAATAGCTTCCATTATCCCCAAAAGAAAATACGAACACAGGAAGAGGAACACGGGAAAGCACAGTGCACAAGGCCTCAAAGTAGAATTCTTATCAATTCCCAAACGAAGGAGTTCATGTGCACACAATTGAGAGTCGAGCATGCAGACTCCAAAAGCTAATTAAGTTTTACTTTGAGCAAGGCTACTCTGTCAGGTTTTACTGAGAAAACGTGCTTACCCAGCAGACATTACGCATTCATTATTGGAACTCTCTAGAGTCTGGAGGCCCCGTCACTGTCAAGGTGTTAAATTGCAAAGAGAAGGACTGGTTCGACATACATTTATCGGCAGCCAATCTAATTTGACAACATCACACCCTCGGCTACCATTAAAGCTCCAAACAATCTTTTTAGCAAGGTATTGGCAAGTACAAACTCTTAAGCCCAAGCTGATCGACAGGATCCTTGAACACCCGGTTTTACATAGGGTATCGAGCACCCAGTACGAAACTTCATTCGTCCAACGCAAGGCACTTGTACATATAAAGCAGACCCATTTCCCCAAAATCTAAACTGGAAAGAATAACATTCAGCCAAAGAACTAAGCACTGAAGGAAAAACTCTAAATTCTACCGAAACACATCTACACAAAATCAAGAATTCGAACTAAAAACCAACGAACAGGCCGCACCCAATAATCAAATTTTCCCACGACGGAAAGCGCCACGGCTACGAACTCGAACGCATTGAAAACACAAGGACGCAAGACGCGACGTTACCTGAGAAGGAGTTCGGGGAAGAGAGAGAAGACGAGGAGGGCAAGAACGAGCAGTGGAGCAGGGGCGAGCGAGCGGCGGCCCTCGCGAAGCTCACGGAGGGAGGAGCGCCGCTCCTTCCCGAGCCCGCGAGGGAGGTGAGGGAAGCGCGGGGGCCTCGAGCTCTGCTCCCCAGGGAGAGCGGGGAAGAAGACGAGAGGATCGCTGCGGACGCCATTTGAGAGAGAAAGAAACCGTCCTCGGGTGGACACAACACTATCCTAAGTGAACGATGAATTGAGAGGGAGAGATTGTCTTATCGGATCGGTGGAATGCGGAGCAAAGCTCTTGGCGGAGGATCCGGCCCAGTTGAGTTTCTGGGCTTGACCTGAAAGATATGGGCCTTTTTCTTAAACTTTCCGGCCCATTGGAGATTTAGGGCCATACTGATTGCTGGCCTCTTGGGTTTATTGCGAAACAAAAGAATAGCGTGATCTCGACTTTGTGTCGGATGTGGAGGTCTTGAGTTTGATTCCTTACACTCTCGTGTAGATAAATTCCTCTCCCAGACTATACATATTCCGTCCCCACTCGCTCACGGTCTTTACCTTCCAACCGAGGTTTCGCATTAGAGGAGTGAAGACATGGAAAATGAATATTACAAGTGTCATAACTTTATTTTCAATCATGACTTATATACAATACTCATTGAGTACTATAACATTTTTTCTGATCTCTTCAGTGCCATATAATTTCTTTTATCAATTACTTGAGTATCTAAACTTTTTTATAAAAGCTCACCACAAGTGCCATACCATGTCGGATTTTTTATATTTAGATGAATATTTTTTATATAAAAAAATGATCACATTCAATTAATTCAAGTGAGCATTTTTTAAAAGTTATAACACTCAAGTAGTCATGAAAATAAATTATGGCATTCAAGTGAATGACATATACAAAAATTATGACATTTGTAATGTCTTTATCCTATTGAGGCATACAATAGAAACATATCGTGATGAGTTGTTCTTCAAAATCTATTATATTATATCACTGCACACTTACCTATAACGAAAGAGGGTAGTAGAAATGCTTGGTCCATGCTTTGATGTTTTTTGATATTTTATCATGTAAAGTGGATGCTACACCATCTTCTATTAGGAATATTTGAGATTATCAAAATTATTTTCTTTGAAGGAAATAAGGATATTTATTGTACTTCGTGTTTATGGGTAAATGAGTAAAATGATAACCCCTAAAAATCTCTTTGTGCGCTGGCTTACAAAAGCATTGTTGAAATTAGTGATGTGATGGGGATCCTCCCCATTAATTTAATAAGTGAATGATGAATCAACCAGTTTACACCTACAATTTAGTTAACTCGCACATTTTTTTTTTAAATAATACAACAAAAAATCCTAAATAAGTACACTATTAACAAATCAATACAATATTAATTTCAGTCCAATATCTCCATTAAATTGCTGGCTTGGAAACACACAAGCAAGCGACTTGTTTGACGTGGATTGGAAAATCAGCATAAAAGGCTCTTTAAACTAAATCATTGTTCAACCGAAAAAAAAAAAAAAAAAAAAAAAAAAAGCCTACATCATTATGGGGAAGGCAGATATGAAGAAAATGAACTGAAATTGCGAACCTAGGGCAAAATTGAATATGCTCCTTCTCTTTCTTCCTCCCTCCATCCCAAATCACCAAAATTACGGATTTTAGTAGATTCGAAACATAAGGGAGATCTTGCCTGGAAGGGATGCTGCTGGAGATGGCAAGTGGAGAGGAGGTGTTGCCCACGACCACCAGGAGGGTGCTTGGTGGAGATAAGGTGAGAGAGAAATTGAGGCTTCATTATTCTTCGCTCAAGAACGAGTATCTTTTGGAGTGGGCATCTTTGATGACCGTGCTCTCATTAGAAAATATGACTTCGAATTAGATAAAGTAATTAGATTTTAAAGTGTGACATCTTTTTTTTTTAAGAATTTATTTGCCTTACAACATTACTAATAGTCAACAACAAATTTCATGAACTTCATGATATAACAAAGTCTCAATAAAAATTCTAAATAATAATTATAGTATTTCTCTAATATTTCTTTAGAAAACAATTGAAATGATGGCGGCAAATTTAGAAAAAAGATTTGAAATGATTTGATTCTCATGTATGCCAAAAATTGACACAACACACACTTGAAATGACTTGATTCTCATTCATGTCAAAAACTGACACAACACAAACACACATGCACACATGCGCACCCGTGCACATACACATGCATGCATGCACACACGCACCACACACACACAGATATTGCTTTTAAAGAACATACGCAATCTTCATAAAAGACTGCAAAGTAAACAAAGGTATGCATTAAGAAGTTGCAAAGTGAACAAAGGCAACTGTTCGGAAAAGATTGCAAAATGAACAAATGCAACCCTTAGAAAATCTTACAAATTCAACAAGTATAATTTCAAAGGTTATCTTAAAAAGGCATATAAACTTCAAAATATAAAAATTAATAAAAAAATTATAAATAAAATTCTGAATTTCATAATTTCCAAAAATATCGAATGAAAAAATGCAATCTTTGATAATCAAGATAACCATACGAATTAAAATTAAATTTAAAAATAAAGAGGTTAGTGCTAATTAAATCAAGGACATGCAAGTGCGCAAAGTGTTAAGTATGCTTGATAATTGTGCCAAAATTGCTCAATTATTTGCGCACTTGGATGCGGATATTGTCAGGTCTAACCCACACCCCAATCATTTCTTTAAACATACTAGAAAATGCTCATACTAATAAAGTATCCTATCTCCTCTCAACTTTCCTATGGGAGACAAAGGAAAAGCACATTTTGTTTATTTTATAAACAAACAACCAATAGCTCTGTGAAGGGATGTGCTAACAACGATCTAAATGCTTCCCCCTACACAGTTGAAGTCTCATGACTCTTCACAAGATCTTCTCTTCCTCACTAGATTAGGATCAATTGGACAAGCCTGAACGATTCCAATTAACGAGTTCATTTTCTTTTGGTTTCTCCAAAAACGGTGTCATAAGGAAAGCCATTTATGCTACATATTCTGCATTGGATCCACGTTATTTAATTGTCGTGTGTGTTTCCATGTAAGCAATTTAATAGGGATATTGACTAAAGCTGTAGGGGGTCCATTTATCACGGATGTATCAATTTAAGAATTTTTGTGATGCAAAAAATTAGTTTGATTTAATGTTTATGAGAGTATGAAGTTAGGATTTTTTGTTATATTAAAATTTTATTTTCTTTTTCATATAAGAGTTAGTATAACCGAAGCGTTAGTTTATGCAAATAAAAGTTGGTAAATTACTATGAAAATTAGTAATTTGCTATCTTAAAAAAAAAAAAAAAAAAAACTTGGTGGTTTTAATAAGTGTTGACAAGTTATCAATAATTTATTTAGAAGATAAGTTACCCGTCTCTTTTTATTTTTTTTCACCCATGGCTTTTCGACACTTACCACCATCACTTATCACAATTTATCAACACGGGCAGAGAAAATTGTGTTTTTTGGCACGAAGTAACAAAATTTTGCAGCTAGTTAATATATGAAGAAATTATTGCACAAGGGCAGCTCATTTCTGGATGTAGGATCTAAAGAAACTTCAGCAGTAAGACGACATATTTAGGAGATCTGATGCCCCTCTGACTCCTATATCAATCCACGTATCAATTTAGAATTGGAAAAGCTCATTTTACTGTCCTCCATGCTCGTAGAGTTCTGTAGCTCAATGAGTCAAACCTCATGATGCCCACCAGCTGCTAGTCGGGTTTTGTAGCTGAACGAGTTATCTTTGAGAGATGAATGCAGGGACAGCCAGAGGGCAACCGTCATTTACTCTTACCATTATTTAGAGACATATTCGCATTTTCTTTTACTCCGGTTTCATCTGCTGCTTAGGGTGTGTGTGGCAAAATTTGTGTCTAATCCCCGGAATACAAATTTTTGTTTTTTTGTTTTGGGGAACAAAAAAAGAACAAATGTGTTTGTTTACACTTTTGTTTCTAAGAACAGATTTGGAATAGAAACAAAAAGTAGAATAACTTGTTTCTTATTCCTGGGAACATTTATGAGAAACACTTTTTTTCATCTCATTTTTCTTTTTTTTTCCTTTTTTTTGTGACATCCCAATTTTTCTCAATTTTATTTTCAGTCAATTGAGTCGGGAATTCAATTGTGCATATAGTTCGTCTCTCAGAGTTGGCCACTCACGAGGGAACTAGTCTATTGAGTGAGGTAATTAAGGAATTTTACCGCGTCGAGACTTGGGACCGATCACCCTCGGGTCGGATGCAAGAAAATTTCCCTAAAAGCCACTCAGTGGATTAGGCGCGCTGAAATCGCACCAGATTGAATTCAACCGAAAAAAATTGAGATTGAATTTAGAAGTCGGAAGCTCGGTCATGTCACACATTTTATTAGGATCATGGGATAATTTTTGTGGACTTTAATTTGGACTCAATTAGAAGATGATTGATGGAAATTGAAGTAATTGAAGGTACAAGAACTTGGACCCCGGCGGAAAATGAAATTGAACCTATTGGACTAAAGTTGTGGAAGGTTGGAGTTAGTGGATGATGACATCACATGTGATTTCATGGATGAGGCAAGATGGGCTAGGGTTGTGACAAGTGGAGGGTGGAGATGAAGCCTTGGAAAGGTGAGATGTCACTTCCCCCTTGTCTCCATCATCTTCAAGCTTGAGAGGAGAGAGATTGGGAGGGAAAAGGGAGAGAGAAACCAGCGGAAACCGCCCCCCTTCCGTCCGCCCTTCGCCGCTCGATCGTCGCCACCGCTTGCCTTCGTCGTCGTCGGAGCTCACCGTCGCCGCTCGCCTGCGCGCGACCGCACGCCCTCCCGCGCCGAGCTGCTCGTCTCCGTCTACCAAGCCTCCCGCACCGTCGTCGCCTCTCCAAGCCAGCAGCCGCTCAACGTCGCCGTGCCTCGCCGAAGCTCCCGTCACCACCGTTCATCCGCTCAAGCCTTCGCTGGTTGTTGCTCAAGTTGTTGCCGGTTCTCCTCCGCCGTTTCCCCATCCGTTCAGCCGCCGTTCCGCCACCCTTCAAGCTCGGTTAGTTGCTGGAAAAACCAGCAAGAACCAGCTCCTTTTAAGCTCGGCTTGGCTCCCTTTTGGTCCTCATTTGGTGTTGATCCGTGTAGGTTTGTCGTCGGCATCGTCGTGCTCTTCGCCGAAAACTCGTCAGAAAGCGATTCCGGTGAGTTTACCTCACTAATCCGCAATTAGCGAGTTAATGATGCATTAAGTATGTTTAGCTTAATTTGATTGAGATTAGGTGGATAGATTGGCTTAATTAGTTATGGATTATATTAAGGTGATTAATTAAGGTAAAGTGTGTTTAGTTTAATGGTTAAGTATGTTTATTTTTAAAATAAACCTTGATGTGACTTAAAGGAGTTTATTTATGATTTAAATAAATGCTTAGAAATTGTTGGATTATTTAATAATATATCTTATTCGAAATTCATTAAAATATTATTTAAAAAAAACTTGAAAAATTTATTTTGACCCTAGTTGCTCGTCGAATTTCGTGCCGATCGTTCTTTGTGCTTGTAGAATTTGAAATTGATGATTGGTTGTGACGAATTGAGTGTGATTTCGATTTATGAGGATTCTTTATAAAATCCTAAATGTGGAAATTGAGGGGTGGTTGGCCATGAATTACCACATATTAGAGGTCGTGCCTGATGAGGCCGCGAATTACCACCTACTAGAGGTCGTGTCTGATGAGGCCGTGAATTACCACCTATTAGAGGTCGTGCTTGATGAGGCCGTGAATTACCACTTATTAGAGGTCATACCTGATAAGGCCGTGAATTACCACATGATTACAGGTCGTGCCAAGTGGGGCCGTGATTGCCACTGGTTATTAAATCCTCCTATCAGGTCGAGATGGGTAGCAGTAATTGAATTGCTAGAATGACATGTAATCAGCCGAGTCGATTGATCACTAAGATGATCCAAGTGGTTGAATTGTTATGATGATGTGATTGTGCCTTCGTTGTTGAGTTACTAAAATTGCACGTGGTTGAATTATATAAACTGTGCTAACCTGCAGATGAAGGCTAAGGCGAGGTAAGTTTTCTGGATGTCGTGGCTAAGCTACTTTGGGGGCGTATTTACTTTCTAATAGGGGTTTAGGAGGGGTGAACTTGCTGAGACAAAATCTCATCCCGGTTTGGAGAAAAATATTACAAGACCGTAGATGGCGAGACCCCCGGAGATGAGTGGCCTGCCGACGGAGATCGACCAGACGACGGAGAGTGCTCCTGACCCTGGGAGTCCTTGGGTCTATCAGTTGGTTAGGACCCTCATCTGGGTCCAGGTGAACATGCATGACAGAGTACCATACATGTTTAGGGCTTGGTTTCGTTCCGGAGCCGATGGCGTTAGGGTTGGCCTCTGGATAGCATGGATATTCCGCTGGCGGTGATGAACGCCATTTTGGGTGAAGGCGTGGCGGATCTTCCTACCGGTGGAGTGATCAACGCCTCGCCCCCGGCCTCTTGGGTGACAGATCCTGAGGATGTGGGATCGTCGAATGGGGCTGACCAATAGTCCTAGGGCAGTTGATTTCCTTTTGGCAGACTGATCCATGTTATGTAGACTGACCCCCTTTTTTATGCACATAAACTCTGACCCATTTTTGGTGCATATAGTCTCCGGATCCTGTTGATGTGTGTAAGCCTTGGATTGACAATGATGTATGGAGGTATACTTGTTTGATTTTGAATTGATTCTTCCTGCTGTCCTATCCCGTATGTTTTTGTCAGGGGTTTCTTAACACGTTCCACATGCGCATAATAATTTTAAAATTGGGGTCGGCGACACTACCTGGGAATGTCGCATTTACGTGACCACGATGGGTTGTTTCATGTGTCTCGGGGTTTGGGGCGTGACATTTCTTCCTTTTGGCTGATCGCCGACCTTGGCTATGGCCGGTGACCTCGCTGGAGTGTCACCAACCCCCAATGAGGCTTGGCCTCGCCAAACCACTGCTAGGTCGGCCTCGCTGGTGGCTGGGCAAGCTCCAGCCAAGCTTGACCTCGCCGGATCTAGGCGAGCTCAAGCTTGCCCAGCTAAGGTGAATGCCGGCGACCGGCCAAAAGGAAGAATGAAGGAAAAAAAAAAAGAAAAAGGAAAAATATAATAAAATAATTAAAATAATTAAAATAAACAAAAAAATTATACAAGTCTACCAAACACATTTCCATTCCTAGAGTAGAAATTTTTTACAGTTACCAAACGCATTCTTATACTCAAAAATTGTTCCCTGAAATAGAAAAAAAAAACTATTTATGTTCAAAAATTATTCATCGGAATAGAAACATTACCAAACACGCCCTTAGTACATTGGATGACGTAATGTAGATATCTGATATTATGCTTACCCCTTATCAACTCCGCTTTCACATAATACTTGGCTACGAAAATTGATGAAGATTTTTTATTATCGTAAGCTTAAACTTTTAAATCATTGACAATGATCTCATAAAATTTGATATGATATCGAGTAAAATATTTTTGGATCTCATTTGCTTCTATAATTATATATATATCTAAGGTTAGTACTAGATAAAAATACCAGACTAAATGTGAGGATGAGTGATAAGTTTATATTTTTAGAATAATTGGCAACAGTCTCACAAAATCTTACAAATTAATTAAAATAAGGAGGAGAGTTGGATAGACAATTGTCATCGAGATAGCATTGGTAATTTCACTAGGAGACCACAGATCTGCATCTTCATCATTCCAAAAACAGAAAGATCCGAAGAGCGATTTCATCTCTCGTTTCAAGTCTAGTCGATTCTTGATGCAGTAGAAAAATTATAGCGTTCGCCTTTCTTGAAGATACCAATTGATCATGACAATTCTCATATTATTCAGATCATGAAGATCGGATGGATGAAATTAATTAAGACTTGTGACGTCACCAGCTCGTTTTTTGGCAAATTAAACATCACCGGAAACCTCTTCATGAATGGCTTCTCATTCATGCCAACTTGATCGGGTATCATAAAGAGAGACCTTAGAGTACTCATCCAACATTTAATTAAATTATGGAGAGTTTCGATAATCAACATGTCCACGTCATGAGCAGTATTTTCGTAGATTTATATTTTGCTATACAAAACTAGAGATGTGTTCACTAAAAATATTAAAATTTCTCATAAAAGTGTAATAAAGGTTTAAAACTTTCAAAAAGTGCAATTAAATCATAAAACTTATCATATATGTGCAATCAAGTCTTTCAATTAATTTCATTTCAATTTGACTACCGGAAAATATTGACATGACTTTTTTAATTACTTTTTCACTCCTATAAGGCATTGACATGGCTAAGACAAGAGAGATAGTCGTTTTGATCAAAATATGTCTTTTAATATAATTAATTAATTTTTTTTAAAAGCGACAATAGCAAACCAACGAGGGCCCTTGCCATTACCCCATAATCATTGACAAGTGGCCGATGACCTTGTGCAGGCTCTCGCCTAGATCTAGTGAGGGTTGCTAGCCCTCACCCAAATGGGGCCAAGGGTTGTCGTTGGCTAGGGTGGGTTCGCCACTTAGCCACACCACAACCGATGGCGGTCCTCGTCCCAATTTGTACAAAGGCCAGTGACCCTTGCCTTTGATTTAGGCGAGGGCCTACAAGACCTTGCCTATAGTCAACCGAGGTCATTGGTCACTAGCTAAGGTCCGAAGACTTTGGCATCACTACCTATTAAATTAATATTTCGAGTTTGAATTTAGATAACGTTTTGTTAAATCAAATTTGTTGAAAAAAAATTTCCCGAGTAGATTTTAAATTAGATTAATAAGCTTTTCTTTTGTTAGACTCCTTATAGCCGTAAAAAGAGGAATTATAGCCGTATAAAAGAGGAAATAAAATAATATAAATGAGGAAATAAAATAAAATAAAAAGGAGCAAAGGTTTCCTCTTTTATCCGGAGGAGCCGAATCCCTCCGTGGTTATTCATGGTGGGGCCCAAAGTCAAATATTTGACTTTGGGCACACGATATTCCAGGCTGGCTTTTTGTTTGACTTTGGGTCCACAATATTCCAGGCTGGCTTTCTTTTAGCCGATGGAAATAAAAGAAAGAAGTCCCTGCACGCGGAGAGAAAAATAAAAATAAAAAAGGAGCGCCGCTTGAGAGAAGCCACTGAACCGCACGTCCAGCAAGTGCAGAAGCCAACGAGAAGCAGCAACCCACCGTATGTGAAAAAATTCAAGAACGCTGCATGGTCCTGATTTTCGGTCGTACGAAAAGAGTATTGCTTGGGTTTTGAACACACGGTTATTTTTCGTGCTGTGAGTTTACATTATTTATTTATAAACATTTTAAATTTGTAATTAAATTTAAGTGTAAGAAATTCTCGAGTGTGAGTGATTATAAACTCTTATTCTCCGATTATAGTGGATTATTTGCTATTAGCTCTCCCCATGGACGTAGGTACCGATATTCGGATTGGATCACGTAAATTTCTAGTATCCTTATTATTTCTCGTTTATTTTTCTGATAATTTTGCGTCGACGTAAATTACAAAATCTTGTTGTTTCCGCGTATTATATTCCACCACCACCATCGAAAATTTGCAGCGATGGTGGAGTAGCAGCAATGAGGGCTTGGCCCTCGTTAATTTGTTGAGTTTATTTTTTTTAATTTAGTTTTTAACTTAATTTCATTAATATTTAAATTTAGACAAAAACGATGGCATTTTAGAGCTATCCCTCTTGTTTTAGCTATGTCAGTGTCACATAGGAGAGAGAAAGTAATAAAAAGCCACCTTAGCATATTTTGTTATATCAAATTTGATAGATTTAACATAAAGACTTGATTGCATCTATTTGACAAGCTTTTGGACATAATTATAATTTTTAAAAATTTTAGGAGTCAATTGTACTTTCGCAATAAATTTTAGGAGTTCTAGTGAACATATTGCATAAAAACTGTGGATCACTTGCATTGTACCATGGACTCGTCTATTTCTTTTGATTTGTTGGCGCTAATCCGGTTGGTCTGTATCACGACATAGGATAATAACCGATAATGCACGTGACGACTTTTTCCATATATTATTTTCTCTGGTATGAGTATATACTTTTTTCCCTGGGCGTGAAAAAAATGAGATGATTTGGTCATGTACATCATCACTCTCATCCTGATCTATCAGCCATAGCCTTTTGGAAATTCAATGTCCTAGACGTTGTTAGCTAAAGATAAAATTGTCCAAAAAATCATAAACTTATTGATGGCGACCAATTCATTCTTTATCCTTTCAATTTGCCAATTTTAATTCTAGACATTCTAACGATTTGTTAATTTAGTCATATACCTTTTGAGATATAAATCTTTTGACAATTTGTTAATATTATCATTCCGACCAATTATTCAAATAATAAATTTATGACTAAATTGATAAATTTTTAAAAAAATTATGACTAAATGACAAGTTTATGATTAAATTAGCAAATCATCAAAATATTTACAACTAAATTAGCACAATTAAAAGGTTTTGGGCTAAACCGGCTGTTGTATAATAAGTTTAAAACTTGTTGGACAATTATCCTAAACGAAGCGAATGTTACCGAAAAGCAAATATTATCTCATCAAAATTCTTGAAGATATACTTAATCACTATACAGTGGGACCTCTCAATATGCATAGGAGATGTACAGCCAATACTATAATTTGGTAGCAATAAGAGTTATGTTTTCTTTCATTCACTATCGAAGTAAACTTTTTCCGACGAAAAAACCACTAAAATTGATAGATTTCTAATATAATAATCACTCACATGCAACTCAAACTAAAAGTAATAACAAATTATTTTGATAATTGTAAGTCGCGAATATGAAAATCGATTGGAATTACTCGGTTAGTGGAGTTTTGTTCTCAATTTCGACCACTCTAGTTTCCTATTGAAACATCACCATCTAACGTTTTCCTTCAATGGTCCAAATATTATTTCTATTTTGTTCTTTCTTGCTCTCTCTCTTTCTTTTTCCCTCTACAGTTATCACCCAATATTGTTAGATAAGTGTGTTTGTGTCTAGCTAAAATGAGTTCGTATTTTAGACTGGCCGAGCCATTAATACATGAGTAGTAAACATGTCATGTGCGGGCTAACCATTTTCAATGGTCCATGGCATGTTTAAACATGTTTAATCATATTTTCGTCTAAACATGACTCGTTTAATTCATTGTGATGCATTTAGCTACGTTTAGAACTGTTTATATCCATTTAAAAACAAATTTTACAAGTTTATAAAAAAAAACTCAAACGCTTTAGATGTATCCTACTTGATTAATGGATATGTCATGTTTAGATTACAAAGTTGTGACTCAATGAAAAATATGTCTTGTTTGGATTAGATCTAAATTTGACACGACACTATTGCAGCCAGAATAAACGTGAATTGCCAGTCTTACTTCCTGAATGATAGAGAGAAAAAAGGAAAACATCCATGGAGCAGTGCAACGCCACCGGTAGCAATCCCCCCACTATTCGCTGTGTTCGCGTCAGCGACCAAGAAGAGATGGCTTTCTGTGGATGATTCTAACTACGTCATAAGATTACTCAAGATATGAATAAACATTGGGTGAAAATGCATTACGGAAAACCAAGTGGTCGAGGCTGGTGGCCTAGAGTAAGTCATTGAGTTCAAATGTATGAAAATTAAAACCAACGAACAGATGAAGTTTAGTAATATAATTTGGATAAGTATTCGCTTAATGCTTAATATAAGAAAGAGGACCAGGATGTGATCTGTGTAGCAAGCACAAGCCGGACAAGCAATTAAACAGCTCTCTGGTTGACCATGTGTTCATTGTCACATTACTTAGTATAGCTCAGTTTTATCCGAGAATGAGTATTTTACAACTTCTCTAATTCTATTGAATCCTATGCATTTACATTTAAATACATTTAGACATGTTTATACCCATTCCAAAACAACGTTTATAAATTTAAAAAATCTCAAATGCATTGGATGTATCTTAATTAATAAACATGCCATATTTGAATTATTAAGTTGTGATACAAAAAATAACTATGTCATGTTTGGCTTAAATCTAAATTTGACACGGTACTATTGTGGCACGGACGGCCATGAATTGCCGGTCTTACTTTCTTTGGATGATTTTAAAATTGGGAAACCTTCAATTGGGCATATGATAAATATGCTTATGCCACGTACATCATCAAAGCTCTTCTTCATGATTACTCAAGATATGAATAAAAATTGGGTAGAAATGTATTAAGGAACACCAAGTGGTCTAGACTGGTGGCCAAGAGCACGTCATTGAGTTCAAATGTATAAAATTAGGACCAATGAACAGATGAAGTTTAGTAATATAATTTGGATGAGCACTCGCTCAATTCTTAATATAACTAAGTGGATCAGGATGTGACCTCTGATAGCATGCGCAGGCCCTATAAGCATTTAAACGGCTCTCCAGTTGCGCGTGTGATAATTTTCGTTGTCAAATTACTTAGTAGTGCTCTGTTTTATCCGAGAATGAGTATGTTACAATTTCTATGATTCTATTGTATCATATGCATTCACGGTTTGTCTGGGGAATGTTGGTTTTGTCTTGGAAAATTAAAGATAAGGTATCTTGAAATCTGTCTAACTGGGAGGTTTATTGCAGGATGAGCCTACTTAAACCTCTCTTAGGCCTTCTTGAGGGTCAAAGTGTTTTAATTAATGATATATTTGCTTATATCTCTTTATGAGAGTACCTTTTTACGACTTCGCATCTTTTTGGTGGATTTCATTGAGTGTTGAATTAATGTCATGTATCTAGATCTGTCAAAATGGATTGCAATTATATTTCTTAACTCATATTTGAAGGACTAGTTTATTATATGAGTTAGCTTTATATAGTAAATGTGTTTAGAATGGAAAATCCCAATAATATATGTGTTAAATGGTTTCACAATTTATTCAATCCATATTTATGATTTTCTCTTAATCCTCTATGAGAAAAATGGATTCCTTGTACTATTCAAAGTTCACAAAAGTCTTGGTGGCCCTTCAAGATGGGCCCGACTTCACCCTCATTAAAAGATTCACACTATTTCCACTCATTTATTGGCTCCTAACTCTTGTTTAAACACTTTTACTCATATTTTCATGTAAACATGACTCATTTAAATTCATTACAATGCATTTAAATACTTTAGACATGTTTATACTTGTTTAAAAACAACGAGTTTAAGTTTATAAAATCTCAAATGTATTAAACGTATCTTACTTAATTAAGAAACATGCCATGTTTGGATTATTAAGTCGTAACACGAATAATAAATATGTTGTGTTCAGCTTAAATCTAAATTTGACACAACACTATTGCGGCATGAACACACATGAATTGGCAGTCCTACTTTCTTTGGATGACTTAAAACTTGGGAAATCTTCAATTGGTCATATGATAAATGTGCTCATGCCACACGTACATTCATCAAAGTACGTCTTTAAGATTATTCAAGATTTGAATAAAACTTGTTGGGTAGAATTGAGTTAAGGAAAACCAGGGGGCCTAGACTGGTGGCTAAGAGCACGTCATTGAGTTCAAATGTATACAATTAGGACCAATGAACGGATGAAGTTTAGCAATATAACTTGGATGAGTATTCGCTTAATGCTTAATATAACTAAGAGGATCACGATGTGACATGTGATAGAGAGAGAGAGAGAGAGAGAGAGAGAGAGAGAGAGAGAGAGAGAGAGAGAGAGAGAGAGATCTGCAATAATTTAAGAAAGGTTAGCCAAATGATTCACCACCAGCCCCTGGTCAATGGGGAGTGTCTCTCATCAAGGGCAATTTCCAGTTGGCTGTTAGCTCCATTTAAGAAAGGTTGGCCAAATGATTCACCACCAGCCCCTGGCCAATGTATCTCATCAAGGGCAATTTCCAGTTGGCTGTTAGCTCCATTTAAGAAAGGTTAGTCAAATGATTCACCACCAGCCCCTGGTCAATGGGGAATGTATCTCATCAAGGGCAATTTCCAGTTGGCTGTTAGCTCCATCAATCATTCAAGGAAAGGCCTATTTCTCAAAAGAACAAATGCAGATCCATGGAAAATCAAAAGAGGAGAATAGTTTCTCGTTTCTTTAATAAAAAAAGTATGCACATGATATTGAAGACATTTATCTTCCAAGAAGTGATTCTTACTTCGAGAAATAGTTTAGCATAGTCAGACCATCTTTTTTTAATTAGAATATGAAATACTTCAAGGTCAAAGCTATCCGGATTACTCCATAGCTATCTGAAGCATCCCATCGCTCTATATAAGCAATGAAAATGCTAATCCAAAGTAAAGAAGTATAGTGTATGATCAAAATTATGGATGCAATAAGAAAATGTTTGGCTCAAGGATACCTCAAGGATGAGATACCCTGGAAATGGAGGCTCTTAAGTGGAGAAAACAATTAGAAGGGTTTGCTAGATCCTATCGATATCGATCTCCGCCGTATTATCATTCACTACGGAGAGATGGCTCAGGCCACATATGATGCATTCGACACAGAGAAGGCGTCAAAATTTGCTGGGAGTAGCCGATATGCGAAGAGAGATTTCTTCTCTAAGGTTGGCCTTGACAAAGGAAACCCATTTAAGTACTCCGTGACCAAATTTTTGTACGCAACCTCAGAAATTCATGTCCCCGACGCTTTTCTTATTAAGCCTCTGTCACGAGAGGCTTGGAGGAAGGAGTCGAACTGGATTGGGTATTTGCAGTGGCCACGGACGAAGGAAAGGCCGCGTTGGGTCGGAGGGACATTGTCGTGGCTTGGCGGGGGACAAAGCAAACCTTGGAGTGGGTTGATGATTTCGAATTCAATTTGGTTTCGGCTTCGAAAGTTCTCGGTGAGGCTAATGATCCTAAGGTGCACCAAGGTTGGTACTCAATCTACAATTCTAGCGACCCACGTTCGCCGTTCAACAAGAAGAGTGCTAGACATCAGGTTAGCTTTTTCACTTCTCAATTCCTTTGGAGTTCAATTAACACTTTTAAAAGGGAACTACAATAAGGGGGGAAAAGTTTTAGTATGCCTAGAGCATTACTCTCACATTTATATCTGACGGGGATAACATCTCTGTTCATAATTAGGTTCTTGAAGAGATAAGGAGACTCGTCGACTTGTACAAAAATGAAGAAATCAGCATCACAGTCACCGGGCACAGCTTGGGTGCCGCAATTGCGACACTGAATGCAGTTGATATCGCCGCAAATGCATTTAACAAGCCTATAGGTCACCAAACTAATGGTTGTCCGGTCACGGCCATTGCGTTTGCTAGCCCTAGAGTTGGAGATTCAAACTTCAGGAAGGTGTTTTCCGAGCTTGCTGATCTTCGGGCCCTGCGAGTCCGCAATGCCTTAGACATCGTCCCGAACTATCCATTGATAGGATATTCAGATGTTGGCGAAGAGCGAACAGTCGATTCTCGCAAATCTAAGTACTTAAAGAGTCCTGGAAATGTCTCAAGTTGGCATGGTCTTGAAGTTTACCTGCACTGTGTAGCAGGAACACAAGGGACTAATGATGGCTTCGAGCTCATGGTTGATCACGATGCCGCACTTATAAACAAAGCCCTAGATGCTTTAAAAGATGAATATCTTGTGCCAGTTTCATGGTGGTGTCCGAAGAATAAGGGCATGGTTCAACAGGCGGATGGTTCTTGGAAGTTGATGGATTATGAAGCCGATGACCTTGATAGTTGAATCAGTTCTTACCCTATATCTATTAAAATAATCATGTGCATAAAAATAAATCAAGAACTATTGTAAAAAAATGCGTGGCCTAACAAAAGCAGTTAATTTCATCGACGAATAAATGTAATGGATGTACATCTGCATCTCTAATTCTGGTAGATTTATTGAATGAGTTCATGTAATCTGTCCATTGATTTTATAAGATTGAATGTGTTGTTTTGGGTTGTGTTAGTGAGTATATTGATATCAAAAGTGCAGGCTAGAGTTATATACCAATATAAGTGTGCTAGCAACGGCAAGACAATCTGCACTTCACTCTCTTAATCAATGGTTCAATCAATACACGGCGACTGCAGTTGACCATTTTGCATATCGTGAACTATTAAGACTGAATCCTTAACGCGAGATGATTGCATTTGGTATTTTTAAATTGTTCAATAAGGACTTTCTCTCAATTCTATTTCTCGGGAGTATTCTTACTGGTTGTGAGGTTTTTGGTTTGGAAGATTTAACTGAAAAATTGTTTGACAGAGCTTTCTACAATAGTTTCATTTGTGAGAATGAGTGTTCTAGCTTTTATAAAGTGCTCGATATACACCTTATAACTGCAGCACCTCTAAAATTGTAGCAAGTTGTGGCAGCTTTTGAGAAATTACTGCACCAAACACATACGTTTGCAACATTTCACAGCACAGCTACAGCATAACACAACTGTAGTTCGGCCATAGATTCTTTAGCCGCAGCTCAACCAAACGGGCTCTAGAATTGAGAGTGGTATACAATCAATTCAACATAAGCTAAGTTATTATATTCATTGAAGAGTTATTACATATTTATATATGCCTCTTCAATTAGAAATATAAATTTCTTATCCGTACATATGGTTGCCTAGACTTCACCTACGGCAATCACAATAATTGGTAAGATTCATATCACAAAAATAATTGAAGTTTCATCATAGATTGAGTCATGTGCTTGCCCTTCATAGCGAGATCAATATAACAACACCATCACATTTTGAAGCAAATTTCATGGATTCTAATGAAAGAAAGCAAAAGGAAGCAAGAAGCGGACGAAGCTTGGGGAGAAATCTTTTGTATTTCTTCACTTGTAATCAATGTACAGCACTTAGTAATTATATTACGAGATGTACATGAAGAAAAGGCAATGAAATATTCTACAAATCAATTTAATATTTCTATTTGATCCCTAATTGATTCTATAATCAAATCAGATCAAAATCAAATCCCCGACATATCTTCCAAATCTTCAAGCATATCTTCCAACACTCCCCTTCAAGCTGGTGGCTTGTAGATATCCAAGACACCCAGCTTGCTTAGTAGATATGCTTGTTGTCTTTCACATAGAGGTTTGGTGAAGATGTCTGCAAGTTGTTCAACGGTTCTAATCCCTCTTGTCATGATTATCCCTTCTTGAATTTTCTCCCGAGTGAAGTGACAATCCACTTCTATATGCTTGGTTCTTTCATGCATTACGGGAGCAAGCTTGAGAGCCGATTCGTTGTCACAAAATAGATTTATTAGCCCTTTCAGTTGTAGTCCGAGGTCCCCAAGCAAACCTTATATCTACACAATCTCACATGTGGTTTTTGCCATGACCCAATATTTTGCTTTGGCTAAAGATAAAGAAACCATTGCTTGCTTCTTGGTTTTCCATGAAAGAAGAGAATCTCCTAGTTTAATGCTAAACCCAATGATGGATCTTCGACTCATAGGGCAAGTTGCATAATTTACATCGTAGTATGCCATCATTTCCATGTTCCATCTTCTAGATAGAAGTATTCCAAGTCCTGGACACTTCTTCAGATACTTCACAACTTTCAGAGCGGCATTCATGTGAGATTCCTTCGGGTTGTGCATAAATTGACTAAGATTTTGCACTGCATATGATATATCGGGTTTGGTCATAGTCAAGTATATGAGTTTTCCAATGAACTTCTGATAACTTGTCGGATCTTTTAATATGGGATCATCATTCTGAGATATTCCCCCAACATGATCCGCTGCAATCAATCTAGTGTTTTGCTCGATTGGAATAACTGCTGGCTTGCACCTGATAAACCGACTTTTGATATGATCTCCAATACAAATTTCCGCTGACTGGGGGAAATTCCTTGGTGAGATTGAGCAATCTCAATCCCAAGAACATATTTTGGTGCTCCCAGGTCCTTTATATGAAATGTGGTATGCAAATATTTCTTAAGACTCTGTATTGCAGCTTCATCATTTCCCATGATGAGGATGTCATCTACATGTATTATTAAATAAATAGATGACATACCTTTATTCCTTGTGAACAAGGCATAATCGTGCTTGGATTGTTTGAAGTCTAAAGTTGTGAGAGCATTAGCAAACTTTGCGTACCATTGCCTAGAGGCTTGTTTTAGTCCATAAAAGGATTTGCAGAGACAACATACTTTACTCTTCCCCTGTCTCCGTAAGCCCTGACGAATATCCATGTAGATTTCTTCATCCAGGTCACCATGAAAAAGGCGTTGTGGACGTCCATTTGGTGTAACGACCAATCATGGATTGCTGCAATTGATAAGAATGAGCGAATATTGACATCTTTAGCGATTGGAGAAAAAGCTTTGTGATAGTCACAACCTTCTTGTTTAGTATATCCTTTGGCCACCGACCGAGCTTTGTAATGCTCAATGGATCCATCAGCTATATATTTGACTTTATAGACCCATTTGCATCCTATGGACTTTCTGTTTGGAGGTAGATTGACTAATTCCCGGGTATGATTATCAGTCAATGCCTGTAATTCTATTGCCGCAGCTTGTTGCCACCGTGGATCTCTAGATGCCTCATCATAACTAGATAATTCCCTTTCATCAGATATGCGACTAATGCAACATCTATGCTTCGGTGAAAGCTTATCAAAAGAGACATAAGAAGATATTGAATAGACAATACCTGGTGAATTAAGGGAGGCATAGATATAATCCTTGGTCCATGTCGGTGGTCGTGTGGCTCGCCCCAAACAACGTGGATGATCCATTAGTGGTGGATGAGGAGATATTTCTTCAATATTGGTTTTTGTTAGAACATTAGAATCATTCTCCATATTGAGTTGAGTAGCATGTACACTTTCCATTCCTTCCTTCACATGTAGCAAGTTAGGTGAAATTGAAGCTGAGTGAATAACTTGGTCCGGGGATGCTATGAGAAAATATTCAGGAGATACACTTTCCTCGTTTGAGAAACAATGGGAATTGGTTGGGACACTCAAACCCTTTGTAGTTTCATGAAATGGAAAGACATTTTCGTGAAAAATGACATCCCTGCTCACAAAAAAATCTCTTGTTGATGGATTGAGAACACGATATCCCTTCTATAGGTCGGGATAACCCATGAATATGCATCTCCTGGCACGTGGACTCATTTTGTCCTAAGGTCCCATAGTTGTAGTGTAACATAGACAACCAAAAATCCTTAGATGATCTAGTGCTGGTTTTTTTCCATAAAGTAATTCGAAAGGCGATTTACCAGCCCATATCCGAGTAGGCATGCAGTTGATGAGATAAGTTACAGTAAGAACATAATCTCCCTAATAATTCTCTGGAATAGACTCCTGAAACTTCAGAGCTCATGCGACTTCCAATAGATTATGATTTTTACATTCCACCACCCCATTTTGTTGTGGAGTATAAATGCAGGAGCTTTCATGTAAGATGCCATGGGACAAGAAAAGTGAGCTGTAGTCATGGTTAAAAAACTCTTTCCCATTATCGGTGCAGATTCGCTGAATCGACTTCCCAAACTGATTTTTGGTCAAAATGATAAATGTTTTTAGATGAGGGGAACTTGAGCTTTGGACTGCATCAAAAATACCCATGTGGTGCGAGAGTGATCATCCACAATTGTGAGAAAATAATGTGAACCATCATGATGTGGTGTGTGATAAGGTCCCCAGACATCCACATGAATTAATGAAAAAATATTACCGGAACAATTTCCATTGGAAGGAAAAGGTATGCGAGATTGTTTTATGAGAGGGCATATATGGCATTTAGAGTAAGGAAAAAAAGCACTATGACCCATTCTCGAATGTATAAGAAAATTATTATCATTTGCAGTGACATTACATAGTGGCAATTTATTCAAGGGAATTGAAGTCAAATCAAAATGACCTGGAAAATAGGTCTAGAAATATAATCATTCAAAAAGACTACCCAAGCCCATCAATTTCCTAGTCGAAAGAGCTTGAAAAAAAAAAAACAGGTGTCAGAATCGAAGAATATTTGATAGGAATTTACCTTACAGACTTTGGACATGGAGATAAGATTGAATTGAAATTGTGGGACATAAAAGACATTTTGAAGGGTAATTTGAGGACTCAGTTAAACAGTGCCTGTCGAAGTGACATGAGTAATATTTCCATTTGGAAGTTGCACAGAAAAATGTGTATCTAATTTCTTATGCATATTGGAAAAAAAACTCGCATCACAAATGATATGATCACTTGCTCCTAAGTCAACTATCCATGCCTTTCTCGAAATAGAATTTATCAAGTAATAAGATACACTTAAAAAAACTTTCTCCTTTATTTGCGATGCCTGCCTTTTGCAATGCCTACATCAATTGTTGATATTGCCCATAGGTAATGGGTCGGTCACTACTTAAACTAGTAAGTCCAGTGAACTAGTAAGCTGCAAAATATTCTTTCGTTTTCCCTTTTTCTCCTGGCTTTCCATGCAGTTTCCAACAATTGTTTATGGTATGATGCGGACGTTTGCAATGTTCGCAATATAATTTACCTCTCCCCTTTGCATTTTGGCCAAAATTCCTTGAAGATGCAAAACAAATCTGGCCATCGAATGCCTTCATCTTGGAATTATATCCACCGTCTGATGCAATGGGGAGATTAAGCCCCTACAGACCGTCAGATCGCTGAGGAAGATCTGGACCGTTGATGCCGTCCCTTTTAAGGAATTTGTCGCCGTTGGAATGTAACCCTAGCCATCTCGATTCTCTCTCTCTTGGGCTAAGGTTTTGACATCTAATCTTGCTGCTTGCCGCAGAGTGTGAGAGCGATGCTGTCGCTTCCTCGTGCATGCTCTAGAGTCGTGAACTGCTGGCTTTCTTCCTAGATGGCTAGTTGGAAAATACGTCCGAGGCGCAGCACAGGATCCATCACCAGAATCTATGAACGAAAACTTAGGTAAGTTTAGCTCAAAATCAAAAGGAACCAAGTGGATTTTTCCCTCTCCTTCATAGATCTGTATTGTTTGAGGGTTTCTGCTGGTCCCTCGAGCTTTTCCTCCGCAGTTTTGAGCTCATTCCAAAAAGACGAGAACTTGTTGTAACGAAGCCGTGACCGTCATATTTTCTTGCTTGAGTTCACTGAGTTCTTGCATGAGAGAAAATATTTTTGCTCGATCTAACTTCTCGTACATTTCTTTAATGTTGTCCCACATAATTTTCAAATCCTCAATCGGTGGAAGGCCATCTACGACATCTTTGTCTTTTGTCATGAGAGCTCGCCATAAATCCTACAACCATATGTTGTAGTTTTCCGGCTCGGTCAGTTACAGATTGATTAGTTGCAATTTTGGGCCGTCGGTGGTTGATATGTGTAGAGGGTTGTCGGGCTCTGGTCAGCCGGTGACGGCCGCGATCGGAAAAGGTATAAATCAGGGTGAGAGACTGGGGTTGGGATTCATCCTTGTACCCAATCCCTAGACCCGGTTCCATGACCCGCATTAAAGAATCTCGAGTAGGGATTCGTTCCCAAACTTGGTTCTCTCGACCTACCAATCTATTTTGTCTCAACGGATGGGCTTACCCCACTTGTGGTTGGTGGGCTCTCGTTGGGCTGGACGTTATTCTAGTAGCTTGCTGCCCCCAGCAATAATGAATTTGGGCTTGGCCTAACGTACCATGGATAAGGTACCCATTGGTAAGGATGGCCCGAAATAGGCTGTCCCATATTTGACTAAGCCGAGAAGAATTGCCACTGTACGCCTTGGGATTGGACTTGTTATTAAGTTACAGGAATCGTGCTAATGGTGTGGCCTTGTGTATCTCCCCAGGTGTGGCGTCTCTTGTGGATGGAACACCAGCAGTAGGGGGCAAATTCTCTAGGTGAGTTATAGTAAGAATTTGCCTATGTTTTTTCTTCCTTTTTGCGAAAAGTGATTCATTCGAAAGAAAGTATTATTCTATTTTGTAGATCAAGGGAATTGGAAGGCAATCGGTGTGGAAGCGGAGTTAAGAACCTAGTGCTCTATACCATGAAAGAAAGCAAAAGGAAGCAAGAAGCGGACGAAGCTTGGGGAGAAATCTTTTGTATTTCTTCACTTGTAATCAATGTACAACACTTAGTAATTATATTACAAGATGTACATGAAGAAAATGCTATGAAATATTCTACAAATCAATTTAATATTTCTATCTAATCCCTAATTGATTATATAATCAAATTGGATCAAAATCAAATTCCCGGCATATCTTTTGAATCTTTAGGCATATCCTCCAACATCTAAATGAAGAATACAACAAATGTGACATCCTAATTTTTCAGGTTTTGATTTCGATTGGATAAGTTGGGTCTTTCATCAACGGCTATAGTGATTTTCTCTGAGATGGCTACTCGTGAAATAACTAGACTATATGAGGAAATCATTAAAAAATTCTAATGCAATAGACTTGAGGATTCTATCAGGAATCGTCTATTCGACCGTATTCATCTGCATAGATCATTTTGACACAGTAAGATTGATTAAAAATCAGAAATAAGTTGGTTCGATTGAGATATGTGGTTAAACATGGGTGATCCCACTAAATTACAAAATTATCGTTGATCGACACTAGATTAATTTTTTTGTCATTTTGGTACCCCATGTCCGTATTTGAAATCTCAAGATTTTCACAACAACCGAGAGTTGCCAATGTGTCAAAGAGGTTCATCGTGGCTCGAAGAAAATTGACCATCGGTCATTTGCTCAAAAAAGTTTTGAAAGCTACCCGATAGCCTATGTCATGCTAAAAACGTGTCGGAGTGAAATTAATCGCGAATTTGAGTTCGATTTCAGAAATTGAAGTTTTTGTTATGTCACAATAAATTGGATTGATTTATGCATGAATGAGTCATTTTAGGGTTATTTTTGTTCAAAAAAAAGCTAAGGACCGTTTTTTATCATACATTTGAGATGCAAGATGGTTCAATTGGTGAGGAAAATTATTAATTTGATTGTTGACTTAATAACAGGATTTTTTTTAGGCCAAATTGGATTGATTTATGCATGAATGAGTGTCCAATTGGAGGAAATCATAAGTAAATTCGTATGCCCCCTTGCCTAGCCCATTTTAAACCATTTCAAATGTCCTAGGAAGAGCTTTGGTGGCTGAATATGAGTCATGGAAGACAGCCTTGGCTGTGGTTGAGTCAAGGGAATAAAGGAGAGGAAAATGTGAGCCAAGTGGCCTCCTCCAACCTTATCTTATTCCCCTCTCTTTAGCAGCCTTCTTTTCCTTGTTTTGGGGCTTTTTCATTGTTGTTGAAGGAGAGAAAGCTTGGAAAGCTAGAGGACATAGCTAGCAAGCCAGCCGAGCAATCTCCTTGGCCATCCGAACACCACATGCTCGTTGGAGCAACCAGCTCGCCGTCACGCGCCTGCTTGCTCATGCTACCCGTTCGCACGTCCCAACCCATCGTTCGCCTCTGTTCATGCATCTAAGGTTGTCATTTAGCCGTGCCTACTGTTGTGAGTGGCCGTGGAAGCCCGACAAGTGCCCATGTAGCCTTCACCAACCCTTGTCGCTCTTTCAACCTTGGTTTCTCTCTTTTGCAGCTTAAAACAAAGGCAAAGTGCAGTGAGTTTTCAATAGCTTTGTGGCCCATTTTGAAGTGATTTTGGACCTCGATTTCTAGGCCCGCCTTGAAGGAGGTTGTTCCCCGTCACATCCCCGCGATTTAAACCAACCGGCTCGCTGAACAAGTGAGTTTGCTCACTAAACCTTACTTAGTAAATTAATTATGCTTAATGATTGTTTAGGTTAGCTTAAGTATGGATAAGTGATAAGTTAAGATGGTTAGATTAGCCTTAAAGTGGATTAGTGTAACTTAATTAGGGAGATTTGAACAATTGATGATGGATTAATTGAATCCAGTGAAGTTTCTACAGTTTTGGTTTATGGACCTTTGTGATTTGCCATTTTTGTGAGTTGAAATGGGTTTCGAATTTAAAGTTGATGTTTTCTTGAGAAATGTTTTAGATATCCTCAACTACAACATATATTTTTCTCAAGATTTTTAGGGATCTAAAAAAAGGAGATATTAGCTCTGTTATTTTCAAATAGAACCTCAGTTTTCGTTGGAACTAGTAATCTTTCAGGATTTTATGGGTTTTTATCAACTCTTAGGGTTCAAATTTCAAAATAGTTTATTTACAAAAGTTATTTGTTATATCTTCTAGTTTAACATAGTCAAATTCCATATCAAATGAATATGTTTTGGATCTCGAACCAAACTGATTTCGAAAAATAGACTTTTTGGAAACGGACATAGTTTTTGTACTAGATTGAACGATTTACTAGGCTGAATCTAGAATGATCTAGGTTGCAGTGTCTTCATGAAAAATGTTCGTTTATGTGTCTATTACAACATTTCAAATTTGGAAATTTTTTGAATTCGTTTGATTAGGTTTCGGGATTTAAACTTAGAGACGTGTGAGTGGGTTTATTTTGCCGATTAGGGCCAATTCTGATTTTGTGATGGTTTTTAAGGCTTGATTGCTAGAAAGTGTATAATTGATGATATATGGTTGGTTTGTAACATGCCAAGAGATTATGCTTGATGATCATATGAAAGTTAAGAGAATTTGTCTCCAGCATGTGCTGGTGGACGTTAAATACTCTTCTTCCTTAGTGTGTGGGGGTGGATTTTACCCTTTCCTGACATGTGTCGGTAGTTAGTACTCTTCCCCGTGCGTGTCGGTGGATTTTACCCTTTCCCGACGTGTGTCGGTAGTTAATACTCTTTCCTAGCGTGTGTCGATGGATTTTACCCTTTCCCGCGTGTGTCGGTAGTTAGTACTCTGCCCCGGCATGTATCGATGGATTTTTACCCTTTCCCAGCATGTGTTGGTAGTTATTATTCTTTCCTGGCGTGTGTCAGTAGATATTATTCTTCCCCGGCATGTGTCAATGGTTATTATGCTTCCTCGGCATGTGTCAATAGTTATTATGCTTCCCCGGCAAGAGTGGAGAGGAGGTGTTGCCCACAACCACTAGGAGGGTGCTTGGTGAAGATGAGGTGAGAGAGAAATTGGGAGGCTTCACTATTCTTTGCTCAAGAACGAGTATCCTTTGGAGTGGGCATCTTTGATGATAGAGCTTTTGTTAGAAAATATGATTTTGAATTGGATAGAGTAATCATATTTTGAGATGTGATATCATTTTATTTAAGAATTTATTTGCCATGTAACGTTACTAATAGTTACCAACAAATTTCCTTTAGGATGTAACAAAGTCTCAATGAGAATTCTAAATAGTAATTTTAGTATTTCTCAAATATTTCTTTAAAAATCAATTGAAATGATGGCGGCAGTTTTAGAAAAAAGACTTGAAATGACTTGATTCTCATGTATGCTAAAAATTGACACAACACACACTTAAAATGACTTGATTCTCATTCATGTCAAAAACTGACACAACGCAGACACACGTGCACACACGTGCACCCGTGCACACACACGCATGCACGCACGTGCCACAAACACACACACACACACACACACACACACACACACACACACACACACACACACACACACACACACAGATATTGCTTTTAAAGAACATAGGCAATCTTCATGAAAGACTGCAAAGTAAACAAATACAACCCTTTAGGAAAGGTTGCAAACTAAACAAGTATAATTTCAAATGTTATCTCAAAAAGGCATATAAAATTCAGAATATAAAAATTAATAAAAAAATCATTTAAAAAAAATAAAATTCTGAATTTCATAATTTCCAAAAATATTGAATGAATAAATACAACATTTGATAATCAAGATAACCATATGAATTAAAAAAAAAATAAAAATAAAGAGGTTAATGCTAATTAAATCAAGGACATGCAAGTGTGCAGAGTGTTAAGTACACTTAATAATTGTGTCAAAATTGCTCAATTATCTGTGCACTCGTATGCGGATATTGTGGGGTCTAACCCACACCCCAATCCTTTCTTTAAACATACTAGAAAAGGCTCATACTTATAAAGTAGCCAATCTCCTCTCAACTTTACTATGGGAGACAAAGGAAAAGCACATTTTGTTTATTTTACAAACAAACAACCAACAGCTCTATGAAGGGATGTGCTGCCAACGATCTAAATGCTTCCCCCTAGACAGTTGAAGTTTCATGACTCTTCACAAGATCTTCTCTTCCTCAATGGATTAGGATCTATTGGACAAGCCTGAACGATTCCAATTAGCAAGTTCATTTTCTTTAAATTTGGTTTCTCCAAAAACGACGTCATTAGGAAAGCCATTTATGCTACATATTCTGCACTAGATCCACGTTAGATGATTTACTTGTCGTGTGTGTTCCCATGTAAGCAATTTAATAGGGATATTGATTGAAGCTGTAGGGGAGTTTATTTCTCACGGATTTATCAATTTAAGAATTTTTGTGACATGAAAAATTAATTTGAGTTAATTTTTTATGAGAGTATGTAGTTAGGATTTTTTGTTATATCAAACTTTTCTTTTATTTTTCATGTAAGAGTTAGTATAATCGAAGCGTTAGTTTATGCAAAAAAAAAAGTTAGTAAATTACTATGAAAATTAGTAATTTGCTATCATAAAAAAACTTGGTGGTTTTAATAAGTGTTAACAAGTTATTAGTTAAAATATGTGTTTGAGCCTAATGTGAAATTCTGAATTTTCCGAATTGAATATGTTGTGGACGTTCAAAATCGAATAAAGAAAATCTGATGATCAACTTCCCAAAATTCAAATTTGCATTGCAGAATTTGGCCACTAAAATAGGATAGTCCAACTTTGACTTGGACTTGGATTTTTATTTAAAATATACAGAGATATGTTTTGGTTAAAATCGTTCAAGATAACAACAAAATAAGAAAGTTTTTTGTGTTGACTTTGATCTTCAATACCATGAATGGGCCTAAGCTTAGAACCAGGGAAGGAGAGTAAATTTCCTACAGGTATGCATTTCAGATTGAGAAAACTTTCCACTTTTATAGGCACAGAGATATTTCTTACCATCAATCTCTTCGAATAGAACGGCAGCCCAGTATTCATCACTGGCATCAGTTTGAAGAATTCTTTTACCTGTTGATGGTATTTGCAGTGGTGGGAGATTCTGCATAATGTCCTTAAGCTCAAAGAATCGCTTTGGTCTGAGTTTTTTCCCCAAGGTGGGGGTTCTTCTTTAGCATGGATTGCAAAGGACTCAAAAGCTTTGCAATATTAGGGACAAAATCTCGAGATAGTTGATTATCCCCGAAAATTGCTGAACTTGTTTTGTTGTGAAGTTATCTTCGGAAACTTCAATAGCTCTTGAGCAATATGTGGCCCTGGATAGTATGTACCCTTGTTGAGGTGCATACCAAGAAATTCAATTTCTGTCTGGGCGATATTCATCTTTCTTTGAGAAAGCATAAAGCCTTGCTTTCTCACTATTTCTGCGAACTGCTCAAGGAGTTGACAGTGTGACTTTTCATCAGGACTGTAGAGTAGAATGTCGTCTATATATACAGCTGCACTTGACAAGATTGGTTGGAAAATACGACACATAGCCTTTTGGAAAGGGGATGGTGCTACCTTTAATCCAAAAGGAAGAACTTTCCACTGGAAGTGCTGGTTCGGGATACAAAATCCTGTCTTGGATCTGTCTTCAGGATGAATACCCAATTGCCAAAATCCGGCTTTGAGGTCGAATTTGGAATAAATGTGGGCTTTGCTTAAACCAGCGAAGAGGGAATCTCTGGATGGTAAAGGGAATTTATCATCTTAGAGAAAGAGGTTGAGAGGTTGATAATTGATTACCAATCTCATTTTTCCTCCGTTTTGCTCAGCACGTTTGTTGACATAAAAAGCTTCACAAGCCCATTGAGAATTTGAAATTTCAAAAAGGCCTTGCTTCTGTAATAATTCTGAGCATTCCCTTTGAGCTAGAGCCAAGTGTTCTGGGTTCATTCCCATATGACTCGCCTTAGTGGGATTGATATCTTCGTTCTTTTTGAAAGGAAGGTGAACAAAGAACTTAGGGTTTTCCCATAAAGGATGAGAACATTTCTGGGCAAATTCTGAATGAGATTCTGAGCATGATTCAAGCAACTTTTGCATGATTGGATCTAGTAGACTCATCTCAATGGAAAAGAGTCTCTGAATGTTAACGAACTCAGAGAATTGATCCTTAAATCTAAGACCTTTTCCGGGAATAATTCGAAGTTGAGAGATTTGAGTCATAAGATCCCACCCAATTATCAAATCCTTATTGGGAAGGCTTGATCCGAAAATCTTTGTCGTTATGGAACACTGAGGAAAAAACTGGACAGTGACTGGTGTGGTTCTGACATTCGTGGAGAAAGTATCTCCTAAAGCAGAATTGAAGTATCGGATGTATGGGGTCCAGAATTCTTCAGGTAAAACTTTTGTATCTAGAATGGAACAACTTGCTCCTGTGTCAATAAGGGCAATAACATTGATAGGCTTGGCAAACTTCAAGGTGAAGATTTTAACAGGAAAATGAGGACAGTGAGTTTGACTTGAGAATATGTCAGGATTTAGCTCTGAAGATGGAGATATGTGAAAAATATCTTCGATTCGAGTCGACTCGCCACCGGAAGTTTGGTAAAAAGGAATGACACAAAGAGTTTGTTCAGTTGGTTCATCATCAGCAGAGAATAATGATTCAATATCATCATTTTCAAGTGAAAGACCTGTTTCATTTTCTATGAGATGATTCTGACCTTTTTTCGCCTGAGGACAATTTTTGGCAAAATGTCCTTTCTTGTTGCAAATGTAGCAACGGCTTGACTTCTTATGGCCAGTGCAATCCTTCCTTTTGCGTAGGTATCGCCATTTCTTCTTTTTCCGGAAATGCTTGGAGCCATGTCTGGATTTCTTTATCGAATACTTCTTGTAGTGCTTTTTCTTCCGGGAATACTGGCCACAAGTACCATCACAATCTCGTTTGGAGCATTTGATCTTTAACTTTTGGTGAGAACAAGCTGCTTCAAGACGTTTGTCATCTGTGATGTATGTTTGAACCATTCGGCGCTTTAAGCATAGTTCTTCAAGGCATAGATGGACTTCTTGCTGGATTTCTCCCAAAGGAACGTCTTGTATCCTTCTTTGCTTTCCAAAGAAAGATCTTTCAACCATCTGTGTTAGCTCTGTAGGGATGGAAGTGAGAAATACGTGCTTTAGATTTGGATCTGCGCCAATTTGGTAAAAGAGCTGGAGCATTAGTCGATAATGCTTATCAAGATGCTTCTTCTGAAGGGAGCAGCATCTTCTTTCGAAGAATTCTCTTCTTTTTAGCTCTTTGAGATCTCCGGGGGCTCCCACAAAAGTATGATATAGGTAAGTAAGGGCATGGCTGAAATTAGGTGACAACAGAAACGTAAGCTGATCTTGTTCTGTGAGTCCTTGCCACCAAAATTTAAGGCTCCCTGTGAACCTTGTAACAAAATTGTAAAGGACATCATTCATATCATGGTTGGTAATGGATTGTGTACACAACCAAGTATGAAACTCTTCTAGTCTTTCGGCCATTTTGGATAAGGAATATCATCAATGGAGAAGAATTGTTTTGATGCCATGGACATGTGCCTAGCGAAATTGTTTACGCGGGATTGCTTGTCTGTCCAAATTCTGGATCAGCATAGTTTGATTCCATCTCATAGTCATAGTCTGGAGGAGTGTCAGCCATGAATATTTGTGAAGTAGGTGGAACGATAGGGGTAGAATCAACTGTATGGTCTGAGAAGGATGAGAAAGAGGAAAGGGATGCTGAGTCTGATGTGGTAGATGAGGTTTGTTCAGCAAGCAGAATCGGCTTTTCTGGAACAACAGGATCAGGCTTAGGCTGTTGGGTAATAGAATCAATTTCTTGCTTACTCAGATCCTTCAAAAAGGATTCTAATGGATTTGATAACATCATCTGGTCTGGTTTTTCTCTTATAACAATTGAGCTTGATTCTGTAGGAGGTGTTTTCTCCTTGCCTTTTTCTTTCTTCAAGGCTTTGAGACGATCTCGTATATCCGATTCTCTTCTGGAAGTATCTTCTGGGATATTGGCAAAAACAGATGTTTGTGGTGCTGGGGGTACATACCCGGTTCGAACAGAGGGTGCGAGTGGATCGAAAGGTCTGAACCTTCCTTCTTCAAGAAGTTGGATCTGCTTCTTGAGTTTATCTATTTCTGGCTTTGGACTTTCAAGGAAGTGGTACCTAAGATGTTGTCCTGATTCCAGGGCGTGAAGCCTTTTCTCGGAACTCGAAAGTATCTTCTTGGTACTCTCATCATATCTTCGGAGATCTTGTTGCACATTTCCAATCTTGGAATCAATGGCTTTGAAAGCATTGTTTTGTGCTAACGAGTTTCGATTGCCGCTTTAGAACAACTTCAGTAGGGGGTTTTCTTCTGTCTTCCATGTTCATCCACATCTGTGGGGGTAGGAATTTTAGGAAGATGGCGGTATCTGCCATGGGAATCAATAAACTCTTCTGTAGCAGGAAATGAGAGTTTAGAACTTTCCTTAACAAGAGGGGGAAAGTCAGTATCATGGAACATGGCAATAGAAGAAGTGGGTGGTGCTTCTGCTGGGATTTCAAGCGGGTAAGAATGTTTATTAGCCCATTTGAGGATCAGCTTATAAAATGGAGAAAGGGCTTGCTTTTTCTGGGGAGGAGAAGGTGGAGGTGATTGTGGTGGATCTAATAGGGTTTAGGACTTGGTACTGGACTCTGGTGGTGGAGGTGGTACATAAGAGACCATAAACTGGTACTTATCACATTCACCAAGAGTATCTACGGAGGAATCTCCGTCTAAGTACCTTTGGTATACCTTATCCTTGGGCTTTTTTCGTCGAGGGGGAGATTTTGCAAAAGGATCTACCTCGTCTGGAGAATTTGTACAGTAGGAACACTGGCAAAAAGGATCCCAAAAACAATGACCGTGCTTGTCTTTATAGTAATGGACAGGATGTCCATCACTATTGAAGTGTCGAATATGCTTTTTGGGGTCTGGTTCAGAAATGGATTCTGGAACACATGGCTCAATTGTGAAGATAGTTTGAAAAATAGAAGGAGCTTCTTCCTTTTCTTTGCCAAATTTGATGGAAACAGTTCCATCTTTTTTGCGTACAAATTCAGAGTCCGTGGACTGAAAAGGCTTGTTATGTTGATGCAGTTTTTCGTAGTTGGTAATCCAAGACTCTGGAAGGAGCTTGGCTAAAGTATCCTTTGGGATTTGTCTGGGAACATGGATGCATGACGCCTGGTCATTCTGCATGGAGATGAACAAAGCATCTTCATTTCCATTGTTGAAGTTGAGGTCGAGGGCATGATTCTGAACTCGATAAACCATCTGGTAATGTAGGGTTGCTGCTACAGATTGAGAAGATCAAAGATTTGCCAAGCTGGAAATATCCTGAAGAGATTATTCAGCAAATCCAGAACGACAGTCTTACTGAGAACCTGGACAACCTCATGTGGCAATCCCACACAGACCTATTCAGATTCAATGGAGGTTCGATTCTTTATCCTTTCGGGTTAAATTTGAATTATCCCTTCATTCATCCTCTTATCTTGAAGGAAGATGATTTCCCTGATCAGTTCAAAACGCTGTTATGGTATTTAACCAATAAGTACTTAATAGCCATTGAAATTCCTACCAGAAGGTTTATTGCTAACCTCACCAGGATATTCATGCTCGGGAGAAACATCGAAAAAGAATGTGATAGAAATCTTTTAGATTTTCTAAATTGGTTCTATCATCCTACATGTTGGCGGCAAGACCTGGAAAGAGAACTAAGAACCATGACACCAAATCCTGAGGTTCACACCATCCTGTTTTTCAGACGTCCATGGAATTTTTCTAGAAATAATGGATGTATTGTTGATGCACCACTCGAAATAGGAACCACAACCTATAAACCTCATTTGAACAGTCGAGAAGCTCGGATTCACAAATCTTATCCAAGATCTGTCAGATTTTGTGAAAACGAGTACCGAGAACTCCAGAGAATCCTATGCCAAGAAAACAAGACCATTCCCCAAGATATCTGGAATAATGTACCCACTACGTGGGATCATTATGACCTAGCACCAGAGGCTAAGGAAGCACTTTATCAGTACAGACAAGCTGCATCGTCCTAAGAGCATGAGATGACAAGCGAAGACGACATTGTCCAATCTACCCAAGACCCCTATGCATGCTTTGGAGGTCCTCTGTCCCAGGATCCCTACGAACAGGGACCTTCGTCCTCATTCTAGAATATGAACACATCATACTATGCTCAGACATCAAATTGGCCTCAGCTAAGCTTTCCTGACAACACTACTGACGAAAACACAGATTGGGCAGCAGAAGAAGCATCCCATTGGGCTCATGAAGCATCCTCATCAGGAAGGCTGAACCAGATCCTTTTGCAAAATCTCCCCCTCGACGGAAAAAGCCCAAGGATAAGGTATACCAAAGGTACTTAGACGGAGATTCCTCCGTAGATACTCTTGGTGAATGTGATAAGTACCAGTTTATGGTCTCTTATGCACCACCTCCACCACCAGAGTCCAGTACCAAGTCCCAAACCCTATCAGATCCACCAAAATCACCTCCACCTTCTCCTCCCCAGAAAAAGCAAGCCCTTTCTCCATTTTATAAGCCGATCCTCAAATGGGCTAAGAAACATTCTTACCCGCTTGAAATCCCAGCAGAAGCACCACCCACTTCTTCTATTGCCATGTTCCATGATACTGACTTTCCCCCTCTTGTTAAGGAAAGTTCTAAACTCTCATTTCCTGCTACAGAAGAGTTTATTGATTCCCATGGCAGATACCGCCATCTTCCTAAAATTCCTACCCCCACAGATGTGGATGAACATGGAAGACAGAAGAAAACCCCTACTGCTGAAGCTGTTCTAAACTGGCAATCAGAAACTCTGTTAGTACAAAACAATGCTTTCAAAGCCATTGATTCCAAGATTGGAAATGTGCAACAAGATCTCCGAAGATATGATGAGAGTACCAAGAAGATACTTTCTGAGTTCCAGAAAAGGCTTCACGCCCTGGAATCAGGACAACATCTTGGGTACCACTTCCTTGAAAGTCCAAAGCCAGAAATAGATAAACTCAAGAAGCAGATCCAACTTCTTGAAGAAGGAAGGTTCAGACCTTTCGATCCACTCGCACCCTCTATTCGAACCGGGTATGTACCCCCAGCATCACAAACATCTGTTTTTGCCAATATCCCAGAAGATACTTCCAGAAGAGAATCGGATATACGAGATCGTCTCAAACCTTGAAGAAAGAAAAAGGCAAGGAGAAAACACCTCCTACAGAATCAAGCTCAATTGTTATAAGAGAAAAACCAGACCAGATGATGTTATCAAATCCATTAGAATCCTTTTTGAAGGATCTGGGTAAGCAAGAAATTGATTCTATTACCCAACAGCCTGAGCCTGATCCTGTTGTTCTAGAAAAGCCGATTCTGCTTGCTGAACAAACCTCCTCTACCACATCAGACTCAGCATCCCTTTCCTCTTTCTCATCCTTCTCAGACCATACAGTTGATTCTACCCCTATCGTTCCACCTACTTCACAAATATTCATGGCTGACACTCCTCCAGACTATGACTATGAGATGGAATCAAACTATGCTGATCCAGAATTTGGACAGACAAGCAATCTTGCCAGAAACAATTCTGCTAGGCACGTGTCCATGGCATCAAAACAATTCTTCTCCATTGATGATATTCCTTATCCAAAATGGCCAGAAAGACTAGAAGAGTTTCATACTTGGTTGTGTACACAATCCATTACCAACCATGATATGAATGATGTCCTTTACAATTTTGTTACAAGGTTCACGGGGCCTTAAATTTTGGTGGCAAGGACTCACGTAACAAGACCGCTTACGTTTCGTTGTCACCTAATTTCAGCCATGCCCTTACTTACCTATATCATACTTTTGTGGGAGCCCCCGGAGATCTCAAAGAGCTAAAAAGAAGAGAATTCTTTGAAAGAAGATGCTGCTCCCTTCAGAAGAAGCATCTTGATAAGCATTATCGACAAATGCTCCAGCTCTTTTACCAAATTGGCGCAGATCCAAATCTAAAGCATGTATTTCTCACTTCCATCCCTACAGAGCTAACACAGATGGTTGAAAGATCTTTCTTTGGAAAGCAAAGAAGGATACAAGACGTTCCCTTGGGAGAAATGTAGCAAGAAGTCCATCTATGCCTTGAAGAACTATGCTTAAAGCGTCGAATGGTTCAAACATACATCACAGATGACAAACGTCTTGAAGCAGCTTGTTCTCACCAAAAGTTAAAGATCAAATGCTCCAAACGAGATTGTGATGGTACTTGTGGCCAGTATTCCCCGAAGAAAAAGCACTACAAGAAGTATTCGATAAAGAAATCCAAACATGGCTCCAAGCATTTCCGGAAAAAGAAGAAATGGCGATACCTATGCAAAAGGAAGGATTGCACGGGCCATAAGAAGTCAAGCCGTTGCTACATTTGCAACAAGAAAGGACATTTTGCCAAAAATTGTCCTCAGGCGAAAAAAGGTCAGAATCATCTCATAGAAAATGAAACAGGTCTTTCACTTGAAAATGATGATATTGAATCATTATTCTCTGCTGATGATGAACCAACTGAACAAATTCTTTGTGTCATTCCTTTTTACCAAACTTCCAGTGAAACTGAGTCTGACTCAGAATCTGAAGATATTTTTCACATATCTCCATCTTCAGAGCTAAATCCTGACATATTCTCAAGTCAAACTCACTGTCCTCATTTTCCTGTTAAAATCTTCACCTCGAAGTTTGCCAAGCCTATCAATGTTATTGCCCTTATTGACACAGGAGCAAGTTGTTCCATTCTAGATACAAAAGTTTTACCTGAAGAATTCTGGACCCCATACATCCGATACTTCAATTCGCCGGAGATACTTTCTTCACGAATGTCACAACCACACCGATCCACTGTCCAGTTTTTTCCTCAGTGTTCCATAACGACAAAGATTTTCGGATCAAGCCTTCCCAATAAGGATTTGATAATTGGGTGGGATCTTATGACTCAAATCTCTCAACTTCGAATTATTCCCGGAAAAGGTCTTAGATTTAAGGATCAATTCTCTGAGTTCGTTAACATTCAGAGACTCTTTTCCATTGAGATGAGTCTACTAGATCCAATCATGCAAAAGTTGCTTGAATCATGCTCAGAATCTCATTCAGAATTTGCCCAGAAATGTTCTCATCCTTTATGGGAAAACCCTGAGTTCTTTGTTCGCCTTCCTTTCAAAAAGAACGAAGATATCAATCCCACTAAGGCGAGTCATATGGGAATGAACCCAGAACACTTGGCTCTAGCTCAAAGGGAATGCTCAGAATTATTACAGCAAGGCCTTATTGAAATTTCAAAATACTCTTTCGAAACCAAGCATATTCCTGGAAAAAAGAATGTACTTGCTGACTTTTTGTCAAGACCCAAAGCACCAGCTGAAATCAACATGTACATCAAGAGACCTGCGTTCAACGTGTTAGGCATGATAGGAAACAGAATCCAATGAGAAGTCGGCAAAAGAATAAGGGTCTCACTTATGGTATATAGACTTGTGGCCGTGGGTGGTAGAGGGTTGATCATGAAGAAGTGTTCTTGAAACGCCATCTCATCGTTCAGTGCTTGGGAGGGATTTTCTTTGTTGTTCTTGTCCGTAAATTACATCCAAGAAGATTTAGTGTTCAAGCCAATTAAATCTTGTGGTAATATTTACGCGTAATTCCTTCATGAGATTGAGAAATTATTTCTTAAGGAATTTCGAGTTAAATATTGCGTGCGTTATTGGGTGTAATTGGGGCTTGGAAACACCGAGAGAGTATTTGAGTAACTCGAGTGTATAATCTCCTTGTATCACTTGATCTATAATGACAATTGTTGCTGCTCTTTCCTTGGATGTAGGTCTTTACGATCGAACTATGTAAATCCGAGTCCAATTTATTTTCTTCTTATGTCTATATTATTATTTTGATTGCATGCCTTTTTGTAACATTATCAATAATTTATTTTAAAGATAATTTACCCATCTCTTTTTCTTTTTTTCTTTTTTACCCATGGCTTTTTGACTCTTACCACCATCACTTATCACAATTTATCAACACGGGCAGAGAAAATTGTGTTTTCGGCACGAAGTAACAAAATTTTGCAGCTAGTTAATATATGAAGAAATTATTGCACAAGGGCAGCTCATTTCTGGATGCAGAATCTAAAGAAACTTCAGCAGTAAGACGACAAATTTAGGAGATCTGATGCCCCTTTGACTCCTATATCAATCCACGTATCAATTTAGAATTGGAAAATCTCATTTTACTGTCCTCCATGCTCGTAGAGTTCTGTAGCTCAATGAGCTAAACCTCATGATGCCTACCAGCTGCTAGTCGAGTTTTGTAGCTCAACGAGTTATCTTCGAGAGATGTATGTAGGGACAGCCAGAGGGCAACGGTCATTTACTCTTACCATTATTTAGAGACACATTCGCATTTTCTTTTACTTTAATTTCATCCACTGCTCAGTGCACCCGACGACAAAATGCAGATATCTGATATTCTGCTCACCCCTTATCAGCTCCGGTTCCATATACTACTTGGCTACGGAAACATTTTGGTGAGGATTTTTTATTATCATAAGCTTAAACTTTTAAATCATTGGCGGTCGTCCCATAAAATTTGATATGATATCTGAGTAAAATATTTTGAGTTTAAATATTTTTGGATCCATTTGCCTCTATAATTATATATGTCCAAGCTTAGTACTAAATAAAAAGACCAGACTAAGTGTAAAGAGGAGTGATAAGCTTATGTTTCTAGAATAGTTGGCAGCAGTTTCATAAAATCTGACGGATTAAATAAAATGAGGAGGAGAGTTGGATAGACGACTGTCATGGAGATGGCATAGGTGATTTCACTAGGAGACCACAGATCTGCATCTTCATTATTCCAATAACAGAAAAATCCGAAAAGCCATTTCATCTCTCGTTTCAAGTCTAGTCGATTCTTGATGCAGTAGAAAAATTATAGCGTTCACCTTTCTTCAAGATACCAATCGATCATGACAATTCTCAGATTATTCAGATCATGAAGATCGGATGGATGAAATTAATTAAGACTTGTGACGTCAGCAGCTCGATTTTTGGCAAATTAAAAATCACTGGAAACCTCTTCACGAGTGGCTTCTCATTCATGCCAACTTGATCGGGTATCATGAAGAGAGACCTTAGAGTCCTCATCCAAAATTTAATTATATTATGGGGAGTTTCGGATAATCAACATGTCCACGTCATGAGCAGTATTTTCGTAGATTTATATTTTGCTATGTAAAACTAGAGATGTGTTCACTAAAAATTCTAAAATTTCTCATAAAGTGAAACTAAGTTTTAAAGCTTTTAAGAAGTGCAATTAAATCCTAAAACTTATCATATAAGTGTAATCAAGTCCTTCAATTAATTCCATCAAATTTGACTAACGGAAAATATTGACGTGACTTTTTAAATTACTTTTTCGCTCCTATATGGCACTAATGTGGCTAAGACAAGAGATAGTCATTTTGAACAAAATATGATTTTTAATATAAATAATTATTTTTTTTAAAAGCAACAGTAACAAACCAGCAAGGGCCCTTGCCATTACCCCCTATCATTGACAAGTGGCTGGCGACCTTGTGTAAGCCCTCACCTAAATCTAGCGAGGGTTGCTAGCCCTCACCCAAATGGGGCCAAAGGCCGCTATTAGCTGGGGTGGGTTCGCCATCTAGCCACACCACAACCAATGGCAATCCTTGACCCAATTTGCATGAGGGCCCTCACCCAAATGGGGCCAAAGGCTGCTTGCTGGCTGGGGTGGGTTCGCCATCTAGCCACACCACAACCAATGGCGGTCCTTGACCCAATTTGCATGAGAATCGGCAACCCTTGCCTCAAATCTAGGCAAGGGCCTACAATACCTCACTTGTAGTCAATCGGGGTCATTGGTCACTAGCTGAGGCCCAGAGACCCATGCACTACCACCGTTGACAAATTCTGCGATGGTGAAGTAGTAGCAACGAGGGCTTGGCTCTCACTAATTTGCTGAGTTTATTTATTTTTAGTATATTTTTTAACTTAATTTAATTAATATTTAAATTTAGACAAAAGCAATGTCATTTTAGAGTTATCCCTCTTGTTTTAACTACATTAGCATCACAGAGGAGAGAGAAAGCAATAAAAAAGCCACCGTAGCATATTATGTTAAACCAAATTTGATGGAGTTAACATAAAGACTCAATTGTATTTATTTGACAAGTTTTTGGACTTAATTATACCTTTTGAAAATTTTAGGAGTTAATTGTACTTTCATAATAAGTCTTAGAACTTCTAGTGAACATGTTGCATAAAAACTATAGATCACTTGCGTTGTAACATGGACTCGTCTATTTCTTTTGATTTGTTGGCGCTAATCCAGTTGGTCTCTATCTTGACATAGGATAATAATCGATAATGCACATGACAACTTTTTCCATATATTATTTTCTCTGGTATGAGTATGGTCCTATTTGGTTCAACATTCCCAAGGGACTTTCAGCCTCGAAAGCCCCTTGGGAAAAAATTCAGGTGTTTGGTTCAGCATTTGGTGGTGTCCTTGGCCAAATGCTGGCCTTTGAAATGCTGAAAGCCCAAAGTAATCCTCACCTGCTTTGGGCTTTCAGCATTTCGGAAATGCAAGTCCACCTCTACTATTAGTCCGTTGACTTCTTTTTTTTTTTTTTTTCAAACCAATCATCTTCTCCACACCCCAACCACCATTGATCAGCGATGGAGTTTCATCGGATTTTATTTTTATTTTTAAAAAAATAATAAAAACCCTTTGCAAATGTTGGGTTCACCTTCTTCTTCTTCTTCTTTTTTTTTTTGTCTCTTTTAACAATCAATAGCCCAATTTTTTTTTATCAATACACTAGAATGATTATTAATTAATGAAGATGATTAATACTACAATAATTAAAAAAAATATTCAAAGTTGAAAACAAACCTAAAAGAACCCTAGGCCAAAAGTGAGCTTTGCATCTAATCTATAATCAAATTCTTTAAATATAATTTTTAAATAAATTTACTAATATATATCTTTTACATTACCCTCAACATGAAAATGTAAAATGTTATATAGTCATTGTTTCTTTTTTGCAATTTTAAAAATACTAAAACTAAAAAACTTAATTTGGTCACACTAAATAGCTTTTCAAATATATGTTTATCAAACAGTCTTGCATTTCCCTAAAGCACTTTTCAGTTATAGTTTACCAAACAGTCTAGCATTTCAGAAAACTCATTTACCTCAAAGGTATTTGCATTCTCCCAAGGGCATTTCCCCAAAACTAAACCAAGTGGGCCCTATATACCCTTTTTCCTGGGCGTGAAAAAAATGAGATGATTGTCGCGACCTCTTCTTTTCCGGCGCCCGCGATCGGGTACGAGCGCCTAAGGAGGCTAATGGCTCGGCTGAAATTGGTTAAGCCCGGACTCTCCCAAGTCCACCAATTCACCACTTTCATGGTTTAAGTTTTTAACCTGTAAATCAATCTTTAAAATGGAGTCGCCACTAATCGATTTGGGGCGGGTTGATTAGAAACCCAAGTGAAGTATCGGGAGAAATACTCACTCTGCGCAACCAGAGAAATTAGGATCGGGGACTTGATTACACTAATTAATCACTAATGCCCTTTCGGTACCTAATCTTGTTTAAACCCCTAAGGCTTTTTGGATGTTCAAGGGATTTTCCATGCATTTTTGGGAGGAAAAACATTTTTGAATCATTTTCTAATTTTTTGGACACAAAAGGGATTTTTGATATATTTATACTGGAAAAATACAAGTCTTTTTGGCTTTTTCATGAATTTTTGGCTTTTTTTGGATTTTTGGCATTTTTTGGAAAATATGAAATATTTTTGATTTTTTTTATTTTTCGGAAAATAAAATATTTTTATCATTTTTTATTATTTTTCGATTTTTTGGAAATTAAAAATTTTTTAAATATTTTTTTGAAAATAAATTATTTATTAAAATATTATTTAAAATAAAACTTAAAAAAAGAAAAGCCGACCGGGTCGAATCTGCGGGCCGGGTTCGGCCGGGCCGCGATCCGAATGAGGACGGGCCCACGTTGTGGGCCCGACTCGGATTTTTTGTCCTTTTTTAATTAAAAAGCCCAAACCCCTTTTTTTTTACAAGCCCGGCCCAAATAGATCTATTTTCTAAAAACGGCCCGGCCCACGCGCGAATGGCCCAAGCTGGCCGAAACCCTACCCGGACGCCAACCCGGATCCGCCCGACTTCGACCCGTCTTCCCTTTCGCCGACCCGGTTTGCTGGAGTTCGCGAGATCTGGCAATCCGCGGCGCTGATGAGGGACAGAGGCGACGTCGCAGCCGGCAGCCGGCCGCTCAACTAGATTGACGGCGGGGCTCGTGCCGCGGCAGTAGGAGACGCGTCGAAAGCCCCGATTCACTGAGGCTGAGATCCGGTGATAGATGGGGTTCGAGAGAGGGGGTGCGACGATGGTGACGCGGTAAGCGACGGTGGTGTCGCAGCAGGCGGCGGATACCTGGCGGTGGTTGACGGTGATGGTGACAGCGGTGGAGCAACGGCGGTCGCGATGGCAAGGCCTCGGCTTCCCAGATCTGGAGTGGCGTTGGTGGGTCAGTCTTCGCACGGCGTCGGGGCTAAATCGACCTCAGATTTGGTGCGGCTTTGGACGAATCAATCGTAGCGACGGCGTTGGGGTGGTTGGGAGTGCTCGGCTCGGCACAGCGTTCAGCAGCAACAGCAACAGCAAAAAAAACCAGATCTGAGGCGCAGATCTCGCGAAACCCTACCCTCGGCCTCAATCTTCTCTCACTCAGGTCAGATCCGAGCCTCCACCAGCCGGATCTGACCTTCTCGAAGTCGCTTGCCGCCTGCCTTCCCCGAAGTCTCTCGGTGGAGGGTGGGCTGAGCTTGCGACTCGAGCTCTCTCGCTCGCTCTTTGATTCCTCCCCCGAAGTCTCTCAGTGGGAAGATCTCGGAGCTCGCTCCCCCCCTCTGCCATCGTCGGGAGAAACCTATTTATAGGCGAGGAGGTCCGGTCGACGGAGGAGCTCGACCGCCGGTCTTTGGCTTGCCGACCAGAACCTCCCGGCTGAATCGGCGTCTCATCTCAGCATTAAAGTCGCGCATTGAAGGCGCATGTGCGTCGTCCTCTCCTTTGGCGGCCTACCTCCATTCCTCTTTACCATAGGCTGCCCTTGAGCGCGTCGCCGGCCGTTGCGCGTGATGCACAGAGACAGAGAGAAGAAGAAGGAAGGAGAAGGAACAAGAAGAAAGAAGAAGAAGGAGAGAGGGGAGGGGGGTTGTACGAACCCACGTGAAGAAAAGGGGGCTGCTGCTTTTTTGTTTTCTTTTGCTTTTCTTTTGTTGTTTTTGTTTGTTTTTTTCTTGTTTTCTTTTTGTTTTTTGTTGTTTTATCTTTTTATCATCTATTTATCAGGAAAGAAAAAATTAAAAACTTAATTAATAAAACTAATTAAAATCGAGGTGTCAACAGCTGCCCCTCTTTGAAGGTGAGCTCGCAGAGGTTGCATTCAAAGACAGACTGATGCCTCAATTTTATCCATGCATGCGCAATAGATTATATTTTATTTAGGACCTATTACTCTATGCGGAAAAGAGCAATATAACATTACATATTCTAAGACAGATAAGAAGATACCTGTAGTTACTTACCGGGAGTGAGTGAGATAGGGTGTGAGCCCCGAGTTTGGCAAGTATCAAGGCGTCATCTTACCTGGTGATATGAGGAGATTGCTTTTCCAGGGCTCGAACCATTCTTCGGTCACCTGTTAAAACAATTAACTAGTTTGTCTAGGACCCGAACCTTTCTTCGGTCGCCTTGACGGGGAATTGCTTTTCCAGGACCCGAACTTTTCTTCGGTCGCCTATTAAAACAATCAATAGTTTGTCTAGGACCCGAACCTTTCTTCGGTCGCCTTGATGAGAGATTGCTCCTCTAGGACCCGAACCTTTCTTCGGTCGCTGTAAGAGCAATAAGTTGTTTGTCTAGGACCCGAACCTTTCTTCGGTCTCCTTGACGGGAGATGCGCCGACCTTTCTCGGGGCATCGTTTGTGGGTGCCGATCTGTATCGAGGACACCAGTTGGTACCCGACCTTTCTCGGGAGATGCGCCGACCTTTCTCAGGGCATCATATTTGTTGGGGTGTCTGGCTTCTGTCAAACACTCTGGTAGGAACCCGACCTTTCTCGGGAGGATGCGCCGACCTTTCTCAGGGCATCGATTTGCGGGGTGTCTGTCTTTTGTCAAAGACACCAGTTGGAACCCGACCTTTCTCGGGAGGATGCACCGACCTTTCTCAGGGCATCGATTTGTTGGGGGTGCCTGGACATTCACAAGCATTGAAAGAGTACCTGGATATTCACAAGTACTAACCTGAAGGATATTTGGGCCTTTGCAGGCATCGAATGGGTACTTGGATGATCGTAAGTACAAACTCTTGGAGGATACCTGGCGTTCGCAGGTATCGAAGGAGTACCTAGGATATTCATGAAGGTCCCTCACCTTTTGATAATTGCGAATATCGATGACGTACCTCGCATATTCGTGAAGGTCTCCCACCTCTTGGCAATTGGGGAATATCGAGGACGTACCTCGCATATTCGTGAAGGTCTCCCACCTCTTGGCAATTGGGGAATATCGAGGGCGTACCTAAGATATTCGTGAAGGTCTCTCACCTCCTGGTAATAGGAATATCGAGGACGTACCTGAGATATTCGTGAAGGTCTCTCACCTTCTGGTAATTGGGAATATCAAGGACGTGCCCCGAATATTCGTGAAGGTCTCTCACCTCCTGGTAGTTGGGAATATCAAGGACATACCTGAGATATTCGTGAAGGTCTTTCACCTCCTGGTAGTTGGGGATATCGAGGACGTACCTGAGATATTCATGAAGGTCTCTCACCTTCTGGTAGTGGGAATATCGAGGACGTACCTCGCATATTCGTGAAGGTCTCTCACCTCCTGGTAAATGGGAATATCAGGACGTACCTGAGATATTCGTGAAGGTCTCTCACCTCCTGGTAATTGGGAATATCGATGGCGTACCTGGGATATTCATGAAGGTCTCTCACCTCCTGGTAATTGGGAATATCGATGGCGTACCTGGGATATTCATGAAGGTCTCTCACCTCCTGGTAATGAGAATTTGAATGAAGCACAAGGCTTACTTGGATTACCGCAGGCACTTAAAGGGGTGGAACACCTGGATAGCCACAGTGTACAAAAATCTTGGAATACTTGGATGAACACAAGTATTTAATGATATGATATGAGACCACTCGAGCTGGTCCAAGTGCTAGAAAACATACAGACGGTGGTGCCAAGCAAAACAATGGAATGCTTGAACAGCTACTATATCATTTGGGGACAACTCGGGCAGGTTGAGTGTCATGAAAAGGGGCTATCCGAACAATGGCCGGTACTCGAAGACAAGAGGATACTTGGACAATCACAAGCATTCAAACTCAAGGGACAACTTGAATAAGTTGAGTATCAGGAAAAGGGAGTATCCGTACGGTGGCCGGTACTCAAAGACAATAGGGATACCTAGACAGCAGTAGGTATTTAACGATAAAGGGATACTTGGTCAGTCAAAAGTATTAATACTCTGGGGACAACTCGAACAGGTCGAGTGTCGTTAAGAGGGAGTACCCGGCAAGTGGTGAGTACTCAAAGACAATGGGATACTGAGACAATTGCAAGCACCTAAACTCAAGGGACGACTCGAATAGGTTGAGTGTCAAGAAGAGAGTACCTGGACAGAGGTAGGTACCTTAAGACAAATGGGGATAGGGATATGCTTACCTGGCAATATCTCTTATCTTTGAGAGTATGTTTGCTATTTGCACAATATGCACACATGATTGTATTATGCAGTAAATTCATGAGTTTAAATGGGATTCATGCATGACAATTTTGTTAGTTTTGTATCATCTGAGTTCCACTGGAGAAGATTTTGAAAGACAACCTTCATTTAAAATGTAGATATCTTGAGCATGCCAAATGAGGAACTTTCAGTCTGAAAGGACTTTTCACTCACTCTCATGGAAAAGGCTATCCTGACCATTAATGCAGGATTTATAAGGACCACACTATCTCTCTGTCATCATGTCAGCAGGGGTCTGAGTATTCTCGCAAACGGTACAACTTTACCAATGTGAGAGGTCGTTGTTGAAACCATGACGAAGATTTGGTCAATGGCTCATCAAATGGGACCGTCGAGGTCAAGGCTTATGAACGAAGTTCCGCACGATCATCTTCTAGTTTGCAAGTCAAGAACCTTGCGAAAAGAGATAGAGTAATCTTGCTCGTACTTCTTCGAGCGATGCTTATGTACATATGAAATCCTACGTTAATTGAAGTGCCCTAGTCTGAAGAGACTTTTACAATGGGAATGTAACGTAGGCTTGATTCATGTGTAAAAGGGTGAGAGCTGGTGATTACTTTGGCATTTGTCACCAATCTTTCTTCTCACTGTCAAATGGAAGTTCTATGGACCACAACAACAACATTTTCTTGGCTGCATTTTTGACTGGGGGGCATTGGCCTTGCTTTTACCAGGCACACTACTTTTTCATGCCCCTATTTTTATTCCAGTTCTCCATTTATGGGCATTGACCTTGCTTCTACCAGGTACACTGCTTTTTTATGCCCATGTTTTTTCATTCTTGTCATTTGAGAGCTGATCTTGACAAGTTTAATCGAAGCACCATTATTAGACTCTTGAGTCTTCATCTTCAACTGGCGCTCAGGTTATGACAATAACTTCTGCTTTGTCTCGATGTGAGGGTAAAATTACAGACTCACTTGGGTTGTACAATGAATACAAGTGCGTAAAGAAAAAATTACTCTTCATGACTCTAGGGCACTTAAATTAACGCGAGTGTTCATATGCAATAAAGACACTCGAAGATTGACGCAAGTGCAAGCAAGAAAATTTCTATCTCTCTTCTCACCTTGTGATGCTGCTTCGCCTCCGATCTGCCCCAGTGTGGGGTGGTTCTTGATAGGGATAGGACAAAAATTTCATCAGTGTATGGGGCTCAATGGGGTGAGCAATGAAATGCCTCTCACTGTTTTGGTTATCGTACCATTCGTGAGAGAACTCTTTACCCTGCAGCCATGGAATCTTCTGCACTCATCTCACAAGTGTATAGATGGGGGACCGTGTGTAGGATATGGCTTGCCTTTCATCATTCTGACGCACCTCATCCAGCATGCTCAATTTAATCTTGTATTCTTCACTTAGCTGTCTATTTTAATAATCCTCAGTGGAATCAGTGGCTTAGACAGGCAAAATCATCATGCAGAATTCATCTGGAAACGACATGCAACATTTCGAATATGATGGACTTTGAATTCTTCAAAACAAGTGAATGGTTTTGACTCAAAAAAAAAAGTCCCTATTGACAACTTTAGGGGCTAACATAATGGTGTTTCCAAATATATTAAATTTTGAACCTCAAAAGGGTTATTTGCAAATGGGTGTCGATGGTTGTCCTTATTAAGTAGGGACATGACATAAGAAGGATCAGCCAGGGTTGGGGATCTGATCATGTATTTGATGGGCCTTTCTGCTTTTGCCCCTGCAGAAGAGATGTACAAGTAGATCAATTAGTCTGGCCAAAATCAAATGTGAGTTGAGGCCTGAAGGATCTCTGTCATTTGCTTTGGCAATTACTCAGGACGCCATTTCGCTTAGGAGAGTTTGTCATGCCTCTTATTGATTTATTATCTTTGTTTTTGACGATCGGGTAATCCCGCAACAAACAAGACATGCTTCTCATTGATTCGTTATCCTTGCTTTTGACAGTCAGGTGATCCTACAACAAACAAGAGGGAATGTGTTAGTCATGAACTCTTTTAAGAGTCGAATCATTGGAAGCGATACAACTTTACCCTTCACTTTGGTTTGCGAGACGATGGGTGATCCTGAAGTGAGAGGGGGACACGAAGTCCTATGTCCCTTGCTTCGTTAGGTCGATTATTCTCTGAATTGGCTCCTGGATGACGCGTCCTTTTACACGAAGCCAGGTGAATTTGATGCGGGTCATTTCCACGAACCTCACTTGGCCAATATTGACCATCAAGTTTGGTTTTAGATTCCCAATGCTTTCCTTCACTGGTTTGCAGATGATTGGATGGACTTGAAGTGCAAGTGGGTCATGAAATCCTATGTCTTTTGCTTCGTTAGGTCACCTCTTCTCTCGTAATTTGCAAGTGCAAGGGAAGCAAAAAAATTTTTATTATTTTTTTACCAAGCGGCTAACTGCCGCGTCGGGGATTCGAACCCCCGACTTCGGACCGTTTTGCTTCTTCCCGGATACCACTCGGCTAGAGGCGCCGACGGTGTCCGTAGGGCACTTCTTTTTTTATTTAACCGAACCGGCTCCTGGACGACACGTCCATTCATACCAAGTTAGGTAAATCGATACAGGTCATTTGATTTGTCCAAATTAATCATTAAGATTGCTTCTTGAATCCTATGCTTCTCCTAGGGATATTTAAATCGACTCGGATTTTTTGTCCCTTTTTAATTAAAAAGCCCAAACCCCTTTTTTTTTTACAAGCCCGGCCCAAATAGATCTATTTTCTAAAAAAGGCCCGGCCCACGCGCGAATGGCCCAAGCTGGCCGAAACCCTACCCGGACGCCAACCCGGATCCGCCCGACTTCGACCCGTCTTCCCCTTCGCCGACCCGGTTTGCTGGAGTTCGCGAGATCTGGCGATCCACGGCGCTGATGAGGGACAGAGGCGGCATCCGAAGGCGGCGGCATCACAGCCGGCAGCCGGCCGCTCAACTAGATTGACGGCGGGGCTCGTGGCGCGGCGGTAGGAGACGCGTGGAAAGCCCCGATTCACTGAGGCTGAGATCCGGTGATAGATGGGGTTCGAGAGAGGGGGGTGCGACGATGGTGACGCGGTAAGCGACGGTGGCGTCGCGGCAGGCGGTGGATACCTGGTGGTGGTTGACGGTGATGGTGACGGCGGTGGAGCAGTGACGATCACGATGGCGAGGCCTCGGCTTCCCAGATCTGGAGTGGCGTTGGTGGGTCAGTCTCCGCACGGCGTTGAGGCTAAATTGACCTCAGATTTGGTGTGGCTTTGGACGAATCAATCGTAGCGACGGCGTTGGGGTGGTCGGGAGTGCTCGGCTCGGCACAGCGTTCGGCAGCAACAGCAACAGCAAAAAAAACCAGATCTGAGGCGCAGATCTCGCGAAACCTTACCCTCGGCCTCAATCTTCTCTCACTCAAGTCAGATCCGAGCCTCCACCGGCCGGATCTGACCTTCTAGAAGTCGCTTGCCGCCTGCCTTCCCCGAAGTCTCTCGATGGAGGGTGGGCTGAGCTTGCGACTCGAGCTCTCTCGCTCGCTCTTTGATTCCTCCCCCGAAGTCTCTCAGTGGGAAGATCTCGGAGCTCGCTCCCCCCCTCTGCCATCGTCGGGAGAAACCTATTTATAGGCGAGGAGGTCCGGTCGACGGAGGAGCTCGGCCGCCGATCTTTGGCTTGCCGACCAGAACCTCCCGGCTGAATCGGCGTCTCATCTCAGCATTAAAGTCGCGCATTGAAGGCGCATGTGCGTCGTCCTCTCCTTCGGCGGCCTACCTCCGTTCCTCTTTACCATAGGCTGCCCTTGAGCGCGTCGCCGGCCGTTGCGCGTGATGCACAGAGACAGAGAGAAGAAGAAGGAAGGAGAAGGAAGAAGAAGAAAGAAGAAGAAGGAGAGAGGGGAGGGGGGTTGTACGAACCCACGTGAAGAAAAGGGGGGCTGCTTTTTTGTTTTCTTTTGCTTTTCTTTTGTTGTTTTTGTTTGTTTTTTTCTTGTTTTCTGTTTGTTTTTTTGTTGTTTTATCTTTTTATCATCTATTTATCAGGAAAGACAAAATTAAAAACTTAATTAATAAAACTAATTAAAATCGAGGTGTCAACAATGATTTGGTCATGTAGATCATCACTCTCATCCTGATCTATCAGCCATAGCCTTTAGGGAATTCAATGTCCCAGACGTTGCTACCGTAAAGGGAAAATTGTCTAAAAAATCCTAAACCTATTGCATGGCGACCAATTCAGTCTTTATCCTTTCAATTTGCCAATTTTAATTCTAAACATTCTAATGACTTGTTAATTTAGTCATATACTTTTTGAGGTTTTACCAATTAAATTATAAATCTTTTGACAATTTGCTAATATTATCATTCCGGTCAATTATTCAAATAATAAATTTATGACTAAATTGACAATTTTTCAAAAGATTTATGACTAAATTGACAGATTTATGACTAAATTAGCAAATCATCAAAAAATTTTAGAACTAAATTAGGACAATTAAAAGGTTTTGGTTTGAATTGGCTGTTGTATAATAAGTTTAAAACTTGTTGGACAACTATCCTAAATGAAGCGAATGTTCTTGAAGATATACTTAATCACAATACAATGATATCCTCTCAATTTGCACAGGAGATGTACAGCCAAGACTGTAATTTGGTAGCAATAAGAGTTATGTTTTCTTTCATTCACTATCGAAGTAAACTTTTTTTTTTTTTTTTTTTTTTGGGTCTAAAACAGAGTGTTTCATTCAAGTTGGCAAAACAGAACAACCCTTGGCCAGGGCTTCAGAACATAAAAGATCCAAGATGGGTTGGGGAGGTGAAACAGCCCAATTCGGGGGAAGGATGCGGCGACTATGGGCTTTAGCAACCCAATTGGCAATACAATTAGCCTCTCTCCTACAGTGCTGAATCCGAAGGCTGGAGAAATGGAGGATCAGCGCCCCCACATTCAGCAAACAGAGCACTAAAAAAAACCACTAAAAATTGATTTCTAATATAGTAATCACTCACATGCAAATCAAACTAAAAGTAATAACGAATTATTTTGATAATTGTAAGTCGCGAATCTGAAAATCAATTGGAATAACTCGGTTAGTGGAGTTTCGTTCTCAATTTTCGATCACTCTAGTTTCCTGTTGAGACATCACCATCTAACGTTTTTTTCAATGGTCCAAATATTATTTCTATTTTGTTCTTTCTTCCTCTCTCTTTCTTTCTCCCTCTACAGTTATCACTCAATTTTGTTAGATAAGTGTGTTTGTGTCTAGCTAAAATGAGTTCGTATTTTAGACTGGCCAAGCCATTAATACATGAGTAATAAACATGTCATGTGCGGGCTAACCATTTTCAACGGTTCAGGGCATGTTTAAACACGTTTAATCATATTTTCGTGTAAACATGACTCATTTAAATTCATTGTGATGCAATTAGCTACGTTTAGACCTGTTTTTTTTTTTTTTTTTTTGGTTAAAGTAAGCAATATATAAATGGGGAGACCAAAAAGAACAAAAACAAACCGGCTTCAAAAACTTGCACCAAGATGAACAGGCTCATTATGAGTGGAAGGAAGCCGAGAAAGAGGCCAAGCGGCAAGAGCAAGGAAAGAAAAGAAGGAGGTCCAGACGGCATGAACAACCGCCAGACAAGCACGACAACACGAAGACCAAAAAAAGTCAGACTAGAGACAGCTAATCACCCGAGAGGGAAACACGCGGAGCAAAGATACTCGGATCTAGACCTGTTTATATCCATTTAAAAACAAATTTTACAAGATTATAAAAACTCAAACGCTTTAGACGTATCCTACTTAATTAATGGATATGTCATGTTTAGATTACAAAGTTGTGACTCAATGAATAAAATATGTCTTGTTTGGCTTTGATCTAAATTTGACACGACACTATTGCAGCCTGAATAAACGTGAATTGCCAGTCTTACTTCCTGAATGATAGAGAGAAGAAAACGAAAACCTCCATGGAGCGGTGCGACGCCACCCGTAGCAATCCCTCCACTCTTCTCTGTGTTGGCGTCGGCGACCAAGAAGAGATGGCTTTCTGTGGATGATTTAAAAATTGGGAAACCTTCAATTGGTCATGTGATAAATATGTTCAAGCCTCACGGACATTCATCGAAGTACGTCACAAGATTACTCAAGATATGAATAAACATTGGGTGAAAATGCATTAAGGAAAACCAAGTGGTAGAAGCTGGTGGCCTAGAGTACGTCATTGAGTTCGCATGTATGAAAATTAGGACCAACGAACAGATGAAGTTTAGTAATATAATTTGGATAAGTATTCGCTTGATGCTTAATATAACAAAGAGGACCAGGATGTGACCTGTGATAGCAAGCACAAGCCGTACAAGCATTTAAACAGCTCTCTGGTTGACCATGTGTTCGTTGTCACATTACTTAGTAGCTCTCAGTTTTATCCGAGAATGAGTATTTTACAGTTTCTCTGATTCTATTGAATCCTATGCATTGTAACATATTCCTGGAATCATCTTTCACGGTTTGTCTAGGGAATGTTGGTTTTGTCTTGGAAAATTAAAGATAAGGTATCTTGGAATCTGCCTAACTAGGAGGCTTGCTGCAGGATGAGTGTATTTAAACCTCTCTTAGGCCTTCTTAAGGGTCAAAGTAGTTAAATGAATGATATTTTTGCTTATATTTCTTGGATTAGTGTATATTTTTTATGACTTCGTATTTATTTAATGGATTCTAGAGGTGTTGAGTTATATGCCATACATTTGGACTAATCAAAATGGGTTGGAGATCTATTTCATAACTCATATTTAATGGGCTGAGTCATTATATGAGTTAGCTATGTTTAGTAAATGGGTTTAAAATTATGGATCTCAATAATATAGGGGTGTTAAATTGGTTTACAGTTTATCCAATCCATTTTTACAATTTTCTCTTTACCTTCTATGAGAAAAATGGACTCCTTGGACTATTCCAAGTTCACAAAAGTCTTGATGGGCCTCCAAGATCGGCCTCCAAGATGGGCCCAACTTCACTCTTATGAAAAACATCGAAACCGTTTCTTGCCTTAGCGCCTACTTGAGACCATATAAGCTTTTCCCCAATCTACATACAAGGTGCTCCATGCCTTCCCCATTATTATTATTATTTATTTATTAATCTTGTAAGTTTTGTCCATTTAGTTGTTGGAGTATATCTTCCATTGGTTGCATTTGGATTTGTTATTTTTATGTAATATTCTAATCTTAATTATTGTCATTACTAATCCATGATCAGTATAAATCATTTGCTTCAATATCTTACATTCCATTGGATTAAAATTTCAATTCTACCATGTTATTTGTTATGTTAATTTCATAACTTTACTATCAAATATTAATTCTCTCTTATTCTTCATTGTGAATCAACACAAAAATTGAAAAATTAATGCAGCGTGAAAGCCAATTCTATTGCATCTTATAATTGAAATAGTGATTTTACCAAATAACATATGCACATAAAGAGCTTAAAGTGGGTTAACTAGGTGAATATGGATTTTCATATACGGATTAAAAATAGAGGCATTTTATTAAATGGATTAGGTTGGGTATAGATTATTAAATTTGTTTTATATATAAATAGGTCAAAAAGGGTTAAATTAGTTAATTTGGATCGAACCATTTTTGATCTAATAAAAAAAGCTGACCTACTCATTTGATTGCCCTACCTTTATCCCATAATTGATTCCTTAAATGGAAAAACCTATATCCATCGTCACGTTTGAGTTTTCTTCTAAATTTTCGACCACTCTAGTTTATTATTGAGACATCACCATCTAGCTTTTTCAATGGTGTACATATTATTTCTATTTTGTTCCTTTTTCCTCTCTCTCCTTCTTTATTTCTCTACAGTCATCGCCTAGTATTGCTGTCGACTAGGCTGCAATTTTCGACAAATTGTTTACGTGACGCATAGATAAGTGTGTGTGCGTCTAGCTAAAATGAGTTCGTATTTTAGACTGGTCAACCTATTTACACATGGGTAATAGATATGCGGGTTAACCATTTCCAACAGTTTATGGCATGTTTAAACATGTTTAATCATACTTTCGTGTAAACATGACTCGTTTAAATTCATTGCGATACATTTAAATACGTGTAGACATGTTTATGCCCATTTAAAAACAACGTTTATAAGTTTGAAAAATCTCAAATGCATTGGATTTATCTTACTTAATTAATAAACATGCCATATTTGAATTATTAAGTTGTGATACAAATAATAACTATGTCATGTTTGGCTTAAATCTAAATTTGGCACAACACTATTGCGGCACAAGGCACATGAATTGCCGGTCCTACTTTCTTTGAATGATTTAAAAATTGGGAAACCTTCAATACGTCATATGATAAATATGCTCATGCCACGTACATCATCAAAGTTTGTCTTCATGATTACTCAAGATATGATTAAAAATTGGGTAGAATTGATTAAGGAACACCAAGTGGTCTAGACTGGTGGCCAAGAGCACGTCATTGAGTTCAAATGTATAAAATTAGGACCAATGAACAGAGGAAGTTTAGTAATATAATTTGGATGAGCACTAGCTCAATTCTTAATATAACTAAGTGGATCAGGATGTGACCTGTGATAGCATGCACAAGCCCTATAAGCATTTAAACAACTCTCCAGTAGCGCGTGATAATTTTCGTTGTCAAATTACCTTGTGCTCTGTTTTATCCGCGAATGGGTATTTCACAGTTTCTATGATTCTATTGTATCCTATGCATTGTAACATATTCCAGGAGTCATCTTTCACGGTTTGTCTGGGGAATGTTGGATTTGTCTTGGAAAATTAAAGATAAGGTATCTTGAAATCTGCCTAACTGGGAGGTTTATTGCAAGATGAGTCTATTTAAACCTCTCTTAGGCCTTCTTGAGGGTCAAAGTATTTAAATTAATGATATTTTTGCTTATATCTCTTGATGAGAGTACCTTTTTACGAATTCTTATCTATTTGGTGGATTTCATTGAATGTTGAGTTAATGCCATGTATCTAGACCTATCAAAATGGATTGCAAATCTATTTCTTAACTCATATTTGAAGGACTGGGTTACTACATGAGTTAGCTTTATACAGTAATGTGTTTTGAATGAAAAATCCCAGCAATATATGAGTGTTTAAATGGGTTCACAATATATCCAATCCATATTTATGATTTTCTCTTTATCCTCTATGAGAAAAATGGACTCCTTCAACTATTCCAAGTTCACAAAGTCTTGGTGGCCCTTCAAGATAGGCCCGACTTCACCCTCATTAAAAGAATCATGCTATTTCCATCCCTTTATTGGCTCCTGACATCCCCCATCATATTAAATGGACTATATTATCCATTGCAGACCCCACTCTTATTTTAAAATTATTTCTTACATTTTTTCATCTTGGTTTTTCAATTTCAATAAAAGAAAAACTTATCCACATTCCATCTAGATAATTTTTTCACCCTAGCCGCATCTTCCGCACACAATACATTTCAATGTTTGTTTACGTTTGTCTTCTTTTAAATTTGTTCTCCATTATTATAATTTTAGCAAGTACTAATTATATCTTGGAGCAAAAAAAAAATGTTTGTTTTGTCTGCAAATTGTTTACTTTATTTCCCTAGAGTATTTTCATGATCGTGCATTTTTCGACTTTAATTTTTAGTACAAATGTACAATAATTCACTCAAAAACTGAATATTGTGGTTGATATATGGATTATACACAATTTATTCAAAGATTACCCTCTCACTTGTGCTTACAATATTTTTTTAATAATAATATATTCTAAAAACAAAAAAAAAAATTACAAAGACATAACAAAATAATTAGTTTTTTTTTTTTATCGAAAACATGATGATCGGTTAACTATCTATCAAATAAAATATTTTTCTAAGAAGAACTAAAAAAAAATTTAAATGATAAAAAAAAGGAAAAAAACGAAAAAGAAAAAAATAAGAAGGCAAGATTAGTCTTAAATCAAGAGTAGGCCTCATATTAAACCTTAATAATTATTGTTTGTCGGGAGCATGGTAAATTCTTCTCCAGTAAAATTGAAACAAAAGAAAAAGAAGAAAAAAAGGGTAAAAAATATTCTTGAATCAAGAGTGGGAACAATAAGGGATAGTATAGCCATTTCATTGTAATTTATAGAGTTAGGAGTTAAAAAGGCGTGGAATAACATGAGCCTACAAAAAATATCAAAACAGTTTCATTTTTCCCCATATGTATGTTTATTTTTATTAATCTTGTAAGTTTTGTCTATTAGTTTTTGGAGTATTTTTTGTTTCCTTGGTTGCATTTGGATTGGCTATTTTTACGTAATATTCTAATCTTAATTCTTGTCATTGTTAATTAATGGTCAATAGAAAGCATCTTCTTCAATTTCTTACATTCCATTTAATTAAAATTTCAATTCCTCCATGTTATTTGTTACTTTAATTTCATTAATTTACTATCAAATATTAATTTTCTCTTATTCTTTATTGTGAATCGATGCAAAAATTGAAAAACTTATGTAGTGTGAAAGCCAATTCTATAGCATCTTATAATTGAAATAGTAATTTTAACCAAATAATATATGCACATAAAGAGCTTAAAGTGGTTTAACTACGTGAATACTGATTTTCATAGGTGGAATTAAATATAGAAGTATTTAGGTCAAAATAGATTAAATGGATCAATTTGGTTTGGATAATTTTCGACCAAACCAAAAAACCCAAACCACCCATTTGACAGCCTTGCCTTTATCTTATAATTGATTCCTTAGGTGGAGAGTATATCCATCATCACATTTGAGTTTCCTTCTCAGTTTTCGACCTTTCTAGTTTATTATTGAGACATCATAATCTAGCTTTTTTTTCGATGGTCCAAATAGTATTTTTACTTTGTTCTTTTTTCCTCTCTCTTTATTTTTTTCTCTACAGTCGTGACCCAGTATTGCTGTCGACTAGGCTGCAATTTTCGACAAATTTATTACGTGACACATTGATAAGTGTGTTTCTGTCTAGCTTAAACGAGTTTGGATTTTAGACCGGTCTGCCCATTTACACGAGTAATAAACGTGCGGGTTAACCTTTTTCAACAGTTTATGGCATGTTTAAACACGTTTACTCATATTTTCACGTAAACATGGCTTGTTTAAATCCATTGCGATGCATTTAGATACCTTTAGACATGTTTATACTTGTTTAAAAATGTTTATAAGTTTATAAAATCTCAAATGGATTAAATGTATCTTACTTAATTAAGAAACATGCCATGTTTGGATTATTAAGTCGTAACACGAATAATAAATATGTCGTGTGCGGCTTAAATCTAAATTTGACACGACACTATTGCGGCATGAACACACATGAATTGCCAGTCCTACTTTCTTTGGATGACTTAAAAATTGAAAAACCTTCAATTGGTCATATGATAAATGTGCTCATGCCACACGTACATTCATCAAAATACGTCTTTAAGATTACTCAAGATATGAATAAAACTTATTGGGTAGAAATGTGTTAAGGAAAACCAAGTGGTCTAGACTAGTGGCTAAGAGCACGTCATTGAGTTCAAATGTATACAATTAGGACCAATGAACGGATGAAGTTTAGCAATATAACTTGGATGAGTATTCGCTTAATGCTTAATATAACTAAGAGGATCACGATGTGACATGTGATAGCAAGCACAAGCCGTATAAGCATTTAAATAGCTCTTCGGTTGCCCATGTGGTAATTTTCATTGTCACATAGCAAGTGTTTGGAATGATTTGTCCTTCTAGGGATGAAGAAGGCACCCAAAATAGATAGATAGATAGATAGATAGATAGATAGATAGATAGAGAGAGAGAACACAAAGTTATATTTCCTTGAATAGACCAAAGACTAAGGTTTTCTTTCGATTGCATTTTGTAGAGAGAGAGAGAGAGAGAGAGAGAGAGAGAGAGAGAGAGAGAGAGAGAGAGAGAGAGCACAAAGTTATATTTCCTTGAATAGACCACACAAAGTTATATTTCCTTGGACAGACCACACAAAGTTATATTTCCTTGAATAGACCAAAGACTAAGGTTTTCTTTCGATTGTGTTTTGTAGAGAGAGAACACAAAGTTATATTTCCTTGAATAGACCACACAAAGTTATATTTCCCTGAATAGACCAAAGACTAAGGTTTTCTTTCGATTGCGTTTTGTCAAATAAGCATATTATTCTGCTCTATCCAAAAGCAGAGTCATTAGGCTTTTGTCACAATTTTTGTTTTTATTTTTATGATGAGAAACTTCATTTAAGAAACGTAAATCATCGACCTACGAAATACTCCACTATTTTAGCAATTGTGATATGTTGAATGCTTCAATCTGTAATAATTTAAGAAAGGTTAGCCAAATGATTCACCACCAGCTCCTGATCAATGGGGGATGTATCTCATCAAGGGAAATTTCCAGTCGGCTGTTAGCTCCAGCAATCATTCAAGGAAGGGCCTATTTCTCAAAAGGACAAATGCAGATCCATGAAAAATCAAAAGAGGAGAATATTTTCTCGTTTCTTCAATAAACAAAGTACGCACATGATATTGAAGAAATTTATCTTCCAAGAAGTGATTCTTACTTGGAGAAATAGTTTAGTATAGTCATATCATCTTTCTTTAATTAGAATATGAAATACTTCAAGGTCAAAGCTATCCGGATTACTCCATAGCTATCTCAAGCATCCCTCGCTCTATATAAGCAATGAAAATGCTAATGCAAAGTATAGCAAATATAGTGTATGATCAAAATTATGGATACAATAACAAAATGTTTGGCTCAAGGATATCTCAAGGATGAAATACCCCGAAGATGGAGGCTCTTAAGTGGAGAAAAAAATTGGGAGGGTTTGCTAGATCCTCTCGATATCGATCTCCGCCGTATTATCATTCACTATGGAGAGATGGCTCAGGCTACATATGATGCATTCGACACAGAGAAGGCGTCAAGATTTGCTGGGAGTAGCCGATATGCGAAGAGAGATTTCTTCTCTAAGGTTGGCCTTGACAATGGAAACCCATTCAAGTATTCCGTGACCAAATTCTTGTACGCAACCTCAGAAATCCATGTCCCTGACGCTTTTCTTATTAAGCCTCTGTTACGAGAGGCTTGGAGGAAGGAGTCGAATTGGATCGGGTATGTTGCGGTGGCCACGGATGAAGGGAAGGCTGCATTGGGTCGGAGGGACATTGTCGTGGCTTGGCGGGGGACAAAGCAAACCTTGGAGTGGGTTGATGATTTCGAGTTCATTCTGGTTTCGGCTTCGAAAGTACTCGGTAAGGCTAATGATCCTAAGGTGCACCAAGGTTGGTACTCAATCTACAATTCTAGCGACCCACGTTCGCCGTTCAACAAGAAGAGTGCTAGACATCAGGTTAGCTTTTTTGCTTCTCAATTCCTTTGGAGTTCAATAAACCCTTTTAAAAGGGAACTACAATAAGGAGGGAAAAGTTATAGTATGCCTAGAGCATTACTCTCACATTAATATCTGACGAGGATATCATCTCTGCTCATAATTAGGTTCTTGAAGAGATAAGGAGACTCGTCGACTTGTACAAAAAAGAAGAAATCAGCATCACAGTAACCGGGCACAGCTTGGGTGCTGCAATTGCGACACTGAATGCGGTTGATATTGTTGCAAATGCATTTAACAAGCCTATAGGTCACCAAACCAATGGTTGTCCGGTCACGGCCTTTGCGTTTGCTAGCCCTAGAGTTGGAGATTCAAACTTTAGGAAGTTGTTTTCTGAGCTTGCTGATCTGCGGGTCCTGCGAGTCCGCAATGCCTTAGACATCGTCCCTAACTATCCATTGCTAGGATATTCAGATGTTGGGGAAGAGCTAGCAGTCGATTCTCGCAAATCTAAGTACTTAAAGAGTCCTGGAAATGTCTCAAGTTGGCATAGTCTTGAAGTTTACCTACACTGTGCAGCAGGAACACAGGGGACTAATGGTGGCTTCGAGCTCATGGTTGATCACGATGTCGCACTTATAAACAAATCCCTAGATGCTTTAAAAGATGAATATCTTGTGCCAGCTTCTTGGTGGTGTCCGAAGAATAAGGGCATGGTTCAACAGGCGGATGGTTCTTGGAAGATGATGGATCATGAAGCCGATGACCTTGATAGTTGAATCAGTTCTTACCCTATTTCTATTAAAATAATCATGTGCATAAATATAAATCAAGAACTATTGCAAAAAATGTGTGGTCAAACAAAAGCAGTTAATTTCATCGATGAATAAATGTAATGGATGTATATCTGCATCTCTAATTCTGGTAGATTTATTGAATGAGTTCATGTAATCTGTCCATTGATTTTATAAGACTGAATGTGTTGTGTTGTGTTGGGTTGTGTTAGTGAGTATATTGATACCAAAAGTGCAGGCTAGAGTTATTTACCAATATAAGTGTGCTAGCAACGGCAAGACAATCTGCACTTCACTTTCTTAATCAATGGTTCAATCGATACACGGCGACTGCAATTGACATTTTGCATATCATGAACTATTAAGGCTTGCATGGTAACATTTCCGTTTCTCCCGATTTTTGTTCTTTTGTTCTCTGGAACAAAAAAAGAACATAACCTGTTTGGTAATGTTATCTTGTTTTTCTATTCCCCGAAATGGAAAAGTAGCCCGGAAATAGATTTGAAGTAGAAACAAGAAAAAAAAAAAAATAAGCTTCTTGTTCCTAGGAACAATTTCTAGAAATTAGCCAATTCTCTTGCCGCGGCCACCTCCAACCGCCCAGAGCCACTGTCGACCGCCAGCCACCGCCGCCAACCACCGTCGCCACTGACTGCTCGCCGGCGGCCACTAACCGTTGACGTCGCCGCCAATCACTGACCATCGACCGTTGGCCACTGCCGATTGCCGGCCGCCTTTGCTCGTCACCACCTCCGCCGATCGTTGGCGATCCATAAGCAAGAATAAAAAATGAATAAATATAAAAAAAGAAATTGTTTCGTATCAAACACATTTCTATTCTTTTTCTATTTCAAGAATGAAATTTTGTGTAATTACCAAACACCTTATTTTATTCAGAAATTGTTTCTCGAAATAGAAATCGAAAAGAACTATTTCTAAAAAGAAACTGTTTCCCAGCCAAGAAGCGTTACCATGTGCACCCTAAGAGGACTAAATCCTTAACACAAGATGATTGCATTTGATATTTTTAAATTATTCAATAAGGACTTTATCTCAATTTTATTTCTCGGGAGTATTCTTATTGGTTGTGAGGTTTTTGGTTTGGAAGATTCAAGTGAAAAATTATTTGACAAAGCTTTCTACAATAATTTCATTTGTGAGAATGAGTGTTATAGCTTTTATAAAGTGCTCTATAAACACCTTATAACTGCAGCACCTCTAAAATTGTAGCAAGTTGTGGCAGCTTTTAAGAAATTACTGCACCAAACACATAAGTTTGCAACATTTCACAGCACAGCTACAATATAACACAACTGTAGTTCGGCCATAGATTCTTTAGCCACGGCTCTACTAAACGGGCTATAGAATTGATATTAGTATACAATCAATTCAACATAAGTTAAGTTGTTTTATTCATTGAAGAATTATTAAATATTTATATATGTCTCTTCAATTAGAAATATAAATTTCTTATCCGTACATATGGTTGCCTAGACTACACCTACGACCAGTTGCAATCACAATAATTGAAGTAAGATTCATATGGGGCTCACAAGATCAAAGATTGAGATTGACCAATTTCATCATAGATTGAGTCAAAGGCATGTGCTTGCCCTTCCTATCGAGATCAATATAACAAGACCATCACATTTTGAAGCAAATTTCATGGATTCTAAATGAAGAATACAGAAGAAGTATTGTAACAAGTTGAAAAATGAATTTGTGAAGTTATGACGTAATGTCGTAATCAAGTTCAATTGATTTCTTCTTTAGGGGTTGGTACACATGGATCAGTCAGGGTCATTATTGTGATCTGTTCCTGTCAGGAATGCCTAATCTTCGATAGCCGTAGATGCTTATAGCCTAATTGCGTTGGCCTGATCATAATCTCATATGAACTATCATTGTCCAAGTTCATAAAAGATGGAGATGCATGTGAGTAAATTTTGGCATCCTGAGTTTTAAGGAATGGCGGATGGTTTCCAATGAGATAACTAGGCACAATTACCTCTTATCATGTTCGATATGGTAAAATATCAGAAAACATTGAATAAAGTAAATTTGATCTAGAGAAATAGGATGTAAATTCGAAAGATATATGAAATATACATGTAATAAACTTGTATATGCAACATAACAAACTTCGTTATTTAAAAAATGTGCATTTGAGCTTCGATAGATGCAACTGCAGTATGCTTTTTATTTTGTAATATAAAGAATTTGTTTAAGATAGGAGTGGTGGAGATGTGAAGCCACCGTTAATCACCCCTTTGGCGATGTGATGATAAGCGGACTCGGTAAAGTGAATCCCATCCCAATCCATGAAAGCCGATGGATCTTTGCAAGCAGTTGCACCGGTCTGACCGCATACTGCTGTCGTATTGAAGTTGTGTGGACCACCTCCTCCACAACAAGCCCTTGGTGTCCCTCCATAAAAGCCTACGTGAATGCACTCATTCGTATCAAGACTTTTGAACAAATTAAGCAACTATATATTTGTTCATGTCAACATCAACCAAAATGTCCTAATGTTATGTATGTCATATGGTGTATTTCCAGAAATCATAGACATACTGGGGTTTTTCTTTCTGGAAAGAGTACGAGAGTTTCAAGTATATATGTCTTCTTTTAATTTTCGGCTTTTAGTTTAGGGGCCGGTATTTAGCTGATAAAGAATGTTTCAATAATTACTGTTTACACAATACTAGAAAAGTATTGAGCTTTGCTAGCTAATGAAAATTGCAGCATTTTATTTTATTTTTTCTTTTGGTTGCTTATTAGGTGTCTTGGACACTCATAAAAAACATTAGTATAAAAAATGGAGCCAGAAAGCAAGTAATTAGGTAAGCTGCCACCCATTTCTTAGCACTTTATTAAAGATAATATAATTTGGCACTTTGTTAACCAACATTGCCAAATGCCTATACATGAAGAGATCTACCACCTAACTCTAATTGAGAGGACTAAAATAAGGACATGAAACTTTTCTAGGCAACAAATTGAAAGGAAAGTTCAACCAGTGTTAGAGCATCGTAATTAGCAATGTAGTAGTAATTGCCATTCATCAAATCATTATAATAATTGCTGATTTCATGTCAAATTAATACAACCACATTTAATTTGATGGACAATTACATGTCTCTCTCAGGTGTGATTTATGGAGAAAAACAACCAAAAATAGGAAAGACTTTAGCTTTGATTTGAAAAGTCCACATTTGTTATGAGACAAATTACAAACATATATATTAGTAAACTATGGGGAACATTGTTAGTGTAATTGGTCGAAAGCACAACGCAAAATCTCTTGGATCACAAATTTATATTAATATTTCTTAGTCAAAAAGATTATAAATCAATTTTCCCAAAAAAATAAAAAATAAAAAATAAAATCTCACCTTTCTTTCTTTATTAAAATATTTGTTGTGTTTATAGCACATATAAGTGCATGCCATTTGTGTTAGTCAAAGGAAAGGCAAGAGTAATTTTTCAAGTTATATATCTTGCTAAATCATACCAAATTATTGATTGTTTATAAGTTCCCATTGAGGGTGAGTACGAGTTGGGCGGGCCGTGCCTCAGAGCTTTTTTTTGGCTGGCCCCATATAAATCATGCCCCATCTCCAGACACAGTCTAATCATACAAGAATAGGCTTAGAACGAGCTAAACCGGATCGTGGCGAGCCTAGCTTTTTTTTTTTTTTTTTTTTAATGTTTTCGGCCACTTTTTTCCAATTCAACCCATATTAGTATAGCAATTCTGTTCATTTGATTTAGTTCTTCTATACATTTATTTATGAATTTATTAAAGTGTTTGGAGCATAAATAATGCATATTCTAATACTTTCATATTTTATATATTTAATTAGGGGTGTAAACGGTTCGGTTGGGTTCGGTTTTTTTGAAAAACCGAACCCAACCGAACCGTTAGAAAAATCTTTCAAACCGAACTGAAACCGAACTAAACCGAATACAAACCGAACCGAAATTTCGGTTCGTTCGGTTCGGTTTTTCGGTTTTTCGGTTTTTAGCCTTTGGTTTTCGGTTTTTGTTTTTTTTTTCTGTTAAACTTAGATTTCTCCACTTTTATTTCTCCATTTTTATTTGTTGGTTCGGTTCGGTTCGGTTAACTGATAAAAACCGAACCGAACCGAAAATTTTCGGTTTTTAATGAAAACCGAACCGAAAAAACCGAATTTTTCGGTTCGGTTCGGTTCGGTTTTCGGTTCGGGAATTGACACCCCTCAATGTATTCTTTATTTTTAAAAATTAGTTTAGGCTTGTTGGGCAATTTCGGGCCTAAGGATCTAAAACCCAAAGCCCATGATGTAGATCTTTAATATAGTAGACAGGCCATTCATTATTCGCCACTGAACCGCTCTTTCTGATTATGCACAATCTTGACTCTAAATGTAAAGGGGGAAAACTGTGGAGGTACTAAAAGAAAAAGAAAAAAGTCGGCTTTCATTTGATTTTCAGATCGCGTAAATTCTTTTTCTTTACTATTATTATTATGAAGTCATCTTTATATTTAGGGTTCTCCATTTTATCTTAAAAATAAATATGTAGTTACTTATACAAATGTTTTTTTTTTTTTTACTTATACAAATGTTGATGGATATACTATGTGGAAAATAAGAGTCACGCATTTACAATTCACTACAGGATTATTAGTTCAAGCAAAAATTATGTGTTGATAATGAAGTTTGAGAGGAAAAAAGATAGGTGAAAGGAAGGCTTACCATAGTGTTTTGGAGATCGATAGATAGTCATGGCAGCACCATAATAATCAGCGTACATGATTCTTGCATGCGGGTATTGTTCTCTCAATTTTTGCAATTCTTGCTTGAGATAGTTATTGTGATACTTGAAGAAGGCATCATAAGTCTTGAGACACCCAGTTCTATTATCGTACGCTGATTCATTAGCGCTTTGAAATACGGTTAGAAACATGGAGGTGCAACCTACCGGCAATTGTCCCGGCACCACCAGATCTACGGCCCCTTCTTCTATTAGCATCTGTCATGGTTATGACGACTTGAGCAAGAAAAGTAAGAAGGGAAACTTGATAATTGTAAGACATGAAAAAATATATAAATAAGAAAGCAATCTTGAGATAAATTAAATAGATCATTTTGTATGTATACGTAAGTGACTTTTGGGAAGTGCTTCATACACCATAGAGATCATCGGACTTCTCTAATAGTTTTTCTAGTTTCTTTTTACACAATCCATGTATAATGTTAAAAGCTGGACCTTCTTTTGGTTGGTACAAAAGCTTGAATTTATTAGTTACCATTTTAGTTATTGTCAACGTTTCTTTGTGACATTTTAACTTTGTCTTGGTTATTAATTTTAGGGTTTTCATTTAGTAGAACTATTAAGGTGTAGTGATGAGGCATTTCTTTCTCATTTTCAAAAAAAGTGATCCTTCATTTCATTACCAGAATTGAACGTTTCGCTCATGGCTAAGAAAACATTTCACTAATATGTCCTTATAGATGAAACGTAACGATTCAAAGCAATTGTTAATTTTATTTTGTGAATTTAACGTTAAGCCCTCGCCAATGAAATACATCTCCATGGGTCTTTATATAGAAATGTTTGCTTTTTGTGGTGATGGCAAAAGAAGCCCAGATTAAGGTCATTGCTCCATTTATAGACATAATTTAGATTGCTTTCGTGTGGAATACATGTCAAGAATCAAGGTAAGTTTGTGTGACATACGCTGACGGCACGAGTGATTGCTCCAACGACAAGTGGTACCAAAGCACGTAGCTGTTTAATGCTTTGACCAGAAAGAGCGGGAAAGTTATAGTCATTTTCACCTATTTCCCCCACCACAAACAGTGATTTCTTGAAGTACTCGTCACATTCTGCACCCAAAAATCAAGATTTATGATCCACGTTTCATAAAGGTTATACCAAGCACATGTTTCGTAAAAGTCAGTGTCACCAGAAAGATCACATTCTGCACCTCAAAATAAGAAATTACAGCACAGCTCGACCGATGGAGGAATTTTTTATCTGCAAGCAGTAGAAGACAGACATCGCCAGCCCCTCCTTTGGTCATTCATTGATTTACGTCTCTATCGCTAATGTATAATATGGACCCTACAAGTACGTTAATAAATAGACGACCATGACTATTTCCCTAATATGTCAAAAGATACATGTTTCGTGCATCGAATTATTTTGTTTTGAATAAAGGCACCACTAATCCATGAATTTTAAGCAAAATATTCAATCAGGTCCATTAGTTTTCTTTTCCATTAGATCCTCTAGTCCTTTTGTTTGCGTAAGATGGAAATATGTTTAGAATTGCTGAACTGAACCGCCACTAGGGATCGACCAGACCAAAAGTGATGAAGTGGAAAAACATATAAATATAAGGAAAAAAGTCACGATCGAAATTAAGGAATCAGTAATGCCTTTACCCCTTTTCTTGAACAATAACAGGTGGAAATATACCTTGTTTGGTGGTGCAGAGAGACGGCTTTAAATTCTTGAACCAGCCAAGCTGAACACTCAACGAATCATTGGTCCACAACGCAATCTTCTGAGCAGAGAAGAAAGACGAGTTGATTGCCGAGGCACCAGCAACTGCGAAGTTCACTCCCTTACCGATACGGACATTTGGACCTTTGGCTACTGCCAGATATGGTGGAAGATATGGCAGTCCAAATGCTTCAGCTGCATTTTCATATTTAACGTTCATCATGATATTTATTATTATATCATTAGTAGCTTTCAAAATGAGATTTCATTCCAGAAAACCTAAAGTTGGAGGGTATTCATTGCCCGAATATCATATAGGAATTGTGTTAGATATAAAAAGTTGTCTAAAAAAAGCGTTTACATAATATCAGATGATCTTTGGACGTGTGGACATTCTTTAACGCACGCTGATCGGAACTTATGCTGTTCCTATTTTCACATAACCAGCTCTTGCCCCTATTTTAAAAGCTCTTGAAATAATGATTCAATATAGTTTGCCTCATGCGAAAATAACGAAACCATTTTCCTATGAGATAGCATTGTAGTGATGTGCCATTGGGTTATTACTCAAATCGTTTTTTTTCGTAAAACATTAATCTATTGAGAATGGATGACGATGCAGATATAGTATATGATTGAGAATGCATGACGATGCATTTATAGTATATGACTTTATATGAGTGATTGGAAAAGGTAGAGGGGATAAAAGAGATACAATGGAATACCTATGAAATCAACAATGAGGCGTCCGTCCGAGCATCGACCAGTCGCGTTTCGGAAGAAAGTCTCGCCATAAGGGAGGCTTCTGATGACTTGAAATGCGACTGTCTCAGTACGGGGGTAGTTTCCGGTGTCACTATGAGAGTCGCCCAAGCTGAAGATCGCATGGTAACGACTGTGCCTTGACAAAGCAGGCTTCAAAGAGAGGCAGCAGAGAAAGAAGACTAGTAGCTTCATGGCTTTCATGTCAAGCAATGCTGGAAAGTCTCACTGAAGGAAGAGTGTGCTTAGGGTTGAGCTTTAGCCCTTATGTTATCTCATAGATAGCAACCTTCCAATGGGAGTTTGGCCAGAAGAAGCTTTGATTGCTCACTTGCAGTTTCAACGAGGAATGGTACCCTCCCCCTTATCTAATCCTATCTTGAGTCACAAGGGTACAGCAAGTCTGCTTATTCGATCCAAGTCATTAGGACTTCGCCACTTCGGTGGCGAATTATGCACATATCGTATTTTTAAAGAAAGCGTGGATTGATTTGCCAGACTAACGTCTGGGGTGGGTACGGGCAAAACAGTAGAATCTGTCATGTTGCGGAAAAACAATTTCTCGAATAGTGACGTTACGGCTAACATAAACCGACAGGGCGCCCAAAACATAAACAAATAAGAATATGCAAGTAGGTATGAAAAGATGTTACATAAAATAAAATTTTATAAGGTACTTTACCATTGAGGATTCTGGTTGGTGTCCGGTTAATGAGATATGCTGCAGTGACGATGCATGCGCCCCACAAATTTCGACGGACAAATGGCTAGAAATTTAATGAGCGTGCAACATTGAGCAAATGGCCATGTTTTTGCTTGACAACCCCATTTTGTTGCATTGTGTCGGTGCATGAGTGCTAATGAATTTGAGCTAAAAATTTCTAGAATATGTTCATTGGAAATCCTAATATTTTTTACAAAAGTGCAATTAAATAATAAAGTTTGCAAAAAGTATAACAAAATCCTAAAACTTATCAAATTGGTTCAATTGATTCATTCTGTTAACTTCGTCCAATATGGCTGATAGAAAGTACTAACGTGACTTTTTTTAAAAATAATTTTCTCTTTTATGTGGCAATGGCGTGGTTAAATCAAGAAATATAAGATTGAAATGATGTCGCTTTGGTCTAAATCTGATTTTCAATACTAATTTTATTTAAATTAAATTTAAAAATAAGCTAATTTTTTAAAAAAATCAAACGAATAGGGGTGCACGCAAGGGTTGCTATCTTCCACTAGCGAGGGTTGTAGGCCCTTGCCAATGCAGCCCTCCTCCTTAGACTTCTCTTTTTTAAAAAAGGAAAAAGAAAAGAAGAAGCTTATTTTTAAATTAAATTTAAATTAGATTTATATAAGATAACAATTAAAAAAAAAAGTCATGTCAACATTCTCCATTAGCCAAATTGGATTGAGTTAACAGAAGGATTTAATTAAACCAATTTGATAAGTTTTGGGACATGATTGCACTTCTTATAAGTTTTACGACTCAATTGTAATTTCGCAACAAGTTGTAGGACTTTCAGTGCCCATAGCCCAAAATTCCTCAGTTTTAGAGTTTAGGAACTCATAACCATTTATCATATGTAGTTGTTTTATGACAACTTTGATATTGTTTTAACCATAGCAAAGAAGAGTCACTGACTAAGATTAAAAAATGTTCAGAGCATGCAACAGAAGCTCAGTACCTTCATATGGAGAGATTATCAAGAGGAAACCCAAATTCAAACATGTCAACATATCTAGTGAGACTCGCCTTCACTAAAAAACTTAAGTCAATAAGTTATGATTATGAATTAATTATGATATATTAACCACTACATTACACCAATTTTTTAATGTAGGATTTTTCTAACACAACCACATAGGTATTTCAATAATCTTCCTCTCATATGTGAGATCTATATTAGGTCTAGTCTCCTTTAATTCAAGCTCCTTCTACATTAACATATGTCAAATTGAACCTCAAGTCTCAACTTGATTCACCAATCCTCAATTCATCTTTGGTCTCTTTCTCTCGACTAAACCATGCAGGTTGCTATTGGGATCGTTGTCATGACCTTTCTTGAGATGAACTATCAAGAAAAAGCTAATGGATTACTTGATAGGCATGAACTACTCATTAAATAAATAGTATAGTTGCCTAGTGCGGACTCCTCTAAACTTATATCAATCGCAACATAGGTTTTTTATTAAATATTTTTAAGCGTGCCATTCAATTTATTAAGAGCTGCGAACTACTCATTAAAGAAATAGTACAGTTGCCTAGTGCGGACTCCTGCCAAACTTATATCAACCGCAACATAGGTTTATTAAATATTTTTAAGCGTGCAATTAATCAGTTCCGGGACGAACACATTTTACTTCTATGAACTGGAAATTCATGTATAAATGGGACTTGATTATGCTAAAAACCCTTTCCCTATCTTTTCTCCTTATTTCGAAAATGTTTGGCGAATTCTCTTTTTGAATTTTAATTCTAATTCACTAACGTGTGAAAGGTGTGCAAACATTTACGTAACACTCAACAATCAAAGTAATCAATAAATAACTACTGGAGATGAAAAAAACCTTGATACGCTAAAAAAAGACACTGCCTTCTCTTCTTGTGCAACAAGGATTTCACAAAATAATGTTGACTAAAATCCAGATATTGACATAATGTATGCATTACTTAGACATGATTTATAAATGTAATGATGCTATACTAATTAATTCTTTTTGGGTTTTTCTTGTTTAAAATAAACATGGCTTAATTTAAATGTTACGAATATATGAGTTCTAATTAACATGCAAACTGATAAATTAATACAAAATCCTAAATGACATGTATACTATGTTAATAAGTGCAACCTATATGCAATTCTAATGACATGGGATAGGAGATTAATCCTATTATTTAAACTATATGGGATTATTTATTTTTGTGTCTTCTTCTTTATAAATAAAGACTAGACTTTAAGACACCTAACATGACCTAAGGACCTTTACCAAATAAACGATGATCTAATGATGTGGTACCAACTCTATCATTTGTACTTTTTAAGAATATATAATGGATGAGACGCAATTATTAATTAAATCTATCTACGTGATGTGATTATTAATATATAGACTCCGAAGCATGCGACTCACTACACGATGTGCACTATATGATGTGCATGATATGGGTCTTAATGCAATCTATATGTCTTAAATGATATTTTACTATGATTTTATTTTTATTAATGATAAATATAAAATATTTTAGCTCTGTTTGAATTTTAAGATTAAGATGCATTATTCTATACATGAATTATGAATGTAGCAAATTTCTGAATATGCTAGTCTTTTATTTCTTCTCTCTTTATTTATTTATTTTATTTTCTTGTTCCGTTTTTAGTTTGCACATGGTCTTCTTCTTCCTCACTCTCTCCCGAACGACGCCCCTCTTTGCCGAACCTCACTTCAACGAAGCAGCGACCGAACCTCCACCACTTCCGTTCACAACGCCGCTAAGCCACCATAGGCCGTTTGGTCCGACCGACGCCAGTTGCGGCCAGTGGTTTCTAGTGTCGCCGGATCTACTCCGGCGAGGGGCACTCGCACAACGGCGGACTCGAACAACGCGAGATTCGCCACCCAAAATCAAAGGAAACGTCGACAGCAGTGTCAAGACGACAGCACTATAACAAGTCACGCGAGTAACGAAGACCAAGGCTTCGGTTTAAGGACTCGAGTTCGGTTTCCCAGTGAAGCATTTCATCGAACAGTTGGTGTACACTAGAGAAATGAGGGACTTCCCCCTCGTCCGCGACTTAAGCCTGGGCCGAGACTCTTAACAGGCGTACTAGAACATTCAACAAACATACCAAGATGCACAGAAACTTTAACGAGGCACCGGAGGGAGGCGGAGCCCACGTGAGCCGGTCGGCCACGAACTCCGGCCTTGCATGCCCCAAAACAGAGCACGTACAAACGTGGGGAGACCTACCTGGTTCGGGCACTGGACTGCGGCGGGCGACGACTAACAGGCTGGTCTCCGGCGAACGCGAATCCCTCCCTCCCTCCCTCTCTCTCTCTCTCTCATTCTCAGCCGCACCCCCCAAAAACGACCAACCTCCTCGTTGGCTGCTCTCCTCTCTCCCTTTCAAGCCGCGACGCTAGCTGCTACCAGACCGATCGTACCGTCATCGCCTCGTCCTTCTCTGCCCTTTTTGTCGTTCGGCAACTAGTCCAAGAGATGGGAAAGGAGGAGGAGAGAGAAGCTGGCTGGGAAAGAAAAGAGAAGGAGTTGGCTGGGCCGGCCCAGGTGGGTAAAAGGAAAGGGAAAAGAAGAAGGGGCCGGGCTTGGCTGTCTCCAGCCTGGTCCTGCTGCTTTTTAGTAGTATTATTATTATTTTTAACTCGTTTAATAATTTCTTTTTTCAATACAAATTTTTTTTTTTGTTAACAATTGATACTAGCAATGCAAATATTCCTAACCAATCATATGTGATGCAGTTTTAATGAAAATTAATTTTTTTAGGGGCTTAAAATTAATCCATAATTTTCTATGTAATTTATGAATGAGCAAATGGGTGTCCAAATTTATGTGCCAACGTAGGTTTTAAGTTTATTCAGCTCATTATCTTGAAAAGTCCTAAATCAGCCCATGAAACTGAGATTGGACATAGGTTACACTATAACTAGGATGTTATGCCTCATAATTTGGAGGTTATCAAATTCTCAAAAGCCACACAATTGGATATAGGGTCACATTGTCGACATAGATATCAGCCCATGAAACCAAGATTGGACCTAGGTTGCACTATGAATAGGACGTCATGCCTCATAATTCGGAGGTTAGCAAATTCTCAAAAGCCACACAATTGAATATACGGTCACATAGTTGAGAGAGAGAGAGAGAGAGAGAGAGAGAGAGAGAGAGAGAGAGGCTTTCATTCGTGCAATGTAAAAACTCATGGCGCAATACAGGAGAATCAGGAGACAAGGTTGACAAAAAAGGAAGCGTGGTGTTCTCTCTTCTTCATCACTGCAGATCCCTACAAGCAGCTCGTCCACCCGAGACCACCCGTCGTCCCGCCTCACGCCTGATAAAGCTCCACCCAAAAGAGATTGCAACGCTACCACGGATCACCTGTAAAGCCATTGCAGTCCAGCAGCTCCTCCAGTGGTGTGTTCCAGCAGACCATCCTGTAGCGGCTCCACGGCCTGAGTCATCCCAATGACTCAGCAATATGATGAACATCAAAGCAATCCGAACGAGCTTTTGCATCTCCGACAACAATTCCAACAAGTACAGCGAGACATCGGTGTGGCCAACGTGCCCAAGTGCCTGATTGCCATCCAGTGATTTCTCTACAATAAAACCAAGTTGTTTCTCTTCCTGTTATACTTGTCCGCTCTATATTTCTGGTATTTACTTAGTTTTGTTCTTATGTTGGGGTCGCAGTCAATTTGAGGCAAATTGAGCAGGACACACACTCGAGCCTTTCCATGCAGAAACTCATGCACATATTCTCCTCTTTCACATACACGATACACAAGGAGATAGCGAGGGAAGCGGTGAGATTTGTCTTGATGTGACCAAATTATTTGTGGAAAGAAAACGGAAGGTGAGGCTGGACATAAGGCATAGTGCATCACGGAGAAGAGCACGAGAAAAACGCCCGAAGAGAAACCAACTTGTTTTTATAGCAAAGCCAGCCACCTCTCAACGGGGTCAAATCGGACCCTCCGGCAAGTTTCCAGTCGATCTCGCCCCGCGTTGCATCTATAATCGTCACCGTGCTGTCCGAAAGTAAAGCCCAATAGCCACGACCCGTGACTTGCTACTTCTATCGAATCATTTGAGCCGAGCCTTGCACCACCGTGAACCCATGCTTTATTGAGAGTCCTTGCCACGGAGCCCGTGATCGAGCTGCTGCCGCACACTCTACCTCTCACCATCGGCAACAAGCCCCGTCAAGCACCTGCTGATTCCTGCACCACTATTGAGCTCGTCCCTAGATCGAGCCGGCTGAATGAGTTTTTTGTTTTGTAGGTCATTAGTCAGCCCCTTATTGTGCCAAATTCGCTGACCCTTTGGCCACAAGCCGCCGCCCGTCATGATCCCGATCTGATTGCGTTTGATTCAAATTCAAAAGTAAATTTTCAATTTGGTAAGATTCTTATTTTTATCTGTTTTGAAATATTTACTTGTATGTTTTGCTTAATTGATATATTTTGTTAAATAAGTTAAATAAGTATATCCACGAGATTTCAAGAAATTACTTCAAGTTTGGAAATTTTTCACTAACTACGCTAGGATGGCTGTCCTATCTCTAATTACAAGATACAATGTCCGGTGATGTGAAAATCTTCCATCATATCCATAGCCATTTGACTATGATCGTTGATTTATCCATTTTTCAAATTTAAAGGATAACCTCCATCGATATTCATAACCACTTGGATATGATTATTGGTTTATTCTGTTACCAAATTTAAGGATAGATAATATGGGTTTGTGGATTGCATTATCTAATCAAATACTTATCCACTGTTTGATTGGTTTTCTTAAGAATGAAAACCCAAAAAAGTATTTGAATTGGATTTGATATTTGCTACAATATTGCTTATTTTAGACTAGCTTGCATGTTTAAATATGGCCATTCCTTTATTCCGGTAGCATGGAAAATCTTTCATCATATCCATAACCATTTGGATATGATCGTCAATTTACCTGTTTTCCAAATTTAAAAGACAACCTTCCATCAATATTCATAACCACTTGAATATGATCGTTAGTTTATTTCGCTACCAAATTTAAGGATAGATAATATAGGTTATCCATTGTTTGATTGCTTTTCTTAGAATGAAAATCCAAAAAACATATTCGAATTGAATTTGATTCTTGCTAGAATTACTGCTTATTTTAGACTAGATTGCATGTTTAATTATTCCGAATTTTAATTAAATAAAAACAGAAAAAATGTTTAATTACGAATATCATGCATGTGTCACATAGGATTAATTTGCATACCGCACCTCATTTAGTAAATTGCATATTTAGGATCACTTAAATTAAAATGTATGACATGTTAAAATAGTTGTATTTAGTATTTGTCCATCATTAGATTATGTCATCTAATTGATGTTGCATGACATATAGTTTGCAGATTAGGTTTATTTAATTGTACATTACATGCTAAGTAACACCGACATGCGACACGACACAACACAGCACATCGACTAGTCATTTTTAAAAATAAAAAATTCTGATATGTTGAGATACGTTGTATATTAAATAAATATTTTTATTTTTAATTACTTTAATTCAAATTTAGTATTTTTATTTTTCAAAATTATTTTTTAATCTCATTTTTTTTTCTAATTAAAAATAAATCTTCTTTCCCTCGTTCATCTCCCCTCAAATTTATTTTCCTTTCCCACCCCACCATCGTCCATCCCCCCCTCTTCCACCACTTTATTTTTCTTTCCTTCCCCACCATTGAAAATTTCCCTCCCCACCGTCGTCCATTTCCCCCCACTTTATTTTTCTTTCCCTCCCCACCACTGATAGTGATGGACAAGCTGTCCTGTCATTTCCCCTCCCCCAAAATACTTGATGGCCATCATAGCCCCCTTTTTATTTACTTTTGAGTTTCCTATCAAAAACTCTAGCTTTACCTCCTCCTCCTCGCCACTCACCGCACGACCGCCTTCCTCTCCTCTTCCTCTCGCCTTCGGCCCTTTCTTCCTCGTAGCTGCAGCCTCGTCGGATCGATCGCAGCATCACAGTGACAGCCCTTGCCTCAATCTATGCTTTATTCTAGCCGTCTCTCGCCATCACGAGCTCGCTGTTGCTTGTGGCCTCGTCTCTGCTCCCTCACCGTCACTTCCTCCCTCCATCGTCTGCCAAACACGTGTGTCCAAACATGTTGGGCAAACATTGACCACGTGTCGGAAAATCCAACATACGTTGACCGCATGTCTGACCGTGTCCGAGTGTGTCGACATGTTCGACACGTGTCAGACACGACACGGAAGCACGGACAGCATGTTCATGCTTCATAGATTGCATGTCATTTAGTATAGACACATTTTGTACATCATTGCATTTGCATTGCACTTAGTTTTATGGACTCATTAAATAAGTGAAAATCCCAAAAATTAAGTGACCATTTGTTCATTAGAAATCGTATATAGGATTGATAATATGATTTATGAGTTAACATTGCAGATACTTTTGTTACTATGAGGTAAATTCTGCTATATTAACCACTTTATTGGATGTTAAATTGGTAGTTTGTGTTGTAATTATGGTTATAATTATGATTAATGGATCAACGGAAGCCAATAAATTAAGATACGTTTTTTCTATTCACGTATCTCTTTTTGGATTCATGAATTTCCTATAGTTTTATGTTCACGTATCTATTGAATTCATAAATTTCCTAGATTCATGAATCTTTTAGTTCATGTATTTATTGAGTTCATGAATTTCTTGAATTCATGTATCTTTGGATACATGAATCTCTTGGATTCACGTATCTCTTTATTCATAAATCTCGTGGATACACGCGTCTATTTAATTCACGTATCTTTGTAGTACATGAACTAAAAAGTTCTATATATAGATAGGAACATAGAGCTTCATGGGGGTTTTTTGGTTTTTGATTTTTGGTTTTTCTAACTCGATTCCAAAAGAGCTTTAATATACATTTCAACTCTTCTATTTTTTTGAGTGTGCTGGTTCAATTGAACGGTTCGACTGAGTCCTGTTTGCATAGTGCAAATCCAAACAGATTCGAGGTGTTGTATCTTGGGAGGCATAGTTCGTGAATCTGCGGAGCACCATTGGCAGGAACTAATCGCCTTTAGGAGATTCGGTTATCCGTACCTCACCTCTAATTTTATGTTATATCTTATTTTCTTCTTCTCCAAGAGTTGTAAATTTACATAAAAAGAAGAATATTATATAGCTGTTATCGTCTTCTCTACTTTCATGTTCTGATTTCAACAAATAGTGTGCTTTCTCTGGATATAATTTCCAACAGTTTGCACACCCACATAATTATTCACATGTAAAGGAGTAACAAAATTGATCTAAGTTGCCCTGCCAAACATTTTTTCAATAAAAACAACGATATCAAAAGGGCATTAGATAAATCTAAAGTGTGTTTGGTAATGTTTTTGTTCTGGGAAACATTTTTTTATCAGCATGGTTTTTTTTTTATTCTGTTCTCGGTAACAATTTCTGAGCAAAAGAATGTGTTTGGTAACTCCATAAAACTTTTATTTTCGAGATAGAAATGTGTTTAGTAGGATTCTTAATTTTTTTTATTTCTTTTAATTTTTTAGTACTTTTACTATATTTTCTTATTTTCTCTTTTCTCTTTGGCTAGTTGTTGACCATGTTGGTGGCCAGTGATCGGCTGGGTGAGGTCCGGTGAGCCTCAGCCTTGGCTAGGCGGCGCGAGGTCGGTCTCGCATTGGCTAGGGAGGCCGAGCCTCGCCATGGCTGTGCGAGGCTCGACATTGCCATGGCTGTGCGAGGCTCAAACTCGCCTTTGCCGGGCAAGGTCAACCTCACCTAGATCTGAGGAGGCTGAGCTTGCCTAGCCCCCGATGAGGTTTGGCCTTACTGGGCCACTGCCAGGTGACTCCGCCGACGTGTAGGTGGCTCGGCCTAGCTAGTTGAGGTCGACCTCACCCGGCCAAGGCGAGGCCGAGCCTCGCCGGGGGCCAGCGACGCTCTGGCGAGGTCGCTTGCCCTCATCTAGCCGATCACTGGTGCTGGCCATGGCCAAGGCTAGCAATCGGCCAAAAGGAAGAAGCGAGAGAGAAAGAGAAGAAGAAATAAATTCTTTGTTTTTGCTTGTTTGATTCTTAGGAATTGTTCCTAGAAACAAGAAGATACTTTTTTCTAATTCTTGTTTTTGTTCTGAATTTATTCTCGGAAACAAAAAAATAAAGTTTTTGTTCAGGAACAAAAATTTTACTAAACAGATTCTTTTTTCATTTCCTATAACAAAAAACAAAAAAAAAATAGTTGTTTCGGGGAACATCATTTTTTTTTCACCAAACATGGCCTAATTTAATATTGAATTTGTCAAATTAAAACAATGAATGATATTAACAAATGTTGGATTAATGTTTTTATTGTAAATTAATTCTAGCTCCTTTTATAATTATTGATTTATTTGTGCATTATATATAAAAATATATTTAATATATAATGTGTTGGAACGTGTTGAAATTCTCTACTTTTTGAAAATGACATGTTGGGATGTCGTATTGCATGTCGCGTATCTGTGTCGATGCTACATAACTCTTATGGGTGGGTAAGATATTTTTCTTGAGGAAATGAATGGGATCGAGAACGATCATCCCAGAGTCACTAACATTGGAAAGGATTTCTATTTCTTTAAAATGGTAGCATTAAGCCTTTAGAATCCCGCATCTTTATGCGTCAAACCTCACTTTTTATGTGCATGTCTAAGTGATTGCCATCGGTTCTTTGATTAAATAAGTTTTCTATCCCTACACTTTGTCATTCACTTATTTTTCCATATGTTTCTGTTAGTTCATGATTAGTTTATTTGAGTCATAGATTTGATATCATGGTCATTTCAATTTGGAAGTAATATTCATTAAGTCTTTTGAAAAAAAAAAATCTTTTTCTGGAAAATTTTCTTGCTTATATTCTCCTAGGCGTGTCATAAGTCAATATTTTTCCCAAAAAATTTATCCTCGTTTTCATAAAAGAAATAAAAAAATAAATTGGCGTGAAAAAAGGAGGTTTTAATTTTTTTCACAATCCCATACGTGAGAACTTTTGTTGCTTTCTAGAACTCGCTAGAATTTGCTGTGTTCTAGGAGTTCCTTTCAATCATAGGAATTAGTTGTCGCATTTTTCATTCCAATGAATATATTGGGGAAGAGCAAGTGATCGATTATCGCAAATCCACGTACTGAAAGAGTCCTGGAAATGTCTCAACTTGGCATAATCATGAAGTTTACCTATACTGTGTAACATGAACACAAGGGACTAATAGAGGCATTAAGCTCACTTACAAACAAAACCATAGATGCTTATAAAGATGAATATATTGTCCCAGCTTCATCGTGGTGTCCATTGGATAAGGGCATGGTTCAACAAGGGGATGGCTCTTGAAAGTTAATGGAGAGTGCAGACGATGACTCTGATAGTTGAACATTGTCTATCCTATATCTGGAAAAACCATGTGCATAAATATAATTGAAGAATTATTGCAAAATATGTGTGGCCAAACAAAAACAGTCTATTTCATTGATGAATACATGTGATAAAGGGGTCCCGGCAAGGCAGTCTGGAATTCACTTTCTCAATCTATGATTCAATCAATACACAGTGTTTTCCTTTTAAAAGTGACTGTATATGACACTTTGCATATCGTGAACTATTAAGAGAAATTAATTCTTGACGCAAGATAATTGCATTGGGTCCTTACTTTTTCATTCGATGAGGACTTCATCGCATTGTCTATGAAGCTTTTGGATCGGATGATTCAATTAACCAACTATATATATATATATATATATATATATATATATATATATATATATATATATATATATATATATATATATATATATATATATATATATATATCTTCCTGTATTATTTTCAGTTGTGAAAGTAGGTGTCATAACTTCTGTAAAGTGTGTGGTGAACATTTAGAAAATGCAGCACCTCAAGAGCAATGTCGTCATATGGCAGTTTTCAAGAAGTTACGTCACAAACACACAAGTTACAATATTTCACAGCAGAACTATAATACAACCATATATTATTCTGCCATAGTTGTACCAAGTGGGCTCTAAGATTGATAGTGTTATACAATCAATTCAACATAAGCTAAGTTATTTCTTGTGATTGAGGAAATTTGACATAGAAATATGGTTTTTTTTATCCTTATATATGGATATTCTTGCTTGGATCCGGATCTAGGATCTGGTGCAATCAAAACAACTGAATCTTGTGGATTTACATGGGACTCTTGGAATCAACAACTGAGATTAATCCATTTCAAGATGCAATGGGTTGAAGCAGGTACTTGCCCTTACATGGAGACCAGTATGACGACACTATTCTTTTTGAAGCAAAATATCATAAATTCAAATGAAGCAAACAACATATTAACGTGTCGTCATAACTAAGTACAAAAGTATGGTAACATGTCAAAAAATGAGTTTGCAAAGTTACGACATATTGCCCTAATCAAGTGCACTTAATTACTCCTTTAAGGGGTTGGCGCATGGGGATCAAAAACGGGTCATCATTGTGTTTTGTTGCTATTAAGTTTGCCTGCTCGTCGATAGTCGTAGATGCTCAAAGCCTACTTGTTTTGGCATGATTTTTATAGTAAACGAATAATCGTTGTCCGAGTTTATGACAGATGAAGATATTTAGGAGAAATTTTGGTATTCTAAGTTCAAAAAAAAAAAAAAAAAACACTTTTGATGAGAAAACTCAGCGCAATTACCTTTTACTATGTCCAATATGACAAATACGAGAAAAAATCAAACATAATTAACTTGATAGGGTGTAAATTTGGAAGATGAATTTATAAACGATACATACGTCAAATATATTTATTTATGTAACATATCAAACTTCATTACTTCAGAAAAGTGCAATTGACCTTGATATATGTAACTATCTGAATGCATTTATAAGTTATTTCAATAATTAAATTAAGATAGGAGCGGTGGAGATGTGAAGCCACCGTAAATCAACCGTTTGGCAATGTGATGATAAGTAGACTCGGTATAGTAAATCCCATCCCAATTCACGACAGAGGATGGATCTTTGGAAGTAGTTGAGCCAGTCTGTCCACATATTACTGACGGATTAAAGTTGTATGGACCCCCTCCTCCACAACAAGCCCTTAACGTCCCTCCATAAAAGGCTGCGTGAATGGACTTAGCCATGTCAAGACTTTTGAGCAATTTATGCAACTATATATTTTTTCATCTCAATGACATCAACCAAAATGTCCATATGTGATGTATGTGGTTTGGTATATTTCCTGAAAGGGATATCTTTAGTAGAAGTCCTAAAACTTGTGCGAGAAAGTGCAATTGAGTCCTAAAACTTACAAATAGTTCAATCAAGTCCTAAAACTTGTCCAGAAAGTGCAATCAAGTCCTAAAACTTACAAAGAGTTCAATCAAGTCCTAAAACTTGTCAAGTTTGTTCAATTAAGTCCTAAAGTTAACACCGTTAAGAAAGTTAACGGAAATTGCTGACGTGGCGCGACGTCATTTTTTAAATGATTTTTGTTTATTTTTCAAATGCCTTTTTAAAATTATTTTTTATTCAAAATCTTAAAAAATTAGATTAAAAACTAAAAAGGAAAATCTAAATTTATTTAAAAAAAGAAAAATCTAAATTTATTTAAAAAAATTGTTAAAAAAAAGGGTGGTGGACTTCCATTTGCCGTCGATCGCCGAAGGGGCCGGCGACGGTTTGAAAAATAAACAAAAATCATTTAAAATATGACGTCGGCGCCACGTCAGCAATTTCCGTTAACTTTCTTAACGGTGTTAACTTTAGGACTTAATTGAACAAACTTGACAAGTTTTAGGACTTGATTGAACTCTTTGTAAGTTTTAGGACTCAATTGCACTTTCTGCACAAGTTTTAGGACTTGATTGAACTCTTTGTAAGTTTTAGTACTCAATCGCACTTTCTGTACAAGTTTTAGGACTTCTGCTGAACATATCCCTTCCTGAAATCAAAGAAATACTAGGATTTTATTTCTAGAAAGAGTACGGGACTTTCAAATAGATATGTCTTCTTTTAGTTTTTGGCTTTTAGTTTAGGAGCCAAAAGATCCAATCTTGTAGATGAGCTCCCATGACACTCAATATAGCTTATAAAGAATGTTCTAATTATGAAAATTACAGCATTCTTTCATTTGTTACTTATTAGGTGTCTTGAATACTACCACGGGTGCGTTTGGTTCAACATTTTAAAAGCCTATTGGGAAAATGCAAAATAGTTTAGCCTAAAGAACTTTAGGCAAATACAAATACTGTTTGATAAACTATGCTTTGAAAATCAACTTTGAGTGAAATGCCATTTAGTAGAAAACACAATTGAAAAGTCCTTTGGGTGATTAATATTAGTTTTTTTTAAATTTTTAATTGTTTAAAATTGAAGATGATAATGCTAAAAAAATCACACACATATATAGACCAAATCCTTTGCCGGTCTGGTGAAGGGCTATGGCCACCAGCGAGCTAGATCTAGCACCAATGGCCGTTGGTTGCGATCGCGTGAGCTCGAGCGACCCTCGACAAGAGTAGCTCGACCCAAGTGACGTGTGACCTAGGTGACCACCACCTAGGTCTCACAAAGGTCATGTGACTAACAGCCGTCATTGTGTGACCCTCATGAGACCTAGGCAAGGGCCACCTAATGCTGCGAGACCTAGGTGGCAGTTGTTTGAGTCGCTTGAGACCTAGGTGCCAAATTTGGCTCATTGGTGGCCGTAGGCGGTTTCGCAAAGGTTTGGTCCTTTTTAATTTTAAAAAATAATAATAAAGAGGGACAAAATCAGAAATTTGAAGAATTGATGAGGGTAGTTTTGGAATAAAAAGATGAGTTTTAGCAATTGACCAAATGCTGAAAACTTAATGCTGGTCTCTACTAACATTGAGCTTTTAGCTTTCCCAATGCTAACTTTCACTTGAAAATTTATTCAAAATGATTGTCAAATGGTTCAACATTTCCTTAATAGGCTTGGGAGGTCAAAAACCCTTTGAGAATGCTAAAGCAAATGCACTCTAACAACGTTAGTATAAAAAATGGCGCCAAAAGGCAAGTAATTAGGTAAGCTGCCACCCATTTCTTAGCATAAATACATCGTCATCCTGGTGCTTTATTAACCTGTATTGACAAATGCCTATACGTGAAGAGATCTACCATCTAACTCTAAATTAGTGAGATTAATCAAGTATATGAAACTTCTCAAGACAACGAATTGAATGGAAAAGTTCAACCAGTTTTTTAGCATCATAATTAGAAAGTAATAGTAATTGCTATTCATCAAATTGCCTTGTCAAAATAATTACTGATATCATGTCAAATTACTATAACCACATTTAAGATGTGTTTATTTCAAGGAAAACTTCATATTAATGGAAAATACCTTCCCGCAGATTATTTTCCAAGAAAATGTTTTCCCATTTTCCGGATAGGAATTTTATTTCCTAACTTTAAATATGCCTATTTTATTTTACCATACATGGCCTTTTGTTGAGTACAAATTAAACACATGAAAGTCAAGAAAACTAATTCGTAAAAAATCTTTCATTAAAACAAGCACAGCCTTAATTTAATAGACAATTGCATGTCCCTAGTGTGATCTATGGAGAAAAACAACCAAAAAAGGAAAAACTTTACCTTTGATTTGACGGAAATAAATTGCAACGGGAAATGAGGATCATTGCATCATACTTGCGGAGATTTCAATATGTCACTATTATCAATATTAATTTTTTAAGATAATGATACAAATGATCCCTAAACTTTGGCCTAGTATATAATGTGGTATCTGAATGTCAAATTGGTTCAATATAGTCCCTGAAATCTTAGCCCAATGTACAATATCATCCTTAAAATTTTAATTTATTCAATGTGGTCCATAAACTTTTAGTATATGTTCAATTTAGTCCCTAAACTGTGTGAAAATATTCAATGCTATCATTTTATTAATTCAAGCTTAGGAAAAAATTGATTATCTTCATACAATTCAAGGACTAAAATGAACATGTACCAAAATTCTATAGAGCACATTGAACGAATAAAAAATTTAGGGATAACATTACACATTGTATTAAAGTTTAGGAACAACAATAAACAAATTTTAGAATTTAGGAATCATATTGCACACTAGGCCAAAGTTCATAAATTATTTGTGTTATTTACCCATTTTTTCCGTCTGTAGTCCCTTTTTGTAAAGATGGATTCCAATTGTTGTACTTTATTATTCATCTCTTTTCGACAAAACAAAACCCAAAAACAACATTTTTTTTTTTTTTTTGGTAAAGGTAAGACCAAAAACAACATTTAACCTCAACTTTCTCCAAAATTTCCGTGAAAAGTCCACATTTGCTCTAAGATAAAGTAAAAACATATATTAGTAAACTATGGGCAAATTTGTTAGTTTAATTGGTCGAAAACATAACGCTGAAATCTCTTGGATTGCAAATTTAATTCTTTCTTCTTTTGGAATATTCTAAATCGATTTTCCAAAAAAACAAAACACTAAAATCTCACCTTTCTTTATTTATGAAAATATTTCTTATTTTTAGCGCACATGTAAGTGCATGCCATTTGTGTTTGTCAAAGTACAAGGCAAGAGTAACTTTTTCTAGTTACTTACGTTGCTAAATCATACTTAATTTTTTTTAATTGTTTATTAGGCTCCAATGGGGTGGGCACAAGTTGGGCGGGCCGAGCCTCAAGTCGTTTTAGGCCTGCCCCACTAGAACGGGCATGGAATTTTCAGGCCCGATCTTCTGGCATGGTCCAATCACAGAAGAAAGGCATAGATCGACCTAAATCGGATCGGCCCGAGCCGCATTTTTTTTTTTTTTCTAAATTAAGATTGCTTAGTTATTATATTTTCAGCCTAAAAAATATTCTTGTATATGTTTTCGATCACTTTTTTTTTCGAATTCAACCCATAATGACACGCACACTTTAATTATGTTTTTTAAATTTATTTATGACTTTCTTAATTTTTTTGGGCATAAAAATGTATACTCTAAAACTTTTATATTTTTAATATACATTGTATTCTCTATCAAAAATTAGTTAGGCTAGTCTGTGCAATTCAGGCCAAAGCATCTCTAACCCAAAGGCCTAGATCGGCTAGAATGAAAAATTATAATATGACATATCCAAAATTTTGGCCTGAAAAATCGGGCCAATCCGGTTCGGTTAGGGCTTTTGGATGCCTAGGACCCCTAAGTACCATGATAAAGATCTTTAATATAGGGCATTGTCCAATATATATCGAGTCAATTCACTTGGAGACACATGCCATCACCAAATTATGTTTTAAGATTTGGCTTCATTATATTAGTCAATCCACTAGTCCACCCTTAATTCTTCTTTGTGATTAAGCACAATCTGGGGTGTAGATGTAAAGTGAGAAAACCGTGGGGGAAAAATGTTGGCTTTTCATTTGATGTAATAATAACTTATACGAATTGTGATAAATGTGAAATGTGGAAAATAAAAGTTATAAATCTAGGAGTTATCACATGAATATTTGTTCAAGCAAAAAATATGCATTGATAATGAATTTGAGGGGAAAAAGATGGGTGAAATGAAGGCTCACCATATTGTTTTGAAGGGCGAAACATAGACATGGCAGCACCATAATAGTCAGTGTACATGATTCTTGCATGTGGGTATTGTTCTCTCAAAATTTGCAATTCTTGCTTGAGGTAGTTATTGTGATACTTGGCAAAAGCATTATAAGCTGTGAGACACCCGGTCCTCGGGTCATATAACGATATATTATTGCTTGGAAACAGAGTCAGAGTCAAGGAGTCGCAGCCTCTTGGAAGCTGTCCTGGCACCACCAGATCCACTACCCCTTCTTCTATCAATATCTGTTATGGTTACGATGATTCAAGAAAAATGATAAAGAGAAAAGGGAAGAAACTTGATAAATGTGAGAACTGAAAAAAAAAGAAAAAGAAAACAATCTTGAGGCAAATCACGTGGATCATTTTGTATGTATATGTAAATCACTTTTGGGAACTACTTCATGCACCATGGAGATCATAAGACTTTTCTAACAATATTTTTTTACACAATCTATGTATATTAAAAAGTGGACCTTCTCTTCGTAGGCACGAAAGCTCCAATTTATTATGTTAACCATTTAAGTTATTGGCAATGTTTCCTTGTGACATTTCAACTTCGTCTTTGGTTATTAGTTTTAGGGCCTACATGTTGTATGCCAATTGATATAAGAAGTTTCTCCAAACAATGTACTGAGAAAGGTATTTCTTTATTATCTGATTCAACGTGCTCATCTTAAAAGTCAGGCACATGCCTAAGAAAAAATGTTGCATCAATATGTGTTTAATTTCATTACGTGAATTTAACATTAAGGTCCTGCTGAAGTAAGTTTGTGTAACATACACGGACGGCACGGCTGATTGATCCAACGATTTGTGGTACCAAAGGACGTATCCGTTCGATGCTTCGGCCATTAACAAAGAGAAAGGTGTAGTCATTGCCAGCTATCTCCCCCAACCAGAAACAGAGACTTGCTAAAGTAATCATCACATTCTGCACCCAAAATAAAAAATAAAAAAGTAATAAGACATTTTTCATATCGAAATTCTGCACCCAAAAAATAAAAATTATACCACAGCTCAACGAGGTCAGGGAAGGAATTTTTTTCATCTCCAAGTTGATAAAATATAGCACAAATTTCATGAAAGTAATACTAAGGGGGTGTTTGGTTGGGCATTCCCAAAGCCTCTTGGACCCCCAAAGCTCCTTGGGGGAAAATTTTAGTGTTTGGCAAATTTTTTGGAAGCTCCTTTGCCCAAATATGAGCATTCGGAATGCTCAATGCGCAATGCTGGGGAGGGGCAGCATTGGGCATTCGACATTTGGGAAATGCCACGCTTACTGTTCATTATTTTTCTTTCCCGTCGTCTTCTTCTTCTTCTTTCCGGCCACCGAGCTTCTTCGGCAGCCACCGCCGCTGCCGCCTGAGGGTCGCGCGTCGCCGGTGACCACCGTCTAGGGGTGCCGCGACGCGTGACCCAGGCGGCGCGGACCTCAGGCCGCTAGATCTGGCCATCCGGAGGCTAAATCTGGCCGTCCGGTGGCCAGATCTGTACTCTACGACCTCAGGCACCTGAGGTTGAGCCTCGAGGTGGCGACGACGTCGCCTGAGGTCGCACCACGCGCCGCCTGGGTTCGTGCGACCTCAGGCCTTCAGATCTGGCGGTCCAGAGGCCAGATCTGGCCGCTAGACAGCCAGATCTGGCCTCTGCGCCTCTAGGCACTTCAGGTCGCGACCTCAAGCGGCCGGACGGCCAGATCTGGCCGTTCGGCATCGCCGGCCACCGAATTTGATTTTGAAATTTTTTTAAAAAGAAAATTAAAAGCAAAAGCCCATTTGGAATAAATTTTGCCAAACGGTATTTTCGCACAAGTAACTTTTCAATGCGTAATTTGCCAAACGGCTGAGCATTCCCGAAAACCCTTTTATCCTAAAGATATTTGCATTTGGCTAAAGATATTCCCCAAAAGCCGAACCAAACGGGCCCTAAGTACCGAGTAGCAGAAGGAGGTGACAGACATCTCCGGTCCCTTCTTCAGTCCATCATTGAATTACATCTCTACCACTAACATAAAAAAATGAACCTACAAATACGTTAATCGATAGACGAGTGTGTACACATCTCAGTTTTCACGGCTATTTCCCTGACGTGTCAAAAGATACATGCATCGGTTCATCTGGGTCATGTAATTGCTTTTTATCCAAATGTGTGCAGAATTTGACGGCCACTCAGCATTGACCGGACAGAAAGTGATGACTGAAATAAAATAATGAAAAACATGAGAAAAATGAAAACCGATGATACAAAATCAAGGAATCAATAATGCCTTTACCCACTTTTTTTGATAATAAAAGGTAGAGATTTACCTTGTTTGGTGGTGCAGAGAGACGACTTCAAATTCTTGAACCAGCCAAGCTGAACACTCAATGAGTCATTTGTCCACAACACAATTTTTTAAGCAGAGAAGAAAGACGAGTCGAATGTTGTGGCACCAACAACTGTGAAGTTCACTCCCTCACGGATGTGGACATGGGGACCTTTGGCTACTACCAGATAAGGTGGGTGATACGGCAGTCCAAATGTTTCAGCTGTATTCTCATTTTTTTACGTTCATCGGGAGTTTAAAAATACTTTATTATACCACCGGTCGTTGCAGCGTGGATGGTAGATCATTTGTCCTCAATGGCAAGGCCAAGGTTTGAAGCCCCTGCGAAGTAGGTAGGCTGAAGCGTTGTGTGGTGACTTAAGCGTGGTGTCGGGGTGTTGATTTCCCCGCTAGTGACACTTGGGGGTTTAAGTGGCGGCTGTCGGCCAAAGCGGTTTCTCCAGCAACCAAAAAAAAAATTATTATTAGCATTAAAAAAATATATCCTATTAGAGAAGAAATTAAAGAGAGAGCATGAAATGCCTATGAAATCAACAACGAGGTGTCCGTCCGAGCATCAACCAGTTGCGTGGTGGAAGAAAGTCTCTCCATAAGGGAGCTTTTTGATGACAGGAAATTTGGGTGCCCCGGAAAGGAGGTAGTTTCCAATGTCACTCAGAGTCGCCGAAGTTGAAGATTGCTTCGTAGCACCTGGGGGTTGACAAAACAGACTCCAAAGAGAGATAGCAAAGCAAGAAGAAGACTAGTATCTTCATGGCTTTCATGTCAAACAATACTTGAAAATTTCGATGAAGGAAGGGTATGCTTGGGGTTGAGCGTCAGCCCTTGCGTTATATCATAGAGCAACCTCGCCTTCCCAAAATAGGCACTGAAGTTTGGGCAGACGAATAGTTAATTGCTGACTTGCACTCTCAAAAGGGAAAGGTACCCTTTTTTTATAAAATGGGCAAAGCCCTTCGAATGCGTCAAACGGGTAAAGAAACTCAGCTTATTCGAGAAGCCAAGTCATAAGGACTAATCGCAACTTAGATGCATTGAATCTTGCATAATAATTTAATCTGACGAAGTGAGATTAATGACGTGGCAAGATATGAATGACATGGCAAGATATGAATGACGTGGCACATGGTAATGACAAGGTGATTGATGCAAGCATGACATGCACATGACCTTTTTGTATTTTTCTTTATTGAATTCAGAATTAATTAAATAACCTAATTTAGACATGCAAGCTATCCTAGAAAAGAAAATCCACTTTATTCCGAGAAGATATTTTTGGTATTTTATTAAATTCGGAATTAGAAATTACTCTAAATATGCAACACTATCTAAAAAAGTCCATTTCGATTTATTTTCTAATTTTTTTTTGGATTTTTCTTTAAAAAAGCAAAACCAATTCAAATCAAACAAAAATAGAAAGAAATCAAATACGGCATCAAATCACATGAGATATTATCAATATCCATATAATTTCGGAAATAAATTGACGAATCATGTCTCGGGCATGAGATCACATTGGTCAATTTTTCGTGTAAATGCATATCATATTTCAAGTATGGGATCAAATTAATGATTTTCTGTACAATTGCAAATCGTATCTCAGACATGAGTTCAGATTCTTCATTACACGTTGTGAAGTTAGGAAAATTTCCTTATTCACAGAAATTCATAAGATTTCTTTTGAATATGAAAATATCGACCAAATATTCAAATAAAACTGCTATTTTACAAACTAGGCATCAAGATGTATGAAAATCAAATTAGTCAAGCTTCTTAACTAATTCATGATATGCTCGGATAGCGCTTCTAAATCTGGACTCGTCCGGATGGTGGGATCGGCAATGGCTCACGGTGATCGGCAATGCAACGGTTCGGTGGTTGGGATCGGCCTAAACAACGTGAGAAATTGGCATTCTCAACGTGAGGAGCTCCTAAACGGGGAAGGCAATCACGAGCTTTGAGAGTTCTTCGGACAAGGATGAACGACTTGCTGGAGCAGGCTGAGTGCGTTCGGCACAATTAAAGCTTGCCGAGATGCTGTGATAATTACGGAACTCGTTCGAGTGGCTGCTAGGTATCAAGCCTGGATCGGCAACCGGCTGGAATTTCACCGAGAAGCCTGCAGAGGACAAACAAATCAATGGGTCTTGCCGGCGGTGTTCGAGGGACCTGCATGTAAGAGTTTTCCTAATGTGGACTAAATTAATTGATATTGTAATTTACTGTTTTTACGGTTATCGTAAAACAGGGTTGGTCTAAAGAGAGATAGAAGGTTTCTTAATTAGTCTAATATGGGCTGGCTAGTGTGGGCCGAGTTGAGCCTGGCTCGTAATGAGGGGGACTGGCTGGAAACTCTATAAATAGTGCTCAAGTCTCTCCTCTAACCCTAATTCTCACATGTATCCTCACCTAAGGGGCGTTTACCTAACGCTAAACGTGAGGGGGGCCGCCTCATTGAGCCAGTGATACGGAGGGCAATAGAGGAGAAGGACTTGATGCGTGGATCCCCTTGATATATGTGGGTAATCCTTTTTATACTTCCGCTTTATATTCGATGGATCCAGGTGCGTTAATCTTTCTACTCAATTGTACATGTTCTTGTTCTGGTTATGGAGATCTCGGGGTTGCGCAATTTGCGTCTATCACTGCAAGGAAAAATAACCAAGCTCGGTGTTGTCTATTCTTCTTCTAAAGGGTCCACACGTGGCTAGACGTTCCCCAACTCTTTACAATCTCCTTGCCAAAAAAATATTCTTTTGCATGCATCAAGTAAGATCACAAAACCCAAAACATTATTGTCAAGTTTGGACAAAATCCAAAAGAAAACAAATCCACCATTTGGACTTATGACTGAGTAAACATCAGCCTCTTCTTCTAGCTCACGGAAAAGTTGGTTTTTGGAAGATAGGGCACGCGAAGTAGTTCGAGCACGACAAGGACGACAACCAGTGATCTTTTGCTGCTGTGATTCGTCGTCCGTGACTGGGTTCAACAGGGCCGATGCCGAAGCTGCTTGGCTCGTCAGAAACCAGAAACCTTTATGGGGAGTGCAAACCGCCACAACAGCAGCGACGGAAGGAGATTGGCCCAGTGAACAGCAACAAAACTCACGTGACTTCCAGCGTTGCGGACAGTTGCAACATTAGACAATTGGTAGAGTGTGCAATAGTTAATATATTATAATTGGTTTATAACTCATTTACTAAAGTTTTTGAGTGAAAATAAGTCTCACTAGATATGTTGACAAGCTTGAATTAGGATTTCTCTTGGTAATCTCTCCATATGAAGGAATCACGTTTCTGTTGTGCACTTCCAACATAATTTTATTCTTAGTTGGTGACTAGTTAAAACCAATTTCAAAGTTGTCATAAAACAACTACGTATGAAAAATGGTTATGAGTTCTTCAACTCTAAAACTAAGGAGTTTAGGGATCTGTGCATTGAAAGTTTTATAACTTATCATAAAAGTGTAATTAAGTATTAAAATTTGCAAAAAGTGCAATCAAATCTTAAAATTTGTCAAATTGATTCAGTTAAGTTATTTCATTAACTCTATTCAATTTTGTTAATAGAAAACACTGACGTGGCTTTTTTTTTATTGTTATTTTTATACAACTAAACTATCTCTTCTTTAAAAAAGAAAAAAGAAAAAAGAGAAGTCAGATGAGCAGGGCTGCAAGCCCTCGCCAATGGCAAGTGAGGGCTAGCAACCTTCGGATTACTTTAACCTAGAATTATATCATATTCTAATTTAAAAAAAGGGTCAACTAACTAAATCACTCTCCCAAGTAACAACTTCACTGCTTCTAAGATAACTTTGTTAGATTAAATTATTGTGCAGGATTCAATGCATCTAAGTTGCGATTAGTCCTTATGACTTGGCTTCTTGAATAAGCAGAGTTTCTTTACTCGTTTGATACATTCAATAAGATTCCATGAGGGCTTTACCCAATTTATAAAAAAGGGTGCCTTTCCTTTTTGAAAGTGCAAGCCAGCAATTGATGCTTCGTCTGCCCAAACTCCAGTGCCTATATTAGGAAGGTGAGGTTGCTCTATGATATAACGCAAGGGCTGACGCTCAACCCCAAGCAGACCCTTCCTTCATCGAAATTTTCAAGTATGGTTTGACATGAAAGCCATGAATATACTAGTCTTCTTCTTGCTCGGCTGCCTCTCTTTGGAGTTAATTTTGTCAAGCCTTAGGAGATTCGAAGCAATCTTCAACTTCGGCAACTCTCTGTGCGACACTGGAAACTTCCTCCTTTCAGGGGCACCTGCATTTCCAGTCATCAAAAAGCACCCTTATGGAGAGACTTTCTTCTACCACACAACCGGTCGATGCTCAAATGGACACCTCATTGTTGATTTCATAGGTATTCCATGTTCTCTCTTCAATTTTTTCTCTAATAGAATATTAATGATGTATTTTTAATCTCCCGATGGACGTAAAAATATGAGAATGCAGCTAAAGCATTTGGACTGCTATATCTTCAACCATATCTGGCAGTAGCCAAAGGTCCACCTATTCATACAGGAGTGAACTTTGCAGTTGCTGGTGCCATAGAGATCGACTCGTCTTTCTTCTCTGCTCAGAATATTGTGTTGTGGACAAATGACTCATTGAGTGTTCAGCTTGGCTAGTTCAAGAATTTGAAGTCGTCTCTCTGCACCACCAAACAAGGTAAATCTCCACCTTTTATCATTATTGATTCCTTGATTTTATGATCGATTTTAATTTTTCTCATGTTTTTCATTATTTTATTTCACGTCATCACTTTTTGTCCAGCTATTCTGAGGGGCCGTCCACTTCAGTAATTCTACACATATTTGGATAAAAAGCAATTATATAAGCCAGATGAACTGATGCATGCAATATGTATCTTTTGACACATTAGGGAAATAGCTGTATAAAGTGAGATGTGTACACACTGGTAGTGATAGAGATGTATTCAATGACGGACCAAAGAAGGGACTGGAGATGTCTGTCACTTCCTTCTGCTACTTGGTGCTTAGTATTACTTTCATGAAATTTGTGCTATATTTTATCAACTTGAAGATGAAAAAAAATTCCGTCTTTGAACTCATTGAATTGTGCTATAAGTTTTAAGATTTAATTGCATTTTTATTATAAGCTTTAGAACTATCAATGCACTTATTGTCAAGTAATATATGTGTGTGTGTGGGCATGCACGTATGTTGCTTTTTGCCCATCATTGAGCAAAGGGACTTTTGGCTATAATAATCAAAATAGACGCGCTAATGATATTATGTGCCCTCATTTCTATTTTGACATCTTATAATTTAGAAAATAGGCATAATGTAGTTTTATGATCTCAGGCCAGTCATCAAGCATGCATCTTGTCAAAGATTGTTGGATTTATCGATAACGTTAGGATTCGACCCTAATAAAAAAAAAATGTCAATGATTATCCTCTTGCATTCACTTTCTCTACAAAGCTCCTTTTGTACTTTTAAACTAGGGACATTGTAGTTTCAATACCTTTCGGCCGACGGAGACTTGGCAGCCAACCAATGCCATCGGCCCAACCCAATTTTTACAGTAGAGCCCATTTCAACTTTTTAGCTCAATTTGAGCCCAATTAAACTCAATTTCTTGGCCCACTAAGCTCCTTAACCTAACGTATGGCCAACTAGGATAAATGGTGCATTTGATTAAGCTTTTTCTAAGGGACTTTCAATCTCCCAAAGCCCCTGAGAAAATGCTGGGGTGTTTGGAAGCTTGTCCAAGGGACTTTCAATAAAATCTTGGTATTGAGAAAGCTGAAAGCCCAATACTAATAGAGACTAGTTTTGGACTTTCAACATTTACCCAAATGTTGAAATTATTATTATTTTTAAAATTATTATCATAAATATTTTAGTTTTTCAATTTTATCTTTTATTGTTCTAAAACTACCCTTACCTTCACTAGAGTTGGCAAAAAGTTTAATATCTTTTAATAAAGAAGAAAAAAAGAAATCCAAAAACCCTTTATAAAAAAAAGATTTGTCAAACATTATTTACGTCAAAATAGCTTTGTAAATTTTTTTTACCAAACCTAATTTTCATTTTCCCAAAAACCCTTTAGACCAAAGATATTTACATTTTCCGAGGCATATTTCTAGAACCAAACAAAGCCAAAATATGAGTCCAAAGAGACATTGGGCCGGTCAAAACCAGCCCTCCAAGAACCCACAAAGTTTGGGCCATCACCTTCCACCAAGCCCACCAAAGCCCTCAAGCGGCCGGCCTACGTAGGAGCTTCCTTGTTATTTTTGTTTTCCATCCCTCACCGAAGATTCCAAGCCCGAACCAGTCTTTGGAAACACTTCCCTTGCTTCTTATATATTCTAGAGTGAATCTCGTGATGGGAAACTAATTTTATGAAACCGTTACATGAGATACTTTCTCTACGAACGGATTTTTGAGTATTAGAGAGCTTTCAATTAATTGTAAACTAAATCTTCCTATGCTTCTGGATGTAGAAAGAATAGGCCTAAGCAGACCTTAGCTTACCTTGCAACGGTTTTGAAGCCACCTGGAGCGATTATACTTTCCTACCCAATGGTAGCTAGTACTAATGTACTAACATGACGTCTGCCTTCATTATTGATAGGCCCCTCGATTCCCACTCAAGCTTTTTTCCTTGACAAGTGGGAATACGAAAAGTGGAATCGCGAGGTCTCCCACCCTAAGGCTAATCTCCTGCTTTTTTTTTTTCTTATTCTGTTTTGAGTCTTTAAAGGACCTGCTTAGATCCAATAGCCAAATCATGTAAGTCAATGTGATTTTGTTCCTTGCTTTGGTTAATGTTTAATTCCTCGATCATTTCCGATATGCCTGTGGCTTTGTGCCTTCACACTTTATCCTAACAGTGAGAAATCAGAGATGCAGAGGATGCACAAGCATTTCTGTGCATCCAGAAATTATACATATTGCATTTTGGTAAATTGTAGTCCCAAGCTCCATGAGTCCCATAGTCAAACGTGCCACGACCATATTGGGAAGAAAAAGCATTCAACTTTTTTTTTTTTTTTTTATAATCATCTTAGAGTGCCCCTTAAATATAAACTTGGTAAGGACAAAACAATATTTCAATTTTTAAAGTATTCGCAATACACGATACACTAGAAGCAATGCATCTTGTGGTCACTTGTCAACAAATTTTTTATAATGCTTCTAGCAAAAGAAAGATCCCTATTACGTTCATTTCTTATTTAATAATACACACATGCAATCTTGGGGAAAATATATGACCTCCATATACTGTATATTTGGTTACTGAAAATTTGAATATTATTTGTTGAAATAAATAAGTTTCACTATTAGAGGATGAAGCAAGTTTTGTATCAGTCGATTGTTGTGTTTGACTGTGATGGATTTTTTCTTTATTGATGGGCCTGAGTTGGTCCGTCTGCCCAAGTTGGGCCCAAAAGGCCCGGCCCACGGGAATAGGGCCCGTGGATGGGGGAAGGTATAAAAAGGAGGAGAGAGAGAGAGAAGACACCCTTTGGCCATTCTAACGTACGCTTCTCACTCTCTCTTTCCCTCCAAACGCTGAAGGCACGTTGTTTCCCCTTTCAAGGCAAATTGACATCATCGAATCAGAATTTCTTCCTCGATCTTCAGCATTGGTGTTTAATCTGTGGCTAACAAGGTACGCTCAAATCCGTGGTGTGCTTTAGGATCGGTGATACGTGATTTTCTCGGGCTTCGCTTCCGCATTGATTTAGGGGTTCGATTTAGTGTCGAATCCGGTTTTCGGGGATCAGTCTTTCCCAACATTGGTATCAGAGCCCTAGTTCACGTTTTTCCCGATCAATTTGATGTTTTTTGATTGATTTTTCGCGAAAGAACTTCGGCCGTACGGATTGGGGCAAAAATCCCGACATCCGAGCGCTGTTCGGCCATTTTTCTGAGTTTTCGTAAGTCGAAATCAAATTGTGATGGCATAGGAAGAAAGGCAACGTCGAGATGAGTCTGGCGATACGTCGACCGCCGCCGGGCGACGCCGCACGCGCCCACACGCGCGGCCGGAAGGCGCTGCGTGTGGGCACGACTCGCCCGAAGCACTAACATTGGCCAGCGCATGCGGCACACGCGCCGGTCGGCGAACCAGAGCGTGCACGCCGCCAGCGGGCGAACCAGCACACGCCGGTTCGCAGACCGATGCGTGCTGACGTCACGTGATGACGTCACCGTGACGTCATCCAACGGTCGGTAACCGCTCGGATGACGTCACCGATGACGTCATCGCCGACGAAGTTTCGCCGGGCGGTCACCGATCGGCGACCCGACCCGACCGGCGACTCAACCCGACTCGCGGACGCAGGCACTCTCCCGACACGTGCCGGATGACGTCTGCGTGACGTCATCCCCGTACGCGCACGGCACGTGCGGTCGGTCCTCGCAAGCGGTCCGACCGGCCCGACCGGTCCGTCTGGTCCGACCGGTCCGACGTCCGACGACTGTTGACCATTATCCAACGACCGTTGACCACCGTTGACCATTGACGGACGTTGACTGTTGACTGACCGTTGACCGACGACCGTTGACCGAAAAAAAAAAGAGGAATTTGTTTCTTTTTCAGTTATGCCTATGTGGGTTATAAGTAATCCATTTTTTTTAATTCTGCATTTATTGCATGAATTATGGAAAATTATGTATTTTCCCTTTTGTATATTGGATTATAAGTAATCCATTTTTAGTTCTGCGTTTATTGCAGGAACTATGATGTGTTATACAAGGATACCTGCAATTCCGAGAACGAACGAGGGAATTGCAAGACTTTAAAGGCTGATGACAGAGTTAGCTGATTATCGGTGGCATGACGGTGATTTAGTATCATATGTGGTCAGGGTCAATAAGATGATACATGAAATCATCTCGAATGGTTATCTTATGCCGGATTTTGAGAAGGTACCGGCTTTGATGAACACTCTTCCAACTGAATGGCAAGCAATGTTAGATCGGCTATGGGAGGTCAACGTAGTCCCGGATTATAGAAGGTTAGTGGAAGCTTTTGTAAGAGAGTACTCTAGGATTGAGTTAGCCAAAACTTCAACCCTTAGATTGAGCGCCACATGGCGTAGAGTAAATGCGCCTTGGTAGCGACATGAAAGCTCTCCAAAAGTTTTTCCATGGTTGGCAAATGTGCCTTTAGTTTTCTCAGATGTTTTGACTAATAGATTAGAATGGACTTTCCCTATTTATTTCTATGATTAATTATGTAATGTTTTGCCTGATTGTTGTTGATGTAGCAACCGACATTTTAGTTGTATTATGTGAAAGCACTGTTATTTTATTGGATGTTAAGATTTTATTTGCTTTCTGTTATTGCTTGGTTGCTATGGATAATTAGCTATGGGTAGTAATAGAAGTTTTTCTAACTTCATAGAATTTATTTTCATAAGACAATTATATTAATAATAATTTTAAGTTAGGATTTTTGGAGGATGATTGGAAACATAGTGACCTTTTGATTCTGAATCCTTACTTGAAATTATTCATTAATATGATGGGTCTATGCAAATTGGGATGCATAAATGATGGCATTAATTATTCGTGCATGTATGTCTGATGTGTTCAGATCGATGGTTCAGCAACTAAGAATGTAATTGCAGATATGAACGGCAACAATTGTGAAATATTGAATATGAAGATTCAATATGTGCTGGAAAAGTAAGAAGCATTAGAAGCTCTTGACCATGTTATGGAATATCTTGAGGATGCCATGCACCACCTTGAGCTAGCTGAGGACCGCCTAACGGGATTTGAGCCGAAAATAGATATTTTCAATGGGGTTCTAGCTCAGAAAGGGCTTTGTGCTCTAAGCGCAAACGTATTGATTCGTTCAATATGTGGGAATGCAAAAGATCAAGTCCTTATTGTAAGAAATCAAGAATTAACCAACAAGAGAGAGGAAAACGTCCTCAAGTGAAGAAAATGTCAAGGGTGATGTGTTATAATTCTAACAAGAGAGGTCACTATGCTCGCAATTGTTGTGAGCCGAAAAAGGTAAACACCTCTTGTACATTTGAGAACTTTGCTTATGTGTCAAGTTCTAAATTATTGACTGAATCCAATCCTTTGTGGACTGTAGATTCAGGAGCGACAGATCATGAAGCGAAGGATAAATGATCCTTCATGGAATTCCGACGATACCAACTGGAACTAAGTGGATCTATGTGGGATATAACTTTAGAGATGAAGTTAAAGGGATTGGCACCTGCTAATTAAACATGCGTGGTGGACGCACCTTATTCCTACATGATGTTCCATATGCTTTAGAGATTCGTCGAAATTTAATGTCTGTTTTGGTGTTGGTTAAGCTTGGTTTTAGTGTGAACTTCCATAATAAAGGTGTAGATTTGTGTTTAGATACAAACTATTATGGTTGTGGTCACTTACTGAATGGTTTTATTGTACTAAATGTTGACTGTGATAATGTCAATATGTTATTCCCTTGTTTCACGTCTTCTACCTTATATGATAATGATGTGAATATGGTGGCATGCTAGACTTAGTCATATGGGCCAACAACATATGAATAGACTAGCCAAAGAGGGCTTGTTGGGCATTATTAAAAAAGTGGATTTGTCCATATGTGAGCATTGCCTAGTAGGGAAAATGACAAGGAAACCATTTAAAAAAAGTAAAAGAGCTGAATTTCCTCTGCATTTGATCCATTTAGACGTCTGTGGTTCAATGAATGTGAGAGGAAGGCAATGGACTGTTTATTTCATCACTTTTTTTTATAAATGATTATACTAGAGTCGGATATGTGTATTTGATTTCTCATAAATCTGAAGCATAAGTTGTTTCAGAAGGTTTATGAACCTGGCAGAAAATCAATTAGACAAGAAAATAAAGGTATTTAGATCCGATCGAGGTTGAGAATATTTATTTAATAAGTTCAGAAAATTATGTGATGAAAAAGGAATAGAAAGATAGTTGTCTATTCCATATACTCCTCAACAAAATGGTGTTGCGAGAGAAGAAACGAAACCCTACTTTGGAATGGTTAGGTCCATGATGGCGCATGCTAACTTACCTATCACTTTTTGGAGTGATGTATTGTTAACTGCTGCCTATATACTTAACCGGGTGCCTTCCAAATCAGTTATTTCCACTTCATATGAGTTATGGACAGTTAGAAAACCGGACTTAAGTTTTCTTAAGCCATGGGGTTGTGCTGCCTATACTCATGAGTCCTCTCACAAGTTTGGGAAATTGGGTCCTGAAGGAAATAATAGTATTTTCATGAGATACTGCGAACACTCAAAAGGGTATGTATTCATAGGTGAGCAGGAAAGTGGGAGTATAACTGAATTTAAATAACGGGATGTCACATCCTTAGTGGATGAATTTCCTAAGAGGGGCGAAATAGGGGAAAATTACTCCCTATTTGAAACATTGGATCAAGATAATGATGTCGGTGGAGTTCGACCAAGTGGGAGTAATATGAGATGTGATGAATTGAATTCAACTCATTCTCAATTGCAACCACCTGATGTGACGACATCATCATTACCTAATCCAAATGGGAGCATAATGGGGAATGATGTGCTAAGTGTACAATCTCCCATACGGTGAACAATTCGCCAAAGTATTCCCCATCGATGTTTTGACATTGAAAGAGAAACTTTTATTGTTGCTCCACAAGATGAGGATGAGCCAAGAAATATTAATGAGGCTCTGAATTGCCCTAATAAGGAAAAATGGATTCATGCAATGAAAGAGGAGATAGAGTCAATGAAGTCAAACCAAGTCTGAGAACTGGTTGATCTTTCAAAAGGGACGCAGAGCTATTGGGAACAAGTGGGTTCTCAAAATAAAGCGAAAGGCTGATGGCTCAATAGAAAAACATAAGGCTCGCCTTGTGGCGAAGGGGTATAATCAACATGAAGGAATTGATGATGAAGATACATTTTCTCCTGTAGTGAGATTTACCTCGATTCGCATTATTCTGGCAATAATGGCAAGTATGGATCTTGAGTTACATCAAATGGATGTAAAGACTGCTTTCCTCAATGGAGAATTAAAGGAAGAAATATATTGAACAACCTGCTGGTTTCATAATGAAAGGCCAAGAAGAAAAGGTATGTCGACTTTGGGGGTCGATATATGGCCTTAAGTAGTCGTCAAGACAATGGTATATGCGTTTTCATAATGTCATAATGGCATATGAGTTTACAATAATTGATGAGGATCATTGTGTATATATCAAAAGATCTAAGGATCAATTTGTGATCATATCATTATATGTTGATGATATACTGATTGCCAGAAGCAATATGGAGTTGGTTAATACTGTCAAGAGATGGTTGTCTTCTAACTTTGAGATGAAAGACATGGGTGATGTTGCATACACTCTTGGAGTTAAGATTTCAAGAGATCGTTTTGGAGAGATCGTTGTTTCTTTCGCAAGAATCATTTATAAATAAAATTCTTGAACGATTTCGTATGCAAAATTGTAAACCCATAGACATTCCTATTGCAAAAAGGTGAAGGATTGAGCCATAATCTATGTCCAAGGACTCCACAAGAGAAGGAACAAACAAAATATGTTCCTTATGCTAGTGCTGTTGGAAGCTTGATGTACACTATGATGTGTACAAGACCTGACATATGTTTTAGTAGTTGGAATGGTGAGCAGATACCAATCCAATCCAGGTCAAGCACATTGGAAAGCCGTTAAAAGAATACTAAGGTATCTAAAGGGAACTATGATTATAAGCTGAGTTATAAAGGAAAGGATCTGCAACTCAAAGGCTATTCTATGATCTTGATTGGGGAGGAGATTTAAATAAAAGGAAATCTACCTCGGATTTGTTTTCTTACCGAATAATGGCACCATATGTTGGAGCAAAGAAGAAACAAAAGTGTATAGCCTTGTCCACGATATAAGTTGAGTTCGTGGCATTATCAACAGCAGTGTAAGAAAGTGTTTGGCTTAAGAGATTTTTGGATTATTTAGGTGTTATTCGAAGTGCTGTAGATTAATTGTTGGTTAACTGTGATAGCCAAGCAGCAAAAGTGTACACTAAAGATCCAAAATATCATGGCAAGACCGAACACATAGATACCAAGTATAATTTTGTCAAGAATATGATTGCACAAAAAGATGTGAACTTATAGTACATGTTACGCATAGAATGGTAGCAGATCCTATAACAAAGCCAAAACCTAGAAATGTGTTTTGTGGCCATGTGAAATCTCTAGGATTGCGTAGAGACTGATGTACTGAATATTGTATTTTCCCTAAGTGTTCACATTTGATGAATTTGTGTTTTCATCATTAATACCTATGAATCTTTGTTTGATCTTTATGCATCTTAATGCTTAGTGCATTACTTTAAGTTGAGAAATATGTCGGACAGATATAAGATTAGCCCACTCACACAGGTAATCGCCTCTATTTACTATGTGATAAATAGAGATGAGACTGTTTTTAAGCTTATTATCTAGGTGATAATCGAGAGCTCAAGCTTAAAACACGTATGTCGCCTTAACTAGGTGTTAAGATGAGGATATAATACTTACTATGTTCGAAAGTAAAATACCCCACATATTTTACTTTATTTGTCTAAGATGCCAGATGTGAGTTCTGATGAATTTTGTGAATGAGTAGATACGTGAACTCAAGTTAGACATTGGGTATGTCTGAACTATCATCTGTACGGTATTGAAAGGTGTAGACATACGCTCCATGGGAAAGGAGTTAATACCGTAATACGTATTTCATACTACATATGCATGAGACGACCAATAAGAGTGGCAAAAGTTTGATCTCAACTTTTATGTCGTGTGAGACTCTTGAGGAAGAGAGTTCCTCAATTTTTAAGTCCCCTCATGACTCTTACTTATTCTCAAGATTTCTATTTAGTGTTTGCTATCTTAGGATGTTGCCAATGGTCATGAGTTTGATTCGATCTAATGGGGCATTTCTAGAAAAGCAAGCTAAACTGAAATTGAGAGTTTGAAGGAAAGAGGAAGATCGATTTTGAAGAATCACATTGTAGTTTTGTATTCACCGGTTAACCAATTATGACTGTCTTTGTGATAATCATAATTGTGAATATAATATATATATATATATATATATATATATATATATATATATCATTGTTTAAAAGAGATCAAGAGAAATATAAATGTGATCGATCGATCTAGGGTACTGCATACTAAATCTACTCAGGATGTGATGCCCATTATGAGCTACTATATATTTCTAACAGATGTATAGCAATGAGCTCTCAAAGTATGCTGGTCGCACGGATTATTCACCGGTATGAATGTTGAAGAGAGGAAAAGAGGATTCTGTTTGGCCCACCATGTTAAGTGAGAGTCTATGATGGATTTTTCTCTGATGGGGTTGAGTAGGGCCTGTCCGCCCATGTTGGTTTTGGACCACCATATGCGAGTGGGAGATGATGGATTTTTTCTTTATTGATGGGCCTGAGTTGGCCCGTCCGTCCAAGTTGGGCCCAAAAGGCCCGGCCCACGGGAATAGGGCCCGTGGATGGGGGAAGGTATAAAAAGGAAGAGAGAGAGAGAGAGAGAGAGAGAGAGAGAAGACAACCTTTGGCCATTCTAACGTACGCTTCTCACTCTCTCTTTCCCTCCAAACACTTAAGGCACGTTGTTTCCCCTTTCAAGGCAAATTGACATCATCGAATCAGAATTTCTTCCTCGGTCTTCAACATTGGTGTTTAATCTGTGGCTAACAAGGTACGCTCGAATCCGTGGTGTGCTTTAGGATCGGTGATACGTGATTTTCCCGGACTTCGCTTCCGCATTGATTTAGGGGTTCGATTTAGTATCGAATCTGGTTTTTGGGGATCAGTCTTTCCCAACAGATTGCTTGTATATAAGCAACTATACTGGCTTCCATTTACAATGGCCAATTTCATCAATGTTGTGATACGTAGTAAAGAGAATCTCTTTCTTTAAAAATATCACAGTCCTTCTCATCTTATAAATAATTTATCAATGGAAGAATGCATGATTGATTATTTTATTTTATTTCTCACGTATTTTAACTTTAAAATTGAATTTTTTTTTCTATCTTAGTTATAACCAATCTTATGCCAATAATTATGTCTTGAATTTTTTTTCTTTTCATATATATGTACAAACATTTCATATTATATCAAAATTTTCTTTTTGTAAATTTACAATTAAAATATTTCGTAATAAGGCAATTTTGTAAAAAAATTTCAATTGTCTAGCTTTTTCATACGCATGGCGGAGTGCATCTTTGCTAGTCTTAGAAAATGAACTTTTTAACTACTCATTTTGGAAATAAAATTGAATCGGAATGTTTGACTTAGGTGGAAGGATAGCATCTTCGAAAGTTACACATAATCCCTCGAAAAGAGTAGTTTAATATCCTCACCATAACTTATTCCCCCCCCCCCCCCCAAAGAATAGTGTTTAATATCCTAACCAATATTTCTCTCCAAGAGACTACTTTAATATTCCATCTTAAATACTAAAATTTGAATATTTCGAAGCTAATATAAATTTTTCGGTGAGGATACACATCATTTTCCCCCGCCAACGAATTCTAAAACGATACAAAGAACAATGGACTATTTCATCATTGACTAAATAAATTGGAAAATTTTCGATATATCTCATTTAAAAATATAGCATAGTTAATAAGGCAGTGGAAACTAATCATGACACCGCACCGCAGCCTCCAACATATCATATCTAATTATTCGTTGCTTTTAAACGATGACATCGACAACTTCATATTCGTGTAAATTTATTTGAAACAATGGGGGAAATTCACAAGCTTCAATCGTCCATGCCTTGTCAGTGTTTGCACCTCCTCTAGGAATACTGATAATTTTGAAGTGAGAAAGCCAAAGGAGGTTGCAGCGGAGATGAGCGGGGACGCGGCGAAGTAGGGACGCGGTGAATGCGTGCAAGAGCGAAGGGATTGCCGCTTTCAGTTGAGCAGATTAATCTTACACACCGTACGTTTAATTTGCGTCGTTCACAAACTATTTTTCTTCTTTCTTTGAGTAATGGCTTGAATATCATTTGTATCTGTCACATAACCGGTAGGATCAAGTTGTAAATCAAAGGTGGAATTGAAAAGAAGCAAACGCCTTGGTTTGGTTGTACCTTTTTCCTTGATCTGTACATTGAGAATTGCTACATATGTTCAAAAACTTAGGTGAAATGCAAGTAATATTTGCATATAGCATTTGCTTGGCCATGGTCATGATTCTTAACGTTATTAACGTGTTAATCTCTTGAAACTCGCATGAAGTTTATGGAGCTAGCTAGCGGTTTGATGATTTACTGTTTTCATCTCCTTTCACTAACGAGACATAACCTAAATAATAAACACAAACACTATGTTAGGCTCTATTTGTTTCGAAAAGAATGAATAGTTTAGAAAATATTTTCCTAAAAGTCGCTTGTTCGCTTAAAATAATTATTAGTCAATCAAAACCATTTTCACTATCGATAACAATTTATGTTTTTTTTACTTTCATGGATAATAAAAGAAATAATTATCCATGCATTTTTGTAATGGTGCTAGCGATCACTTTTCAAAAAATATTTTTCAAATTATCATTTTCTGCAAAATAAATGGAGCTTTAATTGTGTTGGCCTGATATGCAAGTAAGTAAATTTCAATATTCTAAGTTTTGAGAAACGCCGGACACTTTCAATGAGAATTGAGCCACAATTGCCTTTTATTATGTCCAATACGGCAAAATATGAGAAGACCTCGTACATAGTAAATTCGATCTAGACAAACAGGGTGTAAATTTGGAAGATAAACTTACAAACAAACATACGTAAGATCTACTTATACATGGGATATATCAAACTCCGTTATTCTGAAAATGTGCAAGTAACCTTCGATAGACGCAACTATCCACATGAGATTTATGTGTAATTTCAGCTATTAGATTAAGATAAGAGCGGTGGAGATGTGAAGCCACCGTAGAACAACCCTTTGGCGATGAAATGATAAGCAGCCTCGGTCAAGTGAATTCCATCCCAATCGACGAAGGCCGATGGATCTTCGCAAGCAGTTGAGCCGGGGTTACCACAATTTGCTGAATTATTGTAGTTGTATGGACCACCTCCTCCACAACAAGCCCTTAGTGCCCCTCCATAAAAGCCTGCGTGAATGCACTTGCAAATTTTAAGAGATAATCTAAAAATATGTGCTCATGTCAATGACATCAACTAAAATGTGCTAATTTTACGCATGTTATCTGGTGTATTTCATGAAATCAACGAAGCCCTAGGGTTCTTCCTTTCATGAAATTAAAATAAATTCGCTTGCCCCGCATCCGCATCACCAATAAACCGGGCCTGCGATTCTCATGACCGATCTCCAGGATGACTTGATAACACAAGAAATGCCCAAACTGAACTAAACCGGCTCGGGCAGAGTAAGGTTCAATCCAATATGACTTTTCGTTGTTTTCAAGTTAAAATGGATTAGTCATTATATTTTCGGCCTCAAAAATCTTTTTTTTTATATGTTTGCAGCAACTTTATCCAATTCAACTCATATTGGCATGTCTATTCTCGATCATTTGATTTTAGTTATGTTTTTATTCTAAATTTTATTTATGAGTTTAGTATAAATCTTCATATGTTATTCCTAATTTTATTTTATTTTATTTTGAAAAGTAGTTAGGGTTGGTCTGGGCCATTTCGGGCCGAAGCATGTCAAACCCTAGGTTCCAAGATGCAAATCTTTAATATAGGAAACAGTTCAATGTATATTGCGTCGATTCAGTGGGAGCCACATTCCATCACCAAATAATGCTTTGAGATTTGGCTTCATTGTATTGGTGCATCCACGTTGTCATTCCATCTTTAATTGCTTTTTGTGATTAAGACTCTAGAGGTAAGGGAGACAAATGTGGGGAAAAACAAATAAGTTGGCGTTCCTTTGATGTAAAGATGGTGCATGTTCTTTTATATTAAATAGAAAGTCATCTTTACAGATATGGTTCTTGATTGTCATTTGAAAATAAATCTATAATTACTCATAGAAATAGTGATGGATGTGACACGTGAAAAATAAGAGTCATACATCTACGATTTGTTACAAGAGTATTAGTTCAAGCAAAAAATATGCACTGTCAATGAAATTTGAGAGAAAAAAAAAAAGGTGAAAAGAAGGCTCACCGTAGTGTTTTGGAGTGCGATAAAGAGGTATGGAGGCACCATAATAATCAGCGTACATAATTCTTGCATGAGGGTATTCCTCTCTCAAATTTTGCAATTCTTGCTTGAGGTAGTTATCGTGGTACTCAAAGAAAGCATTATAAGCCTTGAGACACCCACTTGGGTCATATGCCGATTTGTTAGGGCTATGAAGCAAAGTTAGAAATGTGGCGGAGCAGCCTATTGGAAACTGTCCTGGGACCACCATATCCACGGCTCCTTCTTCTATTAGTATCTGTCATAATTATGATGATTTAAGGAATATAAGAACAAAAAAGGGAAACTTGACAATAGTGAGAAATGATGATGATGATGATGATTATTATTATTATTATTATTATTATTATTATTATTATTATTATTAAAATTATTATTATTATTATTAAAACAATCCCGAGACAAATCCCGTGGATCATTTTGTAAGTATATGGAACCACTTCACGCACCATGGAGATCATCATACGTCTCTAATGGTCTCTCTCTCTCTCTTTTTAACACATGCTATGAATACTAGTCACCATTTAAGTTATTGTCAATGCTTCTTTGTGACATTTCAACTACGTCTTTGATTATTAGTTTTAGGGTTTACATTTGGTACAACTATTGAAATAAGAAGTTTCTCCAAACAATGTAGTGAGTGTGTAGTGAGTGAGGCATTTCTTTGTCATTATCAGCTCATGCCTAAGAGAAACGTCTCATCAATATGTGCTCCTAAATAAAACGTAATGACTCAGAAAGGTCCTTTGATTTTATAACTAGAATTAAATGTTAAGTTGGTGTTTAAGTAAGTTTCTGGAACATACACGGATGGCACGGGCGATTGCTCCAACGACTTGTGGTACCCAAGCACGTAGCTGTTTAATGCTTAGACCAAAAATAAAGGGAAAGATGTAGTCATTGCCACCCATCTCCCCCACCAGAAATAGAGACTTCTTGAAGTAGTCATCACATTCTGCACACCCAAAAAATAAACAATAAAAGTTGTAACACATGTTGCGTAAAGGTTTTACTAAGCACATAATTTATAAAAGTCAATGTCATCTATCTCCCCCACCATAAAGAATTTTTTATGTTCAATTTGATAAATTACAGAACATATTTCCATAAAAGTCATACCAAAGGAGAGAGAGAGAGAGAGAGATTCGGGTGAGACAAAGCGTGTGAGAGAGAAGAGAGGAGAGAGAGCATGAAGGGGAGGCAGAAGAGAGAGAAAAGCGTGCAAAAAAAGAAGAGAGAGAGAAAGAGAAGAGGAGAATTCAATGCTTAACAATTTGATCTCCACACGCAACACATGTTGCCCTCTTGGGTGTCTTCTTATTTGTCACATTAACACATAAGAAGTACTCAATATTTTCTCGACGAGTGTGTACAGATTTTTAACTTCGGATTATGTTCTTTAACTATAGCCGTTTTGTTCATGTTGATTCGTGAAATCAAAATATGTTTAGATTTGCTGAAGTGGACCACCACCTAAAGTGGTGATGTGGAAAAAATAATAAAAAATGAAAAGAATATTAAAATCGATCGTTGAAAATACGGAATCAGTAATTCCTTTAGCCTCTTTTTTTACAATAGAAGGTAGAAATTTTACCTTGTTTGGTGGTGCAGAGAGACTTCTTCAAATTCTTGAACCAGCCAAGCTGAACACTCAACGAGTCATTGGTCCACAAGAGTGGCCCGATCTTCTGAGCATAGAAGAAAGACGGGTCGAGTGCTGTGGCACCAACAACTGCGAAGTTCACTCCGGTCCGGACAGGGGGGCCTTTGGCTACTGCGAGATATGGTGGAAGAAACGACAGCCCAAATGCTTCAGCTGCATTCTCATATTTTTACATTCATCGGGAGATTAAAAACACTCTATTAGTAGGATCAAAAATAAAAATTCCTGCTAGAAAACCTAATCTCATTTTAAATAGGATTATATATTGGACATGCAAAGTCGTCTAGATTACATAAGTCAGATGATCTTCGGAAGTGTAATGATTTGATGTTTTCATATGAGATAGCATTGTAATGATCTGCTGTTTGAGTTGTGAGTCAAATTCTTTTTCTGGTAAAACCTTCATTTATTTAGGAGGGACCAAAATACATTTATGATAAATGACTTCATACGAGTGATCGAAAAATGTAGACAAGATATTAGAAAGAGAGTATACAATACCTATGAAATCAATCATGAGCCGTCCGTTTGAGCATCGACCGGTTGGGTGGTGGAAGAATGTCTCACCGTAAGGAAGATTTTTTATGCCTGGAAATGCAAGTGCCCCAGAAAGTAGGAAGTTTCCGGTGTCGCTCAGAGAGTTGCCGAAGTTGAAGATTGCTTCATAGCGCCCAGGGCTCGACAAAACGGACTTTGAAGAGAGGCAGCAGAGCAAGAAAAAGACTAGTATCTTCATGGCTTTCATGTCAAACAATACTTGAAAACTTCGATGAAGGAAGAGTCTACTTGGGGTTGAGCTTCAGCCTTACATTATATCATAGAGGAACCTCACCTTCCCAATATAGACACTAGAGTTTTGACAGACGAAACTTCAATAGCTGGCTTGCAGTTTAATTAAGGAAAGGCACTCTTTTATTAAATGGGTAAGGCCTTTGTGAAATCCCATCAAATGGGTTAAATGAGTAAAGAAACTCTTGCTTATTTGAGAAGTCAAATCATAAGGAATATTCGCAACTTGGATGCATCGAATCCTACATAATAAATTTCCAAGATAAGTGTATTGAAAATCCTAAAATTTACCACGAAAGTACAAATGAATGCTAAAAATTTTTAAAAATTTTCACCTATTTCCCCCACCAAAAGCAGAGACTTCTTAAAGTACTCATCACATTCTGCACCCAGAAAAATGAAAAGTTATAGCACATCTCAAGGAGGCAAGATAAAGTAGTTTCTTTATTTACGATTTGATAAATTATAGCACCTATTTCATCAAAGTTATACTAAGCGTCAAGCATCAAGCGGTAGACAGCCTTCGCTAGCCCCTCATTTGGTTCGTCATTGATTTACTTCTCTATCACTCAAGGTAGAAATTTACCTTGTTTGGTGGTGCAGAGAGACGACTTCAAACTCTTGAACCAGCCAAGCTGAACATTCAACGAGTCATTGTTCCACAAGGAATCTTTTGAGTAGAGAAGAAAGACGCGTCGATTGCCGTGGCACCAGCAACTGCGAAGTTCACTCCCGTGCAGACAGGTGGACCTTCGGCTACTGCCAGATATGGTGGAAGATATGGCAGTCCAAATGCTTCAGCTGCATTCTCATATATTTTTTTTTTTTTACGTTAATTTTGAGGTTGCCGATACTTTATTATCAGCATTCAAAAATAAAATATCCTGCTAGAGAAAAAATTAAATCAAGAACATGGAATACCTATGAAATCGATAATGAGGCGTCCGTTCGAGCATCAACCAATTGCGTGGTGTAAGAAAGTTTCTCCATAAGGGAGGTTTTTTATTTCCGGATATGCGAGTGCCCCAGTAATGAGGAAGTTTCCAGTGTCACTATGGGAGTTGCCGAAGTTGAAGATTGCATTGTAGTGGTTGGAGCTCGACAGAACGGACTTTGAAGAGAGGCAGCAGAGCAAGGAGAAGACTAGTATATTCATTGTTTTCATGTCCAGTAACACTAGAGATTTTAGATGAAAGAAAGGTCTGCTTAGGATTTAGCTTGAGCCTCACCTTCCCAATACAAGCAAGCAATGGAGTTCGGGCAGGAGAGGCTGAGAAAGGTCAGCCACACCTTTTATTAAATGGCGGGGTCAGCTATTCAGGATCTTGTATTACGAAAACACATTCTCATGTATTATGTATACGTCCATCGTTGAGTTTTGCTGCTTGTGCAACATTGGCCACGCCATAGTCTTTAACCCCAAAGACAACGGAACATTGTATCACGACACTTCAGTCAAAGGGTGGCCGACATTACCGCCACAGGCTTATGAATTAAAGGATAATGAGTTATACACGGAGACGAAAAATGGATGGTCTGTGTCCAATCAGGTTCTTGAGCTGTACGTACCTCATTATTCAAGTTGATCCTAAAGTTAAACAAGTTCCTATGGAAATACTGATGCAGCGATTGAAAGCCAGTTTGGCTCTTACATAGCAGCTCATGGCGCCAGCATCGCCATTAAAAACTTTATAAAGCACAAAGAAGAAATTTGAACAAAAAAATGAAACTCCTTCAAGGTGAGACACATGGCTTATGGAGGGTGATGGTGACGCCTCCCAGCCATTGGCGATGGCTGAACCCTATTCTCTTATGATATCGGGTGGTGTCTGTAGACATGTTTCTTTGCCTCGCCAAGGCTCTGATTTCACAGAAGTGCCAAAGAGAATGGAATGACATTTCACTATACAGATACGTACTGTCATGGCAACTGAATACAGTTACTGAAGGGCGTGGCAGACAATCTCAATGGATATACCAAAGAAAGAAAGAATACGTTGAGGATTACTTCCTTTTCGTGTAAGGCAAAGGTGGCAAGGACAACCACGCAACTGAATACAGTTACTGAGGATTACTTCCTTTTCTATCCTCATGATCATCCTATGATGTGATGTCCCGGATTTCTGCCTAATCTTTCTCTTCTTGCTTAATAAACTAGATAACCACGCAATGACCTTTTTCAACTTTGATAGTTCTTTAGAAGAAGGGACCGTTCTACTGTTTCGCTTCCCAAAAAACGGATTTTTTTACTGAAATATATTTCTGAAAGAGTTGGTAACTAATTGTAACTTACCGACTTTTTGGTAACTTATTGTAGCTTATCGATACTTTTAGGAAATAATCAACTCTTTTTTTACAGTTTCCAAATCAATAACTTTTTTTCTTTTTATCTTTTACCAACTCTAATTTACATTTCTTACCAACACAACTCTTATATGAATTTACTGATCATTATTTGAGTAACTCATCTACATATTTTATATTAAATTGCCAATTAGCTTTTGCTTATTCACTTTTCATTTGAATTACTTACCAAAATATATTCAGTCTTTTTTAAAAAATTAACAAATTTTTATTACCAAAATTATTTAAAATTTTTTTAAACATCTTAAGTCTGCGTTTTGCGATCATGATAAAATTTGGGATGTGATAAAATTTATCATATCTCACACTTGTTGCCCAATTAAGATAGGATAAAGTTAGATATAAGAGAGATATAGACCAATTAAACTTTATTCTTTCCTTTTTATTTATCAATTTTTTTATAGAGTTACAAAATTTTAGTAAATTGCTTACCAAGAAATTACCAACCTTAATGAAGTAATTAGTAATTTTTCTTTTTCTTACTTACTTGTGACATTTAGCAACTATTTTTAGAAATCAACAACTTTAATTAGAGTGATTATTAGCTAATCTATTATTAAGTTACAAACTAGTTTTTTTTTTACTACATATTATTTGTATTAATTACTGTTTTTTATTGGGCTCGTTAAATTATTGACTTCTTTTTATTGAACAAAATTTTAATTTATAAATACATATACATATATATATATATATATTACCAAAACATCAAATTAATCAAATTTTTTTATGAAATTATCAACATTTATTTGAGTGACTTACCAATTTATCTTTCTTACTAAAGTTTAATTTCACCAAATTTTATATGAAATTGCCGACCTTTATTTGTGTGACCAATAACCTTTTTTCAAATTAAGTTACCAACTATTTTTGTGTTACCCATTGTCTTTTAAGTTACTCACCAATATTCATTTGTTTCTACTAAGATTCAACTTTCTATTGAGTGAAAACTTTTAGGCTTTGCCAATATAACAGTCCTTTGAGTACTATGAAAATAATGGTGTATTGCGAGTCATAAATTTTTTAAGGAGTGAGTCTCACAAGAATTTAAAATTATTCATGATTTGATTTTTTATGGTCAAGAATTGAAAGTTATTATCACAATATATTAAAAACTATCACACAATCATTTGTCATAACTTTTATTCATCTTATTTATAATGGTTGGAATTTATTACTCTATTTAGAAATTACGGGCGCGTTTGGTAACGTTTCTGTTCAAAAATTGTTCTAGGGAACAGAAATAGAAAAAACTATTTTTGTTCCGTGGAACAATTTTTGACCAGAAAGACACGTTTGATAAACTTGTTCCGGGAATAAAAAATGAATAGAAACACGTTTGATAAATTTATATTCTTTTTTTTTCTTTATTTTTTAATTTTTTTATATTTTTATTTTATTTTTTCTTTTTTTCTTCTTTTGGCCGGTCGCCGGCCATGCCGAGGCCGGTGACAAGCCGACGGGGGCTGGTAGCCTTGCCCAAATCCGGCGAGGCCAAGCCTCGCCGATGGCTGGGCGAGCTCGGCCTCGTTGTCGCTGGCCCTCGACGACATCGCCCGCCAAAGAAAAAAGAAGAAGAAAAGAAGAAAAAAAAAGAGAAGAAAAGAGAGGAGAGAGAAATTTTGTTCTTCAAAAATGTTTTCGGAAAAAAAAACAACTTTTTTTTTGTTTCTTATTTCCGTTCCAATTTTGTTCCAGGAACAAAAAAACAGATTTTGAACAAAAACGCAAACAAACGTGTTTCTGTTCTTTTTTTTGTTCTCGGGAACAAAAAAACAGAAAATATGTTCATGAACAGATGAAAAGAACACAAACATGCGGGGCCTACATAACTCGAATAGAGTAATTGACAAACTTTTTTATTTTATTATTTTACTCATTAATTTTGCATTACGACTCTTATTTGAGTTAATTATCATGTTTACTTTTCTTTTTTTTTTCTTTTTTAAGTTACCAACTTTTCATATCTTTGATTATCCTTAATTTACCTGTTTAGATTACCAACCTTTCTTGTGGGATTTACTAATTTTTTAAGTTGAAAATTGAAGAAAATGTTTCGTGCATGGATTGTTTAAATTGGTGGGGCTTCAAGTAAGTAATAAAAATATTTTGATTGCTTAACATACTTCATTCAATCACTAGGGTTTGCCCCAGTGGCTACCCTTCTACTATGAAAGGGGAAGGTGGGGGGTTCGAATCCCCAAGGGGGTTGGGGTGATGACAAATTAGTTTTAAGAGTGGGTTTCAACTTTCACGCCTTGCAAGGAGGTAGGCAAAAGTCTAAGAGTGAGGGGTGGAATAGGAATAGAATATGACCGACCAAAAAAAAAAAACTTCATTCAAGTGTTTGACTTTATTAACTTAAGAATGATAATGACCAGACATTATTGAGTGTACATGTTTTATACAAAGATCATTGAATGCATGAAGTTTATTATATAATTTGGTTGGGGTGGGGACGAATTAGTTTCAGGAGTGGGTTTCGACTCTCACACCCTGCAAAGAGGTAAAGCAAAAGTCTAAGAGTAAGAGGTAGAATAGAAATAGAATATGACCAATAAAAAAAATACTTGATTCAAGTATCTAACTTTATTAACTTAAGAATGATAATGACCATACATTGTTGAGTGTACATGTTTTATACAAAGATCGTTGAATGCGTGAAGTTTATTATATAATTTGGTTGACTATCCTCTTCAGTCTAAATTGACCAAGAGTATTACGATGCTATAGGTTGAACAAGCCATCCAAGCATCTAAGAACTCTTCATTTTCAACATGGCATCATATGCATTGACAAGGGATTGTTTGCAATACATGTTACCTCTATCATAGTATCAAGAATACTTTTGCTTATTCTAAAGGGTTAATATCCTAAAAAACTCCAAATTGATACATCTATAAAAAATTTACCAAAAACTATTTTTTTGACCACAAAAGTCCTAAACTGGTACATCTATGACAAATTTACTCCGACTGACCATAAAAGACCCTAAACTGGTGTCATTTACCCCAAACTAATTTATTCGACCGCAAAAAAAAACCAAAAATTGATAAATTTGTGACAAATATACCTTCCGCTAAATTGGATTAATGCCACAAAAAATTTACAAAAATTGTAAACTGTGACAAACAGAGCATAAAATCTCAAATTGGTATACCAATCAATTGTCACGCATCATTTAATTTAATAATTTGAAAGTAAAATTTAATGAAAACTAATATAAGGTAAATTTGTCACAAGTGTATCAGTTTGGGATAAATTTGTCAAAGGTATACAAGTTTGTGGTTTTTGGTAATCAAAAAAATAGTTTGGGGTAATTTTATCACAAATATACTAGTTTAGTGTTTTTCGGGTATTAACTCTATTCTAAAATGGAGAGAACAAATATCTAAATTATGATTAAATTTTTAGGATTAAAATTGTATATAAAATAAGGGACTAATTTGGCCATAACAAAAAGGATTTTCACATCATGTAGGCATTAATGTTATTTGCATCAACTAAGCTTTATTTTTGTTATCTCATTTTATTATTACATTATGGGTAAATATAAAAATTTATTATTAATTAAAGAAAAAAAGCTTTTTTCTTTCTTTTACATGGACTGACACGAAGTGGTCTCTCTCTCTCTCTCTCTTTGATCTTTCCACATACACAAAAGTAGAGGAAGCACTCTGCACATGAAAAAAAAATGAAAAAAAAAAAAAGAAGAGAAGAAAGGAAGAGAGTAGAAAAGTCAAAGATAGGGGCCTAGTCTTCCGTAGTCTATTGGCGTGCAGAGAAGAGGTCTCTCTCTCTTCGATCTTTTCCACATACAAGGAAGAAGAGGAAGTGCTCTGCACATGAAAAGAATGAAAAAAAGAGAAGGGAAGAGAGTAGGAATGTCAAAGATAGGGGCCTAGCCCTCTCTAGTCTGTTGGCGTGGAGAGAGAGAGAGAGAGGGTTGAGAAAGGACAAAATAGTAAAACAGAAAAAGACAAAAGAAGGAGAATAGAAAAAGAAGACAGAGTTAGAGATAAAGGGAGTCATCTTCTTCGGCCCCCTCCCCCTTTTCTCCTTCCTCTTTCCTTCCTCCTTCCTTCCTCCCTTTGTAACTCACACACACGTGAAGGATAGGAGTAGCGTGGAGGTCGGCAAGAGACCTAGCTGGATGGGACACGTCTTCAATGCTGCTAAGCTATGGAGTAGGCGCTTTCAATGTGTCATGCCCCGAACCCCGGACACACGCACATCCCTCGGTGGTCAACTAAAATTTGCAATGTTCTCAGGACGTGTCGCCGGCCATTTCATTTTATGCACATGCGGAAACGAACTAATAATCACCCAACCAACAATAAAACACAGGAATAGTAAAAGCAGGACAACAAATTTCACAAACTACACTTCATATACATACCAGATTAAACCTACGGGTTTATATTTACACCAGTCTATCTCAAGATGAAATCCCTAGGCAACCTTTTTTGCACATTCCCACACATGAGAATTTTGTTGCTTTCTAGAACTCACTAGAATTTTGCTGTGTTCTAGAATTTCCTTTCAACCATAGGAATTAGTTATCGCATTTTTCATTACAATGAATATATTGGGGAAGAGCAAGTGATCGATTATCGCAAATCCACGTACTAAAAGAGTCCTGGAAATGTCTCAACTTGGCATAATCTTGAAGTTTACGTATACTGTGTAACACGAACACAAGGGACTAATAGAGTGGCATTAAGCTCACTTATAAACAAAACCATAGATGCTTTAAAAGATGAATATATTGTCCCAGCTTCATGGTGGTGTCTGATGGATAAGGGCACGGTTCAACAGGGGCATGGCTCTTGGAAGTTAATGGACAGTGTAGACGATGACTTTGATAGTTGAACAGTGTCTATCCTATATCTGGAAAAACCATGTGCATAAATATAATTCAAGAATTATTGCAAAATATGTGTGGCCAAACAAAAGCAGTCTATTTCATTGATGAATACATGTGATAAAGGAGTCCCGGCAAGGCAATGTGCAATTCACTTTCTCAATCCATTATTCAATCAATACAGTGTTTTCCTTTTGAAAGTTACTGTATATGACACTTTGCATATCGTGAACTATTAAGAGAAATGAATTCTTGACGCGAGATAATTTCATTGGGTCCATACTTTTTCATTCAATGAGGACTTCATTGCACTGTCTATGAAGCTTTTGGATCGTAAGATTCAATTAACCAACTATTTTTTTTATAACTTGCTGCATTATTAGTTGTGAAAGTAGGTGTCATAACTTTTATAAAGTGTGCGGTAAACATTTAGAAAATGCGGCACCTCAAGAGCAATGTCGTCATATGGCAGTTTTCAAGAAGTTACCACACTAACACATAAGTCACAATATTTCACAGCAGAACTACAATACAACCATATATTATTCTGCCATAGTTGTACCAAGCGGCTCTAAGATTATGTTATACAATCAATTCAACATAAGCTAAGTTATTTCTTGTGATTGAGGAAATTTGACATAGAAATATGATTTTTTTTTTTATCCTTATATATGGATATTCTTGCTTGGATCCGGATCTAGGATCTGGTGCAATCAAAACAACTGAACCTTGTGGATTTACATGGGACTCTTGGAATCAACAACTGAGATTAATTCATTTCAAGATGCAATAGGTTGAAGCAAGAACTTGCCCTTACATGGAGACCAGTATGACGACACTATTCTGTCCATGACAACTATTGACGCCTAAAATTAGGCTCTATTTTTATTATTATTTTGTTTTATTTGATTTTCGGATAATAAACAAAAAAAATAAAAACAAAAAAAGAAGCAAAAAAAAAAAGAAAAGCAAAAGCGGAAAGAAGAAGCCTCCTCCGCATGGGCCTCGGCCCATTTCCGCCCTCAAGCCCGGCCCCCTCCGCATCGTCTTCTTCCTCGCATCACGAGGAGCACGCGCGGCAAGCGCGACGCCGGAGAAGCTGAGCGAGAGACGGTTGCGTGCGGAGCAAGGAGCGAGGGCGTCGACGGGACGTGACCGGAGGAGGCGATGATGGCGGATGGGACGGCGGTCCAACCAGCGGGTCGAAGCCCCGCCGACCGGCCGCTCCGCGCCTATAAATAGAGGCCCTTCATCCCCGACGGAGGAGGACGGATCGGGAGACGCGAGAACGATCGAAGGCTGCAAGGCTTCGAGCTTCCCTTGAGAGACTTCGAGGAGCTCGAAGGGGGCCGAAGTCGAGCAAGCCCGGATCCGAAGGCTCTCGGCCGAGAGGGAGAGAGGAGAGTTCGAGCACCCCCCGTCGTTGCCGCCGTTTGCCGTGCAAGCTACCGTTCGCGGACGGTCGTCATGATCGAGCCGCCGCCGTCCACCATCACCATTGCACCCCCGTTGTCCAAGAAAAGGTCCTCGCCGTCATTGTGTCACCACTGTCGTCGCCGTCACCGCCATAGCCATCGTCGCCGTCGGATCCCTTCGGTCTCTTCCTCAATGCCACGGATTCGCAAACCCTAGGGTTTGCGATTTTCCGGGTCGCAAAACGGATCCGGACCCGGAAAATCGGGTAGGGTTTGCGATCCGGTGGGGGAGGGCGGCTGCGAGTCGGGTCATGCGCCGGATCCGGGTCGGGTAGGGTTCGGAGGAACCGGGTCGTGGAGCGAAGGTGGGGCGGGTAATGTCGGGCCGGGCCGGGCGTCCCCAAACCCCGGCCACGGCGTGGTTTTAATTAATTTTTTAAAAAAAAAAAAAAAAATAAAAAAATCCGAGTCGGGCCCGCGTTGCCTCATTCGGATCGGCGGCCCAAGTCGGACCCAACCCGCGAATCCGACCCGGGTCAGTTTTTATATTATTTTAATATAAAATAATATTTTAAATAAATAAATAAATAATAATTTCAAAAAATATTTTTATTTTCAAAAAATATTTAAAAAAATGTTTTATTTTCAAAAAAATCGAGAAAAATAAAAAATTTTATTTTCCAAAAATGTTAAAAAATATTTTATTTTCCAAAAAAAAAAAAATCAAAAATATTTCATATTTTCCAAAAAATGTCAAAAATCCAAAAAAAGGCCAAAAATTCATGAAAAATCCAAAAAATTCAGAAAAAAAGCCAAAAAGACTTGTATTTTTCCAAAAAAAAAATCCCAAAAATCCTTTTGTGTCCAAAAAAATTAGAAAATGACTCAAAAAATGTTTTTCCTCCCAAAAATGCATGGAAAATCCCTCGAACATCCAAAAAACCTCGGGTTTAAACAAGATTAGGTACCGAAAGGGCATTAGTGATTAACTAGTGTAATCAAGTCCCCGATCCTAATTTCTCTGTTTGCGCAGGAGTGAGTATTTCTTCCGATACTTCACTTGGGTTTCTAATCAACCTACCCCAAATCGATTAGTGGCGACTCCATTTTAAAAATCGATTTACAGGTTAAAAAGTTGAACCATTAAGTCGTGAATTGGTGGACTTGGGAGAGTCCGGGCTTAACTAAATTCAGCCGAGCCATTAGCCTCCTTAGGCGCCCGTATCCGATCGCGGGCGCCGAAAAAAAAAGAGGTCGCAACAGCTTGGCGACTCCACTGGGGACTTTGAGGACTTAGGCCATTTTTGTCTTTGTTTAAATTCTTTGCTTGACTTGGGTTTTTTTTCTTTTGTGCGGGGTAATAGCTTAAAGTTTTTTTAATTTTTCAAAATAAAATGTTTTGTGATTATAAACTCTTGTGCATGCTTTACTATTTTAAACACTACACATGGCACACACAACCCGGCCGGGACCCGGGCCGCCATAGGATTTCTAGGATGGTGTTAAGAAAGATACGACCTCGAACGCGAGACTGCGATGTAGAGGTTGCCTTTCTTTTCCCTGAATTTCTTAGCCGAGGTTAAGGGGGTATGCTGCTAACGCGAGACTGCGATGGGCGGATACCTTTTTAATTTCATCAAGCCTTCTGAGTTAGAAATCGAGCCGCACGTCCCATGCGCATGTCTTTGTGCTTGCCATTTTTCTTTAAAAGCAAAGTGATTTCTTTACTTTTACTCGCCTCTTTTTATTTGGCCCATGGCAATGTAGGATAAACTTTTCAAGTCCCGTTTATATGTGATGGGGAAAGACGATATCCAGTTCATTCCCGCTCCCAAGGCGGAGCTCTTCAGATGGTGGGGCCAATTAGATCAGTTTGCCCAAGAGCGCGTGAAGGCCAAAATTGGTCATCTCCTATCGTTGATCCAAATCACTGTTCGTCCTGAAGTCATACAAGCCATGGCACATTTTTGGTGCCCGAAGACAATTACTTTTATATTCGGTAGGTTTGAGCTAACCCCAACCCTGGAAGAATACAACATCATCACTGGAATGCCTCTTGAGAAAAAGCTTGTCAAGCCATCGATAGGCGCCCTCCCATGGCGCGGGTTAGCACGACTTTTAGGAACTGAAATCCATGTCATGAGACAAATTCTTGAAGACAACCATAATACCTGCCCACTAGAATTTATGAATGCCTGTTTCCAAAATCAGCCTATGACCCAAAAAAGTGAGATTTTCCTCCTAGCCTTTTTCGGGCTCATCATCTTCCCCCATCAAAGAAATGCCATAACTCCCAAGATGGCATGGATAGTTGATCAGATCTTAAGAGGGGGGAATTATGTCAACATGATTTTAACTGAAACATTCTTGTCTTTTAATCGTTTTAAAGACAACTCGGAGAAAATCATGCGAGCCTCTCCTGAAATTTTACAAGTCTGGTTCTTTTCTCACCTAAGCGAATTTCGAGACTTCATGCGATCGCCTAAAACAAATGCTTTTGAAAATCCATTACAAAAATTTATGGTTTTAGGACCGTACATTCCCAATCAAAGCTGTTTAAATTGGGTAAGCTTTCTAAGAAACCCAGCTCTTGAGGCATTCCAATGGTGTGCTGGTTGGTTCCATGAAAAGAGGGCCCACTTTGCTTACATGCGCACCCGCCCAATTCCGTTGCTCGGTCTCACTGGCGCCATTCCCTACTACCCGTATCGGGTAGCACGACAATATGGAGCCCTTCAAGAGATCCCACCGCCTTTCAAGATGATGGTCCCTCCAGTTCTTTTCAACACAAGCCGTGACTATGAATTCGAAATTTCTACCGCTGAGGAAACTTGGGACAAGTGCCATCGTAAAAGGATTGTGATACCTGAAGGGCTTGAGGGAGAAGAAAAAGCCCACCACGCCTCCATGTCCTACATCCACAACCATTGTATCCCGACAAGATGGAAGCCATTAGTCCCTCACTCAATCAGCGAGAGCAGCCAGCACGAGCAAGCAGAGCTCATGGAGAGAGATTTGGGAATGGACTAGATGCACACCTCAGAACCAGTTCAAGGAAGTAGGCGTCCTCGCAAGAACAAGGCTCCCTGTCGCATATAAATTAGCAATCATGTGCCCCTTAGTGTAAATAGTGTGAAAGTTTTGTCCCATTGTTTAGGGACTCTTGTTTAATATCTAGTATTTCATCCTGTCTTTTCAATTTCAAGTTCTAGATGTTAGGAGTTGCCAGTCTATAAGTCCTCTTTTGATAAATGAAAGAGCAGTTAGACCATTGCCATGGGTCAATTTTTGTTTACTTTCATACTCATTCATTGTTTTCGCAACAATCAGGTAATTATGAATCGCCGGCCACCAATCGCCCGTGATTGGCCTCATGCAATAGGACCCGATCAGAATGATGTACAAAATCGTCTCATTAACATTGAAGACGGCGTAGGACAGATGTCCATTGTCCTTCAACAACTCTCGAGACAAATGAAATCCACTCAAGCTGAGCCCAACTCTATAGTTGCCTCAAACACCGTCACGACGCCCGCAAATTTGCCAAAAAATAGCCAGCACTATGGACAGTTTGAAAGGATCATGAAAAAGTTAAACCAGCTGCAAGGGCGGAATCCCATGGACCTTTCCAATTATGCCGGCATTGAAATCCCTGAAAAGCTCAAAGCACCTGAATGCGAAAGGTATGCTGATACCTCCCGCCCAGAGACCTACTTGCAGGCCTACCTGGTCCGAAGGATGATTCAATCGTACCAATCGAACTTGACTGGCCCTGCCTTGCGATGGTACATTGTCAGGAAGATTAGTCCCCTTAAAACCTTGAGGGAACTAATTCATATTTTCCATCAAGAATATGATATTGACATCCCCCCTGACATCACCTTCCCTACGAAGAGCTGATGATTGCGGAGCACGAGGAGCTGTTAGTCAATAAGATAGGAGAGGAGCATGTCAATGAAGCCTTGCATGATAAATGGGCAGCTAAGCAACATCCTGTTACTGGAAAATTTCCCACTAGGAAAGGCAAGGAGCCTTTGTACGAGATCAAAGACACAAAGTCTATTCAAGAGTGGGGCACAACTGGACAACTCCCCAAGCTTACTCCAAGAGCTAGGGTCTAAAGAATACCAACCCTTATCAACCTGAAATGTGAATCAGATAGTGAAACTCTAATGTCTCTCACTTCCCTCGACAGAATCGAGCTGGCAAAACGAAGGGCCTTACTCAAAAGGTCTGGACCAGAAGCCAAGAAAAGAAAGCCTAAGCAGATAGATTCAGCATCTATCGGCGAGCCACCGCACCAAAGCTTTGAGCATTCCCAAGAATACAACTTTGAAGGCTACCATCCTCTAGAGTACAACCCTGAAGACTTCCCGGCCCTAGAATACAATCCCAAGGACTTCCAGCGTTATTTCGACAATGAAACTGATGATTCATCGTATAACTGTTTCCTACTCTCATCCGGAGATGAAGGCCCGTCAGAAGAAGAAGCATACGTCTTTATCCGCTATGATCCTAATGAAGTACTAAGCTCGTCACCTGACCATGAGGATAGCTCAAATGCTTCATCCTCCTTCGGTAATTTTGACCCGGAAGAAAGCAATGGGGTAATCTCGATAGAGTCCAGCTTCCCTGAAACAGAAAAATTCACCATTACAACAGATATGCAGTGGGAAAACCAGTGGCCTAACCAAGATACATCAAGCCCGTCTTGCCCTCATAGGATCATGAGCCCCATAGAAATGTGGATACTCAATCTCCACAAGTATAACGGCACAGCTTGTCCCGTGGCCCACTTGCAGTATCTCCATGCGGAAATGAGTCGGTACTATGGCCCGATGTCATTCACAACTCAGGCATTCCAAGAAACTCTTACGGGGTCTGCATTGTAATGGTTCATCACAGCAAATATTTATCTCTTAAAGGATTGGAATGAGCTGACTTCCACATTCTTGCTTCAGTACCAAAACCAGATTGGAATTGAATTGCCTTGTGAAAGTTTGGCTCATTTCGCAAGAAGACCAATGGAGGATTTCCAAGCATACGCAGGGAGGTGGAGAGCTTTCATGATACAAACTTGCCCTCAACTGGCTGAAGAGGAGTTAATGAAGCAATTCATAGGAGTTTTGTCCTGCAAGCATCGCTGTTGGCTGCATGGGTTACACTTCCATAGCTTCAGCGAGGTAGTCATCGCATGTGAATACTTCGAGTCTACTGAAGGCAAGGAATTCAAGCATGCTTAGCTTCAAGACTAGCACTATCAAAGCACTCCTTTACACAGGGGTTTTCATGAGTTTTACTTGTTTTTATAATTTCATGTTTCTTATTTTGTCTGGTGTGCTACTGTTGTATTTTCCATTCCAAGTACTCTATTGTATAGTTCTAATGTTTTGTTTTAAGAGCATGAGGCGGTACTCCAAACCAGCCCAGTGATGTTATCCAACCATGAAAAGAAAATATCATCCAAGGAGAATACTGAGGGCTGGGCTTCCTCATGCTTTTTCTCCCCCAAAGACGTATTTTGAAAATAAAAAATATTTCATCACCCAAAAGCTTTTGTTAAAACAAGATGATAAATTTAACCATGTTTGTCTTTCTGACTCATTCACTTCATGTCTCAGAAGATCATTCCCATCCCCTTTGACTTAGTGTGACATGGGGCATTTGAAGCAAGCGCATCAGGCGAACTCACCAAATTCAAAGACACCCTGCCAAGAAAACATGGGCAAATAGAAAGAATCATCCTACACCAAAAGAGGGTAAGTCTTATCCTCTGAATATAATTTGGAAATGATGTCCTCTCTCTTCTATTTACAGGATACAAAAGATGAGACGTAATAGGTACAGGCATAGAGTTGAGATCGAAGCATCCATGACATACCTCACTCCTGCCCAGCTCCATCCTAAGCTAAAAGACTATCTTGTCGCACGACGCGCCCAAACGGCTAGATGTTACAGTATCAACTTCAACATAAGGAAGGAGTTCCTCCTCTTCCTTTTAAGTGATTACTGTCAATAGGGAGAAAATCTAGACAGTCAAGGCGATCTATAGCCCCACACCCTGGACAATGACTTTGGAATTTAGAAGCTTCACTCCAGACGCATATTCTTGCAAGAAGTAATTGCCATAAGAGAATTGGAGGTTTTGATTGTCCATCTCAGATTCCATAGAAGCTTGAAGTACATGACTTTGCTCAATGCTGCTAATGGTCATATAGTCAAAGACAAAAGAAGAAATTCCACAGAAAGAAGGCGTTGAAGATGAATCAATGACCAGCAATCATGCATACATGGTCATAAATGAGGGAGGCCAATTGAAGGAAACATTGAACTATGCCAAGATAAAAGAGCCATCATCGACATTCAAATATCTTTAGGAGCTAGCACATACAAACTCTGGAGAAGGGTAATTTGGTATCGTTTCCAATACTCCCGCTATCTAAACCCGCTTTTGACATATTTTCCCTATTTGACAGGGAGCATCACAACTCAAGAACCAAACTCAATGATTAGATTTGACAAATCAATACTGGCCAAGCTAGTATACAGAAATGGCTTGCATCGAATTCACTTGACTTCGTGTAAAGGGACATGCCATCCATAAGCCAATTAAGGAGAATAATTGACCTGATGAAGTGGAAGACACGAGACTTCATGTCCTCCTTGTACTTCAGGTTCACCCAATCATCTGCAAACCAGTGAAGGGTAAAGTTGTATCGATTCCAGTTATTCGACTCTTGAAAGAGTTCATGACTAACACATTCCCTCTTGTTTGTTGCAGGATCACTTGACTGTCAAAAGCAAAGATAACAAATCAATGAGAGGCATGACAGACTCTCCCAAGCAAAATGGCATCTCAAGTATTGCCAAAGCAAATGACAGAGATCCTTCAAGCCTCAATTCACCTTTAATTTTGGCCATGTTGATTGATCCATTTTCAGCTTCTTCTCTGCAAAAAGCAAGAGTAGAAATTCCTGATCAGATTCCCAATCCCTGGTTGATCATTCATATGTCATGTCCCTAACCAATAGGAGCAATCTATCGACGCCCATTTGTGAATAACCCTTTGTAAATAACTCTTTTAATGTTCAAATTTCAACACATTTGTGAATACCGTTCCACCAAGTAAACACCCCTAAAGCTGTTAATAAGTTCTTCTTGAGTAAAAAGCCATTCATTTATTTTGAGAGTACAAACTCCATCACATCATACACTGCATGCATTTTTCTAGGTGAATTCTGCATGATGATTTTGTCTGTCTAAATCATTGATTCCATTGAGAATTATTAGAATAGACAACCGATTGAAGAATACAAGATTGATTGAGCATGTTGGATGAGGCGCGTCAGAATGATGATAGGCAAGCCATATCCTATACACAATCCCCCATCTATACACTTGTGAGATGAGTGTAGAAAATTCCATGATTATAGGGTAAAGAGTTCTCTCGCGAATGGTACGATGATCAAAGCAGTAAGAGGCATTCCATCACTCACTTTGAGCCCCATACACTGACAAATTTCTACTATACTCCCGAAAAAGAACCACCCCACATTGGGGCAAGTCGAAAGCAAATCAGCATCACAAGGTGAGAAAGGGGATAGAAATTTTCTTGCTTGCACTTGCATCAATCTTCGAGTGTCTTTATTGCATATGAACACTCGCGTTAATTTAAGTGCCCTAGAGTCGTGAAGAGCAATTCTTTATTTACGCACTTGTATCCATTGTACAACTCAATTGAGTCTGTAAATTCACCCTCACATGGAGGCAAAGCAGAAGCCACTATCGTTTGAGCAGCATAATCAAAAGTGCCAACAAAAGATGAAGACTCCATAGTCTAACAAAGGCGTTTGCTTGAACTTGCCAAGATCAATTCCTCAAGCAACAAGAGTAAAAACTGGGGCATAAAAAAGCAGTGTACCTGGTAAAAGCAAGGTCAATGCCCATGAATGAAAAATTGAGATGAGAAATAGGGGCATGAAAAAAGCAGTGTGCCTGGAAAAAGCAAGGCCAATGCCCTAAACAAAAATACAGCCATTTGTATTCCCAAGAGAAATTGTTGTTCAATTGATACAACCTCATCGGACCGTGAGAAGAAAGACTAGTGACAAATGCCAAGACAATCACCAACTCTCACCCTCTTACATGTGAGCCAAGACTACGTTACATTCCCATTGTAAAAGTCTCTTCAACTAGGGGCACTTCAATTAACGTAAGATTTCATGTGTACATAAGCATCGCTCGAAGAAGTACAAGCAAGATTACTCTATCTCTTTTCGCAGGATTCTTGACTTGCAAACCCGGAGATGATCATGCGACACTTTGTTTATAAGCCTTAACCTCGACAGTCCCATTTGATGAGCCATTGACCAAATCTTCATCACAATTTCAACAAAGACCTCTCACGTTGGTAAAATCGTACCACTTCCAAGAATACTCGAACTCTTGTTGACATGATGACAGTGAGATAGTGTGGTCCTTATAGATCTTGCATTAATGGTCAGGATAGCCTTTTCCATGAGAGTGAGTGAAAAAGTCCTTTCAGACTGAAAGTCCCTCATCCGGCATGCTCAAACATCTATATTCTAATAAATGTTGTCTTTCAAAATCTTCCCCAATGGAATTCGAATGATACAAAAACCGACAAAATTATCATGCATGAATCTCATTTAAATTCATGAATTTACAGATATACAATCATGTGTGCATATTGTGCAAATAGCGTATACTCTCGAAGATCGAGATATTGCCAAGTAAGCATATCTCTATCCCCATTTGTCTTAAAGTACCTATCACTCTCTTACTCTCTTCTGACACTCGACCTATTCGAGTCATCCCTTGAGTTTGGGTGCTTGCAATTATCCCCTTGTCTTTGAGTACCCCCTTGTTCGGATACTCCCTTTTCCCGACACTCGACCTGTTCGAGTTGTCTCTAGAGTATTGATTTTTGTGACTGACCAAGTATCTGTTTATCATTGAATACTTGTTGCTGTCTAGGTATCCCTCTTGTCTTTGAGTACCGGCCATTGTTCGGATACTACCTTTTCTTGACACTCGACCTGTTCGAGTTGTCTCTAGAGTATTGATTCTTGTGACTGACCAAGTATTGAATACTTTGGTATCCCTCTTGTCTTTGACCAACACTCGTATCCCCCCGAGTATTGATGCTTGTGATTGACCAAATATCCATTTATTATTGAATACCTACTGCTGTTTAGGTATCCCCATATCGTCAAGTACCCATCGTTGTCCAGGTACTTCCTTTTCATGACACTCAACCTGCCCGAGTTGTCCCCAAATAATATAGCAGCTGTTCAAGCATTCCATTGCTTTGCTTGGCACCACCGTCCAGGTATGTTTTCTAGCACTTGGGCCAGCCTAAGTGGTCCCAAATCATATCACTAAATACTTGTGTTCATCCAAGTATTCTAATGCTTTGTACACCTGTGGCTATCCAGGTGTCCCACCTCTTTAAGTGCCTGCAGCAATCCAAGTAAGCCTCATGCCACAGTCCAGTTTATAATACCAGAAGGTGAGAGACCTTCATGAATATCCCAGGTATGTCCTCGATATTCCCAATTACCAGGAGGTGAGAGACCTTCACGAATATGCGGGGCACGCCCTCGATATTCCCATTTACCAGGAGGTGAGAGGCCTTCACGAATATCTCAGGTACGTCCTTGATATTCCCAACTACCAGGAGGTGAGAGACCTTCATGAATATGCGGGGCACGCTCTCGATATTCCCATTACCAGGAGGTGAGAGACCTTCACGAATATCTTAGGTACGCCCTCGATATTCCCATTTACCAGGAGGTGAGAGACCTTCACGAATATCTCAGGTACGCCCTCGATATTCCCATTTACCAGGAGGTGAGAAACCTTCATGAATATGCGGGGCACGCCCTCGATATTCCCATTTACTAGGAGATGAGAAATCTTCACGAATATGCGGGGCACGCCCTCAATATTCCCAATTACCAAGAGGTGAGAGACCTTCACGAATATCCAAGGTACGTCCTTAATATTCCCCATTTACCAGGAGGTGAGAGACCTTCACGAATATCCAAGGTACGTCCTTGATATTCCCAACTGCCAGGAGGTGAGAGACCTTCACGAATATGCGAGGCATGCCCTCGATATTCCCAACTACCAGGAGGTGAGAGACCTTCACGAATATCCAAGGAGGTGAGAGACCTTCACTAATATCCCCGGAGGTGAGAGACCTTCACGAATATCCAAGGTACGTCCTTGATATTCCCAACTGCCAGGAGGTGAGAGACCTTCACGAATATGCAAGTCACGACCTCGATATTCCCAACTACCAGGAGGTGAGAGACCTTCACGAATATCCAAGGCACGCCCTCGAGGTGAGAGACCTTCACGAATATCCAAGGTACGTCCTCGATATTCCCATTACCAGGAGGTGAGAGACCTTCACGAATATCTTAGGTACGTCCTCGATATTCCAACTACCAGGAGGTGAGAGACCTTCACCAATATCCCAAATATGCCCTCGATATTTCCCAATTGCCAGGAGGTGGGATACATTCACAAATATTCAATGTATATTCTCAATATTTCCAATTATCAAGTACCCATTCGATACTTGTGAATGCCCAAATATCCCCCAAGAATTCATACTAGTGATCATCCAAATACCCATTCAATGTCTATGGTTAGCCAAATACCCATTTTGACGCCTGCAAAAACCTAGATACCCTTCGGGTTAGTACTTGTGAATATCCAGGTACTCTTTGATATGCTTGTGAATGTCTAGGTATCTTCCCGAAATTAATGCCTTGAGAAAGGTCAGCACATCCTCCCGAGAAAGGTCGGGTTCCAACTGGTGTCTTCGACAGAAGTCAGACGCCCCACAAATCAATGCCCTGAGAAAGGTCGGTGCATCCTCCCGAAAAAGGTCAGGTTCCATCCAGTGTCTTTGACAGAAGTCAGACACCCCAACAAATACGATGCCCTAAGAAAGGTCGGCGCATCTCCTGAGGAAAATCAAGTACCAGCTGTTGTCTTTGACAGAGGTCAGACACCTCCCACAAAACAGATGCCTTGAGAAAGGTCGGCATATCTCCTGAGAAAGGTTGGGTACCAACTGGTGTCCTTGATACAAATCAAGCACCCACAAATGAGATGCCCTGAGAAAAGTCGATGCATCTCCCGTCAAGGCCACCGAAGAAAGGTTCGGGTCCTAGACAAATCATTGATTGTTTTAACAGGCGACCGAAGAATGGTTCGGGTCCTGGAGAAGCAATTTCCCGTCACGGCAACCGAATAATGGTTCGGGTCCGAGGCAAACCACCGATTACTCCAACAGGCGACCGAAGAATGGTTCGGGTCCTGGAGGAGCAATCTCCCGTCAAGGCGACCGAAGAAAGGTTCGGGTCCTAGACAAATCATTGATTGTTTTAACAGGCGACCGAAGAATGGTTCGGGTCCTGGAGAAGCAATTTCCCGTCACGGTGACCGAAGAATGGTTCGGGTCCGAGACAAACCACTGATTACTCCAACAAGGCGATTGAAGAATGGTTCGGGTCCTAGAGGAGCAATCTCCCGTCAAGGCGACCGAAGAAAGGTTCGGGTCCTCGACAAATCATTGATTGTTTTAACAGGCGACCGAAGAATGGTTCGGGTCCTAGAGAAGCAATTTCCCGTCACGGCGACCGAAGAATGGTTCGGGTCCGAGACAAACCCTTGATTACTCCAACAGGCGACCGAAGAATGGTTCGGGTCCTAGAGGAGCAATCTCCCGTCAAGGCGACCGAAGAAAGGTTCGGGTCCTCGACAAATCATTGATTGTTTTAACAGGCGACCGAAGAATGGTTCGGTCCTAGAGAAGCAATTTCCCGTCACGGCGACCGAAGAATGGTTCGGGTCCGAGACAAACCCTTGATTACTCCAACAGGCGACCAAAGAATGGTTCGGGTCCTAGAGGAGCAATCTCCCGTCAAGGCGACCGAAGAAAGGTTCGGGTCCTCGACAAATCATTGATTGTTTTAACGGCGACCGAAGAATGGTTCGGGTCCTTTTCTCAATAGGCGACCGAAGAATGGTTTGGGTCCTGAGGAGCAATTTCTTGTCAAGGCAACCGAAGAAAGGTTCGAGTCCTAGACAAATTATTGATTGTTTTAACAGGCGACTGAAGAATGGTTCGAGCCTTAGAAAAGCAACCTCCTCGTGTCACCAGGTAAGATGACGCCTTGATACTTGCCAAAGCTCGGGTTCACACCCTACCTCACTCACTCCCGGTAAGTAACTACAGGTATCTTCTTATCTGTCTTAGAATATATAATGTTATATTGCTCTTTTTACATAGGATAATAAGTCTCAAAAAAATATAATCCGCTACGCATATATGGCCAAATTTTAGGCATCATTTTGTCTTTGAAAGCAACCTCTGCGAGCTCACCTTCAAAGAGGGGCAGCTGTTGACGCCTAAAATTAGGCTCTATTTTATTTTTATTATTATTTTGTTTTATTTGATTTTTGGATAATAAACAAAAAAAAAAAAAAAAAAAAACAAAAAAAAAAAAAGAAAAAAAAAAAAAAAAGAAAAGAAGAAGCAGCCTCCATGGGCCCTCGGCCCATTTCCGCCTCGGCCCGGCCCCCCCCATCGTCTTCTTCCTCGCGCCTCACGAGGAGCACGCGCGGGCAAGCGCGACGGGGGAAGCTTGAGCGGACGACGGTTGCGTGGGAGCAAGGGAGCGGGGCGTCGATGGGACGTGACCGGAGGAGGCGATGATGGCGGATGGGACGGCGGTCCAACCGGCGGGTCGAAGCCTCGCCAACCGGCCGCTCCGCGCCTATAAATAGGCCCTTCATCCCCGACGAAGAGAGGGGGACCGACGGAGACGCCGAGAGAACGATCGAGAGGCTACAAGGCCCTTGAGCTTCCTCAAGTTACGAGAGACTTCGGGGGGGAGCCAAAGTCGAGCAAGCCCGAGATCCGAAGGCTCTCGGGCGAGGAGGGAGAGAGAGAGAGAGTTCGAGCACCCCCGCCGTCGTTGCCGCCGTTTGCCGTGCAAGCTACCGTTCGCGGACGGAGTAACGACCGCCGCCCCACCATCACCATCGCACCCCCGCCTCCGTCCAAGAAAAGGTCCGTCGCTCGCCGCCGTGTCACCACTATCGTCGCCGTCACCGCCGTAGCCATCGTCGCCGTCGGATCCCTTCGGTCTCTTCCTCGATGCCGCGGATTCGCAAACCCTAGGGTTTGCGATTTTCCGGGTCGCAAAGCAGATCCGGACCCGGAAAATCGGGTAGGGTTTGCGATCCGGGGGCCGGCTGCGAGTCGGGTCATGCGCCGGATCCGGGTCGGGTAGGGTTCCGGAGGAACCGGGTCGTGGAGCAGGAAGGTGGGGTGGGTAGTCGGGCCGGGCCGGGCGTCCCCAAACGCCCGGCCACGGCGTCGTTTTAATTAAGATTTAAAAAAAAGATAAAAAGATAAAAAAATCCTCATTCGGGCCCGTCCTCATTCGGATCGGCCCGGCCCGGTCGGACCCAACCCGCGATCCAACCGGGTCGGTTTTTATATTATTTTAATATAAAATAATATTTTTAAATAAATAAATAATAAATTTTATTTAAAAAAATCAAAAAATTTTAAAAAAATATTAAAAAAATGTTAAAAAATGTTTTATTTTCAAAAAAAAAAATCAAAAAACAGAATAAAAATAAAAAAATGTCAGAAAATATTTAAAAAATATTTTATTTTCCGAAAAATCAAAAAAATCAAAAATATTTCATATTTTCCAAAAAAGTCAAAAATCCAAAAAAAGGCCAAAAATTCATGAAAAATCCAAAAAATTCAGAAAAGGCCAAAAAGACTTGTATTTTTCCAAAAAAATACCAAAAATCCTTTTGTGTCCAAAAAAATTAGAAAATGACTCAAAAAATGTTTTTCCTCCCAAAAATGCATGGAAAATCCTCGAACATCCAAAAAACCTCGGGGTTTAAACAAGATTAGGTACCGAAAGGGCATTAGTGATTAACTAGTGTAATCAAGTCCCCGATCCTAATTTCTCTGTTGCGCGAGTGAGTATTTCTCCCGATACTTCACTTGGGTTTCTAATCAACCTACCCCAAATCGATTAGTGGCGACTCCATTTTAAAAATTGATTTACGGGTTAAAAACTTGAACCATTAAGTCGTGAATTGGTGGACTTGGGAGAGTCGGGCTTAACTAAATTCAGCCGAGCCATTAGCCTCCTTAGGCGCCGTACCGATCGGGCGCCGAAAAAAACAGGACATTGATCTAGAACGGGCCCAAAATCACGGTAACCTGAGTGTATAGCTGAGTAAAGAAAGTAGAAGTCAACTCCTTTAAGCTACTATATCCCGCACCCATTCATTATTTTCATTCCGAAGCATTCCAATCCGATTTCTCTGCCGTCATTGGATTGTAGTGGCATGAAAGAACTTACTATTTTTGTCACCCCAACGCAGCCACTACAAGGATGATTAATTAGCATCTTGCTGCCAAATATTCCTCAGCTCATCTTGGATATGAGATACCTTTTCGCTGTCGGTATTAGAACTGTAAGGATGATTAATTAGCATCTGGAGACGTTGTTGTAAAGCTGTTATCCGCAAGTGTCCATTTCCAAACTTGGATCGACTCCATAGGCTTAAAGCTATTCTTACTTTTAGTTAGTTTGTGCAAGAGATCAGAATTTCTCAAATGATTCGAAGGCCATGTTTAGGAGACAAGGTGGCAAACTTCCGGATCATCGTTCTAGAAAGCTTCATAAGCAAAAGTTTTGACGATTTTTATGAGCTAGCACCGTAGAAAGAAGTAAAGGGCTATGATCAGAGCCCATTGGCGGTAAAGCATACACTTTAGGGTCTGGATAGATGAGTCACCACTCCATAGAGCAAAGGACTCGATTCAATCGTTCCTCAATGAGGTCAGCCCCTTCACGACGATTTGACCAAGTATACGCATAGCCCTTACTTTCAACTTCCATCAGAGCATAGTCATCTACTACATCTCGAAAAGAAGTAAGTCGGGTACGGAGAGGGGATCGACTACCCACCTTTTCCCAAGGATGAAGAATTTCATTAAAATCCCCAACACAAATCTAGGGAAGTGTATTGAAAGCAATAATTCTTCGAAGGGTCTCCTAGAACAGCTAGCGATTGTGATACGAGAAAGGGGCGTGCAAACAAGTGATTCTCATAAGGCGATCATCACTAAGATCACTGCAAACCATATCAAAATAATCCTCCGAAAAGCCTTCTATTTCTAAAGAGATAGTATCATTCCAAAAAACCGCTCATCCACCTGCAATACCTATTGGATTTTGAACAAAAGATCTATTATAATGTAACGTGTGTTGTAACCTGTTGAGAACCAACTCCCGGTTCTTGGTTTCCATCAAAAACAAAAGGTCGGGCTTTTCTTTGGCTGACAAAGCCTTAAGGGCTTGGACTGTCAGGGGATTGCCCAACCCCTGACAATTCCAACATAAAAACTTCATTTGTAACTTGGTGGCTATTGAGGGCTAGCCACCAAAGCCCGATGAAGTGCTTCATCTGCTGCCAATACTGGTGTTTCCTGGAGATGTGTTTCATCTAGATGATCAAATACTACACACCCCTTATCATAGGGAGAGTAGCGTTTTTGTTTCTTTACTTGTCCTACTCTTGTAGTAGTTCGGGTACTTTTTATTCTTCTTGTTAGCTGGATATCCGATGGGTGATCAATAAGGCTCTGTTCTATGTCTGCTGCAGGAAAGTGATATGAGGGAGTAGTTCTCACCTGCTGCTGCAAGTTCAACGGAGTAGGTCTAAAAGGCATAAACACTTCAGAAGAATTGAGAGAGTCATTAATTTTGCCTTTAGCTTTGGCATGTGCAGGAATCAAAGCTATTGTAATGGCCTGCCCCTGATGAATCACAGTGTGAGGAGGACTCGGAGGATGCTCTGTCACTGCAGGGGACTGCCCTTGAAGAGCTGCATTCGTAACTTCTTTATCTTTAGCTTCCGGTGGAGGTAATAGGGTTGGAGGTTGTAGTAAGGCTGGAGGAGTCTCGGGTATTATTTCTTGAGTTTGATCCGTTTCTGGAGGATTGTAAAAAGCTTTCCAATAGGGGCTAGATTCATGAACCTCGGCTTTCAACCACGGACCAAAAGCCAATTTGTCTTTGCCTTCCTTCCTGGCCAAATCAAAAGGAATGTCTGTACAGTATGTTGTGTAGTGGCCAAGTCTCCCACACGAGTAACAAAAGTGGGGAAGTCATTCATATCTGAAGTCCAGCCATAATAGTCTCCCAGCTAATCGAATCAGTTTACCAGTTTTCAGAGGTGTACCCAGATTGATTTCCACCCGTACTCGCCCTATTTTCACTGTGAAACCCTCCTTACTATCTACTCTTACCTCCAGAATGTCACCAAGCTGATTTGCAGCCTTCCTCATAATCTAGTCCGTAATCCACTCCAAAGGTAAGCCAAGAATTTGGACCCAGAAAGCACACCGAGTAAAATCATAGCAATGGAGAGGTGTATTAGGAATCCAGGGCTTAAAGTTGATTAAGTGGCTACAAAAAAGCCAAGGGCCTCCTTGTGAAATACGTTGATAATCCTTGGCATTATGGAACTTTGCTAAATATAAACCACCTTCGCGTTGGGAGAATTCGACAAGAACAACTCGCCATACTTGCTTCATTACTTCCTGGAACGCCTGAAAATTGATATTAGACGTAGTAATAACCTTCCCTAAAAGTGTTAGTTTACATTCCACAAGTTTTTCTATTGCAGGTTCATCCTCGCATATCTCAACCTCTTGGGCGGAACAGAGACGTCCCAAGCATTGACACAAAGCAGCCATACGAACTAATTCCTCGGGTTCATCTAAAGCCATGACCAAACAATCCTCAATTGAACATAATGCAGTGGCTCGTAAAGCGAAGACCTTGTCACCAACAGCGACAATTGCCAGAGGAATAAATTAAGAGGCAAGACACAGCAGGATAAGACATGGTGTGAGGTAATTCACCTCTTTGCGGTGTGGCGATGACCTCCGATGATGAAATTTAGAACATGTAAACATGAATCAGCACTCCAGGGACGGCGAGAAGTGGGGATATAAGGAAATTAACGGAGGAGGAAGCTATCTATTGCAAACCCATGGTAATTTGCACAAGAACAAGTAGTGGACGAAGCTCTACGTCGACAGTAAGGGTGTGCTACCATGGGTGGTAGACGAAGCTCTACGACAAGCCACTTTCCAACTGGGTGCCACAAAAGCTCCGGGTCCCGACGGTTTTAATGGTTTGTTCTACCAAACCCATTGGAATACTATCCACCATGATTTATTCTGTCTGGTTACCGACTTTTTCAATATGGTAAGTTCCCTCCAGATCTCAACAAGACTCTTATCGTTTTGATTCCCAAAGTACACCATCCTCAAAGTCTTAACCAGTTTAGACCGATAAGTTTGTGTAATTTTGCATATAAAGTTATATCCAAAGTCATGGCCAACCGACTAAGACCTTTGTTAGAGCGGTTGATATCAATTGAGCAGGCTGCCTTTGTGTCTAGGCGTCAAATTCAGGACAATGTCTTAGTTGTTCATGAGGTCCTCCATCAATTCAAGACGAGGCATCAGAAACGACACTTCCAAGCTATCCTTAAGACTGACATGCAGAAGGCTTACGACAAAGTTGAATGGGATTTCCTTCAAGCCTACCTTATTAAACTGGGATTTCATCCTTGGTGGGTTCAAATGGTGATGCAATGTATTACCACGACGACTATGAGTGTTAAATTGAATGGGGAATATCTACCCTATTTCAAGCCATCGAGAGGACTCAAATAGGGAGACCCTCTTTCTCCATATCTCTTTATTTTAATGGCCAATGCTCTATCCACCCTCATCCATAATGCTCTTACTATGGGACATCTTCGCGGCATCAAACTCACTAGGTCATGCCCCACTCTCTCGCATCTATTTTTTGCTGATGACTCCGTTTTCTTCCTCGATGGCACCATCACGGAATGTCAAAATATGGCCAATATCTTAAACCAATATTGTCAAGCTACTGGACAAGTGATAAACCGAAATAAGTATGGCCTCTACTTTAGCAAATGTTGTCCGGCAAGTCTTCAAACTAACTTGGCTGCTGAATTGCGAGTACCGGTGTTGAGCTATTATGGTAAATATTTAGGAGTTCCATCTAAATGGGGTCGATCAAAAAAAGAATTATTTGGCTGGCTATTAGGAAGAGTCAATGCAAAGTTGGAGGGTTGGAAAGAAATGTTGTTATCGAAAGGCGGTAAAGAGATCCTTCTCAAGTCTATCGTCCAAGCTATGCCGCAGTACGCTATGTCGATCTTTAAGTTTCCTATGTCTCTTTGTCGAATAATTGAGCGGAGGATTGCAAATTTTTGGTGGCGGAATGATAAGAATAGAAATGGTGTGCATTGGAAGAAATGGGACTTACTAACAAGTAAAAATTCTAGTGGGTTAGGCTTTCGGGATCTTGCAGCTTTTAACAATGCCATGCTTGGTAAGCAGGCCTGGAGATTACTACATCAACCTAATTCGCTCTGGGGTCGGCTCCTCAAGGGATTATATTTCCACTCAAAGGACTTTGAATTTGCAGAACATGGCTCCCGCCCTTCCTGGGGTTGGAGAAGCATTCTAATTGGGCGGGATGCCATCTTACTGAATACAAGATGGTCTGTGGGTGACGGAAAATCAACCAATATTAGGGAACATTGCTAGTTACCAAGTGGTAAGATTAGCTGACCTGCAAATAGAGATGAGCCCAGGTTGGTGGCGGATCTTATTGATCCTCTCCACCATACATGGAAAACCCACCTTATTACACAGATGTTCGACGACTTTATTGTCGACGAAATCCTCAGAATTCCAATAAGACCTCTCCACTCAACCGATCAGCTTATTTGGACAGCAACAACAACAGGGCATTATACAGTCAAAAGCAATTACAAAGCCTTGACAGAAACAGCAAGCATACCACAAGATAATCATGCATCAACTTCCTATTGTCCACCTCCTGAGCTATGGCGTTACATATGGAAAATGCATATCACACCGAAACTTCGTATATTTCTGTGGTCAGCCTGTCAAAACGCCCTAGCTACTAAATCAAATTTATATGGCAGACATATTATATCCAACCCTATGTGTACCATATGCAATAAGAATACGCCGGAAACAATGGAACATATATTTTTCAATTGTCCGTGAACGGCAGGTGTATGGACACATCCCCAGTTGAAGCTTTCCTTTCACCCAACTACAATTACTCATCTGGATAAGTGGTTTGCAGAATTAGTAAGAGATCAGAAGTTCTCACCTCAATTACCCATGATTACTCATGTTTTATGGCAGTTGTGGCATCTGTGTAATAACAGTGTCTTCCGTGGTCTACATCCTGATCCCAATCGGGCTGTTGTCGATGCCTTGGCTTAGTGTCAGATTTTCAATCTTTCTTATCCAAGAGGTTCCCAAACAGCAGGTATGCGTATAGCAGCCTCCCTCGCTCCTTCAGCACACTCCTGGCAACCGCCAGACCCAGGCTTCATCAAATGTAATATTGATGGCTCCTTCTACCCTGGGAACAGAGAGGGCACAATGGCCTATATCAGTCGAGATCACAGATTTCTCCTCATAGATGTATATACAGCCAGATTTCCAGCAAATTTGGCTTTTCAAGTGGAAACACAGGCGCTAACCCTAGCCCTAAATCGTCTGAAATAGCAGGGGCTACTTACCGCATCTATAGTACTCGAATCTAACTGTCTGCAGCTGATTGAAGTTCTTCAAGCGTGAAGGCCACCACCATGGGAGGAACGGCCGCTGTTCGACGAGCTCCAGTCGATTTTGCCCCTTTTCTCGAACCTCTGTCTGCAGTACTGTGATAGAAGAGCGAATTCATTTGCCGACTGGGCTGCTAAGGCTCATGGACGACCAGATTTGGCCCAAAACTGGACTATTTTTCCTCCTTTTTTGCAAGCTTTGGTCGCAGCGGACGCGTTCGTTTCTGTTTCTTTTAAACGCTAAAGTGTAATATTTATGCTATTTTAATACTATTCTCTTTTCTGACCAAAAAAAAAAAAAGTGCACTTAATTACTTCTTTTGGGGGTTGGCGCACGAGGATCAAAACGGGTCATCATTGTGTTTTGTTGTTATTAAGTCTGCCTGCTCGTCGATAGTCGTAGATGCTTAAAGCCTACTTGTGTTGGCATGATTTTTATCTTACACGAATAATCGTTGTCCGACTTTATGACAGATGAAGATATTTAGGAGAAATTTTGGTATTCTAAGTTTGAAGAAACGCCCAACACTTTCAATGAGAAAATTCGGCACAATTACCTTTTATTATGTCCAATACGACAAATACGAGAAAACATCGAACATAATTAACTTGATATGGTGTAAATTTGGAAGATGAATTTAGAAACGATAAGTATTTCTGATATATTTATTTATGTAACATATCAAACTTCATTACTTTGGAAAGGTGCAATTGACCTTGATATATGCAACTATCTGAATGCATTTATATGTTATTTCAATAATTAAACTAAGATAGGAGCGGTGGAGATGTGAAACCACCGTAAATCAACCGTTTGGCAATGTGATGATAAGCAGACTCGGTATAGTGAATCCCATCCCAATTCACAACAGAGGATGGATCTTCACAAGTAGTCGAGCCAGTCTGCCCACATATTACTGACAGATTAAAGTTGTATGGACCCCCTCCTCCACAACAAGCCCTTAGCGTCCCTCAATAAAAGGCTGCGTGAATGGACTTCCATGTCAAGACTTTTGAGCAATTTATGCAACTATATATTTTTTTCATCTCAATGACATCAACCAAGATGTCCTAATGTGATATATGTGGTTTGGTATATTTCCTGAAATCAAAGAAATACTAGGATTTTATTTCTAGAAAGAGTACGAGACTTTCAAATAGATATGTCTTCTTTTAATTTTGGCTTTTAGTTTAGGAGCCAAAAGATCCAATACTTATTGATGAGCTCCCATGACACTCAATATAGCTTATAAAGAATGTTCGAATAATGAAAATTACAGCATTCTTGCATTTGTTACTTATTAGTGTATTGAATACTATTAAGGGTGCGTTTAGTTTAACATTTTAAAAGCTCATTTGGAAAATGCAAAACAATTTAGCCTAAAGAACTTTGAGCAAATGCAAAGGCCGTTTGGTAAATTGCACTTTGAAAAGTGATTTCGAGAGAAATGTTATTTGGTAGAAAACACAATTGAAAAGTCCTTTGGGTGATTAATGTTAGTTTTTTTTATTTATTTTTTATTTGTTTAAAATTAAAGACAATAATGCTAAAAAAATCAAATATCTATAATTATATATATAAAGAAAAAGACCAAACCCTTTGCCGTCTGACGAAGGACTATGGCCACCGACGAGCTAGATCTAACATTGGCGGTCCTTGATTGAGATCGTCCGAGCTCCATTGACCCTCGACAAGAGTAGCTCAACCTAAGCAATGTGCGACCTAGGCAATCACCGCCTGGGTCTCACAAAGGTTGCACAACTGATAATCGTCGTTGTGCGACCCTCATGAGACCCAAGCAAGGGCCACCTAAGGCCACGAGACCTAGGTGACGGTTGCTTGGGTTGCTCAAGGTTGTGTGACCTCCAACGGCTGTTGCTAGGGTCATGTGACCATTGCCGAAGGTCCCCCCACCTCGAGTGACCTTGATCAATGGCTGCTGATGCCAAATCTAGCTCGCTGGTGGCCGTAGCCCTTTGTCAAACCTGTGAAGGGTTTGGTCCTTTTTTAATTAAAAAAATAACGAGGGAAAAAATCGTAAATTTGAAAAAATTGATGAGGGTAGTTTTGGAATTAAAAAGATGATGAGTTTCAGTATTCTTAATACTGATTTTCACTTGAAAATTTATTTAAAATGGTTGCCAAACGGTTCAACATTTCTTCAATGGGCTTTGGAGGCCAAAAACCCTTTGAGAATGCTAAATCAAATGGATTCTAGCAACGTCAGTATAAAAAATGGAGCCAAAAAGCAAGTAATTAGGTAAGCTGCCACACATTTCTTAGCATAAATACGTTGTCATCCTGGTACTTTATTAATCTGTATTGACAAATACCCATGCGTGAAGAGATCTACCACCTCACTCTAAATTAGTGAGATTAATTAGGCATATGAAACTTCTCAAGGCAACGAATTGAATGGAAAAGTTCAACCAGTTTTTGAGCATCATAATTAGAAAGTAATAGTAATTGCCATTCATCAAACCACCTTGTCAGAATAATTACTGATATCATGTCAAATTACTATAACCACATTTAAGGTGTGTTTATTTCAAGGAAAACTTCATATTAAAGGAAAATACTTTCCCGCATATTATTTTCCAAGAAAATGTTTTCTCATTTTCAGGATAGGAATTTTATTTCCTAACCTTAAATATGCCTATTTTATTTGACCATACGTGACCTTTTGTTGAGTGCAAATTAAACACGTGAAAGTCCAAAAAACTAATTTGTAAAAAATTCTTTCGCTAAAAGACTTACAGCGTTAATTTAATAGACAATTGCATGTCCCTGGTTTGATTTATGGAGAAAAACAACCAAAAAAGGAAAAACTGATTTGACGGAATTAAATTGCAATGGGAAATGAGGATCATTGCATCATACTTGCGGAGATTTCAATATGTCACTATCATCAATATTAATTTTTTAAGATAATGATACAAATGATCCCCAAACTTTGACTTAGTATATAATGTGGTATCTGAATGTCAAATTGGTTCAATATAGTCCCCGAAATCTTAGCCCAATGTATAATATCATCCTTAAATTTTTAATTTGCTCAACGTGGTTTATAGACTTTTAGTACATGTTCAATTTAGTACCTAAATTATGTGAAAATGTTCAATGTTGTTATTTTATTCATTGAAGCTTAGGAAAAAATTGATCATCTTCATACAGTTCAATGACTAAATTAAACATGTACCAAAATTCTGGGAAGCACATTAAGCAAATAAAAATTTAGGAATGACATTGCACATTGTGCTAAAGTTTAGGAACAACATTAAATAAATTTTAGAATTTATGAATCATATTACACACTAAGTCAAAATTCATGAATCATTTGTGTCATTTACCTCTTTTTTTCCTCTATAGTCCTATTTTGTAAAGATGGATTCCAATTGCTGTACTTTATTATTCATTATTTTTATTTTTTTGGTGATCCAGAAATCGCCGTACAACCGGTAGTCGGTGGCGTAAACCCGGGACGACCCGCAGGACCCACCTCTCATGGTCGCAGGTGAGTCGTGCAATGGGGGCAAGAAGTTTCAACCCCTTCCCTGCAAGATAAGGGACACGGTGTGAACCATCTCGTCCACCGCGGGGTGGGTTGCTGTACTTTATTATTCATCTCCTTTCGACAAAACAAACCCAAAAACAACATTCAACCTCAACTTTCTCCAGAATTTCCGTGAAAAGTCCACATTTATTCTAAGATAAAGTACAAACATATATTAGTAAACTATGGGCAAATTTGTTAGTTTAATTGCTCGAAAACATAACGCTGAAATCTCTTGGATTGCAAATTTAATTCTTTCTTATTTTGGAATATTCTAAATCGATTTTCCAAAAAAAAAAAAAAAAAACACTAAAATTGCACCCCTCTTAATTTATTAAAATATTTCTTATTTTTAGCGCACATGTAAGTGCATGCCATTTGTGTTTGTCAAAGTACAAGGCAAGAGTAACTTTTTCAAGTTACTTACGTTGCTAAATCATACTTATTATTTTTTTTTTTAATTGTCTTTAGGCTCCAATGGGGTGAGCACAAGTTGGGCGGGCCGAGCCTCAAGTCGTTTTAGGCCTGCCCCACTAGACCAGGCATGGAATTTTCAGGCCCGATCTTCTGGCATGGTCCAATCACAGTAGAAAGGCATAGATCGACCTAAATCGGATCGGGCCGAGCTGCATTTGTTTTTTAGATTGCTTAGTTATTATATTTTCAGCCTCAAAAATATTCTTTTATATGTTTTCGATCACTTTTTTCGAATTCAACCCATATTGACACACACACTTTAATTATGTTTTTAAAATTTATTTATGAATTTATGAATTTATTTTGGGCATAAATAATGTAGACTCTAAAACTTTTATATTTTTAACATACATTGTATTCTCTATCAAAAATTAGTTAGGCTAGTCTGTGCAATTCAGGCCAAAGCATCTCTAACACAAAGGCCTAGATCGGCTAGAATAAAAAATTATACTATGACATATCCAAAATTTTGGCCCGAAAAATCGGGCCAATCCGGTTTGGTTAGGGGTTTTGGACTCCTAGGACCCCTTAGTACCATAATAAAGATCTTTAATACAGGGCATTGTCCAATGTATATCGAGTCAATTCACTTGGAGACACACCCCATCACCAAATTATGCTTTAAGATTTGGCTTCATTATATTCGTCAATCCATTAGTCCACCCTTAAGGCTGCATTTGGCAGTCGAGATAAAATTTAGGATAGAATATGATTTATCCTATCCTACATTTGGTGCTCGCTCAAGACAAGATAAAGTCGGATATAAAGGGGATATAGGCAAGATAAAATAATCACATGGGGGAGGTGGGATAAAGGTGGATAGGATTTCTAATGTCCATAATAGGAAAGTTATTTTTCTCAAATAGCAAACTTATTAAATTAACAAAATTGAAATTATATTTCAATATAAATAATATTTGAATTCTAATTTAAGAAATTAAAAATGAAAAAAAAAAGAAATTTATTTTAAATTAGTTTTATTTTAATTTGTATATTCAACTTTAATTATATCTTATAATAAATATTCAATCTATAAATTAAATATTTATATTTATTATATATTTTAGGTATTTTTGTATTTTAGGTATGTTAGTACAGTTTACTATTTGATAAAATTTTATTAAAGAATGATGAAAGGGGAAAAAAGAAATAATAAATAAAATAATATAAAAAGAGGAAAAATAAAATAAATTAAATTAATGAATAATGTTACGAGAGATTTTCACCATCTCCGTTTATGAACATTTATGTTAATTTATAATAATATGCCATTTATATCAAAAAAATATACATGATATGATGTGAATATATCCGACTTTAATACTACAATTCACCAAATAAAGGATTGGATATAAAAAAAATCCTAGGATTTCATATCCTATCATATCCAGTCCTGTCCTGATTAAAAATCCAAACGATCAAACGTAGCCTAGTTGTTCCTTGTGATTAAGCACAATCTTGAGTGTAGATATAAAGTGAGAAAATCGTAGGGGGAAAAAGAAAAAAAAAAAAAAGGTTGGCTTTCATTTGATGTAACAATTACTTATACGAACCGTGATAATTGTGATACGTGGAAAATAGAAGTCATAAATCTAGGGGTTATCACATGAATATTTGTTCAAGCTAAAAATATGCATTGATAATGAATTTGAGAGGAAAAAAAGATGGGTGAAAAGAAGGCTCACCATATTGTTTTGAAGGGCGAAACAGAGACATGGCAGCACCATAATAATCAGCGTACATGATTCTTGCATGTGGGTATTGTTCTCTCAAAATTTGCAATTCTTGCTTGAGGTAGTTATTGTGATACTTGGCAAAAGCATTATAAGCCGTGAGACACCCAATACTGGGGTCATACACCTATATATTGTTGCTTGGAAACAGAGTTAGAGTCAAGGAGCCACGGCCTCCTGGAAGCTGTCCCGGCACCACTAGATCCACAGCCCCTTCTTCTATGACTATCTATTATGGTTATGATGATTCAAGAAAAATGATAAAGAGAAAAGGGAAGAAACTTGATAATGGTGAGAATTGGAAAAAATAAATAAGAAAACAATCTCGAGGCAAATCACGTGGATCATTTTGTATGTATACTTAAATCACTTTTGGGAATTGCATCATGCACCGTGGAGATCATAAGACTTTTCTAACAATTTTTTTTTTTTAACACGATCTATGTATATTAAAAAGTGGACCTTCTTTTCGTAGGCACGAAAGCTCCAATTTATTATGTCACCATTTAAGTTATTGGCAATGCTTCCTTGAGACATTTCAACTTCATCTTTAGTTAATAGTTTTAGGGCTTACATTTTGTACGACAATTGATATGAGAAGTTTCTCCAAACAATGTACTGAGAAAGGCATTTCTTTATTATCTTATTCAACGTGCTCATCTTAAAAGTCAGGCACATGCCTAAGAAAAAATGTTGCATCAATATGTGTTTAATTTCATTACGTGAATCTAACATTAAGGTCGTGCTGAAGTAAGTTTGTGTAACATACACGGACGGCACGGCTGATTGATCCAACGATTTGTGGTACCAAAGGACGTATCTGTTCGATGCTTCGACCATTAACAAAGTGAAAGGTGTAGTCATTGCCAGCTATCTCCCCAACCAGAAACAGAGACTTGCTAAAGTAATCATCACATTCTGCACCCAAAATAAAAAATAAAAAAGTAATAAGACATTTTTCATATCGAAATTCTGCACCCAAAAAATAAAAATTATACCACAGCTCAACGAGGTCAGGGAAGGAATTTTTTTCATCTCCAAGTTGATAAAATATAGCGCAAGTTTCACGAAAGTAATACTAAGTACCGAGTAGCAGAAGGAGGTGACAGACATCGCCGGTCCCTTCTTCAGTCCATCATTGAATTACATCTCTACCACTAACATAAAAAAAATGAACCTACAAATACGTTAATCGATAGACGAGTGTGTACACATTTCAGTTTTCACGGCTATTTCCCTGATGTGTCAAAAGATACATATTGCATGCATCGGTTCATCTGGGTCATGTAATTGCTTTTTATCCAAATGTGTTCAGAGTTACTGAAGTTGACGGCCACTCAGCATTGACCGGACAGAAAGTGATGACGTGAAATAAAATAATGAAAAACGTGAGAAAAATTAAAACCGATAATACAAAATCAAGGAATCAATAATGCCTTTACCCGCTTTTTTTGATAAACAAAAGGTAGAGATTTACCTTGTTTGGTGGTGCAGAGAGATGACTTCAAATTCTTGAACCAGCCAAGCTGAATACTCAACGAGTTATTTGTCCACAACACAATATTCTGAGCAGAGAAGAAAGACGAGTCGATCGCTGTGGCACCAGCAACTGCGAAGTTCACTCCCTCATGGACGTGGACATGGGGACCTTTGGCTACTGCCAGATATGGTGGGAGATAAGGCAGTCCAAATGCTTCAGCTACATTCTCATATTTTTACGCTCATCGGGAGATTAAAAGTACTTTATTATTAGCATTGAAAACGAAATATCCTGTTAGAGAAGAAATTAAAGAGAGAGCATGAAATACCTATGAAATCAACAATGAGGCATCCATCTGAGCATCGACCAGTTGCGTGGTGGAAGAAAGTCTCTCCATAAGGGAGCTTTTTGATGACCGGAAATTTGGGTGCCCCGGAAAGGAGGTAGTTTCCAGTGTCGCTTATAGAGTCACCAAAGTTGAAGATTGCTTCATAGCACCTAGGGCTTGACAAAACGGACTCCAAAGAGAGACAGCAGAGCAAAAAGAAGACTAGTATCTTCATGGCTATCATGTCAAACAATACTTGAAAATTTCGATGAAGGAATGGTCTGCTTGGGGTTGAGCTTCAGCCCTTGCCTTATATCATAGAGCAACCTCACCTTCCCAATATAGGCACTAGACTTTGGGCAGACGAAGTTTCAATTGCTGACTTACACTTTCAAAAAGGAGAGGCACCCTTTTGTAAAACGAGTAAAGCCCTTATAGATTCCTATCTAATGGGTCAAATGGGTTAAAAAAAACTCTACTTACACGAGAAGCCAAGTCATAAGGGCTATTTGCAACTTTGATGCACTGACTCCTGGATAATAATTTTATCCAATGAAGTTATAAGCAGTGAAATGGTTACTTAGGGGAGTGATTTAGTTACATGACCCTTTTCACATTAGAATATGATATAATTCTAAGGTTAAAGGAATCCAAGGGTTGCCGGCTCTCACTTACCACTGACAAGGGCTTGCAATCTTGCTTGTTTGACTTCTCTTTTCTCCTTTTTAAATAGCTTAGTTGTATAAGAATAACAATTAAAAAAAAAAACCATGTCAATATTCTCTGTTAGTCAAATTGGATGAAATTAACGAAAATACTTGATTGAACTAATTTGATAAGTTTTAGAATTTAATTGTACTTTTTTTTTTTGTAAATTTGAGAATTAAATTGCACTTTCGTGATAAGTTGTAGGATTTTCAGTGCACATATCACAAAATATCTCACTTTCGGAGTTGAAGAACTCATAACCATTTATCATCCATAGTTGTTTTATGACAACTTTGAAATTGGTTTTAAACATAGCATGGAGGAGTCACCAATTAAGATTAAAACGTTAGGGGCATACAACAAAAGCCCGATATTTGGGGAACCCAAGTTCAAGTCTGTCAACATGTTTAGTGGGACTCACATTTATTCAAAAGCTTAAGCCAATAAATTATGAACTAATTATGATATATTAAGTACTATATACTGCACTAATTTTCTAATGTCGGACTTTTCTAATACAATCACATAGGTATTTCACCAATCTTCCTCTCATGTGTGAGATTCGTATTAGGTCAGCTCCCCCTTAATTTAGGTATCGTTTAACATTAACATATGTCTATCGTGACCTACCCTCGTAATTTGCCACCTAAGGGTTCGGCTAATAAATTATTAAGCCTAGACTTAATTCGGGCTCTCCCAAGCTTGGACCAATTCTCAACCTAGGTTCAAGTTTTTAGTATGCAAATGATTTTTATTTTGGAGTCGCCACAAATCTATTTTCAGTGGGTTTATTAGAAGCTTAGTGAAGTAATGGGAGAATTACCTTCCTTGTACGAACTAAAGATTGTGGGTATAAGGACTTGATTATGCTAGATTTCTCTAACGCCCTCTCGATACATTTTCTCTTTTAATTAGAAAAATGTTTTGTTGGTAACTTGCACTGATTTTAATTTACTTCTAACATGTAAGGTGATTAAGCGGGTGTGCAAACATTATTTAACACTCAATAATTAAAGCCTTAAATAAATTGTGAGGAAAGGCAAGAATTACTTACCTTGAAGCAATGAAAGCATCTACAATATTAGCTAGAAAATTACATCAGCATCCCAAATATAAATTCTAATTAACACGCAATTTCACTCAAATTTTTGTTATAGGTTTTCTCTTATTTAATGACAACCAAGTATATGCAATGCATGCTATTAATCTAAGAAGATATTCAACATATGAATATCCTAGTTCTCATGACAATTACATAATTTGTTCTGCCATGAAATGCAAACTTTTAACAACATGACTTGATTCTAATGACAAAAAAACATTATGGAACTATTCTAATACGATGACGTACACAGTGTGCAAATTCTAACGTGACACACAATTCTGATTAAATGATCTAACATGCAATTTCTAATGACAAGAAAAATTAATATACGACTATTCTAGAATGACACACATATAATTAGTAGATGACATGGGAGCAAGGACATGGCAAGTTATTAATGACGTGGCAAGACATGAATGACGCAGCACATGGTAATGACAAGGTGATTGATGCAAGCATGACATGCACATGACCTTTTTGTATTTTTCTTTATTAAATTCAGAATTAATTAAATAACCTAATTTAAACATGCAAGCTATCCTAGAAAAGAAAATCCACTTTATTCTGAGAAGATATTTTTGGTATTTTATTAAATTCGGAATTAGAAATTACTCTAAATATGCAACATTATCTAAAAAAATCTATTTCGATTTATTTTCTATTTTTTTTGGATTTTTCTTTAAAAAAGAAAAACCAATTCAAATCAAACAAAATAGAAAGAAATCAAATCCACATCAAATACGGCATCAAATCACATGAGATATTATCAATATCCATATAATTTCGGAAATAAATTGACGAATCATGTCTCGGGCATGAGATTGCATTGGTCAATTTTTCGTGCAAATGCATATCATATCTCAAGCATGGGATTAGATTAATGATTTATGTACAATTGCAAATCCTATCTCAGGCATGAGTTCGGATTTTTCATTGTATGCACGTTGTGAAATTAGAAAAATCTCCTTATTCTCAGAAATTCATAAGATTTCTTTTGGATATGACAATATCGACCAAATATTCAAATAAAGTTGCTATTTTACAAACTAGGCATAGAGATGTATGAAAATCGAATTAGTCAAGATTCTTAACTAATTCATGATATGCTCAGATAGCGCTTCTAAATCTGGACTCATCGGATGGTGGGATTAGCAATGGCTTATGGTGATCGGCAGTGCAACGGTTTTGTGGTTGGGATCGGCCTAAACAACGTGAGAAATTGGCATTCTCAACGTGAGGAGCTCCTAGACAGGGAAGGCAATCACGAGCTTTGAGAGTTCTTCGGACAAGGATGAACGACTTGCTGGAGCAGGCTGAGTGCGTTCGACACAATAAAAGCTCGCCGAGATGCTGTGATAATTACGGAACTCGTTTGAGTGGCTGCTGGGTATCAAGCCTGGATCCGCAACCGCCTGGAATTTCACCGAGAAACCTGCAGAGGACAAACAAATCAATGGGTCTCGCCGGTGGTGCTCGGGGGACCCGCAAGGAAAATAACCAAGCTCGGTGTTGTCTATTCTTCTTCTAAAGGGTCCGCACGTGGCTAGACGTTCCCCAACTCTTTACGATCTCCTTGCCAAAAAAACATTCTTTTGCATGCATCAAGTAAGATCACAAAACCCAAAACATTATTGTCAAGTTTGGACAAAATCCAAAAGAAAACAAATCCACCATTTGGACTTATGACCGAGCAAACATCAGCCTCTTCTTCTAGCTCACGGAAAAGTTCGTTTTTGGAAGACAGGGCACGCGAAGTAGTTCGAGCACGACAAGGACGACAACCGGTGGTCTTTTGCTGCTGTGATTCGTCGTCCATGACTGGGTTCAACAGGGCCGATGCCGAAGCTGCTTGGCTCGTCAGAAAGCAGAAACCTTTATGGGGAGTGCAAACCGCCACAACAGCAGCGACGGAAGGAGATTGGCCCAGTGAACAGCAACAAAACTCACGTGACTTCCAGCGTTGTGGACAGTTGCAACATTAGACAATTGGTATAGTGTGCAGTAGTTAATATATTATAATTGGTTCATAACTCATTTACTAAAGTTTTTGAGTGAAAATAAGTCTCACTAGATATGTTGACAAGCTTGAACTAGGATTCCTCTTGGTAATCTCTCCATATGAAGGAATCATGTTTCTGTTGTGCACTTCCAACATAATTTTATTCTTAGTTGGTGACCAGTTAAAACCAATTTCAAAATTGTCATAAAACAACTACATATAAAAAATGGTTATGAGTTCTTCAACTCCAAAACTGAGGAATTTTGGGATCTGTACATTGAAAGTCTTATAACTTATCATAAAAGTGTAATTAAGTATTAAAATTTGCAAAACGTGCAATCAAATCTTAAAATTTGTCAAATTTGTTCAATTAAGTTATTTCATTAACTCTATTCAATTTCGTTAATAGAAAACACTAACATGAACTTTTTTTATTGTTATTTTTATATGACTAAGTTATCTCTTCTTTAAAAAAAAAAAAAAAACAAGAAGTTAGATGAGCAAGGCTGCAAGCCCTCGCCAATGGCAGGTGTGGGCTAGCAACCTTCGGATTACTTTAACCTAGAATTATATCATATTCTAATTTTAAAAAGGGTCAACTAACTAAATCACTCTCCCAAGTAACAACTTCACTGCTTCTAAGATAACTTTGTTAGATTAAATTATTGTGCAGGATTCAATGCATCTAAGTTGGGATTAGTCCTTATGACTTGGCTTCTCGAATAAGCAGAGTTTTTTTACTCATTTGACGCATTCGATAAGATTCCATGAGGGCTTTACCCATTTAATAAAAAAAGGGTGCCTTTCCTTTTCGAAAGTGCAAGCTAGCAATTGACGCTTCGTCTGCCCAAACTCCAGTGCCTATATTGGGAAGGTGAGGTTGCTCTATGATATAACGCAAGGGCTGACGCTCAACCCCAATCAGACCCTTCCTTCATCAAAATTTTCAAGTATGGTTTGACATGAAAGCCATGAATATACTAGTCTTCTTCTTGCTCAGCTGCCTCTCTTTGGAGTCGGTTTTGTCAAGCCTTAGGAGCTTTGAAGCAATCTTCTACTTCGGCAACTCTCTGTGCGACACTGGAAACTTCCTCCTTTCTGGGGCACTCGCATTTCCAGTCATCGAAAAGCACCCTTATGGAGAGACTTTCTTCTACCACACAACCAGTCGATGCTCAGACGGACGCCTCATTGTTGATTTCATAGGTATTCCATGTTCTCTCTTCAATTTCTTCTCTAATAGAATATTAAAGCATTTGGACTACTATATCTTCAACCTTATCTGGCAGTAGCCAAAGGTCCACCTATTCATACGGGAGTGAACTTCGCAGTTGCTGGTGCCACAGAGATCGACTCGTCTTTCTTCTCTGCTCAGAATATTGTGTTGTGGACAAATGACTCGTTGAGTGTTCAGCTTGGCTAGTTCAAGAATTTGAAGTCGTCTCTTTGCACCACCAAACAAGGTAAATCTCCACCTTTTATCATTATTGATTCCTTGATTTTTATGATCGATTTTAATTTTTCTCATGTTTTTCATTATTTTATTTCACGTCATCACTTTTTGTCCAGCTATTGCTGAGGGGCCGTCCACTTCAGTAATTCTACACATATTTGGATAAAAAGCAATTATATAAGCCAGATGAACTGATGCATGCAATATGTATCTTTTGACACATTAGGGAAATAGCTGTATAAAGTGAGATGTGTACACACTGGTAGTGATAGAGATGTATTCAATGACGGACCAAAGAAGGGACTGGAGATGTCTGTCACTTCCTTTTGCTACTTGGTGCTTAGTATTACTTTCATGAAATTTGTGCTATATTTTATCAACTTGAAGATGAAAAAAAAATTCCTTCTCTGAACTCATTGAACTGTGCTATAAGTTTTAAGATTTAATTGCATTTTTATTATAAGCTTTAAAACTATCAATGCACTTATTCTCAAGTAATATACGTGTGTGTGTGGGCATGCACGTATGTTGCTTTTTGCCCATCATCGAGCAAAGGGACTTTTGGCTATAATAATCAAAATAGACGTGCTAATGACATTATGTGCCCTCATTTCTATTTTGACATCTTATAATTTAGAAAATAGGCATAATGTAGTTTTATGATCTCAGGCCAGTCATCAAGCATGCATCTTGTCAAAGATTGTTGGATTTGTCAATAACGTTAGGATTCGACCCTAATAAAAAAAAAATGTCAATGATTATCCTCTTGCATTCAATTTCTCTACAAAGCTCTCCTTTTGTACTTTTAAACTAGGGACATCGCAGTTTTAATACCTTTCGGCCGACGGAGACTTGGCAGCCAACCAATGCCATCGGCCCAACCCAATTTTTACAGTAGAGCCCATTTCAACTTTTTAGCTCAATTTGAGCCCAATTAAACTCAATTTCTTGGCCCACTAAGCTCCTTAACCTAACGTATGGCCAACTAGGATAAATGGTGCATTCGATTAAGCTTTTTCCAAGGGACTTTCAGTCTCCAAAAACCCTTGAGAAAATGCTGGGGTGTTTGGAAGCTTGTCCAAGGGACTTTCAATAAAATCTTGGTCTTGAGAAAGCTGAAAGCCCAATACTAATAGAGACTAGTTTTGGATTTTCAACATTTACCCAAATGTTGAAATTATTATTAATTTTAAAATTATTATCATAAATATTTTAGTTTTTCAATTTTATCTTTTATTGTTCTAAAACTACCCTTACCTTCACTAGAGTTGGCAAAAAGTTTAATATCTTTTAATAAAAAAGAAAAAAAGAAATCCAAAAACCCTTTATAAAAAAAAGATTTGTCAAAACACTTTTTATGCCAAAATAGCTTTGCAAATTTTTTCTACCAAACCTAATTTTCATTTTCCCAAAGCTTTTTAGACCAAAGATATTTACATTTTCTCGAGGCACATTTCCAGAACCAAACACAGCCAAAATACGAGTCCAAAGAGACATTGGGCCGGTCAAAACTAGCCCCCCAAGAACCCACAAAGTTTGGGCCATCACCTTCCACCAAGCCCACCAAAGCCCTCAAGCGGCCGGCCTACGTAGGAGCTTCCTTGTTATTTTTGTTTTCCATCCCTCACCGAAGATTCCAAGCCCGAACCAGTCTTTGGAAACACTTCTCTTGCTTCTCATATATTCTAGAGTGAATCTCGTGATGGGAAACTAATTTTATGAAACCGTTACATGAGATACTTTCTCTACGGACGGATCTTTGTGTATTAGAGAGCTTTCAATTAATTGTAAACTAAATCTTCCTATGCTTCTGGATGTGGAAAGAATAGGCCTAAGCAGAGCTTAGCTTACCTTGCAACGGTTTTGAAGCCACCTGTTTCACTCTAGGTATGGGAGCGATTATACTTTGCTACCCGATGGTAGCTAGTACTAATGTACTAACGTGGCGTCTACCTTCATTATTGATAGGCCCCTCGATTCCCACTCAAGCTTTTTTCCTTAATAAGTGGGAATATGGAAAGTGGAATAGCAAGGTCTCCCACCCTAACGCTAATCTCCTACTTTTTTTTTTTTAATCTTATTCTGTTTTGAGCCTTTAAAGGACCTGCTTAGATCCAATAGCCAAATCATGTAAGTCAATGTGATTTTGTTCCTTGCTTTGGTTAATGTTTAATTCCTTGATCATTTCCGATATGCCTGTGGCTGTGTGCCTCCACACTTTATCCTAACAGTGAGAAATCAGAGATGCAGCGGATGCACAAGCATTTCTGTGCATCCAGAAATTATACATATTGCATTTTGGTAAATTGTAGTCCCAAGCTTCATGAGTCCCATAGTCAAACGTGCCACGACCATATTGGGAAGAAAAAGCATTCAACTTTTTTTTTTTTTTATAATCATCTTAGAGTGCCCCTTAAATATAAACTTGGTAAGGACAAAACAATACTTCAATTTTTAAAGTATTCGCAATACACGATACACTAGAAGCAATGCATCTTGTGGTCGCTTGTCAACAAATTTTGTATAATGCTTCTAGCAAAAAAAGGATCCCCATTACGTTCATTTCTTATTTAATAATACACACATGCAATCTTGGGGAAAATATATGACCTCCAAATACTGTATATTCGGTTACTGAAAATTTGAATATTATTTGTTGAAATAAATAAGTTTCACCATTAGAGGATGAAGCAAGTTTTTGTATCAGTCGATTGTTGTGTTTGACTGCTTGTATATAAGCAACTATACTTGCTTCCATTTACAATGGCCAATTTCATCAATGTTGTGATACGTAGTAAAGAGAATCTCTTGCTTTAAAAATATCACAGTCCTTCTCTCCTTTCACAAAATATGACCAATTGGTCATCTTATAAATAATTTATCAACGGAAGAATGCATGATTGATTATTTTATTTTATTTCTCACGTATTTTAACTTTAAAATGGATTTTTTTTCTATCTTATAACCAATCTTGTACCAATAATTATGTCTTGAATTTTTTTTCTCTTCCATATATATGTACAAACATTTCATATTATATAAAAATTTTCTTTTCGTAAATTTACAATTAAAATATTTCATAATAAGGCAATTTTGTAAAAAAATTTCAATTGTCTAGCTTTTTCATACGCATGGCGGAGTGCATCTTAGCTAGTCTTAGAAAATGAACTCTTTACCTACTCATTTTGGAAATAAAATTGAATCGGAATGTTTGACTTAGGTGGAAGGATAGCATCTTCGAAAGTTACACATAATCCCTCGAAAAGAGTAGTTTAATATCCTCACCATAACCTAGGTAGCACCGACACGTTCCAAAGGCCTCCGTGTCGTGTCGGACACCCCGACACGTGTCCGACACGCTCGGACACGTTCGGACACGCTCGGACACGCGGTCAACGCGTGTCGGAGTTTCCGACACGTGGTCAACTCTTTCCGACACGCGCGTCGGAGCGTGTCCGGATGGCGGATCTGCGGTGCGAAGGAAGAAGGTGATGGAGGGTGAAGGCAAGGGTGAGGGAGCCGTCGCTCACGCGAGGGAGGGCTGCGACCACCGACTGTAACGCCGGAGAAGGCTGCGACCGCCGACTGCGCCGAGAAGCCTTCTTGATCGTCTTGGTCGGCTGCGACCGCCGACTGCAACGCCGAGATGAAAAACCGCAACACCGCGATGGAGGGCTGGACGCGAGGCTTCGACGGCAAAGGGAAGAACGGAGGTGAGGCAGCGGCGAGAGAGATGGAGACGTCAGACCGAGAAAAGGAGAGGCAAAATAAGGTGATTGCTAGGGTTTTTAGGGAGAAGAGAAAGGAGAGAGACGAGGCGTGACGGCTTCGGGGAAAAAAAGCTTTGTGCGGTGGGGGGAAAGAAAGCCTGCAAGCCTCGTGGGGAAAGAAAGCCTCTGCGGGGAAGCGACAGGCGCGGGCGCAGGCGAAGTGAGGGTGGGTGGGGGTGGGGGAAAAAACGTGGGCTGAAATAAATGGGTGGGACCCATTTAAATCCTAAAAAGATATATGAAACATTAAATAACTTTATTAATATATTATAAGGCTAAAAAAAAATAAATAGACAGGTTAAAAAGTTATTTCAAAAAATAAAAGCACCAAATATTAAATAATGATAAATTTTAATCATTATAAAAAAAATATAAATTTATTTTGACTCTAATCTTTCATTAGTTAATTATTTCATCGATTTTTGTTAAAGTAAAAAAATGTCTTTTCAATTTTTTATGAATAAATTTATTAATGTTATTAGTATAAATTTATTATAGGCTCTTTTTTTAAATTATTTTATTTATGAATTTGAATAAATAATTAATCATAAATATATAAATATTTATTTAATATTTAACGTGTCGGAACGTGTCGGAATTCTCTACCTTTTGAGAAATGGCGTGTCGCTTGTCGTGTCGTGTCGTGTCGCGTGTCACGTGTCACGTGTCGGTGCTACCTAGACCATAACTTATTCCCCCCCCGCGCCCCCCCCTCCCCCAAAGAATAGTTTAATATCCTAACCAATATTCCCCTCCAAGAGACTACTTTAATATCCCATCTTAAATACTAACATTGGAATATTTCGAAGCTAATATAAATTTTTCGGTGTGGATACACATCATTTTTCCCCGCCAACGAATTCTAAAACAATACAAAGAACAATGGACTATTTCATCCTTGACTAAATAAATTGGAAAATTTTCGATATATCTCATTTAAAAATATAGCATAGTTAATAAGGCAGTGGAAACTAATCATGACACCGCACCGCAGCCTCCAACATATCATATCTAATTATTCGTTGCTTTTAAACGATGACATCGACAACTTCATATTCGTGTAAATTTATTTGAAACAATGGGGGAAATTCACAAGCTTCAATCGTCCATGCCTTGTCAGTGTTTGCATCTCCTGTAGGAATACTGATAATTTGGAAGTGAGAAAGCCAAAGGAGGTTGCAGCGGAGATGAGCGGGGACACGGCGAAGTAGGGACGCGGTGAATGCGTGCAAGAGCCAAGGGACTGCCGCTTTTAGTCCCATTTGGGATTCTTGAGCAGATTAATCATACATACCGTACGTCTAATTTGCGTCGTTCACAAACTATTTTTCTTCTTTCTTTGAGTAATGGCTTGAATATCATTTGTATCTGTCACATAACCGGTAGGATCAAGTTGTAAATCAAAGGTGGAATTGAAAAGAAGCAAACGCCTTGGTTTGGTTGTACCTTTTTCCTTGATCTGTACATTGAGAATTGCCACATATGTTAAAAAACTTAGGTGAAATGCAAGTAATATTTGCATATCTCATTTGCTTGGCCATGGTCATGATTCTTACAGTTATTAACGTGTTAATCTCTTGAAACTCGCATGAAGTTTATGGAGCTAGCGAGTGGTTTGATGATTTACTGTTTTCATCTCCTTTCACTAACGAGACATAACCTAAATAATAAACACAAACACTATGTTAGGCCCTGTTTGTTTTGAAAAGAATGAATAGTTTAGAAAATATTTTCCTAAAAGTCACTTGTATTGCTTAAAATAATTAGTCAATCAAAACCGTTTTCACTACTGATCACAATTTATGTTTAAATACTTTCATGGATAATAAAAGAAATAATTATCCATGCATTTTTGTAACAGTGCCAGCGATCATTTTTCAAATTATCATTTTCCACAAAATAAATGGAGCTTTAATTGTGTTGGCCTGATCTTAAACTTTTATTAGTAATTTTTGTCCAAGTTCATGAAAGATGAAGATGCAAATAAGTAAAATTTGATATTCTAAATTTTGAGAAACGCCGGACACTTTCAATGAAAATTTAGCCACAATTGCCTTTTTATTATGTCGAATATGGCAAAATATGAGAAGACCTCGTACATAGTAAGTCCAATCTAGACAAACAGGGTGTAAATTTGGAAGATAAACTTACAAACAAACAAACGTAAGATCTACTTATACATGGGATGTATCAAACTCCGTTATTCTGAAAATGTGTGTAATTTCACATGAGGTTTGTGTGTAATTTCAGTTATTAGATTAAGATAAGAGCGGTGGAGATGTTAAGCCACCATAGAACAACCGTTTGGAGACGAAATGATAAGGAGCCTCGGTCAAGTGAATCCCATCCCAATCGACGAAGGCCGATGGATCTTCGCAAGCAGTTGAGCCGGGGTTACCACAATTTGCTGAATTATTGTAGTTGTATGGACCACCTCCTCCACAACAAGCCCTCAGTGCCCCTCCATAAAAGCCTGCGTGAAAGCACTTGTAAATTTTAAGAGATTATGTAAAAATATGTGCTCTTGTCAATGACATCAACTAAAATGTGCTAATTTTACGCATTTCATCTGGTGTATTTCATGAAATAAACGAAGCACTAGGGTTCTTCCTTTCATGTAATTAAAATACATTCGCTTGCCCCGCATCCGCATCACCAATAAACCGGGCCTACGATTCTCATGAACGATCTCCAGGATGACCCGATAATACAAGAAATGCCCAAATTGAACTAAACCAGCTCAGGCAGAGTAAGGTTCAATCCAATATGACTTTTCATTGTTTTTAAGTTAAAATGGATTAGTCATTATATTTTCGGCCTCAAAAATCTTTTTTCTATATGTTTGCAGCAACTTTATCCAATTCAACTCATATTGGCATATCTATTCTCGGTCATTTGATTTTAGTTATGGTTTTATTCTAAATTTAGTTTATGATTTTATTTTAAATCTTCATATGTTATTCCTAATTTTATTTTATTTTATTTTGAAAAGTAGTTAGGGTTGGTCTGAGCCATTTCGGGCCTAAGCATATCAAACCCTAGGTTCCAAGATGCAGATCTTTAATATAGGAAACAGTCCAATGAATATTGCGTCAATTTAGTTGGAGACACATTCCATCACCAAATAATGCTTTAAGATTTGGCTTCATTGTATTGGTCCATCCACGTTGTCATTCCATTCTTAATTGCCTTTTGTGATTAAGACTCTAGAGGTAAGGGAGAAAAATGTGGGCAAAAACAAATAAGTTGGCGTTCCTTTGATGGAAAAGACGGTGCATGTTCTTTTATATTAAATAGAAAGTCTTCTTTATAGATATGGTTCTTGATTGTTATTTGAAAATAAATCTATAATTACTCATAGAAATGGTGATGGATGTGACACGTGGAAAATAAAAGTCATACGTCTACGTTACAAGAGTATTAGTTCAAGCAAAAAATATGCACTCTCAATGAAATTTGAGAGGAGAAAAAGGATAGGTGAAAAGAAGGCTCACCATAGTGTTTTGGAGTGTGATAAAGAGGTATGGAGGCACCATAATAATCAGCGTACATAATTCTTGCATGAGGGTATTCCTCTCTCAATTTTTGCAATTCTTGCTTGAGGTAGTTATCGTGATACTCGAAGAAAGCATTATAAGCCTTGAGACATCCACCTGGGTCATATGCTGATTTGTTAGGGCTATGAAGCAAAGTTAGAAAAGTGGCGGAGCAGCCTAGTGGAAACTGTCCTGGGACCACCATATCCATGGCTCCTTCTTCTATCAGTATCTGTCATGGTTATGATGATTTAAGGAATATAAGAAGAATTAATGGCAACTTGACAATAGTGTGAAATGATGATGATGATGATGATGATGATGATGATGATGATGATGATGATGATGATGATGATGATGATGATGATGATGATGATGATGACGACGATGACGACCCTGGATCATATTCTTAGTATATGGAACCGCTTCACGCACCATGGAGATCATCATACGTCTCTAATGGTCTTTTTTTGGTTTTTTTAAACACCATGGAGATCATCATACATCTCTCTCTCTCTCTCTCTCTCTCTCTCTCTCTCTCTCTCTCTCTCTCTCTCTCTTAACACGTGCTCTGAATACTAGTCACCATTTAAGTTATTGTCAATGCTTCTTTGAGACATTTCAACTACATCTTTGATTTCTAGTTTGAGGGTTTACATTTGGTACAGCTATTGAAATAAGAAGTTTCTCCAAACAGTATAGTGATTGAGGCATTTCTTTGTCATTATCAGCTCATGCCTAAGAGAAACGTCTCACCAATATGTGCTCCTAAATAAAACGTAATCACTTGGAGAGGTCCTTTGATTTTATAACTAGAATTTAACGTTAAGTTCATGCTAAAGTAAGTTTGTGGAACATACACGGATGGCACGGGCGATTGCTCCAACGACTTGTGGTACCCAAGCACGTAGCTGTTCAATGCTTAGACCAAAAATAAAGGGAAAGATGTAGTCATTGCCACCCATCTCCCCTACCAGAAATAGAGACTTCTTGAAGTAGTCATCACATTCTGCACACCCAAAAAATAAACAATAAAAGTTGTAACACATGTTGCGTAAAAGTTCTACTAAGCACATAATTTATAACAGTCAATGTCGCCTATCTCTCCCACCATAGAGAATTTTTTATGTTCAATTCGATAAATTATAGCACATATTTCCATAAAAGTCATACCAAAGGAGAGAGAGAGAGAGTCGGGTGAGACAAAGCGTGAGAGAGAGAGAGAGAGAGTCGGGTGAGACAAAGCGTGAGAGAGAGAAGAGAGGAGAGAGAAGAGAGAGGAGAAAGAGCGTGAAGGGGAGGCAGGAGGCAGAAGAGAGAGAATAGCGTGCAAAGAGGAGAGTGAAAGAGGAGAGGAGAGTTCAATGGGCTGACAATTTGGGCCCCACATGCGGCACGTGTCACCCTCTTAGGGGTCTTCTTAATTGTCACGTTAGCACATAAGAGATACCTAATATTTTCTCGATCAGTGTGTATACATTTTTAACTTCGGATTATGTCCTTTAACTATAGTCTTTTTGTTTGTATTGGTTTTTGAAATCAAAATATGTTTAGATTTGCTAAAGTTGACCACAACCTAAAATGGTGAAGTGGAAAAAAATAATAAAAAATTAAAATCGATCGTTGAAACTATGGAATCAGTAATTCCTTTAGCCTCTTTTTTGACAATAGAAGGTAGAAATTTTACCTTGTTTGGTGGTGCAGAGAGACTTCTTCAAATTCTTGAACCAGCCAAGCTGAACACTCAATGAGTCATTGGTCCACAAGAGTGGCTCAATCTTCTATGCATAGAAGAAAGACGGGTCGAGTGCTGTGGCACCAACAACTGCGAAGTTCACTCCGGTACGAACCGGTGGACCTTTGGCTACTGCGAGATATGGTGGAAGAAACGGCAGCCCAAATACTTCAGCTGCATTCTCATATTTTTACATTCATCGGGAGATTAAAAACACTCTATTAGTAGGATCAAAAATAAAAATTCCTGCTAGAAAACCTAATCTCATTTTAAATAGGATTATATATTAGACATGCAAAGTCGTCTAGATTACATAAGTCAGATGATCTTTGGAAGTGTAATCATGTGTTGTTTTCATATGAGATAGCATTGTAATGATCTGCTATTTGAGTTGTGAGTCAAATTGTTTTTTCTGGTAAAACCTTCATTTATTTAGGAGGGACCAAAATACATTTATGATAAATGACTTCATACAAGTGATCGAAAAATGTAGACAAGATATTAGAAAGAGAGTATACAATACCTATGAAATCAATCATGAGCCGTCCGTTTGAGCATTGACCGGTTGGGTGGTGGAAGAATGTCTCACCTTAAGGAAGATTTTTTATGCCTGGAAATGCAAGTGCCCCAGAAAGTAGGAAGTTTCCGGTGTCACTCAGAGAGTTGCCGAAGTTGAAGATTGCTTCATAGCACCCAGGGCTCGACAAAACGGACTTTGAAGAGAGGCAGCAGAGCAAGAAAAAGACTAGTATCTTCATGGCTTTCATGTCAAACAATACTTGAAAACTTCAATGAAGGAAGAGTCTGCTTGGGGTTGAGCTTCAACCCTTACATTATATCATAGAGGAACCTCACCTTCCCAATATAGACACTAGAGTTTTCGTAGAGGAAGCTTCAATAGCTGACTTGCAATTTAATTAAGGAAAGACACCCTTTTATTAAATGGGTAAAGCCTTTGTGAAATCCCATCGAATGGGTTAAATGAGTAAAGAAACTCTTGCTTATTTGAGAAGTCAAATCGTAAGGAATATTCGCAACTTGGATGTGTTGAATCCTGCATAATAAATTAACAAGATAAGTGCATTGAAAATCTTAAAATTTATTACGACAGTACAAATGAATCCTGAATTTTTTTTAAAAGGTACAATCGTGTCCTAAAATTTGTGAGAAATTACAATCAAGTACTATAACTTTCAACAAGTACATTCAAGTCCTATAACTTGTCAAGCAAGTACAATTGGATCCTAAAATTTTTAAAAGGTACAATAATATGAAGAATTTGATTGGACCAATTTGACAAATTTTGAGACATGTTTGTACTTTTTAAAAGTTTTAGAATTTGATAAATTGTAATAATTGATTCCATTTTTTAAAAATTTATGATTTAATTATACTTTCATGACAAATTTCAAGATTTCCAATGCAGTTATTTCTTATTTATTTTGACGAAATTATCTTTAAGAGCGGTAAAGTTGCTACTTGGGGGAGTAGTTTAGATCGTCCCCCTTCTTAAATTAGAATAAAGAATAATTCTAGACTGATAAGCCGCTACTTTGAAGAAAAGAGGGCGGCGACCGGCATGAGAGTTGGTGGAGGCTGTCTACCTCTTTGAGAACAACGCATCGTGTAACTTGTCGGCACATCAACGGCGGCATGGGCGGCTATGGTGGAGTCTATGATTGATAAAGAATCATGCACGTATTAAGAAAACATATTGATTTGGCACACTAACGTCTGCGAAAGTAATAGATAAAACAGGAGAAACTATCATGTTGCGCTAGATAAAAACATTTTTTTCGAAAAGTGACGTTACGGCGGCTAACATTAATTGTTTGTGTTTCAGAGATAAAAAAATTCGTAACCATTTTGATAAAAAAAAAAGGTTGATAGTCAATGAATATTCTCTCGGCAAAGCGCACTTATCAAAGGGGTGCTTGACATTTACAGTGCGCCCAAAACATATACTTAAAAAAAAAAAAAGTTACACAAATGGTGTTTTACCATTGAGGACTTTGGTTGGTGTCCGATTACTGAGATATGCTGCAGTGAATATTATCGTACGTACTTGCTTAATGACAACACTCAAATTGGTTTTAACCACAGTAATTTTTCTCTGCAAATAACTGGAAGCTTGAGATATAGAGTGGTTTTGTGTTGCGAAAAATAAATTATTTAGAAAATATTTTTCAAAAATTTATTCTTTAAATCACTTATGAAAAAGAATGAATAAAAAATATTTCAATCGTCTATGAATATTGTGAACTATTGAGAGGAATTCGAGAGAGAAAGAGAGAGAGAGAGAGAGAGAGAGAGAGAGAGAGAGAGAGAGAGAGAGAGAGAGAGAGAGAACTATTTTGAGGAATTAATTCTTGATGCGAGAAGATTGCGTTTGGTCCTTGTTTGATCATTCGATGAGGGCTTTATCTCCATTCTAATTCGTGTGAGCCCTCTAACTGCTTGCGAGGTATTTGGATGGAGAGAGAGAGAGAGAGAGGAGTATTTGATATGGCATTTCCTAATAGTTTTAGTTTATGTAGTACCGACACGGACACGCGATACATGACACGGCATGACACAACATATTGATACGTCATTTTTTAAAAATACAAAATTCTAACACATTCGACACGTTATTTATTAAATATATTTTATATATAAATACATAATAATAATAATAATAATAATAATAATAATAATAATAATAATAATAATAGCCTAGAATTAATTTACATGAAAAATATTAAATAATATCATTCATTATTTTAATTTGTTACAATAATACATAAAATTTAGAGGAAAAACATTTTTAAAGAAAAATGCTAAAATGATATTTTTAAATTTATTTATTTATCATATATAGCACTTTTTATTACTTCTTTCATAGTAAAAGACTTTTAAAAAAACTAAAACAATTCTAAAAAAAACTGAAAAAAGAAAAAATTGACCCGTGCGTGTATATTTATAGCATTTTTTATTACTTTTTTTTTGGATATTTTTATTTTGACCCCTCAAGTATTAGAAATTTTTAAAATTGATCCGTGCGTGTCGAATTCAGACTCGCGTGTCGGACTGTGTCGAAGAGAGTTGACCACGCTTTGGATTTTTCGACATTCGTTGACCGCGTGTTGGAGCATGTCGGGATGTGTCGAAGCATGTCAGACATGTGTCGAAGTGTTAGACACGACACGAAGACTCCTGGAGAGTGTCGGTGCTACATAGGTTTTAGTCGTGAAAATGATTGATAAACATTTCATAACTATAGCACTTCCAAAACTGCAGTAACTTGTGACGATTTTCAAGAGGCAACTGCACCAAACACACAAGTTGTAGCACTTTATTGCACTATTACAACTTCACATGACTACAGTTCAGCCATAGATTCCTCAGCCATAGCTATAGCAAACGGGCTCTAAGATGGATTATAGTATACAATCAATCCAACATAACCTGAGTTATTTCCATGATTGACCAATTATTTTTTATCTATGTGTTGAATATAATTTTTTTTCATCCTTATATATGAGATATTCTTGCCTAGACCCGAATCTACAACTAGGTGCATTTACGACAATTGAATTTTGTGGAATTCACATGGGACTCATAGGATTGATAGCTAAGATTGACCTGTTTTATCATGGATTCAGTTGAAGGCAATTACTTGCCATATATGGTGACCAACGTAATAATACCATTACATTTTGTAGTGAAATGTCATAAATTCAAGCTGAAGCATAAGTCACTTTTACGTATCATCATAACTAAGTACAAAAGCATTGTCACACGTTGAAAAATGAGCTTTCGAAATTACAATATATTTTCGTAATCAAGAGAAATTGATTACTCCTTTTAGGGGTTGGCGCACATGGATCAAACCAGGGTCATCGTTGTGATATGTCAGTGTAAGGTTTCCCTTATAGTCGATAGCCATAAGTGCCTAAAGCTTAATGGTGTTGGCTTGATCTTATTATCTGAATAATCGTTATCCAAGTTTGTGAAAGATGAAGATTTACATGAGTAAATTTTTAGTATTTTAAATTTTCCAGAGTGGCCAACACAACTTGAAAACTAAGCACAATTACATGATATCATGTCCAATATGGCAAAATATGAGAAAAAACCGAACCTAGTAAATTCGATCGAGACAAATAGGGAGTGAAGTTGGAAGATAAATTTATAGACGAGAATATTTGTGGTATGTTTATATGTGTAACGTACCAAGCTTCATTATTCCGGTAATAGGTAAGTAACCTTTGATAGACACAAACTGTCTGACTGCGTTTTAGGTGTAACATAAATAATTAAATTCAAATAGGAGTGGTGGAGATATGAAGCCACCATCAATCAATCCCCTGGCGATAAAATGATAAGCAGACTCAGTCGAGTGAATCCCATCCCAATCGACGAAAGCCGATGGGTCTTTGCAAACAGTTGAGCCGGGCTGACCACAATACGCCGACGTGTTGAAGTTGTATGGACCGCCTCCTCCACAACAAGCCGTTAGGGCCCCTCCGTAAAACCCTGCGTGATTGCACTCGTTTATTATGAACAGGTTAATCTCCTGGTCTTCAATAATTATAAAGTGTACCTTCAGTTATAGACTCTTAAAACAAATCATGTAACTACATCTGTGTTCGTGTCAATGACATCGACCGAAAGTTGCTGATGTTTTATGTATATAATTCAGTTTTTGGATTTTAGTTCACAAACCAAAAGACAAGGTACTTGTTAGCTCCCATTGATAAGGAATGTTTCAATAATTGTTGTGTACGTATATAAGAGAAAAATAATGTTTTTTTGGGAAAAAAATATATGATAAAGAAAACGTAATTTATCATTATATTAAAGTTTTTCAAGCATATTTATGCTAAATTTTTCATATTTTATATATCCGATGTGATTTTTATTTTTAAAAAATAGTTAGGGATGGACTAGGCTATTTCAAGCCTAAGCATCTCCAACTCGAAAGCTCAGACGGGTTCAACTGAAAAAGAAAAAAAGGAAAAAAGGACAAGCCTAAAATTCCAGCCATAAAATTAGGGTGGGTCGAGCTTTCGGACTATTGGTCTTTTTTGCTCATCCCTAAGTTGCAAGCTGTGGATTTTTAATTTAGGAGACAATCCCATAAATATCGAATCAATTCACTTGGAGCCACACTCCAGCACAAAATGATGCTTTAAGATATGGTTTCATTTTATTGTTCCATCAATTTCATTCTACCCTTAATTGCCCTATGTGATTAAGCACAATCTTGAGTCTAGAGGTAAAGGGATAAAACCGTGGGGGAAAAAGGAAAAACTTGGCTTTCATTTGATGTGACTGTGTCAATTTTTTTTTTTTCAAGATCAAATCTCGATTGTTATTTGAAAATAAATCTATAACTACTTATTTGAATGGTGATGAATGTGTTGTCACAAGATTATTAGTTTAATTAAAAAATATAAGCTGACAATGACATATGAGAGAAAAAAGAAGAGGTGAAAAGAAGGCTGACCGTAGAAGTTTGGAGTGCGATAGATAGATATGGAGGCACCATAATAGTCAGCGTACATTATTCTTGCATGAGGGTATTGTTCTCTCAGTTTTTGCAATTCTTGCTTGAGGTAGTTATTGTGATACTTGAATAAAGCATTATAAGCTTTGAGACACCCGGTGTTCGGGTCATACGCCGATTCATTCGCACTTTGAAACAAAGTTAGATACGCGGAGATGCAACCTGTCGGCAATTGTCCCGGCACCACCAGATTTACAGCCCCATCTTCTATCAGAATCTGTCATGATCATGATGATTCAAGGAAAAAGGTAAAGAAAAAAAAAAGGATACTTGGTAATAGTGAGAAATGAGAAAAGAAAAAAAGCAATCTCGAGACATATCATAGGGATGATTTTGCAAGTATACATGAATCACTCTGGGATCTGCTTCATGCATCATGGACATCATCATACTTCTCTAATAGTCACCGTGACCGTGGGTCAATGTGTATTAGCGACCATTTTAGTTATGTCAATGTTTTTTTGCGGCATCTAAACTTCCTCTTGGTTATTACTATTAGGGTTTACATTTTGTAAAGCTAATGAAAGAAGAAGTTTTTCTTTTTTCTTTTTTTTCAAGTAGCGTAGTGATAAAGTCATATATCTATTTAATTTCATATCCAATGTGCTCACAAAGTGAGCATTGATTTAATTGCGAAAAATTGAATGGTAAACTCTTGACTAAAACATGCGTTTCACCAACATGTGCTCGTAAATGGAAACATGGTGATTCAAAGCAATCCTTAATTTTAATACGTGAATTTAACGTTAAGCTCATGCCAATGAAGTACTACTCCATAGGTCTTTATGTCCTAATGTGTCCTTGACATGGGGATAGGAAAGAGGCTCTAATTAGTGTAATTGCTCCATTTATGAACACAGTCTAGATTGCTTTCGTGTGGAATACAAGAGAAAAATTGAAGTAAGTTGGTGTGACATACACTGACGGCTCGAGTGATGGCTCCAACAATTTGTGGAACCAAAGGGCGTAGCTGTTCAATGGTTCTACCAAAGAGAAAGAGAAGGTTGTAGTCATTTTCACCTATCTCCCCCACCAGAAACAGAGACTTTTTAAAGTACTCATCACATTCTGCACCCAGAAAAATGAAAAGTTATAGCACATCTGAGGCAAGATAAAGTAGTTTTTTTATTTTTTTTATTTGCGATTTGATAAATTATAGCACCTATTTCATCAAAGTTATACTAAGCATCAAGCATCAAGCGGCAGACAGCCTTTGCTAGCCCCTCATTTGGTTCGTCATTGATTTACTTCTCTATCACTCAAGGTAGAAATTTACCTTGTTTGGTGGTGCAGAGAGACGACTTCAAACTCTTGAACCAGCCAAGCTGAACATTCAACGAGTCATTGGTCCACAAGGTAATATTTTGAGGAGAGAAGAAAGACGCGTCGATCGCCGTGGCACCAGCAACTGCGAAGTTCACTCCCGTGCGGACAGGTGGACCTTCGGCTACTGCCAGATATGGTGGAAGATATGGCAGTCCAAATGCTTCAGCTGCATTCTCATTTTCCTTTTTTTATGTTAATTTTGAGGTTATCGATACTTTATTATCAGCATGCAAAAATAAAATATTCTGCTAGAGAAAAAATTAAAGCAAGAGCATGGAATACCTATGAAATCGATAATGAGGCGTCCGTTCGAGCATCGACCAGTTGCGTGGTGGAAGAAAGTTTCTCCATAAGGGAGGTTTTTGATTTCTGGATATGCGAATGCCCCAGTAATGAGGAAGTTTCCGGTGTCACTATGGGAGTCACCGAAGTTGAAGATTGCATTGTAGTGGTCGGAGCTCGACAAAACGGACTTTGAAGAGAGGCAGCAGAGCAGGGAGAAGACTAGTATATTCATTGTTTTCATGTCGAGTGACACTAGAGAATTTAGATGAAAGAAATGTCTGCTTAGGATTTAGCTTGAGCCCACAGAGCAACCTCACCTTCCCAATACAAGCAAGCAATGGAGTTCGGGCAGGAGAAGCTGAGAAAGGTCAGCACACCTTTTATTAAATGGCGGGGTCAGATATCCAGGATCTTGTATTACGAAAGCACATTCTCATCTTGAGTTTTGCTGCTTGTGCAACATTGACCACGCCATAGTCTTTAACCCAAAAGACAACGGAACATTTATCACGACACTTCAGTCAAAGGGTGGCCGACATTACCGCCACAGATTTATGAATTAAAGGATAATGAGTTATACACGGAGACGAAAAATGGATGGTCTGGGTCCCATGAGGTTCTTGAACTGTACGTATCTCATTATTCAAGTTGATCCTAAAGTTAAACAAGTTCCTATGTGACGCCTCCCAGCCATTGGCGATGGCTGAACCCTATTCTCTTATGATATCGGGTGGTGTCTGTAGACATGTTTCTTTGCCTCGCCAAGGCTCTGAAGCCACAGAAGTGCCGAAGAGAAGTATATTGGAATGACATTTCACTATACAGACACATACTGTCATGGCAACTGAATACAGTTACTGAAGGACGTGGCAGACAATCTCAATGGATATACCAAAGAAAGAAAGAATACGTTGAGGATTACTTCCCTTTCGTGTAAGGCAAAGGTAGGAAGGATAACCACGCAACTTAATACAGATACTGAAGGACGAGGCTTCTGTTTCTATTCTCTTGCACGTGCTTCATGATCATCTTGTGATGTAATGTCCTGGATTTCTGCCTAATCTTTCTCTTCTTGCTTATAAACTAGATAACCACGCAATGACCTTGTTCAACTTTGATAGTTAATAAGAAAAAGGGACCATTCTACTATTCCGCTTCCCAAAAAACGGATTCTTTTCCCTGAAATATAATTCTGAAAGAGTTGGGGTGCGTTTGGTAACGTTTCTGTTTAAAAATTGTTCAAGGAAACAGAAATAGAAAAAAGTGTTTCTGTTTCGAGGAACAATTTTTGAACAAAAAAACGTGTTTGGTAAACTTGTTCCGGGAATAAAAAGTGAACAGAAACACGTTTGGTAAATTTGTATAATTTTTTTTTATTTCTTTTAATTTTTAAATATTTTTATTTTCTTTTTTCTATTTTCTTTCTTAGTTTTCTTATTTATTTTTCCTTTTTCCTTTTTTCTTTTTTCTTCTTTTGGCCGGTTGTCGGCCTTGGCCATGGCTGGCGACCGGTTGACGAGGGCTGGCAGCCTCGCCCAGCCACGGCAAGGCTCACTGGCCCCCGGCGAGGCGGAGCCTCGCTGTAGCTGGGTGAGGCTTGGCCTCACCTTGGCTAGGTGAGCTCGAGCTTGCCCAGATCTGGCGAGGCTGAGCTCGCCCAGCGGTCTCGCTCACCGGGCCACCGCCAGGTGACGCCAACTTGGCGGTGGCCCAGCGAGGCCGAGCCTTGCCGGCCGTTGGGCGAGGTTGGCCTCGCCAGGGGCCGGCGACGCTCGGCCTCGCTGGGGGCCGGCAATGCTTCGGCAAGGTTGTCGGCCCTCAATGGCGTCGCCGACCCTCAACAGCTGGTCGCCATGGCAGACGATCGACCAAAGAAAAAAGAAAGAAAAAAGAAAAAGAAAATAAAAAAAAAGAGAGAAGTGTTTCTAAATTTTGTTCAAGAAGCAAGAAACACCTTTTTTTTTTTTTTTTTTTATTTCTTGTTTCTATTCCAAATGTGTTTCTGGGAATAAAAAAACAAAAAAGTTGTTTAAAAACAGAAAAAAGAAACAAAAACAAACGCAGCCTTGGTAAATGATTGTAACTTACCGACTTTTTAGTAACTTATCGATACTTTTAGGAAATAATCAACTCTTTTTTACAATTTCCAAATTAATAACCTTTTTTTTCTTTTTATCTTTTACCAACTCTTATTTAGTTTTCTTACCAACACAACTTTTATATGAATTTACTGATCATTATTTGAGTAACTTATCTACATTTTTTATATTAAATTACCCATTAGCTTTTGCTTATTGACTTTTCATTTGAATTACTTACCAAAATATATTCGATATTTTTAAAAAAAAATTAACAAATTTTTATTATCAAAATTATTAAAAAAATTTATAAACATCTTAAGCCTGTGTTTCGCGATCATGATAAAATTTAGGATGTGATAAACTTTATCATATCTCGCGCTTGGTGCCCACTCAAGATAGGATAAATTCGGATATAAGAGAGATATATATCAAATAAACTTTATCCTTTCCTTTTTATTTATCAATTTTTTTATAGTATTACAAAATTTTAGTAAATTGCTTACCAAGAAATTACCAACCTTAATTGAAGTAATTACTAATTTGCGACTTAGGTTCAAGTTTTTAACATGCCATTGATTTTTCAAATAGGAGTAGCCATTAATCTATTTTCGGTCGGTCGATTTGAAACTCAAGTAAAGTAATGAGAAATTTACTTTACTCTTGCAAACAAGAAATTATGAGTTCGGAGACTTGGTTACGTTAGATTTCTCTAATGCCATTTCAGTACTTTTCTCTTTTATTTTGAAAAAAAAAATGTTTGGCAAGCAGCTTAAATTGATTTTAATTTGCTTCCCTAACATGTGAGGTGATTATGCGAGTACGCAAACCACCAATTTAACACCCAGATAAGTAATAGTGAATAAATTGCAGAACTTACCTCATGGCATCGAAGGCAATCTGCATTGTTAGATTAGAATTCACATCGACAGTCCTAGATATGATTTTCATTAACACGCAATCACTTAACTTCTGTTTACACTTATTTAATGAGAATCATGCTTTATGCAATGCGTGCTACTAATCTAACATGAAACGATATGACATGGCAATATGACCTAAACTATATGACGTAAGTGAAATATTTTGTGTTTTCTTAATGAGCATGCAATCTATTCTGGAGAATAAAATTGGTTTATTCTAAGACAATTTTTTTGGTATTTTCCATGAAATTCGAAATTAGAAAAATGTGAAAATTATCTGTGCATGTTAAGATATCATCCAATTTGTATTAGGAATTAGGTTAAGCCAAATCCTAATTTAAACTAGAGTAATCCTAAAATGCAACATATCTAGGAGAAATTATCTAAACCTGTAATTGATTAAAAAATTAAACATGCCATCTTATCCTAACATGCAATGACGTGCAAAAAATGCCTTAATTTTATTTTTTTTTTTTTTTCTTTTCTATGGAATTCGAAATTAAAATTAACACATAGTTAAACGTGCAATTTAAATTTAAAAAAAAAAACTAACATCCTAAATGAATGCATTTTTTGGATTTTTATTTTTTCAAAAATTCGAAATAAATAAATTCCCTATGCAAAATAACCCTAAAACAAGAAATATTCTAGTATGAAGCTAATCTAACTCAAATTTTGTTTTTTTTTTTTTTTTTTTACAAAAACAAATTCGATTCAAATAACACAATAACACATCTAGCAAGATAAGATTGATATCCATAAATTGATGAATCATATCCCGCGCATAAGATTAGATTGGTCAATTTTAAATAAAATCGGGAATTAAATCTCGAGCATGAGATCAGATTGACAATTTTCCATGCGATTGCGAATTGTATTTTAGGCAGGAAATCGGACTATCAATCGTGTGCACATTGTGAAATTATGGAATAATCCCTAATTTAAGAGGGCTATTTGATATTGCGGACATGACAACATATCAGAAATTTCAATAATGTGCATCAAGGATATTTCAAACAAGGAAACAGAATATTTGGAAATTGAAGTAGATAAGATTTTCACCTAATTCGAATTTTGGCTTCCAAATTCGGATCCTCGTGGTGCTAAGCCCGGTGGCTCGTGGTGGCAATTCGCTGCAGACAGTGGGTTTCTCGCAGCTGGTCGTCGCAAGTCACAGACCGCGTGATGAGGAGCCCAAGAGTAGCTCACGGTTCGCAGGCGAATCGTCACGCGACTTGAGTTCTCGGATGATGGAGCACGGCTTGCTCGTGGTGATATATTTGCTGAACGTCGTCAGTGGGGTCTCGGTGGCAGAGCAAGAAGATCTGGCTGCAATTGCAGATCGTCGTGGTCGTAAGAGGACAACACTACACGAGCGTGGACGACTAGTGTAGTGTTTCCTTCTATCTGGCAAGGTGTGAAGTTGCAGGTGGCTGCTACTCTTCCCCCAGTTCACGATTCTCTTGGACCCAGAGAAGCCCACTCACTGAAATTCCACACTTCAAGCCGTGGAAAGAAGACTTGAAATTCCAAGACAGGCCTTCTCCCAACAATGCTTCAATTTATTAGTATGAGCACGTGGGGGAGATTGCCTGATGGTCTCCTTTTTATGGCTGCCACGCTCACGATTTTCCTTTCTCTTTTGCTCTCTATGGATCGTCGTTGTATAGTATGTCCGTGAGATTGTTGGAGGCGCAACTCGAGGCTCGATGTTGGATCAGGAAGTATTGAACAATCACCCGGTGCCGTAGGGAGCACGATGGCTAGAAAAACCTCCGAGAAAGTGAAGCCTGCGTGTGCGATCAGACGTGTCTGAGCAAGACCGCAGAACACGATGGACAGTGAATCAAGATCACCCGAGAGGCTCAGCCACGTGATGCTTGGCTGAACACTCTTCTCTCTCACGTGGTTTTCTCTCTATGTTGTGGCTCTCTGTATCCTGGCCATGTATTCTCAATTGTGTGGCGCCCCTCCTTTCCGTCTGTATGCGAGCCAATTTATAGGTGAGGGACTGAAGCTTTTATTTCCTTTGCAAATAAACATCCACAAAGATCACCTCCCGAACGCAATCCTCCACCAATTTTATCACATATTGATAAAGATTCCATATTGCAATAATTTTTTCTTAAATTCCCAATCTTGCAAAGATGAGCTCGCAATACCCTTTGTCACACTTGCCCTATCCGAGGATATTGAAAAATCCACCATCATATTACCGAAAATATCAAATCTCTATTTCTCACATGATAATTTTTTGTCATAAAAAAAGGGGGCTCAGGCTAATTTGCTCTCTTCGTGGATTTAGTCATACTCGTCAAATTAAAGCTTAGAACTACCAATTCAAACCCATTTGTCACTAGTCCGATGCAAGTGCAAATAAAAAAATGCTCCTAAAATTATATGCTATGCAATTTAATTCTATATTATTTTTAGGGGTTAAGAATTAATCCCTAATTTTTTAATATGATAAATAACTAAATGGGTTTCCCAAAATTTAGGTGTCAACAACCATAACAAAAAGGATTTTCACATCATGTCGGCATTAATGTTATTTCCATCAACTAAGCTTTATTTTTATTTTATTATTTTATTATTGCATTTTGGGTAAATATAAAAAAATTATTATTAATTAAAGAAAAAAAATTTCTTTCTTTTACATGGACTGACACAAAGTGGTCTCTCTCTCTCTTCGATCTTGCCCACATATACGAAAGAAGAGGAAGCACTCTGCACATGAAAAAAATGAAAAAAAGAGAAGAAGGGAAGAGAGTAGAAAAGTCAAAGATAGGGGCCTAGCCCTCTCTAGTCTATTGGCCTGCAGAGAGAGAGAGAGAGGGGGGGTTGAGAAAGGACAAAATAATGAAAACAAAAAGAGACAAAAGAAGGAGAATAGAAAAAGAAGAGAGAGATAGAGAGAGGGGGAGTCATCTTCTTCGGCTCCCCTCCCCTTTTTCTCCTTCCTCTTTCCTTCCTTTGTAACTCATGCACACATGAAGAATAGGAGTAGCGTGTAGGTCGGCAAGAGACCCAACTGGATGGGACGTGTCTTCAATGCCACCAAGCTATGGAGTAGGTGCTTTCAATGCCGCTAAGCTAAGGAGCAAAGCAAAGTAGGTGGGCAGCTGAGGGTGTTTTATATATGTGTATGTATATATATGATTCCAGATTTTTAGACTCACATTTTTTCTTTTTAATTAGCAGCTTTTCCATATGTAGTTTTTCCATATTGCGTACCTCATTGTAACAATTGTCTATTTGGTAATCGCCTTGATGGGAAACGATTTATAAAAAGAACGTTTGTTTATTTTGTAAAGGTAATCACATGATCTAATGTAAAACCCTGATTTGGTAATACAACATTAGTATGCGAGAGGATTGGGTTAGTAGAGTGTGCTCATAATTTCATCGAATCTTCGTGAATTTTCGACAAATGCAAATTCCAACAATGGCTGGAGGTCTGTTTTACATTTGATCCTATTTTTTGCATATGATTTTTGTATCAAACATTTAATATCAGAGCATATTTAGTGCTTCTGCCTTATTTTTGTAGAATTTTTGGTGTATTTTTTGAGGCTTTTGAGATGAACAGTAATTCAACCATTTTGAGATCAAGAGGAAAATAGTCAATCCTTGCTAAATTCTGGCAACCCACCTCTCAACTTCAGACCATACGGTCACACTGTCATGAGGAAGAATAGCTGTTAGTTATTTTAGCATATTGGTGTTCGCTAGAGGCTAATTGGACGACAGAAGTCACAGCGGTAAATGGTTTGTATTTGGGGAATTTTAGTTTGATTCGAGGCCAATTTCTTGGTCACTTTTGTAGAAATTTGGACCTATGTAGTCACGCCGGTGTGGTCTAAAAAACACATGAATTATTTTGGTTTGAGATGGGTTGCCAACGAAGTAAAGGACCACAAAATCGAGCCGAAAAAATGGGGGTAAAAGGCTTTTCTTCACATAGAGGAAGAAGTGTGAGGGCTCCATGCGTGTGGAACCGTAGGGTGTGGGATCCACATGAGTGGAACCGTTGGCTCATGGGCCCATGCACACGAAACTACTTGTGTGAAGTTGCGGCGGGTGTGCAACACGCACCTGCATGGTGGATGAGGCGCACATGTGTCACAACCTCTTTTTTGGGCACCCGAATAGGGTTGGGTGCTTGCGAAGGCTAATGGTTCGTTTATGTTTATTAAGCTTAGCCTAGACTCTCCCAAGTCCATCAATTCACGACTTTCCCAAGTTCACCAATTCATAACTTGATAATCCAAAATTTTAACCTGTAAGTTAATTATAAAACAGAGTCGCCACTAATCAATTTGATGTGGGTTGATTAGAAACCCAAGCGAAATATTGGGAGGAATATTCACTCCTACGCAACTAGAGAAACTAAGTTCACGGACTTGATTACATTAGTTAATCACTAATGTCCTTCCGGTATCTAATTTTGTTTAAACCTTAAGGCTTTTGGATTTTTGAGGGATTTTCCATGCATTTGTAGAGGAAAAACATTTTTTTTTGTCTTTCTTTTTTCATTTTTTGGACATAAAAAGCATTTTTTGGATTTTTGATTTTTTTGAAAATACAAATCATTTTTTGGTTTTTTCTTACTTTTTGGTTTTTTGGAAAAATATGGATGTTTTTGATTTTTTTTATTTTTTGAAAAATAAATTATTTTATTATTTTTTATTATTATATAATATAAAAACCGAACCGGGTCCGACAGGCCAAAGCCCAAATCGGCTTGTGTCACGTGACCTAGTCCGGTGAGACCTAGCCAAGCTAAGCCTGATGCGCAGGCCTAGTTCGGTTTCTTCTTCTTCCCCTTTATATTTCTAAGAGCCCAACAACCCGACGACCCGGCCCATGCTTGCCCAGCCCAATTCATTTAAAAACCCCTACCCGATTTGTGACCCACACCCAACCCAGTTCACAACCGTGACTCGGTTCGTGGAACCCTACCTAGATGCAACCCGCTTCTAACCCGAACTTGACCTGACGCGATGCTTCCTCCCTCTCGCCTAATTGCAGCACCAATGGAGGGGCTGGGATGGCGAATCAGTGACGACAATGGCGGATAGACGAAGACGTCACGTCAGAAGGCAGTTGCTACCTATCTGTGGCGAGGGCAACGCATGTGGTGTAGCTTGAAGCGACGGCATCTAGGCTCGGTTAAGGCGACAATGGTGGCATAGCTTAAGGCGCTAGCATTTGGGCTCGGTTGAGGCAATGACGTTGAGGCTGTGGTGGAGCTAGGGTGGACGGCAAATAGCAATGATCGAATGGCGATGGTATGGGGGCGAACAACGATGGTGACGGGAGTTGATCTCACAGACATTTCCCCCCTTCTAAATTTGGTGCCTAGACGGCCCTTCCTCTTCTCCGACTAGCTCTCTCAAACTCGGCCCATTCCCTCTCCAGCCACAAGCTCTCAGATCTCGACTTGCGAGCATTCAAGGCTCCCCTGAAGTCTCTCGAGGGAAGCTTTTGAAGCTCGCTTGCTGTCGATCTTGCTTTGCATCCTTCAAGTCCCTCATTCGATGATGGAGGTTCTTTCTATTTATAGGCGAGGGGTGGCGGTCGGTGAAGGCTAGGCCGCGGTCTTTGGTGTGTTGACTGGCCCACCTTCACCGGCCGAATCGGCGTCATTTCGAGTGCATTTGGGAAGACTTTTGGGGAAAGTCTTTGGGAAAATGCAAATACTTTTGAGTTAAAGGTGTTTTCCGAAATGCAAATTGTGTTTGGTAAATTTTATTGTAAAAGTCAATTGTAAGTATCTTTGAGTAAAATGGTGTTTGGGAAAATTATATTTGCAAAGCCATTTGTTATTTAAAAAAAAAAGTTGGCCGACCAAAACAGATAGTCGCCGGCGAGGAGCAGGTGGTCTGGCGAAGTGGAGGAGGTCGCGTGTCGTGACCTAGGTGACCTCTAGCCACCTCTACGATGAGGTTGTGGGTCGCCAGGTCACGGCGACAGCTCGCTGTGACCCAGGCAACCTCTGTGACCGCTGCGACCCAGGTGGTTGTGGTGAGGTGGAGGAGGTCGTGCGCCACGACCCAAGTGACCTTCGCAAACTAGATTTGGGTCGCGGCGATGTCTTGGGTCGCCGAAGGTTGTGGTGTGGTGGTAGAGGTCCCACATCGCGACCTAGGCGACCTTCGCCACCTCCATAACCTAGGTGCGCGACCTCCGCCACCTCCATAACCTAGGCATGCAACCTCTACCACCTTGCCGCGACTTAGATCTAGGTCGCACGACTGGTCGGTGACGGTTGCTGGGGTGCCGCGACCACGCCAGCCTCTCTTGGCCGTCGTCGACCCATCACAGCACCTCGCCGGCCTCTTTGGCGAAGAAGATGATGAACAGTGCCGGCTATTACCAAAATGTTGAAAGCCCAAGGCAGCCTAGGGCTTTCAGCCTTTGGAATGCCAGCATTTCTTCAAGGCAAGTTTCATTGGGTGTTCCCAAACACCCAATATTTGGGCAAATGAGCTTTGGACCCCCAAAGTGCTTTCCAAAGTGGTTCCCAAACGGAGCCTTCTTTCCCTTTCCACGAAGGCATGCTCGCCTTCAATGCCGTGTCCCCTCAGCCACTGGCCTACACTCATCTCTCTGTTGTAGGCTGTCGTCGAGCATGTCTTCATCGCCGAGCATGACTTGCAGAGGCGGAAGAAGGAGGAAGGAGAAGAAGACGAGAGGAAAAAAGACAAAGGAAAAAAGGGGGCCAGGGCATGGGGGGCTTGTGCGAGAAAAAAAAAGGAGGGGCTGGGCTCGAAGGCCCACCCAATGGGCTGCATTTTTTTTTCCTGTTTTCTTTTCATTTTTGTTGTTTTCTATATTATCTATTATTTAGTATCCAAAAAAAAGAAGGAAAAATACATAAGTTAAGGCCTAATTAAAAACCTAATCAATATTTAGGTATCAATAGCGTGCATGCCACGCACCCGTAGGATCACGGACCCTTTAATTTTTCAATATTGCCTCTATTCCTTGGCTATTATTACAGTTTTGCCTTTGTCGAATTAATTTACAATTTTGCCATTAGCTAAAGTATTATTGTTTTGTCCTTGGTGGCATTAAATTACTATTTTGTCCTTCATGCATATTTGTGTATTTGATGCATGAAATTAAACATCCAATGATCCATATATTTTAATTAATTAGAGAGTAGCCACAACATCTTTAATTAGTTAAATTATATATTAAGAGCCTCCATATCACATTTATGGACATTAATTGTAATTAATCATATTAATATGATGAATTTTATCCTACATGAATTTTCATTACATTAATATGATTAATTAGGATGAAATATTATATCATTTTTATTAATTTACCCATAGGGATTATGAATCTACTTAAATTAAAAACTTAGCCCACAAGCAGTTTTTATATTATGTGATTAATATTTTTGGCATGTTTACATTAGTAAAACATGATTTTATGTATATTTTGCCTCAATTTTTGTGACATAAGCATGATTGTTTGATGTGTAGTTCTGCAACCTATGAATTTCTTTGAATTTAAAAGCAATGTTCCTATATTGAATGGTGAAAACTATAAAGCTTAGAAAGAGTTAGTTCTTTTTCAATTTAGGTACATGAACATTGATTATGCTATAAGGAAAGACGGGTTGCTTGCTCTTACTAATTCAAGCACTGCAGCTAAGATAGCCCTTTATGACTAATGGGAACAGTCCAATTGCCTTAGTGCAATGTTCATAAGGACTAAAATATCATAGTATCCGTGGTTCGATTGTTCAACATAACAATGCTAAGGCTTTACTGGAGCCCATTGACACGTAGTTTGAAACTTCAAAAAATGCACATGCCATGACCCTAATTATGAAATTTTCATTGATGAAACTCACTAGCGTTAGAGGTGTGCAAGAATACATCATAAATATAAGGGACATTGCAGCCTAGCTCAAGAGCTTTGAGGTTAAAATATCTTAATCATTTCTTTTGTACTATATTATGAGCACTCTCCCACAACAATCTGCACTTTTCAAGATCTTTTACAATACACATAAGAATAAATAATCAATTAATGAACTCATGACTATGTGTTTTCAAGAGGAAGGACTGATTATAGGATTTGGAGAAAGTACTCATTTGGCAACATAAGGAAAGAATAAGGGAAAATGTAAAATACATCCCTAAGTTGACATTAAGAAAGAATCTAAATGTTTCTTCTGTAAAAATAAGGGGTATATAAGGAAGGATTGTGTCAGATTTAAGGATTGGCTTAAAAAAAATGTAATCTAATATCTTGTGTTTATTATGAATCTAATATGGCTTATGTGAATCACAACACTTGATAGATTGATTATGGATCTACAATTACAATCTACATTTTGAATTCCTTATAGGGCTTTCAAAACTACAGGAAGCCAGTGGGAAGTGAGTAAAGTATCTATTCATGAAACAATATGCCTTCATATGTAGAAGCTATTGGGACATGTGAATTAGTTCTTAATAGTGGCTTTATTTTGAATTTGAAAATAACCCTTTATGTTCCTAATTTTTCTAGAAACTTAATTTCAATTTCAAGACTCGTACCTTCGGGATCTTTTAACTTTTTAGATTCAAACTTCAGTTTATCATTTAAATCTAAATTTTTTAAAGTGGTACTTTGTCAGATGGTCTTTTTCAAATTAGTTTACAAGATATGTCTATTATAATGCGATGCATTTTCATGATAATGCTAATATAAAACAATGTGTTGTGAATGAAGATTCCTCTATGTTGTGACATCAGATATTGGGATATAACTCCATAGATATAATTGAGTGATTGGTAAAAGATAAAGTACTTAGTACTCTAGATTTTACTCATTGTGATACTTATGTGGCTGCATAAAAGGAAAGCAAATCCACAAGACAAAGAAAGAAGAGGAGTAAATCCACAAGACAAATAAGAATTCATGTTACACAAAGAAAGGAAATACAAAAAATATTAGAAATCATACATATAGATATTTGTAATTCAGATATAGACTCGTTTGATCAGAAATACTTCATCTCTTTTATAGATGACTATTTACGTTACATGTATTTTTACTTGCTTTATAATAAGCATGAAGTGTTAGATACCTTTAAGGTATTTAAGGCAGCAATAGAAAAATAATGTGATAAGCAAATTAAGATCATGAGATTAAATAAAGGTGGAGAATTCTATAGTAGATACACTGAAGATGGACAAACACCTAGTCCATTTGCAAAGTTTCTTCAAGAGTATAGAATAGTTACCCAATATACTATGCTTGGTTTTTTGGACTAAAATGGTGTAGAGGAAAAAATAAACTGAACTTTATTGGACATGGTGAATAGTATGCTTAACAACTCAAAACTTCCTAAGTCCTTATGAACTGAAACACTTAAGGTGATAGTGTATATATTAAATTGAGTTCCGACCAAGGTTGTTGAGAGTGCTAGTATGAACAAAATAAAGGAGTTAGGGAAGAGAATAAGAACACAGAAATTATAGTGGTTCGGCTTAATCCAAGCCTACGTCCACTCTCCCACGATAACAGCCTTCTTCGCTGGATTCCACTATGCAATCAACAAGAGATTACAACTTCGAGTGTAAACACTTAGTAGTAGATCACACTATCTCACTAAGTCACTCTTTTGGTATTTCTCTCACGATTACAAACGTTTAAGCTCTCTAAAGACAAGTATATGATCGAAAGTCGCTCAGACTTTGGAATTATAAATTCTACGCTCCGTCTCTTACTTGCTCATCGGTCCTTCATCTCCTTAAATATTCCTCCACTTCCAAACTACCCGTTGGACAGTATCCCGGAGAATCGTCTTCCAATATACCCATTGGACAGCTCTGTATCTAGAAGATTTGGTAGCCGTTGAGTGACAAAGGTAAAATCCCAAATTGATTCCGATCTCCCATACAAACGAAATCTTGGTTTCCATAAGTAAAGCTTCTTCGTATAGAAACTTCTTGTCTTCAAGATCCAATCGTTAATCAATTAGATTGAATCAATCAAATCAATCTTGATGTGGAATCCAAACCAGATCACTAGCCGTTGTATGATTGGGCTTGAGTTACGATTCATCGAATCTAGATGTAAAGTCTGAGTCTGTAGACTTTACAATATGAGTCTATAGACTTTACAATCTGGATCTGAACATATCTGCTTCTGAATAGATTTAGCTTTAAGGTCTGTACCCAGTTCAGCTTCAGCATAGAGTCTATCTTCTAGTTCAGCATTCACGTCCAGTCTGGAATTTTGTCAGAGTGAGCAGACTTCTGATGTAGAACAGACTTTGACACTAAAGTCTGGCAGTCTTCAGACTTTGAGTCTTGAGTCTGGCAGTGTTCAGACTTTGACACAGAAGTCTGGAAATCTTCAAAATATACTCTGGACATATGTTACGTTCAGTCTTCTGGCCGTCTTCTGACTTTGATAATATCCTTTACATGTTCTATCATCTGCATGGTCTATTACTCAACCATCAAACATGTTAGTAGCCTTTGATTTATTTTGTCATCTTCAAAACATCATAAGGGATTTCCTTAACAGTTGTCCCAAAGATACCTTTTGAGTTGTTAAAAGGTTGGAAATGAGTTTATGACAAGTACACCTTTGGGGATGCTCATCTAAAGTGAGCGTCTTCAATCCATAAGAAAAGAAATTTGACCTAGGGATTATAAGTGAACATTTCATTGGATATGCTGAAAGGTCCAAAGAATATAGGTTTCATATCCATCTTACAACACTAGGATTGTGAAATCAAGAAATGCTAAGTTTCATAAAAATGACTTGATTAGTGAGAGCAATCAATTGAAGGACCTTATTCTTGAGAAAAATCATTTAAACACTCAACTTTCCACCTCAAGTATAAGGTTGATTGTTGTTCATAACGCCCCTTCAATTCAACTGGTTATTGAGCAATCTACTGATATTCCACAACTTGTTGATATTAGTATAGTAGATCTAGATTTTCAACAATTACTAGAATCTATCAAACAACCAGTTGATCAACACGCTTTTCAAAAAATGTTTATGCAACATTGAGAAGATTATTAGAATAAGGAAATTACAATTCCTAGTGGTTATATTATGTATTTATAAGAATCTAACTATAATACTAAAATTGAGAATGATCTCGAAATGTTTTCACAAACCATAAATAGTGATAAAATTTGAAAGAGATGAGTTCTATGACATCTAATGAAATTTGAGATTTGGTTGGGTTGCCTGATGGTGCGAAGGTCATTGGTTGTAGATAGATCTTCAAAATTAAAAAGAATTCATTGGGTAACATTGAGAGATATAGAGCTAGACTTATTGCGAAAGGATCCACTCAAAAAAAAGGAATCGATTGGGGTGTCGAAATTTTCTCCTATACCTAAGAAAGATTATCTTCATATTGTTTTGGCATTAATTGTCCATTTTGATATGGAATTAAATCAAATAGATATGAAAATGGTGTTCCTCAATAGGAAACTAAAGGAGGAGGTTTATATGAAACAACTTGAAGAATTCTCCTCTAGTAAAGTGAGCATTTCGTGTGTAAGCTTAAGAAATCTATATATGGGTTGAAACAAGCATCCAACCAATGGTACTTAAGGTTTCATGATATCATCTCTTTATTCAATTTTGTTTCCTTGTACTATATGTAGATGATACTCTATTTGCAACCAATGACAATGGGTTGCTGCATGAGGTGAAATGATTTCTCTCTAATAGTTTTGATATGAAAGATATGGGTGAGGCATTTTATGTCATTGACATTAAGATCTATAGAGATAGACTTTGAAAAATTTTAGGACTATCTCAAAAAACCTATATTAATGAGGTTTTAGAGTGATTTTGGATGAAAGATTATTCCTCAAATATAGCACATATTGAGAAGGGTAACAGGTTTAATTTGAACTAATACTCAAAGAATGGTCTAGAAAGGGAACAAATAAATAACATTCTATATGCTTCTGTTGTCGAAAGCTTGATGTATACTCAGGTTTGCACTAAACCTAACATCATTTTTGCTATGAGAATGTTAGAAAGATATCAAAATAATCCAAGTATGGACCAATGGAAAGTTGTAAAGAAAGTAATGAGAAACCTTCAAGGTACCAAAGGCTATATGCTTATATATAGAAGGACTAACAACTCGAAAGTAGTTGGTTATTTAGATGTGAACTTTGCAAGTTGCGTTGATTCTCAAAAATCAACATTTGGATATATTTTTATGTTAGTTGGCAGAGCTGTGTCATGGAAGAGTGCGAAGTAGACTCTGACTTCTACTTCTACTATGAAGGCTGGGTTCTTTTTTTGTTTTGAGGCTAAATCACATGGTGTTTAGTTGAAAAGTTTTATTTTTGGGCTTAAAATTTTTAATTCTATTTCTAGGCCATTATAAATATATCGTGATAATTCAACTGCAGTTTTTATGGCTAAAAATGCCAAAAGTGACAATCGAAGTAAGCATATCAACATCAAGTATTTAGTCACAAGGAAATGTGTTAATGAAAATATAGTAGAGCACGTTAGCACTGAATTGATGATAGCTAATATTTAACTAAAGGCATGCCATTCATGAAGTATAAGGATAATGTAACTAGTATGGAATAGGTCCCATCATGTGATTTGTCGTCATATAGACGATTTTTGTTGTATGAAACTCTTATTCTATTGTAATGTTGATTCTTAATTTTTGGTCTACACATTCTGGTATTTATAAGAATAATATTTATTATTGGTTCTATAATAAACATAGGGTTTATTCATTAAGATGTGTTGTAACAAATAGGTTGACATTAATGAAATAAGATGCATTATGATACATGAAAGATATTATTCGCTCTTAGAGGACATGTTCATGATTCATACGTTTTGTTTCTTTTCTTTATGCATAAGTTCTCATAAATTTGGTTGGATAATCCGTAAGATGAAAATGTTGGGATCAAGTAGGAGAATATTATATATATAATGTGATCCTATATTTTTAGACCCACGTTTCATCTTTTTAAGTAGTGGTTATTCACCGACCAAAAAAAAGTAGTGGTTATTCCACATATGGTTTTTCCACACTTCATACCTTTTCATGATAACCGCTTACTTGATAACCATCTTGATGGAAGACAGTTTATAAAAGGGGCATTTGTTCATTTCATAAATATAATCACAAGGTCTAACGTAAACCCTCTCATTTGGCAATACACAATTAGTATGTGAGGGAATTGGGTTAGTAGAATGTACCCATAATTTCATTGAATCTTCATAAATTTTCGATGAATGCAAATTCGAATAATGGCTGGAGGCCTATTTTACATTTGATCTTGTTTTTCACATATGATTTTTACGTCAAACAAAGGGGATGCCGGTTTGGTTACACCAAGGCTAGTCAACGTGCCAAGGACCAACGGTCGAAGCCTCCATCGACTAGCCTTCTTGGCCTGTCTGCAAGCCAGGGAAAGACATGACGAAGAGAAAGAGAGAGATCTAAGGGGTTTCTTTGAAGAGACATCCAACAAGCTTGAGAGATCTAAGGGAGTGAGAGGAGGGACGAGAGAGCTTCTAAAGAGAGAAGCTGAAATTTGGGGAAAACGGTTGAAATGGAGAGAAATCGAAGAAGTTGAAGAAAAAAATAACACAAGAGCAAGATTTGATAAAGTGAGACCGAGAGTTTAAGAGTGAGAGTCCCGGGCGGTGTCCTCAATCATGTGGCTTTCATTTCTTCAGTCGTGGAACTTCTAGTGGATTCTCAATCTTTGTTATGGCTTAAGTCCGCCTTTTATGAGGATCCTAGCTTGGCGACACAAGGATGGCTGGCCATAACTGTTGACACCTAAATTTCGCCTACATATTTTAAATTAGGGTTTAGCTTTTATTGGCATCTATTAATCTTCATTTTCTTTTCTTTTAATTTTCAAATAATAAATGATAATAATAATAATAACCAAAAACTAATAAAAAACAAAAACAGGAGAAGCAGCCCATCAGGGCTTGGCCTTCGTGCCTTGCCCCTTTCTTTCTTCCCCCCCTCCCTACACGAGCTCTTAGGGCCTAGCCCTTCCCTTTCGACTCGGCACCTTTCCCCCTTTACCTTCTTCCTCCTACTTGTCTCATTTTTAGCCCTTGCAACTTGTGCATAATAGACCTACGGCTAAGAGAGGGTAAGCCGACATCAGCTAGAGGAGACGTTTCTTGGGCGTTATTAATGCTTGCCTTCAATGTCAAGCGTACTTTAGTGGAGAAGCAAGGATGGGACGCCAGTTTAGCCGAGAAGGTCCGGCCAACAAGCCAAAGGCCGGCGGCTGAGGCTCTCCATTGACCGGACCCCCTTCGCTTATAAATAGGAGGATGCAAGCTCCATCGACAAGCACGAGCGAACTTGGAGACCTTCCCCAGGAGAGACTTTAGGGGGAGATCAAAGAGCAAGCAAGAGAGGAGAAGGGTCACGAGCTCACACAACCTCCTCCCAAGAGACATTGGGGGAGTCCGATGGCGAGCAAACCCTAGAGAGGGAGAGGGTCGGGTCTGAGCGAGTAGGCCAGAGAAGGAGGTTGTCCCGATTCGAGATTTGAGGAAAAGAGAGGTTTTGAAGGCCAGATCTGTAGAGGTGTCACGCCTCGAACTTCCAACACACGCACATCCCTCGGTGGTCGATAAAATTGTGACGTCCCAAGACTTGTCGCCGACCCATTCATTTTATGGCACATGCAGAAGTAGATAAACAAATCCACAGACAACACAAATATGAGATAGAAAAGCAGGACAACAATTTTCACAAAACGCTTTTATAAACAAACTAAGTTTATATACAAGGCTAGTCCATCAGTAGGGCTTAGCAAAAAAGAAGAGCTGCTAAGCCATCTAAGCACTAGACTCCTCATCCATAAGCTTCGAGGGCTCCAAGTCCACCATGACACCATCAAGGGCGTCGAGATCCATTAGGTGCGCTGCTTCCCATACCTCGGTTCTAATAGGAGGTCCGTTAAAACCCAAAAGTTGGCCCTCTTGATCGCCTTAAGGGAAGCTAATGTACCACGCTATGAATTTATGAGGTACTAACTCAGGTAGGCCCTCATTGACCTAAATCGTGGTCTCAACCAACTCCCAACTCAAGGTACTCTCGAGAATGGAGAAGTAGGTAAACTCGAACTCCATTGTCTGTGGAACCCCGTACTGCACGTGATGTGCTTCCATCTATGAACCTGAAAAATTAAACCCACGATGGGGTGAGACAACGTCTCGGCAAGTCTATGCCCTAAACTCGATTATGAAGGAAATACGCCTAGGGGTGACCTAACCACACAACCACCGAGACTCACCTCGCCTCAGTTCCTCCTTGCATATCAGTACAATTCGTATACACAATGTATATAATAGATGCATACATCAATTGGAACATTTCACTAAATCTCAATAAATCACAGAGATCCCAATTATAAAGCCAAATTGTTATGACACGTCTCATACCGTGCCACACAATTTTATCTCATAATTAGACACATTTAACTCAATCATTCACACGTTCCAATTAATTACTACCCGCACAGGCAATTCTACCCGATGCACATCGGTCTTCTAGCATAGTCAAGCTTTGTCTCATCTCTTGAGCATGGCCGACGCACATCAGGGACAGGTTCTCACAACCATCACACAATCATTCAATTCCGGCCAAGAACATTATGATTTGCACTCACATGCCTCAATTAAGATAATGTGCTTGGCCTATTTTCTTCGTATTAAAAACATCCGGTGAAAATAATAGTGTGTGGATACACGGTCAGATCGAACTAGAAAAATTAATATCCTTCATTTTAAAATCTCACTATTTGATATAGTATTTAAAAATATTTTTGGTGTCAAAACCCAACACCTAGTATTTTTTAGGGATAAGTGTTCCAGAAGTCCTAAAACTTGTCACGAAAATGCATTTCAGTCCTAAAACTTGCAAAAAGTGCAAATAAGTCCTCAAATTTGTCAAAATAGTTCAATTGAGTCCTAAAGCTAACACCGTCAGCATTTTCCGTTAAAAATACTGACATGGCATTTTAAATTAATTTTTATTTTCTAGCTGGCTTTAAATTATTTTTTATTCAATTTTTTTAAAAATGTATATTTAAAAACTAAAATTCATTTTTAAAAACTATTAAAAAAAAGAAAGAAAGAAAAAAAAAAAGGGCGAGAGGAGGCGGCCATCCATCGCCGGAGGGGCCGGCGACAGTCGTCGGCCGCCGCCCAACCAGCGCAAGGCCTCACCGGTCCTAGGCGAGGGCCGGCAACCCTCGCCTGACGCGGGCGAGGCTCCCCCGGCGCGGGCGAGGGAGCCCAGATTTGGGCACGCCGCCCCTCGCCTGGGGGCCGACGACTGTCGCCAGACCTAGGCGAGGCCTTGGCGGCCGCCCGCGCCAAGCGAGGGTCGCCGGCCCTCGCCCGGGCCGGTGAGGCCTCGCCCGGTTGGGCGGCGGCCGATGATCGTCGCCGGCCCCCTCCGGCGATGGGCGGCTGCCTCTTCTTCTTCTTCTTCTTCTTCTTCTTTTAAAAAATTTTAACATTTTTTAAAAATATAATTTTAGTTTTTAAATATAAATTTTTAAAATTTTTGAATAAAAAATTATTAAAAAACCAATTGGAAAATAAAAAATTATTTAAAATACTACGTTAGCGCCATGTCGCATTTTTCGTCAATAAAACGACGGCGTCAATTTTAAGACTAAATTGAACTATTTTGACGAGTTTGAGGACTTATTTGCACTTTTTGCAAATTTTAGGACTGAAATGCATTTTCGTGACAAGTTTTAGGACTTCGGAACACTTATCCCTATTTTTTAATCAAATACCAAAATTTCATAATTTTGAAATAAATATTTAAAAATCACAATCTTCTCTCAATTGCACAATCTAACAATTAATTGCATAAATTAAGCACACCACTGCAATTAGCACAAAATTCCGACTACGGGCTATCCCGGTATAATTTTCGGAAAATATTAAATAATTAAATAAAAAACAAAAATAATTAAATAAATGCAAATTAAATCAATAAATACATACTTAGGCCTAATAATGCTAATCTAACCACCTATTGGACTAATTAAATTACCCTAACCATCCTAACTACAATACCACATATTAAACACACTAACCACCTAATTAACTAATTTAACTAAACACACTACTAATTACATTAATCCAATCTTAACTTAATCTAAACACCTCTTAAGCATCATTAACCTCCTAAGCAAGGTTTATTGAGTAAACTCATTGGATTAGCAGACCGATGAGTTCATAACGACGGCAACACAAAGGCGAGCGGAACACAAGCCTACATCAACACCAAACAAGGGCCGGAAGAGGCCTAAAACGGGTTACGAAGCCCCACAACCACTGCTGGCCTTCGATTCTATCCAAGTGCCGAAGGGGCTGGGCCAAGGGTTCGGCTTGGCTTGGAAATGACCACATTGGCGGCAGATGGCAGTGGCAGAACAAGGGAGGAGCAACAGTAATGGCTCAGGTGAACGGTGATGCGGGCTGCAGCTACAACAAGCAATCTAGCTACGAGTTGGACCTGGACGTGAGGCGATGGACTCGCGAGGCTTGCGAATGGGACGATGGGTGCAAGGGACATGCTGGCGGTGGCGGCTGTGATGGCGCTCAAGCAGCTTTGGGTGGGTGGTCGAAGGCTGCTGGTTTGGCTAGCTAGTTCTTTGATTTTCTTGAGCTCTCAACTACAACAACAATGGGGAAAGGGGTTGCAAGGAAGAGGAAGAAGAGAGCTCAACTGAAGGGGACCACCAAATGCCTTAAAAGTCTTGGAAAAATATCCAAAACACTCAATGCTTGCCCCCAAAGTCCATGGTTGTTATCCTCAACCATTTTCCTCCCTCAAGCTTCCCAAACAAGCCTCCCAAGGTGTCCCAAATTTTGCTCCCCCCATTGGCTACGAATTTTGGACATTTCCCCTTCAATTCCATCCAATTCCACTTCAAATTAATCCAACTGAAGTGCCAAAATGTCAAGATAAATGCCCATACTCAATTCCCAATTTTTCATTACCAATTAGTCTAACTTGAATGCCAAAAATCCACACAAAAATGACCCTCTAATTTTCCCGGTCCAAAATAGCCCAACTTTGACTTTTCGTCAAAAACTTAGGTTCACAGAAAAATCTTTGGAGGATGAGTCAACATTAAATAAATCTTGACATAACAAAATTTTCAATTTCTGAAATCGGGGTCAATTTCAAGGTTAATTTCAACTGGATGCAATTTTAATGTGACCTAACCTACCAGGTAATTTTTAGGAATTTTTAGTGCATTTGACCTGTGGTTGATTATTTTTTAGCCACATTGTACATCTTTGACTTATAGGCAACTCTCGATTGTCGTGAAAATCTCGAGATTTCAAATACGGGCACAAGATATAGAAATGGCAGAAAAATCGGTTTAGTGCCGTTCGATGAGAATTTTGCGATTAGGTGAAATCACCCACGCTTTAATCACATGCCTCTGTCAAACCGACCTATCTCCAATCTCTGCTCAATTTTGATGGTGTGGTATTGACTCTTGCAGATTAGCACGGTCGAGCAGTCTATTTCTAGTTGAATTCGCAAGTCTTTTGCGTTTAAATTCCTTAACGACTTCACCTGATGAACTAGTTATCTCGTGAGTGGCCAACTCAAAGAAAAATACCATAGGCGCGTCGATGAAAAGCCCATTTCATTTCATTGAAAACAAGGTTGAAAATCAAGATGTCACGAGAGGACCCTCGAGGTCAGGCCGCCATAGCACGCCGTTGTCCACCGCGATGCTACTCCCCCGATGCCGATCACTACTTCCTCCCTAACATAGATCCACCATCGTGTTGATGTTTGAGGTTCAACGTGAGCCGAAGCGCCCATCCATTGCCACTTCAACGACCCAGCCATCCCTCAGCCTTAGCCAAGCTTTGTGCCGTCGAGTGCTGTTGTCCCCTGTTGTTGCACACTCCCATCTCTATCGTACAAGGTGGGAACCTCTATGTTGCTGTTGCTCCCCCTCGAGAACCTACCAACCACCCAATGCGTCATCGCTATCACTTCCCCCGAAACCCTAGCCACCACCCAATGCGTCGCCCTCATCGAGTCACCACCCGGTGATGTCCCAACCAACCCCCCTTGGTGCAGCAGATTGTTGGACTCTAGGGCTCCGAAAAACTAGGTCGGCAAAGGAGAAGACGGGTTGAAATCGAGTCGGGTGTGGGTCGTCAATTGAATAGGGTTTTTGTAGGAATTGGGTCGTGGTTATGAAGTCGAGTTGGACCCGGGTCGTCGATTGGGTAGGGTTTTGTCTGGGTTTGGTTTGTGCATGTGGGTCAGGTAGCCTTTGGGCTGGATTTTTTTTTTAATTGAAAACGAACCAAATCGGTTTGGGCTTTTATGTTTAAAGAAAAAAAAAAGGAAAAAATCCCGGGCCGGCCGAGCCCGCGTTGCAAGCTTGTCCAGGTCTCGGGTTGGACCCAACCCAAGGATCTAACCTAGGTCCTTTATAATATAAATTATTTTAGTAATAAAAAACAAAATAATTTATTTTTCAAAAAAAAAAAAATCAAAACATCTCATGTTTTTCTAAAAAGTCAAAAAATTCAGAAAAAGTCAAAAAATGGTTTATATTTTCAAAAAAAAAGATAAAAAATACTTTTTATGTTAAAAAATAGAAAAAGATAAAAAAATGTTTTTCCTTTGCAAATGCATGGAAAACCCCCTCAAAAATCCAAAAAGCCTTAGGGTTTAAACAAGATTAGATACCAAAGAGTATTAGTGATTAACTAGTGTAATCAAGTCCCCGAACCTAGTTCCTTTGGTTACACAGGAATGATTATTCCTCCCGATATTTCGCTTGGGTGTCTAATCAACCCACCCCAAATTGATTAATGGTGACTCATTTTTTAAAATTAACCTATAGGTAGAAAATCAAACCATTAAGTTGTGAATTGGTGGACTTAAGAGAGTCTGGGCTAAGCCTAATAGACCTAGCCAAACCATTAGCCTCCGCCAGCGTCCTTCCCTAATTAGGCACCAAAAAAAGAGGTCACAACAATAGCCCGACTTGTTTTGGGCAAGTATATTGGTCGCCATTGTCGAGTTGAGTAAGGAGCAAGAAAAAAAGAATAACAGAAAAGGAAGTCATAAGTGAGGCCTAGCCCCCTCCAGTTTGTGGGCGATTTGAGAGAAAGAAGGGATAGAAGAGAGAGATGGAAAGAGGGATTGAGAAAAGACAAAATAAAGAAATGACAAAAAGAGAGGGAGAGAGGGAGAAATATTTTTTTTTAAAAAAGGAGGGAGGTGTGCAAAACTTGGGCTAGCTTATTATATTATTATATTATAATTTTAAATATTTTTAATAAAAAATCCAAAAAAATCTCTTCTTGAGGCAAAGGCCTAAAATTGATTTTGAGCACTTTTCTCTTAAAAATGAATAAAAAATCCTTTAAAAATTTCTGAAATTAAGGAAAGGCCTAATTTTTTTTTTGTATCTTTTTTAATGCATGAAAAATCCAAAATAAAATAAAATTAAACCTTGGGTTTAACCAAAAATTAGGTATCAAATTTGTTAGTTGAGCAGGAGTAAAATATTTTTCATAATATTTTACTTGAGTTTTTAATCAACCCACCTCAAATCGATTAGTGACAACTCTTAAATGAAATCCGACTTACAGGTTAAAAATTCGAACAACAAATAGTGAATTGATGGGCTTGGAGAGTCTAGCCTAAGCCTAATACTTTGTTGAACCATCATCCTCCATCTGCGCCCGCCTATAAAGAGGCATCAAAAAGGGAGGTTGCGAGAATCATCAATACTACTATCACCTAATCATTCGGTTAAAAAAAAATAATAATGTAAATTGCAATCTAGATTGAAGGGTTTGTTTATTTCATGAAAAAAATTACTGTTGCTGGAAAATGCTTTTAAGAAATTCAATTTCAAAGATTGTAAACCAAATTTTCATATTTGTTTATGCTAAAAACAAGTTGAAAAATATTAGTTCATGGCATTTGATAATAAGTGAAACCTTTAAAGGCAACTTGTATATTTGAAAATGATATCTAATGACTAACAAATTGAAAACCAAGTTTTATTTGTTTATTATATAATCCATCACAATAACAAGCATTCTAAAGAAATTCGAAAAGAAATTATAAAACCATATCTACGAAATATCATATATGATAGTATTTTTAAGTAAATCCAGAATATGATAGGCAAGATTTATGGGGAAAATAAAACAGAAGAGACTTCTCGAAGAAAAAAAGATATACACGGTGAGATTAGGAAATAGACATAAAGGACATGTTCTACTCACTTGTATGCACAGCAAGAGGCTAGGAAAATAATATCCTTTCGGCTAGAAGAGGAAGTCATTTTTCCTAATCTAAACTTGTTGTTTCTATTCAATGGAAAACAATTTTCACTAATCATGTAACCTTTTGTCATCCAAATCATTGAAATGTACGTATTAATTGTGTTAGAATCGTCCCATATCAAATAATTAATGTAGTGTGGAGTAGATAATATATCATAATTGGTTTATCACTCATTGACTTAAGTTTTTAAATAAGGATGGGTCTAACTAGAAAAATTGACGAGCTCAAACTTGAGCTCCCTCTTAGCAATCTCCCCTTATGAATGTATAGTGTTTAGTGAATATGCTAAGGAATGAATCTCGTGATCAACATAGTTTCTAGGCAACTTTCATGGTTTGGTCTAAAAAAAGAAACTTGGATGAACATGTAGATGGGCATTCCAGTGTATCCAACACGGTTTGTTGACTGCTATGACAATGCGATTTCATGGTTTGGAGAATAAAACTAGCTAAAGCATCACCGATTGACAAAGCAATTTCAAACTATTATGAAGATGACACTTTTCTAAGGAATTCAAATCCTTGGCCACCGGCGAAACTCGGCCTCACCCTTGGTCATATGATTATTACAGCCAAAGTCTGTTACCCAAGGATTCATTGTTTCGACAAGAAAAATAGGAAAAAAAATAACAGTCACATAAGCTAAAGGACTTTGGGTAATATCATTACTTGGTGGGATTAGAGGTAAGAGATATTGTATTTACTCCTGAGTGAAGGGAAGGCTATGTGGAGAATTAGAATCACCATGCTCCCATGTCATTACAAAAGGCATGTTCTCTGTCTGATTCTCATTAGATGAGACTTGTCGCAACTTACCCCTCGGGGAGGAGAATAGGTTTATGGGTATTGCCTAAATGATAGACCAAAGGCTCATGATTAGGTACGGGCTCTCCCAAGCTTATATCTCACGTGACGTTGGGGTATTTTTAAGAATTTTGCAAAAAGGAGTTGCCACTAGTTTATTGGGGTTGGCTAAAAACTAAGTGAGGTATAGGAGTATATCTCACTTCCTACGCAACTAGAGAATCTAGAATCGGGACTTGATTACACTAATTGACCAATTAGTGCCCTTTTGGTACCTAATCATATTCATTTTAAAAGAAAATATTCTTATTAGGCAGTTTGAATTGATTTTATACTTATTCACTAACATAAAAAGTGATCATATGAGTACATAATTATTAAAATGACTATTCGCAATCAAACTCCTAATTGCAATGAAATTATCACATGTAGCTAAACAATCATAAACATAATTAAATATGTAAATTAAATCTACGACATAATCGAAATGAAAGCAAATAAATGCCTAATTATACTAAGAATGCAAGACATGACAATTCCCAACCAAACCTTGCATTTTTTAGATTTTCGAAATTTTTTAATTTTTAAATTAATTTTTTTCGTAAAAAAATAAATATTTTTTTGGCCGGTCCAGGTCAAGACCGATCTGACCCAACCCCATTCTAACTCGGATGGTGGGTTGGACCCGTTTAGGGGCGGGCTAGTCAGCCCACCCGAATGGGCTAGGATAGGTTAGACTAGCCCTGGTTGAGCCTTCACTCAGCTAGGGTTGGGCCTCAATCAATGGGCCCAACCCCTTGCAAAATGGCTCCTCATGAGCCTAGGTAAAAGAAAGGCCGAGTGGGACAAATCTGTGATCTAGCCCAACTCAGCCCATGATCCCTGCTTTGTGGTCATTCAATCATGGCAGGGGACAACGACACATCACACGGGTGGGCTTCCGAGAAAGAAGGCGGCAACCAGTGTTGGTCAAGCGGCTCATCAAAGGTGGCAAAGGGCTCGGTTGAGGGCGGTGCTCTATCGGAACATGACCCTTACTCCGCGACTACCTAGTTGCGGCAAGGAAAGAGGTGTAGGCGAATAGTTCAAGTGACTTCTGGTTAGGGCGCAACGAACGCGTTTCGGCTAGGAAGGGGCACAACTCGGCTTCGGGCTAGGCCGTGGTAGCGCTCTGGGGATCGAAAAAATGGCTTGAGGTTCAGGACGATAGCTAGTTTTCGCTCGGGTATTTCATTGAACGGGTGGAGGGCGCTAAGGCTCCAAAAGAGTTTTGGCTCGGACGAGGCCCGAGCATAGATCTGGGGGCTAATGAGGCATGTCAAAGCACAAGGGAATTCGAAGGGGGACGAACAAGGGCTGGAGCTCGCCCAAACTAGTTGGGATGAGCTCCAGCTGGCTCATTTCCGAAGATGCATACCAAGTGCTTAATGAAGTGCCTACCTGGGTTCCAATGGAAATGGCGGTGGTTGGCGGCTCACCGGTGGCGACTGGGTGTTCTGAGGGGCTCCTCGACTCCTTCAACGGCCTCCACCAGCTCTCCCCCTTGTTTTCTCTCCAGTTTCCCCTTTTCTTTCTCTTCGTGCATTCTGTTCTCCCTGTTCTCCTTCAATCCCCCTCTGTTTTGCCCTATTGGCCTCTCCTCTCCCTGGTTCTGCCCCATCCTATCCCCTCCTTATCTCTCTGTTGTTACTCTGCTGCTGCTATCTTTTCTCGTCTTCTGCAGTTTGCACATGAAGATAAGAGTGTTGGAGAAATATTTCCAGAATATTTTGAAGCTGACAAAACGTTTCTATCAGTCTAAGTCTGGATGTCTGGAGACCGACAGTTTAAAGTCTCAAGACTTTGTATTCACAAGACTCAAGACTCAAGACTCAAGACTATTCTCACCGACGTCTTTCTAATCCAAGACGAAGGAAATCCAAAGTCGAAGAATATGGTTGAGGATTCGATCCTATCTTCTCGAAAAGATTCCTTGGTTGGATAATCATTTCGGATCTTTGATTCTTATCCAAGATCGATTGAAGATCCGATGGTCGATGAAATATTCTTGGAATGTTCTATTCTTGGAAACCAATATCCTGATTGCATGGGCGAACAGGATTGATGGGCTATCATCAGGTTCCTTAAATAGCTCGGATGATCTTCTTGATTGATTCTGTCCAACGGGTAGATTGGAGGAATTCCTTTGGTAAGTGCCAACGGCTATGATGGCATAAAGGAGTATAAAAGGAAGACGTTCTAGTTGTTTTAAGTACGTGAACGATAGAAAAATTCTAGAGTCTGAAGAACTTTGATTATTAGTCGATACAATTTGAGCGAGATTGTATACACAGAGAGTGTTTATACTTGGTGACACCTTGAGCGAGTGTGGTAGATCATCTACACCTAGAAATCAAGGAAGATCAACACTGTAACATCTCTTTGTTCATAGTGGAATCCAGCCAATTGGCTGTCAGCGCAGAAGAGTGGACGCAGGCTTGAATCAAGCTGAACCACTATAAACCGCGTGTTCAATTCTCTCTTTCCTTTACTTAGTCTTACGATTAAATTTTTAACTGCTGCAAATCCTTTAACTGTCTAAGTATTGTGCAATCTTCAAGAAAATTTTTATATACCTATTCACCCCCTGTAGGTACTCGTACTAGCTATATCAATTGGTATCAGAGCTCGTGTTCTTACTTTATTTGAAGTGTTTTACTTCAGAGTAAAAGATCCATGGCTAGTATGCTAGCACCAGGGCTGGTGGAAGGGCAAAGCAATACCAGACCACCCTACTTTGATGGAAAGGATTACAACATCTGGAAAAACAAGATGAAAGCTTTTCTACGGTCAAAGGATCCTCTGGAATGGGATGTGGTGGAAAGAGGAATTACTCCTACTGCTGCATCAGTATCCGAAAGAGGGAAAGAAACTATTGATACCAGCGGAATGTCTCAAGAAGAGATAAACAAGAGACAAGCACTCGATGCTAAAGCAATTTACTCTTTATATTGTGCTTTGTCACCAACTGAATATAACAGAATATCTTCTTGTGTTACAGCAAAAGAAGTCTGGGACAGATTACATATCACTTATGAAGGGACAGACCGAGTGAAGGAGACCAGAATTAACATTCTCCTTGGCCAATATGAAGCCTTCAAAATGAAACCAGGAGAATTTATAACTGACATATTTAGCCGTTTTACAGATATTGTCAATGGTCTTGAGAATCAAGGACATAAAATTTTTGATCCTATGAAGGTGAACAAGCTACTGCGTGGACTTTCCAAGGATTGGAATCATATAAAGACTTCAATAAGAGAGACGCAAAGAATTATGCCATTATCTCGTAGACGAGCCGATTGGAACTCTTCGATCTTACGAAGTGGAACGAATTAATGAAGACGAAGATCCAAGAGGTAAGAAATCCATTGCATTAAAATCTAATGATGATTCTGATGATACAGATTCTGAAGAAGATTTGGACGATGAGGAGCTTGCTCTTATGATTAGAAGGTTCAGAAAGCTGAATAGAAAAGGAAGAAGGTTCAACTCAAAGAAACAAAATTTTCAGAAACAGCAAACCAAGTTTGTTGATAATGAGGAACCAAACAAAGATGTAGTTTGCTTCGAGTGTAAGAAAAATGGACACATCAGACTCAACTGTTCTCTTCTAAAGAAGAAAAGAGGAAAGTCTGAGAAGTCTCGAAAATCTCTTAAAGCCAAAACCTGGAGCGAGACAGAGTGTGAAGAAAGTGATGAGGAATATGCCAACCTGTGTCTGATGGTGCAATCGACTCGGACTGGATCGACTCGATACGGTGAATTTGAGGTAAGTGATTATAAAATCCCTGTCAAAGTCTCTAAATACATTGATGAATTATGTTTTAGTCTTAAGACTTCTCTCAAAAAGATTTCCGAACTCAAAAAGGAAAACTCAGTTTTAAAACAAAAGGAAAATATTTTAGAAGAAAAAGTGAAAAGTTTAGACTTGAATGTTTCTACTCTTAAAGAGAATGAAGATAAACTTTCAAAAGAAAATGCTTTCTTAAAAACTGACTTGTTAAATATTTCAAAGAAATTTTCAATAGGGTCTGAGAAACTTGAAAAAGTTCTTTCAGTCCAAAGACCTTACTTCAATAAGTCCGGTCTAGGTATGACAGCAGAAACGATCCCCTTGATTGATTTTCCGAAAGTAAAAGAAAGAATTAAGAAAAGACCGTCGAGAGAAGCTTATAAAAATCATTTCAAGAAAGTTTTTGTAAAGTCTGTAGGTCGAAATGCTCTAAGGTGTTCAAAGTGTAACAGTCAAGATCATTTTGAAAAAGAGTGTCCTATGGTTTGGAAGCCTGTTAAGAAAGTATGGCCTATTAATGCTTATCCTACTAACACCAAAGGACCCAAGAAAATTTGGGTACCAAAGAAAGCTTGAGACTCTCTTTTGAATGCGGTCTCATCAAAAGAAGGTAAAGTGGTACCTTGACAAATGGATGCTCAAGACACATGACAAGAGACTCAAATTGCTTCATAAAGCTTATTCAAGTAAATGGTGGAAAAGTTTCATTTGGAGGAAATAGCAAAGGAAGCATTGTGGGATTCGGAACTGTGAAAATTAGAAATCTCACAATAAGCAATGTCTCTCTAGTGGAAGGACTCAATTACAATCTTCTCAGCATTAGCCAATTATGTGATACTGGTTTCAAGATCTCCTTTCAAGAAGGCATCTGTTCTGAAATTAGTAAAGATTCGACTCGATCTTTCATGGGTCGAAGGCATGGAAATATCTACCTTCTCGATGTAAAACCAAATGAAGCACAATGCCTAATCTCAATTCAAGATGAAGCAGGTCTTATGGCACGAAAAAGCTTGGCCATATCAACATGAAGCAATTAGCCAAAATCTCATCAAAGAAGCTTGTTCGAGGACTACCTAAATTGCCATACCAAAAGTCTGATTCATGCACTCCATGCATTCTCGAAAAAGCGGGTAAGAAATTCATTTAAGCCAATAAATCATGTCTTTACTAATCATGTACTACGTTGATTCATATGGATCTCTTCGGACCAACAAGAACCCGAGCATTGGAGGTAAGAAGTATTGTCTAGTAATTGTAGACGATTACTCTCGCTTTACTGGGTATATTTTCTTGCAAGTAAGTCGAAAAACTTTTCATACTTTGAGAAGTTTGCTAAAAAGGTTCAAAATGAAAAATGATGTGCTATTTCAAGTATAAGAACAAATCATGGAAGTGAATTTGAAAATCAAGATTTTACGAAATTTTGTGATAAATCTGGTTTTAATCATATGTTTTCCTCTCCATATACTCCGAGCAAAATGGAGTTGTGGAAAGAAAGAATAGATCTCTTCAAGAAATGGCTAGAACACTTTTAATTGAAAGTAAAATTTCTTCACGATTTTGGGCCAAAGCCGTTTCAACAGCATGCTATATCATAAATAGAGTCTTCCTAAGACCTATTCTAGAGAAAACCCCTATGAATTGTTCAAAGGTAAGAAGCCTATTGTTTCATACTTTCATGTGTTTGGTTGCAAATGCTTTATTTTGAAAAATGCAAATGATCGAGTTGGTAAGTTTGAAGAAAGATCGGATGAAGGCATCTTCCTTGGATATTCTACATCAAGCAAAGCCTACGAGTCTATAACAAGAAAAGCCGGTGTGGAGGAATCAATGAATGTCAAATTCCAAGACTCAACGGAAGATGAATCCAAATGGACTCGGTATGAAGAGTCTGAGCCCACTCCAGACCTTCCAACGCTTACAACTCAGGAAGCATCTCAGACTCTGGAAGTCCAACATCAAGATGCTCATGGAGAATCAAATAAAGAAAGAGATCATCAACCAGGCAAATCAACAAGTAACTGGAAGTATAAATCCAGTCATCCCAAAGATCTCATTATCGGCGAAATCAATGAAGGAATCCGCACCAGATCAAAAAGGCGTGAAGAATCTAGTGCTGTGGCTCTCATTTCTGAAATTGAACCAAAAAGCATAGAAGAAGCTTTGTCTGATGAAAGTTGGATTGAAGCTATGCAAGAAGAACTTAGACAGTTCAACATCAATGATGTCTGGGAATTGACATCTAAACCAAAAGGTAAAACTGTTATTGGAGCCAAATGGGTATTCAGGAACAAAATGAATGAACATGGAAAAGTCGTACGGAACAAAGCAAGACTCGTGGCCAAAGGATATACGCAAGAAGAAGGAATAGACTATGACGAGACTTACGTACCAGTAGCAAGGTTAGAAGCTATTCGTCTATTACTTGCGTTTGCTTGTTATAAAAATTTCAGGTTATTCCAGATGGACGTCAAAAGTGCGTTCCTAAATGGATTTATCCATGAGGAAGTTTATGTGGAACAACCACCTGGGTTTGAAGACCCAAAGAAGCCGACTCGGTCTTCAAACTGAAAAAGGCCTTGTATGGTTTAAAGCAATCACCTCGAGCTTGGTACGACAGACTAAGTAAGTTTTTATTACAGAATGGTTTTGTCAAAGGTAAAGTAGATACTACTTTGTTTATCAAAAAGGAAAATAAAAGCGTTTTACTTGTTCAAATATATGTGGACGATATTATTTTTGGATCACCTAATGAAAGTCTATGCAAGAAATTTTCTAAGTCTATGCAGGATGAGTTTGAAATGAGTATGATGGGAGAGTTAACATTCTTTCTTGGACTCCAAGTGAAACAAATGAAGGAAGGAACTTTCATTCATCAAGAAAAATATGCAAATGATCTTGTCAAAAGATTCGGATTGGAAAAGTGCAAAAAGACCGACATACCAATGTCATGTTCTCAGAAGATAGATAAGGATGAAGAAGGGAAGAAAGTAGATCAAAAGCTGTACAGGAGCATGATTGGTTCACTTCTTTATCTTACCGCTTCTAGACCTGACATTTTGTTAAGTGTTTGCATCTGTGCTAGGTTTCAATCAGATCCTAGAGAATCACATCTCAGTGCCGTGAAACGTATTATCAAATATGTTGCTTCATCTTCAAGCATCGGTCTTTGGTATCCAAAGAGGGGAGACTTTAATCTTCTAGGATACTCAGATGCAGATTTGGCCGGTTGCAGAGTCGATAGAAAGAGCACTTCTGGAACTTGTCAACTGCTTGGAAACAGGACAGTGTCTTGGTTTTCAAGGAAGCAAAGCACTGTAGCTCTCTCAACGACAGAAGCAGAGTATGTAGCTCTTGGAAGCTGCTGTTCGCAAATTTTATGGATAAAACAACAGCTACAAGACTTTGGCATTGAGGACTCATGCACAGAAATCAGATGTGACAACACCAGCGCGATCAATCTCACCAAAAATCCAATCCTTCGTTCAAGAGCAAAGCATATTGAGATTCGACATCACTTCATTAGAGACCATATTCAAAATGGAGAAATCTCGATTCAGTTTGTTGATTCAAAGAGTTAACTAGCGGATATATTCACAAAGCCTTTGGAGAAAAATCAATTCGACTTTATCCGTTCAAGACTCAACATTTTGAAGCTTGAAGAAGTTAAAGTCTAGAGACTCACCAACTTTAAGACTCTAACCTCTCAGTCTTTAAATCTTCAGACTTAGACATTTATGGCTATAGACTGTAAGTTGCTATTTTATCGAAAAGGTACGAATTCTCGTTTAGTTATCTAATCTCGAAAAGGTATGATTTTTCGTTCAGTTATAATCCGTGTGAAATTCGAAAACTTGTCTTTTTAAAAGAAATTAATTTTGGCAGTTATTGATTTTGAAAAGAAGTGTTCGTACACTTTCCTTGTACCGATTGAACTTCCCTTTTCAAAACTGAGTTATATATATACAGTTTTTCTTTGCCCAATCTTTAAAACCCTAAAAGGCACTCTCCTCTCGATACTGTTTTTCTACTCCTTGTTCGTCGTCGAGAAAGTGGTCATTTTTTCTTAGGAAAGCAAGTGAAGGAATCTTCCAATCGACAAAGAAAGATGTCTTCTTCGAGGAAATCATCAAGAATTGCAAGCAGGGGACCACAAAGAATGGAGAAGGGACCGACGCATTTCGATCTCACCGAGGAGGAAGACTTGTCAAGTTAGCGACAAAGTCCGATTCGCTCTCATCCACGTCATTCATCGCCTCCTGCCCCATAAGGTGCAAGTCAAATCTGGAAGAAGAGATAATCGAGGAAGCCGACCTAGTAAGAGTCCAAAAACCCTCCTTTATCTATAAGCTTTATCGTGCGTTGAAAAGCACCGATACTTCATTGAACTATATGGGAATGAGTATCTTTTTCTGCGAAAAATGGAGGAATTGGGTATTGCTCTGAAAGGAAAGGCAGAGGAGGCACTTGCGAACATTCCAAGTGACCCTCGTATGCCAGGACAAAATCTGATTGAAGGGAACGATGATGACAGAATGTTCCTTGAATTTCAACCTAGAATGGGTGTGGCAGCAAAGGTGAAAGGAAATCGGATAGATTTGTTCAAATCAAAGGAACAGGAGAATGTGTATTTCAGACTGATGAAAAGAGGGGTGATAAACCCTAGAAGTGTCGATTTTGACTTCCTGGATGCCATCAACATGAACTTAAGAGAGAAGTTGAATTTGCTTCAACTTGAAAATTTTTGCTCTGACTCTACGGACGGGTATGCTCAACTGACCGCTTATTTCTATTCAAATCTTAGCTTTTTGGAGCGAATAGAATTTCATTCAGTGTACGAGATCAAGTCTACGTGGTAGATGTGAATATGTTGGCGGACATAGTTGGAGTTGAACGAGGACGTTATTTACCAATCAAAATCTCACTTGCTCGTACTACTATGGAACTTGTCAAAGATAGGGACGTAGAGAAAAAAATTACCTACTCAAGGATGAATGCCATCAACATCGTGCTTCATAAGATTGTGATCAACTGTCTCAGACCAAAGTCTACGTCAAAGACTTCCGTGTCTTTTTCTGAAGCAAAGTTGATATATGCGATCAACTCAGGACGGAAGTTCTCTCTCCCGCACACTATTCTCTTCCATATGTATAGAGCAATGTCGAAAGACAAAGGACAATTGCCTTATCCTGGTCTGGTGACCAAGATCTTCAGACACATGAATATTGAACCGCCACATACACTTTATGTTCGACCGTGTGATAAGATGGTGGTAGGTTTGAAGATGTTAACAAAGATGCGTCCGCAAGAACTTTCCAAGGCAATGGAGAAATTCATAGTGAAATCTCCAGTTCAGTCTGCTTCAAAGAGAAAAGGAAAGGAGGCCATTGGAGCCCCATCGAAAAAGAAGAAAAGAACTCTCATCTTAGAGGATGAAGATGAAGAGGATGAAGATCCCACTATCCATGCACTGACAAGAACCAGACGTTCTATGTCTCAACCGTCAGAACTTCAAAAGAACAGAGAAGAAGAAGAACAGAGAGAGAAGGAGAAAGAAGCTGCAGAAGAAAGAGAAGGAGAGAAAGAAAAGTCTGCTGCTGAATCTGGAGAGAAGGAAACTCAAGATACGGAAGAGCATGATCATCACTCTTCCCCTTTCGATGTCCTAGAGACAGGGGGAGTTGGCGAGCAAGAGAGGTCCACATCTCATGCTGCTGATAGTGAAGGTCCAAGACAATCTCCAGCAGACCCAGAAGAATTTCGGGTTTCTCAATTGCCTGAAGAAGGTGATACGTCGACACCAAATCTGCCAGACAATACAGAAGCGCCATCGTCTGCATTCACTCCATCTGAGAAAGCTCATGCCAGTACATAGACGGACAACTCAGCAGATTTTTGTCGCATCATGGATATTCTTCTGGAAATGCGTAGCCAGATATATACTCTGGACTGTGAAATTCAAGCCATGAAGAATGCTGGACAAGCATCTTCAGTCATCCTGGAGGATAAAATGAAAGACCTCGCTCTGCAACTTCAAGCTAATGCCAAAGGAGAAGAGGTAGCTCAACTAAGGGAGGACTTGAAGAGGCTAGAAGGCGTAGTCCAGTCCATGGGAGATTTCCAGTTCGTGCGCATTCCCAAGCAGACATGACTCCTTTTTTACCCTTTTTAATGATGACAAAAAGGGGGAGAACCAATTTGAACCAACAACTTTCAATATCTTTTAAAACTTTGACTTTTGTGGTTATGTTTATTTTTGAGTATGACTTGAGAGCTTGAACTTGGGTGTGATTTTAAATTTGATTGAATTGGCTGTGAATTTTGATGCTTGACTGGTTGCATTCATATCAAGTGTTGTTATATGGTATTACTCATGAAAGACTAACCAATTTTCTGTGGATGCAGAGTCTGGTTGTTTTATTAATCTTTATGAGTTAGCCATATTGCTTGAGAAATGTTTTTGCAGGTCAAAGTTGTTCAAATTTACAAAAAAGTTTTGTCACCATCAAAAAGGGGGTGATTGTTGGAGAAATCTTTCCAGAATATTTTGAAGCTGACAAAACGTTTCTATCAGTCTAAGTCTGGATGTTTGGAGACCGACAGTTTAAAGTCTCAAGACTTTGTATTCACAAGACTCAAGACTCAAGACTCAAGACTATTCTCACTGACAGTCTTTCTAATCCAGTGACGAAGGAAATCCAAAGCCGAAGAATATGGTTGAGGATTCGATCCTATCCTCTGGAAAAGATTCCTTGGTTGGATAATCATTTCGGATTCTTTGATTCTTATCCAAGATCGATTGAAGATCCGATGGTCGACGAAATATTCTTGGAATGTTCTATTCTTGGAAACCAAGATCCTGATTGTATGGGCGAACAGGATTGATGGGCTATCATCAGGTTCCTTAAATAGCTCGGATGATCTTCTTGATTGATTCCGTCCAACGGGTAGATTGGAGGAATTCCTTTGGTAAGTGCCAACGGTTATGATGGCATAAAGGAGTATAAAAGGAAGACGTTCTAGTTGTTTTAAGTACGTGAACGATAGAAAAATTCCAGAGTCTGAAGAACCTTGATTATTAGTCGATACAATTTGAGCGAGATTGTATACACAAAGAGTGTTTATACTTGGTGACACCTTGAGCGAGTGTGGTAGATCATCTACACCTAGAAATCAAGGAAGATCAACACTGTAACATCTCTTTATTCATAGTGGAATCCAGCCAATTGGCTGTCAGTGCAAGAGAGTGGACGTAGGCTTGAATCAAGCCGAACCACTATAAACCGCGTGTTCAATTCTCTCTTTCCTTTACTTAGTCTTGCGATTAAATTTTTAACTACTGCAAATCCTTTAACTGTCCAAGTATTGTGCAATCTTCAAGAAAATTTTTATATACCTATTCACCCCCCCTCTAGGTACTCGTACTAGCTATATCAAAGAGGAGGAAGACAATTGAGGCGTGAGCGAGCTAAAAAGAAGAGGAGATTGGGCCGCATGGGGGGAAATGGGTTAGGCCGAGCATGGGGGAAAGAAAAAGGAAAGAGGGGTGGGCCGAGCCAAGGCCGGATCTAGCCTGACCCGACCCCTAAGCGTTTTTTTTTTTTTTTAAATAAGTGTCAACAACTGTCCCTCTTTGAATGTAACCTCGAAGATGTTGTATTCAAAGATAGAAGACACATAAACTATTTCAGCGGTATAGAGACCCTGAATGTATAGGCTTGTACCAGGTCGAGCTGTGAAGCGTGTCGGGTCAATAAGAGGAAGAAAGACCTCGAGCTACAAAAGAACACCGTGTCATAAAAAGAAAGAGAGATTCCGGGTTACAAAAGCACACCATGTCATAAGAAGAAGGAAGATCCCGGACTACAAAAGCACGCCGCTTCATAAGAAGAAGGAAGATCCCGGACTATAAAAGCACGTCGTGTCATAGGAAGAAGGAAAGACCCCGGACTATAAAAGCACACCATGTCATAAGAAGAATGAAAGATCATTAGGACTATAAAAGCATGTCATGTCATAAGAAAAATGAAAGACATTAGGCTATAGAGGCATGTCATGTCATAGGAAAAATGAAAGACCCCGAGCTATAGAAACACGCTGCATCGTAAGAAGAATGAAAGACTTTGGGCTACAAAAGCACGTCGTGTCATAAATAAAAATAAATAAAAAAAGGAAAGATTCCGAGCTACAGAAGCACGCCATGTCATAGAAAAAAGGAAAGGCCCCAAGCTCCAGAAGCACGTCGTATGTCATAAGAAAAATGAGATACCTTAGGCTACAAAAGCACACTGTGTCATAAGAAGATGGAAAGATCCCGAGCTATAGAAGCACGTCGTGTCATAGGAAGAAAGACCCCGGGCTACAGAAGTACACTATGTCATAAAAAGAAGGAAAGACCTTGGGCTATAAAAGCACACCGTGTCATAAGAAAAATGAAAGACCCTATGCTATAGAAGTACCCTTGTCATAAGAAGGAAAGACTCCGGACTACAGAAGCATGCTGTGTCATAAGAAGAAGGAAATAAATGAGGTCTCACCGTGTAACAACGGGTTTCGATTGAGTTGAAAATGCATGATTTGAGGAAAACCAATGAACCTTTGTAAATGACATGATTTAAGATTAACCATGAACCTTTGGAGATGACATGGTTTAAGGCTGACCATAAACCTTGTAGATGACATGGTTTAAGGTTGACTATGAATCTCTAGAGATGGCATGATTTAAGGCTAACCATGAACCTTTGAAGACGGCATGATTTAAGGCTGACCATGAACCTTTGGAGACGGCATGGTTTAAGGCTAACCATGAACCTTTGAATATGACATGATTTAGGGCTAACTATGTGAAGGTGCTAGTATGAACACCTAAGTGGGTGAATAGGTATAAAAATATATTCTGCAAAATGTAGTGAAAACCTTTACATTTAACCTGAGTCTAAATAACAACAGACTTTTGAAACTGAGTCTGAAGAATAACAGACTTTGAGCAAGTTCAGATTTTAGCAATTAAATAGAAATACGAACAAAATAAAGAGATTCGGAGAAGAGAATAAGAACACAAGGTTTATAGTGGTTTGGCTTAATCCAAGCCTATGTTCACTGTCCCATGCTAATAGCCTTCTTGACTAGATTCCACTATGCAATTAATAAGAGATTATCACTTTGAGTACAAATACTTAGTAATAGATCACACTATCTACTAAGTCACTCTTTTAGTATTTCTCTCACAATCATAAACGTTTAAACTCACAAAAGACAAGTGTATGATCGAAGGTCGCTCAGACTTTGGAACTATAAATTCTACGCTCCGTCTCTTACTTGCTCATTGGTCTTTCATCTCCTCAAATACTCCTCCACTTCCAAACTAGCCATTGGATAGTATCTTGAGGATCATCTTCCAATCTACCCATTGGACAGATTTGTATCAAGAAGATTTGGTAGCCGTTAAGTGAAAAAAGTAGAATCTCAAATTGATTATGATCGCCCATACAAACAAAATCTTGGTTTCCATAAGTAGAGCTTCTTCATATAGAAAGTTCTTGTCTTCAAGATCCAATTGTCAATCAATTAGATTGAGTCAATCAAATCTAACTTGATGTGGAATCCAAACCAAATCACTAACGTTATATGTTTGGGCTTGTATTACGTTATGTCGAATCTGGATGTAAAGTCTGAGTGCAATAGACTTTACAATATGAGTTTGAACATATTTTGCTTTTGTGTAGATTTAGTTTTAAGGTCTGAACACAGTCTAAATAAGTTTAGCTTCAGCATAGAGTGAAATTAATCAAAGTAAGCAAACTTCGATGTAGAACAGATTTTGACACTAAAGTCTAGCAGTCTTTAGACTTTGACACAGAAGTCTGGAAATCTTCAAAATATAATTTAGACATGTGTTATGTTCAGTCTTCTAGCCGTCTTTATACTTTGACAATATTCTTTACATATTTTATCATCTACATGGTCTATTACTTAACCATTAAACACGTTAGTAGCCTTTGATTTATTTCGTCATATTTAAAACATCATAAGGGATTTCCCTAATACTATGAACCTTTGGAGATGACATGGTTTATGGCTGACCATGAACCTTTGAAGATAACATAGTTTAAGGCTGACCATGAACCTTAGAGATGACATGGTTTTAAGGTTGACCATAAATCTTTGTAGATGACATGGTTTAAGGTTGACTATGAACCTTTGGAGATGACATGGTTTAAGGCTAACCATGAACCTTGTGGTTTTTAGGGAAGCACCCGCTAACCCCTTGGAAACTCCTTGGCTTTACTGGGAAATCCTGTCAAACTTAACTTAAGCAAATGTCATTAGGGATGGCATCAAGAGATGTATTGGCAATATTGTAGTATTAATTGAACGAGCTAATCAAGCTAAGTTTGATTGCCTTAAGAAACATGTCGATTAGCATCATTTGGCACAGAATCGTCATCTTGCTCAAGGATGTATCATTAATCAGCAAATTCTCTGGGAGTTAAGCTCTTATCAAAACGATTTTTTACTCGTGAAAAAGGCTTATTAATCATGCCAAATTAGAGCTTCTTAGTTTAAAAGGATTTTTCACATGCTCTCAATAAAATGGCTACTAGATCCCATCCATTCACGTGGGAAGTAAGTGATTATTGAGGATATCTCACATAACCTATGTGAAAGGCTTTTAGAAAGATTCGCGATGAGTACAATTTGATCGATCAAAAATGTCTTTTGAAAGGACCGCAATATAGGTTTGGTCATAAACTTACACAAAGGGATTATTGCTTTGAGGCCAATAAATGAACATTTGTCACTATTTTCATCAGGTTTATAAGTCGAGAGCTTGGAAGATAAAATAGAGTTGCTTCCACTTCTTCAAGCAGTAGCTTCTTTGTGGTATTCTCATTTTCACTCGAACCATCCCAATCAGAAGAGATTTCAGAAAAGGGTTGTAATGTTGGCTCGGGAGAGGCTTAAAAGGCTTAAAATTTTCAAGGGGGTTTTTAAGAGTCAGTGATCATCATGGCATCATGACCAAGTCACTCGATCTTTCAAAATCATTTGGCTTTTGAAATACAACACATCTCTATAATCCCTTGACTAATCATTTCTGCATGGGAGCTTTGCTCCTTTTTTCTAATTTCCTTTACTCTTACGATGATTTTTTTACATAGGCACTTGGACTTTGATCATTTTTATTTCACATAAATGTAGCATTTTTGCTCTTTTTCTTGACGGGCATTGATCTTGCTTTTATCAGGCACACTACTTTTTCATGTTCCTTAATTTTGTTGAACTTTTTGCTGTTTAAACTTTTGGAGCTCTTATGACTTTCGAGATGCTTTTCACATTTTCTCATAAATGTCAATTGTATGTGGTCAATCCTTATGCCTTGCCCTAGTGAAAAGAGATGATCACCACTCGAGATTCAGAAATGATCAGACCCAAATTGGTTAAAGTAATGGGTATTAGTGTTTGGGTAGAGAATGAAATGTTCTTCTTCACCTTGGGATGAGTCCAGCTTTGATGAGAATTCCTCTAAAGCTATTACCAGAAGATCGATGCAAGTAAAAGTAATAGAATCTTTATCAATTTTTCACTCTACATCTCAACCGTAACTTCCTATGCTGCCCCAGTGTAGGGTTAACAAGAGATTAGTGCGGTGCTTGGGATTGATGAAGAAAATGCTTTTATCATTTCAATCTTTACACTCAATGCGAGTGAATCCTTCGTCCTAAGAGAATGTCGCTTTTCACTCAACTCTCAAAAGTGTTTGAAGGATGTGTTTGAAAATGGTTTGCCTTTTTTCATCCTAAACATTTTATGTTTGGCATGGTTAACATCTCCATTTCACTCTACTGAGATCATCTGAGTAGATCAATCTCCATAGAAAAATTTGATTCAAAATGAATAACCCACAAAATGAGAAAATAATTTTGAGATAAAAAGGATGTTCACAAAGTTTGTAGAATTTTTTTTTCCTTTTCTCAATTATTCATTTTTTGTGTTTGTTTCTAGGAAAGTGCCAAAGGTTCTTTTTTGTAATGGAAATTCTCCATTTTTTTTTCATTTAATTTTGAGAAGAATGGTACTTATCTGTGGCATGGTGACTTGGTAACCCTGTAAAGAATGTGAAAGAATATGTTAGTGCAAAAATCTTTAGGGATTGAAATGTTGGAAACAATACATTATTACCCTTCACTCACTTTTATCCTTTGGGGCTAACATTTGTTGGATTCACCCTCACAAATATTTGGTAACTTGACATTACCCTTCACTTACATTTGCCTTAAGTGTTTGATGTTTTCCTATCAAAGGAAAAAAAGAATCATGTAAGAGACGCTATCAAAATGAGCAATTGGAATCGACACAATTTACTCTTCACATGTTTTCGTTCTTCAGGTATGAACTTTGCCTAAAGTGGCTAGAATTGATTGAAAAATGGCTATGTGACCTTGATTTCATTCATGAAAAGCAATTCTTTATTGTATACAACAATTTACAAAGTTCAATTCCTGCTTTTTTAAATGCTCTTTTCAAAGAGATGTTTAATTGACAAAGAGCTTGAAAAATTTAAATATGAATCGTTAGATGTGTTTATCAAGATCTTGCTTTGAAAAGAGAGGGATTGCTCCTAATTTCCACATTTGAGGATATTGTTCTTTAGGTGCTTTGCCCATTTATTGCCTACGAAGAAAAGATTGGACATTTTATTTCCTCGCTTGATTGGGAATCATTTATGGACTATACACATCCCTTTACGCCTAAATGGATAGTCAGGTCTTAGCATGATTCCTTGTTATAAGGCATTGCTTCTACGATCAAGGTGCAACATTTTCCCCCATTTATCACCCTGTGAGAAGAGGAGATGAAACGGGTTATTTCCTTACTTAATTAGGTTCAATTGAGGAATGATACATCCTTTCTTGATGAGTTTGACAACGTTGTCCCAACACACTTCATTGGTGGGGGAATGAGAGATTTTTTTAGTCAAACATTGCTCCTCCACTCTTTATTTGACAAACCTTTGTTTTGTTCGAGTCTGTCCTGTACCCAAAGAAAAGGATATGTCATTTCTTTATGCTAAAGAGAATTAAGTTTAGGAACAAAATACATCATTTCCAAAGTAAGACGATCAAAATCCCAAGGTATCTATTATGGAGGAAGGGATAATATTGACATTCTATTTCATTTGAATCTTTCATTGTTTAGGATGCATATGACTTAATAATGCTCCATCACATTTGATGGAACGTTACAAAACTTGGTACTCTTTGATGTCTCATTGACAATGGAAAAGAAAGTCATATCAGAAATGGTGTCAGAAATGGATAATTGGAATCGATATAGTTTACTCTTCCTTCGAATTCGCCTTTTGGATGCTTGGCAATTCCCCACGTTTGTCTCATCATGCAAAGTGAACGAGATCAATGGGCTATTTTGGCACCTGAGGCAATTGCCTCATTTCCTTGCGATAAAGCATATAACAAAGCAGCATTTTGTGACACGAATCTCTAAAGTTGATTGCAAAAGTTCTTACGGTCAAATGTTCAAATGCTTTAATGGCAAAAATGTGCAAGAGCCCTAGTGCTAGCCTTTTAGTAACATATGATGCGGCTCTTGATAAAGCTCATAAAAAACAAACTAGTGATGGCAATGCCAATGCCCAATCTCCAAATAAAGAAACTTCCTAGAACGGAATTTAGTTTCGTTCTGTCTCTATTGGAAGATTGGCGCCGACGAAGCCTCGACGCATGCTTGCTCATCGAGTTCCATGAGCCTACACTTTTATCTTTTAGAAGGGGCAGATGCCATCTCAAATAAACTCCTCATTCTACTTGAGAAAGTGACCATGTGAAGAGAGGGCCTTAAAAAAGCTTTCTTGAAATTCATTTTCAAAACATTTTGAAGGTAGACATAAAGGTTCGTTTGAAACACTTCTGAGTTTGTTTTTAAAATGATGATTTTCATGAAATTGAATTCTATCATTAAAAAATGTGAGTTGCATGATTTACAAAAGCATCAATTGGATTCACAAAATGGAAAACATGATTCTTAACAAGGATAAAAACAATGATAAAATACAAGAAACTCTTGTATAGATAAGAGTAAAAATCAACTCATGTCCTAGCTCTAGAATTCACTTCTTTATGTGGTCAAACACAAGAATGTCAAGGAGTATCACGCATAACCTGCAAAAAAAAAAAAAGACTACAATGTTAGTATGTGAATGAAAAATTGTTCTTTCAATGAGGTCGCCTCTTATAGCAAAATCGAGAAAAACTGTTCATGCCCCATAGTCCCTATTATGGGATTTTGGTATTTCACCAATATTCGATGGCTATCAATCGAATGTCCACTCTATTCCAAAAGTTTCATATGCAAAAGTGGTATTGATTTTTGAAAGATTGATATGTGATTTTACTCATAGAAAAATGAAGTGACTTCTATTTTGAGAAATTTGTATACAAAATGTGATTTGCATTTCAATCCCAAAATGTGAGAATGAAAGAATTTGATTAAAAATGCAATTTCAATTTTTGTGCCCCAATATATAATCGCAACTTGAAAGTTTTTTTTTTTTTTGAAAATGTGATTTTGAGCCCATAACTAGAAATTTAAACAAAACCATGTGCTCAACGGGGCCAAATCAAAGTGTTTAGAACTTGCATTCAATGTTCACTTATCAAGAGTGATTGCCAATTTTTTCCAATTATAAGATTACATCATCGAGGGCATTCGATTGATTTCTGCGAATTTCAAGATGAAAATTCAATTAAAAAAAAGCAAATAAAAAGAAGAATGATACTTACAGTGGGGGACGACTTTCTCTCTCTCTATTTTTATTTTCTATTTTTAACATAGACATGCACATGAGATGTGGTTCGATTTCTACTCTATATGGCTCAAAATGGAGCCATAGGATCACTAGACCAAACCAACAAGGTTGCGGCTAGGTCGTGTTACCCATGACTCTGGTTTCGTCAAAGAACCAACCTGTGTCGCATGGTTACAAACTAGGGTGGGAACCTTTCACATCGGGAAGGAAATTTCGGGGTTGAGATAGATGACTCGTACTACATGGTTATATTCGGAGCGGTATCCATCTCAACACCATCCTAGGTGATCCTATGCAACCCAAGTTCGGCGGCAGGTAATGTGTGCCATGGTGTAGTGCAATGCAAGGAATGCAGGCGTGAGACAATTAATAAACAAGCAACACTTCATACATATATAAACCATTCATTCCTACTCCCCCTACAAAACAAAGGTTAGCAATCACTTCCCCTTATACCTCTCATTTAGCATGAACATTTAGCAACTGACATCTTAGGGATGTACCATGGATCCTTATTGCCAAACAAAAATTATTTTTGAACAAGATGGATTTAGGCCTAAGTCCTCTAAGGTTTAAATGGAGTCTCCAGTGGAGTCGCCAAGCTGTCATGACCTACCCCTCGAAGGATGAGAATAGGTTTAGGGGTATTGTTTAAAGGAAGAACCTAAGGCCCATAATTAAGCGCGGACTCTCCTAAGCCCATACCTCACATGACATTGGGATATTTTAAAGAATTTTGCAAAAATGAGTCGCCACTAGCCTATTGGGGTCGGCTAGAAACCAAGTGAGGCATGAGAGTGTACCTCACTTCCTACGCAATGAGAGAATCTAAGGTCAATGACTTGATTATACTAATTGACCAATTAGTGCCCTTTCGGTACCTAATCTTGTTTATTTTAAAAGAGAAGATTTTTGTTAGGCAATTTGGATTGATTTTATACCTATCCACTAATATGTGAGGTGATTATGCAAGTACATAATCATTAAAGTGACTATTAGCAATCAAACTCCTAATTGTAGTGAAATTAGCACATGTAACTAAACAATCACAAACATAATTAAATATGTAAATTAAACCTACGACATAATCGAAATACAAGCAAGTAAAGGCCTAATTACACTAAGATGGCAAGACATGACAATTCTCAACCAAACCTTGCACTTTTTAGATTTTCCAAAATTTTTAATTTTTTAATTAATTTAAAAAAATAATATTTTTTTTCATTAAAAAAAATGGCCAGTCCGGGTCGAGACCGGTCTAACCCAGTTGGGGCGGGTCGGACCCGTTTGGGGGTGGGCCGATTAGCACGCCCGAATGGGCCAAGTTGAGTTAGGCCCGACTAGGTGGTTGGGCCTACACTCAACTAGGGTTGGGCCTCAACCAATGGGCCCAACCCCCTGCAAAAGGGCTCCTCGTGAGGCCAAGTGAAAAAAAGGTCAAGTGGGCCATATCATAGATCTAGCCCAGCTCGGCCCACGTCCCCTACTTTGCAATCGTTCAATCGCAGTAGGGACGGCGACGCATTGCATAGGTGGGCTTTCAGGAAAGAAGGCAACGGCCGGCGTCAGTCAGGCGGCTCGTCGAAGGTGGCAAAGGGGTTGATCAAGGGCAATGCTCTACCGCAACGCAACCCCTACTTTGCGACTACGTGGTCACAGCAAGGAAAGAGGCGGAGGCGAATGGTTTAAGTGGAGTCCGAGCTAGGGTGTGACGGATGCGTTTTGGCTAGGCAGGGGCATAGCCCGGCTTTTGGCCGGGCCGCAGCAATGCTCTGGCAACCGAAAAAATGACTTGAGGTTCGGGACAATGGCTGGTTTTTGCTTGGGTATTTCGTCGAATGGGTGGAGGGCGCTAAGGATCCAAAGGAGTTTTGGCTCAGCCGAGGCCCGAGCGCAAATTTGGGGGCTAATGAGGCATGTTAGAGCACAAGGGAACGCGGAAGGGGACGGACGGGGGCCGGAGCTCGCTTGAACTTGGTTGGGCTGAGCTTCGATCGACTCATTTTCGAAGACACATACCAAGTGCTTGATGAAGTGTCTACCTGGGTTCCAACGGAAATGGCGGCAGTCGGTGGCTCACTGATGGTGGCTAGGCATTCTTGGGGGCTCCTCGGTTCCTTCAACAGCCTCCACCAGCTCTCCCCCCTGTTTTCTCTTTAGTTTCCCCTTTTCTTCTTCTCCATGCATTATGTTCTCCCTGTTCGCCTTCAGTCCCCCTCCGTTCTGCCTTGTTGGCCTCTCTTCTCCTTGGTTCTGCCCCGTCCTGTCCCCTCCTTCTCTGCTCTGCTGCTACTGTCTTTTCTCGTCTTCTGCAGGTCTGCGCGAGAAGACAGGAGAAGGAAGATAGCTGGGGTGCAGGCGGGCTAAAAGGAAGAGGAGGCTGGGCCACGCGGGGGGAAATAGGGTTGGGCTGAGCATGGGGGGAAAGAAAAAGGAAAGAGGAGCAGGTCGGGCCAAGGCCAAATCTGGCCCGACCCGACCCCTAGGTGTTTTTTTTTTTTTTAAATAGGTGTCAACCAGACTCATCATGTCTGTTGATCTGGCCATGGTTGGCTTGAAAAATCCCACCTTTAGTGTAGGATATCCGATTGAGAAGATTTAATGTTCCGAAGATTTCTCTGACACCAAGGCTCTGTGTGACCATCACTTCCACAAAAATTGCATTATCTCTTCAATGAAAATTGTAATGCAAGGATTACCTACGGCCTTTAAATTTGGGTCGACGATTCACATGCGACTAGTTCATTCCACCATCAGTGACTGCCGAAGCGGATTGATCATGATGGTGACTGGGCTCGGCCATGAGCACAGATCTTTGTCATACCTCCTGCAATAAAAGAGAGTAAGCTTTAGACACAGAAGGAAGAGATATCATCATTCAAATTTGGCTTCTAATGGCAGCATACAAATTATCTAACCCCATGAGAAATTGAATGACATGATCTTGTTGTTGAAGCGTGGTGAGGTTCACGAGCAGCCCCATCAATACACGACGTGCATGGGTTACATATACTAAGTTCATCACACAACCCCTTTAAGGATGGTGTAATTAGTTGCGATTGATTCACTTTGCTGACATAGGTAGCGATACTTCACTGGATTTTCAAGATGCACCGACTATCTGTTGACAGAAACAATCGTGAAGATCTGTATGGGGTGGTTGATTTCTCCATGGAGGATCACTAGACATGATGAAATGCTGAGATACCATGTCCCAATTGCATAAATGAAGGGTGGAAAATGTTTACCCTGTTCCTTTAACTAGTACTATATCTATACAAGAGAATGCAAAATGTGGAAAAGACAAACAAAACATAAAAATGATACATATGGATTGGCCTTGTCATTATGGAAGCAAATTATCTAACTATAGTACAGAAGGATTGAAAGGTATTCACAAATATGGCTCAAGCTACAATTGACACATTTGACATGAAGGTTTCTAGATTTTTCAGGAGTATCCAGTACGTGAAGAGAGATTTCATCTCTAGGTTGGCCTTGAGAAGGGAAATCAGTTCAACTACTCCGCGACCAAATTCAGTACGTAACTTTGGAATTTCAAGTCCCTGATGTTTCTCTTATCAAGCCATCATCTCAAGAGGCTTAGAGCAAGCTGGAGAGGGTACGTCGCGGTGCCCATGGACGAAGGGAATCCTGCATTGGGTAGAAGGGATATTGTTATCCCTTGGAGATCAACAATTTTCATTTTTCCTTCTTCTGTTACCATTGATTCGCTTCAACTTGGCCAAGCCTAGCTTTTCTTAACACTTCTAATGGAAATTACTGAAAAATTCACGTAGAAATTGTTGAGACAATTTGGCACGCTAGCAAGGCCACTTGATACGGTCTCAATTAATATGATTTTACAATTTAAATCAACCTTAAGTCACCATAGAAATAAATGAGGAACGATAATAGACACTAGATATTTACGTGGTTTGACCCAAATATTAGTAATTACTTGTCATGACCTTTCTCAAGGTGAACCACCAAATGGAAAGCAAGTGGATTATCGTCGCAACCTACCCTTTCCATCCAAAGGGGAAAAGAAATAAGTTTAGGGCTATTGCCTAATACAAGCCCAAGGCTCTTGATTAAGCTCAAGCTCTCCCAAGCTCATATCTCATGTGATGTTGAATTTCACCTTTTTTTTTTTTTTTAATTCTTAACAACCTGAATATTTTTAAGAGTTGCCACTAGCTTATTGGGATCAGTTGAAAACCAATTAAGACATTGGTATGTTGTCTCAACTCCTACGCAATAAGGGATTCTAGAATCGGAACTTGATTATGCTAATGTCTATTAACACCCTTTCGATACCTTTAACTTGGAAAGTCGTTAGTTAACATGTCATATGATCTTGATTGCCGATTAGTGTTGTAAAAGCATCAAAATTACTAAATGATCATGCAAATGCTTTCATAGGGTTCATTTTCATCAGGGTCTAAACTAATACTAACCTACTATAGGCAAGTGAAAAACATCCAATTTAATGAAAGACAATGCGATAGGTAAACACACACGTATTGAAACCAACTAGATAACAATACAAAAAGTCAAAACCCAATACAAGTCAGACAAAAAATACACGTGGCCTCGTTATAAGCCCCGAGACATAATCTCCAATGAGTTAGATTCAATCAAGTTCAATTTCTTTTCTAAAGGACCAAATTTACTAGAACCCCTAAACTAAAGGTCACATTAAGCTAAATCTTCTGCTAAAGTCACACAAATAGTTCAAGACCTAATTCTAAGCTATTGTATACTTTTTTTAACATTTTCGTTTTTTGTAAAAAAATTTAGAAGCAATTTAATTTTAATTAATAAAAAAACGAAAATGGGGGACCGGGGCTGGACCCTAGAGCATAGTCCGAGTAAGGTCACACATGGTGTGGGTCTTCTAGTAAACATTGGTGCTCGATGGTGAAGTTGCTTTGCGCAACAATCTGATGTGTTAGCGTGAGGACTTTTGATTGTTGTGGTCCTTGGGCAGTAGATTTCGACCTGCTCGGAGCTCGAGCATTTTAACGAACATATGGCGAGCAGCGAGTCGGGGAGCAAATATCGACCTGCTCGGAGCTCGAGCGCACACCCAAGCTCAAAAGCAATCAACGAGCAACGTTCAGATTCAACAAAAACCAACTCATTCAGGTCTGGCACGAGCAAGGACTAAAGAAACAGAGTCGACTCCCACCTCGCTCAAGACAGGACGGAACAAGCAGGGCAAAGAGGTTCGCGGAATTAGCATTCAACCATGGGTGTCTCTACCCGGCGGCTAGAGGGCGAGCTCCAGACAAATTGACTACGACCGGTTCGAACCAAAAGGAACGCACCGGAAACGCCAGGCTCTGGGAGCGAGAAGTCGCGTGTTCGTGGGTGTCAGCTGGAGGTCGTCGGGTGTGACGGGACTACAAGGGAACCCTCTCTCTCTCTCTCTCTCTCTCTCTCTCTCTCTCTCTGGACCTCTCTCTCGAAACGCGAGCTGTCGCTGCCGGTCCGCCGTCAACCGGACGTCGCGCGCGACGTGCCCTGTAGTTGTCCTGTTTCCCGTCGTGCATCGTCCTTCAATCCGTTCCTTCGGCTGGCGTGCAAGAGAGGGGGAACGAGGAGGAGATGGGGGCTGGGCCAGGGAAGGAAAAAATGGGCTGGGCCGGCCTAGGCGAAGAGAAGGAAAAGAGTAAAGAATAAGGGCGCGTTTGGGCAGGCCCAGCCCTAGAATAGAAAAAAAAATAGAAACGCGTTTGCCAATTATTTTTTAATTACCTTTTTAGATTAAAATAAATTTGATATTGAATTTTCATAAACCATTCACGATTAATTATATTTTTATACTAAGTAATAAAAATATTAACTTAAACCATAGTATAAACTATACTAATATCCCTACAATATGTAATAAATAAAAATACTAAATTATAACATAAAATTAAATATGTATTCTATATACTATATATTTCATACAAGAAATTTTTTTAATTAATTTATTCAATAAAATTTATTTTATAAAATTTTGAATTTTTTTAATTTAACAAATCTTAATGAGTTCTATCACTACTCAATGCAAATACTCCTAGTGTCTTTATGCTATGCGATTTAAACGAAAGCTATTTTTGTTTAGGGTTTAAAAATTACTCCTTGAATTTCTATACAATTAAACATTAAATGTATAGTCAAAATTTAGGTGTCAATAATTACTAAGCCAAAGGCTTAGCGTGACTCTCATAGGACATGCCAATTGCAACTTGAGGATTTGATTTTATCAGTTTTATATGCAAATTAGTTGGGTGTCACCGTTAATTAATTATTGGTAAGTCGATTATACATCTAAGTAAAGTTTGGGAGAACATTTTACTTTTGCGAACAAGAGATATCATGGGTATGGGGACTTAATTATATTAGATAAATCTAAGATCCTTTCGGTTCTTTTCTCCTTATTTCTTAATAAGTTTTAATCGTAAGCAACTAATATGTAATAGGTCAATCAAAAGAATGCACAATCAATAATGTTACACTCAAGAAATCAAAACAACAAATACAATTGCTAGAAGTAGTGCTAACCTTGATGCAAAGCAAAGTATAACGATACTTGATTAATTTTCAAATATCTGCAAAATGTTAATTAAAAATGCATACCTAGCTAAATATGATTATGCAATTCTAACTAATTCTTTTTTTGGATTTTTCTTGTTTTTGAAAACTAAACTATTTGCAACTGTAACCTAAGCATAACATGCGTGAATTATTAAACTAATGACATATAACATGACCTAATTTTAATGACAAGTAGAATTAGTATGAACTACTTTAACATGCCATGCGCTTTAAGTTTTATGATACTAAACAAGTAATCACTGGATGACATTGAAATTATGAGGACATGGAGATAACGGTATGGTGACATGATGATGACATAGCAAAAAATGCATGGAATTGATTTGACTAATATTATATGATATATGCATGTTATTTTTTTAAAAAAATTAATGTTAAAATAGCAAACGACTTAAAATATGAGATTGCCTAATTTAAATTATGAAATAATTTAGATTAAATCCTATTCTAAACTAGAAAACACACAGGATTTGATCGAGACTTGTTAACAACACTATAGAGTACATCAAAGGGCTTCAATAGCTGACGTGCAGTTTAATAAAGGAAAGGCACCCTTTTATAAAATGGGTAAAGCCTTTGTGAAATCCCACCGAATGGGTTAAATGGATAAAGAAACTCTTGCTTATTTGAGAAGTCAAATCATAAGGAATATTCGCAACTTGGATGCGTTGAATCCTACATAATAAATTTACAAGATAAGTGCATTGGAAATCCTAAAATTTATCACAAAAGTACAAATGAATCCTAACATTTTTTTTAAAAGTACAATCATCCTAAAATTTGTCGGAAATTACAATCGAGTACTAGTACTTTTAACAAGTACATTCAAGTCTTATAACTTGTCAAGAAAGTGCAATAGATCCTAAAACTTTCAAAAAGTATAATCATCTGAAGAATTTGATTGGACCAATTTGACAAATTTTGAGACTTGTTTGTACTTTTTAAAAGTTTTAGAATTCGATAAATTGTAAGAGTTGATTGCACTTTTTGAAAATTTTTTGATTTAATTACACTTTCATGACAAATTTCAGGATTTCCAGTGTAGTTATCTCTTATTTATTTTGACGAAATTATCTTTAAAAGCGGTAAAGTTGCTACTTGGGGGAGTAGTTTAGATACGTCCCCCTTCTTAAATTAGAATAAAGAGTAATTCTAGAATGATAAGCCGCTAGTTTGAAGAAAAGAGGGCAGCGACTGGCATTAGAATTGGTGGAGGCTGTCTACCTCTTTGAGAACGACGCATTGTGCGACTTGTCGGCACATCAACGGCAGAATGGGCGGCTATGGTGGAGTCTATGACTGGTAAAGAATCATGCACGTATTAAGAAAAAAAGTAATGATTTGGCACACTAACGTCTGCGATAGGGATAGATAAAACAGGAGAAACTATCATGTTGCGCTAGAAAAAAAAAAACATTTTTTTCGAAAAGTGACGTTACGGCGGCTAACATTAATTGTTTGTGTTTCAGAGATAAAAAAATTCGTAACCATTTTGAGAAAAAAAATAGTCAATGAACATTCTCTCGGCAAAGCGCACTTATCAAAAGGGTGCTTGACATTTACAGTGCGCCCAAAACATATACTTAAAAAAAAAAATTACACAGATGCTGTTTTACCATCGAGGACTTTGGTTGATGTCCGATTACTCAGATATGCTGCAGTGAATATTATCGTACGTACTTGCTTAATGACAATACTCAAATTGGTTTTAACCACAGCAATTTTTCTCTGCAAATAACTGAAAGCTTGAGATATAGAGTGTTTTTGTGTTGTGAAAAATAAATTATTTAGAAAACATTTTTAAAAAATTCATTCCTTAAATCACTTATGAAAATGAATGAATAAAAAATATTTCAATCATCTATGAAGATATTTACATATAAGTTGTTATATCGATGGGTGAAAATATTTTTTATTAATTAATTGTTTGAAGCGATATAATCGATTGGTCCTTGTTTGAATTTTTTAAGAAAAAATTTCTAAATAATTTAATTTTTACTAAACAAACAGAACCATAATTTAAATTCTATTGTAAAAAGTTGCGTAGATGGAGCATCGATGGAGCATGAAGACGATGACCCTGATAGTTGAATTCAGTCTTTTTGTTCTATTTCTGAAAAAAACTATCATGTGCATAATAATATACATTGATGAACAAATCTAATGAATAAATGTACTAGCACCAGCAAGGCAATTTGCATCTAATTTCTTAATTTATGATTCAATCAATACACGGTGTTTTCCTTTTAAAAGTTACTCCAGATGACACTTTGAATATCGTGAACTATCAAGAGGAATTCTCTACCGAGAGAGAGAGAGAGAGAGAGAGAGAGAGAGAGAGAGAGAGAGAGAAAACTATTTTGAGGAATTAATTCTTGATGCGAGAAGATTGCGTTTGGTCCCTGTTTATTCATTCAATGAGGACTTTATCTCCATTCTGATTCGTGTGAGCCCTCTAACTGCTCGCGAGGTATTTGGATGGTAAGATTTCACTAGAAAAACTATTTGATATGGTTCCTAATAGTTTTAGTCGTGAAAGTGATTGGTAAACATTTCATAACTATAGCACTTCCAAAACTGCAGTAACTTGTCACAATTTTCAAGAGGCTACTGCACCAAACACACAAGTTGTAGCACTTCATTGCACTGTTACAACTACACGCAACTACAGTTCAGCCATAGATTCCTCAGCCATAGCTATAGCAAACGGGCTCTAAGATTGATTATAGTATACAATCAATCCAACATAAGCTGAGTTATTTCTATGATTGACCTATTTTATCATATCCATGTGTTGCATATAATTTTTTTTCATCCTTATATATGAGATATTCTTGCCTAGACCCGAATCTAGAACTAGGTGCAATTATGACAATTGAATTTTGTGGAATTCACGTGGGACTCATAGGATTGATAGCCAAGATTGACCCGTTTTATCATGGATTGAGTTGAAGGCAATTACTTGCTCTATATGGTGACCAACGTAATAATACCATTTCATTTTGTAGTGAAGTGTCATAATTTCAAGCTGAAGCATAAGTCACTTTTACCTATCATCATAACTAAGTACAAAAGCATTGTCACACGTTGAAAAATGAGTTTTCAAAATTACAATATATTGTCGTAATCAAGAGAAATTGATTACTCCTTTTAGGGGTTGGCGCACATGGATCAAACCAGGGTCATCGTTGTGATCTGTCAATGTTAGGATTGCCTTATAGTCGATAGCCATAAATGCCTAAAGCCTAATTGTGTTGGCTTGATCTTATTTTCTGAATAATCATTATCCAAGTTCATGAAAGATGAAGATTTACATGAGTAAATTTTTAGTATTTTAAATTTTCTAGGGCAGCCGACACTTTCAATTTGAAAACTAAGCACAATTACCTGATATCATGTCCAATATGGCAAAATATGAAAAAAAAACCGAGCCTAGTAAATTCGATCGAGACAAATAGGGAGTGAAGTTGGAAGATAAATTTATAGACAAGAATATTTGTGATATGTTTATATGTGTAACATACCAAGCTTCATTATTCTGGTAATAGGTAAGTAACCTCTTATAGACACAAACTGTTTGACTGTGTTTTAGGTGTAATGTAAATAATTAAATTAAAATAGGAGTGGTGGAGATATGAAGCCACCATCAATCAACCCCCTGGCGATATAATGATAAGCAGACTCAGTCGAGTGAATCCCATCCCAATCGACGAAAGCCGATGGGTCTTTGCAAACAGTTGAGCCGGGCTGACCACAATACGCCGACGTATTGAAGTTGTATGGACCACCTCCTCCACAACAAGCCCTTAGGGCCCCTCCGTAAAACCCTGCGTGATTGCAGTCGTTTATTATGAACAGTTTAATCTCCTGGTCTTCAATAATTATAAAGTGTACCTTCAGTTATAGACTTTTAAAACAAATCATGTAACTACATCTGTGTTCATGTCAATGACATCAACCGAAAGTTGCTGATGTTATATGTATATAATTCAGTTTTTGGATTTTAGTTTACAAGCCAAAAGACAAGGTACTTGTTAGCTCCCATGGCACTACATATAATTGATAAGGAATGTTTCAATAATTGTTATGTACATATAATACCAGAAAAATAATGTTTTTTTTTTCGAGAAAAAATATATGATAAAGAAAACTTAATTTATCATTTCATTAAAGTGTTTCAAGCATATTTATGCTTAATTTTTCATATTTAATATATCCGATGTGATTTTTATTTTTAAAAAATAGTTAGGGATGGACTAGGCTATTTCAGGCCTAAGCATCTCAAACTCGAAAGCTCAAACTGTTTCAACTGAAAAAGAAAAGAAAAAAAAAAGGACAAGCCTAAAATTCCGGCCATAAAATAAGGATGGTTTAGGCTTTCGGACTACTGGTCTTTTTTGCTCACCCCTAAGTTGCAAGATGTGGATTTTTAATTTAGGGGACAATCCCATAAATATCGAATCAATTCACTTGGAGCCACACTCTAGCACAAAATGATGCTTTAAGATTTGGTTTCATTATATTGGTCCATCAATTTTATTCTACCCTTAATTGCCCTGTGTGATTAAGCACAATCTTGAGTCTAGAGGTAAAGGGATAAAACTGTGGGGGAAAAAGGAAAAAAGTTGGCTTTCATTTGATGTACAGACCGTGTCAATTTTTTTTTTTTTTTTTAAATCATCTTTATAATAATGAATCTCGATTGTTATTTGAAAATAAATCTATAACTACTTATTTGAATGGTGATGGATGTGTTGTCACAAGATTATTAGTTTAATTAAAAATATACGTTGACAATGACATATGAGAGAAAAAAGAAGAGGTGAAAAGAAGGCTGACCGTAGAGTTTTGGAGTGCGATAGATAGATATGGAGGCACCATAATAGTCAGCGTACATTATTCTTGCATGAGAGTATTGTTCTCTCAGTTTTTGCAATTCTTGCTTGAGGTAGTTATTGTGATACTTGAATAAAGCATTATAAGCTTTGAGACACCCAGTTTTCGGGTCATACGCGGATTCATTCGCGCTTTGAAACAAAGTTAGATACGCGGAGATGCAACCTGTCGGCAATTGTCCTGGCACCACCAGATTTACAGCCCCTTCTTCTATCAGAATCTGTCATGATCATGATGATTCAAGGAAAAAAGGAAAAAAGAAAAAAAAAAAAAAAAAGGATACTTGATAATAGTGAGAAATGAGAAAAGAAAAAAAGCAATCTCGAGACAAATCATAAGGATGATTTTGCTAGTATACATGAATCACTTCTGGGATCTGCTTCAAGCATCATGGACATCATCATACTTCTTAATAGTCACCATGACCGCGGGTCAATGTTTATTAGTGACTATTTAGTTATGTCAATGTTTTTTTGCGACATCTAAACTTCCTCTTGGTTATTGCTATTAGGGTTTACATTTTGTAAAGCTAACGAAAGAAGAAGTTTTTTCCTTTTTTCAAGTAGCGTAGTGATAGTCATTCTTTTTTTTTTTTTTTTTTTTAATTTCATATTCAACGTGCTCACAAAGTGAGCATTGATTTAATTACGAAAAATTGAATGTTAAGCTCTTGACTGCAACATGCGTTTCACCAACATGTGCTCATAGATGAAACATGGTGATTCAAAGTAATCCGTAATTTTAATACGTGAATTTAACGTTAAGCTCATGCCAATGAAGTACTACTCCATAGGTCTTTATGTCCTAATGTGTCCTTGATATGGGGATAGGAAAGAAGCCCAAATTAGTGTAATTGCTCCATTTATAAACACAGTCGAGATTGCTTTCGTGTGGAATACAAGAGAAAAATCGAAGTAAGTTGGTGTGACATACACTGACAGCTCGAATGATGGCTCCAACAATTTGTGGTACCAAAGGGAGTAGCTGTTCAATGGTTCGACCAAAGAGAAAGGGAAAGTTGTAGTCATTTTCACCTATCTCCCCCACCAGAAACAGAGACTTCTTAAAGTACTCATCACATTCTGCACCCAGAAAAATGAAAAGTTATAGCACATCTCAAGGAGGCAAGATAAAGTAGTTTCTTTATTTGCGATTTCATAAATTATAGCACCTATTTCATCAAAGTTATACTAATCGTCAAGCATCGAGCGGCAGGCAGCCTTCGCTAGCCCCTCATTTGGTTCGTCATTGATTTACTTCTCTATCACTCAAGGTAGAAATTTACCTTGTTTGGTGGTGCAGAGAGACGACTTCAAACTCTTGAACCAGCCAAGCTGAACATTCAACGAGTCATTGGTCCACAAGGTAATATTTTGAGCAGAGAAGAAAGACGCGTCGATCGCCGTGGCACCAGCAACTGCGAAGTTCACTCCCGTGGGGACAGGTGGACCTTCGGCTACTGCCAGATATGGTGGAAGATATGGCAGTCCAAATACTTCAGCTGCATTCTCATTTTTTTTATGTTGATTTTGAGGTTATCAATACTTTATTTTCAGCATTCAAAAATGAAATATCCTGCTAGAGAAAAAATTAAAGCGAGAGCATGGAATACCTATGAAATCGATAATGAGGCGTCCGTTCGAGCATCGACCAGTTGCGTGGTGGAAGAAAGTTTCTCCATAAGGGAGGTTTCTGATTTCCGGATATGCGAGTGCCCCAGTAATGAGGAAGTTTCCGGTGTCACTATGGGAGTCGCCAAAGTTGAAGATTGCATTGTAGTGGTCGGAGCTCGACAAAACGGACTTTGAAGAGAGGCAGCAGAGCAAGGAGAAGACTAGTATATTCATCGTTTTCATGTCGAGTAACACTAGAGAATTTAGATGAAAGAAAGGTCTGCTTAGGATTTAGTTTGAGCCCACAGAGCAACCTCACCTTCCCAATACAAGCAAGCGATGGAGTTCGGGCAGGAGAGGCTGAGAAAGGTCAGCCACACCTTTTATTAAATGGCGGGGTCAGATATTCAGGATCTTGTATTACGAAAGCACATTCTCATCTATTATATATACGTCCATTGTTGAGTTTCGCTGCTTGTGCAACATTGGCCACGCCATAGTCTTTAACCCAAAAGACAACGGAACATTGTATCACGACACTTCAGTCAAAGGGTGGCCGACATTACCGCCACAGGCTTATGAATTAAAGGATAATGAGTTATACACGGAGACGAAAAATGGATGGTCTGGGTCCAATCAGGTTCTTGAACTGTATGTATCTCATTATTCAAGTTGATCCTAAAGTTAAACAAGTTCCTATGGAAATACTGATGCAGCCATTGAAAGCCAGTTTGGCTCTTACATAGCAGCTCATGGCGCCAGCATCGCCATTAAAAACTTTATAAAGCACAGAGAAGAAATTTGAACCAAAAAATGAAACTCCTTCAAGGTGAGACGCATGGCTTACGGAGGGTGGCACTGACGCCTATTCTTTTATGATATCGGGTGGTGTCTGTAGACACGTTTCTTTGCCTCGCCAAGGCTCTGATGCCACAGAAGTGCCAAAGAGAAGTATAATAGAATGACATTTCACTATACAGATACATACTGTCATGGCAACTGAATACAGTTACTGAAGGACGTGGCAGACAATCTCAATGGATGTACCAAAGAAAGAAAGAATACGTTGAGGATTACTTCCTTTTCGTGTAAGGCAAAGGTGGCAAGGATAACCACGCAACTGAATACAGTTACTGAAGGACGAGGCTTTTGTTTCTATTCTCTTGCGCGTGCTTCATGATCATCCTGTGATGTAATGTCCTGGATTTCTGCCTAATCTTTCTCTTCTTGCTTTATAAACTAGATAACCACGCAATGACCTTGTTCAACTTTGATAGTTATTAAGAAAAAGGGACCATTCTACTATTCTGCTTCCCAAAAAACGGATTCTTTTCCCTGAAATATATTTCTGAAAGAGTTGGTAACTGATTGTAGCTTACGGACTTTTTTGTAACTTATTGTAACCTATCGATACTTTTAGGAAATAATCAACTCTTTTTTACAGTTTCCAAATTAATAACCTTTTTTCCTTTTATCTTTTACCAACTCTTATTTACTTTTCTTACCAACACAACTCTTATATGAATTTACCGATCACTATTTGAGTAACTTATCTACATATTTTATATTAAATTACCAATTGGCTTTTGCTTATTGACTTTTCATTTGAATTACTTACCAAAATATATTCGATCTTTTTGTAAAATTAACGACTTTTTATTACTAAAATTATTTAAAATTTTTATAAACATCTTAAGGTTGCGTTTCGCAATCATGATAAGATTTAGGATGTGATAAAAGTTATCATATTGCACGCTTGGTGCCCGTTCAAGATAGGATAAAGTCAAATATAAGAGAAATATAGACCAAATAAACTTTATCCTTTCCTTTTTATTTATCAATTTTTTTATAGAGTTACAAAATTTTAGTAAATTGCTTACCAAGAAATTACCAACCTTAGTTGAAGTAATTACCAATTTTTCTTTTTCTTACTTACTTGTGAAATTTAGCAACTATTTTTAGAAATCAACAACTTTAATTAGAGTGATTATTAGCTAATCTATGATTAAGTTACAAACTAGTTTTTCTACTACATATTATTTGTGTTAATTACTGTTTTTTATTGGGCTTGTTAGATTATCGACTTCTTTTTATTGAACAAAATTTTAATTTATATATATATATATATATATATATATATATTACCAAAACATTAGATTAATCAAAAAAATTTTTTTTTTATGAAATTATCAACATTTATTTGAGTGACTTACCAATTTATCTTTCTTACTAAAGTTTAATTTCACCAACTTTAATATGAAATTACCAACCTTTATTTGTGTGACCAATAATCTTTTTTCTAATTAAGTTACCAACTACTTTTGTGTTACCCATTGTCTTTTAAGTTACTCACCAATATTCATTTGTTTCTACTAAGATTCAACTTTCTATTGAGTGAAAACTTTTGGGCTTCGCCAGTATAACAGTCCTTTGAGTACTGTGAAAATAACGGTCTCTTGCAAGTCACAAATTTTTTGAGTGAGTCTCACATGAATTTATAATTATTCATGATTTTATTTTTTATGGTCAAGAATTGAAAGTTATTCTCATAGTATAGTAAAGACTATCATGCAATCATTTTTAATAACTTTTATTCATTGTATTTACAATTGTTGGAATTTATTACTCTATTTAGAAATTACATAACTCAATTAGAGTAATTGACAAACTTTTTTTTATTATTTTACCCACTAATTTTGTGTTACTAACTCTTATTTGAGTTATTTATCATGTTTACTTTTTTTTTTTTTTTTTTAAGTTACCAACTTTTCATATATTTGATTATCCTTAATTTACCTGTCTAGATTACCAACCTTTCTTGTGGGATTTACCAATCTTTTAAGTTGACAATTGAAGACAATGTTTCGTGCGTGGATTGTTTAAATTGGTTGGGCCTTCAAGTAAGTAATAAAAATATTCCGATTTCTTAACATACTTCATTCCATTGTCTGACTTTATTAACTTAAGAATGACAATGACCAGACGTTATTGAGTGTACATGTTTTATACAAAGATCGTTGAATGCGTGAAGTTTATAATATAATTTGGTTGACTATCCTCTTCCGTCTAAATTAACCAAGAGTATTAGGATGCTATAGGTTGAACAAGCCGTGCAAGCATCTTACAACTCTTCATTTTCAACATGGCAACATATGCATTGACAAGGGATTGTTTGCAATACATGTTACCTCTATCATAGTATCAAGAATACTTTGCTAATTCTAAAGGGTTAATACCTTAAAAAACTCCAAAATGGTACATCTGTGACAAATTTACCCCAAACTATTTTTGTTAGGGATAAGTCCCCCAGAAGTCCTAAAACTTGTCACGAAAATGCATTTGAGTCCTAAAACTTGCAAAGAGTGCAAATAAGTCCTAAAACTTGTCAAAATGTTTCATTTGAGTCCTAAAATCGACACCATTAGCCGTTTTTGTTAAAAATGCTAACGTGTCATTTTAAATTATTTTTTTATTTTCCACATGGATTTTTTAAATTATTTTTTATTCATTTTTTAAAAAAAATTAGATTTAAAAACTAAACAATTAGATTTATTCATTTTATGTTATTTTCACAAAAAAACAAAAAAAGTAAAAAGAAAAAATTTATTTTTTAAAATTGTTTAAAAAAAAAACTCAATGGCTCCTCTCCCCCCCCACCGCCGCCCATCGTTGGAGGGTCTGGTGACGGTCACTGGCACTGGGCGAGGCCTCGTCGGCCCCCTGTGAGGGCCGGTGATGACTTTCCAAGGGCGGGCAATGGCCGTCGACCCCCTGCGAGGATCGGCGGGCCCAAATCTGGGCACCCTCACTCAAGCTTGAACGAGGGTACCTAGATTTGGGCCCACCGGCCCTCACGAGGGGCCGGCGGCTGTTGCCGGCCCTAGGCAAGTTGTTGTAGGCCCTAGGCAAGGCCTCGTCAACCCTCACTCGGGGCCGGTGAGGCTCGTCGGCCCTCGCTCGGGGCCAGCGAGGCTCGCTAGATCTAGGTGAGCCTCACCGGCCTCGAGTGAGGGCCAGCCACCCTCGCCCAGGGCCGGCGATCATCGCCCAGCCCCTCCAGCGATGGGTAGCGGCGGCGGGGGAGAGGAGTCGTAGATTTTTTTTTTGAAACAATTTTTAAGAATAATTTTTTTTTCTTTTTACTTTTTTAGTTTTTGGTGAAAATAAGATAAAATGAATAAATCTAATTTTTTTAGTTTTTAAATATAATTTTAAAAAAATGAATAACAAATAATTAAAAAATCCACGCGAAAAATAAAAATAATAATTTAAAATGCCACGTCAATATTTTTAACGGAAAAGGCTAACGAAGTCGATTTTAGGACTCAAATGAAACATTTTGACAAGTTTTAGGACTTATTTGTACTTCTTGCAAGTTTTAGGACTCAAATGCATTTTCGTGACAAGTTTTAGGACTTCTCGAGAACTTATCCCTTTTTTTTACCATGAAAAATCCCAAATTGGTACACCTATACCAATTTTACTCTAACTGACCATAAAAAACTCTAAAGTAGTATATATATGACAAATTTACCCCAAACTAATTATTGGACTGCAAAAAACTCAAAATTAGTAAATTTGTGACAAATAACCTCCACTAAATTGGATTAATGCCACAAAAAAATCACAAAAATTGTAAACTATGACTAACAGAGCATAAAATCCCAAATTGGTATACCAATCAACTGTCACGTGTCATTTAATTTAATAATTTGACAGTAAAATTTAACAAAAACTAACATAGGGTAAATTTATCACAAGTGTACCGGTTTATGATAAATTTGTCAAAGGTTTACCAGTATGAGGCTTTTGGTGATCAAAAAAATAGTTTGGGGTAATTTTATCATAGGTGTATCAATTTGGGTTTTTTTTAGGATATTAGCCCTCTTCTAAAATGGAGAGAACAAATATCTAAATTTTGATTAAATATTTAGGATTAAAATTGTATAGAAAATAAGGGACTATTTTGGCCATAACAAAAGGATTTTCGCATCATGTAGGCATTAATGTTATTTGCATCAACTAAACTTTATTTTTATTTTCTTATTTTATTATTGCACTTTGGGTAAATATAAAAAAATTATTATTAATTAAAGAAAAAAAGCTTTTTTCTTTCTTTTGCATGGACTGACACGAAGTGGTCTCTCTCTCTTCGATCTTGTCCACATACATGAAAGAAGAGGAAGCGCTCTGCACATGAAAAAAATGAAAATAAGAGAAGAAGGGAAGAGAGTAGAAAAGTCAAAGATAGGGGCCTAGCCCTCTCTAGTCTATTGGCGTGCAAAGAGAGAGAGAGAGAGAGAGAGAGAGAGAGAGAGAGAGAGAGAGAGAGGACAAAATAGTGAAAAAAAAAAAAGACAAAATAAGGAGAATAGAAAAAGAAGAGAGAGTTAGAGAGAGGGGGAGTCATCTTCTTCGGCCCCCTCCCCCTTTTATCCTTCCTCTTTCCTTCCTCCTTCCTTCCTTCCTTCCTTCCTCTGTAACTCACGCACACGTGAAGGATAGGAGTATTGTGGAGGTCAGCAAGAGACCCAGCTGGATGGGACACGTCTTTAATGCCGCTAAGCTATGGAGTAGGCGCTTTCAATGTGTCACGCCCTGAACTCTAGGCATGTGCACATCCCTCGGTAGTCAACTAATATTTGCAACGCTCTTAGGACGCATTGCCGACCATTTCGTTTTATGCACATGCGGAAGCGAACTAATAATCACCCAACCAACAATCAAACACAGGGATAGTAAAAGCAGGACAGCAAATTTCATAAACCACACTTTATATACATATCAAGTTAAACCTACGGGTTTATATTTACACCGATCTGTCTCAAATTGAAACCCCTAGGCAACCTACACTCCATTATCGACAGGGCAAGCCAAAAGGTGTCGCATCATGCGTCTACCACATCCGTACTTGGCAGATCTCCACGCTATGGCCCTAAAAAAGGTTAGCCCACGACGGAATGAGATAAAAATCTCAGTGAGTCCACACCTTAAACCTTGATTAAGGCGAGACTTCACTCAGAGCAGCCTAAACAAGTGTTACACACAACTTACCTTGTCTCAACACCTCCCTGCACATTAGCTTATCACATATATCATATGCACACAGCAAATGTATTTAATAACTAGAACACTTCATTTCATTCTCAAACAATCACATGAGTCCCGATTATGACACGTCTCATTCCGTGCCACACAATTTTGTCCCATAATCAAGCGCGGCTATCTCAATTATTCACACATGTCCCAGTTATTACAACCTATCGGCCATGTCCAACTCAACAGTTGGCAGTCATCCAGCATAACCGGATGTCGTCTCACCCTATCGAGCACGGCATCTTCCCGTGTAAACACATTAGGACGGGTTCACTACCCCGCATAAATGCATCAAGGTATTTAGGTGATCACACACTAGCACATACTTTGCTAAGAATATTGTGCTTTTGCACTCAAATACCTCAATTTCAAATAATGGACTTGGCCAATTTTCTTCATATTAAAAATCATCCCAAAAATATAATTGTGCATGGTCACGCATTTAAATCGAACCAATAATCTGGGAGATGACTTGGTTAAGGCCTAGGCAAGGCTCGCCTAGATCTAGGTAACGTCACCCCCTCACTTTGGCCTTATGAGGGATGCCAGCCTTTGCTTGGGTCCAGTGAGGCCTCGCCTAGGGCTAGGGAGGCTAGCCGGCCACAGGCGAGGGCTAGTGTCACCTAGATCTAGATTAGCCTCACCAACACCAACTAAGGCATCGCCTAAGATTTGGGCGAGCTAGGCCTCAGCCTCGATTGGGCTGGCAAGGGCTACCCCCCTCCGTTGCTTAGGGCTAGCGATCTCATCGGCCCGCTCCAACGATGGCTAGGCATGCACAACAGTGGCAGCGATAGCGGCAATAGTGTGCCCAACTACCCATGACATTGCCTTTTTTTTTCCAATGTTTTGATGAATTATCTTAGCTTTTTATTTTTTTTTTTTTACTATCCTTTAAATAAGATTTAAAGAAAAAAGCAATAAAAATTCAATGTAGGATAAATAAATAAATTTAAAAATACTACTTTGGCATTTTCCATTAAACAAATTGATCATGTTAATGGAAGAACTCGATTGTATCGATTTGATAAGTTTTGGGACTCAATTGTATTTTTGCAATAAGTTTTAAGATTTGTAGTAAACATATCCCTAAATTTAATAGTGGAATGTGGATTGTTTTTTCCTTCTAAGTTTTATGAATTATTACAATGGAACGTGGTTGAATTTATTAACAAATGTTGGATTAATGTTTTTAGTGTAAATTAATTCTAGCTCTGTTATTATCATTTATTTATTTGTGCATTTATATATAAAAATATATTTAATATATAATGTGTTGGAACATGTCGGAATTCTTTATTTTTTTAGAAATGATGTTTCAAGGTATCATATCATGTGTTGCATATCTGTGTTGATGCTACATAGCTCCTAGGAGGCATTGAGGATAGATTGGACAACCCGTAGTTAGTGACTATGGGATGATTGTTCTCGATTCCACTTATTTCCTCAAAAGAAAAAATCTTACTCTCCCATAGTTTACAACATTGAAAAAGGATTTCTATCTCTTTGAAATGGTAGCATTAAGCCTTTAGAATTCCACACCTTTATGCGTCAAACCTCATTTTTTGTGTGCATGTCTAAGTGATTGCGATCGGTTCTTTGATTAAATAAGTTTTCTATCCCTACACTTTGTCATTCACTTATTTTCCATATGTTTCGGTCAGTTCAGGATTAGTTTATTTGAGTTGTAGATTTGATATTGTGGTCATTTCAATTTGGAAGTTAATTTCATTAAGTCTTTTGAAAAAAAAAAAAGAAATCTTTTTTCTAGAAAATTTAGTTCCTTATATTTTCCTAGGCGTGTCATAAGTCAATATTTTTCCCACAAAATTTATCGCTGTTTCATAAAAGAAAGAAAAAAAAAAATGGCGTGAAAAATAGAGGTTTTAATTTTTTGCACATTCCCATACATGAGAATTTTGTTGCTTTCTGGAACTCGCTAGAATTTTCTGTGTTCTAGAATTTCCTTTCAATCATAGGAATTAGTTGTCGCATTTTTCATTCCAATGAATATATTGGGGAAGAGCAAGTAATCGATTATCACAAATCCACATACTAAAAGAATCCTGGAAATGTCTCAACTTGGCATAATCTTGAAGTTTACGTATACTGTGTAACATGAACACAAGGGACTAAGTTATACAAATCGTGATAAATGTGAGAAAACCGTGGGAGGAAAAAAGAAAAAAAAAGTTGACTTTCATTTGATGTAATAATTATTTATACGAATCCTGATAAATGTGATATGTGGAAAATAAAAGTCATAAATCTAGGGGTTATCACATGAATATTTGTTCAAGCTAAAAATATGCATTGATAATGAATTTGAGAGGAAAAAAAGATGGGTGAAAAGACGGCTTACCATATTGTTTCGAAGGGCGAAACAGAGACATGGCAGCACCATAATAATCAGCGTACATGATTCTTGCATGTGGGTATTGTTCTCTCAAAATTTGCAATTCTTGCTTGAGGTGGTTATTGTGATACTTCGCAAAAGCATTATTGGCCGTGAGACACCCGGTCCTCGGGTCATACGCCGATATATTATTGCTTGGAAACAGAGTTAGAGTCAAGGAGCCGCAGCCTCTTGGAAGCTGTCCCGGCACCACCAGATCCACAGCCCCTTCTTCTATCAGTATCTGTTATGGTTATGATGATTCAAGAAAAATGATAAAAGAGAAAAGGGAAATAATGGTGAGAACTGAAAAAAATAAATAAGAAAACAATCTCGAGGCAAATCACATGGATCATTTTGTATGTATACGTAAATCACTTTTGGGAACTGCTTCATGCACCATGGAGATCATAAGACTTTTCTAACAATTTTTTTTTACACGATCTATGTATATTAAAAAGTGGACCTTCTTTTCGTGGGCACGAAAGCTCCAATTTATTATGTCATCATTTAAGTTATTGGCAATGCTTCCTTGTGACATTTCAACTTCGTCTTTGGTTATTAGTTTTAGGGTTTACATTTTGTACGACAATTGATATAAGAAGTTTCTCCAAACAATGTACTGAGAAAGGCATTTGTTTATTATCTGATTTAATGCGCTCATCTTAAAAGCTAGGCACATGCCTAAGAAAAAATGTTGCATCAATATGTGTTTAATTTCATTACGTGAATTTAACATTAAGGTCGTGCTGAAGTAAGTTTGTGGAACATACACGGACGGCACGGCTGATTGATCCAACGATGTGTGGTACCAAAGGACGTATCTGTTCGATGCCTCGACCATCAACAAAGAGAAAGGTGTAATCATTGCCAGCTATCTCCCCAACCAGAAACAGAGACATGCTAAAGTAATCATCACTTTCTGCATCCAAAATAAAGAATAAAAAAGTTATAACACATTTTCCATAACGAAATTCTGCACCCAAAAAATAAAAATTATAGCACAGCTCAACGAGGCCAGGGAAGGAATTTTTTTCATCTCCAAGTTGATAAAATATAGCACAAATTTCTTGAAAGTAATACTAAGTACCAAGTCGCAGAAGGAGGTGACAGACATTGCCGGTCCCTTCTTCAGTCCGTCATTGAATTACATCTCTATCACTAACATAAAAAAATGAACGTACAAATACGTTAATTGATAGACGAGTGTGTACACATCTCAGTTTTCATGGCTATTTCCCTAATTTGTCAAAAGATACATATTGCATGCATCGGTTCATCTGGGTTATGTAATTGCTTTTTTTTCCAAATATGTGCAGAATTACTGAAGTTGACGGCCACTCAGCATTGACCGGACAAAAAGTGATGACGTGAAATAAAATAATGAAAAACATGAGAAAAATTAAAACCGATAATACAAAATCAAGGAATCAATAACGCCTTTACCCTCTTTTTTTTTTTTTTTTTTTTTTTTAATAATAAAAGGTGGAGATTTACCTTGTTTGGTGGTGTAGAGAGACGACTTCAAATTCTTGAACCAGCCAAGCTGAATACTCAACAAGTCATTTGTCCACAACACAATATTCTGAGCAGAGAAGAAAGACGAGTCGATTGCTGTCACACCAGCAACTGCGAAGTTCACTCCCTCACGGATGTGGACATGCGGACCTTTGGCTACTGCCAGATATGGTGGGAGATACGGCAATCCAAATGCTTCAGCTGCATTCTCATATTTTTACGTTCATCGGGAGATTAAAAATACTTTATTATTAGCATTAAAAACAAAATATCCAGTTAGAGAAGAAATTAAAGAGAGAGCATGAAATACCTATGAAATCAACAATGAGGCGTCCGTCCTAGCATCGACCATTTGCATGGTGGAAGAAAGTCTCTCCAAAGGGAGCTTTTTGATGACCGGAAATTTGGGTGCCCCGGAAAGGAGGTAGTTTCCAGTGTCGCTTAGAGAGTCGCTGAAGTTGAAGATTGCTTCGTAGCACCTGGGGCTTGACAAAACAGACTCCAAAGAGAGACAGCAGAGCAAGAAGAAGACTAGTATCTTCATGGCTTTCATGTCAAACAATACTTGAAAATTTCGATGAAGGAAGGGTCTGCTTGGGGTTGAGCTTCAGCCCTTGCCTTATATCATAGAGCAACCTCACCTTCCCAATATAGGCACTGGACTTTGGGCAGATGAAGCTTCAATTGCTGACTTACGCTTTCAAAAAGGAGAGGCACCCTTTTATAAAACGAGTAAAGCCCTTATAGATTCCTATCTGATGGGTCAAATGGGTTAAAAAAACTCTGCATACTGGAGACGCCAAGTCATAAGGGCTATTTGCAACTTTGATGCACTGAATCTTGGATAATAATTTTATCCAATGAAGTTATAAGCAGTGAAATGGTTACTTAAGGGAGTGATTTAGTTACACGACCCTTTTCAAATTAGAATATGATATAATTCTAAGGTTAAAGTAATCCGAGGGTTGCCGGCTCTCGCCTACCACTGACAAGGGTTGCAACCTTGCTCGTTTGACGTCTCTTCTCTTTTTTAAATAGCTTAGTTGTATAAGAATAACAATTTTAAGAAAAGCCATGTCAATATTCTCCGTTAGTCAAATTGGATGAAATTAACGAAAATATTTGATTGAACCAATTGATAAGTTTTGGAATTTAATTGTACTTTTGTAAATTTGAGAATTAAATTGCACTTTCATGACAAGTTGTAAGACTTTAAGTGCACATATCACAAAATATCTTACTTTTGGTGTTGAAGAACTCATAGCCATTTATCATCCATAGTTGTTTTATGACAACTTTGAAATTGGTTTTAACCATAGCACAGAAGAGTCACCGATTAAGATTAAAATGTTAGGAGCGTACAACAAAAGTCCGATAACTAGGGAACCCAAGTTCAAGTTTGTCAACATGTCGCGACCAATTTTTTTGGGGTGTGAACTACCTAGGGTTTGGTTAATGGATTATTAAGCCTAGACTTAACTCGGGCTCTCCCAAGCCCATACCAATTCGCGACTTAGGTTGAAGTTCTTAACATGCAATTGATTTTTAATTAGGAGTCGCCACTAATCTATTTTTGGTGGGTCGATTAGAAACCCAAGTAAAGTAACGGGAGATTTACTTTACTCCTACGAACCAGAGACTTTAGGTACGGGGACTTGCTTACACTAGACTTCTCTAATGCCCTTTCGGTACCATTTCTTTTTATTTTCAAAAAATGTTTTGCAGGTAGCTTGAATTGATGTTAAATCTATTTCCCTAACATGTGAGGTTATCATGCGCGTGCACAAACCACCAATTTAACACCCAGATAAACAATAAATAAATTGCAAAAAAAAAAACTTACCTCCAAGCAACGAAAGCATCTACAATTTTAAATTAAAATCCACATCAACAACCTTAGATATGGTTTCTAATTAACACGCAATTTCCCTTTTTTTTGTTTCACTTAATTAATGAAAATCATGCAATATGCAATGCAATATTAACTAAATGATCTAATTCTAATGACATGCAATTTCTAATCAAATGGACTTAGCAACAATTAGTAAATGGCATGCATTTCATGAATCTAATCCAAATTTAATGCACATGACATTTTTTATTTTCTTTTTTCTTAAAAGAATGCAATCTATCCTAAAGATTGAAACTAATTTATCCTAAGACACTTTTTGTATTTTTTATGAAATTCGAAATTAAAAAATTTATCTAACTAAATTAAGATTCTATCCAACTTATAATAAGGACCCTAATTAAAACCAATATATTATCTTAACTTAGCAATCTCTAGCCTAAGATGCAATCTTTCTAAATCATTCTAAATTTAACATGAAATGTGCAAATGATGCCCTAATTCTACATATGCATGATGATTTTTTTAATTAATTTAAAATGTCAAATAATTAAACATGCAATTTAAGCTAATGAAACAAAAATCTAACATTCTAAATTTATGTCTTTTTGGTATTTTTTTTTTTTTTTCATTTCGACAATTTAGAATAAATAAAAACGCTTAGTCTAAATATGCAGATTACCCTAAAGCATGCAATATTCTAATATGAAGCTAAACTAACTCAAACATATTTCAAGATAAAAAAATCAATCAAGATGAGACAAGCACCGAGCCATTCAGAATCATCAAAGATACCATATCCAATGTTCAAATTTGGAAACGATATCTACTCAACTTGGTTATTTCGCTAGCAAAATCGATAAATTGATCTTAAGCCTTAAAGATCAAAATATCAATTTTATTCCCGCGTGATTAATTATTCCATCTAAAGCCTTATAGATGGAATAAAAAATTATATGCGCTTGCGAATTGGGAAATAAATCCTAATTGGGAGATAAGTCTATCACTTATATATATGCAGGTTATATACTAATAGACATATATTAGGTAGTAAAATATGCAAATATGCTAGAGATGTGCATCTTACCTAATCGATGATATTCTTCCCAAACTTGAACCAAACACAATCAGATCGGGATCACAATGAGGGTAACACGGCAGCGAACAACAAGTGATGGTTCACGGTAGCGAGCAGCGATGGCTTCCGGATGGGCAGCGAGACCACATCGGAATTCGCAGCTGAACGGTGACTCGATCGTGGTGCTTGAGGCGCTCGATGGTGCTCACGACAGCAACCAGCATGAGCTTTAGATAACCTGCAAAAGAAAGTAGAAATTCTCCCAAGTTGTAGAGGAGGCCAGCACAAGACGATCACTCATGAACCAGACCTAGAGAAAGCTTCGAGGGTGCTCTTGGAATGTCGCAAGTCACCTAGACTGGCACGGCGATGGCTGCAACGTTGAGTTGGACCAGAGAACCACAAAGTAGCAAAACTTTCTTTTGTCTCTTTCGGCTTAAACCCCACAAGGCAAGGACCACCGCCTCAAAGTCTCCTCCTTTCTCTATATTTATGCGTTGAGTAAGTGGATCCTTAAAATTCTGACTTCACCAGCCAAGCTTTCCTTTATATGTTGACCTCAAAGCCTTTTCTTTTTTATTTGCAGGACGTGCGGATGAGGTGTCCATGAATGTTGATCTTCATGGTGGTGCTCATGAAGACTTCATGAATCATGACTCTCGAATGTGTTGGGCTTCTCGATCGTGAATTGTGAATTCCCCTGAGAAGGAAAATCCTCCCTTTCATCTTTTTTTTTTTTTTTTTTTTTTTCTTCTCTCCCTTCTGCTCACGTCCTCACCTTATCAGAATGAGGACAAAGTCCTTTGTTGACCTTGAATTGGGTTTTGTGAACACGAACTGGAACACAAGGCGGGTAGGGACACAGTGTTGAAATTACTCAAAGTAAACTCAGAGAAGAAAACACACAAGAGAGTTGCACACACAAAGAGAGTTGCTGCAGTAACTCTCGTCACAATATTCAACAGAACAAAGCCTAAAAATAGGCAGAACATACAAACCACTTTGCAGGAAAATAGCTACGAGAACAACAACAACAAAGACCCACTAACATACCCCACTAACCAGAACATGTGCAGAAACTAACATACCCCACTAATCGAACATGTGCAGAAACTAACTCCTAAAAACAAGCCACTTCCTATTGACTAGGACTCCACTATTGACACATAAAAAACTGAAAGTTAACTACTTCAACACCCTCCCTTAAACGATGTTGCGGACAACGGTTTAAAGGAATAAAACAAACCCTCCCTTAATCTGGAACATCTAACGAACAAACACCAAGTAGCTTTCTCAGCTTCTGAAATGTAGACACTTTGAGAGGCTTGGTGAATAAATCAGCAAGTTGATCTTCACTTCTGCAGAAAACAAGATCTATCACTTTATCTTTTGTGAGATCCCTCAAGAAATGATATTTCACATCTATATGTTTGCTCCTTCCATGTAGAACTGGATTCTTTGAAAGTTTAATGGCTGAGTTGTTGTCACAATATATTGTTGTCGCTTCTTGTTGTTTAAACGAAGTTCTCCAAGAATATTTCTTAACCGAGATAGCATGACAAGCACTTGAAGTGGCAGCTACAAACTCAGCTTCGGTTGTTGATAGAGTAACAATTGGCTGCTTCTTTGAAGACCATGAGACAGCCCCTGAACCAAACATAAACACATAGCCAGAAGTGCTTTTTCGATCATCCATATCTCCAGCAAAATCACTGTCAGTGAAGCCAAACAAATCTGATTTTTCTCCTTTTTTGTAAAAAAGCCCAAAAGTTGCAGTCCCTTGCAAGTAGCGAAAAATTCTCTTTGCAGCTTGCAAGTGTATTTCTGCTGGACGTTCCATATACCTGCTTATGAGGCTCACACCATGCATGATATCTGGCCTCGTTGCTGTCACATACATTAAACTTCCAACAATTTGCTTGAAAAGTGTGCTATTCACCTTTTTCCCATCGAGAATCTTTCAATAGCTTCAATCCAACCTCGCTTGGTGTGGTCACGAGTTGCAATTCTTCATTTGAAATTTGTCTAAAATTTCTTGAACATATTTCTTTTGGGAAAGAAAGATTCCAGCTGCAGATTGGATTACTTCTATGCCCAGAAAATAATGCATCAATCCAAGATCAGTCATCTCAAATTCATCCATCATAGACTTCTTAAATATGTTGATCAAGACACTATTATTCCCTGTGAAGATGAGATCATCCACATACAAACATACCAGAAGCAGTTTTCCACCATCATCAACTTTAATAAATAACGTATGCTCATATGGACATTTTCTAAATCCTTCCTTCAAAAAATAAGCATCAATGCGACTATACCAAGCTCGGGGAGCTTGTTTTAACCCATATAGTGCCTTTCTCAGTCTATAAACTTTATGTTCACTACCATGCTTCACATAACCAGAAGGTTGATCAACAAATACCTTTTCTTGGATGTCACCATGCAAGAATGCTGACTTCACATCCAATTGGAAGATAGGCCATGAATTCTGTGCTGCTAATGCAATCACCAATCTGATTGTGTCAAGTTTTGCCACGGGAGCAAAGACCTCTTTATAATCCACCCCAAATTCTTGCTTGTAACCTTTTGCGACTAAGCGTGCCTTGTACTTGTCAACTTCACCATCTTTATTCAACTTCGTCTTGTACACCCACTTGACTCCGATTGATTTGTGTCCTCTTGGAAGTTCTCCAACTCCCAAGTATTATTCTTCTCAATGGCTGCGATTTCTGCATCCATAGCAATTCTCCAATTTTCTTTTTGCACAGCTTCATCATAGGTTGTAGGATCACAATCTGAAAACAAAGCAAAATAGGTAAGTGGATCTTCAGATTGGTCAGCCCTGTTACTTCATAATCACTCATCCAAGCGGGTCTTTTTCGAACACGATGTGGCCGTTCTTCAATTTCTGCAGTAGTGTTTTGACTTTGTGAACTTTCTGTGATGGTTCGACTGGTTGTGGGCTCTTCATCATCTTCAAAATTCATTGGAATTTGCCCTTCAACACCTTTCTCACTCCATGGCCAGAATTGCTCTTCATCAAATATCACATCACGACTGATGATGATTTTCTTGGTTATAGGATCATAAAGCTTGTAGGCTTTTGATTGATCACTAATGCCAAGAAAAACACATTTAACTCCCTTGTCATCTAATTTTTTCCTCTTTTGATCTGGGACATGAGCATAGGCTATACACCCAAAAATTCTGAAGTGATCTACTGCTGGTTTTTGTTTGCTCCAAGCTTCTTCAGGTGTCATATTCAGAACAGCAAGAGTCGGGCTTCTATTCAAAAGATGAATACTCCAATTAACAGCTTCGGGCCAGAAACTTTTTGGAATTCCACTTGCTGTCAATAAACTTCGCACCATATTCAAAATAGTGCGGTTCTTCCGTTCACAAACTCCATTTTGCTGTGGTGAATAAGCTGTAGTGAGTTGTCTCTTAATGCCATGTTTCCCACAGAAATCTACAAATGCACCCGAGTTGTATTCGCCACCGCGATCTCGTGCGAAGGACTTTTATTGGATTCCCACTATCTTTTTCAGCAAGTGTTTTAAAGCTCTTGAATGCTTCAAAAGCTTCAGATTTTTCATGCAAAAAATAAACCCAAATCTTCCGGCTATAATCATCAATGAAAGTGATAACATACCGTTTACCTCCATTGGAAACTGGAGATATTGGCCCGCAAATATCTGAATGGACCAGCGCCAACGGTTTCTTTGCTCTCCATGCTTTTCCTTGTGGAAATTGAGCACGGTGTTGTTTGCTAACAACACAGTCTTCACATATTTCGGATGGAGCAGTGATTGGGGGCGGTCCCTCCACCATCTTCTTTTGATGTAATGTTCGTAGTCCACCAAAGCCGAGATGACCGTATCTGAAATGCCATACCCAAGCTTCCTCCTTTAATCTTGCAGCGAAGCATGAGTGGGAAGTGCTATGAAGATGTAGTGGGAACATCCGATTGGCAGTCATTGTAACTTGAGCAATTAGACCCAATTTCTCATCATGGATTCTACAAACACCTCCTTTGAGTGTAATTTCATAGCCCTTCTCTTGTAATTGGCCAACACTTAGGAGGTTGGTTTTTAATTCTGGAACATAAAACACTTCCTTGATGGTATGTACTAAAGTCCCTTTAGGAACAATTGCAACCGTCCCTTTCCCCATGACTGACGCGGTAGAGTCATCTCCAAATTTTACTGTGGTGCGGAACGACTCGTCTAATGCAGAATGCTTTCTTGTCTCCGCACATGTGGTTGCTACAGCCAGTGTCAAGATACCACAAGTTTGAAGAAGTTTTCTCCTTTTCCTGACACACCAATAGGAGAATTTCTGCTTCTTCCTTTTCTGCTACAAAGTTAGTCCTTTCCATACTTTGTGTATTTAAATTGGTTCGACATTCAGATTTATAATGCCCATACCTGTGGCATCTAAAGCACTCCACTCTGGATTTGTCTACTGACCTTGGTCTGAAATCGGTGAGTGTCGACCTCCACGTCCTCGTCCTCTCGCCTTGAGAATCACGAAAAAATAGCCATCAGATTTTTGATTGAAATTGCGGCGATCATTGGTTCCCCTTCCTCTCGCTTCTGCCACTATTCATTCTTGCTGTTGATGAAAAATGATTTGCTGTTGAGGCCTTCAATGCCTTCTCTTCTGGTTCTTGCTGTAAGAAATTTTGTTCATGGACCAACAACGATCCTTGCAACTCATCAATTGAGAGTTCTTCAACATCTTTGGCTTCTTGAATAGAACAGACAACAAAGTTAAAGTTTGGTGTCAAAGATCGAAGAATCTTCTCGACTATTGTGACATCTTCCGTCTTATCTCCATGGATTCGCATCTTATTGACAATCGCCATTGTCCGGGAAAAGAAATCCGTGATTGTTTCTCCCGATTTCATTCTTAGTAATTCAAACTCCCCACGAAGCATTTGGAGTTGCTGCCTTTTTGCCCTTGCCGAGCCTTGATATTTCTTTTTCATGGAATCCCATATATGTTTGGAGGTGTCCTTGCAGAGAATTGTCTCCAAGATGGATCTGTCAATAGCACGAAACAGATAGTTTTTGGCTTTAAGATCCTTCAACTTTGCTGCTTCCCGAGCTGTCCGTTGTCTTCTTGTCAACTGAGCTCCTTCGTCTGGTTCAACAATACCGGACGTAACAATGTCCCAATACTCCTTAGACTTGAGGAAATTCTCCATCAACATACTCCAATGGTCATAATGACCATCAAAGCGAGGTATAGCAGGCTGTACGAAGTTCTCGTGGCCATCACTTCTTCTGCAAAGAAGAACCACTCTTTGCTCTCGTGTTTGATCACTCAAGACTCCTTTCGAACACTTTTTTTTTTGTTGTGGCTCGATACCACTGTTGAAATTACTCAAAGTAAACTCGGAAGAAAACACACAAGAGAGTTGCACACACAAAGAGAGTTGCTGCAGTAACTCTCGTCACAATATTCAACGTAAACAAAGCCTAAAAAATAGGCAGAACATACAAACCACTTTGCGGGAAAATAGCTACGAACAACAACAACAAAGACCCACTAACATACCCCACTAACCAGAACATGTGCAGAAACTAACATACCCCACTAATCAGAACATGTGCAGAAACTAACTCCTAAAAACAAGCCACTTCCTATTGACTAGGACTCCACTATTGACACATAAAAAACTGAAAGTTAACTACTTCAACACACAGTGCTCCTCGCTGGACTGGACTTGCTGGCGTCACTGGATGACCATTGGACTGAAGATCATTGGAATTGCTAAGGGTCTTGCTTGGAAGCTAGGGAGGTCGTCGAAGATTGATGTGTCACCGCAGTGGACAATCGGCAGCAGGGTTAGCATTGAGGGGCAACCACGAACTCAGCAAAGTCACGGCCGTGAAAGGGGTCTTGACCGTGACTCCTTCAGCTCCCTCTCTTTCACGTATGTTTTCTATATTGTGGCTGTATATTCAATGTGTGGCCTCCTGAAATCCTACGTAAACAACCTATTTATAGGTCACGAATTAGGGTTTTTAATCTTTCCAAATCGGTATCCACAAAAATTCTTTCTCCAAATGCAATATTTGTTTTGCTGAACGCAATATTCGTTTTTCCACTTACTCTATCTGAAAAATTCCATCATATTTCAGAAAATTTTAAATTCTTATTTTCACAAGATAATTTCCGATTTTAAAAAATAAGAAAATGGGCTTGGACTAGTTTGCTCGCTTCATGAGCTTAGTTCAGCCTGTCAATTTAAAGCTCAAAACCACCAATTCAAACTCATCCGCCACCGGTCCAATAAACAAATGCAAAAAATGCAAATGCACCTAAATCTATATGCTATGCAATTAATTATTTTTTTAGGGATAAAATTAACCCCTAATTTTTTAATGCAATAAATGACTAATCGGGTCGCCAAAATTTAGGTGTCAACACAACATGTCTAGTAGGACTCACCTTTACTCAAAAGCTTAAACCAATAAGTTATAAACCATTTATGATATATTAAGTACCATACACCGCACCAATTTTCTAATGTTGGACTTTTCTAATACAATCACATAGGTATTTCACCAATCTTCCTCTCATGTGTGAGATTCGTATTAGGTCGGCTCCCCCTTAATTCAAGTATCCTTTGACATTAACATATGTTTGTCGTGACCTACCCACGTAGTTTGCTACCTAAGGGTTCAGCTAATGAATTGTTAAGCCTAGACTTAACCCAGGCTCTCCCAAGCCTACCAATTCTCAACCTAGGTTCAAGTTCTTAACATGCAATGATTTTTATTTTGAAGTTGCCACAAATCTATTTTCAGTGGGTTGATTAGAAGCCTAGTGAAGTAATGGGAGAATTACTTTCCTTATACGAACTAAAGATTGTGGGTGTGAGGACTTGATTATGCTTGATTACTCTAACTCCCTCTCGGTACATTTTCTCTTTTAATTAAAAAATATTTTGTTGGTAACTTGCACTGATTTTAATTTACTTCTAACATGTAAGGTGATTAAGCGGGTGTGCAACCATTTTTAACACTCAATAATCAAAGCGTTAAATAAATTATGAGGAAAGGCAAGAATTACTTACCTTGAAGCAATGAAAGCATCTACAATATTAGCTAGAAAATTACATCATCATCCAAAATATAATTTCTAATTAACACGCAATTGCACTTAAATTTTTGTTATAGTTTTTCTCTTAGCTAAGGACAACCAAGTATATGCAATGCATGCTATTAATCTAAGAAGATATGCAACATATGAATATCCTAGTTCTCATGACAATTACATAAATTGTTCTGCCATGAAAGGCAAACTTTTAACAACATGACTTGATTCTAATGACAAAAAAACATTATGGAACTATTCTAATACGATGACATACAAAATGTGCAAATTCTAACACGACACACAATTTTGATTAAATGACCTAACATGCAATTTCTAATGACAAGCAAAATTAATATACGACTATTCTAGCATGACACACATATAATTAGTAGATGACATAGGAGCGAGGACATGGCAAGTTATTAATGACGTGGCAAGATATGAATGACGTGGCACATGATAATGACAAGGTGATTGATGCAAGCATGAGATGCACATGACCTTTTTGTATTTTTCTTTATTAAATTCAGAATTAATTAAATAACTTAATTTAAACATGCAAGCTATCCTAGAAAAGAAAATCCACTTTAATCCAAGAAAATATTTTTGGTATTTTATTAAATTCGGAATTAGAAATTACTCTAAATATGCAACACTATCTAAAAAAATCTATTTTTTTATTTTCTTTTTTTTTATTTTTCTTTAAAAAAGCAAAAACAATTCAATTCAAACAAAAATAGAAAGAAATCAAATCCACATCAAATACGGCATCAAATCACATGAGATATTATCAATATCCATTTAATTTCAGAAATAAATTGACAAATCATGTCTCAGGCATGAGATCGCATTGATCAATTTTCCGTGCAAACGCATATCATATCTCAAGTATGGGATCAGATTAATGATTTTCTGTACAATTGCAAATTGTATCTCAGGCATGAGTTCGGATTCTTCATTGTATACACGTTGTGAAGTTAGGAAAATTTCCTTATTCACAGAAATTCATAAGATTTCTTTTGGATATGACAATATCCACCAAATATTCAAATAAAACCGCTATTTTACAAACTAGGCATCGAGATGTATGAAATTGAATTAGTGAAGATTCTTAACTAATTCATGATATGCTCGGATAGCGCTTCTAAATCTGGACTTGTCGGATGGTGGGATCGGCAATGGCTCACGGTGATCGGAAGTGCAACGGTTCGGTGGTATGGATTGGCCTAAACAACGTGAGAAATTGGCATTATCAACGTGAGGAGCTCCCAGACGGGGAAGGCAATCACGAGCTTTGAGAGTTCTTCGGACAAGGATGAACGACTTGCTGGAGCAGGCTGAGTGCGTTCGGCACAATAAAAGCTCGCCGAGATGCTGTGATAATTACGGAACTCGTTTGAGTGACTGCTGGGTATCAAGCCTGGATCGGCAATCGCCTGGAATTTCACCGAGAAGCCTGCAGAGGACAAACAAATCAATGGGTCTCGCCAGCGGTGCTCGAGGGACCCGCAAGGAAAAGTAACCAAGCTCGGTGTTGTCTATTCTTCTTCTAAAGGGTCCGCACGTGGCCAGACGTTCCCCAGCTCTTTACGATCTCCTTGCCAAAATAATCTTCTTTTGCGTGCATCAAGTAAGATCACAAAACCCAAAACATTATTATCAAGTTTGGACAAAATCCAAAAGAAAACAAATCCACCATTTGGACTTATGACTTTGAGCAAACATTAGCCTCTTCTTCTAGCTCGCGGCAAAGTTGGTTTTTGGAAGACTGGGCACGCGAAGTAGTTCGAGCACGACAAGGACGACAACCAGTGATCTTTTGCTGCTGTGATTCGTCGTTCGTGACTGGGTTCAACAGGGCCAATGCCGAAGCTGCTTGGCTCGTCAGAAACCAGAAACCTTTATGGAGGGATGCAAACCGCCACAACAGCAACGACGGAAGGAGATTGGCCCAGTGAACAGCAACAAAACTCACGGGACTTCCAGCGTTGCGGATAGTTGCAACATTAGACAATTGGTACATTGTGCAATAGTTAATATATTATAATTGGTTCATATTGAGTGAAAAAAAGTCTCACTAGATATGTTGACAAGCTTGAACTAGGATTCCTCTTGGTAATCTCTCCATATGAAGGAATCACGTTTCTGTTGTGCACTTCCAACATAATTTTATTCTTAGTTGGTGACCGGTTAAAGCCAATTTCAAAGTTGTCATAAAATAACTACGTATGAAAAATGGTTATGAGTTCTTCAACTCCAAAACTAAGGAATTTTTGGATCTGTGCATTGAAAGTCTTATAACTTATCATAAAAGTGTAATTAAGTATTAAAACTTACAAAAAGTACAATCAAATCTTAAAATTTGTCAAATTGGTTCAATCAAGTTATTTTATTAACTCTATTCAATTTTGTTAACGGAGAACACTAACGTGACTTTTTATTTAATTGTTATTTGTATACGACTAAGCTATCTCTTCTTTTCTTTTTTTCTTTCTTCTTTTTTTTTTTTAAAAAAAAAAAAAAGACAAGAAGTCAGATGAGCAGGGCTGCAAGCCCTCACCAATGGCAGGTGAGGGCTAGCATCCTTCGGATTACTTTAACCTAGAATTATATCTTATTCTAATTTAAAAAGGGTCCTGTAACTAAATCACTCTCCCAAGTAACAACTTCACTGCTTCTAAGATAACTTCGTCAGATTAAATTATTATGCAGGATTCAATGCATCTAAGTTGCGATTAGTCCTTATGACTTGGCTTCTCGAATAAGCAGAGTTTCTTTACCCGTTTGACACATTCAAAGGGCTTTAGCCATTTTATAAAAAAGGATGCCTTTCCATTTTGAAAGTGCAAGTAAGCAATTGACGCTTCGTCTGCCCAAACTCCAGTGCCTATATTGGGAGGGTGAGGTTACTCTATGATATAACGCAAGGGCTAACGCTTAACCCCAAGCAGACCCTTCCTTCATCGAAATTTTCAAGTATGGTTTGACATGAAGGCCATGAATATACTAGTCTTCTTCTTGCTCGGCTGCCTCTCTTTGGAGTCGTTTTGTCAAGCCTCAGGAGCTTCAAAGCAATCTTCAACTTTGGCAACTCTCTGTGCGACACTGGAAACTTTCTCCTTTCTGGGGCACCCGCATTTCCAGTCATCGAAAAACACCCTTATGGAGAGACTTTCTTCTACCACACAACCGGTCGATGCTCAGACGGACGCCTCATTGTTGATTTCATAGGTGTTCCATGTTCTTTCTTCAATTTCTTCTCTAACAGAATATTAATGATGTATTTTTAATCTCTCGATGGACGTAAAAATATGAGAATGCAGCTAAAGCATTTGGACTACTATATCTTCCACCATATCTGGCAGTAGCCAAAGGTCCACTTGTTCGCACAGGAGTGAACTTCATAGTTGCTAGTGCCATAAAGATCGATTTGTCTTTCTTCTCTACTCAGAATATTGTGTTGTGGACAAATGACTCGTTGAGTGTTCAGCTTGGCTAGTTCAAGAATTTGAAGTCGTCTCTCTGCACCACCAAACAAGGTAAATCTCTACCTTTTATCATTATTGATTCCTTGATTTTTATGATCGATTTTAATTTTTCTCATGTTTTTCATTATTTTATTTCACGTCATCACTTTTTGTCCAGCCATTTCTGAGGGGCCGTCCACTTCAGTAATTCTACGCATATTTGGATAAAAAGCAATTACATAAGCCAAATGAACTGATGCATGCAATATGTATCTTTTGACACATTAGAGAAATAGCTGTAAAAAGTGAGATGTGTACACACTAGTAGTGATAAAGATGTATTCAATGACGGACCAAAGAAGGGACTGGAGATGTCTGTCACTTCTGCTACTCGGTGCTTAGTATTACTTTCATGAAATTTGTGCTATATATTATTAACTTGAAGATGAAAATAATTCTTTTTCTGACCTCGTTGAGCTGTGTTATAAGTTTTAAAATTTAATTGTATTTTTATTATATGTTTTAGGACTATCAATGCACTTATTCTCAAGTAATATATATGTGTGCGCGCGTGTGGGGGCATGAGCGTTTGTTGCTTTTTGCCTATCATCGAGCAAAGGGACTTTTGGCTATAATAATCAAAATAGACGTGCTAATGACCTTATGTGCCCTCATTTCTATTTTGACATCTCATAATTTAGAAAATAGGCATAGTTTTATGATCTCGGGCCTTGCATCGATCAAACAGTCATGAAGCATGCATCTTGTCAAAGATTGTCGGGTTTGTCGATAACGTTGGGATTTGACCCTAATAAAAAAAAAAAAAGGTTATCGATTATCATCTTGCATTCACTTTCTCTACAAAGCTCCTTTTGTACTTTTAAGCTAGGGACATCGTAGTTTCAATACCTTTCGACCGACGAAGATTTGGCAGCCAACCAATGCCGTCGGCCCAACCCAATTTTTACGGTAGAGCCCATTTCAACTTTTTAGCTCAATTTGAGCCCAATTAAACTCAATTTCTTGGCCCACTAAGCTCCCTAACCTAACCCATGGCCAACTAGGATTAAAGATGCATTTGGTTAAGCTTTTCCAAGGAACTTTCAGTCTCCAAAGGCCATTGAGAAAATGCTAGGGTGTGTGCAAGCTTGTCTAAGGGACTTTCAATCAAATGTTGGTCTTGGGAGAGCTAAAAGCTCAATGCTGATAGAGACCAACTTTGGACTTTTAGCATTTGACTAAATGCTGAAACTATTTTTTATTTTTTTTTTTTGGGTAAAAGTAATCAATATATTGGGGAAAGGCCAAATTGTACAAATGAGCACGGCTTCAAAAACTTGCACTCAAGATGAATAGAATCATTATGAGTGGAAGGAAGCCAGGATGAAAGCCAAATGGCTAAAACAAGAAAACTAGAAGAGCAAGAAGCAAAAGAACAGCAAGCACAACCGTCGACCAGATACAATCTAACACAAATACCTAGGCAAGAGAGGTGACAATCAATCGCCTCCCCTCGCAAGCAGCAACAACCTCAGATTGAGGTACAAGATTAGCAAAGCGCTGGGCCCCCAAGCAGATTAGACGGACGGTTGAAGATCTCCATAAGTGAAAATGATCGGGTCAATGTCCTAGCTGCGCTGTAGCCTCCTATTTCTAGTAGAGTCCTCCACATTTCTGAAGGTGAGAGCTTTATCTTTGACAACTTTTAGAAAATGCTTCTTCATGGCCAGGATGGTGAGCGGCTCCTCTTTGAAGAGTATATTGTTCATGTTCTTCCAAATAATATGGCAAAGCATACCAAAAGAAAAATGGGCAATGCATTTATTAAAAAACCTTGCCCAAGAGCAAGGTTATGGCCTAACGGAGATTCTCATCCCAAGACCCGTTACACCATGGAAGGTTGTATCTGGCCACCCAAAAGAAAGCAATACCAACCGTAATGCGACACTTAAAAAACAGATGATCAATAGAGTAAGGTAAATCATTGCAAAAAGGGTAGGAGCTAGTATCTATCATACCATAAGAAAGAAGGAGAGCTTGGGTAGGAAGCCTTCGCTTAGTGATGAGCCAAAGGTGAAATTGGTACCTAGGTGTGATGGTATTGTTCCAAACGAAAGGATGCTAGAATACCCGGGGCTTCTTTTGCCTAATGGCCTCCTAAGCCGTCACAATCGTAAATTGGCCCACTGAGTTCTCCCTCCAACAAAAAGAATCTTGGTTCGAAGATAAGGAGGGAAGGGAGTACTCCTAAGACTCCAACACCGACTTGATAGCCTGGCCATCATTCGAAAAGAGGTTTGCCACTGTAGCCTGCCTAGAAAGACCGGAGCTATAGATGATCAAATCCGAGAAAAATAAGTTCAACAGGCCCTTAAGGTGCCAATTGTCAAACCAAAGTGACACGGATAGGTCATCCCCTATTCTCTAATAGAAGCTATGTCGGATTTGCTAACCTGAGTTGTAAGATCTTCTTCCAAGCCTAGGAATAGTAAGTTGGCTTCTTCACGGCCCAGAAGTTCTTCATTTTTAAGAACGTCAAGTGAATCCATTTGCACCACAGCGATTCCTTATCTGAAAGCAAGATCTAGATCTGCTTCAACATAGCAGCCCTGTTACAATCCTAGAGTCTCCAGATACCAAGCCCTCCCTCCTCTTTTGGGAGGCAAACGTCGTCCTAAGCTACCTTGGCACCCCCTCTGCCCAATGCGGGCCTTTCTAAAGGAATTGTTTGAGGATACACTCAATCCGGTCCAACGCAATCACAAGAAGAATGAAAACACTCGCCCAATAGGCTTGGATAGCATGAAGCATTGACTTGATCAACTGAAGTCGACCGGCAAAAGATAGAAACCAATGGGTCCAAGACTGAACCCTCACTGTAATGCGACTAATGAGAGCAGTACAATCTGCCATCCCCAGCCTTGATGTAAATTTTTTAGTTTTTCAATTTACCTTTTATTGTTCCAAAACTACCCTTACCTTACTAAAGTCGGCAAAGAGTTTAATATCTTTTAATAAAAAGGAAAAATGAAATCCAAAAACCCTTTTTAAAAAAAGATTTGTCAAACACTATTTACGCCAAAATAGCTTCGCAAACTTTTTTTTTACCAAACCTAATTTTCATTTCCCCAAAACCCTTTAGACATTTACATTTTCCCAAGGCCCATTTCCAAAGCTAAACCAAACGTAGCCAAAATACAAGTCTAATGAGTCATTGGACCGGTCAAAACCAATCCCCCAAGAGCCCACAAAGTTTGGGCCATCACCATCCACCAAGCCCACCAAAGCCCTCAGCGGCCAGCCTACGTAGGAGCTTCCTTGTTATTTTTGTTTTCCATCCCTCACCGAAGATTCCAAGCCCGAACAAGTCTTTGGAAACACTTCTCTTGCTTCTCATATATTCTAGAGTGAATCTCATGATGGGAAACTAATTTTATGAAACCGTTACATGAGATACTTTCTTTGCGACCGGATCTTTGTGATTAGAGAGCTTTCAATTAATTGTAAACTAACTCTTCCTATGCTTCTGGATGTAGAAAGAATAGGCCTAAGTAGAGCGCAGCTTACCTTGCAATGGTTTTTGAAGCCACCTATTTCACTCCAAGTATGGGAGCAATTATACTTTCCTACCCAACAATAGCTAGTACTAATGTACTGACATGGTGTCTACCTTCATTACCGATAGGCCCCTCGATTCCCACTCAAGCTTTTCTCCTCAATAAGTGGGAATATGGAAGGTGGAATTGCGAGGTCTCCCACCCTAAGGCAAATCTCCCGCCTTTTTTTTTTCCTTTTTCTGTCTTGAGCTTTTAAAGGACCTGCTTAGATCCACTAGCCAAATCATGTAAGTCAATGTGATTTTGTTCCTTGCTTTGATTAATGTTTAATTCCTTGATCGTTTCTGATATGCTTGTGGCTATGTGCCTTCACACTTTATCCTAACAGTGAGAAATCAGAGATGCAGCGGATGCATAGGCATTTCTGCGCATCCAGAAATTATACATATTGCATTTTGATAAATTGTAGTCCCAAGCTTCATGAGTCCCATAGTCAAACATGCCACGACCATATTGGAAAGAAAAAGTATTCAACTTTTTTTTTTTTTTTTTTTTAATAATCTTAGAGTGCCACTTAAATATAAACTTGGTAAGGACAAAACAATATTCCAATTTTTAAAGTATTCGCAATACACGATACACTAGAAGCAATGCATTTTGTGGATTTATAGATATCTTGTGGTCACTTGTCAACAAATTTTTTATAATGCTTCTAGCAAAAAAAAGATCTCTATTGAGTTCATTTCTTATTTAATAATACACACATGCAATCTTGGGGAAAATATATGACCTCCATATACTGTATATTTGGTTACTGAAAATTTGAATATTATTTGTCGAAATAAATAAGTTTCACTATTAGAGGATGAAGCAAGTTTTGTATCAGTCGATTGTTGTGTTTGACTGCTTGTATATAAGCAACTATACTTGCTTCCATTTACAATGGCCAATTTCATCAATGTTGTGATACGTAGTAAAAAGAGAATCTCCTACTTTAAAAATATCACAGTCCCTTTTTCCTTTCACAAAATATGACAAATTGGTCATCTTATAAATAATTTATCAATGGAAGAATGCACGATTGATTATTTTATTTTATTTCTCACGTATTTTAACTTTAAAATTGATTTTTTTTTCTATCTTATAACCAATCTTGTGCCAATAATTATGTCTTGATTTTTTTTTCTCTTTTCATATATATGTACAAACATTTCATATTATATCAAAATTTTCTTTTCGTAAATTTACAATTAAAATATTTTGTAATAAGGCAATTTTGTAAAAAATTTCAATTGTCTAGCTTTTTCATACGCATGGCGGAGTGCATCTTTGCTAGTCTTAGAAAATGAACTCTTAAACTACTCATTTTGGAAATAAAATTGAATCGGAATGTTTGACTTAGGTGGAAGGATAGCATCTTCGAAAGTTACACATAATCCCTCGAAAAGAGTAGTTTAATATCCTCACCATAACTTATTCCCCCCCAAAGAATAGTTTAATATCCTAACCAACATTTCCCTCCAAGAGACTACTTTAATATCCCATCTTACATACTAAAATTGGAATATTTCGAAGCTAATATAAATTTTTCGGTGTGGATACACATCATTTCCCCCGCCAACGAATTCTAAAACGATATAAAGAACAATGGACTATTTTATCATTGACTAGATAAATTGGAAAATTTTCGATATATCTCATTTAAAAATATAGCATAGTTAATAAGGCAGTGGAAACTAATCATGACACCGCACCGCAGCCTCCAACATATCATATCTAATTATTCGTTGCTTTTAAACGATGACATCGACAACTTCATATTCGTGTACATTTATTTGAAACAATGGGGAAATTCACAAGCTTCAATCGTCCATGCCTTGTCAGTGTTTGCATCTCCTGTAGGAATAATGATAATTTGGAAGTGACAAAGCCAAAGGAGGTTGCAGCGGAGATGAGCGAGGACACGGCGAAGTAGGGACGCGGTGAATGCGTGCAAGAGCGAAGGGATTTGCCGCTTTCAGTCCCATTTGGGATTCTTGAGAAGATTAATCATACATACCGTACGTCTAATTTGCGTCGTTCACAAACTATTTTCTTCTTCCTTTGAGTTAATGGCTTGAATATCATTTGTATCTGTCATATAACCCGTAGGATCAAGTTGTAAATCAAAGGTGGAATTGAAAAGAAGCAAACGCCTTGGTTTGGTTGTACCTTTTTCCTTGATCTGTATATTGAGAATTACTACATATGATCAAAAACTTAGGTGAAATGCAAGTAATATTTGCATATTGCATTTGCTTGGCCATGGTCATGATTCTTACAGTTATTAACGTGTTAATCTCTTGAAACTTGCATGAAAATTTTATGGAGCTAGCTAGTGGTTTGATGATTTACTGTTTTCATCTCCTTTCACTAACGAGACATAACCTAAATAATAAACACAAAGACTATGTTTTTTTTTTTTTTTTTGGGTAAGAAAACACAAACACTATGTTAGGCTCCATTAGTTTTGAAAAGAATAAATAGTTTAGAAAATATTTTCCTAAAAGTTGCTTGTATCACTTAAAATAATTAGTCAATCAAAACCATTTTCACTATCAATAAAAATTTATGTTTAAATACTTTCATGGATAATAAAAGAAATAATTATCCATGCATTTTTGTAACAGTGCTAGCGATCATTTTTCAAAAATATTTTTCAAATTATCATTTTCCGCAAAATAAACGGAGCTTTAATTGTGTTGGCCTGATCTTAAACTTTTAATAGTAATTTTTGGCCAAGTTCATGAAAGATGAAGATGCAAATAAATAAATTTTGATATTCTAAGTTTTGAGAAACGCCGGACACTTTCAATGAAAATTTAGCCACGATTGCCTTTTATTATGTCCAATACGGCAAAATATGAGAAGACCTCGTACATAGTAAATTCGATCTAGACAAACAGGGTGTAAATTTGGAAGATAAACTTACAAAAAAACATACGTAAGATCTTTACCAAAAAAAAAAAGAAAAAAAAACATACGTAAGTTCTACTTATACATGGGATATATCAAACTCCATTATTCTGAAAATGTGCAAGTAACCTTCGATAGACGCAACTATCCACATGAGGTTCGTGTGTAATTTCAGTTATTAGATTAAGATAAGAGCGGTGGAGATGTGAAGCCACCATAGAACAACCGTTTGGAGACGAAATGATAGGCAGCCTCGGTCAAGTGAATCCCATCCCAATCGACGAAGGCCGATGGATCTTCGCAAGCAGTTGAGCCGGGGTCACCACAATTTACTGAATTATTGTAGTTGTATGGACCACCTCCTCCACAACAAGCCCTTAGTGCCCCTCCATAAAAGCCTGCGTGGATGCACTTGTAAATTTTAAGAGATTATGTAAAAATATGTGCTCTTGTCAATGACATCAACTAAAATGTGCTAATTTTACGCATTTCATCTGGTGTATTTCATGAAATCAACGAAGCACTAGGGTTCTTCCTTTCATTAATTAAAATACATTCGCTTGCCCCGCATCCGCATCACCAATAAACCAGGCCTGCGATTATCATGAACGATCTCCAGGATGACCCAATAATACAAGAAATGCCCAAATTGAACTAAACTAGCTCAGGCTGTCGCGACCTCTTTTTTTCTCGGCGCCCTATCGGGGCGGGCGCCTTGCGGAGGCTAATGGTTCGACTATGTCTATTTTAGCCCAGACTCTCTCAAGTCTACTAATTCACGACTTTAATAGTCCAAATTTTTAACCTGTAAATTAATTTTAAAATGGAGTCGCCACTAATCAATTTGGGATGGGTCGATTAGAAACATAAGCGAAATACCGGGAGAAATACTCGCTCCTACGCAACAAGAGAAATTAGGATCAGGGACTTGATTACACTAGTTAATCATTAATGCCCTTTCGGTACCTTATCTTGTTTAAACCCTAATGCTTTTTGGATTTTTGAGGGATTTTTCCATGCATTTGTGGAGGAAAAACATTTTTTTAGGATGTTTTCTCATTTTTGGACATAAAAGGGATTCTTTGATTTTTTTTTTTGGTCTTTTTTCTGAAAATATAAATCATTTTTGGCTTTTTCTGACTTTTTGGAAAATAAAAATCTTTTTTTGGCATTTTCTAACTTTTTTGCCTTTTTTGGGAAAATGTAAGATATTTTGATTTTTTTATTTTCTGAAAATATTTTTTACTTTTTATTTATTTATTAAGATATTATTGTATATTAATACATTAATATTTAAAAAAAAAAAGGCCCGGTCGGGTTCTCGGGTTGGGACCGACTCGGGTCATCCCCGCAACCCAGACAGGCCTACATTGCAAGCCCAACTCTGTTTTTTTTTTTTTTTTTTTTCATCGCGGCACACAAATAAGGGACACCCACCCCCAAGCCTACACGAGACTAGCCCGCACGCAATCGGCCCAAGATGGCCGTAGCCCCACCCGGTTGAGACCCACACCCGACCCACTTTCGGCCAAAACCCTACCCGGTGGAGGCTTTCATTCGACCCGGTGCTAACCCGCTTTTGGGGCTCTTTTTCTCCTTACCTCTTAACGATGCCGATGAAGGATGGTCCGGACGTTGCAGAACGGTGACACGATGACGGAGGTGACGCAGCAGGTGACGACACGGTGGTGGTGTGAGGTGCGACGGCGATCCAACACAGCAGGGGTCTCGGCGAGTCATCGAGGACGGCGTCGGGGGTTACGGTAGGATGTTTAGGAACGGCAGCAGCGGTGTCGAGGGAAAGGCAGCAGCAAGGTGTCGAACCAAGGGCTTCACGGCGAGATCTAGGGCAGCAACGATGTCGGGGCACGACTTGGCCCGGCTGTAGGGATTCGCTGGCTGGGCTGTGGCGACACAGCGGGAGTTTGGCATGGCGACTGCGAGTCTTCCTCCTTCCAAATCCGATGTCCAGATGGCCTCTCCTTCTCTCGGAGTTCTAGATCTAACCTCATCCTCCGCTTTCTCTCTCGCTCGACCCCTACCTCAGATCTCTCCCCCTCGGGCTCGCTTGCCTCCGGACTCCCCCGAAGTCTCTCGGAGGGAGGTCATTCGAGCTCGCGATCCGATTTCTCTTGCGTGCTCGCTCTTTGATCTCCCCTGAAGTCTCTCAAGGGAAATCTCCGAGTTCGCCGTGCTCTCTGGCCTTCCCCGACACCCTATTTATAGGCGCGGGGGTGTCGGTCGGCAAAAGCTAGGTCGGCTGTCCTTGGTGCGTCGACCGGCCTTCCTTCGTTGACCGAATCGACGTCAGTTCCTCCCCCTCCACGGAGGCTCGCTCGCCATCAATGTCGTGTCCTCTCAACCACCGGCCTATGCTCCTCTCTCTGCCCTAGCTTGTCCTTCGCACATCGGCACTCTTTGTGCGCGTGAGTTGCAGAGGCGTAGGGGAAGAAGAGGGAAGAAGGAAGAAGAAGAAGAAGAGAGAGGGGGTCGGGCTAAGGGTGAAGAAAAGGAGGATTGGGCCTTTGGCCCATGTGTGAGGGAGAAGGGGAAGGAAAAGAGGCTGGGCGTTTGCGCCCAGCCCCAACCGTTACTTTTGCTTTTTGCTTTTTTTTTTCTTTATTTATTTTTTTGTTGTTTTTGTTATTTATTTATTATCCGAAAAGGGAAAACAAAGATTAAAAGAGACTAAGGCCTAAATTAAAAATCCTAATCAAAATTTAGGTGTCAACAGCTGCCCATCTTTAAAGGTGAGTTCGCAGAGGTTGCATTCAACGACAAACCTGATACCTAAATTTTGTGTATACATATGCAATAGATTATATCTTATTTGGGACCTAGTGTCCTATGCAGAAAATGAGCAATATAACATTAGACATACTAAGACAGATAAGAAGATACTTATAATTACTTACCGAGAGTGAGTTAGATAGGATGTGAACCCCAAGTTTGGCAAGTATCAAGGCGTCATCTTACCTAGTGACATGATGAGGTTGCTTCTCCAAGACCCGAACCATTCTTCGATCGCCTGCTAGAGCAATAAGTTGTTTGTCTAAGACTTGAACCTTTCTTCGGTTGCTTTGACGGGAGATGCGCCGACCTTTCTCAGGGTATCTATTTGTTGGGAGATAGTACTTGGATGATCACAAGTACAAACTCTTGCAGGATACCTGGATGATCACAAGTATCGAAGGGGTACTTGGATGATCACAAGCACAAACTCTTGGAGGATACCTGGATGATCACAAGTATTGAAGGGGTACTTGGATGATCATAAGTACAAATTCTTGGAGAATACCTGATCATTTTCGAAGGTCTCTTGGTTGATGGAATATCGAGGATGTACTTGAGATATTTTTGAAGGTCTCTCACCTCCTGGTAAAGGGGAATATCGAGGACGTACTTGGGATATTCGTGAAGGTCTCTCACCTCCTGGTAATGGGGAATATCGAGGACGTACCTTGGATATTAATGAAGGTCTCTCACCTCCTGGTAATTGGGAATATCAAGGGTGTACCTGAGATCTTCGTAAAGGTCCCTCACCTCTTGGTAATGGGAATATCGAGGACATACCTTGGATATTCATGAAGGTCTCTCACCTCCTGGTAATTGGGAATATCGAGGGCGTACCTAAGATATTCGTGAATGTCTCTCACCTCCTAGTAATGGGAATATCGAGGACGTACCTTGAATATTCATGAAGGCCTCTCACCTCTTAGTAATTAGGAATATCGAGGGCGTACTTTGGATATTCATGAAGGTCTCTCATCTCCTGGTAATGAGAATATCGAGGGCGTGCCCCGCATATTCGTGAAGGTCTCTCACCTCCTGGCAACATAAAAACTCAAATGTAGCACTAGACTTACCTGGGTGGCTACAGGCACTCAAAAGGCTAGAACACCTGGGTAGCTGCAGGTGTACAAAGTACTGGAATACTTGGATGAACACAAGTATTTAATGATATGATTTGGGACCACTTAGACAGGTCCAAGTGTTATGATGATAAGAAAGCATACCTGGGTAATCGCAGGTGCACAACACAGTGGAATACTTGAACAGCTACTAGTATTCAAAGATACAATTTTGAGGACAACTCGGACAGGTCGAGTGTCACAGAAATGGAGTACCTAGACAATGAAAGGCACTCAAAGGTAGCAGGATACTTGGTCAGTTGCAGGTATCCTAGCTATGAAGACAACTTAAACAAGTCGAGTGTCAAGAAAAAGGAGTATCCAAATGGTGGCCGGTACTCAAAGACAAGTGGGATACTTGGACAGTCACAAGCATCTAAACTCAGGAGATGACTCATATAGGTCGAGTGTCAAGAAGAGAGTACCCAGATAGTGGTGGGTACTCAAAGACAAGGGAATCGAGGTATGCTTACCTGGTGATATATCTAATCTATGAGAGTATATCTGCTATTTGCACAGTATGCACACATGATTGTATGTATTGTCAATTCATGAGTTCAAATGAGATTCATGCATGACAATTTTGTCAATTTTGCATCATTTGATTTCCACTGGAGAAGATTTTGAAAGACAACCTTCATTCAGAATGTAGATACCTTGAGCATGCCAGATGAGGGACTTTCAGTTTGAAAGGACTTTTCGCTCACTCTCATGAAAAAGACTATCCTGACCATTGATGCGGGATTTATAAGGACCGCACTATCTCACTGTCATCATGTCAACAGGGATCTAAGTATTCTCGCAAGTGGTACGACTTTACCAATGTAAGAGATCTTTGTTGAAATTATGATGAAGACTTGGTCAACGGCTCGTCAAATGGGACCCTCGAGGTTGAAGCCGATGGACAAAAATGCTGCACAATCATCTCTGCATTTACAAGTCAAGAACCCCGCAAAAAGAGATAGAGTAATCTTGCTCGTACTTCTTTGAGCGATGCTTATGCACATATGAAATCCTACGTTAATTGAAGTGCCCTAATCTAAAGAGACTTTTACAATGGGAATGTAACGCAGACTTGGCTCACATGTAAGAGAGTGAGAGTTGGTGACTGTCTCGGCATTTGTCACTGGTCTTTCTTCTCACAGTCAGATGGAGGTTCTATGGACCATAACAACAACTTTTTCTTGGCCGTATTTTTTACTGGGGGACATTAGCCTTGCTTTTACCAGGCACACTGTTTTTTTCATGCCCCTATCTTTATTCTAGTTCTTCTTTTATGGGCATTGACCTTGCTTTTACCAGGTACACTGCTTTTTTATGCCCTGCTTTTTCTTGTCGTCGGAGGAACTGGCCTAGGCAAGTTCAATCAAAGCACCGTTATTAGACTCTTGAGTCTTCATCTTCAGCTGGCGCTCTAGGCTATGGCAATGACTTCTACTTTGTCTCAATGTGAGGGTAAAATTACAGACTCACTTGGGCTGTACAATTAATACAAGTGCGTAGAGAAAGAATTGCTCTTTTGTCATTCTAAGGCACTTAAATTAATGCGAGTGTTCATATGCAATAAAGACACCCGAAGATTGATGCAAGTGCGAGCAAGAAAATTTCTATCTCTCTTCTCACCTTGTGATGCTGCCTCGCCTCCGATTTGCCCCATTGTTAGGTGGTTCTTGACGGGTCGGGGGGGTAAGACAGAAACTTCACCAGTGTAAGAGCTCAAAGGGGTGAGCAATCAAATGCCTCTCACTGTTTTGGTTATCGTACCATTCGCGAGAGAACTCTTTACCCTACAGTCATCGAATCTTCTGCACTCATCTCACAAGTGTATAGATAGGGGACTGTGTGTAGGATATGGCTTGCCTTTCATCATTCTGACACGCCTCATCCAACATGCTCAATTAATCTTGTTTTCTTCACTTAGCTGTCTATTCTAATAATCCTTGTAGAATCAGTGATTTAGACAGACAAAATCATCATGCAAAATCCATTTGGAAAATATGTGCAACATTTTAAATATGAGGGAGTTTGTACTCTCAAAACAAATGAATGATTTTTATTCAAAAAAAAACCTTATTGACAACTTTAGGGGTTAACAGAATGGTGTTTCCAAATATGTTAAATTTTGAATATCAAAATGGTTATTCTCAAATGAGCGTCGATGGGTTGTCCCTATTAAGTAGGGAAATGACACAAGAAAGATTAGCCGGGGTTAGGGATCTGATCATTGATTTAACGGGCCTTTTTGCTTTTACCCCTGTAGAAGAGAAGATGTGGAAATAGATCAATCAATAGGGCCAAGATCGCATGTGATTTGAGGCCTGAAAGGTTTCTATCATTTGCTTTAGTGATTACTCAGGACGCCATTTCATTTAGGAGAGCTTATCAGAGTTAAACATGTCTTTCCTTGATTTGTTATTCGTATCTTTAACGGCCAGGTGATCCTGCAATAGACAAAAGGGAACATGTTAGTCACGAACTCTCTCAGGAGTCAGACAACTGGGATCGATACCACATTACCCTTCATTGGTTTGCAAATGATTGGATGAACCTAAGGTGCGAGTGGGACACAAAGTCCTGCACTTTTCACTCCGATAGATCACCTGCTCTCTCGTAATTTGCAGGCGCAAGAGAAGCAAATTTTTTTATTAGTTTTCTTTTCTTTTTTTTTTCTACCAAGCAGTTAACTGCCGCATCGGGGATTCAAACCCCCAACTTCGGACCATTTCGCTTCTTCCCGAGTACCACTCGGTTAGAGGTGCCGATGGTGTCCGGAGGGTGCTGTCTTTTTTATTTAACCGAACCGGCTCCTTGACAACATGTCCTTTTATACCAAGTTAGGTAAATCGATATGGGTCACTTGATTTTGCCCAATTTAACCATTAAGCTTGTTTCTTGAATCCTACGCTTCTTGTCAATAGGAGAAAATATGTCAAAAGTGAGTTTAAATAGTGGGAGTATTGGAAACGATATCAAATTACCCTTCCCCTGAGTTTATATTTGCTGACTCCTAAGGATCTCTAAATGTTGATGACAGCCTCTTTGTCTTGACATAGTTCGACATTTCTTTCAATTGGCCTTCCTCATTCATAGCCATGTATGCATGATTAATGGTCGTTGATTCATCTTCAACGCCTTCCTTCTATAGAATTTTCTTCTGTCTTTGACTATATGACCATTAGCAACATTGGGCAAAGTCATGTACTTCAAGCTTCTATGGAATCTGAGATGGACAATCAAAACCTCCAATTCTCTGTTGGCAATTACTTCTTGCGAGAGCATGCGTCTGGAACAAGAAGTCAGGTTTCTAGGCCGTAAGTCATCGTCTGAAATAAGGGGCTATAGACTGCCTCAACTGTCTAGATTTCCTCCCTGTTGACAGTAGCCAATTCAAAGAAAGAGAAAAGATCCCTTTCTTGTGCTTGTTGGCTTGTCAAAGCTGGAAATCCCATTGACGAAACCACAGCATCTTGCCTTGAGCTATCATGTTATGCATGCTTCAAGTTCGATAGTATGCCTATGCCTATTACGTCCCATCCTTTGTCTCCTGTAGATAGAAGAGAGAGGACATCATTTTCGACATTATGTTCAGGGAATAGGACTTACCCTTTTGAAACGGGATCTTTTTTGTTTGCCCCTGCTTTCTTGGAAGAGTGTCTTTGAACTCAGCGAGTTCACATGATGTGCCAGGTTCAAATGCCCCCTGTCACATTAATTCAAAGGGGATGGGAATGATCTTCTGAGACACGAAGTGAGTGAGTTAGAAAGACAGACATGATCAAATTTAACATCTTGTTTTGACAAAAGTTTTGGTAATGAAAATTTTTTTTTTTCAAAAGTATATATCTTTGGGGGGAAGAAAGCATGAGGAACTTAGCTCTCAGTATTCTCCTTGGATGATATTTTCTTTTCATGGTTGGATAGCATCATCAGGCTGGTTTGGAATACCACCTCATGCTCTCAAAATATTTTCAACTTTATTTAATATGTGGATTTACATTTTGGAAGAGTGATTTCAAAAGTTAGTTCCTCAAGCGGAATTGATATTGAAAATAAAACAAGCTAGACTTAAGAAAGATGTACAGGTTCCCACGTTGGGGATTACGCGAGGAAATTAAAAAGGGTTCTACTTGAGCGGGCTTGCACCCATTTCCCCTAATGGTCTTTCGTTGATGGTGTTTATGAAAAGGTCTCCAAACACAGTGGTCATGTCATCTGGCCCTTCTTTCTCTGTTGCTAATGGTGGCACTTCATTACCTGAATAATACCCGGCCACTACCAGCCCTTGATAGATGTTAGCGGTATGTGCTTCGACATTTTTGCTTTGACTATCTTTAGAACTGAATACCGCGTTTACTTTATCAATGTGATCAGGGAGCGGATTGCTCTAGAATGAGAAAACTTTAGTGTCTAATAGGTTTTGGATCCGACTCTTGAGGGCGAAGCACTCATCAGTCGAATGCCCCACTTCTTCCATGTGATAGTCGCATATTTTTGACGAGTCATAGTTGGAAAAACTTTCAGCGTTGGGTCGCTTTGGCTCAATCAAAAGGAGGTTATTCTTCCGGAGGATTGCCAATACCTGTGATGGAGATCCAGGAAGAGGAGTAAATTGTCTCTTGTTGTTGTAATGTTGGGATGGCTGACGGCTGGTGGTTTGTTGCTGTTTTGCACTTGTCTAAATTGTTGGAGGATGATTGTAGGTTGCATTGACATCTACCAGGGGCTCTTTATCTTTCTTCATGTTGAACCTGCCCGTGGATGCAAGTTCAGTGAACCAACCATCCCTCAACCCTATCTCGATTTGCTCCCCTACTGAAATGAGTTGATTAAATGATTCGGCAATCGTGGTTACCATTCGATTGCGGTACTCATAAGGGAGGGTTTTGATAAACATCTTTCTCATCTCAAAATCGGTTGGTTCAGGACTGATTTGGGTGGCCAGATTCCTCCATCTAATAGTATATTCTTTGAACGATTCATACTTTTTCTTTTCGGTACGCTCAAGATCCTCACGAGAATGGGCAATGTCCATAATGAACTTATACTGCTTGAGGAATGCCTCACTCACTTCGCTCCATGTTTCAAGGAGATTCATGTTCTTTGTAATGTACCACCTCAGGGCAAGGCCTATTAGACTTGATTGGAACAACTGGATCATTAATGGTTCATTATTAACGTATTGGGTCAGTCGAACCAAGTACATTTGCAATTAAGCTCTAGGACAAGTTATGCCATCTTACTTCTCAAACTCAGGCATTTTGAATTTTTCTGGCATTTTGACATTGGAATAAATGGAGAGGTCCGTCAAAGTAGGATCTTGGAGGCCTTGCAGTTGTTTCAGCCTCTCCTCAAGCTTTTCGAGGGGCTTGTCATGCTCAGTTTTAGACAAATTACCTAGCTTCGCTTTCTTAATCGCGGTTTGGTGCGGATCATCCTCTAATTCAGGCATATTATCATCGGTATCTCCACCTTGATCACCCCTAGTAGATGATTGTGGCAACAATACCTCGATTGAGGCTGGGGTGGGATTGAGCTTGCCTTTAATGGAGTCTATCTACTTTGAAAGTTGTTGAAGCACATTGAAGACTTGCTTCATTTCACTTTCCATGACCGCAATATGGCTTGGTACATTTTCTTCGGCCATTCTTACTCTTGCTTTTGAGCGAGTCCGGATCGGTGAACGTTGACATTCCGTGATTACCTGGCTCTAAGTCTTTACCAAAAGAAAACCTCTAAGCTACTGACCTCTATAAAAAAACAAAAACAAGTCAAGAAAATGTTTAAACAAGATAAAACGGCCTAAGTCCTCAAATTCTCCCCAGTGGAGTCGCCAAGCTGTCGCAACCTTTTTTTTTTCTTGGCACCTTATCGGGGTGGGTACCTTACGAGGCTAATGGTTCGGCTATATCTATTTTAGCCCGGACTCTCCCAAGTCCACCAATTCACGACTTTAATAGTCCAAGTTTTTAACCTATAAATTAATTTTAAAACGAAGTCGCCACTAATCAATTTAAGGTGGATTGATTAGAAACCCAAGCAAAATACCGGGAGAAATACTCGCTCCTGCGCAACCAAAAAATTAGGATCGGGGACTTGATTACACTAGTTAATCATTAATGCCCTTTCGGTACCTAATCTTGTTTAAACCCTAAGGTTTTTTAGATTTTTGAGGGATTTTTCCATGCATTTGTTGAGGAAAAACATTTTCTTTTTGGACATTTTCTCATTTTTGGACATAAAAGGGATTTTTTTTATTTTTTTTGTCTTTTTTCTGAAAATATAAATCATTTTTGATGTTTTTGACATTTTTGGAAAATAAAAATATTTTTTTGGCTTTTTCTGACTTTTTTTTGCCTTTTTTGGGAAAATATAAGATATTTTGGTTTTTTTATTTTATGGAAAATATTTATTTATTTATTAAAATATTATTTATATATATAAACAACCCGGGTCGGGTTCTCGGGTTAGGAGCGTCCCGAGTCATTCCCGCGACCCAAACGAGCCTATGTTGAAGGCCCGACTCGTTTTTTTTTCTTTTTTTTTTTTTGTTTTAATCGCGACCCACAAATAAGGGACACCCACCCCCAGGCCCACACGAGACCAACCCGCACGCAATCGGCCTAAGATGGCAGGAGCCCTACTTGCTAAGACCCACGCCCGACCCACTTTCGGCCAAAACCCTACTCGGTGGAGGCTTTCGTTCGACCCAGTGCTAACCCGCTTTCGAGGCTCTCTTTCTCCTTACCTCTTGATGGCGCCGATGAAGAATGGCCGAGATGTCGCATAACGGTGACATGGCGGTGGAGGTGACGCACCAAGTGACGACACGATGGCAGTGTGAGGTGCGACGGCGACCCAACACGGCAGGGGGTCTCGGTGAGTCGTCGAGGATGGCATCGGGGGGTTGTGGTAGGATGTCTAGGGAACGGCAGCAGTGGTGTCGAGGGAAAGGCAACAGCGATGTGTTAAACTAGAGGGCTTCACGGCGGCAGCACGGCGGGATATGGAGCAGTAGCAGCATCAAGGCACGACTTGGCCCAGCTGCAGGGATTCGCTCGCTGGGATGTGGCGACGCAGCGGGAGTCCGGCATGGCGACCACAAGTCTTCCTCCTTCCAGATCCGACGTCCAGACGGCCTCTCCTTCTCTCGGAGTTCTAGATCTAACCCCTTCTCCGCTTTCTCTCTCGCTCAACCCCTACCTCAGATCTCTCCCCCTCGGGCTCGCTTGCCTTTGGCCTCCCTCGAAGTCTCTTAGAGGGAGGTCGTTCGAGCTCGCGACCCGATTTCTCTCGCGCGCTTGCTCTTTGATCTCCCTTGAAGTCTCTCAAGGGAAATCTCCGAGTTCGCCGTGCTCTCTGGCCTTCCCCCCGACACCCTATTTATAGGCGCGGGGGTGCCAGTCGGTAAAGGCTAGGCTGGCGGTCCTTGGTGCGCCGACCGACCTTTCTTCACTGGCCGAACCAGCGTTAGTTCCTCCCCCTCCATGGAGGCTTGCTCGCCATCAATGCCGTGTCCTCTCAGCCACCGGCCTATGCTCCTCTCTCTGCCCTAGCTTGTCCTTTGCACGTCGGCACCCTCTGCGCGCGTGAGTTGCAGAGGCGTAGGGGAAGAAGAGGGAAGAAGGAAGAAGAAGAAGAGAGAGGGGGCCGGGCTAGGGGTGAAGAAAAGGAGGATTGGGCCTTTGGCCCGTGCGGGAGGGAGAAGGGGAAGGAAAAGAGGCTGGGCGGAAAAGGCCCAACCCCAACCGTTATTGCTTTTGCTTTTTGTTTTTTCTTTATTTATTTATTTGTTGTTTTTGTTATTTATTTATTATCCAAAAAAGGAAAACAAAGATTAAAAGAGACTAAGGCCTAACTTAAAAATCCTAATCAAAATTTAGGTGTCAACAACCAGCTCAGGCAGAGTAAGGTTCAATCCAATATGACTTCATTGTTTTCAAGTTAAAATGGATTAGTCATTATATTTTTGGCCTCAAAAATCTTTTTTCTATATGTTTGCAGCAACTTTATCCAATTCAACTCATATTGGCATATCTATTCTCGGTCATTTGATTTTAGTTATGTTTTTACTCTAAATTTAATTTATGATTTTATTATAAATCTTCATATGTTATTCCTAATTTTATTTTATTTTATTTTGAAAAGTAGTTAGGGTTGGTCTGGGCCATTTCAGGCCTAAGCATATCAAACCCTAGGTTCCAAGATGTAGATCTTTAATATAGGAAACAGTCCAATGAATATTGGGTCAATTTAGTTGGAGGCACATTCCATCACCAAATAATGCTTTAAGATTTGGCTTCATTGTATTGGTCCATCCACGTTGTCATTCCATTCTTAATTGCCTTTTGTGATTAAGACTCTAGAGGTAAGGGAGAAAAATGTGGGCAAAAACAAATAAGTTGGCGTTCCTTTGATGGAAAAGACGGTGCATGTTCTTTTATATTAAATAGAAAGTCATCTTTATAGATATGGTTCTTGATTGTTATTTGAAAATAAATCTATAATTACTCATAGAAATGGTGATGGATGTGACACGTGGAAAATAAAAGTCATACATCTACGTTACAAGAGTATTAGTTCGAGCAAAAAATATGCACTGTCAATGAAATTTGAGAGGAGAAAAAAGATAGGTGAAAAGAAGGCTCACCATAATGTTTTGGAGTGTGATAAAGAGGTATGGAGGCACCATAATAATCAGCGTACATAATTCTTGCATGTGGGTATTCCTCTCTCAATGTTTGCAATTCTTGCTTGAGGTAGTTATCGTGATACTCAAAGAAAGCATTATAAGCCTTGAGACATCCACTTGGGTCATATGCTGATTTGTTAGGGCTATGAAGCAAAGCCAGAAACGTGGCGGAGCAGCCTACTGGAAACTGTCCTGGGACCAGCATATCCACGGCTCCTTCTTCTATCAGTATCTGTGATGGTTATAATGATTTAAGGAATATAAGAAAAATTAATGGCAACTTGACAATAGTGTGAAATGATGATGATGACGACCGTGGATCATTTTGTAAGTATATGGAACCACTTCACGCATCATGGAGATCATTATACGTCTCTAATGGTCTTTTTTTTTTTTTTTTTTTTTTTTTAAACACCATGGAGATCATCATACATCTCTCTCTCTCTCTCTCTCTCTCTCTCTCTCTCTCTCTCTCTCTCTTTGTGTTAACATGTGCTATGAATACTAGTCACCATTTAAGTTATTGTCAATGCTTCTTTGTGACATTTCAACTACATCTTTGATTATTAGTTTTAGGGTTTACATTTGGTGCAGCTATTGAAATAAGAAGTTTCTCCAAACAGTGTAGTGATTGAGGCGTTTCTTTGTCATTATCAGCTCATGCCTAAGAGAAACGTCTCACCAATATGTGCTCCTAAATAAAACGTAATGACTCAGAGAGGTCCTTTGATTTTATAACTAGAATTTAACGTTAAGTTCGTGCTAAAGTAAGTTTGTGGAACATACACAGATGGCACGGGCGATTGCTCCAATGACTTGTGGTACCCAAGCACATAGCTGTTTAGCACTTAGACCAAAAATAAAGGGAAAGGTGTAGTCATTGCCACCCATCTTCCCCACCAGAAATAGAGACTTCTTGAAGTAGTCATCACATTCTGCACACCCAAAAAATAAACAATAAAAGTTGTAACACATGTTGCGTAAAGGTTCTACTAAGCACATAATTTATAAAAGTCAATGTCTCCTATCTCTCCCACCATAGAGAATTTTTTATGTTCAATTTGATAAATTATAGCACATATTTCCATAAAAGTCATACCAAAGGAGAGAGAGAGAGTCGGGTGAGACAAAGCATGAGAGAGAGAAGAAAGGAGAGAGAAGAGAGAGGAGAAAGAGCGTGAGGGGGAGGCAGGAGGCAGAAGAGAGAGAATAGCATGCAAAGAGGAGAGAGAAAGAGGAGAGGAGAGTTCAATGGCCTGACAATTTGGGCCCCACACGTGGCACGTGTCTTCCTCTTAGGGGTCTTCTTAATTGTCACCCTAGCACATAAGAGATACCCAATATTTTCTCAATCAGTGTGTACACATTTTTAACTTTGGATTATGTCCTTTAACTATAGTCTTTTTGTTTGTATTGGTTCATGAAATCAAAATATGTTTAGATTTGCTGAAGTTGACCAACGCCTAAAATGGTAAAGTGGAAAAAAAATAATAAAAAATTAAAATCGATCGTTGTAACTACGGAATCAGTAATTCCTTTAGCCTCTTTTTTGACAATAGAAGGTAGAAATTTTACCTTGTTTGGTGGTGCAGAGAGACTTCTTCAAATTCTTGAACCAGCCAAGCTGAACACTCAATGAGTCATTGGTCCACAAGAGTGGCCCAATCTTCTGAGCATAGAAGAAAGACGGGTCGAGTGCTGTGGCACCAACAACTGCAAAGTTCACTCCAGTACGAACAGGTGGACCTTTGGCTACTGCGAGATATGGTGGAAGAAACGGCAGCCCAAAAACTTCAGCTACATTCTCATATTTTTACATTCATCAGGAGATTAAAAACACTCTATTAGTAGGATCAAAAATAAAAATGCCTTCTAGAAAACCTAATCTCATTTTAAATAGGATTATATATTGGATATGCAAAGTCGTCTAGATTACATAAGTCAGATGATCTTTGGAAGTGTAATCATGTGTTGTTTTCATCTGAGATAGCATTGTAATGATCTGCTATTTGAGTTGTGAGTCAAATTGTTTTTTCTGGTAAAACATTCATTTATTTAGGAGGGACCAAAATACATTTATGATAAATGACTTCATACAAGTGATCGAAAAATGTAGACAAGATATTAGAAAGAGAGTATACAATACCTATGAAATCAATCATGAGCCGTCCGTTTGAGCATCGATTGGTTGGGTGGTGGAAGAATGTCTCACCATAAGGAAGATTTTTTATGCCTGGAAATGCAAGTACCCCAGAAAGTAGGAAGTTTCCGATGTCGCTCAGAGAGTTGCTGAAGTTGAAGATTGCTTCATAGCACCCAGGGCTTGACAAAACGGACTTTGAAGAGAGGCAGTAGAGCAAGAAAAAGACCAGTATCTTCATGGCTTTCATGTCAAACAATACTTGAAAACTTCGATGAAGGAAGAGTCTGCTTGGGGTTGAGCTTCAACCCTTACGTTATATCATAGAGGAACCTCACCTTCCCAATATAGACACTAGACTTTTGGCAGACGAAGCTTCAATAGCTGACTTGCAATTTAATTAAGGAAAGACACCCTTTTATTAAATGGGTAAAGCCTTTGTGAAATCCCATCGAATGGGTTAAATGAGTAAAGAAACTCTTGCTTATTTGAGAAGTCAAATCATAAGGAATATTTGCAACTTGGATGCATTGAATACTACATAATAAATTAACAAGATAAGTGCATTGGAAATCTTAAAATTTATTACGACAATACAAATGAATTCTAAATTTTTTTAAAAAGTACAATCAAGTCCGAAAATTTGTCAGAAATTACAATCGAGTACTAGAACTTTCAACAAGTACATTCAAGTCCTATAACTGTCAAGCAAGTGCAATTGGATCCTAAAATTTTTAAAAAGTACAATAATCTGAAGAATTTGATTGGACCAATTTGACAAATTTTGAGACATGTTTGTACTTTTTAAAAGTTTTAGAATTTGATAAATTGTAAGAGTTGATTGCATTTTTTAAATTTTTATGATTTATTTATATTTTCACGACAAATTTCAAGATTTCCAGTGCAGTTATTTCTTATTTATTTTGATGAAATTATCTTTAAGAGCGGTAAAGTTGCTACTTGGGGAGTAGTTTAGATACGTCCCCCTTCTTAAATGAGAATAAAGAATAATTCTAGAATGATAAGCCGCTATTTTGAAGAAAGAGGGCGGCGACCGGCATGAGAATTGGTGGAGGCTGTCTACCTCTTTGAGAACGACGCACTGCGTGACTTGTCGGCACATCGACGGCAGCATGGGCGGCTGTGGTGGAGTGTATGACTGGTAAAGAATTATGCACGTATTAAGAAAAAAAATTGATTTGGCACACTAACGTCTGCGAAAGGGATAGATAAAACGGGAGAAACTATCATGTTGCGCTAGATAAAAACATTTTTTTTTTCCAAAAGTTACGTTACGGCGGCTAACATTAATTGTTTGTGTTTCAGAGATAAAAAAATTTGTAACCATTTTGAGAAAAAAAAAATAGTCAATGAACATTCTCGGCAAAGCGCACTTATCAAAGGGGTGCTTGACATTTACAGTGCGCCCAAAACACGTACTTAAAAAAAAATTACACAAATGGCGTTCTACCATTGAGGAGTTTGGTTGGTGTCCGATTACTGAGATATGCTGCAGTGAATGTTATCGCACGTACTTGCTTAATGACAACACTCAAATTGGTTTTAACTGAAAGCTTGAGATATAGTGTTTTTGTGTTGTGAAAAATAAATGATTTAGAACATATTTTTCAAAAATTCATCCCTTAAATCATTTATGAAAATGAATGAATAAAAAATATTTCAATTGTCTATGAAAATATTTACATATAAGTTTTTATATTAATGATGAAAATATTTTTTATTAATTAATTGTTTGAAGCGATAGAATTGGTAATTTTTTAAGAAAATATTTTCTAAATAATTTAATTTTTACTAGACAAACGGAACCATAATTTAAATACTATTGTAAAAAGTTGCGTAGATGGAGCATTGATGGAGCATGAAGACGATGATCCTCATAGTTGAATCAGTCTTTTTGTTCTGTTTCTGAAAAAAAAAACTATCACGTGCATAATAATATACATTGATGAACAAATATAATGAATAAATGTACAAGCACCAGCAAGGCAGTTTGCATCTAATTTCTTAATTTATGAATCGATCAATACACGGTGTTTTCCTTTTAAAAGTTACTCCAGATGACATTGTGAATATCGGGAACTATCAAGGGGAATTCTCTACCGAGAGAGAGAGAGAGAACTATTTTGAGGAATTAATTCTTGATGCGAGAAGATTGCGTTTGGTCCCTGTTTATTCATTCAATGAGGACTTTATCTCCATTCTAATTCGTGTGAGCCCTCTAACTGCTTGCGAGGTATTTGGATGGTAAGATTTCACTAGAAAAACTATTTGATATGGTTCCTAGTAGTTTTAGTCGTGAAAGTGATTGGTAAACATTTCATAACTATAGCACTTGCAAAACTGCAGTAACTTGTCACAATTTTCAAGAGGCTACTGCACCAAACACACAAGTTGTAGCACTTCATTGCACTGTTACAACTACACACAACTACAGTTCAGCCATAGATTCCTCAGCCATAGCTATAGCAAACGGGCTCTAAAATTGATTATAGTATACAATCAATCCAACATAAGCTGAGTTATTTCCATGATTGACCTATTATATTATATCTATGTGTTGCATATAATTTTTTTTCATCCTTATATATGAGATATTCTTGCCTAGACCCGAATCTAGAACTAGGTGCAATTATGACAATTGAATTTTGTGGAATTCACATGGGACTCATAGGATTGATAGCTAAGATTGACCCGTTTTATCATGGATTGAGTTGAAGGCAATTACTTGCTCTATATGGTGACCAACGTAATAATACCATTTCATTTTGTAGTGAAGTGTAATAATTTCAAGCTGAAGCATAAGTCACTTTTACGTGTCATCATAACTAAGTACAAAAGCATTGTCACACGTTGAAAAGTGAGTTTTCGAAATTACAATATATTGTCGTAATCAAGAGAAATTGATTACTCCTTTTAGGGGTTGGTGCACATGGATCAAACCAAGGTCATCGTTGTGATCTGTCAATGTTAGGATTGCCTTATAGTCGATAGTCATAAATGCCTAAAGCCTAATTGTGTTGGCTTGATCTTAATATCTGAATAATTGTTATCCAAGTTCGTGAAATATGAAGATTTACATGAGTAAATTTTTAGTATTTTAAATTTTCCAGAGCAGCCGACACTTTCAACTTGAAAACTAAGCACAATTACCTGATATCATGTCCAATATGGCAAAATATGAGAAAAAACCAAACCTAGTAAATTCGATCGAGACAAATAAGGAGTGAAGTTGGAAGATAAATTTATAGATGAGAATATTTGTGATATGTTTATGTGTGTAACATGCCAAGCTTCATTATTCCGGTAATAGGCAAGTAACCTTCGATAGACACAAACTGTCTAACTGCATTTTAGGTGTAATGTAAATAATTAAATTAAAATAGGAGTGGTGGAGATATGAAGCCACCATCAATCAACCCCCTGGCGATAAAATGATAAGCAGACTCAGTCGAGTGAATCCCATCCCAATCGACGAAAGCCGATGGGTCTTTGCAAACAGTTGAGCCGGGCTGACCACAATACGCCGACGTATTGAAGTTGTATGGACCGCCTCCTCCACAACAAGCCGTTAGGGCCCCTCCGTAAAACCCTGCGTGATTGCACTCGTTTATTATGAACAGGTTAATCTCCTGGTCTTCAATAATTATGAAGTGTACCTTCAGTTACAGACTTTTAAAACAAATCATGTGACTACATCTGTGTTCATGTCAATGACATCAACCGAAAGTTGCTGATGTTATATGTGTATAATTCAGCTTTTGGATTTTAGTTCACAAACCAAAAGACAAGGTACTTGCTAGCTCCCATGGCACTACATATAATTGATAAGGAATGTTTCAATAATTGTTGTGTATGTATATACGAGAAAAATATTGTTTTTTTGCGAAAAATATATGATAAAGAAAACGTAATTTATCATTATATTAAAGTGTTTCAAGCATATTTATGATAAATGTTTCATATTTTATATATCCGATGTGATTTTTATGTTTAAAAAAATTAGTTAGGGATGGACTAGTCTATTTCAGGCCTAAGCATCTCAAACTCGAAAGCTCAGACGGGTTCAACTGAAAAAGAAAAAAAAAAAAGGAAAAAAGGACAAGCCTAAAATTCCGGCCATAAAATTAGGGTGGGTCGAGCTTTCGGACTACTGGTCTTTTTTGCTCATCCCTAAGTTGCAAGATGTGGATTTTTAATTTAGGAGACAATCCCATAAATATCGATTCAATTCACTTGGAGCCACACTCCAGCACAAAATGATGCTTTAAGATTTGGTTTCATTATTGTTCCATCAATTTCATTATACCCTTAATTGCCCTATGTGATTAAGCACAATCTCGAGTCTAGAGGTAAAGGGATAAAACCGTGGGGGAAAAAGGACAAACTTGGCTTTCATTTGATGTACAGACCGTGTCAATTTTTTTTTTTTCAAAATCATCTTTATAACAATGAATCTCGATTGTTATTTGAAAATAAATCTATAACTACTTATTTGAATGGTGATGGATGTGTTGTCACAAGATTATTAGTTTAATTAAAAAATATAAGTTGACAATGACATATGAGAGAAAAAAGAAGAGGTGAAAAGAAGGCTGACCGTAGAACTTTGGAGTACCATAGATAGATATGGAGGCACCATAATAGTCAGCGTACATTATTCTTGCATGAGGGTATTGTTCTCTCAGTTTTTGCAATTCTTGCTTGAGGTAGTTATTGTGATACCTGAATAAAGCATTATAAGCCTCGAGACACCCGGTTTTTGGGTCAAACGCGGATTCATTCGCGCTTTGAAACAAAGTTAGATACATGGAGATGCAACCTGTCGGCAATTGTCCCGGCACCACCAGATTTACAGCCCCTTCTTCTATCAGAATCTGTCATGATCATGATGATTCAAGGAAAAAGGTAAAAAAAAGAAAAAAGATACTTGATAATAGAGAGAAAAGAGAAAAGAAAAAAAGCAATCTCGAGACATATCATAGGGATGATTTTGCAAGTATACATGAATCACTTCTGGGATCTGCTTCATGCATCATGGACATCATCATACTTCTCTAATAGTCACCATGACCGTGGGTCAATGTGTATTAGTGACTATTTTAGTTATGTCAATGTTTTTTTGCGGCATCTAAACTTCCTCTTGGTTATTACTATAGGGGTTTACATTTTGTAAAGCTAATGAAAGAAGAAGTTTTTCTTTTTTTCAAGTAGCGTAGTGATAAAGTCATTTTTTTTTTTAATTTCATATCCAACGTGCTCACAAAGTGAGCATTGATTTAATTGCGAAAAATTGAATGTTAAGCTCTTGACTAAAACATGCATTTCACCAACATGTGCTCGTAGATGGAAACATGGTGATTCAAAGCAATCCTTAATTTTAATACATAAATTTAACTTTAAGCTCATGCCAATGAAGTACTACTCCATAGGTCTTTATGTCCTAATGTGTCCTTGATATGGGGATAGGAAAGAGGCCCAAATTAGTGTGATTGCTCCATTTATGAACACAGTCTAGATTGCTTTCGTGTGGAATACAAGAGAAAAATTGAAGTTGGTGTGACATACACTGACGGCTCGAATGATGGCTCCAACAATTTGTGGTACCAAAGGGCGTAGCTGTTCAATGGTTCGACCAAAGAGAAAGGGAAGGTTGTAGTCATTTTCACCTATCTCCCCCACCAGGAACAGAGACTTTTTAAAGTACTCATCACATTCTGCACCCGGAAAAATGAAAAGTTATAGCACATCTCAAGGAGGCAAGATAGAGTAGTTTTTTTATTTGCGATTTGATAAATTATAGCACCTATTTCATCAAAGTTATACTAAGCGTCACGCATCAAGCGGCAGACAGCCTTCGCTAGTCCCTCATTTGGTTCGTCATTGATTTACTTCTCTATCACTCAAGGTAGAAATTTACCTTGTTTGGTGGTGCAGAGAGACGACTTCAAACTCTTGAACCAGCCAAGCTGAACATTCAACGAGTCATTGGTCCACAAGGTAATATTTTGAGCAGAGAAGAAAGATGTGTCGATCGCCGTGGCACCAGCAACTGCGAAGTTCACTCCCGTGCGGATAGGTGGACCTTCGGCTACTGCCAGATATGGTGGAAGATATGGCAGTCCAAATGCTTCAGCTGCATTCTCATTTTTTTTTTTTTTTACGTTAATTTTGAGGTTATCGATAATCAGCATTCAAAAAAAAAATATCCTGCTAGAGAAAAAATTTAAGTAAGAGCATGGAATACCTATGAAATCGATAATGAGGCGTCCATTCGAGCATCGACCAGTTGCGTGGTGGAAGAAAGTTTCTCCATAAGGGAGGTTTTTGATTTCCGGATATGCGAGTGCCCCAGTAATGAGGAAGTTTCCGGTGTCACTATGGGAGTCGCCGAAGTTGAAGATTGCATTGTAGTGGTCGAAGCTCGACAAAACGGACTCTGAAGAGAGGCAGCAGAGCAGGGAGAAGACTAGTATATTCATTGTTTTCATATCGAGTAACACTAGAGAATTTAGATGAAAGAAATGTCTGCTTAGGATTTAGCTCGAGCCCACAGAGCAACCTCACCTTCCCAATACAGGCAAGCAATGGAGTTCTGGCAGGAGAAGCTGAGAAAGGTCAGCCTCACCTTTTATTAAATGGCGGGGTCAGATATCCAGGATCTTGTATTACGAAAGCACATTCTCATCTTGAGTTTTGCTGCTTGTGCAACATTGACCACGCCATAGTCTTTAACCCAAAAAACAACGGAACATTGTATCACGACACTTCAGTCAAAGGGTGGCCGACATTACCGCGACAGGTTTATGAATTAAAGGATAATGAGTTATACACGGAGACGAAAAATGGATGGTCTGGGTCCAATCAGGTTCTTGAACTGTACGTATCTCATTATTCAAGTTGATCCTAAAGTTAAACAAGTTCCTATGAGACACAAGGCTTACGGAGGGTGGCGGTGATGCCTCCCAGCCATTGGCGATGGCTGAACCCTATTCTCTTATGCTATCGGGTGGTGTCTGTAGACATGTTTCTTTGCCTCGCCAAGGCTCTGATGCCACAGAAGTGCCAAAGAGAAGTATATTGGAATGACATTTCACTATACAGATACATACTGTCATGGCAATTGAATAAAGTTACTGAAGGGCGTGGCAGACAATCTCAATGGATATACCAAAGAAAGAAAGAATACGTTGAGGATTACTTCCTTTTCGTGTAAGGCAAAGGTGGCAAGGATAACCACGCAACTGAATATAGTTACTGAAGGACGAGGCTTTTGCTTCTATTCTCTTGCGCGTGCTCCATGATTATCCTGTGATGTAATGTCCTGGATTTCTGCCTAATCTTTCTCTTCTTGCTTTATAAACTAGATAAGATAACCACGCAATGACCTTGTTCAACTTTGATAGTTATTAAGAAAAAGGGACCATTCTACTATTCCGCTTCCCAAAAAACGGATCCTTTTCCCTAAAATATATTTCTGAAAGAGTTGGTAACTGATTGTAACTTACCGACTTTTTAGTAACTTATTGTAACTTATCGATACTTTTAGGAAATAATCAACTCTTTTTTACAGTTTCCAAATTAATAACCTTTTTTTCTTTTTATCTTTTACCAACTCTTATTTACATTTCTTACCAACACAACTCTTATATGAATTTACCGATCATTATTTGAGTAACTTATCTACATATTTTATATTAAATTACCAATTAGCTTTTGCTTATTGACTTTTCATTTGAATTACTTACCAAAATATATTTGATCTTTTTTAAAAAAATTAACAAATTTTTATTATCAAAATTATTAAAAAAATTTATAAACATCTTAAAGCTATGTTTTGCGATCATGATAAAATTTAGGATGTGATAAAATTTATCATATCCCGTGCTTGGTGCCAGCTCAAAATAGGATAAAGTCAGATATAAAAGAGATATAGACCAAATAAACTTTATCCTTTCCTTTTTATTTATCAATTTTTTTTTATAGAGTTACAAAATTTTAGTAAATTGCTTACCAAGAAATTACCAACCTTAATTGAAGTAATTACTAATTTTTCTTTTTCTTACTTACTTGTGAAATTTAGTAACTATTTTTAGAAATCAACAACTTTAATTAGAGTGATTATTAGCTAATCTATGATTAAGTTACAAACTAGTTTTTTAACTACATATTATTTGTGTTAATTACTGTTTTTATTGGGCTCGTTAAATTATCTGACTTCTTTTTATTGAACAAAATTTTAATTTATATATATATATATATATTATATCAAATTAATCAAAACATCAAATTAATCAAAAATTTTTATTGAAATTATCAACATTTATTTGAGTGACTTAACAATTTATCTTTCTTACTAAAGTTTAATTTCACCAACTTTTATATGAAATTACCAACCTTTATTTGTGTGACCAATAACTTTTTTTCGAATTAAGTTACCAACTACTTTTGTGTTACCCATTGTCTTTTAAGTTACTCACCAATATTCATTTGTTTCTACTAAGATTCAACTTTTTATTGAGTGAAAAATTTTGGGCTTTGCCAATATAACAATCCTTTGAGTACTGTGAAAATAACGGTCTATTGTGAGTCACAAATTCTTGAAGAAGTGAGTCTCACAACAATTTATAATTATTCATGATTTGATTTTTTATGGTCAAGAATTGAAAGTTATTCTCACAGTACATTAAAGATATATGCAATCATTTTTCATCACTTTTATTCATCGTATTTACAATTGATTGGAATTTATTACTCTATTTAGAAATTACATAACTCGATTAGAGTAATTGACAATCTTTTTTTATTATTTTACCCACTAATTTTGTGTTAGTGACTCTTATTTGAGTTAGTTATCATGTTTACTTTTTTTTTTTTTTTTTTAAAGTTACCAACTTTTCGTATCTTTGATTATCCTTAATTTACCTGTCTAGATTACCAACCTTTCTTGTGGGATTTACCAATTTTTTAAGTTGAAAATTGAAGAAAATGTTTCGTGCGTGGATTGTTTAATTGGTGGGGCCTTCAAGTAAATAATAAAAATATTCCGATTCCTTAACATACTTTCATTCAAGTGTCTGACTTTATTAACTTAAGAATGATAATGACCAGACGTTATTGAGTGTAAAAGTTTTATACAGAGATCGTTGAATGCGTGAAGTTTATTATATAATTTGGTTGACTATCCTCTTCCGTCTAAATTGACCAAGAGTATTAGGATGCTATAGGTTGAACAAGCCGTGCAAGCATCTAACAACTCTTCATTTTCAACATGGCATCATATGCATTGACAAGGGATCGTTTGCAATATATGTTACCTCTATCATAGTATCAAGAATACTTTTGCTTATTCTAAAATGGAGAGAACAAACATCTAAATTTTGATTAAATGTTTAGGACTAAAATTGTATAGAAAATAAGGGATTAATTTGGCCATTGTCAACAAAAATGATTTTCACATCCAGGCATTAATGTTATATGGACTGACACGAAGTGGTCTCTCTCTCTTCGATCCTGTCCACGTATACGAAAGAAGAGGAAGCGCTCTGCACATGAAAAAAAAAAATGAAAAAAAGAGAAGAAGGGAACAGAGTAGAAAAGTCAAAGATAGGGGCCTGGCCCTCTCTAGTCTATTGGCGTAGAGAGAGAGAGAGAGAGAGAGGTGTTGAGAAAGGACAAAAAAATGAAAAAAAAAAAGATAAAAGGAGAATAGAAAAAGAAGAGAGAGATAGAGAGAGGGGGAGTCATCTTCTTCGGCCCCCTCTCCCTTTTCTCCTTCCTCTTTCGTTCCTCCTTCCTTCCTTCCTCGGCCGGCCACCCCGGGCAGTGTGCCACTGCCCAGGCCTTATCATTTCCCTGAACCCAGCCTAGTATGCTAGGAGAAGGGCTTCATGGGGATCAAAGGTGGGACCCTAACCCTGTAAAGGGCTTGGCCGGGTTACCCAATGGGACCTTTATCCCTTACTACCTCCCCCCACTTGCCTGTAGATGGCTTGTGGGGAGAAGTCCTCCTGAGATGGTCATTTCAGGAGGGAGCAGTTTAAAGACCTACTCAGGTCTGCCCCCTCTCCCTTTTCTCCTTCCTCTTTTGTTCCTCCTTCCTTCCTTCCTCCGTAACTCATGCACACGTGAAGGATAGGAGTAGCGTGGAGGTTGGCAAGAGACCCAGCTGGATGGGACACGTCCTCACTGTCGCCAAGCTATGCAGTAGGCGCCTTCAACGCTGCTAAGCTAAGGAGCAAAATAAAAAATTAAAATAGGTGGGCAGTTGAGGGTGTTTCATATATATATGATTAGAAATTTTCAGACTCACATTTTTTCTTTTTAATTAGTAGCTATTCCTTATGCAGGTCTTTCATGTTTTATACGTTTTTGTAACAACTGCCTATTTGGTAATCGCCTTGATGAGAGACGGTTTATAAAAAGAACGTTTGTTTATTTGGCTAATGGATTACTAAGATCTAAACTTAAAACTCTCATTCCCAATACCATCGAATTTGCGACTTAGGTTCAAGTTTTTAACATGTCTATTGATTTTTCAAATAGCATGTTTAGTAGCCATTAATTTTTGTATTTTTGGTGTATTTTTTTGGGCTTTTGAATCAAGTAAAGTAATCAAGAGAAAATTTACTTTACTCTAGCAACCCAACCAGAAATTTGCACTATCATGAGGAAGAATAGCCGTTAGTTACTTTAGTATATCGGTATTCGCCAGAGGCTAATTGGACGGCGGAAGTCACGGTGGTAAAGGGTTTGTATTTAGGGAATTTTAGTTTGATTCGAGGCCAATTTCTTGGTCGTTTTTGTCGAAATTTGGACCTATGTAGTCACGCTAGTGTGTTCTAAAATACACATGAATTATTTTGGTTTGAGATGAGTTGCTAGCGAAGTAAAGGATCGCAAAATCGCGCCAAAATGGCGAAAATGGGGGGAAAAGGCTTCTATTCATGCAGAGGAAGAAGCGTGTGGGCTCCATGCATGCGAAACCGTAGGGTGTGGGATCCACATGAGTGGAACCGTTGGCTTGTGGGCCCATGTGCGCGGAACTACTTGCAGGCAGTTGCAGGGGTGTGTGCAACATGCGTCTACGCGATGGATGAGGCACACGTGCATGCCATGCGCCTATAGGATCGCGGACCCTTCAATTTTTCAATATTGCCTCTCTTCCTTGGCTGTTATTACGGTTCCGCCTTTGCCAAATTAATTTACAATTTTGCCATTGGCTGAAGTATTATTGTTTTGCCCTTGGTGGCATTAAATTACTATTTTGTCCTTCATGCATATTTGCATTTGACGCATGAAATTAAACATCCAATGATCCATATATTTTAATTAATTATAAGTACCATCTTTAATTAGTTAAATAAATTGCTTAAGAACTTCCTCACATTTAGAAATGGATATTGATTGTTAATTAAATATTAATTTGATGAATTTTATCCTAGATATGATTTTCATTTTAATATGATTAATTAATCAAATTAATTTCTTTTTACACTTATTTAATGAGAATTAAGGAAAAAGACATGCTTTTCATGTAATTATGTGCTACTAATCTAACATGAAAGCAGTTTTTATGACATGGCAATATGACCTAAACTATTGGTAAAACATGATTTTAATATTTTGTGTTTTCTTAATGAGCATGATTGCTTTATATGCAGTTTTTCCCATACTAAATGGTGAAAACTAAAAGCTTGGTTTATTCTCATGAACATCATAATAAGAAAAGTTGCTTGCTCTTACTAATTCAAGAACTACAGCTGAGATACCCCTTTATGACTAATGGGAATGGTCCAACCACCTTAGTGCAATGTTCATAAGGACTAAAATATATCATAGTATCCGTGATTCGGTTGCTCAACATAATAATACTAAGGCTCTATTGGAGGCCATTGACGCGTAGTTTGAAACTTCAGAAAAGGCACATATCATGACCCTAATAATGAAATTTTCATTGATGAAACTCATTAGCGTTAAAGGTGTGCATGAATACATCGTAAAGATGAGGGACATTGCAGCCCCAGCTTAGAACTTTGAGGTTAAAATATCCGAATCATTTGTTTTGTATTATATTATGAGCACTCTCCCACAACAACCTACACTTTCAAGGTCTCTTACAATACACATAAGAATAAATAATCAATTAATGAACTCATGACTATATGTTTTCAAGAGGAAGAATGACTGATTATAGGATTAAGAGAAAGTGCTCATTTTGCAACATAAGGAAAGAATAAGGGAAAATGTAAAATACATCCCTAAGTTGACATTAAGAAAGAATCTAAATATTTCTTCTATAAAAAGAATATGTATATAAAGAAGGATTGCATCGATTTAAGGTTTGGCTCGAAAAAATGTAATATAATATCTTGTGTTTATTATGAATCTAATATGGCTGATGTGAATCACAACACTTGGTGGATTGATTATGGATCTACAATTACAATCTACATTTTGAATTCCTTGCAGGGCTTTAAAAACTATAGGAAGTTAGTGGGAAGTGAGCAAAGTATCTATTCATGAAATAATATGCCTTCACATGCAGAAGCTATTGGGACATGTGAATTAATTCTTAATAGTGGCTTTATTTTGAATTTGGAAATGACCTTTTATGTTCCTAGTTTTTCTAGAAACTTAATTTCAATTTCAAGACTTGTACCTTTGGGATCTTTTAACTTTTCAGATTCAAACTTCAGTTTATCATTTAAATCTAAAATCTTTGGGAGTGGTACTTTATCATATGGTCTTTTTCAAATTAGTTTACAAGATAATGCCTATTGTAATGCGATACATTTTCATGATAACGCTAACATAAAATGATGTGTTGTGAATGAAGATTTCTCTATGTTGGGGCATCAGATATTTGGATATATCTCCATAGATATAATTAAGCGATTGGTAAAAGATAAAGTACTCAATACTCTAGATTTTACTCATTGTGATACTTATGTGGACTACATAAAAGGAAAGCAGACCCACAAGATGAAGAAAGGTGCCAAGAGGAGTAAAAAAAATATTAGAAATTATACATATAGATATTTGTATTTCAAATATGGACTCGTATGATCATAAGTACTTCATCTCTTTTATAAGTGACTATTCACGTTACACGAAGAAATGTGTCAAGAGGAGTATAAAAATATTAAAAATCATACATACAAATATTTTTAGTTTAGATATGGACTCGTTTGATCAGAAATACTTCATCTCTTTTATAGATGACTATTTATGTTACATGTATTAGTGTTAAATGCCTTTAAGGGATTTAAGGCAGCAATAAAGAAATAATGCGATAAGCAAATTAAGATTGTGAGATTAAATAAAGGTGGAGAATTCTATGGTAAATGCACTGAAGATGGATAAGCACCTAGTCCATTTGCAAAGTTTCTTCAAGAGTATAGGATAGTTACCAAATATACTATGCTTGGTTTTTTGGACTAAAATTGTATAGCAAAAAGAAGAAACTGAACTTTATTGGACATGGTGTAGAGTATGCTTAACGGCTCTAAACTTCCTAAGTCCTTGTGAATTGAAACACTTAAGACGACAATGTGAATATTAAATTGAGTTCCGACTAAGGTTGTCCCAAAGACACCTTTTGAGTTGTTTAAAGGTTGGAAATGAGTTTGCGACAAGTACACATTTGGGGATGCTCGTCTGAAGTGAAAGTCTTCAATCTATAAGAAACGAAATTGGACCTAGGAACTATAAGTGGACATTTCATTGGATGTGCTGAAAGGTTCAAGGAATATAAGTTTTATTATCCATTTTATAACACTAGAATTGTGGAATCAAGAAATGCTAAATTTCATGAAAATGATTTGATTATTGGGAGCGATCAATCGAATGACCTTATTATTGAGAAAAATCATTTAGACACTAAACTTTCCACCTCAAGCATGAGGTTGGTTGTTGTTCATAATGCCCCTTCAGTTCAACCGATTACTGAGAAATCTACCGATATTCCACAACTTGTTGATATTGATATGGTGAGGTACGGACACTTGGAGTGCCAAAACTTGGCACGGAGGGACACTTAAGTACCAAAACTTTGGAAAGGTACACTTAAGTGCCAAAATCAGAGGAAAATGGATCACTTAAGTGCCTCTCCGGCCAAATTGATGACATGGCAATTTTCCGGCGAGGTGAGCGTAAAATGACGCCGTTTTACACATTGACGTGGCAAGAAAATGCAAAAACAACATCATTTTTGTCTCTTATGTGTAAATAATTAATATAAAAATTAATTAAATTAAATTTAAAACTAAATTTATTTAAAATATTCTAAAATATAAAAAACTTAAAATTAAAAAAAAAAAAAAAACCGGGGGCGAAGGAGGCTGCGAGGGCCGAGCACTCGCCAATGCCGCCTCGCCACTGCCGCCGGGAAGGGCCGGCGACGGAGGGGGGAGGGTCGGCCGGGGTCGCCGGCCCATGGCCAACCGACGGCGAGGGCCGCAAGCCCTTGTCAAATCTAGGCGAGCGTCGCGACCCTTGCCCCAAATCTGGGTGAGGGCTCACGGGCCCTTGCCGCCTCCCCGCCATTGCCGGGAAGGGCTGGCGACGATGGGGGGAGCATCGACCGAGGTCGCCGGGCCCTGGCTAGGGGCCGGCGACGCCGGTCTGGCCCTCTCCTAGATTTGGGTGAGGGCTCGTGGGCCCTCGCCGCTAGTCGGCTTGCGTCGCCGGCGCCTTGCCAGGGCTTGGCGACCCCAACCGATGCTCCCCCCACCGTCCCGGCCCTTCCCGACGACGGCAAGGAAGCGGCGAGGGCCCGCGAGCCCTTGCCCAGATCTGGGGCGAGGGTCGTGGCCCTCGCCGCCGATCGGCCAAGGGCAAGCAACCCCAGCCGACCCTCCCCCCTCCATCGCCGACCCTATCCGGTGGCGGCAGGGAGGCGACTACCGGCAACGAGGGCTTAGCCCTCAGCCGCCTCCTTCGCCCCCTCATTTTTTTTTTATAATTTTAAGTTTTTTATTTTTTAGAATATTTTAAATAAATTTAGTTTTAAATTTAATTTAATTAATTTTTATATTAATTATTTACACATTAGAGACAAAACTAAGTTGTTTTTGCATTTTCTCGACATGTCAGCGTGTTAAATGATGCCATTTTGCACTCACCTCATCCGGAAAATTGCTGACATGGCAATTTGGCCAGATTTTGGCCGGAGTGACACTTAAGTGATCCATTTTAGTTCATTTTGGCACTTAAGTGTACTTTTCCAAAGTTTTGGCACTTAAGTGTCCCTTTGTGCCAAGTTTTGGCACTTGAGGTGTATTTCTACCTTGATATGGTAGATCTAGTTGTTCAGCAATTACTAGAATCTATTGAACAACCAATTGATCAACACGCTTTTTAAGAGAATGTTTATGCAACATTGAGAAGATTATTAGAATGAGGAAATTAGCAATTCCTAGTGGTTATATCATGTATTTACAAGAATCTAACTATAATACTAGAATCGAGAATGATCTCAAAACGTTTTCACAAATCATGAATAGTGATAAATCCATTTTATTGTACAATGTCATGAAGAAAGAGATGAGTTCTATGGCATCTAATGAAATTTAAGATTTGGTTAAGTTGCTTAATGGTACGAAGGCCATTGGTTGTAGATAGATCTTCAAAACTAAGAAGAATTCATTGGGTTACATTGAAAGATATAAAACTAGACTTATTGCGAAAGGATCCATTCAAAAAGAAGGAATCGATTACATGGAGAAATATTCTCCTATACCTAAGAAAGATTCTCTTCGTGTTGTTTTGACATTAGTTGTCCATTTTGATATCGAATTAAATCAAATAGATATGAACATGGCATTCCTCAATGGGAAACTAAAGGAGGAGGTTTATATGAAACAACTTGAAGAATTCTCCTCTAGTATAGTGAGCATTTGGTGTGTAAACTTAAGAAATTTATATATGGCTTGAAACAAGCATTCTGCCAATGGTACTTAAGGTTCCATGAAATCATCTCTTTATTCAATTTTGTTTCATTGTGCTATATGTAGATGATATTCCATTTGCAACCAATGATAAGTGGTTGCTACATGAGGTAAAACAATTTCTCTCTAATAGTTTTGACATGAAAGATATGGGTAAGGCATTTTATGTCATTGGCATTAAGATCTATAGAGATAAACCTCGAAGAATTTTAGGACTATCTCAAAAAACCTATATCAATGAGGTTTTAAAGAGATTTTGGATGAAAGATTATTTATTAAGTATAGCGCGTATTGTGAAGGGTAACGGGTTCAGTTTGAACTAGTGCTTAAAGAACGATCTAGAAAGGGAACAAATAAATAGCATTCCATATGCTTCTGTTGTCGGAAGCTTGATGTATACTCAGTTTGCACTAAACTTGACATCGTTTTTGCCGTAGGAATGTTAGAAAAATATCAGAATAATCCAAGTATGGACTAATGGAAAGTTGCAAAGAAAGTAATGAGAAACCTTCAAGGTACCAAAGGCTATATGCTTATATATAAAGGGATTGACAACTCAGAAGTAGTTGGTTATTCGGATGCGGACTTCACGGGTTGCGTTGATTCTCGAAAATCAATATTTGGATATATTTTTATGTTAATTGGCAGAGTTGTGTTATGGAGGAGTGCGAAGCAAACTTTGACTTCTACTTCTACTATGGAGGATGGGTTCTTTTTTTTTTTTTTTTAAGGCTAAATCGCATGGTGTTTAGTCAAAAGTTTCATTTCTAGGCTTAAAATTATTAATTCTATTTCTAGGCCATTATAAATATATCATGATAATTTAGCCGCGGTTTTTATGGCTAAAAATGCCAAAAGTGACAATTAAAGTAAGCATATCAACATCAAGTATTTAGTCACAAGGAAATGTGTTAAGGAAAATATAGTAAAAAACGCTAGCACTGAATTGATGATAGCTAACATTTTAACTAAAGGCATGTCATTGATGAAGTATAATGATAATGTAACTAGCATGGGAGTAGGCCCCATCATGTGATTTGTCGTCATATGGACGATTTTTGTTGTATAAAATTCTTATTCTATTGTAATGTTGATTTTTGATTTTTGGTGTACACATTCTAGTATTTATAAGAATAACAATTATTATTAGTTCTGGAATAAACATAGGGTTTATTCATTAAGATTTGTTGTAACAAATAGGTTGGCATTAATGAAATAAGATGCATTATGATACATGAAAGATATTACTCGCTTTTAGAGGACATGTCGTCATGATTCATACGTTTTGTTTCTTTTCTTTATGCATAAAGTTCTTGTAAATTTGGTTGGATAATCCGTATGACGAAAATATTGGGATCAAGTGGGAGAATATTATATATATAATGTGATCTTTATTATGAAATATATGAATGAATATTCATTATATTCATTTTATCCAATGTACTTATTATGGTACATTTGTATCAAATGTTCTAAGTACATCTCCCTATACAATGAACGTTCGTCTCCCTTATCCTGTACATGTATCATTCGATACATTAATATTAACGATAAGTACATTCTTGTTCTCCTATAAATAGGAGTTTAGTTTTGATGTACAACACACAATCACACAAAAACACGACAGTGAGATACTAGAAATAAAGCTTTCTTATCTTGCTTTCTCTACTATTTCTAGTGTTCATTTGCTTTCTCTTCTCAATCTCTTCTCTATTATATATTCGCAACGCAATATTTTTACAACACGTTATCAACACGAAGATCTACCAACCAAGTAAGTAAGTTTTGCAAGGTGGGTATTCTTTTTAATCAACTTATACTTCATCTTCTTCTATCAATTCTTCATTTTTATTTTTCTTGGCCCGAAGCCATATTTCAAATTTAAAAGTATCCTTTTGCTCCTTAAGTAGCGGTGGATTTTTGGAAATCCTTTTAATTAATTTAAGGATTTATTTTTGCAAGGATTATGGCAAATATTGAAAAGCCCAAATTCCACATCCTGGAAGTGAGTGGAAAGAATTATCTATTCTGGTGCCTTGACATGGAAATGCACCTCCAAGGGCAAGGTCTCGCCAATACAATTACAGAGGATGGAACCTTAAATGAAAAGGATAAAGAAAATGCGTTGATTTTTATTCGTCGTCATTTGCATGAAAGCCTGCAGACTCAATATTTATCCGTTCGAGACCCTCATATCTTGTGAAGGAGGTTGAAGGATAGATATGATCATACCAAAACTGTTATTCTCCCTCAAGCACAATTTGATTGGCAAAATCTCAGATTGCAAGATTTTAAATCAGTGTCTAACTATAATTCTGCTTTATTTGATATTGTTTCTCAGCTTGAGTCATGCAGTATCAAACTCTCTAATGCAGAATTGTTAGAGAAAACTTTCTCCACCTTCCATTCTTCGAATATTGTATTGCAACAGCAATATTAGCAGCGTCAGTTTGCCACATACTCTGAATTAATTTCTGTACTTCTTACTGCCGAGCAAACTAATGAATTGTTGCTCAAAAATCATGATCTTAGACCTGCTGGCTCAAAAGCATTGCCTAAACTACTTGCTAACTTTGAGAAAAATACTAGCCATTTTAAGGGCTATAAGCGTAGGCAAGAACATAATCCTAGAAGGGATGGCAAGAAATTTAATCGCCCTAAGAAATCAAATTTTAGCTTGAATCATGGCAAAGAGAAAAAGCCAAAGAAGGTGATTAATGAAAGTATTTGTCATCACTATGGCATGATTAGGCACTGGTCATGTACCTGTTGTACGCCAAAACATTTTGTTGACCTATACCAGGCATCTTTAAAGAATATGGGCAAGCGTGGTGAATTTCATGTCATTGAAATCAATCCTACTGCCATAACCACTGTTGAGGCCAACAATATCTCCGTTGGTGGGACTCCTCTTGCTCTTGAAGTAGCAAATGCATTCTTGGATGTCTCTGATTTCTTTGAGGATCTCTGATTATTTTGATAAGGCATCAGAGTAGTGGATGATAATTTGAACTTTGAATTTTATGTTATTTTCGCTTTAAATGTATTACTTTTTATTGTTCTTTATGAAATGTTTATGAACCTTATATAATATTTATTTTTGAAATTTTATTCAACTATATAACTAACATGCAACTTTTATGATACTTGACACCTGAAGTTGTCAATATAAATGGAAATGGAAAATATCGAGAAAAAAGAAGATGTTTGTTTGTTTGATAGTGCAACAACACATACTATATTTTGTAGTACACTTTTTCTCGAGTATGCCATTGCGTAAGGCACAAATCCATACAATATCAAGTCCTGTTCCAATTATTGATGGTTTTGGGAATGCTACAATTATTTTGCCAAATGGCACAATCCTGCATATTGAGAATGCGTTTCTAAGTATTCGATCAAAAAGGAATTTGTTCATTTTTAAAGATGTATGCCATAATGGGTACCATATTGAGAATATTTATGAGCAAAATAAGGAATATATTGGCATTTTCTCTTATAAGATGGGCCTAAAGACCATCCATGAGAAGCTAGAAGCTTATTCTATGGGTTTGTATTTTGTCATGATTAAGGTTGTTGAAACCTACGCCACCACATCCTAAAGATTGGTAAGCCCTGATCAGTTTGGATTGTGGCATGATCGCCTTGGTCATCCTAGCGCTTCAATGATGCGTAGGATAATTCAAAATACAAAAGGGCACCCTTTAAAGGATATAAATGTATTGTTATCCAAAGATTATAATTGTGAGACTTGCTCACAAGGAAAGCTCATTATCAAACCTTATATAACAAATGTTGATTTTAAATCTCCTTTATTCTTGCAAAGAATTCAGGGTGATATTTGTGGACCAATACAATTACCAAGTGGACCATTTCGATATTTTATGGTACTAGTGGACGCATCCTATAGATGGTCCCATGTTTGCTTATTATCTACGCGCAATGTCACATTTGCACGTTTACTTGCGCAGATTATAAAGCTCCGAGTACAATTCCCTGATTATCCAATTAAGAGCATAAGGATGGATAATGCTAGTGAATTTATATCAAAGAGTTTTGATACATATTGTGCTTCACTCGAAATCGAGGTTGAGCACCCGGTTGCATATGTTCATACTCAAAATGGATTGGCAGAATCCTTGATTAAACGTACCCAAATCATTGCCCGCACTCTATTATTGAGAACGAATCTCAATTATACAGCATGGGATCATGCAGTTTTGCATGCAGTAGCTCTAATAAGATTACGCCCCACTGCTAGTCTTTTACAATCTCCTCTTCAAATGGATCTTGGTTATGAACCAGATATTTCACATCTACGCATCTTTGGTTGTGCAGTATAGGTGCCTGTAGACCGCTAAAAATGATGAAAATGAGTCCCTAACACCGTTTGGGCATTTATGTTGGGTTTAATTCACCGTCTATCATTAGGTTCTTGGAACCAACTATTGGTGATCTTTTTACTACCAAGTTTGCAGATTGTCATTTCGATAAGACTAGGTTTCCATCAATTGGGATACCTACAACTTCCATGACTGCAAAACAAAAATCAGTTAAGGTTTTCTCTTGGAATGAGAAAAATTTATCTCAATTAGACCCAAGGACTCCTGAATGTGAAAATGAGGTGCAACGCATAATCCATTTACAGGCTATGGCTAATAGACTTCTTGACGCATTTAATGATGCTACTAAGGTAATGAAATCTCATATTCCAGCTGCAAATGCTCCAGCTAGGATAGCTGTTCCCGAAGAACAGGCTAAAATGGATTAAAATCCCCCGCATTTGAAGCATGGTAAACCGATAAGATCAAAAGATACTGCTCCTCGAAAATGAAGATGAAAGAATCAGGAATCTACTCCATAAGAGCCTAGCGTTGTGCTTGCTCCTAAAGAGCTTATTGCCCCTAAAGAGGCTCAAACCCATGAAAGGAACACTAGCCCCGGGAATATCGAAAATTCCATTACATATTGTAATGAAATTTGGGATCTAAATGAAATCATCATTGATGATGCTTTTGCATTCTCAGTTGCCCATAAAATTATAGATGATGATTGTGAGCCGCAATCTATTATTGAATGTCGTCAAAGGCAAGATTGGCCTAAGTGGGAGGAAGCAATTAAAGATGAATTAGCTTCCCTAACTAAACGAGAGGTTTTTGGACCTATAACTCGTATCCCCGATAATGTAAAACCCGTTGGATATAAATGGACATTTATCCGAAAACGAAATGAGAAAAATGAGGTTGTCAGGTATAAAGCCCGACTCGTTGCCCAAAGATTCTCCTAGAGACCTGGGATTGATTATAATGAGACATATTCACCTGTGATGGATATGATTACATTTTGTTTTCTCATTAGCCTAGCAATCTTTGAAAGATTGGAAATGCGTCTTATGGACGTTGTGACGGCATATTTATATGGCTCATTAGACTCTGATATTTATATGAAAATTCCCGAGGGATTCAAAATGCCTGAAGCATGCACTCCCCGCAATTTATTCTCAATAAAATTACAAAGATCCTTGTATGGGTTAAAGCAATCCGATCGCATGTGGTATCAACGCCTAAGTGAGTACCTAATTAAGGAAAGGTACAAGAATAATCCTATCTGCCCATGCGTGTTTATTAAGAAATCAGAAACCGGATTTGCTATTGTAGCAGTTTATGTAGACGATATAAATTTAATTGGAACTCCAGAAGAGTTAGTTGAAACTGCTGAATATTTGAAAAGAGAGTTTGAAGTTAAAAATTTGGGTAAAACCAAACTTTGTCTTGGTCTAGAGCTTGAGCATAAAGCAAATGGAATAATCGTCCATCAATCAACATATGTTGAAAGATTGCTTAAATGTTTCAACATGGACAAAACTCACCCATTGAGCACCCCTATGGTTGTAAGGTCTCTAGATCCCCAAAAGGACTTATTTCATCTTAGAGAATCTGATGAAGAGATACTTAGTCCTGAAGTACTATATCTCAATGCAATTGGGGCTTTGATGTACTTGGTACAGTGTACGAGACCAGATATCGCTTTTGCGGTAAATTTATTATCACGTTTTAGTTCTGAGCTAACTCGGAGACATTGGAATGGAGTTAAACATATTTTCTATTATCTCTGAGGAACCATAGATTTGGGATTATATTATTCAAAGGATTACACTAACTCTGGTTTAGTTGGATATGCTGATGCTGGATATAGATGTGATCCACATAAGGCTCGCTCTCAAACCGGTATTTATTTTGTTATAATGGCACCGCTATTTCTTGGCGTTCTACGAAGCAATTGTTAGTAGCTACATCTTCTAACCACTCTGAGATTATTGCTTTATATGAAGCTAGAAAAGAGTGTGTTTGGTTAAGATCCATTATAACACATATTCATAATTTTTGTTGCTTAATACCGGTTACAAATTCTCCCACTATAATTTATGAAAATAATGTTGCTTGTGTTGCACAAGTTAGGGAATGATATATCAAATGTGATAGGACCAAGCATATCTCCCCGAAATTTTTCTATACTCATGAACTCCAAGAAAGTCGACAAATTGATGTTAAATAGATTCGATCCATAAATAATCTTGTAGATCTTTTTACCAAATCATTGCCACCATCAACTTTTGAGAAATTAGTATATGGCATTAGTATGAGGCAAGTTCATAAGATGTAAGATTGATTAGCCCCAAAAGTGGCTATATGGCTCTATTGAGTGGGAGATATTATGAACTATGCATTGCAGCATTGATATGTGGCTAGTTCACAAGATGCAATAATGATTAGCCCCAGGAGTGGCTATATATGCATTGCACTCTTTTTTTTTTCTTTATGTCCGGTTTTTTCCCATAGGGTTTTTCCAACTTAAAGTTTTTAACGAGGCAATTAATGCATCCATAAAAGGGAGAGATCATGACATTTGTGCTATGCACTCTTTTTCCCTTTTGTCCGGTTTTTATCCCACTAGGTTTTTCCAGCTTAAGATTTTTAATGAGTCAGTATCATTCAATGCACATTCGTAATGAATATGATGAATATTCAAGGGGGAGTGTTATGATATACATGAATGAATATTCATTATATTCATCATATTCATCTTCTCTAATGTACTTATTATGGTACATTTGTATCAAATGTTCTAAGTATATCTCCCTATACAATGAATGTTTGTCTCCCTTATCCTGCACATAGTACATTCTTGTTCTCCTATAAATAGGAGTTTAGTTTTGATGTACAACACACAATCACACAAAAACACAATAGTGAGATACTAGAAATAAAGCTCTCTCATCTTGCTTTATCTACTATTTCTAGTGTTCATTTGCTTTCTCTTCTCAATCTCTTCTCTATTATATATTCACAATGCAATATTTTACAACAATCCTATATTTTTAGACCCACATTTTATCTTTTTAAGTAGTGGTTATTCCACATACGGTTTTTCCACGCTTCATACCTCTTCATGATAATTGCCCATTTGATAATTGTCTTGATGGAAGACAGTTTATAAAAGGGGCATTTGTTCATTTCATAAATATAATCACAAGGTCTAATGTAAATCTTCTCATTTGGCAATACAGCATTAGTATGCGAAAGAATTGGGTTAGTAGAATGTACCCATAATTTCATTGAATCTTCATGAATTTTTTATGAACGCAAATTCAAACAATGGCTTGAGACTTGTTTTACATTTGATCTTGTTTTTTTGCATATGATTTTTATGTCAAACAAAGGGGACGCCGGTTCGGCTGCACCAAGGCTAGTCGACGTGCCAAGGATCGGCGGCCGGAGCCTCCGTCAACTAGCCTTCTTGACTAACGTCCATGAGCTAGGGAAAGACACGACGAAGAGAAAGAGAGAGATCTAAAGGGTTTCTTCAAAGAGACTTCCAACAAGCCTGAGAGATCTAAGGGAGTGAGAGGAGGGACGAGAGAGCTTCTAGAGAGAGAAGTTGAGATTTGGGGAAAAAGGTTGAAATGGAGAGAAATCAAAGAAGTCGAAGAAAAAAAATAACACAAGAGGGAGATTCGATAAACTGAGGCCAAGAGTTTAAGAGTGAGAATCCCAAGCAGTGTCCTCAATCATGTGGCTCTCGTTTCTTCCGTTGCGGAACCTCTGGTGGGTTCCTGATCTTTGTTATGGCTTGAGTTCACCTTTTCCGAGGATCCTAGCTTGGTGACACAAGGATGGTCGGCCATAGCTCGACTTGTTTTAGGCAAGTCTATAGGTCGCCGTCGTCGAGTTGAGTAGGGAGCAAGAAAAAAGGAATAACCAAAAAGGAAGTCATAAGTGAGGCCTAGCCCTCTCTAGTCTGTTGGCGTGCTGAGAGAAAGAGGGGACAGAAGAGAGATAGAAAGAGGGATTGAGAAAGGACAAAATAAAGAAAAAGACAAAAAGAGAGGGAGAGAGGGATAAATGTTTAAAATAAAGAGGGGGTGTGCAAGGCCCGGGTTAGCTTATTATATTATTATATTATAATTTTAAATATTTTTAATCAAAAATCCAAAAAAATCCAAAAAAAATCCAAAAAAAAAAATCTCTTCTTGAGGTAAAGGCTTAAAATTGATTTTGAGCGCTTTTCTCTTAAAAATAAATAAAAATCCTTTAAAATTTTCTGAAATTAAGGAAAGGCCTTTTTTTTTTTTTTGGTATCTTTTTTAATGCATGAAAAATCCAAAAAAATTAAACCTCAAGTTTAAACAAAAATTAGGTATCGAAAGAGTATTAGTTGATTAACTAGTATAATCAAGTTCCCTATCTAATTTCGTTGGTTGAGCATGAATAAAATATTTCTCATAATATTTTACTTGAGTTTTTAATCGACCCACCTCAAATTGATTAGTGGCGACTCTTAAATGAAATTAACTTACATGTTAAAAATTTGAACAATAAATTGTGAATTGATGGGCTTGGAGAGTCTAGCCTAAGCCTAATACTTAGTTGAACCATCATCCTCCATCTGCGCCTGCGCATAAAGAGGTGTCGAAAAGGGAAGTTGCAATAATCATCAATACTACTATCACCTGGTCATTCGGTTAAAAAAACCAATAATAATGTAAATTGCAATCTAGATTGAAGGGTTTGTTTCTTTCATGAAAAAATTACTGTTGATGGAAAATGCTTTTAAGAAATTCAATTTCAAAGATTGTTAACCATTTTTTCATATTTGTTTATGCTAAAAACAAGTTGAAAAATATTAGTTTATGGCATTTGGTAATAAGTGAAACCTTTAAAGGCAACTTGTATATTTGAAAATGATATCTAATGACTAACAAATTGAAAACAAAGTTTTATTTGTTTATTATATAATCCATCACAATAACAAGCATTCTAAAGAAATTCAAAAAGAAATTATAAAACCATATTTGCGAAATATCATATATGACCGTATTTTTAAGTATGTGGAAGAACACAACTATAAACGAAGTAAATTCAGGATATGATAGGCAAGATTTATGGGAAAGATAAAACAGAAGAGACTTCTCGAAGAAAAAAAGATATACACGGTGAGATTAGGAAATACACATAAAGGACATTTTCTACTCACTTGTATGCGCAGCAAGAGGCTAGGAAAATAATATCCTTTCGGCTAGAAGAGGAAGTCATTTTCCCTAGTCTAAACTTGTTGTTTCTAGTCAATGGAAACGATTTTCATTAATCGTGTAACTTTTTGTCATCCAAATCGTTGAAATGTACGTATAAATTGTGTTAGAATCATCCCACATCAAATAATTAACGTAGTGTGGAGTAGATAATATATCATAATTGGTCTACCACTCATTGACTTAAGTTTTTAAATAAGGATGGGTCCAACTGGAAAAATTGACGAGCTCAAACTTGAGCTCTATGAATGTATAGTGTTTGGTGAATATGCTAAGGAATGAATCTCGTGTTCAACACAGTTTCTAGGCAACTTTCGTGATTTGGTCTGAAAAAAGAAACTTCGATGAACATGTAGTGTGTTCCAGTGTATCCAACACGGTCTGTTGACTACTGTGACAATGCGATTTCATGGATTGGAGAACAGGACCCAGGTAAAGTATCACCGATTGACAAAGCAATTTCAGACTATTAAGAGGATGACACTTTTCTAAGGAATTCAAATCCTTGGCCACCGGCGAGGCTCGGCCTCACCCATGGTCATATGATCATTACAGCCAGAGTCTATTACCCAAGGATTTGTTGTTTCGACAAGAAAAGCAGGGAAAAAATACCGGTCACATAAGCTAAAGGACTTTGGGTAATATGATTACTTGGTGGGATTAGAGCTAAGAGATATTGCATTTACTCCTGAGTGAAGGGAAGGCTATGTGGAGAATTAGAAGCGCCATGCTCCCATGTCGCTGCAAAAGGCCTGTTCTATGTCTGAGCCTCATTAGATGAGACTCATCGTGTCTGTTGATCTGGCCGTGGTTGGCTTGAAAAATCCCGCCTTTAGTGTAGGATATCCGATTGAGAAGATTTAGTGTTCCCAGGATTTCTCCGACACCAAGGCTCTGTGTGACCATCACTTCCACAAAAATTGCCGTATCTCTTCCATGAAAATTGCAATGCAAGGATTACCTACGGCCTTTAAATTTGGGTCGACGATTCAAATGCGACTGGTTCATTCCACCATCAGTGATTGCTGTAACGGATTGATCATGATGGTGACTGGGCTCAGCCATGAGCACAGATCTTTGTCGTTCCTCCTGCAATAAAAGAGAGTAAGCTTTAGACACAGAAGGAAGAGATATCATCAGTCAAATTTGGCTTCTAATGGCAGCATACAAATTATCTAACCCCATGAGAAATTAAATGACATGATCTTGTTGTTGAAGCGTGGTGAGGTTCACGAGCAGCCCCATCAATACACGGTGTGCATGAGCTACATATACGAAGTTCATCACACAACCCTTTTAAGGATGGTGTAATTAGTTGCGATTGATTCACTTTGCTGACATAGGTAGCAATACTTCACTGGATTTCCAAGATGCACCGACTATCTGTTGACAGAAACAAACGTGAAGACCTGTATGCGGTGGTTGATTTCTCCATGGAGGATCACTAGACAGGATGAAATGCTGAGATACCATGTCCCAATTGCATAAATGAAGGGCGGAAAATGTTTACACTGTTCATTTAACTGGTACTATATCTATACAAGAGAATGCAAAATGTGGAAAAGACAAACAAAACATAAAAATGATACATATGGATTGGCCTTGTCATTATGGAAGCAAATTATCTAACTATAGTACAGAAGGATTGAAAGGTATTCACAAATATGGCTCAAGCTACAATTGACACATTTGACATGAAGGTGTCTAGATTTTTCAGGAGTATCCAGTACGTGAAGAGAGATTTCATCTCTAGGTTGGCCTTGAGAAGGGAAATCAGTTCAACTACTCCGTGACCAAATTCAGTACGTAACTTTGGAATTTCAAGTCCCTGATGGTTCCTGCATTGGGTAGAAGGGATATTGTTATCCCTTGGAGATCAACAATTTTCACTTTTCCTTCTTTTGTTACCATTGATTCGCTTCAACTTGGCCAAGCCTAACTTTTCTTGACACTTCTAATGGAAATTACTGAAAAATTCATGGAGAAATTGTTGAGACAATTTGGCACGCTAGCAAGGCCACTTGATACGGTCTCAATTATATATTGTTGAAAATTTGCCTAGAAACTAATATGATTTTACAATTTAAATCAACCTTAAGTCACCACAAACATAAACAAAGAAGATAATGGACACTAGAAATTTACGTGGTTCGACCCAAATATCAGTAATTACTTGTCATGACCTTTCTCAAGGTGAACCACCAAATGGAAAGCAAGTGGATTATCATCGCGACCTACCCTTTCCGTCCAATGGGGAAAAGAAATAAGTTTAGGGCTATTGCCTAATACAAGTTGAAGGCTCTTGATTAAGCTTAAGCTCTCCCAAGCTTATATCTCATGCGATGTTGAATTTCACTTCTTCTTTTTTTTTTTTCTTAAATTCTTAACAACCTGAATATTTTTAAGAGTTGTCACTAACTTATTGGGATCGCTTAGAAACCAATTAAGACATTGTTATGTTGTCTCGACTCCTACACAATCGGAGATTCTAGAATCAGAACTTGATTATGCTAATGTCTATTAACACCCTTTCGATACTTTTAACTTGGAAGGTCATTACTTAACGTGTCATATGATCTTGATTGCCGATTATTGTCGTAAAAGCATCAAAATTACTAAATGGTCATGCAAATGCTTTCATGGGGTTCATTTTCATCAGTCTAAACTAATACTAACCTACTATAGGCAAGTGAAAAACATCCAATTTAATGAAAGACAAATGTGATGGGTAAACACACACGTATTGAAAGCAACTAGATAACAATACAGAAAGTCAGAACCAGATACAAGTCGGGCAAAAAATACACATGGCCTTGTTATAAGCCCCGCGACATAATCCCCTATGAGTTAGATTCGAATCAAGTTCAATTTCTTTTCTAAAGGACCAAATTTACTAGAACCCCTAGACTAAAGGTCACATTAATCTAAATCTTCTGTTAAAGTCACACAAATAGTTCAAGACCTATTTCTAAGCTATTGTATAATTTTTTTAACATTTTCAATTTTTGTAAAAAGATTTAGAAGCAATTTAATTTTAATTAATAAAAAAACGAAAATGGGGGACCGGGGCTGGACCCTAGAGCATAGTCCGAGTAAGGTCACACATGGTTTGGCGGGTCTGGGCCATGAACGTGGTTGGGCTTTGATATTAAGTCTATTTTCAAAATAACTCAAGCCCAATCTAAAAGAAAGCTAAGCCCACATCACCAATAGCCCATCAAAGTTTCTTTCAGAACAGACCAAGCCCAAATGGACTATCACCAGAGTTGCCCCCCACTCTCCCCACTTCAACTCAAACCCAAAGCTTACTAATCCTATAACAGAACTAGGCCCAGATCTACTCAAAATAAACCCACGTCTGTTTTGCTATTTCAATCAAAATGAGCCCATTTCCCCCTTCCCCTATAATGTTTAATTTACTGGGGAAAAAAAATCTACTTTAAACAAAAAAAATTCAAACAGTAAATAATTATAAATTAGTGGGCACAGTAAATAATTATAAATTATTGTGGAGCCCACTTTAAAGAATTTGTGACTCACAACAAATTAAAGATTATTATATTAGCAAAGCTTTTTTTTTTTTTTAATTCTCTTCTCTATTTCCTAAAGCCTAAGTCTTCTTCCTACTTGGCTACCCCAAGAAAAAACCCAGGACCCACCAAAAACGCATGATCGAAATCTACTGCCCAAGGACCACAACAATCAAAAGTCCTCACGCTAACACATCAGAATGTCGCGCAAAGCAACTTCACCATCGAGCACCAATGTTTACTAGAAGACCCACACCACCACTTCCATCCGCAAGCACCATCACCATTGCCGCTTGTTGTCGGATGCTGCCCTTTCCCACAACTTAATGAAAGGAACAAAAACCGGAGGACATGAAAAAAAAAATGTGGAAATAGATTCATACATTTCACAAGCGATCGGCAAACCCAATTTCCACTCCAGCATAGCTCTTACATGGTATTGGAACATAAGACTCCAAGAAAACAATGAACCTAGAAAGGAAATGAACATGAGCTAACTTGGTTCAGGTATTTTAACAAACATATGGTGAGCAGCGAGTCGGGGAGCAAATATCGATCTGCTCGGAACTCGAGCGCACACCCAAGCTCAAAAGCAATCAACGAGCAACGTTCAGATTCAACAAAAACCAACTCATTCAGGTCTGGCACGAGCAAGGACTAAAGAAACGGAGTCGACTCCCACCTCGCTCAAGACGGAACAAGCGGGGCAAAGAGGCTCGCGGAATTAGCATTCAACCATGGGTGTCCCTACCCGGCGGCTAGAGGGCGAGCTCCAGACAAATTGAGAGCTACGACCGGCCGCCTTGGTGCCTCTGAGCCGAGATCCTTGGGGGTAAGGGAGGTTCGAACCAAAAGAAACTCACCGGAAACGCCGGGCATTGGAAGCGAGAAGTCGCGTGATCGTGGGTGTCAGCTGGAGGTCGTCGGGTGTGATGGGACTACGAGGGAACCCTCTCTCTCTCTCTCTCTCTCTATGGATCCCTCTCTCGAAACGCCAGCTGTCTGTCGGTCCGCTGCTGACCGGACGTCGCGCGCGACGTGCCCTGCAGTTGTCCTGTTTCCCGTCGTGCATCGTCCTTCACTCCGTTCCTTCGGCTGGCGTGCTAGAGAGGTGGAAAGAGGAGGAGATGGGGGCTGGGCGAGGGAAGGGAAAAAATGGGCTGGGCCAGCCTAGGCGAAGAGAAGGAAAAGAGAAAAGAATAAGGGGCTGGGCAGGCCCAGCCCTAGCCCGACCTTGCCACTTCTTTTTTTAAATAATTTTTAATTAATTAATTTAATAATTTATGTTTTAAATTAACAAATCTTAATGAGTTCTATCACTACTCAATGCAGATACTCCTAGTGTCTTTATGCTATGCAATGTAAACGAAAACTAATTTTGTTTAGGATTAAAAAATTACTCCCTAAATTTCTATGCAATTAAACACTAAATAAATAGCCAAAATTTAGGTGTCAAAATTAATACGCCAAAGGCTTAGCGTAGACTCATAAGACATGCCAATCTCAACTTTAGGATTTGATTTAATCAGTTTTATATGCAAATTAATTTATTCAGGTGTTACCGTTAATTAATTATGTAAGTCGATTATACATCTAAATAACATCTGGGAGAGCACTTTACTTTTGGGAACAAGAAATATCATGGGTATGGGGACTTGATTATACTAGATAAATCTAAAATCCTTTCGGTTCTTTTCTCCTTATTTCTTAGTAAGTTTTAATCAAAAGCAACTAATATGTAATAGGTTATCAAAAGGATGTACAATCAATAATGTTACACTGAAGAAATCAAAGCAATAAATAAATTGCTAGAAGTAGGGCTAACCTCGATGCAAAGCAAAGTATAACCATAGTATGATTAATTTTCAAATATCTGCAAAGTATTAATTAAAAATGTATATTAATTTTCAAATATCTGCAACGTGTTAATTAAAAATGTATACCTAGCTAAATATGATTATGCAACTCTAACTAATTATTTTTTGGATTTTTCTTGTTTTTGAAAACTGAATTATTTGCAACCGTAACCTAAGCATAACACGCTTGAATTATTAAACTAATCACATATAACATGACCAAATTTTAATGACAAGTAGAATTAGTATGAACTATTCTAACATGCCATGCGACTTAAGTTTTATGATACTAAACAAGTAATCACTGAATGACGTTGAAATTATGAGGATGTGGAGATAATGGTATGGCGACGTGATGATGACATAGCAAAAAATGCATGGAATTGATTCGACTAATTTTATATGATATATGCATGTTATTTTTTATAATTTTTTAATGTTAAAATAGTAAACTACTTAAAATATGAGATTACCTAATTTAAATTATGAAATAATTTAGATTAAATCCTATTCTAAACTAGAAAACACACAGGATTTGATCGATACTTGTTAACAGCACTATAGAGAACAGCAAAGGGCTGTAAACTCGCTGGGATCGTTGCTGGTGGTGAAGACTAGAACGCTGCAAGAATGTTTGTGGGAGATGTCGCGGCTTTGACAGAGTTGGTGAAGAGCTTTGGAGCTTGTTGGATTGAGGAATCTGTTCTGGACAGAGCTGAACCATCGGACACTGGCAGGGATGGTCACCGCAGACGTAACTCACTGTGGATGGCCATCGAAGCTTGCTGGATTGGACCGCCGAGAGTGTTGGACAGGGTGGGGAGCTCAGCGTGATGTTGAGACTGCAGGTTGGGCGCTGCTGAGGTGCTCCATGGAGGCTCACTAGATTTGCTTGCGTTGCTAAGTAGTTGCCTATGTTGTGTTGGGTGATGCCGTGGCAAGGGAAGCAGATCGTGGTGGAGCGTGACGGCAAGGCAGTGCGCTAGAAGCCAATCGTCTAGTATTCTCTTCACCAAAAGCCCCCTCAGTTGTGTTTTTCTCTTTGGCTTTTCTGTCTCCTTGTACGGTTTTTTGATGAAGTCCAGCCCTTTTCTTCCTTGGGAGCGTCCAGCTTTCTGTCTGCTGTGCTACCCCCTTCACGATTTTCTCTGACTTTCTGAATGTGCAGACCATTCTTTTTTGGGCCTAGTAACTCGAGAAAGAAAGTTCAACTTTTGATCAATTCTACCTTTTTACGCCCATGAAAAACTCCGAACTCAACTCTAGATCATATCCTAATTCTACCGTATAGTCATAATTTTATCATAAAATTTTTTAAGTCTCATAAAAATCACAAATTTTTGCATGAATCACAAATTTGCTGAGGTTAACTCCCGTCTAAAATTTCTCATTGACAACCGCGAGATAAAAAACTTATAAACACAACTTCTGCGAGCATCCTAAGCATGAGCTCTCTAATCATGAGAGATGGAACACTTTAGAGCATGAGAATAATAGATATGATGGATATGGGGATTTACTTACATTAGATAAATCTAATATCCTTTCAATACCTTTTCTCTTTACTTGTAAAAATATTTTATAGGCAATCTCGGCAAGTTTTAATCATACCACTAACATGTAATGGGTAATCATGCAGATGTGCAATCAATAATTTAATATTTAAGAAATCAATGCAATAAATTAATTGCTGGAAGTAGGAATAACCTTGACAAAAACAAAGCATTACCTTACTATGATCAATTTCCAAATATATGCAAAGTATAAATTAAAAAATGTATACCTAGCCTAAATATGATTATGCAATTCTAACTAATTATTTTCTGGGATTTTTCTTGTTTATGAAAAACTAAACTATATGCAATCTTAACCCAAGCTTAACATGCATGAATTTTTAAACTAATGACATGTAACATGACCTAATTTTAATGACTAGTAGAATTAGTATAATCTATTCTAACATGACATATTATTTAAGTTTTATGAAACTAAACATCAATCACTAGATGACATGAAAATTATGATGACGTGGAAATAATGGCATGGTGACATGATGATGACATTGCAATAATGATGATGTGACAATTATGATGTGGAATTAATTTGATTAATTCTATATGATAAATGCATGTCATTTTTTGTGATTTTTTATGTTAAAATAGGAAACTATCTAAATTTGTGATTTTTTCTATGAGAATAAATGGTTAAATTAGAATTGGACCAAAAGTTGAGTTTGCTATAAGACAAAAAATGTGTAGAGTAAAATTGGTAGTGAAACTAAGGCTCTGTTCGTTTCACGGAAAATAACTTCTAAGATAATTTTTTCTGAATTTTTTTTTTTTGGTGACCCGGGAACCCCCGTACATGGTTGGCGGAGGGGTAAACCCAGGGTGACGCTAGCGGAGGACCCACCACCCCGACGTCACGCTTAAGATCTCGTGCGGCCAGCGGGATTCGAACTCCTCCCCTCTACGCAAAGGGTCATGGGAGCCTTATCCAATTGAGCCACCGCAGGCGGTGGTATTTTTTTTTTTTCCGGCGTTCATTTCGTGAAAAATTGATTGCTTGGGGAAAACATTCTCCATGAAGGGTAAAAAGTCTTTTAAACTAAGGGAAAATGTTTTCCACATTTGAAAAGTGGAAAATATTTTCCTTACTTGATGTCTCTTATCTCACATCCTTATAAGCCCTCACTTCCTCCACTCTCTCTCTCTCTCTCTCTCTCTCTCTCTCTCTCTCTCTCTCTCTGTTTTTTTTTAATTTGAATTATTTTTTGTTTTCTTTGTTTTCCCTCTTATTCTTTATTTTTATTTTTTAAATTGATTTTTTAATTTTTTTTCTTTTTTTTTCTTCTTCCTTGGCCAGTTGTCACTGATCGGCCATAGGCCAACTCCAACCTCGGTGAAGCTCGGGCTCACCTAGATTGGGCAAGTCGCAAGCTCGCTTGCCAGATCCAGATGAGTTGCAACTAGCGACTCACCTGGATCAGTAGAGCCTCGAGCTCATCGGATCTGGCAATTGCGTCTTGGTTGGCTGATGGGCAGTCAGCCATGTCTAGGCACATGGCGGCGAAGGAAGGAGGAAGAGGATGAATGAGGGAGGAAAAGGAAAAAGAAAAAAATAAAAAGAAAGATAAAAGGAAAGATAAAATAAAAATTAAAAATAATAAAAATTCGATTTCTAAAAATAAAAATATTTAAAAATTCATTTTTTAAAAACACATATAAATTAAAATTATTTTTTTTGGTAATTTTTCCCAAGAAAATCAAATTAGATAACAAACAATGAAAAACATTTTCCATTCAAATTTCAGGTTTCAACCGAACATCATAAAATATAGTCATTTTTTTGGATAATGACTTCCTAGAAAATATTTTCCAGAAATATAATGTTTTCCATGAAACAAACAGACCCTAAAGTTGGAGATCTTTTATGAGATTAGAAAATTTTAAAGTGAAATTGGGATTGAATTTTTTTATTTATTCAAAGGACTCAAGTTAAAATTGAAGTTTTTAGGACATTAGGCCTTATTTTGTTTTGTTTTTTTTTTTTTTTTTGGGGGGGGGGGGTTTGAAAAGATAACTAAGCTTCATTACTTCAAGTAATTTCTCCACTACACAAAACTTGGGCCTTGAAGACAATGAGGTATCATAAAACACTAGGAGGATTAGTGAGCCATTCTATAGGATGATAGTTGCGTTAATGAGTCTTAGCAACCCAATTCGTGACTTGATTTGCTCTCTCACAATAGGCTAGCCTCATCTTTTTGAAATGGGCTATCTCCAACTTGCAAGCCATGATATGACCCTTGTCTTCCCATGAAGCTTGTGCTTGATTTGCCACCACCCCTATCGGGTTCAAGTTGTCTAACTCCAACACAAAGCGCAAAGAAAGATCGACCTCAAATGCTTGCATGCCTTAAGGAGGACTAGGCCTTACTTCTTTTAATGTAGAAGACCTCATTTTGTCATTTTTTTGTGCGGTGTGTTGTCATTTTGCTTGGTGTTGAGTGTTTTTAGGCTTTCCGATCTTTCATTGTCCTCCTTTGGCATTTTTTGCAATGTGCAATACTAGGATATGCTCTCTCACTTCTTGACTTGTTCCCTTGACTTTACATAATGGGCATGTAGTGGGGGCTCCTTCTCTCTCTCTCTCTCTCTCTCTCTCTCTCTCTCTCTCTCTCTCTCTCTCTCCCCTCTTTTCTATATTCTCCTCCTTATTAAACGTGCTCTTTCTTTAACATTGTGGGGAATCTATGTGGACCTGAGTAAGTTGTAAAACTACTTCCTATGGGCTTCTTGTGGACCTCCACTTCCTTGGATGCAAAACACCTAGAGAGTATTCCCTCCCCCTAGGGAAGACAAAGATACAAAGAGGGAATAGGGGGTAGAGGCATGCTAGCACCAACATGTTAAAATAAGGAATGCAAACCTATTAGTCCTCCAACAGTATATCCATTGGACAATTAGGGCAACTCTTAGTCGGAGTCTTCTAGGATACTACTCTGAGGTGAGGAACCTTGGAAACAGTCAAGGATCCATGGAGTATTCTTATTTTTAGGGCTCTAGAGGAATTCCTTATAATGTGGAAAACCTGCTTTTGTCATTTTTTAGTGCAGTGTGTCATCATTTTTCTTGGTGTCGAGTGCTTTTTAGATTTTCCCTTTCTTCATTGTCTTCCTTCTTTAGTGCTTTCTACAATGTACAAGATTAGAATATTCTCTCTCGCTTCCCAACTTGTTCCTTCGACTTTACAAGATGGGCATGCGGTGGTGACCCCTTCTCTCTGTCACCCCCTGATTTGCTACAGTCGTGCGACAACCCGTGTTTGTCAAACTTTCCTTTTGGTCATTTGATTGTGACATCCCAAAAGGCATTGCCGACCAAATCGCCAAATCGATTAAATGCACAAGCAGAAAGCATAAACAAATCTCTAACTAATCACCAAACTTTGCCACATTCGATTCGCCTAAACACGCAGCCACAACCTTCTACAAAAAAAGGGGTTCGGGGTAAACCTAGCACTTCTAGTACTACGAGAGTAGTTCCGAAAATTGATACTAACCCTACTATCATTTAACTAGCTATGGTTTCCAAAATTCAAGGCTCCAGCTCTGTGATTATCTTGGGGTCGAGCTTAGGATCAAACACCTCCCCATCGGGAACATCCACGTCCATGCATCCCAACCAATGCTTCCCCCTGAACCCCGATACTCAATGGATTGTCGAAATTGCGGATGAGACCGTGGCTCTGATTCCCTACCCATAAGTACCACCACGAAATGATGAGCCACTAGGTTAGGTAGTCCCTTATCGACCCAGACAGTTGTGACATAGCGCGTGTAATGCGCATCAATCTTCCCTATTAAATACTCAGTCACTTCCTGAATATACTCTATAGGAAGTCCGAATTGGATTTTGTGGAAAGGCTTAATCATTCTCAAGGTCTAGAAACATTCAACAAACAATTGTGAGATAAACTCAATAAGTGAACTTCCTAAACCTTGTGTAGGTAAGCCATTCACCTTAGAAACACCATAAACGTGGCAGTTATCTATCGATGACAATACATAGCAAAGCCTCTCTCACTTTACCCTAATCATTCACATGAAAGCGAATCTACCACTCAAGGCCATCAATATAAACATAGGCAATTCAAACAATTCCTTTCATGCTCTTAAGTCAAACATACAAAGGCGCAATATAGTATAGTCATGCGTCCATGCCATGCAATAATCTAGACCTGATCACATACAAATCTCACTTTCCACACAAATATGTCCATATTATTATGGCCACTCAGGCCCAAGGCTAACCCAAAGGTTCATAGTCATCCGACGTAACCAGATATCGTCTCGCCCCATCAAGCAAGGCAACATCCCACGTAAACACATCAAGACAACATTCCTGTAAAGAGCTTTGTTCCGAAATCCATCCGCGAATGGTATCATGTTGACTTGAGGGCATTTGAATTTAATCGGGTATTGTCCTGTGTAAAACGCATCGGGACGAGTTCACACCCCGCGTAAAATGCATTAGGGTCTTTGGGTGATCACACGAGCATACTGTCACATAATTCATTTCATATCTTTCTCATCAATCAATGTGGTGCCAACAACCTTTGTTATATGTCATCCTATCATACACATGCCTCATATTATATCACATAAATACACCATTTAAATCACAAGCTCATGGCACATAGGTCATCCATCAAAGTAGGATAAATTATTGCAATTGAACATGAATCATTACAATCACCTATCACGTGCCATCATAGTCTATCCAATAACTCATCATCTATTAATATAACATATCATAATACCGAAACTTTTCTTTTACACGGCTGCTGCCGGCTACCACAAAATAAAAGCAAAACCTATGCTTTTATGTTATTTCTTCTAAATACTCCCTAGGCCCACAAGTTAAAAATATGTAGAAAGAATTTATGTGGGCCCCTCCTTTTTGTACGTCAACAAGAAGTTCCTAGGTGAGTTTAATATGCCATATGAGATATACAAAAAATCGCCTAGCGATTAACATGTGTCGATCCGAATCCACACGAAAGATTATTCAAAATGGCAGATGCTCTCTCTCCCTTCTCTCTCCCCCGTTAAAATCGCTTCGTTACGAAGACAAAAAAAATCCTGCTCGATTCTCTCCATTCACGCTAGGGTTTTCCTTTCACTCTTTGCCACCTCCGCTCTGCTCTCACTCTCTTTCCTCTGCAAAGACACCTCTCTACTTGTGAACCACCATGACGCCGACGCCACCTTTGCCGATTGCCACCACCGTCGCCTGTCAAACCCCCATTGGCAGCTTCGATTCGTCCTCTACCGCTCTCTTTATCTTGAGAAACAACTCTGCTCTACTCTCTATTGTTCAGCAAACCATGCCTATGCTGTCGCCTCCTAAAGCCCCATTGGCGGCTCTAATTTATCCTCTTCATCCAAAGAGCTTGGGTTATAGAGTTTAACATGATGTTAGTGACTGTGATAGGTTCCCGCCCTCACCTCCTAAAGCCCCGCCTACTTCGTTGCCTCTTAAAGCTCCACTGGCAGCTCCGATTCGTCCTCCTGTTGTGGTGGAACTCTATGGTCATCTTGAAGTTTTGCTTTTTCCTAGGATACTAGCAAGAAATCTCCAATGGAGTTGATCAATGAAGTCCCTTCCATTAAAGTCAAAGGCAGGATAGTTGTTTGTGAAGGAGGTTAGCCATGGACGGTGCCTTTCCTATTTATTCTAGTCATATTCTATGAAGTCAATTCATCTAAATCCATGATTTTTTTGTCCTCCCTTACAGACAGCAATCCTGCATTAGGGCACCTAATTGAGTTTATTTGCCTTGACCTGGATGAGCCCGTTGTCTGCTTTGCAAGTATTGTAGCCTGCGCTAAATTCAGGAGCATCATCATTAATAACCCTTTCTTTTCTTGTTTTTTGATAACCAAAACAACATCCCTGCATGGATGTCGGGTATTTGTCTTTGGATGGTGCGACATATGCCCTTTTAGGGGCGAACTAGTGCATTTGTATTGACAATAAGGTTTAACCTCACAGGGATCAACCTTGAAATTGCATTTGTGAAAGGAATTGTCTTGCTATCTTCTTATTAAATCAGCAATCTTCAGATACAAAAGGACCACCTCCATCATGAACCTTTTACATTTCAAATGTAACCAGAAATCCAGGGGGACAAAAAAGATGACGATAGATGCAATAACAATGGCCTCAGGTAAACGAATGCCAACACTAGCTTGCTACTAATTACTTAAATCTATATCAAAATTCCCCAACTTACAAGGGGGAAAAGGAATAGTAATATCGCAACCCCTAAGACTACATTTGGTTGTTTAGATATCTAACCAATATAAGACTAGATATAATAAAATATGAAATCCAAGGACTTTATTATATCATATCCACCGTTTGGTTATTGTAATAATAGAGTCAAATATATTCATATTATGGCAAATTAGTATAAATAAACCAAAAATTTTATAAATGGAGATGATAAAAACATCTCGTGACACTCTTGCCTACTTTATTTTTATTTGCTATTTTATTTTATTTTCCTCTCTTTTTTTAATTAATTTCTTTTTTTTTTAATTCTTTCTTCCCCTTCCGTCATTCTCTAGTAAAATTCTATAATGAAAAAATTTTCTACTAGCTAATTATTTTAAATGATACAAGAGATCATATTTTAAAAAATTTATTCAAATTACTTCTTTTTCACAAAATAAATGAAATCCTAATTGGATGTAAATTTCTTCCTATAAATCACCAAGTGTTTAATCCCAAAGAAAAAGCTTTAGGTACTATATTAAAAAGCTTTACGTGGATCCAAAATAAATTGTCATTTTATAAATTAAAAACTATTACCCAATCATTTGTCTATCAAAAAATTCCTTTGTGGCTCTTTCAACCGAGGAAACCCACATATTTTTCTTTTCTTTTACACGGTTGCGCCGGCTATCACAAAATAAAAGCAAATCTATGCTTGTATATTATTTCTTCTAAATATTCCCTAGGCCCACAAGTTAAAAATATGTGGAGAGAATTTATGTGGGCCCCTCCTTTTTGTACGTCAACAAGAAGTTCCTGGGTGAGTTTAATATGCCACGTGAGATATACAAAAAAATACCCAGCAATCAACATGTGTCAATTTGGGCCCACACGAAAGATTATTCAAAATGGCAAACCCTCTCTCTCCTCTCTCTCTCCCCGGTTAAAATTGCTTCGTTACAAAAACAGAAAAAAAAAAAATCGTGCCCGGTACTTCTCCATTCACGCTCAGGTTTTCCTCTCACTCTTCACGACCTCCGCTCTGCTCTCGTTCTCTCTCCTCTGCGAAGGCACCTCTCTACTCATGAATCACCACGGCGCCACTGCCACCTCTGCCGATCACCTCCACTGTCGCCTATGAAAGCCCCATTTGCGGCTTCGATTGGTCCTCTACCGCTCTCTTTGTCTTGAGAAACAACTCTACTCTACTCTACACTCTATTGTTTGGCAAAGCACACCTATGCTGTCGCCTCCTGAAACTTCATTGGTGGCTTTGATTCGTCCTCTTTGTCCAAAGAGCTCGGGTTAGGGTTTTCTAAAGATTTACTTTGGATTTTGCTTAGTAGAGGTCAATGTGATGTTAGTGACTGTGATAGGTTCCCGCCCTCACTTCCTAAAGCCCCGCCTACACCGTTGCCTCTTAAAGCCCCATTGGCGGCTCCGATTCGTCCTCTTGTTGTGGTGGAACTTTGTGGTCATCTTGAAATTTTGCCTTTTCCTAGGATACTAGCAAGAAGTCTCCAATGGAGTTGATCAATGAGGTCCCTCTCATTAAAGTTGAAGGCAAGATAGTTGCTTGTGAAGCAGGTTAGCCATGGACAGTGCCTTTCCCATTTATTTTTAGTCATATGCTGTGAAGTCAATTCATCTAAATCCATGATTTTTTTTGTCCTCCCTTACAGACAACAATCCTGCGCTGGGGCACCTAATTGAGTTTATTTGCCTTGACCTAGATGAGCCCGCTGTTTGCCTAAAACTATTGTAGCCTGCATTACATTCAAGAGCATCATCATTAGCAACCCTTTCTTTTCTTGTTTTTTGATAGCCAAAACAACTATTGGGATTTCATGAATCATGTATTGGTAAAATTTTAAAAATACAGCGGAAACAAAAATGATATATTTTATACATGATTCTCCGAAAGCGTTATTCATGTGTTTTAATCAAAAATCTAAATATGAAAAGGGAGTTAAACGAATTACCTCTCGAAACGCGTTTTAAATGAATTGGTTTTGATGTTCTTCAGTTCGAGTCCCACAAACGTCAGATCTCTAGTTCAGACACACCAATAATGGACGTCGAATGAAAGAGAAAACTTTCAGATAATCACCACTATAATCGTGTTATCAATCTCGTGGAGACAATCCATCATATCCTTGAAGTTTTAGTCACGGCCCGAACAAGAGAGAATCCCTCTTCTTTCTCACGTTTCGAAAAACACAAGAACACACAAAAAACCACAAGAACACGCTCACGATTTTTCTCTCTATATTTTTTAGCAACTCTTTTGCGGACTTTTGGATAGTATTTTACGAATTAGCAACAATCAGTAACCGCTGCTGATCCCCATTTCTCGAACACGATCGTGCATGAAAGGTCAACCGTTCATGCATGAAGATCAATAAATAAAAAATATTGATTAATTAATTAATTAATTAAATTGATTAATTAATTAATTAATTAAATGAATAATTAATTAATCAATCCCCTTAAAGAAAAATAAAAAAATAAAAAGGACATAATCTTTATATGTACATTTAGGGTACATTAACATGTATTCACTTTGGGCATGTATGTGCATCATATGCAAATAGGCTCGTGACTATAATAAATTAAATTAAATCTCATTTAATTTAATTTCAAGTTGACACAATTTGATTATAGTAATTACAAACACATTTGCAACATTATTTCTCTATTGTTCCACATTATCCTAATTGTTTATGGCGTGTGACATCCCTAGGTTCATCACTAAGCTGGTAGTAAGACTTGTACTAACACATTAGTACTCCCAAAATAATTAATTGTCCCAATTAATCTTTAGGTCATACAAGCTATGATTGACATATAGCAATATGTCATGGCTACCTAGATAGTGTGAATGTTTTAAAACATAATGAACTTGTCAGCTTTATCTATAGTGTAATTCAATCTATCTGTCTTACTATGTCCCGATCAAACAAAGACCATGAAATATTTGTCAAGTCACCAATTTGATTATATGCATAAATCTAATTGACATGCATTTTATTCGAGACATAATCAATTTATTCTCGGTTACAACTCCGGTTGAGAATTTCAATGCATTGTCATAATCAAATTGCATAGGACATCATTATTACACTTTGCATGTAATAAGGAGACAGATTCCATATTGCATACACGTGCGACTTCGTATATGAACAAACTATGACCATCAAGTATAAAGACGGATTAACGACCCGGCATTATGTGCACCCGTGAACCATAGTTGTTCGACACACAAGTTAACATTATGCCTTAAGTCTGATGATTATTTATATAAGACCAAAGCATGAATAATTAGACATTGACCACGTTAAAAGCTTCCATGTCTCTAATCGTTCCATATGCGTCACATTTAGTGAACTTGTCTAATACAAACATCTGTGTTCTAACTTAGGCAGCGTAATACCCAATGACATGTGACTCATCATTCATTTAAGTATCAAATACTCAATGATGAAGTTAAGAACACACCGGTCTTAACAAGATTATAAATATCCATTCAATAATCCATTGACTAGGAACAGTTTAAAGATTCAGCCTAACTATAAACCCGTCACATATATTTTTGATGTCTCAAGAATAGGTCTAGTTGCAACTGATTTTCTGGAATCATTCATAAATATAAAATAATTAGACAAATGAATAAAGATGTCATTGCCATTAATTAAATAATAATAATGATAGTACAACTAAAATTCCTAATATGTAACTATTACATAGTAGCTTTAAGGCATACATCTAACAATCTCCCACTTGCATTAAAGCTAACTTGTCTAGTACCTCAAACCCATTTTGTCAACATGTCTTTCAAAAGAAGACTGAGGTAAGGCCTTAGTGAAGGGATCTGCCACGTTTTCTGCTGATGCAATTTTATGCAAGGCGATATCACCTCTCCCAACAATTTCTTTGATGAGATGGAAGCGTCTCTCAATGTGCTTGGACTTCTGGTGAGACCTTGGTTCCTTAGCTTGAGCTATCGCCCCATTGTTGTCACAAAACAATGTAATCGATTGCTTAATTGAAGGAACGACTCCAAGCTCAGAAATAAACTTCTTCATCCTAATGGCTTCCTTTATTGCTTTAGAAACGGCTACATACTCTGCCTCAGTGGTGGAATCAATAGTTATGCTATGTTTGGAACTTTTTCAACTAATTGTGCCACCATTGAATGTAAAGACAAATCCAGAAGTAAACTTATAATCATTAGGATCCGATTGATAATCAGAATCCGTATAAGCTATAACTTTAAATTTTCCTTATCCATATATCAAGAATAGATCCTTAGTCCTTTGCTAGTACTTAAGAATATTCTTGACTGCTATCTAGTGCTCTTTTCTTGGATCAGATTGATATCTGCTAGTAATACTTACAGCATATACAATATTATGTCTAGTACATAGCATAACATACATTATGCTTCAAATAGCATATGCATATGGTATCTTTGCCATCCGCTTTCTTTCTTCAGAAGTGTTGGGACACATCTCTTTAAAAAGATGGATCTCTTACCTAAAAGGCAATAATCCTCTTTTGAAATATTGCATGTTAAAACGTGTTAACACTTTATCTATGTATGTAAACTGTGAGAGGCCAATCAATCATCTTGATCTATTCAATCATCTTGATCTATCTCTATAGATCTTGATACCTAAAATGTAGGTTGCCTCTCCTTAATCTTTCATGGAGAATTTCTGTGACAAGAATAGTTTTATCGATGATATCATTAGTACATCATTTCCAATCAAAAGTATATCATCGACATACAAAACTAGAAATGCAATTGCACTCCTACTAATCTTTTTATATACACAAGATTCATCAAGTTTTTTATGAAGCCAAATGATTTGACTACCTCATCAAAATAGATATTCCAACTTCTGGAGGCTTATTTGAATCCATAAATGGATCTTTTAAGCTTACACACCTTCCGTTTTTCACTATTGGATTCAAAACCCCATGGCTATTCCATATAGATGTCCTCCTCGAGAAAACCATTTTAAAAAGCCGTTTTGACATCCATCTAGAATATCTCATAATCTAATTGTGCAGCTATAGCCAACATAATCCGAATGGATTTTAGCATGGCAATAGGTGATAAAGTGTTGTCATAATCAATTCATTCTTTCTAACAATATCCTTTCGCCACCAGCCGTGCTTTGTAAGTTCCAGTTTGACCTTCAGCATTCATCTTCCTCTTGAAGATCTATTTACAGCCAATTGGTATAATACCATTAGGTAGTCAATTAAGGTCCAAATTTCATTGGAATACATTGAATCTATTTCGGATTTCATGGCTTCTAGCTATTTATCAGAATCGATGTCCATAGGTTTTAGGATTACTAAATTGATCACTATCATTCACATTGAATAATGGTTAAATATGATTAATCGAGTGTCTATAACGAGCAAGTGGGCAAGACATTCTCGCACTTCTCCTAAGAGGTTGTGTATCAGAAGCTCCCACTGAATTAGAGATTGGTATCTGAACTCGGTTATTTGGTGCTTCATTATTTTCTTCTTGTAAGACTATTTTCCACCTAGCATCACCTTCTTGGACGAACTGATTCTCCAGAAAAGAAGCATGCTTACTTACCAAAATTCTTTGGTTTGAATGAAAATAGAAATAATATTCAAAAGTTTCCTTTGGATATCCAATGAAGTAATCTTGTTCAGATATTACCTCCAATTTTTTCATTTTCATCTTTTTCACGAAAGCTAAACAACCCTAAATATGATTAAGATTAGGTTTCTTACTATGCCATATCACATAGGGTGTAGTTGGAACAAATTTGGACGGCACTCTATTTAGTATATATACTGTTGTCTCAAGGGCATATCCCGAAAGGGATATTGGCAAATCGGTGTAACTCATCATAAATTGCACCATATCTAATAAAGTACGATTTTTTTGTTCAAATACACCATTATGTTCTAGAGTTCCAAGAGGTGTCCATTGTGATAAAATGACATACTCTTTAAGATAGTCCATGAATTCAATACTAAGGTATTCACCTCCTCGATCCGATCAAAAGGACCTTCATACATTTTCCTGTTTGTCTCTCAACTTCGGCCTTGAATTCTTTGAACTTTTCAAAGGATTCAGATTTATACTTCATGAAGTATAAATAACCATACCTTGACTGATCATCGGTGAAGGTAATGAAGTAATTATTACCACCTCTAGTAGTTTCATTAATTAGTCCACATTCATATGTATGTATTAATCCTAATATGTCAGTAGCTCGCGCACTATGTCCCACAAAAGGCGCTTTGGTCATTTTTCCTAAAAGACATGCCTCACAAGTCGAGTATGACTCAAAATTTGATGGGTCAATATACTCATCATTACTCAAATTGTTAATATTGTCTTATCCAATATGACCTAATTAGAGATGCCAAACATACTTTTTATTTGGACCATCTCTAGGGTGTTTATTAGTTATGGCATTTATATCAATTCTATTTTGCTTATTGACATCGGTAATCTCATTACCGGACATTGTAATGGTATAAAAATTATTGGTTAATAAGCTAGAGCTAACACATCTTCTATTATGATAAATAAAACATACATCATCGGCAAAATAAAATTCATAATTCTTTTTACCAAAACGAGATATAGAGATGATGTTCATAATAGCATTTTTATAATGTAAACAGTTCTTTAAAACCAATACATGTCTAGAAGGCAAATATAAACGAAAAGTCCCTATAGCTAATGCAGCAACTCTTGTTCCATTGGCAAATGTCAGGACAATCTCATTTCGCCCTAGCATCCTGCTTGTTTCTAGATTCTACAAAGACATATAAATATATGAAGTACAGCAGAATCTAGAACCCATGAGCTGGATTCAGCACTAACCATAATATTAGTTTCAATAAGCATAGACACCATACCTTCATAAAGTTGGTCCTTGGGCTTGACCTTCAAGCTTATGAGGTACTTCTTATAGTTCCTCCTCCAGTGCCCCTTGACACCATAGTAATGACATTTCCTTTATCAATCTTGGGTTTTGGTTGCACAAAAGATTTGACAAGCCTATTCCATTTCTTTTTCTTTAAAATAGTCTTACCCCTTGAAGAAGAAGCCTTAGCCATAGCCACTACATTTGGTCTCATGTTGTGCATTTCCTTTTCATAAACTACCAGCATGCTATGTAACTCAGAGAGTTTTCTCCATCTTATGCATGTGAAAGTTTTGGATAAAACCAGAGAAGGAATCGGGTAAAGATTGGAGGATCAAATTCACAACTAACTCATTGTCCATAACGAGATTCAGCTTAACCAATTCGTCAATGTGCCATATCATTTTTAAAGCATAATCATTAACTGATGATCCTCCAGCCATCCTCATACGGTACAATGCCTTAAATATCTCATATCTAGAGGTTCGACCATTCTCATCAAAATATTCCTTTAAGTGCAAAATGATCAACCCAGCGTTTTTCATAGATTCATACTTTTTCTGTAATTCATTATTCATTGAAGCAAGCAGACATGACCTAACTTGTAAGTCATCATCATGCCACTTATCATAAGTGACACGCTCCTCTTGGATCTCACCCTCAAGAAATGAGGTTGGCATTCTTTCATCAAGCACATACCCAATTTTTTCTAAATTAAGAACAATTCTCAAATTCCTCACCAAGTCAGTGAAATTGGGTCAAGTCAAACAATTCTTAATAAGTATAGAAGTGAGTGGGTTTGTGGTCACTATTTTCAGAGTAATAATAATATATCTGTTGTAGAAAATAAATTGTTAGCCGTTGTATCTTTCAAAATAACTATTTCATTTTGGCCTTTAAATGAAATAGATCCTCCCATTAAATTTATATTCGAATCCCATACTCCTTAAGATGGGAAGCGGTAATTTTTGTTGGGTAAAGATTACCAGTGGGGATTGGAGTCCCACTAGCCTAAAGCCCACCTCACCTAACAGTTATTGGTGTCCTATGAACTTAGTAAGTGAGTGAACGAACTTGTTCAACACATCATATGCAAATCTCAATCATAACTTTGGCCTATATACCATGAAAGCCTCACCTAATAGTTATTGGCATCATGATCATAGTTAAGTCTTGCCCATCATCTCATGCAAGTATTGAAAACACAAACGATTTTCTCAGCTAACAGTTATTAGAAATCATTTGACTCCAACTCCACAGCATCACATGTATAATGGAGTGGTCCAATATTATGAATGGTAATTAACCCCTATGTATATATAGCCGGTCAATTAACCACAATAATATTAGATCAAACCATGACGATGGAAGGCCATGAGTCCGAAGCCCGTTTCAACTTAATATTATCAATAAGGAGATTTAGGTCGTTATTAACAGTCTTGCTTTGCACATTAACCGGTTTAACATGTATGATAACATAAACATAATAAATGAATAGATACTGCATAAACATATATCCTATATGGTAATCATGGAATTATGGTTTGTTGACACCTAAATTTTGATTAGGTTTTTAATTATGCCTTAGTTTCTTTATTTATGTATTTTTCCTCTTTTTCATATAAATAGATAGTAACAAGAGAAAATAACAAAAAAAATTAAAAACAAGAAAAAAAAAAAAAGTAGCCCATCGGGCCTGGGCCTTCACACCCGGCCCCCTCTTCTTCTTTTCTCACGCAACCCCCCACAACCCAGCCCACGCGCCTTAGCCCGACCCCCCTTTTTGCCCCTTGTCTCTCTTCCTCATCTGTCTTCTTCCCCAACTGGATAAGCAACACGCGCCGGAGACAAGGACGTGCGCGACGCCGGAATGGAGAGGGAGACGGCAGCGTATAATGGAGTGGACGCGTCTTCAATGCAAGGCGGCCTAGCTAGAGCCACCTCGGCGGATGGGACATCGGTTCGGCCGGCGGAGGCCATTCGGCTTGCAAAGATCGGCAGTCGAAACTCCGTTGACCAATCGCCCCTTGCCTATAAATAGGCCTCTCTCGATAATGGCAAGGGATAGAGAAGGAGCAAAGGATCAAGTGCTGCAAATCTTCGAAACCTCCCACTAAGAGACTTCATAAGGGGGGCTAAGGATGAACACGTCGAGATCTAAGAGCTCGTAGCCGAAGAGGGAGAGGGTCGAGTTTGAGTGAGAAGGCCAGAGAAGGAGGTCATTCTGATGCTAGATCTGGGAAAGCAAAGGCCCTAAAGGCCAAATCCGAGGAGGAAGAAGGTGCCGTCGATGCTGCTCGACGTCCTGCACCGAGCCGTGCCCTCCGGTCACCCCCCGATGCTATCGCTACATGGAATCTCCACCATGTCGCTGCCCCGTCCCGACCGCCGCTCCCTACCGTCACCATTCTCCACGCCGCCATGCCGAGACCTCTCCATAGACCGGTATTAGCCTTTCTTGGCCGTCACCGTTGCCCGAAACCCTGGCCGTCGCCTTTGCCGATCATTGTCGTCATTGTCACTCCGCCTTCCCCTCGAGAACCCAGCAACCGCCCGTCATCGTTGCCGCTTCTTGAGAATCTAGTAGCCGTCCGTCATCGTCGCCAAAACCCTAGCCGCTGTCCGCCGCGTCGTTGCTGTCCCAGCCCCTCCATTGGCGCCGCGTTTAGGTGAAGAAGAGAGGGGGAGTCACGTTGGGTCACGACTTGGGTTGGAACCGGGTAGGGTTTAGCTTCAAAGCAAGCTGGATTCTTGTCATTATTTGGGCTGGGTCATGGTAAATCGATATGGTTGTGTGTGTGCGGGCTAGCCTTGCGCGGGCTGTTTGTGTGTGGGCCCATATCTTAGGCTTGTTTGGGTCGGCAATTGGCCATGCGGGCCACGAACCGGTCAAATCCAACCCGGTTCGGTTTTTATATTATAAAATAATATTCTAATAAAAAATCATTTATTTTCCAAAAAATAAAAAATATCCCATATTTTCCTAAAAAAGCCAAAAATGTCAGAAAAAGCCAAAAATGATTTATATTTTCAAAAAGAAAAGACCAAAAATCAAAAAATGCTTTTTATGTCCAAAAAATGAGAAAAGGACCCAAGAAATGTTTTTCTTCCACAAATGCATGGAAAACCCCTCAAATATCCAAAAAGCCTTAGGGTTTAAACAAGATTAGGTACCGAAAAGGGCATTAGTGATTAACTAGTGTAATCAAGTCCCCGATCCTAATTTCTTTGGTTGCGCAGGAGCAAGTATTTCTCTCAATACTTTGCTTCGTTTCCAATCGACCCACCCCAAATTGATTAGTGGCGACTCTATTTTAAAATTAATTTATAGGTTAAAAACTTGGATTATTAAGTTGTGAATTGGTGGACTTGGGAGAGTCCAAGCTAAAAGACCTAGCCGAACCATTAGCCTCCGCAAGACACCCGCCCTTGATTGGATGCCGAAAAAAGAGGTCGCGACATGGTTCAATGGGTCTCGATCCAAAGAGACCCATTTAGCCATTTTAATATTTTAATAATAAAGACATGCTCTTCAATTCTTCTTAAATCTTTGAACTCTTCAAAGACCGGGCCCATAGAGCTCATCGGCTTAATGGCTCCTCTTCTCTTGTAACATTTACATCAACAATTGATATACTAAACTATGCTAAAATTACATTTCATAAAAAAAATTAAAATAAAATAAAAGGAATGACGCAACCTCCATTTAATAATTATATCCCCAAAAAGAATACTTGTAATCATCATACATTCATCCATATAATAATCATAATGATTAGGGATTTTTCCATGATCACCACCCTTCTTTACGAGCCATAAATTCAAAATTTAAAGCTCCGGAAGGCATAGATAAAATTCTGCATTTAATCAAAGTTAAAGTCAAACAACGCAAATTACGTCAAGAAATCAAACCGATGAAACAAAGTTCACGAACGTGATTCCAAACGGAAGTTGCATTGTCAACTTTAAATTTACAATTGCGAATCATTCGCATAATATAAACAAGTTACGGATATTTGATTCAAAATTGATTTAGTTCTAATTTTTGCTTAGTTGATTAAATTTATCACATAAACTAATCAACTTTTATAGGCCACATAGAACAAGAGATTCTCTTAATAAATTGGCTATTAGAATGCAAAAATATATTTGAACTGTAAATCAATTAAACGCATGAAAAACACCTAAAGTTGGCTTTATACCAGTTGGGATTTCATGAATTATGCATAGGTAAAATTTTAAAAATACAACAGAAGCAGAGATGATATATTTTATACATGATTCTCCAAAGGCATTATTCGTGCGTTTTAATAAAAAATCTAAATATAAAAATGGAGTTAAACAAATTATCTCTTGAAGCTCACTTTAAATGAATTGGTTCGAATATTCTTCAGTTCGAGTCCCACAAATATCAGACCTCTAGTTCAAACACATCAACAATGAACATCGAATCGAAGAGAGAATTTTCGGATAATCACCACTATGATCGTGCTAGCAATCTCATGGAGACAATTTGTTATATCCTTGAAGTTTTAGTCACGGCTTGAATGAGAGAGAATCCCTCTTCTTTCTCGCGTTTTGAAAAACACAAGAACACACAAAAAACCACAAGAACATGCACACAGTTTTTCTCTCTATGTTTTTTAGCAACTTGACCGTTCATGCATGAAGCTTCCCAATAATTTTTTTGATTAATTAATTAATTAATTAATTAAATGAATAATTAATTAATTAATTAATTAAATGAATAATTAATTAATTAATCAATCCCCTTAAAGAAAAATAAAAAATAAAAAGGACATAATCTTTATATATACATTTGGGGTACATTAATATGTATTCACTTTGGGCATGTATGTGCATCATATGCAAATAGGCTCGTGACTATAATACAAATTAATCTAAATCTCATTTAATTTAATTTCAAGTCAACACAATTCGATTGCAGTAATTGCAAACACATTTGCAATATTATTTCTCTCTTGTTCTGCGTTATCCTAATTGTTCATGGTGTGTGACATCCCTAGATTTATCACTAAGCTAGTAGTAACACTTGTACTAATACATTAGTACTCCCAAAATAATTAATTGTCCCGATTAATCTTTAGATCATACAAGCCATGATTGACATCTAGCAATATGTCATGGCTACTCAGATAATGTGAATGTTTTAAGAACATAATGAACCCATCAGCTTTGGCTACAGTGTAATTCAATCTCTCTATCTTACTATGTCTTGATCAAACAAAGACCATGGAATATTTGTTAAATCACCAATTCGAACATATGCACAAATCTAATTGACATGCATTTTATTCAAGACATAAATAATTTATTCTCAGTTATAACCATGGCTAAAGATTTCAATGCATTGTCATAATCATATTGCATAGGACATCATTATTATACATTGCATGTATCAAGGAGACATATTCCATATTACGTAGACGTGCAACTTAGTATATGAACAAACTATGACCATCAAGTATAAAGACGGATCAACGACTTGGCATTATGTGCACTCATAAACCATAGTTGTTCGACACACAAGTTAACAATGCGCCTTAGGTCTAACGATTATTTACATAAGACCAAAGCATGAACAATTAGATATTGACCACGCTAAAGCTTCCATGTCACTAATTGTTTCATATGCATCACGTTCAGTGAACTTGTCTAATACAAACACTTGTATTCTAACTTATGCATCATAATACCCAATGACATGTGACTCATCATTCCCTTAAGTACCCAATACTTAATGGTGAAGTTAAGAACACACCAGTCTCAAAAGGATTATAAATATCCACTCAATAATCCATTGACCAGGAACAGTTTAAAGATTCAGCCTAACTATGAACTTTTTTTTTTTTGGGTGATCCAGGGAACCCCCATGCGTCGCTTTGCGGCAGAGTAAACCCTGGGGAGACACGTGGGAAACCACCACCCACATGCCCCGGGTAAGGTGCGGCTAGCTCTTAAGCAACGATGACGCCGTGGATCGAACTTGGGACCTCTCGTGAAAAGTTCCCTTGCCCAACCACCTACGCCACCACCACGGGTGGTCCTAACTATGAACTTGTCATATATATTCTTGACGTTTCAAGAATGGGTCTAGTTGCAATTGATCTTATGGAATCATTCATAAATATAAAATAATTAGACAAATGAATGAATACGTCATTGTCATTAATTAAATAATAATAATGATAATACAATTGAAATCCTTAATATGTAACTATTACATAGTAGCTTTAGGGCATACATCCAATAACAACATCCCTGCATGGATGTCTAGTGTTTGTCTTTGGATGGTGTGGCATATGCCCTTTTAGGGGAAAACTAGTGCATTTGCATTGACAATAAGGGTTAACTTCACAAGGATCTACCTTGAAATTTTATTTGTGAATGGATTTGTCTTGCTATTTTCTTATTAAATCAGCAATCTTTAGATACAAAAGGACCGCCTCCATCATGAATCTTTTACATTTCAAATGTAACCAGAAATCTAGGGGGACAAAAAAGATGAAGATAAATGCAATAACAATGGCCCAAAATAAACGAATTCCAACATAGCTCACTACTAGTTACTAAAATCCATATCAAAATCCCGTTAGTTACAAGGGGAAAAAGGAACAGTAATATCGCAGCCCCTAAGATTATATTTGGTTGTCCGAATTTCTAGCCCAGATAAAACCAGATATGATAAAATATAAAATCTAATGACTTTATGATATCATATCCACCATTTGGTGATTATAGTAATAAAGTTGGATAAATTCACATTATATTGATTGAAATAAATGGTAAATTAGCATAAATAAACCAAAAATTTTACAAACAGAGGTGGTAAAAATCTCTCGTGACGCTCTTCCCTATTTTATTTTTATTTGCTTATTTTATTTTATTTTCCTCTCTTTTTAATTAATCTTTTTTATTTCTTTATTTCCCTTTCATCATTCTCTAGTAAAATTCTATTAAATAGTAAATTGTACTAATATACCTAAAATATGTAGTGAATATAAACATATATTTATATTTATATATTGAATTTGTATTATAAAATATAATTAAATTTTAATATATAAATATAAATAAGATAAAATTAATATAACTAAATTGTTATTTTGAATTTCTTATATTAGAATTCAAATATTATTTATATTGAAATATAATTTTAATTTTGTTAATTTAAGAAGTTTGTTGTTCAAGAAAAATAACTTTCTTATTATCAAACCTTAGAAATTTTATCAACTTTTATCTCACTTCACTCATGGGATAATTTTATCCGGTATCTCTCATATATCTGATTTTATCCTATTTTGAATAGCCACCAAACGTAGGATTAGATAAATTTTATCCCGATTGCTAAATGCAACCCAAAAGAATTGCAAAAAGTAGGGCTCCTCATAAGGACGGCGCCAACCTGGAACAAATTCTCAAACCATCTAGATTTTCTCGACGCACCTTGAGCAATATTCATATCCAGATATAGCTTTAGAAGTTTAAACGGTTCCTTCTCCCCTGGTAGAAGGAATTCAAGGACTTTATCAATCCGGTCTGCTACAGCTAAATCGAGATCGCGGGGACGGGTGGTGGCAAGAACAAGAACAATGTCCTTGGACTGATCGCCTGTCCGAAGTAGCATTGCATTGAGTGCACTTCTTTGTGCTTCATGCATGTAAGTTTTATTCCTCCTGCAATTATAATTTTAAGATCATCACTTAAGTTTGCATCATCCACAGTGACGCGACAGATAAATGTCGATTCTTGGCATAAGCGAATACTTCAAGATGCAAAAGTAACGGGGACTGGCAGTGCCCAAGTTTGCAGAACATGTCAGTCAGTGTCCTGAGTTCTTTGGATGTAGAGGATGAATTGGAGCCGCCAATGGGCCTTTCGGAGGCGACGACGGCCCGACTGGCATGGTTTGCCGGATAAGAGAGAGTAGAGCGGAGTCATTTCCCAGGACAGATAGAGAGAGAACGGCAGAGGACGAATCGAAGTTGCCAATGGGGCTTCGATAGGCAACGGCGGGGCTTGGGGAGGGACGGCGGAGGTGACGGCGGTGGTTCACAAGTAGTGGGGGTGCCTTCGCGGAAGAAAGAGAGAGAGCAGAGCAGAGATCGCGAAGAGTGAGGTGAAAATCCGAGCATGAATGGAGAGGTACCAAGCGCAATTTTTTTTCAGTCTCCATATTGGAGCGAATTTAACACAGAGATATATTATCTGTTGTCAATTTTTAATAATCTTCTGTGTGCGCTTAGATAAACACGTGTATGTCGTTCGGTGGTTTCTTATATGTCCCTTATATTAAACTCGCCTAACATTAAAAATCCAAGAAGTCAACCCGCCCACAAATAAGCTTCTTTAACAAAAAAGAAAAGAGAATAAATTTCCAGCGCCCAAGATTCCATATTTGTGCATGATTACTAAACCACACCAGATTTTTCTAATAAAATCGAATCCTCCGAAAGGTCGGATTTCACGACTTAAAATCGATACATAATTTAAGATAAATGCTTGTAGCTTCTTTCTTGTACGTCTGATTTTCTTCTGATTTTCTTCTGATTTTCTTCTGATTTTCTTAATGGACCAAAGGCCGATTCAACTTTGACTTTCAAGAGCAATTGGCCCGCAATTGGAGACTGCTCCGGCCAGATAATGCCTAACCAATTCCAAAGTGACAATGAGTGCTAAATCACGGTCAATCCTCTCGATTAATAACCATGCACGTTCATCCTTCATTCGCAACTCGCATTTACTCGGAAAACCCTCTATTTAAACTCAACCGATTTCCTCATGAACACAACTCAAAGCATAGTGCGCGAACCAAGCATGGTCCTCATGGAAAGGGAAGTGAAGTTCTCGAGTTGTAGGGGCGTATCATTCGAGATTAAGCCCCGTGCAGATCCATTTGCCATTACTACACCTGAAAGAGCTCCCGAGATGACCAACTACGGAAGCAAGAGAATTTGGCTTCCGTGGTCTCACGGAGGCTCGTCTATGGTCGCTCCATCGTCACTGATTCAGCCATCCACGAGCAAAGATAGTAGCCACTATTGCGACCTTGATCTTGATGATGATTATGACGAACAAAGCGATATTGTTTTGGAAACGCTCGAGAGAGGCAGTTACGTGGAGCCTGAAAAACCCCCAGAGCGAAAGCAAGCCGGAGCGGACGCAGAGGCGTCGAGGCTGTCGGTCATACTCCTCGACCAAGGGCTGTTCACAGTGTACAAGCGGCTATTCATCATTTGCTTGACCCTAAATGTCGTTGCACTCATCCTCGCGGTGACTGGTCACTTCCCTTATGCGAGGAACCGGGCCGCCCTCTTCTCCATCACCAACATTTTTGCCCTTACTCTGTGCCGGAGCGAGGCCTTCTTGCGTGTCGCCTTCTGGCTCGCTGTGAAGCTACTCGGCCACTCGTGGGTCCCGCTCTTCGTCAAGACAGCCACGACCTCCCTCCTGCAGAGCCTTGGTGGGATCCACAGCGGGTGTGGCGTCTCGTCGCTTGCGTGGCTGGTCTACGCCCTAGTCCTAACCCTAAAGGACCGGGACAACACGTCGCCTGAGATCATCGGGATCGCGTTGGCGATCCTTGCGCTCATCGCCCTCTCTTCACTGGCGGCGTTCCCGCTTGTGCGTCACCTGCACCACAACGTGTTCGAGCGGACGCACCGCTTCGCGGGGTGGTCTGCCCTCGGCCTTCTCTGGGGTTTCGTCATCCTCACCGTCGCGTACGACCCAAGGACGAAGAGTTACAAGAGCGACGGGCTGGGGTCGAGGTTGGTGAGGGGACAAGAGTTTTGGTTCACAGTGGGGATTACGGTTTTGATAATAATACCGTGGGTGACGGTGAGGAGAGTGCCCGTCAAGGTGTCTTCTCCTTCAGGGCATGCCTCCATAATCAAGTTCCAAGGAGGAGTCAAAGCAGGTATATATTTATTGGAATTTCATTCGACTGAAGACATTCGGAATGTTTTTTCCCTCTTTCGAGTAGACCCTGGGCTGTATGGTGTTTTGATTTTAAACTTCAAGAATCGTAAATCTTAGTTTGGTAAGTCAACCGTACGTATTTGTCAACTATGAGTCCTCTATTTAATTAAAAAAAAATAGGGATTACCAGGGTAAGTTAATATAAACGAAATGCTAGAGTTTCTTAATATGGTACTTCTTTCTTCCTTCTCTTATTATCATTTAGATTTTCAAAGAATCCATCTTCTCTCCATATTTTTCTAACAAGATGAGGATATTCATCGTTAGCCTAAATAATGAATGTTATATATATAAATTACTTATGAGGATCGCAACATATGAATTGAAAAACTTGCTACATCATAAAATGCTCTGACCAAGTTTTACAATATTTCATGTTTCCTATCAAATTAAGAATTTGGTATCCTCATGTCAAGTTCAAGCCGAGTTTGATACTTCATAAAAATGTCAAAACTTGGGCTTACACAATTTTTGATTTCTATGGTAACTCGAATCTGTCTATAGTTTTCTTAGATTGGGAGTTTACTTTGGAATTATTTTTTGACCAAAAGTTTATATTTGGAGTTTGAATGTGCTATACATATAAGCGTACTTTTTCAACTGCAGGCATATTGGGTCGGATCAGCCCATCCCCGCTATCTGAGTGGCATGCCTTCGGCATCATCTCTGATGGCAAGGATGAGCACATGATGCTCGCAGGAGCTGTCGGTGACTTTACAAAGTCCCTCGTCAATGACCCACCGACCCACCTCTGGGTCCGCCAAGTCCACTTTGCGGGCTTACCCTACCTTGCCAATATGTTCAACCGGGTCCTGCTGGTTGCCACCTATGAAGCACGGACACGTTGTCCATGCCTCCGTGTCGTGTCCGACACGTGTCGGACACGTCGACACGCGCGGACACTCCCGGACACGCCCGGACACGCGGTCAACGCGTGTCGAGTTTTCCGACACGCAGTCAACTTTTTTCGACTCGTCTCGACACGCGTGTCGGATGGAAGCGAGGGCGAGGGAGGAGAGACAAGGCCGCGAGCAACGGCGAGCCCGCGACGCCGAGAAACCACTAGAGAAAGAGTAGAGACTGATGCGCCAGAGAAAGAGTAGAGACCGAGGTCCGAGGCAAGGGCGGCTGTAGAGACTGAGGTGAGGGCGGCCACAGTGATGCTGCGGGATCGGCGACGAGGCTGCAACTGCAAGTGAGGAAGGGCCGAAGGCGAGGCGGAGGACGAGGAGAAGGATCGAGAGGAAGAGGAGAAGAAGGGGGTCGTATGGAGGTCGTCCGGCGAGGAGATGGAGATGGATCGAGAGGAAGAACCTGCGCCGAGGGGAAAAAAGTGAGGAGAGGAAGGGATTGCGAGGTCGTGCGGCGAGGGAGAAAATGTGATCCGGTAGCTAGGGTTTTGAAACTCAATGGGGGTGAAAGTGACAGTCACATCACGTGGGTGGGTGAGTGGGTGGGGGGGAAGTGAAATAAATTTGGGGTGGGGGGGAAATAGTCGACGTGGGAAGGTAGGGAAAAAATTGAAATAAATTTAGGAGGGGGTTAGTCTCTCGTGGGGGAGGGAGGGAAAAAATTGAAATAAAATTGGGAGTGGTGGGAAACTTTGTTTTAATCGGAAAAAAATAAATAATAATTTTAAAAAATAAAAATACTGAATTTTAAATGATAATAAATTTTGATCATTGTAAAAAATTATAGATTTATTTAAATAAGTTGATTCTAATTTCCAAACATGGATACGTATTAATTATGAATATCTTTCGAATTTCCAATGAATTAATTTATTAATATTATTAGTGTAAATTCATTGTAGGCTTTTTTTAATTAATATGAATTTAAATCAAATTGATTAAAAATAAAAATATTTATTTAATATTTAACGTGTCGGAACGTGTCGAAATTCTCTACTTTTTTAGAAATGACGTGTCGCGTGTCGTGTCGTGTCGTGTCGCGTGTCGCGTGTCGGTGCTACATAGGTTGCCACTGGCTCTGGCATTTGAGTCTTCCTATCATTCCTCCTCCAACCGTGCAGAGCGAGCATTTGCTTGTTGTGGGTGGCCAAGAACGTGGAGGAAAACTTTCGGCAAGGAGATCAAGGAGATGGTGAGCTGCCACTCGAGCGACAGGGTGATTGTGCATGACACAGCAGTGCACGGGCGGCCAAACGTGGCGGAGATGAGCGTGGGCATGGTGAAGAAGTGGGGCGCTGAAGTGGTGATCGTCACGAGCAACCCCAAGGGAAGTAGGGACGTGGTGAACGCTTGCAAGAGCAAGGGTATTGCCGCTTTTGGTCCCATTTGGGATTCTTGAGTAGATTAAATATACATATTGTACGTCTCGTTTGTGTCCTTCACAAATTATTTTTCTTCTTTCTCAAGTGATGTATTGAGTCTCATTTATGTCTGTCATATAAATAGTGGGATCACATTATAAATAAATGGTGGTACCATAACGAAGGACACTCTTCGATTTGGTTGTATTTTTTCCCTTGATTAATTTTAAGGTTATGTACATTGAGACTTGCTATATATGTTCAACAGCTTACGGGAAATGCAAGTGATATTTGCATATGACATTGGCTTGGACATGATCATGAATATTATCTTTTACCGTTAAGATATTATTACTTGTTGACCTTTTAAGACTTACATGAAGAGTTTATGGGAGCTAGTTAGTGATTTGATGATTTACAGTTTGCGTTATCTCTGGGAAGTAATCTTCTCGTTTCACCAACGAGACATGGCATTGGGCATGTTATTTTTTATTAGAAAAAAATCTGCTACTAACCTATTAGGCCAATATGGAGTTCAACTGTATAACTATATCCGGTCTTAAAAAAGAAAAAAAAAATGAAAAGGTCCTTTACTCAAAACCCCTATTATGAAATCCCTTCTCTCTCCCTTTACACCTAAAAACCCACCCTAATTATATATATATAAAGGCACTTTCACACCTGGAGAGTAAAGTTTCCCTTTTTTTAGGGATACTCTCGGGGACAAATCCAGTGGAAACGGGGCGAGAACCGTAACTCGGAGAATCAGAAGATGTGGGAACGAAGCAAGGTGTCGGGGGTTCGAACCCTCCTTGCCCACAGCCGGCCCCAAATGGAAGGATCTCTCCGTAATGGGATGGAAAAATTATATTGGTAGACTTATTGATTTGTGTACATTTTTTTATAATATCCGCATACAGATTCATCATTGTGATTTGTTGCTTTTATGATTACCTAATCGTCGAAAGTTGTAGATACTTAATGCCTAATTGCGTTTCCTTATCTAATCTTTTGTTAAAAGTTAAAATATATGTATCGAATTTGAGCTCGCAAACAAAAATTGACCCAAAATGAATTATTATATTTATAATGATGGTCGAAATGGAGCAAAAAGGAATATCTGAACTTATCAAAGTCAGAATATGCATTGGATGATTTGGCACTAAAATAGGAAAGTCCAACATTGACCTAGACTTGTACTTTGACTGGGATTAACATGTATTACACAAAGTAGGAAATAATAGGGGCAATCAATTCCTAGTTAGTGATGAACATGTATTAGACAAAGTAGGAAATAATAGGGTGATCAATTCCCAGCCGGACTGACGAAGGGTGGGAACCAAGGACCGATCCGGTTTGGTTCCCGAGCGATCCCGTGGAACCAATCACTTAGGCTTAAAAAGTTCCAATCACTTAGGTTTAAAAAAATTAAACTAATCTTGAAAGAGTATTATACCCACTTCGATTAAGCTTCTCACTTGGTTTTTGCCGAGAAACCAAAAAACAATAGCTTAGAAAGTATGTCTGGCTTGCTTTTAATCTCTCAAAGGCTCTTTGAGTAGTTGTTCAATGTAGGACTCTTGGAGGCTTAGAGAGGACTATTGCGTGAGGGGCATAGAGAGAGGGGGGAAGAGGGTGAGGGAGAGGGAGGCTTAGTCCCACATGGAGTGTGCAGCAGAGACGAAGAAGCCATGGATTTCTATAAATAGCGATGGACGAGCCTGCCATTTGTAACTCTCACGGTCATTATCCTATGTGCTGTTGAATTTCCAACGCCATTGGGAAGGGCTTTTGAATGGCATTGCAGAAATATTAAACTTTTTTAAAATTAGAAAGTCGATCTGGTTCGGGTGGTGGTTAGTTCTATAATTAGAACTGGCAACCGGACCAATTTTTTCAAGCAATTAATTGGACTTTTCATATATGAATGAAGCATTCATATTTTAGAATTAGAGGAGACAGTATAAAATCATATTTTTGAATGAGAGGAGACAGTATTAGTTGAAAAAAGTCTCCGAGCCTAGATGAAAAAAGTCTCCTTTTGTTTGCTTGCGTCGAGTGGGGGATTATGTCGAGTAGGGGATTTTGAAACTTCTTTTTTTATTGCAAGTACTTGCATCTTGAATCCCCGTTTTCTTAAATAAGAATGAGGTGTTAAAGCAAATAATTGAATCTTGAATCCCCGTTTTCTTAAATAAGAATGAGGTGTTAAAGCAACTAATTGAACCTTTCATATTTGTATGAATTTAAAGCAACTAATTGAACCTTTCATATTTGTATGAAGCATTCATATTTTGAATTTGTATGAAGCATTCATATTTTGATTTTGAACGAGAGGAGACATAGTGTGAAATGAACGTATGATACCCTACAAAATAGATGAAAAATGTCTCCATTTGTTTGCGTTGAGTGGGGGATTCTGAAACTTATTTTTTTATTGGACTTGCATCTTGAATCCCGTTTTCTTAAATAAGAATTAGAGGTGTTAAGTAACTAATTGAACATTTCATATATGTATGAAGCATTCATATTTTGATTTTGAATGAGAGGAGACACAGTATGAAATGAACGTATGATACCCTACAAAATAGATGAAAAAAGTCTCCCTTTGTTTGCGTCAAGTGGGGATTCTGAAACTTTTTTTTTTATTGGACTTGCATCTTGAATCCCGTTTTCTTAAATAAGAATGAGAGGTGTTAAGCAACTAATTGAACCTTTCATATATGTATGAAGCATTTATATTTTGATTTTGAATGAGAGGAGACACAGTATAAAATGAACGTATGATTACCCTACAAAATAGATGAAAAAAGTCTCCCTTTGTTTGCGTCGAGTGGGGAATTCTGAAACTTCTTTTTTTATTAGATTTGCATCTTGAATCCCGTTTTCTTAAATAAGAATGAGAGGTATAAAGCTTTTTATCATCCTGGCGTCAAGCTATTTTGCTATTTTTCCGTAGAACCTCCCCTACAGTATCGTCGCCACAATAGAGTTTAACCACCAAGTTTGAGATGGATTAGTGTGTTTCTCTACACTTAGGACACCAGAATATCAAACCATGAACGAAGAAAGGCATGAGAGAAAAGCATATTGACTAGTGATTGGGAGGCCCCAATTCTTGACTAGAGGGGACACCAAAGGCCTCTACCCTTCCATCCCTTAGATAGATAGAGAGGGAGGACAAAGCTTTTGGTTTTTTCATGTCCAATAACCCATGTGTGGTATTTGAAACGTCTTCCTAGTTATATCGCAAATATTTTAGATAAACCTCTTAAAGAAATTCTTCGATTTCTTCCGAAAGCAGATGATTCTTGTCGGTTCCATTTTCAAGGAATTGGGAACCGGACCGACTTGTGTGAGAACCAAACCAAATCGGTTGGTTCTGTCTAGTCCAGACGGTTCTCGATTTTGGTGGTTCGGTTTTGCTCACCCCTAGGAAATAATCTTACTGGAAGTCGGCAAAAGAAATAGAAGGGGCTCACTTTTATTTCTTTTATATTTATTATGCGTGCAGGGGATGTCTTTCCTATTCATTGAAGCGCTTCGAGTGCTTGTGATGCGTGATTGACATGCAAAACTTCTCCGTAAGAGTTGCTGACTTCTCTTGAAGCTTGAAGCGCCATTTTTCCTGTGAGCGCCGTGGGCGCACAATTTGTGCATGATCCATAGGTGTTGGGTGCTTTAAGCTTCTTGGTGAATTATATTTAAGTAGTATTAGTGTTCAAGCTAATTAAATCTTGTGAGTTTAAGATTTGTTTAATTCTTTCATCAGACTGAGAGATTTTTTTGCAAGGAATTATGAGGCTAAACAATGCATGAAATGTTGGATATAATTGGGGTTGGGAAACAATAAGAGTATTTAAGTGACTTGAGTGTAGTTGTAATCTTTGTGTATCGTTTGATTTATAATGGAATTCGATATTGTTCTCCCAGTAGACGTAGGTCATTATGACTGAACAATATAAATCCGGTATCCAATTATTTCTTATTCTGTCTATTTTATCGTTCAATCACTCTTTTTCTATAACATTAACAACGGATGTCCAAGTTCATCAAAGATGGAGATGCATATGAATAAATTTGGGTATTCTAAGTTTTAATGAAAGGCCGACGCTTTCAATCTGAAAACTAGGCATGATTACCTTTTATCCGGTCTATTACGGCAAAATATGAGAAAACAACGAACATAATAAATTTGAACTGGATAAATAGGGTTATGCCCACGTAACCCTTCGATAGAAGCAACTGTCTGAATGCATTTTTATTATCGGTTGATGCTGCTCAAGCCTCTTCATTTCCCTGAATCACGCCCCGGTGGCCGGGTTTCCCAATGGGACCTTTATCCCTTACTACTCTCCCCTCACTTGCCTTTAAATGGCTTGTGAGGATGAGTCCTCCCGAGATGGTCATTTCAGGAGGGAACAGTTTTAGGACATTATTTACTTATATATATGTCGTTGAAAATTTGGGGAAATTTAATCGGAAAATATATATATAATTTGACTTCGTCTTGTAAGAGGCAGATGCCTTCTTCCTTTGGTTGCTGGGAAAAAGAAACCAGATGCATCATTATACATTTTGCAAATAGTTTGAATAGTCCTAAGTCTCAAAATGGATTATAATATAATGTATTTAACATGTGATTAGCTGGGGGAAGTAGAGATTGACCCGGCAAACCTTTGGAGTACATGCGATGGCCTAACTGCTCTTATCATGATAGAAAGAGACATTAGGAATCTAAAAAATGTTTAATTTACACCCATCTTTAATTTGTTTGACTCCTAATTTTGGGACTAAAAAGATGTTATCACCTTTATAGAGGTGAGTCACCGAAAGAAAGTTGATGAATTACTAAATGGGAACCAAAATTCCTTTTATGAGGCGATCACTCGCGTTTAGTGTATTCTCGCTCAAATCTTACCAATTGTTGCTCGGTTTCTTAATTTAAATCATTTAAAAATGTAATTTAATTTATTTAGGTGTCGCCACTAATCTATTATAAGTTGATTAAAAATGCAAATAAATATGGGGAACGTTTTACTCTACAAACCAAAGATTTCATGAATGTTGAGACTTAATTAAGTTATATTAATCTAAAACCCTTTTCATACCTTTTCTCTTTATTCGAAAATGTTTGCAAGTAGTCTTTGTCAATTTTAATCCTTAACCACTAACATGTAAGGGGTAATCGCAACAGACGCATAAATCAAAATAATAAATAAATTACTAAAGGAGACAGAAAAACCCTGATGCAGTAAGAAAAACAAAGCTTTCATTCAAATCCAATGAACTAAGTATTTGCAAAAAAAAAAAAATTGATTAAAGACCGAACACGCGTGCCTTAAATATGATTTATAACTGCAATGCCTATTAGTCCTTTTTGGGTTTTTCTTCTAATGAAAACTAAACCATATAAAATGCAAGAGATGCCTTATTAATCAAATCTATCTACGTGATGTGATTTTTATGAAGACATTTAGACTCCATTTGTTTCGCAGAAATGATTTTCCAAGAAAACAATTTTCTTATTTATTGATATTTGGATCGACTAGGAAGATGAGTTAATGGAAAATGTTTTTCTAGTCAATGAAAAATCTATGCTTAACTTAAAATTATGATTTCCTCTTAAAAAACTAGAGATCATTTTCCAAAATATGACCAAGTATGACACTTCGAGCAGAAACTTTTTGCTTGAGCAAGGAAATCCCAATGCTAGTCCCTAAGCCCTTAGGCATTCAGGACTAGGCCTCCAATCTTGGCCCAAGACCTTAGCGCCCATGCTAGGGTCCCTGGCACCCGTGGTCAAGTCTATTGAGGTCAAGCTCAAGACCTCAATGCATGTTCCCTAGCTCCCAATGTCTGCGGCCAAGTCTATCAAGGTCGTGCCTGATGCTCTGCGGTCAAGCTTGGGTCCATAAAGGCTGAGCACGAAATCTTGGTATCTAAACTCTGATCCTCAACACCTAGAACTCGATCGATAAAGGTTGAGTCTAGGTCCTCAACGCTTGGGCTCGAGTCTCTCATGCTCAAGCCAAGTTCTATCGAGGCCGAGGCCTAGGACCCCAATGCTTGGTACCTAGGTCCATCGATGCCAAGCTCAAGACCCTGGTGCTCGTGCTCGAGTCCACAATGGCTGGGCTTAGTTACCTAGGGATAGCACCCCAGCCCATCAAGGTTGATCCTAGGACCCATGTGCCCATGCCCTTACTCCCACCACTCAGGTCAAGGTCTATTGAGGCCGGACTCAAGACTCTAGTGGGCATACTAGGCTTCCTAGTTGCCCTTGTGTGAGTTATTACTACTGGAATATTGTATATCTATTTTAGAAAATCAAAATCAAATTTCCCATACTAAATTACAAAAAAAAAAATTCATTTTTAGGTTTCGGCTAAATATCAGAAAAATATTGTTATTTTCTTGAAAAATGACTTATAGGAAAATATTTTTTAGAAATGTCACATTTAGGGATGGAAAAGTTATTTCATATACGGAGCAACCTATTGGCAACTATCCCAACAGCTCCAGATCCACAACCCTTTCTTCCATCAGCATCTGTTATGATTATGATCATTCAAGGAAAACAAGAAAAAACAGAAACTTGATAATAGTGAGATACGAAAGAAAAAAAAAAAGAAACAAACAAACAACAGAGCATTCTCGAGACAAATCATGTGAATGATCTTGTAAGTATAAGTAGTGACGAAGGCATTTCTTTTCAAATTCAAATTTCACGTGTTCATATTAAAATTTAAGCTTCTGCCTAAGAAACGTTTCGCCAAGGTGTGCTCATATTGGGCAGATGAAGCTTCAGTTGCTAACTTGCAGTTTTAACGAGAAATGGCACCCTTTTATTACATGGGTAAAGCCCTTATGAAATCCTATCGCATGGGTCACATTTATAAAGAAACTCTGCTTATTTTAAATCCAAATAATGACTATAGGCAACTTCGATGGCTGTGGTTTGAGTCTTTGACTGGTGAAGAATCATGCACACATAAAGAAAAAGTGGTTGATTGGCGCACTAATGTCTGGGAAAGGAATAGACAAAACTGGAGAATCTATCATGTTGCGCTAAAATATATATATATTCTCAAAAATATGCTCAAAAAGTGCCCTTACGGCTAACATTTGTTTCCAGATATATAAAATAAATAAATAAATAAAATTTGTTAACCCTTTTGAGAAGGAGGATAGCCAATGAATATTCTCGGCGAAGCACACTTATCAAATTTGGCCTTGACATCGACAGTGCACCCACCAAAACATAGACGTTTAAAACTACATAAATGGTGGCCATAGAAGGGCGTTTTATTGGCTCGAAAACGAAATGCAATGGTAACATCGAGTAAATGGCAATGTTTTCGTTCGGTAACCCATTTTGTCGGGATGTGTCGGTGCATGAGTGGTGATGAATTCAACCAAGAGAGCTGAAAAATTCCTCAGTTTTGGGACACAAGAGTCGGGAAAAAGTCAAACACAAAAGTTAGGGACTTTGTGATTTTGCTGGTAGACAAATAGGTTGAACCTAAAAGAAGATGACAAAAAAATCCTAAATTACGATATTTGTACCACTTCAGTCTTAAACCTTTCAATTGTACTAATTAAGTTCTAAACCTTGTAACGATTTACTAATATAATCCACCAGGTCAATTTGGGTCGGAAATTACTGATATAGATACCGGTCATCTCACATGACAAGATCGACATTAATGCATATAAAATTTACAAGAATTTTTCTATTTTTTCAATTCTAGGTTGGTATAGGCAAGGGCATTGTGTCTACAATTGGGGAAAAGAAGAAAAGAAGGAAAGAAAGTAGAAAAAAAAAAAAAAACCAAAAAAACAGCATTAAATATTCAAAAGAATTAAAAATACAAATTTATCCACATAAGTGTTAATTATGTCATATAAGATGATCGGTGTCTGTACAGTGATTTCCAGCCAAAATTAATTAAATGGATAACATTGACAAATTATCAAAAGGTTTAGGACTTAATGCACAATTAAGAGATAATGATACGAATGGTCCATAAACTTTGGCCTAATATGCAATTTGGTTTGTGAGCTTTTGCTTTACTCAATATAATCCCTGGACTTTTGGTATATGTTCAATATAGTTCCCAAATTATATGAAAATATTCATTATTGTCATTCCATTTAATCAAGATTAGGACAACATTAACATTTTTGTATAGTCCATAGATTAAATTGAACATATACTAAAAGTTAAGAGATCACATTGAACAAATCAAAATTTCACGGATGATATTATATATTGGGCCAAAGTTCATGGACCACATTAAACAAATCAAAAAATCATGGACCATATTTTACATTGGGCTAAAGTTAATGGACCTTTTGTGTTATTTTTCCCCACAATTAAAAATTTTATGATTGAATTAATATAAATATAATAGATTTATGACTTTTTTTTTAATACTTTTCTCAAAAGAACGAACATGGAAGACATGGTCCAAAACGCAAGCCAGGATTCTTGCAACTTGACAATTCAATGTGCAAGCACAGGCTAGGCGCAATTTGCATTTCACTTTCTTAATTTGTGGTTCAATCTATGCATAGTGTTTTACTTCTAAAAGTTACTGCAGATAACTTTTCGAATATCGAGAGGAATTGCTTCTTGAGATGATATGATTGGATTTTGTTCTTTTTTATAGGGTAAAAGCCACCGAAAACCTTTGACTATGCCTCTTGTGACATATTCATCCTTAATATTTTTCCATAACATTAATAATTCCAAATTTGTACTTGCATGATACATTTACCATCACAATTCTATCAATGAGAACCATGAAAAATGTGCCTACATGGATGCTAGAAAGTAAACAGTTTCAACATAGCACCCACATGACTTAAATGAAATAAATACAATGTTATTTTGGCTGAAAAAATCTAATGAAACCTTGATATAAGGTAAATAAGTTACATAGATATAAATTTGGGATTTTTATGTCACAAAAAAAGTTTAAAATAAATATGTCAGAGTGGACATAGTTTAGGATTTTTGACGTGAAAATAAATTAGAGCAAATTTGCCATAATGGGTAATAATTTAGGATTTTTTGTGACATTTTTTTTTTGTTGGTTATTCAATATGGACTTTACCTCCATTCGAATTCATGTGAGGACCCCAACGGCTTGTGAGGTTTTTGGATAGTAAGGTCAACTTAAAATCCGTTAGATATATTTTCGTGGTAATTTCATTTTTGAAAAAAGGTGTTGGAACTTTTACAAAGTACTTGGTAAACACGTCCAAATTGCAGTTACTCCACAACTTCAAAGCAACAACTTCTAGCAGCTTTTAAGAAGGTACCACATCCAACTTTAAGATGCTATAGCTTGTACACATGTATTTAAATATATAAATCATGACACTTTATGGCATAATAATAACTTAGCACCCCCATAGTTAAAAACATGAATTCTTTAGCCATGACTATACCAAACAGGCTCTAAGATTGATAGTAGTATACAATGTTCAAACATAAGATATCTCTTGTGATTGATGAGTATTACATATTTATGTCCTTTTTTTCTTTTGTTAAGTAGAAATATAACTTGCTTATCGTTATATATGTGATATTCTTACCTGGACCCGGATCAAGGACCAAGTGCAATTACAAATTGAATTTCGTAGAACTCACTTAGGACTTACAAGAGAGATTGACCTGTTTCATCTTGTATTGTATTGAAGGCAAGTACTTGCTCTTATGTGGAGACCAATGCAACACACTACAATTATTTGAAGCGAAATTTCATAAATTCAAAATGAAGCATACAACACATTGATATGTCACCATAACTCAGCACAAAATATCGTGATACGTCGAAAAATGGGTTTACGACGAACATGGCATATTGTCATAATCAAGTGTATTAAGTTAGTCCTTTTTGGGCAGGCAAAAATTTTGTACATAAAAAAGCCCCGGCCAGCCTACACTTGGCCCAAGCCCGGCCGAGCCCAGAACCTCAAGTTTAATTTCTTTTGTACTGGGGGGGGGGGGGATTGAATAGCCAAGATAGGCCTGACAATGAGCCACTGGTCAATGGATTTCATGATTAATCGCAGAACTTTGTGTAACCACTACGTGGCAGATTCAAACTTACCGAAAGTTTGCTTTTTCCTATGTCATATATGCAATAATGCACTTCAGACTAAAGGAAATCTCTACACAAGAAAAATGGCACCTGACCTGATTTGTCCGTTTGATCAAAACCCCTAAGAACCCTCGAGCACCTCCTCATCCTGTGTGACTCATAGCGACAAATATGGTCAGACCCTCCGTTTAATGTGGACAGTTCCCCGACAAAGATAACCATAATTGACAAATGGATCCTGAAGAACTTAACTTCCCGAGCCGAACCGTCCTCGAGAGCTCTCCTTGCACACGTAATTGATTTGGAAGGAAAGAAACGCATGGGTATTCCGTCACAGCAAGCCAAAACCCAGCGAAATGGTCGAGGAAGCAAGTAATTCGCTAAGGCTCTACGCAAGATGGAGTTCCAGAAAAGATAAAACAGCAGAACAGGCTAGTCCATCCTCCGAGGGCTGGACTATGAAGCACGGACACGTTGTCCATGCCTCCGTGTCGTGTCCGACACGTGTCGGACACGTCGACACGCGCGGACACGCCCGGACACGCCCGGACACGCGGTCAACGCGTGTCGAGTTTTCCGACACACAGTCAACTTTTTTCGACTCGTCTCGACACGCGTGTCGGATGGAAGCGAGGGCGAGGGAGGAGAGACAAGGCCGCGAGCAACGGCGAGCCCGCGACGCCGAGAAACCACTAGAGAAAGAGTAGAGACTGATGCGCCAGAGAAAGAGTAGAGACCGAGGTCCGAGGCAAGGGCGGCCGTAGAGACTGAGGTGAGGGCGGCCACAGTGATGCTGCGGGATCGGCGACGAGGCTGCAACTGCAAGTGAGGAAGGGCCGAAGGCGAGGCGGAGGACGAGGAGAAGGATCGAGAGGAAGAGGAGAAGAAGGGGGTCGTATGGAGGTCGTCCGGCGAGGAGATGGAGATGGATCGAGAGGAAGAACGTGCGGCGAGGGGAAAAAAGTGAGGAGAGGAAGGGATTGCGAGGTCGTGCGGCGAGGAGAAAATGTGATCCGGTAGCTAGGGTTTTGAAACTCAATGGGGGTGAAAGTGACAGTCTGTCACGTGGGTGGGTGAGTGGGTGGGGGGGGGGGGGAAGTGAAATAAATTTGGGGTGGGGGAAATAGTCTGACGTGGGAAGGTAGGGAAAAAAATTGAAATAAATTTAGGGGGGTTAGTCTCTCGTGGGGGAGGGAGGGAAAAATTGAAATAAAATTGGGAGTGGTGGGAAACTTTGTTTTAATCGGAAAAAAATAAATAATAATTTTAAAAAATAAAAATACTGAATTTTAAATGATAATAAATTTTGATCATTGTAAAAAATTATAGATTTATTTAAATAAGTTAATTCTAATTTCCAAACATGGATACGTATTAATTATGAATATCTTTCGAATTTCAATGAATTAATTTATTAATATTATTAGTGTAAATTCATTGTAGGCTTTTTTTTTTAATTAATATGAATTTAAATCAAATTGATTAAAAATAAAAATATTTATTTAATATTTAACGTGTCGGAACGTGTCGAAATTCTCTACTTTTTTAGAAATGACGTGTCGCGTGTCGTGTCGTGTCGTGTCGCGTGTCGCGTGTCGCGTGTCGGTGCTACATAGGGGCTGGATTCCGCCGCCCACAAGCACTTGGAAATTAGATGGGGATGGATCTTGGTACAGCTAGTCACGTAAAGGGCTCTCGGTTGGTGGTTTAATATTTAACGTGTCGGAACGTGTCGAAATTCTCTACTTTTTTAGAAATGACGTGTCGCGTGTCGTGTCGTGTCGTGTCGCGTGTCGGTGCTACATAGGGGCTGGATTCCGCCGCCCACAAGCACTTGGAAATTAGATGGGGATGGATCTTGGTACAGCTAGTCACGTAAAGGGCTCCCGGTTGGTGGTTTTACCAAAAAAATTCATTCTTCGTCGGCCCAAGTAGCGGAAACCCTGGCGGTGAGGATGGGATTGCCGTTCGTGGAGGAGGCCGGGAAGCTAAGCACGACTGGAGCTGATCTGTGCACAACAACTAGAAGTGATCTAAGCGTGCTGACTGAAATCTGAAAAGAAAATATATATTATGGTTTGAAAAAGAAAATATTCTTTTTCTCTCGTCCCTCGTATTGGTACCACCAAAACCATTGCCAACTCGCTCACCAGCAGCCTCACTCCCTATGACCAAAACATCGGTGGCGTCAACATCGTCCTCAATGTTTCCATTTCCACTTTCAATTCCATTATCAATCGCCTCCTCCGCTTCCAGGTGCGACAAGCCACTACAATCGCCTATGCTAAGCTCTCACGTCCATGCTACACTTCTCATCCATTTTGCCATTTAACAACGAGAACTCCTCGGATGTCTCGCGGTGCACGTCAACTCGACCGTCATTCTCACTCGTGTGCGATCTCTAAAAACATGGAGGCAACTAAAAGAATGAAGGTATTTGATTCTTGATTTCAGCGTACAATTATTGAAACGATTTCCATTATATGAAGATATTACAAATGTGACATTTTGTAAGGAAACAATACAACAATGAAAAATAATAAATGAATAGATCATTATATTGCAAGAGTTATCAATCTGTTGATTCTTCCATCTCTAAGAATTAACTTGTGACTTTGATTGATATCCGTAAATTCTTCTTCCTTGATTGATAAATTCATGCCGTTACTCCTCCTCAAATTGTGAATAGGAAAATCCCAAATTACCAATTTGCGATATGACTTTGCAAATGCATTTCTAGACAATGGTTTCATAAAGAGACCAGCAATTTGATACGCAGACAAAACATATTTAGTTGCAAGTGTTCCAAGAGACAATTTGTCTTGTATGTAGTGATAATCAAATTTGATATGTTTAGTTCATGCATGCACTAGTTTAATTGACATATAAATTGCACTGATGTTATGACAAAATAACATTGGTGGATTGGAAAGATGAATACCCAATCTTTTAGAAGGAATGATATGCATGAAATCTCTACAACTATCAAAGTCATAGCACGATATTTTGCCTCGATACTAGATCGAGCAACCGTTCATTACTTCTTAGCATTCCATGATATATAGGTTTTTTTTTTTTTTTGATGCCGAGGATCCGGTCTAGCTCACCTTATAGGAGCACAGCACCAACTATACCTTGGGGGAGACTAGCCTAGCAACCCACTAGCCAGGGCCCCCCGCTTAAGTCACGGAACTACTCTGGGAATTGTGGTAGACTCTGGGAATCGAACCCCTGACCTAGTGGTTAGGAAGCCAAGCCTCAACTAGCACATCCATGCGTGGGTGGGCTCCGTGATATATAGTTGCTACTTAAGAAAGTACAAAATCTAGTAGTTGACTATACCCCAATTTGCATCAAAAAAGGAGTACAAGTCCAAAGTTGACTTGGACAAGATTTGCATGCCTCGATTTGTCATGCCATTGTAACGTAAAATTTACTTCACAGTTTGAAAATGACTCACAATTGGTTGATGCATTAATTGACAAACAAAATTGAGTGGATATGAAATATTCGACCATGTAATCATGTGATATTAAAGAGCTTCATTGATACTTCAATAAAGTGTAGGATCCGAAAATAGTCTTGCGTATGTACTAGAATGAGAACTAAAGGGCATAGGTGTGGGAATTGGTTGGCAGCCCTCCATTTGTGCACATTAAGAATTGACAAAGCATATAATTGTTGACACAAATAAAGGCCATTGGAGAATATGCTAACATTCACACCTAGAAAATAGTGTAATAAGCCCCTATCCTCCATTGAAAATTTGCTAATCAATGTAAAGATGGACCCATAAGCACTTTTGGATCATCACCTATAACAATCATGTCATCTATATATAAAAGCAGAGGTAGAATGCCATTATCTGATTTTTTTTAATAAACAACAAACAATTCACAATGCTACAAAAGAAACCGGATGCCAAAATAAATAGATAAGCTAAAGTGATCAAATCATGCTTTTGGTGCTTGCTTAAAGCCATACAAAGCTCTCTTCAAACATAAGATAGAGGATTTTTATCCTCAAAACCTGGCAATTGCTCCATATAACTAGGCTATGCTAAAAAACCATATAAGAAGACATTTATAACATCTAATTGTTTGATGGGCCAACCTTTAACAGTAGCAATGGTGAGGGTCATTCTTATACTTCCAAGTTTAAAAACTGGCAAGAAAGTCTCAAGTAAATCTACTCCCACTACTTGAGTACCATCATCCTTTAACTTAGACTTCAAAAAGCCATCTACATCCCACAATATTGGTATTTGAAGAACATCAAATAGAGCCCAAGATTTGTTTCGATGCAGTGCCTTGAGTTCCTTTTTCATTACCATCGACCACCCTAGATGCTTCAAAGCAAAGCATACATTGTTTTGCTCCTTCAGTATAGAATCCATCATATGTAAATTGGCAAAATTAATTAAGCTTCACAATATTAGCACGCAATCGAGTAATCACTAAATGATTTTGAGTGTGTCAGTGTGCTATTGATGAATCGTCAAGGATATCCATAAAGGAATTTTCATTTGCCAAATTGCATGGAGAATTAGGCATATATTTTATGAGTACCAATTTCAACGTGATTTTGGTGACCATGTGACTCGCCTCCATCAACGTTGTCTTCATGAGAAGTATCATGGGTAGCATAATTTAATAGGCCATCATGCAGTTGATCAAAGTTAATAGAGAATGCACCTTGTTGCAAATACAAATGTGAAGATTCCAAGTCTGATGCCATCGTATCTTGATTTGGCTAGTTTATAAATTCATATGTCCCCACTTTATCACTTTTATCCATAAATAATGAGCTAGGCACTAGAAAAGGAAATATTGTAACATAAAAAATGACGTGTTATGATATATAGATTTGCATTGTTGAAGGATAAAGACGATGATATCCCATATGGTGATCACTATGGCCAAGAATCATGCATGGCAATGACAGAGCAATTTTTTTTTCGTTTTTTTTTTTTTTTTTTGTTGTAGTCCCTACCATAGGAAAAGCACTTACTATCAAAAACTTGCAAAGAATTATAACCTTGTTTCTACCAAATGAGAATTCATAAGGTGATTTCATGTCTAACACCCTTGTATGAAGCCAATTCAAGAGAAAGACTGTCATTTGAAAGCCTTTGACACAATATTTCTAAGGAATTCCACTTCGATGAAGCATAGTCAACCCAATTTCACATATGTACCTATGTTTTTGCTTGGCAACTCTATTCTATTCTTGAGTATTTGGACAAAAACTTGATCAATAATGTCATTCTTTTGCAAATGAATTAAGAAATTTGCTTGGTTGAATTCTCCTCCTCCATCATATTGAAATTTTTTAATATTCCTTCCAAATTGACTTTCCAAATATTTCTCAAATTCAGAAAACATGCATAAAAATCAGGCTTTTGTCATAATAGAAACAACCAAGTATATCGCATATAATCATTCACAAAGAAAACATAATATCGAAACCTTTAAATGAGATTATTGGAGCATTTCCCCACAAATCACAATGTATCTTTTCAAAAGGCTTAGTAGTACTTGATTTGAGAGGCAACAAATAATGTTTAGATGCTCAACTCATTTGACAACCACTACATATGGTAGTAGGTTTATTCAAGCAGTAACAATAATATCGTATTTATTTTGCATATGACAGATTGTCATCGGTTGTGGATGTCCCAACCTTTGATGCCAAGTGCTCTTATCAATTTCCCTTAACTGATTTGAAAATAATGTTTCTTTAGGTACTTTCAAAGTATATAGATCACCTTTACGGTTTCCAACTATTATGACCTTTCTTATTTTCCTATCCTTCATCACAAAAGTAGTGATAGAGAACTCAAAATTTTGGAGGATGTTAGAATTTTTGTAAGACTATTACCAACCATTCTAAAAGCTTAAGTTGTAAGATGAATGTACAGTTTCATATTCAATTACTCTATTACTCCTTTTCGCACTTAGTTTGATTATTTTGCCTTGTACTAAGCGTGGACATATTAATTGGGAAGGCAAATTTGGGCTTGGAAAGATTTGAGCTCAAGACCTTTTACTTTGATACCACGTGAAATTTTATAAAATAATTGCCAACAAATAATTGCCAACTGTTAGAACCTTTCCCATCCTTTATCACAAAATCAATGATAGAGATCTCAAAATTTGGAGGATAATCAGTATAAATTGGCTCACTAAAAAAAAAAAAATCATCTAAGGAACAAGTAGAACATTTCTTAAGTCAATGATCTTTTGCCCAAATTGATCTAAGCATCACCAATATGAGAAATTTTAAGTGAATTGCCACTTTCAACCATAACACTATATTACCCAATATATGGTTGTAAGTTAAAAAGGTTACCTATCTCCATTCACGTGACTTGAAGCTCCAATATTAGTGAACCATTTTGAATCCTGACTATTTCTAACAATAAGTGCAGCAAATGCCTTTGGCACATCTAATGGGCGGAAAGATTGATTAAATCAATTAAAGCAATCTAAAATAATATGTCCCTACTTGGTAGATGTTTGACAAGAAACGACTTTGCCTGTTCCTTTCACAAACTTCTTGATCTTGCTTTGATTGAATTGTGGCTTGTGAGCTTGTGAATACATAAAATTAGCCCAAGAATTTTTTATTCATGGACTGTGACATCCCGATTTTCCGATTCTATTTTCAATAAATTGAGATGGGCATTTCGTTGGCACGCATATAGTTCTTTTCCTTGAGTCGGCCACTCATGTGAAAACTAGTCTATCGGGTAAAGCCGTTAAGAGTTTCTAATGCATCTGACTCGAGAATTTGACTAGGAAGAGACCTTTCGACCGAGCTAATCTGCAAGGGTCATTACGACACAAATAAAAATCGATTAAAGACCGGAGATAGGTCGACTCGAAAGAGGCATGTGAACAAGTGTGGGTGATTCTACTGGATCGCATAATCCTTGTCGATCGACACTGGACCGACTTTTCTATCGATTGGGTACCCTGTGTCCGTATTTGAAACCTTGAGATTACCTCGACAACCGAAAGTTGCCAATGTTTCAAAGATGTACATTGTGGCTTGAGATGATCAACCATAGGTCGAATGCATGAAAATTTCTAAAGGCTACCCGGTAGGTTGGGCCGCACTAGTATCGTGCCAAAGTGAAATTAACCGTGGAATTGAGATCGAATTCAGAAATTGGAAGTCTGGGTGTGTCACAAATCATTTTAGGATCATTGACTTATCTTCGGAAGATTTTTCATGCAAGCCGAGCTTCTCAGCAAAATAATCAAGAAATGGCTAATTTGGCTCGAGAAATTAGTAGGCCGCTTTTGGTCGTGCTTTTAGGACTTAAGTTGGTTCTATGAACAAGAGAATATGTGAATTGAAGTGTGGTGACATTGGATTAATTTTATGGACTTCAAATTGATTCAATTGGAAGAGAATTGATGAGAATTGAAGAAATTGAATGTACAAAAATTTGGACCCCGACGGAAAATGGAAGTGAACCCATTGGAATAATGTTGTGGGAGTTTTGGGTGAGTGGAGTATGACATCATCCATGAGGTCATGGTGGGCCACTTTTGGTGGGATTAAAGAAAAAGGAAATGAAAAGAAAAGAGCCCCCTTCTCTCTCCTCACTCTCTTCTTCCTCCCTCTCGCCGGCTCCCTCTCTCCCGATTTCTTCTTGCTGTTGGACGGAACCCAGCAACCATCGAAGCCGGAGAAGCTGCCGGACCTCATGCCTTCGCCGTCCGCTCGTCGCCACTGCCTCGCGCCACCCGCGCTCGCTTGCTGGTCAGCTCATCTCCCTGCTCCGCCTCAGTCGTGTCCCTAGCAGATCTGAGAACCCCGAACCAGCAAGCCGAAGACCGATTGAAGCCAGCAGCTCCACCCGTCGCTAGAGCTCACTGCTGCCGCCGTCGTCCATGCGTGAAGCTCGCACGCTCGCATGTCGCCTCGCCGGACGACCGTCGCGCGCTGCTCCGCCTTGCTCACCCGGTCCCGAGCTCCTTCCCCTCCGTCCAACCGTCGTTGCCGTCGCTAGGGTTGCCGGGAGTCTCGTCAGAGCTGCCGTCTTGCTCGCCCGAGCTGCCGACATCCTCCCTTGCCGTTCCTCCGCCCGATTAGGCTCGGATCAGCCCTCTTCCGCCCAAGATCAGAAGCTACAGAAAATGGGTATGCAGCGGACGTTTGGCCCATTTTGGCCGCCTTCCCGAGCCCCGATGCTCGGCCCGCTTTGAGGAAAGTTGTTCTCCTCGGCGTCCCCGTCGTTTTGGTCCGCTCGGCTTGCTAATCCAAGAGTTTAACTCACTAAACCTCGCTTAGAGGGTTAATTACGCTTTAGGTGTGCTTAGTTTATGTTAAGTGTGATTAGGTGGTTAGTTTAATTTATTTAAGTGTTGATTATATTAATGTGTTTAATTAGCTTAAAGTGTGATTAAATTAAGGTTAAGTGAATGTTTACATTAATATAAACCTTGATGTGACATAAAGGAATTTGCTTTTGATTTATTTAAATATCTCGAAATTATTTAATAATTTAATAATATATTATTATTCGAAATTATTAAAATATTATTATTTAATTATTTTCGGAATAAATTTAATTAATTATTAAATTCCGAAAATTTTGCCGGGACTCTAAATTCTTAGAATTTCGTGCCGGTCGCTGCTGTGTATTCGGATTTTAAAATTGATGGTCGGATATTATAAATTGAATGTGGATTGTGAAAAATAGGAATATTATTATTTAATTAATTTTCGGAATAAATTTAATTATTTAATAATCCGAAAAATTATTTTGGGACCCTAAATTCTCAGAATTTCGTGCTGATCGCTGCTGTGCATTCAGAATTTGAATTTGATGAATTGATGTGGCAAATTGAGTGTTGATTGTGATAAATATGGATTTCATTCATAAAAACCCAAGTGTCGGGTTTTGATGCAAAAATTGGATTTTAATGATTATATTAAATAGTGGGGTTTGAAAAAGTGAGATATTAGCTTTTTGATTCGAAATTAGCGTGTCCCCACACACGTGAATAATTTATGGAATATTTTTAATATGAAGGAAAATGGCCGGGATCACTATTTTAAGTGGAAGCATTGAGTTGAATGTAAAGTGTCCTCGGGCCGAGTATGATTTGACTGTGTGATAATTAAGAGGAATCGTCCTGGGCTGTTGAGCCGGACTTGCCCCTATATGGGATGCCCACGCGGTGGTTGCGGGTCGCAGTAGATTCTGGGCCCATGCTCCTTCGAGAATGCCGTCGACGTACTAACGAAGCCGCGCTCCATGGGGGGAGGCGATGCCTGGCTATATGCCAGTAGATAGCCGAACTGCGAGTAGGCTATGCCTTGTGCGGCAGTGAATAACAGTTAGAATGCATGTTGGGTGTTATTGATGTGTTGGATTATGGGACGGAATTGTGTGGCATGGAATGGGACGTGTCATAACGATTTAGTCTTATAATCAGGACCCCTGCGGTTGTTGGTTATATAAAAAAGAATGTGTTCCGGTTGTTAAGTTCATATTACTATCTGTGATTGAGTGATTTGAAATTGTGCTAACTTGTAGGAAGGAACTGAGGCGAGGTAAGTCTTCGGTGTGATGTGGCTAGGCCACCCGGGGTGTATTTTCTTTCTAATAGGGGTTTAGGGGGTTGAACTTGCTGAGACATCGTCTCATCCTGGTTGTGGGATTAAAATTTCAGGTCCCTAGATGGCGGTCGTGGAGGACCCGAAGCCCTAAGTCTGGAAAGGTGGAGATTGAAGTATCGGTGAATGTGTCCTGCTAGTTGGCTTTAGGATAGTTCCCCATTCGTTGAGCTAGTCTAATTTGTAGACAGTCCAGAGTTGTATCTAAACCTATGTGTTTGTGAATGAGTGTTTGGTATTGTGATTGATTGCCTGCTTTTCTATCCCAAGTTAAATGTTGTCAGGGGATTTGTTTCGCTTCCGCATGCGTAATAAAATGAATGGGTCGGTGACGTATCCTGGGATGTCGCATATTTGATCGACCGTAGTGGGATGTGCGCGACCTCGGGGTTCGGGGGGTGACATGGACCATTGTGAGTAAACCCTCTTCCATGCTAATAAAAATAATTTTTGTTGGAACTTTTGTCTATTCTTATTGCTCATAAAGTTACTTCTATAACCAAAGAAAGTCGTCCCATGTTGAATCACAAGGGAACTTTTATTTGTGAGCTGATTCCCCAAGCTTTGCAATTGTGAAATCATGTCAAAGAAGGTTGTGAATGAATCATATGATCACCTAAGCCATGCAAAACAAAGAAAACTTTCTTTTTGTCCTCAAGGGGACATCCAATAGCATATTACTCATTAAAATGTTTTTGAAAAGCACCAAAATACTGGTGAAGAGATGAAGCATTATCTCTATGATATTTTTGGAGTTGTAGAAAAATTGAAACTTCACATTCCTTAGCTAACTTGACAAAAATATTTTGTAAAGCAAACCACACCTTAGCAAATGTCTTTAAGTCTATTACTTGAGCAAGAACTTGTTCTAAGAGCATCACAATGACCCATCCCGACAAAAGGTAATCTAACCTTCTCCATTCTAAAAACTCTGTTACTTCCTCTAAGACTCTAGCTTCTTTTGCAAAATTAGAGAAGATGGCTATTGTTAGGCTCGGCATTTGGTACTCGCCATCAATGAATCCTACCAAATCTTGGCTTTCAATTAGTGAAAGTATCTGGACTCAACATCTAGTACTCACCATCAATGACATGGATACTTAGGATTGATGGAAGCCATGGTTAAGGATCGATTTTTTTCAAAGATATGCTTCGATGCCATAAAAGAACAAAGGTCTTTGATTCTTGATCTCAATGTACAATTGTTGAAATGATTTCTATCGTGTAAAGATATTACAAATGTTACACTTTGTAAGGAAACAATACAACAATAGAAAATAATAAATGAAGATATCATTATATTAAACAAGTTGTCAATCCCTTAATTATAGCATATCCAAGAATCAGCTTGTGATTTGTATTTATATCTTAATATTATTCCTCCTTGATTGATAAATTAGTGCCTTTTAGCAACAACTCAAACCAAGAATGCAATACACTAATTTTACAGGTAGTCGGCGAATTCTAACGGCAACAAGGGATCAAGTTTCATGCAGCGAACTTCAAATGAGAAGCAAAAGGAAAGGCGTGAGATCGGATGAACTTATAATTTGGAGGCTGGTTCACGTCGGTGCGACTCGCCAGATAAAAGAAAGATACGCCGGATAGAAGTGCAATCCACCGGAAATCTCAAATTTTTGGTCTGCCATTAAATTAGGGCAAACATCCATGGACTTACATTTTTAGATAGAGTAGTGATCAAGTGGCGACGTGGGGAGAAAATACTGAGAAGTCCATAATAATTAAGTTGTTGTTGCAAGGTTCACAAATCCCAAAGCTAATGTGCAACAATCATAATGGGAAGTATTCCAAGTTTGTTTTTTTCATTATAATATTCTTAGGTTACGTTTGGTCATCTGGATTTCTAATTGGGATAGGACTGGATAAGACAAGATATGAAATCCTGAGATTTTTTTATATCCTATCAATTGTTTAGTGAATCGTAGTATTAAAGTCGGATATATTCATATCATATCATGTACATTTTTATTTATTTATATAAATGGTATATCATTATAAATGAACCTAAATGTTCATAAACGGAGATAGTGAAAATATCTCATAACACTATTCTTTAATTTATTTTTATTTTATTTTTCCTCTTTTTTATATTATTTTCTTTATTATTTCTTTTTTCCCCTTTCATCATTATTTAATAAAATCTTATCAAATAGTAAACTGTACTAACATACCTAAAATATATAATAAATATAAATATTTAGTTTATAGATTGAATGTTTATTATAAGATAGAATTAAAGTTGAATATATAAATTAAAATAAGATTAATTAAAAATAAATTCCTATTTTTTATTTTTAATTTCTTAAATTAGAATTCAAATATTATTTATATTGAAATATAATTTCAATTCTGTTAACTTAATAAGTTTGTTATTCGAGTAAAATAATTTTCTTATTATGGACATCGAAATCATATCTACCTTTATCCCACCTCCCCCATGGGATAATTTTATCCTACTTATATCCCCTTTATATCCGACTTTATCTTGTCCTGAGTGAGCACCAAAGTGGGATAGTATAAATTATATCTTATCCCGAATTTTATCCCAACTGCCAAATGCAGCCTTGGAGTATCCCTCAAATATTAACTTCTCAAGTATCAAGCAACATTTTAATTTTGAAAGTATTCGCGATACATAATACAAGTGAAATAATGTATTTTGTTTCATTGATAAATATAACAGGGAAAGTCATTAATAAAATCTTTATCATGCTTCTTGCAAAAAAAAAAAAATCTTTACTATGGGCAAAATATTTGACCTCCATACACAGTAGACATTGTATTTGAAAATTTAAACCCTAGTCGTCAAAATAATTAGGTTTTACCTATGGGAGGATGAAACAAGTGTCATACTGTTCAATGATTGTCATTAACTACTTATGCATGAACAACTAAGTTTGCTTTCATTTTATTATTTTGGTCAAAAATACATAGTATTTCATTCAAGTAGGGAAAATAGTACAACCCTTGATTAGGGCTTCATTACATAGGATGTCCAAAAGTATTTGGGGAGGTGAAGCAGCCCAATTTGGTGATAGAGTTCCATAGCCATGGGCCTTGGCAGCCCAATCGGCAATAGAGTTTGCTTCTCGTCTGCAGTGCTATATGCGTAGGTTTGGAAAACAAAGAAGCAACGACGTGCTATTAGCAAATAGAGCTTGGCACTCCCACGATGGTAAATGGCGATGATTCACTGTTTCCATGAGGACAAGACTATTGGATTCCACTAGCAGGTGAGTTTCGGCTTTTCCTTGCTGCAGCAGATCTTTGAGTGTGAATATAAGGGCTTGGATCTCTGTTTCAAGTGCAGAGTTGGACGGTGCAGGTAAAGCCACCGATCAGGGTGCCCGAGTGATCTCGGCGAATACTCGCAATGGCTCCCGTATGACTCGCTGTTGGAAAAGCCCCATCAAGATTGATTATGATTATGCCTTGTTGCAGAGGGATCCACAGCCAATTAGGGTTCAGCCATGGTGTTTCGGTGCTCGACTTCGGCTGCTAAGTTGTTAGAGTGATATGCGCATGTGTGAGAACCATTTCCACAAGCTGATCTAGGTGTGTGCATTGTTGGCAAAAGACAAAGTGATTCCGCGCCTTCCAAATTTGCCATAGAAGTGTTGCGATTGTCTCGAAATCAGGTACGTTGGCCCTCTACTCAAGTAAATCTACTAGCCAAGCATCCATTCGGTGTGTTTTGTGTGCTAAGATGTTTATATGTACTTGTGGATGGGACCAAATATGCTGTGTCCATGGGCAAAATAGAAATATATGTTCTGTTGTTTCTGGTGTGTGAGAAGAATAGAGGTTACATACCGGGTCGGGGATAATGCATCATCAGAATAGGTTGTCCTTTGTTGATAGCACATTGTGGCATAAGGACCAGAGAAAGATGCAAATTTTTCGGGTTGTTTTTGCTTTCCATATCTATTTCCATAACTAGCATGGCGTGTGGTAGCATGAGGACGCACGGGGTACTAGCTTTGTTGTAATTTGCATGTTTGATGTGATTATAGCCACTCACAGTATATAGGCCGTCTTGCATCCCTATCTAGAGAAGTTGGTCAATCGTGGATGCTGTGCATAACTTTATAGTGAGGATGTCCTCGACAGTTTGGTCATCAAATGTATGGCAGAGTAGGGGAACATTCCAAGTGTTTTGTTCAGGGATAATGAAACCAGCTACTGTCTCGGGTTCCCCTCTAGGTGCTAGTCTGCCAATGATTCCTTTAGATAGCCATTTATCCTCTCGGGCTCGTATCCTTTGGCCAATACCAACTAACCACTATAGTTGATGTAATATGGAATCTCTACCTAATAATAGACTTTGCCAACCCCAGGAGGGTCTAGGTCCTTTGTCGCCATGACTAACATAAGTTGGGAAATTGTCCAACGTATCTAATAGAAAAGTATGACCTAGTTAATAAGGCACTATAATCTAATATGACCCCGCAACTTCTGTCGGCGATCATCTCTTTTTTATTCAAGTGGGGCCCAACCATTAAATTCATTAAGACTAAATGGCGACATAGATAATTTCATATTGTGTGCATTTGTTTTAAAAAATGTTGGAAATTCACAAGATTCAATCGCCTTCTGACCTCTCATCAATTGAAGTCCTCGCCAGTTTTTGCGTCTCTAATAGGTTTTGCAGTGACAAAGCTAAAAGCTCTATCTTGACCGAGATCTATTTTGCGTCTCCAATAGGTTTTGGCTTCTCTTTTCATTAGCTCGTCAATGCCATTCTCTTGAGACAATCTGAAATTGGTGCAATTCTACTGTCGACTTTGAATACAACCTACTTTGAATTGAACATCAGAATCGAGCGAGCTTTTATTCATATTTTCCACGCAAGATCTTTCTACATTGGAATTATTAAGGTCTTCATTGAAGTCAATTTAGAGATGGGAAAAAACCGATTTCGTCCTCTTAGTTACTTTGAATTTTGGAAAATTTTCGTTCCTTTATCGACGTCTTTTCTGGTTGAAAATATTTCTAAACAAAGATAAAAAGGAAAAGGAAAATGCATTTTAAACCTTTGGTGCAACTACTTTAGTCACCGCACGATTATGAAACAATTGAAGTTTCATTTTGACCGCCGTAGGTGAAGATAAAGGCTTTCTAGGGCGTGGGAAGAAACTGCCCAATTACAAATATGAGACATGGTATAAACTATTAATTAATAACCAATGCATTTAATGTTAGCGTGTTGTATACGCCTAGGATAAAATTTGCAAAGCAAATGAACTCCAGTCACCCAGTGTGATGACTTGTTTGACGAGCACATGAGGTGATTGCCGAAGTGTTAGGATTCACATGAGATGCGGCTTTGTTATAAAAGTGAATAAACGAGAAATTATTTTTATCGTCAGTCAAATATTCAAGCACACGTTGTTTTTGATATTGAGATCATTTTCCCTTAACTAATTGTTAAGAGATACGGAACAATTGAAATGTGTTTCCTTGATCATTTAAAATTTTTACAAGACGAACTCAACCAAAGAATTTTATTATTTTAAAGTAGCATCCTTTCAACCCTTAAATCAGATTGTAACTACATGTGAACCAAAGGGAAGGGTGTTCAGATATGGTTCCTATCTTTGGTTCCGGATTTCCTTTGGGATAGGGGAACTTGCTTGATTAGATATGCTTGTGGGATTAAGTTTCTGATCATAAGAAAAAGCAGCTTTCCATTCCTGGGCAAAATTAAGGTTATGAGATTATGTCTCTAGAAAGTTTTAGGGTTTCTTGTTCTCGAAAAACTTTGGAAACACTTCTCTTGCTTCTCACATGATCTTGAGTGACTTTTTAGTACTGCGCAAAAAGGATCTCATGTAACCGACATATGAAATAGTTGCTCTGTGATTGGAGCTCTGGATATTAAAGACATTCAAATTTTTTGTCTCAAAACTTCTCTCTATCTCTATAGTAAAATAATTCCTCTCACATATGGTATGCATAAAAATTGCTAAATCACGCAAGTTAATATGATTTCGTTCTTTGCTTGTGGTTGTGTGCTTTCGTGCTTTATCCTAACAATGAGAGATTAGGATGCAGTGGATGATGTACAGGCATATTTAGTGATGTTTTAATGGCGAGCAACTTAATGGCGTATCCGTACCGGAGTGCATCTTTACTAGTCCAAACAAAATAAACTCTCCAACTACTCAAGGCACTAATAAATTTGAATTGGAATGTATGAATTAGGTGAAAGTATAACATCCTCGAAAGATACACCACCAGAAAACAGTAATTTTATATCCTATCTAATGTATTCCTTCTACAATTAGAATAATTCGGTACTGTTATCAATTTTTATGTGTAGATATGCAGTTTTTTTATCCCCCTTCTACATTTAGAATAATTTGATGCTATTATCAATTTTTATGCATAGATACGCAGTTTTCTATCCCCACAAATGAACCAAACCCTAAATCCTAAAATTATTTTCTTCTCTTTTGCGTGTTTTTTTATAATGAGTCCTCCGGAATTGAGGGGACGCTATATTATAATGAATAATGGACCGTTTCACCATAGATCAAATAAGTCTAGAAAGTATGTTGTGATATATATATATATATATATATAATGTGAATGTGTCCTATTTAATAAGGCACTATAAACTAATCGTGACACATCATTTGTATTCGCGCGCGTTTGCTTTGGACAAATGGAGGAAATTCACAAATTTCAATCATCTTTGACCTAGTCAGCTTTTGCGTCTCCAGTAACTTTTGGATTGTACTGGTGACATGGAGACTGATTCAGTTTCAGAAGCGACAAAGCGAAAAACACTTTTGTTTTGACCGAGTTTTTTTTTTTTTGTTCTCCCTATTTTGTTTTCCAATTTTGTGGCCGCCCGTTCCATGAACTCGTCAATGCCATTCTCTTGAGGAAGATTCGAAGTAGATTATATTTGTCCTTTATCAATGGAAAATGACGCCAATACCATAATCTTTTAAAAATAATGTTTACTCAAATTTCATAATTCTTAAAAATGATTACTAGAGTGTAGTAATTTACAATAAGACACTCATCACAAGTGTCGTAAATTTTAATGTCACATTTAATTTTTTGACATTGGGATGTTCAATTGAAAAGTTATAACACCGAAGTGGCCAATGTATCTTTTTCCTTTAATCCTTTATAGCTTCTCAAATTCTATCAACTTTGGACTCAACATATGTTGGACTGGGCGGCAAAATCAAACAAGCTTTTATCCTCTCTTTTTTTGCATGGGATTTTTTATATTCAACTTCTGAAAATTTTATTTTCTTCATCAAAGTCGTTTTAGAGATGAGAAAAATCGATGTTCTCCTCTTTTTTTTTTTTTTTTTTTAGGTCGAATGTTCTCCTCTTAATTGTTTGGATTTTGAAAAGTTCTCTTTCCTCCATCGAAGTCTTGCCACCCATTCTTGTTCAAAACATAGAAATTTTCTGATTCAAACTTGCGGGCCGGCTGCTTCATAACTCATAAATTAGTCACATGTACGCCAAATTCACTTTATTTGGGGCTAATATTTCGTCTTGCAGGGAACGAGATCTTCCATTTGTCAATATATAGACAAAATTCTGTCTATTTCAACTCAATGGAAGCACCTTTCAAGTGAGTTGACGTAGTTTAATATTCAAACCCTGATGTCAATCATGTTTTTATGAGAACACTGCTAAAGCGGGCGATCTTTCGAAATCTACCTAGCTGCATATTGGAGACAAAATTGTGAGAGTTAGTATGGGATGAGGGGATGAGCTCGAGCAGAGAAAATCACGAGCGAGTAGGGCATGATTCTCTATATGGGATTAAAGTAGAAGACCCTCTAATTGGTGTACAGTTCAAGTACGATCCCCGCGACAACCGATGTGGCCGTAAGGACATGGTTTGAAGAAGGAGCATAGTTGTCGCAAAGGCAATTTAGCCAGGTGGCTCCTCCCGAGGATTCTTGGACGGTGAAGGAGACAAGAACCACCTAAACTGCACCCTTAACAAGGGAGGGTTAACGTGTAAGATATATAAATTAAGGTGGTCTCATAAAAGACACATTTTGGTAACAATTTGCTTTTGTATTGAAAGTCCAATTTTAAGTGTGTAGCTGAAAGCACTGCTAGAATAGTAATCTCTTGAGAAAACGACTATTTGTATTCAAAAAGACAAAACTATCATTTTAGTATAAGACGGGTTAATTAAAATAAAATTAAGATACCTGATTTGTTCTCTGATCTCTATTTCCATTGAGACAAATTGGAAAAAGATCCTCTAATTTTTTCCTTGGCCAACAACATACTTCACCAGCCCTGAAATCAACACCGAGCGATTCAAACTCCGATTTATGAAAATTGTAGCATGATGAAAGCCATTATGTCTGCTCTCACCCTCTTTCTCTCTTTTTTCCATCATTTTCTTCAACCTTCAGCCATAGGGGACTGTTTGAGCTAGTCGTACCCTCCCCTCCCCTCCCCTCCCTTTTTGTTGATTTTGTTTGAATTTATTGTCCTTTTTTTCCCCTTCTCTCCCAATTTAGATTTGTGAGCTATCTTCTTCCGATTTAGTTCTCAAATTGAAAGTTTGAACTCTCCCAATCTAGTTTTAGATCTTGGTGCTATTCTCTCCTGATTTTGATCTTACAATTGCTTTGTCCGTGTACAAATTCTCTGTCTCCAACTTTAGTAATGATTAGAGAAGCTTTGTTGTTTGTTGAATCACAAAGATTTGCTCCTCTACATGTTAGATCTATATTTGGTCAACCTATTTTGGTCATCTCTATATGACGATAGCGTAATGGAAGCCAAACTAGGTGTGCATCCCCAACTAGCAACATATTAGTTATTAGAGAAGAAATTTCTTGCATGTACTCATTACTAACAAAAACACAAAATCTAGTGATCGGCTACCAATTATTTTGCTTGACAAATCCGTTCTTTTGGAATGAGTGTGTGCTTCACTCCTTGTTCTTTGGATTTGACTTTGCTTTTCAGTTCCTGCTCTATTTCAATTTGTTTTGTCATGAAAACTACATATTTGGATATCATTTTAAGTAACGAATACAATGTGATTTCAAAAAAAAAAAAAAATCCTTCATCTCTATTGCTCAATGGTCACAATAAAATCACTTAAGAGACCTCTGAACACGAATCCTTCCCTAACAAAATACTCAAGGACAGATTATTCAAACACGTTGAAGTCTATCCCAACGTAAGACTAGCAATATTTCTCCAAATGGAATTGGGTACGATCTAATACTTTGTCAAGCTCAACATTTGGATTTTTTTTTTTTTTTAAAGAAAAATGCCTAGCTGACCGTCCTCTATCAAATGACGGAGTTACAGTCAGTATTAAGACCGTTCTTTTGAGAGGAAACCGGTTTCCAGTCACCCAATTTTTATTTTTTTTTAATGTTTTTTTATTGCAAGCATAAATTGAGAAATAAAATCCTAAAAGAGCCCACATAATCAAATTTTAATGAATATGATAAAAAAATATAAATTAGATACTAAAATATAAATATTACAAATAAAAAATATTATCACATACTAGAAAGAAATTGTTAACATCATTATATAGATCTATTAAATTTAAAGATAAAAAAAAAACTTGAGATTAAGATTGATTTTGTAATGTTTTAGGCCAACAAAAGTACAATATAACTGTTAAAACTTGGTATAATGAGACCTTTAAGTGTCAAAAGTTATGAAAGGTACATATAAGTGTTTAAAAAAATATATATATAATTGAGACATATGAGTGCCAATTCTAGTGAAGGCTCCCATAAATTCTACATGACCTTTTTTTAATAATATAACTCGCTTATATAGCTCATTGGAGAGTTGAGTAAGTAAAAAAGAGACAAAACAACATTGTTTTGCATCTTATTTGAATTTTAATATAAATATTAATTAAATTAAATTTAAATCCAAAAAAAAAAAGTTGCAAAAGTCTTTGGGCAAGAGCTATGCAAGTTATCGTTGATGCCTCCCCACCGCCATCAAGAAGGGTTAGTGATAGTGGGGAGAGGGTCGGCTAAGGTTGCCAAGCCCTAGCCAAGGGCCAATGACCTTGGCCAACCAATGGTGAGAGCCTACAAGCCTGCACCTAGATTTAGGGCGAGAGTCATGTCCCTCCCCTAGATCTGACAAAGGCAACCCTCGCACCAAATTTAAGCAAGGGTTGCTGGTCCTCGCCCAACCAAGCTAAGGGTTGCTAGCCCTTAGCCAGGGCCTAATGACCCCATCTAACCCTCCCTCCACTATCACCGAGAATGGTTGGCGACGGTAGGAAGGCAATGATGAGGGCTTTCGTAGCCTTCGCCTAATGCCTTCTGCAACTTCTTTTTCTTCGTTTTTTTTAAACATAATTTAGTTGTAAATTTAATTTAATTTAAAATTCAAATTCGAGGCAAAACGAAGTCGTTTTTGGCTTATATAGCCACATTAGCATACAAAACAACATCATTTTGACTTATGTAGCCACATCATTATGCAAAATGACATCATTTTGTGATTGTCTCACTTTGGAAAAATGTTACATTAGTATTTTGGCTGAATTTTCTCTCCATTGGCATTTAGCTTATTCATTTTGCTTCGATTTTGGTGCTTAAGGGTCCGTTTGGTAACGCCTTTGTTCCAAGGAATAATTTCTTTTTAGAAATAGTCTTTTTCTTTTTTATTCCTTTGACCAGTTTTTGAGTAAACACATTTGGTAATTACACAAAATTTCTATTCTCGGAATAAAAAAAATAAAAATGCATTTAGTATGATTCAAAATTTTTTTTTTGTAACATAGAATTTCTTTTAGTTTTTTAATAATTTTTTTAAGAACTAATTTTTCTTTTTTTTTTTTCTTCACCATATGTTGCCAGCTGTTGACCACCGCCCATTGCTTGTGGCTGGTTGGGGGTAGTGGCGGTTGGTCAACGAAGGTTGGTCAATGACGAAGGCGGTTGGCCATTGGCCAACAACGACAATCAATGATTGACTAGTAGTAGTTGATTGGTGATGGCGGGTGGCGGTGAGCAACGGTCGATCTACAATAGCGGGCAATTGTGAGCAGCAAGGAAAAAGAAGAAAAAGAAAAAATAGACTTATTTCTAGAAATTATTTTCGTAAACAAGAAGCTACTTTTGTCTACTTCTTGTTTCTATTCTTGTTTCTATTCCACTTCTTTTATTCCTCGGCAAATAAAAATATTAATTAACATTGCCAAATGAATTTTTATTCTTTTTCTATTCGAAGGGACTAAAGGGCATAAAAACAAATGAATATAAACATTGCCAAATGGACCCTAATTGTACATTTTCTAACTTTTGGCACTTGAATGTTTTCCCATGCCAAGTTTTAACAATCCAAGTATCCGCCTCTCCTTTTAGGCCTAACACATCTTCATCTACTAGATTTGGATCAATGGGGTAAATTTTATTCTCTATTAATTCATTATTCTTATTTTGTTTTTTAAGTGTAATTGATATCACTAGTCTTAATTTTGGACCACCGGAGAGTCCTTTTAAAGTAATTTGATTTTGGCAAAAGGACTAAGAAGCCAATCATGATTTTTTTATTAAGTGCAAAGTCAAAGTCTCAACTGTTTTTTCATCTTTTAAATTTAATAGATTTATATAATGACATTAAAGATTTCTTTTTAGTAGGTGGGTTTTTTGGTTATATTTATGAAAATTGATTGTGTGAACCCCCTAAAATTTTATCTCTCAATTTAAGCTTGCAATAGAAAAACATAAATAAATAAATGGGTGAGATGAAACTAGTTGAAAAAGTTAATTAATTTCATCACAAAATGAGCCACCATTAGTGACCGTCACTCCGTCACCAGATGGAGGACGGAGTGACGGAGTGACGGAGTGACGGTCAACTAAGCCGGACTCCTTTTTCATGGACTGAAAATTCCAGAAAAGCTCATAAATAAATTATTGGTCCAATTGGGCACGCAAGCAAGGCCACTTGACTCGGTCTCTAGTATATACGTTCGTGCCTACTTCCTCATACACCAACCTCCTTATAAATGACGCACGATGACCGTTATCGCATTAATTCGAACTTCTTTCGAGCTCTGACTTTCAAGAGCAACAAAGCCTGCGGTTGGAGGCGATCGTTCGGCCAAATAAAGCTTGACCGATTCAAATTGAAAGTGATTGCTACTCTCAATAAATAACCGTGCACGCTCATCCTTCGTTGGCATAATTCGCAATTTGCATCTTCTCATGCACCACCCCTCCGCACAAATTCTAGCCATTTCCTCACGAACGAGCCGCAAAGCGTAGTTCACAAACCAAGCATTAGTCCTCATGGAAAGCCAAGTGAGGTTTTCGAGTTGCCGAGGCGTGGCGTTTGAGATCAAGCCTCATGCAGATCCATTTGCCATCGCCACCCCTCGGATAGCTCCCGAGATGTCCAACCACGGAAGCAAAAGGTCTTGGCTTCCATGGGGCTCGTCTAGGATAGCTCCGTCGTCGCTGATCCAGCGATCGACGAGCAAAGCAAGTAGTCACTTTTGTGACCTCGACCTCCAAGACGATAACGACGAACAAAATGATTTCCTTTTGGAAACGCTCGAGGAAGGCACTTTCATCGAGCCTGAAAAACACGAGGAGAGAAAGCGAGCCGAAATGGCCTCAAAGATCGACCCGCCTCCCTCGAAGCCCGCCCGAGGCCATGAGCCGTCGAGGCTGTCGGTCATACTCCTCGACCAAGGGCTGTTCACGGTGTACAAGCGGCTATTCGTCGTTTGCTTGACCCTAAATGTTGTTGCCCTGATCCTTGCAGCGACTGGACACTTCCCTTATGCGAGGAACCGAGCCGCCCTCTTCTCCATCGCCAACATCTTCGCGCTCACCCTGTGCCGGAGCGAGGCCGTCTTGCGCGTCGCCTTCTGGCTGGCTGTGAAGCTACTCGGCCACTCGTGGGTCCCGCTCTTCGCCAAGACCGCCGTGACCTCTCTCCTTCAGAGCCTCGGTGGGATCCACAGCGGGTGCGGTGTCTCGTCCCTTGTGTGGCTGGTCTACGCTCTAGTCCTAACCCTCAAGGACCGGGACAACACGTCACCCGAGATCATTGGGGTCGCGTCGGCGATCCTCGCTCTCATCGCCCTGTCTTCACTTGCGGCGTTCCCGCTCGTGCGCCACCTGCACCACAACGTGTTCGAGCGGACACACCGCTTCGCGGGTTGGTCGGCCCTTGGCCTTCTCTGGGGGTTCGTCGTCCTCACCATCGCCTACGACCCAAGGACGAAGAGTTACAAGAGGGACGAGCTGGGGTCGAGGTTGGTGAGGCAACAAGAGTTTTGGTTCACGGTGGGGATTACGGTTTTGATAATAATACCGTGGGTGACGGTGAGAAGAGTGCCCGTCAAGGTGTCTTCTCCTTCCGGCCATGCCTCCATAATCAAGTTCCAAGGGGGAGTCAAAGCAGGTATATATTGATTCGAATTTTATCCAACTGCAAACATTCTCGATGTTAATTTTTTTCCTTTTGAATGGACCTAATCTTTGATTTTAGACGTCAAGGTTTCAAATTGTAAATTTTCGTTTCATAAGTCAATCGTACATATTTTCAATAATAAATATCTTATCTAGTAAAGAAAATGAGGACTTTTGGGGTAAGTTAATGTAAATGAAATGGCAGAGTTTCTTAACATAATACATTTTTTTCTCCTTCTCTACATCAATAAGATTTTCAAAGAATCCATCTTCTCTTAATATTTTTCTAGCAAAATAGGATATTCACTGTTGGCCCACATAATGAAAATTTCATATGTAGTTTATTTACAAAGATCTCAACGCACTAATTGAAATATTGCTCCATTATAATATGCTCTAATCAAGTTTTTACAATATATGAAACTAATGTTTCATGCTGAATTCAAGTTGAGCTTGAAACTTCATATAATTGCCAAAACTTGGGCTTGCACCAATTCTAATATCTCCGGTAACTCAAATCTGTCTGTAATTTTCTTAGATTGGGAATTCATATTTGGATTTCTTTTTTTGACCAGAAGTTTATATTTGGACTTTGAATGTGTGTACTTTTCCAATTACAGGCATCTTGGGTCGGATCAGCCCATCCCCGCTATCCGAGTGGCATGCCTTTGGCATCATCTCCGACGGCAAGGATGAGCACATGATGCTTGCTGGAGCTGTTGGCGACTTCACGAAATCCCTCGTCGCCAACCCGCCAGCCCACCTCTGGGTCCGCCAGGTCCACTTTGCTGGCTTACCCTACCTTGCCAACATGTACGGACGGGTCCTGCTGGTTGCCACCGGCTCCGGCATTTGCGTCTTCCTATCATTCCTACTCCAACCGTGCAAAGCAAGCGTTTGCGTGCTATGGGTGGCCAAGAACGTGGAGCAAAACTTTGGCAAGGAGATCAAGGAGATGGTTAGCCATCACCCGAGAGACAAGGTTATCGTGCACGACACAGCGGTGCTTGGGCGGCCAAACGTGGCGGAGATGAGTGTGGACACGGCGAAGAAGTGGGGCGCTGAGGTCGTGATCGTCACCAGCAACCCTGAGGGAAGTAGGGACGTGGTGAACGCATGCAAGAACGAAGGGATCGCCGCTTTTGGTCCCATTTGGGATTCTTGAGTAGATTAATCATACATATCGTACGTCTAATTTGCGTCCTCCACATATTATCTACGCTTGGATTGCATTGTAAACTAATGGTGGAATTGACCTTGGTTTGGTGGTATGCTTTTCCTTGATAGATTCAAGGTTCTATAAATTAAGACTTGCTATGTATGTTTAAGAACTTACGTGAAATGCAAGTGATAATTGCATATCACATTTGCTTGCTACCTTTATCGTTGGAGATATTATAAAGTGTTAACCTTTAATAGTAGGGGTTTGATGAGTTACATGTTTGCATTGTTTCTCTAAGGCAATGTTCCCAATTTCGCCAACGAGACATAACATAAATGATAGACACATTCATCTGCTGCTTGACCATTAAGCAATCCTATGGAGCTGAACTGTTTAACTATACAGTCATGATACTTAACCCTTAACTATGCTGGTAGATTCATTGACTTGTATGCATTTTAGACAATAACGGCATACTAAAATTCATCGTTGTGATTTGCTGCTATTATAATTGCCTAATCGTCCACTGTCATAGATGCTTAATGCCTAATTGGGTTGGCCTGACGGCTGACAATTTCAATGAGTACTAGGCACAATTAACTTTCATCATGTACAATACGGAAAAATATGAGAAAATATCGATTTGATATAGAAAAATAGGGAGTAAATTTGAAAGCATCATGCTTCGTTACTCCATCAATGTGCAAGTAACCTCCAATTGACGCAACTGGCCGAATGCATTTTTATGATCATTTGGCTCAAAAAAAAAAAAAAAAAAAAACTGTCAATTTTATACTGTTACTTATCTAAACTATTCTAGACATCGCGAAATTTTATACTGTAAAAACCTGGGGAAGTTTAATTGCAATCAGATATGGGTTGACTTCGTCTTGCGGTAACTGCTGTCAGGCAGATGCCGTCTTCCTTTGGTTGCTGGAAAAAAGAAACCAGATTTTTTACTTTGCAAATAATTTGGATGGTTCTTAGTCTTCAAATGGAATAGAATATAATGGATTTAACGCGCGACTATCTGGGGAAAAATTGGGGCTGTCCAGACAAATCTTTGGAGTAAATCGGCTGCCAACTGCTCGTCATCATGATGGAAAGAGACATTGGGAATCAAATGATGTTTAAAGTACACCTTTTTTAGAATTGTTTGACTCCTAAGATTGGTACTAGCAAGGCCAAATGGATATCTAGTCGGTATCACGACGTCATCGAGCCATGTTTTCCAGATCTAACATCTTGGAGGGACCATTTCCGAAATTCTCTGAATAGAAATATATTAGCTCTCTTTTTCCGAAAAACATTTCGTAAAAATACGCCATAACCATTATTTCTATTTAGATGTGTCATGAAGCCCTACCATATTTCCAATTTCCTTAGGTTCACAAACATTTATTAAGATCATCATACTAAATTGTCGCACTCCAATTTTCAATTCAAACCCTAAGGATTGAAAGAAAAAGACAATAATAATAATAATAAGAATAATAATAATAATAATAATAATAATAATAATAATAATAATAATAATAATTAAGGTCGGAGTGGAGGAGATGTGAAGCCACCGTAGATCAACCTTTTGGCGATGTGATGATAGGCAGACTCGGTCAGGTGAATCCCATCCCAATTGGCGAAAGCCGATGGATCTCTGCAAGCAGTCGAGCCGGTATGGCCGCACCTTGCTGAATTATTGAAGTTAAATGGACCGCCTCCTCCACAGCAAGCCCTTAGTGTCCCTCCATAAAAGCCTGTGCAGATGCACTCATTTATGCATGAATAAATTAATCGCATGGTCTTCAATAATTGTAAAGTGTATCTTCATTTATATCACGACAAGACTTTCGAACAAATTATGTAAGTCTATATGTGTTCATGTCAACGACATCAACCATTTTGTCATGATGTTATCATGTCATTTGGGGTATTTCATGAAATAAAAGAACTACTGGGTTTTTTCTTCCCCAAAAAGTACGGGAGTTTCAAAATTAACTTTTTTTTTTATCTATTTTAGATTTGGCTTTTAATTTTGGACCCAAAAGACACGGTGCTCAGTTAAGGAGTTCCCATGTACCAAATACAGCTAATGAGGCATGTTCCGATAATTATTTTTTATGCATAATACGAGGAAAATAGTGGATTTTTTTGGTAAAATATATATAGGATAATGTAAACTCTTGCGACACTCTTTAACAAATCACCATAAAAATGGAGCGAGAAAGCAAGTTGGTAGGTAAGCTGCCACCCAGTTCTTAGCATATTAACAATGTAATTCTGGCACTTCATTAATATACATTGCCAAATGCCTGTATGTGAAGAGATCTACCACCTAACTCTACGTGAGAGATATTGATTAAGGACAAGAAACTTCCCAAGGCAACAAAGTTGGATGAAGGAATAAAGTCCAACCGGTTTTGGAGCATCTTAACAAGCAAAAAGAGCAGTAATTGCCAGTCATCAAAATGCCTGACCAAAATAATTGCTTATATCATGTCGAACTATGACAACCACATTCGATCGACATTTTCATGTCTGGGGTGAGATTTGTGGAGAAAAACCAACCTAAGAAAGGAAAGACTTTACGTTTTATTTGATGGAATTGAATTGCAATTTGGGAAATGAGGGTCATTATACTCATGCTACTTGAGATCTCTATGTATCACTCTCATCAATATTCTCTTTTTCCCTCTCACTTCCTTTTTTGCCAAACATCGGTTCCAATGTTGTACGTTATTATTCATATTTTCTTACGAGGAAAAAAAAAAACGCCGGAACAACATTCAAGCTCAAAGTTTCACCTAAAATTCCATGAAGAGTCCATATTCGTTCTAGCATAAATTATAAACATATATTACTAAGCCATGTGCAAAGTAGTAATTTTAATTGGCTGAAAGCACAATCTTAGAAAAATTTTAGTTAATTTTCCAAAAAAAAAAAATATCACCTTTATTCATTTATTAAAGAATTCCTAATTTTTTAGCACATGTTTGCCGTTTGTCTTCGTCAAAGTGATAGACGAGAGTGACTTTTTCCTTATAAAGTTACGTATTTTGCTTAAAGTTCATATAAGTAAAGGTATGGAAAGAACTAAGCCGATTTGGGGTGAGCCAGTTCTGGCTTAGCCCAAATTTCCTTTGCTTCTACTTTTAAAGAATTAAAATTGATTAGTTGTTATATATCCGACCTCAAAAATATTTTTTTGTGAGAATTCGACCACTTTTGAACTCAACCAATGTTGATACATTAATTCTCGGTCATTTATTTATGATATTATTTAAAGTCCTAAGAGCATAAATAATGTATTCTACATTATTTATATGTTCATATCATTATATCTTTTTTTTTTTTTTTTAAAAATTAGTCCGCTTTGGTTTGAGCAATTTCGGGTCTAAACATTAAATCCAAAGGCCCGAACCAACCCAAAGGAAAAGAAAAAAGTAAAAAAAAAAAAAAAAACATAGGGCAAGCCTGAAAAGTCCGGCCAATCTGGTTTGGCCTTTCGGACACTTGATTTCCCTATATTGTAAGATACTGATATTTAACAGGACAAAAAAAAGCAAAAAAATCTCAAAAATTATGCCCATTGTAACACATTGACCATGAACTGTTTTTGACATAGAAAACATCAAACTATGCTCATCGTGACACTTTTACCTTAAACTTTTTTTGTGACATAAAAATCCCTAAACTTAAACCTACGTAACACACTTATCTTTCATTAAGATTCTGTCAGATGATTTTTAGTCAAAACAACATTGTTTTTATTTATGTTAATGCCACTTACTTTGAGAGTCGATATAGGTATAATTTTAATCATGCTCATTGACAAAACATTGATAGTTGATAAATGTGTCACATAGGTACACGATTGAGATTTTTGGTGTCACAAAAAAAAAAATTGTAGGATAAATATGTCACTATAGGCATAATTTGGAGTTTTTGGTGGCTTTTGCCTATTCAATATTAGGAGACAGTCTAGTGGATATCATGTTATATCACCTGGACCCGCACTCCATCACTAAATCATGCTTTAAGGTTTGGCTTCATTATACAGGTCCTGTCATTCCAATCTTAATTGTTCTTTGTGAGTAAGCACAATGTTAACTCTAGAGGTAAAGGGAGAAAATTGAGGGGTGAAAGAGAAAAAAAAAATTGGCTTTCATTTGATGTATAGACGACATAAAAGTCATCTATAATTATATAACACGCTTGTTATTCAAGAGTAGTTAAATATCTACATTAAAGAATGGTGATGAATGTGATATGTGGAAAGTAAAGGTCATACATGTATGGCTCATTACAAGTTATTAGTTCAAGCAAAAGATATGTGTTGACGATGAAAGGGAACAAGCTAGGTGAAAAGAAGGCTTACCGTAGTGTTTGGGAGTGTGATAGATAGGCGAGGCGGCACCATAATAATCAGCGTACATGATTCTTGCATGAGGGTATTGTTCTCTCAAATTTTGCAATTCTTGCTTGAGGTAGTTATTGTGATACTTGGCGAAAACATTATAAGCCTTGAGACATCCGGTTCTCGGATCGTAGGCCGATTTGTAAGGGCTGTGAAATAAAGTCAAATAAACTGCGGAGCAGCCTACTGGCAAGTTTCCTGGCACCACCAAATTCACAGCCCCTTCTTCTATCAGCATCTGTCATTGCGAGAATTCGAACCTTAAGCTCATGCCTGAGAAGTGCTTTTCAACACCACATGCTCATTGATGATACGTGACAGAGTGATCCTAAAATTAGTGCCGTTGCTCCATTGATGAACTTAATTCAGATTGCTTTCGTGTTAGATACATGTGAAAAAAATCAAATAAGTTTGTGGGACTTACACCGACGGCACGAGTGATTGCTCCAACCACTAGCGGTGCCAAAGCATGGAGCTCTTTAATGCTTGCACCGACAAAGGAGGATAGTTGTAGTCATTTCCACCTATCTCCCCCACCAGAAATAGGGACCTGTTGAAGTACTCATCACATTCTGCATCCCAAAAATAGATTTACCATCAAAGATTTATCAAGGAGGCGAGATAAAGGAACATATTTACGTGCAATTTGATAAATTATGGCACTTCTTTCACAAAAGCCGCAGAAGGGGGCGATGGCCAGCGCCAGCTCGTCCTTCGGTCCATCATTGATTCATATCTCTGTCACTAACCTACAAAACGAACCCTACACAAGTCCACTTTTTACTTTTCATAGCTATTTCCCCAAAAATGTGTCAGACGATACATATTGCATGCATTAAATTACGTTTCTTTTTTTATAAAGACAGCGTTGGTCCGTGATATGTTGGGTCCCATAACCTTTTCTATCCGATTTGGTCCCCTAATGATAGTCCTTCTGATTGTGTCGGTTCTTGATGTCAAAATATATGTAGAATTGCTGGAGTGGACCGCCAGCCAGGCATTTACTGGACTAAAAGTGATAATGTAGAACAAATATATATATATATATATATATATATATATATATATATATAGAAAGAAATTTAAGATCGATCATATGAATTGCTGGAGTGGACCGCCACCCAGGCATTTACTGGACCAAGGTAGAATTTTACCTTGTTTGGTGGTGCAGAGAGACGACTTCAAATTCTTAAACCAGCGAAGCTGAACACTCAACGAGTCATTGGTCCACACCAGTGGCCCAATCTTCTTAGCATAGAAGAATGATGAGTCGAGTGCTGTGGCACCAGCAACTGCGAAGTTCACTCCCGTACGGACGTGTGGGCCTTTGGCTACTGCCAGGTATGGGGAAGATGAGGCAGTCCAAAGGCTTCAGCTGCATTCTCGTATTTTCACATTCATCATGAGAAGAAAAATACTTCATTAGTAACACAGAAAATGAAAATTTCTGCCAGAAAACCCGGAGTTGGACGGTATTCGTTTATCGCATCAATAGTAGGAATGATAGCCATACAAAGCTGTCGAAAACAGCGATTACATAAGCCGGATGATCTTTGGACATAATGCTGAAACTATTTTCATATGAGATAGCATTGTAGTAACGTGCTGTTGAATTATCAGGTCAATCGTTTTTCCGAAAAACCTGAGCTACTAAGAAATGGAACAAAAATGCATTTATAGCAGAGGACATAATTTGAGTGAAACGCATTTACAGCAAAGGACATAATATCAGTGATCGAAAGATATACAGAAGTAGTTAAAGAGAGAGCAAGGAATACCTATGAAATCGACAATGAGGCGTCCATTCGAACATCGACCAGTCGCATGGTGGAAAAAAGTCTCACCATAAGGGAGCTTTCCGATGACTGGAAATGCGAGTGCCCCGGAACGAAGGAAGTTTCCGGTGTCACTTAGGGAGTCACCAAAGTTGAAGATTGCTTCGTAGCGACCGGGGCTTGACAAAATGGGATCTGAAGAGAGGCAGAAGAGCAAGAAGAAGACTAGTATCTTCATGGCTTTCATGTCGAGCAATTCTAGAGAATTCTGCTTTGGGTCGACCTTGAGCCCTTTTGTCATCTCGGGGAGCAACCTCACCGACCCAATTTAGGGATTGGAGTTTGGGCAGGTGAAGCATCAATTGCTCATCTTGCGGTTTCAACAAGAAATGGCGCCTTTCATTAAATGGTGCGGGGAGACACCTAGGGTCTCTTATTATTACACAGATGACGAGGACAAATTTTCAGTACTCATCCATTATATTTACGTCAGCTGCGGTCGTCCCCCAAGAGTCATGAATTGTCTTTATTATTTTCGTTGTCATTAAAACAATTTTCAGCGTGTTTGGTAATTAACTTGAATGAACGAGAACGACGTACCCAAAAGCGCCTCCGTCTATCTCACTCTCTTAATTTTTGCCTCGGAAGTCCATGTGTTTTTTGCCGGTTGTGCAGAAGTATGGCCATGCACACCGAGTGCGATGCTCATGTGAATCCGGCGACATCCGGTTGAACGGTGGCCAACATTACCTCCGCAGGTATATGAATTGAAAAACAACGAGTTGTATATGCAGACTAAAATTGGATGATTTGGGGATAATTGCATCTTATGAACATTTTCCGATTTTGCAATGACTTTCCTTGACTTTGTTCTTTGAGTCCAATCGAGTCCACCAATTGAATTTGTGCACTTTGATCCTCTAAGTTTTATGTGGCGCAATCAAAACCTTTAACTTTCTTGATTCATGCAATCATGTGCTTTGTTTTGCCGTTCTACTAATATTGTCAAATCATGATTTATGTTCTTCTTGTTTTTTCTGTGTGTTAATATATCATTTTCTTTTCTTTTTTTGGTCTCATACATAATGCTGTGTCATGAGAGTGGTTGACCGAAGGATATAATTGAACTAGTTGAGAAAGTTAGGTGTCGCACAAAATAATATTAGAGGATCAAATGGTATAAGTATAAAGAGTTAGAGGTCATGATTGAATAAAATCAAAGTCAAAGATCAAATCGCACATCCATCAAAACTCAATAGATTATATTTGTACTTAACCTATAACAATAACAATGAAAAGTGTTAGAAAAGTCTTAATCCTCTTGTATTTGTGTCAATTTAGTACTAAATCTTATAATGGTGTCAATTTAATTCTAAACATTTTGATTTGGCACCAATTCAGTTTTAAACCTTTTAATGGTGCCAATTTAATTCTAGACCTTTTGAATTGATGCCAATTTAGTCATAAACATTTTGATTTGATTTCAATTTAGTCTTTTCGATCAGTTTTGGCTGGATTTTGCTTAAGTGAACACTAGTTTACTTACATGATACCATAACGCGTTAATGTGAATAATTTTTAATAATATTTTAATGATTTTTATATTTTTTTATTATTTTTCAATTATTTTTCTAATTTTTTTCTTTTTTTCTCTCTCATTCCTTTCTACTTCCTCTTGTCGATGGTCAGCTGGTAGCTATGAAGCACGAACACGTTCAAATGGCCTCCGTGTCGTGTCGACACTTGGACATGTGTCGGATACACTCAGATACGTGGTCAACATGTGTCGGAAAATCCGACACGTGGCCAACTCTTTTCAACACGCTTCGACGCACATGTCCGGAGGTTTGTAGGTAGGTCTATAGGTGTGAAGGGAAGAAGGTGATGGAGGGTGGAGGCAAGGGTGAGGGAGCGGAGGCAACGCTGCGAGCGACGATGAGGGAGGGTAGAGGAAGAGCAAAGACCAAGACAATCAAGAAGGCTACGACCGCCGACTACAATGCTAAGATGGAGAACCATAATGCCACGATGAAGGGCTGGACACGAGGCTACAATGGCAAAGGGGGAGAGATAGAGGCGAGGCAACGACAAGCGATTATGATGAGGCGCTTGAGAGAGAGCAAAGACCAAGAGGTAGAGACCGAGCAAGGGAGAGGAGAAGGCGACTGCTAGGGTTTTTTGGGCTGTTAATTTACTAAGGTTGCTTTTTTAGTATTAGGAAGAAGAGCAAGGAGAGGAGGTGACAACTACCGGGGAAGAAACGAAAGGCTTGTGCAGGGTGATTCTCTTTTCTTTTCTTTCTTGGAGAGAGGAGAGGATGGAGCCTTGTGCAGAGTGTGACTTCAATTTTGGGAAGTGACACTGACAAGCGCGGGCGGTGGGTGGGGTGGGGGAAGAAAGCAAAGGGTGAAATAAATGGGTGGGACCCATTTAGCCAAAAAAAATACCGAATATTAAATAAATTTATTAATAAATGGTAAGGCTAAAAAATAAATAAATAGGTGAGTTAAAAAGTTATTTTGAAAAATAGAAGCACTGTTAAATAATGATAAATTTTGATTACTGTAGAAGAATATAAATTTATTTTGACTCTAATTCCTCGTTAGTTTTTTATTTTATTGATAACTTTTGTTAAAGCCAAAAAATGTCTTTTCCAAATTTTTATAAATTAATTTATTAATGTTATTAGTGTAGATTCATTAATAAGCTATTTTCTATTATTTATTTATTTATGAATTTGAATAAATTAATTTAAATATAATAATTTATATGTATATAGAAAAATATTCATTTAAAATACAATGTGTCCCAATGTGTCGGAATTATCTTTTTCTAAGAAATGACGTTTGTCGTGTCATGTCGTGTTGCTTATCCCATGTATGTGTCAATGCTACTTAGGATGGTAGGTGATGGATGGCCCTTGCCTAGGCCAAGGCAGCCAAGGCAGCCTCATTGGGCATCGCCTGGGTGAATGTGAGCCTAGGAGGTCGCCCTAGCATAGGTGAGGGCCTGCCTCACTGGATTTGGCTTATGTGAAGCCGACCCTAGCCTAGGTGAGGGCAGCCTGCTTGCTGGGCATCACCTTCGCACGGGCAACACTTGGCAAGGCTGCCCTGGTCTAGGCAAGGGTGGCCAACCTCACCAAAGTTGGCAAGGGAAGCCTTTGTCAAGGTCGCCCTCACCCAAGTGAGGGTCGCCCTCACCCAAGCTAAATCAGGTGAGGTTGGCCATCACCTGTCAACCGGCCACCACCTATAGGAAGAAGAAGGGAGGAGAGAGAGAAAAAAAAAAAAAAAAAAGTAATAAAAAATTGAAAATTACTAAAATATTATTAAAAAGTGTTAATGTCTCGGGCCATGCAAGTCGATGAAGTGCACATTAGCAAAATTTGGTCAAAATTAACTGGAATGACTAAATTTGCATAAAGTTAAAAGGTTTAGGATTAAATTAATACAATTAAGTATTTTGAACTGAATTAGCACCAAGACAAAAAGTTTAGGGCTAAACTAATACCATTAAAGGTTTAGGATTTGTCGCGATCTAATATCGAGTGAACTACCTAGGGTTCAATTGATGGATTACTAAACCTAAACCTAGCTTGAGCTCTCCCGCTCATATCAATTCGTGAGTTAAGTTCAAGTTATTTAATATGCAAATGGTTTTTAGTTAGGAATCGCCACTAATCTATTTTTTGATGGGTCGATTAAAAACCTAAGTAAAGTAATAGGAAAATTACTTCAATACACTTTCGGTACTTTTCCTCTTTTATTAAAAAAAAAAATGTTTTGCAGACAAGTTACATTGATTTTAATTTACGCCCTAATATGTGAGGTGATTAGACGAGTTCATGACCATTATTTAGCAATCAATAATCAAAGCCTTAAATAAATTGCAAAGAAATGAGAAAAATAATCATCTTGAAGCAATGAAAACATCTATAGTGTTAGTTAGAAAATCATATTAATAATCTAGATATGATATCTAATTAGCGGCGGTTTCACTCAAAAGCTTTTTTTTCTTTTTTGTAGATTTTTTCTTATTTAAGTGAAACTTAGTCTACATGGAATGCAATGCAACGACACACCAAAATACCTAACTAAAATGAAATGTAACATGCAAACTATTATGCAAACTATATGACACGTCATTAATTATTTAACATAATCTAATGACATGACAATATTAAATACAACTATCCTAATAACGCACTTAAATAAGCCTAAACATGCAATGACTAGATGATGTAGAAGGGATGGCCTAATTCTAAGTGGCACACGCATAATATTTGTTTATGTTTTTTATAATAAAATTCGAAATTAAAAAATACCCAATAATTGAACATGCAATTTGAATTAATGAAAGAAAATTTAACATCCTAAATTAATATTTTTGGTGTTTTTAATTTCAAAATTTTGGAATAAATAAATTGCCTAATCTAAATACGTAAACCATCCTAAAACATGCAATATTCTAACGATCCAAATGAAAAAAAAAAAATATATATATATATATATATATATATATATATATATATATATTATTTGGGTTTTCTTTTATGGGAGCAAAATTAATTCAAACAAAGGCATCAAGAACAATAGAGCAACAAATCAGCAAGATATCATCCATATCGGTTTAATTTTAGAAATAAATTAATGAAATATATCTCAGACATATTTGGAAATCAAATTAGATAAGATTTTTACCTAATTCGAATATTGGCTTCCAAATCCGGATCTTCGAACAGCTACTCGCAAAGTCAATGTGGCGGCGCTTGGTGAGGCTCACGGTGAGGTGGCTCGATGGTGCTCATCTGGCTAAAGAATATGCGGCCATGAATTGAAGACGCCAAACAATTAAACTAAACTTGCAACAATGGGAGTGTGGGTAGTTGGTCAAAAGAAATCTGCAAGGTGACAAAATTGGGCACCACAAACTGTTGACAGTGCGACCGTGACCGATATAGTCGCTGTGGAGGAGCTCAGGTGTGGTTCGGATCCGAGAGAGAGAAGAAGCGGTAATCTTCTTTCTGCTTGCCTTTGTTGACTTCCATAGTCAACACTTGGGTGTGGTGGCCGCTCAAACGGAGGGCAGCTGGGAGGAGGCGTGGCTGCTTGCTGAGCTCCTTGGCTGCCACTTGAAGCCTTCATGCAAGGGACGTGGCTCCTTGGCCTGACTTCTCTGTACGTTGCGTCTTGTTAGTTGACTGGCAACTAAATTTCTTTCTCCCTTCCGTGGCCGCAAGACAAGAAGACAGCCCAAGGGACACACGTTTGGGCGTGAGACATCTTGCATGTCTCATGCAAAGGACGTGCCCCCTTGCATGCAGAGGTCTTCAATTGCTGGCCACCGAAGGAGTGAAGAGACGTGGCTTCCGTTAGTTGACCACATGAGTCAACTAAATGAAAACTTGGTGGCAGCTTGGACGGAGACAGCTCAAGGAGTCCGCCCATGCGTGAAACATCTTGCGGCTCCATGCACGTACGTGGTTGCTGCATGGACCAAGTCTTCAATTTGGGAATTCGGCTAGCTGAGGAAGGGGAAGAGGACGTGGCTGCATTCTTGGTCAATCATTCCTTTTGGTTGACTCCCAATTGGACGTGTGCATGGGCTGCTGCATGGCCAACAGAAATAAATAAAGCATGGCTGAAGATGTGGCCGCTTGCATGGCCACCCAAGGAGAGAAACGGCTGTGGCGGGGCGCACGTAATCAAAGTCTTCAGCTCGGTTGATTGGCGGGGCAGCTCGGGGTTAACGTTTTCCTTCGTAGTTGACCGCATTGGACGTGTGCATGGAGACGTCGGACGCTTGCATGAAAAGCTCGCTAAGTAAGGTACAAATGCAGGGGATGTTGGTCTCACGAGTGGTGCTGCGTGAGGAAATTTTAAATGAGGTGTTATCTCGAAAACGTGACGTCTCGGCACGGTGAGGGTGATGACGAAACACGGGGGCGTAAGTGGTGCCAATGACGTAGTCCGACGACAAACTCATCGACCCAACACGGACCGTTACGTACTCAAGGTCCTACAAAATCCAGATATCATAGTTGAACAGATCGATCTAACTATGACTTGTTTTCTTGCGTATTATGCATCGATAATCAAACGCAAAATTATTCTTTTTCTGGCTATGGTCCAAACTGGTTTTGGTTATTGGCTCCCACTGGGACATTAATTATATCCCTCGGCCTCATTTTTATCGTAATTGGGGTGGCGCCACAAAATTCCAAAACCCCCATTCGAGGAAGTTTCCAAAAATTAGCTCAAGTTTGAATCCCACGGGCTTTACATATTCACTTATATAGAGGCAAAAAAAAAAAAAAAAACACTCCAAGTGTCAAAAGTTGGCACAATGGGACATTTAAATGCCAAAAGTTGGGAAAATGACACTTAAATGCCATTTAAAAAAAATGAGAAATTAAAATGTCACATTCAGCAAACTCCGCTAGAAATCCTACGTGACAATTTTTTATTAATTTTTCTTGCTTACATGGTTCGCTGAAAGGCTAACTCAGCAAAGAAACACAAAAACGACATCATTTTAGTGTAATTCGAATTTTAATATAAAAATTATTTAATTTAAATTTAAAACCAAATTTACAAAAAAGAAAAAAAGAAGGAATAAGATAAATAGTAGCCGATGGCGAAGGCTTAGCCCTCGCAGCTGCCACCGCCCCACCGTCGTCAAGGGCAAGGGTCGCCGCCCTCCCCCAAATCTAACGAGAGTCACCGGTCCTCACCCAACAGGGCCAAGGGCCATCATTGGTAGGGGCGACCCCCCAACAGGCGATGGCCCTTGGCTCTACTGAGCAAGGGCCGGCGACCCTTGCCAAATTTGGGGTAGGGCCGCAACCCTTGTCCTAAATCTGTGAGAGCTCACAGGCCTTTGCCACTAGCCAACTAGGGTCGCCAACCCCTAGCCAGGGCTTGACGACCCCAGCCGACCCTCCCCCGACCTTCCCGGCGACAATGGTGAAGGCTCAGCCCTCAACCGTCGACTACTATTCATCTTCCTCTTTTTTTTTTTTTTTTTTAAAGAAAATTTGGTTTTGAATCTAATTTAATTATTTTTTCTATTAATTATTTACCCACGTCAACATCAAAATGATGTCATTTTAACACTTGTCTAATGTCGTTAACGTGCAAAATGATGTCGTTTTACAATTGACTCGCCGAAAAATTGTCACATCAGCATTTTAATCTGATTTTCTCGTTGTAGGCACGTAACTAATCCATTTTGCTCTGATTTTGGTATTTAAGTGTCACTTTTTTAACTTTTGGCACTTAAGTGTCTCTCGTGCCAAATTTTCGTGCTCCAGGTATCCCTCGTAACGAGTTAACTACCAATATCTATTAGATCTCCACCCCACGTTGCCACATCGTAAAACCTACCTTCATTCATAATCTAATCCACCAAATCGAAACACGATGGCAATCTTTACCAAAATCTGCAATTATGTGCGAGATTTCCTTTGATTCGATCATATTCATTGAGACACGACATATATAATTGTGGCCATTAATTGAACACAAGTAAGGATGCTCCTTGGTTAAATGCACAACTAGGAAAAGACAAATTATCCTGGGGATCGAAAAAAAAAAAGAAAAAAGGAACCCAAGCCCAAGCCCAAGCTCATAAATATAATCAATTGGACTAATACTCTAATCCAAAACGAGTTAAGAGACAGATGTATAAAGTGAGTATTCAATGCCGTATCAACTCTCCCATGGACGTCTCTTATCCCTAACGCTAATATGTGCACCTAAACAAATTAGTATCATCAGAGATATATGGTCAATTAAATACTTTGAAAACATTTTGATTACTATGTGCTATCCAAAATTGTTCATATTAATATGTCAACCCTTCAAAAACATAAATTCAATAAGTAAATTTATCTCTTGATTTGAGAGGATCGGATCATAAAACCAGTTGAGAAAAGTTGGATAGTTAATTAGTTGTGTGGCTCGCAATATCAACAATAATTTGCAAGATTTTGATTCCATCGGTATTCATGACTCATCACATGAATGATAATCCAACCAGAAAAGTTTACAGGATGGAAATCTGAAACAAGAACGCATAGGTAGAACAACAAAATGTCAATCCAACGAACGCAGTGACTCTTTTATGGCTCGGTGACAATGATCGTACATTCATCTTTGACATTAGAATCGAAGCTTTATGCATCATCCCCTTCGGACTTCTAGGCAACGAGACGTGGAGAAGTGAAGGGACCGTCGAGCAAGCCCTTGGCCATGTGCCGATACGCCGCCTCGGTCAAGTGAACTCCGTCCCAAAGTATGGAGGCTGATGGATCTTTACACACGCTTGACGTGGAACCACACATCATCCTGGCGTTGAAATTAAATGGTCCACCAGCTCCACAGCAAGCTACATGTGTTGATTTAGAGAAACCTGAAAACGAGAGGACATCGATCTCACCACTCATCCTCATAAGTTCATAAAGACGCCGCAAGTAGGATAAATTTTCTATCTATATACATAGTTGAAGGTTCTATATGCCTATTCACCGTTGTTGATCGTGAAAGTAAGAAGAAAGTAAACTCACCATACTGTGTTGGTGATTCAAAGAGACGCATGGTATCTCCATAATAATCCGCATAGATAATCCTTGCATGGCTATATTTTTGTCTCAAAACTTGCAACTCTCGTCGGAGATAATCGTTGTGATACTTGGCGAATTCATTATAACGATTGAGACAACCAGTTGTCGCATTAGCGTCATTCTTGAGAAAGGGCGGAGCTGTCGTTATGTACGATGTCAAGCAACCAATTGGTAGATTCCCTGGGACTACTAACTCCACCGCCCCTTGTTCGATGAGCATCTGAAACAATTACATGCCATGAAAAACTTATTGGAGTGCTAAAAAAAGGCTAATGACGCAATATCTTATCGGACAAATAGTATTGCGCTTTGTTCCTTGCAAGAAAAAGAAAAGGGCCATACGCTGGTGGCATTGGTGATGGCTCCAACAACATTTGGCACAATGGGACGGAGTTGCTCAAAGGTTGCACCCAGGGCAAAAGCAAGATTGTAGTCGTTTCCACCAATTTCCCCCACTAGAAATAAAGACTTCTTGAAATATGTATCGCAATCTACAAAAGAAAAGAACGGAAATAAAAATCAAATCATCAAATGACTCAAATAATCGATTTTAAAATCCTAATAATGATATATTCCAATATTGAAGTCATTTTCCTTTGATATTGCAAGAGCATGAAAATAGAAACTTCTTTTATTTTTCAATCTTAAATTAATAGACTAGGTCTAAGCAAGTATGCACAAAAGTTGTAGGTCTAAACATCCCAATCTATTGCACCAAACCTGTAGTTATTTTCGAATCGTTTTGAAAAATCTTCCGAACCGAACTTTTCGAACCAAATACGAACGGTTTTTTCGATTTTTTTTGGTTTTCAGCTTTTGGTTTTTTCTGTTTTTCTTTTCAGTTCTTTTCTTTATTTTTTGGCTGGATGAAGCTCATGTACCTCCCTCCCGGTGCTTCCCTCCCATGGCCGTATCAAACAGAGAATAAAACCGGCGATCTCATACGTGAAGCAGTTCACCGGCTTCCACGAGTTCGCCCAGTTCACCAAGGACGATGTCAGGACCGGGGACAGCGGGCTCAACTCCATCACACTGGCGAACAACAACAAGACGGTTTTCCTGCCTATGAACGAGCCGGTGTTCGGGACCAAGAGGAAGAGCCAAATCCAGACCTACCTCGAGCACAATGAGGGCGCCGGGCTGCAGCACCTGGCGCTGACGAGCAAGGACATCTTTCGGACGCAGAGGGAGATGAGGAAGCGGAGCAATGTGGGCGGGTTCGAGTTCATGCCGTCGCCGCCGCCCACGTACTACCGGAACCTGAAGGCCCAAGCCGGGGACGTGCTAACGGACGAGCAGATCAAGGAGTGCGAGGAGCTGGGGATTCTGGTGGACAAGGACGATCAAGGGACGCTACTCCAGATCTTCACCATGCCCGTGGGTGACAGGTATGTGATCTCGATTTCAGGCGGGCTCTCTCCTTTGAGTCTTCGCCAAAGTCAATTCCTTTAGCTATGGGCATGTGAACCTTTAAATTGAGGATGGATCGTGGATTGGATATCGTTTGAGGGTACAAAACATGGGTTTATCGATCATTGACGAGACAATAGACTACATTCTCTCTTTCGAAAACAGCATGTATTCACTTGATAGAACAGTCCCTCAATTACATCAGTTCCCCCTCGGTTGAAGCGAGACAGGGCAAAATAGAGCATCAAATGGAGAATAAAACCGAATTTTTATTGGTTTGTGGTTCGGTTCGGTTCGGTTCGGTTCGGTTAACCGATAAAAACCGATCCAATAAAAAAATATTGATTTTTAATGAGAACCGAATCGAAAAAACCGAATTTTTCAGTTCCGTTTGGTTCGGTTTTCGGTTTGGTTCTTGACAACCCTACCTATAGTGATCATCCTATGAAAGATTTATGAGCTACAAAGACGTGATATCTACCAAATCATCTCAGTAAATAACCATATCTTCAATGAATACAATCGATCACACAAAAGAGTAATTGCTATACATGTTAGTCCTCAATCAGAGCCTACAAAAATAGGGTTTATATTATTTACCTTGCTGGGTTGTGCAAAGAGAAGATTTAAGTTTCTTGAACCAGTTGAGCTGAACATTTAAGGAATGATTTGTCATTGTCATCGCCGGAATGCCTCGAGCTGCAAAGAATGTTGGATCAAGTGCTGTGGCACCAGCAACTGCAAAGTTAACTCTGCTACGAGCATCAACTGAGCCGTTGACTACCTCAAGATATGGCTTCAGATTGGGTAACCCAACTGCTTCCGCTGCATTTTCATATACGTAACGCATATACACCAGTTAAACATCTAATATTAACACCCCCAATGATGATAAAGACTGCTAAAGATTGTCATTAACTCCGCTTTAAAGATGATAAAGACTACTAAAGATTGTCATTAACTCCGCTTTAAATGAGAAGTTCTTTTTCCTGTCATTTCAAAAGAAAAATATGTACCGTCGTCAGTGAAATATCAACACCAAACGAAGAAAAATAGCCCTGTCTTTGAGCTTGGATATATAATGCTGTTGATCCAAATATTCTCAGCAAAAGCTGCGGCCTTCTGATTTAAATGCCTGTTCTCTTCCCTAACATGAGCATGCATTTACAAAAAACAAAGAAGAGTCAGGAGAACATACCAATGAAATCAATTATAAGACGTCCATCTGAATAACGACCAGTCGGATGCCCAAAGAAGGTCTTGCCATAAGGAGATGTCGGCAGGATTGCATGATCCCCCGCAGATCGGAGGTAGTTCCCAGTGTCGCTTAGAGAGTCGCCAAAGTTGAAAATCGACTCATACTTATGCAAGATTGTCGAGTTGGCCTTCAAAGCAAGGCAACATTGCAGAAGTATCAAGATTATTGCTGTATATTTCATGGCAACTCTTGAGTAGTTTTTAGAGATAAATTCTTGATGATGCTAAGAGAGTTGGGCAACAATTTTATATCCTCTCTTTGCTAATTTTCAGTTGGTAAAATTTGGGGTCTTCAAGGTGAGCTTAAATAGTTGAAATTGGTTCAATCGGTTCATTAAGCCCTTTGCTTATAATAGAAAGGGTGAGATGGAAGGGCAACCGACAGTAAGGGGGCATGAGAACGTCGTTTTTTTGTCATCGAGTCGTTTTGCCGTTACCTCTTACTCGTCATTCCTTTTGGGTCGACTAAGGTTGTTGATTCTAGAACTTCTTTCGGTCCCGTTCGACTGGTGAAAAGGCGTACAGAAAGACGTGGAAGATAGATGTAGCTATTTTTAAGGTCGTGGAGAACGTCTTTTTCCTCGTTTTGAACCTCCATTAATTTTCCAGAAACTTGTCGAAACCTACGAAAACATCTTGCTCTGCCACAGGGGACCGTTAGCAGGTGCCGTGGCTTGCGGACTTCAATGCCACGTGGAAGACTTCTCTACTATTTAGTCAAGGTTTATGAGAAAAGTCGATAATAATTTTCCTTTTAGCAAATTTAACTTTGTAAAATATTAGCAAAATGATTAATCATCTTCGAAATTTAATCAACAATTCTAATGACATTGACAATTTTCTTTTTAGTAAGTGATTATATTTTTACTACTTTTGTTTGCCTGTATGCATTATTTAATTTGCTCTAAATTATTTATTTTCACAAATTATTTTTTTCAGCTGCAAATTCCAATACCCTATTATGAGGAATCTTCCAAAGATGAGCCCAAGTTGGAACCCATGAGCTTTATATTATGCAGTCGAATCCATAGTGACACAATAACTTAAATCAGAATCAAGAGTCAATTTTCTATATCTAGTAAACCTCCACCCATATTGCTACATCGTAAAACCTGCCTTCATTCATAGTCTCTTCCATTAAATGGTGAGGTAATGATATTTTTTCCTAAAAATCTGTAATTATGCACAAAAATTTCTATAATTCGATCACATTCATAAATTGGTGACCACTAAGTGACCATAAATGGTGATTCTACTTGTTAGGAAAACTTGTGAAAAGAATCCTAAATTTATTGCAATTTTATCAATGTAATTATATTTTTCTTTTTAACTTTGTCAATTAAGTACTAAAGATATTCACGTTTTGTCAATTAAGTCTTTCCAATCAATTTGGTCTAGAAGTCATTGACATAGATATCGATAGTCTTACATGATAAACCGGCACTAACATGGAAAATTTCTTTAAAATTTTTATTTATTTTTTTCTTTTTCTTTTATTTCTTTCCTTCTCTTTTCCTTCTTTTCTTTTTTAAGCAAACCTCACCATGGCCCCACGGCTGGTGAGGGCTTTGTTGCCTCGTTTGTGGCTAGTGAGGCTGGCCTTGCTCAAACCATCACGACCACAAGTGAGGCCCCTTACCAAGATCGAATCAAGGCCATGGCGAGGCTGGCCTCGCTCATGGCCTGCGAGAGTATAACAAGTTGGCCACTATAAAAAAAAATAAAAGAAAAGAATAAATAAATCTACCAAAAATATTAAAATATTATTGAAAAATATCCACATCAATACCGGTCATGCCGTGGAGGATAGCCAACATATGTGTTGGCAATTTTTAGCCAAATAGACTCAATTAACAAAACGTAAAAAGTTTTGAAACTAAATTGGCAAATGTAAAATATGTTTAGAAATTTTTGGATAATTTCTCCTTCCCCCATCCTAGGGCTTTGTCTCTCTCTATCTCTCTGTGGATCGATGCCATCAAGAAGATCCTTTAGGTCTATCAAAGGTTCAATTTTGTGAGAAATTTGTGTATCTCGAAATTCCAGTGAATAGGCTTCGTTAACATCGAAATTAGGACTTGAATGCATAGGTTTCAAAAACTATGAGGACTTGATCACTAGAAATGCTTATAATGCAATTGAACTTTGCACAAAACATTGACTTTCTAATGTATTTTTTCTTTTTAGATTCACTTTAGCTTTATTTGTCGGTATTCTTGTCTATGAGGTAAGATGAAGAAATTCAGAAAAATGTTGTCGACTAGTGGCTCTAATAAGAGTAAGTTCTTGTCAATTCCCACTTTGGTTGGAATAACTATCCAAAAAGTCCAAAATCAATTACACTTTAACCAATTCAATTCTAAACATTTTAATTATGTTACTTGAGTTATAAACATTTTCATATTTTATCAATTGAGTCAATCTGGCCAATTATGTATGGAAATTGCTAAGATGGATGTTGATCAATTTACATGACATAGCTAATGCTAACATAGACATTTTTTTAATAATTTTTTGATATAATTGTCACGCCCGAACCCCGAGACACATGGAACAACCCGCCATGGTCATGCAAACGCGACATTCCCAGGTAGTGTCGCCGACCCCAAGATATTTAATTATTAAAGCGCATGCGGAACGTTTTAAGAAATCCCTGACAGAAACTCGCGGGATAGGACAGCAGGAAGAATTAATTCAAAATCAAACGAGCATAATTCCATACATCGTCAACAATCCAAGTCTTACATACATCAACAGGATCCGGAGGCTATATGCACCAAAAATGGGTTAGAGTTTATGTGCATCAAAAAGGGGTCAGCCTACATAGCAAGGATCAGTCCGCCAAAAGAAGGTCAACCACCCTAGAATTACAGGTCAGCCCCATTGGACGACCCTACGTCCTCAGGATCTGACACCCAAGATTGCGGGGGCGAAGCGTTGATCACTCCACCGGTAGGAAGGTCCGCCACGCCCTTGCCCAGGATGGCATCCAAGACTGCCAGCGGAATATCCATGCTATCTAGTGGGCCGATCCTAACACCATCTGCTCCGGTACGATACCAAGCTCTAAACATGTATGGAACGCTGTCATGCACGTTCACCTGGACCCGGATGAGGGTCCTAATCAACAGATAGACCCAAGGACTCCCGGGGTCAGGAGCACTCTCCGTCCACTGGTCGATCTCTGTCGGTAGGCCACTCATCTCCGGGGGTCTTGCCATCTATGGTCCTGTAATATTTTTCCCCAAACTGGGATGAGACTTTGTCCCAGCAAGTTCACCCCTCCTAAACCCCTATTAGAAAGTAAATACGCCCCAAAGTAGTTTAACCCCGACATCAAGAAGACTTACCTCACCTTCGTGCCTCCCCGCGCAGTTAGTACAATTCATATCACTTAAGCACAAGAAATGACAAGAAGGCAATTTATCGGAACTCAATCGCTTCACTCAATTTCGCAATCACAAGAAGCATTTCCAAATCATCATTATCCACTATCACACCGTGGGCAAGGCCTACTCGCAATTCGGCTATCTACTGATATCTAGCTAGGCATCGCCTCCCCACCTTGGAGCGCACTTCGTCAACACATCGACGGCATTCCCGAAGGAGCATGGATCCAGTTGGCCTAGCCTCCACTGCGACCCGAGCCACGTCACTCTCCTGACGGCATCTCTAGAAGAACAAAGGTCCAGTCGGCCTAGCCACTACTGCGACCCGAGCCACGTCACTCTCCCGACGGCATCTCTAGAAGAATAAGGATCCAGTCGGCCTAGCCACTACTGCGACCCGAGCCACGTCACTCTCCCTTGACGGCATTTCTTAGAATAAGGATCCAGTCGGCCTAGCCACTACTGCGACCCGAGCCACGTCACTCTCCCTTGACGGCATTTCTTAGAATAAGGATCCAGTCGGCCTAGCCACTACTGCGACCCGAGCTTTTCAACTAGCACACGACAATTTGATACCAATCCTTAGATATTTTCCATTTCACCCACCTAATCCAATTACGACATTAACCACGAATAATCAAATTTCAATGCCGAACTCGACACTTGGGATTTTCTAAATAAAATTTCATTCTTTTCAAAATCAACAATCAAGTTGCAATATCCACACATCAATATCAAATTCTAAACATACAAAGCAGCGATCGGCACGAAATTCTCGAGCAATTAGGGTCAAAATAAATTTTTCAAGTTTTTTTTTTAATATTTTAATGAATTTCGAAATAAGATATATTATTAAATAATTCAACAATTTCGAAGCATTTATTTAAATCATAAATAAACTCCTTTAAGTCACATCAAGGTTCATTTTAAAAATAAACATACTTAACCATTAAACTAAACACACTTTACCTAAATTAATCACCTTAATGTAATCCACAACTAATTAAGCCAATCTATCCACCTAATCTCAATCAACTTAATCTAAACATACTTAGGGCATCATTATCTCGCTAATCGCGGATTAGTGAGGTAAACTCACCGGAATCGCTTTCCGATGGGTCTCCGGCGAAGAGCACGACGATGCCGACGACAAACCTACACGGATCAAGACCAAACAAGCATTAAAAGGGGACCAAAATGAGCCTGGAAGATCCTAGATCTCGCTGGTTTTCTTTCCAGCACTAACCGAGCTTGAGGGGAGGGCGGAACGGCGACGGAACGGCGGTTGAACGGGCGGAGAAAGCTCGGCGGTGGCGACTAGGTCTCGCGGGACGGCGGCTCACGGCGGCTCACGGCGGTGGCAGGAGCTTCGGCGACAACAACAACAAGAGGTTTGGAGCTGCGACGGTCGGGGCTTCGCGGCGGAGACGGAGGCAGGGCGGCTCGGCACACGGGTGAGCGGCGACGGCGACGTGCGACGGCGGCGAGACGGCGACGAGCGGGCGACGCGGGCGGACGGGCTGCGCGGCTCGCCGGACTCTCTCCCACTCCCTCAAATTCCCGAATCCCCCCCCCCCCAAGGCTAGAGGTTGAAGATGAAGTGGATGGGACACCCCCACTTTTGGTGGGCCAATCAGCTGGGGACACTTGTCAAGCTCCCCTTAATTTTGGCCTCCACCATGACATCACCTGCTGATGTCATTTCCCACTAACTCAAATCCTCACAACATCTTCCAATAGGTCCAATTCGTTTTCCGCCGGGGTCCAAGCTCTTGCACATTTAATTATTTCACTTTCTATAAATTCCCTTCTAATTGAGTCCAAATTAAAGTCCATGAATTAATCCAATTTTCCTAATAAAATTTGCAACACCCATTGACTTTCAAATTTCAAAAATTCAATTCAATTTCACGGTTAATTTCACTCTAGTGCGATTTTAGCGCGCCTAGTCCACTGAGTAGCTTTTGGGGAATTTTTCTTGCATCTGACCCGAGGGTGATCGGTCCCAAGTCTCGGCGCGGTAAAATTCCTTAATTACTTCACTCAATAAACTAGTTCTCTTGTGAGTGGCCAACTCGAGAGACGAACTATATGCACACATTTGAATTTCCCGACTCAATCGACTGAAAAGAAATAAACTTTGAGGGAAAATTGGGATGTCACAATAATTTTTTGGGTTTTTTTTTTATTTTCCTTTATTTTGTTAACTCTTTTTTTTACAAAGGACCGATGACCCTCACTCAACATTAAGCAATGGCGTTGAGGCCCTTGCTGAAAACATGCAAGGGACCACCTCGCTTTCGCCTAGGCTAGTCTTGCTAGTGGCCAAATATCACATGAGACTAGCCACGGCAAAAAAGCAAAGAGAAAAAAAAAATGACAAAAGGAAAAGAATAAAAAATTAAAAAGTTATCCACATTAGTATCAATATACCATATAGGACAACCGACGCTGATTAGATCACATATTAGCTTTTTCCAATCAAAATCAGTTGGATGGACTTCATTGGCAAAGATGAAAGGTGTGTGACACAATTGGCACAACTAAAAAGTTTAGGATTGAATTAGTTAAAGTGAAATAAATTTAAATTTTTTTAATAATTTTATCGTCTATTTTACAATTGTGTTGTTCTACCTCTGAATCCCTCAAAAATCAAGATAAGCTTTGTCTTAATGCTACCGATATGGAATGGTGAATTATTACTGACCTTATCCCAAGAAACCTCTTCTTTTGCCACTTCATGGATATGGAACTCATGGTTGTGTGAAGTGCAAAACGTTGAAAATTCCATTCAGTACATGAAATGACATGCCTTTTCCATCGGTCATATTGTATGTAGCTCCATCAATGTTGACACTTGCTAGACTGTAGTAGAAACCTGGTCCTTCGTCTTGTCTCCTCCATTCATTTATCCCTATGTTAGGACTGGCCACTCTGTTCCAATTGAATTTATATCCTTCAGCCTCCTTATTTTCCATATTTTCAAACCGTTATACAATTTCAAGATCAGATCAAAGGCAAGGGAGGAAAAAACTTCAAACTAATTGTCGAAAATGGATTCCTAATAAAAATGGATACTCCAACAATTGAGTAACATTGAAACATAAATGCGGAAACATACCCGACCATATAATCACAATGGTCGGTAATATTGAAGGAACAGGGGAGAGATGGGGAGTCCTCCGATATTCTTAAGAGGGTGTTCCAGTAGCTTTATTGTACAATTCACTCTTGTTAAAAATTTACATCATACAGAAAACTCTCGTACATCAGCATTCGTCTTATTCACAAGTGATCCTCTCTCCCTCTCCCTCCCTCTCTCAAATCAATGTAAAACTTAGAACACGGAGAGATTACTGAGGATTAGGAGGACGGCTGTTCGCGGCAGAAACACGCGACCCCCACTCTAGCAGCTCTTTGCTTGTGTCGTCCTTGTGTACGATCACCTCAATGAAGCACAGGCAATCCTTATGCGGCCCTGTCGCTGTCGCGATTGCGTCTTTCAGCTCTTCCTCTGTGCGAACCTGCTTTCGCAACACGAGTCAATAAAAAGTTTCGAAACAGTTGCAGACCCAACATTCCATCAAAATGCCTCTCATACCCAAAAGTAAACATAGGAAGAAAAAATGGAGGGAAACTACGAGAGGGAATGAGTTAATTGTGCTGCTATATATCCTTCTCGTTGTCGTTATTTAGAACTGGAATGAAAACATCGAGGGCTGAAGCTAACCTTTGCTGTCCAGCATTTGCCTTCACCATTGTGAATGGCATCCACGAGACCAGTGTAGTTCCAGTTCTTAATCACGTTGTAAGGGCCATCGTGAATCTCCACTTCAATTGTGTAACCCCCGTTGTTGATCAGGAAGATTATAGTCTTCTGTCCGCATCGAATCATCGTTGATACATCCTGAGCTGTGACCTGAGTAAAGGGAAAAATAAATCGCTTAGGTCCCTCCAAAGTAAAAAATGCCCGACAGAAATTAGAAAAAGAGGTCGTGTAATCTTCCAGATGATTTGTGAAATTAATGTGATCACTTTGTTTAACAAGAAAATATACCAATTCGAAAAAGAAAATTCACTTTGTGAGTTGTTACTAGTCAGCTTCCTCGTCAATTACTCAGGTTGAAAATAGATTTACATTCAGAAGAGGAAAGTGCAATCTACATAATCTTCACACATGATCAGCCAAAAAGCTTCTTCGACAATTTAGCTATAAGACATCACCGGTCATTTGGTTTGCCTAGTTATTCAAAGTTCACTTTTCAGCTGTTCAAGAATGTCACGCATTACTTGGTGATGTTTCTGCAGAAGTTTAAAATTTTTGTATCATTCTTCATGGATATTTGTAACTGACCTGGAAACTGCCATCACCAATGCAAGCTATCACACGCTTATCAGTGGCAGCTTGAGCATATCCTAGAGTGGCACCAACCGACCAACCTATGGATCCATATTGCATCTGGAATTCATACCTAAATGAAGTTTGTATGAGAATTTAAGTTAGACGAACCTCGACACAACCTTCCACAAACAAAAAGAGGCAATTTGGAAGACTGGAAAAGAAAATGTTAAAATTTGCGCTTGCAGTACCCGCAATTCTCAGGCAACCGCAGTTTCTGACAGTTAAACCAAGAGTCTCCAGTTTCAGCAATAACTGCAGTGTCCCCACTGAGCATATCCTGTTTGACGAGTCAGAAAATGAATCATCAAAGTTGACACCTTTTGCATTTACAGAAATGAATTTTTAGTGCTCACCTAGAACAATAAGCTACGGAGACACATGAATAATCTATTTACTGAGACTAGATAGATAAGGCTCAGTGAGTACTATCCATTTCCGAGGAAGCAACAGTATGAATCCCTCGAGAATATGCATGGCAAAGGCATGTCTGGACTAAGTATCAGCACTTACCGTTTACCAAATGTACTTAAAGATTCTTAATTTACTGCTAGCACCTAGAGTTGATTAAGCTTTTTCACGTGCAAGTAGCTTTCTTCAAAAAAATTAAAGTCCAATCAATATACCAGCGTGCACCTTACCTGAATGTGCTTAAACAGAACATTGACTCTAAGGGGCTCATTTTTCTCGCACTTGAGAGGCATGCCCGGAGGTACAAATATCCTGCGGTAATTCTCCAAAGCAGTTGTGTTTCTCTTCAGCCTCTTGGACAATGCGCTTAGAAAATCTGCCATGAAAACCCACCCAATGGAAGGACCATTCCCTACGGTCACGCGATTGGGCTGCACTATGATCGCTTTCTCCTTCTTAATCAGCAAGGAATAGCCCACAGAGCTGTAATCGTTGAAGATGGGGCCCACAAAAATGTAGGCATCGGCTGACTCTACAATCTCCCCGGCAAAGCTTGTACTCACAGCACCCCAATAGGTTCCGATGAAGTGGGGATGATGCTCCGCCACCAGCCCCTTGCCCGAAGGCATAATGGCGACTGGGTACCCAGAGGCGTCCACAAACTCCATGAAGGCCTTTTGAGCCTTGGCCACCCTGAGCTTTGGCCCACCCACAATGACCGGTTTGACAGCTTTGTTGAGAAAATCTGCAGTTGCTTCGACTGCTGCTTCCAGGCCCATTGGATTGCTCATCCTGCATCAACAAGTGGATACTATATGAAACAAGAACATAAGAGACGGAAAAATTATTCTTAGCATGAAATCTAGTTTCTAGTAGTTGTGTAAGGAGAAAGATATCTGGAAAAGTAAGTTTAAACCAACTTGAGTCATTGAACAGAAAGCCAACATCAACAGCTCGAGTAAAAATTGTTCCGAGACACACAAGGTTTGCAACAGCCTACAGCCAAAGACAGTCAACTATCCCATGAATTTGGATATTTGAAATTTACATGGCCTGACAAGTTCATTCAAGCATATTCTTTATTTTGTGATGGAACAAGTGAAAACAGATACGTTTGAAATTTTGCTTGGTCAAGTACATGCAGGATGATGAAAAAAGGCAGCATTCGCTTCTAACTTCAAAAATTACAAATGAAAACAAGCTCCAGTGCTTCCTGAAGACAATCTTTCTAGGTTGGACGAACAAAAAGACCAGCGAATACCAAATATGACTAGAATTCAACTTTATATTTTAGTGAAACTTGGTTCTTTAAGACAATCAAGGAATAAGTGATGTTCTCAGTTCTTATAATTCTTTCTCTTCTCTGTTTTCCCTCCTTTTGAGCACTAAGAGTCAGTCCTTAAATGAACAGCTAAATGATTATATTACTTCTTATGACGTTACATGTCGTATCCAATCCACGGGACATCGTCTATAACTTATATAAGCTAGATATGTTGTTAATATAGTCAAAGAAAAACACAAAACAGAGAGACATTCAACAGTGCTTGGCAACCCAATCAGCATCCAATGACACATGAGCTCCATCATATAAATTTTGGAAAACCGATTACTCATGAAGACAGAAGACACTTACTTCGGTGCAAGAGAGAACGGAACTGGATCTCTGCAAAACGTAGGGTGACGAATCCCAGACAAATTACAGCTTATACTAATATAAGCCGGCTTGCTTTCCTTCAAAGCTGTCGAGATCGCGGTATCAATCTGCTCGTGCGCATCCTCCAAGTTATTCACCACTGCCTGCCACATCATAGCACAATCTTTTTCTTCACAGCCAATCAAAAATGACAAGAAAATCAAGTATAGATTTCTTAGACAAATTTTACACAGGACTATCGTGGTTCAGGGGAAGTTTTAGCCCTGTTCTACAAAAATTACCATGTTTTGCAGTTGCACGACCAGAGAACCTGATTCGACAACCTAATTTAACACTCTAACACGTACTAAGTAGTCTATCTGAAACCGACTAGGCATAAATTCGAAGTTATCACATGATGATCAAACTTAAGAAAGAACCATTCACACATTTATCAATATTAACGCTAAGAAAAACACCCATAAATCTTCTAATTACCTGTGTGCAGGTGATTGATTGGAAACACCTGAGTTCCTGGGTAAAATCAGGCAGCCCGATGGTGTGATGCAAGATCCTGTTAGTTCCGTAATCATTAGAGTTAGGCCCACCCACGATGCAGATCACAGGCAAGTTCTCACTGTAAGCCCCTGCAATGGCATTGAGCACACTGAGACCCCCGACCGTGAACGTCACCACGCACGCGCCCACGCCCTTCGCCCGCGCGTACCCGTCGGCCGCGTAGCCGGCGTTCAGCTCGTTGCAGCAGCCGACCAGGTTCAGCCCCGGCTCGGCTATCAGGTGGTCCAAGAGGGTCAGGTTGAAGTCCCCAGGGACCGAGAACACGTCGCTCACGCCGATCTCCACGAGCCGCCGGGCCAGGTGGCTGCCCAGAGTGCCACTACCCGAAGCCGAGATGGGCAGCGCCGCCGAGCCGACGTTATTAACAGTATCCATGAATACCAAGAATTATCAGCTGCGCTGAACTTCAAGTACAGAGACAGATTTGGACGGTAACGATGTGATGGTTTTGATAGGTTTGAAGGTTCTTGTCTTCTTGGTGATCTTATAGGCGAATTGAGCAAACGGGCACGTGCAAAGATGCAATCTCCAGGAAACAGTGGGCTAGTTCGTGAACCCGGTAATCGAAAAGCGAGAGAAAGGGGGAACTAAAAGTGATTGGTCGAAAGTGTGATCAAGTTGTTATTAGATGGTGGGTTTTAGCTGGTACTTGGTTTTGATTATTGCTAAGGGGATGTCCCTGTTTCTCGCTCGGTCCCCAAGGAGGAGGGAATCTTGTGGACTCTAGCGGGATTAGAAAACAGGGATGACGGACATATTCCTCGCATGCCGCGCGGAAGACAAGTCGCCGAAGATATTGTAGAGTAATCGATAGCTTCGGGAGATCTCAGGCCGCCGCTGGAGAAACCAAAGGCGGTATGTGGTTTCGTTGATTACAACGTTTGGGTTAGCGTACGGTGACTTCTGGTTTCGTGGGCAGAGAAAAGTTTGCGCATCCCTCTCTTGACAAATATCCCCCAAAAGAACCTTCAAACTAAACTCATTGACATATGTCGACTCAAATCTTTTCCGATTTAAAAAAAAAAAATCCCACCTGAAAAGGTTATCTCACTTGTATCTTGTCGTCAAGACTCAAAAACATTACCTTGCTTTTTCGTTAAAAGAAGACTTGGTTTCCGTTCTTAACTGTTTTGCCCTTATTTTTGCTATTTTTATAATGTATCATTTATCCAAAGATCCAATGTAATAATCGTTCTGTGAAAAAAAAAAATGTGACAATTGTAATAAAGAATGATATTACTAGTCTTATCGCATCGAATTATCACCCTGGTAACATAATATCTTTAAATCTCAATGAAACTAAAGTTGTGTTTGGGTGAAGATTGCAGTATAGACTGTTGACAATTAATAGATAATATACTATAGGACTAGTATTTATTAGAAGGGTTAATACCACAACAATCTTAAATTAATACAATTGTAACAAATTTAATATAAACTAATTTTTTCAATCATAAAAAATTCTAAACTGGTAAACAAATGATAAATTTACCTTTTTTTAGTTTCCATTAAATTTTACCATTGAGTTGCTAAGTTAGAAGATACACAGTAATTGATGTGTTTACTAATTTAGAGCTTTACCCTTCGTTTGTCACGTGTGTACCAATTTGTGGTTTTTTGTAACATTAATCTAATTTAATAAAAAAAATAGTGGAGGATAAATTTATCACGAAATATACTAGTTCGAAGTTTTTTGTAATCAAAAAATTAGTTTGAGATAAATTATCATGGATATAACAATTTTGGGTTTTTAGTGGTCAAAAAAATTTAGTTTAGTAATTTGTCATAAATTAACATGAAATTCTTGAGTACGACCTTTAGGGCTTCGGGACAAAAAAGTCCGATGAAGCGTGAGGAAGATTACAAGACTAATTGCAAGGTAGGGTCTTTGAGTCTATGGGCTTGTTAGATACTTGGAATTGGGCCGGTAGAGCCTTGCATTTGGTGATAAGAGCTACGACGGCCCACGCTGGCTTATCTAAGAATCAACATGATTGGAGGGTCATAAATGCTAAGACTAATGATATATATGAACTATTATTAGGTTTTGTCAACGACAATTGATCCAAGAAAACATATGTTAGATACAGATGAAGGAGAAACCATTTCTCTACATGCAAGTACTGCAAAACCAAACATAGGAACACCAAAGACCGCTAGATAGAATGAGATTCAACTCTTAGAAAAAAAAATAGAATTTTCAATCATAGAAGGTTCAAACACCTATAAAAATCAAAGAGTTGAAAAGATTAATGGATACAAAAATGGAAACATAGAATTTAAGTTCAATAAGAGTGGTTGTTGAAAATTATTGAATTTAAGTTCTCAAATCTATTGTAGGGATGTTAAACATTCTAATTTTGCTAGCTGGAGACGCGGCCTTTTCCGGTGACGGAATAGTGGTCTCCGAGGGGTGAGCATCGGTCCAGGGTCAATCATAAACTGACCTGGATCGACCCAACCATGTCAATCTTGGTTCGATTTATAGGGAGATTGGGTCTATCCTTTTTATCCTAGAATTCCTGACCAATACTATGCAGGTTAGTCATCGATCCTAAAAGTTTTGGGTAGGTCCAACTTGGACCAACCCTAACTATATATATTACTTATAATTTTTTTTATATAAAGAAAACCTTAAAATAAACAATGTCAACAATATTAAATAGATCCTTACTAAGGAGTTCAAGTAATTTTATATTGTTCTTTAATAACTTAGATTTTTAATGTCTTTACGGCATTAAAAGTCATAATTTACAAAGAAGGAAAATGTTTTTGTGAGGAGTATCACGACATCCAAAAATGCATAAACAATTCCTTATGGCATCATCTTCTAGTATTCGTTCTCTTCTATCTTATTTGTTTTCTTAGTATTCAATTTACCAAAATCGAAATAAACAACTTCTCCGCTCATCATTTGACACTCGCCTCGCTCGCTTTGAGTCACTCATGCCACTCGTTGCTCTATACTTGCTTGGCTTGTTGCTTCTCGCTCAACATTCGATGCTCATTCTATTCGATACTCACCCCATTTGACCCTCACTACTTGGTTTTCTTAGCTAACCTCACTCATCATCAAACCCATTGGGTTGGTATGGTCCTCGGTTACCCTTTTAAGGAGTAAAAAAAATGAAATCAAAAATTATTGGTTGGTCTTAGGTTGATTTTGAAACCGGATCGAACCCATTTGGTTAGTTCTGTCCTCAATCACTTTTTTAATGAGTAAAAAATGAGATAAAAAATTATCAATTGATCTCGGATTGACCTTGGAACCGGACCAAACTTATTGGGTCGGTCCAATCCTTGGTCCTAAGCTTAATAGGGTCGGTCCTCGATCCCAAAATTTGAAGACCAGCACTATGTGGGTTGGTCCTAGGATTTGGGGGCGGACCGGCCTAACTCAAACCATGCTTATCCTTATCTCTAGTAATTTGCTTGCTAGAGTTTTTTATTTTTTTTAAAGTGCGGCTCTGATACCATATGAAGAGATAATTGTTTTCTAATAATCAAAATAAAAATAGGGTTACAAGTATATATATGCTCATATGTGCTTAACCCTAGTCATAACTAAGTTACTATTTTATCCTTATTACTCATAATATTTCTCAACACAAATGAAAAATAGAAAAAAAAGAACAAAGAAAAACAAAGAAGACAAACACTGACAAACACAAAGAACATGCGAATGGGGAAGATTGCGGTGGTAAGCTAAAAAGCATTGACACTCTTAGGAAGTCTTTGTGTTGTGTCCGACACTTCGACATGTGTTTGACACGTTTTGACACATTTTGACACGCGGTCAATGAGTGTTAGGAAATCCAACACGTGATCAACTTTTCCCAACATGCAAGTATAAAATTCTAACACGCGATTTTAACATGCATGGGTTAATTTTAATAATTTTAAATACTTAGGGGTCAAAATATAAATATATGAAAAAATAATGAAAATAACAAAAATAAAGGAGAAAGAAGAAAATTCTCACTTATAAGTTTTGACATTCCCGTGAGTGACGATGGAATGCCCTCTTCTCGTTGGCATCGCTCCGTCGCCCTCGTAGACTTGAAGTTGTGATTTCATAAGCGTCACTTGCAAGTGTGAGTTATCTCTCACATTTTCCATGATAAATTTAGTTATTTCCTTTTCTTTTGGTTGTACTTCTTGTTTTGTAGAATTCTTGTTTTGAACTCCAAATTTTCTTTGATAAGAAAACTAATCTCGACATGTTTATTCAAATTTACACTTTTGTGTTTGCAATTTTTGAATTTCTCATTCTATCTCTTTCAAATTAAAATAATGAATAATATTAATAAATGTTGATTAATATTTTAAGTATAAATTAATTCTATGATCTTTCTATTATTTATTTATTTATTTATTGCATTTATATATAAAAATATATTTAATATATAATGTGTTGGAACGAGTCAGATTCTCTATTTTTTAAGAAATGATGTGTCAGCGTGTCATGTCGTGTCGTGTCGTGTCATGTGTCACGTATCTACGTCGGTTTTACATAGGTGGTAAGAGTGGTGATGCCCAATAGCCACTTGCACGGGTCGGACAGCTCTTGCCGAGCTCAGGCAATGCTGCGGCGACCGTCATCTTTGATCCTAGGTGAAGACAAACGTAAACAAACGGGAAAGCACATGTCTCGAGCAACTTGAAAAGTTCATGGTGTGGAAGAACACTCTGATCATGACATATGATGTCTCACGCGCTCGAAAGGCCATCTCTTACCACCCACAGGGTCGAGCCCCTTCCTTCGCCCTTCGCCATTCGCCGACGATTCATACTTGCTCTCCACAGGCGCTTTCTCAAACCCTATACCTTCGACATGACCATAACTTTCTCCCGCTCGCCGGTGTCCTACTCCCCTCCCAATAGATAGACCAATGAGATAACCCCACTTCCCCATGTCTGTCTTCTGAGAAAGTTAATTTTTCTGTGCTTTTTGGTTCAAGAATCCCGTGGGTATTGCCCGTCGAATCATACTCTAGAGTGGAAGAGTTGATTTTGTGGGCGTTTTTATATAGGTAAGCTGATGCATTCTACTCGTTTGATAGAATGCCCAGGAGACAAAACATAAGCTGTTGCAACCTGATATATAACGTTGATATTCGTTAGAAAATGCTATTTCCCCCGATTTTTCACAAATATACAACGAGGCAGTGCTCGACTCGCTGTGTGCGGGTGTCTTTACGAAGGATGTTAACGCCATGCGTCCAGGTCAGGGTCGTGAAATCTCGTCGCAAGGCCCCCAACCGTCGATGTGGCAATGACTCTCTACTTTCTCGCCAACAATGGCAAAGGCAGCAGGGGCCAACGAAAGGAGCTCTAGCTTTGCTTAGAACCACCGTCACCCATCCATCCTCTAGCGAACTTCTCCCGAAGCTAAGTCCATCTCGTGCTCCGGCAGCAAAAGACACCGACGGAGGTGCATCGGAGGAGCTTTGTTCAAGCAATTGAGGGGTTGAAAATGACGAGCGATAAGAGGAGATTTCCGCATGGAAAAGAAGGAAAGAAAATGTAAATGAAAAAAAAATATAAAAATATAAAATATATATATTTATAATACATCGGATTGCTGTTTCAAATACATCGGATTGCCAATCGTATTACATAAGATGCCAATGATTGGACAACAACGTCACCGACTTCTAGAGAACATAAGTGAGAATGACTACATTGAAAAATTAGGAGAAGGTTTGTGATTATATTGGCAAAATTGAAAAATTTTAACACTATATTTACATGTAATTTGTCCTGTGTGGTAAGGGTCCTTTTTTGTGCATTATGAGTTTTTTTTTTTTTTTTTTATTTTCCACATTTATTTGTTATTTCCTATCTTAGAAAGACGCAATGCGCGCCAACACAGTACATGTTAGCCCAATCTATGCACGGGGTCATTTTTCGAAGTTATATAGGACAAAAGAAATTCAAAGAAGGTCTTTACCCAAAAAAAAAAAAAAAAGAAATTCAAAGAAGTTTCATCTAATTCCATCTCGTCCAGCACATGATAGACCCAATGATGCTGCCCAGCTCGTCCACAAAAGGAGAGGGCGTAGAAAGAAATTGGGCCCATATGGGCGGGCTCAGCAAGTTCCTAAGCTTTGGTCACCGTCAGAGTAAGACAGAGAAGATGAAGGTCAACCCAATTGGAAGATTCTAATGCAGGGAGCCCTCAACTGACGTCCCCATTAGTGCTCCGTCACCTTAATATGTTCACAAGAAAAATGTCAGATGTACTAAGAAACCGTTGCATTGCATGAAGTAGATGTTATAATTGGGAGGAACACGAGGACACGATTGCAACCATGACCAAACTTCTGTCCTGCAGCTATGCATTCTCTGTGATCCCTAAGGTCCCGTTTTTCTATTTTCGTGATCAAGAATGACTACAGAAGACCCTCAGAGCAGATTGTTGCCGGATGAATTGGACTTTGATGGAGCTGAAGATGCTGCGGTTAACGCGAAAGTGTCTCCTATGGATCAAACTACTTCATCCACGCGAGAAAGACTCGTCATCCAAACTTTTACTTTTCCATTTTGTGAGACAACTTATGAAAAACCTTGAATTTTTGTGCTTCAGCTCATACATCTTCCTTGCCCTAATACCCTGAAAACCCTCCAACTTTATCTCTTGTCCCAATTCTACATTTTGTCTCATAAAAAACTTCCAACTTAAGGTCCTATCTCAATTCTACTTTAAACTTTTTTTGTCTTATAAAAATCCCCGAACTTTAGGTCCAATCCCAATTCTACTCTAAACTTTTTTTGTCTCATAAAAGATCCTCAATTTTAGGGCCGGGTCAATTTCGCTTTAATTTTTTTTTTGTCTCATGAAAGATAACCAACTTTTTTTTGAGTCCCAAATTTGCTCTTTATTAACCTTCCATCAAAATTGCCATTAGTGAATTTGTGCTGCTCTATTTCTTATACTTGGGAATGTTCCATCTCTCGTAATCGAAGAGCTTGTGCTTGCGACACTCGAATAGTTTGTGCTTGGGAGTTTTCAATCTTTCGATTGTTAATGAGAAATTTTGGATAGAGGGTTAATGGGGACAAATTTGTGAATCAAGTAATAGTGTGTGGTTTTTTGTGACTATAAAAATTTTAGGGTAAAATAGGGATTGGATGGTAAAATTCGGATAAGAACTAAAGTTGAGGGTTTTCATGGGACAAAAAAAAAAAAAGGATAGATTTAGCACAGAACCTAAAGTTGAGGGATTTTTAAGGGACAAAAACTATTTATGGTAAAATTGTTAAAGTTAGAAGCTTTTTATGAAACAAATGGTAAAATTGAGACAAAAGTTAAAATTAGAGGTCTTTTTGGGATAGCAGGCCCATCTTCCTTCTAATTCTTGTTCAACTTTCTTCCTAGGACAGGAGTTCCCTCACAGGTGGATTCGCTGCAGGCCCATGAACGATGACCCATAAATGTACTCAAAGTTGCGATGTCAAAGTAGGTCAAAAATACCTACCAAAAAAAAAAAGTAGGTCAAAAATGGCAGTGAGGTAATTGTTCTTATCCTCCAGGGCAAATGTTTGTTCTAGGGAAGGAGAAGGTCCCTTTCCTAGAGGGTAACGTAAACGCAGGGAGAGTCGATTAAAAATATGTGGTGCAGCCATTGGCCCATTCTCAGTCTCACCGAGCCTTCCACATTCAAACCCTCCCTCCCTCTCCCTCTCTGTGGGTCTCTACTGCTAGCAGTAATTGCCAGCCCTCTGGCGTGCAATTAATAACGAGGGGCGAGGCTTTCATTGATGCCAAGCTAAAAAGGGGTGGCTTTTCACAATCGTCAGGTCAGTTTTCGAGGGCTTTGATTCAGCCGGTTGCGTCCCTCATCGTCTCATGCATCAGAATTAAATGTGAGGATCGCGTTGCAGGATCCGATTGGGATCGATTCTGCAGGCTTCTCAGCTTTGCTGCTTCGTGAAATAAATTGTAGTAACTCCTCATCTGATAGCCGAACCAGTCCACTTCCGGCAGCAAAGGAGGAAGAAGGAAGGGAAGATGAGACCCAAGATTTACATCTTCGGCGACTCCATCACCGAGGAGTCCTTCGGTGACGGTGGTTGGGGCGCTTCGCTCGCCCACCATTTCTCTCGGACGGTAACAGTTTCGCTGCCTGGGTTTTCTCGTCCTTTTCGAGGAGAAAGATAAATTATTCTGGGTTGCGTCTTTTAAACGTATGAATTTAATCGGTGACGAAAATACTGAGTTTTGTCTCGCTTGTCTTGGAAAAATGCTTCTTTCGAGTGTCGTGGTCTCGTATTTGATTGTGATATATACTGGTCAGACACCCTTTTAAGTGGTTAGATAGATTAACCCTATGTTGAATGTGGATCACTTAGGTGGACGTGGTGCTGAGAGGGTACAGTGGCTACAACACGAGGTGGGCTCTGAAGGTGTTGGACAAGGCTTTCCCGGCGGCAGGTGGTGGCGGCGACGACGCGCCGCTCGCAATCACCGTCTTCTTCGGCGCGAACGACGCTTGCCTCCCAGATCGGTGCTCCGCCTTCCAACACGTGCCCCTCCATGAATACAGGCATAATCTCCATTCCATCATCTCCATTTTCAAGGTACGTAACCATTTTTGTGAATTCTTTTTGTCCTCTATAGTTGTCGATGCACGCACGCACCCACGTGGCCTTCTTGTTCTTAATAAGGTTAATTAAGTGGCATGAATCGCATACGTAGAGACGACAGTGGGATGAAGGGAATGATGCAGGTAGGGACAAGAGAAGCTACTGTTTGGAGGGACTGACTTCAATATTAAGATATAAAATAGAACTTATATTATAAGACCGACGTATGAATTTATAATTTTAAGGCTACTATTCCTAGAGTAAGGCGCACATGTGGACAACATTCTCGTTGGCAATTTTGAATTTCCTAAAAACATACTGTAAGACAAACATTATTTTTTTAACTCTGTTGTGCGACTTCTTTCTAAAACTCAAAGTGGGTTTAAAGTCCAAATATCCTCCATGCATCTGGTGTGTTTGAATGAAGGGACGACGGATTAGCCATGTTTGGGACAATAAAAGAACCGAGGTTATAAAATTTTTATGAGTCCACATATATTCTCCTCGCTATAGGAATTATCGACGACAAAGTGGTAAACTTGAAACCGACTAAAAAGAATATCATTCTTGTCACTCATCTTAAGTTTAGTAGAGAATGAAAAGTGGTGGGCTCAACCTAATTTCTATCGTTTTCCTCTTCCCCTTTCCTTGACTTCCATTTTACGTAATGATCCCACTACAAAGTGGAAGTGGAATGGCTGACCTTTTCACCCTCTTTCTTCTTTCTGAAATCTCCACCCAGAAATTTACCTCCCCTCAAAAAGAAAAAGAGCACAAAAAATGTCCACTTAACAACTAGAGTGGGCATAACTGGGGGAGGTTTTTTTTGTCTGTTGCTCTCGCATGCGGCTCATGTGGGTTGGGCTGACGTAGATCGGAAGTACCCATAAAGCATCTTTGTCAATTCATTCCTTAGTTTTAGTTGTTGGTCTAGGAAAAGAAAGGAGTGAGCGCGGTTAAGATCACGGATCGAAAAATTTGTTTAGTGCGTGGACCGGGTGAATGGATCTCGAGATCATTTCAGCGTTAAATTTTCGATAAACATGACGTGACGAGCCTAATGAGATCTATCCAGTACAAATTCGAACGCGTGCAATGATTTTTTTCTAATTTATATATAAAAAGAAGGGATGGTGCCAAAAAGACTACGTGGGTGCGTGAGGCCCAGTTGTCGCTATTGATGTTTCCCACACACCCTCTGCTTCTATGAAAATGGGGCTCGATTCATCTTTGGTGGTGAGATCGAGCTTGAGTGCGAGAGCAAGCGCCTGTCATTCTCATTGCCCTCCTTTTTGACAAAAGGTTGAGAGATTGCATCGCATCGCATCACAATTAGTGTAGTTGGATGGTCCAGCCTATCGTGAGATTCTCTTTTTCTTAATTAAAAAGGATTGCATGCTTAGGATCATGAGCGTGGTTCCTTTTGTTGGTCTAATTATTTGACTCGTTCCATGGGCTCGGAGTTGAAGAGCTTTATGATGTCAATGGACCCACGACTTTGGTGTTCTCAATAATGGCTCATAGTGCCGTAGGGATAGCGAAAAATCCCCGCTCATGGGGAGGTGTGGGGGCAAAACCGCTGCCCCCCTACGAGGCGTGGGGCGGGAATAGATCTCCTGGCGGTCCTGCCCCGGCTCCTGCTGCTCGGCATTGTGCACATTTTCTAGCTCTTGTTTTTTTGGCTCCGTGTCCTTCATAATGAGCAATATTGTCATTACTAAGTTTCATTCACCATATACCTCTCCGACCTAATCTAAAATTTAACAGAAATATTTACTCACGGCATCTCTTAATATCTCTCGCTCTTTTGAAGTTATATCTTGCTCCTCACCTTGCCTCCACGTCAAAAGATCATCCCGCAAGGGGTGTATGTCAGGCTACTCTTTTGATGTGCATGGGCGTGGCGGACCCTATTGCCATCGTTGGTATAGTTTTTGGAATTGAGAAACCATGAAATCGTCTGTCCCTCGATGGCTGGTGGTCATGGCCAGGAATTAATTTTACACGCTCTTGAGTCTAATCGTATCAGTTTCGTCTTGCTGATGTTCTTATCTTGTATTTGGTTGATTCTGACCACCACTTTTCTCACAAAGGGCAATATAACTTCTCTTGTCTTGAAACATGGCGGTCTGATTTGAGTCAGTGTTACTGGGTTCTCACTTTACTTTGCGGCTTCCTAGCAATTATTATTTCAGTGCTTTCATATCAAGAACCATTTGGACTTTAAGGGTCATTCAGTCCTTTCCAATTAGGTTGATCTTACATATTTGAAGTCACTGTCCTGATAGATTAATAGGATCTACGCTTATATGATTGATGATTTCTTTAGGATTGAAAAACATCGTTTACTTTTTTTTGTTTTTGTTTTTATAAGACATTACGTATTGGCAAATCAAGCTTCTTATGCCACGTGATCTAAATGTGCACTCCATACAATTTAAATAGCAGGTGATGTTGGATTGCAGTCTTAGAGGACATTGATTAGTATTTGTTTTCCATTGACAAAGTAATGAAGCATGGGACTGAATGATGTCTTGTGATATATCTTATCCGCATGATTAAAGCTGCAAAATATGCATACACAAGTACATAAAAATATATATTTATGGGCTTCTTCGGTGAATAAATTTTTTAGAGCTTGTTGATCTGTAAACCCTAATCCCTATATGCTTAATCTAAAGATGACCTCGGATGAATCATGTATTCATGGTCATAACTTGCTCCTTGGCTATTGTGCTTTCCCCGTCGATCTATTGCGTGAACAGGCTTCTGTGGTTGCAGAAGAATCAAACTGAATTCGAAGCTTCCTTCACCATAAATATTTTCTTAAATGAAGATGTGTGAACCAAGTTTGTTAGTCTCTAAAGGACGTAATCAAGTAGAAAACCTGATCCTAATTTTTGTTTCGTTTTTATTAGTTGTAAATCTAATAAGCTAAGCATCCGGTAATTGCACTCATGATCTTTCCTATGTTTCATGATCTCTCTTGTTTACCAATCTTCAGAAGCGATGGCCCGAGACTCAGATTCTTCTCATCTCTCCCCCTCCGATTGATGAAGATGCTCGCCTCAAGTATGTATTCTTTTGCATCCAAAGTTTCAATGCTTCTCAGACACTTAATGATATAGTGTATTTGTATTGTTTTTCCCCCTTTACTGGTGTTGCATGGTGACAATTTTCTGTGTGCTGAATTTTGAATTTTGTGATTTGACTTATCCGGAACTAGCTTACCATGGAGAGAGCCTGTGATTGGAATTTGATGTGATGTGATGTGATGCAGATTTCCTTACGTCGAGAATACGATGGGCATGCCTGAGAGGACTAATGAAGCTGCCGGTGCATATGCTAAAGCTTGTGTTTCCGTTGCAGCAGAATGTGGGATTCCAGTTATCGACCTCTGGACCAAAATGCAACAGTACGCAGGTTGGAAAAAGGCCTGTCTAAGGTACATTACTAGTCTACACAACACATTTATCTCAGTCAAAGAGTTAGGATGAGAGTTTGCACGTTTGGCCACATTGCAGCGAGATTCTGGTTGTTGAAAATCCTACATGCTGAGAGTAGAAAGTGTTGATTGCTCTTATCCTGTGATTTCTTTCCATTCTTTGAAAGTATGAAGAGATTGCATATGCGTTGAAAAAGATATTACAGACATAATTGACAAGCACTTCTCCAGAGCGAGCAGATTCTTCTTAATTGAAAAGAGAGGGTGTCCATGTAAATCTAAATCAATTTTTGGATGTTAATTTGCAAATTTTCTTGTTCTAGTTACCAGATTGTGGGCTTCCGGAATCAAGAATTTCACTTATATCTAATAAAACATACTATCAACAGGAAAATCTGTTGCCACAAAAGATGTTAAATAGGTGACAAATGTGCAATATGTTGAGTTTGAAGTGATTGCTCGATATTGTCATTGATCTGATATATGCCTGAGATTAAATAATATTTAGCGCCCGTCTTCTTAAATAACTGTTAGTTTATATTTTTACATATATCTTGCCAACCAAAAATGCAGTGATGGTCTACATCTAGCGCAGACTGGGAACAAGATCGTGTTTGAGGAAGTGATCATGAAGCTGAGGGATGTGGGCTTGAGCTTGGAAAGCTTGCCAGTTGATCTCCCCTTGATTAGTGATATTGATCCAAGCAATCCCCTCAAATCTTTTGAAAACTGAAAGACTTTTGTTATAGCTTGGGTCAATTTGCTCATCTGTATTAGGGTTTAGATAATACTATACACTACCTTCATGATCCGTCATGGTCTAGTCTTTTGTAGACGACAGTTATTTTGGTCAACTGTGATGCCTATTTTCTGAATGTTTGGGACATAAGTACTCGTGCATCAATAAATGTGGATTATTGTACTTCTGTACCTCGCATGGAGACCAACATCATCAAAGGATACACATGTACATTGGATGGGATCCGTAGCCACATTTGGTAAATCCAAATCTCCAATCTTGCTCACTAAATGTTGATAATTGTCCACTCCATTGGTTCCTCGTCCACATTTGATCCAAAGCTAAACACTAGACCATTCAACCCTTCTAGCTCTCCCTCCCTCTATCAGTGTTATCATCTACCTCGACTACCATGACTCTTGATTGCTCTCTCTCTCTCTCTCTCTCTCTCTCTCGATGAAGTCTCAATATTGCATACGACATCTTCTTTGAGGTTTTGTCATCATTATCGAGATCTAGCTAAGACCTCAAGGGTGATTCTGACACAGAATTTGGAGGAGGCACCTCCTCTGGAGCTCCTTTGCATTGGCAAGCCTCGTTCACAGTGACAAGACAGAGCCAATGTGTGGCGACAAACTTCATCATGGCCAACTAGCTTGATGCTAGCGCATGATCCGCAAGTTTAAGTGTGCGCAACAACAAAGCTCCATCATGACCAACTACGTAAGCTCGACGCTGAGATGTAATTGTTTCCCAACAAATTGACCTACTCCTTCATCAATGAACACAGAAGGAGGCTTGTAAGTTTTCTTTCCGTCAAGATAAACAGGCTCATTTCGGGAGAACTACTTAAGAATTAGCAAAGTGCCGTAGAAGCACCTATTTTCATGATTGCCTGAGCAAGACACCCTTATTCTTGATTGGAAAACAACGACAATCGAGACTCATCAATAGTGCACAAGAAAATCACAGAACTTCAAAGGAAAAGTTGTCCCGTTTTCTTCCGCATGGGCTTCCTTTCACAACCGGAACTCTCATACGGAAGTTGTAATGGATGCTTACGTATTGTCACGTGTTTTGTTCTAGATCGTAATACATAATAAAACAACTCCTAATCTCAGCTTCCAAAAAATGAAGCCAAGAATCTGTCTAAGGGAGAAAAATCAAAGTGTGGAAGGATGAAAACACCAAGAGCGCGAGCAACTATTAAAACAAGATATGAAGCTTTGTGGTGAAACAACTGTTTCTTCCAAATGCTGGAATTTTAATTAAAATAAACTGAAAAGTTATTCATGCGATTATTCCCCATACGTTACATTTGCACCGTAATTTGCTCTTGCATTCAACTTCGCTAACGAGATCATTCACTTAAGCAATATCCGCCCAGCATAAAATTAAGGATAGCTTAGCAAGCATAAGTAGATCGAAGTAAATGAATTTCATCTCTCAAAAGATTCATCAATTCATTTTTAAAGTTGTTGTTCGGTACATTAACAGCTGAAGCTGTTGAGACACACCGAAAACAAAATAAACGACATGATATGGAATAGAGGATCTCGTCCCAATCCAGAAAATTTTATTTATGTAGCGATGTTCATGGTTGACTCCTCATGGTGCAACCCTATTCGTGTGTGTCCGGGTTCGGTCCTCCTGGTACAGCCCTATCCGTGTGACTAGTTGGAGGTATATAGTGATGTTCACGGTCGGGTCCTCCGGGTACAGTCCTATCCGCTTGTCTTGTTGGAGGTACATACTGATGTTAAGGGTCGGGTCCTCCAGGTGCAGTCCTATCTGTGTGTGTCAAGACCCTTCTCTCACTCGGCTCCACGTTGCCAAACCCTAATCTGCGAAATAAGGAGCGGCTATCAACCCTCTTCTCCAAGGCCTTTCCATCGAGAGACGACGTTATTCCTTCCAGACTACTCACATGCACCAAGAAAATGAGTAGGATCAAAGCAGAAACTCGCATTGTTGCTGGTAACTAGCAAAACACTATGGTAACGAAGGAAGAGCTAGGAAGAGAAGCGGATGAATAATTCTCTTAAATTGCCATTAAATATAGTGAGCATGTGTGAGAATATCCTTAGGCTATGTTTGGTGAAATTGGGATATAATAGGATAAAGAGATATTTGCAATCCTCTAAATGTTCTCTAGATTGTAAAAATATCATATCATATAATATTGTAACTTATAATGGGACTTGAAATCTTTGAAATCTGCATCCTAAGATAGGATTGAAAATCTTTTAAAATTTATCTCGTTTGAAAATCTTTGAAAATCACATCTTGACTGGCTACTCTTGAACGTGAAGACTGTCTCTAGGAAATCGACCTTGGGAGCGTGACGACTTTTAATAGACACGGACTCATGGAGTTATGGTATGACCTCGTGAACAGTGGAAGGCACTTTTGAATCATTGGTATATATTGTATTGTAATGCTCTGGTCTTGTGCCGTAATTGCGAAACAAATTCAAAGAGAAATTGGAGTAAGGGATCAAAGTTCCAGATGAAAGCTACATTAGGTTAAAAGCATCAATTTCCATAGATTGAAGACGAGACTTCAAAAAAATTGCTGATACATTCGACCACATATTAGCTGAAGAGGTTGATTTTATAGCCCGATTTCCAAACTCTAGTTGGTTTCCTTACAACCATCTTGAATTTGAGAATAGATGCTAGCTAATATATGATATGTTGTGTACTTGATTTGATATGTTGCCATTTAGCTTGATATTTTCGGCGATTTACCAAATCTCACAAATGCTTAAAATACCGCATGTATCTTGCATATATGTTTTTACCTTCTATACGAAGGATCAATATTGCTTGTCTTCCTTGTTCTAGTGAAATATAGAATCCCTCCATTATAATCTTTGATAGCTAACTCAATCTTTCTATTTGCTCTAACTCGCTTGAGAAAGGATTCGGACAAGAACTTCCATGGAGTATACACTGGGGAGGAGTGTTTTTTTCTTTCTTCTTTTTTATTTTTGGAAAAAAGCCATAAGAAAACTCTAAATTATATCTACTGTGACACATTTACCCTCAATTTTTTTTGTGACGTTATAAACTCCAAACTTATACCCTAACACATTTACTCCAAACTTTTTTCTAAGACACGAAAAACCTCAAACTTATACTCGTGTAATACATTTATCTCAAATTATTTATCCAAACCTATACTCATGTGACAAGTTTACTATAAATTTTGAGGTAAATGAATATAAGTTTATGGTTTTATGTGTCACAAAAAATTTTAGGATAAAAATGTCACAATGAACATAATTAGGGCTTTTGGTGGCTTTTTCCTCTTTTTTTCTGGTGAGGCAAGATTGAAATTTATCTCTCACAAAAATAATTACGACTAAAAAATTTATTTTCCATTTTAACTTCTTGTGAGGAGTAGTCAGGTGAGGCTATGGTTGTTTAAGTAAGCTGGATTTTACATGAAAAAATATATCTCCACAACGACGCTGGAAACATTTTAGGCTATATTTAGCTTTTAAAAAGAAGAAGAAGATTAAAAAAAAAAAAAAAAAGAGATTATTTGCAAGGGAAACATATTCTCTCAACTTTGTTCCAATATCTAATTCCTTTTTATCATCATATTCGCCTAAAATATTCTTATTGCATACCTCAAGTGTTCAATCTCAATCTTGGCGTTCTCCTCCGCTTAGAGACAGCACAAGTGTTATTCTCATATTATGTTGATAATCCTTTGATTTTCCGTAATTTTATAGCATAAATTCATTCTAACTGAAAAGTAAAGTATGAAAAGCAAAAAGAAAAAAAGAGTAAAGAATTTATATGGCTTCATCTTTGGGAAAAAGTACCAAAAAAGTTTTGAACTTATGACATTAGTACCAATTCAGTACTCAATTTTTTAATTAGACCAATTTGGTCATAAACTCTTTCACATGAATACCAATTGAGTCCATCTGGCCAATTTAGTTTGCATGGATGTTGACCATCTTACGTGGTACCGCCGGTGCTAACGATGGACATTAAAAAAATTAATTAATTTTTTTCCCTTTTCTTTTCCCTTGGCTAGTTGCCTGTCCTTGGCCATGACTGATAAGGGTCGGCAAGGGCATTGCGGCCCTAGCTAAATCTATTAGGGTAGCCCTAGCTTGTGGCTAGTCACTGGGCCTCACCTGTGGCGAATCTCTAACCATAGCCAAGTATCGAATACGGCCACAAGTCAAAGAAAAAGAAAAGGAAAATATATATATATATATATATATATATATATAAATTCAAAAAATATTTAAATTGAAAAAAAAAAATTGTCTACATTAATGTTGGCTATAACACATAGGACGTCTTACATCCATGTCAGCAATATCTGGCCTAAGTTGGGTGGATGAATTGAATTGGTACATATATGAAAAGATTTAAAACTAAATTATTTTAATTGAAATGTTTATGATAGAATTGGTACTTATATAATAGATTTAAAACTTTTTCTTTTGTTACTTTTCCCCTTTATATTCTTTTAGTTAGGAATCAAAGCATTGATCTTCTCCCTTTAGTTATGCAATTATATTGAACATAATTTGTGGTTAATCACTATTGTAAATATGGCTTTATATTCCCTATCATATATAGAAATGTAGCGTTGGCTCAACATGCCCACTGCTGCAATGCTTTGCTTTGCTTATGCAAGAATTATCTAGAACATGACTAAACTGTCCACGTCAAACCGCACACAGTTTTACCGACCAAATCATAGTAAACACTTGGTCACAAAGGATGCTCTTCTCCCATTTTTCTTTTCTTTGTTTTATTAGCAAACCACTTATGAGTGACTGGTGATACTCTTACTTTAGCTATATATATACTTATCTCAGAATCATTACCAAACACGGAATAGGCTAATTTGTAAGTGGTAATGTAATTCCTGATGCAGCAAAATTAAAGAACCTTAGATTTTCATGACTTGTTCACGACAAGAGGGATGAAGAAATACCTTTATCCATAATAATAGTTTTGAAAAAATGATTATACAAATAGAAGAAATGAATAAATCCGATTTCTCTACCTTAACCCACTATATTCTTTAGGTATTTTATCTAATGGATAATAGAACATAACCTTTCGTTAGCTTAGGCGGAGAGAGGACTAGGCTCTTTAATCAAAGGGTCACTTTCAATAAGTATCTTCCATCAAAGCACATTCTATTGCATCTTTTCATAAAAGTTCCATGTTTTCATAGCCAATACACACACACACACACACACACACACACACACACACACACACACACACACACATTATAGTTAAACCATTAAGATAATAATATCACGTGAGCCACAATTATTCTTACATTCTCCCACTTAGCCCATATGACATTTCTTTAATGGTTTAATAAAAACCATAATGTGCACAATAACATTATACTAAAACATTTTTTAAATTGACTATCCCATAACAATCACAAATAGGTAAAAAAAAAAAAAAAAAAAAAAACTAATGTAAATCAAATCGGTTGTATGTCATTAATCGAAACAATCCTTTTCATTTACAACAACTATCTCTCTTGATTTAACATGATACATAAATTCTAACAAAAAAAAAAAAAACGTGATACATAAATGAGAAGTGTGACATCATGAATTTTCAGTCCTGTTTTCAATTGAATAAATTGGGCTTTTCATTGACGCACCTATAGGGCTATTCTCAGAGTTAATCACTCTTGAGATAACTAGATTATTTGAGGAAGCCATTAAGGAATTTTAATGCAATAGACTTGAGAATTTGACTAGGTATCAGTTACTCAATCGTGTCATCTACCGAGATCATTACGGCACAGATATAAATCGATTAGAGATCAGAGATAGGTTGGTTTAATTGAGATGAGTGGCTAATCGTGGGTGACACCACTAAATTGGAAAATTCTCGTCGGCCGGTACTAGATAGATTTTTCTATTGTTTTGATACCCTGTGTCCATATTTGAATCATCGAGATTTCCATGACAATTGAGAGTCATCAATGTGTCGAGTATTTTTTTAGTGACTCGAAGAAAATCGATCACGGGTCATTTGTACTAAAAATCTCCAAAAACTACCCAGTAGTTTAGAACACGCTAAAAATGTGCCGAATGAAAATTAACCACTAATTCGAGTCCGATTTTAGAAATTGAAGAATCTATCATATCACAATAAATTCTAGGAACATCGACTCAATCTCAGAAGATTTTTCTAGGACCTTAAACTTTTTGGGAAAAAGTCGGCATATGACCGTTTTTGTTCAGAAAAAAGGCTGGGGATCATTTTGATCATGAAATTGGGATGCAAGATGGATTTAATGGTGAGGAAAAATGTTGATTGAACCAATAATTTGATAACGGAATTTATTGAGGCTGAATTGAATTGATTTGAGGACCGGTAAGTCGCTAATTGAAGGAGAAATCTAGGAAATTCGTAGCTCCCCCATGGCCTAGCATTTTAGACCATTTGAAGTGTCTATGGAGAGGCCTTGGTGGCTCATTGAGAGCCAAGGATGATATGTTTGGCCAAGAAGTAGTCTTGGAGAACAAGTGTGGAGGAATTGGCCTTGGTGGCCCACCTTCCCCTTATCCCTTCCCTTCTCTCCCTCTCTCTCCTTCATTTACTGTCCAAGACCTCCTTTCCCTCCTCCTTGCCTTGTGCAACAAACCAACAGCCAAGGAAGACAGCCAGCAAGTCGTTGGACCATTTTCCTCCTCTATTTTCACTTCTTCCAGTTTCTTCTTCGACCGACATTTTGCCAAAGATTCGAGTAAAAAGTCGACTTCCTGGATGAATCAAAAAATGAGCCACCCATCGCAGTGACGAGGACATCCAGACTATTCCAATGAGCCCAACCTCGCCCCAAATGGAGCTGCCGGCTGTCCCGTATGGCTGCTGTAAGCCGTCAATCGCCTGTCCATCAATCCCCTATGCGCCTACACTATTTTACATTTTTCGCGAGTTTCTCTCAATTTTGACCCTTCCTTTGCCCATTCCAACCACCAGCACATCCCCCTTGACCCCCAAGAGCTATCGGTTGTTGACCCCCAAGAGCTATCGGTTGTCGACCACCCACTTGCCGGAGCTCTAATCAACTCGTTTCTTTGCCATTCGGCTGCTGGTTGCCTCACCAAGCCTTCCATCGGTCTTGCTTTGCCCAACCGAGCTTGTTTCCTCTATATTTCAGCAAGAATAGAACATAAGTTTTGTGGTTTCACAAAACAGCTGTTAGGCCCATTTTGAGGTGCTTTCGAGCCTCGAAGCCTAGGCTCACTTTGCAGAGAAACATCCCTCATGACGTTCCCATCGGTTTGATCTGACCCGTTCGTTAATAAAGTGAGTTTAGCTCACTAATCCTTAAATAGTTTGCTAATGATGCTTAAAGGTTGGTTAATGTTAATTAAGGATGATTAGGTGGTTAGATTAGTTTAGAACAATTAAATTAGTGGCTTAATGATGCATGTTAGGCAATTAGACTTAGTCATTAGCAAGTAGAGAGTCTCTAATATTTATTGAATGCATCTCGGGATTTTTCCTAATCCATTTTGGCATCCAATTAGGCATTATGAGCATGAATTGGATTTATTGTATTTATTTAATAATTTTCCAAATTAATTAATTAGTTAATTAATTATTTTCCAGAAATTAGGTAGGGATAGTCGACAATCGGAATTTTATGCTAATTGTTGTGGTGCATTTCATTTATTTATTTGAGCATTAATTTGTCCTAAATTGAATTAATTATGATTTTAGGATTTTATTCATAAATTAATTAATTTTGGTAATTAATTGGAAATTTACCGGGCGTCGAATTATAGCGCCAAAAATATGTAATGGGCTGTTGAAATTGGTGGGATATTTGAAAAGTGAAATTATAATATTTTGGCTATGGTCGACCGTGTACTTACACACGACCTTTTTTTTTTTTTTTTTTTTTTTTATCGGGAATGATAAAAAGATGAAATCGATTGTATGATTGAGATGACATACTATATCAGCCTACGGACAATATGTTAGTTTAGATACAGAACAGTATACCGGTATATTATATCAACTTACAGGCTCTGATATGATAGCTTAACAGAGAGCAGTATACATTTTCAGCTTAGTAGAGAGCAATGTCGGTATACTATATCAGCTTACGGCTGATATGACAGCTTAGTAAAGAGCAGTATACCTTATCAACTTAGATTGAGCACTGTCGGTATACTATATCAACTTAAGGGCGATATGGTAGTTTGGCGGAGGGCAATATACCCAACCATCTCAGAAGTGAGCTATAATATCTATTTATCAGCTTAGTAGTGAATAGTCATTATATGAACGGACTTATAGATAATATGAGATGAGCCGACTAAGAAAGGGTCAAGATGACATATAATCAACTAAGTCGATTAATTGATGATTCGATTTGATTGATGTGATGTGATGTGATCGTGTATATTATATATATTGACTTGTAGGAAGGAACTAAGGTTAAGGTAAGTCTTCTGACTCGTGTTGTGCTTGCGCAACCTCTAAAGTGTATTGGCTTCCTAATCGAGTCTTAGGGGGTAGAACTTGTTGAGATGTTGTCTCACTGGTTATAGAATAATCATTTTTGAGTCCTTAGATGGCATTGGTGAAAGGACCGGAGGCCCGAACTGTAGAAGGTGAAGCCTGAAGAATTAACGATCCTATTGGACTAGTTAGTCATAGGAAAATTCTCTTTGATGGAAGTTGATTCCTTTACGTAAATTTCATTTTAGGAATTTATGGTTTAGAACCTGACTTAATAAATTGACTTGTATATATTTGCACTACGATTTGCAATGTATATGAGTGTGGTTGCTTTCAGAGTTGAAATTTGAAATCCTACTTTCCTATCCCATTATTTTATTGTCTGGGGATTCTTATTTGCTTCTACATGCGTATTAAAATGAAAGGGTTGGCGATGCGTCCTGGGATGTTGCTAATAATTGACCAAGATGAGAGATGGGTGCGTGCTGAGAATTGGGGCGTGACAAAAAGTATAATAATGTTCAAACTATAATGTCTTTGTTAGAGATTATCCTATTAAATATTATCAATTTGCATCATATATACTAAATAAAAAATAGAAAATATCATAAACACACAAATGAGTTCGAAGTGTCAAATAATTAAACTTAATTGAATCATAATACAATATCATTAATGATGTCTGGTAATGTTCATCCTTTCAACATATTCATTAAATATTTTGGCAGACCTTTTGTTGAGGAATCTACAATGATAAGTGCTCTTTTGACACTCTCTATTTACTTTTCCTTTAAGGAAAAGTATTTGATATCCACATGTTTAGCATATTTATAATACTTATCATTCTTAAAGAAGAAAATTGTAGAGTTATCACAATAAATTTTCAGTGGCCTAACAATACTAGTGACAATCACAAGTCATGAATAATGGCCTTAAAACATGCCACAAATTTAGCCATTATAGTGGATGTAGTAATAACTGATTACTTTACACTTTTTCATGAAATTTCCCCTCTATCAAAAATGAACAAGTAACCAAATGTTAATTTTCTTGTATTTGCACATTTGACAAAGTCTAAATTTAAATATTAAATCATCCTAGGATAATCACATCTTTTATAAGTGAGCATATAATTCTTTGTTCCTTGCTTTTATATGAGCACTTTCTTTGTAGTTTTCCAGTGATTTAATCCTGGTTACTTTGATACGTACCCAGCATTACAACAATGAAACTTATATTTGGTTTGGTGCTAGTTTAGGTATTACATGAAGCTGTTGACAACAAATGCATAAGGAACATATTTCATTTATTCTTAGTCCATTTCATTTTTCAAACATTGCATAAAGCTAAATTTGTCTTATTTTTGAATTAAAACTACACATGTTGAACATTTATCCACATCGAGTCTCTAAAATTTTGTTAATGTAGACTTTTTGAGACAATCCAATAATCTTTGTTATCTACATGAAATATTTCTTTTCCTACCAAATATGTTGCCTTTCTCATATCTTTCATTCCAGAATTCTCCAAGAGAAACTTCTTGGTTTTATATAGTAGCAAGCAAAATGTCACCAATACACAAAACTAGAAAAATAAAGTAGCTCTTATTGACTTTATATATATATAGACACACACACACACACACACACACACACACATACATATACATATACATACCAATCAATAGTGTTTTCCTTAAACTTACAAGAATTTATGTTATCATCAACCTTAACATACCATTATCGGGAAGCTTGCTTAAGTTTGTATATTGACTTTTCTAAATTACACACCATGTGTTCTTTTTTTTTTAAACTAAAAGGCCCTTAGGTTACCCCATATAAATCTCTTCCTTTAAATTCCATCAAGATATGCAATTTTGACATTCATATGGCGTAACTCTGAATGTAATGAGCCACTAAGTTAGTCTTTCTTGAAGACCGGTGAATATGCTTCCTTATAATCAAATTATTCGTTTTCAGTAAAACCTTTAATAACAAATTTGGCCTTATACTGTTTAATATCACTTTTTGAGTCACACTTGGTTTTAAAAGTCCATTTGCATTTGACCTTTTTAAATCCTTCAAATAATTCAACAAGATCTCAAACTTGATTTAGATCCACAGATTTCAACTCTTCTTCAATGCCATTAAACCATTTAGAAGAATCATAACATTCCATGACCTGTGAGATAAACCAGACCATTACCAATTCTTAAGTCATTGGACTTTTGTAGAATAATCAGCCTCCTTTAAGATCTTCTTAATGCTACATTTTATGGCTCAACTATTGTGAGTTTAATATTGACATTTTCATTGAAGAGTGTTCGATCTTTTATTTATTGTTCTTGATTATTGTTGAGTTAAACAAAACTATCAAGACCAACAACTTTAGAATAAGTGGTTATAGGAACTTCCATCCTAACTTTTTAAATGCAAGCATCACGAATTCTTTCACTTTCATTGATATCATCATTTTTAATGAAATTAGCATTTCTAGATTCAATAATTCTTGCACTATAATTTTGACAGTAAAATTTGTGTCCTTTGGATTACTTTGCATAACTAGTGAAGTAATCATCGGTTGTTCTAAAATCCAACTTCTTTTCAACTTTCACCTTAATTTCTTAAATACAAGCATCACACATTTTTTCACTCCTATTGATGTCACCATTTTTAATGAAATTATCATTTCTAGATTCAATAATTTTCGCACTATGATTTTGACAATAAAATTTGTACCCTTTAAATTTCTCTATATAATCAATAAAGTAATCACCGATAGTTCTAAAATCCATTTTTTTTTCATATGAATTGTAAATTATTGTTTCTGCCGAATTACTCCAAACATGTAAGTGTCGTAAACTACGTTTCCTTCTTGTCTATAGTTCCAATAGTCTTTGGAACTTCCTACTATGAATTTTATTTAATAAATATATAAAAATCTTTAATGCATATATCCACAATGATAAGGGCCAATATAAATAACTCATCACACATCTAACCATTTTCATTAAAATACAATTATGCCATTCTGTTGTACCATTTTATTATACCGTATCCATCATCATGTATTAAATACAAATACCATGTTTTTCAAAGAATTTAGCACATGGACCCAAATATTGTCATGATTTATTATACTTTCCATAATATTGATTATTTCTATTTGATCTTACTAATTTCACCTTTTTGTCTAATTGCCTCCTAAATTATTTAATACAAATGATAAGTGTATAATTAACTGAGATTTATCACGCAATAGATAAATATAACCCTAACGTGAAAAATCATTGATGACTATGATAAAATAGTTCATTTATTAAAAGATGAAACATCAAAATGACTACATATATTAATATATATAATTTCAAGAAATTTTGTACTTGTTGTGACACTTTTCTTATTGTGTTTTGTAGTTTACTTTTAATACAATCAATGCACAATCCAAAATAAACAAAATCTAAATTTGAAACAATTTCATTCTTCACTAATTTCGCATTCTTTCTTTGGATATGTAATCCAAACGTTTATATTACAAGTAAGCATTCTCATAACTATATTGTGTTTGGTGTTGACATTATGTTGCAATGTCATTAAAGTCTCAACAAAAGCATTATCAAGTTCAAACTACTATAACATAAAATTCAAGTTCGAATAATATTATTATTCGTAAATATCTAGAACAAAACTCAAAAGAAAATTCCATTACATTAAGTTTTGACAAAGAAACTAAATTGTGAGAAAATGTGAGTACATAAAGGATTTGAAACACATTCAAATAATGCCCAGTATTGAAAATCAACCGACAAGTGTTGATGCTTTCAACTAAAACCTTGTTTTTATTCCTTGTGAATACATAGTTTTCATTTGGTTTTATGGTTTGGATTGTCAGAAATCCTTACATTATATTCGAAACATGAGTGATGACACTAGAATCAATATGCTAAATATTGTGAAGAATTTTAGTAGAGTTTAATTCAAAACATATTAAGACACAATGCTTGCATTTCTTTCTAAACCAAGTTTTACGTTTTAGGCAATATTTCTTTGAGTGTCCAATCTATTACAAAAGTGACACCTGATAAAATTGTGTTCTTTTTTGTAAATTTGAAAAACCTTAGAAGAGTCATTTATATCGGGAAATCCTTTTTTCTTGCTCTTCCACTTTTCCTTTTTTATGGAATTCTTTTTAGCTTCCTAATCACTTGAAATTAATAAAATGAGATTTTTTATTCTTTAACCTTGTTTTGTAACATCCTCGATTTTGACGTTTCTTTTGGTTCTAACTAGTAGGCCAAGGATTGGTACGCCAATAGCAAAACTATGCCATTAAGCTTAGGATGTGGGCCACTAACCTAGTTGAGAAGGCAATTTATGCCTATGATAATCATATGCAGGGTTGCTTGGCCACAAATTCCGGGTATGTTAGAATGGTGGATAGGGGATATACACAAAAAGCCCATACCTAGTTCCAGTTGCACTTTTGTGGCCTACTTCCTATGGTTGTCATATTTTTTTAAAAATGGACATAATAGAACATTCTAGAATATCCTAGGTTCTTCTTGAAAAAGTATGACTCACTACTTTTGAAAGATATTTCTAGATTTGGTAATCATTACCAAATATTCATCTTGGCATTTAAATAAAGGATCCTTGACAAGTTTTCAATAAAAATGAGACACCTTAGGCAATTATGGCTACTTTTTGACCTATGTGCCATCTAACCTCCTTTAAGGTGCCACCTAATTAAAGTGGCTTGTTCTCCGAGAATGAACCAAGTGCTTAGGTGGACCAATCAAGAGAAGACATGGTAGAAGAGTCTAGAATGCTTGAGGAGCAAATTCTTGAATTTAGGCATGTGGCAAATATGCAAACCTCATAATTACGCAAATCTAAGCCATTAATGAAGATGGTGAGTCGTTAGCTTAGGTGGCCTTCGGAAGATTATGTAATGATGGCCAAAATATTTGGCTTGGAAGATAAGTTAGTGACTCATAAGCTTAGATGTCCCATGGAAGATTTTAGAGAGAGACACACAACTTGGGGAGTAAGTTTTGCTAAGGACATGTGAAGAATATCTAGCCTAATGATTACATAAAATCTAAGTATTAAATGCAAGAATCTTAGTTACTAGCCTAGGTGTCTCTATAGAGATATGTTCATCATTACAATAAGATTCTCCTTGGAAAGCAAGTGGGCTAAGTCATGATGGTATGGAATAGGTGGTTCAATAATAAGAAGGCAAGTGTTCTCCTAAGACCCTAGGCATGCCACCCTACAAATTAGGCTTGCCACCTCGACTTTATAACTGTGCCACTCTAAGAAATGTGATTGGGTTGTTTGGATAAGTAATGATGATGTTAGTGCCTATAAAGAGGAGGAGCCCCCCCATTCATTTTCATAATTTTTTGCCCTCTTGCCATTCACACACCATTCTCCCATTTCTTTCCTTTCTCTCAGCCTTACACCATCGCTCCATCAAGTTATCCAAGTTAGGTCCAAAATATGCCATGGGCCATGGAAGGGTCTCACTTGGTTCGGATTGGCGTTGAAGTGTGTTAGAACAAACCACGCTTGGTAGGTCGGTATTGAGGTGTACCAATCCAAGTCTTGCTTGGCGTAGGTCAGCATTTGGTCGGTCAGTTCAAGCCACAAACCTTATGCCTTGCCCAGCATATTATGTAGTTATGGTATTATAGAACACGATACACACACACACTTGTATGAGCATGCCCTCGGGCCTTGTAAGTGTGGGCTAAGAGGAAAAATAATAAATTGGTTTGTATATTGTATAACGTGTGATTACTAAATGAAAGATAAGACTCATCGTCACATAGCATTGGCGACGATGCCTCGTTCATGAGAACGGGATGCTTGGTGAATTTCGGATGTCCGATGGATTCCAAATGCCTGATAGATTTCGGATGCCCAGTGGATTCCGGATGTCCAATGGATTTTGGATGCCCAACTAAGTTTGGATGATAGTCGTCACCGTTGAATTAGGGGATGTTGTCTAGAGAATTCCAGAAGAATTGTAAGACAATTATGATAATAAATGAACCCCTTTTGTGCATGTTCTTTATGATGGCTTTAACTATTCGAGCATTAGAGGTAAATCGAGCTCTTGTCATACACATGGGTGAGTTGTTGGAATATATTTTACTCTCGATTTGATGTTTGACATTGTTGTGGTTATGCTCACGTATCTAGTTCGACGGCGAGGCATCCTCCTAATTGGAGTTTAGTGAGTTTACTTATTGAGTCTCCGACTCAATCCCTTATTTTTCAGACTTGTAGGTACGGAAATCTCGCGTTAGTTTTGGAAGCTACAATCATAATAGAAGAGATAGGATTTCTCCTAGCCTATATGGAAAGTTGTAGCGTGATGTAAAAAGAAGAAATGGCTTGTGAATATACTGTTGTAATATGAAGTAATGTGTTCTGTGTGATGTATGTTCCAATCTTCCAACTATTATTTGTTTAGGGAGCTATTGGTTCATGTTTTTACATGTGCATGATAACAAGACAAAAAGAACCGGGATGACAAGGAGCCTAGGACATCGCGAAAATAACCTTTGCCACTTAGGACCTTGGAGATGGAGTTGGGGTCACTGCATTTTTGGTATCAGAGCGGGATTATTACTTGGAGTGATAAAGTGCGTTGGGAGTCATGAGATAGTTAGCTAGGAAAATACCCAATGCACACGATCGTTTGCTTGATTGATTTCTTGTGTGGTAGTAGCTCATGACTTCCTTTAATTGTGATGTGAAAAAACTTTCTTAGACTTCTTATAGTTGTCCTGCTAGTAGAGAACATGAGTGCTTGAGATCGGGTGAGTTCAAAAAGAAAGTCAAATTAGGACCCCCGACTAAATGGAATTTTGCAAGCTTTTACGACCATTGGAATCCTAATGGAGCAGCAGACACAACAACAAGTAGCCTCGAGCTTCTAGAAATGTTTTCGCAACTAGAAACATAAATGGAAATGGTGAACATTCTACGCAAGGATTGGTTGAACAGTTCTTTAAGCCGCGAATCCCAAAGTTATTTGGACAAGAGATCCCAAAGAAGTATAAATTAGAGTGGCGCAACAGAAGCAAGGCAAAGCTGAAGTTTCTAGTAAAGTATTGGCATGGTTCCATTTGAGGCTCTGTATGGTCGAGCTTACACAAGACTGGTTTGTTGAACCAAGGTCGGGAAAATGAAAATCACTAGTTTAGAGTCGGTCTAACTTACTTCAAATGCCATGTAGGTAACCGACCATATTTTTCTTAAGGTGTCACCCATGAGGAGGAGTATCGCACTTTGAAGAATATCTAACTTAATGATTACATAAAATTTAGGCATTAAATGCAAGAAGCTTAGTCACTAACTTAAGTGTCCCTATAGAGATTTGTTTATCATTACAATAAGATTCTCCTTAGAAAGCAAGTAGACTAAGTCATATTGGCATGGAATAGGTGATCTAATAAGAAGATGGCAAGCATTATACTAAGGCCCTAGGCATGCTACTCTGCAAACTAGGCTTATCATCTCGACTTTATAGCAATCCCACCCCAAGAAATGTGATTGGGTTATTTGGATAAATAATTATGAGGCTGGTGCCTATAAATAGGAGGAGCCCCCAATTCATTTCCATCATTTTTTAGCCATTTTGCTAGTCACACACCATTCATCATATTCTTTCATTTCTCTTGGCCTTACACTATTGCCCCATCAAGTTGTCCAAGCTAGTTCCAAGTTGTGCCTCGAGCCATGGGCAAGACTCGCTTGGTTCGGATTGGCATCAAGGCGTGTCAGAATGAACCATGCTTGGCAAGTCGGTATTGAGGTGTACTGATCCAACTCTTGCTTGGCATAGGTTGGCACTTGGCTAGTTTGTTCGGGCCATGAACCTTATGCCTTGCCCAGCATATTATGTAGTTATGGTACTATAGAAAATGACGTGCACACACATGTATGAGCATGCCCTCGAGCCTTGTAAGTATGGGCTAAGAGGAAAAATAATAAATTGATTTGTGTTGTATAACATGTTATTATTAAATGAAAGATAATACTCATTGTCACATAGCGTTGGCAGCGATGCCTTGTCCATGAGAACGGGTTGCCTAGTGGATTTATAATGATTTCGGATGCTCGATGGATTTTGAATGCCCGACTAAGTTCGGATGATAGCCTTTACCCTTGGATTAGAGGATGTTGTCTAGAGAATTCTGGAAGAATTGTAAGAATAATTATGATAATAAATGAACCCTTTTTGTGCATGTTCTTTGTGATAGTTTTAATTGTTCGAGCATTAGAGGTCAACTGAGCTCTTGTCATACACATGTGTGAGTTGTTGGAATATATTTTACTATTGATTTGTTATTTGACATTGTTGTGGTTATGCTTATGTATCTAGTTCAATGGTTAGGCTTCTCCTAATCAGAGTTTAGTGGGTTTACTTATTCCCTTATTTTTTAGACTTATAGATACGGAAATATCATGTCAATTTTGAAAGCTACAATCACACTAGAGGAGATAGGATTTCTCTTAGCCTATATGGAAGCTTGTAGCTTGATGTAAAAAGAAAAGAGGGCCCATAGGAAAAAAAAGGCTTATAAATGTATTGTTATAATATGAAGTAATGTGTTCTGTGTGATGTATGTCCCAGTCTTCTAGCTATTGTTTTTTTTAGAGAGTTGTTGGTTCACGTTTCCACATGTGCATAATAACAAGACCAAAAGAACCAAAACGACGACGAGCTTGGGACGTCACAAAAATAACATTTGCTGCTCAAAACCTTGGAGATGGAGTTGAGGTCGCTACATGTTTCCTCTTAAACAAGCATATTGGCAAATTCATTTGCATTACACCTATCCTTTATGATGTTCTAGTTTATATGAAATGACTAATATTATCATAAGACAAGGAATTAAGTATGAACTATACTAAAAATTATTCATCTTCATTTTTCTCTATTCCTTAAATTTTCTACTAAGTTTGTTATCTTAAGTATATGTTCATGCATGGTACGTGAATTGTGATATCCTGAAATTTCAATTATGTCTTCAATTAGATAAATCGGGCCTTTCATCGACGTGCCTATAATGCTATTCTCTGAGCTAATCACTCATGAGATAACTAGACTATCTAGGGAAGTCATTAAGGAATTTTAATGCAATAGACTTGATAATTTGACTAGAAATTGATGACTTAACCGTGCTTATCTGCAGAGATCATTACAGCATAATTAAAAATCAATCATAAATCAAAGATAGGTTGTTTCAACTGAGATAAGTGATCAAAGTGTGGGTGATTCCACTAGATTGCGAAATCCTCGTCGATGGGCACTAGACTGATTTTTCTATCTTTTTGGTACCATATGTCCGTATTTGAAGTATCGAGATTCTCACGACAAATGAGAGTTGCCAATGTGTCGAAGACATACATTGTGACTCGAAATAAATCGATCACGGGTCAATTGCACCAAAAAATTATAAAAGTTACTTGGTATACTAGGTCACGCTAAAATTGCACCATATTGAAATTAACCACGAATTTAAATCCAATTTCAAAAATTGAAAGTTCTATAATGTCACAAGTCATGTTAGGATCGTCGACTCATGCTCTGAAGATTTTTTTGCAAACTGAGATTTTTGGTGAAATTTCAAAATGAGGCCCTTTTTGTCCGGAAAATTCAAGGGACTATTTTTTATTGCATTTTTGGAACACAAGTTGGTTCTATTGGCATGGAAAAATATCAATTTGATCGAGGATTCATTTGTGGAATTTATGGGAGCCATATTGATTTAATTCTAGTGGGAATTGAAGTGAAATTGAGGGAAATGTTGCAAAATTCATAGCCCCCCTTGGCCCACCACCTTTGGACCATCTCATTAGCTTCTAAAGGAAGCTTGAGGGCTGCAAGAGGTTGTGGGAGCCAGCTAGCCATGGTGGGGCATGGTCAAGGGGACAAAAGGGATAAGATTGAGCCAAGGTGGCCCCCTTCAAGGAAGCTATCCCTTTCTTCTTCTCCACTGGTTGCTTTCTCAATTTCCAACTCCTAGAAGCTTTGAAAATCACAGAGAAATTGAGCTTAGCTCCACCCCTTGCCCGTCGATGCCCGTTGAAGCCTAGACAACTGCTGCACGTTGCTTGCTTGCGTTGTGTGTCCCCCGCACGTCGTCCTACCTAGTCGTGACCCTTATCATGTCCTCTCGAGCTCAAGCTGTCGAAACGAGCATGCCAGGCCACCATTTGTTGTCGTCGTGGTCGCCGGAAGCCTCGCCCCGCCGCCCTTGCCCACTCGTCAAAGCCACCAGTCATCCTTTTTTGCCGTTTTGCAGCCCAACTAGCCTTTGAAGTAGCTCCTTTGTCCCAGCAACAGAATCGAAGCCCCCAGGTCAGCTATGCATTATTTGGCCCACTTTGCACCGCTTTCGGGCTTCAAAAGGTGCCCATGCTTTGGAGTTTGTCGATCATCTCCACTTCGTCGTTCTAGTGAACTTATCGAATCACAAAACCGATGAGTTTACTCACTAGTCTCCGCTTAGGGAGTTAATTATGCTTAATGGTTAATTATTTTAGGTTAAGTAAGGATTAGGTGTTTAGTTAGAATAGATTAGCAATTTAATTAATTATTATTGCACATTAGGTGATTAGAGTAGCGTAATTAGAAACTAGATATATTGTAGTATTTATCTAGTTAGGTTGGGAATTTTTTCGGGCCCATTTTAGTATTTAATTAGGTTTTTCCGGCCTAAGTTGCATTTATTAGTATTTATTAATTTATTTTCATAATTATTTAATTATTTATTATTTTTCGGAAATTAGACTAGGATAGCTGGTGACTACAATTTTATGTTGATTGCAATGATATGAATGGTTTATTTAATTGAATGCTAAATGATGCAAATTGAGTGTTGATTGTAATTTTGGGTACTTATCCCAGAATTTAGTATTCTCAGTGTTTAATTAGAAAATTTCTGAGCGTTGGTTTACAATACCAAAAATGTTTTTATCGACTAATTAAATACTGAGAATACTAAATAATAGATATTATACTTTTGGTTGAGGCCTACCGTGTACCAACACATGATTATTTTTACCGGGTATTCTAAAAATGGTGAAATTGTCAGTGGATGAGTATAATATACATATATCAGCTTTGGTGAGCATATATCAACTTTGGTGAGCTATACCATCCATCTATATCAGCTTGTGGGAGCTACATCTATCAATATCAGCTTGTGCATGCTACTATATATCCCTTTAAGCTTGTGTGAGCATAGTCGGTGTTGATGGTACTGGGTAGATAGTATTGATTATATGGATTGATAGATTATATCGTTGGGATAGAATCGATTAAATTGAATTGATTGGTTGAGAATGTAAACTGTACTGACTTGCAGGAAGGAACTAAGATAAAGGTAAGTCCTCTATTTTGTGCATGCTTAGATAGCCTTGGGATGTATTTCCTTCCTAGTCGGAGTTTAGGGGGTGAACTTGCTGAGACATCGTCTCATCCCATTGTGAAATAACATTTTCAAGTCCTTAGATGGCAACTCTTCCTGAGCATGTTGGCCAACTAAAGGTCACCGAGCAGTTATCTTATATTTAGCTCCATGGGGGCCCAAGAGGATGGGCCTATGAACTTGTGAGGTTTGTGGTCTGAGTTGATGCGGGTCTACCCAATAAAGTAACTCATCAATATACATTATGATATCATTGTGAGTGGAATGGACAGAGAGAAGGTCCCATATTGGAATTTGAGATCCCTATGTCAATGCTGGAGGTTGCTTTTGAAAAAGGCACGATAGACCCTTTAAGTGGTTCAATGGTGGACCTAAGTCAGTTGGATCTAAGGTCCCCGGAGTATTCAGTTGAAGACTTGAATGATTAGAGGATTTGTAGCACTCTACCCCCTTTTTTGTAGACCCTATATATATATATATATATATATATATATATATATATATATATACATATATCGGCTAATATTGTATATGACATAGATTGATGTATATACAAGTGTGCTATAATTTAAAAACTTTGTGACCCAACGTTTCTATCCCACCTCATTGTTTTCTAAGGATTTAATTATTCACTTCCACATGCATATTAAAATGAATGGGTTGGTGATGCATCCTGAGACGTTGCTATTTAATCGACCACAGAGAGATGGGCACGCGCTCGGAGGATTGGAGCGTGACATCCCCATTAAGTGGTATAAGAGCAGGTTAGTGGTTGGAGTGATAATGGACGATGGTTTATGGGATAGTTAGTAGAATTGGCCTTTATTTCATGTTGGTGCATGTTTGTGATAATTGTTTGGTAGAATTGTTTGATTGGGGTCACTCAGCTTCTAATTCTATGTGGAATTGGAAGGCAGATTTCAGTAGAAAACTTGCATCATGAGTGATCAAGAGTATATGACTCCTAAAAAGAGAACCATAGGGCTTGTTACTTGGGGTAGGACCCAACGAAGGTTGGTACACAAGGAGGCCGTGGTAAAATGCCAGCTCAGGCTAGCACTAATGGAGTAGCACCGCCTCCTACTGGTGCTGGGGTAGTAGCCCTAAGGATCCAAGGTTTGATGGGATCATGTAAGCGCTCGAGATGCTAGGAAATAGGATGGATTAGCAGTCTCAAATTCAAGCTACCAGTGTCGCCGCTTCAGTTGCTGCTACCACAACTATCGTTAATGCAGTTGCGGATGCTACTACTGATGTTGCCGCACCCGTAGCCGATGCTACTAAGGTTCCACCAGGAAACGGGGTCATTAGGAGAACGGTGCATAAGCTGGTGAAATAGTTTCTAAAGTTGAACCCATCGAAGTTCACTAGGGCAGGAGACCCCAAAGTTGCAGCTCTATGGATCCAAGGCTTGGAGAAGGCCTTTGCACTATTAATGTGTACTGAGGCGGAGAAGGTAGTCATTGCAACTTACCAACTGTAGGGAATTGCAAGTACTTGGTGGAGAGCCACCCAAGGAATAATATTCCTTGAAGGTGTAGTCCTGAAGTGGAACGCCTTTGTTGAGTTCTTCAATAAGTATTTCTTTGATAGTGCTAGAGAGTTGAAGATGGCAGAATTTCAGCGCATTTGCCAAGGTAGGATAACTGTAGATCAATATGAAGTGAAGTTCGTTGAACTATCGTAGTACGCTCCCGAATTGGTTGAGAATTCAGTAAACCGAGTTAGAAGGTTTAGAGATGGGCTTAGACTGGAAGTAAGAAGCCCGCTAGTGCCATTGAATCTAAAGAACTATAACAACCTTTACGAGCGGGCCAAGCTAATAGAGAGAGAGATCCAAACGAACAAGCTTGTTGGGATCGAGATTCATTTCAAATAGAGACAAAAACCGGTTTGGGAAGAGGCCCATGACCGGAGGAAGATTTTAGGTTCCGCCCAAAAAGAATGGTGGAGTTGGTAAGTCAGCACCACATCATAATGGCGCGTGTCGCTTCTGCGGAAGGCAACATGGCTTAATGGTGCGTGTTTTGAGTGTGGCCAATAGGGTCACATGGCCAGAGATTATCCCAGAAGACCAAGGGTACGATAGCAATTATCACTGCCACCACTGATGGGTTAGATTAGAAGATTTGCGCCACAAAACACACTGCAGGGTGGACAAATCAAACCCCCAGCTCAAGGAACAACGTATGCCATCATAAGAGGTCAGGCAGAGGACGTGTTTGATGTAATTACAGGTACAGTTTCGCTAAACGATCATGCTGCTTATGCTTTATTTAACCTTGGAGTGACTCATTCTTTTATCGCTGACCAATATATTAAGCTAAAGAATTAAGTCCTGAATTGCTGGAGTTAGTTGTTAGCATAACTACACCGTTAAATGATAAGGTGTTAGCTGTATTGAGTTGTCTTGGTTGCAAGTTAACGATTGGTGAACAAGAGAGGAGGATAGACTTATTAGTCCTAGCCATGTATGACTTTGATTTGATAATTGGCATGGACTGACTCACCAAGTAACAAGCTAAGATGGATTGCTATCGTAAAGCGATTCAGTTTGACCCGTTAAAGAGTGAGAGTTTCGAGTTTGTTGGAAGTCGAGGAGGACCCTCGATTACATTGATCTCGTTGCTTGAGGTAACCCGTTTGTTAGACGGGAGTTGTCAAGGTTACCCGGATTGTCGTGGATATGATAGTTGAGGAATTGAAGATCAAAGATACCTCAGTGGTGCAAGAATTTCCAGATGTATTTCTGAAGGAATTGCCAAGCCTACCGCCGAGAGGGAGATCGAGTTTGTGATTGAATTAGTACCTGGGACAGAGCCAATTTCTAAGGCTCCTTATCGGATGTCGTTATCTGAGTTGAAAGAACTAAAGGTGCAGATGCAAAAGTTGTTGGATAAGTGATTTATATGTCCCAATGCATCACCTTGAGGGGCACCAGTTCTATTTGTGAAGAAGAAAGATGGTTCGTTGCATTTGTACATCGACTATCGTCAACTCAATTAGGTGACAATCAAGAACAAGTATCCACTGCCGAGGATCAATGACTTGTTTGATCAATTACAAGGAGCGTCGATATTTTCAAAAATTGACTTGAGGATAGGATATCATCACCTAAGGATCAGGAAGGAAGACATTCCAAAATCAACGTTTCATACTCAATACGGCCATTATGAGTTCACTGTAATGCTATTCGGTTTGATGAACGCCCTACCTGCTTTTATGGATTTGATAAATTGAGTGTTTAAGAATATCTGGATCAGTTTGTGATCGTGTTCATCGATGATATTTTGGTGTATTCGAGATATGCTAAGGAACATAAGAGTCATCTGAGAATGGTACTGCAGACCAAGGATTCATGATTGTACACTAAGTTTAGCAAGTGCAAGTTTTGGTTGACTCATGAAGCATTTCTAGGTCACTTGATTTTAGGTGAAGGAATCTCTGTGGACCCGACCAAGATTGAAACAGTGATCAACTAGTCAAGACCGACTACAGTGATAGAGATCAGAAGCTTTCCGGGTTTGGCAAGTTACTACAGAAGGTTTGTGGAAGGATTTTCAGCTTTAGTGTCGCCGTTGACTCGATTTTTGAAGAAAGGAGAGAAGTTTGTGTAGACAGACAAGTGTGAACGTAGTTTCCAAGAGCGTAAGCAGAAGCTGACTACTGCACCTATGCTGACCATTACATCTGGTATTGGAGGGTATGTGATTTATAATCTAATATGAGATTTATAGTGATGCGTCGTTAAGAGGACTAGGTTACGTGGTGTTGCAACATGGTAGGATTGTTGCATACGTCTCCCGCCAGTTGAGACCTCACAACTTGAATTACCCAACGTATGACTTAGAACTTGCAGCAATCATTTTCGCTTTGAAGATTCGGAGACATTATTTGTGTGGGAAAAGATTCCAAATCTTTACTGATCATCAAATTCTCAAGTATTTATTCTCTCAGAATGAGTTAAATAGGAGACATTGTCATTGGATGGAACTTCTGAAGGACTATGATTGTAATATTTTATATCACCAGGGAAAGGCGAATAAGGTCACTAACGCCTTGAGTCAGAAGTTTTCAGTCGCACAGATGATAGCTAAGGAATGGGTTTTACTTGAGAGAGCTCGAGATCCGATTTTCAAATTTGAGATAGGCCACTTTTCAAATCTTATAGATACCCTCAAAATTGAGCCGGATGTTCAGATCAGGATCAAGGCACTTCAGCCAACAAACCTAAATGTTCATAAGATTCTATAAGAGGACACCGATAAGAGAAATGCTGATTTTCAGATTTCTGAGAATGGAACACTAAGGTTTCGGGGATGATTGTGCGTACTTGATGATGCAAAGCTTAGAGAGGAAATTTTATCAAAAGTTCATCGTACTAGTTATAGCATTCATTTTGGCAGTACAAAGATGTAAAAGAATCAACGTCAATACTACTGGTGGTCTAGTATGAAGACGGATATTGCCAAGCATGTCACCAAGTATTTGATGTGTCAACAAGTGAAGGCACAACATTGTAAGCCGAGGGAATTTGCGAATGACAGCGAATAGTTCCTCTTCAAAATCCATAGGATTCTGAAACGAAAGCAATAAATCATGGAGAGAAAGCAGAAAGAACAATGACGATCCCAACAGCGATGGAAACTTATCAATAGAGCACAAGAAAATTGCTGAATTGCCGTGGAAAAGTAGTCCTATTTACTTTCACATCAATTTCTTTTTGACAACTAACAGTGTTATTGAAAAAATTGCACCCAATAGTCACGTATCGTGACTCATATTCCATTCCAGATCTTAATGCTCAAAACTCTTCTTTATTTCGGGCAATTGAAAAGTGAAGCTTAAGAACCATGTTTGAACGACAAAAAATTCACTGGAGGAAGGATACAATAACCAAGTAAGTGAGCAACTCTTAAAATAAGATAAGAAGCTATGTGGTTAATTAAGCATGTTGGACAATTGTTTCTGCCAAATGCTGGAATTATAACAACAAAAAACCGAAAAGCTATTGATATGGATTTCTACCATATTGCCAATATATTACTTTTGCACTGCCATTTGCCTTGGCAGTATCAACTTCAGTAAACAGATCATTCACTCAGACAATATCAACATGCAACTAAGTATATCGTCGCACCTGTAAGTAGATCCAAGTCATTGAGTTACAGCTCTCAGCAGCTTCATCAAGACATGCCATGAGAGCAGCAGCGGATCCTCTATTTTCATCCGTGTACCCAAATAACATCTCATAATCTTGACTGGATCCATGTGATGCAATTTATTTTAAATTTGTGATTCAGCACACTAACAGCTGAGGTTGTTGAGACATCAGTGAGGACATATGGGGAAGATGATCTTCATCCCGTTCTAAAAAAATGCCGGAGGTATGTAGTGATGTTGAGGGTCGGGTCCTTCTGGTGCAACCCTAGCTGGGTCGAACAATGCCCTTCTCTCGCTCGGCTTCTCATTGCGAAACCCTAGTTTACGAAATAAGGACTGGCTATCAACCCTTTTCTCCATGGCCTTTCCATCAAGAGACAACGTTGTTCCTTCGAGACAACTCATATGCATCGAGACAATAAGAAGGATCAAAGCAGAAACTCGCATTGTTGCTAGTAAATTCGCCATTCTCTCGCAAATTTGTGTACGAGTTTGAACGTTGGTTGCCAGCACAACACTCTAGTGATAAGATATTATCTGGCAAGACAAGCGGATGAATAATTCACGGAGTACTGCCAGTATATATAGTGAACGTGTGGGGGGAGGCCCTAAAGTGAGATTGATTAATGCTTGAAGTCGGGACAATCTCATTTTGGGGCTTAGTGTGTCCTTTCTCAACTATCAGAACTTGTCTTTCTCCGTTCTCTTCTGTTCGTATGTGTAATATATATATATGTCTAGTCACGATTTGGATTTTTTGCTGATGATTGGGCTCAAATCTCAACAGACCCTACCAAATGGCAAAAAGACAAAAGAGCCGTTAATCTTGCGGCAAAAGATGGTCCATTTGCTAAATATTTTAATCTAATTTCTCATCATTGATTAGGAGTACATCTGTGGCCGCACGGACAATGGTGGGGGCAAAAGGTGCTTTCTTTTTCATAAAGATCGGACATCAGTATGTTGATGGTTTTAGTCGAGTTTTGGATTCAGCTTAGCTAAATAAAGGTTACAATCAGTGAATATTAGGCAGCATGTCGGTTAAATTGACTATGGAATCGCTATGGCGAGTTGCACTAATCTATGTAGATCAATTTTTATGTACTAATCATACCACATTTCACAAATCATTTTGATGCAAGCTATGAATGTATTGATTTTTGTGTCATGATAAAGAACTAGGTGCTCATTCACTAAGGAAAATTACTAAAACATGTAATTTTTCCAATTTGGTCGTAAACTTTTTTTCTTTTTTATTATCAATCCTAAATCTTTTGCAATTGTGCAAATTCAGTCTACTAGGCTAATTTTGATTGGCAGGCATTCACATGGACAAAATTTTAATTAATATTTTATTTTTTTTGAAATTCTTATTAATATTTTTCTTCTTTTTTTTCTCCATTTTCCTCCTTCCTCCTTCCTCCTTCCTCTTGAGCTGACTAGCAAGGCTCACCCTCACTGACCACTGGTGTAGGTGAGCCTCGCCCAATGATGTTGAGGCCGCCTTCGCCATAGCTAAGTGAGGCCTTGCCAGATTTGGCGAGGCCATGACTTGTCCATGGCTGGCAAGACTCACCTAGGCTAGAGGCCACATGTGACCTTCGACCTTGCGAAGTCATGCCCTTCAACTTCACAGCCTTTTGTAAGGCACAACCTTGTCGAATTTGGGGAGGTAGGGTAATGCCCCTGGTAGGCAAGGTTGAGCCTCGCCAGGCAATGGTAGCCCTCACTAGAGGTTGCACAACTTTTGGCAAAGTTGGGCCTTGCCCATGGCCGGCGAGGCTCATCCCATGCCGGCATAGTCGACGGCCTAGGCAAGGTGACCCAACCACAGCTAAACTTCCTTGAGGCCAATAAGGTCCCTCGTTGGCCCTACCTTTGGCCCGTCACCATCGACAATCAACTGGAGGAAGGAGGAGAAAAAGAAAAAACAAAAAAAAAAGAAGAGAAAGATATTAATAAAAATTCAAATAAATAAAATATTATTAAAAGGTTATAGACGACCACTACCGGCTAGCTTTCACGTTAGCGCCAACTAGTGAAAATTGGTTAAAAAGACTAATTAGCACAATTATAAAAGATTTAAAACTGATTGGCCAAAACAAAAAAGAAATATTTAGTATTGAATTGAAAAATTTGCAATAGATTAAGTATTTTTTTGGTAATTTCCCCTTCTACCACTCAAATTTACTAAGGTCCTCCATTAAAAGATTGGATATATGTCCAGTCATTTTGCATTTACCATGCTAGATTAAATCCATTAAAAGAAGACCTAACCTTAATCCCACATCCCTCTCCTCCTCCTCCGCTCCTCCTCAGACCTCTCTCTCGTCTCCCTTCGTGTAGCATTCGCCTTCGCTCACCTCTCTCTCTCTCTCTCTCTCTCTCTCTCTCTCTCTCTCTCTCTCTCTGACAATCGAAGGCAAGACATCAACATTAGTATTGAGGCTCGTGAAGTAGGGGTAGCAAGCGAAAGAGAGTGAGCACTAGTTCGTTTAGTTTGGTCAAATAGAAGTTAATTTGACACATGGAAAAATATTATTTAAGCATAGAAGGGCGTTTAAATAGTGTGGGACAGAAGTTATTAGATAAACTTGGCCTATGTAGACCATTATCATTATAGCCATTGATCACGTACCTTCCATGGTGGAGCCTGCAAACAAACAAAATCATAACGATTGGTCAAATAGATCTGACTATTAGACGCACGCATTCCATGATCATGATGGCGTTGGTTTATCTATATGATATTTTCCCAGCATCAGGGTCTTTGCTTTGTGACGCTAACCAATCCTTTGGACTAAAGCATTGTGAATTTTATTGATATGAATTCGAGATAATCCACACTTAAGAAAACGAATATTAAGTAGTCAATGTTGACTTAACTTGAATTATATGAATGAATCAAGCATGCTATTGATCTCGACTGAAGGTGAACCAAACCCAAAATAACACAACCCTAGTGCAACCGTGTGAAAGTCACCCAAAAGAACCGAAAACGAATTATATGAAACCCAAACAGATCCACAACCAAGAGTTTGCTAAATCGGAGCTTATCTAAAGAAGGTAAAACCCAATGTATCTGGGACCTATTGACCCGAACCCGACCTTTATTTAAGGTAGAACTTGAAAACTATTCGAATAGAAAACAACTCGGAAATTGAACTGACCTACCCATTTAGCACCTAGACAAACAATTATGATATGACTGTGTTATCTGATCGAACGTGTTGTCATATATTCAATCATTCGTCCCATTCCAAAACCTAACCGGCCCATATTTCTAGACCTTTATTTTTACATACATAGATAAATACATCTACTTATATATGTATATATAAAGCTACGCGTGGTGTCTTCCACCTTATGCTTATCGCGTTATGTGGAAAGGTAGATCAAGACGAATGCTTCTTTGATTTGGGCTCTCATAGCGATAACGGACAAAATCTGTGTGTGGACAAGTCGGTTTCGAATGAGGAGTGACGAGCAAAACGACATGACAAATTGCATAGTAATGCTGCCGGCGGCGCAACATCTGTTTTCCCCTTCTTGCTTTGGCTATTTTTCTTGGTTTATTCAAAAACACATAGGACGGTCAATAAGCATGTCTCCTTTCGGATAAAACGACAGCCGTTTACACATAAGAATTGCATAAAGGGAATTAGTTAATATAGGTGGCTTTTGAAAAAGAAGCCAAGTCTAATCACATGGGAGCCATAGAAATTCGTCTTAAATGCGATAATGCCGTTTTGACTTGATTCAGAAAGTGCAATCAAAGCGTGACCCCACTACGCTTAATGTTTCAATACTTTTTCTTTACAGGTTTGCCGACTTGAATTTCGAAATGAGAAACTAAGATTACCTTGGATAATGATGAGAATAATGATCTTATTTGCAGTTTTAGTCTTTAAACATTCTCTAATTTGTTGTAAATTGCCCAAGTCTAATAATGGTAAGACAATCCTAAATTTTTCTTCATAATATTGGAATTTCGAGTAGAGGTTTCGGATTAAATTGAGAAAATTTTAAAAGTTATAACTGAATTGATGTCCGTGTAATAGCTTTAAAACTAATTGAATAACTTTTCCTCCAAATATGAATTTTAGTGTAGTTGGACCACAAGCTTATTCGACCTTCGAGATGGCAAATAGTGATTTCTTTGCAGCTACTTATGAAGTGGTTTGCATGCCTTATATCGTTAGTGGCCATCCTAGATTCATTCCGGCGCCCGACCATCCAAAACACGTATATGGACATTACTTTCATTCTTAAACTTGTTTGACCATCACAATCGATGGGTGGGCGGTAAAAGAGGCTTTGAATCAAAAGTTAGATTCACGGGTTTTCTTGAAAATTAAGATTGTGGAGGGGTGCGGACCAAAAGCTACTTTTCTTCTATTAGTTTATTAATCCTCTCTCTTTTCGATTACGGTGGTGGTGAGGCTGAAATCAAGTGGGTTCGGCTAATTCCACATATTTTAACAATGGAAAGCAGGCACCGCCATCTATAGAAAGAAAATAAAAGAGATCCTACTTTAGGCTATATAATTTGATATTATCCGGCAGTCAATCTTGGCGAATGCAACGAGTGTAAAGGGAATATCTAGAATTGAATATGTACATAGGATGTAAAGAAGGATCTGCCGTAATTATAGACCTAGGAAGCTAGCCAGTGTCCAGAGAGAAATCGGTGTTACAAGCTAATCACAATGGCCACTTAATGTTGTGAATTTCGATTGATTTTGCATTCGAATTTGGAAAAGCTCTGTATTTAATTGACTTGTATCTTTACATGCACAAAATGTGCCTTTCTTTTTGACAGGGCAATAAGGTAAGGCGGATACAAGAGAATTGACATATAATAGCATCTGCTTACTTATTTGACTGAAAATGAAACGAGAGTCTACACCTAACTTGCAAATGATGCAAGTGTAGACCCAAACATGTGGACGAAGATCCTGTATTCCACATGATAATCTTTTGAATATTCTTGACAAATCTTAATCGTTGGTCATAATCTCATTTTCACAAACCTATAGATGAGATTTATTAAGGCATTGAAGGAGAAGTACAATGCGGGATAAAGGATCCATGTCGCAAACACATGAGGTGGTGGTTTTTCATCCATATGTCTTAGGACCCTCATCGATGCCTAGGAGAGTACAGAGAGACAATTAAATTAAAAAGTTACGTTGTCGATGTGGTACAAATTACGGCATACTCAACTATATATATTTGACCAAAAAAAGAAAAAAACTATATATAAATGTGAGTGTCCAAGTTTATAGCCCTGACTAGTCGGAAGAAGTTTCATTTAACCAAGAAGGACCGAAGAAAAAAATGGTCTTTAAATTTAAAACAAATCCACCTGCCATTTTTATTATTATGCAGTGCAAGAACAAGTCATGCGAGATGACCACAAGAATGAAATAATCAACATCTCCTAGTTGGTGGTTAAAGCAGTGATAAGAAGATTGACTACTTTTTTGGTTTGGTTGAACAGATAAGACAAAACATTGATGAGTGTTTTTTTTTTTTTTTTTGCTTTTTTTGCTAGGTAACAAAACTGATTAGTCATTCTTTCAAAGTTGAATCACTAACAATATATAGTTGGATCATGGTAATATATCCTAAAATCGTTCCATGTTGTGAATTTCGACTAATTTTTTGCGTTCCAATATTAAAAAACTCTGTATTTAGTTGATTTGTATCTCCACATATTATTGCCTGGTTGTACAACAGATGCAAAAACCTCTTTCTAACCAGGCAATAGGGTAAGTGGATGCGAGAGAATTAACATTGGGTAGATTCTGGTCATTGATTTGACCCAAAGTAAAACCAGAATCTACCCTCAATATTGGAAAATTTCCCCTATGAATTTAAACTATTGATGATACCAATTGTGAATTTTGCTTGCTTAACAGATTATGTGGTGTCCATAGGAGATTTCGTCACTCGTGGACAAATAGGAATTAAGTCCTATAAATTTTTCATTCTTGAATTGATGTTTATGTGGACATGAAATTCTTTAGCATTGGGTAGTCTCAACTCTCGTGACTAGGGGGCATGTTCACGCCCCCATGCAAGCCTGTCCATCTGGATGGCAGACTTAGACGATGATTTGAAGACTATCTAGTCAAAATGAGTCGATCTTCCCCTATTAGTGATAACGGTTATAGTGTTTTCAATAATCAATTCCTAGATCGACTTGCTTATGCATGACAAGGGTAGACCTTACTCGGTCAATCAAAATGGTTGGGCCACATTTTCAATTGGATTAAGTCATAGGCCCAATGGTCCACTGAACTTGTTTGTACTCGAAAAGCAAGTCGATTCGCCTGCTTCGACCCAGCTCACAAGGTTAGGCTTGCGTAGGTCATGTTATTTTATTCTCCTCTATCTCTGGTTCGAGGGATTAGTTCTTTGATTGGTGGACTAGAAAACTAACCAGATATATTAGTAACCCACTAGCTAGAAAGACAAATTAATTAGAGGAATAGGGATGGAGAAAATGTGCCCCTCTTTATTAATGAGCCTAAGGAAAAAGTTTTTAGATTTGGTATTAGTGCCCTCTCTGGGAAAAAATGAAAAAAAAGATAGCGCAAAAGGCAAGGGGCATCGAATCTCTAAAGTCCATAGGTTCTTTGACATAGCAACTCCTAAATCCAGATTTCAGTGACATAAATAGCATATTTGACTACGTCGATCAAGAAAGTTTGCAATTAGAATTTAAAGTTGTAGATCAACAAACTAACCACATCAAGCAATGTCTTTAATTTCATACCAACGAGAACTTTATATAATTTTAAATGAAATTCGAAAGAATACATCGAAATGGAGGAGAAAATAATAAGTTTATTTGTAAAAAATGACTTAGCCAAAACGAAAACTAACATCAATAACGTCGGACTTCCTCGTGTTATTAAAAAAAAGAGGTCTATGTTCATCGTTTTACATGTTGTTGATCTTGTGCTGTGGGTCTATGTTTAGTCGACCTCTCAAACTAATCATGCTAAAATTGAGTTTCTATTTGATCCAGCGGAAGATATTGTTTCCTTCAAGAATACATGTCTCAACATCTCTGAATTTCTACTGAAACTGGTTTGCTATTCCACTTGATCTTCACTTTCATAATCATAAGAATCTGGATTGTTTTTAAATTGTCCCTTCATGCTATATTTAGCCCCATATCTTCTGATTCGCTTTGACTTTTATATCTAGTTCTCCATATGAAGTAAGCATAGCGAGAAAACTCTGCTAGATCTTTCTTTCATTCATTCCCATATCTTTCTCATTCGCTTTGAGTTTTATATCTGATTCTCCATATGAAGTAAGCATAGCAAGCAAAACAAGAAATGCCGTGTGCAACACATGATATCATTTGAATGTAATTGTCACAAACACCATAGATAGGGTTTTCATGTACAAAGATGGGTTGTCCCTTCTTCCCACAGTAACAACACGGGGTCAATGCCATGTTAGAAGATATGTTCCTACTTTGTAAGATGAAATGTGACCATGCAACAGAATTTAGCACTGTCTCTTGGAATCAACTGAGCTAAATGATAACACATGCGGACCAAGATATTATCTATCCCCCACGATACTCCCTTTAATGTTCCAAGAAAATCACACTATACATGTATTTAGTCACATGTTTCAAAATAAAGATCATTTTATGTGGCCTGACGATAGGAGTTTACTGAGACACGGCGGGAATGTAGGATAACTAGACATTTATGTAGTGATGTTGCGGATCAGGTCCTCCAGGACCTGCTCTCATGGATTGGTAACGCTGCTCTTCTCTATGAACAGCTCCTCCTCTCTCCAAAGCAACTCTATTGGAAAACTTATACAACTTCGCTGGTTGCAGAACAGCTTTGTTCTCCTTGAGAAACTGATGTAGCGGACGAGTCTCGACCCTTGCAGACAGGATCAAGATAACAAGGAGGCTCCACGACAGGCACTTCATCCTGTAATCCATGCTAGCTGTTGATGACAGTGTATCTGTTAAATTTCGGGTTACAGCTTCTCTTCGACTGCTGGAAATGGCTGTAATCGTTGCCTGTACATAGTAGAGATGAATGAGCACCTATATATAGATAAATTCTACGTCATCATCTTCTTTAGTATAGTAGATTGCCATGGGAAGTTGTCTTCTTGCTTAAGAGTGACGGTTTTTACGGTTGGCCTAAGTGACTTGATATAGCTATCCGCTAGGTGTTACTCATCGGAATACAATAAGGCGACCCAATTATCTTCCGAAACGTGGCATGCATTAGCTGTACTTGCATTATCTCGGCTCGTCACCGACGTTGGAATGCAAACAAACTCAATTGTGATTCGTCCCTACCTAAATTCGATCGCTACGTTGGAAAGCATCACTTCTTTTCTGGCTTTCTTTGGTACATGCCGGATTTATTGTCTCTTCCTATAATTTTTCTTTAATTTACAATTAACACGGTGGATGCAATCGAGCATCTTAATTAAAAAGACTCCACAAGTTTCATAACTTTTATACAATCCTCATTGGAGTGTCAAAACTTTTTTTCCGATTATTTGAGTATCATATAATTTTTCGATTGATCACTTGAATATCATAATATATATTTATAAATTTCACCTCAAGTGCAATGCCACATTAGATTTTCCAGCACTTGGGTGAATATTTTTAAATTTTTTTATACGTAAGTAATCAATTGAAAGTTATGACATTCGAGTGAACATTTTTTAGAAGTTCTAACACTTAAATGCCAAAACAAGAAGTTATGAACTCAAGTGAATGGTGTATGAAAATTATGATATTTATGTTGTCCTTATCCCTGATGTCCTATAAGTTTCAAGTCACTAAATTGTACTATATGGAGTCTCAAAAATAACTTTTCCTGAGTCTCAAATAATTTGATTTTATAAAAATTTTGGTTCAAAAGAGGAGCTCAATGAATTAAGAGAGAATTCTCTTGAAACCAATCAAACTCACTCTTTAGGATGAGACAAAATTATATTAAAGGTTTTAGGAATGGATTAAGGTGCATTGTCATTGCCATGCAAAATCCATGATGGAGCTAGTGAAGGATGACGAGAAGGTAGCAAATGAATTTTTAAAGGAGGAATTGTTTATAGATAGGGAATGAAGCTAGAGATGCTAAGCTAAGCAAGAAGCTTTGAGATAGAGCATGATGTAGATCTGCATGTGCATCTTGATTAATATCCCCTTTTTAAGCTTAGGCTCTATTTGATGGAATCCACCATTAAAAAGAGATGACACTTTTCTTATTGCTAGCATGTCCCGACGTCATAATCAATTATTGAGATATATGTAATAAATTATAGTCATTGTTGTAATGCATGTCCAAGTCACATTAAAAAAGTCTCACATTAGAGAATTGATATGGTGTGAAACAGTTACTATATCTTAGTTAATTTATAACTAATTGGCTTAAACTTTTAAGTAAATATGGGTTTAATTGGATAAGTTGATAGGCTTAGATTTGGGATCCATCTTAGTAACCTCTCAAGTCTAGGCAGCGAGCTATTGCTATGCGCTTCCCATAAATAGTATTAGAGCGATGGTTGATTGGTGGCTTATTCCCAATATATTTTGATGCTTGGTAAACATCTCAAGGAAGGAATTTCACAACCAATGCAGTTTCCAAACAGGTTTCATGGTTTGCTCTAGTGAAAGAAACTAGTGATGACAATGACATTGTGGTATAGCAACAAGATCTCCATGGTAGCCTTCATTGTTTAGTCTAGAGAAAGAGACTTGGAATGAAGGTGGAGCGTTGGAGATTCAAGCAGGGAGATGTTCTTGCGGAAATGTATCTAAACTAAAGAGGGTGTAGACCTAAATTGAGCTCACCTATGAGGAGAAAATTGTTGATATACACATTTGACTTGTGTTAGAAAAGTCTCATATTGGAGAATTAGTGTGGTGTGGAGTAGTTAATATATACTAATTGGTCCATAACTTTTTTTGGTCATAAAATTTATTCATAACTTATTGACTTAAGCTTTTGCATGAATGAGAGTTTGACCAAATAAGTTGACGAACTCAGACTTGAATTCTCTATTGACGATTTTCTAAGTAAAGGTATCAGGCTCTTACTATGCCTTCCAACATGAACAAATTATATGCATAGTATGGGTCATATACTTTCATTTTTGAAAAGTCACCATGAGCTTCATATTAAACTATTAAAGTATCTAGTCGAACCTAACTTTAAATTTAAGCGGTGGATGTGATAGTCCAAGTGACGGTGCGTGGAGAGGAGGGATGGCGGTGTGTCCATGCCTCAGTCCTTGGACATGCGTAGGGAAGGGGAATGGGTCATCTCTAGTCCCACATCGCTTAGGAGGAAGTTCTGGGCTAGTTTATAAGGCTTGAATCCCTTTAATATGTGTAATACGTTTTAAAGCCGTGAGAACTCACTGTCCAAAGCAAACAATATTACACAGTGGGGCTCGGATCGTTGTAAATGGTATTAGAGCTGACTCTCGATCGCGTGTGGGGCCACAATGAGAATGCTGTGCTCCTAAGGGGTGGAGAGTGTGACAACCCTCCCCAGACATGCATAGGAAAGGGGAAGGGGTAAGCCGTAAGGATTTAGTGTCTAAAGCGGACAATATTACATAGTGAGATCCGGGTCAATACAGTGGACTTGCACAGGAAAGAGGAAGGGGTAAGCCATGAGAATTCAGTATCCAAAGCGGACAATATTACACAGTAGGGTGGATGTGATTATCACTTCTTGGGATTTCTACCTTGTCATTATCTCTTTATTTTTCTCCCTATGGATTTATATGGTTTGTGAGTGGTCAAGAGAGTGTCATATGATGTTGGGATGTATTCAATGAGAAAATATATAAAATAATTTTCAATCTTGGCTAGATTGAGAACCCCACCACTGAGGATAGAAAGGTGAGACTTGATAAGCTAGGTTTCTCTTAGCCGAAACACCACATTGATAGGCAACTCCAGCAATACAACACACTCTCGATCACTCAAAAAACCTAGGAATCCACCGAAAGAGATAAAGAGAAAATCAAAGGGAAGATAATGAGGGAATGGGTCGGCATTCTTGGGATTACGCACTACACCATAAACCTTTCTTATCATAAATTGAACGCTCTAGCTTGGCATCACTGAGTTTTTCACTGAAAAAGGCAATGGGATAGTCTTTCATCACATGGAACCTCAAAGATCAATAGTGCTAAAATTGGAGCTTCAGTGATATTTCTAGGCAGGCTTCATGGTTTGGTGTGGTGAAAGAGACTAGAAATGAAGGTGGCCCAACACAATCCCAATAGCAGCTTTCATGGTTCAATTCAAAGAAAAAGACTAGGATGAAAGTATGGCGTTGGACACTCTAGTTAAGACATATTTGTACAAAAAGATATCTAAATTAATTGGGAGCAAACCTAGTACTAAACTAACATTTGAAGATTGTTGAGATGTACGTCTGAGTTGTATTAGAAAAGTCACACATCAAAGAATTACTATGGTGTAGAGCAAAATTAACTCTTAACTCATTAGTTTAACTTTTTAAGTAAAAATTGACCAAATTAGATATGTTTACAAGTTGGAGCTTAGATTCCCTCTTAGCGATATTCTCAGGAAAGATACCGGGTTTTGATTTTGCCTTCAACTTGAACATATTGGTTTAACCAAAAGGAAGGAGAAGAAGACATAAACATATTGGGTGCACAATAAGAATCAAATCGTTTCATTTCCGAAAGGTCGTCAAAAGCTCTGGTCTGAGCTATTGAAGTATCTAGTCAGACCTACCTTCAAAGTTCAAGCGGTCAATGTCATTATTTCTTCTTGAGAATCCCGCCATGTCATTTTCTCTTTATTTTTCCCCCCTATCCTTTTTGGTAGATATCTAGGGTTCGTGAGTGGTCAAGATAGCGTCGTACGATGTCCGGATGTATTCAATGAGACAATGAAAGAGTAAAATTTCAATCATGCGAGGTTGAAAAACCCACTACGAAAGATAGAAAGGCGATCCATGATAATCTAGGTTTCTCAACCCAACTAAAGCATTGATAGGCAACTCCGTCAATATAGAACACTCTTGATCACTCAAGAAACCTAGGAATCCACCGAAAGAGATAAAGAGAGAACAAAAAAAAAAAAAAAAAAAAGAGAGAGAAGACAACGAGGTAATGGGACGGCATTCTTTGAGAACAGGCACTATACCAGAAAAGCTCCTCATCATAAATTGAACACTTTAGTTTGGCATCGTCGCGTTTTGCACTGAAAAAGGGCAATGGGACGGTTTTCTTGACTGAGAATGGTACCAATGACAACATTAGAAGAATCACATGGAACCTCAAAGATGGATACAGCTAAAGAAGAGCTTCAGTGAATTTTTGTTTCGAGTTCAAAACTCTTCTGCACCTTTTCGTTTCATTGAAAGCTCTTCCCCTTTGAGTATTCGGTAACTGGGATAGTTTGACGGTTGTATTGCCACGATCGTCCAAGTAGCACACGACATGCATTCGTTGGAATTACATCACACCTTTCTTTATCTGCTTATTTATCTCTAATAGAAAACTGGACTAAACAGCGCTTGGGGACTTCGACTTCATTTCCCTTCTTCAGGCACTGAAACTTGTAAGGGTGTTTAGGATGATCTTTCATCAGCAACTTCAACTTTCCTACCATTCATGCTGTTACGACATTGGATAGCAACTTCCTCCGTCAATAAACATCACATACTTTGCCTTATGACGAGCACATTGAGGAGAAAATTACCTAAAAAGTTCTTTATCTATTGCAATTGTGTTTTTTTTTTTTGGTGATCCAGGGAACCCCGTCAGCCGTTCATCACCTTACGGCGGTACATAGCCGCCAGGTAAACCCTGGAGTGATGCTAGCGGAAGACCCACCACCCCGACATCACGCTTAAGACGCCGATGCTTCCACTAGGTTTTGACCCTTACACCTTTTAATTCAGTCATAAACTTTTTTTAAGCCAATTTAGTCCTAAATCTTTTGCATTTATATCAATTCAGTCCATTCAATCAAATTTGGTTGGCCGATGCTAAAGTAGACTTTTGTTGGTGCTAGCCATTTGGCCAATGCTTGCATGAACAAATTTTTAATAGATTTTTTTTTTGAATTTTTCTACAATTCTTAATCTTTTCTTCTTCTTTTTTTCCCACCTTTTTTTCTTCATTAGCTAGAGATAAGGGTTGGCGAGGTCAACCTCACGGGCCAATAGCAAGGGCAAGGCTTTGGTAAGGCCAAGCCTTGCTAGATTTTGCAAGGCCACGCCCTTGCCAGTGGTCGGCAAGGCTAACCTCATCAGCATTCCCCTCTTGCTGACAATGATTGACTAGAGGAAGAAGGAAAAAATCAATTAAAAAAATGAGGAAAAAAGGAAAAGGAAAGAGAAAAGAAAAGAATAAAAAATAAATAAAAGTCAAAAAAAATAAAATGTTATTAAAGAATTGTCCATGTTAGCATTGACCGACCAAAATTAGTTGGATGAACAGAATTGGTAAAAAAGAAAAAGTTTAAGACCAAACTGACACATTTGTATTATGTTTAGGACTTTTTAGTTAACTTTCCCGCACTTTCAGTGAAACATGTTGTGGTGCATCTATCTTGACTTGTCCATGGCAATGATAGTGTTTAGGGTTTATGAATTGTAACAAGTGTACCGGTTTTGAGTAAATTTGTCAAAGGTGTACCGATTTGGTATTTTTGGTGGTTAAAAAAATAGTTTAAGGTAAATTTGTTACGGGTGCACCAATTTGGGGTTTTTCAATGTATTAACCCAAAATTAAAAGAAAGAAAAAAAAAATTTAAGAATCCTACCATATGTATTTCTATCCTGAGAATATAAATTTTAGATAATATAAATTTTAGATAGTTACCAAGCCCCTTCAAAAACTCAAAAATTGTTCTTAATAATTGAATAAAAGAAAATCATTTCTGAGCAAACATAGATATATCATTTGCTGCGGTTACGTCTCATCCCACCTTATGAGAAATTATGGCATGGTGCTGCGGATTAGGACCTTCTGGACTAACCCCTTTAGGCCCGATTGCCTCGAACTCATTAGGAGCCATCGTCCTAGGTGACTTGACAAGGACCATCGACCTTCCGAATTCGCGGGTGGGAGTGCAAGCCTCGAAGCCTATTTCGGGAAAGGACAATCAGCATCAGGCACACACATAATCCCAACCTGGCCATCGATCCTTCTGATCAGATTACTCTGCGTGGTTTTTTCTTGGGAGAGGACTGCAATCTTTTGGTATTTATAGGCTTCACGTACCCTCTAGTTTTTTCTCTCTCTGTTAAAAAATTGAATCGAAGTGGTGAAACATAGGACTTCCCACAATCTACCTATCTGATAGGAACTCACGAAACCCTTTTGCAGATTTATAGGATAAGCACATTCCCCGGCAGTGGAGTCTTCATTTCCCATGCCGTGCCTCGTGAGTAATCACGAAAGACTTTCTCGTCCTTTTGTATGCACGAATCGAGCGAAATTCAATCTTGGCTTCTTCCTCAGTACTCTCAGTCCATTCAACCTTTTGGTCCGATCTGCTCGACAGTCTTGCATATCCAGTTGTTGTCGCTATTCAACTCTGCTTTGAGGCTTCCAATCCCGGCCTTCTCTTGTTGAATTCACGTCCTCACCGAGTGTCCTTTCTTCCTCATTTGGTCCGCAAGACATAATGTCCCTTTCTTGGGATCTTGACAAACGATCCACTTAGCAATTTCTGCAACTTGTGTAGATATAATATACAAGGGATGAATGCACAAAATTCTAAAATTTGTCACGAAAATACAATTAAATATAAAATTTATAAAAAAAAAAAGCAATCAAGTCTTTTTGTTAACTTTGTCTAACTTGGGTAATTGAAAATGCTGACATGGCTTTTTTTGGTATTTTTTTCCTCTCTTACATGGTGCTAGCATGACTAAAACATGAAGATAATGCTAAAATGATGTCGTTTTGAACCATATATGTTTAATGAAAATATTATTTAAATTAGGCTAAAATGATAAACAAATTTAAAAATAAGACGAAAGAGGGCAAGACGACCAGGGCCTGGCCCTCGCCGCTACCAAATCACCATTGCCAACTAGTGGACGGCAAGGGTTGCTATGTGAGGGCTTGCAGTAGTGAGGGTCGGCAGCCATTGGTTGATCCAAGGAAGGGCAAATGACCCTTGCCGACTACTAGTTGGCCATCTTCCACCATATCATTTTTAGGTGTTAGTGGGGTGGTGTTGGTAAGGGCCTAGCAAACTGTCGTTGTTTCGCCTTCTTCTTCTTCTTCTTTTTGTTTTTTTTTTTTTAATGAAAAAATTGCTTATTTTTTAATTTTATTTAATTAAAATTTGTATTAAAATCATATTTGAACCAAAATGATGTTATTTTAGCATTATGTTTCATATATTAGCCACGTCATTGCCACGTAGGAGAGATAAATTATTAAATAAAGCCACATTAACATTTTCCATTACCCAAGTTTGATGGAGTTAAAGTTTTTGATTACACTAAATTGACAAGTTTTAGAATTTGATTGTATTTTTTTTGTAAGTTTTAGTACTCAATTACAATTTCTTCATAAGTTTTATGATTTCCAAGGTATTTATTCCCAAAATATATTTTACAACACAAAAACCTAAACTATCATAACCAACTGTTGGGAACTCCATCTTAGTTTTATTATTAGATCACGGGGTCATAAGTTTGATTATTCACTCTTTTAATCTTCAACAATTTTGGAATAATACTAGGTTTGCATATTTCATATTTTCGTCCGTCTATCCATCGACGTTAGCATCGGGAGGTATTGTGATACCACTTAGTGCAGTCTTTAATAGCTTAAACCTTTGGAACTCCTTCTCGGGCACACCGACCACGAGGAAAGCAATGTCATTCATACTCATCTTTGTACTGTTCCAGGAGCACGTGTAATTGAAGCCGATATCTTGGAGAACTCTTGACAGCAATTCTGGACCTTTTAATTTCTATCGGTTTTTGCATAGAGGTGGTCAATAAGATAAATGAAGATAAGAAGATAAGATTTGCGACCTTAAAACTAATAATCGAATAGGTTGGGCATCGTGTGGTCGAGATGCGGAGGTGTCTTATATAATGACCTCCAAGAGGAAACCGGGTACTCTCAAGTGAAAGGAAATAACAAGCCGAGATTGAACAATTATGAATGTTTGAAAAATCGGGTCCGTATTTGAAACATCGAACTAGACAGCATCCCAAGATAAATATATCTTGATTTAGCAAGGCACCCGGAAATGTCCTCAGGACTTCATCCCGAACCGGCAGGATGCAAAATAATAGACCGTACCTGAATATATGCAGGAAGCCATTATGCTTCCACAATCCAGAAGTCTGCGAAACATGCGTGCATATACTTGTCTGATTCATCATTGCACCCATGCTCAGAAGTGTGTCTGAGCAAGTAGGCAATTCCCATGTATGAAGAGGGTCATGCATCCATGATCTCCTGAAATTCTGCTTTGGTGTGACTGGTGCGCGCTCGTGTATGTTGTGTGTTTGAGGGAAAGGGAGAGAGAGGCAAAGTAGATACCTCGTCTGATGCAATTGCAAGTGTGAATCTCCTTGGACAGGAGCCGTGATGCAAACTTCCGCACCCTACGGATGTTTTATCTGGTGAAGGAATTACAAAGAAATGCCAAAGGAGAAAAGACGCATATCATAAACATTCCAAAGGACATCCTGCGAAATCATTGATAACCAGAAGGATATCTGCTCTTTGTAGATGGGATGATTAAGCATTAATAGATTGTTGTTGGTCACAAGTGCTCGAATAACATGTTAAAATTATGTCACGCCCCCAATCTTGAGCGCTCGAACATCCCTCGACGGTCGATTAAAATTGTGATGTTTTAGGACGAACTATTGACCCATTCTTTTTTTTTTTTTTTTTGCTTTCAATTAAAAACATGCGGAAGTAACTCAAATAAACACCCAGTCCACCAACAAAAACTGAGATGGAAAGAACACAAAAACAGTATCTGAGTGGAAATAGGAGGGTATTGGGGCTATGGAAGAAACGGTCAGAAATTTCGGAACTTTGCGGTGAAAGCAGGATCGAAAATGTATTTTTTTAGCTTTTTTCGATGGTACTTATTATGTATTCTAACAATGTTTATACATTCACGTAAAGCATAGCGATGTCATTATTGTTATTGTCCTCAAAAGTTGAATTTGCATTCAAACTAAACTCAATGTTAGATGGAAACTATCTTTTGACAATCACATAGCTAATGTGGTTTTCTGAGCAACATGCCTCACGCAAAACGAAAACTCAACACCACAAACTTCACTCAATTTTTTATATTAGACTAGGCATGCAGAATCTTCAAGTCTGTTGTAATAGAGATGCAGCACTTGCTTAAATCAATATTGCAGGGGTAAAATGGAGCCGCGTATTTTTCAGAATACCAGAGCAATATCAATGATTGTAACACGAAGCAGCTCATCGAGGCAAACAAGATAACAAAGCAATACCCACTCCCTATAGGAAGTAACATTTTCAAGATCTTGTGCTCTCTCATGTAGAATCTGCATCAAGAATAAAAAAATCAGGTCAACCGACATTACAGTTTACATTAAAAGCTTCATTCTAATTCAAAGTGAGATGCACCGTTGGGTGAGCATAATTGGTTAGCATGTCTGGGTATCTCGGATGATATGGACTTAAGAATCCCTCATTCCTTAGTTTCCTTGTATCTGTAGAGAGGAAATTATAGGACTACAGCCTTCAAGACCTGGAAAACGTAAGTAAGGCATAAATTGCGCAACATATGTAAGAAAACTTAGAAACTAATAACAGGGGACAGGCCCGCAAGATAATTACTAGCGACTTTGGGGTCATCTGAGATTCCAGTATCAAGTTGCATGTTCCAGCCGTAAGTAACACATGTCCTTGCGAATTCAATGCTGGGGAACTTTCCATGTTAGCCATACTGAGAACTAACAACAAACATTTTTCTGATGATTTGATAGGTAAAGAACTATAGGAGGATGCAATTGGGATGCTATGTTAAATATTATTATTCTGCATGGCAGATCGGCAAGATATACTAGTGCTATTTATTATCTAAGATTCTAAATGACAGGTTGCATCCATCAAGAGGGGGAAAAACCTGAATAAAAGAGCTTCACCATGAGACCACCATGGTGAGATAACAGTGGATAGATCTATGGTTTAAAACTCATCCACGACCATATGGCCGCGTAAGATGTGGCTAATAACACTAGGACAAAAAATTCTAGGAGATGTTAAAAGACTTAAAGATGAAACTGACCTCCCCAATGCGTGGGCTGACAAAATTTAGGTCCTCTTGCAGTCCTCTACACGGTGGACCATAAGAGCCTATGAACTGCACTAACCTGTAGTTTAGATAGAGAATAGAAAGTATGAACGATAGGTAGATTCGCCATGCAAGGAAACTGATACGGTCGGAATACTAGCGCTAGTAGTGCTCAAACTAAAGCTGAATAAATTAGGATCCAACTTCTAAAAAAAATATAGTAATCATGAAACTTTCATGATAAATGCCCATTCGTACGGAAAAAAAGTTAAGGTTCTAATTTGAAGCCTGGGTCTTATGGAAGTCTATTATGGTTATTCTGCTTCTGCTTCGATCATATGGTTTTAACCCTGTTTTGTCATGTGCGCAAGCACATGTTGAGTCTCAAATGAGAGATTATTCTTGACACAAATGGGAGGGTCAAGATAGCCTCAGTGTTCTGCCTATTCAGAGCTTCTTCTTTCAGGTTAACTTGTCTGAATCATGTGTGGACACATGATTATCATGCATGATGAATTCTGGATTCCGCACATGCCTTATTTCTTAATTTGTAAATTAAAAAGAGATGGAGAAAGCAAATTCTATGTGTTTAAGTTCCCTGTACTTTAACAATAACATTCACTTACATATTGCATTAAAATTGAATCAACATCAAATAAGAGTGGTCGACAATAGTCTTGATATAGCTCCAGATGAAGGAAGGCATGAATGGAGCCAGAAAGTAAGCTAATCACTCATTAACTACATTAAAAAATGGGCGTTGCCTCTGCTTCATTAACTTTTTCTGATGCATGTGTATCTTTCCTAGATACACTGCAGATACAACATATAAATCCAGCACAGGCAGCCTTGAGGAAAAGCTGAACCTTAGTCAGCAGCAATATATGTTTCTCTATGTTTTGGTTCCATCAGATACTGATGTCTTTTACCAAAATATCCCAAGGTCACATTGACTAAGCAAAGACAAAATACATGCTGGAAGCTTGTGGACTTCAAAGATTAGATTAAGAAAATCTTTCAGTATTGACCCGAAAATAGTGCACCCAAGTGCCTTATGCCAGCCCTCAGGATTATTTAAAAAGAAAAAAATAATATTTTCATTTACCAAGTGCTGTATTACTTCCCTTCGCATGGTTATGATTGCCTTCAGCTCTTTGTGAGAGTCAAGGCAACAAATTAACTATTGCTAAGTGAGGAATCAAGCAGGAATAAGAATCAAACTGATCATGAATACATGGCAACTTTGACCCAATAAAAATCTCACGCTGATATATCTATGATAAATATATACTATGTTAAATTGGATTACTATTTTAAAAAATCACAAAATTGGTACATTTACGACAAACGAAAGGTAAAACTTTAAATTAGTACACTCATTAACTATCACATGTCATCTGACTTATCAATTTAATAATAAAATTTAACGGAAATTAACGGAGTAAGCTTTTTTTTTTAATTATTATTTCTTGATGATATATAGCATTAAGTAGCAGAAAAGAAAAAGTGACAGGTTTCATTGGATTCAATCTGAATCTCAGTTTTAAGGTGGAATCAGACCAAATTGGGAATATTGCTGAACCCACTTTATCTTTTTTTTCCTTTTTTTATGGGACAGACTTTATATTAAACCCCAATCCCCTTATTCCAAATTCCCAAGTTTCGCTGCTTTACTCTCGTTTAAATGAAACCCTAGTCGCAGCCACTTTCTTCGCTCGCCTTCTCCCGTTCCTCGAACCCTAGCCCCGACGCGCCTCCGCGCGCGCCCACGCCCGTACTTCGATTCGCTTCACCGACTTGGGAATCTCGCCATTGTCGGAGCAGATCACACCCACGAGCTTGTCGGATCGGAGTGACAAGAACACCAGTGCGATTGCAATTGTTGGCGTCCATGGTATGGGCAGTGCCCGCAAAACAACTCTTTCTCAGCTTGTGTTCAACGATGGTGCGGTGAAGGAAAATTAAAACGACAAGCTTCAAGCTCTTGGATTCGCTAGGTCCTCGACGAGAAAGCATCGAAGGAAAACATACTTTGATCGGGGAAAACAGAGAAAAGAGAGGAAGGGAAGTCACGAACAAACAAGAGAATGAGTGCCTTTTCTCCGCTGCTAGCTGCGTATGCCTCAAGATTCCAGAAGGGAAAAATAAGCGTGGCCCCTTAGAAGTACGACGTGTTCCTAAGCTTCAGGGGTGGAGATTCTTGCACTTGCTTTGTCACGTTCTGAACCTCAAGCGCGTCAATATCCCACCATGGTCATGCAAATGCGACATTCGTAGGTAGTGTCGCCGACCCCATTCGTTTCTTATTGCGCAAGCGGAACGTATTATAAAACCTCTAACAATGAAATACGAGATAGAAAAGCAGGAAGCAAAACCACAATATAACACTTTCATAATTCAATAGAATTACAAACAGAGGTCTACGGCCAAAAGTCTACAAAAAACCGGCTTTTAAAAAGGAACTGTCCTATGACCTACAAGTTGGACACGTTCTCCAATCCTTATGACTTCATCTTTGCAACTCCTCAAGGCCAACCAAAGTTATCTGGTCGCTCCGTCTACTAGGGACCTGAAATTTTAATCCCATAACCGAGATGAGACGTTGTCTCAGCAAGTTCAATCTCCTAAACCCCTATTAGAAAGAAAATACGCCCCGGGTGGCCTAGCCACAACATCAAGAAGACTTACCTCGCATTAGTTTTCATCTGCAGGTTAGCACAGTTTATATAATTCAACCATGTGCAATTATGATAACCAAACAACTGTGGCACAATCACATTATCAAAACAATTCAACCACTTGGATCGTCTCAGCGATCAATCGACTCTTCCGATTACATGTCATTCTAGCAAATCAATCGCTGCTTCCAATCATAACCCTATAGGAAGGTTTAACAACCAGTGGCAATCACGGCCCCACTCAACACGACCTTTAATTAGGTGGTAGATCTCGACCCGATGGGCACGACCTCTAATAGGTGGTCAATCACGGCCCTATTGGGCACGACCTCTAATGGGTGGTCAATCACGGCTCCACTGGGCACAACCTTTAATAGGTGGTCAATCACGGCTCTATTGGGCACAACCTTTAATAGGTGGTCAATCACGGCCCCACTGGACATAACCTTTAATCAGTGGTCAATCACGACCACACTGGGCACAACCTTTAATAGGTAGTCAATCACGGTTGTTCTTCCATCAAATTTTGACACTTGGGATTTTAATAAAAGAATCCCTATTTATCGTAATCACACTCCATTTGCCACAATTAATCATCAAATTCAAATTCTAAATACACAGCAGCGATCGACACGAAATTCTGAGAGTTTAGGGTCCTAACAAAATTTTCGGAATTTAATAAATAATTAAATTTATTCTAAAAATAATTAAATAATAATATCCATATTTTTCATGATCCACACTCAATTTATAATATCCAATCATCAATTTCAAAATCTGACTACAAAGCAGCGATCAACACGAAATTCGAGCAAATAAGGTCTTGAGATAATTTTCGAAATTTATTAAATAATAATATTTTAATAATTTCGAATAAATATATATTATTAAATTATTTAATAATTTCGGAATACTTAAATAAATCAAAAAAAAAAAAATTCCTTTAAGTCACATCAAAGCTTATATTAATATAAACATACTTAACTTTAAACTAAACACACTTTAACTTAATTAAACACCATAATCTAATCATCAACCAAATAAACTAAGCACACTTAGGGCATATTAACCGTCTAATCAAGATTTAGTGAGCTAAACTCACCCGATTAGCGAGCCGAGCGAACCAAAATGACGGGATCGACTCGATGATCAACTTTCCTCAAAGCGGGCCGAGCATCCGGGGTCGGGAAGCCGGCCAAAACGAGTCAAAATCGGGCTGAGATACCCATTTTTCCAGCCGTTGCTTTGGGTTTGACAAGGGCAGATCCGACGTCGATTGGGGCGAGCAAGGGTAGCAAGGACTAGGCAGAGCTCCGGCGGGCTGAGGTGGGGGCGCATGGTGGCCAGAGGCAGCTGAGTCGTGGCCTAAACTGGCCTAACAGCCTCCCGAAAGCGAAGACGAGCGAGGATAACGGTGAGGGAGACGGGTTCGCGCAATAGCAGCGGCGTGCGAGGTGGTGGACAGTGCGCGAGGGGTGTGCACAATGGTCCGGCTGGGCTGCTGGCTGCTCCGACGTCTTCTCAGATTTGCTGGGTGTCAAGCAGCAACCGACAATGGAGGAAAGAGGACTTTGACGCAGTAGGAGGGAGAGAGGGAGGCAGAGGTGCGAGTGGCGAGGCGCAAGCCGCGATAACGAGCTGCGGTGGCAAACAGCGACGGGCAGAGGTGTGCGACGGTGTGAGGGGCTGCTCTAGCTTCTTCTCTACATTTTTCTAGTCTTCGTATAATGAAGATGGAGGAGAGAGGCAACGGGAGAGAGAGAGAGAGAGAGAGAAAGGGAGGAGAGAGAAGGAAGAGAGACCACTTCGTTTTCTTTTTTTTTTTCTTTTTCTTTAATCCAACAAAAATGGCCCACCATGACATGAGATGACATCACCTTTCACTAACTTCAAATCTCCCACAACAATTCTCCAATGGGTCCAATTTCATTTTCCGCCGTGGCATGAATTCTCCAAAATCTTTTACAACACAATTCATTCAATTCTCTTCTAATTGAACCAATTTAAAGTCGATAAAATTAATTCAATGTCACCACTATTTAATTCACATATTTAATTGACTATAGAACCATATTGATCTCAAAAATACCACCAAAAGCGGGCTTATCAAATTTCTGAACCAAATTAACCATACCTTGATTATTTTGCCGAAAAACTCAACTTGCATGAAAAATCTTCCAAAGATGAGTCAATATTCCTAAAATGATTTGTGACACCCTGACTTCCAATTTCTGAACTCGATCTTAATTCCATGGTTAATTTCACTTTGGCACGATACTAGCGCGGCCCAACCTACCGAGTAGCCTTTAGAAATTTTCATGCATTTGACTTGTGGTTGATCATCTCAAGCCATAATATACATCTTTGAAACATTGGTGAATTTTGGTTGTCGGGATAATCTGAAGATTTCAAATATGAACACAGGGTCGGTCTAGTGCCGATCGACAAGAATTATGCGATCTGATGGAATCACCCACACCTGATCACATGCCTCTGTTGAGTCGACTTATCTCCGATCTCTAATCGATTTTTAATTGTGCCGTAATGACCCTTGCAAATTAGCTCGGTCGAAAAATCGCTTCTTAGTCAAATTCTCGAGTCTGATGCATTAGAATTTCTTAATGGCTTCACCTGATAGACTAGTTTTCACATGAGTGGCCAACTCAAGGAAAAGAACTATATGCGTGCTAACGAAATGCCCGTCTCAATTTATTGAAAATAGAATTGAAAAATCGGGATGTCACATGCTTCATGGATTTCCTCTACAAAAGCCTATCAGCTGCTGGGCTCCAAGTGTTCAGAGACGACACCGGCAATCAGCAGACTAACCTAGAGGTTCTCCGGGCCATCAGAACTTGTAGGGTCGTGATCCCCATCGTCTCCGAACGCTATGCGCATAGTAAACGGTGTCTCCAAAATCTCATCGAAATTATGGATTGTCGCAGAAAGCACGGCGAATCAGTCTTCCCCATTTTGTATAACGTGAATGTTGCGGATTTAGGTCACCAATGCGGCAACTTACGTAACATTGAAGAGGCTTTATGTGAACATGAGATGCAGTGCAGGCAAGAAGAAGTGCAAGAATAGGTAGAGGCGCTATGTTCTCTAACGAGGATTAGAGGATGGATGTCACATGCCATTGCTAATGGGTATTTATGTAATCTGAATTGGAAACCCCGTGCACTTGGATGGAAATAATTTGTGAGATAGGCAAGTATAAGCACATAGAGGGGGGTGAATAGGTGTAAAAATAAATTCTTGAGATAAGAGAGCAATATTAAGCAGACAATAGAAAGGAAGTTCTCCTTTGGTTAACAAAATGAATTATGATCAAAGTAAAGCAGAGAGTAGGGAAGAGAAAATGAACACAGAAATTATAGTGGTTCGGCTTATTCCAAGCCTACATCCACTCTTCCGCATTGACAGCCCACTGGCTGGATTTCACTATGAACAAAAAAGTTGTTACAGCAAAGCTTTTCCTTGATTCCACAGTATAGATACTCTACCACACTTCCTTAAGGTTTCTCAAAGATATACTCTCTTTTGCGTATAAGATTTCGCTCAACAAATGAATTGACTAAGAACAAAGAGTTTCAGACTTTGGAATTCTTCTATCGTGCACTCTCTCGAATAACTGGAACGTTTTCCTTATATACTCTTTTATGCCATCATACCCGTTGGCATTTACCAAAAGAATTCCTCTAATCTACCCATTGGACGGAATCAATTAAGAAGATCATTTGGGCTATTAAAGGAATATGTCGATAGCCCATAAATCCTACTCGCCCATACAATTAGGATCTCGGTTTCTATAAGTAGAACATTCCTAGTATACTTCGCCAATCATCGGATCCTTAATCTTTGAATCAATCATGATCAAATAAAGGATTCCGTTATGTCATATCCAGACAAGAGATCTTCTCCAGTCGATAAGGTCAAATCCTTAATGAAACACCCAATTATGGATAGCCCTTCTTCGACAGATTAGAAATTGTTAATGATAATAAACTTTGAATCTTGAGTCTAGCAGTCCGGAGGTCTTCAGACTTTAAATAGTAGAGTATGCAAATCTTCAGACTAGACTGATGGAAATGTTTTGTCAACTTCAAAATACTCCAGGAAGATTTCTCCAACAATCTCCCCCTTTTTGATGGTGACAAAACTTTCCTGCAGATTTGGATAACTTTGACCTACAAAACATTACTCAAGCAAATATGGATATCTCATAAAGATAAATGGCTTAATGATAACACTAGAATCTGCAACCACAGAAAATAGGTTAGTTTTTCATGTGAGTAAAGCCATTCATAAGATATCAATAGTACTTAATATAAGCAGCCAGACCCAAATCCCAAATTCAGTCCACATCCAGACACAAAAGTCAAGTCAAACATCGAAACAAAATAAATCAAAAGTTCAAGTTCAAGTTCAAAGTTTCAAATCTCGCATCTCTCTCCCTTTTTGTCATCATAAAAAGGTTGAGATGGAAAGAGAATGGATTCAAGAATGCTTGGGAACATGAACAAGCTGGAAATCTCCCATTGACTGGACAATGCCTTCTAGCTTTTTCAAGTCCTCCTTCAGTTGTGCCACATCTTCACCCTTAGCATTTGCCTGAATCTGAAGAGAAAAGGCTTGGATCTGATCATTCAAAGAAACTGAAGAAGCTTGATCTGTAGTCTGCAAATTCTGAACTTCGCATCCCAGATATATCTGACCCCGCATTTCCGAGAGAATATCAAGAATTCTGCGAAAATCTGCTGAATTATCAGTCTGCGTACTAGCTTCTGCACGATCGGATGGAGTAAAGGCAGATAATGGCAAATCAGCATAGTCACGCAGATTGAACAATGAAACATCATGTCCCTCCTCAAGAAATTGAGAGGCATAGATGTCCACTGGATCTGCTGGAGAGTGACTAACTCCTTCACTAGTAGCAGGATATGAGGACATTCCTCTTTTATCATGGTCTCCCCCTATTTCCATGCCTTCTGGTGGAGAAGAGAGTTCCTCATGCTCTCCTTCCTCTTGATTTCCTCTTTCCTCCTCTGCATCTCTTTCTTCAGCTTATCTCTCCTCTGCTTCTTTCTCTTCCACTTCCAAATCTTCTCTTTCTCCAGTCCTCTGTTATGAGTCTTTCTCTTGTCGTTCCGTTGATTCTAGAACAGAACGACTCAGGTTCTTCAATGCCATAGTAGAAATGGTGATGTCTTCCTCATCATCTTCATCCTCAATGATGAGAGCTCTTCTTTTCTTGGATGGAGCAACCATGGGCTCCTTCCCTTTTCTTTTTGCTGCCGAAGAGATTTGATGAGTTTTGACAGGGGTTTTCTCCTTGAATTTCTCCAATGCCTTGTTGAGTTCCTTCAGACACATTTTAGACACCATTTTCAGTTCCACCACCATTTGATCACAAGATCGAACACAGAGAATTCGTGGAGACTGAACATTCAAATGTCTGAATAACTTTGTCACAAGAGCTGGATAAGGAAGTTGACCATTGTCCTTCATCACTGCTCTATACATGTGGAACATAATAGTGTGAGGAAGAGAAAACTTTTTCCCAGCATTGATGGCATGCATCAGCTTTACCTTTGAGTTTGAAACATCAGTCTTAGAAGTAGATTTTGGTCTGAGGCAATTAATCACAATCTTGTGAAGCAGAATGTTAAATGCCCTCATCCTTGAGTAGAAAACCTTTACCTCTGTCCTTCATCCTTAACAAGTTCCAACGTAGCACGAGCAATGGAGACATTGATAGGTTGATATCTCCCTCTCTCAACCCCAATGACATCAGCCAATATTTCTACATCCACCACATAGTCCTGATCTTGGACACTAAAAGAGAATCTATTCGCATCCAAGAAACTAAGATTCGAATAGAAATATGCAATGAGTTCAGCATAGGCTTCTGTAGAGTCAGAACAGAATTGTTCAAGTTGAAGGAGACTGGATTTTTCCCTCAAATTAACATTCATAGTGTCAAGGAAATCAAAATCCACACTTCTAGGATTTATCACCCCACGCTTCAACAACTTAGAGTATATATGTTTGTGCTCCTCCGATCGAAACAAGTCTTTCCTTTTTCCCCGAATATTTGCCGCAACACCCATTCTCGGTTGAAACTGACTGTACAATTTGTCATCATCATTCCCATCTATCTGATTCAGCCCTCCAACACGAGGATCGATTGGAATATTTGCCATTGCTTCTTCTGCCGATCCAGCAGGGGCAATTCCCAACCGTTCCATTGTGCGTAAAAAGAAGGTTTTATTTTTGTACCTTTTGTTTTTCAGAAATTCGTCAATGTGGTTTAAAGGAGTTCCATCCCTTTTCAAAGCATGATAAAGCTTGTAGATAAAAGAGGGCTTAGAAGATCTTACGGGTTATGCATCTTCGATTATTTCTTTCTCTTCTCGACAAGTAACATCCTGTGGTCTAGATGGAGTAAATGGACGCTGCTGAGAATGTTGTGGGCTCTGCTGCTGAATAGGAAACTCTTCTTCCTTGGTGAGATCAAAGTGCGTAGGTTCCTCACGCATTCGCTGCGGTCCCCTATTTGCGATCCTCGAAGACTTCCTTTGAGACAACATCTTTCACAGCTTTGAAAGATTCCAAACTTGACTTTCCCAAGAAAGATGACAACTTTTCGAAGATGAAACAAGAGAAGAAGACAGAAATGGGAGATCGGTGCTCTCTTAGGGTTTTTGAGAATAAAGCAAAGAAGAAACAACAATATATAAGACAGTCGAAGAGAGGCATACGGAACGTCATAAAAGAAAGTAAAAAGATGCCTTTTAAAAAATAACTACCTTTTTCAAAAAATTAGATAATTGTCATTTCAAAAATAACTCATTTTTCGAAAAGGAAACATTGCAATAATCATGTCAATTAAATATAGCAATAATCAAACACGGTTGATAATCGTACCTTTTCGAGATGAGATTCGAGAGATAATAAAGTAAAATAACTTACGAAAGAAAAACTTGATCGTTTGAGTCTGGGTATCTTTAGACTTTCAGTCCTGAGTCTGAATTTCCTCAGACTTTAAGATTTTGAGTCTGGAACGAATAGCTTCAAATTAATTTTTCTCTAAAGGCTTTGTAAAAATATCCGCAAGTTAGTTCTTTGACTCAACAAATTGAATCGAAACCTCTCCATTCTAAACATGATCTCTAATGAAGTAATGTCAAAGCTCTATATGTTTTGCTCTTGAGTGAAGAATTAGATTCTTAGTGAGATTGATTCCGTTGGTGTTGTCACACTTGATTTCCGTGCATGAATCTTCAATTCCAAAGTCTCTTAGCTGTTGTTTTATCCATATAATTTGTGAACAACAACTCCCAAGAGCTACATATTATGCTTCTGCTGTAGAGAGAGCTACTGTACTTTGCTTCCTTGAAAACCAAGATACTGTCCTGCTTCCAAGTAGTTGACAGGTACCTGAGGTGCTCTTTCTATCAACTCTGCATCCGGCTAGGTCTGCGTCTATGTATCCAAGAAAAGTAAAGTCTCCCTTTTTAGGATACCAAAGACCAGAGTTTGAAGTTGATGCAATATATTTGATAATACGCTTTGCAGCACTTATATGAGATTCTTTAGGGCCTGCTTGAAATCTAGCACAAATGCAAACATCATCATGTCGAACCAAGCTCGAGGTGCTTACTTTAGACCATATAAAGCCTTTTTGAGTCTGAATACAGAATCTGGTTTCCTTGGGTCTTCAAAATCGGGTGGTTGTTCCACATAGACTTCTTCTTGGATAAATCCATTCAGGAAAGCACTTTTGACGTCCATTTGGAATAACCTTTCGGTTTAGGAGTCAACTCCCAGACATCATTAATATTGAATTGCCTGAGTTCTTCTTGCATAGCTTTAATCCAGCTTTCATCAGATAAAGCTTTAATCCAGCTTTCATTAGATAAAGCTTCTTCTATACTTTTGGGTTCTATTTCAGAAATAAGAGTTACAGCACTAGACTCTTCGTGCCTTTTGGATCTTGTGTGAATTTTTGCCAGGAAATATACCCAAGTAAATCGTGAGTAGTCATCTACAATTACTAGGCAATATTTTTTACCTCAAATGCTTTGAGTTTTGGTTGGTCCAAAGAGATCCATATGCAGGAGCTGCAGTACATGATTAGTGGAAACTTGATTTATTAGTTTAAAGGAATTTCTTACCTGCTTTCCCAATATGCATGGTGTATATAGATTAGACTTTTGGTATGATAGATTGGGTAAACCACGAACAAGCTTCTTTGCTGAAATTTTGGCTATCTGCTTCATATTTATGTGCCCAAGCTTTCTGTGCCATAAGTTCGCTTTGTCTTGAATTGAGATTAGACATTGCGATTCATTTGGTTTCACATCCAAGAGGTAGATATTTCCATGTCTTCCACCCATGAATGACTGAGTAGAATCTTTACTGGTTCCTGAACATATTCCCTCTTGAAAGTTGATTTTGAAACCGGTATCACACAGCTGACTGATACTAAGCAGATTGTAGTTGAGTCCTTCCACTAAGGAAACATTGCTTATTATGAGGTTTCCAATCTTTACAGTTCCAAATCCCACAATCCTTCCTTTGCTGTTTCCTCCAAATGAGACTTTTCCACCATTTATTTAAACGAGTTTTATAAAGCAACTTGAATCTCCTGTCATATGTCTTGAGCATCCACTATCCAGATATCATTTTACCTTTTTCTTGATAGTGACCTGCATTTAAAAAAGACTCAAACTTTCTTTGGTACCCATATTTTCTTGGGTCCATTGGTGTTAGTATGATATGCGGTTTTTGCCCATACTTTCTTAACATGTTTCCAAATCATAGGACATTTTTTTTCAAAATGATTGCATTGTTGTACTTTGAACATCTGAGAGCATTGCGACCTACTGGTTTTACAAAGATTTTTTTAAAATGATTTTTGTAAACATCTCTTGTGGGTCTTTGCTTAATTCTTTCCTTTACTTTAGGAAAATCAATTAAAGGAATGATTTCTACGATCATTCCCAAACCAGATTTATTGAAATAAGGTTTTTGAGTTGAAAGAATTTTCTCAAGTTTCTCAAATCCTATTGAAAATCTTTTGGAAATATTTGATATGTCATTTTTTAAAAATACATTTTCTTTAAAAAGATTATCTTCACTTTCTTTAAGAGTAGAAATATTCATGTCTAAACATTTTACTTTTTCTTTTAAAACATTTTCCTGTTATTTCAGTGCAGAGTTTTCCTTTTTGAGTTCGGAAATCCTTTTAAGAGAAGTCTTAAGACTAAAACACAACTCAACAATATATTTAGAAACTTAAATAGGGATTTTGAAGTTACTCACCTCAAATTCACTGTTTGAATTTGAGTCTGTCTCGGAGTTTGAATCTGATTTCGATTGTGCCATCAAACATATATTGGTATAATCATCATCACTTTCTTCACACTCTGTATCACTCCAGGTTTCTGCTTTAAGAGCCTTTTGATACTTTTCATCTTTTCCTTTCTTCTTCCTCAGAAGAGGATAGTTGAGTCTGATATGTTCCTTTTTCTTACATTCAAAGCAGACTACATCTTTGTTTGATTCATCATCATCAATAGACTTAGTCTGTTGCTTTTGAAAACTCTGTTTCTTTGGATTGAATCTTCTTCTTTTTCTGTTCAGCTTTCTGAATCTTCTTATCATAAGAGCAAGCTCCTCATCATCCATATCGTCTTTAGAATTTGTAACATTAGAATCATCATTGGATTTTAATGCAATGGATTTCTTACCTTTAGGATCTCCGTCTTCATTGATTCGTTCCACTTCATAAGACTGAAGAGTCCCAACCAACTCATCAACTGATAGTGGCATGATTCTTTGTATCTCTCTTATTGAGATCTTTATGTGATTCAAATCCTTAGAGAGTCCACGCAGTAGCTTGTTTACCTTCATGGGATCAAAAATTGGTTGACCTTGATTTTAAAGACCATTCACGATTTTTATAAAACGACTAAACATGTCAATTATAAATTCTCCTGATTTCATTTTAAAGGCTTCGTATTGACCAAGGAGAATGTTGATTCTGGTCTCTTTCACTCAATCGGTTCCTTCATAGGTAATATGTAATTTATCCCAGACTTCTTTCATTGTAACAGAAGAAGATATTCTGTTATATTCAGTAGGTGACAAAGTGCAATATAAAGAATAAATTTCTTTTGCATCAAGAGCTTGTCTCTTGATTATCTCTTCCTGAGTCATTTCACTAGACTCAACAGCTTCTTTTCCTCTCTTTGAGACAGGTGCAGCTTTAGGAATGATTCCTTTTTCTACAACGTCCCATTCCAGAGGATTCTTTGATCTTAGGAACGCCTTCATCTTGTTTTTCCATATATTGTAATCATTTACATCAAAGTAAGGCGGTCTGGTATTGCTTTGCCCTTCTACCAGCCCTGGAGCTAACATACTAGCCATAGATCTTTAACTCTGAAGTAAAACACTTCAAACAAAGTGAGTACACAGGCTCTGATACCAATTGAGATATCTAGTATAAGCACCTAGAGTGGGGTGAATAGGTGTAAAAATAAATTCTCGAGATAAGAGAGCAATACTAAGCAGATAATAGAAAGGAAGTTCTCCTTTGGTTAACAAAACGAATTATGATCAAAGTAAAGCAGAGAATAGGGAAGAGAAAATGAACATAGAAATTATAGTGGTTCGGCTTATTCCAAGCTTACGTCCACTCTTCCGCACTGACAGCCCACTAGCTGGATTTCACTATGAACAAAAGAGTTGTTACAGCAAAGCTTTCCCTTGATTTCACAATGTAGATACTCTACCACACTTCCTCAAGGTTTCTCAAAGATATAGACTCTCTTTTGCGTACAAGATTTCGCTCAACAAATGAATTGACTAAGAACAAAGAGCGTCAGACTTTGGAATTCTTCTATCGTGCACTCTCTCGAACAACTGGAACGTCTTCCTTATATACTCCTTTATGCCATCATACCCGTTAGCACTTACCAAAGGAATTCCTCAAATCTTCCCGTTGGACGGAATCAATTAGGAAGATCATTCGAGCTATTAAAGGAATATGTCGATAGCCCATCAATCCTGCTCGCCCATAGAATCAGGATCTCGGTTTCCATAAGTAAAACCTTCCAAGTATATTTCGCCAATCATCGGATCCTTAATCTCTGAATCAATCATGATCAAATAAAGGATTTCGTTATGTCATATCTAGCCAAGAGATCTTCTCCAGTCGATAAGGTCAAATCCTTAATGAAACACCCAGTTTTAGATAGCTCTTCTTTGACGGATTAGAAACTATCAATGAGAATAGACTTTGAGTCTTGAGTCTGGCAGGTCGGAGGTCTTCAGACTTTAAATAGTAGAGTCTGTAAATCTTCAGACTAGACTGATGGAAATGTTTTGTCAACTTCAAAATACTCCAGGAAGATTTCTCTAACAATCTGTACATTTAACTTTGTTTTATATCCATAATACGTGTGTGCGTGTGCAGGCATGAAGGAAAGCTAGTGAAAATGGTCGTCGCAAAGGTTTCGAGTGAAGTAGAGATGAGCTGGATCAAACGGTCTTCCCTGTTCGTAGAATCAGGTACATTCTAGTACCATTCGAGGTATTCTCTAAATATAGAGAAGCCCCATGCGACCTTGATCGGTTTCTTTGCTTTTTAAAATTTCTCCTGATTCGTAGTCATCATCACCTGTAGCAATTCATCATTTTTCAAGGGAAAAAAGTAGAGAAAGTAAATGCCAAGTCTTCTTGAGCTTCCGGGGTGCTGATACTCATTATAACCTTGATGCTTTCCTCTACACTAGTCTAGTGGCCAAGGGAATCCAAGTTTTTAATGATGACGATCCGTCCCTCATAGGTAAAGATTGTGTTCATGAGATACGCAATGCCATTGACCACTGCAAAATATCCATTCCAATTCTCTCATGCAATTATGCGTCGTCTCCATGGTGTCTCGAGGACCTAGCTCAAATGGTTGAATGCAAGTGTCGCGACCCTCCCGAATTTTTTGAAGGGTGAAATTATCTAAAGAAGGCTAATGGATTACTAAGTCTGAAGACTTGGCACGAACCCTCCCAAGTCCTACAAATCGCGACTTGATAGAAATTAACTCATTTAAACATGCAATTATATTCAATTTGGAGCCGCCACTAACCAATTAGGGTTGGTTAGAAACCCAAGTATGGGAGAATACTTTACTTTTGCGAACCAGAGATTCAGTAGGTCCGGGGACATGGTTACGCTAGATTAGTCTAACGCTCTTTCGGTACCTTTTATTTTAATTTCAAAAAAAAAATATTTTGCAGGCAATGTTGATTAATTTTAACTTAAGCCACTAACATGCAAATGGTGGTCATGCAAGTGCATAATCAATAAAATAACATTAAATGAAAAATGCTAATAAAAATGCATGCCCTAATCATGATTTCTAAATGACATGACACCTAATTTTTCTTTTTCTTTTTTTTTTAAAAATGTTAATTATATGCAATCATAATCTAACTTAATATGCATGAATTTATTTTAATAACGTGCGAGATGCAATTCATATGGTATAACTTAAACTTATCACTATATGTATGCAATCTAATTTATATAATCCTAAATATGCATGTGCTATGTGATATGGGATGAATGACATGGTATTTCTACATGCATGCTCTTTTTATGATTTTTTTTATGATGATTCATTCATTTTTTTTAATGCATATATGCAACCTATGCTAAATAATGATGATATGAAATGAGATTAATTATGAATTAACCTATTAACTAACCAAGGAAATGATCTTTTTTTTTTTGTTTTTTAATGACATAATGTTTTTTTTATTGAGAAGAAAATAACTTAGTGGTGCAAAGATCATCTTTTAGCATTTTCTTTTTATGAAAAGAAATAAACTATAATTCATATGGCATGCATAACATTTTTTGTTCCTCTTTTTGTTTTACTAAATGAAAATTGACTTAATCTAAAACTATCTAGGTGTGTTGCTTTAATGCATATGGGCCTAAGTGCCTAAATCCTAGATATGACAATATTTTATTAATAAAAAAATTCGAATTAAACCTATTATGCAAATTAACTAGCATGTACCTAATATTTTTTGGATTCTTTTTATTGAAATTCGGAATTGAAACTAATTAGACTAACTAAAGTGAATGATATTCTAATCAATTTAACTTAAACTATATCTTATCTTAAAAGCTATATAAAGAAATCAAGACATGCCAACATTATTTAAAATTAGCCCTAACAAAAATCACCCATCTAAAAGTATAATCTAAAAATTATAATCCTATAAATGCAATTCTAATTTGCTAACCCTAAAAATATAGTCCTAATTTACTAAACCTAAATGCTCTAATGCAATATTTAGATTTTTATGTACTTTCTGATTTTTTTGATTTTTTTTTTAGTCTTTCCAAACAAGTAATTATTTTAAAAGAATGAAGATAAGAATTAAAATAACCGAAAAAATAATCTGTTGTCTCACGGATTCAATTAACAATTATTTTAACTCTATAATGATTTAACAATTGAAATGGTATTAAAATTCCTAAAAATTAATAATTACCATAATTTAGGGATAAAATACTTGCGCTTAATGCCTACGAGATTTATAAAAGAATAGCATATCTCAATATTCTAAATTGAACAATAATAACAAAATAAATAAAATAAGATAAAAGTTAATGAAAAGGAAGAATAAAAATTAAACTACCTAAGGGAAGGTAAAGAACATCAAAGATGGGGTGACAACGTGCGGCGAAGGATGGTGCCCTGGCGAGATCAGGCGAGGAAGCAGCGGTGACCAAGCTATGATGGTGGTTCGGTGATAGGTCGCCATTCGGAACGGGGGCTATCTGTTGGAGCTCCGGCGAGGTTGACCTGCAACAAAACAGAGATCGCCTGGGCAGTAGCTGATGGTGTGGCAAGGACAGCAGCAGGTCGTGCGGTGTGTTCATCGGTTGCGAGGGACGCCGGTGAGAGGAGGACGGCTGGCAGATCAACGGTGGGCAGGAGGGTTGCTGTGCGTTGGAGGCAAGGCGGAGGCATCGGGCTTTAGTGGTGCTCAGCGACGGCAAAAGGGGAGCAGCAACGGCGGTGTCAGCGGGCTTCGGTGAGCTGCTGGTGTCGCGATCCGCAGCGGCGGGGAATGTTTGGTCGTCGGGAGGAGACGATGCTCAGGCGATGACGAGCAACAGGGGAGAGCTCGGGCCACAGCAGCGGAAGCAGCGTCGGCACTCGGGTGGAGGGGCAGGCGCGGGCCGGCGCGCAGGTGGCTACAGATCGCTGCGACGATGGCTGTCGAAGGGCGACGCCTGCGTTCAGAGGCACGGCGGTGCAGCGCAGGGGGTCGGCGAGAGGCTGCATGAGGAAGAAGAACAGTAGCCCCTGTTTTTCCTTCTCTTTTGTCTCTCTCTCTTCTCACATCTCCCTCACGTCGCCTCCTCTGATGTTTCGTCTCTGCAGCCCCCTGTTGCTGTTGTACTTCTTTGGCAGAAAACCCAAAAAGCTTTCTGCTGACTTTTCCTTCCCACAAAAGAAAACGAAACCTCTTCTTTTTTTTCTCCCTTTTCAGCTTTCAATCCTTTGACAAAAAGAAGCCCCCTATTTATAAAGCAAAAACTCGAGTTTGTTTCACCGGTGGAGATTTTCGCTCAACCTCTCAACAACAAAGTGGCTCCAAAATCACACAATTGAGTTTTTGAATTCAATTTTTCAATTTTTTTTTTAAATTTACCTCTAATCAAAGATTATTTTCTATTTCTATTTTTTAAATTAGGTGTCAACAGCTGCCCCTCTTTGAAGGGAAGCTCATAGAGGTTTCCTTCAAAGATAAATGACACCTAAATTAAAACCATGCAAAATAAATATGCAAATGCTAATTGTAATGACTTTTTTTTTTAAGAAATGGACTCAAATAAATGCAATGTCATGCAATAAAGAATGCCATGTAGATGCAATGATTTGATCAAGAACGTAGATCTCACGCTCAATGAAATGCAAATGCAAAGAAGAACACGTACCTGTCATACTTATCTGGAGATTCAGAAAAGTATTACTATGAGTGAAATGATTCCTATGAGACCTAACAAACATCTGGAAATCTCTTCAGATAATTGAAAAGCTCAAAGTCTTCAGGGATCTGGAACTCTCATCAGATCCCAAGCACCTGGAATAACCTACCTTCAAGAACGATAGAGTAGTTCTAGGTAGTCGGTGTTACATGTCCAGAACCCGTACCATTCTCCAGTCGCCTAAAATAGTAACATAACTTTACAAAGAAACTGCTTTCCCAGGACCCGTACCATTCTACGGTTGCCTAAATGGGAATTTACCTTCCAGGACCCGTACCATTCTACGATCGCCTGAATAGGGAAATAGGCTTTGTCTAGGACCCATATCATTCTATGGTCGCCTAAACGAGATTCACTTTCTAGGACCCGTACCATTCTACGGTCACCTTGACGGAAAATTAATTTTTCAGGACCTGTACCATTCTACGGTCGCCTGTTAAAGCAATAAATGTTGTTTTGGACCCGTACCATTCTACGGTCGCCTAAATCAAACTGAATCTGAAGAAAAATCTTTAGGGGATTTCGGACTCTCATTAAATCCCAAGCACCTGGAAATTGCATCAAGTACTTAAAAATTCTAAACATCTGGAAATTACATCAGACGCTCGAAAAGACAAATACTTGGAAGTCACATTAAGTATTTAAAGGTTCAAATATCTCGAGTTCACACTAGACATTTAAAAATATTTTACTAAACATTTGGAAATCACATCAGATGTTTGGAAAGACAAACACTTGGAAGTCACATCAAGCATTTAAGGGTTCAAATATTTGGAATTCAAACTAGACATTTGAAAACATTTTATAAATGGGTACTTGTAATTCTCATCAAGCACCAAGATAATTGAACAAACTCAGGGCTTCGAAGACAAATCTTTTGGTCTTTGAGGAAAAATTCATTTCATTTTTTCATTTTTTTTAAATTCAATGAAGGTCCATACGTGATGGCTTTTTCAAAACTTCCATAAGGAAAAATTATCAAGACAATTTTCACTGAACCGTGAATCTCTTGAACATGCTAAATGAGACACATTTGGTGTGAAAGACTTTTTCACTCACTCTCATTTAGGAGGGGTTATTTGTCCCGACCATTGATGCGGGAATATATCACTCAATCTTATCATCATCTTGTCGACAAGAGTTCGAATTTTCTTGCAAGCAAGTACGACCTTACCAATCTGAGAGGCCTTTAACAGGTACTGTAATGTGGGCTTGGTCAATGGCTTAACGAAGGGGACTCTTTGAGTCAAGGCTATTGAAAGAACAATTTTGTAATCATCTTCTGGTTTACAAGTCAAGAACCCTGCAAAATGAGAAAGAAATAATCTTGCTCGCACTTCTTCGAGCAATGCTTAAAACATATGAATTCCTATGTTAATTCAAATGCCCTAATTTGAAGAGACTTTGTAAGGGACATAACATAGGCTAGGTTTATGGGTTGAGAAACGAAAGGATCGTTAGGCTCAAAATGTGTGTAAAGGGTGGGAGTTGGTGATCATCTTGACATTACCACCAGTTTTCTTCGCCACAGATTGTCTTCTTGATAGATTTCTTTATTGGCTCAAGAGTTTATCACTAATGCCAATGATTATTCAACTGGAGATCTTTTCTCAACATTTTTTTTCTTTTAAAGTCATTTTCTTTGATGATGGGCATCGATCAGGCACACTGCTTTTTTTATGCCCCCCAATTCATCAGTCATTTCTCTCTTCTTTTCACGGGCATTGGCCTTACTTTTACTAGGCACACTACTTTTTCATGCCCCTTTTTTTTGCACTTATTTTCTTTGGACTCATAGTCTTCTTTCATCAGCATTTTAAACCATGCTATTCGAATGATTGACTTTCATCTTGCCCGAGTGTGGGGGATGATCACCAACTAGGCTTGACATGAAATGAATTCATAGGCTCAAGTGGGCTATGCAAATGATATAAGTGTGTAGGATAGTGAAAGAAATGCTCTTCATCATTCTAAGGCACCTAAATTACCATATGAATTCAATGTAATAGCATGACTTGAAGATTGATGCAAGTGAAAACAAGAAAATTTCTATCCATTTCACTCTCCTTCAATGTCAACTTACCTCCATTTGCCTTGATGTGGGGTGGTTCTTGACAGGGGTAGTATGAAAGAAATTCTTCAAGTATTTGGGTTCAAAAGGGTTAAGCAATGAATTATCTGTACTGTTTGGGATAGACAAATGAACTGCCTCTCGTCATTTCAGCTGCCGTACTTCTTGCAAGAAAACTCTGTACCTTGAAACACAAAACGTTTTCATACTCACCTCACAATGTATAGACAAGGGACTGTGTATGGGATAAGGCTTGCCTTTCACGCCTCATTTAGCATGTTCAAGTAACTCGACATCTTTCACTGAATTATCCATTTTGATAAATTTCAAGTGGAATTGACAAATTGCATAATATCATGTGAAAGCATTCTATAATGACAAAAAGGCCATGCTCTATTCTTGCACATCAAATCATAAAGTCAAAGCTATTAAGTGTCTATGTCTTGCCCCACTTTGCAAGGGAGCTCATAGAGGTTCCTTAAATGTGCGCAGAGCTACACCTGAAACATAAAACAAATAATTAAAAGAAACAAACAGGGTAAATTAGATGCATGCTGGAAAATTATTTTAGTTTGAAAAAAATTTCAAGGGAACATGAAGAAGCCCAGCCTTCAGAATTAGCTCATTGCCGTTTTCTTTTGGTAGGATTTCATAACAGGGCTAGTTTGGTGTACTTCAACATGCCCTTAAAACATGAAAATCTCCGTGTATTTTATTGGATGAAAAGCAAATTACATTATTGAAATGAAGGAAATCCTAGAATTGAAAATGGAAATATGCAAATATGGAAAGCAATAGAGACTCTTGCGCAGAGGAGTATGCAAATAATTAAAAGTTTCCTACTCTCGAGCTTTGTCGGTGGCAAACACTAAATTCTCTTCAAATAATTCAGTCATTTCTTTGAGTGCGTCATCAGAGCTCTCAATCTTTGGAGGTGCGGGATCATCTATGCCACCCCATCCATCTAGGATGATATCCCGTGGGTCGAAGTAGGAGTTGAGAGGAGCCAAATACTTTACATAGTAATCGAATTTGCCACTTGATTGCCCCAGGGTGTCCATCACTTCTGCTTCCTCATGCATCATCTGAAACATGGTGGGCTCAACACCAAAACTGAAAATGACATTCACAGCTTCTAGGTGATCAGGGAGTGGGTTATTCTGGATGTTCGGCTGTGCATCGCGGAATGAGACCACATTAGCATCCAAAAGATTTTGGATTTTGTGTTGCAGCATGTAGCAATCGTCAACAGAATGCCCTACCTCCCCCATATGGTAAGCACATGTATTGGACGGATCATAGTTGGGGAAACGCTCGGGATTAGATCGCTTAGGCTCCTTAGCGAGTAATCCTTTCTTCTGAAGGGTTGGCAAGATCTTGGACAAGGGCTTAGGAAGCGGCATAAATTGATGCCTGTAAGAGTTTTTCTGCTGGCCAAAAAATGGTCGTGCTCCTCCCTGTTGGGTGTTTGGGGTAGGGCGAGGTGGTTGAACATAAGTTGCATTAACCTCCACTACAGGTTTCTTATCCTTCTTGGTTGAGACTCTCCCATATGAGTTGGTTTGATCAGACGCCCATCCATCACGAAATGCTACTTCAATTCGCTCGCCAACAGGGATTAGCTGATTGAATGACTCGGCAGTCGATCCTAACACCGATTTCGATATTCAGGCGAGAGTGTCTTCATGAACAAATCCATCAACTCTTTTTCTGTCGGTTCCGGAGTAATCTGAGCAGCTACGGTCCTCCATCTCGTGACATATGCTTTGAAAGATTCCGTCCTTTTCTTCTCAGTGTGAAGTAAATCTTCTCGAGATGGGGTGATGTCAATATTATACTTATGTTGCTTGAAGAAGGCATCGATCAAATCCTCCCAAGTCTCCAACAGATTAATTTTCTTCATGATGTACCATTGCAGCGCCGGTCCTGTTAGGCTTGCTTGAAATTGTTGAATCATCAAGGGGATGTTATCAATGTATTGGGTCATCCTGACCACATAAGTCTGCAGATGGATTTTTGGGCAAGAGGTGCCATCATACTTTTCAAAGTCCGGCATTTTGAACTTCTTCGGTATCTTGACCTTTGCATAGTGGGACAAATCAGTTGGGCCTTGGATAAACGAACCCTGCAGCTGCTTGAGTTTCTCCTTGATTTTTGCCATGCATTTTTCTTGTTCTGTCTTCAGTACAGCTGAGTGTATCACTTGTAACTCCTCATCAACAACAATTTGAGGCACGTCAGTAATTTTCTCCTTGGAAGCACCATTAGAGGTTGATGTCCCAATTGCGAATGTATTCTTGCCTTTATCTTTTGGATCAGCCACAGGAGCATGTTGTAGTAACACCACTTCAACTTGCGAAGCTGGTGGAGCAGTGTTTGCTTGAAGAGAATCGATTTGCTTAGAATGCTGCTCAAGAACATTCAAGACTTGCTTCATTTCCGTTTCGAGGGTGGCGATACGAGCTTGTTCAGCAACGTGCACTTGTTCGGTGTTATTAGCCATTGTTGCCCTAGAACGAGTACGGATTGGTGATCTTGGATGAGCCGTGTTGTTACTTAACAATGTAAAATAATACAATAAGTATCATAACAAATGAGATTGGTCCATGACAACGGTCAATCGCTTACTTTATTAAGTGAAATCAAATTCCAAAGACATCAACTTAAAGCGTTAAAAATAACTCCCTAGGAAATTAAATTCCTAAAACATCAATCTAAGAAATTGAAATAACATCATAAAGCCAGAATTAAACTCCTAAATCTAGCGACTCTTTTCTATATACAATTGGGAAATCACAGTCTTTCGAAGCTTCTTGTTCTGTCGAACCAACTCAGAAATACGAGCTTCTTTCCTTTCCACCGTTTCTTCAAGATTTTCAATTTGTGCTTTACGAGTGGGCTTCATGGTCACTTCAGGTATCACGGGAAGTAGAGCTTGAGGGATCTCGTGATGGTGGATATAATAATCCGAAGCATGAAAAATCATCTCATTTCCTTTCAATCTTCTAGGCACCACAATTTTTTTCGGATGGCATTCCTTCCATGCATTTTCAAGATGCTCGATCTCATCGAGGTATTTGTGATCCTTGCGCACGAAGCGGGCTTGAAATAGATCCACTTGGAGAGGAGGTGGGATATCTTGGAGCACTCGATACTAGCGGGCCACTCTATAAGGATAGTAAGATGTTGTACCAGTAATTTCCATAAGTGAAATTGGATTATCTGTCTTGTGAGAGAAATGAGCCACGCTAACATGGAACCATTTAGCATACCATAAGAAGCCCTTGAGATCTGGATCTTTAAGAAAAGTCACCCAATCGGAAAATGATTTTCCGGTATATTTTTTTTCTAAGATTGAAAATCTTTTTATTGGGTGATCAATTTCACCTCGACGCATGAAATGACCAAACTCCTTCATGTGAGAAAGAAACCAAATCTGTAAAAGCTCAGGAGAGGCATTCATGATTTTTTCTCCATTTTGTTTAAAATGGTTGAGGGACAAAAATGTCTCAGCCAAAATCATGTTTATAAAGTTCATGCCAGCGCATGTTTGTCTGACCACCCATGCAATCAAGGGATCAATAGCATTTTTTCGATGAGGAAATATTATAAGTCCAAAGAATGCTAAGATGAATATCCTACCCTTTTGGCGCATTGAAGACTGATTTAAAAAATGATTAGCCAAAAAGGAGAAAGGGCATGCATTACAATTAGCTTTCAAAACTTTCTTAACCTCATCAGTTTTAATTCTTAGAAATTGAGATAAAATTGATGTGGGTTCCATACCAAGTGGTGGCCTAAGAAGTTCAGTCTGAAGGGGCATTCCTATGATGACGCTATACTCTTCTAGTGTTGGAGTTAGCTCATTCTTACCAAAAATAAATGTAGCTGTCTCGGGACACCAAAAGTGCAATATAGTTTGCAAAACACCACTATGGACTCTGATATCCAAAAGGGGGATGAGCCGTCCCAGTATCGACTCCACATAATCTTGACCTTCTTTACTTAAATTGTTCCACCACCCTCTGAGCTCAATTTTGGGAGTTGGAATGAATTGAACATCGGATCTCCCCATTGCATATAAAATAAGACCGACGACGAAACCTAGTCATGGACCAAAGAAATTGCAAATAAGTAAATTGCAGTAGTGAGAATTTAAACAACTTACTTTTACTAGGAAGGGATGACAATCACATAGACACATACATGAAATGTGGGGCTCGATTTCTATCTAAATGGCTTAACAAAATGGAGGTAAGAGGATGATCTGACCGTTGCAGTCTCGCATTAATGTGTCAGGTCCTCCTAACCCCGGCTCAATCGAATAGAATGTCCAATAATCACGCAGCCTCGCAGATATGGACAAACACATTTGACACCATGAAGAACTTTCGGAGAAGAGAAGGTCAACCTCTATATAGCAGTCTCGCTTTAGAGGAAGTATCCTTCTCAACACCGTCCTAAGAATCCTATCGCAACCCAGGTCCGGCAGCAGGTTGTGTGTGCAATAGTGTAGTGTTAAAAACAATAAAACATGCACAACAGTTTAATTGCAAACAACACTTCTATAGTTTAAATTCAACCATTCATCCTTAACTCCAACCTGCAAAACAAGGGTTAGCAAAGCACTACTCCCCTTATACCTTCTTTCTGTAAAAACATTTAACACTTCATGTTAGGAGCGTACCTTGTTTCCATGCTGCCAAACAAAATATTTATAAAAAAGAAACAGGCCTATGTCCACTATGAGTTTTAACTCTGTCCCCAGTGCAGTCGCCAAGCTGTCGTGACTCTCCCGAATTTTTTGAAGGGTGAAATTATCTGAAGAAAGCTAATGGATTACTAAGTCCGAAGACTTGGCACGGACCCTCCCAAGTCCTACCAATCGCGACTTGATAGAAATTAACTCATTTAAACATGCAATTATATTCAATTTGGAGCCACCACTAACCAATTAGGGTTGATTAGAAACCCAAGTAAAGTATAGGAGAATACATTACTTTTGCGAACCAGAGATTCAGTAGGTCCGGGGACATGGTTACGCTAGATTAGTCTAACGCCCTTTCGGTACCTTTTATTTTAATTTCAAAAAAAATATTTCATAGGCAATGTTGATTAATTTTAACTTAAGCCACTAACATGCAAATGGTGGTCATACAAGTGCACAATCAATAAAATAACATTAAATGAAAAACGCTAATAAAAATGCATGCCCTAATCATGATTTCTAAATGACATGACACCTAATTTTTCTTTTTCTTTTTTTTTTGTTAAAAAAATGTTAATTATATGCAAAACCTAAATGCTCTAATGCAATATTTAGATTTTTATGTACTTTCTGATTTTTATGATTTTTTTTTTAGTCTTTCCAAACAAGTAATTATTTTAAAAGAATGAAGATAAGAATTAAAATAACCGAAAAAATAATCCGTTGTCTCACGGATTAAATTAACAATTATTTTAACTCTATAATGATTTAACAATTGAAATGGTATTAAAATTCCTAAAAATTAAAGTAATTAAAAAAATGACCCGACGTCTTACGGGTCAAATTAATAATTACCATAATTTAGGGATAAAATACTTGCAGTTAATGCCTATGAGATTTATAAAAGAATAACATATCTCAATATTCTAAATTGAACAATAATAACAAAATAAATAAAATAAGATAAAAGTTAATGAAAAGGAAGAATAAAAATTAAACTACCTAAGGGAAGGTAAAGAACAACAACGATGGGGTGACAACGTGCGGCGAAGGATGGTGCCCCGGTGAGATCAGGCGAGGAAGCAGCGGTGACCAAGCTATGATGGTGGTTCGGTGATAGGTCGCCATTCGAAACGGGGGCTGTCCGTTAGAGCTCCGGCGAGGTTGACCTGCAACAAAACAGAGATCGCTGGGCAGTAGCTGATGGCGCGGCAAGGACAACAGCAGGTCGTGCGGTGCGTTCATCGGTTGCGAGGGACGCTGGTGAGAGGAGGACGGCTGGCAAATCAGCGGCGGGCAGGAGGGTTGTTGTGCGTCGGAGGCAAGGCGGAGGTGTCGGGCTTTAGTGGTGCTCAGCGACGGCAAAAGGGGGAGCAGCAACGGTGGTGTCAGCGGGCTTCGGTGAGCTGCTGGTGTCGCGATCCGCAGCAGCGGGGAATGTCTAGTCGTCGGGAGGAGACGATGCTCAGGCGATGACAAGCAACAGGGGAGAGCTCGGGCCACAGCAGCGGAAGCAGCATCGGCACTCGGGTGGAGGGGCAGGCGTGGGCCGGCGCACGAGTGGCTACAGATCGCTACGACGGTGGCTGTCGGAGGGCAACGCCGACATTAGGAGGCATGGCGGTGCAGCGCAGGGGGTCGGCGAGAGGCTGCACGAGGAAGAAGAACAGTAGCCCCTGTTTTTCCTTCTCTTTTGTCTCTCTCTCTTCTCACGTCTCCCTCACGTCGCCTCCTTTACTGTTTCGTGTCTGCAGCCCCCTGTTGCTGTTGTACTTCTTTGGCAGATAACCCAAAAAGCTTTATGCTGACTTTTCCTTGCCACAAAAGAAAACGAAACCTCTTCTTTGTTTTCTCCCTTTTCAGCTTTCAATCCTTTGACAAAAAGAAGCCCCCCCTATTTACAAAGTGAAAACTCGAGTTTGTTTCGCCGGTGGAGATTTTCGCTCAACCTCTCGTCGGTGGAGATTTTCGCTCAACCTTTCAACAACAAAGTGGCTCCAAAATCACACGGTTGAGTTTTTGAATTCAATTTTTCAAAATTTTTTTTAAAATTTCCCTCTAATCAAAGATTATTTTCTATTTCTATTTTTTAAATTAGGTGTCAACAGCAAGAGAACAAAAGGGCAAAAGATATTGCCCATCTTCTATAAAGTGAACACGTCACATGTGCGTGATGTATTGCATTTGTGTCGAAGCACATGCTTCGACATAAGCAGCTGGTTGACGAAATTACTTATGAGTGGTGGGAACGAGCTCTGAAAGAGGTTGGTTGCTCCAAGGGATGGGTATCAGAGAATATTGCGAATGGATACATTACTTTCATCTTTGCCACCAAAACGTTAACTGGACAGAACTTCTTATACTGCTCAGAGCTTACTTCAATTTTATTTGGCAATTGACAGGCACGAAGCCGTACTTGTGAAAGACGTCGTGAAGGAGGTTTCAAGGATGTTGAACAATCCCCAAACACATGATCCCCCGTCCCCATCCGCTGAATATTGACTCAATTACAAAAGGATTTTCCTCGACGATCAAAAAGTGTCATCCTTTATTGTTTATAATTTGCATAAATCTTGTTAGGACTCGTGAGGATTTCTTTTGGAGTTAAGAAGCATATTCCGTACATTATGTTGTGTAATGTGTTTAATTAGCATGTCGTTTTTGGATTCAAGCGTGACACGATTGATGGATGTCTTGTGTTTTGATTTGGCAAGTCGATTTTGTTATAGAGAGTCCAGTCAGCTTAGTTAGTTGTTTGAAGGTGCTAAAAAGGGTTCTCTAATTAAGTCTGGTAAATGTTCCTTACTATAACTAGTTGAAAGCTCTGCTCGTTCCGACGAGCGTAAAGCAAGTGGAGAAAATGAAAATGGGAAAACAGTCGCAATTTGCATCAACATATCTTGAAACATACTGCAATGTGCGCATGATCAGATTTTTGTTTTAAAAAAGACGAAAAAAGCTAAACCAAAACACGGAGATCATGCGCACATGGAAAAAGAAGCCATCTTCAGACCTGGCTAACGTTGCTGAGAGGGGCTTTTCAATAGGAACCTTTTCATCGGAAGAGAAGGCAACGATTAGATCTGTTCAGGGATTTAGTACGTGGATCTCAATGTGACTTGTTGCAAAAGTCGTAATAATTTATTGCCATTAATTAGAAGAAACCCAGGAAGAGCTGCCCTGAGGACGTCTGCCTCCTTCACAGCGCCTTCAATCCTCCCTCAGAAGCAGATCTTTCTGGTAAGTTCACCCTTTCTTCAGTTTTCCCTCAATATCCTCATGCCCTTTTACGAATCATACTCTTTGGATTGAGATGGAAGAATTGAGCTCTGTTCACTGTTCAGAATCTGAGTGGAATTAGGAGGGTATTAAATCTATGGAGAAATGGTTGGAAAGTTGGAAACTTTGCGATTTGGGAATTGGCTCCGAGCATATGTGCACGACCTCAGCCCATATGGGAAAATCTTTTACGGCAAGCAAGAGCCAATCCTAGAAGATAATGATAGCATGCTAGAGACTCCAATGCATTCTGTTTCAGAGAATAACAACCAGCAGCAAGAACATACTTTAAATGTCATTTGGGGACAGAAGAATGATATACAACTAACTCACAAGGAAATCAGTTCATCAACACAGCAGTTAGCAATACAAATCACAAGAGATAACAGCCCTCAAAAGAGAGGGAGCTGTTGTATAGATGATGAATCTGTTATGGTTCTTTACGAAAAGCAGCAAAAGGAAGCAGAACTCGATGTGCTAGAGGCTGAAACTGGGGAAGAAGGGCTGATTAGGCATAAATTTAAAAGCACCGAGCACCCAACAGTCAAAAAAGGCAAGCATTTCTGTCCCTATGGTGCACAAAGCTCGAAAACACCAATCTTAGATAGTACATAGCTGGTGGAAACCCCGATTGAGGTGGCGGAGAAGTCAGGTCAGTGGGCTCTAGTGGCTAGCCCTAATAAGCCACCGGTGAAGCCATGAAAATGCTAAGTTGGAATTGTTAGGGGTTAGGCACACCCTTGACAATTCAGAATTTGCGAGTCTTAGTGACTCAAGAAAGGCCCAGTATTATATTTCTAATGGAGACAAAGAATCGCAAGCAAAAGGTGCATCAAGTAAGAAGGAGATTGAAATTTCATAACAGTTTTTAGTGAACCCAGAAAGAATTGCAGGGGGATTGGTTGTATTTTTGGATGATCAGGTAGTGATTTCCATTGAATCATTCTCTAACAACAATATAAGTGTACTTTGTCAAGTAATGGGAACCGGACAGCAAATGCAAATTACCTTTATACATGCTCATAATGTTTTTCAAGATAGAGTACATCTATGGGAGGATATTTATAGAGTGAGTAGAAACTACATATACCTTGGCTTTGCATGAGCGACTTCAATGAAATATTGTACCACTAGGAAAAAGCGGGAAGAAAGCGAGCGGAAAATTACCGACTAACAGCCTTCAGGGAATTTCTCAGTAGGTGCTCCTTAATGGATTTGGAATCCAAGGGCTGTACTTTTACCTGGAAAAATAACTGGACATGAGATCCATTAGTCAAAGAGAGACTAGATAGGGGATTATGCAATCTTGATTGGTGAATTACGTATCCTAATGCTAAAAGCATAGCACTAACAACTATAGGGTCTGATCACAACCCTCTTGTAATATCATTATATCCGCGGAAAGACAAGAAAAGAAGGGTGTTTGGGTATGAAGCATTTTGGGCAGAAGACGAGGAAAGCATGTTGTTGGTAAAATAGGTTTGGGCTAATGGAGATTCTCAAAGGCTGAATATAGTACAAAAGTTGTAGCTGGTGGCCCAAAAGTTGGCAAAGTGGAGTAAAAACAGATTCCAAAATGCAAAACAGAGAATTGATGAGCTGAAAAATGAATTACAAAGGCTGACAAATGAAAGGGTTGTACGAAAAGAAAGTGAGAAAGCAAAGCAGATAAACAGGAAATTGAAAAGATGTGGTTGCAAGAGGAAATGTTTTGGGCTATGCGATCAAGAGTTAAATGGCTAAAATGGGGAGACAGAAATACAAAGTTTTTCCATGCATCAACTATTCAGAGGAGAAACAGAAATAGAATAATCTTCTTAAAGAATGCAACCGATGAATGGGTGAAAGAAGATCAGCCGTTGAGGGAGATGATGCAAGTTTTCTTTAAAAACCTATACTTGTCAGTGGGAGATCGCAACTTTCAGCCTGTCATACAACAAATACCAACATCAGTAGATGAAACAATGAATTAGAGGCTGGTAAAATCTGTTACAATTGAGGAGATTACTGAGGTAATGCAGCAATTAGGAGCTACTAAGGCTCCTGGACCAGATGGGTTAAATGGGCTGTTTTACCGAAATCATTAGCCAAACCTAAGCCGGGAATTTTTATAGAAGTGTAGAAGTTTTTTGAAACAGGATACTTAAACCCCGACACGAATAGAACACAAATAACCCTCATCTCCAAAGTCCCAAACCCTGAAAAGCTTGAATAGTTCCGTCCTATCAGCCTGTGCAATTTTATATACAAAATCATCTCCAAAGTAATGACGAATAGACTGAAACCCTTACTACCAAGCCTCATTGCTGAAGAACAAAGTGCTTTTGTGGGGGAAGACAAATTCAAGATAATATCTTGATAGTGTAGGAGGTGCTACATAAGTTGAGAACTCGGGAAAGGAAAAGCAAGTTCCAAGCGGTATTAAAGCTTGATATGCAAAAAGCATATGACCAAATTGAATGTGACTTCTTACAAGCATGCTTGAAAAAGATGGGTTTTTGTGACCAATAGGTCCAATGGGTGATGCAATGTGTGTCCATGGTGTCTTTTAGCATCAACTTCAACGGCAATCCTTTGTCGTTTTTCAAGCCAACCAGAGGAATCCAACAAGGTGACCCACTTTCCCCATACTTATTTATTTTAGTGGCTAACGTTCTATCCAACCTAATGAAACAAGCAGTTGCGGATGGCACTCTAAGGGGAATTAAGTTAAATAGCTGCTGCCCTACATTATCACACCTACTGTTTGCGGATGACTCAATATTTTTCCTCCATGGTACGATTGTAGAATGTCAGAATTTGGCAACTATCCTTCATCAATATTGCTTCGCAACAAGACAGGCAATAAATCTTAACAAATCAGGAATCTATTTCAGCAAGAGTTGTCCCATGAGTCTGAGAGGGAATATGGCTGAAGAGCTAAGAGTCCCAAAAATCGAGAAAACAGGTAAATATTTAGGGATTCCCTTTGATTGGGGTGGTTAAAAAAAAAAGACATCTTTGCATGGATTCTTGTAAGGGTAAGCATGTAGTTAGAGAGTTGGAAGGATAACTTGCTGTCCAAACCAGGTAAGGAAATAATGATTAAATCAGTTGTGCAGGCCATCACACAATATGCAATGTCCATTTTCAAACTCCCTGTGTCAATTTGCAAAGCTATTGAAAAGAAAACTGCAAACTTCTGGTGGCGGAATGGCAACAAAGCTGCTGGAATTCATTGGAAAAAATAGGAAAACTTAAAACTTAGAAAGGAGGAAGGCGGACTTGGCTTTAAAGACCTCCTAGCTTTTAATAAGGCGATGTTAGGTAAACAAGCTTGGCGTATTTCTCAACAACCTTCTTCCCTTCTAAACCAACTTATGAAGGGACTATACTACCCACAAGGCAATTTTTGGAAAGCTGGAAAAGGATCTAGACCGTCTTGGGGATGGCAAAGCATTATCTTAGCGAGAGACTCAATAGCTCACAGGGAGGGGAAATGGAATGAGGAAATGCTTCGTCTATTGTTTGATGATCAAAAAATTAAGGAAATCCTTGCCACTACCATAGGTTTACCTTCTACAGTTGATAAAATGGTATGGATGAGCAACAAATCAGGAGACTACTTGGTGAAAAACGGATATATATATACAACAGAAATCAAACAGCAATCTCAACAACCACATCAGCATCTTCCTCTTATCAAACAAAGCCAGCCTTTTGGAAATTCATCTGGAATTCTAACACTCTACCTAGAGTAAAATAGTTCATTTGGAATGCTTGCCAAAACACAGTATCTACGGTGGAAAACTTGCATAGAAGGAGAGTTGTACCTGATCCAATGTGCCCAATCTATAAAAACGAAGTTGAAACCGTTGAACATGCTCTATTACTCTGTCCTTAGACTGCAAAACTATGGCGAGCGAGTCCCCTGCACATCCAAATATCAAGACTTAGGTTACAACGACTTGATGATTGGCTATACACAAAAAAAGAAGACCCAAGCAGTAACAAAAATCTCAACTTAATTGCCACAGTGATGTGGTGTATTTGGAAAGATCGAAACCGGTTTGTCTTCGAACATCATCCCCTGTCTCCAAACTAGACCCTATCCAAAGCAATAGCTTTAAATGAGAACTACATGAGATGAAATAGTGAGCAAACAGCAACAAAAAACACAGATGCTCACACGCAGAGATGGAAACCACCACCTCCGAACGTTTTGAGCATTAATATAGACGCCTCTTTTGTTTGGGATGGGGCTGAATCACTAGATCTAGAGGAGAAGAGCGAGATGGCAGAGAACATAACACAACCAGCTTTCGAAACTAGGGATGATCGTGACACTTTCTATGTTGGGGATGAAAACGAAGCAATAGATCCAGCGAAAATCAGAGCAAGGGTACGAACTGGAACTCCACCAGCAGTTGAGGAAGGCAGTGAATTGGTTTCGAATAGGGCGTCCGAATGCATAGCAGATCTGAGGGAAAACAGAGCTATGGCTCGAAATCGAACTACCCCACCTTTTGAGGAAGGTAGCGAAGTGGCCGGGTACAGGAGCATCTTCAATGCCTCCGCTGTTGGGGATGGAAGTGAATCACCAGAGCTGGAGGAGCAGGGAAACACGGCGACCAGACCTCACTGAACAACATCAAACCCTGGGGAAAACAGAGGAGGGATCGAGAACAGGAGTGCCATTGCTTGCATCTGCCAGGACTCTAGGGGCTGCCTAGTGGACGGTTTTTCGAAGAAAATCGTTGCCTCCTTGGCTAAACAAGCAGAAGCCATAGTTCTCTTGGAAACCCTAGCTTTCCTCTCAACTCGCTTGACTGAAACTCTCCAAGTACAATATGACTACTTGCTGCTCGTGCAAGCAGTTTAGACAACGACAAAACCAAGTTGGGAAGTGGCTAGGCTGGTGGACCGGATCCGAGAGAAAACTCGAAGTTTCTCGAGCTTGTCTTTGGCCCATTGCAGTAGAGAAGCCAATAGGCCGCCGACTGGATTGCAGGAGCTCAAAGAGAGAATTTCCTGCCAAAAGACTGGGTAATCAACCCCTCGTTAACTTTAATTGATTTACTCAGTGCTGATGTTTCTCATGTAATAACCCCGAACACATCTAAGTAAATGAATAGATCGAATATGTATTTTAGCAGGGAATCTAGAAAGGCTCTTCAATCTCAGATTGATAAATTAGTTGATGTTGTTTCGGTTACTATAGGACCAAGAGGTGTGTGAATTCTTTTATTTCCTCCTTTGAAATTGTTGTTTCTGTTATTTTAACCTCGAAATCATTTGTTCATTTGATTACCTATCTATTTTGAGGGTTGACCTGGAATTGGATTAATTTGGTAGCCGGTTTGACAGAGTGAGAGATACTGTGTTTTTGCGTAAATTACCAACTCCTTTAAATATCACTATTGCTGCACAAGAAAATCCTTTTATTGATTCAACTAAAATAACGACAAAAAAATATTACAAAACCTCAAAGCACACAATACCAATACCTTCACAAATGACATTAATTACCTGGATATGGCACTCTAAATGTAAGCTAGCTGCTTTCAAGATGCTTCTTTTCTTAATTTCATTAACACCTAATCATAAATGTAACAATTGCAGTATTTTTTTTTGGGTAAAAAATTCCATTATAATTGAGGTGGAACTTTTATTATAGTAAATACGAAATGATGAACCTATGCTACGTTTGTCAAAAAATTGTGAAACTACTTAACAAAGTGATTTTGTATAATGGGAATATTAGTAGGTAGGTAGCTAAACTAATATTTGATTGTGGGCAGTGGCAGGTAAAAATCCATTATTAACTTTAGTTAGGGCTAAACCATCATTAAGGGCCACTAACTGCCACTAGCCCTAAACTAAACTATCCCTAAACACAATTAACTTCCTAATCAATGAATAGGAATTAACTCACCGTTTTTTGGGTGACAGCGAGCTTGCGACAACAGTGGCACAACAGCGATGAGAACTCAGGTTTCACCACTTGAGCAGATACCCTAACAGTGGCGGCTTGAGACTTAAGACCTATAGCTTGGCTAAGGAGGGAGGTGTGTTCGGTGGTGGCTTGCAGCGGTGGTGCGGTCAGTGAGTGGCCGTGCAAGAAACGATGACAACGCGGACGAGCGACAGCGAAGATGGCGTGGCAGCGGCGACTCCTCAAAACCCACGACCAAGCTTGGCTTGGCTTGGGTGGTGGTGCACTAGCGATGGAGATGGAGATAGTGGTGAATAGTGGTGCTCGGTGAGGTGGTGAGGACATCGATGGTGGCTTGAACGAGCGGCATGGATGTAGCGGGGAGCGGTGGTTCACGGTTGTGGTGATGGTTAACAAGGGAAGAAGAAGAAGAAAAAAAAGAGGATGATGAAGATAAAGATGAAGAAAATGAAAAAAAAAATGGATGAGAGAGAAGGAGGAAGGAGCTTCGACTAAGGATAGAAGAAACGAGAGAGAGAGAGAGAGAGAGAGAGAGAGAGAGAGAGAGAGAGAGAGAGAGAGATTTCCCAAGATTTTACTAAAATCTTCATCATTGCAAATCCAACAAAATTCCCTAAAATTCTTCACCTCCTTTCCTTTATTCCTTTTGTCTTCTAGTTCATAAACGTAAGGGCATTTTGGACATTTCACACAATTTTTGTCCAAACTTTTCAATTTTTCCCTTGGGTCCATTTGTTTGAATTGGGCTTGGTGGGCTTGCTTGGCCCACTTGGGCCTCCTTGGTTGATCCATATGGGTGTGAGGCCCAACGGCCCTCACTTGGCCTAGTTTCTCTTCCTGACATCCAATTCTTAATTGATTAACCCATTTTTGAAAATTTCGCTTGCCAATAAGTTAAAGGGCGAATGAGGTGACCTTCAAAGGATTAACCTTGAAACCCTCGAAAATTCAATACCCAAAACCAAATTAAATTTTAGGTTTAAAATCGATCAAATGCAATTTTAGTACAACCTAAATTATTGGACAACTTTTAAGGGTTCTCTTGCCGTTGACCCATAGTCAATAGTTTTTGATCCACATTCATGCCTCTTCGAATCATGGATGACCCTTGGTAGTCATGTAATCTTGAGGGTTCCATTATGTACCCTGAGTACAAAATCAATAGAAAATCGATTTATCATCGTTCGATATGAATATTGCAATCTTGCTGAATCGCCTGCAAACCAACTACATACTTCTGTCGAATCAATTTATATCAATTCGCTACTTGATTTATAGCAGCATAGTATTGACCAAATTGTCCAACTAACCATTTACAACCTCACCTAATAGATTAGTTAACTTATAAGTGATCGGTTCGAGTAAATTAACTATCGAATCATTTCATTTATATATTATGTCTTGAATTTGAGCACAATATGAGATTTTATGCACATGTAGAGCATTTATTGTTGAAAGTCTTGTGCAAATTGACAATAAAGAAGCAAAGTATGAACACGCTCTTCACATGTGTATAATTGTGGCAATAGTGGGTATTGTAAAAGAGACTATTTTAACCTAAAAAATGAAAAATGTAAGGGAATTAGAATTGAGTCTAGAGATGATGTTGCAATTGTAGCTTAGAATAATCTTGATGGTATCGATTGTGTCTTGTTTATCACTAAAGATTCAGCATTTAATAAATGGATAGTGGATTATGGTCCAAATAAAAACTAGTTTATCATTTATTAGTGCATGCATAGTGGTAAAGTCTAGTTGGCAAACAACGCTGAATGTGATGCTGTAGGTACTAGTAAGATTAAAATCATAATACACATTGGTATTGTAAGGACATTGACCGGAGTAAGACACATTTCATAATTGAAAAAAAAAAAACTTATTCTATCTTTTATGTACCTTGTGTCCGTATTTGAAATCTCGAGATTTTCATGACAACCAAGAGTCGCTAATGTATCGAAGATGTATATTGTGGCTTGAAAATAATCAACCATAAGTTAAATGCACCTAAAATTCCTAAAAGCTACCGATTGCAAAATTCTCATTAAACGACACTGGACTGATTATTCTATCTTTTATGTACCTTGTGTCCGTATTTGAAATCTCGAGATTTTCATGACAACCAAGAGTCGCTAATGTATCGTAATCAGATTAGGATGCGTTAAAATCGCATCAGATTGAAATTAACTGTGAAATTGAACCCGATTTTGGAAATTGGAAGTTCTGTTATGTCACAATTCATTTAAGAAACGTCGACTCATCTTCCAAAGATTTTTCTACAAACCGAGATTTTCGACGAAAAATCAATTATTTTGGATCAGGAAATTCATAGGCCCGCTTTTGAACGCAATTTTGGGATACAAGACGGTTTAATGGACAAGAAAAAATGTGAATTTAAGTGTGGATACCTTGGATGAATTTATAGGCTTCGATTTCAACTCATTTGGATAAGAATTGAAGGAGAATTAATGGAATTGGAGGGCAATGTGTACAAATTCATAGCCAAGGGTGGGGTGCATTTGGGGACTCAACTAAGACTTGTTAGGGAAGTTTTGTGAGGGAAAAGAGGCAGAGGATAGGGCTGAGTGGTTGGGGGCAAGTGTAATGAGTGATTAAGGATGAGATTGTGGACTTTGAAGGCTTGTGGTGGTCCCCTTCGGCAACCACCTTCTTCTTCCTCTTTGACCTTGCTTTCTCCATTGTAGAGGCCTTGAGAGAGCTTTGAGAGGACTAGGAAACCGAGTAAAGCAGCCTTCTCCACCGTCGCACACCCGCCGGACCAGCCAAGCCTGCTGTTTCCCCCCGTTTTCTCCTTCTGCTGGAAAGGAAAAAAAAAGTTATGATACTAAGGCTACATATGACAATGCTTCTTGGCTGGAGAAGAATTTTTTTTCAGAAATAGTTCTTTCCTATTTCTATTCCGGGGAACAATTTATGAGTAAAATAAGCTGTTTGGTAATTATAGAAAATTTCTACTCTAGAAATAAAAAAAATAGAAATGCGTTTAGTATGAAACCGTTTCTTTTTTGTATTTATTCATTTTTTATTTTTGCTCACGGATTACCAATCGCCAACCGTTGGCCGCTCGCCGCCACTCCTGCACGAGCATCAGCGGCCAACCGTCACTGTCGATCGTCGTTGCACAACCCATCGCCTAATACCTCCCGCTAAAGGCGGACGGGCAGCCATGGGAGGTAGCGGCCGATGGGCTGTGTGGCGGCGATCGAAAGTGACTATCGGCGACCAGTGGGTGGCAACGGGCGGTAGTGGCCAGCAGTTGGTGGTGGCCAATGTATGGCGGATGGTGGTGACGGACGGAGGCGGCAGTGGCCGGCGACTGGTGGTGGAGGCGGTGGCCGACGGTGGTCGATGGACAGCAGATGACGGTGGATGGCGGCGACAGATGGAGGCGGCGGTGTCCGGCGGCCGGCTGTGGTGGCGGAGGACGGATGGAGGTGGCAGTGTTCGGCGGCTGGTGGTGGTGGCGGCTAACGGATGGTGGACGACAGCGACGGTGGCGGTGTTCGGTGGCTGGCGGTGTTTCATGGCTGGCAGCGGCTGGCGGACAACGGCAGATGAGGGACGGCAAACGGCGGCGATGAACGGAGGTAGCGGTGTCCAGTGGCCAGCAGCAGTGGTGGTGGCTGGTGGACGACGGCGACCGATGGACAGTGAATAGTGGCGACAAATGGAGGCGGCAGTGGTTGGTGATCGTCGGCGACGAACGGTGGCAGTGGCGGTCGGCGGTGGCGGTGGCTCCGAGTGGTTAGAGGTAGTCGCGGCAAAAGAGAGGAATAAAAGAAAAATAAAATAGAAAATTGGCTTATTTCTAGAAATTGTTCCGGGAACAATAAGCTATTTTTTTTTGTTTCTTTTTTCTATTCCAAAACTATTCCGGGAACAAAAAAATAGAGAAATTGTTCCTGGAATAAAAATTTTACCAAATGGATTTATGTTCTTTTTTTGTTCCAAGGAACAAAAGAATAGAAATTGGGAGAAACGGAAATGTTACTGTGCAGACCCGAAAGTTATGACAGTTGTAGTGTCATTTTTCCTAAAATGCTTGATTTTATCTGTCATGTTAGTAATAAATTAAAGAAAAATTATAGGAAGAGACAATAAACCTGACATATACCAAAGAAAACCAGAAAAAAAAAAAAGGGATGCTTTCTAACGTAGCGATTAAATCCAGGTAGGGACCAATTACACGTGACTTTGTTTGCATTCCAATGCCTGTGAAGAGCTGAGATAATGCAAGTACGGGTAATGCCTGCCACTTTTCGGGAGATAATTTGGTTGCTTTATGGTATTCCCGTGAGTAACACGTAGCAGATAGCTATATCTAGTCAGTTAGGCCAACCGGAAAAACCGTCACTCTTCAGCAAGAAGACAACTTCATACTAAAGAAGACGATGACGTTGAATTTATCCAAACTCATTTAATATATAGGTGCTTATTCATCTATATATATAGAGGCAACGATTACAACCATTTCCAGCACTCGAAGAGAAGCTGTAACCTGAAATTCATCAGATACTCTGTCATCTACGCGTAGCATGGATTACAGGATGAAATGCATGTTGCGGAGCCTCTTTGTTATCGTGATCCTATCTGCGAGGGTCGAGAATCGTCCGCTGCATCAGTTTCTCGAGGAGAATAACATTGTTGCACAACCGGCAATGTCGTATAAGTTTGCCAACGGAGTTGCTTTTGGGGAGAGGAGGAGCTGTTCATAGAGAAGAGCAGCGTTACCGATCCATGAGAGCAAGTCCTGGTGGACCTGATCCGCAACATCACTACATAAATGTCTAGTTATCCTACGTTCACACCGTGTCTCAATAAATTCCAATTGTCAGGTCACATAAATCATCTTTATTTCGAAATATGTGACTAAATACATGCATAGTGTGAGCTTTGTTGGGACATTAAAGGGAGCATTGTGTGGGATAGATAATATCTTGGTCCGCATGTGGCATCATTTAGCTCAGTTGATTTCAGGAGACTGTGCTACCTTCTGTTGCATAATCATATTTCATCTTAAAATGGTAGGAGCATATCTTCTAACATGGCATTGATCCCATGTTTTTACTGTGGGAAGAAGGAACAACCCATCTTTGTACATGAAAACCCTATCTATGGTATTCGTGACAATTACATTCAAATGATATCATGTGCTGCACACGGCATTTTTTGTTTTGCTTGCTATGCTTACTTCATATGGAGAATCAGATATAAAACTCAAAGTGAATGAGAAAGATATGAGGATGAATGAAAGAAGGATCTAGCAGAGTTTCCTTGCTATGCTTACTTCATATGGAGAATCAGATATAAAAGTGAGGTACTGTAGATCCTCTGCTTGTCTCGGTCAAGCAATTCATTCCATGTCCACGTGCGAATCAATCTCGAGCACTTGTCTCGGTCTAGCAATTCCTTCTTCCCACAGTGAGCTAGACCAAGATCAATTCGCACGCGGACATGGAATGAATTGCTAGACAGAGACAAGCAGAAGATCTACAGTACCTCACTTTTATATCTGATTCTCCATATGAAGTAAGCATAGCAAGGAAACTCTGCTAGATCCTTCTTTCATTCATTCCCATATCTTTCTCATTCACTTTGAGTTTTATATCTGATTCACCACATGAAGTAAGCATAACAAGCAAAACAAGAAATGCCGTGTGCAACACATGATATCATTTGAATGTAATTGTCACAAATACCATAGATAGGGTTTTCATGTACAAAGATGGGTTGTCCCTTCTTCCCACAGTAACAACACGGAGTCAATGCCATATTAGAAGATATGTTCCTACCTTTGTAAGATGAAACGTGACTATGCAACAGAATTTAGCAGTGTCTCTTGGAATCAACTGAGCTAAATGATGCCACATGCAGACCAAGATATTATCTATCCCCCACGATACTCCCTTTAATGTCCCAACAAAGCTCACACTATGCATGTATTTAGTCACATATTTCGAAATAAAGATCATTAATGTGACCTAACAATTGGAATTTATTGAGACACGGTGTGAACGTAGGATAACTAGACATTTATGTAGTGATGTTGCGGATCAGGTCCACCAGGACCTGCTCTCATGGATTGGTAACGCTGCTCTTCTCTATGAACAGCTCCTCCTCTATCCAAAGCAACTCGATTGGCAAACTTATACAACTTCGCAGGTTGCAGAACAGCTTTATTCTCCTTGAGAAACTGATGTAGCGGACGAGTCTCGACCCTTGCAGACAGGATCAAGATAACAAAGAGGCTCCAAAACATGCACTTCATCCTGTAATAGATGCTAGCTGTAGATGACAGTGTATCTGTTGAATTTCGGGTTACAGCTTCTCTTCGACTGCTGGAAATGGCTGTAATCGTTGCCTGTACATAGTAGAGATGAATGAGCACCTATATATAGATAAATTCTACGTCATCATCTTCTTTAGTATAGTAGATTGCCATGGGAAGTTGTCTTCTTGCTTAAGAGTGACGGTTTTTACGGTTGGCCTAACTGACTTGATATAGCTATCTGCTAGGTGTTACTCATCGGAATACAATAAGGCAACCCAATTATCTTCCGAAACGTGGCATGCATTAGCTGTACTTGCATTATCTCGGCTCGTCACCGACGTTGGAATGCAAACAAACTCAACTGTGATTGGTCCCTACCTAAATTCGATGGCTACGTTGGAAAGCATCCCTTCTTTTCTGGCTTTCTTTGGTACATGCCGGATTTATTGTCTCTTCCTATAATTTTTCTTTAATTTACAATTAACACGGTGGATGCAATCGAGCATCTTAAGTAAAAAGACTCCACAAGTTTCATAACTTTTTTACGATCCTCATTAGAGTGTCAAAACTTTTTTTCTGATTATTTGAGTATCATATAACTTTTCAATTGATCACTTCAATATCATAATATATATATATATATATATATATTATAAATTTCACCTCAAGTGTGATGCCACATTAGATTTTCCAGCACTTGGGTGAATATTTTTAAATTTTTTTATACTTAAGTGATCAATTAAAAGTTATGACATTGGAGTGAACATTTTTTGGAAGTTCTAACACTTAAATGCCAGAACAAAAAGTTATGAACTCAAGTGAATGCTGTATGAAAATTATGAGATTTATGTTGTCCTTATCCCTGATGTCCTATAAGTTTCAAGTCACTAAATCGTACTATATGGAGTCTCAAAAATAACTTTTTCCGAGTCTCAAATAATTTGATTTTATAAAAATTTTGGTTCAAAAGAGGAGCTCAATGAATTAAGAGAGAATTCTCTTGAAACCAATCAAACTCACTCTTTAGGATGAGACTAAGTTAAATTAAAGGTTTTAGGAATGGATTAAGGTGCATTGTCATCGCCATGCAAAATCCATGATGGAGCTAGTGAAGGATGACGAGAAGGTAGCAAATGAATTTTTAAAGGAGGAATTGTTTATAGATAGGGAATGAAGCCAGAGATGCTGAGCTAAGCAAGAAGCTCTGAGATAGATCATGATGTAGATCTACATGTGTATCTTGTTTAATATCCCCTTTTTAAGCTTAGGCTTTATTTGATGGACTCCACCACCAAAAAGAGATGACACTTTTCTTATTGCTAGCATGTCCCAACGTCATCATCAATTATTGAGATATATGTAATAAATTATAGTCATTGTTGTAATGCATGTCCGAGTCACATTAAAAAAGTCTCACATTAGAAAATTGATATGGTGTGAAACAGTTACTATATCTTAGTTAATTTATAACTAATTGGCTTAAACTTTTAAATAAATGTGGGTTTAATTGGATATGTTGATAGGCTTAGATTTGGGATCCATCTTAGTAACCTCTCAAGTCTAGGCAGCGAGCTATTGCTATGCGCTTCCAATAAATAGTATTAGAGCGATGGTTGATTGGTGGCTTATTCCCAATGTATATTGATGCTTGGTAAACATCTCAGGGAAGGAATTTCACAACCAATGCAGTTTCCAAACAGGTTTCATGGTTTGCTCTAGTGAAAGAAACTAGTGATGACAATGACATTGTGGTATAGCAACAAGATCTCCACGGTAGCCTTCATTGTTTAGTCTAGAGAAAGAGACTTGGAATGAAGGTGGAGCGTTGGAGATTCAAGCATGGAGATGTTCTTGCGGAAATGTATCAAAATTAAAGAGGGTGTAGACCTAATGTCACGCCCCGAACCCCGAGCGCGTGCACATCCCACTGCAGTCGATCAAATATGCGACATCCCAGGATACGTCACCCACCCATTCATTTTATTACGCATGCGGAAGCGAAACAAATCCCCTGACTACATTCAACTTGGGATAGAAAAGTAAGCAATGAATCACAATATCGAACACTCATTTACAAACATAAATGGTTTAAATACAACATTGGACTGTCTACAAAATAGACCAACTCGACAAAAAGGGTAATTATCCTAAAACCAACTAGCATGACACGTTCTCCAATCCTTATGACTTCACCTCTGCAACTACTTAAGGTCAACCAAAGCTATCTACCCGCTCCATCCACCAAGGACCTGAAATTGTAATCCCTAAACCGGGATGAGACAATATCTCAGTAAGTTCAACCCCCTAAACCCCTATTAGAAAAAATATGCCCCGGTGGCCTAGCCACATCACACAAAGACTTACCTCGCATTAGTCTTCATCTGCAGGTTAGCACAGTTTATATAATTCAACCACGTGTAATTATGATAACCAAACAACTATAGCACAATCACATTATCAGAACAATTCAACCACTTGGATCATCTCAGCGATCAATCGACTCGGCCGATTACATGTCATTCTAGTAAATCAATCACTGCTTCCAATCACGACCCTATAGGAAGGTTAACAACCAGTGGCAATCACGACCCCACTCGGCACGACCTTTAATTAGGTGGTAGATCTCGGCCCGATAGACACGACCTCTAATAGGTGGTCAATCACGGCCCCACTAGGCATGACCTCTAATAGGTGGTAAATCACGGCCCCACTAGGCATAACCTCTAATTAGTGGTAAATCACGGCCTCACTGGGCACGACCTCTAATAGGTGGTAAATCGCGGCCCCACTGGGCATGACCTCTAATAGGTGGTAAGTCACAGCCCCACTGGGCACGACCTCTAATAGATGGTAAATCACAGGCCCACTGGGCACGACCTCTAATAGATGGTAAATTATGGCCCAGTTGGGCGTGACCTTTATCAGGTGTCGAATCACGGCTCGATTGGGTGCGACCAAATTCAATTTGGTGGCAACTCTTGGTCCAACTGGCACAACCATACTTCGACGACTTTCTAAGTTCACTCATAACCAATTCACGGTTATTTTTCCATCAAATTCCGACACTTGGGATTTTGTAAAAAGAATCCCCATTTATCGCAATCACACTCAATTTGCCACAACCAATCATCAATTTCAAATTCTAAATGCATAGCAGCGATCGACACGAAATTCTGAACAACCGAGTCAAAAATAATTTTTCCTTTTTTTATATAAATAATAATATTTTAATAATTTCGGAATATAATATAATATTATTAATTCAAGAATTTCGAAACAATTAAATAATTCAAAAATAAAACCCTATTATGTCCCATCAAGGCTTATTATTAAATAACTCTCTTAGCCTTAATTAAACATGCTTTAAATTAAACAAACCTCTTAATCTAAATCACAATTAAATAAACTAAACTAACCACCTAAGCTTACTTAACTTAGACTAAGCACACTTAGGGCATCATTAATCATCTAATCAAGATTTAGTGAGTTAAACTCACCGGATTAGCGAGCTGAGCGGACCAAAACGACGAGGACGACACGAGGATCGACTTTCCTCAAGGCGGGCCGAGCATCCGGGCTCAGGAAGGCGGCCAAAATGGGCCAAAACCAAGCTAGAATACCCATTTTTCCAGTTGATGTGCAAGCTCGGAGGAGGGCTGATCCGGTGCTGGTTTGAGTTGGAAAGGGTGGAGGAGAGGTGCGGCAACTCATGCGGTGATTAGCGGTGGCTCCGGTGGTCTCTTAGTGGCCTTAGCGGTGCGGCAGCAGCTAGACAACGCAGGACGACGATCGGATGGAGGCGAACGAAGGAAGAGCAGCGGCGCGAGCTAGCCAGGTGCGCGGGCGAAGGAGAAGCAGCAACGAGCTGGCTTCGGTAGCTTCGGCTGCTCCAGCTATGTGCGGTGGCTCCGAACAGTAGCTGGAAAGAGGGTTGGAGGCTCGGGGTAGCGCAGACGAAGGCTAGAGGTGGCGAAAGCGGTGCGACAACGAGTGGGCGCGGTGCGCGGGCATGCGGACGAATGGTTACCGTGACGGCTCCGGCAACAGTGACGAACGGTGGACGATGAGCAACGAAGGAGGCGGCATCTGGTCGGCTGGCTAGTTCAAACGGGCGCTCCTCCCCTCTCTCTCTCCTCTAAGTTCAAATGAAGAAGATGAAGTGGTGGGGCCCTTCACTTTTTGGGGATTAAATCCACCCCTCCACTTGTCAAGATCTCCACTAATTGGCCACCCACCATGACATCACCCCATGATGTCATCATCCACTAACTTATTTCCTCCACAACCTATTTCAATGGGTCCAAATCAATTTCCGCCAGGGTCCAATTCTTTGTACATCAAAGTCTTTAAATTTCCAATTGATTCTCTTCCAACTGAGTCCAATTAAAGTCCCTAAACTTAATCCAATGTCACCACACTTCAATTCACATATTCACTTCTCCATAGAACCAGCTTAAGTCCTAAAAGTATGACCAAAGACGGGCCTACTAATTTTCTAAACCAAATTAACCATACCTTAATTATTTTGTCGAAAAACTCGGCTTGCATGAAAAATCTTCCAAAGATGAGTCAATATTCCTAAAATGATTTGTAACACACCCAGACTTCCAATTTCTGAATTCGATCTCAATTCCACGGTTAATTTCACTCTGGCACGATATTAGCGTGGCCCAACCTATTGGCTAGCCTTTAGAAATTTTCATGCATTTGATCTGTGGTTGATCACCTCAAGCCACAATGTACATCTTTGAAACATTGGCGACTTTCGGTTGTCGAGGTAATCTTAAGATTTTAAATACGAACACAAGGTACCTAATCGACAGAAAAGTTGGTCTAGTGCCAATTGACAAGAATTGTGCGATCTGGTGGAATCACCCACACCTGATCACATGCCTCTGTCGAGTCGACCTATCTCCGATCTCTAATCGATTTTTAATTGTACCATAATGACCCTTGCAGATTAGCTCGGTCGAAAGATCGCTTCCTGGTCAAATTCTCAAGTCTGATGCATTAAAATTTCTTTACGACTTCACCTGATAGACTAGTTTTCACATTAGTGGCCGACTCAAGGAAATGAACTATATGCGTGCCAACGAAATGCCTGTCTCAATTTATTGAAAATAGAATTAAAAAAATCGGGATGTCACACCTAAATTGAGCTCACCTATGAGGAGAAAATTGTTGATATACACATTTGACTTGTGTTAGAAAAGTCTGATATTAGAGAATTAGTGTGGTGTGAAGTAGTTAATATATACTAATTGGTCCATAACTTTTTTTGGTCATAAAATTGATTCATAACTTATTGACTTAAGCTTTTGCATGAATGAGAGTTCGACTGAATAAGTTGACGAACTCAGACTTGAATTCTCTATTGACGATTTTCTAAGTAAAGGTATCAGGCTCTTACTATGCCTTCCAACATGAACAAATTATATGCATAGTATGGGTCATATACTTTCATTTTTGAAAAGTCACCATGAGCTTGATATTTAACTATTAAAGTATCTAGTCAAACCTACCTTTAAATTTAAGCGGTGGATGTGACAATCCAAGTGACGGTGCGTGGGGAGGAGGGATGGTGGTGTGTCCGTGCCTCGGTCCCCGGACATGCGCAATGAAGGGGAATGGGTCATCTCTAGTCCCACATCACTTAGAGGGGAGTTCTGGGTTAGTTTATAAGGCTTGAATCCCTTTAATCTGTGTAATGCATTTTAAAGCCGTGAGAACTTAGTGTACAAAGCGGAAAATATTACACAGTGGGGCCCGGATCGTTATAAATGGTATCAGAACCGACTCCCGACAGCGTGTGGGGCCACAACAAGGACGCTGGGGTGGAGAGTGTGACAGCCCTCCCCAAACGTGCACCAGAAAGGGGAAGGGGTAAGCCGTGAGGATTCAGTGTTCAATGTGACATCCTGATTTTTCAATTCTATTTTCAATAAATTGAGACCGGCATTTCGTTGGCACGCATATAGTTCTTTTCCTTGAGTCGGCTACTCATGTGAAAAATAGTCTATCGGGTGAAGCTGTTAAGAATTTCTAATGCATCAAACTCGAAAATTTGACCAAGAAGCGACCTTTTGACTGAGCTAATCTGCAAGGGTCATTACAGCACAATTAAAAATCAATTAGAGATTGGAGATAGGTCGACTCGATAGAGGCATGTGATCAGGTGTGGGTGATTCCACCAGATCGCACAATTTTTGTCGATCGGCACTAGATCGACTTTTCTATCGATTAGGTACCCTGTGTTCGTATTTGAAACCTTCAGATTACCCCAACAATCGAAAGTCGTCAATGTGTCAAAGATGTACATTGTGGCTTGAGATGATCAACCACAGGTCAAATGCATGAAAATTTCTAAAGGCTACCCGGTGGGTTGGGCCGCGCTAGTATCGTGCCAAAGTGAAATTAACCGTGAAAGTGAGATCGAATTCAGAAATTGGAAGTTAGGGTGTGTCACAAATCATTTCAGGATCATTGACTCTTCTTCGGAAGATTTTTCATGTAATTAGAATTTTTCAGAAATTAAATCAGAGAATGGCTATTTTAGCTCGATAAATTAGTAAGCCCGCCTTTGGTCGCGCTTTTGGGACTTAAGTTGGTTCTACGGATAAGTGAAGATGTGAATTGAAGGGTGGTGATATTAGATTAATTTTATGGACTTCAATTTAATTCAATTGGGAGATAATTGATTGGAATTACGGGAATTGATGTACAAAGTTTCATGCCCTGGCGGAAAAATAAAATGGACCCATTGGAATAAGGTTGTGGGAGATAGTGGAGTGTGATGTCATGCATGAGGTCATGGTGGGCCATTTTTGTGGATTAAAGAAAAAGAAAAAGAAAAAGAAATGGCTCCTCCTTCTCTCTTCTCCCTCTCTTCTTCCTCCCTCCCGTCGACTCCCTCTCTCCCTGATTTCTTCTTGCTGTTCAAAACCCAGCAACCGAAGAAGCTGCAGCCATGGCCGTCGCACGCCGCCAGCCAGAGCTCCTCACCATTGCAGCTCGCCGCCGTTCGACCAATCGCCCGCTCGCCGGTTCACGCCGCTGCCTTGGCCGCACCTTCATCCGCCCGAGCCTCCAACTCGTCGTCCGGCGTCCCAGCTGCTGCTCAACACCGTTGCACTTCGCCGGGAGTCCTGTTGGAGCCGCCGCCTCGCCCGCCAAGCTACAGCCACCGCTTCTCCGCCGTTCCCCTCGCCCGAACCACCACCGAGCAGCCTCCATCGACCTCAACCAGTAGTTGTAGAAAATGGGTTTCTCAGCCCTTCTTGGCCCGCTTCGGCCACCTTCTCGAGCCCGGATGCTCGGCCCGCCTTGAGGAAAGTCGATCCTCGCGTCGTCCTCGTCGTTTTGGTCCGCTTGGCTCGCTAATCCGGTGAGTTTAGCTCACTAAATCTTGATTAGAGGGTTAATGATGCTTTAGGTGTGTTTAGTTTATGTTAAGTGTTATTAGGTGGTTAGTTTAATTTATTTAAGTGTAGATTATATTAATGTGCTTGATTAACTTAAAGTGGGTTTAATTTAAGGTTAAATGAATGTTTATATTAATATAAGCTTTGATGTGACTTAAAGGAATTTGTTTTTGATTTATTTAAGTATCCCGAAATTATTAAATAATTTAATAGTATATATTTATTCGAGATTATTAAAATACTATTATTTAAATAAATTTCGTAATAAAATTAATTATTTAATAATTTCCGAAAATTATCTCGGGACCTTATTTACTCGAAATTTCGTGCCAATCACTGCTGTGTATTCTGGATTTGAAATTGATGGTTGGATATTATAAATTGAGTGTAGATGATGAAAAATATGGATATTATTATTTAATTAATTTTCGGAATAAATTTAATTATTTATTAAATTCCGAAAATTTCGTCGAGACCTTGTTCTCTTAGAATTTCGTGCTGATTGCCGCTATGCCTGTAGAATTTGAGTTTGATGATTGATTGTGGCAAATGGAGTGTGATTGTGATAAATAGGGATTCTTTATAAAATCCTAAGTGTGGAAATTTATGGGAGATTAGCCGTAATGGACCACTTATGAGAGGTCGTGCCTAATAGGGCCGTGATTGACCACCTATTAGAGGTCGTGCCCAGTGAGGTCGTGATGGACCACCTATGAGAGGTCATGCCTAATAGGGCCGTGATTGACCAACTATTAGAGGTCGTGCCCAATGAGGCCGTGATGGACCACCTATGAGAGGTCGTGCCCAGTGAGGCCGTGATGGACCACCTAATTAAAAGTCGTGCCGAGTGGGGCCGTGATTGCCACTAGTTGTTAAACCTTCCTATAGGGCTGTGATTGAGAGCAATGATTGATTTGCTAGAATGACATATAATCGGCTGAGTCGATTAATCGCTGAGACGATCCAAGTGGTTGAATTGTTCTGATGATGTGATTGTGCCGCAGTTATTTGGTTATCATAATTGCACGTGGTTGAATTATATAAACTGTGCTAACCTGCAGATGAAGATTAATGTGAGGTAAGTCTTTGTGTGATGTGGCTAGGCCACCCGGAGCGTATTTTCTTTCTAATAGGGGTTTAGGGGGTTGAACTTGCTGAGACATTGTCTCATCCCGGTTTGGGGATTACAATTTCAGGTCCCTGGTGGACGGAGCGGCTAGATAGCTTTGGTTGGCCTTGAGGAGTTGCAGAGATGAAGTCATAAGGATTGGAGAACATGTCCGACTTGTAGGTCGTAGGACAATTCATTTTTAAAAGCCGGTCTTTTGTAGACTTTTGGCTGTAGGCTTCTGTTTGTAATTCTGTTGAATTATGAAAGTGTTATGTTGTGGTTTTACTTCCTACTTTTCTATCCTGTATTTCATTATCAGAGGTTTTATAATACGTTCCGCTTGCGCAATAATAAATGAATGGGGTCGGCGATACTACCTGGGAATGTCGCATTTGCGTGACATTGGTGTGATGTTGGCGCGCTCGAGGTTCGGGACGTGACATCCAAATCAGACAATATTACATAATGGGATCCAGGTCATTACAGTGGACATGCACAGGAAAGGGGAAGGGGTAAGCCGTGAGAATTCAGTGTCTAAAGCAGACAATATTACATAGTAGGGTTCGGGTCGTTACAGTGGACGTGGTTATCACTTCTTGGGATTTCTACCTTGTCATTTTCTCTTTATTTTTCTCCCTATGGATTTCTATGGTTTGTGAGTGGTCAAGAGAGTGTCATATGATGTTGGGATGTATTCAATGAGAAAATATATAAAATAATTTTCAATCTTGGCTAGATTGAGAACCCCACCACTGAGGATAGAAAGGCAAGACTTGATAAGCTAGGTTTCTCTTAGCCAAAACACCACATTGATAGGCAACTCTAGCAATACAACACACTCTCGATCATTCAAAAAACCTAGGAATCCACCGAAAGAGATAAAGAGAAAATCAAAGAGAAGATAATGAGGGAATGGGTTGGCATTCTTGGGATCGTGCACTACACCATAAACCTTTCTTATCATAAATTGAACGCTCTAGCTTGGCATCGCTGAGTTTTTCACTGAAAAAGGCAATGGGACAGTCTTCCATCACATGGAACCACAAAGATCAATAGTGCTAAAATTGGAGCTTCAGTGATATTTCTAGGCAGGCTTCATGGTTTGGTGTGGTGAAAGAGACTAGAAATGAAGGTGGACCAACACAATCCCAATAGCAGCTTTCAGGGTTCAATTCGAAGAAAAAGACTAGGATGAAAGTATGGCGTTGGACACTCTAGTTAAGACATATTTGTACAAAAAGATATCTAAATTAATTGGAAGCAAACCTAGTAGTAAACTAACATTTGAATATTGTTGAGATGTACGTCTGAGTTGTCTTAAAAAGTCACACATCAAAAAATTATTATGGTGTAGATCAAAATTAACTCTTAACTCGTTAGTTTAACTTTTTGAGTAAAAATCGACCCAATTAGATATGTTTACAAGTTGGAGCTTAGATTCCCTCTTAGCGATATTGTCAAGAAAGATATCGGGTTTTTATTTTGCCTTCAACATGAACATATTGGTTTAACAAAAGGAAGAAGAAGAAGAAGACATAAACATATTGGGTGCACAATAAGAATCAAATCGTTTCATTTCCGAAAGGTCGCCAAAAGCTCCGGTCTGAGCTATTGAAGTATCTAGTCAGACCTACCTTCAAAGTTCAAGCGGTCAATGTCGTTATTTCTTCTTGAGAATCCCGCCATGTCATTTTCTCTTTATTTTTCCCTCTATCCTTTTTGGTAGATATCTAGGGTTTGTGAGTGGTCAAGATGGTGTCGTACGATGTCCGGATGTATTCAATGAGACAATGAAAGAATAAAATTTCAATCATGCGAGCTTGAAAAACCCACTACGAAAGATAGAAAGGCGATCCATGATAATCTAGGTTTCTCAACCCAACTAAAGCATTGATAGGCAACTCCGTCAATATAGAACACTCTTGATCACTCAAGAAACCTAGGAATCCACCGAAAGAGATAAAGACAAAAAAAAGAGAGAGAGAGAAGACAACGAGGTAATGGGACGGCATTCTTTGAGAACAGGCACTATACCAGAAAAGCTCCTCATCATAAATTGAACACTTTAGTTTGGCATCGTCGCGTTTTGCACTGAAAAAAGGCAATGGGACGGTTTTCTTGACTGAGAATGGTACCAATGACAACATTAGAAGAATCACATGGAACCTCAAAGATGGATACAGCTAAAGAAGAGCTTCAGTGAATTTTTGTTTCGAGTTCAAAACTCTTCTGCACCTTTTCGTTTCATTGAAAGCTCTTCCCTTTTGAGTATTCGGTAATTGGGATAGTTTGACGGTTGTATTGCCACGATCGTCCAAGTGGCACGCGACATGCATTCGTTGGAATTACATCACACCTTTCTTTATCTGCTTATTTATTTCTAATAGAAAACTGGACTAAACAGCGCTTGGGGACTTCGACTTCATTTCCCTTCTTCAGGCACTGAAACTTGTAAGGGTGTTTAGGATGATCTTTCATCAGCAACTTCAACTTTCCTACCATTCATGCTGCTACGACATTGGATAGCAGCTTCCTCCGTCAATAAAAACATCATATACTTTGCCTTGTGACAAGCACATTGAGGAGAAAATTACCTAAAAAGTCCTTTATCTATTGCAATTGTGTTAATTTAGTCATAAACTTTCTTTTAGGCCAATTCAGTCCTAAATCTTTTGCATTTATATCAATTCAGTCGATTCAATCAAATTTGGTTGATCGATGCTAAAGTAGACTTCTACTAGTGCTAGCCATCTGGCCAACGCTAACATGAACAAATTTTTAATAGATTTTTTTTTTGAATTTTTCTAGACTTCTTAATCTTTTATTTTTCTTTTTTCTTTTCCTTTTTTTCCCACATTTTTTTCTTCCTTAGCTAGAGGCAAGGGTTGGCGAGGTTAACCTCACGGGCCAATAGCGAGGGCGAGGCTTTGGTAAGGCCAAGCCTTGCTAGATTTTGCAAGGCCACGCCCTTGCCAGTGGCCGACAAGGCTAACCTCATCGGCACTCCCCTCTTGCTGACAACGATCGACTAGAGGAAGAAGGAAAAAGTTGATCAAAAAAATGAGGAAAAAGGAAAAGGAAAAAAAAAGAATAAAACATAAAAAAAAGTCGAAAAAAATAAAATATTATTAAAAAATTGTCCACTTTAGCATTGACCGACGAAAATTAGTTGTATGGATTGAATTGACAAAAAGGAAAAAGTTTAAGACCGAATTAGCACATTTGTACTATGTTTAGGACTTTTAGTTAACTTTCCCACACTTTGAGTGAAACATGTTGTGGTGTCGCCATCTTGACTTGTCCATGGCAATGATAGTGTTTAGGGTTCATGAATTGTCACAAGTACACTGGTTTTGGGTAAATTTATTAAATGTGTACCAGTTTGGTATTTTTTGCGGTTAAAAAAATAGTTTAAGGTAAATTTGACATAGATATACTAGTTTGGGTTTTTCAATGTATTAACCCAAAATTAAAAGAAAGAAAAAAATGTAAGAATCCTACCAAATGTATTTCTATCCCGAGAATATAAATTTTATATAGTTACCTAGCGCCTTCAAAAACTCAGAAATTGTTCTTAATAATTCAATAAAAGAAAACCATTTCCAAGCAAACATAGTCCTATATCATTTGCTGCGGTTACGTCTCATCCCACCTTATTATGGCATGGTGCTGCGGATTAGGACCTTCTGGACTAACCCGTTTAGGCCCGATTGCGTCGAACTCATTAGGAGCCATCGTCTTAGGTGACTCGACAAGGACCATCGACCTTCCGAATTCGCGGGTGGGAGTGCAAGCCTCGGAGCCTATTTCGGGAAAGGACAATCAGCATCAGGCACAGACATAATCCCAACCTGGCTATCGATTCTTCTGATCAGATTACTCTGCGTGGTTTTTGCTTGGGAGAGAACTGCAATCTTTTGGTATTTATAGGCCTCACGTACCCTCTAATTTTCTCTCTCTCTCTGTTAAAAAATTCAATCGAAGTGGTGAAACATAGGACTTCCCACAATCTACCTATCTGATAGGAACTCACGAAACCCTTTTGCAGATTTTATAGGATAAGCACATTCCCCGGCAGTGGAGTCTTCATTTCCCATGGCGTGCTTCATGAGTAATCACGAAAGACTTTCTCGTCCTTTTGTATGCTCGAATCGAGCGAAGTTCAATCTTGGCTTCTTCCTCAGTACTCTCAGTCCATTCAACCTTTTTGTCCGATCTGCTCGACAATCTTGCATATCCAGTTGTTGTCGCTATTCAACTCTGCTTTGAGGCTTCCAATCCCGGCCTTCTCTTGTTGGATTCACGTCCTCACCGAGTGTCCTTTCTTCCTCATTTGGTCCGCAAGACATAATGTCCCTTTCTTGGGATCTTGACAAATGATCCACTTAGCAATTTCCGCAACTTGTGTAGATATAATATATAAGGGATGAATGCACAAAGTTCTAAAATTTGTTATGAAAATACAATTAAATCTTAAAATTTATAAAAAAGCAATCAAGTCTTTTTGTTAACTTTGTCTAACTTGGGTAATTGAAAACGCTGACATGGCTTTTTTTGGTATTTTTTTTTTCTCTTACATGGTGCTAGCGTGACTAAAACATGAAGGATAAGGCTAAAATGATGTCGTTTTGAACCATATATGTTTAATGAAAATATAACTTAAATTAGGCTAAAATGATATCGTTTTGAACCATATATGTTTAATGAAAATATTATTTAAATTAGGCTTTATTTTTTAAAATGATATCATTTTGAACCATATATGTTTAATGAAAATATTATTTAAATTAGGCTAAAAGATAAACAAATTTAAAAATAAGATGAAAGAGGGCAAGACTGTAACCACTCCGGACCCCACTGTATAATATTTTCCACTTTGGACCTCACGACTTTAAAACACATCATATAGGTTAAAGGAACCCCAAGCATTATAAACTAGCCCAGAACTCCCTCCCTAAGCGATTCAATGTGGGACTAGAGAGGACCCATTTTCCTTCCTTGGGCTGTCATACTCTCCACCCTTTAAGAGCATAGCGTCCTCATTGTGGCCCCCACACACGATCGAGAGTTGGCTCCGATACCATTTGTAACAACTCGGGCCCCACTATGTAATATTACTCACTTTGGACACTGAGTCCTTACGACTTTAAAACATGTCACATAGGTTAAAGAGACCCCAAACCTTATAAACTAGCCCAGGACTCCCTTCCTAAGCGATGTGGGACTAGAAAGGACCCCTTCTCCTTCCTTGGGTTGTCACAAAGACAACTAGGGCCTGGCCCTCGCCGCTACCGAACCACCATTGCCAACTAGTGGATGGCAAGGGTTGCTATGTGAGGGCTTGTAGTAGCGAGGGTTGGCAGCCCTTGGTTGATCCAAGGAAGGGCCAATGACCCTTGCCAACTACTAGTTGGCCATCTTCCACCATAGCATTTTTAGGTGTTAGTGGGGGCAATGTTGGTAAGGGCCTAGCAAACTCTCATTGTTTCGCCTTCTTCCTTCTTTTTTTTTTTTTTTTTTAAATTGCTCATTTTTTAATTTGATTTAATTAAAATTTGTATTACAATTAGATTTGAACCAAAATGATGTCATTTTAGCATTATGTTTCATATATTAGCCACGTCATTGCCACATAGGAGAGAGCAATGATTAAATATAGCCACATTAACATTTTCCATTAACCAAGTTTGACGGAGTTAACAGAATTATTCGATTGCATTAAATTGACAAGTTTTAAAATTTGATTGTATTTTTTTGTAAGTTTTAGTACTCAATTACAATTTCTTCATAAGTTTTATGATTTCCAAGGTATTTATTCCCAAAATATATTTTACAACACAAAAACCTAAACCATCATAACCAACTGTTGGGAACTCCATCTGAGTTTTATTATTAGATCACGGGGTCATAAGTTTGATTATTCACTCTTTCAATCTTCAACAATTTTGGAATAATACTAGGTTTGCACATTTCATATTTTTGTCCGTCTATCCATCGACGTTAGCATCGGGAGGTATTGTGATACCACTTAGTGCAGTCTTTAATAGCTTAAACCTTTGGAACTCCTTCTCGGGCACACCGACCACGAGGAAAGCAATGTCATTCATATTCATCTTTGTACTGTTCCAGGAGCACGTGTAATTGAAGCCGATATCTCGGAGAACTCTTGACAGCAATTCTGGACCTTTTAATTTCTATCGGTTTTTGCATAGAGGTGGTCAATAAGATAAATGAAGATAAGAAGATAAGATTTGCGACCTTAAAACTAATAATCGAATAGGTTGGGCATCATGTGGTCGAGATGCGGAGGTGTCTTATATAATGACCTCCAAGAGGAAACCGGGTACTCTCAAGTGAAAGGAAATAAAAAGCCGAGATTGAACAATTATGAATGTTTGAAAAATCGGGTCCGTATTTGAAACATCGAACTAGACAGCATCCCAAGAAAAATATATCTTGATTTAGCAAGGCACCCGGAAATGTCCTCAGGACTTCATCCCGAACCGGCAGGATGCAAAATAATAGACCGTACCTGAATATATGCAGGAAGCCATTATGCTTCCTCAATCCAGAAGTCTGCGAAACATGCGTGCATATACTTTCCTGATTCATCATTGCACCCATGCTCAGAAGTGTGCCTGAGCAAGGAGGCAATTCCCATGTATGTAGAGGGTCATGCATCCATGATCTCCTGAAATTCTGCTTTGGTGTGACTGGTGCGCGCTCGTGTATGTTGTGTGTTTGAGGGAAAGGGAGAGAGAGGCAAAGTAGATACCTCGTCTGATGTAATTTCAAGTGTGAATCTCCTTGGACAGGAGCCGTGATGCAAACTTCCGCACCCTACGGATGTTTTATCTGGTGAAGGAATTACAAAGAAATTGCAAAGGGGAAAAGACGCATATCATAAACATTCCAAAGGACATGCTGCGAAATCATTGATAACCAGAACGATATCTGCACTTTGTAGATGGGATGATTAAGCATTAATAGATTGTTATTGGTCACAAGTACTCAAATAACCTGTTAAAATTATGTTATGCCCCCAATCCTGAGCGCGCGAACATCCCCCGACGGTCGATTAAAATTGTGATGTTTTAGGACGCCCCATTGACCCAGTCTTTTTTTTCACTTTCAATTAAAAACATGCGGAAGTAACTCAAATGAACACCCAGTCAATCAACAAAAACTGAGATAGCAAGAACACAAAAACAGTATCTGAGTGGAAATAGGAGGGTATTGGGGCTATGGAAGAAACGGTCAGAAATTTGGGAACTTTGCGGTGAAAGCAGGATCGAAAATGTATTTTTTTTAGCTTTTTTCGATGGTACTTATTATGTATTCTAACAATGTTTATACATTCACGTAAAGCATATCGATGTCATTATTGTTATTGTCCTCAAAAGTTGAATTTGCATTCAAACTAAACTCAATATTAGATGGAAACTATCTTTTGACAATCACATAGCTAATGTGGTTTTCTGAGCAACATGCCTCATGCAAAACGAAAACTCAACACCATAAACTTCACACAATTGTTTATATTAGACTAAGCATGCAGAATCTTCAAGTCTGTTGTAATAGAGATGCAGCACTTGCTTAAATCAATATTGCAGGGGTAAAATGGAGCCGCGAATTTTTCAGAATACCAGAGCAATATCAATGATTGTAACACGAAGCAGCTCATCGAGGCAAACAAGATAACAAAGCAATACCCACTCCCTATAGGAAGTAACATTTGCAAGATCTTGTGCTCTCTCATGTAGAATTTGCATCAAGAATATAAAAATCAGGTCAACCAACATTACAATTTACATTAAAAGCTTCATTCTAATTCAAAGTGAGATGCCCCGTTGGGTGAGCAGAATTGGTTAGCATGTCCGGTATCTCGGATGATATGGACTTAAGAATCCCTCATTCCTTAGTTTCCTTGTATCTGTAGAGAGGAAATTATAGGACTACAGCCTTCAAGACCTGGAAAACGTAAATAAGGCATAAATTGCGCAACATATGTAAGAAACCTTAGAAACTAATAACAGGGGACAGGCCCGCAAGATAATTACTAGCGACTTTGGGGTCATCTGAGATTCCAGTATCAAGTTGCATGTTCCAGCCGTAAGTAACACATGGTCTTGGGAATTCCATGCTGGGGAACTTTCCATATTAGCCATACCGAGACCTAACAACAAACATTTTTCTGATGATTCGATAGGTAAAGAACTACGATAGGAGGATGCCATTGGGATGCTATATTAAATATTATTATTCTGCATGGCAGATCGGCAAGATATACTAGTGCTATTTATTATCTAACAATCTAAATGACAGGTTGCATCTATCAAGAGGGGGAAAACCTGAATAAAGGAGCTTCATCATGAGACCTCCATGGTGAGATAACAGTGGATAGATCTATGGTTTAAAACTCATCCACGACTATATGGCCACGTACGATGTGGCTAATAACACTAGGACAAAAAATTCTATGAGATGTTAAAAGACTTAAAGATGAAACTGACCTCCCCAATGCGTGGGCTGGCAAAATTTAGGTCCTCTTTGCAGTCCTCTACACGGGGGACCATAAGAGCCTATGAACTGCACTAACCTGTACTTTAGATAGAGAATAGAAAGTATGAACGATAGGTAGATTCGCCATGCAAGGAAACTGATACGGTCGGAATACTAGCGCTAGTAGTGCTCAAACTAAAGCTGAATAAATTAGTATCCAACTTCTTTAAAAAAATATAGTAATCATGAAACTTTCATGATAAATGCCCATTCGTACGGAAAAAAGTTAAGGTTCTAATTTGAAGCCTGGGTCTTATGGAAGTCTATTATGGTTATTCTGCTTCTGCTTCAATCATATGGTTTTAGCCCTGTTTTGTCATGTGCGCAAGCACATGTTGAGTCTCAAATGAGAGATTATTCTTGACACAAATGGGAGGGTCAAGATAGCCTCAGTGTCCTGCCTATTCAGAGCTTCTTCTTTCAGGTTAACTTGTCTGAATCATGTCTGGACACATGATTATCATGCATGATGAATTCTGGATTCCGCACATGCCTTATTTCTTAATTTGTAAATTAAAAAGAGATGGAGAAAGCAAATTCTATGTATTTAAGTTCCCTGTACTTTAACAATAACATTCACTTACATATTGCATTAAAATCGAATCAACATCAAATAAGAGTGGTCGACAATAGTCTTGATATAGCTCCAGATGAAGGAAGGCATGAATGGAGCCAGAAAGTAAGCTAATCACTCATTAACTACATTAAAAAATGGGCGTTGCCTCTGCTTCATTAACTTTTTCTGATGCGTGTGTATCTTTCCTAGATACACTGCAGATACAACATATAAATCCAGCACAGGCAGCCTCGAGGAAAATCTGAACCTTAGTCAGCGGCAATATATGTTTCTCTATGTTTTGGTTCCATCAGATACTGATGTCTTTTACCAAATTATCCCAAGGTCACATTGACTAAGCAAAGACAAAACACATGCTGGAAGCTTGTGGACTTCAAAGATTAGACTAAAGAAAATCTTTCAGTATTGACCCGAAAATAGTGCACCCAAGTGCCTTATGCCAGCCCTCAGGATTATTTAAAAAGAAAAAAAAAATTATTTTCATTTACGAAGTGCTGTATTACTTCCCTTCGCATGGTTATGATTGCCTTCAGCTCTTTGTGAGAGTCAAGGCAACAAATTAACTATTGCTAAGTGAGGAATCAAGCAGGAATAAGAATCAAACTGATCATGAATACGTGGCAACTTTGACCCAATAAAAATCTCACGCTGATACATCTGTAATAAATATATACGATGTTAAATTGAATTACTATTTCAAAAAATCACAAAATTGATACATTTACGACAAACGAAACGTAAAACTTTAAATTAGTACACTCATTAACTATCACATGTCATCCGAATTATCAATTTAATAATAAAATTTAACAAAAATTAACATAATAAACTTTTTTTTTGAATTATTAATTCTTGATGACATATAGCATCAAGTAGCAGAAAAGAAAAAGTGACTGGTTCCATTAAATTCGATTTGGATCCCAGTTTTAAGGTAGAACCAGACCGAATTTGGAATTGATCACTAGTTGAACCCAACTTTATCTTTTCTTATCTTTTTTTTTTTTTGGGACAGACTTTATATTAAACCCCAATCCCCCAAAACTTATATTTATTTTATTCCAAATTCCTAAGTTTCGCTGCTTTACTCTCGTTTAAACGAAACCCTAGTCGCAGCCACTTTCTTCGCTCGCCTTCTCCTGTTCCTCGAACCCTAGCCCCAGACGCCTCCAGCGCGCGCCACAGCCTGTACTTCGATTCGCTTCACCGACTTGGGAATCTCGCCGTTGTCGGAGCAGATCACACCCACGAGCTTGTCGGACCGGAGCGACAAGAACACCAGTGCGATTGCAATTGTTGGCGTCCATGGTATGGGCAGTGCCGGCAAAACAACTCTTTCTCAGCTTGTGTTCAACGATGGTGCGGTGAAGGAAAATTAAAACGACAAGCTTCGAGCTCTTGGATTCGCTAGGTCCTCGACGATAAAGCATCGAAGGAAAATATACTTTGATCGGGGAAAACAGAGAAAAGAGAGGAAGGGAAGTTACGAATAATCAAGAGAATGAGTGCCTTTTCTCCGCTGCTAGCTGCGTCCGCCTCAAGATTCCAGAAGGGAAAAACAAGCGTGGCCCCTCGGAAGTACGACGTGTTCCTGAGCTTCAGGGGTGGAGATTCTCGCACCTGCTTCACGGATTTCCTCTACAAAAGCCTATCAGCTGCTGGGCTCCAAGTGTTCAGAGACGATGCCGGCAATCAGCAGACTGACCCAGAGGTTCTCGGGGCCATCAGGACTTGTAGGGTCGTGATCCCCATCGTCTCCGAATGCTATGCGCAGAGTAAACGGTGTCTCCGAAATCTCACTGAGATTATGGATTGCCGCAGAAAGCACGGCAAATCAGTCTTCCCTGTTTTCTATAACGTGAATGTTGCGGATTTAGGTCGCCAATGCGGCAACTTACGTAACTTTGAAGAGGCTTTATGTGAACATGAGATGCAGTGCAGGCGAGAAGAAGTGCAAGAATGGGTAGAGGCGATGTGTTCTCTAACAAGGATTAGAGGATGGATGTCACAGGCCATTGCTAATGGGTATTTATGTAATCTGAATTGGAAACCCCGTGCACTTGGATGGAAATAATCTGTACGTCTAACTTTGTTTTATATCCATAATACGTGTGTGCGTGTGCAGGCATGGAGGAAAGCTGGTAAAATTGGTCGTCGCAAAGGTTTTGAGTGAAGTAGAGATGAGCTGGATCAAACGGTCTTCCCTGTTCATAGAATCAGGTACATTCCAGTACCATTCGAGGCATTCTCTAAATATAGAGAAGCCCCACGCGACCTTGACCGGTTTCTTTGCTTTTTAAAATTACTCCTGATTCGTAGTCATCATCACCTGCAGCAATTCATTATTTTTCAGAGAAGAAAAGTAGAGAAAGTAAATGCCAAGTCTTCTTGAGCTTCCGTGGTGCTGATACTCGTTATAACCTTGCTGCTTTCCTCTACACCAGTCTTGTGGCCGAGGGAATCCAAGTTTTTAATGATGACGATCCGTCCCTCATAGGTAAAGATTGTGTTCATGGCATATGCAATGCCATCAACCATTGCAAAATATCCATTCCAATTCTCTCAAGCAATTATGTGTCCTCTCCATGGTGTCTCAAGGACCTAGCTCAAATGGTTGAATGCAAGAGAACAAAGGGGCAAACGATATTGCCCATCTTCTATAAAGTGAACACGTCACATGTGCAAGATGTATCGCATTTGTTTGGAAAGCACATGCTTCAACATAAGCAGCTGGTTGACGAAATTACTTATGAGCGGTGGGAACGAGCTCTCAAAGAGGTTGGTTGCTCCAGGGGATGGGTATCAGAGAATATTGCGAATGGGTACATTACTTTCATCTTTGCCACCAAAACGTTAACTGGACAGAACTTCTTATACCGCTCAGAGCTTACTTCAATTTTATTTGGCAATTGGCAGGCACGAAGCCGTACTTGTGAAAGAGGTCGTGAAGGAGGTTTCAAGGATGTTGAACAATCCCCAGACACATGATCCCCCGTCCCCATCCACTGAATATTGACTCAATTACAAAAGGATTTTCCTCGACAATCAAAAAGTGTCATCCTTTATTGTTTATAATTTGCATAAATCTTGTTAAGACTCGTGAGGATTTCTTTTGGAGTTAAGAAGCATATTTCATACATTGTGTTGAGTAATGTGTTTAATTAGCATGTCGTTTTTGGATTCAAACGTGACACGATTGATGGATGTCTTGTGTTTGGATTCGGCAAGTCGATTCTGTTATAGAGTGTCCAGTCAGCTTAGTTAGTTGTTTGAAGGTGCTAAAAAGGATTCTCTAATTAAGTCTGGGACATGTTCCTTACTATAACTAGTTGAAAGCTCTGCACGTTCCAATGAGCGTAAAGCAAGTGGAGAAAATGAAAATGGGAAAACAGTCGCAATTTGCATCAACATATCTTGAAATATACTGCAATGTGCTGGGTCACTGGACGAGAATATCTCCGTGTTTTTGTTTAGCATTTTTCGTCTTTTTTAAAACAAAAATCTGATCATGCGCACATGGAAAAAGAAGCCATCTTCAGACCTGGCGTTGCTGAGAGGGGCTTTTCAATAGGAACCTTTTCATCGGAAGAGAAGGCAACGACTAGTTCTGTTCAGGGATTTAGTATGTGGATCTCAATGTGACTTGTTGCAAAAGTCGTAATCATTTATTGCCATTGAGATGGAAGAATTGAGCTCTGTTCACTGTTCAGAATCTGAGTGGAATTAGGAGGGTATTGAATCTATGGAGAAATGGTTAGAAAGTTGGAAACTTTGGGGTAAAAGCAGGATCGAAGATGTATTTTAGCAGGGAATCCATAGAGGCTCTTCAATCTCAGATTGATAAATTAGCTGATGTTGTTTCTGTTATTATAGGACCAAGAGGTGTGTGAATTCTTCTATTTCCTCCTCTGAAATTGCTGTTTCTGTTATTTTAATCTCGGAATCATTTGTTCATTTGATTATCTATCTATCTTGGGGGTTGAGCCGGAATTGGATTAATTTGGTGACCGGTTTGACAGAGTGAGAGATATTGTGTTTTTGCGTAAATTACCAACTCCTTTAAATATCACTATTGCTGCACGAGAAAATCCTTTTATTGATTCAACTAAAATAACAACAAAAAAATAATACAAAACCTCAAAGCACACAATACCAATACCTTCACAAATGACATTAATTAACTGGATATGGCACTCTAAATGTAAGCTAGCTGCTTTCAAGATGCTTCTTTTCTTTATTTCATTAACACCTAATAAAAAATGTAACAATTGCAGTATTTTTTTTTTTTTGGGTAAAAAATTCCATTATAATTGAGGTGGAACTTTTATTATAGTAAATACGAAATGATGAACCTATGCTACGTTTGTCAAAACATTGTGAAACTACTTAACAAAGTGATTTTGTATAGTGGGAATATTAGTAGGTAGGTAGCTAAACTAATATTTGATTGTGGGCGGTGGCAGGTAAAAATCCATCGCTAACTTTAGTTACGGCTAAACCATCATTAAGGGCCACTAACAGTCATTAGCCCCAAACTAAACTATCCCTAAACACAATTAACTTCCCAATCGGTTTATTGTCGTTTGACACAAATATTGTAATCTTGCGGAATCACCCGCGAACCAACTACGTACTTTCGTTAAATCAATTTGTCAATTCGCTAATTGACTTATAACAGCATAGTATTGACCATTGTCAATCCTTATTGTTGAACGGTTAGTTTTTGATTGAATTCTCTGGTCTTTTGTGTTTTAACCATTTACAACCTCACATAATAGATTAGTTAACTTATAAGTAATCAGTTTAGAGTAAATTAACTATTAGTGCACTTATGAATAACTATTTCATATATTTCAAAATGGATCAAATTTCAAGATATCACATATTATGTCTCGAGTTTGAGCCCAATATGAGATTGGATGCACATGTAGAGCATTTATTTTTGAAAGTCCTATGCAAACTGACAATAAAGATGTGACATCCCGATTTTACAATTCTATTTTCAATAAATTGAGACGGACATTTCGTTGGTATGCATATATTTCTTTTCCTTGAGTTAGCTACTCATGTGAAAATTAGTCTATTAGGTGAAGCTATTAAGAGGTTCTAATGCATCAGATTCGAGAATTTGACCAGGAAGCGATCTTTCGACCGAGATAATTTACAAGGGTCATTACAGCACAATTAAAAATCGATTAGAGACCGGAGATAGATCGACTTGACAAAGGCATGTGATCAAGTGTGGGTGATTCCACTAGATTGCACGATTCTTGTCAATCAGCATTGGACCAACTTTTCTGTCGATTTGGTACCCTGTATCCGTATTTGAAACCTTGAGATTACCTTGATAACCGAAAGTCGTCAATGTGTCAAAGATGTACAATATGGCTTGATCAACCACAGGTCAAATGCATGAAAATTTCTAAAAGCTATCTGATAGATTAGGACGCGCTAATATCGTGCTAGAGTGAAATCAACCGTGAAATTCAGATCAAAGTCATAAATTGGAAGTCCTGGTGTGTCACAAATCATTTTGGGATTATTAACTCATCTTCGGAAGATTTATCATGCAATCAGAGTTTTTCAGCAAGTTAATCAAAGAATGGCTAATTTGGCTTGAGAAATTAGTAGGCTCGCTTTTGGTGGTATTTTTGAGATCAAGATGGTTCTATAGTCAAGTAATATGTGAGTTGAAGTGTGGTGACATTGGATTAATTTATGGACTTTAATTGGACTCAATTGGAAGTGGATTGATTGTAATTGAAGAATTTAATGTATAAGATTTCATGTCACAGTGGAAAATAAAATTGAACCTATTGGAATAAGGTTGTGGGAGGTTGAAGTTAGTGAATTGTGACATCACAAGTGATGTCATGGGGTAGGGGCAAGAGTGACTAGGATGGTGACACATGGAGGGTGGAGATTTAATCCCAAGAAGGTGGGATGTCACTTCCCCCAATCTCCATCATCTTCAACCTTGAGACTTGGCTTTTGAAAGAGGAGAGAGAGGGAGGATTCGATCGGACGAGGCCAGCCCTAACGCCACCCCCTTTGCCCGCTCGGTCGCCTGCTTGCCGCCGCACGTCGCCGTTGCTAGCGCTGCTCGTCCGAGCACACCCGCATGCTGCTTCACCTTGCTCGCGCAGCCCCGAGCTTCCAGCACCTCCGTCCAATTGCTGTCGCCGTTACCAAGGTCATCAAAAGTCTCACCTGAGCCGCCGCCTCGCCCGCATGAGCTGCCGCCGTTCGTTCCTACCGGTCTCGCACCCATCCGACCACCGAATTGCTTCCGTCCGAACCCAACCAACAGCCAAAGAAAATGGGTATCACAGCCTGGTTTTGGCCTGTTTTGGCCCGCTTCTCGACCCCAGATGCTTGGCCTGCTTTGAGGAAAGTTGTTCCCCTCAGCGTTGCCATTGTTTTGGTCCAATCAGTTTGTTAATTGGGTGAATTTAGCTCACTAAATCTTGATTAGAAGGTTAATAATGCTTTAGGGTGCTTAGTTTATATTAAGTGATATTAGGTGGTTAGTTTAATTTATTTAAGAGTAGATTAGATTAAAGTGGTGTTTACTTTAAAGTATGTTTAATTAAGGCTAAGTAGGTTTATATTATGATAAGCCTTGATTTGACTTTAATGAGCTAATTTTGGATTAAATAAATATTTCGAAATTATTTAATAATTTAATAATATATTATTATTCGAAATTATTAAAATATTATTATTTTATTGTTTTTGGAATAAATTTAATTATTTATTAAATTTCAAAAATTATTTCGAGACCGTATTTTCTCAGAATTTTGTGCTGATCTCTATGGTGTATTTGAATTTTGAAATTGATGGTTGGATATTATAAATTGAGTGTGGATTGTGAAAAATATAGATATTATTATTTAATTAATTTTCTGAATAAATTTAATTATTTAATAAATTTCGAAAATTATTTTGGGACCCTAAATCCTTAGAATTTCGCGCTAATCACTGTTGTGTATTTAGATTATGAATTTGATGATTAGATATTGCAAATTGAGTGATGATTTGTGCAATTGATTGTTGAATTGTGAAACTGAGTGGTGATTGTGAAAAGGATATAATTTATTCATAAAATCCCGGGTGTTAGGTTTGACATCAAAAATGGTTTTTAAGTATTATATCAAACAATGGGGTTTGAATAAGGAAGGTATTGGTTTTTGGTTCGAAGTGATGTGTGTCCATGCACAACTACTTTCTCGAATGTTTTAATACGAAAGAAAGAGGCCAAGACTACTATTTTAATCAGAGCATTGAGTGAAATGCAAAGTGTCTGGGAGCCAATATTGAATTTTCGTGTGCTGGTTGAAAGACTCAGTCATAGTAGTGGTTACGCCAACTGGACTTTTATTCCTTAGAAACGCCATCAACAGAGTAACATGGCTCGGGTCGCAGTAGAGGCTAGGCCAATTGGACCCATGCTCATTCGGGAATGCCGTCGACGTAATAATGAAGCCGCTCTCCATGGGGGAGGCGATGCCTAGCATTAATGTCAATAGATAGCCGAACTATGAGTAGGCTATGCCCTTGTGTGGTAGTGAATATCAATTGGAATGTATGCTAAGTGTTATTGATGGGTTGGATTATGGGAGGGAATCGTGTGACATGGTATGGGATGTGTCGTATGGGTTTGGTCTTATAATCCGAACTCTTATGGTCGTTCGAAATGATATTGTTGGTGTTCCAGTGGTTTAAGTTCCTATTACTATATGTGATTTAGTAATTTGAATTGTGCTAACTTGTAGGAAGGAACCGAAGTGAGGTAAGTTCCCTATGTGGTGTGGCTAGACTACTCTTGGCCGTATTTTCTTTCTAATAGGGGTTTAGGGGGTTAAACTTGCTGAGACAATATCCCACCCTGTTGTGGGCCAACATTTTCAAGTCCCTTGTGGACAAAGTGACCGGATCACTTTGGTTGGCCTTGAGGAATTGCAGAGGTGAAGTCAGGAGGATTGGAGAACATGTGCGACTTCTAGGTCGAGAATAGTTCTTTTTTAAGAGCCATTTTTTTGTAGACTTTTGGCTGTAGACCTTCGTTTGTAACTCCGTTGATTTATGAAAGTGTATTGTTGTGAAATTGCTTTTTGCTTTTCTATCTCATATTTTATTGTCAAGGGTTTTATAATATGCTTCTGCATGTGCATTAAAGAACTGATTGGGTCAGTGACTTATCCTAGGAACGTCACATTTAAATGACCATGGTGGGATGTTGGTGTGCCTGAGGTTCGGGGCGTGACAAAAGAAGCAAAGTATGAACGCCCTCTTCACATGTGTATAATTGTGGCAATAGTGGGTATCATAAAAGAGACTATTTTAAGCTAAAAAAATGAAAAATGTAAGGGAATTAGAGTTAAGTCTACAGATGATGTTGCAGCTGTAGCTAAGAATAATCTTGATGGTATCGATTGTGTCTTGTTTGTCACTGAAGATTCGGCATTTAACAGATGGATAGTGGATTTTGGTTGTTCAATTCACACTACACCAAACAAGAACTGGTTTATCACTTATTAGTGCATGGATAGTGGTAAAATCTAATTGGCAAACAACGCTGAATGTGATGTTGTAGGTATTAGTGAGATTAAAATCATAATACACGTTGGTATTGTAAGGACATTGACCGAAGTAAGACATGTTCCATAATTGAAAAATAACTTAATTTTCTTAGGTCCCCTAGATTTAGCTGGTGACAGGTATTCTTCAAAAGGTGGGGGCAGAAGTCCACCACAAGTGCCATAACTTGGCACGCCGGGACACTTAGGTGCCATAACTTCAAAATGGTACACTTAAGTGCCACTTTTTTTTTTTTTCGAGTGGGACACTTAAGTACCACCTCCGGCGACCCTTGCCGGAAATCCTACGTGGCAATATTTTATTACTATTTTTTTGCCTACGTGGCTCGCCGGAGAGCTGAGTCGGCCCTCACTCACCAGAAAGGACGTCGTCTGCATAATAAAAGCCCCAAATCTTCCAAAAACGACGTCGTCTCCCCAAATGCCCCAAATCTAAAACCCTAAATCGGACAAAATCCCTATTGAAGTGCTCGAATTGAAGTCTCGAACCCTAATTTTCATTTGCCCAAAATTCCTTCGTCGAATCTTGGAAATGGAGAGCAGGACTCGCAGCAGCGCCTCAATTTCCTCTCACCGAAGCGAAGGAGAAGGCCAGCGTTTCTGTTTTTGTGGGTTACCGAGTCCAAGAAGAACATCGTGGACTCAAATCAATCCTGGGAGAAGATTTTATGGATGCGCCCGATATAAAAAAGCGTCGAAGTGCAAATACTTCAAATGGATCGATGAGAAGTTCTCTGACCGAGCCACAGAGGTGATATTGGATCTACTTTATAAAAGACAGCAATCTCCATCTGTGTTCGTAGACGACTTGGACGATGTTGACTCAATGCAAGCTCAAGTGTCTTCAGTTAAACTTTTGAAGAATGAAGTCTCAATGCACGCTCAAGCATCTTCAACTAAACCTTTCAAGAATGAAGTTCCAATGATGAAAATTGAACGAAAGTGTTACCAAGCGTGTATTATGGTGTTGTTTTGCTGTCTATTGTACTTTATGATGAAATGTAAAGTACTTGAAAATGAGAAAAAGTTTCTCCGACTGCCGTAGTTAAAAATGGTGTTGTTGTGGAACAAGATCATTGTTGCTTTGTTGTTGTTTGTGTTGTCGTATGGACTTGCCATAAGTTTACCATCATCTTCTCTGTTTTGATGCGAATCATCTTCTCTGATGCCAACATATACACAAGACAAACATGAATGATTACCCGAGTGCCATAAGTTGTATTTAGTAATCACATAAGTGCTAGTCGCGATGAAAAAAGGATCAGTTAAGTGTCAAGTTATTGTTAAAGTGATCGGTTAAATGTCACTTGTAGTTAAAAGTGAACAGTTAAGTGCCAAGTTTTTTTAGAATAGGATCAGTTAAGTGCCAATTTTTTTGTGGGTTTTTTGTAAAAATTGCGCCAGCCACCAGCATCGGCGACACCACCAACCATCACCACTAGCCACACTATACACTAGGCGCTCCAACCACCACAATGCTGGTGGTGTTGCTGCACAAGATACTAGTTTACGCTGAGCCTTGCACTAGTTTGCACCAGTACACATGGTGTAAGATATGCAAACTGCACACTTGTACCGGGTGTAGGTGCAGCTGCTTAAGCCTATAACCCCCACCACAAACCAATAATCACCAAGCATCACCACTAGCCACACCAGCACCCCAGCCACCACATTAGCACCTCAAGAACAAACTGACTACCACCAAACATCACCATCCACCATCACCAGATACACCAACACTCTAGCTATCACCACAGAACACCAACAACAGCAGCAACAAGTAAAAGCAGAATCCATGATAAACAACAACATAAATTGACAAGCAGCACAAGATCATTTCATTGATATTTCATCAAGTCTGAGTCTGACAACATCAATGAATGACAAACTAAAGAAAAGTTTCAAAACAAAAGATAACCATCCAGAGACTTTCTATATGCACGACAACATCATCGTTTACATAACTGTTTTTACTCCTAAGCTCCACAAATATCACATCTCATCTCATCAATCAATATGCACGACACCCCATGTTCGTCCTCCTTTTGATGGGTCTTTCACTTGATTCATAATTCTGGCACTCTTTCTAACTGGACGTGCAACTTCTTCTTCAACCTTCTCAGTATCCACTGACTCAGATGGAGCTGCAAATGTCCTAGGCCAAATTGAATCAAAAGGAGCTGGAGCTGGAGCTGGAGCTGGGTTCTTTCTCTTATTTTTTTTTTTGGCACAGTTGATGTTGATGTTTTCCTTTTTGTTGGTGCAGCCGTCGATTCTTGAGTTGGGCCTGAGATAAGAACTTCTGAACTTCTCCCAAGCTACAAAAAAACAATAAATTGTTAGCAAAAATCTACAGCATAAATTAAATTAAATGCAGCCAATAAAACTTACATTGAGAATGACTGTTCCAGTACGCTCATCTGTATAAAGGCCATAGCCATATTGTCTTAACCTCTTCCCAAGTTCCCCTCTTGTTTGATAGGGGCGTCACTTTCAGGAACTTGTGATTTGTTGCCCCTTTTTCCTGCTTTCTTGGGCCTTTTAACTACAGCCGGGGCTTCTTCAACCAATTGTGCTGGGCGTCTTCTAGATGGCCTTTGTGTACCTGCCTCTTCACCTAGCCTTGTTCTAGTTGTCCTTCTGTGTAGCCCTTCAACTTCAGTGACACCTCCTTCTGTTGGGCCTTCTAGTGGTACTGGTGGTGGTAATTGTGGTGCCCTTTGTAGTGATTCTTCTGGTGGCTCCTGTGATGGCCCTTCAGTTGGCAGTTGAGTTCCAACTTGCTTTCTTCGAACCTGAGAAAGAGGCCAAAAGATACCATAAATATAATATCGAGACATATAATAATAAAAACTGAATACAAATTGGTTGAATTTAGCATTGGGTATTTCTTTCACTGCTGAAGAACAGTCGACTGCACTGGCCGTGATATTGCTTGGGCTAATCCTTCAGCTGGCCCTGATGCTGCTTGGGTGAATCCTTCAGCTGGCCGTGATGCTGCTGGGCCAATCCTTCACCTTCGAACCTTGCCTTCTTCGAGCAGTCATTCATGACTTACTAAGGTTCTTCTTGTGACCTAACAAAAACATTACATACAAGGCCAAATAGGATATTATGTACATTTTTATGATAAATGACAAGAAAGCAACATAAACATAAAATAAATTTCATGACTTACCGGGGTTCTACTTGTTGACTGAAGAACAGTCGACTCACTTGGTCCTGCTGTGTGCATTTCTCCAATTGTCTCTTCACTAGGCCTTTCACCTTGCCTTAACCGCAGTTGCTTCCTCAATTGACAACCTTTAATATTGTGGCCTGTTAGGCGACAATAAGAGCATGTGATCTTTGCACCCTGCTTGCTCATTCTTTGCTGACCCGAGACCTCTCCCTCCGCCATTCTTCGTCTTCGTTTTGTCCTTCCAATTGTCTTCTTCAGTGGCAAAGGTTGAGGTGCTTCATGATCCGTGGGCTCCCAAAACTTGTTACTTCTAATTGGCTGCATCATGAACTGATAGGAAACGAGATATTTTGATTTATGGTACCAATCATCGATGTAATCATATGTATTGTCGCCCTTCAACTGGATGGCACATATGGCATGTGCACATGGAATTCCACTTACTTGCCATGCTCTACATGAACACTTCCTACTTCCTAGATTGACAACATACTTATCTGCACCCTTCATTATCTCATATCCGTCATCTCCATTCCAAATGGGATGACAATGCGTACTTGCAGCCAAGTTCTCATCTAATTTCTTCACAATCCTAGGACCATATTGTCTTGTCCACTTTGCAGCCTCATCTCTTTGTTTCTGCAGCCGAGTCATAACCGCAACTCGTATATCTTCAAGCATTGAGATGACTGGTTTGCATCTGGCATCTATTATCTTCGAATTAAATACTTCACAAATGTTGTTGTCGACGTTATCGCACTTGAACTCCTCACTAAAGAATGCCCTGCACCAATGCTTCGGTTCTAGTTGAAATAGAGTAGCACAACCTTCCTTTGTCAACTAATGCAGTCCTTCTTTGGCTATTCTAAAGTCAGCCATGTTTGCACTCTTTGCTAATTGCCAAAATTGCAATTGCAGCTTATCCCCTTTATACTTATTTGCCCAATTTCCGTATATGTGCCGCGCACACATTCGATGTTCAGCATGGGGCAACAACTCGGCTACTGCCGGAACCAATCCCTGCAATAATTCAAAGTAAGAAATACTAGAGCAAATTACATGTTCATATTACAAAGCAAAGCAAACTATTGACTAAATTTTTCAAAAAACAAGCATTACCTTCTGTTGGTCGCTCGTGAATGCCCACCCTTCCCCGTTTGTTATCTCCAAGTCAGCCATCAGATTTTTCAAGAACCAGGACCAATTGCCCTTGTTCTCAATCTTTACAATAGCCCAAGCTAGTGGGAACATTTGGTTATTCGCATCTCTTCCAATCGCTGCCAATAATTCTCCCTTGCACAAGCCCTTCAAGAAACAACCATCCAATCCTATAATCCGTCTACTACCAGCTAAAAATCCTTGTCTGCATGCATCAAAGCACACATAGAACTTATCGGACTTGGTCCCATGATCAGGAAGTGGTCTCTCAATCACCTCTACATACACTCTACTTGTAAGGTTTTGCAGCCTACACTCCCAAGCATACTCCCACACCTGCCCTTATTCCTTAGCATACTGACTAATAAGTACCTTTATCACCTTTTGCTTTACTCTTTTGCACTGATTCCTAGATACATTGATGCCTACACGCTCCTTCACCAACATCCTAAAGTTAGCAAGTTTCAAGTTGGGCATCACCTTGATCACATCGAAGAAGTGCTTGGACAACCATGCACTTGTTACCCTTTTATTTTGAAAATTAATGGAACAAGTGTGTTCTTCTTGGTAGGCTCTAATCTGAAAAAGACCCACTCTTCTTAACAAACGCACCGTAAATCTTCCATGGACAGTTTTGTTGCGAACACCTAGCTCTTACAAATTTCTTGGTATTTCTAATGAAATCAATATTTCTTTGTGCAGCAATGGAAGAACTCAGTATAGCTTCCCTAAATTGTATCGCATCATGGAATTTCATACCTACTGACAAAGTAGGAGACGCAACAGATGGATCATAGGAAGGAACTTTTCCTTCTACGCACAGCTCGTTGATCTTCTTCAACTTCGTCCTGGGAAGTTGCGGTGTCAATGCTTTCTTCATAATCTGTCTCCAGGACCTGGCCAGCAACACCAACATCTGCAGGGCCTTCGTCTCTATTTGGATGAACAATTACATACAAAGTTGCAAATCTATCTGACAAAAAGTCCCTTTATTTTTTCCTTGACTGTGTAAGCTCCTCATCGTCGGCGTCACTTAAGATTAACAAATTTTCAGCTTCAGCTGCCAACCCTTCATCGTCATCGTCATCATCACCGTCACTGGATTCAGCTACTTCTCAATCTAATTCAGTGATGGTGACATCACCCATGTCACAATTGCTCTGGTGAACAGCATTTGCGCCTCTCTCCTCCCCATCCTGTCCATCATGACCTACTTCATCTCCTCCTTCTCCTACTTGGGTGGTATCTCTGTCATCATCTTCGTCGTCACTATTGTTTTCAACAAACACTTTTGCCTCTTCGCCATGAAGATAATGATATAAGACATCCCTAAAACCATTATCATCTTCCAAAACTCTCAAACCATCTCTCAAGCCTTCCCAGGAACACAGTATAGTAACTTTTGTACTCTACAAGGCAAAAATGTCACTATATCCCTAACAAATCCAATATAAGATGCCTTCTTTATATCTACAAAGATAATACCCTTATTCCCCCTCTCATACTCCCACTCATCCTCCCCAATCACAAAATCTCCACCGTAGTAAACGATGACAGCAACATAGTCTTTATGCGCCATTTCTGCAACAAAAGAGGACAAATATACAATTAACTTTTGGGACCACATTCACAAAGAACAGACAATTGTAAGTGGAGGTCCCTACACTCTTTATTAAAGAAAAGAAAAGAAAAGAAGAAGAGAGAGGGAAGATGCGGTCGACGACAGCCTGCAGCTTGAAAACAAGAGGCCTCGGGACAATGACAAATAAAAATAAAGATGGGACCCGACAACCGCTTTGATTATGCCGTCGATTTCTTTAAAATATGGAGAGATTCCTCAGCATGGGTCCTCAACAATGCAATTTATTAAAAAAATATCCAGAAGTCCCCATCCCCACAACCTTCAATTCGAACATGTGCAAAGTCCAATACTCTGAACCCTAACAATCACCAATCATCACACATTTCACATCCGACCACTACAAATTACTTTCGCACATCACAATTCAACACCCTGAATGAATCACACATCACAATGAATGAGGCGACGTCGAGCCCTACACTGAGCCCTAATTTTCCCCCCGCCGAGCCCTACACCGAGCCTATATTTCAATGCCGCTCCAAAACTGTCAATTCGAACCCCCCAATAGGATTGTAGCACTACATCTCAGCCATAAATCTCACATCAAGCCTGACTTTTCCCAGCCGACCCCCAAATTTGAAGTCCGAGCCCTAATAAACAAGTCGGAGCCCTAATTTCACCACAGGGGAGAGGAAGAAGAGAAAAAACCTGAGCAAATCGACGACGGCGAGCGATGACGGCGCTTGACGACGGCGAGCGACGACGGCGAGCGATCACCTGCGAACGGCGAGCTGTGAACAGCAATGGATGGAGAGGACATCGGACCTAGTGTGAACTGACGAAATGTTAAAATCTAAATAAACCAAACGAGGTCGTTTAACACTAACGAAAAATGACGTCGTTTAGTTTGGCCAAATGCACAGTGGATACGGCAACGTCGTTTTCCTCATCCACGTGTGCTTTTTTTAAAAAAAAAAATTGCCACATCAGTTAAGCAAGTCGCTGGAAAATGCCACGTCTGCATTTTGACTGGTTTTTGGCCGGATTGACACTTAAGTGTCTCATTTTACTCCGATGATGGCACTTAAGTGTACCATTTTAAAGTTATGGCACTTAAGTGTCCCGGTGCCAAGTTATGGCACTCCAGGTGTCCTCACCTCGAAGGTGGGGTTTTGAAGGTTGTTTGAGGTGCCTTGATGATAATGAGAGGAATTAAGCACGATGGCCTGGATGAACTTCAAGGTAAGACAGTGACAAGTTTCGCCTCAGAGATGTTGGATGCATTTGTTCAAGAGCTTATTGACTACTCGAGGAAGACCCATGTGTTTGTGTTGATGCACAAGTTTGATGATGTTATTAAGAACACATGCGATCAAGAGCTTTGATTAAGATGGAGACTGGTAAGTCAATCAAGTGTGTGCGGACTTTTGGTAGCATGGAATTTTGTTCAAAGTTGGTAAATAAATTTTGCATGAAGGAAGGCATGGTGAAACACCGCATGAGTGCTGGTAAACCATAACAATTTGCATAATTGATGAGTACAACATTTAAAGACAGCTTGGAAAATGATCTCTAGTGTTGGTGTTGCTAGAAAAATCCTAGCCAATGTGCTTAGTATAATGAGCTATCTTGTGAATAGATTCCCATCAATTGCTAATGAATGGTGGACTCTCAAAGAAGTGTGGTCAGGTAATATTGCTGGTTATTCCATTTTTCTTGGTTGCTTGTGTAATTTTCGAGTGAGTGATAGTAAGCTCGATAGAAAGGTAAGATGCATATTCCATGTCTATGCACAAGGTGAGCGAAGTGATTAGTTATGATACCCATATATAAATTAACCTATTGACAACAAAAAAGTTACATTTGACAAGTCTCTAGTACTTCTGATAGGAGTGTTTGTGGTATAATTAATATAGATATAAACAGTGTTTAGTTTAAGATGAAGTTGCAACCAGAAACTCCTAAAGTAGTGGCACTAGTAGAATAATTGACACAGATGATGCTTATCGTGTCACGCCCTGAACCTCGAGCGTGCCAACATCCCACCATGGTCATTCAAATGCAACGTTCCCAAGTTAAGTCGCCGACCCAATCAAATCTTTAATGCACATGCGGAAGCATATTATAAAACCCATGACAATAAAATACGGGATAGAAAAGCAGGAAACAAAATCACAACATACACTTTCATAATTCAACAGAATTACAAACAGAGGTCTACGGTCAACAATCTACAAAAGACCGGCTCTTAAAAAGGAATTGTCCTACAACCTACGAGTCGGACATGCTCTCCAATCCTTATGACTTCACCTTTGCAACTCCTCAAGGCCAACCAAAGCTATCTGGCTGCTCCGTCCACCAAGGACTTGAAATTTTAATCCCCAAACCGGGATGAGACAATGTCTCAGCAAGTTCAACCCCCTAAACCCCTATTGGAAAGAAAATACACCCCGAGTGGCCTAGCCACATCACACAGAAGACTTACCTCGCATTAGCCTCCATCTGCAGGTTAGCACAATTTATATAATTCAATCACGTACAATTATGATAACCAAACAACCATGGCATAATCACATCATCAGAACAATTCAACCACTTGGATCGTCTCAGCGATCAATTGACTCGGCCGATTACATGTCATTTTAGCAAATTAACCACTACTCTCAATCACAGCCCTATAGGAAGGTTTAACAACTAGTGGCAATCATGGCCCAACTCGACAAAATTAGAATTAGTGGCATTACGGCCCCACTCAGCACAACCTTTAAGAGGTGATAGATCCTGGCCCGATTGGCATGATCTCTAATAGGTGGTAATTCATAGCCCAACTAGGAGCGACCTCTATCAGGTGGCAATTCACGGCCCCACTGGGCGCGACCTTTATCAGGTGGCAATTCACGGTCCCACTGGGCACGACCTCTAATAAGTGGTTAATCACAGCCAATCTTCCATCAATTTCCACACTTGGGATTTTATAAATAATTTCTATTTATCGCAACCACACTCAATTTGCCACGGCCAATCATTAAATTCAAATTCTAAATGCACAGTAGCGATCGGCACATAATTTTGAGAAAATAAGGCCCAAAATAAATTTCGGAATTTATTAAATAATTAAATTTATTCCGAAAATTAATTAAATAATAATATCCATATTTTTTACAATCCACACTCAATTTATAATATCCAATAATCAATTTCAAAATCTGACTACACAAGAGCGATCGGGTCGAAATTCTGAGCAACCGGGTCAAAAATAATTTTTCATTTTTTTAAAAATAATAATATTTTAATAATTTCGGAATATAATATAATATTATAAATTCTAGAATTCAAAATCATTAAATAATTCAAAAATAAAACACTATTATGTCACATCAAGGCTTTATATTAAAATAAATATACTTAACTTTAAACTAAACACACTTTAACTTAATTAAATATCATAATCTAATTCTCAACCAAATAAACTAATCTAACCACCTAAACTTACTTAACTTAGACTAAGCACACTTAGGGCATCATTAACCGTCTAATCGATCTTTAGTGAGCTAAACTCACCGGATTAACGAGCCGAGCGGACCAAAACGACGAGGACAACGCGAGGATCAACTTTCCTTAAGGCGGGCCGAGCGTCCGAGCTCGGGAAGGCGGCTGAAACGGGCCAAGAAGGGGCTGAGAAACCCATTTTTGTAGCTGTTGGTTGCGGCTGGACGGAGGCTGTTCAGCGGCGGTTTGGGCGCAAGGAATAGCGAAGAAGCGGCGTTTGCAGCTTGGCGGGCGAGGCGGCGGCTCCGGCGAGACTCCCGGCGACCCTAGCGACGGCGGCGGTGGCTGAACAGAGGGGATGGAGCTTGAGGTTGGGCGAGCAAGGTGGAGCGGCGCGTGGACGACGACAACAGCGGCAAGCTTCGGCAACGGGCGGGTGCGGACAGCCAACAACGGCTCTGGCAACATGCGGCAACGGCCATGGCTGCTCGATTCCTTCCTCCATTTTCTGGTCTTCGCATAGCAGAGATGGAGGGGGAAAACCAACGGAAAGGGAGAGGAAGAAGAGAGAAGAAGGAGAGAGAGAGAGAGAGAGAGAGAGAGAGAGAGAGAGAGAGAGAGAGAGAGATGAGACCATTCCCTTTTCTTTTTCTTTTTCTTTTTCTTTAATCCCACAAAATGGCCCACCACCTCATGGATGATGTCATACTCCACTCACTCAAAACTCCCACAACCTTATTCCAATGGGTTCAATTCCATTTTCCACCGGGGTCCAATTCTTGTACATCAAATTTCTTCAATTCTCTTCCAATTAATCAAATTGAAGTCCATAAAATTAATCCAATGTCACCACACTTTAATTCATATCTTCACTTGTCCATAGAACCAACTTGATCTCAAAAGCACAACCAAAAGCGGGCCTACTAATTTCTCGAGCCAAATTAGCCATTACCTAATTATTTTGCTGAAAAACTCGGCTTACATGAAAAATCTTCCGAAGACTAGTCAATATTCTTAAAATGATTTGTGACACACTCAGACTTCCAATTTCTGAATTCGATCTCAATTTCACAGTTAATCTCATTTTGGCACGATACTAGCACGGCCCAACCTACCGGGTAGCCTTTAGAAATTTTCATGCATTGGACCTGTGGTTGATCATCTCAAGCCACAATGTACATCTTTGAAACATTGGCGACTTTCGGTTGTCGGGGTGATCCCAAGGTTTCAAATACGGATACTGAGTACCCAATCGACAGAAAAGTCAGTCCAGTGCTGATCGACCAGAATTGTGCGATCTGGTGGAATCACCCACACCTGATCACATGCTTTTGTTGAGTCGACCTATCTCCGATCTCTAATCGATTTTTAATTGTACCGTAATGACCTTTGCAGATTAGCTCAGTCGAAAGATCGCTTCTTGGTCAAATTCTCAAGCCTGATGCATTAGAATTTCTTAACGGCTTCACCTGATAGACTAGTTTTCATATGAGTGGCCGACTCAAGGAAGAGAACTATATGCGTGCCAACGAAATGCCCATCTCAATTTATTGAAAATAGAATTGAAAAATCGGGATGTCACATATCATGAGGTGGAGCAAATAGAGCTAACGGTTGCTATAGCTGCTTAATTTGATAAGGTGCATGTTCACCCATTTGTCAAATATGGAAGCAATAATGGTTTTGCTTTATTTGTGATATAGGAGGTTATGTTGGAAAATCCTTGTGAAGTAGCTAATTATGCAAGTGAAGTTAGTGCCTTGATGAGGTCCATGGTTATGGCTAAATTCAAGCATGACTTGGACTTGGAAGCACTCTGTGACAATTGAGCTCATTAGGGCTGTGGGAGAGTAGCAGTGAGGTTTCCATGGAAGTGATTATAACTTGGCTCAAATGTCGAGACAAGTTGGATATTGTTATTATGTCTTGAGTTTGAGCCCGATATGAGATTCGATGCACACCTAGAGCATTTATTGCTCAAAGTCGCGCGCAAATTGACAATAAAGAAGCAAAGCATGAATGCCCTCCGCCACATGTGTATATTTGTCAAAGATGTGCACGCCTCCTAAATCCATTTTCTCTTCCTCTTTAATTGCATGCACATGGATGTGCATGCGTGGCCATAATTGGACATTGAAGACTAAAGGGCAAAGTAAAAGTTGTGGGCTTGTCTTGTCTTTGTTTCATTGACTCCTTATTTCTTTCCTTTGCCATTTCATTCAGCTGAAGCCGACAAAAGGAAATAAAGGGTAAAACATTAATTGAAGGAGTTGAACGTCATGGACATGATCCTGGAAGACGGCGGCCCAACCCTTCTTATGATTATCTTCAAAGATTATGGGCGCATTTTTTTTTTCCCTTGTCATCTCTCGTTTCTTCCGCTTCATTAAATGCGTGCCCATGCAAAGTGTGCATGCATGCTCATGAATTTTGGTGGGCATCGGTACTGATTGACAATCTCGTATTTTATTTTCCTAGTGCTTTGTTCTCACCATTATTGTCTCCCATTAGAATCTTCATGGTCTCTGATTATAGTCTACGACATGCACATAACTGATCGCCAAAGCCAAGAAGAGCATAAGTAACTCATTTATAGCAAAAATAATTTAGCCGCAATTCACTTACATCTTCAAGTTCCTTTGTATAAGCTTCAGCCTTTTCAACATTTTCATCAGTTTTCATGACCAATGAACTTCCAACTTCGGTGACCTCAAATGGACCTCCCACAACGGAGGACGAGAGACGCATAACAAGCACGACGCAAGATTCCGAAGGAACTCCCCATCGGAAAAATTCACATCTCATAAGATTCACCATCGGAAAACTAAGCACACTCATAAAGTACATCTGTTCAACAACTATGAAATGATCAGCGAACGCCGATGTTGCAGAGGTACGAGTAACAAAGGCACGAAAGAACCCTGAAGAAGCTACCACCAGAAGAAGAAATCGGATGATCACAAGAGCTTGAGATCGATTCGCACGAGGATATGGAATGAATTGCTAGACCGAGACAAGCAGAGGATCTACAGTACCTCACTTTTACATCTGATTCTCCATATGAAGTAAGCATAGCAAGGAAACTCTGCTAGATCCTTCTTTCATTCATCCCCATAACTTTCTCGTTCACTTTGAGTTCTATATCTGATTCTCCATATGAAGTAAGCATAGCAAGCAAAACAAAAAATGCCGTGTGCAACACATGATATCATTTGAATGTAATTGTCACAAATACCATAGATAGGGTTTTCATGTACAAAGATGGGCTGTTCCTTCTTCCTACGGCACAACATGGGATCGATGCCATGTTAGAAGATATGTTCCTACCATTGTAAGATGAAATGTGATTATGCAACAGAAGGTAGCACAGTCTCCTGAAATCAGCTGAGCTAAATGATGCCACATGCGGACCAAGATATTATCTATATTATCTATCTCCCACGATGCTCCCCTTAATGTCCCAACAAAGCTCACACTATGCATGTATTTAGTAACATATTTCGAAATAAAGATCATTTATGTGACCTGACAATTGGAATTTATTGAGACACGGTGTGAACGTAGGATAACTAGACATTTATGCAGTGATGTTGCGGATCAGGTCCACCAGGACTTGCTCTCATGGATTGGTAACGCTGCTCTTCTCTATGAACAGCTCCTCCTCCCTCCAAAGCAACTCCATTGGCAAACTTATACGACTTTGCCGGTTGTGCAACAATGTTATTCTCCTTCAGAAACTGATGCAGCGGACGAGTCTCGACCCTCACAGATAGGATCACGATAACAAAGAGGCTCCGCAACATGCACTTCATCCTGTAATCCATGCTACGCGTAGATGACAGAGTATCTGATGGATTTCAGGTTACAGCTTCTCTTCGATTGCTGGAAATGGTTGTAATCGTTGCCTCTGTATATATAGATGAATAAGCACCTATATATTAAATGAGTTTGGATAAATTCAACGTCATCGTCTTCTTTAGTATGAAGTTGTCTTCTTGCTGAAGAGTGACAGTTTTTCCGGTTGGCCTAACTGACTAGATATAGCTATCTGCTACGTGTCACTCACGTGAATACCATAAAGCAACCCAATTATCTCCCGAAAAGTGGCACGCATTACCTGTACTTGCATTATCTCAGCTCTTCACAGGCGTTGGAATCCAAACAAAGTCACGTGTAATTGGTCCCTACCTGGATTTAATCGCTACGTCAGAAAGCATCCCTTTTTTTTCTTTTTTTCTGGTTTTCTTTGGTACATGTCAGGTTTATTGTCTCTTCCTATAATTTTTCTTTAATTTATTATTTACATGAAAGATAAAATCAAGCATTTTAGGAAAAATGACACTACAACTGTCATAACTTTCGTAGATGCTTACTTAAATACCATAACTTTTTTTTTTTCAATCACTTGAGTTATATCATTTGAGTGCTGTAACTTATGTACAACACACATTTAGTGTCATAACTTTATTTTTTTTTCTGATTATATGAGTGTTGTATAACTTTTCAATCGATTATTTAAGTACCATAACCTTTTAAAAATAATTCACCATAAGTGCTATGCCACATCAAATTTCCAGCATGTGGGTGAATGGCTTTAAAAATCTTTTGCACTTATGTGATCGATTAAAAGTTATTGTATTCAACTAAACGTTATACGGAAGTTATAACACTTGTGGTGTCCTTATCCCTGATATCTTATGTCAAAGCTCACTTTTTCGAAGCTTCAAGTCACCAAATCATATTACATGGAGTCTTGGAAATTTCTGAGTCTCAAATATCTTGATCTTATAAAAGTTTTGGTTCAAAATAGAAGCTTAAGGAATTAAGAGAGAATTCTCTTAGAACCAATCAATCTCACTCATTAGGGTGAGACTCATAAATTAAAGGTTTTAGGAATGGATTAAGGTGCATCGTCATTGCCACGCAGAATCCATGAAGGATAATCACCATGCTAGTGAAGGTTGACGAGAAGGCAGCAAATGACTTTTTAAAAAAGGAATTTTTAATAGATAGGGAATGAAGCCAGAAATGCTGAGCTAAGCAGGAAGCTTTGAGATAGAGCGTGATGTAGATCTAAATGTATATCTTATTTAATATTCCTTTCAAGCCTAGGCTTTATTTGATGGACTCCACCACCGCCAAATGAGATGACACAAGTTAAATATACTTTTCTTATTGCTGGCATGTCCCCATGTCATCATCAACTTTTGAGATATATGTAATGGATTATATACATTATTGAAATGCAGGTCTGAATTGTATTAAAAAGTCTCACATTAGAGAATTAGTGTGGTGTGAAGTAGTTATTATATCTCAGTTAACTTATAACTAATTGGCTTACATTTTTAAGTGAATGTAAGTCTAATTGAATATGTTGATAGACTTGAATTTAAACTCGCTCTTGGCAATCTCTCAAGTCTAGGTATCAAGCTGTTATTATGCGCTCTCAATAAATAGTATTAGAGTAAATGGTTGATTGGTGATTGGTGGTCCCTAATATATATATATATCGGTGTTTGGTGAATATCTCAAGGAAGGAATTTCGTAACCAATGTGATTTCTAGGTAGGTTTCATGGTTTGCTCTAGTGAAAGAAACCAATGATGACAATGAATGTTGTGGTGTAGCAACAAGATTTCAATGGTAGCCTTCATCATTCAGTTTGGAGAAGGAGATTCAGGATGAAGGTAGAGCATTGGAGATTCAAGTTGAGACATGTTTGTGCGGAAATGTATCTAAATTAAGAGGATGCAAACCTTAACTAAACTCACGTGTGAGGAGGAGATTGTTGAAATATACATTTGGGTTGTGTTGAAATAGTCTCACATTGAAGAATTAATACAGTGTAGAGCAGTTAATATATATACTAATTGTTGCATAACTTTCCTTTGGATAATCTAATTGATTCATAACTTATTGACTTAAATTTTAATCGTGAATAAGTTTTTTTTTTTATTGGGGTTTTACTACACACTCCTAATATAAACATATTGAGTACACAATATTAGTAAGATACTTTCATTTTTGAAAAGTCACCAAAAGCTTCATCTTAAACTATTGTAAGTGTCCAGTTGAGCCTACCTTTAAATTTAAGCGGTGGACGTGGTTATCACTTCGTCTTCCTTGTCATTATCTTCTTTTTTTTTTCTCCCTATCCGTTTTGGTAGATTTATATGGTTCGTGAGTGTTCAGGAGAGTGTCGAATGATGTTGGGATTTTTTCAATAAGAAAATATATAGAAAAAAAATTAGTTCTTGGCGATGTGGAGAACCCCACTACTGAGGATAGAGAGGCAAGACGTGATAATCTAGGTTTCTCTTAGCCAAGTCACCAAATTGGTAGGCAACTCTAGCAATACAGTACACTCTCGATCACTCAAGAAACCAAGGAATCCACCGAAAGAGATAAAGAGAAAATCAAAGAGAAGATAACGAGGGAATGGGACGGCATTCTTGAGATTACGCACTATACTATAAAACTTTCTTATCATAAATTGAAAGTTTTAGCTTGGCATCGTTGAGTTTTTCACCGAAAAAGGAAATGGAACAGTCTTCTTGACTGAGAATGGCACCAATGAAAACATTAGAAGCATCACATGGAACCTCAAAGATCCATATTGCTAAAACTGGAGTTTTGGTGATATTTCCAGGCAGGCTTCAGGATTTGGTGTGGTGAAAGAGGCTAGAGATAAGGTGGATATTGCAATGTAGCAACTTGGTCCCAATAGCAGCTTTCATGGTTCGATCCAAAGAAAAAGACCAAGGATGAAAGCATGGTGCTAGAGATTCAACTTAGGCATATTAATGCATAAAAATACCTAAATTGATGAGAAGCAAACCTAATATTGAACTCATACTCAGTGGGAGCTTGTGGAGAGGCATGTCTGAGTTATATTAGAAAAGTCACACATTAAAGAATTGTTATGGTGCGAAGCAATTAACATATCCTAATTAACTCCTAACTCATTAGCTTAAGTTTTTAAGTGAAGTTTGGTCCCATTAGATTTGTTGATGGGTTCAAGCTTAAAGTCCCTCTTAGCATTCTCACCGAGAAATGTATGGGGCTTTAATTGTGCCTTCAACATAAACACATCGGTTCAACCAAAAAAAAAAAAAAAAAAAGTAAACATTTTGGGCATTCAATATGAGTCAAATCCTTTCATTTCCAAAAGGCCGTTCAGAGCTTCGATATGAGCTATTGAAGTATCTAGTTGAACCTACCTTCAAAGCTTAAGTGGTTGATATCATTATTTCATCTTGGGAATCATGACATGTCATAATCTCTTTATTTTTCTCTATATCCGTGTTTTGGTAGAGATATGTGATTAGTGAGTGGTCAAGATAGTGTCGCGGAATGTTGGTATGTATTCAATGAGACAATGAATGAAAAAATTTTCAATCATGGCGAGGTTGAAAACCCCACTACGAAAGATAGAAAGGCGAGACATGATAATCTAGGTTTCTCTTAACCGAACTTCCATATTGGTAGGCAACTCCGTCAGTACAGCACGCTCTTGATCGCTCACGAAACCTAGGAATCCACCGAAAGAGATAAAGAGAAAAACAAAGAGAAGACAACGAGGTAATGGGACGGCATTCTTTGAGAATACGCACTATACCATAAAGCTCCTCAGCATAAATTGAACACTTTAGCTTGGCATCGTTGCGTTTTGCACTAAAAAAAAGGCAACGGGACGGTCTTCTTGGCTGAGAGTGGCATCAATGACAACATTAGAAGCATCACATTGAACCTCAAAGATCGAAGGTTCTAAAGCCGAAGCTTCGGTGATCATTTTTTCAAGAGTTCAAAACTCTTTTGCGCCTTTCCATTTCATTGAAACCTCTCCCCTTTTGAGTATTCAGTAATTGGTGCAACAACGAAACTGATATTCCTTACCAATTTCTGGTAGAAAGAAGCGAGGCCATGAAAGCTTCGAATCTCTCATCATGTTCCCCATGTTGGCCATGAAGTGATAGCTTCAATCTTGCTAAGTCCATCTCTATTCGTTTTTACTAGACAACACGGAATCGGAGGAAAGTCAACTTGTCCATAAAGACGCGAAATTTCTTGAGATCAACGAAGAACTTTTGCTCTCCCAATGCTTGGAACACTTGTTAATGAAGTGCCTAGTGTTCTTCCTTGTCTTTGCTGTAAATAAGCATGTCGACGGTATATACGACGCCAAATCTCCCAATGGAAATGGACACGCAAAACGCGTATCCTCATATGCTTTCATATATCCAAACATGGATCCTAAAAAGCTTTCTTCCTTTTAATGGAGCAAGAGAAATTTTTATTGTAGGAATAATGATGTGTTTGGTAACCGTTCTATTTTTAGGAACAATTTCTATGGAGAATTTTTTTTAATTCTATTTCTTAGACAAGTTTTTGAACCTTCGAAGGTGTTTGGTAGCTACATAATATTTCTATTCCTAAAATAGAAATGCGCTTGGCACAACCCTCAAATACTTTTAAGACTTAAAAATTCTTTTAATTTTTTAATATTTTATAACATTTTTCTATTTTTTTCTTTTCTTCTTCTTTTTCTTCATTTAGCTGGTTGCCGACCTTGGAGGAGCCTCACCAACCCCCAACGAGGCTCAACCTTGCCCAACGGCTGCAAGATCAACCTCTTCAACCTCGCTAGACTTGGGTGGCCAAGCTCACTAAGTGCTGGCGACAACTAGAGGAAGAAGAGAAAAAGAAAAAGAAAGAAAAGAAAATGGTTTGAGCCTGATTCTTGAATTGTTCTCAAGAATAAATAAAGAACTTTTTCCTACTTCTTAATTATATTCCAAATATAATCTCAAGGACAAATTTATTCATGGGAACAAAAATTTTATCAAATGAATTTCTATTTTGTTTTGTTCCAAGGAACAAAAGAACAAAAACAGTTACTGTTTGGCTAGTTACCAAATAGGCCATAAATGTTTCTCTACTACTGGGATTGCTTGATGGTTGTATTGCCACAATCTTTGGGAAAAGTATCTTAAGGGCTAATGCTCTATTCGTTTTACAGAAAAAAAAAAAAAAAAAAAAAACCTTCCAAGAAAATGTGTTCTAAATTTTTCGACATTCGCTTTATAGAAAATAAATTAATCCAGGAAATTATTTTCTGCCATTGAAAAAAACACCATCAAAAGTGCAAAAAACATTTTTCCTACTCTTTCTTTCACAACTCATTTTAATTATTCTTATTTTTCTTCTATTTTCTTTTTTAATTCAAAATTTTAAATATTTTTTTTTACTTCTTCTTCTACTACTCGTCAGCCACTAGAAAGCTTGAGCTCACCAAATTGACACCGCTCAAGCATCACCAAAGGATGGCGAGGCTCGGGCCTCACAGATTGTTGACCCTCAAGCATCGCAAAGGGCTACAAGGCTCGAGCCTCCCAAATCGGCAATACATGAGCGTTGCTAGAGGTAACAAGGCTTAGACCTTGCTAGATCGATGACACTCAAGCATCACCAAAGGGCAGCGAAGCCCAAGCCTTGCCCTAAGGTGATGCTCCCTGGCCATCGATGTGGCCAGCAGCTCACTAAAGAAAAGAAAACGAGAGGAAAAAATAAAATAAAAAACAAAATGTTCAAATTTTTAAAAAGAAAATAAAAAATAAAAAAGAAACTGGAAACTTAACAATTAAAAATTATTGAAAGGAGTGCACAAATAACTGAACGACAAAAAATATTTTCCACTTCAATTTCAGGTTTCGGCTGAATACAGGAAAATATTGTCATTTTTCTAGAAAATATTTTTGAGAAACACCACACTTTTAACGAACAAATGGAGCATAAATTGGCACACATACAATAGGTTTATGATTAAATTGGCACAAATACAATAAGTTTAGAACTTTTCTCATAACTTTTCTTGACCATCATGGCGAATTCTTTATCAGCAAATTTATTTCCAGTCGAAAATTGGACTAAAGCGCTTGGAGACTTTAACTTCATTTCCCTTCCTTGGCCACTGAAACTCGTAAGGGTGTTTAGGTTGATCTTTTATCAGCAGCTTCAACTTTCCCATCATTCATGCCGCTACAACATTCTCGCAGCTTCCTCCATGGATAATGACATTGTATACTTTGCCATGCGACGTGCTCTTTGCGTGAAAAATGAAATGGTGCAGCCTTCCTGACTTGGCCATGCAACTACAGAGTTTAGGGTTCATGAATGATCAAGAAAGTGTTGTATTCTTGGAGTGGCCTATAGAGAGAAATAGGAATGTAGAAAGTGGATGAATTGTATGTGTTATAGTCAGTCATGACTTACACACACTTAGAAAGAATGCCAAGTAATTAATATTGACAACAAAATTAATAACCACCGATGGAGATAATGTTTGAATCAATTTTGGATTGCTTATTATGCGGATATTTAGATTCTGCTTCAATTTTGCTGTGAGTTAGAGATAAGTTTGGTTTTGGTGCAAGTTGAGACAACTCGTAGGGGGCTAGGTCAACACCTATTAAGGTGGTAATTTAACTAAGAGAGACCTAGACCATCCAATCTCTTCGAATCCTCGGTGCGCCTTTATCCGTTTGTTCTTTTAGCACATCCCGACGAAATTTGGTACCATAGTTATTATTTCATTCGGCTTTTCGTACGTCCTGACGTCAGATAGAGGATCATTCCATGAAGAAACTAAATTGTAATCTCCCAACAGGTCAGAGCTTCACACTAGTTATAACCGACAGACCAGCTGCCTATCACTTTCCTGAATCCCGCCTAGTATGCTAGGAGAAGGGCTTCACGGGAATCAAGGCCGGGAGACCCCAATTAAGGGTGGTCCAAACTTCCGCGGTTATTATTACCCTATTTTACTGTTAGGGTTGACTCCGAGAATAGAAGCAATTTAAGGATATGCTTAGGTCCAAAACCTAACCACTTCAAATCAAAGAAAAACTCCTTTCAATCCAGCAGAAACAAAGTACAGTACATCGGTCGCTGTGTGTGTATATATATATTATGCACATTGTTGCATGCACATGAATAGTTCTGGAAGAATCTAGTCATGGATTAACAATATTGCACAATCCTAGGCATCTGTAGTGTAATGTGGGAAAGTACGAATGTAAAATAATGTTTAGATCACTATGGAAGTTGATGTTGGTCTCTGTGTTTAGAATTATACTTGTTGGCAAGTGATCATTCCCTTATGTGATGGCAAATTTTGAATTGAGCGTTTATGTAATAACTTATCTTTCTACTTAATGTTACCGAGTGTCATTGTGTGCTAGATCATGGTATTAAGATTTCAATTCCCCCAAAAACATGTCTAGACATGGTTAATAACATTCGATTATGTATTCATTGCAGACCGCTCCTGATACAACTGCAGCATCAAGGACATCCACTAGTTTCACCACCAACAATGCACTTTCCTGTGATCTTGACCCTAACTTGATATTGATTACTTAAACGAAAACGAGAATTTAACATCAAACACATCATGATGACTGCATAGTCCCCTATCGTTTGGTGCGGTTATGTCTCATATGAGCTTATGAGTAATTTTAGCATGGTGTTGTGGATCAGGACCTTCTGGACTGACTCGTCTAGGCCCGTAATGACCTTCGACTGTCTCAAACTCATCACGAGCTGTTGTCTTACGCGACCCGACATGGACTGTCAACCTTCTGAATTTGTGGACGAGAGTGAAAGCTTCCGAGCTGGTCCAGGAGAAAGCTATCAGCATCAGGCACAGGCATAATCCCAATCTGGCCATAGAACTTCCGATCAGATCATACAATGTGTGGCTTTGCTTGGGAGAGAATTACAGTCACTTGGTATTTATAGCCCTCACAAACCAAACAACCCCCCCCCCCCCCAAAAAAAAAAAAAAAAAAAAAAAAAAAAAACTCTCTCTCTCTCTGTTAAAAAGAGGAATCTAAGTGGCGAAACAGAGAACTTCCCACAATATACCATTCTAATAGGAACTCACGAAACCCTTTCGCAAATTTTATTAGGAAAAATACATTCCCCGCCAGTGGAGCCTTGAAATCAATTCACTTGTCACCTACTTCATTAACAATGCCATGCTTCAGGAGTAATTACGAAAACCTTTCCTGTCTTTTTGTATGGTCGAATTAAGGGAAATTCAATCTTGGCTTCTTCCTCAGTACTCTCAGTCCATTCAAGCTTTTACTCCGACCCGCTCGACAATATTTCAGATCCAGTTGTTGTCGATATTCAACTTTGTTTGGAGGTTTCCAATCCCGGCCTTCTCTTGTTGGATTCACGTCCTCACAAAGTGTCCTTTCTTTTGCGTTTAGCGCGCACCCGCAAGAGAAAATGTCCCTTTCTTGGGATTTTGACAAATGATCCACTTACCAATCTTTGCAACTTTTGACATATAATATGTAAGGTATAAGTGTGTTGAAGGTCCTAAAACTCGTCACGAAAGTACAATTGAGTCTTAAAACTCTATAGAAATGACAATCAAATCTTAAAACTTATCAAATTAGTGCAATCAAGTCTTTTTGTTAACTCCGTCCAATTTAAATATGTCGATAGACACGGACTTGGACTTCTTCTTGGTAATCTCCCATGTTTAGATATTGAGTTACTATTGCGCACTTCCAACAAATAGTATGAGAGCTGATGGTACATCGGTAGCCCTTTCTCCCTATTTGTTTTGGTTGATTTCTATGGTTCGTGATTGGTCAAGAGAGCGTTGCATGATGTTGAGGTGTATCCAACGAGAAAATATATAAAAGAATTTTCAATCTTGGCGTGGTTGAGAACCCCACCACTGAGGAGAAAGAAGCGAGACTTAATAATCTAAGTTTCTCTTAGCCGAATCACCACATTGGTAGGCAACTACAGCTATATAGCCCACTCTTGATCACTCAAGAAACCAAGGAATCCACCGAAGAGATAAAGAGAAAATCAAAGAGAAGATAACGAGGGAATAGGACGGCATTCTTTGAGAATACGCACTATACCATAAAAACTTCCTTGATCATAAATTGAATACTTTAGCTTAGCATCGTTGCGTTCTCACTGAAAAAGGCAATGGGACGGTCTTCTTGACTGAGAATGGCACCAATGACAACATCGGCAGCATCACATTGTGTAATATTGGCCTTCTTAGTTGACCTCGGAAGTGGACGTTTGGCATTATGCAGCCGAGACGCATGCGAGAACGGGGGAAAAGAAAGAGGAGACCAAGAAGGAAAGGGAATGAGAAGGTACGGGAAGAAGAGGAGGGGTTTCACGTTCACACGTCATGGACACCTGACCAAGCCGGATTTATTATGTGTCGTAATGTCAGATAAGTGCTCGCATCTCTCATTCTTTCAATCAAAGTATTTTTCAAGATTGGGCTCAAATTCGTAATTACGTGAGATTCAAGCCGCAAGGTCCGATTTATGAGATATTGAGCTTAAAATAAGCCACATTGAATTTCTGGCTACCCTTGCCAACATTGGCATTTAAGTGTGCCAATTTTCAAAAAAAAAAAAAAAAAAAATGGTACTTAAGTGTACATTTTGAAAGTTTTGTCACTAAGCGTCCACCCATGCCAAGTTTCGACACTTGCAATATACTTTCCCCAATAATAAAATGTATTTTGTTTGATGAACAAAGTTGAAAAAAATTATGCATTTTGTTTTGTGAAATTAATTTTGTATTTAATCGTTGGTATTGGAGGATATGGGTTTGGTGCGCGACATCACTGTGAGCTTATTAATGGGCTTTGTGAGTGTGCATGTTGAGTTTAGGATGTTCTTTTGGGCCAAACCACCGGCTTTGTAGGTGAAATTCTTACCAAGGTGGAATCTTGATTGTCTTGTTACCAAGTATTATGTTGTGACCATAATTTGGTATTGAGCAAAAGATTGATCAATAGATAGACCATCAACACTTGTTTTGATATGAGATAGATCAATGAAATTGACTATTGCTGTGTGATTTTTATGAGATTGATTAATGTACTTGACTATTAATGCTTATGATGATTTAAATCAGTATTTTTTGAATTTTATAGAGTTTGTTGAAATGAAACGACTTGTACATGATTTGATATGTATATTAAAAACTTGGATTGTGAGTTTAGTAATCCTGTATACTTGCATATATGCATAGTGGCTATTTGATTTGCCTAGAAGAGATGTAATACTCACTAAACTATGGTTGCCCATCAATCTATTTCCCAATCTTTCCAGGTGCTTAGTTAGCAGTCAATAGAGCGAGAGCAATATCAATGGGAACTTTTGGAAGTTGGATTTGGGTGGTTAGAGACTGCATTCTTGTGGTGGAAGGATGGCTGTATCATTACCCCTTGCCTACTAAGATTGAAGGTGTAACGCATTGAACCTTAAAGATCTACGGTGCTTAAACTGGAGCTTCAGTGATTTTTTTAAGAGTTCAAAACTCTCTTGCGCCTTTCTATTTCATTGAAACTTCTCTCCTTTTCAATAATTGGTGAAGCAATGAAACTGATATTCTTTATGGATCTCCTATAGAAAGAAGTAAGGCCATGAAAGCTTCGAATCTCATGAAGTGTTTGCAATGTTGGCTGTGAAGTGATAGCTTTGATCTTGCTAGGATGCATCTCTGCTCCTTCACTAAACAACACGTATCCAGGGAAAAACATATTGTCCATAAAGAAGTGACATTTTTTTAGATTAACAGATAACTTTCGGTCTCTCAATGCTTGGAATACTTATTGGCGATGTGTCAAGTATAATTGAAGGTACTTGAAGCATTTGCATGGCCGAATGGCATAATAGTCCACTTAGGGATAAATATGCTGCCACTTAACAGAAACATATACTTTCACTTGGTGTCGGGTTCTTCATACTCCTTAGGACACATGCAATAAGCAGCCTTTTTGGGGGATGCCTGTTCCGAATGCAAAGTCTATGCAATGTTGAATATCACGAATGGATGGTAAATCAGCCGGAATCACATCAGGAACAACATCTCTAAATCTTCAAGGAGTAGTTCGATTGCCTTGGGCAATTCGAGTGACTCATTGTTCTCTTGAGTACCACTGATGCACAACCAACTTGTGTCTCCTCATACACCTTTATGAATCCAAACATGGATGTTAAAACGCTTCTTCCTTCGCCTGCTTGGGGCGACAATCTATGTTTAATGGAGTGAGACTACTCATTTACAGCATACTTCTCACAGGAATGAATGTTTCTATATCCATTGGGAAAGCTTGATGGGCCATGGTTGTCCAAGTAGAATGTGACATGCATCCATGGAAATTACATTAGGCCATACTGTGCCTCGAAATTTATTTCCAATTTCCAATAGAATTGGACTAACCAGCACATGGAGACTTTAATTTTCCTTCCCTTAGCCACTGAAACTTGTAAGGGTCTTTGGGATCATCTTTCATGAACAACTTCAACTTTCCTACCGATCATGCTGCTACAACATTCTTGCAGCTTCCTCTATCAATAATAACATCACACACTTTGCCATGTGACATGCATTCGTGTGAAAAATGTCGGGGTGCAGCCATCCCTGCTTGTCCATGGCGATGACAGTGTTTTAGGGTTCGCCAATGATCAATAAAGTTTCGTGTTCTTGGAGTGGCTTATCAAGGTGGTAATTCGGGGGGGGGGGGGCGGACCTATCTTATCTAATCTCTGCCTATCCTTGGTACTCCTTGGTATAATTTGGTATTTGTTTTTATTCAGCTTTTGTACGTCTAGACATTTTAATTGGATTAATTTAATCATAAACATTTTCATATTTGTACTAATTCAATTCACCTAGCAAATTTTGGCCAGCCAACGTTAACATAGACGCCGATCGTGAATGTTGACGTGACAATTTTTAATTATTATTTTTTCATATTTTTTTAAATTTTTTGCCTTTTCTTTTTCTTTTTCTTTTTCCTCTTCTCCCTCCTTGGGCTTCTTCTCCCTGTAGTGGCCAACGAGGGCCGCAACCCTCGCTTAGTGGCTGGGGTGCCTTGCCAAAGCCTTATCGACCATTGCAGGATGAAGCCCAAGGAGGAAGTAGAGGAAAAAAAAGGAAAAATTAAAAAAAAATTAAAAATTGTCACATTGGCGTTTGTCAGCTAACCGACACTTGTGGGTATCCATGTCAGCCCTAACTGGCCAAAATTAGCTGGATGAACTAGATTAGTACCAATGTGAAAATATTTAAGACTAAATTGGTCCAATTAAAAAGTTTGGAACTAAATTGAGACAAATATCATAGGTTTATGAATTTTTTGATACTTCTCTCTTATAACGTGAGAAAGTACGAATGAAAAATGACATTTAGATCGCTATGGAGGTTGATGTTGGTCGCAATATTTAGAATTGTGCTTGTTGCCAAGTGATCATTCCTTTATGTGATGGCACCTTTGAATTGAGTGTTTACGGAATAACTTATCTTTCCACTTAACATTACTGAGTGTTGTTACATGCTAAATCATGGTATTAAAATTTCAACTCCCCAAAAACATGTTTAAACATGGTTAATAACATTCGATTATGTATTCATTGCAAAGCACTCCCAATAAAACTGCAGCATCATGGACATCCGCTAGTTTCAACCCCGACAATACTCTCCTATGATTAAGCCACGACTTAGTCGACACTAACTTGACACTAAGGGGGTGCATGACAAACCAGAATTTCTGTTCCAGAAACAATTTTTCTATTCCAAACCTATTTCTAGAATAGAAATCCATTTGATAAACATATTCCGTTCTTTTATTTCTGGAATAGATTTCTGTTCCAGAAATAGATTTTGATCAGAAATCGAAGTAGAAATTTTCTATTTCTCTATTTCTGGAACAGAAATCATAAATAATTTCTCCATGAAATTTTTTACTAAGATGAATATGCTTAAAAAAAATATTGCCAATAAAATGGCAAGAGATCATAATATGCCGGAGATTCCATGAGATCGTATTTTCAACTTTTGTAATGTATTTCTATTATTTTGTATTTGGGGATTCCCAATCTTTGCTTTTGTAATATGATACTGTATTTGATGATTCCTATCTCAATTCTTGTAATGTGATATTCTACTTGAGGATTTCCCTTATTTGTAATGGTCCTTTATGACAAGCTCTATTACACTTTGTAAAATTCTCCGATTTTGTAAAATTTGCTGCAAATTGCCCAATACACTTCTTTGTGTTTCTTTCTAAAATGATTGCTCGATATCATAAACCATGGCAGTGATTGACATGACACACTAGCATGAAGGGGATTAGAATATGGTTGCCCACCTTCATTTTACTAGAGTTTTAGAAACCTTCTATCATGCTCAAAAGTAATGCATATTGATTTCTTTTTTCTATTGTATAGAGACTATTGATAAGTATATTGTTTGACCGTAATTACCTATCTAGGTGGATGCTAAAGAATTTTGTGTGAAAATTTAGAAAATTTGATATAACAACTCTTACTTTATATTTGGGTCAATGGGGTCATAAGTATATGAAATTTGTAAGAATGGACATCTCATTTGCTCCAAAAAAAGAAAATTTTGTTTTAAGAAATAGAAGTTTTATATTGTTATCAAACGAATTTCTATTTCTAAAACAGAAAATTTGTATCGTTATCAAACAGATTTTTTTGTTCAAAAACTCGTCTAGAAATAGAAATAGAAAAATCTATTTCTCTTCCAGAAACTATTTCTGGAACAGAATGGTTGTTATGCGCGCCCTAAGTACTTAATGAAAACAAGAATTCAACATCAAAAACATCATGATGACTACATAGTCCTATATCTTTTGCTGTGCTTACATTTCATCCCACCTTACGAGAAATTATAGCATGATGTTGCGGATCAGGACCTTCCGGACTAACCCGTTTAGGCCCGGTTGCCTCGAACTCATTAGGAGCCATCGTCTTAGGCGACTCAACAAGGACCATCGACCTTCTGAATTCGCAGGGGGGAGCGCAAGCTTTAGAGCCAATTCGGGAAAGGACAATCAGCACCAGGCAGAGAGATAATCCCAACCTGGCCATCGATCCTTTTGGTCAGATTACACGGCGTGGTTTCTGCTTGGGGGAGGACTGCAGTCGCTTGGCATTTATAGCCCTCGCGTACTCTCTCTCTCTCTCTCTCTCTCTCTCTCTCTCTCTCTCTCTCTCTCTCTCTCTCTCTCTCTGTGTTAAAAAATTGAATCGAAGTGCCAAAACATAGGACTTCCCACAATCTACCAATCCGATAGGAACTCACGAAACCCTTTTGCAGATTTTATAAGACTAAGCACATTCTCCACCAGTGGAGTTTTTGAAATAGCTAGTACGAGTACCTAGAGGGGGGGTGAATAGGTATAAAAAAAAATTCTCGAAGCTTGCACGATATTTAAACAGTTAGAGGATTTGCAACAGTTAAAAATTCAATCGCAAGACTGAGTAAGGGAAAGAGAGAATTGAACACTCGGTTTATAGTGGTTCGGCTTGATTCAAGCCTACGTCCACTCTTCTGCACTGACAGCCGATTGGCTGGATTCCACTATGATCAAAGAGATGTTACGGTGTTGATCTTCCTTGATTTCTAGGTGTAGATGATCTACCACACTCACTCAAGGCGTCACCAAGTATAAACACTCTCTCGTATACAATTTCGCTCGAACAATCTCAACTAACAATCAAGGATCTTCGAGACTCTGGAATTTTTCTATCGATCACACACTTAAAACAACTAGAACGTCTTCCTTTTATACTCCTTCATGCCATCATAGCCGTTGGCACTTACCAAAGGAATTCCTCCAATCTACCCGTTGGACGGAATCAATCAAGAAGATCATCCGAGCTATTTAAGGAATCTGATGATAGCCCATCAATCCTGTTCACCCATACAATCAGGATCTCGGTTTCCAAGAATAGAACATTCCAAGATTATTTAGTCGACCATCGGATCTTCAATCGATCTGAGATAAGAATTAAAGAATCCGAAACGATTATCCAACCAAAGAATCTATTCCAGAGGATAGGATCGAATCCTCAACCATAAACCTCGGCTTTGGATTTCCTTCGTCACTGGATTAGAAAGACTGTCAGTGAGAATAGACTTAAGTCTTGAGTCCTGAGTCTTAAGTCTTGAGTCTTGAGTCTTGAGTCTTGAGTCTTGAGTCTTGGGAGTACAAAGTCTTCAGACTTTAAACTGACGGTCTCCGAACATCCAGACTTAGACTGAAAGAAACGTTTTGTCAGCTTCAAAATATTCTGGAAAGATTTCTCCAACAATCTCCCCCTTTTTGATGGTGACAAAACTTTCTTGAAGATTTGAACAACTTTGACCTGCAAAAACATTTCTCAAGCAATATGGCTAACTCAAAAAGATTAATAAAGCAACCAGACTCTGCATCCACAGAAAATTGGTTAGTCTTTCATGAGTAATACCATATAACACCACTTGATAAAAATGCAACCAGTCAAGCATTACAATCCACAGTCAATTCAGTCAAATTCACACCCAAGTTCAAGTTCTCAAGTCATACTAAAAAATAAACATAACCACAAAAGTCAAAGTTTAAAAAATGAAGGTTCAAATTGGTTCTCCCCCTTTTTGTCAGCATTGAAAAGGGTGAGAAAGGAGTCATGTCTGCTTGGGAATGCGCACGATCTGGAAATCCCCAATGGACTGGACTACTCCTTCGAGCTTCTTCAGGTCTTCTCGCAGATGAGCTACCTCTTCTCCCTTGGCATTGGCTTGAAGTTGCAGAGCGAGGTCTTTGAATTTATCCTCCAGAGAGACCGAAGATGCTTGTCCAGCATGCTTCAAAGCTTGGATTTCACAGTCCAGAGCATATATCTGGCTACGCATTTCCAAAAGAATATTCATGATGCTACGAAAATCTGCAGAATCATCCGTCTGTGTACTGGCATTGGCTTTCTCAGATGGTGTGTATGCAGATGATGGCGCTTCTGTATGGTCTGGCAGATTTGGAATCGACGTATCACCTTCTTCAGGCAATTGAGAGACCTGAACTTCTTCTGGGTCTTCTGGAGATTGTCTTAGATCTTCATTGACAGCAGCATGAGGTGTAGACCTCTCTTGCTCGCTAACTCCCCCTGTCTCTAGGACATCGAAAGGGGAAGAGTGATGATCATGCTCTTGATTTTCCTTCTCTCCAGATTTATCAGTAGACTGTTCTTTTTCTTCTTCTCCTTCTTCTTCAACTTCTTTCTCCTTCTCTCTCTGTTCTTCTTCTTCTCTGTTCTGCTTTTTTTCTCTATTCTGCTCTTCGTCTTCTCTGCTCTGCTGAAGTTCTGTCGGATAAGACACAGAACGTCTTGTTCTTGTCAGTGCTGGGATAGTGGGATCTTCATCATCTTCATCTTCATCTTCATCCTCCAGGATGAGAGTTCTTTTCCTCTTTTTCGATGGGGCACCAATGGCCTCCTTTCCTTTCCTTTTTGAAGCAGACTGGACTGGAGATTTCACTTTGAATTTCTCCATTGCCTTGGAGAGTTCTTGCAGACGCATCTTCATTAACTTTTTCAACCCTACCACCATCTTATCACACGGTCGAACACAAAAAGTATGTGGCAATTCAATGTTCAGATGTCTGAAGATCTTGGTCACCAGACCAGGATAAGGCAATTGTCCTTTGTCTTTTGACACTGCTCTGTACATATGGAAAAGAATAGTGTGCGGGAGAGAAAACTTCCGTCCTGAGTTGATCGCATACATCAACTTTGCTTCAGAAAGAGACACAGAAGTCTTTGACGTAGACTTCGGTCTGAGAAAGTTGATCACAATCTTATGAAGCACAATGTTGATGGCATTCATCCTGGAATAGGTAATTTTCTTCTCTACGTCCCTATATTTGACAAGATCCATAGTAGTACGAGCAGGTGAGACTTTGATTGGGAGATAGCGTCCCCGTTCAACTCCAACTATGTCCACCAACATATTCACATCTACCTCATAGACTTGGTCTCGAACACTGAATGAAATTCTATTCGCATCCAAAAAGCTAAGATTTGAATAGAAATAAGCGGTCAGTTGAGCATACCCGTCTCAGAGTCAAAGCAAAAAGTCTCAAGTTGAAGCAAATTCAACTTCTCTCTTAAGTTCAAGTTTATGGTATCCGGAAGTCAAAATCGACACTTCTAGGGTTGATTACCCCTCTTTTCAATAGCCTGAAATACACTTTTTCCTGATCCTTGGATTTAAACAAATCCATCCGATTTCCTTTCACCTTTGCTGCCACACCCATTCTAGGTTTAAATTCAAGGAACATTTTGTCATCATCGTTCCCGTCAATCAGATTTTGTCCTGGCATACGAGGATCACTTGGAATGTTCGCAAGAGCCTCTTCTGCCCTTCCTTTAGGAGCAATTCCCAATTCCTCCATTTTCCGCAGAAAAAGATACTCATTCCCATAATTTTTGTCCTTAAGGAAGTCATCTATATATTTTAACGAAGTACCGGTGCTTTTCAACGCACGATAAAGCTTATAGATAACAGAGGGTTTTTGGACTCTTCTTGGGTCGGCATCCTCGATTACCTCTTCTTCCAGATTTTGACTTGCACCTTGTGGGGCGGGAGACGATGAATGACGTGGAGGAGAGCGAATCGGACTTTGTCGCCGACTTGATAAGTCTTCTTCCTCGCAAAGATCGAAATGAGTCGGTCCCTTCTCCATTCTTTGTGGTCCCCTTTGCGATTCTTGATGATTTCCTCGAAGACGACATCTTTCTTTGTCTATTGGAAGATTCCTTCGCTTGCTTTTCCCAAGAAAAATGACCACTTTCTCGACAATGAACAAGAAGTAGAAACAAGATCGGGAGAGGAGAGTGCCTTTTAGGGTTTTGAAAATTGGGCGTAGAATAACTGTATATATATAAATATACCTCGGATTTGAAAAGAGAAGTTTAATCGGTATAAGGAAAGTGTACGAACACTTCTTTTCAAAATCAATAACTGCCAAAATTAATTCCTTAAAAAAAACAAGTTTTCAAATTTCACACGAATTATATCTGAATAAAAGAACGTACCTTTTCGAGATAAGATAAACGAGAATTCGTACCTTTTAGATAAAATAGCAACTTACAGTCTTTAGCCATGAATGATTGAGTCTCAGGATTTAAAGTCTAAGAGATCAGAGTCTTAGAGTTGGTGAGTCTCTAGACTTTAACTTCTTCAAGCTTCAAAATGTTGAGTCTTGAGCGGATAAAGTCGAATTGATTTTTCTCCAAAGGCTTTGTGAATATGTCCGCTAGTTGACTTTTTGAATCAACAAATTGAATCGAGATTTCTCCATTTTGAATATGATCTCTAATGAAGTGATGACGAATCTCAATATGCTTTGCTCTTGAATGAAGGATTGGATTTTTGGTGAGATTGATCGCGCTGGTGTTGTCACATCTGATTTCTGTGCATGAGTCTTCAATGCCAAAGTCTTGTAGCTGTTGTTTTATCCATAGAATTTGCGAACAGCAGCTTCCAAGAGCTACATACTCTGCTTCTGTCGTTGAGAGAGCTACAGTGCTTTGCTTCCTTGAAAACCAAGACACTGTCCTGTTTCCAAGCAGTTGATAAGTTCCAGAAGTGCTCTTTCTATCGACTTTGCAACCGGCTAGATCTGCATCTGAGTATCCTAGAAGATTAAAGTCTCCCTTCTTTGGATACCAAAGACCGATGCTTGAAGATGAGGCAACGTATTTGATAATACGTTTCACGGCAATGAGATGTGATTCTCTAGGATCTGATTGAAACCTAACACAGATGCAAACACTCAACAAAATATCAGGTCTAGAAGCAGTAAGATAAAGAAGTGAACCGATCATGCTCCTGTACAGCTTTTGATCTACTTTCTTCCCTTCTTCATCCTTGTCTATCTTCTGAGAACATGACATTGGTATGTCGGTCTTTTTGCACTTTCCCAATCCAAACCTTTTGACAAGATCATTCGCATATTTTTCTTGATAGATGAAAGTTCCTTCCTTCATTTGTTTCACTTGGAGTCCAAGAAAGAATGTTAACTCTCCCATCATACTCATTTCAAACTCATCTTGCATAGACTTAGAAAATTTCTTGCAAAAACTTTCATTAGAGGATCCAAAAATAATATCGTCCACATATATTTGAACAAGTAAAAAGTTTTTGTTTTCCTTTTTGATAAACAAAGTAGTATCTACTTTACCTTTGACAAAACCATTCTGTAATAAAAACTTACTTAGTCTGTCGTACCAAGCTCGAGGTGCTTGCTTTAGACCATACAGAGCCTTTTTCAGTCTAAAGACTGAGTCTGGCTTCTTTGGGTCTTCAAATCCAGGCGGTTGTTCCACATAAACTTCCTCATGGATAAATCCATTTAGGAAAGCACTTTTGACGTCCATTTGGAATAACCTGAAATTTTTGTAACAAGCAAACGCAAGTAATAGTCGAATAGCTTCTAACCTTGCAACCGTGCGTAAGTCTCGTCATAGTCTATTCCTTCTTCTTGCGTATATCCTTTGGCCACGAGTCTTGCTTTGTTTCGTACGACTTTTCCTTTTTCGTTCATCTTGTTCCCGAATACCCATTTGGCTCCAATAACGGTTTTACCTTTTGGTTTAGATGTCAATTCCCGAGACATCATTGATGTTGAACTGTCTCGAGTTCTTCTTGCATAGCTTCGATCCAACTTTCATCGATATAAAGCTTCTTCTATGCTTTTTGGTTCAATTTCAGAAATGAGAGCCACAAAGCACTAGATTCTTCATGCCTTTTTGATCTGGTGCGGATTCCTTCATTAAGTTCGCCAATAATGAGATCTTTGGGATGACTGGATTTGTGCTTCCAGTTACTAGTTGATTTGCCCGGTTGATGATCTCTTTCTTTATTTGATTCTCCATGAGCGTCTTGATGATGGACTTCCAGAATCTGAGATGCTTCTTGAGATGTAGACATTGGAAGGTCTAGAGCGGGTTCAGTCTCTTCGTACTGAGTCTGGCTGGATTCATCTTGCACTGAGTCTTGGAATTTGACATTCATTGATTCTTCCACAGACGGCTTTTCTTGTTGTAGACTCGTAGGCTTTGCTTGATGTAGAATATCCAAGGAAGATGCCTTCATCTGATCTTTCTTCAAACTTACCAACTCGATCATTTGCATTTTTCAAAATAAAGCATTTGCAACCGAACACATGAAAGTATGAAACAATAGGCTTCTTACCTTTGAACAATTCATAGGGGTTTTCTCAAGAATAGGTCTTAGAAAGACTCTATTTATAATATAGCAAGCAGTTGAAACAAATTCAGCCCAAAATCGTGAAGAAATTTTACTTTCAATTAAAAGTGTTCTAGCCATTTCTTGAAGAGATCTATTCTTTCTTTCCACAACTCCATTTTGCTCGGAGTATACGGAGAGGAAAGCATGTGATTAAAACCAGATTTATCACAGAATCTCGTAAAATCTTGATTTTCAAATTCACTTCCATGATCTGTTCTTATACTAGAAATAGCACATCCTTTTTCATTTTGAACCTTTTTAGCAAACTTCTCAAGGTACGAAAAGGTTTCTGATTTATTTGCAAGAAAATATACCCGTGTAAAGCGAGAGTAATCGTCTACAATTACTAGACAATATTTCTTACCTCCAATGCTCGGGTTCTTGTTGGTCCGAAGAGATCCATATGAAGCAACTGCAGTACATGATTAGTAGATACATGATTTATTTGCTTAAATGAATTTCTTACTTGCTTTCCCACAATGCATGGAGTGCATAAGTCAGACTTTTGGTATGGTAATTTAGGTAGACCTCGAACAAGCTTCTTTGATGAGATTTTGGCTAATTGCTTCTTGTTGATATGGCCAAGTTTTCTGTGCCATAGAACTGCTTCATCTTGAATTGAGATTAAGCATTGTTCTTCGTTTGGCTTTACATCAAGGAGGTAGATGTTTCCATGCCTCCGACCCATGAAAGACTGAGTCGAATCTTTGCTAATTCCAGAACATATGCCTTCTTGAAAGGAGATCTTGTAACCGCAGTATCACACGGTTGGCTAATGCTTTGAGTAGATTGTAGTTGAGTCCTTCCACTAGAGAGACATTGCTTATTGTGAGATTTCCAATTTTCACAGTTCCGAATCCCACAATACTTCCTTTGCTATTTCCTCCGAATGAAACTTTTCCACCATTTACTTGAATAAGCTTTATGAAACAATTTGAGTCTCCCGTCATGTGTCTTGAGCATCCGCTCAAGATACCATTTTACCTTCTTTTGACAGAGACCTACATTCAAAAGAGAGTCTCAAGCTTTCTTTGGTACCCAAATTTTCTTGGGTCCTTTGGTGTTAGTAGGATGAGCATTATTAGGCCATACTCTCTTAACAGTGCTTCCAAACCATAGGACACTCTTTTTCAAAATGATCCCGATTACACACTTAGAACACCTTAAAGCATTTCGACCTATAGACTTTACAAAAACTCTTTTGAAATGATTTTTATAAGCCTCCCTCGACGGTCTTTTCTTAATTCTTTCTTTTACTTTCGGAAAATCAATCAAGGGGATCGTTTCTGCTGTCATACCTAGACCAGACTTATTAAAGTAAGGTCTTTGGATTGAAAGGACTTTTTCAAGTTTTTCGGACCCTATTGAAAATTTCTTTGAAATATTTGATAAATCAGTTTTTAAGAAAGCATTTTCTTTTGAAAGTTTGTCTTCATTCTCTTTAAGAGTAGAAACATTCAAGTCTAAATTTTTTACCTTTTCTTCTAAAATGTTTTCCTTTTGTTTTAAAACTGAGTTTTCCTTTTTAAGTTCGGAAATCTTTTTAAGAGAAGTCTTAAGACTAAAACATAATTCATCAATGTATTTAGAGACTTTGACAGGGATTTTATAATCACTTACCTCAAATTCACTGTCTGAGTCTGATCCAGAGTCTGAGTCTGATTGCGCCATCAGACACAGGTTGGCATATTCCTCATCACTCTCTTCACACTCTGTATCGCTCCAGGTTTCGGCTTTAAGAGCTTTTCGAGACTTCTCAACTTTTCCTCTTTTCTTTTTCAGAAGAGGACAGTTGGGTCTGATGTGTCCCTTCTTTTTACATTCGAAGCAAACTACATCTTTGTTTGGTTCCTCATCATCAACAGACTTGGTCTGCTGTCTCTGAAAACTTTGTTTCTTTGGGATGAACCTTCTGCCTTTTCTATTCAGTTTTCTGAATCTTCTTATCATGAGGGCGAGCTCCTCATCATCCATATCATCTTCGAATCTGCATCATCGAATCATCATTTGATTTTAGTGCAATAGATTTCTTACCTCTTGGATCTTCGTCTTCATTAATTCGTTTCACTTCGTAAGACCGAAGAGTTCCAATCGGTTCGTCTACGAGATAATGGCATGATTCTTTGCGTCTCTCTTATTGAAGTCTTTATATGATTCCAATCCTTGGAGAGTCCACGCGAAGCTTGTTCACCTTCATGGGATCAGAAATTTTTTGTCCTTGGTTCTCAAGACCATTGACAATATCTCGTAAAACGACTAAACATGTCGGTTATAGATTCTCCTGGTTTCATTTTGAAGGCCTCATATTGACCGAAGAGAATGTTAATTCTGGTCTCCTTCACTCGATCTGTCCCTTCATAGGTGATGTGTAATCTATCCCATACTTCTTTTGCTGTAACACAAGAAGATATTCTGTTATATTCAGTTGGAGATAAAGCACAATATAAGGAGTAAATTGCTTTTGCATCGAGTGCTTGTCTCTTGTTTATTTCTTCCTGAGCCATTCCGCTGGTTTCAATAGTGTCTTTCCCTCTTTCAAAGATTGATGCAGCAGCAGGAGTGATTCCTCTTTCCACAACGTCCCATTCCAGAGGATCCTTTGATCGTAGGAAAGCTTTCATCTTGTTCTTCCAGATGTTGTAATTCTTTCCATCGAAGTAGGGAGGTCTGGTATTGCTTTGCCCCTCCATCAGCCCCGGTGCTAGCATACTAGCCATGGATCTTTTACTCTGAAGTAAAAAAAACTTCAAACAAAGTAAGAACACGAGCTCTGATACCAATTGAAATAGCTAGTACGAGTACCTAGAGGGGGGTGAATAGGTATAAAAAAATTTCTCGAAGCTTGCACGATATTTAAACAGTTAGAGGATTTGCAACAGTTAAAAATTCAATCGCAAGACTGAGTAAGGGAAAGAGAGAATTGAACACTCGGTTTATAGTGGTTCGGCTTGATTCAAGCCTACGTCCACTCTTCTGCACTGACAGCCGATTGGCTGGATTCCACTATGATCAAAGAGATGTTACAGTGTTGATCTTCCTTGATTTCTAGGTGTAGATGATCTACCACACTCACTCAAGGCGTCACCAAGTATAAACACTCTCTGTATACAATTTCGCTCGAACAGTCTCAACTAACAATCAAGGATCTTCAGACTCTGGAATTTTTCTATCGATCACACACTTAAAACAACTAGAACGTCTTCCTTTTATACTCCTTCATGCCATCATAGCCGTTGGCACTTACCAAAGGAATTCCTCCAATCTACCCGTTGGACGGAATCAATCAAGAAGATCATCCGAGCTATTTAAAGAATCTGATGATAGCCCATCAATCCTGTTCGCCCATACAATCAGGATCTCGGTTTCCAAGAATAGAACATTCCAAGATTATTTAGTCGACCATCGGATCTTCAATCGATCTGAGATAAGAATTAAAGAATCCGAAACGATTATCCAACCAAAGAATCTATTCCAGAGGATAGGATCGAATCCTCAACCATAAACCTCGGCTTTGGATTTCCTTCGTCACTGGATTAGAAAGACTGTCAGTGAGAATAGACTTAAGTCTTGAGTCCTGAGTCTTAAGTCTTGAGTCTTGAGTCTTGAGTCTTGGGTCTTGAGTCTTGGGAGTACAAAGTCTTCAGACTTTAAACTGACGGTCTCCGAACATCCAGACTTAGACTGAAAGAAACGTTTTGTCAGCTTCAAAATATTCTGGAAAGATTTCTCCAACAGTTTTCATTACCCATGCTGTGCTTCATAAGTAAGTACGAAAGCCTCTCTCGTCGTTTTGTCTCGTCGAATTGAGTGATATTCAATCTTGGCTTCTTCCTCAGTACTCTAAATCCATTCAACCTTTAATCTGATCTGCTCGACAGTCTTGCAGATCCAGTTGCTGTCGCTATTCAACTTTTTTTTTAGGCTTCCAATCCCAGCCTTCTCTTGTTGAATTCTCGTCCTCAACGAGTGTCCTTTCTTCCGCATTTGGCCCGCGAGACAAAATGTCCCTTTCTCGAGATCTTGACAAATGATCCATCCACTTAGCAATCTTTGCAACTTTTTGAGATATAATATATAAGGGATAAGTGAGTTGAAGGTCCTAAATTTTGTCATAAAAATATAATTGGGTCCTAAAACTTATAAAAAGTGTAGTTAAGTTATAATATTTGTTAAATTGGTGCAATCTTAATTTTTCTATCATTTGATAATGGAAGATGTTGACGTGACTTTTTTAATATTTTTTCTCTCCTACGTGAAGCTAACGTGATTAAACACGTGAAGGATAAGGTTAAAACGATGTCCTTATGGTCCAAATATGATTTATTTATCTAATTATTATTTAAATTAGACAAAAAATGAACAAATTGAAAAATAAAATGAAAGAAGGCAAAATGGTGAGGGCCTGCGGCATCACCATCACTGTCCAGTGGTTAACAAGGGTTGTTGAGTAAGGGCCTATAGCAGTAAGGCCGGAAGTCCTTGTCCAATCTAAGAAAGGCCAACAACCTTACTGACCACTAGTTAGCCATCCCCCACCATAGCCCTTTCAGGTGGTAGTGGGGCAGTGGTGGTAACTGGTAAGGGCCCAATAGACTCTCGTCATTTTGCCTTCTTCCTTTAAAAAGTAAAATAAAAATTAAATTAGCTTTTTTTTTTAAAAAAATTGGTTTAAATAAAATTTGTATTAAAATCATATTTGAACTATAACGATATCATTTTAGAATTATGTTTCATATTTTAGTCACATCATTGCTACATAGGAAGAGAAATTATTAAAGAAAGCCACATCAACTTTTTCTATTACCAAGTCGATTACATTAATTTGACAAGTTTTAGAATTTAATCACATTTTTCATAAGTTTTAGGACTAAAATTTCGTCTCGTAATAAGTTTTAGGACTTCCATATACTTATTCCTAATATGCATTTTACAACATAGAGACTTAAGCTATCAAAACCAATTGTTGCAAACTCCATCTAAGTTTTGATATTGAATCACAGGGTCTCGAGTTTGTGTTAACCTTCAATAATTCTGGAAAAGTATTAGGTCCACACATTTCACGCCTTCATTCTTCTATCTATCGGCGTTCGCATCAGTAGAAAATGAGATATAAAACTCAGGGCACTCTTTTCTAGCTTAAACCTTTGGAACTTCTTATCGCACACGCCGACCATAAGGAAAGCAACGTCATTCGTGCTCTTCTCTAGTACATTTCCAGGAACAACCCTAATTGAACCCAATATCTTGGAGAACTCTTGACAGCAATTCTGGACTTTTAGTTTCTATCGGTTTTTTTTTTTTTATAAAGGTGGTCGATAAGATAAATGAAGATAAAGAAGATAAGATTTGCGACCTCAAAACCGATAATCGAATAGGTTGGGCATCAATCCAAAGTTTCATAGTGGCACTGCCCTGGCTTTCCCGCTGTTAAGAAAACACACTAAGTCGAGACGCAAAGGTGTCTTTCATAATGACCTCCAGGAGGAAACCGGGTACTCTCAAGTGAAGGGCAATAACAAGCCGAGATTGAACAATTATGAATGTTAAGTTTGAGAAGTCAGTCCCATATTTGAAACATTGAACTTGACGGCATCTCATGACCACAGTGAGAAGAAAAATATAGTCTTGATTCAGCAAGGCCCCCGGAAATGTCCAGGGGATTTCATCCCGAACCAACACGGACACAAAAATAGAGACCGTCCCTGAATAGATGCAGGAGGCCAGTATGTTTCCACAATCCAGAAGTCTTAGAAACAAGCGTGAGGGTACTTTCCTGATTTATCATTGCACCCGTGTTCAGAAGAATGTCTAAGCAAGTAGGCATTTCCCATGTTTGTTAAGGCACATGCATCCATGATCTCCTGTGATTCTGTTTGGGCGTGACTTCTGCCCACTCGTGTATGTTGTGTGTTTGAGAGAGAGAGAAAGAGATACCTTGTCTGATGCAACTTCAAGCGTGAATCTCCTTGGACATGAGCTGCGATGCAAACTTCTGCACCCTACGGATGTTTTATCTGGTGAAGGAATTGCAAAGAAATGCCGAGGAGAAAAGACATATCACAGAAAACCCAAAGAACATCCTGTGAAATCATTGATAACCAGAAGGATATCTGTTCTTCATAGATGGGATGATTAAGCATTAACAGATTGTCGTTGGTCACGCAGTGCTCAAACAAGCAATTCTTTAGCTTCTTCCTGCTTCTTTAGTATGTTACAGATCTGCAAGACGATTCCCTTAGTCAGCCAATGCATTACCAGCACAGGATCACAAAAATGGTAGAATAGACAAGAGGCGAGTTCAATGCCCTCCTCTGCAATATGCTCAGTCTATGTTCCAACGGCCTTCTGAAAACTCAATTGCTTGCGGTAGACCTTTAATCATAGAAAATAGCTATAAAGTACTATAGATTCATCCTTAAGGATGATTAGGTCAGACTGAAGAAGAAATCACAATGTCCGTATTGGGGAGGTTCTATTCATCAATTGATTTCTAGTTGTACAAATTCAATAAATGACTATCAGTGAACCCAAAGCCAAATTATCGGAAGTGAAGAGCAAATATCCAGTAGTTGAAAAGTTCAGATTCGCCAGGCTCGCTCACCCCCCCCCCCCCCCACCAACACTTGTGCCTTCTTGAAACAAATAAGGGTACTTTTCTTTCATCTGATCTTCACTTTCCCATGTGGCTTCCTCCATATCATGATGTCTAATTTCGAGGACGAAATTCTCTAAGGAGGGGAGAATTGTGGCATCCCAAAAATTCAAGACAACCTCTAGAGGGATTAAAGCCAATAATTAGGTAATGAAATTACCTATGGTTTATGTTTTAGCCATTAGTTTTCTCTTAAGGCTATGTGTTATATGCTTGTGTTCATGAATTTTTAAATTAGAACTATAGGATAAATTAATGAGAATAATCTATGCTTGGCTATGCACCTCATAAATTAAATTCCTAGAAATAAAATGTAACAAGACTTTGGCCATGTGGAATTTAAAAATTAAAATTTATAGAAGAAAGTATAAAAAGGGAAAATTTTAATTTTATTTAGGTTTGGGCCTTAGGCCCATTGGCCTAAGCTTTGGTGGGCCGAATGGCCGGCCCAATTAAGGCCCAAGGGAGTGTGACCATCACCAAGGGGGAGGAGAGTGGCCGGCCCAAGCCCAAGCCCAAAGCCCATCTTGCATGTGTTATGACAAGTGGCAAGGAGGTCTTCATGTATTGGCCAATTTGAGAGGCAATCTAATGATTGCAAATGATGAGAAATTGGGGAAATAAAAGGGAAGAGGAGAGAGAGAGGTGGCCAGTTGAGTTGTCTGGCCAAGTGAGAGAGAGAGAGAGAGAGAGAGAGAGAGAGAGAGAGAGAGAGAGAGAGAGGCCGAGAGAGGAGAAGCCGAGAGGGAGGAGGAGTTGCCCGTCGCCGCCGCACGCCGCCCGCTCGTCCGCCGTGTGCCATCGTTCTCTTCGGTCTAGAGGCAAGTTGGGGTCCTCTTGCTGCTCTTGCATGTGTGTGTGTTACATGTATGCTGTAGAAAAGTCGAATTTTGGGTGATTAGGAGGGGGAAACCGAAGCTTGGATGACTTGTTCTTAAGTGGTGTTGCCGTTTTCGCATGAACCGCCTGAGTCAGAATCTTGTGAGAGCTTGTATGCATGTTTTTAGTTCGATTTTGTCTTTATCTCTTCATGAAAGTTGTAGAAAACATCTTATCCTATAACATACTAAAATTTGGTGCAAAATGATGGAGATTTAAGGGGTCAAACTCTCATCTTACGGAGACATCAGATCTTGAACGATCTCACTGACCTTTCGGTGGATTTGTGGTTGCATGTTGATTTTTACTAAGAATCTCTTTTCGACTTCTTCATGAAGCTTGTATAGAACATCTTGAAGTTTAACATACTCAAATTTGAAGTAAAATGAACAAATATATCCTAGTGAATCGACTTACTCTTGATGACGGTAGATCTGGAGACGCGGTACAAGACACCCGAGACTTCATGGACCCATATGGTGACTGTCCTTTGGAAATTTGACTTAGATCTCTTCACGGAAATTGTAAGGGACCTCTTGAAGTAAAACATACCCAAATTTTAAAGGAAACGAAGAAGAATATGTAGGTTAAAACTCAGTATTTCGGAGAAACATTCACTGGACGTTTCAGTGTTAGATCCAGAAGCTTCGTGTGACTGTAGAAAATAATCTAAAAATAATTTGGCTTAGAAGTCTTCATGAAAAATCTACTTTAGTGTCTTGGATATAACCTGGTAAAATTTCGTAATTTGCAGAGGTCTTTTGGATATTTTAATTAAAGTATTTCAGAAACTGTGCATTTTGTTTTTATCTGAAATTACATGCTGTAATTGTGGGAATTATAATTTTGTGTGGAATTCGATTGGCCTTGTGTTTTCAATGAAATTATTACCCTATTGTCTTGTCTATCACTAGCATTAATTTCATGATTTTTGAAAATCATATGGATATTTAATTTAAATATTTTCAAAAGTAGTACAACCTGGAATTTAAATAAATTTCAAAAAAAAAAAAGCCATGATAAATAGACTATTTTAAATTGTATGAATTCCATGAATTTTATCTTTATGGATGATTGTACCTTGCTGCATGTATGATGATGACTGATGATGCATGTATAGATCAAAGTATGAAAGTGATTTTGTTTGCTATTACATCATGTGCCATGTTAAGTTGAGACCTAAATTGGTAAACATGATCAATGATAAATGAGGAATCTGTTTGTGAAAGTTAAAAGTGGAAATTGAATCATGCATACATGATATGATATGATGATGATCACCTGTGCATGATGATGAATGCCATGATGATATGGAGTTTCAAGATGGGGAATCTTACGTGTTAGTCGTAGTGGGTCAAGTGTTTCTTTTTGAGTTTTAGGCCAAGTATACCCTCGATGTAGAGGTCGTCCCAAGAGTTCATATCCGGCCTTCATTTTGATGTGACAAGTAGGAGCTGAAACTTTTTGGGATGGTTAGCCCAAGGAAACCCATGTTAAAAATATGTAAATAAAGTGTCATGGCTTTGTCTTTTGTTATGATGTTTAGTGGTGTACAATTACATCATGGTTGATGGAGGGTGAGATGGCGATGTACAGATTGCGACCAGCGCAACTCATTAGCGGTCCCAGTGTGACTCATTAGCGGAAGCAAAATATAATATCGCCATCTCACCCTCCATCAACCATGATACAATTGTACACCGCTAAACATCATAATAAAAGACAAAGCCATGACACTTTATTTACATATTTTCAAGATGGGTTTCCTTGAGTCAATACATCAAAAGAAAGGCCAGGACTCAGTCATACTCGGCCTAAAACTCAAAAAGAAACACTCAACCCACTACGACTAACGTGTAAGATTCCTCATCGCTAGTGTCGGTTAACCATCCCCAAAAAGTTTCAGCTCCTACTTGTCATGCATGGGCCCTCACACCCATCCCGATGCATCAGGCGGTGGCGGCGGCAACATCCCACGCATCACTCCATCACGTCGAACATGGACGAATATGAACTCCTGGACAACAGGGCCCCCAGCCAGGCCCACATCGTACATAACTAAACAGCGCACTCGAATATACGTCAGACCAGGAACAGAGGGACAATTAAACTCCTCGCACTCGACCTCTACATCCGAGGGTATGCCGTAAAATATGCCTCGCGCGACAGCAGGGAGCGGCATGCTGCTAATCTGAAATGTTGGTCCCCAAAGGAGTGAGTACAACCACTCAGCAGGTAAAGGAATCCAATAACTACTCAATGCATCATACAATACAATCACAACATCATACATGTCAATCATACATCCATGCGTACTTACCTTAAAGTCATGCATATGCCATCATACCTCCTCATCACAATCATATCACATACATATCATATCATGTAAGCATATCATCATGCCATAGGTGATCATCATCATATCATGTCATCATGCCACAGGTGATCATCATTATATCATATTATGTATGCATATCATCATGCCATAGGTGATCATCATCATATCATGCCATCACGCCACAGGTGATCATCATCATATCATATCATGTATGCATGATTCAATTTCCACTTTTAACTTTCAATTCGATCACCACATCACCCTTTCTCGAGATCATCAATTTCATCTCATACTTTACACTCGCATCCCATCCTAGCATCTCGAGAAAAACCTCCGGCATTCAGCCATTTAAGGCCACCGGGCATCCGGCACCCCCACATCCCAAGCATCTCGCATCCCAACTGGCATCACGAGGAATCCCCTTAGGCAAAGACCTCCAAGGCTTCCGGCACCCAACCATTCCGGGCATCCTGATACTCCTAGGGCCATCCGGCCATGTATCTATATACATTCCGAGCATCCGGCACCCCCCATCCCGGGCATCTTGAAACTCCCAAGGCATTATCATCTGCCACAAACAGATTCCTCATTTATCATTGATCATGTTTACCAATTTAGGTCTCAACTTAACATGGCACATGATGTAATAGCAAACAAAATCACTTTCATACTTTGATCTATACATGCATCATCAGTCATCATCATACATGCAGCAAGGTACAATCATCCATAAAGATAAAATTCATGGAATTCATACAATTTAAAATAGTCCATTTATCATGCATTTCTTTTTTTTGGAAAATTTATTTAAATTCCAGGTTGTACCACTTTTGAAAATATTTAAATTAAATATCCATATGATTTTCAAAAATCATGAAATTAATGCTAGTGATAGACAAGGCAATAGGGTAATAATTTCATGAAAAACACAAGGCCAATCGAATTCCACACAAAATTATAATTCCCACAATTACAGCATGTAATTTCGGATAAAAACAGAATGCACAGTTTCCAAAATAATTTAATTAAAATATCCAAAAGACCTCCGAAAATTACGAAATTTTACCAGGTTATATACAAGACACTAAAGTAGATTTTTCATGAAGACTTCTAAGCCAAATTATTTTTAGATTATTTTTTACAGTCACACGAAGCTTCTGGATCTAACACTGAAACGTCCAGTGCATGTTTCTCCGAAATACTGAGTTTTCACCTACATATTCTTCTTCGTTTCCTCCGAAATTTGGATATGTTTTACTTCAAGAGGTACCCTACAATTTATATGAAGAGATCTAAGTCAAATTTCCAAAGGACAGTCACCATATGGGTCCATGAATTCTCGGGTGTCCTGTACCGCATCTCCAGATCTATCGTCATCAAGAGTAAGTCGATTCACTAGGCTATACTTGTTCATTTTACTTCAAATTTGAGTATGTTAAACTTCAAGATGTTTATACAAGTTTCATGAAGAAGTCGAAAAGATATTCTTAGTAGAAATCAACATGCAACCACAAATCCACCGAAAGGTCAGTGAGATCGTTCCAGATCTGGTATCTCCATAGGATGAGAGTTTGACCCCTTAAATATCCATAATTGTGCACCAAATTTTAGTATGTTATATTTTAAGATGTTCTAAAACTTTCATGAAGAGATCAAAGTCAAAATCGAACTCAAAACATGCATGCAAGCTCTCACAAGATTCTGACTCAGGCGGTTCATGCGAAAACAGCAACACTACTCAAGAACAAGTCATCCAAGCTTCGGTTTCCCCCTCCTAATCACCCAAAATTCGACTTTTCTACAACATACATGTAACACACACACACATGCAAGAGCAGCAAGAGGACCCCAACTTGCCTCTAGACCGAAGAGGACGATGGCACATGGCGGATGAGCGGGTGGCGTGCGGCGGCGACGGGCAACTCCTCCTCCCTCTCGGCTTCTCCTCTCTCAGCCTCTCTCTCTCTCGCACGGTTCTCTCTCTCTCTCTCTCTCTCTCTCTCTCACTTGGCCGAACAACTCAACCGGCCACCTCTCTCTCTCCTCTTCCCTTTTATTTCCCCAATTTCTCATCATTTGCAATCATTAGATTGCCTCTCAAATTGGCCATTACATGAAGACCTCCTTGCCACTTGTCATAACACATGCAAGATGGGCTTTGCGCTTGGGCTTGGGCTTGGGCCGGCCACTCTCCTCCCCCTTGGTCGATGGTCACACTCCTTTGGGCCTTAATTGGGCCGGCCATTCGGCCCACCAATGCTTAGGCCAATGGGCCTAAGGCCCAAACCTAATAAAATTAAAATTTTCCCTTTTTATACTTTCTTCTATAAATTTTAAATTTTAAATTCCACATGGCCAAAGTCTTGTAACATTTTATTTCTAGGAATTTAATTTATGAGGCGCATAGCCAAGCATAGATTATTCTCATTAATTTATCCTATAGTTCTAATTTAAAAATTCATGAACACAAGCATATAACACATAGCCTTAAGAGAAAACTAATGGCTAAAACATAAACCATAGGTAATTTCATTACCTAATTATTGGCTTTAATCCCTCTAGAGGTTGTCTTAAATTTTTGGGATGCCACAAAAAAAAATTATAATGGAAACTCATCTCAACCCTCATCCAGTAAGCCACAGAAAGTTATTTATATGGGCAACTACTCCCTGTAACTTGACAATCTCGTATCTCTTTTCCTGCTGCTTTGTTTTCACCATTATTGCCTCTCCGTGAGAATCTTCATGGTCTCTGACTATAGTCTACAATATGTACATAACTGATCACCAAAGCCCAGAAGTACATAAGCAACTCATTTGTAGCAAAAATAATTTAGCTTCAGCCTTTTCAACATTTTCATCAGTTTCCATGATCAATGGACTTCCAACTTCAGTGGACCTCGCCTTGGGAGAAATCTTAAGCTGAAATTTAGGATGGTCACAGTACACGCTGTTGGTTTTGCTTTGTTCAGTGTTCTCATGATTGTAAACCTGATACATATAATCTAAGAAACCAGGAAGGAACGAGTTTCGACTCTCTGTTGAAATAGAAAAACTTAAGAAGGTTCTGTCCGTTTACCTGTCCTGTAACAACAGCTTTGGAGGATTCTCTAAAACTTCTGAAGTGTCAAGGGTAAGAACATTACTGCCACAAACAAAACCAAGTCACAGGAGCAAGGATAGTGGAGTTATTAGCACTCTTAACCTTTTGTCACTTAGAGACTCAGAGGGCAATTCCAGTGGACTAGATGACATCAAATTGGCGACTGACCCCTGCAAAACAGACACTCACGACTTCTAATGCATTACAAAATAGCATCCCCATAATTATATTCCCAACAACCCATTGAAGAGGTGTAAGGTATTACTTGGAACTGAAGAGCAGACAATAGAAAGGAACCTCAGATGATTTCCCTTATGAATAAAGAAGTGGTTGGTTTGATCAATTTACCTGTTCTGTGACAACAGTTTTGGAGGATTCTCTGAAACTCCTAAAGTGTCAAGACTAAGAACATTACTTCCACAAACAAAACCCAGTCACAGGAGCAAGTATAATGGAGTTATTAACACTTTTCACCTTTTCTCACTTGGAAAATGAGAGAGCCGTTTTAATGGACTAAATGGCAGTAAATTGGCATCTGATCCCTGCAATATAGACACTCACGGCTTCTAATGCAATACAAAATAACATCCCCATAGGTATATTCGTAACACCCTATTGAAGAGGCTTAAGTTGTTACTTGGAATTGAAGAGCAAACAAGAAGGGAACCTCATATGATTTCCGCTTTAAGGGTGAATTGAGAAGTGACTAGTTTTCAGTGCTTTTGCTATGATGAACTAACTCATGTGCTGCATCACCTTACATAGCTGTAATTTGCTTAGAGTCTCTTATGGAATTGATTTCCTCTGTAGGATTAGAACCACATTGTTCTTCTTTGGTTCTGGTGGCCCTGCACATATTGACATCTTGATCCCTAAAAGCATCTATGGTTTCAAATACCAGGACATCAAGTTAGGATGCAGGTTAGACCTCATCATTCTCAAGCCAGAAAGATGAAAAGTCCTCTTGGCAGAATTAAGAGAGTTATTGTCCTTAAAAGATTCCTTGCTTGAATTAGTGACTTCAGGATTCACACATATCTTAACAATTGGTTTTGACAACTCATTTAAACTGCCCGTGTTGCATAGAGAATTGCAAAAGTTTAGTTCAAGCAGAGTAAGTATATGCAAAATAATGCCGTGTTAAAGGTCTAATCCAATACATATGCATTCTACTTGTTAGAGCTGGCACTGTCTAAGACAGGATATGACATAACATTGACTCATCTTTTCTGTAATGACGAGTTATTTCAGTCTTGAAAGTAAATATCATTTAAAGGGATATCACTCTCCCTGTCATGTGACTCAAGGTTCAAACTGAAAATGAACATATCATGCTACAGTAGGTTGTGAACCCTACTTCCAAGCTTGTAGTCTTCTAGCAGATGATGTAGTCATATTTTACCAGAGACAAAGATGTCAATATCCACTTGAAAGCATAGTATGAAGGATTTAATGAGCTTTCCTGACCACTAATAAAGGTAGACATAGACTTGAGAGACAATTGCAAGTAAAGCTTTATAATTTCAGTTGAAAAGGCTTCAATTTCATCAACAGCAAGCAATAATTAAGAACATCAAAAGATTTTTCACATATATACACTGATTTCACAAATATCTACATATCAGTTGATCAAACTAGTAATATACAGTAATTTCACATATATCTACACGTCTATTGATCAAACTAGTAATATTCAGCAATTAGGAGAGTGCCCAATGTCTCAACACAAGTAAGATATACAATAAAATAAAAAATAAAATAAAAATCTTATTTTACCCTAGTTGAGAGTCCATCGGATAACAGAAGACTAATAAACAGACCACATTAATGTTTGAAAAAGGTAAAACTTTCCCTTTTTTCTTTTGTGTTTGTGTCTGCGTGGGGGAGTGGCATTGGGCAGGAGAAAACTTACACACTACACACTCCCTGTTGGCTACTGTTAAATGAAGTACACGGGACAAAGAAAATACTAGAATTTGGACAAAATTTCAAACAGCTCTACAATTACAACTTGATTGGGTACAGATGCCTCACCCCAGTTGAGAAGTGGGTCTCACATTGATATGGCTTCCAGTCAGAGGAGTTTGAATTTTCTTTTGCTCCATTGCCAGTGAATTTAGACCGATAAGCGACTTTCCCCCAACTTGAGAATCATTGGTATTGTCTCTCGACCTGTTGAAGATCGCACAAACTATGTGGTGGTATAAGGCATGGACTGTCCAATCAGAAGTCAAGACAACAAGCAGGTCAATGCTGTAAGTCATAGTGATTTCCTCTACATTTCAGTGAAACTGCAAGGAGCTATAGACTTCCAGTAATAGGCTTACAGCAATTCTGATCACAAACTTATCCACAAGCTTGTTCAACCCAGTTTCTAAAGTCAAATGCGCCACAATACTCACAGAGGCATGCATATCAGAGATATAAACGAAGTAATTAAGAAGAAATCCTTCGCAGTGCCTAACCTACAAAATCATACACGATGCTTGAACGAACTCAATAAAGCCAATCTACATGGATCCCAAAGAGGTCTTCCGAAATCAAATGGACCTACTGCGACAAGAGGATGGGAGACGCAAAACAAACGAACGCGAAACAGCGAGACACAAGGCACGACAAAGGCGAGAGTCCGAAGGAACTCCTCATCGGAAAAGTTCACATCCTCATCAGACTTTTCCATCGGAAAACTATGCGCGCTCATGAAGTACCTCTGTTCAAAACTACGAATCGATCAGCCAATGCCGATATTGCAGACCTACGAGCGACGAAGAAGCAACGAAACTCCGAGGAAGCCATAGCCAGAAGAAGAAATCAACGGATTACAAAAGCTCGAGATCGATTCGCGCGTCGACACGAAACGAATGGCTAGACCGAGACGAGCGGAGGATCCGCAGTACCTCACTTGCACGATTGCGACAGGGAGCGAGCTCGAGCGTGTTGGGGGTGGGGGGTTAGAGAGAGAGATCGACTGGAGTTGAATGGAGATGAGAGAGAGAAGTAATCTGGTTTTCCTGAGGTTTTTGAATGGCGACTCTTTATATAGAGAGAGAGTGTGTGTAGTTTCGAAAGAGGCGGGACCGGAAAAGCGACGGCAATTGGGCGGAGGCTCGCCGGGAGTTTTCCCGACGGGACAGGATAGAATTCCGATTTTGCCCCACCGGGAGCACCGTTTCCATTGGGTTCATTCCTCCTTTCATGGTAATTTTCAGAAGAAACAATTGTTTGTATCATTTGAAGGAACGAATGATTAATTGACATATTGTTTTAAACGATAGCAAATAATTAGTTCTCAAGAAAATAACTTTCGTATTATTTATTTTTGTACAACAAATGCAAACTATATTGAAAAAATTCCAATGATTTCGGATATTTGGATCCAAATAAATTTTAACTATCAATCACGTTCACACACTGGCCAAACCACATGATCAATGACCTTGATGAATATTCCCTCACCTTGAAACTCGAGGTGCTATCAGTGGATTGCTATCGGAGCCCATCTCACATTCCTAGTGTCGCACAAAGGAGTAGGCACTTTCGTCCAAGAATAACTTAAAGGTTGGCTTGAGCAGGACTTAAAAGTAATTTACAAGAAAATGAATACCATATTAAGTTATAAAAGAGGATTTTTTGAAGTTGTATTGTGTTGACATTTGTCTTACCTCTTTCACTTGAAATGTTGAGTTTAAAGCACAAACAAAATACGGGTGGAGAGTGCTCTGAGTGCTACAACTTAACATGAGAGGATACATCGCCTAAATCTACACAATAAGTATACCTTTCGGAAGTTTTAGCACTTCTGTATCTCCCATGCCCAGTTGTTGCATTTAAGGTGTTTGTCTCCCAGTAAAATACTAACTGCCCACTAAGCAAACTTATCATCGCAGTTCCATAGTATATGAGTGGAAAATTCAAAACTGACAATGTACTTAATCCCAAGGTCATTCTTCGCAAATTGATTTATTACGCAATTATCTTTCCTACACGCAATGACACTATTAGCCAAAGTGCGTTGACCATTTCGCCCCTTGGATTTCTAGCCCCGTCCAGTTCTCAGAAAAGGGAACTCTTTTGTATGGACAATCACGCTCCTGTCAGCTGCCGTGGGGACAATTATTTTTCTTAATTTTTTTCGAGAGTCGAGCATGGTTTTCGTTGGATTTTATAAAGCTCGTCTCTTTAATGCGTAATAAGAGCGATAAACCATTGAGTTGATTGGCCATGGAAATAGGTGATGACCGAGTTTTCACAAGAGCTTGGGCAAACGCGATCGGTATTGCACAGTGAGTTGGAATCTTGACAAAAATCAACTTCTTTGTTATTGAAAACGAATATGAAAAAAGCTATTTTTTAACAATTATTATTTCCGGAATAGAGTCTTTCAAAATCTTCAAATTACTCTGAATATGCTAGTTAAGAGAGATTTTAATTGGGCACCTAAATGTCAGACTAGTGAGATAGTTCACAAATTTCATGACTCGGCATGTGAAAATGCCAAGCTAGATAAGCGTCAGACTTTGCACCTTTAAAATGAAAACTTCTCAGGACACCTTCGCCACCATCTACACTGCAAGTTGGGAAATTTCGAAGTGAGAAAAGAGAACAGATGTGGGTGCGGTGGCGAGGACGATGGCTCCAACATCGATGACGAAAATTACTTCAGCATCTGCAAACGTACGCTTCCAAAACGATGATTGGGCTCTATCTTTCTTGTGACTTCAATTGGTTTGAAATAAATATGTTCTAAGTATGAAAGCAATTGTTTTGAGGACTTGTCTCTAATATGTGCTGCATTGGCTATGTCGCACTTCAAAACTTTCTTGGGAGACATGCAGGTCCAGGGAAGATATCAAAAAGTATCTCCTAATTCAAAAGAAACAAAACAAGAGCTGATTCTGTACATAAAATGGAAACTTAAGTAAACTTTTATCAGCCTCACTATCAAGAAACAGAGGATCAGAGAGAATAAATAAAATATTTGTGCAAACGGCAATGAAAATAGAAAACATAATACATGGGATGAGGTAAATCTATGAACCATGAAAGTATGATTCCTTGGCTTCCGCACCAGCCAGCTATAAATATATTGTAAACGTCCTCGGATCTTGACCTAGATCTCAGTCACAGAGAGAGATGAGGTAAATCTATGAACCATGAAAGTATGATTCCTTGGCTTCCGCACCAGCCAGCTATAAATATATTGTAAACGTCCTCGGATCTTGACCTAGATCTCAGTCACAGAGAGAGATGAGGTAAATCTATGAACCATGAAAGTATGATTCCTTGGCTTCCGCACCAGCCAGCTATAAATATATTGTAAACGTCCTCGGATCTTGATCTAGATCTCAGTCACAGAGAGAGAGAGAGAGAGAGAGAGAGAGAGAGAGAGAGAGGAGGGTAGCGTTTGATTTCTTGACTTCTGCACATGGGGCCTGCAACTGCATGCACGTTTCACCAATAACATTCGATCTTAGAGTCTTCATCCTAAAATTTTACGACTTTCTGTCTACACCGTTTTCTCATAGACCCGTTAAATTTCATTGGTTTTCCTATAATTGCACCATTATTTCCTCGTAACAGTGTTGACGCGGCATCTTTCTCTGTTAAGAGCATCGGGTCAGAGAGTGAGAGAGGGAGAGAGTAAGAAAGAGAGATCTGCTTAGCTGAGCAAATTACTGCTATGGCGAGCTCAGATGCAGGAACTTCATCAGGAAGCGAGTACCAAGTGTTCTTGAGCTTCAGAGGACCCGACACTCGAGTTGGATTTACCAACTTCCTCTTTCATAGCTTGACCGATGCTGGAATCCGCGTGTTTCGAGATGACGAAGAGCTCCGTGTCGGTGAAAGGATCGATGGTTTGCTTCTACAAGCGATCGACAACTCTAGGATTTACATACCCATTTTCTCTCGGAACTATGCTTCGAGCCAATGGTGCCTCCACGAGCTTGTGCAGATCGTGGCAAATACATTCAAAACAGAAAGTAATAAAGTGATCCTACCTATTTTCTTTGATGTGGAGCCCGACGATGTTAAGTTGAAAACCCCGCTATATCGCGATGCCATACTCAAGCTAAAGCATGAGAAGAAGTTGAACAATGAGCAAGTAGATACTTGGAGAGAGGCTCTCATAGAGGTTGATGCAATCAAGGGATGGGAAGTGAAGAAGTACAAAGGGTAAGCTAGCTATTTTCAAGAGGCTTATCTTCCCAATTTTCCTTAACACATAGTCATAGATGTGAAAATTCTAGTAAGATTGAGGTGGGATTTTTATCATGGTGATATTTAATGATGAACCCTTGCTACGTCTGCAACAAAAAGTAAAACTGCTTAACAGGGATATTACTAGCTAGGTCACTAAAATAATATCTCACTCTAGGCAATGGAGGAAAAAGAATGGGATAATGATCTGCGATGCAGTTCCTATCTAATCATTTAATCTTTCAATACATTAAAATTCCCCTCTTGAAGACATGATATTCCACTTCTACGGTCGTCGCTCGAACATAAATAATGAATTGTCAATTTCAAATGCATAATTTTGTATACATCTATTTTGCTCAAAATTCGCAAGATTGCTAATCATGTGTATGGAATCAAGTCAAATTTCGGGTCATGACATGGCCCACAAATTGCCAAATGCGTCAAAAGTATGTCTTGGATTGATGTTATTGTCCATTGTGTTTTAGAAGATCATTTCTAGATTGTTAAGGTCACATTACTTATCAAATCATTGCATGGTTTACTTGATTCTTGAATAACATCATTTCTAGCTAGGTTCTCGTGATTTCGCATTTCCCCCCACTAAAACGATTTTTTATTGCGGCAGCCATGGGGAATTGATCAAATTGGTAGTGAAGGAGGTTGTGGAAAAGTTGAAGACAAAACATAGATCAGTGACTGAATATTTAGTTAGAATTGATGATCAGGTAGTAGCAATAAGCAAATTATTAGACATCAATTCCGATGGTGTGCGACTCATTAAGATTCATGGCATGGGTGGCATTGGTAAAACAACTCTCGCCAAGGTTGTCTTCAACCAACTCTCTTCTCATTTTGGAAAGTATAGTTATTTCCTTGAAGATGTTCGAGAGAAGTCTTTAAGAATTGATGGCTTAGTTGACTTGTAAAAAAGGTTATTATCTGAACTTGGTCATCCTGCAGGAACAATGAGCATTAATGAAATTGATTATGGAATGAAGAGGACTAGAGAAGTACTTTGTAATAAGAAAGTCCTCATTGTACTTGATGACATTGATAACAATGAACAAGTGGAGAAATTAGTTGGAAAGAGTCCTTTGTATTCAGGATCCAGAATATTGATCACAACTAGAAATAAAGATGTTTTGCAAATTAATACACCAAAATATCATATTTTAGATTACGAAATGGAGGTGATAAATATTGATTGTGCACTTGAGCTTTTCAGCAAGCATGCATTTAACAGAGACTCACCTTTAGATGATTACCATGATCTTTCAAGGGAAATTGTATATGCTATTGGGAGACTTCCACTGGCTCTTGAGGTAATTGGTTCATTACTCTACCAAAAACCGCACGAATTGTGGAAAGAGACATTGGATGAGTTAAGAAATAAACCTCATCGGGATGTTTATGGAAAGTTGAAGATCAGCTATGATGCCTTAAGTTTTGAGCAACAACAAATTTTCCTCGATATTGCTTGCTTTTTCATCGGTGAAGATAAGAGGAATGCAATTTACATGTGGAAAGATTGTGGTTTTTTCCCGAATTCTGGGGTTGATGTCCTCATTAACATGTCATTGGTAAAGATTGTGAAGAATAATAAGTTTTGGATGCACGATCAACTCAGAGATCTTGGAAGGGAAATTGTTCGCCAGGAAAATCCAATAAATCCTAAGGAGCGGAGTAGGATATGGATTTGGAATGAGGTCCTTGATGCAACAGGAACGAAGGAGGTAAAGCACTTCTAGAGAGAACTAATAGTTATGGCAAAAATTCCTCTACATTGACTTTGGATGCTCTATCTTCTTCTTCATTTTTATAATTCTTTAATTCTATGAAATGGAGTGCTAATATCACTCATTCTCATTCTCATTTGTAGATAAACAAGAAGGTTCAAGCACTATCTCTTGATACATCTGCACAAAATTCCCATGATGTCATTGTTCAAAGTAAAGAGATTGGAAGGTTTGAACATTTAAGATTTCTTAAATTATCTGGATTAACCTTTGTTGGCAATGCAGCAAATCATCTTACCAAATTAAGATGCATTTCTTTGAGTTATCCTCTGCAAATCTATAAATGGACCAACATGTACCTAAAGAATGTGGTTGTTCTTGAATTCTCAAAGGTTGACTTCTTAGATGATTCAAGATTACAAGACTTAATTAAGGTGTGTAAAATGCCTATTTCTATTCTATTTTCTTATAAAGTAATTTTGATTGTTCATCTATTGAATATTGCATTCATTTTGACAGATGGCAAGAAAATTGAAAGTTCTTTTTCTGAAAAGTTGTGACAGCATAATCAGTACACCAGACTTCTCTGGCTGCCCAAATTTAGAGAGGCTTATTATCAAACATTGTTCTAATTTGAGGAAAATCACTAGCTCTATTGGGAAATTGCAGTGTCTGATTGAATTGAAGATTAAACATTGCTATTCTCTTGAATATTTGCCTGAAGAAATGAAGGAACTAGTGAATCTACAATACTTCTTTGTAGATTGTGAAAAAATGAAGAAACTCCCAGATTCTCTATGGAAATTGAAATCATTACGTGAGGTGCACTTTTCCAATAAGTCTTACCAATTTGATTCCACAAATTCATGGGAGTTACCTAGTACTATTGGAATGCTTCAAAATTTAGAAGTGCTTCAAGTCAATAGCGGCAATTTAAAAGGTCAACTTCCTTCCGAAATCGGAAGCTTGCTCTTTCTAAGAATCTTAAATCTATCAAAAACTTTTGTAAGTGAACTTCCAAAGACCATCAGCATGCTTCCTCGCTTGCAAAGAATTGAGTTGATAGGATGTGATGAGATTCAAGAGTTGCCGACCCTCCCAACAAGTTTAACCCATCTAGAAGTGTCATCTGCATCATTGCGAGAAGTCCTAGATTTCTCGAACTTGACTAATTTGGTTGAGCTGGATCTAGATGATCATGGACAAGTAGAAGATAAACTTTGTATAGGGGAGTTATGGTGGATTGGGAGATTATCTAAATTGACCAAATTGAGCTTCGGACTTCGCAATGTCCCTATGCCTACTGAGATGGCTTCCCTTCCTTTGCTAAATGAACTTGCTTTGTCTAGATTGGACCTACGAACCTTTCCGCAACTTCCCTTCTCTCTAGAAACGCTAAGCCTTGATCATTTCAATTCAATTGAGTCACTCTCTCAGAACTTCAAAAAATTTTCATATTTAAAGCTCTCTCGATCTTCAATGCAAGAAATACAACTCGATAGGCTTCAACTTCCACATCTAAAGGAGTTGTTTGTGGTGTCATGTGCATCCCTAGAGAGATTGAGGTTATAAGGATGAGGAAGCTAAAAGAGGTCAATGTGGAAGGTTGTATTTGGCTAATTGAGATTCAATTTTCTTGGGTGTTCGAATCTTTGGAGGCATTGTCTATTAACCATTGCATGTCCTTGGAAAAGATAATCTACGAGTCTGCTAAAGAGTTAATTAGTTGTGAAGGGAAACTGATTTTTCCATCAAGCATCTTAACTAAGTTCCGCACTCTCAAATTGTGGGGATGCCAAAAGATACTTGACATTCAAGTTGTGGGTACGTCGGAGACGTGGGAGTACTTCCAAGTTTTTGCAATGTGCAAAGCCTTGGTGGATTGTCAAACTTAAAGAACTTGAAGACTTTGTCAATCCTGAGCTGCAATCAGCTGCAAATTGTCAAGAGCATTGATGAGTTGGAGTTCTTGGACCAATTACAACTTTATTATTGCGGATCATTGGAAAGGTTGATTGATGTATCAACCACTAAATTGCCAAATGATTGCCACATAAGTATCGCCAGTTGCAGGAAATTACGAGGGGTTAAGAAAAGATTCGAAGGCTCAGTCCAGTCCTTAAAGCATTCTAAGTTGAGTCCCAATCATTCGCTCTTTTTATTTATGATTTTTTTTTCTTGATACAACCATCTACAGACACGAATTCAACTTTAAGGTAGATTTGTAATATGGTGAGAAATCAAAATACACTAAATCAAACATCAATTGATATTTGATCTCGCTTATTTTAAAACCACTCGATATGAGTTTGTTTTATCTTCAGCTCGCATTTTCTCATTTGCTTTTCTTTGTATTGTATACTAAAAAGTTCCATATGTGCAGCAAATATACGGGACAAGGTCAGCTTTTATCAGAAGTAAACGCAAAAACTTTAATCTTTAGAAGAAACATATAAATTAACTCAGAATCTCTTATTAAATGTTCTATTCATTCTATATGAAATGAATTGTTTAGTTTAGTGAATTTTTTACATAATATACTCCACTTTATTGTCCATCTCTTACTTAAAACTATTCATTATGGAGATGAGTTTGGTGATTTGCAAATTTCTACGGTGATATTAGAACATTAAAAGAATCAGATATTGCATGACTTAAAAAAATGCTGACGGAGGTGTTTCGAGAACATAACTCACATGGTCCACCAATCCACTATTCATTGACTTGTCATTGATGGAATTGAGTGTTACGTGAATTTGCATGTGGTTGTGTTCCAAAAGAGATATATATATATATATATATATACTTCATTCTGAAAAAGAAAATGAGTATCTAATTGGTCGATGACGCATCCTCCCCTGTTTTCGACAGTTCGATAAAAAGCCAGTTCAACGAGAACTACAGCAATTGAACTTACCCGCACGTATTTTTGGGTCGTGAAACATTTCATTTCAAATGGGGAGTGGAGTCGATTTCTGCTACTCACTTAACTTTTAATGAGTCTAGATTTTAACTATTACTATAGTTTAGTTGATTGTGTACGTAAAAACTTCTTAATTTAGCTAAAATACGAATAAAATCAGTTTTCATCAAAGTTGTGATATACCCGACAAGACGAAGTGAATTTTTGCGTATGGGAAATCACATAGATGAAATTTAATAAACCTGCTTCCATAACTACGCTTTACAGAAAGGGGGGATAAATGAGGGGAATAGATTTTATCTACTTGATTTATAACTAGGGTCGATCATTTTCTGGTAATAACATATTTTCTCTTAGAAGCTTATATCTAAGGCAAATAAATATCTTATTGGTCTCATGGACCATACAAAAAATTAGTCAAGGATGGTTTCGATATAAAAATTGTTTATATCTGCTGATATGTGAAATTGAATTTGTGTGATGTACATAATCCACACGCACAATTTCATTCTGTTATTACTACGCAAATCTCACATGATTTACAATATTTTTTATGTGATCTTTTTCCATCTTATATATAGATCATTCCTCGTACTTCAATCCCAACAAATGTTGTTAAAAACTATTAAATGACTTTCATAAGTATCTTTTGAGAAATTTAGAACAGCTTCTATCTATTTCCTTGTACATATCAAATAGATGAAACACTGTAGACATTAGTTTATATGCATAACTAATTGATTTGTCTGCGTAATCTTAATCTATTCATTCCTTTTTTGAAACTTTCACGGTAGATTGGTTGTAATTTTAACTTTTCAGGAATCACGCTTTGATTGGCCTTCATGTTGTGGACGCTCGTGAAGTTTTGAAGACAAGTGGCGTGACAATTATTACCATGCAGAGATGGAACTTGCATATTTCTAAGAATGATTTCAAATTACTGAACATCAAAATTAGGGCCATGAGAAAGGTTCGGACCGAGTTTCGGCAAGAGCTCGGCCAATATGTTTGGTATTACACGGTGAGTTTGAGTCCCTCTGCAACAATCAGCCATGTTTTCTCCCATTCGAGATGCTTGATAGCCCTCAACTTCGGCAATCATCCTCATGTTTTCGACCTTAGAGAGCTGAGCCGACATTTCGACCATTTCTTACGCTGTTAGGCATCCGAGGGCCGATCCACAGTTTCATGCCAATGTATTGCCGCAAAGGATGCAAAATCTTCCTCCACAAGTCGTGTGCCAAAGAACTGCAGCCCCAGAAACAATGTGACATCCTGAAATTCGACCCCGTTTTCGATAAAGTGAAATGGGCATTTCATCAACGTGCCTATGACCCTTTTTCTCTGAGCTGATCACTCACGAGTTAACTAATCTATTGGGTAAAGTCGTTAAGGGATGTATCAGCTGTAAAATCCCTAAAAACTACCTAATTGATTGGATTGGGCTAAAATCACGTTTGATCGATTTTTAACCACGAAATTGAACTCGATTTCGAGAATCGAATTTTAAGCGCGTCATAATTCTTATTTTTAGGATCCTGTCTCATTATCCGTCAAATTATTGACGAGTCCGAAATTTCAATAAAAAAATTATCGGAAGAAAATTGAAGATGAAAAGAAAATAGAAAAGAAAAGAGAAAAGAAAAGAAAAAAAATAAATAAGACCATGTGGTGTTATATTATATTTTTTTTCCCACCCTCTCTCTTCCTTTTCTCTCTCTCTTTTCTCTTTCTCCTCCCCTCCCCCCTTCGTGCGAGCATCCCCACCTACCGAATGCCCCCTTGCCAATTTTAAATTGGCTTCTCTCTCTTTTGTTTCTACCTTTGACTAGTCAAAACAAAATCCCTTCTTCTTATCTCTTCTTTCTCTCTGCTTCTCTCTCCTCTCTCTTCTCCCCCACGCGACCAAACACTTCTTCTTCTTCTTGTTTCTTCGCGTGTGAACCAGCAAACCGAAACAGAAGCGAAGCTGCAGCTTGCCGTCGCCGCCCGTCCCGCCGCCCGCACCGCACGCTCGCGCGCGCCGCGTGCTCCGCCGCCTCCCACCCGCGCTCGCCGTCCTCGCGTGCGCCGTCCAGCCCTGTTTGGCCTCTGCTCAGCTCTGTTCAGCCCCCGTCCGGCCACCTCCGACCGCCGTTTGAAGCCGCCGGACCTCCACCGGCCCTCCCCGGAGCACCGCCCGCTCTCCCGAAGCCTTCCCAGCCCCTAACCATCTCTGTTTTCCCCTGTTTCGCAGCCAACCAGCAACCCACGAAATGGGTTTCCAGTGGCTTTAGGCCCGCTTTGGGCCGTTTCCGAGCCCCGAACCCGAGCCATGCTTTGGGAAGAATCGTTCCTCGCGTCGCCCCCGTGGGATTGATCCGATTTGCGCGCGATTTGATGAGTAATCTCACTAATCCCGAATTAGTTGGCTAATTATACTTAAGGTTTGTTTAGTTTTAATTAATTATGTTTAGGTTGTTAGATTAAAATAAATTAGCAATTATTAGTCAATTGTGATGCGATTTAGATAAATTGGTTGTGCAATTAACAAGTAGACGTGGTCTACTATTTATTGGAAGTATCTCGGGAATTTTCCGACCCCTAATCGGGCTTCAATTTGGCGATTTGGGCCTAAGTGAGATTTTTGGCATTTAAATATTAATTTTCGGAATTAAATTAAATAATTATTTATTTTCGAAAATTCAAGGGAGATGATTCGAACCGGATTATTATGCTAATGACTGTGGTGAAGTCCGTTTATTTAATCGGGCTTTATTTTGAGCTAAATTGAATTTTTAATATTAATTATTTAATTTTTGAAATTAATTAATTAATTATTTATTTTCTGAAAATTCAATTGGGATGGCCCGTGATCGGAAATTTATGCTGGTGATTGTGATGCAGTCCGTTTATTTAATTGGGCCTTATTTTGAGTTAAATGGAATTTTTAATGTTTAATAATTAATTTTCGAAATTAATTAATAATTAATTATTTTTGGAAATTAAGATTGAGATGGCCGATGATCGAAATCTCGTGTTGATTGTTGTGGCGCAGTCTGTTTATTTATTTGAGCTTTGAATTGTGCCAAATTGAATTGAATGTGGAATTTAGGATATATTCCTAAATGGTTGTGGTTAATTATTTCATTGAGAAATCGTTAAGTATTGAGTATCGAAAGTGGTGAAATGCGAAAGATTATCGAAAGTGGTGTCGAGAAAGTGGTCGAAGTAAAGCCGTTGAATTTTGAAAGTGGTCGATTGAATTTTGAAAGTGGATTATCGAAAGTGGGGGACCATAAAACCATTGAATTTTGAAAGTATCGAGTGGGACCGTAAAACCATTGAATATCGAAAGTGGTCGAATGGGACCGTAAAGCCATTGAATTTTGAAAGTGGTCGAGTGGGACCGTAAAGTCATTGAGTATCGAAAGTGGTCGAAAGTGGTCGAGTCGGAAGTGGTCAGTGGAAAGCCATTAAATATTGAATGTTGTCGAGTGGGACTGTGTCTTCCACCTATGCTCAAGATGTGATCTGAGGATCGTGATTCGTAATTAGGGATTGAGATGGAATAATCGAATTGACCTAGAAATGTTCTGACTGACATGTAATCGACTAGGTCGATTGATTATTGCTTTGATTTGATGTCGTGAATTGATTAACTGAATAGAAATGACCGTGAGTGGTCTTGTTGGCTTGTAATTGACTAGGTCGATTTGATCGATGCTTCGATCTGTGATATGATTACTTGGGTGCCTATTATGAATTGTACTAACTTGCAGGTGGGATCTGAGGCCAAGGTAAGTCCCCTGACCTGTGCGTGTTTAGGCAGCCTATAGTATAATAGTTTACTAATTGGGCTTAGTGGGGTAGAACTCGCTGAGACGTAGTCTCATCCCGGTTTGGGGAAAAACATTTCAAGACCCGGATGAGAAGCTGAGGAGGAGAAGTCTATGAAGGAGAACTTGGAAGTGAGATCTGAGGTGAAGGATTTTTGGAAGAAGAAGATAACCCCGAGAGGGGCCTTGAGTACGGCCCAGATGGATTGAGATTCTATCTTCTTTTGAGATCTCCATTTTTATGTGAATAGAGATAGAGTAAAAAGTTGTGAACTATTCTGATTTGTGTTTTGTATAAAAGTTGGGTTATAAGTTTCAATATGAAAAATATGGTCTTGATTTTCTATCCCATCGTTTTATTGTTTGGGGATTTATAATTGCTTCCGCATGTGCTTAATAAATGAAAAGGTCGGCGATATATAGTCATGGGATATCGCATATTAAAATCGACCAAGAGAAAGATGTGTGCGTGCCCGAGGATCGGGGCGTGACAAACAGCACCCTTGGCACCCAGAGCATTCCCTCATCTTCCAGATGGCCCAAACCGGGTCAGCCTTCTGCTGCGATTTGTGCATTGTCGGTTTGGATTTCGGCTGCGCAAGTGAGACTCTACCCAACAAGGGATATTCCCATTCGAGGCAAGAGTTTCGAGTCATGAATGCGCATTGACCTTCCATTGGTTGATGATACTAGGTGAGTTTAGCTGTAGCTTGTGGATTGTTATGTCTCTTTCGACTGTGATGTCCTTTGGCACAAGAGGTGCGTCGCTGAGATCATTAACCACCCTTTCCATTCCCATCACCCTCATTGTGGTCGAATGGTGATCTCAGAGAAGTGCATTGTAAGGCATGCAGAGATTGTTTATGGTCTGGAGGCCTCTGCTTCATGAGCGTGGTAACCAGGATTATTATCCCGTGGTCAATCATTCCATACGGAGATGAGGACCTGGATTTCGTGCAGTGCTTGTCGTAAGAGCATGAAATCAGGCGAAATTCACGTTTGCGTCAATTGGTCTTTCTTCTTCCACCGCTCCTGCACCCAACTGCCTGTGAGGATACAACGCTTTCTCCATCCAGCCCACTCTCTCAAGCTCAGTCCTTATGTGTCAGCCGCCTCCCATTGCACAAGCTGCTCGGATTTTCCTCAGGTGATTGACATCGCCACCCCCATATGTGTCAGCTGCTCGGACTCTGTCAAGCGCTTCTATTACCAGAGCAAGGCTCTCTTCTCAAAATTCTCGTATATCATCAGGTACGTCGATTCCACTTTCCTTGCACCCATGTGAAGTTACTCTATTGCATGCCGAGCATGCCTCTTCTCAGCATCGCGGGGATTGTGGTGGGGCTTGCTCGGGTCCAATCTAGTGATACCCTCTGGAAGATGGAGGTTGTCGTGTCGTGCCCACAGATTGTGTGCGGAGCTGCCTAGGAAATTGTCACCCGCAATAGCTGCTCTCTATTCGCTGCGCAACATCAAAAGAAGACTCATGTCGCGCTTTCTACTGCTGGGGCAGGGCAATTATGGGTAGGTTCAAATTTTCCTGCACAGAATGTGAATTTATGCAACAGCAGATGGTGAACCCTACTTCCAGGCTTGTACTCTTCCACTAGATAATCCAGTCATATGTTTCTAGAGACAAAGATGTCAATATCCTCTTTATAGCATATTATGATGAATTTAATATAAGCTTTCGTGGCAAATGATAATAGAAGACTTAGACTTGAGATGCGACAGCAAGTAGAACTTAATGATTTCAGCTGAAAAGGCTCTAATTACACCTAGCAACCAAATGATGAGAGAACATCAAAAGATTTTTTTTTTTTTTACGCATATTTACATGGGCTGATCAAAATAGTAATATAGAGCAATTAGGTGAGTCTCCAATGTCTCAATGGAAACTATCATATATAGTCAAACAAAAAATATCTCATTTTACCCTAGATGTCCATTCAATAGCAAAAGAGTGATAACCGGGGCAAATTTTTATGGGAAGGAGGTAAAATCCTTCCTGTTATCCCCTCTGAGGGGAGGTGGTGGCAACAGGAAGAAGATAACTTACACATTACTATCTCACTGTCAGCTAATGTTAAGTGAAGTACATGGGGAGAAAGAAATCAGTAGAATTTGAACAAAATTTCATAGAGCTCTGAAGTTGCAACTTGATTGGCTACAGATGCCTCGCCCCAAGTTGAGAAGTGTTTTTCACACTGATATGGCTTCGAGTCAAAGGAGATTGACTTTTTGTGTGCTCCCTTGCAAGTGAATTTAGATCAACAAGCAATTTTCCCTCAACTTGAGAATCTTTGGCATTGTCTCCCACCATGTTGACATTGCATAAACCATGTGATGTTAAGCATGCCATGTCCAATAAAAAAAAAAAAACTGGAATAAAATTGAAAATCTTCATCCTTTCTCATTTAGATGTACAAAAGCAAGTCTACATGTTTATGTCACAAAATTTATAGTTTTCATCATTCAATATGAGAACATCACACTTAAATTCAGAGAAATACACATTTTGCAAAACTGCATATCAACCAATCATGTTTATATCACAAAATTTGAGGCAAAATATACATAAATCATGTTTTACCAATGTAAACATATCGCGAAATATGAATCACATAACATAAAAACTGCCTATGAGTTAAGTTTTTAATTTAAATAAATTCATAATTACATTATGAAGAACCTACCATATTATATGCCTTTTTCCTAATCTTTGTGGGTAAATTAAGAAAAATAATTTGATATTTCATCATAATCAATCATATTAATATAATGAAAATTCCTGTGGGACAAAATTCATCATATTAATATAATTAATTACAATCAATGTCCAATTCTAAATATGATCAAAAGGCTCTTAATATATGTTTAATTAATTAAAGATGATGTGGTTATTCTCTAATTAATTAAAAATATGGATCATTAGACATCTAATTTCATGCATAAAATATTCATAAAAATGCATGAAAGGCAAAATAGTAAATAAATGCACCAAGGGGCAAAATAGTAAATAGATTAGACAAGGGCACAATTGTAAAATTGCAGGAAAGGCAAAATGGAAATTTTAAATACAACAAAGGGGTAAAAGAGTACATAAAGCCACCAAGGGCAAACATGTAAAAAAGGCAAAGAGAGGGGTAAAGTAGAAAATAAAAGAGAAGGAAAAAAAAAAAAAACCGAAGGGCACGTGCACGGCACACACCTCAACCACCTCCCAACATGCGCCCTCTTCACCATGCAGGCGCGTGTGGCACACGCGCCTGCGGTTCCTCACGCGTGGATCCCATGCACCTGCGGTTCCATTCACGTAGGGCTCGTTTAGTTAAGCTTTTGGGGAATGCATTTGCAAAAATCCACATGTCTTTGGGTGAATGGGGTTTTCCGAAATGCAAATATCGTTTGGTAAATTTTGCATTGAAAAACAACTTTGGCCAAAATACCATTTGGTAAAATTTGCATTTGTAATTAACTTTTATTAAATTAAAAAAGAAAAAATATATTTGTATTTTTTTAATACGGCCACCGAACCGCTGGATCCGGCCGCCGGATGGCTGGATCGAGCGGCCGGATGGCCGAATCTAGCCCTCAAACGGTCATCGGGGTCGGGCGATCCTAGGCGACAGCGGCCTAAGGTTGGGTGACCCTAGGTGACGGCCGCCCGAGGTCACGCGACCCAGGCAATAGTCGCCTGGGTTGCGCGGACCCAAGCAACGGCTGCCTAGGCATGACCCTAGGTAGCCGTCGCCTGGGTCCGCACAACCCAAGTGACGGCCGCCTGGGTCATGACCCCAGGTGATGGCGCGACCCAAGCGGCCATTGCCTAGGGTCGCCCGACCTCGACGACCGTCGCATAAGGTCGCGCGATTCAGGCCATCAGTCGCCTAAGGTCCGGCGACGGTCGCCGAGGTCGGGCGACCCTCAGGCGGTGGTCGCCGGCGGGCATGACCCTTGGCTAGCAGTCGTCAGCCTCCGATCGGCTTCTCCACCGGTTGCATGAGCAGTGATGATTAATAGTACAACTTGCATTCTGAAAATACAACTTCTCAATGGACCTCTAGCCCTCCATTCCCCCAAAGGCCTTTGAAGCCCCTTGGCGATGCAATTGCATCTCCCCAGAGTCCTCAAAAGATTGAACCAAACACCACTTGCATTTGCCCAAACCCCTTTAGGGCCCCAAAGCCCTTTCCCAATATTGAACCAAACAAGGCCGTAGCCCCATGCTTCCTCCACGTGAACAGAGGGCCTCTCGCCATTTCTTCCCATTTTCCGCCATGATTTCGCCACCTGTTTCTCTCGGACAACCCATCTAAGATCGAAATAAATAATGGGTCTTGGAGACCATGCTGGTGCGACCACATGGGTCCAAGTTTCAGCAAAGATGACCAAGAAATTGGCCCCAAATCAAATGAAAATTTCCCAAAATGCAAACCCTTAACCACCGCAACTTCTGCCGCCCGGTTAGCCTCTAGTGAACATCGTTATGCCTAAATAACTTATGGCTATTCTTTCTCATGGTGGTGCAACCATACTGGTCTAAAGTCGAATAGTGGGTCCTCGAAATTTGGCTGAAATCAGTGATTTTCCTCTTGACCCCAAAATGGACGAATTATTGTTCACATTCAGAAGGCTTGAAAAATATATTAAAAATTTGAGAAGAACAACGCAGAGACATTAAACATGCTTTCATACCAAATGTTAGAGGTTAAAATCATATACGGAAAACATAATTAAATCTAAACAAACCTCCAGCCATTGTTCGTATTGCATTCGTCAGAAATTCACGAAGATTTAACAAAATTATGGGCACACTTTACTAACCCAATCCCCTCGCATATTGATAGTGTTTTACAAAATGAGAGAGTTTATATTAGACATTGTGATTATCCTTAAAAAATTAACGATCGTTCCTTTTATATACCATCTCCCAACAAGGTAATTATCAAATGAACAGTTGTCACAAAGAGATATGAAGTGTAAAAGAACTACATGTGGAATAATTGTCACTTTAAAGAGAAAATATAGGTTCGAAAATATGGGATCACGTCATATATATATATATATATATATATATATATATATATATATATATATTTGTCAATTAGGATGTGTGTTCCCAAAAGCATCTAAAAGTACATACTTTAATATTTTTAATCCTAAAAAAGAATAATGAAAAATCTTATTGGTGGATGATGTATTTCTGCATCAAAGCACAAGGACTATTTCTTTTTGCGTACTTGAACACTTGTCAGGGGGTATATGCATAGCGTAAAACAAGCAAAAATTAGGAAGATTCTTAATGCTCATCTTCTTAATTTTTATTTTTTTTACAACTAAATTGAATTTTTAGATTATTTTGATTTATTGATGCTACACTCATCATTTGATACACAAGATTTAAGTAACCTCTTTTTAATATTTTTATTAGTGTTTTATTATTAATATTCAGCAACGTAACTTTTTTGTTGTCTTTTCCTTTTTCTTGTTTTCCATCGAGTAAAAAAGCACATATATTTTTCAATCTCAACAAATGCAATTAAAACCTATATAAATAGATAGAAATTGTTCCGAATTCCTTGAAAGATACTAATGAAAGTTGTATATAGATTTAACACGGTGGTTGATTTGACTGCATAAATTTAACCATTTCATTCCATTTTTGAAACTTTCATGGAAGACGGGCTGTGATTTTATTTTTCAGGGATCATGCTTTGATAGGATCGGGACATGGTTTGGAGGCTTGTGTTCGCGTGATGATTGTTAGCACGTAGGGATGGACTAGGATATTATATCAACATTTTGAGTGATGATACTCTCTCTAGTCTCGACGCTCCTTGCACCCACTTATGCCGCGAATTCTCAAACTCCTCTTCACGGTGGCGGTCGAAGACACCTGGTCGACTTGTTATTGTTGCTGAGTCTAGTTGTCGTCGCGACTGAGTAGAACTAAAGAAGCCAAGCCTCTTTGATGTCTCTTGACACATCGCGGCATTTGCAGCTCGCCATTTGCCACCACGTAAACCCGGCGCTTCTCCATGTTAGAAATATATTCTGATATTCGTTGATTCTAAGTATATGTGGGATTCTGAGTATTATTCTGAGTATCTGTTTGATTATAGTATCTTTTCACTTCTGAGTATCTCTCCGATCATAATCTCGTTGTTCTGATTTATTGTAATATTATGTTACTACAAATAGCCATCATGTAAAGCCTATAAATAAACTCAATACAATACACTGAAAATGTCATGACTTTATTTTTCATTTTATACTTATCAGAGCCTATTTCTTGATAAGCTCGTTTTTTTTTTTTTTTTTTGCGACGACAACCGAATAGGCCGCATCACTCTCGTTTTCCCACGAAGTATGCAACTTCAGTTGCCATTAATGCTACTTCCGTTGCTTGTTTCATAACCGGACACCGCCGCCACACGCCACCTTCTTGGACCCATCAAAGCCGTATACTGTAAGTCTATTTCGGACATATTCCTCCTGTTGTATTGACAACACAAGACTTCCAATAGGTTCTCCATCACTTAAGGAATCCTGCTAGTCAAATCGTGTCACCAAACGATGCTGCACGTGCCCACACGTGCCACCCCAAGACTCTGTGCATGAGATTCACGCGCCCGTGTGTCTCACCTAATTAAAGCCGACCAAGTATTGTTGACATCATCATTGCATCATCATGACGACAGCCGCTGCACTCATTGCCACATCACTGCCACGTCGCCTAACACATCACGTTGACCACCGTTGATCGGCGTTGACCTGTTGACCAGACCAGTTTGACCCATTTTCAACTAGTTCCAAAGGGATGAAGTGCGGACCCCTTAAGTGCCTTAACTTTGCCCAAAAGGATACTTAAGTGCCATAACTTATGAAATATACACTTAAGTGCCAAAATCGGAGAAAAATTAATCACTTAAGTGCCAATTTGGCCAAAATCCGGCCAAAATGCCGACGTGGCATTTTTCGAGCGAACCGAGCCCAAAACGACATCGTTTTGCACGTTGACGTGGCCAAATAATGTAAAAATGGCGTCATTTTGGGCTGATGTGGTAAAAAATAATAAAAATTTAATTTAATTTAATTTAATTTTAAATTTAGTTAAAATATTAACAAATAATAATTTAAAAAATAAATTTATTTAAAATATTTAATATTTAATAATTAATAATTTTTTAAAATTAAAAAAAAAAATCAAAGAGGGGGAGGCGGCCGAGGGATCGGCCCTTAGCATCGCCTCCACTTGGAAGGGCCGATGACGGTGGGGGGAGGGTCAGCCGGGGTCGCCGAGCCTTGGCCAAGGGCCGGTTAGGCCGACCGGCGGCGAGGGCTCGCGAGCCCTTGCCCCAAATCGAGGCGAGGGCCACCGACCCTCGCCGGATCTGGGCGAGGGCTACGAGCCCTCTCCATTGGCCACAGATCTGGGGAGGGTTGCGGCCCTCGCCCGGCCGGGCCAAGGGCCACCACTCCCGGGGCCGACCTCCGGTGGGCGGCGGCCCTTGGCTCGGCCGGGCAAGGGCCGCTGACCCTCGCCGGATCAGGGCGAGGGCTGCGAACCTCACCCCGATCTAGGGCGAGGGCTCATGAGCCCTTGCCGCCGATCGTCCTGGGTCGCCGGCCCCTGGCTAGGGCCCGGCGAGCCCGCCCGACCGACCCTCCCCCAGCCGTTGCCAGCCCTTCCGGCGGCGGCGGGGTGGCGGTAGTGGCGGCGGTTGAGGGTTGATCCCTCAGCCACCTCCCCCTTTCCCTTTTTTTTTTTTTAAATTTTTTTAATTTTTAATTTTAAGATTATTTTTTAAAATATTTTAACTAAATTTAATTTTAAAATTATTATTTTTAAATATTTTAAATAAATTTAATTTAATTAATTTTTATTTATTTTTGATCACGTCGTCAAAACGATGCCGTTTTTGCATTATTTGGCCACCTTAGCGAGCAAAACGGCATCATTTTGGGCGTGCTTCGCCGGAAAAATGCCACGTCGGTGTTTTGGCCGGACTTTGGCTGGAGTGGCACTCAAGTGATCCGTTTTTCTTCAAATGTGGCACTTAAGTCTACCTTTCGTAAGTTATGGCACTTAAGTGTCCTTTTGAGCAAAGTTATGGTCCTTGAAGTATTCTTTTGCCCTTTTTTTGTGTCTTGAATTTATTTTTGGCCTTATTTTCTGCATATCATCTTTGGAAGTGCTAGTTTTCTTTAAACTCTGTATATATTTTACTAGGTCTATACTATTTTATAGCATATTATGGAAAAATTGGAAGTTGAAATACTCAAATGGACCATTTTGAATGGTTCCAATTATATTTTATGCGCTCAAGAAATATATAATTTTTTGAGAGGATGCCAACTCTAATGCTATGTCACTAGTAATATTTGTGAACCTACTCAAACTACTGGTGAAGCTGAGGATAAATTTAATGAACGCTTGGAGGATTGGGATAGCAAAACCCATCAAGTCCTTTCATGGTTTTGCAACACTTCAATTCCCTTTAATAGACTTCGATTTGGTCATCTTGATACAGCCAAGGAAACAAGGGATTTGCTTGCCAGCCGATATTTCACTTCAAATATTGCCCATTAGCATTAGCCATGTATCAAGCAACAGGTCAGTCTATTAATGATTTTTTATCATCAGTGCATGCTATTTGGGATCATCTAGCATTATCTAAACCACATTAGGTTTTAAACTCTTATACTAGCAAGTTTGCTAAATATTGTGATCGCATGCGGGTTATGCAATTTCTAATGGCACTTAATGATGAATTTGAGCTTGTGTGAGCTTCACTTCACATCAAGATCTACTACCTTGTCTTGAGGTAGTTGTCTTAGAGGTGTTGACGGAATAGACTAGACTTACTACCTTGAAAGTGCAATGCTCTGTATCCTCACCTATAGGCACAGTGCTCACAACTCCTAGTTCTTCCTCCTCACACAAACAATATTGCACTAATTGTTGTCGATCAAGTCATCTTGCATCCAATTGCTATCGATGGCAACCCAAACAACCTACAAGGACAAACAACCAATCCCACTACAAAGGTTCACCTAAACCTGCACATCAATCCACTACTGTTATCATTGAGGCTTCCACCAAAGACTCATCCGTTACTCTATCATACGGAGATTTTCGCTCTATTCTTTGAGAATTTGGTAATTCTTGCTCCTTTGTCCCTTAGCACTTCTACTTCATTAGTCACTTCAAGTGCCCTTGATTCATGGTTCTTTGATTCTACCTTCTGTAATCACATAACTTTCAACTCCAATCTTTTTTAGTCAAAATCATTCGCTTCACAAGTGTCTACTATTCATACAGCCAATAACTTGCAGATGATAGTTAATCATACAGGAAACATTTTGACATCGAAATTGTCCTTACTTGACACATTCTTAGTTCCTATACTTTCTTTAAACTTGATATCTATAGGGCAATTATGTGAACTTGGTTTTGACTTTCATTTTTTTTTTTCAAATGGTTGTCATGTGCAGGATCCACGGAAGGGAAAGATAATTGGGATAGACCATAAAGTGGGATGTCTATTTGAACTTGTCTCCTTGTCACTTTCAAACTCTTTCACTAGTTGTGCCACCATAGTTTCTTTTGAAACTTGGCATTATCTTTTGGTTCATGCTTCTTTCTCTAGATTAGGTCCTTTGATTTCCAGTGGTCACCTAGGTTTCGTTGACAATAAGCATTTTCACTGCTTATTTTGTAAGTTGGCAAAACATCACGCTTTACCATTTGATCTAAGTAACTCCATCTCTCATGCTCCTTTTGATCTTATTCACTCCAAGATTTGGGGGCCATCTCTTACTCTCAATATGGGAGGATCTTGTTATTTTATGATTTTTGTTTATTATCATCTCTTTATGCATGGGTTTACCTTATGAAAAATCACTTTGAACTTACTTATATCTATCGTGATTTTGTTGCCATGATCAAAACACAATTTTCTTAAGATATCAAGGCTTTTCATGTTGATAATGCCATGGAATACAGAGACACAAAGTTTCTTAAAATTGTTTCTCAAAATGGTATTGTGATTCACCATTCTTGCCCAAAAACATAGACATATCTTAGATATTGTTTGCCCTCTTCTCATCTCAACCTCTTGTCCAGAGCAGTTTTGGGGAGAAGCTTGTCACACTATTATGTATACTATCAATCACATTCCATAACCTATTCTGGGTAACATATCTCCTTATGAACACTTATACAGCAGCATTTCAAATTACAATCTTCTTCAAGTTTTTGGTAGTGCCTATTTTGTGCATCTACTTCCTAATGAACGCACAAATTTAGAACCTCATGCTCGATTATGTTGCTTTCTCGGGTATCATATTGAGCACAAAGGATATAGATATTGGGTTCTAGTATCAAATCATCTACTTATGTCTCGTCATGTTACTTATTCGGAACAGAAGAGGTTCTTATCTCTTTTTTTGAGTCATCCCCAACCATTTGTTTCTCCACCAATCCTTCAGTGGAACTATTTCCTAAAGATGACACACTTGCATCTTCCTCTTCTAATCTTGATGCAAGTACATTTAGCGATCCCATTTCGGTAGTTCCTGACATATTGTGCTGTCTAAGGATTCTCAACCCTAGAATACTTACTTCTCCTATTTGTCATTCCACCTGTGTAAGTCAACCTTTTATCTGGCTTCATGACTTTCATTGTTACTCTACTATTGCTTCTTTCCATTTGCCTCGTACATATAGAGAAGTTCATACTAATTCTTTTTGGCAACAAGCAATGGTGGATGAGTTGCAAGAGTTAAATAAATTTCATACTTGGGATTTGGTTGATTTGCCACCTAGAAAGTCTACTACAGGTTGTAAATGGGTGTATGAGATCAAAACAAAGGTAGATGGTATAGTCGGATGCTACAAAGCTCAACTGCTAGCAAAAGGTTTTACTTAAGATTACAGGATTGATTATCATGAGACATTTGTTCTAGTTGCACATCTTACGTTCATTCGAACCTTCTTGCTATCATCTCTATTAAGTAATAGCCTTTGTTCCAAATGGACATTAAAAATGCTTTTCTCAATGGTGATCTTACTAAAGAAGTACATATGGAACCTCCTCCTAGATACACTACTTCTAATAAAGTGTGTTGATTCCGTTGACCGTTATATGGGCAAAAGCAGGCTCCTCGTGCGTGGTACTCTAAGTTCGACTCTATCATAGAATGCCATGGATTTTGATCCAATCCCCATGACAATGCTTTATTTGTTCAATGAACATCTCAAGGGTATATTCTACTACTTTTATATGTAAACTACTTGGCTATCATTGGTGATGACTATATTGGCATTACAAGCTCTAGCAGTATCTCAGTCAATAGTTTGAAATGAAAGATCTTGGCGGAATCAGTTATTTTCTAGGCTCAAAGGTTACTTAAGATTCCTTTAGGTATTATCTTTCTCAAGCTGTATGTGTCACTAATCTTCTTTCTTGAGCATAACTCACTAATAACAAGACTCCTACAACTCCCATCAAGACTAATGCCAAATTTAACGACAAAGATGAGATTCCTCTTTCGAATCTCACTCTCTATTGATAGCTAGTTGGCAATCTTGTATATCTCACTGTGGCTCATCTAGACATAACCTACGCCATTCACATTATTAGTTAGTTCATGACTACATGGCAAACCACTCCTTTTGTTGCCACTCTTTGCATTCTTCGCTATGTTAAGGGCACATTATTTCATGGTTTTCACTACTTTGCTCAATCGACCTTAGAGTGGAAGGCTTACTCTAATGTGGATTGGCTTGGAGACCCTCTTGATTGTCACTCCACCACTGGCTACTACTTCTTTCGAGGTAACTCACTGATCTCATGGCATAGTAAGAAATGAACTATTGTTGCTCAATCTAGTATAGAAGCAGAATGTTGTGCTCTTGCCGATACATCAGTAAAATTATTATGGTTGTGATGGTTATTAGAGAAAATGGGCATCTGTCATAATGGTAGAATAGTACTTTATTGTGACAATCAAAGTGCTATCCAAATAGCACATAAGGATGTTTTTCATGAACACACCAAGCATATCAAGATAGATTTTGTTTTAAACATTCTCACATGCATCGAGGTACCGTTCGTCTTGTCTCCACTTCATTAGTTAATCAAATTGCCGATATATTTATGAACTCACATCCATTGGGACGTTTTCAAGATCTTTTCTCCAAACTCCATTTGACTTCTTCCATATCATTTGAGTTTGAGGGGGATGTTAGAAAAACATTCTGATATTCGTTGGTTTTGAGTATTATTTTGAATCTTTGTTGGAGTCTAAGTATTATTCTGAGTATCTGTTTGATAACAGTATCGGTCAGATTTTGAGTATCTCTCATAGCATAATCTCATTATTTTGATCTATTGTAATATTATGTTACTATAGATAGCCATTCTGTAAAGCATTTAAATAGGCTCATGTATAGTTCATTACAATACACTGAAATTCCACAACTTTATTTTTCACTTTATACTTATCACTTTGCAGTTTCTTCTCTTTTCACCATCACCATTTCCATTTATCTCGCTTGCTTCAGTTCTCTTTGATGTTCTTCTTGAGGGTCTCTCCTTTTTTATGGAACGAGATTAGGTTGGCGATTACTATGGAGCAATGTAGGAGGACAAGTCTTTACTCTATCTAGCCCTTGCGCAAGGATCATTTGCCATTGCCGAGGCTTGGTGATCCTCACCAACCATTGGCTAGCCATCCCCCATCATCGGTGACTCTTTCAGACAGAGACAAAGGCCCTCGATGTTTCCTTTTCTATCATTTAAATTTAGTATTTTTTTTAGTTTGATCTAAATAAAATTTGTATTAAAAATCAAATTTAGACTAAAACAATATCATTTTAGTATATATTTCATGTTTTAGCCACGTCACTGCCACTAGAAGAAAGAAAATATAATAATAAGAAAAAAGCCAAGTCAATGTTTTCCGTACCTAAGTTAGATGAAATTAGCGGAAAGATTTGATTGCACAAATTTGACAAGTTTTAAAACTTGATTGCAATTTGTGTAAGTTTTGTTGGAGAAATCTTTCCAGAATATTTTGAAGCTGACTAAACGTTTCTATCAGTCTAGTCTGGATATCTCAGATCGTCTAGTTTAAAGTCTCGAAGACTTTCGATCACCGACTCAAGTTTCAAGACTCAAGAATCAAGACTCAAGACTATTCTTATTGACAGTCTTTCTGATCCAGTGACGAAGGAAATCCAAGAGCCGAAGTATATGGTTGAGGATTTAAATCCTATTCTCTGGAGAAGATCTTTTTGGTTGGATAAATATAACGGATTCTTTTGTTCTTATCAAGATCAATTGAAGATCGACGAAGTATTCTTGGAATGTTCTATTCTTGGAAACCAAGATCCTGATTGTATGGGTGAACAGGATTGATGGGCTATCGTCAAGTTCCTTTTATAGCTCGAATGATCTTCTTGATTGATTTCGTCCAACGGGTAGATTGGAGAAATTCCTTTGGTAAGTGCCAATGGTGTGATGGCATAAAGGAGTATAAAAAGGAAGACGTTCTAGTTGTGAAAGTGCGTGATCGATAGAGAAATTTCAGAGTCTGAAGCACCTTGATTATTAGTTGATTCATTCTGAGCGAAATTGTATACACAGAGAGTGTTCATACTTGGTAATACCTTGAGTGAGTGTGGTAGATCATCTACACCTAGAAATCAAGGAAGATCAACACTGTAACATCTCTTTGTTCATAGTGGAATCCAGCCAATTGGCTGTCAGTGCAGAAGAGTGGACGTAGGCTTGAATCAAGCCGAACCACTATAAACCGCGTGTTCAATTCTCTATTTCCTTTACTTAGTCTTACGTTGATTATTACTTATCGCGAATTCTTCATCTGTCTAAGTATTGCGCAATTATAAAGAAATTATCAAGAAAAATCTTTTACCTATTCACCCCCTCTAGGTACTTGTACTAGCTATATCAAGTTTTAAGATTCAATTACACTTTCAAAACAAGTTCCAAGATTTTCAGTGCACAAATCTCTAATTTATATTATACATCATCATGAACTTTAGCTATCACAACCAGCTGTTGCAAACTCAAGCAAATGTCGTATGAAAGTTATGGCATTTATAGCATCCTTATCCTTGTTATCTTATGTCAAAGCTCACCTTTTCAAAGTTTCGAGTCACTAAATCATATTATATGGAGTTTGGGAAATAACATTTTCCGAGTCTCAAATATCTTGATCTTATAAAACTTTTGGTTCAAAATATTAGCTTAATTAATTAAGTGAGAATTCTCTTAAAACCAATCAAACTCACTCATTAGGGTGAGACTTAATTAAATTAAAGGTTTTAAGAATAGATTACGATGCATTGTCATCGCCATGCAAAATCCATGAGGAATAATCGCCATGTTAAGCGAAGGTTGACGAGAAGGCAGCGGATGACTTTTCAAAGAGCAATTGTTTGTAGATAGGGAATGAAGCCAGAGATGCTCAGCTAAGCGGGAAGCTTTGAGATAGAGCACAATGGAGATCTACATGTGTATCTTGTTTAATACCTCTTTTAAGCTTAGGCTTTATTTGATGGAATCCACCACCGCCAAAATGAGATGACACAACTTAAATTTACTTTTCTCATAACTGGCATGTCCCTTTGTCATCATCAATTATCGAATCGAGATATATGTAATGCATGTTTGAGTCATATTGAAAAAGTCTTACATTACAGAATTAATGTGGCATCCGTATATTTTTGCCGACCTCAGAAAAATAACGATACCTCGCGGATTGATGAAAATGTTATTGGATTTCGTCATCGGCACCGATGTTGGACTCTATTGTATTATCGACCTCTTTGGCACCACACTCGACCCTGCTGACCCGTGTACATTTTTCCAATGACACTACACAACTATACCACCTAAGTGTATATGAAGTAAGGGGGGGGGGGATTTGGACTTTAATACACTAATGAATTAGTGAGCCGAAGGAAGAAAAATTCGGCCAAGCATGAGGAACGTGTATGCCTGTTTGGAGAGGAGAAATCGCCCACGTCCAATGCCGCCCCCAAGTTCTTCCCCCATTTAGTCGACACTTCAGTCAACTGTGAGGGAGAAGTGTTGATCGAAGCAAGGCCAACGATGGCCACGTTGTTTCGGTGTGAGCTGCCAGCGAAACTCCAGAATTTATCTGCTGAAGACACGCCCTCCCCATCTGTCTTCTTCTCGTACAGCCACCGCAACTCTCATGCATTGACTAATTAGTCAATTAAGTGAGGAAACAAAACGCTCGTAAGTGTGAGCAAGAGAGAGAGAGAGTCCGAGCGAGAGAGAGAGCGCAGCGAGCGAGCGAAAGAGAGAACGAGCAAGAGAGATTCGTGAGGGAGTGAACGGCAAGGGAAAGGAAGGAGGCTGCCCTCTGCCATGCTTGTGCGCTGCCGCCGTCGACACCGCTCGTCTTCACCGCCCGTTGAGCCGCACCCGAGACCGCAAGCTTTCTATTTTACTTGCCATCAGCGCTTAGGACTTGAGGCAAGTAAAAGTCTATTAATCTATGTAATGCAAGGCTATTATTGTCTGAGGTAATGCAAGTAGATTTGAGAAATGTCTGAATTGAATGCTGAATGCTGGATTATTGAGTGATTGCAGTAGATTGGAACTAAAGAGTTGAGGAAATGCTTTGGATATCTCCATGCATTTTGATTCTGCTGAATTATGATTGAAAGAGCAATCTGTGGTGAACTCTTGGAAGAGAAATAGTCGTGGTATAGGCGCGGGATCCTACTGAATCCGTGTTGTACAAGATAGGTCGTATGTAACTCAGCAATTTGGTAGATTTTCTAGGGACAACTCTAGTGCAATTTTGGTTTCAATTTCCTCATGAAAGTTGTGGGGAATGGTTTAAACTAGGACATATGTTTTTGGTTAGATTTTTGGGAATCAATATAGTGGCATAAACTTCTTTTAATGTGCAATGCTTTCTGCCGAAATGTAAATTCTGTTGATGAAAGAAATCTGAGACCAACTTGTGTGAATTATTACTCTTTATACATGAATAATTTGGCTTAGTATTCTTCATGAAATTCTTTCCTTTAGATCTTGTTTATAACATGCTAAAATTTTAGAATTTTCTGAGTTCGTTTAGGGGTTATTCCAAAATTATTACTAAAATTGTGCATTCTGATTTTTGGGTTGTTTATATTCCGAATTTGCTCAATTTATCTCAAAGGTGAATGCATCTTGGTTTATTATCTAATATGATAGTTTTCGCATCCAGCATATTATTTAACATTGAGATTTCGATGAAAACTCATGGGACTTCTGATGTCATTGCATTGAAAATGTTTTTGGTATTGAAATAATCTGAGATGTTGATGATGCCATTGGACCCTTGAGTTGACGATGCCTCGGGAGTCAAGAGGCCCAGAGGTTCGAATGAGTCGATGCCCTCTAGATGCTTGGGGTCCGTAGTGCCCCAGAGGCTACCCCGGGAGTGTCGGGATGCCCGGTGGTATGTTGGTACGTAATTCCGGAGGGTAGGGGTAACCATTTTCATGGCGCACCCTGGAGATTCCTTGTGATGCCAAGTGGGATGCAAATGCCCAGAGGTGTAACAAAACACGCTTTGGATGCTCGGTGGCCCAATGGCTGAATGCCGGAGGCTTTCGCGATACCAGGTTGGATGCGAATGCCCGGAGGGACACAAACATTGGTCCTCTGGAAGGTGAAACCTTTTGAATATTAAAACTAATGGCTCTACTAAAAGTGTGTGTGTGTGGTCTGGTTATAGACTAAATTGTATGGCATGGAATGGGACATGTCATAATAGTTTGATTCTATAATCGGGACCCGTGTGACTGAAAATGGTGCATCTTGGTTTCGAAAGTGCACTTGCCATTGCATTAAAGAGCTTTATGGATTTGATGCATACTCATTTCTTTGATCACATGTTTTGTCTATCTTGCATGAAACTAGATAGTAATGGTTCTGCACAATATAGTTTAGTGGATCTTTTGCTGCTGGGTGGTTGTACTCACCCCTTTTTAGGGACTAACATTTCAAACTAGACAAGATGCCTATGCTGCCTGTAGCTCCCGGCACATTTTATGGAGTTCCGATCAACCTACAGTGCAAAAGGTCAGAGCATCACCATTTGGAGGTGCGAGGGTTGTCCTTTATACGAGTGTGGGTGTTGATAGTGTTTGATATTGGTCTTCCCGCCGGCCTTGTGCTTCAAGAGTATCTGGCCATTTTCGTCCGCTGAGATGGACGCACGTTGGGGCCGCTACCACCGCTGCGCCAGACGAACCGGACAGATGGGTGTGACCAAGAGCTAGAGTCAGCAGAGGTAGCATTTTTGGACTTCGACACTACTTGATGGACTTATGTATATACTGTTGGAGAAGTCGGGTACAGAAAACTATGGCAAACTTTGGTGTACCCACTAAGAATGTCCATCAGGCTTACGTAAACAAAAGTGTCTAGTTTTTTACTTATAAAAATGTTTAGTTGGTGTGCATCGTTTTAAATAGGGAAGGGAGTTGTAGGATATGCTTCCGTCATATAAACTGCGTAAGGACCTATGGAAAGGATATAAAACCCCCAGGATTCATGGACTTGTCAAATATCTATGGTATCAAAGTAATGGACTTTTAGGTCAAGTGAAAGGTATGTGTGGCGACCCTAACGGATCGGGGGCCGTCAAGGGGTGCCACAGCGGGTGGTCTTATTCGAAACATCTCGTGATCTTCAACCAATTATGTGCTTCAATATAATTACTAGGAGTAAGCACCCGCTGTGGCACCCCCCGATGGCCCTCGATCCGTTAGGGTCGCCACACATACCTTTCACTTGACCTGAAAGTCCATTACTCTAATACCATAGATATTTGACAAGTCCATGAATCCTGAGGGTTTTATATCTTTTTATAGGTCCCTATGCAGTTTATATGGCGGAAGCGTATCCTACAACTCCCTTCCCTATTTAAAACGATGCACACCAACTAAACATTTTTATAAGTAAACAGCCGGACGCTTTTATTTACATAAGCCTGATGGAAAATCTCAGTCGGTACACCAAAATTTGCCGTAGTTTTCTATACCTAGCTACATCTCAAAAGATACCCGACTTCTCCAACAGTATATATGTCACGCCCCGAACCCCGAGCGCGCGCACATCCCACTGCGGTCGATCAAATATGCGACATCCCAGAATACATCGCTGACTCATTCATTTTATTACGCATGCGGAAGCGAAACAAATCCCCTAACAACATTTAAGTTGGGATAGAAAAACAGGCAATCAATCACAATACCAAACACTCATTTACAAACACATAGGTTTAAATACAACTCTGGACTATCTACAAAATAGACTAGCTCAACAAAAAGGGGAACTATCTTAAAATCAATTAGTAGGACACGTTCACCGATACTTCAATCTCCTCCTTTCCAGACTTAGGGCTTCGGGCCCTCCACGACTGGCTTCTAGGGACCTGAAATTTTAATCCCACAACCGGGATGAGACGATGTCTCAGCAAGTTCAACCCCCTAAACCCCTATTAGAAAGAAAATACGCCCCGGATGGCCTAGCCATATCACACAGAAGACTTACCTTGCATTAGCCTCCACTGTAGGTTAGCACAATTTAAATAATTCAACCACGTACAATTATGATAACCAAACAACCATGGCACAAACACATCATCAGAACAATTCAACCACTTGGATCGTCTCAGCGATCAATCGACTTGGCCGATTACATGTCATTCTAGCAAATCAATCATTGCTCTCAATCACGGCCCCACTCGGCCAATTTTAGAATTAGTGGCATCACGGCCCCACTCGGCACGGCCTTTATCAGGTGGTAATTCATGGCCCCACTGGGCGCGACCTCTAATAGGTGGCATATCACGGCCCCACTGGGTGCGACCTCTATCAGGTGGTAATTCACAGCCCCACTGGGCGCGACCTCTAATAGGTGGTATATCAAGGTCCCACTTGGCGCGACCTCTAATAGGTGGCATATCACAGCCACATTGGGCGCGACCTCTAATAGGTGACAATTCACGGCCCCACTGGGCGCAACCTCTAATAGGTGGCATATCATGGCCCCACTGGGTGCGACCTCTATCAGGTGGCAATTCATGGTCCCACTGGGCGCGACCTCTAATAGGTGGCATATCACGGTCGATCTTCCATCAATTTCCACACTTAGAATTTTATAAAGAATTCATATATATCACAATCACACTCAATTTGCCACAACAAATCATCAATATCAAATTCTAAATGCACAACAACGATAGGCACGAAATTCTGAGAGTTTAGGGTCCTAACAAAATTTTCTGAATTTATTAAATAATTAAATTTATTCCGAAAATAATTAAATAATAATATTCATATTTTTCACGATCTACACTCGATTTATAATATACAATCATTAATTTCAAAATCCAACTACACAGCAGCGATCGGCACGAAATTCTAAGCGACCAAATCAAAAATAATTTTTTTTCATTTTTTTAATAATAGTATTTTAATAATTTCGGAATATAATATAATTTATAAATTCCAGAATTCGAAAATCTTTAAATAATTCAAAAATAAAACCTTATTATGTCATATCAAGGCTTTATATTAAAATAAACATACTTAACTTTAAACTAAACGCACTTTAACTTTATTAAACATCATAATCTAATCATCAACCAAATAAACTAATCTAACCACCTAAACTTGCTTAACTTAGACTAAGCACACTTAGGGCATCATTAACCGTCTAATCAAGGTTTAGTGAGTTAAACTCACCCGATTAACGAACCGAGCGGACCAAAACGACGAGGACGATGAGGGGATCGACTTTCTCCAAAGCGGGCCAAGCATCCGAGCTCGTGAAGGCGGCCAAAACGGCCCACGAAGGGGCTGCCATGCCCATTTTCTTCCTCTGCTTGCTGCTAGTTGGGGGCGAAGGAGGGTAGATCCGGGGCTGGTTGGGGTCGGGAGTGGGCGGAGGAGCTACAGCGGTGGCTAGCGGCGACGAACGGCGGCGACGAACGAGCTCCGACAGCTCTTGCGCGAGCTGAATAGCAGCTCAGGACGACGAGCTGGGCGAAGCGGGCGGAGCAGCGCGCGGGCGCGGGCTTCGCGTGGACGACGGTGGTAGCGGCGAGCTTCGGCGACGGCGATTCGGCTGGGCTGCAGCCAACTTCGACACCTCCTCAGATCTGCTAGGTTTTCAAGCAGAAACCAGAGCCGGAGAAGAGAGGAGAGAGGGCGACGGTGGCGCGGCCGGTGGTGCGAGCGGACGGCGAGCAGCTTAGCGGTGCAAACGGCGGCGACGAGCGGCGGAGGGGTGTGCATGCGGGCTGGCGAGCTGCTGGTTCTTGGTCGGTTTTCCCCTCCCCACGTCCAAGAAGTTCCAAGGTTGAAGATGAAGATGGAGGGAGAGAGAGAGGGAGAGAGAGAAAGAGAGAGAGAGAGAGATGGGACCATTCCCTTTTCTTTTCCTTTTTCCTTTAATCCCACCAAAGTGGCCCACCATGACCTCATGGATGATGTCATACTCCACTCACTCAAAACTCCCACAACCTTATTCCAATGGGTTCACTTGCAATTTCAGCCGGGGTCCAATTATTTGTACAATAACTTCTTCAATTTCACTCGATTCTCTTCTAATTGAATTAAATTAAAGCCCATAAAATTAATTCAATGTCACCACACTTCAATTCACATCTTCACTTGTCTATATAATCAACTTAAGTCCCAAAAGCGCGACCAAAAGCGGCCTACTAATTTCTCGGGTCAAATTAACCATTTTCTAATTTAATTGCTGAAAAACTTGGCTTGTATGAGAAATCTTCCGAAGATCAGTCAATATTCCTAAAATGATTTGCGACACACCCAGACTTCCAATTTCTGAATTCGATCTTAATTTCATGGTTAATTTCACTTTGGCACGATACTAGCGCGGCCCAACCTACCGGGTAGCCTTTAGAAATTTTCATGCATTTGACCTGTGGTTGATCATCTCAAGCCACAATGTACATCTTTGAAACATTGGCGACTTTCGGTTGTCGGGGTAATCTCAAGGTTTCAAATACGGACACAGGGTACCCAATCGATAGAAAAGTCGGTCCAGTGTCGATCGACAAGGATTATGCGATCCGGTGGAATCACTCGCACTCGATCACATGCCTTTGTCGAGTCGACCTATATCCGGTCTCTAATCGATTTTTATTTGTGCCATAATGACCCTTGCAGATTAGCTCGAACGAAAGTTCGCTTCCTGGCCAAATTCTCAAGTCTGATGCATTAGAATTTCTTAACGACTTCACCCGATAAACTAGTTTTCACATGAGTGGCCGACTCAAGGAAAAGAACTATATGCGTGCCAACGAAATGCCCGTCTCAATTTATTGAAAATAAAATCGGAAAATCGTGATGTCACAACTCTTCCCCTCTTATAAAAATTTCGTCCTCGAAATTTAAATATTTACCAATTCTTAAACCAAAAGGTGGGGGTACAGTCGTCTCATATAATCTTCTCTTTCTCAGGTTACCCTTCTGTACCAATGCTGCCAGATCGCTGCTATCTTGCCCAAACCAATTCAGATCCAGAATACTAAACACTTGCCCACTTAAAATTCCAAAGGTCTTCAACACAAAATCTGTGAAGCTAAATTGGCGATTCTGAGCAGTCTCTAAACTATCTCTAATAATTACGACTGAATCACTGATTTTTGACCCAACTCTAAACTTGCGATTTTCTGATATCTAATCTCATCTCAACCGAATGAAATCCTGAACACTTTGCTATACACTAATTAAAAAGAAACTATTTAACTGATCTGCTGAAACTGGGAGCCTCTGGTCAAGATCTGATATAACTCTGACACTGATCTCGGCATCTGTCATCACTGACTATTGTACTGACCTTGGCCTGTGATCTTTCTTTCCCTGACTTCATCTCAACAATTGAAATTCTACACTCTTTGTTATGCACTGCTTAAGAAAGAACCATCTCAAAGCTCTGCCAACTTGGAACATCTCATCTAGATTGAAATACAATTCATCTCCAGCACTCCATGTAGATGAATTATATGATATACACACACTTCGGTGTACCTATCCTAATCGAGATCTTTTCGTGCTGCATTAAGGTGAGTTGACCCTGTTCATCTGTCGATCACAGCCCCATAAGGAATCAATACTCTTCCCGACTCCTTAATAAGCTATCATAACATTCCATCATGTTATGTTTCCATTCCCACACATGACTCTCTCAAGTGCTTAAAAAGCTTTCCTAGTTTACATTACCAAATTCTCACTTATTGATACATCCAACATTTACAACGTGTTCGACGATATCTATCTTCATACCGATCTACCAATCCCGGTGATGTAGACTCTAACTCATCTTCGCATTGTCTGGACGGCTCTGAAATTGCTACGATTTCCCATAAGATCTCTTCTTTAATCTCCGCATCATCAATTACACACAATCATCCTCAGAATCTTAGCATTCTATCTTCAAAGATCTGAAAATCAACATCTCTCTCATATGCATTCTCTTATAGAGTCTTTTGAATTTCTGAATCTGTCCACTGAAGCGATTTGATTCTAATCTGTACTCTCGGCTCAATTCTAAGGGTAGTCATGAGATTCGAAGGTGGCTTACCTTAGATCTAAAAGTCGAATTTCGAACTTTTTTAAATAAGATCCAATCCTTGCATACCAACTATGCAACTAAGGACCCTCGATTCAGTGCATCTGCGACTTTGCTCCCTTTCCAGAGTGATACAAAATATCATAGTCGTAATCCTTAATGAGTTCCATCCAGCGACGCGGTCTCATATTCAACTCTTGAAGTCTCCACTGACGGGACGCATATGCAACAACCCTATCATGCTGTATCAACACACAATCCAATCCTTTAAACGACGCATCACCGTAGATTTCAACCCTCCTGTTCACATGAACTTTTCTCCCTTCTTCAATAGTCGAATCAACTGCAACGTTGACACTGAAAACCCTTCCACAAATCGTCTGTAACACTCTGCTACAACCCAGAAAAACTTATGATCTCTGTCACTGTAGTCAATCTCGGCCAACTGATCACTGCTTCGATCTTAGACGGGCTCTACGGAGATTCCTTCTCCTGAAATCACGTGACCTAGGAACGCAACACGGATCATCCAAAACTCACACTTGCTAAACTTAGCATAAAATTGAAGAGTCCTCAAGGTCTGAAGTATGATCTTCTAATGTCTCTCGTGCTCCTCAACACTCTTTGAACACACTAGGATAACTTCAATGAACACGATCAAGACTGATTCGGGTACCCTTAAACATTCTGCTCATTAGACCCAAACAAATAGCTATGGTGTCCATCAAACCATACGGTATTACAGCGAACTCATAACTGCCATATCAAGTACGAGATGCTAACTTCGGTGTGTCTTTCTTCCTAATCCTCAATTGATGATACCCTGACCTCCAGTCGATCTTGAGGAATATCGATACACAACCACAACGAACCACATTTCTCCTTCATGTACAGAACTGGTGCTCCCCAAGGTTATGCACTGGAAAGTATGAATCCCCTATCTAACACTTCTTGCATCTACACCTTCAGTCCTTTTAACTCGGGTAACACCATCCGGTAAGGAGCCTTAGGGACTGGCTCTGTTCCGGGTGCTAATTCAATTACGAACTCCATTTCTCTTTCTGACAGCAAACCTAACAATTCTTCTGACAATACCTCAGATAACTTCTATACCACGATTAAGTTTTCCATATTCGACACCTCAACTGACGCATCCATTACAGCTGCCATGTAGATTCGATAACCAACAACCTGAACCAAGTCACCTTCAGTGACGAATAATAGGGATCGAAGGTCCTTTCTAACTTTCAGTAATTCAAAACTTTCATACGCTAACTAAACAAACTGAATTATATCACTGCCACGATTCATAACAGCAGAAAACTCCTCGAGCCAAACCTTTTCATAAATGACTCCCAAGTCATACATAAGCAAACCCATCAGGTACAACTATAGTCAAATACTCATCTTCCTATTACTTTATTACAACAACGGAAACTCCACAACCTTCACTCAAAATCCTGTTGCGCTACTCTGATAAAACACCTCAAAACATTCTTGCCTTGATTAATGCATAGTTAATCCATTATTATTCCTTTCGCCATCATAGTGGTGTTCTATCTGTAATAACAGTGATTACGCTCTCCTGAACTTACACAGACAGTTCCTAAACTGATGGCCGTGTTTGCCACATTCAAAGCATGTTCTCCTTTTTTTTTACTCTGACGTTAGGCTGACTCAAGCCTCCTTTCCACAACTCGGCTCACAATTAGTTAGTCCTCTACCTTCCATCAAGTGACATTATGCACCCTTCATTGCACTGGGATCCGTTCCAAGTACCCCACTGAACATCCTGAAGCATGCTTCCTCTATTCTATCTTATCAACGGCGGTGATAGAAATAGCTGTGACTCCATCTATCTTTTCTTACAGACATGACACACATCTAGCGAGTTGAGCTCTGACTTTCCAACTCTACTCTTCCGGTTGGGTGAAACAGGGAACCTTTCTTCTGACATCAGCCTTTCTCCCCAATTGATTTCCATCTTGTCTAAACTGAACCTTGACTCAGATACGACGGCTTGATCCTCGATCACAACTCCAGATTGGGCCTTAACGGGCGCGGCAACAACGATGGTCACAACACTGGCAGCGATAAAAACAACAGCAACAGTGGCGACTCGATCTTGAGCTTACTGACCCATAATGCTTCCCAAAGACTTTGGCGCCTAAACAATCCCGATGAACCTAGGATCATTTAGTGCTGCTACACTCTCAGTACCAGCCTACGGCGGTACTTTCACACACACGCTGGACTGAGCCTGCGCTCTACCTCGGGTACCAACTCTTGTCAGCATCCTATCCCAAGGTACAGATCCTATCGACCTCTTCCAAGGAGTTCTCCGCTCTTGGTCACTCATCCTACAGGCTCTTTATAAACACCTATTTTCCAATTTCAACATCAGATTGAAATTTGAGTGACCCCGCAAACAAGCTACCAATCAACTATCACTCACATGCATAAGCATATTAAAAGCCTTTCCTACTAACTATCCCATGACTCATCGCACCTTATCACTCCATACACAGACCATGCTCTGATACCACTTAAATGGGGATGTTACGCCCTGAACCCCAAGTGCACACACATCCCACTGCGGTCGATCAAATATGTGACATCCCAGGATACGTCGCCGACCCATTCATTTTATTACGCATGCAGAAGCGAAACAAATCCCCTGACAACATTTAACTTGGGATAGAAAAACAGGCAATCAATCACAATACCAAACACTCATTTACAAACACATATGTTTAAATACAACTCTGGACTATCTACAAAATAGACTAGCTCAACAAAAAGGGGAACTATCCTCAAACCAATTAGCAGGACACGTTCACTAATACTTCAATCTCCTCCTTTCCAGACTTAGGGCTTTGGGCCCTCCACGACTGCCATCTAGGGACCTGAAATTTTAACCCCACAACCGGGATGAGACGATGTCTCAGCAAGTTCAACTCCCTAAACCCCTATTAGAAAGAAAATATGCCCCGGGTGGCCTAGCCATATCACACAGAAGACTTACCTCGCATTAGCCTCCATCTGCAGGTTAGCACAATTTAAATAATTCAACCACGTACAATTATGATAACCAAACAACCATGGCACAAACACATCATCAGAACAATTCAACCACTTGGATCGTCTCAGCGATCAATCGACTTAACCGATTACATGTCATTCTAGCAAATCAATCATTGCTCTCAATCACGGCCCCACTTGGCCAATTTTAGAATTAGTGGCATCATGGCCCCACTCGGCGCGACCTTTATCGGGTGGCAATTCACGGCTCCACTAGGCGCGACCTCTAATAGGTGGCATATCACGGCCCCATTGGGCGCGACATAGGTGGCATATCACGACCCCAGTGGGCGCGACCTCTAATAGGTGGCATATCACAGCCCCACTGGGCGCGACCTCTATCAGGTGGCAATTCACGGCCCCACTGCATGCGACCTCTAACAGGTGGCATATCACGGCCCCACTGGGCGCGACCTCTATCAGGTGGCAATTCACGACCCCACTGGGCGCGACCTCTAATAGGTGGCATATCACGGTCGATCTCCCATCAATTTCCACACTTAGAATTTTATAAAGAATTCATATATATCACAATCACACTCAATTTGCCACAACAAATCATCAATATCAAATTCTAAATGCACAGCAACGATCGGCACGAAATTCTGAGAGTTTAGGGTCTTAACAAAATTTTCGGAATTTATTAAATAATTAAATTTATTCTGAAAATACTTAAATAATAATATTCATAATTTTCACGATCTACACTCGATTTATAATATCTAATCATCAATTTCAAAACCCGACTACACAGCAGCGATCGGCACGAAATTCTAAGCGACCGGGTCAAAAATAATTTTTTTTCATTTTTTTAATAATAATATTTTAATAATTTACGAATATAATATAATTTATAAATTCCAAAATTCGAAAATCTTTAAATAATTCAAAAATAAAACCCTATTATGTCACATTAAGGCTTTATATTAAAATAAACATACTTAACTTTAAACTAAACGCACTTTAACTTTATTAAACATCATAATCTAATCATCATCCAAATAAACTAATCTAACCACCTAAACTTGCTTAACTTAGAATAAGCACACTTAGGGCATCATTAACCGTCTAATCAAGGTTTAGTGAGTTAAACTCACCCGATTAACGAACCGAGCGGACCAAAACGACGAGGACGATGAGGGGATCGACTTTCTCCAAAGCGGGCCAAGCATCCGGGCTCGTGAAGGCGGCCAAAACGGCCCACGAAGGGGTTGCCATACCCATTTTCTTCTTCTCTGCTTGCTGCTAGTTGGGGGCGAAGGAGGGCAGATCCGGGGTTGGTTGGGGTCGAGAGTGGGCGGAGGAGCTACAGCGGTGGCTGGCGGCGACGAACGACGGTGCACGGCTGCGACGAACGAGCTCCGGCAGCTCTTGCGTGAGCTAAACAGCAGCTCGGGACGACGAGCTGGGCGAAGCGGGCGGAGTGGCGCGCGAGCGCAGGCTTCGCGCAAACGACGGTGGTAGCGGCGAGCTTCGGCGACGGCGGCCGAGGGCGATTTGGCTGGGCTGCAGCCAGCTTCGACACGTCCTCAGATCTACTGGGTTTTCAAGCAGAAACCGGAGCCGGAGAAGAGAGGAGAGAGGGCGACGGTGGCGCGGCCGGTGGTGCGAGCAGACGGCAAGTAGCTTTGCAGTGCAAACGGCGGTGACGAGCGGCGGAGGGGGTGTGCGTGCGGGCTGGCAAGCTGCTAGTTCTCGGTCGGTTTTGCCCTCCCCACGTCCAAGAAGTTCCAAGGTTGAAGATGAAGATGGAGGGAGAGAGAGAGAGAGAGAGAGAGAGAGAGAGAGAGAGATGGGACCATTCCCTTTTCTTTTCCTTTTTCCTTTAATCCCACCAAAATGGCCCACCATGACTTCATGGATGATGTCATACTCCACTCACTCAAAACTCCCACAACCTCAATGGGTTCACTTGCAATTTCTGCCGGGGTCCAATTATTTGTACAATAACTTCTTCAATTTCACTTGATTCTCTTCTAATTGAATTAAATCAAAGCCCATAAAATTAATTCAATGTCACCACACTTCAATTCACATCTTCACTTGTCTATATAATCAACTTAAGTCCCAAAAGCGCGACCAAAAGTGGCCTACTAATTTCTCGGGTCAAATTAACCATTTTCTGATTTAATTGCTGAAAAACTCGGCTTGCATGAGAAATCTTCCGAAGATTAGTCAATATTCCTAAAATAATTTGTGACACACCCAGACTTCCAATTTCTGAATTCGATCTTAATTTCACGGTTAATTTCACTTTGGCACGATATTAGCGCGGCCCAACCTACCGGGTAGCCTTTAGAAATTTTCATGCATTTGACCTGTGGTTGATCATCTCAAGCCACAATGTACATCTTTGAAACATTGGCGACTTTCGGTTGTCGGGGTAATCTCAAGGTTTCAAATACGGACATAGGGTACCCAATCGATAGAAAAGTCGGTCCAGTGTCGATCGACAAGGATTATGCGATCCGGTGGAATCACCCACACTCGATCACATGCCTTTGTCGAGTCGACCTATATCCGGTCTCTAATCGATTTTTATTTGTGCCATAATGACCCTTGCAGATTAGCTCGGTCAAAAGGTCGCTTCCTGGCCAAATTCTCGAGTCTGATGCATTAGAATTTCTTAACGACTTCACCCGATAGACTAGTTTTTACATGAGTGGCCGACTCAAGGAAATGAACTATATGCGTGCCAACGAAATGCCCGTCTCAATTTATTGAAAATAGAATCGGAAAATCGGGATGTCACAATATACATAAGTCCATCAAGTAGTGTCGGCATCCAAAAATGCTACCTCTGTTGACTCTAGCTCTCGGTCACACCCATTCGTTCGGTCCGTCTGTTGGCGGCGGTGGTAGTGGCCCTAGCGTGCGTCCATCTTGGCGGATGAAAATGGCCAGATACTTTTGAAGCACAAGGCCGGGGGGAAGACCAATATCAAACACTATCAACACCCACACTCATATAAAGGATAGCCCTCGTACCTTCGGATGGTGATGCTCTGACCTTTCGCATTGCAGGTCGATTGAAACTCCATAAAATGTGCCGAGAGTTATAGGCAGCATAGGCGTCTCGTCTAGTCTGAAATGTTAGTCCCCAAAAAAGGATGAGTACAACCACCCAGCATCGAAAGATCCACTAAACTATATTGTGCAAAACCATTACTATCTAGTTTCAGGCAAGATAGACAAAACATGTGATCAAAGAAATGAGTATGCATCAAATCCATAAAGCTCTTTAATGCAATGGCAAGTGCACTTTCGAAACCAAGATGCACCATTTTCAATCACACGGGTCCCAATTATAGAATCAAACTACTATGACACATCTCATTCCATGTGATACAATTTAGTCCTACAACTAGACCACACACATACTTAGTAGAGCCATCAATTTTAATATTCGAAAGGTTTCACCTCCCAGAGGACCAATGTTTGCGTCCCTCCGGGCATTCGCACCCAACCTGGCATTGCGAAAGCCTCCGGCATTCAGCCATTGGGCCACCGGGCATCCAGAGCGTGTTCTGTTACACCTTCGGGCATTCACATCCCACCTGGCATCACGAGGAATCTCCAGGGCACGCCATAAAAATGGTTACCCCTACCATCTAGAATTACGTACCGACATACTACCGAGCATCCCGACACTCCCGGGGTAGCCTCTGGGGCACTGCGGACCCCAGGCATCCAAAGGGCATCAACTCATTCAAACCTCTGGGCCTCCCGACTCCTAGGGCATCGTCGACTCGAGGGTCCGACGGCATCATCAACATCTCAAATTATTTCAATACCAAAAACATTTTCAATGCAATGACATCGGAAGTCCCATGAGTTTTCATCGAAATCTCAATGTTAAATAATATGCTGGATGCCAAACCATCATATCAGATAATAAACCAAGATGCATTCACCTTTGAGATAAATTGAGCAAATTCGGAATATAAACAACCCAAAAATCAGAATGCACAGTTTTAGTAATAATTTTGGAATAACCCCTAAACAAACTCAGAAAATTCTAAAATTTTAGCATGTTATAAACAAGATCTAAAGGAAATAATTTCATGAAGAATACTAAGCCAAATTATTCATGTATAGAGAGTAATAAATCACATAACTCGGTCTCAGATTTCTTTCATGAACAGAATTTACGTTTCGGCAGAAAGCATTGCACATTAAAAGAAGTTTATGCCACTATATTGATTCCGAAAAATCTGACCAAAAACATATGTCCTAGTTTAAACCAATCCCCACAACTTTCATGAGGAAATCGGAACCAAAATCGCACTAGAGTTGTCCCTAGAAAATCTACCAAATTGCTGAGTTACATACGACCTATCTTGTACAACACGGATTCAGTAGGATCCCACGCCTGTACCACGACTATTTCACTTCCAAGAGTTCACCACAGATTTCTCTTTCAATCATAATTCAGCAGAATCAAAATGCATGGAGATATCCAAAGCATTTCCTCAACTCTTTAGTTCCAATCTACTACAATCACTCAATAATCCAGCATTCAGCATTCAATTCAGACATTTCTCAAATCTACTTGCATACCTCAGACAATAACAGCCTTGCATTACATAGATTAGTAGACTTTTACTTACCTTAAGTCCTAAGCGCCGACAGCAAGTAAAACAGAAAGCTTGCGGTCTCGGGTGCGGCTCAACAGCGGCGAAGGCAAGCGATGTCGACAGTGGCAGCGCACACGCATGACAGAGGGCAGCCTCCTTCCTTTCCCTCGCCGTTCACTCCCTCACGAATCTCTCTCACTCGTTCTCTCTTTCGCTCGCTCCCTGCGCTCTCTCTCTCGCTCGGGCTTTCTCTCTCTTGTTCGCACTTACGAGCGTTTTGTTTCCTCACTTAATTGACTAATTAGTCAATGCATGAGAGTTGCGGTGGCTGTACGAGAAGAAGACCGATGGGGATGGCGTGTCTTCAGCAGATAAATTCTGGAGTTTCGCTGGCAGCTCACACCGAAACAACGTGGCCATCGTTGGCCTTGCTTCGGTCAACACAGGCATGCACGTTCCTCATGCTTGGCCGAATTTTTCTTCCTTCGGCTCACTAATTCATTAGTGTATTAAAGTCCAGATCCCCCCCCCCTTACTTCATATACACTTAGGTGGTATAGTTGTGTAGTCTCATCGGAAAAATGTACATGGGTCAGCGGGGTCGAGTGTGGTGCCCAAGAGGTCAATAATACGACGGAGTCCAACATCGGTGCCGATGACGAAATCCGATAACATTTTCGTCAATTCGTGACGTATCACTATTTTTCCGAGGTCGGCAAAAATATACGGATGCCACAATTGATGTGTAGTTGCTATATTTTATTTGACTAATAACTGATTGGCTTAAACTTTTAAGTGAATGTGTGTCCAATTGTATATATTGATAGGTTTCAATTTGGGCTTCCTCATGGCAATCTCCCTAGTCTAGTTATTAAGCTATTGCTATGTGCTCCCAACAAATAGTATTAAGGCCGATAGTTGATTTACAGCTCATTCCCAATGTATATCGGTGTTTGATGAGTATCTCAAGTTGAGAACAACACAGATTCTGGGCAAGTTTCACGGTTTGCTCTAGTGAAAGAAACTAGTGATGACAATGGGCATTGCAGTATAATAACGAGATCGTGATGGTAGCCTTTATGGTTTAGTATGGAGAAAGAGACTCCGGATGAAGGTGGAGTGTTGGAGATTTAAGTTGAGACATATTCTTGTAAAAATGTATCTGAATTAAGAGGGCGTGGACTTAAACTAAGCTTACCATTGAGGAGAAGATTATTGAAATATATATTTGAATTGTGTTAGAAAAGTCTCACATTGGAGAATTGGTTCATAACTTATTTGCTTAAACTTTTGAGTAAATGAGGGGTCAACTAAATAGATTGATGAGTTCAGCCTTGAGTTACCTCTTGGCGATCTCCCAAATAAGATATCGGATTTTTGCTGCACACTCCCAAGATAAACATATTGAGTGCATAGTATGAGTTAAAAAATTTCATTTTCAAAAAGTCACCTAGAGCTCCATTTTAATCTATTGAAGTATCTAGTCGAGCCAACCTTCAAATTTAAGCCGTTGATTTCATTATTTCTTGGGAATTCTATCACGTCATCATCTCTTTATTTTTCTCCCTATCCGTTTCAGTAGATTTCAATGGCTTGTAAGTGGTCAAGAGAGTGCCGTATGATGTTGGGATATATTCAATGAGAAAATATATAAAAGAATATTCAATCTTGGTGAGGTTGGGAACCCCACTACAGAGGATAGAAGGGCGAGACTTGATAATCTAGGTCTCTCTTAGCCGAATCACCACATTGGTAGGCAACTCCAGCAATACAGCACACTCTTGATTTTTCAAGAAATCAAGGAATCATCCGAAATAGATAAATAGAAAATCAAAGAGAAGGTAACGAGGGAGTGGGACGGCATTCTCGAGATTCCGCACTACACCATAGAACTTTCTTCTCATAAATTGAACACTTTAGCTTGGCATCGTTGAGTTTTTCACTGAAAAAGGCAATGGGACAGTCTTCTTGGATGAGAATGGTGCCGATGACAGCATTAGAAGCATCACATGGAACCTCAATGATCGACAGTGCTAAAACAGGAGCGTCAGTGATATTTCTAGGCAGGCTTCGTAATTTGCTGTCACAAAAGAGACTAGAGTTGAAGGATATCGTGATGTAGCTACATGGTCCCAATAGCAGCTTTCATGGTTCAATCCGAAGAAAAAGAATAAGGATGAAAGTATGGTGTTAGAGATTCAAGTAAAAATATGGCGGTGTAGAAAGAAATCTAAATTGATGGAGAGCATAACTAGCACTAAACTTCACTCAAGGGGTGAATACTGAGATGCATGTCTGAGTTATATTAGAAAAGTCACACATTAAAGAACCATCATGATGTAGAGTAGTTAATGATCCTAGCTAACTCATAACCCACTGACTTAATATTTTAAATGAAGATTGATCTAATTAAATATGTTGACGGATTTGAGCTTCCACTATCTCTTAGCAATCTCTTTAGGAAAGGTATCGGACTTCTACTATGCTTTCACTATAAACAAATTGGTTCAACCAAGAAAAAAAAAACATAATCATATTGGGCGCATAATATGAATCAAATCCTTTCATTTCCGAGAAGTCGCCAAGAGCCACCGTCTGAGCTATTGAAAAATCCAGTCAAACCTACCTTCGAAGTTTAAGCGGTCAGTGTCGTTATTTCTTCTTGGGAATCAGGCCATGTCATTTTCTCTTTATTTTCCTCTCTATCCGTTTTGGTTTATATTTATGGTTCGTAAGTGGTCAAGATGGTGTCGTACGATGTCGGGATGTATTCGATGAGACAATGAAAGAAAAAAAAATATCAATCATGACCAGGTTGAAAACCCCACTACGAAAGATAGAAAGGCGAGACATGATAATCTATGTTTCTCAACCGCATCACCGCATTGACAGGCAACTCCATCAATATAGAACACTCTTGATCACTCAAGAAACCTAGGAATCCACCGAAAGAGATAAATAGAAAAACAGAGAAGACAACGAGGTAATGGGACGGCATCCTTTGAGAATACGCACTATATCATAAAGCTCTTCATCATAAATTGAACTCTTTAGCTTGGCATCGTTGCGCTTTGCACCGAAAAAAGGCCATGGAACGGTCTTCTTGACTGAGAATGGCACCAATGACAACATTAGAAGAATCGCATTGAACCTCAGTGAATTTTTGTTTCGAGGTCAAAACTCTTTTGCACCTTTTCGTTTCATTGAAACCTCTTCCCTTCTGAGTATTCGGTAATTGGGATAGTTTGACGGTCGTATTGCCACGATCGTCCAGGTAGCACGTGACATGCATTCATTGGAATTACATCACACCATTCTTTGTGCAGATTTATTTCCAATAGAAAATTGGACCAAACAGCGCTTGGAGACTTTAATTTCATTTCCCTTCTTTAGGCACCGAAACTTGTAAGGGTATTTAGGATGATCTTTCATCAGCAACTTCAACTTTCCCATCATTCATGCTGCTACGATATTAGATCGCAACTTCCTCCGTCAATAAAAGCATCACACACTTTGCCCCGTGACGTGCACTTTCAGGAGGAAATTACCAAAAAAAGTTATCAATTTATTATAATAATATCAATTCAATCATAAACTTTTTTTGGATCAATTCAATCATAAGCATTTTGCATTTGTACCAATTTAATTTATTCAGCCAAATCAAACTTTTTTTTAGGCCACTTTAGTCTATTTGGCCAAATTTGGCCGACCAATACTAATGTAAACATTGCTGGCGCTAGCTATCCAACTGACGCTAACGTGGACAATTTTTTTTATAAGTTTTTTTGAATTTTTTTCAAATTTTTAATATTTCCTTTTTCTTTTGCCTTTTTTTTCTTTTTTTTTTCCCCACCTTCTTCCACCACTAGCCAAAGGCGAGGGTTGGCAAGGTCAGCCTCGCAGCCAATTCGATAAGAACGAGCCTTGCTAGATTTGGCAAGGCATCGCTCTCACCAATGGCCGGCAAGGCTAATCTTGCCGGCACTCACCTCTTGCTAGCAATGGTCAACCAAAGAAAGAAGCAAAAGGTGATTAACAAAAAAAGAGAAAAAAAAAGAAAAGAAAAAATAAATAAATAATCAAAAAATAAAATATTATTAAAAAATTGTCCATGATAGTAGTGGTGGATCAAATTAGTCATATGGACTAAATTATTACAAATATAAAAAATTGATGACTGAATTGACAAAAAAATTATGATTGAATTAGCATAATTACAATATGTTTAAGATTTTTTTGTTAACTTTCCCACACTTTGAGTGAAAAATGTTGTGGTGCAACCACCTTGACTTTTTGCACAGCCAAGACAGTGTTTAAGGTTCATCAATGATCAAGAAAGTATTGGTAGAAATAGGGATGCAAAAGTAGAGAACATATAAGAATTGGGAAAAATACCAAAAAAAGTCCTGAATCTATTCCATTGATACCAATTAAGTCCTAAATGTTTCAATTAGACCAAATTAGTACTAAACATTTTTATATTGATACCGATTCAGTCCATTTGGATAATTTAGGTAAAAAAATGCTAATATAAATGCCAACTATCATATATGCCACACCGAGCACTAACATATATATTTTTAAATAATCTTTTGACTTTTTGACTTTTTTTTTTCCTTTTCTTTTCCTTTAGATTATGGCTGGGACCAACCATGGTTGATGACTAACCATAGGAAATGGCACGAACCTTGCGACCTGGGCGTGGGTGGCCCTTACTAAATCTCGTGAGATCTCAACCCTTGGTTCTTGAAGTGGCAAGGGCCACCCTTACTAGAAGCGGCAAGAGTAGCCCTCATGTAGGCCATGGGGTTGAGCCCTCACCAGTAGCCAGTCACTAGCTATGATTGGTACCAGCCATAGTCTAAAGGGAAAAAATGGACAAAATTAAAAAAAAAAAAAAGTAAAAAAATAAAGTTATTAAAAGAATTATTTAAAAAATCCACATCAGCACCAGCCATCTTATATAGGACTGTTAGTATCCACATCAGCAATTTATAGTCTTAATTGATCAGATGGACTAAGTTGGTACCAATGTAAAAATATTTAGGATTATTCAAGATTGAGTTAGTACCAATACAATAAATTTACGATTTTTTAGATACTTTTCTCTATAAGATTTGCATATTTTGATTTCTAAATTGTGTGTTACGATACACACACATAGAATCCCAAGTAATTAATATGAAAACATATTAAAAAATACCGTTGAATATAATATTTTGAATCAATCTTAGAATGTGGATGTCTTGATTATGCTCTCATTTTGGAGAGAGTTGGAGATAAGTTTGATTCTGCTGTGAACTAGGATAGCTAGCAATGGACTAGGTCAATACCTATAAAGGTGATGATTCAGCCAAAAGTGACATGGATTATCTAATCCGGTCCTAGCCTCGGTACTTTTTTATTCATTCGTCCATTGAGGACGTCCCGACGAAATTTGCTATCATAGCTATTATTTTATTCAGCTCTCTGTACGTCCCGACCACAGGTAGAGTAATGATTTATTGAAGAAAGCAAATCGCAAGCTTCCCACCAGCCGGCGCTTCACCCAAGTTGGAAACCTAAACTACTTCATATCAAAGAAACCCAAGAACTCCTTCAATCCAGAGGTAACAAATAATGCAGTACTGTGTCTGTATATATATTCGGGAATCGGAATCCATGGCTAGATTCTTGCAAAACTATTCATGTGCGTGCAATAATATTGCACAATCCCAGATGTTTGTTGTATAATATAGGAAAGTACGAATAAAAAATAATGTTTAGATTGCTATAAAGGTTGATGTTGGTCGTCATATTTAGGATTGCGCTTGTTGGCAAGTGATCATTCCCTTATGTGATGGCATCTTTAAATTGAGTGTTCATGAAATAAATTATATTTTTACTTAAGGTTATTGAGTATTGTCGCATGCTAAATCATGATATTAAAATTTCAGTTCTCCCAAAAACATATTTAAACACGGTTAATAACATTCGATTTTGCATTTATTGAAGAGCACTCCAAATACAACTGCAGCATCATGGACATCCGCTGGTTTCAACCCCGACAATGCACTCTCCTATGATCAAGACACGACTTCCTTGACACTTACTTGATACTAAATACTTAACGAAAACGAGAATTCAACATCAAACACATCATGATGAGTGCATAGTCCTATATTGTTTGCTGCGCTTACGTCTCATCCGAGCTAACGAGAAATTATAGCATGGTGCTGCGGATCAGGACCTTCCGGACTGACCCGTTTAGGCCTGACTGTCTCGAAATCATCACCAGCCACTGTTTTAGGCAACTTGGCAAGGACCGTCAACCTTTTGAATTCATGGACGAGAGTGCGAGCTTCAGAGCCGGTCCAGGAGAAGGCTACCAGCATCAGGCACAGATATAATCCCAACCTGGCCATCGATCCTTCTGGTCAGATTACACTGTGTGGTTTTTGCTTGGGAGAGGACTACAATCGCTTGGTATTTATAGCCCTCACGTACCCTCTAGTTCTCTCTCTCTCTCTCTCTCTCTCTCTCTCTCTCTCTCTCTCTCTCTGTTAAAAAAATTGAATCGAAGTGCCGAAACATAGGACTTCCACAATCTACCAATCTGATAGGAACTCCCGAAACCCTTTTGCAGATTTTATAAGGTTAAGCACATTCCCCGCCAGTGGAGTCTTCATTACCAATGCCGTGCTTCATGAGTAATTACGAAAGCCTTTCTCGTCCTTTTATCTGGTCGAATTGAGTGACATTCAATCTTGGCTTCTTCCTTAGTACTCTTACGTCATTTCAACCTTTAATCTGATCTACTCGACAATCTTGCAGATCCAGTTGTTGTCGCTGTTCAACTTTTTTAAGGCTTCCAATCTCGGCCTTCTCTTGTTGAATTATCGTCCTCAACGAGTGCCCCTTCTTCCGCGTTTGGCCCGCAAGACAAAATGTCCCTTTCTCGGGATCTCGACAAATGATTCATCCACTTAGCAATCTTTGCAACTTGCTGAGATATAATAGAGAAGGGATAAGTGAATTGAAAGACCTAAAATTTGTCATGAAAATGTAATTAGATTTTAAAACTTATAAAAAGTTCAATTAAATTCTAATACTTGTTAAATTGGCGCAATCTTAGTCATTCCGTTAACTTTTTTTTTTTTTTTCGTAAAGAGTCATTCCGTTAACTTCGTCCAATTTAGGTAATAGAAAATGCTAACGCGACTTTTAGTATTTTTTCTCTCCTATGTGATGCTAATTTGACTAAACACATGAAGGATAATGCTAAAAAGATGTCCTTTTGGTCCAAATATGATTTTTTTAAATCTAACTATTATTTAAATTAGAATAAAAAATAAAGAAGGCACAACAGCAAGGGCCTGCAACACCACCATTGCCAACTAGTGGGCAGCAAGGGTCGCCAAGTGAGGACCTATAGCAACGAGAGCCAACAGCCCTTGCCCGATCTAAAGGAGGGCTAGTGACCCTCGCCGACCACTGGTTGGTCATCCCCCACCATAGCCCTTTCAAGCGATAGTAGGGCAGTGATGGTAAGGGCTCAGTAGACTCTCATTGTTCTGCCTTCTTCCTTTTTCTTACAAAATTGTATTAAAATCAAATTTAAACCAAACTGATATCATTTTAGTAATTATGTTTCATATTTTAACCATGTCATTGCCACATAGAGGAAAAAAATTATTTTAAAAAGCCACATCAATTTTTTGTGTTACCTCATTTAGACAGAGTTAACAGAAAGACTTGATTACATCAATCTAACAAGTTTTAGAATTTGATTATATTGTTTTTTTATATAAATTTTAGAACTAAAATGTATTTTTGTGATAAGTTTCGAAACTTTCAACACACTTACCCCTAATATATTTTACAACATGGGAACTTAAGCTATCAAAATCAACTGTTGCAAACTCCATCTAAGTTTTGATGCTGGATCACGGGGTCTCCATTTTGTGCTCCAACTGTTTCAATAATTTTGGAAAAGTATTAGGTCCGCACATTTCACACTTTCAGTCTTCTACTACCGGCATTCGCATCTGGCGGTATAGAGATACCAAAATTAGTGCACTCTTTATTAGCTGAAACCTTTGGAACTTCTTATCGCTCAGGCCGACCATGAGGAAAGTAATGCCATTCATGCTCTTCTCTAGTACATTTCCAGGGACACCCGTAATCGAACCCGATATCTTGACAGCAATTCTGGACCTTTTTTGCATAGAGGAGGTCAATAAGATAAATGAAGAAAAAGAAGATATGATGTGCGACCTTTTTTGCATAGAGGTTGTGCAACATGTGACAGTTCAAATGTCGAGCAATCCAAAGTTTCATATTACCACTGTCCTGGCTTTCCCGCTGTTAAGAAATCACCCTACCTCCAGGAGGAAACTGGGTACTCTCTAGTGAAAAGAAATAACAAGCTGAGATTGGACAATTACAGATGCTAAGTTTAGAAGTCTGGCCCGTATTTGAAACATTGACAGCATCGCATGAAAACAAGCAGAAGAAAAATAGTCTTGATTCAGCAAGGCACCCGGAAATGTCCTTGGAATTTCATCCCAAATCGACAGGGTGCCAAAAAAGATACCTCCTGAATATATGCAGGAAGCCAGTATGCTTCCACAATCCAAAAGTCTGAGAAACAAGCCTGCATATGCTTTCCTGATTCATCATTGCTCCCATGTTCAGATAAGCGTCTGAGCAAGGAGACAATTAGAGGCACATGCATCCATGATCTATTCTGTCTGGGTGTGATTCATACGCGATCGTGTATGTTATGTGTTTTTGAGAGAGAGAGAAAGAGAGAGAGAGGCAAAGTAGATACCTCGTCTGATGCAACTTCAAGTGTGAATCTCCTTGGACAGGAGCCGTGATGCATACTTTTGCACCCTACGGATGTTTTATCTGGTTAAGGAATTACACAGATATGCCAAAGGGGAAAAGAAACATATCATGAACAACCCAAGAACATCCTGTGAAATCATTCATAACCAGAAGGATATCTGTTCTTCATAGATGGGATGATTAAGCATTAACAGATTGTTGTTGGTCACAAGTGATCGAACAAGCAATTCTTTAGCTTCTTCCTGCTTCTTCTTTAGCATGTTGCAGATCTGTAAAAAAATTTCCTCGGGCAGCCAATGTTTCACCAGCAGAAGGATCACAAAGATGGTAGAATAGATGAGGCAACAGTTCAATGCCCTTCTGTGCAATATCCTCAGTCTATGTTCCAATGGCCTTCTGAAAACTCAATTGCTTATGATAGACCTTTAATTATGAAAATTAGCTATAAAGTACTATAGATTCAACCTTAAGGATAATTACGTCGGACTGTAGAAGACATCACAATTCCCATATTAGGGAGGTTCTCTTCACCAATTGATTTCTAGTTGTACAAATTCAATAGATGAAGATGCTTAACCACTCATTCAGTAAGCCACAGAAAGTTGTCTATGGACAACTACTCCCTGTAACTTGACAATCTTGTAGATTCTTTTCCTAGAGCTTTGTTGTCACTATTATTGTCTCTCTATTATAATCTTCATGGTCTCTGACCGCCAAAGCCAAGAAGTGCATGAGCAACTCATTTATGGCAAAAAAAATGTTAACCGTAATAGACTTACATCTTCAAGTTCCTTGGTATAAGCTCCAGCCTTCTCAACATTTTCATCAGATTCCATGACCAATGGACTTCCAATTTCGGTGGACCTTGCCTTAGGAGAAATCTTAAGCTGAAATTTAGGATGGTCACCAGACAGACTGTCCATTTTGCTTTGATCGGCATTCTCATGATTGCAAACCTGACATGTATAATCTAAGAAACAGCAAGGAACGAGTTTCAACTCCTGTTGAAATAGAAAGACTTAAAGAAGGTTCTGTCCATTTACCTGTTCTGTGACAACAGCTTTGGAGGATTCTCTGAAACTTCTGAAGTGCCAAAGGAAAGAACCTTACTTCCACAAACAAAACCCAGTCACAGGAGTAAGGATAGTGGAGTTATTAGCACTCTTCACCTTTTTTCACTAGGAGATTCAGAGGGCCATTCCAGTGGACGAAATGACAAAATTGGCAACTGACCCCTGCAGAATAGACACTCACGACTTCTAATGCATTACAAAATAATTATATTCGCAACACCCTATTGAAGAGGTGTAAGGTATTACTTGGAAGTCAAGAGCAAACAACAGAAAGGAACCTCAGATGATTTCCCTTATGAAATGAGAAGTGGCTGGTTTTATTGATTTACCTGTTCTGTGACAATAGTTTTGGAGTAATCTCTGAAACTTCTAAAGTGTCAAGAGTAAGAACATTACTTCCACAAACAAAACCCAGTCACAGGAGCTAGCATAATGGAGTTATTAATACTCCTCACCTTTTCTCACTTGGAGACTGAGAGAGCTGTTTTAATGGACTAAATGGCATTAAATTGGCGTCTGATCCCTGCAATATAGACACTCACTTCTTCTAATGCATTACAAAATAACATCCCCATATGTATATTCATAATGCCCAATTTTTTTTTTCTTTTTTTGGGTCCAAATCTAACACTATTGAAGAGGGGTAAGTTATTACTTGGAAGTGAAGAGCAAACAACAGAAAGGAACCTCATATGATTTCCGCTTTAAGGATGACTTGAGAAGTAATCCATTTTCGGTGCTTTTGCTACAATGAGCTAACGCTTGCATAGCCATAATTTGCTCAGAGTCCCTCATGGAACAGATTTCCTCTGTAGGATTAGAACCAAGTTGGCCTTCTTTGGTTCTTATGGCCCTGCACATATTGACATCTTGATCTCTCAAAGTATATATGGTTTCAAATACCAGGACATAAAGTTGCAATGCAATTTAGACCTCATCATTCTCAAGCTAGAAAGATGAAAAGCCTTCTTGGGAGAATTAAGAGAGTTACTGTTCTTCACATCAACATTTCTGACCCTTGAATCCTTAAAAGGCTCATTGCTTGAATTCGTGACTTCAGGATTCACACATATCTCATCAATTGGTTTTGACAACTCATTTAAACTGCCCGTCCTGCATAGAGAACTGCAAAAGTTTAGAGCAAGCAGATTAAGCATTTGCAAAATAATGCTGGGTCAAACATCTAATCCGATATATACAATGTACTTGTTAGAGCTGGCAATGTCTAAGACAGGATATGACATGACATGAACAGCATCAAACATAAAACTGATATGACATGACATTGAAACATCTTTTCTGTAATGAGGAGTTATTTCAGTCTTGAAAGTAAATATCATTTAAAGGAATATCACTCTCCCACGTGACTCAAAAGGTTCAAACTGAACATGAACATATCATGCTACAGCAGATTGTGAACCCTACTTCCAGGCATAATTTATTCATATTTTACCAGAGAAAAAGATGTCAATATCCACTTCAAAGCATACTATGAAGGATTTAATGAGCTTTCTTGGCCAATAATAAAGGGAGACTTAAACTTGAGATACAATTGCAAGTAAAGGTTTATAATTTCAGCTGAAAACGCTTTAATTTCATCAACAGCAAGCAATAATCAAGAACATCATAAGATTTTTCACATGCATCTACATATGTGGTCATCAAACTATTAATATACAACAAATTATCTACATATCTGTTGATCAAACTAGTAATATACAGCAATTAGGAGAGTGTCCAATGTCTCAAGGCAAACTATGATATACCATCAAAAGAAAAAATAAATAAAAAATCTCATTTTGCCCTAGTTGAAAGTCCACTGGATAACAGGACACCAATAACCAGACCACATTTATATGCGAAAAAGGTAAACTTTGCCTTTTTCTCTTTTGTGTTTGTGTGTGGGTGGGGGAGAGGCAGTGGGAGGAGATAACTTACACATTATTCACTCACTGTTGGCTACTCTTAAATGAAGTACATGGGAAAAGAAAATGCTAGAATTTCAACAAAATTTCAAACAGCTCCACAATTACAACTTGATTTAGTACAGATGCCTCACCCCAGTTGAGAAGTGGGTCTGACACTGATATGGCATCCAGTCAGAGGAGGTTGACTTTTTGTTTGCTCCCTTGCCAGTGAATTTAGACCAACGAGCGACTTTCCCCCAACTTGAGAATCCTTGGCATTATCTCCCAACCTGTTGAAGATTGCATAAACCATGTGACAGTATAAAGCATGGAATGTCTAATCAATGAAACTAGAATCAAAAAGAAAATCCTCACCTATTTTCATTTAGATGTAAAGAAGCAAGTCCTTTGCTGCTAAATTGAGTAAGCTTTCTCCCAGTTGATGGTTCTCGAGAAGACTGACTCTTAGTTTCCTCTGATCTCTTGAAACAATTCGAGTGGGCTTGTCCAGGCTCTCTACTGGTAAAGAAAGAGGACAATATATAATTGCAAGCTCTCCATTTGGGACATTTACATAACACTAAAACTGAGCTAAGAAGTGCAAAAATGTTATGCTGTTGATTCACCAATCTTTTTCTTGAACTCTGGAAATCACCATAAAATGCATCAACATGATAGAAAGAACTCAATGAATGAGCAATCAAACTGAAAATCACAACAACTTGCATTCCCGTCCTTAATAATTAAGTGACGGATGCATATGCTTTCTAAATTTTCACAAAATCAACCATCAAGAATCCATGTTTCTTAAAAGGAGACATTAATGGCCCATTGGTCTAATTTGGCATGGCAGAAACATGCCAATAATATAGATTCCCTCTCATTCCTCTAATCACTAAAAGGTAAGGGATAGATGGGACAACCTGAAAACAGCCATTTCACTATCATGCAGTACTTTACTTGGGATAATACAGGCTGTATCATTAAGACTTGTCACAGGCTTGGCGTCTTCGTTATCAGCCTTAGTAGCATTCAATGTGTCAAGAAAAGGTTTATTGCTTCCATTTGCCTCGCCTTCTGTTCCTAGAACATGTGGCACACTTGAACCTTCTGACTGCATATTGCCATGAGAATATGTGGCTTCCCCTACCGATTCTTCCCTGTTACTCTGCTCTTCACCCAAAGTGCAATTTAAACTGTTGACAATAGACAAATCTTTTCCTGGAAGCTCTGGGATGGTACTTAAATTTGTGTCAACCCTAGGCTGAATATGTACTTCTCTTGACGCTGTTTTACCTGATGAATGATCTTGTTGATCAGTTTCATAAGAACACGCGCTGTTTGTCCTTTCGAAAGAAGATTGTTCTGTAATTGAATTTCTACAGGCCGTGGGCTTTGGCACCCAATCCATTCTTGGGTTAGGCATGGAAGTTGAAGTTACAGAAGTTCCTACTTGAATCTCTGATGTACCCACAAAGCGTGATGATTGAACATTATCAATCCTAGCATTATCCTCAGAGTCAGTAATTGCCTCATGAAGGCGAGTTTTTGAACCCTGGTGCTCATTCATCAGTGATGATCTCCCTTTGCTTCCTGTAACTTTCTTCCCACCTTGTTCTCCCTCAGTCATGGGTGAATCAAGATTAAAGCCATCCAACCTGGATAGCACAAATGACTGCTAAGTTCCTAGATTGCAATCAAAAGTCATGATGTTTCCCATCACTAGCAAATATAACCTCATGTATCAAAGAATATGCCCTAGTGTATACATTGTGAAACTGTCTTACTCATTAAAATCAAAGGAGAAAGAAAATCTTTTCTTGGAATTTCCTTCATCAGGTGATTCTGCTTCATTTCTGTCCTTTTTTGGAGATTTCTTAGATGGACAGGAGAAATCAAGATCTGGCATATCCACTTTGAATGATGAAAACTTGTCAAAGTCACCATCCAGGTGAAAATCGACATCCCTGAAAAAGGTTTCTTGATAATCAATGCACAGAAAGCAGAGATATACCCCCCCTCATAACAAGAAAAATTGTAATAAGCTTTCATGCATCTTCACCACCATCCGTTGTTTTTAATGATTTTTTGAGTGGTTGAATGATATGTGAAGCATGACTCACTTACTCACCAACTCACTTACTCACCATGGGCATTATTCTCCAGAAAGCGGTAATTGTAAAGGGACACGTAACCAACACAAGTATGAAGATAGAATACTAAAGTTAGATTCACATCCATACCAGTTTATTATTCCTATGCTTTAAATTTCGCTTACAGTTTATCAAAGTCAAATTTCTTTGTTTTGCCTTTGCCAACTGTATCAAAGCTAAAATCTACTGCATCATCTTCTGCCACAGACAACAACTTCCAGGAGGTCAGGAACTCCTTTCCAAATTCAGCATCTGTTGAAATCAGATTTAACATTAAGCTGTGACCTACATATCTGAACTTCATAAGGCATGGCCAGAAATGTGTACAAGCAATCATCTTAATCAATGACAAGGATGAAAACCTATTTTAATGTAAAGAAAGCTTTAATTTGATTTCAAGTACACGAAAAGTGTGCTGAATTAATTATTGACCACAATATCCAAAAGAGCCATAGGTCAGGCCATATTATGCTAACAATATTAACCTAAACGAATTTATTAGGTTTGAAATAGAGAAATATGCATCCTTTTGGTACCATTTCACATCTGAAGTGAATTAACTGTATTTTGAGATTCTCCAGCTTTCAGAATACCTAGTAATGATTTATCCTCTTTCTGATTCACCACTGCTGTTTCCTTAGGTGATTCTGCCATCTGCAAGGGAAAGAGTGAGGATAGCATTAAGAGAGAGAGAGAGAGAGAGAGAGAGAGAGAGAGAGAGAGAGAGAGAATATAAATGGCCCTTAGAATTTACAAAAGAAAAGGAAGAATTAATTTCAAACCCCTTAGGCTGGCTACACTACACAGCAACCTCTTCTCTTCTCTTCATAAAAGCAACATCTCTTTATTAAAACATGGAATCTACAACATTTTTGCACTTATCTTTTGCAGAAGCATATATAAACTAGCCTAGGAGGGACCTTAGCCAGTCCATTAAAGTGAAAAACTCACACTTGACATATAAACAGTTCATACAGGCACGGCATTTACTTATACAAAGTGGTTAGGTGGAGAATTGCAAGCTTTAAATTTAAGACTGTGCCACCAAAAACAGCCATATGTACATGGCAGATTCATTTTTCATCCTTCCACAAATGCAAAGGCAAAGGATCTCCAATTTGACAGCAATGATGAGGTGGACGGTAAATCACCACAAAACAGTAACGATCATTTCAAGAGTTATCTGCCTTGATTCAAGTGGGAAAGGAGTCTCGCATACTCCTAATATGAAATGTCCGAAGGAGTTCCACTATACCACAAGTGGAAACCACTATAGCTATTGCAAAGGATGACCAAATAATGCAGTATTAAACGGTTCATACAAGAGCAAAGCACAGGGCTAGTCCAGTATAATCTATCCCAAGAAAAGAACACGCATGCTATTGTAACATGAGAAACCATAGCATTGAGGTTTAGCAGATGAATTAATGGCTGTCTTATGACAGCCTTAAATATATAGGTCCTCCTATCACATTCAGCTCATCCGATTTCCAGCATGGTGAAGTTCAATTAAAATGAATGTTACTGAAAAAAAAAAAAAAAAAAATACATCAGAAGAGCTGCTTATTATGGCATCATTTCTACGAAAAGAGATGCCGTGAAATAGCATTATCTTTGCATGGAACTGTCCTAAGCAGCAAAGATTCTGCTACTCATACCTCAGAAGTCAAGACAATGACTAGGTAAATGCTGTAAAGCATAGTGATTTTCTCTAAATAAGCGTCTACACTGCGATGAAACTGCAAGGAGCTACAGACTCCCAGCAATATGCCAACAGCAAATCTGAACACAAATCTATCTACAAGCTAACTCCACTCAGTTTCTGAAGTCAAGTGTGCCGGAATACTCACAGAGGTATACCAGAGAGAGTTAAACGTAGCAATTGAGGAGAAATGCTCCCCTGCGCCTAACCTACAAAATCATAGACGATGCTCGAACGGACTCGGTAAAGCCAGTCTACGTCGATCACAAAGAGGTCTTCCGAAATTGAATTGACCTACTGCGACGGGAGGATGGGAGAAGCAAAACGAACGCGAAACAGCGAGAGACGAGGCACGGCAAAGGCGGGAGTCCGAAGCAACTCCTCATCGGAAAAGTTCGCATCCTCATCAGCTTCACCATCGGAGAAACTAAGCGCGCTCGTGTGAAGTACCTCTGCTCAAGACTACCGAACGATCAGCGAACGCCGATGTTTAAGAGGTACGGAGCAGCGAGACTCCGAAGAAGCCGTAGCCAGAAGAAGATATCGACGGATTGCGAACGCTCGAGATCGATTCGCACGTCGACAGTACCTTCCTTGCGATCGCGTCAGGGAGCGAGCTCGAGCTTGGGAGAGAGAGATGGAGTGAATTTGAATGGAGATGAGACGGAAAGTAATCTGGTTTTCCTACAGGTTTTGAATGGCGACTCTTTTATATATGTGAGAGAGAGTAGCTTTGAAAGAAGGCGGGACCGGAAAGCGACGGGAATTCGACGGAGGTTCGCCTGAGCGATTCGTCATGCGCTGGCCGGGAGTTTTCCCGCTTAGATGGAGAATATTCCGATTTTCCCCCCTGCAGGGGATGCATTTCCGTAAGTAGTACCTAGGAAACGTTCCAATAGACCCAGATCTTTGCATCCAAAAAAAGATCTTCACCGTCGATCATGTGGACCCAAACTTGATCAACAACATGATCACCAATAACCTACCTAATTCCAAACTCGTCCAGAGAGACTAATTCCAAAATACGGAATATTTAGGCCGCTTTGAGGCTTTATTGTACACTTCGCTCCACAAAAGTTGAATGGATTGGCTAGGCCTTTTGAAATTTATGTCGAATATCTAAGTTTTTCTTTTCTTTAAACATTTTTACAGTCTATATTTCCTTTTCGGTGTGTAATTTTGTAAATAAACTCTCCTAATTACTCTAACAGAGTCATAAATACGGGAAACATTTCTTTCTTAATGTAATCAATTATAATTACGCCAGCAACAAAACACCCTTTGATATACTTACGTTTTCATTTTATATGAAATGTTCATTACTTTTTAGTAGTCAACCTTCGGTGTCCTGGAAAAAATGAAGCCTCAAAAAAAAAAATTAAGATTCACTGATAACTTAAATTATTTCAAGGATGCTTTTTAGTAATTTTTCTCAGTCCAAAATAGAATCGCTTCTCATTTAATTGATTTATTGTGATATTACATTTCCTTCTTGTGATGATAATATATATTAATGAAACCTTTAATTTAAGTACCTTGAACATTTCCCCCTCCAATTAGAATTATAACAAATTCTTCAAATTCTTATAGGATATTATTTTTATAGTAGAATTAAAAAAAAAAAAAAAAAAAAGTTAAGCACGAGCAAAATACACACTAGTCTATTTCAAAGTATCGGGGGAATCTTCCTAAGATGCTGGAATATAAGACTTATTCCATTTTTTATAGTCTTTATCTTTAAAAAAAGGTATACAAATGTGAAAAATGGAATGCCAAGATAGATTGATATCTATCACATCCTTTTATTTCCCATATAATATAATTCTTACTATCTAATGATTGTCTCTATAAAACAATCGGAAGACCACCTATTCTATTCTTGACTAGGTTTTATTGAAAAGATAGATTTTTTTTTTTCATTTCAATTTTATAAAGCCAATTTTCCATCGAATTGTTATTGGATAATGAGGAGACTTTTCTGTGTTTATATAGAAAGAATCTTCAACCCCTTCCACAACCATTGATTTGATTTTCCATCAGGCTATCTCCTGAGTCTCCTAACTCTATTTGGTTCTCAGAAGAAAGGAATTCTGTTTATGTATTAGACAATTTCACTTCTCAACTATGGTGATTCTTTCTATTTTTTATGAGTCCAACATGGTCAGCGGAGGAATTCGTAAAGCGCATGCTTCTAATGTGTAATAGGAGTTATATACAATTGAGTTTGAGGGTCACAAGAAAGGTTGTAACCGAGTTTTAACAAGAGCTCGGCCAATGTGTGTAGAAATACCGGGTGAGCCTGAGTCCGTCTTCGACGATTTGCCATTTGTTCTTCCCATTGAGATGGTCGATGGCCTCGACTTCGGCATCCCGATCATCCTCGTGTTCTTGGCCTTAAGAAAGGTGAGGAGACATCTCGACCATGTCCTACGCTGTCGGGCATTCTGAGGGCCGATCCGCAGTTTCACTCCACGCCCATTTGTTGCTGCAAAGGATGCAAAATCTTCCTCCACAAATTGTGCGCCGAAGAACTGCGTCCCCAGAAATAGCACCCTAGGCACCCAACGCGCTCCCTCATCCTCCAAACGGCAATTGATGGTGGGTTCAGATTTTTCTGCACAGAATGTGAATTCAGATTGCATCCTTCTTGTGCCCTGAGACCAATTCCGGGACATCACTTCCATGGGCATGGTCTGATCTGTCTCGAGGCAGCCTTCAGAGCTGGAGAAGGGAAAGCAAACCAGCGATGCAAACCGATGTGCCATGGATCTCTCCTGTTGTCTCTTTTGTGATTTCAACCTCCACCACGATTGCTTTCATCTACCACGGACTGTAAAGAGCAAACGTCACCTCGATCCGCTGATCCTCTATGAATGTATCGTGCGTGACAGATTCGGGCGAGGACTCCTGCCCCCAATTTTGCTGGTGAAGAAGGAATTCATATTTTTGCATTTACTATTGTGGAGAATGCGAGTTAGTCACTCATCTTAAATGTGCAATGTATCAAGTAAACCCAAGGCATTAATCCCCATGGAAAATAAACTAAGGGTCAATTACAATGTGAGCTTTATGGATTCAAACCGTCCATCTCATGTAAGTTAAAAGTGAACCCTTCAAAATGGATCATAAACATATTTTTTAACTCATATTTGATGGACTGAATTGTTGTATGAGTTACTTATATTCAGTAAATGAGTCACAAATGGATTTAGAATGGTGAAACTTTAAATAATATAATTGTTAAATGACTTTATAACTTACTTAAGCCCAACTCATCTCTATCACTTTAAATATACTTGTTTTAAGAAAGATTTTCGCGGGATAAGTGACAAACTAGTGAAATACATCATTGATTCTACGACTTGGCATGTCTCTTAGGCCAGATTAGCGTCAGACCATGTACCACTTGCGCAGCACTTTTAAAATGAAAATTTTTCATTCTTCATCACGATATTCAGGGACTGCTAGCACCTTCGCCACCATCTATTACTGCACAGGTTAGAAAAATTGGGAACTGCAAAAGAGAATGGGAGTGGGTGGAGCAGCGAGGACAGCGGCTTCAACAACAATGACAACAATGACAACAACATCTACAAATGAAGGCTTCGAAAAAGATGATTGGGGTCTAACTTTCTTGTGATTTCAATTTGTGTAGAATTAATCTGTTCTGAGTTCGAAAACAATTGTTTTCAGAACTTGTCCTCAAAACGTGTTGACATTAGCAATGTCACACTTAGAAGCGTTTTTGGAAGAACGGGCAGGTTCAAGGAAGAATCCCAGAAGCATCTCCTAATTCAAAACAAACAAAACAAGAACCGATTTTGTACATAAAATGGGAACTTTCTTGTTTTTTTCTCGACAGACAAGTCACTTTTATTAGCCCAATATGAAGAAAGGGGGGATCAGAGAGAATAAATAAAATATCTGTGCAAAAGAGCAATGAAAAAATTTCTTAGTTGTTCGACTTCCGTGCATGACATCCCAAATCGCGTTCTTTCGAACCTTTGCACATGGGGACTGCAACTGCATGTGCGACAATTGATATAAATATATGAGATGGATAGATGGGAATGGGGAAGAGGGTAGAGAGAATAATGTTCCATTCCTAGGCTTCCGCACATGGGCCCTGCAACGGCCTGAACGTTTGAACAAGTATGTAGGGACCACTTTGGTTTTCTTTAATCAACGACCAATGGCATACGATCTTCTGGTCTTGGTCTTAAAAAATTACTTTGTGCTTCAACCAATTTCTCATCGACCCATGGCATTTGATTGGTTTTCCTATAACCACCCCATTATTTCCTCATGGCGTGTTGACTCGGCCCCTTTCTTTGTTGAGAACATCGGGTCAGAGAGTGAAGGAGAGGGATAGAGAGACTGATCTGCTAAGGTGAGCAAGCTTCTGCTATGGCGAGTTCAGATCCAGGAACGTCGTCGGGAAGTGAGTATCAAGTATTTTTGAGTTTCAGAGGACCCGACACCCGAGCTGGATTCACTGATGTCCTCTTCCATAGCTTGATTGATGCTGGAATCTTTGCCTTCCGAGATGATGAAGAGCTCCGTGTTGGTGAGAGGATCGATGGCTCACTCCAGCGAGCAATTGACAACTCCAGGATCTGCATACCCATCTTCTCCCGTACATATGCTTCAAGCCAATGGTGCCTACGCGAGCTTGCCCAAATCATGTCAAACACCTCCAAATCAGAAGGCAATAAAGAGATGTTACCTATTTTCTTTGATGTGGACCCCGATGATGTTAAGTTGAAAACTCTGTTGTATCGCAATGCCATACTTACTTTGAAGCAAGAGAAGAAGTTGAGAGATGAGCAAGTGGATGCTTGGAAAGAGGCTCTCATACAAGTTAAAGCGGTAAAGGGGTGGGAGGTGAAGAAATACAAAGGGTAAGCTAACTTTTTTCAAGATGCCTGCTCCCCCAATTTTCCTTAACACTTAACCATGGATGTGAAAATTTCAGTATGATTGAGGTGGGAGATTTACTATGGTATTACTAAATGACGAACCTTTGGAACAAGGATATTAATAGCTAGGTAGATAAATTGTTATTCAATTGTCGGCAGTGGAAGGAGAAAGGATAATGAAATAGCTTGCACATTCCTATCCAATCATTTAATCTTTCAATACGTTAGTCCTCTTGAGGACCAATATTCAACATCTATAGTCGTTCAAACATAGAAAGTGTCAACTTCAAATGCACAAATTTTTTATGCATCCATTTTGCATGATCCCAAGATTACTAATCTTATGTGAGAATCAAATCAAATTTCGGTTCATGACATGGCGCACACATTGCCAGTCTGTAAAAAGTATGTTTTAGAGAGTGATGTTAATATTAAATATGGTCTTTTAGAAGATCAACTTAAGATTGTCAAGGTCTTGTTACTCTTCAGATCATTGTGTAGTTTTTTTGAGTGCTTGAATAACATCACTTCTAGCTTGGTAGCCTTGATTTTGCACTTTTACCCCCATTAAAATGATTTTCCATTGTGGCAGCTATGGAGAATTGATCAAATTGGTAGTTGAAGAGGTTGTGGAAAAGTTGAAGACAAAACATAGATTGGTGACCGAACATTTAGTTGGAATCGATAATCAAGTAGAAGCCATAAACAAATTATTAGACATTAATTCCAATGGTGTGCGACTCATTAAAATATATGGTATGGGGGGTATCGGTAAAACAACTATTGCCAAGGTCGTCTTCAACCAACTATCATCTCATTTTAAAAAGTGTTGTTGTTTCCTTGAAGATGTTCGAGAGAAGTCATCAAGAATTGATGGCATACTTGACTTATAAAAAAAGTTATTATCCGAAATCAGCAACCCTATAGGAAAAGGAGCATTGACGAAATTGATTATGGAATGAGGAGCACTGGAGAAGCACTTTGCAATAAGAAAGTATTCATTGTACTTGATGATGTTGATAACAATGAACAAGTGGAGAAGTTAGTTGGAAAAATTACTTTCTATTCGGGATCGAGAGTATTAATTACAACTATAAATAAAGATGTTTTGCAAATCAATAGGTTGAAGTATCAAATTTTAGATTATGAAATGGAGGTGATAAGTACTAATCATGCACTTGAGCTTTTCAGTAGGCATGCATTTAATAGAAACTCTCCTTCAGATGATTACAATGATCTTTCAAGAGAAATCTTACATGCTACTGGGAGACTTCCATTGGCTCTTGAAGTAATTGGTTCATATCTCCACCACAAAATGCAAGAACTATGGAAAGAGACATTGGACAGGTTAAGAAAAGCGCCTCACAAAGATGTTTTTGGAAAGTTGAAGATCAGCTATGATGCCTTAAGCTTGAAGCATCAACAAATTTTTCTTGATATTGCATGCTTTTTCATTGGTGAAGATAAGACAAATGCAATTTACATGTGGAAAGATTGTGAGTTTTTCCCAAATACTGGAATTGCTGTCCTCATTAGCTTGTCTTTGATAAAGATTTTGGAGAACAATAAGTTTTGGATGCATGATCAACTCAGAGATCTTGGAAGGGAAATTGTTCGTCTAGAAAATCCAATAAATCCTGAAGTGCGGAGTAGGATTTGGATTTGGGAGGAGGTCCTTGATGCAACTAGAACAAATGAGGTAAAGCAATTCTAGAGAAAACTAATAGTTTTTAACAAAAATTCCTCCACATTGACTTAGGATGCTCTATTTTCTTCTTCTTCTTATATATATATATATTCTTTATATATAATATTATATATATATATGAAGTAGAATACCAATATCACTCATTACCCATTCTCATTTGTAGATAAACAAGAAGGTTCAAGCACTATATCTTGACACATCTGCACAAAGCTCCCATGATGTTGTGGTTCAAAGTAAAGAGATTGGAAGGTTTGAACATCTAAGATTCCTTAAATTATCTAGATTAAGCCTTGTTGGGGACACAGTGAGTCATCTCACCAAATTAAGATGGATTTCTTTGAGGAGAATCTATAAATGGACCAACATGTACCTAAAGAATGTAGTGGTTCTTGAATTTTCAGCAATTGATCTCTTAGATGATTCAAGATTACAAAACATAATCAAGGTGTGTAATATGCTCATTTCTATCCTATTCTTTTAGAAAGTAACACTTGATTCTTCATCTACTAATTATTGCATTCATTTTGTCAGATGGCAAGAAAATTGAAAGTTCTTTCTCTTGAAAGTTGTGGTAGCACAATTAGAACACCAGACTTCTCCGAATGCCCACATTTAGAGAGACTTACTTTCGAATGGTGTTCCAATTTGAGAAAAATCGATGGCTCTATCGGGAAGTTGAAGCGTCTAATTGACTTGAAGATTGAAAACTGCCATTCTCTCGAGCATCTGCCTGAAGAAATTGGGGACCTAATTAGTCTACAGTACTTCTTTGTAGATTCTTACAAAATAAAGAAAATCCCAAATTCCATATGGAAGTTGAAATCATTTCGTGAGGTGTACTTTTCAAATAACTTTGATGGATTAGATTCAACAAATTCGTGGGACTTGCCTAATGCTATTGGATTGCTTCCGAATCTGGAAGTGCTTCAAGTCAATAGTCGCAATTTAAAAGGTCAATTTCCTTCTGGAATTGAAAATTTGCCCATTCTAAGAATTCTAAGTCTATCAAAAACTTATGTTAGTGAAGTTCCAAGGGCCATTAGCATGCTTCCTTGCCTGGAAAGAATTGAGTTGATGGAATGTGATGAGATTCAAGAGTTGCCAACACTCCCTACAAGTTTAACCCATCTAGGAGTATCATCTGCATCGTTGCAAGTTGTCCCAAATCTCTCGAATTTGACTAATTTGGTTGAGTTGGATCTAGATGATCGTGGAGGAGTAGGAGATAAACTTTGTACCGGTGAGTTATGGTGGATTGGGAGGTTGTCCAAACTAACCAAATTGAGTTACGGACTTCACAATGTTCTTGTTCCCACCGAACTAGCCTCCCTTCATCTGCTAAATGAACTTGCTTTGTTTGGATTGGACCAACAAACCATTCCACAACTTCCCTTATCTCTGCAAAAGTTAAGCCTTGACAATTTCAATTTCATTGCGTCCTCTCAGAACCTAGAAAATTTGTCATGTTTAGAGCTCTATTGCTCTCCAATGCTAGAATTTCAACTCAACGGTCTTCAACTTCCACATCTAAAGGAGTTGCTTGTGCAATATTGTTTACTTCTCGAGAGACTGAAGCTATCAAGAATGAGGAAGCTGAAAGATGTCAAGGTGGATTATTGTTCAGAGTTAGTTGAGATCCAATTTTCTTGGGTGTTTGAATCTTTGGAGGCATTGTCTATGACATCCGGCGAGTCCTTTGAAAGGCTAGTTTATGAATTTGCTAATGAGTCAATTAGTTGTGAAGGGAGACTAATTTTTCCATCGAGAGCCTTAAATAAGTTGCGTGCTCTCACACTGGATAATTGCCCTAAGATACTCGACATTCAAGTTGTTGGTGTGTCAGAATCATGGGAACACTTTGAACTTTTCAATTGTCCCTCATTGCAAAGTATTGGTGGTTTATCAAACTTAAAGAACCTGAAGTCTCTAAACATCCAGCAGTGCAATAAGCTACAGGTTGTTGAGGGCATTGACGAGTTGGAGTTTTTAGGCCAATTACTACTTTATCAATGCCTATCATTAGAAAAATTGATTGATATATCAACCACCAGACTGCCGAATGATTGCAACGTAAGTATCGCCAATTGTAGGAGACTACTACATGGGGTTAACAAAGAATTCGAAGGCCCCGTCGAGTCTTTAAAGCATTATAAGGTGAGCCTGAGCCATTCTCTCTTTTTCTTTTCATTTTTATTGATGTGACAATCCACAAGCATGAATTCAACATTTAGGTAGATCGTAATAATTGTGGTAAATCCAAAAAAAAAAAAAAAAATCAAGCAAACATGAATCCAATTTGGTATTGCCTATTTTAAAACCCACTCGGTCTAAGTTTGTTTTAATTTCTCCTTGGTTTTTGACAGTTTGATAGAAAGCCACTTCAAACATAAACTAAAGCATTTGATCTTCATAGATTTAATGTTTTAGTCGTGAAGCATTTTTTTTTCAAGTAGAGTGTAGAGTAAATTTCTGCTGCTCATTTAACTTTTGATGCGTAGTTTGAGTCTTGGTTTTAACTTCTACTGTGAATTGTCGATATGGTACTTAAGAACTTCCTAGTTTAGCTGGATATGAACAAAATCAGTTTTCGTCTAAGTTGTTATATTCCTGACAAGACAAAGTGAATTTATGGATATGCAAATTCAAATAGATGAAATTTCATTAACCTGCTTCCATAACTACACTAGATAGAAAAGAGGGAAAATGAGAAGGAAAGGCTTTATCTCCTTAATTGAGAACTAGCGCCGGTCATTTTCTGATAAAACATATTGTTTCTCTCTTTTAGAAGCTTATATGCAAGGCAGATAATGCATCAGACCCATAAAATATATATCTTACTGATCTCTTGGATCGGGTAGAATATGAACCAGAGACCGGGTGGATGGCTTCAATATAAAATTGTTTACATTTGGTGATATGGAAAATCAAACTCGTTTGATGTGCATCAACCACATACACAATTCATTCCTTTATTATTACGCGAATCCCACATAATTTACGATATTTTTTATATAATATTATTTCCTCTTATATATAGATCCTTTTATCAGTTAAAACCTTCATATATGACTTTTAGTATCTTTGGAGGAATGTAGTAACAGACTCTTTCTTGAACATAATATAAAATTGACAAAGTGATAGAACAAAGTAGACGTTAGTTGGCATATATTACTGGTTGAACTGGGCGGCATAATTTTGATCATGTCACTGCATTTTTAAACTTTCACTGAAGACTAGTTCTAATTTCATTTGTCAGGAATCATGCTTCGATTGGATTTGGACATGTTTTGAAGGCATGTGGAATTTTCGAAGATAACTCGCATGACGATTGTTAGCACTTACGGACGGGCAAGCATATTATTATAGAGGGGTCAATGCACTGAAGAGTCCAAAAGTTTCTGAGAATGATTTCAAATACCAGGACATCAGGTTAGGACGCAGGTGAGACCTCATCATTTTCAAGCTAGATAGATGAATGGCCCACGTGGCAGACTTAAGAGACTTACTGTTCTTCATATCAGTAATTTTTATCCTTGAATCCTGAAAAAGATTCCTCGCTTGAAATAGTGACTTCAGGATTGTCGCATACCTTTTCGATTGGTTTTGACAACTCATTCAAATTGCCCGTCTTGCATGGAGAACTGCAAAAGTTTAGTACAAGCTGATTAGCATATGCAATATATTGTTGTGTCAAAGGCCTAATCCAATATATGAAATCTACTTGTTAGAGTTGGTAATGTCTCTAGGACGGGATATGACATAACTGGCACACATCGTACATAGAACTCATATGACATGACCTTTATGCATCTTTTTGGTAATTAGGAGCTAATTCTGGTATTAAATGTAACTATTATCTAAAGGAATACCGCTCTCATCTCATGTGACTCAAAAGGTTCAACTTGAACACGAATATATCAAGCTACAGCAGATTGTGAACCCAACTTTCCAGGCCTGTAGTCTTCTAGGTAATTCGGCCATATGTTAACTGACACAAAGATGACCTTCGCTGGCAAATAATAGTGGGAGACTTGGACTGCAGATACAATTATAAGTAAAACTTTATGATTTCAGCTGAAAAGGCTCTAATTTCAATAACAGCAAGCAAATGATCGAAAACATCAAAAGATTTTTTTACATATATCTTCATATGTGTTGATCAAACTAGTAATATACAGTTAATATTAGGGGTGATCGGTTCCCGGTCCAGTCCGGTTCCACCCAAGAACCGAGAACCGGACCGGGAGGACCGGTTCCCACTTTTCTAGACCGTGGACTGGACCGGCTGTCTTGGAACTGAGAACCGGACCCGACCAACCGGTCCGGTCCGGTCCGGTCTGGTTCTAATGAACCATCACTTGTTTTCATTTCCTTTAACAAAAAAAATAAAGTAATGCACGAGATTATGATCCGGTCAAGTTTTCTTATTCACTTTGTGACCAAGAAAGTGACACCTTATTAAATTATAAACGTCCACTTTGTGGAAACAAAAATTAAAATTCTGCATCATACCCTATGTCCTTGCACTATTATGAAACAAAAAAAAAAAAAAAAAAAAAAAAAAGCTAAAGATCCACACAAATTTGAAATATCAGAGAAGTTCGGCGGTGATTTGGACCAAATGTTTTGGGAGCACAAGGCGCTGGAGGCGAAGGCGCAGGTGGTCAACAGGACCGGCACGGTCTACGCCTAGGTCAACCCAAGTGGGTTCATAGCCATGTACCAGAACGGTAGCGTCCCGGTCGACGTCGAGGCCTTCAATAGCTTCCAGAAGTTGATTGACTCCTTCCTCCTCCTTCGGCTGGAATCGGACAGTGTGAGGCGAGATGTTGCGGCAAGGCACTCCGAGGAGGAAGAAAGCTGAGCGTCCGAGGCACTCGGAGGAAGAGAGCCGAGCGTTGGTGTGAGTGGGGCGTGAGGTGAGGCGTTGGGGGCATCGGGCAAGGCGTCGAGCGAGCAAGGGGTAGGGTTATGGTTTTGAGATTGAGAGGGAAAGAGTTGAGATAGACAGTGAGAATTGCTGCTGAAGTGAATTAGGTTGTAAAATTTGGGGAAAGGGAGGTTGATGTGATGGTTACTATATATGAGAGCAGAAACTAAAAAAAATAAAGAGAGGGTTTAGCTGTTTCGGTTGCAAGAGGGAAAAGAAAAATAAGAATTGTAAAATTGAAAAACTGATGTGACTCTTACTGTTGAGTATAAAGAAACGCAAAAAGGGGGTTACCTTTGAGGAAAAATAAATATGGTAATGGGTATTGTAAATTAGTTTAGAAACTAATATATATATATATATATATATAAATGGTCGGTCCGGTCCGGTCGGTCCGGTTCTAACCCCCAAACCGGGAACCGGACCAACCGGTCAATGGTTCCAAAAATAGGAACCTAAGACCGGACCGAGACCCTCTAGAACCGCCCGAAACCGACCGGTCCGGTCCGGTTCGGGCGGTTCCCGGTTCGGGCGGTTTCCGTTGCACACCCCTAACAGTTATTAAGAGAGTGTCCAATTTCTTGATGCAAAGTATGATGTACAGTCGAACAAAAATATCTCATTTTACCCCAGATGAATGTCCATTGGATAGCAGAAGAGTGAATGACCAGAGCACCTTTACATAGGAAGGAGGTAAATGTGAATATTTGGTGGCGGCAAGAAGGAGAAAAATTACACATTGTAAGAAGAACATAGGAAGAAGAAAATTGTAGAATTCGAAAAAAATTTCATTTACCTCTAAAATTACAACTTAATTGGGCAACGGGTCCTCATCCCGGTCGAGAAGTGGTGCTCACACTGATATGGCTTCCAGTCAATGTAGGTTGACTTTTTGTTTTCTCCCTCGCAAGTGACTTAGAGCAACGAGGGACTTCCCCCCAACCTGAGAATCTTTGGCTTTGTCTGCCGACCTGTCGAAGATTCCATAAACCATGTGATGTTATAAAGCATGGAATGTCCAATCAGAGAAACTTTAATGAGAAAAGATCTTCACCTGGTTTCATTTAGATGTACAGAAGTAAGTCTTTTGCTGCTAAATTAATTAAGCTTTCTCCCAGTCGACGGTTCTCCAGAGGACTAACTCTTAATTTCCTCTTATCTCTTGAATAACTTTGAGTGGGCTTGTCCAGGCTCTCTACTGGTAAAGAAAGAGGACTATAAATAAGCTGCAGGCTCTCTGCTTTGGGACATATACAAAGTAGTAAAAGTGATATGAGAAGTGCAAAAATGTTATGCTGTTGATCCACCAATCTTTTTACTGAACTCTGGAAATCGCCAATAAAAGTGTCAACATGATAGCGAAAACTCAATGAATGAGTGCATCAAACTGATAATGGCGGCAACTTGCATTTCTGTCCTTGGAACATTGAGCTACAGATGCATACGCTTTCTGAATTACCATAGAATCAACTATGAAGAGTCCATGCTTCTTAAAGGAGACATTAATCACTCATTCCTCAAATTTACCATTGCAGAAACTTGTCAAGCTTATCTTAACATAAATCTCTGCCCTCTCACTCCGCAAATCACTTGAAGGTAAGTGATGAAGTATGGATCAGCCTAAAAGCAAACATTTTACCATCATGCAGTACTTTATTTGAAATAACAAAGTTTGTATCATTAAGATTTGTATCAGGCTTGCCCCTTTGTTATCAGCCTTAGTAGCATTTGATGTATCGAGGAAAGGTTTATTGAGTTCATTTTGACCTATTCGGGAATCTCCAGATCCATGCTTTTTTTTGGCCTCGCCTTCTGTTCCTGGAACAAGTGACACAGTTGAGCATTCTGAGTGTATGTTGCCACAAGAATATTTGGCTTCCCCCACCATTTCTTCCCAGTTACTCTGCTCTTCACATGAAGTGGAATTCAGACTTTTGACGATAGACAAATCTTTTCTTGGAATCTCTGGAGTCATGCTTAAATTTCGATGAACCATGGGCTGCACATGTACTTCTCTTGGTACAGTCTAATCTGATGAATAACCTTGCAGATCCGATTCTTGAGTACACATGCTGTTTGACCTTGCCAGTGAAGATTGTTCTTGGATTGGATTTGTAGAGGCTGCAGACTTTGGCACCCAATAATTTATTCTTGGGTTTAGCAAAGAAGTTGAAGTTACAGAAGTTTCTACCTGAATCTTTGGTGTACCAACACTGCAGTTAGATTGAACATTATCAACGATAACATTATCCTCACAGTCAGGAATTGCCTCAGTATGGTGAGTTTTTGAGCCCTGGTGCTCATTCATCTCTGAAGATCTCTCTTTGCTTCCTATACCCTTCTTCCAAACTTGTTCTCCCTGACTCATGGGTGAATCAAAATTAAAGCCATCCAACCCCGATAGCACAATTAACTGCTAAGATCCTGAATTGCAATCACAACTCATGACATTTGTTTCAATATTTCCCTGCAGTTGAAAATATAATCTCATTTATCAAGATTAATCCCAGATGGATACATTATGAAGCTGTTTTACTCATTAAAGTCAAAGGAGAAAGAAAAGCTTTTCTTGGAATTTCCTTCACCAGGTGGTTCTGCTTCATTTCTGCCCTTGCTTTTGAAGATTTCTTAGATAGGCAGGAGTAATCAAGATCTGGCATGTCCACTTTGAGTGATGATAATAAGTCAAAATCTTGCAGGTTAAAATCAACATCCCTGAACAAGGTTTTTCAAAATTTCATCAACAGAAAGCAGAAAAACAATTGAGCTTGTAAACAAGCATTCATGCATCTTCCCTGTCATCCCCCATTTGATGATATTTAAAGTGGTTGAATGATATGTAAAGCATCGCTCACTTAATTACCACCGGCATTGTTCTCCACAGAGAGGTAATTGTGCAGGGGTGAATATACATAATCAACACAAGTTTGAAGATAAAATATCAAAGTTATATTCCACATCCATACTATTTTATTATCCAACTGCCTATAGCTTAAGTTGCACTTACAGTTCATCAAAGTTGAATTTCTTTGTCTTGCCTTGCCAACTGTATCAAAGCTAAAATGCATTGCGTCATCTTCTGCCACAGATAACAACTTGCAGGAGGTAAGGAATTCCTTCCCAAATTCAGCATCTCCTGTTTTAAATTTAAGTAGGTTGTGAAATGAAGAACTACGCAACCTTGCAGAAACATCCCACATCTAAAATGAACTGACCGTATTACATTTGTCAAGCTTACAGAGTACCTAGAAATGATTTTCCTCTTTCCAATTATCCACTGCAGTTTCCTTTTGTGATTCCGCTATCTGCAAGGAAATGAGTGAGGATAGCTTAAGAAAAAGAGAATCCAAATGGCCCTGGAATTTACAAAAGAACAGGGCAAGTGAATTGCAAACCACTTAGCATTGGCTATACTATAGATCACCCTGGTCTTCATAAAATCAAAATCTCTTTGTGGAAACATTGCATCTACAGCATTTTCAAACTTATCTTTTGCAGAAGCATATATAGTAGCCTATTAGGACCTTAGCCAGTACATTAAAGTTAACCCAAAAGTTGACATATAAAGAGGCAAGCTTCAAATTTAGGATTGTGCAACCAAAAACACACGCATACATGCCTCTGCACATGTTTTTTGAAGATTCACTCTTCATCATTCCATAAACACAAAAGTAAAGGATCTCCAATTTGACAGCAGTAATTAAATGGACAGATGGCTTGATTCAAGTGGGACATAAGTCTCACACTTCTGGTATGAAATGTCTGGAGTTCAACTAGACCACAAGTGGATCCACTGGAGCTATTGCAAAAGTTGACAGATGCAGTAATAAACAGTTTATACAGGGGCATAAGAATAGGGCTAATCCAGTATATCTATGCCTATAGTAACTGTCAAATAAAAAAGAACCCAACTGCTAATAACATGAGAAATGATAGCGTTAAGTTTGAGCAAATAAGTTACAGGCTGTCTTATGACAGCCTGAAAATAAAAAAAAAAAAAGGTCCTCCAACTACATTCAGACCATCCACTTTCCAGCACAATGAAGTTCAATTACAGAGAACGTAATGGAAAGAATACATCACAACAGCTACTTATCATAGCGTCATTTATCAGAATAGAGATACCGTGAAATAACAGACTATGTTAAATCTGTGCCCTAAGCAGTGAAAAGCTCTTACTCATACCACAGAACTTCAGATGGTGAGCAGAAAAATGCTGAAAGTCAAAGTGATTTTTTCTACACAAACATCTGCATTACGGTGAAACTGCGAGGAGCTATAGACTTCCAGCAATAGGATTATGGTAATTCTGAATATGAATGCATACATAAGCTTGTTTCATAGGAAACTGCACGACGCAGTTTCTGAAGTCAAATACGCCAGAATACTCACAGAGACATATCAGAGTAAACATTATAACTTGAAAAAGATATTCTTCACTGGGCCCAACCTACAAAATTGTAGAAGATGTTCTCTAACGAACTCGATAAAGCAAATTAACATGGATCATAAAAAGAGGCGTTCCTAAATCAAACGGACCAACTGCAATGGAGCATTAAGATGCATTGTCATCGCCATACAAAATCCATGAGGAATAATCACCATGTTAGTGAAGGTTGATGAGAAGGCAGCAGATGACTTTTTGAAGAAGCAATTGTTTGTAGATAGGGAATGAAGCCAGAGATGCTGAGCTAAGCAGGAAGCTTTGAGATAGAGCACAATGGAGATCTACATGTGTATCTTGTTTAATACCCCTTTTAAGCTTAGACTTTATTTGATGGAATCCACCACCGCCAAAATGAGATGACACAACTTAAATTTACTTTTCTCATAACTGGCATGTCCCAATGTCATCATCAATATTGAGATATATGTAATGGATTATATACATCGTTGAAATGCATGTTTGAGTCATATTAAAAAAGTCTTACATTAGAGGATTAATGTATAGTTACTATATTTTATTTGACTCATAACTAATTGGCTTAAGGTTTTAACTGAATATGGTTTAACTGGATATATTGATGGGTTTTGATTTGGGCTTCCTCTTGGCAATCTCTCCAGTCTAGTTATTAGGCTATTGCTATGTGCTCCCAATAAATAGTATCAAAGCCGATAGTTGATTTGCAGCTCATTCGCAATGTATATCGGTGTTTGATGAATATCTCAAGTTGAGAACATCACAGATTCCAAGGAAGTTTCACGAATTGCTCTAGTGAAAGAAACTAGTGATGACAATGGGCATTGTGGTATAAGAACGAGATCTTGATGGTAGCCTTTATGGTTCAGTATGTAGAAAGAGACTCAGGATGAAGGTGGAGTGTTGGAGATTTAAGTTGAGACATATTCTTGTAGAAATGTATCTAAATTAAGAGGGTGCAGACCTAAACTAAGCTTACCTATGAGGAGAAGATTATTGAAATACATATTTGAGTTGTGTTAGAAAAGTCTCACATTGGAGAATTGGTTCATAACTTATTTGCTTAAACTTTTGAGTGAATGAGATGTCAACTGAATAGATTAATGATTTAACTCTGAGTTCCCTCTTGGCGATCCCCCAAATAAGATATCAAATTTTTGCTATGCACTCTCAAGATTAACATATTGAGTGCATTGTATGAGTTAAAAAATTTCATATTCAAAAAGTCACCAAGAGCTCCATTTTAAACTATTGAAGTATCTAGTTGAGCCAACCTTCAAATTTAAGCCGATGATTTCATTATTTCTTGGGAATTCTATCATGTCATCATCTCTTTATTTTTCTCCCTATCCATTTTGGTAGAATTCAATGGTTTGTGAGTGGGCAAGAGAGTGTCATATGATGTTGGGATATATTCAGTGAGAAAATATATAAAAGAATATTCAATCTTGGTGAGGTTGAGAACCCCACTATAGAGGATAGAAGGGCGAGACTGATGGGAGAACAGTAACAATTCGAACAATATCAAATTAACACAGCAGAATAAAATAATTTCCCCTCTTGTATAAACTTAATAGGAATCAATATAGTAGAGTAAAATAAATACCAAGTACATGAGCACAAAACAATTTTTTTTCCATGGGAAACCTTCTCGATGTGAGGAGATCAAAAACCACAGGACCGATGTTCACCCGAAAATCTTCACTATCAACAAAATTGGATAAACAATGTTCTTCTCTAGCAAATACTAGAGGTACATAGCAGCAAAGATCTCAAGAACATAATTCTTTGCAATATACATGAATTTCACAAGAGATCAATGATAAATCTGAGAAAAAATGTAGGTTTTGATTAATTCACAAAAAACCTGATGTAGAGAGCTTTAAATGAAAATCAAACCGTTCAGATTTAAGAAGACTGCGCCACGAACATGTTGACAAATTTTTAGCTCAATTGGACCACGAATTGACCTCTAATGCCAGTTTGATGTAAATCAAACTTTGCCCTAACCCTAGATTTTCTGCTTTCTCTTTTTCTCTTGTTACCACATCTTTTTGTGGCTTCCACTTAAAAAATAATGAGAAACCCTATTTTTCCATATAACTTATCATATTGGCTCAAGCATTTTTTGGGCTTGCAATTCATTGGGCCTTCTCCACATAGGAGTGAACTCAACTAACAAATCTCCCCCTCATGACAATATCGAGAGATTCACCATCCTTGTTATCAATTGGCAATGTTCAAGCTTTTCTTTTAGTAGAGTTTTCGTTATCATATCAGAGCCATTATAATCTGTATGAATTTTCTTAAATTTCAACAACTTTTCATCTAGAACATCCCTTATCTAATGATATCTAACATCAATATTTTTCGATCTAGAATGAAAAGATGAATTCTTATCAAGATGAATTGCGCTTTGATTATCACAAAATAACACATACCTCTTTTGCTTGAACCCAAGTTCTTCTAAAAACTTATTTATCCATAAAATCTCTTTACTAGTTTCAATTGCGGCAATAAATTTAGCTTCGGTTGTAAAAAGTGCAACATACTTCTGGAATATTGACTTCCATGACACAGCTCCACCCACCAAAAAAAAAAAAAAAATCAAATAACCAGAAGTAGATTTACGAGTATCAATGTATCCAACTAACTCAAGTTTCCCAGTCCCGAAACTGAGTTTCAAATTTGAAATTCCTCGAAGATACCTCATAATCCACTTCATTGCATTCCAATGATCTCTATTTGAATTTGACAAATAACGACTAACAACGCCAACTGCATGTGCCAAGTCTGAACGTGTACATACCATCGCATATATTAAGCTTCCTATAACTGAGGCATTTGGAACACTTTCCATATCTTTCTTCTCTTTATCAGTCGTAAGACTTTACTTCATATTTAATTTAAAATGGGTAGTAAGAGGAGTACTAACCACTTTAACCTTATCCATATAAAATTTCAGAAGGATCTTCTCAATATATCTCTCTTGCAATAAAAACAACTTCTTAGCATCTCTATTTCGGGTAATTCTAATGCTAAGAATCTACTTCACCAGCCCAAGTCTTTCATGGCAAAAGACTTGCTCAATTTTTTTTTCAATAACTCAATTCTTAAAGCATTCTTAATAATCAATATATCATTAACATAATGTAAGAGAATAATATAATCATCATCAGAAAATTTTTGGACAAACACACAATTATCTAAGGAAGTCTTCTTATAGCCCTATTCTGTTATAATTGACGTAAAATTTTTGTACCACTGACTCGATGCTTGTTTTAGGCCATGGAAACTTTTCTTCAATTTGCACACATAATTCTCTTTCCCTTTCAATTTAAAACCCCCAAGTTATTCCATGTATATCTGTCCCTCCAAGTCACCATGTAGGAAGGCTGTTTTGACATCCATTTGCTTAATTTCCAAATCTATGGTAGTTGCCAAGCTTAGTACCACATGCATAGAAGACATTTTCACAACCAGATAAAATATATCATCAAAATCAATACCCTTTATTTGGCCGAATTCCTTAACAACCAATCTAGTTTTGTACCATGGTTATGAAGTACGTTCATCTTGCTTCAATTTATATACACATTTGTTCTTCAAAGCACTTTTACATTTAGGTAATTTCACCAACTCAAAAATATAATTATCACAAAGTGACTACATCTTATCTCGCATAGCATCAAATCAATTTCTTTTGTATTCATCTTCCATTGCTTCTGCATAGCACTTTGGTTTACCAACATCAGTTAATAATACATGCTCATCTTCAAAATATGTCATGCCCCAATCTTCAAAGCACATGCTCATCCCTTTTAAGTCGATTAATAGCGACATCCTAGAACGTATCGCCTACCCATTCATTTAATATACGCATGCGGAAGCATATAAATAATCCCAAGACAATAAAACAATAGCTTAGGAAAGTAAGGCCAATTTAATATACATGCAGAAGCCTACAAAAAGGAATCGGCTTTCAACAAAAGCGGAATGTCCTAGGACTAGCTAGTCAGATGTGCTCGCAGATTCTCCGGGCTTCACATTATGAACTTCAAGCCTTGGGTTCCCCATCGCTTTCAACTAGGGGCTTGAAAATGGTTATACAATAACCAGTGAGACAATGTCTCAGCAAATTCTATCCCCTAAGACCCAATTAGGAAACTAATATGCCCTAAAGGCTGACTAAGCACAACATGAGTCAGATGACTTACATTGGCCTCACTTACATCCTATAAATCAACGTTATTTACAACATCACTCAATTAATTTATAACATCTGATCAAATCGTTAATCAATCAACCTAGTCGATTATATGTCATCTCGACCCTTTCTTGGTCGGCTCATCTTATTTACTCAAATTCAATGCTGAATTTTGGCTCAACGAGCACGACCTACACGGTTATCTCAAATACTCAAATTTAATGCTGAATTACGGCTTAGCAAGCATGGCCTACATGGCCATCTCAAATACTCAATCCAAATGCTAAATTACGACTCAGCGAGTACGACCTATTAAAATTTTAGCGGTAATGTTGAATTATGGCTCAATGGGCACCGCTTACTAATTCTTCGACAGTTAATGCTGAATTATGGCTTTGTGAGCACGGCTTACTAATTCTTCAGCAGTTAATGCTGAATTATGGCTCAGCAAGCACAACCGATCTAAATTCGGTGATCGGTGCACAACCGATTCCAAGTTCGATGGTGGTGGTTCCACCCAAGAAGCACAACCTAGATTAGGTGATAACCTACGGTCCAATGGACATAACTGTACTTTGGTGGTTTTCTTGATCTAACCCAAAATGTCATACGATTATTCACCCATGACCAACAACATTACACTCCTCAAATAAATTTCTCAATCAACACATTATCTTGGCCTATTTTTCTCAGGTTAGGAGTACCTATTAAAAATGATCGTGTGTGGGTACACGGTTGGCCTTACCAAAATACAAGATTTTCACTTTTGATCTTCCCTCTACTTTCAATAGTCTTAAAATAGATTTTTGGTGCTTGTGAGACCAACGCCCGGTAATTTTTCCATTAATTACCAAAATTAATTAATTTATTAATAAAATCCTAAAATTAAAATTAATTCAATTCAGCACAAATCAACACTCAAATAAATAAATGGATTGCACCACAATAATCAGCATAAAATTTCGGTCATCGACTATTCCAGTCTAATTTCCAATGAACCATCATTTGTTTTCATTTCCTTTAACAAAAAAAATAAATAAATAAAGTAATGCTACTTGCTAATTATGATCCATTTGCCTAACATGCAAGTTTTTACTTATTCACTTTGTGACCAACAAAGTGACACCTTATTAAATTATAAATGTCCACTTTGTGAAAAAAAAAATTAAAATCTTTGGTGAAAGGTCAATTGGAGTAGAAACAGGCATAAGTGAAAACAGAGGAGGAAAACGGTTTGGTGGTGGTGTGGCTGCTCCGACGTGACTTCCTTTGCTGCTGGTGGTCTTTGAATAGCAAGGATGGAGGGAGAGAAAGGCTGGCCGATTGGCTTGGAGAGGAAGAGAGAGAGATGGAGGCAAGAGGGGGGCCACATGCCATCTTTTTCCACATGCTTGTCTCCTTGAACTTGTCCACCAAGCTTGGCTTCCTTGGCCCTCAATGAGCCACCAATGCTCCCTTTTGGAACCTTGAAATGATCCAAAGACCATAGGGAATGGGGGGCATATGAATTTGACACAATCTCTCTCAATTGGACACTCGTTCATGCTTAATTCAATCCAATTCGGTCTCAACAAATTCAATTAGTACCTCACCAATCCATTTGGCATATTTCCCACCCATACAATCCATTTGCTTCCCAAATTTGCGATAAAAAATGATCCCTATCTTTTTCTGAACAAAAACGGTTTTATGCCAACTTTTTCTAAAAAAATCTCGGGTTGCAGAAAAATCTTCTGTGACTAAGTCGACATTTTTATAATTTTTTGTGACATGACAGAACCTTCAATTTCTGAAATCGGACTCAAATTCATGATTAATTTCAATCTGATGCATTTTTAGTGTGACTTAGGCTATTGGGTAGTTTTCAAAAAAATTTAGTGCAAATGACTCGTGGTCGATTTTTTTCGAGCCACAATAAACCCACTCGACACATTGGCAACTCTCGATGGTCGTGAAAATCTCAATGTTTCAATTATGGGCACAAAGTACCCAAAACGACAAAAAATTGGTCTAGTGCCGATCGATGAGAATTTTGCAATCAAGTGTAATCACCCACACTTTGATCACACATTTCAGTCAAATTGACATATCCTCGATCCCTGATCGATTTTGACAATACCGTAATGACTCTTTTAGATTAGCATAATCGAGTAGTCGACTTCTAGTCAAATTCTCAAGTTCATTGCATTAAAATCTCTTAATGACTTCACCAGATAATCTAGTTATCTCACAAGTGATCGGCTCTGAGAATAGCATTATAGACGTGTCGATGAAATGCCCAATTTATTCAATTGAAAAAAGTACTCAAAATTCAAGATGTCACAGAATACTTGGTGGATGGTCATAAGTTTCTAACGGATCTCTGGACTGGAACATTCGGTGGAACATCTAATTGAGCCTCTGGTTCGGGAATAATATTATCTATTTCAACATGTTCTCGACACGTGCGTTATTTGGAACATTGACTTTCTGATACTCTTCATCAACTTGTGTAGGAATATTTGTAAGAGGAATTAGATCAAAATCAACCAAATTATCACTAACATGTGGTGTTGAAATCATCTCTAATTCTCAATATCTTCATCATTTAATCTCCCATAAACACAACATCTCTACTTCTTATAATTTTCTTTTCAATCGAATTTTAAAATTTGTAGCCAAGCATATCCTATCCATAACCAATAAATATGCATTGTCGTGTTTTCATATCAAATTTAGACCTTTCATCTTTGGGAATATGCACAAATGCTTTACATTCAAAGACACGCAAATAATCATAAAAAACATCTTTACCTATCCAAACTCTATTAGGAATGCATGGAGTAAGATTTAATACATGCATAAATGTACTTAAAGCCTCACCCCAAAAGGATCCTAGTAGCTTTGACTGTGAAAATAAGCATCTTACCCTTTCAATTAGTGTTATGTTCATTTTCTCAGCAAAGCCATTTAACTGAGGCGTCTTGAGAGGTGTCTTTTGATGTTGAATATCTTGTTATCTGCAATATTCATCACAAGGTCCAATATTCTCTCCCCCATTATCAATTCTGATACATTTCAATTTTTTTTCCAGTCTATCTCTCAACTGAAACCCGAAATTGCTTAAAAGTGTCTAATACTTGATTTTTAGTTTTCAAGGTATAAATCCAATTTTTTCTTGAAAAATCATCTATGAAGGTAACAAAATAAAGAGAGCCACCAAATGATTTTGTTTTCATAGGACCACAAACATCAAAATGCATTAAAATGCATTAAATCCAGTATACCTGACTTTCTTGAAGGATGTGAGCTTTTAAATGCAACTCTGTTTTGTTTTCCTGTTAAACAGTGAGCACACTTCTTTAGCGCCAAACTTTTCAATCCTAAAATGAGTTTCTTCTATTGACAAATCATTCTCACTAATGTGATTGAGTCTTTTATACTATAACTCAGCTGCATCTTTGCTGTTTACTGCATTAATTTTGTCAATGGAAAACTTTGTCTGCATAATGTATAATGAAGAATATTTTTCACCTTTAGCCACAACAAGAGAACTTTTGGTGAGCTTCCATTGACCATTACTGAAGGTGCTGCAATACCTCTCATCATCCAACTTGCTTGTAGAAATCAAATTCAAGCGAATATTAAGTATATGTTTAACATTATTCAATACTAATCTTATACTATTGTTAGTTTCTAGGCACACATCACCAATGCCTACAACTTGAGTTAGCCCATTGTTTCTCATCTTCACAGACCCGAAGTTACCTGACCTATATGATGTAAAGAAATCCCTACGAGACGTAGCATGAACAGATGCACCACTATTAATTACCCAACTGATCTCATGAGATACAAAATTTATCATATCACCATAAAAAATGATGAGAAAGTCTTCTTTAAGTGCAGCAATATGATTGTCATCACTGTCATTATCACTTTTCTTCTCTTTACCTTTTCCTTTTGTTTCTCATTTTTTAACTGGTGACAAAACTTCTGAATATGTCCCTTTTGATAACAATAATGAGACTAAACATTTGTAAACTTATTATACTTACATGTACTTTTATCTCGACTTTTATCTATATTTCTTGAACCTCAAGACCCACTTCTTCCCATTTTCTCAACAACCAATGCATTAGAATGTGAAGATAACGATCATTATGTCTTCATTATCATCTCTTCATTCAAAATACTACTCTTGACCAAATTCATGGTAATTGTACTATCCAGGGTAAAATTAGACAAAGATGTTCGAATATATTTCAAGAGTCCGGTAAAGTACCAAGTAGCCATAATGCTTGTATCTCATCATCAAACTTGATTCTCATCACAGCAAACTAATTTATAATTCATTGAAAAGAATTTAAATGACCAGTCAAATGAGTACCATCTTGATATCTTAGAGCCATCATTTATTTTATTAAAAATAACTTATTATTCCTAATCTTTCGAGCATATAACTAATTGCGTGCATGTGTTTCCTCAGTACTATGGTTCAAAACATTATCATCCACCCATTGTCTAATATAACCACACACTTGATGATGAAATATAGACCATTCAACATCAATTTTATTCTTCGGTTTCTCCTCAGCAAATACGGACAAATAAAAATCTTTCACATATAAAAGATCTTTCATCTTCCTTTTCCAAATATAATAAATCGAATCATTCAGTGAAATCATTCTACCCGTATTCGTTTCCATTGATTAATACAAGTCAAAAAAATCAGGCAATAACCAAAAGCTCTGATACCACTCTAATAAGAGAATAGTAACAATTCGAACAATATCGAATTAACACGGTAGAATAAAATAATCTCTCCTCTTGTATAAACCTAATAGGAATTGATATAGTAGAGTAAAATATATATCAAGAACGCGAACACAAGACAATTTTTTTACGTGAAAAACTTCCTCAATATGAGAAGATCAAAATCAATGAGACCGGAGTCCACCCGAAAATCTTCACTATCAACAAAATTGGGTGAACAATGTTTTTCTCCAGCAAATACTAGAGATACATAGCAATAAAGATCTCAAGAACATAATTCTTAGCAATACACATAAATTTCATAAGAGATCAAGGATAAATCTGACCAAAAACGTAGGTTTTCATCAATCCACAAAAAACTTGATGCAGAGAGCTTCAAACGAAAATCAAACCATTCAGATTTGAGAAGATTATGCCACGAACATGCTGACAAATTTTCAGCTCAATCGGACCACAAATCAACCTCCAATGTCAGTTTGATGTAAATCAGACTTTGCCCAACCCCAAATTTTATGCTTTTTCTTTTTCTCTTGTTACTACATCTTTTTGCGACTACCACTTAAAAGATAGTGAGAAATCTATTTCTGCATATAACTTATCATATAGGCTCAAACCTTTTTTGGGCTTATAACTCATTGGGCCTCTTCCACATAAGAGTGAACCCAACTAACATAGACTTGATAATCTACGTCTCTCTTAGCCGAATCACCACATTGGTAGGCAACTCCAACAATACAGCACACTCTTGATCACTCAAGAAATCAAGGAATCATTCGAAATAGATAAATAGAAAATCAAAGAGAAGATAACGAGGGAGTGGGACGTCATTTTTGAGATTCTGCACTACACCATAGAACTTTCTTATCATAAATTGAACAATTTAGCTTGGCATCATTGAGTTTTTCATTGAAAAAGGCAATGGGACAGTCTTCTTGGATGAGAATGGTGCCGATGACAGCATTAGAAGCATCACATGGAACCTCAATGATCAACAGTGCTAAAACAGGAGCGTCAGTGATATTTTTAGGCAAGCTTCGTGGTTTGCTGTCACAAAAGAGACTAGAGTTGAAGGATATTGTGATGTAGCAACAAGGTCCCAATAGCTGCTTTCATGGTTCAGTCCGAAGAAAAAGAATAAGGATGAAAGTATGGTGTTAGAGATTCAAGTAAAAATATGGTGATGCATAAAGATATCTAAATTAATGGAGAGCAGAACTAGCACTAAACTTCACTGAAGGGAGAATGCTGAGATGCATGTCTAATTTATTTTAGAAAAATCACACATCAAATAATTATCGCGATGTAGAGCAGTTAATGATCCTAGTTAACTCATAACTCATAGAGTTAATATTTTAAGTTATGATTGATCTAATTAGATATGTTGATGGATTTGAGCTTATACTACCTCTTATCAATCTCTCTAGGAAAGGTATTGGACTTCCACTGTGCTTTCAATATAAACAAATTGGTTCAACCAAGAAAAAAGAACATAAGCATGTTGGGCGCATGATATGAATCAAATCCTTTCATTTCCGAAAAGTCGCTAGAAGCCACCGTCTGAGCTATTGAAATATCCAGTCAAACCTACCTTCGAAGTTTAAGCGGTCAATGTCGTTATTTCTTCTTGGGAATCAGGCCACGTCATTTTCTCTTTATTTTCCTACCTATCCGTTTTGGTTTATATTTATGGTTCGTAAGTGGTCAACATGGAGTCGTACGATATCGGGATGTATTCGACGAGACAATGAAAGAAAAAATTTTCAATCATGCGAGGTTGAAAACCCCACTACGTAAGATAGAAAGGCGAGACATGATAATCTATGTTTCTCAACCGAACCACTGCATTGACAGGCAACTCCATCAATATAGAACACTCCTGATCACTCAAGAAACCTAGGAATCCACCGAAAGAGATAAGGAGAAAAACAAAGAGAAGACAACGAGGAAATGGGACGGCGTTCTTTGAGAATACGCACTATATCATAAAGCTCTTCATCATAAATTGAACGCTTTAGCTTGGCATCATTGTGCTTTGGGAGAATTACCAAAAAGTCCTAAACCTATTGTAATTGTACAAATTCAGTCCTAAACTTTTTTTTTTTGCCAATTTAGTCCTAAACCTTTTGTAATTGTGCCAATTCAATCCATCTGGCAAAATTGGCTGGCCAGCACTAACGTGAACACCAGCCGGGGACAGCTGAACGGTGAATGCTAATGTGGCAAATTTTTAATATTTTTTAATATATATTTTTTTTTCAAATTTTTTCTTTTTTTTTTTTTGAATTTTTTCTTTTTTTTTTTTTTTCCCCTTCTTCTCCTTCGGCGGCTGGCCAGCGAACGTTAATGTGGCAATTTTTTAATATATATTTTTTCAATTTTTTTCTTTTTTTTGAATTTTTCTTTTTTTTTTTCCTTCTTCTCCTTCCACGGTCGACCACATCATCATTAGCCGGCCAGCTATCCCTGGCCGATGTCCAAGCAGTTTTGGCCGGCCAATTTTGGCCGGATAGACTAAATTGACATAATTGTAAAAGGTTTATGACTAAATTGGCCCCAAAAGAAAAGTTTAGGATTAAATTGATATAATTGGAATAGGTTTAGAACTTTTTTGGTAATTCTCCTGTTGCGCTTTGCACCAAAAAAAGGCAATGGGACAGTCTTCTTGACTGAAAATGGCACCAGTGACAGCATTAGAAGAATCGCATTGAATCTCAAAGATCGATACTGCTAAAGCCAGAGCTTCAGTGAATTTTTGTTTCGAGGTCAAAACTCTTTTGCACCTTTTCGTTTCATTGAAACCTCTTCCCTTTTGAGTATTCGGTAATTGGGATAGCTTGACGATCGTATTGCCACGATCGTCCAGGTAGCACGTGACATACATTCATTGGAATTACATCACACCATTCTTTATGTGCAGATTTATTTCCAATAGAAAATTGAACTAAACGGCGCTTGGAGACTTTAATTTCATTTCCCTTCTTTAGGCACCGAAACTTGTGAGGGTATTTAGGATGATCTTTCATCAGCAACTTCAACTTTCCCATCATTCATGCTGCTACAATATTAGATCGCAACTTCCTCCGTCAATAAAAGCATCACACACTTTGCTCCATGACGTGCACTTTTAGGAGGAAATTACCAAAAACAATTATCAATTTATTATAATTGTATCAATCCAGTCATAAACTTTTTTTTGGATCAATTCAAACATAAACATTTTGCATTTGTGCCAATTCAATCTATTCGGCCAAATTAAACATTTTTTTAGGCCACTTTAGGCTATTCGGCCAAATTTGGCCGATCAATACTAATGTAAACATTGCCGGTACTAGCATCCAGTTGACGCTAGCAGGGAAAAATTTTTATAGGTCTTTTTAATTTTTTTCAAATTTTTAACATTTCCTTTTTCTTTTGCTGTTTTTTTCTTTTCTTTTTTTTCCCACCTTCTTCCACTAGAGACAAGGGTTGGCAAGGTTAACGAGCCTTGCTAGATTTGGCAAGGCCTCGCCCTCACCAATGGCCGGCAAGGCTAATCTTGCCGGCACTCACCTCTTGCCGACAATGATCAACCAAAGAAAGAACCAAAAGGTTATTAAGAAAAAAAAAAAAAAAAAAGGAAAAAGAAAAGAATAAATAAATAAAATAAATAATCAAAAAAATAAAATATTATTAAAAAATTATCTATGATAGCAGCGGCTGATCAAATTGGTTAGATGGACTAAATTACTATAAATATAAAAAATTGATGACTAAATTAACAAAAAAATTATAACTAAACTAGCATATATTGCAATATGTTTAAGACTTTTTTATTAACTTTCCCACACTTTGAATGAAAAATGTTGTGGTGTAGCCATCTTGACTTTTTGCACAGCCAAGACAATGTTTAAGGTTCATCAATGATCAAGAAAGTGCTGGTTAAAATAGGGATGCAAAAGCAAAGAACATATAAGAATTGGGAAAAGTACCAAAAAAGTCTTGGATATATTCCATTGGTACCAATTCAATCCTAAATGTTTCAATTAGACCAAATTAGTACTAAACATTTTTGTATTGATACCAATTTAGTTTATTTGGATAATTTAGGTAAAAAATTACTAACATGAATGCCAATTGTCCTACATGCCACACCGGGCACTAACATAAATATTTTTAAATAATCTTTTGACTTTTTTTATATTTTTTTTCCTTTTCTTTTCCTTTAGATTGTGGTTGGGACCAACCATGACTGATGATTGACCATAGGAAAGGGCATGAACCTTGTGGCCTAGGCGAGGGTGGCCCTTACTAAATCTCGTGAGGTCTCAACCCTCGGTTCTTGAAGTGGCAAGGGCCACATTTACTAGAAGCTACAAGGGTAGCCCTCGCATAGACCGTGGGGTTGAGCCCTCACTAGTAGCTAGTCACTCTATGATTGGTACCAGCCATAGTCTAAAGGAAAAGAAAAAGGGAAAAAGAAAAGGAACAAAATTTAAAAAAAAAAAGTAAAAAAAGAAAAGTTATTAAAATAAATTTTTAAAAAATCAACATCAAGCACCAACCGTGTTATATAGGACTGTTAGCATCCACATCAGCAATTTGTAATCTTAATTGATCAGATGAACTGAGTTGATATCAATGTAAAAATATTTAAGATTATTCAAGATTATTTAGTACCAATGTAATAAATTTATGACTTTTTGGATACTTTTCTCTATAAGAATTAGATATTTTGATTTCTAAATTGTGTGTTACGATACACACACATAGAATCCAAAGCAATTAATATGAAAACATATTAAAAAATACCGTTGAAGATAATATTTTGAATCAATCACAGAACGTGGATGTCTTGATTATGCTCTCATTTTGGAGAGAGTTGGAGATGAGTTTGATTCTGCTGTGAACTAGGATAGCTAGCAATGGACTAGGTCAATACCTACAAAGGAGGTGACTCAGCCAGAAGTGACATGGATTATCTAATCCGTTCCTATCCTCGGTACTTTTTTATTCATTCGTCCATTAAGCACGTCCCGACATAATTTGCCATCATAGCTATTATTTTATTCAGCTCTTTGTACGTCCCGACCACAGGTAGAGTAATGACTATTGAAGAAAGCAAATCGCAAGCTTCCCACAAGCCAGCGCTTCACCCAAGTTGTAAACCTAAACTACTTCGTATCAAATAAACACAAGAACTCCTTCAATCCAGAGGAAACAAATAATGCAGTACTGTATATATATTCGGAATCCATGGCTAGATTCTTGCAAAACTATTCATGTGCGTGCAATAATGTCGCACAATATAATATGGGAAAGTACGAATAAAAATTGATGTTTAGATTGCTATGAAGGTTGATGTTTGTCGTCATATTTAGGATTGCGCTTGTTGGCAAGTGATCATTCCCTTATGTGATGGCACCTTCGAATTGAATGTTCACGGAATAAATTATATTTCTACTTAAGGTTATCAAGTATTGTTGCATTCCCTTATATGATGGCACATTCGAATTGAGTGTTCATGGAATAAATTATATTTCTACTTAGGTTATCGAGTATTGTCGCATGCTAAATCATGGTATTAAAATTTCAGCTCTCCCAAAAACATATTTAAACACGGTTAATAATATTCGATTTTGTATTTATTGAAGAGCACTCCAAATACAACTGCAGCATCATGGACATCCGCTGGTTTCAACCCCGACAATGCACTCTCCTATGATCAAGCCACGACTTCCTTGACACTTACTTGATACTAAATACTTAACGAAAACGAGAATTCAACATCAAACACATCATGATGACTGCATAGTCCTATATTGTTTGCTGCGCTTACGTCTCATCCGAGCTTACGAGAAATTATAGCATGGTGCTGCGGATCAGGACCTCCCGGACTGACCCGTTTAGGCCTGACTCCCTCGAAATCATCACCAGCCAGTGTATTAGGCGACTTGACAAGGACCGTCAACCTTTTGAATTCATGGACGAGAGTGCGAGCTTCGAGCCGGTCCAGGAGAAGGCTAGCAGCATCAGGCACAGATATAATCCCAACCTGGCCATCGATCCTTCTGACCAGATTACACTGTGTGGTTTTTGCTTGGGAGAGGACTACAATCGCTTGGTATTTATAGCCCTCACGTACCCTCTAGTTCTCTCTCTCTCTCTCTCTCTGTGTTAAAAAAATTCAATCGAAGTGCCGAAACGTAGGACTTCCCACAATCTACTCATCTGATAGGAACTCCCGAAACCCTTTTGCATATTTTATAAGGCACATTCCCCGCCAGTGGAATCTTCATTACCAATGCCGTGCTTCATGAGTAATAACGAAAGCCTTTCTCGTCCTTTTATCTGGTCGAATTGAGTGACATTCAATCTTGGCTTCTTCCTTAGTACTCTACGTCATTTCAACCTTTAATCTGATCTGCTCGACAATCTTGCAGATTTAGTTGTTGTCGCAATTCAACTTTTTTTAAGGCTTCCAATCTCAGCCTTCTCTTGTTGAATTATCGTCCTCAACGAGTGTTTCTTCCGCGTTTGGCCCGCAAGACAAAATGTCCCTTTCTCGGGATCTCAACAAATGATCCATCCACTTAGCAATCTTTGCAACTTGCAGAGATATAACAGAAAATGGATAAGTGAGTTGAAAGTCCTAAAATTTATCAAGAAAATGTAATTAGATTTTAAAACTTACAAAGAGTGTAATTAAATTCTAATACTCATTAAATTAGCGCGATCTTAGTCATTTTGTTAACTTCGTCCAATTTAGGTAATAGAAAATGCTGACACGACTTTTTTTCAGTATTTTTCTCTCCTATGTGATGCTAATTTGACTAAACACGTGAAGGATAATGCTAAAAAGATGTCCTTTTGGTCCAAATATGATTTTTTTAAATCCAACTATTATAAATAAATAAATTAATAAATTTTTAAAATAAAACAAAAGAAGGCACAACGGCAAGGGCCTACAACACCACGATCGCCGACCAGTGGTTGGCAAGGGTCGCCAAGTGAGGACCTATAGCAACAAGGGCCAACAGCCCTTGCCCGATGTGAAGGAGGGCTAGTGACCTGACCACTGGTTGGTCATTCCTCACCATAGCCCTTTCAAGCGATAGTAGGGCAGTGATGTAAAGGGCCCAGTAGACTATAATTGTTTTGCCTTCTTCCTTTTTATTATAAAAATTATAAATTTCAAATTTAAACCAAAATGATATCATTTTAGTATTTATGTTTCATACTTTAGCCATGTCATTGCCACATAGAAAGAGATAAATTATTTCAAAACACCACATCAATTTTATGTTACCCAATTTGGATAGAATTAATAGAAAGACTCAAATTACATCAATCTAACAAGTTTTAGAATTTTATTTTATTTTTTATAAGTTTTAAACTAAAATATATTTTTGTGATGAGTTTTGAAACTTTCAATGCACCTATCCCTAATATATTATACAACATGGGAACTTAAGCTATCAAAACCAACCGTTGCAAACTCCATCTAAGTTTTGATACTGGATCACGGGGTCTCCAGTTTGTGCGCCAATTGTTTCAATAATTTTGGAAAAGTATTAGGTACGCACATTTCACACTTTCACTCTTCTATCTACCGGCATTCACATCAGGAGGTATTGAGATATAAAATTTAGTGCACTCGTTATTAGCTGAAACCTTTGGAACTTCTTATCGCTCAGGCCAACCATGAGGAAAGTAATGCCATTCATGCTATTCTCTAGTACATTTCCAGGGGCACCCGTAATCGAACCCGATATCTTGGAGAACTCTGGACAGCAATTCTGGACCTTCTTTGCATAGAGGTGGTCAATATGATAAATGAAGATAAAGAAGATATGATTTGCGACCTTTTTTGCATAGAGGTTGTGCAACATGTGACAGTTCAAAAGTCGCACAATCCAAAGTTTCATATTACCACTGTCCTGGCTTTCCCGCTGTTAAGAAATCACTACCTCCGGGAGGAAACTGGGTACTCTATAGTGAAAGGAAATAACAAGCCGAGATTGGACAATTACAAATGCTAAGTTTAGAAGTCTGGTCCGTATTTGAAACATTGACAGCATCCCATGAAAACAAGGAGAAGAAAAATATAGTCTTGATTCAGCAAGTCACCCGGAAATGTCCTTGGAATTTCATCCCAAACCGACAGGGTGCCAAAAAAGAGACCCCCTGAATATATGCAGGAAGCTAGTATGCTTTCCATAATCCAAAAGTCTGAGAAACAAGCCTGCATATACTTTCCTGATTCATGATTGCTCCCATGTTCAGATGAGTGTCTGAGCAAGGAGACAATTAGAGGCACATGCGTCCATGATCTATTCTGTCTAGGTGTGACTTGTACGCAATATGTGTTTTTGAGAGAGAGAGAGAGGCAAAGTAGATACCTCGTCTGATGCAACTTCAAGTGTGATTCTCCTTGGACATGAGCCGTGATGCATACTTTTGCACCCTACAGATGTTTTATCTGGTTAAGGAATCACAAAGATATGCCAAAGGGGAAAAGAAACATATCGTGAACAACCCAAGAACATCCCGTGAAATCATTGACAACCAGAAGGATATCTGTTCTTCGTAGATGGGATGATGAAGCATTAATAGATTGTTGTTGGTCACAAGTGATCGAACAAGCAATTCTTTAGCTTCTTCCTGCTTCTTCTTTAGCATGTTGCAGATCTGTAAAACAATTTCCTTAGGCAGCCAATGTTTCACCAGCAGAAGGATCACAAAGATGGTAGAATAGACAAGAGGCAACAGTTCAATGCCCTTCTGTGCAATATCCTCAGTCTATGTTCCAATGGCCTTCTGAAAACTCAATTGCTTATGATAGACCTTTAATCATGGAAATTAGCTATAAAGTACTATAGATTCATCCTTAAGGATAATTACGTCGGACTGTAGAAGACATCACAATTCCCATATTAGGGAGGTTCTCTTCATCAATTGATTTCTAGTTGTACAAATTCAATAGATGAAGATGTTTTACAACTCATCCAGTAAGCCACAGAAAGTTGTCTATGGACAACTACTCCCTGTAACTTGACAATCTCGTATATTATTTTCCTAGAGCTTTGTTGTCACTATTATTGTCTCTCTATTATAATCTTCAGGGTCTCTGATTATAGTCTACAATATGCATGTAACTGATTGCCAAAGCCAAGAAGTGCATAAGCAACTCATTTATAGCGAAAAAATGTCAACTGTAATTCACTTACATCTTCAAGTTCCTTGGTATAAGCTTCAGCCTTTTCAACACTTTCATCAGATTCCATGACTGATGGACTTCCAATTTCGGTGGACCTTGCCTTAGGAGAAATCTTTAGCTGAAATTTAGGATGGTCACCAGACAGACGGTCTGTTTTGCTTTGATCGGTGTTCTCAGGATTGCAAACCTGACATGTATAATCTAAGAAACCAGCAAGGAACAAGTTTCGACTCTCTGTGGAAATAGAAAAACTTAAGAAGGTTCTGTCCATTTACCTGTTCTGTGACAATAGCTTTGGAGGATTCTCTGAAACTTCTGAAGTGCCAAGGGTAAGAACATTACTTCCACAAACAAAACCCAGTCACAGGAGTGAGGATAGTGGAGTTATTAGCACTCTTCACCTTTTTTCACTGGGAGCTTCAGAGGGCCATTCCGGTGGACTAAATGACATCAAATTGGCAACTGACCCCTGCAGAATAGACACTCACAACTTCTAATGCATTACAACATAATTATATTCGCAACACCCCTATCGAAGAGGTGTAAGGTATTACTTGGAAGTCAAGAGCAAACAATAGAAAGGAACCTCAGATGATTTCCCTTATGAATTGAGAAGTGGCTGGTTTTATCGATTTACCTGTTCTGTGACAACAGTTTTGGAGGAATCTCTGAAACTTCTAAAGTGTCAAGAGTAAAAACATTACTTCCACAAACAAAACCCAGTCATAGGAGATAGCATAATGGAGTTATTAGTATTCCTCACCTTTTCTCACTTGGAGACTGAGAGAGCTGTTTTAATGGACTAAATGGCATTAAATTGGCATCTGATCCCTGCAATATAGACACTCACAGTTTCTAATGCATTACAAAATAACATCCCCATAAGTATATTCGTAATGCCCAAACTTTTTTTTTTTTGGTCCAAACGTAACACCCTATTGAAGAGGGGTAACTTATTACTTGGAAAAGAAGAGCAAACAACAGAAAGGAACCTCATATGATTTCCGCTTTAAGGATGACTTGAGAAGTGATCCGTTTTCGGTGCTTTTGCTACAATGAGGTAACGCTTGCATAGCCGTAATTTGCTCAGAGTCCCTCATGGAACTGATTTCCTCTGTAGGATTAGAACCAAGTTGGCCTTCTTTGGTTCTTATGGCCCTGCACATATTGACATCTTGATCTCTAAAAGTATCTATGGTTTCAAATACCAGGACATAAAGTTGCAATGCAGTTTAGACCTCATCATTTTCAAGCTAGAAAGATGAAAAGCCCTCTTGGCAGAATTAAGAGAGTTACTGTTCTTCACATCAACATTTCTGACCCTTGAGTCCTTAAAAGACTCCTTGCTTGAATTCGTGACTTCAGGATTCACGCATATCTTATCAATTGGTTTTGACAACTCATTTAAACTGCTTGTCTTGCATAGAGAACTGCAAAAGTTTAGAGCAAGCAGATTAAGCATTTGCCAAATAATGCTGGGTCAAAGGTCTAATCTGATATATGCAATCTACTTGTTAGAGCTGGCAATGTCTAAGACAGGACATGACATGACATGAACAGCGTCAAGCATAAAACTGATATGACATGACATTGACAAATCTTTTCTGTAATGAGAAGTTATATCTGTCTTGAAAGTAAATATCATTTAAAGGAATATCACTTTCCCACGTGACTCAAAAGGTTCAAACTGAACATGAACATATCATGCTACAGCAGATTGTGAACCCTACTTCCAGGCATAATTTAGTCATATTTTACCAGAGAAAAAGATGTCAATATCCACTTCAAAGCATACTATGAAGGATTTAATGAGCTTTCTTGGCCAATAATAAAGGGAGACTTGGACTTAAGAGACAATTGCAAGTAAAGGTTTATAATTTCAGCTGAAAAGGCTTTAATTTCATCAACAGCAAGCAATGATCAAGAACATCATAAGATTTTTCATGTGCATCTACATATGTGTTCATCAAACTATTAATATACAACAAATTCAAATATATCTACATATTTGTTGATCAAACTAGTAATATACAGCAATTAGGAGAGTGTCCAATGTCTCGAGGCAATCTATGACATACCATCAAAAGAAAAAAAAAATCTCATTTTACCCTAGTTGAAAGTCCACTGGATAACAGGAGACCAATAACCAGACCAAATTTATATGCCAAAAAGGTAAACTCTGCCTTTTTCTCTTTTGTGTTTGTGTGTGGGTGGGGGAGTGGCAGTGGGAAGGAGATAACTTACACATTATTCACTCACTGTTGGCTACTCTTAAATGAAGTACATGGGAAAAAGAAAATGCTAGAATTTGAACATAATTACAACTTGATTTGGTACAGATGCCTCACCCCAGTTGAGAAGTGGGTCTCACACTGATATGGCATCCAGCCAGAGGAGGTTGCCTTTTTGTTTGCTCCCTTGCCAGTGAATTTAGACCGACGAGTGACTTTCCCCCAACATGAGAATCCTTGGCATTATCTCCCAACCTGTTGAAGATTGCATAAACCATGTGACAGTATAAAGCATCGAATGTCCAATCAATGAAACTAGAATCAAAAAGAAAATCTTCACCTAGTTTCATTTAGATGTAAAGAAGCAAGTCCTTTGCTGCTAAATTGAGTAAGCTTTCTCCCAGTTGATGGTTCTCGAGAAGACTGACTCGTAGTTTCCTCTGATCTCTTGAAATGATTCGAGTGGGCTTGTCCAGGCTCTCTACTGGTAAAGAAAGAGGACAATATATAACTGCTGGCTTTCCATTTGGGACATTTACATAATACTAAAACTGAGCTAAGAAGTGCAAAAATGTTATGCTGTTGATTCACCAATCTTTTTATTGAACTCTGGAAATCACCATAAAATGCATCAACATGATAGCAAGAGCTCAATGAATGAGCGATCAAACTGAAAATCACAACAAAGCATTCCTGTCCTTAATATTTAAGTTATGGACGCATATGCTTTCTAAATTTTCACAAAATCAATCATCGAGAATCCATTTTTATTTAAAAGGAGACATTAATGGCCCATTGGTCTAATTTGGCATGGCAGAAACATGTCAATAATATAGATTCCCTCTCATTCCTTTAATCACTAAAAGGTAGGGGATAAAGGGGACAACCTGAAAACAGCCATTTCGCTATCATGCAGTACTTTACTTGGGATAATACAAGCTGTATCATTAAGACTTGTCACAGGCTTGGCATCTTCGTTATCAGCCTTAGGAGCATTCAATGTATCAAGAAAAGGTTTATTGCATCCGTTTGCCCCGCCTTCTGTTCCTGGAACATGTGGCACACTTGAACCTTCTGACTGCATGTTGCCATGAGAATATGTGGCTTCCCCTACTGATTCTTCCCTGTTACTCTGCTCTTCACCCAAAGTGCAATTTAAACTGTTGACAATAGACAAATCTTTTCTTGGAAGCTCTGGGATGGTACTTAAATTTGTGTCAACCCCAGGCTGAATATGTACTTCTCTTGACACTGTTTTGTCTGATGAATGATCTTGTTGATCAGATTCGTAAGAACACACCCTGTTTGTCCTTTCGAAAGAAGATTGTTCTGTAATTGAATTTCTACAGGCCGTGGGCTTTGGCACCCAATTCATTCTTGGGTTAGGCATAGAAGTTGAAGTTACAGAAGTTCCTACTTGAATCTCTTGTGTACCCACACAGCGTGATGATTGAACATTATCAATCATAGCATTATCCTCAGAGTCAGGAACTGCCTCAGGAAGGCGAGTTTTCGAGCCCTGGTGCTCATTCATCTGTGATGATGTCCCTTTGCTTCCTGTAACCTTCTTCCCACCTTGTTCTCCCTCAGTCATGGGTGAATCAAGATTAAAGCCATCCAACCTGGATAGCACAAATGACTGCTAAGTTCCTAGATTGCAATCAAAAGTCATGATGTTTCCCTTCACTAGAAAATATAACCTTATGTATCAAAGAATATGCCCTAGTGTATACATTGTGAAACTGTCTTACACATTAAAATCAAAGGAGAAAGAAAATCTTTTCTTGGAATTTCCTTCATCAGGTGATTCTGCTTCATTTCTGTCCTTGTTTGGAGATTTCTTAGATGGATGGGAGAAATCAAGATCTGGCATATCCACTTTGAATGATGAAAACTTGTCAAAGTCACCATCCAGGCTAAAATCGACATCCCTGAAAAAGGTTTCTTAATAATCAATGCACATAAAGCAGAGATATATCCCCCCCTCATAACAAGTAAGATCGTAATAAGCTTTCATGCATCTTCACCACCATCCGTTGTTTTGAACGATTCTTGAAGTGGTTGAATCATATGTGAAGCATGACTCACTTAATCACCATGGACATTATTCTCCAGAAAGCGGTAATTGTACAGGGACACGTAACCAACACAAGTATGAAGATAGAATATTAAAGTTAGATTCACATCCATACCAGTTTATTATTCCTATACTTTAAGTTTCGCTTACAGTTTATCAAAGTTGAATTTCTTTGTTTTGCCTTTGCCAACTGTATCAAAGCTAAAATCCACTGCATCATCTTCTGCCACGGACAATGACTTCCAGGAGGTCAGGAACTCCTTTCCAAATTCAGCATCTGTTGAAATCAGATTTAACATTAAGCCGTGACCTACATATCTGACCTTCATAAGGCATGGCCAGAAATGTGTACAAGCAATCATCGTAATCAATCACAAGGATGAAAACCTATTTTAACGTAAAGAAAGCTTTAATTTGATTTCAAGTACACGAAAAGTGTGATGAATTAATTATTGACCACAATATCCAAAAGAGCCATAGGTCAGGCCATATTATATTAACAATATTAACCTAAACGAACTTATTAGGTTTGAAATAGAGAAATATGCATCCTTTTGGTATCATTTCACATCTGAAGTGAATTAACTGTATTTTGAGATTTCTCAAGCTTTCAGAGTACCTAGTAATGATTTATCCTCTTTCTGATTCACCACTGCCGTTTCCTTAGGTGATTCTGCCATCTGCAAGGGAAAGAGTGAGGATAGCATTAAGAGAGAGAGAGAGAGAGAGAGAGAGAGAGAGAGAGAGAGAGAGAGAGAGAGAGAGAGAGAGAGAGAGAGAGAGAATATAAATGGCCCTTAGAATTTACAAAAGAAAAGGGAGAATTCATTTCAAACCCCTTAGGCTGGCTACACTACAGAGCAACCTCTTCTCTTCTCTTCATAAAAGCAACATCTCTTTATTAAAACATGGAATCTATAACATTTTTGCACTTATCTTTTGCAGAAGAATATATAAACTAGCCTAGGAGGGACCTTAGCCAGTCCATTAAAGTGAAAAACTCACACTTGACATATAAACAGTTCATGCAGGCACGGCATTTACTTATACAAAGTGGTTAGGTGGAAAATTGCAAGCTTTAAATTTAAAACTGTACAACCAAAAAAACCCATATGTACATGCCAGATTCATTTTTCATCCTTCCACAAATGCAAAGGCAAAGGATCTCCAATTTGACAGCAATGATGAAGTGGATGTCTAATCACCACAAAACAGACACGATCATTTCAAGAGTTATCTGCCTTGATCCAAGTGGGACATGAGTCTCGCATACTCCTAATATGAAATGTCCGAAGGAGTTCCACTAGACCACAAGTGGAAACCACTATAGCTATTGCAAAGGATGAACAAATAATGCAGTATTAAACAGTTCATACAAGGGCAAAGCACAGGGCTAGTCCAGTATAATCTATTCCAAGAAAAGAACACGCATGCTATTTTAACATGAGAAACCTAGCACTGAGGTTTAGCAGATGAATTAATGGCTGTTGTATGATAGCCTTAAATATAGGTCCTCCTATCGCATTCAGATCATCCGATTTCCAGCACAGTGAAGTTCAATTAAAATGAATGTTACTGAAAAAAAAAAAAAAAGTCAGAACAGCTACTTACCATGGCATCATCTCTACAAAAAGAGATGCCGTGAAATAGAATTATCTTTGCATGAAACTGTCCTGAGCAGCAAAGATTCTCCTACTCATACCTCAGAAGTCAAGACAATGACAAGGTAAATGCTGTAAAGCATAGCAATTTTCTCTAAATAAGCGTCTACACTGCAGTGAAACTGCAAGGAGCTAAAGACTCCCAGCAATATGCCAACAGCAAATCTAAACACAAATCTATCTACAAGCTAACTCCACCCAGTTTCTGAAGTCAAATGTGCCGGAATACTCCCAGAGGTATATCAGAGAGAGATAAACGCAGCAATTAAGGAGAAATTCTCCCCTGCGCCTAACCTACAAAATCATAGATGATGCTCGAACGGACGCGATAAAGCCAATCTACGACGATCACAAAGAGGTCTTCTGAAATCAAACGGACCTACTGCCGGACGGAGGATGGGAGACGCAAAACGAACGCGAGACAGTGAGAGACGAGGCACGGCGAAGGTGAGAGTCCGAAGGAACTCCTCATCGGAAAAGTTCGCACCATCGGAGAAACTAAGCGCGCTCGTGTGGAGTACCTCTGTTCAACGCTACGAAACGATCGGCGAACGCCGAGGTACGGAGCACCGAGAATCCGAAGAAGCAATAGCCAGGAGAAGAAATCGACGGATTGCGAAAGCTTGAGATCGATTCGCACATCGACAGTACCTTCTTTGCGATCGCGACAGGGAGATCGACTGGCTTTGAATGGAGATGAGAGAGAAGTAGTCTGGCTCTTCTGAGGATTTAAATGGCGACTCTATTTATATATGGGGAGAGGGAGAGAGAGAGAAGCCTTGAAAGAGGCGGGACCGGAAAGTGGCGGAAATCCGACGGAGATTCGCCTGAGCGACCCGTCATGCCCTCGCCGGCTGTTTCCCCGAGGAGACGGATAAAATTCCGATTTTGTCCCTCCATTGAAGCATTTCAGCATAGTTTCCAAGAAACATTCCGGCAGACCCGGACCTATGCATCTAAAAAGATATCGACCATCGATCATGTGGATCCAAACTTGGGAACCACGTGATCAACGATCTTAATGGATTCAGGGCATATAGACTCGAGTACAGATGGCATATGGGCATTTACCTTATGAATTGAACTCGATAAGTTACCAGCTAATTACTATGGAAGTCTGTCTCCATATACCTATTGTCGTGCCAAAAAGGGGGCACTTTTGTCCGGGAGTAACTCAAAGTTGGCTTGGGAGGATTTATAGAAATTGACAAGAAAATGAATGTCTTATTATCATATGAAGGTGGAATTGTTTTAAAGTTAGTGTTGTGTTGACATTTGTCCACCTCATTTGCTATTGAAATGTTGGGTTTAAGTCATCAACACAGTATCAATTGCCCAAAGCGAAGCTATCATAGTAGTCCAGTGGAAAAATCTTTAAACAACAGTGCATCTGAGCACAAACTCGTCCTTAACATATAGCCTAATTCAAGAAGACGAAGTATTTATGTCTCTTTAAGGTTTTTATCGTATGCTTTGCTCCCTAGAGTTGAATATATGTTTAAGATAAATATATGTTTGATACATATAGGTTTGATCGATTATAATTACAGCAGCAAGAAAACGCCATTTGATAAATATACGTTTTCATTTTAAATGAAATGTTCAATTTTCTTTAGTAGTTAAAACATTTTTTGGTATCTGGGAAAAAGACGAAACATCAAGAAAAATAATTTAAGATTCACTAATAATTTAAATTATTTTAAGGATGCTTTTTAGTAATTTTTCTCGGTCCAAAATAGAAACACCTTCTCTTCGTCATCTTACTTTTGATACGGATTCATTGCGCAATCATCTTTTCCGTCCCCGACACCCTCGTTCTGGTCGATGGCAATCTTGGAGAAGTGCATTATTGTAAGGCCTGTAGAGATTGCTTGTCGTCAAGAGCATGAAATCAGGCGAATTTCACCGTCGCGTCAAGAGGTCTTTCTTCTTCCACCGCTCCTGCACCCAAGGGCCCCTGGAGAAACGAACCGAAGATGTGAGCTACTAGGATTTGCCTGCACGGATTCCGACTGTCCCCTGATCGCACAAGCTTGCTCGGATTCTCCACAGACGATCCCCCATATGTGCCAGCTGCTCGGACTCTGTCAAGGGCTTCTATTTCCATCGCCGGACGTGCGCCTCCTATCTAGAGCAAGATTCTCTTCTCGAAATTCTCGCCATCAGCTTGGACCGAATGCAACGATTCCACCTCCCTCGCATATCATGCCTCTTCTCAGCATTGTGAGGCTTGTGGTGGGGCTTGCTCGGGTCCGATCTATTAATGCCTTCTGGAAAATGGCGGTTGTCGTGTTGTGTCCACAGATTGTGTCTGGAGTTGCCTATGGAATTGTCACTCGTAATAGCTGCTCGCTCTTCGCCACGCAACATCGGAAGAAGTCTTGTGTCGGACTTTCTACTCCTGTGACAAGGCAATTGATGGTGGGTTCAGATTTTCCTGCAACAGAACGTGAATTCATTTTGCGTCCTTCTTGTGTCCCGAGGCTGATTCCGAAACATCACTTCCATTAGCATAGTCCGATCTATCTCGAGGCAGCCTACGGTGTCAGAGAAGGAAAAGCGAACCTGCGATGCAACTCTTGCGCTAACCGACGCGCCATGGATGACTACCATTGTCTTGATTGTCATTTCAAACTCCGCCATCGTTGCTTTCGCCTACCACAGAGTATAAAGAGCGAGCATCACCTTGATCCGCTGACCCTCCATGAGTATATCGTGAAAGATGATTCGGGTGAGGAGTACCGCGACATCTGTGAGAGAAGAAGGAATCCAAAACTATTGGTCTACTTTTGTGGAGAATGAGAGTCACTCATGTTAAATGTGCAATATATTCTGCAAGTTTGAAGCAAAAATTTACGGGGAAAAAAATAAATAAGTGTCGAATCCAATGCGAGCTCAATGAATTTGAATAAGCCAATTGTCAGATGTAGGTCAAAAGGATATGTGCGCAACAAACTTATCTTCGCAGCACTTATACAAAGGGGTTAGAGGGAGGTGTTCAACCTTTCAATTTAAGATTGTGCGACTAAAAACACTCATATACATGCCAATGCATGTGTTTTTGAATATTCACTCTTCAGCATTCCATAAACACGAAGGTAAAGGATCTCCAATTTGACAGCTGTAATTAAATGGACAGCTAGTCACCACAATAATAGTGACAGCCATTTCAAGATTTCTCTGCCTTGATTCAAGTTGGACATGAATCTCATACTTCTGATGTGAAATGTCTGAAGAAGTTCAACTAGACCCCAAGTGGATCCACTATAGGCATTGCAAATGATGAACAGATTGCAGTAATTAACAGTTTATATGGAGTCATAAGCAAAGGGCTAATCCCGTATAATCAAATACTGAAAAAAGAACACAGATGCTAATTTAGCATGAGAAACGATAGCATTGAGTTTTAGCAAAAAAAATTGAACGGCTGTCTTATGACAGCCTGAAATAATATAGGTCCTCCTATCCCATTCAGATCATCCCACTTTCCAGCAAAATGCTGTAAGTCATAGTGTCTCCACAAACATCTACATTGCGGGGAAACTGCAAGGAGCTATAGACTTCCAGCTATACGCTTAGAGCAATTCTAACAATCAATTTTTATATAAGCTTGTTTCATAGGAAACTACACGACGCAGTTTTCAGAAGTCAAATGCGCCAGAATACTCAAAGAGACATATCAAAGAGTAAACATAATAATTTAAAAAAAAATCTTCACTTTGCCCAACCTACAAATTCATTGAAGATGCTCTCAAATGAACTCGATAAAGCAAATCAACATGGAACAAAGAGGCGGTCCTAAATCAAACGGACCTGCTGTCACGGAGGAGGGAGACGTGAAACGAACGTGACAGCGCGAGACAAGGCACGACCAAAGCGAGAGTCCATCAGAACTCTTCATTTTTGCATCTCATCACATTCACCACCGCAAAACTTTGCGCGCTCACGAATGACCTCTGTTTTAACACTACAAAACGGGCAGCAAACACCGATATCTTGGAGGTACGAGCAACGAAGACGCAACGGAACTCCTAAAAAGCCCATAACCGAAGGACATCGACAGATTGAGAAAGCTCAAGATCAGTGCGCAGGTCAACAAAGAATGAATCACTAGACCGAGACAACCGTAGGAACCAAGTTGAGAATCGATGCTGAACATGAGATCAAACGCGAATGGAAATGGAGATCTCTTTTCCCCGACGGGAGAGAAGCGAACTGGTTTATTTAAGGTTTTGAATGGCGACCGTATATATAGAGTCGTTTCGAATAAATTTTCAATTTTGCTCCTTCAGTGGAATCATTTTTCACGAATTTGCCACCAATAATGCTCTAATTTGTCTCAAATGGACCTCACCAATAAGTCTTGCATGGTGGATCCCGGATCCTTTGATCCACATTGGCGCCAACATTATCAACGGCCTCGATGGATATGGGCCATGTGGACTCTTGTCCGGGCAGGCATTTACCCTCCCACGGATCAAATGTATAAGGGATCCACGGAGCTGTTTGTCAATTGTTATCCAAATCATTGGATCCAAACAGATACTTTACTTGCGCAGCCACTCTAAATTCCAAAAAACAGATATCGATTCTATGGTTAATGGAGCATCAACGAGTAATCATGCTATCTGCGCAATTTGAATTATATGCATCTTAATTAATTATTGCGTTTGAATTTTGAAATTGTCATTTACTTTTGGACAATTTCTACCGTTGTACCTGCAATTGTTAGATAAAATTCCTTTTGAAGAAATATGAGCAATGATCTATTAGTCATCATGTGCTTGAATAAGACAGTGTCTGCCCGGGAAAGAAAAGTTGCATTTCATGGACCTTATTTGATATAGCAAATCGAAATTACTTGTCTTTGGGCATCGTAATTGAGAATCTCATCTCGTATAATTCAAACAAAAATTCGAAATCTTGCTTTGATTGCAAGGCATGTGAAATAGAAGTTTGAAACTTGATTATGGATCAGACAACCGAAGGTAAAGATCAGAGAAAAAATTTGTGATCATGATGCCAACATACCAAGTCGGCTTAATTTTTATTTAAGTCGATCGTTGCATGCCAAAGAGAAAACAGCTTATTTTACTTTTCTAATTTTTAAATATTTAGCTCATATGACCAAACTAACATTGTCTTCTTTGCCAATGTAATCGATTTTTAAATGGTAGGAAACCCCCCCCCCCAAAAAAAAAACCAAAAAAAAAGGGGCTGAAGAACCACAAATTAACCGAAGTTCATATCCTATGTACCTCCGCAATTTCGCGCTTGTAATAATTCATAATACTTTGAATTATGCATAAATGTAGTATCCTGAAGGATTGCTTCAATTACATGTAAAGTTGATATTTACCTTCTTAATTGGGGGCCTCGTAAAGCATCCAATGAATTGCAAGTTGACACATTATGTAATAAAAATAAGAAACTACCAAGATGCATTTGATTATAGATTAACTTAGTAATGAAACATAAAATTTATATGAAAAATATAACTTGGAAGAATTATTATAAGATCCAAATAGATCTTGACTGTCGATCACGTGGATCCACACTTGGGAACCACATGATTAACGACTTTGATGAATCTTGAAAATTTAGAGTTGGGTCCAAATAAGAATTTAGCTTCATGCTGAAGCTATTTGTCAATAGCTACCCAAGCCCATTTCACATGCCTAGTGTCCTGCTAAGAGAAGAGGACACCTTCCTCCAGGAATAAATTAAAAGCTGGCGTGAGTAGGAGTTGAAATTGACAAGAAAATGAATATCTCATTCTTATATAAAAGAGGATTTCTTTAGGCTGTGCTATGTTGATATATGTCCCATCTCATCGGTTATTGCAATGTTGGGTTTAAGGTACCAACAAAGCATTAACTGCCCACGGAACGAGCCTATCACACCAGTCTCATCGATATGAGGAGGGAAATTCAAGAGCGACAAATCACCTAAGCCAAGCTCGTCCGTCGTAGATTAACCCAAGAAAAAGAGAGTATTTATGTTTCTTTGGGGCTCTTATGTGCACTTCTCTCCACGAAGTTGAATGGGTTGGCTGGGCCCCCTTGGATTTTCTGCTGGATGCCATAGTTTTGTTTTTCTATGACTATTTTTACTATTTTACTTCCTTTCTGTATATAAGTTTATAAAAAAAATTCCCTTAATTATTTTATAAAAGATGGGAAACATTTACTTTTAATGTGATCATTTATAATCGGATAAAGAAAATGACCTTCGATAAACGTAAGTTTTTATTTTAGGTGAGATATTCCCTATTTAACGTTTGGTGTGTTAAAAAAAAAAAAAAGAATTTAAGATACACCGGTGCCTAATGTGCGAGTCAAGAAGCTTTCGAGAATTTATTTTTTCTCAGTGCAAAATTGAAACGCTTTTAGTTATCTTACTTTTTTTTTTTGGTCCGTTTTGTCTTCTATAATTTTGATACTAATTTATTACGCAACTATCTTTCCCATAACAACACATATTAATCAAGACTTTTAATCAAGGTGTGGTTCGGCTGCATATAATTTTTTAATAAGCTAGGAGTCTAAGAACGAGTTTTCAAGTTATTCTTGAGTATACTTGTAAGGAGAGATTTTCACTATCTTAGATTTTCATTACTTGGCATGTAAAATATCTTAGGCTAGATTAGCATCAGGTTTTGCAGCACTTTTAAGATGAAATTTTTTTCATTCTTCATCACGATATTCTAAGACTGCTAACGTATTCGCCTCTATTTATTGCTGTAGGTTGAAAATTTTCGAATTATGAAAAGAGAACGAAAGTGGGTGCAACGGCGGCGAGGACGGTGGAATCTACAAACTAAGGCTTCGGAAAAAGATGATCGAGCTCGACATCTTCTTCTGGTTGCAATTGGTTTAAAATTAGTCTGTTCAAAGTCCCAAAAACTTTGTTTTGAGAACTCGTCTTTAGTATGTGATGTCATTAGCTATGTCACAGTTGGAAGCTTCCTCGGGAGGACGCGCGGGGTTCAGGGAAGATTCCTAGACCATCTCCTAATTCAAATGAAACAACAAGAACAGACCCATACAATTTGTTACCTTTCCGCATCCCCAATGACTATGGCTCAACCTCGTGCGGACAAAAAGATCAACAACCCAAGATAGCCCAGAAAAGGAGACGAACGGCTCAAGAACAAGGGCAATAACCAAGGAACAAGACCAGAATCACCACGTAATGCTAAGCTTAGACATCAGGAAGGCAGCAACGAACAACTAATGATCAATTTTCCAAGTCAAACATGGTGTCTTAGAACGTGATATTAACACAGATTTGTTATCTATAATGTGATCCCACATTTTTTAGGGATATAATATGCCGGTCCATAAGAAGATACACAAGTAAAACATCTACAAGAGGATGCAAGGGATCATTGAATACCTTGAAAAAGGTACAGAACACATTTTAAGAAGAAATTCAAGCAAGATTTGAGATATCACGTAATATACTCGGAATATCGCAATATTAGACTGAAGAGTAGTCTTCAAATCACGATCCACTTTCCTAAAATAGTCAACCGCATTTATTCCTTCTTCTCCGGCACTATCAGGCACCTTGTGGGGCTTGGTTGCCTTGGGCGGTGGATATTTAATTAGTAAAAGAAATATCAGCCACCATCTTTGAAAGTGGCAGAAGACTCTTCCTTTAGAAAATAAAATTCTAACAGACTCGAGTAACGCAACGCAAAATTGAGATCGAGTACCTATAACAACGGAGTTTTGCAAGGAACGTGAAGAAAGATGAGAAAGAAAAATAGAAAAATAAGAATATCCAATCTAGCTGAAATTTCAAATCATTAATGACGTGCAGAGCGAGCTACTTCCTTGTCTTCTAGGAAACGCTGTGGTTTGATTGGTTTTCTTTTCCCATTCACCGCTCAATTATTTCCTCATGACGTGGCCTCTTTCTCATCGACCAATAGCATTCGAGCTTATGGTCTTCGTGGGCAAAAATTACTGACTTCCTTGTTTCGGCTACTTTCTCAACGACCCACATTTCTATTTCCTCTTGGCGTGTTCACGCGACCACTTTCTCCATTGAGAACATCCGTCAGAGAGAAAGATCTGCTTAAACCGAGCAAACGGTTGCTATGGCGAGTTCAGATGCAGGAACATCGTCTGGAAGTGAGTATCAAGTCTTCTTGAGCTTTCGAGGACCCGACACTCGCATTGGATTCACTGATGTGCTCTTCCATAGCTTGACTGATGCTGGAATTTGCGTCTTTCGAGATGATGAAGAACTCCGTATTGGTGAAAGGATCGATGGATCGCTTCTGCGAGCGATCGACAACTCTCAAATCTACATACCCGTCTTCTCTCGGACATACGCTTCAAGCCAATGGTGCCTCCGTGAGCTTGTGCAAATCGTGGCAAACACCTTGAAATCAGAAGGTAATAAAGAGATCCTACCTATTTTCTTTGATGTGGAACCTGATGATGTCAAGTTGAAAACTCCACTATATCGCGATGCCATACTCAGATTGGAGAGTGAGAAGAAGTTGAGCAATGAGCAAGTTAATGTTTGGAGAGAGGCTCTCATGGAGGTTGATGCGATAAAGGGGTGGGAAGTGAAGAAGTACACAGGGTAAGTTAACTACTATCAAGTTGCTTGTTTCTCTAATTTTCCTTAGTACTTAATCATACATAGGAAAATTCCGGTGAGATAGAGGTGGGAGTTTTTTTATAGTAATACGAAATGACGAACCTTTGCCACATCTGCAAAATGATGTGAAACTGCTTAAAAAGGATATTAATAGCTAGGTAGCTAAATTAATATTTTATTGTGGTCAGTGTGGGAGAAAAAAGCATAGGATAAAGAAATGCAATGCACATTCCGATCTAATTATTTAATCCTTCAATACGTTGAACATTTCTCCCCTTGAAGACGTGAATTTCAACTTTTATAATTGGCGCTTGAACATAAATCATAACATGTCAATTTCAAATGCATAAATGTTTATACATCCATTTTGCTATTCTTGTGTTGGAATAAAGTCGAATTTTGGGTCATGACATTGCAAAGAGCCTAAAAGTACATTTTGTTGTGGTGTCAATGTCCGATATGGACCTTTAGAATATCACTTCTAGATTTTTAGGGTCCGTTACTTATCAGATCATTGTGTAGCTTTTCTAGTTCTTGAATAACATCACTTCTTGCTTGGTAATTGTGATTTTGCATTTTTCACTTGATAAAATGGGTTTTTATGGTCACAGCCACGGGGAGCTAATCAAATTGATAGTTGAAGAGGTCTTGAAAAAATTGAAGACAAAACATAGATTGGTGACTGAGCATTTAGTTGGAATTGATGAGCAAGTACTGGCAGTAAGCAACTTATTAGACATCAACTCCGTTGGTGTGAGACTCATTAAATTTATGGCATGGGGGGTATTGGTAAAACGACTCTAGCAAAGGTCATTTTCAACCAACTCTCTTTTCATTTTGGAAAATATTGTTGTTTCCTTGAAGATGTTCGAGCGAATTCATCAAAATCCAATGGCTTAGTTGACTTGCAAAAAAGGTTATTATATGATATCGGCCATCAAAGGAGCATTAATGAAACGGATTATGGAATGAAGAGCATTCAACAAGTACTTTGCAATAAGAAAGTTCTCATTGTACTTGATGATGTTCATGACAAAGAACAAGTTGAGAAATTAGTTGGGAACAGTGCTTTGCATTCAGGATCTAGAATATTGATTACAACTAGAAATAAAGATATTTTGCAAACCCATGGTCCAAAGTATCAAATTTTAGACTATGGAGTGGAGGTTATGAGCACCAATCACGCACTTGAGCTTTTCAGCGGGCATGCTTTTAATAGAGACTCTCCTTTAGATGATTACAAAGATCTTTCAAAGGAAATCGTATTTGCTACTGGGAGACTTCCATTGGCACTTGAAGTAATTGGTTCGTTCCTCTACCACAAACCGCAAGAAATATGGCAAGAGACAATGGACAAGTTAAGCAAAGCACCTCACAAGGATGTTTTTGGAAAGCTAAAGATCAGCTATGATGCCTTAAGTATTGAGGAACAACAAATTTTCCTTGATATTGCATGCTTTTTTATCGGTGAAGACAAGACAAATGCAATGTACATGTGGAATGATTGTGGGTTTTTTCCAAATACTGGAGTTGATGTCCTCATTAGCATGTCTTTGGTAAAGATTGTGAAGAACAATAAATTTTGGATGCACGATCAACTCAGAGATCTTGGAAGAAGAATTGTTCATTTGGAAAATCCAACAAATCCTAAAGGGCGAAGCAGGATATGGATTCCAAATGAGGCTTTTGATGCCACAAGAACAAAGGAGGTAAAGCACTTCTAGAGAGAACCAATAGTTTTTTGACAAAAAATTCCTCTACATTGAATTAGGATGCTTTCTCTCTCTCTCTCTCTCTCTCTCTCTCTCTATATATATATATATATATATATATATATATATATATATATATATATATATATAATCCTTTTCCTGAATGAAATGGAATAGAATATCGGTATCACTCATTTACTATTCTCATTTGTAGATAAGCAAGAAGGTTCAAGCACTAAATCTTGACATATGCGAGCAAAGTTCCCCAAATGTCGTTGTTCAAAGTAAAGAGATTGGAAGATTTAAACATCTAAGATTCCTTAGATTATTTGGATTCACCCTTGTTGGCGACACAATGAATCATCTTGCCAAAGTAAGTTGGATTTCTTTAGGGGGTATCTATAAATGGACTAACATGTACCTAGACAAGGTAGTGGTTCTTGAACTTTCAGGGGTTGAGTTCTTGGATGATTTGAGATTACAAGATTTAATTAAGGTGTGTTATATGCTCATTTCTATTCCATTTTTTTTAGAAAGTAATACTTGATTCTTCATCTATTGAATATTCATTCATTTTGACAGATGGCAAGTCAACTAAAAGTTCTTTCTCTTGAAAAATGTGGCAACTTAACCCGAACACCAGACTTCTCTGGATGCCTGAATTTAGAGGGGCTTACTTTCCGATCTTGTTTCAAATTGAGGGAAATTGACAGCTCTATTGGGAAATTAAAATGTCTCATTGATTTGAAGATTGAACATTGCTCTTCTCTTGAACATTTTCCTGAAGAAATGGGGATCTAGTGAAACTACAATTCTTTTTTGTTGAAGAAACTAAAGTGAACAAACTCCCAGATTCCATATGGAAGTTGAAATCGTTACATGAGGTGCACTTTCAGGGACCATCGAGTAAATATTCAACAAATTCGTGGGGCTTACCTAGTGCAAGTGGACTGCTTGAAAAGTTGGAAGTGCTTAAAATCAACTATTGCATTCTAAAAGATCTTCCTTCTACAATTGGAAATTTGCACTCTCTAAGAATCTTGGATCTATCAGATACTCATGTTAGTGAAATTCCAAAGACCATTAGTATGCTTACTCGCCTACAAAGAATTATGTTGGTCCACTGTTATAATATTCGAGAGTTACCGTCACTCCCAACAAGTTTAACTCATCTATTTATGTCGTCTTCATCATTGTGGGTAGTCCCAGATCTCTCCAACTTGACTAATTTGGTTGAGTTGCTTCTACTTGAATGGGCAGAAGGAGACAACAAACCTCGTACCGGTCAATTATGGTGGATTGGGAGGTTATCCAAATTGACCATTTTAAGTGTTAGACTTCACAAAGTCTCTATTCCATGGGGGACGGCTTCCCTTCCTTTGCTAAAAGAACTTAATTTGTATCAAATGGACAACCAAACCTTTCAGCCATTTTCCTTGTCTCAACAAAGGCCAGGCCTTGATAATTTCAATTCAGCTGTGTCACTCTCTCCGAGACTGAGAGATTTGTCAATATTATTTCTTGGTGATTCTCGAATGCAAGAATTTCAACTCGATGGGCTTCAACTTCCGCAACTAAAGGATTGCGTGTGCAAAGCTGGGCACTCCTCAAGAGGTTGAGGCTATCAAGAATGAGGAAGCTGAAAGAAGTCATGGTGGACAGGTGTCCAAAGCTAGTTGAGATCCAATTGTCTTGGGTGTTCGAATCACTAGAGGCCTTGTTTATTGATGTGTGTGTGTCCTTGGAAAGGCTAGTTTACGAGACTGCTAATGAATTGATTAGTTGTGAAGGGAAACTAATTTTTCCGTCGAGAGTCTTAAATAAGTTGCGTGCTCTCAGACTGTGGAGTTGTAATAAGATACTCGATATTCAAGTTGTAGGTACGTCGGAATCATGGGAAAAGATTAACCTTTGGCAGTGTTGTTGTCTACAAAGTCTTGGTGGTTTGTCAAACATAAAGAACCTGAAGAGTTTAGATATCTGTAATTGCAATAGCCTACGGGTTGTTGAGGGTGTCGACGAGTTGGAGTTTTTGGGCCTATTAAACGTTAGTGTGTGCCCCTTGTTGGAAAGGTTGATTGATGTATTAACCACGAAACTGCCAAGTGATTGCAGCATATGTATCGACGATTGCAAGAAACTAGGAGGGGTTCGGAATCCATTCAGTGGTCCCTTGATGAATTTGGGGCTTCCATCCGATGCTATAAGCATTAGAAAGTGAGTCCGAATCATTCTTTCTTTTCCTTTTCGATTTTCTTAATGCAACTATCACAAACATGAATTTAGCTTTTAGGTAGATTTGTAATAATTGTGGGAATTAAAAAAAGAAAAAATCAAACGAACATGGATTTTATTTGGTGTTACTCATTTTAAAACTCACTTGTTAAAATGTTGTTTTAATTTCCGCTTGCGTTTTCTCATTTTCTTTTCTTTTTACTATATACGAGAAAATTCTATTTGTGCAGGGCTAGTTTTTATCATAAATGATTGGAAAAACTTTAAAGAAATATTTACACTAGCTTAGAGTCTCTAATAAAACTATTCATCTTAGTTATATGGAGTGAAATGTTCAGTTTAGCAATTTTTTTTTTATGTAATATACTCATTTTTATTATCATTTCTTACTTAATATATTTATTGTGGAGATGAGTTTGGTGATTTACGATCTCTATGGTGAAGATGGAACGTTAAAAGGACTTTGGTGTAATATTGATGGAGTTATAGTAATTTTTTGGTCGAAAGTATTGATGGAGTTGAGTGTTAATTGAATTTGTATGTGGTTGGGGTCGGCCAATTAGGATGCGTGTTCCCAATAGCATCCAAAAAATATTTTTGAAGATTTTTTATTCTAAAAAAGAATAATGAAAAATCTAATTGGTGGATGATATATTTCCATGTTAAAGCATAAGGATTGTTTCTTTCTACATTTGGGGTGTCAAAAAGGCCTGCGCCAACTTGACCCGACTCAGGCCAAACCTTTCTTCAGATATGGAGCCGGTATCAGCCGGTGTTTGATTAGGATTGGGCCGGCGGGTCGGCGCGGGCGTTTTTGGTACCGGTACCGCGTGAGACTTTCCGCCCCCATCCAGGCCATCTCCCTCTCTCTCTTATTTTTCAACTCTAATTTTCAGCCCCGCCAGTCCACCACCAACACCGCCACCGTCGCTGCCAACCACCACCGTCGCTGTCGCCACCCAACCACCACCACTGTCGCCAAGAAGAGGAAAGGAAGCTCAGAGGGTTGCGAAGAAGAGGAAAAGAAGAAGAGGGCCTTGAAGTGTGATTAGTTCCAGTGCGGTCGGTTGTGTCTGCAGCTCGCCGTCACCCAACCACCGCCGTCGCCGAGAAGAGGAAAGGAAGCCCGGGCGGTTGCGGAGAAGTGGAAAGGAAGAAGAGGGCTTGGAAGTGTGATTGGTTCCAATGCAGCCGATTGTGTTTGCAGCTCGTCATTGCCGACATTCGCCGTCGCTGGGCCTAGTTGGCCGATTCGCCATCAAAAACAAGGTGAGCCTCACTCCCCCATCCCACGCTTGCTTGCTTCTAATACCCTGTATTTACTTCTACGAACTTAAAATAGCTATTTTCGATGTGCGGGTACTTCCCGATTTCGGCTTTGCAGGCAGGTGATGATCGGTCGGCAGCATCATTCGGGCCTATCGTTCGCATATTGGTTTCGGTTGGGTTTGGCGGTGTTCGAGTTGAACGAACCTTTGCGAGGCTACCAAATCGATGTAAGTGTCCTCGCAAATCTTCGGTTCATTTTCTCTTTCTGTCTTCTGTTTCTTGAGGGGGTTTGGTAGTGGTGGCAGGAGCCCTCTTTGGTCGTCAGATTAGATCTGGTCTACACTGCTAGTCCTTTTGCTGAAGTGGTTTTTCTGATCGATTCTCTAATGTACTGTTGTTGAAGTTTATTGCAAATCGATTTTGCTGGCTCTGTTGCTCCGGTATATTCTCCCCCCCTGTTTCTCTCTATTGCTGATAGATTGCTACTTGTTGATAGGGGAAATTCGAAGGGTTTTGAGTACTAGTTGTCCTTCTGTCTATTACCCCTTAGAAAGAGAGAGAAGAATAGTAGATTACACGTGGTTAACCCAAATGGTTGTTTATGTGTCAACATATATTGTAAGTTGGGACAATGCCTTTCAAGTGTACCTAAGTTTACGGGAACCCATTGTGATCTTGCATTTTATTAATGCAACAGAATGGGTCACTTGGGGGCTTATGTACTTGTAGCATGTAAAATGATTGAAGTACTAACTTTTAGTTCTGAATGCTGAGATCCTTCATCACGTAATCTCAATTTTTTAGTGCTTTGAAGTCTAGACTTGATATTACTTACTTTCAGGCTTTTAGGATACCTATTGCTTACTCATAGTCTGTCATACTATTTTATTTTAATTTTATGAAATTTAATCATCCTATATAAATTAATTAACTTCATATGCATTATGTCATAGTGAACTTTTGAGATCTTTAGTTTAATATTGTCAAAGAGAGATATCTGAAATGAGTACTTTTATTGTCACGGGAAGAAGGATGAGATCTACAGTGTGGGAACTCTATAAATACACTCTTAATCAAGAAAAAGCTGAATGTATATAATGTGGGCCCTTATTGGTTATGCTAGTGGTCAAGGGACCAAACGTCATCTAGCTAGATGCAAGCAATATCCATACACAAACGTCGAGAAAAGGCAATAGAGTGCATCGGGTCAGCTTGTTGGGGTCAGTAGTTCTTCTAGTCCATGGAAATTTGACCAAGAATCTAGTGGAAAAAATTAGCAATTATATTTGTTCTTGATGAATTGTCTTTCAAGTTGGTAGAGCATGAGGGTTTTCGGTGATTTGTTAATAAAATCCAACCAAACTACATAATCCCCTCGAGTAACACTTTGAGGCATAATTGTTATGATTTATACAAGGAAGAAAGAAGTAAATTGAAGAAATATTTAATTGAGACATCTCCTAGAGTATGTCTTACAACTAACACTTGGACCTCGTGTTTTATCTTTATCCACTTGAGCTTTTGCAGATGTGCTTTGGAATTTCAAGAATCATGAGCTTACCTGATTTGTACAAGTTGTTTGAGAACCTCATTGGAACAAAATCGGATCATGCGATTTCCCCTTTTTTGGCCAATACTGAGTTTGATTTATGAGGATGCTTGTTATGCTATTTAGATATAGTAGAGCTACCCAATATCGGGACATATGCACGGGTTGATAATTGTTAATGTTCAGAGCTGAGCTTGTGCTAAAGTTTGTGTAAGCAATGTAATCCACAACCAAGTTGAGTGGGAGCCCATAAAAAAAAAAAAAAAAACCAAAAACACGACTTGGTCTGACCCAACCCAGTTTTTTTGTTTTGGGTCTTATGTGTTTCGGGTCGGGTCGGTTCGGGTCAAAGTGTGCCCCAATCATTGGGGCAGGGTCGCATAACATCAAAATCCAACCCGACCCAACCTGACCCATTGACATCCCTATTTCTACGTACTTGAACACTGGTCAAGGAAGTATATGCATCGTGTAAAACAAACAAAAATGGGAAGATTCCCAATGCTCATCTTCCCAACCTTTTTGGAACGACTAGCGGATTATGAGATGATTTGGTCTGCTTACAAAGAAAAAGTTATAATTATGGTTTGGTGGTACTACAATCATCATTTGATACCAAAAATTGAAGCAACCTCTTTTTTATATTTTTATTAGTATTATCTTTTTAATATTCAGCGACATATCTTTTTCATTGATTATTTTTTTCCTTCCGTTTTCCATAGAATAAAAAAGCAAAAAGCACGTATCTTTTTCAATCTCAACAAATTCCGTTAAAACCTACATAAATAGATAGAAACTATACTAGAGTCCTGGAAAGACACTATATAGATTAAACACGGTGCTTGATTTGATTGCGTAATTTTAATCATTTCATTCCTCTTTTGAAACTTTAATGAAAGATTGGTTGTGATTTTATTCAGGAAACATGCTTCGATTTGACCTAAACTTGTTTTGGAAGGCTCGGGGTCGAGTGATGATTGTTAGCACGCAGGGACTGACAAGCATTATATATCAACATTTTGGGTGACAGGACTCTCTCAAGTCTCGACACTTCTTGCAGTTGCACTTGCTTACCCCGTGAATTCTTGAACTTTTGTTCATGGTGGCGGCCGAAGACACCTGGTCGACTCGTTGTGGCTGCTGAGTTCCGGTTGTTGTCACAACCGAGTGGAATTGAAGAAGCCGGTCTCTTTGACGCCCCTCGACTCATTAGGGCCATGCTGCATTTCCAGTTTTCGCCATCGCCATTTCTATTTCCCACGCTTGTTTCAGTTCTCTTTGCTCTTCTTCCTGTGGGTCTCTTCCTGTCTGCGATTTGCTTGACCAGAATTCCATGGACAAGATAGAATGGTTTGTTGGGGTTCTAAGTCGTTTCTTTAATTATGGATTGCCTTTTAGCTGTCACAACTGTTTTTGGAACGAGATTATTACGGAGCAATGCCGGGCAAGGACTTCGTCTTCACTCTGTCTAACGGCCTGAGGCAGGGGATCTTATCATTCCATGGTTTATTGGATTTGATATTGGAATGAGAATTTAAATTTCTTTGGCGATCCTGACTTTATTCTCTCAACGGTGAAGAGTCTGAATGTCTGCTAAGAATGACTGACTTCAAATACCAGATTACCAGGACATCAAGTTAGGATGCAGGGGAGACCTCATCATTTTCAAGCTAGATATATGAATTACCCTTGTGGCTGATTAAAGAGAGGTACTCTTCTTCACATCAACATTTCTGATCCTTGGATACTTATAAGATTCCTCGCTTAAATCAGTTACTTCAGGATCGATGTGTATCTTTTCAATTGGTTTTGACAGTTCATTCAAATTGCCCGTCTTGGATGGAGAACTGCAAAAGTTTAGTACAAGCAGATTAAAACTGTTACTTGTTTGCGGGACTGTCGCTGGTGAGACCTCGCCGTTGCTGGCGATGCCGCAGTAGAGGTCCGCTAACGATAGCGGTGGTCTCCGCCCTCTTTTCTTCAACATTGAGTTCTCTGATTCTTTTTCTCTATTTTTTATTTTTTATTTTTCTTCAGCTAATAACCTATTTGGGCTTAAATGAATTGGATTTTAGAGCCTCCAAGACCTAGGTCTAGTTAGGATTCGATATTGTGAACCTGTTTTTAAATCATCTAGCCCATTGATTTTGATTTTGAAAAAAATGGGTCATAAACACATTTTGCCATCTCTACTCACAACCATGTCATTGTGCGGTCCGCGTCATTGTCGCACTAGCAATTTAAGTTTGTTTGGGCTCTTCCACGCAAGACTTCCGATGTCGCATTGGCCAGCATCAATTCCGAGCCTAAAGTCCCACTGATACTTTAAAGTGTCCGAAAGCCTTGTGGTCCATGACCATACAAAGACGTTACCCCCGAGCAGTTGTGTGTCTACGCCCGAGGCGTAGACATTACAGAGGAAACTACAAGCAACAAATGATCGATTCTCCAAGTCAAGCATAGTGCCTTATCAGGTGATACTAACAAATGACCACTGGCCGGTCGTTGGCCCACCATCGGGGGCCCTTTTCAGTGGCGGTAAGAGCCATTGCCGTTTTGCCTTCTTCCTTTTTTATCATTTGAGTTTAGCTTATTTTTAAATTGATTTAAATAAAATTTGTATTAAAAATCAGATTTAGGCCAATGCGATATCATTTTAACATTATATTTCATGTTTTAGTCATGTTATCGCTATAAGGAGAGCGAAAATATTAAAAAAAAAAAAAAAAAAAAAACCAAGTCAGCATTTTCTATTACCCAAACTGGATTGATTTAATAAAAAGATTGATTACTCCAATTTGATAAATTTTAAAACTTGAATGCATATTATAAGTTTTAAAACTCAGTTGTACTTTCTGAAAGTTTTAGAATTCAGTTGCATTTTCTTTATAAATTTTAATACTTTCAATGCACTTATTCCTAATATATATTTTAGGAATAAGAGCCATGGCCGTTTTGCCTTCTTCCTTTTTTATTATTTAAATTTAGCTTATTTTTAGTTTGATTTAAATAAAATTAGTATTAAAAATCAAATTTAGGCCAACACGATATCGTTTTAACATTATATTTCATGTTTTAGTCACGTTATCGTTATAAGGAGAGCGAAAATATTAAAAAAAAAAAAGCCAAGTCAGCATTTTCCTATTACCCAAGTTGGATTGATTTAATAAAAAGATTGATTACTCCAATTTGATAAGTTTTAAAACTTGATTGCACTCATCTAAGTTTTAGAACTCAGTTGTACTTTTTATAAGTTTTAAAATTCAGTTGCACTTTCTTAATAAGTTTTAACATTTTCAATGCACTTATTCCTAATATATATTTTACAACATTATAAACTTAAGCTATTACAACCAACTGTTGTAAACTCCATCCAAGTTTTGATATTGGATCACGTGATCTTGAGTTTGATCATTCACTCTTTTCACCTTCAATAATTTGGGAAAGGTATTAGCTCTGCACATTTCACACTTTCATTCTTCTATCTACCGGCGTTCACACCAGGATGTATTAAGATATAAAAGTCAGTGCAGTCTTTATTAGCCTAAACCTTTGGAGCAACTGATAGCGCACGCCAACCATGACAAAAGCAATGTCATTCGTGCTCTTCCTTTGTACAATTCCAAGAGCACGAGTAATTGAACCCAATATCTTGGAGATTCCTTGACAGCAATTCTGGACCTTTTATTATCTGTCGGTTTTCGCATAGTGGTGGTCAATAAGATATATGGAGATAAAGAAGATAAGATTTGCGACCTTAAGACTGATAATCGAATAGGTTGGGCATCACGTGCCAGTTCAAATGTCGCAGTATCCAAGGTATCATAGTGGCGCTGTCCTGGCTTTCCCCGCTGTTAAGAAAAAACTCTAAGTCGAGAAGTGGAGGTATCTTTTATAATGACCTCCAGTAGGAAATCAGGCACTCTCAAGTAAAAGGAAATAACAAGCCGAGATTGAAGAATTATGAATGTTAAGTTTGAGAAGTCGTTCTCATATTTGAAACATTGAACTTGACGGCATCTCATGAAAACAAGGAGAAGAAAAATATAGTCTTGGTTCAGCAAGGCACCTGGAAATGTCCATGGGATTTCATCCTGAACTGACAGGACGCAAAAAATATAGACCGTTTCTGAATATATGCAGAAAGCCAGTATGCTTCCACAATCTCCGAGAAACGAGCGTGCATATACTTTCCCGATTCATTGCTGCGCCCATGATCAGATGAGTGTCTGAGCAAGTAGGCATTTAGAGGCCCATGCATCCATGATCTCCATTGATTCTTTTTGGGTGTAACTCGTGCGTGATTGTGTATGTTGTGTGTTTGAGAGAAAGAGGGAGAGAGAGAGAGAGAGGCAAGGTAGATACCTCGTCTGATGCAAACTTCAAGGGTGAATCTCCTTGGACATGAGCTGTGATGCAAACTTCTGCACCCTACGGATGTTTTATCTGGTGAAAGAATTGCAAAGAAATGCGAAAGGGGAAAAGAAACATATCATGAGCAACCCAAAGAACATCCTGTGAAATAGTTGATAACCAGAAGGATATCTGCTCTTTGTAGATGGGATGATTGAGCATTAATAGATTGTTGTTGGTCACAAGTGCTCGAACAAGCAATTCTTTAGCTTCTTCCTGCTTCTTCTTTAGCATGTTGCAAATCTGCAAGACGATTCCCTTAGGCAGCCAACGTATAACCAGCAGAAGGATCACAAGAGGCAACAGTTCAATGCCTTTCTCCACAATATCCTCAGTCTATGTTCCAATGGCCTTCTAAACACTCAATTGCTTGCGATAGACCTTTAATTATAGAAAATAGCTATAAAGTACTATAGATTCATCCTTAAGGGCGACTAGGAGGTTCTCTTCATCAATTGATTTCTAGTTGTACAAATTCAACTAATGAAGATGCTTACTGTCAATGAACCCAAGACCAAATCATCGGAAGTGAAGAGCAAACATCCAGTAGTGAAAAGTACAAATTCAAGAAGCCCAGGCTTGCTCATCCCATCCCCACTGCCAAAACAACCCCCACCCCCCCCCCCCCCAACAACCAAAACCCAAAACAATCCCACCAAATAAAACAGATAGCAAATAGATAAAAGAAATAATTAAAAAGAAACTCATCCAGCAAGCCACAGAAAATTGTCTATGGACAACTACTCCCTGTAACTTGACAATCTCGTATTTTCCTAGTGCTTTGTTGTCACCTTTATTGTCTCTCTGTTAGAATCTTCATGGTCTCTGACTATAGCCTACGATATGCACATAACTGATCGCCAAAGCCACGAAGGCATGAGCAACTCATTTACAGCAAAAATATTTAGCTGCAATCCACTTACATCTTCAAGTTCCTTCGTATAAGCTTCAGCCTTTTCAACATTTTCATCAGTTTCCATGACCAATGGACTTCCAACTTCAGTGGACCTCGCCTTAGAAGAAATCTTAAGCTGAAATTTAGGATGGTCACCAGACACACTGTTGGTTTTGCTTTGTTCGGAGTTCTCATGATTGCAAACCTGATACTTATAATCTAAGAAACCAGCAAGGAACGAGTTTCGACTCTGTTGAAATAGAAATACTTAAGATGGTTCTGTCTGTTTACCTGTTCTGTGACAACAGCTTCGGAGGATTCTCTGAAACTTCTGAAGTGTCAAGGGTAAGAACATTACTTCCACAAACAAAACCGAGTCACAGGAGAGAGGGTAGTGGAGTTATTGTCACTCTTCACCTTTTTTCACTTGGAGACTCAGAGGGCCATTCCAGTGGACTAGATGACATCAAATTGGCAACTGACCCCTGCAATATAGACACTCACGACTTCAAATGCATTACAAAATACCATCCCCATAATTATATGCGCAACAACCTATTGAAGAGGTGTAAGGTATTACTTGGAAGTGAAGAGCAAACAATAGCAAGGAACCTCAGATGATTTCCCTTATGAATTGAGAAGTAGCTGGTTTTGTCGATTTACCTGTTCTGTGACAACAATTTCAGAGGATTCTCTGAAACTTCTAAACTGTCAAGAGTAAGAACTCACTTCCACAAACAAAACAGAGTCACAGGAGCAAGTATAATGGAGTTATTAATACTCTTCACCTTTTCTCACTTGGAGACTGAGAGAGACGTTTTAATGGACTAAATGGCATTGAATTGGCATTTGATCCCTGCAATATAGACACTCATGGCTTCTAATGCATTACAAAATAGCATCCCCATAAGTATATTCATAACACCCAATTGAAGAGGCTTAAGTTATTACTTGGAAGTGAAGAGAAAACAAAAGAAAGGAACCTCATGTGATTTCTGCTTTACGGATGAATTGAGAAGTGACTGGTTTTCAGTGCTTTTGCTATGATGAACTAACTCATATGGTGCATCACCTCGCAAAGCCATAATTTGCTCAGAGTCTCTGAAGGAACTGATTTCCTCTGCAGGATTAGGACCAAGCTGATCTACTTTGGTCCTGGTGGCCCTGCACATATTGACATGTTGATCTAAAAGTATTTATGGTTTCAAATAAAAGGACATCAAGTTAGGATGCAGGTGAGACCTCATCATTCTCAAGCTAGAAAGATGAAAAGCCCTCTTGGCAGAATTAAAAGAATTACTGTTCTTCACATCAGCATTTCTGACCCTCGAATCCTTAAAAGATTCCTTGCTTGAATTAGTGACTTCAAGATTCACACATATCTTAATAATTGGTTTTGACAACTCATTTAAACTGCCCGTCTTGAATAGAGAACTGCAAAAGTTTAGTGCAAGCAGATTAAGCATATGCAAAATAATTCCATGTCGAAGGTCTAATCCAATATATGCAGTCTACTCATTAGAGCTGGCAATGTCTCAGACAGGATATGACCAAACATGAACAGCATCAAACATAAAACTGATGACACATCTTTTCTGAATTGAGGAGTTATTTCAGTCTCTAAAGTAATTATCATTTAAAGGAGTATCACTGTCACTGTCATGTGACACAAGGTTCAAACTGAACATGAACATATCATGCTACAGCAGATCGTGAACCCTACTTCCAGGCTTGTAGTCTTCTAGCAGATAATTGAGTCATATTTTACCAGAGACAAGGATGTCAATATCCACTTCAAAGCATAGTATGAAGGATTTAATGAATTTTCCAGGCCAAAAATAAAGGTAGACTTAGACTTGAGAGACAATTGCAAGTAAAGGTTTATAATTTCAGCTGAAAAGGCTTTAATTTCATCAACAGGAAGCAATAATCAGGAACATCAAAAGATTTTTCAGATGTATCTACATTTGTGTTGATAAAACTAGTAATATACAGTAATTTCACAAATATCTACATATCTGTTGATCAAACTAGTAATACACAGCAATTAGGAGAGTGTCCAAGGTCTCAACGCTAACTATGATAAACAATTAAGAAAAATCTCATTTTACCCTTGTTGAAAGTCCATCAGATAACAGAAGACTAATAACCAGACCCCATTAGTATGCGAAAAAGGTAAACTGTCCCTTTTTCTTCTTCTGTGTTTGCATGTGCTTGGTGGAGTGGCATTGGGGAGGAGATAACTTACACACTACGCACTCACTGTTGGCTACTGTTAAATGAAGTACATGGGAAAAAGCAAATACTAGAATTTGAACAAAATTTCAAACAGCTCTACAATTACAACTTGATTGGGTACAGATGCCTCACCCCGGTTGAGAAGTGGGTCTCACACCAATATCGCTTCCAGTCAGAGGAGGTTGAATTTTTGTTTGCTCTCTTGCCAGTGAATTTAGACCAACGAGCAATTTTCCCCCAACTTGAGAATCCTTGGCATCGTCTCCCAACCTGTTGAAGATTGCATAAACCATGTGAAGGCATAAAGCATGGAATGTCCAATCAAAGAAACTAGAATCAAAACTGAAAATCTTCACCTAGTTTCATTTAGATGTACAGAAGCAAGTGTTTTGCTGCTAAATTGAGTAAGCTTTCTCCCACTTGGTGGTTCTCGAGAAGACTACTCTTAATTTCCTCTGACCTCTTGAAAAACTTTGAGTGGGTTTGTCCAGGCTCTCTACTGGTAAAGAAAAAGGACAATATATAATTGCAGGCTATCCATTTGGGACATTTGCATAATACTAAAAGTGAGCTAAGAAGTGCAAAAATGTTTTGCTGTTGATCCACCAATCTCTTTACTGAACTCTGGAATCGCCGTAAAATGCGTCAGCATGATAGCAAAAGCTCAATGAATGAGTGCATCGAACTGAAAATCACTATAACTAGCATTCCTGTCCTTACATATTAAGCTGTGGATGCATATGCTTTCTAAATTTTCACAAAATCAACCATCAAGAATCCATATTTCTTAAAAGGAGATCAATGGCCCATTGCTCTAATTAGTCATAGCAGAAACATGCCAATAATATAGGTTCCCTCTCATTGCTCTAATCACTTCAAGGTAAGGGATAAATGGGACAACCTGAAAACAGCCATTTTACTGTCATGCAGTACTTCTCTTGGAATAATACTGGCTGTATCATTAAGACTTGTCTCAGGCTTGGACTCTTTGTTATCAGCCTTAGTAGCATTCAATGAATTGTGAAAAGGTTTATTGCTTCCGTTTGCCTCGTCTTCTGCTCCTGGAACATGTGGCTCACTTGAACCTTCTGACTGCACGTTGCCTTGAGAATGCGTGGCTTCCCCTGCCAGTTCTTCCCTGTCACACTGCCCTTCGCCCAAAGTGGAATTTAAAGTTTTTATGATTGACAAATCTTTTCTTGGATGCTCAGGGGTGGTACTTAAATTTGTGTCAACCCCAGGGTGAATATGTGCTTCTCTTGATGCTGTTTTGTCTGATGAATAATCTTGTTGATCAGATCCGTGAGAACACATGCTGTTTGTCCTTTCGAAAGAAGATTGTTCTGCAATTGAATTTCTACAGGCTGCAGGCTTTGGCACCCAATCATCCATTCTGGGGTTTGGCATAGAAGTCGAAGTTGCAAAAGTTCCTACTTGAATCTCTGATGTACCCACACAGCGCGTTGATTGAACATTATCAATCATAGCATTATCCTCACAGTCAGGAATTGCTCAGGAAGGCGAGTTTTTGAGCCCTGGTGCACATTCATCTCCGATGATCTCCCTTTGCTTCCTAAAAACCTTCTTCCCACCTTGTTGTCCCTCAGTCATGGGTAAATCAAGATTAAAGCCATCCAACCTGGATTGCACAAATCAGTGCTAAGTTCCTATATTGCAACCACAAGTCATGAAATTTCCCTTCACTTGAAAATATAACCTTATGTGTCAAAGAATAAGCCCTAATGTGAAGCTGTCTTACTCATTAAAATCAAAGGAAAAAGAAAATCTTTTCTTGGAATTTCCTTCATCAGGTGATTCTGCTTCATTTCTGTCCTTGTTTGGAGATTTCTTAGATGGACAGGAGAAATCAAGATCTGGCATGACCACTTTGAATGATGAAAACTTGTCAAAGTCAGCATCCAGGTTAAAATCGACATCCCTGAGAAAGGTTTTTTAAAAATCAATTGACAAAAAGCAGAGATATATCCCACTCTCATAAAAGGGAGATTGTAACAAGCTTTAATGCAACTTCACCATCATCCATTGTTTTGAAGATATTTGAAGTAGTTGAATTATATGTGAAGCATGCCTCACTTAATCACCATGGGCATTATTCTCCACAAAGCAGTAATTGTACAGGAGTGAATATACATAACTGTTAGAATATTTAAATAATAAACCACGCCTTCATCTAATAGCTTAAGCTTTTAGAACAGTTGGCAGTGGTCTCACAAAATCTCACATGGTATCAGAGCCTAAAGGTTCTTTACCTATTCATCTCGAGTAATTTTTTTTCGTTCGATCGCTATGTCGGACGTATCATCAACCACCCAATCTAACCCCCATCACTTCTCACAAAGTCCACCGAGCCTCATCCCATTCAGATCACTTCCATAAAGTTGAATGGTGATAATTTTTCCGGTGGTCTCAATCCGTTCGAATGTATATACGAGGTAGAGGAAAAATTGGCTATCCGACCGGAGATAATGCGTAACCAGCAACGAGATGACCCCACTTGGGCTGTCTCGGGATGCGAGAGAATTCAGCGATTATGACGTGGCTAACCAACTCCATGGAAGAAGATATTGGTGCAAATTATCTGGGTTATTATACCGCAAAGGAACTGCGGGATGCGGTGTGTGAGATGTATTCAGATTTGGGTTATCAATCTCAAATCTATGAGTTAACCTTGAAGCTGGGAAGATGCGACAAGGAGAGGAAACTGTCACAAATTACTTTCACTCTTTGAAACGTTTGTGGCAGGAGTTGGATGTATTCAATGATCATGAGTGGACGTGTATTGAAGATGGTAATCGATACAGGAAAATTGTAGAAGCAGAACGTATTTACGCTTTCCTTCACCAGTCAACTTGCCGAACTACACCCCAACAGAATGGCATTACTGAATGCAAAAATCGCCATCTCCTTGAAGTATCGCGTGCCCTCTGTTTTTCAATGCATGTACCTAAATACTTATGGGGGGAAGCTGTGCTAACAGCATCTTATCTAATTAATAGGTTGCCTACTCGGGTATTAAACTACACTACTCCCTTAAATTGTTTCAAAAAAGTGTACCCCCCTCTAATCTTGATATGCCTATAGCTCTTAGAAAAGGAGTTAGATCATGTACTCGCATCCTATATCAAAACATGTGTCATTCCAAAAGTTGTCTCATCATCATAGAGCATTTGTGTCAAATCTGTCTCACATATCTATTCCTAGAAATATACATGAAGCTTTGAAGGATTCAAAGTGGAAGATGGCGATTGAGGATGAAATGCTTGCACTTAAAAAGAATGGCACATGGGAATTGGTTGATGCACCAAAAGGAAAAAAAGATTGTTGGCTGTAAATGGGTATTTACGTAAAATGTAAACCCGATGGGAGTCTTTGAGAGCGATATAAAGCAAGGCTGGTGGCAAAGGGGTTCACTCGGACTTATGGAGTGGACTATTAGGAGACTTTTGCTCCAGTTGCCAAGATAAATTCTGTTCGAATTTTACTATCTTTGGCTGCTGCATTTGATTGGCCCTTACATCAGTTAGACGTGAAGAATGCATTCTTGAATGGTGACTTGGAGGAGGAAGTGTTTATGAGTTTACCACCAGGTTTTGCAGGAACTGAAGGCAAAGTTTGTAGATTAAAAAAGTCGCTGTATGGACTTAAACAATCTCCAAGAGCGTGGTTTGAACGGTTTGGGAAGGTGGTTAAAAGGTTTGGCTATCACCAAAGTCAAGGAGACCACACTCTATTCTATAAACACTCAAAGGAAGGTAAGCGTGCAATTCTAATCGTCTATGTTGATGATATAATATTGACTGGTGATGACAAAATCGAGTTGGAAAGCTTGCGAGAGAAGCTGGCTGAGGAGTTTGAGGTTAAGGATTTTGGTGTCTTGAAATATTTTCTTGGAATAGAATTTGCAAGATCCAAGAAGGGCATTTTTATAAACCAACGCAAGTATGTTCTTGATCTGCTCAAAGAGACAGGTCTATTAGGATGTAAAGTGGCAGAGACCCCCGTGGAACCAAATATGAAGCTTGAACTTGCCAAGGCTGAAGAAGTGATAGATCGAGCAAGGTATCAAAGGCTTGCTGGTCGACTTATTTATTTATCTCATACTCGACCTGATATATCGTTTGCTGTGAGTATGGTGAGCCGGTTCATGCACTCGCGGGGCCAAGGCATTTTGAAGCGGTATATAGAATTCTACGCTACTTGAAGGGAAGTCTGGTAAGGGTCTAATGTTTGAAAAACATGGACATCTGGAAATTGAAGTGTTCACCGATGCAGATTGGGCTGGAAGCAATATGGATAGGAGATCTACTTCAAAGCTACGCACGTTTGTTGGTGGTAATTTAGTCACTTGGAAGAGTAAAAAACGAGTGTGGTGGCAAGAAGCAAAGGTCTTGAAGCTGAATTTCGGTCGGTAGCACATGGTGTATGCGAAGTTATGTGGATTAAAGGTATTTTGGATGAACTACTGATTCCAAGTTCCATACCACTGAAAGTGTATTGCGACAATAAGGCAGCAATCGCAATTGCTCATAATCCCGTGTTACATGAACGGACAAAGCATGTGGAAGTTGATAAACACTTCATCAAAGAAAAACTTGATAGTGGACTAATTTGTATGCCGTATATTTCAAGTGATGATCAGGTGGGACATTCTAACCAAGGGATTGCATAAAAAGCAATTCGTTCATCTAGTGAACAAGCTGTCTATGGAAGACATCTTCAAGCCAGCTTGAGGGGGAGTGTTGGAATAGGAAATCTTCTAGAATTTGTCCTTGATTATATTACGTGATTATATTACGTGATATTATGTGATGTGATTTTATTTTGTTAGCTGTAAATTAGATATTGATAGAGATTAGAGGATACTTAGGATTTTTACCTAAATAGGTTTCTTACCTAATTTAGGTTCTCTGTTCATGTATTTATATTCATTGTAATCACTCTATGAGAAATAAGAAAACAGACTCTTTTCTTCATGGTATCAGAGCTAAGAGGTCCTGAGTTCGAATCTTCCAGGCCCCTATTTGCCTCCCCGATTAAATTTCCACGCTTAGTACTAGGCAAAAAGACCAGACTAAGTGTGAGGGGGAGTGTTAGAATATTTAAATAATAAACCACGCCTTCATCTAATAGCTTAAGCTTTTAGAACAGTTGGCAGTGGTCCCACAAAATCTCACAATAACCAACACAAGTATGAAAATAGAATATTAAAGTTTGATGCCACACCCATACCAGGTTATTATCTAACTGCCTATACTTTAAGTTTCACTTACAGTTTATCAAAGTTGAATTTCTTTGTTTTGCCTTTGCCAACTGTATCAAAGCTAAAATCCACTGCGTCATCTTCTGCCACGGGCAATGACTTCCAGCAGGTAAGGAACTCCTTTCCAAATTCAGCATCTGTTGAAATCAGATTTAACATTGAGCTATGACCTACATATCTGACCTTCATAAGACATGCCCAGAAATGCATACAAGCAATCATCCAAATCAATGACAAGGATGAAAACCCATTATAACATTAAGAAAGCTTTAATTTGATTTCAAGTATGTAAAAAGTATGCTGAACTAATTATTGACCACAATATCCAAAAGAGTCATATGTCAAGCTATATTAAATTAACATTAGTAACCTAAAAAAAAATTAATAAGGTTTGAAATAGAGATATATGCATCCTTGTGGTACCATCCCACATCTGAAGTGAATTAAGTGTATTTTGAGATTTGTCAAGCTTACAGAGTTCCTAATAATGATTTATCCTCTTTCCAATTCACCACTGCAGTCTCCTTAGGTGATTCTGCCATCGGCAAGGGAAAGAGTGAGGATAACTTGAGAAAAAGGAGAAGATACATGGTCCTTAAAATTTACAAAAAGAAAAGGGAGAATTAATTGCAAACCCCTTAGGTTGGCTATGCTACACAGCAACCCCTTCTCTTCTCTTCATAAAAGCAACGTCTCTTTATTAAAACATGGAATCTATAACATTTTTGCACTTATTTTTTGCAGAAGCATATATGCACTAGCCTAGGAGGGACCTTAACCAGTCCATTAAAGTGAAAAACCCGCGCTTGACATATAAATAGTCCATACAGGAGTAGCATTTACTCATACAAAGTGGTTAGGTGGAGAGTCGCAGGCTCTAAATTTAAAACTGTGTGACCAAAAACACCCATATATACATGCCACTATCATATATATCGAAAGATTCATTTTTCATCCTTCCACAAATGCAAAGGCGAAGGATCTCCAATTATACAGCAATGATGAGGTGGATGGCTAATCACCACAAAACAGTAACGATAATTTCAAGAGTTCTCTGCCTTGATTCAAGTGGAAAATGAGTCTCACAGGCTCCCAATATGAAATGTCTGAAGTAGTTCCACTAGACCGCAAGTGGAAACCACCATAGCTATTGCAAAGGATGCACAAATAATGCAGTATTAAATGGTTCATACACGGGCAAAGCCCAGGGCTGATCCAGTATAATCTACCCAAGAAAAGAACACGAATGCTATTTTAACACGAGAAACCATAGCATTGAGGTTTAGCAGATGAATTAATGGCTATCTTATGACAGCCTTAAATACAGAGGTCCACCTATCACATTCAGATCATCCGATTTCCAGCACGGTGAAGTTCAATTAAAATGAATGTTACTGAGAAAAAAAAAAAAGAATACGTCAGAAGAGCTTCTTATCATGTTATCATTTCTACAAAAAGAGATGCCGTGAAATAGCATTATCTCTGCATGAAACGTCCCCGAGCGTAAAAGAATTTCCTACTCATACCTCGAAGTCAAGACAATGACAAGGTAAATGCTTTGTAAGGCATAGCGATTTTCTCTAAATAAGCGTCTACACCACAGCGAAACTGCAAGGAGCTACAGACTCCCAGCAAAAGGCTAATAGCAAATCTGAACACAAATCTATCTACAAGTGCAAAAATGTTTTGCTGTTGATCCACCCGGTTTCTGAAGTCAAATGCGCCTAACCTATAAAATCAGAGACGATGCTCGAACGGACTCGATAAAGCCAATCTACGACGATCACAAAGAGGTCTTCTGAAATCAAATGGACCGACTGCGAGAAAGGATGGGAGACGCAAAACGAACGCGAGACAGTGAGAGACGAGGCACGAAGAAGGCGAGGGTCCAAAGGAACTCCTCATCGGAGAAATTAAGCACGCATGTGTGAAGTACCTCTGCTCAACACTACGAAACAATCAGCGAAAGCCGATGTTTCAGAGGTACGGAGCAACGTGTGAAGATTATGCATTCATACAGAAGAATCAACAATGCAGAAGCTCTGGTGCAGAGAGATCGAAGATACAGAAATAGGAAGATATAGATGTTGAGATTGAGATTGATCAGTGAAGAACTCCGTATATTCTCTTCTGTTCTTGATCACAATGTACTTCAAGATCTTTACATCAATCGAAAGAAAAACTCTATATTGATCTTCGTATCAGAAAAGACTACAGATCATCTCTCTTTCTATCTTTCTATACACAGCTATATATCTTCCTCATTAAAGAAGATGAAGACGAAACTGAAAAGCTAACTAACTTCTATTCTCCTCAACTGACCGACGACTTCATATGGCTTTATAGTGGTAGTCCACAATCCGTGTTTATCCTCTTTGACAAATTTCCATCGTTGATCACAGACTTTATTAATTTTTATCTTAGCCGTTCATTTCCACTGGTATCAGTCGCAATTACTTCTTTTCCTTTTGCTTGTATCGGCTTCACTTGCTTTTCTCTTTTGCCAACTTCGGCGGCCTTGGCGGCATCCTCGTTTCGACTTTAGTAGCCTCGGCGAAAGCTGCTCTACGTTCAAGAAGATCCTCTCGCTCTTTGTTGATATATGATCTTAACATTCCCCCTTAAATTGGGAGTAGGTGGAGAACCAAGTCCCAATTTAATGCATAGTTGGCAATGTGTAAAGTGTGAGAGAGATTTGGTGAAAATGTCAGCAATTTGGAAATTGCTTGGGACATACCGAACAGTGAGTGATCCTAAAGAGACTTTTTCTCTAACAAAGTGAAAGTCGACTTCAATATGCTTTGTTCGAGCATGTAGTATAGGATTAGCAGTGAGAGCTATAGCTGATTTATTGTCACAAAATAGATGTGTAGGAGAGTTGAGAGTACAACCTATGTCTCGTAAGACAAAGCTGATCCAAGTGAGTTCAGCAGAGGTGGAAGCAAGTGCTCGGTATTCGGCTTCTGTAGAGGACCTGCTAACTGTGGATTGCTTCTTGGCTGCCCAAGAGATAAGATTTGAACCAATGTAAGTACAGAATCCTGTAGTTGATCGTCGTGTTTCTGTACACCCTGCCCAATCTGCATCTGAAAAACCATACAGATGCGAAGAACTCTGTGAATGAATGAATAAACCAAGATTGATGGTGTCTTTAATGTATCGCAGCACCCTTTTAAGTCGAGCAAGATCTGCCATAGTTGGTGTCTGTAATTTTTGACACAGTAAGTTGGTAGCATAGGCTATGTCAGGTCGTGTCAAAGTTAGATATTGAAGAGCACCTACCAAGCTACAATACTCAGTAGGATTGGTCAGAGGAACAGAGTCTTGTTGCATAATAATTGGCTTTAGAGAGAGGGGTAGCAATTGGTTTACATTCGAGATGTAAGCTCGAGTGAGAAGATCACTAGCATATTTGGTTTGACATAGAAACAAATGATCTGAATTTTGTTTGACTTCGATGCCAAGAAAATAATGCAGAGGGCCAAGATCTTTCATGTGGAATTTGAGACTGAGAGACTGAATAAGAACAGAGAGTATTTGAGAAGAACTACCAGTCAAGACAATGTCATTAACATACAAAAGTAGAAGAATAGTATGCTGTTGATGATGATATATGAATAACGATGGATCTGCCGAGCTGCAAAAGAATCCATATTCGAGTAAAAAATCACTGAACTTATCAAACCATGCTCTAGGAGCTTGTCGAAAACCATAGAGTGATTTCCTGAGTAAACACACATGATAAGGTCTCTGTGGGTCTTGAAATCCAGGAGGCTACTCCATGTAGACTGTTTCATTAAGTGTGCCATGTAAAAATGCGTTTTTAACATCAAGTTGATGAATAGGCCACTGTCTCATCTTTGCTATAGATAGAACAATTCTGATTATGTCATGCTTGATTACTGGACTAAAGATCTCTGTGAAATCAATACCTTCTTCTTGATGGAATCCCTTAGCAACCAGACGAGCTTTCAATCTATCAAGATTACCATCAGATGCAAGTTTTGTTTTGAAGACCCATTTGCAGCCAATTATATTCATATGTTCAGTTCGAGGAAATAAGTCCTAGGTTTTGTTTTGATATAATGCCTCCATTTCTTCTGTCATTGCTTTATGCCAACCTTCATGTGCTAATGCAGACTTAATTGTCTTTGGTTCAGAGGGTACCTTATAGATAGCAAGGCATGCATACCTGGAATTCGGTTTGATAATTCCAGACTTTGATCGTGTCTGCATTGAATGACTAGAAGGAACCCCTTGAGTTGTGTTAGAGGTAGCTTTATCAGATCCACTGCTTGTACTATTGGATAGTGGTGTATCAGCATTAGGTATGTAATGATTAGAAGAAATCCCTTGTGATGTATGAGAGATAGCTTGATCAGATCCAATGCTTGTACTATTGGATATTAGTGTATCAACATTAGATATGTCTTGGCTCTGTACAGGTGAAGTTTCTACATCAAGTGTAGCCATTGTAGAAATGACATGTCTCGATTGATCAGTATAGGGAATAGAGTTTTGTTGAGTACTTTGAGAGTTGATGACATGTCTTGATTCAATATTGTCTTTATCGAGTTGCAGATGGGTTGCACATGTATGAGAACCAGTATAAGGTATATTAGAGACTATTTTTCTATTTGCTGACTCTGTTAACTAAACTTCTTCTGCCCATATCTGGTATAATGTTGTGAGAGGTGTATACTTTGTCAAGCACAGCTTAGTGAATGGAAAAGACTTCTCATCAAACTTCACATTTCTACTGACGTATATTCGACCTGTTGAAGGCACAAGACATCTGTAGCCTTTATGATGATCACTATAACCAATGAATACACAGGTGAGAGATCTTGGATCAAACTTATGCTGAGCATAGGGTCGTAAACATGGATAACAGGCACAGCCAAATACTCTGAGGTGATCATAAGTTGGTTCTTGGTGATATAGTTTTCTATGTGGTGATTGCATGTCCAATCTCGGTGTTGGAAGAAGATTGATGACATAGTTAGCTATAATGAAAGCATCAACCCAATACTTCAGTGGAACTCTGCCATGATATAACATGGCAAGACCTAATTCAACAATATGCCGATGCTTCCTCTCAGATATCCCATTCTGTGCAGGTGTATACAGACAAGAGAGATTTTGTTTTATACCACAATTTTGCAAAAGAGCTTGAAACCTGTGGCTAAGAAATTCTCCTCCTCCATCACACTGAAAAACCTTGATTTTTGACTCAAATTGGTTTTCTACATGCTTTTGAAACATAACAAAGATCTTATAGAAGTATGACTTCAATTTCAATGGGTATATCCAGCTATATCGAGAGAAACTATCCACAAACAGAACATAGTATCTGAAACTCTGAAATGAAGTCACAGGTGATGGTCCCCATATATCACAGTGGATTTTCTGTAGGGGCATGGTTGTTACAGATTCAGACGATGGAAATGGTAAAGCTGCATTCTTAGCAGTTTGACAGCTGCTACATACGCTCAGCATCCTACTGCTACATTGAATGAGTTTTTGATTCTGCAAATACTTCAAGATATGCAGATTGGTGTGTGCTAGTCTTTGATGCCATGTGTCCTCTTCTACTGCTTTGTGTCTCTGAGCTAGAAAGGCTTGTGTTGTTTGTGAATTCACTTGATATAGTCCTTTAGTTTTCCTTCCGAGCAGCAAGGTTGTGTTTGTCCAATTGTCCTTTATATATACACCAAATTTGTCAAAGACAAGTGAGCATGGGTAATCATCTGTTAATTTGGACACTGATAGCAGATTTTTCTTTATATCAGGGACGATTAGAACATCATTCAGAGGTAATAGACTTTCTTCAGTATGCAACAATGTATTACCAGTATGTGTAATCGACAGGTATGATCCATCACCAATCATAACAGTGTCATATCCAGTATATTCAGAAGGGTTTCGAAGTATACCAGGATTAGCTGAAATGTGTGCAGTTGCTCCAGTATCTGGATACCACTCGCTGCTTTTGGCATCCTCGAGATGTATAGCTGCTAAAGCTGTTGGTATCTCCTCAGCTTGATACGAGTTATCAAATCTATACCAACAATGCAACGCATCATGGCTTGGTTTCTTGCAGATTTGACATTCTAATTTTATGTTGTTAATTGGCTTCTCATCCTGCACATTCTTGGGAAAAGTTAGATTGGAAGGATAAGATTTTACTTCTTGGTATCTCTGTGATGGACCTGCATAGGGACGAAATCCAGAGGTGAAAGCGGGTTCAGAGGAACTGTAATAAGGTTTGGTTTTCGATTTTCTTGCATATAGTTAATGTTGCTAGATCTCGTAACTTTGAGTTATCTCCGGGTATCGAATCCACGGCCTCATTTATTAAAAGAACGTCCTCTTCCATAAACTGCGGCCTCCTCTGTAATTACCTCTTTGGGCTGCAAAGCTTAAATTTTGAGGAATATACCCTCCATCAGTAGTTTCTTTAAACTGTGCCTGAGAATGTCTTTGCCCAAAGCAAACCATGTTGGGGTTAAATTGCGTTCTTGAATAATTCTGCATTCTTGACTCGAACCTTTCTAATTGTGCAATTACCTCATCATACTCAGGTTGAGGTTTTAGACAATATATTGTTGTTCGAAAACTTTCATACTCAGCTCCTAACCCTTCCAACACACCAAACAGCTTGGTTATATCATCCACTGGTTTCCCGATAGCATTTAACTGATCACATATTGTCTTATATTCTTTAAGATAGACTGACAGATCTCGATCATGTTTTTGACCGGCTTGGAGTTTCCCCCTCAACTCAAACTCTCTTGCTGCTGATTTTTGTGCAAATCGATTTAAGAGTGTCTGCCACACTTCATAAGATGTTTCTAAGCCAATTATTATGCTTTGTATGTTCTCAGATACAGCTCCGCTTATCCATGAGGATACTAGCTGGTCTGTTTTTATCCAGTCAGTATATTCTGGATTTACAGCCTCAGCTTCATCTCTTCCAACTACATTCTGCAGTATTCGAGTAGGAATATCACCATTAACAAAGCCAAAGAGTTCTTGGCTTTTCAGAAACCTATGGATCTGAGCTTGCCATAAGAGAAAATTGTCTTTGGCAAGTTTTATGGTGACAAAATTAGAAATATTCACATGTATAGGGAAGGGATACTTCGATGCTCTTACTGCCATTGCTGTACTCTTTCAACTATGAAGAACCAGAAAAGCAATTTCGTTTATGGAAAAACTAACTTCGATTCATCGTGATACGATGTCTGTATAGCTCCAGCTCCTTCTTTCTCGATCAACCAAAAAGCTTCTGAATGGATCCTTTTAGCTGACACGATCAACCAGCTCTGATACCATGTGAAGATTATGCATTCATACGAAGAATCAACAATGCGAAGCTGCGGTGCGGAGAAATCGACGATACAGAAATAGGAAGATATAGATGTTGAGATCGAGATTGATCAGTGAAGAACTCTGTATATTCTCTTCTGTTCTTGATCACAATGTACTTCAAGATCCTTACATCAATCGAAAGAAAAACTCTATATTGATCTTCGTATCAGAAAAGACTACAGATCATCTCTCTTTCTATCTTTCTATACACAGCTATATATCTTCCTCATTAAAGAAGATGAAGACGAAACCGAAAAGCTAACTAACTTCTATTCTCCTCAACTGACCGACGACTTCATATGGCTTTATAGTGGTAGTCCACAATCCGTGTTTATCCTCTTTGACAAATTTCCATCGTTGATCACAGACTTTATTAATTTTTATCTTAGCCGTTCATTTCTACTGGTATCAGTCGCAATTACTTCTTTTCCTTTTGCTTGTATCGGCTTCACTTGCTTTTCTCTTTTGCCAACTTTGGCAGCCTTGGCAGCATCCTCTGTTCTGACTTTAGTAGCCTCAGCAAAAGCTGCTCTCTGTTCAGCAGCATCCTCTGCTCTTTGTTGATATATGATCTTAACACAACGAGACATCGAAGAAGCCATAGCCAGGAGAAGAAATCGACGGATTGCGAAAGCTCGAGATCGATTCGCACGTCGACATTACCTTGCTTGTGATCACGACAGGGAGCGAGCTCGAGCGTGGGGGAGAGAGAGAGAGAGAGAGAGAGAGAGAGAGAGAGAGAGAGAGAGAGATCGACTGGATTTGAATGGAGATGAGAGAGAAGTAATCTGGTTTTTCTACAGGTTTCTGAATGGCGACTCTTTATATATATAGAGAGAGAGAGAGAGAGAGAGAGAAGCCCTGAAAGAGGCGGGATCGGAAAGTGGCGGAAATCCGACGGAGATTCGCCTGAGCGACCCGTCATGCGCTCGCCGGCTATTTTCCCGAGGAGACGGATCATATTCCGATTTTGCCCCTCCAGGGAAGCATTTTAGCACAGTGCTCAGGAAACATGCCGGAGGACCCAGATTTGTGCATCCAAAAAAATACTGACCAGCGATCATGTGGATCCAAACTTGGTAAGCACATGATCATCGACCTTAATGGGTTCGGGGCATATAGACTGGAGTATAAATGGCACATGAGCATTTTCCCTATGTATTGAACCCGATAAGTTACCAACTAATTGCTATTGAAGTTCGTCTCCATATGCCTATTGCCATGCCAAGAAGAGGGCACTTTTGTCTAGGAGTAACTCAAAGTTGGCTCGAGAGGAATTATAGAAATTGACAAGAAAATAAACGTCTTATTATCATATGAAGGTGGAATTTATTTTAAGTTAGTTTTGTGTTGACATTTGTACCCCCCTCTTTCGCTATTGAAAAGTTGGGTTTAAGTCACCAACACAGTATCAATTGCCCAAGCGAGGCTATCATAGTAATCCTATGAGATTCAAGTGGGAAAATCCTAAAACAACAATACATCTAAGCACAAACTCGTCCTTCACATATAGCCTAATTTGAAAAAACAATGCAGTATTTATGTCTCTTTGAGGTTTTTATCGTACACTTTGCTCTCCAGAGTTGAATATACATTTAAGCTAAATATACATTTGATAAATATAGGCTTGATTGATTATGATTATGCCAACAAGAAAAAGCCCTTTGAGAAATATACAATATCATTTTAAGTGAAATTTTCACTATTTTTTAGTAGTTTTTTTTTTTGGTAAAGACTATTTTTTAGTAGTTTTTTTTTTTGGGTGAAGTTGTTACTATTTTTTTTTTTAGTAGTTAACATTCGGTATATGGAAAAAAGACGAAACCTCAAGAAAAATAAATTTAAGATTCACTAATAACTTAAATTATTTTAAGGATGCTTTTTAGTAATTCTTCTCAGTCCAAAATAGAAACACCTTCTCTTCGTCATCATACTTTTGATACGGATTCATTGTGCAGTCGTCTTTTCCGTCCCCGAACCCTTGTTCTGGTCGATGGCGATCTCGGAGAAGTGCATTATTGTAAGGCCTGTAGAGATTGCTTGTCGTCAAGACTCAAGAGCATGAAATCAGGCGAATTTCACCGTCGCGTCAAGAGGTCTTTCTTCTTCCACCGCTCCTGCACCCAAGGGCCCCCGGAGAAACGAACCGACGACGTGAGCTACTAGGATTTACCTACACAAATTCCGATTGCCCCCGATCGCACAAGCTTGCTCGGATTCTCCACTGACGATCCCCCGTATGTGCCAGCTGCTCGGACTCTGTCAAGGGCTTCTATTTCTATCGCCGGACATGCGCCTCCTATCTAGAGCAAGATTCTCTTCTCAAAATTTCTCGCCATCAGCCAGGAGCGAATGCAACGATTCCACCTCCCTCGCATATCATGCCTCTTCTCAGCATTGTGAGGCCTGTGGTTGGGCTTGCTCGGGTCCAATCTATGAATGCCTTCTGGAAGATGGCTTTTGTCGTGTCGTGTCCACGGATTGTGTCTGGAGCTGCCTACGGAATTGTAACTCGCAATAGCTGCTCGCTCTCCGCCACGCAACATCGGAAGAAGTCTCGTGTCGGACTTTCTACTCCTGTGACAAGGCAAGTGATGGTGGGTTCAGATTTTCCTGCAACAGAACGTGAATTCATTTTGCGTCCTTCTTGTGTCCCGAGGCTGATTCCGAAACATCACTTCCATTAGCATAGTCCGATCTATCTCGAGGCAGCCTACGGTGTCAGAGAAGGAAAAGCGAACCTGCGATGCAACTCTTGCGCTAACCGATGCGCCATGGATGACTACCATTGTCTCGATTGTGATTTCAAACTCCGCCATCATTGCTTTCGCCTACCACAGAGTATAAAGAGCAAGCATCACCTTGATCCGCTGACACTCCATGAGTATATCGTGAAAGATGATTCAGGTGAGGAGTACCACGACATCTGCGAGAGAAGAAGGAATCCAAAAATATTGGTCTACTTTTGTGGAGAATGAGTCACTCATGTTAAAGGTGCAATATATCCTACAAGTTTGAAGCAAAAATTTACAGAAAAAAAAAAATTAAGTATCGAATCCAATGCGAGCTCAATGAATTTGAATAAGCCAATTGTCACATGAAGGTCAAAAGGATATGTGTGCAACAAACTTATCTTCGCAGCAATTATACAAAGGGGTTAGAGGGAGGTTGCAACCTTTAAATTTAAGACTGTGCGACTAAAAACACACATATACATGCCAATGCATGTGTTTTTGAATGTTCACTCTTCAGCATTCCATAAACACGAAGGTAAAGGATCTCCAATTTGACAGCAGTAATTAAACGGACAGCTAGTCACCACAATAATAGTGACAGCCATTTCAAGATTTCTCTGCCTTGATTCAAGTTGGACATGAATCTCAGACTTCTGATGTGAAATGTCTGAAGAAGTTCAACTAGACCACAAGTGGATCCACTATAGGCATTGCAAATTATGAACAGATGCAGTAATAAACAGTTTATACGGAGTCATAAGCAAAGGGCTAATCCCGTATAATCAAATACTGAAAAAAGAACAAAGATGCTAATTTAGCATGAGAAACGATAGCATTGAGTTTTAGCAAAAAAAAATTGAACAGCTGTCTTATGACAGCCTGAAAAAATATAGGTCCTCCTATCACATTCAGATCATCCCACTTCCCAGCAAAATGCTGTAAGTCTTAGTGTCTACACAAACATCTACATTGCGGGGAAACTGCGAGGAGCTATAGACTTCCAGCAATAGGCTTAGAGCAATTCTAACTATCAATTTTTACAAAAGCTTGTTTCATAGGAAACTACACAACGCAGTTTTCAGAAGTCAAATGCGCCAGAATACTCAAAGAGACACATCAGAGAGTAAACATAATAATTTAAAAAAAAAAAAATTCTTCACTTTGCCCAACCTCCAAATTCCTAGAAGATGCTCTCAAATGAACTCGATAAAGCAAATCAACATGGACAACAAAGAGGCAGTCCTAAATCAAACGGACCTACTGCGACGGAGGATGGAGATGCGAAACGAACGTGACAGCGCGAAAAAAGGCATGTCAAAGCGAGAGTCCATCAGGACTCTTCATTTTGCATCTCATCACATTCACCACCGCAAAACTTTGCGCACTCACGAATGACCTCTGTTTGAACACTACGAAACGGGCAGCGAACACCGATATCTTGGAGGTACGAGCAATGAAGACGCAAAGGAACTCCTAAAAAGCCCATAACCGAAGGACATCGACAGATTGAGAAAGCTCAAGGTCAGTGCGCAGGTCAACAAAGAATGAATTACTAGACCGAGACAACCATAGGAACCAAGTCGAGAATCGATGCTGAACATGAGATGAAACGCGAATGGAAACAGAGATCTCTTTTCCCCGACGGGAGAGAAGCGAACTGGTTTTTCTGAGGTTTTGAATGGCAGCCGTATATATAGAGTCGTTTCGAATAAATTTCCAATTTTGCTCCTTCAGTGGAATCATTTTTCACGAATTTGCCCCCAATAATGCTCTAATTTGTCTCGAATGGACCTCACCAATAAGTCTTGCACGGTGGACCCCGGATCCTTTGATCCACATTGGCGCCAACATTATCAACGGCCTCGATGGATATGGGCCATGTGGACTCCTGCCCGGGCAGGCATTTACCCTCCCACGGATCAAATGTGTAAGGGATCCACGGAGCTGTTTGTCAATTGTTATCCAAATCATTGGATCCAAACAGATACTTTACTTGCGCAGCCACTCTAAATTCGAAAAAACAGATATCGATTCTATGTTTGAGGTTAGCAGCAACGAGTAATCATGCTATCTGCGCAATTTGAATCATATGCATCTTAATTAATTGTTGCGTTTGAATTTTGAAATTGTCATTTACTTTTGGACAATTTCTACCGTTGTACCTGCAATCGTTAGATAAAATTCCTTTTAAAGAAATATGAGCAATCATCTATTAGTCATCATGTGCTCGAATAAGAGAGTGTCTGCCCGGGAAAGAAAAGTTGCATTCATGGACTTTATTTGATATAGCAAATCGAAATTACTTGTCTTTGGGCATCGTAATTGAGAATCTCATCTTGTATAATTCAAACAAAGATTCAAAATATTGCTTTGATTGCAAGGCATGTGAAATAGAAGTTTGAAACTTGATTATGGATCAGACAACCGAAGGTAAAGATCAGAGAACAAATTTGTGATCATGATGCCAACATACCAAGTCGGCTTAATTTTTATTTAAGTCGACCGTTGCATGCCAAAGAGAAAACAGCTTAATTTACTCTTCTAATTTTTAAATATTTAGTTGATAACTCGATATGACCAAACTGTATGTTAACATTGTCTTCTTTGCCAATGTAATCGATTTTTAAATGGTAGGACCCCCCCAATAAAAAAAACAAAAAACAAAAAAAAAGGGGGACTGAAGAACCACAAATTAACCGAAGTTCATATCCTATGTACCTTCGCAATTTCGCGCTTGTAATAATTCATAATACTTTGAATTATGCATAAATGTAGTATCCTGAAGGATTGCTTCAATTACATGTAAAGTTGACATTCACGTTCTTAATTGGGGGCCTCGTAAAGCATCCAACGAATTGCAAGTTGACACATTACATAATTAAAATAAGAAACTACCAAGATGCATTTGATTATAGATTAAACATAAAATATATATGAAAAATATAACTCGGAAGATTATTAGAAGATCCAAATAAATCCTGACTGTCGATCACCTGAATCCACACTTGGGAACCACATGATTAACGATTTTGATGAATCTAGAAAATTTAGAGTTGGGTCCAAATAAGAATTTAGCTTCGTGCTACCCAAGCCTATTTCACATGCCTAGTGTCATGCTAAGAGAAGAGGACACCTTCCTCCAGGAATAACTTAAAGTTGGCGTGAGTAGGAGTTGAAGAAATTGACAAGAAAATGAATATCTCATTTTTATACAAAGGAGGATTTCTTTATGTTGTGCTGTGTTAATATATGTCCCGCCTCATCGGTTATTGCAATGTTGGGTTTAAGGTACCAACAAAGCATTAACTGCCCACGAAACGAGCCTATCACTCCAGTCTCACTGATATGAGTAGGGAAATTCAAGAGCGACAAATCACCTAAGCCAAGCTCGTCCGTCGTAGATTAGCCCAAGAAAAAGAGAGTATTTATGTTTCTTTGAGGCTCTTATGTGCACTTCTCTCCACGAAGTTGAATGGGTTGGCTGGGCCCTCTTGGATTTTCTGCTGAATGTCATAATTTTGTTTTTCTATGACTAATTTTACTATTTTGCTTCCTTTCTGTATATAAGTTTATAAAAAAAATTCTCTTAATTATTTTATAAAAGATTGGAAACATTTACTTTTAATGTGATCATTTATAATCGGATAAAGAAAATGACCTTCGATAAACGTAAGTTTTTATTTTAGGTGAGATATTCCCTATTTAACGTTTGGTGTGTTAAAAAAAAAGAAAGAATTTAAGATACACCGATGCCTAATGTCCGAGTCAATGAACTTTTGAGAATTTCTTTTTTCTCAGTGCAAAATAGAAACACTTTTAGTTACCTTACTTTTTTTTTGGTCTGTTTTGTTGTCTATAATTTTGATACTAATTTATTACGCAACTATCTTTCCTATGACAACACATATTAATCAAGCCTTTTAATCAAGGTGTGGTTCGGCTGCATATAATTTTTTAGTAAGCTAGGAGTCTTTGAAAGAGTTTTCAAGTTACTCCGAGTATACTTGTAAGGAAAGCTTTTCACTATATCTCGCTGATTTCATGACTTGGCATGTAAAATTTCTTAGGCTAGATTAGCATCAGGTTTTGCAGCACTTTTTACATGGAACTTTTTTCATTCTTCATCACGATGTTCTAAGACTGCTAACATATTCGCCTCTATTTATTGCTGTAGGTTGAAAATTTTCGAATTATGAAAAGAGAACGAAAGTGGGCGCAACGGCAGCGAGGACGATGGCATCTACAAACTAAGGCTTCGGAAAAAGATGATCGAGCTCGACATCTTTCTTGTGGTTGCAATTGGTTTAAAATTAGTCTGTTCAAAGTCCAAAAAACTTTGTTTTACTCGTCTTTAGTATGTGATGTCATTAACTATGTTACAAACTTCCGCGGGAGAACGTGCGGGGTTCAGGGAAGATTCCTAGAAGCATCTCCGAATTCAAATGAAACAACAAGAACAGACCCATACAATTTATCATCATCCCGCATCCCCAATGTATATGGCTCAAACTCGTGCGGACAAAAAGATCGGCAACCCAAAATAGCCCAGAAAAGGAGATGAACAGATCAAGAACAAAGACAATAACCGAGGAACAAGACCAGAATCACCACGTAAGGCTAAGCTTAGACATCCAAAGGCAGCAACGAACAACTAATGATCAAATTTCCAAGTCAAACATAGTGCCTTAGAAGATGATATTAACACAGATTTATTATTTATAATGTGATCCCACATTTTTTAGGGATATAGTTTTTAAAATAAAAACTTATCCTTAGACATTGATCCACTTTTCTCTTTTAAGTGACCACTATTCTAGCATAAGGGTTTCCACATTCGTACCTATTTGTGACAACCGCTCATTGAAAACCGCATTGATGGGCAATTTATAAAGATGATGATTTATTTTGTATGGGTATCACAGGGTCTAAACCAAACCATCTCTTTTGGAGGATTGGGTTAGTAGAGTATGTCAATAATTACCATCGAATCTCCACAGATTTCCATTGCATGCAAACTCAAACAATTACTGGAGGTCAGATTCATTTTTGGTTCTGTTTTCCACATATAATTATAATTTATGATTGAATTATATTCTTCAATGCATGACTAGAATCGTTCGTTTTGTCTTACAAGATTCCCTTCCCTCAAGAAGCAGACGTGTTGACTGGCACAGAGTGAGGAACCCAATGCAAAACTCTGTCCACGCAAGAAGCATAGACGGTTGCGAATAACCTCATTGCTCTCACTCCAAAGGTGGTCAATGGATCCATTCCAGGCTAGTTTCAAGAGTTTTAGCAAAGGCCCCTGCCTTTTCAAGTGATGGACGACCCAGTTAAGCTCAAGTTGCCTTCCTCCAATGGGTCTTTGAATACCATTTAAGTTCAAAACTTTGCCCCAAACCTCCTCGTCAAAGAAAGAACAACCATTGACAAATTAAATGTTGTTTGTGAAATAGCTAGTACGAGTACCTAGAAGGGGGTGAATAGGTATATAAAAAATTTCTCGAGGCTTGCACGATATTTAAACAATTAGAGGATTTGCAACAGTTAAAAATTCAATCGCAAGACTGAGTAAGGGAAAGAGAGAATTGAACGCTCGGTTTATAGTGGTTCGGCTTGATTCAAGCCTACGTCCACTCTTCTGCACTGACAGCCGATTGGCTGGATTCCACTATGATCAAAGAGATGTTACAGTGTTGATCTTCCTTGATTTCTAGGTGTAGATGATCTACCACTCACTCAAGGCGTCACAAAGTATAAACACTCTCTGTATACAACTTCGCTCGCCTCAACTAACAATCAAGGATCTTCGGACTGGAATTTTTCTATCGATCACACACTTAAAACAACTAGACGTCTTCCTTTTATACTCCCTCATGCCATCATAGCCGTTGGCACTTACCAAAGGAATTCCTCCAATCTACCCGTTGGACGGAATCAATCAAGAAGATCATCCGAGCTATTTAAGGAATCGATGATAGCCCATTAATCTGTTCGCCCATACAATCGGGATCTCGGTTTCCAAGAATAGAATATTCCAAGATTATTTCGTCGACCATCGGATCTTCAATCGATCTTAGATAAGAATTAAAGAATCCGAAATGATTATCCAACCAAAGAATCTATTCCGAGAGGATAGGATCGAATCCTTAACCATAAACCTCGGCTTTGGATTTCCTTCACACGGATTAGAAAGACGTCGGTGAGAATAGACTTAAGTCTTGAGTCCCGAGTCTTAAGTCTTTGAGTCTTGAGTCTTGAGTCTTGGGTCTTGAGTCTTGAGTCTTGGGAGAACAAAGTCTTCAGACTTTAAACTGACGGTCTCCGAACATCCAGACTTTAGACTGAAAGAAACGTTTTGTCAGCTTCAAAATATTCTAGAAAGATTTCTCCAACAATCTCCCCCTTTTTGATGGTGACAAAACTTTCTTGAAGATTTGAACAACTTTGACCTGCAAAACATTTCTCGAGCAATATGGCTAACTCATAAAGATTAATAAAACAACCGAGACTCGCATCCACGAGAAAATTGGTTAGTCTTTCATGAGAAACACCATATAACAACACTTGAATAAATGCAACCAGTCAAGTTCATAATCCACAAATCAATTCATCAAATTCACACCCAAGTTCAAGTTCTCAAGTCATACTCAAAAGTAAATAAACATAACCACAAAGGTCAAAGATTAAAAAATGAAAGTTCAAATTGATTCTCTCCCTTTTTGTCAGCATTGAAAAGGGTGAGAAAGGAGTCATGTCTGCTTAGGAATGCGCACTATCTGGAAATCCCCAATGGACCGAACTACTCCTTCGAGCTTCTTCGGTCTTCTCGCATGATGAGCTACCTCTTCTCCCTTAGCATTGGCTTGAAGTTGCGAGCGAGGTCTTTGAATTTATCCTCCAGAGACCGAAGATGCTTGTCCAGCATGCTTCAAAGCTTGGATTTCACGATCCGAAATATATATCGATTACGCATTTCCGAAGAATATTCATGATACTACGAAGATCTGCGAAATCATCCGTCGTACCGGCATTGGCTTTCTCGAGATGGTGTGTATGCGACGATGGCGCTTCGGTTCGGTCGGCGATTTGGAATCGATGTATCACCTTCTTCAGGCAATTGAGAGATCTGAACTTCTTCTGGGTCTTCTGGAGATTGTCTTACATCTTCAGCAACATGAGGTGAAGACCTCTCTTGCACGCTTACTCCCCCTGTCTCTAGGACCTCGAGAGGGGAAGAGTAATGATCATGCTCTTGATTTCCTTCTCTCCAGTTTATCGCCAGACTTGTTCCTTTTCTTCTTCTCCTTTTTCCTCAACTTCTTTCTCCTTCTCTCTCGATCTTCTTCTTCTCTGCTCTGCTGAAGTTCTGTCGAATAAGATACAGAACGTCTTGTTCTTGTCAGTGCTGGGATAGTGGGATCTTCATCATCTTCATCTTCTTCCTCATCCTCCAGGATAAGAGTTCTTTTTCTCTTTTTCGATGAGGCACCAATGGCCTCCTTTCCTTTCCTTTTTGAAGCAGACTGGACTGGAGATTTCACTTTGAATTTCTCCATTGCCTTGGAGAGTTCTTTCAGACGCATCTTCATTAACATTTTCACTCCTACCACCATCTTGTCACACGGTCGAACACAAAAAGTATGAGGCAGTTCAATATTCAGATGTCTGAAGATCTTGGTTACCAGACCAGGATAAGGCAATTGTCCTTTGTCTTTTGACACTGCTCTGTACATATGGAAAAGAATAGTGTGCGGGAGAGAAAACTTCCACCCTGAGTTGATCGCATACATCAACTTTGCTTCAGAAAAAGACACAGAAGTCTTTGACGTAGACTTTGGTCTAAGACAATTTATCACAATCTTATGAAGCACAATGTTGATGGCATTCATCCTGGAATAAATGATTTTCTTATCAACGTCCCTATCATTGACAATATCCAGAGTAGTACGAGCAGGTGAGACTTTGATTGGGAGATAGCGTCCCCGTTCAACTCCAATTATGTCCGCCAACATATTCACATCTACCACATAGACTTGGTCTCGGACACCGAATGAAATTCTATTCGCATCCAAAAAGCTAAGATTTGAATAGAAGTAAGCGGTCGTTGATCATACCCGTCTCAGAGTCGAGCAAAAAGTCTCAAGTTGAAGCAAATTCAACTTCTCTCTTAAGTTCAAGTTGATGGAATCCAGGAAGTCAAAATCGACACTTGTAGGGTTGATTACCCCTCTTTTCAACAGCTTGAAATACACTTTTTCCTGATCCTTGGATTTAAACAAATCCATCCGATTTCCTTTCACCTTTGCTGCCACACCCATTCTAGGTTTAAATTCAAGGAACATTTTGTCATCATCGTTCCCGTCAATCAGATTTTGTCCTGGCATACGAGGATCACTTGGAATGTTCGCAAGAGCCTCCTCTGCTCTTCCTTTCGGAGCAATTCCCAACTCTTCCATTTTCCGCAGAAAAAGATACTCATTCCCATAATTTTTGTCCTTAAGAAAGTCATCTATATATTTTAACGAAGAACCAGTGCTTTTCAACGCACGATAAAGCTTATAGATAACAGAGGGTTTTTGGACTCTTACTGCGTCAGCATCCTCGATTATCTCTTCTTCTAAATTTTGACTTGCACCTTGTGGGTCAGGAGATGTTGAATGACGTGGAGGAGAGCGAATTGGACTTTGTCGCTGACTTAGTAAGTCTTCTTCCTCAGTAAGATCGAAGTGAGTCGGTCCCTTCTCCATTCTTTGTGGTCCCCTGCTTGCGATTCTTGATGATTTCCTCGAAGACGACATCTTTCTTTGTCTATTGGAGGATTCCTTCACTTGCTTTTCCCAAGAAAAATGACCACTTTCTCGACGATGAACAAAGAGTAGAAACAGTATCGGGAAGGAAAGTGTCTTTTAGGGTTTTGAAAATTGGGGGTAGAATGACTGTGTATTTATATGTGCCTCGGATTTGAAAAGAGAAGTTTAAACGGCACAAGGAAAGTGTACGAACACTTCTTTTCAAAATCAATAACTGTCAAAAATAATTTCCTCTAAAAAAGACAAGTTTTCAAAACTTCACACGAATTATATCTGAATAAAAGAACGTACCTTTACAAGATAAGATAAATGAGAATTCGTACCTTTTAGATAGAATAGCAACTTACAGTCTTTAGCGATGAATAATTGAGTCTCAGGATTTAAAGTCTAAGAGATCAGAGTCTTAGAGTTGGTGAGTCTCTAGACTTTAACTTCTTCAAGCTTCAAAATGTTGAGTCTTGAGCGAATGAAGTCAAATTGATTCTTCTCCAAAGGCTTTGTGAATATGTCCGCTAGTTGACTTTTTGAATCAATAAATTGAATCGAGATTTCTCCATTTTGAATATGATCTCTAATGAAGTGATGACGAATCTCAATATGCTTTGCTCTTGAATGAAGAATTGGATTTTTGGTGAGATTGATCGCGCTGGTGTTGTCACATCTGATTTCCGTGCATGAGTCTTCAATGCCAAAGTCTTGTAGCTGTTGTTTTATCCATAGAATTTGCGAACAAAGCAGCTTCCAAGAGCTACATACTCGCTTACGTCGTTGAGAGAGCTACGTTGCTTTGCTTCCTTGAAAACCAAGACACCGTCCCGTTTCCTAGCAGTTGACAAGTTCCGAAGTGCTCTTTCTATCGACTCGCAAATCGGCCGGATCTCGCATCCGAGTATCCTAGAAGATTAAAGTCTCCCCTCTTTGGATACCAAAGACCGATGCTTGAAGATGAAGCAACGTATTTGATAATACGTTTCACCGCAATGAGATGTGATTCTCTAGGATCTGATTGAAACCTAGCACGATACAAACACTAAACAAAATATCGTGTCTAGAAGCGGTAAGATAAAGAAGTGAACCGATCATGCTCCCGCATACGGCTTTTGATCTACTTTCTTCCCTTCTTCATCCTTGTCTATCTTCGAGAACATGACATTGGTATGTCGGTCTTTTTGCACTTTTCCAATCCAAACCTTTTGACAAGATCATTCGCATATTTTTCTTGATGAATGAAAGTTCCTTCCTTCATTTGTTTCACTTGGAGTCTAAGAAAGAACGTTAACTCTCCCATCATACTCATTTCAAATTCATCCCGCATAGACTTAGAAAATTTCTTGCAAAGACTTTCACTAGAGGATCCAAAAATAATATCGTCCACATATATTTGAACAAGTAAAAAGTTTTTGTTTTCCTTTTTGATAAACAAAGTAGTATCTACTTTACCTTTGACAAAACCATTCTGTAATAAAAACTTACTTAGTCCGTCGTACCAAGCTCGAGGTGCTTGCTTTAGACCATACGAGCCTTTTTCGATCCAAGACCGAGTCGGCTTCTTTGGGTCTTCAAATCCGAGCGGTTGTTCCACATAAACTTCCTCATGGATAAATCCATTTAGGAAAGCACTTTTGACGTCCATTTGGAATAACCTGAAATTTTTGTAACAAGCAAACGCAAGTAATAGTCGAATAGCTTCTAACCTTGCAACTGGTGCGTAGGTCTCGTCATAGTCTATTCCTTCTTCTTGCGTATAGCCTTTGGCCACGAGTCTTGCTTTGTTCCGTACGACTTTTCCTTTTTCGTTCATCTTGTTCCTGAATACCCATTTGGTTCCAATAACAGTTTTACCTTTTGGTTTAGATGTCAATTCCAAGACATCATTGATATTGAACTGTCCGAGCTCTTCTTGCATAGCTTCGATCTAGCTTTCATCGGATAAAGCTTCTTCTATGCTTTTTGGTTCAATTTCGAGAGATGAGAGCCACAAAGACTAGATTCTTCATGCCTTTTTGATCTCGTACGGATTCCTTCATTAAGATCGCCAATAATAAGATCTTTGGGATGACTGATTTGTGCTTCCGGTTACTAGTTGATTTGTCGGGTTGATGATCTCTTTCTTTATTTGATTCTCCATGAGCGTCTTGATGATGGACTTCCGGACTCGAGATGCTTCTTGAGATGTAGACATTTGAAGGTTTAGAGCGGGTTCGGTCTCTTCGTCGAGTCATTGGATTCATTTTGCACCGAGTCTTGGAATTTGACAGGTCATTGATTCTTCCACAGATCGGCTTTTCTTGTTGTGGACTCGTAGGCTTTGCTTGATGTAGAATATCCAAGGAAGATGCCTTCATCGATCTTTCTTCAAACTTACCAACTCGATCATTTGCATTTTTCAAAATAAAGCATTTGCAACCAAATACATGAAAGTATGAAACAATAGGCTTCTTACCTTTGAACAATTCATAGGGTGTTTTCTCAAGAATAGGTCTTAGAAAGACTCTATTTATAATATAGCAAGCAGTTGAAACTTCAGCCCAAAATCGTGAAGAAATCTTACTTTCAATTAAAAGTGTTCTAGCCATTTCTTGAAGAGATCTATTCTTTCTTTCCACAACTCCATTTTGCTCGGAGTATACGGAGAGGAAAACATGTGATTAACACCCGATTTATCACGAATCTCGTAAAATCTTGATTTTCAAATTCACTTCCATGATCTGTTCTTATACTAGAAATAGCACATCCTTTTTCATTTTGAACCTTTTTAGCAAACTTCTCAAAGTACGAAAAGGTTTCTGATTTATTTGCAAGAAAATATACCCAAGTAAAACGAGAGTAATCGTCTACAATTACTAGACAATATTTCTTACCTCCAATGCTCTGGGTTCTTGTTGGTCCGAAGAGATCCATATGAAGCAACTGCAGTACATGATTAGTAGATACATGATTTATTTGCTTAAATGAATTTCTTACCTGCTTTCCCGAATGCATGGAGTGCATAAGTCGACTTTTGGTAAGGCAATTTAGGTAGACCTCGAACAAGTTGCTTTGAAGAGATTTTGGCTAATTGCTTCTTGTTGATATGGCCAAGTTTTCTGTGCCATAGAATTGCTTCATCTTGAATTGAGATTAAGCATTGTTCTTCATTTGGCTTTACATCAAGGACGTAGATGTTTCCATGCCTTCGACCCATGAAAGACTGAGTCGTATCTTTGCTAATTCCAGAACATATGCCTTCTTGAAAGAAGATCTTGTAACCGGTATCACACAGTTGGCTAATGCTGAGTAGATTGTAGTTGAGTCCTTCCACTAGAGAAACATTGCTTATTGTGAGATTTCCAATTTTCACAGTTTCGAATCCCACAATACTTCCTTTGCTATTTCCTCCGAATGAAACTTTTCCACCATTCACTTGAATAAGCTTTGTGAAACAATTTGAGTCTCCTGTCATGTGTCTTGAGCATCCGCTGTCAAGATACCACTTTACCTTCTTTTTGACAGAGACCTGCATTCAAAAGAGAGTCTCAAGCTTTCTTTGGTACCCAAATTTTCTTGGGTCCTTTGGTGTTAGTAGGATGAGCATTATTAGGCCATACTCTCTTAACAGGCTTCCAAACCATAGGACATTCTTTTTCAAAATGATCCTGACTATTACACTTAGAACACCTTAAAGCATTTCGACCTACAGGCTTTACAAAGACTCTTTTGAAATGATTTTTATAAGCCTCTCTCGATGGTCTTTTCTTAATTCTTTCTTTTACTTTCGGAAAATCAATCAAAGGGATTGTTTCAGCTGTCATACCTAGACCCGACTTATTGAAGTAAGGTCTTTGGATTGAAAGAACTTTTTCAAGTTTTTCAGATCCTATTGAAAATTTCTTTGAAATATTTGATAAATCAGTTTTTAAGAGAGCATTTTCTTTTAAAAGATTGTCTTCACTCTCTTTAAGAGTAGAAACATTCAAGTCTAAATTTTTTACCTTTTCTTCTAAAATGTTTTCCTTTTGTTTTAAAACTGAGTTTTCCTTTTTAAGTTCGGAAATCTTTTTAAGAGAGGTCTTAAGACGAAACATAATTCATCAATATATTTAGAGACTTTGACAGGGATTTTATAATCACTTACCTCAAATTCACATGTCCGAGTCGATCCAGTCGATCCAGTCGAGTCGATTGTGCCATCGAGACACGGGTTGGCATATTCCTCATCACTCTCTTCACACTCGTATCGCTCCGGTCTCGGCTTTGAGAGCTTTTCGAGACTTCTCAGCTTTTCCTCTTTTCTTTTTCGAAGAGGACAGTTAGGTCTGATGTGTCCCTTCTTTTTACATTCGAAGCAAACTACATCTTTGTTTGGTTCCACATCATCAACCGACTTGGTCTGTCGTCTCGAAAACTTCTGTTTCTTTGGAATGAACCTTCGCCTTTTCTATTCAGTTTTCTGAATCTTCTTATCATGAGGGCGAGCTCCTCATCATCCATATCATCTTCGAGAATCTGCATCATCGGAATCATCATTTGATTTTAGTGCAATAGACTTCTTACCTCTTGGATCTTCGTCTTCATTAATTCGTTCCACTTCGTAAGACGAAGAGTTCCAATCGGTTCGTCTACGAGATAATGGCATGATTCTTTGCGTCTCTCTTATTGAAGTCTTTATATGATTCCAATCCTTGGAGAGTCCACGCGAAGCTTGTTCACCTTCATGGATCAGAAATTTTTTGTCCTTGGTTCTCAAGACCATTAACAATATCGTAAAACGACTAAACATGTCGGTTATAGATTCTCCTGGTTTCATTTTGAAGGATTCATATTGACCAAGAAGAATGTTAATTCTAAGGTCTCCTTCACTCGATCTGTCCCTTCATAAGTGATATGTAACTGTCCCGAGACTTCTTTTGCTTTGTAACACAAGAGGATATTCTGTTATATTCGGTTTGTGACAAAGCACAATATAAAGAATAAATTGCTTTAGCATCGAGTGCTTGTCTCTTGTTTATTTCTTCTTGAGACATTCCGCCGGCTTCAACGCTTTCTTTCCCTCTTTCGAGATTGATCCAGCAGCCAGAGTGATTCCTCTTTCCACAACGTCCCATTCCGGAGGATCCTTTGATCGTAGGAAAGCTTTCATCTTGTTCTTCCGATGTTGTAATCCTTTCCATCGAAGTAGGGAGGTCTCGGTATTGCTTTGCCCCTCCATCAGCCCCGGTGCTAGCATACTAGCCATGGATCTTTTACTCAAGTAAAACACTTCAAACAAAGTAAGAACACGAGCTCGATACCAATTGAAATAGCTAGTACGAGTACCTAGAGGGGGGTGAATAGGTATATAAAAAATTTCTCGAGGCTTGCACGATATTTAAACAATTAGAGGATTTGCAACAGTTAAAAATTCAATCGCAAGACTGAGTAAGGGAAAGAGAGAATTGAACGCTCGGTTTATAGTGGTTCGGCTTGATTCAAGCCTACGTCCACTCTTCGCACCGATGCCCGATTGGCTGGATTCCACTATGATCAAAGAGATGTTACAGTGTTGATCTTCCTTGATTTCTAGGTGTAGATGATCTACCACTCACTCAAGGCGTCACAAAGTATAAACACTCTCTGTATACAACTTCGCTCAGTCTCAACTAACAATCAAGGATCTTCAGACTCTGGAATTTTTCTATCGATCACACACTTAAAACAACTAGACGTCTTCCTTTTATACTCCCTCATGCCATCATAGCCGTTGGCACTTACCAAAGGAATTCCTCCAATCTACCCGTTGGACGGAATCAATCAAGAAGATCATCCGAGCTATTTAAGGAATCGATGATAGCCCATCAATCTGTTCGCCCATACAATCGGATCTCGGTTTCCAAGAATAGAATATTCCAAGATTATTTCGTCGACCATCGGATCTTCAATCGATCTTAGATAAGAATTAAAGAATCCGAAATGATTATCCAACCAAAGAATTTATTCCAGAGGATAGGATCGAATCCTTAACCATAAACCTCGGCTTTGGATTTCCTTCGTCACTGGATTAGAAAGACTGTCAGTGAGAATAGACTTAAGTCTTGAGTCCTGAGTCTTAAATCTTTGAGTCTTGAGTCTTGAGTCTTGGGTCTTGAGTCTTGAGTCTTGGGAGAACAAAGTCTTCAGACTTTAAACTGACGGTCTCCGAACATCCAGACTTTAGACTGAAAGAAACGTTTTGTCAACTTCAAAATATTCTGGAAAGATTTCTCCAACAGTTTGGATTCCATAGAAGAATTGCACAACACAAAAGACATCAATAGTCAGCAATCAACACAAGGACACCAAGAGTATCAAAACTTGGCACAAAGAGACATTTAAATACCAAAAGTTATGAAAGTGACATTTTAGTGCTAAAATCGGAGCAAAATGGATCATTAAGTGTCAACGATGAGAAGATCCAGCCAAAATGCTAACGTGACAATTTTCCGACGAGTTCAATGCAAAACGACGTCGTTTTGCACGTTGATGTGACTAGACAGTACCAAAATGACATTTTGGTGTTAACGTGGTAAATAATTAATAAAAAATTAAAAATTATTAAAAAAAAAAAAAAAAAACAAGAGGAGAAGGAAGGCAACCGACGGCTGAGGGCTTAGCCCTTTCTGCCACCACCTCCCCGCTATGGTTGGAAAGGTGGGGGAGGGTCAGCTAGGTTGCCAAGCCATGGTCGAGGGCCAGCAACCCCAGTTGACCGGCAACGAGTGCTTGCATGCCCTCGCCTAGATCTAGGGCGAGGGGCCAGCAGGCAACGACCCTTGGCCCTGCTAAGCGAGGGTTGGCAACCCTCGTCAAATCTAAGGGAGGGTCATAACCCTCGCCATGATCTGGGCGAGGCCACGTCGGCCCTCACTACTGGTCGGTGGGGGTTGTCGCCCCTGACCAAGGCTCAACGATCCCGGCCGACCTTCCCCCACCTTTCCGGCAACGGTAGGGAGGCGATGGTAGCGAGGGCTAAGCCTTCAATAGTCGACCACCTTCCTCCTCCTCCTCCTCTTTTTTTTTTTTTCAAATTAATTAATTTTTATATTAAAATTCGAATTGTACCAAAATAACGTCGTTTTTGTGTGTGTTTGCTGAGTCAACCTTCCAACGAGCCACATACACGAGAAAAAACTACCATGAGATTCGCTAGATATGACACTCAAGTTTTCCACTTTTCATAAGAAGTGGCACTTAAGTGCGACTTTCGTAAGTTTTGGCACTTAAGTATTCCCTTGTGCTAAGTTTTTGCACGTGGGGTGTTCTTTTGCCATCAGCAATCTATCAAGAACAACCATCCAAGTTACGAGGGGAAAAATGAATGCTAAACTCGAAAGCTGATGATGTTTTCATGAGCCCAATGATCCCACAGTTGGAGGTAGATATGATTTTATCCTTGACCTTGATCTTAATGATTCAATTAAAGATACTCGGAGATGAAGTAGGAATTTGTAATCGTATTGTAATATAGTTTATTCTTTTTGTTATTCTTATCATTTGTATTGCAAATTTATACATGTAAAATGATGAAAAAAAGAAGATAATGATTTGCCCCCAAAATACATTTTCATCATTCTCTTTTTTCACTTCCTTTCTTCTTCCTTCTTGTTCTTAGTTTATGTTTTAACATAGTATTGGAGCAGAGTTGAATCAGGGAGTCAAACCAGATCTGATCGGACAAACCATACCAGACCTAATAGGTAGGGTTTCACTGCTATTACCGTTGTTGTCGTGCTATTTCGATTATCGTGCCACTACCACTCCATTATCGACCAGACTCACCAGACTTACTTCTGAGTCGCGTTGCTATCGTGAGTTTTCCTATGCCATGATTTGACCAAAGTGAATGGTAGTAGCTTGACTCCGCTGGGGAACCACCTAGAAGAGTGATCCGAAGCTATGTCAAGCTAAGGTGATATGGTGCCTCATCAGAAGCAGGGAGAGACCTCCAATCTTGCAATTGCTATTTTGGAGGATTTGACGAATTGGATGAAGGAGATTTTGAGCTAGAATTAAACCCAAAATCAAATGCCGCTGAATGAGTCATCTATTCCATGGATTTCAATAAAGTTGGATGGGACCAATTATGGTTTAAGGTCTCAAGTCGTCGAGAAGTACATCTCCGGGAGAGATAAAATTGGGGTGCATGCATTAGTGCAGACCTTTCACAGTCTAAACCTACCAATCCCGAATTTCGCAAATGGAAAATAATAGACTCCATAGTGAAGGGATAGTTAATAAACTCAATGGAACCCACGTTGATTAGGAATTTTATCTAGTTCCCAACCACAAAGGTGGTTTGGGATTTGGTCGCTACCACCTTTTTTGATAGAACTAATCTCAGGTTTATGATTTGAAACGACATGTGACTAGGATGAGACAATCTGGAGGACCTATTGAGACCTATTATTACAGCCTGTAGGGTTTGTGGATAGAGATTGACTTCCATCACCCAAATCCAATGGTTTGCTCTGCTAATATGAAGTTCGGGTCTACATCTTCCTTGATGGATTGGATGATTGCTTGGATAAAGTCCAAACAGATTCGCTTCAAATGCAGCCTTTTCCTACAATTGAGTAGGCTTGTGCTTGTTTTCAATGAGAGGACATACGATAGAGTGTGATGCTAGCACATGGAAATACCACACACTTGTCTACAGCTATAATGTCTTGAGGACGCAAGGCATGATTGTAGAACTTTGACCGAACCTAGGAAATGCCGGCTTTACAAATGACAAAGCTGAGTGGTTTGACAAGAGGAGGTTGACCAGGTGGAGCACCACAAAGCAAATCTTCCTCAACAACAGCTGGTGACTGCTCCAATTGTGGGAGTGTGAAGCATACCCAGGAGACGTGTTTCAAATTGATTGGGTATCTTGATTGGTGGAAGGAGCTGAAGGCATGCAAATAAGCAAAGAGTGTAGCAAATGGTGGAAAATGGAAGGCATCACTCATAACCGAGGAGGCTCAGCTATCATTAATGCCACAGGTAGAACCGAACAGAAAGTCAACCGCTGGAGATGAAGGTAATTATGGTCATGCTTTCATTAGTAACTCTTAGAATAAATGCAGTCAATGGATTATTGATATAGGTGCTACAGATCATATGACCTTCATAACAGAAGATTTTGTCAATCTTACTAAATCAAGGCAGCAGAATATTTCAAATGTTAATGGGATTGTATATCTAGTGACAAGGGCTAGCACTATTGCTATTTCCCCTTCTATATCTTTATTGAATAATTTACTTGTGCCATATTTGTCCACAAGATTGATATCAATGGGGCAAGCGATTGAAGATATGAATTGAGTTATTCTAATGTATCCACAATTTTGTCTTTTTTAGGATATCTTCACAAAGTTGGGCATGGTACTAAGAGGGGGGCTCTATTACTTGGATGCCTTTAGTTTTGGGAGGGTGCACAAGGTGCAAGGCTTGTTTAGTAGCAAGGAGAAGCAAATCTGACTATGGCATCGTCAATTAGGGCATTCTTCATTTGGCTACATGAGTCATTGACTTCTTGAATAATTTGCCAGTTTACCAAATTCAGTTTTTCAATGTCAGACTTGTATTTTGGCTTAAAGCCATCTAGTGCGATTTCCAATCAGTTTGAATAGGAGTAGTGTTGCATTTTCCTTAGTCCATTATGATGTTGGGGGGCCCTCTCCCGTTATTGCAGTTTTGGGAAGCCATTGGTTTGTTATATTTGTGAATGACTACGCTAGAATGACTTGGCTCTATTTTTTGAAACATAAGAATGAGGTGGCTAATGTTTTTTTGGTGTTTCATAAAGTGGTGCAAACATAGTTTGGTGGGAAGTTACAAATTTTGAGAAGTGATAGTGGTAGAGAGTACATTAATGCACAATTTAAGGAATATTTTCAAGAGCATGGCCTACTAAATGAGACGTTATATTCTCAGACACCACAGCAGAATAGAGTAGTGGAGCGGAAGAACAAACACATCTTAGAGACAGCTACTGCCCTTCTCATCGAAGGTCACATTCCTAAACGCTTCTAGGACAATGCAATTGAAATAGCTATTCACCTTTTAATCCAAATGTCATCCAAGGTATTGCATTTCAAGACACCTTTATAAGTATTGTCTACACATGCTACCTTATTAGTTGTCTTGCTTATTTCCCTTTGGGTGTTTGGATGTGTTGCTTATGTCCATATTTCAAAGTCTCATTGAACCAAACTTGATCCTTGTGTGGTTTGATGTGTTTTCTTGGGATATGGTGCGCATTAGAAAGGTTATCACTGCTACCATTCAACTACCAAAAGAAGCTATGTAACAACCACGTTTGTTGAGTCAGAATTTTTCTATCCAAGCACTAATTCTTCCTTTCGAGGGGAGATACAAGAGGAAAGTGTGAATTAGTGGTAGGTTGGTGGTGTTATGTTTGGAGCACAAGAGGAAGTGTAGGAGTGCAGCTTGAAAATGAGCGGCAATCGGTGCGAATGCTGTTGGAAAATGATAAGCAACTAGCATAAAATTGTGAAAATGAGCAAACTCCACAACCGACATTTAGGGATGTACAAGAACTGAATATACAAGAATAGCCCCCTCTCTTTTCAGCACCCGAATCTAACTCATCTCTTGAGGATATCCTTGAGGTAACTTCTTTTACTACTACCTCTTGTTTGCTTGATGATTCTAATATATTTATTGGATATAAGTTACCTAATAGGCATAACAGGAGCAAGCCTCCTGATTGGTACTCACTGGATGCTAGGAGGAAGAGATCCAAGTGCTCTATTACAAACTATGTTTCGACAATGAGACTATCAGAACCAGTGAAGGTGTTTATGTTGAATGTATCTTCAGTTCACATCTCGAGTAGGATGCAAGAGGCTTTGGAAGACTTGAAGTGGGTTTAAGCGATGGAGGAGGAAATGGAGACATTGTAAAAGAACAAGACTTGGAAGTTGGTGGTGTTGTCTGAAGGAAAGAAGACAATAGGGGTGCAAAGGGATATTCACGGTTAAATATAAGGGAGATGGCTCCATCAAGAGAAACAAAGCAAGGCTAATAGCGAAGGGATACACACAGACATATGGGGTAGACTATCGAAAGACGTTTTCCCCCGTTGCAAAGCTTAACATTGTTTGGGTTTTACTATCTCTGGCAACGAACCTAGATTGGCCACTACACTAGCTTGATGTCAAGAATGAGTACCTTCATGGTGATCTAGAACTAGTTTGATGTCAAGAATGAGTACCTTCATGGTGATCTAGAATAAGAAATTTATATGGACATTCCAATCATATTCACTTTTCCTTCACAGCCTAAGGTGGTCTACAAGTTGGAATGATCTCTATATAAGTTAAAACAGTCACCCCACGCTTGGTTTGGCCAATTCAGCGTGGTTATGAAGAAATATGGGTACATTCGGAGTGGTGCAAATCACACATTGTTCTTGAGATGTTGTCAAGGAAAAATAACTTTGCTAATTATCTATATTGATAATATGATTATTACAAGTAATGATATAGAGGAAATCTCTAAACTCTAGAAGAGACTATCCTCGAGATTGAGATGAAAAACATCGGGGGGTTGAAGTAATTCCTAGGAATAGAAGTGACACGATCTAAAGGTCGAATATTTCTCTCACAAAGGAAGTACATGTTGGACCCGTTAGTGAAAGTAGAGATACCAAAGTGGTTCAGTTTCCATATGTAAAATCAGAAGATCAACTGGCGGATATACTAACGAAGGCTGTATTGAGTAGGGTCTTTTATAGCTCACTTGGCAAGTTGGGCATCCAAGATATCTATGCATCAACTTGAGGGGGAGTGTTGGAGAGAGATATGATTTTATCCTTGATCTTGATCTTAATTGATTCAATCAAAAACACTTGACGATAAGTAGGAAATTGTAATCGTATTGTAATCTTATTTACTTTTTCCATTGTCCTTATTTTTTGTATTAAAAATTTATAAATGTACAAGGATGAAAAAAAGAAGATCAAAATTTGTCCCAACAATATGTCTTCATCATTCTCCTTTTTCACTTCCTTTCTTCTTTGTTCTTGTCCTTGTTCTTAGTTTATGTTTTAACAGGCCACAGCTTTCGATTCCCAAACATCTCAAATCTTTTCCCCTGCTGATAAACAATGGCCAACCAATCTCTGTTCGTTCTTCTTCTGCTGGACTTTATGCACGATGTGGATTGTGGATGGCAGCAGAGAATGATCTCTATTATTCTTCTATTGCTCTTGTTTGGCTATTCTTGTAACATTACTTGAAATTGTATTAGGGCACAGATCATTTCCTTCCCCCTGTGCCCTATGGTCCCTCCATTAATGGAGGTTGCATACCCACGATTGATGCAATCGACCTTACATTTGAAGTCATGTGACTCAGATCTGAGGTCGCGAGTCTCAAACCCAAGGTCACGCAACACAAGTTTGAGCCCGAGCTTTGACATCAATGGAGCATGCAAGGAACCAAGAAGAAGAGATGGAAAAATTTAAATTTTTCTGAAAATATTTTATTGAACTTAAATTCTACGTCATCAATGACATATGGAGCAAGTCGTTTCCTCATCATCTACAAAAAAGATTAATATCCTCAAAAATTCCAAACCTGTACACCTATAACAAATTTGCCTCAAACTAATTTACTGACTACTAAAAACCCAAAACTGATACATCTTTGACAAATTTACCCCAAACCGGTATACTTATGATAAATTTACCGTTTGTTAGTTTTTGTTAAATTTTACTGTCAAATTATTAAATTGAATAACACGTGACAGTTGGCTGATGTACTGGTTTACTTGATTTACTCTTTGTTAATTTTTGTGATTTTTTTTTGTATTAATCTAATTTAATGAAGGGTATAATGTATCGGTTTGGAATTTTTGACTGTTGAATAAATTAGTTTGGGTAAATTTATTACAAATATACTAATTTAGAGTTTTTTTATCGTCACTTGAGGTATTTTTGTCACATGTGTACCAAATTTAGGATTTTTTATGATTAAAAAATAATTTTTAATAAATTTATCACGCGTGTATTAATTTGAGGTTTTTTAGGATATTAATACCTATAGAAAAAGCAGTGTTTGATGGGGTTTCTTTTCGTACTCACCGCACAATTATTTCCACATGACGCGCCCTCTTTCTCTTTGACCAATTGCATTTGAGCTTATGGTCTTCGTCCTCAAAAAGTACCGACTTTTCATTTCAGCATATTTGCTCATGACGCGTTGACGCGGCCTCTTCTTCTGTTAAGGACATAGGATGAGAGGGAGAGAGAAAACTTTTTGTCAGTCAGTAACCTTATCTTAAATTCGTTTTATCACTTTTGCACTAATTGCTTACTTTGTTTGGAGAATTCATTACCTATTGTGTTTGTGTAAATTAGCAATCAAGAGAAAACTGATCTTCTTCTTTCAAAGCATGATATCAATTACAGCATGTTTTGTATATTCAATTATCAATTATCATAACTTTTTAATTAACTTGATTAATTGAGTATATGTTGAGGAAAAAGTCATTGCCCGTGCAGCACAATCCAAGTAATTTCGGGCTTTTTTGATAACCAACTTTTACCTTTTTGGCCACCCCAATACTCTTAGTTGGCCATTTAGGGCCTGTTTGGTTGTGTTTATTTTTTTTTTTTGTTTTTAAACACTTTTTCTGTTTTTTTGTTCGCTGGAAACAAAAAGGAACAAAACGCGTTTGGGTGCGTTTCTGTTTTTTTTTGTTCTTTTGTTCCCAGGAACAAAAAAAAACAAAAACAAGAAACACAAATTTTGTGTTTCTTGTTTCGAACACAAATCGAAACACCTTTTTTTTCTTTTTTCTCTTATTTTCTTGTTCTTCTTTCTTTTGGCCGGTCGCCGGCCTCGGCCATGGCCGGCGACCGGCCGACGAGGGCCGGCGGCCTCGCCCAGCCACGGCGAGGCTCGCCGGCCCCCGGCGAGGCCGACGCTCGCCGTCCCCCGGCGAGGCCGAGGCTCGCCGTAGCTGGGCGAGGCCGACCTCGCGCCGGCCTGGGCGAGCTCGATCTCGCCCAGATCTGGCGAGGCCGACCTCGCGCCGGCCTGGGCGAGCTCGATCTCGCCCGATCCGGCCTCGAGCTCGCCCGGCCGGCGAGGCCGAGCTCGCCGCCCGGCCGGCGAGCCTCGGCCTCGCTCGGCGGTGGCCCGAGCGAGGCCGCGCCTCGCCCGCCGCTAGGCGAGCTCGGCCCTCGCCCGGTGGCCGCCGGCCAAGGCCTTGGCCGGCGACCGGCCAAAAGAAGAAAAAAAAAATGAAAAAAAAAAAAAAAAAGGAAAAATAAGAAAAAAATAGAAAAAATAAAAGAAATAAAAAAATTATCAAATTTACCAAACATGTTTCGTTTATTTTTTATTCCCCGAACAAGTTTACCAAACGCGTATTTTTGTTCAAAAATTGTTCCCCGGGCAAATACTTTTTTCTATTTCTCGTTCCCTGAACAATTTTTAAACGAAACACAACCAAACGCGCCCTTAGCAGTTTACTTTTTTTCATCGACTATCGGCACTTTGCTTTTTGGTCTTCCCAAGGAATCATAATGTGTTCAACTTTTAGAAAAGAATAAAACCACTGTTCTTCTTACCACTAATGGTGTTTGATCACTAACATAAGTTACTAGCAGTTTTCCGGAAGTACTAACTCTAATTTGTACTTCAAAATTTACTAATTATTTTCTTAATCAACTAATATTATCAAATTAATGTTGAAAATGCTTAGATTAAAGTATATAGTTTTGGAATCCAAACTAATCATCTTTGAGATGGCACAAATCATTTTCTTCACTTGATGTCCTATGGTCAACCTCTATTTATGGATGTTGCCACCCACAATCGATGCACACGACCTCCCATTCAAGATCATGTGACTCGGATTTGAGATTGCGAGACTCAATCCCAAGATCGCGCGATGCAAATTTGAGCTCAAGCACCTTTATCAATGAAGGTTGCAAGGAACGGACAAGAAGAAGAATCAGAAAATGAAGGATTAGAAAAATTTAGATTTTTTCAGAGACTATCTAATCGGGTCGAAATACCACGTCATCAATGATAAAAAGCAGCGGTTTGATTGGCTTTCCTATTCACTGCACAAGCATTTCCTCAAGACGTGGCCTCTTTGTCATCTACCAATAGCATTCGATCTTATGGTCTTCGGTCGTCAAAAAGTACGACTTCGTGTTTCACAAGAAGAAAAAACAGAAAATGAAGGATCAGAACAATTTATATTTTTTCAAAGACTATCTAATAGGGTCGAAATACCACGTCATCAATGACAAAAAGCAGCGGTTTGATTGGCTTTCCCATTCACTGCACAAGCATTTCCTCGAGATGTGGCCTCTTTGTCATCGACCAATAGCGTTCGATCTTATCGTCTTCGGTCGTCAAAAAGTACGACTTCGTGTTTCAGCCATTCTCTCAACAACCCATGTTTCCTAGTGTTCTTTTTTTGACCGCCCCAATACTCTTAAATTGGTGATCACTTTTGCCCGAATTGCTTATTTTTTTCGGAGCATTTATTACCTGTCGTGTTTGCGTAAATTAGCAATCCGGAGAAAACTGACGTTCTCCTTTCAAAGCACATTTTGTATTTCAATTATCAATTATCATACCTTATTAGTTAAATTGATTAATTGAGTAATATGTTGAGGAAAAGTCATTGTCCTTTTTTTTTTTTTTGGTGGCCGGGAACCCCGTATGGTCGGCGTGGCCGAGGTAAATCATCCTTTGAATCACCGCGTCTTGCCCACCACACACGCGCCATCGGGTAAATTGCCAAAAGTCTCAAAATTAGCTTTTTCTTCCTTCCTACAACTTCGTTGCGGAGCTTCGAACACTAGACCTCCTCGATAGAAGTCTAGCGCCTACTCAGCTGAGCCACCGCGGCGGGTGACAAGGAAAAGCCATTGCCGTGCAGCACAATTAGAGTAATTTTGGGCTTTTTTGATAATCAACTTTACCTTTTTGACCTTACCAAAAAAGAAAAAAACACTTTACCTTTTTGGCCACCCCAATACTCTTTGTCGGCCATTAGCAGTTTGCTTTTTCTCAAGGACTTCCAGCACTTTGCTTTTTGGTCTTCCCAGGAGTCACCATAATTTCAACTTTTAGAAAAGAAGCGAGCCACTGTCCTATTTCACGCACGGTATTTGATCATTGAAATGTAAGTTCTTTTAGCAAGTAATATTTACAAGTTACTATAACAGTTTTTTGAAAGTATTAACTCTTATTTGCACTTCAGAATTTACTAATTATCTTCATAACCTACCAAGATTATCAAACTAATGTTGAAAATGCTTAGATTAAAGTAAATAGTTTTGGAATCCAAACTAATCGTCATCGAGATAGCACAGATCATTTTCTTCATCTCTATGCCCAACGGTTGGCCTATATTAATCATAACTAGAGTCACATTCAATTAAAACAACTTTGACTATTGAAGCATTTTCATAACTGAAAACATATAGAATATCGTTGAGAAGAAATATGCTGGTTCACAAGAAGATGCACAAGTAAAACATCTACAAGAGGATACAAGGGATCATTGAATACCTTGAAAAAGGTACAGAACACATTTTAAGAAGAAATTCAAGCTAGGTTTGAGATATCACGTAATATGCTCGGAATATCGCAAAATTAGATCGAAGAGTAGTGTTCAAATCACGATCCACTATCCTAAAATAGTCGACCACATTTATTCCTTCGTCTCCGGCACCATCAGGCACCTTGTGGGGCTTGGTTGCCTTGGGAGGTGGATATTTAATTAGTAAAAGAAATATCAGCCACCATCTTTGGAAGTGGCAGAAGATTCTTCCATTAGAAAATGAAATTCTAACAGACTCAAACCCGAGGTCGCGCAACGCAAAATTGAGATCGAGTACCTATAACAACGGAGTTTGCAAGGAAAGAGAAGAAAGATGAGAAAGAAAAATAAAAAAAATAAGAATATCCAATCTAGCTGAAATTTCAACTCATCAATGACGTGCAGGGCGAGCTACTTCCTTGTCATCTAGGAAACGCTGTGGTTTGATTGGTTTTCTTTTTCCCATTCACCGCTCAATTATTTCCTCATGACGTGGCCTCTTTCTCATCCACCAATAGTATTCGAGCTTATGGTCTTCGTGATAAAAAATGACTGACTTCCTTGTTTCGGCCACTTTCTCAACGACCCGTATTTCCTATTTCCTCTTGACGCGTTGACGCGGCCTCTTTCTCCATTGAGAACATCCGTCGGAGAGAAAGATCTGCTTAAACCGAGCAAACGGTTGCTATGGCCTAAGTAGCACCGACATGCAACACGAATATGCGACACGATACAACATGACACGTCATTTCTAAAAAATAGAGAATTTCGACACGTTACGACACGTTGTATATTAAATGAATATTTTTAGTTTTAATTAATTTAAATCAAATTCATAAATAATTAATTAATTAAAAAAAGCCTACAATTAATTTACACTAGTAATATTAATAAATCAATTCATTAGAAATTCGAAAGATATATTCATAATTAATATGAAATATTTTTTAACTTTAACAAAAGTTATTGATAAAACTAATGACTAATAAGAAATTAGAATCAATTTATTTAAATAAATCCATGCTTTTTTACAATGACCAAAATTTATCATTATTCAAAATTCAGTACTTTTATTTTTCGAAATTACTTTTTAATCTCATTTAGATAATTTTCCGATTAAAAAAAAAGTCCCCACTGAGGTCCACCCCCTTCTTTCCCTTGTTCATTTCCCTCCACCCGAATTTATTTCACTTTTTATTCCCTCCCCCACCACCTGACAGACAGGCTGTCACTTCCCCTCCCCCCAAACTTAAAAGTCACGCCATCGGTCCCCCTTTTCTTTCTTTATTACTTTTTGGTTCCTTATCAAAAATCCTATCCATTCTCCTTTTCCTCCTCCTTCTCGCCGCACGACCCCTTCCTCTCCTCTTCCTCTCGATCCTTCTCCTCCTCTTCCTCGCCGCACGACCACCTTCCTCTCTGCACGAGCCCCTTCCTCTCCTCTTCCTCTTAATCCTTCTCCTCCTCCTCCTCCTCATCGCCATAGCCTTATTAAATTGGTATAATCAATATTAAAGACGTAGGTCATAGCTCAATGTTAAATCCGATCTCAACAAATGCTAAATTTGGAAAGGAGTTCCTTACCTCCCAAAGTTGTTGTCTGTGGCAGAACATGACGCAGTGGATTTTAGTTTTGATATAGTTGGCAAAGGCAAGATAAAGAAATTCAACTTTGATAAACTGTACATGAACCTTAAAGCATAGGCAGCTAGTTAGTAAGCCGGTATGGATGTGAAAGCAAACTTTAATATTCCATCTTCATGCTTGTGTTGGTTACATATATTCACCCATGTACAATTACCTCTTTGTGGAAAATAATGTCCATGGTGATTGAGGCATGCTTCACATACCATGCAACCACTTCAAAAATCATCAAAACGATGGATGATGGTGAAGTTGCATTGAAGCTCGTTACAGTCCCACTTAGGGGTGAGCATGGTCCGGGTTGGTCCGGGCCACCCCCTAACCCTAGGACCAACCCGTACAGTGTTGGTCCTCAATTTTTAGGACCGAGGACCGACCCTATTGAGCCTAGGACCAAGGACCGGACCGACCCAATGGGTTCGGTTCGGTTCCAGGGTCAACCCGGGACCGATCGATAATTTTTTTCGTCTTATTTTTTATACTTCCTAAAAAAGCAAACCTACAAATTCAAATTACACATCTATTGACAATGCAGGCATTGTGCAATTAAATTATAAATACCAATACATATTTAGCAAATTTAAGATGACACAATAGAAATTTCGTACTTGCTAACCGTTCATTGAGATATAAGACAAGATGGAAAGTTCTTGTAATCATCTATCTTTAATATTCATAACACCATATGCAAAAGTGTTTTCCTACATTTGATCATGTAGAGTCCACTCAACCAAAAAATGAGCTTCGCACCACTTGACTAGCAAATCACCGTAGCAACTGCAATAATACTCTACTCTTCAAAAACTTCTACCATTTGACAAAAATTGAAAAGCAAAGTGCAGCTAAAATTCATTAGTAAAATACAATTAAACTATAAAAAGTTCAAAATACTTAATATAAATCATAAATATATAACTTCATATCTTGTTAATTCACTTGAACTTCTAAACACCCGAAAACAAAACAAACGACACATGATTAATACTCAACAAAAGTTTTAAATTGAAATTACTATTAGTGTTATTGATAGAACATTTCAATATAATATGATATAACAGACATTTTACTTAGGTTTGAATATATAAAAGAATTATATATAATATAATATAATATATAGGGTTGGTCCAGGGTTGGACCGACCCAAAACTCTTAGGACCGAGGACCAACCCGCACATTGGTGTTGGTCCCTGAATTTCGGACCGAGGACCGACCCAGTCCCTTTGGGAACCGGACCCGGACCGCGGGGTTGGGCGGTCCAGGGGTCGGTCCAGGGTCGACCCTAGACCGCTGCTCACCCCTAGTCCCACTCTTATGAGAGTGGGGTATATCTCAGCTTTTTGTCGATTGATTGTTAAAAAAAACCTTTTTCTGGGATGTCAATTTTAACCTGGACGCTAACTTTGACAAGTTTTCATCGCTTGAAGCGGACATGCTAGATCTTGATTTATCCTGTCCATCTAAGAAATCTCCAAACAAGAACAGAAATGAAGCAGAATCACCCGATGAAGGAAATTCCAAGAAAAAGATTTTCTTTCTGCTTTGATTTTAATGAGTCGGATAGCTTCACAATGTATACATTAGGGCTTATTCTTTGATACATAAGGTTATATTTTCAAGTGAAGGGAAATTTCATTACTTGTGATTGCAATCTAGGAACTTAGCAGTCATTTGTGCTATCCAACTAATGCTCCACTTGTTCTATGTTATCAACATCATCAAGTACAATGAGAATTTTCTTATTGCGAAGTACTTGTTGAATGCTCTTCATTCTAGAATCAATTTCATTAATGGTCTTGATTCCTACAGGATGGCTAATTTTGGATAATAACCTTTTTTGCAAGTCAACTAAGCCATCGGTTTTTGATGACTTCACTTGTACATCTTCAAGGAAACAACAATACTTTGCAAAATGAAAAGAGAGTTGGTTGAAAATGACTTTGGCTAGATTAGTTTTACTAATACTCCCCATGCCATTTATTTTAATGAGTCTCACACCATTGGAGTCAATGTCTAATAAGTTGCTTACTACTAGTATTTGCATGTCAATTCCATCTAAATGCTCAGTCACCAAACTATGTTTTCTCTTCAATTTTTTCTGGACCTCTTCACAATTTGATTAGCTCCCGTGGCTGCTGCGACCATAGAAACCATTTTCCCTGGCGAAAAATGCAAAATCATGATTATCAAGCAAGAAGTGATGTTATCCAAGCACTAAATAAAATACACAATGATCCGATAAGTAACGGGACCTTAACAATCTAGAAGTGATATTCTAAAATGTCCATAAGAAGACCATAGGAAATATGGGTTGTTGAGAAAGTGGCTGAAACTTGAAACCAGGGAGTCAAGTAACATTTCACGACGAAGACCATAAGCTCGAATGCTATTGTCGATAAGAAAGAGGCCCCGTCTTGAGAAAATAATTGTGCGGTGAATAGGAAAAAAAAAATCAAAATCAATGATGTGAAATTTCAGCTAGATTGGATTATTCTTAGAAAAATCTAAATATTTCTATTTATCTATTTTTATTTCTCAACTTCTTCTTTCCTTGTAACCACGGTTGATATTTATTGGATATTCTTAGGAAAATCTAATTTTGTGATACTCCAAGCATGTTGCGTGATGCCTTGGACATGGCTTGAATTTCTTCTTATAATGCGTTCCATGCCTTTTTTTCAAGATATTCGATGATTCCTTGCATCCTTTTGTAGATGTTTTACTCATGCACCTTCCTGTGGACAAGCATAGTTCTTCTCAACGATGTCCTATATGTTTTTGGCTATAGAAATACTTCAATAGTCAAAATTGTTTCAATAGAACGAGGCTCTGGTTCTGGTTAATGGAGGTTGACAATTGGGCATAGAGTAAACAAAATGATCCAGGCCATCTTGGTGACTATTAATTTGGATTTTAAAATTATTTGCTTTAATCTAAGCATTTTTGACATTAATTTGATAATATTGGTAGGTTATGAAAACAATTCGTAAATTTTGAAGTGCAAATAGGAGTTGATACTTTCTAAAAACCGTTATAGTAACTTACTAATATATTACTCGCTAAATGAATATACATGTCAATGATCAAACACCATGTGTGAAAGGAAGGACAGTGGCCCTCTTCTTTTCTAAAAGTCAAAATTATGATGATGCCTTGGAAGACCAAGGAGCAAGGTGCTGGGAGTCGCTGAGAAAAAGCATACTCCTAAGTGACCGACAAAGAGTAATGGGATGGTCAAAAAGGTAAAGTTGGTTACCAGAAAAGCCCAAAATTAGTGATTGTGCTGCATGGACAATGGCTTTTTCCTGAACATGTTACTCAATTAATCAAGTTAATTAATAAGTTATGATAATTGATAATTGAATATACGAAACGTGCCGCAGTTGATATCATGCTTTGAAAGGAGAACGTAAGTTTTCTTTTGATTGCTAATTTACTCAAACACAACAGATTAATGCCCCGAACAAAATAAATAATTCGTGAAAAGGTGATATAATGAATTTAGGACAAGGTTAGCGTCCGACAAAAATTATGACAAAAAAGAAAAGTCAGTTGACAAATTCTACCGAGATCTGATCTTATTCCACGAGATTTTTTTCACATGAAGAAGGATGAACATAGCGGCTGATGGATTCGAAGTCTAATATTGGTTACAAGCCCCAGGACCGTGAAAGCCGGTCGAGTACCTAATACAATTTCAAGTAATGAAACAAGAATATCCCAACAAAGCATCGGAGGTCGTTCTCTGCCGCCATCCACAACCCACAACGTACATAAAGCCCACCAGAAGAAGACGAACAGAGTTCTGCATTATGTTCTTTACTGCATGAGAATCAAGATGATTATTCTTCTTGAGGAAAGGGAATTTGTGTCTGTATCGTCCGATAAGACAGCATGCTTGTAAACAGAGATTTCACTGGGTACCTAAGTGTCAGACTATTGAAATTCCTCGCAAATTTCATGATTGCCAGTGGATAATGGTCTTAAGCTAGATTAGCATCAGCCTGTGCAGCACTTTTGTAGCAATTTTCAAATGAAAACTTTTCATACTTCATCTGGATATCTTAGGACTGTTAACATTTTCGCCCCCATCTATTTCTTCATGTTGGAAACGTTAGAACTACAAAAGGAAAATGGAATTGGGCGCGGCTGCGGAGAACGACGGTTTCAACATCAATGATGACAATGATGGCAGCATCTACGAATGGAGGCTTTGCAAAAGATGATCGGGCTCTACCTACATCTTTCTTGTGATCTCAATTCGTCTAAAATCAATCTGTTCTGAGCATGAAAACATTTGTTTTGAGAACTTGTCTTCAGTAGTTGTTGAAAATGGCTATGTCACACTTTGAAGCTTTCTTGGAAGGATATTGCAGGGTTCAAGGAAGGTTCCCAGAAGTATCTCCTTACTTAAAACTGAAAATGCTAGTACGAACATCTAGAGGAGGGTGAATAAGTGTTTAAAATAAACCTTGGCAAATAAATGAGGGATAAAATAAAATTTCAAGCAAAGTTTGAATAAGAATCGAGTCTGATAAACGAGCCACCAGACTTTTGGTAAATGGTCAGAATCTATTATGCGATATTACAGACTTCTGAAATAACTTGTAAGTATGCAACAAACTTAAATATGAAGAGTTAAGGAAAGAGAATGTTGCATACAAAATTTATAGTGGTTTGGCTTAGATTAAGCCCACGTCCACTCTTCCACGTTAACAGTCTTCTAACTGGATTCCACTATGTGATCAACAAGAGATTACAACTTTGAGTGCAAATACTTAGTGGTAAATCACACTATCTCAATAAGTCATTCTTTTGGTATTTCTCTCACGATCACAAACGTTTAAGCTCACCAAAGATAAGTGTATGGTCGAAGTTCGCTTAAACTTTGGAATTATAAATTTTACGTTTTGTCTCTTACTTGCTCATCGATCATAGGTCTCCTTAAATACTTCTCCACTTCCAAACTAGCCATTGGATAATATCTAGAGGATCATCTTCCAATCTACATATTGGATAGATCTGTATTTAGAATATTTAGTAGTCGTTGAGTGATAGAAGTAGAATCTCAAATTCATTCTGATCGCCTATACAAACAAAATCTTGGTTTCCAAAAGTAAAACTTCTTCATATAGAAAGTTATTATCTTCAAGATTCAATTGTCAATTAATTAGATTGAGTCAATCAAAGCTATCTTGATGTAGAATCCAAACCAGGATCACTAGCCGTTATATGTTTGGGGCTTGTGTTATGTTTTGTCAAGTTATTTTGTTCTAAACATACTTCATTCTGAACTTGTGTCTCATTCTGGACCTTGTCACATTCTATGCTCGTGTCTTGTCCTGTATGTAAAATCTGATAATATTCTGTTTGAAGTAGAGTTTAAGTGTCTTATGTCTGAAATAGAATTTACAATCTAGACGTAAGTCTGAACATATTCTGTTTTTGAACATATTTAGCCTTAAGATCTGGATATAGTTTGAATAAGTTCGAACTTCAACATAGAGTCTATCTTCGGTTCTTTTAAATATAAATTTCGACAATATCTTTTCCATGGTCTATCATCTGCATAGTCTATTACTCAACCATTAAACATATTAGTAGCCTTTAATTTATTTTGTCATCTTCAAAATATCATAAGGGATATCCTAACAAAAAAAAATCCAAAACAAAACAAAACAAAACAAGAATTGATATCATACATAAAATTGAGATTTTTTTCCTCTTTTTTTTTTTCGATAGGCAAAGTTACTTTTGTTATTCCAAACATGGGACCTGCAACTTGCATGCGCATTTGAAGAAGTATTTAGCCACTAACTTTAATTTTTTTAATCATCCGCCAATAGCATTCGATCTAATGGTCTTCCGTCAAGAAAAGAAAAAGATCTTCTGTTTCACTCATTTTATTTTATAGGTTCAGGGAAGGTTCCAGAAACATCTCCTAATTCAAAAGAAACAAAATAAGAACTGATTTTGTACATAAAACGGAGACTTTCTTTTCTTTTATTTCTTTGACAGGTAAGATACTTGATTAGCTCAATATAAGGAAAGGGTGGATCAGAGAGAATAAATAAAATATTTACGCAAAAAAGTAAAGAAAATAAAAAAAAAAGTAATAATACTTGGAATGAGGTAAATTAATGAATAATGGAAGTTTGATTCCTTGACTTCCATGCATGTCATGCCATAATCACGGTCTTTCGAACTGTTGCACGTGGGGCCTGCAACTGTATGCGCGACAAGCCAGCTATGCCGTGTATAAAATATATTGGAAACGTCCTCAGTCGGCTTCTGCTAGTGGGGCCTGCAACTGCATGCGCGTTTTCTTTTGTTTTTTTTTTTTTTTTTTTTTTTTTTTTTTTTGGGTCGATGCATGCACGTTTTCACAAGCGCGTTAACCCCAACTTTGGTTTTTCTCTCTAATCATCGGCCAATAGCATTCGATGTTATGGTCTTCGTCATGAGAAATTACGACTTTCTGTTTCCACTATCTTCTCATAGACCCACAGAATTTCATCGGTTCTCCTATAACTACTCCATTATTTCCTCATAGCGTGTTGACGCGGAATATGTCTCTCTTGAAGAACATCGAGTCGGAAAGAGAGGGAGAGAGGGAAACAGAGATCTGCTTAGCTAAGGAAACTATCGATATGGCGAGCTCAGATGCTGCAACATCATCGGGAAGTGAGTACCAAGTGTTCTTGAGTTTCAGAGGACCCGACACTCACGTTGGATTCACCGACTTCCTCTTCCATAGCTTGACCGACGCTGGAATCTGTGTCTTCCGCGATGACGAAGAGCTCCGTGTTGGTGAAAAGATCGATGAATCACTTTTGCGAGTGATCGACAACTCCAGGATTTACATACCCATCTTCTCTCGGAACTATGCTTCAAGCCAATGGTGCCTTTGCGAGCTCTCACGGATCATGGCAAACACCTTGAAATCGGAAGGTAATAAAGCCATCCTACCTATTTTCTTTGACGTGGAACCTGACGATATTAAATTAAAAACTTCGCTATATCGCGATGCCATACTCAATTTGGAGCGCGAGAAGAAGTTGGGCAACGAGCAAGTAAATGCTTGGAGAGAGGCCCTCATGGAGGTTGACACCATAAAGGGGTGGGAAGTGAAGAAATACAAAAGGTAAGCTAGCTATTTTCAAGATAATTGTTTCCCCAGTTTTCCTTTAACACTTAATAATAGATCTGAAAATTCCAGTATGATTGAGTTGGGAGTTTTATTATAATAATACTAAATGATGAATCTTTACTACGTCTGCAAAACGAAATGTGAAGACATGATTTTCAACTTCAACAGTTTTTGCTTGACAATTGCACAAATTTTTATACATCTATTTTGCTCGAAAATCCCAAGATTGCTACTCTTATGTTGGAATCAAGTTGAATTTCAAGTCATGACATAGCATCCACATTGTCAAGGGACTAAAAGTATGTTTTGAAGTGATGTTAATGTCCAATATGGACTTTTTGGAATATCGCTCCTAGATTTAAGGTCCCATTACCTATCAGATCATTGTGTAGTTTATCCAGTGCTTGAATAACGTCACTTCTAGTGAAGTAATTGTGATTTTGCTCACTAAAATGGTTTTTTAATTGTGGCAGCCACGGAGAACTAATCAAATTGGTAGTTGAGAAAGTTGTGGAAAGTTTGAAGTCAAATCATAGATTGGTGACTAAACATTTAGTTGGAATCGATGATCAAATAGTAGCAGTAAGCAAATTATTAGACGTCAATTCCGATGGTGTGCGACTCATTAAAGTTTATGGCATGGGAGGTATCGGTAAATCAACACTTGCCAAGGTCATCTTCAACCAGCTATCTTCTCATTTTGGACGGTGTTGTTGTTTCCTTGAAGACGTTCGAGTGAATTCTTCAAGAACCAATGGCTTAGTTGAATTGCAAAAAAAGTTACTATCCGAAATCGATCATCCTACAGGAACAAAGAACATTGATGAAGTTGATTATGGAACTAAGAGGATTAGAGAAATACTTTGTAATAAGAAAGTCCTTATTGTACTCGATGATGTTGATAATAACGAACAAGTGGAGAAATTAGTTGGACAGAGTACTTTATATTCAGGATCCAGAATATTGATTACAACTAGAAATAAAGATATCTTGCAAGTCAATAGACAAAAGTATCAGATTTTAGATTATGAAATGGAGGTGATGAGCACTGGACATGCGCTTGAGCTTTTCAATAGGCATGCGTTTAACATAGACTTTCCTTCAAATGATTACAATGATCTTTCAAGGGAGATTGTATTTGCTACTGGGAGACTTCCGTTGGCTCTTGAGGTGATTGGTTCATTCCTCTCCGACAAACCACAAGAACTATGGAAAGAGACATTGCATAAGTTAAGAAAAGCACCTCATGAGAATGTTTTTGAAAAGTTGAAGATCAGCTATGACGCCTTAAATTTCGAGCAACAACAAATTTTTCTTGATATTGCATGCTTTTTCATCGGTGAAGATAAGACGAATGCAATCTACCTATGGAAAGATTGTGAGTTTTTCCCAGATACAGGAGTTGCTGCCCTCATTAACATGTCTTTGGTAAAGATTGTGGAGAATGACAAGTTTTGGATGCACGATCAACTTAGAGATCTAGGAAGAAAAATTGTTCTCCAAGAGAATCCAATAAATCCTGAGGAGCGGAGTAGGATATGGATTTGGGAGGAGGGCCTTGATGCAATAAGACCAAAGGAGGTAAAGCACTTCTAGAGAGATCTAACTAATTTTTGCCATAGATTCCACTACATTGTACCTTCTAGGGACTACATTGTACCTTCTAGGGTTTTTTGGTTCTTTCCTTTTTATAATCCTTTGGCTCTATGAGATAGAATACTGATATCACTCATTTCCCATTCTTATTTGCAGATAAACAAAAAGGTTCAAGCACTATCTCTTCATTCATCTAGACAAAGAATGCTTGATGGCTTTGTTCAAATTAAAAAGATTGGAAGGTTTGAACATCTAAGATTCCTTAAATTATCTCAAGTAACCCTTGTTAAAGATGCAACATATCGTCTTCCCAAATCAAGTTTGATTTCTTTGAGTTATCCTCTGCAAAAATGGACCAACATGTACCTAAAGAATTTAGTCGTTCTTGAATTCGTCGACGTTACTTTCTTAGATGATCCGGGATTACAAAACTCAATTAAGGTGTGTAATATTCTTATTGCTATTTTATTTTCTCATAAAGTAATATTTGGGTTTTCATCTATTGAGTATTGCATTCATTTTGACAGATGGCAACAAAATTGAGAGTTCTTTCCTTTAAAAATTGTCGGAACATAATCAGAACACCTGACTTCTCTGGATGCCTGAATTTAGAGAAGCTTACTTTCGAACGTTGTCCCAATTTGAGGAAAATCAATGGCTCTATTGGGAAGTTGAAGTGTCTGATTGACTTGAGGATTGATCAATGCTATTCTCTCGAACATTTGCCCGAAGAAATTGGGGACCTAGTGAATCTACAGTATCTTTTTGTAGATTGTGATAAAATGAAGAAACTCCCGAATTCCATATGGAAGCTAAAATCATTACGTGAGTTGCACTTTCAAGGTCACTTTTCTCATAATTTAGATTCTGCAAATTCATGGAATTTACCTTGTGCTATTGAAATGCTCCAGAATCTGGAAGTGCTTCAAGTCAATGATCACTCTTTAAAAGGTCGACTTCCTTCTGGCATTGGAAGTTTGCCCTTTCTAAGAATCCTAAATCTATCAGGAACTTGTGTCAGTGAAGTTCCAAAGACCATCGGCATGCTTCCTCGCCTACAAAGAATTGAGTTGATGGGATGCAATAATATTCAAGAGTTGCCGACCCTTCCAACAAGTTTAACCCATCTAAAAGTGTCATCCAAATTGTTGCGGGTAGTCTCGGATCTTTCAAACTTGACTAATTTGGTTGAGTTGGATCTATCAAGAACTTATGTCAATGAAGTTCCAAAGACCATCGGCATGCTTCCTCGCCTACAAAGAATTGAGTTTATGGGATGCAATAATATTCAAGAGTTGCCGACCCTCCCAACAAGTTTAACCCATCTAAAAGTGTCATCTAAATTGTTGCGGGTAGCCTCGGATCTTTCGAACTTGACTAATTTGGTTGAGTTGGATCTAGTTCATTGTGTAATAGTAAGAGATAAACTTTGTACGAATGAGTTACGGTGGATTGGGAAGTTATCCAAACTGACCAAATTGAGCTTCGGACTTCACAATGTCCCTATTCCTACTGAGATGGCTTCCTTTCCTATGCTGAACTAACTTTATTTGTATGGATCCAACCTACAAACCTTTTCGCAACTACCCCTATCTCTAGAAAAGCTAACGCTTGCAAATTTCAATTCAGCTGCGTCACTCTCTCTAAACCTAAGAAATTTGTTATGTTTAGAGCTGTATGATTCTCCATTGCAAGAAACACAACTTGATGGGCTTCAATTGGCACAGCTAAACAAGTTGCGTGTGAAAGGCTGGCAAAGCCTTGAAAGGTTGAGGCTATCAAGAATGAGGAAGCTGAACAATGTGGAGGTGACTTATTGTATGAAGTTAGTTGAGATCCAACTTTCTTGGGTGTTCGAATCATTGGAGGCATTGACTATTATAGATGGCGAGTCCTTGGAAAGGATAGTTTATGAGTCTGATAATGAATTGATTAGTTGTGAAGGGAGGCTAATTTTTCCATCGACGGTCTTAAATAAGTTGCGTTTTCTCTACCTGTGGAGGTGCCCTAAGATACTTGACGTTCAAGTTGTGGGTACGTTGGAATCGTGGGAATGCTTTGACATTCAGGCTTGTCCTTACTTGCAACGTGTCAGTGGTTTGTCAAGCTTAAAGAACCTAAAGTATTTAGTAATCGGGGGCTGCGAGAGGCTACGGGATGTCAAGGGCATCGACAAATTGGAGTTTTTGAACCATTTAACACTTGATCGTTGCGGATCTTTGGAAAGATTGATTGATGTGTCGACCACCAAACTGCCAAATGATTGCCACGTATCAATCGGAAGTTGTGGGAGATTACCTGGGGTTAAGAAAGGATTCAATGACTCGGTCCAGTCCTTCAAGCATTATAAGGTGAGTCTGGATCATTCTCTCTATTTCTTTTTATATTTTCTTGACGCAACCGTCCACAAACACCAATTCAACTCTGAGGTAGATTTGTAATAATGGTGAGAAATTAAAAAATAAACAAAAATCAATTAATATTTGATCTGACTTATTTTAAAACCCACTCGATATAAGTTTGTTTCGTTTTCAGCTCACGTTTTCTCTTCTTTTCTTTTTTTTTTTACATGAGAAAGTTCTATATGTGCAGCAAATCTATGGGACAAGGTCAAATTTTATCAAAAGTCATTGGAAAAAAATGCAATTTTTAGCAAAAAAAATATAAATTAATTCAGAATATCTGATTAAAATGCTCTTTTCACTTCATATGAAATGAATTGTTTATTTAGCGAATTTTTATGTAATACGCTCCACTTTATTGTCATTATAGAGATGAGTTCAGTGATTTGCAATTCCTACAGTGAAAATAGAACACTAAAAGAATCCTATACTCATTGCACAACTTCAATAAGAATTTGCTGAGGGAATTCTTTCAAGAACACAACTTAAATGGTCCATCGATCCACAAATCGACTGACTTATGTTATTGATGGAGTTGAGTTTTAATTGAATTTGCATGTTGATGGGGTCGGCCAATTAGGATGCGTGTTCCAAAAGCATCTAGAAATATTTGTTAAGATTTTTCATTCTAAAGAAAAAACAATGAAAATTTAATTTTTGAAAGTCTGCATCCTCCCCGGGTTTTGACCATGTTTGTTAATAGCCACTTTAAACATCGTTAAGACATTTATTTTTCCAGTTGTGAGGCATTTCATTTCATTTCATGACCCGCTTCCACTACACTAGATAGAGAAGGGGAAAATGAGGAGGAAATGCTTCATCTACTTAATTTATAACTAGCCCCGGTCTTTTTTTTTTTTTTTTTTTTTTTTTTTGGTAAAAACATATTGTTTTTTCTATCTTAGAAGCTTATATTTAAGGCAGATAATGGGTCAAACCAATAAAATATCTTACTAATGTCATGGACATAGGTAGCATACGAGTCAAAGATAAGGCAGATGGCTGCGATGTAAAATTGTTTACATTTGGTGAATTGGAAAATCGAACTCGTTTGATGCCCATAATCCACATACACAATATCATTCTAATCCTACATGATTTACGACATCTTCTTATGCGATATTGTTTCCTCTTCTATATTGATCCTTTCTCATATTTCAATCTCAACAAATACAGCCAAAACTTGTATGTATGACTTTCATCAGTATCTTTTGAGGAGTTTAGAGCAACTCCTATCTATTTGATTGTAGTATTTTAATCATGCCATTCCTTTTTCGAAAGCTCTCTCCTAAAATTGGTTATGATTTTACTTTTCAGGAATCAGGCTTTGATTTGACAACATGTTTTGGACGCTTGTGAAGTTCTTAAGGCAACCCGCACGATAATTGTTAGAATGTAGGGACGGAACTAGCATAATATCTTATCAGAGTCAATGCACTGAAGAGTCCAAAGGTTTCTGAGAATGATTTCCAGTACCAGGACATCAACTTAGGATGCAGGTGTGACCTCATCATTTTCAAGCTAGAAAGACGATTTACCCTTGTGGCAGAATTAAGAGAGTTGCTGTTCTTCACATCAACATTTCTTCGAATCCTTAAAGGATTCCTCGCTTGAATTAGTTTTTTCAGGATTGTCCCATCTCTTTTCGATTGGTCTTAGACAACTCATTCAAATTGCCCATCTTGCATGAAGAACTGCAAAAGTTTAGTATAGGCAAATTAAGCATATGCAGAATAATGTTGTGTGAAAGGCCTCATCCAATATATGAAATCTACTCGTTAGAGCTGGCAATCTCTCCAAGGTGGGATATGACATAACATGAACATCATCATATATAGAAAAAAAATGGCATGGCATTGATACATCATACTCTCTCATTTCACGTGACCCAACATGAATATGTCAGGCCACAGCACATTGTGAGCCCTACTTTCAGGCTTGTATCTTCTAATACGTAACCAGTAACAAAGATGTCACTATCCTCTTTAGAGCATATTATGGTGAATTTAATATAAGCTTTCGTGGCAAATAATAACGGAAGACTTAGGCCCTGTTTGGTTCAGCTTTGCAAATGGCCTTTGGGACTCTAAAGTCCCTTGGCCAAGTGCAAACGCATTTAGTTCGATTTTTTTGGTGACTTTGGCAAGATACAATTGCATCTCCAAAGGACTCTAAGGGCCCTTAGTCCAAAGCAGATCTAGAGGTCCTTTGAGAACTTGCATTTCTAGAATGGAAGTTCCGGTTACTGTTCACTTCGCAGTTACTATTCATTCGCGAGGAAAACCACCGCACGGAGATTGACGACCGCTGGCCAAGGGGGTCACGCGCGCCGGCAACACGCCAACGACCGTCGCCTAAGGGTCGCCCAACCCCAGTGACCGTCGCCGGACCTCAGGTGACTGACCGTCGCCGGACCTCAGGTGACGATCACCAGGGTCAGGCAACCCCAAGTGACAGCTGCCTGAGGTCGCGCGACCTAGGCGATGGCTACTTGGGTCGCGCGAACCCAGGCGGCGCGACCCAGGTGGCTATTGCCTGGGTTCGCGTGAACCCAAGCGACTAGGCAACCGTCGCCTGGGGTTGCCCAACCCCGGCGACCGTCCGAGGGCTAGATTCGACCATCCGGCCGCCGGATCCGGTGGCTGGACTTCAAAAAATATATAAATATATTTTTATTTTTTTAATTTAATAAAAAGTCAATTACAAATGCAAATGTTACCAAACGGTATTTTGGCCAAAGTTGTTTCTCAATGCAAATTTTACCAAACGATATTTGCATTTCGGAAAACCCCTTCATCCAAAAGTATTTGCATTTCTACAAATGCATTCCCCAAAAGCCGGACTAAACGAGCCCTTAGAATTGAGATACAATTGCAAGTGGAAGTTTGCAATTTCAATAGTTAATATGTATATCCGTTTTCTTGTACATAATATACATTGCCAAAATAATTAATCACGGTAGACAGTAGATGATATGTATTGTTGGTTGAAACGTTCACGCAAGATTGGCTGTGATTTTATTTCTTCAGGAATCACGTTTTGATCAGATTTGGACATGTTTTGGAGGCTTGTGCAATTTTGAAGACGACTCCGATGATGATTTTTAGCATGCAGGGACGGACTGGAATATCAGTTTAGTGAGGCCAATGTACTGAAGAGTCAAAGTTTCTAAGAATGGTTTCAAAAACCGGGACATCAAGTTCGGATGCAGGTGAGACCTCATCAGTTTCAAGCTTGATAGATGAATTGCCCTTGTGGCTGATTCAAGGGAAATGCTGTTCTTCGCATCAACATTTCTGATCCTTGAATCCTTGTAATATTTATCGCTTGAACTAGTTACTCCTGGATCATCGCATATCTTTTTGACTAGTTCTGACAACTCATTCAAATTGCCCGTCTTGCATGAAGAGCTGCAAAAATTTAGTACAAGCAGATTAAGCATATGCAATATAATGTCGTCCAAAAGGTCTAATCCAACAAATGAAAATTACTTGTTAGAGCTGGCAATTTTTCTAAGACAGTGATGATATAACATGAACAACATCATACATAGGACATACGTGACATGACATTGATACATCTTTTCTATAACTAGGAGTTATTTCAATCTTAAAAGTAAATATTATATGAAGGACTATCCCTCTCCCATTTTATGTGACTTAGAAGGTTCAACTCAAAGTTGAATAAATCATGCTACAACAGATGGTGAACCCTACTTCCAGGCCTGTAGTCTTCCATTAGATAATCCAGTCATCTATTACCAGAGACAAAGATGTCAATATCCTCCTTATAGCATATTAAGATGAATTTAATATGAGCTTTCTTGGCAAATAATAATAGAAGACTTAGACTTGAGATGCAACAGCAAGTAAAACTTAATGATTTCAGCTGAAAAGGCTCTAATTTCACCTAGCAACCAAATGATGAGAGAACATCAAAAGATTTTTTTACACATATCTACGTGGGTTGATCAAAATAGTAATAGAAAGCAATTATGTGAGTCTCAAATGTCTCAATGGAAACTATGATATACAATCAAACAAAAAATATCTCATTTTACCTTAGATGTCCATTCAATAACAGAAAAGTGATAACCAAGGCAACTTTTTTATGGGGAGGAGTTAAAATCCTTCCCGTCATCCCCTCTGAGGGGAGGGGGTGGCAGCGGGAAGAAGATAACTTACACATTACTGACTTGCTGTCAGCTACTGTTAAGTACATGGGGAGAAAGAAATCAGTAGAATTTGAGCAAAATTTCATTAAGATCTAAAGTTACAATTTGAATGTGTACAGATGCCTCACCCCAGGTTGAGAAGTGTTTTTCACGCTGACATGGCTTCCTGTCAAAAGAGATTGACTTTTTGTGTGCCCCCTTGCAAGTGAATTTAGATTAGCAAGCGACTTTTGATGTATCAAGAAAAGGTTTACTGCTTTAGTTTGCCTCTCCTTCTGTTCGTGGAACATGTGACGTAGTTAAACCTTATGAACGTACGTTGCCACAAGAATATGTGGCTTTCCCTACCATTTGTTCCCTGTTACTTTGATCTTCATATAAAGTGGAATTTAAACTTTTGATGATAGACAAATCTTTTCTTGGAAGCTCTGGAATGGTACTTAAATTTGTATCAGCCTTGGGCTGAACGTGAAACTTCTCTTGGTACTGTTTTATCTGATGTATAACCTTGTTGATCGGATTCTTGAGTGCACATGCTGTTTGTCCTATCCAAAGAAGATCGTTCTAGGATTGAATTTCTACAGGCTGCAGATAAAGTTAGACATAGAGTTGAAGTTACAGAAATCTCTACCTGAACTTCTGATATTACTCGCACAACATGTTGATTCATCATTATCAATGACAGCTTTATCTTCATAGTCTGGAATATCCTCAGGAAGGAGACCTTTCGAGCCCCAGTGCTCATTCATTTCTAAAAATCTCCCTTTGCTTCCTATGACCTTCTTCCCACCTTGTTCTCCCTCAGTCATGGATGAATCAAGATTAGAGCCATCCAACGTGGATAGCACAAATGACTGCTAAGGTCCTAAATGCAAACACGAGTCATGACATTTGTTTCAAATGTTTCCATTTTTTTTTTTTTTTGGGTATGATATTGCTTCCTCTTATAAATAGATCCTTTCTCATACTTCAATCTCAATAAATGCAGTTAAAACCTACATATATGACTTTTATCAGTACTTTTTAGGGAATTCAGAACAGCTTCTATCTATTTTATTGTGCACGGTATTCATTAACAAATAGATCAAACACTCTGGACATTAGTTGATATGTATAACTAATTGGTTTGACTGCATAATCTCAATCATTTCTTTCCTTTTCAGAAACTTTCATGGAAGATTGGTTGCGATTTTATTGTTCAGGAATCACACTTTGATTGGACTACATGTTTTGGATGATTGTGAAGTTTGGAAGACAAGTCGTGCGACAATGGTTAGCTTGCAGGGATCAAGCTAGCATATTTCTAAGAATGATTTCAAATTCCAGGACATCAAGTTAGGAGGCAGGTGAGACCTCATTTTGAGAGAGTTACTGTTCTTCAAATGACATTTAAAAGATTCTTTGCTTGAATTAGTGACTTTAGAATTGATGGAAATCTTTTCTGCTGGTTTTGTCAACTCATTCAAATTGCCTGTCTTGCTTGCAGAACTGCAAAAGTTTAGTACAAGCAGATTAAACATATATGCAGAATAATGTTGTGTTAATGGACTAATCCAAAATACGAATTCTATTTATTAGTGCTGGCAATGTCTCTAAGATAGGATACAACATAACAGAAACAACATTATACATAAAACAGATACGACATGACATTGATACATCTTTTCTGTAATCATAAGTTATTTTGATCTTAAAAGTGACTATGTCTCAAAGAATATCGCACTCCCATTTCATTTGACTCAAAAGGTACAACTCAAACATGAATATGTCAAGCTAGGACAGACTGGGCATCCTGCTTCTAGCCTTGTAGTCCACTGGTAGTTACTTCAGTCACATGTTACCAGAGACAAAGATGTCACATCAAAAGATTCTTAGCGAGTATAAACATTTGTGTTGATCAAACTAGTAATATACAGCAATTAGCAGATTGTCCAATGTCTCAACACAAATTATGATACACAATCGAACAAAAAGTATCTCATTTTTCCCTTGTTGAAAGTACATCGGATAACAGAGTTGTCACAACCAGGGCAGCTTCATATGGGAAGAAGATAAAAAAAATTTCCATTTTTTCCCCTTGGGGGAGGGCATGGTGGCGGGAAGCACATGACTGGCACATCAATGACCCAATGTCAACTACTTTTAAGTGAAGTACATGGAAAAAAAAAAGGTAGAATTTGAACAAAATCTCATTCAGCTCTAAAATTAAAATTTGATTGGGTACAGATGCTTCACTTCAGGAGAGAAGTGGTGCTCACACTGATATGGCTTGTTGTCAAAGGAGATTGACTGTTCGTGTGCTTCCTCGTGAGAGAATTTAGACCAACAAGCTTTCTCCAAGTCGATGGCTCTTGAGAAGACCGACTCTTAATTTCCTCTGATCTCTTCAAAAACTTTGAGTGGGCTTGTCAAGGCTGTCTACAGGTAAAGAAAGAGGAAAATATATAAGCTGCATGCTTTCTTCCAGTAGCATTTGATGTATCAATAAGGTTTATTGCTTTCATTTGCCTTCTGTTCCAGGAATATGTGGCTCAGTTGAACCTTCGGAGCCCTTACCATTTCTTCCCTGTTACTCTGCCCTTCACCGAAAGTGGAATTCAAACTTTTGACAATAGACAAATGGTTTCTTGGATGTCTCTGGGGTGGTACTTAAATTTGTATCAAACCCGGGCTGCACATTTACTTCTCCTTGTTCTCTTTGATCTGATGAATAACCTTGTTGATCAGATTCCTGATTACACATGATGTTTGACCTATCCAAAGAAGATTGTTCTCGGATTGAATTTCTACAAGCTGCAGACTTTGGCGGTCGTGCAGCGGCGGCGGTTGGCGGGCCGGCGGGGGCGGCGGGCGGCGGCGGCGGCGATCCGTCGGCAAGAATAAAAAATGATTAAATACAAAAAAGAAATTGTTGCGTTACCAAACGCATTTCTATTCTTTTTCTATTCCAAGAGTAGAAATTTTGTATCGTTACCAAACGGGTTCTTTTACTTAGAAATTGTTCCCCGGAGCAGAAATAGAAAAGAACTATTTCTGAAAAAAAAACTCTTCCCGGGAAGAGAAACGTTGTCATGCGCAGCCTTAGGAGCTCAAGCTCCCTTCCTTTGACGAAGTTACCTCATACTCAAACACCAATAATTCAATAATAAATGTTAGCTATATATATAAAACCTCAGAAGTCCTATTTCACCCCTCCAATGGAACCATTTTCACCAAATTGCCCCGAAATTGTTTAATTTGTCTCAAATGTTCCCCCCATCCACCCAAAACACATGGGTAAATTGGTAAGTTCATTAAAAATAATAATAACTTACCAACAAACCCACCTATAAAAATCATCCCGTCCTTTTCTTTTACCAACAATTCTTGAATGCTTTAAAAAAAATTAAATCAAATTTATCTATATAGGAAAAAATAAAAAAGAATATCTCATGGTACGGAAGTATAGAATCGTGGCTCCGTTCCCTCCTCCCCATGACATTCATTGGACTTTTAGGATTTATGGCATGAAATGCTCCACGTGTCACATCCACCATACTTAGCACCCTCGAAAATCCCAACCACACATTTCTCTTAAAGAAAAAATAGTTTCATGGCATCGACAATGATGTGGACCGCCTATAAATTATAAATCCCCAACAAATAAAGTCATAACTCTCCCAAAAATGAAACCCTAACCTTCCCGAATTTCATGTGTCAGAAGCCAACCGACTGACAAAATGCAAGTCCAAATCCTTGAAACCAAACTCATCCAACCCTCTACACTACCCCTTCTCGATCAAGAACAGGTCCTCCCTCTCTCGCACCTCGACACCGATCCTAATCTCGACATCACGTTCCGTTACCTCCGTGTGTATGTGAATGCCAACCAAACAAAGCGTGCCCACGATACACCGTACCATGTCATTGCCAGAGCGCTCTCTGGTGCACTTTGTTACTACTACCCTCTATGCGGCACGCTTCGGCCTGGCGATAACGACCATCACCGCCTCGAGCTACACTGTGTTGCCGGCCAAGGCGTGCCGCTCGTTCACGCCACTGCCAATTGCACTCTCCATGCGGTTAAAAACCTTGATGACGCGGACTCGGGTTTCTTAGATCAGCTGATACCCGACCCGGATCCGGAGGAGAGTTTGGCCAACCCGTGCATGCTCCAAGTCACAGTGTTTGAATGCGGGGGGTTCAGCTTGGGCACCGCCATACACCACGCCATGTGCGACGGGCTCGGGGCGACCCTGTTCTTCGGGGCGGCGGCAGAGCTAGCTCGTGGGGTGGAACGAGTTTCCATTGAGCCGGTGTGGGACCGGGATGTCTTGCTGGGGCCGAGGAATCCGGGTCGGGTTGAAGCGCCAGTTGGGGATTACCTATGCGAGAAGGGTCGGAAGCCGTACGATGATGAAGAAAATTGCAAGTTTGGTAGGGAGTTTTTCCACGTGAAAGAGGAGTGGTTGGACCGGTACAAGGCGTCGATGCTGGAGAAGTGCGGCCAGAAGTTCACCACGTTCGAAGCTTTAGGTGCATTCATTTGGCGCGCAAAGTAAGTCATTTAAGTACACCAACCTTTTCGAGATTATCTTAGGATTATCCTTCTGATTACACGGCTAATTTAGAGATTTACACATGTAAATATCCTGCCGCAACGTCTTGACTTCAATTGATTCACAAATTCCTGAAATAGGGTCAAAGTATCGGACATTCCGGGTGACGAGACAGTGAAATTCTCATACTCGACGAACATCCGCAAGGTGCTGAAACCGCCATTGCCCGTTGGCTACTGGGGCAACGGATGTGTCCCGATATACGTCCAACTAATGGCGAAAGACTTGCTGGAAAAGCCAATTTGGGAAGTCTCAGAGCTGATCAGGAAGAGCAAGCGCAACGCAAGCGATGAGTACGTGCGCTCGTACATCGACTTTCAAGAAGCACATCAAAAAGAAGGCGTCTCGGCAGGTCAGAAGGAGAAGGCTTTTTTTTTTTTTTTTTTTTAATTAATAATCTTTTGAAAGATTTACGTTGCATAGCAGGCGTTGACATTGTCCACGAAATAGTATATATTTATCTATTATTGCCTTATGATTATGGGGAGACAAGACAATCAATTTTCAATGAATTGAGTGCATGTTAAGGAAATATACTATTTTATTTCAATTCTTCAGGAAAAAAATTTATCGGCTCGTAATATCACATGCTTAGGACATTTTGTATAAGGATGCAAAAGATACTTTATGGTCAAAAAGAGCCAAGTGTCTGTATATTATGATTTACATGTCTATTATCATCTAATGTCACATAAATAGGCACGCTTACAATTTCTAATATCTTGAGGTCTTCACTAGGAGTACAATATTGTGATTTCTCAAATTTAGACCACATGCAATGAGTTGGGAGTCTACAACATCTAGTAGGATTAATCAGATGTTCGAAAAGTCTTGGATATCCAATTTGGAACATAAGATTGTAGTTGACTAGCGTATTGCAGCCATTTATTGAATGTTATCTAACACAAATTCTGCTTTGACATATTTGAACGCATTTTCACAGTATAACTAGCTGCAACATCTGTAAAATGAGCTCACTCGATGATTTTTGTTTTTAGGGAAAAATGTGAGCGGATTCACGGATTGGAGGCATTTGGGGCACTCGGCGGTGGATTTTGGGTGGGGAAGGCCGGCCAACGTGCTGCCCCTCTCGAGGAAGCTCTTGGGAAGCAACGAGGCTTGCTTCTTGTTGCCTTGTTCCGAGGTCGGAGTCGGAGATCCGAGCGATGGCTTTAGGGTTTTAGTGAATCTGAAGGACAGGTGCTTGTGTGGTTTTAGGGAGGAGATGGAGAAGCTTGGGAAGATGGAGTTTGGCTTTACTTAATGTCAAGGCAAGATGCTTGAGTGGCTTTTCATTGTAAGCTGTGGACGTTGGTTTTGTAATTTGGAGGAAGTTCCTATGGGGGACATTTCATTCCCCCCCCCCAAAAAAAAAAAAAAAAAGTTTTATCTAATTCTCTTCTCTGTTTTTTTTTTTTTCAAGAATTTATTGTGATCACTACACTACTTATGTTATATGATCGGCGTTCACATTTTGAACATAAGTAAAAATATTACATGTTAAAATCAACATTCGTACGTGAAATTCAAAATGAAAATCGATGGAAGAATTCTATAGTCATGAATGAATAGGTTTGCCACAACATTTTTCTTAATCATATCACAACTATAGCAAGTGAAAGCCTAGAATTCTGAATGAGTGAATCTGTCAACGCATTTCCGAATCTATCACTTATCAAAAGCTTGTAATGGCAATTTAGCTAGCTAAATTAATGAAGTGAGAGTAAAACCTAGCTAAGTAGGTAGGCCAATTAAGATGAGAAAAACTAGCGAAGCTGCTAGTCCCATGATTAAATCTAAAGATTGGCCTTACCACATCGTCGGGAGCCTTTGACATGTCAGTCATTATATCAATCAACCACCTTACCCCATTCTTCATTTGATGAAATGCGACTGTTTGTTTGACCATATTACACGGACTAAATCAATTCTCCCAAATTAATCACACAATTCAAGAATTTAATGGACCCAAATGAATCTCACCCAAAAAAAAAAAAAAACTTATATTAGCCCCAAATAAATTTGTAGAAAATTTGATCGCAAGAAAGAGTGTTTAAACAAAATTTGATAGATGAAGTATAGTTTCCTAGGTCTAGACAGATAACGCCTTGACCTAAATTAGCTAAATTAGGAAATCAAGATAAGAAAAGGAAATCACAGGGAATACACGCCAATGCAAATAACAAAAGTTAATCCCTCCTACAACGCTCGCACAATGTGTTAAAAAATTATATAAAATCAGTCGATTTGCTACACTAATTGCTCAAGTTGTTAGGAATACGAGTCAATAACGTATGTCAAGCATATTCCCGTTAATTTCCATATGTAACGTACTTGATATGCATTAGTTGGCTCTCCTTTCTAATATCTTTAGCTTTTCTAACATTGCATCATCACATAAGTATGTAAGCAAATCTTAAAAAGCTTTATCTTTTTTCTCATCTAGATTTTAGGATCCTCAGGATGTAAAATGACTAGAGTTTTTTTTTTTTCTAGTAAAATGTAAAAATATATTGAGGAAATGCCAAATGTACAATAGATCTCGTCACCAAAAACTTACACTCCAAATGTATGAACAAATTGAGTGGAAGGGTGACGAGATGTAAAAGCCGCAAAGCTCGGCACACACACTACAACACCAAAACCAAAAAGAAGCACGACATGGACAACCGGCTACCAAACATGCCACAGTTGAGGAAGAGGTCACTGTCAGATCGAAGTACCTACAAGTCCCCATTGAAAATAATCGAGTTTAGGCCCCAACTTCTCTGCAATCTTCTGTTTCTAAAATTATTTTTGACGTTCCTGAAAGTAATAGCCTTGTCTCGGACCACTTTAAAGAGATGATTCTTCATGATCAGGATCGTTAGGGGCTGGTCTTTAAAGATGATGCTATTCATGTTTTTCCAAATGATATGACAAAGCGCGCCAAAGGAAAAATAGGCAATGCACTTGTAGAAATCTTTACCCATCAAATAAGTAGTGTCCTAGCGGAGGTTCTTCCTCCGAGTTTTGTTGCGTCAATGCAAATTGCATCTGAAAGCCCAAAAGAATAAAATGACTAGAGTTTATTCCTTCCCATTGGGGAAATAAAAAATATAAGGGGAGTAAGGTGCGCAAGACGTGCGGGCACCGGCCGGCAGGTGAATATAAGAAAACGAATGGAAGTTAAGATCACACCTTTTTTTTTCAAAAAACGGAGATATACGTAACGACCACAACGGGCTGGGCCGGAAGGATGAAGAAAGTCCAGTAGGGAGAATCCTGAAGGCTTTGCTGAAATCTATCACCTTATCCTCAAAGTGAGGAACCAATAGGAGATTTCCTAGAAAAAATAAAGAAATAAAATAAATCGACTGAAAGTCTATGTGAAGCCAGTGAGAGAAGCGCTAGCTCTGCGACGCGAAGAAGCCATGGCGTCTCTCCTCGGAACTTCTTCCACAGCAATCTTGGCCTCCCGGCGCCTCTCCTCCATTTCAGGTGCACTTTCCTGCACATGTTTCTGAGAATTTTCCAAGCGTTTGGGGGGATAATCCGGACGACCCATTTCGGTTCGGGTCTTTAAATTGCTCGAATTCGACTCTTTCGAGCGCGGGGTTTATGAGGTTTTTAATGGGGTCTGTGGAATTTGCCTTTGTTTTTGAATTTTCTTGTTTGCAGTGCAGAATCATGGCAGGAAATGCTATGGAGGGATTGGGTTTCAGACCAAGAAAGGAAGGTGTCCGTGGCATCTTGCCGTCACCAATGTTGCGACCGACATCAAATCTGTCGAGCAGGTATTGATTCTTTCCATTGCCTTTTCTTTTATTAGCTCTATGCATTTCTGGGAAGTTGCAGCAAGAGACTGATGTAGATTGATGCTTCAAATTTGTTAATTGCTGAGTTTTTTAGCGAAACTAGACTGAAAATTGGGCTGCTTCCATTGCATTTAATGATTAAGTGAGGATTTCTTAGGCTAAGGCATTACGCCAATTGAAGTCGATTGGGAAAAAGAAAATGCTTTGCAGTCGATGGTTGTTTGAGGGTGGTCTTGTTGAGTGAAGTGAGAATTGTTTGGGGGAGAATTAGCATGGATTGCTTCTGTAGGATTTTGTGAGCTGGATTGGATGGATTTTTTTTCATTTTTCAGGCTCAGAAGCTTGCCTCTAAGGAGAGTCAGAGGCCGGTCTATCCTTTCGCCGCTATAGTTGGGCAAGATGAGATGAAGCTGTGCCTCTTACTAAATGTCATTGATCCTAAGATTGGTGGTGTCATGATTATGGGAGATACAGGCACCGGGAAATCCACTACCGTCCGGTCATTGGTCGATTTACTCCCTGAGATTTCGGTGAAACTGCAAGGTTCTATGGACTTCCAGCAATCGGATTACGGCAATTCTGAACGCAAATTTATCCACGAGCTTATTCCACTCAGTTTCTGAAGCCAAATGCGGTGGAATACTCACGGAGGCATATCGGAGAGATAAACGTAGCAATTAAGAAGAAATCCTTCGCTGTGCCTAACCTACAAAATCATGGACGATGCATACTGCCAATCTACATCGAGCACAAAAGGTCTTCCGAAATCAAACGGACCTACTGCGACGGGAGGGTTGGAGATGCAAAACGCACGCGAAACAGCGCGAGACAAGGCACGGCGAAGAGAAGAGTCCGAAGGAACTCCTCATCGGAAAAGTTTGTATCCTCATCAGGTTTCTCCATCAGAAAAACTAAGCGCGCTCGTGCGAAGCAACTCCGCTCAACGCTACCAAACAATCAGCGAACCCGACGTTTCAGAGGTACGGAGCAACAAGACTCCGAAGAAGCCATGGCCAGGAGAAGAAATCAACGGAATGCGAAAGCTCGAGATCGATTAGCATTTAGCACGTCGACAGTACCTTCCTTGCGTTGCGATCGCGACAGGGAGCGAGCTCAAGCGTGGGAGAGAGAGGGATCGGCTGGATTTGAATGGAGATGAGAGAGAAGCACTCTGGTTTCTCTGCAGGTTTTTGAATGGCGACTCCTTATATATATATATATATAGAGAGAGAGAGAGAGAGAGAGAGTAGCTCTAAAAGAAGCAGGACCGGAAAGTGGCGGAAATCCGACGGAGGTTCGCCTGAGCGACTCGTCATGCGCACGCCGGGAGTTTTCCCGAGGGGACAGTAAATTCCGATTTTGTCCCTCTAGGGGAACCATTTCACGAATTGTTCCGGTATTGCCTTTATTTTGTCTGTTTTGGATCCAAATCATCGGATCTAAATAGATCTTAGTCCTCGATTGCGTGGATTTAGACACTTGGGAACCATGATGCAACAGCCTTGATGGATTCGGGGCATGTATAGTTAAGTCTAGACAAGCATTTATGCTCACATTGATAAAAACGTCAATTGGACTCGGGAAGCCATTTGTCGATTTGCTACGGAAGCCATCTCATGTGCATTTATGCCCACCAAGAAGTGGGCACTTTTGCTCAAGAAAAAAATTCAAGCTGGCATCAGTAAGAATTAAAAAAAAAAAATTGATAAGAGAATGAATATCTTATTGTCATATAAAGGAGTGCTTTAAAGTTGTGTCGTCCAGAAATTTGTCCCATCTCCTACACTGTTGAAATGTTAGGTTTAATGTACCAATAAAGTATCACCCGTTAAGCAAGTCTATCACTACAACCCCATTAAATATGAGTAGGGAAATCTAGACTAACGATAGATCTAAGCCCAACTTTGTCTTTCATGGATTAACCAAAAAAGAAAAAAAAGAAAAGCAAACTATTTATGTGACTTTGGGGTTCTACCGTACACTTTGCTTCACAAAATTGAACAGTTGGTCTGAGCCTCTTTTTTTTTTTTTTTTGGTCGAAAAAACGGATTTGCATTCATTCATGATACTAAACGAGCCTTACAAGTCGACGATAGGTAAAATTTTGAACAGAGAATTTCCATAAGGTAAAGAGGAGGATAATTCACCCAATTTGGAGGTAGATTGTTGGACCGGTGGGAGTTTGCAAGTCAATCGGCAGCTCGGTTTGCTTCACGAAGACATTTCTCTACTGTGACTTCAACGCCTCTAACAGATTGAAGGAAGTGAAGCTCTTCTTTGCACAGTTCAATAATATCTTTTGTGTCCCAGGATGGTTCGGCCCAGCCCATGACAGCTTCCACGGTGTTGGAATTGTCACTTTCAACTATCCACCCTTTGCTTTGGCCGAAGCTTTGTTCCACGTGCGAAGCTGCACTTCTACTCACGAAACTCAACCCCTGTAAAAGAGCTAGGGCTTCTGCGTGTTGGGGAAAGCGCCCGGATCTGCTCTGCAAAGCCGTCGGCCACCATCCCCGACGAGTCGCGCAGTATCCCAGCAGCCGATCCTGAGAAAGGGGACCACGAGGCGTCGATATTCAGCTTCATCTTCTTCTGTTCGGGTGGTTTCCAGCTTGTGGGTATGTTTCGAGTAGTGGGTTTCTGGCCTTTCTTAGACTGCCATCTGCTGAATTTTACTTGCTGCGCTAGTGCCAGATCTACTATGGCTGTCGGTTGTGGATTCTTGCCGCGAAAAATCGAATCATTCCGTGCTTTCCATATGCTCCATAGCACTGCAGCGATTTGTTCTTTTTCAGGTAAGATATCACTCCTTTCGAAAACTTCCAGTAGCCACTTATCAAATCTTGTGATGTTGCTTGGATCGATGTGGATCTGGAGTCGAGGGTCTGTCCAGATTTTTTTAGTCCATTTGCAAAGAAGGAAGAGATGTTCAGTTGTCTCCATGTGTTTGGCTCAGAGAGTGCAATAGGGATTGGGTAGCATTTTCCTTTTATGCAGGTTCTCTCTTGTCGGTAAGGCTTCTTGACATAGGCTCCATAGAAAAGTTCTCAATTTTGGGGGAATATCTAATCCCCATATCCTTGTCCAGAGGGATCTCGGCGGCTTAAAAGAGCAAGTAGCTTGGTTTTGTTCTGTTTTTGTGGCCTTTGGATGGTTTGTGTTGTACCCGCTCTTCACAGTGTATGTCCCTGATTTATTACCAATCCACACTAAACTGTCTTCTTTCGGAATCGAGCTGATAGGTGTTGCAAGTATCTCGTTCGCTACTTGTTCTTCGAATAAATTCAGAATTAAATCATCCTTCCATACCCGCAAATCTTCATGGATGAGTTCAGCCACCATCACTGGTTCACTTTGGTTAATAGGGCCTCCGAGAACTCCAAATTTCAGCCATTTGTCTTCTCTGATGTTGATAGATTTGCCATCCCCGACGGACCATTTAACCTCTGATTCTATGGCTTCTCTTCCCGTTAAAATACTTTGACATCCCCAAGATGGTCGCTGCCCTTTTCTTGCCTTCCATAAAGTACCATTTGGAAAATAAATGCCTTTCAGTACTCTGCTCCACAACGCTGAGGGTGTTTTAGCTAGTCGCCAAGCTTGCTTGCCGAGCATTGCTCGGTTGAAATTTCTCAAATCTTTGAACCCGAAACCTCCCTCATCTTTTCTGGTTTTCAGTGTTTCCCAATTCTTCCAATGCACTCCCCTCTTCGAATCACTTTTCTGCCACCAAAAAGAAGCAATTCTCTTTTCTATAGCTTTTCAAATGGATATGGGCAATTTAAAAACAGACATTGCATAGTGCGGGAGGGCTTGCACAACGCTTGTTATTAGAACATCCTTTCCTGCTTTTGAGAGTAATTTTTCTTTCCATCCTTCTAACTTCGAGTTTACTCTTGCTAGGATCCAAGCGAACATCTCCTTTTTCCCTATTTTTTCTATAATTGGGACCCTGAGTTGCTGTGCTAGGTTTCTTTTCAGAGAAGATGGACAATTGCTACTGAAACATACCCCTGATTTGTTTAAATTAACTGCTTGGCCCGATGCAAAACAGTACTGGTTCAGAATATTGGCTAGATTTTGGCATTCCACAATAGTCCCATTCAAGAAAAAGATGGCATCATCAGCAAAGAGTAAATGGGATAGTGTAGGGCAAAACCTGTTTAGCTTTATGCCCTTAATGCTTCCATCTTCGAGGGCTTTGTTCATCATCCCAGTCAACACATTTGCCATTATGATGAATAAATATGGGGAGAGAGGGTCGCCTTGTCGTAGACCTCTTGAAGGTGTGAAATATGGAGTAGGCTCCCCATTTATCTTCACACTTAGAGACACCGTTGACACGCATTTCACGATAAGGGATACCCACCGCTCACAAAAGCCCATTTTCAGCATACAATCCCTCAAGAAATCCCATTCGACTCTGTCATAGGCTTTCTGCATATCTAGTTTCAGTATCGCCTGGAACTTTTTCTTCCTTCTAGCTATTCTCAATTGATGCAATACTTCCTGAACTATTAAAATATTGTCTTGAATTTGTCTTCCTTGAACAAAGGCGCTCTGTTCAGGTTTTATGATCTCTGGAAGCCAAACCTTTAGTCTGTTTGCCATAACTTTTGAGATTACTTTGTAACTGACATTGCAGAGACTGATAGGTCTGAATTGGCCTATATTTTCTGGGTTTTTCACTTTTGGTATCAAGGAAATATGCGTTCTGTTTAGGAGAGGATCAAAGTAACCTGTTTCATAGAAGTCATGCACTAGCTGGAACAGATCCTGCTGAACATTCTCCCAAGATTGTTGATAAAAAAGCCCATTTAGACCATCAGGCCCATGAGCCTTTAAAGAACCCATCTGAAATACCGCCTTTTCCACCTCTTCCAATGTGACTTTTGCCATCAGTTTTTCATTCATTTCATCCCTCACTGATCTGGATACTTGGTTAAGTATTGGCTGATAGTTCCTAGGGCCCACCGAATTGTATAAGTTTCGGTAGAAGGTCCCTATGTGTTGTTTGAGTGCCGCCGGATCCCTGCACCAACTTTGATCTTCCATTTGCAGCATTGTGATTTTGTTTTTTTGTCTTCTTTGTATCGTGGTAGCATGGAAGAACTTCGTATTTTTATCTCCCCATAGCAACCAGTTGATGCGTGCTCTCATTCCCCAATATTTTTCCTCTTGTTGCCAAAGTTTTTCTATCTCATCAATAACATGCTGTGCTTGATGCTTGCTGGAATTTACAGAGTTCTTGTTTGTTATCTCTGTTAGTTCTCTGTTAAGCTCCTTGATACGATGTGGCGCGTTGGCGAATTTTTCCTTACTCCACTTGGCAAGCTCCTTAGAAATATTGTGTACCTTCTTTGAGAAACTTGTCTGGCTCAGTGGCGTTTTGTTCCATGTTCTCTGTATGATCGCTTCATAGTCTGGATCTTCTAGCCAGTAGGCTTCAAATCTGAAATCTCTCTTTTTTCTCTTATTTTCAGGATGCAACACCAAGAGGAGAGGGCTATGGTCTGAGCCGATTGCTGGTAGCGCCTGTACTTCAGCAGCAGGGAAGGTAATTCTCCATTCCATTGTACATAAGGCTCTATCTAAACGTTTTTTGACATGGGCCTCTCCCTCTCTATTATTGGACCAAGTGTAGGCACACCCTTTGCTGTCCATATCCATTAGGGAACACTCATTTAATAGATCTCGAAACGCTGCAATTCTATGGTTATCCGCCTCTCTTTTCCCCACTTTCTCCCAAACATATAATATTTCATTAAAGTCTCCCATGCATATCCACGGTAAAGAGTTTGAAGACTGAGCCTCCTTTAACGTTTGCCATAGTTGTAGTCTCTCCCCAAAGTGTGTCGGAGCATGAAGGAAGGTTATCCTCATTTGGTAGCCACTAACTGGATCTCTGCAATCCACATCAATGTACTCTTTGGAGCTGTCATTTACCTTTAACACCACTTCTTCACTCCATAATAACGCTAAGCCTCCAGCAAATCCTTCCGGATCTTCTAAGAACAGATGTTGGAAATTCAATCTCCTTTTTATTCCCTCCACCATCGTTGCTTTGTTCTTTGTTTCCATTAAAAAGACCAGGTTGGGCCTTTCAAGAGCCACAAGGGCTCTTAGCTCCTGGAATGTCAGGGGATTGCCCAGCCCCTGACAATTCCAGCTTATGATTTTCATGTCGTCGTCGGTGGCTTATTAGGGCTAGCCACCACAGCCCATTCATTGCCATCTTTAATCAACTGGATTGGGGTCTCCAAGAGTTCAGTATCATCAAGCATAAGAGGGCTTTGTTCTGCTATACATTTCTGTTTTTTTGCCTTCTGCACTTTCATACTTTTTTTGCTGCTTTTCCCCACCCTAGATAGGATCGGCTTGTTTGCTTCGAAACATACAATCTGTTTGCCATGATCTGTGGTTTTCAGTGTTGCGTTTGCTGATTTTTCTGGTGATTCCCCCACTTCATAGTTTTCTGCTCTCTTCTTGTTGCGATTTGGAGCTGCTGTGTTTTCAGTTGTATCTCCAGCCACTTGGTTCAGTTCATAAGTTATAGGTGGGACTTCAAATGCTGTTTCTTCCACAGTGATCTCATCTTCTAATTTCCCATAGAATGCGTTCCAGTAGGGACTATGATCTTGCACTTCTGCCTTAAGCCATGGACCATATTTCCCCACTTTGTTTTCAGCCCAAGCAGTTTGTTCATATGGGATTTCTTCACAGTTTGTAGCATAGTGGCCAATTTTTCCACATGAATAGCAATAGTGGGGCAGTCTTTCATATTTGAATTCCACCCAGAGCTTTTTGTTTCCGATATCCAGGATGGCTCCTGATTTTAGAGGAGCTGATAGGTCCACTTCCACACGTACTCTGCCACTTTTCTGTAGTCCACTGCCCTTTGGGTCCACTTGAATCTCCAGAACTTTGCCCACCTTTTTTGCTAGATCGTTAAAGACTTCTTTTAATAGCCATCCAGGGGGAATCCCTCCAATACGCACCCAAAAAGCACAACAAGTGTAATCATAACAGTGCTCTGGGATGTCAGGTACGCATTGTTTGAGAACTAATAGGTTGCTGTTGAAGGACCATGGCCCTGACTTCAATACTCTCTCTTTTTCCTCCTCCGACTGAAAAAGGAAAGAGAACAAACCTAGTTCCTTTTGTGTGCATATCACAGAGTTTGCTTTCCATGCTGTCTTCATAGTTTGACATAACGCTGGGAAGTTGGCATTAGGTTTGGAAAAGAGTTTTCCGAAGAGGGTTCGATTGCATTCTGCTCTTTTTTCAGGGGGAATATCTTTATTCACTTCCACTATATCATTCTCCGACCACAAATGTCCCAGGCTTTTACATAAAGCTGCTAGACGCAATTCATTCTCTTCTACCCCTTCCATTTTCCAGGTGTGCTGATTTTGACTGGGGTTAATTTGCTATAGGAAATTATGATGGATTGAAGGGAGCTCCGTGGTTGGAATTGCAAGATTGATAACGAGTTGTGGTGTTTCACCCTCAATTCCACCTATTATCTCAGGAAGGGAAAGACGGGTTCAGTGCAAACACTTCGTGAAAAACAGAACCCCAAGACCGATCAAAACAGTGGTGATCTCCATTCTCAGCAAGGAAAAAACAACGATACAGTGCAACACTCCGTCAGAAACAAGACCCCCAAGCCGGACAAAACGGGATGATCTCCATTCTACAGGTTCTAGCCGACACCCATCCGACTATAGAGGAACTTACCAAACCGGAAAACCTCCATGAAGAAAAAATGGCAACATACCGTCGCTCAGAAAGACCGAACTTCAATCTACGAGGCTCCGACCACGCCCATTCCACTATCGAAGATTCAGCCAAATCGGAAGACTACCAGAGAAAGGAATAGCGACACCCCACCTTGAAATCAGCCAAAACTGCAGGTCACCAAGACTTTATTGAAAACCCCACTAGTGGGTGGCGGTCCTGTTCCATTGCTCCGCTCTTCACGATTCTGCTACTTAAAGACGTAATGAGGGTTCCTGGGGAATGCTTAGTGGATCAGTGATTCGTTGCAAGAAACGGGATGTTTAGTGGAAGGGGAAACTCCATGAGAGTTAGGGTTTCTACCACCATGGGTAGGGAAAACTCTCAAAACGTCGAGAGAGAATCAACTTTTCTCTGAGCCTCTTGACTATTCTATTGAATGTTCTAAGTTTTGCTCTTCTTTAACTATTTTTACTATTCATACTCCCTATGTATATAAGTTTTTTTTTTTTTAAATCTCTCGCTTACTCTATCGGATTAATAAAGATAGGAAACATTTATCATTATGCTAGCAATAAAATGACCTTTGATGGTTATAACTTTTTTTTTTTTTTAAGTGAAACGCATACTATATATTAGTAATTACCATTTGGTGTCTTTAAAAAAGATGAAATTTCAAAAATTAAATTTAAGATACACCGCTAACTAATATTGTTTCAAAAAGGCTTTTTAGTAATTTTTCCTCAATCCAAAATAGTAACACTTTTCGTTATCTAACTTTACTAATTTATTAGGCAATCATCTTTCCTACGTGTAATGAAAGTACACATAATCTAAGTTTTAAATCAAGTATGTTGAACATTTTGCCCCTCGAATTAGAATTCTGGTTCCGTTTAGTTCTCGGAAAAATGAACTCTGTCGTTTAGACAATCACGCCTTTGCAAAGCTGGTGTTTCCAATGCGTAAAGAGAGTTACAAGCAACTCAGTTGATGGCGATGGAAAGAGGTTATAACCGAGTTTTGACAAGAGCTTGGCCGACGTGTGTGGTATTACACGGTGGGCCTGAGTCCCTCTTAGAAACAGTCCGGCCATTTTTTGTTCGTTTTGAGATGGCCGACGGCCCTCAACTTCGGCATCCCGGTCATCCTTATGTTCTCGGCCTTATAGAGCTGAGTGGACATTTCGACCGTGTCCTACGCTGTCAGGCACGCCGACCGCTGATCCACAGTTCCACGTTCGTGTATTGGTGCGAAGGATGCGAAGTTTTCTACCACAAGTTGTACGCTAAGGATCAACTATGGCCCCAGATACAACGCCCTTGGCAGGTTGGCCTTCCGCTGCGATTCGTGCGATGTCCAGTTGTATTTCTGCCTCGCGATTATGCCGGACAAGGGACATTCCAACTCAAGGCAAGAAGTTTCGAGTCATGAATGCGCATTGATCTTATGCTATGGCGAGTTTAGCTGCAGCCTGTGCAGGGATGTGAGCTCGGAGGCAGATTGTCATGTCTCTTTTGGACTGTGCTCTCTTTTGGCAGAAGAGACCAAGCTGCTCGGATTCTCCTCAGTTGATCGTCATCGCCCCCATATATGCGAGCTGCTCGGACTCTGTCAAGCGCTTCCATTACTATCGCCGGACATGGCACCAACTATCTAGAGCAAGATTTTCTACTCAGAACTCTCACATATCATCAGCTAGGAGCGAATGCGACAATAATGAGGATGATGCATGTGGTACACCCAACAAAGATTGAGTTGATATATTGTGATAAGATTCAAGGGTTGCCGGCATTTCCAACAAGTTTAACCTATCTATTAGTGTCATCTTCATCATTGTGGGTAGTCCCAAATCCCTCAAACTTGACTAATTTGGTTGAGCTGATACTACAACAACATGGACAAGTAGGAGATAAACTTTGTAACGGTCAATTATGGTGTATTGTGAGGTTATCCAAACTAATTGTTTTAAGGGTCAAACTACACAAAGTCCCTATTCCTATTGAGTTGGGTTCCCTTCCTTTGCTAACGTTACTTGACTTGTTTAAATTGGACATGCCAACCTTTCAGCCACTTCCCTTGTCTCTGCAAAGGCTAAGACTTGGCAATTTCAATTCAATTGGGTCACTCTCCCAGAACTTGAGAAATTTGTCATTTTTAAAGCTCCATGGATCTCCAATGCAAGAAGCTCAACTCGATGGGCTTCAACTTCCACAACTAAAGGAGTTACATGTGGAGTATTGGGCACCCCTCGAGAGGTTGAGGCTATCAAGAAAGATGTTAAGGTGGTAAATTGTCCAAAGCTGGTTGAGATCCAATTGTCTTAGGTGTTCGAATCACTGGAGGCATTGTCTATTGAACATTGCAAGTCCTTGGAAATGCTAGTTTATGAGACTCACAATGAATTGATTACTTGTGAAGGGAGACTAATTTTTCCATCAAGAGTCTTAAGTAAGTTGCGTGCTCTCACACTGCATCATTGCCTCAAGATACTCCACATTCAAGTTGTAGATACGTGGGGATTATGGGAGTAATTTCGCCTTTGGAGTTGGCCTCATCTGCAAAGTCTTGGTGGCTTGTAAAACTTAAAGAACCTGAAGACTTCAAATATCCAGAACTGCGAAAGCCTACGACTTGTTGTGGGCGTCAACGAGTTTTTGGGCCAATTAATTCTTTGTAGCTGCGCGTCGTTGGAAAGGGTGATTTATGTAGCAACCACCAAACTGCATCGATTGCCACTTATTTATCTTCGGTTGCGAGAAATTACGAGGGGCTGAGAATGAGTCAAGGGCTTCCGGAAGGAATTCGGGGCTTCCATCCGGTGCTTCAAACCATTATAAAGTGAGTCCGAATCATTCCCTCTTTTGCTTTTCGATTTTCTTAATGCAACTATCACAAACATGAATTTATCTTTTAGGCAGATTTGTAATAATTGTGGGAAATCCAAAAACAATCCAACGAGCATCAATTATATTTGATTTTACTCATTTTAAAACTCACTCAATTAATAAAATTTTATTTATTTTCCGCTTGTGTTTTCTCATTTTCTTTTCTTTTTATCGTATACGAGAAAGTCCTATTTGTACAAGGTCAGTTTTTATCATAGATGACTGGAGAAACTTCAATGTCTGGAAAAAATACATTACACTAGCTCAGAGTCTCTGACAAAACTTCTAATTTTGCTTTGTATGGGGTGAGTTGTTCGGTTTAGCGATAATTTTATGTAAGATACTCCATTCTATTGTTATTTCTTACTTAATATATTTATTATGGAGATGAGTTTGGTGATTTGCGATTTCTACGGTGAAGATGGACCTTTAAAAGACTCTTATTCACATTGATGGAGTTGAGAGTTGCTTGAATTTGCATGAGGTTGGGGTCGGCCAATTAGGATGTGTTCCCAAAAGCATCTAAAAATGTATCATTTAAGATTTTGCATTCTAAAAGGGAACAATGAATAATCTGATTGCTGGATGATGTATTTCCACCTCAAAGCACAAGGATTGTTTCTTTCTGCATACTTGAACACTTGTCAGGGGAGTATAAGCATAGCGTAAAACAAGCAAAACGTAGGAAAATTCCTAATTCTCGTCTTCTCAATCTTTTCGAAACGACTGAATCAAGTTTTTAGATGATTTTGATATGCTTCCTAAAAGAAAGTTTCATTTTGGTTTATTGATGCTAAACTCATCATTTGATACAAAAGATTTAAGTAATGTCTTTTTAATATTTTTATTAGAGTTTTATTTTTCATATTCAACGGCATATCTTATTTATTGGTTGTTTCCTTTTTTCTGTTTTTCTACATCGACTAAAAAAGCAGAAAGCACATATTTTTTTCCATCTCAACGATTGCAATTAAAACTTATATAAATAGATAGAAACTGTTTTAAATTCCTTGAAAGATACTGATGAAAGTCATATATAGATTAAACACGGTGGTTGATTTGATTGCTTAATTTTAATCATTTCATTCCTTTGTTGAAACTTTCATGGAAACTGGTTGTGATTTTATTTTGCAGGAATCGTGCTTTGATAGGATCTGGACATGTTTTGGGAGATATAATACTCTCTCGAGTCTTAACACTCCTTGCACCTTCTTACGCCGCGAATTCTCGAACTCCTCTTCACGGTTGTGGCCAAAGACACCTGGTCGACTCCTCGCGGCTGCTGCGTCCCATTGTCGTCACAACAGAGCGGAACTGAAGAAGCCAGGTCTCTTTGACGCCTTTTGATGGATCACGGCCATTGCGCATCACCATCTGCCGCCATGTATACTCGGCGCTTCTCCAAGACGTTCTCTCTAGTTTTTGCCATCGCCATTTCCATTTCTCTTGCTTGCTTCGGTTCTCTTTGCTCTTCTTCCTGCGGGTCTCCTGTCTGTGAAGCAATGCAGGAGGACACTTCTTTCCTGCGGGTCTCCTGTCTGGCTTTTACCGGTCCTGCAGTCTATTACGAATGTTAGACCTGAATCCACTACCCCTTATGTTCATCCTTCTTCATGTAAATTAACTAAATTAAAAAAAAAAAAAAAACAAAAACAAAAACAAAAGAAAACATCACTGGCCCTCTCCGGCGGCAGCAAGTGCCCTTGCCAATTTGCCGCCTTCCTTTTTTTTTATCTACTAAATTTAGCTTATTTTTTAGTTTGATTTAAATAAAATATGTAATAAAAATCAGATATAGATATATTCCATGTTTTAGCCATGTCATCGCCACAAAAAAAGAAAGAAGATATTAAAAAAAAAAGTCAAGTCAGTGTTTTCCATTACTTAAGTTAGACAAAATTAATGGAAAAATTTGGTTGTCAATTTAACAAGTTTAAACCTTAATTGCATTTTCTGTAAATTTTAGGACTAAATTACACTTTTATAACAAGTTTTAGGATTTCTAGATTACTTATCCCTAATTTATATTTTACCACATTATGAATTTAAGCTATCACGATCAACTGCTGCAAACTCCGTCTAGGTTTTGATATTGGATCATGGGGTCTTGAGTTTGATCATTCACTCTTTTCACCTTCGATAATTTTGGAGAAGTATTATGTCTGCATATTGCATACTTTCACTCTTCTATCTACCGGCGTTAGCATCAACAGATATTCAAATATAACACTTAGTGGACTCTTTATTAGCTCAAACCTTTGGAACTACTTCGACTACAAGTAATGTCATTCATGCTCTTCTTTAGTACATTTCCAGGAGCACGTGTAATTGAACCCTATATCTTGGAGAACTTTTGACAGCAATTTTGGACCTTTTGGTTTCTATCGGTCTTTGCATGGAGGTGGTCAATATGATAAACGAAGATAAAGAAGATAAGATTTGCGCCCTTAAGACAAATAATCGCATAGGTTGGGCATCATGTGACAGTTCAAATGTCGCACGATCTAAAGTTTTATATTAGCACTGCCCTGGCTTTCCCGCTGCTAAGAAAACCCGCTAAGTTGAGACGCCGAGGTGTCTTCTATAATGACCTCCAGTAGGAAACCGAGTACTCTCAAGTCAAAGGAAATAACAAGCCGAGAATGAACAATTATGAATTGTTAAGTTTGAGAAGTGGGTCCCATATTTGAAACATTGAACTTGACGGCATCTCATGAACAACGAGGGAAGAAAAATAGTCTTGATTCAGCGAGGCACCAAGAAATGTCCTCGGGATTTCATCCCGAACCGACAGGACACAAAAATAGAGAGTCCCTGAATAGATGCAGGAAGCCAGTATGCTTCCACAATCCAGAAGTCTGAGAAATAAGCATGCGTATGCTTTCCTGATTCATCATTGCACCCATGTTCAGAAGAATGTCTGAGCAAGTAGGCATTTCCCAAGTTTGTATAGGCACGTGCATCCATGATCTCCTGTGATTCTATTTGGGCGTGACTTGTTGTGCACACTCGTGTCTAAGAGAGAGGGAGAGATATCTCGTTTGATGCAACTTCAAGTGTGAATCTCCTTGGACATGAGCTGTGATGCAAACTTCTGTACCCTACGGATGTTTTATCTGGTGAAGGAATTGCAAAGAAATGCCAGGGGTAATCTATATATCATGAACAACCCGAAGGACATCCTGTGAAATCATTGATAACCAGAAGGATATCTGCTCTTCGTAGATGGGATGACTAAGCATTAACAGATTGTTGTTGGTCACAAGTGCTCGAACAAGCAATTCTTTAGCTTCTTCCTGCTTCTTCTTTAGCATGTTGCAGATCTGCAAGACAATTCCCTTAGGCAGCCAATGTATTACTAGCAGAAGGATCACAAAGACGGTAGAGTAGACAAGAGGCAACAGTTCAATGCCATTCTATGTCCCAATCGCCTTCTAAAAACTCAATTGCTAATGTTAGACCTTTAATTATAAAAAAATAGCTATAAGGTACGATAGATTCATCCTCAAGGATAATTAGGTTGGACTGTAGAAGAAATCAGAATTTCTGTATTAGGGAGATTCTCTTCATCAATTGATTTCTAGTTGTACAAATTCAATAAATGAAGATGCTTAATGTCAATGAATCCATAACAAAATTATCAGAAGTGAGCAAACATCCAGTAGTGAAAAAGAAAAAGAAATTGCTCATCAACTCCCCTAACCACCCCAACATCCCCCCCCCCCAAAAAAAAAAAAATAAAAAAAAAAAAAAAAAAAACAAAAAACAAAACCCTCCCAACAACACGTCCCACCAAATAAAATAATTGAAACTCATCTCAACCACTCATCCAGTATGCCACAGAAAGTTGTCTGTCGGCAACTACTACCTGTAACTTGACAATCTCGTATTTTCCATTCCTAGTGTTTTGTTGTCACTATTATTGTCTCTCTATTAGAATCTCCATGGTTTCTGACTATAGTCTACAACATGCATATAACTGATCGCCAAAGCCAAAAAGTGCACAAGCAACTCATTTATAGCAAAAATAGTCGCAATTCACTTACATCTTCAAGTTCCTTTGTATAAGCTTCAGCCTTTTCGACATTTTCATCAGTTTCCATGACCAATGGACTTCCAACTTCAGTGGAACTCGCCTTAGGAGAAATCTTAACATGAAATTTAGGATGGTCACCAGACACTCTGTTGGTTTTGCTTTGTTCGGTGTCCTCATGATTGCAAACCTGATACGTATGATCTAAGAAACCAGCAAGAAACGAGTTTCGACTCTCCGTTGAAATAGAAAAACTTAAGAAGGTTCTGTCCATTTACCGGTTCAGTGACAACAGCTTCGGAGGATTCGCTGAAACTTCTGAAGTGTCAAGGGTAAGAACATTACTTCCACAAACAAAACCCAGTCACAGGAGCGAAGGTAGTGGAATTATTAGCACTCTTCACCTTTTTCCACCTGGAGACTCAGAGGGCGATTCCAGTGGACTAGATGACATCCCCTGCAAAATAGACACTCACCAATTCTAATGCATTACAAAATAGCATCCCCATAATTGTATTCGCAACACCCTATTGAAGAGGTCTAAGGTATTACTTGGAAGTGAAGAGCAAACAATAGAAAGGAACCTCAGATGATTTCCCTTATGAATTGAGTAAGTGGCTGGTTTTATTGGTTTACCTGTTCTGTGACAACAGTTTCTGAGGATTCTCTGAAACTTCTAAAGTGTCAAGAGTAAGAACATTACTTCCACAAACAACCTGGTCACAGGAGCAAGTATAATGGCGCTATTAACACTCTTCACCTTTTATCACTTGGAGACTGAAAGAGCCGTTTCGAAGGACTAAATGGCATTAAATTGGCATCTGATCCCTGCAATATACACTCATGGCTTCTAATGCATTACAAAGTAGCATCCCCATAAGTATATTAGAGCAAACAACAGAAAGGAACCTCATATGATTTCCGTTTTAAGGATGAATTGAGAAGTGACTGGTTTTCTGTGCTTTTGCTACGATGAGCTAATGAATGTGCTGCATCACCTCGCATTGCTGTAATTTACTCAGAGTCTCTCATGGAACTGATTTCCTCTGTAGGACTAGAACCAAGTTGATCTTCTTTGGTTCTCCTGGCCCTGCACACATTGACATCATGATCTCTTGAGAGTATCTATGGTTTCAAATACCAGGACATCAAGTCAGGATGCAGGTTAGACCTCTTCGTTCTCAAGCTAGAAAGATAAAAAGCCCTCTTGGCAGAATTAAGAGGGTTACTGTTCTTCACATCAACATTTCTGACCCTTGAATCCTTAAAAGATTCCTTGCTTGAATCACTTATTTCAGGATTCACACATATCTTAACAATAGGTGCCAACAACTCATTTATGCTGCCCATCTTGCAGAGGGAACTGCAAAAGTTTAGCGCAAGCAGATTAAGCATACGCAAATTAATGCTGTGTCAAAGGTCTAGTCCACTATATGCAATCTACTTGCTAGCGTTGGCAATGTCTAAGACAGGACATGACATAACATGAACAGAATCAAACATAAAATTGATATGACATGACATTGGCATATCCTTTCTGTAATGCGGGGTTATTTCAGTCTTGAAAGTATATATCATTTAAAGGAATATCACTCTTCCATGTCATGTGACTCAAAGGTTCAAACTGAACATATCATGCTACGGCAGATTTTGAACCCCACTTCCAGGCTTGTAGTCTTCTAGCAGATAATTTAGTCATGTTTTACCAGAGACAAAGATGCCAATATCTACTTCAAAGAATAGTACGAAAAATTTAATGAGCTTTCCTGGCCAATAATAAAGGGAGACTTAGAGTTGAGAGACAATTGCAAGTAAAGGTTTATAATTTCGGCTGAAAGGGCTTTAATTTCATCAACAGCAAGCAAATAATCAAGAACATATCTACATGTGTTGATCAAACTAGAAATATACAGCAATTAGGAAAGCGTCCAATGTCTCAACGCAAACTATGATATACAATTAAAAAAAAAAAATCTCATTTTACCCTGGTTGAAAGTCTGACGGAACAGAAGAGTAATAACCAGGGCATCTTTATATCGGGAACAAATAAACTTTCCCTTTTTTATTTTGAGTTAGTGTGTGGGTGGGGGAGTGGCAGCAGGGAGGAGATAACTTAAACATTACTTGTTAGATACTGTTAAATGAAGTGCATGGGAAATATAAAATGCTAGAATTTGAACAAAATTTCAAACAGCTCAACAATTACAACTCGATTGGGTACAGATGCCTCACCCAGATGAGAAGTGGGTCTCACACTGATATGGCTTCCAGTCAGAAATGGTTGACTTTTTGTTTGCTCCCTTGCTGGTGAATTTAGACCAAAAAGCAACTTTCCCCCAACTTGAGAATCCTTGGCATTGTTTCCCAACCTGTTGCACATTGCATGAACCATGTGAAGGTATAAAGCATATCAAAGAAACTAAAATAAAAAAAAAATAAAAAAATAAAAAATCTTCACCTAATGTCATTTAGATGTACAGAAGCAAGTCTTTTGCTGCTAAATTGAGTAAGCTTTCTCCCAGTTGATGGTTCTCGAGAAGACTGACTCTTAATTTCCTCTGATCTCTTGGAAAACTTTGAATGGGCTTGTCCAGGCTCTCTACCAGTAAAGAAAGAGGACGATATTTAAGTGCAGGTTCTCCGCTTGGGACATTTACATGTTACTAAAAGTGAGCTAAGAAGTGCAAAAACATTATGCTGTTGATCCAACAATCTTTATACTGAACTCTGGAAGTCACCATAAAATGCATTGACATGATAGCAAAAACTCAATGAATGAGTGCATCAGACTGAAATCACAACAACTTGCATTCCCCTCCTTAAAAATTAAGCTACAATGCATAAGCTTTCCAAATTTTCACAAAATCAACCATCAAGAGTCCATGTTTCTTAAAAGTAGCCATTAATGGCGCATTGCTCTAATTTGGCATGGCAGAAACTTGCCAATATCATCCTAATATAGATTCCCCCACATTCCTCTAATCACTTAAAGGTAAGGGATAAATGGGACAACCTGAAAACAGCCATTTCACTGTCATGCACTACTTTGCTTGGGATAATACAGGCTGTATCATTAAGACTTGTCTCAGGCTTGGCCTCTTCATCATGAGCCTTAGTAGCATTCAATGAATCAAGAATAGGTTTATTGCTTCCATTTGCCTTGCCTTCTGCTCCCGGCACATGTGGCACACTTGAACCTTCTGACTGCATGTTGCCATGAGAATATGTAGCTTCCCCTATAATTTCTTTCCTGTTACTCTGCTCTTCACCCAAAGTGGAATTTAAACTTTTGAAGATAGACAAATCTTTTCTTGGATGCTCTGGGATGGGACTTAAATTTTTGTCAACCCCGGGCTGAATATGTACCTCTATTGGGGCTGTTTTGTCTGACAAATAATCTTGTTGGTCAGATCCTTGAGAACACGTGCTGTTTGTCCTTTCGAAAGAAGATTGTTGTGGAATTGAAATTCTACATGCTGCGGGCTTTGGCTCCCAATCATCCATTCTTGGGTTTGGCATAGAAGTTGAAGTTACAGAAGTTCCTACTTGAATCTCTGATGTACCCACACAGCACGTTGATTGAATATTATCAATCATAGTGTTATCCTCACAGTCAGGAATTGCCTCAGGAAGGCATGTTTTCGAGCCCTGTTGCTCATTCATCTCCGATGATCTCCCTTTGCTTCCTATAACCTTCTTCCCACCTTGTTCTTCCTTAGTCATGGGTGAATCAAGATTAAAGCCATCCAACCTGGATAGCACAAATGGCTGCTAAGTTCATAGATTGCAATCACAAGTCATGACATTTCCCTTCACCTGAAAATATAACCTTATGTATCAAAGAATATGCCCTAACGTATACATTGTGAAGCTGTCTTACCCATTAAAATCAAAGGAGAAAGAAAATCTTTTCTTAAAATTTCCTTCATCAGGTGATTCCGCTTCATTTCTGTCCTTGTTTGGAGATTTCTTAGATAGGCAGGAGAAATCAAGATCCGGCATGTCCACTTTGAATGATGAAAACTTGTTAAAGTCGGCATCCACGTTAAAATTGACATCCCTGAAAAAGATTATTTAATAATCAATCCACAGAAAACAGAGATATATCCCACTCTCATAACAAATAAGATTGTAACTAGCTTTCATGCATGTTCACCATCATCCATCATTTTAATAATTTTTGAAGTGGCTGAATGATATGTAAAGCATGGCTCACTCGATCACCACGGGCAGTATTCTCCACAAACAGGTAATTTGTACACGGGTGAATATATGTAACCAACTCAAGTATGAAGATAGAATATTAAAGTTACATCCCACATCCATACTGGTTTATTATCTAGCTGCCCATACTTTAAGTTTCACTTACAGTTTATCAATGTTGAATTTCTTCGTTTTGCCTTTGCCAACAGTATCAAAGCTAAAATCCACTGTGTCATCTTCTGCCACAGACAACGGCTTCCAGGAGGTAAGGAACTCCTTTCCAAATTCAGCATCTGTTGAAATCAGATTTAACATCGAGCTATGACCTACATATCTGACCTTCATAAGACATGGCCAGAAATGTGTACAAGCAACATCCTAATCAATGACAAGGATGAAAACCAATTTTAACATTAAGAAAGCTTTAATTTGTTTTCAAGTAGAAGAAAAGTATGCTGCACTAATTATTGACCACGATATCCAAAAGAGTCACGTGTCAGGCCATATTACAAAAATAACCTAAACAGATTATATAGGTTTAGGATTGAGAAATATGCATCCTTGTGGTAACATTCCACCTCTGAAGCGAATTTACTGTATTTTGAGATTTGTCAAGCTTATACAGAGTACCTAGTAATGATTTATCCTCTTTCTGATTCACCACTGCAGTTTCCTTAGGTGAATCTGCCATCTGCAAGGGAAAGAGTGAGGAAAGCATAAGAAAAAAGAGAATTCCAATGGCCCTTAGAATTTACAAAAGAAAAGGGAGATTTTAATTGCAAACCCATTAGGTTGGCTATACTACACAGCAACCTCCTCTCTTCGTAAAAGCAACATCTCTTTGTTAAACCATTGCATCTATAACATTTTTGCAGTTATCTTATACAGAAGCATATATAAACTAACCAAGGAGGGACCTTAGCCAGTCCATTAAATTGAAAAACCCACACATGACATGTAGACAGTTCATACGGGAGCAGCATGGACTTACACAAAGTGGTTAGGCGGAGAGTTGCAAGCTCTAAATTTAAAACCGTGTGGCCAAAAACACCCATATATACATGCCACTATCATATATCTCTGAAGATTCATTTTTCATCCTTCCACAAATGCAAAGGTAAAGGATCTCCAATTCGACAGCAGTGGTAAGATGGACACCTAATCAGTACAATAAAGTAAGGATCATTTCAAGATTTGTCTGCCTTGATTCAAAGGGACATAAGTCTCTCATACGTTCGATATGAAATGTCTGAAGGAGTTCAACTAGACTGCAAGTGGAAACCACTATAGTATTGCAAAGGATGAACAAATGCAGTATTAATAAGTTCATACGGGGGCAGACGCAGGGCTAATCCAGTACAATCTATCCCAAGAAAAGAACGCAGATGCTATTTGAACATGAGAAACCATAGCATTGAGTATTAGCCAATGAATTAATGGCTGTCTTATGACTGCCTAAAATATATAGGTCCTCCTATCACATTCAGATCATCTGATTCCAGTACAGAGAAGTTCAATTAAAATGAATGTAATTGAAAAAAAAAAAGAAAACATCAGAACAGCTACTTAGCATGGCATCATTTCTATGAAAACAGATGCCAAGAAATAGCATTATCTTTGTATGTAAATGCTGCAAGTCATAGTGATTTCCTCTAAATAAGCGTCTACATTGCTCTCAAACTGCAAGGAGCCATACACTTCCAGCAAAAGGCTTACAGCAATTCTGAACGCAAACTTATCCACAAGCTTGTTCCACCCAGTTTCTGAAGCCAAATGCGCCAGAATAGTCACAGAGGTATATCAGACAGAGATAAACGTAGCAATCAACAAGAAATTCTTTGCTGCGCCTAACCTACAAAATCATAGATGACGCTCCAACGAACTCGATAAAGCCAATCTACATTGATCACAAAGAGGTCTTCCGAAATCAAACGGACCTACTGTGACGGGAGGGTGGGAGACGCAAAACGAGCGAACGCGAAACGGCGAGAGACAACTGAGCGCGGAATCAAACAGGTGAGAGAGTCCGAAGAAACTCCTCATCAAATCCACCATCGGAAAACTAAGTGCGCTCGCGAGGTACCTCTGCTCGACACTACGAAACAAGCAGCGAAAGCCGATGTTTCAGAGGTACGGAGCAATGAGACACCGAAGAAGCCGCGGCCAGAAGACGAAATCGACGGATTGCGAAAGCTCGAGATCGATTCGCACGTCGACAGTACTTTCCTTGCGATCGCGACAGGGAGCGAGCTCGAGCGTGGGAGAGAGATAGAGAGAGAGAGAGAGAGAGATCGACTGGATTCGAATGGAGATGAGAGAGAAGTAATCTGGTTTTTCTACAGGTTTTTGAATGGCGACTCCTATATATATAGAGAGAGAGAGACGGAGAGTAGCCTTGAAAGAGGCGGGACCGGAAAAGCGACGGAAAATTGGGCGGAGGTTCACTCCAGCGTCATGCGTTCGCCGAGAGTTTTCCCGACTGGACAAAACAAATTCCCGATTTTGGCCCCTCGGGGAAAACATTTCTGCTTAGCTCCTCATTTCAAGTTTCCTACATATAATACTTCAATCATTTACAAAAATTTATAAATATTTATTAATTAATTCAAATAATAACCAACGGTCGTTTTTAGAAAAATATAATTAAAACAATCCATTTTCTATAAAATAAATGAAATCTATCTTGAAAAAAATACAATGAATCTGATATCTGAATCCAAATAAATCTTGACCGTCAATCATGTGAACCCACACTTGGGAATTGCGTGATCAATGAATTAGATGGATTCAGGGCATGTAAGCTCAAGTCCAGACAAGCATCTACCCTCACGTTGAGACTCGAGGTGCTATTGGTCAATTGCTACCAAAGCCCATCTCACATTCCCAGTTTCACACAAAGGAGTGGGCACTTTCGTTCAGGAGTAACTTAAAAGGTTGGCTTGAGCAGGACTTAGAGAAATTGACAAGAAAATGAATATCTTATTATGTCATAAAGGAGGATTTTTTGAAGTCGTATAATATTGACATTTGTCTCACCTCATTTGCTATAAGAATACTAGGCTTAAACTACCAATAAAATACCACCAACCCATTGAGCAAGCCTATCACGGAAGTCCCATCAAATACGAGTGGGAAATTAAAAACCGGCAGTATACTTAAGCCCAAGCCTGTCCTTTGCAAATTGATTTATTATGCAATTGTCTTTTCTATGTGCAACGACATTAACTATTAGTTAAACTTTTAAATAATAATTATTTTTCTTATGGGGGCAATTATTTTTCTTAATTTTTGTCAAGAGTCAAGCATGGATTTTTCGTCAAATTTTGTAAAGCTCGTGTCTCTAATGTGTAATCAGAGCTATAAACGATTGAGTTGATTGGCCATGGAAATAGGTGATGACCGAGTTCTGCCGAGCTCAGGCGAACGTGTTTGGTATTGCACGGTGAGTCGGATTACCTCTTCATCAATCCCCCCTCTTTTCTTTCGTTTCGAGATAGTCTACAACCCTCGACTCCGGCATTCCTGTCATCCTGATGTTCTAGGCCTTAAGAGAGCTGAGCGGACATTTCGACCGTGTCTTATGCTGTTAGGCATCGACCGTGCAAAGGAAGGAATACAAGCAATGAAGGTGAATTTGAAGGAGGAGAAGCGTGAACTGGGGGAACTAGAGGACTTGGACAGAGAATCTCAAAGTAATCATGATAACACGGAGCTACTGGCATGGACGTAGATTCAGCGCAGTTCCATTTTCTTTAGGAATTTAGGAGTCTTGAAGAGTCTTCAGATTACTCTGAATATGCTTGTAAACAGAGATTTCACTGGGTACCTAAGGATCAGACTATTGAAATTCTTCACAAATTTCATGATTGCCAATGGATAATAGTCTCAAGCTAGATTAGTATCAGACTGTGCAGCACTTTTGTAGAATTTTCAAATGAAAACTTTTCATTCTTCATCAGGATATCTTAGGACTGTTGACATTTTCGCCCCCATCTATTTCTTCATGTTGGAAACGTTAGAACTACGAAAAGAAAATGGAATTGGGCACGGCCGCGGAGAACAACGGTTTCAACATCAATGACGACAATGATAGCAGCATCTGCGAGTGGAGGCTTTGCAAAAGATGATCGGGCTCTACCTACATCTTTCTTGTGATCTCAATTTGTCTAAAATCAATCTGTTCTGAGCATGAGAACATTTGTTTTGAGAACTTGTCTTCGGTAGTTGTTGAAAAAGGTTATGTCACACTTCGAAGCTTTCTTGGAAGGATATTGTAGGGTTCAAGGAAGGTTCCCAGAATCATCTCCTTACTCAAAAGAAACAAAACAAGAACTGATATCGTACATAAAACTGGGATTTTTTTTTTTTTTTTCCGACAGGTAAAGTTACTTTTATTATTCCGAACATGGGACCAGCAACTTGCATGCGCATTTGAAGAAGTATTTAGCCGCTGACTTGGTTTTTTTAATCATTCGCCAATAGCATTCGATCTAATGGTCTTCCGTTATTTAAACCAAAAAAAAAAAAAAACGATCTTCTGTTTCAATTATTTTATAGGTTCAGGGAAGGTTCCCAGAAGCATCTCCTAATTCAAAAGAAACAAAACAAGAACTGATTTCGTACATAAAACGGAGACTTTTTTTTTTTTTTGAATTTCCGACAGGTAAGATACTTTTTATTAGCCCGATATAAGGAAAGGGTGGATCAAAGAGAATAAATAAAATATTGTGTGCAAAAAATCAAAGAAAATAAAAAAGTAATAATAATTGGAATGAGGTAAATTAATGGATAATGAAAGTTTGATTCCTTGACTTCCACGCATGTCATGCACACGTAGCCTGCAACTGCATGCGCGACAAGCCGGCTATGCTTTGTATAAATATATTGGAAACGTCCTCAGATGTAAATGTCCTCAGTTGGCTTCTGCTAAAGGGGCCTTCAACTGCATGCACGCTATGCTGTGTATAAATATATTGGAAACTAGCACATCGTCGTTGACGACTTTCTGTTTCCACCATCTTCTCAGAATTTCATTGGTTCTCCTATAACTACTCCATTATTTCCTCAAAACGTGGTGACGCGGAATATTTCTCTGTTGAAGAACATCGAGTCGGAAAGAGAGGGAGAGATGGAAACCGAGATCTGCTTAGCTAAGGATACTATCGATATGGCGAGCTCGGATGCTGCAACATCATCGGGAAGTGAGTACCAAGTGTTCCTGAGTTTCAGAGGACCCGACACTCGTGTTGGATTCACTGACTTCCTGTTCCATAGCTTGATCGACACTGGAATCTACGTCTTCCGAGATGATGAAGAGCTCCGTGTTGGTGAGAAGATCGATGGATCGCTTTTGCGAGCAATCGACAACTCCAGGATTTATATACCCATCTTCTCTCAAAACTATGCTTCGAGCCAATGGTGCCTTCGCGAGCTCTCACGGATCGTGGCAAATACCTTGAAATCGGAAGGTAATAAAGAGATCCTACCTATTTTCTTTGACGTGGAACCTGACGATGTTAAATTGAAAACTCCGCTATATTGCGATGCCATACTCAATTTGGAGAACGAGAAGAAGTTGGGCAACGAGCAAGTAAATGCTTGGAGAGAGGCTCTCATGGAGGTTGACGCCATAAAGGGGTGGGAAGTGAAGAAGTACAAGGGGTAAGCTAGCTATTTTCAAGATACTTGTTTCCCCAATTTTCCTAACACTGAATTCATAGATCTGAACATTCCAGTATGATTGAGGTGGGGGTTTTATTATAATAATACTAGATGATGAACCTGTGCAACGAGGATATCGATTGCTAGGTAGCTAGATTTATATTTCATTGTGGGCAGCGGGACGAGAAAGAATGGGATAATGAAATGACATGCACATTCCTATCTAATCATCTAAACTTTCAATATTTTAAACATTTCTTCTCTTAGAGACACGATATTCAACTTTTATAGTCGACGCTTAAACATAAACTATAGAATACCAATTTAAAATGCATAATTATTTATACATCTAATTTGCACGAATGTTACATAATCCCAAGATTGCTACTAATGTTGGAATCAAGTCAAATTTTGGGTCATGACTTGCGCACACGTTGCCAAAGGTGTAAAAAGTACGTCTTTAATAAGTGATCTTAATGTCCAAAATGGAGTTTAAAATCGCACCTAGATTTTTAAGGTTTTTACTTGTCAGATCATTATGTAGTTTGTCTAGTACTTGAATAACATCATTTCTCGTTAGTTAGCTAGTCGTGATTTTGCATTTTTCCCCAACTATAATGGTTTCCATTTGTGGAAGCCACGGAGAATTGATCAAATTGATAGTTGAAGAGGTCATGGAAAAGTTGAAGACAAAATATAGATTGGTGATTGAACATTTAGTTGAAGTTGATGATCAAGTAGTAGCGATAACCAAATTATTAGATATCAACTCCAGTGGTGTGCGACTCATCAAAATTCATGGCATGGGGGGTATTGGTAAAACGACTCTTGCCAAGATTGTCTTCAACCAATTGTCTTCTCATTTCGGAAATTGTTGTTGTTTCCTTGAAGATGTTAGAGAAAAGTCATCAAGAATCAATGGCTTAGTTGACCTACAAAAAAAGTTATTATCTGAAATCAGTCATCCTATTGGTATGAGAAGCATTGATGAAATTGATTATGGAATGAAGAGGATTGGAGAAGTACTTTGTAGTAAGAAAGTCTTCATTGTACTTGATGATGTTGATAATAATAAACAAGTGGAGAAATTAGTTGGAAAGGCTGATTTCTATTCAGGATCTAGAATATTGATTACAACTAGGAACAAGAATGTTTTGCAAATCAATAGACCAAAGTATCAAATTTTAGATTATGAAATGGAGTTGATGAGTACTAATCGTGCACTTTAGCTTTTTAGTAGGCATGCATTTAACAGAGACTCTCCTCCATATGAGTATAGAGATCTTTCAACGTCAATCGTTTTTGCTACTGGGAGACTTCCGTTGGCTGTTGAAGTAATTGGTTCATACCTCTATCGCGAACCACGAGAACTATGGAATGAGAAATTGGACAAGTTGAGAAAAGCACCTCATGAGGATGTTTTTGGAAAGTTGAAGATTAATTATGATGCCTTAAGTTTAGAGCAACGACAAATTTTTCTTGATATTGCATGCTTTTTCATTGGTGAAGATAAGATAAATACAATTTACATGTGAAAAGATTGTGAGTTTTTCCCAAACACTGGAGTTGCTGTCCTCATTAGCATGTCATTGATAAAGATTGTGGAAAATAATAAGTTTTGGATGCACGATCAACTCAGAGATTTCGGAAGGGAAATTGTTCGTCTAGAAAATCCAATAAATCCAGAAGAGAGGAGTAGGATATGGATTTCGCAGGAGGTCCTTGGTGCAACAAGAACAAAGGAGGTGAAGCACTTCTCGAGAGAACTAATAGTTTTTGACAAAAATTTCTCTACAGTGACTTAGGATGTTGTATCCTTTTATATTTTATCATAATTATTTCCTTCTATGAAATAAGATACTTATATCATTCATCTCCCATTATCGTTTGTAGATGAAGAAGAACGTTCAAGCATTATATCTTGATACACATGCAAAAGGTTCCCATGATGTCGTTGTTCATAGTAATGAGATTGGAAGGTTTGAAAATCTAAGATTCCTTAAACTATCTAGATTAACCCATGTTGGCGACACACTAAATCATCTTACCAACTTAAGATGGATTTCTTTGAGGAGAATCCATAAATGGACTAACATGTCCCTAAAGAATGTAGTCATTCTTGAACTTTCAGAGGTTGACTTGTTAAATGATTCAAGATTACATAACTTAATAAAGGTGTGTAATATGCTCTTTTCTATTCTATTTTCTTAGAAAGTAATAATTGATTGTTCATCTATTGAATATTGCTTTCATTTATGACAGATGGCAACAAAATTGAAAGTTCTTTCTCTTAAAAGTTGTCGCAAGATAATTAGAGCACTAGACTTCTCTAGATGCCAGAATTTAGAGAGGCTTACTTTCGATCGATGTGCCAATTTGAGGGAAATTGATGGCTCTATTGGGAAGTTGAAGTGTCTAATTGACCTAAAGATTGAAAAGTGCCATTCTCTTGAACATTTGCCTGAGGAAATTGGGGACCTAGTGAATCTGCAGTACTTCTTTGTCAATTGTTATAAAATGAAGAAACTCCCAAATTCCATGTGGAAGTTGAAATCATTACGTGAGGTGCGCTTTTTAAATTCCTTTGATGGATTAGATTTAGCAAATTCATGGGAGTTACCGAGTGCTATTGGAATGCTTCAAAATCTAGAAGTGCTTCAAGTCAAGAGTCGCAATTTAAAAGGTCAACTTCCTTTTGGAATTGAAAGTTTGCACTTTCTAAGAATCCTAAACCTATCAAATACTTGTGTTAGTGAAGTTCCAAAGACCATAAACATGCTTCCTCGCCTACAAAGAATTGAGTTGATGGCATGTGATGAGATTCAAGAGTTACCAATGCTCCCAACAAGTTTAACCCATCTAGGAGTGGCATCTGCATCTTTGCAGGCAGTCCCAGACCTCTCTAACTTGACTAATTTGGCTGAGTTGAATTTAAATGATCGTGGAGGAGGAGGAGATAAACTTTGTACCGGTGAGTTATGGTGGATTGGGAGATTATCCAAACTAACCAAATTGACCATCAGACTTCAAAATGTCCCTCTTCCTACTGAGCTGGCTTCCCTTCCTCTACTAAGCAAACTTACTTTGTTTGGATTGGACATGCAAACCTCTCTGCAACTTCCCTTTTCTCTGCAAAAGCTAAGGGTTGATAATTTCAATTTAGCGTCACTCTCCATGAACCTGATAAATTTGTCATGTTTAGAGCTCTATGGGTCTCTGATGCAAGAAATACAACTTAATGGGCTTCAACTTCCATGGCTAAAGGAGTTAGTTGTGCTATCCTCTATACCTCTCAAGAGATTGAGGCTATCAAGAATGAGGAAGCTAAAAGATGTCGAGGTGCAATTTTGTCCAAAGCTAGTTGCGATCCAATTTTCTTGGCGTTTGAATCACTGGAGAAATTGTCCATTGTAAAATGCGAGTCCTTCGAAAGGATAGTTTATGAGTCTACCAATGAATTGATTAGTTGTGAAGGAGACTAATTTTTCCATCGAGAGTCTTAAATAAGCTGCATACTCTCAAGATGCATGGATGTCCTATGATACTCGACATTCAAGTTGTAGGTACATCGGAATCATGGGAAATCATCAACATTTGCGATTGTCCTTATCTGCAAGGCCTTGGTGTTTTGTCGAACTTAAAGAAACTGAAATTTTTATATATCCAGTACTGCGATAGGCTACAGGTCGTCGAGGGCATCGACGAGTTGGAGTTTTTGGACCAATTATGGGTTGAGAGTTATGAATCATTGGAAAGGTTAATTGATGTATCAAACACCAAACTGCCAAATGATTGCAACATGATGGTTTTATATGAGATGGGCTTAAGGCCCATCCGCTTCGGCCCACGGGAATAGGGCCCGTGGATGGGGGAAGGTATAAAAGGGAGGAGAGAGAGAGAGAGAAGACACCTTTTGGCACAATTCCAACGTACGTTCTCTCCCACTCTCCCTCTAAAAAGGAAGAAAAATGCTTATGGCGATACCGTCTTCCTTTCAAGGCAAATTAACATCATCGGATTAGAATTTCTTCCTCGATCTTCGGCATTGGTGTTTAATCTGTGGCTAACAAGGTACGCTCGAATTCGTGGTGTGCTTTACGATCGGTGACACGTGTTATTCCCGGGCTTCGTCTTCCGCATTGATTTAGGGGTTCGATTTAGTGTCGAATCCGGTTTTCGGGGATCCGTTATTCCCAACATTGGTATCAGAGCCCTAGTTCACGTTTTTCCCGATTAATTTGATGTTTTTTGATTGATTTTTCGTGAAAGAAATTCGGCCGTACGGATCGGGGCAAGAAATCCCGACATCCGAGCGTTGTTCGGCCATTTTTCTGAGTTTTCGTAAGTCGAAATCCTTTTCTGAATACATAGGGAGAAATGCGACGTCAAGACGAGTCCGACGACATGTCGCACGCCGCCGTACGACTCAGCATGCGCCCACACGTGCGGCTAGAAGCCGCTGCGCGTGGGTGCGACGCGCCCGAAGCGCTGGCAATGGCCAGCGCGTGCGCCACACGCGCCGGTGACGAACCGGCACGTGCGCGCCGGAGACCGGCGAAACGGCACGCACCGGTCGGCAAACCGACGCGTGCTGACGTCACCCAACAGTCGGTAACCGTCGGGATGACGTCATTGATGACGTAATCGTCGATGATGGTTGGCCAGCCAGTCACCGGCCGGCGACCTGACCCGACGGCGACCGACCCGACCCGATCAACCTGGCGCATGCCGCGCACGTGTCGGATGACGTCTGCGTGACGTCAGCACGCTCACGCGCGAGGCATGTGCCGGCTGACATCTGTGTGACGTCAGCCAGCGCAAGCGCGCGGCACGTGCGGTCGGTTCGTCCGATCGGCACGGCCGGTCCGACCCGCGCGCCCATTGACCCGACCCGTTGACCCGTTGACCGTTGACCCGAAAAAAAAAAAAAGGAATTTGTTTCTTTTTTGGAAAATTATGTATTTTCCCTTATATTTATTATGGATTATAAGTGATCCATTTTTAGTTCTGGATTTGTTGCAGGAACTATGATGCGTTATGCAAGGATACCTGCAACCCCGAGAACGGACGAGGGAAATGCAAGACTTAAAAGGCTGATGTCAGAATTAGCTATTTATCGGTGGCATGATGGTGATTTAGTATCACATGTGGTCAGGATCAATCAGATGATACAGGAAATTATCTGGAATGGTTATCTTATGCCGGATTTTGAGAGGGTGCCGGCTTTGATGAACATTCTTCCACCTGAATGGCAAGCAGTGTTGGATCGGCTATAGGAGATCAACGTGGTCCCGAGTTATAGGAGGCTAGTGGAAGTTTTTGTAAGAGAGTACTATAGGATTGAGTTGGCCAAAACTTCAACCCTTAGATTGAGCGCCATATGGCGCAGAGTGAATGCGCCTTGGTGGCGACATGAATGCTCTCCAAAAGTTTTTCCATGGTTGGCAAATGTGCCTTCAGTTTTCTCAGATGTTTTGACTGATAGATTAGAAGGGACATTCCCTATTTATTTCTTTGATTAATTATGTAATGTTTACTACCTGATTGTTGTTGATGTAGCAACCGATATGTTAGTTGTATCATGTGAAAGCATTGTTATTTTATTGGATGTTAATATTTTATTTGCTTTCTGCTATTACTGGTTACTGTGGGTAATTAGCTGTGGGTAGTAATAGAAGTTTTTGTAACTTCATAGAATTTATTTGCATAAGACAATTATATTAATAATAATTTTGAGTTAGGATTTTTGGAGGATGATTTGAAACATAGTGACATTTTGATTCAAGCCTTACTTGAAATTATTCATTAATATGATGGGTCTATGCAAATAGGGATGCATAAATGATAGGCATTAATTATTCGTGTATGTATGTCTGATGTGTTCAGAACGATAGTTCGGCAACTAAGAATGTAATTGTTGATATGAACGGCAACAATTATGAAATATTGAATATGAAGATACAATATGTGCTGAAAAAGCAAGAAGCACTAGAAGCTCTTGACCATGTTATGGAAGATCTTGAGGATGCTGTGCGCCACCTTGAGCTGGTAGAGGACCGCTTGACGGCATGTGAGCCGAAAAATAGATATTTGCAATGTTGGTTCTAGCTCATAAAGGGCTTTGAGCTCTAAGCGCAAACGTATTGATTCGTTCAATACGTGGGAATGCAAAGGATCAAGTTCTTGTTGCAAGAAATCAAGAGTTAACCAACACAAGAGAGAAAAACGTCCTCAAGAGAAGAAAATGTTAAGGGTGAGGTGTTACAATTGTGACAAGAAAGATCACTACACTCGCAACTATAGTGAGCCGAAAAAGGTCAACACCTCTTGTACATTTAAGAACTTTGCTTATGTGTCAAGTTCTGAAATATTGGCTGAATCCAATCCTATGTGGACTGTAGATTCAGGAGCGACAGACCATGTAGCAAAGGATAGAGGATCCTTCATGGAATTCCGACAATACCAACTAGAACTAAGTGGATCTATATTGGAAATAACTCCAGAGCTGAAGTTAAAGGGATTGGCACCTGCCAATTGAACATGCATGGTGATGCATCTTGATGTTCTATATGCTCTGGAGATTCGTCGAAATTCAGTGTCTGTCTTAGTGTTGGTTAAGCTTGGTTTTGGTATAAACTTCCACAATAGAGGTGTAGATTTATATTTAGGTACAAACTACTATGATTATGATTATTTTCTAGATGGTTTTATTGTACTAAATGTTGACTATGGTGATGTCAATATTTGTTATTCCCCTGTTTCACGTCTTCTTCTTTATATGACAATGATGTGATTGTGTGGCATGCTAGACTTGGTCATATAGGCCAACAACGTATGAATAGACTAGCCATAGAGGGCTTGTTGGGCAACATTGAAAAAGTCGATTTGTCCATATGTCAGCATTGCCTAGTAGGGAAAACAACAAGGAAACCATTTAGAAAAGGTAAAAGAGCTTAATTTCCTCTGCATTTAATCCATTTGGGCGTCTGTGGTTCAATGAATGTGAGAGGAAGGCAATGTACTGTTTATTTCATCACTTTTTTTATAGATGATTATACTCAAGTCGGATATGTCTATTTGATTTCTCATAAATCTGAAGCATAAGTTGTTTCAGAAGGTTTATGAACTTGGCAAAAAATCAATTAGACAAGAAAATAAAGGTATTTAGATCCGATCGAGGTTGAGAATATTTATCTGATAAGTTCAGAAAATTATGTAATGAAAAAGGAATAGAAAGATAGTTATCTATTCCAAATACTTCTCAACAAAATGGTGTTGTGGAGAGAAGAAACAGAACCCTACTGGAATGGTTAGGTCCACGATGGCGCATGCTAACTTACCTATCACTTTTTCGAGTGATGTGTTGTTAACTGCTGCCTATATACTTAATCGGGTGCCTTCCAAATCAGTTATTTCCACTTCATATGAGTTATGGACAATTAGAAAATCGAACTTAAGTTTTCTTAAGCCATGGGGTTGTGCTGCCTATACTCATGAGTCCTCTCACAAGTTTGGGAAATTGGGTCCTGAAGGAAAGAAGAGTATTTAATGAGATACTCCGAACACTCAAAAGGGTATGTGTTCATAGGTGAGCAGGAAAGTGGGAGTATAACTGAATTTGAATCATAGAATGTCACATTCTTAGTGGATGAATTTCTTAAGAATGGCGAAATAGGAGAAGATTTCTCCCTATTTGAGATCTTGGATCAAGATAATGATATTAGTAGAGTTCGTCCAAGTGGGAGTAATATGAGAAGTGTTGAATTAAATTCAACTCATTCTCAATTGCAACCACATGATGAGATGACGTCATCATTATCTGATCCAAGTGGGAGCATGATGGGGAATGATGTGCTAAGTGTACAATCTCCCATAAGGTGAACAAGTCGCCAAAGTATTCCCCATCAATGTTTTGACATTGAAAGGGAAACTTTTATTATTGCTCCACAAGATGAGGATGAGCCAAGAGATATTAATGAGGCTCTGAATTGCCCTAATAAGGAAAAATGGATTCATGCAATGAAAGAAAAAATGGAATCAATGAAATCAAATCAAGTCTGGAAACTGGTTGATCTTCCAAAAGGACACAAAGTTATTGGGAACAATTGGGTTCTCAAAATAAAGTGAAAGGCTGATGGCTCGATAGAAAGGCATAAGGCTCGCCTTGTGGCAAAGGGGTATAATCAACAGGAAGAAATTGATTATGAAGATACGTTTTCTCCTGTAGTGAGATTTACCTCGATTCGCATTATTCTGGCAATAGTGGCTAGTATGGATCTTGAGTTACATCAAATGGATGTAGAGACTGCTTTCCTCAATGGAGAATTAAAGGAAGAAATATATGGAACAACCTGCTGGTTTCATAATGAAAGGCCAAGAAGAAAAAGTATGTCGACTTTTGAGGTCGATATATGGCCGTAAGCAGTCATCGAGATAATGGTATATACGTTTTCATAGTGCCAAAATGGCATATGATTTTACAATAATAGATGAGGATCATTGTGTATATATCAAAAGATCCAAGGATCAATTTGTAATCATATCATTATATGTTGATGATATACTAATTACCAGAAGCAATATGGAGTTTGTTAATATTGTCAAGAATTGGTTGTATTCTAATTTTGAGATGAAGAATATGGGTGAGGCTGCATACATTCTTGGAGGTAAGATTTCGAGAGATCGTTCGAAGAGATCGTTGTCTCTTTCGCAAGAAACCTATATAAATAAGGTTCTTGAACGATTTCGTATGCAAGATTGTAAACCCATAGACACTCCTATTGCAAAAAGGTGAAGGATTGAGCCATAGTCTGTGTCCAAGAACTCCACAAGAGAAGGAATAAACTAAATATGTTCCTTATGCTAGTGATGTTGGGAGCTTGATGTACGTTATGATGTGTACAAGACCTGGCGTATGTTTTACAGTTGGAATGATGAGTAGATACCAATCCAATCCAGGTCCAGCACAATGGAAAGCCGTTAAGAGAATACAGAGGTATCTAAAGGGAACTGCTGATTATATGCTGAGTTATAAAGGAAAGGATCTGCAACTCAAAGGCTATTCTGATGTTGATTGGGGAGGAGATTTAAATGAAAGGAAATCTACCTCTGGATTTGTTTTCTTACCGAATAATAGCACCATATGTTGAAGCAGTAAGAAACAAAAGTGTATAGCTTTGTTCACGATGTAAGTTGAGTTCGTGGCATTATCAGCAGTAGTGTAAGAAAGTGTTTGGTTTAAGAGATTTTTGGATCATTTAGGTGTTATTGGAAATGCTGCAAATTAATTGTTGGTTAACTATGATAGCCAAGCAGCAAAAGCGTACACCAAAGATCCAAAATATCATGGCAAGACCAAACATATAGATATCAAGTATAATCTTGTTAAGGATATGGTTACACGAAAAGATGTGAACTTAGAGTACATACTACGCATAGAATGGTAACAGATCCTTTGATAAAGCCAATACCTAGAGATGTGTTTTGTGGCCATATGAAATCTCTATGATTGCATAGAGACTGATGTACTGAATATTGCATTTTCCCTAAGTGTTCACATTTGATGAATTTGTGTTTTTTCATCATTAATGCCTATGAATCTTTGTTTGATCTTTATGCATCTTAATGCTTAGTGCATTACTTTAAGTTGAGAAGTATGTCAGACAGATATAAGATTAGCCCACTCACACGGGTAATTGCCTCTATTTACTGTGTGATAAATAGAGATGAGACTGTTTTTAAGCTTATTATCTAGGTGATAATCGAGAGCTCAAGCTTAAAACATGTATGTCGCCTTAACTAGGTGTTAAGATGAGGATATAATACTTACTATGTCCGAAAGTAAAATACCCAACATATTTTACTTTATCTGTCTAAGATGCAAGATGTGAGTTCTGATGAATTTTGTGAATGAGTAGATACGTGAACTCAAGTTAGACATTTGGTATGTCTGAACTATCATCTGTACGGTATTGAAAGGTGTAGACATACGCTCCATGGGAAATGAGTTAATACCGTAATACGTATTTCATACTACGTATGCATGAGACGACCAATAAGAGTGGCAAAAGTTTGATCTCAACTTTTATGTCGTGTGAGACTCTTGAGGAAGAGAGTTCCTCAATTTCTTAGTCCCCTCATGATTCTTACTTATTCTCAAGATTTCTATTTAGTGTTTGCTATCTTAGGATGTTGCCAATGGTCATGAGTGATTCGATCTAATGGGACATTTCTAGAAAAGCAAGCTAAACTGAAATTGAGAGTTTGAAGGAAAGAGGAAGATCGAATTTGGAGAATCACATTGTAGTTTTGTATTCACCAGTTAACCAATTATGACTGTCTTTGTGATAATCATAATTGTGAATACAATATATATATATATATATATATATATATATATATATATATCATTATTTAAAAGAGATCAAGAGAGATGTAAAATGTGATCGATCGATCTAGGGTACTCCATACTAAATCTACTCAGGATGTGATGCCCATTATGAGCTGTTATATATTCCTAACAGATGTATGGCAACGAGCTCTCAAAGTATGCTGGTTGCACGGATTATTCACCGGTATGAATGTTGAAGAGAGGAAAAGAGGATTCTGTTCGGCCCACCATGTTAAGTGAGAGTCTATGATGGATTTTTCTCTGATGGAGTTGAGTAGGGTCTGTCCGCCCATGTTGGTTTTGGACCACCATGTGCGAGTGGGAGATGATGGTTTTATATAAGATGGGCTTAAGGCCCATCTGCTCCGGCCCATGGGAATAGGGCCCGTGGATGGGAGAAAGTATAAAAGGGAAGAGAGAGAGAGAGAAGACACCTTTTAGCACAATTCCAACGTACGTTCTCTCCCACTCTCCCTCTAAAAAGAAGAAAAACGTTTACGGCGATACTGTCTTCCTTTCAAGGCAAATTGACATCATCGGATCAGAATTTCTTCCTCGATCTTCAGCATTGGTGTTTAATCTGTGGCTAACAAGGTACGCTCGAATCCGTGGTGTGCTTTACGATCGGTGATACGTGTTATTCCCGGGCTTCGTCTTCCGCATTGATTTAGGGGTTCGATTTAGTGTCGAATCCGGTTTTCAGGGATCCGTTATTCCCAACACGACATATATATCAGCTTTTGCGGGAAATTACAAGGGGTTAAGAAAAGGTTCGACGGCTCCATCTAGCCCTTGAAGCATTATAAGGTGAGTCCGAATCATTCTCCCTTTCTCTTTTTTATTTTTTCTTGACGCAACTATCCACAAACACGAATTCAGCTTTAAAGTAGATTCGTAATAATTGTGAGAAATCAAAAAACAATCATACAAACATCAATTAATATTTGATCTCACTCATATTAAAACCTACTCGATCTAAGTTTGTTTTATTTTCCATTCGTGTTTTCTCTCCGTTTGTTTGTTTGTTTTGTTTTTTTTTTTTTTTTTGGTATATGAGAAAGTTCTGTATGTGCAGCAACTCTAAGGGACATGGTCCATTTTTATCGCAGGTGATTGGGAAACTTCAGTGTCTAGGAGGAATATATTAAATAGCCCATAATCTCTCATTATAGCGTTCTTTTCATTTTATATGGAGCCAATTATTTATTTAGCAAAATTTCTACGTTACATACTTCGATTTATTACCATTTCTTACTTCATACTATTCATTATGAAGATGAGTTTAGTGATTTGCAATATTTAGTGTGAAGATAGAACGTTAAAAGAATCCGATACTCATTGCACAACTCAAAAAGAAAAAATTGCTAGGGGTGGTGTTTCAAGAACACAATTACAGTGCACCTATCCACTAATGAAGTGACTTATATCCTTGATGGATTTGAGTGTTACTTGATTTGGCATTTGGTAGGAATCGGCCAAGTAGGATGTGTTCCTAAAGCATCTAATATATATATTTAAAGATTATTCATTCTAAAAAAGAACAATGAAAATCTAATTGGTGGGTGATGTATTTATGCAATCTCCCCTGTTTTTAACAGTTTGGTTAAAAGCCACTTTAAACAGGTTATAAAACAGTCGATCTTTCGACCATATGTTTTTTTAGTCGTGAAGCATTCATATGCAGGTACGGTGTAGATTCAATTTCTGATACTTATTTAACTTCTAATGCGTAGTTCGAGCCTCGTTTGTTATTTTACTATACTTTAGTCAATTGTGTACGTAAAAACTTCTAAATTTAGCTAAAGTACGAATGAAATCAGTTTTCAGCAAAGTTGTGATAGACCTGATAAGACAAAGTGAATTTATAAGTTCACATAAATAAAATTTCATTAACCTGCTTCCATGACTACACTGGATAGAAAGAGGCGCATAGGTGAGGAGGAAGGTAGGGCAGGTCATTTTCTGGTAATAGCATATTCTCTCTTAGAAGCTTATGTCTAAGGCAAATAAATATCTCATTGGTCTCATGGACCGGCTAGAATGTAAGTCAAGACCAGTTTAATGGCTTCAATATTAAATTGTTTACATTTGGACACATAGAATCGAACTCACATGATGTACATAATCCACATACAAATTTCATTCCTTTATTATTGCACAAATCTCACATGATTTATGATAGTTTTTATATGACATTTTTTTCATATTATACATAGATCCTTCTGCGTATTTCAATCTCAACAATTGCTATTGAAAACTATACAAATGACTTTCATCAGTGTCTTTTGAGGAATTTAGAATAGCTTCTATCTATTTAGTTACACATAGTATACATTGACAAATAGATCAAACACTGTAGACATTAGTTGATAATATAACTAATTGATTTTGACTGCATAATCTTAATCAGTTCATTTCTTTTTTGAAACTTTCACGGATGATTGGTTGTGATTTTTATTTTTCAGGAAGCATACTTTGATTGGCCTACATGTTGTGTAGACACATTGATGCGACCTCCCCCTCGGGCTTTTGATCCCAAGGAATAGATTTAGAGATACTTGCTCAAGAGACAGTTCTCAAGATGCATCACGTAAAGAAGGCTCGAAAGCATCATCTTTAATGTTCGTCTAGGAGATCCATCAAACATAAATACAGATTCTCCCAAATCCGTATCTCTTGTGACAGTGGTTCATTTTAAGTTTTTAGACAACTCAAAAACATTATCTAGGAGCCGCAATTAGCCTCCTTTTTCGGGGGCTGATTAGACCCAATCAAGCATTGGGAGACATCCCTTGATTTCCATGGAACTAGAGATTTTGTGGGTTTGAAGACTTGGGTTACGTTAAAGATGTCTATTAATGCCCTTTCAGTACCTGTGAGTTGGGTTGTTACCTAAGGTGGTCATGTTAGTCTTTCTACATTTTCGTGTAAGTTTAAGTCTTAATACTAGGCGATCACACATGGATGATTCATTCATTCATTCATGCCATTCTATACAAACTATCAAAATGAAGAGAAAAATCAATCAGGCAATTGAAACTGTAGTGCGGGAAATAAACACCCAAGACAACAAGATAAAGGAGCAAGAAGAACAATTCAAAGTACAAGAAAAGTAGACTTGCAATTCATCAGATATTTACACAATTGAACTAAAGACCCGAGACAAGTGTCGGGGAAATGAAATACTTACAACATATCAAAGTCGGATTGGACATCGACTATTCCACTGTCTTCAAGTCCTTGTAGCCAACTCCTCCAAGGTTCCCCTTTAGAGCTACTCTAATACTAACTAATGCTAAAATAGCAATCAAAAATGCAATCACAAACATTTGATAAAATTCAAATATTTCAAAGCAATTCATGATTCAACACACGGCCTCAGGAACGGCCTTTGATATTCATGCATTTCGAGCCATCATTTATCCACTAATTGATTAGTCTTAGCCGTCGATGCTTGACCATCCCTTATGTTCATAAGCGGTAGATAAGGCCGAATGACTCCTAAAATTCGGGTCTAAGTGTGTCCCTTTGGTTTACCTCGCATACATGCATCGGTCCTAAACCATTCATCTAGAAAACACATGCAAAAAGAATATAAGCTCACGCACTTAGGTCATATGACCTTGGTTCTCAATAATCATCCAAAGAAAGTGAACCGAAGTGGGTCACTTGCACATTCAAGGTAAATGCAATCATTCAAGTATATACACAACCTGGTTATGAAGGAAGAAACCCAAAAGTTTTAACTTTCAAAGATTTGCAATCAAGGACACAAGACTTGAAATATTGCAATTAAGGATACAAGATTTGAAAAGTTGCAATTAAGGACACAAGTTTTGAAAATTTGCAATTAAGAACACAAGTTTTGAAAATTTTCAATTAAGTTCTTAAAGAAGATTTTCAAGTTTCAAATGATGAGAAGAAAGGATATCAATTTTGTTGGAATTTTGAGACATGTTTGATGTTCTTGGGAAATAAATTCCAGAACTTGAGTGCGGATAATGTCGGCACATTGATCGGGTCCTTTGAACAATCAAACGTGACTCGATTTTGACAAACTTGATATCAAAAGAAAGCTTAGATTGACGTCTAAAACTTTCGGGTTTTGAAGATTTTCGAAAAAGGTCACCAATTTCATTATAATTGTGAAATGCCTTCAGGTGTTCAATGAGAACTTGGGTGCAGAATTAACGGCACTCTAATCAAGCCCTCTTGATGTTAAAATAAAATAAAATAATCAAGCCCTATTTTGAATACCCTAAGGAATTTAAAACTTAATGAAACTAATGCCAAATCAAAGTTTGAAAAGTATTTTAAAAATTTCATAGAGGATGCATTCAAAGATTTGCATCATATGAATTTATAAAATTTGCACATACCCAAAGGTCGGTTCTGAAAAAATGAACTTTTAATAAACCCTGCAACTTTTGAACATGCATGAAAAATAGTAAACCGTGTTTTTATTTTCCAAATGTTTTTGAAAAAAAAAATTCGCTACGTCTCAAACATTTCTCATGAAGACCACAACATCAAATTATCAACATGTGAATTCATTAAAATCAATGAACAGACAACAGTCAGTCAGCAATATCAGCATTACAGAAGTGCAACTATTCAGTTCTTAGCATAATTCATCAAACTAATGAATCTCATTTGATCCAAAAATTTCGCACATCTAAGATTATATCATGATGAACAAAATTCAAGAAGACCTTGACCTCTAATTGTCAACACATGAATTTCTAAAAATCAAGGAACAAACCACAGTAATTCAATAACAACAAATTTGCAGACAGGGCATTGCACAATGAGAATATGTTCATGTGTATCTAATGATATTAGTTTTTCACGAAAATTTTATGGAATATACAACATGCAAGCATCTACAACTTTCATGAAGAAACCTACTCTCGAATCCAAACGCATGATTTGATCAAGATCAAAGAATCAAGGCACCCAAATTAACAACAAAAACTTTAAAAAACAGAGTTTGGACGGGTTAAGGGAAATCATCCTAACCAAATGAATCTCACAAATTTTGAAATTTTTACATATTGTAGATCTGTATGTCATGCACGACTTTCACGAAGAAACCTACTCTCGATTGTGATGCTATAATTTTATAAAAAATACAAAACGAGTGCAGGTCGGTTTGAAATCTGTTTTTGCATATCAGTACATGAATGGTTTATTAATACTCGACCTAACAAAATGATATGAAAAAATCATGAAATTTTTATATGTCACAGATTCATGTGTTCCAAACATTTCTCATGAATGCACCGACTTAAAAAAATGCTCACATAAAATCCTAAAAAATTGACAAGCAGCAATCGTCAATTGGAACAGAGCACTGAAGCAGAGCATACATCATTTACATAGAAAATGACAGCCAAATCGAACAAACAAAATGTACATGGAAACCTCATGAAATCCTCTGCAAATCATTAGAAAGCGTCAAAGATAATCAAAGTCATCCATAAACTCATTCGAAGAAATGAAGCAAATCAGTCCGAACAACCATCCGAATTTCCAAAATGAAACAACAATTTTGTGACAATCATTTGGCAGGGTAAATGACAACCAAATCACACATATGATATGTCATTGGAAAGCTTGTAAGATCTATTTCAAATCACATGAGGCATCGAAGCTAAATAACCTCCTTTACTAGCTCATTTCAAGACATCTATCAGGTTAGTCAGAACTGGATTTCAAGTTTACAGAACAAGCAACAATGCTCCATTAAGCCATAATCTCATCATCAAACCTCACAATAGCATCAAAACTCATCCTCAGTCATTCATATAATTCATTTAGACATGAAATTGTAACCTAAAGTTCAAATCCTAGCCCAGATCTTGCTTCATCAGATTCACGTTCAAGAATGTTTACCTTGTTTATCTCTAATCTTGAGCTTGATCGAGCTAGCCAGCCACTTTTAAACTTCAAATAATAGCCGATCTTAGCTCCTCATGAAGTCTAGACAACGATCACAAGGAATATGAAGTAAGTAAGTGATCGATCAAATTCAGTGGGACGAAAAAAAGATCAAGTAGAGTTTAGAAGAATCGAACAATGTTCGGCTAGGGCATGGCCAAATTGCGAACAAGGAAAGCTTGGGGATGAGTTATGGACCGCCGTCACAAGTGATGGAGAGGCTAGGGATGCCATTGGACCATTGGATCGGGGATCGGAACCACCGGTCTTCTTCACTAGCGCGAAACACGACTTTGGGCCGAGGAAGGAAATGAAGCTTGATCGATGAGCTTTTGCGAAGAGGACCACCAACTAAGCTTGCAACCGTTGAGAGGGGAGACCATGGGTCATCGGAGTGGTGGTAGCTTGCAGGATGATTGCTGGCATGTGGCAATAGAGGGCGAAGGAGCGTGTGGCCTAGGGGTGAGCATGGTCCAAGTTGGTTCAGGTTACCCCCTAACCCTAGGACCCACCCGTACAGTGTCGGTCCTCAATTTTTAAGAACCAAGAACCGACCCTATTGAGCCGGGGACCAAGAACCGGACCGACCCAATGGGTTCGGTCCGGTTCCAGGGTCAATCCGGAACCGATCGATAATTTTTTTCGTCTTATTTTTTATACTCCCTAAAAAAGTAAACCTATAAATTCAAATTATACATACATCGACAATGCGATATTGTGCAATTAAACTATAAATACCAATACATATTTAACAAATTTAAGATGACATAATTATAGAAATTTTGTATTTGGTAAGCGCTCATTGAGATATGAGACAAGATGGGAAGTTTTGGTAATAATCTATCTTTAATATTCATAACATCATATGCAAAAGCTTTTTCTTAATCATATGCAAAAGCTTTTTTAATATTTAAAACGTCTTTTTGTAAGATGTCTTTGGCTGATTTGCAATCAATTCGTAAGAGAAATTTTTGGTTTAATAAATCTCCTTGGAATTTTGATATAGATAAAACTATAGCAAGTATTTCTTTTTTAATTGTCTAATAATTTTGTTGAGTGGAATTCCAATGTTTGGATATAAACTGAACAACTTGTTCTTTGTTGTTTTTGACCTGTTTGAGAATGCCACCATATCCTAATTCTCAAGCATCTGTTTCAACTATTTTGAAAGCGAAGGGTCGACAAGGTGTAAGCATGGTATATCTTTTACATGTATTTTTATTTGTTTGACAATGTCTGTATGGACCGAAGTCCAGGTGGAGGATCCTTACGAAGCCTTTGATGTAAAGGTTTGCAAAGGATGTTTATATTGGGGAAGAAGTCTAAAATATAATTGAGGCTACCCAAAAACCTTTGTAATTGAGTTTTGTCTTTAATCTCATCTGGAAATTTATCGGTAAAAGAAATTGATCTTTCTATTGGGGTTATAGTACCTAAATGGATGTAATGACCAAGAAATCTAATTCTGGTTTGGAATAATGCAATCTTAGTAGGAGAGACTACAAGACCATTTTGTATAATTATTTTTATGAAAGTAGAAAGATGTTTGAAATGTTGTTCTATATTAGAGGAAAAAACTAGAACATCATCTATATAAACAATGATGTAATCGGAATAAGGATTGAAGATATCATTCATGATTCTTTGGAATTCTGAAGGGGCATTTTTGAGACCGAATGGCATAACATTCCATTCATATTAACCAAAAGGGACAAGTAAAAGCTGTTTTGTATTTATCCTTTTCACAGATTTGTATTTGCCAAAATCCTGATTTCATGTCAAATTTTGAAAATAATTTTGATCTACAAAGTCTGTTTAGTAAATCTTTTTTATTGGGTATAGGATATCTTATCCATCTAAGGGCTGTATTAAGAGGTTTATAATTAATAACTAACCTGGGAACTCCTCTTTCTAGTTCAGCATTTTTATTGACATAAAAAGCAGAACAACTCCATGGTGATTGGCTTTTTCTTATGAGTTTTTTTATTCAAGAGGTCTTGTATTTCCGCTTGACAGAATTTCAAAACTTCTTGATTCATCTGTGTCGGGCGAGCTTTGTAGGTATTTTAATTTCAGAGAAATCTTGTTCATAAGGTAAATCAACGATATGCTTCTTTCTTTCCCAAAAGGCATTGGGTAGAGTAGAGCATATAGTTTTCTCTATGTGTTTTTGTAGAGAGGCTATTTTTTCTACGATGTTGGATTTTATAAGATTTTCTTCTATTCTTTTGAATTCTAAATCTTCCTTTAGGAATTCAAGCTGGTTTTCTTTGTCCTTTATGAGGCAATTTATTTCAGAAATAGAATGTTCTTGCAAAATGTTTAGGCTTCTTTTTTGAGGTTTTGTCACGAATTTAAAAGTGATTTTTCTGTTTAAAGCATGAGTTTCAATGCCTTCATTAGTAACTGTAAAAGGTTGGATTAATTGAATAAAAGGTGTTCCAAGAATTACCTGTTGTCTCATATTTTTTACTAAGAGAAAAGATGTTTTGTAAGACATTTGATCTTTTATTATTAAGGCTTCTGGTAATTTGTATTGGATATTAAGTTTATCACCTGATGCTGATTTTAGGGATTCGGAAGTTTTATCAAAGTATATTGTTGGAACAAGTCCTTCTTTGATACAATTGAGATCAGCTCCTGTATCAAAGAGTGCTGTTATTTCAATAATAAACTCATTGTTGATTTTTATCATAATATTTATTATCCATTTTCTAGATGTTATTTCTGTTAATAACATAAGGAAGGCTGGATCTGGAATATCCGATGTATTGGTGATTTCATTTTGGTCTTCTAATTGTGTCTTTCCTTTTATGACGAGAGATTTTATATCGAAATCTCTTTTTCATATCTAACCGTGTTGCTTTCAAGGCTTGAATTTCTAATTTTTGTTGTTTTATTTCATTTTGGAGGTCATTTATATTAATGGGTCTAGAGTGAGGTTTTTTGTTTCTATTCAAGATGTCTTTTAAATTGTAAGAAGTATTGGGTTTGGAGGTAATGTTTAGGGAAGAATGAAGTCGATCTAAGTATTCTTTCTTGGCTTCTGGGTCAGTAATCTTATAAGCAGTGCTAAGGAGAAATTCTTCCTCTTTTGTTAACATGTTTATTTCAGGAATGGGTTTTTCAGGAGAGGCGTCTTCATAATCAGAATCAGAAGAGGAATCTATTTCATTAATCTGAAGACCTTCTTCCTCAAGAAGTTCATCGAAGAAGTATCACCATTTTCTATGAATATGTTATTTAACTGGTTAAGAGTATTGTCATCAAGAGAGAGTTCATTTAATTTTTTATTAATCCTACGTATTTTGAAATATGACATTTTTTACCACAAGAATAGCATTTGATGTCTTTAAAATTTTTCCTATCATTATGAGGTCTATTTTGGTTATTCTGGTGTCTTTGTTTATTCCTACGAGGTTGAGATTTGTTGTGATGTTTCTTAGTTTCTTTCTCAGAAGGACAAGTTCCCTTACATTTTGGTTTTGTTTTTTCATTATAAGAAGGGTCGTATTGAGCACAGAAATCTCCTAGACACTTATTGGTGAGAGATTGTTCTTCCTTGAGCTGTCTTTGTAATTTGATAGTATTACACATTTGTGTTCCTTGACGGTAAACATAAGAGATTATTTCACCATAAGAAAGAAGATCATAAGGTATTTGGCCATTGTATTCTTCTCTAATTTTATCCCTAACTTGATCACCTATGATTTGGGGTAATCCTGCTAAGAATTTTTCTTTCCAGAAGGGTTGGTTGCAATCAGGTCTAATGAGAACCCTTTGAAGGAAAAGTTCTTTGTATTCTCTAAACCTTCCTAAGGATCTGCAACGCATATTGGATAAGAGGTCTTGATTCCTATCTCTAATATGTGAAGGGTCTCCTACGAAGTGTTGTGAAATGGAATAGATAAGAGTATTCACCGCATCTTGGATGAGATGTCCTTGATCATCATCCATGCGTTGACCAAAATCATCAATTTTATGGGCAGTTAAAATTTGTATTCTTTGTTCATCGGTCAAATAATTATCCCACCAACCTTTTAGTTGTCCAGTAAATCTGGCTACTAAAAGATTAGCAACAGTATGATCAGAAACATCTTGCTGGGTTTTGTAGGCATTGGCAAGCATGACCATGTTATTAAGAATATTCATGATATTGCTTTCGGCAACACCATCTATATTACATTCATAAATGGCATCAGGAGAGTATTTATTCTGTATTTTCTGTGATGATTCTTCTTGGTCAATGTCAGGTGGAGTGGCCCTCTATAATAAAGTTTCGAGGTTGTCTCCAATTGAGTCTTAATCTCAAATGACCGATTCATTATCGTAGTCACCAGATTGTTTGGTCAATGTATTGATAGTGGGTTGGTCGGGGTGTCTCTAATGATAAGATTCTGGAATTTAGGAGTGTCTATAATAGGAGTAGATTCTAGCTTTGCTTTTCCTAGGAGTTTTTTCTTTTGTTCTATGGCTTTGGCAAACTCCGGGCTAAGGTTTTTGGGAATTCAAAGGCTTTAAAAATGGGTTTTTTGAAAGTGTCAACTTGTGGTGTGATGAGTTGATTCTGAATGGTGGATTCTATCATATTCAACTATTTTCCTATGGTCGCCAAATGTTGATTAGTGTAATTGTTTTGTTCAATGACTTTGTGTGTATAAAGAGAGTCTCCTTGATCTGGAAGCCTAAAAGGAGTAGCTGTAACCTCACTTTCTCCATGTTGTATTTTTATTCTTCTAAGGGGTGGATGATTGGATTCTATGGTTTCACCATTATCAAGTTTCCACTTATAATGATGATCTAAAACAAGTATTTCTTTTGGTTCAAGGAATTGTTCTTCTAACCAATCAAAGAAGAATATATGGACTTCATATTCGTATATATAGTCGTAATATTTTTGTTTGACGTCTTTTGCTTTGTCGCAAAGGTTTTGAAGAACCATTCTCTCGATTTGTTTGTTGTCCTCGAATTAAATTCTTTATTAAGAAAAGTTTTGTTCGGTTCAAAATGTTTTTCTAAAACATTGAGCTCAACATCTATCATTTGAGAATAAGTAGGAGAATGATGAGGGGAATCTGTATTTTCTTGGACTGGTTCAGGCTGGTTTTGTTGGTAAACTGGCCTGGAAATCCCTGAACTATTATCTAAACCACTAATTTCTGGTTCAGGAGGTGTTTCTTGATTACTTCTACTGGTGGAAGGAGGTAAGGGTGTTGTATCGTGTGTGGGGGTATCTCTATGTATACTAGGAGGAGGAGTGTTTCTGTGTGTACTAGGAGGAATGGTGATTATAGGAGGAAGATTAGGATTAAGATCTATGGACCTCGTATAGGAATTATGAAAAGAATGACTAGATCTTGAATCGAAAGATCTTCTAGGAAATCTAATGGTCACTCTTCCTTCTGGATGTTGAATGACATTAGTCGGATCTGTATTTTGAACAACTTGTTGGGGAATTTGGTTTTCTAATTCCCATTGTTCTGGTAAAGTAACTTGGTTCCAATTAATAGATCTAGGAATTGTTGTATTAGCTCTAGAAATGTCGCTTTGGAGGAGAAGTGTTTCTCCTAGAGGACTATGTTTGAAAGCATTTTCTCCAAAGGCGGAGGACATGGCTTTATAATGAATTCTATAAACAAGGGCTAAAGGAATAGAACCATCTGCCACTTTGTAATTATGGGTTTTGATTTGGAGTGTTAGGGCTCTAAGAATGTTCTTATCTTTGAGAGATACAGAAAAATTGGGGTAACAATCAAAATGTATGGGTCCTTTGTAGAGACTTGTCTCTACAGTACCAAGAATGGATTCATCGTAGTTTAGAAGACGTGAATCTCTTAAAACTAAGAGAATAGAAGTATTAAGGCCTTCTTTTGTAAGAGATTTGACTCCTACTTGGACTAGTCCTATATGAATGCAATTGTATTTTTGTTTATGCTTTTGGATGGACTCTTTATACAAAAGATGTATTTTTTCATAGGAATTAGAAAGAGGAACATCTCTTTCTTCGTAGATATGACATAGTCTGACTTTTTGAAAAACTTCAACTTAGATTGCTTGTATATTTCCTTAAGTTGTATTTTAGGAATTTCCCAATTTTCTATAGATTTGTTGAAATCTTCTATCCGTACTTCTTCTCTATGTATAGGACTTGGATCTGAGTCCATTTGTGATAGAGAACTAGAGGAAGATGTAGATCTTCTAAGTAAGCTCATACTTAGACCGAAACTATTCCTTCTCCAGAACTGTTACAGAGCTAAACCAACGGTCTAACAGCCACTCAGGGACTTACGGCCTGGACCACTCTGTAGAAACAAGAAGGATGCCAACGAATGGCTCTCGATCTAAGTGTATAATCTCAGCGACCGATTCATTGTTCTGAGGTGGCCCTACTAGGAGATTTCTGTGCTCAATACGACCCTTCTTATAATGAAAAAACAAAATCAAAATGTAAGGGAACTTGTCCTTCTGAGAAAGAAACTAAGAAACATCACAACAAATCTCAACCTCGTAGGAATAAACAAAGACACCCGTAATAACCAAAATAGACCTCATAATGATAGGAAAAATTTTAAAGACATCAAATGCTATTCTTGTGGTAAAAAATGTCATATTTCAAAATACTAGGGATTAATAAAAAATTAAATGAACTCTCTCTTGATGACAATACTCTTAACCAGTTAAATAACATATTCATAGAAAATGGTGATACTTCTTCCGATGAACTTCTTGAGGAAGAAGGTCTTTAGATTAATGAAATAGATTCCTCTTCGATTCGATTATGAAGACGCCTCCCCGAAAAACCCATTCTTGAAATAAACATGTTAACAAAAGAGGAAGAATTTCTCCTTAGCACTGCTGATAAAATTACTGACCTAGAAGCCAAGAAAGAATACTTAGATCGACTTCATTATTCCCTAAACATTACCTCCAAACCCAATACTTCTTACAATTTAAAAGACATCTTGAATAGAAACAAAAAACCTCACTCTAGACCCATTAATATAAATGACCTCCAAAATGAAATAAAACAACAAAAATTACTTAGCCCGGAGTTTGCCAAAGCCATAGAACAAAAGAAAAAACCCCTAGGAAAAGCAAAGCTAGAACCTACTCCTATTATAGACACTCCTAAATTCCAGAATCTTATCATTAGAGACACCCCCGACCAACCCACTATCAATACATTGACCAAACAATCTGGTGACTCTGATAATGAATCGGTCGCTGAGATTAACAGACTCAATTGGAGACAACCTCAGAAACTTTATTATAGTAGGGCCACTCCACCTGACATTGCCCAAGAAGAATCATCACAGAAAATACAGAATAAATACTCTCCTGATGCCATTTATGAATGGAATATAGAGGTTTTTTGTTTTTATTCAAGATGTCTTTTAAATTGTAAGAAGTATTGGGTTTGGAGGTAATGTTTAGGGAAGAATGGCTCTCGATCTAAGTGTATGATCTTACAAAGACTATCTATACTTTCCTACTGGCTCTGATACCATAAAGGGGTTAGGATCGTAGTACTATATGAGAGAACAAGAATGTATAGAAATTAACAGATTTATATGAAAGCAGGGAAGAATGTATAAGAACAAGAAGGTAAATGACTTAAATAAAATCGCAAGAATTAAAGATAATGTAAAGACCGAAAGCAATATATATAATATAAAGTAAGAGTATGCATAAACAAAAACCAACCATGAAGGTGGTATGAACTTGTATTATATAAAGCTGAAAAGCTGAAATTACATGTATTGAAAGATGCAGAAACTAAAGCATCAAGTCATCCACTAGGGCGGTAATCCGCCTCCAGAGAGTATTGATGTTTGTATTACAAGAAATGGTTAACCAACTATCATGTAAGTTGGTAACCTTGTATAAAACGATGTATATGAAAACTAACTTACTTTGAAACCAGGGGATACAAGGTAAGAGAGCTTGGAGATGGAAGAGATGAGGATGGAGATGGAAGAGAGGATGGTTTACAAGTGAGAGGGAGAGAGAAGAAGAGAGAAATCTGGAAAATTTCGAGGTGCCTTCTTCTATGTCGAGTGAGTGTATTTATAGAGGGTGCTACAAAGTCTTTGAACAAAGGTAAAGTGAACAAGATCGAACGGTGTATGAATAGTGAACAGTGTATGAACAGTGTATGTCTATTACGCTCCAGTGTGTAGCCTTTTGCGCCGTTTGTAATAGTAGCTGCATGTGATGTCTTTTAATCTCTGTCCAGATTGATCCCGTAGCAATCGTCTTCATTAGTGTTTCCACTGTGATATGACTGGGAGGATCCGTCTTGACTGTTTTGAGATTTGGAAGATTCACATTGTGATTCTTTCGCTTCTGAGAGCATCGTCCTGAGGATGTTGCAGTATTCCTCTTTGTTTTAGACTGCTGCAAGTGCTGCACTTGCCATGGATTTTTCCTGTAAAAACGATGTATTTGATGGGGATGCGATTATTTGGGTTTTCTGGCTATTTAGCCATGTTTTAACCGCAGCTTCGGATCCTTGATCAAGAAATCTGAATCCATCCCACCATTTTGTTTTGTATTTTCGGACAAGTACTGGTACACCTGGTTTATTGGATGTATTGTATTCAAATTCCCATGCTGTTACCCAAGAGATTCTGAATATGATGAAGAAATGCATAAGGCATGGGAACCTTATATCATGAGGTGTTGGTATGAAGTGTTCACTGAAAGTGGTTAGGTGGAGAGTTGCAGACTCTAAGTTTAAAACCGTGTGGCCAAAAACACCCAGATATATGTGCCACTATCATATATCTCTGGAGATGCATATTTCATCCTTCCACAAATGCAAAGGTAAAGGATCTCCAATTCGACAGCTGTGATAAGATGGACACCTAATCAGTACAATAAAGTAATGATCATTTCAAGATTTGTCTGCCTTGATTCAAAGGGACATAACTCATAAGTCTCTCATACATTCGATATGAGATGTCTGAAGGAGTTCAACTAGACCACAAGTGGAAACTACTATAGCTATTGCAAAGGATGAACAAATGCATTATTGAGTTCATACGGGGCAAAGCACAGGGCTAATCCAGTATAATCTATCCCAAGAAAAGAACACTGATGCTATTTTAACATGAGAAACCATAGCATTGAGTTTTAGCCAATGAATTAATAGCTGTCTTATGACTGCCTAAAATATGTTGATCCTCCTATCACATTCAGATCATCTGATTTCCAGTACAGAGAAGTTCAATTAAAATGAATGCAATTGAGAAAAAAAAAAAAAACGTCAGAACAGCTACTTATCATGGCATCGTTTCTACGAAAACAGATGCCAAGAAATAGCATTATCCTTGTATGTAAATGCTGTAAGTCATACTGATTTCCTCTAAATAACCATCTACATTGCTCTCAAACTGCAAGGAGCCATACACTTCCAGCAAAAGGCTTACAGCAATTCTGAACGCAAACTTATCCACAAGCTTGTTCCACCCAGTTTCTGAAGCCAAGTGCGCCAGAATAGTCACAGAGGTATATCAGAGAGAGATAAACGCAGCAATCAAGAAGAAATACTTTGCTGCGCCAGAATAGTCACAGAGGTATATCAGAGAGAGATAAACGCAGCAATCAAGAAGAAATACTTTGCTGCGCCTAACCTACAAAATCATAGGTGATGCTCCAACGAACTCGATAAAGCCAATCTACATTGATCACAAAGAGGTCTTCCGAAATCAAACGGACCTACTGCGACGGGAGGGTGGGAGACGCAAAACGAACGCGAAACGGCGAGAGACGACTAAGCGCGGAATCAAACAGGTGAGAGTCCGAAGGAACTCCTCATCGGTACAGTTGGCATCCCATCAAATCTACCATCGGAAAACTAAACGCGCTCGCGAAGTACCTCTGCTCAACACTACGAAAAAATCAGCGAAAGCCGATGTTTCAGAGGTACGGAGCAACGAAACACCGAAGAAGCCATAGCCAGAAGAAGAAATCGACGGATTGCGAAAGCTCGAGATCGATTCGCACGTCGACAGTACCTTCCTTGCGATCGCGACAGGGAGCGAAATCGAGCGTGGGAGAGAGAGAGAGAGAGAGAGATCGACTGGATTCGAATGGAGATGAGAGAGAAGTAATCTGGTTTTTCTACAGGTTTTTGAATGGCGACTCTTTATATATATAGAGTGACGGAGAGTAGCTTTGAAACAGGCGGGACCGGAAAAGCGACGGAAATTGGGCGGAGGTTCACTCGAGCGTCGTGCGTTCGCCGAGAGTTTACCCGACGGGACAGAAGAAAATCCCGATTTTGGCCCCCTCAGGGGAAACATTTCCACTTAGCTCCGTTCATTTAAATTTTTTTTTCCTAAAAATAATCACTTTAATCATTTACAAAAATTTATCAATATTCATTAATTATTTCAAATGATAACAAACAGTCGTTTTTAGAAAAATGTAATTAAAACAATCCATTTTCTATAAAATAAATGAAATCTATCTTGCAAAAAAATACAATAAACTTGAATATCTAGATTCAAAAATATCTTGATGTCGATCACGTGAACCCACACTTGGGAACCACGTGATCAATGGCCTTGATGGATTTGAGGCATGAAAGCTCCGGTCCACACAAGCATCTACCCTCGTGTGGAGAATCAAGATGCTATTGGTTGATTGCTAGTGAAGCCTATCTCACATTCCTAGTGTCACACAAAGGAGTGGGCACTTCCGTCCAGGAATAACTTAAAGGTTGGCTTGAGCAGGACTTAGAGAAATTGACAAGAAAATGAATATCTTATTATGTTATAAAGGAGGATTTTTATAAGTTGTATAGCGTTGACATTTGTCGTACCTCATCTGCTATAGGAATGTCGGGCTTAAAGTACCAACAAAATACCAACAGCCCATTGAGCTAGTCTATCACCGGAGTCCTATCAAATACGAGTGGGAAATTCAAAACCGGCAGTACACTTAAGCCCAAGCCCGTCCTTTGCAAATTGATTTATTACACAATTGTCTTTTCTATGTGTAATGACGAAAACTATTAGTTAAACTTTTAAATAATAATTAATTTTCTTATGGGGACAATTATTTTTTAAAATTTTTGTCGAGAGTCAAGCATGGTTCTTTCATCGGATTTTGTAAAGCTCGTGTCTCTAATGTGTAATCAGAGCTATGAACGATTGAGTTGACTGGTTATGGAAATAGGTGATAACTGAGTTTAGACGAGCTCGGGCGAACATGTTTGGTATTACACAGTGAGTCGGAGTACCTCTTCAACAATACCCCCTCTTTTCTTTCGTTTCGAGATAGTCGGCAACCCCTGACTCCGGCATTCCTGTCATCCTGATGTTATAGTCCTTAAGAGAGCTGAGCGGACATTTCGACCATGTCTTATGCTGCTAGGCATCGACCGTGCGAAGGAAGGAGTAGAAGCAATGAAGGTGAATTTGAAGGAGGAGGAGCGTGAACTGGGGGAACTAGAGGAATTGGACAGAGAATCTCAAAGTAATCATGATAACATGGAGTAACTGATATGGATGTAAATTCAGCGCAACTCCATTTCTCTAGGAAGCTAGGAGTATTGAAGAGTCTTCGCGTTACTCTAAATATGCTTGTAAACAGAGATTTTCACTGGGTACCTAACTGTCAGACTATTGAAATTCCTCGCAAATTTCATGATTGCTAATATATAATAGTCTCAAGCCAGATTAGTATCAGACTTTGCAGCACTTTTGTAGCAATTTTCAAATGAAAACTTTTCATTCTTCATCAGGATTTCCTGGGACTGCCAACATTTTGGCCACCATTTATTTATCCATGTTGGAAACGCTAGAACAGCGGAAAGAGAATGGAATCGGGTGTGGCAGTGAGAACAACAGTTTCAACATTAATAACGACAATGACGGCAGAATCGACAAACGAAGGCTTCGCGAAAGATGATCGGGCTCTGCCTACATCTTTCTCGTGATCTCAATCGGTCTAAAATTAATCTATTCTGAGCATGAAAACATTGTGAATACTTGTCTTCAGTAGTTGTTGAAAAAAGCCATGTCAAACTTCGAAGCTTTCTTGGAAGGATATTGCAGGGTTCAGGGAAGGTTCCCAGAAGCATCTCCTTGCCCAAAAGAAAAAAAAACAAGAACTGTGGGACCTGCAACTTGCACGCGCATTTGAACAAGTACTTAGCCACCAAGTTTGAGCATTCGATCTAATAGTCTTCCATCGTTAAAAAAAGGAAAATGCGACTTTCTGTTTCAACCATTTTGCAATTTCAGGGAAGGTTCCCAGAAGCATCTCCTAATTCAAAAGAAACAAAATAAGAACTGATTTCGTATATAAAATGGAGACTTTCTTTTTCTCTTTTTTTTTTCCGATAGGGAAGATACTTTTATTAGCTCAATATAAGGAAAGGATGGATCAGAGAGAATAAATAAAATATTTGTGCAAAAAAGCGAAGAAAATAAAAAAGTAATAATACTTGGAATGAATAGAATTAATGCATATTGAAAGTTTGATTCCTTGACTTCCACGTATGTCATGCCATAATCACGTTCTTCCGAACTGTTGCACATGGGGCCTGCAGCTGCACGCGCGACAAGCCAGCCAGCTGTGAACGTCCTCAGATGTGAACGTCCTCAGTTGGCTTCTGCTAATGGGGCCTTCAACTGCGTGCCTGCCTTCGCAAGTGTGTCGACCACAACTTTAGTTTTTCTTTTTAATCATCGACCAATAGCATTCGATCTTATGGTCTTCGTCGTAAAAAAAATTGCTACATCCTGTTTCCACCATCTTTTCATAGACCCATAGAATTCTCCTATAACTACATTATTTGCTCAAAACGTGTTGACGTGGAATATTTTCTGTTTCCACCATCTTTTCTTAGACCCATAGAATTCTCCTATAACTACATTATTTGCTCTTAACGTGTTGACGCGGAATATTTCTCTGTTGAAGATCATCAAGTAAGAGAGGGAGAGAGGGAAAGAGAGATCTGCTTAGCTGAGCAAATTACTGTTATGGCAAGCTCAGATGCTGGAACATCATCGAGAAGTGAATACCAAGTGTTTCTGAGTTTCAGAGGACCTGATACTTGGACTGGATTTACCGATGTCCTCTTTCACAGCTTGATCGACGTTGGAATCCACGTGTTTCGAGACGATGAAGAACTCCGTGTTGGTGAAAGAATTGATGGATCGTTGCTGCAAGCGATCAACAACTCTAAGATCTACATACCGGTCTTCTCTCGGAACTATGCTTCGAGCAAATGGTGCCTTTGTGAGCTTGCACAGATCGTGGCAAACACCTTGAAATCGGAAGGTAATAAAAAGATCCTACCTATTTTCTTTGATGTGGAACCTGACGATGTTAAATTAAAAACTCCACTATATCGTGATGCCATACTCAATTTGGAGCACGAGAAGAAGCTGGACAACGAGCAAGTAAATGCTTGGAGAGAGGCCCTCATGGAGGTTGACGCCATAAAGGGGTGGGAGGTGAAGAAATACAAAGGGTAAGCTAGCTATTTTCAAGATACTTGTTTCCCAATTTTCCTTTAACACTTAATAATAGATCTGAAAATTCCAGATGATTGATTTTTATTAAAATACTAAATGATGAATCTTTACTACGTCTGAGTGAAGATATGATATTCAAGTTCTACAGTTGGTGGACAATTGCACAATTTTTTATACAACAATTTTGCTCGAAAATCCCAAGATTGCTACTCTCATGTTGGAATCAAGTTGAATTTCGGGTCATGACATAGCATCAATGTTGTCAAGGGCCTAAAAGTATGTTTTGGAGAGACATTAATGTCCAATATGGACTTTTAGAATATCTCTCCTATATTTAAGGTCCCATTACTTATGAGATCATTGTGTAGTTTATCCAGTGCTTGAATGACATCACTTCTAGTTACATAATTGTGAATTTTCTCAGTAAAATGGATTTCCATTGTGGCAGCCACGGAGAACTAATCAAATTGGTAGTTGTGAAGGTCGTGGAATGTTTGAAGTCAAAACATAGATTGGTGACTGAATATTTAGTTGGAATCGATGATCAAGTAGTAGCAGTAAGCAAATTATTAGATGTCGATTCCGATGGTGTGCGATTCATTAAAATTTATGGCATGGGAGGTATTGGAAAAACTACACTTGCCAAGGTCATCTTCAACCTACTTTCTTCTCATTTTGGAAAGTGTTGTTGTTTCCTTGAAGAAGTTCGAGAGAAGTCATCAGAACCGACGGCTTAGTTCACTTGCAAAAAAGGTTACTATCTGAAATCAGCCATCCTGTGGGAACACGGAGCATTGACGAAATTGATTATGGAATTAAAAGGACTGGAGAAATACTTTGTAATAAGAAAGTCCTTATTGTACTTGATGATGTTGATAACAACGAACAAGTGGAGAAATTAGTTGGAAACAATACTTTATTTTCAGGATCCAGGATATTGATTACAACTAGAAATAAAGATATCTTGCGAGTCAATAGACAAAAGTATCAGATTTTGGATTATGAAATGGAGATGATGAGTGATGGACATGCGCTTGAGCTTTTTAGTAGGCATGCATTTAACATAGACTTTCCTTCATATGATTACAATTATCTTTCAAGGGAGATTGTATTTGCTACCGGGAGACTTCCGTTGGCTCTTGAGGTGATTGGTTCATTCCTCTCCCAAAAATTGCAAGAACTATGGAAAGAGACATTGCAAAAGTTAAGAAAAGCACCTCATGATGATGTTTTTGAAAAGTTGAAGATCAGCTATGATGCCTTAAATTTTGAGCAACAACAAATTTTTCTCGATATTGCATGCTTTTTCATTGATGAAGATAAGGCGAATGCAAGCTACCTATGGAAAGGTTGTGAGTTTTCCCCAAATACAGGAGTTGCTGCCCTCATTGACATGTCTTTGGTAAAGATTGTGGAGAATGATAAGTTTTGGGTGCACGATCAACTTAGAGATATGGGAAGAAAAATTGTTCTCCTAGAAAATCCAAAAAATCCCGAGGAGCGGAGTAGGATATGGATTTGTGAGCAGGCTCTTAATGCAATAAGACCAAAGCAGGTAAATCACTTATGGAGAGATCTAACTAGTTTTTCCAATATATTCCACTCCACTATATCTTCTTGGGTTTTTTCTTTCCTTTTTATAATCCTTTGGCTCTATGAGATAGAATACTGATATCACTCATTTTTCATTCTCATTTGTAGATAAACAAGAAAGTTCAAGCACTATCTCTTTATTCATCTAGACAAAGTATGTGTGATGTCTTTGTTCGAATTAAATGGATTGGAAGGTTGGAACATCTAAGATTCCTTAGATTATCTCAATTAACCCTTGTTAGAGATGCAACATATAATCTTCCCAATTCAACATTGATTTCTTTGAGTTATTTTTTGCAAAAATGGACCAACACGTGCCTAAAGAATTTAGTCGTTCTTGAATTTGTCAACATTACTTTCCTTGGTAATTACAAAATCTCAATCAAGGTGCGTAATATTCTTATTCCTATTTTATTTTCTTAGAAAGTAATATTCAATTGTTCATCTATTGAGTATTGCTTTCATTTTGACAGATGGCAACAAAATTGAAAGTTCTTTCTTTTAAATATTGTCAAAACATATTCAAAACACCTGACTTCTCTAGATGCCCGAATTTAGAGAAGCTTACTTTCGAACGTTGTGACAATTTGATGAAAATCAATGGCTCTATTGGGAAGTTGAAGTGTCTGATTGATTTCAAGATTGATAGCTGCAATTCTCTTAAACATTTGCCTGAAGAAATCGGTGACCTAGTGAATCTACAGTATTTCTTTGTACAATGTAATGAAATGAAGAAACTCCCAAATTCCATGTGGAAGTTGAAATTATTACGTGAGTTGTTCTTTCAAGGTTGCACTTCTCATAATTTAGATTCAGCAAATTCATGGGAGTTACCTTGTGTTATTGGAAAGCTCCAGAATCTGGAAGTGCTTCAAGTCATTAGTCCCTCTTTAAAAGGTCGAATTCCTTATGAAATTGGAAGTTTGCCCTTTCTAAGAATCTTGACTCTATCAAGAACTCACATTTGTGAACTTCCAGAGACCATCAGCATGCTTCCTTGCCTACAAAGAATTGAGTTGATGGAATGCAATGATATTCAAGAGTTGCCGAAACAAGTTTAACCCATCTAAAAGTGTCATCTCAATTGTTGTGGGTAGTCTCGGATCTTTCGAACTTGACTAATTTGGTTGAGTTGTATCTATCGTCATCCAAAGACCATTGGCATGCTTCCTCGCCTACAAAGAATTAAGTTGATACAATGCGATACTATTCAAGAGTTGCCGACCCTCCCAACAAGTTTAACCCTTCTAGAAGTGTCATCTAAATCATTGCCGGTAGTCTTGGATCTTTCGAACTTGACTAATTTGGTTGAGTTGCATCTAGTTGATTGTGGAAAAGTAAGAGATAAACTTTGTACCGATGAGTTACGATGGATTGGGAAGTTATCCAAACTGACAAAATTGAGCTTCGAACTTCACATTGAGATGGCTTCCCTTCTTGTGCCAGACGAACTTTTGTTGTATGGATTCAACCAACAAACCTTTCCACAACTACCCCTATCTCTGGAAAAGCTAATGCCTTAAAATTTCAATTCAATTGTGTCACTCTCTCCGAACCTAAGAAATTTGTTATGTTTAGAGCTGTATGATTCTCCAATGCAAGAAATACAACTTGATGGGCTTCAACTTCCACAGCTAAAGGAGTTGCGTGTGCATGGCTGGCAACACCTCGAGAGGTTGAGGCTATCAAGAATGAGAAAGCTGAACAATGTCAAGGTGAATGTTTGTATAAAGTTAGTTGAGATCCAACTTTCTTGGGTGTTTGAATCATTGGAGGCATTGACTATTGAAGATGACAAGTCCTTGGAAAGGATAGTTTATGAGCCTGATAATGAATTGATTAGTCGTGAAGGGAGGCTAATTTTTCCATTGACGGTCTTAAATAAGTTGCGTGCTCTCTGGTTGTGGAGTTGCCCTAAGATACTTGACATTCAAGTTGTAGGTATGTCGGAATCGTGGGAAAGCTTTAGTCATTGACGATTGTCCTTACTTGCAACGTCTCGGTGGTTTGTCAAACTTAAAGAACCTAAAGACTTTATTAATCTGGAACTGCAAGAGGCTACGGGATGTCGAGGGTGTCAACGAGTTGGAGTTTTTGAACCATTTAAACCTTTATAGTTGCAGATCGTTGGAAAGGTTGATTGATGTGTCAACCACCAAACTGCCAAATGATTGCCACATACGGATCGAAAGGTGCAGGAGATTACCTGGGGTTAAGAAAGGATTCAGCGGCTCCGTCCAATCCTTCAAGCATTATAAGGCGAGTCTGGATCATTCTCTCTATTTCTTTTTTATATTTTCTTGACGCAACCGTCCACGAACACCAATTCAACTCTGAGGTAGATTTGTAATAATGGTGAGAAATTAAAAAATAAACAAAAATCAATTAATATTTGATCTCACTTATTTTAAAACCCACTCGATATAAGTTTGTTTTATTTTCAGCTCACGTTTTCTCTTTTTTTTTTCTTTTTTTTTTTTTGACATGAGAAAGTTTTGCTCTATATGTGCAGCAAATCTATGGGATAAGGTCAGCTTTTATCAAAAGTCATTGGAAAATTTGCAATTTTTAGAAAAAAAATATAAAATAACTCAAAGTATCTCATTAAAATGTTCTTTTCACTTTATATGAAATGAATTGATTATTTAGCGAATTTTTATGTAATACACTCCACTTTATTGTCATTTCTTACTTAATACTATTCATTATGGAGATGAGTTCAGTGATTTGCAATTCCTACAGTGAAAATAGAACACTAAAAGAATCCTATACTCATTGCACAACTTCAATAAAAATTTTCTGAGGAAATTCTTTCAAGAACACAACTTAAATGGTCCACGGATCCACAAATCAACTTACTTATGTTATTGATGGAGTTGAGCGTAAATTGAATTTGCATGTGGATGGGGTCGGCCAATTAGGATGCGTGTTCCAAAAGCATCTAGAAATATTTATTAAGATTTTTCATTCTAAAAAAAGCAATGAAAATCTAATTTTTGAAAGTCTGCATCCTCCCCGTTTTGACCGTGTTTGTTAATGGCCACTTTAAACATCGTTTAGACATTTATTTTTTCAGTTGAGGCATTTCATTTCATTTAGTCACCTACTTCCACTACAATAGATAGAGAAGGGGAAAATGAGGAGGAAATGCTTCATCTACTTAATTTATAACTAGCCCCGGTCTTTTTTTATTATTATTATATAAAAACATATTGTTTTTTTCTATCTTAAAAGCTTATATCTAAGGCAGATAATGGGTCAGACCAATAAAATGTCTTACTAATGTCATGAACATAGGTAGCATACGAGTCAACGACAGGGCAGATGGCTGTGATGTAAAATTGTTTACATTTGGTGAAATGGAAAATCGAACTCGTTTAATGTGAATAATCCACATGCACAATTTTGTTCTAATCCTACATGATCTACAAGATTTTCTTGTGCCATATTGTTTCCTCTTCTATATTGATCCTTTCTCATATTTCAATCTCAACAAATACAGCCAAAACTTGTATGTATGACTTTCATCAGTATCTTTTGAGGATTTTAAAGTAACTCCTATCTATTTGATTGCATTATTTTAATCATGCCATTCCTTTTTCGAGAGCTTTCTCCTAAAATTGGTTATGATTTTATTTTTCAGGAATCAGACTTTGATTTGACAACATGTTTCGGATGCTTGTAAAGTTCTGAAGGCAATCCGCACGATAATTGTTATATTTGCATGGACAGAACTAGCATAATATCTTATCAGGGTCAATGCACTGAAGAGTCCAAAGGTTTCTGAGAATGATTTCCAACCAAGACATCAACTTAAGATGCAGGTGTGACCTCATCATTTTCAAGCTAGAAAGACGATTTACCCTTGTGGCAGAATTAAGAGAGTTGCTGTTCTTCACATCAACATTTCTTCGAATCCTTAAAGGATTCCTCACTTGAATTAGTTATTTTAGGATTGTCCCATCTCTTTTCAACTGGTCTTAAATAACTCATTCAAATTGTCAATCTTGCATGAAGAACTGCAAAAGTTTAGTACAGGCAGATTAAGCATATGCAGAATAATGTTGTGTGAAAGGCCTCATCTAGTATATGAAATCTACTTGTTAGAGCTGGCAATCTATCCAAGATGGGATATGACATAACATGAACATCATCATACGTAGAACAAAAATGGCATGGCGTTGATACATCATACTCTCTCATTTCACGTGACCCAACATGAATATGTCAAGCCACAGCACATTGCAAGCCCTACTCCCAGGCTTGTATCTTCTAGTAGCTAATTTAGTCATACGTAACTAGGGACAAAGATGTCACTATCCTCTTTAGAGCATATTATGGTGAATTTAATATAAGCAAATAATAATGGAAGACTTAGAATTGAGATACAATTGCAAGTGAAAGTTTACAATTTCAATAGTTGATATGTATATCTATTTTCTTGTACATAATATACATTGCCAAAATAATTAATCACGGTAGACAGTAGTTGATATGTATTGTTGGTTGAAACGTTCACGCAAGATTACCTGTGATTGTATTTCTTCAAAAATAACGTTTTGATCAGATTTGGACATGTTTTGGAGGCTTGTGCAATTTTGAAGACGGCTCCGATGATGATTTTTAGCATGCAGGGACGGACTGGCAAATCAGTTTAGTGGGGTCAATGTACTGAAGAGTCAAAGTTTCTAAGAATGGTTTCAAAAACCGGGACATCAAGTTCGGATGCAGGTGAGACCTCATTAGTTTCAAGCTCGATAGGTGAATTGCCCTTGCGGCTGATTCAAGGGAATGCCGTTCTTCGCATCAACATTTCTGATCCTTGAATCCTTGTAAGATTTGTCGCTTGAACTAGTTACTTCTGGATCATCGCATATATTTTTAACTAGTTCTGACAACTCATTCAAATTGCTCATCTTGCATGAAGAGTTGCAAAAATTTAGTACAACCAGATTAAGCATATGCAATATAATGTCGTCCAAAATGTCTAATCCCACTTGTTAGAGTTGGCAATGTTTCTAAGACAGTGCTGATACAATATGAACAGCATCATACATAGAACATATGTGACATGACATCGATACATCTTTTCTATAACTAGGAGTTATTTCAATTTTAAAAGTAAATATTATTTGAAGGACTATTCCCCTCCCATTTTATGTGACTTAGAAGGGTCAACTCAAAGTTGAATGAATCATGCTACAACAGATAGTGAACCCTACTTCCAGGCTTGTAGTCTTCCATTAGATAATCCAGTCATATGTTACTAGAGACAAAGATGTCAATATCCTCCTTATAGCATATTAAGATGAATTTAATATGAGCTTTCTTCGCAAATAATTGTAGAAGACTTAGACTTGAGATGCAACAGCAAGTAAAACTTAATGATTTCAGCTGAAAAGGCTCTAACTTCACCTAGCAACCAAATGATGAGAGAACATCAAAAGTTTTTTTTTTTACACATATCTACATGGGTTGATCAAAATAGTAATATAAAGCAATTAGGTGAGTCTCAAATGTCTCAATGGAAACTATGATATATTGTCAAACAAAAAATATCTCATTTTACCCTAAATGTCCATTCAATAATGGAAGAGTGATAACCAGTGCAACTTTTTATGGGGAGGAGGTAAAATCCTTCCCGTCATCCCCTCTAAGGGGAGGGGGTTAGAGGGGATGGCAGCGGGAAGAAGATAACTTACACATTACTGACTCGCTGTCAGCTACTGTTAAGTACATGGGGAGAAAGAAATCATTAGAATTTAAGCAAAATTTCATTCAGATCTAAAGTTACAATTTGATTGGGTACAAATGCCTGACCCCAGGTCAAGAAGTTTTTTTCACACTTACATGGCTTCCTGTCAAATGAGATTGACTTTTTGTGTGCTCCCTTGCAAGTGAATTTAGATCAATAAGCGACTTTCCCTCAACTTGAGAATCTTTGGCTTTGTCTTCCAACCTGTTTGAACATTGCATAAACCATGTGATGTTATAAAGCACTCCATGTCCAATCAAAGAAACTGGAATAAAATAGAAAATGTTCATCCTTTCTCATTTAGATGCACAGAAGCAAGTCTTTTACTTATAATTTGAGTAAGCTCTCCCAGTGATAGTTCTCGAGAAGACTAACTCTGGATTTCCTCTGATCCATTGAATAAATTTGAGTGGGTTTGTCCAGGCATCCTATAGGAAAAGAAAGAGCACAATGCATGAGCTGCAGGCTCTCTGCCTAGGACATCAATGTAGTAGTAAAAGTGAACTGAGAAGTGCAAAAATGTAATGCAGTCAATCCACACAATTTTCTACTCAAGTCTGGAAATTATCATCAAATGCATCAACATGATAGCCAAAACCCAATGAATGAGTGCATCAACTTGATGACCACAAGAACTTGCTGTGTTCCTGTCCTTGGAACATTGAGCTACAGATGCATACTCTTCCTAAATTTTCATAAATCAACTATTAAGTCCATGTTTCTTAAAAAAAACATTAATGACTCATTGCTTTAGTAAATGGCATAAACTTACCAATGTTATTCTCATATAAGTTTTTTGCCCTCTCATTCCACAAATCACTTAAAGGTAAGGGATAAAGTAGGGTCAACTTGACGATAGCCATTTCACCGTCATGCATTACTTTACTCAGATGAAAATTTGTGGCAGGCTTGGCCTCTTCTATATCAGCCTTTGTAGCATTCCATGTATCAAGAAAAGGTTTACCGCTTTAGTTTGCCTCACCTTCTGTTCCTGGAACATGTGACATAGTTAAACCTTCTGAACGTACGTTGCCACAAGAATATGTGGCTTCCCCTAGCATTTGTTCCATGTTACTTTGCTCTTCATATAAAGCAGAATTTAAACTTTTGATGAAAGACAAATCTTTTCTTGGAAGCTCTGGAATGGTACTTAAATTTGTATCAGCCCTTGGACTGATGTGAAACTTCTCTTGGTACTGTTTTATCTGATGTACAACCTTGTTGATCGGATTCTTGAGCGCACGTGCTGTTTGTCCTATCCAAAAAAGATCGTTCTAGGATTGAATTTCTACTGGCTGTAGATAAAGTTAGACATAGAGTTGAAGTTACAGAAATCTTTACCTGAACTTCTGATGTTACTCACACAACGTGTTGATTCATCATTAACAATGACAACTTTACCTTCACAGTTTGGAATTGCCTCAGGAAGGAGACTTTCAAGCCCTGGTGCTCATTCATCTCTGAAAATCTCCCTTTGCTTCCTATGACCATCTTCCCAACTTGTTCTCCCTCAGTCATGGATGAATCAAGATTAGAGCCGTCCAACGTGGATGGCACAAATGACTGCTAAGGTCCTAAATGCAAACACGAGTCATGACTGTTGTTTCAGATGTTTCCATTTTTTTTTTTTGGTATGATATTGTTTCTCTTATAAATGGATTCTTTCTCATAGTTCAATCTCAACAAATGCAGTTAAAACCTACATATATGACTTTTATCAGTATTTTTCAAGGAATTTAGAACAGCTTCTATCTATTTTCTTGTGCATGGTATTCATTAACAAATAGGTCAAACACTTGGACATTAGTTGATATGTATAACTAATTGGTTTGACTGCATAATCTCAATCATTTCTTTCCTTTTCTGAAACTTTCATGGAAGTTTGGTTGCGATTTTATTGTTCAGGAATCACACTTTGATTGGACTACATGTTTTGGACGCTTGTGAAGTTTGGAAGACAAGTCGTGCGACAATGGTTAGCTTGCAAGGGATCGAGCTAGCATATTTCTAAGAATGATTTCAAATTCCAGGACATCAAGTTAGGAGGCAGGTGAGACCTCATTTTGAGAGAGTTACTGTTCTTCAAATGACATTTAAAAGATTCTTTACTTGAATTAGTGACTTCAGAGATTGATGCAAATCTTTTTGTTGGTTTTGACAACTCATTCAAATTGCCTGTCTTGCTTGGAGAACTGCAAAAGTTTAGTACAAGCAGATTAAGCATATGCAGAATAATGTTGTGTCAATGGACTAATCCAATATACAAATTCTACTTATTAGTGCTGGCAATGTCTCTAAGACAAGATATCAATGACATAAACTAAACAGCATTATACATAAAACAGATATGACATGACATTGATACATATTTTCTGTAATCATAAGTTATTTCGGTCATAAAAGTGACTATATCTAAAAAAATATTGCACTCTCCCATTTCATTCAACTCAAAGGTACAACTCAAACATGAATATGTCAGGCTAGCACAGACTGGGCATCCTGCTTCCAGTCTTGTAGTCCACTGGTAGTTACTTTAGTCACACGTTACCAGATACAAAGATGTCACATCAAAAGATTCTTAGCAAGTATAAACATTTGTGTTGATCAAACTAGTAATGTACGGCAATTAGCAGATCATCCAATGTCTCAACGCAAACTATGATACACAATCGAACAAAAAGTATCTCATTTTACCCTTGTTGAAAGTCCATCGGATAGCAAAGTTGTCATAACCAGGGCAGCTTCATATGGGAAGAAGATAAAAAAAAAAAAAATTTCCTTTTTTTCCCTCTAGGGAGAGGCGTGGTGGTGAGGAAGCACATAACTGGCACATCGATGACCCACTGTCAACTACTTTTAAGTGAAGTACATGGAAAAAAAAAAGTGGTAGAATTTGAACAAAATCTCATTCAACTCTAAAATTAAAATTTGATTGGGTACAGATGCTTCACCCCAGTAGAGAAGTGGTGCTCACACTGATATGGCTTGCTGTCAAAGGAGATTGACTGTTCTTGTGCTTCCTCACGAGAGAATTTAGACCAACAAGCTTTCTCCAAGTTGATGGCTCTTGAGAAGACCGACTCTTAATTTCCTCTGATCTCTTCAAAAACTTTGAGTGGGCTTGTCAAGGCTGTCTACAGGTAAAGAAAGAGGACAATATATAAGCTGCAGGCTTTCTACCAGTAGCATTTGATGTATCAATAAAAGGTTTATTGCTTTCATTTGCCTTGCCTTATGTTCCAGGAATATGTGGCACAGTTGAACCTTCTGAGCCCTTACCATTTCTTCCCTGTTACTCTGCTCTTCACCCAAAGTGGAATTCAAACTTTTGACAATAGACAAATCATTTCTTGGAATCTCTGGAATGGTACTTAAATTTGTATCAACCCCAGGCTGCACATTTACTTCTCTTGGTTCTATTTGATCTGATAAATAACCTTGTTGATCAGATTCCTAATTACACATGCTGTTTGACCTATCCAAAGAAGATCATTCTCGGATTGAATTTCTACAGGCTGCAGAATTTGGCACCCAATCATTTTTTTTCTTTTTTGGGTTGGGCATAGAAGTTAAAGTTACAGAAGTTTTCTTCCTGAATCTCTGGTGTACCCACACAGCGTGTAGATTGAACATTGTCAATGATAGCATTATCCTCACAGTCTGGAATTGCCTCGCCAAGGCAAGTTTTTGAGCCCTGGTGCTCATTCATCTCTGAAGATCTCCCTTTGCTTCCTATAACATTCTTCCCACTTTGTTCTCACTCAGACATGGATGAATCAAGATTAAAGCCATCCAACGTGGGTAATTTAAACATCAGAAACTATACCATTATGTTGTAGCAAATAAATTTATGACTGTATTATGAGTCCTCCCATCACACTTGGATCATCCACTTTCCAGCACAATGAAGCTCAATTAAGATGAATGACATGTAACATGTACATCAGAACAGCCACTTATCATGGTATCATTTTTCTGAAGAGAGATGTCATGAAATAGCATTATCTTTGAGCAAAATCTGTGCCCTGAGTGGCGAAAATCTCTACATAAGCGCTTACATTGCGGCGAAACTGCAAGGAGCCATAGACTACCAGTAACAGGCTCACAGCAATTATGAAGATACATATTTATAGGCTTGTTTCACGGGAAACTACACTTCCCAGTTTCTGAAGTCAAATGCACCAGAATACTCAGAGAGATAAACATAATAATTCAGAAAGAAATCCTTCCCTGTGCCTAATTTATAATGTCAAAGAAGATGCTCAAATGAACTCCATAAAGCCAGTCAACCTTGATCACAAAGAGGTCTTTTGAAACCAAATGAACCAATGAAACAAACGGCAAAAGCCATTCGGAAACTCGACCCGCTCATGAATTACCTCTGTTTTACGCTATGAAACAAATAGCAAACACTGACATTTCACAGTTACGAGCAACGAAAGTTCGCTAGATCGAGACAAGCATAGGATCTCCAGAGAGCAAGGTCGAGCGCGGAGAGAGAGATGGACTAGGTCTGAATAGAGAAGAGAGAGGAGTAATTTAGTTCTTCTGAGGTTTTTGAAAGGCGACTGCTTTTATATATATATATGGACCTAAGTAGGTCCTTAAAAAATTTTATCTTGGTATCCGTTTAGAATTTGGGATCACCAAAATATAAAACAAGTAGAGAATATTCCTTCATTTAAAAGACAAAGATACAAGAGGATTAGGGGTGCGAAACATACAAATACCGATTCGTTCAAATAATGAACCAATCTGTGGAGCCTGCTGCTGTCCAACAGGCTGTAGAGGCTCTTCTAGGAGCTCAATCTCCCTTCCTTTGACGAAGTTACCTCATAATCAAACACCAATAATTCAATAATAAATATTAGCTATATATATAAAACCTCAGAAGTCCAATTTCACCCTTCCATGGAACCATTTTCGCCAAATTGCCCCAAAATTGTTTAATTTGTCTCAAATATTCCCCCCCCCCTCCTCCCAAAAAAAAACACATGGGTAAGTTGGTAATTTCATTAAAAATAAAAATAACTTACCAACAAAATCCCACCTAGAATAATCATCCCGTCCCAACCACACCTTTTTTTAAAAAAAAAAAAAAAAAAAAAAGTTTTACCAACAATTCTTGAATGCTTTCAAAAAAAATTAAATCAAATTTATCTATATAGATAAAAATAAAAAATAATATCTCATGACACAGAAGTATAGAATCGTGGCTCCGTTCCTTCCTCCCCATGACATTCATTCAACTTTTAAGATTTATGGCATGAAATGCTCCACGTGTCACATCCACCAAACTTAACACCCTTGAAATCCCAACCACACCTTTCTCTTAAAAAGAAAAAAAAGTTTCATGGCATCGACAATGATGCGGACCGCCTATAAATTATAAATCCCCAACAAATAAAGTCATAACTCTCCCAAAAATGAAACCCTAACCTTTCCGAATTTCATGTGCCAGAAGCCAACCGATCGACAAAATGCAAGTCCAAATCCTTGAAACCAAACTCATCCAACCCTCTACACCACCCTTCTCGATCAAGAAGAGGTCCTCCCTCTCTCGCACCTCGACACCGATCCTAATCTCGACATCACGTTCCGTTACCTCCGTGTGTATGTAAATGCCGACCAAACGAAGCGTGCCCACGATACACCATACCATGTCATTGCCAGAGCGCTCTCTGGTGCACTTTGTTACTACTACCCTCTATGCGGCACGCTTCGCCCCGGCGGTAACGACCATCACCGCCTCAAGCTACATTGTGTTGCCGGCCAAGGCATGCCGCTCGTTCATGCCACCGCCAATTGCACTCTCCATGCGGTTAAAAACCTTGATGACGCGGACTCGGGTTTCTTGGAGCGGCTGATACCCGACCCAGATCCGGAGGAGAGTTTGGCCAACCTGTGCATGCTCCAAGTCACAGTGTTCGAATGCGGGGGGTTCAGCTTAGGCACCGCCATACACCACGCCATGTGCGACGGGCTCGGGGCGACCCTATTCTTCGGGGAGGCGGCGGAGCTAGCTCGTGGGGCAGAGCGAGTTTCCATCGAGCCAGTGTGGGACCGAGACGTCTTGTTGGGGCCAAGGAGTCCAGGTCGGGTCGAGGCGCCGGTTGGGGATTACCTATGCGAGAAGGGTCGGAACCCGTACGATGATGAAGAGAATTGCAAGTTTGGTCGGGAGTTTTTCCACGTGAAAGAGGAGGGGTTGGACCGATTTAAGGCATTGATGCTGGAAAAGTGCGGCCAGAAGTTCACCACGTTCGAAGCTTTAGGTGCATTCATTTGGCGCGCAAAGTAAGTCATTTAAGTACACGAACCTTTTCGAGATTATCTTAGGATTATCCTTCTGATTACACGGTTAATTTAGAGATTTGCACATATGTAAATATCCGGCCGCAACGTCTTGACTTCAATTGATTCACAAATTCCTGAAATAGGGTCAAAGTATCGGACATTCCGGGTGACGAGACAGTGAAATTCTCATACTCAACGAACATCCGCAAGGTGCTGAAACCGCCATTGCCGGTCGGCTACTGGGGCAACGGATGTGTCCCGATATACGTCAAACTGACGGCGAGAGACTTGCTGGAAAAGCCAATTTGGGAAGTCGCGGAGCTGATCAGGAAGAGCAAGCGCAACGCAAGTGATGAGTACGTGCGCTCGTACATCGACTTTCAAGAAGCACATCGAAGAGAAGGCGCCTCGGCAGGTCAGAAGGAGAAGGCTTTTGTTTTTCCTTTCTATTTTTTTTTTATAAAAAAAGATTTACATTGCATACAGGCATTGACATTGACAACGAAATAGTATATATCTATCTATTATTACCTCATGATAATGGAGAGACAAGCCAATCAATTTTCAATGAATTGAGTGCATGTCAAGGAAATATACTCTTTTATTTCAATTTATCAGGAAAAAAATTTAGCGGCCTGTAATATCACATGCTTGGGATACATTGTATAAGGATGCAATCCTTTATGGTCAGAAATAGCTAAGTGTCTGATTTACATGTCTATAATCATCTAATGTCCCAAAAATAGGCACATTTACACTTTAGAATCTTGATGTCTTCATTAGGAGTACGGCATCATGATTTCTCAAATTTAGACTTTATGCAGTGAGTCGAGAGTCTACAACGTCTAGTAGAATTAGTTAGATGTTTGAAGAATTTTGGATATCCAATTTAAAATGCAAGATTGTTGGTTGACTAGCGTATTGCGGCCATTTATCAAATGTCATCCAACACAAATTCTCCTTTGACATATTTCAACGCATTTTCACAGTAAAACTAGCTACAACATCATCTGTAAAATGAGCTCACTCGATGATTTTTGTTCTCAGGGAAAAATGTGAGCGGATTCACGGATTGGAGGCATTTGGGGCACTCGGCGGTGGATTTTGGGTGGGGAGGGCCGGCCAACGTGCTGCCCCTCTCGAGGAAGCTCTTGGGGAGCAACGAGGCTTGCTTCTTCTTGCCTTGTTCCGAGGTCGGAGTCGGAGATCCGAGCGATGGTTTTAGGGTTTTGGTGAATCTGAAGGACAGGTGCTTGTGTGGTTTTAGGGAGGAGATGGAGAAGCTTGGGAAGATGGAGTTTGGCTTTGCTTAATGTCAAAGCAAGATGCTTGAGTGGCTATTTCATTGTAAGCTGTGGACGTTGGTTTTGTAATTTGGAGGAAGTTCCTATGGTGGACATTTCATTCCCTCCCCCCTCCCCCCCAAAAAAAAGTTTGATCTAGTTCTCTTCTCTGTTTTTTTTTTTTTTTTTTTCAAGAATTTATTGTGATCACTACACTACTTATGTTATATGATCGGCGATCACATTTTGAACATAAGTAAAAATATTACATGTTAAAATCAACATTTGTACGTGAAATTCAGAATGAAAATCGATGGAAGAATTCTATAGTCATGAATGAATAGGTTTGCCACTAACATTTTTCTTAATCATATCACAAATATAGCAAGTGAAAGCCTAGAATTCTGAATGAGTGAACCTGTCAACGCATTTCTGGATCTATCACTTATCAGAAGCTTGATTTGGCAATTTAGCTAGCTAAATTAATGAAGTGAGAGTAAAACCTAGCTAAGTAGGTAGGCCAATTAAGATGAGAAAAACTAGTGAAGCTGCTAGTCCCATGATGAACTCTAAAGATTGGCCTTACCACATCGTCAGGAGCCTTTGACATGTCAGTCATTATATCAATCAACCACCTTACCCCATTCTTCTTTTGATGAAATGCAACTGTTTCTTTGACTATATTACTCAGACTAAATCAATTCTCCCAAATTAATCACACAATTCAAGAATTTAATGGACCCATAATGAATCTCACCAAAAAAAAAAAAAAAAAAAGACATATAATGATTAGCTCTGTCTAACTGCTATAACCCCCAATAAACTTTGTACAAAATTTGATAGCGAGAAAGTGTGTCTAAACAAAATTTGATAGATGAAGGATAATTTCCTAGGTCTAGACAGATAACGCCTTGACCTAAGTTAGCTAAATAAGGAAATCAAGATAAGAAAAGGAAATCACAGGGAATACATGCAAATGCAAATAACCAAAGTTAATCCCTCCCACGACGCCTGCAAAATGTGTTCAAAAAAATTATATAAAATCAGTCGATTTGCTACATTAATTGCTCAAGTTGTTAGGAATACGAGTCAATAACGTATGTCAAGCATAGTCCCATTAATTTCCATGTGTAACGTATTTGATATGCATTAGTTAGCTCTCCATTCTAACATCTGTAGCTTTTCTAACATTTCATTATCACGTAAGTATCTAAGCAAATCTTCAAAAGCTTTATCTTGTTTCTCATCTAGATTTTAGGATCCTCAAGGTGTAAAATGACTAGAGTTTTTTTTTTTTTTTGGGTAAAAGATAAAAATATATTGAGAAATGCCAAATGTACAAAATATCTCATCCCCAAAAACTTACACTCCAAATGTAGGAACAAAATGAGTCGAAGGGTGATGAGATGTAAAACCTGCAAAGCGCGACACACACACTACAACATCAAAACCAAAAGGAAGCACAACATGGACAACCGACTACCTGACATGCCATAGGTGAGGAAGAGGTCACCGTTGGATCGAAGTACCTACGAGTCCCCAATGAAAATAATCGAGTCTAGGCCTCAACTTCTCTGCAACCTTCTGTTTATGAAATTATCTTCGACGTTCCTGAAAATGATAGTTTTGTCTCGAACCACTTTGAAGAGGTGGTTTTTTATGGTCGGGATCGTCAAGGACTGGTCTCTAAAGATGATACTATTCCTATTTTTCCAAATGATATGACAAAGCGCGCAAAAGAAAAACGGACAATGCACTTGTAAAAATCTTTACCCATCAAATAGGTAGCAACAAGGCGAAGGTTCTCATTCCAAGTTCTGTTGCGTCAAAGTAAATTGCATGTGAAAGCCCAAAAGAATAAAATGACTAGAGTTTATTCCTTCCCGTTGGGAAAATGAAAAATATAAGGGGAATCAGGTGCGCAAGACGTGCGGGCACCGGCCGGCAGGTGAATATAAGAAAACGAATGGAAGTTAAGATCACACCTTTTTTTTTATTTTTTTTATATTTAAAAACAGACATATATGTAACGACCACAACGGGCTGGGCCGGAAGGATGAAGAAAGTCCAGTAGGGAGAATCCTGAAGGCTTTGCTGAAATCTATCACCTTATCCTCAAAGTGACGAACCAATAGGAGTTTTCCTCGAAAAATAAAATAAATCGACCGAAAGTCTATGTGAAGCCAGTGAGGGAAGAGCTTGCTCTGCGACACGAAGAAGCCATGGCGTCTCTCCTGGGAGCTTCTTCCACAGCAATCTTGGCCTCCCGGCGCCTCTCCTCACTTTCAGGTGCACTTTCCTGCACATGTTTCAAGCGTTTGGGGGATAATCCGGACGACCCATTTCGGTTCGGGTCTTTAAATTGCTCGAATTCGACTATTTCGAGCTCGGGGTTTATGAGGTTTTTAATGGGTCTGTGGAATTTGCCTTTGTTTTTGAATTTTCTTGTTTGCAGTGCAGAATCACGGCAAGAAATGCTATGGAGGGATTGGGTTTCAGACCAAGAAAGGAAGGTGTCCGTGGCATCTTGCCGTCACCAATGTTGCGACTGACATCAATTCGGTCGAGCAGGTATCGATTCTTTCCTTTGCCTTTTCTTTTGTTAGCTCTATGCAGTTCTGGAAGTTGCAGCAAGAGACTGATGTAGATTGATGCTGCTTCAAATTTGTTAATTGCTGAGTTTTTTAGTGAAAGTAGACTGAAAATTGGGCTGCTTCCATTGCATTTAATGATTAAGTGAGGATTTCTTAGGCTGAGGCATTACGCTAATCGAAGTAGACTGGGAAAAAGAAAATGCTTTGCAGTTGATGGTTGTTTGAGGGTGGTCTTGTTGACTGAAGTGAGACTTGTTTGGGGGAGAATTAGCATGGATTGCTTCTATAGGATTTTGTGAGCTGGATTGGATGGTTTTTTTCATTTTTCAGGCTCAGAAGCTTGCCTCTAAGGAGAGTCAGAGGCCAGTCTATCCTTTCGCCGCTATAGTTGGGCAAGATGAGATGAAGCTGTGCCTCTTACTAAATGTCATTGATCCTAAGATTGGTGGCGTTATGATTATGGGAGATAGGGGCACCGGGAAATCCACTACTGTCCGGTCATTGGTCGATTTACTCCCTGAGATCCAGGTGGTTGCTGGCGACCCGTATAACTCGGACCCTCAAGATCCGGAATCCATGGGCGTGGAAGTTCGGGAACTAGTGATAAAAGGGGAACAACTCCCTGTTGTGTCAACCAAAATCAACATGGTGGATTTGCCACTGGGGGCCACGGAAGATAGGGTGTGCGGTACGATAGACATTGAGAAAGCCCTCACTGAGGGTGTCAAGGCATTTGAGCCAGGCCTTCTTGCTAAAGCTAACAGAGGGATTCTTTACGTGGACGAAGTTAACCTTTTGGATGATCACTTGGTGGATGTTCTTTTAGATTCTGCTGCCTCGGGATGGAACACCGTGGAGAGGGAAGGAATCTCCATTTCGCATCCCGCTCGATTCATTCTCATTGGCTCAGGAAATCCTGAAGAAGGGGAGTTGAGACCACAGCTTCTTGATCGGTTCGGTATGCATGCACAGGTAGGGACAGTGAGGGATGCAGAGCTGAGGGTAAAATCGTGGAGGAGAGAGCAAGATTTGACAAGAACCCCAAGGAGTTCCGTGATTCTTACAAAGCAGAGCAAGAGAAGTTGCAGCAGCAAATAAGGTCAGCTAGGAGTAATCTCTCTTCTGTCCAGATTGATCAAGATCTCAAGGTGAAAATTTCCAAGGTTTGTGCTGAGCTGAATGTCGATGGATTAAGAGGAGACATTGTGAGTAACAGAGCAGCTAAGGCCTTGGCTTCTCTGAAGGGAAGAGACAATGTAACCCCGGAAGATATTGCCACTGTGATTCCAAACTGCTTGAGGCATCGGCTTCGCAAAGATCCCTTGGAATCAATTGACTCGGGACTACTGGTAATTGAAAAGTTTTATGAAGTTTTCAGCTGAGGTACGTAGCGAAATGACTCTTTTTCCCTTGCTGAAATTACATTTTTCTCCCATCCTACTGTAATTTATGCATTGTAGTTTTATTTTATGAATGAAATGTTAAGTGGAGCAGCATTTCGGTTTCAATGGTTTCTATCGCTCCGCATACTTGTTTATGCATTTGGAACAACCATGCTAGCGAAGTATGTCTTGTTCTTGATGATAAAATTGAGGAAATTAAAATGCAGAAGGAAAGATTGGTTATGGATGGTGAAGCTGTCGCCAAAAGTTACTTTTTCTCCATTGGCTTGTGATTTGAAATGTTTGATCTGCGATTCTATATCATATTATGAGACAGTTGTGATTTTTAACTGAAAGTTTCCATTGCAGTTGTGTGCTTTTCCTCTATTTGTATACATTGTGAGATAAATTGATCGAACAAGAAAAGCTAAAAACAGATTCTAGGAATGTAACAAAGCTCAGGTTTTATTCTCTTCGGTTCTGGCCCTGCAATAATCAGTGGAAGCCAAATGCTATATTATAAAAAAAATTTCTACAGAACAAACAAAATTCTCGACACGAATGAGGAACAACTGCCGGATCTTGAGAAACATTTCTAAAGGCGCATCGAAGATCAACTCAACCTAGGAGGGATTTAGGACAGGATGGTATGTGCTCTCATTGGAAAGTACACCAAGTACGTGAACCACTGTGATGCCTCGATATGTGAATAAAAATGGAAAAGAAACTTTGCGTGGAATTTTCAGGATCTGTGTAATTTAGTCAAGATATCGCCGATTTGCTTTGCAATTGGAGCTCTAAATGAACAAGCAATAGAGATATTCAGGACACTAGTGTTAGACAGCCACAGTTCTAGTAGCCATATCAGTCTTTTACATTGTAGCATGCAGAACTATGAGGATCGACGCTGTCGTGATTTGGAACTCACTACCAAAACCCTGTTTTTCCAAGTAATGAGTTTCTCCAATGTAAATTGACACTTACCACCTTGGTAGCTCAAATTCAGGTTTCTGTCCCTACATTAGATGAAAAGATGGCTATTCTCACAATGTCAAGATTGGAACCTTGTTTGAGTTTGTTATTGATTATGCAATAACACAGAACATCCTAGGAATGCCAAAATTTGGGACAGCGCTCTGCAAATGCCGGCGGCCGCTGGTATACGACCGATGCGGTCCTTATCAATATTCCAGCTGTTAGAGCAAATATCTCATACTTCTTTCTGCTGTTTGATAGTCGAAACGATGGAGCAGATACTTATCTCCCATCCACTCCCTCTCCTCTGTTCTCCTGTTCTCGTCCTGTGACACATCAGCGAAATTCAGGGGCTTCGTAAGATAAATTTCTCGTTGTTAGAGGATATGTTTTCCCGACCAAAAAAATGAGGAGCAATCACCGTACATGAAGAAACATTTCTAAAGGTGTATCAAAGATTGCTTCCACCTCGGCCGGATTCGTGGCTGGATGGTATGCATTCTTGTCGGCAAGAATGCCAACCACGGAACCACCGTGATACCGATCTGTACAAATTGAAGCCGACATGAGAAACTTCAGACATAAATATTTCATAGTCTATATTCAGTCGTCCGATGGGCAAGATCAGCAGATCATTTTGCAATTCCAGCACCAAATTCTGAAGAAAACATGGAGACTGCAGCCTCCCATTGCGAGAATCGGTGCTGTCATCTCCAGCGTAGTTTCCTCATCTCTACGGAACGACATCATTCCTAGAAACGATTAACTAAGCTTCGGCATCGCTAAAAACTCAATGCAAAGATGGACCGAGAGGGCAAACAGGTGAGACTCATGCAGCTGCAATAGAACCGATGGATGCACAAGCTGGATTAACGTCCTTACCTTGGTCACGAATGGTTGAAGAACAGTGACCACTTCAACGAGAGATGGGTCCAACCCGATCTCCTCCTTGGCCTCCCTCAAGGCCGTCGCGATGTCGTCAGCGTCGCCTTCCTCCCGTTTCCCACCAGGCAACGAAACTTCTCCTGTAAAAATGAAATGCACCGCACAGCTCGTGTTCTGACTCGCGCACAGAAACCAGAACTTCATAACGAGGAGGGAAAATGACGCCATGAATGGAATGAACAGAAAAGCATAAAATTTTATAAAATGTTCAATAGTTGAAACCAGATTCTCTTAGAGAGACTAACAAATTTTCGCTAATTTGCAAAAAGAAAGTCGTAAGGAATATCCATGGATCTTTAAATCATTCCCTTATGCAACATGCGAAAAAGAAAGCATCATGGTAAGATATATTCAGCTGGCAATTCAATATAGTAACTGGAGTTTCAAAGTTCATTCAACCTACGACGGAATTTAGGCTCCACTGGCTATGGACGCTATAATAATCCACCAAAAAAAATCCACATTTCACTTTATTTTTAGGAAAGATAATCTTCTAATGCAACATGTACCGATAGATATTAGTAAAAGTTCTTGACGAAGGACCTGTTCGATGAGTTCATTTAAATGCTGGAAACAAAAAAACCAGCACTTAATGAAATTCAATTTGTTAGATAACCATCACTAGAATTTATTTGAATAATTAAATTAAATAAAAATTCACTAATTTGGTATGCGAGGAAGGGCTTAATAACTCACTAAGAAGAAAAGTTAATAATCGATGTTAATTGGAAACATATGGTTAAAACTTATCGATAGTAATTACAGTTTCATGTTTGTAAAGAAATTAATGTTTAATTTATTTTTGATTATCGTCAAACGACATTTTAGTTCTATTTTCAGCACTTCGGATCATATGATCACTTAAAATTTAGTACGAACACTACCAGCACTTAAATTTTTAATTTCACCAAACAAGTCCGAAGTGACATGCCAGTTTTGTTTTGACTGATTAAAGAAGCTAATGATTCAACATATGGGTCCTACTTGTTTCCAATATCCAATTGAAAATTGCCACGTACTCAGAAGAAAAAAAAACTCTCCGTGTTTCTCCCATTTTCCAATCAACCGTTTCCCTCTTGTCGAAATTACCAACATGGTCAACTTTGATGGCCCATGCAGCTGTACAAATTATATGCCCCTTCGAAGAATTTGAATATTAAAATTCATGACAACCTAACTTTTCTCTTCCAACTTTTTTGATTGCCCACTACTCCAGCTACCTAATTATCACTTTTTTAATTAAATATTCAGTTGCTTCTACAAATTTAAGTATAGACGCCTATGTTGATAACTTACTGATAAATGCTAATGGACATTTCGGCCTGCGGGTGATTCGTAATTAATGCAAACCACGAGGGCCTGATGATGGAAGGAAAGCCTACCAGGATGAGCAGAGAGCGTGGAGGCGCGTTTGGTGAGCAGGACACGCAGATCTCCCTCGCCCCCGCCGCCGCCGCCTTCGAAGAGACAGATCAGAACCGCAGCTCTCGTCGAACGGGGCCTGCGGCGGAGAGACTCCGGCGCAATCTCCGACCCCTGGCTGGCGCCTGTCTCGGAACTGTCCAGTGTTTTGGGCTGCTGCCGATCCGTTTGCCTGGAAGGAGGAGGTGGCTCGTAGCAACGGAGCCATCGCGCCAGGAGGGCGAGCCTGTGGGAGTCCGGGAGAGCGAGCGGAGAGGCTCTTGATGGAGGAGTACTAGTCATGGTTCGGTTGGTGGGTTGGTTGCAAAATGGCCAGTCAATTATATAGGTACGACGGGATGTCTTGGGTAACAAGTCGTGGCACGTGGCAAAATGGGTCAAGAAGGATAGCCTGGACAAGCCATTCCCTTCTTGGGTCCATGGGTCCATCCACTGATCACACCTAACTTCTACCACAAGACCGAGTGTTACAAGATACTGAGTAATCCTAGAGTACTACAAATGAGCAATAATCCATCTGGAAGGATTTCGGTAACGAGCGATCTTGGATATAAATTAATTTAAGCACGCTAAAGGAGAAATAGTTTATTTTTCGATGTAGTGATTGCGCATGACATGAGACAATCGTTGCATTTGAGGCCAAGAAGCTCCCTTGGCTGTCCCATCTCGCGCGGCGGGAAGTTAAAAAGACCGAGCGCCCGCCTATGCAGTATTCACCTTCCATACGTGCCTGGTGGATGTTGTTTCAGATTCCGCCGTCTCGGGATGGAACACTGCGGAGAGGGCAGGAATCTCCATTTTGCACCCGGCTCGGTGCATTCCCGTTGGCTCGGGAAGCCCTGAAGAAAGGGAAGTTGAGACCGTAGCTTCTTGATCGGTTCGGTATGCACGCACAGGTAGGGACAGCGAGGGATGCGGAGCTGAGGGTAAAGATCGTGGAGGAGAAAGCGAGATTCGACAAGGAGTTTCCGTGATTTTTACGAAGCAGAGCAAGAGAAGTTGCAGCAGCAAATAGTTTCGGCTAGGAGTAATCTCTCTTCTGTCCATATTGACCAAGATCTCAAGGTGAAAATCTCCAAGGTTTGCGCCAAAGCTGAACGTGGATGGACTAAGAGGAGGTATCGTGACAAACGGAGCAGCTAAGGCCTTGTCTGCTCCGAAGGGAAGAGACAAAGGTAACCACGGAAGATATCGCCACTGTCATTCCAAAGTGTGTGAGGCGTCGGCTTCGCAAAGATCCCTCAGAATCAATTGAATCTGGTTATGGATAGTTTTCACGCCGTAGTTCTTCTTTTATAAATGAAATGCTTAGAGTGAAGTAGGAGAGATTGGTTATGGATAGTGATCCTTCTGCAAGAAGTCCCTTTTTCTCAATTTGCTTGCCATTCGATGCATTTGATCTGCGATTCCATGTTGGGTTATAAAACAGTTGCGATTTTCAAACCGAGTTTCGATTTCAGTTGTGTGCTTTTCCTCTATCTGTTGCAACGTTCCTTCTCCTCTATTCGTATACATCATGATGTATCGATCAAATGGCAAGAAAAGCGTGAAACAAATTCTAGGTAGTTCAAACGGCGAAGGTGCTAATTCACGGATAGCTAACAGATATTGATCATGATTTCGAATTTGCTACCAAGCACTATTGTTCCAAGGAATGAGACTTATTGACAGTCACCAACTTGGAACAGATAGCTACTCTCAGAATGTTGAGGCAGGAGCTGCATTGAGATTGTTAGTGATTATGCAACAAGACAGAACATCCTAGGAATGCCAAAATTTGGAAGAGAGCTCTGCAAATGCCGGTGGCCGCTCGTAAACGACCGATGCGACCCCCATCAATATCACAGCAGTTAGACCAAATATATCATACTTTTTATTCGCTGTTTGATAGTCGAAATGTTGGAGCAGATACTTCACTCCCATCCACTCCGCTTCCTCCGCTCTCCTGTTCCTGTCCTGTAACACACACATGAAATTTAAGCGGCTTCCTAAGATAAATTTCTCAGTAGAGTAAAACGTTTTCCCGACAAAAACAAGGAGCGGTCACCGTACCTGAAGAAACATTTCTAAAGGCGCATCGAAGATCGCTTCCACCTCAGATGGATTCGGGGTTGGACGATATGCATTCTTGTCAAAAAGAATGCCTACCACAGGAATCACCGTGATACCAATCTATGCAAATTGAAGACAGCAAAATAAACTTGAGACAGAAATGTTTCATGATCTATTTTCACTCATAAGATTGGCAAGATCAACAATATCTGCTGATTATTTCGCAATTCCAGCACTAAATTCTGAAGAAACGTGGAGACTGCAGTTTCCTCGAGGCTCCAATTGTGATTGTCGGTACTATGATCTCCAGCAAAGTTTCCCCATGTCGACGAAACAACATCATTCCGATAAACGACTAGCTAAGCTTCGACATCACTAAAACCTTAATCCGAAGATGGAGCGAGAGGGCAAACGGTCAAGGCTCGTGTAGCTGCAATAGAACCGATGTATTTACAAGTTGGATTTATGTCCTTACCTTGGTCGCATATGGTTGAAGAACAGTGACGACTTCAACAAGAGATGGGTCCAATCCGATCTCCTCCTTGGCCTCCCTCAAAGCCGTCGCTACATCATCGGCATCGCCTTCGTCCTGCTTTCCACCAGGCAATGAAACGTGTCCTGCAGAAGTGAAATACACCACACAGCTCATGTCTTCACTCATGCATGGAAACGAGAAGTCATAACAACGGGGTAAAAATGACACGACAATGACATCGGTGAAAGCATCTAAAGCAGTTGATAGATGACGATCAAGCTTTTGGATCTCATCTAACTTCTTTATACATGGAAAATTACCAAAAAAAAATCCTAAACTTATTGTACAATAGTAAATTTAATCAAAAACATTTCAATTTTGCCAATTTAATCATAAATATTTTGAAAATTTGTTGATGAATCATTTGGATCAATTTTGTCCAGAAATCATTAACGTAAATAATGGCCATCTTATATGGCACGGCTAGCTCTAACGTAGATAACTTTTGCCATTCTTTAAAAACATTTATGAGTTTTCTTCCTTTTTTTCCCCTTTTGCCCTTTTTTTTTTTTTTCTTTCTTTTCTTCTCTTTTTCTTCTTCTCTTTTTTTAATTTTCAGCCGACAGGGCCACGGTGATAGCTGACCATAGGTGAGAAATGGCTCCTACCAACCAACAAGCAAGGGTCATGACTTTCGCTTGGTTGACGAGGCTGTGACCCCCTCAACTAGACTAGGCAAACATTGCTAGCATCATCAACATAGAGTTGGAAAAAGAAAAGAGTAAGAGAAGAACGAAAGAGATAAGAAGAAGAAAGGAAAAATAAGAAACAAAAAAAAAAATTATCAACATCGGCACTGAACATTTGACATAAGACGAGTGTTATCTATGTTAGTAATTTCAAACCAAAATTGGCTAAAAGGATTTCTTGATAAATTGTCAAATGTTTAAACTTAAATTGATTAAATTAAAAGGTTTTAAGACTGAATTAGCAACTGTACAATAAGTTTAAAACTTTTTTTCTGTAATTTTCCCATTATCAAAGTGTTATATAAAAAAGTTTGTCAACCAGCTCATGTTTTTCCTTAGGGACTCTGGAGACTCAAAGTACCTCAGAAAAACTAAACCAAACATGCCTTTAATACCTTTGGTATTTTTCATCTTCTAATGAAAGATTGGATTGAGAACTTAGCAATTTAATTATTCCCCTCGTGTCGATATTGCCAGAGTGGTCAAATATTGATGGCTCATGCAGCCGTACAAATTCAGCCGCTTGGACAAACTATGCTTAGTTATTATGAAATCGCGACGTACTGAAATGCTGACAAACCTTTCGGCATGGATTAATTCGTAAATTACGCAAAATATAATGCCTGAAAATCGAAGGAAAGCCTACCTGGGCTGGTGGCAAGAGTGGAGGCGCGTTTGGTGAGGAGCACACGCAGATTGCCATCGTCGCCTTCGAATAGGCAGATCAGAACGGCGGCTTTCACGGAGTTGGGCCGTTGGCAGAGAGACTCCACCGCAGTCCCTGACCTCCGACCGGCACTCTCGTCGGAGCTGTCTGGTGTTTCATGCTGTTGCCAATCCGTTTGCCGGGAAGGAGGTGGCAGCGGCTCGTGGTGACGGAGCCTTCGTGCCAGGGTGGCCAGCCCATGGGAGGCCGGGAGCGTGAGCGGAGAGGCTCTTGATGGAGGAGTAGTCATGTGTTCAGTTGATAACACCTAAAACCGGCGGTGTATTATAGAAGAGATGGAACCTTCTTGGGTCCATCCATTTGATCACACCTAACTTCTACCACAATACTAGGGTGTTACCAAACATTGAGGGGTCTGGTAATGCTAGGGAAATAAACTTGATGGCGAACCTTCAAGATGGAGTCTCTATAGATGTCGTTAAGTAAAGCTTATAGTACTCAAAATGAGCAGCAATTTTCTTTATAAGGATGTTATTAATCAATGTTCTTGGATATCGATTAATTTAAGCATGCTAAAAGAGAAATATAACTTAATTTTTCTAAATCCGTGATTACTTGTAACACGATACAATCAACATTATGAGATTGTTACTGTTCGACGAGAAGGTGAGGGCGTTAGTGAAGATGTGAGTATTGATAATGAACCTCTAATTGACCTTGATGTTGATTATTTTGAAAAAACAAGCGACTACTTTTATATGCATGAGTAAATTTGGGATCTTAGTGGAAATCAGGAAATTTAATTTTAGACAAAAAAAATTCGGAATGGAATTGAGATTATAATTAAAAGTCGGGGATCATTTTAGGAATTAACCCATGAAAATTCATGCTTCCATCAACAAGCTAAGATGTCTCAAACCAAAAAAAAAAAAAAAAAAAAAAAACATTCTTTTGTGAAGATGGTAATCTATTTTTGCAATATTTCATCAAGAAAAAATGTTAAGCTTCTTCAAAAGTATTTTAGCAGAATTTAGTATATCCAACAATTATAAAATGGGTGAGATTGTGCTTAAAACATGGCGACAAGAGAATGCTCGGATCCTGGTAAATACTTTTTCCTAATCTAAAGTTAACTCCAGGTCTCAAGAAAAAGGGATGAGAGGCTATTATTTTAGTATGAATTGGTAAGATTATACTGAAATAGAGAAACATTAGCAATATATTGCTCTATGTTTTCATATTGTTGATTCTGTGAATAAGACCTGTCAATACTGCAAAAAAGAAAAGAAAAGGGAAATGACATCTTTATCCCCCTACCAGAAGGAGGCAATCCCAAACACAAACAAACGTGAACGTGTTATCAAAAATATATATTCATCTATGTACTTACAGAAAATTGGTTACCAAATCAATCAAGAATTTTGGAATTCATAAAAAAGTATATATACATATCCAAGCTCGATTAATGCCAAAAATATCATCTTAGGCATATACAAGTATCTAAACTCATATCCAAAATCTAATTGTAAAATTTTTTTTTTGTCGATAGCGCTCCCATCCTACGTAACCTAAAGAACCTGAAAAAGATTTGAAATAAATAGTGCGAGAAACCACACTTTAATGAGTAACACAAACATCTTTTAAGTAGATCAAGCATCCTCTATGCAAGTGAAATCAAAGACTCATCTATCAAAATTAAGTATATAATGTACTGTAAAATCTAAATATGAGTGCTATCAATTCAACTCAGTTTTATACTTATCGGAATATTTATTTAAATTTCAAATACCAAAAGGATAGCAAATGCCCCCATTTGACTTTATGCAATAGATAAGTTTTAAACATTACTTTTTCATTTTAACAAAATCATATGCAATCCCTTTCACAACTTATAGTATATCAAATACCTATCACTTCTAAGACATGAGTTTAAAAATTTGTATAAGATCACAACTCCAAATTGAAAGTTATGTCACTTGAAAAGTTTCCAAATCCTATTCAAGATTAATTAAATGTCAAACTTACGAGTCAACTAAACTCGACTAAAACTTTAGTAGGCAACAACTTACTTTTGAGTCAAAGTGTCTACTTGACCAAAAAAACCTTTGAACAATTGCTTTGCAAACACAGTCGATCTCATCTTTGAACTTCGAGCTTATTGTTAAAAGAAAACTCTTTCGAACTATTGGAAAACCATAAACCCAAAAGATGATCAGAGACGGGCGAAAAGCCATTGCCAGACACAGCAGTTCAAAAAACTGTTTCCAGCAGTGCACAAAACTTTAAGAATTTATCCATATCAAATTATAACCCTAAATTGACTTTCCTGAAGTCCCACTTTGCGATACCCTGAAATTTTTTTACATCATTTCACAACTTAAAAACCTCTAGAATCAACCCAGTGACCTACAATCCGAACAATCCCTAATTTACAGCATAACTACAAAAACTCTTTCAATTAGATAAATAAAAGTTTCAATTCTTACCGACTGCTACGAAACAGAAATAATCCGGCTTAACCAAGCCTCTAAAATGTGTGTGTAGTGAGGTGCCCCCTTCGTCTCCCCTTTGTTTTTTTGTCTGTTTCTCGGACTCTGCTTTCCTTCTTCTTCCTTTTTGGGGTTCTTCTTGACCCGACTCTGTTTTCTCTCTCTCTCAATCTGCTCTAGTAATTCCCTTGCAATGACATCAAGTGAAGCAAGACCATAGGAAGGGCTTCAACGAGATGCTTGGGCTTGGGCTTACTTACTGTTCTGCTCTTATTTATTATTTTTTGCCAGCCCGGTTATTGAAACTTTATTCATGGACATGAAGCTTCGAGGTTATTACCCATTGATGCAAACTATGCGCACACATTCCGCTGAGAAGAGAGAAAGGATAATTCAAGTAGGACCGAACGAAGTCTTTCTTTTTTAGCACAAGAAAACGTAAATAGGAAAGTTCAAAGGCGTTCCTCCACTACAGGGGTGGGGTGAGGGCAGGGACAGCAGAGTGGCATGAAAGACGACAGTCTGAAACTGGAGCAGACTCCAAACTGACAGTGGCAGTGAGCAGACTTTAAACTGACAGTGGCATAAAAGACGACAGTCTGAAGGTGGAGGGATCACCTTGGAGTCCGCTCACTGCCACTGTCAGTTTGGAGGGATCACTTTGGAGTCTGCTCACTGCTACCGTCAGTTTGGAGTCTGCTCCAGACTGTCGTCTTTTATGCCACTGTGCATAAAAGGAACCACGAATAATGTCCCTACCTTCACCCCTCACCGCGCCATGGATTTTACCTCCGTTGTCTCTATCCTGGTCGACTTCATCCAAGTGAAATACCAGGGAAAGTTGACTTCCCCCTTTGAAACTCACCCTGTCGCCGGCGGCATCGCCATCTGCAGCCTGCTCCTGCATTCCCTGTTGTTGCGTCTTGCTAATTGGGCACCATCGTCTAGCAGCCGTGCTCCTCCTTGTGATGGAGCATTGAACCTCCTCATCGACTTCGCTGGTTCAATATCGGTGGCTTCACTCGCATGGTTGCTGCTCCGTGATTCCTTCTACTCCATCCCCTGGTTCGTGCTGCTCCTGTTGCTTTCCATGAATCTGTTGCACGGCCTCAGTCAAAAACTTTGGCTGTGGTATTACCGCAAACTTGTCCTCATGATCATCTGTGTGGCACAATCTTGTGTATGGCATGGTGGAAGAGCGCAGCCACATTCGTCACGTACGGACGTTGATCCGTGTTTCATGCTGGAAGTCTGAGCGCCGTTATCATTCAAATGTTCCCTGCTTGGAAAACTAATTTAATCACATTAAAACAAATGATAAGTACTTCAGGAAACTTGCTCGTTTTGGGGCTTTCTTCTCTTCATCTGAAGCCATAAGGAGTCCCCAAGCCTTCGGCATCATCATCTTCCGACCGTAAGAAAGGAGAACTGGGAACGAGTACAAAACCACCTAGTATCGTTCCTATACCTGGCCATGAACCATGATGGACCTAGCAACTAGATCTGATCAAGATAAGCTAAGCCCCCAAAAGAAATTGGGATCTATTGTTGAGATTGAAGATACCTCAACAATTATTATGACGAGGAGAATGGTGGTATCTAGTAGCCATATAAAGGGTAGAAATTGTTCTACAGGTTACAGCTTGACCCCTTCGAAAACATTGCAAGTGTTGCAGATTTCCTTCTTTTTTCTGGTGAATCTCTTTGTAGCTTTCTATTTGGCCAGCAGATCGATGTGTTATTTTAAATTTGTTGCTGGTATACAATGGTTTTGCTCATATATCCGTATGAACTGGGATAAATAGATGCCATGGAGACATGAGCACAGCTGCAATTTCAAAAACTTCGTTCTAACATCGAGTGATCCAAATCAAAATGAAAGATGCCAGCCTTTTCATCTCTGTCCCATATACACCTTCATTGCTTACTAGCTATTCTGATGATAATATAGCTGTAGTTTGTCATTGCAGAATATGTGTCATTACATCATTTAGTCTTCATTTGACCTCTCACAGGAGACAACAAGATCTTTGCTGTGGCAAATGCGTTAACTTGCAATCCAAGACTACGTTGTCTAATTGGCTGATTGTTTTTTGGCCAGGAGCTTGAACTGTTGCTCCAGTCGGACATTCAAGTTGCTGGGGCCAAGGTGAAAAAAGAACGCTGAAATGTAGATATCTTATCAGGAGACTTTAGTTCAAGATAACTGAATTTTGGCAGACGGTAGATGTTAGAACCAAACTTTTCCCATCTTCATGTGCTGGAAAAGAACTACAGTTCACGAATGCAAAGCTAGATAGATAGTATGAAGAAGCTTGAGATTAGTCTGTACAAACTACACAAATGCGATGTTCATGTTTGTGGAAAGAATTAGACCAGAAAGCTTCCTGACAAGTTGATTCATAATCAAATAATGCATCCCAATGTTAATACTTCAATATATGACATAAAGCACTGTTGAATGTTTTTGCGGAAGCATGTGTGTGCAAGTGTGTTTGTGTGAATAAAAATGGACTACAATGCAAGGGAGTATGGGTAAAAAAAAAAACAGAACTTTTATTATGAAAATTTGTTGTTTTTATGCTATATAAAACACACACCTCAACTCCTATTTATAGTCGTGAGTTCACCGTGGACCTTGAGCGCTTGTGGTTGCTTCTCCAATATTCTGCATTTTTCTACTCTCTACAGCTTTTGTTGACTATTCAACCAACTTCTAGCTGGCTTTTTTTCCTTCACTCGTACAATTGCTGCCTATATGGTCTTGCTGCCCACGTACCAGAAAGTTCTTCAACATTTGAGAGTCTTCTTGCTTTTTCTTGCATGCACATGTACTTACTTAGAGCAAGTTGTTGCCGCCAACTTTTTTTTCTTTCTTCATTGAGCATGAATAATCAAGTTGTCAAGGAGGAGTGTTAAAAAGTGATCCATTTTTGGAAAGCTCGAGATTATTCATGCTCAATGGAGAAAGAAAAAAGTTGGCGGCAACAACTTGCTCTAAGTAAGTACATGTGCATGCAATAAAATGCAAGAAGACTCTCAAATGTTGAAGAACTTTCTGGTACGTGGGCAGCAAGACCACGTAGGCAGCAATTGTACGAGTGAAGGAAAAAAAGCTAGAGTTGGCCATGGTTTAGTTAGTGGGTCTTTGGAAAGGGTAGTTTTAGGAGTGGGTAGGTAGGACAAACGCCCAATTCCAACCAATGGCTCTGAATATTTTTGCGGAAACGTGTGTGTGAGTGTGTATGTGTGAATAAAAATGAACTATAATACAAGGAGTATGGGTAAGAAAATAGAACTTTTATTATGAAAATTTGTATTACAAAAAAAGAAGTATTGCTGGTTTTTATGCTACATAAAACACACACCTCAACTCTTATTTATAAGCGTGAGCTCAGCGCCTTACAGAATCGACCTTGGGAGCTTCTGGTTGCTTCTCCAATATTCTGCATTTTTCTACTCTCTGCAGCTTTTGTTGACTATTCAACCAACTTTCAGCTGGCTTATTTTCCTTCACTCGTACAATTGTTGCCCACGTGGTCTTGCTGCCCACGTACTAGAAAGTTCTTCAATATTTGAGAGTCTTCTTGCATTTTCTTGCATGCACGTGTACTTACTTAGAGCAAGTTATTGCCGCCAACTTTTTTCTTTCTCCGCATGAATAATCTTGAGCTTTCTAAAAATGGATCACTTTTTAACAAGCACAAATGTCTTCCAGCTCAAAAATATTATATTTATCTGTTTTTACTGCAGAGAGCAACAATCTTGCATGTCGACTGTAGCAATGAATCCAATTGACTTGCATAAGAACGTAAGTTGAAACATCAAACAGAAAGGTGTTCGCCTGACTCCCAAATTCTTTTCGTCTTGGTAAGGGTACCCCCGACTCTGCAACTCGTACATTTTGTTTGTGGCTTTTGGAGACCAGCATTTCACGTCTTTTCTGGAGTACCTCCAATTATGTGCCCACTTTTTTCTGCAAAAATTCATTTTTTTCATCTAGTTCAGCAATAGCATGGTCTTCAGGTACTTCCACTATTCCAGCAACCTGTATTAAACGCTGTTTTGTATTAGCGCATTTTCTGTTCATTATTACTTATTGTGGAGATGAGTCTATATATATGATATTAAAAAGGAATGTGGCTATTCAACACATCGCATGGCAGCATCTTGTATTCAAATTTGGCTAAAGTCTATTTAGCAAGAGAGCACTACTGCAATGCAAGCACACCATGGTAAAACGCATTTGATAAGTAATCAATGGGCAAGGGCATTCATCGCAGCCATAAGCACCCACCTTTGTGTCCCTTATCTTATTACAAAGGGCACAATAGTACTACTCACTGGTATCATCTTCGATGAACAAAGCGTGTGAGTTGACGGAAGTTAATGACAATCTTTTGCTGTAGTGGAAGGCAATCTGTGATGATTATGATTGCACTGCAAACAACTGCAATAGCCAAATCTGCAATAGCCAAATCTGCATGGTTAGGTGGATTTAAAATAAGAAAATGTATATGCTTGTGGAGCTGATGTTTCAAAGTGGGCCTTTCAAAAGTGCATGGAGTGTTGAAGTCATTCTCACTTCCGCGCAGTGAAAGACAGAGCGTCAACATTCTTCACGACATACGTCAACAGTGCTCCTCCTGATACGAGAAGAAAAAGGATGTGTGGGTAAGCAGATCGTTGCATCTGAGGGCAATGCAGCACATAATTTATGGAGCAGAGTGGAGCAGCTCTGCTCAGTACAGTGATAGGCTAAACATTTTACACATTCAAGACAAGCCTTGCACGCACCACCCTTCATATGACAGTTCTAGCGGCAGAGAATGATCATGCAGTGGAGAAAGATGAGGCAATTAAGACAACCAAAGACCTCACCTCTATGTTCCATTCACAAGCTTTGCACCCGGTTCTGCAGTCGAGCTGTGTGTGGAAGACCAGTGGATGCTGATGGTCGAAATGGTAAAGAACCGAGTCGTTAAGCACCTCGAGAAGGACAAGTAGCGATTCTGATGATAATATTGTTTTTGTCATTACAGAATGACAGATTGGTTACATCATGTAGTCAGCATTTTACCTCTGAGAGGCAACAACTAGATCTTTGTTCTGGCAAACGCGTCAAGTTGCTTCAGCAAATAAGATTTATAGAGACAGCGACTTCTTTTGTGATATATCCTCTATGTATCTGGAAGCTCTTGGATCTGAATAATGCAATCTAAGACTATGTTGTCTCACTGGCTGACTGGTTTGCATCCAGGAGCTAGAATTGTTGCTTCAGTCAGAGATTCAAGTTGCCTGGGCCAAGGTGAGAAAAGAACACTGAAATATAGATTTCCTTTTTTGGAGGCTTTAGTCTAATACAACCAAATTTGGTAGACTGCAGATGTTAGAACCGAACTTTTCCCATCTTGATTGGCTGGAAAAGAATTTTCAGTTCATGAATGCAAAGCCATATGGATAGTATGCAAAAGCTTGAGACTAGTCTCTACAAACTACACAAGTCTGATTCATTTTTCGAGGAAATAATAAGATCAGCAAGCTTCCTGACTAGTTGATTCATAATAAATTATGCATCCCTATGTCAGTAATCCAACTCATAACATAGAGTAAACAAGTCTTACACTCAAAAATATGATATTTATCTGTGTTTCTGCAGAAGATAACAATATTGGATGTGGAGTGTTAGCAGTGATTCCATTGACTTGCATAAGAGCATAAGTTGAAACATCAAACAGAAAGGTGGTTCTCCTGCCTCCCTATTTCTTTTCCTCTGGATGAGTGCCTCCCCAAATCTGCACTTACATGCACTTCGTTTGCAGCTTTTTGAGACCAGCACTGCACGTCTGTTTTTTCAAGTACCTTTCAATTGTGTGGTCACTCTGTCCGCTTTGTCCTGCAGAATTGGAATTTTTCCATTTTGTCAGAAGATGCCGTTTTCAGGAAGACAGTCTAAAGATGTTGTTTTCACTCTCTTCGGTCCACTTCGCACAAAAGAGCCATCAATGATGTTCGCGCCTTTACCCTCGTAAAGCTGGCATAAAAGACGACAGTCAGAAGATGCCGTTTTCAGGAAGACAGTCTGAAGATATCGTTTTCAGTCTCTTCAATCCACTTTCCATAAAAGAACCATCACCCTTCACCCCTCCGGGCGCCCATGGATCTTACCTCCATCGTCTCTATCCTTGTCGACTTTATTCAAGTGAAATACCAGGCGAAGTTGATTTCGCCCTTTGAAACTCACCCCGTTGTCACTGGGGTCGCCATCTGCAGTCTGCTCCTGCATTCCTTGTTGGCCCGTGTCACCAATTGGGCACCACTGTCTAGTGGCCATGCTCCTTCTTGTGATGGAGCCTTGCGCCTCCTCATCGACTTCACTGGTTTGACATCAGTGGCTTCCCTCGCATGGATTCTGCTCCACGACTCCTTCCACTGCATCCCTTGTTTCGTGCTTCTCCTGTTGCTCTCTGTGAATCTGTTGTGCGGCTCCATTCAAAAACTTTGGCTGTGGTTTTACCGCAAACTTGTTTTCATGATTATCCCTGCGGTGTGGTCACGTGTATGGCCTGCTGGAAGAGCGCGGCCACTATTGCCGTGCACCGTCGTAAATCTGCGTTTCACCCAAGAAGTCCCAGTGCCGTAGTTGTTCAACTGTTTCCTGCTTGGAAAAATGTAATCTTATTCTATAAATGGTCACTTTAAAACAAGTGACAAGTACTTCAGGAAGCTTGCTAGTTTTGTATAAGAGGCACTCCGGGCTTTCTTCACCTTATCTGAAGCCATAACAAGTCCCCAAGCCGCATCATCAAATTATCTCCCGACCGTAAGAAAGGAGAACTGGGAACAAGTAAAAACCACCCACGTATCGTTTCTATTCCCAGCCATGATGCACCTTGTAGCAAGTAGATTCGATTAAGATAGGCTAAGCCCTCAAAAGAAATGGGAATTTATTTATTATCAAAGAGATTGAAGAGAACCTCAACAATTGTTACAACAAGAAGAATGGTTGATTCTAGATAATTGCTTTGATAGAATACTTTGAGCTTCTGACCTCCTCAAAAACATTGTGAGTGTTACAGATTCTCTTCTTCTTCTGATGAATTTCTTGGCGAAATTGCCTAATATAATTTGAACCTTTTTAACAATTTGTCAATTTAGCTTTTCACGCTAATTTAGCCCAAAAAAATGCCTATCTGAATGTCCAGCTAGCGCCGGCCATCCTGCATGGCCGGACCAGCGGGAGGCTGGCACTGATGTGGTCGCCGGAGATTAAATTGGCGGCATTTTCCACAATAATTTTAAAAAGAAAAAAAGAAAGAAAGGAGAAGGCGTCACTATGCTCTTTTCTTGCCCAAATCATCGGACGCTCACCCAACGCCCCAATCCAAAGAACACTAACCCGAAAGCAACTGAGATTTCGCTCAGATCTTCAATCAACTCAAATTGAACGATTCTACTCGAGCCCGAGTCGTATCTTTCCACAGTTCAGAGAAAACGCAGACGTTTTTTTTTTTCCCTAAACAAACCTCAACCCAAACCGTGAATTACAGGGGAAGCTGCTTTATAGCTTGGACTTGGAACTGCTCTAAACATGATTCAGATGAAAAAATCGTTGGCAATGGAAGCCTTGCTAGCGATGTAAATTGTGTTTTGATGACTTAACCATTGGGTGGGGACAAATGGTTGTTTCATTCTCAATTCTGCTAGCTGTTTGTGAAAATGCCTAAGCGAACTTTTGTGAAAATTTCCCTCTGGATCTGGATATCTGAATGTTCATCACGTATCCAACTCGTAATGAGCACTTTTGATTCATTCCTTTACTCTCATTTTATGATGTTGAAGTTGCTTCAATGCATTATGAGTAATTAGATGCTCACAACAATCACTAAGGAAAATACTTTGAAGTGCACACTTTCTCATTGTAATGCATTTGAATTCTCTTATAGCATCTGTTCATATTGGAAGTGTTCATCTCATAGCATCTCTTCATCTATTCATCGTGTTTGCTTATTGTTTTGACTATTGGGTGTGTCCCTTCGGAACCCATCATGAAAGATGATACTTGTTTGATGTATAAAGCACCAATGTTGAACAAGAACCAATGTCAACCGAAACTTGTGAAACAAGATTCAGCAAAACCTGGAGAAAGAAAATTCTAGATTGAAGATGATGTTAGTTGTGTTGTTGATTTTTATAAAAATAACACACTCTGAGTTTGCTGTAAATTGTGTTATTTTGAACATGTTTTGTATTCGTCAACATGTTTTGTACATGTATGTACATTGTTTGGGGGATAAATGAAGTTAAAGTTTTTTGCAATCTGAAAAGCACAATGTTTATGACAATGTTCTTTATGATGTTTGGGTTTTTAACAGTTCAAGGGGTTATTATAGCCCCTGTTTAAAAAGAGGTTTCTACAACCGCAATGGTAAGTATGGAATTGGGGATTTAATTAAGTCAATTCTTTTCCGCACGTCTCCTGGCTTTGTTGTTGATACTGAAGAGAAAGGCTTTTTGCAGACTTGCGTATTTATCCTGCACCTCTCATAGCAAGTTTGTTGTCGGTGGTGAAGATAAAAAATCTCATTCAAGATCGTTCTTGTTTTTCACCCACGAAATCTGATATACAAATTTATTCTTAATAACTCGAATGAGGAAGATACACATGGAAGAATTACGTAAAATCTAGAGCAATCTGTGCAGACAGTAAATTGGATTTTCTTATCCTCCAGAGCAATCTGTGCTGAAGAAACCCACACTATATTTGTGCTGGCAGTATATTGTTCCCTAACAAAAAGAAATCCAACCAAGTTTATCGTTGATGACTGTCTTTGTGCTGACAGTGTATCGATCCTCCAAACCAATGAACCATCATCGAGCAAAAAAAAAAAAACTCAACCCTACTTCATGGAACTAACCTATCGTCGACAAACAAAAATATGGGCGATAATGCCACTTCATCGAACCCATCAGCAACAAACAAAAACACATCCACAACACTACTTCCTTTCACTTATTCTTGTATGTCGGAGTTGCTTCCTCCCCCATCGTTGCCACCAGCCAAGTCGCCTGCACTAAACAAGCTGATCAGATCTGGCCAAACGATGCCGACAATGGTCATGGACGAGCACGCGTCGCTGGCAAGCTGCTCGTCCAGATTCAGCTTCACCATTCCTCACGCCCCTCTTTGCCAAAACCATCTTTCGATCTCGAATTCTATTCCTAGGGAGCAATTACTCAGTTGCCGCAGGGGAATTGACCACTTTGGGGGATCTTGGAGATCGCTCTTTTTCTTGGTGGTCTCATGGTGGGAAATGCATGCGCTCCGTGAAGGACGCAAAAGTAAAGGAGGTCACTGGGCGACGCCCAGAGGGAATTTCTTCATCTCTCTAGCTGTCTCTCTTCTCATATGATCTATCTTTTTGTGGGCATTGGAACAGAGGGCAATGGATCATTGAGAGGGAGCAAAGTACAAAATCTCCATCCGTTCACAGATTCGAGAGGTGGCTTCTCCATCAATATCCATCGTCCATCATCTCCGGTTAGCGTTGAGCCTCCATCGCCTCGCCGACCACAGCCCGTCCTTCGAATCGCTTTCGAGACCAGAGCACATTCAAGAAAATCGATTCAAGAATTATATTTTGGAAAAAGTTATACAGCATGCTAGTAAGTCACGTTGAACTGAAAAGTTAATAAAAATTCTTCACGTCAGATTTCGAACGGCAATTGACACGTGATAACTGACACTGATTGAAAAACTTTTAGAATAAAGTAACTTTACACAACTTTTAATGTGTTACTTTTTGCTGTCGGCGACTTCCCATCAGTCTTTTCTCAGCATGGAAGTTTCAGAGACTTCCCTATAAAAGGACCATCAACGATGTCCCCTGCCTTCACCCCTCCTCACGGCGCCATGGATCTCACGTCCATTGTCTCTATCCTTGTAAACTTTATCGAAGTGAAATATCAGGGGAAGTTGATGTCGCCCTTCGAAAGCCACCCTGTCGCCGTCGGCATCGCCATCTACAGCCTGCTTCTGCATTTCTTGTTGGTGAGTGAGGCTGATCGGGCACCACCGTCTACAGGCAGCGCTCCTCCTTGTGATGGAGCACAGCACCTCCTTATCGACTTCACCATTTTGATATCAGTGGCTTCACTTGCGTGGTTGCTGCTCCACTCCGTCCCTTGGTTCGTGCTGCTCCTGTTGCTTTCCAGAATCTGTTGCACGGCCCCATTCAAAAACTTTGCCTGTGGTTTTACCACAAACTTATTCTCATGATCATCCGTGCAGTGGGCTCTCGTGCGTGGCGTGGTGGAAGAGCACAGCCACTTTTGCCGCGCGCGGTCATGGATCTGCATTTCATGCGGGAAGTCTGAGTTCCTTATGGAAAAACTAATCTAACCACTCTAAAGCAAATGATAAGTACTTAAGGAAACTTGCTAGTTTTGTATAAGAGGCAGTCGAGGCTTTCTTCTCTTTATTTGAAGCCATAAGGAATCCCCAAGCCTTCAGCACCGAATTACGTCCTCGCCATAAGAAGGCAGAGCAGGGAACAAGTAAAAACCACCCATGAGTCATTCGTGTTCCTAGCCATGAATGGTGATGCACCTTGAAGCAACTAAATCCGATTAAGATAGGCTAAGCCTCAAAAGAAATTGGGGTCTGTTGTTATCGAAGATCAAAAATACCTCAACAATTGTTACGAAGAGAAGAATGGCCATTTCTAGTAGCCATATAAAGGGTAGAAATTGTTCTCGAGGTTAAAGCTTCTGACCTTCTTTGAAAGCATGGCGGGTGTTGCAAATTTCCTTTTTTTTTTCTGGTGATTCTCTGTGTAGCTTTCTGTTTGGCCAGCTGATATGTGTCATTTTACATTCTTTGCTGGTATACTATGGTTTTGCTCATATGTCCGTATGAACTGGGATAAATAGATGCCTTGGAAACACGAGCACAGCCGCAATTTCGAAAGCTTTGTTCTAACACCAACATCATTGAGTAATCCAGATCAAAATGAAAGATGTCAGCTTTTTCATCTCTGTCCACACACACAATTGCTGCTTATTGGCCATCCTGTTGATAATATAGTTCAAGTTTGTCATTGCAGAATGAGAGTTGTTACATCGTATCATCTTCATTTTACCTCTGAGAGGTGACAATTACAAATTTGCTGTGGCAAAGGCATCAATTTGCAATCTAAGACTACGTAGTCTCACTGGCTGATTGGTTTTTGGCCAGGAGCTTGAACTGTTGCTTCAGTCGGACATTCAAGTTGCTGGGGCCAAGGTGAGAAAAAATGCTGAAATGTAGATTTTTTTTCAGGAGGCTTTAGTTCAAGATAACTGAATTTTGGTTGACTGTAGATGTTAGAACCGAACTTTTCCCACTCTTCATGTGCTAAAGAATTTACAGTTCATGTATGCAAAGCTAGATAGATAGTATGCAGATGCTTGAGACAAGTCTGTACAATCTACACACATCTGATGTTTGTACTTGAGGAAATAATTAGACTGGCAAGCTTCCTGACTAGTTGATTCATTATCAAATTATGCATCCCAATGTTAATACGTTGATACATGACAGAGCACCCAAGTCTTGCATTCAAAAATATGATATTTGTCTGCTGTTACTGCAGAGAACGAAAATCTTAGATTTAGACTATAACATTGAGTCCAATTGACTTGCATAAGAATGCAAGTTGAAACATCAAACTGAAAGGTGTTCTCCTGACTCTGGAATTCTTTTCATCTTGGTAAGTGCCTCCCCAACTCTGCAACTACATGCACTTCCCTTGCGGCTTTTGGAACCAGCATTGCATGTCTTTTCTTGAGTACCTCCAATTATGTGCTCGTTCTTCCCACTTTTTCCTGCAGAATTGCAATTTTTTTCATCTAATTCAGCAATAGCAGGGTTTTCAGGTTCTTCCACTATTTTAGCAACCTGTATTAAAAAATGTTTGGTATTAGTGCATTTTCTGTTGATTATTAAAAAAATGTTGTATTGTGGAGGATGAATCCATATATATGACATTCAAAAAGTAATATGGCTATTTACCACATTATATGGCAGCATCTTGTATCCATTTGTTGGCTAAAGTCTGTTTAGTAAGAGAGCCTTTCTGTGATGGAAGTGCATCATGGGTCAAACAAATTTGATATGAGTAATCAATGGGCAAGGGAATTCATTGGAGTCCTAAGCACCCAGATTTGGGTCCCTTATCATCTTGTGAAGGTCACATTAGTACTCACTGGTATCATCTTCGATGAACGAAGTGTAAAATATGAGCTGAAGGAAGTTAATGGCAATCTTTTACTGTAGTGGAGGTTAATCTGTGATGATTAAGATTGCACTGCACACAACCATAAAAGTCAAACCTGTAAAATTTACCACTGATGCTGCATAGGAAGCATGGTTTGGTGGATCTAATATAAGCACGGTTCTGTCCCCTCTGCATTCCACAGGCAAGGGTGAGTCCCATACTTCAGTTTGTGGATTGCACTCTCACACACTAATCCTATAGATTCCTGTGGGAGGACCAAATCCTATTGATTTTAATTTTCAGCAAATTCCTTTATCATTTGATATGAACTTGGAAGTTAATCTTCTTCTGAGGTTTATAAAAGCCTGAATGCTTATTGTGGAAAACAATTCCCAGGAGAGTTATCATTATGCTAAGTCAAATAATGAAGCTAAGTACATGATCTACAGTAGAAGTTAAGACTGCAGGACTGTCAAATGCATCTGCTAATTCAGTAGCAGATACTTAAAAATTGTACCTTTAACAAGAGTGCGAATGTTACTGAAGAGACCAAAAATACTTTGACAATCATTACAACGAGGAGGTTGGGGAGATGTTTCATTATTTGTTTCAGGGTTACCGAAAATCCTACTAGACCAAAAGATTTGGAAGTTCTTTTCTTTACTGAAAAGAGAAAAAGAGGCATGTTAAATGAAAAATGGTGCTCTTACTAGCATTTTCAGATATTAACTCTTTATGGCACGTGTCAAATGTTGTCATATGGTTGTTTTTAGTTGCCAAAATAAAGTTATGAACTAGGATAAACAGATGCGTTGGAGATGCGAGCACAGCTGAAATAAAGAAGTTTTGTTCTATTGTGACAGAGTTATCCATATCAAAATGAAAAATGTCAGTTTTTTCATCTCTGTCCTATATGCATGGGTACCGCTTCTTGGATATTCTGATGATAATTTTGTTTTTGAGTTTGTCATTGCAGAATGACAAGAGTGGTTACGTCATATAGTCAGCACTTTACCTCTCAGAGGTGACAACTAGATCTTTGTTTCTGCGAATGCGTCAACTTACTTTGGCAAATAAAATATATAAAGGGAACGACTTCTTTTGTGATATATCCTGTTTGTATCTGGAAGCTCTTGGATCTGAGTGATGCAATCTGAGACTATGTTGTCTCACAGGCTGATTGGTTTTCATTGGGAGCTAGAATTGTGGCTTCAGTCAGAGATTCAAGGTGCCAGGGCCAAGGTGAGAAAAGAACGCTGAAATATGGATTTCTTTTTTGGGAGGCTTTAGTTCAATATAACCAACTTTTGGTAGACTGCAGATGTTAGAACTGAACTGTTCCCATTGTCATGTGCTGGAAATTTTTGCAGTTCATGAATACAAAGCCATATAGATAGTATGCAAAAGCTTGGGACCAGTCCATACAAACTACTCACATCTGATATTCTTTTTTTGAGGAAATAATAAGACCCGCAAGCTTCCTGACAAGTTGATTCATAATCAAATTATGCATCCCTTTGTTAGCACTCCAACTCATAACATAGAACACACAAGTCTTACACTAAAAAATATGATATTTATGTGCTTTTGCTGCAGAGAATGACAATCTCAGATGTCGAGTATCAGCAGTGATTCTGTGTAAGTTGACACATCAAATGGGAAGGTGGTCTCCTGCCTCCCCAATTCTTTTCTTCTCAATAAGTGCCTCCCCAACTCTGCAACTACATGCACTTTGTTTGCATCATTTTGAGACCAGCATTGCACATCTTGTTTTTAGTACCCCCAGTCGTGTGCTCGCTCTGTCCTCTTTTTCCTGTGGAGTTGCAATTGTTTCATCTAGTTCAGCCATAGCAGGGTCTTCAGGTACTTCCACTATTCCGGCAACCTGTATTTGGTACTAGCAAGTTTTCTGTTAATTGTTACTTGTTGTGGAGGATGAGTCTATATAGGTGGTGCTTAAAAAGGAACAAGGCTATTCACAGCAGCAAATGGCACTGGCGGCATCTTATATCCATTAGATGGCTAGAGTCTGTTTAATAAAGAGCACTTCTGGGATGAAAATGCACTGTGGATAAAATGCGTTTGATATGAGGAATCAATGGGCAAGGGCATTCATTGCACTCGTAAGCACCCAGATTCGGGTTCCTTATCTTCTTGCAAAGGTCACAATAGTACTAACTGGTATCATCCTCGATGAACAAAGCGTAAAGTGTGAGTTGATGGAAGTTAATGGGAATCCTTTACTGTAGTGGTAGGCAATCTGTGATGATTATGAGTGCAATGCACACAACTGTAGAAGTTGAACCTGCAAAATTTACTGCAGACACTGCATAGGAAGCACGGCTCGGTAGATCTAAATTAAGAAAGAGTATATCATCGTGGAGGTGATGTTTCAAAGCGGGCCTATCAAAAGTGCATGGAATCTTGAAGTTGTTGTCACTTTCCATGCAGTGAGAGCGTCGACAATCTTTACGACATATGTCAACACTGCTCCTTCCTGATACGAGAAGAAAAAGAATGTGCGGGGTGAACGGGTTGTTGCATAGCAGAGGGAATTCAGCACAAGAATTATGGAGCTGAAAAGAGCTGCTCTGCTCCACGCGGCGATAGGCTAGACATTTGACGCATCCATCACGAGTCTTGCACGGACCATCCTTCATGCGACAATACCAGCGGCAGAGGATGATTGTGAGATAGAAGAGGCAATCAAGACAAGCATAGACCTCACCTAGTATGTTCTCTTCGCAAGCTTTGCACCGGATTCTGCTCTCGAGCTTTTTGTGTAAGACCAGTCGATGCTGATTCTTGAAATGGTTCAATACCGAATCCTTATTGGCTCTAGATCTTGTGAACGTAGCCGTGCAGTCCATGTCGAGGCTGAATTTGCATTCGCTGCTGTAGGAAACCATGGTAAGCATTACATTTAGCTCCTCCAATTGATCGAAAGCAAGAGAGGGTGATCATGGAGAGACGGGTGTTGCATCTCCGTGGGGGATTCGGCGCAGCTTTTGTGGAGAAAGAACATGCACGCATGGCCTCAATAGACCTCCCCAAGATCGCTTGCTCGCAGGTTTTGCATTTGTTGCTACTTTTCATCCTGAGATGATGGGATGCGAGCGGCTCCTGAGCATAAATTGGATGGCCATATTCCAAGAATCCTCATCAAGGCTTAGTTGTGACTAGGCAGACAAAGTTATATCAAGCTGTGCAGTAACAATCAGCCCGTTCGAATGGCAAGAGAAGGTTTTCATATATAAAAAGCGAAATATACATTGGAATATATATAATATCTATATTACTAGACCGGTGAGATCGTGTATTTTATCGTGTCATGATCAACTTTGCTAAGAAAATAAAATGAAACTATATAGGAAAGCACGTTACGGTTGGGTGACTCAAGGCGGCAACATAAATGGATGAAAAGCATCTCTGAAAGACGACACGCCAAGCGGTGACAACTTACGCCCTTCTCGTTCCTCCCTTCTTTTACTCATTTCTCATCCTCCGTTTGTCCCTTTCACGTGGCCTTCCCCCATTTCCCTCTCCTCTCTAAAAATTTCCACAAATATTCCTCCTCAATGCCTCATTCTTTCTCTGTCACGAAAGATGGCATTTATGATGCAATTTGGACGAAATAAAGATTATGATGCAAAAGCATTTTTCATCAGTGGCGATCATTTTCATTTCACTAGTTTGTATGATTTTTTTGCTAAAATTTGAATTTATTATGCTAATTAGATCCGATGAGCTGCGCAGCAATGATTGGACCACACAGCGTGACATGATGATCCTATGTCCCCATGGGGGCACATATGAGATCCCTACAGAAGTTGGAGTAAAATTGAGATTAGAATTAAAGTTGTACATCTTTTTAGGAAATTAGCCCATAAAGATTGATGCTTCCATCAAAACAATCCAAAGGGTCTCACAATCCAAAGTGTCTCACACCAAAGAAAGTGGGATCTTTTTTTTATTATTATTTCGTGCTCCTCTTGGCCAAATTCTGTTTTCATTTTTTTTTTCTCCCTTTTTGCTCTAATAATTCCCTGCCACGGCATCAACTGAAGCAAGACCAAAGAAAGGGCTTTAACGAGACACTTGGGCGTGGGCTTGGGCTTATTGTATTGCTCTTATTTATTTTTTTTTGCCAGCCCGGTTATTGAAACTTTATCGTTGCACATGAATCTTCCAGGTTAATTGCACACTCCGCTGAAACACAGGAACAAATAAATAGGAAAGTTTAAAGGCGTTTCCCCACCGTCCACCCCAGTGGTGGGGTGAAGGCAGGGACATGATTGATGGTTCTGCTTCTTTTATTCCAAGTGGCATTTGGACATCCAAGTGAAATATCAGGGGAAGTCGATTTCGCCCTTTGAAACCCACCCGGTCGCCATCGGCGTTGCCATCTGCAGCCTGCTCCTGCATTTCTTGTTGCTGTGTCTTGCTAATTGGCCACCACCGTCCAGCGGCCGTGCTCCTCCTTGGGATGGAGCATGGCACCTCTTCATCGACTTAGCCGTTTGATATTGGTGGCTTCGCTGGCGTGGGTGCTGCTCCACGACTCCTCCCACTCCGCCCCCTGGTTGTTTGTGCTGCTCCTGCTGCTTTCCGTGAGTCCGTTGCGCGGCCTCATTCAAAAACTTTGTCTGTGGTTCTTCGACAAAATCCTCATGGTGAGCATCCGTGCGGCGTGGTCTCACGTATGGCACGGTGGAAGAGCGCCACCACATCCACCGTGCCTGGTCGTGGATCAGCGTTTAAGGCTGCATGTCTGAGCGCTATAGTTGTTCGACTGTTCTCTGCTTGGAAAAAATAATTTTAATTGTATGACCACTTTAAATCAAATGATTAGTACTTTAGGACGCTAAGCTAATTTTGAATAAGATGCACCTGGGGCTTTCTTCTGTTTATCTGAAAAGAAAACGTAAGAGTTCCCAAGCATTCGGCATCATTGAATTATCTCCCCGGACCATAAGAAAAGAGAGCAGGGAACAAGTAAAAACCACCTATGAACGGTGATGGACCTTGTAGCGACTAGATCTGATTAAGATAAGCTGAGCCCTCAAAAGAAATTGGGATCTACTGTGATCGAAGAGATCGAAGATAACCTCAGCAATTGTTTTGACGAGTAGAAGGGTCTTCTCTAGTAGCCATCTGAGGGATAGTAATTGTTCTTGAGGTTAAAGTTTCTGACCTCTTTGAAAACATTGTTGAGTGTTGCAGATTTTCCTTCTTTTTCTGGTGAATCTCTTCATAGCTTTCTGTTTGGCCAGTGGATGGATATGTGTCATTGCAGAATGTGGGAGTCATTACATCATATATTCTTCATTTGACCTCTGAGAGGTGACAACTAGAACTTTGCTGTGGTAAATGCATTAACTTGCAGTCTAGGACTACGTTGTCTTGTTGGTTGATTGACATTCAAGTTGCCGGGGCCAAGGTGAGAAAAGAATGCTGAAATGTTGATTTTTTTCTGTATGCATTAGTTCAAGATTACTGAATTTTGGCAGACTGTAGATGTTAAAACCGAACTTTTCCCATCTTCATGTGCTATAGAATTTACCGTTCATGTATGCAAAGCTAGATAGATAGTATGCACATGCTCAAGACAGCTCTGTACAAACTACACACATCTGATGTTCGTATCTGTGGAAATAATTAGACTGGAAAGCTACCTGACAAGTTGATTCATTGTCAAATTATGCATCCCAATGTTAATACTCCGATTCATAAAATGGAGCACACAAGTCTTGCACTTCAAAAATATGATATTTATCTGCTTTTACTGCAGAGAACAACAATCTTGGATGTTGACTGTAGCAGTGAGTCCAATTGACTTGCATAAGAATGCAAGTTGAAACATCAAACAGAAAGGTAGGTTCCCCTGACTCCGTATTCTTTGCATCTTGTTAAGTGCCTTTCCAACTCTGCAACTACATGCACTTCGCTTGCCGCTTTTGGAAACCAGCATTGCACATCTTTTCTTGAGTACCTCCAAGTACGTGCCCACTTTTTCATGCAGAATTTTAATTTTTTCATCTAGTTCAGCAATAGCAGGGTCTTCAGGTACTTGCACTATTCCAGCAACTTGTATTAAACACTGTTTGGTATTGGCGCATTGTCTGTTGATTATTACTCATGTGGAGATGAGTCTCTATATATGATGTTAAAAAGGAACATGACCACATCGCATGGCAGCATCCTGTATCCAATTTTGGCTAAAGTCTGTTTAGCATGAGAGTTCTACTGTGATACAAGCGCACCACGGTAAAAATTTATTTGATATGAGTAATAGATAGGCAAGGGCATTAATCACAGTAATAAGCACCCGGATTCATGTCCCTTATCTTATTACAAAGGGCACAATAGTACTGCTAACTGGTATTATCTTTGATGAACAACGCGTAAAGTGTGAGTTGATGGAAGTTGATGGCAATCTTTTACTGAAGTGGAAGGCAATCTGTGAGGATTAAGACTGCACTGCGCACAACTGCAAAAACCTAATCTACAGGTTAACTACAAAAACTTCTTCAATTAGATAAATAAAACTTTCAAATCCTTACCAATTGCTAAGAAACATAAATCATCCGGCTTGACCAAGCTGCTCAAGAGTGCATGCAGCGAGAGCCCCCTGTCTCGTCTATGTCTTTTTGTCTGTTTCTCTGGACTCTGCTTTCCTCATCTTTTGGGGTTCTTCTTGGCCAGACTCTGTTTTTTAATTTTCTCTCTCTATCTGCTCTAGTAATTCCATTGCAATGGAATCAACTGAAGCAAGACCAAGAAAGTGCTTAAACGAGACACTTGGCCTGGGGCTTACTGTTTTGCTCTTATTTATTGTTTTTTGCCAGCCCGGTTATTGAAACTTAAATAGGAAAGTTAAGTTCAAAGGCGTTCCTCCACTCCAGTGGTGGGTTGAAGGCAGGGTTAGCAGAGTGGCATAAAAGACGACAGTCTGGAACTCGGAGGATCACTGCCACTGTCAGTTTGGAGTTTAGTTGCTACAAGGTGCATCCCCATTCATGGCTAGGTATAGAAACGATACTTGGGTAGTTTTTACTTTCTTATGGTTGGAAGATAATTTGATGATTCCAAAGGCTTGGGAACTCCTTATGGTTTCAGATAAAGAGAAGAAAGTCCCAAATGCTCTTATAAAATACTAGCTAGCTTCCTAAAGTACTTGTTCACTTGTTTTAAAAGTGGCCATATAGAACAAGATTACTTTTTCCAAGCAGGGAACAGTTGAACAACTATGGCACTCAGACTTCCAACATGAAATGCAGATACACGACTGTGTGAGGCGAATGCGGCTGCGCTCTTCCACCATGCCATACACGAGACTGCGCCGCATGGATTATCACGAGAATGAGTTTGCAGTAAAACCACAGCCAAAGTTTTTGAATGGGGCATCGCAACAGACTCACGGAAAGCAACAGGAGCAGCACAAACCAGGGAACAGTGTGGAAGGAGTCCTGGAGCAGCAACCAAGCGAGCGAAGCCACCGATATCGAACTGATGAAGTCAATGAGGAAGGACGATGCTCCATCACAAGAAGGAGCACGGCTGCCAGATGGTGGTGCCTGATAAGTGAAACACAGCAACAAGAAATGCAGGAGCAGGCTGCAGATGGCGACGATGGTGGTGATGGGGTGAGTTTCAAAGGGTGAAGTCAACTTCCCCTGGTATTTCACTTCGATGAAGTCGACCGGGATAGAGACAATGAAGGTTAAATCCATGGCGCCATGAGGGATGAAGGCAGGGACATCATTTGTGGTTCTTTTTATGGACAGTGGCCCTCAAAAGAAATTGGGATCTATTTGTTATCGAAGAGATTGAAGATAATCTCAACAATTGTTACAAGGAGTAGAATAATCGTTTCTAGTAGCCATATGAAGCGTAGAAATTGTTCTTGAGGTTAAAGCTTCCGAACTCTTTGAAAACATTGCAGAGTGTTGCAGGTTTCCTTCTTTTTATGGTGAATCTCTTTGTAGCTTTCTGTTTGGCCCTCTGATCAACATGTGCCATTTTACATTCTTTGCTAGTATACTATGGTTTTGCTCATATATCCGTATGAACTGGCATACATAGATGCCTTGGAGACACGAGCACAGCTGCAATTTCAAAAGCCCTGTTCTAACATCATTGAGTGATCCAAATCAAAATGAAAGACGTCTGCTTTTTCATCTCTGTCCCACATACCCCATTATTGCTTACTAGCTATTCCGATGATAATAAAGTTTTAGTTTGTCATTGCAGAATGAAAGTGGTTATATCATATAGTCTTCATTTGACCTCTTGAGAGGTGACAACTAGATCATTGTTGTGGCAAATGCGTCTACTTGCAATGTCACTAATCCCTGCAGATTCCTGTAGGAGGACCAAATCATATTGATTTTAATTTTCAGCAGGTTTCTTCATCATTTGATATGAACTTGGAAGTTGATATTCTTCTCGGGTTTATAAAAGCCTGAATGCTTATCGTGGAAAACAATTCCCAAGACTCCAGGACTGTCAAATGCTTCTGCTAATTCAGTAGCAGATGCTTAAAACTTGTAACCTTTAACTGGAGTGCAAATGTTACTGGAGAGACCGAAATACTTCGACAATCACTATGACAAGGAGGATGGGGAGATGTTTCGTTGTTTGTTTCAATGTTACCGAAGATGCTGGTAGACCAAAAGATTAAGAAGTTTTTTCTTTACAGAAAAGAGAAAAAGAGGCATGTTAATGAAAAATGGCGCTTCTACTAGCATTTTCATATATTAACTCTTTATTATCGCATTGGCACGTGTCAAATGTTGTCACATAAAGTCGTGAACTAGGATACCTTGGAGAGGTGAGAACATCTGCAATATAGAAGCTTTGTTCTTTCGTCACAGAGTTATCCATATCAAATGAAAAATGTCAGTTTTTTCATCTCTGTCCCATTTGCACGGGTATTGCTTACTAGCTATTCTGATGATAATTTCGTTTGAGTTTATCATCGCAGAATGACGAGTAGTTAGATCATATAGTCAGCACTTTCCTCTCAGAGGTGACAACTAGATCTTTGTTGCTGTGAATGCGTCAACTTGCTTCAGCAAATAATATTTATAAAGGCAGCGACTTCTTTTGTGATGGATCCTGTATGAATCTGGAAGATCTTGGATCTGTGTAATGCAATCTAAGACTGTTGTCTCACCGGCTGATTGGTTTTCGTCAGGAGCTAGAATTGTAGCTTCTGTCAGAGACTCAAGTTGCCAGGGCCAAGGTGAGAAAAGAAGGTTGAAATATAGATTCCGTTTTCGGAGGCTTTGGTTTAATATAAACGACTTTTAGTAGACTGCAGATGTTAGAACTGAACTTTTCCATCTTCATGTGCTGGAAAAGAATTTTTGCAGTTCATGAATGCAAAGCCCTATAGGAAGTTTGCAAAAGCTTGAGACTAGTCCATACAAACTATTCACATCTGACATATATTTTTCGAGGAAATAATAAGACCGGCAAGCTTCCTGACAAGTTGATTCATAATCAAATTATGCATCCCTATGTTAGTACTCCAACTCGTAACATTGAGCACGCAAGTTTTACACTAAAAAATATGATATTTATCTGCTTTGCTGCAGAGAATAACAATCTCAGATGTCGAGTGTCTGCAGTGATCCCTGTAAGTTGAAACATCAAACAGGAAGGTGGTCTCCTGCCTCCCCAATTCTTTTCTTATCGATAAGTGCCTCCCCAACTCTGCAACTACATGCGCTTTGGTTGCATCTTTTTGAGACCAGCATTGCACATCTTTTTTTTAGTACCCTCAATTGTGTGCTCGCTCTGTCCTCTTTTTTCCTGCAGAATTGCAATTGTTTCATCTAGTAAAGCCACGGCAGGATCTTCAGGTGCTTCCACTATCCCAGCAACCTGTATTTGGTCCTAGCAAGTTTTCTGTTAATTATTACTTATTGTGGAGGATGAGTCTATAAATATATGATGTTAAAAAGGAACAAGGCTATTCACCCCAGCAAATGGCGCTGGCAGCATCCTGTATCCATTAGATGGATAAATTCTATTTAGTAAGAGAGCGCTTCTGGGATGAAAATGCACCGTGGGTAAAACGCATTTGCTATGTTTAATCGATGGGCAAGGTCTTCCATTGCAGTCGTAAGCACCCAGATTCAGGTCCCTTGTCTTCTTGCAAAGGTCACAGTAGTACTAACTGGTATCATTTTATCAAAGCGTAAAGTGTGAGTTGATGGAAGTTAATGGGAATCTTTTACTGTAGTGGAAGGCAATCTGTGATGATTAAGATTGCAATGCAGAAACTGTAAAATTCGAACCTACAAAGTTTACAACAGAGCATCGACACTCAGTTTCCAAAGGGTCTTAGGGGAAGCTTCAGTGTTCACACAGTATTGGTTGGACCATGTGGCGTTAAATGATTATCCTCTGTCCAATCGTAGGCGGAAATGGGGAAGTTGGATTTTTTTGTTTAAAGAAAAAAAGAGTTAGAGGTAGAATTGAAATTAAAATTAAAATTTGGGATTTTTTTTAAAAGAAATTAACCCATAAAGATTCATGCTTCCATCAACAGTCCAAGATATCTCAAACCGAATAAAATACAATCTTCTGTTAAGATACGAGCCTATTTTTGCAATATTTTAGCAAGAAAAAATGTTCACTACTTCAAAAGTATTTTAGTAGAATTTAGTATACCCAACAATTATAGAAATAGGCGACTTCGTGCATAAAACATGGCAAGACATACCGAAAAAAAAAAAAAAAAAAAAAAAAAAAGGAGCAACCTAAATTGGACCTATTCAGTGGGTCTAGGTAGCGACTTGACAAGAGAATGCTCATGTTGCGATATATAATTTGCACTATAAATGGGTAATTAGAAAAAGGGATAAGCAGCTATTATTGTATAATGAAATTGGTAAGATTATAATGAATTAGAGAAACAATAATGATATATTGATGTATGTTTTCATTTTGTTGATATTGTGAATAAGATCTATCCTTATCTTTTTGTCACCCCTCAACTCTACAGAATAGGAAAATCAACACCACCGTGCTCTCATTCAAAGGACGCAGCCTCAATTACAAACTAATGTAAACATGTTATCAAAACATTTATTCATCTATGTACTTGATAAAACGGTGAGTTGGTGATAGAATCAAGAATTCTGAAATTCATAAAAAAAGTGTCTTCAAACTCAATTAAACTCCACAAATGTCATCTCAAACATATACAAATATCTAAACTCATGTCTAAAATGCAACTGTAAAAAATTTCCGGTTGATAATGCTCACATCCTACTTTAGTTGAAGAAATTTGAAAAGATTTGGAGTAAATAGTGTGAGCAATCACAGCTTAGTGAATAACCTAAATATTTCCTAAGCAAATCAAGCATCAATTGTGCATGTATATATACTAGAGACTCATTTATCCAAATGCAATGTCTAATGTACAACAAACCAAATATGAGTAATATCACTTAACATTCATTCAAATTTCAAATACCAAAAGAGTAGTAAATGGTCTGTCTAGTTTTACGCAGCAAATATGTTTGAGACATTACTTTTTTTGGTTTTTACAAAATTATATCATGCAATGCCTTTTACAACTTATAATTTATCAAATCCATATCACTTTCAAAATATGAGTTCACAAATTTGTGAAAGATCGCAGCTCACCCCTAACCAAAATCCAAATTGGAGGTTACGCTGCTTAGAAAGTTTCAAAGTCCAATCGAAGATCAACTAAATGTCAAACTTACGTATCAACTAAAATTGACTAAAATTTTAGTAGGCGATACCATATCCTTGAGTCAAATTGTCCATTTGATGAAAGACCTATGAACAATTACTTTGCCAACAAAGTCGACCTCATCTTAGAACTCTAATTCAAGTGAGCTTACTTTCAACGGAAAACTCTTTCGAAGTATTAAGGTCTTGTTTGGTAATTGGCCAAACGGTAAATATTTCATTTTTTTTTTGTTCCTCAAAACAGAAAAAGAACAGAATTCTATTTGGTAAGATTTTTGTTCTTGAGAGCAAAATCAAAAAGTAAAAAAAAGTTGATTGTTTGTTCTCGAGAACAACTCTACAATTTTTTTTCTCTTCTCTTTTATTCTTCTTCTTCCTCCTCCTCTTATCAGTCGATCTCAACCAAGGCCCATGATCAACCAAACGAGGGCCGACAACCTTGCCGAAGTGTCACTGACCCTTGATGAGGTTGAGCCTTATTGGTGGCTGAGCGAGCTCAATCTCACCAAATCTGGATGAGGCTTAGGCTGGTGACGCTTTGACGAGGTTGCCGACCCTCGTCTAGCCAATTATTGGCAGTGACCAAGATTGGCAACAAGCTAAAGGAAGCAAAAGAAGAAGAAGAAAAGGTAAAAAAAGAGAAAAATGTGATAGAATTATTTCAAAATTAATAGAAATTCTAAACTACACAAGAATTTGAGGACCGTGTCAGATGCATTTTTATTCCGAGAATAGAAATTTTAAACAATTACCAAATATCTTCAAATGTTTAGAAACTCACCTAGGGAATAAAATTAGAAAACAAGAATAGAATAGTTACCAAACGTTCCCCAAGAAATCATAAAGCCAAAAGATGGATGGAGAAAGGCGAAATCCATTGCCAAACATAATAATTCAAAAAGTATTTCTTAGTAGTGCACAAAACTTTAAAAAATTTAGGGTCAATACCTTGAAAAACTCTAAATTAGTACACTTGTGACAAATTTATCCCATTAACCATAAAAAAAAAGCTCTAAACTGGTACATTTATAACAAATTTACCACAAACTAATTTATTCGACCGCAAAAAACCTCAAACTAATAAATTTGTGATAAATATACCTTCCGCTAAATTAGATTAATACCACAAAAAAAATCACAAAAATTGTAAATTGTGACAAATGGAGCATAAAATTTCAAATCGGTATATCAGTCAACTGTCACGTGTCATTTAACTTAATAATTTAACAGTAAAATTTAACAAAAACTAACAAAGTTTAAATTTGTCACAAGTGTACCAGTTTGGGGTAAATTTGTTAAAGGTATATCAGTTTAGGGTTTTTGATGATTAAAAAAATATAGTTTTGGATAAATTTGTTACATGTAGGTTTTTCAGGGTATTAACCCAAAAATTTATCCCAATAAATCATAAAATTTAAAGGATTAATACCCTAAAAAACCCTAAACTTATACACATGTGACAAATTTACCCCAAGCGACACTTGGGCTTGGGCCTAATGTTTTGCTCTCGTCTATCATCTTTTCCCAAGCTCGGTTATTGCAACTTTAATCATGGCAATAAATCTTTTAGGGTATTATGTATTGATACACGCAATATGCGGAGTGAGAATAAAGTCATCCTGCCCAATGACAAAGAAATTGGGTGAGGTGGGAATACTTTGTTTCAAGTATGAAATTCAAACTTCCACATCCTATTGAGAGAGAGATGGAAGAATTCAAATAGGACAAATCAAAGTCTTTTTTTTTTTTTTTGGCTAAAATAAATTGCAAGTGCTAAAACTTGACACGTGTGAACACTTAAATGCCAAAAATTCTAAAATGAATACTTAAGTGCTACTTTTTTTAAAAGCTGGGGCACTTAAGTGCCAATGCCAACAAGAGTAGCTAGAAATCCAACGTGGCTTATTTTTAATAATATAAGTGATCTACGTGGCTCGCTAGAATGCTTACTCAGCAATGAACATGCAAAATGACATTGTTTTGCTCCTAAATTTATTAATTTAATTAAAAATAAATTACAAACTAAAAAAAGAGGGATTTTTGCTTGTAGGCCCTCACCAGCTATCGCTAGGGTTGCTAGCCACTGCCTAGGGCCTGGCAACCCTGACCAACCCTCGCGCCATCATCGTCGACCCTTTCCGGTGATGGTGGGTTAGCAGCAACAAGGGTTATGAAGGCCCTTGTTGAAGCAATGGCTTCCTCTTCTTTTTTTTTTTTTTTTTTTGAAACTATTTTTTAATTTTTTTCATTAATATCTATATTAAAAATTAATTTTGTGGGCTTATAGGGCCACGAGAATAATTTTTTATAAAAAAAATTGCCACATAATTTTTTTTAAAAAAGAATTGCCATGTTGATAATTTTTTTAAAAATTTGTCACGTTAGTAAAAAAAGTTGCCAGACAATGCAACATTAATAGTTTGGTCAGAATTTCTCACCGTTGGTACTTAAATCTTCAATTTTTCTCCGATTTTAGTATTTAATTGTATCTGCACTTAAGTGTTCATCTGAACCAAGTTTTGATGGTTGCGATGTTTGTCACTCTTTTCTTTTGGGGTTAATACCACGAAAAATTTTAAATTGGTATACCCGTGACAAATTTACCCTAAATGATGATGATGATGATGATAATAATAATAATAATAATAATAATAATAATAATAATAATAATAATAATAATAACTAATTTGGTACATCTATTCCAAATTTACCTCAAACTAATTTTTTGACTACTAAAAACCCCAAATTGTTACATTTATGATAAATATACCTTATATTAATACTATATATATATATATATAGTCTTTGTAAGAACATACACACAGATCGAGAGCCATTCGTTGGCATCCTTCTTGTTTCTACAGAGTGGTCCAGGCCGTAAGACCTTTAATGGCTGTTAGACCGTTGGTTTAGCTCTGTAACGGTTCTGAAGAAGGAATAGTTCCGATCTTAAGTATGAGCTTACTTAGAAGATCTACATCTTCCTCTAGTTCTCTATCACAAATGGACTCAGATCCAAGTCCTATACATAGAGAAGAAGTACGGATAGAAGATTTCAACAAATCTATAGAAAATTGGGAAATTCCTAAAATACAACTTAAGGAAATATACAAGCAATCAAAGTTGAAGTTTTTCAAAAATCGGACTATGTCATATCCACCGAAGAAAGAGATGTTCCTCTTTCTAATTCCTATGAAAAAATACATCTTTTGAATAAAGAGTCCATCCAAAAGCATAAACAAAAATACAATTACATTCATATAGGACTAGTCCAAGTAGGAGTCAAACCTCTTACAAAAGAAGGCCTTAATACTTCCATTCTCTTAGTTTTACGAGATTCACGTCTTTTAAACTACGATGAATCCATTCTCGGTACTGTAGAGACAAGTCTCTGCAAAGGACCCATACATTTTGACTGTTACCCCAATTTTTCTGTATCTCTCAAAGATAAGAACATTCTTAAAGCTCTAACACTCCAAATCAAAACCCATAATTACAAAGTGGCAGATGGCTCTATTCCTTTAGCCCTTGTTTATAGAATTCATTATAAAGCCATGTCCTCCGCCTTTGGAGAAAATGCTTTCAAACATAGTCCTCGAGGAGAAACACTTCTCCTCCAAACTGACATTTCTAGAGCTAATACAACAATTCCTAGGTCTATTAATTGGAACCAAGTTACTTTACCGTAACAATGGGAATTAGAAAACCAAATTCCCCAACAAGTTGTTCAAAATACAGATCCTACTAATGTCATTCAACATCCGAGAAGGAAGAGTGACCATTAGATTTCCTAGAAGATCTTTCGATTCAAGATCTAGTCCTTCTTTTCATAATTCTTATACAAGGTCCATAGATCTTAATCCTAATCTTCCTCCTATAATCACCATTCCTCCTAGTACGCACGAAACACTCCTCCTCCTAGTATACATAGAGATACTCCCACACACGATACAACACCCTTACCTCCTTCCACCAGTAGAAGTAATCAAGAAACACCTCCCCGAACCAGAAATTAGTGGTTTAGATAATAGATCGAGGATTTCCAGGCCGCTTTATCAACAAAACCAGCCCGAACCAGTCCTAGAAAATACAGATTCCCCTCATCATTCTCCTACCTATTCTCAAATGATAGATGCTGAGCTTAATGTTTTAGAAAAACATTTTGAACCAAACAAAACTTTTCTTAATAAAGAATTTAATTCTCGAAGACAACAAACAAATCGAGAATGGTTCTTCAAAACCTTTGCTGACAAAGCAAAAGACGTCAAACAAAAATATTACGACTACATATACAAATATGAAGTCCATATATTCTTCTTTGATTGGTTAGAAGAACAATTCCTTGAACCAAAAGAAATACTTGTTTTAGATCATCATTATAAGTGGAAACTTGATAATGGTGAGACCATAGAATCCAATCATCCACCCCTTAGAAGAATAAAAATACAACATGGAGAAAGTGAGGTTACAAATACTCCTTTTAGGCTTCCGATCAAGGAGACTCTCTTTATACTCACAAAGTCATTGAACAAAACAATTACACTAATCAACATTTGGCGACCATAGGAAAACAATTGAATAGGATAGAATCCACCATTCGAATCCTACTCGCCTTATCACACCACAAGTAGACACTTTCAAAAAACCCATTTTTAAAGCCTTTGAATTCCCAAAAACCTTAGCCCGAGTTTGCCAAAGCCATAGAACAAAAGAAAAAACTCCTAGGAAAAGCAAAGCTAGAACCTACTCCTATTATAGACACCCCTAAATTCCAGAATCTTATCATTAAAGACACCCCTGACCAACCCACTATTAGTACATTGACCAAACAATCTGGTGACTCTGATAATGAATCGGTCGCTGAGATTAACAGACTCAATTGGAAACAACCTCAGAAGCTTTATTATAGTAGGGCTACTCCACCTGACATTGCACAAGAAGAATCATCACAGAAAATACAGAATAAATACTCTCCCGATGCCATTTATGAATGGAATATAGATGGTGTTGCCGAAAGCAATATCATGAATATTCTTAATAACATGGTCATGCTTGCCAATGCCTACAAAACCCAGCAAGATGTTTCGATCATGCTGTCGCTAATCTTTTAGTAGCCGGATTTACTTGGACAACTAAAAGGTTGGTGGGATAATTATTTGACCGATGAACAAAAAATACAAATTTTAACTGCCTATAAAATAGATGATTTTGGCCAACGCATGGATGATGATCAAGGACATCTCATCCAAGATGCGGTGAATACTCTTATCTATTCCATTTCACAACACTTCGTAGGAGACCCTTCACATATTAGAGATAGGAATCAAGACCTCTTATCCAATATGCGTTGCAAATCCTTAGGAAGGTTTAGAGAATACAAAGAACTTTTCCTCCAAAGAGTTCTCATCGACTTCGACCGCAATCAACCCTTTTGGAAAGAAAAATTCTTAGCAGTTTACCCCAAATTATAGGTGATCAAGTTAGGGATAAAATTAGAGAAGAATACAATGGCCAAATACCTTATGATCTTCTTTCTTATGGTGAAATAATCTCTTATGTTTACCGTCAAGGAACACAAATGTGTAATACTATTAAATTACAAAGACAGCTCAAGGAAGAACAATCTCTCACCAATAGAAGTCTAGGAGATTTCTGTGCTCAATACGACCCTTCTTATAATGAAAAAACAAAACCAAAATGTAAGGGAACTTGTCCTTCTCGAGAAAGAAACAAAGAAACATCACAACAAATCTCAACCTCGTAGGAATAAACAAAGACACCGAATAACCAAAATAGACCTCATAATGATAGGAAAAATTTTAAAGACATCAAATGCTATTCTTGTGGAAAAAAAGGTCATATTTCAAAATACTGTAGGATTAATAAAAAATTAAATGAACTCTCTCTTGATGACAATACTCTTAACCGCTTAAATAACATATTCATAGAAAATGGTGATACTTCTTCGATGAACTTCTTGAGGAAGAAGGTCTTCAGATTAATGAAATAGATTCCTCTTCTGATTCTGATTATGAAGACGCCTCTCCTGAAAAACCCGTTCTTGAAATAAACATGTTAACAAAAGAGGAAGAATTTCTCCTTAGCACTGCTGATAAGATTACCGACCTTAAGCCAAGAAAGAATACCTAGAAAGACTTCATTCTTCCCTAAATATTACCTCCAAGCCCAATACTTCTTACAATTTAAAAGACATCTTGAATAGAAACAAAAACCTCGGTCTAGACCCGTTAATATAAATGACCTCCAAAATGAAATAAAACAACAAAAATTAGAAATTCAAGCCTTGAAAGCAACACAGTTAGATATGAAAAAAGAGATTTCTGATATAAAATCTCTCGTCATAAAAGGAAAGACAAAATTAGAAGACCAAAACGAAATCACCAATACTTCGATATTCCGTGATCCAAATTTTCCTTATGTTATTAACAGAAATAACATCTAGAAAATGGATAATAAATATTATGATAAAAATCAACAATGAGTTTATTATTGAAACAACAAAGACTCTTTGATACAGAGCTGATCTCAATTGTATCAAAGAAGGCCTTGTTCCAACAATATACTTTGATAAAACTTCCGAATCCCTAAAATCAGCATCGTGATAAACTTAATATCCAATACAAATTACCGAAGCCTTAATAATAAAAGATCAAATGTCTTACAAAACATCTTTTCTCTTAGTAAAAAATATGAGACAACAGTAATTCTTGGAACACCTTTTATTCAATTAATCCAACCTTTTACAGTTACTAATGAAGGCATTGAAACTCATGCTTTAAACAGAAAAATCACTTTTAACTTCATGACAAAACCACAAAAAAGAAGCTTAAATATTTTACAAGAACATTCTATTTCTGAAATAAATTGCCTCATAAAAGACAAAGAGAACCAGCTTGAATTCTTAAAAGAAGATTTAGAATTCAAAAGAATAGAAGAAAATCTTATAAAATCCAACATCGTAGAAAAAATAGCCTCCCTACAAAAACACATAGAGAAAACTATATGCTCTACTCTACCCAATGCCTTTTGGGAAAGGAAGAAGCATATCGTTGATTTACCTTATGAACAAGATTTTTCTGAAATTAAAATACCTACCAAAGCCCGCCCGACACAGATGAATCAAGAAGTTTTGAAATTCTGTCAAGCGAAATACAAGACCTCTTGAATAAAAAACTCATAAGAAAAAGCCAATCACCATGGAGTTGTTCTGCTTTTTATGTCAATAAAAATGCCGAACTAGAAAGAGGAGTTCCTGTGTTAGTTATTAATTATAAACCTCTTAATACAGCCCTTAGATGGATAAGATATCCTATACCCAATAAAAAAGATTTGCTAAACAGACTTTGTAGATCAAAATTATTTTCAAAATTTGACATGAAGTCGATTTTGGCAAATACAAATCTCAGAAAAGGATAAATACAAAACAGCTTTTACTGTCCCTTTTGGTCAATATGAATGGAATGTTATGCCATTCGGTCTCAAAAATGCCCCTTCAGAATTCCAAAGAATCATGAATGATATATTCAATCCTTATTCAGATTACATCATAGTCTATATAGATGATGTTCTAGTTTTTTCCTCTAATATAGAACAACATTTCAAACATCTTTCTACTTTCATAAAAATAATTATACAAAATGGTCTAGTAGTCTCTCCCACTAAGATTGCACTATTCCACTGACAATTAGATTTCTAGGTCATTACATCCATTTAGGTACTATAACCCCAATAGAAAGATCAATTTCTTTTACCGATAAATTTCCAGATGAGATTAAAGACAAAACTCAATTACAAAGGTTTTTGGGTAGCCTCAATTATATTTTAGATTTCTTCCCCAATATAAATATCCTTTGCAAACCTTTACATCAAAGGCTTCGTAAGGATCCTCCACCCGGACTTCGGTCCATACGACATTGTCAAACAAATAAAATTGCATGTAAAAGATATACCATGCTTACACCTTGCTGACCCTTCGCTTTCAAAATAGTTGAAACAGATGCTTCGAATTAGGATATGGTGGCACTCTCAAACAGGTCAAAAACAACAAAGAACAAGTTGTTCAGTTTATATCAAAACATTGGAATTCCACTCAACAAAATTATTCGACAATTAAAAAAGAAATACTTGCTATAGTTTTATCTATATCAAAATTCCAAGGAGATTTATTAAATCAAAAATTTCTATTACGAATTGATTGCAAATCAGCCAAAGACATTTTACAAAAAGACGTTTTAAATATTGCATCAAAACAGATTTTTGCCGATGGCAAGCCATACTTTCGCATTTGATTTTGACATTGAATTTATAAATGGTTCTTCAAATTCATTACCTGATTTTCTCACAAGAGAATTTTTACAGGGGATACCAATATGCCAAGATCCAAAAAAGACAAAGATAAAGGCAAAGGCAAAGCCACCGCCGAACCCTCCAATACACCACCAAAGCCAAAAGGCTTAACATCCGTCAAGACATGGCTCCAAATGGCGTAAAACAACCAAACATACTTACAAAAGAAACACCTTTGACAACAGAACCCATAACATCCGAACCCATGCTAGCCTTTAATCGCTTAGCCAACATACTACCAAAAGAAACAATATTGCTACTTGCCCAGTCTTTACAAAACGTAAAGAAAGAGCCATCCAAAGGCCATAGAGGTAAGTAACAATCCTTCCCCGCTTGCTACACAAAAACAAGCGGAATACAAAAGAATTTCGAACGAGGTGGTTATTAAGCCTCGTGCAACCCCTCCTTCTCAAAGATCAAAATTTTTCCCCAAAACATCTTTTCAAAAAATATTGACTGTGGAAGATGGATTCTTCGATAAAGATCCAATCAAATTTGCAGAAAACATATTTCCAAAAATTGGCTTTTCAAACCTCACAATACAAACAAAACCCTTGCTTATTATGAGCAAATTTTAGTGGAAACAGAATCGGCAAGGTTCACTCACTTTACCGAAAAAAACCAATACAGAAAATATCCTTTATTCCACTATATCCATCGGTAAAGTCATACACCCCTCACACCGGGGCGCCACCCCATACACCCAGAAAATTCCAAACCGCACTTACTCAAAGCCTCGCCATACTCCTCCTCATATACATACTTGGACTACCAACAAGCTTGGTGGAACGTCTTTTTCGACAGAATAAAAATTTCCAACACTCCTGGTTATTATTCTTCAAAGACAACTTCCCAAGACAAAGCTTACCAACTGGTTTGACTCCCGGTGGGATCTCTTTGGTCCTTTGGACATAATATTACACCCCACGGTCAAACAAGGATACAAGGTTTTCGGGAACAATTCATACCAACACTTCATGATATAAGGTTCCCATGCCTTATGCATTTCTTTATAATATTCAGAATCTCTTGGGTAACAAAGATGGGAATTTGAATACAATACATCCAATAAACCGGGTGTACCAAAGATTTGTCCGCAAATACAAAACAAAATGGTGGGATGGATTCAGATTTCTTGATCAAGGATCCGAAGTCCGCGTTAAAACATGGCTAAATAGCCAGAAAACCCAAATAATCGCATCCCCATCAAATACATCGTTTTTACAGAAAAATCCATGGCAAGTGCAAAGACTTGCAGCAGTCCAAAACAGAGATGAATACCGCAACATCCTCGACCATGCTCTCGGCGTAAGAATCACAATGTGGATCTTCCAAATCTCACAACAAGATCAAGACGGATCCTCCCACCATATCACAAGGGAAACACTAATGAAGACGATCAAGCTACGGATCAATCTAGACAGAGATTAAAAGACATCACATGCAGATACTATTACAAACGGCGCAAAAGGCTACACACCGGAGCGTAGTAGACATACACCGTTCACCGTTCACTATTCATACACCGTTCACTATTCATACACCGTTCGCATCTGTTCACTTTACACCGTTCTCAAAGACCGTAGCACCCTCTATAAATACACCCACTCGACATAGAAGAAAGGACCTCGAAATTTTCCAGATTTCTCTCTTCTTCTCTCTCCCTCTCACTTGAAAGCCATCCTCTCTTCCATCTCCATCCTCATCTCTTCCATCTCCAAGCTCTCTTACCTTGTATCCCCCGGTTTCAAAGTAAGTTAGTTTTTCATATACATCGTTTTATACAGGGTTATCAACTTACATGATAGTTGGTTAACCATTTCTTGTAATATAAACATCAATACTCCCTGGAGTGCGGATTACCGCCCTAGTGGATGACTTGATGCTTTAGTTTCTGCATCTTTCAATACATGTAATTTCAGCTTCTTTCAATACATGTAATTTCAGCTTTTCAGCTTTATATAATACAAGTTCATACCACCTTCATGGTTGGTTTTTGTTTATGCATTCTCTTACTTTATATTTTATATATTGCTTTCGGTCTTTACATTATTTTTAATTCTCGTGATTTTATTTAAGTCATTTACTTACTTTCTTGTTTTTATACATCATTCCCGCCTTCATATAGATCTCGTTAATCTCATATACTTCCTTGTTCTCTCATATAGTACTCCGATCCTAACCCCTTTATGGTATATATATATATATATATAAACAACAAAACTGTTACAACTGCAACCTTAGCATCTGGTGCTAGGTCATAATGATTCCATGTAGTAAAATTCCAAACCAAGACACCACCAACTATTACGTATTATTCAATTTAATAATTTGATAATAAAATTCAACTAAACTAATAGATGATAAATTTATTACAAATGTAATAATTTAGGTAAAATTTATCAGAAATGTATTAATTTGGTGTTTTTAATAGTTAAAAAATTAATTTGAGATAAACTTATCATAAATATATTAGTTTGGATATTTTCACAGTATTAACCATTCATATACTTGAAAGGCCTCCGCTCTATGACGTGAGGGCTGAAGCCATGAACAACATTGAAATATTTTTATGGAAAGAAAAGTACTGTGGGTCCTGGGAGAGGGACATCGTTAATATATCTTATAACATGATGAGACATGATATATTAACGATGTCCCTGCCTTAATTCCTCACGGCGCCATGGATTTTACCTCCATCGTCTCTATCCTTGTCAATTTCATCCAAGTTAAATTTCAGGGGAAGTTGATTTCGCCCTTTGAAACTCACCCCGTCGCCACTGGCATCGCCATCTGCAGCCTGCTCCTACATTTCTTGTTGCTGCATCTCGCTAATTGGGCACCCCCGTCTAGTGGCTGCGCTCCTCCTTGCGATGGAGCATCGCACCTCCTCATCCACTTCACCGGTTCAATATCGGTGGCTTTGCTCGCATGGTTGCTGCTCCACGACTCCTCCCACTCCGTCCTCTGGTTGTTCGTGCTGCTCCTGTTGCTTTCCATGAGTCTGTTGTGCGGCATCTTTCAAAAACTTTGGCGTTGGTTTTACGACAAAATCTGTGCCATGATGTTCCGTGTGGTGCCATCTCGTCTATGGCATGGTGAAAGAGCGCAGCCACATCCACCGTGCCCGATCGTGGATCTGCGTTTATTGCTGGAAGTCTGAGCACCCTAGTTGTTCAACTGACTGTTCCCTGCATGGATAAAGTAATCTAACCACTTTAAAACGAATGAATAAGTACTTTAGGAAGCTAGCTAGTTTTGTTTAGGAGGCGCTTGGCGCTTGTTGCGACTATATCTGAATCCATAAGAAAATCGCAAGCCTTCGCCATCGAATTATCTCCGGACCATAAGAAAGGAGAGCAGGGAACAAGTAAAAACCACCTGTGTATCTTACCTATTCCTAGCCATGAATGGTCATGCACCCTGTGGCAACTAAATCAGATTAAGATAGGCTAAGCCCTCAAAGGAAATTGCGATCTATTGTTATCGAAGAGATCGAAGACAACCACAACAATTGTTACCAAGAGAAGAATAGTCGTCTCTATAGCCATATAAGGGGTAGTAATTGTTCTTGAGGTTTAAAGCTTCTGACCTCTTTGAAAGCAATGCTGAGTGTTGCAAATTTCCTTCTTTTTTGGGTGAATCTCTTTGTAGCTTTCTGTTTGGCCAGTGGATACATATGTGTCATTTTACATTCTTTGCTGGTGTACTATAGTTTTGCTCATTTATCCATATGAACTGGGATAAATTGATGCCTTGGCAGCGTGGGCACAGCTACAATTTCAAAAGCTTTGATCTAACACTAACATCAATGGGTGATCCAAATCAAAATGAAAGATGTCAGCTTTTTCATCTCCGTTCCGTATACACCATTGCTGCTTACTAGCTATTCTGATGATAATATAATTGTAGTTTGTCATTGCGGAATGTGGGAGTCATTACATCATAGTCTCCATTTGACCTCTGAGAGGTGACAACTAGATCTTTGCTGTGGCAAATGCATTAACTTGCAATCTAAGACTATGTTGTCTCGCTGGCGGATTGGTTTTTGGCCAGGAGCTTGAATTGTTGCTTCAGTTGGACATTCAAGTTTCTGGGGCCAAGGTGAGAAAAGAATGCTGAAATGTAGATTTTTTTTTTTTTTTTTGGGAGGCTTTAGTTCAAGATAACTGAATTTTGGTTGCCTGCAGATGTTAGAACCAAAATTTTCCCATTCTGCTTGTGCTAAGAATTTACAGTTCATGTATGCAAAGCTAGATAGATAGTATGCAGATGCTCAAAACAAGTCTGTACAAACAACACACATTTGATGTCCATATCTGAGGAAATAATTAGACCAGCAAGCTTCTTGACAAGTTGATTCAAAATCAAATTATGCATTCCAATGTTAATACTTTGATATATGACAGGGCACACAAGTCTTGCACTTCAAAAATATGATATTTATCTGCTTTTTCTGCAGAGAACAACAATCTTGGATGTCGACTGTAGCAATGAGTCCAATTGACTTGAATAAGAACGTGAGTTGAAACATCAAACAGAAAGGTAGGTTTTCCTGACTCCCGAATTTTTTTCTTCTTGGTAAGGGCCTCACCAAAACTGCAACTACATGCACTTCACTTGCAGCTTTTAGAGACCAGCATTGCACATCTTTTCTTGAGTACCTATTACGTGCTCATTCTTTTCAGGTCTATGCACGAGCCTAAATGCTTATTGCGCAAACAATTCCCTGGAGAGTTATCATGATACTATGTTAAATGATGAAGCTATGTAGGTGATGTACAGTATAACTTAAGACTGCAGGACTGTCAAAAGCTTCTTCTAATTCAGTAGCAGATACTTCAAGATGTTAATGTTAAATGGAGGGCAAATGTTACTGAAGAGACAGAAAGTAATTCGTCAATTATTAGAGAATAAGGGGGAGATGTTCAGCCATTTTTTTCGAGGTTACTTAAAATTCCACTAGACCAAAAGCTTTGGAAGTTTTTTCCCTACTGGAGAGAAATAGAGGGATGTTCATGAAAAATGGCACTTTTACTAGCATTTTCGGACACCAATTCTTCATTATAAAATTGCCACCGTCAAACGTTGTCATATGGTCTCTTTAGTCTCCAAAATAAAGTCAAAATTGTTTTTGAGGTTAAAGCTTCTGAATTCTTTGAAAACATCACAAGCATCACAGTTTTGCATTTCTTTTTCTGGCGAGTCTCTTCATTACTTTCTGGTCGGCCAGTGGATCTATAGGTGTTATTTTACACTCTTTGCTGGTATACAATGGTTTTGCTCATTTATTCATATGAACTAGGATAAATAGATGCCTTGGAGACACGGGCACAGCCACAAAGCAGAAGCTTTGTTCTATCATCATAGAGTTATCCACATCAAAATGAAGAATGTTAGTTTTTTCATCTCTGTTCCATATACTGCTTACTAGCTATTCTGATGATAATGTTGTGTGAGTTTGTCATTGCAGAATGCCGAGTGGTTACATCATATAGTCAGCACTTTACCTCTTAGAGATGACAACTCAATCTTTGTTGCTGCGAATACATCAACTTGCTTCAGCAAATAGGATTTATGAGGGCAGTGAATTCTTTTGTGATGTATCCTGTATGTATCTGGAAGCTCTTGGATCTGAGTAATGCAATCTAAGACCATGTTGTCTCACTGGCTGATAGGTTTTCGTCCAGCAGCTTGACTTGTTGCTTCAGTCAGAGATTCAAGTTGCCAGGGCCAAGGTGAGAAAAGAACACTGAAATATAGATTTCTTTTTTGGGAGGCTTTAGTTGAATATAACCAAATTTTGGTGGACCGCAGATGTTTGAACCGAACTTTTCGCATCTTCATGTGCTGGAAAAGAATTTTTACAGTTTATGAATGGAAAGCCATATAGATAGTGTGCAAAGCTTGAGAGTAGTCTGTACAAACTACACACACCTGATATTCATTTTTCGAGGAAATAATAAGATCGGCAAGCTTCCTGACAAGCTGATTTATAATCAAATTATGCATCCCCATGTAGTACTCCAACTCATAACATAAAGCACGTAAGTCTCATACTCGAAAATATGATATTTATCTGCTTTTGCTGCAGATGACAATATCAGATGTCGAGTGTTAACAGTGATTCCAATTGACTTGCCTAAGAGCATAAGTTGAAACATCAAACAGAAAGGTGGTCTCCTGCTTCCCCAATTCTTTTCTTCTGGATAAGTGCCTCCCCAACTCTGCAATTCCGCGCACTTCGTTTAGGTCAGCCATAGTGGGGTCTTCAGGTACTTCCATTACTTGAAAAAAAAAAAAAAATTGGCCTTACCACATTTTCTGTTGATAATAACTTATTGTGGAGAATGAGTCTATATTTGATGTTAAAGAAAGAAAAAAGAACAGGGCTATTCACCACATCATATGGCAGCATCGTGTATCCATTTGTTGGCTAAAGTCATTTTAGTGAGAGAGCACTTCTGTGATGAAAGCATACTGTGGGTAAACCGAATACTATATGAGTAATAAATACTAAAGGGCATTCATTGTAGACAGGAGCACCCAGATTCAGGTCTTTCAGGTCTTTGTCCCTAAAAATTACAATAGTACTCACCGGCATCATCTTCAATGAATGTAGCGTAGAGTGTGAGTTGACGGTGGTGATGCTAATCTTTCATTGTTGGTGGTAACTGTGCAAGGCAATCATGATTGATATTAAGATTACACTGCACCAAAACGTGAAAGTTGAATGTGCAAAATTTACCAGACACTATACGCAGGTCGGGTGATCTAATATAAGAATGAGCATATGCTCGTGGAGGTGAGGTTTCAAAGTGGGCCTTTTAAACGTGCATGGAATGTTGAAGTCGAAGTCGCATTTTGCGCAGAGAAAGACAGCATCAACACTTTTCACGACATGCGTTAGTAAGTGTTCCTCCCTGATGTGGGAAGAAGAGGATGTACCAGGGCAAACGGGGTATTGCATAACCGAGGGCAATTCAGCACATGATTTACGGAGCAGATGAGAGCAGCCTTGCTCCAGCAGGCCAGTAGATCTAATATAAGAGTGAGCATATGCTCATGGAGGTGATGTTTGAAAGTGGGCCTTTTAAAAGTGCATGGAATGTTGAAGTCGAAGTCGCATTTTGCGCAGAGAAAGACAGCGTTAACTCTCTTCACAACATGCATCAGTGAGCGTTCCTTCCTGATACGGGAAGAAGTGGATGTGCCAGGGTGAGCGGGGTGTCGCATAACTGAGGGCAATTCAGCACATGATTTATGGAGCAGAACAGAGCAGCTCTGCTCCAGGCAGTGATGGGCTGTACCTTTGGACATAATCATCACAAGCCTTGCGCACAACATCCTGCATGTGACCCAGCTCCAGCGGCAGCGGATGATTGTGAATTGGAGAAAAGAAGCGGCAATCTCGACAAGCATAGACCTCACCTAGTATGCTCTATTCACAAGCTTTGCACTCGATTCTGCTTTTAAGCTTCACGTGGAAGGACCCCAGTAGATTCTGATGGGCAAAATGTTAAAAAACTGAGCCTTTCTCGCCCTCAGATGAGTCAGATCTTGTGAACATAGGATTATGCCACGCAGTCCATGTCAAGACTGAAATTGCATTCGCTGCGGCAGGAAACCATATGGCAGGCACTACATTGGAGGTCTACCGCTTGATTGAAAGCAAGAGAGAGGGTGATCATGGAGAGACGGGCATTGCATCTCTGGGGAGAGATTCGGCACAGCTCTCATGGAGAAAGAATCTACACGTGTAGAATCGATAGATCTCCTCACAGGCTTCGCATTTTATCCTACTTTTCGTCCCAAGATGATCGTGTGAGCAGATGCTAATGAGCAAAATGTTGGATGGTCGCATTCTCAGTATCCTCATCAGGCTCAGTTGTGATTAGGCAGGTGAAGCAATATCGGGCCATGCAGCAACGCTTAAACATCCGAATGGCAAGAAGGAAGCCTGCTCACATACATGGCAACTCCGACGATCCTTGTCATCGTCGCCACCTAGGCGGTCAAGTCGGGGTAGCGGGTGAGAGGGGTGTCCTTGGGCGGACAGCATGCTAAATTCAGCGTGACTTGTGAAAGAAGAATCGACACCATTCACTGCAGTGGGCTGAGCTGCGGATATGAGACCCGGCTGCGGATATGAGACCCGGACGCGAGACATTCCAAGCAAGTGCAGCCTTCTTCTCTCTTCGAGGTTTCGCTCGAATCCGTGGTGTCTTTACGATCGGTGATGCGTGTTTTCCCGAGATTTTCCAACACATTCCAAGCAAGTGCAGCCTTCTTCTCTCAGGTTTCGGAGATTCAATACATGATCACCAAGGCAAATTAGAAAAATAAAAAAGCGTTTTGAATGGAGTTTTAATTACCGACCAAAAAAAAAAAAGAATGGAGTTATAATTGCTGAGTTACAACACACGAAGCGAATGGTGTTAATTGAATCGTACCCTACTTCCATATATTATTTGACGTTTGTATTTCAGTGTTAATTTGTACAATTTTTTTCTACATATATGCTTTAATGCAATAGTTAAAAAAACTAAAGTGGCCCATGAAAAGTTTCATTTCATTTTTCATTTAGTAGTCAGCTGCAGTTATAATATAATTATCCATAAATAACCTATAAATAAAACTCCAAACATTGGATAAGGTCATAAAGGTGCATTCACCTTCGGCTTGTCTATACATATATTAGAAAGTTCTTATCCAACTTAATATAAAAGTAACTTAAAACAATATTGCGATAACAGTTTTCTATGTTGCTAATTATCAATTAATCTATAAAAATACATGTTTGGCGGCAATCTTGAATTCTAGGATATCAAAAAAGAGTTATATATAATATGATGCTCTATAAGCTATGACGATAAAGTTCACCAAAGCAGTAATTGTAATTAAATCTGTAATTTTCTATTAAAATCTCTTAACATAACTTGATTTCATTTGCAAAAATTTCTATGCATTGGTTATTCTTGAAAACAAAATATAGATTGAAGTTATTATAGACCCAATTCATATGTATCCATCCTATGACTTCGGCTAGTTGAACCGAATTTAGATCAGGGGTCAAAATTTGGCATTTGGATAAACTATATGAAGACTAAGACCCAAGAGAAACTTTCTAGAAAGAAAAAACAACACAAAGAGGTGCTCTTCCGAGTAATCATAAATAAACCTATCCAAATGATAGAATGCATTGTATTTGGATGAAAACAAGATTATGATGCATGTGCATTTTTCATCTATGGTGATCATCTTCATTCCACTAATTTCTATGTTCCTTTTGCTAAAATTTTGAATTTATTATACTAATCAAATTTATGATTGGTCTAGCCTTGATTTTGAATCGAGTCACATCCTTTTTCTAGGCAGAAAAAAAAAAACGAAGGAGAGAAATGATCTCTTTTCTCCTACAAGGGTGTTTGTGCATACATATAATCCTCTTTTCAGTGACTTTTTGGGTGTTTGTGTGTAGATATAATCTTCTTTCCAGCGACTTTTCAATTTCCTCTCTCCCACACCCCCTACCCACTTCCTTGTGACGGAGTTTCCAAAGGGTCTTAAAGGAGGCTTCAATGTTCACAAAGATATGGTTGGACCATGCGGCGTTACATGATAATCCTATGTCTACTCGTAGAAAAAAATGGGACCATTGTGAAAGTTGCGGATTTTCTGTTAAACAAAAAAAAATTGACGTGAAATTGAGATTTTCCTAAAGTCATGCTCTGTGACATTCCAAAATTTCATTACAGCATAATTTCACAGCTTAAAAACATCTAGAATCGACCCAGCAACGTAAAATCCATACAAAGCCTAATTTATAATTTAACTACGAAAACTCCTTCAATTAGATAAATAAACGTTTCGAATCGCTATGAAATAGAAATAATCTGGCTTGACCAAGGCTCTCAAACCTTTGTCTCCTCTTTGTCTTTTTCTCGGTTTCTCCGAAACTCTGCTTTCCTTCTTTTTTTTGTCTTTTGGGTTCTTCTTGGCCATACTCTATTCTCTCTTTCTGTTCTTGCAATTCCCTTGCGACGGCATCAACAGAAGCAAGATCAAAGGAAGGGCTTAAACGAGACACCTGGGCTTGGGCTTCATGTTTGGCCCTTATTTATTATTTTTTGCGAGCCCGGTTATTGAAACTTTAATCATGCACATAAATCTTTATAGGTTATTACGTATTGATGCAAACTACGCGGATTGAGAATAAGGTCTTGGGTCATCTTGCGCAGCAGCCCTAATTCCCTCCTCCCCCTCGAGCTCGCATGTCCCGTCCGTGTTGCGGCGGCTTTAGTAGAAATCTTAGCAGCAGCGCAATCACCCGGTAGCTACCCATTGGAAGACCGAGTTACCCAAGTCGTCTTCTCACTTCCCAATTTTGATAGCAAATGTTCAGTAATGGGTCTGGTGAGACCTCGGGCCTTGCCGACCTCTAGCGAAGTATACTCATTGAATTTTTTTGATAATTTTCTTCTAGAAAGTCAAATTAGAGTTTTCGCACCAACGGCGGAGCACGTTTTTTAATGCATAAGTTTATAACCACCCCTGACTCCTCTCTCTCTCTCTCTCTCTCTCTCTCTCTCTCTCTCTATCTTTTCAATATTATTTATTATTTTTTTGTCTAAGACAATAATAAATTGAGATTTCTACTTTTTTCTAGTTATCAATTTATCCATAAATGTGCATGTTCTGCAACAATCTTGACTTCCACATTATTGAAAAACAATTACATATGATATGATGCTCTGTAAGCCATTTGGATAAGGTTCCCCAAAGTAGTAGTTACAATTAAACTTGTATTTTTATTTTCTTTGAATAAAACTCAATTTCATTTTCAAAAATTTAATAATTGTCCACATTGTTTATCTTGAAAACAAAATATAGATCTAAGTTGTTATAGACCTAGTTCACATATACAACCTACGACTTCCACTAGTTAGACTGAATTTAGATGCATAGGTCAAAAGTTGGCATTTGTATAAATTATGACTACTAAGACCCAGGAGAACATTTCAAGAAAGAACAAACAAAATTGGGGGTACTCTTCCGAGTAATCATAAGTAAACCAAGAAATGATAGAAAGAACTACATTTGGAAAAAGGAAAACCACAGCGGTGTAGAGCTCATATCAAAAGGTTCTTAGAAGTCGTTCTATTCTAACCTAACTTTACTAGGAGCTATAATAGTAAGATTGTGAACTAATTAGCATCAACATTGACATGCTTATGCGACACATCATTTCTAAAAAATAGAGAATTTCCACATGTCGGGACATGTTGTATGTAAAATAATAAATTTTTATTCATTATTTTAATTTGATAAATTCAATTGCATTCCATTCCAATAATCCATAAAAGTTGAAGGAAGAAAAAACAAACAATCCACATTCCACTATTAAATTTAACATTTAACAAAATGTCAAAAAAAAAATACACATTCCATCATCAAATATAACAATAAGTCTTTCTTTCCCCCTTTATTTTTTTTTTATATATTTACATTTTGACCCATCATTTATTGAAATTTTTTGAAATTGACCCCGGAATCACATGTCGAAATTCCATACTCATATGTCAGGAGAGTTGATTACATGTCGGATTTTTCGACACTCATTCACCACGTGTTAGAACACGTCGGAGTGTTGGACAAGACACAAATGCTTCAATGCTTCTTAAATTGTAAACCAAATTCTAGTAGTACAATTGCTTTTGCTGCTAATGTCATCTCAGTAGCAAAAAAGCCATGGAAAGATCATGAGGTACATTACATACTTCAAAACACCAACTTACCCGAAACAAGTAAATTGCAACGAATATCAGAACTCCTGGATCAAATTATTCCCTCTGACTTATCATTCATGAGGAAATGAAAGGCATGAGGAGAATCAGAAATGCAATGTGGCCATAGCAAAACCAATCGCATAATGACAATTGACAAGTTAACAGGGAACATGCAAGAGCAATTTAGCATAAATATTGCAGTACTTTTAGCTAGTTTCAGGAAACGAAACACATTCCAGAGAACATGAAGCATCCCAGAACGTCTCCTTCTCTTTTGTTGTCTACACTGCATAATCTGAATAATCATAATTTACGGCTTACAAAAATTCCTGCACTTAGATAAATAAAAGTTGTTGCTACCAAATAGAAGTAATCCGTCTTGTCGAGTTCTTCCAAGCGTGCATGGAGCGAAAGCCCCCTTTGTTTCCTCTCTCTCTCTCTTTTTCTCCGTTTCTTTCCTTCATTTTTTTTTCTTGGCCAGGCTCTGTTTTCTTCTCCTTTCTGCTCTTGCAATTTCCCTTGCAATGAAGCAAGACTAAAGAAAGGGCTAAAACAAAACACTTAAGCTTGGGCTTAGGCTTGGGCTTAATGTTCTGCTCTTATTTATTATTTTTTGCAAGCCCGTTTCTTGCAACTTTATTCATGAAGATAAATATTTTAGGTTATTATGTACTGATGGATCCTATGTGGAGTGAGGATAAGGTCACTCGAAATTAAAGTTGGGCATATCACTTTTTCAAGAAAAATCCTAAATCTGTTATATTTGTGTCAATTTGAATTAGTGTCAATTTAGTCATTTCGACTAATTTTGATCGAAAATTACTGATATGGACATTAGTTGTCCTGCATGGCATGCTTAGCCCTAATATGGATAATTTTTTTTATAGTAATTCAAATTTTTTATTTGTTATTATTTTTTTTCTTTTTTTCTTTATTCTTCCTTGGCCATTGCCGGGTGAGTTGGCCTCACCTAGGTGAGGGTCGCCATTGCCCACCACAAGTTAGGCTAGGCCAAGCGAGAGCGATCCTAGGCAAGGGCGCCTTGGCTTGGGCAAGGCCTTACAAGGGTTAGCCTCACCTAGGCTAGATTTGGTGAGGCCACCACGCTCAGCTATTGCCTATGATCAGCAAAAGAAGGAAGAAAGGAAAAGAAAAAATAAAGAAAAAAATTAGAGAAAATAAAAGATATATATAATTATTATTAAAAGTTTTCCATGGCCGATGGCCATCCATATTAATATTTAGTCAAAATTAATCAAAATGATTAAATTGATACAATTATAAGATTTAAGATTAAATGAATATAAATGCAATATGCTTATGACTTTTTTCTCTTATCAAAATAACCAAATAAAAAATAAATCGGAAAGTATAAAGCCTTCGTCCTCTCTATAGTGTGGTGAGGAGTGAAGATAGGGACATCATTTGATACTTATTTTTTCATGGAAAGTGGCACGGACATCAATTTAATAATCTTTCTTTTGACATCAATCTAATATTCTTTATGTCTGAAGTCCATTCCAATCAAGGACATCCAAATGCCCTTTTTCCAAGTTTTTTTTTAACAATTTTAAGGATGCAACGGGTATCTTCCTTTAAAAAATGTTAAAGATATCCTTAACATTTTTTATGTGAGGTCTTTTATAGTCGGGAAAGATGTCCTTGAACCATGACACCCTTGCACATAGATGGAAAGTATAAATAATGTCCCCGTTTTTGGCCCTCCTCACGGCGCCATGGATCTCCCCTCTATTGTCTCTGTCCTGGTCAACTTCATCCAGGTGCAATACCAGGGGAAGTCAATTTCACCCTTCGAGATCCACCCCGTCGCCACCCACGTCGCCATCTGCAGCCTCCTCCTGCATTTCTTTTTCAGGCGTGTCGCTAATAGGGCACCACCTTCTCGCGGCCGTGCTCCTTCTTGCGATGGAGCAGCACGCCTCCTCTTCCACTTCACCGGTTTGACATCGGTGTTTTCGCTCGCGTGGTTGCTGCTTCACCTCTCCTTCCACTCCCTCCTCTGGTTTGTGCTGTTCCTGTTGCTTTCAGTGAATCCGTTGTGCGGCCCCATTCAAAAACTTCATCTGTGGTTTTACCGCAAACTCGTTCTCATGATGATCCATGCGGCGCGCTCCCGTGTATGGCATGGTGGAAGAGCGCAGCCACATTTGCCGCGCCCCATCGCGGATCTGCGTTTCATGCTGGAAGTCTGAACGCCATAGTTGTTCTACTGTTCCCTGCTTGGAGAAAGTAATTTTAATTGTATGACTACTTTAAATCAAATGATTACTAGTTTTGTTTAAGATGCACTTGGGGCTTTCTTCTCTTTATCTGAAGCCAAAGCCATAAGGATTCCCCAAGCCTTCGGTGTCAAATTATCTCCCGATCATAAGAAAGGAGAGCAGGGAACAAGTAAAAACCACCTCAACAATTGTTACGACGAGTAGAATGGTCGTTTCTAGCAGCCATATAAGGGGTAGTAATTGTTCTTGAGGTTAAAGCTCCTGACCTCTTTGAAAACATTGTTGAGTGTTGCAGATTTCCTTCTTTTTTCTCGTGAATTTCTTTGTAGCTTTCTGTTTGGCCAGTGGGTGGATATGTGTCGTTTTACATTCTTTGCTGGTGTACTATGTTCTTGTTCATTTATTCATGGGATAAATCGATGCCTTGGTAACGCAAACATAGCCACAATTTCAAAAGCTTTGATCTAACGCTAACATCATTGAGTGATCCAAATCAAAATGAAACATGTCAGCTTTTTCCATCTCTCTCGCATATACACCATTAATGCTTACTAGCTATTCCGATAATAATATAGTTGTGGTCTGTCATTGCAGAATGTGGGAGTCGTTACATCATGTAGTCTTCATTTTACCTCTGATCGGCAACAGCTAGATCTTTGCTGTGGCAAATGCGTTAACTTGCAATCAAAGACTATGTTGCCTCCCTGGCTGATTTAAAATTCAAGCTGCCGAGGCCAAGGTAAGAAAAGAAAGCTGAAATGCTGATTTTTTTCTGTAGGCTTTAGTTCAAGATTACTGAATTTTGGCAGACTGTAGATGTTAGAATCGAACTTTTCCCATCTTCATGTGCTGTAGAATTTACAGTTCATGTATGCAAGGCTAGATAGGTAGTATGCAGATGCTCGAGACAATTCTGTACAAACTAGACAATTCTGTACAAACTACACTCATCTGATATTCATATTTGTGGAAATAATTAGACCAGCTAGCTTCCTGACAAGTTGATTCATAATTAAATTAGGCATCCCAATGTTAATACTTTGATAAATGAGAGAGCACAAAAGCCTTGCACTTCAAAAATATGATATTTGTCTGTTTTTACTGCAGAGAACAACAATCTTGGATGTTGACTGTAGCAGTGAGTCCAATTGACTTGCATAAAAGCGTGAGTTGAAACATCAAACAGAAGGGTGTTCTCCTGACTCCCGTATTCTTTTCGTCTTGGTAAGGGCATCCCCAACTCTGCAACTAAATGCACTTCGGTTGCGGCTTTCGGAGACCAGCATTACACGTCTTTTCTTGAGTACCTCCAATTATGTGCCCACTTTTTCCTGCGGAATTTCAACTTTTTCATCTAGTTCAGGCTGTTCAGCGATAGCAGGGTCTTCAGGTACTTGCACTATTCTTGCAACTTGTATTAAACATTGTTTGGTATTAGCGCATTTTCCGCTGATTATTACTTATTGTGGAGATGAGTCTATATATATATGATGTTAAAAAGGAGCATGGCTATTCACCACATCACATGGCAGCATCTTGCATCCAGTTTTGGCTAAAGGCTGTTTAGCAAGAGAGCACTACTGTGATACAAGCGCACCATGGTAAAATGCATTTTATATGAGTAATCAATGGGCAAGGGCATTCATCAGTCATAAGCACCCAGCTTTGTGTCCCTTATAATATTACAAAAGGCACAATAGTAATGCTCACTGGTATTATCTTCAATGAACAAAGCATAAAGTGTGAGTTGATGGAATTTAATGGCAATCTTTTGCTGTAGTGGAAGGCAATCTGTGATGATTAAGATTGCATTGCACACAACTGCAAAAGCCGAAGCTGCACAATTTACCACAGACACTTCATAGAAGCATGGTTAGGTAGATTTAAAATAAGAAAGAGTATATGCTTGCAGAGGTGATGTTTTGAAGTGGGCCTTTTTAAAGTGCATGGAGTGTTGAAGTCGTCACTTCCATGCAGTGAAAGACAGAGCATCCATGCTCTTCACGAAATATGTAAACAGTGCTCCTCATACGAGAAGAAAAAGGATGTGCAGGGTGAGCAGGTCGTTGCATCTGAGGGCAATATAGCACATAACTTATGGAGCAGAGAAGAGCATCTCTGCTCTGCATGGCAATAGGCTAAACATTTGACACATTCAACACAAGCCTTGCACGCACCATCCTTCATATGGCAGTTCCAGCGGCAGAGAATGATGGTGCAGTGGAGAAAGAAGAGGCAATCAAGACAATCATAGACCTCACCTATATGTTCCATTCACAAGCTTCGCACCCGATTTTGCAGTCAAGCTGTGTGTGGAAGACCAGTGGATGCTGATGGTCGAAATGGTAAAAATCCAATTCCTTTGTACCTCCAGAAGGACAACTAGCTATTCTGATGATAATATTGTTTGAGTTTGTCATTGCAGAATGACAGATTGGTTACATCATATAGTCAACACTTTACCTTTGAGAGGTGAGAACTAGATCTTTGTTCTGGCGAATGCATCAACTTGCTTCAGCAAATAGGATTTATAAAGACAGCAACTTCTTTTGTGATGTATCCTGTTTGTGTCCAGAAGCTCTCGGATCTGAATAATGCAATCTAAGACCATGTTGTCTCACTGGTTGATTAGTTTTCGTCCAGGAGCTAGAATTGTTTCTTCAGTCAGAGATTCAAGTTGCCAGGGCCAAGGTGAGAAAGGAACGCTGAAATATAGATTTCTTTTTTGGGAGGCTTTAGTCCAACATAACCGAATATTGGTATACTGCAGATGTTAGAACGGAACTTTTCTCATCTTCATGTTCTGGAAAAGAATTTACAGTTCAAAAATGCAAAGCCACATTGATAGTATGCAAAAGTTTGAGTCTAGTCTGTACAAACTTCACCTGTCTGATATTCATTTTTCGAGGAAATAATAAGACTGGCAAGCTTCTTGACGAGTTGATTCATAATAAACTTATGCATCCCAATTTTAGTGCATTAATTCATAACATGAAGCAAACAAGTCTCACACTCCAAAAATATGATATTTATCTGCCTTTGATGCAGAGAATAACAATATTGGATGTCGAGTGTTAGCAGTGATTATGATTGACTTGCTTGAGAACGTAAGTTGAACCATCAAACAGGAAGGCTGTCTCCTGCCTCCCCAATTCTTTTCTTCTGGATAAGTGCCTTCCCAACTCTGCAACTACATGCACTTTGCTTGCATCTTTTTGAGACCAGCATTGCCCGTTATTTTATTTTTTTTCAGTACCCTCAGTTGTGTGCTCACTCTCTCTGCTTTTCCTGCAGAATTGCAATTTTTTCATCTATTTCAGCAATAGCAAGGTCTTCAGGTACTTCCATTACTTTAAAAAACATTTGGTATTACCATATTTTCTGTTGATTATAACTTATTGTGGAGAATGAGCCTATAGATGATGTTAAAGAAAGAAAAAAAGAACAGGGCTATTCACCACATCACAAGGCAGCATCTTGTATCTCTTTGTTGGCTAGTTGTCAGTTTAGTGAGAAAGCACTTCTGTGATGAAAGCATACCGTAGGTAAAACGCATTCGATATGAGTAATCAATGCACGGGCATTCATCGCAGCTGGAAGCACCTAGATTCAGGTCTTTTTTCTCTCAAAGGTCACAATAGTACTCACAGGCATGATCTTCGATGGACGAAGTGTAAAGTGTGAGTTGATGGAGGTGATGGTGATCTTTTATTGTTGGTGGTAATTGTGGAAGGCAATCATGATTGACATTAAGACTGCACTGCACAAGAACGTGAAAGTTGAAAGTGCAAAATTTACCAGATAATGCATAGGAAGCGTGGGTCAGTAGATCTAATACAAGAAAGAGCATATGCTCTTGGAGGTGATGTTTCAAAGTGGGCCTATTAAGGGCGCGCATGGAAATACTTCTGTTCTTTTTTTGTTCCAAAGAACAGAAATAAAAAAAAAGTGTTTCTGTTCCGGAGAACAGTTTTTGAACAAAAGAACACGTTTGGTAAGTGTAAAAAGAAACTGTTCTTGGAATAAAAAAAGAACAGAAACACATTTGGTAAATGCAGTCAATTTCTGTTCCTAGAATAGAAAAAGAACAGAAATACGTTTGGTAAACGACAAAAAAATTTCTTTTTAAATTTTTCAAAAAAAAAGCTTTTCTTTAATAAAGTTTAAACTTGATATTGAATTATCATTCTTATGAAATGCTCATTAATTTTATTTTGTTCATGGTTAGTGAAGACAAACATTTTGAACATGATCATATGTCCTATTTCGTAGAAAATTTTGTAAGTAAAGTTTGTATCAAATTTTTTTCAAGTACTTTTTTATTTTTTATTTTTATAACATATAAACTTGATATTGATTTCTCATTCTCATTAAATGTTTATCAATTTAATTTTGAAAATAGTGAGTGAAGAAAAATATTTTCAACATGGTCATATGTGCATACTTAAACGAAAATTTTATACATCTCAACATGAACCCTTCCATACATGACATCATAATAATGAAGTAATATGGTTCATTGTTCAACTTCATCACATTGAATACTTAAAAACAATATTACAAAAGTCAACAAATCTCATGCATATTGTGATCCCTTACCATTTTATTTGCAATACTTATCCTAAGCATGTTTATCCAAAATGACTGCTCATCCAATGTATCATTTGCAACTTCCCCTCCTGTAGGTCCAAATGGATACTCCGGATCTCCATATATGGAAAAATTTATGTCCATCATATCTTGATCACGAATGTAATTATGAAGAGCACAACACGCAATTACAACAAATGCTTGCTTCCGAATTGTAAATGGAGGCATATATCTTAAAATGGTGAAGCGATTCTTTAATGCCCCAAATGACCTCTCAATTACATTTCTTAGTGAAGAGTGCTTATAGTTGAATAATTGCTGTTCTTGGCTGTCTCCCACTCCATCTATATTCGCTGAGATGATACCGTTCCCTTCTAAAAGGAGTTAAAAATCCCGAAAGTGCTGCATAACCGGAATCTGCCACGTAGTATTTTCCTACAACATGATATATATAAATTTGTTATGATATTAAACCATAATATAATCACAAATGTCAATATAAACAAAGTAAATACCGGGTGATGGTCGAGGAAATTGCAATTGAGGAGTTTCGAGTCACTCGACAATCATTGGCAGATCTTTCCCATCTAGCATAGACAAAAGTAAATTTCATATCAAATGAGCAAACACACAACACGTTCTGTGTGGTAGTCCCTCTCCTACCTCTAAATCGAACATGCTGAGACACTGGGATAATAGCATTTATATGGGTGCTATCCAGAGCACCTACGCAATCTTGTCAATTTATTACCAATCTAAGATTATAAAAGATTATGAACTACATGTATTTGATGGTATAAAGTTAATATAGAAATCATACCTTGAAGTAGCGCTTATGACTAGGATCCATAAGAATTTCTTGAGGGATGACATCAAAGGACGGTGGTTTGATTATCTCTTTTGAAAGTTTGATAATTGCTTTCAACACTTTGCTGAAATACTTGCTGATCGTTTCTCCAGAATGTTGAAATCTCTCACATAAATTTATATTTGAGCTACCATGACAAACCAAAGATAAGAATATCCTAATTTGTTCGTCTATTCTAATATATCGACTATCTTTTAACCAACCTCTTACTCTCATCAAATCACATAAATTCATAAAAACATGCCTCTCCATCCTGAAGGCTTCATATATCCTATCTGAATGTTCAGTAATAATCTCTCTTATCCATTCGGATCCTAATAATTTGTTGTCCCTAATAGGTTCTATTGTATGCATGGACGCGTCAATCGCAACCGTGCACAACCACGCTAGCAATACGGCTAGATCATCCTCATCCAAGAATTGTTGAACTTGTTCTACCTCTTCACTACATATACTATCTGATCCCTCTTCCATAGTACCTATATCATCACAAAAATATAAAAACATCAATAACATAAGTTATAGTCTCAATAGAAGATGACATTACATATAAGTACGAAGAGTCTCAACACTTAAAACGACATATTAATAGATAACATAAATTATACAATCTCTACGTTACCCCACTCAATTCATAAATCTACTAAAGATGATAAAGAAATCCATTTCTCCTTTCAGGTGTGGATTTAATGAAAGCCACCCTCCATGAGGCACTATCGCATGCTCGATCCATTACTTTATTGTAAAGATCTTGGTCTATCTCAGGCATAGTAAGCAGAATATCCATCACAACAACAACGGAGAAAGGATCCACAGGTGATGACATAACCCCAAAGGTCGCAGAGCCGCTACTAGATTGACTGGACTTAACTTTCAAAAAGTCTTGGATAGCTTTGCAAGTGTCATCAATACTGTTTTGGGTACTCCTCCTTCTCCTCTTAGTATTTGGAGTCCTATCCAATTTGTGCTTTTCACGAGTTGAAGTTCCAGCATCTTCTGGTGTAAAGACTCTCTCATCAGTGTGGTGATCACTGAAGTCATCTGTATGGCCACCACCAGCATCATCATAGGCATTGCCACCACTGTTGTCACCATATGCATTGTAACCATTGTTGTCACCACCTACATTGCCATCACCATTGTCATCTTCCTCTGACACCGTCACATCTTGAGCATTTCCAATGTCATATTCCCCAGTAACATACGTACCACCAAATACAATACACAACTCGGGATATTAGGGAAGTCCATCCTTCCTAAATTTTGTCCACTCTACATTCTCCTATAATTTTGACAATAATGACATTTGAGGTATATAATCATACATTTTAAAATTAATATACATAATAACATCAAAATGACCAAAAAGTCAAAAAAATATACCTTGATGTGAGATTCCCATATGCTTGGATCGTCGACAGCAACTCTTTTATTGACATTATCCCAACCGAATCCAGACTGAGACATAAGTTTTTGAAAACTGCTATACTGTTTTCTCAGTTTATTTACCTTGTTCATCATCTGGACCATGCTATATTGACATCTTGTTTGTCTAACGAATTCAGTCTATATATTCCTCCACCCCGCTTTGTTGAAAGTAAAAGTGGTCCGATTTCCCTTTTTGACCTCATCTACCAATAAATATGTTGGTTACAGACTTGGTCCACTTCGCATTGCATGTCTATCTCTCAGATGCCATTTAATCTTTGATCGGTTGAGCAACATATGAGTTATGAGTTAAATCAATAACATAATACTATATATGCCAAACACAAAATCATTCTCAAGAGATGCAAGCCAAGAAGACTATATAATGACAAAAATGAAAATTGTTGAACTAACTTGTGTAAAACGGATCATAAGTTGCATTTTCAGCTACAAGAAGTACATAGTAATTCTACATATAGAATGCAACCATGAAATTCAGCCAACACAAGGCAGCATTACCCTTGGTTATTACCTTCCTACGATGCCACATAACCACGCTGCGCCCTGACTTTGGCTGGTTCTCTCCCTTGGTGGTGAAATCATCGTTGAACGCCATCGCCACGTGCTTCACCAGCCTGTCCATTCCACATCACCATGAGCAATAAAACAACAATCGAAGGAAACCCCAATCCAATCGATGAATTGAAATTACCCCCTTCCAAAACTAAATCAAGCAACAACACAACATCACTCGAAGTCCCTGCGGAATCGAAGGATCCACCTATTGAATGGATCGATCGAGCGTCGGTCAGTGCTCCTCGAGCGAGCTGGCTGCTGCTCGAGCTGGCAAACCAACTCGAGCGAGCTGCTGCTCGAGCTGGCAAACCAGCTCGAGCGAGCTGCTGGAGCTGGAGCTGCTGCTCGAGCGAGCAGCTGCTGCTGGAGCTGCAACTCGAGCGAGTAGCTGCTGCTGGAGCTGCTCTGCCGCTCGAGTTGGCAGAGAGCTCGAGCGAGCAGCCGTCCCAAATCTGCCGCAGATCTGGGCGAGCAACGCTCGCTTGAGGCTCATGCAAGCCGTCCCAGATCTGCCGTCAGCAGCCTCAAGCGAGCGTCCCAAATCTGCCTCGCCGAAGCCCATCGTCGACTGGAGAAGGAGGAGCACCAGAAACGTACATGGATTCGGAAGCTTCAGCCGGTGAGTCGCCAGAGTGAGGAGTCGCCGAAGAGTCAGCTGAGTGGGAGCCGTCGGAGAGAAGGGAGAGACGCCGGAAAAGGGAGAGCACGAACGAACGAAGCTTCAGCCAAGAGCACGCACGAACGAAGCTTCAGCCGGTGTGTTCCAATTTTGTTTTTTGTTCTTTTCATTTTTGTTCTTTTTTGGGAAGAAGTGTTTCTTTTCTCCAGAAGCAACTTTTTTGTGTTTCTTTTTTTTGCTCCAATTTTGTTCCGGGAACAAAAAAACAAAAAAAAAGAATAGAAACGCAACCAAACGCGTTTCTGTTCCTTTTTTGTTCCCAGGAACAGAAAAACAAAAAATCTGTTCCAGGAACACTTTTCACGAACATTACCATGCAGGGCATGTTGAAGTCAAAGTTGCATTTTACCGGAGAAAGACAGCGTCAATGCTTTTCACAACGTGCGTTAGTGAGCGTTCCTTCCTGATATGGGAAGAAGTGACTGTGCCAGGGCGAACGGGGTGTTGCATAACTGAGGGCAAGTCAGCATATGATTTTTGGAGCAGATGAGAGCAGCACTGCTCCATCGGCAGTGGATGATCGTGAATTGGAGAAAGAAGAGGCAATCCAGGCAATCATAGACGTCACCTAGTATGCTTTGCACTCGATTCTGGTTTCAAGCTTCACGTGGAGAGCCACCAGTAGATGCTGATGGGCGAAATGGCAAAAAAAACTGCGCCTTTCTTGCCCTCCAGGTCTTGTGAACCTAGACTATAGCCGCACAGTCCATGTCAAGGCTGAAATTGCACTCGCTGCAGTGGGAAACTATATGGCAGGCATTACATTGGAGGTCTACCAATTGACCGAAAGCAAGAGAGATGGTGATCATGGAGAGACGGGCATTGCATCTCTGGGGGGAGATTTGGCCCAGCTCTCATGGAGAAAGAACACACGTGTACCATCGATAGACCTCCTCGCAGGCTTCGCATTTGATTCTACTTTTCATCTCCGAGATGAAGGGACGTGAGCAGATGGTTATGAGCAAAATGTTGGATGGTCGCATTCTCAGATTCCTCATCAGGCTTAAGAGTTGTGACTAGGTAGACGAAGCAATATCGGGCTGTGCAGCAACGCTTAACCATCCAAACGGCAAGAAGGAAGCGTGCTCACACATGGCAACTCCGACAATCCTCCGCATCATCGCCTACTGGGCGGTCAAGTCCCGGCCGCGGGTGAAACGGGGGTCTTAGGGCGGACAGCATGCCAAATTCAGTGCAACTGGTGAAAGAAAAATTGACACGATTCACGGCAGTGGGCTGAGCCACGGAGCGAAGACCAGCACGCGAGACATTCCAAGCAACTACAAATTCCGCTTAGGTTCCGGAGACTCAATGCATGATCGCCAAGGCAAATTAGGAGATAAAAAAGCGTTTTGAATGGAGTTATAGTTGAGTGATGTCGATACGAAGTAAATGAGGTGACATGAATTGTACCCTACTCCCGTATTATTTGATGTTGTATTTCAGTGTTCATTTCTACATTTTTATTTTATTTTATTTATGCTTGAACGCAATAGTTAATAAAACTAAAGTGGCCCATGAAAAGTTTTGTGTCTTGTTCATTTAAAGTTAGCTGCAATTATATGAGGTCTTAAAAGTGCGTTCAGCTCGGGCTAGTCTATACATTCATAAGAGAGTTCTTATCCAACTTACTCTAAAAGTAACTTACGTAAGACAATTTTGCGATAACAGTTTTGTCATAATTGTTTAAAAAACCAAATTCACCTATTTTTAATTTTACGAGTTATCTTTTTAATTTATTAGTCGATTGCATTTACATGTAAAAAGTAATGTTTACATTTGCCATTAAATACAATTCGTACAAGTAGTACGAGCTGAATCTACTTTTTTCTAGTTATCAATTTCTCTATAAATGCACATGTTCTGTAGCACCTTTTATCCATAAGCTATGTCCATATGGCTCATTGAAGCAGCAATTGTAATTAAACTTGTAATTTTCTTTTAAATCTTTGAATAGAACTCGGTTTTATTTTCAAAAACTAAATAATTATCCGCATTGGTTATTTAAAAAAATATGTATATACAGATTGAAGTTGTTATAGACCCAGTTCACATGTACAACCTGCAACTTCAACTAATTAAACTGTATTTAGATCCACGGATAAAAAGTTGGCATTTGTATAAACTATAAAGGCTAAGACCAAGGAGAACATTTCTAGAAAGAGCAAAACAAAAAAGAGAGGTGCTCTTCCGAGTAATTACAAGTAAACCTATCCAAATGATAGAATGAACTACATTTAAATGAAATAAAGATTATGATGCATATACATTTTTCATCTACGGTGATCATTTGCTCCTTTTGCTAAAATTTGAACTTATTACACTAATCAAAGTAACGGTTGGTCCTTTTTATGAGGCAAAAAAGAAAGAAGACAAGATGCTCTCTTTTTTGTCATATTTATTCTCTCCTACTAGGGTGTTTACGTGTGTGTGTGTATATATAAACCTCTTTCCAATATCCTTTATTGACTCTTACCACTTTTCAATCTCCTTTACTCTCTCTCTCTCTCTCTCTCTCTCTCTCTCTCTCATAGAGAGTTACCAAAGGGTCTTAGGGGAACCTTCGGTGTTCACATTGCAATGGTTGGATTATGCCGCATTACATGATGATTGTATGGCCACTCATGGGTAGAAATGGGGCCTTCATGAAACTTGGGAACTTTTTTAAAACAAAAAACCAATTCAAGTAGAATCATGATTAAAGTTAAAATTTGAGATTTTTTAGGAAATTAGCAAAATTCATACTTCCATCAACAATCCAAGGTGTCTTGAACCAAAGAAAATGCAATCTTTTGTAAGATAAAAACCTATTTTTGCAATATTTCACCAAGAAAAAGTCCTTGCTGCTTTAAAAGTATTTTAGTAGGATTTCATATATCAAACAATTATAGAAATAGGTGAGTTCATGCATAAAACATGGCAACATGAGGATGCTCATGTGTGTAATTATAGAAAGAGAGGGGACGCTATTATTGCAGTATAGAAAAAAATAATGATATATTGATGTATGTTTTCTTTTTATTGACTTTGTGAATAAGATTTCCTTTATCTATTGTCACACCCCAATCTATAAAATGAGGAAAAACGACACCACCATGGTCTTGCCCAAATGATGCAACTTCAAATTATATATATATTCATCATCCATAGACTTGATAAATAGTGAGTTGGTTACAAAATCAAGAGTTTTGAAATTTAATTTTTTTGGGAGAAATACACTATTAGTGCCATAAGTTGTGTATAGCGCTCACTTTGGTGTCAAAAGTTTTTGTTAGATTAGTTAAGTGCCAAATCGGAAGAAAAACGATCACTTTAGTGCCATTGGCGAAAGATTCTAGCCAAAATGATTACATTGCTTTTATAAAAAAAAAAAAAAAAATCGACAAGACCTTTAAATGACGTTGTTTTCGGTCCTCCTTAAGAAAACGATGTCGTTTTGATATCCTAAATGGAGGGCCTCACAAGAACGATGCCATTTAACTTATTTGGGGATTTTTTTTTTTATTTAGGGATTGAAATTAGGGTTTTTCCGACCTAGCTTGCTTGACCGTCGTCGCTCGACCTCCGCCGTCGCTGGGCCACCGTTGCTTGCTCAACCACCATTGCTCTGTGCTATTGGATGCCCTCGATGTCACACGAGGGAGCACCAGCCCTAGTCGTTGGAGCCTAGGTATTGGAAGACGCAGGCCAGGCACTCGTCGAGGAGATCGGAGATGGAGAGGGAGACATCAATGGCGGCGCACTTGTCGGCGGCCTCCCTGAGCACCGGCTAGATCATGGCCTTCGACTTGGCCGCCAAGTGGCCATCGTTGGGGTTGGGGTCGGGATTGAGGTCAGAGCCACGGCCGCCGAGTGGCCATCATCGAGGTCGGGGTCGGAGCCGCAGCCACCAAGTGACCATCGTCAAGGTCGAGGTCAAGGCCATTGTCGCCAAGTGGCCATCGGGGTTGGAGCTGCGGCTGCCAAGTGGCCATCGTCGAGGTCGAGGTCGGGGTTGGAGCCGCAGCCACCGAGCGCGAGGGACATCGAGGACGGCGACTAGCCGGAGATTTAGGGTTTTGAATTTGGGGAGACACCAAACGGCGTCGTTTTGGTGTTGGATGCTGACGTACTCTCTGGCAAGCCACATCAGCTTCAAAAATTAATAAAAAAGTGCCACGTTGGATTTTCGGCTAACTGGATCGGAGTTAGTACCAAAGTGAGTGTTTTTCAAACTTTTTGGTACTTAAGTGATCCAACAGAAACTTTTGGCACCAAAGTGAGCGTCATACACAACTTATGGCACTAATAGTGTACCTATCCCAATTTTTTTTTTTTTTTTTAAAAGCGTGAGTGTATCTCCAAAATCAATTAAACTCCACAAATATCATCCTAGACATATACGAGTATCTAAACTCACATCCAAATCCAAATGCAAAAAATTTCTCACCAATAATGCTCACGTCCTATTTTAGCTTACCTGAAAAAGATTTGGAATGAATAGTGTGAGTAACCACAGCTTAGTGACTAATCTAAATCTCTTCAGCTTAGTGACTAATTTAAATCTCTCTAAGTAGATCAAGCATGTGCTGTGATAAAACAATAACAAAGATTCATCTATCCAAATCCAATAAATAATGTACAATAAAATCAAAATATGAGGAATATCACTTTAACGCAACTTTATACTAATCAATTATATTCATTCAAAATTCAAATACCAAAAGGGTGGTACACGCTCCATTCGCTTTTATGCAACAAATATGTCTTAAACATTACTTTTTCATTTAAAATAAAATCATATGGTGCAATGCTTTTCACAACTTATAATATATCAATTCCCAATCACTTTCAAGACACGAGCTTACAAATTTGTAGAGGATAACAACCACCCCTAAATAAAATCCAAATTGAAAGTTGCGCCGCTTAAAAAGTTTCAAAGTCATATCAAAGATTAACTAAATGTCAAACTTATATGTGAACTAACCTCAACTAAAACTTTAGTAGGCGATACCATATTCTTGAGTTAAATCGTCAAAAGATCTTTGAACAATTACTTTGCAAATAGAGTCGACCTCATCTTAAAACTCCAATTCAAGTGAGCTTACTTTTTGTGGAAAACTCTTTTGAATTACTAAGAGAACATAAAGCCAAAAGATGATTGGAGAAGGGCAAAATCCATTGCCAAATATAGTAATTCGAAAACTATTTTAGCAGCATGCAAAATTTTAAAAATTTATCCCAATCAAATCGCAAACCTAAATTGACTTTCCTGAAGTCCTACTTTGCACTACCCTAAAATTTCTTTACAACATAATTTCATAGCTTAAAAACCTCTAAAATCAACCTAGCAACATAGAATCCATACCAAACCTAATTTATAGTTTAATTACGAAAGCTCCTTCAATTAGATAAATAAAATTTTCAAATCCTTACCAATTGCTAAGAAACAAAAAATTAATCTGGTGCATAAAGCAAGAGCTCCCTTTGTCTCCTCTGTCTTTTTCTCGGTTTCTCCAGACTCTGCTTTCCTTCTCTTCTTTTTTTTTTTTTTTTGCTTCGTGTTCTTCTTGGCCAGATTGTTTTCAATTTTTTCTCTCTTTTTGCTCTAGTAATTCCCTTACCATCGCATCAACTGAAGCGCGACCAAAGAAAGGGCTTTAACGAGACACTTGGGCTTGGGCTTCATGTTTTGCTCTTATTTATTATTTTTTGCCAGCCTGGTTATTGAAACTTTATTCTTGTACATGAATCTTCCAGGTTATTACATATTGATATCAGTATGCAGACACACTGCCGAGAAAAGAGAAAGGAGAATTCAATCAGCACCGAACAAAGTCTTTTTTTCTAACACCAGATAAAGTAAGGGAAAATGTCACAAATGGCAATGGCAATGTTTAATTTCATCCATGAGCTTTCGATTTGCTCAATTTGGTTCCTAAACTTTCATCTAATGTTCAATTTCATCCCTAAGTTTTCGATTTGCTCAATTTGATCTCTGAACTTTCATTTAATATTCCATCTAGTCCCTAATTATTTGAAAATTGACCAATTTTCCTTTTTTTTTTTTTTATACCAAACTGTTTTTTTTATAAATAAAAAAATACCAAACTGGGTTTTTTTTTTGGTCAAAAAAATACCACATTTATGCAAAGTAATAAAGGTTAATATTTATTTCATTTCTCCATATTAAAAACAAATGGAAAATGGGGATAGTAATAATAAACAAAGGTGAATCTTGCATTTTGATTTCTTTTTTGTATATGCAGTTATTTGAATAATGTACAAAAGCCCATCAATCGATTTTTCCCTTTTCGGTGAAGTCCATAAAAAAAAAAAAAAAATCGATTTGATGGGCTTTTGTACATTATTCAAAATAATTTGCATATATAAAAAAGAAATCAAAATGCAAGATTCATCTTTATTTATTATTATTGTCCCCTTTTTCATTTTTTTTTTAATATGGAGAAAGGAAAGAAATATTGACATTTATTACTTTACATAAATGTGGTATTTTTTCAACCAAAAAACCTAATTTGGTATTTTTTTATTTATTAAAAAAACAATTCTTGTATTAAAAAAAAAGGGAAATTGGTCAATTTTTAAATAATTAGAGACTAGAAGAAACATTAGATGAAAGTGTAGATCAAATTGAAATAATCGAAAGCTCAATAATTAAATTGAATATTAAATAAAAGTTCATGAATTAAATTAAGCAAATTAAAAATTTAAATGAAATTAAATATTAAATAAGAAAGTTCGGGTCCTTTGTTACCAAAAAATAATTTCATAAAATAAATAGGAAAGTTCGAAGTCCTTCCTCCAATCCAGCGGTGGGGGTGAAGGTATGGAGGTCAATGCGCACGGCTAAGAGGACAATTGGAAAAGAGAAGGGTGGGAGGAAGAGGACAAAGGGGGTTTGGGAAAGAAAAATTTTCCTGCCCTTCTCTTTTCCAATTGTCCACGTAGACTGGCACCCTTCTCCCTGCCCTTCTCTTTTCCAATTGTCCACGTAGACTGGCACCCTTCTCCCTACCCTTCTCTTTTCCAATTGTCCACTTAGACCTGCGCATTGACCTCCATACCATAAAAGAGGCATGAAAGAACGGCGATGTCGCTACCTTCACCCCACCCGGCGCCATGGATTTTTTCTCCATCATCTCTATCCTGATCAATTTCATCCAAGTGAAATTCCAGGGAAAGTTGATTTCGCCCTTCGAAACTCACCCCCTTGCCACCAGCTTTGCCATCTGCAGCCTACTCCTGCATTTCTTGTTGCTGCATCTCGCTAATCGGGCACCCTTGTCTAGCGGCCGCGCTCCCACTTGTGATTGAGCATCATCACACCTCCTCATCGACTTCACTGGTTCGATATTGGTGGCTTCACTTGCGTGGTTGCCGCTCCACGACTTCTTCCACTCTGTCTTGTTGGTGCTGCTCCTGTTGCTTTCCGTGAGTTTGTTGCGCTATCTCATTCAACAACTTTGGCTGTGGCTTTACAGCGACCTCATTCAAAACGTTTGGCTGTGGCTGTACGGCGAATTCGTCCTCATGATCATCTGTGCGGCGCGGTCTCCTGTATGGCGTGTTGGAAGAGTGCAGCCACATTCGCAGCCCCCTTTCCGGCCGCAAGTCTGAGCGCCATAGTTGTTCTGTTCCCTGCTTGGATAAAGTAATCTAACCACTTTAAAACGAATGAATAAGTACTTTAGGAAGCTAGCTAGTTTTGTTTAGGAGGCAATTGGGGCAACTAAATCAGATTAAGATAGGCTAAGCCCTCAAAGGAAATTGTGATCTATTTTTATCGAAGAGATCGAAGAGGACTTCAACAATTGTTTCCAAGAGAAGAATAGTCGTTGCTATAGCCATATAAAGGGTAGTAATTGTTCTTGAGGTTAAAGCTTCACCTCTTTCAAAGCATTGCTGAGTGTTGCAGATTTCCTTCTTTTTTTGGTGAATCTCTTTGTACCTTTCTGTTTGGCCAGTGGATCCATGTGTCATTTTACATTCTTTGCTGGTGTACTATGGTTTTGCTCATTTATCCATATGAACTGGGACAAATAGATGCCTTGGCAACGTGGGCACAGCTACAATTTCAAAAGCTTTGATCTAACACTAACATCATTGAGTGATCCAAATCAAAATGAAAAATGTCAGCTTATTCCTCACTGTTCCATATACACCATTACTGCTTACTAGCTATTCCGATGATAATATAGTTGTAGTTTGTCATTGCAGAATGTGGGAATCGCTAAATCATAGTCTCTATTTGACCTCCCAGAGGCAACAGCTAGATCTTTGTTGTGGCAAATGCGTTAACTTGCAATCAAAGACTATGTTGTCTCGCTGGCGGATTGGTTTTTGGCCAGGAGCTTGAATTGTTGCTTCAGTTGGACATTCAAGTTTCTGGGGCCAAGGTGAGAAAAGAATGCTGAAATGTAGATTTTTTTTTGGCCGGCTTTCGCTCAAGATTACTGAATTCTGGTTGACTGTAGATGTTAGAACCGAACTTTTCCCAATCTTCATGTGCTAAAGAATTTACAGTTCATGTATGCAAAGCTAGATAGGTAGTATGCAGGTGCACGAGACAAGTCTGTATAAACTATACCCATCTGATGTTGGTATCTGAGGAAATAATTAGACCGGCAAGCTCCCTGCCAAGTTGATTCACAATCAAATTATGCATTCCAGTGTCAACACTTCATTTCATTACATAGAGCACTCAAGTCTGGCACTTAAATAATATGATATTCGTCTGTTTTTACTGCAGAGAGCTACAATCTTGGATGTCGACTGTGGCAGTGAGTCCAATTGACTTGCATGGGAGCGTAAGTTGAGTCAAACCGAAAAGTTGTCTTGGTAAGTGCCTCCCAAACTCTGCAACTAAATGTACTTACATTTGTGGCTTTTGGAGACCAACATTGCCTGTCTTTTCTTGAGTACCTCCAATTGTGTGCTCATTCTTTCCACTTTTTCCTACCGAAACGCAATATTTTCATTGAGTTCAGAGTAGCAGGTCTTCAGGTACTTACACTATTCCAGCAACCTGTATTAAAAAATGTTTGGTATTGGAGCATTTTCTGTTGATTATTACTTATTATGGAGGATGAGTCTATATATATGATGTTAAAAAGGAACATGGCTATTCACCACATCACATGGTATTGTATCCATTTGTTGCCTAAAGTCTGTTTAGTAAGATAGCACTTATGATCGAAGCGCACAGTGGGCACTACACATTTGATATGGGTAGTCAACTGGCAGGGGCATTCATTGCAGACATAAGCCCCCAGATTCAGGTTCCTTATCTTCTCACAAAGGTCACAATAGTACTCACTGGTATCATCTTTGATGAACGAAGCGTGAAGTGTGAGTTGATGAAAGTTAATGGCAATCTTTTACTGTAGTGGAAGGCAATCTGTGATCACTAAGATTGCACTGCACAAATTCTAGTAATACAATTGCTTTAGCTGCTACCGTCACCAATAGCAAAAAAGCCATGGAAAGGTCAAGAGGTACATTACATACTTCAATACACCAACTTACCCGAAACAAGTAAATTGCTACCAATATCAGAACTCCTGGATCAATGGCAGGAGGAGAATCAGAAAATGCTATGTGGCCATAGCAAAACTAATTGCAAGATAACAAGTTAACAAGGAACATGCAAGAGCAATTTAGCAAAAATGTTGCTGTACTTTCAGCTAGTTTCGGGAAACAAAACACATTCGGAGAACGTGAAGTATCCCGGAATGTCTCATTCTCTCTTGTTATTTGCACTGCATAATTTGAAGAATCATAATTTATAGCTTAGTTACGAAAATTCCTCCAATTAGATATATTAAAATTGTTGGTACCAAATATAATTAATCAGTCTTGTCAAGCTCTCCTAAGCGTGCATGAAGCGAAAGCCCCCCTTTGTTTCCACTCTCTTTTTTCTCGGTTTGTCCGAACTCTGCTTTCTTTCTTTCTTTTCCTTTTTTTTTTTTTTTTTCGTTCTTCTTGGCCAGGCTTTGTTTTCTTTCTGCTCTTGTAATTTATCTTGCAACGAAGCAAGATTAAAGGAAGGGCTAAAGCAAGACACTCGGGCTTGGGGTTAATGTTTTGCTCTTATTTATTATTTTTTGCAAGCCCGTTTCTTGCAACTTTATTCATGAAGATAAATCTTTTAGGTTATTACGTACTGATGGATCCTATGTGGAGTGAGGATAGGCTACTCGAAATTAAAGTTGTGCACATCAATTTTTTTAATAGGAAAAATGTCAGAAAAATTTTAAATCTATTGTATTGGTGTCAATTTGACATAATATCAATTTAATCATCTCAACTAATTTTGATCAAAAATTACCGACATGGACATTAGCTATCTTGCATGACATGCCTATCCTAATATGAATAATTTTTTTTATAGTAATTCAATATTTTTTTAATTTATTGTTATTATTATTTTCTTTTTTTCCTTCATTCTTCTAGGCCATTGTTGGGCGAGCTGGCCTCACCTAGGCGAGGGTCACCGTCACCCACCACAAGTGAGGCGTTGCCAAACGAGAGTGATCCTAGTCAAGCTTGCCACTCCATATCATTTCTGGAAAAGGTCAAGCCCTCATCTGTGCCTAGGCAAGGCCTTGCAAGAGTCACCCTCGCCCAAGCCAGACTTGGTGAGGCCAGCTTGCTTGGTCATTGCCTATAACCAGCAAAAGGAAGAAAGGAAAAAAATATTAGAAAAATAAAATACATATATTATATTATTATTAAAAATTTCCTCAGCCTAAAATCACTTTTTGGTGCCCGGGAAGGGAATCATGGTCCGCAAACATCCAAATTGACTTTTGGTGCCTTGTATCAAATTTTGGAGTCCGGTGTTTCAACAAAACACTGCACCAAAAGTGAATTTGGATGTTTGTGGACCACTGCCAAAATCAAATTTTGGAGTTCGGCGTCATATCAAATTTTGGAGTCCGGTGTTTCGGCAAAACACTGCACCAAAAATGAATTTGGATGTTTGTGGCATCAAAAGTGAATTTAGACCTCTGTGGACCATGATTCCCTTCCACATAAATAGAAGTATAAACGATGCTCCCATCGGCGCCCCTCACAACTCCATGGATCTTACCTCCAATGTCTCTGTCCTGGTCAACTTTATCCAAGTGAAACACCAGGGAAGTCACCTTCACCCTTTGAAACCCACCTTGTCGCCACCTGCATCACCATCTGCAGCCTGCTCCTGCATTTCTTTTTCGGGCATGTCGCTAATTCGGCACCACTGTCAAGCGGCCCTCCTCCTTCTCATGATGGAGCAACGAGCCTCTTCTTCCACTTCACCGGTTTGATATTGGTGTTTTTGCTTGCGTGGTTACTGCTTCATGACTCCTTCCACTCTGTCCTTTGGCTCGCGCTGCTCCTGTTGCTTTCCATGAGTTTGTTGTGGGGCCTCATTCAAAAACTCTAGCTGTGGTTTTACCGCAAACTTCTTTTCATGATTATCCGTGCGGCACGCTCCCGCGTATGGCATGGTGAAAGAGCGCAGCCACGTATGCCGTTATCTAACATGAAAACTAATCAAACCTAGGATTTATGATTTATGATTTTTTAATTAAAAAATCAATTTAATATATATTATCGGTTTGGTCGGGTGGGTGATTCCACACCTAAAACGAGAACCAAACTAATTTCCTTAGAAATTATTGATTTCTTAGGCAATCTAGACTATTCTCGATTCATTTGCACAACCTCACTTCCCCATTGTACTTTCACATGGCCTCCACCCATTTCTCTCTCTTCTTTAAGAGTTTCCACAAATATTCCTCCTCAGTGGCTTTTTTTTTTCCTGATTTCTTGAAAAGATGACATTTATGATTCAATTTGGATGAAATAAAGATTATAATACATGCACATTTTTCACCTACGGTGTATCATCTTCATTCCATTAATTTGTATGTTCCTTTCGCTTAAATTTTGAATTTATTAGACTAATCAAGGTCCTACCCTGTTTGGCCTTTTTCTGAGGCTAAAAAAATATGAAAGAAGAAGAAGACAAAGTTGTCGCTTTTTATAATATTTATTCTCTCCTGCTAGGGTGTGCGCATGTATGTATTTCTCCACCCATTTCTCTCTCCTCTTTAAGAGTTTCCACAAATATTCCTCCTCAATAGCTTTTTTTTTTTTTTCTGACTTCTTGAAAAGATGACATTTATGATTCAATTTGGATGAATAAAGATTATAATGCATGCACATTATAATCTCTCGTGAGGGATGCAAAGACGGGACGTCATTTTATACTCTTTTTTTAGGGTGAATTTGAACGCTCTATATTTTGGATAAAACATTTTGTACTCTTTCTTTCAGGTCCAGAAAGTAAAGTGGGACATTGGATGTTGCGAAAACACTTTCTATTCGCTTTGCTTTTGGGATCTTTTAGTGTTATTAATTCTTCCTATCCCTTTGCTTTTGGGATCTTTTAGTGTTATTAATTCCTCCTATTCTAATTTTTCCTATTCCCTTTGCTTTTGGGATCTTTTAGTGTTATTAATTCCTCCTATTCTAATTTTTCCCATTCCCTTTGCTTTTGGGATCTAATGGAAAGTGTTTTCGCAACATCCAAGAAAGAGTATGTTCTATAAAATGACGTCCCCGTCTTTTAATCCCTTAAGACGCCATGGATCTTACCTCCATGGTCTCTGTCCTGGTCAACTTCATCCAAGTGGCTTACCAGGGGAAGTCGATTTCACCCTTGGAAACCCACCCCGTCGCCACCCGCGTCGCCATCTGCAGCCTCCTCCTGCATTTCTCTTTGGGGCGTGTTGCTAATCGGGCACCACCGCCTCGAGGCCCTGCTCTTTCTTACGATGGAGCAGCGCGCCTCCTCTTCCACTTCACCGGTTTGACATCGGTGTTTTCGCTCGCGTGGTTGCTGCTCCACGACTCCTTCCACTCCGTCCTCTGGTTGGTGCTGTTCCTGTTGCTTTCCGTGCATCTGCTGCGGGGCCTCATTCGAAAATTTTGTCTGTGGTTTTACCGCAAACTCGTTCTCATGATTTTCCGTGCGGCGTGGTCTCGTGTATGGCATGGTGGAAGAGCGCGGCCACATTTTCTGCGCCCGGCCGTGGGTCTGCGTTTCACGCCAGAAGTCTGAGCGACGTAGTTGTTTGACTGTTCCCTGCTTGGATTCAGTAAATTTAATTGTATCACCACTTTAAAACAAATTATCAGTACTGTAGGAAGCTAAGCTAGTTTTGTATAAGAGGCAACTCAAGGCTTTGTTCTCTTTATGGGAAGCCTTAAGGAGTCCCCAAGACTTCGGCATCAAATTATCTCCCGACCATAAGAAAGGAGAGCAGGGGACAATTAAAAATCATCTATGTATCGTTCCTATTCCTAGCCATGAACGGCGATGGACCTTGTAGCAGCTAGATTCAATCAAGATAGGCTAAGCCCTCAAAAGATATTGGGATCTATTGTTATCGAAGGGATTGAAGATACCTCAACAATTGTTACGAAGAGAAGAATGGCCGTATCTAGTAGCATATAAAGGGTAGATATTATTCTTGAGGTTAAAGCTTCTGACCTCTTTGAAAGCATTGAGGGTGTTGCAAGTTTCCTTAGATTTCTGGTGAATCTCTTTGTAGCTTTCTGTTTGGCCAGCTGATCAATATGTGTCATTTTACATTCTTTGCTGGTATACTATGGTTTTGCTCGTATATCCGTATGAACTAGGATAAATAGATGCCTTGGAGATACAAGCGCAGCTGCGATTTCAAAAGCCTTGTTCTAACATCGTTGAGTGATCCAAATCAAAATGAAAGATGTCAGCTTTTTCATCTCTGTCCCATATGCACCACTACTGCTTTCTAGCTATTCCGATGATAATATAGTTGTAGCTTACCATTACAGAATGAGAGTTGTTGCATCATATGGTCTTCATTTTACCTCTGAGAGGTGACAATTAGAAATTTGCTGTGGCAAATGCATCAATTTGCAATCTAAGACTACATTGTCTCAGTCTCACTGGCTGATTGGTTTTTGGCCGGGAGCTTGAATTGTTGCTTCCGTCGGACATTCAAGTTGCTGGGGCCGAAGTGAAAAAAGAATGCTGACATGTAGATTTTTTTTTTTTTTTGGAGGCTTTAGTTCAAAATTACTGAATTTTGGCAGACTGTAGATGTTAGAACCAAACTTTTCGCATCTTCATGTGCTGGAAAAGAATTTACAGTTCATGAATACAAAGCTAGATAGATAGTATGCAGAAGCTCAAGACTTGTCTGTACAAACTACACACATCCGATGTTCATATTTGTGGAAAGAATTAGACCAGCAAGCTTCCTGACAAATTGATTCATAATCAAATTATGCATCCCAATGTTTATACTTCGATGTATGACATAAAGCACAAAAGTCTTCCAGTTCAAAAATATGACATTTATCTGTTTTTACTGCAGAGAACAACAAGCTTGGATGTCAACTGTAGCAGTAAATCCAATTGACTTGTATAAGAACGTAAGTCGAAACATCAAACGGAAAAGTAGGTTCCCCTGACTTCCATATTCTTCTCATATTGGTAAGTCCCTCCCCAATTCTGCAACTGCATGCACTTTGCTTCCGGCTTTTGGAGACCAGCATTGCGCGTCTTTTCTTGAGTACCTCCAATTATGTGCCCACTTTTTCCTGCAGAATTTTCATTTTTTTTCATCTAGTTCAACAATAGCAGGGTCTTCAGGTACTTGCACTATTCCAGCGACTTGTATTAAACACTATTTGGTATTAGCGCATTTTCTGTTGATTCTTACTTATTGTGGAGATGAGTCTATATATATGATGTTAAAAAGGAACAGGGCTATTCACCACATCGCATGGCAGCATCTTGTATCCAATTTTGGCTGAAGTCTGTTTGGCAAGAGAGCACTACACTGTGATACAAGCGCACCATGGTAAAACGCATTGGATATGAATAATCAATGGTCCAGGGCATTCCTCACAGTCATAAGCACCCAGATTTGTGTCCCTCATTGCAAAGGGCACAATAGTACTACTCACTGGTATTATCTTCGATGAACAAAGCATAAAGCGTGAGTTGATGGAAGTTAATGGCAATCTTTTACCGTAGTGGAAGGCAATCTGTGATGATTAAGATTGCATTGCACACAACTGCAAATGCCGAAGCTGCACAATTTCCACAGACACTTCATAGTAGCATGGTTAGGTAGATTTGAAATAAGAAAGAGTATATGTTTGCAGAGGTGATGTTTCGAAGTGGGCCTTTTAAAAGTGCATGGATTGTTGAAGTCGCCACTTCCGTGCAGTGAAAGACAGAGTATCCATGCTCTTCACGAAATATGTCAACAGTGCTCCTGATACGAGAAGAAAAAGGATGTGCAGGGTGAGCAGGTCGTTGCATCTGAGGGCAATTCAGCACATAATTTATGGAGCAGAGAAGAGCATCTCTGCTCTGCATGGAAATAGGCTAAACATTTGACACATTCAACACAAGCCTTGCATGCACCATCCTTCATATGGCAGTTCCAGTGGCAGAGAATGATAGTGCAGTGGAGAAAGAAGAGGCAATCAAGACAACTATAGACCTCACCTATATGTTCCATTCACAAGCTTCACGCCCGATTTTGCAGTCAAGCTGTATGTGGAAGACCAGTGGATGCTGATGGTCGAAATGGTAAAAAACCAATTCCTTTGTGCCTCCGGAAGGACAACTAGCTATTCTGATGATAATATTGTTTGAGTTTGTCATTGCAGAATGACAGATTGGTTACATCATATAGTCAACACTTTACGTTTGAGAGGTGAGAACTAGATCTTTGTTCTGGCGAATGCATCAACTTGCTTTAGCAAATAGGATTTATAAAGACAGCAACTTCTTTTGTGATGTATCCTGTTTGTGTCCAGAAGCTCTCGGATCTGAATAATGCAATCTAAGACCATGTTGTCTCACTGGTTGATTAGTTTTCGTCCAGGAGCTAGAATTGTTTCTTCAGTCAGAGATTCAAGTTGCCAGGGCCAAGGTGAGAAAAGAACGCTGAAATATAGTTTTCTTTTTTGGGAGGCTTTAGTCCAACATAACCGAATATTGGTATACTGCAGATGTTAGAACGGAACTTTTCTCATCTTCATGTTCTGGAAAAGAATTTACAGTTCATGAATGCAAAGCCACATTGATAGTATGCAAAAGCTTGAGTCTAGTCTGTACAAACTTCACCTGTCTGATATTCATTTTTCGAGGAAATAATAAGACCGGCAAGCTTCTTGACGAGTTGATTCATAATAAACTTATGCATCCCAATTTTAGTGCATTAATTCATAACATGAAGCAAACAAGTCTCACACTCCAAAAATATGATATTTATCTGCCTTTGATGCAGAGAATAACAATATTGGATGTCGAGTGTTAGCAGTGATTATGATTGACTTGCTTGAGAACGTAAGTTGAACCATCAAATAGGAAGGCTGTCTCCTGCCTCCCCAATTCTTTTCTTCTGGATAAGTGCCTCCCCAACTCTGCAACTACATGCACTTTGCTTGCATCTTTTTGAGACCAGCATTGCCCGTTATTTTATTTTTTTCAGTACCCTCAGTTGTGTGCTCACTCTCTCTGCTTTTCCTGCAGAATTGCAATTTTTTCATCTAGTTCGGCAATAGCAAGGTCTTCAGGTACTTCCATTACTTTAAAAAACATTTGGTGTTACCATATTTTCTGTTGATTATAACTTATTGTGGAGAATGAGTCTATATATGATGTTAAAGAAAAAAAAAGAACAGGGCTATTCACCACATCACAAGGCAGCATCTTGTATCTCTTTGTTGGCTAATGTCAGTTTTGTAAGAAAGCACTTCTGTGATGAAAGCATACCGTGGGTAAAACGCATTCGATTTGAGTAATCAATGCACGGGCATTCATTGCAGCTGGAAGCACCTAGATTCAGGTCTTTTTTCTCTCAAAGGTCACAATAGTACTCACCAGCATGATCTTTGATGGACGAAGTGTAAAGTATGAGTTGATGGAGGTGATGGTGATTTTTTATCGTTGGTGGTAATTGTGGAAGGCAATCATGATTGACATTAAGAGTACACTGCACAAGAACGTGAAAGTTGAAAGTGCAAAATTTACCAGACAATGCATAGGAAGTGCGCATCAGTAGATCTAATATAAGAAAGAGCATATGCTCGTGGAGGTGATGTTTGAAAATGGGCCTCTTAAAAGTGCATGGAATGTTGAAGTCAAAGCCGCATTTTGTGCAGAGAAAGGCAGCGTCAATGCTCTTCAGGACATGCATCAGTGAGCGTTCCTTCCTGATACGGGAAGAAGTGGCTGTGCCAGGGTGAACGGGGTGTTGCATAACTGAGGGCAATTCAGCACATGATTTATGGAGCAGACGAGAGCAGCACTGCTCCAGCAGCAGTGGATGATCGTGAATTTGAGAAAGAAGAGGCAATCCACACAACCATAGACCTCACCTAGTATGCTTTGCACTCGATTCTGGTTTCAAGCTTCACGTTGTGGGACACCAGTAGATGCTGATGGGCGAAATGGCCAAAAAGCTGAACCTTTCTTGCCCTCCAGGTCTCGTTTATTTAGACAAACAGCCGCACAGTCCATGTCAAGGCTGAAATTGCATTTGCTGCAGCGGGAAACTATATGGCAGGCATTGCATTGGAGGTCTACCAATTGATCGAAAGCAAGAGAGATGGTGATCATGGAGATGGGCGTTACATCTCTGGAAAGAGATTTGGCGCAGCTCGTGTGGCGAAAGAATATACACGTGTTCCATTGATAGTCCTCCTCACAGGCTTCACATTTAATTCTACTTTTCGTCCTTGGATGATGAGAAGTGAGCAGATGCTAATGAGCAAAATGTTGGATGGTCGCATTCTCAGATTCCTCATCAGGCTTAGAGTTGTGACTAGTTAGACGAAGCAATATCAGGCCGTGCAGCAACGGCCAACCATTCAAATGGCAAGAAGGAAGCCCGCTCACACGCATGGCAACTCCACCGATCCTTCTCATAATCGCCTACTAGGCGGTCAAGTTGGGGCGGCGGGTGAAATGGGCGTCCTAGGGCGGACAGCATGCCAAATTCAGCGCAACTGGTGAAAGAAAAATTGACACAATTCACGGCAGTGGGCTGAGCCGCGGAGCGAAGACCAGCACGCGAGACATTCCAAGCAACTACAACTTCCGCTTAGGTTCCGGACACTCAATGCATGATCGCCAAGGCAAATTAGGAGATAAAAAAGCGTTTTGAATGGAGTTGTAGTTGAGTGATGTTGACACGAAGTAAATGAGGTGACATGAGTTGTACCCTACTCCCTTATTATTTGATGTTGTATTTCAGTGTTCATCTGTACATTTTTATTTTGTTTTATTTATGCTTCAACGCAATGGTTAATAAAACTAAAGTGGCCCATGAAAAGTTTTATATCTTGTTCATTTGAAGTCAGCTGCAATTATATGAAGTCTTAAAAGTGCATTCACCTTGGGCTAGTCTATACATTCATCAAAGAGTTCTTATCCAACTTATTCTAAAAGTAACTTACGTTAGAGAATTTTGCGACAACAGTTTTGTCATAATTGTTTAAAAAAACTAAATTCACCTATTTTTAATTTTACAAGTTATTTTTTAAATTTATTAGTCGATTGCATTTACATGTAAAAGTAATGTTTACATTTGCCATTAAATACAATTTGTACAAGTAGTATGGGCCGAATCTACTTTTTTCTAGTTATCAATTTCTCTATAAATGCACATGTTCTGCAACACCTTGATCCGTGAGCTATGTCGATATGGCTCATTGAAGCAGCAATTGTAATTAAACTGAAGTTTTCTTTTAAATCTTTGAATAGAACTCGATTTTATTTTCATAAACTAAACAATTATCCACATTGCTTATTTTAAAAATAATAATATTAATACATATTGAAGTTGTTACGGATCCAATTCACATATATAACCTACAATTTCAACTAATTAAACTGAATTTAGATCCACAGATCTATGAAGACTAAGACCAAGGAGAACATTTCTAGAAAGAGCAAAACAAAATAGAGAGGTACTCTTTCGAGTAATTATAAGTAAACCTATACAAATGATAGAATGAACTACATTTGGATGAAATAAAGATTATAATGCATGCACATTTTTCATCTATGGTGATCATCTGCTCCTTTTGCTAAAACTTTGAATTTATACTAACAATTGGTGCAACCTTGATTTTAAACAGGGTCACACCCTTTTCTGGGGCAAAAAAGAAAGAAGACAAAATGCTCTCTTTTGTCATATTTATTCTCTCCTACTTGGGTGTTTACATGTATATATAAACCTCTTTTCAATCTCCTTTATTGACCTCGTCAAAAAAAAAAAATCTCCTTTATTGACTCTTTCTCTCTCTCTTTCTAGGGCAAAAAAGAAAGAAGACAAAATGCTCTCATTTTTGTCATATTTATTCTCTCCTACTTGGGTGTTTACATGTATATATAAACCTCTTTTCAATCTCCTTTATTGAGTCCCTCCCCCTCCCTCCTTCTCTCTCTCTCTCTCTCTCTCTCTCTCTCTATGGTTGGACTTTGCGGCATTACATGATAATTGTATGGCCACTCGTGGGTAGAAATGGGGCCTTCATGAAACTTGGGAACTTTTTTAAAACAAAAAACCAATTCAAGAAGAATCAACATTAAAATTAAAATTTGAGATTTTTTAGGAAATTAGCAAAATTCAGACTTCCATCAACAATCCAAAGTGTCTTAAACCGAAGAAAATGCAATCTTTTGTAAGATAAAAACATATTTTCACCCAAGAAAAAAATGCCCGCTGCTTCAAAAGTATTTTGGTAGGATTTTGTATATCCAACAATTATAAAAATAGGTGAGTCCGTGCATAAAACATGGCGACACGAGGATGCTCATGTCACGGTATATTATTTGCACAATAAATCGATAATTGTAGAAAGGGAGGGATGGCCGTTATTGGAGTGTGGAATTGGTAAGATTGTAATGATATAGAGAAACAATAATGATATGTCATTTATCTATTGTTACACCCTCAACTCTATAAAATAAGGAAAACAACACTACCATGGTGTCGTGACCTAATTTCAAGTGAACCACCTAAGGTTTCGCTAATTGATTACTAAGCTTAAATTTAACTTTCGGGCTCTCCCAAGCCTATACCAATTTGTAACTTAGGTTCAAATTTTTAATATATAATTAGGAGTCGCCACTAATCTATTTTTAGATGGTCGATTAGAAACCCAAGTAAAGTAACGGGAGATTTACTTTACTCCTGCGAACTAAAGATTGTAAGCTAGGGGACTTGGTTACACTAGATTTCTCTAATGCCATTTTGATACATTTCTCTTTTTTTGAAGAAAAAAATACAGACAATTTGAATTGATTTTAATTTACTTCCTAAAATATGAGGTAACCATACGGGTACGTAAACCATCAATTTAACACCCAAAAAAGTAATAAATTACAAGACTTACCTCGTAGTAACGAAAACATCTGTAATGTTAGCTCAAAATTCACATTAAAAGCCCTAGATGTGATTCTTAATTAACACGCAGTCACTCAAATTTTTAAGGATTTTCTCTTGTTTAATAAAATCTAATATATATGCAATGCAATTTAACCAAATGACCTAATTCTAATGACAAACAATTTCTAATTAAATTGACCTAACAACAATCACTAAATGACATGTATTTCATGAACCTAATTCTATATGACATGTGCATGATATTTTTTATGTGTTTTTTACAAAAGTTCGTAATTAAAAATTGCTAAAAATAAAAATCTAACTAAAGTGAGATATTATATATTTTAAGTTAGGAAATAGACTAATCTAAATCCTATCTTAGCTTAGAAATTTATCTCAACATGTAATTTAATTCCAAGATACCATTTAATCTAGATATCATCTAAACATGCATTCTAATATAATTAGAAAAGTACTTAACTATTCTTTCATGCAATTCTATCTAGGAAATTAATTGTAATCTACATGATATGCAAATGCAATTTTTTTGTATTTTCGGGATAAATAAAGCAATTAAAAGATAAGCACCAAATCATTCATGGCCATCAAAGACATTATCTATTTTTCGAATTAGGATACAATATATAATCAATTTGATTATTTCACTAATAAAATTCATAAATTGATCTTAAGTCTTAAAGATCAAAATATCAATTTTATTCCCACGTGATAGATGGAATAAAAAATTGACATACAATTGCGCCTTAAGCAATAAATCATAATTGGAAATATGCCTATCATGCACATGAGATATTGAAAAGCATATTTTAGGCAATAAAATATTCAAATCAAATTTAGATAATATAATTACCTAATTCCGCAACCGCTCATCGGGTGGTGCTCCGTTAGCTACGAGGACGGGCAGCTGGTGGCGGAGGGCAGCGATGGCAGACGGAGGCGCCGGCGTTCGGAGCTCCGGCGAGGGGCAGCAGGGCGGCAGCGAGCAGCCGGAGTCGCGGGTGCTGCAGCAGGGGCGCGGAGGCGGTGACCGGCAGAAGGATCGGGCTTCTGGCGAGGCGGTGCTCACGGGTTGCTGCAGCGGTGGCGGACGCGGGGGGCGCGGCGACCGGCTCAGTTGCTGCAGCGGTGACGGGCGCGGGGGCGCGGCGACCGGCTCGGGTTGCTGCAGCGGTGGCGCGGCGAGGGGGCTCGGGCTGCTGATTGCAGGAGCGGCGGTGGCGCGGTGAGCAGGGGCGGAGCTTCGGCTGCTGGCGTCGGCAGCAGCGGCAGCGAGTGCAGGGGCGGAGGCGCGGCAACCGGCGAGGAGCTGCACGAAGAAGAAGACCCTGTTCTCCTTCTTTTTTTTTTCTTTTTTTTTTTTTCTCTTGTTTTTCTCCCTCACCCGTCCACTCTCACGTCCCTTCTCTCTGCACCCCTTCAGAAAAATACAAACCCCCTTCTTCGTTGACCTTCACCCCCCTCAACGAAAAAGAACTCCCTTTTGAAAAACCAAAAAGACTCGAACTCAGCAAACATGTATTTTTTTTCTTTTCCTTTTCGGCTCACGCACGAAATCCTTTTGATTATGAAGAGATTTGCCAGAAAAAGAAAAGCAAAACTGTGACACTCGCGATATTTTCAAAGAATTCAGAAGCTTTAACCTCAAGAACAATTTTGACTTTATTTTGGCAACTAGTAACAACCATATGACAAGGTTTGACATGTGGCAATGCGATAATAAGGTGCTGCTATCTGAAAATGCTAGTAAAAGTGCCATTTTTCACGAACATCCCTCTTTCTCTCTCCAGTAAAGAAAAAACTTCCAAATCTTTTGGTCTAGTAGGATCTTAGGTAACCTTGAAACAACCAATGAAACATCTCCCCATTCTACTCGTCGCAATAATTGTCGAAGTATTTTTGGTGTTTTCAATAGCATTTGCCCTTCCATTGATGGTAACAATTTTAAGTATCTGCCAGCGAATTAGCAGAAGCATTTGACAGTGCCGCCATCTTAAGTTATCGAGTCGATCACCTACTTAGCTTCATTGTTTGACTTATTATCATGATACTCTCCTGGGAATCATTTTTTACAATAAGCATTTAGGCTTGTAAATAAATAAGAAGAAAACCAACTTCCAAGGTCAAATCAAATGATGAACGAACCACATGAAAATTAAAATAGATATAATTCGGACCACCTATAGGAATCTGTAGGGATTAGTGCGTGAGACCGCGATCCACAAACTGACGCATGGGACTCACCCTTGACTTGGGAATGCAGAGGGGAAAGATAGCATGTCACAAGAGCGAGGCGAGGTTTGGAACCCTACTGCGAGAGGGACGCCTCGCGAGCCGGGCTTCTAGAGATGAGGCCTTTTGGCGAAGCCAAGTCAATTTTGGGCCACCAAACCCTGCAACTGATGAGAAGTCCCTATGGATTAAATGATAGCATACAAAATTGATGAAGTAGATAGAAACAATTGCCCGACAAGGAAGAATGGTCAACCAAGAAGAGAAAGATACTGTCGTCCGTGACACATGCTTTCACTGAAGATGAATCATCTATTGCTCTTTTCAGTTTCCATGGCCAACAACATTTATCACACATTTAGCTTTCATTGGAGATGACGATACCAAATTTTTTGCTAACATAATTTGATTTACTTTATGATACCTGCAATCTTGCATATCTCATACAAAATGACTAACCTTCAGAGTTCACAGAAGAATTTATTACCATCTGCATCTAAATCATTAGTTCAGTCCTTAAATCACATCGCATATTTCTCTTTAGCTCTTCAAATAATGACATATGTGATTATGCTCCAAGGTTATATGCTTTATCTGATCTGTTCTTGAGAAATTGCTTGTTTTGAGCACTATAAAATCACTAAGAGGTATCTATAAATACTCATCTTGAAGCTGCGCTATCATTTTATTTCCTGACAAACTTAGTCACTCATTGTCTAGAACACTAAGTCTAACATGGTAGAAGTAAGACATGATCGATGAATGGACCCAAGAGGGAATGTTTATCAAGCTTGTCCATATTCCTAACAAACTTGGTCACAAGGAAATACGTGACCTCACTAGTCTTGTGATATATATATATTTTAATCAATATTTTGCATATATATATGACAACCTTCTCTTACCAGTTGGATCCGTCAATTCTTAGTGCGCGGCCCAAGATTGCTTGTTCTCCCAATGAGGACTCTCGGAATGTGGCCATCCAAAAAATGCTCATGAGCATCCGCTCACATCCCATCATCTCGGGATGAAAAATAGAATCAAATGCAAAGCCTGCGAGCAAGCAATCTTGGGGGAGGCCTCTGGATGCTATGCATGCATATTCTTTCTCCACAAAAGCTGCACCAAATCTCCCCCAGAGATGCAACACCTGTCTCTCCATGATCACCCTCTCTCTCTCTTTTGCTTTCAATCAAGTGGAGGAGCTAAATGTAACGCCTGCCATGGTTTCCTACTGCAGTGAACGCAAAATCAGCCTCAACATGGACTGCACGGCTTTAACTCTATGTTCACAAGACCTAGAGGGCAAGAAGGACTTGGTTTTTTACAATTTTGACCATCAGCACTCACTGGTCTTCTGCATGAAACTCGAAAGCAGAATCAGGTGCAAAGCTTGTGAAGAGAACGTACCAGGTGAGGTCTATGGTTGTCTTGATTGCCTCTTCTTTCTTCCCTGCACGATCATCCCCTGCTGCTGGAACTGTCATATGAAGGATGGTCCATGCAAGACTTGTGATGAATCCGTCAGATGTTTAACCTATCGCTGGCTGGAGCAGAGCTGCTCTTTTCTGCTCCATAAATCATGTGCTGAATTGCCCTCAGTTATGCAACAACCTGTTCACGCCACACATCCTTTTTCTTCTCATATTAGGAAGGAGCGTTGTTGACATACGTCGTGAAGAGTGTTGATGCTCTGTCTTTCACTGCATGGAATGTGACTACGACTTCAACATTTCATGCACTTTTGAAAGGCCCACTTTGAAAAATCACCTCCACGAGCATATACTCTTTCTTATTTTAGTCTACAGAACTGTGCTTCCTATGCAGTGTCTCTGGTAAATTTTGCAGGTTCGACTTTTATGGTTTTGTGCAGTGCAATCTTAGACATCACAGATTGCCTTCCACTACAGTATAAGATTGCCATTAACTTTCATCAACTCACACTCTACGCTTCATTCATCAAAGATGATACCAGTGAGTGCTATCGTGACCTTTGTGAGAAGATAAGGAACCTGAGTCTGGGTGCTTATGTCTGCAATGAATGGCCCTGTCAATTGATTACTCATTTCGAATGTGTATTGCCCACCGTGCACTTTCGACACAAGTGCTATCTTACTAAACAGACTCTAGGCAACAAATGGACACAATTCCATGTGATGTGGTGAATAGCCACGATCCTTTTTAACATCATATATATAGACTCATCCTCCACAATAAGTAATAATCAAGAGAAAATGCTCCAATACCAAACATTTTTTAATACAGGTGCTGGAATAGAGTAGACGTGCGGACCCCTCAAGTGCCTTAACTTTGCCCAAAGGGACACTTAAGTGCCATAACTTACGAAAGGTACACTTAAGTGCCAAAATCGGAGTAAAAGGGATCACTTGAGTGCCAATCCGGCCAAAATCCGGCCAAAACGCCAACGTGGCGTTTTTCCGGCAAGGAAGCGTGACAAAAACGGCGCCGTTTTGCACGTTGACGTGGCCAAAACGGCGTCATTTCGACGACGTGGAACAAAATAAATAAATAATTAAATTTAATTAAATTTAAAATTAAATTTAGTTAAAATATTTTTAAAAATGATATTTAAAAATTAAAAAACTTTAAAAAAAATTTAAAAAAATTTAAAAAAAAGGAACGGGGGGAGGCGGGCGAGGGATCGGCCCTCGCCCGCGCCGCGCCCTTCCCGCCGGGAAGAGCCGGCGACGGCGGGGGAGGGTCGGCCGGGGTCGCCGGGCCACGGCTAGGGGTCGGCGACCCGGCCGGCCGGCGGCGAGGCTCCACGAGCCCTCGGCTGCTGGATCTGGGCGAGGGCTCGCGGCCCTCGCTGTCGGCCCGACGGCGGAGGGCCGCGAGCCCTCGCCCGGCGGATCCGGGCGAGGGCTCGCGGCCCTCGCCGGTCGGCCGCGGCGGGGGCTCGCGAGCCCTCGCCGGCCGACCCGGCGGGCGAGGGCTCGCGAGCCCTCGCCGCTGGATCTGGGTGAGGGCTCGCGGCCCTCGCCGGCCGACCGGCGGCGAGGGCTCGCGAGCCCTCGCCGCTGGATCTGGGCGAGGGCCGTGAGCCCTCGCCGCTAGATCTGGGGGCGCGCGGCCCTCGCCCGGCCGGGCCAAGGCCGCCGCCCGCCGGGGCGACCCCCGGCGGGCGGCGGCCCTTGGCCCGGCCGGGCGAGGGCCGCCGACCCTCGCCGGATCTGGGCGAGGGCTCGCGAGCCCTCGCTGCCGGTCGGCCGGGGTCGCCGGCCCCGGCCGGGCCGCGACCCGGCCGACCCTCCCCCCGTCGCCGCCGCCCTTCCGGTGGCGGCGGGCGCGCGCAGCGGCGGGCGGGCGATCCCTCGGCCGCCTCCCCCCATTCCTTTTTTTTTTTTAAATTTTTTTTAAGTTTTTTAAATTATTATTTTTTAAAATATTTTAAATAAATTTAATTTTAAAATTATTATTTTTAACTAAATTTAATTTTAAATTTAATTTAATTAATTTTTTAATTTTCTTTTTGCCACGTCGCCCAAAACGACGCCGTTTTGGCCACGTCAGCGTGCAAAACGGCGTCGTTTTGGGTGCGCTTCGCCGAAAAAATGCCACGTTGGCGTTTTGGCCGGACTTTGGCCGGAGTGGCACTCAAGTGATCCGTTTTTTTTCGAATTTGGCACTTAAGTGTACCTTTCGTAAGTTATGGCACTTAAGTGTCCCTTTGGCCAAAGTTATGGCACTTGAAGCGTTCTTTTGCCGAATAGAGTAAGTACCTGAAGACCCTGCCACTCTGAACTCCATGAAAATATTGCATTTCTGTAGGAAAAATTTGAAAGAATGAAAATACAATTGGAGGTACTCAAGAAAAGATGGGCAATGTTGGTCTCCAAAAGCCGCAAATTTAAGTGCATTTAGTTGCACAGTTTGGGAGGCACTTACCAAGACAAAAAGAATTTCCTTTCTGTCTGATGTCTCAACTTACGCTCCCATGCAAGTCAATTGGACTCACTGCTACAGTCAACATCCAAGATTGTAGATCTCTGCAGTAAAAGCGGATGAATATCATATTTTTTAAGTGCGAGACTTGAGTGCTCTACGTAGTGAAATAAAGTGTCGACACTGGGATGCATAATTTGATTGTGAATCAACTTGGCAGGAAGCTCGTCGGTCTAATTATTTCCTCAGATACCAAAATCAGATGGGTGTAGCTTATACAGACTTGTCTCGTGCATCTGCATACTATCTATCTAGCTTTGCATTCATGAACTATAAATTCCTTAGCACATGAAGAGTGGGAAAAGTTCAATTCTAACATCTACAGCCAACCAGAATTCAGTAATCTTGAGCTAAAGCACGCCAGAAAAAAAAATCGACATTTCAGCATTCTTTTCTCACCTTGGCCCTAGAAACTTGAATGTCCAACTGAAGCAATAATTCAAGCTTCAGGCCAAAAACCAATCAGCCACCGAGATAACGTAGTCTTAGATTGCAAGTCAACGCATTTGCCACAACAAAGATCTAGTTGTCACCTCTGGGAAGTCAAATAGAGACTATGATGTAACGATTCCCACATTCTGCAATGACAAACTACAACTATATTATCATCAGAATAGCTAGTAAGCAATAATGGTGTATATGGAACAGAGATGAAAGAGCTGACATCTTTCATTCTGATTTGGATCACTCAATGATGTTAGTGTTAGATCAAAGCTTTTGAAATTGTAGCAGTGCCCACATTGCCAAGACATCTATTTATCCCAATTCATATGGATATATGGGCAAAACCATAGTACACCAGCAACGAATGTAAAATGACACGTATGGATCCAACCCTTCGATAAAAGAACTCCTTTTGGAAAAAGACAAGCGTTGGTTATGTTTTTCTCTTTTCTTTTTCTTTTTCTTTTTTTTGGTAAAAGGTAAGAATATATATAAGCTTTGGACAAATATACAAAAAATTCGACACCAAAACTCACACTCTAGCTGTAGAAACAGGAAAAGTGAGAGGAAGCCGAATCGAAAGATACGGGGCAATAATAACAACAAGCTATACTACCCAGAACAAGGAAACAACCAGATTACAAACCACCAACCCTCGAGGTCCAATCCAAAGAAAGGCGTAGAACGGAGAGGATGTTAGGAAGACGTAGCGGAAGCAAACACGGAGGGATAAAAGCCCCAGCTTCTTTGGAGTCTTATGTTTCTTGGAGTAGGCAGAACGCTCGTAAACGCCAACACTTTGTCATTCACAACCTTGATAAGGTGATTTTTAAGAGCCGAAATCACTAAGGTTTCGCCTTGAAAAATGATGTTATTCCTCTTTTTCCAAATATGATGGCACATGGCTCCAAATGAGAATTGAGCGATACTATGAAAGAAATTCTTTCCATTTAGGAATTTTAATGCCCAAGAGAGGTTGTCCTTCCATGTTCTTTTCCTCCAAGGAAGGTTACACCTTGAAGACCAAAAATATGCAAGAGTCACTAAAGCATCACACTCAAAGAACAAACGATCTATGGAATCAGGTATGGTATTGCATAAAGCACACAAAGTATACTCAATTCTTCCATACAAGAGGAGGTGAGTTTGAGTTGGAAGCCGATTCTTAGTAATGAGCCACAAATTAAATTGAAACCGAGGGGCAATCGCATTATCCCAAATAAAATCAGCCCAAGGCACATGATCTTTTTTAATCCTGATAGCATTCTAGGCGGAAGCAACTGAGAACAAACCTGAAGGATCATTACTCCGAGTGAAACGGTCAAGAGTTGGGGATGGGTTGGGAATAAGGATGCCGTAGCTTTCAAGGAAGACTTTGAGCGAAAGACCCGCAAGGGAGAAGAGATCCGCGACCACTGCATAAGTAGGAAGGTCGAAACTCTCCACAATAGTCGGTGGTACGAATAAGTATAATAGGCCACAGCTTAGCCAATGATCATACCATAAGGAGACTGAGAAGCCGTGCCCAATTTGCCAAGAAAAAGCTGATCTAGAGAATCTACGAAGCTGTAGGATTTTTTTTCCATGCCCAAGAGCACACGGCAGGTTGGGGCAAAATTCGGAAATTGTGCTTCTTTAAAAAATAAGAATTGATCCAACGACACCAAAGAGATTTCTTATCGGTGAAGAGGAACCAAATATATTTAAGCATGGAAGCCGAATCGCAATCTTTCAACTTACAAATGCCTAAACCACCTTTGTCCTTAGGAAGACAAATATCGTCTCATGACACTTTCGCTCCGCCACGACCAAGAGAAGTGCCTTTCCACAAAAATTGCCTTAAATTTTGCTGATACAATTATGTTGATACACAAGTGTTGGTTATGTTGATACAATTATAAAAAAAAAAAAATAGAATCTAAAAACGTGTTGATTACGTTGATGTAATTATAAAAAACAGAATCTAAAAAAGTTTGTCTTTTTACGAAAATAAAATTTGGAAAAATCAATACAAAAACAGGGTTTATATAAGATCAAAAGCTAAGCAAGCCGAGAAAAATTCATCCGGTTTACTTCCCCAACTCCGGCGGCAGCTTCGACCAACCGGAGCTAGGTTAGAAGAGTGGCGCGAGAGCGCGCTGGCCTCTTCAACTTAACGCTTCATTTCTCTCTCCTCTCTCTTCTGACCCTCTCCCCTCTTCCCCGACCCGACGACAATTTCTCCGACGACGGCCGCGCTCTTTCCGACGACGGCAACGCTCCCTCCAGACGACGGCCTCTTCCTCCCTATGGCATTCTCTCCGCTCACTCTCGTGACCTTTGTCTGCCCGAATTCCGCTCTCTCCCGACGACCGATTGGGCTCGGCTTTGTCCGTCCCTCCCGACTGGCCCGAGAAGCCATCGCTCTGCTCTCTCGGCTAATCTTCCATCGATGACTCGCTTCCATGCTCCGCTCAAAGCCGTCTCTCCCGAAAAGCCCTAGATCTGCGACGACAAGCCCCGCTTTTCAGGTTCAATTTTTTCTTTTTGCCGCGTTCTTATGTCCGCATATTTGTTTTGGGTGAAGTTCGCATGTTGTTTGTCAAAATTTCTTGTTTTGCAACAATGTGTGTAGGGATGATTCTTGCAGAATGGAGAAGCAGTCGCTTTGCCCTCTGGTCTAATCTTCAATCGCTTCCACACTCGGCTCGGTTCAAAGCCGTCCCTCCCGGGAAGCCCTAAATCAGTGGCACATCACAATCCGACCAGGCCTCATCATTTCGCTTTGGGTTGTCAGTCTCTGGTCTTGTTTAAAATAGAGTCAAATTCTTGTTTAATCAGAACTGGGGGATGGGGAATGGGTTAGAAGCATTAGTTGGCCTCTCTATTATGCATAATGCAATCTTTTGATCAGATTTAATAGTGCGGATGGAGAGTTCCAGATAGCAAATGCATGAACCTAGTCATCCTTAATCGCTTTTGATTAGTTTACCGGGATGGGTCGTTACGCCTGAAATTAAGAATTATTTGTACTCTGTCTGTTTCATTCTTGTGTTTTCTAGTTGGGTTCACGGTGGTTTTTTTATTTCTTTTGGTCAATGGGAAAGACCAGTTTCTTTTGGCCAGAAGTTTTCTGTTGCGTAATGATGTGATTTCAGTCTACCTTGGTTACTGCTCATTTCCCAGCTTATGTGGGACGACTCTGGATTATTAAAAGAAAGAAAAGGTGCTGTTACTTGTTATCTCGTCCCTGTTAGGTCGTGCTGCTTGCTTTAAAGAAAATTAGGAGGAATTTGCCGGTTGACAATGCTAATGAGAGGCTGAGCGACGGTGGCATCCATGGATTTAGATGCCTTAGAATTATCTGGTGGTGATGAGTCTGCAGCAGCATCTGATGAAGCTCATCGCATAAATGGCGAGGGATTGCAATTTGAATGTCGACGACTTTGTAGTTCTTTCGTTCTGTTCTATGGATGTTAGCTAACTACCTGATTGCTACTTTCCAAGAATTGAATTTGATAAGTCTCATTAACAAATGTGGAGTATTGCGAGTTGTGGCTGTGCAGAAACTCATGTTACTGAAAAAGTGATTCTTCAAAATTATAATGAATGCTTGAGAGATCACATGGGAATTAGCTGTCGCATTCTTGAGTGTTCAATATATCAACCTAACCTATTACGTGGTAAATGATGTGAGATTTACAGAAAAGGATGCAATGATCAATAAGATAGGTTTGATGGTAGTACCAAACTAGTTCAGAGGCTTTTGGAGCAAAATCATCCTCTAAACACTTAGGTCGAATGAATAATCCCTTGACAATGTTAAAACTGATCTTTCAATCATTTTGGAATGGTCTAAATGGTGTCTGGTGATGCTTGTTGCTAGCAAAATGTGATTGAAGGAGCAATTGATAGAGTTGCAGCTCTGAATTTTCTTTGACTCATGCAGTACAATACGGATGTAATAATGAGAAACTAGGACTAATGTACTAGTGTTTGTTGCAGCTGATGCTTATTGCAGCATTTGTCGCAGCTGCAACTTTTGTGCAGATCTTATGCATAAGCTAAGGTGCGCACTAACTATTTTCTTCTTCTCCTTTAGGAAACAGAACCCCAATGCATCGGTCTCAAAATGTGCAAATACACATAAGTTGCTTTGCTTGAGGTCACGATCGCATCATTAGGTATTCCCTAAGATTGATGTATGATGTAAGCAGTCTGGTAATGGATATATCAGTAGTGGAATAAAGAGGGATGCAAATGCTCAACCATAGGTCATATCTTGGCGGTGTTTTTCTCGATTATCGGCTTTCTGTTTAGGGGATTCAGTGAAAAATATGTGGATCGTTGGTGTTTTTCTTGGTTGCCAAGAACTAACCAACCAATATTGCAGGATGACACAATGGCTTCTCTGGCAATAGCCAAACTCTGCAACTCAAATGCGTCAGTCGTGGCAAGCGGCGACCTGCTTGTGCTGCATCCAATATTCCGGATATATGGCCAGAGCAAAATGTTCTTGGGTCCTGTTATCACTCTCAATGGATTCGATGACCACATCCTGATTCGAGGACAACATCCTGGTTCCGGAGCTGCTCAAAACTAGAGACGAAGGGAGAGCGTTGGTTGTCAATGGCGGAGGAAGCTTGAGATGCACTCTGGAGAGTGGGGACACGAGACAGTTGGCTTAGAACATGGGATGGGCTGGGATTATTATGAATGGCCGCATTAGAGACGTGGACAAAGATCAATGAGTGTGCAATCGACTTTAGGACCTTGGCTTCGCATCCCCTGAAATCGAGCGAGAAAAGGGTCGGGGAAAAGCATGTCCTTCTCTAGATTGCCGCGCATTGATTTACAACGGTGATGGTTGTATGCAGATAGCGATGGGATTGTTGTCTCCAAAACTGAACCGTCTGTATGAATCTTTAAGAGAGCTTTTTCTGGCGCAACTCAACAAGAAATTGTACTTTGCCAATTTGCAATTTGTTTCCTTCCATCATTGATTTCGCATTTGGTAGTGGTCAAAGCCAATGGGCAAGAAATTCCAAGCTTCTTGTTATATGCTGAATGTCGTAAAATACTCCCAATGAGAGCTGGAATAAAACGAAAATGAAGTTTGTCTACATTTGTTCATTTATACAAATCACACCGTTTATGTTTTAAATACAAACACCAGTCACATGACATCCTTGAAGGCTTAAAAGAATGCCCCTTTCTCCTAGCAAGTTGCCAAGTCATTGGATAAAAGAGATGGAAAATAGAAGTGAACGCAGGAGCCTTTTACAGTAGTATACAAGTTCGGCGACAATGCTCAAAATCCATAAAGTTAATATATAGAATCACCACAAGATACTAAAAGCTATAGCAGGACCATCATCTAAGGGCAACACCAAAAGGTCAAAACATGCCCTATAAAATATGAAAATCTTGCAGCAAGGTTCCCTAGTTCACTATGGTTAGCCCCAGGAACTACGAAATCGAAATGCCCAGAAGGGTGAAACATCCCAAGCAAATAGTGAGAGAACCCCAGTAAAATGGGGATGTATAAGAATTTCTATTAGATTTTGATTTCATCTCCCTGATCCCATCTTCTATGTGGTATAGGCCTCGGTAAAGAAACTTGCTTGATATGTCTCAGTTATGATCTTGCATCATGCACAAGCGCAATGCTGGGAGAGATGCAGAACCATAATCAATTGAAGGTGGTCTGATAGAAATAAGGAATCTTTCAAACAGAGGGGGTCCTTCCTTCCCTCCTACTGTGTCTGTCATAAGCAGTGTTGAATTTGTCAATTAGCTCATTCATTTTGCTGCAGAAAGGAGAAGAATTATCTGAGTTTCTAAAATGAAGCTCACAATGTTGAGAGCAAACCCACGCATTGACAAGTTAATACCAATCCAGTCATTATCAATTTGTCTGTGCACCATAGAAACTTCTAAGTTATAAAGCGAACAAACCAAAATTAAACATATTTCACATAAGAAAGCTCTCGACTTTGCTACTTTCCCCAAAGCTTAGCTGACCCGTACCAAAGGTTTATCATGTTCCAAGGCTTCCTATGGACAGACTAACTTGAAACCTTGTGAAAGAACAAATGCATTGTGTTGCTCAAGGCCAAATATTGGAGAAGGTTTTCCCAACACCATATCTGCTAGGAGCAATTCCTAACAAGTAGATTGCACAAAAGTCAAATACTAGGGAGATGTCATCTCAGTCAAATTGTTCCCGATGAAAATTTCAACTTATAGTATATATTCTTCCAGATTCAGCTAATAACTCGCATCATTGGATAAGCTTTCAGGCACATGACTGGTGTGGTTTGATTTATATACACAATCCTCAAGCATTATCACCCAGAAGATGGTCCAGAGCAATATTTTCATCCTAAATCATGACTCCTGGACATACTCAAAATATGTCAAAAGTAAATAATTCAAAAGTTTGTTCATACCTTGAGCAATTGGCGAGCATGGCCAGGTAAGTAATCAACAATGTATCATTGCACTCCTCGAAAGTGAACATCAAAATTATTCAGCAACTAATGTATAAAAAGAAATTTAAAAAGGAAAAAACGAAACCTCAACTTCGGGGCATGTCAAACTAAGCAGAATACTGCCATCAAAAAGTCGTCCTAAAATTTCCCTGATTCAATAGCTGGCAATCTTTCGAGAAGACTAGTTATTTGTCTCAGCAGAGAATTCTCACAAGGAATCTCACCTGCAAGTGCAATCGGTACATACTCTAATTTGTACCCATAGATACCCATCTTCTATGCAACAATCCTTTTTACATTGAAGAAACAGAAGCCACATTTCAGAGGATACATAGGACACGGAGATGGCAGCAATTGGTTCGTTTGTTTTCCCATGTGTGCAAGAAATATTCTGGTAGGCCATAAACATGGCTAATGAGTAACTCGTTAGAATTCTCGTCATCTCTTTCAAATTACATGCATTCATTCTCCTGTCTTTTACACATTCTATAGTAAGTGGGCTACAAATTTGCGGACGGAGGCCTCTCAAACTTCTTTAACACCCCCAATTTGATGCAACTGCCATGACTGATGCATTTGAGTCGCAGCTTTGGCTGTTGCCAGAGAAGCCATTGTGTTATCCTGCAATATCGGTTGGTTAGTTCTTGGCAAACAAGAAAACTACCAATAATCCAGATATACTTTTCACTAAATCCCTGAACAAAAAGCCGATAATCGAGAAAAACACCAATGATCCAGATATAGTTTTAACAGAATCCCCTCAGCAGAAAGCTGATAAGATACGGACCTATGTTGGAGCAGTTGCATCCCTCTTTATTGCACCAGCGAAACATCCATCCCCCAGTTCCGATTAAAAAGATCATCAAGGTTTGACTCTATTTTAAACTCCACCGAGCAGAACTCTCAGGCACGCAATTTTTAAATAAATAAAAAATTCTTTCATTTCTAGCAAAGAATCTGATGCTACCAACAAAGCGAAAACCAGCGAGGACCCACGAAAGAGTACAGAAAATATTAAGGAATTCGAATACTGAGAGAAACTAAAGAAGAGATATAACAAAACAGAAAAAGAAAAAAAAAAAAGAAGGAACGAAGAGGAGGGGCTTACATGCTGAGCTGAGAGGATCGAACAGGACCAGTGAAGAGAACCACCCCTACACATTGTGGCAAAACAAGAAATTTTGACAATCAGCAGGCGAGCTTCACCCAAAACATATATGCGGATATAAAAACCCAGTAAAAAAAAAAAAAACCTGGAAAGCGGGACTTGTCGTCGCAGATTTAGGGCTTCTCAGGAGAGACGGCTTTGAGCAGAGCGGAAAGTGGAAGCGAGTCGTCAATGGAAGATTAGACGAAAGAGCAGAGCCATTGCTTCTCGGCCGCCAGTCGGGAGGGACGGAGAAAGCCGAGCCCAATCGGTCATCGGGAGAGAGCGGAATTCAGGCAGACAGAGGTCACGAGAGTGAGCGGAGAGAATGCCATCGGGAGGAAGAGGCCGTCGTCTGGAGGGAGCGTTGTCGGAGTGAGCGCTATTTGGGAGAGAAGAGAAAGTCGTCGGGGAGATAGTGAGAAGAGAGAAGAGAGAGGAGAGAGAAATGAAGCGCTGAGTTGAGTAGAGAGAGAAGAGGCCATCTCTCGCGGGCTCGGTTTAAAATTGGCTGACACGTGAGCCCCGAAAGACAGATGTCGATCTCTGAATGGTCCAGAGAAAGGATGGCGTGGTCTTTTGAGGCATCTAATATTTTCTCCCTTCGAAAAAAGATAAAAAAAATTATTTTATTTTTTATAATTGCATCAACGTGATGAACACTTGTCTTTTTTCAGTTCTTTTGTCAAGACTCCATCGATACAAATCCCATGCAAAAGATAATTGCTTCTGGGTCATCTTTCCACGTGAAGTTGACAGTTCCCCCCATACAGGTGGCGGGGACAGGTGTCCCGGCGCCACTCTCCTAACCTAGCTCCGGCTGGTCGAGGCTGCCGTGGAGATGGGGAAGTAAACAGGATGAATTTTTCTCTGCTTGCTTAGCTTTTGATCTTATATAAACCCTGATTTTGTATTGATATTTCCAAATTTATTTTCAGAAAAAAGACAAAAAATTTCTTAGATTCTATTTTTTTATAATTGCATCAACATAACCAACACTTGTCTTTTTCTGAAGGGAGTTCTTTTTCATTGAGTTCCAAGACCTCTCTCTACACCCCTTCAGAAAAAGAACTCAACGGAAAAATGCCACGTTAGCAGTTTGATCAAAATTTATCGTTGTTGACACTTAAGTCTTCCATTTTTCTCCAATATTAGTATTTAATTGTATCTCTTAAGTGTTCACCCGAACCAAATTTCGATAGCTCCAATGTTTGGCACTCTTTTTTTTATTTATTTATTAATATCATGAAAAATCTTAAATTGGTATATTTGTGATAAATTTATCCTAAATGACAAAAAAAAACTAAATTGGCCAAATTTATCTCAAATTAATTTTTGGACTACAAAAAATCTTAAATTGTTACATTTATGACAAATATATCTTTCGTTAAATTAGTTTAATAGTATAAAAAACAACAAAACTATTATAACTACAACAAATGGAAAAGTATAATTCCAAATCGGTATACCTGCCAACTATTTTTTTAGGTAAAGTATACTAACTAATTGTTAGGTGTTATTCAACTCAATAATTTGATAGTAAAATTTAACGAAAATTAATAGATGATAAATTTATCGTAAGTGTAATAATTTGGATGAAATTATCAAAAATATATTAATACGGGATTTTTGATAATTAAAAAAATTAATTTAAAATAAATTTATTATAAATATATTAATTTTGAATTTTTCGTGACATTAATTTTTTTTTGTTTGTACAAAAAAAGTTAATCGGAAAGTTCAAAGGCCTTCCTCCACTCTCTGATGTGATGAGATTGAGGGCTGAAGACAGGAATCATTGGAATATTTTTACAGAAGGATGGGACCGCGATCTTTCCATGGGATGGGAACCATAGTACTCATCAATATGATATATTAACGATGTCTCTGCCTTCACCCCTCACGGCGCCATGGATTTTACAACCATCGTCTCTATCCTCGTCAATTTCATCCAAGTTAAATTCCAGGGCAAGTTGATTTCGCCCTTCGAAACCCACCCCGTCGCCACTGGCATCGCCATCTGCAGTCTGCTCCTGTATTTCTTATTGCTGCATCTCGCTGAACGGGCACCACCGTCTAGCGGCCACGCTCCTCCTTGCGATGGAGCATCGCACCTCCTCATCCACTTCACCGGTTCGATATCGGTGGCTTCGCTCGCGTGGTTGCTGCTCCACGACTCCTCCCACTCCGTCCTCTGGTTGTTCGTGCTGCTCCTGTTGCTTTCCGTGAGTCTATTGCACGGCCTCATTCAAAAACTTTGGCTTTGGCTTAACTACAAAATCTTTGCCATGATTTTCCTTGCGGTGCCGTCTCGTCTATGGCATGGTGGAAGAGCGCCACCACATTTGCCGCACCCGATCGTGGATCCACGTTTTATGTTGGAAGTTTGAGCGCCATAGTTGCTCGGAGCGCCGTAGTTATTCGACTGTTCCCTGCTTGGAAAAACTAATTTATACTGTATGACCACTTTAAATCAAATGATTAGTACTTTAGGAAGCTAAGCTAGTTTTGTATAAGATGCACTTGGGCCTTTCTTCTGTTTATCTCAAAACATAAGGAGTCCCCAATCCTTCGGCATCATCGAATTATCTCCCGACCATAAGAAAGGAGAGCAGGGAACAAGTAAAAACAACCTATGTATCTTCCCTATTCCCAGCCATGAGCAGTGATGGACCTTGTAGCGACTAGATCTGTTTAAGCTAAGCTAGTCCTCAAAAGAAATTGTGATCTATTGTTATCGAAGAGATTGAAGATGCCTCAACAATTGTTACGGCAAGTAGAATGGTCTTTTGTAGTAGCCATATGAGGGGTAGTAATTGTTCTTGAGGTTATAGCTTCTGATCTCTTTGAAAGCATTGCTGAGTGTTGCAGATTTCCTTATTTTTTTCTGGTGAATCTCTTTGTAGCTCTCTGTTTGGCCAGTGGATGGATTTGTCATTTTACATTCCTTGCTGGTGTGCTATGGTTTTGCTCAATTATCCACATGAACTAGGATAAATTGATGCCTTGGAGACGAGAGCACAGCTACAATATCAAAAGCTTTGATCTAACAGTAACACTAACATCATTGAGTGATCCAAATCAAAATGAAAGATGTCAGCCTTTTCATCTCAGTCCTGTATACACCATTACTACTTACTAGCTATTCCGATGATAATATAGTTGTAGTTTGTCATTGAGAACGTGGGAGTCGTTACATCATACAGTCTTCATTTGACCTCTGAGAGGTGACAATTACAAATTTGCTGTGGCAAATGTGTCAATCTGCAATCTAAGGCTACGTTGTCTCACTGGCTGATTGGTTTTTGGCCAGGAGCTTGAATTGTTGCTTCAGTCGGACATTCAAGTTGCTGGGGCCAAGATGAGAGAAGAATGGTGAAACAAGATTTTTTTTTTTTTTTTTCCTTTTTCCGGGAGGCTTTAATTCAAGATAACTGAATTTTGGTTTACTGTAGGTGTTAGAACCGAACTTTTCCCACTCTTCATGTGCTAAAGAATTTACAGTTCATGTATGCAATGCTAGACAGAGTATGCAGATGCTTGAGACAAGTCTGCAAACTACAGACATCTGTTTTTTGTATTTGAGGAAATAATTAGACCGGCAAGCTTCCTGACTAGTTGATTCATAATCAAATTCTGCATCTCAATGTTAATATGTTGATATATGACAGAGCACCCAAGTCTTGCACTTCAAAAATATGATATTTATCTGCTTTTGCTGCAGAGAACCACAATCTTGGATGTCGACTGTAGCATCGAGTACAATTGACTTGCATAAGAACGCAAGTTCAAGCATCAAACAGAAAGGTGTTCTCCTGACCCCCAAATTCTTTTCATCTTGGTAAGTGCCTCCCCAACTCTGCAACTATGTGCACTTCCCTTGCGGCTTTTGGAGACCAGCATCGCATGTTTTTCTTGAGTACCTCCAGTTATGTGCTTGTTCTTTCCACTTTTTTCCTGCAGAAGTGCAATTTTTTTCGTCTAGTTCAGCAATATAGCGGGGATTTCAGGTATTTCCACTATTCCAGCAACCTGGATTAAATTTTGTTTGGTATTAGCGCATTTTCTGTTGATTATTAAAAAATGTTTGGCTTGTGGAGGATGAGTCGATATATATGACGTTCAAAAAGGAATATGGCTATTCACCACATTACATGGCAGCATCTTGTATCCATTTGTTGGCTGAAGTCTGTTTAGTAAGAGAGCACTTGTGATGAAAGCGCGTTGTGGGTTAAACACATTTGATATGAGTAATCAATGGGCAAGGAATTCATCAGAGTTCTAAGCGCCCAGAATTGGGTCCCTTATCATCTTGCGAAGGTCACATTAGTACTCACTGGTATCATCTTTGATGAATAAAGCATAAAATGTGAGTTGATGGAAGTTAATGACAATCTTTTCCTGTAGTTGAACCTGCAAAATTTACCACAGATGCTGCATAGGAAGCACAGTTTGGTAGATCTAATACAAGCATCAGTTTGTGGTAGATCTAATACAAGCATGGTTCAGTCCCTTCTGCATTCCATCGTCAAGGGTGAGTCCCATGCATCAGTTTGTGGATCGCGGTCTCACACACTAATCCCTACAGATTCCTGTAGGAGGACCAAATCATATTGATTTTAATTTTCATGCAGGTTCCTTCACCATTTGATATGAACTTGGAAGTTGATCTTCTTCTCAGGTTTATAAAAGCCAGAATGCTTATTGTGGAAAACGATTCCCAAGAGAGTTATCATGATACTAAGTCAAATAATGAAGCTAAGTACATGATCTACAGAGGAACTTAAGACTGCAGGACCGTCAAATGCTTATGCTAATTCAGTAGAAGATACTTAAAAATTGTAACCTTTAACTGGAGTGCAAATGTTTCTGAAGAGACTGAAAATACTTTGACAATCATTACGACAAGGAGTATGGGGAGATGTTTCGTCGTTTGTTTCAAGGTTACCGAAGATACTACTAGACGAAAACATTTGGAAGATTTTTCTTTACTGAAAAGAGAAATAGAGGCACGTTAATGAAAAATGGCGCTTTTTCTAGCATTTTCAGATATTAACTCTTTATTATCACGTTGCCACGTGTCAAATGTTGTCATATGATCATTTCTACTTGCCAAAATAAAGTTATGAACTAGGATAAATAGATGCCTTGGAGACACGAGCACAGCTGCAATATAGAAGCTTTGTTCTATCGTCACAGAGTTATCCATATCAAAATGAAAAATGTCATCCCTGCCCCATATGCATGGGTACTGCTTACTAGCTATTCTGATGATAATTTTGTTTCAGTTTGTCATTGCAGAATGACAAGAGTGGTTACATCACATAGTCAGCACTTTACGTCTTAGAGGTGACAACTAGATCTTTGTTGCTGCGAATGTGTCAACTTGCTTCAGCAAATAATATTTATAAAGGCAGAGACTTCTTTGTGATGTATCCTGTACGTATCTGGAAGCTCTTGGATCTGAGTAATGCTATCTAAGACAATGTTGTCTCACTGGCTGATTGGTTTTTGGCAGGAGCTAGAATTGTGGCTTCAGTCTGAGATTCAAGTTGCCAGGGCCAAGGTGAGAAAAGAAGGCTGAAATATAGATTTCTTTTTTGGGAGGCTTTAGTTTAATATAACTGACTTTTGGTAGACTGCAGATGTTAGAACTGAACTTTCTCCCATCTTCATGTGCTGGAAAAGAATTTTTACAGTTCATGAATGCAAAGCCATACATATAGTAAGCAAAAGCTTGAGACTAGTCTGTACAAACTACTCACATCTGATATTCATTTTTTGAGGAAATAATAAGACCGGCTAGCTGCTGACAAGTTGATTCATAATCAAATTATGCATCCTTATGTTAGTATTCCAACTCATGACATAGAGCACACAAGTCTTACACTCAAAAATATGATATTTATCTGCTTTGCTGCAGAGAATAACAATCTCAGATGTTGAGTGTCAGCAGTGATTCCCTGTAAGTTGACACAACAAACAGGAAGGTGGTCTCCTGCCTCCCGAATTCTTTTCTTCTCGACAAGTGACTCCCCAACTCTGCAACTACATGCGCTTTGGTTGCATCTTTTTGAGACAGGCATTCCACATCTTTTTTTTAGTACCCTCAGTTGTGTGCTTGCTCTCCTCTTTTTTTCCTGCAGAGTTGCAATTGTTTCATCTAGTTCAGCCATAGCAGTGTCTTCAGGTACTCCCAATATTCCAGCAACCTGTATTTGGTACTAGCAAGTTTTCTGTTAATTATTACTTATTGTGGAGGATGAGTCTATATATATGATGTTAAAAAGGAACAAGGCTATTCACCACAGCAAATGGCACTGGCAGCATCTCGTATCCATTTGATGGCTAAAATCTGTTCAGTAATTCTAGGATGAAAATGCACCGTGGGTAAAACGCAATTGATATGAGTAATCAATGAGCAAGGGCATTCATTGCAGTCATACGCACCCAGATTCAGGTCCCTTATCTTGTCACAAAGGTCACAATTTTACTCACTGGTATCATCTTTGATGAACGAAGCATAAAGTGTGAGTTGATGGAAGCTAATGGAAATCTTTTACTGTAGTGGAAAGAAATCTGTGACTATTAAGATTGCAATGCACACCACTTTAAAAGTCAAACCTGAAAAATTTACCACAGACACTGCATAGGAAGCACGGTGCAGTAGATCTAAATTAAGAAAGAGTATATGGTCATGGAGGTGATGTTTCAAAGTGAACCTATCAAAAGTGCATGGAATCTTGAAGTTGTAGTATCATTCTGTGCAGTGAGAGACAGAGTGTCGACACTCTTCACAACATAAGTCAACAGCGCTCCTTCCTGATATGAGAAGGAAAAAGGATGTGCGGGTGAACAGGTTGTTGCATAACTGAGGGCAATTCAGCACATGATTTATGGAGCAGGAAAGATCAGCTCTGCTCCAGCCAGCGATAGGCTAAACATTTGATGCATTCATCACAAGCCTTGCACGGACCAGCCTTCATGTGACAGTTCCAGCAGCCGAGGGTGATCATGCAGTGCAGAAAGCAGAGGCAACCAAGACAACCATTGACCTTTGCATCCGATTCTGTTTTAGAGCTTCATGTGGAAGACCGGTGGATTCTGATGGTTGAAATGGTAAAAAACCGAGTCGCTAGTGCCTCCAGATCTTGCGAACATAGAGTTAAAGCCATGCGTGCAATCCATGTCAAGGCTGAATTTGCATTTGTCGCAGTCAGAAACCATGGTAAGCAAATAAGCATTACATTTAGCTCCTCCATTTGATCGAAAACAAGAGAGAGAGGGTCATCTCTGGGGGAGCCTCGGTGCAAGTTTTGTGGAGAAAGAATATGCACGCATAGCATCCATAGACCTGCCCCAAGATTGCTTGCTCGCAGGCTTTGCATTTGATTCTACATTTCATCCTGAGATGATGGAATGTGAGGGGATGCTCTTGAGCATCTGTTGGATGGCCACGTTCTGAGAATCCTCATTAGGAGGACCAGCAATATTGGGCTGTGCAGTAACAATTGACTGATCCGACTGGCAAGAGAAGGTTTTCATGTATAAATGCTGTCGCGACCTAACCTTTGTGCAGTAACTGACATTCCAAGCAAGTACGACCTTCCACTCAGGTTCCAGAGATTCAATGCATGATCTCCGAGGCAAATTAAGAAACCCAAAGGCGTTGTGAATGGAGTTATAGTTGCTGAGTGACATCAACGCGAAGCAAATGGAGTGAAATGAGAAGTACCTCAACTCCCGCATTATCTGATGTTGATGCTTTAATGCAATGGTTTATAAAACTGTCGTGGCCGGTGAAAAGTTTCATTTCATGTTCATTTATAGTCAGCCGCAATGATAATATAATTTTCCATGAATTAACTAACAAATGAAACTCCAAACATTGTATAATGTCATAAAGGTGCATTCACCTTCGGTTTGTCTATAAATTTACTACAATGTTCTTATCCAACTTACTATAAAGTAGCTTACTTAAGACGATATTGTGATAATAGTTTTGTAAATTGCTAAAATGGATGTAACTTGACATAACTTAATAGTCTATAAAACTAGCTTCACTTTATATGTAATGTTTAAATTTGCTATTAAATACAATACGTAACAATGGTACCAATGGTATGAGCCAAATCTACTTTTTTTTTCTAGCTATCGGTTTATCCATAAATGTGCAAGTTTTGCAGCAATCTTGAATTCCACATTATCAAAAGAGAGTTACATACAATACAATGGTCCGTAAGTTATGTCGATAAGGTTCACCAAAGTGGTAGTTACCATTAAACTTGTAATGTTTATTATCTTTGAATAAAACTCGATTTCATTTTCAAAAATCAAATATTTGTTTGCATTTTTACCCTTGAAAACAAATTATAGAATGAAGTTGTTGTATACCTAGTTCACATATACAAGCTACAACTTTAGCCAGTCAAACTGCACAGGTCAAAAGTTGGCGTTTATATAAACTATGAAGACTAAGACCCAGGAGAACATTTCTGCAAAGAACAAACAAAATAGGGAGGTACTCTTTCGAGGAATTGAAAGTAAACCTGTCCAAATGATAGAATGAACTACGTTTGGAAAAAGAAAAACCAGAGTTTTGTAGAGTTCATAGCAAAAGGTTATTGGAAGCCATTCTATTCTAACCTAACTTTGCTAGGAGCTGTAATAGTCGGATTGTGAACCAAATGATAGTAGTACAATTGCTTTTGCTGCTATAGTCATCAGTAGCAAAAAAGCCATGGCAAGATCAGGAGGCACGTTACATACTTCAAAACACCAACTTACTTGAAACAAGTAAATTGCGACGAATATTAGAACGCCTAGATCAAATTATTCCCTCCATTTATCAGGAAATGGAAGGCAAGAGGAGAATCAGAAACGCTATGTGGCCATAGCAAAACTAATTGCAAGATAACAGGTTAACAAGGAACATGCAAGAGCAATTTAGCATAGATATTGCAGTACTTTCAGCTCGTTTCAGGAAACGAAACACATTAAAGAGAACGCGAAGCATCCCGGAACATCTCTTTCTCTTTTGTTTTTTGCACTGCATAATCTGAATAATCATAATTTATGCTTAATTACAAATATTCCTCCATTTAGATAAATAAAAGTCGTTGCTACCAAATAGAATTAATCAGTCTTGTCGAATTTTCCCGAGCGTTTATGGAGCGAAAGCCCCCTTTGTTTCCTCTCTTTTTCTCGGTTTCTCCGAACTTTGTTCTGTTTTTCTTTCTTTTCTTTTCTTTTTTGCTCTTCTTGGCCAGACACTGTTTTCTCTCTTTCTTTCTGCTCTTGTAATTTCCCTTGCGATGAAGCAAGACTAAAGAAAGGGCTAAAACGAGACACTCGGGCTTGGGCTTGGGCCTAGGCTTAATTTTTTGCTCTTAATTATTATTTTTTACAAGCCCATTTATTGTAACTTTAATAAGTGTTCGATATTGTAAGTGCCAAAACTTAGTACGGATGAATATTTAAGTGTCAAAAACTTCCAAAATATACACTTAAGTACTAAAAATGAAGAAGAAATGAACACTTAGGGCCCGTTTGTTTATGTTTTTTTTTCTGTTTTTAAACACTTTTTCTGTTTTTTTGTTATTTTGTTCCCGAACAAAAAAAAAAAATAATAAACACAAATTTTGTGTTTCTTGTTTTTACGAAACACTTTTGAGAAACACTTTTTTTTTTTTTTCTCTTATTTTCTTGTTCTTTTTTCTTTTGGCCGGTCGCCGGCCTCGGCCATGACCGGCGACCGGCCGACGAGGGCCGGCGGCCTCGCCCAGCCACGGTGAGGCTCGCTAGCCCCCGGCGAGGCCGAGGCTCGCCGTAGCTGGGCAAGGGTCGGCCTTGCCATGGCTGGGCGAGCTCGAGCTCGCCCAGATCCGGTGAGGCCGAGGCTCACCGGCCGCGCTCGCCCAGCCATGGCGAGGCCGACCTCGCCTGGCGGTGGCCCGGCGAGGCCGCGCCTTGCCCGCCGCTGGGCGAGCTTGGCCTTGCCAGATCAAGGCGAGGCTGACCTCGCGCCGGCCTGGGCGAGCTCGATCTCGCCCAGATCCGGCGAGGCTGAGCTCGCCCAGCGGCCGGCGAGCCTTGGCCTCGCCGGATCTGGGCGAGTCGGAGTCGCCTGGCGGTGGCCTGGCGAGGCCGCGCCTCGCCCGCCGTTGGGCGAGCTCGGCCTCGCCGGCCGGTCGCCGGCCAAGGCCTTGGCGGCGACCGGCCAAAAGAAGAAAAAAGAAAAAAATGAAAAAGAAAAAAGAAAAAAAGGAAAAAAATAAAAAAATAAAAAAATAAAAAAATAATCTAAATTTACCAAACATGTTTCTGTTTATTTTTTATTCCCGGAACAAGTTTACCAAACGCGTTTTTTGTTCAAAAATTGTTCCCCGGAACAAACACTTTTTTCTATTTCTCGCTCCCTAGAACAATTTTTAAATAAACGCAAACAAACGCACCCTTACGTGCTAATAATGAGAATTTCTTCCCAAACCACTGACATGGCATTTTCAGGAGATATTTTTTCACTAACGTGGCACACGTGGCACTAATGTGGCTATATAAGCCCCAAAACGACGTCGTTTTTCCCTCAAATTTGATTTGTAAATTGTCGGGAATTAAAATTCGGGTGCACCACTTAGGGTTTAGGCTAATGGACTACTAAGTTTTAAAATTAGCTCGGGCTCTTCCAAGCTCATATCAATTTGCAACTTAGGTTCAAGTTTTTAGCATGTAAATGGATTTTATCTAGGAGTTGTCACTAATCAATTTGCAGTAGGTCGATTAAACACCTAAGTAAAATAATGGGAGGATTATTTTACTCCAATGAACCAGAGATTAAGGGTACAGGGATTTGGTTACACTAGATTACTCTAATGCCATTTCGGTACCATTTCTTTTTAATTTTCAAATTTTTTTTGCAGGCAGCTAATTTATTTTAACATAAATTACTATCATGTAAGTATGTTGACCACACGGATGCTCATCTATTATTAAACATTCAAATAAAATAAATAAATAAATAATTGCATCAAACAATCGGTCAATTTTTTTTTTTTTTTTTAGTTTTCTTGAAATTAGAAATTTTTTATAAAACACGCATTTTAACTACATGACCTGATTTTACTAATAAACAAATTCTAGTTAAATTATCCTATTATTCAGATTAATTAACATGCACCTAATATTTTTCTATTTTTTTATTGAAATTTGGAATTAATAAAAATCCTAATTAAACTATCTAAAAAAAGGAATAATTTTCTAATTTATTTTAGGAATTAATTTCACTTAAACCGTATCCTATTTTAGAAAACTATTTTTTAGAAAAATGAGATAATTAAAATGTGCAAACATCATCTAAAACCCTATTTATATAACCCTAACCTATTTCGAAAATTATCTAAAAATGCAATCCTAAAAAACTTCTAATTTACTAAACCTACATATTTAATTTACTAAATCGACATGCTTTGATGTAAAATTTGATTTTTTTATTTTTAGTGTTTTTCCGAGACAAGCAAATGTCAAATAAACTAATCAAAATATTTAACAAATAAAAGATTGAAATAATCGAAAAAATAATATGTTGTCTCACATGTCAAATTACGATTACTCTAATCCTAAACATCACGACAAAGAGTTCAAAATAATTAAAAATCTAATCCGAAATCTTATAAATCAAATTAATAACTATAATGATTTAATAATTAAAGTTCTACAAAAATGCCCAAAAATTAATGTAACTAAAAAAAATGATCCGATCGTCTTACGGATTAAATTAATAATTACAATAATTTGGACAAAATCCCTCCAGATAATATCAAAATATGCATAAAATGAAAATCACATTCCTGTACAATAATATTGAAAATAAAAAAATAAACTAAAATAGCATGAAATAAAAAAAAAAATACAAATAACAAAAGCCACTTAAAGGGGGACTTGGAAAGAGGGAGCAACAGCGCCGATCAGTGAGGGGCGGAGCACGGCGGAGGGCAGGCAGGAAGTGCGGCAGCGTCGGGCTCCGGTGGCGGGGAAGCGGACGAGCGGAGGTGGTGCAGTGGCGCGGCGTCGGCGAGGGCAGGAGCGCGGTCGTCGGGTGCGGAGGAGTCGGGCGTTGCTGCGTCGGCGACAGAGGAGGAAAACGGCGAGCGGGCTGCTACTCGGCAGAACTCGAAGCTTCGGTGAGGAACAGCGGCAGCAAGCAATTTCAGATGCAGGCGGCGTCCAGAGGGCTGATCGCGGCGAAGCGGGTGTAGCAGGAGCAGCAAGCAGCGGTGGCGGAGACGCAGGTTGATGGCGTCGCGGTGGTGTTCGGGACGTCAGGCGCTGGGTGCGGCGAGCTGCTCGTGGAGGTCCTGCAGGCGGCGGTGGCGCGGTGAGCAAAGGGGGATCGAGTGCTGGAGGGCAGCGGCGGCGAGCAGTGGCGTCGCTGGGAGCTGATCTGCCGGCGTCGTTGGCGGTGCTGCGCGTCGGGAGTGAGTCCGGCGGAGGTGATGCTGATGCGGCGACGGCCGGTGCGGAGGAAGGCAAGCGGAGGCTCGGCTGCTGCGGGCCGGCACCGGGCGGTCACGGACGGCTGGCGGAGCGGCGGCAGTGGTCGGCGCGAACGGGGAAACCGGCGGACGCCGGCGAGGAGGCTACGAAGAAGAGGAACAGTCCTCTTCTTTTTTCTTTTTTTCTCTCTCCTGTCTATTCACACGACTCTCTCACTGTACTCACGTCTCCTTCACTCTTTTTTACTTTCCCTCTTCCCCAGCGAAAGAAGGGAGAAAGAAAACAAATTCTCTTTCTTTCTTTTTCTTTTTTTTTTTTTGTGGACGAATTTCTCTCCAATTTTTGCTCTCAAATTTTTTCGAAAATCGCCCCCTTTGCACGAAAATTATGTCTCTCTTTTATAGTGATTTCCGAACAGCCACTTTCGATGGCAACTTTCGAGTTTCCATCTTCGTTTGCATTAAATCAAACATACAAATCAAACCCGATTTCGCATTAGCTTTCAATTTTACTTAGTTCCTTCCATTTTATCGAAATCTTTGCCCTTTATTCACTTGATTTTTCAATTGTTTCTGTATTTATCAAAATCTGAATACTCATCAGAATTTCAAATTTCCATGCATAATCAATCAAATCATTTCTCCATTTTTTTTTGTTTTGATGCATTTTTTTAGGGGTTAAAATTAATCCCTAATTTTTATGCAAAAAATTAATGACTGGATCGTCAAAATTTAACTGTCAACATAAGTTAAATTTTAATTAAATTAAATTAAAATGATGTGGCATTTCCTTAAAAAAAAATTATCCACGTGACACTAATGTGACTAAATAGCCCAAAACGACATTGTTTTGGTTCAAATTTGATTTAATTAATATAAATTTTAATTAAAATAAATTTAAGAACTAAAATTATTAAAAAAAAAAAAAGGAAACAGGGGAGGCCCTTGCTGCCACTACCCCACCATTGCCGAAAAAGGTTGACAATTATGGGGCAAGGGTCGATTGGCCCTCACCTACGGTCAGCCAAGGTCGCGCAAATTTGGCCGAGGCCCGACGATCCCTACCGACCATCGCCCCACTGTTGCTGACCCTTTATGACAATGGTGGGGCAACGGTGGCGAGACCTATAGAGACCCTCGCTAATTTGCTGCCCCTAGTCTCTCTCTCTCTTTTTTAAGGTTTTTTTATTTAATTTAATTAATATTTATATTAAAAATAATATTTGGGGCAGAATGACATTGTTTTGAGACAAGCATCGAGACATTCTTATGAGTGATGTAGACCAGTTTTATTATTGAAATAATGCCACATCGAAAATTCAATAATGTTGGAATTGTCACTTAACTATACCTTTTGAAAATTCTGGTACTTAAGTATCTACCCCCGCCAAATTTTAACACTTAGATGTACTTTTGCCCAACATTAATCATTGAGATAAATCTTTTGGGTTATTACGCAATGATGCAAACTATGCTAGGGGCGAGGATAGGTCGCTAGGGGAAAATTTGTTGGCCAAATCAAGGCCTCTTTAATGGGAAAAATATCATAAAAGTTTTAAATATATTATATTTGTGTCAATCTAATCTTAACCTTTTAATTGCAACAATTTAGTCATAAACTTTTGATCTAGTGCTAATTCAATCTTTCGAGACTAATTTTGATCAAAAATTACTTCCATAGGCATCGACTATCAAACGTGGTACGGCCAGGCGCTAGAATAGAATATTTCAATAATATTTTAATATTTTTCAATATTATTATTTTTTTTCATTCTTCTTCCTTTTGCCAATAATCGGCCTCCAGCCTCACTTGGGTGAGGGTTGCTGTTGCCCACCATAGGTAAGGCCTGACCAGGCAAGAGCGATCCTTAGCAAGGTTGCCTTGGCCTGGGGAGGGAAGACCTCGCTCTTGCCCTCATCCTTGTCAAGGCCAGATTGGTGAGGCCAACCCACTTGGGCATTGCCTATGTATGGCGAAGGAAGAAGAAAGGAAAACAATTAGAAAAAATCGAAAAATATTAAATAATTATTGTAAAATTTTCCATGACCGTCTACATGAGCAAGATTTGGCCAAAATTAATCGAATGACTAAATTGGCATAATGATAAGGTTTAAGATTAAATTTGTACGAATACAATAGGCTTATAGCTTCTTCTTTTTTTTTGACACTTTTCTCCCATTCTAATATAACCAAATAAAAAATAAATCGGACAGTTCAAGGCCTTCGTCCACTCCATGGCATGGTGAGGGGTGAGGGTAGGGACATCATTTGATATTTGTTTTTGCACGGAAAGTGGCACGGATGTCAATCTTATACTCTTCCTTTTGCACCTTTGGTTGACATCGATTTGATACTCTTTCTTTTGAACCTTTGGTTGCTTTCGAACCATTGGTTCAAAGAGTATCAGACAGCAAGCTTCCGAACCATTGGTTCAAAAGGAGTATCAGACTGCGAAAGGGTTTCCAAAGGTTCAAAAGAAAGAGTATCAAATTGATGTCCGGGGTGGATCACCAGGGGAATAGAAAGTATAAATGACGTCCCTGTCTTTTCATCCCTCACCATGCCCCGCCATGGATCTTTCGTTCGTCGTCTCAGTCCCGGTCATCCAAGTGGATTACCAGGGGAAGTCGATTTCACCCTTTGAAACCCACCTGGTTGCCACCCGCATCACCATCTGCAGCCTGCTCCTACATTTCTTTTTTGGGCATGTCGCTAATCGGGCGCCACTGTCCAGCAGTCGTGCTCCTTCTTGTGATGGAGCAGTGCACCTCCTCTTCCACTTCACCGGTCGGACATTGGTGTTTTCACTTGCGTGGTTGCTGCTCCACGACTACTTCCACTCCGTCCTATGGTTCATGCTGTTCCTGTTGCTTTCTGTAAATGGCCCCATTCAAAAACTGTCTGTGTTTTTACCCCAAACTCGTTCTCATAATTATCCGTGGGGCGTGGTCTCGTGTATGGCGTGGTGGAAGAGCCTGGCCACTTTTGCCGCGCGCGATCGTGGATCTGCGTTTCATGTGGGAAATCTGAGTGCCCTAATCGTTTTGCTATTCCTTGCTTGGAAAAACTAGTTAGACCACGTTAAAACAAGTGATTAGTACTTCGAAACTATGCTAGTTTTGTAGAAGAGGCGCTTGGGGCTTTCTTCTCTTTATCTGAAGCTAAAAGTGTTGGAAGATATGATTTTGTAATCTGTATTGATAGGAATATAAATGTATTTTAGGATAGAAAAAGATAGGCAAATATTCCTTTTTCCTTTATTATTTTCTTCCTTGTAATTAAATACACAAGAGATGTACAGAGTTATAATCAATGAAGAAGAAAACAATTTGCTTCTTCGTTCTTCCTTAGCCTTCGTCATCTTCATCCTCCTTTTCTGACATGGTATCAGAGCCAATCCGGTTCTGATTTTTTGCTTCCGCTTCGATTGTCTCATAAACCTACTTTGAGATCCCAGAAGAGTGTTGCCAAAGGAATCAAAATTCTTGATTGCCTGAAGGAACTTTATCTGCAAAAGAGGTTAACAGAGGAATCAACTTCTTATTTACAATGTCAATACCACAAGATCTTACCTCTCCTCCCGTTGATCAATCCGTGACAGAAGCTTCGATACAAGCCTTGGGAGATCAAGATTCGCCCGTTGTAGTCCCTGCACCAGAACAGCACAGACAAATCCAGGGCCAACATCCGCACGTGCAGTGGCAACAACAGGCTCAGGGAATTGCAGGGCAACCATTCACAGGTCACCCCTACCAATGGATGCCGTATCCATGGTATCCTGGACCTATCCCCAACTCATCATCACCTGGCTACCACAGCAACGCACGGGTCGAAGAGGGTCCACCAACCAGTGATGGGGCAAACCCTAGCATCGACCCAGAGCAGACGGGCGGATCAAATATATCGGGTCAGAGAACCAATTCCCATTCATGGTTTCAGAATGCGGATTACGGATTCGGCTTTGGTGGTTCGGGTCAGGGAACGAATCCTTACCCGACTCCTGCACCAGGTTTCTTCCCATATCAGATTCTCACTAACAGTGGGCGGCCGGAACTCGGGGACCCGTTGTATACAACAAACAGCGACGGACCAGAATTGAAAATCATAAGCCAGCAATTGACAGGTGCAGACAATTATTCAAGTTGGTCATGCGAATTCCGGCGGGCCCTCATAACGAAAGATAAAGAGGTTTTCATCGACGGATCTTTCCCGATTCCGTCCGACGAGAGAAGGGCACGGCTCTGGAGGAGATGCAGCCAACTGGTGAGGACGTGGATTAGAAACTGCATCGCGCCCGAGGTCGCGGCCGGACTTCCCCCGACGGAGGATCCGAAGAAGATGTGGGAAAACATAAGAGAGATGTACGGAAAACTCGACCAAGTTAGAATTTTTTATCTCACACAACAAATTTCCGATATGAAACAGGGGAACATGAGCATCGCGACAATATACAACAAGCTTTCCGGTCTATGGAACGAGTTGGAGGCAGCCGAAGAAAAATTCGACTGGCCTGATAATATCCAACAGCAATACAAGCAAATGCGAGAGAGGGAAAAGGCGACAAGATTCCTCCTCATTCTCAACGAGGCATACCTGTCGTTCCGATCTCACATACTCACCATGGAGCCCCCTGCCGAGTCTCGGCCGTATCTATCATCTCGCCATCCAGGAGGAGAGCCAACAAAGATCGGCGGACCACGGCAAGGGAGGAGACGGCATCGCTCTCGCAACCAAGACCCATTTTCGCTCATCACAGAGAAGCTCGGGGAGGAGAGAGGCGAATCTAGGGTTGTTCTTTGACAACGAAAACCCAAAATCCCTTTTAAGGAGAAGCATGGATGGTGGAGATTACTCCCACCCTCAATCGGACGGTTCGCGGCCACTCCAGGGGCCGATAGGATCGGACGGCTCGCGTGGCGTCCTCTCCAATGCATCCGACGGCTCCCGTGCTATTTTCTTCAATCCATCCGACGGCTCACGAGGAAGCTACTTGATCGGATCGGACGGCCCGCGATCAATCAACGCGAGTGGGCTGGAAGGCTCGTGAGGCCCATTTCCAGGAGGGTCCGACGGCTTATATGGGCCGATTTCGGCACAGGCTTTTAGGCCCAATTCAAATACAAAAATTAATGGGCCACGGGGAAAAGGTAAATTATACTGTGATTATTGTAAACGCCCACATCATACTATTGAGAATTGCTGTAAATTGCATGGAAAGCCAGGAGAAAAGGAAAAGGGGAAATTTTCCTCAGTTTTTCAGGTCTCGGGTCAGCAAATGGGAAAATCAATTACCCATGAACAATATCACGAGTTGATGGACACTTTGAAGAAATTGGATCCTTCTGATAAAGGAGGCAGCTTCACAGGTACATCCTATTGTTTGATGAACTCAATTTCTAAGGATGCATGGATTATTGATTTTGGTGCAAGTGATCACATAGTCTATGATAGGAATTTACTTTCAGACATTACTCAATTATCTTTTCCTATATCAGTACAACTTCCAAATGGAAATAACACCAAAGGATAATGACTGGGACTGTAAAGCTTAGTTCTCTTGTTACTCTTAAAGACGTGCTCTATGTACCCAACTTCCATTTCAATTTAATCTCAGTTGCTCAAGTCTGTGAAGAAAATTCATGTCACATCCTTTTCCATTCTGATAAATGTTTCTTTCAGGCCCTTTCGACTGGAAAACTGATGGGCTTGGGTAGAGTCAACCAGGGACTATATTTTTGGTTGGATTTTCCGCATCTATCTAAATTATCTTCTATTGCATTCAATAAATCCTTTTGTAATGCTACTATCAATGACATCAATTTCCTTAATCATAAACGATTGGGCCACAGTGCATCATTTCCTTGTCCTAAATGTCCTATTTGTCCCATGGCTAAGCAAACACGTGCTCCTTTCCAGAATAGCACTTCTCGAGCAGATGATATCTTTTCTCTTATTCATGCTGATGTTTGGGGGCCCTATCATACTTTAAATCATGATGGGTCTAGGTTCTTTCTTACAATTGTGGATGACTACTCTCGTGCCACATGGATTTTTCTGCTACAGTCCAAAAGCCAGATCTTTTCTCATTTAAAGACATTCATTTCCTTGTCTAAGACTCAATTTCAGAAATCCATTCGTAGGATACGTACTGATAATGGAAAATAATTTTTTAATGCTGAATGTGCTTCCTTGTTCACTGTAAATGGGATATTGCATGAGAGTTCTTGTACCTATACACCTCAGCAAAATGGCATCGTTGAGAGAAAACATCGCCATCTTTTAGAAGTGGCCCATGTGCTTAAATTCCAAGCTTCTGTCCCTGAAAAATTTTGGGGAGATTGTGTGATTACTGCAGCATATTTGATCAACCGCATGCCATCACGCATTTTAAAGGGAAAGGCGCCTTTTGAGTTATTGTATGGAAAAAAGCCGAATCTGAGCCATCTCAGAGTCTTTGGATGTCTGTGCTATGTCACTACAGTGGGCCATAGAGATAAGATGGCGCCACGAGCTTCTCAATGCATTTTTATGGGCTATCCAACTTTGCAAAAAGGACATCGGCTTTATGCACCATCTACAGGGAATTTCTTTATCAGTAGGGATGTTGTGTTTCATGAAGATGTTTTTCCTTTTTCCTTAATGACTTTATCTGAAGAAGGAAAGACAAATCGGCAATTCTTGTTGGATGAAGATTCATCATGTGGAGAAGCACTCATTATTCCTACTCTTCCACAAACAATTGATATCTTACCTCCAACACCCCTTATGAATACGGCCGAAGATTTTATTGCGCATGATCATGAAGATAGATCGTTGAATGACGAACCAGCACAATTGGAGGATACTTCAGAAGCCACTACTACTGAAGCATTATCCACCACACCACAAGTGCCACAGCGGCGTTCTCATCGAATCTCTCGACCACCAACTTGGATGAAAGATTATATATGTGGCTCTTCAAGATCATCAGGTACTCGTTACCCTATCTCCTCTTATGTGTCTTTTGATAGATTGACACCAGAACATCGATGTTGCATAATTCGCATTTCTAAAGATCAAGAACCTGCTAGTTATAATGAAGCCAAAGATGATCCTCGTTGGCAAAAGGCCATGGAATCAGAATTACATGCATTGATAAACAATCATACCTGGGATGTTGTTTCAATGCCTGATCATCGCAAACCTATTGGATGTAAGTGGGTATATAAGATAAAATATAGAGCAGATGGCTCTGTGGAAAGATACAAAGCCCGGTTGGTGGCAAAAGGCTTCACCCAGCGAGAAGGTTTCGACTACCATGAAACCTTCTCTCCTGTAGCAAAAGATGTCACGGTTCGTACTTTTCTATCTATTGCTGCTTTTCGTGACTGGCCATTACATCAAATGGATGTCCACAATGCCTTCTTGCATGGCGATTTGGATGAAGAAATATATATGGAGCTTCCACCCGGATTATGGAGACAGGGGGAGTCGAAGGTATGTCGTCTCCGCAAATCTCTCTATGGATTGAAACAAGCTTCCAGACAATGGTATGCTAAGTTCACTAGTGCACTCTTGGCTGCTGGATTCAATCAATCCAAGTATGACTATGCCTTATTCACTTGGACAAAAGGTATGTCATTTATTTGTTTGATGATCTATGTTGATGACATTCTTATCATGGGAAATGATGATTCTGCTGTAAAGAAACTTAAAGAGCATCTACATTTGACTTTTCATATCAAAGACTTAGGGTCACCTAAGTATTTCCTTGGAATTGAGATAGCTCGCTCAGATCAGGGCATATCATTGAGCCAACGGAAATTTGTGATGGAAATAATATCAGAAGCAGGCTTATCAGGCTGTAGACCATCAGTCATCCCTATTGACCAAAATGCTAAATTAACTTCTGTTGGCTATGACACTGGTATATCCTCCTCTTCGGATGATCCGTTGTTGCAAGATCCCTCAGGATACCAGAGACTTGTGGGTAAACTGATATACCTCACTATGACTAGGCCAGATATTTGCTATGCTGTTCAGACTCTTAGTCAGTTTATGCACAGTCCAAAGTAGTCTCACATGAACGCAGCCTTGAAGATTGTGAGATACTTAAAGACTTGTCCAGGTTTGGGAATACTTCTCTCTCGAAAGTGTAACATGGAGATGACGGTCTATTGTGATGCAGATTATGCCACATGCCCTATGAGTAGAAGGTCTATTACTGGTTTCTCGCATCAAATTTGGGGAATCACTTCTTTCATGGAAGACAAAGAAACAAGTCTACCGTATCTTTATCATTAGCTAAAACTGAATATCGATTTATGGCTAAGACTGTTTGTGAAATAGTCTGGTTAAGGGGTTTACTTCTGGATCTCGGAGCTACGGTTAAAGGACCAACTTTACTCTTCTGTGACAATGATTCAGCACTCAAGCTTGCAGCAAATCCTGTGCTGCATGAGAGGACAAAGCATATAGAAGCTGATTGTCACTTTACTCGAGAAAAGATTCAAGAAGGAATTGTTGAGACGAGAGGAATCAGGACTTCGGAACAGCCCGCTGATATATTTACTAAACCTCTTTGTCAAAGACAACATACATATCTTCTGAGCAAGCTAGGCGTCTTGGACATATACAGACCACCAGCTTGAGGGGGAGTGTTGGAAGATATGATTTTGTAATCTGTATTGATTGGAATATAAATGTATTTTAGGATAGAAAAAGATAGGCAAATATTCCTTTTTCCTTTATTATTTTCTTCCTTGTAATTAAATACACGAGAGATGTATAGAGTTACAATCAATGAAGAAGAAAACAATTTGCTTCTTCGTTCTTCCTTAGCCTTCGTCATCTTCATCCTCCTTTTCTGACAAAAAGGAGTCCCCAAGAGTTAGCATCAAATTATCTCCCGACGATAATAAGAAAGGAGAACAGGGAACAAGCATAAAACCACCTGTGCCTTTCCAAGTCCTAGCCTTGAATGGGCATGCACCTTGGAGCAACTAAATCTGATTAAGATAGGCTGTCCTCAAAAGAAATTGTAATCTTTTGTTACTGAAGAGATCGAAGATAACCTCAATTGTACAAGAAGAATGGTTGATTCTAGTAGCTATATTAAGTAATGTTATTATTGACGTTGAAGCTTCTGATCTCTTTGAAAACATTGCGAGTGTTACAAATTTCCTTCTCTTTTCGAGGAATTTCTTGAGGAATATTACCAAAAAAATCTTAATTTTTTTAAATAATTTGTCAATTTAGCTTTTTCATTAATTTAGTCTAGAAAATGCCTACATGAATGTCCAATCAGCACCCACCGTTCTGCGTGGCCGGACCAGCGGGAAGCCCGTGTTGACGTGGTCTTCGAAGATGAAAACGACAGCATTTTTTACGATTGAAAAAAAAAAAAAATCGTCCCCTGTGCTCTTTTCTTGCCCAAATCCTCGAACGCTTACGCGACGCCCCAGTCCAAAGAACTCTAACCTGAAATCAACTGAGATTTCGCTCAAAACTCTTCAAATCTCAACTCAAATCGAACGATTCTTGCTCAAGCCCGAGTCTTTAAGAGAAACCGCAGATGATTGTTTTTCTGAACAACCTCGACTCAAACCGCGAATTACAGTGGAAGCTGTTTTATAGCTTGGACTTGGAACTGCTCTAAACATGATTTGTATGAAAAAAATCATTCGCAATGGAAGCCTTGCTGCCGACGTAAATTGTGTTTTGACGACTTGTTCATTAGTTGGGGACAAATGGTTGTTTCGCTCTCACTTGTCATATCGCTTGGTTGAAGTGGTCTGCTAGCCGTTTGTTAAAATGCCCAAGCGAACTTTTGTAAAAAATTTCCCTCTAGATCTAGATATCTTCTGAACGTACATCACGTATCAAAATCATAATGAGCGCTTTTGATTAATTCATTTACTCTCGGTTTATGATATTTGAATCCGGAAGCGAGAACAACCTAAGGATGTTTGTTTCTCTGTTTAATGTGCTATGTTTTGTGGCCTTATATGGTGGTTTCCGCTCGGAGAGATGGTCTGGAATCGTTGATAAGCGTGGTGATTTTCTGGTCAACTTCACGCTGGTAGCACCCCGACTTCTTTTATGTTCATGTACCGTGTGTTGCGTTGACATATGACCTGTATATGTTGAATGGTTGGAAATCTGTCGTGGTGGAAGGTGGTGGTGACTGGTGACTCTGGCGGTGGATTGATAATGATCGTAAGTGAACGATAGAGTGATGCTCGGTTTTAAAGGCTTAGAAAATAGATGATACTCAAGTTATTATACTTTGACAAGTGCCCAAGGTTTACCGTAGAGGAGTGTTGGCTGGGTCCACCTTCATGTGGGGCCCAGCTAGGATTAAAAAATAAAAACAAAAAAGAGAGAGTGAGAGAAGTTGAAAAGAAAGTGGTGCCTTCGTGCGTGTGTGCGCGTGTGCCCAAAGTGAGGAGAGAGAAAGAAAAAGAAAAATAGAGAGAAAGCGCACGAAGGAGAGCACCGAATTTTTTGTGATCCAAATTTGAAGGCCAAACGTTGACAGAATCGATTCAAATTTGAGTATGATATTCGCGAGAGCGTTGACAGAATCGATTCAAATTTGAGTACGATATTCGTGAGAGCGAGGACTTCGAGTTGATGATTTTCATTAATCGAGAACTACCTCTAAATTTTCTAGTTGCGGTTATGATTTTCTTGTTACAAATTTGTTTATCCATCTAGATAACAATGAAATGATATTGTAATGTTGATGTTGTGCCTCTAGTGTGTGATTAGAAAAAAATATTTTATGTATCATGCTATTCTTGATTTTTAGTGGATATTTTGTGCAGTCCGTGGTTTTTTCTTGTATCGAGTTTTTCATGTTAAATCCTTGGTGTTATTATTTGCTTTGTCTACTTATCATTTTGGCATTATATTTGCATATTGTGAGGTTATATATTGCTGATTGTTGCTGGGGATCAAGAGAATTTCAATTGATTTAGTTTCAGAGGAGAAATTGATCATGGATTGTGTTTAGCTCATAGTGAATTATTGTACCCGAGTTCTCCCCAACTAGGAGTCCCGTTTTGGGAAAGGGTGTAGCAATGGATGAACTATTTTTTTTCGCCTTTAACTGCTTTCTCTTTTTCTAGTAGTGGAACTTGCTTCACTGCGTTAGGAGTGACTAGATGCTCCCCACAATCACTAAGGAAAATACTTGGAGTGTGCACTTTCTGATTGTGAATGCATTTGAATTCTCTTATGGCATATGTTCCCATTGGAAGCGCTCCTACTGGAAGCATTCATCTGATAGCATCCATTCGTCTATTCATCGTTTTTGCTTGCTGTCTTGCCTTTTGGAAGTGTCCCTCTGGATTCTCTTTAATCTTATGCTATCCTCACTTTTTCCCTTGCAGATGGTAAAATCACAAAAGGAAATTCCGGCATGTTCAATGGGCAAGGAGTTTGTCCAAAAGTTTTCACCGGAGCAATGTTGAACAAGAACTAATGTCAACCCATAATGACGATGATGGTTGTTTGATGGACACTGAAGTCTAATCTCTCAAGGCACAACTGAAACATGGGAAACAAGATTCGGCAAACCTGGAAGTGTTGATATTTATAGTAATAATTCATTCTGAGTTTGCCATAGTGTGTTATTTTGAACATGTTTTGCATTCATGGACATGTTTTTACGTTTATGTACACTGTCTGTGGCATAAATGAAGTGAAGGCTTTTTGCAATCTAAAAAGCACATATGTTTGTGGCAATGTTCTTTATGATGTTGGGGTTTTTAATAATTCAAAGGGTTATAGCCCTGTTTAAAAAAAAAAGGTTTCTACAACCTCAATGGTAAGTATGGAATTGGGGATTTAATTAAGTCAATTCGTTTCTGCACCTCTCATAGCTTCGTTGTTGATGCTGAAGAGAAAAAATCTCATTCAAGATTCTTCTTCTTTTCGCCCATGAAATCTGATAAACAAATGTATTCTTAATAGCTCGACTGTGGAAGATACACAAGGAAGAATTATGTAAAATCTAGAGCAATCTTTACTGACAGTAAATTGTATTTCTTATCCTCAGAGCAATCTGTCCTGAAAAGCAACACTATATTTGTGCTGACAGTATATTGATCCCCCAACAAAAAGAAAGCAACTACGTTTGTTGCTGATGACAATATATTAGTGCTGACAGTATATCGATCCTCCAATCCAATGAGCCATCATCGAGCCAAAAAACAGAAAAAGAAACCCACGACACTACTTCACTGAACCAACCTATCATTGACAAACAATATGGGCGATGATGCCACTTCATTGAACTCATCAGCAACAAACAAAAACACAGCCACAACACTACTTCCTATTACTTTTTCTTGTACGTTGGAGTTGCTTCCTCTCCATATTTTTCTTCTTTCTTGATGGGCCTATTGCTTTAACTAGAAGTTCAACGGCAGCTGGTTGTGATGTTGATTCAACCTGTATTTGTATATCAACTCTTTGTCTCTTGTCTTCTCTGGCACTTGTCCTCTTAACTGACATTATAAGATTTCATTAGTTAACAGAAAAGGACATTCTTTGTAGCTTTCTGTTTGGCCAGCGGATGGATATGTGTCATTTTACATTCTTTGCTGGTGTATTATGGTTCTGTTCATTTATCCATATGAACTGGGATAATAGATGCCTTGGATACATGAGCATGGCTGCAATTTCAAAAGCTTTGTTCTATCACTGAGTGATCCAAATCAAAATGAAAGTTGTCAGCCTTTGCATCTCTGTCCCCTATACACCATTACTGCTTACTAGCTATTCCAATGATAATATAGTTTTAGTTTGTCATTGCGGAACGAGAGTTGTTACATCATATAGTCTTCATTTTACCTCTGAGAGGTGACAACTAGATCTTTGCTGTGGAAAATGTGTCAACTTGCAATGTAAGACTAAGTTGTCTCACTGGCTGATTGGTTTTTGGCCAGGAGCTTGAATTGTTGCTTCAGTCGGACATTCACTTAGCTGGGGCCAAGGTGAGAAAAGAATGCTGAAAAGTAGATTTTTTGTCACGAGGCTTTAGTTCAATTTAACTGCATTTTGGTTGACTGTAGATTTTAGAACCGAACTTTTCCCATCTTCATGTGCTAAAGATTTACAGTTTATGTATGCAAAGCTAGATAGATAGTATGCTGATGCTTGAGACAAGTCTGTACAAACAACACACATTTGTTGTGCTTATATGTGGAAGTAATTAGACCAGCAAACTTCCTGACAGGTTGATTGATCATCAAATTATGCATCCCATATTTTAATACTCTGATTCATAACATAGAGCACACAAGTCTTACACTTCAGAAATATGTTTTTTTTCTGCTTTTACTGCAGAGAATGACAATCTTGGATGTCAACTGTAGCTGTGAGTCCAATTGACTTGCATAAGAACACAAGTTGAAACATCAAACAGAAACGTGTCCTCCCGACTCCCAAATTCTTTTCATCTTGGTAAGTGCCTCCCCAACTCTGCAACTACATGCACTTTACTTGTGGCTTTTCGAGACCAGCATTGCACGTCTTTTCTTGAGTACCTGCAACTATGTGCTCATTCTTTCCATTTTTTTTTTCCTGCAGATTTGCATTTTTTTTTCATCTAGTTCAGCAATAGCAGGGTCTTCGGGTACTTCCACTATTCCAGCAACCTGTAGTAGAAATGTTTGCTATTAGTGCATTTTGTTTTAATTATTACTGATTGCGGATGATGATTCTATATATATGATGTTAAAAAGGAATATGGCTATTCACCACATTACATGGCAGCATCTTGTATCCAATTTTGGCTAAATTCTGTTTAGCATGAGAGTTCTACTGTGATACAAGCGCACCATGGTAAAACGTATTTGATATGAGTAATAGATGGGCAAGGGCATTAATCATAGTAATAAGCACCCAGATTCGTGTCCCTTATCTTATTGCAAAGGGCACAGTAGTACTGCTAACTGGTATTATTATCTTTGATGAACAAAGCTTAAAGTGTGAGCTGATGGAAGTTAATGGCAATCTTTTACTGAAGTGGAAGGCAATCTGCGAGGATTCAGTCTGCACTGCACAAACTGCAAAAACCTAATTTACAGTTTAACTACAAAAACTTCTTCAACTAGATAAATAAAAGTTTCGAATACTTACTGATTGCTAAGAAACATAAATAATCCGGCTTGACCAAGCTGCTCAAAAGTGCATGCAGCGAGAGCCCCGTCTCTTCTATGTCTTTTGTCTGTTTCTCCGGACTCCGCTTTCCTCCTCTTTTGAGGTTCTTCTTGGCCAGACTCTGTTTTTTAATTTTCTCTCTATCTGCTCTAGTAATTCTGTTGCAATGGCATCAACTGAAGCAAGACCAAAGAAAGTGCTTAAATGAGACACTTTGGCTTGGGCTTACTGTTTTGCTCTTATTTATTGTTTTTTGACAGCCCGGTTATTGAAACTTCAATAGGAAAGTTAAGTTCAAAGGCGTTCCTCCACTCCAGCGGTGGGTTGAAGGCAGGGATAGCAGAGTGGCATAAAAGATGACAGTCTGGAACTGGGAGGATCACTGCCACTGTCAGTTTGGAGTTTAGTTGCTACAAGGTGCATCCCCATTCATGGCTAGGTATAGGAATGATACATGGGTAGTTTTTACGTTCATATGGTCGGAAGATAATTTGATGATGCCAAAGGCTTGGGAACTCCTTATGGTTTCAGATAAAGAGAAGAAAGCCCCATATGCCTCTTATAAAATACTAGCTAGCTTCCTAAAGTACTTGTCACTTGTTTTAAAGTGGCCTTATAGAACAAGATTACTATTTCCAAGCAGGGAACAGTTGAACAACCATGGCACTCAAACTTCCAAGGTGAAATGCAGACAAACAACCATGTGAGGCGAATGCGGCTGCACTCTTCCACCATGCCATACACGAGACTGCACTGCATGGATTATCATGAGAACAAGTTTGCAGTAAAACCACAGCCAAAGTTTTTGAATGGGGCCTTGCAACAGACTCATGGAAAGCAACAGGAGCAGCACGAACCAGGGAACGGAGTGGAAGGAGTCGTGGAGCAGCAACCAAGAGAGCGAAGCCACCAATATCGAACCGGTGAAGTCAATGAAGAGGGACGATGCTCCATCACAAGAAGGAGCACGGCTACCAGATGGTGGTGCCCGATAAGCAAAATGCAGCAACAAGAAATGCAGGAGCAGGCTGCAGATGGTGACGATGGTGGTGACGGGGTGAGTTTCAAAGGGTGAAGTCAACTTCCCCTGGTATTTCACTTTGATGAAGTTGACCAGGATAGAGACAATGGAGGTTAAATCCATGGCACCATGAAGGATGAAGGCAGGGACATCATTTGTGGTTCTGTTTATGGACAGTGGCCCTCAAAAGAAACTGGGATCTATTTGTTGTTGAAGAGATCAAAGATAATCTCAACAATTGTTACAAGGAGTAGAATAATCGTTTCTAGTAGCCATATAAAGGGTAGAAATTGTTCTTGAGGTTAAAGCTTCTGGCCTCTTTGAAAACGTTGCAAGTGTTGCAGATTTCCTTCTTTTTCTGGTGAATCTCTTTGTAGCTTTCTGTTTGGCCCTCTGGTCAACATGTGCCATTTTACATTCTTTGCTGGTATACTATGGTTTTGCTCATATATCTGTATGAACTGGGATATATAAATGCCTTGGAGACATGAGCACAGTTGCAATTTCAAAAGCTCTGTTCTGACATCATTGAGTGATCCAAATCAAAATGAAAGATGTCTGCTTTTTCATCTCTGTCCCACGTACCCCATTACTGCTTACTAGCTATTCCGATGATAATAAAGTTTTAGTTTGTCATTGCAGAATGAGAGTGGTTATATCATATAGTCTTCATTTGACCTCTTGAGAGGTGACAACTAGATCATTGTTGTGGCAAATGTGTCTACTTGCAATCTAAGACTACTTTGTCACTAATCCCTGCAGATTCCTGTAGGAGGACCAAATCATATTGATTTTAATTTTCAGCAGGTTTCTATATCATTTGATATGAACTTGGAAGTTGATATTCTTCTCTGGTTTATGAAAGCCTGAATGCTTATCGTGAAAAAAGATTCCCAGGAGAGTTATCATGATACCAAGTCAAATTATGAAGCTACGTGCATGGTCTACAGAAGAACTTAAGACTGCAGGACTGTCAAATGCTTCCCAATTCAGTAGCAGATGCTTAAAAATTGTAACCTTTAACTGGAGTGCAAATGTTACTGGAGAGACCGAAAATACTTCAGCAATCACTACAACAAGGAGGATGGGGAGATGTTTCGTTGTTTGTTTCAAGTTTACCGAAGATCCTAGTAGACCAAAAGATTTAGAAGTTTTTTCTTTACTGAAAAGAGAAAGAGGCACGTTAATGAAAAATGGCGCTTTTACTAGCATTTTCATATATTAACTCTTTATTATCAAATTAGCACGTGTCAAATGTTGTCACATGGTCGTTTCTAGTTGCCAAAATAAAGTCATGAACTAGGATAAATAGATGCCTAGGAGACGCGAGATCAGCTGCAATATAGAAGCTTTGTTCTTTCGTCGGAGTTATCCATATCAAATGAAAAATGTCAGTTTTTTCATCTCTGTCCCATATGCACGGGTGTCGCTTACTAGCTACTCTGATGATAATTTTGTTTGAGTTTGTCATCACAGAATGACAAGAGTAGTTACATCATATAGTCAGCACTTTTCCTGTCAGAGGTGACAACTAGATCTTTGCTGCTGCGAATGCATCAACTTGCTTCAGCAAATAATATTTATAAAGGCAGCGACTTCTTTTGTGATGGATCCTGTATGAATCTGGAAGATCTTGGATCTGTGTAATGCAATCTAAGACTGTTGTCTCACCGGCTGATTGGTTTTCGTCAGGAGCTAGAATTGTAGCTTCTGTCAGAGACTCAAGTTGCCAGGGCCAAGGTGAGAAAAGAAGGTTGAAATATAGATTTCGTTTTCGGGAGGCTTTAGTTTAATATAACCGACTTTTAGTAGACTGCAGATGTTAGAACTGAACTTTTCCATCTTCATGTGCTGGAAAAGAATTTTTGCAGTTCATGAATGCAAAGCCCTATAGGTAGTTTGCAAAAGCTTGAGACTAGTCCATACAAACTATTCACACCTGACATATATATTTCGAGGAAATAATAAGACCGGCAAGCTTCCTGACAAGTTGATTCATCCCTATGTTAGTACTCCAACTCATAATATTGAGCACGCAAGTTTTACACTAAAAATTATGATATTTATCTGCTTTGCTGCAGAGAATAACAATCTCAGATGTCGAGTGTCCGCAGTGATCCCTGTAAGTTGAAACATCAAAACTGGAAGGTGGTCTCCTACCTCCCCAATTCTTTTCTTATCGATAAGTGCCTCCCCAACTCTGCAACTACATGCGCTTTGGTTGCATCTTTTTGAGACCAGCATTGCACATCTTTTTTTTAGTACCCTCAGTTGTGTACTCACTCCATCCTCTTTTTCCTGCAGAATTGCAATTGTTTCATCTAGTTCAGCCACGGCAGGATCTTCAGGTGCTTCCACTATCCCAGCAACCTGTATTTGGTACTAGCAAGTTTTCTGTTAATTATTACTTATTGTGGAGGATGAGTCTATATATATATGATGTTAAAAAGGAACAAGGCTATTCACCCCAGCAAATGGCGCTGGCAGCATCTTGTGTCCATTAGATGGATAAAGTCTGTTTAGTAAGAAAGCTGTGACATCCTGATTTTCCAATTCTATTTTCAATAAATTGAGACGGGCATTTCGTTGGCACGGATATAGTTCTTTTCCTTGAGTCGGCCACTCATGTGAAAACTAATCTATCGAGTGAAGCCGCTAAGAGGTTCTAATGCATCAGACTCGAGAATTTGATCAGGAAGCGACCTTTCGACCGAGCTAATCTGCAAGGGTCATTACGGCACAAATAAAAGTCGATTAGAGACCGGAGATAGGTCGACTCGACGAGGCATGTGATCGGTGTGGGTGATTCCACCCGTTGCACAATCCCCGTCGATCGGCCGGACCGACTTTTCTATCGATTGGGTACCTGTGTTCGTAATTGAAACCTTGAGATTACCCCGACAACCGTAAGTCGCCAATGTTTCAAAGATGTACATTGTGGCTTGAGATGATCAACCACAGGTCAAATGCATGAAAATTTCTAAAGGCTACCCGTAGGTTGGGCCGCGCTAAGTCTCGTGCCAAAGTGAAATTAACCGTGGAATTGAGATCGAATTCAGAAATTGGAAGTCTGGGTATGTCACAAATCATTTCAAGATCATTGAATCATCTTTGGGAAAATTTTTATGCAAGCCGAGCTTTTCAGCAAAATAATCAAGAAATGGCTAATTTGGCTCGAGAAATTAGTAGGCCGCTTTCGGTCGCGCTTTTGAGATCTAAGTTGATTATTTAGACAAGTGAAGATGTGAATTAAAGTGTGGTAACATTGAATTAATTTTATGGACTTCAATTTGATTCAATTAGAAGAGAATCAAGTGAAATTGGAGAATTGGTTGTACAAAAATTGGACCCCGGCGGAAAGTGGAAGTGAACCCATTGGAAGAGGTTGTGGGGAGGGATTTGAAGTTAGTGGAGTATGACATCATGGATGATGTCATGGTGGGCCATTTTATGGGATTAAAGAAAGGCAAAAAGAAAAGAAATTGGCCCCCCACTCCTTCTCTCTCCTCCCTCTCTTCTTCCTCTCTCTCGTTGCCTCTCTCCTCCATCTCCTTTGTGCAAAAATGGGAAGAAAATTGCAGAGGAAGAAGCCGAAGCAGCCCCTCACCGTCCGCCTCCTTCCCCGCTCGCACGCCGTCGTCGCCGCCGCCGCCGTGCGTCCGTCCCGCGCCGCCCGCCCGCGCTCGCCAGCTCGCCGATCCGCTCGCGTCTCCTCTCCGCCTCAGCTCGCGTCGCAGCTGCTGCACCAGCTCATGCCGGAGCCGTTCGGCCACCTCCGGCCGCCGTTCGGGTCCCGCCTTGGTCCGGTTCGACCCCCCAACCTTCCCCGATCCTTCCCCATCTCATCCAAGCTCCGGATCTACCCTTCGTCGGCCTCAAACCACCATGGACAGCAACCAAGAAAAATGGGTATGCAGCAGCTTCGTGGCCCGTTTTGGCCGCCTTCCCGAGCTCGGATGCTCGGCCCGCTTTGAGGAAAGTCGATCCTCGCGTCGTCCTCGTCGTTTTGGTCCGCTCGGCTTGTTAATCCGGTGAGTTTAACTCACTAAATCTTGATTAGAGGGTTAATGATGCCCTAAGTGTGCTTAGTCTAAGTTAAGTAAGATTAGGTTGGTAGATTAGTTTACTTAAATAAGGATTAGATTAAGTTGTTTAATTAAAGTTAAACATGTTTAGTTTAAGGGTTAAGTAGGTTTATTTTTAAAATAAACCTTGATGTGACATAAAGGAATTTACTTTTGATTTATTTAAACATTTCGAAATTATTTAATAATTTAATAATATATCATTATTCGAAATTATTAAAATATGATTATTTAATTATTTTCGAAATAAATTTAATTATTTATTAAATTCCGAAAATTTTGTCGGGACCCTAAATTCTCAGAATTTCGTGCTTGGTCATTGCAGTATTCGGATTTTGAAATCGATGGTCGGATATTATAAATTGAAGGTGGATTGCGAAAAATATGAATATTATTATTTAATTAATTTTCGGAATAAATTTAATTATTTATTAAAATTCGAAAATTTCGTTGGGACCTTATTTGCTCAGAATTTCGTGCGATCGCTGTTGTGCATTTAGAATTTGAATTTGATGAATGGATTGGCGAATTGAGTGTTGATTGTAATAAATATGGATTCTTTATAAAATTCTAAGTGTGGAAATTATTGGGTGATTGGTCGTAATATGCCACCTATTAGAGGTCGCGCCCGGTGGAGCCGTGATATGCCACCTATTAGAGGTCCCGCCCGATGGGGCTGTGATATGCCACCTATTAGAGGTCGCGCCCGATGGGGCCGTGATATGCCACCTATTAGAGGTCGCGCCCGATGGGGCCGTGATATGCCACCTATTAGAGGTCACGCCTGATGGGGCCGTGATATGCCAGCTATTAGAGGTCACGCCCAATGGGGTCGTGAATTGCCACCTGATAAAGGTCGCGCGAGTGGGGCCGTGATGCCACCGATTTTAATTTCGCAGTGGGGCCGTGATTAAGAGTAATGATTGAATTGCTGAATTGACATGTAATCGGCCGAGTCGATTGATCGCTGAGACGATCCAAGTGGTTGAATTGTTTGATAATGTGATTGTGCCATGGTTGTTTGGTTATCATAATTGCACGTGGTTGGTTTATATAAATTGTGCTAACCTGCAGATAAAGGCTAAGGCGAGGTAAGTCTTACGTGTGATGTGGCTAGGCCACTCGGGCGTATTTTCTTTCTAATAGGGGTTTAGGGGGGTTGAACTTGCCGAGACGTCGTCTCATCCCGGTTGTGGGATTAAAATTTCAGGTCCCGGTGGACGGAGCGACCGATATAGCTTTGGTTGGCCTTGAGGAGTTGCGAGAGGTGAAGTCATAAGATTGGAGAACGTGTCCGACTTGTAGGTCGTAGGACAATTCCTTTTTAAGAGCCGGTCTTTTGTAGACTTTTGGCCGTAGGCTTAATACGTAATTTTGTTGAATTATGAAATTGATATGTGGTGGTTTTGCTTCCTGCTTTTCTATTCCGTATTTTATTGTCAGGGGTTTTATAATTCGTTCAGCTTGCGCAATATTAAATGAAATGGGGTCGGCGACACTACCTGGGAATGTCGCATTCGAATGACCATGGTGGGATGTTGGCGTGCTCGAGGTTCGGGGCGTGACATCCCCGTTTAAGTGGTATCATAGCATGGTCTGTGTATGGAGTGATAAGGTGCGATGAGTCATGGGATAGTTAGTAGGAAAGGCTTTTAATATGCTGATGCATGTGAGTGATAGCTGATTGGTAGCTTGTTTGTGGGGTCACTCAAATTTCAACCTAATGTTGGAATTGGAAGACAGGTGTCTATAAAGAGCCTGTAGGATGAGTGACCAGGAGTGGAGGACTCCTTGGAGAAGGTCGATAGGACCTGTAACTCGGGGTAGGATGCTGATAAGAGTCGGTACCCGAGGTAGAGCGCAGGCTTAGACCAGCGCGAGTGTGAGAGTACCGCCGCAAGTCAGTACTTGGAGTGTAGTAGCACCGAATGATCCTAGGTTTGATGGGATCGTTTAGGCGCTAGTGTTCCTTGGAAGCTTGTTGGGTCAGTAAGTTCAAGACCGAGCCATTGATGTTGCCGTTATTTCTATCGCTGCCAGTGTTATGACCGCTGTTGTTGTTACGCTTGTTGAGGCCTAATCTGGGGTTGTGATCGAGGAGCAAGCCGCTGTATCTGAGTCGAGGTTCAGTTTAGACAGAGATGGAAATCGATTGGGGAGAAGGGCCGATGCCAGAAGAAAGGTGCCCTGTTTCACCCAACCGGAGAAGTGGAGTTGGAAAGTCAATGCTCAACTCGATCGATGCGTGTTGTGTCTGTAAGAAAAGACAGGAGTAAGAGAGAAAAGACATGTTACAAGTGTCGCCAGTAAAGTCATTTAATCAAAGATTGCCCGTATAGGCAGATGGAATCACATCTGTTTCTGTCACCGTCGTTGATAAGACAGATCAGAGGAATCATGCTTCGGGACATTTAGTGGGGTACTTGGAATGGACCTCAGTGCAAGGAAGGGTGCCTGATGTTCCTTGATGGGAGATAGCGAATTCACCGATTATGTGCTGAGTTATGGAAAAGAGGCTTGAGTCAACCCAGTGTCAGAGTAAAAAGGGAGCAAGCTTTGAATGTGGCCAGCACGACCATCGGGTCAGGAATTGTCCGTGTAAGTCCAAGAGAGCACAAGTACCATTACTGCAGATAGGACGCCACTAGGATGGCTAGAAGAGCATGAAGGGATCGATTATGCATCAATTAGAAATATGAATCTCAGACTATAGTTGTACTTGAAGGGGGTTTGCTTAAGTATGACTTGTAAGTCATTTATTAAAAGGTTTGGCTCAATGAGCTTTCTGTTGTTTTGAATCGTGGTATTGATGTAATTCAGTTTATTCAGTTAGCATGTGAAAGTTTTGAATTACTGAAAGTCGAAGAGGAACTTCGATCCTTGTTATTGGTCACTGAAGATGACTTGGTCCTGGTTATTGGTTATTGAATCTACATGGTAGTTGTAATGGATGTGTCAATTGAGGGGCTGAATATGGAAAACTTAATCGTGGTATAGAAGTTTTCTGAGGTATTGTCAGAAGAATTGTCAGGTTTGCTATCAGAAAGAGAAATGGAGTTCGTAATTGAATTAGCACCCGGAACAGAGCCAGTCCCTAAGGCTCCCTATCGGATGGTGTTACCCGAGTTAAAAGGACTGAAGGTGTAAATGCAAGAAGTGTTGGATAGGGGATTCATACTTCCCAATGCATAACCTTGGGGAGCACCAGTTCTGTACATGAAGGAGAAATGTGGTTTGTTGTGGTTGTGTATCAATATTCCTCAAGATCGACTGGAGGTCAGGGTATCATCAATTGAGGATTAGGAAGAAAGGCATACCGAAGTTAGCATCTTGCGCCTGATACAGTAGTTATGAGTTTACTGTAATGCTGTGTGGTTTAATGGACACCCCAGCTGTTTGTTTGGGTCTGATGAGCAGAATGATTAAGGACACTTGAATCAGTTGTGATCGTGTTCATCGAAGTTATCCTGGTGTGTTCGAAGAGTGCAAAGGAGCACGAGAGATATTTGGGGATGGTACTTCAGACCTTGAGTGCTATTGGATTTTGCAATAAGTTTAGCAAATGCGAGTTTTGGATGACTCGTGTTGTGTTCCTAAGTCATGTGATTTCAAGAGAAGGAATCTTCATAGACCTCGTCTGAGATTAAAGCAATGATCAGTTGGTCGATATTGACTACAAGGATAGAGATCAGAAGTTTCTGAGGATTAACAGGATGTTACATAAGTTTTATGGAAAGGTTTTCGATGTCGGGGTTGCGGTTGATTCGACTACTAAGGAAGTAAGGAAAGTTCGTGTGGTCAGATAAGTGCGAGTGTAGTTTTCAAGGGCCTAAGAAGAGACTAACTACCGCACTTTGTGCGACTATTCCATTTGGTCATAGAAGTGATGAGATATATAGTGATGCGTCATTTAAAGGATTGGGTTGTGTGTTGATACAGCAGGATAGGGTTGTTACATATGCGTCCCGCCAGTTGAGACCTTAGGAGTTGAATATGAGACAGCGTCGCTGGATGGAACTCATTAAGGACTATGACTATGATATTTTGTATCACTGCGGTAAGGTGAGCAAAGTCGTAGATGCATTGAGTTGAGAGTCCTTAGGCGCACAGTTGGTACTCAAGAATTGGATATTACTTGAGAAAGTTCGAAATTCAGTTTTCAAAATCTAAGATATGCCACCTTTGGAATCTTATTACTACCCTCGAATTGAACCGAGAGAGCGATCAAAATCAAATTGCTTCAAATGAACGATTCGAAAATTCGGAGACTCTATAAGAGAATGCAAATGAGAGAGAGGCTGATTTTCAGATTTCTGAAGATAGAACGCTAAGGTTCTGAGGATGATTGTGTATAATTGATGATGTAGAAATTAAAAAAGATATCTTATGGGAAGCTAATCATAGTAATTTCAGCATTGTCCAGCCAGTACGAATAGATCTTGTTTTGAGTGTGTGACATCTTGATTTTCAGACTCTGATTTTGATTGATTAAATTGGGCATTTCATCGATGCGATTACAGTGTTTTTCTCTGAGTTGGCCACTTACGAGATAACTAGACTAGTTGGGTGAGTTATTAAGGACTTTAAGGCAAATAGACTTGAGAATTCGACCAGGAATCGACTTCTCGACCGTGCTCATCTTTAGAGTTCATTACGGCACAGTTAAAAATCGAATTGAGATCAGAGATAGGTCAGTTCGACTGAGATGAATGACCGATCGTGGGTGACTCCACTAAATTGGAAAACTCTCATCGACCGATACTAATTTGATTTTACTGTCGTTTGGTACCCTGTGTCCGTATTTGAATCATCGAGATTTTCACGACCCTCGAGAGTCGCCAATGTGTCAAGTGGGTTCATCGTGGCTCGAAGAAAATCGACCACGGGTCATTTGTCCTAAAAAGCTCTGAAAACTACCCAGTAGCCTAGGTCACACTAAAAGCATGTCGGAGTGAAATTAACCGCCAATCTAAGTTCGATTTCAGAAATTGGAGATTCTGTCTTGTCACAAAGTGGGTACACCGAAGTGTGTATATCATATAAATCATCTGCATGAAGTGTCGGGGATGAATTGTATTTCTAATCGATCAGATGTTCCAAGTTGGCAGAGCTTTCAGATGGTTCTTTCTTAAGCAGTGCATAGCAGAGAGTGCAAAATTTCGATTGCTGAGATGAAGTCAGGGAAAGAAAGATCAGGCCAGGGTAAGTGCAGTAGTCAGTGATTGTAGTTGCCGAGATCAGTGTCGGAGTTATATCAGATCGTGACCAAAGGTTCCCAGTTTCAGTAGATCAGTCAGATAATCCTTTTTGTTTAGTGTAGAGCAGAGTGTTCAGAACTTCAGTCGTTGAGATGAGATTAGAGATTAGAAAATCGCAAGTCCAGGGTTGGTTTAGAATCAGTGATTCAGTCGCAGTTATCAGAGACAATTTAGAGATTGCTCATAATCGCCGGTTTAGCTTCGCATTTTGTGTTGAAGACCTTTGGAATTTTAAGTGGGCAAGTGTTTAGTATTTTGTATCCGAAGTGGTTTGGGCAAGATAAGCGGTGATATGGCGGTATTGGTGCGAAATGAGGAACTTGAGAAAGAGAAGATGATATGAGATGTACCCCCACCTTTTTGTTAAGAATCGATAAAGGTTTAAATTTCGAGAACGAAATTTTTATAAGAGGGAGGAGTTGTGACATCCCGATTTTCCAATTCTATTTTCAATAAATTGAGACGGGCATTTCGTTGGCACGGATATAGTTCTTTTCCTTGAGTCGGCCACTCATGTGAAAACTAATCTATCGAGTGAAGCCGCTAAGAGGTTCTAATGCATCGACTCGAGAATTTGATCGAGAGCGACCTTTCGACCGAGCTAATCAAGGGTCATTACGGCACAAATAAAAGTCGATTAGAGACCGGAGATAGGTCGACTCGACGAGGCATGTGATCGGGTGTGGGTGATTCCACCGGATTGCACAATCCTTGTCGATCGGACCGGACCGACTTTTCTATCGATTGGGTACCTGTGTTCGTAATTGAAACCTTGAGATTACCCCGACAACCGTAAGTCGCCAATGTTTCAAAGATGTACATTGTGGCTTGAGATGATCAACCACGGGTCAAATGCATGAAAATTTCTAAAGGCTACCCTAGGTTGGGCCGCGCTAGTATCGTGCCAAAGTGAAATTAACCGTGGAATTGAGATCGAATTCGAAATTGGAAGTCGGGTATGTCACAAATCATTTCAAGATCATTGAATCATCTTTGGGAAAATTTTTATGCAAGCCGAGCTTTTCAAAGCAAAATAATCAAGAAATGGCTAATTTGGCTCGAGAAATTAGTAGGCCGCTTTTGGTCGCGCTTTTGAGATCTAAGTTGATTATTTAGACAAGTGAAGATGTGAATTAAAGTGTGGTAACATTGAATTAATTTTATGGACTTCAATTTGATTCAATTAGAAGAGAATCAAGTGAAATTGGAGAATTGGTTGTACAAAAAAATGGACCCCGGCGGAAAGTGGAAGTGAACCCATTGGAAGAGGTTGTGGGGAGGGATTTGAAGTTAGTGGAGTATGACATCATGGATGATGTCATGGTGGGCCATTTTATGGGATTAAAGAAAGGCAAAAAGAAAAGAAATTGGCCCCCCACTCCTTCTCTCTCCTCCCTCTCTTCTTCCTCTCTCTCGTTGCCTTCTCCTCCATCTCCTTTGTGCAAAAATGGGAAGAAAATTGCAGAGGAAGAAGCCGAAGCAGCCCCTCACCGTCCGCCTCCTTCCCGCTCGCCACCGTCGTCGCGCCGCCGCCGTCCGTCGCCGTCCGCCCGCGCTCGCCGCCCGCGCTCGCCGCCCGCCGTCCGCTCGCGTCTCCTCTCCGCCTCGGCTCGTCGCCGCCTGCACCAGCTCATGCCGGAGCTGCCGTTCGGCCACCTCCGGCCGCCGTTCGGGTCCCGCCTTGTCCGGTTCGACCCCCTTCAACCTTCCCTCCGATCCTTCCCCATCTCATCCAAGCTCCGGATCTACCCTTCGTCGGCCTCAAACCACCATGGACAGCAACCAAGAAAAATGGGTATGCAGCAGCTTCGTGGCCCGTTTTGGCCGCCTTCCCGAGCTCGGATGCTCGGCCCGCTTTGAGGAAAGTCGATCCTCGCGTCGTCCTCGTCGTTTTAGTCCGCTCGGCTTGTTAATCCGGTGAGTTTAATTCACTAAATCTTGATTAGAGGGTTAATGATGCCCTAAGTGTGCTTAGTCTAAGTTAAGTAAGATTAGGTTGGTAGATTAGTTTACTTAAATAAGGATTAGATTAAGTTGTTTAATTAAAGTTAAACATGTTTAGTTTAAGGGTTAAGTAGGTTTATTTTTAAAATAAACCTTGATGTGACATAAAGGAATTTACTTTTGATTTATTTAAACATTTCGAAATTATTTAATAATTTAATAATATATCATTATTCGAAATTATTAAAATATGATTATTTAATTATTTTCGAAATAAATTTAATTATTTATTAAATTCCGAAAATTTTGTCGGGACCCTAAATTCTCAGAATTTCGTGCCGGTCCTTCTTTGTGTATTCGGATTTTGAAATCGATGGTCGGATATTATAAATTGAAGGTGGATTGCGAAAAATATGAATATTATTATTTAATTAATTTTCGGAATAAATTTAATTATTTATTAAAATTCGAAAATTTCGTTGGGACCTTATTTGCTCGAGAATTTCGTGCCGATCGCTGTTGTGCATTTAGAATTTGAATTTGATGAATGGATTGGCGAATTGAGTGTTGATTGTAATAAATATGGATTCTTTATAAAATTCTAAGTGTGGAAATTATTGGGTGATTGGTCGTAATATGCCACCTATTAGAGGTCGCGCCCGTGGGGCCGTGATATGCCACCTATTAGAGGTCCCCCGACGGGCCGTGATATGCCACCTATTAGAGGTCGCGCCGATGGGGCCGTGATATGCCACCTATTAGAGGTCGCGCCCGACGGGGCCGTGATATGCCACCTATTAGAGGTCGCGCCCGATGGGGCCGTGATATGCCACCTATTAGAGGTCGCGCCGACGGGGCCGTGATATGCCACCTATTAGAGGTCGCGCCCGACGGGGCCGTGATATGCCACCTATTATTCGCGCCCGATGGGGCGCCACCTATTATGCCCGGGGCAGGCGTGATATGCCACCTATTAGAGGTCGCGCCCGATGGGGCCGTATATGCCACCTATTAGAGGTCGCGCCCGATGGGGCCGTGATATGCCACCTATTAGAGGTCACGCCTGATGGGGCCGTGATATGCCAGCTATTAGAGGTCACGCCCAATGGGGTCGTGAATTGCCACCTGATAAAGGTCGCGCCGAGTGGGGCCGTGATGCCACTGATTTTAATTCTGCCGAGTGGGGCCGTGATTAAGAGTAATGATTGAATTGCTGAATTGACATGTAATCGGCCGAGTCGATTGATCGCTGAGACGATCCAAGTGGTTGAATTGTTTGATAATGTGATTGTGCCATGGTTGTTTGGTTATCATAATTGCACGTGGTTGGTTTATATAAATTGTGCTAACCTGCAGATAAAGGCTAAGGCGAGGTAAGTCTTCTGTGTGATGTGGCTAGGCCACTCGGGGCGTATTTTCTTTCTAATAGGGGTTTAGGGGGTTGAACTTGCTGAGACGTCGTCTCATCCCTATTGTGGGATTAAAATTTCAGGTCCCCGGTGGACGGAGCGACCGAGATAGCTTTGGTTGGCCTTGAGGAGTTGCGAGAGGTGAAGTCATAAGATTGGAGAACGTGTCCGACTTGTAGGTCGTAGGACAATTCCTTTTTAAGAGCCGGTCTTTTGTAGACTTTTGGCCGTAGGCTTAAATACGTAATTTTGTTGAATTATGAAATTGATATGTGGTGGTTTTGCTTCCTGCTTTTCTATTCCGTATTTTATTGTCAGGGGTTTTATAATTCGTTCAGCTTGCGCAATATTAAATGAAATGGGGTCGGCGACACTACCTGGGAATGTCGCATTTGAATGACCATGGTGGGATGTTGGCGTATTTGAGGTTTGGGGCATGACAACCTTGTTTAAGTGATATCAAAGCATGATCTGTATATGTAGTGATAAGGTGCGATGAGTCATGGGATAGTTAGTAGGAAAGGTTTTTAATATGTTGATGCATGTGAGTAATAGTTGATTGGTAGCTTATTTGTGTGGTCACTCAGATTCTAACCTGATGTTGGAATCAGAAAACAGGTGTCTATAAAGAGCCTGTAGAATGAGTGACCAGGAGTGGAGACTCCTTGGAGAAGGTCGGTAGGACCTATGCCTCGGGGTAGGATGCCGATAAGAGTCGGTACCCGAGGTAGAGCGCAGGTTTAGGCCAGCGTGTGTGTAAGAGTACCGCTGCAAGTCGGTACTTGAAGTGTAGTAGCACCGAATGATCCTAGGTTTGTCGGGATCGTTTAGGCGCTAGTGTTCCTTGGAAGCTTGTTGGGTCAGTAAGTTCAAGACCGAGCCGTTGATGTTGCTGTTATTTCTACCGCTGCCAGTGTTGTAACCGTTGTTGTTGTTACGCTTGTTGAGGCCTAATCTGGGTTGTGATCGAGGAGCAAGCCGCCGTATCTCGAGTCGAGGTTCGGTTTAGACAAAGATGGAAATCGATTGGGGAGAAGGGCCGATGCCGAAGAAAGGTGCCTGTTTCACCCAACCGAGAAGTGGAGTTGGAAAGTCAATGCTCAACTCGATCGATGCGTGTTGTGTCCGTAAGAAAAGACATGGAGTAAGAGAGAAAGACATGTTACAAGTGTCGCCGATAAAGTCATTTAATCAAAGATTGCCCGTATAGGCGAGATGGAATCACATAGCGTTTCGTCACCGTCGTTGATAAGACAGATCAGAGGAATCATGCTTCGGGACATTTAGTGGGGTACTTGGAATGGACCTCAGTGCAAGGAAGGGTGCCTGATGTTCCTTGATGGGAGATAGCGAATTCACCGATTATGTGCTGAGTTATGGAAAAGAGGCTTGAGTCAACCCAGTGTCAGAGTAAAAAGGGAGCAAGCTTTGAATGTGGCCAACACGACCATCGGGTCGAATTGTCCGTGTAAGTCCAAGAGAGCACAAGTACCATTATTATGAGATAGGACGCCACTAGGATGGCTAGAAGAGCATGAAGGGATCGATTATGCATCAATTAGAAATATGAATCTCGAGACTATAGTTGTACTTGAAGGGGGTTTGCTTAAGTATGACTTGTAAGTCATTTATTAAAAGGTTTGGCTCAATGAGCTTTCTGTTGTTTTGAATCGTGGTATTGATATAATTCAGTTTATTCAGTTAGCATGTGAAAGTTTTGAATTACTGAAAGTCGAAGAGGAACTTCGATCCTTGTTATTGGTCACTGAAGATGACTTGGTCCTGGTTATTGGTTATTGAATCTACATGGTAGTTGTAATGGATGTGTCAATTGAGGGGGCTGAATATGGAAAACTTAATCGTGGTATAGAAGTTTTCGAGGTATTGTCGAAGAATTGTCGGGTTTGCTATCGTAAAGAGAAATGGAGTTCGTAATTGAATTAGCACCGCCGGTCCCTAAGGCTCCCTATCGGATGGTGTTACCCGTTAAAAGGACCGAAGGTGTAAATGCAAGAAGTGTTGGATAGGGGATTCATACTTCCCAATGCATAACCTTGGGGAGCACCAGTTCTGTACATGAAGGAGAAATGTGGTTTGTTGTGGTTGTGTATCAATATTCCTCAAGATCGACTGGAGGTCAGGGTATCATCAATTGAGGATTAGGAAGAAAGGCATACCGAAGTTAGCATCTTGCGCCTGATACAGTAGTTATGAGTTTACTTTGTAATGCTTTGTGTGGTTTAATGGACACCCCAAATTTGTTTGTTTGGGTCGATGAGCGAGAATGATTAAGGACACTTGAATCGGTTGTGATCGTGTTCATCGAAGTTATCCCGGTGTGTTCGAAGAGTGCAAAGGAGCACGAGAGATATTTGGGGATGGTACTTCGGACCTTGAGTGCTATTGGATTTTGCAATAAGTTTAGCAAATGCGAGTTTTGGATGACTCGTGTTGTGTTCCTAAGTCATGTGATTTCAAGAGAAGGAATCTTCATAGACCTCGTCTGAGATTAAAGCAATGATCAGTTGGTCGATATTGACTACAAGGATAGAGATCAGCAGTTTCTGAGGATTAACAGGATGTTACATAAGTTTTATGGAAAGGTTTTCAGTGTCAGGGTTGCAGTTGATTCGACTACTAAGGAAGTAAGGAAAGTTCGTGTGGTCAGATAAGTGCGAGTGTAGTTTTCAAGGGCCTAAGAAGAGACTAACTACCGCACCTGTGCCGACTATTCCATTTGGTCATAGAAGTGATGAGATATATAGTGATGCGTCATTTAAAGGATTGGGTTGTGTGTTGATACAGCAGGATAGGGTTGTTACATATGCGTCCCGCCAGTTGAGACCTTAGGAGTTGAATATGAGACAGCGTCGCTGGATGGAACTCATTAAGGACTATGACTATGATATTTTGTATCACTCTGGTAAGGTGAGCAAAGTCGTAGATGCATTGAGTTGAGAGTCCTTAGCTGCACAGTTGGTACTCAAGAATTGGATATTACTTGAGAAAGTTCGAAATTCAGTTTTCAAAATCTAAGATATGCCACCTTTGGAATCTTATTACTACCCTCAGAATTGAACCGAGAGAGCAGATCAAAATCAAATTGCTTCAGCGAACAGATTCAGAAATTCAGGAGACTCTATAAGAGAATGCAAATGAGAGAGAGGCTGATTTTCAGATTTCTGAAGATAGAACGCTAAGGTTCTGAGGATGATTGTGTATAATTGATGATGTAGAAATTAAAAAAGATATCTTATGGGAAGCTAATCATAGTAATTTCAGCATTGTCCAAATAAAGGTACGAATAGATCTTGTTTTGAGTGTGTGACATCTTGATTTTCAGACTCTGATTTTGATTGATTAAATTGGGCATTTCATCGATGCGATTACAGTGTTTTTCTCTGAGTTGGCCACTTACGAGATAACTAGACTAGTTGGGTGAGTTATTAAGGACTTTAAGGCAAATAGACTTGAGAATTCGACCAGGAATCGACTTCTCGACCGTGCTCATCTTTAGAGATCATTACGGCACAATTAAGAATCGAATTAAGATCAGAGATAGGTCAGTTCGACTGAGATGAATGACCGATCGTGGGTGACTCCACTAAATTGGAAAACTCTCGTCGAATGATACTAATTTGATTTTACTGTCGTTTTGGTACCTTGTGTCCGTATTTGAATCATCGAGATTTTCACGACCCTCGAGAGTCGCCAATGTGTCAAGTGGGTTCATCGTGGCTCGAAGAAAATCGACCACGGGTCATTTGTCCTAAAAAGCTCGAAAACTACCCAGTAGCCTAGGTCACACTAAAAGCATGTCGGAGTGAAATTAACCGCCAATCTAAGTTCGATTTCAGAAATTGGAGATTCTGTCTTGTCACAAAGTGGGTACACCGAAGTGTGTATATCATATAAATCATCTGCATGAAGTGTCGGGGATGAATTGTATTTCTAATCGATCAGATGTTCCAAGTTGGCAGAGCTTTCAGATGGTTCTTTCTTAAAAAGGCATAGCAGAGAGTGCAAAATTTCGATTCTTTGAGATGAAGTCGGGGAAAGAAAGATCGGAGCCAGGGTAAGTACAAAGAGTCGTTGATTGTAGTTGCGAGATCGGTGTCGGAGTTATATCAGATCGTGACCAAAGGTTCCCAGTTTCAGTAGATCAGTCAGATAATCCTTTTTGTTTAGTGTAGAGCAGAGTGTTCAGAACTTCAGTCGTTGAGATGAGATTAGAGATTAGAAAATCGCAAGTCCAGGGTTGGTTTAGGATCAGTGATTCAGTCGCAGTTATCAGAGACAATTTAGAGATTGCTCATAATCGCCAGTTTAGCTTCGCAGATTTTGTGTTGAAGACCTTTGGAATTTTAAGTGGGCAAGTGTTTAGTATTTTGTATCTGAAGTGGTTTGGGCAAGATAGCAGTGATATGGCAGTATTGGTGCAGAATGAGGAACTTGAGAAAGAGAAGATGATATGAGATGTACCCCCACCTTTTTGTTAAGAATCGATAAAGGTTTAAATTTCGAGAACGAAATTTTTATAAGAGGGGAGGAGTTGTGACATCCCGATTTTCCAATTCTATTTTCAATAAATTGAGACGGGCATTTCGTTGGCACGGATATAGTTCTTTTCCTTGAGTCGGCCACTCATGTGAAAACTAATCTATCGAGTGAAGCCGCTAAGAGGTTCTAATGCATCAGACTCGAGAATTTGATCAGGAAGCGACCTTTCGACCGAGCTAATCTGCAAGGGTCATTACGGCACAAATAAAAGTCGATTAGAGACCGGAGATAGGTCGACTCGACAGAGGCATGTGATCAGGTGTGGGTGATTCCACCAGATTGCACAATCCCCGTCGATCGGCACTGGACCGACTTTTCTATCGATTGGGTACCCTGTGTTCGTAATTGAAACCTTGAGATTACCCCGACAACCGTAAGTCGCCAATGTTTCAAAGATGTACATTGTGGCTTGAGATGATCAACCACGGGTCAAATGCATGAAAATTTCTAAAGGCTACCCTAGTAGGTTGGGCCGCGCTAGTATCGTGCCAAAGTGAAATTAACCGTGGAATTGAGATCGAATTCAGAAATTGGAAGTCTGGGTATGTCACAAATCATTTCAAGATCATTGAATCATCTTTGGGAAAATTTTTATGCAAGCCGAGCTTTTCAGCAAAATAATCAAGAAATGGCTAATTTGGCTCGAGAAATTAGTAGGCCGCTTTCGGTCGCGCTTTTGAGATCTAAGTTGATTATTTAGACAAGTGAAGATGTGAATTAAAGTGTGGTAACATTGAATTAATTTTATGGACTTCAATTTGATTCAATTAGAAGAGAATCAAGTGAAATTGGAGAATTGGTTGTACAAAAATTGGACCCCGGCGGAAAGTGGAAGTGAACCCATTGGAAGAGGTTGTGGGGAGGGATTTGAAGTTAGTGGAGTATGACATCATGGATGATGTCATGGTGGGCCATTTTATGGGATTAAAGAAAGGCAAAAAGAAAAGAAATTGGCCCCCACTCCTTCTCTCTCCTCCCTCTCTTCTTCCTCTCTCTCGTTGCCTCTCTCCTCCATCTCCTTTGTGCAAAAATGGGAAGAAAATTGCAGAGGAAGAAGCCGAAGCAGCCCCTCACCGTCCGCCTCCTTCCCCGCTCGCACGCACGTCGTCCCGCCGCCGCCGTGCGTCCGTCCCCGCGCCGCCCGCCCGCGCTCGCCCGCTCGCCGATCCGCTCGCGTCTCCTCTCCGCCTCGCTCGCGTCGCAGCTGCTGCACCAGCTCATGCCGGAGCCGTTCGGCCACCTCCGGCCGCCGTTCGGTCCCGCCTTGGTCCGGTTCGACCCCCAACCTTCCCGATCCTTCCCCATCTCATCCAAGCTCCGGATCTACCCTTCGTCGGCCTCAAACCACCATGGACAGCAACCAAGAAAAATGGGTATGCAGCAGCTTCGTGGCCCGTTTTGGCCGCCTTCCCGAGCTCGGATGCTCGGCCCGCTTTGAGGAAAGTCGATCCTCGCGTCGTCCTCGTCGTTTTGGTCCGCTCGGCTTGTTAATCCGGTGAGTTTAACTCACTAAATCTTGATTAGAGGGTTAATGATGCCCTAAGTGTGCTTAGTCTAAGTTAAGTAAGATTAGGTTGGTAGATTAGTTTACTTAAATAAGGATTAGATTAAGTTGTTTAATTAAAGTTAAACATGTTTAGTTTAAGGGTTAAGTAGGTTTATTTTTAAAATAAACCTTGATGTGACATAAAGGAATTTACTTTTGATTTATTTAAACATTTCGAAATTATTTAATAATTTAATAATATATCATTATTCGAAATTATTAAAATATGATTATTTAATTATTTTCGAAATAAATTTAATTATTTATTAAATTCCGAAAATTTTGTCGGGACCCTAAATTCTCAGAATTTCGTGCCGGTCGCATTTGTGTATTTGGATTTTGAAATCGATGGTCGGATATTATAAATTGAAGGTGGATTGCGAAAAATATGAATATTATTATTTAATTAATTTTCGGAATAAATTTAATTATTTATTAAAATTCGAAAATTTCGTTGGGACCTTATTTGCTCAGAATTTCGTGCCGATCGCTGTTGTGCATTTAGAATTTGAATTTGATGAATGGATTGGCGAATTGAGTGTTGATTGTAATAAATATGGATTCTTTATAAAATTCTAAGTGTGGAAATTATTGGGTGATTGGTCGTAATATGCCACCTATTAGAGGTCGCGCCCGGTGGAGCCGTGATATGCCACCTATTAGAGGTCCCGCCCAATGGGGCTGTGATATGCCACCTATTAGAGGTCGCGCCTGATGGGGCCGTGATATGTCACCTATTAGAGGTCGCGCTCGATGGGGCCGTGATATGCCACCTATTAGAGGTCACGCCCGATGGGACCGTGATATGCCACCTATTAGAGGTCGCGCCCAATGGGGCCGTGATATGCCAGCTATTAGAGGTCGCGCCCGATGGGGCCGTGAATTGCCACCTGATAAAGGTCGCGCCGAGTGGGGCCGTGATGCCACTGATTTTAATTCTGCCGAGTGGGGCCGTGATTAAGAGTAATGATTGAATTGCTGAATTGACATGTAATCGGCCGAGTCGATTGATCGCTGAGACGATCCAAGTGGTTGAATTGTTTGATAATGTGATTGTGCCATGGTTGTTTGGTTATCATAATTGCACGTGGTTGGTTTATATAAATTGTGCTAACACAGAGATAAAGGCTAAGGCGAGGTAAGTCTTTCTGTGATGTGGCTAGGCCACTCGGGCGTATTTTCTTTCTAATAGGGGTTTAGGGGGTTGAACTTGCCGAGACGTCGTCTCATCCCTTGTGGGATTAAAATTTCAGGTCCCCGGTGGACGGAGCGACCGAGATAGCTTTGGTTGGCCTTGAGGAGTTGCGAGGTGAAGTCATAAGATTGGAGAACGTGTCCGACTTGTAGGTCGTAGGACAGTTCCTTTTAAGAGCCGGTCTTTTGTAGACTTTTGGCTGTAGGCTTAAATGCGTAATTCCGTTGAATTATGAAATTGATACGTGGTGGTTTTGCTTCCTGCTTTTCTATCCCGTATTTTATTGTCAGGGGTTTTATAATTCGTTCCGCTTGCGCAATATTAAATGAAATGGGGTCGGCGACACTACTTGGGAATGTCGCATTCGAATGACCATGGTGGGATGTTGGCGCGCTCGAGATTCGGGGCATGACAAAAGCACTTCTGGGATGAAAATGCACCGTGGGTAAAACGCATTTGATATGAGTAATCGATGGGCAAGGTCTTCCATTGCAGTCGTAAGCACCCAGATTCAGGTCCCTTGTCTTCTTGCAAAGGTCAGAGTAGTACTAACTGGTATCATTTTATCAAAGCGTAAAGTGTGAGTTGATGGAAGCTAATGGGAATCTTTTACTGTAGTGGAAGGCAATCTGTGATGATTAAGATTACAATGCAGAAACTGTAAAATTCAAAACTGCAAAGTTTACAACAGAGAATCGATACTCAGTTTCCAAAGGGTCTCAGGGGAAGCTTCAGTGTTCACACGTATTGGTTGGACCATGTGGCGTTACATGATTATCCTCTGTCCAATCGTAGGCGAAATGGGGAAGTTGGATTTTTTTTTAAACAAAAAAAAAGTTAGAGGTAGAATTGAAATTAAAATTAAAATTTGGGATTTTTTATAAAGAAATTAGCCCATAAAGATTCATGCTTCCACCAACAGTCCAAGATATCTCAAACCAAATAAAACACAATCTTCTGTTAAAATAAGAACCTATTTTTGCAATAGTTTAGTAAGAAAAAATGTTCACTACTTCAAAAGTATTTTAGTAGAATTTAGTATATCCAACAATTATATAAATAGGTGACTTCGTGCCTAAATTGGACCTATTTGGTGGGTCTAGGGAGCGACTTGACAAGAGAATGCTCATGTTGCGATATATAATTTGCACTATAAATGGGTAATTAGAAAAAGGGATAAGCAGCTATTATTGCAGAATGAAATTGGTAAGATTATAATGAATTAGAGAAACAATAATGATATTGATGTATGTTTTCATTTTGTTGATATTGTGAATAAGATCTATCCTTATCTTTTTGTCACACCTCAACTCTATAGAATAGGAAAATCAACACCACCGTGCTCTCGTTCAAAGGACGCAGCCTCAATTACAAACTAATGTAAACATGTTATCAAAACATATATTCATCTATGTACTTGATAAATCGGTGAGTTGGTGATAGAATCAAGAATTCCGAAATTCATAAAAAAAGTGTGTGTTCAAACTCATTAAACTCCACAAATATCATCTCAAACATATACAAATATCTAACTCATGTCTAAAATGCAACTGTAAAAAGTTTCCCATCGATAATGCTCACATCCTACTTTAGTTGAAGAAATTTGAAAAGATTTGAAATAAATAGTGTGAGCAACCACAACTTAGTAAATAACCTAAATATTTACTAAGCAAATCAAGCATCAATTGTGCATACATATAAAATAATACTAGAGACTCCTTTATCCAAATGCAATGTCTCATGTACAACAAAACTAAATATGAGTAATATCACTTAATATTCATTCAAATTTCAAATACCAAAAGAGTAGTAAATGGTTCGTCTAGTTTTATGCGGTAAATATATTTGAGACATTACTTTTTTTTTTTTTTTTTTACAAAATTATATTATTCAATGCCTTTTACAACTTATAATTTATCAAATCCATATCACTTTCAAAATATGAGTTCACAAATTTGTGAAAGATCACAACTCATCCCTAGCCAAAATCCAAATTGGAGGTTACGCTACTTAGAAAGTTTCAAAGTCCAATCAAAGATCAGCTAAATGTCAAACTTACATATCAACTAAAATTGACTAAAATTTTAGTAGGCAATACCATATCCTTGAGTCAAATTGTCCATTTGATGAAAGACCTATGAACAACTACTTTGCCAACAAAGTCGACCTCATCTTAGAATTCTAATTCAAGTGAGCTTACTTTCAACAGAAAACTCTTTCAAAGTATCCATGTTTGGTAATCAGCCAAACTGTAAATATTTCATTTTTTTTTGTTCCTCCAAACAGAAAAATAATATAATTCTATTTGATAAGATTTTTGTTCTTGAGAACAGAATCAAGAAGTAAAAAAAAATCGATTGTTTGTTCTCGAGAACAACTCTACAATTGAGCTTATTTTTTTCTCTTCTCTTATATTCTTCTTCTTCCTCCTCCTCTTATCGATCGTCGGTCTCAACCAAGGCCCATGATCAACCAAATGAGGGCCGGCAACCTTGCCGAAGTGTCACCGACCCCCGATGAATTCAAGTCTTATTGGTGGCTGAGCGAGCTCGATCTCACCAAATCTGGATGAGGCTTAGGCTGGTGACGCTTTGATGAGGTCGTCGACCCTCGTCTAGCCGATTGTTGGCTGCGACCAAGGATGGCAAACAAGTTAAAGGAAGAAAAAGAAGAAGAAAAAGGAAAAAAAGAAAAATGTGATAGAATTATTTTAAAATTAATAGAATTTCTAAACTACACAAGAATTTGAGGACCATACCAAATGCATTTTTATTTCGAGAATATAAATTTTAAACAATTACCAAACATCTTCAAATGTTTAGAAATTCGCATAGGGAATAAAATTAGAAAACAAGAATAGAATAGTTACCAAATGTTCCTCAAGAAATCATAAAGCAAAAAGATGGTCGGAGAAAGGCGAAATCCATTGCCAAACAGAGTAATTCATAAATTATTTCTTAGTAGTGCGCAAAAATAGTAATGCAGCCCACGTGGTTCCCGTTGCTTAGCTATCACTGTCACATGCGTTCGAGCCCAAGTTGCTGCTGGCCCAAGCCATCTCCCATCTTACAGGGGTATTTTTGTCACAAGGTTGCTGAGTACAAGGACAAAAAGGAAATGGTCGTCGTATTCTATGCGGTATCTATCTTTTTTCTTTTTTTTGGGGTTCTTCTTGGCCGGGTTTGCTCGAGTAATTCCCTTACCACGGCATCAACTGAAGCAAAAAATAAAGAAAAGGCTTTAACGAGACACTTGGGCTTGGGCTTACTGTTTTGCTCTTGTTCATTATTTTTTGCCAGCCGGGTTATTGAAACTTTATTCATGCGCATGAATCTTCCAGGTTATTACCTATTGATGCGAACTATGTCAGACAAGGGCACACTCTGCTGAGAAAAGAGAGAGGAGAGTTCAAGTGGGACAGAAGAAAATCCTTTTTTCTTTACTAATCCAAGGCAAAATAAATAGGAAAGTTCAAAGGCTTTCCTCCACTCCAGTGGTGGGGGTGAAGGCAGGGACTGCAAAATGGAATAAAAGAGGACAGACTGAAGCCGTTAAAAAGTGGAGTAGTCTCCACCTTTTTACAGCTTTCAAAGTCACAGCTTCAAACTGTGGTATTAAGAACCACCAGTGACGTCCCTGCCTTCACCCCTCACGGCACCATGGATCTTACGTCCATCGTCTCTATCCTGGCGACTTCATCGAAGTGAAATACAGGGGAAGTTGATTTCGTCCTTTGAAACCTACTGCGTTGCTACTGTGTCACCATCTGCAGCCCGCTCCTGCATTTCTTTTTGGGGCGTGTCACTAAGCAGGCACCACCTTCTCACGGCCGTGCTCCTTGTGATGGAGCAGCGCGCCTACTTCAACGGTTTGACATTGGTGTTTTCACTCGGGTGGTTGCTGCTCCAAGACTCCTTCCACTCCGTCCTCTGGTTCGTGCTGCTCCCAGTGCTTTCCGCGAATATCTTGCGTGGCCCCATTCAAAAACTTTATCTGTGGTTTTACCGCAAACTTGTCCTCATGATTATCCGTGTGGCAAGGTCTCGTGCATGGGGTGATGGAAAAGCACGGCCATTTTCGCTGTGTCCGGTCGTGGATCAGCGTTTCATGCTGGAAGTCTGAGCGCTGTAGAGTTGTGACTAGGCAGACGAAGCAATATCGGGCCATGCAGTACCGCTTGACCATTTGAATGGCAAGAAGGAGGCCTGCTCACATGCATGGCAACTACGACGATCCTCCCCATTGTCCGCCTACTAGGCGTTCAAGCGTGGGCTGTGGGTGAAACGGGTTTTCTCGGGCGGACAGCATGCTAAATTCGGGGCTGACTCGTGAAAGAAGAATCGACACAATTTACAGCAGTGGGGCTGAGCAGCGGATCGGAGACCAGCACGCGAGACACTCCAAGCTAGCTTAACCTTCCGCTCAGGTTCCGGAGATTCAATGCATGATCACCAAGGCAAATTAGGAAATAAAAAGGCGCTTTGAATGGAGTTATAGTTGCCGAGTGATATCAACCCGAAGCAAACGGGATGAAACGAATTGTACGTCACTCCCGTATTATTTGATGTTGTATTTCAGCGCTAATTTGTACAATTTTTTTTATAGTATTTATGCTTTAATGCAATAGTTAATAAAACTAAAGTGGCCCATGAAAAGTTTCATTTCATTTTTTCATTTAGCAGTCAGCTGCAATTATAATTTAATTTTCCATATAACAACTAATAAATAAAACTCCAAACATTGTATAATGTCATAAAGGTGCACTCACCTTCAGCTTGTCTATACATTTATTAGAAAGTTCTTATCCAACTTACTATAAAAGTAACTTACTTAAGACAATATTAAGATGACAGTTTTATAAATTGTTAAAATGGATGTAACTTGACATAACTTAATAGTCTAGAAATCTAAATTCACCTTTTATCTAAAAGTAATGTTTACATATGCTAATTCAATACAATTCGTACAAATGGGATGAGTCAAATCTACTTTTTTCTAGTTATCAATTTATCCATAAATGTGCATGTTCTGCAACAATCTTGAATTCCACGTTATTGAAAAACAATTGCATATAATATGATGCTTCATAAGTTATCTCGAGAAGGTTCACCAAAGTAGTTACAATTAAACTTGCAATTTTATTATCTTTGAATAAAACTCAATTTCATTTTCAAAAATTTAATAATGGTCCACATTGTTTACTCTTGAAGACAAAATATAGATCTAAGTTGTTACAGACCCAATTCACATATATAACCTACGACTTCAGCCAATTAAACTGAGTTTAGATCCACAAGTTAAAAGTTGGCATTTGTATAAAACAATGAAGACTAAGATCCAGGAGAACATTTCAAGAAAGAACAAACAAAACAGGGAAGTACTCTTCCAAATAATAATAAGTAAACCTATCCAAATGATAGAAAAAACTACATTTTGAAAGAGAAAAACTAGAGCTGTGTAGAGCTCATATCAAAAGGTTCTTGGAAGCTGTTCTATTCTAACCTAACTTTATTAGGAGCTATAATAGTCGGATTGTAAACCAAATTCTAGTAATATAATTGCTTTAGCTGCTTCTGTCACCAGTAGCAAAAAAGCCATGGAAAGGTCAAGAGGTACATTACATACTTCAATACACCAACTTACCCCGAAACAAGTAAATTGCTACGAATATCAGAACTCCCGGATCAAAGGCAAGAGGAGAATCAGAAAACGCTATGTGGCCATAGCAAAACTAATTGCAAGATAACAAGTTAACAAGGAACATGCAAGAGCAATTTAGCAAAAATGTTGCAGTACTTTCAGCTAGTTTCGGGAAACAAAACACACTCAGAGAACATGAAGCATCCCGGAATGTCTCCTTCTCTCTTGTTGTTTGCACAGCATAATTTGAAGAATCATAATTGATAGATTAATTACGAAAATTCCTCCAATTAGATAAATTAAAATTGTTGCTACCAAATATAATTAATCAGTCTTGTCGAGCTCTCCCAAGAGTGCATGGAGCGAAAGCCCCCCTTTGTTTACACTCTCTTTTTCTCGGTTTCTCCGAACTCTGCTTTCCTTCGTTCTTTTTTTTTTTTTTTCGGTTCTTCTTGGCCAAGCTCTGTTTTCTTTCTTCCTGCTCTTGTAATTTATCTTGCAACGAAGCAAAACTAAAGAAAGGGCTAAAACGAAAACACTCGGGCTTGGGCTTAATGTTTTGCTCTTATTTATTATTTTTTGCAAGCCCGTTTCTTGCAACTTTATTCATGAAGATAACTCTTTTAGGTTATTATGTACTGATGGATCCTATGTGGAGTGAGGATATGTCACTCGAAATTAAAGTTGATCACATCACTTTTTCTAATAGAAAAAATGTCAGAAAATTTTTAAATTTATTGTATTGGTGTCAATTTGATCTAGTATCAATTTAATCATCTCAATTAATTTTGATCTAAAATTACCGACATAGACATTAGCTATCTTGTGTGACATGCCTGCCCTAACATGGATAATTTTTTTTAATAGTAATTCAATATTTTTATTTATTTATTGTTATTATTATTATTTTATTTTCTTTTTTCCCTCATTCTTCTTGGCCATTGTTGGGTGGGTTGGCCTCACCTAGGTGAGGGTCGTCGTTGCCCACCAAAGGTAAGGCCTAGCCAAACGAGAGTGATCCCAGTTAAGCTTGCCATTCCGTATCATTCTTGGAAAAGGTCGAGCCCTCACCTGTGCCTAGGCGAGGCCTTGTGAGAGTTAGCCTTGCTCAGGCCAGACTTGGTGAGGCCAGCTTGTTCAGTCATTGCCTATAACCGGTGAAAGGAAGAAGAAAGGAAAAAAAGAAAAAATTAGAAAAAATAAAAATGTATATTATATTATTATTAAAAAATTTCCACGGCCCCAAATCACTTTTTGGTGTCCAGGAAGGGAATCATGGTCCGCAGACATCCAAATTGACTTTTGGTGCCTTGTATCAAATTTTGGAATCTAGTGTTACTTTTGGCAACTTCTGTGGTATGTCACCCTATATCAAATTTTGGAGTCTGGTGCTATATCAAATTTTGGAGTTCGGTGTTTTGGCAAAACACTGCACCAAAAGTGAATTTGGATGTTTGTGGACCACTGCCAAAATCAAATTTTGGAGTCCGGTGTTTCGGCAAAACACCGCACCAAAAGTGAATTTGGATGTCTACGGACCATTGCCAAATCACTGCATCAAAAGTGAATTTGGATGTCTGTGGACCATGATTTCCTTCCATATAAATGGAAGTATAAAAGATGCTCCCGTTGTTGCCCCTCACAACTCCATGGATCTTACCTCCATTGTATTTGTCCTGATCAACTTCATCCAAGTGAAACACCAGGGGAAGTTGCCTTCACCCTTTGAAATCCACCCCCATCGCCACCCGCATCACCATCTGCAGCTTGTTCCTACATTTCTTTTTTGGGCGTGTTGCTAATCGGGCACCACTGTCAAGCGGCCCTCCTCCTTCTTGTGAGGGAGCAGTGCACCTCCTCTTCCACTTCACCGGTGTGATATTGGTGTTTTCGCTCGCGTGGTTACTACTCCACGGCTCCTTCCACTCCGTCCTTTGGTTCGTGCTGTTCCTATTGCTTTCCGTGAGTCCATTGCAGGGCCTCATTCAAAAACTCTAGCTGTGGTTTTACCACAAACTTCTTCTCATATTATCCGTGTGGCATGCTCCCGCGTATGGCATGGTGGAAGAGTGCAGCCACATATGCCATTATCTAACATAAAAACTAATCAAACTTAGAATTTATGATTTTTCATTTTTTTAATTAAAAATTAAATATATTATATATTATCGGTCTACTCCAGATTGGCAGTTCCACACCTAAAACAATAACCAAGCCGATTTCCTTAGAAATCATTGGTTTTTGGGCAATCTAGACAGTTCTCGTTTCATTTGCACTGCTCCTCGTCCCATGTTGTGCTTTCACATGGCCTCCACCCATTTCTCTCTCCTCTGTAAGAGTTTCCACAAATATTCCTCCTTAATACCTTGTTTTTTCTGTTTTCTCGAAAAGATGACATTTATAATGCAATTTGGATGAAATAAAGATTATAATGCATGCACATTTTTTTTACGGTATATCATCTTCATTCTACTAATTTGTATGTTTCTTTTGCTTAAGTTTTGAATTTATTAGACGAATCAAGGTCCTACCTTGTTTGACCTTTTTCCGAGGAAAAAAAAGAAATAAAGAAGAAGGCAAAGTTCTCTCTTTTTATAATATTTATTCTCTCCTGGTAGGGTGTGCGCATGTATGTATACATAAACCTCTCTTCAAAAACTTCTGAGTCTCCCTTATTGACAATCCCAATGTAGTTTCTTTGTGAACAAGACTTAGTCATCAGATTTTCAATCATGCCCTTCCCCGTTCCTTCCCCCTTTTACTCACCCCTCATCCCCCGCTGTGCTTTCGCGTGGCCTTCCCCCATTTCTCTCTCTTCTTTAAAAGTTTCCACAAATATTCCTCCCCTATACCTTGTTTTTTCTATTTTCTCAAAAAGATGATAATTATTATTCAATTCGGATGAAATAAAGATTATGATGCACAAGTATTTTTCATCTGCGATGTATCATCTTCATTCCACTAATTTGTATGTTTCTTTTGCTAAATTTTTTTTATTATATTAATCAAGGTCCGACCCTAATTTGAACTGGTTCAAGTCCTGTTTCTGAGGTAAAAGAAGAAGAGTTCTCTCTTTTTATCATATTTATTCTTTTCTACTAGGCTGTACGTGCGTATGCATGGACACATAAACCACTCTTCAAAAACTTCTTCAGTCCCCATTATTGACTACCCCCCCCCCTCTCTCTCTCTCTCTCTCTCTCTCTCTCTATCTTTTCAATCTAATTTATTGAATTAGACGGAGCCAAATAATCTCTCTCTCTCTCACTCTCTCTGAGAGTTTCCCAAGGGTCTTAAGGGAGGCTTCGATGCGGCTGCAACAATGGTTGGACCATGTGGCATCAAATGATGATTCTACGTCCAGGTGCGCGCGTATGAGATCTTAATTAAAGTTACGAGTTTTTTTAAAACAAAATCAAGGCAGAATGAGATTAAAATTAAAGTTGGGCATCTTTTCAGGAAATTAGCCCATAAAATTAATGCTTCCATCAACAATCCAAGGCGTCTTTAAACCTATTTTAGCAATATTTCGTCGAAAAGATATCTAGCTGCTTCGAAAGTATTTTAGGAGGATTTAATATATGCAACAATCATAGAAATAAATGAGTTCGTGCTTAAAACATGGCAACAAACAAATGTCCATGTCGCAATATATATTGCGAACTATGCTAGGGGTGAGGATAGGTCATGGGGAAAAATGTTGGCCAGATCAAGGCCTTTTTAATGGGGAAAATGTCAGAAAAGTTTTAAATCTATTGCATTTATATCAATCTAATCCTAAGCCTTTAAATTATCACAATTTAATCATAAATTTTTGCTAATTCAATCATTTAGACTAATTTTAAGTGAAAATTACTGATATAAAATACCGGTTATTCAACATGATTCAACCGAGCAAGTTGGCCTCACTTGGGCAAGGATCACCGGCCCAACTAGGTGAGAGTGATCCTCGATGAGGCCACCTTGGCTAGATTTGGTGAGGCCAGCGCGCTCGATCATTGCCCATAAATGGCAAAAAGAAGAAAAAAGGAAAAATTTGTAAAAAATCGAAAAAAAAAGATGTAATTATTATTATAATTTTTTTTACAACTATCCACATAAGCAATATTCAACCAAAATTAATTGGAATTATTAAATTGACATAATTCTAAGGCTTAGGACTAAATTTAGATAAATGCAATAGGCTTATGATTTTCTTTGGTGTTGTTCTCCCTTTTGAATATAACCCAATGAAAAATTAACGGAACAGTTCGGGGCCTTCGTTCACTCCATGGCGTCGAAGGGGTGAGGGTAGGGAAATCGTTTGATATTTGTTTTCATGGAAAGTGGCGCAGGACATAATTTTTTTTTTTTTTTTTTTTTTTTTTTTTTGGTCTGGGCATCGAACATTGTTTTTATTTTGGGTGCTGCGGGGCCTCGTGAAGGATGCAAAGATGGGACGTTAATTTATACTCTTTATTTTAGGTGAATTTGAACACTATATTTTGGATAAAACATTTTGTACTCTTTCTTTCAAGTCCAGAAAGTAAAATGGGACATTGGATGTTGCGAAAAACGCTTTTCCATCATACTTTTTTCCAATGGTGAAAAATACTATTCCAACCATGATTGGATGTTGCGAAAAACACATTTCCATCCTACTTTTTTCCAATGGCGAAAAACACTATTCCAACCATGCATGGTTGGTTGGAATAGTGTTTTTCGCCATTGGAAAAAAGTAGGATGGAAATGTGTTTTTCGCAACATCCAAGAACGAGTATGTTCTATAAAATGACGTCCCGTCATTTAAATCCCTCACGACGCCATGGATCTTACCTCCATCGTCTCTATCCTGGTCAATATCATCCAAGTGGCTTCCCAGGGGAAGTTGATTTCACCCTTTGAAACCCACCCCGTTGCCACCCGCGTCGTCATCTGCAGCCTCCTCCTGCATTTCTCTTTGGGGCGTGTCGCTAATCGGGCACCACCGCCTCGCGGCCCTGCTCTTTCTTGGGATGAAGCAGCGCGCCTCCTCTTCCACTTCACCGGTTTGACATCGGTGTTTTCGCTCGCGTGGTTGCTGCTCCACGACTCCTTCCACTCCCTCCTCTGGTTCGTGCTGTTCCTGTTGCTTTCCGTGCGTCTGTTGCGGGGCTTCATTCAAAAACTTTGGCTGTGGTTTTACCGCAAACTCGTTCTCATGATTATCCGTGCGGCGCGCTCCCGTGTATGGCGTGGTGGAAGAGCGCGGCCACAATTGCCGCGCCCGGTCATGGATCTGCGTTCCATGCCAGAAGTCCGAGCGCCGTAGTTGCTCGACTGCTCCCTGCTTGGAGAGAAGTAATTTTAATTGTATGACCACTTTAAATCAAATGATTAGTACTTAAGGAAGCTAAGCTCGTTTTGTGTAAGAGGCATTTCGGGTTTTCTTCTCTTTATCTGGAGCCAAAGCCGTAAGGAATCCCCAAGCCTTCGGCGTCAAATTATCTCCCGATCATAAGAAAGGAGAGAAGGGAACAAGTACAAACCCACCTATGTATCTTTCCTATTCCTAGCCATGAACGGTGATGGACCTTGTAGCGACTAGATCTGATTAAGATAGGCTAAGCCCTCAGAAGACATTAGGATCTATTGTTATCGTAGAGATTGAAGATGACCTCGACAATTGTTATAACGAGAAGAATGGTCGTTTCTAGTGGCCATACAAGGGGTAGTAATGGTTCTTGAGGTTAAAGCTTCAGACCTCTTTGAATACATGGTTGAGTGTTGTACATTTCCTTTTTTTTCTGGTGAATCTCTTTGTAGCTTTCTGTTTGGCCAGTGGATGGATATGTGTCATTTTACGTTCTTTGCTGGTGTACTATGGTTTTGCTTATTTATCCATATGAACTGGGGTAAATTGATGCCTTGGAGATGTGAGCACAGCTGCAATTTCAAAAGCTTTGATCTTACACTAACATCATTGACTGATCTAAATCAAAATGAAAGATGTCAGCTTTTTCATCTCTCTTGCATATACACTGTTACTGCTTACTAGCTATTCCGATGATAATATAGTTGTAGTTTGTCATTGCAGAATGTGGGAATGGTTACATCATATGGTCTTCATTTGACCCCTGAGTGGTGACAACTAGATCTTTGCTGTTGCAAATGTGTTAACTTGCAATCTAAGACTCCATTGTCTCGCTGGCTGATTGACATTCAAGTTGCCGGGCCAAGGTGAGAAAAGAATGCTGAAATGTTGATTTTTTTCTGTAGGCTTTAGTTCAAGATTACTAAATTTTGGCAGACTGTATATGTTGAAACTGAAATTTTCCCATCTTCATGTGCTAAAGAATTTACGGTTCATGTGTGCAATGCTAGATAGATAGTAAGCAGATGCTTGAGACAATATGTTGTATCTGTGGAAATAACTAGACCGGCAAGCTTCCTGCCAAGTTGATTCACAATCAAATTATGCATATCAATGCCAACACCTCATCTCATTACATAGAGCACTTGAGTCTCACACTTCAAAAATATGATGTTTATCTGCTTTACTGCAGAGAACAACAATCTTGGATGTTGACTGTAGCAGTGACACCGATTGACTTGCATGACATCAAACAGAAAGGAAATTCTTTTCATATTGATAAGTGCCTCCCCAACTCTGCAACTATTCTGACCAAAAAAAAAAAACAAAAACTCTGCAACGGCATGCACTTCACTTGCAGTTTTTCGAGACCAACATTGCACATCTTTTCTTGAGGACCTCCAATTGTGTGCTCATTCTTTTCACTTTTACCTGCAGAATTGCAATATTTTCATCTAGTTCAGCAATAGCAGGGTCTCAGGTACGTTCACCATTCCAGCAACCTGATTTAAAAAGTGTTTGGTAGTGGAGCATTTTCTGTTGATTACTACTTATCGTGGAGGATGAATCTATATAAATGATGTTGAAAAGGAACATGGCTACTCACCACGTCATATGGTATTGTATCCATTTGTTGCCTAAAGTCTGTTTAGTAAGAGATCATTTCTGTGATGAAAGTGCACTGTAGGCAAAACACATTTGATATGAGTAATCAATGGGCAGGGGCATTCCTTGCAGACATAAGCACTCAGATTCAGGTTCCTTATCTTCTCACAAAGGTCACAATAGTATTCACTGGTATCATCTTTGATGAATGAAGCGTAAAGTGTGAATTGATGAAAGTTAATGGCAATCTTTTACTGTGGTGGAAGGCAATCTGTGATGATTAAGATTGCACTGCACACAACCATTGAAGTCAAACCTGCAAAATTTACCAGAGACACTGCTTAGGAAATACAGTTCAGTAGATCTAAAATAAGAAAGAGTATATGCTTGTGGAGGTGTTGTTTCAAAGTGTGTCTTTCAAAAGTGCATGAAATGTTGAAGTCATAGTCACATTCCATGCAGTGAAAGAGGGCCCACACTCTTCACGACATATTTCAACAGCGCTCTTTCCTAATATGAGAAGAAAAAAGGATGTGTGGGGTGAACAGCTTCTTGCACAACCAAGGGCAATTCAGCACATGATTAATGGAGCATAAGAGCAGCTTTTTTTTTTTTTTTTCCACCAGCAATATGCTAAACATTTGACACTTTATGACAAGCCTTGCTTGGACCATCCTTCATATGACAGTTCCAACGGCAGACGATGATTGTGCAACGGAGAAAGAAGAGGCAATCAAGACAACTATAGATCTCACCTGGTATGTTCAGTTCACAAGATTTGCACCTGATTCTGCTTTCGAGTTTCGTGTGGAAGACCAGTGGATGCTGATGGTCACAATTGTAAAAAACCAAGTCCTTCTTGCCCTTCAGCTCTTGCAAACATAGAGTTGAAGCCACGCAGTCCATGTCGAGGCTGAATTTGCATTTACTGCAGTAGGAAACCATGGCAGACGTTATGTTTAGCTCCTCAAATTTATTGAAAGCAGGAGAGAGAGGGTAATTATGGAGACACAGGTGTTGCATCTCTGGGGGAGATTCGGTGTAGCTTTTGTGGAGAAAGAATATGTACGCATCGCATCCATAGGCCTCCCCCAAGATTGCCTACTTGCAGGCTTTGCATTTGATTCTATTTTTCATCCCGAGATGATGGGATGTGAGCAGATGCTCATGAGCATTTTTTGGATGGCCACATTCTGAGAATCCTCATTAGGAGGACAAGCAATCTTGGGCCGTGCGGTAACAATTGATGGATCCAACTGGCAAGAGAAGGTTTTCATATATAAATGCAAAATATTGATTGGAATATATATATATATATATATCACTAGACTGATAAGGTCACGTATTTCCTCGTGACAAGTCTATTAGGAATATGGATGAGCCTTGATAAGCCATTCCCTCTTGGGTCCATCCGTTGATCACATTTAACTTCTACCATAAGACTTAGTGTTCCAGACAATGAGTGACTAAGTTTGCTAGGAAATAAAATTATAGCGCAGCTCCAAGAAAAGTATTTATAGATACCTTTCAGTGATTTTAGAGTGCTCAAAACGAGCAGTTTCTCAAGAACAGATCAGAGAAAACATGTAACCTTGGAGCATAATAATACATGTCATCATTTGAAGGGCTGAACAGAAATATGGGATGTGATTTGAGGACTGAACCGATGATTTAGATGCAAATGGTAATAAATTCTTTTCTGCGGACTCTGAAGGTTAGCCATTTTGTATGCGATGTGCGGGATTGCAGGTATCATAAAGCAAATCAAATTATGTCAGCAAAAGAATTCGGTACTATCATTTCCAATGAAAGCAATATGTGTGATAAATGTTGTTGGCCATGGAAACTGGAAAGAGCAATAGATGATTCATCTTCAGTGAAAGCATGTGTCACAGACAACAGTATCTTTCTCTTCTTGGTTGACCATTCTTCCTTCTCAGGCAACTGTTTCTATCTACTCCATCAGTTGCAGGGTTTGGTTGCCCAAAATCGAATTGGCTTCACCAAAACTCCTCTTCTCTAGAAGCCTGGCTGGCAAAGTGACCCGCTGGCAGTAGAGTGCTCAACTTCGCCTTGCTTTTGTGACATGCATTCCATAGTCAAGGGTGAGTCCCATGCATCAGTTTGTGGATCGTGGTCTCAAACGCCAATCCCTACAAATTCCTGTGGGAGGTCCAAATTATATGCATTTTAGTTTTCATGTGGGTTTGTTCATCATTTGATTTGACCTTGCAGCTGATTTTCTTCTCACATATATCTACAAGCCTAAATGCTTATTGTGAAAAATAATTCCCAGGAGAGTTATCATGATACTAAGTCAAATAATGAAGCTAAGAAGTTGATCAGCAGTATGGCTTTAGATGGCAAGACTGTCAAATGCTTCTGCTAATTCAGTAGCAGATACTTCAAATTGTTACCATCAACGAAAGGGCAAATGTTATTGAAAAGACCAAAAATAATTTGACAATTATTGCGACTAGAAGAATGGGGAGATATTTCATTGTTTGCTTCCAGTTTACCTAAGATCCTACTGGACCAAAAGATTTGGAAGTTTTTTTTTTTTTTTACTGAAGAGAGAAAAAGAGGGACATTCATGAAAGAAGGCACTTTTACTAGCATTTTGGGATACCAACTCCTTATCATCACATTGCCATGGGTCAAGCATTGTCACATGGTTGTTACTAGTTGCGAAAATAAAGTGAAAATTGTTCTTGAGATTAAGGGCGCGTTTGGTTGTGTTTGTTTAAAAATTGTTCCGGGGAACGAGAAATAGAAAAAAGTATTTCTGTTCCGGAGAACAATTTTTGAACAAAAATACGCGTTTGGTAAACTTGTTCCGGAATAAAAATAAACGAAACATGTTTGGTAAATTTGGATAATTTTTTTATTTCTTTTATTTTTTCTATTTTTTCCTTATTTTTCCTTTTTTTCTTTTTTTCTTTTTCATTTTGTTTTCTTCTTTTGGCCGGTCGCCGGCCAAGGCCTTGGCCGGGCGACCGGCCTGCGAGGGCCGAGCTCACCCGGCCGGCGGGCGCGGCGCGGCCTCGCCGGGCCACCGCCCGTGCAAGGCCGAGGCTCGCCGGCCGCCGGGCGAGCTCGGCCTCGCCGGCTGGGCGAGCTCGAGGCGGATCCGGGCGAGATCGAGCTCGCCCGGGCCGGCGCGAGGTCGGCCTCGCCTTGATCCGGCGAGGCCGAGCTCGCCCGGCCGGCGGGCGAGGCGCGGCCTTGCCGGCCACCGCCGGGGCGAGGCCAAGGCTCGCCGGCCGCTGGGCGAGCTCGGCCTCGCCGGATCTGGGCGAGATCGAGCTCGCCCAAGCCGGCGCGAGGTCGGCCTCGCCGGGGGCCGGCGAGCCTCGCCGTGGCTGGGCAAGGCCGCCGGCCCTCGTCGGCCAAAAGAAAGAAGAACAAGAAAATAAGAGAAAAAAGAAAAAAAAAAAGTGTTTCTGATTTGTGTTCCAGAAACAAGAAACACAAAATTTGTGTTTCTTGTTTCTGTTTTTTTTTTGTTCCTGGGAACAAAAGAACAAAAAAACAGAAAAAGTGTTTAAAAACAAAAAAAATAAACACAACCAAACAGGCCCTAAAGCTCCTGAATTCTTTGAAAATATGGTAAGCGTTGTAGTTTTCTTTTTCTGGCGAATCTCTTCGTAACTTTCTGTTTGACCTGGATCTATATGTGTTATTTTACAGACTCTTTGACCATATGCAATGGTCTTGCTCATTTATCCATATGAACAAGGATAAATAGATGCCTTGGAGACATGAACACAGCTGCAATGTCCGAGCCTTGTTCTATTGCCATAGATCTAGCAGAATCAAAATGAACAATGTCAGTCTTTTCATCTCTCCCGTATGCACGGGTACTGCTTACTAGCTATTCTGATGATGACATTGTTTGAGTTTGTAACTGCAGAATGACAGAGTGGTTACATCATATAGTCAGTATTTTACCTTTGAGAGGTGACAACTAGATCTTTGTTGCAGCGAATGCATTAACTTGCTTCGGCAAACAAGATTTATAAAGACACTTCTTCTGTGGTGTATCCTGTATGTATCAAGAAGCTCTTGGATCTGAATTATGCAATGACTATGTTGTCTCTCTGCCCGATTGGTTTTCAGCCAGGAGCTAGAATTGTTGCTTCGGTTGGAGATTCAAGTTGCCAGGGCCAAGGTGAAAAGAACACTTGATTTCTTTTTTGGGAGGCTGTAGTTCAATATAACTGAGTTTTGGTAGACTGCAGATGTTAGAACTGAACTTTTCCCATCTTCATGTGCTGGAGAAGAATTTACAGTTCGCGAAAGCAAAGCTAGATAGCTAGTATGCAAAAGCTTGAGACAAGTCTGCACAAACTACACACATCTGATATTCGTTTTCAGGGAAATAATAAGACTGGCAAGCTTCCTAACAAGTTGATTCGTAATCAAGTTATGCATCCCAATGTTAGTACTCCTATTCATAACACAGAGCACACAATTCTTACGCTCAAAAATATGATATTTATCTGATTTTGCTGCAGAAGATAAAAATATCGGATGTCAAGTGTTAGCGGTGATTCCAATTGACTTGCATAAGTGGGTAAGCTGAAACATCAAACAGAAAGGTGGTCTCCTGCCTCCCCAATTCTTTCCTTCTGGATAAGAGCCCCCCAACTCTTCAACTACATGCACTTCGCTTGCTGCTTTTTGAGACCAGCATTGCAAGTACTTTTTTGAGTTCCTCCAATTGTGTGCTCACTGTCCACTTTTTCCTGCAGAATTGCAATTTCTTCATCTAGTTCAGCTATAGCGGGGCTTCAGGTACTTCCATTACTTCAAAATAAATTTGGTATTACCATATTTTCTGTTGATTATATTTTATTGTGGAGATTGAGTCTGTATATGATGTAACAAAAGAATAAAGAACAGGGCTATTCACATCATGGGGCAGCATCTTGTAGCCATTTGTTGGCTAAAGTCAGGTTAGTGAGAGACCACTTCTGTGATGAAAGCATGCCGTGGGTAAAACGCATGTCAATATGAGTAATCAAGGGCATTCATTGCAGCCAGAAGCACCCTGATTCAGTTCTTTTTTCTCTCAAAGGTCACAGAGGTACTAACTGGCATCATCTTTGATGGACGAAGTGTAAGGTGTGAGTTGATGGAGGTGATGGCCATCTTTTATTGTTGGTGGTAACTGTGGAAGGCAATCATGATTTACATTAAGATTGCACTGCGCAAAAACGTGAAAGTCGAATGTGCAAAATTTACCAGACACTGCATCAATAGTGCAGGTCAATAGATCTAATACAACAATGAGTATATGATCGTGGAGGTGATGTTTCAATGTGTGCCTTTCAAAAGTGCATGGAATTTTGATGTCGAAGTTGCATTCTGCGCAGCAAAAGACTGTCAATGCTCTTCACAATGCGTCAGTGAGCGTTCCTTCCTGATACGGGAAGAAGTGGATGTGCAGGGTGAACAGGGTGTTGCATAACTGAGGGCAGCACATGATTTATGGTGCAGGAGAGAGCAGCACTGCTCCAGCAGCAGCGGATGACTGAATTGGAGAAAGAAGAGGCAATCCAGACAAACATAGACCTCACCTATTATGCTTTGCACTCTGATTCTGGTTTCAAGCTTCACGTGGAGGACACCAAGTAGATGCTGATGGTCGAAATGGCAAAAAAACTGGGCCTTTCTTGCCCTACAGGACTTGTGAACGTAGACTTATAGCCGCACAATCCACGTCAAGGCTGAAATTGCATTCGCTGCAGCGGCAAACTATATGGCAGGCATAACGTTGGAGGTCTACCAATTGATCAAAGGAAGAGAGATGGTGATCCCGGCGTTGCTCTCTAGGGGGAGATTCAATAATTATAAAGCTGAGTAGAAAACAAAATAGAGAGGTGCTCTTCTGAGTAATTACAAGTAAACCTGTATAAATGATGGAATGAACTATATTTGGATGAAATAAAAATTATGATGCATGCGCATTTTTCATCTACGGTGTTCATCTTCCTTTCACTAATTTGTACGCGTCTTTTGCTAGAACTTCGAGTATGTTATACTAATCAAAGCAACGATTGGTCCAATCTTGATTTTGAATTGGGTCTTAGGGGAAGCTTCGGTGTTCACATTGCTATGGTTGGACTATGCGGTGTTACATGATGATTCAATGGCCATCACTCATGGGCAGAAGTGGGGCCTTCATGAAAGTTTGGAATTCTTTAAAAAAAAAAATCGAGGAATTGTGATTAAAATTAAAATTTGAGATTTTTTTTTAGGAGATTAGCGCATAAAAATTCATACTTCCAATCCAAGGTGTCTCAAACCGAAGAAAATGTAATCTTTTATTAAGATGTAGCAATATTTGATCAAGAAAAGATTCCCACTGCTTCAAAAGTACTTTAATAGGATTTCGTATATCCAACAGTTATAGAAATAAGTGAGTTCGTGCATAAAACATGGGGACACGAGGATGCTCATGTTGTCATATATTATTTGCACAATAAATGGATAATTAGAAAAAGAGAGGAGTGGCTATTATTGTAATATGAAATTGGTAAGATTATAATGATATAGAAAAATAATAATAATAATATATTGATGTATGTTTTCATTTTGTTGACTTTGTGAATTAGATTTCTCCTTTATCTATTGTCACACCCCAACTCTATAAAATAAGGAAAATGACACCACCATGCTCTTATCCAAAGGATGCAGCATAAAATTATCAAAATATATATTCATCTATATACTTGATAAATAGTGAGTTGGTTACAAACTCAAGAGTTCTAAAATTCATTAAAAAATAAAAGTATGACTATATATCCAAACTCAATTAAACCCCACAAATATCATCCTAGACATATATAAGTATAAACTCACATCCAAATCCAACAATTAATAAGTTCGCACTGACAATGCTCATGTCCTACTTTAGATTACCAAAAAAAGATTTGGAATGAATGATATGAGCAACCACAACTTAGTGGTTAATTCAAATCTCTCCTAAATAGATCAAGAATCTGCTATGATAAAGCAATACTAGAGATTCATTTATCCAAATTCAATATATAATGTACAATAAAAGCAAAATATGAATAATGTCACTTTAATGCAACTTTATACTAATAAATTATATACCAAAAGGGTAGTGAATGATCCATTTGATTTAATGCAACACATATGTTTCAAATATTACTTTTTCATTTAAAAAAAAATCATTTTGTGCAATATTTTTCACAACATATAATATATCAAATCCCTATCACTTTCAAGACATGAGCTTACAAATTTGGAGAGGATAACAACCACCCCCAAATAAAATGCAAATCAAATGTTAAACTATCAAAGTTTATCTAAATGTCAAACTTACATGTCAACTAACCTCGACTAAAACTTTAGTAGGCAATACCATATTCTTGAGTCAAATCGTCCACTTGACAAAAGACATTTGAACAATTACTTTACACATAGAGTTGACCATATCTTAAAATTCCAATTCAAGCGAGCTTACTTTCAATAGAAAACTCTTTCGAATTACTAAGAAATCATAAAGCCAAAAGATGGTTGGAGAAGGGTGAAATTCATTGCCAAACATAGTGATTGAAAACTGTTTTTAGCAATGTGCAAAATTTTAAAAATTTATCCCCATCAAATCATAAACCTACATTCACTTTTCCAAAGTTCTATTATGCAATACTCTAAAATTTCTTTACAATATAATTTCACAGCTTAAAAAATTTCTAGAATCGACCTTGTAACACAGAATCCATACCAAACCTAATTTATGATTTAATTATGAAAACTCCTTCAAGTAGATAAATAAAAGTTTAGAATCCTTACCGATTGCCAAGAAAGAGAATTAATCCAGTGCATGCAGCAAGAACCCCCTCTTATCTCCTCTGACTTTTTCTCGGTTTCTCTGGACTCTGCTTTCCTTCTCTCTCTCTCTCTTTTCTTTTTTCGTGTTCTTCTTGGCAGACTGTTTTCATCTTTTTCTCTGTTTTCGCTCTAGTAATTCCCTTACCACGGCATCAACTGACTCAAAACCAAATAAAGGACTTCAACGAGACACTTGGGCTTGGGCTTGGGCTTACTGTTTTGCTCTTATTTATTATTTTTTGCCAGCCCGGTTATTGGAACTTTACTCTTTGCACATGAATCTTCCTGGTTGTTACGTATTGATGTAAGTTGTAACTATGCGGACACACTGCCGAGAAAAGACAAAGGAGAATTCAATCAGCACCGAAGAAAGTCTTTTTTTTTTTTTTCTAACACAATAAAAAATAAATATGAAAGTTCAGAAGGCCTTTCTCCACTCCAGTGATGGATGAAGGTAGGGATATCGTTCGTGATTCTTTGAAAGGTAGGACGGGATGAAGGTAGGGACATCATTCGTCATTCTTTTATCCAAGTTCGTCATATTGACGAACGATGTCTAGCTCTTGGACGGGATAAAGATAGGGACATCGTTCGTCATTCATTTATGCAAGAGTTAGACATCATTCGTCATGTTAGTTCGTCAATATGACAAACAATGCATAACTCTTGCATAAAAGAATGACGATGTCCCTACTTTCATCCATCCATATGGAACGCAGTTATTCTAGACCAAAGCGGCATTCCTTGACTCGAACCCATAGGCGCAAGATGTACCTTGTGGGGGGGGGAAGACAGTTCTTTTCTATTCTATTAGTATTAGATTACCGCAGTAATTTGGATCTCTTTTATGCGATTCAAGAGTAGTAACCAATTCCAGAAATTTGCCTGCGGTGCGGTAAGGCACCACCCTGTTGTGCCAGCAGCCAAGTCCCAGGGTTGTTTGTGGTACCCACAAATTCCATCCCCAAAAACCATATTTGGCCATTCTTTCTTTTTTCTCTGACAGATGTAGGGAATTGCACGCATAATTCGAAAACCGACAGAATGACCCGGTAACCTTGCACTCCATCGGCTGATCTAGCAGCAGTAGCATCAGTGGCTTGGCTTAGCTTTGTGGCTATATTTTCTGCTACTCCGCCCACCAGTTGTACCTATTCCAATTGGTTAGCTGAAGCAACTTCTGGGGGTACCTATCCAACTGTCTCTGCAGAACCTTTCAACGAGATAGTGCTTTTTCAAGTCAGAAAGTAAGGACTGTTGCTAGTCTTGTACGATTGAAGGTAGGAGTGAACCTTCGAACGAAAGGATCTGTTTATCATAAAGAGCCAGTTATATCAGAGTAATTATGTTAGAGTAACTTCCATACCAAGGTTAGCACGATCCATCGTCTCCATCCTGATCAACTTCATCCAAGTGAAATTCCAGGGGAAGTTAGTTTCGCCCTTCGAAACTCACCCCATTGCCACCGGCGTTGCCATCTGCAGCCTGCTCCTGCATTTCTTGTTGCTGCATCTCACTAATCGGGCACCCCCGTCTAGCGGCCGTGCTCCTCCTTGTGATGGAGCATCATCGACCTCCTCATCGACTTCACTGGTTCGATATCAGTGGCTTTGCTCGTGTGGTTGCTGCTCCACGACTCCTCCCACTCCGTCCTCTGGTTGTTCATGCTGCTCCTGTTGCTTTCCGTGAGTCTGTTGCACGGCCTCTTTCAAAAACTTTGGGTTTGTATTTACGACAAGATCTTTGCCATGATTTTCCGTGTGGCGCCGTCTCGTCTATGGCATAGTGGAAGAGCGCAGCCACATCCGCCGCGCCCGGGCGTGGATCTGCGTTTATTGCTGGAAGTCTGAGCGCCCTAGTTGTTCGACTGACTGTTCTCTACTTGGAAAAAGTAATCTAACCATTTTAAAAAGAAAGAATAAGTACTTTAGGAAGCTAGCTAGTTTTGTTTAGGAGGCGCTTGGGGCTTGTTGCGACTATATCTGAATCCATAAGAAAATCGCAAGCCTTCGGCATTTTATTATCTCCGGACCATAAGAAAGGAGAGCAGGGAACAAGTAAAAACCAATTGTTATCGAAGAGATCAAAGACGACCTCAACGATTGTTACCAAGGGAAGAATAGTCGTGTCTATAGCCATATAAGGGGTAGTAATTGTTCTTGAGGTTAAAGCTTCTGACCTCTTTCAAAGCATTGCTGAGTGTTGCAGATTTCCTTCTGTTTTTGGTGAATCTCTCTGTAGCTTTCTGTTTGGCCAGTGGATCCATATGTGTCATTTTACATTCTTTGCTGGTGTACTATGGTTTTGCTCATATATCCATACGAACTGGGATAAATAGATGCCTTGGCAATGTGGGCACAGCTACAATTTCAAAAGCTTTGATCTAACACTAACATCATTGAGTGATCCAAATCAAAATGAAAGATGTCAGCTTTTTCTTCTCTGTTCCATATACACCATTACTGCTTACTAGCTATTGCAATGATAATATAGTTGTAGTTTGTCATTGCAGAATGCGGGAATCTTACATCATAGTCTCTGTTCGACCTCTGAGAGGTGACAACTAGATCTTTGCTGTGGCAAATGCGTTAACTTGCAATCTAAGACTACGTTGTCTCGCTGGCAGATTGGTTTTTGGCCAGGAGCTTGAATTGCTGCTTCAGTTGGACATTCAAGTTTCTGAGGCCAAGGTGAGAAAAGAATGCTGAAATGTAGATTTTTTTCGGCAGGCTTTAGCTCAAGATTACTGAATTCTGGTTGACTGTAGATTTTAGAACCGAACTTTTCCCACTCTTCACGTGCTGAAGAATTTACAGTTCATGTATGCAAAGCTAGATAGGTAGTATGCTGATGCACGAGACAAGTCTGTATAAACTACACCCATCTTATGTTGGTATCTGAGGAAATAATTAGACTGGCAAGCTTCCTGCCAAGTTGATTCACAATCAAATTATGCATTCCAGTGTCAACACTTTATTTCATTACATAGAGCACTCAAGTTTGGCACTTAAATAATATGATATTCATCTGCTTTTACTGCAGAGAGCTACAATCTTGGATGTTGACTTTGGCAGTGAGTCCAATTGACCTGCGTGGGAGCATAAGTTGAAACGTCAAACAGAAAGGAAATTCTTTCTGTCTTGGTAAGTGCCTCCCAAATTCTTTCTGGCACTTACATTTGCGGCTTTTGGAGACCAACATTGCCCGTCTTTTCTTGAGTACCTCCAATTATGTGCTCATTCTTTCCACTTTTTCCTACAGAAATGCAATATTTTCATCGAGTTCAGAGTAGCAGGGTCTTCAGGTACTTACACTATTTCAGCAACCTGTATTAAAAAAATGTTTGGTATTGGAGCATTTTCTGTTGGTTATTACTTATTGTGGAAGATGAGTCTATATATATGATGTTAAAAAGGAACATGGCTATTCACCACATCACATGGTATTGTATCCATTTGTTGCCTAAAGTCTGTTTAGTAAGACAGCACTTGTGATGGAAGCGCACAGTGGGCAATACACATTCGATATGAGTATTCAATTGTCAGGGGCATGATTGCAGACATAAGCACCCAGATTCAGGTTTACTTATCTTCTCACGAAGGTCACAATAGTACTCACTGGTATCATCTTTGATGAACAAAGCGTAAAGTGTGAGTTGATGAAAGTTAATGGCAATCTTTTACTGTAGTGGAAGGCAATCTGTGATCACTAAGATTGCACTGCACACAACCATAAAAGTCTAACCTGCAAAATTTACCAAAGACACTGCATAGGAAGCACAGTTCTGTAGATTGAAATAAGAAAGAGTACATGCTCGTGGAGGCGATGTTTCAAAGTGGGCCTTTCAAAAGTGCATGAAATGTTGAAGTCGTTGTCACATTCCATGCAGTGAAAGGCAGAGCGTCGACACTCTTCACGAGATATGTCAACAACGCTCCTTCCTAATATGAGAAGAGAAAGGATGTGTGGGGTGGACAGGTTGTTGCATAACTGAGGGCAATTCAGCACATGAATTATGGACCAGAAAAGAGCAGCTCTGCTCCAGCCAGCGTTAGATTAAACATCTGGTGCATTTATCATAAGCCTTGCATCGACCATCCTTCATATGACGGTTCCAGCAGCAGAAGATAATCGTCCAGGGGAGAAAGAAGAGGCAATGAAGACAACCATAGACCTTACCTGGTATGTTCTCTTCACAAGCTTTGCACGTGATTCTGCTTTCGAGTTTCGTGTGGAAGACCAGTGAATGCTGATGGTCAAAATTGTAAAAAATGAAGTCCTTCTTGCCCTCCAGGTCTTGCGAATATGTTAAAGCCATGCAGTCCATGTCGAGGCTGAATTTGCATTCACTGCAGTAGGAAACCATGGCAGGCGTTACATTTAGCTCCTCCAATTGATCAAAAGCGAGATGGTGATCATGGGGAGACAGGTGTTGCATCTCTGGGGGAGATTTGGTGCAGCTTTTGTGGAGAAAGTATTTGCATGCATAGCATCCTTAGACCTCCCCCAAGATTGCTTGCTCGCAGGCTTTGCATTTGATTCTATTTTTCATCCTGAGATGATGGGATGTGAGCGGATGCTCATCAGCATTTGTTGGATGGCCACATTCTGAGAATCTTCATTGGGAGGACAAGCAATATTGGGCCGTGGAGTAAGAATAGACGGATTCGACTGCCAAGAGAAGGTTTTCATGTATAAATGCAAAATATTGATTGAAATATATGTATCACTAGACTGGTGAGGTCACATATTTCCTTGAGACCAAGTTTGTTAGGAATATGGACAAGCCTTGATAAGCCATTCCCTCTTGTGTCCTTCCATCGATCACATCTTACTTCTACTATATTAGACTTAGTGTTCCAGACAATGAGTGGCTAAGTTTGTTAGGAAATAAAATGATAGTGCAGCTTCAAGATGAGTATTTGTAGATACCTTTTAGTGATTTAGAGTGCTCAAACGAGCAATTTCTCAAGAACAGATCAGAGAAAGCATATAACCTTGGAGTATAATCATATGTCATTACTCGAAGAGCCAAACAGAAATATGGGATGTGATTTGAGGACTAAACCGATGATTTAGATGCAGATGGTAATAAATTCTTTTCTCTTGACTCTGAAGGTTAGCCATTTTGTATTGTATGTTCAGGATCGCAGTTATCATAAAGCAAATCAAATTATGTTGGAAAAAAATTTGGTACCGTCATCTCCAATGAAAGCAAAATGTGTGATAAATGTTGTGGCCCATGGATACTGGAAAGAGCAGTAGATGATTTATCTTCAGTGAAAGCATATGTCACAGACGACGGTATCTTTCTCTTCTTGGTGGACCATTCTTCCTTCTCGGGCAATTGTTTCTATCTACTTCATCAATCATGTATGCTACCCTTTAATCCATAGGAACTTCTCATCAGTTGCAGGGTTTGGTTGCCCAAAATCGACTTGGCTTCACCAAAACTCCTCTTCTCTGGAAGCCTGGCTGGCAAGGCGTCCCACTGGCAGTTGGTTGCTCAACCTCGTCTTGCTTTTGCGACATGCTGTCTGGCCCATCTGCATTACATAGTCAAGGGTGAGTTCCATGTGTCAGTTTGCAGATCGTGGTCTCACAAACAAATCCCTACAGATTCCTGTAGGAGGTCCAAATTAAATCTATTTTAATTTTCACGTGGATTCATTCATCATTTGATTTGACCTTGGAAATTGATTTTCTTCTTATTTATTTACAAGCCTAAATGCTTATTGTGAAAAGCGACTCCCAGGAGACTATCATGATACTAAGTCAAACAATGAAGCTAAGTAGGTGATCAACTGGATAACTTAAGATGGCAGGACTGTCGAATGCTTCTGCTAATTTGGTGGCAGATACGTAAAATTGTTACCTTCAATGAAAGGGAAAATGTTATTGAAATGATCAAAAATACATCGACACTTATTGCGATGAGAAGAATGAGGAGATGTTTCATTGTTTGTTTCAAGGTTACTTAAGATCCTACTAGACCAAAAGATTTGGAAGTTTTTCTTCACTGAAGAGAGAAAAAGAGGGATATTCTTGAAAAATGGCACTTTTACTAGCATTTTCAGATACCAGCACCTTATTATCACATTGCCACATGTCAAACGTTGTCATATGGTCGTTACTAGTTGCCAAAATAAAGTCAAAATTGTTCTTGAGGTTAAAGCTTCTGAATTCTTTGATGCGTGCGTCACAGTTTTGCTTTTCTTTTTCTGGTGAATCTCTTGGTGACTTTCTGTTTGGCCAGTGGATCTATATGTGTTATTTTATATACTCTTGGCTGTTATACAATGGTTTTGCTTATTTATCCATATGAACTAGGATAAATAGATGCCCTGGAGACGGGAGCACTGCTGCAATATCAGAGGTTTCTTCTGTTGTCATAGAGTTAGCGGAATCAAAATGAGCGATGTCAGTTTTTTCATCTCTGTCTTGTATGCACAGGTAATGCTTACTGACTGTTCTGATGATAACAATTTTTAAGTATGTCATTGCAGAACAACACGGTGATTGCATCATATAGTCAGCATTTTACCTCCGAGAGGTGACAACTAGATCCTTTTCGCAGCAAATGCGTCAACTTGCTTCAGCAAATAAGATTTATAAAGAGAAACTTCTTCTGTGGTGTATCCTGCATGTATTCAGAAGCTCTTGGATCTGAATAATGCAATGACTATGTCTCCCTGGCTAATTTGGTTTTCGGGCAGAAGCACGAATTGTTGCTTCAGTTGGAGATTCAAGTTGCCAGGGCCAAGGTGAGAAAAGAACACTTGATTTCTTTTGCGGGAGGCTTTAGTTCAATATAACTGAATTTTGGTAGTCTGCAGATGTTAGAACGGAACTTTTCCTATCTTCTTGTGCTAGAAAAGAATTTAGAGTTCATGAATGCAAAGCTAGATAGATAGTATGCAAAAGCTTGAGGCTAGTCTGAACAAACTACACAATCCTGATATTCTTTTTCAAGGAATTAATAAGACCGGCAACCTTCCTAACAAGTTTATTCATAATCAAATTATGCATCCCAATGTTAATACTATTCATAACACAGAGCACACAAGTCTTACACTCAAAAATATGATATTTATCTGCTTTTGCTGCAGAAGATGACAATATCAGATGTCAAGTGTTGGCAGTGATTCCAATTGACTTGCGTAAGAGCGTTAGTTGAAACATCAAACAAAAAGTGGTCTCGTGCCTCCCTAATTCTTTCCTTCTGGATAATAGCCTCCCCAACTCTTTAACTTCATGCACTTCACTTGCAGCTTTTTGAGACTAGCATTGCAAGTGTTTTTCTGAGTACCCCCAATTGTGTGCTCGCTCTGTCCACTTTTGCCCGCAGAAATGCATCTAGTTCAGCAAAATTGAGGCTTCAAGTACTTCCATTACTTTAAAAAAAATTTGGTTTTGCTATATTTTCTGTTGATTATAACTTATTGTGGAGATTTGAGTCTGTATATGATATAACCAATGAAAAAAGAACGGGGTTATTCACCACATCACATGGCAGTATATTGCGGCCGTATGTTGGCTAAAGTCAGTTCAGTGAGAGAGCATTTCTGTGATGAAAGCATACGGTGGGTAAGACACATTTGATATGTGTAATCAATGGGCAAGGACATTCATCACAGACGGAAGCACCCAGTTTCAGGTCCGTTTCTCTCAACGGTTAAAGGTTACAATAGTACACACTGGCATCGTCTTCAATGAACATAGCATAGAGTGTGACATTCATTGATGGAGGTGATGGCGATCTTTATTGTTGGTGTTAACCGTGGAAGACAATCATGGTTGACATAAAGATTGCACTACACAAGAACGTGAAAGTTGAAAGTGAAAACTTTACCAGGCCCTGCATAGGAAGCACAGGTCGGTGGATCTAATATAAGAAAGAGTATATGCTCAAGGAGCTGATGTTTCGAAGTGGGCCTTCCAAAAGTGCATGTAATGTTGAAGTTGAAGTCGCATTCTGCATAGTGAAAGATGGCGTCAATGCTCGTCAGGACAGGCGTCAGTGAGCTTTCTTTCCTGATACGGGAAGAAGTGGATGTGCCAGGGTGAACGGGGTGTTGCATAACTGAGGGCAATTCAGCACATGATTTACGGAGCAGAAAAGAGCAGCTCTGCTCCTGGCAGGCATGGGCTAAACCTTTGGCATTTTTACAGGAGCCTTGCTCGCACGATCCTTCATACGACCCAGCTCCAGCGGAAGTGGATGATCGTGAATTGGAGAAAGGAGGCAATCTAGACAAGCATAGACCTCACCTAGTATGCTTCATTCACAAGCTTTGCGCTCGATTCTGGTTTCAAGCTTCACGTGGAAGGACCCCAGTAGATGCTGATGGGTGAAATGGTAAAAAAACTGAGCCTTTCTCGCTCTTCAGATCTTGTGAACATAGAGTTATAGCCACGCTGTCCACGTCAAGGCAGAAATTGCATTCGCTGCAGGGGGAAACCAGATGGAAGGCATTACATTGGAGGTCTACCGATTGATCGAAAGCAAGAGAGAGGGTGATCATGGAGAGACAGGCGTTGCATCTCTGGGGGAAGATTCGGCACCGCTCTCTTCGAGAAAGAATATACACATGTAGCATCGATAGACCTCCTCACAGGCTTCGCATTTGATTCTACTTTTCGTCCCAAGATGATAGGATGTGAGCGGATGCTAATGAGCAAAATGTTGGATGGTCACATTCTCAGAATACTCATCAGGTTTAGAGTTGTGACTAGGCAGACAGAAGCAATATCGGGCCGTGCAGTAAGGCTCGACCATTTGTACGGCAAGAAGGAAGCCTGCTCACACGCATGGCAACTACGACAATCCTCCTCATCTTCCGCCTCCTAGGTTTTCAATCAGGGACAGCATGTGAAACGGGTGATCTTGGGCGGACAACGTAGACTAGTGAAAGAAGATTCGACACGTTTTACAGCAGTAGGGATGAGCTGCTGATTCCAGACCAGCACGCGAGACATTCCAAGTACAACCTTCCACTCAGGTTCGGGAAATTCAATGCCATGATCAACAAGGCAAATTAGGAAATAAAGAGGCATTGTGAACTAAGTAATACCGACACTGACACGCGACACGACACAACATGATATGTCGACACGTCATTCCTTAAAAAAAAAAAAAGAATTCCAACACGTTAAGACACCCTGTATATTAAATGTATATTTTTTATACATACATACATACATACATACATACATACATACATAATTCATCATTTTATGATTATTTCAATCAAATTAATTTGATTTAATTCACAAATAAATAAATAAATAATAATAAAAGGCTAGAATGAATTTATATTAAAATATTAATCTACTATTTATTAATATCATTTATTGTTTCAATTCGATCAATTCAACTTTATTTCAATAATTCATAAAACTTGGAGATAGAAAAAAAAAAAATAAGCAGTTCACATTCTAGACTTACATGTCGGCGTCTTGGATGAGAAGAGAAAAAAATTGGGGGTGAATTGTGTATCATAGGAATTAAGAGTAAAAAAAATAAAAAATAAAAGACTAGTTTTTTTCTTTGCCATTTATTATCTTTATTATTGTTTTCTTTTTTATTTTTCACATATATACAATTTGACTCATCATTTATTGAAAACTTTTAAAATTAACCTCACGTGTCAGAAACTCACATGTCTGAATTCCAACTCGAGTGTCAATAAAATTGACTAGGTGTCGGATTTTTCGACACATATTTACCGAGTATTTGAGAGCATCCAAGAATGTCGAAAAATGTCAGACACTCCGACACGATACGAAGGCTCTCGAAAAGTGTCGGTGCCTCATAAGTTATAAATGAAGCTGTAGTTGTTGAGTGATATCAACACGAAGCAAATGGGGTGAAATGAATTGTACCCCACTCCCTTATATTATTTGTTGCTGTATTTCAGTGTTAATTTGTACATTTTTTATTTTATTTATGCTTTAATGCAATAGTTAATAAAACTAAGTGGCCCATGAAAAGTTTCACATCATTTTTCATTTAGTAGTTAGCTGTAATTATAATATAATTTTCCATAAATTAACCAATATATAAAACTCCAAACATTGGATAAGGTCAAAAGGTGCATTCACCTTCGGCTAGTCTATACATTTATTAGAAAGTGCTAATCCAACTTTAAAAGTAACTTACTTAAGACAATATTGTGACAATGGTTCTAGAAATTGCTAAAATGGATGTAACTAGATATAACTTAATAGCCTATAGAACTAAACTCACCTTATATGCAAAAGTAATGTTGCATTTGCTATTATATACAATTCATACAAATGGTATGTGTTGCGACTTAACTTCGGGTGCACCACTTAGGGTTTGGCTAATAAACTTAGCTCGGGATTTCCTAAATTTGTATCAATTCGTGACTTAGGTTCAAGTTTTTAGCATACAAGTCACCACTATGGTAGGTCGATTAGACACCTAAGTAAAATAATTTGAGAATTATTTTACTCCTACGAAGCAGAGACTTTGGGTACGTAGATTTAATTACACTAAATTTCTCTAATACTCTTTGAGTATCATTCTTTTTATTTTCAAAAATATCTTTAAGGCAGTTTGAATTAGTTTTAGCCTAAATCACTATCATGCAATAGGGTGATCACACAAATGCTCAACTATTATTAAACACTCGTGAATCAAATAAATTGCATCAAAAGAATTAAACACACAAAGTAAGCAATTATTTTTTTGGTTTTTCTCTTATCTTGTAGTCAGAATTTTACTATATAATGTGCACTCAAACTACATGACCTAACTCTACTAACAAGCAACTTCTAACTAAATGAACTTAACATGCAGACTATTTGACATGCACCTAATTTTTTTTTGTATTTTTTTATTAAAAATTCGTAATAAAAAAACTTAATTAAACTATCTAAAATGACTAATTTTCTAATTTATTTTAGGGATTAATTTGACTTAAACCCTATCCTATCTTAGAAAATTATATATATATATATATATATATATATATATATATATATGAGATTATTAAAATGTGTAAACATTATCTAAGACCCTATCTATAATAATAATAATAATAAAAATGTTATCTAGATCCAATCCTAATCTATTCCAAAATTATCTAAACGTGCAATCATATTCAAGCTAGATAATGAAGTTCTACATATAGCCTAACGTATAATCTAATAAAAGAAATCAAACTTAATTTATGAGACCCCTACCCGATACATCATTTGACCTTTTTTTTGGGTATTTTTCAAGTCAAGCAATTTTCAAATAAACATTATACCTAAATCACTCAGGATATTCATCAAATGAATGATTAAAATAAAAAATAATCCGTTGTCTCATGAATTAACGATTATTTTAACCATAAACATCACAACATATAAGAAAGTTCAAAATAATTAAAATTTTGATCCGAAATCTTACGGATCAAATTAATAATTATAATGATTTAAAAGTCAAAATACTATCAAAGTGCCAAAAAAATTAATATAATTAAAAAAATGATCCGACGTCTTATGTATCAAATTAGTAATTATAATGATTTTTGAACAATACCCAACGGATAATGCCTAAAATGTTCATAAAATCAACATTGACATCCAATGTTCCAATTTAAGCAATAATAATGAAACTTGATTAAAAAAAATTACCTTGACTGGGATTTGCGAACGACAATTTGCGTAGGGGTTGGGCTCTGGCGTGCAGACCAGCTGCGGGCCGGTGTCGGGTCGATGAGCTCAAGAGGGGGGGGCGTAGCTGCTGGTGGTGGTATGGCACCGGAAATTATTAGGAAACCTGCAAAAAAAAAAAGGACGGTAGAGCTAGAACACCGCTGTAGGCGCTGCTGGAGCAGTGCAGCAAGTGGGGCTGCCGTGGCTGGTTGGCGGAGGTGCGGTGACCAGCGAGGGACGGGCAGGAAGAGGCGCGGCAGCTGGCGGCCAGAGACGGTGGTGCGGGCGTCAGGCAGAGACGGTGGCGCGGGTTACTGGCGTCGCTCGAAGGAGGAAGGCGGCGGGCGGGCTGCTGCGGCGTCGGCGCTCAGAAGGCAGGCGTCGACGGGCGGGCGGAGTAGCGCTTGCGGCTGTGGAGTTGCCGACGTCGCTCGTGGCGGGCGGAGTGGCGCGGCCACGGCAGCTGCAGGTTGCGGGCGTCGCTCATGGCTTCGAGCTGCAGGGGACTGGCGGAAGTGCAGCGACAGGCGCGGCGACGGCGCTCCGGCGAAGGATGGAGGGCAGCAGCAGGCAGCAGAGGCACGGAGCTGCGGCGACGGGCGGGCGAGCTGGTTGCTACAGCGTCGGGCGGAGGCGCGGTGGGCGGAAGTGCAACGACGGGCTGCTGTGGGCGCCGGGGGAAGCGCGCGACGTCGGCGACGCGGGTTCGCCGGAAGGAGGAGGCAGCAGCGGCGGGGATCAGGGCGACGGGCAGCAGCGAAGACTCCCTGAACAAGAAGACCTCCAACCTCTCACGTCTACACTCCCTCTCTCTCCGTACTCTGCTGCTGACTTCTTTCTTTTCTCTGCACTTTGTCAGAGGAGAAAAGAAAGGTCTTTCTCTCTCTCTCTCTCTCTCTCTTTTTAACGAATTCTTTCACTATTGTTCCCCCTTTTTCACGAATTGTCGCCCCTCTTCTATAGTAGTTTCGAGCACCCCTTTCATGGCAATTTTCGAGCTTCTTTTTTTTGTTGCCTTAATTAATGGTCTGCTAATTGACGTGTGATTTCGCGGCCAGCTTGATCTTTCCTTGAACGCCTTGATTCCTTCATTTTTATCAAATTTCTTGTTTTCTTATTCACCTAATTTCCTAACTCTTGATCTTTAATCAAGAATTTGCTTCCACATATACTAAGATTCAAATATTTGTCAAAGCAAGGTTGGCTAATAAGAATTTCCACCTTCCTTTCATAATCAATCAAATTGATCCTCCCTTATTTTTCCTTTTATTTGCTCTGATGACAAAAAATTATATGCTATGCAAATTTTATTTTATTTCTTTAGGTCGCCAAAATCTAAGTATCAATAGTATAAGTCAAATCTACTTTTTTTTTTCAAGTTATTAATTTATCCATAAATGTGCATGTTCCATAGTAATCTTGAATTCTATATAATTGGAAGAGTTTTATGTACAATACAATGTTCAGTAAGTTATGTTAATAAGGTTCGCCAAAATAGTAGTTACCTTTAAACTCGTAATGTTTATTATCTTTGAATAAAACTCGATTTCATTTTCAAAAATCAAATAATTGTTTACATTCTTTTACCCTTGAAAACAAAATCTAGATTGGAGTTGTTACAAACCCAGTTCACCATGCAACCTACGACTTCAGCCAGTTAAGCTAAATTTAGTTCCACAAGTCAAAAGTTGGCATTTGTATAAACTATGAAGGCTAAGACCCAGGAGAACATTTCTGCAAAGAACAAAAAAAAACAAGGACGTACTCTTCCGAGGAATTGTAAGTAAACATGTTCAGATGATAGAATGAACTACGTTTGGAGAAAGGAAAACCAGAGCCATGTAGAGCTCATATCAAAAGGTTCTCGTAAGCCGTTCTATTCTAACCTTACTAGTCAGATTGTGAACCACTATAATTGTTTTTGCTACTACTGTCATCAGTAGCAAAAAAGCCATGGAAAGATCAGGAGGTAAATTACATACTTCAAAAAACCAACTTACTCAAAACAAGTAAATTGCAACGAATATTGAAACTCCCGGATCAAATTATTTCCTCTGACGTATCATTTATGAGGAAATGAAAGGCAGGAGGAGAATTAGAAATGCTATGTGGCCATAGCAAAACTAATCACAAAATAACGGGTTAACAGGGAACATGCGAGAGCAATTTAGCAGAAGTGTTACAGTACTTTCAGCTAGTTTCAGGAAATGAAACACATTTAGAGTACGTGAAGCATCCCGGAACATCTCCTTCTCTCTTGTTGTCTGCACGGCATAATTTGAACAATCATAATTTACAGCCTAATTACGAAAATTACTCCAATTAGATAAATTAAAGTTGCTGCTACCAAATGGAATTAATCAATCCTGTCGAGGGTGGGAAAACCCCCTTTGTTTCCTCTCTCTCTCTTTTTCTCGAGAAAATATTCAGTGGTATGTGCGCGCCACGTCATCTGCTGACGTGGTGCGCACTTACCACTCAGAGATCGACACGCGTCCTCTGGGACCCGCTGGAAAATGGAGGGGCGGGCTCGGCTTGGCTTGGCTCGGCTCGGCTCGCTGAAGAAGAAAAGACAGGACGACTCCCGCCCAAAAGATTTCTCTCTCCTGCGTTGAATTTTCTGCAATCTTTTCTCTCTCTCTCTCTCACTTTCTCTCCTCCTCCCTCTCGCGACGTCCGCTCTGCTCTCTCTCTCCCCCCTCCGCGAAGTCGTCCGACGCCGACGCCGACGCCGACGCAGCCTCCGCTTCCTCCCCTGAACCCGACTCTGACGCCGACGCCCCTCCGCCTCCCTCTCGCGACCTCTAGTCCGCTCTCTCTCTCTCGTCCTCGAAGTCGCGCCTCTCTTCCAGCAAACCCCGACGCCGACGCCCCTCCGCCGGTTGCCTCCGTCGGTGTCGGAGTCCGTCGCCCCCGTCTCCTCCGCCTCCGCCTACCCACCCGACGCCAACGCGTCGAACCACGACGGCAAAAATGGAGGAGAGAGAAACGACGAAGCAGAAGACGGAGACGAAGAAGCAGAAGCGCGCGCGCTCGGGGTTCTGGACATGGGTCGTCGCGTCGGTCGCGTTCCGGCTCGCCCTCGTCTACCTCCCAGGAACCTCCGCCTGTCCACCCGCCCCGAGGTCGCCAGCTCTCTCACCAGCATTCGCCGCCGTAACGCCGCCTCTCTTCGCTCCGTCGATCGATTCCCGATTCCCGATCCCCGATCCCCCGCCCCCTCCTCCCTTGAAATCTTGGAGGTCCATTTTCTGATACGATTTCTGGTTTTTCTTGTTTGTGCCGCCTGCAGTTGGCGAAGGCTACTGGTTGAAGCAGTCGGTGATGTCTCCCTACGCAGGTTCGGCTCCGTTCGATCTCTGTAGGAAGGAAGCTGCTTGTTTGCCTACTGGTGTGTCGCTGTTTGAAGCTTTGACGCTGTTTGATGCTTTGATCCCTTCCACAGGTTCCATGTATCACGGTTCTACTTTGCTATTGCTTGTTCTCGGACCTCTCGCTGTCAAAAGGTAACTATCGGAGTATAATCGCCGATGCATTTTGAAGGCTAGGTTGATTGTGAGCTTTGCTGGTTATCTGCTAGAACTGAACTAGATTTATCTGGCGTTATCGAAGCGGAGGCTGTGGCTTGTGCGAAAAGTTGTTTTCGATTCCAGAAATTGAATTTCTTTTTAGGGGAGTCTTAGTTTCTTGCGTGTTGTGAAGTTAATTATGTTCTGTAACTTTCTCGCTATGCAGAATTGAAGGGCAACCAGAGCATCTTCTACTATGCAGGTATCTACTTCTCTCGTGTCTCGCTTGCGTAGGTAGTTCGCGATTTACTATTTTCATGCAATGTGATGTGTGGTGATCTTTATTGTACTCGTCTCTTCTTCAAAGCATGAGTAATTCAGTGTTGTCAAATACCTGGAAGGATCTAACATAAGTACAGATTACAATGCTTCTGGTCCTATCTTTGATTCTCTGAGTCGAACATTTTGGGAAGTCAACTATTGGGTTGATTTCTGCTGGGAAAAGGGAGTCCGCCTCTGAAATGTGGATTCTCCTTTGGCCGACCCTTTTTTTTCTTCTACCCCATTTCGAGTCCACACTGATTGGGCGGATAATGTGTACCAAAGTAGTGTTTTTTGCAGGTTAGATAATCATCGTTCATTTTTCTCAGTGGGGTAACTGATTTCTAAGATAGATGTAGCCCCATGCATCAGGAAAACAGCGATGCCAGGGATACTACGATGGTTTGCGAAATTAGTTAGCTGAGTGATGTCGGAAAACTGTGACTGACCTGACGTTCAAGCTGGCGAGTCGTCTTCAAATGCCTAAAGGAGTCTCCGCCGCATTACTTAGTAAATCAATTTTGTAGCCCAGTCTTGGTAGTTCTAGTTCATGGTATAATTAGCGGATTAACTAAGGAACTCAATATTTTTCCTCTGTCCTTCAAATGCCTACTTGCGATGGCTAGAATATTTAGCTGGAACCACTGCCAATATACGAGCAGGAGTAGAAACAACTTCTTCGTGACTGGAGAGAAATTGAGTGGTACCCCGATTACTGATTAGATGTAAACTCCATGCCTAGGAATTATCGTGTTTTCATCTGCTTGATAACTTTGAAGCGGTTGTCTCACAATAAAGAGTCTAGTACTGATGCTATCCTAGACAGATAGGAATCTGACTCATCTATGTTATCCAGAATATCTGCCGATCAGTGAAGATTATGGCCGAGTCAGCTGATAACAATGCTGGGAAGAAGCTCATTTGAATTGACATTAGTTCGGATACTGTTTGCCCGTGGTGCTGTGTAGGCAAAAAGAATTTAGACAAGGCTATAGCCACTGCAAAGGATCAGTTTGATTTTGAAGCTCTCTCTCTCTCTCTCTCTCTCTCTCTCTCTCTCTCTCTCTCTCTCTCTCTCATGCACATGTGTGCCTTTTCACTATGGTGTATTTCCATTCTCACTGATGTCTCATCGGGCTTGCAAATCAAATGGCATCCTTTTTTCTGAATCCATCTGCCCCAAAAGAAGGTGTCGACAAGAAAGAGTATTACCTGAAAAAGTTTGGATCTCGATCAGAGAGCAATGAAGCTTGTATGCGCGAGGTTTTCCCTTTCTCCTTTTGAACACCATAAATTTGTTACTTATGCAACTATTGATTTTATATCCTGCACGTTTTGCAGGTTTTTAGAGGTATTGGATTGGAATACAACATGTCTGGTCTCACGTAAGATGCTTATGATATCATGTGTACGTTGGATGTTTAAATTCCCAAAGCAAGAGGTTGTGCTGAGAAGATTGGTAACATATATAATATATGAACAGGGGAAATACTGTGGATAGCCACAGGCTTATATACTATGCTGGGACACGAGGGCTCAAGAAGCAACAAAAACTTGTGGAGGAGCTATTTATTGGCTACTTCACCCAGGGAAGATATATTGGTGACAGGTAGATTCACTTCCTGTACATGCATTGAGCTACATGTGGTTGTATGTGTCCACACATGCATCGAAGTGGATTGCTGAGCTTTGGAAAATCCCTTATCACTGCATCATCTCTTAAGATGCATCTTCTTCCCCTGTAATTTTTTCTTAAGAATTGGTTTTATTCCATTGGGAATAGTCTTTGTGAATCTAAAATCCTCTACAGCCATAGTGTCAAACATGCATCATGACCTTTGGCTTAACCTAGGTCTGAATAGTTTATGCCTCTTCCCAAGATAGAAAAAGTTTGGTTTAGCTGATTCTACTGCCCAATTTGTCTGGAAGATAAACGTAAGATCTCTCCGAACCATTATGGTTGTTCTTAATAGTGTTTGAATGTGAGAGTAAGACACAGGGAAATCATTGTTGGGTGTGCTGGTTATCCTAAATAAAGGTTACTAAGCTGGGAGAGAGGGGCCATTCTTCTCTAATTTTTAGCGTTACATCCTCATTCTGAGAAAATGTCAAAAAAAAAAAGAGGCTGACCAATTTCATCGTATGTCCTTAATTTTTCATTTGAATCATAAAGAGACCATTTTGCCAGACTTTATTCTATCCCCAGGGAAATTTGGTTAAGCTGTACTTAACACGAAGCTAGAAATGAAGCTTTTTCCAACATTCTTTTGATGAAGCTCGCTCGTCTTCATTTTAATTTTTGGTGCACACTCGAACTTAACACTTTGTATAACGTGGATTCAGAGAATTCCTTGTGGAAGCTGTTGCCAAGGCTGGAGTAGACGGGGCAGCCGAGTTTCTGGATAATCCAAATAATGGACTGCAAGAGGTTCTCTCTCTCTCTCTCTCTCTCTCTCTCACACACACACACACACATTGCTTCACATTCGAACCTAGAAATCAGGAGAGAATGCGTGACTAATTATGTAGAATATCTAGAAGGAGCTTTTTGGAGTTAAAAGATTATATTTCTCTAAGCTTGCTCAGGAAAGTGTTATCTCCTTTTTCCATGAATTTTTCAATGATCCTGTTGAAATCTACTGCAGTTAATCTCTTTAGTTTTGGCAGCTTCCAGATGTTTGCCGCTGATTCTAAGAATCTCACGAACCTTTTCATAATTTTCTTTTGCTCCATCAAGGTAAATGAGGAGCTCGAACAGTACTCATCGAACATTTCTGGGGTTCCGCATTTCGTGGTAAATGATGTTCTCTCTCTCTCCCCCCCTGGCTCTCTGTCTCTGTCTCTCTCTCATATTTTGCCTTAATTTTTTGGATGACATAGAGATACCTTTTCTGAGATCATTATTTTCAACAGATAAATGGGAAGCACAGATTGAGTGGTGGCCAGCCCCCCGAGGTGTTCCTGCGAGCCTTTGAGATTATCGCTAGTGGAAAGTAGATGAAATGAAAATGTCATGCTTGTGCGTTTACTTATAAATAAATAAAAAAGCAGGTTGTGTTATCTGTTTTACTATAAATACCATATAGGAAAAATGAGTGAATAAATTCTTACGGTTCTTGGAGATTTTGCTGGCTCTGTTTTTGCCATTGCCTGCCAACACCTTGTTTCAACAGATAAACGTCCACTTGTGATGTGCTTTATGGTTATGCGAAATCGCTTTTCTCACATACCTGACGATTGATTTACTCGTTTCAATTACCCAAAGCCTGGCAAAGAAATGAACATCCGTTCTTTTGCTCTCGTGCTCTCTTTTTCTGAGTGAACAGAAAGTGTTGCCAGCTTCACTTGGCCGGAGTCTGAAAAACTACGGCATTTTGCTTGAGAATCCATAGGTAAATCAAGCTGCCGTTCGCTAAACTTGTGACTTAACTACAGAAGCGGAGTCATGCACTGGGACCGACATTAAGCATTTCATTGTAAATCTAACCCCAGAAGCCCAGCAAGCACCGAAGTAACAAGTCGCAGAGTCTTACACGTCGCTCTACCAAGGGCAAAGCCCGAGCATCAGCAAACTCAGAGAAGAGAACCTGACAGCGCCTTAACGTGAAAGCAAGACAGCGTGTCATTTGGTTGGCCACTTATGCACTTTCTTTCATATGTAGTTTCTATAACTAAACCAAACCCAAAAATGGGAAGGCAACGACCAGACAATTACATTTACCAATATGCACTTGAGATATTGCTCGTATTTACAATTGCAGTTTCAAGCAGATATTGCTCGTATTTACAATTGCAGTTTCAAGCAGCATAACCAAGTCTAAACAAAGTAAAAGATAATTTAGAAGGAATGTATAATGGGTCTTTGGAGAGAGAGTCTGAGAAATTGGAATATGCACAGAGACTTCTTTACATTTCATCAAGTATATTAACAGGATTCCTTTTCTCTTCCCAGTGCTGACAGTATCGTCAACATGAGCATTCACCTAAGATCAAGTCTCATCGAACACTATCACCTGTCAAACAGAAAAAGGTCCAATTAAGCACACAACTAGGAGAAGAAAACAGTTGAAATACCAGAACATCTTGATTTTTCTCAACTGCCCACACAAAATGGCACCACCTCTAAATCAATATAGAAGACATATAGCAATCCCATAACTTGTGAAGCCGCAAAATCATAGGAAGCCACAACTATCAGTCGGTGAGAGGCTGCTGAAATGTTGGCAGCATGCTCAACCCATAGAAGCTCATGAGGCTAGAAATGTACTACTATTTTCTGCCATTGTTTTAGGTAATTGTTCAATGATCTTTCTTTTTATGACAACTACCCAGCCTGGCAAAATCCCCAAGAAAAGGAAAGCCTCCAATTATAAAGCAATAAGCTGCAAGCATAACAGCTTATCCTGGGTGTCAGTAGGACTTGTACAGGGATTAGTAGGGAGGTTATAACCATTCAAAAGTTACCGATCCCAGTTGAAAACCAAATAGCATATCATCTTTTGTAAAAAGCTCTTAACGTGTCCTTAAAATGATTGCAACCCAACGTGCATAAAGCAGAGGGAGAAACAATCCCAATTCCTACCCCAAAAAAAGAGTTTCCCTGAGAAAGGTCACTCTGTGAGGTCAGACAACAACTAAGAATCGTGGTCTGTGCCACGGTGAAGCAATCATTGGAGCACAGTAATCACATGTGTATGCATGTATGTATGCATGTTTGCTGTTGGGATCTAGGAAAAGAATTACCTTGCCACATACAGGGCAGATGTCACTTCTCTCCTTCCACTCATATATGCAACCAAGATGGAAATGGTGAGAGCATTTTGTCATTATTCTTGGATTCTCAGGCGTATATTCTGCATTTAGTAAGCAGTAAAAAATTGATAGAATTCATCAAGAACATCAACAATTTAATTAATCACAACATTGCAGTGACATGTTACAAAACTATAAACCAATACTGAACAAGCCAACTTGCACACAATACTTCTGCTGCCACTGTCTGAGGCAATAATCAGACCCAAATTCCAAGTTCATGAAAGTACTTCCCTAGTTCCCACATAAGCTTATTGTCAATTTTTATTCTTTTTTCAGATGAAAGTTCTCTTCAAAATTTTCTCTAAAGAATCTGCATCTGTGCCAGCATATTCCCAGGAAAAGAAGGAAAGCACAAAAGCATACAATGGTAAGGTAATTTCTTTCAGAAAAAAATCAAGTTCACCAGTAGATTGGATCTCTAATTAGTTTACAAGCTGAAAACTCAACTACATCTAGGCATGAAAGTGAACAAGTTGAACTAGCCAAGGATTATGTCTCATCCCTTTTCTAAAACTTATTCAGCACTTCACGTTATTCAGAATTAGCTTAGCCCGCTAATAATTGTCAGCTCAATAAGAAACAACAAGCAACCAATCTTCTAATACAAAAACTTTTACCTTCAAGACACGTCGGACAAACATCTTCCTCTTCTGATGTCGTATAAATATGCCCAATATCAGCATTCGCTTTTGCCAAGGATAGTTTAAGTGAGGTCTCATATGGTTGCTCTTTAAAACCTTTTTCATGTGCATAGTTAGTCCATTTGCCTTCTGAGCAAATATTATCCGATTCCCCATCCGTGTCACTCCTAAGAGGTTCTGATTCCTCATTGGCATGACTTGAACCCGTCTCATGCCTTGGAACCAGTCCATCCCTCTGCATGCACAAACGCCTTGGCTCTACGTCATAGGGCAAAGGCCTTGGAGGAGAGTGGTACATGTCAGAAAAATAATTGTCAGGTGACGCTGTAGAAGTCATTGTGGATGCTTCCTGAATGGAAGAAGGGACGGCATGAATCGCTCTCCGAAATAACACTGCGTACTGCACATCATGACAAGAGAGAGTCGAAATAGATTATCAAAATGCTGAGCGCAGTTAAAATATCCTCTTCAAGGTAATTATTTTTATTATTAATTGATGATCTCACGAAGGCTCAGCACAAGACGTGGGCTCGAAGCTCAAGTATGCACAACTCTATCAGATAAGCAGACCTAGCTAAACATAAATCTCAAGAATACCGTCTACCAAAAGGCGGGATTGACCATAGAGCAATATTGCTCTCCAGTAACTAAATAACTTTTTTCAGGGTTACATTGACCCATTAATTGTTTTTCTCATTTCTCACATTCTCTTCTCATATTGTCCTCCAACTGGTCGCATGCTTGTTCTTGCTCTCTCACGCTCGCCATGTGTCTGGTAGCAGGCAGCAATAAAATGCTCTTAACCATATACCTTGAGCATTTCGAGTACCTCGTTATTACATGCTTATTCCCAGTACAGTAAATGTTGAATATTAGACTAAGTAGACATTAGAAAGCCATATAATGCCCACGGGCAATGACAGAGAATCCAAGTTCTTTTTCGATGTCACTTTTTCTCCCCTTGTTGTCATTTGAACCATGCTTTCCAATCTGACTAATGCCACAGAAAACAATGAATTGCTAATTCCATGGGAACAAAAATTTGCCCTGGTCAATCTCCAATTGCAGAGGTGCACTTATCAAGGCAACATAAAAGCAAGGGCATGAAGGCAGGCATATTTTTAACTGAACATGTATATTTTCAGTTCTCAGTAACAGGCTTTATCTGGGTGATTAATCAGCAACAATTGAAAACCAATTTTATCACTGACTTTTGTGGAGCTCATCATCCAAAGAAATGCTCACTGTTAAGGCATTAAAAGAGTAAGTGCGAGGTGCAACATACCACGTAAAAAAAATTACCAACCACGCAATTAAAGCAAATGCAGTTCCTATATGCAGAACTGCTATGGAGAACATCTTCCAAGTCTCCCCTAAAAAGAAATTCAATTTCTGGAATCGAAAACAACATTTCGCACAAGCCACAGCCTCCGCTTCGATAACGCCAGATAAATCTAGTTCAGTTCTAGCAGATAACCAGCAAAGCTCACAATCAACCTAGCCTTCAAAATGCATCGGCGATTATACTCCGGTAGTTACCTTTTGACAGCGAGAGGTCCGAGAACAAGCAATAGCAAAGTAGAACCGTGATACATGGAACCTGTGGAAGGGATCAAAGCATCAAACAGCGTCAAAGCTTCAAACAGCGACACACCAATAGGCAAACAAGCAGCTTCCTTCCTACAGAGATCGAACGGAGCCGAACCTGCGTAGGGAGACATCACCGACTGCTTCAACCAGTAGCCTTCGCCAACTGCAGGTGGCACAAACAAGAAAAACCAGAAATCGTATCAGAAAATGGACCTCCAAGATTTCAAGGGAGGAGGGGGCGGGGGATCGGGGATCGGGAATCGGGAATCGGGAATCGATCGACGGAGCGAAGAGAGGCGGCGTTACGGCGGCGAATGCTGGTGAGAGAGCTGGCGACCTCGGGGCGGGTGGACAGGCGGAGGTTCCCGGGGAGGTAGACGAGGGCGAGCCGGAACGCGACCGACGCGACGACCCATGTCCGGACCCCGAGCGCGCGCGCTTCGCTTCTTCGTCTCCGTCTTACTTCGTCGTTTCTCTCTCCTCCATTTTCGCCGTCGTGGTTCGACGCGTTGGCGTCGGGTGGGTAGGCGGAGGCGGAGGAGACGGGGGCGACGGACTCCGACATCGACGGAGGCAACCGGCGGAGGGGCGTCGGCGTCGGGGTTTGCTGGAAGAGAGGCGCGACTTCGAGGACGAGAGAGAGAGAGAGAGCGGACTAGAGGTCATGAGAGGGAGGCGGAGGGGCGTCGGCGTCGAGTCGGGTTCGGGGAGGAAGCGGAGGCTGCGTCGGCGTCGGCGTCGGCGTCGGACGACTTCGCGGAGGGGGGAGAGAGAGAGCAGAGCGGACGTCGCGAGAGGGAGGAGGAGAGAAAGTGAGAGAGAGAGAGAGAAAAGATTGCAGAAAATTCAACGCAGGAGAGAGAAATCTTTTGGGCGGGAGTCGTCCTGTCTTTTCTTCTTCAGCGAGCCGAGCCAAGCCAAGCCGAGCCCGCCCCTCCATTTTCCAGCGGGTCCCAGAGGACGCGTGTCGATCTCTGAGTGGTAAGTGCGCACCACGTCAGCAGATGACGTGGCGCGCACATACCACTGAATATTTTCTCCTTTTTCTCGGTTTCTCCAAACTCTGCTTTCCTTCTTTCTTTTCTCTTTTTCCCTTCTTGGCCGGGCTCTCTATTCTCTCTTTCTTTCTGCTCCTGTAATTTCCCTGGCAATGAAGAAAGAAAGGGTTAAAACGAGATGCTGGAGCTTGGGCTTAGGCTTGGGTTTAATGTTTTGCCCTTATTTATTATTTTTTGCAAGCCCGTTTCTTGCAACTTTATTCATGAAGATAAATCTTTTAGGTTATTATATATTGATGGATCGTATGTGGATTGAGGATAAGATCACCCGAAATTAAAGTTGGGCATAGGAAAATGTCAGGAAAATCCTAAATCTATTATATTAGTGTCAATTTGACTTAGTGTTAATTCAGCCATTTCAACTAATTTTGATAGAAAATTACTGACATAGACATTGACTATTCTACGTGGCACGCCAGATCCTAACATGGATTTAATGATAATTCAATATTTTTTTATTTGTTATTATTATTTTTTCTATATTTTTTTTATTTATTCTTCCTTGGCCATTGCTAGGCGGGCTAGCCTCACTTGGTGAGGATCGTTGTCGCCCACCGTAGGCGAGACCCAGCCAAGTGAGAGTGATACCAAGCAAGGCCACCTTGGCCTAAGCGAGCGGAGCCCTCGCCCGTCCCTAAGCGAGGCCTTGTAAGGCTTAGCCTCGCCTAGGCCCGGATTTGGTGTGGCCAGCTCGCTCTACCATTGCCTATGATCGGCAAAAAGAAGAAGAAACACAATAATTTTTTAAGAAATAAAAATTAAATTATATTTAAAAATTTCCACAGTCGTCCACTTCAACATCCAGCTAAAATGAATTGGAATGAATAAACTAACACAATTATAAAGTTTATGATTAAATTAGCATAAATTCGATAGGCTTATGGTTTTTTTTTTTGGACACTTTTCTCCCTTGTTATTATGACCAAATAAAAAATAAGTCGTATAGTTCGACACTTTCGTCCACTCCATGGCGTGGTCAAGGGGTGAGGTTAAGGACATCATTTGCTATTTGTGTTTTTGGATTAATACCTTGAAAAACCCCAAACCGATACACTTGTAACAAATTTACCTCGAACTATTTAACCCTAAATTGGTATACCTTTGACAAATTTACCAAAAATTGGTACACTTGTGATAAATTTACCATCTGTTAATTTTCGTTAAATTTTACTATTAAATTATTAAGTTAAATGACACGTGACGTTAACTAATATACCAATTTGAGATTTTACGTTCTGTTTGTCACAATTTACAATTTCTGTGATTTTTTTGTGGCATTAATCCAATTTAGCGGAGGGTATATTTATTACAAATTTACCAGTTTTGAGAGTTTTTTTGCGATTGAATAAATTAGTTTTGGGGTAAATTTGTCATAAATGTACCAATTTAGGGTTTTTACCAATTTGGGGTTATAGTCTGGGGTAAATTTATCGCAGATATACTAGTTTGAAGTTTTTCGGGTATTTTTTTTTTTGGTAAAAGTTTTTTGGGTATTAATCCTTGTTTTTTCATGGAAAGTGGCACAGGACATCAGTTTTCTTTTTCTTTTTTCTTTTTTTGTTTTGGGGGGGGGGGGGGGGGTGCGGGGGTCGACATCAATTTGATTCTTCTTTTGGATGCTTTCGGATTCAATCTGATTAACACTCATACTTTTCATTATGGGTGACGCATCATCTAATGTAATCGAATTGATGTCAAAAAAGGTGTATAAAATGACAGTCCCCGTCTTTTTCACCTCATCACGCCTTACGCCATGGATCTTTTGTCCATCGTCTCAATCCTGGTTAACAGCATTCAAGTGGATTATCAGGGGAAGTCGATTTCACCCTTGGAAACCCACCCCCCTGCCACCCGCGTTGCCATTTGCAACGTCCTCCTGCATTTCTCTTTGGGGCGCCTTGCGGCCCTGCTCTTTCTTGTGATGGAGCAGCGCGCCTCCTTTTCCACATCACCGGTTTGACATCGGTGTTTTCACTCGCGTGATTGCTGCTTCATGACTCATTTCACTCTGTCCTCTGGTTCGCGTTGTTCCTGTTGCTTTCCGTGAATCTGTTGCACGGCCCCATTAAAAAACTTTGTCTGTGGTTTATCTGCAAACGCTTTCTCATGGTTATCTGTGCGGGGGGCTCCCGTGTATGGCACGGTGGAAGAGCACAGCCACATTTGCCACGCCCGGTCGTGGATCTGCGTTTCATGCTGGAAGTCTGAGCGCTGTAGTTGTTCGACTGACTGCTCCCTGCTTGGAAGAAGTAATTTCAATTGTGCGGATCACTTTAAATAAAATGATTAGTACTTTAGGAAGCTAAGCCAGTTTCGTGTAAGAGGCACTTGGGGCTTTCTTCTCTTTATCTGAAGCAATAGCCATGAGGAATCCCCAAGCCTTCGGCGTCAAATTATCCCCCGATCATAAGAAAGGAGAGCAGGGAACAAGTAAAAGCCACCTACATATCTTTCCTGTTCCTAGACATGAATGGGGGTGCACCTTGTAGTGACTAGAAATTGGGATCTGTTGTTATCGAAGAGACTGAAGATGACCTCAACAATTGTTACGACGAGTAGAATAATCGTTTCTAGCAGCCATATAAGGGGTAGTAATTGTTCTTGAGGTCAAAGCTCCTGACCTCTTTGAAAACATCGTTAGAGTGTTGCAGATTTCCTTCTTTTTTCTTGTGAATTTCTCTGTAGCTTTCTGTTTGGCCAGTGGGTGGATATGTGTCGTTTTACATTCTTTGCTGGTGTACTATGTTCTTCATGGGATAAATTGATGCCTTGTTGACGCAAGCGCAGCTACAATTTCAAAAGCTTTGATCTAACACTAACATCATTGAGTGATTCAAATCAAAATGAAAGATGTCAACTTTTTCCATCTCTCTTGCATATACACCATTACTGCTTACTAGCTATTCCGATGATAATATAGTTGTAGTTTGTCATTGCAGAATGTGGGAGTCGTTACATCATGTAGTCTTCATTTTACCTCTGAGAGGCGACAGCTAGATCTTTGCTGTGGCAAATGCGTTAACTTGCAATCAAAGACTATGTTGTCTCCCTGGCTGATTAACACTCAAGCTGCCGAGGCCAAGGTAAGAAAAGAGTGCTAAAATGTTGATTTTTTTTCTGTAGGCTTTAGTTCGAGATTACTGAATTTTGGCAGACTGTAGATGTTAGAACCGAAATTTTCCCATCTTCACATACTGAAGAATTTACAGTTCATGTATGCAAAGCTAGATAGATAGTATGCAGATGCTCGAGACAATTCTGTACAAACTACACTAATCTGATATTCATATTTGTGGAAATAATTAGACCAGCTAGCTTCCTGACAAGTTGATTCATAATCAAATTAGGCATCCCCAATGTTAATACTTTGATAATTGACAGAGGACAAAAGCCTTGCACTTCAAAAATATGATATTTGTCTGTTTTTACTGCAGAGAACAGCAATCTTGGATGTCAACTGTAGCAGTGAGTCCAATTGACTTGCATAAAAACATAAAAGTTGAAACATCAAACGGAAGGGTGTTCTCCTGACTCCCGAATTCTTTTCGTCTTGGTAGAGGCATCCCCAACTCTGCAACTAAATGCACTTCGCTTGCGGCTTTCGGAGACCAGCATTGCACGTCTTTTCTTGAGCACCTCCAATTATGTGCCCACTTTTTCCTGCAGAATTTCGACTTTTTCATCTAGTTCAGGCTGTTCAGCAATAGCAGGGTCTTCAGGTACTTGAACTATTCTAGCAACCTGTATTAAACACTGTTTGGTATTAGCGCATTTTCTGCTGATTATTACTTATTGTGAAGATGAGTCTATATATATGATGTTAAAAAGGAGCATGGCTATTCACCACGTCACATGGCAGCATCTTGTATCCAGTTTTGGCTAAAGGCTGTTTAGCAAGAGAGCACTACCGTGATACAAGCGCACCATGGTAAAACGCATTTGATATAAGTAATCAATGGGCAAGGGCATTCATCAGTCATAAGCACCCAGATATGTGTCCCCTATAATATTACAAAGGGCACAATAGTACTGCTCACTGGTATTATCTTCGATGAACAAAGCATAAGGTGTGAGTTGATGGAATTTAATGGCAATCTTTTACTGTAATGGAAGGCAATCTGTGATGATTAAGATTGCATTGCACACAACTGCAAAAGCCGAAGCTGCACAATTTACCACCGACAATCCATAGTAGCATGGTTAGGTAGATTTAAAATAAGAAAGAGTATATGCTTGCAGAGGTGATGTTTCGAAGTGGGCCTTTTAAAAGTGCATGGAGTGTTGAAGTCGTCACTTCAGTGCAGTGAAAGACAGAGCATCCATGCTCTTCACGACATATGTCAACAGTGCTCCTGATACGAGAAGAAAAAGGATGTGCAGGGTGAGAAGGTTGTTGCATCTGAGGGCAATTCCGCACATAATTTATGGAGCAGAGAAGAGCATCTCTGCTCTGCATGGCAATAGGCTAAACATTTGACACATTCAACACAAGCCTTGCACGCACCATCCTTCTTATGGCAGTTCCAGCGGCAGAGAATGATAGTGCAGTGGAGAAAGAAGAGGCAATCAAGACAACCATAGACCTCACCTATATGTTCCATTCACAAGCTTCGCACTTGATTTTGCAGTCAAGCTGTGTGTGGAAGACCAGTGGATGGTGATGGTCAAAATGGTAAAAATCCAAGTCCTTTGCACCTCCAGAAGGACAACTAGCTATTCTGATGATAATATTGTTTGAGTTTGTCATTGCAGAATGACAGATTGGTTACATCATATAGTCAGCACTTTACCTTTGAGAGGTGAGAACTAGATCTTTGTTCCAGCAAATGCATCAACTTGCTCCAGCGAATAAGATTTATAAAGAAAGCAACTTCTTTTGTGATGTATCCTGTTTGTATCCAGAAGCTCTTGGAACTGAATAATGCAATCTAAGACTATGTTGTCTCACTGGTTGATTGGTTTTCGTCCAGGAGCTCGAATTGTTGCTTCAGTCAGAGATTCAAGTTTCCAGGGCCAAGGTGAGAAAAGAGCTCTGAAATATAGATTTCTTTTTTGGGAGGCTTTAGTCCAATATAACCGAATTTTGGTATACTGCAGATGTTAGAATGGAACTTTTCCCATCTTCATGTGCTGGAAAAGAATTTACAGTTCATGAATGCAAAGATATATTGATAGTATGCAAAAGCGTGAGTCTAGTATGTACAAACTACACCTGTCTGATATTCATTTTTCGAGGAAATAATAAGACCGGCAAGCTTCCTGACGAGTTGATTCATAATCAACTTATTCATCCCAATTTTAGTGCATTAATTCATAACATGAAGCAAACAAGTTTCACACTCAAAAATATGATATTTTTCTGCTTTTGATGCAGAGAATAACAATATCGGATGTCAAGTGTTAGCAGTGATTCTGATTGACTTGCTTGAGAACGTAAGTTGAACCATCAAACAGGAAGGTTGTCCCCTGCCTCCCCAATTCTTTTCTTCTGGATAAGTGCCTCCCCAATTCTGCAACTACATGCACTTTGCTTGCATCTTTTTGAGACCTGCATTGCCCATTATTTTTTTTTTCAGTACCCTCAGTTGTGTGCTCACTCTCTTTGCTTTTCCCGTGGAATTGCAATTTTTTCATCTAGTTCAGCAATAGCAAGGTCTTCAGGTACTTCCATTACTTTAAAAAACATTTGGTATTACCACAATTTCTGTTGATTATAACTTATTGTGGAGAATGAGTCTATAGATGATGTTAAAGAAAGAAAAAAGAACAGGGCTATTCACCACATCACAAGGCAGTCTTGTATCTCTTTGTTGGCTAGTTGTCAGTTTAGTGAGAAAGCACTTCTGTGATGAAAGCATACCGTAGGTAAAACGCATTCGATATGAGTAATCAATGCATGGGCATTCATTGCAGCTGGAAGCACCTTGATTCAGGTCTTTTTTCTCTCAAAGGTCACAATAGTACTCACCGGCATGATCTTCGATGGACGAAGTGTAAAGTGTGAGTTGATGGAGGTGATGGTGATCTTTTATTGCTGGTGGAATTGTGGAAGATAGTACTCACTGGCATGATCTTTGATGGACGAAGTGTAAAGTGTGAGTTGATGGAGGTGATGGTGATCTTTTATTGTTGGTGGTAATTATGGAAGGCAATCGTGATTGACATTAAGACTGCACTGCACAAGAACGTGAAAGTTGAAAGTGCAAAATTTACCAGCCAATGCATAGGGAAGCGTGGGTCAGTAGATCTAATATAAGAAAGAGCATACGCTCTTGAAGGTGATGTTTCAAAGTGGGCTTCAAAGTGGGCCTATTAAAAGTGCAAGGAATGTTGAAGTCAAAGTTGCATTTTACGCAGAGAAAGACAGCGTCAATGCTCTTCACGACATGAGTTTGCGAGCGTTCCTTCCTGATATGGGAAGAAGTGGCTGTGCCAGGGCGAAACAGGTGTTGCATAACTGAGGGCAATTCAGTAAATGATTTATGGAGCAGATGAGGGCAACACTGCTCCATCGGCAGTGGATGATCATGAATTGGAGAAAGAAGAGGCAATCCAGGCAACCATAGACGTGACCTAGTATGCTTTGCACTCGATTCTGGTTTCAAGCTTCACGTGGAGGGACACCAGTAGATGCTGATGGGCGAAATGGCAAAAAAACTGGGCCTTTCTTGCCATCCAGGTCTTGTGAACCTAGACTTATAGCCGCACAGTCCATGTCAAGGCTGAACTTGCATTCGCTGCAGTGGGAAACTATATGGCAGACATTACAATGGAGGTCTACCAATTGACCGAAAGCAAGAGAGATGGTGACCATGGAGAGACGGGCATTGCATCTCTGGGGGGAGATTTGGCGCAGCTCTCATAGAGAAAGAATACACACGTGTACCATCGATAGACCTCCTCGCAGGTTTCGCATTTGATTCTACTTTTCATCTCCGAGATGATGGGATGTGAGCAGATGCTAATGAGCAAAATGTTGGATGGTCGCATTCTCGGATTCCTCATCAGGCTTAAGAGTTGTGACTAGGTAGACGAAGCAATAGCAGGCCGTGCAGCAACGGTCAACCATCCAAATGGCAAGAAGGAAGCCCGCTCACACGCATGGCAACTCCACCAATTCTCCTCATCATCGCCTACTAGGCGGTCAAGTTGGGGCGGCGGGTGAAATGGGCGTCCTAGGGCGGACAGCATGCCAAATTCAGCGCAACTGGTGAAAGAAAAATTGACACGATTCACGGCAGTGGGCTGAGCCGCGGAGCGAAGACCAGCACGCGAGACATTCCAAGCAACTACAACTTCCACTTAGGTTCCGGAGACTCAATGCATGATCGGCAAGGCAAATTAGGAGATAAAAAAGCGTTTTGAATGGAGTTATAGTTGAGTGATGTCAACACAAAGTAAATGAGGTGACATGAATTGTACCCTACCGCCGTATTATTTGATGTTGTATTCAGTGTTCATTTCTACATTTTTATTTTGTTTTATTTATGCTTCAACGCAATAGTTAATAAAACTAAAGTGGCCCACGAAAAGTTTTATATCTTGTTCATATTTAAAGTCAGCTGCAATTATATGAGGTCTTAAAAGTACATTTACCTTGGGCTGGTCTATACATTCATCAGAGAGTTCTTATCCAACTTACTCTAAAAGTAACTTACGTAAGACAATTTTGTGATAACAGTTTTGTCATAATTGTTTAAAAAACCAAATTCACCTATTTTTAATTTTACGAGTTATTTTTTTAATTTATTAGTCGATTGCATTTACATGTAAAAGTAATGTTTACATTTGCCATTAAATACAATTCATACAAATAGCATGAGCCGAATCTACCTTTTTTTAGTTATCAATTTCTCTATAAATGCACATGTCCTGCAGCACCTTTGATTTGTAAGCTATGTCGATGTGGCTCATTGAAGCAGCAATTGTAATTAAACTTGTAATTTTCTTTTAAATCTTTGAATAGAACTCAATTTTATTTTCAAAAACTAAATAATTATCTGTAATGGTTATTTAAAAAAAATACAAATTGAAGTTGTTACAAATCCAATTCACATAGACAACCTACAACTTCAACTAATTAAATTGAATTTAGATCCACGGATAAAAAGTTGGCATTTGTATAAACTATGAAGACTAAGACCAAGGAGAACATATCTAGAAAGAGCAAAACAAAATAGAGAGGTGCTCTTTCAAGTAATTACAAGTAAACCTATCCAAATGATAAAATGAACTACATTTTGATGAAATAAAGATTATGATGCATATACATTTTTCATCTACGGTGATCATCTGCTCCTTTTGCTAAAACTTTGAATTTATTACACTAATCAAAGAAACGGTTGGTCCTTTTTATGAGGCAAAAAAGAAAGAAGACAAGATGCTCTCTTTTTTGTCATATTTATTCTCTCCTACTAGGGTGTTTACGTGTATATACAAACCTCTTTCCAATATCCTTTATTGACTCTTGCTACTTTTCAATCTCCTTTATTCTCTCTCTCTCTCTCTCTCTCTCTCTCTCTCTCTCTCTCTCTCATAGAGAGTTACCAAAGGGTCTTAGGGGAACCTTCGGTGTTCACATTGCAATGGTTGGATTATGCCGCATTACATGATGATTGTATGGCCACTCATGGGTAGAAATGGGGCCTTCATGAAACTTGGGAACTTTTTTAAAACAAAAAACCAGTTCGAGTAGAATCGTGATTAAAGTTAAAATTTGAGATTTTCTTAGGAAATTAGCAAAATTCATACTTCCATCAACAATCCAAGGTGTCTTGAACCGAAGAAAATGCAATCTTTTGTAAGATAAAAACCTATTTTTGCAATATTTCACCAACAAAAAGTCCTTGCTGCTTTAAAACAATTATAGAAATAGGTGAGTTCATGCATAAAACATGGCAACATGAGGATGCTCATGTGTGTAATTATAGAAAGGGAGGGGCGCTATTATTGCAGTATAGAAAAAAATAATGATATATTGATGTATGTTTTCTTTTTATTGACTTTGTGAATAAGATATCTATTGTCGCACCCCAATCTATAAAATAAGGAAAAACAACACCACCATGGTCTTGCCCAAATGATGCAACTTCAAATATATATATATATATATATTCATCCATAGACTTGATAAATAGTGAGTTGGTTACAAAATCAAGAGTTTTGAAATTTAATTTTTTTTTGGAGAAGTACACTATCAGTGCCATAAGTTATGTACGGCGCTCACTTTTGTGTCAAAAGTTTCCGTCAGATTACTTAAGTGCCAAATCAAAAGAAAAAGATTACTTTGGTGCCACTGGTGAAAGATTCCAGCCAAAATGATTATGTTGCTTATTATAAAAAAAAAAATCGACAAGGCCTTTAAACGACGTTGTTTTCGATCCTCCTTAAGAAAACGATGTCGTTTTGTTGTCCTACATGGAGGGCCTCACAAAAACAACGCCGTTTAATTCATTTGGGGATTTTTTTTTTTGAGGGATTGAAATTAGGGTTTTTCCGACCTAGCTCGCTTGGCTATCGTCGCTCGGCCTCCGCCGTCGCTGGGCCGCCGTCACTCACTCAGCCGCCATTGCTTCGTGCTGTTGGATGCCCTCAATGTCACATGAGGGAGCACCAGCCCCAGTCGTCGGAGCCTAGGTACAGGAAGACGCAGGCTAGGCACTCGTCGAGGAGATCGGAGATGGAGAGAGAGACATCAATGGTGGCGCACTTGTCGGCGGCCTCCCCGAGCACCGGTTAGATCACGGCCTTCGACTTGGCCGCCAAGTGGCCGTCATCGAGGTTGGGGTCGGGATCAAGGTTAGAGCCACAGCCGCCAAGTGGCCATCGTTGGGGTCGAGGTCGGGGTCGGAGCCGCAGCCGCCGAGTGGCCATCGTCAAGGTCGAGGTCAGGGTCGGAGTCGCGGCCGCCGAGTGGCCATCGTTGTGGTCAAGGTCGAAGCTGCGGCCGTCGAGTGGCCATTGTCGAGGTCGGGGTCGGGGTCGGGGTTGGAGTCGCGGCCACTGAGTGCGAGGGCCGTCGAGGATGGCGACTGGCCGGAGATTTAGGGTTTTGAATTGGGGGAGACACCAAACGGCGTCGTTTTGGTGTTGGATGCTAACTGTACTCTCGGACGAGCTACATCTGCTTCAAAAATTAATAAAAAAATGCCATGTCGGATTTCCGGCTAACCGGATCGGAGTTGGCACCAAAGTGAGTGTTTTTCAAACTTTTTGGCACTTAAGTAATTCGACAGAAACTTTTGGCATCAGAGTGAACGTCATACACAACTTATGGCACTGATAGTGTACTTATCCCAATTTTTTTTAAGTGTGAGTGTATCTCCAAACTCAATTAAACTCCACAAATATCATCCTAGACATATACGAGTATCTAAACTCACATCCAAATCCAAAAAATTTCTCGCCAATAATGCTCATGTCCTATTTTAGCTTACCTGAAAAAGATTTGGAATGAATAGTGTGAGTAACCACAGCTTAGTGATTAATCTAAATCTCTTCTAAGTAGATCAAGCATGTGCTGTGATAAAACAATAACAAAGATTCATCTATCCAAATCCAATATATAATGTACAATAAAATCAAAATATGAGGAATATCACTTTAATGCAACTTTATACTAATCAATTATATTCATTCAAAATTCAAATACCAAAAGGGTGGTACACGCTCCATTCGCTTTTATGCAACAAATATGTCTTAAACACTTCTTTTTCATTTAAAAAAAATCATATGGTGCAATGCTTTTCACAACTTATAATATATCAATTCCCAATCACTTTCAAGACACAAGCTTACAAATTTGTAGAGGATAACAACCACCCTTAAATAAAATCCAAATTGAAAGTTGCACAGCTTAAAAAGTTTCAAAGTCATATCAAAGATTAACTAAATGTCAACCTTATATGTGAACTAACCTCAACTAAAACTTTAGTAGGTGATACCATATTAAATCGTCAAAAGATCTTCGAACAATTACTTTGCAAACAGAGTCGACCTCATCTTAAAACTCCAATTCAAGCGAGCTTACTTTTAGTAGAAAACTCTTTTGAATTACTAAGAGACCATAAAGCCAAAAGATGATTGGAGAAGGGCAAAATCCATTGCCAAGTACAGTAATTCGAAAACTATTTTAGCAGCATGCAAAATTTTAAAAATTTATCCCAATCAAATCGCAAACCTAAATTGACTTTCCTAAAGTCCTACTTTGCACTACCCTAAAATTTCTTTACAACATAATTCCATAGCTTAAAACCTCTAAAATCAACCTAGCAACATAGAATCCATACCAAACCTAATTTATAGTTTAATTAAGATAGCTCCTTCAATTAGATAAATAAAAGTTTCAAATCCTTACCAATTGCTAAGAAACAGAATTAATCCACTGCATAAAGCAAGAACTCCCTTTGTCTCCTCTGTCTTTTTCTCGGTTTCTCCAGACTCTGCTTTCCTTCTCTCTCTTTTTATTTATTTTTTCCTTCGTGTTCTTCTTGGCCAGACTGTTTTCAATTTTTTTCTCTCTTTTTGCTCTAGTAATTCCCGTACCACCGCATGAACTGAAGCAAGACCAAAGAAAGGGCTTTAATGAGACACTTGGGCTTGGGCTTCGTGTTTTGCTCTTACTTATTATTTTTTGCCAGCCCGGTTATTGGAACTTTATCCTTGCCCATGAATCTTCCAGCTTATTACGTATTGATATCAGTATGCGGACACACTGCCGAGAAAAGAGAAAGGAGAATTCAATCAGCACCGAACAAAGTCTTTTTTTCTAACATCAGATAAAGTAAGGGAAAATGTCACAAATGGCCACTGAATTTTCATCTAATATTCAATTTCATCCATGAGCTTTCGATTGACTCAATTTGGTTCCTAAACTTTCATCTAGTGTTCAATTTCATCCCTAAGCTTTCGATTTGCTCATTTGATACATGAACTTTCATCTAATGTTCCATCTAGTCCCTAACTATTTGAAAATTGACCAATTTTCCTTTTTTTATACCAAACTGTTTTTTTATAAATAAAAAAAATACCAAAGCTGGGTTTTTTTTTTGTCGAAAAAATACCACATTTATGCAAAGTAATAAATGTCAATATTTCTTTCATTTCTCCATATTAAAAACAAGTGGAAAAGGGGATAGTAATAATAAACAAAGGTGAGTCTTGCATTTTGATTTCTTTTTTGTATATGCAGATTACTTGAATAATGTACAAAAGCCCATCAATCGATTTTTCCCTTTTCGGTGAAGTCCATAAAAAAAATCGATTTGATGGGCTTTTGTACATTATTAAAGTAATTTGCATATACAAAAAAGAAATCAAAATGCAAGATTCATCTTTTTTTATTATTATTGTCCCATTTTTCATTTGTTTTAAATATGGAAAAAGGAAAGAAATATGGACATTTATTACTTTAGATAAATGTGGTATTTTTTCGACAAAAAAAAACCCAGTTTGGTATTTTTGTATTTATTAAAAAAACAATTCGATATTAAAAAAAGGAAAATTGATCAATTTTCAAATAGTTAGAGACTAGATGGAACATTAGATAAAAGTTTATGGACCAAATTGAGTGAATCGAAAGTTTTCAATGATTAAATTAAATATTAAATAAAAATCAGGAATTAAATTGAGCAAATCAAAAACTTAGAGATAAAATTGAATATTAAATAAAAGTTCAGGGATCATTTGTGACATTTTGGCATAAAGAAAATAGGAAAGTTCGAAGTCCTTCCTCCAATCCATTGGTGGGGGTGAAGATATGGAGGTCAATGCCCAGGTCTAAGAGGACAATTGGAAAAGAGAAGGGTGGGAGGAAGAGGACAGAGATCCCAAACCACGTGTCTCCTGGGATCTCTGTCCTCTTCCTCCCACCCTTCTCTTTTCCAATTGTCCTCTTAGACCTGCACGTTGACCTCCATACCATAAAAGAGGCATGAAAGAACGGCGATGTCGCTACCTTCACCTCCCCCGGCGCCATGGATTTTTTCTCTATCATCTCTATCCTGATCAACTTCATCCAAGTAAAATTCCAGGGGAAGTTGATCTCGCCCTTCGAAACTCACCCCCTTGCCACTGGCGTTGCCATTTGCAGCCTGCTCCTGCATTTCTTGTTGCTGCATCTCGCTAATCGGGCACCCCTGTCTAGCGGCCGCGCCCCCGCTTGTGATGGAGCATCATCACATCTCCTCATCGACTTCACTGGTTCGATATCGGTGGCTTCACTTGCGTGGTTGCTGCTCCACGACTTCTTCCACTCTGTCTTGTTGGTGCTGCTCCTGTTGCTTTCCGTGAGTTTGTTGCGCTACCTCATTCAAAAACTTTGGCTGTGGCTTTACAGCGACCTCATTCAAAACCTTTGGCTGTGGCTACACGGCGAATTCATCCTCATGATCATCCGTGCGGCGCGGTCTCCTGTATGGCGTGTTGGAAGAGTGCAGCCACATTCGCAGCCCCCTTTCCGGCCGCAAGTCTGAGCGCCCGAACGGCAAGAAGGAAGCCTGCTCACACGCATGGCAACTCCGATGATCCTCCTCATCATTGGCCGCTAGGCAGTCAAGTCGGGGCACAGTGGTGAGCTGAGCTGCGGATCGGAGATCAGCACGCATGACATTCCAAGCAAGTACAGGCTTCTTCGCTCAGGTTTCGGAGATATCAATACATGATCACCAAGGCAAATTAGGAAATAAAAATGTGTTTTGTATGGAGTTATAGTTGTTGTGTTATCAACATGAAGTAAATGTGGTGAAATTAATTTTACCCCACTCCCGCATCATTTGATGTTGTGTTTCAGTGCTAACTTGTACGATTCTTTTTTTTTTTTAATGCTTTAATGCAATGGTTAATGAAACTAAAGTAGCCAATGAAAAGTTTCATATCTTGTTCATTTAAAGTCAGCTGCAATCCGACCAAAAAATAAAAATCAGCTGCAACTATCATTTAATTTTCCTTAAATTAACCAACAAATAAAACTCCAAACATTGGTTAAGGTCATAAAGGTGCATCACCTTGGGCAAGTCTATACACATATTAGAAATTCTTATCCAACTTACTATGAATGCTACTTAAGACAATAGTGCGATGACTTTATAAATTACTAAAGTAGATGTACATAATTTAATTGCTTATAAAACTAAATTCACCTTATATGTAAAAGTAACGCTTGCATTTGCTATTAAAATGCAATTCGTACAACTAGTATGAGCCATATCTACTTTTTTTCTAGTTACTAGTTTATCTATAAATGCACATGTTCTGCAGCAATCTTGACTTCCACATTATATAAAAAAAAAAAGAGTTACGTATACCATGATGCTTCGTAAGCAATGATGATAAGGTTCACCAAAGCAATAATTGTAATTAAACCTGTAATTCTCTGCTAAAATCTCTGAATAGAACTCAATTGTCCGCATTGGTTATCCTTGAAATACAAAAATATAAATTGAAGTGGTTACAAACCCACTTCAAATTATACAACCTAGGACTTCAACTAGCTAAACTGAATTTAGATCCACACGGAAAAAGTTAGCGTTCGTATAAACTATGAAAACTAAGACCCAGGAGAACATTTCTAGAAAGAACAAACAAAAGAGAGGTACTATTCCGAGTAATTCTAAGTAAACCTGTCCAAACGGTAGTACTACATTTGCAAAAAGGAAAATCAGAGCTGTGTAGGGCTTATATCGATAGGTTCTTGGAAGCCGTTCTATTCCAGCCTAACTTGAACATTTCTAGAAAGAACAAACAAGACAGAGAGGTACTCTTCCAAGTAATTATAAGTAAATCTGTCCAAATGGTCGAATGAATTATATTTGAAAAAAGGAAAACCAGAGCTGTGTAGGGCTTATATCTTAGGTTCTTGGAAGCTGTTCTATTCTAACTTAACTTTACTAGGAACTAGAACGGTCAGATTGTGAACCAAATTCAACTAGTACAATTCGTTTTGCTGCAACTGTCGCCTAAGTCATCCAAAATGCACAACGATCTGAATAAGGTACAGCAACAAAGTAATTATTCAAGTTGGTAACAACTGGAAAGCAGGCAAAATCAGACAACCGGAAAGTATTCTAAGGTCTAAACCAACAACATAATTAAAGGGTTCAAATGATATAGGTCACACAGTCTGTTGATCATGCAATCAGACCAGTCTGTATTCAAGCTTAAATCAAACGGTGTCACTCTACAAGCGAGGCGAACGTCCCCAAGTTACATGAGCACCCATCTACTTCATTTGACTAATGGGAGGTGAATGTAGAACTGAAGGCTGCAGGTAGCTCAAACCAAACTATGTCGACTAGCTTTGAATAAATTACAATCAGTAATGTGCGTCCAGGTCAAAGCTACCAGCTAAATATTTTGGCGCACATCCAAAACTTCGTTCTCACCAGTAACAATTTCTCTTGCTGACCTCATATCTAATACAAAGTTCCGCATCTGTCACATCAGGCATGGCCGCAATCTACCGATAATTTCTTCCTCTTCCACGTCCACCCCAACCCCTTTCTCTTCCTCTCCCACCACCACGCCCACCCTCTCCAGAGAGAGAGAGAGTGGTCGCCGGACGGGGGTGGTTGGCGACGGCGGAAAAGAGGATGGCCGCGGCGGCGAGCCTCTGCAACCGCATCCCCTCTCCGCGCCTCGGCCGCTTCCCTCCTCCTCCTTCTCAGCCCCTCGCCGTGAGTCTCTCTCTCTCTCTCTTCGCGTCTTCCATGGAGTTCGCTTTTTACTGTCTTCATGTTGCGGTTTCTTCTTGAACGAATCCGAATGTTTTGCCAGAAAAGATGCTTCCTTTCTTGTGTTTCTTTTTTTTTTTTCCCTTTCTTGTGTTTCGCGCGCCTGCTTCTTCAATCTCACGACGATTTCTCATTTTCTCCTTCTTCTTCTGCACCTGCGTTTTTGAATTGAGGAGTCGTTGGTTGATGATCGGAAAATGTGATGCTGTCGCCCAAATCCAAACCCCTCGCTCGCTCGCGCAGTCGCCCAAATCTCCCCCGAACCTCAACTCAAACGGCGAATGGAAGCCTTGCTAGCGATGTAAATGTGTTTGGACGACTTGTTCATTAGTTGGGGACGAATGGTTGTTTCACTCTCAAGTCTATATCCCTTGGTTGAAGTGTCTGCTAGGCGTTTGTGAAAATGCCCAAGCGAACTTTTGTGAAAAATTTCCCTCTGGATCTAAATAGTCGAACGTCCATTGCGTATCCAAATCGTAATGAGCGCTTTTGATTCATTCATTTACTCTCGGTTTTTCATCTTTGAATCCGAAAGTAAGAACGACGTAAGGATGTTTGTTTCTCTGTTTTATGTGCTATGTCTTGTGGCCTTAAATGGCGGTGGGAGATATGGTCTGGAATCGTTGATACGCATGGTTATTTTCTCGCTGGTAGCACCCAAACTTCTTTTATGTTCATGTACCATGTGTCTCGGTGATCTATGACCTGTATACGTTGAATGGTTGGAAATCGTCATGGTGGACGTTGGTGGTGACTGGTGACTCCGGCGGTGGCTTGATAATTATCATAAGTGAACGATAGTGATGCTCGGTTGAAAAATATGGACAGTGATGCCACTTCACTGAACTCATCAGCAACCAAAAAAAAAAAACATGCCACACACTACTTCCTATCACTGTTTCTTGTACGTTGGAGTTGCCTCCTCTCCATATTTTTCTTCTTTCTTGACAGGCTTATTGCTTTAACTAGAAATTCAACTGCAGCTGATTATGATGTTGATTCAGTCTGTATTTCTATATCAATTCTTTGTCTCTTGCCTTGTCTGGCACTTGTACTCTTAACCTGATATTATAATATTTCATCAGTTAAAAAAAAAAATTGACATTCTTTGTAGCTTTCTGTTTGGCCAGTGGATGGATATGTGTCATTTTATAAACTGGGATAAATAGATGCCTTGGATACACGAGCACAGCTGCAATTTCAAAAGCTCTGTTCTATTGTTGAGTGATCCAAATCAAAATGAAAGATGTCAGCCTTCTCATCTCTGTACCCTATACACCATTACTGCTTACTAGCTATTCCAAGATAATATGGTTTTAGTTTTTCATTGTGGAATAGAGTCATTACATAATATAGTCTTCATTTTACCTCTAAGAGGTGACAACTAGAGCTTTGCTGTGGCAAATGCATCAACTTGCAATGTAAGACTAAGTTGTCTCACTGGCTGATTGGCTTTTGGCCAGGAGCTTGAATTGTTGCTTCAGTTAGACATTCAAGTTGCTGGGGCCAAGGTGAGAAAAAAATGCTGAAAAGTAGATTTTTAGTCAGGAGGCTGCAGTTCAATATAACTGAATTTTGGTTCACCATATACTTTAGAACCAAACTTTTCTTATCTTCATGTGCTAAAAATTTTTTCATGTATGCAAAGCAAGATGGATAGGATGCCAATGCCCAAGACAAGTCTGTACAAACTGCACACATCTGTCGTGCATATATGTGGAAGTAATTAGACCAGCAAACTTCCTGACAAGTTGATTGATCATCAAACTATGTATCCCCAATTTAATACTCCATTCATAACATAGAGCACACAAGTCTTGCACTTCAGAAATGTTTTTTATCTGCTTTTACTGCAGAGAACAACAATCTTGGATGTCAACTGTAGCAGTGAGTCCAATTGACCTGCATAAGAAGGCAAGTTGAAACATCAAACAGAAATGCGTTCTCCTGACTCCTGAATTCTTTTCATCTTGGTAAGTGCCTCCTCAACTCTGCAACTACATGCATTTTACTCGTGGCTCTTCGAGACCAGCATTGCATGTCTTTTCTTGAGTACCTGCAACTATGTGCTCATTATTTCCACTTTTTTTCTGCAGAATTGCAATTTATTTTTTTATCTAGTTCAGCAAGAGCAAGGTCTTCAGGTACTTCCACTATTCTAGCAACCTGTAGTAGAAATGTTTGGTATTGCCACATTTTGTTTTAATTATTACTTATTGCAGACGATGAGTCTATATATATGATGCTAAAAATGATTATGGCTATTCACCATATCACATGGCAGCATCTTGTATCAATTTATTGGCTATAAGTCTGTTTAGTAAGAGAGCACTTCTGTGATGAAAGTGCACCGTGGGTAAAACTCATTTGATATGAGTTAACAATGGGGAAGGGTAAGCACCCAGATTTGGGTCCCTTATGTTCTCACAATGGTCACTAAAGAACTCACTGGTATCATCTTCGATGAACGAAGTGTAAAGTGTGAGTTGATGGAAGTTAATGGCAATCTTTTACTATAGTTGAAGGCAATCTGTGATGATTAAGGTTGCAATGCACACAACCGTAAAAGTAAAACCTGCAGAATTTACTGCAGACACTGCATAGGAAGCACAGTTTGGAAGATCTAAATTAAGAAAGAGTACATGCTTATGGAGGTGATGTTTCAAAGTCAGCCTTTCAAAAGTGCATGGAATGTTGAAGTGGTGGTCACTTTCCATGCAGCGAAAGACAGAGCGTCAACACTCTTCACGGCATATGTCAATAGCGCTCCTTCCTGATGCAAGAAGGAAAAGGATGTGCAGGGTGTACAGGTTGTTGCATGAGTGAGGGTGATTCAGCACATGATTTATGGAGCAAAAAAGAGCAGCCCAGGTTCAGGCAGAGATAGATGCACGCATTATGAGCCTGGCACACGCCATCCTTTGTAAGACGGTTCCAGCAGCAGAGGATGATCGGGCAGAGGAGAAAGAAGAGGCAATCAAGCCAACCATGGACCTCATCTCGTATGTTCTTTTCACAAGCTTTGCACCTGATTCTGCTTTTGAGCTTCGTGAGGAAGACCAGTGGATGCTGATGGTCGAAGTGGTAGAAAACCGAGTCCTTCTTGCCCTCCAGATCTCGCGAACTTAGACTTAAAGCCGAGTCCATGTCGAGGCTGAATTTGCAATCGCTGCAGTAGGAGACCATGGTAAACATTAGAGGGTGTCAAAGAATGGGTCAGTCAAAAGGGGTCCATGACCCATTTTTTGACTCATATTCTGAGAAGTGGGTCATACAAGTTATTAAAACTTTTAAGGGTCAGGCCTAAATAGATTTAAAAAGACTTAAAGTTCAGCGCGACGACAAAATTTGGGGCCTCGACGGTGGCAGGGACAGAGGTGAGACTATCGACTGAATTGGACATGCAACGAAGTAGAGTACTCATCTTCCTTCTCTCAGCACAGCAACTGGTTGATGGTCAGGCCTCCAATCAATGTGAATAACACCACCTTGTTTCTCTCCTGTCCTTGTGCTTCTAGATCTACTCCGCTTCTCTGCACGCTTTGCACTTCTAGATCTTCCTTCACTTCTCAGTCTCTTTGTATTGTGTTAAGAGAGAGCCTTGAAGTTGAACTGTTATTAAAAATTAAAGGGGTAGCACGTTCATTGGAAGACCCAATTTGTCTCAAGCCCCAATTCTAAGCCCAATAAAAAACCACCCATGGGCTGTTCTTTTTCATCAATATGGCCAAGATTACCCCAAAAAGAAAAATATATATGTGGGCAAAGCGAGTTGAGTTGAGTTGGGTTGGATTGGGTTAGGTTGGGTCCAGTGAAGATTTAATATGGGTTTGGAAGCACGCCGGTTCATGAGAGCAAGGGTATTGCTTGTCATCGAGTAAGATTCATCATCCTTCACCTCGTAAAAATATCAAAAAATATCAATCCACGTAAAAAATTAGAAAGAGTAAAGCAAATATAGAAAAAAAAATAAGTAGTTATATGTACATGCATCATAAATAATGGCTACTGATGAGCTCTAAATAAGTGGATATGAATTTTCATAGATTTAGTTAAATATAGACGTGTTATAGTAATTTAGTATGGGTTGGGTTTGGGTCACTGGATTTATATTGTATGTAAGTGAGTCAAAACGGATTAAATGGGTCAATTTAAATCGAACCATTTTTTGACTTCCAACCTACCTATTTGACAGCCCTAGTAAGCATTACATTTGGCTCCTCCAATTGATTGAAAGCAAGAAAGAGAGGGTGATCATGGAAAGATGGGTGTTTCATCTCTGTGGAAGAAACAATGCAGCTTTGTGGAGAAAGAATATGCACGCATAGCATCCATAGACTTGCCCCAAGATCACTTGCTCATAGGCTTTGCATTTGATTCTTTTCATCCTAAGATGATGGAATTTAGCGGATGCTCTTGAGCATTTGTTGGATGGTCACATTATGAGAATCCTCATCAGCGCTTAGTTGTGACAAGGCAAACGAAGCTATATTGGGCCATGCAATAACAATCCACGTGTCTGAATGGCAAAAGAAAATTTTCATATATAAAAGCGAAATATTGATTGACATGTATTTTCTTGTGTCATGACAAATTTGTCAATCATCACCTAAGACCCACCACCAGAGAAACAAAAAAGCATAAAAAGGAGGGAAAAAAAAAGCAAAAAAAGAAAAAGGAAGAAGAGTAAAACAGGAGGAAAAAAGAAGGAAAATATTTAAAAATTTTTTAAAAATAAATCAAAATAAAAAAATTATATAAAATGTTGTCCACATTAGTGTCACACACCACATAGGACAACCGGTTGGAACTAGATTTTTCCAATCAAAATTGACTGAAAAGATTATTTGAAAATTTGTCTAAAATTTGAGGACTTAATTAACAAAATTAAAAGGTTTAGAATTTATTTATTTTTTTGCCTATAAGTTTAAGATTAAATTAGTACAAGTGTAATAGATTTAGAACTTTTTGGTATTTTTCCTAAAAAACAATGGAAGATAGAATCGTTCACAAATGACTTGTGACGACAATGACTTATTCAATGTAATTTCTTTGTAACAAGATTTAGTCATCAAATGTTCCACTCATGCCCTTCTTGTTCCTTCCCTCTCACTTATTTCTCATCAGTCAATCAGTAGTTGTCCCCTTCACATGCCCTTTCCCATTTCTCTCTCCCCTCTTTAAAGTTTCCACAAATATTCCTCCTCAAAACCTTTTTTTCTCATTCAGGAAAAGATGACATTTATGATTTAATTTGGATGCATGCTCATTTTTCTCTTTCTCAATACTTTATTTTTTTTTCCTCTTTCTCGAAAGATTGACATTTGCATATTCCTTTTGCTAAAATTTGAATACATTATACTAATCAGGGTTTGACCCTAATTTGAACCAGGTCACATACTTTTTTCGGAAAAAAAAGGAGATAGAATTCTTTTTTTTTTTTTTTTTTGTCATATTTATTCTCTCCCTCTCGACCTCTCTTCAACAACTTCTCAGTCTCCTTTAGTCTCCTTTATTGACTAGACAAAACCAGACAAAACCTCTCTCTCCCCATATATATATATATATGCAGGTATTGGGTAATTTCCATGACAACGATTCCATCTCTCTCTCTGAGGGAGAGTTTCCAAGAGGCTTCGATGTTAACTCAGCAATGGGACCATGGAGAGTCACGTGATGACCCTTACCATATGGATAAATATGGGACCATAGTGAAAGTTGGGACAAACAAAGTTCAAGGTAGAATTGAAATTGAAATTAAAGTTGGGAATTATTTTAGGGAATTAGCCCACAAAAATTAATGATTCCATCAATAGCCCAAGATATCTCAAACCAAAGAAAATGCGATCTTTTGTCAAGATGGGAACCTATTTTCGTAATATTTCACCAAAAAAAAAAAATGTTGAACTACTTCTAAAGTATTTTGACAAGATTTAGTACATCCAACAATTACAAAAATAGGTGAGTTCGTGCTTAAAATATGTTGCACTATAGATGGGTATTTAAAGAAAGGGATGAACAGTTGTTATTGCAATATAAAATTGATAAGATTATACTGAAATAGAAAAACAATAACGATATATTGTTGTATGTTTTATTTTGTTGATTTTGTGAATTAGATCTGTCGTTGACTTTTGTCATCCCCAACTCTATAAAAACAAGGAAAACAACATCATCGTCCTCCTACCTAGAAGAGATAGCCTCAAACATAAACCAACGTAAACATGTTATCAAAATATGTCTTCATCTATATACTTGATAAAATGGTGAGTTGGTTACAAAATCAAGAGTTCTGAAATTCATAAAAAAAAGTAAGTCTATATAATATGTATTTCCAAACTCAATTAAATCCCACAATATCATTTCAGACATATACAAGTATCTAAACTCATATCAAAATCCAACTATAAAATCTTCTCGATGATAACTCTCATGTCCTAACTTAGTTGAAGAATTTGAAAAAGATTTGATATAAATAATGTGAGCAACCACAACTTAGTGACTAACACAAATCTCTTCTAAGCAAATGGAGCATTCATCATGCATATTATGAAGTACTACTAGAGACTCATTTATCCAAATCGAATATATAATGTACAGTAAAATCCAAATATGAGCAATATCACTTCAACTTGGCTTTATACTGATTGGAAATATTCATTTGAATTTCAAGTATCAAAAGGATATTAAACACTCCATCGGACTTTGTGCAATAAATATGTTTTAAACTGTACTTTTTTGTTTTAACAAAATCATATCATGCAATACCTTTCTTAACATATTATATATTACTTTTAAAACATGAGTTTACAAATTTATAGAATATCATTACTTACCCCGAACCAAAATCCAAATCAAAAATTACACTGCCCAAAAAAGTTTCAAAATCCTATTGAAGGTGATGCAATATTCAAACTTACGTGTCAACTAGCCTCGACTAAAACTTTAGTAGGTGATGCCATATTCTTGAGTCAAATCGTTCACTTGACAAAAGAGCTTTTAACAACTACTTTGTAAATGGAGTCAATTACTTTTCAGAACTCCAATTCAAGTGAGCTTACTTTCAACTGAAAACTCTTTCAAATTAGTAAGAGACCATAAAGCCAAAAGATGGCCGGAGAAGTGCAAAGTCCATTGCCAATCACAGTAATTGGAAAATTGTTTCTAACAACGTGCAAAACTTTAAAAATTTATCACGACCATACCATAAACCTAAATCAACTTTCATGAAGTCCTGCTATGCAACACCTTAAAGTTTCTTTACAACATAATTTCACAGCCTGAAAACATCTAAAATCAACCCGGCAACGTAGAATCCATACAAAACCTAATTTATAGATTAACTACAAAAACTTCTTCCATTAGATAAATAAAAGTTTTGAATCCTTACCAATTGCCATGAAACAAAAATAATCGGGCTTGACCAAGTCTCTCAAACGTGCATGCATTGAGAGCACCCCTTTGTCTTGAGAAAATATTGGGTATACTAGAGAGGCTAACTCAACAAATCACCAGTCCATTTATTGGGTGATACATGTCATGTTGGGCCTATCTTCCATTAATTTTTCTCTCTATCTTTTCTTGGTTTCTCCAGACTCTACTTTCCTTCTTTCTTTCTTTTTTTTTTTTTTTTTTTTTTTTGGGTTCTTCTTGGTCAGACTCTGTTTTCTTTCTTTCTCTCTTCCTGCTCTAGAAATGCCCTTGTGATGGCATCAATTAAAGCAAGACCGAAGCAAGACCAAAGAAAGGGCTTAAACGATCCACTTGGGCCTGGGCTTATTGTTTTGCTCTTATTTATTATGGTTTGCAAGCCCGGTTATTAAAACTTTAATCATGGACATAAATCTTTTAAGTTGTTATGTATTGATGCTAAACTATGTGGAATGAGAATAAGGTTACCTTGCCCGCATCAATTGAATGGTGGTTGACTTCATCATTTTGCTAAGAAAGAAAGGAGAATTAGGCTCCGTTTGTTTCAGTTGATGCGGTGGACTTCATCCAAGATTCGAGTAAGACAAAATGAAGTCTTTTTTTTCTTTTTCTTTTTTAACCAAGAAAAAAATAACTAGGAAAGTTCAAAGGCGTTCCTCCACTGTCCATCACTCCACTCCAGGTGGGGTCAAAGTACAACATCAGTGTCCTTTGGAGGTGGCATTTGGTGCATTTTTCCGGAAGTTTCTCCAAATGCCACTTTGTAATAAAAGAACCACCAGTGATGTCTCTGCCTTCACCCCTCTCGGCGCCATGGATCTTACATCCATCGTCTCTATCCTGGTCAACTTCATCCAAGTGAAATTCCAGGGGAAGTCGATTTCACCCTTTGACACCCACCCAGTCGCCATTGGCGTTGCCATCTGCAGCCTGCTCCTGCATTTCTTGTTGCTGCATCTCGCTAATCGGGCACCCCCGTCTGGCGGCCGCGCTCCTCTTGTGATGGAGCATCGCACCTCCTCATCCACTTCACTGGTTCGATATCGGTGGCTTCGCTCGCGTGGTTGCTGCTCCACGACTCCTCCCACTCCGTCCTCTGGTTGTTCGTGCTGCTCCTGTTGCTTTCCGTAAGTCTGTTGCGCGACCTCATCCAAAAACTTTGGCTGTGGCTTTACGGCGAATTCATCCCCATGATCATCCGTGCAGCGCAGTCTCTGCGTGGTGGAAGAGCGCAGCCACATTCGCAGCCCCGGCCGCAAGTCTGAGCCCCGTAGTTGTTCGATTGTTCCCTGCTTGGATAAAGTAATCTAACCACTTTAAAACGAACGAAAAAGTACTTTAGGAAGCTAGCTAGTTTTGTTTAGGAGGCGATTGGGGCTTGTTGCGACCATATCTGAATCCATAAGAAAATCGCAAGCCTAAAAACCACCTGTGTATCTTACCTATTCTTGGCCATGAATGGTCATGCACCCTGGGGCACCTAAATCAGATTAAGATAGGCTAAGCCCTCAAAGGAAATTGCGATCTATTGTTATCAAAGAGATTGAAGATAACCTCAACGGTTGTTACAATGAGTAGAATGGTCTTCTCTAGTAGGCATACAAGGGGTAGTAATTGTTCCTGAGGTTAAAGCTTCTGACCTCTTTGAAAGCATTGCTGAGTGTTGCAGATTTCCTTCTATTTTTGGTGAATCTCTTTGTACCTTTCTGTTTGGCCAGTGGATCCATATGTGTCATTTTACATTCTTTGCTGGTGTACTATGGTTTTGCTCATATATCCATATGAACTGGGATAAATAGATGCCTTGGCAACGTGGGCACAGCTACAATTTCAAAAGCTTTAGTCTAACACTAACATCATTGAGTGATCAAACCTAAATGAAAGATGTCAGCTTTTTCATCTCTGTTCCATAGACACCACTACTGCTTACTAGCTATTCCAATGATAATATAGTTGTAGTTTGTCATTGCAGAATGTGGGAATCGTTACATCATAGTCTCTATTTGACCTCTGAGAGGTGACAACTAGATCTTTGCTGTGGCAAATGCGTTAACTTGCAATCTAAGACTATGTTGTCTCACTGGCGGATTGGTTTTTGGCCAGGAGCTTGAATTGTTGCTTCAGTTGGACATTCAAGTTTCTGGGGCCAAGGTGAGAAAAGAATGCTGAAATGTAGAGTTTTTTCGGCTGGCTTTAGCTCAAGATTACTGAATTCTGGTTGACTGTAGATGTTAGAACCGAACTTTTCCCACTCTTCATGTGCTAAAGAATTTACACTTCATATATGCAAAGCTAGATAGGTAGTATGCAGATGCATGAGACAAGTCTGTATAAACTACACCCATCTGATGTTGGTATCTGAGGAAATAATTAGACTGGCAAGCTTCCTGCCAAGTTGATTCACAATCAAATTATGCATTCCAGTGTCAATACTTCATTTCATTACATAGAGCACTCAAGTCTGGCACTTAAATAATATGATATTCATCTGCTTTTACTGCAGAGAGCTACAATCTTGGATGTCGACTGTGGCAGTGAGTCCAATTGACTTGCATGGGAGCGTAAATTGAAACGTCACACAGAAAGGAAATTCTTTTTGTCTTGGTAAGTGCCTCCCAAACTCTGCAACTACATGCACTTACACTTGCAGCTTTTGGAGACCAACATTGCACTTCTTTTCTTGAGTACCTCCAATTGTGTGCTCATTCTTTCCACTTTTTCCTACAGAATTGCAGTATTTTTATCTAGTTCAGAGTAGCAGGGTCTTCAGGTGCTTCCACTATTCCAGCATCCTGTATTAAAAAATGTTTGGTATTGGAGCATTTTCTGTTGATTATTACTTATTGTGGAGGATGAGTCTATATAGATGATATTAAAAAGGAAAATGGCTATTCACCACAGCACATGGCATTGTATCCATTTGTTGGCTAAAGTCTGTTTAGTAAGAGAGCACTTATGTGATGAAAGCGCACTGTGGGCAAAACGCATTTGATATGAGTAATCAATGGCAGGGGCATTCATTGCAGACATAAGCACCCAGATTCAGGTTCCTTATCTTCTCACAAAGGTCACAATAGTACTCACTGGTATCATCTTTGATGAACGAAGTGTAAAGTGTGAGTTGATGAAAGTTAATGGCAATCTTTTACTGTAGTGGAAGGCAATCTGTGATCACTAAGATTGCACTGCACACAACCATAAAAGTCTAACCTGCAAAATTTACCAGAGACACTGCATCGGAAGCACAGTTCTGGAGACTAAAATAAGAAAGAGTATATGCTCGTGGAGGTGATGTTTCAAAGTGGGCCTTTCAAAAGTGCATGAAATGTTAAAGTCATTGTCACATCCCATGCAGTGAAAGACAGAGCGTTGACCCTCTTCACGAGATATGTCAACAACACTCCTTCCTAATATGAGAAGAAAAAGGATGTGTGGGGTGGACAGGTTGTTGCATAACTGAGGGCAATTCAGCACATGATTTATGGACCAGAAAAGAGCAGCTCTGCTCCAGCTAGCGTTAGATTAAACATCTGACGCATTCATCACAAGCCTTGCATGGACCATCCTTCATATGACAGTTCCAGCAGCAGAAGATGATCGTCCAGGGGAGAAAGAAGAGGCAATCAAGACAACCATAAACCTTACCTGGTATGTTCTCTTCACAAGCTTTGCACCTGATTCTGCTTTCAAGTTTCGTGTGGAAGACCAGTGAATGCTGATGGTCAAAATTGTAAAAAACGAAAACCTTCTTGCCCTCCAGGTCTTGCGAATATGTTAAAGCCGTGCAGTCCATGTCGAGGCTGAATTTGCATTCACTGCAGTAGGAAACCATGGCAGGCGTTACATTTAGCTCCTCCAATTGATCGAAAGCGAGAGGGTGATCATGGGGAGACAGGTGTTGCATCTCTGGGGGAGATTTGTTGCAGCTTTTGTGGAGAAAGTATTTGCATGCATAGCATCCATAGACCTTCCCCAAGATTGCTTGCTCGCAGGCTTTGCATTTGATTCTATTTTTCATCCCGAGATGATGGGATGTGAGCGGATGCTCATGAGCATTTGTTGGATGGCCACATTCTGAGAATCCTCATTGGGAGGACAAGCAATATTGGGCCATGCAGTAAGAATTGACGGATCCGACTGGCAAGAGAAGGTTTTCATATATAAATGCAAAATTTGATTGATATATATATATCACTAGACTGGTGAGGTCACATATTTCCTTGTGACCAAGTTTGTTAGGAATATGGACAAGCCTTGATAAGCCATTCCCTCTTGTGTCCATCCATCAATCACATCTTACTTCTACCATATTAGACTTAGTGTTCCAGACAATGAGTGACTAAGTTTGTTAGGAAATAAAATGATAGTGCAGCTTCAAGATGAGTATTTGTAGATACCTGTTAGGGATTTAGAGTGCTTAAAATGAGCAATTTCTCAAGAACAGATCAGAGAAAGCATATAACCTTGGAGCATAATCATATGTCATTACTCGAAGAGCTAAACAGGAATATGGGATGTGATTTGAGGACTAAACCGATGATTTAGATGCAGATGGTAATAATTTCTTTTCTCTGGACTCTGAAGGTTAGCCATTTTGTATGAGATGTGCAGGATCGCAGTTATCATAAAGCAAATCATATTATGTTGGCAAAAAATTTGGTACCGTCATCTCCAATGAAAGCAAAATGTGTTATAAATGTTGTGGGCCATGGATACTAAAAAGAGCAATGGATGATTTATCTTCAGTGAAAGCATATGTCACAGACAACGGTATCTTTCTCTTCTTGGTTGACCATTCTTCCTTCTCGGGCAATTGTTTCTATCTACTTCATCAATTATGTATGCTACCCTTTAATCCACAGGAACTTCTCATCAGTTGCAGGGTTTGGTTGCCCAGCCAAAACTCCTCTTCTCTAGAAGCCTGGCTGGCAAGGCGTCCCACTGGCAGTAGGTTGCTCAACCTCGCCTTGCTTTTGTGACATGCTGTCTGGCCCCTCTGCATTACATATTCAAGGGTGAGTTCCATGTGTCAGTTTGTGGATCGTGGTCTCACACACAAATCCCTACAGATTCCTGTAGGAGGTCCAAATTATATCTATTTTAATTTTCATGTGGACTCATTCATCATTTGATTTGACCTTGGAAGTTGATTTTCTTCTTTTTTATTTACAAGCCTAAATGCTTATTGTGAAAAGTGATTCCCAGGAGAGTATCATGATACTGAGTCAAACAAATGAAGCTAAGTAGGTGATCGACTGGATAACTTAAGATGGCAGGACTGTCGAATGCTTCTGCTAATTTGGTGGCAGATAGTTAAAATTGTTACCTTCAATGAAAGGGCAAATGTTATTGAAAAGACCAAAAATACGTCGACAATTATTGCGATGAGAAGAATGGGGAGATGTGTCATTGTTTGTTTCAGGTTACTTAAGATCCTACTAGACCAAATGATTTGGAAGTTGTTTCTTTACTGAAGAGAGAAAAAGAGAGATATTCATGAAAAATGGCACTTTCACTAGCATTTTCAGATACCAGCACCTTATTGTCACATTGCCACATTTCAAACGTTGTCATATGGTCATTACTAGTTGCCAAAATAAAGTCAAAATTGTTCTTGAGGTTAAAGCTTCTGAATTCTTTGAATATATTGCGTGTGTCACAGTTTTGCTTTTCTTTTTCTGGCGAATCTCTTGGTGACTTTCTGTTTGGCCAGTGGATCTATATGTGTTATTTTACAGACTCTTTGCTGTTATACAATGGTTTTGCTTATTTATCCATATGAACTAGGATAAATAGATGCCTTGGAGACGGGAGCACCGCTGCAATATCAGAGCTTTCTTCTATCGTCATAGAGTTAGCAGAATCAAAATGAGCAATGTCAGTTTTTTCATCTGTCTTGTATGCACAGGTAATGCTTACTAACTGTTCTGATGATAACAATTTTTAAGTATGTCATTGCAGAACGACACGGTGATTGCATCATATAGTCAGCATTTTACCTCCGAGAGGTGACAACTAGATCCTTGTCGTGGCAAATGCATCAACTTGCTTCAGCAAATAAGATTTATAAAGACAAACTTCTTCAGTGGTGTATCCCACATGTATCCAGAAGCTCTTGGATCTGAATAATGCAATGACTATGTTGTCTCCCTGGCTAAATTGGTTTTTGGCCAGGAGCATGAATGTTGCTTCAGTGGGAGATTCAATTTAGGGCCAAGGTGCGAAAAGAACGCTTGATTTCTTTTTTTGGGAGGCTTTAGTTCAACATAGCTGAATTTTGGTAGACTGCAGATGTTAGAACCAAACTTTTCCCATCTTCATGTGCTAGAAAAGAATTTACAGTTCATGAATGCAAAGCTCGATAGATAGTATGCAAAAGCTTGTGCCTAGTCTGCACAAACTACATAACCTGATATTCATTTTCAAGGAATTAATAAGACCGGCAAGCTTCCTAACAAGTTTATTCATAATCAAATTATGCATCCCAATGTTAATACTCCTATTCATAACACAGAGCACACAAGTCTAACACTCAAAAATATGATATTTATCTGCTTTTGCTCAGAAGATAACATATCAGATGTCAAGTGTTGGCAGGGATTCCAATTGACTTGCGTAAGAGTGTAAGTTGAAACATCAAACAAAAGGCGGTCTTCTGCCTCCCCAATTCTTTCCTTCTGGATAAGAGCCTCCCCAACTCTTCAACTACATGCATTTCGCTTGCAGCTTTTTGAGACCAGCATTGCAGGTCTTCTTTTGATTACCTCCAATTGTTGGCTCACTCTGTCCACTTTTTCCTGCAGAAATGCATCTAGTTCAGCAAAATCAAGGCTTGAGGTGCTTCCATTACTTTAAAAAAATTTGTTATTGCCATATTTTCTGTTGATTATAACTTATTGTGGAAATTGAGTCTGTATATGATATAACAAAAGAAAAAAGAACAGGGCTATTCACCACATCACATGGCAGCATCTCGTGGCCATACGTTGCCTGAAGTCAGTTTAGTGAGAGAGCATTTTTGTGATGAAACCAAACTGTGGGTAAAACGCATTTGATATGTGTAATCAATGGGCAAGGGCATTCATCACAGACGGAAGCACCCAGTTTCAGGTCCGTTTCTCTCAACGGTTACAATAGTACTCACTGGCATCGTCTTCAATTAACGTAGCGTAGAGTGTGAGTTGATGGAGGTGATGGCGATCTTTATTGTTGGTGTTAACCGTGGAAGGCAATCATGGTTGACATAAAGATTGCACTGCACAAGAACGTGAAAGTCGAATGTGCAAAATTTACCAGACACTGCATAGGAAGCATGGGTCGGTAGATCTAATATAAGAAAGAGTATATGCTCGAGGAGGTGATGTTTCAAAGTGGGCCTTTCAAAAGTGCATGGAATGTTGAAGTCGAAGTCGCATTCTGCATAGCGAAAGACAGTGTCTGACGCTCTTCACAACATGCGTCAGTGAGCCTTCCTTCTTGATACGGGAAGAAGTGGGTGTGCCAGGGTGAACAGGGCGTTGCATAACTGAGGGCAATTCAGCACATGATTTACGGAGCAGAAAATAGCAGCTCTGCTCCAGGCAGGCATGGGCTAAACCACGAGCCTTGCTCGCACCAACCTTCATTCGACCCAGCTCCAGCAGCAGCGGATGATAGTGAATTGGAGATAGAAGAGGCAATCCAGACAAGCATAGACCCTACCTTGTATGCTGCTCTATTCTCAGCATTACACCCAGATTCTGGTTTCAAGCTTCACGTGGAAGGACACCAGTAGATGCTGATGGGCGAAATGGTTTTTTTTTAAAAAAAAAAAAAAAAAAAAAAAAAAACTGAGCCTTTCTTGCCCTCCAGATCTTGTGAACATAGAGTTATAGCCGTGCAGTCCACGTTAAGGCTGAAATTGCATTCGCTGCAGGGGAAACCAGATGGCAGGCATTACATTGGAGGTCTTCCGATTGATCGAAAGCAAGAAAAAGGGTTGATTATGAAGAGAGGGGCGTCGCTTCCTGGGGTAGATTCGGTGCAGCAGAATCCTCATCAGGCTTAGTTGTGACTAGGCAGACGAAGCAGTATCCGGCCGTGCACTAATGCTCAATCGTCCGAATGGCAAGAAGGAAGCCTGCTCACAAGCATGGCAACTCCGATGATCCTCCTCATCGTTGGCAGCTAGGCAGTCAAGTCGGGGCAGCGGGTGAGACTGGTGTCCTAGTGCGGACAGCATGCTAAATTCGGCATGACTCGTAAAAGAAGAAACGACACGATTCACAGTGTTGAGCTGAACTGCGGATTGGAGATCAGCACGCATGACATTCCAAGCAAGTACAGGCTTCTTCGTTCAGGTTTCAGAGATTCAATACATGATCACCAAGGCAAATTAGGAAATAAATATGAGTTTTGTATGGAGTTATAGTTGTTAAGAGTGTTATCTACACGAAGTATATGTGGTGAAATTAATTTTACCCTACTCCCGCATCATTTGATGTTGTGTTTCAGTGCCAATTTTTACAGTTCTTTTTTATTTTTTTATGCTATAATGCAATGGTTAATGAAACTAAAGTAGCCCATGAAAAAGTTTCATATCTTGTTCATTTAAAGTCAGCTGCAATCCGATCAAAAAATAAAAATAAGCTGCAACTATAATTTAATTTTCCATAAATTAACCAATAAATAAAACTCCAAACATTGGTTAAGGTCATAAAGGTGCATCACCTTGGACTAGTCCATACATATATTAGAAATTCTTATCCAACTTACTATGAATACTACATAAGACGATAGCGCAATGACTTTTTATAAATTAATAAAGTATATGTACATAACTTAATAGCTTATAAAACTAAATTCATCTTATATGTAAAAGTAACGCTTACATTTGCAAGTAAAATGCAATTCGTACAACCAGTATGAGCCATATCTACTTCTTTTTTTTATAGTTACCAATTTATCTATAAATGCACATGTTCTGCAGCAATCTTGAATTCCACATTATTAAAAAAAGAGTTACATATACCATGATGCTTCGTAGCAATGATGATAAGGTTCACCAAAGCAATAATTGTAATTAAACCTGTAATTTTTTGTTAAAATCTTTGAATAGAACTCATCTGTCCGCATTGGTTATCCTTGAAAAACAATATAGATTGAAGTGGTTACAAACCCACTTCATATTATACAACCTAGATTTTCAACTAGCTAAACTGAATTTAGATCCACACGGAAAAAGTTAGCGTTCGTATAAACTATGAAAACTAAGACCCAGGATAACATTTCTAGAAAGAATAAACAAAAGAGAGGTATTATTCCAAGTAATTCTAAGTAAACCTGTCCAAACGGTAGTACTACATTTGCAAAAAGGAAAATCAGAGCTGTGTAGGGCTTATATTGATAGGTTCTTGGAAGCCGTTCTATTCCAACCTAACTTGAACATTTCTAGAAAGAACAAACAAAACAGAGAGGTACTCTTCCAAGTAATTATAAGTAAATATGTCCAAATGGTCGAATGAATTATACTTGAAAAAAGGAAAACCAGAGCTGTGTAGGGCTTATATCTTAGGTTCTTGGAAGCCATTCTATTCTAACTTAACTTTACTAGGAACTAGAACGGTCAGATTGTGAACCAAATTCAATTAGTACAATTCGTTTTGCTGCAACTGTCAGCTAAGTCATCCAAAATGCACAACCATCTGAATAAGGTACAGCAACAAAGTAATTCTTCAGGTTGGTAATAACTGGAAAGCAGGCAAAATCAGACAACCGGAAAATATTCTAAGGTCTAAACCAACAACATAATTAAAGGGTTCAAATGATATAGGTCACACAGTCTGTTGATCATGCAATCAGACTAGTCTGTATTCAAGCTTAAATCAAACAATGTCACTCTACAAGCGAGGCGAACGTCCCCAAGTTACATGAGCACCCATCTACTTCATTTGACTAATGGGAGGTGAATGTAGAACTGAAGGCTGCAGGTAGCTCAAAGCAAACTATGTCGACTAGCTTTGAATAAATTACAATCAGTAATGTGCATCCAGGTCAAAGCTACCAGCTAAATATTTTGGCGCATATCCAAAACTTCATTCTCACCAGTAACAATTTCTCTTACTGACCTCATATCTAATACAAAGTTTTCCGCATCTGTCACATCAGGCATGGCCACAATCTACCGATAATTTCTTCCTCTTCCACGTCCACCCCAACCCCTTCCTCTTCCTCTCCCACCACCACGCCCACCCTGGGACAAACCTTCAAATGCTCTATTAACAAGCTGGTTTTGCATACCGCCCGCTCCACGTCCCTTTTTTGATGCCGCATTACCGGAACCATTCACAGCACTAGCGGGTCGTTTTCCTCTGCATAAATGATGATATCAATAAGATGATATGAGAGAAGAGACCCCATTGATCATCACAAAAGAAGATAAAGCTAAGATATGCGAGTCATTCTCAACAATCTTCCTGCTCCTCCTGGACTTGTCACCAATGCTGTTAGTTGGAAAAATCAGTCAAATTTTGATAACCAAAATATGAAGACATTCACATCAATTTTCCATGAACATATTCGACAGTGACCAACATAATTACAGTGATTTCCTAGTTTAGATGTAGACCTGTCACTAACAGGGAAGTAGCTAAAGTATCAGCAACTAGAATCGATATATAACCCACCACAAACAAAGCCAATAACAAACTCGCTGAGGAATAAAAAAAACATAAGGATCAGTATTTCTCCTACCCAGTCCCCGTATTTGTTGCAGGTGCAGAAGCTTTGACTGCCTCTTTCCAGGAGAGGCTGATGCTCTTGTCTCCAATAAATGAAGGTGTCTTTGAATGCAATGGCTAAATCAATAAACCAAAATGAGTTAGTTCTCACGTGCCATGAAGACAAACACAGTCAGTAATAACTTGACTTATTCACCTTAGTCATGGCAAGGATATTATTGCAGGTTCGCAGTCCGGATGTAGTGTTCTGCTTCTGAGTTTTCTGCATAAAGTACGTGGTGTCAGTTGCATGGAGCAGAACCATTTAACAATAAAAGATGCAAGCATTATGATGGCAAACAGACAATGGTATTCTTCTCCTCATCGGTCTTGGCAGCTGACATTGCTTTATTGTGCTCAGCCATTCCCTGAGTTAGCTTTTTCATGGTGGCCCTAGTTAACTCCTCAACAGTAGTTAATCTGCAGCAAAAAAGCCATGGAAAGATCAGGAGGCAAATTACACACTTCAAAACACCAACTTACCCAAAACAAGTAAATTGCAATGAATATCAGAACTCCTGGATCAAATTATTTCCTCTGACTTATCATTCATGAGGAAATGAAAGGCAAAAGGAGAATCAAAAATGCTATGTGGCTATAGCAAAATTAATTGCAAGGTAACAAGTTAACAAGGAACATGCAAGAGCAATTTAGCATAAATGTTGCAGTACTTTCAGCTAGTTTCAGGGAAAAGTCAATCCTTCAACTAATATAGAAGCTATCAGAAGCTGTATAGCATCGCAATCTACCAAACATTGTTGAAAACGTGAAATCAATTAACCATACCCAATGCATGCGTGACATACATTGGACAGGAAAGGAAAAACAACCTGGCATTAAAAGAAACCTAAAACTCAATTAAACTGGAGATGATAAGGAATCATTACCTCTCAGTGAAGTCCTTATAATGTTCTGAGAAGTCCTCCCCAAGCCTGTCAGATGGTTGGCCAGTCACTATCTTGTAACCACACAGACTATTGGTTGCATTTGGTGCCTATAATGCGACATCATCAGAACAAAACCTCCATATACTTTGGCTGTAAGTTGGCAAAGCAGGATGGGAAAGTCCGACTAACCTTGTGTGCCAAATGTTGAAATGCATACAACAAGCATTCCACGTAAGTAAAATTCATTTCTTCTCCTGTCTTTCTTCGAGGCATGTACTTCTGAAAGAAAAACATAATAAGTAAGATCCAAGATATACACATAAACCCTATGTTACAAACAAAATGCCAGTGTTCTGTCTAGTCTATATTGCCTCAAGATAACTAATGTATCCAATGCATTTTCAACATAAACTGGAAATTACAAAGACAGGAAGAAATACATATTTCCACTGGAGCTTATGATGTTACATGTATCTAATACCAAATGTCCGACACATCGTTCGAAGACCTAGGGAACAGGTGTTTAATTAAGAATTAATGATTAGACAGTGACTGGAGATGTTTTCTCTATTCAAGTAAGAGTTTAGTATTCATTTTCCCACAGTGACTGGTGTTAAGCTTAGGAATCTTTATTATATGAAGCCTAAAGAAAAAATGATCGTTTGAAGACATTGTTCTCCATCAGTTCTCTTCAAGTTCTCAATCAAATTAGGCTCACTACTTTGAAACTCATCAACCTACATCAGTTTCTTAAAGCAAAATATAAGTACCTTTAGAAGCTGGACAATTGAAGGAAGAGTTTGGCGTGAATCCTGCGGCATCGTGTAAGGTGAAATCTCAGCAAGAGCTTTGAGCAGATCTAGCTTTCGCTCCTCAGGAAGCTGCCAGGAGAAGCTGTGTCAAATATTACCTTCCAAATGGTTCCTTATTGTTACAAAGAGAAAACTAGGTCAAAGAGGCCCACACTTATGGGGGCCAATGATGTAATGTGTGTTTGTTTGGAGAAGGCTCATGACTATTAGTTAGAAACATTGTTATTCTTCAGAAATATAAAACATTGGAATGACTTCAAAAGCCAAGATTTCAAAAATTTGAGGTTTACAATATAAGAATCCACACTGAGCCATAGTTGATCATGAAATATATGACCTCCAAGCCAAAAAACTAAGGCCAATGTTAAACATTTAGAAAAAAAAAAAAAAAACCCAAAAGGTTAACAAAATAAGGATGTGAAATCAAGTGCAAAGAAAAAAGAAAAAACATGTTACAAGACTAGGTACACGAGTAAATCATGTGCAGTCGATCATCTTTATTTTCAAAGCCATGCAAGCAAGATCAACCAGATGTTAGTTAACCAATACCTCATCAAAAAGAGGCAGGACCGCCTTATTAAGATAATTGAAGAACTTGCTACTTGATGCACCCCTCTGTCATCGAAGTTCATTATAAGTTGACATAGTCTGATTAAATATGTACAGTACTCAAAACAACAACCAAAAGTACAAAGCTTACCACAAAAAAGGGAATAGCCATGAACAAACATGATATCAATCTGTCTATGTGGTCTGTATCTGAGACCTGCATTTTGAACATTGTAGATCATGCCATGATATCACAATAAGAACAAACAGAGCCTTATCCTACTAAGCAAGATAAGGTCGTTATAAAGCATTAAAAGATTTAATGACAATTTTGTCAGAAATTTAAAAATGTTAGGGATGGGTAGATAGCCATCAGGGTAGAGAATGAATAACCTCTTAATTTAACCTAATGCCATTAGTCAGAAACTTCAGAGATCAGCCTTCAGCTATTTCTCATAATTAACACCCAAAAACAATATCTTTTACTTCCCTCAAATGAAATTTCACGAGTGCTCGCTTAGCCCACAACCAACTCCTCCAAGGGAGGCTGGTGAGCTGGACAAACCCCAATCTGCCACTCTTTTGCTGTACTATGATTTTTTTCTATACACTCCAAAATGGCTACTGATTCTCCAGTGTCTATAGAGAAGAAATTCTCTTTGAAGTGATTCAGCAACCTCTTCCACCCCAACCTTTCTCTACTCATCCATAAATATGAGAATGTTAGGACACAATCATTTCTGAACCCCCCCCAAAAAAAAAAAAAAAAAAAAAAAAAAAAAAAAAAAAAAAAAAGGACACAATCATGGACTTTACTAGTATAGTGACAAATCTCGACTTTTTTGTTCTTATTGAGGAATGGATATAGATCAAAATAATGGGCTCTTGGGCTCTAAAATCCATGCAGTCAACACCACATAGTAAGGGCTTAGTTGTTATCTTTGTCACCTCTCTTACCACAACTTCCATGGTCTTTTTTAGTTGTTATCGAGAACAAATATGCATGTCCTTAACAATAGGTCAGTAGCAACTAGAAAATAAAAGAATGGAAAAGAACTTTCTCATTAAATATTCAGAAACAGATAAATTCACGAAATAAAGGTCTTAGGAACACAGAAAACAGCCGGATTAGACTGCTACAGAAGGTTATACATTCTGTTTCTTTTCCATTCAAAAAATATCACCACATGGGTACTAGTCCTTTGCAGGCCCTTGTATCACCCCTAATATTTACTGATTGTAGCAGTTTTCATTCTGGTGTTTTTTCTCCCTTTTTAAGTCAATAGCAACCATCATAAGATGGATGAGTTGTTGCTCTCAAAGAAGGATTCAAGTACATGGAAAAACAACAAATGGAAAAACAAAAAAGCTATAATTGATGATAAAGAAGCAGACCATCTCCACTAAAGTTCCCAGTAACAGAACCATTAATAGAGAGTTATCTTCCTAACAAAGATACCACTCAAGAATTTGTTCGTAATCAGGCACATACCGTGAATTGTGCATCTAAATCTGCCTGTGCTTCAATAAGCCCCACAAGTTCTTTCATGCGCTCCAGAGGTGCTTTGTCCCCAAATATAGTTAGGCTTTTCAGAAAGTCCATAAACATTCTAAATTCTGCTCCAGTTACATCTTCCAAACACTGAAATATGAGTCAGCCACATCTAATGAGACATGGCAATAAGAAAGTCTGGGCTAATTCTATTAAGGCACATTCACTCAATTAAGAAATAAACATCAGTGAAGGGACTATAAAAATAAAAAAGTGCAGAAAAGCATACTTTTTTAATTAAATCCGTTATATGTCTTTCCATCTCCTCCTGAGGTTTCAAAAGTTCAGCCTTTATTGGGAACATCTGCAAATCCAGTCCATTAGTCCTAAATAACCTTTCAATAACACGAGAATGTCCCAATGTATGGTGGAAGTGGACATCAAAAACTGTCAAATTTTATCTTTTTCAACAAGCCTTCCAACCTTATCTTTCATGTAGTTTAATATCTTCTCCCGAATCAAGTCATCTGCACTTGGTTCATCGACATTTGCAATGCGGCCAAACAAGGCTGACAAGGAGGCTGCACCAAGCAAAAAGGTTGACAAAAAGCAGCGTATGTCAAGCATGAGCTTATCTCTGCTAATCAATCAGGTTCAAAATGTTCTCAAACAGACAAGTCAAAACAGGCCCATGCTGCTCATCCTGCAAGAATGATCTTCATGAAAGAGAAAAGAAAACAAACAAGTCCACAAGTTTAAAATAGAGCATTTCCAATTGCTATCTATAAAAACCACAAACATTTAATTCAATGTCAGAATGGCCCAAGAAAATTATAAGAAAACAGAAGCAAGGTCTATGCATATATTTACAAGCCTGACCACTAGTCTAAGATGCTACTGAAGATCTCAATTCTCGTGCACCAAATTCTGCACTTGAAACTGATAAGAATCAGCAGAAGACATGCAAGTACTGATTGAAACTATAAGGGAAATGTAGATCAGAATTTGATCCATTTTGTTTGTTCTTCATAACATGAGATGCTCACTCCTTTTCTTACTTAAGTGCAGGGTAGCAGGACACAAAATCATGGACTAACTATTTACTTGGCTTGAGGTTCAAAAGGCACCTTCATGTTTGCAAAATTGAGGTTGACATAATCTATGACTGTTTTTATTTACTTCCCGAAATGAAACATATGTTCAGTATATATAATTCTAACTCCCACTGTCACTAACTTGGATTATATACTGTATAAAATTCCAAATGGACGAACACTTATCTTTTGGGAAAAGGAATATACTAATTATGATATTCTATAGTTTCTCCTACTGCAATAATAATACACTCCTCGACATCTAAGCAACATTCATATTACCATTAGATTGTTGAGTTTAACTGAAGTTCTCAAGTGACAGACAAGAATGATTCGAGCAAGAAAAGCATCCTAATAGACAACAACCATGCACAACTTAATCCTGGCAAATCATTATCCACTAACAAACTCTCAAAATTCATGTATAAGAAGTCAAACATCACTTTGCCCTTCTAATACATTCATTAACCTCAGACAACACATGAAACTATGGAAAAACACCAACATCCTGAGCTCAAGAGCATGAAATAGGAGACTTCAACATTGAGTTCAGGTATGTGGATTATCACCTTTCACATCCTGTCTCAACAACGACATGAGAGCCTTGTGCACCGCATCACGCTCAACAAAATCCTCTACAATATAAAACCAGAGACTTCAGCTTAGTTCGAGGTTTATCTATTAAAAAGCAGATCTATTGTAAACCATTGAGATCACTCAATATACAAATAAGCAAATCAGAAAGAAATCTAGACTTACCAGCGGCAAGGAGTTGCACGAGAAGGTAAACAATCTTAGGAATGTACTCGGGTGTATCCTTGCAAAAAAGTGGAAGCCCCCGAATGGCTTGCACTCGGACCTGCACAACGTGCTAGTAATCAAACCTCATATCATCCCCAATACAAGAAAGGGCAGTCAAAGTCCACACGGTACAACAGAATCGTATTCCAGTCAGTTTAGCGCAAATGTAAAAGCACGACTTTGGCAACACAAAACTAGAAAATCAAAAAATTCGAGATTCCTCATAACAAAGCTGGACATTTATTTTCCGTCTCACTTAACTAACTGGAGGAAATAATCCCATTTGATATCAACATCTTTCCTGCTCTAGTTCCCCTACGCCCACCCCACATCTTAGCAACCGAATGCCGCTCCACAACAGACTCCAGCAAAACATAAGCACGTCAACAATCGAGTCGACGCTTAAGTAGCCAAACCACCCACCGCGAGATCTTCTTCCTCGAGCAAATCCACGAGGCACTCGACGGCCGCGTCCCGCAGGTCGGGGAAGAACTTGAAGAACCTCGGAATCAGCTGCGCCGCCAGCTGCTTCGCCTTGATGCTCGACTTCGCGGCGTCAATGATCCCCTGATAGTCCTCCACATTCTGCAAGAACCGACACACCCACACCAGACACAAAAAAAAAAAAAAGAAAAAGCAAACCAGCTCAAACGACGCCGCAACGCACATCAAACTGCCCTCCTCAAAACCCCCAATCATCCCCAATCAAAGCGGCGACGGAACAGAGAAATCGACCTGCGACTTGTCCTTGGACTCGTTGAGCCGCTCCCCGAACTCGTAGAGCTTCTCGATGCGCTGGGCGTCGTCGGCGGCGGGGTCGGACATGGCTGAGAGCGAAACCGAAAGAAAAACGAGAGCGTGAGTACTTCATCCCGACTGCAGAGGGAGGAGGAGGGGAGCCGGTTGCGGGACGGGGCGGGGCCGTCTTCCCGTCTGCAGCTCAAAAAAATCGAACGCGATCGGAGCGTTAAGGAAGGAAGGAAGGAAGGGAGAAGAAGGTACGTACTTGCTAGGGTTTTGGGAGGGGATTGGGCGCGGCGGGAGGAAGAGGAGGGAGGTCGGAGCGGCGGAGGAGGCGGCGGCGGGCGGCCAGCGGCGGAGGAGGAGTGAGAGGGTTCTTGTAACGGAAACGTCCAGAAGGAAAAGGATGGAAGGCGTTTTCCGAATCGCGGAGCAGGTGGAGGAGGAGGGGCGTCGAAACGACGCGGCGCGAGGGGCGAAACGACAGAGTAATCGCCGTGCTCCTCGGGTCGGATCTCTCGCGTTTTGCTTCTTTCCGTGCGATCGTTACTCGAGATTTAGGTTTTTCGCTTTTAACTTTTTCTGTGTTGCGGTTTGGAATGGCTGTGCGGGGCCCGCGTGATCGACGGTTGAGATGAATCCGACCAACAATTATATGAATGGATGATGGCATCATTCATTTTTTTCACAAACAAAAATGTTTTGAGTGATGAATGCGTCATCCGGGTAGACGTAGGTAGAACTTGGGAATTGAACTAATAAAAACTTGTCCGACTCTAGATTTAGGTTTCAAGTTTCACAAATTAGGAAACATATTTCAAATGGATAAGTTCTAAATTCTAGGATAGTGAAACCTAGAATTTGATCTTAGTTTATGTCTTCACGTAATCCTATATCATTTCATAGCATTCTAGAATCACTAGTTTAAGTTTCTAGTTTATGATTGGGACTTTCACTTTATTAAAAGTTATGGTCGATTAATTATAATAGCAAGAAGTGATCATTAAGGATAATAATTCACCGTAATCATTTAATTAATAATACAAATGAAATATGGATAAACTCTGGAATTTGTAATGAGATAGGGTCTAAGTTCAAAATATGAAGAATATATTCTAACAAGTAGACTTCATGTGAAATTTGCACGAGCCTTGAAACCGCTCATCCCTAGCAATGGGTAATGTCCTATACACATGTACTACACAAAAGGCTATGGATAAGACTCATAATAACTTTGTCAGCCTGTCAATAAGATAGTCAATTATGCCCATCATCGCCATCGCCTAGTTTATCCATCCTATAAATAACTTTCTCATATTTCAAACTCTAAAATGATTATGATTCTAATCATTAGTTTTTTTTTTTTTACGCAAAAGGAAAGAAGAGTTGCTACATTGAAGAGCTCATACGCCTAGTTAGAGAATCCTCCTTATTACATGCCTACTCAAAACTCAACAATAATGGTCGTCAATCGGATAGCCTTAACTCGGGAACCCAATTGACGACTTCTGAAGTCACCTTGGAGCTCTTGTGCTTTCATTGAAAAACGATCACAACCGACAGAAAAGTGCAAGAACTCGAAATAAATTACAAGAAAGTAAATTGATCGAAAGCAAAGGAAGTAATAAATCTTGTGCCTTGCTACGTTCTATGTGTCCTCTCCCTCTTCTATGTGCTCCTAATAGGTCCATGTATGGCTAGCCTCTCCCAATAACGATTTCCACTCATTTGTAAACAAATTTTGACTCCAGATTTGATGGTAATAATTGTTTCTGCCTAAGGAGCTCAACTGCTATAACTTCTTCATTGGACTACACAAATGTTCGACCAGAATAAGTATTACAACGGTTAGTCGACATATTTAGCGAATGGTCCCGTGGACAGTTTCGCTCCATTAATTGCTCCACCCCTTTTATCCTTCCCATCGATCTGATTTCGGTCAAATTTCATGAGCCAGTTCTAGTGCTTCTCGACTGATATTGATACGACCCATCCACCCATCAGATGGAGACAAAAATCGTTGCCATCTGACCTTCACTTAATTCTATTGGCCTTTTAATTGATGCCTTGACCGTCGAGGTAGCATTTACTCCTTTCCTAATGGACATGCGACATGTTGCATTACGCAGTCAATACTCACGGTTGGCCTTGACTTTGCTCTGTCACTAGAGCCCGTTTTAAGGACTTTGCTTTGGCTCTATTGTAAAACTAATGCGGAAATTTACGAGGTCTTGCGATTGAAATCAATGCAAAATCACCAGTAAAATAATAAAAGGCACATGAGATTTATAAGATTTGATATGAATGTCAATATCAACTCCACGAGAAGAACCAACGATTATTATAAATAAATGAGACAAGTACAGCAAGAGTGGCCATACCTTGACGTTCATTCGTATGTCATAATCTTTTTTCGCTTACTTAAGTACCATAAATTTGAAAAATCAATCGCTTAAGTACCATTGACGATTTGCCTCGTTAGAAAAATTGATGTGAACACCAATCATCCTACGTGGTACCACTTAAGCGCCATCAATAATTTGCCTCATCGAAAAATCCCATTGACCTTGCTTAGATCTCGCAAGGGCCTTCATGGCCCCACTGGCCACAGGCGAGACAGCCTTGCCTAGCTCTAGCCAAGGCCTTAGCACCCTCACAAGCGACCTCATCGCAAAGGCCCTCACTCGTAGCCAGCGATGGCCTCACCCTCCCTAGGGCCTTTGCAGATTATGGCTGGTGCACAGAGAAAAAAACAAAAACAAAAGGAAAATAAAAGATAAAAACTAAAAAAAAATAAAAAATAATAGAAATGCAAAAATTTCAAGTGAGATAATTTATCGAAAATGGCACTCAAATGATCGATTTTACTCTTATATGATATTTGAGTGACAAAAAAATGTTATGATCTTCAAACGAGAGCCATACAAAATTTATCGCTCTTATATTATACTTATCCCTAAATAAACAATTTAATTGGATTTAAAATTCACTGACAAAAAATCCCTGTGTTCAGAGCTCCTGTTGGGCGACTTGAAAAGGAGTAACGAAACTCACGGTAATCCTCCCCCCAGCAACAAGAAGCTTCCAAGCCACTTTGAAAACAGAGAATAAAAATGCTCACCTTTTTTTGAACTCTTATTGACCACGACAAAGAAAGGAACGCCCACAATAAGGTGTCCCAAGTCTTTGTCAAACACTGCATGATTACCCAAAAAATCAACCGCCCAGAAGAAATACACCGACAGATTGATGAAAAGAAGGGCGCAAGTCTATTGGATTTTACTTCCTAAAAGATTCAGTATTGATGTAGCCAATGTCCTCTCATTGTGTATATCCTTTCACAATAAGTCTCGTCTTATGCCTCGAGGCCTTGACACCGAAATGCCCTCCTTTTGTTTGTTGACCCATTTGTTTCCATAGTCTTTTTGGCAATGAGAAGGGAGGTTGGAGCAGACAGTGGAGGCGTTGGGTGACCTGAGAGGGGCCAACAGAAGGAAAAAGGGCTCTTCCTGGTGGCCTCTGCCGAATCATAGAGCAGTGGGGGCTCGTAGGACAAACATCGAAATGACAAAGCGTGAGAGGCGAAATGACAAAGTAATGTCTCCCATGCTTCTCGGGTCGAATCTTGCATTTTTTTTCTTTTCGTATGATCATTATCGAGGACTAGGTTTTTCTTTTTTACCTTTTATATACTACAATTTGAAATAACTATGCAAGGCTCGCATAATCGACAATTGAGATGAGTTTGATATATTATTATTGTCGAATATAAACAGATAATGGCATTATTCTCCTTTTCACGAGAAAATGTTCTAACCGGCGAATGCATTTATCCAAAAGTAGTGGATTGTATCTTACAAGTGTAAAACACAGATGATGCTATGCATAAGACTCATAGCAATGCTGTCAACCTGTCGATAATGTGGTCAATTATGCAACATCATCACCATCATCTAGTTTTTCTTTTTCTTTTCTTTTTTTTTTCTCAGATGAACCGTCATCTAGTTTATTCATCCGACAAGGTACTTTTTCATGGACCACACTCTAAGACGTTGGTGGTGTTCTAATCAATAGTTGCTTTCATCCTAAAGGAAGAGTTACTACATTGGAAAGCTTGATCGCTCGTCAGAGGTCCCCTCATGTCCTATGTTTGCTCAAGATTCATCAACAGCGATTGCCAAATCCAACAGCATTAACTCGTGAAACCAATTGACGACTTCTGAAGTCACATCGCAGCCTTCATACTTTGGTGGACAAATGATTATAACCGAGAAAAGAGCAAGAACTCAATTGAAGTTAAAGGAAAGTAACTTTATTGAAAGTGAAGGAAATAATCTTGTGCTTTTGCCGCGTTCGTGTGTCCCCTTCCTCTTCGATGTGCTGGATGGCTAGCCTCTTTTCAATAACCACTTCAACTCATTTGTAATCAAATTTGGACTCCATATTTGATGTTAATGACTGTTCCTGCCATAGGAGCTCGACTGCGAGGACTTCTTCATTGGACCATTATAATGTTTTACTAGAACAGGCAGTTACAGCGGTCAATCTACATCTTTAGTGAGTGTTCCCGTGCGAGAGTTTCACTCCATTAACTGCTTCCGCTCCTTTGTTCTTTCCACTGATTTGACGGGATAAATATTTTGAAAGTCCTAAAACTTATAAACAAAGTACAATTTGGTCCTGAAATTTTTAAAAATACAATTAAGTTTTAAAACTTATTATGAAAGTACAATCAAGTTCTAAAATTTTCAAAAAATGTGATCAAGTTTTTATAACTTATCAAATTGATCAAATCAAGTCATTCCATTGATAATACATTTTGAAAGTTTTAGAATTCAATTACACTTTTATAATAAGTTTTATGACTTAATTACACTTTTTAAAAGTTTTAAGATTCGATTGCACCTTCATGACAAATTTAGAATTTAATTACACATTTTAAAAGTTTTAAATTCAATTGCACTTTTGTGACAAGTTCTAAAACTTTTAATGCACTTATCTCATTTGATTTTAGTAAATTTTCATGAGCCGATTCTAATGCTTCTCAACTTGACCGACATTGACTCAACCCATTGCCTCGCCAACACTCAAAGACAAAAGCTTTCGCCATCCGACCTTGACTTAATTCTACTTACTTTTTAGCTAATGTTTAACCATCGATGTAGCATTTATTCTTTCCCTTGTTGACTCAGTTGATACTCACAATTGACCTCAACTTTGTTTAGTCGATAACTTTGCTTTGTCATTAGGGTCTACTTTAAGAGATTTCGTTTTGCCTCTATTGTAAAATTAATGCGAATACTTGAGAGGATCTTGTAATTTAAATCAATATAAAATCATCATAGAAATAAACAAAGAAAAATAAAGGACATCTAAAATTTATATAATTCGATTTAAATACCAGTATTTACTCCAATTGTGCAACTTGAAAAGGAGTGACAAAACACACGATAATCCTCTGCCCACGACAAGAAGCGTCCCCACCCCCATGCCGTGCGGCCAAATATTCTTTTATACAACACGTCCACTTTAGGGTTTTATTAAAGAAGTCCCAAATTTGCACTCTTACTGAGTACCGACCACGACAAAGAAAGGAACGCCCACGTTAACGAGTCCAAGTCTTGGTCAAACACTGGATGATTACGAAAAGATCACCGCCCAGAAGAAATCCAGTTGTAGATTGAAAATACGAAGGGCACTCTTTTGGAATTTTGTTTCTCAAAAGATTCAATATTGATGTAGTCAATGCCTTCCCTTTGTATATATCCTTTCATAATAAGTTTCATCTTACGCCTCATTACCTTAACGCTGGAATGCCCTCCTTTCGTTTTTAGGTACTCAAGAATCAACTCTCATATCTAGTTCCAAATGGAGTGGTTCCATCTCTTGCTCACAAGCCCTAGCCACTATGAAGATTTGGAACTAGCCATCAACTTAGAATAAGATAGAGGCTCATCTGTTTCCACCTCATTAGCTATAGTTAATGCATATATTGTACTACTGGTGGTTTGATTCTCTTTCTCTATATGCTTGTGGTTGTAGTATCGACTTTGCTAGTTGTTCAATATCATTATCATTGACCTCAAGAATTGCGGCCTCCTCTAAAATCTCAATCTCTATTATCTCTAAAGTCTTCTGAGTTTCCACTTGAAGCTGCACCTCACTATCGACACCATGATCTATATACTATGCTAGTTGTTTCTTAAGAATCCTTATCGAAGCATAATAGTCTCGTCGAATTTCACATCTCTCCTTTTTAGATAATTGGGTGATTTGTGATTAGCGCACCACAATGGATAGCCTTTTACCCATATGTATAAGTTAGAAAGATGCATTTCTTAGCGCTCAACTCAGGCTTATCATCACTCACATGAGTATTGCACTATATCTAAATGCTTGTAATTCGGAGTAATTAACAGGTTTCCGACAATACTTTCTCAAGAGTTTTTCACTCTTTAGTAGATGATGGATCAATTAAACAAGTAGTATGCAATGTTTATTGCTTCAACATAAAATTTCCCGCCCAACCCTACATGAGAAAGCATGCATTGAGCTCACTCAAATAAAGCTCTCCACTTACATTCTGCAATGCCATTTTGTTGTGGTGTTTCGATGCCAGAGCACTATGTGGCGTCTCACAATTTATTCTTTCTCACAATGATTGTTGAAATATTTACGGCATAACTCTGTGCCGTTATCAGCTCTCAAACACTCGACTTGTTTGCTTGACTTTTTCTCAATCAATGCCTCAAGCTTCTTGAACCAATCAAATAGTATCAAATTTGATGGTTGATAGGTAGCTTGCTCCTATACAGATCAATATTTGATAAATATCTCAATCACGGAATTTCGTGACCAATGTGGTTTTAGGCAACCTTTATAGATTGATATGGAGAAAGAGATCCGAGGTGAAAGTTTGCGTTGTAGTGCAACAATGTCGTCCTGAGAGCAACCTTGAAGTTTTGATATGGCAAAAGAGATATGGAGGTGAAGATGGCCATTAATGGAGACTCAAGTTGAGATACGTTGGTGAAAAAAAAAAAAACTAAATTAGGACAAAATTGACCCAATACTAAGCTCAAACGTGAGTAGGAGATTGTTTAAATACTCATATGAGTTGTGTTAAAAAAAGTCTCAAGTTAGAGAATTTGTGTAAAATAATGTAGTTAATATATATTTTAATCGACTCATAACTTATTGGTTTATGCTTGTTATTGGTTTAAGCTTTTGAATATAAATCTGGTTGAATATGTTGAAAGGCTCAGAAGTTAAAGAGCTCAAACTCGATAAAGACACCGATGCCCGAGCAAAGCTCAATCTTCACCAAAGGAATGGGCTTAATCATTATATCTACTGAGCCCTTCACTATCGCGATCTTCTTCACGATAGCCTCACTCTTTCCTAAGACATTCCAAAAACTTCTTAGTATATTTCTTGTTGGTCTAATACCTTCGTATGGGTAGATCGTCATACCAAAACAGAGCCGAATCCAAAATTGTCACCATATTCAATTAAATTCACCTTCACTCAAAAGCTTAAGTTAATATTTATGAACCAAGTAAGATACAAACTAAAATACACTAATTACTCCACACCATACAAATTCTTCGTGGGACTTTTCTAATTTGCATGGCTGATTGTCTTCCCTCACAGATTTCAAATTATCAAAAGGCAAAGATAAATTCCACTCCCCATAATCTTGTGTGAGACAGAGAGAGATACCAAGACCACTTATAGATTAGCGATACAAATTATTAAGAAGAACAAGCCCCACCATTCCAAAAGACCAGAAAATTCATGAGGAGAAAATTTGCATCTACTCTCTATTAATCAGTATGACATTCGTTGGTGTCAGCGACCCACCTCCACTCTTATTGCCCTGTTAGTAACTCGTCCGGAAAGAATGAGAGATTACAGAATGGGCATGTCCAATGCTTGTAAAACATCCTTGAATTCAAAATCCCGCGTCTGTTTGTTGAACCGCTCAACCAGCTTGTACCTTGTATCGTTCAAATAGAAGGACTGGGTTGTCTCCAGAAGCCATTTTGCCTCTGCATCGCTCAGCTTGCTGGTGAACACAACATCTCCACGAATAAGAACCAAGTCCTTGCTTTCTGCAAACTCCGTGTAGAAAGTTACGGTCATATAAGGAGATGCTTGAGTTCCGCTTGCCTTGTAATCTTCAAGACCGGTCAAAAGCATGTGCGGCATTTGTACTGTAAAATAAAAACGTCGAAACAAAGTCTAGATTAGTAATTTAGAAGAGATAGTTCTGTCTTCTGAGCTTTCTAGAGGTCTTCAAATATCGGAGAAAAATCAAACATGAACACTGATTTCAAAATGACAGCCACTCACAGCATCCATAATACTTAACATATTTCCATAATACTTTTTTCAGCTAGGGCTGGCTTAGTAAATGATTGCATCATGACCGTTCCATCTTTAACACAAAACGTTTTAATCTGAAGCCAGTGCCACTTATCAGAAAGACGGCTAACAATCATTTGAAGTCAGAGTCCTTTAAGATAGTCTTCCAACAAATGCATTGAAGCAGAACAAGCACAGCAAGATGCTTCCCCAAGCACTAGTAATTGTACATTTTTGGACATATTGTAAACTCACACAAGGCCATGACAAGCAAATTCCAAAGAAGTGTTGAGGCTTCTTCATCAGCAACTGCCGTGTAGGCAATATAATCAGAAAGATAATAATGGAAAATTAGCAGTGGTAGTTCTATTAAAAGAGAGGATGACCTAGTGGACAGGATTTGAACAGCTGAAGCTCATATTAAGGGGTTATGACACAGAAGAAGTTGGAAATATTGTAAATTCTAGTTCCATGATTCTCAAGATTTTTTACTCCAATCATTGTACCAAACTAATTGCTAAGAAATGAAAGACATCCTATAGAAGCGCCAAAGTTATTAGGTGGTATACCAAGCCATTCCTACTTATCAGCTGGACACGAGATTCATAGAGGCTTGAAGGTCCAATTTAGTGATCGACGCCAGACCAAATACCATTCGATCACTCTACTTATTTGTAAACAGTAGTTTGTATGATCAGTAATTTGAAAAGGAAGCGAATTACTTGTAAGAACAGCAAATTAAATAAGCAGCTATGCTACTGAAATAATAGCATCCCAGGGGAAAAAGAAGTGAGCTTTAACAGAGAATAGCATAGGTGCTCTTGATGCTCGGATATTCATATCATGCTTAAGATTAAATAACCTACCCTAAGTCGTTCATCTGGATGAGAATTATAATCATGCATTCTATGCAAGTAAAAGCAATTGATGTACTGGTATATATGCTCGGTGATTAGAGAGAGTACCTTGAGCAAACATTGTTACATAGCCACTTCCTCTCCATAAAGGAATGACAAAATATCGGCTGCACATAAACAGAAGAATCACATATCTGACATGTCCAGGGAAAGAGAACATAATTTAGATAGACAGTGAAAGCATTACCAATCAACTGATCTTTGCTCAAGCAGATGATAAAGTTTTGCCTTCATGGAGGTGCCAACATGACCTCGCCCAAGGTGATACTGAGAAAGTACAACCAATTACAAATTCAAATTCACTGAGCCAAACTTCACCGAAAACTTGATTTTAACTAAAGTTTACTGAGATATCACAACGGTATAAGCAAAGCCTAAAGTGAATGAAACAGACAACATTGAACTCTGAAAGAATTCCCACAATGATTCACCAATACAACGGCATGAGATTGAGGACAAAAGGTACTCAAAGCACAAGAACAACTAAGACAATAAGTGCCATGAGATATCATAATGAACTCATGCAACGTTCACTATATTATTCTGGCGCCTTCCATAAAACATACTTTTTGACCAGTCAATTATGTAATACAAGATGTGGCCAGCTAGGAACATAGTGTCAACCTTTTGAAAGCCAAAACTATGAGAAAGACGAATATGGGAGAATACAACTACAAGCAACACATCAACCTTCAGTCAATTTCACGTTTTATATTCATGAAATGCCAAACTTCATCATGCCTTCATTTTAATGATGACACAAAAATTTCAGGTTTAGGATGTCACAAGATTCTTACCACATTAGAAAAACATCGAGAAACATTTCAGTTTCACCAGTCACCAAAATTTCCTTAAGACCTTCTTCGCCCTGGATGAACCCAGAAAATATATATATATTTCCTTGAGAACCAAAAGTAAAATTTTAATATCATATGCTGGGCATTATGCTTTATAAAGCTTTGTTTGAGGCCCAGAAGAATTTTGCTCCCAACATGTGATTTTTATCATGTAATTAGAGGAACAGGGAAATTTTAATCAGTAGGAATACACAGGATTTGGCAACCATTACTCATCTGCTCAGGCCTTCTGAGCCAACATATTTTTCTCAAAATATTATCTAACAAAAGTTTGCAAGTTCACTCGTAGCATAATTCCATATATTTGGTGTTTTTGATTAGTATATCATCCACAGAAAATAAGACGATAAATTGAAAGCAGTATTAATGCATACAACTCATATTGAATAAAAACAAATGTCTAATCCACACCAAAGGATTGTCAACATGAAGCAAGCCCTTAAATGCCGCTAATGTCTGCCACTGTAGGAGAGGAAGTGCATGAATAGCTTCTCGATTGATAACTTCATTAGCCATTTTGGTCTTTTAACAGCGGCAAACATGAGATTTTATTAGAATGCGAGGGCAGGAAACTTAGAATTGTCACTGCTTGTTCCGCATTGCTCCATATCCAACAACAAGCCATGTAATATCACAGCATATGACTAACAATTTACAAAAGCTTGCAACGATTTACTGGTACTAGAATTGATTTTTTGAACAAACAAAAGAATCAACAAACAAAAGAATCAATCACAATTCATCAGCAGAAGAGCCAACACCTGAAACCATACAACTGAGATTGATGAGCAAATAATGCAGGGACAGGTATTTTTAGTGCAAGGGCACGTAAATCTCCACCAATTTATTCGGAGCTATACTATATCATTTGCCGCTAGACTACGAACGCAAAAACAAAGGCACCCCAGTTCTCACCTAGCGACCATACTTAACTGGGGAATATCATCAAACAGATAGGCGTCCATCTAACGAGCTTCCAAGTTAACTTGTTCTTGCAATTTCCTAGCCCCCAGAACAAATACAATGTCTATAATGCATCATAAAAATTACGAAAGCACGCATTTTGGACACATCAACAACAACAACAGTACAGAAGCAATGGACTCGAAATGCTTACATCATCCCAAGCCGAGGCTATCTCCTCGGCCGAACGGTCCTTCACTCTCCCCACGTCCATGATCGAATCCAACGGCTTGCGCTCCAGCGGCGCGAACCCAGTGGCGAATCTCGACGTTCGGCAGCAACCGAGCGAAACCCATCTCAAGAAATCGCCCGGGATCGCTGGCTGCCGCGTCTTTCGGAGGTTTAGAGCCGATGCAGCGAAGCAGCATCTGGGCACGAAAGAAGAAGGAGAAGAAGGGGAAGCGGGAGATGCGGGTGACGGCGCACGGCCGAGGAGCTTCAGCGAAGAACCAATGCCTCGCGACGACAAGCGCTGCATTGCAAAATGCTGGACCGGGCGAGGAAGGCGCTTGTAATTTGTACGAATGCCGTCGTTCGTGTTTGGACCAAGTGTCGCTCTGATATCGAGCTATCAAAGCGAGGTGTCGGGCGATCAGCTCGTCGAGGTAGTCTCAGGGAATTTCGTCAAACGGGTTTTGCACGGTCTAGGCGAGCAAGTACCAGGTAGCAAGCACTGTAGGGGTGTTAAGGAAACGGGTCAGGCCGGGTCTTCATGATATTAGACCCGACCCGATACCATATAGGGACGCGATTGACCCGATCCGACCAACCTGAGATCGGAATATCATATGATATAAGAGAACGGGTTGGTAATATCATGAAATTGTTCCAGGGATAAAATTGAAATTTATTTGAAGCTATTCTATATAGAAGTGTCAAAAAAGTAAATGCCAACTCGACCGACCCCAATCCCAGTAATATCAATATCTAAAAATTCCTATCCAAAGAAAACTAAGGCCCGTCCTTGAAATAGCTGATATTTTCGAGTTGGGCTGGATTGGGTTGGGCACTTTTTTGACACTCCTAGGCAATAGCGCAGTTGATATTGGGGTAAACTCGTGATTTTACAAAAAGAAGGCCCAAAAATGGGATTTTAGGAGAAATTTGGGTACAGGACGTACTTCATGATCTGCAATTCTAGAGGCTTTGAAATTAACTAATATAAAGACAATTGTAAAAGTTTTTTTTTTTTGGTCGAAAATAGATGTTGCATTCATTCATGAGACTAGACGAGCCTTACAAGGCAATGATGGGTAAAATTTTTTAACAGAGAATTTCCAAAAGGGAGGGAGGAGGAAAAGTCACCCAATTTGCAGGAAGATTTTTGGACCGGTAAGAGTTTGTGAGCCAATCTGTTGCTCGATTTGCTTCGCAAGGACTGTGCTCCACCCTTGCTGATACGACCCTAGCTGATTTAATTAGGTGAAGCTCTTCTTTGCATTGTTTGACGATTTCCTTTAAGTCCCAGGAAGGTTTAGCCCGGCCCATCATAGCATCCACCATATTTGAACTATCGCTTTCAATTACCCATCTACTACTTTAGACAGAGCCTTGTCCCACGTGCGTAGCTTCACTTCACTCAAGTACTTCAGACCTTGCAATAGAGCTAGGGCTTCTGCTTGCTAGGAGATCAATGAGCCTAGATCTACAAGGGCTGTCAGTTGTGGAGGCTTACCTTGAAAAATCGAATCATTGTGTGACTTCTAGATATTCCACAGCACAACAGCAATTTGTTCTCTTTCAGGTAATATGTCGCTTCTTTCGAAAACTTCCATTAGTCACTTATCAAATCTTGTTATGTTGCTTGGTTCTCTAATGATCTGGATTCGTGGATTTGCTCAAATTTTTTTGGTCCATTTGCAAAGTAGGAATAGATGTTCTGTTGTCTCCATATGTTTGGCGCAGAGTGTCACGGGTCGATCGATTGGGATCGTGACCGCGCGGCGACTCGGGCGACTTTGGACTACCCAAGCCAAGCCTTGCTCGATCGAACACTTACCCGCTCGCTTACCTGGATCGTTAAGAGAGAAAGTTAGAGAGAGGAGCTCTGAAAGGAAGCGGAAGCTTTGATATTACTGAAATGGTGGATGATTACAAATGAAGGAGGACACCCCTTTTATAGTTGAGGGCCTCGGCTTACAACCATCGATCTAGAATTCTACCGGCGGACGAGATCGTACCGCCTCAACTACCGACATAAATATTCAACTACCGTCTACCGACATAAATAATGGAAGCTTCTACGGTCAAGCAAAATGACGGTGTCGTCCTCCCTTGGAAACTTCGGGGAGAAGCTTTGATGGGAATCCGAGTTGGAGCAGGAGGTCTTCCATGGACGAGTCGAGGTTGTCCTTGGGGAACCTCACGGATCGGCCTTCTCTCGGTTCGTGACATTCTTCCCCACTCATTCGAGCGACGCCCTCGTCGCTCACAGCTCGGAGGTTGGCCTTCTTGGCACGAGCACGGGCTTTGGCGCGGGCTCTCTTGTTCTTGTTTTGCTTGGTGCGGACGCTCTCATACGACGGACCACAACCTTCATTGATGAAGTCGGATTTGGCACGCGACTCGACCTTTGGCTTGGACGAGGCGTGCGGTGCGCACTCAACCTCGGGGAAGAGCACTTGTATTGGCATGGCATTTGTTGGGGTAGGATCCAACTTGACCTTCGGCTTCACCTCGACAGCTTGTTGATGCGCATGACGGCCTTCAAGCTCTTGTCAAGGTGTCGGATCGACGCGATGGTCTTGGTGTCGACCATCCCTTTGATCATTGGGACAGTCGTCAGGTAATTTGGATCGAGGATCGCAAGGCATTTGGTCCTCATGTCGATCATGGATCTCATGCTATTGAAAAATTGCAAGCCAAGAATGAGATCATAATCGTTAAGCGGGATTACCTCGAAATCCATTTTGCCCTTCCAATCACCGATCTTGACATCCACATCCGAAGTCGATCCTACGCCACGGACGCCTTCCGAATTGACTGGCTTGAAGGTGTTCCCTGTCGGCTCCACGCGAAGGTTCAAGGCCTTTGCCACTTCCTTCGACATGAACATGTTCGACGCACCTGTGTCGACCAAGGCGTATAGCGTTCGGCCGCACACATCCACTTGCACGAAGAACATTTCTGTGTCTGACATAGGTTCCTTGGTTGGTGACCGAGCTTGGACGGAGTTGATCATCTTCACGGCTCCAAGTCGGATTTGTCGTCTGTCTTCTTTGGACTCCTCCTTTTCTTCCTCGAGAGCAAGGAGGGCGTTGATTCGACCCTTCTTCAGGCATTTTTGGGTCCAATGCGGACCTTGGCAAATGAAACAAGGAGAAGGCGGGGGTTGATCAAACCTGCTCGCGTAGTCCGTCGGTGGTCTACCCTTTTGGAAGGCTGGCTTTGAAGACCCTTCTCCCCATGCTTTGGCTCGGCCGCTTTGATCATGCGCAGCCCGGGGAGTGTTTCTTCCAGCTTCATCCTCGCAAGGTCGATCAGACCTTTAATCTCTTTGCCGACTCCTTGGTTCGGTCTTGGTGAGGTCGACGAGTGACTCAGCTATGCTCAGCGCACGCGCCAGGCTACTCACGTCCCGCCGCTTCAACTCGAGAAGTGCCCATGGCTTCAACCCATCCATGAATGCTCCGAGAGCCTCCTCTTCGCTCAGGTTGCGAATATGGAGTTTGAGCTCGGTGAACTCCTTCACGTAGTCTCGGATCGTGCCTCTTTGCTCGAGGCAATGGAGCTTGCTACGGGCCTCTTGCTGAGCGAACTCGGGGAAAAAGTAATCCCGGAACTCTCGTACGAAGTCGTCCCATGTGCATACGGGATCAGCGCCTCGTCTAACTTCGTCACACCTATTGCGCCACCAAAGCATCGCCGTATCAGACAGGAACATGGACGCGGTTCGTATCTTGATCGACTCGTCGTGTATGTTGACGGCGCCGAAGTATTACTCCATGCTCCAGACGAAGTTGTCCACCTCCTTGGCGGATCGTTCGCCTTTGAATTCTTTTGGCTTTGGCACCTCAATTTTGGGCACCGCTTGGTTCGGCACAGCATCGTTGGTGATGCTTAGTTTGCACAGGGCGAGCTCGGTCTTGAGCTCTTGGATCTCGGCCTTCATTACTTCGATCTCGTCCCTACGCGGAGCTTCTTCCTCGATCACTTGGAAGCGCTCCTTCAACACATCGATCGATGCTTCAAGGGCTTCGTCCTTGTCGTGTAACGGGGCGGTAGCTTCGTTGATGCATGAAGTGAAGTCTTCACGGAGTGAACTGTCAACTTCCATGATCCGGTCTCGCACGTCGTCAAGACCTTCCATGAGTTCCTGCACAGCGCTCCGGACATTCGCGATCTTCTCATCAAACGCAGCTACGACGTCCCTCAAGGCGTCTCTTCTCTTTCCACGACCGCGGTCCTCTTGGACTTGCACGGTCTCTCCAACCATGACAGCTTCTTGGCTTGACATTCCTTCGAACAGTTGGCACTCCTTGATCTCTCGAACGGATCTCTCTTTTGCTCTGATACCACTTGTCACGGGCCGATCGATTGGGATCGTGATCGCGCGGCAACTCGGGCGACTTTGGACTACCCAAGCCAAGCCTTGCTCGATCGAACGCTTACCCGCTCGCTTACCCGGATCGTTGAGAGAGAAAGTTAGAAAGAGGAGCTTTGAAAGGAAGCGGAAGCTTTGATATTACTGAAATGGTGGATGATTACAAATGAAGGAGGACACCCCTTTTATAGTTGAGGGCCTCGGCTTACAACCATCGATCTAGAATTCTACCAGCGGACGAGATCGTACCGCCTCAACTACCGACATAAATATTCAACTACCGTCTACCGATATAAATAACGGAAGCTTCTACAGTCAAGCAAAATGACGGTGTCGTCCTCCCTTGGAAACTTCGGGGAGAAGCTTTGATGGGAATCCGAGTTGGAGCAGGAGGTCTTCCATGGACGAGTCGAGGTTGTCCTCGGGGAACCTCATGGATCGGCCTTCTCTCGGTCCGTGACACAGAGCGTACAATAGGGGTTGGGTAGCATTTTCCTTTTGTACAGGTTCTCCCTTGTTGGTATGGCATCTTGGCATAGGCTCCATAGGAAAGTTCTCATTTTTGGGGGAATAGCTAAGCTCCATATTCTTGTCCAGAGGGATCTTGGCGGCTTGAATGAACACATTGCTCTGTTTTGTTTTGTTTTTGTGGCATTTGAATAGGTCATCTTGTACCCACTCTTCACAGTGTATGTCCCTAATTTATTACCCATCCAAATTAGACAATCTTCTTTTGGAGTCGGGCTAATGGGTGTCGCAAGTATCTCGTTCGCTACTTGTTCCTCAAATAAATTCAGAATTAAACTTTCCTTCCATACCCGCAAGTCTTCATTGATAAGTTCTGCCACCATCACTGGTTCATTTTAGTTAACTAGGCCTCCAAGCACTCCAAACTTCAGCCATTTATCTTATCTAATGTTGATAGACTTGCCATCCCCTACGGACCATTTAACCTCTGATTCTATGGCTTCTCTCCCCGTTAAAATGCTTTGCCATCCCCAAGACGGTCGCTGCCCTTTTCTTGCCTTCCACAAATCTCTATTTGGAAAATAAATACCTTTCAATATTCTACTCTACAAAGCTGAGGGTGTTTTGGCTAGTCGCCAAGCTTGCTTGCCGAACATTGCTCAGTTAAAATTTCTCAAGTCTTTGAACCCCAAACTTCCCTCATCTTTTTTGGTTTTCAATGTTCCCCAATTCTTCCAATGCAAGCCCCTTTTTGAATCGCTTTTCTGCCACCAAAAAGAAGCAATTCTTTTTTCTATAGCTTTGCAAATGGAGATTGGCAATTTAAAAACTGACATCACATAATGCGGGAGAGCTTGCACAACGCTTTTTATTAGAATTTCTTTCCCTGCTTTTGAAAGTAATTTTTCTTTCCATCCTTCTAACTTCGAGTTTACTATTGCTAGAATCCAAGCGAACATCTCTTTCTTGGATTGACCCCACTATGTTGGTATGCCAAGATATTTTCCTATTTTTTCTATTATTGGAACTCTGAGTTGCTGTGCTAGATTTCTTTTTAGAGATAACGGACAATTGCTGCTGAAACATACCCCTGATTTGTTTAAATTAACTACTTGGCCCGATGCAAAACAATACTGGTTTAGAATATTGGCTAGATTTTGGCATTCCACAATAGTCCCGTTCAAGAAAAATATGGCATCATTAGCAAAGAGAAAATGAGATAGCATAGGACAAAACCTATTTAGCTTTATACCCTTAATGCTTCCATCTTCGTGGGCTTTGTTCATCATCCCAGTCAAAACAGTTGCCATTATGATAAATAAATATGGGAAGAGAGGGTCGCCTTGTCTAATTCCTCTTGAAGGGGTGAAATATGGAGTAGGCTCCCCATTTATCTTCACACTTAGAGACACCGTCGAAACACATAGCATGATTAGGAATACCCACCTCTCACAGAAACCCATTTTCAGCGTACAATCCCTCAAAAGTTAACGTACGAAGAATGTCGTCGAAGGTTTGGGACATTCCCTACGTGTCCGATGTTCTGAACAATCCTATGTGTTTTGGAAAAATGGCATAAATAATCCTGGAAATTTAGTCCAATGTGCATATGGTCTATTAACTTTTAATTTATTCAACGTGATCCGTAGACTTTTAGTATATGTTCAACCTAGCTCAATGGGTAATGTAGCCTTTAAATTTTTTAATTGTTCAATATAGTCCATACGCCAAAGTTCATGAACAACATTGAATAAATTAAAAATTCATTGATATATACATTTTCATATAATTAAGAAAATATGTTGAACACGTATCAAAAATCTAAATAACACATTAAACAAATTAAAAATTCATTAATCATACTTCAGATTGAGCTAAAATTCATAGACAAACAAATTAAAAATTCAAGAATCACATTGCATATTTGGCCAAAATTCAAAGACCACTTGTGTCTTTATCGTATGTGTTTTTGAACGTATTCATATTCGTTCAGACACATGCCATTTCAATCAAGATAAAAGTGTTGGTAAGAATAGCCCTTCCTCTAAAATGTAATAATTACCATAATTTTCGAAGTCACCCGTTAAATGGAGAGAATGTATAAAGTAATTCATAAATAAAGCTAACCCTCAAGTGATAACCACTTCAAATATTTTTTATAAGACTCAGTCCATGTAGATCAGTAATTGTTACAACTTTATCATGACAAACCCCACTAGCAGATGTACAATTCAACATGTACCAAGCCTACTGGACTCCCAGTCAATTTAACAAGGATAGTGATATTGTACCAAGCCTACTGGACTCCCAGTCAATTTAACAAGGATAGTGATATTGTGACAAGATAGATCAAACAAGATATAGGTTTCGGCGGGCACATTAAATCTTAACTAAATAACACAATAAATTGTGAGGGAGTATCATTGGACGATGCTATCTCGACTTCAGACCTTGCAACTGATGAGAAGTCCCTATGGAGTAAAGGGAAGCGTGTACGTTGTCACACTCCCTGCCTTCCAAAGGTGCCTAGAGGACGGGCCAGACGCTGCAGAGCGACGACCCGGGAGCGGATTCCCCACCGGCAGGGGGACAGGAGACGGCCATCTCGAGGCACATCACGACCTACAGGCAAGACCATTAATGCACTAAACTAGTGGAAATCCTATGATACCTGGGTCAAGTACTGAAAGGTATAGACAATGAGAGACTATTCATAAATAAGACCCACTCCAAAACGGTCATGGATGCCCTCTGTGTTCTACACATAGAGAAATGTATCTTGTCTTCTGTTTTATTCACTTGGCTTCTTCGTGAATAGTATCGCTCTTGGTGTTCTCAATTATTGAGAACGCCCCCTTCAATTTCAGCATCGAGTAATGACCTTTTTTGCACGTGATTGACGAGACAGATGAGGTGAGCAGTGGGGTTCGGATGATTGAATTGGGAGAGTGTTTATTGTACAAGATCAATTGATTTTTACACTTAAATTAGGTGGTTGGTGGTTGTCGCTCTTCAATGTGGAACTCCATTTTCGGTGCTTAATCCGTCTTGTCACCACATTTAGCAAGATCGTATCTGTGAGTTGACATCTTCGTCCGGGTAAATTTGCTACGGAATATCTATAAAAATGAATCTACAGAAAATATATTCATTATTAATAACAATTAACGCTAAACATTTTCGTTGATAAGAAAAAAAGTTCGTAACCCATTTTGCTATGTAGTATGCATGATCAAAATTAGATAATTTTTATCCAATTTATTAATTTTAGAGTGCATTTCTTCCACTATTAAAAGCAATCTTTCTAATTTGAAGGTTGCTGTACTTATGTTTTTTTTTTCTCCTCCCAAGTGCTTCTAATAGAAACCTCAAATGTGATGACAAATAGTCCGATATCTTTTTCCTTTATTTTTTTGTCTTGCTCTTTGGGAGATAATCCCAAATTAAAAAAAAAAAAAAACAGATTTGGAAGCTATAATTGTAAAGCACGATCAAATTTATGGAAGCATTGGATTATACATTCCTCTTATCTTAACTCTATGGATAATTTTTTTCAGTATCTTTTTTCAAAAACCACCTAAAGTCCCAACTAAAAAGTGTAATGATTTTTTATTATATTAATTGAATTGAAGTAATAAGCCACCCACCGACCAAAAAAAAAAAAAAGTAATAAGCCACCCAAAGTTGGGAGACTCATTAATTCAACTAGTCCCCATGTTCTTCAAATGGATTTCTTAATTGTTGGGAGGATTGTCCAAAAATAATATATAAAACATACCCAGTAAAATTTACAAATAAACCATTAAGGGTATATGGCTATGTAAACCATCTAGGGTAATCTAGATTTGGCCCACGACGAACTATTGTAGGGGATTTATTGAAACCATCAAATTTATATGTACAAATCAATGCTTCCATAAATTCGATCATGCTTTACAATTATAGCTTCCATACCTATTATGTTTATTTGGGATTATCTCCCAAAGAGCAAGACCCAAAAAATAGGGGAAAAAGATATGGGAGATATCTTGTATTAGACTACTTGTCTTATTGTAGTTGGAACTCCAAGATTTTGGAATGCTCCAAATTTCAATCGAGTGTCCAAATTCGGGTCAATACCAGCAAGCACATCTTTGAACAAGGTTTTAATACCATGTCAAATGTGTCCAAAAAAGAATAGAGTAAACGAAGCATGTCCAATTGTCCAAAAAAAAAAAATGAAGCATGTCCAAAAGTAAACTAAATCCTTTGGACTACTACGAAAAACACCATTGATTTAAAAGTTATGTCTACTTGTTCAAATTGATAGTTCAATTCTACCCTTCAAAAAGGAACATCAGCTTGAACAATTCTGTCTCCATCTACCAAAACAACCAAAAATGTTTCAAAAAGTATAGGCATACGACATACAAAAGTTCAAACCCTTATTTATCTTGAAAGATAGGATGTCCTAACCACCCAACAATTATTCCATCCCCGTTGTCCATTGAACCTACTTTGAAAAATCCCCCTTTGTCAAATTATTACCAATATAATCATAAAATGTTACTTTTTAAGGAATTTTTTACCAAGCTTTTGATAAACTTTGACGGATATCTTAGCACCAACTCTTCGATATATTTCTTGCTGGAAGTATCCCTTGTCCCATTAATATTGAGTGGGACCAAATAATTCAATATGGGTAGTTGCTAAACCATACCATAGTTCTAGCAACAATAAAACCTGCAAAAAAGACAGCAACAGTACTATGGAAAAGGACGGTTTCAATATTGCCCATAACTAATCCTTTATATAGAGGGCTCAGAAGGAAGTTTATGCTTTTTCATTTTTCATTTTTTGTTTTCTCCATCTTCACTTTTTAAAAGCAATTTGAAAGAGATATCCCAGTGAAAATAACATAGAGATGGACCGTCAGGCTGTGAGCACACGCGTGTCCATGGTTGCTTATCCATTGAATGGTTGAAGATTTGCAGTATTTCTGAAAATTGATTACATTACCTCCAACATTAGCCAAGTTTAATGAGAATAGAGCCAATGTCATATAGCATTTTGACACTTAGCGAAAGCGAATCAAAAGCTTCTTTTGTCATCAGAAAATGCCTTCATGCTGAATAATGAATCCAAAAATGAACCTTGAACTCATGGACGTGATCAACACTGATTCAAGAGTCATATACATTAACGTGATAAACGGTGAAGATGACAATGAGAAGCACGAAAGAAGTATGGATGTGAAAATTGCTACCTCGAATTTTTCCTAACTTTTCATGTGACAATTCTTGAATATTCTCCTCCGCCATATCTCTTGACAAATGTGAACGCGGCCCTCCTGGGTTTGCAAGATCCTAAGTGCTCCAACTCTTCTGTCACCACTCCATGTTAATAATCAACCTGCTTGTGTGCCCATCATTATTATATACACTGTGCATTACACCGGCCTGTGGATCATCTCATCAAAGATGCGTACTTTGTCAAAAGGGTAGGTCAGAAAATTCAATTCCTCGAACAGAAAACTCTACTCTTCTAGCTAGTTCCAATTGGGCATCTGCTCTGGATAGGAGAATTATTATAATCAATCCAAATTTCAGGGGACAGCTCAATTTTGGAATAGAAAAAAGCACAGAAAATTTAAAAAAATTAGATGGTCTTGTATACCTGAAGGGAAAGAAGGAAAAAAAAAAAGAGCATGCACATGGTGGTATCAAGAAAAAATTTACACGTCGTTATATTTATCATTGGTTTGAGCGTTTTAATCACTAACTCTCTTTCTAGTCATCAAATTGAAGATAGATAAAACTACTCGTGAATGCCATAATTACCAAAAAAAAAAAAAATGAAGAGAGACTTAGATTTAATTGCCATTTGCATGTGGAATTTATTTACGCGTCGAAGGGAAATTCTACTCAGCAAAAGAGTTAGCTGGCCAACTTGTGGCGCCGCAATAAATTCTACCGACAGATGAAAAGGCCAACTCAGTCGATCCAACTAATGACTAATTCTGGCTATCCCGAACGGTGAGAACACAAAACAGAAGTAGCTGTTGAGGCCTTTGTCCAGCGATATAAAGCTCCTCTCTTGCTAATGTGGTTTGCAGGGTGGAAACAGCTAAAAAATGATTAGGTGCATGCCATTTTCCATTGCCTTCTCTTGCGGCATAAAGATATGCAGATATCGTATCTATTTCATCTTTCTCAATCCAAAAATTTGAATTGGACAGGCAATGATTTGAAGAGTTATTGGTACAGCAAAACTTATCCACATAATGAGGATGCTCAGGGTATGTTGGGCGTTGGTTCGTTTTCCTTATTCAATGCACACGCCCAGATCGCAGCATTGGCATTAATTCTTTTCCTTGGAGCAATTGTTACCATCAATGACACAATTTCAGTCCAACGAGCACGCAGCTGTGCATCAAAACAGATGGATTGCATCTCACCCTCGTGAGGATTAGTTTGGTACTTGAACACTGATAGATCGATATTAATACCTAATTTCGGATGAAGAGAAGAAAAGGTCTAATTGCTTTTTTTGTTCACGTAATTCTAATTTTTAAAAAATGGAAGTCAAAGTTTAGTGATTTTTCGACTTCTTTCACCCTTCTTCACGACGTAATTTTATAGCTCATAATGATCAATGTTATCTTCCTAACAATGCTCAAGAAAGCAGTTTACTTATGAGAGAATAATTATAAAAAAATTGTAAACCTATTGCATGAATGTCAATTAAATCATAAACTTTTTAATTTGACTAATTTAATTTTAAAACTTCAACAATTTGCCAACATTGTCCTTTTGGCCAATTTTGGCCAAAAATCTTTGATGTGTCTTACAAGAAATGGCCGATACTAACATGGACAAAAAAAGTTATGAATTTTAATTTTTTTTTCCCTTTTCATTTTTTCTCCTTTTTAAACTGAAGCCCAACAAGGGCTCTAGATGAGGATCATGATCCTAACTTGTGGTTGGCAAGGACACTCACCACATCTAGGTGAAGGATGCAACCCTTGCTCACAATCGATACACCAGCCCACACTAAAAAAAGGGAAGAAAAGAAATTAAGAAATTTATAAAGAAAAATTTGGAAAATTTAAAAAAATGCATAAATTGTTTATGTCAATGCCAGTCGTGACCATGTTGTGTTGGACAACCAATCTCCACGTTAGCAATTGCCAATCAAAATTGGCCAAAAATAATTGTATATTAATAAATCGTCAAAAAGTTTAACTCTAAATTGGCTATATTAAAAATGTTAGAATTAAATTAACATTATTTAATTGATAGGTTTAGAATTTTTTTTTTGGTAATTTTCCCTATTTTTTAGCAATGAGTGCGATACTTTCAACTTTCCAGAAATGGTTTTAGGTGGAAGTTGCACTGCAGGCGTATAAAATAAAATCTTCTCACTCAAACGCGATTGTCCCAATCAAAGACAATAATGGCCACACCACGTAAAATCTTTCCTCAACACTAAAAACAGAAAAATCCAAATTTGTCCGAAGTCAGTCAGTCACAGTGAAGAAACCGGTGGGGATCTGACATACCAGTTATTGTGGGGCTTTTATTCAAAAAATAACTTGTAAAAATCGTAAGTGGGTGCTTGAAGTACTGCGTATTTCCATAAGCTGGTACTGTACAGACACCTAAAAAGAATCTGCCGCATTAATTCGAATTTTAGTAAATCATCTTTTAAATTTAACATACAGAGACCAACTTCACATAAGGGTACCCCGACAACCCAACCCAAGCGCAGAATCTCCTGTTGACACATGTTAAATGCCCAACTAACATCACCAATATCACCTACATCCCTATTTATTAGCAAGAGGGAGTGCATCTGACTTTGCCCGCCCATTACTCCCGAACACACAGGCACCCTCCTCCCTCCCTCCCTGTCCACGGCCACCCGCTGTCTCTCAAGCTCCTCTGCGTTTTTCGCTCGAGTGGCGGTCGCAGCAATGGCCGCGAAGATGAGGTCAGCAGGGGCGGCGACGGCGGCGGTTGTGGTTGCGGCACTGTTGGCATTGATGCCGCTGCTTGCACAGGCCATTGCCATTGAGAAAGTGAGGCAATTGGCAGCTAAAAACAATGTGACCTGCGTACTGGTCTTTGGGGACTCGAGTGTTGACCCTGGGAACAACAATGTGCTCCAGACCACCTTTAAGGGCAACTTCCCTCCTTATGGAAGAGACTTCTTCAAAGGCCGCCCAACCGGAAGGTTCTGCAATGGCAGGCTTGCCACTGATTTCATTGGTAAAAATCAATTTATGCCCCTTTTCTCTGCTATTTACCCTTCGTGATTCTTCTTTTCATACGACAGAATTGGACCAAAGTGCCCTCTGTCTACTAGCTTTTGCATAGATACCTCTAGGACAACCAATCTAAGTTGCCCAACATGATTTCTTGGAATATTTAGATTAAATGCATACGATGATGTTTTTGCGTGGTGCATTCCTCTGAGAGCCAAAGTACACCTCAGAACCCAATGAAAAGGATAGGAGACTTAGAAAGGGTATGGGGCCCTGATTGGTACACTGGATTTAGAAAAAGTATTTTCTTGAATCTGTTTGATGTTATGCCAAAAATGGTGAAACTGATGATCTTGGTAAAGGTGACAATTTTAATGTTACTGTAGAGGTGATCAATTCCAAAATAAGTAATTTCAAACAAAAAGCTATAGAACCTATCCCGTTAGAATCAGTTAAATCGGAAAGGAACCAGTTTTAGGGTTGACTTGGAAGTAGGGCCTATCTTTTTTTTTTCTTTTTTCTTTTTTGACATTTTAGACAAATTTTTAATAAGTAATATAACTATTATTTTAGAGAGAAAAAATACCATGCGAACAATACGTGGGAAGGTAGTTGAGGCATTGATGGATTTCCATACCTTCTCATTTTTGAAATCCATCTCTAATATATCTTTTTCATGCACCCAGTTCTCAGTACAAAATTGGGACTTGAATAGGTCTAGTAAGGCTGATTTGGTTCAATTCCCAAATTCAATCGACTCGATTGCTCATCCCTAATTACTTGAATAGATCCTTGGATTATTTTAGCAACATATATAGGAAGAAGCTAAACCTTTTTCCATAAAATGCTGGATGGAAAATAGGGAATTCCTCCATGTATTTAAGCAACAGGAGAGGAGCTATGACTTTTCTCATTTTTCTGCCCTAGTGTGAAAAACAGTAAGTGCAGACACTAAAGAAGTTAAGGAAGCAACTTTCATTTTTACTTTTGAATCCGCACTGTCATTTACTTACGCCTTTCTGGGAGTTAGTAAAAAGTTCATGAGAGTTTGAGAACATGCACGAGCAATTTTGGCCTCCGCACTTTATGACATTTCAAAAAACCAAGTCACCTCTGTGACAAATGGGACAAGGAGAGAAGTTGATGTATCAAGAGATGCAGAGAAAACCGCATAAGTTTCAGTTCTCTCTCTCTCTCTCTCTCTCTCTCTCTCTCTCTGTATCTCTTTTTTTGTAGGAAAAGAAATTTCAGAAATTTATGCTAAGTTAAAGATTTTCTCAGCTAATCAATGAGAAAGGACACAATGCCCATCTTGAGTGCTGAAGATTTCAGTGGACCAGACTGCAGCTTTAACTATATCTTATTTTACATGCTTGAATTTTCTTCTAACTTCCATTTAAGAACAAACTAAATTACTAAGCCACGAAATATCTCACCAATCTTTTATATGTAAAGTAATGCACAAGTCAACACTAAGGTAATGTCCCTGCGCGAACCCAGGAAGAGAAAGTTTATCGTGAAAACCCCAACTTTGACACGACATGAACGTAGTTAACTCAAACAGCCAGCCTCCGTCTTTTATTTGATTTACACATAAGCCATCGCTTTCTAGGTTGTGCATACGGTATTAGTTCTTCAAATGGTCCATCACTATATTTAAAGTACAAATTTAAAGTCAACTATGTCCGAATCTATTTTGTTTCACAATAAGAGTTGGTAATTGATTCTCTTTCTCCCTTGTTATTTCAGCGGAGGCGCTTGGGTATACCAAGGCACTCCCAGCATTTCTTGACCCGAAGCTGACCAAATCAGATCTGCTTCACGGGGTCAGTTTTGCATCCGCTGCTTCCGGGTATGACGATCTCACTGCCAATATGTCGGTAAGCCTTGTAAAATTTAATTTCTTTTATACAACTTATAGAACATATTTCTTAATTATTTATTGATGAATTGGTTTGATTTGTGGATAGAGTGTGCTCTCGGTGTCGCAGCAGCTGGAGTATTTTCTGCATTACAAGATCCACCTAAGGAAGTTAGTGGGCGTAAAGAAGGCAGAAGAGATCATCAACAATGCTGTGTTCATCATGAGCCTGGGAACTAATGACTTCCTCCAGAATTTCTTCCTGGACCCAACTCGCCCCAGGCAGTACTCCTTGCGAGCCTACCTAAACTTCTTGATCTCTTGCATGTCTCGTGACGTTCAGGTTCCTCTCTCTCTCTCTCTACACGCATAACGTTAAATACTTGTCTAGACTGAGTGCATGTAAACTGGATGAATCGCAACCGATTGTTATGGACTCGTGTTATGATCAATGACCAGCTTCACCCGATCCAGCACGGATCACATCTGGTTAATTACTTTGCCCATACGTGTGCTTGTGCACACATGTATGGGAAATTAACACTTTAGTACATTATGCATAACAAAACTAACTAAATATCAGAATATGTGAGACTTAATATGAGACTATCTAAAAAACACATCTTCGTACCCTTTTGTTTAGTTCATCTAAATTGTCAATAAATGGACAACAAGCAAGCACATAGAGAATCAGTATTCTTTTGAGTCGCAAGATCTACGGACCGCTAACTTAGACAAGTTGGCGCAAGGTCATTCGATAGTAATGCTGGTCCCATTTTACGGGCCATGGGAAAGCGAAAAGGGTTCCATGGATGACCATGATCTTCTCCCACTTCCCTATTTTGTACGAGAGAAGGCAGTGGGCAGAAAGAAGCATAAAGGCTGCAGTAAATGGGGGCCCCGTAAAATGTAATGTCTATATGAGGATGATTTGTTTTTGTCCATCTCGTGTTGCAGGAAATGCACAGAATGGGGGCTAGGAGAGTGGTTCTTGTTGGAGTCCCGCCTTTGGGATGCATGCCGCTTGTCAAAACCCTAAAGGACACAACCACCTGCTACCAAGCCTACAACAAGTTATGCTTCTCGTTCAATTCTATGATCAGGAGAAAACTGCACTCTCTGGGGAAAAGCCTGGGACTGAAGACTGCCTTCGTGGACGTTTATGCCATCGTGCTTGATGCTATCAAACGCCCCCACAGATACGGTCAGTGAGTACCATACATCAAGGGCCGTGATCCCAACCTAGTTATTCAATCTGTTCATGTCAAGCATACAAAAAAGAGACTAAATTTGTCGTGAAATATAACAGGTTTGACGGAGACGAGCAAAGGGTGTTGCGGGACAGGAACGATAGAGTACGGGGACACATGCAAAGGGCTGACCACATGTTCTGAGCCGGAGAAGTACGTCTTCTGGGACGCTGTTCATCCTACTGAGAAGATGTACAAGATCGTTGCTATTGAGGCCCTTGCATTGATCGGTGAAAACGTTCTTTCCTAGAACAGCTCTCCCATGTCTTTTGTGATTTTCGATTTGCATCTTTGAATTTGTCTTGCTCCTAGGACGTGATTCCACACTAGGTGGGCATGTGATTTCAGTGTTCTAGCCAGTATGTTTGATGTATATTATCCCCACCGAATAATATATATCGCCGGAAGTTCACTTCTAGGATCGTAGGACGATCAGTCGTTCCTCAATGATTCGGTTCAGTTGCCAATGAGAATAGTTTATCTGTTCCCAACTTTTTATCCATCGACTTCTGACCGATTTAAATCAAATTCTTACATTCAGAAACGCGAATTTCAGAAATTGCGCTAGGGTTTCACGTATTAGATCCATCTTTTTGTGGATTTCGGGCCCACCAAATTTTGAAATTGGCAACTTGACCACGTTGATACTTAGAAGGCCCGAATGAGAACGAAAAAAGCCCAAGATCTAGAAATCTCATTCAATTAAAAAAACTAATAATAAGTTAACAAAATTTAAAGCTTGCATTTTTATAGCATTTTCCGGGCACGCTTAACACTAGAAGCACAAAAAATGCTTTCGAACTAGCACAAGCTATGTAATATTAAAAAACTAGAATCAAAGTGTGAAAGGAAATTTTTTTTTTTTAAAAAAAGAAAAGAGATGTTAACCCTAAACTTTCAAAAATAACCTTTGTGAAAGCATGGGTTCACTAGACATCAAGGCTGCGTTTGGTCGACCAAATAAAAACCAAAATAGGATATGTTTTATCCTATCCCGTGTTTAGTAGCTATCTAGGATAAAATAAGGTCGGATATAGACCGGATATAGACCGGATAAAAAAATCCGAGGGGAGTGAGATAAAGTTAGATAGGATTTCTTTTATCCGAAACATAAAACCCTACACTTTTTTTTTTCTCTATCGTTCACCCACAGACGACTCTGTTTCCAAAGTAATGTCTATCGTTCACCCACAGACGACTCTGTTTCCAAAGTAATGATGTCGAAGTCTTCTCCTCAATAGCTCTCCGATTCTCATTGAAATTTTACGAAAGCCTTTCTCCCTCCACCAAGGTAAGACCCCCCCGATCTGCCGGCAATTGCTCGCCAATCACCCTCCGGATCGATTCCCCCCTACCGCATTTCTGCTTCACCTTCCATCTCCGATTTTCCATCAGCTGCTTCATCTTCACTTCTCTTCAACCGACTCATTGCCACCGCCATCGGTAGGGACGACACCGCCACCGGCAGCGGCGTGAATCCCCTCCATTGACCGGACTCGGATTCAAGTCCGAGCAATAGTGACTCAGGCTGAAGCAAGATGACATTGGAGAGGGCAAAGAAACTTTCATGGGTCTTAGTCCCAAACAGCCTCAGTTTGCTTGAAGTGGCCATGGGACATCCACCGGAACCCCACTGACCCCAAAGGCTGTAGCTTTGAAACTCCATGGTTGTTCAAGTCTTTGTAGAATGTGGGCTCTCTGGCTTCCAATCTCCTTATCTCCACCTTAAAACCCCCACTTTCTCATGACCCATCTTCTCAATCCTCACCCTTGGTCGCTGGAAACGGTAAAGGCAGGTCTTGAAGTCGCAAAACAAGGGCTTCAGCACTGAAGAGCAAGGGGAGGTGGAGCAGAGGACATTTGCCTTTACTTTGGCCAGTCGAAAAGAGGCCACTATGATTGAGTTCTACTCACCCAAGTGCAAGCTGTGTAGTTCTCTGCTCAAGTTTGTTCTGGAGGTGGAGGGGCAGAATTCGGATTGGCTCAACATTGTTATGGCCGATGCAGAGAATGAGATGTGGCTTCCTGAGGTGCTTTCATCTATCTTTTTCTTTTGAGTCTTTTAAGTTGTCATTTGGTATTACTGAGATTTGGGAATTTGAGGATTGTTTGTACAATTTAGTTCTCTTTGAGGGATGGTTCTTTTGTATGTTGTAATGGAATGTCTTTCAACAACAAATTGAGTACGATGTTCAAATATTTGAGGATATCCGACTTGTTCACCAAACGATAGATTGGATAAGATATAAGGATATTCGATTTTAAATCCGTAGTTCACCAAATAGTTGATGGGATATGAAGAAACCATGGATTTCTTATCATATCCTATCCAGTCCTATCTCATTTAAAAATCCGACTTGGAATCTATCATATAGGCTTTGATTCTCAAAAATTGGAACTTATAACCGAACCGATTATACTTGGAATCAATTAGGTACATAATGGGTTTGTTCTATAGAAATCATAACTATATATAACTCATGATTAGTAAAGTCTTGTTAGTTGAATATACTTGTGTATGGAATGGGTTTGTTTTCCGATTATGAGTTTCATTCTCCCTGGTTGCATCTCATATTTTCTTAATGCAAATATGATGTATAATCCTAAAATTGGCCTGCTTAGTTGGTTTCCGATTGGAACGAACCCCGCACTAATTCTTTTTTGAACGTATCAAGGTAAAAGGCCAATTTGGTCTAGTTCCTGAGTTGGATCGGCCCAATTGCTTTGCCTTACTAAATATTGTGAGCTACTACTACTCACCACAACACCGGTCTAATGTAGGAGTTTTTCGCCACACTCTCACACATGTACCTCATTATCCTCAAAATTTATGGGGAGAAAAAAAAAAAAAAAAGAACATATCCATACTGAACTTCTATTTGCGCAATGAATCTTTACGATACATAGCTCATCATGTACATTATACGAATATACTCTTCTCCAAGGAGCGCTTAACATCCAGAGAATTAGCACATTCTTCGCAGCGAGCCAACAAAGATTAGTGGGAAAAACAATGTAGTGATAATGAGTCGAGGTCGAAGATTGAGCTAGTCTTGAATGAGAGCATGAACGATGGGGCGAAGCAACTGGAAGATCAGGTAATAAGCCTTCTCTGTGGGGTGTATTGAATCCCAGAACACGTATTTGGATGCATCTGGGCACACATACGAATTGGGGTTGCACAGGAACGCTGCTTCCAGCAGCCCAGTCCCACAGCATCCGCTCAGAGCGTCATCGAATCCTGCATGGTATTGGATCCGGAGTTCAGAAAAAGGGAGATCTGATCAAATGAGAAAGAGGGTAAGATCGAGGGACTCGCCATAACTTTGGAACCTCAGAATCATGTCGCTTATGGGCTTGTATATATCTGCATAATAGATTCTGGAGCCTTGATTTGCCAAGCTGCTTTGCATGGAAGCCAACTCCGTCTGGAGGAGCGCGTTGTAGTCTCTTGCCACCGATGAGTACTGGTCCATGCAACCTCTCTGCAGGACGGCGTTGTTTGAGTTGAGCGAGATCATGATTGGCAAGCAACCCATTGGGGGCAGTCCCGCCACTGCAATCCTTCTCGCTCCTTCCTCCCATAAACCCTGAATTAAGGAAATTAAAAAGCGGGAAAAGGAAAAAAAAATAGAGGCAAGTCGAAAATAATTGCACTAATCGACCTTCAAAACTAGAACTATCTAAACTAAATCGATCATGTCTGAAACCTTTAGATCGGTACAATCTATATAAATCCTTAACTTTTTTTTTTTTTAAAATTGCAATTATGCTCTTTACGTTTTGTACATGACGGTCTTAGGAGTTGCACTTTCAATATCGGTTTGGGACTTCTAGCTGCACTTCTTGGTGAAGGTTTAGGACTTCACTTACATTATTTGAAATTTTTAGAACGTAATTACCATTTTTTTGTGACTTAAGATTTCGTTGCACCAATTGAAAAGGTTTATGACTTAACAACATGTCTTTTAAGTTAGGTTTAGGACGTTCTTCTGTGGATTAGTGAATTCTTAGGCTGATGGGACCGAGATCTCGTTCGCTAGTGACGACTAGTCTCAACTGTACTACCAACTTTTGAGACCCGCCATTCAATTGCGGATAATCTTTCCCAACCACCTCCTCCCCAACCATAAATTGAAGATGGAGAGTTCAGATGTACTTTCTATGAGAAAGCCAACAATTTAGGCCTTCGAATTCCAAAATATTCGAGTTCGCTTTCGATCCCATCATTTGGATGATTGGCCAATCACAATCTCGATCGCCAGCTTCTGTGGATGCGAAAAAAGGCTGCGGTAGACACAAGGGTGACTTTGGTACGGATTTAACATAGGTCCCTCAATTTCAGATTACTTTCATTTTATGGTCACTTAGCTTTTAATTACTTGCCTGTTCAATATAGGTCACTTAACCTTAAGTTTTGCTTTCAAGCATTATCTACGTGTTGTCGTATATGAAATGGAAGGGGGGTAATTTGATGTCGCATTGTTGGGGACAAAGCAGGGTCAAAGAGAATGATATACCTTAATGAGGTCTTTCACGTGCTGTAACAAGAATTGCTGGTACGTGGCGATGGTGAAGCTCCGCTGCCGGATGGGGATGGTGAAGTAATTGACAACGAAATCGTTAGTGCCGGCGCTCACAAGGAAGACAGCCTTGTTGATGTGTTGCATCGTGCTTTGGTTCCCCATAGTCGACATGAGCCGCTTCTTGTACTCTTTGAAATACTCCAGTTGCTGTGGCAATGACACCACATTCTGCAAATTGTTCAAACATAGACGTAATACATAATTGCAATAATGAAAAGAAAAAACTTTAGGAGCCCATTTTGCAGTATATGGCTCGTGCATTTTTTGGTGCATGCGCGCCGGTGACAGCTATTCTTCTCATTTACGAGCCACTCAGCGGCGGAGGGTTGGCCTAGTGCCGACACCAGCAACCTTGCGGAATAATGCCATAGCTGAAGCCAACTACGGTTGATGCCTCGACAGCGACATTTATTGCTTATGATTAAGGATTTTGTTCTCTATGCATAAGTTTAAGGATCTTGTTCTCTATGGCAAGGAAACTTAGAGAGAGAGAGAGAGAGAGAGAGAGAGAGAGAGATACGCTAAGCGTTGGTGTCATAGGGTCGTATCCAGAACCAGCAGAAGCAAAGCTCACACCAGTCTTCATATCCTCGAAGCTAAGATTCGGTTCCAAATACGCTGGCACATAGTCTTTAATCCCGATATACGATACTGCATAAATTCAGAAAATCATTACAATGAATACAGCGCTCTTTTAAAGATTCATGCTGCTTAGCTATATGTGCTTCCTGATATCTTGCAGTTTGCGTGCGTGAGATAATTATAGATACATGGTCAACACCATCATTCACCAAAAAAAAAAAAAATAAATAAACTCTTTTAGCTCACCAATGTAATCGGTGGCAAGACCGGCCGTTCGTGAACCTCCCGGTTGGCACCTGGTTGGCGAAATCCCTGCCATATGGCAGGAAATCGCTCTTGAACATCGTCCTCAAGTTGTTGTTGTTCCCGGGATCAACCGTGGAGTCCCCAAAGACGATAAAAGCCGAGACCGTGTTGTTCAAGGCCCGGGCGCTCTTCGAGGAGAGAGCTTGATGGGCAGGTAGGGATAGAAAGAGAACGAGGGCTCTCCAGAAGAAGCGTTGGGCATTGCATGAACGATCCATCTTCATCTTTGGTCGTGGGAGTGATCGAGAGAACAAGGGGTGCCGCGAGCGGGGACTCCATCTTTATAGCTGCATTCGGAGGGTGAGCTCCTGCATGAGTTTGGACATGACGTGGCAAGGATTGAAGAAGTGGGTCAGCTTACAAGAGGAAACTTGTGGTGACTCAGGCATTATTGGTTGTCCCTTTCTTTGCGTTGTGGTGGGTCGGTAATGGTTGGAAATTATTCGTCTCCATTCTGCCTTGTCGAGTCTTTATGTCTCTCTCAACTACCTGAGTACCAGAGCGAAGGCATATTCATCGCTAGGTAAAGAAGATGTGCTGTTTCAAGAAGCATAAGTTCTCAAGTTATCGTAGCTAGGGTTTACCGTTTAACATTTCTTGTCTTGCAGAGCATGTCTTCGTAAAATGAGTGTGGAAGTAGTATATTAAAAAATAGAATACATTTAGATTAATCAAATTTGATTTAGCCGAGCTTTGATATAAAGAATATCTACTAAAGAAAGTTTAAGCTAATCGATGATAATTGTGACAACCCAAACTCGGGGCAGTATGGATGGACGGACTAAGATTGCCTCGGTAGTACGCGGGCGAGGCGAAAGGCATTTCTTCTGTCCCACATCACTTAGGGGGGAGTCTCGGGAGCCTTTATAAGGCTTGGGTCCCTTAATATGTGTGACGCGTTTTAAAACCATGAGAGAAAAGACTGTGGCTGGGATGGCGGTTCGTCCGCGCCAGGGCAGGTGACCAAAGGCGAACGATATCACACAGTAGGGCCCGAGTCCTTACAAATGGTACGCATGTGGGGGCCACAGCTGCCTCAGCAGTACGCGGGCGAGGCTAAGGGCATTTCTTCTGTCCCACATCGCTTAAGGGGGAGTCCTGGGAGCCTTTATAAGGCTTGGATCCCTTAATATGTGTAACGCGTTTTAAAGCCGTGAGGGAAAAGATCATAGCTGGGATGGCGGTTCGTTCGCACTAAGGGCGGGTGACCCAAAGCGAACAATATCACACAGTGGAGCCCGAGTCCTTACAATAATAGTGGACGCATGTACTTGGACATGTGTACACCGAGTTCGCTTTTAAATTTCTCACATTGTAGCCAAGACCCTCAATTTCTACCCCAAACACCTCCAAGAAATTTCTTTAACTCAAGCATATCATTGATAACATTTATTGAATTGAATCACCAATCCAACACACAAGAATGCAAGCATCGCAGTGCATGAATTTAAATGTTTGCACTTGTATACCTAAGGCGCTTCAATCATTCCACGACTTAATCATTGATTCACTTATATCAACCATTGGATTGACTTTGTTATAGAATTGACCACTCGATGATATCATCGACGGTATCATAGGAATTCCAGATATACCTAATCCAAGTCTTTGCACACTATTTCATTCCTCTGTTTCGGATCATCACAAGTATCTCTAAATGTCTTCTTCGGACAAATCGCAATTCCCAACATTTCTTTGGACTCTTTCTTCTCTCGTGAATAGAGCCTCTCGTCTTCTTCGCCTGTCTGCGGTTAATCTTCTATTTCCACGTACCCTCCCGAAACTCTTTGCAGCTTGCATGAACGATCCATCATCTTCATCTTTGATCACAGACTTGACTTCGCAGAAAGAAGCAGCCAACTCTCTCTTTTGTCTCCAGCCTTCTACGCCTCCAATTCAGCATCATACACATAACGTTAACCCTACCTCTGAGAAGAAGGTCAGATTCCACATTGCTTGTCGTATCAACTCGCCTCCAAAGTCCTCCGTCACAGCTTCACATGTAGACGTTAGTTCACATTCATCCGACAATTGTAGGTCAGAATGGCTTCACTAGACTACAGTCTACAGATAGTTAATTTAATTTTGTATTTTATAGTTTGGTTTAATTCCATGTGAGAATTTATATGCATATAATATATGATCCTTACAAGCTGCAACTTGCAGTTCAAACCTACTAAAATTCATATTTAATTGAGTTTTGCTGCTCTAAATTTTTAAAAACCTATCATTCAAGTTTTACCTGACACATGTATGACACCAGCTCACTAAATACGAATTAAAAAAATGGGTCTTTGATCCATTTTGACACCTCTAAAGCAAGCATACATGCAGTTTGTGTTTCCAATGACATAATTACGGACACCTAAATGCATCTATCCCATTGGATTGGTAGCTCCAATGTGAGATTTAACCAGGTTTAAACATATAATTTACCAAATTTAGTAGTTCAAATAGATCTAGAGCACATGGAACTGGTCGACGTGATTGCTTTTCGTGCACATAACCCCTGAGATTTCATCTTTTGAAATTGATGCGTGATACGCGTGATGCCTTCTTAAGGGTATGATTGTAAGAATTAAGGAGGGTTGAATGAAATTGCGATTTCGGTCTCTTTTTTTCTTGTCTTGTTTGGCTATAGTACGGCGACAAATACGGCATCTCCTCTGATTTATTGCCTTTGGCAGACTCAATTTTGAATGGACATGTAGGACGAATCATTAATTGTCATCGTCCTCAAAGTTTCAGGAAAAAATAAATGCTTTGAATCTTCTAAACTTTTTACATGTTTAAATGGTAGGGGTTGCCCTAGCGACCAACCTTCCCACATGAAAATCGGGAGATGGGAAGTTCAATTTCCCACCTTTTTAGAGGGTGGAGATGTTTAGTTACAAATGTTGCGTTCGACTCTCGTGCTTTGCAAAGAGACAAGGCAAAAAGTTTGAAATTAAGTTAAGAGTTAGAATAAAACAAACAAAAAAAAACAAATCCTATTAATTTCATTTCATAAAAGGTATCATCAATGTAAAATATTATTAACACAAGCAATTATAAGAATGAAAACATCCATATTATATAGCAATCAATAGTACAAACTTAGTCCTAAACATTTTGATGATTTGATACCATCATACTCAACTTTTGTTTGTGCAATGAATCTTAACGGTACGCAGCTCATCATGTACAATATATGAATATACTACAAGAATTTTCTTAATGTTTGTTAAATTAATTGAAATTGTAATTTACTATTATACGGGATTGATATAATAAGATAAGATATAAAGATTCTTAATAGGTCTAATATGGGACTAGTTAATATAGACTGAACAAAGCCTAGTCTGTGACGAGAGGGTTCATGGCTAAAAGCTCTATAAATATTATTCAAATTTCTCCTCCATCCCAAAAGTTACACAAAACCTTACTTAAGGAGAGAGTAAAGGATAGTCTCATTGAAGTTAGGGTTAAGTGGGGCAATAAAAGAGAAGGCTTGAGACTAAAGTGGACCTTCGCTATTTTGCTTAAAAATGGATGAACTCCAAAACATGTGCACTAATCACTTCTTTACCGTTAATATGTTCTAAAATCCTAGCTATGGTGATTTTAGGGTGCCTATTTCAAGGCTTACATGTGGTATTAGAACCGCCATAGTCTAGGGCTAGAACATATTGTTTTTGTTTGTTCTCAAAATTTTTATTCAATGAATTTTGATTAAATAAACTGAAAGGACTCATTAAGACAAGCATTTTGACTAGTGGCATGTCTTTGAGGGATGCTTCACGCATTGCTATGGTAGCCCATGCGCAAGGTCCCCATGCATGGATTAGGGCAATCCATTAACCGACCCGACCAAGGATCCAACCCATGGATCATCATTGGCCAACCAAATCAATTGGTTGGGACGTTAACCAGTTGGACAAGTCAAACCCAATTGGATCGGCTATTCACTCTGACGACCCATGAGAGTGCATCCGAACTCCATTTGGGGCATTTTTGGTACCAACATGCTCATGTCAAGATGCTCTACATTGTGATGTATTTATTTTACATGTTTGATGCTTTTAAAGATGTGAAAATACATACAAAAGCCTATATACATGTATTTTTAGGTATTTATGCATATTTTCCTGCATTTTTCTATGGTTTCAAAAACACGGATGCAAGATCACATATAAATCATCACATATAGAATGTGTAGATGTAATCCATTGATAACATTTATAAGGTTTAATATGTATCAATGAATGAAACAATATAATCAACATGGATGTTATTTTAGAATTAAATTGGCCATGTCATTGAGTCTAAATTACATGTATATTGTGAATGTGAGACCTTAAGTTTATATTCTTAGTATAAGGGAGTTACAAGGATTTAATTGGTTGTGACTGCCAAAGTGGCACACTTAATTGAGATTAAGAAAATCGATCTCATATTGTGGTGGAATTTCTCATGTTCTAATATGTGATTATACTCCTAAATGAGGTAATTGTGTATTTATTTATGAAGGGTCACATGTACAGCATATGAGAAGTGACTGATCCTATTAGTTCATATACTTAAATGTGATAAATTCATGAAGACTTGGACATATTATCATGATCACTATCATGTGGAAACTATACAACTACATGTGATGTATTCTACCTAAATATGATTATATAATGATGTATACAACTCTCATGATGTGTACTTATATAGTTTTAAGTTTTAGGTACTCACATAACGCTGATTGTATACATTGTTTATTGTCCAATCACCTTCTCTATAAATAACAACTCCATTACAATTAGGATTTTCACTAGTTCAAACTTTAAGAATCGGTAAAAGGATTTTTATGGAATAAAGTTGGCAGATGTTCATATTACTCTTATTGAGGATAAGTCAAGAGATTTTACTAACACCAGCTTGGAAACCCAAATAGAACACTTTGCCGCCTAGGAAAAGAGCAATAGAATTTGCTTGTTGATTATGAAATGATCCATTTGGGAGACTTAAAAGCGGCTTGTTAGTTGACTGCACTAATTAAGCAAATGATGAAAGACTTGTAGGCTAGAAATCGTGTAAGGACCTTAACTCCATCTCCAAGGTCACAAGCGGTGACGTTATTTTTCGCGACATTCTAAGCATGTCGCCAACTCTTATTTCTTTCTTTTATGGATCTTTGAGTTATATACATGTTGAAGCGATCAACATCCGATCACAAAACGTCACAACAAGTCAATAGGAAAACACACTCACAACCATATATTTACACATACATGGCAATTATTGGTAATCTTATATACATGCCTTATTTATCTTACAAACCCATTTACTCGGGCTAGGTTTCATACTAACTAATACATATATGCCATCTTCGGGGTATCCTAATTGCCTCTAATGAGATTCTACCAAAAGTGGTACCCCTAAAGACCGATTACCAAAGTAGTCTTCTAAAGTACCATTGGGTAGAGTATTGCTCTTAAGCCTTGGTGGTCAAAGTCTCAAAGAGGACCAATAAAACCACCTTCGACCAACTCATACCAAGCACGGTATTTGTGAGGGATGAATTCGTCAAATCATTCATCTGCCCAAATTGTTGTAATACCAGATCTTATTAATACTCGCAAAATAAATAGCAATTTCTAACATTGTCATATCCATAGGAATGCTAAACCTCTCGGGAGATACAATCATCCTACAAATTTGAAGAAAACAACGAGTAAGTATAACTCAATAAGTAAACCAACTAAAATCCAGGTAAATGATGCCTCACCCTTCAACAAGTAAATAACTTTATCCAAGTAGTTGTCGATGGTAGATTAATAGCTAAAATAAAAGCTATGACTTAGTAAAAATAAGAGAGATCCTCAAAACAACTAAATGCAAGCATACATCAATGATCCATTACACATATGAGGAACTCATGCACACAACATTCATTTATTAATAATTGAAATCCATCAACCCCTCCTCGGAATCCACCAAGCATTCAAAATCCATCGAGCATCCGAAATTCATTGGGTATCATCACTGAAATCCATCGGTCAACAACATACCTTAGATCCTCGTGTGTCCAGGTATCAAGCATCACAAGCCATTTTTTATCTTTATTTTTAGTTTAAAACTCAAAGGCATGCCACGCATAAGTGTGTGGAATGTCTTGTTGGTTTCAAATCATTAAATATGCCAAGCTCAAATGGAGGTTCGTGGCTTGGTTTGATCCACAAGATACACCAATTTAGTACCAAACTTGGCTTGAGAAAATGATACACCTTAATATAGCCCCAAAACCAAGAAATGACCAATATGTCGTGATCTTATGTCCGTCCAAGGCCGATAAAGCCTCTATTTGAAACTCGGGACATGAATTCACACTTTCAAAAGTGGTCTAAAATAGTTCATAGAACAACATCAAGTCTTTTTTAAAAAAATTTTTTCAAAACTATTGGAATCAAAGTAAAATGAGGGCAACACACCCGTACGCAGCGCAGTTGGTTAAGTTCACTCCTTCCAGCGCATGGAGGTCGAGGGTTCGAAACCCTGCGTTGCTAGTGATTTAAGTGGGGACCCTAGCGATGGGTTGCTAGGTTAGCTCTTCCCGAGGTATAGGCATTGTAGGTCCTCTTTCGCTGAGGCCGTGAGACCCTGAATCGGTGTAAGCCGACAAGGGCATGCTCCGGCGAATCCTTGATCACCAAAAAAAAAAAAAAAGTAAAATGAGGGCATGGTAAAACAGCCATGGAACCTAACTACTTCAAAGTTTAAGTGGAAACACAACAATCAAGCATCCAAACTAGGTCACTTCAATTTCAAAGGTCAAATGTCAAACTAAGGCCCAATACCAATCCAAAACCAACTCAAGCAAGCATACATAAGCCACAATAAAAAATAACAAATCAAACATGGACTTGTTACAAGCTTTGACTAGCGTAACACAACGTCCTAACCAAATGATAATAAGTCTACTTACTACTTTCTAAGCCAATGGTTTTGAATTAATGACAACAAGAAAGGTGGCAAGGGCGATGGCAAGAAGAGAAGGGACGAACTATGAGAGGAAGATAAAGTGATGGTCGGTGATAGAGAGAAAGAGAGGAGGATGGCTTTGGTGAAATGTGTGATGGGGCAAATGGGTTCTACCTCTATTTATAGAAATCTTTCCTCAAGAATAGTCCAAATAATCATAAATGAAGGTGGCTTAGTTGGAAAGTGAATGATTAATGGCTACTTTCCATTTGGTCCACCTAGTCTTGTATAATAAACCGTCACACTTGTCTACCCTCCCCTTAATAGGTGTTGTAGGTCTCCCAATAGACTTGCATTATTGTCCTCAAACAAAACAATCAAGAGGCATTTATAAGGAGTATTACTTAGTCATTAAGCCTTGAGATATGTAGAACTATAGCTTGGGAAGTTGGGACAACTCAAGGAGGAAATTAAGGATTAGAATCCAAGTTGGGTGTGATTCACATCTCTTGAACAAGAAAAATAATTTTTATTGGTTTTCAAAAATAATGTCATTGCCTTACCAAATTTCAGTACGTTATAGAGAAGATCTTAATTAATATATTTCATGAAAGAAGCTAAGTCCAATTCATGTTGTAGAAAGAGCAACAAATCATTAAATATTCCCCGAAAACCTATCCATCCGGTAAATCCAATATCCGCAAAGCAAAACCCATTTCTAAATCCAATTCTTTTCAAAACTATTTGAATTTTGTATATGTTATAGACATATATGTCATTTTAAACTTTCATGAAGTAAGCATATTCAAATTTGAAAGAAGATTTTTTATAAAATTTGAGAAAGTAATATGATTATCGTTTTAACCACACGGAGCAAGTTCTAGACAGTGAATGATTGGACCTTTGTCCCTATCATTTCACCTTTAAAAAATCTGAATGATATTTGGAACAACTTTCATGAAGAAGGTTTTTTCAAATTTTTACCAAAAAAAGTTCTGTAAAATTAGCAAACAACAAAGGTTCAGAAATTTCGAAAATCAAAGGTGGTAAATTCTGGTTAGAAAGAGGAAGTTTATTCAAATTCTTAACACAAAAGACTCTGTAAAATTGGCAAACAACAATGGTCTAGAGATTTCGAAAATCAAAAGTGGTAAATTCTGTTTAGAAAGAGGAGTGCTCCCACTTGGTCTTGAGTCAAGGGTCATCAATGGATGTACAATCTTATCTCTCAAGATTCTAATTAGGCCATAAACCAGCTTGGATACTCATCTCAATTATTAATTAGCCAAAGTCCAAAAGAGATAAGATAGACTTATCCAAAGTTGGATCTGTCTTGGTTTTCCCCCCTCTCTCTAGGCATGTAGCGCCTTTCTTGTGGATTCCAAAGTGAACCTTCCAAACTTAGGTTCTAGTATAGTAAAGGCCTAAGCTCTAGGGTCTTCCTTTTTCCACAATTTCCTCAAGGTGTTCACACTTGTTCACATTAATTCTTCCGAGAAACTTTGATTAGCCAAGACTTAAGTGTTGTTTTCCTTAATTATTTCAAGTCCAAGTCTAGTCTTATCCTTTACAATAAAGCTTCATTGCACCAAGTGTCCGTGCCTCTTAATTTACTATGTGACGCATGTTTTAAATGTAACTTGAAAAATATCTAAGTTTATGAAAGCCTTGTCATTAGTTGGGATCCAATTGAGTTCAATCACAATCGACTACGTTATTTAGCCCAAGGTTTGTGCCTAAGCCATGTTCTTACGAAGCCTAATGCAATTTGGCTCAATTGGCCAAACTAAGTTCAAGCTCCCCTTTATTGAGAAAAAAAGGGGCTCATGATTGGGTCTTGGGGCCATACCTTGGCCCAATTGATCAGTTCTCTAACCAATTCATGGGCCAGTCCCTCTTGGCCAAGCTTGTGGCTAATCCTTGGGCCAATCTACTAGTTTCGTGGCTTGTCTTATGGCCAATCCAAGGTCCCACATCACAAATCACAGTCCATCTGACATTGAACACTATTGAGTTTGTCCGATCCATGGTCGATTATCAATTATCATATGATCACATCAAATCGATAGATTAGTCCCAGCTCATGGTCATCCATGGTTTGTACAATGGCCGGGTGGGATCACCTGCAGTTGGTGCATTAACCTAGTGGAATCGAGCCATGACCATCCACGATCCATGATGGTACGTGATCATCCCACAATCGATCCTTATGGCCGAATAATCATTCCATAGTCGAATACTTTATAACTAGACCTTGAGTTACTAATCCTTAACAACCACTTGACTTATGACTAGCCCTCAAGCCCGCTCATGGCCAAGTCTCACCATTGGCATACCGGACTTTTGGCCTAGTGGTTAGGCTAAAACGGGGGTTGAAATAAGGGACATTACAAACTATCTCGTCTAATGTTAAGATTGAGACAATTCTACAAAGACTCTCCAATATGAGGTATGATAACTTTGATAGGGTTAAAGATTACGTGCTTAGAATGGTAGCCCTACAAACAAAACTCTAAACCCTTCGAGTTACAATTCCTGATACTTGCATTGTGCATCAAGTCCCAAATGCCCTTCCGCCTAATTTTGGTATTATCATGACCAATTACAACTCCAAAGATGAGAACTAGTCAATTAATGATTTAATATTTAGGGTGGTGGCAGAGGATAGAAATCAAAGAAAGAAAGAAGGCACGTTGCCCTTCATGCCTTTAATTCTAGCAATAAGAGGAGTAAGGGGTTTAAAAATCGTAATCATAAAGGAATTTCTCAAACCACCGGTCATTTTGACAATTTAAGTCCTTGAAAAGCATCCCTCAAGAAGGATATCTAACAGCTTCTTCTTTTGTAAGAAGAAAAGTCACATGAAGAAAAACGATAACAAAAACAAAACTTGGTTGTCTAAGCTTAAGCATACAAGTCATGATTCTTTGGTATTTATTTGTGAATCCAATATATCAAAGCCCCATCCAATCATGGTAGATAGATAGTGGTACAACTAATCATGTTGCATTTACAAAACAATGATTCATAAATCAAAGGAATCCAAATTAAGATGAATCAAAACTCATTATAGGAAACAACAACAAAAAATTGATGTTGAGTTCGTGGGAGATGTTAATTTAGTTCTAGATTTTGGTTTTAATTTGATGTTGACAAATACTTTTTATATACCTTCATTTAAATGGAACTTAGTTTTCGTATCATGCCTAGATATATGTGGCTACTCTTTTTGAAATAAATAATAATGTAGTTTCTATGTTCTTTTAATTCGAAGAAGGTTGGTTGCTGCAATATATCTAATGGATTGCTCAAATTATGTTTAACTCTCAATGATATATATGTTGCTTACATAGCTAAAATAGCTGTTTCCAAGAAACCTCTACCCAAGAAAGAGTTTTTGCATTGTGACATAAACATGACTTGGTCACATATTTAGGGAAATAATGTAAAGGCTGACATCCTTCTTGCTCTTATAAGTGACCTAGAGATTTGCATAAACTATTATAGGGGTAAAATGACTAAAATAAAAAAGAAAACTGCAGTGTGCAATTTTGATCTCCACATTGATATTAGTGGACCCTATACAATAACCTTGTGTAGAAATTTGTATTTCATCATATCTATTATCGACTACTCTCAATATGGTTATTTGTTCTTGATTAAGGAGAAGTTTGAGTCTCTTAATAAGTTCAAGATTTTTTGGATTAAAGTATGGAAATAGTTGGGAAATGTCATACAAGTTATCAAATCTGACCACAATGATAAGTATTTTAATAGATATGGTGATGTTGGACAACTTGAAGGGACATTTACCAAATACTTAGAGGATTCTAAAATAATAACTCAGTTTACTATATCTAGGAGTTCTAAACAAAATGGTGTGGCCAAAAGGTGCAACCGCACTCTTATAGAAATCATGAGGAGTATGATGGTAGGACCAACTTACTTGTTTTTTATAGGGTGAACCTTTGAAAACAATTCTCTATATACTAAAACGGGTTCCTACTAAAGTTGTTTCATCAACTTCTTTTAAGTTATGACCTGTACCTACAGAAATAAGGTCATATAATACAAGATTAAGTAAGATAGACTCCAAAATCACTTGATGTTACTTCATATCTTGCCTAAATCATTCAAAAAAAAAATATTAATTTTACAATCCTAATGGAGGCACAAAAATTGCGAAATCACAAATAGCAAAATTTTTGGAATTTGATGCGGCTAAATAAGGTAGCTGCTTAAAAACTATCACAATAATAGTATGGCCAGGACTATTGTGTCTTTTTCTCTACCTATGCATACGGTTATGGAGCCTCATATACCATAAACTGAACCTATAAAGGTCCAAGATCCTATTGTTGAAGCAACTCCTCATAAAATTCCTCAAGTCTCTAACATGTAGGACAAGGCTATGGCATCAATCCATCAAGGAGAGATGACCAAGTATACCACCAAAATATATAGCCAATTTGGAAGAACATGACTACAATATCAACTATTGGTTGATCCAATGAATTATAAAGGTGCCAGTTCTTGTTCTTAGTTGGATTTGTGGTTGGATGCGATGAAAGACAAGATACAATCTATGAAACATAATGATGTTTGGGAGCTTATTAAATTGCTCAAATGTCACAAGCCCATTGACTATAAATGGGTGTATAAGACTAAAAGAGACTCCAAATGAAAGATTGAGAAGTTTGAAGCTAGACTAATAGTCAAAGTTTTCACTTAGAGAGAAAAAGTAGACTATGAAGCAACTTTTTCCTCAATCTCTTCTAAAAATTCTTTTAGAGTGATCATGATATTGATAGCTTATTTTGATATGAACTTACACTAGATAGATGTTAAAACTACCATTCTAAGTGGAAATCTTGATGAAGAGGTCTATATGGTGCAACCTAAAGAGTTTGCAATAGATGATTTAAGTAAACTTATGTCCTAACTAAAAAATCAATTTATGGCCTCAAACAACCTTATAGACAATGGTATTTAAAGTTTCAAAGTATTGTCACTTCATTCAATTTTGTTAAGAACACAATTGATCAATGTATATACTATAAGGTCAATAGGTGGAAATGTATTTTTCTCATACTCTATATAGTTGATATCTTACTTATGAGAAGTGATCATGGGTTACTACATGAGACAAAGTAAATGTTGTCAAAAAATTTTGACATGAAAGACTTTAGTGAAGCATATCCATATGAATCTATCTCATATGTTTTTGGTTTATCTCAAAGTGCATGCGTTGATCATTTCTTAAAAAGATTTGTCATGCAATATTACAAGCTAGGAATTGTTCCTGTTATCAAGGGTGATGAACTGAGCTTGTTATGGTATCCTCATTTTGATATTGAGAAAACTCAAATGAAGAATATGCCTTATGCTAGTGTACTTTGAAAGCATCATATACGCTCAAGTTTACATTAGAACGGACATCACTTTTGCAATAGGATTTCTAGGCAAATATCAATCAAATCCAAGACACAATCACTAGGTTGTGAGCAAAAAGATTTTGAGGTTCTTAAAGAGAACAAGAGACCATATGTCGATTTACATATATGTTCAGGTTCTGTAGCTAGTAAGATATTCAAATACAAACTTTGCCGACTCTCAAGATGACAAGAAGTCGACAACAAAATACATTTTTATATTAGCATGAAGTGCATTATCATGGAAACACAAGAAACAGAATTCTATATCATCATAATCGGAGTTTGTAGCATAATTTACAACCCCTTACTCAAGCTATTTGGCTTCGAAATCTCATTAAAGAGTTGAGTGTATTTGATTTTGTAGGTGGACTTGTACAATTGTGTTGTGACAAGAACTCTGTAGTGTTGACAATAGATATCTCAAATAGTCTAAGCATATGGAGGTCAAGTTTTTTACTATAAAGAAAACAATTTAAATTGTTGACATTGTAGGATAACATATTTCCATAGATTATATGATTACAGATCCACTAACTAAAAGCCTTCGACCTTATGTATTTGAGCATTAGCCTAAGAGCATCATTAGATGTTGTTGTTTAGTGGAAGCCATTTCGCTTTTGCTCTAATGAAGTTTACATTTGTGTTTTGTTATGTATCAACTCTTTTACATTCAATGAAGTGTTTATGAATGTTTTGTTTTCGTGTTGAGTACATATATCTAATGAAAATCTCAAGCTATTTTGTAAACATTAAGCAAAAGCTAGAGGCATTCAGTTATTAGCCTTAAGGATATGTCCTGTTATACATTAAAAAAAAAAAGGTTAACCATTAAAGATAAGACATATATAGGTTTATTGAAACCATAAAGATATTATTTAGTAACACATCAAGTTTTGTGACACTTAAGGAAAGAGAACATTGATTGACAAACGGGATAATACAAAATGTATTACTCTCAATGGGATGTTATATTTACCACATTACCATATTGAATCCATATCAGTAAGTTAAAAACAATCGTGATCATGGAAGATTCTATATATATACATAAAATTGCCATCATAATTTGATATTTGAAATTTTATAAGATCGGATTGACTGTTAAGAATAATCTTTAGATTAACATAAATGTGCGCACACACAATAGAGTATCAATAATTATAGCCCAAATGAGATAATGTACGAGTTTTTCTAATGTGAGATAAATTAATTGATATTATAATTTACCATCCTACGGGGTTGATCTAATAAGGTAAGATATAAAGATTCTTAATAGGTCTAATTTTGGACTAGTTTACTTGGCTAGTGATGAGATGATCCATGACTGAAAACTCTATAAATAGTGCCCAAGTGTCTTCTTTAACATAAATGGCACACACAACCCAGCATAAGGAGAGAGTGAGGGTAGTCTCATTGAAGCTAGTGTTAAGAGGGGCAATAGAGGAGAAGGCTTGAGACTAGAGAGGACCATAGGTGCGCAAATCACTTCATCTCCTTTATTATGTTCTAAAATCGTAGCTATGGTTGGGTGTTGATTTCGAGGCTTACATATACTCTTCTATAAGGAGCGCTTTACATCCAGAGAATTATCACATTCTTCGCAGAGAGCCACCAAAGATTTGTGGGAAAAACTATTTAGTAATAACGAGGCGAGGTCAAAGATTGAGCTAGTCTTGAATGAGAGCATCAAGGACAGGGCGAAGCGACTGAAAGGTCAGATAATAAGTCTTCTCTGTGGGGTGTATTGAATCCCAGAACACGTATTTGGATGCATCTGGGCACACATACGAATCGGGGTTGCACAGGAACGATGTTTCCAGTAGCCCAGTCCCACAGCATCCTTTTTGAGCTTCAGCATATCCTGCATGGTTTTAAATCCAAAGTTCAAGAAAAGAGAGATCTGATCAGATGAGAAAGAGGGTAAGATCAAGGGACTCACCATAAATCGGGAATCTCTGAATCATGTCGTTCGGAAGGTTATATGTATCTGCATAATAGATTCTGGAACCTTGACTTGCCAAGCTGTTTTGCATGGAGGCCAACTCCATCTGGAGGAGTGCGTTGTAGTCTCTTGCCACCGATGAGAATCGGTCCAAGCAACCTCTCTGCAGGAGGCCGTTGTTCGAGTTGAGGGTGATCATGATTGGCAAGCAACCCATTGGAGCCAATCCCGACACTACTATCCTTCTCGCTCCTTCCTCCCACAAACCCTGAATTAAGGAAATTAAAAAGCGATAAAAAGCAAAAAAAAAAAAAAAATAGAGGCACGTCAAAAATAATTGCACAATCGACCTTCAAAACTTGAACTATCTAAACTAAATCGATCATGGCTGAAACCTTTCGGCTGGTATAATCGATTTAAATCCAGAACTTTTTTTCATAAAATGCAATTAAGTTTTGTCCATTATGTACATGACGGCCTTAGTAGTTGCGCTTTCAATATGGATTTGGGACTTCTAGCTGCTCTTCTGGTCAAGGTTGAGGACTTCGCTTACTCTATTTGAAACACTTTAGAATATAATTATCATTGTTTTGTGACTTAAGATTACATTGCACGCGATTGAAAAGGTCTATGAGTTTAACAACATTTCTTTTAAGTTAGGTTTAGGACCTTCCCTCTGTGGGTCAGTGAATTCTTAGGCTGATGGGACCCAGAGCACGTTGACTAGTGACGACTAGTCTCAACCATACTACCAACTTAATAGACGCACCTATCCAATTGCGGATAATCTTTCCCAACCACCTCCCTTCAGTGCCCCAACCACAAATTGAAGATGGAGAGTTTACCTGAGCTTTCTATGAGAAAACCAACAATTTATACCATCAAATTCCAAAATATTCTAATACGCTTTCAATCCAGTCATTTTGATGTCTGGCCAATCCAATCTCAATCGCCAGCTTATGTGGACACTAAAAAACATTGTGGTAGACATAAGGGCGACTTTGGTACATATTTAATATAGATCACCCAATTTCAAATAACTTTCATTTCTGGTCACTTAACATTTAATACTTAGGCTGCGTTTGTTAAAAATTGTTTTTGTTCCCAGGAACAAAAATTTCTATTTTTTTTGTTCCTGAGAACAAAAAAGTGAACGAAACGTGTTTGTTTGCGTTTTTGTTCTAAAGTTATTTTTTTGTTCCCAGAAACACATCTAGAACAGAAACAAAAAATAAAAAAAAAAAATAAAAAAGTAATTTGGAGGCCATTTTTTCTTCTTCTTTTTTTTTCTTTTTCTTTGGCCGGTCACCAGCCTCGGCCACATGCGAGGGCAGGTGAGCCTAGACCACATGCCAAGTTAGGTGAGCTCGAACTCGAACTTGCCCAACCAAGGCGAGCCCGACCATGTTCCAGGCTAGGTGAGCTCGATCTCTCGCCTAGATCCTCGCCGTGGCGAGGCGAGCCTCGCCGCCGGCCGGCAAGTTCGGCCTTGCCGGATCTAGGTGAGCTCAAACTCAACCTTGCCGGGGCCATCGCGAGGCCGGGTGAGGCCGCGGCCCCTCGTCGCCAAAAAAGAAGAAAAAAGAAAAAAAAATAAGAAAATAAGGAAAAATAAAAATAAATAAGAAAATAAGAAATAAAATAGAAAAAATATTTAAAAATAAAAGAAATTATAAAATTATACAAATTTACCAAACGTGCTTTGTTTATTTTTTATTCCCGGAACAAGTTTATAAACGCGTTTTTTTGTTAAAAAATTGTTCCCCAGAAACGAAACACTTTTTTCTATTTCTGTTTTCTAGAACAATTTTTAAACAAAAATGTTACCAAACGCGCCCTTACTCTCACCTATTCAATATAAGTTACTTAACTTTAAGTTTTGCTTTCAAGCATTATCTATATTATGTCATATAGGATCGTCTTTGACTGACTGAAATTAATGAAGTTGAAATGGAAGCGGGGTAATTAGATGCAGCTTCAAAGAGAACGATATACCTTAATGAGGTCTTTCAAATTTTGCAACACGAATCGCTCGTATGTGGCGATGGTGAAGCTCCGCCGCCGGATGGGGAGGGTGAAGTAATTGACGACGAAATCGTTGGTGCCAGCGCTCAAGAGGAAGACGGCCTTGTTGATGTGGTCCGTTGTGCCTTGTTTCCCCATCCTCGACATGAGCCGCTTCTTGTACTCTTTGAAATACTCCAGTTGCTTTGGCAATGACAACACATTCTGCAAATTGTTCAAACAGAAACGTAGTCTTTAATACACAATTGCGCTAATGAAATATGAACAGAAAAAAATTTAGGTGCCCATTTGCAGTCTATGGCTCGTGCATTTTCTGATGCGCACGTGCCAGGGACAGCTTTTCTTCTCATTTACAAGCCACTTGCCAGGGAAGGGTCGGCCTAGTGCCGGCACCGACAACCCTGGGCAATAATGTCATCGTTGAAACCAACTACGGTCGATGCCTCGACAGCGACATTTATTGCTTATGATTGAGGATTTTTCTCTCTATGCATATGTTTAAGGATCTTGTTCTCTTAAGGCAAAGATAGAAGGAAACTTAGAGAGACAGAGAGAGGTACGCTAATCTTCGGTGTCAGAGGGTCGTATCCAGAACCAGCAGAGGCAAAGCTCACACCAGTCTTCAAATCCTCAAAGCTAAGGTTTGGTTCAAAATACGCTGGCACGGAGTCCTTAACTCCGAGATACGATGCTGCACAAAATTCAGAAAATCATTACAATGAATAAAGCGCTCTTTTAAAGATTCATGCAGCTTAGCTAAATGTGCTTCCTGATATCTTGCAGTTTGCGTGCGTGAGAGAGGCAGAGCGACATAGGCAACACCATCATTCGCACAAAAGAAGAAAAAAATCTATTGCTCACCCATGAAATCGCTCGCAAGCCGGCCGTTCGAGAATCTCCCAGTCGGCACCCGGTTGGTAAAATCCCTGCCATAAGGCGGGAAATTGCCCTTGAACACCGTATTCAAGTGATTGTTGTTCCCCGGGTCGACCGTGGAGTCCCCGAAGACAAGAAAAGCCGAGGCCCTGTTGTTCAAGGCCTGAGTGCTCTTCGAGGAGAGAGCTTGATGGGCAGGTAGGGATAGAAAGAGAACGAGGGCTCTCCAGAAGAAGCGTTGGGCATTGCATGAACGATCCATCTTCATCTTTGGTCGTGGAAGTAATCGAGAGAACAAGGGGTTGCCGCGAGCTGGGACTCCGTCTTTATAGCTGCACTCGGGAGGGTGGGTTCCTGCATGAGTTTGGACACGACGTGGCAAGGATTGAAGAAGTGGGTCAGCTTACAAGAGGAAATTTGTGGTGACTGGTAAGCTTACAAAAGGAAATTTGCGGTGACTTAGGCATGGTTGGTTGTCTCTTTCTTTGCGTTGTGGTGGGTTCGCTATGGTTTGGAAATTACTACGTTTCTATTTTTGCCTTGTTAAGTCTTTATATGTCTCCCAACTACCTTAGTACTATAGCGGAGGCATACTCATCGCTAGGTAAAAAGATGTGCTGCTTCAAGAAGCATGAGTTGTGCTAGTTATTGGAGCAAGGGTTTACCGTTTTAACATTTCTTGTCTCGCGCGGAGAATGTCTTCGTAAAATGAGTGTGGTAGTAGTATATTAAAGATTCAAAATAGAAGACATTAAATAAATGGAATTTGATTTAGCTAGGCTTTGATATAAAGAATTTCTACTAAAGAAAGCTTAAGCTAATCGATGATGATCGTAGGCGCATGGACATTAGACCCCTTATAAACTCCATGTTTAACTCCATGTTTAAGTTTATCTAAATGATACCTACATGTGTACACTTAGTTCGGTTTCAACCAAAATTCTCATACTCTAGCCAAGACCCTCGATTTTTATCACTAAACACCTTTAAGAAAATTATTTAACTCAAGCAGATCTTTGGTAAAATTTGTCGAATTGGGGTCACCAATACAACGCACGAGAATGCAAGCTTCACAGTCAACAATGTGGGTGAATTTAAATGTTCGCACCTTGTATACCTAAGGAGCTTCCATCATTTCGCAACTTAACCATTCATTCTTTTACATCAACCTATTGTATCTACCCTCGTTATAAAAACGACGACTCGATGATATTGCTGATGGTATCATAGAAATTCCATGTATACCTGATCCTAGTCCTTGCACACACATTCATTCCTCCGTTTCGGATCATCACAGGTCTCTCTAAATGTTCTTCTTCGGACAAATCGCAATTCCCAACCTTTCTTTGGACTGTTTCCTTCTCTCGTGAAAAGAGCCTCTCGTGTTCTTCGCCCGTCTGCGTTTTTACCTTCTATTTCCACGTACCCCTGAAACTCTTGGCAGCTTGCATGAACGGTCCGTCATCTTCATCTTTGATTACAGACTGGACTTACCAGAAAGAAGAAGCCAACTCTCTCTTTGTCTCCAGCCTTCCACGCCTCCAATTCAGCATCGTATAATATAACGTTAATTCTACCTCTGAAGAAGAAGGTCCAATTTCATATTCCCTGTCGTATCGACTCGCCTCCAAAGTCCCTACGTCACAGCTTCACACGTAGATGTAAGTTCACATTCATCCGACACGTGAAGGTCAGAATGGCTTCCCTAGACTACAGATAGTTAATTTAATTTTGTATTTTATAGTTTGGTTTTATTCCGTGTGAGAATATATACGTATAAATATATGGTCCTTACAAACTGCGACTGGCAGGTGAGTGTAGTCCAAACCTGCTAAAATTCATATTTAGTTGCGTCTTGCTACTCTAAATCAATAATAACCCATTATTCCAACTTTACCTAAAAGATGTACAACCTAACCCACTAAATGTGAATTAAAGAACGGGTCTTTGACCCATTTTGACACCTCTAGGTAAGCATACATGCAGTTTGTATTTACAATGATATAATTAAGGACACCTAAATGCATCTCATTGAATTGGTAGCTCTAGCATGAGATTTAACCAAGTTTTAACATATAATTTACCAAATTTTCAATTAGATCTAGAGCACATGGAACCGGCCAATGTGATTGCTTTTCGTGCACATAACCCCCGAGATTTCCATCTTGTGAAATTGATGCGTGAAGCAATGCGCGATGCCTTCTTAAGGTTACGTTTGTAAGAATTGAGGAGGGCTTGAATGAGATTGCGATTTCGGTCTTTTTGTTCATGTCTTGTTTGGCGACAGTACGGCGGCGGAAACGAATCTCCTCCCAGATACTGCGTTCGGGGGACCCAATTTTGAATGGACATGTAGGGACAATCATTAATTGTCATCCTCCTCCAAGTTTTGGGAAAAAATAAATACATTGAATTTCCTAAACCTTTTACGTGATTAAATCCTAGTAATTTCATTCTATAGAAGTACAATCGATGTAAAATATTTTTCATACAAGCAATCATAAAAGTCAAAAACATCTATATATTATAAAGTCTTGTTAAGGTGGCAGTCGCCATCATTCCTATTGGCGACAACACTACTGTAAACATTAATTATGGGGGAAGTACAAAAAAATCCTAAACCTATTGCACGTCTACCACTTCAATTTTAAACTTTGCAATTATGTCAATCAAGTCAAATATTTTGATAATGTGACAATTTAATCTTAAACATTTTTTTCAATTTAATTCTTCCAGCTAGTTTTGGTAGGAAATTGATGAAATGAATGTTGACTATCCGACATGACACAACTAACTTTGACATGAATAATTTTAAAAATTATTTTTTTTAATTATTTTTCTTTTCTTTCTTTTTATTTTTCCTTTTTCCTCCAACAATCGTCGAGGTCCAACAACTGGCCATAAGTGAAGGCCCACCTCACCGACTTCGAGCGAGGCTCACCCTTGTCGGGATCTAGCGAGGTGAAGCCTCACTAACCTCAACTTGGAGCAAGGCTCATTCTTGCTGAATCTGGCGTGAAGGAGTCTCGCTTGAGGCCAGTAAAGTCATCCTCTCTCCCATGGCCCGTTGTTAAAGCATGCCAACAAGGAAGAAGAAAATATAAAAGAAAAAAATTATATATGAATATTTAAACATTGATTTTTTTATTTAAAAAAAATTGTCCATGCCAATGTCGGTCGTATCATATGGAATAACCGATGTCCATATAAATAATTTCAAGTCTAAATTGGTTAAAATGACTAAATTGACAAATTATCAAAAGGCTTAAAACTTAATTGGCATAATTATAAGGTTTAAGATCAAATTGACATAAGTGTAATGGGTTTAAAACTTTTTTAATAATTTTCCCCTGATTTTGCTGTAGCTTCTTGATAAGTGATTTTCATTTTTCCCTTGAGCACAATTGTTATTCTTGACAATAAAGTAGAACCCCATACTCAAAGAAAGCACTTTTCTGAGTTATTAATCTATCAAAATCGGTTTATAGAAAGAAAAAAAAAATCCTTAGGCTTGTCCAATGAGAGTTTAGTAAGTTATTGTTTGTTAAATAGATCCCGTGAATGTCAACTCGAATAGTCATTGAATTAATTGTCGTCAGATTATAGTTTTAGCAATGAAAAGAGGCGTCTACGAAAAGAGGAGAAAAAATCATTTATACAACATTTAACATAATGATAGATTTTTTCTTTCGCGTGAAAGAAAAACAAGATAAGAAAGGGACGAAAGACATGTGGGCGCCTTTCGGATGGCATTGTCATTACTCATTATCATTTTGCTGGAAACCATGTGTGCCTTTTGGGATGGCATCGTCACTATCATTTTGCTATAAATAGTTGCTGACAGGGTACGGATTCTTTGATTTTGGTGCATGTTTCAATGGCAAATTTTGGTAAATATATATGATGATAAAAGTCGTTTTCTGTTCTGCATACAAGATATAGGGGTATGGGTTGTCTTGTCTCGCTTATAAAGGACTTGAATTTTGATTGACATATATATAAGTTGGAGTGTGCATGAAGAGAGATCTTCTACGTGTTGTGATCTCAAAGGATGCAATTTTTGGGATATCAAACAATGTAATAAATCATGAAGGGCAGAATTGGAAGAAGAAAAGTTTGGAAACACTCCCTCGATATTTGAGAAAATTATAAAAAAAAAAAGTCATAAGCATATTACATTTGTACCAATTTAATCATAAACTCTTCAATTTGGACAATTTATCTTGACAATTTGCTAATTTAATACATCCGATCAATTTTGGCCAAAAATTGATGATGTAAACGTTAGTTATCGTATGTGATACAACCGATGCTAACATAAAAAAAAATTATTTTTTGAATTTTTCTAAATATTTCATTACTTTTTCTCTTCTTTTTTTCCTCTTTTTTATTGTGAAGAGCCAACAAGGAACCAGAACCACTAGAAGATGCTCAACAACCCCCACAAGGTGAGGGTGTGTGAGGCCTTACTAGTAGCATGCAAGGGTAACAAGCCCTCATCAATCATTGGACAAGAACAGTGACCCTCACTATGGCTAGCAACAACTCACAAAGCTCACATGTGGTTAAGGGTCACCCTCGCCCAATTTGAGGGTCACAACCCTTGCCTAGTTCTAAATGAGGATCACGACCCCTCACTTAAAGATCAGTGGGGGTCACTAGGCCTTGGCCAATGGCCTACAGCCCCTACCAACCCTTAATAATGAAAAGAAAAGAAAATTTTCAAAAATCAAAAATTTAAAAATTTAAAAATTTTCATGTCATCCCAACCATGCCACATAGGATAGTTAGCATTCACATCACCAAGTCCTGCCTAAAATTGGTCAAATAGAATAAATTAGTAATTTATTAAATGATTTAAAACTAAATTTGCCAATTTTAAAGTTTGAAAACTTATCAGTGCATATGCAATAAATTTAAAAAAATTTATACTTTGTTTCGATAGAATGTCACGATGAACTGCATGCTAAGCCTCGTCATATGTCACTCAATAGTTTGGCCAAATAATAATTACAAAACTGCCACATTAATGGAAGATTCATTACGGTGCTTCGAGACTAAAAATTTAGGCTTCGTTTATTTTGTAAAAAAAATATATTTGAAAAATATTTTCTTAAAATGATTGCTTGTATCACTTAAAATAATTAGATAATAAAAATATATTCATTCTTGACAACAATTTAAACCTAAATATTTTTATGGACAGTGAAATTGTATTTTGGTCATTCATTTTTGTAAGTAATACAAGTAATTATTTAAAAAAAAATTCAAAGACCAATTTTCCTCAATTCATTTTTTTAATGAAAAATGAACTATTTGAAAAATATTTTCCTAAAAAAATGATTAATTATATCGTTTGAAATAATAAGCCAACAATTATATTATCAACAGCAATTTATATTTAAACGTTTTCACGAATAATGAAATTATTTTTTATTCATTTATTTTTGTAAACGATTTAAGTAATTATTTTTAGAAAAATATTTTTTAATACATAAATTTTCTGCAAAATAAATGAATCCTTAATATTAAAATATATATTTGAATATTCTCTCACACTATGACTGGTAGAATATATAGAAGGTCATTCATGAGCAACCTCTAGAGTGCCACATCTTTCAAAAAAATAAAAAATAAAATAAAAAGAACCATCACACAAAATAAGGATGAGGCCATTATACCTAAGGGTGAGTTGTTCCAAGTTCCACTTGGAACCTAGAACTGACCCTCAAATACAGATTCCTCATTTTTTTGAAATCTAAAGTCTATATGTCGAAATTTAGAACCTAGAATCTACTCTATCACCTGTTCCAAGGTTGATTCCAAGGTCAAATAGATTCTTTTTTTTTTTTTTCTTTTTTTTTGTCTCACTTTTATTTAAACAAAACGAAAATGAAGGCAACAATAATGAACATGCTTAGACATGTTTGGCTTCTTAAAAATGATGGAAAAGCGGCAAAAGAACTTCTTAAAACAAACATAGAGAAACCCTATTGACTGTCAACTTCAAATTTTTCTAGCATTTGGATAATTATTCATCTATGAGTTCTCCATTATTATTTCATTCATCCCACATTCTTTTAAGAGAAACCATAAGTAGGTTGCACCCACAATCATAAAAATAATAAATAATAATAAAAAGCAAAGGAAAGAGAACAAAGATGAATCTAGGTCCTTGTAGACTATCCAAATATCTTATTTAGAAAATACTTGTTTGGGGAAGAATGATAAAGCAACGGGAAGACAAAACAAATTTTACTCCTTAACCCAACGAGTATCTACTAAATTACATAACAAATTAGGGGAAATGAACTTGAATTCATTTCTTATTTGTTTTTGCAAAGAGCTCACTAAATTGACCCACAAATGTGCATGACTCAATTAAACTAATGGATGGAGTCCATTAGTGTTATGTTCCATGAATTTGATGATGGAAATCCCATAAGAACCAAAAAGCATTGGCAAAAAGGCAAAAGAAAATCAAAAGGCATAAACAATTTTAGGCTTAGAAATCTTTAGGGTTAGATTCCAATCCGGTTCCGATTCGAATCCGGTTCTCGTTCTGGTTCTCGATTCCGATTCCAATTTCTATAGGAACCAAGAACCACCGGTTCTAAATATATATAAAAATAGGAAATGGGAACCAAAACCTTTCTCCTAGAACTGGAACTGTGCTCACCCTAAATTATACCCTTTAAAAAGGAAATAAAATAAATCTTAAAAAAATCTGTGCTTGCTTGTTTTACCAGACTGAAAATGGAAGAGGTTGCTCTATAAGCAACCCTAATCTAAGTGAAAATTGAGTCAATGCTATTGTGTCCAGACTATAAATAGAAGAGACCTAATCGAAGTAAAATTTGAGTCGTTCATGTATTTAGGATCACATTACAACTTGCCAAAATGCAAAGATACTTAACATTTTTTAACTGTCGAGAGAATACACAACTACAGTGATTCTAGTCTTGAGCGAGGAAATGACTGTATATTTATCCACTAAGCAACCTGTTGTTTATATATGTTCACGTATCGAACCCAAATGAATAATAATTTAGTTTTCCCGAATATTGTGACACAAAATTGATCATGCATCTATTTTCGCACTAGTTAAGTTAATCACATCTTTTTTTTTCCAGAAGAGTCATCTTTTCATCATCCCTAGTTAAAAGGAAATTTCCTCCTACCATTCATCTAATTGGTGAGTTACATATATAAACATCACGAACATTTATAATTAATTAATTTTGTATGTACAAATTAAAGATCTGGTTTGTCCACTGGTAACCACGGTTCTCGACAAACGAAACTAGGGGTGGGTTAGTACTATAGAGTAACGATGATGTGCCAGCATATGGGTGAAGGAGGGCCATCTTGGCATGCGACGGACCTTCTTCTCTATACGAAATGAGCTACTAATCTTCCTCATCATCAAGTAAGGTAGAGATGATAGACCGACTCGCGTCCCGCCATCGACAACCCTTATGAGCATGGATAGACCCAAGGTCCCGAGGGATGCCAGCGGCCGTCGCCCCGACCCCAGCCACATGATCCTCGATACAAGTCTTGCCAATCATATATTCGCAATTTCCAAAAGGAAATGACATTGCCCTAATTTCAGTTTCTTCGTCTGCCAACTGTTATAGGAAACAATAAATGTCCACAAGAAAGGACAGCTTTATCTTCACAATAGACAGATCATGTATGACCACGTCGACCGTACAATATGTGGCCTACTGTAAGGTAACCTGTCATTTTATTTTTGGGGCCACTTTTATAAGGTTCTCTGTGTCACCCAGCCTACGGAATGGGCCATCGTATCATTACTCTTACTGGTCCTCCCAACCGACAAAAATTATTGATCGATTTTATATCTGTTGCATGGATACCAATTTAATTCTGAATTTTATCAATTTAGTTGTAAGTTTTTACGTAAATTCCAATACAGCACTACTAGTCAATTTTTATCGAATATCGTTAAAATAGCGAGCTAAGAAACACCGATACTCTTCGGAAGCTTTCATATCGTGTTGGATACTTCGATACGTGTCCAACACTCTCCAACACTTTCGTCGACAACACTCGATCAACACGTAAAATCAATTTTTTTTCACACTCGAGTTAGAATTCCGACATACGAGTTTTCAATATACAATTCCGACATGCGATGTCAATTTTAAAAATTTTCAATAAATGAAGTGTCAAAATATATATGTAAAAAAAATCAATAAAAAAATTTTAAAAAATTAGGAAAGAAAAAAAAAAAAACCTAATATTTTCTTATTTTCTCTTTTGACTCTCACTTTCCATGATACATAATTTACCCTCAACTTTTTTTTTCTTTCAACACGTCAAACACACAAGTTTAGAATATGAATTACTTTTTTTTATCTTTCCAAGTTTTATGAATTTATTGAAATGGAGTTAAATGTATCAAATTGAAAAAATGAAGGACATTAATAAATAGTGGATTAATATTTTTAATGTAAGTTTATTTTAGGATTTTTTATTATCTATTTATTTGTGAATTTGAATAAAATTGATTTGATTGAACTAATCATAAAAATAATAATTTATTATTTATATATAAAATATGCATATAATATATAATTGATCCAAATAATAAATGGTTAGGTGTCGATGTCGATCTTGGTGCTACTTAGACAACAAGTGATAACTAAATTGTCATGTCAGTGATCTCTAATTAAAATTGAATAGCATCAAAACTCAATTATTGACAGGTGAGTTATTGGGCATGCTCAAATTATTTAATTACGTAGTTATGTCGTTCACCGATTCTATGTAGTGGACTTTTCAGGTCATTTAATTGCAGGACCAGGATAGACCATAGTGTCAGCGTGCTGTCTGGAGAAGGGCTGTAGTTAATTGAATTTAATTCGAAGCATGTAAGATTTTTTTCTAGAGAAGAGCTGTCTTCGGAAGTTCAATCCCCAGCAACGACAAACCTACAGCGGAAAGAATTTAATTTGAAGTATGTAGAGATTATTTTTGTCGCCAAATGTGTCAAATCATGCGAACAAAGACGTAGAGATATTTTTATGATGTGAAGGGGGGACCGAGACATATCAAATTGAAGTCTGTTCACCATAGGTCTTACCTACAAAGATGACAAGTCAAGGTCATTAGGTAAAGAGGAACGGTTGTTTACTTGTCGATAACCTACTAATTAACTTATAACTCGGACCCAATCCCCGAAAGGTCTCACTCCTATATCATCTTGTATTTTCACTAGATTTTTGTAAAATCATCTCGGCCATCCATGCCCAGCCGCCACCGCCACCATGGCAAGTTGCCCCTCCACAAAGAAATTGTGGAGGGGCAACTCCCCATTCTACATGAAAAGAAGAGATGTTGATTAAAGATGGGACTATTCCTACCATATTTTGACTAATACACTCTTTATTTTGGACAAAAAAAAAACCAAAAAAGCCCTAAACTTATTACATTGAAACTAATACAATCATAAATATTTTAATTGGACTAATTTAATTCTAAATCATTTTGTATCAATATCAATTCAGTCCATTCAATCAATTTATGCTAAAAATTGTTGAAGCGGACATTAGTCGTTTTACATTACACAGCTGACATTGACATGAATAATTTTTAATAATTATTTAATATATTTTTATTTTTTTGTATTTTTTATGTTTTAATAAAATTTTCTTTTATTTTATCTTATTCCTTTTTTTTTCCTTTGGCCCATGGCCGGTCGCCAATATGGCTGAGTACCAACTACAGGCCAAGGGAAAGAGATTTTGGTACTTTTCGGTACTCTTCCAATAGCCATAATAGACCAATCTGTTTGATTTATTAGTTCTTTTCAGGGAAAATTGCACTAACAGTTATAAATGTTGGGTGCAATGCGAGTTGTGACTCTCGAAGGGAAATATTTAGGTGTCTTTACTTCAAGTTGGTTAACAGATTATCAAGAAGACAAGGACTGTCTCCGAAAGTAGCACCCTTGGGACCTCCACGACCATTGTTGACGCATTAACTTTCGCCAACAATTTTTTTCAAAATTCATTGATTTGATTCCTTTTTTAGGGCATTCAATTCAAGGACTATAATAATGCAAGATTTCAAGCCAATTTCAGAATTTTAAGCTCAATGAGTCGGTCAACATTCGAACTCGAATTTAGGGCTACAGTTAACTTTTCTCAATATAGTCAAAGGACACATCCAATATCTCATTAAGCCAAATGAATTCAATTTCAATATCAATTTGGGCACAAATTAAAATAATGAGTTGCACGCGGACCGTATCTGGTCTTTTTTTTTCCACAGGTGAGGAGCATATGTGGCTCATTAATACGCATTTATCAAGTACAAGGGGGTCATTTCACATAAAGTAATGTGCACGGGAATGTTTTCTGATAATAAATTTTCTGTGCAACACCTTAGTGAGTTGAATTACCGATGGTTCCAGCTCGGTGTGTGGAGAGAAAATTTCATGATGGTGCATCTTCCGCCTTAAAATTATCCCCATAGGAACCATATTGTCTTAATACTCGTCATTTCTGCAACTCTACAACGAAGAAAACCCTTTCGACCACCTTTACAATTACGAAGTGGTTCGATTGATACAACCTTCCCCGCCAACCTCTGTTAGTTTCAAGTTTTGTTGATTCGGTAAATTAGGCTAGAAGTAGAATAGCAAGATGTTCCCTTTTTCTTTTCCCTTTGAGCTTATCTATCTTTAATGTGGAGATATGATATTAAAGATAAGCATGTCTGAAGCTTGACCATGCTCCTTTCAAAATTATTTTGATCATGCGTTTTTCTCTTCAGAGGAAAAATACGAGTTTACCTTTTACCATACAAAGAAGAAGCGGAAATAGAAGTGTTCGCTCATAAATTAGGAATGAGAGGAAAATAGTATATTCTTGTCAAGCATGATGTTACAAGGGTGTATTAGTCAATTACCTCAAAAAGGTTTTTTTTTTTTTTTAATCAAAAGGGTGTGGAAATAGCACCGTCCTTTAAATGACATTTTTCAAATTAAATGGTTACCTAAAAATCATTACTTCCTACATCGAAAGAATACAAGTATATAAAAGATTTTGTACAACCGAATGGTCGTCTTCATTGTTCGCTTCTTTCATAGCTGGGTCTTCGTGCTTTGAGCGTAGAAAAGGTAAGACAAGTAGCAGTCACTATCATCAGTCGCCACCGTGGCCCGAATCACTCTTACTATTCATTTTGAAGAGCTTTGTTCGAACGTCATTTCTGGAGTCTCTCCGTAGTTTTGCTTAATCTGGTTCTGTTCTGGGAGTGGCTTCCTTTTCATGAACTGGGCATTCGCTTCCATTGTTGCTTAGGTTGTGCATGACAACTCTTCTATTTCGGTGAAGAGTTTTCTTTCAGAAATAGTTCTTTTTTATTTATGTTCCAATAAACAATTTCTGAGTAAAAGAACCCGTTTAATAACTATACAAAATTTCTACTCTTAGAATAGAAAAAGAATAGAAATGCCAGCTGTTGGTTGCGGGAGGTGGCAGCCGATGGGCTCTGCGACGGCGGTCACCAGTGACGATTGGCGGCTGCGCGGTCATGCGCGCGCCGCGGCGGCTGCACACGCCAAGCACCACGGCGGCGAAGTCGTCGCGACTAGCGGCCAACGGTCGGTGGTGGCTCCGGGCAATTGGAGGTGGCCGCGGCAAAAGAGAGAAACAAAAGGAAAAAAATGAAAATTGACTTATTTCTAGAAATTGTTCCCGGGAATAAAAAACAACTTTTTTTTGCTTCTCAAAACTGTTCCCGGGAACAAAAAATTAGAGAAATTGTTCCCGGGAATAAATGTTTTACCAAACAGGTTTTTGTTCTTTTTTTGTTCTGGGAAACAAAAGAACAGAAATTAAGAAAAACATGAGCGTTACCATACGCTGCCTTAGTGGCTGCTAGGCCCTTCTATGGGATTTGAATTTCACCTGTCATCGTCACGAACGACACTCATAATCGACATCGTCAGGAGCTTATGGCCGATCCTATAAAAGCCATATTTGGGCGAATTGATGTGAGCCTCGTTCATCATAGTTTGTCTGGCAGTATGGAGCCCGCCTATGATGAATTGATTATGCAAGAAAAACACTTCACAATTAGGTGGTAAATGCCTTGGCCAGATTGATGTGAGTTGGATCGGCTTCTCGCGGTAGCCAGTTCCAGAAGTTGGCTACGTATTGCATCAAGTTAATATGGGTGTTCCTTTCCTTCATACGAGATATTTACGTGCTATCGGGGCACTGATGGGGTTAGGGTAAATTAAATGATTGTAGCTCAAAAGGATTATTTGAAGGCAAGTGTAGAGCTTCCGAAAGTATTTAGGAATAGTTAGTGTAGAACGCCTGTCTCAAGTCTTCTCACTTACCGAAAAGAAAATTTGTCTAACTCCAGTTATTACTTGCAACTTGAACGTTACTAAGTCCATTAGAAAGTTACTGTCGGTTTTTATAATGAGAATAATGCAAGAGAAGTTGTTTATCATGATGAAGTAGTTACTTGATATGAGTATGAACACAGTTATTGTTATTTACTCGTATGAAGAATTTTGAACCATCAACGTAGTAGTTACATAGAGTACTCATAGAAGTCCAAGGGATGGTCGTCGGATCGACCATCACTCTTGAGCTATTTTGGGCATGACATAAGTGGCAAAAGAAATTATTTAAAATAGTTAAGTAATTGGCGATATCTTGTTGATGAAATCCACAATGAATTTCATTGCAACCCAAGCAAAGTAAGCAGCACATTAGTGCGCTCGAGGTCGAAAGAGGTTTAGGCATGCCCTCTCTTGTTTTTCGGCTGACTACGAACTTGCTTTCGCTTCTAAAATAGATTAGAATGCATGAAAATAGTTCAACACGCTCCCGCACTAGTACAATTATGCAGACATCGACGAGTTTAGAAGCAATGCCTCTCAACAGTTGACTACGACAATCTCCATATCCGATCATCTAAAGGCTCAGATGCATAATACAAGTGTGATGTGTCCTTTCCCCGCCCCACCACGCAACACACATTTCTACAATCGAAACCATAAGTTCTCTTGTAATGTTCAACATAATCATAATAATTCTCTAGAAAATTTTCCAATTCAAAGATAATTATGATAATTCTATTGTTTCGAATTGCTCAAGATTGCGCATATATCTCTAGACTCCTTTGATTGTACATATCTCGGTTGATATATTATCTTAAATAGTCATCTTCATGATCATACTATACGAAAAATTCTATCTATCTTCTTTGGACTTATTATTATTCTTAACTTAAGAAACCTCCAATCAGGAGGCAACCGCTCTTCCTCCTACTTGGTCAACTCTTGGTCAAAGTTTTGAGGAGGTGTCATTAAAAGAGTCAAGAATCTCGACTAGATCGTGCTTGTCAAATTCGCTGGGTGTGCTGCGTCCTCATGACAACGCTATCTCTGTAGGCAGCGGCTGCAATATGTTCAACAATCTAGTCATGCAAATCATGAATCGCCTCCCAAATTGCGAGCATCGGGCACACTCATGAGGCGGACATATTAGGATCAATCGGCTGCTAGTTCATTGACGAGAGCGAGCTCCTCAATGTCGCCGACAAGGATAACCTCCTAAATAAGCATGAGCGTGTTTGTGGTTGTCAAGACCTCGAGGCCTTACGGAGAGTCATGAATGAGGACGTGCAGGTCCAACCGGCACACTTTTTGGATCGGGTGGTGAGACCAAGGAGGATCGTGGCTGATGCGCTACTCCTCATGGAATTGGGCTACAATGGTCTATTTATGGGCCCAAAGATCTTTGATAGAAACGGGAACTAATCACATCGGGAAAAAGGATCGCAAAAATGAGTTGCGTAACATGACCTAATAGCAAATCTTAGTGCTAATAAAGATTAAAAGTTCCCGTAGGAAATGAATTGGGACAAATCTTAGTGCTAGTAAAGATGAAAGGTTTCTGTAGGAAATGAATTTGATCCTCATTCTTGGATGCCAAAAATCACTAAGTTGTTTAGAATCCGTTCGATTCAACATTTTTTTTTTTTTTTGTTAGGGCTCGTTCTCAGGAATTTCTTCCTAAGTCATAGTTTTTAAAAGGGTTGACGAGGGCTCGGTGACCCTCATCGGCCATTGCCAAGCCCTCATCAACTACTAGCAAGGGATGGCCTTGCTTGGACAAGGGTCGCCTTGCCTTAGGGAGGCCACCTCGCGGCCATCAGCAAGGTTGGCCCTCACAAGATGTGGCAAGGATCGCCTCACCACTGGCCGAAAAGGGTCGCCAAGCCCTCATCAACCCCAGGCGAGGCCAACCCTCACAAGATCTAGCATGGGTGGCCTTGCCTGCGGCCGATGAGAGTGGTCAAGCACTCACCAACAGCCGTTGGCCCTTGCCCAAAAATAAAATTAAATAAATAAATAAATAAAAAGAGGAAAGAAAAGAAAAGAATAAAAATAATTTAAAATCGCAATTGGATGAAAATGCCCTTCACTTGTCAAAATGTTTAGCCAACCAGCAATCGACGAGATTAAGCTTTATATGAAACAATCATGGCCATTTCAGATCATTATCTAACATAAGACCTACTTTGAACCATTATTTTAGAAAATGAGGATATTTCGGATTCTTATTTGGAATTTTCCTAAAAAATTAGACTGCTTTCTCACATTAGCCCAATCCAATAGAATAAATTTTTTTAGGAAAAAGTACGTACCACGCAATATTTCTTGCCAAATCATGAGGCTGAATTTTTTTTTTTTTTTCGCTATTTTTTTAGCCTCCTTAGTTAGATTTAGGCCATCAATGTACTTGCTCGAGTATGAATGCAATCTTTATTTAGCTAGGAATATTGTGCTTGTGGAGACAAAACTCCGTAGACAATTATTAAAAGTAAAATACTCGTACTTTTACGTTTCCACAAAAGCACGCGATCTACAATAAAGTAAGCGTATGTTGAAAAAAGAACTTGATATATTTGTGTGGCAATACTAAACACGTGATTATACTCATTCATAAGTAATTTATTCTCTAATTTTAAACCATTAAGGCGCATATATAATCGTACTATATATGGATTTGGATTTATATATCAAAAATGAGATGGTGTCACGTTAAATTCTTAGGATGATACTTTCAAATAACATTATACTCGTAACTACTCTTGATCTTAATTAGCTAGATACCAAAATTTATGACAATTTTTTTTTTTTTCATAGAATTTTTTTTTTTGTTAATTAGAGATTACGTGATATCCTGCCAAGTTTCATGCAACTCAACTAATCAACCACTCTTTGTGAGATCTTAAGAGCACATTCCCCACATTGACCTATTACATTCAGGTATTACTCCAAAAGTAATCCCGACAAAACCTAAACCTAATGATAAAGATCCGTCCGTATAAATTGGTAGTACTACTTTTGTCCCCTAGATTAACGATAGAGATATGTATAATTTAAAGCTTAGCATTTGGCACAATGTCCTTCTCCAATGGTGTCGAGTGCTGGGCTCCAAAGGGTATACCTGGGCCCCATCCCAAATTTGGGCTCAAAATAGGCTGGGCCTGTTTTAGATAGTTTAAGATTTCGACTCTGGCCTTTTGGCTTTTCTCTGGCTTTCGTTAAGCTAAGTAATTACTATATTTGGAAACATCTATATTTTGCTTTAAAATGCTAAAAACAAAAGTTTTGAGCATTTTCAAATTGTTCCTCATTGCTTACATAATTACCTTTTACTCTTTCTAAAAAAATTATCACTAGATATGACCAAAGTTAGACAGACGCTTTAATGTATAATTAGATACTCTACTCTTGTTTCGTGCGGGCAATGTTATATTTTACCGAGTAAAACTAAATTCCTAATAATGCTTATCTGTATCGAGAGAAATAGTGGCATAAAATATTCATAGAATTGAATGCAAGTTGAAAATGTAAAACCTAAAATAGCAAAAGTAAATTCCTAACAAAATTTCTTTTGTATGTAGTATCTGACTAAGGTAAGATTCAAGCTATATGACCTGAACCGTATGGCTGGCTTTAGTTTTTCCTAAATAAACTGTAACCTATATCATTTGTGAATAAATATATTTGAACTTATATATGAAAATATAACTAAATATATCTCACTGGAGATATATAAACTTTCACTTGATCCACTATTTAAAGATAAAACTAGACACTATATTATAGACATCTTCTTCTTCTTCTTCTTTTAATATTTAGACTCAAGACATAATAGAATCGTGGGATGGCAGATAAATAATCATTATACTCATTGGGTCATGTGGCAAGCAAAGAGGCACAGTGTAGTGCCACGTGAAGAGCACAAAAGCAAATATTATCCCAACGCAGGCTTTAACTATGTATGATAGAACGAAATAAGCCTAAGAATTAGGGCATCAAAGTGAACATTTCTTTATGGTAATATGTAGTTTACATTGTGTGTCATGTAGTCCTTGAATCGACGCACGAGCCAACTGTTCGACGGCCTTTCCTCCCAAAGTCCCTACACCAAGGATTCTTTTAAGATCGAGGCATCGATGGGAGCAGCAGCTATAACTCAAGTCAAATATTCTCCAGTAGGTGTGGAACTCATATGTTGCCACTTAAAAACAGTTCTTCTGACCGTTTACCTCCCCCTACATGACGTCATATGTCGTGTGGTTGGGACGTGCATGTGCATTCGTAAAATGCAACATATATACTACATAATTTTATTTGTGACTAATCCGATGTAAGGTAAGGCTTTTTAATCTGTCTTATATTATGTACGCTCTTATTGCTTTTACCTACCTTTAAACTAGAGGCAGCAATTTCTAAGCGAGCATGATATACTTCACAAAATCCGCATGAGACAGAACACGAGCATATGACTAACTTGAAACTAACGAGATTGACACCATTCTATTCCTTTTATTAAAATGAATTTGACATCGTTGTCTCAAAGTTATCCTATCTTATAGATTACATGAAATGACATGGATACGAATTGTCATCCATATTCAAACAGGTCCAATTAACAAGGCTAGTGACAATTAAAAATCACCAACTTTTCCCCCGTCATCTTCACGAGAAGTTCATGACTATAAGTTCTGTAATGAGGATTTAGTCAAAGAGTCTTATTAATTTTCATGCAACCAAATAAGGAATATGAATTTTATTGTTTTGATTTTCTCATGACATGATGCTTTCTGTGTCAAACTTTTATTAATCAAATGTGCCTGTTAATTTATCTACTTCAAACGTCAATTTCATCGCTTATCTTGGTGATACCCTCATTTCTCAAATTGGAACTATGCTAAAATCGGTCAATATTTTTCATTATTTTAAAGAGTGAAATGCAAGTGCAGATTGGCTAGCAAATTGGGTTGTCCAACCCAACAATACAAGTGATAATACTGTAATAGATGGGCCACCAATAGGTTTGCTTTCTCTATTGCTAGTAGATCAAATTGGATCGTGTTTTATTAGGAGAGTAACAACGTAATTTTCGAGTCATACCCATTTTCTTACCTGAAAAAATATGCCTATTAACATGAGTATAATTCATCATCAAAGTGTTTGGTCTAGTTGATTAGGTCTTATAGCCAAGATGTCTTCTCTTCCTCGGCATTCAAAATTATGCACCTGCTTATTAATTCAATCACCTTGCGCAAAAGCCTCACAGGATTAGAATTTCAGTGGTGCTACGATGATAGGCTTCTCCATCCGACAACTTAGCCTCGGCTCACCTCGGTTTACTATCATTATCTAGGGCTCAAACAGATAATGTGGAATATTATACAAAAGTCTCAGCTGGTTGCCGATCGCTCCTTCTAACTTTCACCCTATTATTTATCAAAGACAAACGATACAATGATTCCGCAATATTTGACTGGCATTTCACTAATCACTGCAAACTTCTAACTCTTGAAGGGCTTCTGATATTTCCCCAATTACCTCAAAATCATAAAATCCAATATGACAATCCTCGATGCAAGAACTTCTCTTTGAGTCTAATTAATCGGCTCTTCCCATATGACAAATGGTCAACAATTTCACTTTATAAAAAGCTGAAAAACAATAGTCAACTCCATTCACTAGGTAATCCAATATCCAACGACCAGAATTAATTTGCCTTTTCCTTTTCTTTTTCGGTTTATTGACTTTAAAACAAGCTGCAATTCCCGAGGAGTATGTATCCGTGGATTACGGGACTAACATTTAAACCGTTGTAGTGGTGCTGTCTCCAACCATCCAAACATCAAAATTGAATTGCGAAATTAATATCATCTCATCGTGCCACGTTAAGCTCATAACCTAAATTTGTTCTGTTATGACTATTTTTTGGAGTCTTCTAAGTGATCCAACGCTTCCTTCGAATCCCCAAGTCGTGATCCATTTATGATCGTTAGTTCTCAGTGAAGGGAAAACGGTTCAAAGCAAAAATTTGGACATGATTACACAAGCAGAAAAACTTGTCAAATCAATCATAAAATTTTCAATTGTGTAAAGACAATCCTAAATTTACACAAAATTTCAATGTAATCCCTTCAATCAATTCTCATCTGAAATCGCCGATGTGGCAATGTGCCACATAAAATGGCCAATTGTGACTGGATCGTGATATTATTGATTTCAAGCAATAATCAATTAGAAGAATTCACACTAAAATTTCATGCAAAAATTTAAGACTAAACTAATATAATTAGAAAGTTTAAAATTTAATCAACATATGTATAATTAAATTTAGAACTAATTAGGTAATGTTCGCTTACGCAATCAATAGATTTAATTCAAGTTGCTCATGTCACACCATAGGAAAATTGAGTTTGAAACTTGTAATGGATGGCCAATCCGAATCTAAAATACTAATCTTGCTCTTCTCCTGTAAAATTTCAAAGAGATTTCAGCAAATTGTCCGCCTATTTTACTCTGGTGCTATATCTTGTTTTATGGAAAAAAAAATCTCAAGTAAATGCCCAAAATGGGGTTGTTTTCTTAAAAAGAATTTCACAATGAATCTTATCTCAAATAAAACTTTCAAATGACCAATTTACTCTCCAATAAGATCTTAAACTCGTCATTCAGTCGAATCTTTGCTGACCGGCTTGCACGTACTAACTCCGGCGTTCGAGTTCCTTCAAACCGGATAAAAATTGGAACATTTGGAACGGAATTGCCTCTGATGTTGGGGGGTTTGGGTTTAAATTATGTAGGTAGGACTGGAGGTAGAGAGACCTATGAAGTGAAAGCTGACAGGAGAAAACACAGTCGCAAGAACTGCCACTCGTTCTTTCCTTCTGTCCGTATGTGGCCGACGCCGGAAGGGAAAGAACAAGAAACGCAGATTTCTCTCTCCCCCACCACCCTCTTGATTTCGCCATTGACTTACGCGCTCGACATATCTCGTTAATGTTTTTTTTTCTTTTCCTCCTCCTTATCCTCCTCCTCCTCATCATCATCCATCATTCATGCGTGCAAAACGTCTGAGCAAAGGCCAGACCAACAACGTCGCCATCGCTCCACTGTTTGCAGACCTAATTCCTCCGCCCCTCTCCCCCTCGTGGTCGGGAGAGGGCTCGTGATATTACGCAAAAGCGCTCGCCCGCAAATTGCCGTTAGCCACGTGTCTCTCCCGTGTCAGATGAAAGCCATTTTGACCTTCGAAGGAAGTCATCTTTTGATGGGGGGTGCCATCGTCACTCATCTTGATGATTCTTGATTCTGATGATGGCGATGGCGATGTTACGAGAGAGATATGCCTAATTTCTTTTGAATTGATCGACGAGGGGCGGTTCCTTTGAAGTCCAACATTTCCCTATAAATGTCCGAATTCAAAAAGTCCAATGTCAACAAGAGTTAAAGTTAATATAATCGATGCGTTGAAATTAGACAACATAACACAAATCATTCAAATAATAATTCAAAACACTAATTGAACTCATTATCTAATGGAAAAACGGTCACCCTTCTCCCCAAATATTGGGCCAACCACCTCATTGGTCTTTCAAAATATTTTAGTTACATTATCGTACCTTATTGAATACTAGATATTAGTGTATATCTTTTTATTATTCATCTTATATTATGTATTTTTCTCTTCTTCTTTTTTTCGAAACCTCCGAAGCAGGGTTAGCTGTCTGTTATATCTCAATCACTCAATCAGACTCAAGACTGTTGGAACCAGTTCGCACGTAAAAAATCTGCACCAGTCCCACACAACAACGATCGTCAACCAACCACTCCCGTCTCTTCTATTTTTCCGCCGAACCCTTTTTGCACAGTGCTACTGATTTCCCCATACTCCAGCTCATTATACAACACAGATGCCGAAACTTTCAGAGAGAGAGAGGAGAGAGAGAGAGAGAGAAATTAATACTTCTTTTTGCGTTTGACGGTCAGACCCTTCAAAAACGTGCAAGGAAGATAAGGATTGGAAAAAAGGGCAGTTCGAAAGCGGACTGCTTTCAGGGATTCAATCAGTCTTTTTTATCACTCCAACGTGTGCTGAGATTGGCCAATCTCAGTCTCTGTTGGCCCCTTTTCCCTCGTTCTGACTCCGGCTACTGTGTATACCGGTGGTACTCTATCGTGTGCACTCGTCTTACTGGAGTTCTATGCATGCCAGGAAGACCAAAGGTTCATTTATTCTCTCTCGCGGTCCTCGATTGAAATGCATTTCGGCACATTTTGCATGACCGGATCCATGAGATTGATCAGATGCATCAATGACTTTTCAGTAACCAAGGGTGACAATTCAAATGAAGTTATTTGGTTTTACGTTGACATGAGAACATATTTCATGGTTCTATTATCATGTTAGGTTGACAATGGATTGATCCCGCGTGCCACGAATAATGTTATTTCATTCTCGATGTGATGGAACACGTTCAAGACAGGTTCGTGCGACGTGCAATGAGCAGTACATAGCCAATTACATGCGGTGCGACGATTATTTAATTGTTTGTCACAAATAGCAAGGATGCCTCACTATTTTTCTTGACCTTTCTTCATGATGAATGCGGAATTTCTTTATGAAAAGCATATAGAATACTTCCTTTATCATATGATTAATCTGATAGAACTTCTCATTACTTTGGTTTTCCTTGCGCGCGTCCCCGCAAAGTGCATCGGCTAGGTAAACATCCCCAGAAAAACTAGAGTTCGGGATCCAACTCCGCATCCCACATGCCTCTCCCTAGCTAGCCCATGACCAGTAGCCTAATTACATAGTTTCTTTGCCCTAATCACATTTATCAGTTTAATCGTGTAAACAAGTGATATGGAAATTACATGCATTAGCTAAGGAATAGAATCTTAATTTTTTTAGATCACTGCACTCCAGATTCGTCAACAATCTAATCAGTGCTGAAATTCATGTCGGCTACTTCATTCCCCCTTCTCTGTCACTGATTAGCTTGCTTACTCGAATGGGTTTTGCTAAAAAAAATTAGCTAGAAAAATTAGGAGATGCCAAGTTAAGAAACATTTCCATGAACATACATATATATAATCACTCCTGCTCGACTTCTGGGCAATAAATGGCATAGCCATGTAACATTTGCTATTACACGATGATCGCCTAGGGTTTCCGACGTCCATCACAATTACAATATTCGACAAAGCAAGCGCGCTTTGTGGACTAAAAGAAAATGAGAAAAAGGAGAAAAAAAAATGGGATAACAAAGACAGAAGCAAAAGGAGCATTTAACCATGTTGATCTTAATGAGGCACTACATAGTTCGTCAAACTTCAAGATTTCCAAGACCAACCACAAACCCGATTCATACAGAAACTTAACTTGGACTCACGGCAATGTAAACCGTAATAGATAAAGATAGAGAGAGAGAGAGAGAGAGATGTGAAGGCAGCACAGTGACCACAGCTAAGACAGCTTCTGCTTTACCTCCTTAGCCTCCACGCGTGCTCATATCTGCAACCCGAGAAAGACGCGAGTGAGTCGAAATCAAAAGATAGTAAATGCTGATTAACGAGCAAAGTTCGGCTCAAACAGGAACTAACAAATCAATCAGTTCTCACTGCCCAACACATCTTTTCGATTCACCAGTCGAGTTTCTCGACCGCGAAAGATCTTGTACAGAAAACATACTCTACGTCAAGAGCAGGCAGGGATTCAAGATATTATAATGATAAGTCACCAGATAGTAAGAGGCGCCGTGCTGGAGTGACTGAAGAGTGAGACCCCACTCATTGGTGAGAACGAGCTGACCCGAGGCGTTGATGAGAACTGCGTCATCCCCGAAGGCCTCCCTCACGTTGAACGGCCCGGATGCCACCTGGAACGCCACGTCATTGATGAACACCGTGGATTTCGCCTCGTTACTGGCCTCCGGGACACCTGCAGGCACGCGATCAGCTCTCTCCTCCTCTCAGAGTCTCGACTCTAACGCACGCATGCATTTGCCAATTTATACGCACGCATACGCACATCAGTCCAACGCAGTGGTCAAATACATCAAATTCAAAGACTCAGTTTCCGTTTTCCTCTGCTTTTTTCTTTCTTTCTTTCTTTTTTGTTGCTGCTGTTTCATCATCCATGCACACGTTCATCCAGGCAGATCGCAAAACCCGGATTCAAAATCTAATTCCCACTCTTCACGATTAATTGGAATAGTGACAGACATTCAATTTTTTTTTCTTTGTTTTATAGTTTTGATACATCAGTGACTTCCATGAGACCAGACCTAGACTGACGTGTATGTATCACACATGATCTTTAAACAAATTTAGGGAGACAAACATATATTCTTATGCCCTTTGCTTATCCTCCTTTTGACCTACATTCTTTGTTTTTTATCTTATGTTTCCAAAAATAAACCTTGCGCTAACGGAGCTGCACACCCACAGGAGGCAGACATTGTCTGCTTACACCCTTTAAATAGTATTTTTAAATATAATTAGCGCAGAAATTTGTGCAAGAAGAAAGCCCATCAAGGAGGTAGGCCTACTTTTCTCTATATGTATCAATAATTTAATCTCCAGTCATATCTAAGTGAAGAGCTTTCTTACCCTGAACATTGTCGATGTTGGTGCTTGGAAGAGGAAGGCTAGTAGTGACAGTTGCAGGAACAGCAGAGTGAGTCGTCCCTGAAGGGTTGATCACAGAATAGTTATTACCCAGAGAGCTTGTTGGTAATTGCATCATCTTCATTTTGTGATGATCACCTTGCCCAAGTTTCTCAGAACCAGCTGCATTGTTGTTGTTGTTGTTGTTGTTGTTCATGATCTCACTAAGTAAAAGGCTTGTGCAAGGGCCAATATTAGGGCTTTGCTCATGAGGAACTTGAACCACACTTGTCAGTGGAGAGAAGCAAAACCCTTGACCAGATTGAGTGAAACCACAAGTGCTTACGCCCTGATGACTTGGTTGTGGGAAAAGCAAGGACGGCTGGGTGAAAAAGTCCCCATGATGAGTCTGAGAGAAATAGGCCTGGTTCATGGAGATAACCGGATTTGGGACATCAAGAACGTCCGTAGAACACGAACCTAGGGACAAGTTTGTCTTCCTGGACCCGGGTGGAGAGGTCCTGTCCGACGAGGAGGACGACGAAGATGAATTTGGAGCTGTGACGGTGGGCGACATTGAAGATGTGATTGGATTGAAATTTTGGTTGTTGCTGCTGGTGTTGGTGTTTTGGTTTTGTTGTTGCTTCTGTTGTTTCGAGGTCTGGAGGTGACGGAGCTTGTGCTTGCTTCTAGATTTCCGGTTCTGGAACCAGTAGAACACATTGGCGTCGCCCACTTGCCCGTACTCTTGCAATTGAGCCCTGATCTTCCGAATCTCCTCCCTGGGGGGGTTGACCATCCCGGAGTCGAAGATCGCCTCCAGTATGCGGATTTGCTCCGGCTTCGGGTTCCACCTCGGCTTTGGCTCCGGGGTTCGCTCCTCACAACCTTGAAAGAAACATAAATGAGCCCTTAATTACACATCTTCACCATCAAGCAAGGTCTACATAAATAAGCCATGGAAAAGGTTGGCCGGCACGCTCAAGTTGAGTTGGATATGTTTCAGTTATGTGACTTGTGTGTGTATCCAAGAATGTTCAGTTATGTTGGGTCTTGAGAATTGATTTTGAGGACCATATTACTGTGTCAAAATCAAGCTGAAAATGAAGAAAGGGTAATAGCAAAGCCATGATTGGCAATATCATGGGTTGTTTTTGCATGGTGGGCTAGAGAGATAGACTGACGAGTTGAGGATCAGAAGGGGGTTCAGAAAACGATGAGAGAAAATCAAAATTCGCATTGTATACCTCAGAAAAAGGGTAAAAACCCTATATTTTGCACGCATAAAAGAAAAGGAAGTTCACATCCTTGCAAGTGTCAAATTAATTAATATCGTTATTACCTGATGAGTACGGCGAAGTTCTGTGGCATCCACTTGATGACAGGAGAGAAGGGTTGAGATCATGTTGCCATTGATGATGCTGAGTGTTGCAGGGCTTGGACTTGAACATGCTAGGCCAGTGTCTATTTGATGAAGCCATCGATAATCTCTTGCAAAGATAACAAGCAGCAATAGGAATATGAAGAAGATTATCTCTCTGAACAGTCAGCCAAAGAGAGAGAAAGAGAGAACGACACTGCAAAGAACTCTTTTGTCGCTCTCTTTTTTTAGGTTCACTGCAACTTCAATAGCTAAAAGCACCTCCTCTCTTCTTATAGCCTCTTCACTTTCACCTACCCTCTGCAAATTCAGTCCATTTTTTTCAATTAAGTACACAGTCCTTAACCCATCCCCCCAAGAATTTTGTTTTTAAAAAATAAAGAGAAGGAAAGAAAGAAACCCTAACTGATTATACAAATCAAAAATAAAAATAAAAATAAAAAACCCAATAATGAGAAGTGAAAATTTATCAAGTTGATTAAAATAGGCAAGACCAGCAACAAGAATCATCTGTGGAAACATAAACAAGAAGGGAAATGGAATTAAATGAAAAGTTTGGGATGAGTACAATAACACCCATACCTTTGCTTTCCCTTACGTATATATTTCCGCAATAGGACTGAAATTATTATCATTACTTGTGTGCATACTCAAAGTACAACAACTTTTCCCAATTCCTTCCCCTCAGGAGGAGAAGCAGAGTGAACATGGAAAGCTACGCATGTTGGGATTTTTATTGGGAATTTTTCAGGCCGTGAGAGAGAGAGAGAGAGAGAGAGAGAGAGAGATGTTAATGCAAAAGCTATGTGGATTGAACAAAGAGGAGAGAGAACGTGTGCAACTCTTGAGTCTTGATCTGATCAGTTTGTCTCTTTCTTTCCATTGTTTGTTGCAATTATTACTACCTTTTCTATTCTCTCTCTCCTTTACATGGTGTCGCTTGGGTTTGCTTGCAGGGAGTATTTATGGGTGAGTGAGAAGGAGAAGAAGAAGTGAGATTATTCTAATGGAAGCGGTTGTTGCAGAAATAAATACGGGGGTGGTGGTGATGAATATGAGTTAGTCTTAGTGTTTGAAAGTCAACGAGAGAGAGAGAGAGAGAGAGAGAGAGAGGGAGAGAGTTTTTTAGGGTTTTTGTTGTTTTGATTGATAAAGCGGTGGGAAATTGATTGCAAAGAAAAAAAGGGAAATTGGTTATTTCGGGCATAGCAAGAGAGGGCCTCTTTTCTTCTTGGGTTGGATTGACTCGAGGTTAATTAAGTTTTGGGTACTTAATTAACCCTTTGTTCTAAATGATGCCTTCCCATTGGTCAAATTTCCGAATTTTATCTCAAAGAATGTGTCCGTTAAAGCTCTCCTTCTTTCTTTCTTTTAAGTAGGTTTCGAGCTCCACATTTTGAATTGATCAAATACCTTTTTGTGTCAATGGCGTACCCTAGTCACGAGTCTTGATCTTCGTCATCCATGTAGGTAATTCTAAGATAAGCTGGACAGAGTTCATAACTTTGAGCAAGTTTAATTTAATTCTTCAGCTCAATTTTCATTAGTTGAAAGTCACATATGTTATTTTGCGAAGTCAAAGTAATTCCTTCATCAATGAAAATTTTATTGGGACTCATTCTTTTACTAGAATAATAACGTATCATGGTATTCTCGAGTTTGAATTATATAATATAAGGCCACGATATTTTAATTATAACATTTCAGGTCCATTTTCAACCCTTGCCGGCCAAAATGAAGGAAACAAAAAGAAAGGAAAAAAAATAAAAATAATAAAAGAAAATAAATTAAAAAAATAAAAAATCAAAATATTATTTTAAAATGTCTACATTAGTATTGGCCTTACCACTTAGGATGATCAACGTCCATGTCAGCAATTTCTAATTTAAATTGATTGAATGGATTAAATTGGTACTAATTTGATAAGGAGTTGATCCAATTAAAAAATTTAAGAACTGAATTAGTAATTATGCAATAAGTTTAAGACTTTTTGGATACTTTTCCCAAATACATATGAGGAACTAATGATATCTGGCTCACAATATTCCTTACGATGCAAAAAGAAGACCCAAAGCAAAACATTTTCTTTGTATTTTTCTATATTATATAAGATATTCGAATCTTTAGACTCAACTAACCTTATGGATATAGGCAGACCACTTCATTTACATAGAGGTCATCACAAAAGCTCAAACTAATAACACATGTGGAGTGTTTGGGGAGCCTCACATGGGAAATTGGCTCTGCAGGCATCTTAGAAAATCAAAGTCAAAAGCCTAAACTAACATGTGGAGGAACACTACATGAGTATAAAGCCCATTGAAATTCATAAGCAAGCAATGCGAGAAAATTTAGTAGTAAAAACACTAAACTACTGAACCGGTTATTTTAATAATTTTTGAATTTATGAAGATATGCATGCCAAAAGATTATATGATTTTTATCATCCTCTTTATGTGCATTGTATTAAAAATTTGGAACCTTAATAATAGATACTAATTTATAACCATATTTACTAAGAGTGAGCACCGGTTTAGGATAGACCTTGAACCAAACCAGACCAAACAATGCAATTTGATTCCCACAAGAAATAATCCAATCCTTAATCTCAAAAATTGGGCACTAGTAATGTGTGATCTGGTTCCAAGGTCAGGGTGCTTTAACCAAACCAGCAAACTAACCTTGGATCTAATCCACTTAAACTATGTTTGTTGTTTGTTTAACTTTCAAGTAATTTAAATTTGGATCAATCTTTTATAGATAAATGGGGAATTAAGTTCTACAGTTCATGTTTCGTCTTACGTGTTTCAAACTTTTTTATGTTTATTTCATTTTAATTGTTCATCGTTTATGGATTGTTACTTTTGGAAAGTGGAGATTTCTACTATTGTTTTTGCTTTCATTTTGCTTGACTAAGGAATGAGTTGGATAAATCCTTGTTGCTTGAGATTTTTGTTTGGCTGTTATTTGTTATTTTACTTCTAGCCGTTTTGTTGTTAAGTGTCAAAATATTGCATGTCAATGGATATATATGCATTGAAATAATAAGTTTTTTTTTTTTTTTTTGTAAAGTTGAAATAATAAGTTTGTCCTTTTAAAGGATACAAAAAGTTGAAATAAAAGAGAAAAAAATAATCGGACAATTCCATGGACCGACCTAGAACCAGACTGGACCAACTTGGTTGCCTTTAGAGTCTACATGATCAGTTTCCAGTTTTAAAATTATGAGAACCAATCATGTGTGGGTAGGTTTTAAATTCCAAAATTAGCCTACCTTAATCTTAAAACCGCTCACTCCTAATATTTACCAAACTTACACGACAGTTTTATGAATAATTAGTCCTACTCACTATCTCATCTTCAAAGAATGTGAATTCTGTCCTAGCTGGTTTGCTCATTTGTCGAATTATCTTTTCCTCTCTTTTCAAATTGAGAAAGACATCATTGGTGTCTAGACAAAAATTACATAATTCTATTCTCGCGACTTAATTCGAGTATATTGTCAAAAAAATTATATATAAAATACTTAAGTTATTAGATGAAAAATGGTAGCCACTTATATAGGTTTGGACGTCAAAAGAGCCGACAGGATACCTTTTCCCCCTTTGATGCACAAAAACTACATAGCATGTTCGTTGTATTTCCATATAAACATTTTTCCTCGCTCACCACCCTAAATTGAGATTCGCAAAGTTCTTATCTTGCTCCATGACATTTTTGCGCCAGCCAAATTTGCATGTACTTTGTCGATATTGCAAGAGGTTAAGCAATATATACTTAATTAATGAAGCTTCGGATGTCCCCTAAATCGAGCAATTTCTTATTCTAACTTTCCGAAATCCTCAAAACCCTAATTCACCAACAAAAGAAAAAAAAAAAAAACCTAATCGAATGAGCGAGCGAACAGGGAGTCAGAAAGAGAGAGAGAGAAAGGAGGCGGACGTGCTGAGGGAGGGAGGGCATGTGGAGGAGAGGATGGTGATGGAGCTGTTTAGGGTTTCCTTTTTTGTGTTTATGAATACGTTCAGTGTTTAATAAACATTGTTTAATCTAATTGTTTTGATTTCGAAATTAGATCAGTAATGTGTTTCAGGATTTATAACTTAAAGTTAAACCGAACCATTGTTTTCCTTAATGCCGAAAAAGAAATCCAACTCGAAAAGACCCAGAATTTTTTTTTTCGGTTCCGGCGGTTCTTTTTTCACGTCTCTAATATTTATCATACACATGAAATAGAAGAACAAAGAATAATGCGGACGAAATCACAAAAATATATAGGCACTTAAAAAGGAATGGCCCATGAATTTATATATCAAAAAAGACGGAATATGATCACCCAAATCTTCAAATGAATTGTCAATTTGTCTCGTGCATCTGAACACTAGTGTTGATTACCCGAGCAGGGCATACTATGTTGGATTCTCCCCGCTTCTCACCGCACAAAATTACTTTTGAAACCACGTTTTTGGCCTAAGTTCGATGTCATCATTGAATTTCAGCGTTAGAATGCCTAACTTGTAAAGCCAAAGACACTTCGAATCCATCAAGTTAACCCCCGAGTTCGAATCGCATTACAGGCTCGACGCTTTTCGAGGCACGAAAACTCGAAAATAACCACGTCGCCTCGACTAATCCCTCTTCAATAGATATCTGTCCTTGTTTGCACAATAAATTATTTTGGAGGAGGAGGGGCACATGATTGCATTGAATGAGGAGGGGAGAGGTGGGGGGTAAATGTCTAAAAATGCCGAATGAGATGGGTATGTGTGTCGAAGCTGGAAATGCGCTGAACGAACTGGAGCTCTTGTTGCAAACGTGCAAGCAGTAAATACGCACTCTCTCACGACACCAACATGCGACCATTTATTGCGCTCAATCCGCTCGCTCGCTCTCGCCCATGCGTCGTCATACGTGGACCTGTCCTCGCTCCATCTCCTCTTCTTTGGGCACTGAAAATCGTGCGACCGGAGAACGTCAGGATTCCTTTTTCGCTGGTCCTTCGTTCTTCGTACGCATCCAACATCTCCATCTTACAGTGACCTTAACGTAATGCTAATGATGCAAATTATGCTAATAGAGTGAGGCTATAGCCGATCGAGCGAACCTTGGTTCAAATTAGTCGGCGCTACTCGAATGTCGTGGCCACATCAAATGTGGTCCGCCCGCGGAGGTCTAAATCTTAGCTTGAAATGACGAATACAAAAAAGATCGCACGTGAGAGGTCGGCACCATGGTAGTTCTGGCTGGTTAAGAAAACCACATTTTTGTAGAGGCATTGTCATGAGCTTCCTCCCCATTAGGATCGGTCTCGCTTTCAGGCTCTCCGGATCTCGTTTTCTATCAATCGCCTTTTCCGGGTGCATGTAGATTTCTATATTTAAAAGCCAATGCATTAGGAGCCTCTCGTCCATGTGAATGTATCTACTCTGCTATGTATATTCCTTCTTCCTTCGCTTAAAACAGAAGAAAGGTCAAGAGCTACTTCATCACTCTGTTGGTCGGCCAATTGCATAGTCTACCGCATTTACAAATATATATCCATGAAGGTCATGTTTGGCTCCGACAGAACATTCTGATCGATTGGATGCGTGTGTGGGCATCACCCAACATCGTGGATGATGTCCACATTTATACCCACTAAATCAGAGACCTCATATGTAGAAAAACACAGGACATCCGTATAAATATGAAAGCAACATATGAGCAGATAAGACGATTTTGCGAGATATTTAAGAATGACATCCAATCTGAGTACCAGACCAGCCCCAACACGATAATACAGCCACAATCAAATTAATGGTCTCGAGAAAAACTTTGGAACAAAGAAATGCCTCATGGGTTGTTCTGGGCTTATTCGGAATTTAAGACCTCATCCACAAAATCCTTACTCTCCCAGTTCTAGTATAAACTGGGTTATTTTAGATAATTATATGGTCTGTTTCTATATTAATATATCTATTAGGCACGTTTCAAGTTCCGTTGTCGATTGGAACAGGTTTTCAGGTGCATTTAGCAAGCAATCTCGAGAATGGGACAAAGTTTGAGGTTCTACTTAGGGGCTAATTTGCCATCCCCAGTTGGTAGATCCGAACGGACTTCCTCAATGACACTCCACATTCTTTTAGTAGCAATAAGGGACAGTAGTACAAATCAAAAAATAAGGGACGGGCTGTAATTCTGCTTTTCAAATCTCTGGGAATAAACGAACAATGAACTGAACCGGAATGAACAGTATTCAAACAAAAACAAAACTGGTCATGGTTTATACTCACCGGAGGGAAGTGCCATTCATTTACATTGGACCTTTTATTAGGAACTTGAGGGGGCTCTGGATTTACATTAGAGTGATGTTGATCGAAATGGACATTCATTTCACGAGAGAAAACTTGCAAAGAAACACAGCGCATTAAATTACCATATACAGTCTTCTGTTGCCTTCAGATCCATGGAACAGAGATCCTGCTAGCACAATCCAGTCTCATGCAACGAAAAAGAGTTGAGACATCTCTTCTAGGTGCAAAATCTTATCGCCTAAGACTGGAAATATCTGCAACAGAAGAATGTCAGCAAACAATCAGAAGTTCCATAACGAAAACATGTAATAACACAATGCCACCACACAGACCAGGTTCATACATTGTGAAAGGTCTCATATTTCTCCTCCTCATTGAAGTATAACTATGTATCTAGATCAATATTGGACCAGGAGAAAAATGTAACAGACTGGATGGCAAACTGAGAGAAACATGTCAGGGATTAATGAGCACCAAGGCGAGGACTTGAGGCCTATGCAAAGAACAGACTGCACAAGATGCTATTCTAACCTTGTAAAAGAATGGCATCACACTAAGAACAGCCTTCCAGCTAAACATTAGAACGACAAGAGGAAGGAAATATAAAGCCTGATTCCAGGAAAGAAAGAGAAGTATATGCCTGATGTCAGATTATTAGGTCTGGTGCAGATGTCACAGGTCGCAATGGAAAGCTAGAAAGAAAGTATTAAACTGGAATTACACTCCATAGTTCGTCCTATAGCACATTCCCTTCATTTTTTTGTGAGACCAGTAATATCTAGGCACGAGGTAATAGTCTACAACTAGCCAGAAAAAGCTCAGCACGTTCTTCACAGCATACAGTAGTAATGGCTGAGAAAAAGACCATGAAACTTGCAATCAAAGATAAAAATAATGAGGAAATATCAAAGAAAGAAAAACCTTATCTGAAGGAAGAGAATGATCATAAGAGCCATAAAAAATCAAAGAACCAAAGCTCAGGCCATTACCAAATAAACAGCAGTTTGATAACCTTTCCAATAAAATCCACCACATGTTCTGGATTGCATGATAAGCATACAGCAAGCTCTCTAAAGTGAATGATGTTCAAGAAGAAACAGGCCCTATGATCATTGATATGCATACAAGACAATTCTGGAAAAGAAAACAAAAAAAGAAAGAAGAAAAAAGAACTTTTGTACAAGATAAAAGGTCCATTCATACTATCTTCAAAGAAAGTCCTTTATTTTTGTTTTGGTCCACTTGGAAGAAACCAAGTTTATGGATGCAAGGTGGCATCTGAATAAGATAGACTCAGCACGATGCAAATCTTGGTCAGACCATGGCAAAATCTTGTCTATGTAGAGACCATCAACTTTTTTCTTTTTCATATTTAATATGAATCCAATAAGCAAAGTCTGACAAAATACAAAAAGGACAGCCCATCACTTTACGGGCCTGACCATGACCAAAGACAAGAAAAGGCTATGGACCAAAGAATATTCAACATCACCAGGAAGTTTCCACATTTCGGTAAATCTGGTGTGCGATGCTGCATCAATAATCAAGAACTATATGACCAATCAACTGAAAATAGTATTAAGCTCTCTCACTCCCTCCTAACTTTGTACCTCTAGTCCCAGGAATGTTTCCTCGAATAAGGCAAGAAACCTCAATGTTGTCAATGGGAGCTTTTGATATCTGAAGATTGTTCCCCCCATTTCAGATTCAAGGTCCCCAACAGATCTGCACGCATGGAAGAAACAGAGAACCTCCCCCCAACTTAGTTGGCAAGTCTACCTCTAAAGAAAATGGCAGCTTGAGCTTGTTCAAGATCAATTTCGAAGCTACCACATCATTATAGAGCACCCAGCTCGAATCAAATCTTCCAATTATTATCTAAGCACAGCACCTCATCAACACCATTCCGTGGGGGCGTGCAATTCTAATTTCTCTAATTACCCTCATTCGCGACATGAATCAAATCTTCCAACCATCTAAGTACAGCGCCTCATCAACACCATTTCGTGGGGCCGTACAATTAGAATTCAATTCTTTAATTAACCTCATTCACAACACAACATCGACATCAATTCACCAAATGCAAATGCTCATGGACAAAGCCATAATCTCCCCCGTTAACCTATCCCTCTTCACAAGATCATAGAGCTGTAACAACTCAGGAAAGCAAACCCGAATTACCAGTCTTTAGTATAATCGCACTCATAATACTATCCATCTTCTACAAGTTAAGCCGCAATAGCACTATTAATCACTACAGCATCAACATTGCCAACAAATTCTCACCATTACCATGGAAAAGGAAAGCAAGGAAAGGACTACGGTACCTACAACGCCAACCGCAACGCGACTACGTCTACCCGCTCGCTTTCTCCGGCACGTCCTTCTTCGGCGAATCGTCGGCGCCGCCCGGACGCGTCGGCGGCGCGTGAGAATCGTTCCCGAGCGACGGCAGCGGGTTGCCGCCCTTGATGAGCCACCCCAGGGCGAAGAACGCGGCCCCGGCGAGGATCGCCGTGCCCCAGGCGTGGGAGTACCACCGGCTGTACTGCCGGATCGCGAACCGCCAATGCTCCCGCATAGCGACCGGGTCGGGGTTCGCCGCGTCGGGCGGGTTCGGGTACTTGACCCGGTGGCCAGAGAACTCCTGGGAGTGGGGACCGCCGCTCGGGAGCTCCGCCGCGGGCGGCGGAGGAGGGCGGGCGGCGGCGGCGGGGTCCTGGCGATCGGTCATGGCCGCGATTTCGAGCGTGCGGATTTGAGGCCAAATGAGTGTCGAAAGCTGCGCAAGAACCCGTGGCTCGGGCGAGAATCGCTCGACGTTGATCACGGCCGTTGATCGCTGTAAACCTGATGTAATCGACGGCGATGGTTACGTGTGATCGGTGGATGCGGGTTCAGACGAGCCTGCACCGCGCGACACGGCGTCCGTTTGTTTGAGAGGCGAAGGACACGTAGCACCGGCTGCACGACACGTGCGTATCCCACGTGCGAAAACTTTTAGGACAACCAAAAAAGGATAATGGAGAAAAATTCATTTTTACTCTATCTGATGCCTGCAATTTTTATCTCTGATCGATACACATTAGATTTGCCGAATTACACAAAATATATTACTTGAATATAGATTTGAGTGAAGTAAATTAAATGAACAATTTGGTTTTAATAAAAATCATAACAGTGAAACATATATTGAAGAAATAATATATATTGAAGAAATTAATTATCGTGTATAACGTCACTTAAGAATATATTTGAAGGTACTTTCAAACTACTCATCTTTTAAAATTCAATTCTAATAAGAAATAGAATTTTCCAATGATGAAAAATCAATTTAAATAAACGCAATATTGAACAAGGATGTCATGTCTCTTGCATCGTGACAAATCGTGACAATCGCAATGTGTGACGATCACAATGCGTAAATTGAAGCACCACTTGGCGAGCACGGGAGGAAATATTACAAACTCTCTATCATAGAGAGTCCAATTTTAACAATATATGCAACAAATACGTAAGATGTTTGATTTTTTTTATGATTTGGTGGTCCATTTGATTTCAAGTTCTAATATTTGCATAAACCTCGGAATCCCAAACCCTGTTTGTCTATACCATCCTTGGCCATTTGGGACACTAAACCCTGTTTAGCCGATACCGTTGCAATCCAGCGCCGGCACCGGCCATTAAGGATCTACTCAACCTAGTTCATTCTTGTTTGTGCTGCCCGATGACACCAGCCGAGGAATGTTATAAGCTCAATTCTTGCCTAAACTAGTTATGCAGCACAGCACTAGCAGCAGCTCAGAACATAATCAGCAGCCGAATAAACATCATGCTTTCTAGTTGAAAGTACAGGAGAAGGCACCAACCACGCAAGATGCCAACCACGGCATATACAACTGAAGGAGCATCACATTCGTGGCAACAGCATAATAGTAATAACAACATAATAGTGTATTACCATATGATTTTCATAAGTACAACAAGCCAACTTGCACACTAGGTGATTCCATCGCCTCACCTTACAAATTATTCTTTAGGTCGCCCCTGTGCCGACGCTCACACTCAAGCGCTTACAGCCCCCAGAAACCACACGTGATTGGTAATTACAAGCTTTAGAAACTCATGCACCAAGCTTATCTATTCAACAGAGTAGCTTCTGCATGCATCTTGGTTCCGTCCTAAGCGGCCTCCTCTTCAAGGTTGTTAACCCGTTCGCATTCATCAATCCATTCGCTGTATCTGCAAAAATTTTAAATTCTTTTGAGAGTAAGAGGGAGAAAGAGAGGTATAAGCAGAAACGAAGAGGCAGCTATGGCCACACTGAACTTACATGTCTATCGCCTCAGTTAAAGCTGCAGAAATTAAAAAGAAAAGTGGGTCAGGACGAATACACAAAACAATCTTTTCTGGAGAGGAGCAAAAACAAAAGAAACAGATTCAACCACATATAGTTTAAGGAACTACACATTCTCAGCATCTAAATCACACGAAACATTGAGGTAGTCAAGTGCAGAGAGCTCTTATCAAACGACTTGCAACTCACTGCTTTCACATTGCACAAAAATAGAGGAAGAGTACCAAACAAACATTATTTAGCTCCAGTGATGACTTTTGGCAAAGATGATAGTCTAAACCAGAATTCCAGTGTCAGCAGATTATGGTCTTCTCTGCTTCCTTATGACAAACCAAATCTATACAGCTAAAACAATACCGATGGCTCTTGCTCTCTTTTGATCAAGATATACGTTAAAAAGGGCATTCTAGACGTCTTGCATGCAGAAAGTATTGGTATTGCCCACAAATCATCCTATCAAAAAGCACATAGATGTATGTCTCCAGAACTTCATTGAGTCATTATGAAAACGTAAGTAGTTTTTACCAGTATCATCATAAACATATACTACAAGTTGCAATCAGCAGAAAGTACGGAGGGAAGTATACCTGTGATGCTGGTGCTAAAGCTTGCCTGGCAGATTCCGCATATGGCTTCACCAATGAGGTTCTTCATATCACTGAAATCAAAAACTGAAGATGAGAGTGCAATATCTCTAAATCAACAACATCAGGAGGGCAATACTTTAAACTTAAATTTTCTGGCTACAATGACATTCCCTCTCAATCATCCATTTTCCCTCCCCTCTCTGTTGCCATGTTAATTCCCTTCTAATTTCAATTCAACACTTCCAAAGAGCAGAATTATCGGTGACATTGCAAATCTGGCGACAAAATATTTCTAAACCTCAAGTTAAAGCAACTAGAGTTTCTTGGCAAGCACATGATATTACAATTTCCAGACATGCCAGGCTCCAACTGTCCAGAAATAAGGTAAAAAGGGAGAAGATGAATTCAAGAGATACTTGCATGCGACATTCAACACTTGTGCCATGATTGCAGAATGGACAGCTGAAGACCGTATCTAGCTTGTCCATTCGCTTCTTAGGAGGTGGCTTCGCCCTTGACTTCCTCTTTCCCATGGCTTAAGTTCCTTCTGCATAGATATTTTACCAAGAGAGTCAGTAGCTAAGAGCAAAATATAGTAGAATACAAAATTCCACAAAATGCAAAACTCAAGAGCTTAACCAAAAGGACTCAGGAACAACCCCATAAGCTTTAGTTCTAGACCAAGAAAAAGGCCATACAATCCCTCCCAGAAGGACTAAACGTGCCATGCGTTAAAAAGACATCGAGTGTGCTCTCGGAACAAGAACTACTTTCCTCAGGAAGCTGGATTCTATAATGACAATTTTCTATCCAAGCAGAAATTCCAACATGATAACGCTCGGTGTCCCAGGTTTACAATAAAAATCTCGGGATATCCATAACGTACGGAAAACACACTCTAGAACGGACTCCTACTGATCTTCACAAAGATCACAGCGTGCTACAGAAGGAAAAGCTGCAAATCTAGCAATAAACAACTTGACAAATATCTGATTCACAGATTAATACCCACAAATTCCACACAGAAGCCTCGAAGCCAGCCGAAACTCAGCCCTCAAGAACTCCACAAATTTAGAAACTTTAAACGATCTAGCAACTACCCAGTTCCCCTCTTTCAGCTGCCATCAAACCCAAGCATCTCTCTCTCTCTCCCCTCTTCAGTCGGCAACCAAGCACCTAACTTGATCATACTTCCCCAATCCACACCACCCACATACGAGATTCCTTCCCTCGCACCATGCCCTCTAGCGACTAAGCCGATCTAATCCACGCCCCTTCAAGCACAGGGCAAGGGCAACCGATGACATCGAAGTCGGTTCTGACATCGCCCAGAGAGTCCCCCAAGAACTCAATCGGATCAACCGGGACAAACCCCGGACCTCGATCGCGGCCGCCCGCAAAAACCGAACCTCAATTTCGGGTACTTCCCTCGGGAACCGCCGCCGCACTCGGTCGGCGCCGCCCTCGGTAAAGCAAAAACCCCCCCACGCGCGGCTGACTAAGGCCGATCGGTATCCGCAGAGCGGTCGAAAGCAGAGCAGAGAGCGAAGGGGAAGCGTACCGAGATCGCGCGTTGATGGAAACCCTAGAGATGGCGAGCTCTGTCGACGAGGGACGAAGGAAGCGGAGGAGGAAGAAGTGGTGGAATTTGGAGAAGACTAGAGGAGAAGAAAGAAGAGGCCGATCGAGGGTGGGAAGTTTCAACTGCAGATAAACGTCGTTTCTACTCTCAACTTTGTCGTTTTGTGCCGTCCATTGCGAACTCTAATCAAATACGTAATATCAATATAATCCCTAACTTTAATCTAATATACAATATTATCTCTTAATTTTTAATTTATATAATGCGATTTTTGAAATTTAACTAAATATTTAATGTGATTTGTGAATTTTTAATTATTTTATATATTTAAAGACTATATTAAATGTTTAATGATAATTTAAAATCATTTGAATAAATTAAAAATTTATAAACGATGTTACACATCAAAATTCAGGAATCATGTTATATAAATTAAAAGTTTGGCAGCGTAGGTTGCACATTAAACAAACTTGAGTACCTAAGATACTTTAAGAAATTGGGAGGATAATTTCAGATATTTTAAAATAATACCTTTAAAATGACCTCTTGAAATTTTTATTAGTGATTAAGGTCAAATAATCTTAAAACACCATGAGTAACATGTTTACTTTTGAATGCTCCTCTCAACTTGCATCATTTCTAATATAGTTATACATGCATATCTATACATATCTAATTTACATCATCAAAAATTATTGTCCCTTGTGAATATCGTGACTATTGTCCATAGATTTTCTCCATAGATTTTCAGGATCAAAAAGCAAAAAATTACAGTTGTTTAGGATGCGTGTGACAAAATCTCCAGAAATTTATTTTTGGCTATAAATTGATTTCACAATTTTTATTTTAGAAATTGATAAGTTAAAAATTTTAATTTCTAATTTTTATTCAAATCAATTTCTATAATAAAAAAATTTTCAGAAATAAAAAAAATCAAATTGCTCCGATACTAAATTAATTTTCGAAAAGTAAAAACTAAATAGAAAAATAGAAATTTCTTTAAAAAAAAATAGAAAAATAAATTTTATTATACAACGTTTCAAGGTGCACATAACAAAATTTATGAAATATAAATTAATTTTTGGCCATAAATTTCTCAATTTTGATTTTAAAATTAAGAAGTTAAAAATTTTAACTTATGATTTATTCTTTAAATCTAATTCTAAAAAAAATCTATTTCAAAAATAAATAAAAAAATCAAATTGCGTTATCAAATGGAATTCTATTCAAAATTTGCAAAATAGAGAGAAATTATGAAATTTGGTTATAAAGAGATCACCTAAAAAGAATAAATAAATTTGATCCATATCCTGACATAAGAAGTTTAATGGGAGCATGGGCAATCTGAAATTTGAGAGAAAAGTTTTAACAAATGGGGCAATCTGAAATTTCATGGACATCGTGTGGACAATCAAAGTTTTGCAAATTGGTCCATTTTCGTACTTCCCTCTGAGAAAGCGTTTGCAAAACGACCCCCGCCCCTGGGCCTTCCCTCCTCCTCTTCTTCTTCTTCTTCTTCTTCTCCATTTCCTTTTTCATAACCGAGGAAATGTCGATCCTTCACTCTCTCTCCCACTCATCCTCTCTCTTCGCACTCCACCACCGCCACTGTCACCGGCGTCGCTCCTCCGCCCGCCTCGACCGCCTCCGACTGCCGCCCTCCGCCGCCGCCTCCTGCCGCGGCGGCCACCCGCGAGCCCTCCCGTCGTCGGAGCAGGAGTTCCTGGAGTCCATCGCCGACTCCGACGAGATGCTGCTGCCCTGCGTCAGGACGTACGAGAACGACGCCGCTCGGCTCGGCCTCGTCGGAGCCGTCGACTTCGGGCAGGCCCTGACTGCGGCCGCCGCCGACGGCGGCGAGGCCGCGCGGGAGCACGTCGAGTCCGGCGCCCGCGCGATGGTGGTCGAGACCGTGTATCCTGGAGGCGCCGATGGCCGGAGCACCGTCTCGACGCGATTGGTGAGCTTTGATTGCTGAAGCCGCGAGTCTTCTTATTTTTTCTTGTTGTAATCTCTGGCTTTTGCTTGCTGTTTGAGGCATGATATGGGCGGAAATAGCGAAGGAAATGTGGATTTGACTAGACATGATTGCGATTGACTAGAGAGGGACGTGTTTAGAGGCGTTTTGAATTTGATTGTTTTGATGAATGATGCGGAATGGCGTGAATGTATTATGGTAGAAATCATTTTCTGATGATGTTAATTAGGTTTTTCAAGTAAGATTAATAAGGGACTGAGCCACTAGGAGTTACGGCCATCTGCAATGAGGCAACATGAATCAGCATTCTTTCCTGAAATTGATGTTCTTCTGATAGGTGATAATATCAGTTGAGGAACTCATGGTTTGAGAATGACATGTGATCGATACATGTGCTAGGAAATTAGGAAGCATAAGTTTTGAATTCCTTAAACGTGTTTCACTGTGGTTGGTTTGCATTTTGGTTGTCATTCCTGATTCGTGTTTTGCCATTGTGGGTATCATTAAATCCAAATTACTGGCTATGGAGACTGAAAGTGTCCATGGAATTTGACATTGCATGAACCTGATCGATCAATATATTTTCTAGCCGAATTACAGATTCTTGACTAGTGAATGATGTTGTTTGGGCAGTATTTCCTCTTTCTTTATCCTATTGCAACACCTTTTTGGAACATAAGTTGCAGACGGTCTTTTGTGACAGTAAACTTTAATTGTGCACCAAATTATTTTCTGCATAGTATGTCCCTCTGTGATTTAGATACAAAGGTGATGTATGTCCCCAGTTAGGTTGGACCATTTCACCTGAATGAAAGAAAGTATTACTTCTAAAATAATGCTCTATCATGCTTCAGTGTAGGCAATGCATTTTTTCTAGCTGTCCAACTACCAGTTGCGAAAGAATGGCTTGAGATATTACAGGTGTAAGGACAGCTATACTGATACCACAATCATGAATGTTTTTGAAAATCAATTTGTAAATGTGATATACATCTCTTTTTCCTCCCAGTATTTGAAATTTTTCTGTAAGCACTTGCTTGTGATACGGTGCTCTTCAACAGGCCCTCAGGTTATAACAACTGTCACCTTCTGACGGATTGATTTGATAATTTTGGTTTTACGGCTTTTGCTTAACTGCTTCAAATCTCAAAAATAGGTTTATCTGAAATAGTATTTTGATAATCATATAATGAACTATAATGAACTATCATCTTACTCAAATGTACTTATTCATACCATCTTTTCTTTAGTTTCTGCCAGCCAGGAAAGTTAAAGAGAAGGCACGCAAACTTAAAATTACCAAAGACATGCTGGGCAGCCCAACATCAAGTAACATACTTGCCATGACATTTAGACAAGTAGTTGTGCAGCAGCTTTGGAATTTTCAACTAGTATTGTTTCATCCTGGAGCTGAGCGAAATATGGAAGATCTTGAAAGCCCTAGAGAGGTGAAACTTCTTTCTATTGATAGCTTTTTAGTGTTTATAAATTTACCATTTATATCAGTCTGATATGACTTTGTGCTAGCATGTCTGTCCTGCAGGTGCAACATGATACTGATGGCTTCAGTTCTCTTATGCATTAGGTCCCTGTGTCCTTTGCCCTCAGCTCATCGGATGAACAAGTCATTTCTATGCTTGCTGAAGTTGTTTGTACATCTGCTCTTCAAAGTACTGAACAACTTGTACTTGATAATGCACATGGTGAATTTTTACTGCTGTCTCACGATGGTTCAGGAAACCCAGAAGATTTTCTTCAAAGGATTCTTCAGTTGTTTTGTGGAAGTTATTTGAAAATGAGATGGTTGAAAATGCCACAATTTTGCTGGAACAATTTAGTGTGAGCAAGGGAAAGATTCGGCTTCGTAAACCAGGATCAAAGTTCTTTGGGTGGACACGGGCCGTGCAGTCTAAACTGGAGAAGATTGGTGGTCCTGACTTCTGTGCTTGGTTAAGTGAATACATACCTGCCTACCGGCTTCAAGTTGATACTCAAAAGCTGCAAGATCTGAAATTAGATGGCTGGAGACAACTCGACAAGAGTATGCAAGAGGTTCTTTTGACCCAGTCCCAGATGGTACCTTTCTTCTTGTTTTTAGGCTTATGCCTCAACTGTATTTTTGTTATTTTTAGCAGATGCCTTTTGTCAGCACTCCAGTATGAATATTAGTTTGATCTTTGAAGTCTATAAGTGATTATTCAGAAACTAAATGTTGATTTCCTTTTCAAACTAAATTTCCCTTATTCAGTCTCATACTTGGAAAGTATTTATGCGTTAGTTTGTTGTGTCTAAATGTCAGCAGTAAATGATGTACATCATGCATTTTGACTCTTGATGGAATTTGCAGGCTGGATTGGCTGACATGCTAGATTTGTTCTATGAAGATGTTTATACACTGCCCGCCAAAGGAGCTTTCATGTCACATGGTCGTGAATCCTACCATCTTGTCCAATGAAAAGGTTAGCTGAAGCATGTTCTAAATTTTTTTTTATTACTAGAACTAGAGTAAATCATCAATGACTTTATATAACCATGCTTAATGATCGTTACTTTATATGGAGTTCTGTATCCAATAGAGTGCTTCCAGATTGGTTAAACGAATGGAGTGGAGACAGCAAACTATTTAAGTAGTCTATGGACTCCTTATTGGACAAGGGAATATGGCTTTTGCCCACGTCCATGAGATACCATTGTTAAGTTGCAGAATCTTGGTCATTATCATTGGTCTTAATGAGAAAAGTTTTTTTTATGAGATTGGATTTCAGATGTCATCAAAACTTGGCAGAAATTTTAGTCTGAGCTAGGATGACTAATATAGAAATTATCACCTTTAGGTGTAGTTTTTGTTAATTAACAGAATGATTTATTGACTTTTGCCCACCTTGCACCTTTGATATTTGCTCTGTTTTGTTCACTGCTCATGTGGTTTTCCATTATCTTTTTAAGCACAAAATGAATGATCCTTCATTTCTCTTCTTTGACTATATAATGAGTTTTTTTATTCTCTCCCTTACATAGAAAAGTTTACTCTCCCTGAGAGATTGCATGCCATGTTATTTCATTTATGTTCCACAGTCTTTATTTTGTCAATTTCTCTGACACCATACATGCCCAAGTATTTTTATGTACTTAATAAGCGATTTTCAATTGTCCAAGATGTGTTGATGATCAATTCAATTGGATTACCCTACTAATCGATTCAACGTATGCATTCTTCATGCCAAAATTAATGACAAGATACTGGCACTGATTGACCATGAAAGTGGCCTTAGTGATTTTGAATGAAATTAGCTTCCATCAGTTTGTAGCAACTTATTAAAAACGATCCAAACATTACTATGGTCTGTCGTGAAGGATAGGAAAATTTACATGTTTTTGGCCTTAAATTATATTCAACCATTCATTTTTTTTTCTTTTGCCTTTTTACTAGGAAACTCTTTAGATGAGCAAACCTAGGATGTAAAATATATCAATAATCTCATGGATCTGTTAAAAATGCAATTGGTAAAATGGGATTTGAACACCATCATGCACCTGAATCACACATAAAAACCTGTGCATTAATGTGTGCATATTTCTCAACTGTCTTTCTAAATCTGGGGTTTGCCACTAGATAAGATGGTACTCATAAATTGGAATTTTTGAAGTGTCGAGCCATTCAGATTATTGGGGAAACTGGTGGCTAAACATTGTTCGATTCAGTCAGCTGAGAAACAGTTGCTGAAAGATGATTTAACATGACACATCCTTTGGATTAGAATAGATGTAGTTTATTTTTCTTTTTGGGGGTCAAATATTAGAATAGAGATAGTTCACCATGAACAATTTTAGAACTTTTCTGTGCACTGTCCTGTGTATGAGTATGAGATCTTTGTCTATCGTATGCTGTAACATATGCTTCATCAACAGTAGTAGAACATCATGTGTTTGCTTTACTAATTTGTACTCAGCTGATGTGATGTTGTAACTTTTATTTAACAATAGTAGTTTTATTCATTTGTGCAGTGGAGCTCATCCTTATTAAAGATGCTATCTCTTGCCTTTGTTGGTGTGATTTTTGCCGTTGCTCTCAAAGCTTTTGGTCATGGGTTTTTGCCTCAGTTTGCCAAGGACAAGCGATACCTGGATGGACATGGAACTCCTCCATCTGAAATCGACAGTTTGCATGATGGGCCGTCTGATCAAGCAAAAGTATAGCCTGAAGATGGCAACAGGATTCCATCCACCATGAGTACTTACGGGATTGATGCCTGTCTTGGTCCCATTCCAAGGAAACATCGGTTAGTATCCCATGAAGTCACTAAAATCATCTAGCAGAGAGATGCATTATCAGTATCTGAAGCTGTCATTTTAGTGATTAGGCCGTGAAGATAGGATCAAACCATGAGAATTGTTTTTGGCGTAAAGTTCTCGGGTTTGTGTTTTTTCACTCTGTTCTATAATTTGTTTAGAAGTACAGAAACAGTGTATTTCCGTGGCTTGGCCATCTTGATTTTGTGACTCCTGATAGTCTAATTGTTTTGCCTGCTCTCCAATGTGACAGTATGGAGCTTTTTGGTTCAAAAATGAAGTAGGCTGGAAAGTAAATAAAGTTCTAATGGCACTTCGCAATAGTTTCTTACACGAGTCTCTTTAGAGCTTCTCACTTTAAATATTTTCTCCCTCTTTAGATTTGTAAGCGTCGCATGCTCACGATCTCAAGTGTCGGCCTAAACCACGTTTGCGGACCCATGAAAAATCGACACTAATTAGTCTTTACGCATTACGAAAAAATCACTACTTTTTCTAATTCTTTCAGTCACCTAGTCTTAGTACGTAGTGCTTAATAGTAGTCGAAAATTAGCGATCTTTCCATCGTTGCCTGTGTTCATGCATTGCAACCCTTTGCACAATGCAAGGAATAGGCAGCTCATGAAGTTGTCATTGCACGAGCAATATTGCGCAACTACAGCACGAAAAAATTGAATGAGGGATTGTGAAAATATTAGCCACATCTGCTTTTTCTATCTTATTCCTATAACATCAGATCAGCAAATTATCAGATTAACAAATCGTGTGATCAAAGTTTTATGCATTTATAGATGAATTTAGAAATTCACTTTTGAGTATATGTATACGCCTAGCTTATTAGAGCTGAATCTCAATCAACGAATTTAATTGATTGCTCAAAAGAAAATTACAAAAGTACTATATAAATAATCGAGGTAAATTAGATCAAGATACAGAAAGAGAAACCTCTCGCCCTTGGAACAAAATGTACAAGAATAGAACTTTCTGCGTCTGGGCAGATATTTCATACTTGTCAGGCCCATATATTTTGCACGCCCATGGGCCCAATCATTCATCTCGATATCATTCGGCCCAAATTGTTCATCTTTTATTGCTTATTGCATTTGCCATTGAGGCGATGATTGCGAGCATGTGAGATGGGACTTCTCTAAGCATAGACAAAATCATCCGAGGTGACATATACGCCAAGTGGGGGATGTCGATACGGTATCATCCATTGGACCGTACAAAGAAAGGTGTCATCATTTGCCGTGATTTTTTTAGAATATATTGTTGATAATATTTTATTAAATGAATAATATCATATCAACATGTTACGTGATATTAATGTTATATATTAATTTTTTTTTTTTTTGTCTTTATAAGGAATAGACCATGCAATTTCTTTTATGTTAAAGACAAAACTAATTGAATTCCTCTTAATGGACAATCTTACAATACAATCTAATATTTGTATATGACTAAAGAAGTTTAGTGCATAGTGATGAGCAGATTTTCTGCAATATTTTGGATTTTTCTTTTACCTCCTTATGAAAATGATTAAGTACTTCCAGATGTTCCAAACTCAATTTACGTCAACCAAGACACGGCGAACCTAATATACGGCAAAATGAAGAATCCAAATAACACAGATTAGTCTACCCCATCCATCGAGCGATAAGGGTAATCAAAAAGTAGCAGAGCTCTTTTTTAAAAAATAGTAAATACGTGAAATTTTCTGACAAAAGAAATACCTGAAATTTTATACTATACAACAATTGACACGTAAGGCCACATATATCTTTTCATAATTATCGAAATTTAAATAACATTTGGAATTTTAACGAGAAATCGGTTTTAAACAAACCATTCCACGTCTCAACCAAAGAACCTTATCTGGCCACAAAAAAAGGGTGAAGAATGTATATTTTAATAGGTCTAATACCCAAAGAAAAATCCAACTTTTAGATTCAATATCAACTTTGCCTCAAATTTTTTTCAATCCTCAATTTTAAATCTAATCCCAATTAATTCTAAACTTTTTTTTGTCTCATAAAAAATAATCAACATCTACTTGAGTTCTAAAGCTAATGTCGTTAACCTTCCACTACAAATTTCTCTAGACAATTGAGAAATGAAAAACTCTAGAGCACGAGCTATTCGAGTGTCTAGAGCATAAGCTCTCCAGTTGCGATAGATGTAAGACTCACAAGCACAATAGATTGAATACTTAGTGTAAAATCAAAAAGCCCAAAATGAGATGAAAGGAAGACTTGAACAATTGAAGAAGGTCAACCTTATTTGCTCTAATTTTTAACGAAATTTTAGATCTAAGAAGATGTCATTGCAAAATTTGTCTCCAAAAAGTGTCTTCCTGTGTATGAAATTTGGTTAAAAACTATTGCAATGATGTGGAAATGTCACAAAGGCTATTGTGGATAGAGTGTTAGTGGAGCAAATACAAGATTAAAAAAAAACATTGGTGGTTTTTCATGAAAATTTAGTTTAGAATATAATTGGACTAGAGTGTTTTTTTCATGAGAAAAAAAGTTTATGATAGAATTGGAACATGACTAAAAGTTGACGGTTTTTTATGAGATAGAAAAAAATTAGGGTAGGTATTGAGATTAGAACTAAAATTAAGAATTTTTCAAAGTACTATACCGATATTAATATTTTCCAGCTTCATTACATTCCCGAAAAAAGTGTTTATGTTAAGGGAAACAAAACATATATAAAAAATATATAGAAGCACGCCTTATTTCATCTCAAGAATCAAAAAAGCTATACACATTCTTCAAGAATCGTTTTTGGAAAATAAATAATTTTTTTTTGTTTCTCATTTTTGTTCTTATTGTGTTCCGAGAACAAAAAATTCTGTTTTTGCAACAGTTTCCCCTAAGCGAGCGGGAAAACAGGTTTTCTTCAAGAATCCATGAATCCCACGAGGCTATGATCCAGCCATCCAAGATCCCAGTCTGGAAGCAATCCCTCGTCGACCGACTGCGAAGATGCGCGAGCAGCGGCGAGCTCGAATCCGTCTACGCCTCCATGTTCAAGAGGGCGCGGACCAAGATTGTTTCTTGATGAACCAGCTCATCTCCGCCGCTTCCGCCGCCCGCCACCCGGCTTTCGCCGTCGCGGCCTTCGACTGCATGGAGAGCCCCAACGCTTTCGTCTACAATGCGATGATCCGATGCCTGGCGCGTCACGGTTTGCCGGTTCCGGCCCTCGAGTGTTACGTGTCCATGCTGAGGGACGGTGTCCGTCCCACGAGCTACGCTCTTTCGTCGCTGGTCAAGGCTTGCGGGGCGACGCGGGGTCTGGGGTTGGGAGAGAGCGTTCACGGGCACGCCTGGAGAAATGGGTTCGACTCGCACGTGTTCGTGCAGACGGCTTTGATCGATTTGTATGCGAGTTTCGGTAAAATGAGGGAGTCGAGGAAGGTGTTCGATGAAATGCCCGAAAGAGATGGTTTCGCATGGACTGCGATGGTCACGGCTCATGCTCGTTCGAGCGACATGAGCGCTGCCGGGGCGTTGTTTGAGGAAATGCCCGAAAGAAATGTGGCTGCTTGGAATGCTATGATAGATGGGTACGCGAGGTTGGGTAATGTTGGGTTGGCTGAGTCGCTGTTTGAACGGATGATGGTAAGGGATATCATCTCATGGACGACCATGATCACTTGCTATTCTCAGAACAGGCGATTTGGAGAAGCATTAACCACGTTTCGAGAGATGACTGCCCATGGAATTACCCCCGATGAAGTGAGCATTGCTGCCGTAATTTCGGCTTGCGCTCATCTTGGCGCACTAGACGCGGGGAAGGAAATCCATCACTATGCAATGCAGCATCGATTCTGCATTGATGTTTATATTGGATCTGCCTTGGTCGACATGTACGCCAAGTGTGGAAGCTTAGATAGTTCCCTCGTGGTGTTTTACAAGTTGCGAGAGAAAAACCTCTTCTGTTGGAATTCGGTTATTGAAGGGCTTGCAATGCATGGTTATGCAGAAGATGCGCTTCAAATGTTCAAGCTGATGGGAAGAGAAAAGATAGAGCCTAATGGAGTGACATTTGTTAGTGTTTTAAGTGCATGCACTCATGCCGGGCTAGTCGATGAAGGCCGACGGTGGTTTCGTAGCATGACTGATGATTTTAACATCACTCCCAGGGTCGAACACTACGGATGCATGGTTGATTTGTTAAGCAGAGCCGGATTGCTGGAAGATGCCCTTGAATTGACTCAGAATATGAAAGTCGAACCAAATTCTGTTATATGGGGTGCATTGCTTGGCGGGTGCAAGCTCCATCGAAATTTGGAGATAGCTCAAGTTGCCGCTAATGCATTGAAGGTTTTGGAGCCAGAAAATAGTGGGTATCAGGCTCTTTAGTTAATATGTACGCAGAAGTGAGTCGGTGGGGAGAGGTTGTGAAGATCAGAGCATCCATGAAAGAACAGAGAGTGGAAAAGGAATGTCCAGGGGCTAGTTCAATTGAAATGGAAGGTGAGATCCATCAGTTTGCAGCTTCCGATGAAGATCATCCAGATTCCAGCGAAATTTATTTGTTGCTGGATGAATTGGATGGACAGCTGAAGCTGGCAGGGCACAGGGAGGAAATTCAACATTCATTTCTTATTTAGGGAACTCTTTGTAACTAAGAATTTCAGTTATTACAGATGCTCAAAGAGCTTTCAATTGACTTGATTATATTGCTGCTTGATTTTCTTGAATTCCCAAGAAAGTCACATACTTCAGATAACTTCAGGACGTCTCAAACCATTCCTCAGGCTCAAAGCGAGGAAAATTACGTGTTTTTACATGAGAAATACGTATTAAGTTCACCATTTTGTCAGAACATAAGTTCAGAAGAATTTAGATTGCTTGAAAAGAACTGGAGACTGTCATTCTTGTGAAGAATTGAGACTGATTGATGTCCCAAAACATTCCTTGAGATGCTTAAATGATGATTTCTTGATGGTATATCATGAAATTTCTACGGTTGAACATTTTTTGCCCTTGATGAGCGGTAAAATTTCTTCAGACTTTCTTGGAACCCCAACCGACGGTTGTTCTTATTTTGATGCACATCCTGCATATGCAGGCATTGCTGCTCAAATTGTCCTCTATAGACCATGAGGACCCGGTTTTGGATGAAAAGCAAAATCTACAAGATTATTATGTCGGTGACTTTCTGCAATTAGCTCATCAAATCTGCTGTAGAATCCGATTTTCAGCTAAGTTGCAGTTGAATTAAGAAAACAAACTCTTCAATGTTAATTGTTCTGCTGACACAGATCCTCCACCATTGCATTCAATTGCCTGTGAAATTGGCATGATCAGATTTCTGGGTCAACAGAAGTTAAATTACAATATATAACAGTTATCTGCAGGAATGGCACTCTTAATTCTAATGTTATTGCAAGGAACAATTGTTACAAACTCGAGGAGTAAGCACCTTCCTCTCATCTTCCAAAAATGTCTGACCATGTGGCCTTCTATTTCTGAAGAAACAAACCAAGCAAGATACAAATCAAAGAATTGACAAAAAGAGACCGGAAGAATTGCTTTTCACAGTTGAGAGGATGGTATGGATGAATCCTGTTTTTATTATAGTAAACCTACTCTGCTGGTCAAAGCCTCAAACTGGTTTCGCTATTTTTGCATCTTCACTAATAGCCTGTTTGAAGTTGAAAAGGCCGGAAAGGCCTCGTCCCTTGGCAAGTTGCTCAAGCTCATCAAGTTTTTGCTTAAGAAGTTCCACCTCCTTCTCTAAAGCTTCATCCCTTTGCCTCATTGCCTACAAGTGGATGATATGTAACCATTAACAGTACTGGATATGAACTTTGAACGAACTATATTTTCTAATCCTGATAAAAGCAATAAAGCAGAGAACTATCAACTTCTTGGACTGATGATATTCCTGTATGACTTAATCAATTTTCTGAAACTTTTTGACCGCAAAATACATGTAATTGCTTCAGAAGGATTCCAGTCAACTTTTTAGGAAAATGATGAAAAAACATAATGAACTCGATTTGGTCATTCACAATATGCACACACACACACACACAAATATATAATATATCCATCCTAAGCCCCATGTCGCCTGAAATTAACTGAAAACAACAGCTACATCAAACTTCCCATGGCACAATACTAGACAAATACCATGAACTACTGCTGTCTTCAAGCTGAATAAGCTGAAAGACAATTCATCTCGTCTGAAAGCAACTAGGTGATTCTGCAGTAATTATCTGGCATTTGGGCTCATTCTATTGGATCCTAATCAATCCATCTCAAGCATCCAAGAAGCTAAATCATTGGATTTTCCCATTTTTTCGGTATAAGAGAAATCTAGCCAGGAAAAATGATGAAGATGAGGCAAGATATACAACCCTAGCATGAGGAAAATACTGGTTACATTGTTTTTCCTAGTTATGCATTAAGCTTGGTACCTGGAAGTACCTATTGAACTTACAGTACCTATTGAACTCCTTTAAGTAAAGGACACTGAACAAACTGTTACACATCTCCATTTTTTGTGCAATTCAAGCCTAGAGTAGTCCACAACATCAGTGTTGAGTGATCAAGCCAAGAGATTGCATGGGTGGCTTGATTATCACCCAAATTGCAGAGAGAGAGACAGAGAGAGACAGAGGAGGGTAAATTCTAGTTCAGACTTGATTAGACAATAAGATAGAAGAGAAGGGAGGGTATCTATTCTGTACAAATTGATCATTAGAATATCTGAATGTATTAAGAAGCCTGTTTGATCAAGTAAAGCAACCATGCAATGTGGTAAAATCAAAGGAGCAGTATGGTGTGGTCCCCACAACCAAATCAGCAGATTTTTTCAAAGAAAGTGCAATAGTTTGACAGAATTCATCATAAGTGACCGCTTCATGTTTGATAACCCAACAATAATGATAACTAAGAAGCACATTCAAGCCCAATACAGGAAATTTATGAACCTTCAGTGTTAGCAGAAACTCACCACTGAATTTTCAGTTACAGCTGAAAGCTGTGATTAATTTCAGTTTAAGAGAACATTAGGAAATAAAGGCGACAAAGTTCAATGTGGGAATGAAAACCAACAAACGATGGTAAAATATACTAGGATCTTACAACATACCTCCAGTTCTTCCCTGCGTTTTTCCTCCTTTCTAGCTTCTGATTTAGCACTTCGTTGCACCTCAAAGATCACAAGAGCTCCAGCAACCTGTCCACAGAGACAAATGGCCATGAAAAATAGAGTAAGAAGTAAATCACTGAATCACTGCTTTAGGATGGAATGGATGTAAATATCAGCCGTGCTCTGTGAAAAATGTATGGCAGAATCAGCAAAAGATATTTTGGAAAAGCATTTTGCTGGACAAGGAACTTTCCGAAGTTCACGTTGAACCTACCAGTGGAAAACAACTTATTGACGATAGCAAGAATGCCAGGAACTCAACTCATGCATAATATAAACACATTCTAAGTTACAGATATGGCTATCTGAGAAGTTAGCCTACCGAAAAGACAAAGACTTCTCCAATCAGGTCCACTGCAGCCTGTACAGCTTTCTGTTCATTTAGAGGCCGGATCTCCACGTCAGTTGCATGACCATAGATCCTTCTTTGTATGTTTGTCGTCATTCGATGGTTAGCCTGTATGATCAAGTTATTAGTGTCCATCAGATCCAGATGTAGTCAACCATAACTTGTATCTTCACATAAATATCAGGGGGGCAAAAACCTCCTAGGATGTGCTTTATTAAAGAGCTTAAGGTAAGGTACAAGGAAAGGAAAATTGGTGAATCATTATGGGCATGATACAGCTACAATCCCAAGAAGATCTTTAAACTCTAAATGAAGGGAAACAGTTGCATGTGATTCATGACAGACAACAGCCACAGCCACTTAAACCACTGATCCACTATGAAGAAGCATTGCCATCAAGCTGATAGAGACCCCACATGTCATCTATCATAAGTCAACTAAGGATTAAATGCCAAGAAATCACCAGATTCGAGAGCAAGTCCTCTAAACATAGAGACAAGCAAGAGGATAACTTCCAATTCTAAAACAAAAGAATGGCAAGGGAACAGTTGCCAGTGCTGCCATTTCTAAGGAGGAAAGTTAACCACAACCTTAACCAGTAATAGATCTAGAGTAGCTGAAAATGTGCTCCTCTTTAGCATGTACTGTTTTAGAAGTTCAGCGTTACAGAATGCATCAACATAACCACTCACTAGTTACTACCCACGAGAATGATCAGATAATAAATATCAGTGAATCCATGATCTACAAAAAAGAGGAGGTTATGAAGGCCAAAATGGTGCCAAAAGGATTAGCATTTCCAGTTGCACGATGCTTCAACATCTTCTCCGCACCAAAAGAGAAAATTCAGCATCTTTCTCATCTTCAAAATTAAAGCCTAAACAGAAAACTTGGAAATGCAATGCAATAGCCAGCCTTGGCAAGTGGAAATACAGGCATTCACAAACGAGAATCCACAACATTCTGGTCTAGTGCAGCATAGCTTAAGATCGACTCTCAAAGACTATCAGCAGAAGATATCAAAGGTTCACTGAGAAATTCAAGTTTAATTACTAGAAAGCAAAGCCCAATCAAAACCTCGACATCGCGCATTTCTCCAGACCAGAAAAACCTCAAGCGCTTCTTGGGTCTGCTGGTCCGATCGAAAAGCAGCCCTTAATCCCCCTAGATCAGACTAAGCTAAAACCCAGTCTCTAAATCCAACCAAACTCCCCGCACCGATCGTTCTACGAAAGACATTCATCAGCAACAACTAGAATCCTACATTGATCGACAATCCACACCAAAAGCACGATCATCACATTCATTTCTCTCCATTCTCTTCAACTGACTCACACCAGCCTCGCCCACTTCACCCCGAAACGCCTAAAATCAACTCCGCGAGCACACTCAGACCACGAACTTTGCGAAACCCCGATCCGGGCACCTCGAAAGATCCTAACTTTCGACGCTAACGAGCCTCAGCAGATGGCCAAACCTGAGCGAAGCCGACGATGATCCCGCGGAAGCGCGGGTGGAGGGCGGCCTGCTGCTTGAGCCGGCTGGCGACGGGCTTGCTCAGCGTCTTGACGACGAGGGTCCCGAGCTTCAGCAGCGGGAGCACCATCTAGCGATTCTCGGGAGCCGGCGATGGCGGCGACGGCGGCGGCGGCGGTCGACGGCGGCGGCGGTGGGGGGTCAAGAAAGCGGCGGTTCTCGCGGGGGTTCTTTGATTGGGGGAGAAGCTATGCGGCGGGGCGGAGGGAAAGCGGGTATATAAAGGGGGACTGGCACTGGCAGGGGGGGAGGAAGGTGGGCTGACTGAGCAACGGTAGGAGTTTCTTGGGGAAGAAGGCTGCGATGTAGAGAGAGAAAGAAGAGAGAGAAAGAGGTCGTCGGAGGAAGAAGACGAAGAAGAAGAGAGCATGAACGCGTAGATGTTCGTTCCAACTTGGAGGCCAAAGCGGAGAATATGATTCGTTGGAGCTCATTTTTTTTGGGGGGCGGGGGGATGACGAGGACAAAGAGCACTTGAAATCTGACCCCGTTATCTTTGAATTAGATTGCTGAAATTTAGGCCGGTGTTTAATATAATTCCTCGACTCTTAATTTATTTAACATAATCACTCAATTTTCGGTATGTGTTTAATTCAATTCATAAATTATGTGAAAATGTTCAATATCATCATTTTATTAATTTTAAGATCAATGATAAATTTTCACTTTTTCATATATTGTAGGACCAAATTAAATATATATTGAAAAATTAGATATCATATTGAATAAATTAAAAATTAAAGCATAGTGCTATACATGAAGATAAATTAGTTCGGAGACTATACTTTGACCAAAATTTAAAGGTTATTTATACCATTTTCCTTTTTCCTCTTTTTTATGATTTCCATTTCTAATAATACCTCAATTTATGGGCTGATTGGCAAATTGCAAAATAATGTTTATTTCTATTCTTTTGTTTCTAGGAGTAATTTTAGAATAGAAATGCGTTTAGTAAAATTTTTATTCTTTAGTAAAATCGAGAATAAATAAATAAAAAAGTTGATTCTTGTTCCCCGAAACATTTCTAGAATTAAGAACCTATTTTCTCTTTTTCTTTTCTTCTTTCTTCTTCTTCCTTCTTTCTTCTTCTTCATTTGTTGCCACCGCCACCATTGTCGTTTGCCGCCGTCTACTGTCGTCCATCGCCCACCACTGTCGGTTGTTGATAACTGGTCCAACAAGCTCGTTGGTGGCTAGGCGAGCTTCGCTCGAGCCTCCCCTAGCCCCTAGTGAGGCTCACCCAGCCCTGTCGAGGCTAGGCCAACCTTGCTAAGGCCAAGCGAGGCCGATCTCTCGATGGCTCAGCGAGGTCGAGTTCTGTCGACGGCTGGGCGAGCTTGGCCTTGCCAAATCTAGGTGAGGCCGCTCACCCAGCCATGGCTCAACCGAGTCTTGCCCAACTATCGATGAGGCTCAATCGACAAGGGCTGACCTTGCCGAGGGCCAACAACGCTTTGCTGAGATTGCCAGCACTCGTCTGGTCGGTCGCTAGTCATCTAAGGTCGGTGACTAGTGACTTGAAGAAGAAGAAGAGAAATAAAGGAAAAAAAATAATAAAATTATTTAAAAATTTAAAGAAATAATTTGAAGAATAAATTTTGAGCACGATACTAAACATAATTTTATTCCATAAAAAAAATTTGTGCGATTCCAAACATGTTTTTTTCCTTAGAAATTGTTCCTATAAACAAAATAAAATAAAAAATTAAAAATTATTTATGAGAATAAAAACATTACTAAACGTGCCATTAATATAATATGAGGATAATTTTTACTTTATAAATAAATAAAAATTCTACGCTTGTCCAAAAAATTCAAATGAAAGAGCTTTTAGAGGGCTTTTTAAAAGATGTTGGCTTTGCCTCCTATAATGAATAGCATTTGGCTATCTCAAAAGAAGTGTATCCGACTCGAGATGACGCAGCATCAGGCAGCTCGGGTTTATGCTAATTATATTCGTGTAGCAATCATATCAATTTGTATGACAAGATTAATAAACAAGTTACTTTCGAGTTCAACGTGAATTACCTATATTTAAGGTCGTGGACGACCTAAGCAAAGCAGCATGGCGATGTCATGGTGGTGGTGGTGGTGTGTGTTCGATTAAGTAGGCTTCTAGAGCCAGGGAGAGCGCGTTCTGTCGGTGTTGCGTTTTTGTGAAGGTGGGGATAATAGATGTAACCTAAAATTTATTGTAAAACGTGAGGATGATCACTGCAGATTTAACATGTGACGGGTAATTAATATGGGAAAAATAAATGTGGGTGGATTTTAGTTGTTAGGAATTAGCTAGGACAAAGGGATATGTTTTTCTATTATATTTTATTTATTTCATGAAAAATGAATGATTTTAAAAATGTTTTTTTTAAATGATAGTTAGTATCATTTAAGATAATTGAGTAATTAAGTATAATTTCATTATCAATAACAATTTATGTCTAAAAATTTCCCTAAAAACTTTGGTTATTGGTTTCAAGATAGGAACTGGTTCAACTAGTCCAATTTCCTAATTATATTGGCTTTGAAGCCTAAAGATGACTACTTGGCCTAGTTTAACACGGGAATCAAATCTAATCTGTCTAAATTGATGGTTTTGAAGCCACTTTTAAAGAAAACTAGTTTGGTTCTTGATTCCATAAACCTAGAATTCACCTAGGATTGGTTTAGTTCTTGATTTCAAGGTCAAAACCGTTTCAACCATTCCAATTTTGAAGCCTTTTTGAAGTTTTGAAAAAAAAAAAAAAAAAACCTTTTGCACACTCGAAAATTAAGACATGGTCTTTAACATGGACAAATAACAAGATAGCCATTTAACCAATAAATGTTATTATAGTGAAATGGTGCAATTTTTTTTTTTCATCCAAAAACACAAAATGGATCGATTCAAGACCGGTGATGGGTTCAATTATTGATTACAATCTTTTGAAATAGATAATTGGAATTAGGAATCAACCCATCTTAGAGTTAATCGCCTCAACTCTCCGCCATCGACCCCTCCCTAGCAGTGAATCACCAGATTTTCTAGTATGGTCGCGAGCTCAACGTATGATCTCCAATGGCCACGGCGCGAGCTAAAATTTGGCTTGACCATGTCCACAAGACACCATATCAAGCGTGGCCTTGTCTACACCTTGAGCTCCAACCATCACAAGCTCCAGCTCGAGCTTGAGCTTGGATCAGTCTTGAAGACGGAGATTAGACGGGGAGAGAGCCCCCATTTGGTTTGGCTTTAAGGGAATGTTATTGGGAAAATGTAAATATATTTGAGTTAAAGGGGTTTTTCAAAACGTAAATAATATTTAATAAAGTATGATTTTAAAATATATCGGGAAACTTGGCTTAAATGCCATTTGGTAAAAATCATATTTTGTAACTAACTTTTGCTAATTTTTTTAAAAAGTTATAGATATTTTTCAATAGAAGTTAGCCACCGAACAGCCTTGGCTAAAGTCGCTCGAGTCACTTAACCCATGCGATGTTGCCTGAGTCGTGTGACCTGAACGATGCTTGAGGTTGCGCAATCCCAAGTGGCGATCATTGCTACACGCTACCCTTTGGTCGACGGTCAACGGTCAATAGCATTTGTTCAGCTTCTCCATCCAAACCCATGGAGCCCATGGAGCCCATGGAGAAGATGAATAGTGACTGGACTAAAATTTGCATTTTGAGAATGCAATTCCTAAAGGACCTCTAGACTTGTTTTGAGCTAAAAGCTCTAGAATCCTTTGAAAATGTAATTATTATTATTTCTTTTATAGTTGAGTAAAAAATGAACCAAATGCTATTTGTGTTTGGCCAAGGGATTTTAAAGTTCCAAAGCCCATTAGAAATGCAGAACCAAATTGCCTCCGATAAATATTGGAGGTAGAGAGATGCCGAGAGAGGAGAGAAAGAGACCAGGGGGCAGAGGAGGATTCCAAGGTGTGGCGTGGTGGTGCGAGAGAACGGCGAGCATATTTTTGAGAAGTGCAATGGCAAAACTGTGAAAACATAGACAACTTTACTGGAGGGAAGCATGTGAGTTCGAGTTTTTAGAATAGGGTATGTCAAGATGGGCTTATTTCATAAAAAAATTTAAAATTTGAAAATATATTTTTTAAAATTATATCATTTAAAAAACTAATTAACAAAAAATGTTATCATTATTGATTTTAGATTATTTCTTTTCTTCCTTTTTGCTTTATTTTAATTTTATTAAAAGACAAAACTATTTATACCTCTCTAAAATGACAAACGCTCAGATAAAATGTGTGGTCCACTATCAATTTAAGATTAATCATTACATTCTTTCCATTCAATTCGATTTCTTCTTTTTCTTTCCATTTGGGACAAACTTGGCATCCCACTTTTTCAAAAAAAAAAAATTATTTGACAAATAACCAACTAATTTCCAAAAAAAATGTTTATTGGACAAAGAACTAACTAATTATGGTATTAGGGACTTGCGTTCTTCTTCATTTTATTTTATTTTGTACTAGCAAATCGTTTCTTTAAAAATAACCTAAGCACTAAAAGAGGAAAGGATCAACAACGCACCCTTAATGAAGGCATTTAACATAATTATGACTATATTTGTCATTACATTATAGTCTATATATTTTAACTGCTTTACTTTCATTTTATTTGGCGAATTTAATAGTTCAATTTTTTTATTCAATTTCATGCTATCATTGGACGATTTTCTAAAAGAGATCATAAATAATTTTAAAATATGATAAAGTCAACTATATTAAAAATTATAAATATCCATTATTATTATCAAAATTCAAAAGAAAATGTTCATAAAACATTATTAGGTGGAATGTTGCATTTGCCTTGATTACATTGAATTATTAGCTGTTGATAAAAATAAGAAAAAAATATAAGTAATAATTTAAAATCAAGAGTAGGACACACAATGAATCATGTGATCAATTCAAAGTGTTTGGAGGTATCAAAAGCAAAAAATGGAGTTGAAAAAATGAAAGCCTTTTTTTTGTAAGTGATGAAAATTATTTTCATTCATTTATTTTTTTAAGCAACAGGAGAATCCTTTTTTCGAAAAATATTTTCTAATTTTTGAGTTTTTTTGGTGAAACAAACTCACACTATTTTTTGTACTTTCCTTTTTATAAATCCAATCCAAACCGAATTTTCCCTTTTTTCAAAACGCTCCTCCTCATCGAGTCCCGCGCCCCTTCCATCCGCGATCCGCGTGCTAACGCCACAAAGCGAACCGCGTCCGTCGATTTCCCACCCCTTCCTCCCTCACCGACGCTCGCGATCGATTCCCACGCGGCCGAGCCCCAGCCACGTCATCGATCCTCGCCAAGAACAATCCGAACCGTCCAAGCGAAATCGACTCCAACGGTCGATATCCTCCCTCTTTTACCGCGAGAAACCGCACAAATCCCCCAATTTAAATACGACCCCACCCTCCCCCCGGATTTGCACCATCTTCTTCAACCTCCGAAACGACAGAAGAAAAACCCTAAACGACATCGCCCTTCCTCCGTCCCCCTCATCTCCGATGGCGCGAACGAAGCAGACTGCCCGGAAGTCGACCGGCGGCAAGGCCCCGAGGAAGCAGCTGGCCACTAAGGCGGCGCGCAAGTCGGCCCCGGCGACCGGCGGCGTCAAGAAGCCCCACCGCTTCCGCCCCGGCACGGTGGCGCTCCGGGAGATCCGGAAGTACCAGAAGAGCACGGAGCTGCTGATCCGGAAGCTGCCCTTCCAGCGGCTGGTCCGCGAGATCGCGCAGGACTTCAAGACGGACCTCCGGTTCCAGAGCAGCGCCGTCGCGGCGCTGCAGGAGGCGGCGGAGGCGTACCTGGTGGGGCTCTTCGAGGACACCAACCTGTGCGCCATACACGCGAAGCGGGTCACCATCATGCCCAAGGACATCCAGCTCGCCCGCAGGATCAGGGGCGAGAGGGCTTGATTCTTGGTTCTCAATGTACATGTGTTCTTGAGTCAGCAACGGTTGACGACGCTGGGGCAGCTTTTCGTAGTAGATATCGACGTGAAATTGCATTTGATGTATTGGGTTTCCCTGGAAAATTACAATCTGTATCGTTTCTTTTGAATTTGAAGTACCTCGAAGCTTGGGTCCATCTCTCTCTCTCTCTCTCTCTCTCTCTCTCTCTCTCTCTCTAGAATAATCTTTTGGAGACGTGTGAACTCGTTTCTGTCCCATAAGCCGAAGTCAATGATACTTTTGAGTACGTTCTACGCATTTTGTCACGCTTTTCCTTGTATATAAATTGATTCCTTGAGGTTTTGAAGAACCCAACAGCGCAAAAATTCAATTCTCCACCTTGTGGGCACTCAAGAAACAGAGGGGAAAGAATATGATCTTCCCCAAGAACGATCTGGATCTGGTTTTGGTCCCGGGCGGGCTGGTGATCATGTTCGCATACCATCTCTTCTTTCTCTACAGATACCGATACGCCCCTGAAACGACGGTCATGGGCATCGAGAACGTCGCCAGGAGAGCTTGGGTCGATGGAATCAGTGAGGTAGTCTAAGATCTCTTGCTTACTCTCGACGGCTCTCTTCTTGCTTCTTCGCTTAGAATCATAGACCCTTTTGAGATTCCAATTCAGGGTTGTCGTTCTTTTGCTTTCCCTTTTGAAAGATGGCGACAAGCTGTGACGAGTGATCTCTGAATGCGCGAGCAGGTGAAACTCGGCGACAGAAATTTCGCTGCCAACGTGATCTCGTCGAGCGTGACGGCTGCGACCTCCTTGGCCTCGGTCTCCCTCGCTCTCAGCTCTCTACTCGGGGCATGGATCGCGAACTCCACCGCCGACGACATGTTCCGGCGACTCAGGGGCTTCGTGGACGCCAACCCATCGACCGCAGCCATCAAGTACATGAGCCTCCTGGCCTGCTTTATCCTGGCCTTCGCGTTCTTCCTCCAGTCGGCCAGGCACTTCATCCACGCGAACTATCTCATCACCACACAAGACGATAGCGCCGGCAGTGAGGCCGTGAAGGAGAATGCGAAGGTGGTCATCGCAAGGGGCGACGAGTTTTGGTCGCTCGGGCTTAGGGCGATCTGTTCTGCTCTTGCTCTGCTCCTCTGGTTCTTTGGTCCGGTGGCCATGTTCGTCTCCTCCGCCATTTTAGTGATGATTCTGTATCACCATGACTTCCACTCCATCCCTTTGGCGAGAACCCGCCGACTAAAAACCAGATCAGGAGGAGTTCAGTAGGTGGGCAAGTTGCAGGTTACTGCCATTGCAATGGTGCATCGAAGTGGGCTAAGAAAAGGTTTGACCAGAATTGATCTGTCTGTCTTCATTCATGTATTCGTGATTTTCAAGGAAATGATAATATTTTTTTTATGTTTGGTTGAATCTTAAAAGAAGGGAATTTGCTTTCCAAAAAAATATTTATCCCTTTTTTGGTCAAAATAGACATGTATTATTTGGGCTTAGTAACTTAGGTATTAGCTGCTAAAGAAATAAGTATGGGGCCCAACGTCCCCAACTACCTAAGTTGGGTTCACTGAGGTCAGACTCGAGATCTTAGTGCTTGTGCCTGAGCTTTGGCTTGGGTTTATAAAACTCAAAATGAAAAAGTCATTTTTCCTTATAAAACATTAACCATTTACTTCGAAAAAGAAAAAGAAAAATCAGCATGCCATTCTAGTTTGAGAAATTGTAATGTTAGTCTTAAATATATTGTATGTATTTGAATTCAATCAACATTTAAATTAAACTGATGTAGTCCCAATCGTTTGAATAAAAAGCAATTAAATCCAAATCAGCCAAGCCTCACTTGAAGTTGTTGATGTGATGATCCCAATTGTAAATGTGGCCTTACATGTTACGGGTAATGACCTAACATAAACTATATCCAAAAATCTTTCATTTTTCCTATTAAATAAAAAGGAACGGTTGAAGTTGGTAAAATTCTCATGAGATATTCAAAAGGCTAGCTGCCGTAAAATTGAATATGCAGTCACTTCACCTTCAACGTCGCAAACGAAGCAAATGGCGTGCAAGTCCACCGGCGGCAAGGCACCGAGGAAGCAGCTGGTTACCAAGGTGGTGCGCAAGTTCGCCCCGGCAACTAACGGCGTGGAGAAGCCCCGCCAGTTCCCTCACCGGTTATGGCCAGCATAGTGGCACTTTGGGAGAAGGAAAAATATCAAAAAAGTCTTGACCATTTTTTAGTTTTAAAATTTTCAATTAAATCAAATCCTAAATATTTTCACATCGGTATTAATTCATTCCGTCCGATCAATTTAGGTTATAAATTGCTGATGTGGATGTCAATCATCCTACATAATGTGGCCAACACTAATTTAAATATTTTAAAATAATTTTTATATATTTTTAATATTTTAAATAGTTTTGAATTTTTTTCTTTCCCCCTTCTTTTTCTTTTTCTAGTAATAGTTTGAATCTCCCCAACCTTCGTGTGAAGGAAATCCTATTCCTACGGCCTTATCGAAAGTTCGGAGGATATCTCGAATCTAATATCCCACGGTGCCCCGGTGATGATGAAGTTCCGGTCTGCGAGATAATTCTACCATGAAAGGGAAGCCTCCCAAAGGTTCCTAACTGTCAGGATCGGGTTACCCTCCTTCCCAAATCCAATGATGTAGTCCGAAAGCATCGGCTATGGGAAGAGGACCTCCGGGGAAGAGGTAATCCCATTATGTTTTGGTTTTACGGATGATTATCGGTTTTGGAATATTCGAGGCATTTTGGATCCCCTTAGGCGGGCTGGAAGTCGGAGCGATTTGCTCTTAGTAATAATTTGTGTTTCATTGGCCTCGTTGAAACTAAAGTGCACGAGGACCGTTTTGAATCTATCTCTTCCACCCTTATTAGGGGTTGGAATTGGCTCTCGAACTATGAGTTCTCGCCGCGTGGCAGGATTTGGGTTGGATGGAACCCAAACTTCGTCTCCTACTCTGCTATTTCAATCAGTGATCAGGTGGTGCATGGCATGCTTAAGTTTAACAGTTCTGGTATATCCTGATGTGTCTCTGCTGTATACGGGGAGCACTCTTTCTCCTGTCGGCGGCCTCTATGGGAAGACCTATGTCATTATAATGATACCTTCCGTCATTCTCCCTGGTTGGTGGCTGGAGACTTCAACGCAATCAAGGAACCTTCGGATCGCATTGGTTGTTCCACGAACTGGATTCCCTACTTCGACGAATTTCCCCAATGCTTGTCCCGAGCGGAGCTGGTAGACCTCAGGTATGTTGGTTGCCACTTCACTTGGTCCACTTCATCTGGTGAGGCGAGAAAAATGAGGAAAATTGATCGTGTTCTAGTCAATGGTGAATGGAATCTTCACTTCTCTTATTCTGAGGCTAACTTCCTAAATCCTGGAATATCGGCTCATAGTCCCCATGACCGTTGGAGTGTTGCGGCCTTTCAATAGGAGGGAAGCTGTTTAAATTCTTAATTCTAGACTCATCATCCAAATTTTAAGACCACCGCCCGGGCTTGGGTACTCCTATTGTAGGCGTTCACATGTTTCAAGCTGCTAAACTCAAAAGGGTGAAGTCTCTCCTTAAATCTCTCAACTGATGCCTTCTCGACATTTCAATCAAGGTTGTGGAGGTAGAGTTGCAACCGCCGCATTCAGCTCAAGCGAATCCGGCCAGCTCTACTCTTACTCAAGAAGAAAGGGAGTGTTGCGTGTATTTGTTGAGTTGAGATCCTGAGGAATCGTTCAAATCTAGAGTTAAATGGTAAAAAGAGGGTGATAGGAACACCAAGTTCTTTCATCAATCTATGAAGAGAAGACACCTATTAAACCGAATCCTTTCGGTTAAAGATCCTTCTCCGGAAGTGTCATTACCGATCCGCTCTTGGTTCCCCAGTGTGTTTTGTCGATTATTTTTCTGACCTTTTATCCCCGAAGGAAGGTCTCGTTAGGCCATCCCTAGGTGAGGGCGAGGTCTTGCAAGCCTTGCCTCTCAAACAAGCTAGCGTCTCGGTCTTCCAATTTCCGACTACGGCAAGAACACGTTATTTTCAACGGGCAAAAGGTAAGGCCCCCTGTGCCCGATGGCTTCCCCGTTGAATTTTATAAATCTTGGTCTTTGGGATTCGGATTCTTCCGTGCTTGAATCCATGGCTTCTTTCAAAATGGTCGGCTTCTAAAAGAGGTAAATGCCACCATTTTGGCGCTTGTTCCTAAGGTCTCCAATGCTAATGCAGGATTATGCAATTGCATGCGTAACACAATTTATAAGGTGATCACTAAGATTCTAGCCAATAGAATTGCTTTGGGGCTTTAGGGGACTTGATTAATCATTCCTAGAACGCTTTGTTAAGGGCGGGAGAATGAGAGATAACATTCTCTTGGCTCGGGGAATTGTTTACTGATTCACCTCTCTCCTTACAGCGGCAAGTGCGTAACTCAGGTGGATTTTCATAAGGCCCTCATTCACTGTTGATTGGGAGTTTTTAGAGCTTGTTTTGCAGGCTTTTCGGTTTCCCCCCCATTTTATAAAGCTTATCATCGCTTGTGTGCAATCTCCGGCTTTCTCTATATCTGTCAATGGGGATCTTCATGGTTTCTTTCCGGGGGGAAGAGGCCTGAGGCAAGGTGATCCGATTTCCCCATACCTCGTCACCTTGGTGATGGAAGTATTCTCCGGTATATTGATGTCTCGCACCTCCAATCCCGACTTCAAATTTTTTTGGAGGTGCAAGCCAACCAGCCTTTCCCATTTGTTTTTCTTGATGACGGCCTCGCCGGCCAAGTGATCGGCGTTCGGTTGTTATCTGGAAAAAGGGCTTGATTCGCTCAACGGAGCCTTATTCCCTAACAAGGCCAAAAGTGAAATCTTCTTGGCCACTGGCGACTCTTCCATGAGGAACAAAAAGAAATGGCAAGGAAAATGGAAAAAAAAATTAAAATATTATAAAAAGTGTTTACGTTAGTAATTTTTGGCCCAAATGGGCTGGATGGATTGAACCGGTACTAATGCAAAAAGATTTAGCACTAAATTAATTCAATTGAAAAGTTTATAACTAAATTAGGGTTTAGGACTTTTTTGGTACCTTTACCCCCAAGAGATTAGGAAGTACCAGAAGAGCACGAAGCTGCTAATCTGGAAGCTGCCATTCTAGAGGCCGGTCCAGAGATCGTGCAGGACTTCAAGACGGACCTCCGCTTCCAGAGCAGCGCCGTTGCGGCACTGGAGGAGGCAGCGGAGGCAAACCTGGTGGGACTCTTCGAGGACATCAACCCGTGCACGATCCACGCGAAGCGGGTCCCCATCATGCCCAAGGACATCCAGCTCGCGAGGAGGATCGGAGGCGAGAGGGCTTGATTCTTGTTCTTCATGTACATGTGCTTCTGACTTCGATGATTGATGAAGCTTCGCTTTTTGAAGTAGATATCAATGCGAAATCGCGTTTGATGTGGGTTTCGCTGAAAAATTATAACGTGTCGTTTTTTCTGAATTTTAAGTACCTTGAAGCCGGGATCAGTGTTTCTCTTTGTCTATGATCTGATCTCTAGAGTAGATCTGAAGATAGAAGATTGAAAATTACGGGTTGCCTCGGAAATTGAAGGGGTTATTGCCTTCCATGTACAAGTTAATCTGCATTACATGGGTTGGTATGCAAAATCGACCCTATGAAAGTTGTAACAGTCAAAATCATCGAATGGTCGTTGAACCAGCCGAAAAGTCATGAGCCATGGATTTCAAAACTAATGATTTGATCGATAGTCGTTACATGATTCTATTGCTCGGTTCATCACCCTTTGCTTTCATTGTCTGAGGAGACTATCTATTGATTCGCGGTCATCTCGGGTCACAAGTTTTTTAGCATTTCTCTTTTGTTTTGCATTCTGAGGGATATGGCTGACTGCTACTATGCGACCGCAACATCATTAGTTGGATTATATGCCCACATGCTAGAGCATGTCAATACCAATTTCACTTCCCTAGCATGATCTTTTGAAGGCATGTGAAGTGGTTTCGGTCCCATTAGCCGAAGTCAATGATGCTCTAAGTATATTCCAAGCAGTTGATATCTCTTTTCCTATATTAATCAGTTACTTAAGGTGTGGAGAACCCCAACAAACCCGGCATTCAATTCTCCACTCCTGGGAACTTCAGAAACTGAGGGGAAAGAACATGATCTTCCACAAGAAAGATCTGGATCTGGTTTTGGTTCCGAGCGGGCTGCTGATCATGTTTGCATACAATCTCTTCTTTCTTTATAAATACCGACACGCCTCCAGAGAAACGGTCATGGGCATCGAGAATTTTGACAAGGAAGCTTGGGTCGAAGCAGTCAGCAAGGTAGTTCAAGATCTCGTGGTTGCTCTCAATCCCTCATCACTCTTTTTGCAGATTTGCTTAGAATCATAAACCCTTTTGAGATTCCAATTGATGATCCGTTTGTCCATTCTGACAGTTGTTGTTCTTTTGCTTTCCCTTTCGAAAGATGGTGACAAGCTGACGAGTGATCTCTGAATGTGCGAGCAGGTGGAACTCGGTGAGAGAAATTTCGCTACCAACGTGATTGCATCGAGCGTGACGGCTGCGACCTTCTTAGCCTCGGTCTGCCTCACTCTCAGCTCTCTACTCGGGGCATGGATTGCGAACTCCACGGTCGGCGACTTGTTCCGGCAACTCGGGGGGCTCGGGGACGCCGACCCTTCGACCACAGCCATCAAGTACATAAGCCTCCTGGCCTGCTTTATCCTGGCCTTCGTATTTTTCCTCCAGTCAGCTAGGCACTTCATCCACGCAAATTTTCTCATCAGCACACAAAAAAGTGATAGCACCGGCGAGGAGGCTGTGAAGCAGAACGCGAAGGTGGTCATCAAAAAGGGCGGTGAGTTTCTGTCGCTCGGGCTTAGGGCAATCTACTTTGCTCTTGCTTTGCTCCTCTGGTTCTTCGGTCCGGTGCCCATGTTCGTCGCGTCCGCCATTTTAGTGAAGATTCTGTATCACCATGACTTCCTCTCCATCCCCTTGGCGAGAACCCAACAACCAAAACCAGATCAGGAGGAGTTCAGTAGGTGGTCAAGTTGCAGCTTACTGCCATTGCAATGGTGCGTCGAAGTGGGGTAAAGGAAAGCGTTGAACAGAATTGTCCAAAAAAGGGTTGACCAGAATTGATCTGCCTTCATTCATGTATTCATCCGTTAATTATGGATGGCATGTCCAAGATCCGCAAAGCGAGGGAGGGGAGTGAGCTGTGGTGGAGGTTTGACTCTAGCTGTGTTGTTTGGTAAGAAAAATTTGTCTTTATATATCTTATATATATAGATAGATGTATATGGACATGCATTATTTGAGTTTCGGTAACTTGGGCATGGCTGTCAAGGAAGTAGGTATAGGACCCAAGGTCCCCAGTTGCCATCGGGCCCGAGACCCCAGTGCTTGTGCTTAGGTTTTGGCTCGGGTTCATTGAACTTGAAAAGCAAAATCATTTTTCTTTATTTTAGAATACTTCTTTTCTGTTAATAGAAAACATTAACCATTTACTTCAAAAGAAATGAAAAGTCAACACATCATTAAGTTATTTTGCTTCTGGCGTACATATTCAGTACAAGAAAATTGTAATTTCAATCTTAAATATATTATATGGATTTGAATTTAGTCCTCAATATTAAATTGAACTAATGTAGTCACAACCATTTGAATGAAAAGGCAATCAAGTCTAAATCAGCCAAGTTCCGCTTGAAATTATTGACATGACGATCCGAATCATAGCCACCATCTTATATGTTACAATTAGTGATAAGACACGAACAACTATACTTGAACAAGCCTACGGTTTTTCCTAATTAATAAAAAGGAACGATTGAAGATTGGTCAGAAAAAAAAAATTTTATCATGAGACGTTCAAAAGGCCAACCCCCGTAAAATATGTGGTCACTTCATCTTCAATGGCGCGAATGAAGCAAACGGCACGCAAGTCCACTAGTGGCGAGGCCCCTAGTAATCAGCTCGCCAACAAGGCGGTGTGCAAGTCCGCCCCGGCAACCGGCAGCATATGAAGAAGCCCCATCACTTCTGCCCCGACACAGTGGCGCTTTAGGAGATTAGGAAGTACTAGAAGCGTGACGGCCCAGACCTGAGGCAGTATGGAGGAACGGACTAAGATCGCCTCGGCAGTACATGGGCGAGGAGAGTGTGATGGCCCAAGCGGCAGTGTGCGGGAAGGAGGGATGGCGATGCGTCTGCACCTCGGTCCTTGAACGTGTGCAAGGAAGGGGTTCCTCTCTTGTCCCACATCGCCTAGGGAGTGAGTCATGGACTAACTTATAAGGCAATGGGCCTTCTAACTGTATATACGCGTTTTTTTTTTGGGTAGTATGAGCTCCTCTAAGAGGAACAAAACCCTCCTTCTAAGGAGTGAAGAGTGTGATGACCCAAACCTGGTTCAGTAGAGAACTTTGAGGACTTAGCCCGGTGGTCCTCTTCTAGGACACCATGCCCCAGGACATCCCAGGAGGATCAGAGGCGAGAGGGCTTGATTCTTGTCCTTCATGTACATGTGTTTTTAAGTTAGCAACGATCGATGAAACTGCACTTTTTGTAGTAGATATCGATGTAAGATCGGGTTTGGTGTATTGGATTTCGCTGAAAAATCACAATGTGCATCATTTCTTTTGAATTAGTAGTACCTCGAAGCTAGGATCAATGTCTCTCTCTTTGTATGTGATTTGATCTTTATCATTGATCTGAAGATAGAAGATTGACAATTACATGTTGCCTAGGAATTGGTGGGTTATTGCCTTCCATGTACAAGTTAATCTGCATTACATGAATTGGTATGCAAAATCAACCCTATGAAAGTTGTAACAGTCAAAAATCATTGAATGGTTGTTGAACCTATAGAAAATTACGGCCCATCGATTTCAAAAGTAGTGATCTGCTCGACAGTTGTTACATGATTTTATTGCTGGGGTCCTCACCCTTTGCTTTCCTTGTAGAGGAGATTATCTATTGATTCACGGTCATCTCGGGTCGCAAGTTTTTTAGCATTTCTTTTTGTTTTGAATTCCATGGGATATGGCTGACTGCTAATATGCGACCACAACATCGTTAGTTGGATTATATGCTCACATCGTTAGAGCATGCCAAAACTAATTTCACTTCCCCAGTATAATCTTTTGGAGGCATGTGAAGTAGTTTCAGTCCCATTAGCCGAAGTCAATGATGCTTTAAGTATATTCCGAGCAGTTGATCACTCTTTCCTATATTAATCAGTTCCTTGAGGTTTGAGAAACCTTAACAAACACAGCATTCAATTCTCCACTCCTAGGAACTTCAGAAACAGAGGGGAAAGAACATGATCTTCCACAAGAAAGATCTGGATCTGGTTTTGGTGCCGAGCGGGCTCCTGATCATGTTCACGTATCATCTGTTCTTTCTTTATCGATACCAACATGCCCCGAAGACAACGCTCATGGGCGTTGAGAATGATGACAAGAGAGCTTGGGTCGAAGGATTCAGTAAGGTAGCTCATGATCTCATGGTTGCTCTCATCCCTCATCACTCTTCTTGCATCTTTGTCGTTCTTTTACTTTTCCTTTTGTAAGATGGTGAGATACTGACAAAGAGATCTCTGAAAGTCCAGGGATTTGACACTCGACAAGAGGACTTTCGCCACGAACGTGATCTCCTCTTGCGGGACGGCGGCGACCCTCCTAGCGTCGGTCTCCCTCGCTCTCAGCTCTCTACTCGGGGCATGGATCGCGAACTCCACCGTCGACAACCTGTTCCGGCAACTCGGGGGGTTTGGGGACACGGACCCATCAACCACGGCCATCAAGTACATCAGCCTCCTGGCCTGCTTCATCCTGGCCTTCGCATTCTTCCTCCAGTCGGCTAGGCACTTCGTCCACGCGAACTATCTCATCACCACGCGAGACGACAGCATCAAGGAGGATGCGAAGGAGGTCATCATAAGGGGTGGCGAGTTCTGGTCACTCGGGCTTAGGGCGATCTACTTTGCTCTTGCTTTGCTCCTCTGGTTCTTCGGTCCGGTGCCCATGTTCGTCTGCTCCGCCATTTTAGTGAAGATTCTGTATCACCATGACTTCCTCTCCATCCCCTCGGCAAAACCCCAACAACCATAAACCAGATCAGGAGGAGTTCGGTTAGGTGGTCAAGTTGCAGCTACCGCCATTGGAATGGAGCATCGAAGTGGGGTAAGAAAGGGTTGACCAGCACCGATCCGTCTTCATTCATGTATTCATCTGTTAATTTATTTGCATGGATGGCATGTGCAAGTTCCGCAGCTGGAGGGGAGTGAGATGTGGTGGAGGTTTACTCAAGCTACGTTGAGAATCTTTCTTCTTTTTCGAGCAGATTTGAACAGCTGTTTGCAATTTGCGTTGCAAGAGAGGCTGTCGGCCCATCAAATTACAGAGCAAAAAGGCTTAGAATGTTGTCTTGGGCTATGCGCCTCTTCTTGTTCTCTAGGCTTGACAGCATTGCTTCCATTTGATATTGGGCTTCCAACTTCAATCCTTCCATGCGCCTAAGAGATGGTCATTGAACATGTGTTTTTCGACATGGTCCACAATTGCATCAAAACGACACAATTCCCAAATTTATAAAGTTCAAACCTTTAAGTTTCGGTGGATGCACCCCAAAGTATTGTGTGCATCTAATACTCCTTAACATGTATACCAATAACATTAAAACTATATAAGAATGTATCTCGAATGTATTTAACTAAGCGCGGTGCTATACTACATGAAAATCCATGAGATAGTAGGTGATAATATAAATAGGGCCAGATTCAAACCCTAATAACACACACAAGATTTTCAACCTGAATGTTGTGTTTGGAATAATGACTTTTTCTCGCTTTTTGCCTTTTCTCGATCCTCCAACTCATGCATTTTGACATTTTTTGGAGGGAAAAATGCACTAATAGTTCTCAATTTTTTGCCTAATGTGAAATCAAGTATTAAATATTTTTGTTGTTGATGCAACCAATTATTTTCTTTTTCTTTTCTTTTATGACCGCTTATCCAATTATGCCGATGTGGTGCGCCTAAAATTGGATGTACCTTTTTTAAGTATTTTTTCATATAAGCAAAACATTTAGATTTATTGATGTAATTTATCCCTTTAAAACCAAAAAGACAAGTCATCTTTCGTAATTTTGAGAATATACATAGTGTATTAAATTTTGAAGAGATTGTAAAAAAGTATCATTTTCTTATAAAGTAAGAAACCAACACGATTAAGTTGTCATGTTGCTAGAGTACATATCACGTTTGAGAAAACTACGATTCAATTTTAAATATATAGTGCAGTCTCAATTCTCTGAGCAAACTAACAATCAAGTCCAAACAAGTCAAATCTCATATTACTAACATGACAATCTATTCATAGCCAACGGCGATTCAATGTGTATAACTTTATTCAAAAAATCCTACAACTTTCCTTATTAATAAAAGGCTTAATATTTTTTTTTAAATCCTAACTTTAGGTCTAGTGGCAATTCTACCTTAAACTATTTTTTAACTCATAAAAAACCTCCATCTTTAGGTTGAGTCCCAATTCTACACTAAACTTTTTTTATTCCATAAAATACCCAAACCTTGAGTCCAGTCTCGATCAACACTAAACTATTTTTTTCTGATAAAAAACTATAAAATTTTACTTGAGTTGCAAATTTGCCTTTGTTAACCTTTCATCCAAAAATTTTCTTAACAATTAGAATATAGAAAATTCTTGAACACGAACTATTTGAATATCTCAAGCACAAGCTCTTCGACTACGAGAGGTGGAAGACTTCCAAGCGCATTAGATTGAATATTGAGTGCAAAATTGAAAATCTCCAGCAAGATGAAATGAAGATTCTCTTAAAAGGATGAGCAATTGAAGAAAGTCAACCTTAATTACTCCAATTCTCACCAAAATTTCATATCCAAGAAGACTTTTAGGTGACACAAAAACTCATCTCCAAAAGATGTATTCTTGGATCTAAATTTTAAGAAAAAAACTAGAGCTTACTGAAGGCAATCCGGAAATGTTAACACTGTAGATATGAGACTCATGTAAATGTTGGTGATTTTTTACCAAACAAAAAAATATATAATAGAATTAGAACTTTACTTAAAACTAGTGATTTTTTTCACGGGACAAAAAAAACTTATGATAGAATTGAGATTAGGACAAAATTTGAGGATCTTTTATGACATAATGAAAATATAGGATAATATTAGGATTGGAATTAAAAACGAGGGTTTTTTAGAGCGTTAGGCCATTAATAAAACGAACCAAAAGGGGATAAAAAAAAAAAAAAAGGGAAGAAGAAGAAGATATAAGAAGAAATTTGTACTAGCTCTCTTATCGTTTGATGTTTCAAAAGGCCACCCCCCCACATAAAATATGCGGTCACTGCAAGAGAAAAAGGGCGCTTTCGCTGTACTGCGTTTAATTATATTCTATTTTGGGGGGTTCAAAATAACTTTAAAAATCACAGTTTTGGCTGTTATTGCGGGCCGTACGATCGAGCGATGTAACCCCAGCGGCAAAAAACCGACAGCCTCTGGTTGAGACAGCGACCCGTCTTGTTCTTTTTGGCAAGTCCTGGAGTGGGACCGACCCACCACACATCTCTCGCCACGTGTCCTCCTCGTCTTGGGATGATGAGTTGCCCGTGGGGCCTAGTAAAAGAAGCGCGCCGGATCTTTGTTACGATATCTAATAAATAAAAACCTTCTTCTTCTTTTTTTTTTTTTTTTTTGTCGTTTTTAGTGTTTTTATTATATACATAACACGAATGTTATGATTCTTTAAAAATAGTTTTTTTTTTTTTTACGAGCGGTGGGGCACTTGATAGTGAAGTTGGACAAAATACACTCAACTTTTACAAAAGGTATAATGTGGGATACCCGTTAATTAAATTTTTACCCAATCTCCACTCACCATTTTCAATTTTGAGATTGAAAAAATGGTATAAATTGTCTCTGAACTTTGATCCTATACGCAACATTGTCCATGAAATTTTAATGTGGCCTATGAACCATAACTCAATATGTTCGTAAATGTCTGAATTTTTTAATTTGATCAATGGAATTTTAATACATGTCCAAATTAATTATTGGACTATGAAAATGTTTAATATTTATTTATGAACTTGAATTAATAGAAGAATAATGTTGAACATTCTCATATAGTTTTGAACTATACATGTACCAAAATTTAAATGACCATATTTAACAAATTTAAAATATTCAAAACTACCTTACATACTAAACCAAAATTCACGAATTATTTACGTATTACCCCTTTGAGATTTGAAAGGGAGTTTACTGACTTGATAATATCATGTAATTACAAGGAACACTGGTTTTTCATAGTGCAAAGTTATTTTCTCAATGACTTAACATGCCATTCATGCAACACAAATTCATCCAACTTGTACGTTAGTTGATATTGGCTTAACTCAATGAGTTCAAAATTTTGAGAAATATCTTTTATGTGTTTCTAACTGTGAAATATCAAATCATTAGTTACATAGTTCATCGGAATCATGTGAAAAATTTTGGCCTCTTGTATTTATTTAGAACATGGTCCATCTCAAAAAACTTATTTAGTTGGTAGATAGAGTTGAGTCTATCCAATAACCGCTCGAATGTCTACATTTCTCAATTGGGTTTAGATGTAGCTTTAGTTAGAAAAACAAATCAAAGTATATTATAAAACAATAGAAACAATGAGGAGCATCACTTACACTATACCTCAATAAATCTAATTCAAACTCAATACCGTTTGATTTATATCTAATTATGCTAACACTCAAAAATAGGAAAATCATCACCAATCGGGTATGACTTTTAAGATAATCTTGACGAGGCTTGAACCCAAGACCACAAATAGAGAAACGAACTCCACTACCACCTAAGCCAGCATCCTATTAGTCTTGCTAAGTATTTGAGACTCCATGGAGACCACATTGCAAAGAGGTTCAGAATTTCAATAAATTCATGCTCCAAAGGCTTCGAAAACAAACTGATTAAACATAAAATAATAATTAAATTGCAAAGACATTTATTAAATGAAAAGAAATGTTTTCCAAAACTGCCCGGATGCTGTAAAAAACCATCGGACACTCCATGTTAAAACCCCAAGAAAAATCGTACTCGAAATGACCTACGCAATTAAATTCCCGCCGAAGAAAATTAACATCGGGATTTGAGTCTGCAGCGGCAGCGGCGTCGTCGGCGGGCACGGCCGGGATCGACGGGCGGGCGAGCAGGGGGCCGGAGAGCGGAGGCCGCGACACGTGGACGGCCGGATGCGGCGCGTGCGGGGGGCCGCGCGACCAAGCGAGCGTGGCATAGGTACTGAAAAGGTACGATGAAAGCTGAGGTGAGCAGGCTGAGGGCTGCCAGAGTAGCGCCTCGCGTAAAAGTCGAGGGTTCCGTTCACCGCTTTTTTCCTGCTTTTTTTTCTCTCGACAGACTTTATTCATTGCTTTGCGCAGCGATCTATCGCTTGTGCTCCCCCGGGGCCCACGCGCGCTCTGCCCGTGCCTGGGACTCACCGTCCCTCCTTTTTCTGGGACAGCGATTAAGCACGACAAAAAATCATAATGCGTAAGGACCGGTTTGGCGAGGCATGTTTGGTAACGTTCCTTTTTTTTTCGGTTTTTTTTTTTTTATTTTCAAGAATAGAAATTGAACAGAAATTAAAAGAAATCTATGTCATAAAAATATTTGAGGTCATATTAAATGATTTTTTTATTTCGGGAATAGGAATTTTTTATAATTCGCCCAAATTACCAAACGCTTTTAAATGTTTGGAAACTTGATCAATGAATCAAGGAATAGAAATAAAAAAAAAACGCTTATTTCTAAACACAAATTATTCACGAAAATGACCAATTCTAACTATTTGTATTATTTTGTTTCCTAAAATAAAAAAAATAAATAAATAAATAAATAAAATTTATTAGGTAATGTCAATGCTAATTTTTATACTTATAATAATAGATTTGTTCACATGAATAGATATGAAATAAAATCAAAAAGTAAAATAAAGTTATTTTTTTGTTCTTACGAATAATTTTAGAATCAAGCCATTTTATTTTATTTTCTCTTTTCTTTTCTTCTTTTTCCTCCTCTAAAGAGATAAGATCTGGCGACCTCGCCATGATCGAGTGAGAGGCAAGGTCAACTTTGCCTTGGCTTGGCAGGCTCAATCTCGTGGTGACAAGGTGAGGTCAAGACTTGCCGTGGGCAAACGAGGCTTGACCTCGCTTGGATTTGGTGGGGCTCCCCAAGATAGCGAAGTCGCCAACTCTCATCTCATTAGTCACTAACCGTCGTGGAGGCCCAATGACTAACTAGAGGAGGGAGACGCGAAGAAGGAAAAAGGAAAAGAAAAAAAACTCATAAAAAAAAGACTACATCACTAAAGAAGGTCATACTAAACGCATTCATGTTCAAAAGTCCTAGGATGGGGCTATTTACAATTAGCCATTTATCAAAAGCTCTTTTAGGGAACAAAATTAGGAAAAGCTATTTTTGAGCAAAGATTGTAGGAACAAAATGGGGACCAAACAGGACCTAAGCATCTAGACAGTCGCAAACATTGTGCTTTTGTCACGAAACAAATCTTGATCATTAAGTTTAGTGGTTTAGGCAGGTTTTTCAAAATATCTAGGCAAGATTCTCGATCGAGGCATGTCCCTTTGGCCTAAAAATGCCCCTGGCCATGGCTTGCGAAGTGTCGACCAGTGAAGAATTTGCCGGTTGATGAGCTCGGGTATTTTATTCAAGACTAAATTGATAAATTCGATGCATTATTCCAAAAAAATTTACTCTTGATCCTCTTTTAAGAAAACGGTCCCTTTCATGTCCTTATTTTAAATTTCTTCCTTAATTTCTCGCTTAATTTATTTTTTATGGAAGACACGAGCACGTCACTCTCATAAATTACATTGACACCCTACCTTCCATTGAAAATTCTCTAAAGGGGAACAACCCTTTCCAAACTTGGTTTTCTTCCATGCCTTGGATGGTACTAGTCAAGTGTCGAAAACAATGACAAGAACATAGTTTCTCGAGTCCAACCAATGAAGATAGGGTTGGTTATCATGATCTGGGACAAAAGACATTGTACCCCAAGATCAGAACCAAAATGGGGTCACGGTCCCTACAATTGTTGCCCTATGCGCCTATTGATTTCTACTTTTGGTTGTGTACTTGTCCTATTCAAGCAACCATCATCTGTCGGTGACACCATCACGAAGGTAACACTTCCTCTTCGCTTTATTTGAGATCCATTGTAATTTGAGAAGCAGCAACCATGGCAAAAACCTCGTTCCTAGATCAAGAAGATACACAGGAACCTTGTCTAGGGATATGCATCATGCCCTTGAATCCATTTGGAGGGAGGCAAATCCAACATTGCAAATTTGAGATGGAGGCATGGTGAAGTTCGCCATAGTGAAATTCGACATATACTCCTCACCATTCAAAATCGAGACCTTTCTCGAGAGGATTAGCCGTTTTTTGTGTCACATGAGGCCGAGCTCTTGCATTATCAACATTGGAACATGGATTAGCTCTCGAATTCTTGACGGAAGGGATCAATTTTCTTTAAAAAAAGATCGACCTGCAAACTCAAACAATAGGGAGTTTGCAGGGGAAATTCTGGAAAGAATAAAATAAGATTGAGGGTGTGTCTCAAGTTTCATCGAAGCATCAGACTAGTTGCATGAAATTTATGTGGAGAACAAAACACATGAGAGCCCTTCCATAGATTATGTATTTGCCAAGTAATCCCTCCAATTAAAGCCATGTGCTATGAATTAACAAGAGTATCCAACTGATTTGATAAAATGCCTATCGAAATCACCTAGCGTTTGCACTTACGTGATACGATTTTCCTCCCCTCTTCATTAGATCTCCTCCAATAAAGAAAACCAAAAGCTCACTCGAAAGCCTACAAAATGATCATCCATTAGAATTCCAAGCTCGTAATAATGTTGTTGGCACTTCCCTAGATTTCAAGGCAATGAAGACATGTATCTCACCCCTTAAATTAGACTCTGTCTGCATTGGATCCGTACAAATTGGAATGAATTGACCAAACATTCGAAGAACGAATTACAATGCTTCCAGTGAAGTGGATAAAATAATTGGAGCGTGACTTACAATGTGGGGACACCAGGGAATTATTAGGTTTCTGTTTTTTTTTCTTCCTTTTTGATTATTTATTATTTCTTGCTATTGTTATATTATTATTATTATTATTATTATTATTATTATTATTATTATTTTGTTTTGTTGTTTCCCATTGTTGACCCGCGATCATTTGGTGGAATTTAGCACTTGCGTATGCTCTAATCAAGAAATCAAGCTCCACTTAGAAAAAGATGACTAAGGGTTATGAAATTTTCAAGCGACCTAATGATCACTTTGGATAAGATGAGAGAGAGTGTGTCGGGCATTTTACCCAATATGAATAAAGCTTTGACTAATTATACAGCTGATAAATAAGCCAAAATTCGCATCAAGGCTAAAAAAAAAAAAATCTGATCGAAACATAAAAAAAGAATTGAATCTAAACCACCTTTATTGTTAATCACAATAGTCTATTCGAATATAAAATGGTCACAATAGTCCTTTTTTCCCAACAGGACATGATATTTTTCCTATGATGTTTTATTGAGTTTGCCTATGAAATGAAACCCCTTAAAGAGCTCTAGAAGCATTTTCGTTGCATTTTCAACCCACGTATCGACATACAAAAGAACTTAGTGGACAACTGAATAATTGTTGCCGTATAGTTGAGAAAATAAACTAAATCTACTTAGATTTATAATTACATATTAGCTATGTCCTTGATTTTTTTTTGTGAAATGTTCAATAAGATTTCTGACAGATGTATATTTTATTTCAATTGAATCTCTAAACCTTTTTTTTTTTTTTACCATAGTGATTATTGAGATTAAAATATAGACAAAAATGACAATGTGCTGGTCCACGTTAAGTGCTAGCTGGGACTCAAATTAGGGATATTGCCTCCTTAAACAGAAAGGGTCTTGCAATATCCACCTGGTGGGCGCATGCGAGAGAGAAAGAAGGGGGAGGGGCTCACAATTCATAATACGGGTTACATATTTATACAAGATATTTATACGACATAAAATGACATGATTTATATATACCTATGTTCTATAGCATAATAAAAAAAATAGTGTTTATCAATGATGTGACTTGATGCAAATATTAAACCCAATTATGGCACGTCATTCGAATTCCCAGCCCCATGCTTCCCTTATTGTCGAGAAGAATCTCATGCCATTTTCACCATTCCTAGGTGACAAGAAATATACCCTTGTCATGATTTGGAGCAGGCAGCTTGCCCGTACACCTGTGGACGAGGCAAGATTGTATCATCGAGCCCTAACTGGGGCGTCGATTGGCCCTTGTTGGGGTCGACGAGGGCACAATAATTGTTATCGGTGTTTGGTCTATGTATCAATAGTTCATTTTTTTTTTTTGGCACTTTCGTTCCACATCATTAATCTAGTATGAATGAAGAAGAAAACTTAGGAACTCAAATGGTAAAAAATATTTAAGAATGTAATTGCATATTCGACAAATGTTCGAGGACAACCGATGCTTTTGTCCCATTTAAGAAATGAAATTCTAGATCCGTCCTCACAGGCTATTGCCTGTAATCACTTCCGCTGCACGTTTGACAACCCGACATAAGAAATTTACTTTTCAAGACGAAAAAAGATAAATATCATAGTGTCGGAGCTTTCATGAGTATAGAATTTGGATAACCTAAGGTTACTTAAGCCACGTTTTATGCTCATCAATGATTTTCCATGGGGACAAACCGCTTTATTTGTCCACACCAGCTTTTGCCAGGCCTTAATTTTCGGCCACTTTCACTTTTCAACTTGGCAATACCTTTAATTTGCTAAAAAGCACATTGGATTGTTGAGTATGTGAATCTAAGAATAAGACCAAAAGGTACATTAATATTTTCTGTTATTAATTTTTTATAAATTACCAAAAAAGCCCATTGGGTTTTGCTTGAGTGCTCTTGATGTGAATCTAAGGATAACCTCTTCCATAAGTACTTTTTCCTTTATTTTAGGGTAATCAAGTAGCTAAACCTTTGCATGAGTAGCAACTTTGAAGTCAATGTTGCTATATCCAACATGCGACAAAACGACCAACCGTTGTTGGGTCAAAAATTATTTTCCAAAGCATGATTATGGGATTGTTTAGGATATAAAGCAAAAGACAATTAATCATGATTAGCGAAACAAAATGATGCCACAAGCATTATCGAAATTATCCCATTTGCTTTTACCCCCACCCCAATGGTGCACGTGAGATCTGGATAATCACTCCAAAATTGACAGGTAGTAAAAGGTTGGAACTTTGCTTTTGGCATTCCCTTTAAGGATTTTCAAATCTTGGGATCATTAGGGTTGAACCATACAAAGGCTACCATTTGTATATAGTATTTAGGGTATGTTTCACTGAAAAAATTATCATAAAAGAAAATATTTTTCATAAAAGTAATTTTCAAAGAAAATAGTTTTGATTTGTTTACTTATTTAGAGAACGAGATTTACTTTTTGACACAAGGGGAAGTCACTTTTTTTCAATTTAAACTTGTTGTTTGTAGTCGATGGAAAATATTTTCCATACCTCAATTAGTTTTCTATTACCCAAATATCGAAAAGTCAGAAAATAATTTCTTGGAAATAATTTTCTTTCCAACAAATGGATCCTTAATCAGAGTCTGTATAGTATATTAGTTTTGTAAACCAACCTCAATACTCCTCCCATCATTCTTGAATCTATGACGTGTATCTAACTAGATTGTTATTGTAATTTGGTTTCCCTCAAGTTTATAGATTTCTTCTTTTTTTTTAATCCCTATTCCTTTTCATGGCAATTATTGTATCCCTACTGTTCAAGGCAAAAATCAAAGTACTTTACTTTGCTTTGATCAATTATTACATGGCATCTTCGTGAAAGCAAAATACGTGTTCGATCCTCGTACTTTCAGGAGCGGTTCACCAAACTATCACAGATATAGGAGAATTAGGAGATCAATGCGTAAAAGTCAAGTACATCAAGGAATTGAGACGTGGGATTCTATGTGAGTTTCACCCATCTAGATGTTTTTTATTTTATTTGGACTTGTATAAGCACAACTTGCCGTGGGAAGACATCTTGATTGCCATGGATTAGGGCTGATAATTTGGAGGCGACCTATTTGCACAGCATGAACACCAAATCAATTAAAATAGAATTGCAGAGAGAAAACTCGAATATAACATTACATAATATGCCTAACTTATATATAAATATGAATCGACACGTTTTTGTCGCCATTCAATTGTTAGGCATTAGAATCAAAATTTAGATTTTTCAAGCCGAGATGAATTGAGAGCATTTACAAACAAGATTATGACAGGTCGACACAAATTGTCAATCCTTCTATAGATTCAAATAACGTATCATACTAGTTATGGCTTATGAATTGGTGCTCAGTGAATATCTTAAGAAATGATTCTAGAAAGATTGTTGAGATGCATGTATAAGTTATATTAAAAAAAGTCTCATATTGGAGAATTGGTGTAGTGTATATTCAAGTTAGCTTATAGCCCATTAGTTAAGGTTGGACCAACTGTATATCTTAAGAGCTCAGATATGGAATCTCCCTTGATAATTTTCCCAATTGAAGTTATTAGATTTTTGTTGTGAGATTCCAACATATATCAAAAAAGTCAGTTTCGAAATTTACCCTTCTATGCATTGTCAATTGAGAAGATCTTCCACATTCTTTAACTACTTAAGCCTTTGGCCTGTTATCTTCCCTGCTCAAGATTTGGTTTCGGGTTATTCCTCTCGTACGTTCTCCCACACATGGCATTGAAACCTCGTCGCGTGAAGCACAGATTAGCTGGGCGTTCAAAGAATTCTGGGTACATCGCAGGGAGTGGACAGTCAAAGGGGGGTCTTTCACCATACGTGACGGTTAATTCCTGTTTTTAGTGGGTTAAGGACAAAATTAATCAGAGAGTAGCCGCCCTATTTAAGCAAAAGTAGGTGGGCAGGGCCTATTAAGAGGCCGACCAATAATTCTAACAATGTCTAGTGGGGTGGGCAGGAGTAGTACCGTCTAGCAAAAGGCTAAAGTCTAAAGCGAAGGCAAAAAGGAAACATGCCAGTGCTGCTTCACGCTCTCCTGAGGGAGTGTGGCCACTGGCCACTGGCCATGCCCTCCCCTATCCTACGTTGAGACAAAAGAGTCCATGGATTCATGCCCACCAAACGAATCACTAGATTGAGATTCTTGTTTTGTTTCCTTAATCATGTTTACATTGAGTGCTGTTCATGATCGACTTGCTAAAGTCAAGGTTCTTTTAGGCACATCTTTCACGGGAAACGCGCCAGGCTCGGTTGAATTAAGGAACCGACGAAAGCCAAATTAGTCCAGCTAGTCTTGAGATGGCTTTGGAGATGACTAATTTAATAATCTTTTAGAGGAACATAAACGATCTTAAATAGATTGAGGTCTCGATTTCCATCCTAGATAAGATGCCGTGTACTAATTGGTGAAACCGTCGAAATCAACTATGGGTGCTTTGCTTATGCTTTACATAAAGCAGTTTCTTTCGTGTTTATTGAATAAATAAAAAAAGTAAAACCCTCAATTACTAATCTCTCTCTATAACGATGCAAATTACTAATCTATAAGTTGGATTCCAAGTTTCCACATTGAGACCAACCAGTATGGACCAATCACCCTTAAGCATTCTACACCAAAGAGGGAAAACAATAAAAGGAAGCAATTGAAAATTGGGTAGTCAACTAAGGCTCGTTTTTTATTTCACCAAAAGAAAACAGGGCTGGTTTCCACGAAGCAAACCTAAAGATACTTTTCACCACTGCAACCTTATTATATTCCAAAGTTCTACCACCTCTAAATAATTTCTAATATAGAAAAAGTTCAAGGATTCCATTTTTACTTCAAAGAAAATAGTTTACCTTTTAACTCTATATGCTATTTGCTTTGATCATCACGAATAATTCCTTGAAATCGTTTGTTAAATGTATATCGGAATAATAGACCCTGAAAAAGAAAACACATATTGAAGTCATGCAAAGACAATATAACATAACCTAACAAATATATCAAAGTTACAACACTAAAATCATCGTAAAACCTAGCATCCATCGAGTGTGGCATACAAAAATTTGTTTGGAATATTATTCAGCTTATTTGTTTCAACTAGCAAAAAGAAAAAAAAAGACTAACTTTTCAAGTTTTTGCCTAATTTAAGATCTCATTCAAATTAATATTATTATAAAATTTATATTTGAAACACATGCAATAACTATATTTTATGAAAGTTCCAATCGTTCGAGACTAAATAAGTCAAAGCAAGCACACCACATGATTCAAGAAAAAATAAAATAAATAAATACACTTCAAAAATGCTTATCATAGTATTCAAATCTACATTATATTCCTAGGGAGAAAGGAAAGTGAAATTAACTAGATCGTAATAATGGGATCGAGTCGATTATGCACTAACCCATTCTATCGAATTTGAAGTAGCATTCCCTTTTCTTGGAAAATAAAAATTCCATGCCTTCTTTTCTGACAAAAAAGAAAAGCAAAAGAGAAGAAGGGGGCAAAAGTATTATAGATATTTCTTGAAAGAAAGAAAAAGAAAAAGGAGGGGGGAAAGGAAATAATGGTTTGGATGGCACCCGCCGGGGACGGCGCGTGGGGGAGAGTCGGTGAGGGGAAGGGGGGCATTTAAGGAGGAACCCGTTTTGTCCGGGTTAGATGCAATAGAGCTCGTGAAGTGAAGGCCCTTTTCAGCTATGCCTACCTATTTGCCTCCCAACACCCTCCCCCTACAACCTTTTTTTTTTTTTTTTTTTTTGGCTTTTTGGGTCCTTTGCAATTAATTACTTTGAGATAGACCCTTCCTCTATTTCTCTTTTCCTTTACTCAACTTTTTTCAAAATTAACAAAAAAGAAAAAAAAAAGAAGGGAAATGGGAAATCTTTTGGCCCGTTTACCTTTGCCTGGCACGCAGTCCCCACAGTTTGTCATGTTTTGCATAAACCATTTCCATTTGGTTGGGGGAAAAGGAGTGGGGGTGGGCATAGTTCAGTTTGGTCCGGTTCGGATAAAATACAGAATTGGATATAAATGATAGAGATATGGAATTGAATTGAACTAAGTGAGGGTTTGGAGCCGAATGGAATTTTTCGATTTAGCTCAGCTTGAAATTGTACTGAATTTTATCATTTTTTTCTTCCCTTTTCTTTTGTAATATTCTTAATTCTCGTCTAGTGTTAGCTTGGAATTAGACAAGATCTTGACCTAAGAAGATTAAGAGATAGAAAAACGAAAAGTAAAAACCAATATCGGTTTGATTAACAAAATGAATTTTCAAGATAGCCTCCCAAAACATAATTAAATAAAGAATTTTAGGTTGGTTCAATTTGATTGGGCGGTTCGAGCCGCAACCATGCTCGGCCATAGGCACAAAGTAAACTCTAGTTTGTCCCCTATGAGAAAAAAAGTTTCCTTTGTAATTTTTTCAATGGTCAGTGTTTGCATCAGTTCTATTTTATACTTGAGCTTTTCGACCAACGTATTTTGATTTGTCCTTAACTCGAAATGCCCTTATTAGAGGCACAAGCAAACAAGCCCTTATCCTTTTGGCGCATGCAAACAAGCCCTTATCTTTTTTACTATTTGTCTGGAGGACCCTCCAATAAAGTATGGTCGTGGCAATAGAGATTAACTGAAGAGGCTCGTTGCATGCATAATTCATCAAAAAGCACAGGAAAGGAGTGGGGTGGAGAACTCATGCCATCATAGGACACGAAACCCCTCTAGACATTGTAGCTACCGGAATTAGCAGCTTCATTAGATCTCTCCTAACTTCAATTGGCCAGAATAACATCAAGAGCATACTAAATCTCGAAAAGGGTGCCCGAGGAGGTATAGAATCTCTATTAATTTTCTCTCTTTTTTCCCAAATAAAAAGAATCTCAGCCCAATATTTGATAAATCCACGTGCCTTCTGGTTAGGTGATCATTAAATAGAATGGCCGTTTAATTACTAGACCAGAATGGAAATTTGGTCACCACATTTTTGATTGCTAAATGTGGGATCACACTGCTCTCCTGCTTAAACTGCTATTCAAAGCAAAACATTCATAACATCCAAGGGAGTAATTACATGCTGTACCCATCGCGCTCTATTAATGTGGTAATGTCAGAACTGAACGCAGTTCACTTTTTTCATGCTGATCTAAAAAGGCTGGTGAAATAAGAGGAAAAAGCTTAGGGCTAGCATTGAAAGTGGTCTGCGGATGTGATGTGGGACTAAAATTGGTTTTTCATATATTAGAATTTTAAAAAAGACACCAGATGGTATGACTTGACTTGATGGGTATGTAGAAAAAGAAAGCTTCAAAAGATGGGTTTTGACAAAATAATTAGTTTAACTTTTTTACCTGGGCATAAAGGGCAAGTTTTAGAAGAACAAGCAAAACATGCCAAGATTAAGATTATATTTATTTTGCAAAATATCAATAATAATTTCTATTTAAATATTTTTAGGATGACGAATATATTTTTCATTGATTATGATCACTGTAAGGAAAATGAAATCTAAATTATTCAATTTCCTATTTATTTTTTCGAAATAAACGAATCATTACTTAATGCTTCATTAGAGAATTTTTTTAAAAAAAAAAACACTACATTACTTAGTGTTTCATTAGAGAATTAAAAAAAAAACTACATAATAAAGACTATTACAATTCTACCAGACAATTCCACTTACAAGATTTGGAGTGGCAAAGAAAAGAAAAGAAAAAAACAGCATCATTAGTTTGCATTTGTAAAGGTTTCTAAATTAGCCTTTTCATGATAGACCCTGATGTTGTTAGTCAAGACTCGTCTACTGAAGTTAGTTGATGCCTAGGAAAGGAAACATCATGGCCGTATGTTTGCAGCTTGAATCTAGGACACTACTCCTCAAATTTGGGAGACCAACAGTACGTGAACCCACAGCAATTGATACTTCACCATCAGATTAGTGGTTAAAAAATTCAAAGATTTGAGGTTCCTTCAATTGTAATCAACCGTTGTCTAGTGAACTTAGGTCCTAGGGGAGCTCGTGCGAATTGCACTACATATAGTAATAGATGGAACAACAATTCAATTAAGTTGGGCAGCATTCGGCTAATTAGATGAATAATCAGATGGTGTTAGCTCAATATTAGCACTTTCCTTGACAAGTTTTTGAAGCATAGTGATCTTGCACGGTAACTATTTGGGAGAAGCCTACAAATTTTGCACCGTTTGTTGCGTTGAGCTTAGCATAAAAAGAGAAACCTATCATAGAGCCCCATCCTAAATGTGTCCATGCAATTAATGACCTAGATTTTTTTTAGGAGGGTTTGCATTTTTCTAGAGTTCATTTGGTATAGCTACGATTGGCCTATGTTGTGAAGTACTTAATTAATGTGTTTGGTCTTAAACTCCCTCAAAACCGTTGTAAGTTGTTACAATGGTAAAAGTGCTATGGCTGTGAGACATTTGTCAAATACCCTATGGAAGTTGCGTACCAATTTTCATAATCGGAATCTTCCTAGTTTTTGAAGAGAGGCCACATATATTGAAAATACTTTCACCGAATCATACTGAATGTTAGAATTCTAATGCAAAATAATGCTGTTACATCAAGAGGCACATCTTACGAGAATATTCTAATTTCACATATGCATCCAAGAGCAACGTTTCCCCCTGCTCGACGTGTTGGTTCATATATACTCATTTCGTCATTCTAAAAGTCTGCCAAGAATCATTAGTCATATTTTGTTCAAACTGAGTTTGGTAGCCTCTCTTCAACCATAAATTATTCCGTGTTCTCATTAGATCATATCACTTCAATCAACAACGGATGGATTCGTTTGTTTAATCACTTATGTAGTCCTTTTTGAAAAAAAATCCAGAGTTGTCCAAATCATTAAAAGATAACATGGATTTAACCATCTAAATTAAGAAAGGCATTGTTTCTAAGACCTTATTACCTTTTTCATTATTTTATTCTCATACTCATGAGAGAAATCTTTATGCGTCTCGAATAAGGAATTTTCCAATTCCTCTCCCAACTCACCCGACCCCTCAATGAGGTCCGGATCGATTTAATCACAAAACTCGACACGCCGGATCAATTATGTCTCCACCCGTCCCTTCCACTTCCATAACTCGAGCATAAGACCAGCAAAAGACTAAGGGAACATCATTTTACCTCCAAGAAAACGAGGTAAAATGTCTCTCAATAATGCATAGATCCAGACTCAAGAGGATGAACCTTTCACTTTCTGCTCACCATATCCTGGCAGCCCAAGTTGAGGGTTACATCGAGGAAGATGGGTGGGTAATTACTCCGGAGAAAGAGCGGATCAGAGTGAGATTTTGAGGAGGAGAAGTGGCGATGGCGATGGGGACAGAAAAGACATCCCGCGCAAACACAGGGAGACCGTACAGCCCCAAGCCCCACTGCAACAACAACAAAGGAAAGACTGAAGTGAAACAGGCCATTGGCCATTCTCTTTTCGGCCTCTCTCTCTCTCTCTCTCTCTCTCTCTCTCCCCCTTCGGGCGTATTTTTTTACTCCCCCCTTTTTCATTTAATTCCCCAAAGCGTCACGATTAGTGCAGCGAAACCCCCACAAAAGGAAAAAGGTAATTCTTCATATTAAAAATAATCTTGAAAACCGGACTCGTCCTCTCTCTCTCTCCTCTGCCACACATCGCTCAGCAGCTTGCAGCGGCTGCTGCTGTTGCAGGAGCAGTGCTGGAGCTCTGCTCGCAGATGGGGAGGAGGAAAAAAGAAAAAAAAAGGGAAAAAAAACAGAGCAGTCCACTACTCGCGTAACCCACCAAAAGGAAAAGGGGGAGGGGAAAAGATACCCACGACCGGAAATTGTATTATAATGGCGAAAAGGATAGACTACACTCTGCAGCAGATTATTCAACCTGAAGGGACCAACAAAAAAAAAAAAACCATATCTTTAACCCAACCCCCCCATTAAAATTGGATGAAATCTGAAATCTTGATGAATTCTTGCCTTTTGGGGCTAAAAAAAATGGGATTTTGATCTCACAATCCCCCCTAAAAACCAAGAACTCCTCCCTCCTCCCTCTCCCCTCTCATCCCCATTCCCCACCACCAAGAAAGAAAACTCCCAAAACAAAACCCATGAAAAGAAGCTAGAGAGAGAAAGAGAGAGAGAGGGGGGGAGGGGAAGGGGAAGGGAGAGAGAGAGAGCTCGCCTTTTTACTTTCCTTTCTTTCTAATTCTTGGCTCCTCTGCTTTTTGGCAAATGCAAAAGTTGTCCTTCAAATTGCGGTCATGACCACTCCTCTTCCTCCTCTGCTTCCACCTCCACCTCCACCTTCATCTCCCTCCTCACTACTCTTTCCCTCCTGCTTTCCTCCTACTCTGTCACTCTCACTCTCACTCTCACTCTCACTCCTCCTCTTGGCTCTCCCTCACCATCTTCCCAGGTCCCGCGCCGCGGTATTGCTGCCCCGACCATTCTCGCCGTCTGCTCAATAATAATCGGAGCAAAGATGATTGATCTCAACACGGTGGAGGACGACGAAACGCCGTCGTCCGGCTCCTCCCCTGCCTCTTCTCTGTCCTCTGCCATAAGCGCTTCGAACATTAACTCCAACCCCGCGTACCCAACTTCGTCTTCTTCTTCTTCATCCTCGTGCTCTCCCTTGTGCTTGGAGCTGTGGCACGCCTGTGCCGGGCCTCTGATTTCGCTTCCCAAGAGGGGCTCTCTGGTGGTCTACTTCCCACAGGGCCACTTGGAGCACGTCTCCGATTTTCCCGCTTCCGTGTTTGATCTCCCTTCCCAAATTTTCTGTCGTGTCGTTGATGTGAAGCTCCATGTAAGAATTCCGGCACTGTTCGTATTCTTGTCTTTGGTCGTACCAAGAATTTTAAGTCTTTATTATGAAGTTTCGTCATGAGCGTTTGGTCTGCTCAATTTCAGCTGATTTGGTTATAATTGATTTGGGGGTCGTCACGTTTCTGTCGTGTAGTTTCTTCCGATGGGGGAAAAACGGCTCTGTTTCTTTTTTCTCTGTTTTGGTTTTTCTTGGGTTGAATTGATGTCGGATGCATGTTTTCTTGTGACAGGCCGATGCGAGCACCGACGACGTTTATGCGCAGGTTTCGCTGATTCCTGAAAGAGAGGTGAGGTTTTGCTACGTTTGTCTGATTTTTTTAAGTCTCAGATGCTGACGGTATTCACCAGAAAAGATAAGGGAACGTGACCCTGTTTGTGATCTTGAATTTCGACCGTGTGCTCTTGGGGTGGTTTATTAAGTCGTGGGATTTGGCTTTAGTTTGAGTGGTGTATTGGAAAAAGGGTCTTATGTTGATGGAAGATAACTCCAGCTGCATTGTGTTCTCTGCAGCAAATTGAGCATAAATTGCGCGAAGGGGACAACGAAATAGACTTGGAAGAGGATGAAATTGAGCCCGCCGTGAAGTCTTCGACGCCTCACATGTTCTGCAAGACTCTGACTGCTTCAGACACGAGCACTCATGGCGGGTTCTCTGTTCCGAGGCGAGCCGCGGAGGACTGCTTCCCTCCACTGGTATTGCATTTCAATTTAGCCTCTTGCATTGAGACAGCCTTTTTTTTTTTTTTTTTACGTTTTTATCCAGCTAATGCCTTTTCGTTGGGTGGGGTTTAATTTATTTAGCTTGCTTAGACTTTTAGTAATCTGTGAACGCAGGATTATAATCAACAAAGGCCTTCTCAGGAGCTTGTGGCTAAAGATCTGCATGGCCTAGAATGGAGATTCAGACATATATACCGGGGTATTGAATCAGAGTCCTCATCTTTCTTTTGATGGAAGTTTAAGACATATATATAAGGACCTTATGGTGTGGTTGTCATGGAAGTTTCTTTTTTCAACTAATTCTTTTATGTGTGTTTGCGTGAGCAGGACAGCCACGCAGGCATTTGCTCACTACAGGATGGAGTGCATTTGTAAACCGGAAGAAATTAGTCTCTGGGGATGCCGTGCTCTTCCTTAGGTATTAAAATATTGTGCTGTAATTTGTCGACTTCAGTTAAGATTTTGGAATTCATGTATTTTATTGAAACCCAGGGCTTCGAACGGAGAGTTGAGATTGGGCGTTCGAAGGGCAATTCAAGTTAAAGGAGCTTCTGCTTTTCCATCTCTTTGCATCCAGACCCTGAATCAGAGTGCCCTTATGGATGTACCGAAGGCTGTATCTCTAGGAAGTGCCTTCAGTGTTTACTATGATCCAAGGTACTTGACTGGACTGTGCTCATCAATTCTGACCATACAGTGAGGCCACTTGTGCGAATGAATGCTAGCTTAGACTGTAGTTTTATTCTGCTTGTAGCTTTACATTTTGGTGCTAAAATAGTCCGGACAACTAGTTGAACTTTGTAATCATGCGTGTTGGAAACTGGTTTTGGTCGATTTTTAGCCAGGATCGTGTCTCTCTTCATCACGTGATGAAGATGTCTTGCCTTTTTTCCTCCTCCTGAAATTTTCGTGTCGTATCACTCTCAAGTGATTGGCCAGTGGTCCTGATACTGATTTTACAGGTCTTAATTGATGAAACAGTGGTACATTCTTTGAAAGTGAGGAGTTAATGAACTTCCCGAATGATCATTTTAAGTTATCTTGTGATAATTAATGTGTGCACTATTTATAGGACAACTCGTGTTTTTGCTTGATCATTCCCCCCATTGTCCACTAGTTTAAGCCTTTTCTCCTTGTGTCGATAATTAACACTCCTCCTTGCATTGATACGTGCTGCACAGTATTTGGGTAAAACTATCAGAGCTATTAGATTTGGACAATCCCTTGGTTGCTGTTCTTTATGAGGTTTAGCTGCCCATGTTTTGCTGGATAAGACTTATTTGACTAGTGATATTTCTGGGAATTGTTATTTGAATTGCTCAAGTTGTTCCATGTGTACTTGGCTAGGGGTGGCTGTAAAAGTACATGCTGAAGGTGCATATGACAAAATTTCTGGAACAAAAATTGATTTTTGGCAAAAAATTGATTTCTCAAAGTTAAAAATTTTAGCTTCTGGTTTCTTCTTCAAATTTATTTATGGAATAGAAATCTATTCTAGAAATAGAAAAATTAAATTGCGTTATCAAACGGATTTCTGTTCCAAACTTATTTCGGGGAACAGAGAAATAGAGAAATAGAGAAGTAGAAATTTTATCATGCGCGCCCTATGAGTTGCCATGTTCAAAGCAGTGATTTTTTTTTTTTTATCCGATTTGTCATTGTGGAAGTAGCATAATTTTTTTTCAGCATCAGGGGAAACTTTTTGTGGATAAAGCATGGATTTGAAACATGTCAAGTTGTGTAGGTTTCAAATTAATTGTGATTGTATTGTATCAAACAAGGATTTGAGTAATTTTTTTCGAATTTGTCATGTTAGAAATTACCTCCATCATATACGTTGAGTTGAAGTTAGCTTGCTGGAGATATTCTGAGAATTGAATGGATCCTTGCTGTTTTTTGTTCTATATATGTACCTCAGGCAGGTCTTAAACGTGTGGAACATGGATTGGTAATTTGTGATGTTAGACCTTGACTAGTTTTCTCAGGATACTGCTACTATTAACTATGTCAAATCTGGATCTTTCATTTATTAATGCTGATACTTTTTGACATTTCAAATTGCTCTATGAGTGCTTCTGCGGAAGAGCTTTACCCAGGTCATCATATTTTGTTCGATCGTAAATGCTATGTACTGGTTATGCTGGTTCATTTTCCAAACTAGTGGATTGCTTTGCCTATGATCCTACTCAGTTTGCTTTTGATATTATAGTCCTTTACAACTTGAGCTAATGTCTGTCCAATTGCAGGGGATGTGTCACCATTCTGATATTTTTTATGATGGATGGACTGTCTAGTTCTTGTTCATGCAATGATTTCTCTTTGATATATGTGCATCACTGATTTTGCAGAGCCAGCTCATCTGAGTTCCTAATACCAGCTCGTAGGTTTTTCAAGAGCCTTAACCAGACTCTCGCCCCTGGCATGAGGTTCAAGATGCGTTTTGAAGCTGAGGATACAGCAGAGAGAAGGTTCAATTCTTTGGCTTGCTTAGTGTTTACATTGAGGAATGCTTTTGCAGCCTTACTTATATAAATTCTTTCCACGGCAGACATTCGGGTCTGATAGCCAACATAAGTGACATGGATCCTGTTAGATGGCCAAGTTCGAAATGGAGGTGTCTGTTGGTGAGTTCATGTTTGCAAAGCTTGTTTACATGTCTATGTGGCCATGAAATTTAGGTCAGGACCCTTATAATGCATCTAGCTTTTTCCCTCGAACAAAAAATAAAAATGATAGCTACACAGCTAACCTATTGCACACCATCTTATATAAGTTAAGCGTGTTATTTGACTTGTGAGGGTTCAAATAGATTTGGGGCTTAATAAGGAGAGCCTACATGATGTTCTATAGACAATTTGTTATGAATGTCCTTACCTTTGAGTAAGCTTTTGTTATAGTGTAAGTGCTGAGAATGATTCCTGAAAAAAGTAGTGGAAAGGATCATCTTCATTTTTTGTTTCAATAAAGTGTACAGCTATCCCATCCTGTGTCTGCTGTTTCCTGTGGAAAAATGCGTCCATTCTGATGCCCATACATCGGAAAGTTTATGCTTACTCGAGAACTATATAGCCCATAAAAGTTGGGGACTTAACTCATGTTTGAAGATTTTACTCAATATGTCCTGTAATTTCTCTCTTAAGTACATCTGATGATGTACTGTTATTTCTGGTGAACCTTTCTGTAGTAGGGACTGAACTTTGGGACAAGTTAATATTTGTCACTTGCCATGAAGTAGGCATAAAGAAAACACTCAGAACTTAAATTGTATGTGTTTTTCACTTGAAACTTTTTAAAAAGGTGCTTGTCGCATTTTCTTTCATAAACTGCATGATCTGTACGGTTGTTACTGAATTCAGTTTTCCTGATAGTTAGTTCCTTCCACTTACATGTTTTTCATTGCCAAGAAAAAAAGTTGTTTCTAAGCATTAGGCGTGTGTTTCATTAACTAACTTATCTTTGAGAATGAAAGCAGATGCGTATAATCCTCTGAAACCAAACCGGCCAGACGGTTTGATTCCCTGTCAGGAATGTGCAATATTCAGAATCGTCTGATGCGTGACATTGAAGTTAGTTGGTTCTTAATTTGCAGGTTAGGTGGGATGACGTTGAGCCTGATCGTGGTAGTAGGATTTGTCCATGGGAAATTGAGCCATCCGGTTCAGTTTCCAGTCCAATCGGTTTTATGATGCCTGGTTCTAAGAGGACTAGGTTTGGAATACCTTCCATGAAACCAGAATATCCGGTTCCAAGTAGGTTTTGTGCTCTGAACATTTTGTTTGAGACAAGATTTTCTCTTTTCTGCTTGATTTACCCTACTGAACTGTGTTGAATCTGACAGATGGAATTGGAGCATCGGACTTTGGGGAATCTTTCAGGTTCCAGAAGGTCTTGCAAGGTCAAGAAAACTTGGGTTTTGGCACTCCTTACGATGGTATCGAAACTCAAAGTCATCGGCTATCTGAAGTGAGGAGGCATCATCCTGATGATTCAGGTGGTTCTGAAGCTGCTGCCACCAGAAATGGCATCACAAACCCATCCGTGAATGCTAGTGTCACTTACAAAGGCATGGGCTTTGGCGAATCTGTCCGGTTTCGTGAGGTCTTGCAAGGTCAAGAAACATTTGCCAACCCACCATATACAAGACCCTGGTTTACCAGTGGCGCCCAAGGAAATGGTGCATTTGGTGTTCGTGATGGCTTTCAAATGGTTCCTTCCAGGAATGGTTGCTCTGCCCTAAGTCAGGGTTCGGACAATCGTTTCGGTCTTCCGGTTTCCTCCGTACAAGTTTCTTCACCATCTTCAGTATTAATGTTCCACCAGCCAAGCAGGAAAAGCTCCAACAGGACTTCTCTTTGTAATACATTGTCATGGGATGAGAAGCTCTCTTCGCCAATGAAGGTGAGTTTCGGTGGCACGAGTCCGCTGGGTTTGTTGAACGAAGAAAGTAGATTGGGTTTCCCTCCTTCTTCCATTTTGTTGCCATCGGAGGGCGTAGTTAGCGAGGACATGGCCCCGCCTTTGAAGAGTAGTTGCCGTCTCTTTGGTATATCACTGACCGAAGGAAGAGATGTTTCTCACAAGGAAGCTAGCATGAGCTCGTCTAGGTTGAACGGCGAACCCCTTTTTGGTCATATTGGAGAGAACTTCCATCCAAAGGCCAATGTGAGCAGGGTGGTTGGTAGCAATTGCACGAGAGTACTCGACCTGCCTCCTGTGAGTGATGTGCTCTTTGATGTCGCATCCTAGAGACAATGTTATATTGGGAAAAGCCCCCCAGAAAATTGTGTATTCAGAAGTAGGGAAGGTAGTGGAAGTTGACCTCTTAAGCTTTCATTTCTTTTGGGCGATTTAGTATGATGAAGCCATGCTGTCATGAGTGGAGATTATCTGTCTGTGTGAATTTGAAGTTTGTGAATTGTGGCAAGTGCAAAACCAGTGCGGTGGTTTGGGAGTACTGTCTTATGTGATTTTGAAGATGCTTGCATTTGTCAAGAATGGCTGAGATTGAAGGCCCACAAGTCTTGTGATTTCATACCTGGACAGCTTTTGCTTCCAGGCAAGTATTTTCTTTGGGGTTTTGACCTCTATTTATGAGGCAATCTTTTAGGTAGGCATTATGAAAATTGGAGGTAGAGAAGTGGGCGATCTACTCTCAAGTCTCCTTTTAGGTGGGATTGCCTTGATGACCTCGCACTTTGTCAAGCTAGAATTCGTGTATATGACCTCTCTATTCAGATCTTTTGTACTGTTTTATTTGGCCCAAAAAAAAAAGGGGGGGGGGGGGGGGGAACTCGAAGAGGATGACTTTTGCTGATGATTTGCTGTTGGTGCTTGAGATTGCCGAAGCTGATGCAGTATGTGGTGAGAAAGTTTAGCCTGGTCTAATCAGTAGTAGTTCTCCGGATTCAGGAAGTGATTAATTTTCTGCTGGTGTAATTTGAATTCAACTCGTTTCCGTACTATGGGAATGAAAGGCGTGTACTTGTTTGTATGACCTGTTGTAGAACCTTTCGGGCAGACGATGTCTATTCGACTTCATTTAGGTATTTGATCAGTTGCGATCCTCGTGCAAAGGTTGATCATGTCCTTGATGCTACAGGATTTCCGCTTGGTGCTGCGTCTTTCTGAAGAGTACAGATAATTGATGATGCCTCTTATAAAATATGACCTGTTGTAGAACCTTGTTCGAGTGTCACGGAGTGGCATGAGTAAACGCCGTACTTCAACGCAAGCTTTATTGCAAGCATTTCACGCATCTATTCTTGAACTGCCAATTCCGTGTCGCGACAATGTTCTTACCCAATAGGGATTCGTTGTTAGGCTGGATCGGGTCGAAGTTGATCGTGGTTTTATTGGCGAGGAGGTTGCTATCAGCGGGCGGACAGGATGGCGGAAGGGTGTTGAAAAAATGTACAAAGCACGGCACAGAGGACGGTACAAAACTTTCTAATTTTTTCCTACCAGCAACGGTTTTTTCCCCTTAAAAATAGTAAGATCCTAGAGACGGTCAGAGAAAGTGAGGCTCTGATGAAGCTCTCAGCAGAACGGTACATCACCCAATTCATGGCCAAAGAAATTTCACTCGGCTGGCCCCGCGGCGGAAAGATGTACAGCCGACCGCAGCTCCCTCTTCACGTGCACTGTCACGGATAATCAGAGTCCCAGCACCTTCCTTCCTTTTCTTTCTGTGGTTCTTAGCTGCCCATTCCTTGTCTGCTCTACCATGTCCCTGGCTCTGTAGCTGGCGATGGGTTTTGTTAGTGCAAGTCTTTAGGATACCATGGGAATAATAGTTTGTGACTTACAAATTCTGAAGGAGTGAACTCATAATAATTTATAATGATTTGCTATTTGGATATTTGCAGTTCTAGATAGGCGGTTATTTTCATAGGAGATTAAAAATTGTTATTCAATCATGTCTCTAAGGTCTATCGGCTAACGGAGTAAACTATAGTCCTACTTTTCGGCGAAAGTTAAGGAAGGAAACTTCCCCGCGCCTTCGGCTTGAATTCAGTCAAGCGATGATGTCAGGGATGCCAAGTCCAGGAAACTTCCTGGATGATGATGATGGTATCGACTTAGGAAGTGCCAGGGCTGATCAAACGACGCGATCATGCGTGAAGTCGTCCATGTTATGCTCTCCACCCTTTTGTTCTCCATAAATTTGGCAGGCTCTTTGATTGGGAGAGATGTACATGAATTCGTCGATGAGGATGGGTTTTGTCCAAATGCTTCGAGTATTCTTGATCATTCATGCAAGAGACACAGCATTTAATAGAGACGTGACAGGACCGTACGTACCTGAATTTTTGTATTCTTACCATTGACCGCCCAAACTTTTTAAATTTTTCAATTGAGTGCCTAAACTTTTCAGATTTGGCTCGACGTTAGACATTTATTAAATAATTAAAAAAATATTTAAAAAATTATAGATTTATTGTACTTTTGTCAATCGAGCGTTGAATTTGTCAATTGTACCAATTTATTCTAAATCTTTTGACAATTTACTAATATAATTTATCCTATTAATTTTTGTCGGAAATTGTTGATATAGACATAAATAAAATTACAATTTGTAATATATATATTTTTTAATTTTTAATTTTTTTTTCTCTCACTGGCCAGTGAACAAGGGCCAGTGAGCTGTTGTCGGTCGCTAGTGAGGGTTGTGGTCCTCATCCATTCCATCATTGACTGTGGGCAATGGTCGAGCTTTTGCCAGATTTGGCAAGGGTAACTTTTACCCAAGCAAGGGTGGCCCTTGCCTATGTAGTGAGGGTCAAGCCTTCGCCATATCTAGCAAGGGCTCCACAGGGCAAGGGTGGTAACCCTCATTGGCCACGACAAAAAAGAAAATAAAAAGAAAAAAAAAAAAAAGATCAATAAAATTTTAAAAATTGTCTATGTTAGTGCTAGTTATGTTACATAGGATGACTGACATTCTTGTCAGCAAGTCTTGCAAAAATTGACTAGATAGACTATATTGAGAAATTGTTAAAAGATTTAGGACTCAATTAATAAAATTACTGATAAAAAAATAATAAAATTGAAAACTTTATCATTGTTAGTGCTAGTTATGCTACAAGGTTTAGGACTTTTTGAGTATTTTTGTTCCAAATAAAGTGTCATATCATCTGATTTTGATGGCATGGCTAGCTTACACAATTGATTATGTGGCTCTTTTACGTAGGATAAACCATGCCATCTCCAATTAGGTGTTGGGCGATCAGGAGAGAGAGAGAGTGGGGGCTGACATGGATGATTTTAGCCGTGCAATTTGTCTTTGTTGCGGTGGCATTATTTTATGAGGCCACATTTGATGTTAATATAGACAATAAATGGCTGTTTAGCTGTATTAGTGTCCATGTTGACATTTTTCGTCTTGTCATCATCATTATCCTGTTAATAAACCGTTCGATTATTGAAGAGTTATCACACCGATGGTTACAACTCTATCAATTATTGAACATAACACTTCAATTAGTGCCCATTTGAACAACCACCTCAATCTTACATCGAGAATTCGCGGCAAGCCTTTTGCAGTGGAAATACAAACCAGAATAATCATCTCGTGTCTAGAATCAGACGCTATTATGTTAGGAACGTACTTAGTATCCGGAACATCGGAAGCACATGATTCTAATCGCGAGAGATGATTCCAGCTTGTGTTTCTGCCCCGACATTTATGTTTTCGAATCTCCAACGAGAGATCGAATCCAATGCACCTCCTAAATATGAGTAAACACGTGTGCGCACGATCTTCACGTTGGTGTCTTTGTCGTCACGGTAGGTTGGAAACCATAAGCAGCACACGCGGTCCCATTTCAAATGATGACTCTCTATCTTACGTGAGTAAAGCGACTTCATCAAAATCGATGTTCAAAGGAAAGCTCTTTTGTCTTCAATTGTTTTCGCGATGGGTTTATCAACGCTTAGCCGAAGTGATTAACAATGATCGCAAAGTGATGAGATGAACATTACTGAGCCGAAGAGGCCATCAGTACCCCGTCACTAAATTACCCAATTAGTCGTAAACCTATTCTATAATTATCGATTCAATCCTAAATTTTTGTGCAAGATTTCAATATAGTTATGTTAGCCAATTGCCACTAGAAATCGCTAACTTGATGATTCACAATTACTACGTCAGTATGTCATGTAAAACCGTTGACTATTGATGATGATCTGATGTTATGTTAGCGATTTTCGATTGTAATCGATCAAAAGGATTATAGTGAAATTTCACATAGAAATGTACAATTGATCGGAGTTATCCTACTAGAGGGTTCGGAACCATTGAGTAATTATCTCCCTTATTTCGAGGTGGACAACCTCTGGCTTTAGTCCAACTTTTCTTGTTCATGTACGTCAGGAGGTCAGGGAATGAAGCTTCTTAGTTTGTCATGATCGGACCTGTGATGAATCTGATGACGAGTTTGCTCTCTAAAGCTGCCAAAAGCTTCGTGTTGGGTGGACCGACCAACCAAGCTTTTTATCATCCTCCGACGCGTCGATCTTTGAATTTCATCATATCTTTTGCTTGATCCTTCCCATATCCTCTCTCTCTCTCTCTCTCTCTCTCTCTCTCTCACGAGCTTGAGTGAGCCAGAAGAGCATCATGTCAAGTTGTGCTCGAGTTCTAACTTGCTAATACTCAGCTTGGCAAGCTTGCGAACCTAATCGAGCTTCCATTCAATTTAAGAAATAACAATCATTACAAAGAGGATGCATAAATTTCTAAGTTTTACGTAACATATCATCATACACACAAATGGAAGGAAGAAGCTTCGAGCTTATGAAGCTTGAACCCGAGTTTCTTTGTTCCAATTAAACTCAAGCACAAAATCTGATATGCAATCAATATGGAGTCGAGGTTCGTAAAAGTCGAGTCAAGCTTAAGCATGGCACCATATCAGCTCGGTTTTAACCCTACCTTTGAGAAACAAGGGTCATAGTTCACCCAACTTAAATGAGAAATTCCTAAATCTTTGAATGGATGCACTAGAACTTATGGTACCACAATCGATATGAAATCTCATTATTTAAGCTTGAGACGCAGAAGAAAATCCAATTCTCGGGTCAAAACAAAGATAAGGAATTCAATTCCTTTCTGGGTATCGATCCACCGTGCCAAACGTGTACCGGAGAGCGACCTGAAAACGACGTCCAGTCAGCTGGTCTCGTTGGCTCCACCATGCAAGTGGTCACCCCACGTAAGCAAATGAGCAGAGAAAATCGGGGGACAAGTTACCATACGTGGCTGAAAACGACCGCCTAAGGTTGATCAATGGGGACGATCGAGACCGTTCTCGCCGCGTGTTGCAGTTGGACGACGGAGATCGCGTTGCGGTAAGGAACAGTTGATGTTGAGTGGCGACTAGGGTTTGATGTCCAGATAAGGTTTTGTCCGTTCGCGTTTTTGTTTATTCGGTTGTTGGGAAAGTGATAGCACCGTCCAAACGAGAAAAAATGGGGTTCTAGCGAATGGAACAAGGCACGTCGAGGATATCATTAGCCAAATTATCTTTAAGTATAAGAGATTGTATAGGAAGATTTTATAGGATAGGCTTAGTAATACTAGGACCACGTCGGCTTATCGTGTTACATTGTCTCTTATACGAACCACTTGCCCTAGCATGAAGAATTTCAATATTGTTATTTGTGATGTTGGTTTATTGAATTACATAAATGTTGGAAGCCTAAGTCCGAGCCCATTCATATATCTAATTAGGTCTATCATTATTCAAAAGCTTAAATTAATGAATTATAAATCAACTAGGAAATATTAATTATTTTACATCACACTGATTTTTCGATGTGAAATTTCTCTAACACAATTTATTTACACGTGCATCCTAACAACGAATACGATATCATAATATCTTCTTTTATAACTCTTCTATGAACAGCTGTAGAGTTAAATTTGAATTTGTCCATATTTTGAGAAAAGAATAGAATATAGTGGAATATTTTTTTTATTATAGCCTATACTAGTATGGTGACATTGGCATCCAATTTTAGTTCAAAAATCTAAACCCTAGCCACAGAGAGGGTTTAATGGAAGAAAGTGTAATCAGAAAAATCTTGGGCGGCTATTTCTCAATGGAGCACTTATGTATAATTGTTCTCATTACCCTTCATATCAATGAGTGTTCTAACGATTTCGATCCCTCGTATGTGGTAATGTCAGGAATATCAACAAGCAATAGCACTAGGATTCATAGCCCAAAATAACTTTTTTGGTTCTGTCAATTGGGGCGATTTATAGTACACCTTTCGGGTTCGTAAAATCCACGTGGTAGAAGAATATGCCTATAAAAGATGGCTTTTGCCGTTGGACCTGGTTTGAGCGATGACTTAGAAGTCATGTAATTTGAAGCAAGACGACGGATCGGTACTTTCAAACGAAACATTTCATCGTAATCGATCATGGAACCGTAGGAAACCTAAAAAAGAGAGACAATTTAAGTAAAACAGTCAAAAGGGTAACTCTCTTTTCCAGATTGGATATTGCGTTGAAGTTTCCTGCTTTTTGTCCCATTCTCTTGACTCTCCTCGGAGTGTACGACTCGCGGCCACGGGAAAAAAAAAAAAAGGGTTTTGCGCTACACAAACGTAATTGCACACGCACGCAAGAGGGCCTTTTAACCACGTACTAATCAACGCGAAACTGTCTTTTCAAAGCTAAACGATCCTCCGGCCGACACGAAAAAAAAATTCAGCAAAACGACCCAAGATATGCGTGACGTAAGACAACACGTAGAGAGAGAGAAGTGGCGAAAAAATCCTACAAGGTGCCCCGAACCTATCCGTGAAATTTCCACCATAGCAGCCCACTAAAACCTCAGGTTGATAATGAAATCATAATTCGATAATATATGCATTTGTGTGTGCGCGCGCGCTCACGCACGCGTGCACGCATGTGTATGTGTGCATGGATGTCAACATTGGTGCACGATCGCTCTATCTTGAAAATTGGACATAATGCCTTTCCTAGACAAAAATGATAGGGATAATAGAAAAGTTAAGGTTAAGTTTAGCTCTAAGAAAGATATTTGTTTAGGTTTTTCTTTTGATAATTTAGGAGTATGGGTGTGGAGATCTAGCTATCTAAAAATTCATAGAACACTATGTAATTCTTATGAACCGGCTAAGTCCGAGCTTGTACAACATTAGTGAGATTCCAACTCTTGAATCGGAATTTTTCCAACTATGCAGCCAACCAAGCACATTTTAAGGGTTTGAAAGTGGTTTTACAAAATTTCACATGGTGTTAGAGCAAGAAGCCTTGGGTTCAAATCTTTCAAGTGTCTATTTACCTCCTCAATTGCAATTTCCATGCCTTATACTAGAGCGAAAATCCAACTTACGCGTGAGGGAGAGTGTTAGAATACTTAAATAATAAAGCCGCATATTCATTCGATAGCTTAAACTTTTAGAATAGTGCGCTGTGGTTTCACAAAATCTCATAATGCAATTAGTGCTAGGGATGGCTAAGGTAGACTGTGCAAGCGACGGCAGCAATGAGCGGAACTGGCAATGCTAAGTTTGATAATGATATATAGTGATAAAAGGCGTTTGGGAGAGGAGGAGGAGGATAAAAAAAAATAAAATTCAGCCAATGAAATTAAATATGTCTTTCATAAAGGGATCGATTTCTATCGTGAATGCCCGTCAAATTAGAGTATCCCAATCCAAGATAGAGAATCAGCCTTCAAGGTTCACACGCTTAGGATGCTTATTAATGCAATCCTCCATGGAACTTCATTTATGTTGATATTATTGTTGAATATCGCTCGACAACGGGTTTTATATGTTCTTTACATATTCCTCAACCTAAAATTTTAAATTTTTAGGTCGGACTTGTATTAGAGCTATGTGCAATTTCCTTAGCGTGTTTGCCATCGTTGATCAAATTCCACGTATTATTCACAATTCGGCTTGCACTTTTATATGTTCCTTATATACACATGATCTCATTTCATTGAAAAGTTTAAGTTTTTGCTTTGGGCTATCCAAAAAGGAAAATGATAAGCTAACGGTAATAGTCTTCAATAACAGACGGAGGCTTTTCGACCCCAAATTTTCTCAAAGAAACCTATAGACTTGTTTGATGGTTTTTTTTTTCGAAAATAAAAATCGGAAAGTCTCATTGTGAGGAATGTCTTTAAATTCCACTTGGTGGGTTTGCTAGCCCACCGAGCGGGAATTCTTATATTAAAAAATAAATCAGCCAAAATAAAATAAGGGAATTGAAAAGAAACATTAACATCATTAGTATTAGTTTTTTTTTCTACATTAAGTGAAAAAAAAAAAATTTATACATTTTTATTTCAAGAGAAAATAAATGTAGAATTACTATTAGCATCAGCACCTATATAAAACATTTTTCACACTTGCAGTTTTTTTAATCAATAACTTGCTTGTTTTAACAAGAGAGTAGCCAAAAAAAAATTGCAGCCCAAATTGAAAGACCTAGGCTAACCAATCAAGTTCTTTCTCTCCCAAACCAAAAGTTAGCGCTCCAAATCATTGATTTTCAACGAATTTATCAATTTGAAGGGATGGAAAACTTACCGATAGGTTATTTTATTCCTTAAATAATTCGTGAATTTTTTGGATCATTTAAAAGTGAGAATATATATATATATATATATATTTTGTGCACGTAATTCATGCACATTTTTTCTTGAGGCGATTTGGTTGGAAGTACAACAAGGGAAAACATTTTTAATGCCATCAAATAGAATTTTAAAACATTTGGTTGGACAAAGCTAGAAAGATAGAGGAATACATTGTGACATTATTTCCTAAATAAAATAAAAAAACCAAAACTTTCCCTCCCACAATTCTCCAATCTGGTTGCCCACCTTTCACAAGTTGAAAACTGCGTCAATATCCAGCCTGTAGATATGCAGTGTACCGTCATGCTGGTGGGATCCATCCAAAAATTACAGTAATGGAAAAAGAAGGGTCAATTGTACTGCCTTCAAGTACTTAATGGCCATTTATAGTGACCCATTTAATGGTACAACCTTCCAAAAATATCTCGAGCAATAGTCGTACATCTAAAGATGATGGGTCATGATCTCGACATGAATAAAATCTACTCTCCATGGGGCCATACATGAAAGAAATAATCACCGACAAGGTGAAAAAGAAACTCGATGTCTTCGAGTATAATCGAGTCATCCATCATTTTATTTCTCATAAAATCCAAACTTGAAACTTTAGATCAAGACTAAATTACGAGAAATACTAGATTTACTAATAAGACTCTCTCTCTCTCTCTCTCTCTCTCTCTCTATTTAATTTTATTTATGTAGGTACACACGTTTTAAAGGCTAAAATCGTTGGAAGAAGATACCGTGACCCTATGCTCGAGTCGAGGAAATTGCCGGAAACTTCACATGCCTTTGGCTTTTTCCCAGATTGCCACGTACTGCCAAGACACGACACGAGTTGGTGGGCAACGGGCGACGGGGTCGTGATCAAGCGGGACTTGGGGGACGTAGCCTGCTGCTGCTGGCTTGGAATCTCATCCCATCCCCTCCTCACGCGGCGCCACGTCACCACAGTGGCCGTGACGTAGCCGAATGCGTCACCGCCGTTGACCTTGGAGTCTTCCCACCTCCTCCTCCTTTAATTGCCTCCCCCCAACACTCCCCTCTCGAGCCAAACAGCAAACCAAACCACTCAGATCTCTCTTTATCTCCCTCTCTCTCTCCATGCAAAAAGCTATCCCTTACACGGCTTATATTCCGGCTAGCTCCGGCCCCCGCCGCCGGTGGTCGAGGGTCAAGGCAGGCCAGAAGGGATGCCAGCGGCAGAGGAGGTGCCCGGCGGCAGTGGCGTGGGGAGGGCGGTGGCTGAGAATGCGGTGATGGTCATCGGACGGCGCGGGTGCTGCATGTGCCATGTAGCGAAGAGGCTCTTGCTGGGGCTCGGGGTGAACCCCGGGGTGTACGAGGTCGATGACGCGGAGGAGGGTGTCGTGATCAAGGAGTTGAAGGGCATGATCGGAACTGACGGCAAGGACAGCGATGGCGGCGACGGCCAGAAGTTGCAATTCCCGGCAGTCTTCGTTGGCGGGCGGCTGTTCGGAGGCCTTGAGAAGGTGATGGCCACTCATATCTCCGGCGAGCTGGTGCCCATCTTGAGAGAAGCTGGGGCCTTATGGCTTTGAGGCATGTATGTACATGTTAGTAATCTCTATCGTTCTACAAAAAATTTCTTGATCAATGATTAGAAATTTATGATCGGTGTGATATAAGACCCCGCAAGTATCTTGCCTCTTTTTCAGTTGCTTTGGTATCTTTCTGATTAGATCTATCTAGGGTTCGCTCGAGAATTTTTGGAGAGAGGGACCTAGGAATTGATTTGTTCTTGCTCCCCTTTTTTTGTTGTAATTTGTCAATGTAATTTTCTTTGCCAATTAATTGTGGTTTCGATTTGTCCAAGGTCGGTATACGTTACTTGAAACTACGCCGGTAGTTGCGTGCGGCTGAAGAGATTTTCCAGAGCGATGTCTTGTTAGATCTAATCGCTGTCGGGGCTTGACTTAGTCTACAATTTATCAAGAAAATATTATTCTTTTTATAATTAGAACAGGGGCATCTTTGTCGTCGTGAATGAAGATCCAATGATGTGGACTATAAATTTCCTAGCAGCAGGGTCAATACAATTCGGGCACAAAAAAAAAAATAAAAAATAATTGCATACTTGGACCACACAATGCAGGCCGACATGAAAGTTTTTGGGCATGATTACCTTATCAATTCTAAATTTATTATACGGATATCAATTCAATCTTTAACTTTTTAATTTTGCTAATATAATTTCAACTTTTATGCAAAATTGCAATATAGTCATTTTAACCTATTGCCATCGGAAATTACTAAGGTGGCATGAGCAACTTATGAATCATTATGTTAGCGATTTTTGATGGCAAGCAATCGAAAAGATTCTCTAAACTATATTAGCTAAACAGAAAAGTTTAGGACTAAATTGATATACATACAATAAATTTAAGACCAAATTGTTAAATTTCCTGAAATTTTTGTCTATTTTACACCTATCGACCAAATATAAGCATGATATATTAAGCATTATGAAATTCTTGTTTTCTTCCTCAACAATGAAACCAAGCTTCTTTAATTGATTTGGGGGGATAAAGGTGTTGTTTTTTCAGTACATCTTAAAAGTAAAACCTCTTGAGTAGTGGGCACGCCCGACACGGTTGTGCCCACAAAACATGTTAGAATGCGAATTTTTTTAGCTCAGGATTGTAAACCTTTACGATGAAATAATGTCAAGGTAATCATAAGACATAGAAAAATAGATGTCAGAGTTCCAAATTATTGATTAAATATATATCACAAGAAATGTCGGTCTACTGAAAATCGTAAACTATTACTAGTAGGCTGTTTAATGAGTGTTCTGGGATACCCTAATTATTAAAATCTGCTTAAAGTTCAGTGGAGACGCCCTCTATTTTTTTTTTCTTGCCTCTCACCATGTGAAAATGAAAACGAAACTCCAAAGAGATTGACTGAGGAGTTAAATTTTTGATAGTGTATGACACATTCCGCATTAAAATCATTGTGTCCCCTACTTAAATTAACTGCTAATATATTTAAATATTAAACTACACCTCCATCTATAGGCTTAAAATTTTAGAATAGTTAATAATGATCTCACAAAATCTCACAAAATATTATAAACAAAGGTCATGAATTCGAATATTTTTAAACCACTATTTGCCTCTCTTCCAAATTCCAACATATGCGTGAGGGAGAGTGTTAGCATAGTTAAATATTAAACCATGCCTTTATCTATTTGCTTAAACTTTTAGAACAGTTAATAGTAATCTTACATGAAATCTCACAATAACGTTAAAAGCAATGATTGATATCCTGATGAGTGGAGCTTCACTTGATGCATATGGCTTGTGGCGATTTCCATGCATCGATGAGGATTGATTAAAGCGGAATGTTTGAATGGCTTGTGTTATTGGAAATGGTGACTTATCGAACGATACAACATGAAGACTTATATGGTGATGATTTGATGCGCATAAGTATATCTAGTCGGTATCATGGGGGTTCCAAGCACACTTCTGTCACGAGTTCATTTCTCTCCAAGGCACATACACGATATGTGAGAAGAATCTACATTAGATGTTCGGAATAAAAACATACAATCAATACACGCAATTTTAACTCAGTGACATTAAGTTCAAATTTTGGTCTCCGTCTCGACTATTCCAATTATGAAGGTGTTGTTGGATTTCTCCGACCCTTCTCCATCAACTTCTTCTCCAATTATGGCAAGCTGCTGCCGCCCACAATTAACTTGCGACCCCTCGAAATTGTCCATGCAATTTCATTGCACTTCCAAGTTAGAAAAGTCTAGACGCAATCAAGACTTTTGTAGCCTTCTTCCTCCATAGAAAGTGCTAAAGTAGGCAATGCTAGAGAAAGGTCACCTCTCCTTTATTTTCTTGAGCTAAATAAAGTACTAATTTACACCATCCATAATTTAGCTGGTCCACACGCAAAAACCTTGACCCAGAAACGCAATTCACGAAATCATGTCGGTCAAGCCACTTCGGCATCTTTAGCGTAGAAGAAAGGACGATTAATTTAGTCCAACCCGGAATTGCTGGTGCAAAAGATGGAGCCGCTGTGTAAGACATAGGATATTATTCACCTATTTCGGACGAAGGGGCAAAACATAGAGGTATGAAACCTTTAAACATAAGAAAATATATACAAAAATTGGTCACTTTTCATGCCGCGGAACTCTTTCATCGAATTCTATTATACAAGAGAGAAGATTCGTCTAGTGAAAGGTCTCATTTCTAAATAATTTCTCACATCTTCCGTCGAGCCTGCGTCAATTTGGTTCACTTTTCATCTACTGACTGCTTACTTTTACCTCTTTGCTTTGGAAAGTATCAATACATATGGTGGTCAAGAAATGGACCTCACTTTAAAAGGTTTGTGATTCTAAGTTCAAATTTGATATAGTTAGTCTTTCGAGTGTGATAGCTACTCTTATGATTGGGCCAGAGATTGTGTAAAGAATCAAGACTCTATAACAAATAGATTTTGAAATTTTAAAATTGTGAGGTGAAGCTTTAGAAGGAAAAAGAGAAGCTTTAGAAGGAAAAAGGGGAAGACTTTCAAGTCTCTGAGGATGGAGTTTTTAGATTTGATAAATGTCTTTGTGTACCTAATGATGCGGATGTGAGGAATAAAATATTGACAGAAGTTCATCGCACTAATACATTGTCCATCTAGGAAGTGCAGAAATGAATCAAAATCTTCATCAACACTATTGATGCAATGGTATGAAGGTTCATATTTGCGAAACATGTCTCGAGATGTTTAACAACAAGTAAAAGCTAAACATTGTAAACTCGGTGGAACGTTGAAATTGCTAGAAATTTAAAGATAGATTTATGTAATGCCAAAAAGTCATTATTCCATTTAGATAATATTAGATCGTTTGACTAAGTTTGCTTACTTCCTAGCGGTGTAAGTAGAGTATACATTGGAAAAGTATGCAAAACTATATGATAGTCAAACAAATAGTTCATCTACAAGGGGTGCCTATGACTATCACGCCTAATCGAGAACTAAGATTCATTGCAAAATTTTAACAAGGTCTTCAAACTGCATTGGGGACTACACTTCAATATAGTACCATTTTTCATTCCCAAACTATTGGTCAATTAGAAGGAACGACAAAATGTTAAAGAATATGTTGCAAGCATGCGTTGTCATATTTAGAGACAGTTGGGATGATCACTTGCATCTAGTGGTGTTCGCTTTTAATAACAACTTTTAATATTGGCATGGCTTCCTTTGAGACCTTGTATGGTAGAACTTGTATGACTCTTATCCACTAGAATGAAGTAGGAGAAAGAAAGCTTACAGGTCCGAAGTTAGTGCAAATGACTTCCGATGCAATAAAAATGATTTGGGATTGACTTTAAATTGCATAAAGTCAACAAAAGAGTTGATGCAGATAAACACTAAAGGCCATTGAATTTTAATGTTGGTGATCATGTGTTCCCTAAGGTGTCATCGATGAAAGGTGTATTGTGTTCTACAAGTAAGGTAAGTTGACTCCAAAATTTATTGAACCTTTTGAAAATCTCGGGAAAATTGGTGACTTAGGCCCCATTTAGTTTAGGTCCAAAGTCCTTGGGGGAAAATATTAGGCGTGCAAGCATTTTTAGAAGTTCATTGGCCAAATGTTAACATTGGGAATACTGAAAGTCTAATGTAGGTCCAAACCTACTTTGAGCATTTGGTATTTTGGAAATACAAGTCCATTGTTCATTTGTCACTGTTGATCTTCTTCCTCGTTCATCACAATTGTTTGTCTTCCTTGATCAACCACCTAAGAGTCAAGCTTCTTTGATGACTGCCACCGTTGCCTAGGGGTTGTGCATACTCAACAACCATCACCTAGCGTGGCATGACTCACAACTCAGGCGATGCCGCTTGAGTGAGAGACCTCAAGTGGTGTCGCCAGGGTTTGCGTGACCCAGGCAGTGTCACTTGAGGTTCGCATGATCTCAGGTTGCCAGATCTGGTTGTTTGGTGGTTGGCTGGTGGCCAACCCACACTAGATTTAATTTTTATACTTAAAAAAAAAAAATAGCAAAGACCCTTTACAAATATGTATTTTATCAAATAGAACTTATGCTAAAGCTATTTTTCAATGCCGTTTGAAGTTATAATTTACCAAACGGTATAGTATTTTGGAAAATCCCTTTACTTCAAAGGTATTTGCAATTTCCCAAAGGTATTTCTTCAAAGCCTAACTAAACGGGCCCTTAGCCTCTAGATTTGCATTACCACAAAGACTTCCCAATGTCCACGATGTCTTCCATGTGTCCATATTGAAGAAGTATGAACCGAATCCCACACATGTATTAGATTTTCAAACAATTGAGATAGATGAGAGAGTGAATTATGCAAAAAACCTAGTGCAAATTTTGGATCAAAGGGAATAAGTAGGGAATAAGTCCTAGGAAATAAGACTATTCCCTTAGTCAAAGTATTGATGCAATCACGAGCTGGAAGAAGAAACATGGTAAAGCGAAGATGAATGACCAAAAAGTATTTGCAACTTTTAGTAATTCTAAATTTTGAAGATGGATTTTTCCGAGGGAAAAGTTGTGACATATAGAATTTACTTCATTAGCTATTTATATTAGAATATGAAGATGATAAATGTTGAGTGTGAAGTCTTTGTTGGATTATAATTTTGTGGTGCATGGAAAAGCCAAAAGGTATTTTTTGTGTCCGTGGTTTTTTGAATGCAATTCCATTAGGATCTAATTACTTGGTATTTGGGCATAGGTTGAGTTCATGGAGTGTTGGTGAATCATGTATTGCAATAATAATTTGTCCAAGTCTTTTTTTAAGGTAAATGAAAACTCTTAGGGTTAAGGTAATTTAATTCACTAAGTACTCTTAATTTGCTTGCTTGATATTTATTAATTCAGTTTGAACTTTGATATTAAGTGTGAGTAGGCTTCAATAAGAGCATGTTGAATCTTTGTGTTCACTTGACTTAAATCGATAAGTTTTTTGCATACCTAAGCTGCGATGGATTAAGTTCCATGAGATCTGGTAGCATTTTATTGAAAAATGGTGAAACTAGACTTGTAAGTAATATTGCGTAGTCGTGACCATGTTGCCAATAAGCTAACTAGGCTGACTAATCGAGTTATCGATTTGAGTTGTTGATGATCTAAGTTGTTGATCTTCTAACTTGCCGATCTTGACCCAAGTCCTTGATGTCTAAATTGTTGATTATCTAAGTTGTTGATTTTAAAGTTATTGATTACATGAGTTGCCGATTGTTTTCTAAGCGGCCAATTATTTGAGTTGTTAATTTTTAGGTTGCTAATTCTTTGACTTGTCAATTCCCTCTCAAATTTACTGATCTCAGTTCATTATTATTGCTTACATGGGAAATACAAAGAGGTATATATGTTATTAGCACTTATATAAGTGATTATTAAAAAAGGTATGGCAACTGTGTTTCCGTAATAAATTGCTTAAAATGATATTTTATATTTAATATTGATTTAAGGAAATGGGTATGCAAAAGATAATAAATGGGTGTTGATTCCACTTGTTGATATAAGGAAGATCACAAGATTATAATGTTATTATATACATTGCTGCCATATGATTGTACATGGAATGACTATATATGAAAATTATTATGTTATATTTTCGTCTTCATATCTTAGTAATGATGATGCCTTGTGTGTCAGGATGCTTTGAGAGTTGACATGTCCCCTTTGTTGAAGATTGGGTTGACAAACTCTTGTCATTTTCTCTACCTTCATGACAAGTTTGCAAACATCTTCAAAGGACCAATATGATTGAAGTTTAAGGAAACTCTCTATTTAATCCACCAAGGAAATGAGCAATGGTATGCTCCGGTAATTCAGGAACATCACACCTCATAAGGAGTTTCTCAAACTCCATGATGTATTCTTCAACGCTTATTTTATGCTGCTTGAGGGAACCCATCTTGAGGAATATATCTTGTAATTGTTGGCTAAGAATCTCTTCTTCACAAGTTTTGAATTTTTCCCAAAAATTTAATATGACTTTTTCCTTCTTAAACTCTCTTTTTCTTCTAGTTGCACTTTCCGCCTCCAGCTTGCCGAAGAACTCTCTTTTTCTTCAACTTTTCCCACTAAAGTGAAATATATTTCTTCAACTTGAGAATAGTAACTTTGCATCACTTTTTCATCCGAGTATGAATGTAAGTCGAATAATCATTCAATATCATATAGCTAATCAACAAAGTCGTTCAGATTAATATTACCGTCAAAATTTGGTGCCTCATCTTTGACTTTTGTTAAGGGTGTGGTTCATATTCCCCATCAACCGTGTAGGGCGGTGTCTCGTGATTCTAGAACTTGAGTTTATATTTTATTGGTAATTTGAATTTGAGCTCATAAATAACTATTATATATATATATATATATATATTTGAATATATATATTCTTTTTTTTTTTTTTATAGATAGTTTAAACTTGGACTCATAAATAGCTATTAAATATATATTCTGTTTGAAGATATATATATATATATATATATATATATATATATATATATATTCTCTCTCTATTGTAATTTGAGGGATGTAATAAAGAGATGCGATATGCTAATTATAGTGTAATCATCAATTGGACGTAGCCCTAGTGTAATGGTAAATCAGGATAAAACCTTGCATTTTAAATTCTCTTTCTCACTTTTATTCTTTATTTTCTTTGTGATTGTGCGGCGAATCATAACATGTGGTATAAGAGCCTATGGTTGCGGTTTTTTAGCAAGTGGGTGTTGAGAAAAATCATACTAGATTTTGAAGTTGACAAAATTTTTTGGTTCTAATGCCTATTTCACTAGATTATTGATAACATATTGATTTTACACTATTTTTGGGGGAACTTATGAAGACTTTTGTGAAAGTCTATTATATCTCAGAAGCTTATCCCACTTCAATAATTCCAGAATGAGATAGTGTTCGGAACAAGGAAGAGTCCAGAACCAGACTTATCAATTTTGCGACACAAATTTTAAAAAAAACTTATTTAGAAATTATTTTACAACAACTAGTTTTTTGGCAAAGGATTTTACTTTCTATCTATACAAATATTGATTGAATAAATCACAAATTGATGAAATTAATCTTGAACATAAGTTTCTTTTTGGAAAACATAACTTATGGAAACCAAGATTTTGGTTGTGTGAATGATCGGAATCAAGTGGAAATTTTATTCTTGTCTTCAATGACTATAAGATCCCTTTGAAAGATTCTGTCCAATAATTTGATTGGAAGAATTTCCTCTGGAGAATGTCAACAGCTAGTGTGGTGTGGAGTAATATTTAAAGGTGGAAATTCAGTCGAGAAGAGAAGGAACATGAATTTGAATTTCCAAAGTCTGAAACTATTCTCAATCACTTATTTTCGTTCATGAGCGCTACAAATTGTGATCAAGAGAGAAAACACAAAAAGAGTGTCTTAGTGAGTTAGAGAGATCTACCATTAAGTGTTTGCACTCAAAAGTTATAATCTTCTATTGATCTTATAGTAAAATCCAACTAATGGGTTGTTAACATGAGAGAGTAGATGTAGGCTTAATCTAAACCGAACCACTATAAAACTCATGTACAATTTTTTCTTCCTTTAACTCTATTTATTTTAAGTCTATTGCACACTTACTATTTTAGAAGTATGGTAATTCACAAAACTGTTTTTGTTCTCCATTCAGACTTTGTTGGCAATTTGATTTCATTTTGCAATTGTTTGGTTAAATTTCTTTAAACACCCATTTACCCCCTCTAGGTATTAGTACTAGATACATCAATAGGCGTTGTGATGTAATAACGAGAGCTCATAGAAAGTTGATGCATAATGATATCTAGATTAAAAGAGAGCAAACCTAATATTGAGCTTACACGTGAGGGATAAATTGTTAGGATGCACGTGTGAGGGTTGTTTTTGAGAAATCTCACATAAGATAATTGATGTTGTATATAGTAATTAATACATTCTAGTTGGCTCATAACTCATTGGCTTAAATTTTTTAATGAAGGTGGATCCAATTAGATATATTGATGGGATCGGATTTGGGCTCCCTCTTGGTGATTTTCAAATAAAGGTATTGGATTTCTACTTTGCGCTCTCAACAACTTTATGGTCACTCTTCTCATGCCTTCTTCTTCTCCTCTTGACTCAATAATTCGAATCGCTAGAGTTGCATCGAGTGCCGTTGGATCTAACTCTAGAGTTTAGATAAGGATTTGGATTGTCATGGTGTGGTCAATTAATAGGTCTCTCCTATTGCTCCTATCTCATTTGATTATCTAAGAGGTTGAGAATTTGCTCCATTTGTTGTTGGAGATTCACGGACACTTTTATGCCTTTTAATGTGTGCTTGCTCCAAAGCTAGGTTTATTGGAACCTCATCAACCTTTTTTGTTTTAATGAAAGTATGAGATGGTATGGTAGATGGGTAACAAAAAGAATTACTCAAAATGAGTTCAACTTTGAACTCTAATACTAAATTGATGCGTGTGTGGGATGTATTTTAAGTGACAATGCGATTTATGGTAGAGGACGATCACCACTAAGGCATAAATGACTCATCACCAATCTAGGATAAAGATCGATGGAGTTCACCACTGAGACCAAAAGGAACACTGCCAACCTAGGATAAAGGACTTTAGATAGATGGACTTCACCACCAAGGCAAAAAGGACAAGCCACCAACCAATGATAAAGATTCTAGGTAAGAGAAGTTCACCATCAAAACCTAAAGGAAGTTTACTAGCCACGGAGAAAGGACTTCTTAGTCCATTACTAAGGCACTTGGATAAAGAGCTAGGATATAAAGTCACTTGCTTAAGGAAAAAAAAAACATTATGCATCAAATTCAACTATCGTGTTTTACAAATGAGATTAAACCTTTATTTAAAGAGAGATTTTGGTAAAAAAAAAGACTATTGAAGTCCTAGAAACTAAAAAAGCTCGTGGAGTATTCACATAATTAAGACTTTTGAAAGCAACACCGTAGCAAGGGCTCATAAAAACTAGAACTTAAGACTCATAAACTAAAAATTAAGATGCTTAATAATTGGGCTTTGATGAATTTAACTAAGATTAGATGGATTGTAAATTGATTGATTGTCCAAATTTGTCTACCATATTGGCAGTCTAATGGACACCTTTCAAGATTGATAAACAACAAAGGAGATTGGCTCGAACATCCTCCAATTACTAGGTAGGTTTTTTTTTTTTTTTTTTTAATTACTAGGTAGTTGATTAGTAGCTTTGAAGTCAACAATAAAGTTGAAAATAAATTCTGATACTTGATCGACAATCTTAAAATCGACAACTAGTCTTGCAAGTCAATAACTAGCATGCAGAATCGATATCTTCAAACTTATACCCATCAAACTGGATTGTACCTAGAATTGGCCTTTGCTTGCAAAAGTAAGGATTAGATTGGATCAATCGACAAGTTTTGAGTTGAGCTCGAGAGTTGATTGATTGAAATGGATACTTCCACGTCCACATGCGACCCACTAACCATAAATGAAAGAATGGTCGAAATCCATAAACATAAGATACAGAGAAATAACGAATTACTACAAGAAGAAAAGAATATTATGGCGATGAAATTATTTGGCTGCAACAATAGCTCCATCATTATAGATAGCCTCCAAAGAAGAAATAGAGTTTCGTTGTCATAGGCCATTGCTTGCAGCAATCCTTATTTTTATTGATTTATTAAGATTAATTTAACTTGCTCTTTCGGTTAATATAATTGAATTTCAATAGATATGTAGTTATATACGTTTAGTAAATGTTTGTATGAAAGAAAAGATTTAACAGTGTTGTATAATAAGACAATTTTGATATGTGTAGAGCGGAACTAATCTCATCGCTCAATCACATGTCATCTCATTTAATTGGGAGACACATGGGACAATCATTTCCACGTATCACTGTTACATGGATTTTTGCAAGATTGTAGTCGCCAAAAATTTCAATTATTTCGATTAGTGGTTACAATCTACTCAAAGATGATTGATGGCGAATTGAATTGTCAAATTCGATTTCTTGAAGCTTACAGGGATTTGCAAAATTCGAATTACTAAATAATGTACTAAAAAATGATCGAAAAGAGGAAGGATATCGCATGAACTTTTCCCGAACTAGAACTGATGACTTTCATTGTTGGAGGCTATGCTTGTTTGATTATTGAAGCCAAACATAAATTGCTAACGGAGACGATTGGAGTGCGTAGGGGAAGTAAAATACTTACAAAACATGACTACAAAACTTTTAAAAATAAAGATAAGCACTGAAATTAGGAAACCTAATATACTACAAAATTCAAATTTAAACTTAAGCACCATTTGTTTCATGAAAATGAATAATTTAAAAAATATATATTTTCTTTAAAATGATTTTCTTGTCATATATAAAAATGAGCAAATGAAAAGTATTGTTATCATCTACAAAAATATTGAGATAAATTGTTGTTGATAAGAAAAATACATCTGGTCGACTAATATTTCATCCGATATAAGTAATTGCTTTTAGAAAAATATTTTCAAATCATCTATTTTTCGCAATACAAATGAAGCTTTAGGCAAATCTAATTTAAATCGATATGTTACGAATGATCTTCTTATCTTTACATCTTCAACGTCGAAGTCTGACGTGCAGCGGTCATCATTTGCGATGTTTTGATTGCTCGCGATTACGTGTGGATGTATGTATTGGATGCATGCCCACTTCGATTCTTTCTGTGACTTTAAATGGGCCATTCCGTTTAGCGTTCTGATCTTTTTCTGCAAGAATTTCTTCCCGTTTTGACTTACGAACTATTCCAGGGATTCTGTAACTACTCTTGATTTCTTAGCATTCATCAGTCGATGGATGCTGGAAAACCCAGAAGATTATGTGTGAAAATATGTCTATTAATTTCTTTGCCAGGATTGAAAAGCATGTGTGAAAATTGGTGTACATTGGAACACCTAGCGGATCAATCCAGACGCTCAAAAGGCGCCGGTGCTGCTGAAGGCGCGAGGCGGGGCACTCGAGCCGTGCCTATTGGACTTGGAATGGCCCGTGGCTTCTGTGCATGTGGTGGCGCTTGGCTAGCACGGTAGGGCCCAAGCAGGTGCTTGGTCTAGACGGCCGCGCTCCGGACGGCGTTGCGAACCGACTGTGCTCGTGTTCGAAAGCCTTTGCGCTTTCCACCTGATCTGAGGCGTTGCGCACTTTGGCCTTTAAAGTTAGTGTTTAGGGTTTCTCTTCGTGAACCAGTAGACATGCTTGCCAACTCATAGTGGAGTTTAATCCAATGCACAAGGACGACATGGTTTACATACAAACCTTTTCATGTTTGGAAAATTAAGTTAATCCAGTCAATTTTAGTCTGAAATCGCCAACGTGAATGCCGATCATTTTTTGATTACTTTTCAGCATACACCCATCATTGCTCAAATGTGATATCACGAGTTTTAATCACATATTAAAGTTTCATAAACTGTTCGTCCACTCAAAGCTCGGTCTTCTTCCTTACGCGCTGGAGTTCCTCCTCGTCACGATTCATCGTTTCTTTGCATAGACTCACTCGGTCACTTCAACGGCACTCACTTATCACCGCGGAGACCTTTGACGCCACGCCAGGATCTCATACGACCCTTCTTCGACGAATGATAGTCGTCGGTATTATGTTTGGCAAGCTCAGCCGAGACCCCCTATTTTTGGTTCCAATTTTTTTAGGCTGTCAAGAAGCCCTTTTTATTGGCCACCACCTTTGCTCAGACATACTTGAAGCTTCGTAGACCCTAGGACCACCGTTGCTGGCCGTGGGCAAGGCTAGCCTCCCCGGCAGCTGCAATGGCCTCGTCCAAATCTGGGTGAGACGAGTGAGGGCCCGACAACCCTCATCGGTCATTTAAAAAAAAAAGGTAAATAAAGAAAATAAAAGAAAAGAAAAAGGATAAATAAATAAATAATTCCAAAAAAATTAAAATATTATTTAAATTTATCCGTGTTGGCGTCAGCCGTGCTACATAGAATGACTGGCATCTATATTAGCAATTTCTGGCCAAAATTAGCCGAATGGACTTAATTGACAAAATGTGAAAACTTTAGAACTTAATTAGCTTAATTAAATTATTTAGAACTGAATTGATAAAGTGTGATTAGTTTATGGCATTTTTTGGTAATTTTCTCACATTGAGATTACTCGAGCTTAAGGTCCAGACACCCTTTATTCCTAAATAAATAAAAAGATGGATAAATAATAAAATCCCAATAGACTATTAGATACTAATGACTTTCATAGATGCAAATCGATCCGAACTCCTTTTTTTTTTTTTTTTTTTTTCTTGTCCTTTTCATGTGCGAGTGGATATTGGAATGAGGCTGCACCAGAGCACAAGTGTTATTGCTGTGTCCATATGATTATGTTTTTTCTAAGATGATTAAGTTTGGGCCACCATGCATGGCACCTCCGCCAAACTAATTGACCACACACTCAAACAAACACAAAGTAATTGCTTATCTTCTAGGCATTGGGTCCCTTCAGTTCGTGAAGCACGATGATTTCCCTGATTGAGAAACTTATCCGAATGTCGGGTTGGACCAACCTAATCCTTCCATCACTTGCTTGTCCCCTCTAGAATAATACGCAAAATCAAAGTTGGCAATCACCAAAGGCTAATATAATATTCTCATTTCTCATGCCAATCGCAACTCGCACAATTATCATTGACTTGTACCCAAAAAAATGTTAAGGGTGCATTTATTTCTCAAAAAATGAATAATTTGAAAAATATTTTCTTTATAATGATTGCTTGACATACTTGTATTGCTTGAAATAATTAGTCAATAAATTTTCATTATCAATAAAAATTAATATTTAAATATTTTTGCAAACGATGAAAGTATTTTTTGTTCATCCATTTTTGTAAAGGATATAAACGATCATTTTTAGGAAAATATTTTCTAAATAATTCATTTTTCGAAAAAACAGAGCTTAAAATATAATTCGTAAATGTTCTAATTATGGGCATTGAGGTGGAGTCTTAGAAGCAGCCTCACTACATCGTCAAGGCAGCGTTGACCGCTGCATCTCTATGTCTCATTGCGTTTGTGCCTCTTTATGTATTGATTTAGAAGAAAGACTCCTTTTCAAATAGAATTTCCTCCTCCTTTCAAAGGGTATATTATTTTGTTTTGCCATTATTTCTTAGTATCATGGTGAATAAAATTCATAGCGGGGACAGTCTCTATGGACAGAAATTGGGTGTAAACTCTATCTCGAGATCCGTTATGAAAGAGAATCTTCGTTCTCCTACTATGACCATGATTTACTTTCTTGAAGTTGAGTTTTTATGATACATCGTATTTGTAGTCGATTCATTATATAGTTCATCCATTTCTGCCTAAGACTTTATTATAAGACACGCATGTCATAGGATGAAACACGGGTTTCGGCTAATGTAACTTACAATAGTATACTCTTTGTGCATTTTTTTGTACTTTAATATACCAAGAACTAATTTTTGATTTAAATGATAATCCAGACGAAGCGGGAGTCAAGCTTCTTGAACAAAATTTAATTAAATTTTTATTGAAACTAATTTATGCTCAATCAAACACTATTGCACTTCATCATGGGTTTTTGTTTTGTTTAAAGCTTATTTAGGCTTATATATGAAACTTATTTATGCTTCCGTAATTTCGATTTGCGTAATAATCTTTTTAGCCAACAATGGATGCATGGTTTTTCATGTTCTTAACTGGATCTTTCCACTTGGATGGTTGTAATCAAGAATGGGCTTGGATATAAAAGAAACCAATGGGCTTACTAAAGCCTCTCTATTACAGAAAATTAAAAGAAGAGCTCTACAGGTGGAAGCCAGGAAGGGGTCTAGTTCGGTTTTTTACTTTTCATCATTCCTTTAATACTTTGCACAGGCCATCGATAAAAGATATTGCTGTAGTAGCTAAAACAAGGAGAAGCCGAGATAAAAGATCCTAGTCTCAAAAGACGTGCAATATTACGAGCTATTCGTAGAAGAGTAGCCCCTATGCCACACAATGATTGTAGACCTCTTTAAAAAAGATATGTGTAGGAATTCAAATGAAAGAGATTTCAAGAAAAATAAACAATTCAATAATCCAATCAAATAATTTTATCATGGTTCGAGAGAAAATATGGCTGCGTTTGGTAACGTTTACGTTTAAAAATTGTTTCAAAGAACAAAAATAAAAAACTATTTCTGTTCTAGGAAATAATTTTTGAATAGAAAAACGCATTTGGTAACTATACAAAATTTATGTTCATGGAATTAAAAAATAACAGAAACACGTTTTGTACATTTGTATAATTTTTTTTTATTTCTTTTATTTTTTTAATATTTATTTATTTTTTTCTCTCTTTTGGTTGGTCGTTGGCCTCGGCCATGGTCAGCGACCGACCAATGAGGGCTGATGGCCTCGCCCAGATTTGGTGAGGCCAAGCTCGTCTAGCCACCGGTGAGGCTCGGCCTTGCTGGATTTGGGCGAGCTCGAGCTCGCCCAATCAAGGCAAGGCTGAGCCTCGTCGGCTGGCACAAGGTCGGCCTTGCCTTGGCTGGGTGAGCTCGGCCTCGCCAAATTTGGGTGAGTTTGGCCTCTTCGGGGGCCGTTGATGCTCCAACGAGATCATCGGCCCTTGACGGCTGGTTGCCAGCCATGGCCGAGGAACCGTCCAAAGAAAAAATAAAAAGAAAAGAAAGAGAAGGAAAAAATAGAAGAGAGAAAAATTGTTTCTCAGAAATGTTTCTGAGAACAAGAAACAAGTTTTAAATTTATTTCTTGTTTCTTGTTTATGTTCTAAATTTGTTCCTAGAAACAAAAACTCCGTTTTTTTTGTTCCCAAGAACAAAAGTGTAAACAAACGCGTTTTTGTTCTTTTTTTGTTCCCTAAAACAAAAGAACAAAAATTATGTTCTAAGGAATAGAAACAAAACCCAAACAAACATGCCCTAAGAGTGTCTGCTCAAACACTATAACGGAAGTGAGTTGAATAAAGAGCAAATATTAAGCATCTTAATAATGGACGATGTCTTTACTTATGAAAGGGCAAGTCGATACAATTGGCACTGCGATGCGTAAGCTCCTTATAGTTAGGTTTGGTCCACGCCATTTTGGCTTTGTCATTTTCTTTGGTTCAAAGATATGAGCCCAATTATGCCTTGTAACACGAGCCGAACTCCACGAAAACCTTAATCAGCCTTCACTTTAGGAACAAACATAGTTGGAAAAATTAATCAAATAAAGTTTTTACTGAAGGCCATCACACGACTAGAACTAATAAGAAACCACGGCAAGCCAGGATATAGTACAAAAGTTGCTAAAACTAAATAAAATATGTTTATAATTACATAACATGGTCTAGAGGTGACAATATGTAACACAATCTAACTATGCAAATATTGACTATATGCAAAGAAGGTGACACTGACTCGAAAATTTGTATATAATTTCGTCGAGGCATGGTGTAGAGTCCAACTTTAAAGGGAAAGGACAAGGACGGAGAGTTGATGCATGCTAGATCACGAGGTGGAAAAACAAATTGAAAAACCCTTGCATACGAGAAAAACCCGATTTCGTTTTTGCCGGGGGAAATGACTTGTGGCAAAGACGAATAGACTTTGACTAGACATGCTCCGAAAAGAGTCTCCTATTGAGAAGAGAATGCACCTGAAGGAGAGCTAGCATCATGACATCATTAATGGTTACAATTAAACTATGATGGTGGCGTAGTATCTTGGAAAGGCCCAACAAACTATTGATACTAGAGTTACTCCATTCGAAGTTTATCACTCGTCAGTTGGGTAGTAGTGAAGCTGGATGGTTGAGGGATTTTTTAGCAGAAATTATGCTGGGTATGACACCAACGTCGCCGATGTCCATGCACTGTGATTTCAAAGCTGCAATAGCCGTTTCTAAAGACAAAGTCTACAGCGGTTAGAGAAGACGCATTCAATTGAAACATAACATCATAAAGTAGCTGCTACTGTTAACTACATTTCCTAGAGCAACAATGTAATACCTCCATGTTGGGGATTTTTCTAATGACAAAGAAATATTCATTCATCGTCCCATTTATATGAATGATTCATAAGACTAGTTAAGACTGAATCTATTCTTAAGGAGTCAAAAATATGTGTGACAAGTTTACATTTATATTGAATCTTTGATTGAGGTAGAGAAGGTGGTGTAGATAAGACTGTGTTGCCTTGCGTTTGATTAAGGTAAAGTATATGACAATGACTTTTATAGCAAAGTAGGCGATATGGTTAAGGGATTTGCTCTCGGACTTTGAGTTAGAGCAGCAAAGTATTGATATATAATATGATAACCAATGTGCTATATATTTGGCATATAATCTAATCTGCCATGAGCAAACGAAGCATATAGACATAAAATATCATTTCATCTAAGATGTCTTGGTGAAGGGTAAGATTGTTGTGAAAATGATCACTATAGTGGAAAACCCGGAGACAGCTTTCCTTGAGCTCAATTGGTATATATAGAAAGTGAAAGTCCATTGGAGCGTGGTGAGAGTTGATCTGGACTATAAGTACTATGACTTGATTTAAACATCAAGCCAAGGAAGAAAATTATGTCTTGAGTTTGAATCGCTACGAAAACCTAACCCAATGTTAATTATGTAATTCCTAACTGCAATAGTAATAAGGAAGTCACCGTTGTCACTTACACGAGACAATCGGCGAAAGCTATAAACATACATCACAAGATGATTCTATTTTTTTTTTCTTGTTTGATTAGCTTTATCTTTTAGGCGGCCCATTTTCTTTAATCGTGTCTTGTGGGGCTCTCGTTGATCGATGAGAAAAAAGAGGAGAGAATCATTTGTGAATACTTGCGTCCACAGTGGCTTGCGTCCTTCAAGCCGCACGGTGAAAGAGCAAAGGAGAGACTCAATTGTGAATTTATGTGTCCAGCGTTCACCGCATAGTGGCCTTCGTCCTTCAAGCTGCACAATGAAAGAGTAGTCGTATGAAGGCCAAAAAAAAAAAAAAAAAATGATTAAAACTGCCCATAAACTAATTTTTTGAACAAAAATCCCAAATCAATTTGTGATAACCACCATTGGTAAATTGGATTATAATTACATATGAGCGTATAACATATCCGAATTTCACAAAAAATTAACTAATCTTTTGACCACAAAAATTGAATAATTGCATTTTGTGATAAATTTAACATTCGTTAGTTTTTGTTAAAAAAGAACCCTTGGATCAACATCTATTCATCATGACAAAGCCAAGACCTAAAACCACTTTCGACCAATCTGCTGAAGATGCTACACCACAAGACTCCTTTATTGTGGTTTCCGAATCTCAAAGATAAAGAGCACAATGACATAGTAGTCGTATGAAGGCCAAAAAAAAAAAAATGATTAATGCCACGAAAAATTCAAAATTGGTACATATGTGATAAATTTACCCTAAACTAATCTTTTGACCACAAAAAAATCCCAAACCATTGCATTTGTGATAAATTTAACATTCGTTAGTTTTTGTTAAATTGGATTATAATTACAATAAATCACAAACCAGTACAGATGAGACAAATAGATAACAAAATCGCAAACTAATATACCTGTTAATTGCCATGTGTCATTTAACTCAATAATTTGGGGCTAAAATTTAATGAAAACTAACTTGGGATTTTTGGTGGTCAAAAAGTTAGTTTACAGTAAATTTATCATATACATATCGGAGTGGGGTTTTTTGTGATATCGACCTAAAAGAAAATAGCTATACATGACTTTTTAGTTTCATCCGTATGTAGCTCTTGCTTTGAGTTTGACCATGTGTTGTGAGTTTACGTCCAATTAAGTTATTTTATTTGTAAATACTATAGGTTTGAACTTAATTTAGATATGGAAAATACTCGAGCATCTGAATGATTGTAATTTTGATTCTCCAATTATAGTGAATTATTAGTTGCTAGCTCTCCCCATGGACTAGTTGCAGACTTCCAATTACGTAAATCAATAGTTCAAATCGACATTAGGATCAAATCACGTAAATTTCTTGTATCTTTATCATTTCTTGTTTATTGTGATTTCGTAAAACTTCAGTCTGTATCACTGGTAAGTAATCTATGTCACTTCCACGTATGCGTGCCACCGATCGTGTAACCCCCATACGCGTTGCTAATTTGCTCACCTGTTACCAAGGGATGCACTGAAATATATAATTTAATGCAACCCGGATATTTCAGGAATATCATCTCTCAGGTCAATGTGTTTATTGTTGGTCTCTACTGATCTCATGGAGAGTGAAGTTTCTGGAGGGGGCGACAAACAATGTTGAATGTAAATCTCCCTCCGTAATTGCAGAAACAGTGTCATAGGTGAATGTAAGAGCAAAAATTTCACATTTATTTATTTATTTATTGATCACCAAATTGGGATATTGACGATCACTGAAGTTGCTTGTACTTGCAGAACTCCTTAATAAGATCTTTTCATTTGTACGCTGCTGGTCTTCTTCTATAGTTTTTATGCTTTTGGTTGCATCCTTTGACAGTTGCAGGGACAAAGTTGTCCGAAGTCAAGGATCTCTACTTTGTTGAGGTCACTTCTTTATCTACAATAATGTTGATGTTGTCTCATGATGAGTGATTTACGCTACTTGAGGTCTTGGGCTCGGTACTAAAGGGGATATTTTGATGTTATCAACGGGTTGGAGTTCACTGATAATTCAATAAACTTCTGGAATATGACTTCTATCATGCTGATCCCCTCCCTGGAAATCTTCTTCGAACATATGATGTGAAACTTGCTTATCAAGGTATATGCCTTAGATAATGTGTAATGTCAATAAATATTCTTTTGCATGTATCACTCTGCTTTAAAAATGAAATGTACATAGGTTACTGTAAATAACTTCTGGTGGAGTAGGTTTATTCACAAGCACAAGATGGTGGAATAGGAGATATAAGAGAACAAGTAGTTTCTATATTATTTACAAGAGTCATACTTTTAATAATACCGGGGCAAATTTCTCATGAGTAACTTCATGGCTTTGTTTGCATTGACATCATCGTGCATAACTTGCATGGTGTTGTTTATTACAATCTAACATTTATGCCTCGGATTGACCGCTTCTCGCACGTCATTAGAGTCAGAGGAGATAATCATTATGCTTGTCACTAAATTGTGCAACAATCGTTTCTGAATATGAAACATGTAGGTCGATCTTGAAAGGTTCATGTTGCATTGCAAGTTTCTATTGACTGAGTGGAGTTTAATATGTTTCTCGACCAGGTTTTGCTATGACGGGTGATTTTGAACAGGAATTACGTGATGCATTTATTGAACCCCGTCTCTTGTAAATCGTGATTTTGTCGCGCTAGCCAAGGACTTTGCTACTCTTGGGTATGATTTGCATTACCTTTTTACAATGAAAACAAGAATAACTATTGCTTTCCTCTCAAAATATTAGTTTGTTGAACCTTCTTAATTGATGGGGATGTACGATTTACAATATTTGGCTTCTTCCACCAACTGCAGACAAGGAAGCTGTCACAAAAGCTTTAACAGGTGAGAACTTCTGGTTTTCCACTTGGAGAGATCGATTTGATTCAATGTCATATTTGCCTCCGTCTTTCTGTTCTCCAAAATGCTGTTGCTAGGGGAATCCACAAAAAAACTCTTGGGTATGATTAGCATTCCCATTTCCCTATTAAGACAGCAATAAATATTACTTCCCTCTTCAATTCCTTAAAATAGTAGTTTGTTGCACCTTCTTTACTTCTGGCGATGTACAATTTACAATATTTGCTGGCTTCTTCCACCTACTTCAGACAAAGAAGCTGTCACAATCATATTCTGAGTTGTAAAGGAGGTCAATCATTGAAGGTCCTTGATGCTCTAAAAGCTGAGAACAGGTTTTTTTTTTTTTTCCTGAATGATCCTTCCGTTCGCAACCAGCTGCTTATCCTCGTCATCTAAATGTTCCAGTGTCGGTGCATATGTTTAACAAATCAGATGCCGGAGCAGTCCGAAAATCTGGTGTTGTATAATTTTTGTGAAGATCATCGTAGCTAATCAATGATTTTTGCTGTAGAGCAACGACTAAGGGTGCGTTTATTTGTATTTACTTGAAAATTGTTAGGGGAAATAAAAAAAAGAAAAAAACTATTTCTGTTTAGGGGAATAATTTTTGACCCAAAAAATGTGTATTGTAAACTTGTTTTGAGAATAAAAAAAAGAATCGAAAAACGTTTGGTAAATTTGTGTTTTTTTTTGTTTCTTTTATTTTTTAATATTTTTATTTTATTTTTCCTTTTTTTCTTTCTTTTTTATTTTTTTAATTTTTCTTCTTTTGGCTGGTCGCCAGCCTCAGCCATGGTTGGCAATTGGCTGCCTCGACTAGCCATGGCGAGGCTCGTTGGCCCCATGGCAAGGCCGAGAGCCTTGTTGGGGTTGGGCGAGGCTTGGCCTCGCTAGGGGCCGACGACGCTCTAGTGAGATCACTGGCCCTCAATGGCATCACCGGCCCTTGACGGCTGGTCGCCAGTCATGGTTGAGACTGGCGACCGGCCAAAGAAAAAAGAAGAAGAAAAAAATAGGAGAGAGAAAATTTGTTCTTAACAATTATTCCAGAAATAAGAAACAAGTTTTTTTTTTTTTGTTTCTTATTTCTGTTTCAAATGTGTTCTCAAGAACAAAAAAATAAATTTAGAACAAAAACGCAAATAAACATGTTGCTGTTCTTTTTTTTGTTCTTCGGAACAAACAAACAGGAATTGTGTTTATGAACCAAAAAAGTGAACACAAACATGCATGCCCTAAGTAGTAGACTGGTAGTTAGAGAGATCGGATATTTTTTCTGTCATGCACATAAAATTTTGAAATACTTGGCTGAAAAAGCAAGTTTCAAATGCCTTCATACTTCTCTCTTGTTATTAGAAGGAAATCTGGCAATGTTGGTGGAAACCTCAGTTTAGTTTCCTGCGCGGTTGGACTGTTGTGGGACTTGAAGATGCTTCTTCTGTCTACTTGTGTTGTTAAGATGAACAACTGTGCCTATTCCTTGTATAATTTACTCCTTCCAGCTTTGCTGTACTGGAGGGAACTGCAATCAACCTCAACCTAGGTTATGAAGTTTTGGGCACAATGGGCAGCACATAACGCCATGGATTGCAAGAAAAGTTTTGTCTGACAGCTGACCTGAGCCGTTAAAATGATTTTTCTTGCTTATTGTCCCTTTCACATTGTAATTTCAGCAATCTTTCATCTTTTTATTTCGTTCGCTCCGAATGAATTTATAAAGTAATTTCAAAATAATCTTTCATGGTCCATTTTTCATTAATAGGGTTTCTTCCTGTCTCTTATATGTAGAGATTCCTGTAGATCTGGCCATTGTATGATGTCTTTGACACGACTTGTTTTGGTTGTCATCTTAGGCTGAATATATGCAACAAAGCATTATGTTACATAGTTCGAAACCTAGGAATTTCGGCAACAATTTCTCTATTTATTTCAATGGCTTTACGAAGGAATCCCACGTTCAGCCATGCTTAAATGCTCAAAAAGTACAATTTCCATACAAAAAGCCAACCAAAAAATTGACTTGGAAAAGATGTTGAAGACTATTAAAACATATTTTTCACACTATAATGACTTTTTCTGGCCAACACTAAAAACTATTGTATCTGATTTATGATGGTTAATATTGTATCATTTCTATGTTCACATTCTTTTCAAATTTTAATATTTACCATTTAACGCACAATTCGAGGTATGAATGGAAATTTCCTCGCGAAATGCAATTTCTGGCTAATATATCTGAAAACGGCATACAAATGATATGCATATAAATTACGGTTTGTAAAGATTTTTCACTTTTCTATACTAAAAATTAATTTAAATGATTAATTTAGATGAAGTGAAAGTTAAAATGCAAATGATAACTATTCTAATCAGAAATTGATTTCTAGAATAAAAATAGATTTTTCTATTTCTATTTCTAATTAAGTTTTTCATCAAAAATACGCATTTGATAACGATATAAAATTTATTTCTTGAAATAAAAGTCTATTTGATAATGACACAAAATTTTTCTCTTCCAAGCGACGACGAATGGTGGTAGGTGGTGGCTAGCAATTGACAACAGTTGGCAAGCAACTATTGGCAGTAGGTGACGATCGGTAGTGGGCAATGATTAGCAATCGGCCATGACTGATGGCCGCAACTGGCGGCTAGCAGCCACCAGTGGTGGTCGGCAATGGTGGTAGATTGCAATGGCGGTGGATAATGGACAGTGATGAGGAGGCGTTTTACTAGTAGTGAAATTGAACAATAAGAAGAATTTTTATTTTTCATTTTTATTTCAAAAATAGAGAAGCATAAATTTTTTACTTTTCATTTCTATTCTAAACATATTTCTAGACTAAAAATTTATTCTAGAAATAGAAAAATAAATTTACATTGTCAAATGGATTACTGTTTTAGAAATAAGTTTGGAACGGAAAAATAGTTCCGGAATTGAAATGGAATAGTTACCATGTGCGCCTCAAGCTTCCTAAGTAAAAACCTAATAGGAGATCAATTTATTAAAACTCATTTCTGCTCAATCAAACATCATTGAACTTTGTCATGGTGGTTCCATTTTTTTGTGTTGGCTTATTTATGCTTAAGTACGGAATTTATTTATGCTTCCGTAATTATGATTTGCTTGATAATCTTTTAGCCAACAATGGATGCTATTTGTTCAAGTTCTTGACTGGACTTTTTCATTGGATTGTTGTAATTGAGAATGGGCTTGGAGATCCTCCAAAACGAAACCAATGGGCTTACTTAAGCCCGTTTAAATTAAGACTTACTCGTAGAAGCGGCATGCTAGTGAGTTTCATGGATAACGTAACCCTTATGTCACATAATGGTCGTAGAAATCTCCAAAAGAAAGTATAGAAATTAAAATGAAAGAGATTTCAAGAGAAACAACCAATGCAATATTATTGTGACTTGAGAGAAAGTAATCACATATGCTTGGACACTGCAGTGGAAGAGTGTTGAATCAAGAGCAAATAGTGTAAGCATCTCTATTGCGGAATGTGTCTCCATTAAGCCCATCAAATGAGTAAATTGGGTTGGATTGAAATAGTACAATTTAATTGATCCATTTATTTGCAATGCACATGATCCATGTTATTAAAACATTTTCATATTTAATCTAACCTCTCAAACTCACCCATTAACCCTTTATGTGAATATATTATTTGAATAAAATTTTATATCAAATCAAAAATGTATGTTAACAAACTAAAAAATATGTTAGTAAATAAAATAAAGAATATGAAAAAAATCTAAAGATTGAAATACTTATAAAAACCTACAAAATTATTAATACCGATCCCGAACTTGGCTTGAGTATTTTTGAGGTTTTGGTCAAGCTTCCCACTAGACTTAAAACGACTTAAAAAAAAGATCCGGCTTGATTTCGGAGATGAGCCCAGCGGTCTACAATCGAGCTGCAGTAAAACAACATACTTTGAGTTGACTCGACTTAAAAAGACCAAATGTAATATGAGTTAATAAACAGACCTCGGACCTATTTTCACAGGTCTAAGATTTATTTATGAAAGAGCAAGTCGATGCAATAGGAATCGCATCGGGGATGGCTCATTACAGATTGGGCCTAGTTCGGGATATTACGACACTATTAATTACCTTGACTCAAACATGTAAGTCCAAATATACCTTGTAATATGGGCCGAGCTCCGCTAATACCCTAGACATGAGATAAGATTAGTATTTATAACCGATATCTATTTGCTAAGACTTTTTTTTTTTTTAAATTTTCCGTGAAAGGGATCATTAGTAGAATTATCCAAGGAGAAGTTAAGCATAAATATTTTGGGAATCAAAAAATAAAAAAATTATACAAAATTTTGGGTTAGGCACTGTTATAAAAGTAAAATAAGCAGGATAATGAGTAGAAAAGTCAGTCTATCAAGAAATTTCAATCCCATTCTATTCAACGTGTTTGTCAATTGCAATCTTGATTTTCTTCAAGGGCCCCTTAAGTTTTCCCTGAGTTTGCTAAATCTTATAGTTTGTTCCTGCTCCTTTAAAAAGTTCGAATTAATAAAATTTGACGGCGTCGATCCGGGGATCGCGACGCTTGATCCGCAAGCAGAGTCGCCAGAGTCGCTGGGAAAAACTCCCCCTACGAAGGAGAGACCCCGTCGCGAAATGACCAAAGCACCCTCGCTTTACGCGGCGCTCCCCTGCCCCTTTTCGTAAAAATCCAAGTCCCTCCTCCACGGTTTCTCCTTCCTCGATTTCACCTGCACCGCCCGAAAGAAAAAGCCACGCCCTTTTTTCCCTCTCGGGACTTCAAATTCTCTCTCCCGCAAAAGCGACTGAGAAAGCGAAGAAAGCGAAGAAAGCGAACGAGAGGCAGCGCGCGATGATGAGGCTGTTCGGCAGAGGCAGGGACGCTCCCTCCTCCTCCTCCTCCTCCTCCTCCGACGACGGCGACGGCGACTCGCCGGAGCCGTACGCGCCGGGGCCGTCGTCATCGCCGGCGGCGTCGGTCACGGGGCCCGCTCGGCCGATCCGGCTCGTGTACTGCGACGAGAAGGGGAGGTTCCGGATGGATCCGGAGGCCGTGGCGGTGTTGCAGCTGGTGAAGGAGCCGATTGGCGTCGTCTCCGTGTGCGGCCGTGCTCGACAGGGGAAGAGCTTTATTTTGAACCAGGTGAGCTTTTGACGCGTCGATGTTCGGTGGTGGTCGTGGAGTTTATCAGTGTTTGGTGATGGCTAGGGTTTGAGCTCTCTTGCGTAGTTAGGATTCGAAGCTCTTCTAGAGCTGATTTTATTCGGTTTTTTTTACTTCATTCTGCTGAGTTCTGAAGTAATTCCTGTGTTCTGGCGCTTGGTGTCCGAAATCCGGAAGTTATTGAGTTAGGCGTCGTGTTTGATAGTGGTTTAAGTACTTTTTGGAGAGTAGTTCTGATAAGCATTTGCGTTGCACAAGTGTGAAGGGGAAACACTGTTTTATAGGCTAGGATATGAGCCTGAAATGGATTTAATATGCCCGATTGTGGTAGTTTTACAATTCTAGCTGTGCGGGAGCTGCCTTTAGTGGCTGGATGAGTAGGCTTTTCTGTTCATCTCTCTGTTTGAAAGTGATTTCACGGTTCAGGCGCTGGGTTTTTGAAATCTGAGTAGTGAGAGTTTAGGCCTTACCTTTTTTTTTTTAGGATAAGTTTAAGCCTTGTTTAGGTAGTGGATTATGTGTTTTCGGAATTGGTGTTCTGGGGAAGCATCTAATAGTGGTTTACGGTCAGTTTGCACCAGCAATTTGTAGCAATCTGAGGGTATGTTTTTATAGTGCTCCTTGGTTGTGGCGAGTTAGGGCTTAGTCGTCTTCGTTTGTGGCCAGTGCCATATAAAGGTATGTGGTAATAGCCTTCGTCGGTTTTCCATGTAAAAATATGTAAAAGTGGGCCATTGCTGTCTAATCTATATAGCAAAGCCCTCCTTTATCTGAATGTATGAATTGTCATGGCAAGGAGAGAGCATAATCAATTATGTAAATATTGAGATGTTAACAGTTCTGGAAAATGATGGAAAATCTTGTGGTACAGAATGCTCTACTGATTATATCATTGATGATCGGAGCATGGTTGAAGGTCGTCATAAGGTTGAAAGTCTCTTTCCTCTGAATTTATGAATTGTCATGGCAAGGTGAGAGTAGAATCATTTACTGAGACATTAGGACATAACTAGTTCTGGAGAATGATGGAGAGTTCCACGGTAGAGAATGCACTCCTAATTGTATCATTGACGATCGGAGTAACAAACGACTCAATTCAAATGCAAGGAGCTGATATTGTGAGAAGATACTGAAAAAGTCATATCAAGGACAATATTGCATTAGCAAATGGAGTTATGCTCAATATGATTAATACAGAAGATTCTAGTAGAAAATCACTAAGCACCGTAAGGAACTGTCCTCTCTTTGGCAGCCAAGTGTAGTGCACAGAAATAAATGAATTACTTGTCTCCTAAATTGTGTTTAAATCTCATTTTCCCCTAATCTTCTTACTAGTATTTAAGTTCTTCTGTTTGCTGGATTTCAGCTTTGTTCCAAGTTGTACAATTCTCTATTTGGCCTGGTTAGGTGATCTAGTGAGATGTAAATGTGCTATGATATATATTATAATGTTTATTTTGTACTGTAGCTTCTTGGAAAAAGTAGTGGATTCCAAGTAGCATCAACCCACCGGCCATGCACTAAAGGGCTTTGGTTGTGGAGTGCACCGTTGAAGAGAAGAGCTCTTGATGGAACTGAGTACAATCTCCTACTTTTGGACAGTGAAGGGATTGATGCTTATGATCAAACGGTAGGCCAAGTTTAATGAACTGAGTATTACTTGTTGATCGCTGATTTGATTGTTGTAAAATGATCACATATTGTCCTGTTAGGCATATATTTTCCCTACAATAATTCTTATGGTTGTCCTTGCACTCTTTTTTTCATGTGAAGGGAACATACAGCACACAGATATTTTCTTTGGCCGTCCTCTTGTCTAGCATGTTCATCTACAACCAGGTTGGTGAAGTCTGCAAAGTTATAGTGATTTTGTTTTCAATTCCTAGATGTTTAAGATTTGTTGTATTAGTTTTAGTTATAAGTTGTTGATCGTGTCTTATACTTTTTCCTTTCTCTCAGCTTTGTTATTACTTCACTGAAGTTTCTAAGATACTGTAGACTTCAGTTTTATCTCTCTTACTAATCATTTTGCTTGTGTATAACTCATATTCAGATGGGGGGGATTGATGAAGCTGCACTGGATCGGCTGTCTCTTGTCACTCAGATGACTAAGCATATTCGCGTGAGAGCGTCTGGTGGGAAGACTAGTGCTTCTGAGTTGGGACAGTTTTCCCCTATCTTTGTTTGGCTTTTGAGAGTAATTTCCTCAAACTGTTCTGCTTCTTTTACTCTGGAAACTCTGTTAATTTAGACTAGGTGATTGTTTGGGTACTGAACTATTGTTTTTGTTGCTACATAATGTAGGACTTCTATTTGGATTTAGTGGAAGATAATAGGAGAATAACACCACGGGACTACCTGGAACTTGCTTTGAGGCCAGTTCAAGGTACTGGAAGAGATATTGCTGCCAAAAATGAGGTATTGTCTGCTTTTTTGTTTTTCCCCTTTTAGTGTGGGATCCTTGAATAGGAGCTCCCATAAACATTTTCTCTGACCTTATGTTAGTCTAGTTTATTTGAGGCAAATATCCATCTATGATAGTGGCATGTTTCTGTATACAATCGTGTTCTTGTCATCCTAGTTATAAGTACTTCTTGAACTTGGTTGGTTGCAACTAGTTGTGTGCTGTTAAAATTAAATTTTTTTTATTGGGAGTTGATGACTGTAAAATAAAAAATTTCTTCATTATAATGGTTGGGCTAAAAGCTCCTTTTGTTGTGTCCTAGTGTTAAAGGAATTTAACGTGATGATTCAATGCGTTGTGAGTTTCGCTTTGCATGGTTCCTGTTTGTGTCTATTCATACATCATTGCTGTAAGGGTACTGCTTACTACTACTTTTTCAGTGTTTCTTTATGTTAGGTTTTTATCTTTTAAAAAAATGCTTTCCAGATTCGGGACTCTATCCGAGCTCTATTTCCAGATAGAGAATGTTTCACCCTCGTGCGACCTTTGAATAATGAGAGTGATCTCCAGCGGCTTGATCAAATATCGGTGAGTATCTTCTCATTGTTAGATGCGCTTTTATCTACTTCAGCAGATATTTTTTACTTTGTTGTTCTCATTTCGTGGTTTGTATGTGTGATGATGAATGCAGATGGATAAACTGAGGCCTGAGTTCAGGTCTGGGTTGGAGGCCTTCACAAAGTTTGTTTTTGAGAGAACAAGGCCTAAGCAAGTCGGGGCCACCATCTTGACTGGCCCTGTTCTAGTAGGTATTACAGAGTCTTACTTAGAGGCATTGAATAATGGCGCAGTGCCTACGATATCATCTTCATGGCAGGTTGGTAATATCTTGAATCTCTATATGTTTCCTATGTAAAATCTTGGGCAGTCTCCCAAACTCAGTTGGTTATTGGTACAACAATCTTGAGAAGTGTTAATTGAAACCGCCCAGTGACTTCAGTGGGTTTGCAACTTATACAACTTGTCTGCCATGTTTAGTCATGATATGGAGCCCTTTGGAATTCCCTTGTGCCCCAATTCCTTTGTCTGTTTTCTTTTTATTTCTCCTGGGATGCTGAAGATTTTTGTCACAAGTTAACTTATGACTGAATGGGTGTCTGCAATGAATGGTTTGTTTGATAACATTAAAAAACGAGTGCAGAAAATTTAATTTCTTAATATGAAGTGCTAAAGTCTTTTAAGTACTGAAAATGAAAATGAAAAGTTGTTTGATAATAGAAAATAAATTTTATTAGTTTTTACCAAACATGGCATAGTGAGCACCGTTGGAAGGTTTTGGTTGTATGATTGGGTAAGGTTTTAATTTCCATGGAATATTTCATCACTTAACCAATCAAGTAAGGCCTTCCTCGCTTACTGCATTGAGTACTTTTTACACAAAACAATAGTTGTGTAGTTAGATATGATCAAAGGCGCTTAATGACATTACGCATTGGAAAAGTTAATTCTCAGGGATTTCATGTGGTTATCAAATCACACCCTAAGATAGAGAATCCTTTATATTTTGGTGCTTTTTTATTTTCCATCCACACAATATGAAAGAGGAAAACTTATTCAGCTAATCAACAAGCCTGGCTATGATTTTTACAAATTAAAACTAAGGTAATAGAGATGAACATTTGATTAATTTTGGGCAATACGATCCATTTTATTGACCAAAATAGTTTTGGTGTTTGACAATTAGTGTTATGTTTTCTACTTTACACTATACTTTGTGTCACTAGAAATAGAACACTTTTTTCATGAGATTCTATTAAAGATTGAGTTGTTTCATCTAAACGACCTAAGGAACTTCTCCACTTTGTTTTGATGTTAGAATCTTTTTCATCTTGCAAATTGACTTGTCTGTCCTAAATCTCTTTTTTCCCTGTTTATTTCTATAATGCATTGAGTTAAGTCTAAAATGGTTTTATCATCCTTTAATAAGAATTATCAATGTTATTAGTGGGCCATAGAACTGTGGGGTGCCGATCATCACTTGTCATTACTGTCTATGCAGTAGATATGTTTTCATTCTAATTTACCTCTTACTTTTGCAGAGTGTTGAAGAAGCTGAGTGTCGTAGAGCTTATGATTTAGCTACAGAGGTTTACATGTCTACTTTTGACCGATCTAAGCCACCAGAGGAAGTACGCAATGCCTTACCAGAGAAATGAATGCTTTATTATTTCGATATTTTCCTAATTTCAGTTAATGTAGGCTGGCATGAGGGAGGCTCACGAGGAAGCAGTACAAAAATCATTAGCTGCATTCAACGCGAGTGCTGTTGGTGCTGGTTCAGCAAGGAAGAAACACGAGGAGCTTCTCCATAAGTTCTTCAGAAGGGCTTTTGAGGTGTTGCCTAAGTTACAAAATGCTAACTTTCTGCTGCAATGAAGTGGAATCTGCAGTGCTATTTTTATCATGGGAGCTCCCAATAATTTGGTTCTGTGATGGTTATTACATTGGGAAAATTGGGAAAATTAAGTCTCTATGGACTATGTTTATTCTTTTCCTTTGAGCTTGTGATTGGTTGGTTGCATTGTGTTTGGCATTGATACTGTTTGGTTTGTTTGGGCCAACAATTGATTTGATTTGCTCCCCTAGACGTGCATTATCGTGTCGGACTATGGAGATCCATATTCCACTGACATTTTTTATCTCACATTATGGAACAATTGATCTATGGCACAGAAAGTGCAAAAACTGAGCTGCCAACATATTTGAAAATCTTATTTAGCAGGATTTTGATAAACTTAGTCTCAAGTTCTGGGATAGGGAGCATGATGTGTTTATAAGATGACGCTGGCATTGTTAGATATGGTTTAAATATCATATTTCTTTTTAATAAAAAAGCTGTGGTCTGTTGAGTAATTATGGTCAATGACAATGTCTATTTTTGTTAGGTTATTTTGATTTCTTTGTATTTGGGCCAATAACTTAAAGCAATTGTCTGTTGACTAAATTGGTCCATGCAGGATTACAAGAGGAATGCATTTATGGAGGCAGATTTGCAGTGTTCACATGCTATACAGAGCATGGAAAAGAGGCTGAGAGCAGCTTGTCATACTCCTGATGCTAATATTGATAATGTTGTTAAGGTCAGTAGTCATGTTTGATGCTACTGAATATATTCCTTAAATATGTTGTTTTGTTTGTTTACGAGACTTGGATATTGTTAACTCTTTTTGCATTGATGTCTCATTGGATCAAATTGCTTCTATTTTGTTGCGTTTGGGCTGTGTTTCAATAATGCCAATTCATAGTTGTCTTTATCTACTGGAAAATAATCTTGAAGGATGTTGACCATGTTGAAATCGTGAGGTGGCCATCACTGGTGTGGGGTCTGATTAGTGTCTAGTAGATTTAGATGTGTTGAAAGGGTGGAAAAGAAATGAAGGCATTTGGGGAATTTTCCATGCTTGTACCAAATGCAGACGAGGTCCACTTCCAAATGTAGGGGAATTGTGATGTATCGACTGCTAGTGCCATGGACATGAAGTGCAGTATATAAAAGATGATTCTCTATCTAATGTTAAAGCTGATAAAAAACATGCTGAGCTTCTATTTAAATCTGAGTACCTTTCAAGTTAACTGTTGCAAGTAAGTATAGGATGCTGGATGATGAGATTCTCATCCCTTTGCAAAGCATCTAGTCTGGAACAAGTAAAACAGGAGTACAAAAGGCCACTTTGTATTCTATTGCACAGATCTTTGGTTCTACAATGTCTTAGCTCTTGCTATGTGATAGGGTTGCCCATTCCAGAGCAGAAACTCCATAATGCCAAGAGATAATTGGATCATTGTCAAAATTTCACTCTTGGAATAGACGGTGTATGGGATTACTAAGTGCAAAATTATCCTCTCCACGAGAAGACTGGTCTTTGCTTCAAGACTAAAGCGTGGAAATTACACGAGGGGAGGCTAAAAAGGAGTCTACAAAGATTTAAGTTTTAGCACTACGTAAAATTTTGTGGAACCACTTCCACTATTCTAAAAATTTAAGCTCTTAGATGAAGGCATGGCTTAACATATATTTATCACAATGTAATCTTGCTCAATAAACATTTTCACTTCTTTCCCAAAGTTATATTTTGTAGCATTTAATGAGAAAATAACAAATCAAGCCTGTCATATGTCGAATTTGAGGTCTGAACATAAATGCTACAATTATTTATGCTTGTTGTACTCATCATATTATGCAAAAGCATGGATTTTTTTTGTATTTTGGGCATCATTTTCAATGTGTTCAATTGATATTTTGCAGGTTCTTGATGTTCTTTTGTCAGAATATGAAGTGTCATCTCATGGTCCATCGAAATGGCAAAAGCTTGCTGTGTTCTTGCAACAAAGGTTTTCACTTTCTTTCAACATTTTCTTTCTGTTTGCCGAGTTGTTATCTCCATCTCGATCCTTGACTTACCGCTTTCAAACTAACCAGCTTGGAAGGCCCAATACTCGACCTTGCCAAAAGGCTAATTGATCGGGTCGGATCTGAGAGGAGTTCCTTCATGCTGAAATGTCGGGCCATTGAAGATCAGGTTAAGATGCTTAATAAGCAACTAGAAGCCAGTGAGAATTACAAATCTCAGTATCTGAAGCAATATAAAGATGCCATCAGTGACAAGAACAGGCTTTCTGATGATTATTCAAGCCGTATAACTAAATTACAGAGTACTTGTAGTTTACTTGAAGAGAGGTCTTCTAGCTTGCTGAAAACGTTAGAATCTACAAAGCAAGAATCTTTGGACTGGAAAAGGAAATACGAGCAAGTGTTGTCTAAACAGAAAGCTGAGGACGACCAGGCTAGTTCTGAAATTGCGATCCTCAAGTCCCGGAGCAGTGCTGCTGAGGCAAGACTAGCTGCTGCTAAGGAACAAGCTCAGTCTGCTCAAGAGGAGGCAGAGGAGTGGAAAAGGAAGTATGATATTGCTGTTAGAGAAGCAAAAGCAGCCTTAGAGAAGGCAGCAATTGCACAAGAGCGCACAAATAAGGATACACAAAAGAGGGAAGATGCTCTACGGGCGGAATTTTCCATTGAATTGGCTTCAAAGGTTTCTCTCCTCCAACCCTGTCCACACATGCATACTCATTTGTGTTGGTGTGAACACATGTAGCTTTCTTCCTGTTCCTTGTACCCTATTATAGTGGAATTGATGTGTTTACCATTTCTTGATGATTGTGCAGGAGGAAGAAGTGAAGGAGAAGGTGGCGAAACTCGAGTATGCTGAGCAGTGCTTGATCACCATAAAGTCGGAACTGAAGGTAAGCTCTTATCATTTTGATCTAGGAGTGTTGAAAAGTGAAGGCGATGATTTTACTGCTGAAGTTTTGGGGTTTAGCACATTTTTTAATACACCATATAGGAAAGCAACTTGTTAATCTGAATTTTCTGTTCTGATAACTTTTTTATTGTCTCCATCAGTCCTGGTCTGTAGGATAATATCTCCTTTTCATCTTTTTGCACTTGTGCTTGATGATTGATATGCTTTTCAGGCTGCTGAGTCAAAAATAGAGAATTATGATGTGGAGATTATGTCCCTTAAGAATGAAATAAGAGCGTTGAGTGAGAAGTTTGAAACTGCAAATGCTAAGGCCCAATCTTTTGAAAGAGAAGCTAGGATTGTGGAGCAGGAGAAGCTCCATCTTGAACAGAAGTACTTATCTGAGTTCAAAAGATTTGAGGAAGTTCAGGAAAGGTGCAGAAATGCTGAAAAAGAAGCTAGAAGATCTACTGAAATGGCTGACAAAGCACGGGCAGATGCAGTTGCTGCCCAAAAGGAAAAGAACGATATTCAAAGGCTGGCGATGGAGAGACTGGCCCAAATTGAAAGGGCTGAGAGGCTTGTTGAGAGTTTAGGGAGAGATAAATTTGCATTAGAAGATCAACTTAAGGAAGCACGTATATCAGAGACAGAGGCCCTCTCAAAAGTCACTTTATTAGAGGTGAGAGTGGAGGAAAGGGAGAAAGAAATCGAGTCCTTGTTGGATTCAAATAATGAGCAAAGAGCTAGTACAGTTAAGGTCCTGGAAAGTCTCCTTGACACTGAACGAAAGGCCCGTGCAGAAGCCAACAGCAGAGCAGAAGATCTCTCGGTCAAGCTACAATCTGCCCAGGCAAAAATTGATTCCCTCCAACAAAAGTTAACTACAGTTCTTATAAATGAAACTGCACTGGACAGCAAACTCAAGACTGCTTCTGTGGGGAAACGGCTCAGAGCAGACGATGGTGAAATTGGCATGGAATCTGCTCAAGATATGGATATTGATAAGGTCTCCAGAGTAAACAAGAGGTCGCGAAGCACAACCAGTCCCCTAATGCACATTCAGCCAGAAGATGGCGGATCTGTGTACAGAGGCGATGAGGACAACCACAGCAACAAAACTTCGCAGGAGGATTATACCAAGTTCACCATGCTCAGACTCAGGCAAGAACTCACGAGTCACGATTTTGGTGCCGAGTTGCTCCAACTGAAGAATCCTAGCAAGAAGGACCTCCTTGCACTATATGAGAAGCTTGTCCTCCAGAAGTCATGAACTTTTTGTTTGTACAGGGAGGCGCATGTAACTTAGAAAAGGGTTTGAGTTGTAGATTAGATATGATATAGAGTTAGCTGTTTTCATTCTGTAGATTCTTTTCTTGAAATTCTCATTGGGACTAGTCCAAATTATTATCGTGAGCGGACTCCCGTTTCCATGCAAGCATAGGCTCTGCGCAAGTGTGTTTTCAGGCTTCTCCGTCAGTGTCGTTCTCTGGATAGTGGCTTTTGAGAGTTTCCAGGGTGCCCTAGAGGAAGACTTTTTATTTGGTGTGCTTGGTTTTCTGGCTAAATGCTTCCTTATGTTCGTGTGCCTGTGCATTTGTTGGGTCTAATGACGAGTGTAACAAGTAATTGGAGGATGGAAAACTAATCTCTTGTTGCCGGTTGGGAATGGGAAAGGAAGGACTACCTTCTGCTTTTTTCCATTATGGTTCTCCTGGTCTGTGTATGCTTATTCGCGGACTTGGATTGCGTCCTTGTCCAGATTTTTTGTTCATGTTGTAAGCACGAGCTTATATCCAATGGAAACGCTTCTGTTGTCGTGTGTTGAAGTGCACGAGGTCAGTCTTTAGTTCTTGCGTTGCTTGGTTAAGCTTGTGGTAGAATATGAGAATTTGGTCTTGGAAGATGGCAACTCCACGAGATATGTTGACCGGGGGGTTGCCACGGCTTTTACGCCGGGGCTTTTCCTGTGAGAATGATTTTTATCCCTAATTTCCGAAGCAAAACTATCTGGATGGTATTTCCATCGATCTTGGCGGATTCAAGACGGGTCTGGTTAGGAGCTGTTCTCTTCTTTGGTTCAGAAAGTTAGTCAGGAATAGCTGCCTTTAATTTCAAGCAGAAATTCGGAGTCAGAAATAGTTGTCGAAAGGACTTACTTTGTAATCCTGAGTAGTTAATAATTCCTTGCAATGATCTTAGATTAACGTTATATTGTAATTTACTGTATTTAAACCACCTGTTTATAAATAACTATACTTTCTACTTAAAATTCACATCATTATTCTTCTATTGTTGCTAAAACATGTAGGCATGATGCTCCAATAACTGTTCCGTCGTGCAAGCTTAACCGGGGAGCTACTAATCCAGCTATTCCACTGTACGAACTTAGCTCAGTTGGCCAGTTTACCTTCCGAGAATCTGGAGGTGAGGATTTCGATCCTCGCTCCTGCTAAGGATGGAAGCCGGGTTACAGTAATAGGTTAGACAACCTTTCTAGACCCTAATAGGACATATAAGGATGGCGGGCCTGGAGAAGTGGGTGGGGGTCGGGGTCATTTCCAAATAAACCTTACAAGGTTTCGGAAGGGTTTGGGAATTTATGGAAAACCCAATACCCGAACTCAGATAGACTCGCCTATTAAAATGCTCTTTGTTTCCTTTATATCCCTTAGGTGGTAGAGCAAATATGCATAATCAATAACTCTATTAGGTTTTATAACTGCTTTTGGGAATTTTTTAACTTACCCTTAACTTCTCGATGTTGTTTATCAATGTTTGTAAAGACTAAGGACAAAATTTGTACAATGTAACATCTTTCAATGACGACCACCATTTCATCCCTGATTTATTTTTAGATCTTAGAATGTTTATAATCATCGAGCTTAAATTCTTTCAATCTCAAATTTTGTGACTGTAGATTTCTAATTGAACATTTAAAATACGTAAGTTTAGAATAAATAATTGTGTTTGCAAACTTGAGATCGTTTAATATATATTTTATGCAAAATTATGTATATAATGGACACTACAGTAAGTTGCGACCTAATGGAACCGGACTATTTTAGCGAGGTGGGTCTGGGATATTATATCAAAACCTCTAAAGAGTTTGAGATGGGTTGGAAAGTTAATGAAACCGGTTTGGGACCACCTTTTTATCTTGAAAAGAATATCGACTTGTCTTTTTCTGTGTTTTTTCTTGGCAGGATAGCAGGAAAAAGAAAGCACCGAATTATATCAAACCAAGTCGACTTAATCACGTGTGTAAAGAATTCACTAAAAATTAGGACGAAAGCAACTCCTCTCCTTCTTTTTTATTGGTCTAGTTCTGGCTTTGGATGCAGGAATGGAAATGCAAATATAAATAAGTTTGAAAATGATTAGAGAAGTTTCTTTTTTCATCAAAATAAGAGAAGTTAGTAATTTGGAAAAAGCCAAATAAATGTTGCTATATAATTGGATTAAAGTGGGTAACAATTCCACATGAGATTGTAATTTCTGAAAAAAAAGTGAAAAATTTAACGGGTTGGTAAGTAGGACAAATAAAAATTAATAAACTGAAAAATAAGCTAAACAATTATCGGTTAACAACTAAGATGAGATTTGATAAAACAAATCTAGTTGGTAACCTGATAAAAGAAAAAATAATAAGTCACATATATAAAACTGGTAAGTTTTAACAAGTTTAATTTGTAAGAGCAATAACTAAAATTTAATTAACAATAACAAAACTTGGTGGATGAGAAAAATAAATGTTTGTAAATAACTCAAATGAGAGTTGGTAACCCAAGAGTAATTGATAATAGAATCGGAAAAAGTTGGCATGTCTCTTAAATGAAAATTGGTATACTCATATAAGAGGTGCCAAATTTAAGGTATTGGAAATTAGAAAGACAAATTAAATTAGCAAAAGACAAAAAAGGTTGATAATTTCTAAATTTAGGTTGCGCATGACAATGTTTCTTGGTTGGTGAAGAATTTTTTTTTTTTTTAGGAAATAGTTATTTTTTATTTCTATTCCGGGAAATAATTTTTAAGTAAAATAAGGTATTTTATAACTAAAAAAATTTATACTCCAAAAATAGAAAAATAATAGAAATGCGTTTGGTATGAAACAATTTTTTTTTATTCGTTTTTTATTCTTGCTTACGGATTGCCGATTGCCAACTGCTGGCTGCCGCCACTTGTTGCTACTCGCCATCGCCGATTGCCGAAGGTTGATGGGCGGTCACGGGAGGTGGCGATAGATGGGCTGTGTAGCAGCAGTCGACGGTGACGGTTGGTGACCGGCAATCATGTAGCGGTAGTGGCGGGCGGCGACGACAAATGGAGGCGCCAACGATGGGAAAGGTTGGTGGCGGCGATGGCTCCGGGTGGTTGTAGGTGGTCACGGCAAGAGAGAGAAACAAAAGAAAAAAAAAAAGAAAATTAGCTTATTTTTAAAAATTGTTCCCGAGAATAAAAACTTATTTTTTTTTCTTGTTTCTATTTCAAAACTATTCCCGAGAATAAAAAAATAGAGAAATTGTTCTTGTGAACAAAATTTTTACCAAACGGATTTTATTTTTTTTTTTTTGTTTTGTTTCGGAGAACAAAAGAATAGAAATTGAGAGAAATAAAAATGTTACCATGCAAACCCTTAGTAGTTTCATAATAGTTTTTTGACCGGTGTCTTTTTTAATTGATTCTTTTTTTGAAACAATAGGTTTTTCTTTCAATTATGAAATCGGATGAACATTGACTTTTTGAACCCATCATTCTTTGAACAATTCCGAACTCTTTTGAAAATCTACTGATTATGAAAAAATCCGTTATATTAGGAATGGAAGAGTAGAATCGTATTATGCACTTACATTTTTTCTCCATCTCGTTTCGAGACATTGAATATTTAGTAGCTAAGGGTGCAATTACATTTTTCTCTCATTTCTCGTTTTTAGCGAGAAATCTATTTCTTGAATAGAAATTTAGTAGAGAAATCAAATTGCGTTAAATGACCGAAAAAATCAAGAAACAAAAATTTTATCAAAAATGACCGGAAAAAAATTCAAATATCGAAAGACCAAATTCCTAAACCAATAAATTTGGTTTTGCTTCAGTCCAATTTGATCTCAAAGTTCGTACTTTTTTTCACAAGCTCAGTTTTTGACATGATTGGGAAGCTGAGTTTTTTTCCCCTGATCTGTTTTGATCAAACAAGTAACAAAAAGACAGTTACTTTACTACCCATTTGGACAAACATGTTAACAATTAAAAGCGGGGCAAACAAAAACATCTAAGTTAAGCTAGTCTTGCACTTTTAGATAGCTTTCAGTTTCACTATTTCCTTTTATAGCTGGGAAGGCATTACAGTTCAAGCCCAAATTTGGACAAGACAATCTAAAATAACAGAAGTCAAAAGAACGCAAAATATGCAGACTTCTCGGTGAAGAATCGATACACTAGAATCATTGCTTATCTGGTAGTTAGGTCGGCACCTCCAGCCTTCCTGCGCAAGAGAAGGGCATTTCTTGCTGAATACTTCATAAGAGACAGAGACCGGTTCCTTAGTCAAACGTCTCTTTAAAAAAAATTGCGTCGGAACGAAGCAGCAAAGTCAGAGAGATCATAGAATAATATAGTCCCCTAATCTCTTTAAAAATCTCACATGGCATGGTATCATGGGAATGGTTTTATTTTTCTAGTCTAAATTGAATTTTACTTTTTAACAATTTCGCTAAAATCAAAATCTTGCAATGTAACTAATGTAATTTCCTTTAAAACCCAAAATACTCGAGAGTTTCACGAATCAAGTACAGGCATATAGATTTATATATAATGTTATTCATAATTTTTGAATATGAACAATAAATTAAACATTGATGGAGAAAAGGCTCGAAAATCTTCCTAGCCTTGGTTTTGATTCTTTGATGACTCCAAAAAGTTTCTAACTTCCTGCAAAAAAGGAGCTACAATTTCCCTCATTACTCTATTTTATGTTTTCCTCATTTCCAATGTGAAATTTGTGAGAACACTGCTAGTTATTCTAAAAATTTAAACTATTAGATAAATGTGTTGTTTATTATTTAAATATTTAAATATTCAAATACTCCCCTTCCCAATGTGGGATTTTTGTAAGATCACTGCCAAATGTTCTAAAAACTTAAGCTGTTAGATGAATGTGTAGTTTATTATTTAAATATTTTAACATGCCACCTCATGCTTAGTTTGATCTTTTTGTCTAGTTCTAAGCATGTAAATATCTAATTGGGGAGACAAATTGGAATCTAGTAATATTTAAACTCATGACATTTAGCTTTGATATCATGTAAGATTTTGTGGGATTATTGTCAACTGTTTTAAAAGTTTAAATTGTTAAATGAATATCTGATTTATTATTTAAATATTCTAAAACCCAATCAACCAAATACTCACTGTCATTGTCAAGCTATACAACAACAATCCCAAACTAATAATGCTAGTGTTTTCACTGCTACACATAAGAAACACTATCACCCCCAATTCATCTATTGATATTTTACAAGCTTTCCCTTGCTCGAATCTTCCACTAGCGGGACCAAAGAAGCCGCCTCGCCTTGATCGACGAAGTCGGGAATAATTAACTGGTCGTAAGACTCACTATAAGGTGCGTTGCCATAATACTCCATCACATTAATAGAGCTCCTAGGTACATGAACATTCTCATGCAAGCTCTGATCACTCTTTGGCGTTTTGTCCTTTGGCTCTTTGACGGTCGTCGAACTGGGTTGTCTAGGCTGCGTTTGGTAGAACACCTTGGACACGACCAGCTCTCCATCCTTCTCCTCTTCGTTTTTGCCGAGGTGGTATTGGTGCATCACCCAGTTGGTCTTCTCAGGCTTCCTTTTCCTCCCATAATTGATATAGAGCACAAGTATCTTCTTGAACCCCTTCACGGCTCCGCCAGCGAGGACTGGCCTCGTCTTGCCAGTCTTGTGCCACCTTGTCTCAGTCCCATCCATGTTCTTCTGCACTCTGCGCCGTTTCCTAGTCCCGGTGGCATATGCCTTCGAAGGCCGATGGAAGAAGTGGCGGATTTGTCCGTCTTTGCTTACTCCTGTGTGACGCGCATAGAAGAGACACTCAAATCACATTTGTAGTTAATGGAAATTGAGTGTCATATACCCGATTAGCTCATGTAACAAATAAAGATGATCTGAGTGGTAATTATATTTTCGACTATTCGACATTATACTTCCTACTATGCAAATGAATACTCAAACGGTTGAGTGTTCAGTTTCAATATAAATTGTAGATTGTTGCACCCTACTGTGGAAATTTGCAATCCTCATTTTAGTTGTTGCATCCAAATATGGCGTGCTTGAATTTTGAGCTCCTCATCCAAGTTTGTAAGAAAACAGAATTTATCGTGCAACATTTGCATATAGAGTCTACAATGTTTGGCATGACATGAGGGGGGACCAGGTCATGCGACGGATTCAAGCTAGATTCTGAAGCAAAAAATCCAAGATTTCATAGAAGAAGGAAAATAAATGCAGCAGATGGACAGGACGCTCCTAAAAACCCCAACGAGAAAATGAATGACATAACTCAACCATCAACATGGGCATGAGAACATCTAAAGAGCAATTGATTGTATAAAATGAAAAAATCTAAAGCTGATATTCGAAATATATCTTCCCCAAAAATTGTTGTACGTATTTTACTAACCTAAACTAATTACTCAGAAGCACCTTTTTGGGACATGCTAAACAAAGTTAAGCTAGATTTTATTTACATTGCATAACAAATTAATGCAGATGCAATGAAGAAGAGTTTCTTGAGCAATCTGATAGGCACTGGAGATGAGCCTTGAATTAGATGACACATTGTTGACAAAATAAGCAATAACTTTAGATCTGAGGGGAGTTAGGAGACCCATGATATTAATTTCAAGAGCTCCTTCAAAGTCCTACTCGATGCATTTCTAAGTTGGGTAACTTGTTTGAGACCATTTTCAGTCTCAAAATAACCCATTTGCATGTGTTTCTCCTCGGTAACCTATTTTAGACTTGTTTTCATCATGATTTTAGCACATTTTATTATGCTTGTTCTTGCTTTAAATATTTCAATTATGCTTGATTTCTGAATTAAGTAGGGTTTCAAGGGTGAATTCACCTGACTTTAGCTGCAAAGACAAGCTTCTTTCTCTGAACATAATATTTTTGATAGTTTTGCTTGTTGGGCTTTGAGAAACTTGCGCCGTTATGCATGTGGGCAAGTTCTTTCTGTGTTTTACACTGCTAACACTAAGAATGGATTTCCTTTGTATACATGTCAAGGCTGGTTTACATGAACTGTATTGCTGTAGTATCATTATGTATGTTTTCATCATCTATTTTGAAAGCATACAAACAATCAAATTCATACAGCACAAGCATTTACAACAGTTCTGCACATTAAACTTACAAAGTGTGAAAAGATTGTCAAAAAATTAAAAGTCACTCCTATAATGACGAAACCAGAACTTTAAAATCGTGTTCTACAAGACTTCTGTATGATAGACTCAAAGATGATCAATTTGATGTTTTATGTTAAACCAATTTGTTGAGAGATAAGACTCTCGAACAAGAAAGTTGATTTGGGATTGAGCAGTATGCTTGACAATCTTAAAAGCGTTCATTAAAAAGAGATCACACCCACATAATTATAGAGACTTTTGTTCTGTGAAAGGTTTACCTAAAACCTGATGGTACATGGAGAGCAGTGTCGCTATCATGAAGAGAGGATGACTATTTGACTAATTCCCAACTAAAAGAGAGGCGACACATTGAAGTTCCAATCAATAAAAGACCATAATCCATGCAACAATATCTTGAAAGTGCTATTACTTCTTCATTAATACACAATTCCCCGACCATAGACGTCCATTTTACCCCAGAACAAGCTTGAACATCATCATTTTACCAAAAAAGAAAAAAGAAAAAGAAGCTTGAACATCATTAAACAAACTCCCAACAGAGATACATTTTCCAGTATATCTAGGAACTAGCGAACACAATCATAAACTGCCAAATCTGAAACCAGAAGTTGTATACTCTTTGCAGACAACTCAAGTATTTGATTATCTAAGACGTTGGTACATTGAAGAAGATTATACTTTCTTGAATCAAATTGTATTAAAGGCGCGATTTTCTTTATGCATGCCATGACTATACACTGATTTCATGCACATTTGCATTTATATCTAAGATATCTATCTTAATAACTAACTGATAAAACCTCTTTAGACTTACATATGAAAAAGAATTTGGGTAAAAAAGATATGCATCTTTTCCTCTGAACTAAAGCGGCAAAGGAATTACTCCCGTTACACAGTCCAAACGTCCAAAAAGGCCAAATGAAATAAAAAACAAAACGGCAAAAGTATCTTTCTATGAAGGGTAATTTTCTTTTTATTTTAAAAAAAAGATTAATAACATTTAGGGTTACACATTAACTATCGTGAAATCATTCAGAGGGCAATGTTATTCCAGAATTACCTGGAAGTCTATCTGGGTGTGTACAGCAAATCCCATCATCTCCTTCCAATGTAGGAATGAACTGATCAATGAGAAAATGAATCTTCCTCACATCCCCCATTATCTTCGCTTCCAAATGCTCTAAGATTTCTTGGTCAGTCGGATCAAACTTCACTCCCGCTGGTAGCCCCACCAAATCATGAACAATCTCCCTCTACACAACAATAATTTCATAATTACACACATCCTAAATGACGAAAGAAAAAAAAAAAACCCTCGAGAGGAAACGAAACATACAATACAAAACCAAAACAAAAAGAAAAAGAAAGTGATAAATACCTGATCAACTAATGGGAAGCTGTGGCCACATGAAGGGCATGCTATGGTGGGAAGAAGAGTGCTGTCATCATCCTCATCTTCATCCCTAGGATTATAAGTTGGTGGGATTATGGCTCTTGCATCTTCTGTTTGCCACGTCATTTCTTTATTGCTCTTCTCTGTCTCTCTTGCGCATCCCATACCAAGATTTCATCTATTTTCTTAGACTCCAGACTCAAGCTTAAGCAACACCTCTACTAATTACTGCATACAAAAAAAGGAAAAAGAAAAAAAGAGAGGGTTTTAATCTTACTAAACCGAACAATTTAGAGATTTCAGTTCTTCTAGAGACTGTCTTCTGAGAGAGAGAGAGAGAGAGAGAGCTTTTATCAGAAGAGAGGTGCGGGAAAGAGAAGGGGATTATATTAATAGGGAACATTAATGTGTAAAAAAAAAAAAAATTGCTTGGACGCCAAGTTTGGCTTGGATTATGTATACGCGCGCCTCCGGCAGACTAAGAATCCAATCGCTTGATTATTTTTTTTTTTTTTTTTAACATTTAATACGAACGTGGACCCTTTTTATTACTTTTTGTTGACTGGTACACATTCGTGGAAAAGCCAAATAAATGAAGAAAGTTGTCTTTTTGACCTAAAGAGAAAAGCAAGAAAGTTAAAAGAGAAAGGATGTTAATATGAGCGAGAGAGAGAGAGAGAGAGGATATAGTGGATGCAGAGTCCTAATCAAGAGTGGCCTTGAAGTTAAGTATAGATACATGAAACCTACGAACCAACGATAATGAATACGACTACGGGCTTCGCTCGGAACAACCGGCATGTTCAGATGGGCTTATTTTGATCCGTAAGCCAAGCAATTCCATCTCGGGACTTAATAAAAAGTGATCGGTATTTCAAAATTTGAAAAACATTTCAGATGACTTTGAATGTTTTGTGTGGAGCTCAAGGGTGCCGTCGACGGACTTGTTTGCATGATGTTGACAGAGCTCGATACCCCCAACAATCTGGGGGAGAGAGAGAGAGAGAGAGAGAGAGAGAGAGAGAGAGATTTCAGTGGTACGGCGGAGACGATGTAGTGCTGCTAGAGCTACAATGCCAGCATTGGTGTTTGGAGATGGGTGGCAACAAAGGAGATTGGCTTGATTGACAAATCCATATATAAAAAAGAGGAGTATAGGTTTTTGCGTTTAGGGAGGTGTGAGTAATAAAGAGATACATTGTGCATGTAAAATATATTTTCAAATTATGTAAGTAATGCTAGACCCTCTTGACTTTCATTGGCTATTGAACACATCGAATTCTCTTGATATTACATCATATTAAGGTCATATGTGATAATATCTATATATTGTTTTCATAACTTTTAAGGTTAATTTTAAATTTTCACGAGAAAAGCCAATAAATAACTCATTTGCATAGGAAAAGTGAGAATGAACATAACCTTCTAATGTCACCTACTGATCAACCGCAAGAATACATTAATAATTATTTCAATCTCATCGGCAAAGTGGGAAATGTTTTTCTTACATTCATATGCTCAATCGAAAACTTAAACCCCGGCTAGGTCGTTTTCCCACAGAAAAAAGATCTGATCAGTTCCTCTCATGAAGCTCAATCTAAAATAATTACTTCATAGGTGAAACCATAAGGTAATCAAGCTTTGAGAACGTATGCAACGCGTGTCTTATTCTTTGCAAAGTAAGAAAACTCACACAACCGAGACAAAGAATTGCGAGGTATGTGCTTGTCGCTTCCGAGGAAGCAGTTGCAGATAGCGAGAAATGAGGAGACCGGCTGTCTGAATTCGCAGAGCCCTTGGATCCGCCGATGAACAGCGTGTTGGACGACAACTTCCAAAGAAAGTCGGTCCTCAGCTTCTGAAGGAAGTCACGCCCCCAAGAGAGAGAAAACTTGTACAGTAAGCTTGGCGAGGACGACAATTTCAACGTATGGATTGGGGTTTAGTACCGAAGTTTCTTCAATAGGGGGGTCCCCTCCCATACACTTCAATTCTTTTTGACTTCTGCACGCGCAAGATGAACTCTATGAAATGACATATGATCGTTCCAATTTTGACTCCATCAGTTTCGCGGAAAATGTGATGTTTTTACGAAATATTTTCAGAAGGCTATTTTCCATAAAAATCATAGCATTTTTAAAAAAAAAAAAATTGAATTTTTTAAATTATTTTTCTTTCCTTTTCTTTTCTTTTTTTTTTTTCCTTTTTTGTCTGATTACTGGCTATAGCGATAGGTCACAGCAAGCTCAAGCCTCTTGGCGAGTTTGGCAACGCTTGAGCCTTGCCTAAGGTTGCTAGAGCTTTGACGACTTCTGGTGACCTTAGGCGAGGCTTGAACCCCTCTCAAATGGTGGATCTAGCGAGGTTCGAGCTCGCCTAACAGGCCTTGAGTGAGAGCTCAAGCCTTGTCAAGATTTGGTGAGGTTCGAACTAACTTGTAGTTAGTTGCCAATCCACGCCATGGTCCACGACCAGCCAAAGAAGAAGAAACAAAAGAAAACATTTAAAAATAAAAATTAAGAATAATTAAAAACTTGACTTTTTCAAAAAATAAAAAAAAGAGGAAAAGGTATTTGGTGAAAAAAAGTGCTTGGTTTAGAAGTGAAAATAAGATGATGGAAAATGTCTTCCGCTCTTTGAAAAATGAAAAATATTTTCCTTATTTTTGAATTTTTTTTGGATTGGCTCCTTAATTAGTTTATTTTTTGTGAATCGAATGCTGAAATATCCAAAAAATATTTTTTTGAAAGTTTTTTTTTTCTGTGAAACGATCAGAATCTTAGTGTTCATATGAAACTTTGTGAATAACTAAGTTTGGACGAGTAAGATTTTCTATTTGAGAACTGCCGAAAATACGAGGAGATATAATCATTGCACCATTCCTCTCCTATATGTTTAGATTGACAAAAGGACCATGTCGTTTTTCCAATAAGATGACACATGTTTGGTTATGCTTAATATTTGGTGCAGGACACTATTTACTGAAAGTTTAAAAGAGTGGACAATGATGGCGTCATAATTTATATCTGAAATGTGCGTGGGGAAACCCATAAGTGGATGAATGGAACATTTCTAAGATAAGGAGTGAACTCCGTCAGACGCGGTTAGAGTCCTCACAATTTCCTCCCACTGCTTGGGAGCTTATAGTTTCATTCTTTAATCACTCCCCGATAGGGGTTCTTTTGACCATTTTCTCACGGTACTACTTTGCTATAGGTCACTAAAGAGTATTTGGCCTTGCAAGATGGTTCTTGCTAATTAACATGGGATTACACATGGATAATGTCCACTTTGACTTTGAAAGGTCTTGGGTCGTAAGATGGCCATTTGGGTGTCATGAGAAATGGATATTTCATTTTTGATAACAAGGGTCATTGAATCGAGCAAACACAATTGTCCTTGATTTCTTCATCCAATTAATATAGATAGGTATTAAAAAAAAAATTCAATTGCATTCCTATTAACTTGGAAATTTCTACCCACCGATTAGTCTCAAAGCTTGTTCCAATACCGAAATTGCGTGGTACATCTAGAATAGGCCTAAGAAGACATGATCCCAAGGGGATACTTGACATGTCCCCCCTATTCGAAGAGGGGTAAGACATGGGTAGAAGAATTGGTCAAAGATGCACACCCAAGTTACATAGCCTTGGGTCCACTATCCCAATCATAATTTTCCTATACGAATAGGGAAAGGTCCTTCCCCTTTTGGCACGATTGTGGGTGAGGCACCTATCTTTTCCAATTCGGCAGTTTGATTTATGATTTGTCATTGAAATGTTTCAAATGTTCCTAGAAATTCTTGCTCCCATTGGATCATTTGAATCTATGTGCATTAGGATCCCTATTCACATATCTCTCGGTATTATTGATGGTTTTTTTGCGTATATGCAAAAATCTTTCTCATTATCACAGACGATCCTTAAAAAAAAAAGAGAGAGAGCTTAAATCAAGTAAAATATATACTTCGACCTTCTTGTGTCAAAACTTTTGCTCGTAAAGGCAAAAGGATTGTATGCACTTTTTTTATATTATCAACTAATCATAATGGATCTTTATTATACCATGGTATTTGATTCACCAAATACATCCTTTTTTTTTATCCTTCGATAAAAAGATTCATTGATTTAATTCGTACCATCCATCCAAATCCAATTCCATTTGTTTACTTATTCAATTTTTTTTTCGAAGTTAAAAATAATTTCTTCTTATCTTTTGTAATTTTTTCTATTTGATTTCTGATTATACAGGTTCTATCAATGAAATCTTTTTTTTTTTGGTCAAAGAAGAATCCGTCAAATCCATAAATCGAATTTGAGATGACTTATTTACAGCCTTTACGTTATTTTTACTTTATTTGGACATGAAAGATCTTACATATTCACAGGTTCCATTGTTTGCATATGGCGTCTTTAGGGCTTTCTATTTGATAGTATTGGAAGGCCCAATCCATTGGGACTTCCCTATAAGGAATGTGAGAGCAAAACATTTCCGGCATACCTCAATGAGCACCAATCTCCCTTGGCAAATATCTATCTGCACGCTACAAGTCATGGATACAAGGCATAGTAAATCACCACTAGCAGGAAGATAACCACGGGCAAACATTTAACAAGAATGAGAAGTGGACAAAGAGCAATTGGCCACATTAGAATTACCTTTTTTTGGGGGTTTGGGGGGGGGGTGGCGCTCCTATATTATCCAAAAACTACTCAGCAACAGTCGAACAAGTGAAGAATGTTGAAATGAACCAGAAATTGTTGAACAGAGTTGAATCTAAATGTTGGCTAGGTGAGTATCCTATGGTAAAAGGAGTGATTATGAATGCTATAGACCATTCACATGGACGTGGTGAAGGGTGTAGTAGGCAACCTGATGGACTTCATCGGTTGAGGACTACCTGAATAAATGGGTTATTATAAATCGAAGTTGGAATTAGATTATATATTAACTTGAATCATAACAAGCGTATAATGTATTGAAACAAATTGTTCTAAAGATTAATAGTAATTTCCCTCTTTGAGATACAAAGTTCAATTTTTTCTCTTCTAAGCAAAAAGTTAGCCACCGGGTAATTGTCTATTTGATTGCAAAATAGGATATTTGTGAAGCTCCTTAGTCAATTGTCAAGAACGACCCTAGGGATAGAAGGGGCGGGTACATAATCGGGGATTTGATCACGCTAATGTTAGGTAAACGAGTTTTTTGTTTTGAGTAGTGAGAGGGGTTTGAGATCAATTGCTAAAAATATTACATCATTTGAGATTGGTTTGGTGTTTTATTATTGGGACACCTAATATTGAAACTCAAGATGTATAAAAAACAATGGTTTATAAGGTTGACAACAATCTGTAATGACTAAGAACACATCATCATGATAGTTACGAAGTTGTTGACCTAAGTTTTTGTGGATCGATTGTTATTGCATTTCTTGGGTTGGGACCGACTTGGGTCACGGCGCTCCGACTGGGCACCTTCGACAAGCCTAGTCCTAAAAAACAAAAGAAAAAGGGGCCCAGCCTGTTAAGGAAAAACCCTAGCCTGAAACTAGATACGACTAGGCTTGTGCCAACCCGATTTTGCAGCCATAGCTACTTTCGTGGTCCAACGGCCACGACGGATGACGTTACCCGTGTGACATCCCGATTTTCCAATTCTATTTTCAATAAATTGAGATGGGCATTTCGTTGGCACGCATATAGTTTTTTTCCCTGAGTCGGCCACTCATGTGAAAACTAATCTATTAGGTGAAGCCGTTAAGAGATTCTAATGCATCGGACTCGAGAATTTGACTAGGAAGCGACCTTTTAAACTAGCTAATCTTTGCAAGGGTCATAACGGCATAATTAAAAATCGATTAGAGACCGAAGATAGGTCGACTTGATAGAGGCATGTGATCAAGTGTGGGTGATTCCACCAGATTGCACAGTTTTTGTCGAACATCATTGGACTAGCTTTTCTTTTGTTTGGGTATCTTGTGTTTGTATTTGAAACCTTGAGATTACCACGACAATCGAGAGTCACCATTGTGTCAAAGATGTACATTGTGGCTTGAATTGATCAACCACATGTCAAATGCATGAAAATTTCTAAAAGCTACTTGATAAATCAGGACATGCTAGTATCATGCCAGAGTGAGATTAACTATGAAAATTGAAAGTGAATTCAGAAATTGGAAGTTCTGTTGTGTCACAAATCATTTTAGAAACATTGAATCATTTTTGGAAGATTTTTCATACAAATTGAGTTTCTCGGCAAAATAATCAAAATATGGTTAATTTGATTCGGGAAAATGGTAGGTCCGCTTTTGGTTGTACTTTTGGAATTCAAGATGATTCTATGGTCAAGTAAAAATATGAATTGAAATGTGGTGACATTAGATTAATTTATGGACTTCAATTTGGTTCAATTAGAAGAGAATTGAAAGAATGTGATGTACAATATTTTGAATTCGTATGCCATGGCGGAGGAAGCAATTGGACCCATTGGAGGATTGTTGTGGAAGCTTGGTGTGAGTGGAAGATGACCTCATGTGAGGTCATGGTGGGGCCAAAGTGGAAGAGATTTGGACAAGTGTCAAGAGCCCATTGGCTCTAAAAAAGTGGGGTTTTCTCTTCACCCATCAACCCCATCTTCTTTGTTACAAAAAAAAAAAAATCATATTCTTCATTGGTTTTCTTCTTGGAAATTGGAGGAGAGAGAAGGGCTGTTCAAACTAGTTGCCTGACCGCCCCCTTCGCCCGCTTGATGCTGCCGCTCGTCGCTGTCGTTGTTGCTACCCGTTTGCACACGCCGCCGGTGCCGCTCCTCCTTCATCCGCGTGCGCACTACTCGAGCTCGTCTCTCCTCCTCTGTTGCAACGTCCCTGGTTGTTGTCCCCTGCAGCTCGTACGTCTAGCATTGTCGCCCATCATCGCCAATAGTAGCTCACCGTCGCCAAGGCTACTAGAGCCATCGTTGAAGTCAGCTCGTCGCCAATGCCGCTTCTCCTTCGCTCGCAATCGTTGCTCCTCGCTGCACGTGCATCTAGCTTATTCGTCCGCCTCCGTCCTTGGTCGCCAGCCGCCATCGGAGCTAGCAGACCCACCGGAGCCGCTGTCCCCATCGCTTGAGCTACCGCCGCCTCCTTCTACCGTTTCTGCGCTCGACTAGTGACCAGTGCCCCTTTGTCCGACCGTGAACAGCAGCCATGAACCAGCAAGATCAAGGAAGCTTTAAGGCCTGTTTTGGGTGCCTTCTAGTCCTTCTTTGGTGCCACCCCATGGAGGTTTGTCGACCGCCTCGCCGTTGTCTTCGCCAGAGACTCATCGGAAAGCGATTCCAGTGAATTTAGCTCATTAAACCTTTATTAGAGGGTTAATGATGCTTTAGGTGTGCTTAGTTTAAGTTAAGTGAGTTTAGCTTGGTAGATGGGTTTATTTAAGTGTAGATTAGATTAAGGGGTGTGATTAGTTTAGTGTATGTTTAATTAAGGCTAAATTGATGTGTATGTTAGTTTAATGGTGATTTAGCTTTAATTGATTATTTTTAAATAAATAAACATTTCGAAATTATTTAATTATTTGATAATATTTTATATTATTTAACATTATTAAAATATTATTATTTAATTAATTTTCGGAATAAATTTAATTATTTATTAAATTCTGAAAATTATTTCGAGACCCTAAATTCTCAGAATTTCATGCTAATCACTACTGTGTATTCAGATTTTAAAATTGATGATTGGATATTATAAATTAAGTTTGGATTGTGAAAAATATGGATTTTATTAAAAATCCCAAGTGTTGGGTTTTGATACTAAAATTGTATTTTAAGGATTATATTAAATAGTGGGGTTTGAGAAAGTAAGAAATTAGTTTTTTTTTTTGGTTCGAAATTACGTGCCCCCACACGCGTGATTAATTTTTGGAATATTTTTAATATGAGGAAAACAGGCAGGGATCACTATTTTAAATGGAAGCATTGAGTGAAATGCAAAGTGTCATGGGCTGGGTATGATTTTATAGTGTGATAATAAAGAGGAAATTGTCTTGGGCTGCTAAGCCGGACTTATCCCTATAAGGGATGCCCCATATAATGGATGCGGGTCACAGTTGATTCTGGGCCCATGTTCCTTCGGGAACGCCGTTGACATAATGACGAAGCCTTGCTCTAAGGTGGGGAGATGATGCTTGGCTATATGCCAGTAGATAATCGAATTGCGAGTAGGCTATGCTTTTGTGTGGCACTAAATAACAATTGGAGGGCATGCTGAATGATTTGATGTGTCGGATTATGAGGTGAAATTATGTGGCACGGTATGGGGTGTGTCATAACGATTTAGTCTTATAATCAGAACTCCTATGGTTGTTAGTTATGTGAAAATATTGGCGTTCTGGTTGTTTGAATTCTATTACGGTATATGCTTGAGTAATATGAATCGTGCTAACTTGCAAGAAGGAATTGTGCCCAAGGTAAGTCTCATTGTTTGTGATGCTGTGGCTAGGCCACCCTTGAGTGTATTTTCTTTCTAATAGGGGTTTAGGGGGGAGGTGAGCTTGCTGAGACAATGTCTCACCTTGTTGTGGGCTTATATTTTCAGGTCCCTACTGGATGGAGCAGCCAGTTCGTTACGGTTGGTCTTGTAAAGTTACTGAGGTGAAGTTGAAGGATTAGAGATCGTGTTCGACTTGTAGGTCGTAGGACGGTCCTTTTAATAAGTCGGCCTTTTGTAAATTTTTGGTTGTAGACCTCTATTTGTAAACTTCGTTGGTTTATGTAAGTGATTGGTTGTGAAATTACTTCATGCTTTTCTATTCCGTATTTTATTGTTCAGGGTTTTATAATACGTTTCTGCTTGTGCATATCAAATGAATGGGTCGACGACTTGTCCTGGGAACGTTGCACATTTGCACGACCATGGCGGGTTGTTCGCACGCTAGGGGTTCAGGGCGTGACAGCCCGTCCATGCCTAGCCATCGGACTCCGCTGATTCCACGTTGGCCTATCGACGACCTAACCTCCAACAGGGCCAGCTACCATCGTCGTTGACTGTCATCGCCAGTCAGCGAAGCCGGCTATGGGATCTCTACTCCTCACCCTCGAACCCTAGCGGGGGATGGCCATGACAAGGGGTGTCCATGGCTGCATGCCAGGTCGATCGTAGCTTACGTCGGTGGGAGCGACGGCGAGGCTGCAACAGCAGATGGTGGGGGTTTGGTGGCTGGAGTGATAGGAATAGGTGGCGGTGCAAGCTTCGACGTCCTCTAAGCTACGACGATGGCAGCATTGGGAAACCCTGGACGAAGCGAGGCCAGCAAGATGTAAAGAAGAGGAAAAAGGGGGCGGGTGGTGGTGTTCCCACCTAACATAGTGGCGACGCAAGCACGACAGGGATCAGCTTAGGGACGGCTTGGAGCGGTAGCGACGCGGCGGAGGTTCGTCGGGGGGGTGCGATTTGGTCAAATCTCACCCTTCTTCTCCGGATTGGTTGTCCTCCCTCGGATCCGACCCTCTCTGACCTCGACTTCTCCCGCTCGGTGTTTGTGACATCTTGAATTTTGACCCCGTTTCGATAATATGAAATGGGCATTTTGTCGACACACCTATAGCCATTTTTCTTGGAGTTGATCACTCACGAGTTAATTGATATATCAAATGAAGCCGTTAAGGGATATAAACGCAATAGACTTGAGAATTCGATCAGAAATCGGTCGCTCGACCGTGATAATCGGCAAGGGCTAATACGACACCGTTATAATTGATTAGTGATCGGATGTAGGCCAATTTGATGGAATCATGTAATTGAATTGCGGGTGATTTCGCATGATTGCAAAATTCGCATCGAATGGCACTAATTTGATTTTCTGTCAATTTTGTACTTGGTATCCGTAATTGAAATATTGAGATTTTTACGAAAACTTAAAGTCGCCTTTGAGTCGGAGATGCACAAATGTGAATCGAAAATTATTGACTACGAGTCAAACACGGTAAAATCCCTAAAAGTTACCTGGTAGGTTGGGTTGCGCTAAAATTGCGTCCGGTTGATTTTAACCACGAAATTGAATTCGATTTTAGAAATAGAATGTTCAAGCGTGTCACAATTTATTTTTAGGAACTTGTCTAATATTTTAGGAAATTTCCGTCGAGCCCGGAATTTTTATAGAAAATCAATTTCAGCAAATTGGAAAATACGAAGAAATTCGTATGGGCTGATTTATGGGCATTTTTGGGTTGCCGAAAGGGTTTATTTGGAGAATTTGAAGTTTAATTATTCATTGGTTGATGCCTTGAGTTGGATGGGCTGAAGACTTTTTTGTCAAAGCACTTAAGTGCTTTATATTTTCACTTGAATCCCATTGGTTCTTGCATGGACTTCTTCTCCTCTTATCCCCTCCTCCATATGCATCCCTCCTAGCCGATCACCCCTCTGCAATCTTCTTTTTCTTCATTTTCTTTCCCATTTGGTTCTACTCTACCTCCATTCTTCTTGCTATTCGCCCAACTCCTGCTTGCACCACTCCACCAAGATCAGTCCGCCCATCCCTGCTACCATCCCACTAGGCTCGCTCGACCACCAGACCGCCTTAAGCTCGTCCAAGCTACTTGGCCGTCTAGCTTTGTCGTTTAGCCACTGAGCGGCCAGCAGCCGCCTGTCTAGCAGTTGTGCCTCACCACTTGTCCCCGTGCCCGTTAGCTGCCGCCTGCCTAACCTTAGCTAGCCCTGACCAACCCCGCAACTAGCCCTTCCAGCAGCTCATAGAACCAACTTGACCAGCCAAGTCTTGGCCTTGAGGGCTAATTTTAGCCTCATCCAGGCCTCCGTTGGTGATGTTGTAGTTACGATTCCTCACCGCCTTCACGCCGCCGTTGTCGTGAGCCTGTCACCTCTCTAATCTGGTGAGTTAATGCCATAATCTTGGATTAGGAAATTAATTGCACTTAGTGGATTAGTTTAGGCTTAATTAAGGATTATTGGTTAGTTTAGTTAGTGTAACTAAGTTAGTTAGGTTAGTTAGTTAGCTTAATTAGATTAATGTAGTTGGCCTAGTTAGATTAGTTTAGTTAGCTCAATTAGGTTAGTTCGGTTAGCTTATTTAAATTAATTAAGTGAATTAGTTTAAATAATTTGTAATTTATTTAATTAATTATAATTAGCGTAAATTGTATAGGATAGCCGATTAGTGAAATTTTACGCTGATCATTGTGGTTAAATTTATATGTGAAATTGACTACTTATATGTGTAATTGAGTGCTTGATGGTGATTGTCAATTATTATTGCAAAATTTGATTTATGGGTATTTAATTAGAAAAATACTGGGTGTCACTTTTTGATGCCAAAATTTTATATAGTATATAAATTCTTGGAATTTTGAAATGAGAGTGCACCATGCTTACTGGTTCGATTTAAATGTGTGACCACGCTTGATTATTTTATTGGGATGATTTTTAATAAGAAGAAAATTGGCCAAGCCTATTATTTGAAATTGAGGTATTTGAGTGCAAAGCATGGTGTTCTTGGCCAAGTATGTGCTGGGGTGTGATCACTTAAGTACCATGATGTGTTTACACGTGGTAGTGAACTTGTCCTAATGCGTTTACACGGGACGATGCTTGATTAAGTTTATATGCCCTGACAACGGATGTTGGTTGTAGTGGAGGCTGGACCGATACTCCTTTATGGAATGTCGTCTTGATGCGTTTACGTGGGACATTGCCATGCTCGACAGAGCGGGACAACGCCCAATTATGTTAGATGACCGCCGACTATTGAGTTGGCCATGGCCGATGGGTCGTAATAATTGGGACATGTCTAAGTGATTAAGATAGCCACACCTGATTATGTGACAAAATTGTGTGGCACGAAACGTGATGTGTTATAATGGTTTGGCCTTATAATCGGGACCCTTTTGATTGTTTGATATATGAAAATGATATGTTCCAATTATTGATTATGCATACTGTGTTTATAAGTGCATATGTGATAAGCTAATATGCAGGGACGTGCTAATGCGAGGTAAGTTTGTGTGTAATGCCTGTTTAGGCTGCCTATGAGTGAATTCTCGTCTTAATTGGAGTTTAGGGTGTTGACTCGCTGAGATTTTATCTCACCCCGTCGTTGTTAACCCTTTTTCAGGTCTCTAGTGTGGAGAACCCGGAGCTCGAGATTGAAGGGTCGGAGTGTAGGTGGCTTAGTAGTTTTTTTTTGGAGACAGATTGGTGTGTATAGACTTGTAGGTTTAACTTGACATGTATATAAAGTATGGTTTGTGATAACTGGTTGTCTTGCTTTTACTATCCCATGTGTTCATTTGTTGGTTGGGTAATTATAAGTTCTCTTCCGCATGTGTATAAAAAGAAAGGGTCGGTAACACGTCTTGGGAACGTTGCATTTTAATTGACTACCAAGGGATGTGCGCATGCCTAGGGTTCGGGGTGTGACAACGTCTTTCCTTCGGATTTGACCCTCTCCGACCAAATCTGACCCTCGTCCACCTCTCATTTAGCCTGACCCTCTCTCTCTCTCCGACTAACCTAGATCTCTGGCTGGTTGGCTGTCGGACCTCCCTTGATATCTCTCGGGGGGGGAAGTGGTCGGAGCTAGCTGCCTCGGATCTCTCTTGGCGGTGGTCTTGCCTTCCCCTTTGATGCCTATTTATAGGTGTGGAGGTTGGTCGACGGAGGGGCTCAGATCGCCAGTCCTTCGCGCTTTGAGTAGCCTTTGCTAGTCGAACATGTGTCCCACCTGTTGAGGTAGCTCTAGCTAGGTTGCCTCACATTAAAGACACGTTCTCTCCACTTGTTGCGCCATACATTGTCGTTCGCCCCTTCCGTCCGGCATCGTGCGTGTCGAACTCCTCTGCGTGTGTTGCAAATCCAACTAGGGAAGAAGACAAAGGAGGAAGAAGACAAGGGCTAAAGGGGCCGGGTTGGAGGGGAAGGGCCAGGCCCTGGGGGCCCGTGCGGGAAGAAAAAAAAGAAAGGGGCTGGGCTTTCACGCCTAGCCCTAAAAAGCCCCTTTTTTGTTTTCTTTTTTATTTATTGTTACTACTATTATTATTATCCAAAAAAAGGTGAAATATAAGTAAAAAAAAGATAGATGGATGCCAATAAAAATTATGACCTAAATGGTGCAAAAAATATTTTTGTTAGGGTCAAATTGATCCATAATTTCATATGCAAATTAAAAAAAAAAACCCTAACTAAAATTTAGGTGTCAACACAAAAGAAACACCTTATCTTAAACAGGTTGATAATCAGTCTTTTCCTAAAAGATATAAAATTCTTGACTTTGCCATTTGCATAGTGAATGGGAATAGTCGATCATTGTACATATTGCTCAAATTTTAGCCCAATGTTGAGAAGCAAAGACGAATGGATTGTTAAGACTTAGGCTATTTCCTTTTGTCTCAATTGAAAGTTGCTTTCACTCGGTATACTAATCTATCACCTAATTTGGTGTGCAATTGGGCAAAGATGAAAAGACAGTTCCATTCTCACTTTCCTATAGAATGATACCGAAGATATTAGTTGCTAACCTGACTAGATTCAATCAACATAGCAATGAGTTGATTAACTTGCTTAGTTTAAGAAGGATATGAATAGATGCCTCATTTCACTCTCTAAGAAGGAATTTACAAAATTGGCCTTTAACTGACAATAGCGTCTAAGTATGAGCAATTGCTAAAAGATAGAGACAAAGGGTCACAGACTCGTTGGTGTCTGGTCATGACATGACAGCTTCCTCATATTAACAAACGAGTTCAACAACGAGTGTCCAAAATATGTTTCATCGAAAAGTATCGATAAAGCACCTTTTAAAGGAGATATTGATGAATCAATTGACAAAGGATATGAGGGGTCCTTTGTTCTTGGATAAGAAATGTAATTTGACAAGAAAATTACAAGCACGAAAGCTAAAAATTATCACGGTTAGTGATGTAAAGACACTAGAAATGCAAAAATAAACTAGAAGATAAAAATAAATAACTAATGTTTATTGATTAATTGGTGCTATACTTGACAGTTATATCGACTCTATTAACTTGACAATTATACCAACTCATTCGTTACTGCTGACACCTCAATTTTTATTATGTTTATTTTATTAATTAAGTTTTTATTTATTTTGTCTTTTTCGAAATAATAAGCAAATAACAAAAAAATAGATAAAAATAGTAAAAACAAAAGAAAAGAAAAACAAAAGCAACCCTCCCCATTTTCTTCACGTGGGATTGTGCGGCTTGGCCCCACCCTCCTTCCTCTTGCTTCTTCCCTCTTCTTCTTCCTCGCTCCATCTTTCTCTGCCTTTGTACTTCACGCGCGGTGGCCGGCGACGCGCGCGAAGGATGGCCTACGGCCGAGGGGAGTAGGCCGACGTCGGCAGGAGAGGATAAGATCAGGCGCCATTAATGCCGAGCGAGCTTCGCTGGAAAGCTCGATAGGACACCGGTTCGGTCGAGCGGAACCGATGGGTAAGTCGGAGGCCGGCGACCGAACCCCTCCGTCGACCGGAGTTCCTTCGCCTATAAATAGGTGGCCGCAAGCATCGTCGGGAGGGGGGCGAGCTCGGAGATCCTTCACTGAGAGACATCGGGAAGGGTTGAAGGGCGAGCGCAAGAGAGAGCTCGAGTCGCGAGCTCAGCCCACCTTCCACCGAGAGACTTCGGGGAAGGCCGGCGGCGAGTGACTTCGAGAAGGTCAGATCCGGCCGGTGGAGGCTCGGATCTGGCCTAAGTGAGGAGGAATCAAGGCCGAGGAGGGTCCGGCCGAGTAGATCTGGTTTTTTTGCTGCTGTTGTTACCGCCAGACGCCGTGCCGCAGCCGTTCGCCTCAGTCCCGACGCCGTTGCTTCGACGGCTTGTTGCCGTGCCCCACCTGCAAAGCCGTTGCCGTGATCGGTTCGCCGACGCCGCGCCAGATCGGGAAACCAAGTTGCCCAGCCACCACCATCCGGACGCCGTCGCCACGAGCAGGTAGTGTTACCGCCACCGCCGCCGTTGCCGTCGCCATAGCTTCCCCCCTCCGAAGTTCAACCCTCGTTGTTACCGTCGCTGTCGCCGCCGTCGCCGTTGCCGCCGTCGTCGCCATCGCCGTCGTCCCCACTGTTGTGCCTCGGCGCCGCGATTCGGGAACCCTAGGGTTCCCGATTTTCCGGGTCGCGACCCCGGGTTGTCGGGTCGGACCCGGATCGGGAACCAGGTAGGGATTCTGTAAATTGCGGGCGCCGCGGAAGACCGGGTCGCGATTCGGGTCGGATCCGGGTAGGGTTCGCAGGGAGCCGGGTCGCGGAGCGGGTCGTGGACCCGGGTCGTCGGGTCGGGCCGGGCGTCCCCAAACGCCCGGCCACGGCGTCGTTTTAGTAAGTAAAAAAAAATAATAATAAATAAAAATAAAAAGAGATGAAAAATCCGAGTCGGGCCCGCGTTGCGGCCCGTCCACGTTGGGTCGGCGGCCGGGTCGGACCCAACCGCGGATCCGACCCGGGTCGGTTTTATTTTGTTATTTTAATATAAAAATAATATTTTAATAAATAAAAATTTTAAATTTTTTTTAATTTCCAAAAAATCGAAAAATATTTAAAAATTTCGAAAAATGTTTTTATTTTCTAAAAAATCGAGAAAAATAAAAAAATAATTTATTTTCCAGAAATATTTTGAAAAATATTAAAAATATTTTATTTTCCAAAAAATCAAAAAAATAAAAAATATTCCATATTTTCCAAAAAATGCCAAAAATCCAAAAAGGCCAAAAAATTCATGAAAAAGCCAAAAAAAATTTAGAAAAAGCCAAAAAGACTTGTATTTTCCCAAAAAATCCCAAAAAAAGCCCCTTTTGTGTCCAAAAATTAGAAAATGACCTAGAAATTTTTTTCCTCCCAAAAATGCATGGAAAATCCCTCGAACATCCAAAAACCTCAGGGTTTAAACAAGATTAGGTACCGAAAGGGCATTAGTGATTAACTAGTGTAATCAAGTCCCGATCCTAATTTCTTTGGTTGCGCAGAGTGAGTATTTCTCCGATACTTCACTTGGGTTTCTAATCAACCTACCCTAAATCGATTAGTGGCGACTCCATTTTAAAAATTGATTTACGGTTAAAAACTCGAACCATTAAGTCGTGAATTGGTGGACTTGGGAGAGTCCGGGCTTTAATTAATTTCAGCCGAGCCATTAACCTCCTTAGGCGCTCGTACCCGATTGCGGGCACCGAAAAAAGAGAGGTCGCGACAGCTTGGCGACTCCGCTGGGGACAATTTGTGAGGACTTAGGCCATTTTTGTCTTGTTTAAATTCTTTACTAACTTGTTTTTATTTTTTCTTTATGCAGGTCAGTAGTTTAGAAATTTGTTTTGTTTAAAATAGATTATCTTGTGATTATAAATTGTTGTACATGCTTTACTATTTTAAGACTACACATGGCACACACAATCCGGCCGCCGGACTGGGCCGCCATAGGATTTCTAGGATGGTGTTAAGAAAGATACGACCTCGAACGCGAGGCTGCGATGTAGAGGTTGCCTTTCTTTTCCCGAATTTCTTAGCCGAGGTTAGGAGGGTATCTTTGCTAACGCGAGACTATGCGACGGCGGATATCCTTTTAATCTCACCAAGCCTTTTGAGTTAGAAATCGAGCCACACGTCCCATCTGTATGTCTTTGTGCTTGCCATTTTCTTTAAAAGCAAAGTAATTTATTTACTTTTACTCAGTCTTTCTGGTTCATGGCAAAATAGGGTCAGGTTGTGTATTTCCCGTTCTTATATGCGATGGGAAGATTTGATATCCAGTTCATTCCTACACCAAAGGGAGAGCTCCTCAGATGGTGGAAGCAGCTAGATCAACTTGGCCAAGAATGCGTCAAAACAAGAATCGGTCATCTCCTCCCATTGCTCCAAATCAATATCCACTCTGGAGTCATGCAAGCGTTAGCACATTTCTGGTGCCCAGAAACATCCACCTTCATGTTTGGCAGATTTGAACTGACTCCGACTTTAGAAGAGTACAGTCTCGCCATAGGAATGCCCCTGGGAAGCGAGCTTGCCACGCTACCAATCGGCATCAACCCCGTGGTTAGTCTATCACGGTTTCTAAAAAATCATTCGGTAAGAGAAATTGTTCAAGCCAACAACAATGCTTTTCCACTGTCATCTTTAACCGAATGCTTTGAAAAAAAAAATCAATGACCCAAAAGCCAAGATCTTCCTCTTAGCATTCTTTGGTTTTATTATTTTTCCCCATCGAAAGAATGCTATAAATCCTTCAATCACATGGGTGGTAAATCAAGTCATTTTTGGAGCGGGGTATGTAAACATGGTTTTAGCCGAAACATTTTTATCCCTTAATCGTTTCAAAGAAAAAAAAGAAAAAATCATGAGGGCTGCCCCAGAACTTTTACAAATGTGGTTCTTTTCCCATATCAAAGGATTCGGGCACTTCATGCAAATATTTGAAATCAATGAATTCAAACACCCATTGCAAAAGTTTCAAAGCTTGGAAAAATACTCTCCCAACGAGGAATATTCTCGATGGATTAACTTATTAAGAAACCCTGTCCCTGAGACATTCCTATGGCGAGCTAAGTGGTTCTTTGCAGGAGAGGCGCGCTTTGCGCTTAATTATTACGACCCCATCTCGTTGCTAGGCATCTCCGGAGCTACCTCATATTATCCATATAGGGTGGCTCGTCGGTACATGAGGTCCTCCAAGAAATCCCGCCACCGCTCAAATCGGGATTGTTCCGAATCTTTTTCACCCGTACGTACTACAACTACTTGGAGGAGATCCGCATAACTCAAAACGCATGGAGTAGATGTCACGTTGAAAAGATTGTCATACCCAGAAGGTTAAAGGGACAAGAAAAGGCTCATCATGCATCCACATTCTACATCCTCAACCATATAATTCCCGAGGACTTGCAACCGGTAATCCCCCATGTAGTTGATAAAATTACCCCGCAAGGGCGAATCGAATCTCTTGAAAAGAGCTTGGAGACAAGCGGAGACATGTATCGAAGCTAGTACGAAGAAGCAAGCAGCTCCACAAGACTGGAACTTCCCATCGCATATAAAAATGGGCGGCAGGACTTTTGATGTGAATATCTCTAATGTGAATATCTAGGGTCATTCTGACTTGTGTAAAAAGCCCTTTTAGCATTGTATAAATCTCCTGTTAATAAATAAGAATGACTCGACCCTTGCTATGAGCCGGTTTTTATGTGTTTCCCTTGTTTACGTTTTCTCCATTTTTTATGACGAGTAATCACATCATAGTCGCATTTGCCAAATCCAAAAGCTAGAATGGCTGAAGAAAACGTACCAAGCCGTGTCGAGATTATGGAAAATGAAATGAAACAAGTCTTCAATGTGCTTCAAAGAACTCTCAAAGCGAGATAGATTCAATCCAAGGCAAATTGGCTCCCGCCCCGACCTCAATCGAAGTATTGTTACCACAATCGTCTACCCGAGGTGATCGGGAAGAGATACCGATGATAACATGCCCGAATTGGAGGACGATACGCACCAAATCGTAGTCGAGAAAGCAAAGCCCAACAGTTTGTCTAAGACTGAACATGACAAACGCCTTGAGAAGCTTGAAGAGAGGCTAAAGCAATTGCAAGGCCTTCAAGATCCTACTCCAACAGAGACCTCTCCATCTACTCTAAGGTCAAAATGCCGGAAAAATTCAAAATGCCCGAGTTCGAGAAGTACGATGGCACGACCCGCCCAAGAGCTCACTTGCGAGATGTACTTGGTTCGAATGACCCGTACGTTAATAATGAACCTTTAATGATCCGGTTGTTCCAGTCAAGCCCGATAGGTCCCGCCCGAGATGGTACATAAAAAAGAATATAAACCTCATCGAGACATGGAGTGAAGCGAGTGAAGCATTCCTCAAACAAGCAAATTCATAATGGACATTACCCCTTCTCGCGAGGATCTTGATCGCACGGAAAAGAAAAAGCAAGAATCCTTCAAAGAATATGCCATTAGATGGAGGAATCTCGCCGCCCGGATCGATCTGAGCCAACCGACTTTGAATTGAGAAAAATGTTCATCAAAACTCTCCCTTTCGAATACGCAATCGGATGGTGACTACGATCGCTGAATCATTCAATCAACTCATTCCAGTGGGAGAGCAGATTGAGACAGGTTTAAGGGATGGCTGGTTCACTGAGCTTGCCCTTGTCAGCAGAAGACTCAACATGAAAAAAGATAAAGAATCCTTGATCGATGTCAATGCCACGTATACTGCAAACATCGGTCATCTCCCGACTGTTCAGACAAACGCAAGCCAGCAACAGACTAATAGCCGTCCACCCTAGCGCTACAACAACCGAAGATAATTCACTCCGCTTCCGGGATCTCCCTCCCAGGTTTTGGCAATCCTCCGAAACAAGAGCCTCCTTTCAACTGAGCCAAGACGACCCAATGCTGAAAACTTCTCCAGCTATGACCCGTCCAAAAATGTGACTATCACATGGGAGAAGTAGGCCATTCAACGATGAGTGTTTCGTCCTTAAGCATTGAATCCAGAACCCGCTGGATACTAAGGCCTTCTCATTCCAAACCGCGAAGCCGAATGTCCAAAGCAATCCGCTCCCGATCATGCGACAAAGTAAACATGATATTCGGTTACTGAAGCCGGTCAAATCAGAAATGTCAATGCACATATGGTCGACATCTATCGAGGGCTAGTAGAAACCGGGTATTATCCGGCAATGAAATACCGCCTTTCGTAATAATGGAGGAAAGGGTATTAAGAATGATAGAGGCCGGAATAATTGTGCACGCCGGCCACGCCAACATAGTTTCTACCATATCCCAAGTCCTCATCAATTGGGAGGAAGAATTTGCGGCACTAAATGCGGAAAAGGAGAAGAATGATTCCACCTTACCCCGAGAGCGTCTTTGAAAGGAAAGGAGCCATTGTTCAAGCATCAACGAGCGAAACACTATAGTCATTGAGATTCCCCAACCTTACAAATACAAATACAACAATGCGGTACCATGGTCTTATGACCTCGATGTTGGTTTGGTCACAAGATCAGGACCTATGCTCAAGCAAATACTCGGTCTTGCTAAGCCCGTCACGACGAAGAAGCCAAGGAGTTTTTGGCCGTAGTTAAGGCCGAGCGAATATAATGTGGTGGAACGATTACGAAAATCATCGGCGCGAGATCTCTCTATTGGAATTGCTTCGGACATCCGTCCAAGCACCGAGAAATCCCTCATGAAAGTATTAAGTGAAGTACATGTCCCTGAAACTATTGAGCATGACAAACTCGAGGAATTTGTCAGTACCATCCTTCTAAAGGATCAAATGGCATTTTCTGATGAAGAGATTCCCGAGGAGGGTAGAGGACACACTAAGGGCCTTTACATATCAGTCAAGTGCAACGCATCTCATGTTGCTCGAGTGCTGATTGACAACGGATCTGCTCTTAACATATGTCCATTAGCGACACTCCGTCGTCTTAAAATAGAGACATCACGAATCCAGACACCCAAGACTTCCGTTCGAGCATTCGATGGAACAAAGAAGGAAACGGTGGGAGAGATCGAGCTTGACGTTCAAATAGGGCCAACCATATTCAAAATTTTGTTCTAGGTAATGGATATCCCTATTGCGTTCAATTTCCTCTTAGGCCGCCCATGGATTCACGTCGTTGGAGCAGTACCTTCAAGCCTCCACCAAAATGTAAAGTTCGTGATTGGAGGAAAACTGATCACGATTCGTGGAGAAGAAGATCACCGCATCTACCATGAGACGGCCATCCCTTATGTTGAACCTGGTGACAAAAATGAATCCAGGCTATCAATCGTTCGAGCTTGTGTCTACTATACACGAAACTCGAGGGACTCCATCTCTTGTCCCCGAAATATCAAGCACTGCAATCATGGTAGGGAAAATCATGACTGGATATGGTTTTATCCCTGGTCAAGGGCTCGGTAGGGGAAACCAAGGCATCCGCGAGCCTATCAAAGCCTTGAGGAGACCTCACACCATAGGTTTAGGATATCAGGAGCAATACCGTGAAGGAAAAGCAAAAAAGAAGACTGGCCTTGTATACCCTCACCTTGAGGAAACCTTCCCAGGCCCTGCAAAGATGATGCATGAGGAAGAAGAAATGATCGGCGTTCCAAAACAATTCAACCATGAAAGCATGAAGCTTCCCATTTATTTGGGCATGGGTCAGAAGAGCATAACTCAGCCCGTACTTACAAAGAAAGAAGGGCCAGATGACGTGACCACCATGTTTGGGGACCTTTTCGTAGGTACCATTGAGGAGGAACAGCTAGAAGAAGCAGGCGATAACTTCTCGTTCATCCAGCTTCGACACCAAGTCGAAGAACTACGCGAGACTGTACACCATTTGACAGAAAACTTTGCTCAAGCTACCCGTGCATTCCGTTCTCGTCACAATGAGGAGCTGGTGATAAATGAAGAGGATCCTACCGACACGACTGGCGAGGGCACGGCTACCCTTTTCCCTAAGAAGCACACGACCATATTCGCCTCTTCCTAAATCAATGGCCATTATTTTCCCCATCCTCCTAGAGCAAGGGATAATCGGCAGAGAATTAAACCATCCTACCCCCGAGTACTTCGTTGATTATGATCCATCCAAGCAATGCGATTACCATTCAGGGGAATTAGGACACTCGCTAGATGATTGCACCATCCTGAGAGACAAGGTCCAAGATCTTTTGGATGCTGGGGTATTCACGTTCCGCTCCCCGTGGCTATGTTATGGCAAAAATGACCTTCTCGTGGTACCTAGCACCCATACCATGCTCCATGAGCATGCTAAGGAAGCACATAGAGGAAAGGCAATCATGGACACTTTGGGCCAATCAAGTGGTAAATTCGACTATTATGTCAACTATTCGATTCCCCAAGGTTTCTATGACCATCATTAGAGCATCATCCCTGATGGATGGGGAGGCATGGACGATCTGAAATTCACAAAGTTGGGAGCACAAGGAGGCGTGATTGGTGACTGGTATGAAGACTTCTTCGTGGGCGCTATCAACGAAGGACCGTCAGGGGAAATGGGTGCAGGCCCGCTCGAGTAGAACCCTTTTTTAATTCCTTTGCATACTCCCCTACGTGGGAGCCCGTACATATTTCTTAAAGTCTGGCTTGTTTTGTTTTCAACGTTAGTTCCACTCAAGGAACTATTTTTTGAAATCACCTTCGTCTACTAATAAATAAAGTTGAAAACATTTTGAGGGCATGAGGAGACACACCAAACCGGCCCGTTGATGATAGCCGGCCGTCAAATGAAAGAAGAAATGCGAGGCCGGGTCTCCTCATGTTTCCTTGTCCTAAATCTTCAAGAACAATTTATCACCTTTTCAAAAGAAAGAAGCATTCATGCTGTTAGCCTTATTTGTTCCCTTAACCTCTCTACTCTATGACACATGAATAATCTAGCGGCGAGCGAGGGTATGGGAACGGTCCGGACCAACACCATAAGTAGCCATGATAGCAATTCGATGATTCGGATGATGATTTTGATGATTCCGGCGAAATTCAACGGAATTGGAAGCGCCACGAAGAAACAAGGCCCCTACTACCGAACACACCGTCATTGTCAATTTAGGCAGCATAGAAGATCCAAGGGAGATAAAGATTGGCGCGAACCTCCCTAAAGAAGAAGCTGCAAGCTTAATTACCCTCCTAAAAAGGTATCAAGATGTATTCGCATGGTCATATGCCGATATGCCAGGCCTCGATCCAACGATCGTGGAGCATAGCTTGCCAACCAACCCTGATGTGGCCCCTAAGAAGCAGCGGCTAAGAAGAGCTAAGCTGAAATGTCAAAAAAGATTGAAGAAGAAGTAATGAAGCTTCGGAAGTAGGCTTCCTCGAAGTCTCGCAATATCCTAGTTGGGTAGCAAACATTGTACCGGTGAAGAAGAAAGATGGTCGAATCCGGATTTGTGTTGACTACCGCGATTTGAACAAAGCAAGTCCGAAGGATGATTTCCCGCTACCTCACATAGACGTTCTTGTGGATAGTACTGCTGGATTCAAACTTTTCTCTTTCATGGATGGGTTCTCAGGATACAACCAAATAAAAATGAAGGAGAAAGACAAGGAAAAGACGGCATTCATTACTCCATGGGGACTTTTCACTATAAGGTCATGCCTTTTGGCCCGAAGAACGCTGGAGCAACTTACCAACGTGCCATGGTCACCCTTTTTCATGACATGATGCACAAAGAAATTGAAGTATATGTCGATGACATGATCGCCAAAACCAAACATGGAGAAGACCATGTGGAGACCTTGGAAAAATTATTCAATCGACTTCGTCAATTCAAGTTGCGCTTGAACCCAAAAATGTGTGTTCGGGGCAACTTCGGCAAATTACTTGGATTCATTGTGAGCTGTGAAGGGATAGAAGTGGACCCATAAAAAACTAAAGCAATATTTGAGATGCCTCCTCCCTCGACGTAAAAGAAGTCCGGAGTCTCCTAGGAAGATTAAATTACATTGCGCGATTCATTTCCCAGCTTTTCGAAACTGCAAAACATTTCTTTAAACTTCTCAAGAAAGATGCACAAATCAAATGGGATGATGACTCGCCAATTGGCGTTTGAACATCTAAAGCAATACCCGATGAAACCCCGGTTTTAATACCCCGACTCCGGGACACCCTTTGACCCTCTACCTTACCATCAACAGTGAATCCCTAGGTGCAATGTTGGCACAGAAAGGACCCCATGATGGGAAGGAGCGAGCCATTTACTATTTGAGTAAAAAGTTCACTGCGTCGGAACAAAACTACTCCAAGTCAGAAAAAACATGCGCTGCATTGGTATGGGTGTTACACATACTCCGGCAGTATACTTTGCATTACCAGACATTCCTTGTAACTGAGAATAACCCAATCAAGTATTTGCTCAGTTGCCCGGCCTTGGTGGGAAAATTGGCCAAATGGCAAATCCTAATCTCAGAATTTGACATCACTTGGATGTCGCAAAAATCAGTTAAAGGTCGAGTGATTGCTGATATGTTAGCAGATTGCCCTAAAGAAGTATGCGAGGATCATTCCCCAGACGACCGAATTTCAACAGTAGAAGAGGACACATGGACTATGTTCTTTGACGGAGCTGTAAATTTGTCAGGGTCAGGCATCGGGGCGGTCTTGATATCCCCAAATGGACAACATTATCCCGTGGCTGCAAAATTGATGTTTCCATGCACCAATAATATAGCCGAATATGAAGCATGCATCCTCGGCCTACAAGCGGCTATTGAAATGGAAGTGTCGAAACTAAAAGTGTTCGGTGACTCCACCTTAATTATCCTCCAGACTGTGGGCGAATGGAAGACAAGAGACGCCAAACTAGTGCATTATCATGACTATTTGGAAGAATTGGTAGGAGAATTCCAGGACGTCTCGTTTGAATACCTACCTAGAATTCATAACCGGTTCTGATGCACTAGCAACACTATCATCTATGTTGCAAGTAACGAAGGGATTAGAAGTAAAGCCTTTGAAAATTGAAGTCCCGACAAGACAGGGCCCATTGCATGACTATAATTCAAGAACCCGACGGGAAACCCTAGTATTATGACATCATGAGATACATCCAGAAGCAAGAATTTCCTGAAGAAAGCACTCCCTCTGATTGAAAATACCTGATGAAAATGGCTTCGAGGTTCTTCGTCAGCGGTGAAAATTTGTACAAAAGATCATATAATTCAGTCCTGCTAAGGTGTGTGGATGCAAATGAAGCCACACAAATAATGCAAGAAATACATGGGGGAGTATGTGGCCCTCACATGAATGGACGTATGTTGGCCAAGAAAATTATGAGGTTGGGTTATTACTGGTTCCCTTTAGAGAGTGATTGTGCTCAGCATGTGCGAAGCTGTCATCGTTGTCAGATTCACGGGGACAAGATAAATGTCCCTCCAACTGAATTGCATCAGTTATCTGAGCTGTGGCCATTTTCAATGTGGGGTATTGATGTAATTGGCCCAATCAATCCGAAGGCATCAAATGGGCACTGATTCATTTTGGTCGCAATTGACTACTTCTCAAAATGGATCGAGGTTGCATCCTATGCAAGCGTAACTGCACGAAACGTTATGAAATTCATCAGACGTGACATAATTGCCCGTTATGGCGTACCAGAAGCTATCGTGACCGATAATGGGTCAAACCTGAACAACAAGTTGATTGATCAATTGTTTTCTGAGTTCAAAATCCGACATCTGAACTCGTCCCCTTATCGTCCACAAATGAATGGAGCCGTGGAAGCCACTAACAAGAACATCAAGAGAATCCTATCCAAGACAGCTGAAAACTACCGCGACTGGCATGAGAGGTTACCCTTCGCACTAACAGCATATCGAACTTCGATTCGAACTTCCACTTTGGGGCAACGCCTTTTTCCTTGGTTTATGGCATGGAGGCGGTTTTGCTCGTAGAAGTAGAAATCCCTTCCTTGCGAATTTTATCACAAGCGGGATTGTCCAAGGAAGAATGGACACAACAAAGGTTTGAGCAACTGAATATGATCGACGAAAACGACCGAAAGCACTCTGTCATGGTCGGTGTTACCAGCGAGAGGGTAGCTCGATCGTTCAATCAAAAGGTGCGACCCAAGCACTTTGAGGTAAACGAGCTAGTCTTGAGAAAGATACGCCAATCTTTCCGAGCACGGAGGCAAGTTTGCCCCAAATTACAAGGGTCCCTATGTAATAAAGAAGATACTTCCGGAGGAGCCTTGATTCGGATCGAGATGGATGGGCGCGAATTCACTAAACCGGTTAATTCCGATGCTTTGTGAAAAAGTACTACCCTTGAAAGATGTCCATTGTCGGCATTGCCAAGCATTTCTCTATCATAATGAAAATGCTTATGCACCTTTATAAATGAGTGATGTGTTTACACTATCATCAAAACTGTGTGTTTGGGTTGACTCAATGAAGAAAAATGAATGGTAATCATAAGCATTTAAGGAAGTATTGAAAATCAAGTAGCAAACTCAATGGCATAACTTGAGCAAATCGACATTACCCAAGCAGACGCGTAAGAGTAATCCATGACAATTTCACCCGGCTCGGTGTAAGGGACGCGTCATTCAAGAATCTATCTGGTCAAAAGGAATCTTTTGTCCCGGTCAATAATCTTAGAATTTGGAGGCCTCACTTCTTGCTCTAGACACATGCTCTTGCAAGAAGTAATTACCATTGGAGAATTGGAGGTTTTGATTGTCCATCTCGAGATTCCATAGAAGCTTGAAGTACATGACTTTGCTCAATGCTGCTAATGGTCATATAGTTAAAGGCGAAGGAAAAATTCCACGAAAGGAAAGCATTGAAATGTAAAAGAGGCCGTCAAGAACTTTCCTAAGAACCAGCACAAATAAACTCTTGGGGAAAGGTAATTTGGCATCATTTCTAACACTCACTCTCGAACTCATATTGACAAAGGAGGCATTGGAATTCAAGAGCCGATCAAGTGGTTAAACAAGGCAAACTAAGTGATCCAAGCAAGGAAAAAGAGACAAAGATGCCCGATTAGATTCTCGACCCCCGCTGATCATTCATGTGTCATATCCCTAATCAATAGGGACAACCATCGACACCCCTTTGTGAATAACCCTTTTGATGTTCAAAGCTTAACAATACTATTCTGTTGACCTTTAAAGCTACCAAGAAGGTCTTTTTTGAGTCAAAACCATTCACTTGTTTTGAAGAATTCAAACTCCATCATATTCGAAATGTTGCATGTCGTTTCCAGATGAATTCTGCATGATGATTTTGCCTGTCTAAGTCATTGATTCCACTGAGGATTATTAAAATAGACAGCTAAGTGAAGAATACAAGATTAAATTGAGCATGCTAGATGAGGTGCGTCAGAATGATGAAAGGCAAGCCATATCCTACACACAGTCCCCCATCTATACACTTGTGAGATGAGTGCAGAAGATTCCATGGCTACAGGGTAAAGAGTTCTCTCGCGAATGGTACGATAACCAGAATAGTGAGAGGCATTCCATCGCTCACCCCATTGAGCCCCATACACTGACAAATTTCTACTATGCTCCCGACAAAGAACCACCCCACATTGGGGCAGATCGGAGGTGAAGCAGCATCACAAGATGAGAAGAGAGATAGAAACTTTCTTGCTTGCACTTGCATCAATCTTTGGGTGTCTTTATTGCATATGAACACTCGCGTTAATTTAAGTGCCTTAGAATGACGAAGAGCAATTCCTTCTCTATGCACTTATATGCATTGTACAACCCAAGTGAGTCTGTAATTTTACCCTCACATTGAGGCAAAGCAGAAGTTATTGCCATAGCCTAAAGCGCCAGCTGAAGAAGAAGATTCAAGAGTCTAAATAATGGTGCTTCGATTGAACTTGCCTAGATCAGATCCTCAAGCAACAAAACAAAAAACTAGGGGCATAAAAAAGCAGTGTACCTGGTAAAAGCAAGGTCAATGCCCATAAATGAAGAACTGGAATAAAAAATAGGAGCATGAAAAGCAGTGTGCCTGGTAAAAGCAAGGCCAATGCCCTCCAGTCAAAAATACAACCAAAAAAAAGTTGTTGTTGTGGTTCAATTGATAGAGCCTCCATCTGACAGTGAGAAGAAAGACCGGTGACAAATGCCAAGGCAATCACCAGCTCTCGCCCTTTTACACGAGTCAAGCCAACATTGCATCCCATTGTAAAAGTCTCTTCAGACTAGGGGCACTTCAATTAATGTAGGATTTCATATGTGCATAAGCATCGCTCGAAGAAGTACGAGCAAGATTACTCTATCTCTTTTCACAGGTTCTTGACTTGTAAACTCGGAGATGATCGTGCAACATTTTCATCCATCGGCTTCGACCTTGATGGTCCCCTCTGATGAGTCGCTGACCAGGACTTCATCACAGCTTCAACAAAGACCTCTCACATTGGTAAAGTCGTACTGTTTGCGAGAATACTCGGACCCCTGCTGACATGATGACAGTGAGATAGTGTGGTCCTTATAAATCCTGCATCAATGGTCAGGATAGCCTTTTCCATGAGAGTGAGCGGAAAGTCCTTTTAGACTAAAAGTCCCTTATTTGGCATGCTCAAGACATCCACATTCTAAATGAAGGTTGTCTTTCAAAATCTTCCCTGGAAATCGAGATGATGCAAAACGACAAAATTATCATGCGTGAATCTCATTTGAACTCATGAATTTACAGCACATACAATCATGTGTGCATATTGTACAAATAGCAGACATACTCTCAGAGATTAGAAATATTGTTAGGTAAGCATATCCCTATCCCCATTCGTCTTAAAGTACCCACCACTTGTCGGGTACTCTTTTCTTGACACTCGACTTATTCGAGTTGTCCATTGAGTTTCGATGCTTGCATCTGTCTTAGCATCCCTATTGTTTTTAAGTACCGGCCACCGTTCGGATACTCCCTTTTCCTGACACTTGACCTGTTCGAGTTGTCCCTAGAATGTTGATACTTGTGACTGACCAAGTATCTCTTGGAATACCCACTGCTATCTAGGTATCCCCATATCGTCAAGTACCCACCATTGTCCAAGTACTTCCTTTTCATGACACTCAGCTTGCCCAAGTTGTCCCCAAATAATAACAGCTGTTCAAGCATTCCACTGCTTTGTGTGCATGCACCTATCCAGGTGTTCCACCCCTTTTAAGTGCCTGCGGCCATCCAGGAGGTAAGAGACCTTCACGAATATCCAAGGTACGCCCTCGATATTCCCCGTTACCAGGAGGTGAGAGACCTTCATGAATATGCGAGGCACGTCCTCAATATTCCCATTTACCAGAAGGTGAGAGACCTTCATGAATATCCCAGGTACGTCCTCGATATTCCCAACTACCAGGAGGTGAAAGACCTTCACGAATATCTCAGGTATGTCCTCGATATTCCCAACTACCAGGAGGTGAGAGACCTTCACGAATATCTCAGGTACGTCCTCGATATTCCTATTACCAGGAGGTGAGAGACCTTCACGAATATCTTAGGTACGCCCTCGATATTCCCCAATTGCCAAGACGTGGGAGACCTTCACGAATATGCGAGGTACGTCATCGATATTCGCAATTATCAAAAGGTGAGGGACCTTCATGAATATCCTAGGTACTCCTTCGATACCTGCGAGCGCCAGGTATCCTCCAAGAGTTTGTACTTGCGATCATCCAAGTACCCCTTTGATGCCTGCAAAGGCCCAAATATCCTTCAGGTTAGTACTTGTGAATATCCAGGTACTCTTTCAATGCTTGTGAATGTCCAGGCACCCCCAACAAATCGATGCCCTGAGAAAGGTCGGTGCATCCTCCCGAGAAAGGTCGGGTTCCAACTGGTGTCTTTGACAGAAGACAGACACCCCGCAAATCGATGCCCTGAGAAAGGTTGGCGCATCCTCCCGAGAAAGGTCGGGTTCCTACCAGTGTCTTTGACAGAAGTCAGACACCCCAACAAATATGATGCCCTGAGAAAGGTCGGCGCATCTCCCGAGAAAGGTCGGGTACCAATTAGTGTCCTCGATACAGATCAGGCACCCACAAACAGATGCCCTGAGAAAGGTCGGCGCATCTCCCGTCAAGGCGACCGAAGAAAGGTTCGGGTCCTAGACAAACAACTTATTGCTATAACAGGCGACCGAAGAAAGGTTCGGGTCCTGGAAAAGCAATTCTCCGTCAAGGCGACCGAAGAAAGGTTCGGGTCCTAGACAAACCAGTTGATTGTTTTAACAGGCGACCAAAGAATGGTTCGAGCCCTGGAAAAGCAATCTCCTCATATCACCAGGTAAGATGACGCCTTGATACTTGCCAAACTTGGGGCTCACACCCTATCTCACTCACTCCCGGTAAGTAACTACAGGTATCTTCTTATCTGTCTTAGAATATGTAATGTTATATTGTTCTTTTCCGCATAGAGTAATAGGTCCTAAATAAAATATAATCTGCTACACATACATGGATAAAATTGAGGCATCAGTCTGTCTTTGAATGCAACCTCTGCGAGCTCACCTTCAAAGAGGGGCAGCTGTTGACACCTCAATTTTTATTATGTTTATTTTATTAATTAAGTTTTTATTTATTTTGTCTTTTTCGAAATAATAAGCAAATAACAAAAAAACAGATAAAAATAGTAAAAACAAAAGAAAAGAAAAACAAAAGCAACCCCCCCATTTTCTTCACGTGGGCTTGTGCGGCTTGGCCCCACCCTCCTTCCTTTTGCTTCTTCCCTCTTCTTCTTCCTCGCTCCATCTTTCTCCGCCTCTGTAGTTCACGCGCGGTGACCGGCGACGCGCGCGAAGGACGGCCTACGGCCGAGGGGAGTAGGCCGACGTCGGCCGGAGAGGATAAGATCAGGCGCCATTAATGCCGAGCGAGCTTTGCTGGAAAGCTCGATGGGACACCGGTTCGGTCGAGCGGAACCGATGGGTAAGTCGGAGGCCGGCGACCGAACCCCTCCGTCGACCGGAGTTCCTTCGCCTATAAATAGGTGGCCGCAAGCATCGTCGGGAGGGGGGCGAGCTCGGAGATCCTTCACTGAGAGACATCAGGAAGGGTTGAAGGGCGAGCGCAAGAGAGAGCTCGAGTCGCGAGCTCAGCCCACCTTCCACCGAGAGACTTCGGGGAAGGCCGGCGGCGAGTGACTTCGAGAAGGTCAGATCCGGCCGGTGGAGGCTCGGATCTGGCCTGAGTGAGGAGGAATCAAGGCCGAGGAGGGTCCGGCCGAGTAGATCTGGTTTTTTGCTGTTGTTACCGCCGCGGACGCCGTGCCGCAGCCGTTCGCCTCGGTCCCCGACGCCGTTGCTTCGACGGCTTGTTGCCGTGCCCCACCTGCCGCCGCCCGTGATCGGTTCGCCGACGCCGCGCCGATCGAGAAACCAAGTTGCCCAGCCACCACCATCCGGACGCCGTCGCCACGAGCAGGTAGTGTTACCGCCACCGCCGCCGTTGCCGTCGCCATAGCTTCCCCCCTCCGAAGTTCAACCCTTGTTGCTACCGTTGCTGTCGCCGCCGTCGCCGTTGCCGTCGTCGTCCCCGCTGTTGTGCCTCGGCGCCGCGATTCGGGAACCCTAGGGTTCCCGATTTTTCGGGTCGCGACCCCGGGTTGTCGGGTCGGACCCGGATTGGGAACTGGGTAGGGATTCCGCAAATTGCGGGCACCGCGGAAGACCGGGCCGCGATTCGGGTCGGATTCGGGTAGGGTTCGCAGGGAGCCGGGTCGCGGAGAGGGTCGTGGACCCAGGTCGTCGGGCCGGGCCGGGCGTCCCCAAACGCCCGGCCACGGCGTCGTTTTAGTAAGTAAAAAACAATAATAAATAAAAATAAAAAGAGATGAAAAATCCGAGTCGGGCCCGCGTTGCTGGCCCGTCCACGTTTGGATCGGCGGCCGGCCGGACCCAACCCGCGGATCCGGCCGGGTCGGTTTTATTTTGTTATTTTAATATAAAAATAATATTTTAATAAATAAAATTTAAAAAAATGTTTTAATTTCCAAAAAATCGAAAAATATTTAAAAATGTTGAAAAATGTTTTTATTTTCTAAAAAATCGAGAAAAATCAAAAAATAATTTATTTTCCAGAAATATTTTGAAAAATATTAAAAAATATTTTATTTTCCAAAAATCAAAAAAATCAAAAATATTCCATATTTTCCAAAAAATGCCAAAAATCCAAAAAGGCCAAAAAAATTCATGAAAAAGCCAAAAAAAAAAATTAGAAAAAGCCAAAAAGACTTGTATTTTCCCAAAAAATCCCAAAAAAAGCCCCTTTTGTGTCCAAAAATTAGAAAATGACCTAGAAAATGTTTTTCCTCCCAAAAATGCATGGAAAATCCCTCGAACATCCAAAAACCTCAGGGTTTAAACAAGATTAGGTACCGAAAGGGCATTAGTGATTAACTAGTGTAATCAAGTCCCCGATCCTAATTTCTTTGGTTGCGCAGGAGTGAGTATTTCTCCCGATACTTCACTTGGGTTTCTAATCAACCTACCCCAAATCGATTAGTGGCGACTCCATTTTAAAAATTGATTTACTGGTTAAAAACTCGAACCATTAAGTCGTGAATTGGTGGACTTGGGAGAGTCCGGGCTTTAATTAATTTCAGCCGAGCCATTAGCCTCCTTAGGCGCTCGTACCCGATTGCGGGCGCCGAAAAAAGAGAGGTCGCGACAGTTACAACACTTAGTGTCTGCATGTTGACATTTTTGTTAATAAAGAATTGAGTCTTCTTGCTACGAACTGCACTTTACCGACTGATTATTGTCAACACTCGGCCACTTTTTCCTTTCATCATTTGGCAACCCACTATCGATAGAGTCGTCGACCACAACATTTGAACATTTTTTTAATGTCTAACAGTTGGTACCATACAACATTGTACCTTAGAAGTCCCCGCAAACAAACCCAACAAAATACCTTTTGATTTTATGTTAGCTCAAACAAATAAGCCTGAAATCTTCCTTGCCTTGGTTTCCATCCTCCTAAAAATCGAAAAGTTTCCAACTTCCTGGAAAACGGATCTATGATTTCTCATTGTTCATATTATTCTCAATCAAACACCTAAACACTCTTAGACCCAGAAAAAACACCTAATCACTCATTGCTAAGCTACACAACAACACTTTCCAACCAATAACGATAGGGATTTTTCTGCCTCACATAAGAAAAATTTGTTAGCCGCGAAAGTGCAATCCCATAATCTCCATAGTTAGAGATAAGAACATATATAATTGAGTAGAGAGATTAACGTATTTGTATTATAATCCATCGTTTTTTTTTTTTTAAAGAAAAAAACGATGATCCAAAGCACAAGTGCTTCTCCTTTAGTGCTCTCTATATCATTGGCTCAATCTGAGGATAATTATGTGCATTAGGGTTAGAAGAGAGATTTGAGTATTATCTATAGAGTTTTCAATTAGGCCATTTCATTACAAGCCAGGCTCAACTCAGCCTATACTAATTAGCTCCATATTGAACTTATTAAAAAAATCTTCTATCTCATCTTATAGATCAACACTATAAAACAATAAATTACTATATTAATTAATATAGTCCATAATAGAAAAACTCTTACAAAACTATCACCTCAATTCATCTATGAATATTCTACAAGCTTCCCCTTGTTCGAATATTCTGTTAGCGGATCCAAAAAAGCAGCCTCGCCATGAACGGCGAAATTAGGAATAAATAGCTGGTCGTAAGACACATCACAAGGCGAGTTACTATTATACCCAATCACGTCAATAGAGCTCCTTGATACATGATCATTTTCATTCAAGCTTTGATCACTCTTCGGCATTGTGTCCTTTGGTTCTCTGAGGTTCGTCGAACTGGGTCGTCTGGGCTGCGTTTGGTGGAACACCTTGGACACGACCAGCTCTCCATCTCTCTCCTCTTCGCTTTTTCCGAGGTGGTATTGGTGCATCACCCAGTTGGTCTTCTCTGGCTTCCTTTGCCTCCCATAATTGTTGTAAAGCACAAGTATCTTCTTGAACCCTTTCACCACTCTGCCTGCGAGGACCGACCTTGTCTTACCCGTCTTGTGCCACCTCGTCTCTCTCTCATCAGCGTTCTTGTGCACTCTGCGCCGTTTCCTAGTCCCGGTGGCATAAGCCTTCGCAGGCCGGTGGAAGAAGTGGCGGATTTGTCCATCTTTGCTTACTCCTGCGTGATGCGCATAGATAGACACTCAAATGAGATTTTTAGAGCATGAAAATTGAGTGTCATACACGTGATTAGCTCATGTAATAAATAAAGATGATCTGAGTGGTAATTATATTTCCTACTATTCGACATTAGATTTCCTAATATGCAAATGAATACCAGTTGAGTATTCCATTTCAATATACACTGTAGATTGTTACACCCTTCTGTGGATATTTGCAATCCTCATTTGAGCTGTTGCATCCAAATATGGAGTGCTTGAATTTTGAGCTCCTCGTCAAAGTTGGTAAGAAAACAGCAACTTATCGTGCAACATTTGCATGTAGAGTCTACAATGTTTGGCATGACATGAGGGAGGATCAGATCATGCGATGGATGCAAGCTAGACTTTGAAGCAAAAAATCCTAGCTTTCATAGAAGGAGGAAAATCAATGTGGTGGATGAACAGGAAGCTCCTAAGAACCCGAACAAGAAAATGGATGACAACTCGACCATCAACAGAGTATGAGAAAGAGCATCTGGAGAGCAATTGATTGTATAGAAGGGACAAATCTAAAGCTGAAATTCGAAATGTATCTTCCCCATATTGTTGTATGCATTTTCCTAACCTAAACTAATTACTCAATGCAATTAATACGAATTAGAAGCACATTTTTGGGACATGCTAAACAAACTCAAGCTAGCTTTTATTACATTGCACAAAAAATTGATGCAGATGCAATGCAGAAGAGTTTTCGAGCAATCTGATAGGCATTGGAGATGAGCTTAGAATTAGATTCACATTCTTGAGCCAATGAGCAATAACTTTAGATCTGAGGGGAGTTATAAGACCCATGATATCAATTCAAAGAGCTCCCTCAAATTCCTACTCGATGCATTTCTAAGTTGGGTAACTTGTTTGAGACCATTTTCAGTCTCAAAATAATCCGCTTGCATGTTTTCTTCCGTGGTAATATACTATAGACTTTTTTTTATCATGATTTTGGCCCCCTTGTTTATGCTTGTTCTCGCTTTAAATACTTCAATTATGCTTGATTTCTCAATTAAGTAGGGTTTCAAGGGTGTTTCCACCTGACTCTAGTTGTAAAGGTGAGTGTTGGAAACTGGCGATCCATTTTCAACAAAATTTAGAAACATATTTCTTCATCAAGAAGTAGCTGAATGAAAGCAAGCAAGCAGCGGCTAAAGAAATGTCAATAGTCCACTAGATTTGTGTAGAAAAGTCCGTAAAATCATCCCTGCAAATGGCAGAAATAGTTGTCTTGAAAGTCGGCTCACAAAGCTCTATGATAGAGCTAGCTAAGGCTAAGAGCTATAGAACATAGATTTTTCCATGACTTAGTCGGTGCAATTTGCCTATAAATAGGCAAGGAGTCACTCATGTAAGAAGTGGTGGGGAAGTAGAACTAAGATAGCTTATCTACCATGAAATACTCCTCCATCACCAACACTTTTTGTACTATCTATTTTCATCAACTAGATAAACTACATCCCACAACCTTTGTCTCTTGAGCTATGCTACCTTGTTTCTCGTCCATCCATTACCAGATACATACTACACATATATACACTTGCACATTATCATTAAAAACTATCATCGACACCCAAAACCATGCTTTAAAATTTCAACAACAAGCTTCTTTCTCTGAACATAATGTTTTTGATAGTTTTGCTAGCTGCGCATTGAGTATCTTGTGCCGTTATGCATGTCGGCAAGATATTTTTATGTTTTAAACTGATGCCAGTAAGTCAGAATGGATTTCTATTGTATACATGTCAAGTCTGGTTTACACGAACTGTCTTGCTGTAGTATCATTATGTATGTTCTCATCATCAATTTTGAAAGCATTCAAACATTCAAATTCATACATGACATGAATTTACAACAGTTTTGTAAATTAAACTTACACAGTCTGAAAAGATTATAAAAAATCTTATCTAAAATTAAGTCACTCCTATAATGAAAAAACTAGAACTTTAAAATCTGTTTCTACAAAGACTCGAAGATGATCAATTTGATGATGCTGGAAATTGTGATCCATTTTCAACAAAATCTGGAGCTGCTCACTCAATCTTGACGAAGTCAAGAACATGAACAACAGTTAGTTAATATCTAGAGCAGACCAGAGAACGAGCAGCTAATCTCTGGCTTGGAGGGTGTATGCGTGATGCAAGAAAAGCCAGCTATAAAAAGGTCCTAGGCTGTGGCTGAATAAGACAAGAACGCCAGAGATGAGCTGTAAAGTGAAGTCCAGACTATCTAAGGCGGTGGAGAAGACAATTGTTGCTGAACTATGGCAGTGGAGACTCTATAAAAGGGTTGGGAATCATTCTTGTAAGAGTGTGTGAGGAGCATGAAAATAAACTTCAAATCATGTAGCTCCTACACATCTCCGCCAAACTATTTTGTTATGCTAGATAAAATATCTTTGTCCTATAAACCTTGCCTTTATTCCTCTATGTATCCTACCCTTGTCCATTCCTCTACAAACTATAACCTACACAAGTGCACTTGCACAAATTGAAAACACAAACCATCATCCATAACGAAACCATGCTTCCACGCACATTCAAATTTTCAATATGGTATCAGAGTCAAGTACATTTGGATGGTTTTGGGTATTGACCTCACCATCCTCAACTAAAATCAAGGCTAGAGCCTGAGCCCGAGCCTGAGCGAGAGCCAACAGTGCCAGAGTTAGACCTAGAGCTGAAGCTGGAGCCAGTGCCAGAGCTAACAACTACAACTAAGAGTATTTTGATGGCCCAAAACATATGGGACAAGAAAAGACATGCACATTTGAAGGTAAGTGCAAGTGTTTCGACAAAAGGATGCCAGGGATTGTGGAACAAAGACAGCATAAAAGGCATGGGACAAACTACTAGAGGAATTTCAAGATGCATCATAGACTTTATGACACGGTGTTCAGAGTATTCCAAAAATGGATCAAGGGGTGTTGGAAATTGTGATCAATTTTCAACAAAATCTGGAAACTACTCGCTTAATCATGAAGAAAGAAGAGTCAAGAACGTGAACAAAAATTAGTTAATATCCAGAGCAGCGAAGAGATCGAGTAGCAAATCTCTGGCTTGGAGGTTGTATGTGTGATGCAAGAAGAAAAGCTAGCTATACGAGTCCTATGTGGTGACTGAATAAGACAAGAATGGCTGCAAGTTGATGGCTGAAGATGAGCTGTAAAGAGAAGTCCAGACTATCTAATGCGGGGGAGAAGACAATTGCTGCTGAACTATGGCGGTGGAGACTCTATAAAAGGGTTAGGACTCATTCGTGTAAGAGTGTGTGAGGAGCATGAAAATAAACTCCATATCAGGTAGCTCCTACACCATATCTGCGCCAAATTATTTTGTTAAGCTAGATAAAATATCTTTGTCCCATAATCCTTGCCTATATTCCTCTATGCTTTCTACCCTTGCCCATTCCTCTACAAACTATGACCTATGCACATACACTTGCACAAATTGAAAACACAAACTATTATCCATATCAAAATCATGCTTCTACGCATGTTCAAATTTTCAACAGATGTTTTATATTGAACTGATTTGTTGAGGGATAAGACTCTGAAACAAGAAAGGTGATTTGGGATATTGAGCAGTATGCTTGACAATCTTGAAAGTGCTCATTAAAAAGAAATCACACCCACATAGTTATAAGGACTTTTGTTCTGTGAAAGGTTTACCTAAAAATTGATAGCACATGAAGAGCAATGTCCCTATCATGAAGAGAGGAGAATGACTTGACTAATTTCCAACTAAAAGAGAGGAGAGACATTGATGTTCCAATCAATAAAAAACCATAATATATGCAACAATATCTTGAAAGTGCAACTACTTCATTAGTGCACGATTTCCCGACCAAAGTTGTCTACTTTACACCAGAACAAGCTTGAACATCATCAAACGAACTCCCAACAGAGATACATTTTCCAGTATATCTAGGAACTACACGAACGCGATCCTGAACCACCAAATCTGAACCAGAAGTTGTACACTCTTTGTAGACAATTTGAGTATTTGATTATCTAAGACAAAGAAGATTATACTTTCTTGAATCAAATCGTATTAAAGGTGTGATTTCCTTCGTGCGTGCCATGACTATATGTTGATTTCATGGACATTTGCATTTATGTCTAAGATATCTATCTTATTAAGTAACTGATAAAACATCTTTAGACTTATATATGAAAAAGAATTTGGGTCGAAAAGATATGCATCTTTTCCTCTAAATTTAAGACTAGGCAGAGGAATTATTCCCATTACACAGTCCAATCATTCAAAAAGGCCAAAAGAAATGAAAACTAAAGGAAATAATTTCTTTCTATAAGGGCAATTTTTTTATTTAAAAAGATTGATAACATTTAGGGTAACACATTAATTATCGTGAAATCATTTAAAGGGCAATGTTATTCCAGAATTACCTGGAAGTCTCTCCGGGTGTGTACAACAAATCCCATCATCTCCTTCCAATGTGGGAATGAACTGATCAATGAGAAAATGAATCTTCCTCACGTCCCCCATTATCTTCGCTTCCAAATGCTCTAAGATTTCTTGGTCAGTCGGATCAAACTTCACTCCCGCTGGTAGTCCCACTAAATCATGAACAATCTCCCTCTACACAACAATAATTTCATAATTACACACATCCTAAAGGACAAAAATAAAAAATAAAAATAAAACCGTTGAGAGGAAACTAAAATACAGTACAAAACCAAAACAAAAAGAAAAAGAAAGTGAGAAATACCTGATCAAATAATGGGAAGCTGTGGCCACATGAAGGGCATGCTATGGTGGGAAGAAGAGTGTTGTTTCCATCCTCATCTTCATCCCTAGGGTTATGAGTTGGTGGGATTATGGCTCCTGCATCTTCGATTTGCCACGTCATTTCTTTTCTGCTGTTCTTTGGCTCTCTTGCAAATCCCACACCCAGATTTCATCTATTTTCTTGGGCTCCAAACTCAAGCTTAAGCAACACCTCTACTAGTTACTGCATACAAAAAAAGAGGTTTTTAATCTTACTAAACCGAACAAATTAGAGATTTCAGTGCTTCTAGAGACTACCCTCAGAGAGAGAGAGAGAGAGAGAGAGAGAGAGAGAGAGAGAGAGCTTTTATGAGAAGAGAGGTGTGGGAGAGAGAAGGGGATTGTATTAATAGGGAACATTAATGTGTAGAAAAAAAAATTTCCTTGGACATCAAGTTTGGCTTGGATGATGTATACGCGCGACCCGGCGGACAAAAATCCCATCCCTTGCTTAGGTTTTATTTAATTTAATATGAACGTGGATCCTTTTTATTACTTTTTGTTGACTGGTACATATTCGTGGAAAAGCCAGATAAAAAAAAAGAAAGTTATCTTTTTGACCTAAAGAGAAAAGCAAGAAAGTTAAAAGAGAGAGGATGTTAATATGTGAGAGAGAGAGAGAGAGAGAGAGAGAGAGAGAGAGAGAGAGAGAGAGAGAGGGGATGTAGTGGATGCAGAGTCCTAATCAAGAGTGGCCTTGAAGTTAAGTATAGATACATGAAGCTTACGAACCAACGATAATGAATACGACTACGAGCTTCGCTTGGAACAACCAGCATGTTCAGATGGGCTTATTTTGATCCATAAGCCAAGCAATTCCATCTCAGGACTAAATAAAAGGTGATCGGTATTTCAAGGATGCCGTCGACAGACTTGTTTGCATGCTGTTGACAGAGCTCGATACCCCAACAACTCTGTTTTTTTTTTTTTTTTTTTTTTTTTTTTTTGGGGGGGGTGGGAAGGGGGGAGGAGAGAGATTTCAGTAGTGAGGTGGAGACGATGTAGTGTAGCTAGAGCTACTACAATGCCAGTATTGGTGGTCGGAGATGGGTGGCAATAAGGGGATTGGATTGGTTAACAAATCCGTATATAAAAAAAGAGGATGACGAGTTTTTGCATTTAGAGAGGTATGATTAATAAGGAGAAATATTGTATGTGTAAAATATATTTTCAAAATTATTTAAGGCTAGACCCCCTTGACTTTCATTGGCTATTGAACCCATCGAATTCTGTTGATATTACATCATATTAAGGTCATATGCTATAATTCTACATATTTTTCCCCACTTTTTAAGGGTAATTTTAAATTTTCGTGAGAAAGCCAATGAATAATTCATTTGCATAGGGAAAGTAAGAAGAAACATAGCCTATTAATGTCAGCTACTGTTCAACCACATGAATACGTTAATAATCATTTCAATCTCATCGGCCAAAGTGGGAAATGTTTTCCTTACATTCATATATTCAATCGAAAACTTAAACCACGTTATGGTCGTTTTCCCACCAGGAAAGGATCTGATGGATTCCTCTCATGAAGCTCGATCTAAAATAATTACTTCATAAGCGAAATCATATGGTAATCAAGTGGCATACTATGCAACGCGTGTCTTCTTCTTCGTAAGGGGAGAAAACTCGCACAACCGAGACAAAGAATTGCGAGGTACGTGCTTGTCGCTTACGAAGCAGTTGCAAAGGCCGAGAAATGAGGAGACTGGCTGTCTGAATTCGCCGAGCCCTTGTATCCGCTGACGAACAGCGTGTGGACGACAACTTCTAGAGAAAGTCGGTCCTCAGCTTCTAAAGGAAGCCACGCGCCCAAGAAAGAGAAGGCTTATGCAGTAAGCTTGATGAGGACGACAATTTCGACGTATAGATTAGGCTTTCGTTCCGAGGGTTCTTCAATAGGAGGGTCCCCTCTCATAGACTTCAATTCTTTTCTACTTCTGGACGCGCAAGATAGACTCTATGAAATGAGAGAACATCATTTGGGTTAGGCTCCATTAATTTCATAGAAAATGGGACGTTTTTGAAAAATATTTTTTAAAAAGTTATATTCCAAAAAATTGATAATATTTTACTATTTTTTAAAATTATTTTTCTTTCCTTTTTTTTTTTTCTTTTTCTTCTTTCTCGGTTGATCACCGACCATGGTGATAAGCTACTGGCAAGCTCAAGTCTCATTAGATTCGACGAGTTCAGCGACGCTCCAACTTTGCTCCTTAGGCAAGGCTTGAGGCCCTCCCAGCTCACTAGATCTGGTGAGGCCCGAGCTTGCCCGATAGCCTTGAGTGAGCTCAGGCTTCCTTGAAATCTAGTGAGGTTCGAATTGACTTTCAGCCGGTCGCCAACCCACACCATGGTCCACAATTTGCTGAAGAAGAAGAAAACAAAAGATTTAAAATTAAAAATTAAGAATAATTGAAACTCGACCTTTTCATAAAATAAAAAAATAAAAAAAGAGAAAAAGAGAGAAAGGTATTTGGCAAAAGAAAGTGCTTGGTGTAGAAGTGAAAGAAAGAGGATGGAAATAGTCTTATGCATTCTGAAAAACGAAAAACATTTTCCTCATTTTTGAAAGTATTTTTTCCATTAGCACATTAAATAGTTTATTTTCCGTGAATCGAATGGCAAAATATATAGAAAACGTGTTTCAAGAAGTTGTTTTCTGTAAAATGACCAGAGTCTTAGAGTTCATATGAAACTTCGTGAATAAATAAGTTTGGACGACTAAGTTTTTCTATTTGAGAATGGCCGAAAATATGAGGAGATATTATCATCGCACCATTCCTCTCCTATATGTTTAGATTGACAAGAAGCATGTCGTTTTTTTTCCATAAGATGACACATGTTGGGTTATACTTAATATTTAGCGCAGAACACTATTTATTGAAAGTTTAAAAGGTTGGACAATGACGGGCGTCATAATTTATATCTGAAATGTGCAAGGGGAAACCCATAAGCGCACGAATGGAACATTTCCATGATGAGAAGGGAACTCCGTCAGATCCAATGAGAGTCCCAGTAGTTTCCTCCCATTGCTTGGGAGCTTACATTTTCATGATTTATTTCACCCTTCGATGGGGTTCTTTTGACCATTCTCTCATGATACAACTTCGCTATATATCACTTAAGAGTATTTAGCCTTGCAAGATGGTTCTTGCTGATTAACAAGGGATTGCACATGGATAACGTCCACTTTGACTTTGAAAAGGTCTTGGATCATAAAATGGACCATTTGGATGTTGTGAGAAGTGGGATTCCTTGTTTTTGATAACAAGCGTCACTAAATTTAGCAGACACAATCATCCCTTATTTCTTCATTCGATTGATACAAATAGGTATTAAAAAAAACGTCAATTGCATTCTTCTTTAACTTGGAAATTTCTATCCATCGATTAGACTCAAAACTTATTCCAATACGGAAATTGCATCGTACATCTAGAATAAGCCCGAGAAGACATGATCCCAAGGGATACTTGACATGCCTCCATCTTCCAAGAAGGGTAATACGCGGGTAGAAGAATTGGTCAAAGATCCACACCTAAGTTCCATAGCCTTGGGTCCACCATCCCAATGATGATTTTTCCTATCACCATAGGGAAAAGTCCTTCCCCTTTTGGACCGGCTGTAGGCAAGGCACCCAGCTTTTCCTTTTGGTAGTTCAATCTATGATTTATCATTAAAATGTTCCAAATGTTCTAGAAATTCTTGCTTCCATTGGATCATTTGTATCTATATGCATTAGGATCCCTATTCACATATCTCTTGGTATTATCGACTGTTTTTTGCCTATATGCAAAAAATATCTCTCGTTATCACAGAGGATCCATAAAAAAAAAAAAGAGAGTCTATATATAGTAAAATATATACTCAACTTTCTTGTGTTAAAACTTTGGCTCATAAATAAAAAATGACTGTATGCACTTTTTTATATTATCGACTAATCATAATGGTTCTTTTTTATACCATGGTATTTGATTCGCCAAATACATCATTGTTTCATGCTCTGATAAAAAGATTCATAAATTTAATTGGTACCATTCAACGGAATCCAATTCTGTTTTGTTTACTTATTCAATTTTTTTTTCAAAGTTAAAAATAATTTTTTCTTATCTTTTGTAATTTTTTCTATTTGATTCTTGGTTGTGCTAGTTCTATCAACCAGATCTTTCATTTTTTCCTGTCAAAGAAGAATATGTCAAATCCATAAATCGAACTTGAGATGACTTATTTACACCTCTTTACGTTATTTTTTACTTTATTCAAACATGAAGAATCTTACATATTTATAGGTTCCATTGTTCCCATATGGCGCCTTTGGGGCTTTCTATTGGATAGTATTGAAAGGCCCAATTCATTGGGACTTCCTTATAAGGAGTGTGAGAGAAAAATATTTTGGGTATACATGAAGGAGCACCAATCTCCCTCAGCAAATATCTATCTGCACGCTACAAGCCATGGATACAAGGCATAGTGAATCACTAGTAGCAGGAAGATGCCCACGGGCAAACATTTAACATAAATGAGAAGTGGGCAAAGAGAAATTGGCCACATTAGAATTACTTTCTCGGGAGGTTTGTATGATATTTAATAACCACTTAGCAACAGTTGGACAAATGGAGAATTTGGAGGTGAACCAGAAAAAGTTAGATAGAGTCGAATCTAAATGTTGGTTAGGTAAGTGTCTTGTAGTAAGAGGAATGGTTATGAACTGTATGGACCATCCCCATGGGAATGCTGAAGGGTGTAGTAGGCAACCCGATGGACTTCATTGGTCAAGGACTGCCTGAATGAATGGGGTCATAAATTGAAGTTGGAATCTCTTGATTCTATTTTAACTTGAATCATAGTAAGTGTATCATGTACTGAAGCATATTGTTTTAAAGATTAATATTTATTTCCTCACTTTGAGATCCAAAGTTCAATTTTATCTCTTCTAAGCCAAAAGTTAGCCACTGGGTAATTGTCTATTTAATTGCAAAATAGGGTGCTTGTGACGCTTGTTGGTCAATGGTCAAGAACAACCCTAGGGATAGAAGGGGGCGGGTACATAATCAGGGATCCAATCACGCTAATGTTAAGTAAAAGAGTTTTTGGTTTTGAGTAATGAGACGGGTTTGAGGTCAATTGCTAAAATCGTTACATCATTTGAGACCGGTTTGGTGTTTTATCATTGGGACACCTAATATTGGAACTCGATATGTATAAAAAAACGATGGTTTATAAAGGTTGCAACGATTTGTAATGACTAAGAGCATAACATCATATATTTGAATTTCAATTACGATATTTACAAAGTTGTCAACATGTAAGTTTTTGTGGATAGATGAATATTACATTTTAAAAAAGTAATAATAAGGGACCAAATTCGTTGATAAGGCTATAATTCGACCCCTAACAAAAAATTGATCGATTTTGCACCATTGTGGACCTTATTCATTTATCTGCATTTGGAAACCTGGAGCATCATAGTAAAAAGGAATTAGTGTCATGAATTTTATTAAAAAAAATAGTAATCAAATTATCCGACCACAGTGAAATTCGATCCGTCACCAAAAACACCTACCCCGCACGATTCTGCATTGATTTCATTGCATCTGGTGATTATAGACAAGGTAATTTTTAATACCTGAAGCCCAACGCCAGAAGATTTGGAACCACGGAACTCTCAAGGCCCTCAAAGCTGAAAGGAAGTCCTGGCGCCGCTGCATCGCACTAAGTCCCATCACCTTGACTTTACATTTGCCATGAAATTGGACTAAACAAAGGTCAAAATTTGGCTACATCGAAAGGAAGTAGGGGCTGCAATTGCAATTCATAACAAAGGAGAGGGGCTGAATGCAATTACGTGAAATTTGAGGGACATCGCAAAATTCACCCAAATGCTTGCAAGGTCAGATGGGGCATCTATTAAATATGATTATTTTGGTCAACAGTTGACCAAAAGTTCAGCCCAATTGAGAGCTAGTGACCAGAAAATGAGACGAGGGTCAAATTAGAGCAAAATGAGCAATAGGTGATTCATCCCAAACAGAGGTTAGGAGAGCAGTCAAAATCCGAGTGACATCATCTCACTGACAGGAGTGGATTCAAAAATTTTTAGGTGCTGAGTGGCTAGTCGTGGCCTAGGGATCAGGGAAAGAGAGAGCCTTTGAGAAAAACTAGGAAACGGCAAACCAAATATCATGTAGGTAAAACTAGCCATGTTCTAGTTTTTAGGGGAGGAGTGGGTAGTCATGGCATGGGGAAGAGAGAGCCTTTGAGAAAACTAGGAAATGGCGAACCAAATAACATGTTGTATATTAAACTACGTATGTTCTAGTTTAATAAAGGCTTGATGACGTCCCTTGGTTGATCCTATATTTGCAGGCGTAAGGGCATGAAGTGTGCACCAAATTAAGCCCACGAATCCAGAAAGCCTAGAAATTCTGTTGAAGGTAGTCAATCACTGGTGAAGGAAAGCAAGACTTCTTGAAAGAAATGAGGAAAGGTCGAGCAAATCATGACTTGTGGATCAAACTAGGATACAACTAGTTCAAGTGGATGCCAAGGGAGTGATGAAGAGAGGTCCAGGAGTCGAGTTTGCAGGCTAACAAGAACCGTCGTGGTCAGTGGTCTTCTCTGCATGTTCCTCTTTCATGTTCGAAAGGAACAATTTCCATCACCATTTAGAGGGAAATTTTTTGATTTTCTGGGGCAAGGACCATGGGATTCATCAACTGGGAATCAAGGTGAGGATTTTGTTTCATATTTTACAAGAAGCTAATGAGAATAATGAAAAACAATCAACGTGGAATGGTCACTAGCTGCTGTCTTTTACGGGTATGAAGTTAGCCCAGCCTAAACATATTTCACTTGCAATAGCATGCTGCGTAGAGGTTTTGAGTGAACTCTAAGTGTGTACCATGCTAGTTTAAGATGCTATGGATGTATACAAGCTGTATGGGTGGATTGAACGGGTTGTGTATGAAAGCCATATGTGCATTATGCGCAAATAATTGTTGTGCATGCAACAAATAAGTATGTTGGCTAAGAAGCATCATGCTTGTGCTGTGTGAGTTTTATGAGCGAGTTATGGACCTGAGCTGTGAATGAATAGGCAAATACAAGTTTGTGACGTGTATACAAGCTGTGTATACCTGCTGTAAATGTCCGTGTATGATAAGAGTTTATGAGAGGTTGTATGCCATGTGGATACTGTCCAGAGGAACAGTGGGTGTTGAATGGGTTGGAATGCTTGCTGTACACGTTGTCGTGCATGTCGTGCTCTCGAGTTGCTCGTGTGTGAATGCAACTCTTGCTCCTGCATTTCGTCGAACAATTTGAGTGCGTTCTAGGAATTACGCTTTTCTCAGCAGATTTCCGCGCTTTTTGACGTTAATTCTGTGAGTTTTGTGTGACAAACACCAGCTAACTTTTGGTCATTTGTGATGTGTGGATGCACCAGGTTCAATATAGCAATATTTTGGTTGACAATTTGTTGACCGGTTGATGTGCGATCTAGGAATGTTTTTTTTTTTTTTTAAATTAATCTCACTTAGTTTTTTTTTTTAAATCACAGTTTCATGTTTACTATGCATTTCATGAACTTTTAGGATCAATTTTTTTTTTAAAAAAAAGATACTAAAAACTAATAAAAATAGTAAGAACATTTTTTAGATTTTAATTTTTCGGTTTAGTCATTAATCATGTTCAATTGGCGTTGTTAAAAATATGAGAGAGAGAGAGAGAGAGAGAGAGAGAGAGAGAGAGAGAGAGAGAGAGAGAGAGAGAGAATTTTATGAAAAAGGATTAAAAAAGATGGGCATTGCATTTAGGTGATAATTAAACCTCAGGAAAATTTTTTGAGACTGATCGGACATAGTTTCATATTTTTCCATCACTTTACCCCAGGGGTTGCATTTCTCTTGTAGTAATTTGATGTTGCATTTAAATCACTCTTTTTGCATTTAAAGTTTCTTTTTGCTTAATCCCGCCTCATCATGACCTGTTTGTGTTCATCATTTAGATTGGGAATTTCCATTGCTTAGGGAATCCTATCCTAGGGTTCTTAAACAAAGCCGTCTAATAATCCTTAACCGACATTGTATCAGGTTAATTTCAATATCTTACTGGCTTTCTTAGTGGTTGTTATTACCCTTTTTGATATGTGTGCTTTCATTCCTTTATTTCCTTGATTGTGGGTTTTTCTATCTTTAGAAAAATAATTAGGCTAAACACTAGGACCATAACGAACACACGAGAACATGACATGATCACTCAGTGGACAAGACCTTTAGGGTTCACAATTTAAAAAAATATTGTATGGACAACTAGATAACAAACGGAAAGCACATTAGTTGAACAACTAATATAGATATAGAAAATACAACGAGACTAGCACCAATGTTTAGGAGCTAACATGGCCAACCAAACACTAAATTAAACTTTGCACAGTTTGTCGAAAAAGTTCAAACTGTTAGGCCTTACAAAAAAACACCTTATCCTGAACGGGTTGATAATCAGTATTTTCCTAAAAGATATACAATTCTTGATTTTGCCATTTCCAATGGCGAATGGGAATAGTCTCCTTTTTTTTTGGGTCAGAAATGGGAATAGTCGATCATCGAACATATCGCTCAATTTTCAGCCCAATGTTGAGAAGCAAGGACAAATGAATTGTTAAGATTTAGGTTATTTCCTTTGTCTTAATCAAAAGTTGCTTTCACTTGGTACACTAAGGGGGTGTTTGGTTGGGCATTCCTAAGGGGCTTTGGGCCCCCAAAGCCCCTTGGGAGAAAATTTGGGTATTTGGCAAAATATTTGAAAGCCTCTTTGCCCAAATATGAGCATTCCGAAGGCTGAATGCTGAAAGTTGGGGAGGGGCGGCATTCGGCATTCGACATTCCATAAATGCAAAAATTACTGTTTATTTTTCTTCCACCTTCGTCTTCCTTCTTCACGGCGTCTTCTTCCTCCCGGCGTCATCTTCTTCTTCCCGGCGTCTTCTTCTTCCCCACCCATCGGGCTTCTCCGGCACCCGCCACCGCCGCCTGAGGGTCGCGCTTCCCCGGTGACCACCGCCTGGGGGTAGCGTGACCCGCGACCTCGCCTGAGGTCCGCACGACACAGGCGACGCTGCCTGAGGTCGCGAGGACCCAGGCGGCGCCGCCTGGGTCCGCGCGACCTCAGGCTGCCAGATCTAGCTTCAGGCGCCTGAGGTCGTGCCTCCAGGTGGCGACGGCGTCACCTGAGGTTGCGCCGCCTGGGTCCGCGTGACCTCAGGCTGCTAGATCTGGCGGTGTGGATGCTAGATCTGGCCGTCGGAAGGCTAGATTTGGCCTCTGCGCCTCTAGGCGCCTGAGGTCGCACCCCCAGGTGGCGACGGCGTCGCCTGAGGCTGCAACCTCAGGTGGTCGGACGGCCAGATTTGGCCGCCGGAGTTGGCCGGCGGTTAGCTAGCCGCCATATTTGATTTTTAATTTTTTTTAAAAATAAAATAAAAGCAAAAGCCCATTTGTAATGTAAAATTTGCCAAACGGTATTTATGCAAAAGTTGCATTTCAATGCCATTTGAGACTACAAATTACAAAACGGTGTAGCATTTCGGAAAACATCTTTATCTCAAGGATATTTGCATTCTTCTAAGGGCATTTTCCCAAAGTCGAACCAAATGGGCCCTAATTGTTGACACATCAATTTTAATTATGTTTATTTTATTTTTATTAATCAAGTTTTTATTTTATTTATTTTGTCTTTTTCGAATAATAAACGAATAATAAAAAATAACAAAAAACAACAAAAAAAAATCAATAAAACCAAAAGAAAAACAAAAGCTAGCCCAGCCCCCTCTTTTTCTTTTCCACGCAAGCCCAAGGCCCAGCCATTTTCCCCCAAAGCCCGGCCCCCTTCTTTTCTTCTTCTTCCTTCTTCCTTCTTCCCTCTTCTTCCCTCTTCTTCCCCCTACGCCTCTGCAACTCACGCGCATAGAAGATGACGACGTGCGCGAAGGACGGCCTACGGCCTAGGGGAGTAGGCCGACGTCGGCCGGAGAAGATAAGATCTCGAGCGCCATCAATGCCAAGCACGCTTCGCTGGATGAGCTTGGATGGGACGTCGGTTCAGCCGAGGAGAATCGCTCGGCGCGCGAAGGGGACCGACGATCGAAGCTCTGTCGACCGGATTCCCTCGCCTATAAAAGGGCACCACCTTCGTCGAAGAATGGCACGAGCGAGCTCCGAGATCTTCCCACTGAGAGACTTCGGGGGAGGAATCGAAGAGTGAGCGAGAGAGAACTTGGGTCGCGAGCTCGGTTGACCTCCCACTGAGAGACTTCGGGGGAGGCCGCTGGCGAGCGAGTCTGAGGAGGTTAGATCTGGCCGGTGGAGGCTCGGATCTGGCTGGAGTGAGAGAGAACCAAGGCTGAGGGGGCTGCTGGAGAGAAGTGGAGCCAGAGAAAGCCGCCATGAGCCGAGCACCAGCTGCGAACCACGAGATCCCGACGCCAGTTGTTGCTGCTATCTCCCCCACGAGCTACTTCTGCTTTGAAGCTTGAAGAATCAACGCGAAATCGAAGCCTTCGTAGCGAAGTTTCCTCGATCGTGCTGGTCCATTGTCGCCGCCACTGTTCGCCGCCGCACCACGCCTTGTCTGCGAACAAGTAACAGCGGGTCTCGCTAGCGCCATCACCATCGAAACCCTAGCCACCGTTGTCCGTGTCTCGGCCGCCGAGTCATCGCCGGGTGACGTCGCTTCCCTAGTGGAGTCGCCAGCAGTTGCTTGTCATCGCCCTAGTCATCGTCGCCGTGGAAGACTGCCGTCGCTGCTGTCATCGACGCAAGCCGTCGCCTCAATTCCTCCATGGGCGCCGCGAGTAGAGAGAGGTGGGAGAGAGAGAGAGCCGCGAACCGGATGGAATCGAGTCGGGCGCATGACCCGATTCCCCTAGGGTTTTTAGTCGCACGAGCTGGGAAAGGCCCAATTTTGTTGTGGGCCTGGGCCTTTTCGCAAAAAAAAAAAAAAAAAAAAAAAAAGGTTTGGGCTTTTACACTTAAAAGAAAAAAGACAAAAAAATCCAACTCGGGATCCGTTCGTGTTCTTGGCCGGGTCGGACCCAATTCCGAAGTTTTATTTTAAATAATATTTTAAATAAATAAATAAATAAATAATATATTTTTAAAAAAAAATCAAAAATAATTTATTTTCGAAAAAATATTAAAAAATGTTTTAATTTCCAGAAAATCGAAAAATATTAAAAAATGTTGAAAAATGTTTTATTTTTCGAAAAATCAAAAAAATCAAAAAATAAAAATATTTCATATTTTCAAAAAATTGCCAAAAATCCAAAAAAGGCCAAAAATTCAGAAAAAGCCAAAAAGACTTGTATTTTTCCAAAAATACCAAAAAATCCCAAAAAAAAATCCCTTTTGTGTCCAAAAAATTAGAAAAAGACTCAAAAAATGTTTTTCCTCCCAAAAATGCATGGAAAATCCCTCAAACATCCAAAAAAACCTCAGGGTTTAAACAAGATTAGGTACCGAAAGGGCATTAGTGATTAACTAGTGTAATCAAGTCCCCGATCCTAATTTCTCTGGTTGTGCAGAAGTGAGTATTTCTCCTGATACTTCACTTGGGTTTCTAGTTAACCCACCCCAAATCGATTAGTGGCGACTCCATTTTAAAAATTGATTTACAGGTTAAAAATTTAGACTATTAAAGTCGTGAATTGGTGGACTTGGGAGAGTCCGGGCATAATTAATTTCAGTCGAGCCATTAGCCTCCTTAGGCGCTCGCCTCCGATTGCGGGCGCCGAAAAAAAGAGATCGCAACAGCTTGGCGACTCCGCTGGGGAACTTTGAAGACTTAGGCCATTTTTGTCTTGTTTAAATTCTTTACTGACTTAGGTTTTTTCTTTATGCAGGTCAAAAGTTTAGAAATTTATTTTAATTTTTGCTTAAAATAGATTATCTTGTGATTATAAACTGATGTGCATGCTTTACTGTTTTAAACACTACACATGGCACACACAACCTCGTCGCTGGACCTGGGCTGCCATAGGATTTCTAGGATGGTGTTAAGAAAGATACGACCTCGAACGCGAGACTGTGATGTAGAGGTTGCCTTTCTTTTCCCTGAATTTCTTAGCCGAGGTTAAGGGGGTATGCTGCTAACGTGAGAGTGCGACAGACGGATACCCTTATAATTTCATCAAGTCTTCTGAGTTAGAAATCGAGCCACACGTCCCATCTGTATGTCTTTATGCTTGCAATTTTATTTAAAAGCAAAGTGATTTCTTTACTTTTACTCAGTCTTTTTATTTGGCCCATGGTAATTTAGGATAAGCTTTTCAAAGTCCCAGTCTATATGCGATGGGGAAAGACGATATCCAGTTCATTCCTGCTCCCAAAGCGGAACTCTTCAAATGGAGGGGTCAATTGGATTAGTTTGCCTAAGAGCATGTGAAGACCAAAATCGGTCATCTCCTATTGTTGATTCAAATCATTGTTCACCCTAAAGTCATACAAGCCATGGCACATTTCTGGTGCCAAAAGACGACTACTTTTATGTTTGGTGGTTTGAGCTAACCCCAACCCTGGAAGAATACAGCATCATCACTGGAATGCCTCTCGAGAAAAAGCTTGTTAGGCCATCGACAGGCGCCCTCCTGTGGCACGGGTTAGCACGACTTTTAGGAACTGAAATCCATGTCACGAGACAAATTCTTGAAGACAACCATAGTACCTGCCCATTAGAATTCATGAATGCCTGTTTTCAAAATCAGCCTATGACCCAAAAAAGTGAGATTTTCCTCTTGGGCTTTTTTGGGTTCATCATTTTCCCCCATCAAAGAAATGTCATAAGTCCTAAGATGGCATGGATAGTTGATCAAATCTTGAGGGGGCAAAATTATGTCAACATGATTTTAACTAGAACATTTTTGTCATTTAATCGTTTTAAAGAAAACACGGAAAAAATCATGCGGGTCTCTCCGGAAATTTTACAAGTCTGGTTCTTTTCTCACCTAAGTGAATTCCAAGGCTTCATGCGATCATCTGGAATGAATGATTTCGAAAATCCATTACAAAAATTTATGGTTTTAGGACCATACATTCCAAATCAAAGTTGTTTAAATTGGATAAATTTCCTAAGAGACCCGGCTCTTGAGGCATTCCAATGGTGTGCTGATTGGTTTTATGAAAAGAGAACTCGCTTTGCTTTCAAGCGTCGCTATCCAATTCCGTTACTCGGCCTCACCGGTGCTTTTTCCTATTTCCCACAAAGGGTGGCACGACAGTATGGAGCCCTTCAAGAGATCCTGCCATCTTTCAAGAAGAGGGTCCCTCCACTTCTCTTCACTCATCAAAATTTTGAATACATGGTTGACATTTATGAAGAAGCATGGAACAAGTGCCATCGTAAAAGGATCGTGGTACCTGAAGGGCTTGAGGGAGAAGAAAAAACCCACCATGCCTCTATGTCCTACATCCACAACCACCGTATCCCAACAAAATGGAAGCCATCAGTCCCTCACTCGATCAGCAAAAGCAGCCAGCACGAGCAAGTAGAGCTCATGGAGAGGGATTTGGGAATGGACTGGATACACACCTCAGAGCCAGTCCAAGAAAGCAAGCATTTGCGCAAGCATAAGACTCCCTGTCACATATAAATTGGCAATCATGTGCTTCGTAGTGTTAATAGTGTGAAAGTTTTGTCCCATTGTTTAGGGACTTTTGTTTAATATCTAGTATTTTATTCTGTCATTTCAATTCAAAGTTCTAGATGTTAGAAGTCTATGGTCTATAAAATCCTCTTTTGATAAATAAAAAGTAATTAGACCATTGCCATGGGTCAATCTCTGTTTACTTTCATGCTCATTCATTGTTTCCACAACGAACAGGTAATTATGAATCGCCGGCCACCAATAGCTCGTGAATGGCCTCATGCACTAGGGCCCGATCAAAATGATGTACAAAATCGCCTTATTAACATTGAAGACGGCGTAGGACAAATGTCCATTGTCCTTCAACAACTCTCAAGACAAATGAAATCCACTCAAGTCGAACCCAACTCTGTAGTTGCCTTAAGCACCGTCATGACACCTGCAAATTTGCTAGAAAATAGCTAGTACCATAGACAGTTTGAAAGGATCATGAAAAAGTTAAGCCAGCTGCAGGAGCAGAATCCCCTGGACCTGTCCAATTACGCCGGCATTGAGATCCCTGAAAAACTCAAAGCACCTGAATGCGAAAGGTATGTTGATACCTCCCGCCCAGAGACCTACTTGCAAGCCTACTTGGTCCGAAGGATGATTCAATCGTACTAATCGAGCTTGACTGGCCTTGCCTTGCGATGGTATATTATCAGGAAGATTAGTCCCCTTAAAACCTAGAGGGAACTAATTCATGTTTTTCACCAAGAGTATAATATTGACATCACCCTTGACATCACCTTGCCCTACGAAGAGCCGATGACCGCGGAGCACGAAGAGTTATTAGTCGCTGAGATAGGAGAAGAGCATGTCAATGAAACCTTGCATGATAAATGGGTAGCTGAGCAACATCTTGTTATTGGAAAATTTCCCACTAGGAAAGGCAAGGAGCATTTGTATGGATCAAGGACACAGAGCCTGTTCAAGACCGGGGCACGACTGGACGACTCCCCAAGCTTACTCCAAGAGCTAGGGTCCAAAGAATACCAACCCCTATCAACCTAGAAAGTGAATTAGAGAGCGACACTCTAATATCTCTCACTTCCCTGGATAGGATCGAGCTGGCAAAACGAAGGGCCTTACTCAAAAGGTCTAGACCGGGAGGCAAGAAAAGAAAGCCTAAGCAGATCAATGCAGCATCTGCCAATGAGCCACCGCACCAAAGCTTCGAGCATTCCCAAGAATACAGCTTTGAAGGCTACCATCCCCTAGAGTACAATCCTGAAGACTTCCCGGCTCCAGAATACAATCCCAAGGACTTCCAGCGTTATTTCGACAATGAAACTGACGATTCATCGTATAACTGTTTCCTACTCTCATCCGGGGATGAAGGCCCATCAGAAGAGGAAGCATACGTCTTTATTCGCTATGATCCTAACGAAGTACTAAGCTTGTCCTTTGACCATGAGAGTAGCTTCAATACTTCATCCTCATTCGGAAATTTTGACCAAGAAGAAATTAATGGGGTAATCTCGGTAGAATCCAACTTTCCTGAAACAGAAAAATGCACCACTACAACGAATATGCAGTGGGAAAACCAGTGGCCTAACCAAGATACATGAAGCCCGTCTTGCGCTCATAAGATCATGACCCCTGGAGAAATGTGGATACCTAATCTCCGCAAGTATAACGCACGACTTGCCCCGTGGCCCACTTATAGTACCTCCATGCTGAAATGAGTCGGTACTATGGCCCGATGTCATTCACAACTCAGACCTTCCAAGAGAGTCTTACGGGGTCTGCATTGCAATGGTTCATCACAGCAAATATTTATCTCCTAAAGGATTAGAATGAGTTGACTTTCACATTCTTGCATCAATACCAAAACCAGATCGGAACTGAATTGCCTTGTGAGAGTTTGGCTCACTTCACAAGAAGACCAATGGAGAATTTCCAAACATACGCAGGGAGGTGGAGAGCTTTCATGATGTAAACCTGCCCTCAATTGGCTGAAGAGGAGTTAATGAAGCAGTTCATAGAAGCTTTGTCCTGCAAGCATCACTGTTGGCTACATGGGTTACACTTCCATAGCTTCAACGAGGTAGTCATCACATGCGAATACTTCGAGGCTACTGAAGGCGAGGAATTCAAACACGCTTAGCTTCAAGACCAGCACTATCAAAGCATTCCTTTACACGGGGTTTTCATGAGTTTTACTTGTTTTTATACTTTCATGTTTTTTATTTTATCTAGTGTGCTACTTTTTGTTGTATTTTCCATTCCAAGTACTCTATTGTATAGTTATAATATTTTGAGAGCATGAGGCGGTACTCCAAACTAGTCCAGTGATGTTATCCAACCATGAAAAGAAAATATCATCCAAGGAGAATACTGAGGGCTGGGCTTCCTCATGCTTTTTCTCCCCCAAAGATGTATTTTGAAAATAAAAAATATTTTATCACCCAAAAGCTTTTGTTAAAATAAGATGATAAATTTAATTATGTTTGTCTTTTTAACTCATTCACTTCATGTCTCAGAAGATCATTCCCATCCCCTTTGACTTAGTGTGACAGGGGGCATTTGAAGCAAGCGCATCAGGCGAACACGCTAAATTCAAAGACACCCTGCCAAGAAAACAGGGGCAAATAGAAAGAATCATCCTACACCAAAAAAGGGTAAGTCTTATTCTTTGAATATAATTTGGAAATGATGTCCTCTCTCTTCTATTTACAGGATACAAAAGATAAAATGTAATAGGTATAGGCATAGAGTTGAGCTCGAAGCATCCATGACATGCCTCACTCCTGCCCAGCTCCATCCTAAGCCAAAAGACTATCTTGTCGCACGACACGCCCAAACAGCTAAATGTTACAGTTCCAGCTTCGACAAGCCCAGAAGCACAAGGAAGGGATCTTTTCTCTTTCTTTGAATTGGCTACTAGTCAACAGGGAGAAAATCTGGACAATCAAAGCAATCTATGGCCCCACACCCTAGACAATGACTTTGGAATCTAGAAACTTCACTCCAGATGCATATTCTTTCAAGGAGTAATTGCCATGAGAAAGCTTGAGATATTTGATCTCAGATTCCATAGAAACTTGAGGTACATGACTTTTACCCAATGATGCTATAGTTAAAGACAGAAGAAGAAATTCCACAGAAGGAGGGCGTTGAAGATGAATTAACGACCAGCAATCATGCATACATGGTCACAAAGGAGGAAGACCAATTGAAGGAAACATTGAACTATGCCAAGATAAAGAATCCATCATCGACATTCAAATATCTTTAGGAGCTAGCACATACGAACTCTGGGGAAGGATAATTTGGTATTGTTTTCAATACTCCCACTAGCTGAACCCGCTTTTGACATATTTTCCCTATTTGATAGGGAGCATCACAATTCAAGAACCAAATTCAATGGTTAGATTTGACAAATCAATACTGGCCAAGCTAGTATACAAAAATGACCTGCATCGAATTCACTTGACTTCGTGTAAAGGGACATGTCATCCAGGAGCCAATACAGGGAATAATTGACCTAACGAAACAAGGGACATAGGACTTCGTGTCCCCCTCTTACTTCAGGTTTACCCAATCACCTGCAAACCAGTGAAGGGTAAAGTTGTATCGATTCCAGTTATTCGACTTTTGAAAGAGTTCATGACTAACACATTCCCTCTTGTTTATTGTAGGATCACCTGACTGTCAAAAGCAAGGATAACAAATCAACGAGAAGCATGCCTTGTTGCAGGATCACCTGACTGTCAAAAGCAAGGATAACAAATCAACGAGAAGCATGTCTTGTTGCAAGATCACTTGACTATCAAAAACAAGGACAATAAATCAATGAGAGGCATGACAAACTCTCCTAAATGAAATGATGTCCTGAGTAATCGTCAAAGCAAATGACAGAAAATCTTCAGGCCTCAACTGATATTTGATTTTGGCCAGACTAATTGATCTACTTGTACATCTTCTCTTCTACAGGGGCAAAAGTAGAGATGCCCAATCAAATTCCTAATCTTTGGCTGATCATTCATGTGTCATATCCCTAATCAATAGGGACAACCATCGACACCCCTTTGTGAATAACTCTTTTGATATTCAAATTTCAACACATTTGTGAATACCATTTCACCAAGCAAACACCCTTAAAGCTGTTAGTAAGTTTTTCTTGAGTAAAAACCATTCATTTATTTTGAAAGTACAAGCTCTTTTGCATCATATGTTGCATGCCTTTTTCTAGGTGATTTTTGCATGATGATTTTATCTGTCTAGATCATTGATTTCACTGAGGATTATTAGAATAGACAGTTAAGTGAAGAATACAAGATTAATTGAGTATGTTGGATGAGGCACGTCAGAATGATGAAAGGCAAGCCATATCCTACACACAATTCCTCTCGTCTATACACTTGTGAGATGAGTGCAGAAGATTCCATGGCTGCAGGGTAAAGAGTTCTCTCGCAAATGGTACGATAACCAAAATAGTGAGAGGCATTCCATCGCTCACCCCATTGAGCCCCATACACTGGTGAAGCTTCTCTCATACCCCTGTCAAGAACCGCCCCACATTGGGGCAGATTGGAGGCAAAGCAACGTCACAAGGTGAGAAGAGAGATAGAAATTTTCTTGCTCGCACTTGCATCAATCTTATTGCATATGAACACTCGCATTAATTTAAGTGCCCTAGAGTCATGAAGAGCAATTCTTTCTTTACGTACTTGTATCCATTGTACGACCCAATTGAGTCTGTAAATTCACCCTCACATGGAGGCAAAGCAGAAGTTGCTACCACTCGAGCAGTATAATCAAAAGCGCCAACAAAAGGTGAAGACTCAATAGGCTAACAAAGGCGTTTGCTTGAACTTGTCAAGATCAGTTCCTCAAGCAACAAGAACAAAAACTGGGGCATAAAAAAGCAGTGTACCTGGTAAAAGCAAGGTCAATGCCCATGAATGAAAAATTGAAAAGAGGAATAGGGGCATGAAAAAACAGTGTGCCTGGTAAAAGCAAGGCCAATGCCCCAAATAAAAAACACAGCCATTTGTACTCCCAAGAGAAATTGCTGTTGTGGTCCATAGAACCTTCATCGGACCGTGAGAAGAAAGATCGGTGACAAATGCCTAGGTGATCACTAGCTCTCACCCTTTCACACATGAGTTAAGCCTACATTGCATCTTATTGTAAAAAGTCTCTTCAGAATAGGGGCACTTCAATTAACGTAGGATTTCATATGTCTATAAACATTGCTCGAAGAAGTACGAGCAAGATTATTCTATCTCTTTTCGTAGGGTCCTTGACTTATAAACCCGGAGATGATCGTGCGGCACTCTGTTCATAAGCCTTGACCTTGATAGTCCTCTTTGATGAGCCGCTAACCAAGACTTCATCACAGTTTCAACAAAGACCTCTCACATTGGTAAAGTCGTACCGTTTGCAAGAATACTCGAACCCCTATTGACATGATGACAGTGAGATAATGTGGTCCTTATAAATCCTGCATCAATGGTCAGGATAGCCTTCTCCATGAGAGTGAGTGAAAAGTCCTTTCAGACTGAAAGTCTCTTATCTGGCATGCTCAAAGCATCTATATTCCGAATAAATGTTGTCTTTCAAAATCTTCCCTAGTGGAAATCAAATGATGCAAAACTGACAAAATTATCATGCATGAATCTCATTTGAACTCATGAATTTATAGCATATACAATCATGATTGTGCAAATATCAGACATACTCTTAGAGATCAGAGATATTGCCAGGTAAGCATATCTCTATCCCTATTATCTTTGAGTATCGGCCACCGTTCGGATACTCCCTTTTCCTGACACTCGACCTGTTCAAGTTGTCCCCAGAGTATTGATACTTGTGACTAACCAAGTATCCATTTATCGTTGAATACCTACTGCTGTCTAGGTATCCCTATTATCTTTGAGTAACGGCCACCGTTCGGATACTCCCTTTCCCTAACACTCGACCTGTTCGAGTTGTCCCCAGAATATTGATACTTGTGACTGACCAAGTATCCCTTTATCGTTGAATACCTACTGCTGTTTAGGTATCCCCATATCATCAAGTACCCACCGTTGTCTAGGTACTTCCTTTTCATGACACTCAACTTGCCCGATTTGTCCCGAAATAATAGCAGTTGTTCAAGCACTTCACTGCTTTGTGTGCCTATGCCTACCCAGGTATGCTTTCTTACACTTGGACCAACTGAGTGGTCCCAAATCATATCATTAAGTACTCATGTTCATCCAAGTATTCCAGTACTTTGTACACATGTTGCTACCCAGGTGTTCCAGCCCTTTTGAGTGCCTGCGGCCATCCAAGTAAGCCTCGTGCTACATTCAAGGTTATGTTACCAGGAGGTGAGACACCTTCATGAATATGCGGGGCACATCCTCGATATTCCCCTTTACTAGGATGTGAGAGACCTTCATAAATATCCAAGGTACATCCTCGATATTCTCATTGCCAAAAGGTGGGGGACCTTCATGAATATCCAAGGTACGTCCTCGATATTCCAACTACCAGGAGGTGAGAGACCTTCATGAATATCCCAGGTACGCCCTCGATATTTCTCAATTGCCAAGAGGTGGGACACCTTCACAAATATCCAAGGTACGTCATTGATATTTCCAAATATCAAGTAACCCTTTGATACTTGCGAGTGTCCAAGTATCCCCCAAGAATTCAGCTTGTGATTATCCAAGTACCCCTTCAATGCCTATGGTCAGCCAAATACCTATTTTGACGCTTGCCAAGGCCAAAATACCCTTCAGGTTAGTACTTGTGAATATCCAGGTACTCATTGATATACCTGTGAATGTCCAGGTATTTTCCAGAATCGATGCTTTGAGAAAGGTCAGTGTATCCTCCCGAGAAAGGTCGGGTTCCAGCTAGTGTCTTCGACAGAAGTTAGACACCCCATAAATCAATGCCCTGAGAAAGATCGGCGCATCCTCCCGAGAAAGGTCGGGTTCCTACCGGTGTCTTTAACAGAAGTTAGACACCTCACAAATCGATGCCCTGATAAAGATTGGCGCATCTCCCGAGAAAGGTCGGGTACCAACCGGTGCCCTTGACAGAAGTCAGACACCCCAACAAATATGATGCCCTAAGAAAGGTCGGTGCATCTCTCGAGAAAGGTCGGGTACCAACTGGTGTCCTCGATACATATCAGGCACCCACAAACAGATGCCCTAAGAAAGGTTAGCGCATCTCCCGTCAAGGCGACCGAAGAAAGGTTCGGGGTCCTAGACAAACAACTTATTGCTCTAACATGCGACCGAAGAAAGGTTCGGGTCCTGGAAAAGCAATTCTCCGTCAAGGCGACCGAAGAAAGGTTCGGGTCCTAGACAAATAAATTATTGCTCTAACAGGTGACCGAAGAAAGGTTTGGGTCCTGGAAAAGCAATTCTCCGTCAAGGCGACCGAAGAAAGATTCGGGTCCTAGACAAACCAACTTATTGCTCTAACAGCGACCGAAGAAAGGTTTGGTCCTGGAAAAGCAATTCTCCGTCAAGGCGACCGAAGAAAAGTTCGGGTCCTAGGTAAACCAACTTATTACTCTAATAGGCGACCGAAGAAAGGTTCGGGTCCTGGAAAAGCAATTCCCCGTCAAGGCGATCGAAGAAAGGTTTGGGTCCTAGATAAACCAACTTATTGCTCTAACAGGCGATCGAATAAAGGTTCGGGTCCTGAAAAGGCAATTCTCCGTCAAAGGCGACCGAAGAAAGGTTTGGGTCCTAGGCAAATCACTTATCGCTCTAACAGGCAACCGAAGAATGGTTTGGGTCCTGGAAAAGCAACCTTCTCATGTCACCAGGTAAGATGACGCCGTGATACTTGCCAAAACTCGGGGTTCACACCCTATCTCACTCACTCCCGGTAAGTAACTACATGTATCTTCTTATCTGTCTTAGTATATGTAAAGTTATATTGCTCTTTTTCCTACATAGAATAATAAGTCCCAAATAAAATATAATCTGCTACGCATGCATGGATAAAATTGAGGCATCAGCCTATCTTTGAATGCAACCTCTGCGAGCTCACCTTCAAAGAGGGGCAACTGTTGACACCTCAATTTTAATTATGTTTATTTTATTTTTATTAATCAAGTTTTTATTTTGTTTATTTTGTCTTTTTCGGAATAATAAACGAATAATAAACAAATAACAAAAAACAACAAAAAAAATCAATAAAACCAAAAGAAAAACAAAAGCCAGCCCGACCCCCTCTTTTTCTTTTCCACGCAAGCCCAAGGCCCAGCCATTTTCCCCCAAAGCCCGGCCCCCTTCTTTCCCTCTTCTTCCTTCTTCCTTCTTCCCTCTTCTTCCCTCTTCTTCCCCCTATGCCTCTACAACTCACGTGCACAGAAGACGACGACGTGCGCGAAGGATGGCCTACAGTCGAGGGGAGTAGGCCGATGTTGGCCGGAGAAGATAAGATCTCGAGCGCCATCAATGCCGAGCACGCTTCGCTGGATGAGCTTGGATGGGACGTCGGTTTAGCCGAGGAGAACCGCTCGGTGCCCGAAGGGGACCGGCGGTCGAAGCTCCGTCGACCGGATTCCTTCGCCTATAAAAAGGCACCACCTTCGTCGAAGAACGGCACGAGTGAGCTCCGAGATCTTCCCACTGAGAGACTTTGGGGGAGGAATCGAAGAGTGAGCAAGAGAGAACTCGGGTCGCGAGCTCGGCTGACCTCCCATTGAGAGACTTCGGGGGAGGCCGCCGGCAAGCGAGTCCGAGGAGGTTAGATCCGGCCGGTGGAGGCTCGGATCTGGCTAGAGTGAAAGAGAACCAAGGTTGAGGGGGCTGCTGGAGAGAAGAGGAGCCAGACAAAGCCGCCGTGAGCCGAGCACCAGCCGCGAACCACGAGATCCCGACGCCAGTTGCTGCTGCTATCTCCCCCATGAGTTGCTTCTGCTTTGAAGCTTGAAGAATCAACGCGAAATCGAAGCCTTTGTAGCGAAGTTTCCCCGGTCGTGCTGGTCCATTGTCGCCGCCACTGTTCGCCGCCGCACCACGCCTTGTCTGCGAACAAGTAACAACGGGTCTCGCTAGCGCCATTACCATCGAAACCCTAGCCACCGTCGTCCGTGTTCCGGCCGCCGAGTCACCGCCGGGTGATGTCGCTTCCCCAGTGGAGTCGCCAGCAGTTGCTTGTCATCGCCCTAGTCATCGTCGCCGTGGAAGACTGCCGTCGCTGCTGTCATCGACGCAAGCCGTCGCCTCAATTCCTCCATGGGCGCCGCGAGTAGAGAGAGGTGGGAGAGTGAGAGAGCCGCGAACCGGATGGAATCGAGTCGGGCGCATGACCCGGTTCCCCTAGGGTTTTTAGTCGCGCGGCCGGGAAAGGCCCAATTTTGTTGTGGGCTTGGGCCCTTTTAAAAAAAAAAAAAAAAAGGTTTGGGCTTTTACACTTAAAAGAAAAAAGACAAAAAAATTTCGAGTCGGGCCCGCGTTCGGGTTACTGGCCCGAGTCGGACCCAACCCGCGGATCCGACCCGAGTCGGCTTTTTAAGTTTTATTTTAAATAAATAAATAAATAATATATTTTTAAAAAAAAATCAAAAATAATTTATTTTCGAAAAAATATTAAAAAATGTTTTAATTTCCAGAAAATCGAAAAATATTAAAAATGTTGAAAAATGTTTTATTTTTCGAAAAATCAAAAAAATCAAAAAATAAAAATATTTCATATTTTCAAAAAATTGCCAAAAATCCAAAAAAGGCCAAAAATTCAGAAAAAGCCAAAAAGACTTGTATTTTTCCAAAAATACCAAAAAAATCCCAAAAAAAAAAAATCCCTTTTGTGTCCAAAAAATTAGAAAAAGACTCAAAAAATGTTTTTCCTCCCAAAAATGCATGGAAAATCCCTCAAACATCCAAAAAAACCTCGGGGTTTAAACAAGATTAGGTATCGAAAGGGCATTAGTGATTAACTAGTGTAATCAAGTCCCCGATCCTCTCTGGTTATGCAGAAGTGAGTATTTCTCATGATACTTCACTTGGGTTTCTAATTAACCCACCCCAAATCGATTAGTGGCGACTCCATTTTAAAAATTGATTTACAGGTTAAAAATTTAGACTATTAAAGTCGTGAATTGGTGGACTTGGAAGAGTCCGGGCATAATTAATTTCAGCCGAGCCATTAGCCTCCTTAGGCGCTCACCCCCGATTGCGGGCGCCGAAAAAAGAGGTCGCGACACTAATCTATCACATAATTTGGTATGCAATCGGGTAGAGATGGAAAGACGGTTCCATTCTCAATTTCCTATAGAATAATACCGGAGATATTAGTTGCTAACCTGACTAGACTCAATCAACATAGCAATGAGTCGGTTAACCTGCTCAGTTTAAGAAGGATATGAATTAGATGCCTCATTTCACTCTCTAAAAAGGAATTTACAAAATTGGCCTTTGATTGGCAATAGTGTCTAATTATAAGCAATTGCAAAAAGACAGAAACAAAGCGTCACATGAAGACTTATACAAAATGTGTATTTAATGAAATGATGAATTTAACCAAAATAAAATTCAGCAAGGAAAAATCGAATATGCCAATAACAAATAGGCATATGATGACTTTTAATTGTCTCATTTAAAGAAAAAAAAATCATTGATTGATGAATTATTCAATTCTTTGAAATGAAGCGTATGTTGACCCTAAACAATATCATAAGTTTCGTAGTCAACAATTTGGTCGGCGGGGCCTGCCAGAGTGACACCGAAAGCAGAAAATGGCCAATTGCTCGGAATGATCAGTCCGTAAAGTGCATTAAGCAGAAAATGGCTAATTTTTGGGAATGATCTCTCCGTTAAGTGCATTTGGTTTACAAGAAGACCCAATTCTTATCTACAAAAATGTTAACATGCAGCAACCAAGTGCTGGAATGAAGAAGTCGATGTAATTGTCGGTTACCGACAAGGTAGAGGAGTCGATATAAGCATTAAGCATTTGTTGATCAATTAATGAACACCAGTTGCTCACTATTATCTTGCAATTTATCTTTACATTCCAATATCTTTATATGTCTAGCCACAATTGTCTATGGTCTTTGTACATTAAATTTTCTTGTCAAATTGCATTTCCTATCCAAGAATCAGCAGATGACCCCTTATATACTTTGTCAAATGGTTTATCCATCCATCCTTTGAGAGGTGCTTTGTTGACACTTTTCGATGAAGTACCAACAAATATCAGCCATTATATTAAGATGAAAAGATGCCGACTGTCAAATTTTGCTTGTTATCACCAAAAGCATTGTTTGGTTCATGTTGGTGTTCGGTTCATGATATGACAGCTTCCTCAGATTAACAAACAAGTCCAACAACGAGTGTCCAAGATATGTTACGTCGGTATCGACAAAGCACCTTTTAAAGGATGGATTGATGAATCAATTGACAAAGGATATGCGGTTTCCTTTTTTTTTTTTTTTTTTTTTTTGGGAACAGGAGGAACCAGCTTGCACCGACAGTGCGCCGTAAACCCCCCGGTGACGCTAGCAGGGAAACCACCACCCCGATGTCACGCTTAAGTCACCACATAGCGCTTCAGCCTCCCTGCTTCGCAGGGGCTTCAAACCTTGGCCTCCATAGGGGAGGAACAAGGATCTACCATCCACGCCACTGGCCAGTGGTTCGATATGCGGTTTCCTTTGTTCTTGCATAAGAAATGTAATTTGACGGGAAAATTACAAGCATGAAGACTAGAAGCAATTACGGTTAGTTATGTAAAGATACTAGAAATGCAAAAATAAACTGGAAGATAAAGATAAATAACTAATGTTTATTGATTGATTGGCGTTATATTTAGCAGTTATATTGACTCCATTAACTTGATAATTATATCAACTAATTCGTTCCAACACTTGGCCTCTGCATGTTGACATTTTTGTTAATAAGAATTGAGTCTTCTTGTTGACCAATTGCACTTTACCGACTGATTATTACCAAAACTCGGCCACTAAATTAAAAAGTTTCTAACTTCCTGAAAAACAGACCTATGATTTCCCATTGCTCATATTATTCTCAATCAAACACCTAATCACTCTTTCGACCAAAAAAAAGAAAAACACCTAATCACTCATTGCTAAGCTACACAACAACACTCCCAAACCAATAATGCTAGGAATTTTGCTGCCACACATAAGAAAAACTTGTTAGTCATGAAAGCGCAATCCCACACATAGCTAGAAATAAAAACTTATATAATTGAATAGAGAGATTAACGCACCCGTATTAGAATCTATCATTTTTTACGCGGAAAAATGATGATCCGAAGTACAAGTGCTTCTCCTCTATTACCTTCTGTATCATTGGCTCAATGAGATGGTCCATGATCCTTATCATTTAGTAAATGCTCCTTATGTGAGGATAATTGTATGCGTTAGGGTTAGAAGAGAGACTTGAGAATTATCTATAGAGTGTTCATTTAGGCCCTCTCATTATGAGGCGGGTTCAACTCGGCTCATACTAGTCAACCCCATATTATATCAATTAAGAAATCTTCTATCTCATTTCATAAACCAATTCCGTAAAACAGTAAATTACAGTATTAATTAATATAATCTACATTAGAAAAACTCTTACAAAACTATTTCCCTAATTCATCTATGAATATTCTACAAGCTTCCGCTTGTTCGAATCTTCTGTTAGTGGATCTAAAAAAGCAGCCTCGCCATGAACGGCAAATTTAGGAGTAATTAGCTGGTCGTAAGACACATCACAAGGCGGGCTACTATTATACCCAATCACGTCAATAGAGTTCTTTGATACATGATCATTTTCATTCAAGCTTTGAGCACTCTTCGGCATTGCGTCCTTTGGTTCTTTTAGGTTCGTCGAACTGGGTTGTCTGGGCTGCGTTCGGTAGAACACCTTGGACACGACCAGCTCTCCATCTCTCTCCTCTTCGCTTTTGCCGAGGTGGTATTGGTGCATCACCCAGTTGGTCTTCTCAGGCTTCCTTTGCCTCCCGTGACTGTTGTAAAGCACAAGTATCTTCTTGAACCCTTTCACTACTCTGCCTGCGAGGACCGACCTTGTCTTACCGGTCTTGTGCCATCTAGTCTCACTCTCATCAGCGTTCTTGTGCACCCTGCGCCGTTTCCTAGTCCCAGTGGCATATGCCTTCGAAGGCCGGTGGAAGAAGTGGCGGATTTGTCCGTCTTTGCTTACTCCTGCGTGATGTGCATAGAAGAGACTCAAATGAGATTTTTAGAAAATGGAAATTGAGTGTCATAGAGGTGATCAGCTCATGTAATAAATAAAGATGATCTGAGTGGTAGTTATATTTCCTACTATTCAACATTATATTATCTACTATGCAAATGAATACTTGATCGGTTGAGTATTCAGTTTCAATATAAACTGTTAATTGTTGCACCCTTCTGTGGATATTTGCAATCCTCATTTTAGCTGTTGCATCCAAATAAGAAATGCCTGAATTTTGAGCTCGTCGTCAAAGTTAGTAAGAAAACAGCAACTTATCGTGCAACGTTTGCATGTAGACTATACATAGTTTGGCATGACATGAGGGGGGACCAGGTCATGCGACGGACACAAGCTAGACTTCGAAGCAAAAGATCCTAGATTTCATAGAAGAAGGAAAATCAATGTGGTGGATGAACAGGAAACTCCTAAGATCCCCAACAAGAAAATGGATGACAACTCGACCATCAACATGAGCATGAGAGCATCTGAAGAGCAATTGATTGTATAGAAGGGAAAAATCTAAAGCTGAAATTCGAAATGTATCTTCCCCATAAATTTGTTGCATGCATTTTCCTAACCTAAGCCAATTACTCAATGCAATTCTTACATGAGTGGCTTCATTTTTCAGGTATACTCTTGCCATGCAATTTGCCTATAAATAGGCAAGGAGCCACTCATGCAAAAAGTCATGGGGGAGTAGAACTAAGATAGCTTATGTACCATGAAATACTCCTCCATCACCAACACTTCTTGTACTACCCATTTTCATCAACTAGATAAACTATATCCCACGACCTTTGTCCCTTGAACTATCCTACCTCGTCCCTTATTCATCCATTACTAGATACATACTACACTTACACACTTGCACATCATTAATAAAAAAATTATCATCGATACCCTAACCATGCTACTGCGCACATTTAAATTTTCAACAACAAGCTTCTTTCTCTGAACGTAATGTTTTTGATAGTTCTGCTAGCTGCGCTTTGAGTATCTCGTGCCATTATGCATGTGAGCAAGTTCTTTTTGTGTTTTACACTGCTAACAGTAAGTCAGAATTGATTTCTATTGTATAAATGTCAAGTCTGGTTTACACGAAATGTCTTGCTGTAGTATCACTATGTATGTTCTCATCATCAATTTTGAAAGCATACAAACATTCAAATTCATACATGACTTGCGTTTACAACAATTTTGTAAATTAAACTTACACAGACTGAAAAGATTATAAAAAATTAAAAGTCACTCTATAATGACAACTAGAACTTTAAAATCTGTTTCTACAAGACTTCTGTATGATAAACTCGAAGATGATCAATTTGATGTTGTCGGAAATTGTGATTCATTTTTAACAAAATCTGAAAACTATTTGCTTAATCATGAAGAAAGAAGAGTCAAGAACGTGAACAACAATTAGTTAATATCCAGAGCAGCCTAGAGAATGAGCAGCAAATCTCTCGCTGGGAGGGTGAACGCATGATGCAGGAAAAGCCAGCTATAAAAGTCCTAGGCAGTGGCTGAAAAAGACAAGAACCGCTGCGAGTTGATGGCGGAGATGAGCTGTAAAGAGAAGTCCAGACTATCTAAAGTTCTGGAGAAGACAATTGTTGCTAAACTGTGGCGGTGGAGACTCTATAAAAGTGCTGGGTATCATTCTTGTAAGAGTGTGTGAGAAGCATCAAAATAAACTTCATGTCATGTAGCTCCTACACCACATCTCCGCCAAACTATTTTGTTATGCTAGATAAAATATCTTTGTCCCATGAACCTTGTGTATATTCCTTTGTTATCCTACCCTTGTCCATTCCTCTACAAACTATAACCTACATGCACAAATTCAAAAGACAAATTATCACCCATATCAAAACCATGCTTCCACGCACATTCAAATTTTCAACATGGTATCAGAGCTAGGTACATTTGGATGGTTTTGGGCATTTGTCCTCACCATCCTCAACTAAAATCCAAGGCTGAAGCTTGAGCTTGAGCGAGAGCCAATAGTGCTTGAGCTGGACCTAGAGCTGAAGTTGGAGCTAGAGCACGAGCTAACAATTACAACTAAGAGTATTTTGATGGCCCGAGACATATAGGACATCGTTGAAGAAAAGACACGCACATTTGACGGTAAGTGCAATTGTTTCGACAAAAGGATGCCAGGGATTGTGGAACAAAGACTGCATAAAAGGCATGAGACAAACTAAATTTCAAGGTGCGTCCGAGATTTTACGACACAATGTCTAGAGTATTTTGAAAACGGATCAAGGGGGAGTGTTGGAAATTGTGATTCATTTTCAACAAAATCTGGAAACTGCTCGCTTAATCATGAAGAAAGAAGAGTCAAGAATGTGAACAACAATTAGTTAATACCTAGAGCAGCCTAGAGTAGAAGCAGCAAATCTCTAGCTTGGAGGTAGTATGTGTGATGCAAAGAAAGACATCTATAAGAGTCCTAGGTGGTGGCTGAATAAGACAAGGACGGCTGCAAGTTGATGGCTGGAGATGAGTAGTAAAGAGAAGTCCGACTATCGAAGGTGGTGGAGAAGACAATTGTTGCTAAACTATGACGGTGGAGACTCTCTATAAAAGGGCTGGGAATCATTCTTGTAAGAGTATGTGAGAAAGCATGACAATAAACTCCATATCATAGCTCCTTTACCACATCTCCACCAAACTATTTTATTATGTTAGATAAAATATCTTTTGTCCCATAAACCTTGCCGATATTCCTTTGTGTGTCCTACCCTTTCTATTCCTCTGCAAACTATAACCTACACACATGCACAACTTCAAAACACAAACTATCATCCATATCAAAACCATACTTCTGCACACATTCAAATTTTCAACATGGTATTAGAGCTAGGTACATTTGGATGGTTTTGGGCATTTGTCCTCACCATCCTTAACTAAAATCAAGGCCAAAGCCCAAGCTTAAGCGAGAGCCAACAGTGCTCGAGTTGGAGCTAAAGCCAAAGCTAAAGCTAAAGCCAAAGCTAGAGCTAGAGCCTATGAGAGCCAGAGCTAGAGTCCAAGCTAACAATTACAACTAAGAGCATTTTGATGGCTCAAGACATATGGGACATCGTTGAAGAAAATAAGTGCACATTTGAAGGCTAGCACAAGTGTTTTGACAAAAGGATGCAAGGGATCATGGAACATAGTATAAAAGGCATGGGACAAACTATTAGAGGAATTTCAAGGTACATTTGAGACTTTATGACACAATGTCTAGAGTATTCCGAAAATGGATCAAGGGAGAGTGTTGGAAATTGTGATCCATTTTCAACAAAATCGGGAAACTACTCGCTTAATCATGAAGAAAGAAGAGTCAAGAACGTGAACAACAATTAGTTAATATCCAGAGAGCCTAGAGAATGAGCAGCAAATCTCTAGCTTGGATGTTGTATGTGTGACGCAAGCAAAGCCAACTACAAGAGTCATAGGTGGTGGCTGAATAAGACAAGAATGGCTGCAAGTTGATGGCTGAAGATGAGCTGTAAAGAGAAGTCCAGACTATCTAAGGCAGTGGAGAAGACAATTGTTGCTGAAGTATGGTGGTGGAAACTCTATAAAAGGGTTGGGAATCATTCTTATAAGAGTGTGTGAGGAGCATGAAAATAAACTCATATCATGTGCTCCAACATCATATCTCTACCAAACTATTTTGTTAAGCTAGATAAAATATCTGTCCCATAAACTTTGCCTATATTCCTCTATGTACCCTACCCTAGTCCATTCCTCCACAAGCTATAACCTACACACATACACTTGTGCAAATTCAAAAGACAAACTATCATCCATATCAAAACCATGCTTCCGTGCACATTCAAATTTTCAACATGGCATCAGAGTTAGGTACATTTGGATGAGTTTTAGGCGTTTGTCCTCACCATCCTTAACTAAAATGAAGACTAGAGCCCAAGCATGAGCAAGAGCTAATAGCTCTAGAGTTGGAGTTGGAGCCAAACCCTACGAGAGCCAGAGCTAGAGACCTAGCTAAAAACTATAACTAAGAGCATTTTGATGGCCCGAGACATATGAGACATCGTTGAAAAAAGAAATGCACACTTGAAGGTAGGTGCAAGGGTTTCTGTTTTGAGAAAGAGTGCAAGGGATCGTGGAATGAAGATGGCATAAAAGGCATGTGACAAACTACTAGAGGAATTTCAAGGTACATCCGAGACTTTATGACACAATGTCCGAAGTATTCCAAAAATGGATCAAGGGGGAGTTTTGGAAATTGTGATCCATTTTCAACAAAATCTGAAAACTACTCACTTAATCATGAAGAAAGAAGAGTAAAAAAAATGAACAATAATTAGTTAATATCTAGAGCAGCCTAGAGAACGAGCAGCAAATCTCTAGCTTGGAGGTTGTATGTGTGATGCAAGAAAAGCCAGCTATAAGAGTCTTAGGCAGTGGCTGAATAAGAAAAGAACAGCTGCAAGTTGATGGCTGGAGATGAGCTATAAAGAGAAGCCCAGACTATCGAAGGTGGTGGAGAAGACAATTGTTGCTAAACTATGGTGGTGGAGACTCTCTATAAAAGGGCTAGAAATCATTCTTGTAAGAACGTGTGAGGAGCATGAAAATAAACTCCCTATCATGTAGCTCCTACACCATATCTCCGCCATACTATTTTGTTAAGCTAGATAAAATATCTTTGTCCCATAAACCTTGCCTATATTCCTCTATGTATCCTACCCTTGTCCATTCCTCTACAAACTATAACCTACACACATACACTTGCACAAATTCAAAGCACAAACTATTATTCATATTAAAATCATGCTTCCATGCATTTTCAAATTTTCAACAGATGTTTTATATTAAACTGATTTGTTGAGGAATCAGACTCTCGAACAAGAAAGATGATTTGGGATTGAGCAGTATGCTTGACAATCTTGAAAGCGCTCATTAAAAAGAAATCACTGCCACATAATTATAAAGACTTTTGTTCTGTGAAAGGTTTACCTAAAAATTGATGGCACGTGAAGAGCAATGTCCCAATCATGAAGAGATGAGAATAATTGGACTAAGTTCCAACTAAAAGAGAGGAGACACATCGATGTTCCAATCAATAAAAGACCATAATATATGCAACAATATCTTGTAAGTGCAACTACTTCTTCATTAGTACACAATTCCCCGACTAAAGATGTCTACTTTACCCCAGAACAAGCTTTTTTTTTTTTTTTGACAAGTACCCCAGAACAAGCTTGAACATCATCAAACGAACTCCCAACAGAGATACATTTTCCAGTATATCTTGGAACTATGCGAACACGATCCTAAACTGCCAAATCTGAAACCAAAGTTGTATACTCTCCGTAGACAATTCAAGTATTTGATTATCGAAGATGTTGATACACTGAAGAAAATTATACTTTCTTGAATCAAATCGTATAAAGGCGTAATTTCCTTTGTGCGTGCCATGACTATATGTTGATATCGTGCACATTTACATTTATGTCTAAGATATCTGTCTTAATAACTGATTAAACCTCTTTAGACTTACATATGAAAAAGAAGTTGGGTCAAAAAGATATGCATATTTTCCTCTAAATTAAATATTAGGCAGAGGAATTACTCCCATTGCAGAGTCCAAACATCCAAAAAGGCCAAAAGAAATGAAAAATCAAAGGAAATTTTTTTTCTTTCTATAAAAAAAAGATTGATAACATTTAGAGTAACACATTAACTATCGTGAAATCATTCAGAGGGTAATGTTATTCCAGAATTACCCGGAAGTCTCTCCGGGTGTGTAGAACAAATCCCATCATCTCCTTCCAATGTGGGAATGAACTGATCAATGAGAAAATGAATCTTCCTCACGTTCCCCATTATCTTCGCTTCCAAATGCTCTAAGATTTCTTGGTCAGTCGGATCAAACTTCACTCCCGCTGGTAGTCCCACCAAATCATGAACAATCTCCCTCTTCACAACAATAATTTCATAATTGTACAGATCCTAAATGACAAAAAAATAAAACCCTCGAGAGGAAACTAAATATACAATACAAAATCAAAACAAAAAGAAAAAAAAGAAACTGATAAATACCTGATCAAATAATGGGAAGCTGTGGCCACATGATGGGCATGCTATGGTGGGAAGAAGAGTGTTGTCGTCATCCTCATCTTCATCCCTAGGGTTATGAGTTGGTGGGATTATGGCTCCTGCATCTTCCATTTGCCACGTCATTTCTTTTCTGCTGTTCTTTGGCTCTCTTGCAAATCCCACACCCAGATTTCATCTATTTTCTTAGGCTTCAAACTCAAGCTTAAGCAACACCTCTACTAGTTACTGCATACAAAAAAAGAGGTTTTTAATCTTACTAAACCGAACAAATTAGAGATTTCGGTGCTTCTAGAGACTACCCTCAGAGAGAGAGAGAGAGAGAGAGAGAGAGAGAGAGAGAGCTTTTATGAGAAGAGAGGTGTGGGAGAGAGAAGGGGATTGTATTTATAGGGACATTAATTTGTAAAAAAAAAAATTCCTTGGACATCAAGTTTGGCTTGGATGATGTATACGCGCGGCCCGGCATACAAAAATCCAATCCCTTGATTAGGTTTTATTTAATTTAATATGAACGTGGACCCTTTTTATTACTTTTTGTTGACTGGTACATTTTCGTGGAAAAGCCAGATAAAAAAAAAAAAGAAAGTTATCTTTTTGACCTAAAGAGAAAAGCAAGAAAGTTAAAAGAGAAAGGATGTTAATATGTGCGTGAGAGAGAGAGAGAGAGAGAGAGAGAGAGAGAGAGAGAGATGTGGTGGATGCAGAGTCCTAATCAAGAGTGGCCTTGAAGTTAAGTATAGATACATGAAGCTTACGAACCAACGATAATGAATACGACTACGAGCTTTGCTTGGAACAACCAGCATGTTCAGATGGGCTTATTTTGATCCACAAGCCAAGCAATTCCATCTCAGGACTAAATTAAAGGTGATCAGTATTTCAAGGATGCTGTCGACAGACTTGTTTGCATGCTGTTGACAGAGCTCGATACCCCAGCAACTCTTTTTTTTTTTTTTTTTTTTTTTTTTTTTTTTTTTTTTTTTTTTTTTTTTTTTTTGGGGGGGGGGCTGGGAAGGGGGAGGAGAGAGATTTCAGTAGTGAGGTGGAGACGATGTAGTGTAGCTAGAGCTACTACAATGTCAGCATTGGTGGTCGGAGATGGGTGGCAATAAGGGGATTGGATTGGTTAACAAATCCGTATATAAAAAAGAGGATGATGAGTTTTTGCGTTTAGAGAGGTATGATTAATAAGGAGAAATATTGTATGCGTAAAATATATTTTCAAAGTTATGTAAGTAAGGCTAGACCCTCTTGACTTTCATTGGCTATTGAACCCATCGAATTCTGTTGATATTACATCATATTAAGGTCATATGCTATAATTCTACATATTTTTCCTCACTTTTTAAGGGTAATTTTAAATTTTCGTGAGAAAGCCAATGAATAATTCATTTGCATAGGGAAAGTAAGAAGAAACATAGCCTATTAATGTCAGCTACTGTTCAACCACATGAATACGTTAATAATCATTTCAATCTGATCGGCCAAAGTGCGAAATGTTTTTCTTACATTCATATGTTCAATCGAAAACTTAAACCACGTGATGGTCGTTTTCCCACCAGGAAAGGATCTGACAGATTCCTCTTATGAAGCTCGATCTAAAATAATTACTTTCATAGGTGAAATCATATGGTAATCAAGTTGCATACTATGCAACGCTTATCTTCTTTGTGAATTTACTAAACTCGCACAACCGAGACAAAATAATTGCGAGGTATGTGCTCGTCGCTTCCGAGGAAGCAGTTGCAGAGAGCGGAGACTGGCTGTCTGAATCGCAGAGCCCTTGGATCCGCCGACGAATAGCGTGTGGACGACAACTTCTATAGAAAGTCGGTCCTCAGCTTCGAAAGGAAGCCAAGCACCAGAGAAAGCTTACGCGGTAAGCTTGGTGAGAACGACCAATTCAACGTACGGATTAGGGGTTTCGTTCCGAAGTTTCTTCAATAGGAGGGTCCCCTCTCATAGACTTCAATTCTATTTTACTTCTGGACGCGCAAGATAGAATCTATGAAATGAGAGAACATCATTCGGGTTAGGCTCCATCAATTTCGTAGAAAATGTGATGTTTCTGAAAAATATTTTTTAAGAAGTTATTTTCCAAAAAATTAATCATATTTTACGATTTTTTTTTAAAATTATCTTTCTTTCTTTTTTTTTTTCTTTTTCTTCTTTCTTAGTTGATCACCAGCCATGGTGATATGCTATTGGCAAGCTTGAGCCTCATCAAATTCAACGAGTTCGGCAATGCTCCAGCTTTGCTTCTCAGGCAAGGCTTGAGCCCCTCCTAGCTCACTGGATCTGGTGAGGCTTGAGCTTGCATGATAGCCTTGAGTGAGCTCAGGCTTCATTGAAATCTGGCGAGGTTCAAACTCACTTTTAGCCGGTCGTCAACCCACACCATGGTCCACAATTAGCCGAAGAAGAAGAAAACAAAATATTTTAAAATAAAAATTAAGAATAATTAAAACTTGACTTTTTCATAAAATAAAATAAAAAGATAAAAAAAGAGAAAAAGAGAAAAAGGTATTTGGCAAAAGAAAGTGCTTGGTGTAGAAGTGAAAGAAAGAGGATGGAAAAGTCTTATGCTTTTTGACAAATGAAAAACATTTTCCTCTTTTTGAAAGTGTTTTTTCCATTAGCGCATTAAATAGTTTATTTTCTGTGAATCGAACGTCAAAATATATGGAAAACGTGTTTCAAGAAGTTGTTTTTTGTAAAACAACCAGAGTCTTAGTGTTCATATGAATCTTCGTGAATAAATAAATTTGGACGACTGAGTTTGTCTATTTGAGAATGGCCGAAAATATGAGGAGATATTATCATCGCACCATTCCTCTCCTATATGTTTAGATTGACAAGAAGCATGTTGTTTTTTCCAATAAGATGACACATGTTGGGTTATACTTAATATTTAGCGCAAAACACTTTTTATTGAAAGTTTAAAAGGTTGGACAATGACGGGCCTCATAATTTATATCTGAAATGTGCAAGGGGAACCCATAAGCGCACGAATGGAACATTTCCATGATGAGAAGGGAACTCCGTCAGATGCAGTGAGAGTCCCAGTAGTTTCCTCCCATTGCTTGGGAGGTTACAATTTCATGATTTATTTCACTCCTCAATGGGGTTCTTTTGACCCTTCTTTCATGGTATGACTTCGCTATATATTACTCAAGAGTATTGAGCCTTGCAAGATGGTTCTTATTGATTAACACGGGATTGCACATGGATAACGTCCACTTTGACTTTGAAAAGGTCTTGGATCATAAGATGGACCATTTGGATGTCGTGAGAAGTGGGATTCCTCGTTTTTGATAACAAGCGTCACTAAATCGAGCAAACACAATCATCCCTGATTTCTTCATTCGATTGATACGAATAGGTATAAAAAAAATGTCAATTGCATTCCTCTTTAACTTAGAAATTTCCATCCATCGATTAGACTCAAAGCTTATTCCAATATGGAAATTGCATCGTACATCTAGAATAAGCTTGAGAAGACATGATTCCAAGGGATACGTCACATGCCTCCATCTTCCAAGAAGGGAAGGGTAATACGCGGGTAGAAGAATTGGTCAAAGATCCACTCCTAAGTTCCATAGCCTTGGGTCCACCATCCCGATGATGATTTTTCCTATCCCCATAGGGAAAAGTCCTTCCCCTTTTGGACCGGCTGTGGGCAAGGCACCCAGCTTTTCCTTTTGGTAGTTCAATCTATGATTTATCATTGAAATGTTCCAAATATTCTAGAAATTCATGCTCCCATTGGATCATTTGTATCTATATGCATTAGGATCCCTATTCACATATCTCTTGGTATTATCGACGGTTTTTTGCCTATATGCAAAAAATATCTCTTGTTATCACAGAGGATCCATATAAAAAAAAAAAAAAAAAGAGTTTATATCTAGTAAAATATATACTTCAACTTTCTTGCTTAAAACTTTGGCTCATAAATACAAAAGGACTGTATGCACTTTTTTTTTTTTTTAATATTATCAACTAATCATAAAGGTTCTTTTTTAGACCATGGTATTTGATTCGCCAAATACATCATTGTTTTATGCTATGATAAAAAGATTCATCAATTTAATTGGTACCATTCAATCAAATCCAATTCCGTTTTGTTTACTTATTCAATTTTATTTTCGAAGTTAAAAATCATTTTTTCTTATCTTTTGTAATTTTTTCTATTTGATTCTTGGTTGTGTTAGTTCTATCAACCAGATCTTTCATTTTTTTCCTGTCAAAGAAGAATCTGTCAAATCCATAAATCAAATTTGAGATGACTTATCTACACCCCTTTACGTTATTTTTTACTTTATTCAAACATGAAGAATCTTACATATTCACATGTTCCATTGTTCCCATATGGCGCCCTTGGGGCTTTCTATTTGATAGTATCGAAAGGCCCAATTCATTGGGACTTCCTTATAAGGAGTGTGAGAGCAAAAATATTTTGGGCATACTTCAAGGAGCTCCAATCTCCCTCACCAAATATCTATTTGCACGCTACAAGCCATGGATACAAGGCATAGTGAATCACTAGTAGCAGGAAGATGCCCACGGGCAAACATTTAACATGAATGAGAAGTGGGCAAAGAGAAATTGGCCACATTAGAATTACCTTCTCGGGAGGTCTGTATGATATCCAAAAATTGCTTAGCAACAGTTGGACAAATGGGGAATGTGGAGGTGAACCAGAAAAAGTTAGATAGAGTCGAATCTAAATGTTGGTTAGGTAAGTGTCTTGTAGTAAGAGGAATGGTTATGAACCCTATAGACCATCCCTATGGGAATGGTGAAGGATGTAGTAGGCAACCCAATGGACTTCATTGGTCAAGGACTACCTGAATGAATGGGTTGTCATAAATCATAGTAAGGGATTATGTACTGAAACATATCGTTTTAAAGATTAATATTAATTTCCTCACTTTGAGATCCAAAGTTCAATTTTTTCTCTTCTAAGCCAAAAGTTAGCCACTGGGTAATTGTCTATTTAATTGCAAAATAGGGTGCTTGTGACGCTTGTTAGTCAATGGTCAAGAACAACCCTAGGGATAGAAGGGGGCGGGTACATAATCAGGAATCCAATCACGCTAATGTTAAGTAAAAGAGTTTTTGGTTTTGAGTAATGAGATGGGTTTCAGGTCAATTGCTAAAATCGTTACATCATTTGAGACGGGTTTGGTGTTTTATTATTGGGACACCTAATACTGGAACTCGATATGTATAAAAAACAATGGTTATAAAGGTTGACAACAATCTGTAATGACTAAGAACATAACGTCGTAAATTTGAATTTCAATTACGATATTTACAAAGTTGTTGACATGTAAGTTTTTGTGGATAGATGAATATTGCATTTTAAAAAATAATAATAAGGGACCAAATTCGTTGATAAGGCTATAATTCGACCCCTAACAAAAAATTGATTGATATTGCACCATCGTGGACCTTATTTCATTTATCTGCATTTGGAAACCTGGAGCATCATAGTAAAAAGGAATTATTTTCATGAATTTTATTTTAAAAAAATAGGAATCAAATTATCCGACCACAGTGAAATTCGATCCATCACCAAAAACACCAACCCAGCATGATTTTGCATTGATTTCATTGCATCTGGTGATTATAGAGGGAAAATTGTTCAAAAAGTCCTAAATCTATTGCACTTACGTCAATTGAGTCATAAACTTTTTAACTTTGTCAATTGAGTCATAAACTTATTTTATTTTTTGCCAATTCAGTCCATCCAGCCAATTTTGGCTAGAAAATGCTAACGTGGACGTTGGCGGTGCCACGTAGGACTTCCGGCGCTGATGTAGAAATTTTTAATAATATTTCAATATTTTTTGAATTATTATTTTTTTCTGTTTTTTTTTTTTTTTTTTTTTGGCTTTTTTCTTGGCCTTTTCTGGTGGCTGGCTGGCCTCGTCCACCACAAGCAAGGCCCGGCCGGGCGAGGAGGAGCCTCGGTGAGGGGAGCCCTCGCCCAGGCGTGGCCTGGCCAAGGTCGCCTGGGTGAGGCCGCCTTGGCCTTGCCCGACGAGGCCACCCTGGCCTGGGGGAGGGTCGGCCTCGCTCAGGCGACCTTGGCTGGGCCGCACTTGGGCGAGGACTCCCCTCGCTGGGGCTCCTCCTCGCCTGGCCGGGCCTCGCCTATGGTGGGCGAGGCCAGACGATTGACCGTGGCCGGTGGCTGGCCGTCGCCTGTGGTTGATGGCCGGCCACAGGAAAAGGCCAAGAAAAGCCAAAAAGAGAGGAAAAAAAGGAAAAATGGAAAAAAACAGAAAAAATAATAAAAATAATAAAAATTCAAATTTTTTTAAAAAATATTAAAATATTATTAAAAATTTTCAACGTCGGTGCCGACATCCTATGTGGTGCCGCCGGCATCCACATCAGCATTTTCCGGCCAAAATTGATCGGATGGATTGAATTAACAAAAAACGAAAATGTTTAGGACTTAATTGGCAAAGTTAAAAGATTTAGGACTGAATTGACAAATGTGTAATAGGTTTATGATTTTTTGGACAATTTTCCCGATTATAGACAAGGTAATTTTTAATACCTCAAGCCCAACACCAGAAGATTTGGAACCACGGAACTCTCAAGGCCCTCAAAGCTGAAAGGAACTCCTAGCGCCGCTGCATCGCACTAAGTCCCATCACCTTGACTTTACATTTGCCATGAAATTGGACTAAACAAAGGTCAAAATTTGGCTACATTGAAAGGAAGTAGGGGCTGCAATTGAAATTCATAACAAAGGAGAGGGGCTGAACGCAATTACGTGAAGTTTGAGGGACGTTGCAAAATTCACCCAAATGCTTGCAAGGTCAGATGGGGCATCTATTAAATATGATTATTTTGGTCAACAGTTGACGAAAAGTTCAGCCCAATTGAGAGCTAGTGACCAGAAAATGAGACGAGGGTTCAATTAGAGCAAAATGAGCAATAGTTGATTCATCCCAAACAGAGATTAGGAGAGCAGTCAAAATCCGAGTGACATCATCTCACTGACAGGAATGGATTCAAAAAATTTTAGGTGCTGAGTGGCTAGTCGTGGCCTAGGGATCAGGGAAAGAGAGAGCCTTTGAGAAAAACTAGGAAATGGCAAACCAAATATCATGTAGGGAAAACTAGCCATGTTCTAGTTTTTAGGGGAGGAGTGGCTACTCATGGCCTCGGGAAATGGTGAACCAAATAACATGTTGTATATTAAACTACGTATGTTCTAGTTTAATAATGGCTTGATGACGTCCCTTGGTTGATCCTATATTTGCAGGCGTAAGGGCATGAGTGTGCACCAAATTAAGCCCACGAATCCAGAAAGCCTAGAAATTCTGTCGAAGGTAGTCGATCACTGGTGAAGGAAAGCAAGACTTCTTGAAAGAAATGAGGAAAGGTCGAGCAAATCATGACTTGGGGATCAAACTAGGATACAACTAGTTGAAGTGGATGCCAAGGGAGTGATAAAGAGGTCCAGGAGTCGTTTTTGCAGGCTAACAAGAACCGTCGTGGTCAGGTGTCTTCTCTGCATGTTCCTCTTTCATGTTCGGAAGGAGCAATTTCCATCACCATTTAGAGGGAAATTTTTTTGGTTTTCTCGGGCAAGGACCATGGGATTCATCAACTGGGAATCAAGGTGAGGATTCTGTTTCATATTTTACAAGAAGCTAATGAGCATAATGAAAAACAATCAACGTGGAATGGTCACTAGCTGCTGTCTTTTACTGGTATGAAGTTAGCCCAGCCTAAACATATTTCACTTGCAATAGCATGCTGCGTAGAGGTTTTGAGTGAACTCTAAGTGGGTACCATGCTAGGTTAAGATGCTATGGATGTATACAAGCTGTATGGGTGGATTGAACGGGTTGTGTATGCAAGCCATATGTGCATTATGCGCAAATAATTGTTGTGCATGCAACAAATAAGTGAGTATGTTGGCTCAGAAGCATCAAGCTTGTGCTGTGTGAGTTTTATGAGCGAGTTATGGACCTGAGCTGTGAATGAATGGGCAAATACAAGTTTGTGACGTGTATACAAGCTGTGTATACCTGCTGTAAATGTCCGTGTATGATAAGAGTTTATGAGAGGTATGTATGCCAGAGGAACAGTGGGTGTCGAATGGGTTGGAATGCTTGCTGTACACGTTGTCGTGCATGTCGTGCTCTCGAGTTGCTCGTGTGTGAATACAACTCTTGCTCCTGCATTTCGTCGAACAATTTGAGTGTGTTCTAGGAATTACGCCTTTCTCAGCAGATTTCCGCGCTTTTTGACGTTAATTCTGTGAGTTATGTTTGACAAACACCAGCTCACTTTTGGTCATTTGTGATGTATGGATGCACCAGGTTCAATATAGCAATATTTTGGTTGATTCACTGACCGGTTGATGTGCGATCTAGGAATGTTTTTTTTTTTAAATTAATCTCACTTAGTTTATTTTTGATTAAATCGCAGTTTCATGTTTACTATGCATTTCATGAACTTTAGGATCAATTTTTTTTTTAAAGATACTAAAAACTAATAAAATTAATAAGAACACTTTTTAGATTTTAATTTTTCGGTGTAGTCATTAATCATGTTCAATTGGCGTTGTTAAAAATATGAGAGAGAGAGAGAGAGAGAGAGAGAGAGAGAGAGAGAGAGAGAATTTTATGAAAAAGGATTAAAAAAGATGGGCATTGCATTTAGGTGATAATTACACCTCAGGAAATTTTTTTGAGATTGATCGGACGTAGTTTCATATTTTTCCATCACTTTAGTCCAGGGGTTGCATTGCTCTTGTAGTAATTTGATGTTGCATCTAAATCACTTTTCTTGCATTTAGGGTCCGTTCGTTTCGCGGAAAATGACTTTTGAAAAAATATTTTCCGGATTTTTCGGTGTTTGTTTCACGGAAAATGAACTAGTCAAGGAAAATGTTTTCCATAATTGGAAAAAACAACTTTTAAAGTGAGGAAAATGTTTTCCACTTTTGAAAAAAGTGGAAAACATTTTCCATGACTTCTTCCCTCTTACTTCTTTTTATCAATACATTTTTGTTTTATTTTTATACTTTCTTTTTATTTTTTATTTTTTTAAATCGAGTTTTTAATTTCTTTTCTTTTCTTTCTTTCCTTTTCATCTTATTCTTTGGCGGTGGGCGGCGATCGGCCATGGCGGCGTTTGGCGATCGGCCGCAAGCCAGCGGCCGGCGACCTCACCGGCCTGGGCGGAGCTCGCAGCTCACCAGATCCGACGAGTTGTGTGAGGCTCGAGCCTCGCCTGAGCTGGCCATGAGCTTTGCAAGGCTCTAGCGAGCTGGATCTGGCGGCGAAGCTCGAGCTCGCCTGGATCGGGAGCCTGAGCTCCGTTGCCAAATCCAGCGAGCTTACGGCGAGCTCAAGCGAGATCGGCCGAGCCTCGAGCTCACCGGATTTGGCCACCGGGTCTTGGTTAGCCGCCAGGCAGCCGGCCCTTGTCAGGCAGGAAGGAGGCGACGGCGGCAAAAGGAGGAGGAAGAAGGAGGAGGAAGGAGGTGTTAGCGGAGGAAGGAGGAGGAAGAAGGAGGAGGAAGGAGGAATGAGGAAGGAAAAGAAAAAGAAAAAAAGAAAAAGAAAGAAAAAAAGAAAGAAAAAGAATAAAAGAATAAAAATTTCGATTTTTTAGAAATATAAATAATTAAAAATTCATTTTAAAAAATATAAAAAATAAAATTAATTTTTTGGTCAATTAAAAATATTAAAATTCAATTTTTGATAATTTTTCCCAAATAATTAAATGAGCTAAGAAACGGTGGAAAATATTTTCCGCTCAAATTTTAAGTTTTGGGCGAACACCAAAAAATAGAGTCATTTTTTTTAAAAATGACTTCCAGGAAAATGTTTTCCGAAAATATGATATTTTCCGCAAAACGAATGGACCCTTAAAGTTTGTTTTTGCTTAATCTCGCCTCATCATGACCTGTTTGTGTTCATCATTTAGATTGGGAATTTCCATTGCTTAGGGAATCCTATCCTAGGTTCTTAAACAAAGCCGTGTAATAATCCTTATCCGACATTGTATCAGGTTACTTTCAATATCTTACTGGCTTTCTTAGTGGTTGTTATTACCCTTTTTGATATGTGTGCTTTAATTCCTTTATTTCCTTGATTGTGGGTTTTTCTATCTTTAGAAAAATGGTTAGGCTAAACACTAGGACCATAACGAACACACGAGAACATGACATGATCACTCAGTGGACAAGACCTTTAGGGTTCACAATAGAAAAAAAAGATTGCATGGACAACTAGATAACAAACGGAAAGCACATTAGTTGAACAACTAATATAGATATAGAAAATACAATGAGACTAGCACCAATGTTTAGGGGCTAACATGGCCAACCACTAGGACCATAACGAACACACGAGAACATGACATGATCACTCAGTGGACAAGACCTTTAGGGTTCACAATTGAAAAAAAGATTGCATGGACAACTAGATAACAAACGGAAAGCACATTAGTTGAACAACTAATATAGATATAGAAAATACAATGAGACTAGCACCAATGTTTAGGGGCTAACATGGCCGACCAAATACTAAATTAAACTTTGCACAGTTTGTCGAAAAAGAGTAAACTGTTAGGCCTTACAAAAAACACCTTATCCTAAACGGGTTGATGATCAGTCTTTTCCTAAAAGATATACAATTCTTGATTTTGCCATTTCCAATGGCGAATGGGAATAGTCTTTTTTTTTGCGGTCAGAAATGGGAATAGTCGATCATTGAACATATCGCTCAATTTTCAGCCCAATGTTGAGAAGCAAGGACAAATGAATTGTTAAGATTTAGGTTATTTCCTTTGTCTTAATCAAAAGTTGCTTTCACTTGGTATACTAATCTATCACATAATTTGGTATGCTACCGGGTAGAGATGAAAAGACGGTTCCATTCTCAATTTCCTATAGAATAATACCGGAGATATCAGTTGCTAACCTGACTAGACTCAATCAACATAGCAATGAGTCGATTAACTTGCTCAGTTTAAGAAGGATATGAATTAGATGCCTCATTTCACTCTCTAAAAAGGAATTTACAAAATTGGCCTTTAATTGGCAATAGTGTCTAATTATGAGCAATTGCAAAAAGACAGAGACAAAGTGTCACATGAAGACTTATACAAAATGTGTATTTAATGAAATGATGAATTTAACCAAAATAAAATTCAGCAAGGAAAAATCGAATATGCCAATAACAAATAGGCATATGATGACTTTTAATTGTCTCATTTAAAGAAAAAAAATCACATGATTGATGAATTATTCAATTCTTTGAAATGAAGCGTATGTTGACCCTAAACAATATCATAAGTTCGTAGTCAACAATTTGGTCGGCGGGGCCTGCCAGAGTGACACCGAAAGCAGAAAATGGCCAATTGCTCGGAATGATCAGTCCGTAAATTGCATTAAGCAGAAAATGGCTAATTTTTGGGAATGATCTCTCCGTAAAGTGCATTTGGTTTACAAGAAGACCCAATTCTTATCTACAAAAATGTTAACATGCAGCAACCAAGAGTTGGAATGAAGAAGTTGATGTAATTGTCGGTTACCAACAAGGTAGAGGAGTCGATATAAGCATTAAGTATTTGTTGATCAATTAATGAACACCGGTTGCTCACTATTATCTTGCAATTTATCTTTACATTCCAATATCTTTATATGGCTAGCCACAATTGTCTATGGTCTTCGTACTTTAAATTTTCTTGTCAAATTGCATTTCCTATCCAAGAATCAGCAGATGACCCCTTATATGCTTTGTCAAATGGTTTATCCATCCATCATTTGAAAGGTGCTTTGTTGACACTTTTCGACGAAGTACCAACAAATATCAGCCATTATATTGAGATGAAAAGATGCCGACTGTCAAATTTTGCTTGTTATTACCAAAAGCATTGTTTTGCTCATGTTGGTGTTCGGTTCATGACATGACCGCTTCCTCAGATTAATAAACAAGTCCAACAACGAGTGTCCAAAATATGTTACGTCGGTATCGACAAAGTACCTTTTAAAGGATGGATTGATGAATCAATTGACAAAGGATATGCGGTTTCCTTTGTTCTTGCATAAGAAATGTAATTTGACGGGAAAATTACAAGCACGAAGACTAAAAGCAATTACGGTCAGTTATGTAAAGACACTAGAAATGCAAAAATAAACTGGAAAATAAAGATAAATAACTAATGTTTATTGATTGATTGGCGTTATATTTAACAGTTACATTGACTCCATTAACTTGATAATTATATCAACTAATTCGTTCCAGCACTTGGCCTCTGCATGTTGACATTTTTTTAATAAGAATTGAGTCTTCTTGTTGACCAATTGCACTTTACCGACTGATTATTACCAAAACTTGGCCACTAAATAAAAAAGTTTCTAACTTCCTGAAAAACAGACCTATGATTTCCCATTGTTCATATTATTCTCAATCAAACACCTAATCACTCTTGCGACGCAAAAAAAGAAAAACACCTAATCACTCATTGCTAAACTACACAACAACACTCCCAAACCAATAATGCTAGGGATTTTGCTGCCACACATTAAAAAACTGGTTAGTCATGAAAGCGCAATCCCACACATAGCTAGAAACAAAAACTTATATAATTGAATAGAGAGATTAACGCACCCGTATTAGAATCTATCATTTTTTATGTGGAAAAATGATGACTCGAAGTATAAGTGCTTCTCCTCTATTACCTTATGTATCACTGGCTCAATGAGATAGTCCATGATCCTTATCATTTAGTAAATGCTCCTTATATGAGGATGATTGTATGTGTTAGGGTTAGAAGAGAGATTTAACCATTATCTATAGAGTGTTCAATTAGGCCCTCTCATTATGAGGCGGGTTCAACTCGGTCTATACTAGTTAGCTGCATATTATATCAATTAAGAAATCTTCTATCTCATTTTATAAACCAATTCCGTAAAGCAGTAAATTACAGTATCAATTAATGTAGTCCACATTAGAAAAACTCTTACAAAACTTTCTCCCTAATTCATCTATGAATATTCTACAAGCTTCCGCTTGTTCGAATCTTCTGTTAGTGGATCCAAAAAAGCAGCCTCGTCATGAACGGCAAATTTAGGAATAATTAGCTGGTCGTAAGACACATCACAAGGCGGGCTACTATTATACCCAATCACGGCAATAGAGTTCTTTGATACATGATCATTTTCATTCAAGCTTTGAGCACTCTTCGGCATTGTGTCCTTTGGTTCTTTGAGGTTCGTCGAACTGGGTTGTCTGGGCTGCGTTCGGTAGAACACCTTGGACACGACCAGCTCTCCATCTCTCTCCTCTTCGCTTTTGCCGAGGTGGTATTGGTGCATCACCCAGTTGGTCTTCTCGGGCTTCGTTTGCCTCCCGTGACTGTTGTAAAGCACAAGTATCTTCTTGAACCCTTTCACTACTCTGCCTGCGAGGACCGACCTTGTCTTACCGGTCTTGTGCCATCTAGTCTCACTCTCATCAGCGTTCTTGTGCACCCTGCGCCGTTTCCTAGTCCCAGTGGCATATGCCTTCGAAGGCCGGTGGAAGAAGTGGCGGATTTGTCCGTCTTTGCTTACTCCTGCGTGATGTGCATAGAAGAGACACTCAAATGAGATTTGTAGAAAATGGAAATTGATTGTCATACAGGTGATCAGCTCATGTAATAAATAAAGATGATCTGAGTGGTAGTTATATTTCCTACTATTCAAATTAGATTATCTACTATGCAAATGAATACTTGATCGGTTGAGTATTCAGTTTCAGTATAAACTGTTAATTGTTGCACCCTTCTGTGGATATTTGCAATCCTCATTTTAGCTGTGGCATCCAAATAAGGAGTGCCTGAATTTTGAGCTCCTCGTCAAAGTTAGTAAGGAAAAAACAACTTATCGTGCAACATTTGCATGTAGACTAGACATAGTTTGGCATGACATGAGGGAGGACCAGGTCATGCGATGGACACAAGCTAGACTTCGAAGCAAAGATCCTAGATTTCATAGAAGAAGGAAAATCAATGTGGTGGATGAACAGGAAACTCCTAAGACCCCCAACAAGAAAATGGATGACAACTCGACCATCAACATGAGCATGAGAGCATCTGAAGAGCAATTGATTGTATAGAAGGGAAAAATCTAAAGCTGAAATTCGAAATGTATCTTCCCCATAAATTTGTTGCATGCATTTTCCTAACCTAAGCTAATTACTCAATGCAATTCATACGAATTGGAACCATTTTTTTTGGGGCATGCTAAACAAAATCAAACTGGCTTTTATTACATTGCATAACAAATTGACGCAGATGCAGTACAGAAGAGTTTCTCGAGCAATATGATAGGCACTGGCGATGAGCTTAGAATTAAGTTTCACATTCTAGAGCGAATAAGCAATAACTTTAGATCTGAGGGGAGTTAGGAGACCAATGATATTAATTCGAAGAGCTCCCTCAAATTCCTACTCTACGCATTTCTAAGTTCGGTAACTTGTTTGAGACCATTTTCAGTCTCAAAATAATCCGCTTGCATGTGTTTCTCCGTGGTAATCTATTTTAGACTTGTTTTCATCACAATTTTGGCCCCTTTTTTTATGCTTATTCTTGCTTTAAATATTTCGATTATGCTCGATTTTAACTTTGGCACTTAAGTATCCCTCCATGTCAAGTTTTGACACTTCAAGTATACTTTTGCCATGCAATTTGCCTATAAATAGGCAAGAAGCCACTCTTGCAAGAAGTCGTGGGGAGTAGAACTAAGATAGCTTATGTCCCACAAAATACTCCTCCATCACCAACACTTCTTGTACTACCCATTTTCATCAACTAGATAAACTATATCCCATGACCTTTGTCCCTTGAACTATCCTACCTTGTCCCTTATTCATCCATTACTAGATACATACTACACTTACACACTTGCACATCATTAATCAAAAACTATCATTGATACCCTAACCATGCTACTGCACACATTTAAATTTTCAACAACAAGCTTCTTTCTCTGAACGTAATGGTTTTGATAGTTCTGCTAGCTGTGCTTTGAGTATCTCGTGCCGAAAGTTCTTTTTGTGTTTTACACTGCTAACAGTAAGTCAGAATTGATTTCTATTGTATAAATGTCAAGCCTGGTTTACACGAAATGTCTTGCTGTAGTATCACTATGTATGTTCTCATCATCAATTTTGAAAGCATACAAACATTCAAATTCATACATGACATGCATTTACAACAATTTTGTAAATTAAACTTACACAGACTGAAAATATTATAAAACATTAAAAGTCACTCCTATAATGACAACCAGAACTTTAAAATCTGTTTCTACAAGACTTCTGTATGATAAACTCGAAGATGATCAATTTGATGTTGTTGGAAATTGTGATTCATTTTCAACAAAATCTGGAAACTACTCGCTTAATCATGAAGAAAGAAGAGTCAAGAATGTGAACAACAATTAGTTAATATCCAGAGCAGCCTAGAGAACAAGCAGCAAATCTCTGGCTTGGAGGGTGTACGCATGATGCAGGAAAAGCCAGCTATAAAAGTCCTAGGTAGTGGCTGAAAAAGACAAGAACGGCTGCAAGTTGATGGCTGGAGATGAGTTGTAAAGAGAAGTCCAGACTATCTAAAGTTCTGGAGAAGACAATTGTTGCTAAACTGTGGCGGTGGAGACTCTATAAAAGTGCTGGGTATCATTCTTGTAAGAGTGTGTGAGAAGCATCAAAATAAACTTCATGTCATGTAGCTCCTACACCACATCTCCGCCAAACTATTTTGTTATGCTAGATAAAATATCTTTGTCCCATGAACCTTGCGTATATTCCTTTGGGTATCCTACCCTTGTCCATTCCTCTACAAATTATAACCTACACACATACAGTTGCACAAATTCAAAAGACAAATTATCACCCATATCAAAACCATGCTTCCACGCGCATTCAAATTTTCAACCTGGTATCAGAGCTAGGTACATTTGGATGGTTTTGGACGTTTGTCCTCACCATCCCCAACTAAAATCCAAGGCTGAAGCCCGAGCCCGATCCAGAGCCAACAGTTCCAGAGTTGGACCTAGAGCCGAAGTTGGAGCTAGAGCATGAGCTAACAATTACAACTAAGAGCATTTTGATGGCCCAAAACATATAGGACACATTGAAGACAAGACATGCACATTTGAAGGTAAGTAAAGGATGCAAGAGAATGTGGAACAAAGACTGCATAAAAGGCATGAGACAAACTACTAGAGGAATTTCAAGGTGCATCCGAGATTTTATGACACAATGTCCCGAGTATTCTGAAAACGAATCAAAGGGAGTGTTGGAAATTGTGATTCATTTTCAACAAAATCTGGAAACTGCTCGCTTAATCATGAAGAAAGAAGAGTCAAGAACTTGAACAACAATTATTTAATATCCAGAGCAGCCTAGAGTACAAGCAGCAAATCTCTAGCTTGGAGGTTGCAAAGAAAGACAGCTATAAGAGTCCTAGGTGGTGGTTGAATAAGACAAGGACGGCTACAAGTTGATGGCTGGAGATGAGTTGTAAAGAGAAGTCCGACTATTGAAGGCGGTGGTGAAGAAGACAATTGTTGCTAAACTATGATGGTGGAGACTCTCTATAAAAGGGCTAGGAATCATTCTTGTAAGAGTGTGTGAGAAAGCATGACAATAAACTCCATATCATGTACCTCTTTTACCACATCTCCACCAAACTATTTTATTATGTTAGATAAAATATCTTTGTCCCATAAACCTTGCCTTTATTCCTCTGTGTGTCCTACCCTTGTCTATTCCTCTACAAACTATAACCTACCCACATTCAAATTTTCAACATGGTATTAGAGCTAGGTACATTTGGATGGTTTTGGGCAGAGCCCAAGCTTGAGTGAGAGTCAACAGTGCTCGAGTCGGAGCCGAAGCTAGAGCTAAGGCTAAAGCCAAAGCTAGAGCTAAAGCCTATGAGAGCCAGAGCTAGAGTCCAAGCTAACAATTACAACTAAGATCATTTTGATGGCCCAAGACATATGGGACATCGTTGAAGAAAAGAAATGCACATTTGAAGGTTGGCGCAAGTGTTTTGACAAAAGGATGCAAGAGATCGTGGAACAAAGACGGTTTAAAAGGCATGGGACAAATTACTAGAGGAGAGACTTTATGACACAATGTCTGGAGTATTCCGAAAATGGATCAAGGGAGAGAGTTGGAAATTATGATCCATTTTCAACAAAATCGAGGAACTACTCGCTTAATCATGAATAAAGAAGAATCAAGAACGTGAACAACAATTAGTTAATATCCAGAGAGCCTAGAGAACGAGCAGCAAATCTCTACCTTGGATGTTGTATGTGTGATGCAAGAAAAGCCAGCTATAAGAGTCATAGGTGGTGGCTGAATAAGACAAGAACGGCTGCAAGTTGATGGCTGAAGATGAGTTGTAAAGAGAAGTCCAGACTATCTAAGGCGGTGGAGAAGACAATTGTTGCTAAACTATGGTGGTGGAAACTCTATAAAAGGGCTGGGAATCATTCTTATAAGAGCGTGTGAGGAGCATGAAAATAAACTCCATATCATGTGCTCCAACATCATATCTTTGCCAAACTATTTTGTTAAGTTAGATAAAATATCTGTCCCAAAAACCTTGCCTATATTCCTCTATGTACCCTACCCTAGTCCATTCCTCCACAAACTATAACCTACACACATACACTTGTGCAAATTCAAAAGACAAACTATCATCCATATCAAAACCATGCTTCCGTGCACATTCAAATTTTCAACATGGCATCAAAGTTAGGTACATTTGGATGGTTTTAGGAGTTTGTCCTCACCATCCTTAACTAAAATCAAGACTAGAGCCCAAGCCCGAGCAAGAGCTAATAGCTCTAGAGTTGGAGCTGGAGCCATACCCTACGAGAGCCAGAGCTAGAGCCCTAGCTAACAACTACAACTAAGAACATTTTGATGGCTTGAGACATATGGGACATTGTTGAAGAAAAGAAATGCACATTTGGAGGTAGGTGCAAGTGTTTCTGTTTTGACAAAAAGATGCAAGGGATCGTGGAATGAAGACGGCATAAAAGGCATGTGACAAACTACTAGAGGAATTTCAAGGTACATCCGAGACTTTATGACAACATGTTTGTAATATTCAGAAGATGGATCAAGGGGGAGTTTTGGAAATTGTGATCCATTTTCAACAAAATCTGAAAACTACTCACTTAATCATGAAGAAAGAAGAGTAAAAAAAATGAACAATAATTAGTTAATATCTAGAGCAGCCTAGAGAACGAGCAGCAAATCTCTAGCTTGGAGGTTGTATGTGTGATGCAAGAAAAGCCAGCTATAAGAGTCTTAGGCAGTGACTGAATAAGAAAAGAACAGCTGCAAGTTGATGGCTGGAGATGAGCTATAAAGAGAAGCCCAGACTATCGAAGGTGGTGGAGAAGACAATTGTTGCTAAACTATGGTGGTGGAGACTCTCTATAAAAGGGCTGGAAATCATTCTTGTAAGAACATGTGAGGAGCATGAAAATAAACTCCCAATCATGTAGCTCCTACACCATATCTCCGCCATACTATTTTGTTAAGCTAGATAAAATATCTTTGTCCCATAAACCTTGCCTATATTCCTCTATGTATCCTACCCTTGTCCATTCCTCTACAAACTATAACCTACACACATACACTTGCACAAATTCAAAGCACAAACTATTATTCATATTAAAATCATGCTTCCATGCATTTTCAAATTTTCAACAGATGTTTTATATTAAACTGATTTGTTGAGGAATCAGACTCTCGAACAAGAAAGATGATTTGGGATTGAGCAGTATGCTTGACAATCTTGAAAGCGCTCATTAAAAAGAAATCACTGCCACATAATTATAAAGACTTTTGTTCTGTGAAAGGTTTACCTAAAAACTGATGGCACATGAAGAGCAATGTCCCAATCATGAAGAGATGAGAATAATTGGACTAAGTTCCAACTAAAAGAGAGGAGACATATCGATGTTCCAATCAATAAAAGACCATAATATATGCAACAATATCTTGTAAGTGCAACTACTTCTTCATTAGTACACAATTCCCCGACCAAAGATGTCTACTTTACCCCAGAACAAGCTTGAACATCATCAAACGAACTCCCAACAGAGATATATTTTCCAGTATATCTTGGAACTATGCGGACACGATCCTAAACTGCCAAATCTGAAACCAGAAGTTGTATACTCTCTGTAGACAATTCAAGTATTTGATTATCTAAGATGTCGGTACACTGAAGAAAATTATACTATCTCGAATCAAATTGTATAAAGGCGCAATTTCCTTTGTGTGTGCCATGACTATATGTTGATATCGTGCACATTTTCATTTATGTTTAAGATATCTGTCTTAATAACTGATTAAACCTCTTTAGACTTACATATGAAAAAGAATTTGGGTCAAAAAGATATGCATCTTTTCCTCTAAATTAAATATTAGGCAGAGGAATTACTCCCATTGCAGAGTCCAAACATCCAAAAAGGCCAAAAGAAATGAAAAATCAAAGGAAATTTTTTTCTTTCTATAAAAAAAAAAAAAGATTGATAACATTTAGAGTAACACATTAACTATCGTGAAATCATTCAGAGGGCAATGTTATTCCAGAATTACCCGGAAGTCTCTCCGGGTGTGTAGAACAAATCCCATCATCTCCTTCCAATGTGGGAATGAACTGATCAATGAGAAAATGAATCTTCCTCACGTTCCCCATTATCTTCGCTTCCAAATGCTCTAAGATTTCTTGGTCAGTCGGATCAAACTTCACTCCCGCTGGTAGTCCCACCAAATCATGAACAATCTCCCTCTTCACAACAATAATTTCATAATTGTACAGATCCTAAATGACAAAAAAGTAAAACCCTCGAGAGGAAACTAAATATACAATACAAAATCAAAACAAAAAGAAAAAAAAAGAAACTGATAAATACCTGATCAAATAATGGGAAGCTGTGGCCACATGATGGGCATGCTATGGTGGGAAGAAGAATGTTGTCGTCATCCTCATCTTCATCCCTAGGGTTATAACTTGCTGGGATTATGGCTCTTCCATCTTCCGTTTGCCACGTCATTTCTTTTCTGTTCTTCTCTTGCTCTCTTGCACATCCCACACCAAGATTTTATCTAATTTCTTAGGCTCCAAACTCAAGTTTAGGCGACACCTCTACTAATTACTGCATACAAGAAAGAGGTTTTTAATCTTACTAAACGGAACAGTTTAGAGATTTCGGTTCTTCTAGAGACTATCCTCTAAGAGTGAGAGAGAGAGAGAGAGAGAGAGAGAGAGAGAGAGAGAGAGAGAGAGAGAGATTTTTATGAGCAGAGAGGTGGGAGAGAGAAAGGGATTATATTAATAGAGGACATTAATGTGTGAAAAAAAGAATTTCTTGGACGTCAAGTTTGGTTTACATTACGTACATGCGCGCGTGCTGCAGACTTAAACCCTGTCCCTTGATCAGGTTTTATTTAGTTTAATATGAACGTGGATCCTTTTTATTACTTTTTGTTGACTAGTACGAGCTTTAGTAAATATTCGTGGAAAAGCCAGATAAAAGAATAAAGTTATCTTTTTGACCAAAAAAGAAAAGCAAGAAAGTTAAAAGCGAAAGGATGTTAATATATGAGAGAGAGAGAGAGAGAGAGAGAGAGGGTGGATGCGGTGTCCTAATCAAGCGTGGCCTTGAAGTTAAGTATAGATACATAAAACTTACCAACGTATAGATACATGAAACTTACCAACCAACGATGGTGAGTACGACTACAAGCGTCGCCTGGAATAACCAGCATGTTCAGATGGGCTTATTTTGGATCCATAAGCTAAGCAATTCCATTTCTAGTCTAAACAAAAAGGGATTGGTATTCCAAAATTTGGAAAACATTTGAGATGACATTGAATGTTTTGTGTGGAGCTCAAGGATGCCGACGGACTTGTTTGCCGCTATTGACAAAGCTTGACATGCCAACAATTCCGGGAAGAGAGAGAGAGAGAGTTCAATGGTACGGCGAGGTCGATGTAGTGCAGCTAGAGCTGGTTGGAGATGGTGGCGACAAAGGGGATTGGATTGGTTGACAAATCCGTCTATAAAGAAGAAAAGGACGAATTTTTGTGTTTAGAGAAGTATGACTAATAAGGAGATATACTTCACCCAAAAAAAAGACTAATAAGGAGATATACTATACGTGCAAAATATATTTTCAAAATTATGTAAGTCTAAGTAAGGCTAGACCCTCTTTACTTTTATTGGCTATTGAACACATCGAATTCTCTTGATATTACATCATCTTAAGGTCATATGCGATAATATCTACATATTTTTTTCCCAACATTTTAAGGGTAATTTTAAATTTTCGCGAGAAAGCCAATGAATAATTCATTTGCATAGGGAAATTAAGAAGAAAGATAACCTTTTAATGTCAGCTACCGACCAACCACAAGAATGCATTAATAATTATTTCAATCTCATCGGGCAGAGTGGGAAATGTTTTTCTTACATTCAAATGCTCAATCGAAAACTTAAACCACGCTATGGTCGTTTTCCTACCAGGAAAAGATCTGATAAATTCCTCTTATGAAGCTCGATCTAAAATAATTACTTTCATAGGTGAAATCATATGGTAAGCAAGTTGCATACTATGCAACGCTTATCTTCTTTGTAAATTTACTGAACTCGCACAACCGATACAAATAATTGCGAGGTATGTGCTTGTCGCTTCCGAGGAAGCAGTTGCAGAGAGCGAGAAATGAGGAGGAGACTGGCTGTCTGAATCGCAGAGCCCTTGGATCCGCCGACGAATGGCGTGTAGACGACGACTTCTATAGAAAGTCGGTCCTCAGCTTCGAAAGGAAGCCACGCGCCAGAGAAGGCTTACGCGGTAAGCTTGGTGAGAATGACCAATTCAACGTACGGATTAGGGGTTTCGTTCCGAAGTTTCTTCAATAGGAGGGCCCTTCTCATAGACTCCAATTCTTTTTTAACTTCTGGACGCGCAAGATAGACTCGATAAAATGACAGATCATCATTCAGGTGTCTGGCTCCATCAATTTTGCGGAAAATATGACATTTTTATAAAATATTTTTGATGGTATTTTCCCGAAAAAAATTGCAATTTTTTAATTAATTTTCTTTTCCTTTTTTTTTTCTTTTTCTTTTTCTTCTTTTTTGGCTGATTGCTGGCCTTGGCGATAGGCCATAGGCAAGCTCAAGTTTCATCGGATTCGACAAGTTTGGCAGCGCTCAAGCCTCACCTAGGGTGGCTAGAGCCTCGACAACCTTTGGCAACCTTAGGCGAGGCTTGGGCCCCTCCCAGCTCACTGGATTTGGCATGGCCCAAGCTTACTTGATGGTAGTGAGTGAGAGCTCAAGCCTTGCCGAAATCTGGCAAGGTTTGAACTCACTTGTAGCTAGTTGCCAACCCATGCCATGGCCCGCGACTAACCAAAGAAGAAGAAAACAAAAGAAAGCAAAATATTTAAAAATAAATTTCAGAATTCAAAAAAATTTAAAAATAAAAATAAGAGGAAAATGTATTTGGTGAAAGAAAGTGCTTGGTGTAGAAGTGAAAGAAAGATGATGAAAAATGTCTCCTGCTTTTTGAAAAACAAAAAAAATTTCCTCATTTTTGTGTTTTTTTTTCATTGGCGCCTTGACTATTTTTTTTTTTAATTGAACACCGAAATACCCATAAAAATGTTTTTTCTGAAAATTGTTTTCCATCAAACAACCGGAGTCTTAGTATTCATAGGAAACTTCATGAATAAATAAATTTGGACGATTGAGTTTTTCCATTTGAGAATTGCCGAAAATACTAGGAGATATTATCATTGCACCATTCCTCTCCTATATGTTTAGATTGACAAAAGAAGCATGCCATTTTTTCGATAAGATGACACATGTTGGGTTATACTTAATATATAGCGCAGGACACTATTTATCGAAAGTTTAAAAGGTAGGACAATGACGGGCGTCATAATTCATGTCTGAAATGTGCGAGGGGAAACCCATAAGTGCATTAATGGACATTTCTATGATAAGAAGGGAACTCCATAGGACCCGGTTAGAGTCCTAGTAGTTTCCTCCCGTTACTTGGGAGCTTAAAGTTTCATGCTTTATTTCACTCCGCAATGGGGCTTCTTTTGACCCTTCTCTCACAGTACCACTTCAGTATAAGTCATCCTGGAATATATAGTCTTGCATGATGGTTCTCGCTTATTAACATGGGATTGCATGTGGATAATGTCCACTTTGACTTCGAAAAGGTCTTGGGCCGTAAGATGGGCCATTTGGATGTCGTGGGAAGTGGGATTTCTCGTTTTTGATAACAAGCATTGCTGAATCAAGCAAACACAATCATCCATGATTTCCTACATATAAAAAAAAAAAAAAAACTTCAATTGCATTCCTCTTAACTCGGAATTTTTATCCGTTGATTAGACTCTAAGCTTGTTCCAATACTGAAATTGCATTGTACATCTAGAATAGGCCTAAGAAGACATGATCCCAAGTGAATACTTGACATGTCCTGCCTCTTCTAGGAGGGGTAAGATGCGGGTAGAAGAATTGTTTAAAGATCCACACCCAAGTTCCATAGCCCACTATCCCAACCTTGATTTTCTTATCCCCATAGGGAAAAGTCCATCCCTTTTTGGACCGGTTGTGGGCGAAGTACCTAGCTTTTCCGATTTGGTAGTTGATCTATGGTTTGTCATTGAAATGTTCCCAATGTTCTTGGAAATTCTTGCTTCCATTGGATCATTTATATCTATATGCATTAGAATCCCTATTCACATATCTCTCCGTACTATTGACGATTTTTTGCATATATGCAAAAATCTTTCTCATTATCACAGAGGATCCTTAAAAAAAAAAAAAAAAAGAGTTTATATCAAGCAACATATGTGCTTTGACTTTCTTGTGATAGTTTGATTTTCTACTTCCGTTTTCAATTGAATAAATCGGACTTTTCATCGACGTGCCTATAGTGCTATTCTCTGAGCCGATCACTTATGAGATAACTAGACTAGTTGGGAAAGTCATTAAAGGATTTTGATGCAACAGACTTGAGAATTCGAGCAGAAATCGATTGCTTGACCGTGTTAGTCTGCATGGGTCATTGTGGCATAGTTGAAAATCTATTAGAGACCGGAATAGGTTGATTCGACTGAGGTATGTAATTAGGCATGGGCGATTCCACCTAATTACAAAAATTCTCGTCGATCGGCACTAAATCGATTTTTCTATTGTTTTGGTACCCGATGCCCGTAAATGAAATCTCGAAATTTTCATAACAACTGAGAGTTTTCAATGAGTAGAATATGTACATTGTGGCTCGAAAATAATCGACCACGGGTCAATTACACCAAAAATTCCAAAAAAAAAAACTACCCGATAGTTTGGGTTGCGCTAAAATCACGTCTGACTGAATTTAATTACGAAATTTATTCCGATTTCATAAATTGAAAACTCTAATGTGTAACGATTAATTCTAGGAGTATTGTTGCATTTTTCCAAGATTTATTGATGAAGGGAATTGTTGGTGAAAAATTCAAATGCAACAAATTAAAGGAATGGGAGAAAGACCATATTTTAAATGGATTTTTGGTCTTTAATGTGGGACTTTTGGAGAGAGGAATTATAAGGATTTAAATGAGGATTTATCCTTATTAACTAAGGTTATGAAAATGGTGAAATGAAAAAGGGGAAAGCTAATAGAAGAGAGGCAAATTCGGATGTATGTACGCCAAGAGGAATTCCACCACCATTTGAGTCTCATTTGAAGAGGATATGTTTGCTTTAACAGTGGTAGGCCATATGAAAGTGAAAGAGGTAAAAATTCCATGGAAAATCAACAAAAGCTTGTGGAAATTGGGGAGGGGGACCCTCCATGTCCTTTTTCTCCTTCTCTCTCCCCATCCGCGCGTATTCCTCCCCCCTTGTGCCGTGCGAACAACCTTCTCTTTCTTCCTTTCTCTTCCTTTCCTTTTCATTTCATTTTCTCAGCCGTAAAGCCCACTTGTCCTGTTCTCCTTTAAGCCGTTTCGTTTTAGCTCCCCTGTTTCGGTTTCCTCTTGGCCGACCAAAACAACAATCGAAAAACAGAGGAGGCTCTGTTTTGGTGCTGCTGGTGCTGGACCAACCACCATTTTCAACCAAGCTGCCCTTTATGTTTCGTTTTTCTTTGACTTGGCCATTGATTGCATCTCAGCCTTCCTCACCAGTGGCCCGACAAACTTCCAAAGCCAGCGAAATCTCTGTATCTCTTCATTAGAAGCTCAACGCCTCTGTCCACGGTTGCTGTAGCATTTCCACCGCTCACCCCTCCTCAATCTCAGCTCACCGTCTTCACTAGAAACAACTGTCCGTTCACCATTGCTATTGCCCTTGCCGTCGGGACCCCTGCTGTGCTAGTGCAACCCACCAATCGACCAAACTACCTCACCGTGTAACTGCCTCGTCTCCAAAGAGCTCATGCCACCACTGCTCGGCCTAGTCTGGCTAAGAAAGTTGCTCCGTAGTGGTAGGCCAGGGCTTCATGGCCTTGTCCCAAGCCAACCGGAGTTCCTCCGGCATCCTCGAAGGTTGTGGTCTTGTTGTTGCCGCTCAGCCTCCACCAGTGGTTTTGGATTTTTAGTTTAGGTGAGTTAGTTTTCCCTAATTGCTGATTATGGGCTAATTACATTTATTATGTGGGTTTGGCTGAGATATGGTTAGATTGCATGCTGGTGTACTTTTCTCCTAATCGGGATTTAGGGGATGGACTTGCTGAGACGTTGTCTCGCTGGTTATTGTATAACCATTTTTAGGTCCCTAGATGGAGGGTTGGCAAGCAAGGTGCAAAGGTTTGTCAAAAGTGAAGTCTAGGTTTGTCGTTAGTCTCTACCAAATGTCGTCGGGTCCTCCGCCTAATTTGGACAGTGGGTGATAGTTCACCCTTTTTGTTGTTAAGAAGTCTGGCAAGATTGGAAGGGACTCGGTCCCATGGATGAAGAGCTTAGAGCGTAGATAGCCTAGAAGCTCTTCTTTTTGAAACAGATCCATGTGATGCTAGACTTTTATAAATAAATAAATAAATAAATATATATATATATATATATATATATGTTGCTGTATTATAAGCGTGTTTTGTGAAAATATCAACCTATGTTTCTATCCCCCTTTTATGTTGTTTGGAGATTGTGATTACGTTTCCACATGTGCCATAACCTGAATGGGTCGGCGATAATTTTTGGGATGTCGCAAATTTTATCAACCACTGAGGGACGTGCATGTGCTCAAGGTTCAGGTCGTGACGTTTCTTGTGTTAAAACTTACACCTGTAAACACAAAAGGACTATATGCACTTTTTTATATTATCAACTAATCATAACGGTTGTTTATTATAGCATGTTATTTGATTCACCAAATACATCATTGTTTTTATCATTCGATAAAAAGATTCATCCATGTAATTGGTACCATCTAACCAAATTCAATTCCATTATGTTTATTCAATTCCATTATGTTTATTTGATTCTTAGTTGTGCTAGTTTTATCAACCAGGTCTTTCATTTTTTTCTTCACAAAGAAGAATCTCGCCAAATCCATAAATCGTTCAAAATCATTTCTTCTTATTTTTTGTAATTTTTTCTATTTGATTCTTAGTTGTGCTAGTTTTATCAACCAGGTCTTTCATTTTTTTTCTTCGCGCCGGCTGGGCGAGCTCAAAGAAGAATCGCCGGCCGGCCGGGCGCTCGGCCTCGCCGGAAATCCATAAATCCGAATTTGAGATGACTTATTTACACCCCTTTTACATTATTTTTACTTTATTCAGACTTGATGAATCTTATATATTCACAGGTTCCATTGTTCCCATATGGTGCCCTTGGGGTTTCCTATTTGATAGTATCAGAAGGCCTAATTCAATGGGACTTCCCTATAAGGAGTGTGAGAGCAAAACATTTCCGGCATACCTCAAGAAGTACCAATCTCCCTTGGCCAATATCTTTCTACACACTACAAGTGACAGATAAAAGGCATAGTGAATCACTAGTAGCAGGAAGATGCCCATGGGCAAACATTTTATAGGAATGAGAAGTGGACAAAGAGAAATTGGCCACATTAGAATTACCTTCTGGGGAGGTTTGTATGATATCCAAAAATTGCTTAGCAACAATCGAACAAGTGGGGAATATTGACATGAACAAGAGAAAGTTGGATAGAGTCGAATCTAAATGTTGGCTAGATAGATGTCCTATAATAAGAGTAATTATGAACCCTATAGACCATCCCATGGGTGTGGTAAAGGGGTAATAGGCAACCTAATGGACTTCATTGGTCGAGGACTACCTAAATGAAGGGGTTGTCATATTCAAAGTTGGAATCTCTTGATTCTATTTTAACTTGAATCATAATAAGTGTGAAATGTACTGAAACAGATTGTTCTAAAGATTAATAGTAATTTCCCCACTTTGAGATCCGAAGTTTAATTCTTTCTCTTCTAAGCCAAAAGTTAACCACCATGTAATTATCTATTTGATAGCAAGATAGGGTGTTTGTGAAGCTTCTTAGTCAATGGTCAAGAACGACCCCGGGGATAGGAGGAGATCCGGTCATGCTAATGTTAGGTAAACGAGTTTTTTTGGTTTTGAGTAATGGGACGGGTTTGAGGTCAATTGATAAAATTATCACATCATTTGAGACTGATTTGGTATTTTATTATTGGGACACCTATTGTTAGAACTCAATATGTATAAAAAAATATGGTTTATAAAGGTTGAAACATAACATTGTAAATTTGAATTTGAATTACGATATTTACAAAGTTGTTGACACCTAAGTTTTTGTGGATAAATTGTTATTGCATGTCTGAAAAAAAAAAAGAAAGAAAAAAAAAACAAGCGATCGAGTTCATTGATAAGGCTATAATTTGACCCCTAACAAAAAAAAAAAAATTGATTGATTCGGCACCATCTTGGACCTGATTTCATTTATCTGCATTTAAAAACTAGGAGCATCATAGTAAAAAAGAATTAGTGATCATGAATTTTATAAAAAAAATTAGGAATCAAATTATCTGACAATAGTGGAATTCAATCTGTCGCCAAAAACACCGACCTTGCACGATTTTGCATTCATTTCAGTGCATCTGGTGATTAGAGACAAGGTAATTTTTAATACCTCAGGTCCAACACAAGAAGATTTGGAACGACGGAACTCCTAAGGCTCTCAAAGCTCGAAGGAACTCTTGGTGCCCCTGCACCCCACTAAGTCCCATCACCTTGACTTTACATTTGCCATGAAATTGGACTAAACAAAGGTCAAAATTTGGCTAAATTGAAAGGAAGTAGGGTCTGCAATTGAAATCCAAAGCAAAGGTGAGAGGCCGAATGCAATTAAGCAAAAGCCAAGGGACCAAATTGCAAAATTCACCCAAATACTTGCAAGGTCAGATGGGGCATCTAAAGTATGATTTTTTTTTTTTGGTCAACAATTGAACAAAATTTCGGTTGAAATTGAGAACCAAAGACCAGAAAATGAGCCAAGGGTCAAATTAGAGCAAAATGAGCAATTGGCGATTTATCCCAATTGGTGGTCGGGAGAGTAGTCAAAATCCGAGTGACATTAGTCAAAAAATTTTAGGTGATGAGTAGCTAGTCATGGCTTGGGAAAGAAAGAGAATTCGAGAAAAATCAGGAAATAGCAAATCAAATAACATGTAGGTAAAACTAGCCATATAGTAGTTTGTAGATGTTGAGTGGCTAGTCATGGCCTGGGAATAAATATTAGCTGTAGTTCGGGTTCGAGCATGGTATTTTATCTAAGTCCACTTACCAAGCGGCTCCTGTCACCCGGTTCCCACGCTAGAATCCAAAATTTTTTAGAAAATATTTGGAGCTCTCTCTTGCTGGGCCCCACCAGAGAAAAACTCTCTCTCTCTCCTCCATTTTGAATTCCAGCGTGAAAGTCTCCCTCTTCATTAATTGCGTGCGCTTTCTCTTTCTTCTGCCACAGGCCTAATCTTCCCTTCTTCCTCCCGGCCTCTCTCTCTCTCTCTCTCTCTCTCTTTTTTCCCTTTTTTTTTTTCTTTGTTTCAAAAATCTCCCGCACACACGTCAACTCTCTCTACTTCCACTGTCTCGCAAGTAGGGAACCAAGCCTACTCTCTCGCTTCCGTGAGCGTTGCTGTTCCCGCTAGAAGCAGCGACGACTGCCGCCGCCGCGATCCTCAACTGGCCATCGTCAAGCACGGTCTGGTTCAAGCAGAGTACAAGTTTTAGAGGCTACATCTGTGAAAGAGAGACTTCAAGCACGGTATAGCCCTTAAACAACTTGTTCAAAGGAAAGACTAGTTCAAGTCCTGAAGTCGAGGTCTGAGGGCTCGTTTTGGAGCGTTGGCAAGGCGACCCATTTGGCTTCTATCTCGGTTCGGCGTCCATTGCCGGTTTGCCACTGCCAATTCATGCAACAAAAAGCAAACGAAGCCCTCTCTCTCTCTCTCTTCAAGAGCTGTTGCCCATCCCATCCCAAAGCTCAGATCCACTGCCTCCGGCACATCACCTCCGCCCTCACCTCTGCCGTCGCCTTTGCTGGAGTACATTTGTTATGCTACTACTTTGGGTCCCTTATTTTCTACGTCGAGCCTTTGCCGGAGTATTAGGATGAGTTTGTTTGTATTTCTTATCAAAAATTATTTCCCGGAATAGAAATAGTGTTTGTTTGTGTTTTTGTTCAAAAATTATTCTAAGGAATAGAAATAGAAAAAACTATTTCTATTCCAGGGAACAATTTTTGACCAAAAAAATGCGTTTGGTAAACTTATTCCGAAAATAAAAAAAAAAACCGAAATATGTCTGGTAAATTTGTGCTCTTTTTTTGTTTCTTTTAATTTTTAAATATTTTTCTTTTTTTCTTCTTTTGGTCGGTTGCTAGCTTTGGCCATGGTTGGCGATCGACAGGCGAGGGCCGGCGGCCTTGCCCAGCCATCGATCGCCTGGCGGTGGCCCGGTGAGGCCAAGCCTCGCCAGTGGTTGGGTGAGCTCGAGCTCGTCTTGGCTAGGCGAGCTTGGGCTCATCTAGATCCAACGAAGCTGAGCCTCATTAGGGGCCGGCAACACTTGGCCTCGCCGGGGGCTGGCGATGCTCCGGTGAGATTGCCGGCCCTCGATGGCCGGTCGTCGGTCATGGCTGAAGTCGGCGACTGGTCAAAGAAAAAAGAAGAAGAAAAAGAAAAGAAAAGAAAGGAGAGAATTTGTTTTTCCAAATTGTTCTAGAAATAAGAAACAAGTTTTTTTTTTGTTTCTTGTTTCTGTTCCAAATTTGTTCCCGAGAACAAAAAAATACATTTGGAACACAAAAAAACGCGTTTCTACTCTTTTTTTGTTCCTCGGAACAAAAAAAAAAAGAATTCTGTTCATGAACAAAAAATAAGAACACAAACAAAACTACCTTACTAACTGGTTCAAAAGAAACGAGTTCGGTTTTCTTGTCTATCTATGGTCAAGTGTAATTTGTTTTCTCATTTCATGACTTTCGTAGCTTTGTTTGAGCAAGTTATCCCTCCATGAGCGAGAGAGCAGACATAATGGCTACGTATATGCATGTTTCAGTTAGCTTGAGGGAGAATTACCAAAAAAGTCATAAACCTATTGCACTTATACTAATTCAGTCCTAAACTTTTTTTTTGCCAATTTAGTCATAAACCTTTTACAATTGTGCAAATTTAGTCCATCCGGCCAAAATTGGCCGGCCGGCACTGACGTGGACGCTGACCGGCCGGTAAACGATTTTTTAATAATTTTTTTAGAATTTTTTCTTTTTTTAAAATTTTTTTTCTCTTTTTTTTTCCTTATCTTCTTCTTCCTCTGGCAGGCACCGGCCAGCCGGCCAGAGGTGAGGGACGGCGAGGCTCGCCCCCGCCGACTACTGGCGAAGGCGAGCCTCGCCCGCGACGGCGAGCCTCGCCCGAGGCTCGGCCTCACCATGGCGAGGTCGAGCCTGCCTAGCCAAGGCGAGGGCGAGGCTCGCCTTCACTAGTGGCCGGCGAGGGCGAGCCTCGCCAGTGGCCGGCGAGGCTGCCGTCGCCGGATTTGGCGAGGCTCGACCTCGCCATGGCTGGGCGAGGCCGAGCCTCGCCTTGGCTGGGCGACGGCGGCCTTGCCGTCGTTGGGCGAGGCTTGCCTTCGTTGGGCGAGGCTTGCCTTCGCCGGCCACTAGCGAAGGTGAGCCTCGCCAAGCGACGGCTAGGCCGCCGTCGCTGGGTGAGGCTTGCCTTCGCTAGTGGTCGGTGGGGGCGAGCATCGCTAGTAGCCGGTGGGGGCGAGGTCGCTAGTAGCCGGCGAGGGCCGACCTCGCCGACCCTCGCCTCGGCGGCCGGCCGCCGCCGGCCGGAGAAGAAGAGGATAGGAAGAAAAAAAAAACAAAAGAAAAAAAATTAAAAAAATCGAAAAAAAATCATTAAAACATCGTTCGTCGGCCGGCCGGCATCCACGTTAGCGCCGGCCGGCCAATTTTGGCCGGATGGACTGAATTGGCACAATTATAAAGGGTTTAAGACTAAGTTAGCAAAAAAAAAAGTTTAGGACTAAATTGGCACAATTGCAATAGGTTTAGGACTTTTTTGGTAATTCTCCCGTTAGCTTGAGTATATTGTAATAGTTGTGTAAGACAATATTTGAGTGTTATACTCGTATTGCAATTTAATATAAGGAGTGTCTTTTAATTGTCTATTACAATTCTCTAGTATTACCACCACAATGTTTCCACATACCTTAGAAGTGGTATTAGAGCAAAGGGTCACATACCCTGCAAATGGATTGGAGTAGTGACTTTCTTTAATCCCTTTTCATCTTTGTTTCCATTACCGAGTAGTTTATGAAGTGGCTAAAGTGGTCCCTCAGTTTTGCCAACTGTGCGTATATTGCGGTAGGTTTTTCATCCGACTTTAAGGCCTTATGAGCAGAATTCCGGTTGCTGTTCCAGAGACTTCGCGGGAGTTTGTGTAATTAAATCAATTTTATATCTCTAGAGGCTGAAATTAGAAGTCGTATCAACAGAATACATGTAAGGGTACTTGGATGAACTCACTGCAGTTGGAGCTCGATTTGGCACTGGCTAAAACCTCACTGTCTTGGGTATAATGGTGGCAACTGCAAATTTAGTGCTTGTATTAGGTGGTGAGGAATACCAGCAAGGAGCTCCGAGAAGGATCGAAAATTCAAGCTGGTGGGTCCTGAAGCAACTGGCCTCCCGATCACCACTCAGCTTGGTAAGGATTATACAGTTGCAGACAGAGATCATCCAGACAGGTTTTCTACAACACCAATTTAAATTAACATCCAATCAGTAATACATCTACCAACTGCCATTTCAACTTCCAAACTTGTGGACGAACACCCCAAACAGCCTATGATGTATTAATGTAAAAAATAGAGTACACTTGTTCAACGAAAGCAGATTTGAACAGCATAATTTGCAACAATAAATTGGACAAAAAAAGGTATGGCCAACTCTAAAGCCCCTGATTAAGCCGTCAGATAACCTAACACGTGCAAATTAACTAAGTGACCACAAGAGCAAGGGACAGCTCGTGGTGAGGGGCACTCGAGTTATGTTGCGGTTGGGACTGGATTGCGTCGCTTGCTGAATAGGGGCACGATGAACAGTGTTATTGAGCCCCAAGTTTCGCAACATGGCGAGTTGTTGCATACGCTTCTCGCTTGAGACCTCATGAATTGAATTATCCGACGCATGACTTAGAACTCGCAGACCATCATATTTGGTGTTGTCATGACGAGTTGGACTCTGCAGCGGAGACAAAAGTTGCTACTATAGAGTTACGGGTGGGGCAACAATTATGCTCGATCAACACTGAGTTAGAAACAAAGGTGTTGGGATGAAGTCGGAGAAAGGAAGATAACAGCCCCGAGTTGGTTCAGCAATCGCAGATGCCGTGGGCGCTGATCGAGAGATAGATTGAAGACAGCACAGAAAGCAGCGTAAGAGTTATGCGATAAGCGCCGAAGGTCTTTGGAATTCCAAGTTGGTGATCACGTTTTCTAAAAGTGTCACCAACGAGGGAACTTCGCGCTTTGGTAAGAAAGGCAAGCCGAGTCCGAGGTACGTAGGTCCGTTTGAGATTCTTGAAAGAATCGGAAACCTAGCGTATCGTCTTGCGTTGCCGCCAAGATTGGCGCACGTGCATGACGTCTTTCACGTGTCGATGTTAAGATAAACCTGTAAAACAAAGCTCAAGTTTGGTGAAGAAACAGAGCAGCGAAACAGCAATCAGCGGGACTGCTCTAAGGCAGAAGTAGTTACGCTTGAAATCGTTGAGGCTGGGCTGGGTATGCTGGAACCAGCGACTGATGTGTTGGAGATCCGTCAGGGTTGGGCCTGAGGAATTCCACGACAGCCCGGGAAGGGACAAACAGGGACAACGACCCGCTTTAGTCAGGAGATGAAACAGAGCTCGAAATAGATCCCTTTTCATTTTGCTCTTCGGGGGGAATGCTCAAGTTATTTGACATTGTGATTGAATTGTTGGTACATTGTATGGACTTTAGTGGGCTTAATATATTAATTTTCGGAATTAAATTAAATAATTATTTATTTTCCGAAAATCGTGATATTTTATTAAATAATTATTTATTTTCCGACCATATCATCTTGAATTGTTGATTGGTAAATGGTCAAGTATGTTATTCAGCATTTTAATGCCATTATGCCATTGTTAACAGGAATTTATCATTTTGCTAGCGAAATTTGGCCCGAGTTTATGCGAGAGAGAACCCGTCAAGGAATGGCGTGGCGTTGCGTGAACCAAGAACTGGCGGCGGCTGGCAATGGCTGCCGAACCGAGATAGAAGCCAAATGGGTTGCCTTGCCAACACTCCAAAATGAGCCCTCGGACCTTGGCTTCGGGACTTGAACTAGTCTTTCCTCAGAACAAGTTGCTTAGGGGCTAGACTGTGTTTGATGTCTCTGTTTCACAGACGCAGGCTCTAAAACTTGGTACTTTTCTTGAGCCGGACCGTTCTTGACGACTGTTGGCTGAGGATAGCAGCAGTGGTTGTCGCTCACTTCTAGAGAGAGTGGCAGCGGCTCACGGAAGCAAGAGAGTAGGCTTCGTTCGCTTCGGGCCTATTTGGTTCGGTTTTGGGGAAATGCCCTTCGAAGAATGCAAATACCTTTGAGGTAAAGGGTTTTCCGAAATGCTGGATTGTTTGGTAAATTATAACTGAAAAGTGCTTTAGGGAAATGCAATACTGTTTGGTAAACATATATTTGAAAAGCCCTTTAGTATAACCAAATTAAGATTTTTAGTTTTAGTATTTTTAAAATTGCAAAAAAGAAATAATGACTATATAATCTTTTACATTTTTTATGTTGAGAGTAATGTAAAATATATACATTAGTAAATTTATTTAAAAATTATATTAAAAAAATTTGATTATAAATTAGATGCAAAGCTCAACTTTTGGCCTAGAGTTCTTTTAGGTTTGTTTTTAACTTTGAATAATTTTTTTTAATTATTGTAGTATTAATCATCTTCGTTAAGTAATGATCATTCTAGTGTATTGATAAAAAAATTGGGCTATTGATTGTTAAAAAATAAAAATGACAAAAAAAAGGGCGAACCCAACATTTGCAAAGAGTTTTTATTATTTTTTTAAAATATAAAAATAAAATCCGATAAAACTCCGTCATCGATCAACGACGGTTGGGGTGTGGGGAAGATGATCGGTTTAAAAAAAAAGAAAAGAAAAAGAAGTTAACGGATGAATAGTAGAGGTGGACTTATATTTCCGAAATGCTGAAATTTCAAACACCAACATTTGGTCAAGGACACATCCAAATGCTGAACCAAATACCTAAATTTTTTCCCAATGGGCTTTTGGGGCTGAAAGCCCCTTGGGAATGCTGAACCAAACAGGACCTTCTTGCGAGACAAAGAGGAGGGAGAAATAGTTGAAGTGTGTTCGAGAGATTTTTGGAAAAAAAGAAGAAGAAAAAAAGTGTTTTTATTCGGGGGGGCGGGAGTGTGGGGAGGAGAGAGAGTGCACTCAATTAATGAGGAGAGAGACTTTCACGCTGGGAGGTTGGGACACCTAGAGTGCCATAACTTGGCACGGAGGGACACTTAAGTGTTATAACTTAAAAATGGTACACTTAAGTGTCAATATCGGAGCAAAATGGGACACTTAAGTGCCATTCCGGCGAAAATCCGGCTAAATGGCTGACGTGACCATTTTCCGGTGAGTTTGGTCCAAAACGGCGTCGTTTTGGACGCTAACGTGGCGGAGAAAATGCAAAAACGACGCCGTTTCATGTCTAAATGTAAATAATAATATAAAAATTAATTAAATTAGATTTAAAATTAATTTTATTTAAAATATTCAAAAATTAAGAAAAATTAAGAAAATTTTAAAAAATTAAGAAAAATTTAAAATTTTAAAAAATTAAGAAAATTTTTTTAAAAAATTAAGAAAATTTTTAAATTATTAAAAAAGGGGGGTTCGAACGGGCGGGCGAGAGCCGAGCCCTCGCCGCCGCCACCTTCCTCGTAGTCGCGGGAAGGGCCGACGACGGTGGGGAGGCGGGCGGCGAGAGCTCAGCCCTCAAATTTCCGCCCCATTCGAACCCCCCTTTTTTTATAAAAATTTTCTAAATTTTTTAAATTTTTTAAAAATTTTTAAAATTTTTAAAATTTTTAAAATTTTTAAATTTTTCTAAAATTTTTAAAAAAATTTTTAAAATTTTTTAAATTTTTTAAATTTTTTTAAATTTTTTTTTCTAAAATTTTTAAAATTTTTAATAAAATTTTAAATAAAATTTAATTTTAAATCTAATTTAATTAATTTTTATATTATTATTTACACGTAGACACAAAACGGCGTCGTTTTTGCATTTTCTCCGCCACGCGTGTAAAACGATGCCGTTTTTGACCAAACTTGCCGGAAAGTCACTACGTCAGCCATTTGGTTAGATTTTCGTCGAAGTGGCACTTAAGTGTCCTATTTAACTTCAAAACTGGCACTCAAGTGTACCATTTTAAAGTTATGGCACTTAAGTGTCACTCCGTCCTAAATTATAACACTTAGGCTGTTCTTTTGCCTTCACTCTGGAATTCAAATTTGAGAGAGATTTTCTTTCTAGCGAGCTCAGCAAGGGAGAGAGAGAGAGAGCACCAAATATTTTCCAAAAGAATTCGGATTCTAATGTAGGCACCAAACGAATTGTTTGGTCTAGTCAGTAGACTTGGATTATGTCATGATGAAATGTTAGTTACGGTTAATATTTTCTCATGTCTAACTTTGAGAAAAACTAGAAAATGGTGAACTAAATAAAATATTTTCGGTTAAAGTAGGTATGTTCAGTTTAATAAAGGCTTGACGATGTCCCTTGATTAATCCAAATTTTGCGTGGGTGAGGGCGTGAAGAGTGCACCAAAGTAAGCCCACGAATCCAGAAAGCCCACAGGTTCTGTTGAAGGTAGTCGATCACTAGTGAAGGAAAGCGAGACATCCTGAAAGAAATGAGGAAAGTTCGAGGCAAACTATGACTCGGGCATCAAATTAGGATATATCTAGTTGGAGTAGATGTCAAGGGAGTGGGCAAGAGAGGTCCAGGAATTGAGTTTCGCATGCTAACAAAAACCTTCGTGGTCAGCTGTCTTCTCTGCGTGTTACTCTTTCTAACTCCAAAGAAACAATTTCCATTTCCATCACTTTTTGAGGGAAATTTTTTTTATTTTCTTGGGCAAGGACCACGGGAATCATCAAATGGGAATCGAGGTGAGGGTTCTTTTTCATTTTTCACTTGAATTTAATGAGAAAAATGAAAAACAATCATCGTGGTATGGTCACTAGTAGCTGTCTTTTACTGGTATGAAGTTATCCCTAGCCTAAACTTGTTTCACTTGCAAGAGGTTGTCAGTGAACAAGTGGGTACCAGGCTAGTTTAAGATGCTATGGATGTATACAAGCTCTTTGGGTGGATTGAACGGGTTGTGTATGCAAGCCATATGCGCATTATGCACAAATAATTACTGTGCATGTTACAAGTAAGAGAGTATGTTGGCTGTGGTGCAAAACCCTTGTAACGTGCGAGTTTTATGAGCAAGTTATGGACATGAGTTGTGAATGAATGGACAAATACGAGTTTGTCACATGTGTATACAAGCGGTGTATACCTGCTGTAAATGTCTGTGTATGAGAGGTGTGTATGCCATGTGGATGCTGTCCAGCCGAACAGTGGGTGCCGAATGGGTTGGAATGCTTGCTGTCCAAGTTGTGCATGTCGTGGAGTGCTCGTGTATAAATGCTATTCTTGACTGTCGCATTTCGTCAAACAGTTTGAGTGCGTTCTAGAAATTATGCTTTTCACAGTAAATTTCTGTGCTTTTTGACTTTAAATTTGTCATGGCCCGAAAACTATAGGGATGGAGGTGACACAACCATCCTTCCTTCTGGAGGACGCAGCCTCAAACCATAAACTCAAAGTTGACTTGTATAGGTTCCAATCGATAGCACTCTCATTCTACTAACTTATTTTATTTCAATAAACTTTATATAATTCAAAAAATACTCATTAAAATCATCTATAAACATCAATGGTTAAGTCTATTGATCAATCTTATCGAAATCACACACTAGTGGTCTATCCATCGATCCATCTCATATCAAAACACATGCCCATCTGATTAATCTCATAACCCATCACATCTCAACACCCTAAAGATAACTCCCAAGAGACCACGTCATCATGTAGTACTTAGCTGTTGAGCAGTACAAGGCTTTAGAAATGGCTCCACAAAATTACATTGTCGTGTAGCACTAAATCCTTTGACCAACATATAAATCCCTAGAGGTGACTCCCACAAAATTACGATATTATATAGCAATTAGTCCTTGACTACAAAGTTCTAAAACTAGCTCTCACAAAATTATGTTATTGTATAGCACATAATCTTTTACCCATTTATATCACAGTTGATTTCACAAGCCTTTCACAAATCAATTCTTTCCACAAATTCAATCTAGAATCCGCAACAAAAATCGATTTCACATACCAAATCAATTCACCTTTCATCAAACCATACTCCAAGTCAATGTAATTATTTCACCAGAATGTTCCGCAAACTTAAAATATATTGTTTCACAAACCTTTCATTGAACCATTCATTCACAAGGCACTTCTCACATCATTTTCATAATCTATTTCATAAACCCATGATATTTCAAATGCCTTTCATGAACGTTTCTCAAATTGTTATAGAACTCATATCATAAACCAAGTTCACAAATGATATATATATATATATATATATATATATATATATATATATATAGATATAGATATTGTTTCGCAGTACATTTTCTAAAACATTTCTCAAGCTATCCATAGTTACCAAAACATAGTAAATGCCCAAAACCCTCATTGGGTTCGCAGTTATATTAAGCACAAACAATCATTCTCCAATACTAGAAATTCAATCCAGAAACCAATCTCACAAATCTCACAAACCAAGCAAATAACTTTTTGCAACATAACCATCCACCATTTCTCATCCACTTCTCAAATCGTTATAAACCTTTCCATAAAACAATACACATACGCAAACTATCACGGCGCATTTCATAATAATTTCCCAAACCGTTCTCAAATAACTGAAAGGTAGTGAATACTCGATCCCACTTTATGTAACAAAATACTCTTTTTAGTTCAATATGTGTGTATGTGTGTATATATAACACACATATTTTAAGGCATGCGTTTCATAAACCAAAGAAGATATAGTACCACTCAATTAGAACGAGGCTCTCTCAAATCAACAAACTCACATTCCTATTATATAAGTGAGATATAACATCAAAACCAAGTAAAATGCTATCTCAACTAATGACTCTACTAAACTATGCTTAGTTATGGATAAAACAATACCTACAGGCTAAAAAATCGAACATAAAAAATGATTATTCAGGTTGTTCGCAACACGGAACTTGAATGCGGAACTTCATCACACCATACCTCTTTCCACCGAACCCTATTTCAAACATACTTATAGTCAATAGAAAGCCCTTCAAATATACTACAAGAATCACAACTTCCCAAAATCAAGCCGAAAATTGACAAAATATGTGCTTAAATTTGCTAGACATCCACTGTTCATTGTGCACATGAAACTTCAAAATTTTGTTTCAGGCAAACTGTAAGCTCACATCAAGATCCATTAGATCTTATAGCTCCACAACATCTAAACCATCATTTATATAAAAATACATGGTTCAACGACTCAAAAATCGGACTTCACCGTTTGATTTTTTCAAAATTTCGAATTTAAGCCCTAAACCCGGAAAATACTTCAATTGGGTGGACTAGGGGCACGAGCACTTATTGGGTATTGCGTTACGTAGTCGAGTCGGTTTAGGGAGGTCCCAAAGTTGTGCACATGAGAAACCCTTCTTTTCCTCTTCCTTTTCCTCTTGCTCTTCCTCTTCTACTTCTTCTTTCCTCCCTTTTCCCGTGTGCGTGCTCTGAACCTCTTGAAAGAACCGAAGCTTCCACTATTCCCTTTTTCCTTTCTTTTGTTGTCTAACTCTTCTTTCCTTTTTTTTTTTCTCCCCTTTCTCTCTCTTCTTTCTTTTCCTTTCCTCTTGCGCTCCATTGGCCTCAAGAACCAAGCGTCCCTTCTCTTCTCTCTCTTTTTTTTTTTTTTTTGTGGACCCATCCTTTGACTAATCAAAAACATTTCTTACATTTTACTCTCCTTGAAAGAAATTTCAAAATTTGAACTTACCTCAACCATCAAACAAATACGGATATTTACATCTTACCTCCTCCTTAAGCTCCAAAGTGGTTTCTCTGTCATTGTGATTTTGCCATTGGATCTTTGCATATGTTCTCAGTATTTTCTCATTGATGATACGTCTTTCACCAGCCTAGAATTCATGAACACTCCATTTGCTTCGATCATGCTATACTTTGCTGTCTTTATAAGAGTATAGAAAATTCTTTTAATGAGAGAGCTCAAAAGTATATTTTCTTGACGTACAAGATGTGGATGGTTCTTTTACGATGGAGAAACCAAAAATTTCCCAGAGAAGACAAAAGTTTCAAAAAGAAGGAATTACTCCAAATTTAGTTATGTTGACAACAATCCTACTTGTGATAGGCATGACGATTAGGTCGGGAGGTTCACGCATATGTGCTAAAGACAAGGAGTGACTCGAAGCAACTGTTCAAACAATCTGGATTGATTGATTTATATTGCAAGCATGGTCACATAGGATATGGAAGACAAGTATTTTATGGTTCACCAAAAAGATATCTTATTTCTTAGACAGCTTAGTGTCGAGCTATATCTAAAAAAGGAGACTTGAGCAGGCCTTGAGGTCAACCGTGTGGATGCAGCAAAAATGTTGTAGGTCTAATAATGTCACAATTGCCACTGTTTTGCCGGTTTGTGCCTGTTGAAGCAGTTAAAACATGAGAAAGAGATTCATATTTATACTACGAAGAATGGATTTGTTGATAAGGTTTTTGTGGTCACTTCTTTGATCGTGATGTAATCGAAATATTTAATCTTAAATTATTCACTCAAGTTACTTGAAGGTACGCCATAGAGAAATGTGATCTTCTGGACGGGAATGATTGACTCATATAGAGAATGGGTTCCTCTATGAAACTTTGCACGTATTTAGAGCTATGTAGTTGTTGAAGTATAGGCCAAACTCTATTACGCTAGCAAGGCTTTTGAATGTTTGTGCTCAACTTAGAGATTTGAAAATTGGGAAGGAGATCCATGGATTGGTTTTGAAAACGAAAAAATGAAAATTGGACGATCCCTTAAATTTCTTTAGAAATAATGAAAGTGTATGGAAGTCGACAGTCAGGTCATACTGCAAAGTCCATATTTATTTCAATCCTTGTCTAAGGTTTGGGACGTGGACTGCCATCACTGAGGCATATGGAATTAGTCACACATATTGAGATGCAGCACGATGAAATCATTTTGGTGAGCGTCATCTCAACTTATACTCACTTGATTGCCCTTGATCAAGGAAAATGGGTTCTTGTGAAAATTGGGAATATTTGTCTTGAGGTTGATGTTATTCTAGGTACGACCATGATAGACATGTACATGAAGTGTGGTTGTGTTTAAAATGCATTTGACGTTTTCCATTTAAGGGAGGACAAAGGTGTCTCCACGTGGAACGTTATGATTCTTAGGTTGAGAATGAATGGCTAGATAGTGGGTAACAAAATATCTTTCTAGTGATGAAAAATAACTAACGATAAAACCTTTATTGGAGTTCTTGGAGCATGTAGACATATGAGCTTAGTAAACAAGGAATGCTTTCACTTTGATCCTGCGGTACAAGAACACGAGATATAACCTAATGTCAAGCATTACGGTGAATGGTGGACATTTTGGGGGCATACTGGTAAGCTTAAAGAAGTAGAGTAGCTTATATAGAGCATGCCTATGGCATTTATTTCTACTTGGGGAGCCCTTCTTAGAACTTGTAGGAAGCATGATGACTTTGAAAGAGGGGAGAGGGTAGGAAGAAAACTTGTTGAGCTTTGGCTAGACCATGATGATTTCCATGCATTACTGTCAAACTGGTTTGCTTAATTAGGAAGATGTGCTTGAGATTAGACGAATTATGAAGTAATAGAGGGTGATAAAAATAACAAAGTGTAGCATGATAGAAGGAAATGGAGTGATTGATCAATTCTTGTGTGGTGAAAGATGCATCATCAACGAGAAAATATGCAAAGATCCAATGGCAAAATCACAATGACAGAGAGACCACTTGGGAGCTAAGGAGGAGGTAAGATGCAAATATCCACATTTATTTAATCGTTGAGGTAAGTTCAAAGTTTGAAGACAAAATTTCTTTTAAGAGGGTAGAATATAAGAATTGCTTTTGATTAGTCAAAAGACGGGTCCCACAAGAAAAATAAAAGAGAGAGAAAAGGAAAGTTGAAAAGTCAAAGAGAAAAGAGAAGAGAAGGGACAATCGGTTCTTGAGGCTGAGGAAGCACAAGAAGAAAAGAAAATAAAAGAAGAGAGAAAGAAAAAAAAAAAGAGGAAAGAAGGCTCGGTCAACAAAAGAAAGGAAAAAGGGACTAGTGGAACCGAGATTCTTGAGGCTGAGGAAGCACAAGAAGAAAAGAAAATAAAAGAAGAGAGAAAGAAAAAAAAAAAAAGAGGAAAGAAGGCTCGGTCAACAAAAGAAAGGAAAAAGGGAATAGTGGAAACCTCGGTTCTTTTAAGAGGGCGAGAGCACGCACATGGAAAAAGGGAGGAAAGAAGAAGAAGAAGAAGAAGAAGATGATGATGATGATGATGATGATGATTAAGAAGAAGGGTTTCTCATGTGCACGCCTTTAGGACCTCACTATGTTGACTCCACTACGTAACGCAATGCTCAGTGAGCGCTCGTGTCCCTTGTTCATCCAATTATTTTTCTAGTTTATGGCTCAAATTCAGAGTAGTGAAGTCCAATTTTTGAGTCGTTGAGCTGTGTGTTTTTATAAAAATAATAGTTTAGGTGCTATGGAGTTGTAGACTTTTACGGATTTTGATTTGAGCCTACGGTTTGCCCAAAACAAAATTTCAAAGTTTCCTGCACGCAGTAAATAGTGCGCTTCTAGCAACTTGAGACCCAAAATAAAACATGTCTTAGTACCTAATAAAGGACTAAAGTGTTATAAACTAACACACAATCTCACAACGTCTCATAAAATATATACCAAAAATCATAACCTAAGTTCTGATACTACAAGATGTCACACCTAAAAAACTACAAGGATGGGGATGACACAGCCGTGCTTCCTTTCGAATGACGCAACCTCAAACCATACCCAAAGTCTACTTTCAAAGGGCCCCATCGATAGCACTCTTGCACTACTAGTTGTTAACCAATGAACCTAAAAGGGTTGAGAGAGAGAGATAGTAAGTAATTACAACTCAATGAGTAGTACATATCAAATCATATGGAAGTTATTTCATTTCAACAAGTTTTATACAATTCAGAAAATACTCATTAAAATCATCCATAAACAACAATGGTCATTGATCAATCTCATCAGAATCACACCAGTGGTTTATCCATAGATCCATGTCATATCAAAACACACGCCCATATGATCAATCTCATAACCCATTACATCTCAAGGCCCTAGAGATGACTCCCAAAAGACCACATCATTATGTAGCACTTAGCTCTTAGGTTTCAACGGTCGCTTCCACGAAATTATGTTATCATGTAGCATTTAGTCTTTGACCAACATATATCAATAGTACAAGGCTCTAGAGGTGGCTCTCGCGAAATTACGTTATCTTGTAGCACTTAGTTTTTTTACTATAAGGCTTTAGAGATGGCTCCCACAAAGTTACGTTATCCTATAGCACTTATTCATTTACCCATTTATATCACAGTTGATTTCACAAACCTTTCAAAAATCAATTCTTTCCACAAAACTAGCTAAAATCCGTAACATAAATCGGTTTCATGTACCAAATCAAATAATCTATCAACGAACCATACTCCAAGTCAATATAATTCTTTCACAAGAAGGTTTCACAAACCCAAAATATATCATTTACAAACCTTTCATAGGACCATACATTTCACAAGGTACTTCTCACATCATTTTCATAATCTATTGCAAAACTTGCGACATTTCAAACGCCTTTCACAAATGTTTCTCAAATAGTTTTAGAACTCATACCATAAAACAAGTTCACAAATTATAGATATTGTTTTGCAATACCTTTCCTAAAACTTTTCTCAAGCTATACATAGTTACCATATTGTAGTAAATGCCCAAACCCCTTATTGGGTTCATAGTCATATTGAACACAAATAACCATCCTCCAACACTAGAAATTCAATCCAAAAACCAATCTCATAAAACAAGCAAATAACTTTTCACAACATAACCATCCACCATTTCTCATCCACTTCACAAATCGTTCATAAACCTTTCCATGAGTAGTGATAATACATGATTTGTGATATATGTGAAATTATTTAATACGAAATATAATAATCCAAGAGTGATAATGATAATAAATAAGAAATGGAATGTATGAAAATATATTTCAATTATAAAATGGTATAGAAAGTAATTAAAATTACAATGTGATCTTATGCAGGGCGGTAGTCCACAAGGGTGGTAGTCCGCTTGCGAGTAGAGATCCCACTTCAAATAAGAGTGAAAGAAGGTAAATAATATGAGGTGATAATATCAACCAAAACTTGGTTGGTAATATTATTTAGCGATAGAAGACTTATTGACAATTGATACAAGTGATTGGAAATGATTACAAGTGATCAGGGCTGATTACAAGTGTTTAGAAAGTGATTACAAGAGGGTACAAGTGATGGATATATGAAAGTGAAGGGTTGTAATCAAATGAGGCTATTGGACGCAAGAATGCAAGAGCTCAAGAAAGCAAGTAAGCTGAAGGCAAGTCATGCCCCCCTTCTTTTTTGCACTTCCTTTTATAGGCAAAGCTTAGACATTTTTTTTTTTTTGGACGAATTTGTAGCAGCATCTTCAGTCTATCTTTAGTCCACTTGCTACGTATGGAGATTCTTCAAATGAAAAATGATCATGAGCTTTGAAAATCAATTCTTTGTCTTCTTTGATTTTTGTCCATTTTGGTGGTCAGTAATTTCCTTGGTGATCGATAATTTTCTCTACTATTCTCCATCACCATCTAACAAATCAATGCCGTAGCAATCATCTTCATTGGTATTGCCACTATGATGGGATTGATCATCACCATCTTCAAAGGAACTTGGAGATTTTGCAGGCGACTTAGTGATTGGAAATTCTTACATGAGTTTTCTCAATGCAAGACGATATTCTTCTGGTGACCCTATGGCGGTCAGACGAGCTTGAGCCAGTGATTTTTGCTGAAGAAATTAAGTAATTTTGTGATCAGGTGCTTAGAGATTTCGTCGATTTAGCAAGTTCAAAACCGCTTCCTTAGAAAGGTTTTAGTGAATTTTGAAATTATCACACCACTTAGTTTTGAATCTTCTAAGCAGGTGCAGGGGATGTGAAGGAGGGGAGGGTTGATTATAATCAAATTCCTAGGCAGTTACCCAGGAAACTTGAAAATTAATGAAAAAATGCATAAGATTTGAAAATTTTGATTAATGATTGGTTGGCTTGGGATGAGTGTGAAAGATTTTTAGGTTGGTTTTAAACTGTTAAGGTAAATTTCAATGACAGGGCCAAAATGACTCCGCCATTTTTGGAACCAAAAGGGTAATTGTTCAATATTGAAGTCTGTTTTGAAATAAAAAAAAGCCAAGTGTGACAATCATCATCATTTTGGTGGAAAAAAGGCATTCAACTAGGCTTCTTGGTAATCCCAATAAATGAAAGTTGGAAGATATGGTAATTTGGTGGTTAGTCTAGCTTCAAATCATAATTGGGTATGATGATTGGGTTTCCACATTTCTGGAGGTAAAACTTGAAGGATTGTGGTTGTCGAATGAGTGATATTATTCAAATTTTCAAGGGATGCAAAATGTTTAAATGTGATGGATTTGGTTTCGACAAGAATTTGTTCATAATAAGCTTAGAGTTTTGACAAATCAATTGGTGGGTAATGCGAATTTTCTGGAAAAACATGTTTTGCATAAACCTTAGGATTTTCATGGTGATATTCTCTTTCAACTATTATGAGGTCTTGATGTGGGCTTTTATTAATGTATTGTGATTTGACTGAAGATTGTGATTTTGTTATAGAGGAAGATGATGGTTTTATGACAATTTCACTGTTTATCCTTTTAAGTGATTGTGATTCTTTTGGATTATGGAAGGTAATGGTGATGGATTCAAAGTGTGATCTCAATTTGTTTTGATGGATTTTCTTGAGCAATGTTTGCCCAAGTTTTGATTAATAGTGAGTTCTGAGTTTGTGTGATCTAGTTTGGGGTCTTTGTGGTTGTGATGAAGTAGTTTCTGGCTTCATTTGGGAGAGTAATGGAGACAGATATGGGGTAAGATCAAGAGATATTGATTATGGCAATGGTGTTTGCTAGGCTTTAGTTATATCTAACCATATTTGCAATTGCTCGATTGTAATGATGGTGGTAATGAGGGTGATGATTGTTGGACTTTAGGTGATTGTTGGGTTTTCATTATATCTAACCAAGCTTGAAGCTGGTCTATGATTGGTGATTGGGGTTGTGATTATGAGATTTCAACAATAGCTTTGCCTTTGTCTTTTTTGGACTTTGGCATTGTTTTTCTATAAAAATTCTCTTGTCTGAAAATTAGGCAAAGAATTTGATGATTCATTGATAAATTCAATATCAAAATCAAAGATATATAATATGACTTGCTATCGGGCAAAAATTTGTTTTGAAACAATATTTAATGTCTTTTTGTAATACTTCCTTTGCTGATTTACAATCAATTCGTAATAAAAACTTTTGATTTAAAAAATCTCCTTATAATTTAGATATTGCAAGAACAATGGCTTATATTTCTTTTTTTGATGGTAGACTAATTTTGTTGAGTTTGATTCCAATTTTTAGAAAAAAAAATTGCACTATTTATTCTTTATTATTATTTACTTGTTTTAGAATACTTCCGTAGCCTATATCTCTGAAGCATTTTTTTCTACTATTTTGAAAGTAGAAGGATCGGCAAGATGAAGACAAGGTATTTCTTTAACATGAGTTTTGATTTGTTTAACAATATTAGTGTGAGCTGATGACCATGGTGGAGAGTTTTTCTATAGTCTTTGATGTAAAGGTTTACATAAAATATTAATATTTGGGAAGAAATCTATAACGTAATTGAGACTTTCTAGGAATCTTTGTAATTGGGTTTTATCTTTAATTTCATCAGGAAATTTTTCTACAAAAGGAATTGATCTTTCAATTGGGATGATAGTTCCTTGAGAAATATAATGTCATAAAAATCTAATTTTTTCTTGGAAAAGTGATACTTTAGTTGGGCAGACTACTAGGCCATTTTTCTTAACAATACTTATGAATACTGAGATATATTTAAGATGTTGATCTATACTAGTAGAAAAGATTAAGACATCATCTATATAGACTAAAATATATTCAGAATAAGGATTAAAAATAGCATTCATTATCCTTTGGAATTCATAAGGAGTATTCTTCAAACCAAATGGCATTACATTCCATTCATATTGTCCAAATGGTATGGTAAATGTTGTCTTATACCTATCTGATTCATCTATTTGAATTTGCCGGAATGCAGATTTCATATCAATTTTTGAAAATATTTTTGTATTATAAAGTCAGTTTAATAAATCCTTTTTGTTTGGAATAGGATATCTAATCCATTTTAATGTTTTGTTCGATGGTTTATAATTGATAACCAACATGGGTACTCATCTTTCTAGTTCAGCATTTTTATTGGCATAAAAAGCAAAGCAACTCCATGGTAATTGACTTTTTTCTTATTAATTTCTTATCTAATAATTCTTGAATTTCCTCTTGGCAAAATTGTAAAACTTCTTGGTTCATTTGAGTTAGTCAAGCTTTTGTTGGAATTTGTTTTTATGAGAAATCTAGTTCATAAGGAAGACTAACAATATGTTTCTTCCTTTCCAAAAATGCACTGGGTAAGGTAGAACATATGTTTTACTCTATATGTTTTTTGGAGAGAAGAAATTTTTTCTTTTATTTTTGGATCAAGGAGTTTTTGCTCTATCCTTTTGAACTCCAAATCATTTTTTTTTTTTAAAATATTGAAGTTGGTTTTCTTTGGTTTTTATAAGGCAATTGATTTCGGAAAGTGAATTTTCTTGTAATATATTTAAATTTCTTGTCAGTGGTTTAGTAATGAAATCAAAAGTAATCTTTCTATTTAAAGCATGTGTTTTAATTCCCTCATTAGTGACAGTAAAAAGTTGGATCAATTGAATAAATGGTGTTTCTAATATCACATTTTGTCTCATATCTTTAACTAAAAGAAAGGATATTTTATAAGACATTTTATGTTTTATTACGTAAGCTTCACGTAGTTTGTAACTTATTCTAAGTTTGTCCCTTGAGGCTAATTTTAATGATTATGTAGTCTTGTGAAAATACTTTGTTGGTATCAAGCCTTCTTTGATGCAATTAAGATCAGCTCTTGTATCAAAAAGTGTTGTGCTATTGATAGTGAATTCATCATTGATTTTCATTGTTATTTTTATTATCCATTTCTCGATGTTAATTCTGATAAAGTCATTAAAAAATTAGGATCGATGTTATCAGTCGCATTTTGTTCTTCTTTTTCTTTTCCCTTCTCAATTTTGGATTTTATTGCCAAAATTTCTTTTTGTATTTGGGCTTGGACATCTTTGAGAGCTTTAATTCTAATTTCTACTAATTTATTTCAATATCGAGATCATTTATATTGATAGGTATAGATTGTTCTTTCTTATTTCTATCAAGAATATCTTTGAGATTATAAGTTGTATTAGAATTAGTTGGGATCTTCATAGAAGATTGAAGTCTATCTATATTTGGCTTTTTGGCTTCTAATCTAATATATTATTAGTTGTTTCTAACAAAAATTCTTCTTCCTTTGTTAATACATTGATTTCAGGTGTCGATTCTTCAAGAGAGGAATTATTATCTTCTGATGAAGTTTCTATTTCATTAATTTGAAAGCTCGCTTCTTCAAGAAAGTCTTCTAAAGAAGAATCGTCATCAGTAGCAGCCATGATGCTATTTAGTTGATAGAGAGTCTCTTCATCTATTGAAAGTTCATTTAATCTTTTATTTATTTGGCAATATTTATAAATATGTCCTCTTTTCCCACAATTGTAACATTTAATATCTTTGTTAATTTTCTTTTTTGGTTTTTGTTTGGGTTTATCTTGTTATTAGCTTGTGATTTATTTTTGTAACGATTTTTAGGTTTTCTTTTTTCAAGAGGACAATTTCCTTTAAATTTTGGTCTTGAAGGAATATATGAAGGATCGTATTGTGCACAGAAATCTCCTAAATCTTTATTACCTAGTAATTATTCTTTCTTTAATTGCTTTTGTAATTTTATTGAAATACACATTTGTGTTCCTTGTCTATAAACATAAGAAATTAACTCTCCATGTGATAATAAGTAATAAGGAATTTGACCATCATAGTCTTCCCTCATTTTATTACGAACTTGATCTCCAATTAAATGAGGTAATCCAACTAAGAATTTTTCTTTCCAAAAGGGTTGGTTGCAGTCTGGTTAACCAAAACCCTTTGTAAGAAAAGATCCTTATATTCCCTAAATCTCCCTAGAGATTTGCATTTCATATTTGAAAGAAGATCTTGATTGACATCTCTTATATGGGAGGGGTCTCCTATGAAATGTTGTGATATAGAATAGATGAGAGTGTAGACGGCATCCGAAATGGCTTGCCCATTGGCATCTTCAATATGCTATCCATATTCAGCCATTTTATATGCATTTAAGATTTGAGTTCTTTCTTCATCAATAAGATAGCTATCCCATCAACCTTTTAGTTGTCTTGTAAATCCAGCTACTAAAAGGTTAGCGACAACATGATCAAAAACTTCTTGTTGGGTTTTATAAGCATTGGCTACCATAACCATTTGATTTAGAATATTAATAGTATTATTTTCTAAGATACTATCTATATTTCATTCATAAATTGCATTAGAAGGATATTTATTTTGTACTCTTTGGAATGACTCTTCACAGACAATGTCAGGAGGAGTGACATTTTGATAATAGAGTCTTTGGGGATTTTTTCATGAAAGTCTATTTGTTTCTAGGATTGATTCATTTTTAGGTTCTTCATTGGATTTTTCCAGGACATTTATTTGGTTAGAAGTATCGTTGAACACTAGACCTCTTATCCTAGAAGTCTCTTCTGTAGGTGGAGGTCCCTTAACATTAGGAGTGTCTAGAACAAGTATCTTTCCTAAAGATCTCCTATTTTCTAAGGCTTAGTGAATTTTGGGCTATAAGCTTTAGGAATTTCAAAAGGTTTAAAAATCGGTGGCTTGAGCATTTCAGATTTTAGTAATTGAGTAGAGTACAATTGAATGGAAGACTCTATTCCATTTAATTGATTACCGATAGTATAAAGATGTTGATTGGTGTAATTATTTTACTGTATTATCTTCGAAGTTTAGGGATCATCGTTATCAGCTATTCTGAAAGAAGTAGCAGTAATTTAACTATCTCTGTGATGGATCTTAATTTTTCTCAAAGGAGGATGATTAGATTCTACAGTTTGGCCATTATCAAGTTGCCATTTATAAGCATGGTCTAAAACATAAACTTATTTAGGTTGGAGGAAATGTTCTTCAAACCAATCAAAAAAGAAGATATGGATTTCATGTTCATAAAGGAAATTATAATATTTTTTTTCTTTAATTTCCTTAGCTTGTTTGTGAAAGATATTAAAAAACCATTGTCTAATCTCTTTGTTTCTTTCTGAATTAAATTCTTTGTTTAAAAACTCACGATTAGGTTCAAATTCTTTTTCAATAACAAGAATCTTATGATCAACTAATTGTGAATAAGTAGGAGAGTGAAAAGGAGAATCTAGGTTTCCAAGGTGGTGTTCGTTTTGGTCCTATTGATAAATGGGTCTAGGAATTCCGGATCGATTATCAAGACCACTAATGCTAGGATTATTTGGTGGATTAGAAGTCATAGCTTCATCATTATTTCTTGGCGGAAGAGTGATTATGGGAGGCAAATTAGGATGGAGATCAACTGATCTTTTTGATGAAGAAGAATGAATTGATCTTATATCAAATGACCTTCTTGGAAATTGAATGATTACCTTTCCTTCAGGATGTTGCACTATATTCGTTGGTTCACTATTACAAACAATTTTGGAGGAGTCTAGTCCTCTAACTCCCATTGTTCTAGTAAAATAATATCACTCCAATTTATCAACCTAAAAATGATAGTTTTAGCTCTAGTGATATTGGTTTGGAGTAAAAGAGTTTCTCCCTTTGGACTGTGTTTAAAAGCATTAATCCCAAAGCATAATATCATTGCTTTTATAATGGACTATGTAGACAAGAGCTAAAGGAATTGATCCTTCAGCTATTTTGTAATTATGTGTTTTGATTTGCAGAGTTAGAGATTTAATAATATTTGGATCTTTGAAAGATACAGAAAAATTTAGATAACAGTCAAAATGAATTGGGCCATTACAAAGGCTTGTTTCAACTATTCCTAAAAGAGAATCTTCGAAATTAAATAATCTAGCATCACGTAAGGCTAATAAAATAGAAGTATTTAAGCCTTCTTTGGTAAGAGGCTTAATACCTACTTGTACTAACCCTGTGTGAATGTAATTATATTTTTGCATGTGTTTGTTAAGAGAATTTTGATTTAATAGTTTAATAGTTTTAAAAGATCTAGAAAGAGATAGATCTCTTTCTTTAGTTGTGATAACGTAATCTTTTTTTTTTTTTTTTTTTTCAAAAGACTAAACTTTGATTGTTTGTAAATTTGATCAAGTTGAATTTTAGGAATTTTCCAGTTTTCTATATAATTATTGAAATCTTCTATATTTATTTCTTCCCTATGTATAGGACCATAATCTGAAGACATATGTGAAACAGAACTAAAGAAAGATGGTGATCTTCTTAATAAATTCATTTTAATAAGTTTGTTTTTAACTCTTCCTAGGCTACCAGTCAGAGTTGACCAACAGATTTACTATCCTACTAGGTTTTACTGCCTGGACCACTACTGGTTTGACAAACCTCACTTAAGGAAGGTTCTGACCAAACTAGACAAACCTATTAAAAGAAAATATTAAATTAACCAATATTTCCCCTTTGGCTCCGATACTAGATAGTCCTCGACAAACCTATACACAACATACATATTTCAAGGCATGGCTTTAATAAACCCAAAGAAGATATAGCATCACTCACCTAGAACAAGACTCCCTCGAATCAACGAACATGCATTCCTATCATACACTATTCAATGACTCAAAAATTGGACTTCGTCGCTTGATTTTTCCAAAATTTCGAATTTGAGCTCTAAACCCAGAAAATACTTTGATTGGACAAACAAAAGGCATGAATGCTTACCAAGCAATACGTTACGTAATTGAATTGGCTTGGGAGATCCCAAAGGCATGCACATAAGAAACCCTTCTTTTTCCTCTTCCTTTTCTTCTTCTTCTTCTTCTTCTTTTTTCCTTGTTTTTTCCATGTGCGTGCTCTCGGCCTCTTAAAAGAACCAAGGCTTCCACCATTCCCTTTTTCCTTTCTTTTTATGATCGACTCTTCTTTCCTTTTTTTTGGTCTTTTTCCCTTTCTCTCTCTCTTCTTTTATTTTCCTTTCCTCTTGTGCTCCCTCGGCCTCAAGAACCAAGCGTCCCTTCTCTTCTCTTTTCTCTTTGACTTTTCAATTTTTTTTTCTTTCTCTTCTTTTTGGGGGGCCCATCCTTTGACTAATCAAAAACAATTCTTACAAAATCCGCGAGTTGATTGACAAACATCAGCTAGCTTTGGTCATGTGTGATGCATAGATGCACCGGGTCCAGTATTGCAATATTTCAGTTGTGACATTTCGTTGACCGATTGATGGGCAGTCTGGGAATGTTCTTTATTTATTTATTTATTTATTTATTTATTTATCTCAATTAGTTTCATTTTTTTTAAATCATAGTTTCATGTTTACTATACATTTCATGAACTTTAGGATCAATTGAAAAAAAAAAAAAAGATATTAAAAACTAAAAAAATTATAAAAATATATTTTAGATTTTAATTTTGCCCTGCAGTCGTTAATCATGTTCAATTGGCGTTGTTAAAATAAATTGGAGAGAGAGAGAGAGAGAGAGAGAGAAGAGAGAGAGAGAGAGATTTTTTTTTTTTTTTTTAAAAAGGATAAAAAGGGGCATTGCATTTAGGTGATAATTACACCTCAGGAATAATTTTTGAGGTTGACCGGACATAGTTTCATATTTATCCATCACTTTAGTCGGGGTTGCATTTCTCTAGTAGTAATTTGAACTTGCATTTAAATCACTCTTGTCCCATTTAAAGTTTTTTTTTACTTAATCCCGCCTTATCATGACCTGTTTGTGTTCATCATTTAGATTGGGAATTTCCATTGATTAGGGAATCTTGTCCTAGGGTTCTTAAACAAAGCCGTGTAATATTCCTTATCCAGCATGGTATCAAGTTACTTTCAGTATTTTACTTACTGGCTTTCTTAGTAGTTGTTCTTGTTATTACCATCTTTGATATGTGCTTTCATTCCTTTGTTTCCTTGATTGTGGTCTTTTCTATCTTAGGGAAATGGTTAGGCTAAACATTAGGACCATAACAAACACATGAGAACATGGAATTATCGCACAGTAAACAAGACCTTCAGGGTTCACAACTGAAAAAAAGATTGCATGGACAACTAGATAACAAATGAAAAGCACATTAATTGAACAACTAATGTAATCAAATCCTTGTATCTAGACTATTTGGTTACATAGGAAGTAAAATATCCTCATATACCTCAGTTTCTTACCGACTCTAGTAGGTTGGTGGCAACTCCTCATAAGATAGAACTCTCATGGGTAAATCAAATTGGAACCAAAATTCTAATGTTGTGTGAGGTAAGGGTTTGGGAGAGTTTGCGCCAATTAAGGACCATTGGTCAACTTTTGAGATTATCTCTAAACCCACTTTTCTGAACGGACAGAACACTCCAGGAGGTTTGCAACAATAGTGTTATGATATTTCGTTGTGACCAAGTTCAGAACATAGTATATTTGGATTTTCATTGATTAAGACATTTCACAAAGGGTTATCACAGTTCATTGTAAATAAAAAGAAAGCGTTATGAATAAGGATTAATCGCAAAGACTTACAAAGAATTACGATATTTTGCTGTAATCAAGTGCAAAATGTAGTGAGCTTGGATTCTTTTCAATTACTATAATTTACAAAGGGTTACGATGGCTCATCGTAAACAAGGATAAAACATCGTGATTTTGTATTTTCAGTTGTGTTAAGCATTGTAAGTTCACTTTTAGTGTGCCAAATGTCCATTTCTAGTGGGTTAGACGTCCAAAATTGTGCAAAAATTGACAACCGAACCGCAACTAGCTCAGTACCAAGAATTGGGAATGAAGTTACCGCACACTCTGAATCTTAAGCCGTTAATGGAGCAGCAAGGCGACGAGAGGAACAGATCTTCCCAGGCATCTTACCAAAGAACTGTCGAGGGCAGTTGCCCCAAATCCCCCCTTGATGACCGCCATGAAGATGTTATTTGAAGAGCAGTAGAACACCTTGGCTAACCACATCGTCAATCTCATGTCCTACGTAATTAAGCCAATGGTTATTAACAATATGAATTTACCCTTGTTTAGGCCAGGAGCATCCAACCTACCAATCCAAGTTCTGTAGCGCCAGGGTATGTCCCTAACCCTCCTTCTTACAATAATGTAGGCCAACTAGCTACTCCCCTATAAGAATTATGCAAAGATCCAGGTCCAAAAAATGGAAATGATGTTGGCCAAGAGGGTCACGTAAATACCAACAGTATGGCAAGCCGTTGCCCGACAACCTGGTCCAATGCCTGAAGTTGAAAATGCTACGCTAGCAGTTGTTATAACACGACCAAATGCTAACATCCCTAATAGGCCTAACTTACCCATACATAATCTTTAATTACATGTCCTACGTAATTAAGCCAATGGTTATTAACAATATAAATTTACCCTTGTTTAGGCCAGGAGCATCCAACCTACCAATCCAAGTTCTGTAGCGCCAGGGTATGTTCCTAACCCTCCTTCTTACAGTAATGTAGGCCAACTAGCTACTACCCTATAAGAATTATGCAAGACCCAAGTCCAAAAAATAGAAATGATGTTGGCCAAGAGGGTCACGTAAATACCAACAGTATGGCAAGCCGTTGCCCGACAACCTGGTCCAATGCCTGAAGTTGAAAATGCTAGGCTAGCAGTTGTTATAACACGACCAAATGCTAACATCCCTAATAGGCCTACCTTACCCATACGTAATCTTTAATTACACCCCCGCACGGTTTGACGAAAAAGTTCAAACTGTTGGGAATAATCAGTCCGTAAAGTGCATTTGGTTTTACAAAAAGGCCCAATTCTTATCTACAAAAATGTCAATATGCAGTTGCTAAGTGTTGGAACAAAGGAGTAGATGCAACTGTTGGTAACCGAAAAGGTAGATGAATCAATATAACCATTAAGTATCCATTGGTCAATTAATGAATGCCAGTTGCTCACTTTTATCTTCTAGTTTATTTTTACGTTCCAATATCCACAATTGCCTCTAGTCTTTGTAATTTCAAATTTCTTGTCAAATTGCGTTTCCTATCCAAGAATCAGCAAATGACCCCTTATGCCCTTTGTCAATTGGTTCATCAATCCATCCTTTGTAATGTGCTTTATTGACACTTTTTCACAAAATAACAACAGATATTAGCCGTTAGATTGAGATGAAAAGATGCCGACCATCAAATTTCGGTTGTTATTACCAAGAGCATTGTCTGGCTCATGTCGTTGTCTAGTTTTTGCCATGATAGCTTCCTCAGATTAACAAATAGGTCCAACCAACAGTGTCAGAAAGATATTTCGTCAAAAAGTATCGACAAAGCACCTTGCAAAGGATGGATTGATGAACCAATCGACAAAGGATATGAGGGGTACTTTGTTTTCGGATAAGAAATGTAACTTTAATGAGATACTTACAAGCACAAAGACTAGATGCAATCACGGCAAGTTTTGTAAGATACTAAACATTCAAAGATGAATCAGAAAATGAAAATAAACAACTAATGTTCATTGATTGATCGGTGTTATATTTGATAGTTATATCTACTCCATTAACTTGATAATTATATTGACTCATTCGTTCCAATACTTAGCCTCTGCATGTTGACATTTTTGTTAATAAGAATTGAGTCTTCTTGTCGACCAACTGCACTTTACAGACTGATTATCACCTAACACTCAGCCATTTTTTCCTTTCTTCATCATTCTAGCAACCCACTATCGACAAAGTGGTCGAGTACGACACTTGGAACATTTTTTTATGTCTTAACGGTGGGTACCATACAACATGGTGCCTTAGAAGTCCCCGTAAACAAACCAACAAAATACCTCATTGAGTTTATGTTAGCTCAAACAAATAGGCCTGAAATCTTCCTTGCCTTGGTTTCCATCCTTTTAAAAATCGAAAATTTTCCAACTTCCCGGAAAACGGACCTATAATTTCCCACTGTTCATATTATCCTCAATCAAACACCTAATCACTCTTCGACCGAAAAAAGGAAAAACACCTAAACACTCATTGCTAAGCTACACAACAACAGTCCCCCAACTAATAATGCTACTGATTTTGCTGCCCCACATAAGAAAACTATCACCCCAATTCATCTATTAAGATTTTACAAGCCTCCCCTTGTTCAAATCTTCTGTTAGCGGAACCAAAGAAGCAGCCTCGCCATGAACCGCGAAGCTGGGAATATCTAGCTGGTCATAAGACCCACCACAAGAGGGGTTACTATAATACCCAATCAAGTCAATAGAGCTCCTTGATACATGATGATTCTCATTCCAGCTTTGAGCACTCTTCGGCATCGTGTCCTTTGGATATATGAAGTTCGTCGAACTGGGTTGTCTAGGCTGCGTTTGGTAGAACACTTTGGACACGACCATCTCTCCATCTCTCTCCTCTTCGCTTTTGCCGAGGTGGTACTGGTGCATCACCCAGTTGGTCTTCTCAGGCTTCCTTTGCCTCCCATAATTGTTGTAAAGCACAAGTATCTTCTTGAATCCTATCACCACTCTGTCTGCGAGGACCGACCTTGTCTTGCCCGTCTTGTGCCACCTCGTCTCACTCTCATCAGCGTTTTTGTGCACTCTGCGCCGTTTCCTAGTCCCGGTAGCATATGCCTTCGAAGGCCGATGGAAGAAGTGGCGGATTTGTCCATCTTTGCTTACTCCTGCACGATGCGCATTGAAGACACTCAAATGAGATTTGTAGAAAATGGAAATCTGAGTGTCCTAACTCGAGTAGCTCATTTAACTGCTAAAATGAGTTGATTAGCAATTATATTTCCGCTATTCCCATTTTCTATGAAATTAAGATTCCCATTTTCTATAAACTTAAGATTCTGAACTTATCGATCGGTTGCCTATTCAGTTTCAACACATATAAAGTGTATATTGCCGCACCCTTCTGTGGATATTTGCAGTTCTCGACTTTGTTGTTGCATACACATATGGAAAACTTTAACTTTGAGCTGGTCGTTATAGTTTGTATGCAAACGGAACTTACGTCCATGTAGAGTGCAGTGTTTGGCATGGCATGATATATCTCGACTATCAACGTGAGCAAGAGAACATCCAAAGAGCAATTGATTATATAGAAGCGGAAAAACTAAAGCTGAAATTCGAATTGTATATTCCCCATAAATTTGTTATATGTATTTTTCTAACGTAAACTAATTACTCGATGCAATAGATGCAAATCAGAAGCACTTTTTTGGGACATGCTAAACAAATTCAGCTAGCTTTTATTGCAAATTGCATAAGAAATTGAAGCAAATGATGGCAGAAGAGTTTCGGAGCAATCTGATAGGCAAACACGAGAGATGAGCTTTAAATTATAATTCAATTTGTTGATGCAATGAATCATGACATTAGATCTTAGAGGAGTTATGAGACCTACCAAAATATGTAAGTAATAAACCATGTATTCATATAACAGTTTGATCTATTAAAAAAGTTAGTAGTGGTTTCACAAAATTTCATATGATACTAGAGTCTGAGTTAGCAACAAGTTTGGGCCCAAAAGGCACATGGGAGATGCCTTGATTTTTAGTCAGCTATTGTATAATAGGTTTAGGACTTTTTGGACAAATTCCAATTTAAAACTAAAAAAGAGCAGACACCTTGATGTTCCAATCCAATAAAGACCATTATATACAACAATATTTTGAAAGTGCTACTACTTCTTCAATTAGTGTAAAATCCGCAACCAAAGATGTCCAGTTTACCCATAACAAGCTTGAGCATCATAGTACGAACTGCCAATAGAGAGATATACTTTCCAGTATATTATAAATAGCATTAATCATACAAAGTATTTTCGTAACTCTTCAACCCTAAACTGACGAATTCTAAAAAGTTGTGGATGTTTTGTAAATTATTTGGGTATTTGATTATGACAATGGGTCACTAAAAAAGATTATACTTTCTTGAATCAAATGGTATTGAAGGCACGATTTCCTTTGTGCATGCCATCACTATGTGCAAATATCATGTGCATTTGTATTTATGTTTGAAGATATTTAGCTTAATAACTGATCAAACCTCTTAGGTAATTTTCATTTTTTCAAAAAAAGAAAAAAGATTGATAACATTTAGGTAACTCTTTTAATTATCGTGAAATCATTCAAAGAGTAAAACTATTCCAGAATTACCAGGAAGTCTCTCTGGGTGTGTACAACAAATGCCATCATCTCCTTCCAACGTGGGAATAAATTGATCAATGAGAAAATGAATCTTCCTGACATCCCCCATTATTTTCGCTTCCAAATGCTCCAGAATTTCTAGGTCCGTCGGATCAAACTTGACTCCCGGTGGTAGTCCCACCAAAGCATGAACAATCCCTCTCTACAACCAATTATTTCATAATTACACATTAATCTTTTACATCCTTAACAACAAAAGAATAAAACCCTCAAGAGGAAACTAAACGTACAATACAAAACCAAAACAAAAAAGAAAGAAAAAGGTGATAAACACCTGATAGAACATTGGGACGCTGTGGCCACATGAAGGGCACGTCATGGTGGGTAGAAGACTGTTGTCATCATCTCTGGGGTTATAAGTTGATGGGATTATGGCTCGTGCATCTTCCTTTTTGCCACACCATTTCTTCTCTGTTCTTCTTTTGCTCTCTTGCACATCCCACACCTCATCGATCTTCTAGGCTCCAAACTCAAGTTTATGCAGAACCCCTACAAATTAGTGCGTACATATATAGAGGATTTTAATCTTACAAAACTGAACAATTTGGAAAGTGAGTTCTTCTAGAGACTATCCTCTGTGTGAGAGCTTTGTACGAGGAAGGAAGTGGGGCCAGGAGAACGTGATAATATTTTCGGGGAAATTTTTAAAGAAAGAGTAACTTGCACGGCAAGTTTGGTTTAGATCACGTATACACGAGCGTAGGCAGAATTAAATCCCTGTCCAATGAATTGCGTTTTCTTCTGTTCAGACATGAACGTTGGACCCTTTTGTTCCTTTTCGTTGATTTGTAAGAGCTTTAGAACATATTCGTGGAAAAGCCAGATGAAAGCAAGAAGTTATCTTTTTTAAGCAAGAAAGTAAACTGATGGGAGAACGGTAATAATTCGAATAATATCGAATCAACGCAGCGGAATAAAATAATCTCCCCTCTTGTGTAAACCTAATAGGAATCGATATAGTAGAGTAAAATAACCAAACACGCGAACACAAGACGATTTTTTTACGTGGAAAACCTCCTCGATGTGAGGAGATAAAAAACCACGGGACCGGAGTCCACCTGAAAATCTTCACTATCAATAAAATTGTTCTTCTCTAGTAAATACTAGAGGTACATAGCAGCAAACACCTCAAGAATGTAATTCTTGGCAATACACATGAACTTCACAAGAGATCAAGGATAAATCTGACCAAAAACGCAGGTTTTGATCAATCCACGAAAAACCTGATGTATGGAGCTTCAAACGAAAATCAAACCGTTCAGATTCGATAAAATTGCGCCACGAACATGCTGACAAAATTTCAGCTCAATCGGACCACGGATCGACCTCCAACGCCAGCTTGATGTAAATCGATATTGCCCCAAACCCCGCATTTTCTGCTTTCTTTTTCTCTTGTTACTTGTTTCCTTTTCTGCTGTTCTTTTTATATATATAGTGAGAAACCCTATTTCCTCATATAACTTATTATATGGGCTCAAGCCCTTTTTGGGCTTGCAACTCATTGGACTTCCTCCACATAGGAGTGAACCCAGCTAACAAATCTCCCCTCACGACAATGTGGAGGGATTCACCATCCCCGCTATCAAACGGCAATGTTCAAGCTTCTCTCTTGGTAGAGTCTTCGTCATCATATCGGAGCCATTATGATCCGTATGAATTTTCTCAAGTTCCAACAACTTTTCATCTAGAACATCCCTTATCCAATGATATCTAACATCAATATGTTTCGATCTAGAATGAAAAGATGAATTCTTACCAAGATGAATTGCGCTTTGATTATCACAAAATAGCACATACCTCTTTTGCTTGAACCCAAGTTCTTCTAAGAACTTCTTCATCCATAGCATCTCTTTACTAGCTTCGCCGCTGCAATAAATTCAGCTTCGGTTGTAGAAAGTGCAACACACTTCTGCAATCTTGACTTCCATGACACAGCTCCACCCGCAAAAGAAATCAAATAACCAGAAGTAGATTTACGAGTATCAATATCTCCTGCCAAGTCGGAATCTGTGTATCCAACTAACTCAAGTTTCCCGGTCCCGAAACTGAGTTTCAAATTTGAAGTTCCCCGAAGATACCTCATAATCCACTTCACTGCATTCCAGTGCTCTCTGCCTGGATTTGACAAATAGCGACTAACAACGCCAACTGCATGCGCCAAGTCTGGGCGTGTACATACCATCGCATACATTAAGCTTCCTACAGCTGAAGCATATGGAACACTTTCCATATCTTTCTTTTCTTTATCAGTCGTAGGACTTTGCATTATATTTAACTTAAAGTGGGCAGCAAGAGGAGTACTAACCACTTTAGCCTTGTCCATGTAAAATTTCTGAAGGATCTTCTCAATATATTTCTCTTGCGATAAAAATAACTTCTTAGCATCTCTCTCTCGGGTAATTCTAATGCCAAGAATCTTGCTTCGTCGAGCCCAAGTCTTTCATGGCAAAAGACTTGCTCAATTGCTTCTTCAATAACTCAATTCTTGAAGCATTCCCGCCAACAATCAGCATATCATCAACATAAAGCAAGAGAATAATAAAGTCATCATCAGAAAATTTTTGGACAAACACACAGCTTATCCGAGGAAGTCTTCTTATAGCCCCGTTCTCCGTCATAACCGACGCAAATTTCTTATACCACTTGTCTCGGTGCTTGTTTTAGGCCATAGAGACTTTTCTTCAATTTGCACACATAATCCTCTTTCCCTTTCACTTTGAAACCCTCAAAGGTTGTTCCATGTATATCTCTTCCTCCAAGTCACCATGTAGGAAGGCTGTTTTAACATCCATTTGCTCAATTTCTAAATCTAGGCTAGCTGCCAAGCCTAGTACCACACGGATAGAAGACATTTTTACTACCGGAGAAAATATATCATCAAAATCAATACCCTTTTTCTGACCGAATCCCTTAACAACCAATCTAGCTTTGTACCGTGGTTGTAAAGTATGTTCATCTTGCTTCAACCTATATACCCACTTGTTCTTCAAAGCTCTTTTACCTTTAGGTAACTTCACCAACTCAAAAGTATGATTATCATAAAGTGACTGCATCTCATCTTGCATAGCATCGAACCAATTGTTTTTGTACTCATCTTCTATTGCTTCTGCATAGCACTCTGGTTCACCTGCATCAGTCAATAATACATACTCATCTTCTCGAATACCTGGTGGAAGGTCGTCGGTCTCTAATGGATCTCCGGACCGGAACATCCAAAGGGAACATCTAATTGAGCCTCTGGTTCATGAATAGTATTATCTATCTCAACATGTTCGGAACATGTTCGTTATTTGGAACATTGACTTCCCGCCGCTCTTCATCAACTCGTGTAGGGATATTTGTAAGAGGAACTGGATCTAAATCAACCAGATTATCACTAACCTGTGGTGCTGAAATCATCTCTGATTTCTCAATATCCTCTATTGTTTGATCTTCCATAAACACAACGTCTCTGCTTCTTACAATTTTCTTTTCAAGTGGATCATAAAATTTGTAGCCAAGCATATCCTATCCATAACCAATAAATATGCACTGTCGTGTTTTCACATCAAGTTTAGACCTCTCATCTTTGGGAATATGCACAAATGCTTTGCACCCAAATACACGCAAATAATCATAAGAAACTTCTTTGCTTGTCCAAACTCTATTAGGAACATCAAACTCTAAAGGAACGCATGGAGTAAGATTTAATATATGCACAACCGTACTTAAAGCCTCACCCCAAAAGGATCCGGGTAGCTTTGACTGCGTGAAAGTAAGCATCTTACCCTTTCAACCAATGTTCTCGTTCATTTTCTCAGCTAAGCCATTTAACCGAGGCGTCTTGGGAGGTGTCTTTTGATGTCGAATACCTTGTTGTCTCAAATATTCATCAAAAGGTCCAATATACTCTCCCCGTTATCGCCCGATGCATTTCAATTTCTTTCCACTGTCTCTCAACCGAAGCCTGAAATTGCTTAAAAGCATCTAACACTTGATTTTTAGTTTTCAAGGTATAAATCCAAATTTTCCTTGAAAAATCATCTATAAAAGTAACAAAATAAAGAGAGCCACCAAGTGATTTTGTTTTCATAGGACCGCAAACATCGAATGCACTAAATCCAATATACCCGACTTTCTTGAAGGAGGGGTGCTTTTAAATGCAACTCGTTATGTTTTCCTGCTAAACAAAGGAGCACACTTCTTTAGCGTTGAACTTTTCAATCCCGAAAGGAGCTTCTTCTTGGCCAATATTGACAAACCCTTCTCACCGATGTGACCGAGCCTCTTATGCCATAACTCACTGCATCTTCGCTATCTACGCATTAATTTTGTCTGTAGACAATTTTGCCTGCATAATGTATAACGAAGAATATTTTTCACCTCTAGCCACAACAAGAGAACCTTTAGTGAGCTTCCATTGACCATTACTGAAGGTGCTGCAATACCCCTCATCATCCAACTTGCCTGTGGAAATCAAATTCAAGCGGATATTAGGTATATGTTTAACATTATTCAATACTAACCTCGTGCCATTGCTAGTTTCTAGGAACACATCACCGATGCCTACAGCTTGAGCTAGTCCATTGTTTCCCATCTTCACAGATCCGAAGTCACCTGACCGTATGATGTAAAGAAATCCCTACGAGATGTAGCATGAACGGATGCACCACTATCAATTACCCAACCGGTCTCATGAGAAACAAAATTCACCACATCACCATCAAAAATAGTGAGAAAGTCTTCTTTAAGTGCAGCAACACGATTGTCATCACCGTCATTATCACTTATCTTCTCTTTACCTTTCTCCTTTTGTTTCTCCCTTTTAACCGGCGACAAAACCTCTGAATATGTCCCTTCTGATGACAATAATGGCACTCAACATTAGCAAATTTATTATACTTACCTCTGCTTTTGTCTCGACTTTTATCTCTATTTCTCGGACCTCGAGACTCACTTCTCCCCTTTTCTCAACAACCAAGGCATCGAATGTGAAGAGGATGATCCCTGTGTCTTCCTTCTCATCTCTTCATTCAAAATACTACTCTTGGCTAAATCCATGGTAATCGTACCATCCGGGCAGAGTTAGACAAAGATGTTCGAAACGTCTCCCATGAGTCCGGCAAAGTACCAAGCAACCATAGTGCTTGTATCTCATCATCAAACTTGATTCCCATCGCAGCCAACTGATTTATAATTCCTTGAAAAGAATTTAAATGATCACAAAAACGAGTACCATCATGATATCTCGTGAGCCATCATCTGTTTTATCAAAAACAATTTATTATTCCCGCCTTTTTCGAGCATATAACTGTCGAGCCTATCCCATAAATTGCGTGCATGTGTTTCCTCAATAATATGGTTCAAAACATTATCATCTACCCACCGCCTGATATAACCACACACTTGACGATGAAATATAGACCATTCAACGTCGCTTTATTCTCTCGGTTTCTCCTCAAAGAAATACGGTGCAAATAAAAATCTTTCACATATAAAAGATCTTCCATCTTCCCTTTCCGATATGATAATTCGAACCATTCAAAGGTAACCATTCTACTCATATTCGTTTCCATTGTTTAACACAAGGCAGAAAAATCAAGCAATAATCTTACGCTCTGATACCACTCTGATGGGAGAACGGTAATAATTCGAATAATATCGAATCAACGCAGCGGAATAAAATAATCTCCCCTCTTGTGTAAACCTAATAGGAATCGATATAGTAGAGTAAAATAACCAAACACGCGAACACAAGACGATTTTTTTACGTGGAAAACCTCCTCGATGTGAGGAGATAAAAAACCACGGACCGGAGTCCACCCGAAAATCTTCACTATCAATAAAATTGTTCTTCTCTAGTAAATACTAGAGGTACATAGCAGCAAACACCTCAAGAATGTAATTCTTGGCAATACACATGAACTTCACAAGAGATCAAGGATAAATCGACCAAAAACGCAGGTTTTGATCAATCCACGAAAAACCTGATGTATGGAGCTTCAAACGAAAATCAAACCGTTCAGATTCGATAAAATTGCGCCACGAACATGCTGACAAAATTTCAGCTCAATCGGACCACGGATCGACCTCCAACGCCAGCTTGATGTAAATCGATATCGCTTCCAAACCCCGCATTTTCTCGCTTTTTTTTTCTCTTGTTATTCTTTTTTCCTTTTCTCGCTACTACCTCTTTATATATATAATGAAAACCCTATTTCCTCATATAACTTATTATATGCCAAGCCCTTTTGGCCAGAACTCATCGTGGACTTCCTCCACATGAGCGAACCCACTAACATAAACTGCAAAGCCTGTTTAATAAGATCTTGCAGATTGAGAAACTCTCTCTTGCTGTTCTCTCCATCACTTCTCCCCCCAGAGAGAGAGAGAGAGAGAGAGAGAGAGAGAGAGAGAGACTGATATTTTTGGATTTGATCCATAAGCCAAGCAATTCCGTTTTGGATCTAAATAAGAGAGAGAGAGAGAGAGATGACGACTGGATTGAGAACAGTACATAAAAAAGAGGACGACGGGTGAAGTTACGACCGTTTTCCCACCGTAGAAACATCTGCTGAATTTCTCCCATGAAGCTCGCTTCGCCGGTGAAATTTACATGCTTATTAAGTTTTGAGGCGCTCATGCAACACGCGTCTCTCCCTCTGGAACGCAAGAAAGTTCACCCGACCGAGACAAAAGAATGACGAGGCATGTCCTTTCTGGGTCCCAAAGAGCCAGTTGCAGAGACCGAGAAATGAGGCCGGTCGTACCGGATCCGCCGACTTACTGCGTGTGGACAGGAGCGTTGGTCGTTGGAGACTCTCAGCTTCCTGTTGAAGGCGCACGACCTGGGAACCCTTAGCCGTTAAGATTCAGACGACAGCGACGTTAACGAAGGGGCCGGGGTTTTGTTTACTTTTCTCGTGTACTTATTGTCTCCTGGCTCTGAAGTTTCTCTAGCAGGCTACCCAGCTCATGCAAATCAAATTCATTTTGACTTGTGCCTCCGCGTATGGACTTTTATGGGGAAATTGATCTGTCAGTTCTCAATCCGTCTGAATCCGTTGCGCTGATGACCACTTTTCAATTTTAGGCTACGTTCATTTTGTGAAAAACAACTACCAAGAGAATTTCTTTTCAATTTTTCTAGTGTTTGATTTACGGAAAATAAACGAGCCAAAGAAAATATTTTCCATTAATAGAAAAAATACTTGAAAAAGAGGAAATCATCTTCCCTCCTCTTTCTTTAACCACTCATGTTAATCATTTTTTATTTTCTTTTTTAAAATTCAATTTTTTTTTCTTTCTCTTCTTCTTCAACCGATTGCTAGTCAACTAACCATAGCTCAAGTGTTGCTGGAGGGCGACAAGGCTCCAACCTCGCAAATTAGTGATGCTCAAGTGTCACTAATGGCTATTTGCCGTGGCAAGGAACCAACCAAGGAAAAGAAAAAAAAATAAAAAAAGAAAATAAAAATTAATAATTCGATTTTTTAAAGAAAATAAAATAAAAATGAACAAAAAATAAAAATAAAAAGGAGTGCACGGAGGAAAATTAAATCAAAATTTCCATACTAAACAACATAAATTATTTTCTAATTCATTTTTATATTTTAGTTGAACAAACTATTTTTTTTACCATGAAAAATCCCAAACCGGTATACCCGAAAATATTGACTTTTTAAAAAAAATTAAAAACTCCACATGTTAACTGTCACGTGTCATTTAACTTAATAATTTGAGAATAAAATTTAACGAAAAACTAACGAGGGTAAAATTTGTCGAATGGAATATTAAAATTTTAAAATTAAATTGGCAAAAGTAGAAAATTTTGGACTTGTTCAGCATCTACATAACAGGTTTAAAATTGATTGGGTAATCTTCCCAACTCTATGAAACGATGATTCATCCAAGATGAAGCACCATATATAGGATAAGCTTGAATAATGAGTTTTTCTATGGAAGAGTTACCTAATATACAAGGAGATATCACCATCACGCGTTCCTCTCGTAGATATTGGCAAAGGAGAATATCACTATTCAATAAATAACGCACGTTGGTTGTACTAAAACTTTAGTGTAAAAATCATTTTTGTTGAAATTGAACCAGTTGGAGAATGACGAGCATCATAATTTACATCTAAAATGTGTGAGGGAAGGACTTGTTCAGTAACATTTCTGTTTCAAGGAATAATTTTTTTTCAAAAATATTTTTTATTTATATTCTCCTGAACAATTTCTAAATAAAAGAACGTATATGATAATTGTACAAAATTTTTATTTTCGAAATATAAAAAGAACTGGAATGTGTCTAGTGTGATCTACAATTTTTTGTGATGTAAAATTTCCTTTGATTTTCTAATAATTTTTTAGACTTTTCTTTTTTCTTTTTTCTCTCATCTTCTTCCTCTTGTCAATAGTGATCAATGGTAGAAGGCGGTGCCAATAGAGGTAGCTGGGACTGGTGGTCAGAGGCAGTGACTAGTGGCAATTGGCAGGAAGCAATAGCAAGAGAGTAGGCAATGGAAGCATCTCGTTAGAAGAGAAAGAAGAAAAAAAAAAAAAAAAAAATGACTTATTCAAAAAATTGTTCTCTAGAACAAGAAATAACATTTTTCTATTTTTTATTTATTGTTCCAAATCTATTTTCCACTAATTTTCTATTTGGGAAATAAAAAATTAACTAACATTATCAAACTGAAATTTATCTTTTTATTTTTGAAAATAAAATAATAAAAATGTGAATAAATATAAATGTTGTCAAATAGAGCCTTAATGCAAAAATGTCTTCTATGTTGTATGGTAAGCTAAGTAGCATTGATATTGACATACGGCATGCGACGCAAGACGACGCAACACATCGACACGTCATTTCTAAAAAAAAATTAAAAATTTCAACAAATTGTATATTATATATTTTTATATATACCTAATAAATTATCATCTTTATGATTATTTCAATCAAATTCATAAATGAATAAATAATTAATTAAAAAAGTCAAGAGTGTCCAGGTGTCGGATTTTCCGATACGTGTTGATTGAGTGTCCGAGAGTGTCCAACACATGTTAAAGTGTTCGACACGATACAAAAGCTCTTATAAAATGTTAGTGCTTCATAAATGATAAATACAAAGGTATGAAACAGATAGCCCTAAAAGTGAAGATGAATTTCCGCGCATTGATATCGGAAGTACTGTCTCTTTCTCCTCCCGAAAGAAAGTGGCCACCCGGTAATTGTCTAATTGACCGCAAAATAAAGGGGGATTGAAAAGCTCCTTAGGTCGAGCACGTCCCAGTCAAGCTAATGTTTGGAAAAGTAGCTTTTGGTTTTTCAAACTTGACAAACCTACCATCGAAACCCGATAAATATAAATAAATAACGATTTTTAATAAAGATTAGCGACAATAAATAATGACTAAACAAAACATAATACTTTTTTTTTAGTTTAACTACGATGGTTTACAAAGTCATACAATATTTCTTCGTAATAAAGTGCAAAATGAGCATCATCGAAACAGCCTTTAACCTCATAAGTTAAAAAGCTGTTTCGATAGCTCTCTCTAGCTGGAGTCGATCCAAGTTTTCCCATGGTCATCAACACATCAACTTCCTTAAAGACCAACTCCAACACCTAATCAATAAACCAGATGGTCAGTATAATCAAGCTGAAATTTCTCAGATGCAAGAGCACATACAGAGATTATGGCAACAGGAGGAACAATATTGGGCAATGCGTTCAAGGCTTAATTGGCTAAGATGGGGAGACAAAAATACCAAATTCTTCCATGCCACTACTGTACATCGAAGGCAACAAAATCGCATCAGCATGTTACAAAATGAGCATCATCAATAGGTACGTGAACCTAGTCTTTTGAAGGACATCACATCAAGTTTTTTTCGGCAGTTGTATCGGTCTGTGGGAAGCCGCGACTATTGGCCTGTTCTTGCACAATGTCCGCCTAAGGTCACGGAGGAGATGAATGAAGATTTAATAAAGGAGATCACTCTAGAGGAAGTGCAAATGGCTGTTTTTCAAATGGGAGCATCAAAAGCTTTGGGACCCGATGGCTTAAATGGACAATTTTACCAATCCCACTGGGATATTTTAAAGGACGATATCTTCCTTTCTGTCAAAGACTTTTTCCATACCGGAGTATTGAGGCCCGAATTCAATAGAACATTAATATCTTTGATCCCCAAAACTCCTCATCCAGAAAGGTTAGACCAATACAAACCTATTAGCCTTTGTAATTCCATATAAAAAATCATTTCAAAGGTTCTGGCGAACATATTAAAGCCTTGTCTATTGAATCTGATTGAACAAGAACAATGTGCTTTTATCAGTGGACGTCAAATTCAGGATAATATTCTTGTTGTCCAAGAGGTTCTCCACCAGCTTAAGATTCAAAAGAGGAAGAAGAACTTTCAGGCTATCCTAAAACTGGACATGCTTAAGGCGTATGATAGGGTTGAATGGGATTTCCTAAAAGACTACCTCACTCAGCTTGGCTTTCATGCAAAATGGGTATGCTGGGTAACGCAGTGTGTAACAACAGTTTCGCTTAGCGTGAAGTTTAATGGAGAACCTCTACCCTACTTTCACCCGACTAAGGGCTTGAGACAAGGCGATCCCCTCTCGCCATACCTCTTTATCTTGGTGGCAAACGTCTTATCAACACTAATTCTTAACGCAGTAGACATGGGCAATCTTAGAGGCATAACTTTAAACATGTGGTGTCCTACTCTATTCCATCTCTTTTTTGCTGATGACGCTATCTTTTTCTTAGATGGTAAACTAAGGGCATAACCACAACAAATCGGGGATTTTCTTTAGCAAAGCTTGTCCCTAAAGCCTTTAGGTGGATCTGGCCAGCGAACTACATCTCCCAGTATTGGCCAAAACTAGTAAATATCTTGGTCTTCCTTCGGACCGGGGGAAATCTAAAAGGGAGATGTTCGCATGGATCCTGGGAAGAGTACATTCTAAGGTGGAGGGTTGGAAAGAACAGCTAATTTCAAAGGGCGGTAAGGAAATTCTACTTAAAACGGTCATCCAAGCAATCCCGCAATATGCCATGTCCATATTTAAAATTCCTCTGTCTCTATGTAAGTCTATTGAACAGAAAATTGCAAGGTTCTGGTGGCAGGAGAATTGTAGTAAATCTGGAATTCACTGGAAGAAATGGGATACTCTTAAGGATAGAAAGGACCATGGTGGAATGGGTTTCTAGGATCTTATTTCGTTCAACAAAGCCTTACTGGGAAAACAAGCTTGGCGTTTAACTCAAGCACCCCTTACTTTATGGGGTAGACTTTTTAAAGGCTTATATTTCCATTCTACGGATTTTTTGAAGGCTGAAAAAGGGTCTAGACCCTCATGGGGGTGGCATAGTTTATTAACAGGTCGGGATTCTATTTCAGACAATCTCCAATGGTTGGTCGGAAATGGTCAGAGGATCAACATTAGAGAGGATAAGTGGCTTTCTAGCGATATTATAGGAGGGCCAGCTCCTAGAGGAGAAGCAACGAGAGTGGCTGACTTTATACTTCCAAATCAGAATGCATGGAATGAACCCCTCCTTCGATAAAGCTTTGATCATCGGACTGTAAGTGAAGTACTTTCTTTACAGATTCGGCCTCCTCACATTACTGATAAGCTTATTTGGAAAGGTCAACTAAATGGTCAATATACGGTTAAGAGTGCTTATAATTACATAAAAGCTCATAATCACAGTGATACCTCTAATATGGCTTCTTCATCTTACCAACCACCCAGAAAGCTATGGTATTCTATATGGCATTTGCAGAGTCCGCCAAAGCTACGCATATTCATGTGGTCTCTTTGCCAAAATGCCCTGCTTACAAAGGAGAACCTTTTCCACCGACATATCATCCCTGACCCCATTTGTCCGATGTGTACAGATTAGGTACCAGAAACAACTGAACACATTTTCCTCTTATGTCCTAGAACAAAAGCTATCTGGTCTCATCCACATGTAAATTTAGCATCCAACCTTTCTACTGCTACCAGGATTGATAAATGCCTTGCAGATTTAATAGAGAATAGAAATGACTTACACGTGCTGGAGATAGTGGCTTCTATCATGTGGCATCTCTGGAAGAGCAGAAACGATTTCATTTGTCGCCAAAGAAGTCCAAATATTGAACAGGTGGTGCAATTGGCTCTTGCAAATGTTAGATCAACTCACCTCTGCAACCAAACGTCTGCGAAACCAAGGATGACACAACCAGATCTTGATCAACTGTGGCATCCACCAGCACCGGGAGTTATTAAAATTAATATAGATGGCGCGTACCCAATCTTGCAACACAAAGGAGCTGTAGCCTGTGTGTGCCGCAACTCTGTTGGTCACCTGCTCGATGGTTTTACTGACACCATTAACACCTCTTTAGCACTAGAAACAAAGACTCAAGCGTTGATTCTTACCCTAAAATTTCTGCTACAGAAAGGGATGGATCGCAATCGTCTGCTACTGGAGTCCGATTGTTCGGTGATGGTGGATGCTGTGCGAAACGCTACTTTGATCCCCTGGCAACAACGAGCATTGTTCGCAGAAGCTAGGGCACTATTGCCCTGTTTTCCTTTTCTTCGCATCCAATACTGTAGACAGGCCGCAAACTTCATTGCTGATTGGGTTGCTAAGTCCCATGGGCTTTCTATGCTCCCCCCAAATTGGGCCGTCTCTCCCCCTTCCCACCTCTTGGATCTTTTGTACTCTGAAGCTTGTCCAATGGTTGTTCTTCTGGAAGTTAATATATAATACCGTTGTTTTCGACCAAAAAAAAATGCAAAATATAGTAAATTTTTATTTTCTTAAATTATGACAGTTTACAAAACATTACCACAATTGCTCTTAAACAAAAGGAAACATTACAAAGAAGGATATTTTTCAATCATGAGAATTTGTAACTAATTACAATATTTCATCATAATCAAGATTAAAGGATGTAACCTTGAATTATTTTCGATTACAGTAACTTACAAAGGGCTACAATGATTCATTGTAAACAAGGACAAAAATTTGTAACTTCGTATTTTGTTTCAATTACGACGATTCCAAAAGATTTACAACGATCAATCATAACCGAGAATAAAATATCGTAAGGGTTAAGTTTTTTTAATTGGGACAATTTCCAAATGCACAACTTTCGACCGTAATGAAGAATTTTAGGTTGTAAATATGCATTATTTTAAAATATGATTTTTACAAAGATTAGTGATGGTTTGTCGTAATCAGGAACATAAAATTATAAAATGTCATTAAATTTGACATTTATTGTGTCTGATGCCATTCGCTAAAGTGTAAAACAATGTAGATTTCACTTGTAGTTTGTCGAACGTCCATATTCTAATGGATCGGATGTCCAACCTTGTGCAAAAATTGACAACCCGATTGCAAATGACTCAAATTCAATAGTCAGGATCTTTTCATCTCAATGTAACGGTCAGTATTTGGTGTTGGTGGTACAGTACAACATTGTACCTTCGAAGACGGGTAGACGAACCCATTTTACTTGCGAAAAGCTACGAATTTTCACTCATCAAGTTTTCATGTAGGATTTATGACCCCCAAAAAAAAAAAAAAGTTTTCATTTAGGATTGACACCACACAAAAATTCAAACTGATATATTCGTGTCATATCTATCTCAAACTAATTTTTATGTTACAAAACTCTCAAATTAGAATACCCACACCACATTTACCTCAAATTGGGATGTTTGCTCAATATTTACCTAAAAAAATCTTAAATTCACCAATGTGGTACGTGTATATCAGTTTTGGGGTAAATATGATTGTATATACTAGTTTGAGATTTTTTTAAGACAAAAAAATGTGATATGAATGTACGAGTTTTGAGTTTTTTGTAATAATAATCATTTTTGTTTTTTGTGCTTTGAACTTCTGTTGGTTTGTTTTCCTTCCTCCTTTTATTTATGATCTTACTCGTTTATAGTGAAACAATGCCATATATGAATCCAAATGGCTTGTTTTGCTTGTTTTGCTTGATTTATTGCACCAACTACAGGAGTTTTAAGCTCCACCACTGTCGACGATTATCCGACTATTTCAATGAGTTAAATTTGAGACTTCATTTTAAGACCATAAAGGTCTAGGCGGATTTTAAGGAGAATATTCTTCACGTTTAATTTAGATGTTGACATACATAGAATGTGGCTGGGTTACAAATCAGCAGAAATTACGTTGAAAAAGTGTGAACAGTTTACTTTAGTGGACAATGATGGTGATTGGTCGTGAATCAACTACTTTGAACAAAGCTTTTTGAAAATGTGTTACGTTTTGAATCTGATTCTAAGAGCGAAAGGTCGACTTGAAAAGAGCATGCTAACATCTCGTCTATCTAATACAATAATTTATCATACTAAGACCGACTTTTGCAACCTCACAAATATCTATGCTCCATTTGTTTAGCGAAAAATGTGGCATTTTTAGAAAATGTTTCATTTTTAAGAAAATGACAATATTTTTCAAATATTTTCTGAAATGAACTAGAAATTATTTTCTATCAATTGGCAAATCAAAATAGACATACACTATTCTAACTGACAATTACCAAATTGTTGAAATATATGTTGATTGTTCTACGTAACATGACCAATACCAATATGGATAATTTTCACAATTAAAAAAAACATAATTTTTAATTTTTTTTTCCTTTCTTTCTTCCTCCGTCAATTGCAAGGTCTTGGTGATGGCTGACCACAGGAGAGGACCAACGAGGGTTGTCCTCGAGTGAGGCTTGATCTCACTAGATCCTAGTGAGGTTGAGCTCGCCTAATCTCAGTGAGTTTGAGCATCAACGGCCTTGAGGGAGGCTCCACCTTGCTAAATCTGGCAAGGTTGACAAGGTGGTGAGGTCAAGCCTTGCTGGCCTCGGGCAAGCTCAATAGCCCCCTTCTATGGCTTGGAGACTAGTAGAGGAAGAAAGAAAAAAGGAAAGAAAAGAAAAATACGAAAAATATTAACAAATTTGAATTTAAAAAAATTATCCACATCAGTACTAATCATGTCACATAGAACGTCTGATTTCAATATTGACAATTTATGGGCCTAGCATCCCGAGGCCTGACCTCAATGGACCCAAGCCTAGGCACCGAGGATCCAACCCAACTGCCAAGGGCCTAAGAACAAGCATTGGGATTCCTGTGCCCAAGTGCAAGGTTTATGGTCTAAACATCAATACCTCATCATATTTTGAAAAATGATTTCCAATTTTTAAAAAAAGAAATCAATTTTCTAAATTTAAGTTTGGTAGGAAAATATTTTCCATTAACTAGGAAACCATTTCCATATTATTTTCCTAAGCTAGCTAAATGTCGAATAATGAGGAAAATGTCTTCTGCAAAACAAACGGAACCTCAACATAAGTATATTATTTATGTAAATTTTGTTTTTATTGAATTATTGAGTACGAGATGAAGGTTATCGTAGTTTTTTCTTTTGATGTTCATGCTCCCTCTACATATGTAAATTTTCTTTTAATTGAATTATTGAGTACCGATGAAGGTTATTGTAGTTTCTCTCTTTTCAAGTTCATGTTCCCTCTTTGTACATAGTATTACTAGATAACTATATTAAAGGAACTGATGTTTAAATATGTCCATAATTTTGTCTAAAGTTCTTCCATAAAACATAATTTAATTACCTAAGGATGGTATTATTCATAAATTTCTAACATAATTTACTCTGGTTTAAAAAAAATTCAGTGAATTTCTACATTCAATATTCTTTGGTAATGGGAAGAAATTCATGGTTAAAATGTAGAATTGAATCTACTATGCACATCTTACTCTGTGGTAAAGAGAAAATTGAAGTACAAGTACCTACCCTAATGGGTCGGGTCTCGTGGATACCTAACCTGAGATTTGACCCTAGTAAAATCTAAATAAAAAAAGACGGTTTGATTAAGGTTTTCAGAGTTTTTTTCCACTTCTTCTTTGTCTCCATTGTCACAGTGCAATGGACGGCATATCAAACCCAAATTATCCTTTGGTTTGAGACTCTCAGACTTTGCATCTGTGCATGAAGTGTTGCCTCTCCATTTAGATTTTTCTTGCTAGTGGGAGTTGAGATTCTTTAGGCAGGTGAGTTGATCAAATGACATATCTGTGTAAATAAACCTAAAAATTGCATAAACAAAGATGGTAAGAATCTATCATGACACTTTATCTACTTACTTTTTATTTGCTTATTTTTTATTGTTTTCCCTTTCTTTTTTCTCTTCTATGATTCTCTCATAATTTTATTAGATAGTAAAGTATACTAATCTACCTAAAGTACTAAAATGCCTAAAATATATAATAAATACAAATACTAAATACACACACACACATATATATATATTGAATTTATATTCCAAGATAAAGAAATTTGAATATATTTATAAAATATATTTAAATAAAAATGAAAAACTTTGATATTGTATATTTATTTATAGATTCTATAGTGTTAGGTTTTGCCTTTAGTCATGTTTATCATCTCTTTTTAAAATTAACGCGTCATGTGGTTATTTAAGTCATTAATTTTTCTTTGTCAACATGTTTGTTTAGGCGATATTCCTTAATGTTGGGAATAACGGATCCCCGAAAACGGGATTCGACACTAAATCGAACCCCTAAAACGAATGCGGAAGCGAAGCCCGGGAAAAACATGTATCACCGATTCTAAAGCACACCACGGATTCGAGCGTACCTTGTTAGCCACAGATTAGACACCAATGCCGAAGAGAGGAAGAGAAATCTGATCCTGTTCGATCCGATGACGTCGATTGGCCTTGAAGGGAAGACAGATTCGCCTTTTGCTTACTATTTTCTTTTTGGAGGGAGAGAGGGAGAGGAACGTACGTACGTTATGCGCCAAAAGGGTGCGTCCTCACTCTCTCTCATCCCTTTTATATGTTCCCCCATTCACGGGCCCTTATTATGTGGGCCAAGCTTTTAGGCCCAACATGGGCGGACGGGCCTTAAGCCCAGCACATAAAACCATCATCTCCCACTCACACATGGTGGGCCGAACAGAATTCTCTTTACCTTTCTTCAACATTCATATCGGTGAATAATCCGTGCGATCAGCATACTTTGAAAGCTCGTCGCTATACATCTGTTAGGAATATATAGCAGCTCATAATGGGCATCACTTCCTGAGTAGATTTAGTATGCGGTACCTAGATCGATCGATCACATTTATATCTCTCTTGATCTCTTTTAAACAATGATATATATATATATATATATATATATATATATATATATATATTGTATTCACAATTATGATTATCCCAAATACAGTCATAATTGGTTAATCGGTGAATACAAAACTACAATGTGATTCTCCAAAATCGATCTTCCTCTTTCCTTCAAACTTTCAATTTCAGTTCAGCTTGCTTTTCTACAAATGTCACGCCTCGATCCTCAAGCACGCACACATCCTTCTCCCTTGGTCGATTTTATAATGCGATATCCCGGACTATGTATCGCCGACCCTTTAATTTATTAAGCACATGCGGAAGTAGTTAAAATCCCCAGACAATAAAACGATGTGATAGAAAAGCAGGCTATATTTTTCATATTGAAATTTACAACCAAACCTTTATACATGGCATTAGACAAAGCACTTCACAAACTATTCGCAACTTCAGAGTCTCACTCTATCTACACATATACAAAAGGGTTCACAAAGAGATGGGATTTCAATCCTCGTCTAAGTCATACTCGGGATCATCCTGATCCTCCTCTGATTCCTCTTCACTCAGATCATTCTCTTCCTCAATTTCACCTCAGAGTTCTCCTTCACAAATTCCTCCTCCTCAGCTCCTTGTTGAAATGTTTTCCTCAAACCGGGATGAGACTACGTCTCAGCGAGTTCTACCCTATTAAGCCCGATTAGTAAACTATTATACTAAAGGCTGCCTAAACACGCATAGATCAGAAGACGTACCTTAGCATCAGATCCCACCTGCAAGTCAGTACAATTCACAATAGGCACTCAAGCAATCATATCACCGATTGAAGCATCGATCAAATCGACCTAGTCGATTACAAGCCAACAAGACCACTCACGGTCATTTCCATTCAGTCAATCAATTTACAATATCAGAATCAAGGCAAAGATCAATCGACTTAGTCGATTACATGTCAATTGGACCATTTCTAGGTCATCTCACTCCACACCATATAATCCCCAATAGTACATTCAGTCACAGAGCTACAATAATGCTCTTGGGCGTCTATTTGCCAAGGTGATGTACAATAAACACTTTATGTGCATACTCTTAGGCATTCCACTTTCCTTCAGCCACATGGGCACGATACTCGATACACAGAAATACAGCCACGCAGGCATAATCTACGCCACACTTGCATGATCAACTATCGCCACAGAGGCATGATCATCTATCGCCACATAGGCATGATCAACTATCGCCACACAGGCATGATCATCTATCGCCACACAGGCATGATCAATTATCGCCACATAGGCATGATCAACTATCGCCACACATGCATAATCAATTATCGCCACACAGGCATGATCAACTATTGCCACACAGGTATGATCAACTATTGCCACACAGGCATGATCAATTATCGCCACACAGGCATGATCAACTATTCAACAATTTACGTGCATTCTCTAAGGCATCCTACATGCCAAAGCGATGTAATAATCGCCGAGCCACATCACACATCATTTCTTCACACAGCATTTCTTTTCATCTTTTATCATTATTAATAAAATATTGTGCATTAGTACACGATTAGCCTTAGCCAAAATATAATGATTTCGATTCCACAATCCCCACCATTATTAGTGCCCACCAAAACACTTTTGGTGCTGTCAACCGACACCCGGTTATTTTCCAATTAATTTTCCAAATTAATTTACCCAGAAAAGAATATTATAATCACAATTAATTCACTTCAGCACAAAATACAGCTCAATTAAATAAATGAACTTTGCCACGATAATCAGCATGAAATTTCGATCGTCGACCATCAAATTCTTAATTTCCGAAAAATAAATAATTAATTAATTAATTTCGAAAATTAATTATTAATTATTAAAAATTCCATTTAGCTCAAAATAAAGCCAATTTAAATAAACGGGCTGCACCACGATCATTAGCATAATATTCCGGTCACTGGCCATCTCAACCTTAATTTCCGAAAAATAAATAATTAAATAATAAATTTCGAAAATTAAACAATTAACATTAAAATTCAATTTAGCTCAGAATAAAGCCCGATTAAATAAACGGACTTCACCACGGTCATCAGCATAATTTTCCGGTTCCGGACCATCTCTCTTGAATTTTCGAAAAATAAATAATTATTTAATTTAATTCCGAAAATTAATATTAAAATGCCAAAAATCCCACTTAGGCCCGAATCGCCAAATTGAAGCCCACTAAGGGTCGGGAAAAATCCTGAGGCACTTCCAATAAATAGTAGACGACGTCTACTTGCTAATTACACATTCAATTTATCTAATTCGCATCACAATTGGCTAATAATTGCTAATTTAATCTAATCTAACAACCTAAACATAACTAATTAAATCTAAACCAACCTTAAGCATAATTAGCCACTAATCCTGGATTAGTGAGATTACTCACCAAATCGCGCGCAAATCGGATCAATCCGAGGCGGCGACGCTAGGAACGATTGTTCCCAAAGCACGGCTCGGGTTCGGGGCCGGGAAATGGCCCAAAAGCGGGCCCGAAGTGCTGGAAACCCACTTCGTGGGTCTGCTGGACAGGCGGATCGGGGCTGCTCCGGCAACTAGGGCGGCGAGGGAAGGCCGGCGAAGGGCGAGGGGGTCGCGGGGGAAGTCCGGCGGGGCTAGGCGATGGCCGGAGGTGGCCGGACGGTGGTTGGTCGGTGCGGAACAGGGGCGAACAGCGGCTGGTTTGCGCGGCTTGGGCGTGCGCGGACGGCGGGACGGCGAGTGCACGGGCGGGCGTCGCGGGTGCGAGCGGGAGGCGGCGAGCTCCGGTGCGGCGGTGATGGTGGGCCGCTACTCCTTCGGACGGTGATGCTCGCTACTTTCGCTTCTGCTGGGCTTCGCACAAACAGAAGGGAGGAGAAGATGGGCAGTGACGATGGCTGGGGGGTGAGGGAGAGACGGCGAAGGCGGGCGGCGGAACAACGGAGCGCGGGCGGTGGGATGAATGGCGACGGCTTTGGCGAGTTGTTGCCGCTCGGCTCCTTCCGCTTCTGGTTCGCACGAACATAAGGGGGAGAAGAGTCGGTTCCGTGAGAGAGATGAGGGAAGAAGAGAGAGAAGAGAGAGAGAGAGAGAGAGAGAGAGAGAAGGGATAAGAAAACTTGACTGGTCAAAAGTAAAAAGAAGAGAGAGAGAGAAGAGAGGAGAAGCCAATTTCAATTTGGCAAGGGCATTCAGCGGTGGGGAGGGGCTACGCACGAAGGGCAGAAGAGGGGAGAGAAGAAAGAGAGAAAAAGAAAGAAAAGGGAGAGAAAAGAAGAGAGAAGGAAAAGAAGAAAAATAAAACAAAAATAATATAATTATTCTTATTTTATTTTTCTTTTCTCTTTCCTTTTCTAAATTCTTTCGATCTTCAATTTTTCCTCCGATAATTTCTTTTTCGAAATTTCGGACTCGTCAATAATTTGACGGACGATGAGACAAGATCTTAAAAATGAATTGTGACACGCCCGAATATTTGATTCCCAAAACCGAATTAAATTTCATGATTAAAATCGACCGGACACGATTTTAGTCCAATCTAACCAATTAGGTAGCTTTTAGGGATTTTACCGCGGTTATATCCCTTAACGGCTTCACCAAATAGGTTAGCTAACTCGTGAGTGATCAGCTCAGAGAAAAAGGACCATAGGCGCGCCGAAACGGGGTGCACATTTCACTTTATCGAAACGGGGTCAAATTTCAGGATGTCACAACAAATGTCCCATTAGATCGAATCACTCATGACCATTGGCAATATCCTAAGATAGCAAACACTAAATAGAAATCTTGAGAATAAGGAAGAGTCATGAGAGGACTAAAAAATTGAGGAACTCTTTTCCTCAAGAGTCTCACACGATATAAAAGTTGAGATCAAACTTTTTGCCACTCTTATTGGTCATCTCATGCATACGTAGTATGAAATACGTATTACGGTATTAACTCCTTTCCCATGGAGCGTATGTCTACACCTTTCAATACCGTACAGATGATAGTTCAGACATACCCAATGTCTAACTTGAGTTCACGTATCTACTCATTCACAAAATTCATCAGAACTCACATTTGGCATCTTAGACAGATAAAGTAAAATATGTTGGGTATTTTACTTTCGGATATAGTAAGTATTATGTCCTTATCTTAACACTTAGTTAAGGCGACATACGTATTTTAAGCTTGAGCTCTCGATTATCACCTAGATAATAAGCTTAAACATAGTCTTATCTCTATTCAGTACATAGAGGCGATTACCCGTGTGAGTGGGCTAATCTTATATCTGTTTGACATACTTTCTCAACTTAAAGTAATGTACTGAGTATTAAGATGCATAAAGATGAAACAAAGATTCATAGGCATTAATGATGAAAACACAAATTCATCAAATATGAAAACTTAGGGAAATTACAATATTCAGTACATCAATCTCTATGCAATCCTAAAGATTTCATATGGCCACAAAACACATTTTTAGGTATTGACTTTGTCATAGGATCTGTTACCATTCTATGCGTAGTATGTACTCTAAGTTCACATATTTTCGTGCAACCATATCATTGACAAAATTATACTTTGTATCTATGTGTTTGGTCTTGCCATGATATTTTGGATCTTTGGTGTACGCTTTTGCTGCTTGGCTATCATAGTTAACCAATAACAAATCTGCAGCACTTCCAATAACACCTAAATGATCCAATAATCTCTTAAGCCAAACATCTTCTTATACTGCTTCTGATAATGCCACGAACTCAATTTACATCGTGGACAAGGCTATACACTTTTGTTTCTTACTGCTCCAAAATATGGTGCCATTATTCGGTAAGAAAACAAATCTAGAGGTAGATTTTCTTTCATTTAAATCTCCTCTCCAATCAACATCTGAATAGCCTTCAAGTTGCAGATCCTTTCCTTAATAACTCAACGTATTATCAGTAATCCCCTTTAAATACCTCAGTATTCTCTTAACGGCTTTCCATTGTGCTGGACTTGGATTGGATTGGTATCTATTCACCATTCCAACTTCAAAAACATATGTCAGGTCTTGTACACATCATAGCGTACATAAAGTTTCCATCAGCACTAGCATAAAGAACATGTTTCATTTGTTCCTTCTCTTGTGGAGTCCTGGGACACAGTCTATGGCTCAATCCTTCACCTTTTGTAATAGGAGTGTCTATGGGTTTGTAATCTTGAAATCTTAACTCCAAGAAAGTATGCAACCTCACCCATATCCTTCATCACAAAGTTGGAAGACAACCAACTCTTGACAGTATTAACAAACTCCCTATTACTTCTGACAATTAGTGTATCATCAACATATAATGATATGATCATAAATTAATCATTGGATCTTTTGATATATACACAATGATCCTCGTCAATCATTGTAAAATCATATGCCACTATAGCATTATGAAAACGTATATACCATTGTCTCGATGACTGCTTAAAGCCGTATATTGATCTTAAAAGTCGACATACATTTTCTTCTTGGCTTTTCACTATGAAACCAGCAGATTGTTCCATATATATTTCTTCCTCCAATTATCCATTGAGGAAAGCAGTCTTTACATCCATTTGATGTAACTCAAGATCCATACTAGCCACTATTGCCAGAATAATGCGAATCAAGGTAAATCTCACTACAGGGGGGAAAATGTATATTCATAATCAATTCATTCCTATTGATTATACCCTTTCGCCACAAGGCGAGCCTTATGCCTTTCTATCGAGCCATCAGCCTTTCGCTTTATTTTGAGAACCTACTTGTTTCCCAATAGCCCTGCGTCCTTTTGGAGATCAACCAGTTTCCAGACTTGGTTTGATTTCATTAACTCTATTTCCTCTTTCATTGCATGAATCAATTTTTCCTTACTAGGGCAATTCAGAGCTTCATTATTATTTCTTGGCTCATCCTCATCTTGTGGAGCAATCATAAAAGTTTCCCCTTCAATGTCAAAACGACAACGGGAATACTTTGGCGACTTGTTCATCATATGAGAGATTGTATACTTAGCACATCATTCCCCATTATGCTCCCACTAGTATTAGATAATAATGACGTCGTCTCATCATGTGGTTGCAATTGAGAATGAGCTGAATTCAATTCATCACTTCTCATATTACTCCCACTTGAACGAATTCCACTAATATCATTATCTTGATCCAAGATTTCAAATAGGAAATAATCTTCACCTATTTTGCTCTTCTTAGGAAATTCATCCTCTAAGAATGTGACATCCCGTGATTCAAAATCAGTTATACTCCCACTTTCCTACTCACCTATGAACACATACCATTTCGAGTGTTCGGAGTATCTCATTAAAATACTCATATTTCCTTTGGGACCCAATTTCCCAATTTGTGAGAGGACTCATGAGTGTAGGCAGCACAACCCCATGGCTTAAGAAAACTTAAGTCCGATTTTCTACCTATCCATAACTCATATGAAGTGGAAGTAACTGATTTAGAAGGCATTCGGTTAAGTATATAGGCGGCAATTAATAACGCATCACTCCAAAAAGTGATAGGTAAGTTAGCATACGTCATCATGGACCTAACCATTTCCAATAGGGTTCTGTTTTTTCTCTCCATAACACCATTTTGTTGAGGAGTATATGGAGTATATGGAATAGACAACTGTCTTTCTATTCCTTTTTCATCACATAATTTTCTGAATTCATCGATAAATATTCTTAACCCCGATCGAATCTCAATGCTTTTATTTTCTTATCTAATTGATTTTCTACCAAGTTTATAAACATTTTGAAACAACTTAATGCTTCATATTTATGAGAAATAAAATAGACATATCCGAATCAAGTGTAATAATCTATTAAAGTGATGAAATAAACAGCCCCATGCATTCCTCTCACATTCATTGAATCACAGACGTCAGAATGGATTAAATGTAGAGGAAATTAAGCTATTTTACATTTTTCAAATGGTTTCCTTATCGTTTTTCCTACTAGGCAATGCTCACATATAGGCAAATCGACTTTTTTAATGTTGCCCAACAAGCCCTCTTTGACTAGTTTATCCACACATTGTTGGTCAATATGACCAAGTCTAGCATGCCACATAATCACATAATTATCACATGAAGTAGAAGACGTGAAATAAGGGAATAACAAATATTGACATCACCACAATCAACATTTAGTACAATAAAACCATCTAGAAAGTGACCACAATCATAGTAGTTTGTATCCAAATACAAATCTACACCTCTATTATGGAAGTTCACACTAGAACCAAGCTTAACCAACATAAAAAACAGACACTTAAATTTCGACAAATCTCCAGAGCATATAGGAACAAAGTGCGTCCACCACGCATGTTCAGTTGGCAGGTGCCAATTCCTTTACTTTAGCTTTGGAGTTGTTTTCCACATAGATCCACTTAGTTCCAGTTGGTATCATCGGAATTCCACGAAGGATTCTCTATCATTCTCTATATGGTTTGTCGTTCCTGAATCTACAGCCCACAAAGGATTGGATTCAGACAATAATACAGAACTTGACACATTAGCAAAGTTCTTAAATGTACAAGAGGTGTATACCTTCTTTAGCTCACGACAGTCGCGAGCATAGTGACCTCTCTTGTCACAATTGTAACACCTCACCCTTGACATTTTCTTCACTTGAGGACGTTTTCCTCTCTTGTGTTGGTTAACTCTTGATTTCTTGCAACAAAGACTTGATCCTTTGCATTCCCACATATTGAACGAATCAATACGCTTGCGCTTAGAGCTCAAAGCCCTTTCTGAGCTAGAACCAGCATTGTAAATATCTATTTTCAGCTCAAATGCGGTTAGGCGGTCCTCTACTAGCTCAAGATGGTGCACGGCATTCTCAAGATCTTCCATAATATGGTCAAGAGCTTCTAGTGCTTCTTGCTTTTCTAGCACATATTGAATCTTCATATTCAATATTTCATAATTGTTGCCGTTCATATCAGCAATTACATTCTTAGTTACTGAAACCATCGATCTGAACACATCAGACATACATGCACGAATAATTAATGCCTATCATTTATGCATCCCTATTTGCACAGACCCATCATATTAATGAATAATTTCAAGTAAGGCTTCGTAACCAAAATGTCACTATGTTTCCAATCATCCTCCAAAAATCCTAACTCAAAATTATTATTAATATAATTGTCTTATGCAAAATAAATTCTATGAACTACCCACAGCAACCAGCAATAACAGAAAGCAAATAATAATTGACATCCAATAGAACAATAATGCTTTCACATAATACAACTAACATATCGGTTGCTACATCAACAATAATCAAGTAGTAAATATTACATAATTAATCTAAGAAATAAATAGGGAATGCTCCTTCTAATCTATCAATAAAAAAATCTGAGAAAAATTTGAAGGCACATTTGCCAACCATGGATAAACTTTTGGAGAGCTTTCATGTCGCCACAAAGGCGCATTCACTCTGCGTCATGTGGCACTAAATCTAAGGGTTGAAGTTTTGGTCAACTTAATCCTATAGTACTCTCTAATAAAAGCTACCACTAGCTTCCTATAACCCGGGATCACGTTGACCTCCCATAGCCGATCTAACATTGCTTGCCATTTAGGTGGAAGAGTGTTCATTAAAGCCGGCACCTTCTCAAAATCCGGCATAAGATAACCATCCCAGATGATTTCTTGTATCATCTGATTGACCATGACCACATGTGATACTAAATCACTGTCATGCCACCGATAATCAGTTAACTCTGTCATCAGCCTTTTAAATCTTACAATTCCCTCGTCTGTTCTTGGGATTGCAGATATCCTTGCATAACACATCATAGTTCCTACAACAAATGCAGAACTAAAAATGGATTACTTATAATCCATAATGTAAATAAGAGAAAATACATAATTTTCCACAATTCATGCAACAAATCCAGAATTAAAAATGGATTATTTATAATCCACATAGGCATGACTAAAAAAAAGAAACAAATTCCTTTTTTTTTCCCTGGTCAACGGTCAACGGTGGTCAACGGTCAACAGTCGGTCAACGGTCAATGGTCAACGGGTCACGATCAGGTCGCCGGTTGTCGGACCGGACGGGACGGTCAGACTGGTCAGGCCGGTCGAACCGGGTCGGATGAACCGACCGCACGTGACACGAGCGTGCGTGGGCTGACGTCACCCGGACGTTAGCCGGCACGTGCCGCGCGCGTGCGAGGCATCCGCGGGTCGAGTCGGGTCGCCGGCCGGTGACCACCCGACCAACCGTCATTGTCAATGACGTCATCGGTGACGTCATCCCAGCGGTTACCGACTGTTGGGTGACGTCACGGTGACGTCATCGCGTGACGTCGGCACGTGTCGGTTCGCCAATCGGCGGGTGCCGGTTCGCCGCTAGCGGCACGCACGTGCCGGTTCGCCGACCGGCGCGTGTGGCGCACGCACTGGCCGATGCCAGCGCTTCGGGCGCGTCGCACCCACGTGCAGCGCCTTCTTGCCGCGCGTGTGGGCGCGTGTAACGTCTCCCGACGGTGCACAACATGTCGCCGGACTCGTCTTGACGAGCCCTTTCACCCTATACCTTCAGAAATCGATTTTGAGTTACAGAAACTCGAAAAATTGGACGAACAGTGCTTGGGTGTCGGGATTTCTCGCCCCAATCCGTGTCGGCCGAATAATTTCGTGAAAAATCAATCAAAAAAATGAAAAGGGTCGGGAAAACGTGAACTAGGGCTTTTGATACCAATGTTGGGAATAACGGATCCCCGAAAACGGGATTCGACACTAAATCGAACCCCTAAAACGAAAGCGGAAGCGAAGCCCGGGAAAAACACGTATCACCGATCCTAAAGCATACCACGGATTCAAGCGTACCTTGTTAGCCACAGATTAGACACCAATGTCGAAGAGAGGAAGAGAAATCCGATCTTTTTCGATCCGATGATGTCGATTGGCGTTGAAGGGAAGACAAATTTGCCTTTTGCTTACTGTTTTCTTTTTGGAGGGAGAGAGGGAGAGGAACGTACGTACGTTATGCACTAAAAGGGTGCGTCCTCCCTCTCTCTCATCCCTTTTATACGTTCCCCCATTTACGGGCCCTTATCCTATGGGCCAGGCTTTTAGGCCCAACATGGGCGGACGGGCCTTAAGCCCATCACATAAAACCATCACTTAATAAAAACGATGCATTGGTAAGATCTCGTATATCTCATGTCTTTTGCATAACCATTTAACTGGGCCATCTGCGCATCGAACTGGAGGACCCATGATGAGTCAACATGTCGCGGGGCATCGAGATGCATAAACTTCGCCACTTTACATTTTCCAGAAACGTGGGAATTACCATTATAAGCGTCTTCAATATGCTCATCCACAAAATCTAGGATGGTAATGAATGATAGACAAATCAATAGCGATGTGCTTCGTAATTTTCTTTAATTTCCTTAATGAACGATCTCGGTTTAATTACTGCACTCCAGAAAAATTAAACACGCAGATCATGATTAAGGTTATTAATTAAAAATCAAAATTAAGATGGTCGCTCAAGGCTACTACTATTTCTGGCTTAGCCCAATCTCGGAAAAACAGAATATAAGAAGAAGAAGAAGAAGAAGAAGAAGAAGAAGAACACGAGCACGTGGAATTAACGAAAAAACAGCCAATAAAAGATCGAATCGCGCGCATGACCCGACCAAATTACCGAGCGAATCGAAAGTTCTGTGTCCAAATGGCAATGAACTCCGCGAAAACATACGGCGAATCGGTAAAACCAAAATCAGAATGATAAGGGGCAACTTAAAAAAAAAAATGAAAAGAAAAAAGAGTAAAAGAGAGTTGGGATTTTCTTTCCTCCTTTTTCCTTCTCCAATTCCGATGGAATTTGTTGGAATTATTAGGGCGAGCGAAGGAGGGGAGGACTGTTTTTCTTGGTTTGATCCTGAATTTTGCCTCCCCCTTTTTGCCTATTTTCCGTTTGTTCTTATGCGTCGTTATCGAATCGAGAGAGTATACTCCTCAATATATTCGCTCGATTCCTTTCCTTCGACGACGAGGATGATGGTGGCAGTGATGATGATGATGGGTCTTTTCCTTTGGCGTCGCGATTGCTGCGGTTCGGGTGGTAGCGTTTAGATAAGAGCAGATTTGGGTCATGTTATCTTGTGGGGTGTTGTTCTATGGGGAAACTTAGCGAAAAGGCGCTGTTTTTCTGGGTGGGTTTTGTTGGATATGCGATTCCTTTGCTCTAATACCAATTGTTAGAACTAAAAAAATTTGGAGGGAGAGAGTGCAAATACACAAAGAAAGATTATATTACATAATATGTCTTGCAAAGGCCTAATGGAGTACATACATAAGCTTTGCTAAGCTTAACACTCTTTCTAGCTTTCTATATGCCTCTAAAGCTATCTCACTCTCTCTCTGTCTCTCTCTCTCACTCTAAATAAACTTACGTAACCCTATATTTATAAGCATCTTCACCGCCTGGACTTCGCCGCCATTATCGTCAATGTGCAAGAGTTGAGGTTGAACTTTTCTCTTGGCAGTCAAAAATTGTGGGCTGCGTTTCCTTCACGAACAAGTTGCCAGCCGCAAGTTCACCTTCCTTCGTGCTCCTTGAGATCTCCAGCAGCAAATATAATAATATTTTATTGTGTGCCCAAGCTGCTTGTAGTTTCTTCATGCGAACACTTGCTGCCCACGTCCAGACTTCATGCATAATGGACTTCTTTTTTTAAAAATTAGGTGTTGACTCCAACAGGTTTTGCTTGATCAGTCACTAGGGTTCGTGTGTAGCTTCGGTTTGTTCTGTTCCGGCAATGAAGGAGGGCGGATCGGAGGGAATGAATCAGGATCTCTTCATTTATGAATATTTTACAAGCTTCCCCTTGTTCGAATCTTCTATTAGCGGAACCAAAGAAGCAGCCTCGCCATGAAAGGCAAAGTTAGGAATAATTAGCTGGTCGGAAGACACCCTACAAGGCGGGTCACTATAATACCCAATCACGTTACTAGAGCTCCTTGATACATGACCATCCTCATTCGAGCTTTGAGCACTCTTCGGCATTGCGCCCTTTGGATCTTTGAGGTTCGTCGAACTGGGTTGTCTGGGCTGCGTTTGGTAGAACACCTTGGACACGACCAGCTCTCCATCTCTCTCCTCTTCGCTATTGCCGATGTGGTATTGGTGCATCACCCAGTTGGTCTTCTCGGGCTTCCTTTGCCTCCCATAATTGTTGTAGAGCACAAGTATCTTCTTGAACCCTTTCACCACTCCGCCTGCGAGGACCGACCTTGTCTTGCCCGTCTTGTGCCACCTCGTCTCACTCTCATCAGCATTCTTCTGCACTCTGCGCCGTTTCCTAGTCCCAGTGGCATATGCCTTCGAAGGCCGGTGGAAGAAGAGGCGGACTTGTCCATCTTTGCTTACTCCTGCACGATGCGCATTAAAGACGCTCAAATGAGATTTGTAGAATATGGAAATCGGAGTGTCCTAACCCGACCAGCTCATTTAACTGCTAAAGATGAGCTGATTTGCAGACATATTTCCACTATTCCCATTTTCTATAAACTTAAAATTATGAACTTATCAATCGGTTTCCTGTTCAGTTTCAACACCTTGCAGTTGTCCATTTTGTTGTTGCATCCACATATAGAAGCAGTTGTTGCATCTACATATCGTTATAGTTCGTATGCACACAGAACTTATCTCCATGTAGAGTCTGCGGTGCTTGGCATGGCATGATATAACTTGACTATCAACATGAGCATGAGAACATCCAAAAAGCAATTGATTATATAGAAGCGGGAAAACTAAAGCTGAAATTCGAAATGTATGTTCCCCATAGATTTGTTACATGTTTTTTCCTAGCGTAAACTAATTACTCAATGCAACAGATGCGAACCAGAAGAACTTTTTTGGGACATGCTGAACAAATTAAGCTAGCTTTTATTGTAAATTGCATAACAAATTGAAGCAAACGATTGCAGAAGAGTTTCGGAGCAATCTGATAGGCAAACTCGGGAGATGAGCTTTGAATTATAATTCAAAATGTTGATGAAATGAATCATAACTTTAGATCTTAGAGAAGTGATGAGACCCGTCAAAATATTTAAATAGTAAATCACACCTTAATCTAACAGTTTAAACTTTTAGAATAGTTGGTCATAGTCACAAAATCCCATATGATATTAGAGCTTATGTTACCAATAAATCTGAACCCAACAGTCATACGAAAGAATTACGGGTTAGTGTGGCTCCAACTTAGGCTCGATGTGTAAGGGGAAGATTGTTTAAATTGTCCCACATTAATTGTGGAGGGGCTGGTGGTTGATAAGTATGGGTAAAAACCTCAGCGATGATATCAATTTGAAAGGCTCCTTCAAAGTCTTACTTCATGCATGGCTAAGTCAAAATGGATTTCTTTTCTATGTACATGTCAAGTTTGGTTTACACAAATTGTCTTGAATATGAATCATCATGTACGTTCTCATTATGTATTTTGAAAGCAAGGTCAATGTATATTACAAATTCAAATTCATACATGACGTGCATTTACGATAGTCTTCTAAATTAAACTTACACAGGCTGGAAAGAATTTAATAGATGTGAAAGTCGCTCCTATGATCACAAAAACCAAAAGTTTAATATCTGGATCTACTAGACTTTTGTATGATAGATTCAAAGATTATAAGTTGTTGAGGGATAAGACTTTCTAACAAAGGTAATTTGGGATCGAGCAATATGCATGGCAATCTTCAAAGAGTTCATTTAAGAGAGATCACACCCATAAAATTATACACTTTTGTTCCATGAAAGGTTCACCTAAACTGACGGCACATGCATAGCATTGTCGCTAACATGAAGAGAGTATAATAATTTCACTACTTTCCAAAGGAAAAATTCTCCAAAAAGTCTTAAATCTATTGCATATAAGTCAATTTAGTTACAAACATTTCAATTATATCAATTTAATCTTAAACCTTTTGATATTTGTTATGAACCTTTTAACAAATTGACATAATTTAAAGGTTTAGAACAAAATAGACAAATCTCAAGATGTCCGGTTTTCCCCAAAACAATTTCGAACATCATCATACAAACTGCCAACAAAGAGATATATTTTCCAATATATTATGAATAGCATTAATCATACAAAGTATTTTTGGAACTGCACTACACTAAACTGACAAATTCTAAACCATAAGTTGTATCTGTTCTGCAGACGATTCGGGTTTTTGATTATCGAAGACAATCCGATACTAAAGAAGATTATACATTCTTGAATCAAATGACATTGAAGACACGGATTTCTCTATGCGTGCCATAACTATGTGCTGATATCGTGTGCATTTGTATTTATGTCCGAATCTTAGTAATAGATAGAACCTCTTAGATTTGCATATGAAAGAGAATTTGGGTCGAAAAGATGTGCATCTTTTCCTCTAAATTAAAAAAGCTTAGCGGAGGAAATACTCCCACTACACAGCCCAAATATCCAAAAACGCAAAAAGAAATGACAAACTAAAAGGCAAAAATTTCTTTCTATAAAGGGAAATTTTCAGTTTCTAAAATAAAATATTGATAACATTTAGGCTAACTCATTAACTATCGTGAAATCATTCAAAGAGTAAAACTATTCCAGAATTACCTGGAAGTCTCTCTGGGTGTGTACAACAAATACCATCGTCGCCTTCCAACGTGGGAATAAATTGATCAACGAGAAAATGAATCTTCCTGACATCCCCCATTATTTTCGCTTCCAAATGCTCCAGAATTTCTTGGTCCGTCGGGTCAAACTTCACTCCCGCTGGTAGCCCCTCCAAATCATGAACAACCCCCCTCTGCACCACAATTATGCCATAATCACACATTAATCTTTTACGTCCTTAATATGAAAAACAAAATAAAGGGGTTTACCAACATAATAATCTTTGAACTATTGTGAAAATATTAACTTATCGTGAGTTATAAATTCTTGAAGGAGTGGACCTTGCAACAATTTATAATTATTTTTTATTTGATTTTTTGTAATCTTATCTCACGGTAGATTAAATATCGTCACCCATTAATTTCTCAAAAATAAAATCCTCAGAAGGAAAATAAACATACAAAACGAAATCAAGACATAAAGAAAAAAAAAAAGTGGTAAACACCTGATCGAACATTGGGAGGCTGTGGCCACAGGAAGGGCACGTTATGGTGGGAAGAAGACTGTTGTCATCATCCTTATCATCATCTCTAGGGTTGTAACGTGATGGGATTATGGTTTTTGCATCTTGCTTTTGCCACATCATTTCTGTTCTGTTCTTTGGGTCTCTTGCACATCCCACGCCAAAATTTCATCGATCTTCTAGGCTCCAAAATCAAGTTTATGCAAAACCCCTACAGAAGTGAGTGCTTTGGAGACAGAGCACATTATAAAGGAGGGAAATGGGGGAGGGAGAAAGCGATGATATCTAATAGGGAAAATTTAATACATAAAGAAAGAATAGCTTGCACGACAAGTTTGAGTTTAGATCACGTACACACGAGCGTACCAAAGAATTAAATACTGTCCTTTGAATCTGTTCAATATGAACGTTGGACGCTTTTGTTCCCTTTGTCTTTTGGTCGGTACCAAAGAATTTGCTCCTCTTGTTGATTGGTATGCTTTAGGACATATTCGTGGAAAAGCTAGATGAAGCCAAAAGAGGTGCAAGAAAGCTAACCATAAAACTTGTTAAATAAGGATGCGCAAGATAACAACTGTATTTCTTTATTTTTCTATTCTTCTATTCTCGAGAATAAGTTTGGAATAAAAATTCATTTGATAATACAATTTCATTTTTCAATTTCTGTAATAAATTCTTAGTCTAGAAATAAGTTTAAAATAAAAATGAAAAGTAAAAATTTTCTACTTCTCTATTTGTAGAACAAAAATGGGAAATAAAAACTTTTTAATTACTCGCTCTCACTATTAGCTAGCCGCTTTTCTGTCGTCGCCACTTGCCGTTCACCATCCAACACTTGCTGCCCACCATCCTCTACTATCCATCGTTGCCCACCATCCACCATTGGCCACCTCCCACTATTGCTCGCCATCCTCCACCATCTGCCGCTACCCCTATACTCTTCCGAATGGAGAAATTTTATGTTATTGTCAAACAAATTTCTATTTCGAAAATATAAATTTTTTGTTATTATCAAATGCATATTTTTACTTAGAAACTCATCTCATGAGTAAAAATTGAAAGATCAATTTTCTGATAATAAATTGATTTCAAAAAACAGAATGATTTTCATTCACTTCCTAAAAGAGATCTAGTTGATTGAGAAACTCCTTTTTACTATTCTTTCCATTACTTCTCCCTCCACATAGAGAGAGAGAGACTCCGGCGGTACAATAGAGACGACGTGGTGTAGCTACAGCTTTAATGCGGCATTGGTGGTTGGAGATAGGCGACAGCAATGACGATTAGATTGACAACAGTATATGTACACCGTGGTTTCTGAATTTCTTTTGCATTATTAAATGAGTGTCGCGAGAAAGTTACGGTCGTTTTCTCGCCACGAAAGCACCCGTTAAATTCCTCCCATAAAGCTCCCTTCACAACACCTGTCTTTGTCTTTGTTAAAGTCAGAAAATTCGCCCAACCGAGACAAAAGAACGAGGCCGGTTGCGGTGAACCGCCGCCCCTTGATCCGCCCGCCGACTTACCGCCTGCGTGTGGAGGGGAGCGTCGGTCCTGGTCGTGGGGCAGTCCTCAGCTTCCTATGGAAGTTACACGCCCATGAGGCAACTCTTAGCCATTAAGCTTTCGCCAGGACAGCGACGTTAGCGTAGGGACTACGGTTCCGTTTATATATATTTTATTTCTTGCCGACTTTGTCTCCTTGCCCCGAAGTTTCTCGAGCAGGCTCCCCCTCTCACACACATCAATTTCTGCTCGCACACGTCAATTTCATTTTGACTTAGTCAACCATTCAATTCTAAATTTTCTAATCTATCCGAAAGAGGTGATTTTTAGTAGATTGAGTGGCTAAAGCACAACGGAAAAAAGAACTCCCCACTAATTGGCTGTCTTTTCCTCCTCAATCAATAATGGATCTTTTAATTTATATTGTTAACGAACTTGTTTTAAGTTAATGAAGTTTCTAGTTTTTTGATCAAAATAAAATTTCCAATGTAATTCTAAATCTTTGTGCGAAATTTCAATATAATCATTCCGATCAATTTTCATCGAAAATTGTTGACATGATGGCATACCACACGGGACATTGGCGATAAATGGACCACCACATCAGCATTTTCGATTGAAAATTAATCACAATGACTACATTGGAAATTCATATAAAGGGTCAAAATTAAATTGGTAAAATTTGAAAATTTCAGACTGAATTAGCATATGTATAATAAGTTTATAATTAATTAGATAATTTTCCCAATTCTATGAAACGACAATTCATCTCAAATGAAAGGACTTGAGCTTGAATAATGTGTTTTTCTCCAGGAGAGTTACCTAATACACAAGGAGATAATATCATCCCACGTTCTTATATATATATAATGATGAAAGGAAAATATTACTATTTAATGAATAATGCATGTTGTGTTGAGTAGGTCACTCCCAATTGGAGAGGTCAACGCAATTATGTATATTTGTAGTAAAATATGTGTAGTAGTGAGTGTGTAAAAGTAAAAAGGAAAATAAAAATCAAGAGAGATCGGAAGATAAAATCAACATGATCTTTCACATCGAGAAAATCAAAAGAGATTGGGAAACAAATCAAAGTGATCTTCTCACATGAAGAAAATCACGAGAAATTATAAGATATATATATGTGATTTTCATATTGTATAATTCCAATTGGGATCGTATTTGCTCCTATAAATGAGAGTCCTCAAAGGAGAAGAACATACAAAAGAAAAAATAGTTTTTTTTTTTCCAAAGAGATTTATATTTGAGTGAGCTATCCAATTTGTAAAAGATTCAGATCCACAAATTAAAGACAATGAGAGGTCTATCTTAGGGTGAAGTTGTATCTCAATATTTGTCATAGTGAAAGTTTGAAGTAGACTATTGTGCCGTGGTTTTTCCCTTCACCTTGGAGGGTTTTTCCACATTCAAATTCCAGTGTTATTTACTATTCATCTTTACCGTTTTCATTCAATATTTTATCCCGTTTAATTTTCACAGAAATAGTAGTGGGAAAACTATTCGAGCCTTCTCCACATATAGTGTTCTTTTCCCCGACAAGTGGTATCAAAGCGAGGTTGCTCTATATATTATTTTTCTGTGCAAAATTAAATGGAGGAAAATTCTTACAACATGATAAAATTAACCACATTCAATTATGCAATCTGCAAAACCAAAGATGGAGGATCTATTATACATTAAAGACCTTTGGAGGCCAATTGTGATATTGATGCAGGTACCAATACCAACGTCCAAGGCGTCTCATTTCGTAGGAAGCCAAACAAAAAGAGTCAAATCCTACAATGGAAGGCAAATTGGCATCGTCTTCTAGTGGCAAACCAACAACCATATCCAAAAGCGAATGGATGGTACTCAATCAAAAGTGTGCTGCTCAAATCCGACAATGGATCAATAAGAGCATTTTCAAAATTTTGGTAATGAACATGATGCTAGTGCTTGGGCAAAAATTAGACAAAATGTACACAAGAACAACGGCACAAAAATAAAGCAAATCACACGCGATGGCTCGTGAATCTTAAATATAAAGACAGGAGCAGTCTCTCAAAAGACATGAGCAAGTTCCAAGGTATAGTAGACCAACTCAACTCTATGAAGATGACATTAGATGATGAATTGTAGGCATTACTGCTACTTAGCTCTTTGTTAAATAGCTAGGGCACACTTGTTGTGTCAGTCAGCAACTCGGCTCCTAATGGCAAGCTTACCATGGACATGGTAAGCCTAAGTCTAAGGCTCTTGTCATTAATCGATAAGAAAATCAAGAACGGAGAGGGAGAAGCAAAAGTTGAAACTTCTAGAATCAGCAATGAGGAAGGTCCCAATGCAACTTCAAATGAGACAAGAAGTGCCATCTTATGGTAAATTGGGACACTTCATCCGAGAATGCAGAAAGCTAAAGGCATAAAAATTAAAGAGTCATAACATCAACAAAGTTGATGAGAACTAGACAAATGACACTACAAATATTGCAAACGAGGTGATCATTATTCAAAGTGATGATTCTATTAATCTTGCATCCCAAGATTCGACATGGGTAGTTGACACTGGCACATCTTACCATTTCTCAGCTCATCGAGATCTTTTCACATCTTACACCACTAGCAATTTTGGCTTTGTAAAGATGGGAAATGATGGTATGTTCAAAATTATTAGTATTGGTAATATTTACTTAGAGACCAATGTTGGATGTAGGCTACTACTCACAAATGTGAGACATGTTTCAGACATTCGCCTCAATCTTATATCTATCGGCAAGCTTGATGACAAAGGCTACAACAATTTCTTTAGTGATGGGAAATGGAAGTTCACTAAAGGTAATTTGGTGGTAGTCAAAGGAGAAAAGACTAGCTCTCTCTACTTCACACAATTCAAGCTATGTAAAGAAGGGTGAATGTAACGGGAAAATGAGTCACCACCGAGTTAGGCATAAACAACTCAAACACATGAGTGAGAAAGGACTTAAGATTTTCACTAAAAAGCAACTCTTACCTGGAATGAAAGGTACACCATTGAATACTTGTGTCGATTGCATTATAGGAAAACAACATGGAGTAGCATTTCGCAATTTCCCACCATCTAGAAAGCTGAAATTTTAGATTTGATACGTACTGATGTATGCACAATGCAAACTAGGAAACTCAGATGTGCGCTTTATTTTGTAACATTTATTGATGACCACTCTAGAAAGGTGTGGGCATTTGCCTTGAAAACAAAAGATCAAGTGCAAGAAATCTTCAAGCAATTTCATATGAAGGTTGAAAGAGAAACGGGCAGGCAATTGAAGTGCATACGCTTAGACAACGGTGGAGAATACCGAGATTTTTTGAAGATTATTGCAAAAATCTTGGGATCAAACTAGAAAGATCCATACCAAAAACACCTCAACACAATGTTGTTGCAGAGCAAATAAACATAATCATATGTGAAAAAATCAAATGCATGCTCTCCAACACAAAATTGTCAAACCACTTTTAAGATGAGCCAATGAGGACGGCTGTTGATTTAATCAACCTATCACCTTTAGCTCCACTTGACGGTCATGTAACGCAAAGTGTTTGGATTGGTAAAGATGCTTCTTATGGCCATTTGAAGGTGTTCGACTGTAGAGCATTTCTTCACATTCCAAGGGATGAGAGATCAAAGCTTGATGGGGAATCAAAGTAACATATTTTTTTGGGGTACGCTTATGAAGACTTCGTTTATAGACTCGTGATCTCGTTAACCGAAAAATAGTCAGAAGTAGGGATGTGGTATTTCTTGAAGATTGGACAATTGAGGACTTCGAGAAGCATGAGAACTCTCCATCAACAAATGAATACCTAGTTGATATTGGCTCAATCAATCCTCCTATCAATTCTAATAACAAGCAAGTTGAATCTAGCATTAAAGGTAAGACTACTTGAACCAAACTTGAACCGTTGAATAGATCACATCAGTACCACAACTAAGGAAATCAACTCATAAACGACAATCTAGTCATAGATATTCTCCCAATGAGTACATGATGCTCATTGACAAGGGAGAACCAGAGAATTACCAAGAAGCTATATTTCACGAGCGCAAAGAGGCGTGGTTAAAAGCTATGCAAGAAGAGATGAAATCCTTAGATAAAAATCATACTTATGATTTAGTCAAGTTGCCACAAGGAAGAAAAGCTCTCAAAAACAAGTGGGTATTCAAACTAAAGACTAAAGAAGGTAACTCACAACCACGATACAAAACAATGTTGGTTTTGAAGGGATTCGCTCAGAAGAAAGATATCGACTTTGACGAGATATTTTCTCATGTAGTTAAAATGTCCTTTATTCGAGTTGTCCTCGGCTTGGCAGCAAGCTTGAACTTGGAGGTCGAGCAACTTGACGTGAAGATTGCGTTTTTACATGTAGATCTAAATGAGGAGATCTATATGGATCAGTTAGAAGGTTTCAAAATCAAAGGCAAAGAGAACCTTGTGTGTAGATCGAGGAAGAGTATTTACAAAGCTTAAGTAGGCACCTAGACTATGGTATAGAAAATTCAATTCGTTAGTGGAAGAAAATGGGTTCAACAAAACCACTGCTGATCACAACGTGTTCATCAAGAAATTTACATATGGTAATTTCCTCATTCTTTTGCTTTATGTTAATGACATGCTAATTGTTGGCTAGGATAAAAGCAAGATCAACTACTTAAAGAAGGAATTAAGCAAGTCCTTTGTGATGAAGGATTTGAGACCCGCAAATCAAATTCTTGGGATAGAAATCTTTCCAGAGGGCAAAACTATAAACTCTTGTTATCTTAAGAACGGTATACTAATAAAGTTCTTGAAAGATTTAACATGAATAAATCCAAAGTAGTTTGTTTTCCACTTGCAAATCACTTCAAACTTAGCTTGGAGTATTGCCCAAGAAGTGAGATAGAAAAGAAGGAAATAGAAAAAGTTTTATATGCATCGATGCTTGGTAATTTAATGTACACGATGGTATGCATGAGGCTTGATATCGCCTATGCAGTTGGTGTGGTAAGCAGATTCTTATACAATCCCGATAAAGAACATTAGGCAACAATCAAATGGATATTCAGGTATCTTTGAGGTACTTCTAATTACTATATTTGCTTTGGTGATGGTAAAACTTCGTTAAAAGGTTTTTCGGATTCAGACATGGTAGGGGCTGTGGACTCAAGAAAGTCTACATTAAGATACCTAATGACTTTTGTAAGGGGAGCGGTTTCATGGCAACCTCAACTACAAAAATGCGATGCCCTATCTACTGCCAAAGCAAAGTATATTGTGATAACAAAAGCATGTAAAGAACTCTTATGGATGAAGAAGTTCCTACAAGAAGTGGGCCACAACCAAGAGAAGTATATATTGTATTTAGATAGTCAAAGCGCAATACACTTTAGCAAAAATGCAATTTTCCACTCCAAGTCCAAACACATTGACATTAGATATCATTGGATACGTGATATATTGGAAGAAAAATCCCTATAGCTAAAGAAAATACACACTAACAACAACGACTCATATATGATGACAAAATTTCTATCTACAGTGAAGATGCAAGCTTGTTGAACTTTTGCAGGTTTAAAACCCTCTCCAAATTACTCGTGAAGAGGAGATTTGTTGAGTAGGTCACTCCCAATTGGAGAGGCCAATGCAATTATGTATATATGTAGTAGAATATGTGTAGTAGTGAGTATGTAAAAGTAAAAAGAAAAAAAAAAGAATCAAGAGAGACCGAGAGATAAATCAACATGATCTTCCACATCTAGAAAATCAAGAGAGATCAAGAGAGCAAGATCTTCCACATCCAGAAAATCAAGAGAGATTGAGAAACAAATCAAAGCTATCTCCTCACATCCAGAAAATCATGAGAGATTAGAAGATAAATCTACGTAATTTTCATATCGTACAATTCCAATTGTTATTGCATTTGCTCCTATAAATAGGATTCTTCCTCAAAGGAGAAGAACATTAAAAAAAAAAGCAAGAATATCATAGCAGCATAGCATAGTGGAAGAAACAGTTTTCTTCTTCCAAGAGAGTTATCTTTGGGTAAGCCATTTATTTTGTGAGAGGTTCAGATCCACAAATTGAAGACAATAAGAGATCCACCTTAAGGTGAAGTTATATCCCAATATTTGTCATAGTAGAAGTTTCAAGTGGACTATTGTGCCGTGGTTTTTCCCTTCACCTTGGAGGGTTTTTCCACATTTAAATTCCAGTGTTATTTACCATTCATCTTTACCGCTTTGATGCAATATTTTATTATGTTTAATTTTTACATAAATAGTCGTGGGAAAATTATCCAGGCCTTCTCCGCAAATATCGTTCTTTTTCCCCAACATGTTGGTACAACTTATATATAAATTAGAAAAAAATTTGAATTTGAGAATTATTCGTATAATTTGATATATATCATAATAAATCATATCAGCCTATTTGTAGGCTTTATGAGAAACTATTAAAGGGAACATATATCAATCAAGATATATACAATCAACTTAGATTTTCATACAATTTTGAGAGATACAAAAAAACAATAAAAAAAAATGCTCTAATTATTTATAATATAGGAATGTCCTAATTATCTCTAATAATATACTTAAACTTTAGTGCAAAATCATTTTTGTGAAAGTTGAATTGGTCGGAGAGCGACCAATGTCATAATTTATACTTGAAGTGTGTGAGTGCAAGCATTTGAGTTCATAAGTGTGTGAATGGATTATGATTAATCGAACTCAAATCTCTTTGATTCTGCCATTACTTTTGAAGTATGGTACGGACAAAATGTAATGAAACAGATTGTCCTAAAAGTGAACATGAATTTCCACACTTTGAGATCCAAAGTTCCATCTTTTCTCCTCCATAGAAAGAAAGTTACCTTAGTCAACGGTCAAGGACGTCCCTGTCAGGTAATGTTAGGTAAAGGGGCTTTTGGTTTTTTATACTTGGAACACCTCTATCGATATGTATAAACAATGATTTACAAAGATTAATGACAGTATGTAATGACTAAGAGCAAAACATGTTAATTATTTATTTTTATTTAATTACGAAGATTTACAAGGTGTTACAATCTTTCAGTCTTACCAAAGTGCAAAATATAGTAAATTTGGATTTTCTTAAATTACGATGGTTTACAAAACATTGCCTGATTCCTCTAAAACAAAAGAAACTATGTAAATACAGATATTTTTCAATCACATGGATTTAAGATATCACGATATTTAGTCATAATCAAGATTAAAGGACGTAAGCTTGAATTCTTTCGATTACGATGACTCACAGTGGGTTACGATGGTTCATTGTAAATGAGGAAAAAACTTTGTAACTTTCTATTTTGTTTCAATTGTGACGCTTCCTAAAGATTTACGATGATCAATTGTGATGTAGAATAAAATATTGTAAGGGTTGAGTTTTTCAATTACGACAATTTCCAAATGTACAACGTTCCATCATAACCAAGAATTTAAGGTCATAAATATGCATTATTTTAAAATATGATTTTTACAAAGAGTAGTGATGATTTGTCATGATTAGGAGTATAAAATTGTAAAATTTTTTATGAAATACATAAATGAATAGCCATTATATTCATCTTATATAATGTACCTATTATGGTACATTTGTGTCATACATTCTCTGTACATCTCCCTATTCAATATATGTATTATTCAATACATCGACATTAATGATAAGTGTATTATTGTTTTCTTATAAATATGAGTTTAGTTTTGTCATAGTGGTGATAGAGTGAAGAAAAGGAAAATAAAATAGAGAAAATAAAAATTTATCCTCCGGCTTTCTCTACTATATTTGGTATTTATCTACTTTCTCTACTTAATCTCTTTCTATTATATATTTGCAATGCGATATTTTACAACACGTTATCAGCATGAAGATCTACCAACTAAGTAAATAATTTTTGCAAGGTAAATGTTCTCTTTGTTTTCATTAATCAACGTATACTCCATCTTCTCCTATTAATTCTTCATTTTTCTTTTTCTTGGCTTGAAACCAATTTCGAATCTAAAAATATCCTTCTACTCCTGAAAATGTGGTGGATATTTGGAAATCTTTCTAATTAATTTAATGATTCATTTTTACAAGAATTATGACAAATATTGAAAAGCCCAAGTTCTTTATTTTGGAAGTGAGTGAAAATAATTATCCATCCCGGTGCCTTGACATGAAAATGCACCTCTAAAGGTAAGGTCTCGCTAATGTAATTACAAAAGAGAACCTCAAATGCAAAAGATAAAGCAAACCTATTGATTTTTATTCGTTGTCATTTGCATGAGAGTCTACAAACTCAATATTTATCCGTTCAAGACTCTCAGACCCTATGGAAGAGATTGAAGGATAGGTATAGTCATACTAAGACTGTCATCCTCCCTCAAACACAATATGACTAGCAAAATCTCATATTGCAAGATTTTAAATCAGTGTCTGACTATAACTTCACTTTATTTGATATTGTTTCTCAGCTTGAGTTATGTGATATCAACTTCATTGATGCGAAACTGATAGTGAAAACTTTCTCCACTTTCCATGCTTCGAATATTGTATAGCAACAGCAATATTGGCAATGTCGATTTGCCACATACTATGAATAAGTTTCTGTGCTCCTCACTGTTAAGCAAACTAATGAATTGCTGCTAAAAAATCATGATCTTAGTGTTGGAGAAAACTTCATTGCGTGTTTTGAAGATGACAAAATGTATCCATTAGTCTAGTTTGAAGACTTGCAGACTCTTTAGTCAAAGTCTAAAAATTGTCGAACCGCCAGACTCAAGATTCAAAGTCTATCCTCATTGACAGTTTCTATCGACCGTTGAAGAAGACTTATCTAGATCTAAGTATCTTATTAAGGATTTGATTCTATCGACTAAAGAATATCTCTCGACTGGAGATAGCATTTTGGAATCTGTTATTCGTTTTGATTTCAATTCTAATAATTTAGATCCGTTGATTGGCGAAGCATACTTGGAAGATTCTACTTATGGAAACTTAGATCCTAATTATATGGGCAAGCGGGATTGGTGGGTTATTGTCATATTCCTTAAATAACTCAAAATCTCCCTAATTCTGTCCAACGGGTAGATTAGAAGAACTCATTTGGTAAGTGCCAACAAGAATGAAGGCATGTAGGAGTATATAAGGAAGATGTTCCAGTTATTTGAGTGTGTGCGCGATAGAAGAATTCCAAAGTTTGAAGCTCCTTGTTCTTTGTCAATTTCAACTGTTAAGCGAAAACTTGTACTCAAAAGAGCATTTATACTTCTGTGAGACCTTGAGAAAGTGTAGCAGAGTCTCTACATTGTGGAATCAAGGAAGAGCAATACTGTAACAACTCTTTTGGTTCTTAGTGAAATTCAGCTGATGGGTTATCAGTGCGGAAGAGTGGACCTAAGCTTGGATCAAGCCGAACTACTATAAACTTTGTGTTCTTATTATATTCCGTAAGCTCTTTACTTTGATCATAACTCTATTTGATTATTAAAGTTTAATTTTCTTTTCATAATCTATTGTTAAACAGAATTGGGTTAATAGCAAAATCATTTTCTTTACATTGTAAAAATTTGTTTTTGCACCTATTCACCCCATCTAGGTGCTCGTACTAACTTTCACAATTGGTATCAGAATTTGTGTACTCATTTAAGTTGAAGTATTTTTACTTCAAAATTAAAGATCCATGGTTAGTATGTTGGCTCTAGGATTGGTTGAAGGGCAAAGCAACACCAAACTGCCATATTTTGATGGAAATGATTATAGTATATGGAAAAACAAGATGAAGGCATTCCTAAGATCAAAGAATCCTTTGGAATGGAATGTGGTAGACAAAGGAATCATTCCTAAAGCAGCAACAGTCTCAGAAAGAGGAAAAGAAGCTATTGAGTCCAGTGAAATGACTCAAGAAGAGATAACCAAGAGAGAAACTCTTGATGCAAAAGCAATTTATTCCTTATATTGTGCATTATCTCTTACTGAATATAACATAATATCTTATTGTGAAACAGCTAAAGAAGTTTGGGATAGATTGCACATCACCTATGAAGGAACCGATTGAGTGAAAGAAACTATAATCAATATTCTGCTCGGTCATTATGAACCATTCAAGATGAAATCAGGAGAATCTATCATTGACATGTTTAGTCGTTTTACAGAAATTGTGAATGGCCTTGAATATCAAGGTCAACCAATCTCTGAACCCATGAAAGTTAACAAGTTACTGCGTAGACTTTCCAAGGATTGAAATCACGTAAAGACTTCAATTAGGGAGATACAAAGGATCATGCCACTATTTGTTAACGAATTGGTTGGCACCCTTCAGTCTTATGAAGTGGAGCAAATCAACGAAAATGAAGATCCCAAAGGTAAGAAATCTATTATATTGAAATCTAATGATGATTCTGATGTCACAGATTCTGAAGACGATATGAACGATGAAGAACTTGCTCTCATAATAAGAAGATTCAGAAAGCTAAATAGAAAAGGAAGAAGATTCAATCCGAAGAAACAAAGTTCTCAAAAGCTAAATAAATCAACTGAGGATGATGAATCTAACAAGGATGTAATCTGCTTTGAATGCAAGAAAAATGGATACATCAGACCCAGTTGTCCCCTGCTGAAGAGAAAGAAAGGAAAAACTGAGAAATATCGAAAAGCACTTAAAGCAAAAACTTGGAGTGATACTGAGTGTGAAGAAAGTGATGATGATTATGCCAATATTTGTCTCATGACACACTCAGAATCAGACTTAAACTCTGAGACAAACTCAGAGTTAGACAATGAAATAGAGGTAAATAATTTAAAATTTTCTGCTGAAGTCTTTAAATATATTGATGAATTGTGTCTTAGTCTCAAAACCTCTTTCAAGAGGATTTCCGAACTTAAAAGGGAAAATTCTGCACTAAAACAACATGAGATTTTTTGGAAAGAAAATGTCGAAAGTCTAGATAAAAATGTTATTACTTTGAAAGAAAATGCAGACAATCTTTCAAAAGAAAATACATTTTTGAAAAATCATATATCAAATATTTCTAAAAGATTTTCTATAGGATCGAGAAATTAGAAAAGATTCTTTCAGCGCAAAGATCTTACTTCAACAAATCGGGTTTGGGAATGACTGCTAAACCATTCCTCTAATTGATTTTCCTAAGGTAAATGAAAGAATTAAACAAAGACCTACAAAAAATTCTTACAAAAATCATTTCCAAAATTTTTTTGTAAAATCATGTAGGCTGCAGTGCTCTTAAATGTTCTAAGTGTAACAGCTCAGAACACTTTGAAAAAGAATGCCCCATAGTTTGGAAACCTGTGAGGAAGGTTTAGGCAAAGATTGTATATCACACTAACTCCACTAGACCCAAGAAAATATGGGTACCAAAGAAAGCTTGAGTTTCTCTCTTAAATACAAGTCACTATCAAGAAAAAGGTTAAATGGTACTTGGATAGTGGATGCTTGAGACCTATGACAGGAGACTCAAATTGCTTTATAAAGCTGGTGCAAGTTAATGGCGGAAAAGTTTCTTTTGGAGGAAATAGTAAAGGAAGAATTGTGGGATACGAAACTGTAAAGATTGGAAGTCTCACAATCAATAACGTTTTCTTAGTAGAATGACTCAACTACAACTTGCTGAGTATTAGCCAATTGTGCGACATCGGTTTCAAAATCAACTTTCAAGAAGGAATATAATCAGGAACCAGTAAAGACTTTTCTCACTTTCACAGGGTGAAGACATGGGAATATCTATCTTTTGAATATTAAATAAGAAAAATCCCAATGTCTAATCTCAATACAAGAGGAAGCAAATATATGGCACGGAAAAATTGTGCACGCTAACATGAAGCAAATAGCTAAAATCTCAGCAAAGAAACTTGTTCATGGACTACTCAATCTAACATACCAAAAGTCTGACCTATATACACCATGCGTATTGGGAAAATAGGTAAGAAATTCATTCAAACCAATAAATCAAGTGTCCACTAAACGTGTACTGCAGCTCTTGCATATAAATCTCTTTGGACCAACCAGAACTCAAAGCATTGGAGGTAAGAAATATTGCCTAATAATTGTGAATGATTATTCACAATTCACTTGGGTATATTTCCGGCAAGTAAGTATGAAACATTTTATTATTTTATAAAATTTGCTAAAAAAGTTCAAAATGAGAAAGGGTATGTTATTTCAAGTATACGAACAGACCATGTAAGTGAATTTGAAAATCAAGACTTTGCTAAATTCTGTGATGAATATGGTTTTCAACATGTATTCTCCTCACCTTATACTCCAGAGTAAAATGGAGTTGTGGAAAGAAAGAATAGATCGTTACAAGAAATGGCTAGAACTCTTCTAATTGAAAGTAACATTTCTTCTCGTTTTTGGGCCAAAGCAGTTTCTACAGCATGCTATATTATTAATAGAGTCTTCTTAAGGCCTATTTTGGAGAAAACTCCCTATGAGTTGTTCAAAAGAAAGAAGCCAATTGTTTCCTATTTTCATATGTTTGGATGCAAATGTTTTATATTAAAAAATGCAAACGATTGAATTGATAAGTTTGAAGAAAAATCAGACAAAGGCATCTTCCTTGAATATTCAACCACCAGCAAAGCCTATAGAGTATACAACAAAAAGACTCAATCTGTGAAGGAATCGATGAATGTCAAATTTCAAGACTTTATGCAAAATCAATCAATTTAGACTCAACCTGAAGAACCTTAACTTGCTCTAGATTCTACAAAATTTAAATCTCCAAAAGCAGCTCAGACTTTAGAAGACCGGCAACAAATGATTGTTGAAGAATCAAATGAAGAGAATGATCAACAGTCTGACAAATCAACTAGCAATTGGAAGCATAAGTCTAGTCATCCTAAAGAACTCATTATTGGTGACATTAATGAGGGAATTCAAACAAGATCCAAAAGGTATGAAGAGTTTAATATTGTGGCTCTTATTTTTGAAATAAAACCCAAGAACATAGAAAAAGCTTTAACTGATGAAAGCTAGATTGAAGCTATGTAAGAAGAACTCAGGCAATTCAGTATCAATGATGTCCAGGAATTGACTCCTAAACCGAAAGGTAAATATATCATTGGAGCTAAATGAGTTTTTAGGAACAAGATGAACGAAAAAGGAAAAGTCGTAAGGAACAAAGCAAGACTCATGGCCAAAGGATATACACAAAAAGAAGGGATAGACTATGATGAGACTTACGCACCAATAGCAATGTTAGAAGCAATTAGATTATTACTTGATTTTGCTTGTTATAAGAATTTTAGGTTATTCCAAATGGACATCAAAAGTGCTTTCCTAAATGGATTCATCCAAGAGGAAATTTGTGTGGAATAACCTCTCGATTGTGAAGACCTAAGGAAACCAGACTCTGTATCAAACCAAAAAAATGCGCTATATGGTCTAAAGCAAGCACCTTAAGCTTGGTATGACAGACTAAGTAAGTTTTTTTATCCAAAATAGCTTTGTTAAAGGTAAAGTAGATACTACACTGTTTATCAAAAGAGAAAGCAAAACCTTCTTGTTTGTTCAAATTTATGTTGATGATATTATTTTTGGATCTCTTAATGAAAATCTATGCAAGAAATTCTCTAAGACCATGCATGATGAGTTTGAATTGAGCATGATGGGTGAACTATCATTCTTTCTCAGACTTCAAGTAAAACAATTGAATGAGGGAATTTTCATTCACCAAGAAAAATATGCTAAAGAACTTGTAAAAAAGTATGGCTTGGAAAATTGCAAAAAGATTGACATACCAATGTCAAGTTCCTCGAAGTTGGACAAAGATGAAGGAAGAAAGAAAGTTAACCAGAAGGTATACAGGAGTATCATTGATTCACTTCTTTATCTTACTGCTTCTAGACTTGACATTCAGTTTAGTGTTTGTATTTGTGCCAAATTTCAATCAAATCCCAAATAATCTCATTTAAGTGCTGCAAAACGCATCATCAAATACGTTGCATCTACTTCAAATTTAGGTCTCTGGTATCCTAAAGAATGAGATTTTACTCTTCTTGAATATTCATCTTAGCAGGATACAGAGTTGATAGGAAGAGCGCCTCAAGCACTTGTCAATGCTTGAGAACAAGACAGTATCTTGGTTTTCGAGGAAGCAAAGTACTGTAGCTCTATCTATAGTAGAAGCAGAATATATGACACTTGAAAGTTGTTGTTCACAAATTTTGTGGATAAAGTAATAGCTAAGAGACTTTGGAATTGAAGATTTGTGCACTAAAATCAAATGTGACAACACCAGCGTAATCAATCTCACCAAGAATCAAATTCTTCATTTAAAAGCAAAGCATATAGAGATTTGACATCATTTCATTAAAGATCATGTTCAAAATGGAGAAATCTCGATTTAGTTTATTGACTCAAAAAATCAACTAGCAAACATCTTCACAAAGCCTTTGGAGAAAACTCAATTCGAGCTTATTCGTTCCGGACTCAATATCTTAAAGTCGAAGAAGTTCGGACTCAAGGATGAAATCTAATGATATTCAGACTCAGAAGTTCAAGATTTATGACTGTAAGTTATTTTTAAACTTATCTCTTGGATAAAATCTTGAAAAGGTACGATTATCTATTAATCTGTAATTGATTGATCTCGAAAAGGTATGATCATCTTCCCCGGTTTTCGTAATTATTGCAATCATTCTTTTTCGAAAAAAAAAAAACGAGTTATTTTTGAAAAGACGGTTATCTATTATTTCAAAAATGCAGTTATTTTTGAAAATGCATTTCTATTTTTTTTTTCCTTTTTACGTCGTTCTATATGCCTCTTTTCGATTTGCTTTATATACTTTGTTCGTCTTCCTCAAAACCTTAAAAGCACAAACCTTCGTTTTCTTACTTTTATTTTCTAGTTTAATCTTCAAAGCTCTCATTTTTTTTTTTTTTTTTTTGCGCAAATCAAGTTTGGAATCTTTCAAAAACTGTGAGAATTGCATCCCAAAGAAAGTCTTCAAGGATTGCGAACAGGGGATCACAACAAATGCGTGAGGGTCCTACTCATTTTGACCTCACCGAGGAAGAAGATTCTCCAAGATAGCAGCAGAGCCCACAACATTTTCAACAGCATCAATCTCCTCAAGCTAGACCTTAGGGTAGTGTTTATAGAGTGGAGGAAGAAATCATTGAAGGCGCAGAATCCGTAAGATCTCAAAAGCCCACTTTTATCTTTAAACTTTACTCTGCTTTGGAAATGGGAGGGACTCCCTTAAATTATATCGATGAATTTTTGAAATATAAAGGGTATCGAAATGAAACCCACTTTTTGCGAACAATGGAACGATTAGAGATTGCTCCTGCAGGATCGACAAATCGAGCATTTGCGAATATTCCTAGTGATCCACGTGTTGGAGGTTTTAATCAGCCTGATGGGAATGATGATGACAAAATGTACACTCAGTTCAAGCCTAGAATGGATGTTGGGGCAAATATTCAAATCAAAATGACAAATTTGTTTCGCTCGGATGAACACAGGCGACTTTATTCTAAGTTGCTAAAAAGAGGGGTAATCAATCCAAGAAATGTAGACTTTGATTTTCTTGATTCTATGAATGTGAAACTGCGAGAGAAATTCAATAAACTTCAGCTTAAGCAATTTTGTTCTGAGACGACTGAGGCATATCCAGAACTTACTGCTTACTTCTATTATAATCTTAGTTTCTTGAATGTGAATAGATTTTCGTTTAGTATTCGAGACCAGGACTATGTTGTTGATATGGACACATTGGCGGATGTGATAGGAGTAGAGCAAGGGGCTTTCCAATCGATTAGTGTGTCTGTTAATCGTGCGACAGTAGAGCTTGTTCGGGATGGAATGGCTGAAGGAAGAATTTCATACTTAAGGATGAATGCCTCTAACATTTTGCTTCACAAGATTGTGATCAATTACTTCAGACCCATGTCAACCTTGAAGACATATGTCTCTAATTCCGAAGCAAAGTTAATGTATGCCATCAACGCTAGTAAGAAATTCTCTCTGCCTCACACAATCATGTTTCACATTTACAGAACGATGGCGAAAGACAGAGGACAACTTCCATACTCAGGGCTTGTTACAAAGCTTTTCAAACATTTCAATATTCAGCCTCCCAGGATATTATGTGTTCGATCATGTGATGAAATGGTAATGGGACTGAAAATGCTTTTTAAAATGCGTTTGAAAGAGCTGGACAAAGCTTTGGAGCGATTGAAAGAGAAAACCCTTGTCAAGTCACAACAAGGTTCTTCAGTTGCTAAATGGAAAGGGAAGGAGCCCATGACAGTTCCATTAAAGAAAAGAAGAGCACTTGTTCTGGAGGATGAAGAGGATGAGGATGATATTACTATTTTTGCTCTTGTACTGAGAAATCTTCAAAGTGCTGTTCTAGAGGTTGAGGAGAGAGAGGATCGAGACATGGAGGAAACAGAGCATGGAGAAGCAGAGGAAAGGAGTGGAGAGAGAGAAACGATGCAAAAAGAAGCAGAGGAAGAAAGGATTGAAGAAGAAGAAGGGAGAGGTGAACGGGCAGAGACTGATCATGAAGCATACTTCTCACCTCCTGAGGGCATTAAAACAGGGGGAGTTGCTGAGAAAAGAGGTACATCTTCAATTGTTGTTACTAGTGAAGATGTTAGTCGCTCACCTACAGATCCAGAAGACATCTTTACCTCTCAATTCCTAGAGGAAGGTCATGAGATTTCATCGCCAAATCTAAGTAATCATGCTGGCTTGCCATCATCTACAAATACTCTCACAGATCATGCAGAAGCCAGTACTCAGACTGAAAATTCAACAGACTTTCACAGAATTCTCAATGTTCTTAGGGAAATGCGAGGACAGATTTATGCCCTGGGATGCGAAGTTCAGAACTTGCAGAATACGGGTCAAGCCTCTTCAGTTTCCTTGCATGATCAAGTTCATGCCCTTGTTCTTCAAGTTCAAGCAAATGCCAAGGGTGAAGATATGGCTCAACTGAATGAGGATTTGAAAAAACTGGAAGGGATTGTCCAGTCAATGGAAGATTTCCAGCTTGTTCGCGTTTCTAGGCAACCTTAATTCCATGATCTTTTTTTCTCTACCTTTTTTAATACTAACAAAAAGGGGGAGAGATGGTGCAGATTTGAAACTTGACTTCTATTTAACTTTACTTTTTGAATGACTTTTGTTTGGTTGTTTGGCTGTGACTGGATATGGTTTGGTTTGTTTGATATCGTTTGGTTATTTTAAGCACTATTGGTATTTCATGGCAAAGACAATTGTTTATTTACATGACTAACTTATTTTATGTGGATGCAGCTTTGATGTTGTCTTTACTAAGCCAATTATCTTTGTGAGATATCCATATTTGCTTAAGTACTGTTTTGCAGGTCAAAAATATCCAAATATGCAGAAAAGTTTTGTCATTATTAAAAAGGGGAAGATAGTTGGAGAAAACTTCCTTGCGTGTTTTGAAGATGACAAAACATTTCCATCAGTCTAGTTTGAAGACTTGCAAACTCTTTAGTCAAAGTCTGAAGATCGCCAAACTGCCAGACTCAAGATTCAAAATCTATCCTCATTGACAATTTCTATCGACTATTGAAGAAGACTTATCCAGATCTAAGTATCTTATTAAGGATTTAATTTTATCGACTGAAGAAGATCTCTTGGCTGGAGATAACATCTTGGAATATGTTATTTGTTTTGATTTCAATTCGGATAATTTAAAACCGTTGATTGGCAAAGCATACTTGGAAGATTCTACTAATGGAAACCTAAATCCTGATTGTATGGGCGAGCATGATTAGTGGGTTATCGTCATATTCCTTAAATAACTCGAAATCTCCCTAATTGATTCTGTCCAACGGGTAGATTGAAAGAACTCATTTGATAAGTGCCAACGAGTATGAAGGCATGGAGGAGTATATAAGGAATATATTCCAGTTATTCGAGTGTGTACGCGATAAAATAATTCCAAAGTCTAAAGCTCCTTATTCTTTGTCAATTTCAATTATTGAGTGAAAACTTGTACTCAAAAGAGCGTTTATACTTCTGTGAGACCTTAAGGAAGTGTAGCAGAGTCTCTACGTTGTGGAATCAAGGAAGAGTAATACTATAACAACTCTTTTGGTTCTTAGTGAAATCCAGTCGATGGGCTATTAGCACGAAAGAGTGGACATAGGCTTGGATCAAACCGAACCACTATAAACTTTATGTTCTTATTCTCTTCCCTAAGCTCTTTACTTTGATCATAACTCTATTTGATTATTAAAATCTAATTTTCTTTTCATATTTTATTGCTAAACAGAATTGGTTTAAAAGCGAAATCATTTTCTTTACATTGCGAAAATTTGTTTTCACATCTATTCACCCCCTCTAGGTGCTCATACTAGCTTTTCACACTTAGACCCGCTAGCTCAAAAGTATTACCTAAAACACATGCTAATTTTGAGAAAAACAAACAATAACATAATCCTAAAAGGGATGGTAGGAAATCTAACTTTGGCCCAAATCATGACAAAGAAAATAAGCCAAAGAATGTGACTAATGAAAGTATTTTCCATCGATGTGGCATGACTAGGCATTAGTCACGTACTTGTCATACGCCAAAGCACTTTGTTAATCTATATTATGCATCTTTAAAATATACAAGCAAGTGTGATGAATATATGCCATTGAAATTAATCATACTCTTATAACCACTATTGAGGCCAACAATATCTTTATTGGTGGGACTCCTTTTGCTTCCAAAGTAACAAATGCATCCCTAGATGTCTTTGATTTCTTTGAGAACCTTTGGTTACTTTGATAAGGCATCAAACTAGTAGATGACAACTTAGACTTCAAATTTTATTATTATAATAATTTATTTTCTAGTTGCTTTTCTTTAAATGCATTATCTTTTATTGTTCTCTAATATGGTTATGTAATGAAATGTTTATGAACCTTATATAATATTTATTATTTTGAAATTTTAATTGACTTTATAACTAATATACAAATTTTATTATACTCAACACCTGAAGTTGTCAACATAAATGCAAATGAAAAATACTGAGGAAAAGGAAGATGTTTGTTACTTGATAGTGCATTAACACATACCATATTTCCTAGTAAATACTTTTTCTCAAGTATGAGATTGTGTAAGGCACATGTCTATACAATATCAGGTCTTGTTCCGATTATTGATGGTTTCAAGAATATTACAATTGTTTTGCCAAATGGCACCATTCTATATATTGAGGATGTGCTTCTAAGGAATTGATCAAAAAAGAATATATTCAATTTCAAAGATATACGCCGTAATGGGTATCATATTCAGACTATTTATGAGTAAGATAAGGAATATATTGATATTACCTCTTATAAGATGGGTTTGAAGACCATCCATGAGAAGTTAAAAACTCTTTATATGGATTTGTATTGTGTCATGATTAATGCTGTTAAAACTTATACCACCATATCCTGGAGATTGGTAAACCCTGATTAGTTTGGACTATGGCATGATTGCCTTTGTCACCCTAGCACTTTAATGATACGTAGAATAATTCAAAATAAAAAAGGATACCATCTAAAGGATACAAATGTATTGTTATCCAAAAATTATAATTGTAAAACATGTTCACAAGGAAAACTTATTACCAAATATTTTATACTAAAAGTTAATTTTGAATCCACTTTATTCCTACAAAGAACTTAGGGTGATATTAGTGGTAAAGTGGACCATTTCGATATTTTATGGTACTAGTGGACATATTAAAGATGATCTCATGTTTGCCTATTATCTACGCACAATGTTACATTTACATATTTACTTGTACAAATTATAAAGTTTCTGGCACAATTTCCTAATTATCCAATTAAAAGCATAAAAATGGATAATGCTAGTAAATTTACATCAAAAAGTTTTGATACATATTGTGCCTCACTGGAAATCAAGGTTAAGCATTTAGTCACATATGGTCATACTCAAAATGGATTGAAAGAATCATTAATTAAACATATCCAAATCATTGCATGTACTCTATTATTGAGAACGAATCTCAACGATACAGTATGAGGTCATATAGTTTTGCATGCAGCAGCCTTAATAAAATTACGCCCCACTACTAGTCTATTATAATCTCCCTTCCAAATGATTCCTTGTTATGAACACAATATTTCACATTTACGTACCTTTGGTTATGCAATACAAGTGCCTATCGCACCGCAAAAAAGACGAAAATGGGTTCCTAACGTTGTTTGAGTATTTATGTTGGATTTAATCCATCACCCATCATTAGGTTCTTAGAACCAACTATTGGTGAATTTTTTACTGCCAAATGCGTATATTGTCATTTCGATGAGACTATGTTTCTATCAACTAAGACACCTACGACTTTCATGAATGCAAAGTAGAAACCAATTAAGGTTTTTTCTTGGAATGAAAAAAAATTATCTCAATTAAACTCAAGAACTCATGAGTGCAAAAATGAGGTACGGCGCATAATCCATTTACATGCTATGGCCAATAGACTTCTTGACACATTTAATAATGCCACGAAGGGAACAAAGTCTCATATTCCAACTGCAAATGCTCCAATTAGGATAGTTATTCCCGAAGGACAGGCTAAAATAAATCAAAATCTCCAACACTTAAAGCGTGGTAGACCGATAGGATCAAAATATGCTATTCCTTAAAAAAGAAGAGAAAATAATTAGGAATCCACTCCAAAAGAGCCTGGTATTGTGCATGCTTCCATTAAAGAGGCGCAAACTCATGAAAAGAACACCAACCCTAGGAATACTGAGAATTCTATTACATATTTTAATGAGATTTGGGATCGAAATAAAATCAATATTGATGATGTTTTTGCATTTTCAGTTTTTTATAAAATTATGGATGATAATTGTGAATCATAATATATTATTGAATGACGTCAAAGGCAAGATTAGTCTAAGTGGGAGAAAGCAATTCAAGCTGAATTAACTTCCCTAACTAAACGAAAAGTTTTTGGACCTATAACTAGAATCCCCAATAATGTAAAACCCGTTGAATATAAATGGATATTTGTCCGAGAACGAAATGAGAAAAAGCAAGTTGTCAAGTATAAAGCCTGACTCGTTGTCCAAGAATTCTTCGAAAGACTTGGGATTGATTATGATAAAACATATTTAACTGTGATTGATATGATTACATTTTATTTTCTCATTAGCCCGATACTCTCTGAAAGATTAGAAATGCGTCTTATGAACATTGTGACGGCATATCTATATACTCATTGACTCTGATATTTATATGAAAATTCCTAAGAGGATTCAAAATACCTTATGCATGCACTTCCCACAACTTATTCTTAAAAAAATTGTAAAGATCTTTGTACGGGTTAAAGCAATCCGATCACATGTGATATCAATGCCTAAGTAAGTAAATAATTAAGGAAATGTACAAGAATGATCATATCTGTCCATGTGTATTTATTAAGAAATCAAAAACTAGATTTGGTATTGTAGCAATTTATGTCAATGATATAAATTTAATTAGAACTCCAAAAGAGTTAGCTAAAATTGCTGAATAATTGAAAAGAAGTTTGAAGTTAAAAATTTGGGTAAAATCAAACTTTGTATTGGTCTAGAGCTTGAGCATAAAACAAATGGAATAATCGTCCATCAATCAGCATACATTAAAAGATTACTTAAACGCTTCAACATGGACAAGACTCACCCATTGAACACCCCTATGGTTGTATTTCTCTAAATCCCTAGAATGATCTATTTTGTCTTAGAGAGATATTTGGTCCTGAAATACCATATCTCAATGCAATTTTGGTTTTAACGTACTTGGCATAATGTACAAGACTAGATATCACTTTTGTGGTAAATTTATTGTCACATTTTAATTCTAAGCCAACTCAAAGACATTAGGATGGAGTTAAACATATTTTTTGTTATCTCCAAGGAACCATAGGTTTGAGATTATATTCTTCCAAGAATTCCATTATCTCTGGTTTAGTTGGATATACTAATGTTGGATATAAATCTAATCCACATAAGGCTTACTCTCAAATCGGTTATTTATTTTGTTATAATAGCACTGCTATTTCTTAGAGTTCTATGAAGCAACCACTAATAGCTACATCTTCTAACTACTTTGAGATTATTACTTTTATATGAAATTGGAATAGAGTATTTTTTTTAAAGATCCGTTATAACACATATTCACAATTTATGTTGTTTAATACCGGTTACAAATTTTCCAACTATAATTTATAAAGATAATGCTACTTATGTTGCACAAGTTAAGGGAGAATACATCAAAAGTGATAGGATCAAGCATATTTCATAGAAATTTTTATATTCACAAACTCTAAGAAAGTCGACAAATTAATGTTAAATAGATTCAATTCATAAATAATATTGCATTTCTTTTTTCCAAATTATTAACGACATCGGCTTTTGAGAAATTAGTATATGGCATTAGTATGTGGCGAGTTCACAAGATGCAAGATTGACAAGGCACAGTAGTGGTTAAATGGCTCAACTGAGAGGGAAATATGCATTGCATATTTTTTTTCTTTTTGTCCGATTTTTTCCCACAGGGTTTTTCTGGCATAAAGTTTTTAACGAGACATTAATGCATCCATAAAAGTGAGAGATCATAAAATTTGTAGGGGTGAGCATGGTCCGGTTTGGTCCGAGCCACCCCCTAACCCTAAAACCAGCCCGTATAGTGTCGATCCTCAATTTTTAGGACCGAGGACCGACCCTATTGAGCCTAGGACTAAGGACCAGACCAACCCAATGGGTTCGGTCTAGTCCCAGAGTCAACCCAGGACCAATCGATAATTTTTTTCGTCTTATTTTTTATACTCCCTAAAAAAGCAAGCATACAAATTCAAATTACACATTCATCGACAATGCAGTATTATGCAACTAAACTATAAATACCAATACATATTTAGTAAATTTAAGTTGACATAATAATAGAAATTTCATACCTGCTAACTACTCATCGAGATATGGAACAAGATGGAAAGTTATTGTAATCATCTATCTTTAATATTCATAATACCATATATAAAAGCGTTTTCCTGCATTTGATCATGTAGAGTCCACTCAACAAAAAAATGAGCTTCACACCACTTGACTAGCAAATCACCGTAGCAACTGCAGTACTATTCTACTCTTCAAAAACTTCTACCATTTGACACAAATTGAAAAACAAAGTGTAGCCGAAATTCATTAGTAAAATACAATTAAACTATAAAAAGTTCAAAATACTGAATATAAACCATTAATATATAACTTCACATCTTGTTAATTCACTTGAACTTCTAAACACTTAAAAACAAAACAAACGACACATAATTATTACTCAACAAAAGTTTTAAATTGAAATTACTATTAGTACTATTGATAGAACATCTCAATATAATATAATATAACAGACATTTTACTTAGATTTGAATATATAAAAGAATTATAAATAATATAAAAAATTTGTGATCTATACTCTTTTTCCCTTTTATCTAGTTTTTGTTTCATTGGATTTTTCCAACTTAAGGTTTTTAATGAGGTAGTATCATTCAATACGCATTCGTAATATAATGAATACAATGAATATTTAAAGGGGAGTTTATGAAATACATGAATGAACTAAATACATGAATAAATATCAATTATATTCATCTTATCTAATGTACCTATTATGGCATAATTGTATCATACATTATAAGTACATCTTCATATCCAATGAATGTTCATCTCCTTATCCAATATATGCATTATTCAATACATTGACATTCATGATAAGTGCATCCTTGTTTTTCTTATAAATATGAGTTTATTTTTGAGATAGTGGTGATAGAGTGAAGAAAAGGAATATAAAATAGTGAAAATAAAAATTTCTCCTCTAGTTTTCTCTACTATCTTTGGTATTTATCTTCTTTCTTTACTTAATCTCTATCTATTCTCTCTATTATATATTTGCACTACAATATTTTACAACAAAAATGTCATTAAATTTGATTTTTATTGTGTTGGATGCCATTTGCTAAAGTGTAAAACAACATAGATTTCACTCGTAGTTTGTCGAACGTCCATATACCAATAGATTGGATGTCCAGCCTTGTGCAAAAATTGACAAACTAGTTGCAAATGACTCAACTTCAACGGTTAGGATCTTTTCATATGAATATAACGGTCTATGTTTTTAAGATATGGTACAACATGGTACCTTAGACATTCAGTAAATGAATGGGAAAAGTGTCAAAAAAAAGTCCTAAACATTTTATATTTGTGCCAATTTAGCCTTAGACATTTTATTAGTGTCAATTTAACCATAAACATTTTAATTTGATACCAATTTAGTCATTCCAGTTAATTTTGACTAAATTTTGCTAACTGGACGCTAGTCGGCTAACATGACACGATCGATGTTGACATGAACAACTTTTAATAATATTTTAATTTTTAAAAAAAAAATTATTTTATTTTATTTTCCTTTTCTTTTTATTTTTCTTTTTTACTTCTCCTTCTTCTTTTAACTAGTCGTCAGACCTCAAATGACCAACCAAAGGCAATGGCTAGCAAGGTCAAGCTTGACCTTGCCGGACTTTAGCAAGCCTTGCCGACAACTAGCAAGGCTCGAGCGCTTGCTAGAGGTTGCGAGGTCACACCTACAAAGGCTCAAGCTCTCACCAATGGTCAAGTGAGACTTGACCTTGCCAAATCTGGCGTGGTCGGGCCTTGCCCACAACTGGCGAAGGCAAACCTCACTAGCCCAACATGAGGTCACCCTCGCGACCTAGGTGACCTTGAGTCAGCTTTGCTAAAGGCTAGGCGAGGCTCGACCATGTCGGATTTGGCAAGGTCGGGCCTCACCCATGTTCGACAAGGCTAACCCTCATCGGATCCATCAAGAGCAAGCCTCGCCACTCAGCATGAGCAACCCTCGTGGCCTCTAAGGCTCTAAGCTTTTAGCTAGTCGCCGAGGTTCAAGGATCGACTAGAGGAATGAGGAGGAGAAGAAAAAAGAAATAGAAAAAGAAAAGGAAAATGAAAAAAAAAAATCAAATCAAATCAAAAATAAAAAAGATTAAAATTTATTATTAAAAGTTATTCATGTCAACGCCAATTGTGCCATGTTAGCCAACTAAAGCACGGTTAACAAAGTTCAGTCAAAATTAGTTGAAAAAAGATTGAATTAGAATCAAGTGAAAAAATTTAGAACTAAATTGGCACCAAATGGAAAGGTTTTGGACTAAATTGTCACCAATAAAAGTTTTAGGACTATATTTGCACAAATAAAAGAGGTTTAGGACTTTTTGACACTTTTCCCCTTGATGAACCCATTTTACTTGCAAAAAGATATGGATTTTCGCTTATCAAGTTTTCATTTAGGATTAATATCATTAAAAAATTCAAACTGATACGTCCATGCCATATCTATCACAAATTAATTTTTATGTTACAAAACTCTTGAACTAGATGACTCATATCACATTTACCTCAAACTGTGTGTCCACACCACATTTACATCAAAAAATCCAAGATTCAGTAAATGTGGCATGTATATATCAGTTTGAGGGTAAATTGACATGTGTATATTGGTTTGAGATTTTTTTTTTAGACATAAAACTTAGTTTGAGGTAAATGTGGCATAGATGTACTGGTTTGGATTTTTTTTTTTTATGGTATTAACTATGTTTGTTTGTTGTGCTTTGGACTTTTGTTGGTTTGTTTTCCTTACTCTTTTATACATGATCATGCTCATCCATAGTGTAACAATAGCATATGTGAATCCAAATGGCTTGTTTTGCTTGATTTATTGCACCATCTACGGAAGCTTTAAGCTCCACCGTTGTCGACGAGTATTGACTATTTTTAGTGAGTTAAATTTGAGAATTTATCTTAAAACCCATAAAGATTTAGGCGGATTTTAAGGAAAATTTTCTTCACATTTAATTTAGATGTTGACAACAATAGATTGTGCCTGGGTTACAAATCAACAGAATTATGTTGAAAAAGTGTGAACATTTTATTTCAACATATAATGATGGTGACTAGTCAGGAATCAACAACTTAGGACAAAGCCTTTTGTTTAAGTGTTGTGTTTCAAATTTGATTATGAGACTAAAAGATCAATTTTTTTTTTTTTTCAATTAATACGGTATCAAACGTCGATGCTACTCTACTCCTATTCTAACTCTCGTTCTTAGACTTTTGCCTTGCAAGGTGTGAAAGTCGAAACCCACACCTAAAACTGCTTCATCCCCACAACCCCAACCCCCTAAGAAGGTGGAGATTCGAACCCCCTACCTCTCTCTTCCATGTTGGAAGGGTGACCATTGGGATAAACCCCACCAGATCTAGCTAATATAATTATCTATCATACCAAAGCCACCTTTGGCAACTTCACAAACATTTGTGGGTCTAGTTATTTCATGAAAAAATGTAACTTTTTTCTAGAAAAATGATTTTTGAGAAATGATTTTCTTGGAAAATAATAATAATTTCTATTGTTTAGTTGAGTTCTAAAAATTAACTGGAAAATATTTTTTGTCATTCAATAAGTCAAAATAAACACACATTACTCGGGCGGAAAAATTAACAAAATCGTTGACATGGAAGTCAGCTAGCTTACCTAGTACAACCATTGTTGACATAAACATATTTTATAATTTAAAAAAAATCTTAATTATTCTTTATTTTGTTTTATTTGTTTCTTTGCTTTTCTTTTTCTTTCTTCCTCAACTGATTGCTGGGCCTCAGTAAGGTTGAGCTCACCCGATCTTGGCAAGCTCGAGTGTTGTCAAACTTAAGCGAGGCTCCAACTTGCTAGATCCCGATGAGGTCAACAAGGTGGCAAGCTTGCCAGGATCGAGCGAGGGTCAACCTCGAGTGAGGTCAACCCTTTTTTTTTTGTGGCTAATCATCGAGGCTTGGCGACCGCAAAGGAAGAAAGAAAAAGAAAAAGAAAGAAAAGAAGAAAAATAAAAATTATTAAAAATTTGATTTTTTTAATTCTTCACGCAAGACGACCGACATTCATTTCAACAATTTCCAAACTTATCATCCTGGGCCTGACCTTGATGGACCAAGCCCAAGCATTGGTAACTCGACCCTACTGCCAAGGGCTCGAGAATAAGTGTTGGGGTTCTCGTGCCCAAGTGCAAGATTGCTTATCCAAATATCTATACTTGGTCATATTCTAGAAAATGATTTTCAATTTTTGAAAGAGGAAATCATTTTCCTAAATATAAGTTTTGGTAGGAGAATATTTTCCGTTGACTCATTTTTCCTAACCGAACCAAACTCAAGCGCCGGGGATTCGAACTTGAGAATAAGAGTTGGGGTTCTTGTGCCTAAGCACAAAATTTACTTATCCAAGCATCAATACTTAGTTATATTTTGGAAAATGATTTTTGATTTTTGAAAGAGAAAATCATTTTCCTGAATTTTAGCTTTGGTAGGAAAATATTTTTTGTTGACTCATTTTCTTCAATGAACCAGGCCCAAGCATCGAGGATTCGACCATGCTACCAAGGGCTCGAGAATAAAGCTTTGGGGTTGCCATGCCCAAGCGCAAAATTGTTGGTCTAAGCATTGATACTTAGTCATATTTTAAAAAATGATTTTCAATTTTTGGAAGAGGAAATCATTTTCTTGTATTTAAGCTTTGGTAGAAAAATATTTTCTATTTGACTCATTTTCCTAAGTGAACCAAACACTAAAAAAGTGAGGAAAATGTTTTTGGTGAAACAAACAGAGCTTTAATGTAAGTATATTATTAATTTAAATTTTCTTTTAATTGAATTATTGAGTATAGATGAGGCTATTATAGTTTTTCTCTTTTCATGTTCATGTTCCCTCTTTGTACATAGTATTTTATAAATAACTATATTAAGGAAACTGATATTTAAATATGTCCATGATTTTGTCTAAAGTTCCTTCGTTGACCTCTATTGCTTAGTTATTGCGTTATTCACAAATTTCTAATATAATTTACTCTGGTTAAAAAAAAAAAAACGTTTAAGTGAGATCATACATGCAATATTCTTTGGTAATGGGAAGGTATTCATGGTTCAAGATTAGAATCGAATCTACTATGCACATCATACTATGTGGAAAAGAGAAAATTAAAGTACATGTATCTATCTTAGCAATTCGGTTCAGGTCAAGTACTAATACCTTACCTAAAATTTGATCCTAATAGAGTCCAAGCTGAAAGACGGTTCAATTTAAGTTTTTAGATTTTCTTCTTTTTACCCTTCTTCTTTTTCTCCATTGTCACAATGCAATGGATGGCATATCATACCCTAATTATCCTTCGGTTTGAGACTCAGACTTTGCATTTGTGTGAGAAGTGCTACCTCTCAATTTAGATTTTTCTTGTTGGTGGGAGTTAATATTGAGTTTTGAATTTCAAATTAGAGATAAAGATATTTTAGATCATGCACTTTTGTTTTACTTTTTTTTTTTTTAAGGAAACTATAAAAAGAATGTGTTTAACAACACATCTCTAACCTTAACCTCCACAAAAAATTCCATTTTTTGTTTTTTCCTATCTTTTTGTTAGATCTTTAGATCTTATGACTCAATAAGTGCTTTTGAGCTTTTGGATTGTATTCTCATACCCTTTGTTGAAGATAGTGAAATTCCTCTCTCTCCCCATGGTTTTTTCCCATTTTGGGTTTCCACATATAACTTGCATCTCGTGTTATTTCAATTTTGCTTTCATTCTTTACTATTGGTGCTTTGATCGATGCATCCTTTGCTACTTTTTCACAACAAATTGGTATTTGAATGATGGAATTTTGGTCTTTTTGCTTGAAATAACATCTATCATGTTCAAAGTGGCACCCTTTGATGGCCAAAACAATCTTGGGCTATAAATGATCAAGATAAAGGCATTGTTGCATCAGGAAGGTTTGCTTAGCTAGTTAAAGCTTTGGATGGAAAGTATTTCAACAATATGACTATGTTTGAGATTGAGGAGATGGAAGAGAGAGCACATAGCACCATCCAATTGTCATTTTTGATAATGTGCTTTACAAAGTCACAGATGAAGAAACAGCTTTAAGGATTGCGAAATAAGCTTGAGAGCCTCTACATGAAAAAATCTCTTACGACAAAATTATTTTTGAAGCAACATCTTTACATGCTAAAGATGCAAAATGGACTCCTATCCAATAACATCTAGATGAATTCAATAAGATCATTATGGATATGAAAAATCTAGATTTGAATTTAGATGATGAAGATCAAGCTCTAATTATGCTATGCTCGCTATTGAGCTCGTATGAAAATTTTTTAAATTTTATGCTATATGGAAGAGAATCCATTCCTCTCGAGGATGTGGAGGCTTTGTTGAATTTTGTGGAGATGCATACAAAGTTGAATGTGAGTAGTAATGATGAAAAAGCCAATGACTTAATTGTCAAGGGAAGATCTAATTATCATGATAGACATAGTAATTATAAAAGGCATTCGAAGTCTCAATTGGGCCAAAATAAGAATAAGGTGGAATATTATTATTGTCATGACCCGATCTTTCAAGCATGTGCCCATCCCTCCTTGGTCGATTAAATAGTGACGTCCTAGGATGCATCGTCGACCCATTCATTTTTATGCACATGTGGAAGCGAATAACAAATCCCCAAACAACAACAAGATGGGATAGAAAAGCAGAGCCACAATTCACAATCAAAACAAGCCTTTTATAACCAAATAGGTTTATATACAATACCAGGCTGTTTACAAAAAAATATCAGCTCAACAAAAAAGGAATTGTCCTATGACCCACTAGTCAAAGACATTCGTCAATTCTGATTTCTCCACCTTCCCAGACTCTTAGGCCCTCCACGACCATCACCTAAGGACTTGAAAATGTTATCCCATAACAGGGTGAGGCGACGTCTCAGCGAGCTCTCCCCCTAAGACCCGACTAGGAATAAAATACACCCCAATGGCTGCCTAAGCACAAGTATAGGTTAGAGGACTTACAAGTCCGTATAATTTATACCTCATACAAGTGAAATCATTACTCAACCATTAGAATGCATCACTTTAAATCACAATCAAATACTCGTTCCAATTATTAATCACAGCCACACTCGGGCACGACCTACTCCCTGATAGGCGGTTTCCTAGCATAACCAGGTTAATCATGACCCAATAGGCATAGCTAATTCCAAGTTCGGCGGTAAATCACAGCCCGATGGGCACAGCTTATGTTAGGCGGTTAATCACAACTCGATGGGCATAGCCATACTTCGACGGTTAATCACGGCCCGATGGGCACAACCACATTTCGACGGTTAATCACGGCCTGATGGGCACAATTATATTTCGGCGGTTAATCACAACCCAACGGGCACAGCCTACTAGAAATTCGGTAGTCTTCTTAACCCAACCTATATCGGCATGTACAACATGCGTCACCTCATCTTTCAATAATCATCTTACTATGACTATTGTTAAATATGACTCGAGTTTGAGCGTTTGCTAAAATGCGAAATTCGGTAGACTCACGAAGGAAATATAAAAATAAAATAAAGGAGGAAAGTTGTTTGCTACGGAATCCTTTATGAAATAGAAAAGGAAAGCGGCGTGAAGCTTCTCCATGCGAAGAAAGGAGTTCACGTATGCTGCACGTGAAGAATTAAAAGGAAAGTGGGGCCCAAGGTCAAACTTTTGACCTTGGGCACACACACATATATATGGGACGCCGAGGGTTTTTTTTTCGCTGGTTGGTTGCTGCACGTACAAGCCGAAGATAAGAGGGAGCCGCTCAACGTACGTCTGCCGCTCAAACCCTACGTAGAAGTTGCAAAAGGAAGCCGCGAAAGAGGTCTTCTTTTCGGGGTGTTGTTGTTGCACCCGTACGAGAGAAAAGGAGGAGCCGCATGTCTTCAAGCTGAAGCGCGATCAAGAAAAGGAGTTCTTTTTCAGCGTTTGTTTTGAGCTTGTGTAATAATTTTGTGCCGTGAGTTGGGTTTGAATTAAGTTGGGGTTTGGGAAACACCGAGAGAGTGTTTGAGTGACTTGAGTGTGTAATCTCCTTGTATCGCTTGATCTATAGTGAAATTCGCTGCTGCTCTCCCCGTGGACGTAGGTCTTTACGACTGAACCACGTAAATCCGGTGTCCAATTTATTTTCTTCTTTTGTCTATATTTTGTTCGATCGCTCGCCCCCATTGCAACAAGTGGTATCAGAGCTAGGTTTGGCTAAGTTGAAGCGAATCGATGGCGACAGAAGAATTAAAAGTGAAAATCAACATATTTGATGGGAAGGATTTTAGTTTCTGGAAGATGCAGATTGAAGATTATCTTTACCAGATGAATCTGCACTTACCTTTATTTGGGGAGAAACCAGAGACGATGAAGCAAGCTGATTGTGATTTGCTGGATAGACGAGCTATGGGTGTTATTCGGCTGACGTTGGCTCATAACGTCGCGTTTAACATCCTGAAGGAGAAGACCACTGCTGATTTGATGCAAGCCCTATCGGATATGTACGAGAAGCCCTTTGCGATCAACAAGGTCTGTTTGATGCGACGTCTGTTTAACTTGAAGATGAAAGAAGGTGCGTCAGTTGCGGATCATATCAATGAATTCAATGTGATTGTTAGTCAATTGAGTTCAGTTGAAATTGACTTTGAAGATGAGGTACGTGCTTTGATTCTATTATCCTCATTGCCTGATAGTTGGAATACTACCGTTACTGCTGTTAGTAATTCCTCTGGATCAACAAGTTTGACGTTTGATGGGGTTCGAGATTTGATTTTAAGTGAGGACATTCGTAGAAGAGAATCTGGCGAATCTGTATCTACTGCTCTAGTAGGTGAAAATAGAGGAAGATCTGTAACACGTATGGGTAATGGTAGTACTAATATGAACAGACATGGTCAATCTAGGACTGCTAATGTTGTCTGTTGGAGTTGTGGCAAGAGGGGGCATCTTAGAAGAGATTGCCTTAAGCTGAAGAATGAAAAGGGTAAGGAAATTATGGTTGATTCTGCAGATAATGTTGCAGCTGTAGCAAATAATGCTGATTATGTCTTGTTTATCGCTGATTATTCATCGTTTGATGGATGGATTATGGATTTTGGTTGTTCTTTTCATGTCACACCAAATAGAAACTGGTTTATCACTTATCAGTGCACGGGTAGTGATAAAGTCCAGTTAGGGAACAACGCTGAGTGTGATGTTGTGGATGTTGGTGATGTTAAAATCAGAATGCATGATGGTATCGTGAGGACATTGACTGGAGTGAGGCATGTTCCAGAATTGAAAAAGAACTTAATTTCCTTGGGTGCCCTAGATTCAGCTGGTTGCAGGTATTCTTCAAAAGGTGGAGTTCTAAAGGTTGTTCGAGGTGCCCTGGTGATAATGAAAGGAATCAAGCACGATGGCCTATATAAACTTCAAGGTGAGACAGTGATAAATTTCGCTGCAGAGACGTCGAATGCATCTGTTCGAGAGTCTATTGGCTGCTCGAGGAAGACCTGGGTGTTTGTGCCAAGGCACAAGTTTAATGCTGATGTTAGGATCTCGCAGTCAAAAGCTTTGATCGAGACGGAGACTAGTAAGTCGATCAAGCATGTGCAGACTGACAATAGCATGGAGTTTTGCTCAGAGCTGACAAATAAATTCTGCATGAAAGAGAGCATAGTGAAACACCGCACTAGTGCTAGTAAATCACAACAATTTGCAGAATTGATGAGCAGAACATTACTAGAGACGGCCCGTAAAATAATCTCTAGTGCTGGTATTGTTAGGAGAATCCTAGCTGGTGTGCTAAGTACGGTAAGCTACCTGGTGAATAGATCCCCATCAACTGCTATTGAATGGCAGACTCCTGAAGAAGTGTTGTCAGGTAACGTTGCTGATTATTCTATTCTTAGAATGTCTGGTTGCCCGTGTTATTTTCGAGTGAGTGATGGTAAGCTCGATGGGAGGGTTAGATGCATATTCCATGGCTATGCACAAGGTGAGTGGGGCGATCAGTTGTGGTGCCCAGATATAAATTCACCTATTAATAGCAGAGAAGTTACCCTTGATGAGTCTCAAGTACTTCTGGCTAGGAGTGATTATAGCAGTGTTAATTCGGATCTGGACGGTGTTCAGTTTGAGGTGGAGTTGCAACCAGAAACTCCTAAGGTAGCGAGTACAGGTACTAGCAAAGTAATCGACACAAATGGTGCTCATAGCGAGGTGGAGCCTGTAGAGCCAATGGTTGCTGTAACTGCTGAAATTAACAAGGTACGTGTTCGATCTCCTGATAGATATGGATGCAATAACGGTTTTGCTTTATCTGCGGTTAAGGAGGTTGCGTCAGAAAATCCTTGCGGAGCAGTTAAAGGTGCATGTGGAGTTGGTATTCTGATGAGGTCCTTAGTTATTGAGCCCATTGGGGGCTATGGGAAAGTAGCATCAGAATTTGAAATTTTTGCGAAGCGATTGTAATTTGGCTCAAACGTCGAGCCAAGGTGGAGATTGTTAAATATGACTCGAGTTTGAGCGTTTGCTAAAATGCGAAATTCGGTAGACTCACGAAGGAAATATAAAAATAAAATAAAGGAGGAAAGTTGTTTGCTACGGAATCCTTTATGAAATAGAAAAGGAAAGCGGCGTGAAGCTTCTCCATGCGAAGAAAGGAGTTCACGTATGCTGCACATGAAGAATTAAAAGGAAAGTGGGGCCCAAGGTCAAACTTTTGACCTTGGGCACACACACACATATATATGGGACGCCGAGGGTTTTTTTTCGCTGGTTGGTTGCTGCACGTACAAGCCAAAGATAAGAGGGAGCCGCTCAACGTACGTCTGCCGCTCAAACCCTACGTAGAAGTTGCAGAAGGAAGCCGCGAAAGAGGTCTTCTTTTCGGGGTGTTGTTGTTGCACCCGTACGAGAGAAAAGGAGGAGCCGCATGTCTTCAAGCTGAAGCGCGATCAAGAAAAGGAGTTCTTTTTCAGCGTTTGTTTTGAGCTTGTGTGATAATTTTGTGCCGTGAGTTGGGTTTGAATTAAATTGGGGTTTGGGAAACACCGAGAGAGTGTTTGAGTGACTTGAGTGTGTAATCTCCTTGTATCGCTTGATCTATAGTGAAATTCGCTGCTGCTCTCCCCGTGGACGTAGGTCTTTACGACTGAACCACGTAAATCCGGTGTCCAATTTATTTTCTTCTTTTGTCTATATTTTGTTCGATCGCTCGCCCCCATCGTAACAACTATAAACCATCACACGATTATTTACCCACAACTAATGACATTGTGCTTCACATTTAATTTCCTCAATTAAAATAATGTCTTGGCCTATTTTCTTCATATTAAAAGTACCCGATAAAAATAATCGTGTGTGGGCACACGATCGGCTTGAGCCAAAAATGTAATATCTTTACTTTATAAAATTCCACTAATTATATAGTCTATAAAAACATTTTTGGCATTGTACACCAACGCCCAATAATTTTTTAATTAATTACTTAATTTAATAAATTTTGGGATAAATACCCAAAATTACAATTCACATTTAAATTGCACAAACCAACCATACCATTGCAATCAACACAAAATTTAGGTCACTAGCTATCTTGGTCTAATTTTTGAAAATAACTATTTAATTAATTACGGGAAATAATTAATAAATACCAATAATGCACACTTAAGCCGGAAAAGCCTAATTAAAAGCTAAGACGAGCCCAGAAAATTTCCGAACCTGTCTAAATAAATACTAGAGCTTATCTAGTTGTTAATTGCACTACTCTAACCACCTAACATGCAAAATCGAACGATTAAATTGCTAATATATTCTAACTATCCACTTAATCCATACTTAGCATAAACTAATCAATCCTTAAGCGTCATTAACTTACTAAGCAAGGGATTAGTAAGTTAAACTCACTAAATTAATGCGAAAATCGGTTCACGGCGACGGCGACACGACGGCAGCCGATAAACTCTGAAGCGACAGCACCAATGGGAGCTCAGATCGGGCCGAAATCGGCCTCACAAAGCTCATGGTTGAGCTAAGTTTCTGCTTCAACACTGCTGGCCTTACTGGTCGCGGCTTCAAGAGGGCTGGCCGTGCATGGGCTGAGTTGCGGACATCGATGGGAGCAAGAGTAGGTTGTGGGGTTGAATCGACGGAAGTAGAGCTACAAGCATCACTTTGTTGAGCTATTCGGTGGGTGGGGAAGATCGGAGGTGCTATCGGGTGGAGGCATACGGACGTGAGGTAGCTTTGGGGGAGATGGGGTGCTCCTGGTCAACGCTAAGGAGAAGACGTTGCTAGGTTGACTGAAGAAGGTGGACATCAGGCAAGTGGCCACGAGCTGCAAGGGTTGTTCAATGGAAATGGCTGCAAGGGAGAGAAATGGAGGAGCTGCTTCTTCGACCAAACCAAAGAAAAACATAAAAATAGAAAAGCAGAAGGATCGTGGGACAGCTGCACGTGAAGGGAGAGAGGAGGAAAGGGATAAGAGAGAAAGATGTCGGCTGAGGAAAAGAAACGTGCCAAATAAAGAAAGAAAGAGAAAGAGAGAGACATGCGTGAGTGGGCAAGATAAAGAGGAGCCCACCGGTCAAAGGAGAAAAAGAAATAGAGGAAAGTGGCAGAGGATGGTTGATAAAAGGGGAACGTGTGAGAGGGGAGTATGAAGAAGGAGAGAAAAAATTGAATAAAAGAATAACTTGAATGAGTAATTACTTATCCCCATCTTTAGCTCACCTTCAACCACAATATCAATTGGTCATTCAAGGCCAATTTCAACACAAACTTGTCTCCATTGAAGTCCAAATAAAGATCAAAATGTGACAATCTCTCAAGCCTATGAATTTCCCTCAATTCTGAATTCTATTTTCTTTTTCCCCGAATCCGATTTATTAACAAATCTCTTCGATTGATGTCCAATTTTGTGGAAGAAAAAGCCCACACCGTTTCCTTTCACCAAGTAACTCATATAGGAGGCCAAAAATACCTTCAATTTGGCCAATCCAAATTTTTGTTCATTTTCCGAACCGTCTGAATCGATTTTTCATAAAAAGCCCGAACTCACGAAAATTTTTCGAAAAATGAGTCGACATTCTTAAAATAACTCGTGACATAACAGAATTTTCAATTTCTGAAATCGGGTTCAAATTCGCGTTTAATTTCAATCTAACGATTTTAGCGTGACCTAACCTACCGAGTAACTTTTAGGAATTTTTGGTGCAATTAACCCATGATTGATTTTTTTTCAAGCCATGTGTACCTCTTCGACACATTAGTGGCTCTCGGTTGTCGTAAAAACATCAAGGTTTCAAATACGGACATAGGATACTAAAACGACAGAAAAATCAGTTTAGTGCCGATCGATGAGAATTTTGCAAATTAGTGGAATCACCCACGTTTAGCAACACATCTCAATCAAACCAACCTATTTTTGATCTTTGATCGATTTTTAATTATACCGTAATGACCCTTGTAGATTAGCACGGTCGAATAGTTGATTCCTAATCAAATTCTTAAGTTTATTGCATTTATATTCCTTAATGGCTTCACCTGATAGGCTAATTATCTCAAAAGTGGACATCTCAAAAAAAGCACTATAGCCGCGTCAATGAAAGACCCAACTTATCCAATCGAAATCAAACCTAAAAATCGGTCATGTCACAATTATTGTCACAAATTCGGACTCTACAAAAATGAGTGTCATGCTCAAAACTAAGGGGAAGTGATCAATAAGGAGTTCCAATTTGACTAGTCTGGTGAAAAATAACAAGTTGGCTAATGTAGACAATATGCTAGGAGAAGGGCATCGTGGGAATTTGAGCTATCCTTTGTGGTCTTCTTATGTCACATTGCCCATGAATGGATTTTCCAACCAAACAGCATGTTCATACCATATGTGTCCCTATAAAGATTATTTCCACACATATAAAAAAGTCAGTAATTGTTCAATTTTGTGGCAATAATGTGGTTTGTAGGATTATGGGTATTGGTGTTGTGTAAATCAAATGCCATGACAATGTAACAAGAACTTTGACAAACGTTAGACATATCCTAGATTTAAAGAAAAACCTTATTACTTTGAGCATTTAGATTCCATTAGGTGCATGTACACAAATGGAGGTGGAGTTTCAAAAATTTAAAAAGGAACTTTAATTGTGATGAGAGGTAACATAAAGAAAAATCTTTACATTCTGCAAAGAAACGTCATTGTGGGTTCTTTAAATATATCATCATTTTTGGATTTTTAAAAATCAATGTTGTGGCATATTAGGTTAGGCCACATAAGTGAAAGAGGAATGACTATCTTGAGTAAATGTGATTTACTTTGTGAGGATCATACAATCTCACTTGACTTTTGCAAATATTATGTTTTTGGGAAGTAGCATAAAGTTAGTTTTAGTACAAGGATGCACTCGATGAAGGGCATGGTTGACTATATTCACTTTGATTTATGGGGATCGGCACAGGTAACATGTAAGGGTAGTGTAGTTTATCTTTTAACATTTATTGATGATTTTTCTAGGAAAGTATGGGTTTATTTTTTGAAGCATAAAAATGATGTTTTTGATATGTTGAAGAAGTGGAAGATGTTGATAGAAAATCAAACTAAGAAGAAGAAAAAGTGTCTCAGAACGAACAATAGTCTTGAATTTTGTGGAGGTAATTTCAACAACTATTAGGAAGATTCGAGAATTATTCAACATTGACACCTCAACAAAATTGAGTGGTAGAGCATATGAATCGGACATTTTTTGGAGAGCACTAGGTGTATGCTCTCTAATGCTGGATTAGGAAAGATTTATGGGTTGAAGTCGTGAACATAGCATGTTATTTAGTAAATCATTATCCTTCAACCGCAATGGTCAAATCAACCTTTTGATTATTCTAGTTTAAAAATATTAGGATGTCCGGCTTATTATCATGTAAAAGAATGTGTGCTTTAATCTAGGGTCAAGAAATGTATTTTCGTTGATTATACAGACGTGGTTCAAAAGATATAGGTTATGATGTTCAGACTCTTAGTCATCAAAGTTTATAATTAGTAAGGATGTTATTTTTGATGAAAATTCCATACTTGAAAAGAGAAAGGTTGTTGTTGAATTTACAAGTATCTAGGAGGAGAATGTCGGAAAAGACGTGCAACTTCATGTAGAGCATCCATAGAAAACATTTGAAGATGTTCCTATTTAGCTAGAAAGTCACGAGCAACAAGACTTAGATTCTATCGAAGACGAAGTAGAAGAAATTGAGCATCCTAAAAGTTTGGCTACTAGAAGGGTTAAATGACAAATTAAGCCTCCCCAAAAGTATGATTTTGCTAATTTGGTAGCATATACTCTTACAATTGTTGAAGAGCTTAATACTAAAGAACTTTCTACATTTCGTGAAGTTACTATTTGTTCTAAATCTAAGAAATGACTTGTTGATGAATGACAAGATGAAGTCTTTTCATAAGAACCAAACTCGAGACCTTTTGAAATTATCTAAAGGCAAAAGAGCTAGTGGGTGTAAGTGGGTCTTCAAAAGAAAATAGGATATTCCAAGAGTTGAAGATGCAAGATTGAAGCCACATCTAATAGCAAATAGTTTTAGTCAAAACGAGGGGATCGACTTCAATGAAGTGTTCTCGCCAATTGTCAAACATAGTTCCACTCGTGTGTTGCTTGCATAAATGGCTTTTTATGATCTAGAACTTGAGCAATTTGATATCAACATTGTTTTTCTACATGGCAAGTTTGAGAAGACAATCTTTATTTCTCAACCCGAGGAATTCATTATTGAGGGTAAAGAAGATCACTTTTTGCAGATTAAAATGTTATTTGTATGGTCTCAAGCAATCTCAATGGCAATGGTACAAGAGGTTTGATAGATTTATGTTGAGTCATGGCCACCCACAAAGTGCATATGTCAGTTGTGTGTACTACAAGAGATTGCATGATGGTTCTTTTATTTATTTGCTATTATATATTAAAGATACAAAATTTGAAGAGGCAACTTAGTAGGCAATTTGAGATGAAAGGTCTTGGAGCTATCAAGAAAATTCTAGGTATGGAGATTTGTAAAGACAGAAAAGTAGGGAAGTTATACCTCTCGTAGAAAAAGTATATTAAGAAAGTGCTTGAGTGCTTTTGTATGAAGAATGCCAAATCGATAAGTACTCCTTTGGTGCCCCCATTTTAGGCTTTTTGCTTCTTTATATCCTAAAACTAAAGAAGAGGAAGATGAGATGTCTTGAGTTCCATTTTCTAGTGTTGTGAGTAATCTCATGTAAGCTATAATTTGCACTTGCTAAGATATTTCCCAAGCTATTAGCATTCTTAGCATGCATATGGCACATCCAAGTAAAACTTATTGGTAAGCCATGAAAAGGATTTTTGGGTACATTGGGATATCTCAAATGTGGGTTTGGTATATAATGGAGGTTGTGATATAAGACATTCGCTTGTTGACTTTGTTGATTCTGACTATATAGACAATCTTGACAGAAGGAGATATTTGATAAGTTACATTTTTATGTTTGGTGGTTCCATGGTTAGTAAGAGAGCAATTTTATAGGACATAATTGCTTGGTCTACCACCAAAGCATAGTACATGGCAGTAGTGGAAATGGTAAATGAAGCTCTTTGGTTGAGGTATTTGGTTACAGAATTTGGGGTGAAGCAAAGGGGAGCCTCCATTATTTTTGCGATAACCAAAGTGCGATCCAGTTGATCAAGAATGTAATGTGTCACGAGAGGACAAAATATATTGACATCCATTATCACTTTGTATATGATGAGGTTGCTAAGGATATGGTTACAATGCAAAAGTATCCACGGCAAATAATCCATTAGATATGTTGACCAAACCAGTTCCTTTGACTAAGTTAAAGGATTGCTTGGACTTGATTGCCTTTCCACCATTTGAGTTGTCTAGGCAAATTGGTAGTGTTTCATTCTTTATTTCCTACACCAAGTATGCTCACGTAAGCTTAGGGGTGTGCATCGTCAATTTCACCATTTTGGGGGTGGCTTTGTGTTGGTACTTTTGGTGGTGAGGGAGAAGGGTCTTGAGGCATTTGGAATAGCACTCTTTTGAAGATTTGAAGTCAAGATGGAGATTTGTTGAGTTTTTACTTTCAAATTAGAGATAAGGGTATGGACAATGCACTTTTGTCTTAGGATTTTTTTATTTTTTATTTAAAAAAAAAAGGAGATAATAGGAATGTGTTTGACAATACATCTCCAACTCTAGCTTCCACAAAAATTCCCTTTTTAGTCTTTTCTTATCTTCTTATTAGATCTTTAAATCTTGTGAATTATCAAGTGGTTTATTAAGCTTTTGGATTATACTCTCACAATCTTTGTTGAATATAGTAATACCCCTCTTACTCTCCGTGTTTTTTTTTTTTCCATTTTGGATTTCTACGCATATTTTGCCTCTCGTGTGATTTCGATTTTACTTTCATCATTTACTGCTTGTGCTTCGATTGATGAATCTTTTTGCGTTTTTCCCTAATAGTTAAGATTCTTTAGGTACGTGAGATGGTGTTCCTCGACTCAACACTCGTCATTTGTCCCTTTCCTTTCACCCATGTTCAGAAACTAATTGCACTTACCTCCTTTTGTTCTTTTCATTATGTACTATGGAGTGCCATTTTCGAGAAATTTGTGAATTGGAGTTTTCACAAATGTAAAGGAGTAAAGTCATGACCTCGCTTCAAGGTATTTTTGTTCCCCTATCGTCTCCCTGCAATCTGAATTGAGATAGAAACTGACTCGATAGATGGTAAGGGCTTTTACGTGGTGGCGACAGTGATGATGGAGACAATGGGGGGAGTGTTCTCTTGGAAGAGGCACATTATGGCGAGCTCGTCGAACCAGGGCTTCCTCGGGAGTGATGACAAAGGCAGAGGCGATGTCGGCAACGACGACAATGGAGAGACCAAGATGGCGATCGAGATGCAGACGAAAAGGATAGAGTTAAGATCGCAAGGGTGTTCTTGGTTGCGAGGATTTGAAGTTGCAAAATCGAGGATTTGGAGACGATCTTGCAAAAGAAGACGATAAGTTCGAGGACTTCATGATCTAGGAATAATAGCGTTTACTTGATTTTTTGTGCATCAGTACGATTCGGGACGACTCAATGCAGGACGAGCTGACCGAGTATTTTTAACACCCCTGCATCCATGCATACATATATAAAATATATCAAAAAGGGATAAAATTGAATTTATCGCATGCAATATAATTTGCTGTATAACTGAAATTAGGCTACATTTGAATGACATAATACATCATAAAATAGAAATTAGGACACCACTAAATTAACTCATTGGAGTTATTGACCGCTTTGGTTTGTTACAAATTGAGGCTCACGGTTTTGTTTTGGGTTAAAAAAAATTGTCCAAAAAGTCTATTTATCCCAAAACTTTTTTTATTAGATGGTCAATGTTCAATTCCAATCAATTTTGATTGGATGAACTCAATAAAAATATGAAAATATTTATGACTTAATTAACAAAATTGAATGATTTAGAACTTAATTGGCAAAAATGTATTAGTTTAGGACTTTTTAGATGATTTTCCCTCTTTTCTTTTGACTTACAAGTAGGCACTTCCCAAGAGGTGACCCATTTGATAATGCTCCCTCCTATCCACGCTTAACATTGGAATTTCAAGGCTAAACATTATTATTACATCAAAGGGCACTTTTTAAAAGGTAATTCCAATTTCATAAATATTTTAAAATATTATTAAAAATATATATATATATTCTAGAAATATTCTCCCTCTATTCAATGCGCATTAGCTCATTACTATCCACTATTTGGTGGTTTGCAATAATAAAACATGATATTTTCAAATCTTATTATGTCCATTGGTTTGTATGAATGACATGTCAATTTAAATCAACCTAAAAATTACATAGACGGAGATAGTAAGAATCACATATGACACTCTTGCTTACTTCATTTTTAATTGATTATTTTATTATTATTTTCCATCTCTTTTTTTATTTCTTTTTTCCTCTTCCATGGTTCCCTAATAAAACCTTATTAAATAGTAAACTATAGTAATATATCTAAAATATGAAATAAATACAAATAATATATATATATATATATTGAATTTATATTATAAGATAGAAAGGTCTAAAATAAAAATAAAATATGAATAAATAAAAACGAAATTATTTTTATTTTGAATTTTATATTATAATTCGAATATTATTTTAATTTTATCAACTTAAGAAATTTGTTATTTGAAAAAAATAATTTTATATTATGGATAATAGAAATCTTATCCATTTTTATCTCATTTCTCTCATGAGATAATTTTATTTGGACTATATATTGCTTATATTATTGAAATTCTTAACATGATGCACTTCAATGAGTAAGAGGCAAGAATTTGCAAAAAGTTAAAGCATATCTCTCTTTTCAAGAATGCGGGAAAACCTATCTTTGTAACGAGAACGAGGGTTTCTTGACCATTTAGAATCTTACGTCTTATTACGATTGTATTAACCCAAAGTTAAAACATATCTCTTTTCAAGAAACAATTCTTTGGAAAGACTTCTTTGATATTTTATATTTATGTATAGATTCTAGTGTTAGGCTTTGCCCATTGGTTTACCGATCATGTTTATCATCTCTTTGTACAATTAACACATCACATGATTATTAAAGTCGTTTGGAAAAGAAAAAAAAAGCATATTAGTTTGTTTAGGCAATACACCTTACTAACAATTGGTAAGAAGATTTTGTTAATCTCATGTCTGTTGCATGCTCAATTAAACAGGGTCATTCACACATCAAAATGGGGTAAGCACAATAAGTCAATACATGGCGAGGCATCTAGATGCACATACTTCGCCACTGTACATTTCCCAAAAATTACAAGAACTAACTTTGAATTTGTTCCAGCATGGACTCGTTGGCAAAATCTAGGATGATAACGAACAATAGACAAATCGATTACATGTACTTAGTAATTTTCTCTGATTTCCCTAATGGAATGATATCGCCCTCATTACTGCATTCCAGGAAAAATCAAACATGTGGGTCATGATTAACGTTCCCAATTAAAATCAAAATTAAGATAATCGCGCAAGGCTACTATTTCTGGGCTTACCCCATCCGGTAAAAGAGAAAAAGAAGGCAAAAAAAAAAAAAAAAAAAAAAAAGAACACGAGCATGTGAAATAAACGAAGAACACCCAAGAAAAGATCGAACCGCGCGCACGACCCGACCAAATCCACCGAGCGAATCGAAAGTTCTGTGTCCAATCGGCAATGAACTCACGCGGAAACATTCGGCGAATTGCTAAAGCCAAAACCAGAATTATAAGGAACGATTTTTAAAAAAATTATAAAAAAAAAGAAGAAAAGAAAGTTGGGATTTTTCTTCTCCTTTTTTTTTTCTTTTCCAATTACGATGGAATTTGTTGGAATTATTAGGACGAGCGAAGGAGGGGAGGACGACTGTTGTTGTTGTTGGTTTGATCCTGATTTTGGCCTTCCCCTTTTTCCCCTATTTTCCGTTTGTTCGAGTGCATCGTTATCGAATCCAGAGAGGAAACTCCTCCTCAATATATACGCTCGATTCCTTCTCTTCGACGAGGAAGATGAGGATGATGATGTTGATGGTGATGGTGGTGATGGGCATCTTCCTTTGGCGTCGCGATTGCTGCGGTTCGGGTGGGAGCGTTTAGATAAGAGCGGATTTTGGGTCCTGGGTCTCTTTTGGGGCGGTGTTCTGTGGGGGAACCCTCGCGGAAAGGCGCGGTTTTGCGGGGTGGGTTTTGCTTGATCGGTCGCTAGGGTTCGTGGGTACGCCTCGGTTTGTGCTGTTCCGGCGATGGAGGAGGGCGGATCGGAGGGAGAGAAACAGGGCAGGAGCCCCGGGAAGGCGGGGAATTCTGGGGAGGGGCCGAGCAAGCCCAAGCGCCAGATGAAGACGCCGTTCCAGCTCGAGACCCTGGAGAAAGCTTATTCGAGTGCGTTGGTTTGATTGGCTTTGTTTCGAGCTTCGTGTTTTCTCCGAGTCTTGCTATAAGCTTTTTTTTTTTTTTTTTTTTTTTTTTTTTTTAATGGTTGGTGGTTGTGCAGTCGAGATGTATCCGTCGGAGGCAATTCGGGCCGAATTGTCAGTGAAATTGGGGCTTACCGATCGGCAGTTGCAGATGTGGTTCTGCCACAGGAGGCTAAAGGACAAGAACAACTCATCGGAGAAGAAATCGCGGAAATCTGCAGCTGCTGTGGGGATGAAAGAAGGCATTAAAGATGGTCTAATGGCTGTTGCTGATCCAGGAAGTGATTATGGGTCGGGTTCGGGCTCTGGTTCAAGCCCATATGCGAGTAGGGAGTTGCAGGGGATGGTTCCGAGGAGAGATGGAGATGATTCAGCTATTGGTAGGAGGTGTTATGAGTCACCAAGGACAATAATGGAGCTTAGAGCGATAGCTTGTGTGGAGGCACAGTTAGGGGAGCCTCTGAGAGAGGATGGACCTATTCTTGGCATGGAGTTTGATCCCTTGCCTCCTGATGCTTTTGGTGCTCCTATAGGTATCAGTTCGGTGTTGTCATTAAAATTATGTTTGTTATGTTAAATTGGAGTTCATATGCAGTTGTGGATAGCAGTCCATATAAGCGTACCTTGCTTGTGATGTTGTGTTCAAATTCGTGGACAAGTGAAATGCTCATATTCAAAGTTATACTATGGTTAATGCGGCAGATTGTTTGCAATGTGAAGCTGCAGTAGTGCTTGAAGCTAGTTTTGCATTAGTTTTGTCATGATAGATCTCCGTTATATATAGATCATGACACGTGAATTTTTTTTTTTCCTTTGATCCACTATCCTGGTTGATGGAGGTTAAGAATGGCAACTACAATTTATGATTGGGGATACTTGTAAGCTGTGTCCTGGGAAGTAGGCTTGCCACTTATCGTCTGTGTCTGTTCTGACAGTATTATTGCTTACTGATGTGGAGGGAGGAGCTCCTGTTTTACTATGGTATAGTAGTAAGATCCCATGTATAATGTGAAGGTGCCCTACGTTATTTGTAATGGGTTAGTAAAGATTAGCTGTTTGATCTTGAGAATCTTGTCTTTTCATGTAAAAACACCACTCTTTCTGGTTTTTCTGAGAAGTCATATGCTTTTTTTGCTTGGGTAATATAGCAAGTGCTAAATGGATCAAGATCATTATAGTAAGTACCGGCACTTCCATGGATAGAATGAGATATGAGTGCAAACTTTGGAGTATTTTATTTGGACAGCCACATCTATCTATCTGAGTTCTTCCTCTCCTTAGTTCTCATTTCATGTTTACTCCATCACTTAACTGACTTTAACATGTTATCTGTGTAGTTGCAGATGAGGAGCAGAAAGGACCCGTGAATCCTTATGATGGCAAAGTGTATGTTCGACGGGATGCCATGTCAAATAAAGTCAGTGCCTTCTTTTCCCTGTTGAGATGTCTTTGTTGTTGTTTGAACAATAAACAAAATTCCATTAAGAAGGTACCAAGGGGGTACTGCCCCTCTACAAAACAGCTGCAAAAGAAAAGCCACACGTATGCAATTTTGTACAGAAAGAGGAACCCCTTCTAGTTTGTTGGTCATTACTTGTCATATGGAGATTGTGTGATGTTTAATTTGTTATTTGCTGCTATTTCCTTGATGTAGTCATCTTCCAAAGGTTTCAATCCTTTTGAAGAGTTGTGCTGACTGTTATAGGGCTATAATCCATTAAGACTCTAAGGTACTCATTACGATAAATGTTAGTTCCATGAAATGGATCTAGACTAGCTGAGACAGGTGCATACTTTACTTAGAGGAAAGGTACTTATGCATCAATATCTCTATAAAATGAGTCCTAGTGATCTTGGCTGGCTTTTACTGTGTATTTTGTATTACCTGCTGCTCTGCCTGTGTGATGTTTTTTTCCCCTTGTTTTGTGGTTAGCTATTACAAATATTCTGTTGTGATTACACTTGCATGGGTTAATGGAAGTTTACAAGGATCATAATTCTTCGTGCTTGTGAATTAAGAATATGTTTGTGAATTGTCGTCACAAATATTTTTATGATAACATGAGTGTTCTGCTTGGAAAAAATATTGAATAGTTTCAGTCCCTTTTAGTGCAGTTATCAAGAACTGTTTGGTACTAATACTTTGTTGAAAATTGGAGGGGATTTAATTCTCAATTCAAACTTACCTTTTCATGCAAATTTTCTTTTGAGAGGTTGATGTAGGCAGTTGCCTGTATACTTACACCCTACATGTCCTTTCTCGATACTTTTACAAATTTGTTCTTCTTGTCTTTCTGTATGAAAACTGGAATTGTCTTTTTTAATTTTAAAAACTTTTACTGCTCTTTGAAGAATCTAATAAAATTCTGATGATAGTTTTGCTTGTTAACATTCAATTTTCGAAGTCATATGTGGATTGCCAATATTTGTGTTATGTGTGATTATCCAGACTGCTTCAAGACTTCTCCACCATGAGTATCAGTTGCTGCATGACCAGCCTGTAAGATACCATACCCCTGGACGGATTGCCCAAACTCACTATCTTGATGTCCCTCTGGATGGGCCAACTACCAGAGTGTCATCTATTCATGGAAGTGAGAAGCTGCCTAGTGGTGATGGTGTTCGAGGTCACCGACTGCGAGTATGCCGTGTCTCGCAAGAAGATAGAGAGGGAAACAGTGTTTTATCCCCTCTGAGAGATGATCATTCCCTTCAGCCGAGAGAGTCTTTTGTTAACATTCAAATGGATGCTCACCAAGGAAGCCATCCATTTATTGGTCAAGAAGATTCTTCTACCCTGCCTGACAAGACAATTTTGCATGATACTTCTGACCTGCATGTCAAGAGAAAACGCAAGGTAATTCTGATGCTTCTGAGAGCATTGTCATCACTTTTTGATATAGCTTTAGGGTGACCAAAAATGTCATTTTGTTGCAGATTGAAGAAGCCCAGATCGCTAGGGAAGTTGAAGCTAATGAACACCGAATTCGCAAAGCACTAGAGAAAGAAAATATTATGAGGAGAAAGGTTTACATTTATCACTTAAGGATATGTGAACTTTGTGGAGAAAACTTTGGCATGTACTGATATCCTGTATTTTTCTATTGCAGGCTGAGGAACGAATGAGGAAAGAGATGGAAAGATTTGATCGTGAAAGAAGGAAGGAAGAAGAAAGGTTGATGCGTGAACAGCAGAGAGAGGAGGAGAGATTGCTACGTGAGCAAAGGCGAGAATTAGAGCGACGGGAGAAGTATTTACAGAAAGAATCTATTAAGGTAAGTATTTGAGCTTGATATTGCATTTTCACTAGTTAGTTTCTTTTGCTTTATTTGATTGGTTAAGCAGCATCTCTTCTTTTCTCTTTTTTTGCCAACTTCTCTGGTTTTTTGTTTGGAAGGCGGAGAAAAAGAGACAAAAAGAAGAGCTTCGTCGAGAAAAAGAAGCAGAGAGACGAAAAGCTGCAGTGGAGAAGGCCACTGCTCGCAGAATTGCCAAGGAATCCATGGAGCTTATGGAGGATGAACAGCTGGAGCTGATGGAATTGGCCACTGCAAGCAAGGGGTTACCTTCAATTGTTAACCTCGATCATGCCACTATGCAGAACCTTGAGTTGTTCAGAGGTATCTTTTTTATAGTGATTACTGTTAAGACCAGTTTCACTCCATTGATTTATTGATTGTGTGTACCTTAAATTCAGTAGAAAGGAAATAGGGCCCGATCCTTTCTAGAAAATTCACTGTTGTTCCCTTGTTGTCAAGAATAATTCTAGATATACTAAAGTTATACAATTACCATCATACTAAATGATGTTAACATTGGATATATGAATAAGTCACCATCTTGTGATTTGAATCTACTCCTGTCATCACCAATATAATTCATGTCACGTAATTTAGTGTACCCATTTTGACACATTCTCGGTATACCTACATTAGTCAACTACTAATTTATGTCAAAGTAAGCTTTGCTTTAACTTAGTTCTCACTTCATTCTGGGGGTCAGATAAATGACTTTTTGGGGCATTCTGCGTGATGTAAGTCTTAGGTGTGTTTGGGGTGACTTTTTCTCCCCTTTTTGCTTTACTCATTTCTTAAAACCTTAAAAAAAACGTGTAAATATTGCCATATGGTGTTTTTATTGCCATATGGTGTTTTTAAAAATGTTCTTATAATTCTAAGTTCACAATAATTATTTTCTTTTAGCAGGAAAGCAAAAATTTGGAGGGAAAGAAATATAAATACTTATCATAAGCTCTCTTAAAATAACCCTAGATATTTGCTCTTAAGAAAATGTATCGGGTACTCCCGCAAATAAAGTTGAACAACTTTTATTTTGCTTAGCCAACTCAATTGATTGTAAAGTGAACATTGCGCTGTTAGGTTGAAAACTTCCTACGTGCTCCCAGCAATTTTTCAACTCAGGCCTGTATCTGGTAGAGCTTTCTCCAATTAATCTGAATAGTATTTCTAGAATGTTTCTACAATGGTATCCTTTACATAATCTAACATCATAAGTGATGTATTTTGCTGTGAATTTTTGTGACTAATTTATAGGATCAGACAAGTAAACTGAATTGGCCTACAGAATGAGGGATTTGTTTCTACTGAAACGTTTAGAAGTGAGGATCTGGTTTATATTTCCTTGCACTTGAATTTTCTTCATGCTGTCATTTTGTAGTAAAGGAGCTGATTTTGACATCTTGAAATTATAGCCAATAGATGCAGAGAGATGTATCTCTTGATTACTGTTTCTTGTTTCTGTAGTTACACGGGGAAAAAAAGGTTTCTGGTTTGTTGTATGGTGCTATTCTGGTAATTGAGTATACATGCGTATGTACATAAGCAGGCGCATGCCTCCATGTGTATGCATGCACGCTTTCATTTCATTTCCAATGTTGCTTCGGCCTAGGATATTATGTCATTCTAGTTTAAATAAATTCAAAGAAAAGGTTCGCGCCCTAGACATGTGTGTTCCTGTCTGCCTGCCTTTCTTTGGGCATTCCAACTCTAGATGCTACAGTCTGTTTTCTATTGTCCATGCAACTATAATGTGAGTTTTATGCTTTAGATTCGTTGAGTGCCTTTCCTCCTCAGTCTGTGCGATTAAAGAGACCATTTCCAGTTCAACCATGGAACAATTCAGAGGAGAACATTGGGAATCTTCTCATGGTATGTTTGACTGTTGAAAGAGATATACATAATTTCATAATAGCTTGTTTTTTCATGATAGCTTGCACTTCCATGATAAGATTACTATCTGAAAATGTTGCATCTTTATTGTGGAGTTGTACCATTGTCCTTGAGGCTGCGAATGTATTATTTTACCAGTAATATTTAGTACTGAAGTGTCATGAACTCCCCATTATCTGTTCTTGAGTTCACTTATCATTCTTTCTCTCAGACTTAATAGAATAGATTTTTAACAGGAAGGATAGTTCATTGTCCAGTGGAAGATGGAAGTTTGGATGGTTGCCTCTTTGACTTTTATCTCTTGATATTGTAATTGCTACAAGGGTGACTTTGAATTCCTGATTATTGGATGTGATTTTTTGGCTTGTATGGCCTTGTGGACTAGTATATTTTCTTATCTGAATGTTTTTCCAAATGTAAGAGTAAACTCATCCCATTGAGTTATTGAGGGTGTTCTCTTTTGCTTTATGACTGATCTTTACTTATATGAAGAGCTTAGTGGCTTACTTCTGGGTGATCCCATGCAGGCCTGGCGATTTTTTCTTACTTTTGCAGATGTACTTGGTCTATGGCCTTTTACTCTTGATGAGTTTGTTCAAGCTTTTCATGACTATGTAAGCAATGTTCCCTCTAATTGGATATCTTTGTTTCTCATAAGATTTCCTTTTATTAATTTTTATGCCCATCTGTACATTCTACTTCATGGCAGGATTCAAGATTGTTGGGCGAACTACATGTTGCTCTTTTGAAGTCAATAATTAGAGACATCGAAGATGTTGCAAGGACACCTGCTACTGGTTTGGGTATAAATCAAAGTAATGCTGCCAATCCTGAAGGTGGACATCCACAGATTGTTGAAGGGGTAAACTGTGCTTTTCTAGACTTTGTTTAAAGAATAGTGGATCCATTATCTGGAGTGAATGAACTTTTAAATTTTTTTCATAGGCATATGCTTGGGGTTTCGATATACGCAAGTGGCAGAAGCATTTGAATCCACTGACATGGCCGGAAATACTTAGGCAATTGGCATTATCTGCTGGATTTGGTCCACAATTGAAGAAGAGAGCTGTTGCACGACCTTGCCGGCAAGATATTGATGAGGTTCTTTATTTGAACTTAGCTTTTACCTCAAATATGAGAAAATTACTTTTTATCGTCTTAACCATGAGGGGAGGGGAAAGGAGCCCCGCGGGGGTGGAGGGGGAGGATTCTTTTTTTGTGCTTGTCAAAATTGAAGAGGAAATTTATACAGAATTCCTCCTTATAAGAGCCAAAGTACGGGTGCTTACCTAGTATCCTCAGACATAAAAGAAGCAAAAGTGCCAATTGGCGTACATAATTCAACCCGATTGGGGATTCATATTCCATGGATGGCTCTTCCATTTTTTCTGCTAAGATAGAGCTCTGGATCCTGCTTTCCTTCTGATGGAATTTAACATTGACTCTGGCTAGTGAGTATCTGTTATTGGATTCACTTTTCTCTGACCCTACAAGTTGTGTTTAAGAAAAGACACAGGATGAATTACTCAAGGTTCATTTAAGGTTGGGGATACTCATAGTCCTATCACTGTATATTGTAAACTTTCAATCCCTACGGCTACCTTATCACAATGTGTAAAGTATACCAGCATAGTGTAATCAAAGTTCCAATAATGACATTTCTATTGGGTCACTCCATCTACTATCCATAAGAAACAAATAGAAAGCAGACGTGGCACGTAATACAGCACATGGATGAAGTGCGACATCAACCTCTACCGTGTGTTGCCTGACATTTCAATCACTTGTGTAACAAACACATTTGATGGACTACTATTTGCTGAATTTACAGCACCTTTGGAATATAGGCCAACAATTTCTTCAAAACCTTTTAGGCAACAGGCTTCACCTTGTTGCTGGTATCTTTTTGGGTATTCAAAGAAAATCCGATTTGTTTTGGTCATACTTCATTCATTAAGGATGCGGATTTGGTTGTTATTTGTAACTTGTGTTTATATTTGCTAAGAATGATGATAAAATGCACTTTGAATGCATTCTCTGGTAGTCCATCTTATACCTAGATGGAGTTGTCATGCATCTATACTGAATGGATTCTAGAATGACATTCTCTATTTGTTATTTTTTGCTTTGATAAATTTCAATGGAGGAACTTGTGATTTCAGGTTAAAGGTTGTGAAGAAGTCATTTCTACTTTACGCAGTGGTTCAGCTGCAGAGAAAGCGCTCACCATCATGCGAGATAAAGGTTTGTTACTTCCTAGGAGATCTAGGCACCGATTGACACCTGGAACTGTCAAATTTGCCGCATTTCATGTCCTCTCCCTCGAAGGAAGTAAGGGGTTGACTGTACTAGAACTGGCAGACAAGATTCAGGTTAGTATTTAATAGATTCTGGTCAGGGTGGTGATTGGTTCTTCACTGTTAATCTGATTTAGCCCATTATTTATAGAAATCTGGACTGCGGGATCTCTCCACAAGCAAGACACCAGAAGCTTCCATTTCTGTTGCTTTGACAAGGGATACTAAACTTTTTGAAAGAATAGCTCCCTCAACCTATCGTGTCAGATCTGCTTATAGGAAGGATCCAGCTGATGCTGAGTCAATTTTGGCAGAAGCCAGAAAGAAAATAAGAATATTCGAGAATGGAATTTTATCTGGAGAAGATGCTGATGAAGTGGAAAGAGAGGAGGAAGGGGAAAGAGATGAAGAATTTGAAGGTGATGTTGATGAGGATCTTGAAGTCGATGATTTAGCCACCACATTGAGTGCTAACAATGATGTGGACCAATGTGGTCAAGCAAATGCTTGTCCAGAAATTGGAAAGGAGAATGTTTCTGATGATACAAATTTGCAAAATGAGATTGAAGGAGATGTAGAATCTTGCACTGTTGCCATTTCCGTGGATGTGTGTCATCCAAGCACTGCCACTGAGCACCATAAGGATGCTGAGGATTTTTGTGGTGGTAAAGATGATCAGGAAAGTGTGGAGATTGATGAAAGTAAGTCAGGTGAGTCGTGGGTTCGTGGGCTTACTGAAGGGGAATATTCTCATCTCAGTGTTGAGGAGCGTCTGAATGCTCTTGTTGCTTTAATTGGTATTGCGAATGAGGGGAACTCAATTCGTGCTGTTCTTGAGGTAGTTGGCCTTCTGCATTTTACTGAAGAGTTTTGCTTTGAAAAAAAGGAATTCTCTCCTAAAATTCTGTCTAATTTTTTGCAGGACCGGCTGGAAGCAGCAAGTGCTCTGAAAAAGCAAATGTGGGTAGAGGCACAGTTGGATAAGTCTCGCCTGAAGGATGAGTTTACTGCTAAAGTGGATTTCTTGTCCTTATTAGGGAGCAAAACTGAATTTCAGCTTCCCAATTCTGTGGTGGATGGCAGCCACAGCGCCTGGCTTCTAGCTGATAATAAAAACAATGATGTTTCTGCAGAGAACCAAAATTCATTGCATGGTCCCCAAGGTCTCCAGAATGACTTGAGCAGTGTTCCAACTGAAAGATTCTCAGCTGTTCAGGATTCTGCTGGAGGACCTGGAGGTCCTGATAACTTTTCTATGCAATATGGACATGGTTCAAAAAGGTCACGCACTCAATTGAAGTCTTACATTGCTCATAGAGCTGAAGAGATATATGTATACAGGTCCTTGCCTCTTGGTCAGGATCGCAGGAGAAATCGGTATTGGTGGTTTGTTGCATCTGCCTCAAAAAATGATCCTGGTTCAGGCAGGATATTTGTCGAGCTACATGATAATTCTTGGAGGCTTATAGATACGGAAGAGGTAAGTGTTAGCAATTAGATATTTTATTACTCATCTCTAAGAACATTTACGTCCTTAATTATGACACCATGTGGTGAAAATGGCATTTTGCATATGAAATGAGAGGAAGAGGAAAAGGTAAACACAAGCTCAGGGTGACCTGGTTAATGGTTGGCTCAACTGGCCATTGGTTATGTTATCTAAACCAGACAAGATCATGTTTTTGATTTTTTAGCAAGTTAAACTGATTATTAATGCTTTTGTAAGTCATAAAACAGAATTACTGGAGCCAAAAGCTCTGAAAGCCACATTAGGAGTGTACCATAAAACCAAGATCATTTTAGTATGTATGCGAGTGTTCTTTTTTCCAAATAAAGAACACTGCAGTAATGTAGCTGAAGGTATGCTACCGAGGGTAATCATGTCACCTTCACTATTTCAAAAATGCGGCCATATGATTTTGAAAGTAGTGATTAAGGAACATTTTGTCCATCATATCTGACTTTTGGTTAACATTATCGTTACCTTATTCTGCGAATAAGGTGTTTGTTAGGTTTTTCAGGCTGTATATTTAATATCATTGTTCTGTCCTTTTTTTTTTTTTTTTTTTTTTTTTTTTGCAGGCTTTTGATGCTCTTTTGATGTCCTTAGATACACGTGGGATAAGGGAATCCCATTTGCGTCTAATGCTGCTGGAAGTGGATCCCCTATTCAAGGAGAATGTTAGAAGGAACTTGCAGTCTGTGAAAGTCTTCTCAAGGGGTGGACTCCCTGTCAAAAACGAACCAACAGAAATGGATTCTAGTCCTGATTGTCCTAATGATTTTGACAGTCCTAACAGTACTGTCTGTGCTTCAAACTCCGATTCATTTGAGACATCATCATCGATCAAAATTGAGCTTGGCCGAAATGAATTTGAGAAGAAGGCTGCATTGAAGAGATATCAAGATCTCCAGAAGTGGATGTGGAAAGAGTGCTGCATCTCATCCTCACTTTCCAGCGTAAAAGTCAGGAAGAAGAGGTGTGACCAGCTGTTAGACATCTGTGATAGCTGCCTCAGCACGTACTTCTTTGAGGCCATCCATTGCCAATCTTGCCACAAGACTTTTGGCAGTGAGTTCGACTTTTCACTTAATCATGTGGGATGTGAAGACAAAAGGAAGTTGGAACATGGGTACTTTCATATTTTGGATTATTCTCTTCCCCTTGGAATCAGATTAATCAAAGCGCTGTTAGCATATTTAGAGGTAAGGCCAAGGGCATCAGAATTTCTTGAGGGCTACTCACTGTTAAATTTGCTTTGACTTAGTAATAGCTTTGTCATGTCATGTTCTCTCTCTCTCTCTCTCTCTCTCTTCGTTAAACTCATGCACCGCCTCATACATGCTTCTCCGTTTTCCATGTTATTAACCATTTCTGCTTTCAGGTTCATATTCCATCGGAAGCTATTCATTCATTCTGGCTGGAAGACATGGACTGCCGAAAGACTTGGGGTATGAAGTTGAATGCATCATCATCCACTGAGGAACTTCTGCAGGTCTGTGCAATATACATTCTGCAACTTATAGTTGTGATTTATTTACATCATAGTGTAAATATAGCCTGTAAACTACGAGTTTTCGTTAGTATGTGATTGCTTGAAAGAAATTGTACGTTGAACAAGTTCTGTAATATCAGTACTCTAAATGCTACTTTATGGTAACTGCTGTGTTGAAAGCTGCCAAGATAGATCCCCTGTTGTGAGATGGCCCTTTCTTCAGTTCTCTTTGTCATAGATGTGTTTCTTTTAAATAGATCACCTTGATTCCCATCCTTGTTGGAGCCTCATTTTGTTTGGCCTCTTCTTTTTCTGTTCTGAAACAAAACCAACCTCACTTTGTCCTTGTGTCCTCACTTTTTGAGAATTTGTTGCAAAAATAAATTAGTTCTGCTACTCATCTACTGTAAGTGACGTAATTTTTTCTTTTATTATGCACTTAATCAGACTCCACATGATTGGCAAACACAAGGCATGGAAGTGCACTTGAGTCCAATCTACTATCTATGCAATGTTCTTGCTTACCATCTCTTCGTGCCACAACAAGAATTATCTGAGCCAGGCCCTTCAGACTTGACTAATTATCCATGAGCACATCAAGAGATGTAGTGAAAGTTGGAAGTCTTACAATTAATTTACCCAGTTGGGGTTAAAGATAGATCACTAGGCAATTGTCTGCATGTGTGATGTGTGAATCAGAGACTAAGCAATCGCACGTCTCATGCTGATAATGGCTTCTAGGTATGATTTCCATGTGCTGCAACTTTGCCTTACTGCCGTTTATATAGATCACTGGTTGGCGTCTCTCTGCACTATTAGCCCATTCCTTTGTAACTGTATGTGGGCGTATGTGGGCTGCTACGCTGACTCACTATTTTATTTATTCATATGATTGTATGTCATCTTTTTCTTTATTTTCTTTTGTCTCATATTCTTTTATTGTTTAACAATGTGGCCAGCCTAACTTGTGAGCTGCTCATCTGACTTGCATATTGCTTGTTAACATTTTTGTTGTAGATGGTAACTCTACTTGAGGGTGCTATTAAGCGGGAGTATTTATCAGCGGACTTTGAGCTGTCGAAGGAATTGCTGGGCTTGGTGAGAAATACTGGGGATGAATCAAAGAGCTCTGAAGCTGTTTCTGTCCTTCCATGGATTCCACAGACTACAGCTGCCGTGGCTTTGAGACTTTTTGAGCTGGATTCTTCTATAACTTACATAAAACAGGAAAAATCTGAGCCTGGTGTTGATATGGCACTCGAGGATTACATGGTAAGTATTCTATTGCCTGCACACTAAAGGTGCTCAAGATGAATGAGAAATCTGAATGGATACAGAGTAGGGATAGAAATCTTAGAGGATGTAGAACAATTTCAGTACAGTTGTTACTAAATCAGCGAGATTGCTTTTAGGGTGCTAAGCATCTAAGTGGCCTCCACTAGTGTGAATTAGTGGAACTAGGTAGATGCACGGTGGATGCTTGAATTATATAAATGCATTATAAATTAAAATTTGTATGGTGGTTTCATGGGTATTTAGTTGGGTGACTTTGTTAAAATTTACATGTAATTTTGTTATTTGCCTCCTTATTTCTTTATATTACAGAAGCTTCCTGTGAATACCCCGTCGATCAAGCTCAACGAGACCGAACCATCAGAGGGAGATCAAGAACTACAGATGAAAGACCTTTCTGCTGATGTCATTAAAGGTCGCAACTGTAAAAAACGTGGACTTGGGAGCCGTGATCGAAGCAATGCTAGAATGCATCAGAGGAGACCTGGTGCAAAACCTTTTGCTGGTAAACAGAATTCTCTAAACGTTGAGAGTTTAAATCCGGGGTTTACTCAACACGGGCAAGGTTATGGGCGGGGCCGCCGGACATTGAGGAGGAGGAGAACGGAAGGTAAGGCTGTTCAGGGGAGGTTGTTGGGCAACATGGCAGAGACAGCGAGGCCAAATATAATTAAGGACTCTACGGCAGTTGAGGAATGGGCCACTGAACAGAAAAGTCCAGTGCGCTTGGTGACAGCTGATAACAGTAACAGCATGGAAGAGGCAGAATCTGATGAAAATGAAGTGGTGGCTTACGAATTTGATAGGGGAAATTGGGAAGTAGGTTTAGATGGCACTTCAAATGGGTGGGGTAAAATGGACCTCAGCGATGAGGATGTTGATTCTTATGACAATAACAAAGGCGTAGAAGATGTCGTCGATGAGGACTCTGAGGGTGATGCAGATTTAGGCGATGCTGACAATATGGCTTTAGACACAATCCCGAACGGCGAGAGTTTGGACTCGGCTGTATCAGAAGATTACAGCGAGTGAAGTGATTTCAAGGTCGGGTTTCATAGCAGTACCAGAATTAGGGGCTGTTCATTAGTCGGATCAAAATTTTGATGGTGCGATGTGTGTAGCAGCTAACTCCTGCTAACTCCTGCCCAGAACAATTCAAAGAGTTTCCCAGCAGATTCCTCTGGGAAAATAATTTGTAGTCCAATTGAATGAAATGAGGTATATATAGTTGTATTTTTATATTAGGTTCGATGGAGAGATAGTGATTGTTCACATTGCTTCCCTACAAATGAGCTATTTAAATTAGAAATTCATTCAAAATTGTGCTAAATGTTTAGTACATTGAGTTTCCCAGCAGATTCATCTGGGATGGTGCGATGTGTGTAGCAGCTAACTCCTGCCGAGAACAATTCAATGAGTTTCCCAGCAGATTCATCTGGGAAAACAATTTGCAGTCCAATTGAATGAAATGAGGTATATATAGTTGTATTTTTGTATTAGGTTCAATGGAGAGAGAGTGATTGTTCACATTGCTTCCCTACAAATGAGCTATTTAAATTAGAAATTCATTCAAAATTTTGCTAAATGTTTAGTACATTGGTTTCGCATTCCCCCTCTCTCTCTCCAAGGCGCTCACACACTGGAGATGTCGGAAATAGCAATTTATACATTAAAATTTTCCCTAAAACCTCTACGTTCATATCAATAATCAGTAATTAAGCATCCAACTTTAGGGTTTGAACAGGATTTTTCCCTCTCTTTCAACATGATACAGATCCACAAAGTAGGGCAATTGCAGAGTTGTAAAAGTAAAGGGATATATCTTACAAGGTCCCAAGACAGAAATGAGATGTGCAGCTAACTATTTTGAGGCTCGTTTGGCCAAATGCTGGCCATAATAAAATTGGAAGTTCAAGGCAAACACTGCAGATGCCGGAAATAGCAATTTATGCATTAAAATTTGCCCTAGAACCTCTACATTCATTTCAATGATCAGTAATTAACCATCCAACTTTAGGGTTTGAACAGGGTTTTTCCCCCTCTTTCGGCATAATACAAATCCACATATAATAGAGCAATTGCATAATGATAAAAGTAAAGGGATATATATCTTACAAGGTCTCGAGACAAAAATGAGATGTTCAACTAATTGTTTTGAGACTCATTTGGCCAAATGCTAAGTCCAAGGCACACACCGTAGACATTGGAGATAGCAATTTATAAATTAAAATTTTCCCTAGTACCTCTACATTTATTTCAATAATCAGCAATTAACCATCCAACTTTAAGATTTGAATAGGGTTTTTCCCCCTCTTTCGGCAAAATACAGATCCACAAATAAGGGCAATTGCATAATGATAAAAACAAAACGATATATCTTATGGGTCTCAAGACAAAAATAAAATGTTCAGCTACAATTGTTTCGAGGCCCATTTGGCCAAATGCTGGCCTTGATAAAACTTAAAGTTCAAGGGACTTGCCTTGAACTTTCAACATTTGTGAGAGACTATTTTCGAGATTGGAGTAATTTTTTTCCCTTCCCAAACTATCATTGTCAACTTTTTCGTTTTTCAAATTTGCCATTGTTGTTACTGTTTATCTTATTTGAGTAAAGGCGGCCAGCAAGGAGCAAATGAGGGGAAGATATGGCTGCAAAGGGCCGAGGAGGTTATGCATGCAATCCAGGCAATGGCCGCCTGATATTGTTTGGATCGCATGACCTTAGGCCACGTCTCCTAAGGTCACATGGCCCTTGCCTGGCCGACGAACACCTCTCCTCGCCACTGACGCTCGAGTATGGCCGCCACCGACGAAAGTTTGCCTAGTCTTCTCTGTCAATGCTCGCCCATATCTGCCCCTCTTTTTTCTTTCTTTCTTTTTTTCTTTTTGTTCTTTTTCATTTCTAAGTAGTGTTACAACATATACATAAAAATGAACTACTTAAGACACTTGCTCTCCTTCATCATTCAAAGGCGTTTTGGAAAATTGCTTTTCATTCCCCCGTACTTTTAACCCAATGCGCGATCGTTCTAATGGTTCAAGCAATTATATCTGAGTAAGTTTTTGCAATGTGCCTCTCGTTCCAACTCGTCTGGTGCATCCACGAGAAGCATATTCTATAATACAGCTTCTATTTTCCTCCTAGACAACAGGGAAACAACTCAAGCAAATTATTGCTCGGACACAACGGTCACCGCAGGGAACCCTTAACCAATTCGAGCTAGATATAAAGGATCAATCTAACGTCAAAATCGTGGAAGACCGCAGTTTTTCACACTGCTAAGACCATATTAACAAGCGAGAAAGTTGGAACGACATAAATGGTGCTGGACCCTGCTACTGTCTTTCTTCAAGACTAAGACTCTCATTGTACCCCTTATTCATTTGGCCCCAAGGGGTTAACCCCGAGTTACATTACAGTTCCAACTCACTCTATATCATATGAATGGTTCCATCAAAACGGATATGTGCACATCATTTCAAACTCATAAACAAGAATCAAACTTCTCACGGACCCAGAAGTTTTTTTATCCCGGCCTTCTGCTCGGCAGTTAACCTTGTCGGGAATTTGATGTTGAACTTGATTCGCAAGTTCCCTCTTTTCGACGGTTCCTTCGGTATGGGCATTCCTTCTCTAGGAACAACCTCCTCGTAGGTCGGATAGATCACACTGTTGATGGGTATGGTCAGGTTTCTTCCATCTAACGTGGTGAGGCGGACTGTGTACCCTGTAAGTGCCTCCGCAAGCGATATCTTCTGCGTGACAACTAAGTCATTGCCATCCCTTGTGAAGGTGCCGTGAGGCTTCTCGTCGATCACAAAGACGAGATCCGCAGGAATCATACCAGGTTGTTCGTTTCCCTTTTCTGGAAATGTAATCTTCGTGCCCTTCTTCCACCCAGGCTTTATTTCAATGGTTAGGATTTCCTCCACGGGCAAAGTTTTTCTGTGCAAGAAAGACATGACAGCTTAGGACATGCACTTCAACCTAGCAAAAAGAAGAAACAGATGGAAGGGCTCCAGAAAGCATAGGCTCAACTAGAATGTGAAAACACCTGCTCGACCATTTTTTTGCTCACAAGCTCAATAAAGCACTAAATCTAGTTGCTGAACCATCAAAATAGAATGCACAATTTGCAGAAATGGTTCAGAAATGATGCCGTTCACACTTAGTGGAGAATTTACCACCTCCCCTGAAATTAAGCTAATTCACAAATAATCCAGAAACAGAGTAGAAATAAGTTAATGGCATCAATTCCAAGAGTGCATATAAGCAATAGCTAAAGATTGCATCAAATGAAAAGGATAAACAGTAGAACATGCCTAATATACATGCTTTGTGTAGCCAATAAACCATCATTTCACCTAGTGAAACATGCATATATCTCCATTTGCAAACAACAGGCACAGGTAACTTATAGGAACCAACATAAGGAAACTATTTCGGATCACGACTGCCAAAAATAGGCGTATCGAAAGCCATCGCATTAGCAAGCTCCTCAAGAACATCATTTAGACTTGGTCAGACATGTGAACAGGCAACACTGGAAAGAAGGACAAGATCAACATACCCGCTCGCATCCGCAATCTCCCTAGAGATCTTCATCTTCTTAGTCGTCCCTTTGTAGAGATCCTCCAGGCTGCAAGGCAATTTATTCTCAATCGACGGAGCCTTACGAGGAGCCTGGCTCATCGGCCTACCTTCTCCGAACGAGCTGAATATATCATCTCCAAACATTCCTCCAAACGACCTCGCCCCGCCCCTCATTCCGCCCCCACCCATACCTCCTCCAAACGGGCTCGAGTGCCCAAAGAACTCCGCGAATATGTCGTTCGCATCCCTCGGGTTAAACCTAAAGACGTTCGGGCCTTCCCCGGTTTGGAAGAAGGTCGCTCCTCCTGGACCGCCGGCACCGGGCGGCGGGACTTGGCCTTTAAGTCCTTCTTCACCGTACTGATCGTAAATTGCTCTCTTCTGAGAGTCACTCAGAACCTAAACATCACATGAACGCAGTAATGGTTAGACCGACATTTTCCATGAATTCTCATCAATACACATCAAAAGCCCATCCAAAGTCCAAATTCCACAAGAAATTCGCCTCCTGAATTCTCCTCACAAATGCCAAATTTTCCTCGTACGGCACAAACGAGCGACGAATGTTCAGTGAGCTCAACGCAATCACTAGCCAATGAAGACGAGATTAAGAAGATACCCACGAAGCAAAAACCGATCTTTCAGCACCGGAAACGGTAAATACCAGAACTTGCCGATCGGAAAGCGATGTCTCGGGAAGCATGCAACGAAAGACGAAAGAAGAAAAAAGCTGGCAGTGACAAGTGATAAGTACCTCGTACGCTTCGGAGATCTGCTTGAACTTGGCCTCGGCATCCTTCTTGTTGTTGGGGTTCTTGTCGGGGTGCCACTTCATGGCGAGCTTCCGGTAGGCCTTCTTCAGGTCATCGTCGCTGGCGCCCTTGTCCACCTGCAGCACCTTGTAGTAATCCACACCCATCTCTTGCTACTTCTCTCTTTCTTGCTACTTCTTTTGCTATATCTCAATGATCTTCCAAGTTGAAAAGAAAGTGGAGCTCTTTCAGAGCTCTGTGTGGCGTTGGTATGGTCTGGTGATAGCTCGTGTGATGGAGTTAGAGAAAGCGGTGGGGGTGGGAGTGTGTATTTGAGGAGAGGGAAGGAGGAGAGAGAGAGGGAGATTTGTGTAGAAGGAAGGGGGAGGAGGACGAGAAGGGTGTCGAAGTTTCCAGAGAGATGCAGAGACTCTCCTCCATTTCCAGCCTCCTTTGGGCCATCATTATTTTCACGCACTGCGGTGGAATGTATTTTGGAAAATAATATTTTTCCAGCAATATGGTCTGATTTTGTTATGTTTGGCTGTCCTTGAGTTTTTTTACCGTAAAAATCCTAAATTAATACATTAATAATGAATTTATTTCAAATTTGTTTTTTAACCGACAAAAGCCTCAAATTAATATATTCATAATAAATTTATTCTAAATTAATTTTTTTGATCATTCAAAATTCCAAATCGATATATTATAATAATTTATTCTCTATTAATTTCGATTAAACTTTATTATTAAATTTATTAACATGGATGACATATGACAACATGCTATAACAATTGAAAATTCAAAGGGTTAACATTACAAAAAATCTCAAATTTCTCACTAGTATACCTTAAACTTATTATAGGAGTATCATATATCAATTTGAGATTTTTTATAATATTATTTTTAAAATCATCATATTATGTCACTATGTGTTATTTAGGTCAACAAATTTATCCTTTAAATTTGATCAAAATTAATTAATAGTAAAATTTGTTATAAATATATCAATTTGGAGTTTTTTGTGATCACAAAAAATCCCAAACTTCCTCATTATAATTTATTTATCATAAACTTTTTTCTGTAATGCCAAAAGACCTCAAAATTTTACATATATGACATATTTACTTCAAACATTTTTTTTATGATATCAAAAATCACAAACTTTTTTTTATAATATAAAGTTTTGGGACACATATAAGTAAAAATTTGAGATTTTTTGTGTAATAAAAAATAAGTTCACGCTATATAAATTTGAAATAAATGTATTACATGATATAAACTTGGAGTATTTAAGATAAATGCGTCGCAGTTGGTCAAATTTGGGAATTTTTTTAGCTTTTACCCTTTTTAATTTTATTGTCACTACTGAAAACACCTCCTCATCCTTCTATCCTTCCATCCCCTTCATCTTCTCCGCAAAACCACACCGCGATTTCACAGGCACCGCGCCGATGGAGGAGACGACATGGGAGCAGAAGCTCCAAGCCCTGACCCACCTCCTCACCACGCGAACCACCGCCCCTTCCCTCCACTCCCAATTCCTCGTCTCCTCCCTCGTCCCCTGCTACCTCCGCTGGGACTACCCTCCCCTCCTCTGCTCCCGAACCCCATCCCCCGACCTCCTCCTCCTCCGGTGGAGCCTCTCCCTCTTCCTCAGGCGGCTCCCGCGGCTCGGCCTCCCGGAGACGTCGTGGCGCTGCAAGTGCCCGTACCAGCAGCCGCCGCCGCCGGTCCTCGCGGCGGGGGTGGGGAGGCGCGGTGGGGCGACGCCGAGCGGCGGGAGTACTTCCGGCGGCGGCTGAGGCGGGGGCGGCTCGCGAGGGAGGTGAACCCGCTCGTCCCGATCCTGGTGCCGAACCTGCTCCTGTTCTCGCTCCTGCTGTGGGATCCGTTCCGCGAAGAAGATCGAGGTTTGTCGTAGGATTCGAGGTTTCTTCGTTTGTTTCGTGGCTCGGGTCGATCGATCGATTTGATTACATCGGGATTGAATTTTCCCTCGGTGTCGTTGGATTGGGGCTGTCTTCGATGTTCAGGTTCAGAAGCAGCATCTCATTCCTAAATTGAAGAATTCAAGATCGAATGTAGTTAAACGAATGGGAAGATCCTTAATCCATTGCTCAACGTGTAATGTCTTGGATTTTTTTTTTCCCCAATTTTGATCTTTGAAATATTGTTAAATATTCAATCTAGTTCCGGATTATACATCAAATTCAGTGTTATGGTGGATAAGAGAAGGTTTAAGGTTGATTTTTCATGTAATATATATATATTACGCGAGATATTATTACAAAAGGACTCGAACTTGGGCATTCTACGGCGGTCAATCTCTGTTTTTTCTTTCCTTGGTTTTCACATGCTCTCAATGCACTGATCCTGCAAGTAAGCAAGCTATGAAGATTACCTTCGTCCACGCATCCACAGACTTTGGAGAGCGCTTGGCCTTATGGCAACTGCTGGGAACTCTGAAACCTCCAGCCTCTTATCCCTGGATCTGCATGGGCGACTTTAATGAGACATTGTATGTATGGGAGAAAGTAGGGAAAAAAGAGGCAGAAAATAGAAGACTCGCAGCATTCAGAAATATGATTAATGACCTATCTCTGATGGATATACATAGCCATGGATGTGCATTCACATGGACTAACAAAAGGCTGGGGGATGAATTGGTTAAAAAACGACTCGACCGAGTGCTATGCTCACTAGAATGGAGAGTTACCTTCCATGAAGCAGACGTCCAAGCCCTTCCAGCAATCGGTTCTGACCATAGTCCCCTTGTTCTTCGATTGTACCCTGGAGAAAAAAAAAGGAAGAATCAATTTAAGTTGGAAGCTTTTTGGACAGAACAGGCAGATTACCAGGAAATTATCCAGCAAGTATGGGCAGAAAAATCAACTCCAAGCCTCCCCTTTGCGGAGAAACTAACGAGAACATCGCAAGAATTAACCAAATGGAGTAAAGAAAAGTTCGCAAATGCCCACATACAGATCAAAAAGCTCAAGCAAACCCTCACAGCAATCACGAATCAAACAGAACAGCACCAGAGCAAGCAACGAGTGCAGCATCTCATCAGTCAAATCGACACATTGAGAAGACAGGAAGAACAGTTATGGGGAATGAGGTCACGCATTAAATGGTTACATTGGGGAGACCAGAATACTCGATTTTTCCATGCTACAACAGTTAACAGAAGGCAACAAAACCGAATTACAATGCTGCAATTAGAGGAAAACAGATGGTGCAGAGAACCCTTGATGTTACAGCAACATATCCAGTCTTACTATGAGAATCTATACAGGACTGAAGGTCCACGTCAGTACCAATCTATCCTACAACAATGCCCATCCCCCATAACAGAGAGTATCAATGAAGAATTGGTGGCAGTACCTTTAATAGAAGAAATCCATGCTGCTGTCTTTCAACTGGGAGCTATCAAGGCTCCTGGCCCCGATGGTTTCAATGGTTCTTTCTACCAACACTCATGGGAAAGCATAAAAACGGACTTGCTGCAGCTAGTACAGGAGTTTTTTCAGAAGAATGTTTTTGACAATCGGCTCAATCAGACCCATATTGTGCTAATACCAAAAGTCAAAAGCCCTGAAAACATCAGTCAATTTAGACCCATTAGTCTGTGCAACTTTAGCTATAAGGTTATTTCAAAAATCTTAGCAAACAGACTAAAAAAGTGGCTGCCACTTATCATTGAACCAGAGCAGGGTGCTTTTGTTTCAGGGAGGCAAATCCAGGATAACATCTTCATCGTCCAGGAAGTTTTGCATCATCTACGCACAACAAAAAACAGGAAAAAATATCAGGCCATTCTGAAGTTGGATATGCAGAAAGCATACGATAGAATTGAATGGGATTTCGTGAGGGATGTCATGCTGCATATGGGGTTTCATGCTAAATGGGTCTCCTTGATCATGCAATGCATATCCACAGTCACTTTCAGTGTAAAAATAAATGGAGAACCTACCTCGTTCTTCCACCCTTCGAGAGGCCTCAGACAAGGTGATCCACTCTCGCCCTATATCTTTATCTTGATATCCAACGTGTTAACCTGGATGATAAAAAAAGCATTAGCAGATGGAACACTAAAAGGCATTCAGTTAAACAGGAGCTGCCCCACGATATCTCACCTGATGTTTGCCGATGATGCGATCTTCTTTCTGGAAGGAACTATCACAGAGTGCTAGAATCTTGGCCAAATACTAAATGAATACTGCTACGCCACAGGTCAGGCAATCAACCTAAATAAATCAGGGGTTTATTTCAGCGGAAATTGTCCAGCAACATTAAAACACAATCTGGCTACACAACTGAGAGTTCCTGCTCTACAGAAAACAGGAAAGTACCTGGGCATACCTACCGAGTGGGGTCAATCCAAGAAGGAGATGTTTGCGTGGATCCTGGCTAGAGTTAACTCAAAGTTAGCAGGTTGGAAAGAAAAATTGCTAACTAAGGCAGGAAAGGAAGTGTTAGTAAAAAGTGTTGTGCAATCCATACCTACTTATGCAATGTCAATATTCAAGCTGCCCGTGTCTATCTGTCGAGCCATTGAACAACGTATTGCATCATTTTGGTGGCAGAATGGAGATGCTAAAAGAGGATTGCATTGGAAAAGATGGGAAATTTTGAAAACCCGAAAAGATGCAGGGGGGCTTGGGTTCAAAGATCTGCTTACATTTAATAGAGCCATGCTAGGCAAGCAAGCCTGGAGATTAGCCACCTCCCCATCAGCTCTATGGAGCAGAGTGTTGAAAGGGATCTATTTCCCCAAAGGCGATATCTGGACAGCATCAAAGGGACATCGACCATCATGGGGCTAGCAGAGCTTAATGCTAGGCCGAGATACCATAAAGAACAACGTCAAATGGTCAGTGGGGGATGGTAACTCTATTCGTATCAAAGAAGACAGATGGCTTTCACAGGGAGTAATTAGCGGGGACGGCCACCAAACAGAACCTACTCTAGTGTCCGAATTGATCAATGCCGAGTCCAGAGAATGGAAACAACAACTTATTCATCAACTTTACGAAGAGAATATTGCAAAAGAGATTCTGGCAATCCCCCTAAGCCCACAATCACACCCAGATATGCTAATATGGACAGGCAACAACACAGGGCAATATACTGTCAAGAGCGGATATAACAGAGCATTGATAAACACAAGCAAAACAGATCAGAATCGTCCCTCTAGTTCATATCAAGCACCACGTACCCTTTGGACCCAAATATGGAGTCTTGACGTGCCACCAAAGATTCGGACCTTCCTGTGGAGCATCTGTCAAAACGCTCTCCCCACGAGAGAAAACCTATACATACGGAAAATTGTTAGCGACCCCCTATGCCCGTTACTGTCATACAAGCCCGAAACTATAGAACATCTCCTGTTCTTATGCAAATGGACCAAGAAGATTTGGGAAGACCCAATTTTTACAACGATCGAGGCCAAGTAGCAAGCATAAAAAGCACGATTAGTGGCTATTCACCGCTTTCGTAAAAGATCCGGACTCACCTTCTCGAGAGCTTACTTTGGTATGGTCTTGTGGAACATCCGGAAGGCGAGGAATGGCTGGATTTTTCGCGCGAAGGAACCCAAACCAGCAGATCCGTGATCATAGCACAAGAACAACAGATTTCTTTCAGCAGAGGGAAACCACATAGACATGAACGAACACTTAATCGACGAAACATGCTTACTTGGACGACTCCGGAAGGCCAAGATCTGAAATTAAACGTGGACGCGGCATGGATCCCGTGCGAATTCCTTCGTTACTGTCGCAGGCGTGCTGCGAGATTCGGATGGAAGAACCCTCGACGGCTTTGCGGCCACAGCTAGGGTTTCTTCGGCAAGTGAAGCGGAAGCAGAGGCCATTTTACACGGTTTGACTCATATGCACGAACTGCAGTCGCTGCACGTGGGGAACAGGGGAAGTCGAACTGGGAAGTGTTTTATAGAAAGTGACTGCTCTCCTGTTGTAGAAATGGTGATGGGCCGGGCCGAAATTCCATGGAACCTACAAGAAATCGTGAAGCAATGCAGGAATGGGCTAAATCAGAATAAGAACATCACGGTAATTCACTGTCCACGCCAAGCAAACGCTGCAGCGGATTGGATCGCGAGGAATCACCGGCTTCGTACTCTCCCCAGTAATTGGATGCTATCTCCCCCCTTTCCTCTCATGAATATTTTATGCACCGATCTTTCTCCATCGGTATTATGTAAGACTCCGCATTAAGCAAATATATCGCAGTTCTATTTGTCCAAAAAAAAAAAAAAAAACTCTCGCGTTCTAAATTGCGATCATCCATCGAAAAGCTGTGTAAGTACAAGAAGTTAAAGCCTGAGAAACTTTGCTAGCAGTAAGTGCCAGAGGTGTCACGTTTCGAGGCATAGAGGCGCAGTTAGGGTTCCACGTTAAGAGCTTTTTTGTAAAATGATAACGCATTTATATCGTCGGGTGGAAATTGTTTGTTAAGGCGAGTTGTGTGATCAAAGCCCTATAAGGGAATGAAGACGATATCAAACGCATTGTAAGTTTTGTTAAATTATTATGAGATAAATGCACTAAGAATCTTAAAACTTCTCATAAAAATGTAATTTAAAACGCGATCAGGAAGAGGATGAAGAAGATGCTGCAATTAAATTAGCTGATTATTATGTGGAACTTTTTTGCAAATTTACATGGCTAGTGAAACATTCTGATTTACTCTATGGGATGGGCTAGGTTTGTTCGCAATAGGATAGTAGAATATTTTGATGACCACGATAATGAGTGGGCTTATGATCTAGGCAAATTGAGCTATTTTGAATTGTGCACTTGGATACAAGATAAGGGCTACTCAATATTGAAAAATTCCACAATTTAACGCCAGAGAAAAATTTTGAGAGTGGTCTAAGATTAATTAAAGATGACAATTTGGTACAAAAAAAGATCGGACTTTAGGCTAATGATTGGACTTTGGTGAGGACATGGATGAAATTGCATGTGCACTGGATAAACTAATTGTGGACTAGAGAGAAAAAGATAAGGCTATAGGTATGGGTGCGGCTATAAATATTAAAGTCATTGAGGAATTAAGTTCCAGACACCTAGAATGTCAAAACTTAGCACAGTATAACACTTAAGTATTAAAAGTTAGGAAAATGACATTTAAATGTCAAAATTAAAGCAAAATAGATTAGTTAAATGCCAACAACGATCAAATCTAGCCAAAATGCATATATGGCTTTTTTGTGGCAAAGCAAGTGTAAAACGATGTCAATTTGTACGTTGATATGACTAAACAAGTGCAAAAATGACATTGTTTTGCTAAAGTGACTAGATAATTAATATAAATAATAATTAAATTAAATTTAAAACTTTATTTATTTATTTATTTATTTATAAAAATAAATAAATAAAAGTCATAAAAATAAAAATAAAATAAAAATTTGAAAAAAAGGAAGAAGTTGAATAGTTGCAAGTGGTTGAGGGCTAAGCCCTCGTCGCGCCTCCCCATCGTCACTGCCAAGGGTTGATGATGGTGGGGAGACTCTTTTTTTTTTTTTTTTAATTTGGTTTTAAATTTAATTTAATTAAAATTTATATTAAAATTTAAATTCACACCAAAATGACGTTATTTTGGTGCTTTTTTGTTGAGTTAGCTCTCTAATGAGCCACATAGGCTAGCAATATTAATAAAAATTTGACACATAGGATTTCTGATAGGATTTGCCAAACTTAGCACTATTTGTTTTAAAAATAGTTATACGTCAATGTCACTTTTCTAACTTATGGCACTTAAGTATTTGTTCGTGCCAAGTTTTGACACTTGAGCCGTTTTTTTTTTCCTTGAGGAATCATATCAAAGTATATTGATGCGTTCAATGGGGTCTCAAATTTATGTGTTGATATTGGCGATGGGTTAATTGAGGGATTGATAAACATAGAATTAAATGAGGCACGTTGAGATCCTTAAAAAAGGGAAAAATCAAGAAAATGAAGAGGATGATGATCTGATAGTGAAGAAGAAGAACTTCAAGTGGCTACAAGCAAGATTCAAATTTTTAAGCAAGACAATGCACATGCAGTTGCTAGGTGGGTGAAGATATCTAGTGAAATAAATGTTGAAGTTCTTAATGAAGTAGAATGAAAGGGGAAGAGGAAGGAGATCACAACAACCACCTCGGGTGAAAATGTAGAACTTGCTTAAGACATAATACTATAACTCATGTGACCCTATTTGGAGCCTTGTCACAAGTGACGAAGAAGAACGATACAAGTGGCTGGTAGAAGGAAGAACACATGTATGTAGTATGATGAAACCATTTAGAGACGTCAATTTGCTCTAAATATGATATTTGATGGCCTTGAGCAATTTATGGCAGTTATTAACAAATACACAGCCATCAAAAGAGTTAATATTGATTTGATCAAGATTGGCAACATGACTAAGGACAAAATGTAAGGCTAAAAATTATGATTGACTTATTTATGCAGCTAGAGATGACAACAAAGGCTTGTTTATAGTGAAAACCTTCAAGGATGAGCACACATGCACTTGGCCTTTTCAAGTAAGAAGAGTTACATCTCGTAATGGGTAAAACATTATCTTAACTTGTGGAGGGTGGCTTACTTCGATGAAGTTGAGGCTATTCAAGAAAGATATGCGAGAGCATATGGGTTTAGAAGTTACTATAATTTAGAGCAGAAGGACTAAGCTAAGGGTAATCAAAAAATTAAATATGATATACTCCTATCAGTTCAATAGGCTCTGAAATTATTATGAACAAATTATTCATTGACGTTTCTGTGCTACCGTGAATGTAAAATTTATAAGAGAATCGCCATAATGAACACCAAAATGATTGATTTTGTGAAAAAGGACCACTCCCCAGCCGGTCTTCCTCCTTCGGCCGTCCTCCGCGCACGACCTGCAAAAAGAAAAGGAAGACAGAAGGTCGAGCAGGGAAAGAACAGGTCAGAGAGAGGACGGGGCGAGCGTCGCGTGAGACGTTTGGTCGGGGGGCAGGGCGGCACGCGTACCAGCCGAGCAGAAGAAAAGGAAAGGAGGGGGAACGAAGAGAAAAAGGGAGAACACAGCAGAGGCAGAGGACGCAGGGAGAGCGCTCGTCTGGAGAGTGGACAGAGAGGGAAAAGAGAGTCCGGGGGAAAGAAACTGAGAGAACGACTGAAAGGGAGAAGGATTTCTCCGGTCGCTTGGCCACGCCGGAGTGTCCCGTTCGATGACCCCGGCCGCTGTCCTTGTCGTCCCGACTTTGCTTTCCCGATACCCACGTATCCGGCTCTTTGCAGTGGTGGCGTGGCCATGAGGGAGAGTTTTAAACGAATGATGATGGAGATTGTTGTTGAAGGGCAGCGGTCCGATAACTGGTGGTATCTTGTGATGGGGATCTGGGGATGTACGCATCTGCGTGATCTCGTCTGGTGATGGGCGGACGTCGGTGAGGCTTTGGCGGAGTCTCGGGCGTGGGCGTGGGAGTGAGAGAGAGAGCTGGACGGGGTGGATGAGCTTGAGAGAGTTTCTGAGCAAGTGCTAGAGCGAGTGAAATCGAGAGAGTGTCGCTGTCGCTTGAGGACCGCTCATGGCTCGCTATCCGAACTGGTAAGTCCTTCGAACCATGGGTGCTCCGTTTTGAGAGGTGTCGGGCTGGAGTTTCAGTCCCGTTGATCCTCCGTTGACTCTACTGTGTGTTAGGGTTATGCTTTGCTATGTGTTTGAGTCTTGATCGAGTCGAAATGTGTCGTTTCAGTAGTGCCTACTAGATGTTCGATCAAATGCCTGAGTGAATGTCCGAAGTCCTTGATCTTCAACCGTCCAGTTTGATGATTGTTTGCCTTTGTATTGTTGAACTATGTCTACTATCACTTTTTTTTTTGGGTATATTTTCATGTGATTCCGTGGCACGTCTACCATCTTTTTGAGCTATCGTGGGAAGGGACTCCACCGGAACCACCTTCCCTCTCCGGCGAGTCTTGTGATTTAAGGCCGTCCAAGTCGGCACTTCTTCCCATTTTAGTGCACCCTATTTATTGGGTGAAAACCTGGGATTAAAATGTCAGTTTTGGCATGGTCATTTCCTTTGGCTGTTGTGGTCACCGAGGGTGGGTGTTGTTGGCCGGACCGATGGTGGAGCGGTGCGGTGTCCATAAAGGATGGTTTAGTGTCTGGTTATGTGGATTTAAAAAAAAATGAAAAAAAAAAGAGAATAAGATGAAGTTGCAGCGACGCATGAAGAAGAGATTCGGTGAGGGAGAAGACCAAGGGTGCGTTTGGCACCAACTTTGCCAAGTACCTTTGGGTACCCAAAGCCCATTTGCCCAAATATTGGGTGTTTGGGAAAAAATTTTATACCTGCCTTGAAGAAATGCTGGCCTTCCAAAGGCTGAAAGCCCAAGGCAAGTCCTAGGCTGCGTTGGGCTTTCGGCATTTTCGGAAGGGCAATGCACTGTTCATCTTCCTCTTCGTCGAATTCTTGGATGTCAGCAGGTGAGGTGGCGACTCGATCGGCGAGGTGGCGATGGGTCGGCGACGGGTTGGAGAGAGGTCGGCGACGATCGCCGGGAACCGTTGCCGCACCTCGGCGACCGTCGCCGACCAGTCGCGCGACCCAAATTTGGGTCGCATCGGTTGCCTAGGTCATGGCGAGGTTAGTTGACGCGACCTCCGGCGACCTCCGCGACCCAGATCTAGGTTGCGGAGGTCGCCTAGGTCCTGGCGAGGCTTGTCGCCGTGACCTCCGACGACCCATGACCTCGATGCGACCCAGATCTGGGTCGCGGAGGTCGCCAGAGGTTGCGGCAACCCAAGCGACCCAGATCGAGGTCGGGGAGGTCGCGGTGACCCAGATTTGGGTCGTGGAGGTCGCCGGAGGTCGCGGCGACCCAGATTTGGGTCGCGGAGGTCGACGGAGGTCGCGGCGACCCAGGCGACCCAGGACCTCGCTGCGACCCAGATCCTCCGCGACCTTGTGGTGACCTTCGCGGTGCGGTGGGCTGCGCGAACGACGCGGCGAGGGTCGCCGCGGCCCTCGTCGGATCGCTTACCCTTCGCCGGCGCGAAGCCTGGCCGGTGGTAACCGGCGAAGCCTTGGCCGGCGGTCGCCGGCAAAGCCTTGGCCGGCCAACTTTCCTTTTTTTTTAATAATAAAAGTATTTTGTAAATTTAATTTACCCAAACACTATTTGGCACAAGTATACTTCACAATGGACTTTCACAAATAAATTTACCAAACACATTTTGCATTTTCAAAAACACCCTTCACTCAAAGGCGTTTACTTTTTCTCAATGACTTTTCCCAAAAGTCTTCCCAAATGCAAAGTGGAGGAAGAGAATTAAATAAATAATAATAAAAGAAAAAACAAAAGAAAATGGAAAGTACAGAAAAAGTAAAAAGGAAAACAAAAATGGAAAAAGCAAAAGTTTGCTTCGGGAAGAGGAAGTGCAGAGAGAAAAGGGTACAGCAGAAAAAGACAAACATAGATAAGGCAAAGAGAAAAAAAAAAAGGAAAAATCTATGTTTCTTAAAAAAAAAAACTAAACTGAAAAAAAAAATTCTTTTTTTATTCAACGTGAGTCGGACCTGGTTCGAATCGAATCAGCGGGCCGGATTGGGTTTACCTGATCCTAACCCGTTTTCCTGAATATAATATAGTATTCAATAATAAAATTATAAAAATTCAAAAAATAATAAAAAAATCAAAAATTTCGAAAAATTAATAAAAATTCAAAAAATTCCGAAAATTCAAAAACTCAGGAAGCAAACTCTTTTTTTTAATTTTTTTTTAAATTTTAAAAATTACAAAAATCCAGTTTTTTTGGGAAAATTCAAAAATTCAATTTTTCCGAAAAATCCAAAAAAATTCTTAAAAAAATTTAAAAAAATCTTCAAAAATATTAAAATTAATCTCTTGGGCTATTTTCTCCTAAAAAATGAAATTCTTTCAATCCCAAGTGGTTTTAGTTGTCATTAAAGATGAATACCTTTGATTGTGCAATTTTGGTATATTGATTTTGGCTTCCATTTAATCTAGTTAGGATTAGTATTTATCTTTTCTTTGATGTTAAATTTTTGCACTCATGCAATTTATTTAGATGCTTTCCTTAGTTGCTAATTATTATTTTAATGATTAGACATCTACATGATCATCTCACATGTTAATGGATTGATTTAAAGTTAATCCAATCTGCTTGACAAAAATCTTTTTTCTAAAATGAATAAGACTAGATACTGAAATGACACTAATTGATTAATTAGTGTGATCAAGTCTCTAACTCTTGATTCTCTGGTTGCATAGGAAATAAGGTACACTCACATGCCTTACTTGGTTTCTAGTCGACTTCAATAGGTTAGTAGCGACTCATTGTTGCAAAATTCTTAAGAACACCCCAATGTCGCCGGAGATATGGGCTTGGGAGAGTCCGTGCCTAATCATGGGCTTTAAGTTTGTCCTTTAGGCAATACCCTTAAACATATTCCCTTCCCAAGGGGAGCATGCTGTGTCATAGGAAGAAAGAAAGACCCTGGGTTACAGAAGCACACCGTGTCATAAGAAGAAGGAAATACCCCGGGTTATAGAAACGCGCCGTGTTATAGGAAGACAGAGAGACTTCGAGCTACATAAGTGCATTGTGTCATAGGGAGACAGAGAGATTCCGGGTTATAGAAGCACGCCGTGTCATAGAAAAAAGGAAAAATCACAGGCTATAGAAGCACATCGTGTCATAAGAAGAAAGAGAGACTCCGAACTATAGAATCACACCATGTGGTTGACACCTAATTTTGACCATGCTACTTATTTGTTTATCATATAAAAATTATATTAAGCATTTCATAGCATTGTATTTATGATCAAACTTATCTTTTAAAAAATAAAAATAGAGGATAATAAATAACATATAAGATAAAACATTTGATTGTGGTTGGAGATTTTGAAAATTTTTGAATAATGAAGCATTCTTTTTGTTGTTGAACGTATCTCTTTATTTCAAAATACGATTGTCAACGATTGTGTGATTTTGGAGCCATTTTTCTTGTTGAGTAGTTGAGTGAATATATGCAAATCTTCACTTGCAAAAACAAACTTGAGTTTTTCCTCTATAAATGGAGAGTGTGAGGCTTCAAAGGGGAGGGGATTCTTTAGGTCGAAAAGAAAATTCAACGAAAAGAAAAAAAGAAGAAAGCTCTCCCTTTGGCTTTTCCGTTCGAAAGGGAAAGGCTTTTGGGGAAAATGAGAAAAGTACACAGCAGTAGAGAGAGAGAGAGAGAGAGAGAGAGAGAGAGAGAGAGAGAGAGAGGGATACCAGTGAGGAAACGTCTGAAAAGAGAAAAAAAAATGTGAAAACAGAAGAGGAACCAGTCTTCTTCCTTGACTACACAACCTCACACGTACGACGACGTCTCTCTGCTGTTGCTAGCTGTTGCAATAGCAACTTGAGTTGTCAATCGCTGTTGTTCCGGCATCTTTGCCCCACTTGCGTCCGGTCACTAGTTCTCCGCCAGCCTCTACTCCATCTTGCCAAAAGCGGCCAGTAGCCACGACGCACAACGACCACTAGGCGTTGTTCACCGACCTTGACGCCTACCGTTGCTATTCCCTTGCCACCGTGTCATCGCTCGGCGTGCAGCAACTCAGCTTCTAATGGTGTTGTAGGTCGATTGGAGTGGGAGCAACAGCTAACATTGGGACGCTGGGTCAAGTAGGAGCAGATCTCCAACAAAGGTAGGGGCTACGTTGGGCATTGGGCGAAGGCGCGACGGCAAGGAAACAGCAACAGTAGGCGTCAGGGCCAGTGAGCAATGCTTGGTGGTTGTCATGCGTCGCAGCTGTTGGTGGCTTTTGGCTAGACGAAGTAGAGGCCAGCGGAGAACTAGTGACCGAATGCAAGTGGCGTAGAGATGCCAAAACAACGACAACCGGTGGCTCAGGTTGCTACTACGGCGGCCAACAACGGTGAAGAGACGTCATCGTATGCGTGAGATCATGCAGCTGAGGAAAAAGACAGGTTCCTTTTTTGTTTTCACTTTTTTTTTTCTCTTTTCAGACGTCTCCTAGTATCCCTCTCTCTCTCTACTGTTGTGTACTTTTCTCATTTTCCCCAAAAGCCTTTCCCTTTCGAACGGAAAAGCCAAAGAAGAGCTTTCTTCTTTTTTTCTTTTTGTTGATTTTTTTTTTCGACCTAAAGAACCCCCTCCCCTTCGAAGCCTCGGACTCTTCATTTATAGAGGAAAAACTCAAGTTTGTTTTTGCAAGTGAAGATTTGCATATCAACCACTCAACAAGAAAAATGGCTCCAAAATCACACAACCGTTGACAATCGTATTTTGAAATGAAGAGATATGTTCAACAACAAAAGAAATGCTTCATTATTCAAAAATTTTCAAATGTTTTATTTTATTATCCTCTATTTTTATTTTCTAAAAGATAAGTTTGATCCTAAATGCAATGCTATTGAAATGCTTAATATAATTTTTGTATGATAAACAAATAAGTGGCATGGTCAAAATTATGGGTCAACAACTCCCCTCTTTGAAGGAAAGCTTGTAAATGTTTCATTCAAAGATAAATGACACCTAAATTTAAATCATACAAAATGAATGTGAAATGAATATACAAATGTTAATTGTAATGACTTTTTTTTTTTTTTTAAATGGACTCAGATAACTTTAATCCCTATTGAAATGCAAGGTCATGCAATAAAGAATACAATGTAAATGCAATGATTTGGTCAATAGTATAGATCTCAATATGTCTATGCCCAATGAAATGCAAATGCAAAGAAGAACATGTACTTATCGTACTTGTTTGGGGATTTAGAAGAGTGTTATTAGGTGTGAAATGATTCCTATGAGACCTAACAAACGTTTGGAACTCCTTTCAGATAATTGAAAGGCTCAAAGTCTTCAGGGATCTGGAACTCTCATCAGATTCCAAGCACTTGGAAATTACATCAAGTACTTGAAATTTCAAAAAATCTGATTTTTATGTCAGACATTTGAAAACATTTACTAAACATCTGGAAATCAGATCAAGCGTCTAAATGTTCAAAAATCTAAAATTCACACTAGACATTTGAAAACATTTTATAAATGGGTTTTTGGAATTCTCATCAAGTATTCAAAGATGACTGAACAAACTCAGGGCTTCAAAGAGGCATCTTTTGGTCTTTGAGGAAAAATTCAATGAAGGCCCATGTGTGATGGCTTTATCAAACTTCCATCCGAAAAAATTATCATTAAGACAATTTTCACTTATAGCATGAATCTCTTGAGCATGCTAAATGAGACATTTTTGGTGTGAAAAGGCTTTTTCACTCGCTCTCATTTAGGAGGGGTAATTTGTCCCGACCATTAATGCGAGAATATATCACTTAATCTTATCATCATCTTGTCGATAAGAGTTCGAATTTTCTTGTAAGCAGTACAACCTTACCAATCTGAGAGATCTTTGACAAAGACTATAATGTGGGCTTAGTCAACGTCTTAACAAAGTGACTCTTTAGGTCAAAGGAATTGAAAGAACAGTTCTGTAATCATCTCTAGGTTTACAAGTCAAGAACCCTGCAAAATGAGAAAGAAATAATATTGCCCGCATTTCTTCAAGTGATGCTTATAAACATATGAATTCTCATGTTAATTCAAGTGCCCCAATTTAAAGAGACTTTTTAAGGGACGTAACATAGGCTGGGTTCATGGGTTGAGAAACGAAAGGATCATTAGGCTCAAAATGTGTGTAAAATGGTGAGAGTTGATGATCATCTTGGCATTACCACCAGTTTTCTTTTTCACCAATGAGGATTGTCTTCATAAAGCGCCTCCATTGATTGTAAAAATTCAGCATTTGAGTTTTTTGAGTATCGCTTCATTGGGATTCAATTTTTTTTGCATTTGATAGTCATCTATTTGACACTTTTTCATCTATGAGCATTGGCTTTGCTTTTACCAGACACGCTGCTTTTTTCATACCCTTTGGTTCTATTTTGAATGACCATATGGTGTTTTTAACTTTTGGAATTTTTGGGAAGTCTTAGTCTTCCGTCAGCACTCTAGACCATACTGTTTGAACAATTGATTTTTGCATTGCCCTAATGTGGGGGATGATCACCAATTGAGTTTAAAGAAATGAAATTATAGGCTCAAGTGGGCTATGCAAAGAATATAATTGTATCGGATAGTGAAAGAAATGCTCTTTATCATCCTAAGGCACTTAAATTATCACATGAATTCAATGTAATAGCACAACTTGAAGATCATGCAAGTGAGAGCAAGAAAATTTCTATCCGTTTCCCTCTCCTTCAATGTCGACTTACCTCCATTTGCCCCAATGTGGGGTGGTCCTTAACAGGGGTAATATGAAAGAAATTCTTCAAGTATTTAGGCTCAAAGAAGGGTTAAACAAGGGTTCATTAGTAAGAAATGAATTGCCCATTGTCATTTTAGTTGTTGTACTTTTTGCAAGAAAACTTTTCACCTTGAAACACAAGACGCTTCCATACTCACCTCACAATGTATAAACAAGAGACTGTGTATGGGATAAGACTTGCCTTTCACGCCTCATTTAGCATGTTCAAGTAACTCGACATCCTTCACTGAATCATTCATTTTGACAAATTTTAAGTGGAATTGATGAATTTCTCAATATCATGTGAAAGCATTCTATGATGAAAAGGCCATGTTCTATTCTTGCACCTTAAATCATAAATTCAAAGCAATTAGGTGTCCATGTCTTGCCCCCTTAGTAAGGGAGCTCATAGAAGTTCCTTACAAAGATAAAGGACACCGTCGTTCACATCCGTTCTTTGCCCCTACATCAGAATTTATAGGATTCATGAATTCCCGCCCATCCATTTCTGCTAAGATTAAAACACCTGAAACATAGAGTAGATAATTAAAAGAAACAAATAGGGTCAATTAGATGAATGCTGAAAAATTATTTTACTTTGAAAATCTTTTAAAAGGAACATGAAGACGCCCAGCCTTCAGAATTAGCTCATTGCCGTTTTCTTTTGGTATGATTTCATCACAAGGCTAGTTTGGTGTACTTCAACATGCCCTTAAAACATGAAAAATCTCCATGTATTTTATTGGATGAAAAGCAAATTATATTACTAAAATGAGAGAAATCCTAGAAATGAAAATCCTAACATGCAAATAAAGAAAGCAATAAAAACTTCTGCGTAAAGGAATGTGCAAATAATTAGAATTCTCCTACTTTCAAGCTTCGATGATGGCAAACACTAAATTCTCTTCGAACAATTCAATCATTCCTTTGAGTGCCTCGTCTTTTCCCAATGGATTGAGTGGTGTCTGTAATAGGCTTGGCTTGTCTCCCCATCCGACAGGAATAACATCGACGTCAGCAATTGAAGGCTTAAAGATTGAACACAGGTATTGATCGCCCCTTCTTCCTCATGCATCATTTGAAACACGGTGGGCTCTTTTGCATATGAATAATATCTAGCTCGAACTAAGCCATCAAAACTAGCATTCACAATTTTTGGATGGTCAGGGAGTGGGTTACTTTGGATGTTCGGCTGTGCATCGTAGAATGAGACCACCTTGGCATCCAAAAGATTTTGGATTTTGTGTCGCAGCGTATAGCAATCGTCAACAGAATGCCCTACCTCCCTCATGTGATAAGCACATGTCTTGGATGGATCATAGTTGGGAAAACGTTCGGGATTAGATCGCTTAGGCTCCTTAGCGAGTAATCATTTCTTTTGAAGGGTAGATAAGATCTTGGACAAGGGCTTAGGAAGTAGTATAAACTGATGCTTGGAAGAGTTTTTCTGCTGGCCAAAGAATGGTCGTGCTCCTCCTTATTAGGTGTCCGAGGTAGGGCGAGATGGTTGAACATAAACTGCATTAACTTCCGCTACAGGTTCCTTATCATTCTTGGTTAAGACTCTCCCATATGAGCTGGTTTGATCAGACGCCCATCCATCCATCACACAATGCTACTTCAATTCGTTTGCTGACAGGGATTAGCTGATTGAATGACTCGGTAGTTGAACCCAACATTCGATTTCAATATTTAAGCAGGAGTGTCTTCATGAACAAATCCATCAACTCCTTTTTTGTCGGCTCCGGAGTAATTTGAGCAGCTATGGTCCTCAATCTTGTGACATATGCCTTGAAAGATTCCGTCTTCTTCTTCTTAGTGTGAAGTAAATCTTCTCGAGATGGAGTGACATAAATATTATACTTATATTACTTGAAGAAGGTATCAGTCAAATCCTCCCAAGTCTCTAGGAGATTAATTTTCTTCATAATGTACCATTGTAGCGTCGTCCTGACCACATAAGCTTGTAGATGGATCTTCGGGCAAGAGGTGTCATCATATTTTTCAAAGTCTAGCATTTTGAACTTCTTTGGTATCTTGATCTTTGCATAATGGGACAAATCAGTTGGGTCTTGGCTAAATGAACCATGCGGCTGCTTAAGTTTCTCCTCGATTTTTATCAAGTGTTTTTCTTGCTCAGTTTTCGATACAGCCGAATGTATCACTTGGGCTATTTTCTCCTAAAAAATGAAATTCTTTCAATCCTTAAGTGGTTTTAGTTGTCATTAAAGATGAATACCTTTGATTGTGCAATTTTGGTATATTGATTTTGGCTTCCATTTAGTATAGTTAGGATTAGTATTTATCTTTTCTTTGATGTTAAATTTTTGCACTCTCATGCAATTTATTTAAACGCTTTCCTTGGTTGCTTTATTATTTTAATGATTACGCATCCACATGATCACCTCACATGTTAATGGATTGGTTTAAAGTTAATTCAAACTACTTAACAAAAATCTTTTTCTAAAATGAACAAGACTAGATACTGAAATGGCACTAATTGATTAATTAATGTAATCAAGTCTCCAACCCTTGATTCTCTGATTGAGTAGGAAACGAGGTACACTCACATGCCTTGGTTTCTAGCTGACCCCAATAAGTTGGTAGCAACTCATTATTGCAAAATTCTTAAGAACACCCCAATGTTGCCCGAGATATAGGCTTGGTTCATGCCTAATCATGGGCTTTAAGTCCGTCCTTTAAGCAATACCCTTAAACATATTCCCTTTCCTAGGAGGAGCATGCTGTGTTATAGGAAGAAAGAAAGACCCCAGGTTATAGAAGCACACCGTGTCATAAGAAGAAGGAAATACCCCGGGCTATATAAGCACGTCGTGTTATAGGAAGACAGAGAGACCTCGGGCTACAGAAGTACACCGTGTTATAAGAAGATAGAGAGATCCCGGGCTACAGAAGTACGATGTGTCATAGGAAAAAAGAAAAATCCCAGGTTACAGAAGCACACTATGTCATAAGAAGATAGAGAAACCCCGGGCTACAAAAGCACACCATGTTATAGGAAGAAAGAAAGTTCCCGAGTTATAGAAGCACATCGTGTCATAGGAAAGAGGAAAGAGAGACCACAGGCTATAGAAGCACACCGTGTCATAGGAGGAAAGATAGACCTCAGGCTATAGAAGCACGTCGTGTCACAGGAAGAAGAAAAGACCGTAGGCTACAAAAGCACGTTATGTCATAAGAAGAAAGAGAAATCTCGGGTTGCAGAAGCACACCGTGTCATGGGAAGAATGAAAAAATACAAACTACAGAAGCACGTCGTGCCATAAGAAGAAAGAGAGATCTCAAACTACAAAAGTATGCCGTGTCATAAGAAAAATGAAAGATCCCAAGCTACAGAAGCACATCATGTCATAGGAAGAAAGAGAGACCTCGGGCTATAGAAGCACACCGTGTTATAGAAAGAAAGAAATGAAGTCTCACCATATAACAATAGGTTTCCACAGGGTTGAAAATACATGGTTTAAAGAAAACCCATAAACCTTTGTAGATGACATGGTTTATAATTGACCATGAACTTTGTAGATGATATTGTTTAAGGTTGACCATGAACCTTGTAGTCTTTAAGAAAACATCTGCTAACCTCTTAAAAACCGCATGGCTTCACTAAGGAATCCTGTCAAACTCAACTTGAGCAAATTTCATTAGGGATGACATCAAGAGATGTATTGAAATTATTATAGTATTAATTGAACAAGCTAATCAAGCTAATTCTGATTGCCTTAAGGAATATGTCAATTAGCATCATGTGGCATAGAATTGTCATCTTGATCATCAAATTCTCTAGAAGCCAAGTTCTTATCAAAACAATTTTTACTCATGAAAAAGGCTTATTAAGCATGCCAAACTAGAGCTTCTTTGTCAAAAAGAGTTTCTTACATACTCTCAATAAAATGGTTGTTTGACCATCATCATTCATGTAGGAGATAACTGGTTACTGAGGATATTTCACATAACCTATGTCGAAGGCTTCCGGAAATATTCGCAATAAGCATAATTTGATTGATAAAAAATGTTTGTTGAAAGGACCACAATATAGGTTTGGTCATGGGCTTACACAAAGGGATTATTGCTTTGGGGCCAATAAAAGAACATTTGTTACTATCTTCATTGGGTTTACAAGTCAAGAACTTGGAAGATAAGACAAGCTAGAATTACTCCCACTCCTTCAAGCAGTAGCTTCTTTATGGCATTCCCATTTCCTCTCAAATCATCCCAATCATAAGAGACTTTTGAAGATGATTGTAATGTTGGATTGGGAGAGGCTCAAAAGGCTTAAAATTTTCGATAGGTGTTTTAAGAGCTGGTGATCATCATGTCAATTGTGATCATGTTGCTCAATCTTTCAAAATCACTTTGCTTTTGAAATATAGCACATCTCGAAAGTCCCTTAACTAATCATCTCTGCATGGAGCTTTAGACTTTGATAAATTTTCTTTCACATAAGATGCAGCCTTTTTTGTTCTTTTTCTTGATGGGCATTGGCGTTATTTTTACGAGGCACACTATTTTTTCATGCCCCTTAATTTTTGTTGAACTTTTTGCTTTTGAACTTTTGGAGCTCTTATGAATTTCGAGATGCTTTTCATGTTACAAACGACATAAATAAGAAATAAAAACCTACGAGATCTCACGCAAGGGAGAAGACATAAAATAGAAGACTAAGCTAAATGAGAACCGCCCTACTCTAAAGGAACAACTATAATTTCAGGGGACTCAGCTTCCTCACACGCCAGGATGATGCATATGACGTCCTCCTTGAACAGCTTGATCACACCATTAATTGCCCCATTTTCCTCGAACAGCATCTTTGAAGGTCTCGAAAATGTCTCTTCTAGCAATGGGAGAAAAGGCTTTTGATTGCCCCCGTCGTCCTCGCTTTAAGCAATTCATCCACCTTAGTCTCCATACTTATTTCGACCTCTTCGGGTACTTCGACCTCTTTGCCTTCCGTGGCTTCCTCGGTTGCCGCGGCCACCTCGCTCGTTACATCCTTCTCACTTCTCAACACATCCTAAGCCTCTTTTCTTCAAGTTTTTATGAACTTCGATGGGTTTTTGCACACCCTGACCATGCGATCCAAGACTCTCTGGGCTTATACCTGCTCGCCAATATGATTTTTCTTGCTGCTATGGTTGGCTTAGACAATTCAAGGGTTTCTATAAAAGAACCCACAGGCACATGATTCATGGATACCGGCTCAAAAGTTTGAAAGTTGAATTCCTCGGTACACTTAGGCTCCACATAGGGGATAACTGTCTCATGGTAAATCTTGAAATCATTTATCCATGCACCGTGATAAGCCTATTACCAACCACAAATCGAACCTTCTAATGAAGGTAGGAAGGAACAACACCAACCGTGTGGATTCATGGCCTCCTTAGCAAAAAATTGAAGGCGCTCGGTATGTCTAACACTTGGAACAAGACTTGGAAATGCACGGGGTTGATCAACAACTCAAGTTCAATCTCTCTTGTCACCTCCTTCTGCATCTCATCAAAAGCTCACACAGTCGACTTGCCAGTGCGAATTCTCCCAAGATCAATGCTAAGGTAGTGGAGCGTAGCGAATGGAGATATATTAAGTGCAAAATCATTATCGATCAACACTCTATAAAAAAGAGTGCTCTCATACTTTACTAAAATGTGCAGTGCCTTAGGTATGATTAGGACCATCGGGGGAAGATCCTCATCAGTGAAGAAAATTTGATCTATCAATAAAATGGTCCCAACAAATTCCTCTAGTTGGACTTCATCGATTGTTTCTGGCACGTGTACCTCATTAAGAACCTTCAGCAAGATGTCCCTATGCTTCTCGGAAGATTTGAACAGCTCTAGGAGAGAGATTTGAGCCGACAACTTTCGCAGTTGGTCTACTACATTGAACTCACTAGATTTTATCACAGCCAAGAATTGATTTGCCTCCTCCTCAGTCACGGTTTTCTTTTCGACTCCTTTATCGGGTGCATAACGGCAGCCTAATTGTGTGATTATGCCCACCTCATTCGTTCCATAATCCCAAGGTACTACTTGGGATTGAATTTGGGAGGGTGCTCAACATTATCATTCCATCTTCCTCCTAGAATGGCAATTCAATCGCGACCAATTGCGACCGGCGTCTTGCTCCCTTTCATGACTTCGATCGCCGATAACTCCTCGACCATGAGATCGATCACTATGGCCTAGGTGATTTTAATCTCAATATCACCAGCGGGCTCCTCATTAGATAATTCAATCACCATCGGAGTTATCATAATTATCATCCATTCCTCATATAACGTTGGTGTTTTTGAAACACCAAGCACAACCTTCTTCACTTGGGGATACAAGCAATATCGTAAAAGGACGAACGATATGATGATGGCATTATCATGGACACGGACCTCTCTTCCTCTTCTCGACATTGAATTACCCCCATAGCGACCATCTTGTAGACACGGTTTAGTTCCTTGTTTGAGGTCACATTTTCTTCACCTCCATAATATTCTATAAGCACTAAGGATTCATACAATTTGGAAGCTTCCACTGCTAGAGGGCGTTGACCTGCCAATGTCTCCTCGAAAATTGAGTTCACTTCCTCTGCATGATTTGGTAAGGGATTTTGCTGCACGTTAAGCTAAGTTTTCTTAAAAGTCAAGATACCATTATCTAGCCGCTATCGGATTTTGTATTTCAGCACATAGCAATTATCCATGTTATGCCCCATTTCTCCCATGTGGTACTCGTAGGCTTTGGTTACATCGAACCCGGTAAACTTCGCGGGATTGTCTCTAGGTACTTCCTTTACGACCATCCTCTTTTCGAGAAGCATGGGTAACAACTTTGACAATGGCCGTGGTAGTAGAGAAAATTCCTTTCGAATAGGCCTTTTGCCCTTGTCATATGCCTTGGACGAGTTCTCCAGATTACTACAGGCTTATGCGTGGGTGTTGAAAGTGGCCTAGAAAGAAGTGGCTCCTACACAAGTGCTACTTCAACCGTGGTTTCCTTATCTTTCATAGCCGGGGATTTCTTAGAGCTTCTAGTAGATATCATTCCCTCCATAATTGTCCACTCGACTCTTTCACCTACATCTACTAGTTGTGAAAATGCCTGGCATCCCGAGTACACAAATTCTTGGAAGTATTCGGGGGGGGGGGTGGAATGTTTTGAGGAATAGTTGCTTCATCTCCCTCTCATTCAAGGCCGGCTTCACCTATGAGGCCATGGTTCTCAACATTTGAATGAAGTCCTTAAATGACTCATTCCTCTTCTTCTCAACGTGAGTCAACTCTTCTCTTGTGGGGGTGAGCTCAATATTAAACATGTATTGCTGCAGGAACTCATTGGCTAAATATTCCCAATTAGTGAATTCTTCGATGTCTAGTGTGATAAACCACGTCAAGGCGATGCCTTCTAAACTATCTTGGAACGCGTGAATGAGGAAGGACACGTTGTCAACATAACAAACCATTTTCCTCAAATGGCACTTAAGGTGAGTCTTAGGGCATTCTGTTCCGTCATACTTTCTTGTGAATTCAAGCTCTTGGAAAATCTTAGGGAAGTTCGTCTTGGTATACAAGGACAGCTTATCAACTCCTTTCAGCTCGTACCTTTGCAAGGCGCATAGTCGCCCCTCCATCTTTGCCAGACATTTTTCACTCTCTTCATCTAGGTGAGACGTTATCTCTTCCTTCGGAGGAGGATCCAAGTTGACGACAATTGGCGTAACGGAAGGAGCTTCTCCAAAAGAAGAGCCAACATCCCACCTAGATGAAGAGAGTGAAAAGCGCATGGCGAAGATGGAGGAGCGACTGTACATCTTGTAAGGGTACGAGCTGAAAGGAGTTGATAAGCCATCCCTGTATACCAAGACGAACTTCCCTTAGACTGCCCAAGAGCCTGAATTCACAAGAAAGTATGACGGAACAAGATACCCCAAGACTCACCTTAGGTGCTACTTGAGGAAAATGACTCGCTATGCTAACAATGTGCCCTTCCTCATTCACACGTTCCAATATAGTTTAGAAGGCATCGCCTTGACGTGGTCCATTGCATTGGACATTGAAGAATTCACTAGTTGGAAAGATTTAGCCAATGAGTTCCTGCAGCAATACAGGTTTAATACCGAGCTCGCCCTCACAAAGGAAGAGTTGATCAGCATTGAGAAGAAGATGAACGAGTCATTTAAGGCCTTCGTGCAAAGGTAGAAAACCATGGCCTCACAGGTGAAGTCGGCCTTAAATGAGAGGGAGATGAAGCAATTATTACTCAAGACATTGCTCCATGAATACTTTCAAGAATTAGTGTACTTGGGATGCCAGGCGTTTTCACAACTGGTAAATGTAGGTGAAAGAGTCGAGTGAGCAATTATAGAGGGAAGGATATCCATTGGAAGCTTTAAGAAATTCCCAGCGAGGAAAGATAAGAAAATTGCGATTGAAGTAGCGCTTGTGTAGGAGCCGCTTCTCTCTAGGCCACCTTCAACACCCACACATAAGCTTGTAGTCGTTTAAGGGAACCCGTCCAGGGCATATGACAAGGGCAAGAGGCCAATCTGAAAGGAATTTTCTCCCTTACTGCGCCTAATGTCAAATTTGTTACCCATGCTTCTCAAAAAAAGGATGGTCATGAAGGAGGTACCTAGAGACAATTCTGCGAAGTATGTAAGGTTCGATGTGACCAAGATCTGCAAGTACCACATGGGAGAAATGGGGCATGACATGGATAATTGCAACGTGTTGAAATACAAAGTACAACAGCTGCTAGACAAGAACTCAATTTTTGAGAAAACATTGGCAGGTCAACGCCCTTTAGCGGTGGATGCTTCCAAATGATTAGATTATCTAATGAGGAGCCCGTTGGCAATATCGAGATTGAAATCATTGAGTCCACGGTGATCAATCTCATGGCCGAGGAGTTGTCGGCGATCGAAGTCACAAAAGGGAGCATGACGACGGTCACAATTGAATTGCTACCCTAGGAGAAAGATTGAATGATAGTGTTGAAGCACCCTCCCAAAGCAGTACCTTGGGATTATGGAAAGAATGAGGTGGACATAGTCGCACGATTGGGCCGCTGCTATGCACCCGATAAAGGAGTTGAAAAGAAAGCCGTGACTGAGGAGGAGGCAAAGCAATTCTTGGCTATGATAAAATCTAGTGAGTTCGATGTGGTAGACCAACTACGGAAGTTGCCGGCTCAAATCTCTCTCCCAAACCTATTCAAATCTTCAGAGGAGCACAGGGACATCTTGTTGAAGGTCCTTAATAAGGTACACGTGCTAGAAACAATCAATGAAGTCCAATTGGAAGAATTTGTTAGGGTCATTCTACTAAAAGATCAAATTTCCTTTATTGATGAGGATCTTCCCCTCAATGGTCCTAATCATACCCAAGGCACTACTCATCTCAGTAAAGTATAAGAAGACTCTTGTTTGTAGAGTGTTGATCGATAACGATTCCGCACTCAATATATATCCGTTGGCTACGCTTCACTGCCTTGGCATTGATCTTGGGAGAATCCGCATTGGCAAGTCAACGTACTTTTCCAAGTCTTGTTCCAAGTGTTAGACATACCGAGCGCCTTGAACTTTCTACTAGGGAGGCCATTGATCTACACGACGGGTGCTGTTCCTTCCAGCCTTCATCAGAAGGTGCGATTTGTGGTTGGCAACAAGCTTATCATGGTGCATGGAGAATCCAATTTCAAGATTTACCGCAAGACGGCCATCTCCTATGTAGAGCCTGAGTGTATCGAGGAATCTAGCTTTCAAACCTTTGAGCTAGTATCTATGATTCATGTGCCCACAAGTTCCTTCATAAAAATCCCTGAATTTCTCAGCCGACCATGGCGGTAGGAAAAATCATGTTAGCAAGCAGGTATAACCCTGGAGAGGGTCTTGGATCACATGGTCAGGGTGTGCGAAAACCCATCGAAGTTTATAAAAGCTTAAAAAGAAGAGGCTTAGGATACGTCAAGAGGCGAGGAAGCTGTAACGAGCGAGGTGATTGTGGCAATTGAGGAAGCCATGGAAGGCAAAGGGGTCGAAGTACCTAAGGAGGCTGAAGAGAGTATGGAGACCGAGGTGGACGCATCGCCCGAAGCGAGGACAATGAGGGCAATCAGAAGCCTTTTCCCCCATTGTTGGAAGAGACATTTCCGGGACCTCCAAAAATGTTGTCCGAGGAAGAAAGGGCAATCAATGGTGTAACCGAGCTGTTCGAGGAGGACGTCATATGCACCATCCTAGCGTGAGAGGAAATTGAGTCCCCCGAAATCGTAATTTTCCCTCCAAAGTATGGCAGGTCTCGTTTAGCTTAGTCTTCTGTTTTATGTCTTCTTTCTTGCGTGAGATCTCGTAGTTTTTTCTTTCTTGTTCATATCGTTTGTAACATGAACTATGGTCAGCCCCGATCTTGAGTCGTTGGTTGAGGGTGGTGTGTGTTAAAATACGGCATTATATTTCCTCATTTAATAAAATAGACGCATGTTTTATTAAGAACATGTGGAAGCATATCAAATTAGTCTTATGATGGTCGCTGAGGCTTGGGCCTCCACATGCTCCCAAGTTTGACTTTTTTGCAAGGACGAGGAAATCCGAGAATATGAGGATGAGTTCTTAAAATTTTTTGCAAAATATACTTCAAAAATTATTTGAAAATGACATGCATGATTTTTATTGTTGACATGCTCTAACTTATCTTATCGCATCGCAAGCATTTCATGATGCATAATCATGATAAGGACTTGCATGACCCTAATATGCAGAAGAAAGTCTCTCAGGTTCCGATGACACCGACGATGACCAGAAGAGAATCGAGCGTGAATGGAATTGACATGAAGAATCGAAGCCATTGACAGAAGAACGAACAATCACCATAAACTTGGGAGATGCAGAGAATGTCAAGGAAGTAAAGATCGGGGTCTCAAAGTTAGATACAGAAAGGATAACTAAACTCCTAAAAGAATATCAAGATGTGTTCACCTAGACATATGCTAACATGCTAAGATTAAACCCCAAAATTCTGGAACACGCTTTATCGACAGATCCTAATGTGCCACCCAAGAAGCAAAGACTTAGGAGAATTAAACCAGAGTTGTCTAAGAAGATTAAAGAAGAAGTGATGAAACTAATGAAAGTAGATTTTATCGAAGTGACACATTATCCTGATTGGGTAGCAAATATCGTGCTTGTAATGAAGAAATATGGGCGAATTAGGGTGTGTGTTGACTATCGCGACCTGAATCGAGCAAGTCCCAAGGATGACCTTTTGCTCCCGCATATGGATGTCTTGGTTGACAGTATGGCGGGATTTGAGTTATTTTCCTTCATGGACGGTTTTTCTAGATACAACTAAATCCGTATGGGGGAAGATAGGAGCAAAATATCATTCATAACTCCTTAAAGAACTTTCTTGTTACAACGTGATGCCTTTTGTCTAAAGAATGCTGGGGCAATGTATCAAAGAGCCATGGTCACGTTGTTTCATGACATGATGCACAAGGAGATCGAAGTATATATGGATGATATGATTGCAAAATCAAGACGAGGTGAGGACCATGTTGAAGTCTTGCAGAAACTATTCGAAAGTTCAAGCTACATCTCAATCCCGCGAAATGTGTTTTTGGAGCGAGATCTACGAAGTTGTTAAGGTTCATAATCAGTAGCAAGGGCATAAAGATTGATCCATCAAAAGTTAAGGCTATCTGTAATTTACAACCCTTAACTATTGCCAGGGAAGTCCGCAACTTGATGGGACGACTTAATTATGTGGCGATATTTATCTGTCAGTTGTCTGAAACGGCGACGCCATTCTTCAAGCTCCTAAAAAAGAATGCAAAGATTGAGTGGGATGCTGAGTGCCAGGGCGCCTTGAAGAAGATAAAACATTATCTCACTCACGCACCAGTCCTAGTGTCCCCTCTCCTTAAAATTCCCCTGATTCTTTACTTGATCATATATGACGAGTCACTAGTAGCCATGTTAGCCTAGTAAAGACCAAATGACGAGAGAGAATGCGTAATATACTACTTGAGTAATAAGTTCACCATTTCCAAGATTAACTATACAAAAGTTGAGAGGACTTACGTGACTTTGATTTGAGTCTTGCACGGGCTACGGCAATACATGCTTCATCACCAAATCTTGTTGGTGACCGAAAATGATCCCATCAGGTATCTCTTAGAGAAGTCGGCATTGGTTGGCAAGTGGCAAACCTTAATTTCAGAGTTTGACGTTCAGAGCCTGGGACAAAAGTCCGTTAAGGGTCGCGCCATAGCAGATATGTTGGCAGAAAATTCCGCGAGCTCCAAAGCATTTAAGGAGGATAGTGATGTAAATGAGCGAATTTTACCTATATCAAGCAACAAATAAACAATGTACTTTGATGGTTCAGTTAACTAAGCCGGGTTGGGTACTAAGGCAGTTCTTATCTCCTTAAATGGACAGCATTACCCCATCGCCACTAAATTGATATTCCTTTGTACGAATAACGTTGCTGAGTACGAAGTATGCATTTTCGGCCTCAAGGCTGCCATCGATATGAAAATTCGGAATCTACAAGTTTATGGTGATTCGGCCCTTATCATCTTACAGACTGAAGGTGAATGGTGAACATGGGATTCTAAATTGATTATGTATCATGTGTTCATGGGGGAGTTGACAGAGGAATTCCAAAAAATATCATTTGAATACTTACCAAGGTCTCAAAATCAGTTCGTTGATGCCTTGGCTATCCTGTCTTCAATATTATAAGTAGTTGGAGGCATGGACATTGAACCGTTGAGAATTAAGATCCTTAGGCGCTTGACTAATTGCATGACGATCAAAGAGGAACCGGACACAACCTTGGTATCACGACATCTTGAAGTACCTGCGGAAGGGTGAATTTCTCGAAGGAAGCAAAGCAGCAAACATAAAGCATTAGACAAAGTTAGCGTCAAAATTCTTCGCTAATGAAGATGTCCTCTACACAAAGTCCTTCGACTCACATTGCTAAGGTGTGTCGACGCTAAATAAGCCGACCGTTTGATGAAATAGATACGTGAAGGGGAGTGCGGCCCCATATGAATGGACACTTCTTGGTGAGAAAGATCATGCGACTCGGTTATTATTGGCTGACCATGGAGTCCGACTGCATTCAGCATGTACGACGGTGTCACCAGTGCCAGATTTATGGAGACAAGATAAATGCCCCTCCAAATGAGCTTCACCAAATGTCCCAGTCCTAGCCCTTTTAAATGTGGGGGATTGATGTGATTGGCCCATTAACCCCAAGCTTCAAATGGGCATCTATATATCTTGGTTGTGATAGACTATTTTACTAAGTGGATCGAGGCCAACTCTTATGTTAATGTCACCACTAAAAATTTGGCCAGGTTCATTCATCACGACACTATTACCCATTACGGGGTGCCGAAGGTGATCATTACTAACAACGGCACTAATTTGAACAATAAAGTCGTGGATGGCTTGCTTAGTGAGTTTTGAATTAAGCATTTGAACTCGTCACCATATTGCCCTCAGATGAATGGAGTGGTGGAGGCGGCAAACAACATAAAGAAAATCCTATCAAAGACTGCCGAAAATTATCGTGATTGGCACGAGACGCTTCCTTATGCACTAATAGCATATCAAACTTCTATCCACACCTCTACTAGGGCAACTCCTTTTTCACTTGTGTAAGAGATGGAGGCAGTCTTGCATGTTGAAGTTGAAGTTCCTTCTCTAAGGGTCCTTTCCTAGTCTAAGGTCAATGAGACTGAGTGGATGCAATAGAGGCATGAGCAGTTAAACATGATTGATGAGAAGAGATTGCAAGCTGTGTGTCATGGTCAATGCTATTAGAGACGAGTCGCAAAAGCCTTCAATCGAAGAGTGTATCCGAAACACTTCAAAGTCAACGACCTGGTGTTGAGGAAAGTGCTTCTAGCAAATTCACCCTGAACTACGAAGGGCTGTAGGTCATTAAAAGGCGCACATGATAAAATTTCTACTTCTCTATTTCTCTATTTCTCTGTTTCCCGAAACATGTTTGGAATAGAAATCCGTTTGGTAACACAATTTGATTTTTCTATTTCTAAAACAAATTTCTATTCCATAAATAGATTTGAAGAATAAATCGAAACTAAAATTTTTAACTTAAGAAATTGATAAATCAATTTTTGGCCGAAATCAATTTCTGTTCTATAAATTTTGTCATGCACACCCTAAGAAGATTCTTCTTGGAGGTGCTGTGATTTATGTTAAAATGGATGGCAATGAATTGCCTAAACCTGTAAACGCTGATGTAGTCAAGAAGTATTTTCTATGAATGAAATCCACTTCATGCACAATCCGAGTCGCATAGCATCTGCATAGCATCGTAAATACCATGCATATGTTACATACACGCATATCTATTTGTGTTTTAGGTACCCTACAGTTCAATAAAGAAATGGCAAGAGAAAAAGTCGATTCAATGACCCATCAAGTCTTCGCACATACGGCTAAGTATCTCCTCTTCTTAAATGAGCGGTAAACCGGGATGGTAAAATTTTAAAAAAATAATAATAACAAACAACAAAAAGAACAAAAAATGCATGGCATCATTCGCATGACCTATTTCTGATGTCACTATGTGTGCTTCATGTCTGCGACCCTCGAGAAAAGGGCTTCGTAAAAATGACTTTATTTGGGCAAAAATGTGAAACGTTTATCATGCCAAACAAGAAGTGCTTAGAATGAAGAAAAGCAAATCATTTCCAAACACATCCTTCAAATACTTTTGAGAGTTGAGTAAAAAATGACATTCTCTTAGGACAAAGGATTCATTCGCATTGAACGCAAAGATCGAAATGATAAAGGCGTTTCCTTCATCAATCCCAAGCACTGCACTAATCTCTTGCTAACCCTTTGAGCTAAATAAAGATGATCCTTCGAAATACCCTTATCAAGAACAAAACTACACTAGGGCAGCATAGGAGGTTACGGCCGATATGTAGAGCGAAAGATTGAGAAAGATTCTATTACTTTCACTTGCATCAATATTCTGGTGATAGCTTCAAAAGAATTCTCATAAGAGCTTGACTTATTCTAAGGTGAAGAAGATCATTTCTCTCTCTACCCAAACACTGATACTCGTTGCTTAAACCAATTTAAGCCTAATTATTCATTTCTGAAGCCTGAGTAGTGATCATCTCACTTTACTGGGGCAAAGCGTAAGAATTGACCACATACAATTGACATTTACGAGAAAATGTGAAAAGTATCTCAAAAGTCATAAGAGCTCCAAAAGTTTAAAAAACAAAAAGTTCAACAAAAATTAGGGGGCATGAAAAAGTAATGCGTATGATAAAAGTAAAGCCAATGACTGTCAAGAAAAAGAGCAAAAAAGACTACATCTTATGTGAAAGAAAAGTTATCAAAGTCTAAATGCTTGCATAATAAAAAATCATTACAAGTGCAAAAGAAACTAGAGAAATGAGCAAAGCTCCCATGCAGAGGTGATTATTCAAGGGACTTTCAAAATGTGCTATATTTCAAAAGCCAAGTGATTTTGAAAGAATAACGACATGTTTAGTCGTTTTACGAGATATTGTCAATGGTCTTGAAAACCAAGGACAAAAATTTCTGATCCTATGAAGGTGAACAAGCTTCGCGTGGACTCTCCAAGGATTGGAATCATATAAAGACTTCAATAAGAGAGACGCAAAGAATCATGCCATTATCTCGTAGACGAACGATCGGAACTCTTCGCCTTACGAAGTGGAACGAATTAATGAAGACGAAGATCCAAGAGGTAAGAAATCTATTGCACTAAAATCAAATGATGATTCCGATGATGCGATTCGAAAGATGATATGGATGATGAGGAGCTCGCCCTCATGATAAGAAGATTCGAAAACTGAATAGAAAAGGCGAAGGTTCATTCCAAAGAAACAGAGTTTTCGTAGACAAGCAGACCCAAGTCTCGTGATGATGTGGAACCAAACAAAGATGTAGTTTGCTTCGAATGTAAAAAGAAGGGACACATCGACCTAACCGTCCTCTTCGAAAAAGAAAAGAGGAAAAGGTGAGAAGTCTCGAAAAGCTCTCAAAGCCGAGACTGGAGCGATACGAGAGTGTGAAGAGAGTGATGAGGAATATGCCAACCCGTGTCCGATGGCACAATCGACTCGCACTGGATCGACTGGATCTTCGGATGAGACTTCGGACAGTGAATTTGAGGTAAGCAATTATAAAATCCCGTCAAAGTCTCTAAATATATTGATGAGTTATGTTTCGTCTTAAGACTTCTCTTAAAAAGATTTCCGAACTTAAAAGGAAAACTCAGTTTAAAACAAAAGGAAAACATTTTAGAAGAAAAGGTAAAAAATTTAGACTTGAATGTTTCTACTCTTAAAGAGAGTAAAGACAATCTTTCGAAAGAAAATGCTTTCTTAAAAACTGATTTATCAAATATTTCAAAGAAATTTTCAATAGGGTCTCGAAAAACTTGAAAAAGTTCTTTCAATCCAAAGACCTTACTTCAATAAGTCGTCTAGGTATGACAAATTACAAACAATTCCTTTAATTGATTTTCCGAAAGTAAAAGAAAGAATTAAGAAAAGACCATCGAGAGAGGCTTATAAAAATCATTTTAAAAGAATTTTTGTAAAGCACGTAGGACGAAATGCATTAAGGTGTTCCAAGTGTAATTGTCGGGATCATTTTGAAAAAGAGTGTCCTATGGTTTGGAGGCCTGTTAAAAGAGTATGGCCCAATAATGCTCATCCTACTAACACCAAAGGACCCAAGAAAATTTGGGTACCAAAGAAAGCTTGAGACTCTCTTTTGAATGCGGGTCTGTCAAAAGAAGGTAAAGTGGTATCTTGACAAAGTGGATGCTCAAGACACATGACGGAGACTCAAATTGTTTCATAAAGCTTATTCAAGTAAATGGTGGAAAAGTTTCATTCGGAGGAAATAGCAAAGGAAGTATTGTGGGATTCGGCTGTGAAAATTGGAAATCTCACAATAAGCAATGTCTCTCTAGTGGAAGGACTCAACTACAATCTACTCGGTATTAGCCAACGTGTGATACTGGTTATAAGATCTCTTTTCAAGAAGGCATATGTTCTGGAATTAGCAAAGATTCGACTCGCCTTTCATGGGTCGAAGGCATGGAAACATTTACCTCCTTGATGTAAAGCTAAATGAAGAACAATGCTTAATCTCAATTCAAGATGAAGCAGTTCTATGGCACGAGAAAACTTGGCCATATCAACAAGAAGCAATTAGTCAAAATCTCTTCAAAGCAGCTTGTTCGAGGTCTACCTAAATTGCCTTACCAAAAGTCGACTTATGCACTCCATGCATTCGGGAAAGCAGGTAAGAAATTCTTTTAAGCAAATAAATCATGTATCAACTAATCATGCATTGCGCTTGCTTCATATGGATCTCTTCGGACCTACAAGAACCCGAGCATTGGAGGTAAGAAATATTGTCTAGTAATTGTAGACGATTACTCGTTTTACATGGGTATATTTTCTTGCAAATAAATCTGAAACCTTTTCGTACTTTGAAAAGTTTGCTAAAAAGGTTCAAATTGAAAAAGGATGTGCTATCTCAAGTATAAGAACCGATCATGGAAGTGAATTTGAAAATCAAGATTTTACGAGATTCCGTGATAACTGGTGTTAATCACATGTTTTCCTCTCCGTATACTCGAGCAAAATGGAGTTGTGGAAAGAAAGAATAGATCTCTTCAAGAAATGGCTAGAACACTTTTAATTGAAAGTAAAATTTCTCCTCGATTTTGGGCTGAAGTCAAGTTTCAACCGCTTTGCTATATTATAAATAGAGTCTTTCTAAGACCTATTCTTGAGAAAACCCCTATGAATTGTTCAAAGGTAAGAAGCCTATTGTTTCATACTTTCATGTATTTGGTTGCAAATGCTTTATTTTGAAAAATGCAAATGATCGAGTGGGTAAGTTCGAAGAAAGATCGATGAAGGTATCTTCCTTGGATATTCTACATCAAGCAAAGCCTACGAGTCTACAACAAGAAAAGCCGATCACCAGGAAGAATCAATGAATGTCAAATTCCAAGACTCGCAAGACGAATCCAGAAGACTCGATGAAGAGACCGAACCCGCTCTAGACCTTCAAATGTCTACATCTCGAAAACCATCTCGCAGTCCGGAAATACATCATCAAGACGCTCATGGAGAATCAAGTAAAGAAAGAGATCATCAACCCGACAAATCAACTAGTAACTCGGAAATTGAGTGACATGGTCTCGATCTTCGGTCTCTATGGAAGATAAATTCAAAGACCTCGCTCAGCAACTCCAAGCCAATGCCAAGGGAGAAGAGGTAGCTCGTCCGAAGACCCGAAGAAGCTTGAAGGAGTAGTCCACCATTGGGGATTTCCAGATCGTGCGCATTCCCAGCACATGAATCCTTTCTCACCCTTTTCAATGCTGACAAAAAGGGGAGAATCAATTTGAACTTTCATTTTTTAATCTTTGACCTTTGTGGTTATGTTTATTTATTTTTGAGTATTACTTGAGAACTTGAATTTGGGTGTGAATTTGACTGACTGGATTGCGGATTATGAACCATGATGATCACCAACTCTTAAAAACCCTCTTAAAAATTTTAAGCCTTTCGAGCCTTTCCTGATCCAACATTACAACCATCTTCCAAAGTCTCTTCAAATTTGGATGATTTGAGTGGAAATGGGAATGCCACAATGAAGCTACCGCTTGAAGGAATGGGAGTAATTCTAACTTGTCTTATCTTCCGAGTTGTCGACTTGTAAACCCAATGAAGATAGTAACAAATGTTCCTTTATTGGCTTCAAAGCAATAATCCCTTTGTTTAAGCCCATGACTAAACCTATATTGCGGTCCTTTCAATAGACATTTTTGATCGATTAGATTGTGTTCATTGCGAATGTTTCCGAAAGCCTTTAACATAGGTTTTGTGAAATGCCCTTAGTAACCAGTTATCTTTATACATGAATGGATGAGGGTCAAACAACCATTTTATCGAAAGTATGTGAGAAACCATTTCTAATTAAGAAGCTCTAGTTTGGCATGCTTAATAAGCCTTTTTCACAAGTAAAAATCATTTTGATAAGAACTTGACTCCCATAGAATTTGATGATTAATGATACATCCCCGAACAAAATGACAATTATGTGCCACATTATGCTAATTGGCATATTTCTGAAAGTAATCAGAATTAGCTTAATTAGCTTGTTCAATTGATACTGCAATATTGCTAATACATCTCTTGATGACATCCCTAATGACATTTATTCAAGTTGAGTTTAATAGGATTCCTCAGTGAAGCCACGTAGTTTTCAAGGGGTTAGTAGATGCTTCCCTAAAGACTATAAGGTTCATGGTCAACCTTAATCTATATCATCTACAAGGTTTATGGTCAATCATAAACCATGTCATCTACAAAAATTCATGGGTTTTCTTTAAACCATGTATTTTCAACCTGGTTGAAACCCATTATTACACAGTGAGACTTCATTTCTTTTATTCTATGACACGATGTGCTTCCGTAACCTAAGGCCTCTCTTTCTTCCTATGACATGATGTGCTTCCCTAACTCGAGATCTTTCATTCTTCTTATAATACAATGTGCTTTTGTAACCCAGAATCTCTTTTTCTTCCTATGATACGGTATGCTTTCATAGCGCAAAGTCTTTCATTCTTCTTATGACATGGCGTGCTTCTATAGCCCGGAGTCTCTTTTTCTTCTTATGATACGACATGCTTCTATAACCCGAAGTCTTTCCTTTTTTTCTATGACACAGTGTGCTTCTGTAGCCTAGGGTCTTTCCTTCTTCCTATGACACGGCGTGCTTCTATAACTCGAGGTCTTTCTTTCTTCTTATAACACAACGTGTTTCTGTAGCCCGAGGTCTATCTTTTTTCCTATGACACGGATAGGGTTTCTTTTTCTATTATGACATTGTATGCTTCTGTAGCTCGAGGTCTCTCTTTCTTTTTATGCCACAGTGTACTTTTGTAACATAAGGTCTTTCCTTCTTCCTATGACACAGCATGCTCTATAGCCTGAGGTCTTTTTCTTCTTATAGCATAACGTGCTTCTATAGCTCGAGGTCTATCTTTCCTCCTATGACACGGTGTGCTTTTGTAACTCGAGATCTCTCTTTCTTCCTATAACACGGTGTGCTTCTATAGCCCGGGGTCTCTCTTTCCTCCTATGTGTTTCTGTAGCCCGGGATCTCTCTTTCCTCCTATGACACGACTCGCTTATGTAGCCTGGGGTCTCTTTTTCCTCATTCCTATGACACGGCGTGCTTCTGTAGCTTGGGGTTTTTCCTTTTTCCTATGACACGGTGTGCTTATGTAGCCCAGTGTCTCTTTGTCTTCCTATGACACGGCGTACTTTTGTAACCCAAGGTATTTTTGTCTTCTTATGACACAACGTGCTTCTGTAGCATAGAGTCTCTCTGTCTTCCTATGACACAGTGTACTTCTGTAACCCAGGGTCTTTTTGTCTTCCTATGACACAGTGTGCTTCTGTAGCTCGGGGTCTTTCTTTCTTTTTATGACACGGTGTGCTTCTGTAGCCCTGGGTCTCTCTTTTTTCCCATGACACGGTGTGCTTCTGTAGCCTGGAGTTTTTCCTTATTCTTATGATATGGTGTGCTCTGTAACCCGGAGTCTCTCTTTTTTCCTCTAACACAACGTGCTTCTGTAATCCAAGGTCTTTCCTTCTTCCTATGATACGATGTGCTTTTATAGCCCTGAATCTCTCTTTCCCATGACACAGCGTATTTCTATAACCTAGGGTCTTTCTTTCTTCCTCTTATCCATGACACGTTTCATAACCCGGAGTCCCTTTGGTCGATCGGGTATGTGCCTACGCACTCGAGATCTCTCTCCCACCTAAATAATTTAAGTGTCTTCTTTCTTTAAATACAACCTCTTCGAGGCTACATTCAAAGAGGGGCAGTTGTTAACACGTAATTTATTTCTTTCAAATACATATTAAAAATATTAAAATTTAAAAATTTAATTTTAAATTTAAATATATATGTATATATTTTAAGTGAGAGGAGTCGGGTCGAGCCGAATTTGACCTTGGCCCAACTCACCCCTCCTATTTTCCTCCTTCTCGCGCACAACCTGGCCCAAGCCTCTCCCTCTTTGACCTAGCCACTCCCCAGCCGGTCTTCTTCCTTCAGCTGTCCTCCGCACGCGACCTGGGAAAAGAAAAGGAAGACAGCAGGTCGAGCAGGGAAAGAACAGGTCAAAAAGAGGACAGGGCGAGCGTCGCGTGAGACGTTCGGTTGGGGGCAAGCCAGCAATGGCAGCCACATCGCAGGGGGACCGCACATACCAGCCGAGCAAAAGAAAAGGAGGGGGAACGAAGAGAAAAGGGGAGAACACAGCAGAGGTAGAGGATGCAAGGAGAGCGCTCGTTTGGAGAGTGGACAGAGAGGGAAAGAGAGTCTAGGGGAAAGAAATTGAGAGAACGACTGAAAGGGAGAAGGAGTTCTCTAGTCGCTTGGCCACGCTAAAGTCCCGTTCAATGACCTCGGCCACTGTCCTTGTTGTCTCGACTTTGCTTTCCCGATACCCACATCCGGCTCTTTGCAGTGGTGGCGTGGCAATGAGGGTGAGTTTTAAACGAATGATGATGGAGATTGTTGTTGAAGGGCAGCGGTCCTATAACTGGTGGTATCTTGTGATGAGGATTTGGGGATGTATGCATTTGCGTGATCTCGTCTGATGATGGGTGGACGTCAGTGAGGCTTGGCGGAGTCTCGGGCGTGGGCGTGGGAGTGAGAGAGAGAGCTGGACGGGGTGAATGAGCTTGAGAGAGTTTATGAGCGAGTGCGAGGCAGCTAGAGAGAGTGAAATCGAGAGTGTCATTGTCGCTTGAGGACCGCTCGTGGCTCGCTATCCGAATTGGCAAGTCCTTCGAACCATGGGTGCTTTGTTTTGAGAGGTGCCAAGCTGGAGCTCACGGTGATGAGTTCACACGAGTTTCATTCCCGTTGATCCTCCATTGACTCTACTATGTGTTAGGATTATGCTTTGCTATGTGTTTGAGTCTTGATCGAGTCAAAATGTGTCGTTTCAACAGTGCTTGTTCGATAAAATGCCTGAGTGAATGTCCGAAGTCCTTGATGTTCAACAATCCGGTTTGATGATTGCTGCCTTTGTATTGTTGAACTATGTCTCTTGTCACTTTTTTTTTTTTTTTTTAAGTATATTTTCTTGTGATTCGTGGCGCGTCTACCATCTTTTTGAGCTATCATGGGAAGGACCTCCACCAGAATCACCTTCCCTCTCCGGCAAGTCCTGTGATTTAAGGCCGTCCTAGTTGGCACTTCTTCCCATTTTAGTGCACCCTAATTATTTGGTGAAAACCTGGGATCAAAAATGTCAATGGCATGGTTTTTTCCTTTGGCTGTTGTGACCGCCGAGGTTGGGTGTTGTTGGCCGAACTTGGGTGCTGTTGGCCGAAGCGATGGTGGAGCGGTGCGGTGCGGTGCAGTGTCCGTTAAGGATGGTATAAGACGCGTTTGGTAATATTTCTGTTTAAAAATTGTTCCAAGGAACAGAAATAGAAAAAAGTGTTTCTGTTCTAAGGAACAATTTTTGAATAAAAAACGCGTTTTGTAAACTTGTTCCGGGAATAAAAAAAATGAATAGAAACACGTTTGGTAAATTTGTGTTTTTTTTTGTTTCTTTTAATTTTTAATTTTTTTCTTTTTTTCTTTATTTTTTCTATTTTCTTTTTTTTTCTTTTGGCTGGTCACCGGCCTCGGCCATGGCCGGCGACCAACCGATGAGGGTTGGCGGCCTTGCCCAACCACGGCGAGGCCGAGCCTCGCCGTGGTCTCACCCAAATTCATCAAGCTCGAGCTCGCCTCGCCAAGGGCCGGCGGCGCTCTGGCAAGGTCGCCGGCCCTCAACGGCATCACCGGCCCTCGACAACTAGTCACCGCCATGGCCGAGGCGGGCGACTGACCAAAGAAAAAAGAAAAAAAAAAAGAAAAGAAGAAAAAAAGATAAGAAAAAGAGAGGAGAGAGAAAATTTATTCTTAAAAATTGTTCCAGAAACAAGAAACACGTTTTTTCTTGTTTTTTGTTTTTGTTTCAAATGTGTTTCTGAAAACAAAAAAATAGATTTGGAACAAAAACGCAAAGAAACATGTTTATGTTCTTTTTTTGTTCCCTAGAACAAAAAAAAAAACATAAATTTTGTTTATAAACAGAAAAAAAAAAAAGAATATTAACAAACATGCCCTTAGTGTCCAGTTATGTGGGCATTTAAAAAAAAGAATAAAAAAAGAATAAGATGAAGTTGCGAAGAAGGAAGGCGTTGGGAAAAAGACGACGCCTGAAGAAGAGTTTCAATGAGGGAGAAGACCAAGTGGAGGGAAGAGAATTAAATAAATAATAATAAAAGAAAAAACAAAGAAAAAGGAAAGTACAGAAAAAGTAAAAAGGAGAACAAAATATGGAAAAAGCAAGCAAAAGTTTGCTTCGGGAAGAGGAAGTGTAGAGAAAAGGCTACAGCAAAAAAAGACAAAATATGGATAAGATAGAAAAAAAAAGGAAAAATCTATATTTCTTTAAAAAAACTAAACTAAAAAAGAAATCTTTTTTTTTTCCAACGTGAGTCAAATCTGGTTCTGATCGGATCAGCGGGCCAGATTGGGTTTACTTGGTCCAAACCCGTCTTCCTGAATATAATATAATATTAAATAATAATAATAATCAAATAAATTTTAAAAAATCAAAAATAATAAAAATAATAAAAATTCAAAAAATTTCGAAAATTCAAAAACTCAGAAAGCATTAAAAAATTCGACCTTTTTAAATTTTTTTAAATTACAAAAATTACAAAATCCAGATTTTTTTGGGAAAATTCAAAAATTCAAATTTTCCTAAAAATCCAAAAAAAAAAATCAAAAAAATAAAAAAAATCTTCAAAAAAAAGGTTTAAATTAATCTGTTGGGCTATTTTCTCCTAAAAATGGAAGTCTTTCAATCCTGATCAAGTGATTTTAGTTGTCCTTATTGGCTTCCATTTAGTCTAGTTAGGATTAGTATTTATCTTTTCATTGATGTTAAATTTTTGCACTCCCATGCAATTTATTTAAACACTTTCCTTGGTTGCTAATTATTATTTTAATGATTATGTATCCACACGCACCTAATATGTTAGCGGATTGGTCTAAAGTTAATCCAAATTACCTGACAAAAATCTTTTTTTAACATGAACAAAACTGGGTACCGAAAATGCACTAATTGATTAATTAGTGTAATCAAGTCCTTGACCCTTGATTCTCTGATTGCGTAGAAAGCGAGGTACACTCCCATGCCTCACTTGGTTTCTAGCCGATCCCAATAGATTAGTAGCGATTCCTTATTGAGAAATTCTTAATTACACCCCAATGTCGCGCGGGATATGGACTTGGGAGAGTCCATGCCTAATTATGGGCATTAGGTCCGTCCTTTAGACAATATCCCTAAACCTATTCCCTTCCCCAGGGGATAGGTCGCGACAAACTTTTTGTAGGAGGGGTGTGAATAATGAAATGTATCCTATTACATGGGCCATTGTTGAGGTCAAGGATAAGCAATGATGAGGATATATAGTGATATTGTCACAATACACGGTATGGGATATATAGTGACCCAAATTGGCAAAAGATAATGTCATTTAGTTATCCGATTACCCTAAACTTGATCATTCTGCATTGGTTTATAGTAACAACTGCCCTCGCACAATTTTCTTGAACTCCTTCAACTTCATTAAGGGAGTCGTCCTCCACAAACTTGGAAAATGTTTCACCAAGTATGCAAATGTAATCCTTCTCAGTTGGAAATACCAAATATATGTGTGCTCATCCTTAAACGTCTTTACTGAAAACAAGCTTTCATTATTATCTCTAGTTGTATAAATAAGCTAATCACAATTGTTAGCCCATATATTACCCTTATTCTCACCTTGTTATTCTTGATAAAATCAATATTGACTCTTTTGATGGTTGCATATCTGTTGATTGCTTCCAACTACTTATATATCATATTTAGCGCAAACTGAGGTGTCTCTATGGTTTCATCATATTGCACATGCGTGCTCTTCTTCCTTCTAACAAACATTTCCCACGCTAGCTCTTTTTTATCACTTGTGATAAAGCTCTAATTATAGTTACTTGAGTCAAAGTACTCTATCTCAAACTTTACATTATCTTCACACACGGTGGGTCAATGTTATAGCCTCTATTCTCCTCCTTTTTGGTTCTACTTCATTAGTAACTTCAACATATATTTGCTTAATTATCTTTAGCAACCTAGCAACTTCATATGCATTGTCTTTCTTGAAAATTCTAATTTTTCCCGAGGCCACTTAAAGTTTTTCTTCTTTATCTGAAAACTATGGGGTCACAACAAGCTGATCATCCTCTTCATCTTCTTCATTCCACCCATCTATAAGCATTACAACTAGCTTATTTAAATCTACGTTTATCAATCCGTCAACTAACCCATCATCAATGCTAATACATAATCTTGAGACTCCACTAGACCCCATCAGTTTGGCTAGCTTCTAATGAGTCTTTTGTGACTTGAATATTTGTAGCCACACCCTTCCCTACTTTTTGTAGTGTTCTCGCTGGTCCAGAATTACTTTATCTAGTGCACATGCAATTTCACATGTCTTCACCATGATAATTATGTATCTCACAACACTACCAATATTAGCCCAAAGTCTCATCATTTCCCACATCAAACTATCATCTTTAATTAATCTTAAACAACTTTCAAAATCTTTCCCAGCATTAGACAGTAGAATTTCACAATATTGAAGTAATCCTTAACTTGTATCTAAGTGCAAAATATCAAAACTGGATTATAAAGCTACTCACTACTATGACCATCAATACATTCAGCAATTCTAACGTGAACAAACCTACCCCTGCACATAGAGTAAATTGGTTTCATCAGCCATGTGAATCAGCTAAGATAAAAAGGACACCAATCAATAAATTTGTATAGTTTTATACAGCATGAACAAAAACATCAAAAGTATAAACTAAAGTAAAGAAAAACAACGATAAATGGGGTCATTTCTGAAAATTAAGAAAAAAACTGCAACCTAATCTATGACAAATTGAGACCATATTAACATCTAATAAAACTTGCAATGCATTGGATATAATTCTAATACACATTAAAATAATTGATCATGGATATACCGGTTTGATTTTTGGTGGTCAAATTATAAGTTTGGAATGAATTTCTCTTAGGTATATTAATTTGAGATTTTTCATTATATTAAAATTATTTTATTTTATAAATTTTCTAATGTGACACCTCATAAGAAGGTCGAGTCAATCATAAATGTGACGCTTGTAATTTGATATTCAACTCAAGCCTTCAAGCATCCATCTTAGCACTTTAGTGGAATATTTTGACGAAATGACTAATGGTGAACATTTTTAAAAAAGGGATATGTGCATAAGAAGTCTTAGAATTTATCATGAAAATGTAATTAAGTCATAAAACTTATAAAAATTGAATCATTCCGTTAACTCCACCCAACTTGGCTAACGAAAGTTGCCAATGTGGCTTTTTAAAAATATTTTCCCTCCTAGGTGACGATGACATGGCTAAAACACCAAACATAAATCTAGAACAACGTTGTTCTGATCCAAATATGATTTTTAATACAAATTTATTTAGTTTAAATTAAAAAAATAAGCTAAAATTTTATTAAAGCAAAAGGAGGAAGAAAAGCCAGGCGACGAGTGCTTTGGAACCCTCATTGTCATTGTCCCACCATCACCAAGGGTGGGGAAATGGTCGACGGGGGTCGCGGCCCTCATTTAGATTAGGCGAGGGTCACTAAGCCTTGCCCAATAATGGCCAAGGGCCACCAATGGCGAGAGATGCCCTCACCAACTACTTCTTCCTTCTTCTTCTTTTTTTTTTTTAATAAAAAAAATGACTTATTTTTTATTCAATTTGAATAGATATTGTATTAAATATCAAATTTAGATCAAAATGACATCACTTTAGCCATGTAGGAGAGAGAATATATATATATTTTAAAAGCCATGTCGGCATTTTCTACCAACTAAGTTTGATGGAGTTACGAAAAATTAGGGAAGCCGTCTTGTTCATCGGTTGCTCTCAAGGCTCCCGTCTCTGCACTGTTTCGAGCGATTCTGGAGGTGCTGATTCCGGCCGTTTTGGCCATCCGTTTGGGCCGATTTTCGGCGACAAGAGGCGCCTCTTCTTGCTCTCTAAACCCCTTTGAAGATCCGCCTGGTACGTCTCCTTCCGACGATTTCCTTTGAGATCGATGGATTAGGGTTTTCGGTTCTGGTGTGTGAACTTCGGCTGCAATGGAGAACAACTCGGTTCAGAACTGTGCGCATGAGAAGGGGGTTAGTATTCGGTCTCCCTCCTCCCCTAGGATTGAGCGACCCTCGTTGGTTGCCCTTCCGGTGACTGCTGGTAACCGAAATATCCCCTCTTCCTCTGTTGGCCGTTTGAAATCTAGATCCCCTGTTGCGTCTGGTAGAGGCCGCCCGAATAACAGAGAGAGATCAAAGTCCAAGAGACCTAAATCAAGGGGTGTCTCGAGGAAGCCGAAAGCCCGTTCATGGGCTGCGGTTGCTAGTGCGGCAAATAAAGGTTACGACCTCGATTATACTGCTCCGCAAATTGTGAATAACAAGCCTGTGATACATATGGATGAGTCTGATTTGCAGGCAGCTGATCCCAAACTGTATGACTGCTTGGTTGGTTATTTTATCGGTAGGAAGTTACCGTTCAAAGTAGTCGAAGAAGCCCTGAGAAGGGCCTGGGGTACAATGTTACTGGAAGTCCTTTCAAATGGGAGAGGAGTGTATCTTCTGCGTATTACTGATAAAGAATTCAGGAGAAGAATCCTGGAAGGCGGCCCTATCACGGTGGCAAGAATTCCTTTCATATTGCAGCAATGGCAACCGGGTGTTGAGCTTAAAAAAGACATTCACATGACCGTGCCGGTATGGGTACGGCTGAGAAATCTCCCCTTTGCTTATTGGTCTGCTCAGTCAATTGGCAAGGTTGCTAGTGCTATTGGAAGGCCACTCTATGTGGACAAGAGAACGAAACAAATGTCCATGCTGTCATTTGCTCGGGTATGTGTGGAAATCACAGTGCAGCAAACTTCTTGCGAGACCATTGACTTGATCACGGACGGGAAAACGGATGTGGTGGAAGTGGAGTTCGAATGGAAGCCAGTTGCTTGTCTCAAATGCGGCATCTTTGGCCATAGTTGCAAAGAAACTCGTGCTGGTATTTCTGCAAAGGCGCCTGCTCATGCTAAGGCCACCGACCAGTCGAATCCTGAAGCTGCTTTCATTTCAGCCAAAGGTAAAGGGGCAGATGTGCCTACTCCAGCTGGGAAAGATGTTGATAACCCCTCCAGCCACCAACATGGATTGGCTTCTGCAGGGCCCTCTGCTGATGGTAACACGAATAGAACCCTGGTTGTGGGAGAATCGAGTGCTCCCCAGGCGGTCCCTCCAAGACCATCTGACACTCCTGATATGTATCCTAGCGTCCCTGTTCCGTCTGAACCTGCAAATGACTCTCAATTGGGGTGGAACCAGGTAAAGCGGAAGAATAAAAAGAAAAAGAAGAAGCAAGCGGCAAGGGAAGCGGCTGCATTAGCTCGGGACAGGCAGATGGTTGTGGATAAGGCTTCGGCTGGCCTTTTCTCCCTCGCGGAAGAAGATCCTAATCTAGACTCTGAGATGGCTGAGGATGACAGCTTAGACGAGATCTGTAACTCCACCCTTCATGAAGAATCGAGTGAAGATGATTCTCAAGCAGTTGGCAAACCTTTAAGGGAAAAACCGGCCATAAATTTGGCTACTAATCTCCAAGAACAGCTCCTTAAGCTATTGGATGATTCCCCCCTTCCGGTGGTTCCAAAGGGCCCTGCGGCGGGCTCCAAGACCTCCAAGAGGAGGTAAGTATGCTCGTTCTCAAGTTTTTTGATGTTTTTTGGGTTCTGGAATATTAGAGGCATATGTGATCCTATTAGACGTGCCGAGATTAGGCGCTTCGTTGCTGTTAATAAGCTGTGCTTCGTTGGTTTGGTTGAGACCAAAGTCCCAGAGGAGCGTTTTGATTCTATTTCCTCCACCCTCATTAGAGGTTGGAGTTGGCTTGCTAATTATGACTGTGCTCCTCGTGGGAGAATTTGGGTTGGGTGGAACCCGGATTTTGTTGAGTTTAACCCCATTTCGGTCAGTGACCAAGTTGTGCATGGCTCTCTTAAGTGGATACCTTCAGGTGTAAGCTGTTATATTTCTACTGTGTATGGGGAGCATTCCTTTGTCCGTCGGCGGCCTCTGTGGAATGATCTCCAGCACTACAATGAGATCTTTCAAGATGTTCCGTGGGTGGTTGCCGGCGATTTCAATGCAATCAAAGATCCGTCGGACCGGGTTGGAAGTACTACCACATGGATCCCTTACTTCAACGAATTCGCTCAATGTTTGGCACAGACGGAGCTGATGGACCTAAGATTTGTTGGCCTTCAGTATACCTGGACTACATCGGCTGGTGCTGCTAGAAAGATGAGGAAGATAGACCGAGTTCTCGTCAATAATAAGTGGAACGATGATTTTTCCTTCTCTGAGGCGGCGTTCCTCAGCCCGGGAATCTCTGATCACACGCCAATGGTGGTTAGAGTTCTTCGTCCTCCCCGTAAGAGTAAGCCATTCAAATTCTTTGAATTTTGGGAGAAGCACCCGGATTTCAAATCCTTAGTGCAGGATGTCTGGAGTACTTCGGTAACTGGTGTGCCCATGTATAAGTTAGTCTCTAAGCTTAAGATGTTGAAGGCTTGTCTAAAGCTCTTAAACCAGGAAGCCTTCTCGGAGATCTCTCTAAAAACGGCGGAGGCAAGGCAGGCCTTGAGTGCCATTCAATCTGATCTTCAGGATAACCCGACAAACTTGGATCTTACCTATAGGGAGAGGAGTTGTCGTCGGGCTTTTATTGAACTAAGAGACCATGAAGAATCATTTTATAGACAAAAATCGAGAATCAGATGGCTAAAAGAAGGGGATACGAATTCTAAGTTCTTCCATCACTCCGTGAAAAGGAGACAGCTCGCTAATAGGATTCTCTCTGTCAGAGACCCCTCGGAGACGGTAATAACTGATCCAACGGTGGTACCTCAGGTGTTCGTTAGGTTCTTCTCTTCTCTGCTATCCCCTCATGAGACCTTATTCAAGCCATCTATTGAGGAGGTCAAGCGTGTTATCCGCCGTCCGCTGGACCTTGACCAGATTCGTATCCTGAGTGAGCCGGTTTCGGATGAGGTAATCAAATCCACCTTATTCTCCCTTGCCAAAGGTAAAGCCCCGGGACCGGATGGTTTTTCAGTGGAATTCTTCAAATCCAATTGGGAGATTGTTGGACCTTCGGTGCTGCTGGCTGTCCATGATTTCTTCCAATCCGGGCTGCTCTTAAAAGAGGTAAACGCCACAATCATTGCTCTAGTCCCTAAAGTCCCAAATGCTAGCGTTGTCTCTGATTACAGACCGATTGCATGTTGTAACACTATTTATAAAGTGATTACGAAAATCTTGGCTAACCTGATAGCGTTGGTTTTGAATGATATTATTAGTCAATCCCAAAATGCGTTCGTCAAAAGTAGGAGGATTAGAGATAATATCCTCCTAGCCCAAGAATTGTTTGCAGGGTTCCACCTTCAACCACATTTACCCAAGTGTGCGGTGAAAGTTGATTTTCATAAGGCCTATGACTCTATTGATTGGGATTTTTTAGAATCTGTCCTTGTAGCTTTTCAATTTCCTGCTAGTTTTGTTGAGCTAGTCATGACATGTGTTCGGACACCAAGATTCTCCATATCCATTAACGGTGATCTTCACGGGTTCTTTCCGGGTGGGCGAGGCCTCAAGCAAGGGGATCCTATGTCCCCTTACCTGTTCACATTAGTAATGGAAGTGTTCTCGGGCATCTTGGCGTCTCGCACGGCTAATCGGCAATTCAAGTATTATTGGAGATGTAAGCCCGTCCAGCTCTCTCACTTGTTTTTCGCCGATGACGTATTCCTCTTCTGTCAGGCGGACTGGCCTTCGGTCTCTATGCTCAAGAGAGGACTAGACACCTTCTCTTCGTGGAGCGGTCTCGTCCCCAACAACAGTAAGAGTCAGACTTTCATCTCTGGAGGTGACGCCTGCATTCGGAACAGAATCTTTTCGGCGTTTGGATTTCAGGAGGGCAAGCTTCCTGTTCGATATCTGGGGGTTCCAATTATCTCTTCCAGACTGAATAGAGCGGACTGCATTGCGTTGACAGATCGCATTACGGCTAAGATCCAATCTTGGGCGCATCGATTTTTGTCATTTGCAGGGAGGTTGCAGCTTATTCGGTCTGTTCTTCATTCGATCCAATCTTTCTGGACGAGTGTCTTTACTCTCCCTGCCTCGGTTCTTTCAAACATTGAACGAATTATGCGACAATTTCTATGGAAAGGCACGGCCCTGGGCAGAGGGGGAGCTAAGGTCGTGTGGGAGGATGTGTGTCACCCTAAAGCGGAAGGAGGTCTTGGCATTCGGAACCTGAGAGACTGCAACAAGGCTTCGATGGTAAAGTTTATATGGATTCTCTTTTTTGATAGGGAATCGCTGTGGTGTCGGTGGATCCACTCTATCTTTTTAGCCAAGAGGAATTTCTGGATCGCTTCCCAACCGAAGATTTGTTCTTGGTCGTGGAAGAAAATTCTCCAACTTAGAAGGTATTTCCGGACTTCTTTTCGGTGGAACATTGGAAATGGCTTGGCTGTTTCTTTATGGCATGACTCTTGGTTGTCTTGTGGCCCTTTGGATGGGTTCGTGCCTCCTTCCTTCAGGGAAAGGCTCCTCATTCCCGATCATGCGATGGCAAACTGATCTTTTTACCCCGATGGGTCTCATATTCGGGGAGTTGCTTTGGCGAGATGGGGTATTCTTTTTCCGTCTTTGATCTGCGCGGCAGCAGATTTATATGGTGCGGTCATCCGTCGGGTTCTTTTTCGATTGCATCGCATGGGACTCTATCGATTGAAGAAACCTCGGGTCACCGGGCTCCTCTCATTTGGGACAATGCTGTTGCCCCTCGTTTCCAGTTCATCTTATGGCTCATAGTCAGGAATCGGCTTCCCACTCAGGACATGCTTCTATCCTATGGACGTATTGACTTTAGTGTGTGTATTTTTTGCAGCGAGGTCCCAGATTCAATAGACCACCTGTTCTTTGCGTGTCGCACCACCGCTTCACTGGCCTTCTTTTGGGCCGCCAGGTGTAACCTCCCCTGGAGGAATAGGTGCTGGAAGGAAGTGCTTCCCTAGGCCATGAAGTTCCTCTCTGGAAATGACTTCTATCACAAGATTGCACGGTTCTCCTTTGGTGCTTTGTGCCACCTCATATGGAAGAAAAGGAATGCAATCATCTTCAGGGGTGAATAGTGCGCGGTAGCCACTCTAAAAAACCATTTGCTGATGGCGGTTAGGGACAAAGCCCTTACCTTCAAGGATGTTGCCCCCTCCCCGAGGAACAAAAGGCTTCAAAGAGGGTGGGGCTTTGACCCCGTGATCTTCGCGAGCTCTCCGGATCCTCCTTAGGTTGTGTCTAGAGCTGATTACATCTCCGCTCTTTCCTTTTTAGAGAGTGTGAGGGTTGGTGGTCCTGCTTGAGGGCGGGTCATTCGATTTGTTGTGTGGGTTCTTCTTGGTGGGCTTGTTGCCTTGAGGTTTTACATCGGATCCCCTCCACTTTTGCTTCTTCGCAAGAGTGTAGGTTTTGGACCCGAGCTTTTGTACGTTTCCCTTAATACTATTATTACCTTCACCAAAAAAAAAAAAAAAGTTTGATGGAGTTAACAAGAGGATTCAATTGCACCAATTTAATAAGATTTAGTATTCAACTGAATTTAAAAATTTTAGGGCTCAATTGTACTTTCGTGACAAATGTATGATACATTTATTTCATGGAAAACTCAATGATCTAGGAAAATAATTTATGATAAAACATTTTTCGATTAATTTTCCTTTGTTTGATAATATATATAACCGAAAATGTATTCTAATGTTTAGATATTATTGGAAAATAATTTCAATTTCATGACTTTATTTCAAACAAAAAAAGTTCAAATTTTAAATTTCTTAAAAAGTTTGAATTTTTAAGTTTTTTTTTTTTGTAAAAGGTAATAAATATATTAAGGAAATGCCAACTGTACAAAAAGAACACGACACCAAAAACTTACACTCAAGATGAGAATATCATTATGAGATGGAAAGATGCCATGATGTAAAAGCCACAAATGCGGCACCCAACACCAAGGACAAAGACCAAAAACAACCAAAACAAGCACGGCATGAACAACCAGCTACCAAATACAACACCTCAGTGAAGGAGGAGAAAAGACCTCAACTCCAGTGCAACACTAGCTCCCTCAAGCGTCGGCCGAAAAGATGGGTTGTTTAAGGGTTCCCCGTGAAGATAATGGGATCAATGCCCCAACTCCTCTACAACCTTCTATTCCTAAAGTTATCATCAACATTTCTGAAAGTGCTAGCCTTGTCTCGTACCACCTTAAAAATATGGTTCTTCAAAGCCAAAACGGTAAGGGGTCGATCCCTGAATAAAATGTTGTTCCTATTTTTCCAAATAATATAGCAAACGCCACCAAAGGAAAAGTGAGCAATGCATTCAAAGAAGTCATTGCCCATCAAGAAAGATATGGCCCAACAATGGTTTTCTCCCCAAGATCTATTTTGCCAAGGTAAATTGCATCTAGCCACCGAAAAAAAAGCAATACCAGCCGTGACAGAACAATAAAAAAATAAGTGATCTATGAATTTTTAAGTATTTTTATATTATATATTCAAAAAATCGAATTTTTAATTATTTCTTAATGTTCTTTTTCTCTCTTTTCCTTTTCTTTCCTTTTTTTCTTTTTCTCCATTCTCCGCCGCTGTCGATCGATGATGGCACAAGCAAACTTTGCTTTATCAAGGTTGGGCAAGCCCCAAGCTCGAGCTTGCCAATCTCAGTGGAGCTTGAGCTCGCTTGGATCTGACAAGCTCTCCACGATTGACTAAGTCACAAGCTTGCCGACCCCAACGAAGCTCAGGTTGGCGAGCTCAAGCTTGCTTGGATTGACCAAGCCTCGAGCTTATTGGCTTGTGTCTTGGCCATTTGTCGAGCTGCTAGTAGTTGTTGAGGCACACGACCAATGGAGGAAGGGGGAAGAAGAAGAAAATAAAAAAACAGAAAATAAATAATAATAAAAATTCAAAATTTTTAAAAATTCAATTTTTAAGGAAAATTATGTTATAAGAGTAAACTTTTCATTAACCAAGAATCCTAAAGTTAGAAAAACATTTTACAAAATACATTTTAGTTCTTTGAAATGGAAAATCGTTTTTCTTAATTGAAGTTTTGGTAGGATAATATTTTCATTTATTAGAAAAATATTTTCCATTGACTCGTTATTCTAGTGAATCAAACGCTGAAAAATGAGAAAAATATTTTCTTCAAAAATGTTTTTCCCGTTATGAATGCATCCCTAGGCTAGTGAACATATATCCCTTTAAAATATTAGACGAAGAAATTTTACTTTCTGGGGGAAAAAATGCATCGGCATTATTTCAAAATTAAAAAAGAGAAAAAGAACTAGCTCGACCTTTGCAAGCCGAAACCTCCCCCCCCCCCCCCCCCCCCAAAAAAAAGCTCAACACCTAAAACCCCGGAAGAGCGAAGGCTCCAAAAACCCCCTCCCTTCTCCTTCCGCCACCGCTCGATAGCCATGTCCGCCGCCGCCGCCGCCGCCGCGCGTCCGTCCTCCGATCCCCGTCCCTCCGGACCTCCGCCTCCGCCTCCGCCGCCGCCGCGAGGTCTGCCGCCGCCGGCCTCAAACCCAGGCCCGCGCGGTCGCCGTTCCGCATCCCGGCGCAGAAGCCCATGTCGCATCGCATCTTCAGGTCGAAAATGGGAGAAGCAGTTAGCGAACGCTTGTCTTGCTGATCCCTTCGATTGCTTATGCGCTCTGTTCGCGATTCTTGCTTATGCGCTTTGTTCTTTGTGAAGGTCCCCGGTGGAGATGAGCAGCTGCTTGGAATCGGTGCTCCCTTATCACACCGCCACTGCTTCCGCGTTGCTCACTTCCATGCTCTCCGTCTCGCGCCGCGCATCCGGCTGGACTCCTGAAGGTAATTGTTACAATAGTTGCTTCTTATTCGTCTGCTCTGGAATTTCTTGTATGCATAATTTCGTCGTTCGCCGCGCGAGATGTAAGTTTAGTTGCTTCCTATGTTTGTATAAATATATAAATGGGCTGTTGTTGAAAATGAGCTTTTCGCTTGTTTCAATTTTCAAGTTTTAGATCTAACTAGCTTCTGCCTTTGAGGTTTACTGAATGCTGCACTAGAACTCTGGCTTTCTGGGAGACGACCCGTCTTCTTGGAAGCACCGCAAACATCCGTTGATTTGAATGCCCATTAGCTTGTTGATTGCAATAAAGCAGAAGAGGTTGTGGCTAAGTGCTGGTTTTGTGTTTCTCTTATTTTTCTTTCCCACAAATGAAAATCTAATGTTGACTCAGATGAGGAAGCTGGAGATAATGCTGCCATAGTTTACTTGAATCTTGAGCAATGAAGTTTGCAAAACCTAAATATGAGTAATTATAGCAAATTACAAAGAATTCACGCAAAATGTGTTTATAAGAATTGATGCGAAATGGTCACTAACCAGTGGGGTTAATGTTCGCGACAATCTCATGTGTCTAATTTGCACGAGGAAGCAGTTGTGGCAGGAAAAGTTATCTGGAATTTGACATTTGCTTATCATGGTCTCTAAGATATACTGTATGATTGGGTGCAAGATAATGTGAATGCCCTTCATTAGAAAGATATAAAATCTTCTATAGGAACTAATGTCCTTCAATATGCTTTTTAAGAGATAAAATACCATGAGCAAAGCATCTGAAAGGTTAGTTTGGAGCTTCAAAAGTTAAATAACTACTCGCGATTTTGGACAAGTCACTAGGGGTTAATGTAAATGTTTTCGTGGATCCTCTCTCTCTTTCTCTCTGAGTAAGGGAATTGCATTCATGTTTTCTCCTTTTGTAGGGCAAGAGAAGACTAGATGAAGATGGGGCAAACTATTATCAAGTAATTTGGACCATTCTTTAAGAGCATTCATTTGATGTTAGTATTTTGTAAGTTCTGTGTTAGTTTGTCTACTGGATAGAATTGGCTAATTTTGCCAATGTCCATGTAGAAAGCTGTTAGATGTTAACCATTGATGACAATGGGCGCATCTTTTAATTTGGGGAACTTACCATGCATCTTTGAAGCCATTACACTTGTATTGCTTTTGTTTGCTTAGTACACACCTGTTTAGATGTAATGGTTAGAACCAACTCGCACTCTATATTATCATTTAAGAGGGCCGTTTTAGTCATTTTCCACACAGTTATGAGTTTTGCCTTCATATTGACCCTAGTGTCCCTACTGGATCTAAGTCATGTCTGCTCCGCATCACCTTTTAAGCTGATATACAAATTATGCAATGCTATCTTTATATTGTTTCTCATGAATCTCTTTTCACTTCCTTAGATTGTTTTTGTGAAAATAATGATAAAAAGTACTCATCTTTGACTCAGATTGCAATGATGATTTGTGATGACTATTGGGAGGGTTCGTGCGTGGTTCAGGTGGAGAACTGGAGATTGATCTAGAGCTATAGACAATTTTCTCACTGTTTGTAAGACATGAAGAGTCCATTAACAATGATTTGTTTGAGTACAATTCTTAGAGTTTGTGATTGATGCCTCATGCTTTTCATCATCGATTCGTTTGATATTTCTGGTGATGGCATGGAATGCTTTCTTTTCCAAATAGCATCATTTTAATAATTGGAATCATTTAAAGTAACATTTTCAGTTTACAGTGGACATGTCAGTGCTCTACCCTTCAACTTTTTTTTCTTCTGGGAATGCCTATTATCGGATTCAGGAATTTGTTCTGGCCGGATGTGCTGGATTTTGTTGAGGGAGCCATTGTTTGTTTAAAACTTTTGAGAGAGTTCAGAAAGTAATGCACTTAAAGCACTGATGCTCAGTTCAGTACTTATACTGTATTTACCCTTTTGGGCTGTGAAGGTGAGCCTCTGCACTTTTCATTTGCAGCCCAACTTATGCGACTAGGAAGTTGCCAATCTTTCTCATTAGGCCCTTTTGTCTGGTGAATGTGTTGACGTCCTGCGGTTTTTCTTTTGCTTTTTCCCGGGGATGACTGTTCTGCAAGCTTTTTGGATGTCTTGCCTTTGGAAATTCTCTAGTTCCTTTCTTTTTGAATAGCTGAAATTTCAGAGTGCCGTCAATTAAGCACTTGTGGTTTTTGGCTTGTAGATGGATGATTGTTTGTTGTTGGTCGAAGAAATGCTCGCCCCAATCTACTCAATGGACATTGTAAGACCTGCTTGAGGCACCTCGGTCTTGTTCATGGATTGTGCCAGGATTTTCCTTTCCAACTTGCAGATAGAATTTGATTATTGGTCCATCCATGGACTGTACCTTTTTACTTGCTCTTAGTTGTTCTTATGGCTTCACCATCACCAGTGCACAACCGTTGGCATCTATGAAGGTTTTGGTTTTTTTGTTGTAAGAATGTCGAGTTGCATTAAAAGGAATGCCAACAATAGATAACGTTGCTTATTAGTACTTCTTGAACTTGCGGTGAAAAGTGGTGGCACTCTAAATAGCATTTTTTTTTTTGGTAAAGAACTCTAAATAGCATTCATCTCAAGGATGGGCATTAAAACTTGTTTGGGTGGTCTAATGAGAAGGAAAAGATATGCTGATTCCTACTTTAAATGGTTTATCTCTCATCATGCCACTCCCATTGTTTAGCGTTGCTAGCTTTTATAGTGAGATCAACTTCAGCTTTTCTGATTCTTATCTAAGAGTGTTTTGCGATCAGAATAAGGTTCAGTAGGAACATTCCTCTTTTCGAGTTCTCCCTCCATGCATTTACTTGAACCTCGGACTACGAGACTTAGAATTTTCCAGAGTTTCGATCGGGTATGAGGTTGAAATGAACATCTAGATCAACCTCTTTAGGAGTGTTTTTGCAAAATCTTTTCTATCAACAGAGAGAGAGAGAGAGAGAGAGGTACATGCGGAATGACATGTCGTAACTTTAAGGGCGTCATTGGATGGAAATTCCACATTTTAGTACTGACCGAAAATAGGTGTTTTTCCACAAGATAAAATAAAATTATGGTCAAAAGTGGTGTGTTTTTAAGGGTATTAGGCTCTTAAATAAATAAAATAAAAATTAGAGAGTGAGGGAGCCAGCTAGCCATGGAAGAGAGAGAGTGGAGGGAGTAGGGCTATACAAGAAGTACGGGAAAAAAGGAGAATTGGATAAATGCACTTCATGAAAAAAGTACTACGATACAGAAGGCATTTCCTGCCGTCCATTTTATTTATTTATTTATTTAGACCTTTAAGTTCTCAATTATATCCAATAAAAAGTACATCTTTATTACATAGCAATTATGAGTGATGAATGTTGCTTCGTCCTTACGGAATAAAATGAACAGGTCACTTACTTTAGAATTGGAGATGCAAGAGGTTGCGATCATATTAATAAAAGAGGAAAACATTTACTTTCATGATTTGTCTTAATTTTGGTTTAGCAAGTACAATTACGTATGTACTCATCTAAGTGGAATTTAGATTCTAGGAGTTCCTACAGAAAATATCAAAAGAAAACTGCCCTTTTCACATTTACAAAATTTCATGTTGATTTTATGATCATATTACGACACTAATTTTTTATTAATTGGTTATGTTTACTTTCAACTTTCAATTGACCCAACTCCATTACCTGGAATCATGCAAACATGAAAGGAAAATCACGAGAACTGATTTCATGCTACTGAATCATAGGCTGAGTTAGGTATTTTTTATCTTTTATGATAATACCACCAAAAATCTCATGCATTTACCCTAACTAATTTTCATGTTATAAAAAATTCTAAACTAGTACATTATAAACATTTATCTCAAACCAATTTTTATATCAGAAAAATTCCTAAAGTGGTACATACATGACGAATTTACCATTTGTTAGCTTTGGAGAAAATTCTAAAAAAGTCTTAGATATATTGCATTTATGTTAGTTCAATCATAAACCTTTCAATTTGGTTAATTTAACCCTAAATATTTCGATAATCTATCAATTTAGTCCTTTTAGCCAATGACATTGATGACAATCATCGTATGTGATACGATAATGCTAATGTAGATAATTTTTTATTTATTTTATTTCATTTTTTTGTGGCTGATAAGGGTCGTTGGTGACCTCGAGCAAGGCCATCACAGCTTTTCTGGCCGCAAGCGAGGGCGTGAAGGCCCTTGCTAGATTTGATGAGGGCTTTCGTGGCCCTCACCAACCACAAGCAAGGCTTTGGCTGCCAACAAGGGTCTTTAATGACCCTCGTCAATACAATGAAAAAAAAAAAGGAAAGAAAAATATAAATTTAAAAAAAATAATAAAAATTACAAAAATTATCCACATTAGTGTCAATTATACCACTTAGAACGATTGGTATTAAAATTAGCAATTTTCAATCAAAATTAGTCTAAATGACTCGATTGGTAAATTATCAAAGGGTTTATTTGGACTAAATTAGTCGAACTAAAAAAATTTAGGACTAAATTAATAAAAGTACTATAGGCTTAGGATTTTTGGATAACTTCCCCGTAGCTTTTGACCAATGTTTGGTCAAATTACTAACATGAAAACATATGCAGCAAGTGACCCATATGATGTGGCTTTGACTTAAAAGTTCAGCATAAATGGCTCTTATAAATGCCGTCATTTTAGAAATTCAAGCTTGTTCAATGCGTCTCAATCCTGCAATAAAAGGATATTTTTGGAAAGATTCATGAAGTTAACCATGTCCGAGCGAGCATTCAGATGGCTGGCAACGTATCTCTTCAGAAGGTCTACCATGGAAAATGCCAATTCTAAAAGACTCTTGTTCATTCACAAAGAACCTAGGAAGCCTCTCAGATTCTTCCCCACGTTATCTCCATCGAGCACCCTCTCGATGCCCATAGACAACAACTCCTATCCATTCCTGCCCTCTCCTGCACCCTTCCTTCCGGACAAGAGCTCCCTCGCATTTCCGAAACTTGCTAAAATCCCTAATTTGTCCCCCATTTTGCCATAAGATTTCGGTTATTTGGTGAAGAAAAGCATATTCAATTTCATCCTAATTTCATCGACATCATTTCATTTTATTCGGATTACAATCACATCATTAAAAAAGCCATTACAGCTGAATTTCCACGTCAAGTCGCTTATCTACAGCAACAATTTAATGAAGATATTAAATAGAAGTTAACACAAGATACATTTATGGTAGGCGATATCGATTTTAAATTTTTGGTGATATTGGTTCTAAGGCAAACTATGTTAGGACATATGATTTGGAATACTTTGTAATGCCAAAATTGGTCCAGAATAAATGTATGATGCGTTTACCAATTTGGCATATTTGATCATATTATTCCTTTGCCTATTAATTTGCAATTTTTAAGGAATTAACGAAATATAATCCATAATCATAATATACAACTGCATACTAAAAACAGTCCTCCATGCGGTCACTGTTTCTTCTCCAAAGAATGTAGACGTTGACGCGGCGGCGGAATTAGCCCTGCCGTCGAGGGGTTCCGATCGAAGCGCGCAAGGCCGGAAGAAGAAGTAGAAGAAGCGGCGGCAGCGGGCGGAGGTCAAGAGCGCAATGGGGAGATTGTTCGTGGTCGATTTGGTAGGCAAAGCTTACCTATGCGGGTTTTGTAAAACCCCTCTTGCTCTTACTGACGATCTGTTCTCTAAGGTGCGTGATTTCTTTGATTCTCTAGTCGAAGTGGGTGAGGAAAAGGGGGAGTCTTTGAGGTAGTCTGGTCATGATCTGATCGATTCCGATGGAGGGTTCGGTATAAGTTTGCTTCAAACGCAATGGGTTCTTGCGATTTTGTGGAAGTTCTTGAACTGAATGGAGAGGAGGAATCGCTAAAGTTACCCAAATAGATGGAATTTAGGGGAAAGGCCTGATGGTTTGTCGTGAACTGTTGGTTTCTTTGGGCTGTTGGATTGGTGGGTTGTGCTCCGGATATTCTAATTATGATGGGAGTGCCGGAGGTAGTCATCTCCAATGTAAAATTCCAGTGGTGGGCTGGCAGGCCAAACCGGGATACTTTAGGTCCAGTTTCCATGCCAATTGATTCTGTTTTAATCTGGAAGCCAGTGGTATGGATCTTAGCCAGCCAATGCTGCACTAGACATGGCAGGTCGAGAATGAAGATGCTTCTTAACTTTATATACTACTTCTGTTCCTTCTCTTATTTATCAGTGTTCAACATCTCACTTGTAGTGAAGGATCCTTGGTTTAAAACCTTGGTTGAGGATGAAACTAGGATTTGATTTGCAGCCTAGGAAGTCGAAAAAATTGGGCTGTGTGATCTGGACAATGATGCATATATATGAAGATAGAACATAATGATAACAATGTTCACTGTTAAACAATGAATAGATGTCTAAGTGCATGAAATTATTATTCACGCAAAAAACGCTCTGGCAAGTTTCTCATGTCACTTTTTGGTGAAGGCCTTTAAACTAAGAGAACAACAGTAGTAGATTTCAAATTAACGTTGGGTTGACAGGAAAATGGCATGATCATCTGGACAAATATCTGTTCATATGCTATAGGTGCTTGTATTGGTTGATTCAGAAGTTTTAGCAGGAATGCCAATCCTGTATGGGTATTGCTGAATAGAAGGACATGCCTGCCTCAAATAGTTACCGCTCAAGATCCATATTTGTGCATCTAAAACAATCTTTTTGCAGAAAGATATTTATGAAAATTAAAATGGCACAACATGTTTTTAAGATTTTCTTTCAGTTCATAGTCCATTCTTGCCATCAGTCTGCACTGAAAATATGTATGCATGATTCTCTTGAAACCTAAGATACATGGGATTATATTTTTGGATGTCTTCTACTACGACTGAGAGAAATCCCATTTTTCATTTTCTGTTATATAATTTAGCTTTTTTTTTTTTTTTTTTTGGTAAGAGGTAAGAATATATAATTTAGCTTTGATGTACCTTATCTGTGATTCTCTTCAATATTTGTCTCTAACTTTGCTCCATTGGTATCTATAGTCCTTTTTTTGCGACGAGGGAAAGGCATTCTTTTTCGGAAATGTGTAAGTTCATTGCAATATTCTACTTTGACTTCATTGTGTCGATGATTTTGTTACTCCTTCGTCCTTAATGTGCTCTGTTCATATAACCCCACATACTTTTCACCAACCCAAAGTTCTACTGAGAATTTTTCATATTTTTAGTTCTTTTTTCCTTGCAATGTATATCATGTTTATGGCGGGAGAGGCTTTGACTCTATGATAAAGCTAATTTACGGTGATGATTTCGTAATTGAAAGGTCAAACTCTTACGTAGATGTAGAGTGCTGATTTAAAAGCACTAAAGTGACATAGATTAACAAGAGGCCCCACTTAGAAAGAGTCTCTAAGACCTTAACGTCTCACCTGTCTTACCTTGGGGAATGAAGAAACGGTACCTATATTCGTGTGCGGATGGAGAATCTAAAACATGTATTGAGAACATGCAAATAGAGGGACAAAAAAGAAAGTGGAGCTGTTGATAAGGTGTTCTTGGACAGTGAGGGTTATCTTTTCTCACCCTGTCTTTTTCTTATTAGACTCTTGACTATTGGACGAACTTGAAGTTGTTACTTCCAACTGTCAGGAACCACATTCCATGACAGCTCCTCTTGTCTACAGGAGTGTGGGATTGCATGTGCATTTGACTCATGAAATAAAAAGGCTGTTTTAGAAAGACTGCTGTCCAAACTGTGGAGAGTGTCAGCGCTTCATGTATTAGATGAAAGGGAAGACTGCCAAAATTTCAAAACCCTTTCAAGTTTACGGTTGGTTGTTTTTTTTTTTTTCCCATCTTTAAGTGATCATGTATGGAGTTGTGGATATGTGCTATGTGGATGTGGGCGTGTATGCATGTCTGAATTTTCCAGACAAGATGACTGTGGGCACTTCCACAGGTAAAGTGAAAACTTTCAGCTTTCTTGGTCTGCAGCTGTAATTACAATGATCACCCAGAATCACATTAATAATAATGCCACGGACAAGATTAACTGCATATATGCATGTTTGCATGTGTGCGCATGCACGCATGCTTGTGCGCGCTCTCATGCATCTGTGGTGTCCAGAAATATCTCCAGTTGATCACAGGGAGCTTTTACGAAAATGTTAGACCGAGATTTTTCTTGCTGTTTTGTGAAAATTATTGTGCTTAGTTGACTTGGGAGCTTATTGCTATCTGTGTTGGGCATAATTGTCCATTGGTTCTTTGGCTAGTTTCTGTATGACATCTCAAGTTTACTGTATGACATCTCAAGTCTACTGGATAGAATTGGATTGCCAAGATCCATGTAGAAAGCTGTCAGATCTTGACCGTTGATGAAAGTGGCGCAATTTTTAATTTGGGGAACTTACTATGCATCCTTGGAGCCATCACACTTGTATTGCTTTTCATTGCCTAGTGCACACCTGTTTCAGATGTAATGTTTAGAACCAACTCTCACTCTATATTATCATCTGAGAGCGCCGTTTTAATCATTTTCCACAGTTAATGTGAGTTTTGTCTTCATATTGACCATAACGCTTCTATTGGATCAGAGTTACATCTGTTCTGCATTACCTTTTAAGCTGATATACAAATTACGCAATGCTATCTTTATATTGTTTCTCGTAAAGCTCTTATTTCACTTCCTTAGATTGTTTTTGCGAATATATGATAAAAAGTGCTCATCTTTGACTATTGGAAGGGTTCGTGCGTGGTTCAGGTGGAGAACTTTTGGAGTTTGACCTAGAGCTTTAGACAATTTTCTCACTGTTTGTAAGACATGAAGAGTCCATTAACAATGAATTGCAAGAGTACATTTCTAAGAGTTTGTGATTGATGGCTCAAGCTTTTCGTCATTGATTGGTTTCTTATATCTGGCGATGGCATGGGGTGCTTTCTTTTCCAAATAGTGGCATCTTAATGTTTGGAATTATCTAAAGTAACATTTTCTGCTTACAGTGGACATGTGGGCGCTGTATCCTTTAATTTTTTTTTCTTTTTTTCTGGGAATGCCTATTATTGGATTCAGGTTTTGTTCTGGCCACATTTGCTGGATTCCTTTGAGTGAGCCATTGTTTGGTTTATAACTTTTGAGAAAGTTAAGAAAGTAATGCATTCATGTCCCTTTTTTCTCTCAACTTGGGTTGAGCTCTCTCTCTATCCCTCTTGGTGATAGCAAAACCTTCTCATCAAATCCCCAAATCTCCAAACCCTAAACCTGTAACTCATGGCAGATTTCAAGCTTTTCTCACCAGGTTAAAACCCCCATCCTTGACTTCCCATCTCCATGGAGTCGTCCCATTGCTGAAGGAAATGACGCTACGCTGGGTTTCTTTGCTTTCTCCAATCACAAGGTACTCAGTCGTAGGGGTGAGCGTGGTTCCCAGGTAGAACCGGGAACCGGAGAACCGAACTGCAGGTTCCGGCGCGGTTCCCGGTTCTAGAGGGGCCGGTTCCAGTTCCCGGTTCCCTTTTTCAAGGAATCGGCGGTTCTCGGTTCCGGTTTCGGTTCTTATGGGAACCGGAACCGGCCCCTTTAGAACCGGTTAGGGTTCCTTAAAATTGAAAGCCCCCAAATCAACAGTTCAGTTCTCCTCTCTCGTTCTCTGCCTTTGTCCCTTCCCCGACGCCGCTCACCCTTGATGCCTCCGCCGGACACCGCTCGCCCTCGATGCCGCCGTTGGACGCCGCTCGCCCTCGATGCCGCCGTCGAACGCTGCTCGTCCCGTCGCTGGACGCCAGTTGCCCCCCGCTCGCCCCGCCCTTTCCTCCCTCGACGCCGTCAGCCCCCTCTCGCCCCGTAGCTTAGCCGGTGGACATCGCTTGCCCTTGACGCCGCTACTGAACGCAGCTCGTTCCCCCGGTGGACGCCGCTCGCCGCTCGTCCAGCAGCCCCTAACGCCACTCACCCAGCCGCCCCCGACGCCTCTTGCCGCTCACCTTTCATGTTGGTAATCTCTGCTGCCCCCTCTCTTCGTCGTTTTGCGAAGTGTTGCAAAACTGAGCAAAGCCCTTTGCTGTCCTACAGATTTCAGTTCTCCTTTAGGGTTTTTTTTTTGCGCTGCCTGTGCATTTCGTTCAGAAGAGAGGAGTGTGAAGGTGGGTATGTTCAAGGGAGCATTTACGGCATTCAATCAGGTCAAAAAGTTTGGACAACGTAGAAATTGAAGATGGGTATGAGACTCTCGATGTCTACGTGCATTGCTGGTACGTCAAGAAGCGTATATCTGAACAAGCTGAAATTATCCCCTCTCCTCTGTATCTTTCTCAGTCGTGTAGATTCAAAGCTAATTATTATGAGGATTTCCAGGTACACCGAGTTTGGGGGAGCGGTGCCTTATAGGCAAGCAGAGGATTTGGCATTCTCGGTCGTGAGGTTCATTCAGAACAGCGGTTCATTCATCAATTACTATATGGTAATCTTGACTTCCGTAGCATCTGTGGCTCTGTAACAATCGCTTGATTTTGCCTTTCCATTATCCTGCGAATTATAATCATTAATTAACCTTCTTTTTTGTCTCCTTTTAAATGATTACATACTTGCTTGTTCTTTATATGGGTCTTGTTCGTTGTCTTTAGTATTGCGGAGGAACCAACTTTGGCAGGACAGCTGGTGGTCTCTTCATTGCCACCAGCTATGACTACGATGCTCCTCTTGATGAATATGGTATTTGACTTGGAATAGATTGTTAGTATCCTGGCGTGGGCAAGGCTAACTTTGCTCATGTGCCTTAATTTGTTTCACTTTGAGCATTCGATGGATCTAACAACTTTAAGACTGGAGTAATTGGTAACACCATCAGAAGTTTAGCCCAATGAAGGCAAATCTACATCTTGTTGCTTAAACATTAAACCTTTTAAAACTAAGTCTAGAAGTAATTCATGACATCCTATCATGGCGATTACTAAGTCATCTTCCTTACATCAGAATTTGCGTAAATGTTGCAGGTTTACTGAGGGAACCAAAGTGGAGTCACTTGAGAGATTTGCACAAAGCCATTAAGCAAAGTGAATGGGCTCTGGTTTCTACTGATCCTACAGTGCAGTCACTTGGAAGTAATCAAGAGGTTTGGTTTCTCACGCCCCCTTAAAATGAATATGCATGAAAACACTCTCACAGCCTTGTGGGTTGTTAATTAAACTTTTACCTATCAAATTCTATTTGTCTTAGGCTCACGTGTTCAAAGCTGGAAGCAGATGCACGGCCTCCTAGCAAACTATGGCATGAAGTATTCTGTCATAGTCAATTTTGGAAACGGTCAATATGACTTGCCGCCTTGGTCCATCAGCATTCTTCCGGACTGCAAAACTGCTATTTACAACACCGCAAGGGTAAGGCACGGACCATTTCGTCACCAAATGTGGAAGCTTTTTAATAAGTTTTGTCACAAATTTCCAAAGTAGGCGAGATGATGAGTTGGCTGATTTTAGAGGATGCCTTGATATTATTCCACGAAATGCTCGAACTGAGATTAGTGTTTTTGAATGTCAAATTTTTGTTAGTGCTTTTTCTGGACCTTGTTGTTTTGCCATTGCTGTTTTGCCATCAACAATGCTGCTGCTGTTTGGACTTCGATGATGAGCAGCCCGCATGTTGACGAGCTAACATGGAAAAAAGTTGCACGTGTCGCTATTCAATTTTATTTGTTTTGTATTCTCTCTCATAAATGATAAACTTGTTTATTATTGTTGCGTTCATTTTTTTTTGTTTAACTAAAAATGAAAAAAAAAAAAAAAGAACCTGTTGGACCCTAGAACCGACCCTGGAACCTGTGACAAGGTAGGTTCCAGGTTCCAGATTCCGACGGGTAGGTTCCAGGTTCCACAAAATGAGGAACCTGTACCCGAGGGTAGGTTCCAGGTTCCAAGCGGAACCTGTAAGGAACCTGGAACCGCTCACCCCTATTCAGTCGCACCCTAGGGTTCTATAGCCTAAATCTGTAAATCATGATAGATTTCCGGTCTGTTCCAACCGATTAGACCCCCTGGTTCTGATTTCCCATCTTCATGGTGCCTCATTGCTGAAGGAGTCATAGCCCGCTAGTCATTTTTTGTTTTCTCCAGACCCATGCCTCACTAAGCCCTTCTCCAGTTTTTCTTTTGAAGCGAATCCCAAACCTTCTCAACTATACACAACCCCTGTTTTGGCCACCAAAACTAGAGCTCCCTTCATTCCATAATCAAAATCTACAGTACTTGGCCAACACAGGATTTGGGAGAAGAAAATGGATGAGAGGGAGAACAATCAGCTTCGATTGGCAGCGCTTTGTCGATGCATGGGACCTAGGAGATGAAATACTAGAAGAAGAAAAAAAAAGGAAAGTGAATTAACTCTCTATGGTAAGCTATTTTCAAAGCCAAATGTCAATTTCCAGGCTTTCACTAACACTATGAAAAGGGCTTGGAAAGCAGATTCTATTAAGTGCGAACTAATTGAAACAAGTTTTTTCTCGTTCATATTCCGATCAAGTGAAGAGAAACGGCATATTCTAGAATCGGGATCGTGGTCCTTTGCAAGCAATCTACTAGTACTTAAAGAAGGAGACCAAAACATACCTGAGCATTGTTATGAATTCACGCATTATGCATTTTGGGTGCATTTTATAGGCCTTCCACGAGCCCGAGTTTCTGAAGATACTATTCGCCTTTTAGCCTTCAGATTGGGGAGAGTTGAGGAGATCAAAATTGAGGCAAGAAGCAACAACTCTCGAAAAAAATGGAAAGGCCAAAGTGCTGCTCAACCTATTTAGCCCACTCAAATTAGGTTCGGTGATTAATTGTGGAGACAAAAAGTGGTGGATAGATTACAAGTACGAAAGGCTTCCTCACTTCTGCTATTCTTGTGGTCGCATTGGGCATTACGCCAACTTTTGCACCGAAATACCTAATGAAGAAATTGGACTCGCTGAGGATCAACCAGGTTGGTTTGGCTCATGGTTAAGAGCGGAAGTTCATGAAGTTAGTCCTTATTGGAAGACATTTTATGGCAAACTTGATCTTTCTACCTCCGATGAAGAAGTGGTGATGGAAACTCAAACAGAGGTGACTGAAACTCCACTGAGAACAGCTGAAAATGAACCAAATGTATTGGCAATTGTTCCTGTACAGCATGAAGAAATAGAGAAAAGAGCAAAATCAGGGGACAAAACTCTGATCAGCACCTATTACTACTCCCTTCACCAACAAGGAAAGAGATAAAATTATAGAGAACCAAGAAAGGTAAGGCAATCTATATAACTCCCGTGGCAGAAAAACAAAAGAGGGTCAGTTCCTATAAGAAAAAAACTCCACAAGAGCCTGCAGTGGATGAGAACCAACTTTTGGATGCTACAATTTAGTCTTGGGAAGAGGTAAGAACATGGGCTATAGTGGTTGGCCCTAATAAGCCACCAGAGGATAGATGAAGATATTGAGCTGGAACTGTCAAGGGTTGGGCACCCCCTTGATAGTCCAACACCTTAGAGCCTTAGTGGCTCAAGAGAGGCCCAACCTAGTTTTGCTCATGGAAACAAAAAACAAAAATAATGTTCTAGAGAGAGTGAGGAAAAGGACTCACTTCAAGTCTCTATTTACTATCGAACTAGTGGGTATAGCAGGAGGTTTGGCAATAATGTGGGATGAGGAAGTTAAGGTGGAAGTGGAGGGAAGCTTTAGGGAACTCATCAACATAAAATGTATGGACGTCACTAGAGGAGACCCAATGAGGATATCGTTTTTGCATGCACCAACAAATTTTCAAGAGAGACTGAGGCTATGGAGAGATGTAAAAGCCAGCAACTATCATAATCCACTCACATGGTTATGCATAGGGGATTTCAATGAAATATTATACCATTGGGAAAAAGTAGGGTGTAAAGAGGTGGACCGCTACAGAATCACAGCCTTCCGAGGGTTTGTAGACGATTGCTCTTTGATAGATATTGAAAGTAAGGGCTGCACTTATACCTAGTCAAACAATAGAGAAGGCAGCACCATTAGTAAAAAAGAGATTAGATAGGGCACTTTGCAATATGGAATGGAGAGTACTATACCCAAACGCAATGGCGTTTGCATTACCGGTGATTGGTTCGGATCATAACCCAGTTATTCTATCCCTATACCAACAAGAAAAGAATAGTAAGAAAATGTTCAGATTTGAACCAATTTGGCTTGAAGACCCTGAGTGTGAGGTGGTGTTAAAGCGAGTTTGGCTTGCAAATAGAACAGCAGGAAGAAGTCTTACAAATAAACTAAGGTTGGTTGCTGCTGAATTAAACAAGTGGAGTAGGAAGAAGTTTCAAAATGCCCAAAAACATATTACTCCCCTTAAAATCTGGCTTATGGAGTTAACAAATACAACAAGTGGGGAGCAAAATAAAGAGGAAATCAGTAACATTGTTGGGAAAATCGAAGAACTGTTGAGGCAAGAAGAGATGTATTGGTGCATGAAGTCTAGAATTGATTAGCTGAAATGGGGGGATCAAAACACCAAGTATTTTCATGCAACAACAATTCAAAGAAGACAACAAAATAAAATATCTATGCTACAAACTGATGATCAAACCTAGTGTAGGGATCCCAAGACTCTTAGTCATCATATTTGCAGCTTTTATCAATCTCTTTTCACCTCTGTGGGAGCTCGGAACTATCAACTTGTATTAGAGCAATGTACAGCAGTGGTTAATGAGGAGGTAAATGCAGACCTTATCAAACCAGTCACAAAAGAGGAAGTAAAAGCAGCTGTATTTCAATTAGGGGCAACAAAAGCACCGGGACCGGATGGATTATATGGTTTATTTTATCATAATCATTGGCCTATCATCAGTGACGACACATTCAACATGGTGCAATCCTTTTTCAACCAAGGTACGTTTGATCCAGAGATTAATAGAACCCACATAACTCTCATTCTAAAGCAACGAACCTAGAGAACATCACACAATTCAGACCTATAAGCCTATGTAATTTCATTTATAAGATTATCGCAAAGGTGATGGCTAATAGGCTGAAACCATGGCTGCCAAATATAATCTCTGAGGAGTAAACTGCTTTTATTAGTAACCGACAGATCCAAGATAATATCTTTATTGTCCAAGAGGTGATTCATCAACTAAGGGTGAGAAAGAGGAAGCGCAAATTTCAAGCCATTTTAAAATTAGATATGCAAAAAGCGTATGATAGAGTTGAATGAGATTTTCTTTGTAATTACATGCTGAGGTTGGGAGTCCATGAGAAATGGGTCAAATGGATCAAACACTGCATTTCATCAGTGTCTTTCAACATACTAATTAATGATGAACCTTTAGCTGGCTTTAGGCCCTCTAGAGGTATCCGGCAAGGGGATCTCCTTTCCCCCTACCTATTCATAATCATGGCCAACTCCCTCTCAACTCTTATGAGAAAAGCTGTACAAGATGGAAGTATCAAAGGTAATAGCCTAAATCTTACATGCCCCACCCTCTCACGTCTCCTCTTTGCTAATGATGCAATATTTTTCATAGATGGAAGGATACTAGAAGCTCAAAATGTTGCAAATATCCTGAACAAATATTGTTTTGCGTCAGGACAAGCCATAAACCTCAATAAATCAAGTTTGTTCTTTGGAAGAGATTGCCCTCAGAACCTCAAAAAGAATTTAGCCACTGAATTAAGAGTCCCTATTTCTGAAAATTTAGTGAAGTATATAGGAATTCCATCTAATTAGGGCCAGACAAAAAAACAAGTGTTTGCTTGGATACTTGCTAGAATCAAAAGGAAACTTGAAGGGTGGAAAGAAAGATTGATCTCTAAGGCGGGCAAAGAAATCCTCATAAAAACTGTCATACAAGCCATACCACAATATACTATGTCCATTTTCAAAATTCAACTTCTATTTGTCGTACTATTGAGAAGCGAATAACCTCCTTTTGGTGGAAACGGAATGTTGCTAGAAGAGGAGTTCATTGGAAGAAATGGGAAGACCTGAAAATGAGAAAGAATTGTGGTGGCCTAGGCTTTAAAGATTTGGTGGATTTTAACAAAGCTATGTTAGGAAAGCAGGCTTGGAGAACAGTCCAACAACCAAATGCCCTATGGTGTAAAGTTCTAAAAAGTACCTACTACCCTAGAGGTGACTTCTGGACATCAAAGAAAGGTATCCGGCCCTCATGGGGATGGCCAAGCTTATTGATGGGGAAAGATATAATTGAACCAGCCACTAAATGGGAGATAGGTGATGGAAAGTCAATCAGAATTAGAGAAGATGTTTGGCTCTCTTCTGGCAAACTTATAGACCCAGCAAATAAAGATGATCCAAGAATGGTGGCTGATATAATTGATCACGAAGCAAAGGCTTGGAATATAAGCAAACTAACTGAACTATTTGATGAAAATTTTGTGCAAGAGACTCTAGCGCAGCCTATTAGTTTGCATCCTTGCTCAGATAAGCTTGTCTGTACAGCAAACAACTCAGGTTCCTACACTGTCAAGAGCAACTATAACTGACTATACAACAAAGACCGCCTATTCACCAAACATAATCCTTCCTTTTCCTACCAGGTTCCAAAAGTGCTATGGAATGAAATATGGAAACTCCTGACTTCTCCAAAAATTCGGTTCCTTCCACGGCAGATATGTAGCAACTCTCTCCCTACAAAAGAAAAAAAAAAATTATACAAAAGGCAAATGATACCAGATCTAATCTGCTAGATTTGTGGCCAAGCACCTGAGACCACCGAGCATCTCTTCCTCCTATGCAACTGGATGGAAATATTGTGGTCAGACCCTGAACTCAAAGTTGACATTTCTCCAGCAAGAATCACTCGAATGGACAAATGGGTTTATGAAAATCTCACCTCAAGAGCCGATCCACACGCAAAGACCCTTTTCGCGGCATATTATAGCAGATCTAGAAGGATCGTGACACAACGGTCTTCCAAGGGAGGAAGCCTGACCACCTCAACACCAAACCCGAAGCCCGAATAGTCGTTGATCTCTACATAAAATGCGCGGATAATGGGCTAAATCGAAGAAGCAGACAGCAAGCTGATGGAGGAACTTCGCCGAAATGGGTCTCACCTGGTTCGCAAGAGTTGAAGCTCAACATAAACGCCTCTTGGTGCAATACGTCGCTTACGGGAGCAATGGTGGGCATCTGCAGAAACGCAGCTAGCATCCTCATCGACGGCTTCACCAAAAAAATTCATGCTCCAATGGCTTTAGTGGCTGAAACACTAGCTATAAGAGAGGCCTTTGTCACGGCTCGAAAGAAAGCATGTCCAAGAGGTTTTCATGGGTCGGCCGTGACACGTCTATGGATCCAACGACTCTCGGCTTATCCCCGACACTTAGGGTTTTTCTCAAGTCTTCTAGAATAATCCTAGGGGCGAGCGATACGGGAATTGTATCGTTATGTAATAAATACGAGCAGTTGGTAGTTGGAGAGATTGAATCTTCACCATTAGATCGAGAAGAGATTTACAAATACGGTTTGCCTTGTATTTGTATATAAAGGGGTCTCCTCCCCTTAATTTGTATCATCTTATTCACGAGTAATAGAAAATCCAAAGCTTCTCTCTCTAAAGAGTTTCTCTCTCTACGATCCTTGTGAGTAAGTGTTAGTAAGGCTGACTTGGGAGAAATTCCTAAGGCCACACGGGTAAGGGAACGCTAGATTGATCGGCCCGTGACAAGTGGTATCAAAGCAAAAGTTTGTTCCAAGCGCAAGTACAATGGCTGATCCACGATCTGATGAGGCGCTTGCCATGGGTGGTGACTACGCTGATCGTGGGCAGAACGCTGAGAAGGGTGCTGCCAAGGGCAAGAAGAGCTGTGGAGTTTTGAGCTCGAGGGAGCCAATGGGGGGTCTTGCACATCGCATGGCGAAGCTAGAATTGTTTGTCACTGATGTCCGAGGATCGATCGATGACCTGACCCAAATCGTGGACAGAGTCGACGCCGGAAGAGAGAAGCTGGTTGCGGAAGTGCAAGAGCTCAAGACCGGCATGGGAGAGTTCTGCCATGAGTTGTTGGGGACCCTACAGGAGGAACTCACATAACGGTATGAACCCTTGGAGGCCATGATGGCGGCCATGCGTGCGGAGATAACGGAGCCTAAGAGTAAGCTCGCTCAAACGAAAGCTGCCCACGTGAACGGGGTGATCACTATACAAGGTCCACGAGTGAACACGCCGAAGCCAAAGGAGTTATGTGGCTCACGAGTGGCCAAGGACGTGAACAACTTCTTGTGATACATGGAGCAATACTTCCAGACCATGAGGATCAACGACGACCAAACACGAGTAAACACTGCTTCAATGTATTTAGCTAATAGTGCATTGTTGTGGTGGCATCATCGGTCGGATGATAGGTGTGGGAATCCTATCACGACCTGGGGTGGTTTCGTTGAGGAATTTCGGCGGAACTACTTTCCCACTTATGCGGAAGAAGAAGCTCGTGACGAGCTAAAGCGTCTAGAGCAAAAGGGTGGTATGCGCGATTATATCAAGCGGTTCTTAGAGTTGCTATTCCAAATCCTCTCAATGAATGAAGTTGAAGCGTTTCACCAGTTCATGAGCGGTCTCAAGCCATGGACAAAACAGGAGTTGAAGTGGTACAACGTGGGAGATCTCACTATGGCCATGACCGTAGCCGAGTCGCTCATGGAGTACAAGACGCCTTCCACATCCCAATCGGATACTCGTCCAAGGGACAAAGCAACTGGTGGGGGAGATCAGGGGAGATACAACCGCTCAACCAGAGGTAGGCCACCGGTTAATCCTCACAAAGCTCATGTGGAGTTGAACGGAGGAGGGCAAAAGAAGGTACGCTCATATAAATGTTTCTTCTGTGAGGGTCCGCATATGGCTCGAGATTGCCCAAACAAGGCCAAACTAGCCACCCTATGTAAAGAAGATGAGCTTAGAGAGGAATTGTAGTTGGGTTCACTACGCCTCTTTAGCTCGATCAAGTCCAAGAAGACGAAAGAGACTAAAGGACTGATGTTCACGGATTTGAGGATCAGAGAGTCCACAATGAGTGTAGTGGTGGATACGGGAGCATCCGACCTTTTCATATCGGAACAAGCAACAAAGAGACTTAACCTACGGGTTGAGAAGGGAGCCGAGTGGCTTAACAGTGAACTCCAAGGAAGTCCTGGCAATCGGTGTCGCAAGGAACGTGGAACGACAATTGGGGCAATGGAGAAGCAAGGAAACTCTAGAGGTAATTCCCTTTGACGATTACAACTTTGTCATTAGGATCAAATTTCTAGATAAGATCCATGCTTTGTATTACCTTTCGCCGAGTGTTTATGCATGTTGGACAAGCATTGCCAATGCGTGATCCTAGTCCATTGTGAGTCAAACCACGATTGACGAATTATCTCGGCTATGCAACTCACCAAGTGAGCAAGGAATGGTGAGGTGACAATCCTTGTAGCCTTGAAGGTGGAGGACCAGAAGGGTGAAGGGTGAAGGGAGTGACGTCCCGTCGGAGGTGACCCGTGTCCTCGACATGTTCAAAGACGTGATGCCCTCGGAGTTGCCAAAGAAATTACCACTTAAGAGGGAGGTGGATCATTGGATCGAGTTAGTGCCCGATACTTGACCGCCTGCCATGGCGCATTATCACATGGCACCCCTCGAACTAGAAGAGTTGAGGAGGCAACTCAAAGAGCTGCTCAACGCGGGGTATGTTCGGCCGTCTAAGGCCCCATTCGGTGCCCCGGTGCTATTCCAAAAGAAGCGCAATGGGTCACTCTAGATGTGCATTGACTACCGAGCGTTGAACAAGTTGACCGTGAAGAACAAGTACCCGATCCCGCTCATGGCCAATCTCTTCGGTCAACTCGGTGGAGCTTGTTAGTTCACAAAGCTGGATCTCCAATTGGGTTACTATCAAGTTCGAATCGCTAAAGGGGACGAGCCAAAGACCGCAGGTGTGACGCGATATGGATCCTACGAATTCCTCGTGATGCCGTCCGGCTTGACCAACACTCCGGCCACTTTGTGCTCTATAGTCGAACGTTGGAGGAGCATGTCAAACACCTAAGGCAAGTCTTCTAAGTCTTGCGATAGAACGAGCTGTACGTTAAGCGCGAGAAGCGTGCCTTCGCCCAAGAGGAAGTTCCGTTCCTGGGGCATATCGTCGGGGGTGGACGAGTGTGGATAGACAAGGCCAAGATCCAGTCGATCGTCAAATAAGAGTCGCCAACAAGGGTGACAGAGTTGAGGTCATTCCTCGGCCTTACCAACTACTATCGGCGATTCATTCAAAACTACTCGAGCATCACCGTGCCGCTCAGAGACCTCTTGAAGAATGAGAAGCCAGGGGAGTGGACGGATCGTTGCCAAAGAGCATTCAATCAACTAAAGAAAACCATGATGGAGGAATTGGTGTCGGTGTTGCCTGACCACACCAAGCCCTATGAGGTAGAGACTAATGCTTCGGATTATGCTATCGATGGTGTGCTTATGCAAGATGGCCATCCGGTAGCGTTCAAGTCTCAGAAGTTGAACGATACCAAGTGTCGGTATACCGTTCAAGAAAAAGAGATGACCGCGGTGGTCCATTGCCTTCGAACGTGGAGGCATTATCTCCTGGGGTCAAAGTTCGTCTTAAGGATGGACAATGTGGCCACGTGCTACTTTCAGACGCAAAAAAAGTTGAGTTTGAAGCAAGCTCGATGGTAGGATTTCTTAGCGGAGTTCGACTACACATTTGAGTACAAGCTGGGGAAGGCCAACTCCGTGGCGGACGCGTTAAGTCGGAAGATGGAGCTTATGAGTAGCTCCACTGAGTCGACCGAGTTGTACTTGGGTCGACCACATAAGGGAAGGGCTAAAGCATGATCCAAGAGCCTAAGCCCTCATCAAGTATGCAAAGGAGGGCAAGACCCGACAATTCTGGTGTGAAGACGAGCTCTTCTACACCAAGGGGAGGCAACTGTACGTGCCTTTCCATGGGAAGTTGAGGAAGGAAATCCTACGCAAGTGTCACGACTCAAAGTGGGCGGGTCATCCTAGGATCCACCGCACGTTGGCCCTCGTCGAAGGTCGGTACTACTGGCCACAAATGCGGGATGACGTGGAGGCTTATGTGAAGACTTGTCTGGTATGCCAACAAGAAAAGCTGGAGCAACGTTCATCGCCGGGCCTATTAGAGCCATTTCCCGTTCCAACTCATCCATGGGAGAGTGTCTCCATGGACTTCATTGTCAACCTGCCGAAGTTCAAAGGGTGTTGGACTCTCATGGTCATGGTGGACAAGTTCTCCAAGTATGCGACCTTCGTGCCTGCGACTAAGGATTACCCGGCCGAGGAGGCGACCAAGCTATTCATGAAGTGTGTGGTCAAGTACTAGGGTGTGCCACAAACGATCGTGAGCGATCATGATCCTTGCTTCACGAGACGTTTCTGGTCCAAGTTATTCAAGCTGCTGGGGTCGAAGTTGCACATGTCAACGAGTTTGCATCCCCAAACCGACGATCAGACGGAGCGGGTAAATGCACTCTTAGAGATCTACCTTCGGCACTACATGAGCACACGCAAGTAAATTGGGCGAAATTGATCAACGTAGCCTAGTTCTCCTACAACCTATAACGGAGTGAGTCAACCGGCTAAAGCTCGTTCGAGATCGCAACTGAGCAGCAACCGAATACCCCTAGCGCCATTGCTTCAGGTTATCAGGGGAGTAGTCCGCCCGTGTACAAGTTCGCCAAGGATTGGCAAGAGCAAGCCGACTTGGCAATGGCGTGTCTACATAAAGCCTCCAAGTGCATGAAGAAATGGGTCGACAAGAAGCGACGGCACGTGGAATTCCAAGTTGGGGACCAAGTGTTGGCCAAGCTGCACGTGGTTCTTCGATATAAAGATGTGCACAAGGGGTTGATCCGTCTCTACGAGGGGCCGTTTCATGTGCTACAACGGGTCGGGAATGTCGCATACAAGCTGGAGCTACCACCAAAGCTAAAGGTACATCTGGTTTTCCATGTGAGTATGCTTAAACATTTCCAGGTTGATGAGGAAGATCTGGATCGAGGGGAGTCGCAACAGGCGCCGCTCGAGGCAAAAACCTCGTATGATTGAGAGGTCAAGAGCATCTTGGCGGATCGAGTCATACGAAAGCGGTATTGCACGCCCAAGCGAGAGTACTTGATCCGATGGAAGGGTCTTCTGGAGAGTGAAGCTAGTTGGGAGCCCACGGAGAGTCTTTGTCAATTCAAGAAGGAGATCGACACATTCCACGCCGAAGACGTGACGAGGGCGTCGCCCGATTAGGTGGGGAGAATGTCACAGCCCGAAAGAAAGCATGTCCAAGAGGTTTCCATGGGTCGGCCATGACACATCTATGGATCCAACGACCCTCGGCTTATCCCCGACACTTAGGGTTTTTCTCGAGTCTTCTAGAATAATCCTAGAGGCGGGCGATACGAGAATTGTACTGTTATGTAATAAATACAGGTAATCGGTAGTTGGAGAGATTGAATCTCCACCATTAGATCGAGGAGGGATCTACGGATACCGTTTGTCTTGTATTTGTATATAAAGGGATCTCCTCCCCCTCATTTGTATCATCTCATTCACGAGTAATAGAAAATTCAGAGCTTCTCTCTCTAAAGAGTTTCTCTCTCTACGATCCTTGTGAGTGAATGTGAGTAAGGCTAACTTGGGAGAAATTCCTAAGGCCACACGGGCAAGGGAACGCTAGATCGATCGGCCCGTGACACTTTGCTATGGGTAAGAGAAAGCAGAAGTGAAAGTGGTTATGCACGATCGGAACTCCAGCATAACGTCTTCAAAAGAAGTGATATGCAGGTGAGCATATCAATAGATAACTTATCTTTGGTGGAGTGGTTATCGGGCCGGGTTGAACCACCTTGGCCAGCACATTTAATAGTTGCAGATTGCAAAAACAAATTTGGCCAAGCTTAGTGAAGTTTCTGTACTCTACAAACCGAGGGATACCAACAATGCCGTGGCTTGGGTCGCTAAAGCCCACCGAGCCAACTCTCTTCCTACTAATTGGGTTTTATTTCCTCCTCAGCTTTTAATGTCTATCTTATGTTTAGACTTTCCATCTAATGGTGCCCCTTTTATGGGCTAGTAATGAAATATATTTCCTTTGGCAAAATAAAAAGTACTAGTGTTTAAGTTCAGTTCTTACCGTGTTCAATACCGTACCCTTTTAGGCTGTGAAGTGAACCTCTGCACTTTTCATTTGCAGCCTAACCTAAGCAGCTCGAGATGTTGCCCGTCTAAGTTCAGTTCTTACCGTGGTCGATACCGTGTCTACCTTTTTGGGCTGTGAAGTGAGCCCCCGCACTTTTCATTTGCAGCCCAACTTAAGCAGCTCGAGATGTTGCCTATCTTTCTCATTAGGCTCTTCTATCTACTGCAATATGTTGATGTCCTGCAATTTTTCTTTTGCTTTTTTCCCGGGATGCTTGTTCTACAAGTTGTTCTAACGCCTTGCTTCCGCATTTTCTCAAGTTCGTTTTATTATGAATAGCTGAAATTCCAGAGTGCCATCAATTAAGCACCTGTGATTTTTGGCTTGTAGATGGATGATTGTTTGTTGTTGGTCGAAGAAATGCTCGCCACCACCTACTCAATGGACGTTGTTAGACCTGCTTGAGGCATGTTGGCCTTGTTCATGGATTGTACCAGGATTTTCCTTTTCAACTTGCGGATAGAATTGGATTATTGGTCCATCCATGGACTGTACCTTTTCTACTTGCTCTTAGTTGTTCTTTTGGGGCTTCACCATCACCAGTGCACGACTGCCGTTATCTATGGAGGTTTTGGTTTTTGTTGAAAGAAAGTTGAGTTGCACTAAAAGGAATTGAAGATACGACGGTAGAGAACGTTGCGGAAGCGATTGGTACTTTTTGAGCTTGCAGTGAAAAGTGGCACTCTAGATGGCAATCATCTCAATGGATGGGCAATAAACTTGTTTGGGTGCTCTAGGGAGATAGAAAATATATGCTGATTCCTACTCTAAATGGTTTATCTTTCATCATTTCACCCCCAACGTTTAGCATTGCTGGCTTTTATAGAGATCAACTTATTCCAGCTTGTCTGATTCTTATCTATGAGTGATTTGCGATCAAAATCGGGTTCAGCGGGAACCTTCCTCTTTTCTAGTTCTCCTTCCATGCATTTAGTTGAATCTCGGACTACGAGGCTCAAAATATTCTAGAGTTTCGATTAGCTACGATGTGGAAATGATCATCTAGATCAACCTCTTTAGGAGTGATTTTGGAATATCTTCTCTATCAATAAAGCAAGAGTGAAGTGTTTTTTCATAAGATAAAATAAATTTTCTGGTCAAAATTGATTTTTTTTTTAAGGGAATTAGGCTCTTATATAAATGTAAAAAAAAAAAAATTGGAGAGTGAGGCAGCCGGCCAGCCATGGAAGAGAAAGAGGAGAGAGAGTAGGCCTGCACAAGTAAGTACGGGAAAAGCGAGAGAGAGAGACAGAGACAGAGAGAGTTACAGGAGTGCATTTCATGAAAAGATGTTACAATACAGAAGGTATTTTCTATCGCCCATTTTTTTCTTTTTTCCTATAAGACCTTTTATTTCTCAATTATGTCCAATAAAAAGCGCTTCCCGATTAAATAGCATTTATGAATGATGAATCTTATCTTTTGCTTATTACGGAATAAACAAGGAAAATATTTACTTTCGTGATTGTCTTAATTTTGATTTGACAAATAGAAAGATATCGGTATAAGCAGAATTTAGATTCTTGGAGTTACTACATAAGTATCAAAAGAAAATTGCCCTTTTCACATTAACAGATGTTGATTTTATGATCAAATGATGACACTAATTTTTCATCAGTTGGTTATGTTTATTCTCCACTTTCAATTGACCCAACTCCATCACTTCGAATCGTGCAAACATGAAAAGAAAATCATGAGAAATCATGCAAACATGAAAATAAAAGCGTGAGGACTAATTTCATGCTATCACATCAAAAGCCAAATTGGATATTTTTTTTTTCTTTAGTGATAACACCATCAAAAAGTCCATACACTCATAATGTATAAATCCAAATTAATTTTCAAATTTTCAAAAATTTCAAATTAATACATTAATGAGATATTTATCCCAAATTAATTTTAACATCAGAAAAATTATTAAAGTGATATATTTATAACAAATTTACCATCCCTTAACTTTCACAAAATTTCTCCACCAAAAAAAAAAACTTTCACAAAATTTGGTCCAAAAAAAAAATTCACAAAATTACTATGATCCGGCTGCCACAGGCTGGCGATTTCAGGACAACTGCTTGACAAAAACCGGCGCTCCACACGACCACCGTTTCTTCCCCCAAGAATGTAGGGGTTGAGGCGGCGGCGGGATTATGCCTGCCATCGCGGGGTTCCTGTCCAAGCACGAAAGGCTAGAAGAAGTAGAAGCGGCAGCAGCGGGCGGAGGCAGAGTGCAATGGGGAGACCGTTTCTAGTCAAATTGAAAGGCAGAGCCTACGGATGCAGCTCCTGCAACAGGCCTCTTGTTCTTGCTGACGACTGGGTCGCCGAGGTGCGTGATTTCTTTGATTCTCCAGTCGGATAGGGTGAAGAAAAAGGGGGAGCTTTTAAGGTAGCTTGGTCATGATCTGATTGGTTCCGATGGAGGGTTCGGCGTGAGTTTGCTTCAAACGCAATGGGTACTCGCCATTTATGGAAGTTCTTGAACTAAATGGAGAGGAGGGGTCGCTAAAGGTACCCAAATAGATGGAATTTGGGGGAAGTGTCTGATGGTTTGTCGTGGATTGTTGGCTTCTTTGGTCTGTTGGATCGGTGGGTTGTGCTCGAGTGGTGGGCTGGCAGGCGAACTGGGGTACTTTAGGTCCAGTTTCTTTGCCAATTGGTTCTATTTTAATCCGGAAGCTAGTGGCATGGTGGTTAGCGGGCCAATGCTGTAGTAGACATGGCAGGTTGAGAGTGAAGATGCTTCTTAACTTTATATACTATTTGTGTTCTCTCTCTAATTTATCAGTAGTCAACTTCTCACTTGTAGTGAAGGATCCTTGGTTAAACCCTTTGTTGAGGATGAAACTAGGATTTGATTTGCAGCCTATGAAGTCGAAAAAATTGGGCTGTGTGATCTGGACAATGAAGCTTATATATGAAGATAGAACATAATGATAGCAATGTTCACTGTTAAACAGTGAGGAGATGTCTAAGTGCATGAAATTATTATTCACGCAAAAAACACTCGGGCGAGTTTTTCACGTCACTTTTTGGTGAAGGCCTTTAAAGTGAGAGAACAACAGTAGTAATCTTCAAATTAACACAGAGTCGACAGGAAAATGGCATGGTCATGTGGACAAATATCTGTTCTTATGCTATAGGCACTTGTATTTGGTTGATGCAGAAGTTTTAAGGGGGATGCCAATCCTGTATGGGTATTGCTGAATGGAAGGACATGCCTTGCCTTCTTCAAGCAGTTACCCCTCAAGATCCATGTTTGTGCATCTAAAACAATCTTTTTGCAGAAAGATATTTACAAAAATTAAAATGGCACAACATGCTTTTACAATTTTCTTTCAGTTCATAGTCCATTCTTGCCATCGGCATAAGGAAGATCCTGCACTGAAAAAATGCATGCTCGATTCTCTTGAAACCTAAGATACATGAGATTATATTTTTGGTTGACTTCCACAACTGAGAGAAATCCCATTTTTGTGTTCTCTGTTATATAATTTAGCTTTGGTGTACCTTATCTGTGATTCTCTTCAGTATTTTGTCCCTAACTTTGCTCCATTGGTATCTACAGTGCCACCGGGGAAGGCCATTCCTTTTCAAAAATGTGTAAGTTCATCGCAATATTCTGCATTGACTTCATTGTGTCCGTGATTTTGTTACTCCTTCGTCCATAAGCAGTGTTTTGTGCTCTGTTCATATAACCCCACATATTGGTTTACCAACCCAAAGTTCTACTGAGAATTTTTCAAAAATTTTTGGTTCTTTTTTCCTTGCAATGTATGTCATGCTTATGGCGGGAGAGGCTTTGACTTTATGATAAAGCTAATTCACAGTGATGATTTTGTAATTGAAAGGTCAAACTGTTAAGTAGATGTGGAGTGCTGATTTAAAGGCACTAAAGTGATGTAGATTAACAAGAGGCCCCACTTAGAAAGAGTCTCTAAGACCTTAACTTCTCACATGTCTCGCCTTGGGGAATGAAGAAACGGTACCTATATCCATGTGAGGATAGAGAATCTAAAGCATGTATTGAGAACATGCAAACAGAGGGACGAACAAAGAAAGTGGAGCTGTTGATAAGTCATCCTTGGACAGTGAAGGTTATCTTTTCTCACCCTCTCTTTTTCTAATTAGACTCTCGACCATTGGACGAACTTAAAGTTGTTACTTCCAACTGTTAGGAGCCACATTCCATGACAGCTCCTCTTGTCTACAGGAGCATGGGATTGCATATGAATTTAACTCATGAAATAAAAAGGCTGCTTTAGAAAGACTGCTGTCCGACCTGTGGACAATGTCAGCACTCCATGTGTTAGATGAAAAGGAAGACTGCCAAAATTTGGAAACCCTTTAAAGTTTATGGGTGGTTGTTTTTCTTCTTTTATAAGAGATGATGTATGGAGTTGTGGATATGTGTTATGTGCATGTGGGCGTGTATGAATGTCTAAATTTTCTGGACAAGATGTCTTTGGGCACTCCCGCAGGTAGCGTGAATACTTTCAGCTTTCTTGGTCAGCAGCTGTAATTACAATGATCACCCAGAATTATGTTAATAAGAATGCCACAGATAAGATTAACTGCATATATACATGTTTGCATGCATGCGTGTGCATGCGTGCGCATGTGCGCTCTCACGCATCTGTGGTATCTAGAAATATCTCTGGTTGAGCATCGTGAGTTTTCACGAAAATGTTAGATGGAGATTTCTCTTGCTGTTTTGTGAAAATTATTGTGCCCAGTTGACTTGAGAGCTTACTGCTATCTGTGTTGGGTATAATTGTCCATTGGTTCTTTGGCTAGTTTCTGTATGACATCTCAAGTTTACTTCTCTGTGTCCCATGGAAATTCAGGGTGAATATAACAGTTGGAGCTGAGGAAAGATTAGTGGCTCGTGAAGGGCTCATTGTTAAAGATATTTTCTGTCGCTGGTGTGGGCAATGCCTCGGTTGGAAGTATGTAAGTACCATTTCTTTCTCTTTGATCATCCCATCGGGAGAATCATATCAAATAAGACGACTTGATCAATCTCTGTCAATATTCCCAATAGCTATTGGATAATATTATTGCAGGCGCATCTGTGTGTACGTTTGGCATCCTTGCCAATAGGCGTCTCTAGAGGAAAAGCTGTCTCATTGCATCTTTGCCCTCCTTTTGTTAGCACTGTGTAATATGGTTATTATCAATCTTATAGTTGTTCCTTATCTCTGTCCATTTGTTGCTCATTGTTCTTCAGATAGAGCTAAGTGCGAATGTAGTGGTTCAGTCATTGGTCGATAGTATAAAGGTTGTTTGCTTATCGTGCTTAATATTCTGAATGAGCTACATCAGCCGGCTCATTATGCTAGGAACATATTCATCTGTGATTTCATATTGTGCTATCATTGTTGAAGGGCTTTTTGTGATGTTTTGCAGGTTACTGCACTTGACAAGAATGGAGAGTATAAGGAAGGGAAATTCATGCTAGAGAGGTATCTTCCAGTTCAGATTTTGTCAGGTTCACATATTAACCGTGAAATCTTTAATTTGCACTCAAGGCCTCTATCCACAGATGCAAGACCATGGTGGGGGTCGCAGATGATATCAGTTTGGAAGTCCACCCCAGTTTGAGCGACAGAGAGAACAAGGAGGATGATATCAGTTCAGAACTCCGCCCCAGTTCGAGCGATGGAGAGAGCGAGGAGTTGACGGATGATATCAGTTTGGAAGTCCACCCCAGTTCAAGTGACGGAGAGAACGCATAGCAAGTCATGCATTTTCACATTCATTAGGTAGTTGAATGCTGCCCAGAAAATTGCTCAAGAGCAACTTGAAGCCTATGGTATATTGGGTTAGAGACAGATATTTTCCAAGAGTGCAAATATGTAGTCATCGTAGCGTGAGCGCCTTTCGCGAGTAAATATGGTTTTCTTATGGCGCAGATCAAATTAGAATTGGCGATATGAACGGGGTAAATTACGTTTCTAGGAAAAGTTATTTGGAATTTGACATATGCCTATCGTGGTTTCTAAGTTATAGATTATAGTGTGTGATTTGGTGCAAGATAATGTGAATGCCCTTCGTTAGAAAAGTTATAAAATCTTCTATAGGAACTAAAGTTGAAAATACTGATGTGTGTATTAGTTGTTCAATGTAGATACAGTATGTCTCTATTTATATACATCAGGAATTCAGTTGGAAATAGAACCTATTTAATAGGTAGGTGGTAGCTAATAAATACAACTATCACTAATTAATTGCAATGGCAGTTAACACAAATTAATAGCGACACATTCCAACACTCCCCCTTAAGGTGGCTTGAGAATGTCTTCCATAAACAGCTTGCTCACTAGACGGTCAAATTGCCTTATATGCAGTCCCTTGGTCAAAATGTCAACAGCTCATTCATCATTAGAAATATACAGCATACAAATCAATACGCTATCAAGTTTTTCTTTGATGAAGTGTTTATTAACTTCCACATGCTTTGTCTATTCATAACACGGGATTATGAGCAATCGCAATTGCTACCTTATTATCATAATACACTTTTGTTGGTGTGGAACTCTAGATCTGTAATTCATCCAAGATACCTTTAATCCACATAACTTCACAGACACCATGTGAAAGTGATCGAAACTCAACTTCAACACTGCTTCTTGCCACCACATTGTACTTTTTACTCTCCCAAATAATTAAATTTCCACCAACAAATGTGCAATAGCCTGAAGTAGATCTCCTGTCCATAATGCTTCTAGCCCAATCTATATTGGTGAACACCTCAATTTCTAGGCATCCATGTTTCTCAAACAGTAGACCCTTACCAAAATGTCTCTTCAAGTAGCGTAGAATTCTATATACTGCTTCAAAATGCCTTAGCCCTAGTAAGTGCATGCACTGGCTCACCATACTCACGGCAAATGCTATGTTAGGTCGAGTGGGAGATAAGTAAATAAGTCGACCAACAAGCCTTTGATACCTTTCTCCATCTGTCACTTCTTCAGCCTTGGCTGGTTCAAGTTTGATTTGGCTTCATGGGTGTCTATGCCGCTTTACATCCTAATAAACTTGTTTCTTTGAACAGATTAAGCACATATTTGCGTTGGTTTACAAATATGCCCTTCTTGAATCTCACACATTCTATTTCAAGGAAATATTTCAAGACACCCAAATCTTTAACCTCAAACTCCTCAGCCAACTTCTTTTGCAAGTTTTCCAACTCAACTCATCACCAATCAGTATTATATCATCAACATAGACAATTAGAATGGCACACTTACCTTCCATTGAGTGCTTATAGAATTGTGTGCAATCCCCTTGACTTTGGTGATAGCCGAACCTTTAAACCACATTTCCAAACCATTCATACCACACTCTTGGAGATTATTTAGGTCCGTACAACAACTTTTTTAATCTGTAGACTTTGCCTTCATTTTCTGCAAAACTTTGTGGCAAACTCATAAACACTTCCTCCTCCAAGTCACCATTCAAAAATGCATTATTCACGTCTAACTGGAGTAAGGGTCAATTAAGAACAATAGCCAAAGATAGTAAAATCCAAACAAAATTTATCCTGACAACTAGAGCAAAAGTCTCTTAATAGTCAATTCCATAAGTCTGAGTGAACCCTTTTACCACTAGCCTTGCTTCATACCGTTCGATACTCCCATCGGGTTTACATTTTATAGTAAATACCCATTTATAGTCAACAATCTTTTTTTTCCTTCTAGTGCATCAACCAATTCCCAAATGCCATTCTCAATAAGTGCTCTCATTTCATCCTCAGCTGCCATCTTTCACTTTGGATCCTTCAAAGCTTCTTGGATATTTCTAGGAATAGATATGTGAGACAAGTTTGACACAAACGCTTTGTGATAATGAGACAGCTTTTGATATGACACATGTTTTGATATAGGATGTTGAGTACATGATCTAACCCATTTTCTAAAAGCTATAGGTATATCAAGATTAGAAGTATCAGAATCAGAATATGAGACTAGAATGGGGGGAAAAAAGGTACTACTCGGATCACTTGATGACAAAGGTAAGGAATCATCTCCCGAGGCTGCAAACAAATGAGGCTCTAAGATAAGGTTCTAATCTACAACATTTTGAAGAGTTTTTCTTCTAATATAAACCTAAAACTCAGCCTTGCTGATCACATAGTGATCTTGAACTTTTTCTCCCCCCATTTTTGACATATCAAGATTCGGCAAAAGTGTTTTCAAGGACTCAAACAAATGAGTGGGAAGGACAGGAGAGTTTGAGTGCCACAAAATCTCTTCACTAACTTCGGCATTCTCCCCCTGAAGAGATTCGTTGGAAAAAAAAAATGGTTGGGACTCTATGAAGGTGACATCCATAGTGATATGAGTTTTGCCAATATGTGGATTATAAGACTTGTAACCTCTTTGGTTCAGTGCATGCCCCATAAAAACACACTTTTCAGCCCAAGGATCTAATTTGGATCAACATTGACTTGGAAGGTGGATATATGCAATGCAACCAAACATCCTCAAAGGAACATTAGAAAAAATACGAGCTATGGGGTGCACTTGTTTGAAATAATCTAAGGGAGTAGTGTAGTTTAACACCCGAGTAGGCAGTATATTAATTAGATAAGATGCTATTAATACAACTTCCCCCCATAAGTATTAGGTACATGCATTGAAAAACTGAGGGCATGGGAACCTTCAAGGAGATGCCTTGGCAATGCCAGTCTATTAGGGTATCATTCTGCAAGTTGATCAGTGAAGGATGTCTTTTTCTCGCAAAAAACTCCCTATATACTGGTTATAACTCAATAACATTCTCAATACAAAGAATATTAATAGTAGTGGGGAACTGGGTCACAACCATTTGATAAAAAAATTTGAGCAGTGACTCAACTTCAGACTTGGCACTCATCAAGTATGTCCAACATGAACGGGTACGATCATCTATAAAGGTGACAAACCACCGTTTCCCGGTTTTTGTTGGCAAAGGTGAAGGACCCCAAACATCGCTATGGATTAAATAAAATGGTGATGATGCACGATACCGATTTGAACTATAATGAGTATGATGACTTTAGAAAAAAGACAATTGTCCCAATGAAGTGAAGAAACATCCACACCTTCGAACAAGAGGAAACAAATATTTCAAGTATCCAAAACTAGGATGACCCAACCAATGGTGCCAAATCATTATTTTTTCTTGAAAAGGGGAAGGACTAAAAGTTCCATACGCTTGAGCCTTTTTTTTTATCAAAGACAAACTCTTCAAAGTAGTAAAGACCATCCCTCATCCTAACATTGCTAATTGTCTTCCTTGAGATTTAATCCTCAAACTCACAATGGGAAGCAAAAAAAATAACACAATAGTTAGACTCTTTCAAAAGTTTACTAACATACAATAAGTTACAAGCTAACTTAGGAACATGCAGTACATTATGAAGTATAATAGAATCAAAAAGTAGAACTAATCCTTTGTTTGCAATAGATGAAAAACTCACATAAGCAATCCGAACTTTTCGGTTGCTGAGACAATGAACATAGGATGTGAGCAAATAGGAATATTAGTCATATGGTCCGATGCCCCTGAATCAATGATATGAGGTACAAGTTGTGAACAACAGGAGAGGGCTTTTAGATTTCTACCTTGGTGAGCAATTGAAGTAGTAGGAGTACCCGAGAAACTAGCTATAGAAGATGGTCTGGTTGCTCTTTGTTGAAAGGGAATGCAGTTGCCTCATTAGCTATAGGAGACACGCTGAGATGACTTACTATCACGGCTGAACGGAGCTAGTCGACCATGAATCCTCCAATAGGTCTCCTGTGTATGATGGGGTTTGTTGCAAACATAACACCAAACACAAGGTCTCTCATCTAATCTTCGCAAGTTAGCAAGGATTTTGCTTACATTTTCCTTAGAAACTATTGTTGCAAAAACACGGCTCTTCTTGTCTCCAAAGGTACCCAATGTTGAACCTTCCAGTGGTCCATCCTTTCCGCCAGTAGCTGCCTTGCCTAGCATTATTCACCTCCCCAATATGCTAGGAAAGCATAGATATGTTATATTTCTATAATCTTCATGTACAGATTACCATCTTCAATGCATGTCCACTCATGATCATTGAATAAATCAAGCTTCTACCACAAACATTTCAAAGAGTGAAAGTATTTTGTGACAGTTTCCTCTCCTTGCCGCATCTTCCCCAGTTTCAAGGTTAACTCATAGATTTGAGATTGATTACCCAAATATAAATGCATTTCACACACAACATCCTAGAGTTCCTTGGCAAAATGATACCCTAGATAGTTTGCACCATTATCTTCTTCCATGGAGTTGGTCAGCCACGTCATAATCATCGAATTCTCCGCATCCTAGACAGCCCAAGTGGGGTCTTTTGTTGTTGGTTCTGCAATATCTCCAGTGAGATAGCCAATCTTTCATCTACTCCATATATACATTTGAACGGATTGAAACCACCGAAGAAAGCTATCCCCATTCAGCTTTATGGAAGTGATATGAATAGGATGAGGTTCGGTGGACTTTGTGAGAAGTGATAGGGGGTTAGATTGGGAGGTTGATGATTCTTCAGACATTGTGACCAAACAAATCACCGGAGGTGAAGGACCTTCGGGCTCTAATACCAAGTTGAAAATACTGACATGTGTATTAGTTGTTCACTATAGATACAATAAGTCTCTATTTATATACATCATGAACTCAGTTGGAAATAGAAACTATTTACTAGGTAGTTGGTAGCTAATAGATACAACTATCACTAATTAATTGCAATGACAACTAACACAAATTAATAGCGACACATTCCAACAACTAATATCCTTTTATATGCTTTTTAAGAGATAAAATACTGTGAGCTCTGAAAGGTTATTTTTGGAGGTTCAAAAGTTAAATAACTATCTGTGATTTTGGAGAAGTCACTAGGGGTTAATCTCTCTCTCTCTCTCTCTCTCTCTCTCTCTCTCTCTCTCTGACTAAGGGAATGCATTCTATTTTCTCCTTTTGTAGAGCAAGAGAAGACTAGATGAAGATGGGGCAAACAATTATCAAGTAATTTGGACCGCTCTTTAAGAGTATTCATTTGATGTTAGTATTTTAAGTTCTATGTTAGTTTGTCTATTGGATAGAATTGGCTAACTTTGGCAAGATCCTTGTAGAAAGCTGTTAGATGTTGACCATTGACGACAGTGGCGCAACTTTTAATTTGGGGAACTTACTATGCATCCTTAAGCCATTACACTTGTATTGCTTCTGATTGCTTAGTGCACACCAATTTCAGATGTAATGGTTAGAACCAACTCGCACTTTATATTGTCATTTGAGAGGACCGTTTTAATCAAATTCCACATAGTTAATATGAGTTTTGTCTTCATATTGACCATAGTGCCTCTCTTGGCTCGGAGTTACGTCTGTTCTGCGTCACCTTTTGAGCTGACATACAAATTATGCAATGATATCTTTATATTGTTTCTCGTAAACCTCTTTTTTCACTTCCTCGGATTGTTTTTGCGAATATATGATAAAAATTACTCATCTTTGACGCAGATTGCAATGATGATTTGTGATAACTATTAGGAGGGTTCGTGCATGGTTCAGGTGGAGAACTGGAGTTTGATCTAGAGCTATAGACAATTTTCTTACTGTTTGTAAGACATTAACAATGAATTGTAAGAGTGCATTTCTAGGAGTTTGTGATTGATGCCTCGAGCTTTTCGTCATTGATTGGTTTCTCTTATCTGGTGATGGCACGGGGTGCTTTCTTTTACAAATAGTGGCATCTTAATGATTGGAATCATCTGAGGTAACATTTTCTACTTACAGTGGACATGTCAGTGCTCTATCCTTCAATTTCATTTTTTTTTTCTGGGGATGCCTATTATTGGATTCAGGGTTTTGTTCTGGCCATGTTTGCTGGATTCTGTTGAGTGAGCCATCGTTTGGTTTATAACTTCTGAGAGAGTTCAGGAAGTAATGCACTTAAACTACTGGTGTTTAGTTCAGTTCTTCGTGGTCAATACTGTATCCACCCTTTTGGGCTGTGAAGTGATCCTCTGCACTTTTCATTCACAGCCCAACCTAAGTTACTCGAGATGTTGCCCATCTTTCTCATTAGGCTCTTTTGTCTATCGAAATATGTTCATGTCCAGCGATTTTTCTTTTGCTTTTTTTATTTATTCCTGGGATGATTGTTCTGCAAGCTTTTCTGATGTCTTGCCTTCGGAATTTCTCTAGTTCCTTTTATTATGAATAGCTGAAATTTTAGAGTGCCATCAATTAAGCACTTGTGGTTTTTGGCTTGTAGATGAATGATTGTTTGTTGTTGGTTGAAGAAATGCTCACCCCCATCTACTCAATAGACGTTGTCAGACCTGCTTGAGGCATCTCGGTCTTGTTCATGGATTGTGCCAGGATTTTACTTTTCGACTTGCAGAGAGAATTTGATTATTGGTCCATTCACGCACTGTACTTTTCTTCTTGCTCTTAGTTGTTCTTTTGGCTTCGCCATCACCAGTGCACGACTGCTCTTACATACGGAGGTTTTGGTTTTTGTAAAGAATATCGAGTTGCACTAAAAGAAATTGAAGATACGCCGGTAGAGAACCTTGCTGAAGCGATTGGTACTTCTTGAACTTGCAGTGAAAACTGGCACTCTAGAAAGCAGTTATCTCAATGGATGGGCAATAAACTTGTTCGGGTGCACTAGTGAGATGGAAAAGATATGCTGATTCCTACTTTAAATGATTTACTCCCATCATCCCACTCCCAACGTCTAGCATTGCTAGCTTTTATGGTGAGATCAACTTACTCCAGCCTGTCCGATTCTTATCTAAGAGTGATTTGCGATCAGAATCAGGTTCAGTGGGAAAATTCCTCTTTTCCAACTCTCCCTCCATGCATTTACTTGAACCTTGGACTATGAGACTTACAATTTTCCAGAGTTTCAATCGTGTACGAGGTAAAAATGAACATCTAGATTATTAAATTAATATCTCGAGTCTGAATTTAGATAACGATTTGTTAACCAAATTTGCCGAGAAATATTTTCCTAAGCAGATTACAAGTCGGATAAAGAATTTTTTTTTTTCTCTTATTAGACTTTGTGTTGGACGTACAAAAGAAGTTAACCTGCCACTACAAGACAAAAGAGAATAATATAAAAGATAAAGTAAGGGTTTCACTTTCCGTGCACATGAAGCCAAATTCGTTTTGAAGAGCACAAGTGGGCCCAAGTCAAATTGTTGACTCTGGGCACACACATATAAAGGCGGAACTTTGGGGTTTCCTTTTTAGTAGTGGAGCTACAAAAGCAGAAGAGAGCGCCGCCCAGAAAGAGCAAAGAAGCCGCACATCCTAAAGACATTGCACCAGCCTTGAAAGGAGAATGCGAAGCTATACGTACATAGAGAAAAGATGGATGCCCAATTTCTTGTTTTGGCGTACGTAGAGCCTTTTACTTTGAGCTTAAATGCACGGTAATTTTATGCCATGAAGAATTATTTATTTATAAACACTTTTAGTTTGAGATTAAATTTAGGTGTGGAAAACACTTAAACCCGTGAGAGTTTGTAAACTCTAATTCTCCGATTATAATGAATTATTTGCTAGTAGCTCTCCCCATGGACGTAAGTACCAATACTCAAACCGAACCACATAAATCTCTAACGTTTTTATTATTTCTCGTTTATTTCTCTAGTAATTTCACGTTGACGTAAATTACAAGATCCTGTTGTTTCCGCGTATTATATTTCAACAATTGGTATCAAAGCTTAGAATCAGATTTTTTTATTGTGATTTGAGGTTTTTGCTTGTCTGATTATTATTTGGAAACTCTGTTATTGCAATTATGTTTTAAGCAAAATCTGAAATTGAAAAGTTTAACGAGATGAACAACTTTGGGTTATGGAGCATCAAGATGCGGGTATTATTGACAACCCAGAGTTTGGCCAAGGCACTAAATAGTGAAGATGAGTTGCCGCTTATAATGAAAGCCCTTGAGAGGATAGAGCTAATAGAAAGAGTAAAGAGCACAATTCTATTGAACTTGTCAAATGAGGTTTTAATAGAGGTGGTCGAGAAGAAGGATGCCGCAGCATTATAGGTAAAACTTCAAGTACTTCATGTAAAGAAATGTTTGAACAATCACATGTACATGTTGAAGATGATGTTTCAATTTAGATCTACTGAAGGTACATCTATCAGAACTCACCTGAATGAATTCAATAAACTCATAATGTATTTGAAGAACGTTAGTAAAATACTTGATAATGAAGAATGGAGCATGATGTTATTAACTTCTTTACCAAAGTCATGGGAGCACTTTACTGATTTACTGAGGCATACTACAATTATCTCAAAATAGGTAAAGTCTGCCTTATTCTCTAAGGAGTAGCAGAGAAAGTTGCAAGATGACAGTTTGGTGCAAGGAGTAGTGTAAGCACCGACAATTCGAGATAGAGAATGATACTATAGACCTAATGGTAGTAAAGGTAAAAATAGATCAAAATCACGCCACAAAAAGTCTAGGGAACACGTGAAGTGCTTTAAGTGTCACGAGGAGGGGCACATTAGAAGAGATTGTCCAAAGCAGAGGAATAAAGGTGATAGGCAGAATGCCACAAGCAGTGTGGCAAACATTGCCGAGTGGAGCACTAGTGATGTAGAAGCTGTTTTATGTGTCCCGTACGATAGCCCATGGAACTTATCATGGCCTCGTCGAGCCATGCCAGGTCACCACCACAGCCACCGTCCTTGAGCCGTGCCGCGCCGAGCCTCCATCATGGTTCACTTGAGCCATGCGGACTTTGGAAAAAAAATCAAATTTAGGTAGAGATTTTATTTTATTAGGTAGATTTTTTTATCTTATCTTATTTTAGTTTTTGATATTTTGTCTCTTCGTTTGAAATATTTCTCGATGCATGGTTGAAATTCCCGATGTATTGGCTCGATTTGCAACCACACACGAATTTTTATTCCATCTATAAGGCTTTAGATGGAATAATTATTCATGCGAGAATAAAATTAATATCTTGATTTTTAAGACTTAAGATCAATTTATCAATTTTAACAGCGAACTAATCAAGTTTGAATTTAAAGTCTAATGATGGATAACATTTTTTTATGACCATAGATGATTTGGTGTTTATCTTTTAATTATTTTGTTTATCCCGAAAATACAGAAAAAAAAATTGCATTTGCATTCCATGCAGATTAGAATTGATTGCATGATTGGTTAGTTAGATTTTATTTTTATTGTTTTGAATTGATTGCATGATATGTTAGCTAGATTTAAAAAAAAAATGCATGTTTAGAAGGTATCTAGAATAGATAATATCCCACTTTAGTTAGATTTTTATTCTAGCAATTTTAATTACTAATTTTCATTAAAAAAATAAAAAAATCATGCGCATGTCATGTAGGATTAGGTTCATCAAATGCCCGTCATCTAGTGATTGTTGCTAGGCTCATTTAGTTAGAAATTGCTCGTCATTAGAATTACGTCATTTGGTTAATTTAGATTGCACATTCAATAATTGGATAATTTTAATTTCGAATTCATGGAAAATATGAAAAAATTTAGAATAAATCAATTTCATGCTTCAAGATAGGTTGCATGCTTATTCATGTCATATAGTTTAGGTCATATTGCCATGTCATATCATTTCATGTTAAATTAGTAGCATGCATTGCGTAAAACATGATTCTCATTGAATAAGTGAAAACAAAAAGAAAAAAGAAATTGTGTGTTAATTAGAAATCATATCCAGGACCATCGATGTGAATTCTGATCTAACATTATAGATGTTTTTGTTGCTATGAGATAAGTTTTGCAATTTATTTATTGCTTTCTTAGGTGTTAAATTGGTGGTTTGCGCACCCGCATGATCACCTCACATATTAGGGAAGTGAAATTAAAATTAATTTAAGCTACCTACAAAATATTTTTTCGAAATAAAAAGAGAAAGGTACCGAAAGGGCGTTAGAGAAATATAATGTAATCAAGTCCTCGAACTTACAATTTCTAGTTCGCAAAAGTAAAGTAAATCTCCCGTTACTTTACTTGGGTTTCTAATTGACCCACCAAAAATAGATTAGTGACGACTCCTGGCTAATAATCTTTTGCATGCTAAATACTTAAACCTAAGTCGTGAATTGGTATGAGCTTAGGAAAGCTCGAACTTACAATTTCTAGTTCGCAGAAGTAAAGTAAATCTCCCATTACTTTACTTGGGTTTATAATTAACCCACCAAAAATAGTTTAGTGACGACTCCTGGCTAATAATCTTTTGCATGCTAAATACTTAAACCTAAGTCGTAAATTGATATGAACTTAGGAGAGCTCGAGCTAAGTTTAGGCGTAAAAATTCATTAACCAAACCCTAGGTGATGCACCCAAGGTTTGGTCACGATAGTTTGGCAACTCCATTGGAGACTTGAGTCAAAGCTCTTAGTGAACTTAGGCCGATTTTCTCTTCTATTTTGCAAAAATATTTTTGTTTGCAGCAAAGATTCCAAGTATGTCCCTAACATTTAAGGTGTTAAATGTTCTTACAGAATAGGAGGTATAAGGGGAAATGTTTGCTGACCTTTGTTTTGTAGGGAAGTGTAGGAATGTATGGTTTATTTCCATGTATGAAGTGTTGCTTGACATAAACTATTGTACATGCCTTACATTTAGCAATACACTTTCGTAGACACAACCTACTGCTGGACCTAAGCCGCATTAGGATACTTAGGATGGTGTTGAGTTTGATACGACTTCGACCACAAGGCGACGTAGTAGAGGTTGCCCAACTCAATCCCGAAAGCTTTTATCTTGGTGTCAAGAATGCTTACCTCTGCCCGCGAGATTACGTCACATTGGGTTATCATTCCTGACTAAGCCGGAGTTAGGAGGAATTGGTTTAGTATGCGAGACTGCAATTAGTCATCCCACCCTGCTAACTTCACTTTGCTAAGCCTGTCTAGAGTAGAAATCGAATCCCACATTTCATATGCTTGTCTATGTGATTGCCATTGATTTTCCTTAGTGAAGTAAGTCTTCTATCCCTGTACCATGCAATTTATTTTGTTGTACTTCTGGTCCGTCCATAACAATCTAGGTCAATCATTGATTTAATTCCTTTATCAATTAGAAATGAAATGAGGAAATTGTCATGCAATGAATCATTTGGAAAAAGAAACTTTGGATAATTTGTTTTCAACTTATGTCTTTATTGTTATTATTAAGGAGATTCAAATTTTGGCATTTCCTAGTTCATGTTTAGGAAACTTTGTCCTTGCTAGGGCATCCCATGTCTTTATTTTCCTAGTCCATTTTTAGGAAATTCCCTTCATGTGTGGGCCTTTTCGTGACTTAAAAAGAAAAAAAAATAGATTGTTGTCATGGATGGGCTCTCTATTTACACCTCGTGCTTACATATTTTCATTCATTTAGATTAGGTGATAAAGGATTCTCCACGTTCGCCCATTATTACACGATCAAGAGCTAGAATGGACGATCAAGTTGAAATGTGTAATCGTATCTCCACTATGGAAGACCAACTCTAACAGTTAGTCACCTCTTTGCAGCTTCTGACAACTCAAATCCAATCCCTTTGAGCGAATCCAACTCCTGCACCCACTCTTCCCGAGATAGTTATTCCAAAGCAAGCAAGCAAGGCTCAAATGGGTGATGACGACATGTCTGAGCTCGAATATGACCCACTGTTGGTCATTGCCAAAAAGACGAAGTCTGACAATGTCCCTAAGACGAAGCAAGATGAACGCTTTGTAAAACTCGAGGAGAAAGTGAAGCAATTGCAAGAGTCACAGAGTTCACTTTCCCATTCGACTTGTCTGTATATGAGAAGGTCAAAATGCCAAAGAAGTTTAAGATGCTGGAGTTCAAGAAATACGATGGTACTTCCTGCCCAAAAGCCCATTTGTAGATGTACCATATACACATAGCCCAATTCGTCAAGAATGAGCCCCTCATGATCCAATCATTTCATGCAAGTTTGACCAGGCCCGCACTGAGCTAGTATGTGATGAAGAATGTGAACCTTCTCAACACCTGGAATGAAGTGGCTAACGCGTTCCTCAAGAAATATAAGTTCAATATACCTTCCTGAGAAGATCTTGAGAGGATGGAGAAAAAGAGGAGCAAGTCATTCAAAGAGTATGCCGTGAGATGGCGAAATCTGGCAACTCAAATCACTCTTGAGCCTACTAACAAGGAATTGATGAAGTTATTTGTCAAGACTCTCTCGTATGAGTTCTGTAACCAAATGGCTAGCACGTACGTCGAGAACTTCTATCAACTTATTCCTATGGGAGAACAAATCAAGATGGGGATAAGAGAATGATGGTTTATTGAGCCATCCAACAAAAAGTTCTCTATTAGGAATGAGAAAGAGTCTGCTATAGATGTGAATGTGGCCTACAGCCAAGAAAATGCCAATCGCAATCCGACTATCCAGATGAATGCAAGGCAACAACAAACTTCTGGCCATCAATTGTTTGCTCAAGCAAATAATAGAAGGCGATTCACTCCTCTCCATGGATCTCCATCCCAAGTGTTGGCAATCCTTCAAAAGAAATGCTTGCTTACTAGCGAGCCGAAGCGGCCTACTCGCGAACACATTTGTGGTTCTGACTTAGCAAAAAAGTGTGATTACCACAGCAGTGAATTGGGACCTTCAACTAATGAATGTTTCGCTCTCAAGCACCAGATCCAAAACCTCTTGGATACAAAGGCATTTTCTTTCAATAGCAATCAGAAAAATCCTCTGCCTAGCCATGACGGAGGCACAAATGCTGTCATTGAGTGAAGAAGTTCTTATCTTCACACTCCTCTATGAATGAGTCTTTTTTTTTTTTAATTCTCTCTAGGATTTCAAGTTTTTTCTAGGGTTTCCTACTTTCTGAGATTTCAATTATTGCTTTCAATTCTAGGGTTTGTTTGTTTGAATTTTCCATTCCAATAATGTAAATCATTTGATTCCATTCAATGAAATTAAAATTTTATTTCCAATTTTGAGGGCATGACGGGATACACCAAACCAATCCAATGATGATATCCAACAATGAAAAGAAAATATCATCCACGGAGAAATCCTGAGAGCTAGACTTTCTCATGCTTCCTCCCAAAAAAAATTTCGAAAACCAAAGCATTTCACTGTTAAAAAAAAAAATCCCAAAGCTTGTAGCAAATTAAACATGTTTGTTTGTCTGACTCATTTACTTCTTGTCTCAGAGTATAATTCTATAACTTGTTATGACAAGGGACATCTGAAAGTGGCATATCAAGATTCAATGATCATAAACTTGACTCGTGATCAACAGGCTTAGAGCACACTCGCAATGAAAAAATAGATTTGGGGCAAGTAAAAGAAGACCATCATTCTTCGGTGAAAAATCCTGGGGGCAAGTTTGCTCCAAATTACAGCGGCCCATATGTGATGAAAAAGATACTTCCTGGAGGTGCTTTGATCCTGGCAGAAATGGATGGTCGTGAATTTTTCACTCCAGTTGATTCCGATGCTATCAAAAAGTATTACCCATGATAGAATTTGCCATGTCATGTTTTGAATTGCAAGCATTTATATGATGAATAAATTGCATCAGTGAATAGAATTGTTCAAATTTGTTGCTAATCTTGCGTTTTTCTTCCTTGATGAATTGCATGAGATAAATGAATGTGTCAAATGAGATACTTTGAAATGACAAAAGGCTAGCCTTATTCCATACACTATTTCATATATTAATCCCCAGTAAGTTGTGTGGAAAAATTCGATGCCCACAAGGAAAAGGGCGATCTCGCAAAGGGTACGTCAACCGAGGTGATGAGAGGCAGTTTCTTCCTCTACCTAAAACACTACAGGTATACCCATCATTTAGTCCTTTGAGCCCACACACATGAAGAACTTTTTAAATTATTCCTGTCAAGGATTATCCCATACTGGGACAAAATTTGAAATGAATGATAAGGATCTTCTTACTCACACTTGCGTCAATCTTTGAGAATTGCTTTCGCAATGTAACTTGTATGATAATTTGAAGTGCCTTAGGATGATGAAAAGCAGTTCTTTCTCTATCCTATGCATTTTTATCCATTGCATATTCCACTTGAGCCTATGAATTCGTTTCACATTAAACCCAGTTGGTGATCATCCTCCACACTAGGGCAAGGCAAAAAAATATTCAAGTAGCATGGTCTAGAATAATAAAAGATGGAGGCTATGTGAGTCCAAAGAAAATAAGTGCAAAAGAGGGGCATGAAAAAGCAGTGTGCCTGATAAAAGTAAGACCAATGCCCAAAGAAAGAGAAAAATCAAACGCTTGATGTAGTGAATCGTATCCCCAACAATGCGGTACCAAAAAAAAAAATCAAATGTTGTTGCAATCAATGGGGTTGTGATTTGAAGAAAATCTTTGACGGTGGAGAAGAAAATTGGTGGAAATGTCAAGATGATCTCTAATTTTGACCCCTTAAGCACTTTTTGAGCCTAATGATCATTTCGTTTCTCAACCCATAAACCAAGCCTACATTACGTCCCTTGCAAAGTCTCTTCAGATTATGGTACTTGAATTAACGTAAAAGCATGTATTCGAAAGTATCGCTCGAAGAAGTGTGAGTAAGATAATTTCTTGACTTGTAAACCACAAGACAATTGTGAAATGTCATTTTTCAATAGCCTCGACGCAAAGAATCTCCCTTGTTAAGCCGTTGACCAAGCCCACATTACAGTCCTTGTTAAAGACCTCTCAGATTGATAAGGTCATACCACTTGCGAGATTGCTCAAACCTTATTTGGCATGACAATGGTGAGATAGAGTGATTGTCAAAATCCCACATCAAAGGTTAGGATGAAATAGCTCTTTTAATGAGGATGAGTGAAAAGTCTTTTCAGACTAAAAGATCCCTCATTTGACACATCCATGACACTCATGTATTCAGATTGGAATATTCTTTTGAAATATTTCCCAATAGAAATTAGGTGATGCCACATTTATAGAAATCGTCATGCATGAACCTCCCTTGAATTAATGCATGTTTGTGATTACAAATGCATGTTGTCTCTCCTACAACTATATTTTACAGGAGACATATCCCTGAGGATCAGAGATGTTACCAGGTAAGTATATCTCTATCCATATCTTAAATACTTGTCATTACACAGATATTCCTATCCAAGTGCACTAACACTCGACTCGGTCGAATTGTCCCCCAAAGATTTTTCTCCAGGATTTAGTTTGACTAAGGCAACCAAAGAAAGGCTCGGGTCCTAGTCAGATGGTCCATGCTGTAATGCTAGGCAATCGTAGAATGATAGGGGTCCTAGACAATATTCAAGTGAAGTTCTTATGAAAGTCGAGCAGCAATTGGCCCTAGAGCATTAGGATTTGTCCAAAACATCCGGTAACCCAATCAAGCCTTCAAGTAGGGTACCCTAGGTAAGTATCAAATTTGTTGAAGTACTTAAGGTAAAGTTCAAGTAGCTCATCTTCTAATCAAAGTGCTTAAGGAAAAATTTGAGTATTTCCTCCAATTTGCAGAAATTAAGAATCTGAATTTCACCAAAATCTTTCAATTTGTTGTTGACATCTCAGTTTAGATCTGAATGTCATAAAATTATTTTCGTTTAAGCATTTCACTTTGAATGTGAATGTTTTTTTAATCTTTCTCGTTATACTTTAGTCTGGATCTAGGTACTTCGAGTTCCAAAATTTTGACATCTCAATCTGGATCTCAATGTCTTAATTATTTTCATCTAAACATTTCACTCTGGATGTGAATGTTTTTTTATCTTTCTTGTTATACCTTAGTCTAGATCTAGGTATTGCAAGTACAAAAATCTTAACACCTCAATCTGGATCTGAATGTCTTAATTTTTTTTGTTGAACATTTCACTCTGAATGTGAATGTTTTCAATCTTTCTTATTATACCTTAGTCTGGATCTAGGTATTTCGAGTTCAAAAATAGTGACATCTCAGTTTGGATCTGGATGTTTTAATTATTTTCATTGAACATTTCACTCTGGATGTGAATGTTTTTTTATCTTTTCATTATACCTTAGTCTAGATCTAGGTATTTCGAGTTCAAAAATCTTGACATCTCAATCTGGATCTAGATATCTTAATTCTTTTCATTGAACATTTCACTCTAGATGTGAATGTTTTTTGATCTTTCTCATTATACCTTAGTCTAGATCTAGGTATTTCGAGTTCAAAAATCTTGACATCTTAGTCTAGATCTAGATGTCTTAACTCTTTTCATTTAAACATTTCACTCTGGATGTGAATGTTTTTCAATATTTTTCGTTATACCTTCATCTGAATTTAGGTATTTCGAGTTCCAAAACCTTGACATCTCAGTCCGGATCTAGATGTCTTAATTCTTTTCGTTAAACATTTCATTATGGATATGAATGTTTTTCATCTTTTTCGTTATACCTCAATTCGAATCTAGGTATTATAATAAATATTAGACTCTTTAAGGAACTTGAGTGAAAACTGGGTACTTATGGAGTAAATAAGGACTTATCATGTACCTCAAAATACTCTACCGCACTGGTTGGTAAGTAACTATAGGTACAATCTTTCCTTTCCTATTATACATTTGCATTAGCATTTCCGTGCATCATATAAATTGCATTTTAAAATGGGATTCATTTTTCAACAAAAAAATTATTATTCAATGCATGTGCATGGTCAAAATTTAGGTCTCAATTTGTCTTTGAAGGCAACCTCTACGAGCTCATCTTCAAAGAGGGGCAGCTGTTGACACCTAAATTTTGGCGACCCATTTAGTCATTTATCGCATTAAAAAATCAGGAATTAATTTTAACCCCTACAAAAAAAATTAATTAATTAATTAATTGCATGGTATATAACTTTAGGTGCATTTTATTCGCATTTTTTGCATTTATTTATTGAATCGGTGACAGATGGATTTGAATCGGTGGTTATGAGCTTTAAATTGGCAGGCCAAACTAAGCCCACAAAGAGAACAAATCGGCCCAAGCCCGTATCCTCAAAGAGATTTTACAGATTCATCTTTGCGAGATTTCAAATTTGAAAAAAATCCTTTTGCAATCCTAAATCGTATCAAAAACAAATATTGCGTTTGGAAAAGAAATTTTCATGGATGTTGATACCCTAATTCATGGCCTATAAATAGGTGGTTTGCGTAGGGTTTTTGGGGGTTGCCACACAATTGAGTATACGACAAAATTGAGAAAACACACGTGACAATCGAGAGAAAAGGCAGATCGTGAAGAAAATTGATAACGAACAAAGCTCTACCCTTTTACCTTCGATAAATCAATGGGGCTCCATTGGCGTTGATCTCCATGCGCGCCTACAGCTCTTTTTTGGTGCTAGTGTCATGTCCGTGAAGGGCGCCAACACTAACTAGTCTGTTGTTCCCGTTGCTCTGCCACGTTAGGTGCTTCACTGTCGCCTTAGTACAACCCTGCTTCTGCCGCCAATCCCGTTCTGCCTCAAGATGACTTGAGCAGTGTGTAGACGCAACTGTAGGTTCCTCAGCCCTGAATTTCGCCCAGCTTAGCCCAGCCCAACACTGGTGAAGCTCGCTGGTCTTGCTACATCAATGTTTTTGCTCTTTGCTCAACGCAACGCCACGGATTGCTTCCTCCTTCCCAGCCTCACCATTCTGGCCTCGATACCATGACCAGTTCTCAATATCAACAATCACTCGGCGACACTAGCAAGCCTCCTAAAGAATTACAAGGCCCTGTTTATTTGTGTTCTTATTTTTTTGTCATGAACACAATTTCCGTTTTTTTGCTCCAATAATAGAAATGTGTTTATTTATGTTTTTGTTCAAAATCTATTTTTTTGTTCCTAGGAACAAATTTGAAACAGAAACAAGAAACAAGAAAAACTTGTTTCTTGTTTCTGGAACACTTCCAAGGCCAAGCATCACTGGCCCCTGGCAGGGCTCGGCCTCGCCTTGGCTGGGCAAGTTCAAGCTCGCCCAAATCCGGCAAGGCTACCAGCCCTCATCGACCAATCGCCGGCCATTGCCAAGGTTGGTGACCAGCCAAAAGGAAGAAAAAATAAAAAAAAAAAGGACAAATAAAATAAAATATTAAAATATTAAAAGAAACAAAAAAATTATACAAGTTTACCAAATGTATTTTTGTTTTTTTTTTTCTATTCTAGGAACAAATTTACCAAACGCATTCTTCTGTTCAAAAAATTATTCCCCAAAATATAAATAGGCTTTTCTATTTTTGTTCCCTAGAATAATTTTTTAACCGTAAACGTTATCAAACGCACCCCAAGCTTTCGATAGTTTTACAGGCTTCTTGGTGTCCCGTACGACAACCCATCAAACTTATCGCGGCCTTGTCAAGCCATGCCAAGTCACCACCATAGCCACCATCTTTGAGCTGTGCCTCACCGAGCCTCCATCGTGGTTCACTTGAGCCATGTGGATTTTGGAAAAAATTCAAATTTAGGTAGAGATTTTATTTTATTAGGTAGATTTATTTTATCTTATCTTATTTTAGTTTTTGATATTTTGTCTCTCTGTTTGAAATATTTCTCGATGCATGGTTGAAATTCACGATTTATTGTCTCGATTCACAACTGCACACGAATTTTTATTCCATCTATAAGGCTTTAGATGAAATAATTATTCATGCAGGAATAAAATTGATATATTGATCTTTAAGACTTAAGATCAATTTATTGATTTTAACAGCAAACTAATCAAGTTTGAATTTAAATTCTAATGATGGATAACATTTTTTATGACCATGGATGATTTGGTGTTTATCTTTTAATTATTTTGTTTATCTCGAAAATACAAAAAAAAAAATTGCATTTGCATTCCATGCAGGTTAGAATTGATTGCATGATAGGTTAGTTAGATTTTTTTTTTTTTGAATTGATTGCATGATATGTTAGCTAGATTTTTTAAAAAAAATGCATGTTTAAAAGGTATCTAGAATAGATAATATCCCACTTTAGTTAGATTTTTATTTTTAGCGATTTTAATTATGAATTTTCATAAAAAAAATAATAAAAAAATCATGCGCATGTCATGTAGGAGTAGGTTCATCAAATGCCCGTCATCTAGTGATTGTTGCTAGGTTCATCTAGTTAGAAATTGCTCGTCATTAGAATTAGGTCATTTGGTTAATTTAGATTGCACATTCAATAATTGGATAATTTTAATTTCGAATTCATGGAAAATATGAAAAAATTTAGAATAAATCAATTTCATGCTTCAAGATAGGTTGCATGCTTATTCATGTCATATAGTTTAGGTCATATTGCCATGTCATATCATTTCATGTTATATTAGTAGCATGCATTGCATAAAGCATGATTCTCATTGAATAAGTGAAAACAAAAAAGAAAAAAGAAATTGCGTGTTAATTAGAAATCATATCTAGGACTGTCGATATGAATTCTGATCTAACATTGCAGATGTTTTTGTTGCTATGAGATAAGTTTTGCAATTTATTCATTACTTCCTTGGGTGTTAAATTGGTGGTTTGCGCACCTGCATAATCACCTCACATGTTAGGAAAGAGAATTAAAATTAATTCAAACTGTCTGCAAAACATTTTTTCAAAATAAAAAAAAAAAGAAGAAAGGTACCGAAAGAGTGTTAAAGAAATCTAACGTAATCAAGTCCCCGAATTCACAATTTCTGATTTGCAGAAGTAAAATAAATCTCTCGTTACTTTACTAGAGTTTCTAATCGACTCACCAAAAATATATTAGTGGCGACTCCTAACTAATAATCTTTTGCATGTTAAATACTTGAACCTAGTCGTGAATTGGTATGGGCTTGGGAGAGCTCGAGCTAAGTTTAGGCTTAATAATCCATTAGCCAAACCCTAGGTGATGCACCCGAAGTTTGGTCACAACATTGGGGGTTATCGTCGATCTCTGTTTAAGTTCTTAGAAATTCCGTTCACATTTGTCCATTCATTCAAACTTGACATCCTTCTTCATCAGATGGGTTAAGGGAGCAGCTATGCTTGTGAATCACTCTACGAACCTTCTATAATATCAGGCTAAACCCAAGAAACTTCGGACTTTTGTTACCATCATCAATCATGGCCAATTTATTACAGCTTCTACTTTGGTTGGGTCTAAGATATTCCTTTGCTAGTCACTACGTAACCTAGAAACACCACAATACTCAACCAAAATTCACACATGCTAAATTTGGCATACAACTTGTGGTCTCGAAGCATCTGTAGCACCAGTCTCAAGCGTTGTTCATGTTCTTTTGGTTTCTTCGAGTATACTAGGACATCATTAATGAATACAATCATGAAATGGCCTATGAACGGCTTAAACGCCATATTCATCACATTCATAAAAGTTGCAGGTGCATTAGCAACGCCAAATGGTATCACCATGAACTTGTAATGATTGTACCAAGTTCTAAAAGCCATTTTGGGAACATCCTTCTTGTTGATCCTCAATTGGTGATATCTCAATCTCAAGTCTATCTTAGAAAATACCAATGCTCCATGAAGTTGATCGAACAGATCACCAATCCTAGGCAATAAGTACTTGTTTTTAATGGTTACCCGATTCAACTACTTATAGTCAATACAAAGACATAACAATCATCCTTCTTCTTCACAAATAGGATTGGCACACCTCATGGTGATGCGCTAGGCTAGATGAAGCCTTTGTCAAGTAACTCTTGCGGTTGCACTTTTAATTCTTTAAGCTCCGTCAGAGCCATCCTATGGGGGCCTTTAGAGATAGGCTCTGTTCTAGGAGCTAGTTCAAAGACAAATTTTATTTCCTTCTTCAGAGGTAACCCTAGTAGCTCTTTTGGAAAGACATCCAAAAATTCCTACACTATAGAGACATCTTCTAACATCAATTCTTCTTTTGACTTATCTTTTACCACCGCTAAATATCCTTAACAACCATCACTAACAAGTTGATATGCTTCAAGTACATAAATCACGAGTATTGAGGGATCTCCCTCATTCCCTAAAAATTCATAGCTAGGGTGGTCAAGTGGGTTGAGTTGAATTACTTTCTAATAGAAATCCATGTTAGCTTGCTACTTATGAAGCCAATCAATTCCAATGATAATGTTGAAGTTATAAGGATCTAGGGATTACCACTATATAATATTGTCCGCTTTAGGCTCCTGACCCTCATGGCTTTGAAACGCATTACACCAAAGAGAGGACCCGCCTTATCGACTAGCTCAGGACTCCCTAATTTGGCAATGTTGGACAGAAGACATGCGCTTAACCTCGCTCACTTTTGGGTCACAGTCGCCTACTAACATAGCCTCCTTTGACATCCCGACCACACTACCCAACCCCAAAGTCTAAGTCATCACATTCTCCACCCCTTACGATACAACACCCTCATTGTGGCTCCATATACTATCTGTAGTCGACTTTGATACCACCTATATGGACCCGTGGGTTGTCACTATGTAATATTGTCCGCTTTGGGCCTTTAACCCTAATGGCTTTCAAATGCGTTATACAGAGTAAAGAACCTCAGCATTATCAACTAGCTTGGACTCCCTCCCTTGGCAATGTGGATAGAAGACATGTGCTTAGCCTCACCCGCTTTTGGTTCACAATGGCCCACGAACACAACCTCCCTTGCCATCCCAGCCACGCTACCCACCCTTAGGGTCTGGGTCGTCACATTCATACATAGCCAACACAATCAAGTCCATAGCTTGCTCTTGCCCTCCTATAGTGATTCTACACCCCCTTGCATACTAAAGTGGTTAGTATTTCATCCTTCAATGAGGTAAAGACACTAAGCAATGTCTCAAGAAGACTAGGTTCTAATCCAACTAATATTATGAACTACGCACATATAAATGAATGTGTGGCGCTTGTGTCAAACAATGCAAATCCATTATAGTTGCATACAAAGATGATACCCGATATCACCGTCTTGGAATTTTCAGCCTCCTCCAAAGTGATCGCATAGATTCTTCCTTTGGCCGATGGATGTTGGAAGTTTTTGCACTACGAGGTTCCATTCGATGGCACTACTTGCAACTGCTATAACGGCATCATTTGCTATTGTTGTGGGCAATTTCTTATTATGTGACCTTGCTGGCCACATTCAAAGCACGCTACCATTCGAGTCAAGCACGATGTACTACCACATCGAAATAGCACGCAGTGTTTTATGTGAACCCAATTTTCTTATTCGGAACAAAGGACCTCTTTCCTTCTTATATTAGCCTCTTGTGGTGAGGATTCGGGCAAAGAGCATGATGATAAGGTCGACCTTGATAAGTTGTTACTGCTGCTCGCTCTACCGAGTCTCTTCCTATCAATTGAGCACATTTGTCCAACTCATTGTAATCCTTGAGGTTCAATAGCACCAATTGGCTCTTGATATCAAGCCTCAAGCTGTTGTGAGCTTAGGGGCAAACCTCAATAATTCGAGGAATTTCACCTCATACTAGTCTATTGTTAAGTCATTTTATTGGAGCTACATGAACTCCATTCTCTTCTTATCTCGAGCACATTCCAAGAAAGATTTTCCATTAAATGCCTTGACTAAGGCACTCCAACTCACGACGGCTTCTGCTAGAAACACTATTCCTTTCATCGTTTTTCACCAATGGCTAGTGTTACCTTGCAATTGGTATTCTGTCGGGCTATTTTGCTCTCATCACCGCATCCCAAGAATGCAAAGATCTTCTCAAGCTCGTCCATCCACGACTTGGCTTCTTCAGGATTTCCCATCCCGGCAATTTTTAGGGGTCTCAACTTTAGGAACTGCTCAATTAGTCCCTGCATATGGCGTTTGCCATTTGCATTCCATTTCGAAGGCAAAGGCATTTCCAAAGATATTTCCTGAAATGGGCGCTCCTTGCAGGAGAATTTGCCATTGATAACACTTATCAAAAAAGCTCTTGCAATTATAATCATTTTAAGACTTTTCTAATAATTGCCCCTTAGCTTTTGTCCAACATTTTGTCAAATTCCTAACGTGAAAACACATGCAACAAGTGTTTCATTTGATGAGATCCAACTTAGAAATTCAGCATAAATGATTCCTAGAAATGACTTCATCTTAGAATTTCAAGCTCATCCGACGCATCCTAATCCTATAAAGAGGAGATAATTTTGGAAAGATTGGTAAACTTAGCAATCTCAAGGTGGGCATTCAGATAGTTGGCAACACATATCTCGTCGCAAGGTCTGACATGGAAAATGTCAAATCTAAAGGACATTTGTTCATTAGCGAAGAATGCCCCCCTCCTATTTCCATCGAGCACCCTCTTGATACCCACAAACGGCAACTCCTCTCTATTGTTGCTATCTACTACACCCTTCCTTCCAAACAATAGGTCCCTCACATTTGGAAAACTTGCTAGAATCCCTAATCTGTCCCCATGTTGCCATAAGATTTTGGTGATTTGGTGGAGAGAAGGAGCAAATGCAATTTCGCCCTAATCTCGTCAACGTCAGTAATTTTATTTAAATCCAAATGACGTTTTCATAAAGTCATTTATGTTGAATTTTCACATCCACTCAGTTGCCATATGTTTGTCTACATCAACAATTTAACGGGTAATGCAAGGTTTGTCACAAATCATATCCCTTTTAGATTCTTTGTGATGGAAACATTACTTGTAGGGTAAATATGTTATGAACATATAAAATTTGGAATTTTCTGTACCGTCAAAATTGGGTTGGAATAAAGGTGTTACATGGATGCCACTTTTTCACATCTTTAATACTTGAGAGTATTATTCCTTTGACCCATTGATTTGCTTTTCTTTCTTTTGATGAATTAACGAGATATAATCCATAATTATTAATTACAAGTGGCTGCTAAAGGAGGCCGAGATGATGACGTGGCAGCACAGGCTGACGTGACGCCATTTCTAATGACAACTAAGTACCGGAAACGGCGCTCCCACACGATCACCGTTTCTTCCCCCAAGAATGTAGACGTCAGACGGGATTTGACCCGGCGGTGGAGTTAGGCCTGCCATCGAGGGATTCTAGTCTAAGCACGCAAGGCCAGAAGAAGAAGAAGTAGTAGAAGGAGCGGCGGCAGCGGGCGGGGACAGAGCGAAATGGGGAGAGTATTCCTGGTTGAATTGGGAGGCAGAGCCTACAGATGCAGGTTCTGCAACAGCCCTCTTGCTCTTGCTGACGATGTGCTCTCCAAGGTGCGTTATTTCTTGATTCTCTAGTTGATATGGGGCGAAGAAAAGGGGGAGTTTTTGAGGTTGTTTGGCCATGATCCGATTGATTCCGATGGAGGGTTCGGTGTAAGTTTGCTTCAAACGCAACGGGTTCTTGCGATTTTGTGGAAGTTCTTGAACTAAGTGGAGAGGAGGGGTGGGGGAAATGACTGATGGTTTGTCGTGGACCGTTGGTTTCTTTGGGCTGTTGGATTTGTGGGCTGTGCTCCGGTTATTCTATTGCATGATGGGAGTGCTGGAGGTAGTCATCTCCATCTACAAAGTTCCAGACTGCTGAGACTGGCAGGTGAAACTGGGGTACCCTAGGTCCAGTTTCTTTGCCAGTTGATTCTATTTTAATCCTGAATCTGGTGGTAAGGTGTTTAGCCGGCCAATAATGTACTAGATATTGCCCATCAAGAATGAAGATGCTCCTTAATTTTAGATAATATTTATGTTCTTCCTGAGAAATGGGTCCTAATTTACCAGTATTCAACATCTCACTTGTAGTATAGGACCCTTGGTTAAAACCTTGATTGAGGGTGAAACTAGGACTTGATTTGCAGCCTAGGAAGTCAAAAAAAGTGGGTCCTGGAATATGAGTGTCCGATCCTTACGGACTAACTGGAAAGGTACAACATGTAAATCCAGTAGGATTTGATTTGCAGCCTAGGTAGTCGAAAAAGGTGGGCTGTGAGATCTGGACAATGAAGCATACATTTGAAGATAGAATATAATGATAACAGTATTCACTGTTTAACATTGCGGAGATATTTAAGTGCATGAAATTATTATTCACACAAAAGACACTCAGGCAAGTTTGTCACATCTCTTTGTGGTGAAAGCCTTTAAAGTAAGAGAACAACGGTAATAATCTTTTGAATTATCATGTGGTTGACAGGAAGATGGCCTGATTATCTGGAGAAATATCTGTTCATATGCTGTAGGCGCTTGTATTTGGTTGATGCAGAAGTTTTAGGGGGAACGCTGATGCTGTGTGGGCATTGCTGAATAGAAGGAAATGCCTGCCTCAAACGGTTACCACTCGAGATCCATATTTGTGCATCTAAACAATCTGTTTGCAGAAAGATATCTACGAAAATTAAAATGGCACAACATGCTTTCACAATTTTCTTTCAGTTTGTAGTCCATTCTTGCCATCAGTAGAAAGAAGATCCTGCACTGAAAATATGCATGCATTATTCTCTTGAAACCTAAGATACATGAGATATATATCCTTACCATTATCTTTTGATGTTCTTATATCTTTGGCCATCTTCTAATACAAGCATTGACAGGTGAAGAACAAAGACTAAACCTGAGAGAAATCCCATTTTACAATTTTTGTTATATAATTTAACCTTGGTGTACCTTATCTGTGATTCTCTTCAATATTCTGTCCCTAACTTTGCTCATTGGTATGTATAGTCCTTCAGTTGCCGCCGGGGAAGGGCATTCCTTTTCAATAAAGTGTGAGTTCATTGCAATATTCTCCATTGACTTCATTGTGTCCTGTGATTTTGTTGCTCCTTCATCCTTAAGCAGTGTTTGTGCTCTGTTCATACAACCCCACATAATTTTGTTGGTTTACTAAACAGAAGAAACCAAAAGTACTACTGAGAATTTTTACTATTTTTGGTTCTTTTATCTTTGCAACGTATGTCATGTTTACGGCGGGAGAGGCTTTGACTCAATGATAAAGCTAATTTACAGTGATAATATTGTAATTGAAAGGTCAAACTCTTAAGTAGGTGTAGAGTGCTGATTTAAAGACACTAAAGTGACATGGATTAACAAGACACCCCACTTAGAAAGGGTTTCTAAGACCTTAACATCTCTCATGTCTCACCTTGGGGAATGAACTTGAAGAAACCATACCTATATTTGTGTGAGGATGGAGAACTTAAAACATATATGCAAATAGAGGGATGAACAAAGAAAGTGGAGCTGTTGATAAGGCGCCCTTGGACAATGAAGGTTATCTTTCCTCACCCTCTCTTTCTCTAATTAGATTCTTGAACGAACTTAAAGTTGTCACTTTCGACTGTTTGGAACCAAATTTCATGACAGCATCTCTTGCCTACAGCAGTGTGGGATCACATGTAAATATAATAACTCATGAAATAGAAAGGCCATTTTAGAAAGACTGCTGTCCGACCTGCGGACAGTGTCACCACTCCATGTTTTAGATGAAAAAAAGAGTGCCAAAATTTATAAACCCTCTAACGTTTACGGATGTTTGTTTTTTTACCTTTTTAAGAGATGATGTATGGAGTTGTGGATATGTGCTATGTGCATGTGGGCGTGTATGCATGTCTGAATTTTCTGGACAAGATGACTGTGGGCACTCCCGCAGGTAACTTGAACACTTTCAGCCTTCTGCATGACACCTCAAGTTCACTTCTCTGTGTCCCATGGAAATTCAGGGTGAATGTAGCAGTTGGAGCTGAAGAGGAAAGATTGATGCTTACTGGTATGCACACTGTCGAAGATGTTTTCTGTTGCTGCTGTGGGCAAATCCTTGGTTGGAAGTATGTAAGTACGATTTCTTTCTCTTTGATCGTCCCCTCAGGAGAATCATATCAAATAAGATGACTCTATTATTACCAATCAATATACCCAATAGCTATCAGATGATATTATTGCGGGTGCTTGCATGTGTACATTTGGCATCCTTGCCAGTAGGGTGTCTCGTAGAGGAAAAGCTGTCTCATTTCATCTTGGGCTCCTTCTATTAGTACTGTGGAATCTGCTTTTTTATCAATCTCATAGTTGTTCCTTAAACTTTTCCGTTTGTTGCTTGTAGTTCTTCAGATAGAGCTAACTGCAAATGTAGAACTTCGACAACCGGTCGAAGTATAAAGCTTGTTTGCTTGTCATTCTTAATATTCTGAATGAACTACACCAGCCGACGCGTGATTTTGTATTTCACCAGCCGACGCGTGATTTTGTATTGTGCTATTATTGTTGAAGGGCTTTTTGCAATCTGTCGTAGGTTGCTGCACATGATAAGAGCCAAAAGTACAAGGAAGGGAAATTCGTTCTGGAGAGGTATCTTCCGGTTCAGATTTTCACAGGTTCACATATTTAACTGTGAAATCTTCTAATTTGCGCTCGCCGCCTCTATCTACAGATGGAGGATCATGGAGGAGGTCACGGAGGATTTCAATTTGGAAGCCCCCCCCGGTTCAAGCGATGTAGAGAACGCGTAGCAAGTCGTCGCATTTCTCATTCAGTAAGTAGTTGAATGCTGCCCAGAACATTGCTCGAGGGCAACTCGAAGCCTCTAGTATTCTGGGTTAGGGACAGGATATTTCCCGAGAATGCAGATACATAGTCGCCATAGTGCTAGCGCCTTTTGCGAGTAAATAAGGTGTGCTTATGGCGCGGATCGAATTAGAATTGGCGATATGAATGAGGTAAACTACATTTCTAGGAGATTTCTGAAACAGCCGGCATTGCCCAAGTGATGCCGATTTACTTCGTGTTCATAGACAGAATAGTTCGGTACAACTTTAGTTGTGCCGTTATGTGTATCGTGAGAGATTTTGTGAAATCAGGTATGATTCATGTATACTAACTCCTATACACTTTAACAAGATCAGGGGATCAGGGAACTGTTTGACGATGCTAACGATGGTGGATTTAGGTTAAGGGACGGTGGATTTAGGTCGAGATCGAGAGTATTAATTTGAGATTTTTCGCGATATAAAATTTAATTTAAAAAGTTACAAATTTGAAATTTTAGATGGTATTAAACCTTTCATAAATTGGACTTAGTTTTTTTCTGGTCAAGTTGATTCTTGCAACAGATCTTCCTTCTTCCTTCTTCTTTTTGGCCAAGTATGTGGAAATTTGTAGATTTTTCTGAGGAGTTTTGAAGGACAAATACGTGAGTACAATCACTTGCTACCCGTGGGAGGTGGCTCCATGCGGATCGGCCCATGCGGATCGTCCCTAATTTACGCCGCTGGTTGTATGAACTCCTGGTTATCAAAAATGAACTAGGTTATCAAAAAAAAATACATGAGTACAAAAAATAATTAATTAATTAATAAAAGGGAAAGGGGTCAAAGTCAACGGTAGAGCGCCGTGACACCTCTGCGGCCGACAGATTCGCTCGAGGGGGGGAACCATTTCCATTAAAACTTCGGATTGTCCTTCGCCACCGCCACGTGGGCAGTGGGCCCCACCCCCGGCCGCCGGGTTCTTCTAGGTCGGGATAATAAAAGCAAAAGCGGGACGGATAAATTTGATATCGACATCATAAAAAAAAACAGATGATAAAACATAAATAAATAATAACAATAATTGCAATATTTCCAAATATATATTTTCCATGATTAGCGGCCACGCAAATGCTAAGCTCTTTTAATTACGAGATTTTCGAGAAAAAGAAGCGAAAGCAAGGAAATGGTTTTTTTTTTTTTTTCGTTGGATAACATAAACAAACAAAAAGAGAAATTTAGGACTCATTTGATTCCCGAAAAAATCTCGATTTTTCCGCATTCGACCGAGTTTTTTTTTAGAAATCAAATTTTTTTTTCTAAATTTTTCTAGCTATAACTATGACATTCTAAGTATTATTTTTTGCTTATGTTGGGGCATTTTCTTTTTGGTCGAAATAATTAAATTAAATTAAATGATTGGTTGGAGACCAAAGAGATGGACGGAGGGAGGGACTACTTTTGGAAGCCGTCGCGTCTCGTCCATACGTTGTCCACTTTTAGGGACAAAAGCTTTGGGGCCCACTCCCACACCCTCCTTCCCTCCCTTCCCTCCTTTGTCTTTTCTTTGCCTTTCGGCAGTTTTTGTCTCCTTCCCCTTTGCCCCCTCCCCCACCCTTTTCGGCAATTTATTATTTTCTCTCGACCAAAAAGCTAATAATAAATATATATTTGGAAATTTGGAATTAGGGAGGATGAAAATGAAAAAAAAAAAATGCTTGCATCCATGCATTCTCCATTATTACATGGAAAGGTGAAGATGGATGGAAAATTAGGTGGAAGTGGGTTAGTAAAAACAATTGCGGATGCATGAGAGTGGATTATAAAAAAAGTGGGTGATTCCCTTAAAAAAAACCCATCATCTTTAAGTATGTCTTAATTCTGCCTTGGTTTTTTTTCCCGTTTAAAGAAATTTCAATTTTTTCACTTTAGTCTCAAATTTGTTTATGCATCCAAAAAAATTTCTAATGGTGTTTTTTTTTCATGATTATCAATACCAAGACACATTCGAGTTCGATGTGTTGCCAAATGCAGTAATTTTAAGATTAATTCTCTTTTTGATTTCATAATCCATTTTGATTCCTTTTATTTTATTTCAATCACCTTATTCCGATGTACCAAACAGAGTCAATATGGCCCTTTCATTTTGATTCCTTTTGAATGTTGCTTTTTTACTTGTCTCCTTGATTGAAGACGCAATTTTCGATGAAAATCAATTATCTTGAAGTCGATTTGCTTTATCAATTATCTTAAAGTCATCTTTTATTTAGAGTCATGCGTGAACTCAGGCGAGAAAATCTAAGACATTTTGAGAAATTAATTGCGTTTTTAGCCCATTAAAAAACATAGATTGTGGTCATTGTTCATCGAGTTTGGCCTGATATTTTGAATGATGCCCTCATGAAATTTCCTCATCGTGCCAATATTATAAAACGTTAATAACTCACTGTTGGTAAATAAGACAAATCAATCAAGATAGATAAGTCGGTTGGTCACCGCCTATCACGTGTCGACAACAATAACGTAAAACATTCAAAATAGACTCGTCGTCCCATCACCACCACTATCGAGCAAGGTACCGAGTGTTTTAAAGGGCAACTAGACAAATAATGTTCTGGATTGATAATGATCTTAAAAGAAAGTACTTCAAAAGAGCGCAAATAGTAATTATAAGGAAAAGTTTAGACACATTTAACCTTGAACTTTCAATTGTAATACAATAACAATTGAACTTTCATTTTGTTACAGCCGTTAATCCTTTATTATTTTTTCAAATAGCATATATGCAATGTGACTTTTGTAGGTGTAAAAGTCCATTTTATTTCATTTTTTTGAAAAGAAATCTCTTTTTTCCCCTGTAAAAAGCGAAAACATGGAATATGGAAAGAAAATAAATTAAAAAATGTACTAAAAATAGGAAAATTTGAAAGATTAAACCATACAAAAAACTGTAAAAATTAAAAAACATAGCCACTTCCGGAGAACTAAATAAGATATCGTAAGTAAAACAATAAACACAAGTTGTATTAAAAGGGACAAGCCTTCGATAATAATAAGGTCGAATGACAAAATCGATTACTCATTATTGATATTTAAAGGGTTAAGTAAGGTAAAAGATGATTGATTAATAAAAATATCCTTACAAATTACAAAAGAAAACGATGTCCTTGGCTCTTTTTTCTTTTGCTGGAAGATGTCATCGACTCGTAAAAGAAAATGGTTACTGAAATTAAGATGACACTTTTATCTATTATTATCAATCAATCTTTTTCTTTTCTATTTTGCGTTCATTAACCATTTAAAAATGCATAATGAACTTTTGTTATCTCATTTTTTTTTTTATCACTACGGCCTTTTCTTCCCATGCTTTACATAGTTGTGTTTTTTTTTTTTTGGTAAAGAGCTTTACATAGTTGTGTTTCTTTTTCTGTTTCTGAAAATACGCATTACTTCCATCGATATAAATATAAAAACTCGGGAGTATAATATATAATAGCTCTAAGTATTTTATGTAATTTTCTGGATTAGGAGCTTCAGTATTTTAATCCCATACACATGAACAACAAAATATAAAAATATATAAACGACAGAATCTGTGCTTTATCATTATCCAAAGCAGCCCCTCCATTAATTTGAAAAAACTCGTGAAGAAAATGCGCAGCCGAAAGAGAAGAAACGCTACAGACTACACCATCCATCTCCTCGCATAACAACGACCGACCGAAACCATTTTTTACAGCGACTTTTTCCGCAACGAAATGTTGAAGAAGACGAAGAAGAAGAGAAGATCGAATGATGGTGGACGACAGATTAGAGAAGAAGATCTCAAAGCTCTCTGATGAGGGAAAACTCGGAACAAAAATAGATAATATTTACAGCGATATCTCTTCTTCTTCTTCCTGCTGCTGCTGTTCTTACTTCACCCGCTGCCTCTGCAGATCACCAAAAAGGAAGGAAGAACTCCAAAGGAAAAAGAACAAAAAAGGGTCCTAGCTTGACTAAATCCAAAACGGCGGCGGCTTGTTCAGATCAATGGGAAGCCCGCGACCCACCATTCCCAGCAACGCCGCGGTCGCCCCGTTGCTGTCGGCGTCCGGAGCAGCGCTGCCGCCGCCGCCGCCAGCAGGCGCCGCCGCAGCAGCAGCAGCAGCTTCCTCGCGCGCCGCCGGGCCCTCGCCGCCGGCGGGGACGAGCCTCGCGTCCCTGAGGGCCCCGGCGTGCAAGAACTCGCCGAGGGCGACCCGGGAGTAGTGGTGCCAGGCGTCGGGGGGAGGGCCGAGGGAGAGGTGGTGGAGGTGGTGGTGCGGAGGAGGGGGCGGCAAGGCGGGAGGGGGAAGTTGGTCTTGGCCTTGGAGCCGCGGAGGGAGCGGGCGGCGCCGTCGTAGGCGAGGGCGGCCTCCTCGGGGGTGTCGAAGGTGCCGAGCCAGACGCGGGTCTTCTTCCAGGGGTCGCGTATCTCCGCCGCGTAGCGGCCCCACGGCCTCTTCCGCACTCCCCTGTAGTGGATCTCCCCGCCGCCACCGCCGCCCCCGCCGCCCGCGGTGGTCGATGACGACGACGACGACGACATTGTCTCCGTGAGCGCGAGCGAGCGTGTGTGATGAGCAGCTTAGGTGAGTCGCCCCGGAATCGGCGGCCGCTCGCCCAACATTTCGCTTATATACCAACAAAGCAACAAAAAAACAAAAGACTTTCCTTTTTTTTTTCCTCCTTTTTATTTATTATTATTGTTTTTTGGATAAATATATATTTTTCCTAGTATTGTGGATGTAGCCCAATTGACTCGCGAAATTGAGTATTTCACCTTTATATAGACTAGAAAGTGAAGATGAACCTCACATACTTTTTAGAATTTTTTTGGTACGGCTATTTCAAACCTTTGATAATTGAAAATGGATAATTAGGATTAGAACAAAAACTATGAATACGATCATCGAACTATCACGAAATTAGACGCAATTAAAACTACCTCTTCGCTTATCGCACACGATACCAAAATTCATGCTTTATAAACTTTCTCAAGTTAAGAACATCTTCTTGGAAGGCAAATAGTTGTTATCATTTTTTAATATCCTTATCCCTATTATGATATTTTCCACTATTGGATTCATTTTATATGACAGCACAACACCCATGAGAAGAGATAAGAATCATTGAATAATGGTCATTATAACAACATCCAATAAGACTTAAATTGTGACTAGACAAAAATTAATGGGCTTGATTTCGAGAAGACAATTGAGGTTCTATTGACAGAATAATTTATAGGGTTAATATAAAAAAAAAATCTCCACCTAGTATATATATGACAAATATACCCTAAATTAATTTTTTTGCCATCACTAATTTCAAACTTACCTATGTTGGTTTCCATTAAATTATATTAATATCACAAGAAAAAAAAAACCTAAAACTAAGTACCCTATGGTACACAAAAGTGAAACTTCAAACTATTACACTTGTTAACTATTACATGTTATCAAACTCAACAATTTAATAATAAAATTTAACGGAAATTAATGGATAGTGAATTTGTTAAAAATGTACTTGTTTAGAGTTTTTGAAGGTTAAAAAATAATTTTGGAATTAATTTGTAACACATTTATCAATTTGAGATTTTTCGTAGTATTAGTGCTAATGTATAAAATCCAAAAAAAAAAAAAATTTGCAAGTGATTTTTTGCTCGAGTCGAGTGTATTTTTTTTACTCATGTAAAAATGAGAAACCTTTATGTCAATTAGCAATTTTTCAAATTTTAAAATCGGAACCCCTTTTTTAAATTTTATTAGGAAGGGTAAAGTGGGACCCGCGAGTAGAGTAGAGAAAGAGCAGGAGTGTAGAGTTAGTGGAGTAGGTAGAGAGTGCTGGCAGGGCTCGGGGGAGAGCCGCCGCCGGAGTAGACGTGGGCGGCGGCGGCGGCGGCGGCGGCGTGGATCCCGCGTGACTGCTCGCCACGGCGTCGCATCCCCTGCCGCCGCCGCCCTCCCTCCCCGATGACGCCAGCCCTATCAACTCGTACAGCGCGCTGTCCGAGCGGCGCCTGCCAATCTCTCTCCCCCCGAAAAATATTTCGAAAAAGAAAAAGAAAAAGGCAGCGATCACCTTATTCTCGCCCGCCACGCGTCGGGACACGAGTGGGCTGTCGCGCGAAGGAAGCTGCCGGGCGTACGTTACGGGAGAGGGAGAGGAGTGCCGCTGGTCCACGTGGAGGCTTTGGAGCGCATACGTGTTGTCCGACCTGCGGGAAACAGCTCAAAGCTGCGGACTTTTCGGTTTTTTATTTTCTTTAAAAAAAAAAAATTGAAAGATTCTGAGCTTTTCGTGATTAGTAATTTCAGAAGTGGTTTTTTTTTTCTTTTTTTTTATGGTCGGTCAGAAGTGGGGTTGGCGTGGCGTGTTTGACTCGGTTTCCTTCCATCAGAATAATATGCTGAGCTTTAAAGGCTAGAAGTTGGGAATTTATCGTAGAGTAATTTAAGGAAAAGCTGGAAATCATTAGAAACTTAGTTTTTTTCTTCTTTTAAAAAAAAAATTAGAAACTTAGTTATTAAATCGGTTTAAATCAAATGTTGAGCGTTAGAGGCATTTGAAAATAACAAAATCAATGGAATTGAATGAAATTTTAAAATGGAGGGAGCATTTGTCCATGTTAGTCTTCCTACATGGTCTAATAAATCTTGTTTAAGAAAAGCCAAAAATATCAACAATTTTGATTATAAGTTGAATTGAACTAAAATGTTAACATATCGTGTCATTCGTGAAATTATACAAGAACATATCAAATTGAATGGAATCCAAAACGGGGGGAGTTCCTCAATGTTCCTAAAACCTCCCTTTTCACATCATGGGTTTTCTATCGAATCAAATACATCATGGCATTTAATCACGAACCAAAAATGGTGCAAAACCCGAATCCAATCAAATCAGTACCATTCAGTCCTAGCTCGGCCTAATTATGATTAAGCTGAATCAACCAATCCCATCACTCAAAATCTTGCAATTATTCACTAGCCTTGACTTGGGCGTCCCAAACCAAGATCTTTTTCCTCAAAGTTACATATAATGGAGGGGGGGAGAGGGAGGGGGTGGCTACCATAGATAGCAATAGCTCTCTGCCATGTCCTATGCTTTTTCTGCAACACTAGAAGAATCAAGAAAGACTTTCAATCTCCCCCCAAAAGAGCCTAGCAAGCAAGCTTGGCAGTGAAGGGGGTAGTCTTTGGCCTTGGCCCCCGCTACTTGCTAACCTCATGTATGATAAAGGCGGGGGATTTTTCGCATGGTGTTTGTGTTGAATTTAGTAGGAAGGGAAGGGGGGAGTGAATGTGAAAGGAGAGGAGGAGGAGGGCGTTGGGGAGGGGGAGGTGTCGTACAGCTGCGGATGCTGAAGGAGGGGTTGGGTAGGTGGCTGCACTCTGCAGCTACCCGACACTAAGTGTTCACGTGAAGGTATATTATGTTATTTATATATCTCTTTTAGTTTTCGTTTCTTTTCTTCTTTTTTGGCACCTTTGCTAAAGCTTCAGGGCACGTGTCGTGCCGCTTGGACCATTTGTCTGCCTTGAGTAAGGGCTTGCGACGACAGGACTATTTCTACCTGGGAGTCGGACCAGACTGCTATGAAAAATCAATTCAATCCTAAGATTCCCAATTCCAAATCTTTTGGAATCGATAGAAGTGCTTTGGTTCTTAGTTACTAATTCTGAATTAAGAACTACTCGAGAATCGAATCAACTAGACTGAATTTGAAATGGGTTTCAAAAACCCTAAAAACTATAATTTTTCTCTCATATCTCTTTCCTATCATCTCTAATCTCAATCAGATAATTCACGACTCTCTCTCTCTCTCTCACAAGACTCACCCTCCTTCTCATTCACTTGCGACTCGCCCTCGCTTGTTTATATTTTACTTTGAATCATTTTATTACTCACATTATTTTGCTGTAAAAGATGAAACAAAAGGAATGAACAAAAGAAAAATTGATTCTCGATAGACATTGGAACCAAATTTAAAAAGCAAGGTATGTTCCAAGGCATAAGAGATATGTTCCATATTTCAAACACTAGGAATCGATTCAAGGTATGTTTTAGATTCCAAATCTCAAACATACTCATATTGAAACCGATCACTCATAATCTTAAGCACAATACACTTTTTTTTAAAAAAAAAATATTGAGGGCGACCTCAAATCTTTAAGAGTAATTTATTGCTAACTCAGTAAGACAAACCTACCTGATAATCTGTCTCCGATTCTTGGATTATTGACCCCTAGCCACCTTTTTCTTTTTCTTTTTTTTTCTCTCCTCTTCTTTCCTTCACATCATTTTTATATTCCTTTTCCAGCTGGGGAATCTGTTGATTACATACAGACATGGATGGGCCCGGGTGCACAAACACCGACCCATAATAGAGTCAAGTAAAGAGATGGAACGGTCCGACCAAAGAAAGAAACGAAAAGGAGATGGAAAGGTCTGTTTGATATGTACATGCATACTCATTGTGAAGGGGTGCTATACTTTCAGGGTGTACAATGGAACTTGCAGGAGAAGCATAGATATCAGTGCAATTATGTCGAGCCGAAGTGTTGGAAAAGAAAGGGAACGCTTGTTTTTTAGAACTTTCAGCTGCTGCGTCCCCGCCCCGAGCCCTATGACTCGAGGGCAGCTACTGGGGACTTCAGCTTCTGTCGTATGTACGTACAGTGTTCGATATACCTTCGATGTTCAGCACTCGAGTAAACAATTTACAGTAAGGTGCGGAGATAATGTATCCTATGATCATTCATTTGCCAGTATTTTACGGACAATAGGAATGATTTACAGGCCTTTTTTTTTGGGTATAATGCAACCTGGCATGGGTTTGAGCGTCTACAACAGTTCCATGGCTTCTTTTCCCTATAATCTAAAGGGGGAAAAGGGGGGAAAGGGGGGAAAACGAGAATTTCCGAAACATCAGCTCCTTTGCCTGTTAATTCTGCCGTAAAATCACTAGTAGCACAGGCAAAATCAACAGACCTTTCACACTTGGCTCGTGTCCCAGGCATTGTGTATCCAAGCAGTAAGACGACTGACTTCAACTGTATTAGGATTTGTGGAACCTGTCATGACAGCAAGCTAGGCCCGTTTTCGGTAGCAGAATGAGCATGACCATGGTTATGATGTCTTGCCAGTTGGATGTCCCGCGAAAAATGTGTCCTCTTTTTGGCATAGGGAGCTTCTCTTGCTGCAATGCAAAACAAACAAGATTGCAGCAAAGGTGGATTACCTAAAGGAAAGAAGGATCTCGATCCATTCTGACCTAATACAATTGTCAACTTGATTTTACTTTATATGTAGCATAAACCCATTCAGTTATCGCTTCTGCCCACTAATTTTGGCCTTTCGATTCTGGTTCTACTATCACATAAAAAATCCCTGGAAAAGCATTGTGGCCACATCATTCATACATAGTAGGGTATTCTCTGAAATTTAATATATATGTCAGATTCTTCTTGAAACGTATAGCTTCACAGATTGATTTTTCATTATAGTTCTAGTATGTATTTGACATTAAATCTATCATTTCATAAGCTTACCAGCGATCTGCTGAGCCCGGAGAATGTTCTGGCGCCTCTTCCACCAACACACCGAACACATGACAAAAAGTAGCAATGCTACACAGGCACCGAAGGCGATGCCAACCTTTGCACCTGCTGAAAGGTGGGGACCACAAGTGGGAAGGCCGGGTATGCCGCAAAGACCAGCATTGTCAGTGAAACTGTAACAATTCGCAGCCAAGGAACTCATTTAGCTTTAATCAGCAAAGCTCAACCGCATGAAATAAACAGAATTAAGTCAGGCATTTGCTGCTAATAGATCCCCTAAATTAAAAAATTTCGGAGCATACTTGAAGCTTGCTCCGTGCAGAAGCCTCCCTCCTAGGGCTGCAGGGACTTTTCCTGATAAAGAATTCCCATTGAGACTCCTACATCATGCCAATGTGGATTAGACTAGAGTCGCATCACATCATGCAAATCATTTTTCTTTCAAACTCAACCAAAATTTTTTCCTTACAGTTTCTTCAAGGATGTTAACTGTCCAAGACTTTCAGGAATTGATCCATTTAAGAAATTGTAAGAGAAGTCCCTGCAATAAATCTTTTTGGAGTTAGGATTTACATTATAAAAATGTCAAACCAGGGTGCAATCAATTTCAACAAATCCATTAGTTCAAGAAAATTTAAGGACCCATCAAATCTTTAGGCAAATTTGTACATTTGAGACTGTCCTTTGAAGTAAGAGTGGAAGAGGGGGAGAGAGAAAGATCCAACAAATATGAACATGTGTATTTGGAGGTGATTATCAAGAAAAAGAAAAACCCATTAATGTTTCCTAATCCTTGTCCAACATACGGTCCGCCAATGCTACAAGTCCAAAAGGTCAATTTTCTGTTGGATGCTCCTGCTTCTTAAAAGATATCTCTCTGATATCTCCATCATCATGGTGGATATCTCTGGCTCCCTGTCAACATGTCCAAACAGAATTTTGTATCTGTGTACCATCACTTGTTTTCTCTGTGTCAGAAGTGTCATCTTGACATCTCTCATCTTGAAGGAAATGGTCTCAGCCGAAAAAAAAAAGAGGGGATTGCCCTTCTCCAACCCTAACTGCCCAACCTAAGAGAGGACTGCTGATGCATTCCACTAATTGAACCGAATTTTATGGTCAGTCTGTGACCCCTGGATAATAAAGGCATCGTTGAGGTGATCTTTGAACCGAATTTTATGGTCAGTCTGCGACCCCTGGATGCTGAAGGCATCATTGAGGTGATCTCTTAGTTCCTACAAGGTGGAGACGATGGGGTTGGTCCATGGATTTCTTTCATTTTGCCACATTTTGCTCAAAGGATTGAAGGAAGATAGTGCATCAAGTTGTTCACAAGAGGCAATTTAATCCTCTTCCCCTAGGGATCCCAAATGAGGGAACCCTAAGATAGCCACTGGATCCAACTACCATCCTGTGTGAAAAATGGCGAGATGGTGCCTACATCTCCTATCCACCGGTGGACAACATCAGTAGTTCAATATCAAGAACAATTTAGTTAGACGCTGAACTGGTTTCAGGTTAACTGTGCACACAGACAATGTTGTCAGAGAGTAAGGGTGGATTGTACACAACTAAAAAAACATCAGAGAAGTAAGATAGACAGAACAGCTCAGAAAACTGGCCGGTTGCCTTTGATTTTGCCAATACAAAAGCAACAGAAGGACCAAATTAGTCAGGCAAAATTTGCTGAAGAGCCCAAATTTGGTCATCGGAGCAGGCACCAGCCAAGAGTTCAAAATGCTTCAGGTAATCAGTGACAGAAAAGCTCTTTCAACAGCCAAACCAAGTAATAATGGAGAATTTTACTTAATATTGTCAATATTGTGACAGCTAAAAGCGTGAAAAAGCTTCAAATTCCATTAGAAATTACTCACAATGTCTCCAAGCTAGCTATTGTACCCAAAGAGGATGGAATGGGCCCTTGAATGCTGTTTCCACTCAAGTTTCTGCACGTGCCAATTGGAAATGGTTCGTGTCAAACACAATAAAACATGAAGGTATGGAGATACTTTAGTCTGATGACGTCTGTCTAAATTCTCTTTTTCGTGTAGAATTATGCAGTAATACCATGGCACATGAATAACATATGTTCAAAATGAGGCCATCTCCTCCACTTACATTGTTACTATATAATTAATTAGTAAGTGTTTCGCAGTTGATGCCCTCAATAGAACATGGCATTTTAATAATCCAAAGGAAACTATTTTAGCCAAAGCTAAGCATCTCCTTTGTAGATGATACATTGTGAATAATTTGACTTGGGAAGTATCTTTAGATACTTACATGCTCAGTAGATGGTGCAATCCAGATATATTTGGCAGCAAGAACCCCCTCAAACCTTGGTTGCCCAGCCCACTGATCAAACATAGGTACAAGTAGAAAGCTTAGTCATTATATTACCTAGTTAAACCTTCCAAAGTTTTTCTGATGCAATTTATTGTCTAGAACAAGAGAAAGTCCAGTAAAGATTACTTTCAAAGTTAGTGTTTCAGCTAAATAAATGTCTAGATTAAGAAAACTGTCTGTTGGAAAGTTTAATATAACTGAAATAACAAGAGTAAGACTAAGAAAATAGAACGAAGCATATTCAGTAACCCCAGCAAGCAGTTATCCAGCCAAAGATTGCAACAAAAGACAATCACGTTTTGCATTCTGTATTGCATAATTAAACTTTACACCATGCGTTTTGAAAATTAGTCACCATCCTGAGAGTAATATAGTTACTGTTTATCCTAGTTCAATTGTTAAATTACACTTCTAAAAGTTACAATGATTGTAAATATTCATGATTGAATGCATTTCTGACTGAGAGTGAGCAGAGGAATGAAGCAAGTAATAGCTATCTGGTTGACAGAACTTAATTTTTAGGAGAACTTAGGTTCCAATGGTTGGTTATAACAACAACCTTCAGACATGCTGCAATTCACAAAGAACATCTATAAATAATTACGATGATGTTCAAAGCTCCTAATTTGGAGGATGCAAACTGTCAGTTAAATGCATGATAAGATGCAGAATACAACTTCTAAAAGCAAACAATGTGGAAGTGTATTTGTGTCCATGCTATATGACAAGGATCATTAACCTTAAGAACTATCTGACATGAATTATTCTGAGTTCCTACAAAGCATGCTTGCAAATTCATGATTCATCATTTGCACATTCTAACTCAGAAGGCTTTAAATTTACTTCTACAAGACTGAAGCCTGTTGTGCCAATATTTAGAATCTGATGGGATATGTGAAGCCAACGGGTTTCGGAATTATGGTTGCAAATCCCCTCATTCAGACAAGGAAGAACAATGGTTGCATGGAGACCAACATAAAGCATACAGTTGGGCAGTGATGGTGAGGTTTCTGGGAAAATAATTGGAATTGCTGGCTCAAAACTCAAAGAGGGGAAAAGATCTATGTATCCTGCTTCATACGCACAAGGTTTGGCGCATTTAATAGGAAAGTTCAGAGTCAAACTTCAACACAGCTAGGGATCTAAGTCTTTATTTTATGACATTCGGTTGGACAATGATGAAAGAAGCTAGCTGCCAAATAACAGGAAGATTAAGAAATGACATTGAATGATTGGAGAAAGGGAGTTGAATCATTTTTTGTGCTACCTCGGTCTACCTCGTTCAGGCAGCAAGATTAGCGCATGCTTTAGTAATTCTTTCTGTTTTCACAGTCTGACCAAAATAGTACTTAAACAATCTCACAAGAGGCATGTTGACTGCCAGATTGCTGAATATAAATGCCTAAGAGACAACCAGCGAGAGGATACAGTGGAATGGGTCTAGGACAAAGAGATGAAAGGCAAGAGCCTAGTAGCACAATGCATAGCACAATGCGTGAATGTAACATATCAATATTATTGGTCTTGAGAAGCAAGCAGCAAACTGGATGCAGTTGAATGGGTCTAGGCTGCTGAGAAATGCAACATATCAATATTATTGGTCTGAAGAAGCAAGCAGCGAACCGGATGCAGTTGGCTGAGATAGAAGCATGACATGAGAAATCAAATGGATAAATTTGGACTTGTTTATATGCAGTAATTCATATATGTCAACAGATGTGAACCAAACAATTGCATCCGTATTATCCTTCACACTTTGGTTATCAGCAAAAAGCTGGCAAACAAACTTCTTATGACAGCATACTATTTACTTTTGGATCCCTCAAACATTTCCATTAACACTACATTGCAACTCCCCAAAAGCAGTGACATCAAGGCAAAGTCCCTTTGGCACCAAAACCAAAAGACAGCATGTTGATGAAAGGTCACGTTAGCTTGTCAAATATGAGATAAAAGAAGACATGGGACAAAGGTAAGATGCATTACAGTCCATCAATGACCCAGTTGTTGCTGGTACTGTTAAATCGACAATCAATGCCACTCCATGGATGTTGCTGGGGAACACATGGATCACCATTCCACCCAAATCGAAGAGGAAGCATCAATCCGTCCTTCAGCGTCTGCAGAGCCCTAACTAGAAAATTAGAAGGCAAAAGTTAACAAAGGCTAAAAATTTCCTTTCCATATCCCTTTCTACATCTTCTGTCGCTCAGCCAAAGGGGAGACAAGAGGGGAACACTTCCAAAGGAGTATTACAGGCAAGTTATTCAAAAGTTCTGCTTAGCGGTTTCAATTTGTAAGCTAAATGTCCATTATCCTAGAGGAAAGACAGGGTGCATTCACTTTCGTGCTCCTCAGCCTAATACCTTGATGCCCAAAGTGAGAAAGATGACAGAGGAACAATATAACAGCATGCTGTAGAACGTATGATAACTATGGTCAGTCACTAAACCATATCAAGAACGTCAAAAGTAACACGTCTGGTGATAAGGTGAGATACCCATGCACATGTACTACATTTCTGGTTTAAAAGAAACATCTTAAAAGAAGTGCATCACAGCAAGCACACAAGCACAGTATATAGTGTAAGGTCACATTTTCAGCAAATAAAGAAGCCAATCACTGACAGAAATTATCGTGCAAATTTAAAGAATTAGGGGAGTCACCAAACTCAATTGCTAAGTCAGTAAAATATCACTTAATTCCTGAGATAGCCTTCTTTTTCATTTCATCTATGATGTGATAAACCAGAAATCAATCAAGCAGGTTGTTACCATGACAAATCAAACACAAAAGCATGCAATATCTAGCGCACATTTGCCCTCACGTGAATACAGCTGTACTATTGGGCAATCTCAATGAGCTTACACCATGCATTCAATCAAAACTTGATGCCATAGCCATAAGGATTGGACCAGTTGACAAATAAGCACACGGGATTACCAGTGCAGTAAAAGCTTTTAGTCATTTAACAGAGAAAGGTTGTATTGTACCTTCATCCACTGAAGTCTTTGACTCAGCCATGACAATTTCAAAGACTTCAATAGCATTAATTATGGCAATCTTGCCTACTTTTGGTAGAAATCTGATTGTCAAAGTCCTCCCACTAACAGCTACAGTAGTGTTCAACACTAGAGCAGCATAACGATCCCCACTCATCTTTATTATATCTACACCTTGAAAAACAGTATCACCATTCATCAGAATGTCAAAAACTCTTTGTCCCACTCCCGTAACTGAAGTATCTATTTCAGCAAAATGTAGCCAGACTGAGTAGTTTCTGTTAGGATCCACATCCATCGTATATTCTAAATCTGGCTGCTGACTAGTGCCAATAATTGCTGTCTGATAGAGACCTTCTGGGTAATAATTTGGAGGAAGCGAAGCCTGCTTAATGCTTTCTTCTGTAGATCTCTCCTGGTCATAGCTTGAGCGGAATGTTGTAACTGAGTCCCAAAACCTGTCCCACCCCACTGATCCCCACTATAATCTGCATCAAATTTTGCCTTCCCATTGCCACAGCTTAGTCTTTTGACTGTTCTAAGAATTGTCCCTCGACCCCAGTCAGATCCAAAATAATATGCCCTATCATCAACTTGAAGAACTTCAATGGAAACAATTGCGGGATCGCCATGGCCAGTGCTATGGAGGCAAAGAGAAACAGTGTTATCATCGATGAATACCCTGGCTTCAGCAAATACTTGGTCATCATGGTCGGTCCACCCGGACGATAGAGAACCAATCTGAGTGCCTTCAACAGAAACGTCAAACAGGGGTTCATTGTCAAAATTAGGCTGTTTAACTAATCCAAAGAAGGTCCTCACGGAATAGTGGCCGATCGGAATGCCATCAATGCTGTAGCAATTATCGGGCCCTTCAGATAAAGGGAAGTAACGGAGGGTGTTAAGCGGAGGAGTTATAAAGCTGGGCCTCGTCGCATTATTCGGTATACCTCCCGTATATGCAAAATCCTTAAACCACAGAGTATTCGTTGGCGGCGTGTGTACATCCTCACGAGCTCCACAGCTAATGCGCAGTGCAAATGGCGCTGCCATATGAGAAACAGGATAGAAATTCTTAAAAAAAAAAACAATATCTTAAGGCTAAAATCTTATCTACTTGGCTCCAAACATCTTCATTAGAAGCAGTGTAGATGCTTCTATCATGGAGGAAAAGCACAATCACATTCAGATATAAGTTTTTGTGTAACAATTCTAATTCCAGAGATTAACGAAGTTTGAGCCGATGCCGGGTACTTCCTGTCCGGCTGGCCAAGGAAGTTGTTATTTTCATTCTGTTGTGATTGAGGTACATTTAGCAAAACATCAAAACGAAAAAGCAAAAAAAAAAAAAAAAAGGAAAATGCTACGATTTAGTCCAAGACTCTACATTTACAATCAAAAACAAGGAAAGAAATGGTGAAGAAACAAGAAGAAAAAATAGAGAGCTCAACATATGCGCCCTCCCACCCAAGCTGTGAATCGAAATCAAAGTAACACAGCTTTTTCTTCAAAAAAAAAAAAAAAAAAAAAAAAAAGCAACTGCGTGCAAACTCGCTCGCGACTTCGCCAGCGTCCGTAGCAAGTCGCGAGGACTCGTGTGATCGGCAGTCTTTTTCATTCGAGTCAACGAATCGCGACGGAACACCGCACTCACCGTCGCCGATTCAGCTCGCCGCGTTCATCTCGATTCGACCGCTCGACGCGACCGGCGCTGAACACGCGCCGCGCCGCACCACTCCAATCAGCTCACCGCAACTCCAAAAAAAGGGAAAAAAAAAAAACTGACGAGCCAGCCAGCGAGCACCGATCCCCGCGGAATCCATCGACCTCGGAGCCAACAACTCTCGCCTCCGCAGCTCGCCAGCGCGAGAAACCGCCGGCGGGACCGAACTGCAAAGAAGAGGACTCACCGGGACGAGCGAGCGAGGCCGAGGGCAGCGAGAACGAGAGCGAGGAGCCACGGCAGCAGGAGCCGACGCCGCCCGAGCATCGCGACGTCCGGAGCTGAGCTGAGCCGAGCCGAGCCGAGCTTCGCCGGCACACGCAGGCGCGCGTACAGTCAGTCGCTCTTCCCGAGATCAAACCTGCATTCCCACGCTCATTCCTCCACACGCAGAGAGAGAGAGAGAGGGAGAGAGAGAGAGAGAGAGGGTAGTGCTTGGGACGTGAACGCAAATACAGAGGAGTTTGGATGAGCGACAGAAGAGTAAATTTTTATTGTATTATGGCGTCTCTCTCTCTCTCTCTCTCTCTCTCTCTCTCTTTCTCTCTCTGGTTTTGACTTTTTGAGTGGAGGGAGGAAGCGGGGAGGAAAGAGAAGTGTTAGGGTGCATGTGAGGCTCGTGAATGCCCCGGTGCACCCTCCCCGATCTGACGGCGCACCTGCCTCATTTGGGAGTCGTTTGCCTCCTCCGCTCCATCTGACCGATCTTCGTGTTCTGGGGCCTTCTTGTTTATTTATTGAAAGGACGAGCCGAACGGGGTCGTTTCCGTGTTCGTGGGAGCAATCACGGCAGATTAGATGGCCAAAAAGTTTGTTCCTAACCCACATTTGAAGGGAAATGTATTATTCCATGTCATATAAAATCCCACGGTCAAATGGGATTTGGAATCTCTAAACACTCCATTTTTCATTTGTAGGTCGGATTAAAATAATATGTGAAATTTGATAAATATAAATAAATACGCATGCCATGTGAGATAAAATTATACTTTAACATGAGTTATAAGAACATTTTGACACTCTTATCCACTTCTTCTTCACGCTCCTGATTCGATGGGTTAGGGATTGTGATATAACTGATTAGAAATATATTCAATTTTCACATATGAAATAAGGTGTGACGTGATGCAAGTATTATGTTTTCGTTTCCAATTTTTTTGATTGAAGGGGGAGTTAGTAAAGTTGCTTTCGGCTTAGGAGTGGGGTTGACTTTGAAAACAAGACTTTTCTAAAGGGCCTGAATGGTTGCGTGATTGCCGGAGGGGGGAGAGCTTCGGTTTTCTCACTTGACTGCTCTACGCAAGCCCGGCCGAAAAGTTTGGACCCCTTGAGGACGGACGTGCCACTCAGCAAAGAGGAAAAATCTTAACCAAATCATGGAAATCCATATCACATTTATAGTCAGATGACATCGGAATTCACATGAGCCCTTACTTGATTTGGCTCATGAGCACAAGTAATATCTACTCATCGGCAAGACCTGAGAGCAAAATTATACACCATGCCCTCTTCGATGTAGAAAAATAAAAAAAGATGGCCTCCTAACTTATTGGAAAATGAATAGTCTTATGCAGCATATACGATATACAAATACACGCTTTTAGTGTATATTATTACATGTTGAGTCTAAATTCATGAATTATTTGTGTCATTGATTAATCCAAAGTCACCTCTCAAATGGGCTAAACCCTTAATTTGGAAGTGATGGAAATGACTTTATTTGGTATGTGTGATGACTATGATGGCTATGATATTGCACCTTTAGAGGCATGCGACCTTGGATTCCATCTTTTACTCGACCTAATCCTTTTTTCTTTCTTTGGTCGGAAACCTAATCTCTTGAAAAGCATAGAAAACAGTTATTTGCGAATCATCCTATCAGTTGAGATGAATAAAACTCCATTTTTTAAACTGGGTCGAGAAAGTGGGTGACAATAGGCCAGTCGAAACCCGACGCGTGTAATCGGATCATTTGCGGCCCACTACGAAAGATTGTAAGTTTGGACCGGACGAATCCAGCCCAAATCTAGAAAGAGAGATTCCTCGTACGTGGTGGGTTCGCCTGTATGGGTTTTGGTCCAGGACCGACCCTGCTAGTTCTCATTTCGTTGCTTGTTCATTCGCTTTTTCCTTAATCAATCAAGTTTAGTGCCGCGTGATTTCATAGATTACAATTTTAGGAGCCAATGTTTTCTGGATTTGCTTTTGAGTTTTCAGGACAACCTTGCGGGAACTGGAATTTATCTTTTGATTCATATGAGTTTTGAGTTTTTTGGATGACCTCAAAACTTTCGGTTTTCATTTGATCAAGGTCACGTTTGTACAATGAGGGTGAGCCCGATAACAATTTTGTTTCTCTATTTTTTTTTTTTTGTTTATGAGAACAAAAAATCTAATTGGTAATGCAATTTTATTTTCCCAATTTATGGAACAAATTTTTACTTTAGAAACAAGTTTGGAATAAAAATTAAAATAATTTTTTTTTACCTTTCTATTTATGAAACAAAAGTGAAAAATAAAAACTCTTTTTGATCGCAATACTTGATCTCACTACTAATTAGTTGTCCACTCGTCATTGCCTACCATTGGGCCCCCCATCAATTGCCACTTCCCACCACTCACTCTAAAGGGAAAAATTATGTACATTATTATTTGAATTTCTATTACAGGAACAAAAATATTGAATCATTATTGAACACATATTTTTGTTTAAAAACTTGTTAAAGGAATGGAACTAACTAGAAATTCATTTTGGAACGAATAGTTATCATTTGCATCTTGTGCTCATATCCATCTTGATAGTTAATTTTATTAATTAAGTTTTTAGGGAAATTACACAAACCCCCCAAACTTTGGGGGTACTTGTATGTATGTGCACGCGCGAGTGTATATATATCGAATTACTAATTGAAATCTATAAATACCCATGCGCAAGAAACGCATACTTGCATATGCATAGAGTTTGGAAATAGCCAATCAATAAACAAAGCCATCTTATTTGACACTGTATACCTCTAAATCGGACACTCTTTAGTTAGAGGTGACACGAAGCGCAAAATTTAAGCCTAAACATAAAGTAGCTAGATGGGCCCCAAACAATGTCATAACAATACAGTTGACTTATAAGACTTACTCAGTAGAATGCTTAAACAAGCCCATCGATTTTAAAGGTCACAAGATACACATGGCCCACGAGATCCATAAAGGGATTGTCTGAAGACCTCGTCAATCGTGATTCTCCAATGGATAGAGCTTGATTGGAGATCATGGCACGTGACGATGATCATTTGACCCGAAACAAGAAAAGGGTGTTTAGGTCTGAATCAGGAAGGATCCATCGGCTAAGAGATTACTGTTGTTGAAGTATCGAGGGCAAGTTATCAGGCATCTGTAAAGTAGCACGCAAGTCAATAAGTTTTAAAGATGCAGGAAGAACAAAACTCTAATGCACTTTTAAGACAAACATACAATATGAAGAGAAGATGTTTGAGATCACAAGGAGCCAATCAAATTTTGGAAATAATAATTTAAATTAGATTTTGTGTTCAGAGTCACTCATCAAGCAACTACGACATCCAAAAATATAACCTGTCTTTGTTGATTTAATAAATCTTTTTCATATTTTCAATCATTCATGCCCAATTATTTGTCTATGCAACGTCTAAGTAATTTGAACGCTACCAAGTCTTCGAAACATATTATAATCCATTCACTTTTAATTCAAAATCAAAATACATTACTTTAACCAATCATCGATCATCCTCAATGAAGCCATTGAATTTCCGACGACCATAACCTGACAAAAGCACATGGTAACAAATAGTAACAATTGTATACACTAAACTTTTAACATTTTTCAGATTAAACACCATACCTCCTCTTAAAATTCGCAGTTTTCTCTAATAAACAAGAGATGCTTACATATTTCAAGAGCATGAAGATTGCTTTCAAATTAAACTTAGATCTTTGTTTTGAGAACTAGAATGATTCTTCAAATTAAAGCTAGATCTTTCTAGGAGCTGATGCACCAAACTTGGTCACGATAATGACAACCACGTTCGATGAAAAAGAAACAGCACCGAATAAGTTCCATTGTCCTCCATCATTGGATCAATCAAGATCGCTATCGAACTGGTAGGGCCCATGTGTCACCTCCAATCGGGGAAGGAAAGAAAAGTAGTCACTCTACCTTAGTGTGATATTTCGGATCACTAGCCAATGCATATCGGACACTATTAAAAAAGATCAATGACATAAAAAAAAAAATCAAAAAGGATACTCATGATATATTTATCTAAAATTATTTTTGTCCCATTAAAAATGTTAAATTAATACTCACAGCCTATTTGCTAAGAACTAATTTTCATCTCATAAAAAAAAAAAAATCCTAAATTGTTACCTCTACCCAAATTCATCCTCCATAAAAGTCGAGTTGCATTGATTTATGTTGATTTTCCACGTCGGCTTTCTTTATTCTCCACGTTAGATCCATTTGGGATATTGGACGAAATGCTCACGGAAAGTGGATGTGTTAATGCACGTGGATTTTCACTTCATATCTATTTTGCAGTTGTCTGCTACGTGTGTTGACATATTTATTTTAATAGGATATTAGACCAAATGCTAATATGTGGCAAATTCAGGTTGGGTTCTAATTCAAGTTTTTCAATGGGATAAAAGATTAATTTGGGATAAATATATCATTGTCGTACTAATTTAAAGTTTTTTTTTTCATGATATGAAAATCAATTCCGGATAAATATATCTCAGAACTATCGATTTGGGACTTTGAATGGTATTAATACTAGGAAAAATACCATAAAAATCCCAAATTTTGCTTAAAATGATAAATTTACCCCAAATTTTTTTTTGTAACATAAAATACCCTAAACTTTGCAAACCATGACACATTTACCTAATTAAGGTATTTTTGTCTTATTTTTTTCATTTCCTTTTTATTTTTTTCTTCTTCTCTCTTCCCTCCGCGGGCCATGGCAAAGAAAGTTAGCGTCCGGCGAGGGCTGCCCTCGCTCGCGTTGGGCGAGGGTTGCCCTTGCTTGGGCTGGGTAGGGCTACCCTCACCGACATCGGGTGAGGATGACCCTCGGCTAGGTCGAGCAAGGGCCTGGCGAGGGGTGCCCTCGTTGGCTTGGGCGGCGAGGGTACCCTTGCTGGATCTAGCAAGGGAGGCCCTCCTCGACGTCGACAAGGGCCTCCCACACCAGCGCTAGGGGAGGGATGCCCTCGCTAGATCCGGCGAGAGAGACCCTCGCTCGACCCAACCGAGGGTCGCCCATGCCGGTGTTGGGCGAGGGGTGCCCTCGCCAGATCTAGCGAGGGAGGCCCTCGCTCAACGTCAGCGAGGGCGACCCTCGCCCAACACTGGCAAGGGCGGCCCTCACCGGACGCTGGCTTCCCTCCGCCATGGCCGGCAAAGGGAAGAAAGAAGAAGAAGAAGTAAAAAAATCAAAATATGTATCACACAAATGAAAGCTTAGAGTTTTTTATGTTACAAAAAAATTTGGAGTAAATGTGTCACAATTGATAAACTTTCGAAATTCTTCATGTCACAAAAAAAGTTTTAAGTAAATTTGTCAATTTAGATAAAATTTGAGATTTTTGGTTGTTTTTTCCCTTAATGCTATGACAAACAAAATTGACACTCAACTGAGTAGCATCATATACACGATTTAGATATAGGCATCCACTTTTTAAAAGAGTTTTAATGGTTTCATTTCAATTGCAAGGGACAATGACATATAAAAAAAAAAGTAAGAAGCCATCACTAGAATATTTATATTTCGCAATCTCTAGTTCTTGTCGGGCACGAAACTTCTGTGTATTTTAAAATTAGTAAACTTTCTCTTAAAGAAATAAAAGAAACGATAATGATAATAATAATAATAATAATAATAATATTCACCCACAGGAATAGGACAAAATAGCCATGATGAATCCAACACTTGTCACCAAAGCTACCCACACCTCAGCCATCAGTACGATATAATTTTGCGGGCCCCGCGTTTTACGGAGTCCCCTCATCCTTATCCACCACTGTCGCTGTCTATTTCCACTCCCTCAATTTTTTGCTATATCCACAAGTCATTTATGATGCGATCGTGCGACCATATAAATCTGAGGTTAATGCTGCTAAAAACCCTAATTTAATATATATGCACAAAAATTACTTTTTATTAATTCATTCAAATCGAGTTTGATGATACATTTGGAAAGTGACGGAATTTAAATTTATCATAAATATATCAATTTCAAGCCTTTGATAACTAAAAATTTAATTATGGATAAATTTATGATATATATATTATTATAAGATTTTTTATAATTAAAAATTAATTTAGAATAAATTTATAAATATATATTAATTTAGGGTCTTTCCGTCATTGTAGCTTCAAATGGTTAGATGATTTTACTACTTGCAGAGCGACTATTACTACGCGCAGCGATACAACGTGTCCTTCGATCCATCTCCTCGGCGAGATTTTTTAGCTCTTCCCCCGCTATAAATCGAGCCCGTAACGCTACTTCAAGCCTACCCATCTTGAGATCGATAGAGAAGAAGAAAGCAAGAGAGAAAGGAAGAAGATGGTTCTTCTAGAGAAGCTGTGGGACGACGTGGTGGCCGGGCCTCAGCCCGAGCGCGGCCTCGGCCGGCTGCGCAAGCTCGCCACCAGCAAGCCCCTCGTCGTCGCAGGTCAGAGCGATCTCTCTCGTGTGATCTTTCTCGATGGCCAACATGATGAACGCGAAACAGGGTCCGTGATGTGTGTTTTGATGGTGTTCGGTGCGTTGCAGATGCCGGGGAAGGCGTCGAGAGCAGCAACGCCGGAGGGAAGTACCAGCGGTCGGTATCCATGCCGACGACCCCGCGGACGCCCGCCACGCCGGCGTCCCCGGCGTCGGCCCGCAAGGAGAACGTGTGGAGGAGCGTGTTCCACCCGGGGAGCAACCTCGCCACCAAGAAGATCGGCGGCGAGTACTTCGACAAGCCGCAGCCCAACTCACCCACTGTCTACGACTGGTAAGGTCCTCTGCTTCGGAAGCACGGATTTCATTCGTATCATGTTTCATCATTTGATGGATCTCTATGTTCGAAGAAACAAATGGTGGGTCGCGACTTAATTATGTAGAGAAAGATCAGGGGATTTTGGACTTGATGATCCGAGTTTTTCGGCTACCCGGGTCGATAATCGATCGAATTCTCGTGTAAATTGATCCCTTTTTTTGGTGAATTACGATGCGATCGCAGGCTGTACTGTGGTGAGACTAGGAGCCAGCATCGCTGAGGCGAGGGAGTGGCCGAGATCCAGGGGCGCTCGAAGCCGAGGCCCGGGCAGGTGGCTATGTACATATCTGGTGTGCCCTGCTATGCTCTGTTTTCAGCAGGGTCTAAAAAGCTTTGCTAAGTAGTATTTGTATGTATTGACTTTGATGAGTGAGTGTTGCGGTTGAAGGTATGGCGGTTTTGTGACAACTGATGAAAGCGATGTAATGACGTATGTGATATGGAATATATGAGTAGTAATGAGTACGTGAAAGAGCTGATTCTGAAACTGCCGTGAGATCTCTATGTTGTGACGATGTCGATTTTCATGCGCCGATGAGGGAAAGTGTGTTACCTAGCCGGCGGCGGCGGGAGGCTTATGCCGTCGCCGGCGACGGCGGCGGAGCATTTATTGCTTTCATTGTTTATTGCCTTAATTGTTTCGTGAGGCTCTGTGATGGAAGAACTCGATTGCACGGGATTGACTGCAAAATGCAGGCTTTTGAAGAATAAAATCATGCGTACGAAAATTGAAGAGTATGGCTGGGGCGATGGGGACGCACGAATGTCGCGAGAATTCCCCCCTCCTGTCAATGTAAGTTGGTGGGGATCGGATCTTAATTGTACTCGAAATACGGAGTTTCAAGCTGAGTCCGACAAAGTCCATTTGCGTGAGTGAGGCCACAAGTCTTGAATTTTGGTACTTGTTCTAATTAATCTTTGAGTTAGTAATCAAAAATTATTTTTCCACAAAAATAAAAAAAGAGCTGAGTCTGACAAGATTCGTGATCAGTGACTCTAGTGTTGGACAAAATCGTGCAGAGACAGCGTTATTTTTACCTCATAGGAGCCTCTAGACGATTCAATTGAACTGCGCAAGTGTGTTGATTTGATCCAGCATATCGATTTGATTTTTGAATCTGGAATATATTTTGTTCAGTCTAGAAATCGACGCAAAAAACCTATTTTACCTTAAAAAACCTATTATACTTGCATGATATGGGAAATGATTTTTTTTTTGCTTTTTTTTTTTGTAAAAAATCGATATAAGATAAATTTTAAAATAAAGCAAAAGGGTAGTTAATTTTATTTAAGAATAATAAATTATCTTCTTCCATTTAAAAAAAGTTTTTACCGGTTCAAGTGGGTGGGTTCAAAACTCAGAATATGAAATCCACCCTCATGGTATTGGCTCCAAAAATGTTGAATCGGGAATTAGATCCTGGACCAGTTTTGATGGGCACTCCGATCAACTGGCTGCTTGCACAGCCGTAAGGGTGACCACGTTTAGGCGAAACTGCTGGTCCGGGCCACAAGTCCATTTGCCGGAAAGAACAAAAGGAACAAAAGAGTGAGCCCATACATACGTGAGGCCCAAAGCCCGAACCAGCAGGCCCAGCCCAATGATGTGGGCTTCCATGGCCTTACTCCATTTTCAGCTTTGACGCATTAGAACCCACTTCTCCCTCAAATCTGAGGTAAATCACAGTACAAACTCAGCCTAATGATCTAGCTGTCATCCGCACATCGATCGCCGCCTGCTGCCGGGGAGAGAATAACACAGCTCACCGGCACCGCCTACTGAGGTGGCTTGCCTCGACGTGCCGCCAACATAGTCGAAGGTGGCCAAAGAGGCTCCGCTGACCGCAAATTGAACCTCACGCAAGATGTTGTCCAGGTCAACTTAAGACCATGGCATGATTAGTGGAAGTGGACTAGCGCAAAATTCGGAATTGGATACACTTAATTTCCGAGAGGTATCTTTCAGGGAAATTCTGCGACAGATTTTGTTGTGCACTTCACGAAACAATGAAGGCAATAAAGAAAACGAAAACAATTGATGGTAGGAAGTGGAAGTATGATTGGTGCTGCTTTTGGCTGTTTTTTGGATAGGTAAGGGCCTACCCAAATTGGTTGTTGAGAGGGACACTAAACATTATTTGTTGAATCAATGGCAGAGAAATGACTCGTATTGACACTAAAATCCCGTCCGACATGCATGTCGTCCATGGACTTTAAAATTGTTCAAAGGTTATTCCTGAATTATCGGTAAATGGTCAATTTAGTACCTAAACTATAGGAAAATGGTCAATGTCGTCCTTCCATCTATTCAAGTTAATTGATTATGCTGATATGACTTATAACTCGTTAAGTTTGAACATTGGATAATAAAAGAAAATTTACATGTGAATTATCTATATAAGATATTTAACTTGTATGAAGATATAATAATTCACATCATCATATAATGATTGACATGTTAACACCCCTTTTTTTTTCTTAAGTGGATAAATAAATAAATAAAGAACATGTCAACTCATCATTTTTAAAAATCCAACTTAACATATAATAATCTATATCATCAAACCGATTGTCATTTTAGCAAATGGAAAGACCACGCCGGACATTGATCAATAGTTCATGAATTGCATTGAACAAATTAAATATTTAGGGATATCATTACACATCGGGTTAAAGTTGAATGACCATTTGTGTCATTCTCTGATAAGTGAATTTATAATATCTCTACTAGAATTTGCGATGAATTGGAGAGATTTTAAATCATCTATCAATTAAATTGACCATTTTCATCCTTTATTAAAATCATATTTTATCAAGCTAGAGATGATGAAATTAGGGACAAACATCCACTTGAAATTCCCACGATCTGCTTTTATGAACAACTTTCTTTAAATAAATCAAGGTTCATCTATTAGAAACTAATCCCTCTTCGCCAACATACGTATGCGAAAAAGAAATTGATTCCATACTTATCAAAGCATCAAATCTAATATGCATGCCTAACCATCTTGATTGCGAGTTTTTCACAAAATTTGCTAGATATTCCTCATACAAGCTGTGGAAATATTATCGAGCATCGCTCGACAATGGATTTTATATGCTCTTTATATTCATGTAGTCTCCGTTGGTCTATTAACGTAAGTTTTTGGGTTGGAATTTCTAAGATTGTATTAGAGCCGGTACTATTTCTTTCATGTATGTGCATCCACCCCATCAGTCAAATTCCACGTGCCACTCCTGATCTGTTTGCAACTAAGAAGAGAGTGTTAAAATATTATCAAATATCGCTTGACAACTGGTCTTATAATTTTTTTTATATTCATATGAACTCTCTTCATATAATAATTTAAGTTTATGAGACGTGTCAAAGGTGTGATTGTGATGCTACGAAAATCTCGACATGAAGGGCTGATTAATTAGCTGTCCTTTTCAGCACATTATGCTGTTGCTGTATGTGCTTTGATTTATTGCTGTTCACATTCTCCTCCTTGACTCTATGGCTCCTAAGCTTGCCTGCAATTGCATGTATTGGTCCTCTCTTAATCAAACCATACTTTATGTATATTATATTATAATAGTTACGTCAACCGAATCACATTCCTTCAGCTTTATTCCACTGATTTTGCCGTTGACACAGCTAGGAAAATCAAAGCCGACATTACCGTATTCATTAATGCATTAAAGCAAAATCTTTTTTTTTTTCTATTGATGTGAACGCGCTTTGTAAAGGTTGAGAATATTTTACAAAAAGAAAATCTTTTTATTTTAATATTAGAAAATATTTATAAAAAAAACACGCCACTTATGCACGTATCTCAATAAGTCTATCATAAACCAAATCTTACGCGCATGTGGATAGAATAAATCAAAGTTCAAAAATTTATTATTAAAGTTTTTTTTTTTTTTTTTTTTGGCGAGAGAATTTAGTTTAAATTGGTCAGCATGGTTTCGTATGAGTCCGTTTGGGGAAAAAGTGTTAAAAAAATCTTAAACCTTTTGCATTTGTGCCAATTTAGTCATAAATCTTTTTTTGGTGTCAATTCAATCCTAAACATTTTCACTTAATGCTAATTCAATCTTTTTCTGGTTAATTTTGACTGGATTTTGTTGACTAGGCACAAGTCGGCTGACATGGCACGATCGGTGCTAGCGTGGATAATTTTTAATAATATTTTAATATTTTTGAATTTTTGAATTTTTTATCTTTACTTTCTTTTTTTCTTTTTTTTTCTTCTTCCCCTCCTTTCTCTAACCGGTTCTTTGGACCTCGACGACCGGCTAGAGGCGACGCCGGCCTCATGTCGAGCTGGGGACGGTCAAGCCTCACTGGCCACTGGCGAGGCTCAAGCCCTCGCTAGTGGACGTGAGGGTAGCCTCGCCGGGTAGTGAGGCTTGCCCTCATCAGATCTGGCAAGGGCTAGCATTGCCAGCCTAGCGTGATGCCACCCTCACGGTGAAGCCTTGCTAGCCGTCATCTCTAGCTGGTTGCCAAGGTCTAGCGACCGACTAGAGGAAGGAGGAGAAGAAGAAAAAAAGAAAAGGGAAAAGAAAATAATAAATTTCAAAAATATTAAAATAATATTAAAAGTTGTTTACGTTAGCATCGATTGTGTCACATCAGTCGGCCGACACCTAGTTAGTAAAATCCAACCAAAATTAGATGAAAAAGACTAAATCGGCACCGAATAAATATGTTTAGCACTAAATTAGCATTAAAAAAGGTTTATGATTAAATTAATGCAAATACAAAATGTTTATGATTTTTTTAACACTTTTCTCGTGGGTTTGGTTTGAAAAGTTCGCGATAAAAAACCTTTCAAAATGTGGATCCATGTGGAAATTGACAAAGCATGTGAACAGCTCCTTATTGACTCTTAAATAGGAAATGAGAATTTGACCACAAAATCAAAAGTACATAACCCGGAGACAATCGCGGCTAGCAATGTAAAATAACACTAAATTGTAAAGATAACAGGAACATAAAATTGACCATTCTGTGTTCATTGATTGATTGGCGATGCCTACTAAGCAAATCCCCTACTTTGACAGCTATTTTCCACTCTTTCGTGCCCAACATCGACACTTACTTCCACAACTTATGGCTCCACTTCTCGATAGTAGCAAAGGCCTACGCTTTTCGATCTTCATAGTTGGTGGTCTCCGTGATCTATAGGTCCACCACAACACGATTATGTCGGTCTTACTTCTCCATAACCATGTCAATTTACCCAAGCGAATTGCATTAGAAATTATCAGACCAATTACTTAGGCAGTTACCTGCCAATCGTTGGCCAGGCAGTTATCATGATTCGTGTCGATCGTGGTCCTCTTGTTAATCAAATTGAGCTTCATTTGCCAACACTCATGTCTCAGGACTTAATAATCGCTTGTTTTTGCTGTCGACAATTACTTAGTCATCTTATCGACTGTCTATATTTATCAACTAAGAGCCCATGACGCTCGCCCAAATTCCGCCATGTATTGCTCGGTCTCTCTTAGTCTGAGTCATCGGTCAGGAACTCAGGCTTCTATTTTTTATTTTTTTTTTTTAATGTCAACAGAGTCGGAAGCCAATTGTCCCGGCGAAGACCCAACAAGGACGCCATGATAAAGCTGTCGTCACAGGATTGTATTGGAAGTCTTACCAAAAATCAATTTCGTTTCCGGGGAAGAGCCAAGCAGGGAGACGACAAGTCGTCCAAGGTGGGGAAATTTGTTGTAGCAGTTGAGAGGGAGTGCGTGTTCCTGTAATAATGACGCCGACGTGGGTGGTGGGGAGTGCTGCTGTCCGTGTTTGACGCCTTCTCCTTCAATATTTATTCTCCTCCTACGTACGCAAAGATGGACGCACGAATCGTGAAGAGATCGAGCGATGACGACCAAGGCAAGGCAAGTATGCGTGAGGTGTCCCCTTTCCTTTTTGCCTGCGTTCATGCCGTCAACCCCGTCCCTGTCACGCAAACCCTAGGATAAAGATTATAGCGAGGGGAATGAATAGAGCTCGAGCTTTAGTCGATTTGTCTATTTCGTGGCAATGATGAACACGGCTAAAATGATAGGACAGCATGCATAGTTTCTGAAGATTATATGGCGATGGGGTTCATAATTACATTCTAGGGTTTGGTGTGATCGAGACTTAATCGTGTACAGTGAGATAGGTAGGGCGTTTTGTCCCTTAGGGGCTGCAGTCGAGCTAGATTAAGCTTCAATAGTTTGTTGCTACGCGATGCCAAAATTGAAAGAATGACTCGATTTTAAACTCAAATTCTTGACCTAATACAATCTCATATATGTTTAAGCTTGAGCTTGAACCCTGCATAGTTATTGAAGAGTGCACCTCAATGTAATAGTCAACCTTGAGGCCTAATTAGAAATGTGCGAATAAACTAAAAAGATGATAATATCATACTTATCTTTATTCGACACAATGTGCATAGTATTGATTCGATATACTCGATGAGGTTTTGCAAGTTGCTTGAGTGAAGTAGAAGGAATCTCGAGCTAGTCTTGATTTGGCATTTGATCTGTGTGAACTCAACTTGATTATCTAGTAACGCCAATTGAACTACTACAATTAGCTAGGCTTGTTGTGACTTGAGCCCCATTTGGTACTACCAAATTCAAGACTCAAGTCATTTTGCTACCCATACCATTCCAACTTTGACAACTTGAAAGTCCAATTGAGCGGTGCTCAAGTTGAGCTTGGAAATAGCTTGTGAGAATCCTAAAATCAACGGTAGCCATAGTGGCAAAGGTTACCTTATACGCAACTCACTTATATGAATTTGTTGTGGGCTCTGCGTTAATTTCTTATAAGAATCAATATGTAAAATTGGCTTTCCAAGTTTTCATATGACCAACAACATTTGATCTTTTAGGATGAAATCTACAAAATAATGTACTCATAGTCACATTTAAACAGCAATGATTAGTAAGGGCAGACAAAAAAATTCAAAGTTATCAATCGGGCAAGACAATTTTGCTTTAGCCCATCATCCTTGACTAATTGATTAAACCTAGTCCGAGGTCGGGCAAAACCAAAGTGCCCTCCTTCCTTGAGAAACCAAATCACGATACTAGAATGTTACGTTGGAGTGGTCAAAACTATAATCATTTGGACTCTTGTGTAAATATAATGTCCTGACAAATTTTGAGTTCAAACGGTGGTCAAAATGATATGACTAGAATAATTTAGAAGAAAGAGAACAAATCAGATTCCAGCGCTGCAATCCGTACTCATTCCAACTTCTCAGGCATTCATTGATTGCCATGCCTTTTTACCTAAAATTACAAGAATGTCTTTGTTTAGAGAGTCCCAATACCTTTTCATCTTAGGCAGATACAAGAATAGTAAAAAGTGCTGCCCCTGCCTAGAGAAAATAATGATTTCATATCGTTAAAGACTCTCGCTAAGTGTGCGATGTGAGTGTAGTGTTTTGGCTCATTGTAAGAATCATGGAGGATTGAACTGATTGATGAGGCACGTGGGAGCGGGAAGGTGAGGGAGTGGGTTATGCAGACAGATCCAAAATCATGCAAACCACATTCCGAATCATGATGCAAGAGAACCCCCATTTTGAAAGTGCCAATCCGTATCATCACACCGTGCTCTCTCTTGCGAACGAGGAGTGAAGAAACAGTCATTCAAGACAGTGACATGGCATGCCCATGATGTCCCTTTGCAATGATCGAAATAGCAAAAAAGGGGCCAATCGCAGATCCAATTCGGTCCTGGAAAATTCAACTGCTTGACCGAATGATGGCCATTGATGAGTCCAACGCACCAGCCCATGGACAAACGGGATGGATTGATTGATTGATTGATGGGGAGGGGCCTCCACTAAGTTTCCTCAAAAGACGAGCTGGAGGAGGAGTGGGGGTCCCAATCTCACCATCATGCGGTGCTAAAGCCAGACAATGGATTGTTCCAACACTTGTCAAGGGAAAAAGCCTTTAAGATAGCCGGATGCAAAGATCGAAGAGAATGAGATGGAGGAAAAAAAAAAATATTTATCTTTCTTCCCGAGATTATTCGAAGGACAAGGAGAAAGTGTTAGAAGATGAGGAGGCTCCCCATTTGGAGGAACCTCATGATTGATTTTTGGACAATGTGGAAATCGTCCATTTGCTAATGTTGCGACTTACTAAACTGTTGTTGGGGGTACTTTCTTGTCCCTGTGTTTCACTATGCATGACTTAAGCATGTCTTTGATTTTCCACGCAATGGAGAAGTTTAATTGAGGAGAAAAAGGGAAAAAAAGAAGAAGCTGGTTATGGTCTTGAGTATGGTAATTGTCTCTAAGTGAAGATAAATTATCTTATTGTATCAAAAAGTGTAAAATTAACTTAATCATCTATATGAAAAGACCATAAAATTACATTTTGGCTTATTGTTGGAAAGTGACTATTAATTGCTCACATTTTCATTTTAAATTTTTTCATGTACTATATCTTGAACCATTATGGATTTTTAAAAGTGGAAGGAATTGTTGCACCACAATGACAATTAGGTATATTCAACAAGAAAAATTTGTAATCTTTGCTACATTATTTTTGTGTTATATTTACTAGATACTTAAAAATGAAAACATCACCTGTTAAGTATGTTAAGTATATACTTCGAAAGATGCTCATTAACAAAATTGATGTTCCTCATTACAAACAGATTGTAAGTTGTTTACTTATAGTTCGCTTTTTTTTTTTAAAACAAATAGTAGAAGCAAGAAGAGGACTATAATTTCTCATCTTGGAATAAGCAATTAAAAAGAAGAGAAAGATGTGGAATTGTTTAAAACACTATTGAAATTAGGGGTCAACATTTCTAGCTCAACTTTGGAGTAGGACGGAACTTGCCTAGCTAGTGCTTCCCAGGTTCGCATCATTGATTTTACTTGGGAACTAGTCCAACCCGACTGGTTCAATCCCCAGTTCAAAGGCTAGAATTGTTAGTTCTATCTAGGAACCGATTTAACCAATGCGATTTCCAATTTGAACCAATTTTGAATTCTCTTTGAAAAATAAATGTTGTTGCACTCATCAAGAATCGAACCATAATCTTCAAGATGAAGAAATAGGAACATAACCACTTGCCAACAATTACTTTTATATTGAAATTGTGCAACTTTTATGAACTAGCTGTTCTAGAAATGACTGGTTCAAGTCCTAGTTCCAATTTTTTGGAATTGGGGGTAATAAGGTTGAGAAATACCGGCCTAAAATCGGAAATTAATCCATCATAAACCGATTACCTCTAATTGAAATATCTCGTATAATGTGATTGAGTGTGAAAGTACAGCGAATCATCTGACAAAAGCGAGCCTGCTTTGAGTATTAATTTGAGTAATCCTCAAAGGTGGTCTAGTTTCAAAAGAAACTAATAACTAACCCTAACTTTGACGTTGAGAATGGTGATGTAATCTTTTTTGGAAAAAGATATCCTATATTGGCGTGATGTCCGGATTTAAAATCTAAAGTGGTTTAGTGGGTATCTCGAGACTTTTAATTAAGATGGACCAATCCTATTATTTTATGGAAGATTAGACAAGGATCTCAATGTGGCAGATCAAAGATATGCTTTTAATTACTTGGAAATCACAGCAACAACAACCCACTCCATTCATTCCATCTATGTATAAATATATATATTTCTTCAACCAATGAGCTCATTTCATGCAATATTCCTTTGTGTCCCTCCACAAAGGAGTCAAAGCTTTTCTAAGGAAAGAATTATGGGGAAGTGAGCCTCGTCTATCTTTTTTTTTCTTTTTTCTTGGTGTGCAGAAATTTAAATGTTTTCAATCTCTATATGTTATTATACTTAGCAACACACACACACACACACATACACACACACACATATATAAATATATATATTAAGCTTTTACTATCATTACCTTGCTGTGAAAATTCAATTTGGCTTTAAGCTTTTCTTCTATGAAATTTATTTTGAATCTTGATTCTTTTTCTCTCTTTACTCAATTTTCCTCTACTCTTAAAATCTTCACAAATTTTCCTTTCTAATGTATACCTTTGTCATCTCACTTTCAACAAACTCTTGATGATCACATTAAGTGTTGAACTCATCGTTGCATATATTTTCTTTGGTTCTGAGCATATTCAAATTGGTTGAAAAAATGATACTTCACTCTCTTACTTTGCCAAATATACGTACAGTAAGGATTGATAGTATAAATTTTATCTTAAGTATGGAGACCTAAGTCGTGAATTTCTTTTTTTCTTTTTATTGTCCTTTTCGTTTTGGGCCTGTGTAAATTTTTTAATAAGCTTTTATATCAATTCATTTTTTGCATAATAATGGAAAAGCACCGGAATGGTATGTAGTTCCTAATTTGTTTGACAAGCCAACAAGAATATGTGTTGCAATCTGATACTAACTTTGTCACACCCTAAATTTATTTTCAGAATTTAGGGAATGACTGTCCATCCTTTATAAAATAAAGGACAACGCCTCTAACCAAAATAAACCATTTTAGACTATATATAGCTTAACAAAACTTTTCGTTGAATGAAAATTGTACCAAAATCTAATGTAACATGCATTTTCCAAAACTAGAAATTGATAGATCCTAGTTTAATAAATTTTGTTCAAACGGAATTAAAGTTCCATCTCATCACCCAAATCGCTCTCCACATGCAACTTTTCTTGTGTTCATAACCTAAATGGTAACTAAAAGAGTGAAAATCAGAGCTCAGTAAGCGACGACCACCACTTCTATTGAATCAAGTAATGAACAATGCAGCTTTAGAAACGAATATGTATTCACATGTATCAAGACAATAACATTAATCACTTTTCCCAATTAGCAAGCATAATGGATATATTCTTATGAGCAACAAATCATAAATTATTCACCACATCATAACCATATAGTATAGCAAGCCTATATGTACCGAATTCAAAACTGTCATGTCAAAAAAGCCCTCGATCACACTTCAGTAGGTAACAAGATTCCAAAATTATAATGGCTATGGTAAAGTTTCGAACATGACACAAGCTACTATTTAGTGTCTAAAATCATGTCGGCCATGATTAAGCTCCGAAACAGGACTGATCCTTGTACATATTTATCCCTTTCCCATGCCTAATCACTTAGAAATTCAATATCCAAATTCCAGCTCAGCCATCGCCACTCCAATGCTTACCACTGCCCCTATCGACTCCACAATCTCGATAGAAAGACTCAGGATTTGTGGGTAATTGAGATTAGGGTTTGTAAGAGATCTGAAGCATTCCGGTTTTCTAAGAAGGCAATTAGGCTTTGAATTCCTCCCAAAGTTGCAAATCTGTACGTTCTAACACAAAAAAGTTTTAAATGATGGCATTATAATAGTATAAAATGGTTTCGTATGCTCTATGACATTGATTCTTCGTACCCCAACCTAGCAGAGAAAGAAAAACAGCAGTGGAGCATAACAGAAGACCTGGAAAAAAAGAAATAAAAAGAACTTTCAACTTGACTGAGAAAAAGCAAGCGAGATGAGCACATCGTAACTGATGAACAGGTCAAAATCGGTTTTTAAGGATTTTTTGGAATCGTCAGTTTCTCACATGCAAAAAAGCGGATTTGTCCATCCTCTTTTTCTCTGTTCGTGTCCATCTTACTTTTACAAAGATATATCAGCAGTCACCTCCACTAACCACGCACAGATCCTTTACTCTTGACCCGTTTTTGTTCCTTTCTCCAGGCTCCTGGTGAGTTCTTTAAACTAATAGATGGTGCTCAACCGAGAATAATCAAAACATACTCAAATTCTGCTAACACAAATTAAAAAACCAAGCCATAAATATCCAAAGAACAAATTCTCTCCATAGTGAACATAAATCATATTCCCCCCGACTTACTTACACGAATCCATATACCAATGCCATGAAAAGAAAACCCTCCAAGACCATAATAATATTTCATACAATTCCTCATTTGTATCCCACAAAACTAAACTCAGCACCACCAGTGTATTGTATGGGAAAAATTTGACAAAGAATCTTATAACCTAAAAAGTCGTCGTCATCATCGTCAAGAAGCTAATTCCAAACTTTAAATTTTGAAACACAGAAGCAACTGATCATGTGAAGAAAGAGCTTATGGAGGAGGGCCAAATCCTGGAAGATGGGGCAAGTGGTGATGATCGGATGGGCGGTTAACATTCAGACCGATTCTATTACTCTCGCCACCACCGTGACCGCTAATACCAGCGCTCGTGCTTCCACTCCACAAGTTACCATGCTGATGATGTACATGTGAAATAGTAGGGCTATTATTGTTACTGCTACTACTACCGGTATTAGCATTACTGCCCATGCCGAAGCCGTGACTCCAATCGCTCTGAAGAAACTGTGCCTGTTGATGAATCTGCTGGGGGTGGTGAGAGCTGCTTAAGGAAGCCAAACCTCCAAACCCTTGGAAAAAGCCCAAATTGTTGCTGCTGTTGTTGTTACTTGTTGTAGCACCCCCAATGTTGAAGGGCTGGCTCTGGTTGATAGACTGAACTGCCGCCAAAGAGGACAAGAACCCACCTCCCGGATAGAACGAGTAACCCAGAGGCCCCTCCCCGGCCGCCGCGGCCGGCGGCGGGGCCAGGTTCCCTGCGGCAACGTCCCTGAGGCTTTGAGGCAGGACCTGTAGGGATGAGTGCGGAGTGAGGCTGTCGCCGGAGGAGGCGGAGGCGGATGTGGAGGAGGAGGAGGAGGAGGACTTGGAGCGCTTGGCCTTCCGGCAGCCGCCGCCGACGGGGACGTTCCTTAGGGTTCCGCCGTGGGTCCAGTAGCGGCGGCAGGTCTTGCAGAAGTAGCGGGGCTGGGAGAGGCTGTAGTTGTTGTAGTAGCAGAACTTGGTGTTCATGGAGTCGCAGCGAGGGCACTTCTGGGGCTGGTGGTGCGGCGGCGGCGGCTGTTGCTGTCCGTCCGGTTGGGCCGGCCTCGATGTCGGCCTGCGGTCCAGCGGCGGTGGCTTGCTCTCTTGCTCCATGCTTTTCTCGTGATCGTCTCTCTCTCTCTCTCTCTCTCTTCGATTTCTTGTTCAGGGTGGTCTTCTGGGGTCTCCCTTTATAGCTGAAGATGAAGATGACGACCAACGTGTCAGCGGAAGAAGAATTTCGCACAAAATGTCTTGCTTTTCTTCTTTAACCTTCTTGAGAGAATCTGGGTAATTCAATAGACAGAATCACTCAAGCAAAAGTTCCAGATCACACCCAACAAAACCATAACCCATAAATTTCCAAAATCTGATCGCTCAATTAAGAAGAGAGAGAGGGAAAGGGAGAGGGAGAGAGTCACCTGGTTTTAAGGAAGAAGGTGTCTGACGTGGCCAAAGTTTCTCGCGAGGTATGTGTCTTAAAAATCAGCGAGAAGCGAGTGAATAAAAGAGTGGTTTTCAGGAGAAGAGCTCTCTTTCTCTCTCGACAAAAGAACGTGTATGACTGAACAAGCTATAAAAAAACCCTAAACACCTGAGCAAAGCTAAAGACTGAGTCAAGAACAAGCGTCAAAAAGAAAGAATCCAACCGAAAATTCAACCGCTATCTCAAGCCGCACATAGAGAGAGAGAGAGAGAGAGAGAGAGAGAGGAGAAGAAGAAGAAGAAGAAGAAGGAGGAGGAGGAGGAGGAGGAGGAGGAACAAATAGAGGAGATGCCGTCGATCAGTTGTGACGAGGTACGTGTTGCAGGCGACTTGTATCGAAGATATGGACCAAGTTAAGGTGCAGGGATTGAGAAATCTCGGTGGACGAGAGGGGCTGAGGCCAAGGCGGCGACAGGGCGGCGCGTGCGGGCGGTCTTTAACCGAGGCTGCCGGTGGAGGAGGAAGGTGGTGGCTTTGTCAGTACTCCGACCCAAGCGACCCTTCTCTTCCCTCTCTCTCTCTCTATCTGTCTCTCTCATTCCACTTTCATGTCTCCTTCCTCCATCAGTGAATAGTGATGAATGTCTGCGTGCCTATCTCCTTTCCTCCTCTACAGTCTCTACTGACTCCTGAGTCTTCCATACTCCATTAAATTATTGATTTTTCAGTTCGTCCTGACATCATTCGCTGCCACTTGGGGAGGTCAAGTTTCACTGCTGTTCTCGATAACCCAGGCGCCCCCCCGATCCCTCGAAATGACGGTCGTGTCCTGGAGCTCGTGCTTGGCTTTTGATTGCCCTAGGATACCTACAGAGTTGCCGTGCGGTATGTATTACCGGTTTTCTAAAGTTTCTATCCGAGGTTGGTTTCCTCTTCTAAAAGGTGGCAAGTAGGAGTGCTTTTTGGAATGTTTTCATAAAGAATAACTTATATTAATGGTGATGTGATGAGCATCATTTGTAAGGTTAGATAAGAAAGATGACGGGTCCATCCAAAATTCCTCCACAACGAGAAACACGATCAAATAGTTGAAATGACCCTTAGAGCGCTCTATGTTCATTGAAATGGGTGACCAATGTCAAATGACCTAATCGCAAAAATACTTAAATAGTATGAGACATAAGCTTGTCAATGTCGTTTTACACACTTGGGACATTTCTCTTGGTTTGAATTTGCCTTACTAAACTTATATCAAATCTTTTCCCTAAATGATTACCCTAAATAATTAAGCTCACTTTTATTGGATTCTCATATGGAGATTTCACTTATTCTCAAATCATTAAATCATAAAGATAACTTTTATTGGACTCTCATCTGGAGACCTCACCTATTCTCAAATCATAAAATTTATCGGATTGAGTTGTTTTTCAATTTCAATTTGTGTCACAAAATCTATACGATTCAATTCATGGCTAACCAATCTCATTTATGTCAACTTAAACCTCTCAAATGATCAAGTCAAAATGTGATCAGCTGTATGCTTAATTCACAAGCTCCTCTTTCCTCTCACGATGTGGTTGGTTGGCGTATCAGTAACTACATGATAGGCAAACCTAATGCGACAAAAAAAGGACGAAAGATGGTGCGAGAGTGCTTTGACTGGTTGACCCCACCTAGAGCAGAATGGGCGCTATCGTCTCTTCACGAGGTGCTAGGCTTTGGGATGAGGAGTTGTTGCAACTCCCCGCAAATTCAACGTCACTCATTCCCGACCAAGAATTCTGATAAATTCCCCATTAGACAGTTTCCTCGGTGTCCTGGTTAACTAAAAGAACGTGGATTAGAGCAAACTGGTATGGAAGACTTCTGCCACAGCGGATAAGAGTCTTGAACTGAAAATGCGAGTCAACGTTCGAACTCGGCACTCGAAGGTAGGGTCGAAACAGCACCGAGCACTGAGGCAAGGGATCCAACCCCTTCGCCTCCCCGACCCCGTCGGATCCTAACTACTGGGCTGAGAATACAAATTTATCCGATCCCGTCATTGGATTCTCCTCTTCCGGTGCTCGATTGAGGATATCCGTTCGAAGTGGATTTAGACCATCAGGAGCATTCGTGGGGATGAGATTGCTCAACAAGTTCAATTGAGCCTCTTCGGGTACAAGTCCATCCCCTTCCAACCACGAGCAGTATGGGCTCAAATCACCCTCGTCCTCATTTCTTGTAATTTCTAACTAAATCAACAATTTATTTCTACGGTATAAGAAGAAAAAATAAAATTTAATACGTGCTCTTCCTCCCTTCATGTTCATCGTGGTAAGGGCATCTATGCTAAATTTACAGTTACCCAAATCAACTTATAAATGGAAAATTGCAAACTATTTGTCTCATTACATTCAAATTATAGGCTTTAGATGGAAAATTGCTAATATACTGTTTTTGCATTTTAAGTAAACCGGTGACAATTGTCGAAGTATCGAATTTCATTTTCTCCAAAACAGATAGTAATGACAAAAGCACACTCTTAAACATAATTTACCAAGTTGGAAAATGGATGATGGGTCGACACTTATTCACTCACCCCAAGAGGTTCATCTTATGTCTCTCCAAAAACAACAGAAGATCGAATTCATCATCTCATAATACAGGAGGATTAGGGTTACCACTTCCTTAATACTTCTTCTTATCATCGCTATCTCCGACCTTCCTCACTCTGATAACACCCTCGTCCGCCTTCGTCCCTCTCTTGAAGTCGTCGTCCTCGTCGTCCGAGGAGGTCCTGACGACCGTGTCCTTGATCTTCTGGGTCGTCTCCTTCGCTTTACCCCACGCCCCATGCGCCGTCTCCTTCGCCTTCTCCCCTATGTTCTGCACCACCTCCGCCGCCTTCGCGCCCCCTTGCTTCGCCTTCTCCATCACAGTCTCTGCCGTGCCTTCCGTCCTATCCGCCGCTTCCCACGCCGTCTCCTTCACCTTTTCCTTCCCTTCCCTTGCCTTCTCTGCGGCCTTCTCTGCAGCATCCTCTGTCTTCTCCTTGGTCTCGTGCGTGTACTCCTTGGCCTTCTCCTTGGCGCTCTGGGCCTTCTCCTTGGCGCTCTGAGCCTTCTCCCTTGCCTTCTCGGCGGCCATCTCGGCAGCGGACTTGGTCTTCTCCTTGGCGCTGTGCGCGGTCTCCTTGGTGCTCTCAGCCACCGACTCCACGGTCCCCTTGGTCTTGTCCTTCATGGCTTGCGCCGACTCCTTGGCCTTCTCCTTCATCTGCTCAGTTTTCTCCATCGCCTCTTTCATGGCTTTATCTGCCTCCTCAGGGAGCGGTTCATCAGTCTCGTTCATAGACTCCTTGGACCGGTACGCCATGTCGGCCCTCGAGTCTCTCGGCGGGTCTCGGTTCTTATCAACCTAATACCAATACGAAGGAAGGAAACAGAATAAAATAAAACATAACCAATGATAAATTCTTATGTAAGTACCAAGAGAGAAGCATACAATATCACTTGATTACCTCATCGGAGTACTTGGAAGCATGAGAACTGAAGGAGATCCTGGAGAGCTTGCGAGAGGACCCGAGAGAGGCTAAGGATGGAGACTGAGGGAACGCTCTCGCGAGGTTGAAGATTGCAGTTCTGGCTATGGACATCGCGGCCATTGCTAGGGTTTCGTTTCTTTGCTCTCTCTCTGTGTTCCGTGCGTTTTTCTGCTCGATATTTGCTCTCTTGGCTGACACAGGAGTCATCGTCCATGGCCACATGCCAGGTTATATGGAGGAGGTTGACGCAGTGGCTTCGGCGTCGGATCGACACGTTGCCTGTTCTAAGGACAGGTGTAAGAAGGTGTTCTTCTCGGTGCAAGCATTTTCCTTTATAATATGTCTAAATTTTTCTTTATATTTGGAATTATCCAAGAGTAGAAATTAATACCTTGTATGTGGAAAGTGGGGAGGGTTACCGATTCCGGCACCGGCTACTGTGGCCAGAAGGGGCGAAGAACAAAGTTGGCCCGGAGTACTCAGCGTTGACTCGACTATGCAGCTTGAGAGCCCTTCGATTATTTAATTTGTTGAAGTCAAGTTTGTCGATGCTTAACTTGATGGGCTCACGAGCTTAATCCAGCTTTTATTTTAATATGAGCAAAATTTGACAAAAAAGATATTAAAACAACAACACACCTAACATACCAATAACGTGGGTAAATATTCGATTCAAGCTTTTCAAGATTGTGCTCGAAGGTTAATTCAGTCATAAAGCGACTGCAGTCCGATTAAGTCTGAGTGTATGCCAAATTTCTTTTAGTGAAGAACTTCAATATTGATGTCCAAACTGGTAAACACCTCAATCAAGATACAACAAGGAAAATAAGGCTTCCATCATCGAGTTTTTATTTGAGGATCCCGTACTAACTAGATGTATCATTCCTATCACCATGCCCGATACTTTATAAACAGAAGAAAATGGAAGAAACAAAATCTCAATTCGGGAAATTGCCTGAAAACGGAAGAAAAATTTAACGTCGAAAGATGAATTGGTGCTTCTTTCCGCTACTCTTGCTGGTGAAAATGAGGGACACTAGCGATGACATTGCTCGACAAGGTCTCGTTCTAGAACTCCGACGATGACTGCAAATTGCTCGGCAATCTCCTCAATGATGTGTTAAAGAGAGAATTTGGAGAAAAGTTCACGTGAAAAAAATTAAGAGGAATCGAATTCAGGTTACTCTAGAAAAGACCGACGACTTAGCGGATTGATTTGTTTCACCCTACACGATTGTGAGTTGGTGATGTGACTAGCACGAATTATCTAGAGAAGTAAATAGGCGATTTTATAAAATCTTGATAAAATAATGCAGAATAAAATGAGTCAATATCAAAATTTGAATAAAGATAAGATTTTGAAATAGGGTTCATAATTTGTTAAGCAGTAGAATAGATTTTAGAGGCAATAGCAAGTGTGCAAATGGACTACGGGTACATTTGGTTTAGCTTTTTCAATGGGCTTTTAATCCTCAAAGCCTTTTGGCAAAATAGAGGGGTGTTTGGCAAGCCTGTCCAAGGGGCTTTTAAACAAATGCTGATCTTAGAAAAGCTAAAAACTCAATGTTGATAGGCATCAATTTTGAGTTTTCAGCATTTTGTCAAATGTTGAAACTACATTTTTTTGCTCCAAACTACTATCATAAATATTTTAGTTTTTTGGTTTTACCTTTCATTGTTGCAATACTACCCTTACCTTCACTAGAGTCAGTAAAGAGTTTAATATTTTTTAATAAAAGATAAAAATGAAATCCTAAAGCCCTTTATCAAAAACATATTTGTCAAATACTCTTTATGCCAAAGTAGTTTTGTAAAGAAGTTTTTACCAAATACAATTTGCATTTCCCAAAACCCTTTAGGCCAAAGATATTTATTTTTTTCCAAGGCTCATTCCCAAAGTTGAACCAAACACAGCCTATAACAAAAGACAACAAAAGATTAGGGTATAAAGAAATTGCACACAAGGTTTATAGTGATTTGGCTTAGTCAAGCCTACATCTACTCTCTCATGTTGACAACCTACTAGTTAGATTCTACTATATAATCAACAAGAGATTAATTTTTGAATACAAATATTCGGTGAGAGATTACACTATCATACTAAGTCACTCTTTTTGTATTTCTCTTACTATCACGAAAGTTTAAGCTCTCAAAAGACAAGTGTATTATTGAAGTATACTCAGACTTTGGAATTTTAGATTCTACGCGTCATCTCTTGCAATCTCCTCAGCACCTTGATCTTTTTATATACTTCTACACTTCAAAACTAGCCATTGGACAATCTCTAGAGGATCATCTTCCATTTTGATCGATGTATAGAATTGTATTAAGAAGATTTGGTTACCATTGAGTGACAGAAGGTGAATTCCACATGATTCTAATTGCCCATACAATCAAAGTCTTGATTTCCATAAGAAGAGCTTCTCCATTTAGTAGGAACCTATTTTCAAGATTGATTTGTCAATCAATTTGATTGAATCAATCTTCCATATTGGTGTGAAATCCAAACTAGATTACTAGCCATTGTAGAATCTTTAATAAACTCGTTTTGGACTTGTTTCCTTCTAAATAAGTGCTAGGTTCAGAATTTGTTTTGTTCACATGTTGAACTCATTACGTTTGAGGCATGTCAAAATGGGAACAAGAAATGTTCTTTTCCTTCGTCTAAGTGTAGATTGACAACTTGAGAATAAGTTTGAGAGGGTTCAAGTTCGGTTCAAATATTGTATGAGGCATTTCTATTTCTCGAAGATATACTTGAATCAACATTCTTCAAGTCAATTAACACAGTCAATATAATTTATTAGATAATTTTGTCAACTTCAACATCTATTAAGAGTTTTCTCCAACATCTGTTTCCTCTCCATTGCAAATTTCAGTACCTAATTTGTTAGGATATATGCGTGAATTGTGTTAAAGAAATCCTCTATCAGAGAATTGATGTGGTGCAGAAGAGTTAAGATATCCTAGTTGGCTCATAATTTATTAGCTTAAGCTTTTAGTTAAATGTGGGTCCAATTGGATATATTGACAAAGCTCAAACTTAGGCTCCCTCTTAATGTTTTTCCCGGTTAAGGTATTAGACCCCTAATGTGTATTATCATTTGGTAAATATCTCAAGGAGGAATTTGGTGACTAACGTGGGTGTCCCACTCCAAATGTCTATCAATGTTTGATGAATATCTCAAGGAGGAATTTGATGACCAACACAAGTGTTCTACTCCCAATGTGTATTAGTGTTTGGTGAATATCTCAAGGAGGAATCTAGCGATCAACGCGATTTATAGGTAGGTAGGTGCTATGACGTAACAACATGGGTCCAATGACAAACTTCATGGTTCGGTTCGGAAAAAGTGACCAAGGATGAAGTTGGGTATTGGAGGTTTAAGTTGAGATAAGTTAATGCATGATGCCTGAATCAAAGTGGAGCAAACTTAACATTAGAGCTCACTCTTGAGAAGGAAATTGTTAGAATATACATGTGAGTTGTACTTGAGAAGTCTCACATTGAAGAATTGATATGGTATGAATGAGTTAAAATATCTTAGTTAACCCATAACTCATTGTTTTAAATTTTTGAGTAAAGGTGTGTCTAACTGGATATATTGATGGACTTAGACTTGGGCTTTCTCTTAGTATTCTTCCCAAATAAATGTATTGGAATTCTATTACGCACTTCCAACATAATTTGATCCCAATTCATTGCTCAAGGAACACGACAAAATTAGAGTTTGAAGAAGACACCCAATTCGTTAATTGGTGGCATATAACCCACATAAACAATGTTGTTTTACCAAAAAAAAAAAAAACAATGTTGTTTGACACTAATATTGCTAGCTTCACTTTGCAAGTGAGCCACATAAGAATTTTTGACTACACAACGATAGCATTGAAGTGATTGTGTTTTTAAAAAGTGGCACTCAAGTGATGAATCAAAAAAATTTGGGGAGAAGTACACTATCAGTGCCATAAGTTATGTACGATGCTTACTTTGGTACCAAAATTTTTCGTCGAATCACTTAAGTGCCAAATTAGAGGAAAAACAATCATTTTGGTGCCACTAGCGAGAAATTCCAGCCAAAATGATTACACGGCTTTTATATTTAAAAAAAAAATCGATAAATCCTATAAACGATGTCGTTTTCTATCCTATAAACCCTTTAAATGACGTTGTTTTCCGTCCTACTTAAGAAAACGACGTCGTTTTGCCATCATATGTGGATGGCTTAGGAAAAACAACACCATATAGCTCATTTGGGATTGAAATTAGGTTTTTTTTATGTTCATCCTCACCGACCTAGCTTACTTGGCCACCGTTGCTCGGCTATCGTGCTCGGCCACCGTCGCTCGGCCACCGTGCTCGGCCACCGTCGCTCGGCCACCATTGCTCGGCCAAGAAGTAATGGGAAAATAGGAGGCGAGGGTGGAGGAGGAGGAGGAGGAAGAAGGGGGTTGAAGGTGTAGAGAGAGAGAGAGAAGACAAGGAGTGCGAGGGAAAGAAGGAGGGTGTAGTTGGAGATGGTGGATTAGGCTCTGCTCAGAGAGTGGCTGGTGCTGGTGTTGTTCTTTGTGGAAGAAGACAATACCGCCATGACTTCTCTCTCTCTCTTTGCTGGTGTTGTTCTTTGGGAAAGAAGATGACGCCGCCATGGCTTCTCTCTCTCTCTCTCTCTCTCTCTCTCTCTCTCTCTCTCTCTCTCTATTTGGGGATTTGGGGTTTTGACTTGGGGTTTAAGACGCCAAATGACGTCATTTGGTGATTTACATGCTGACTGTACTCTCCGACTAGTCACATTAGCATAAAAAATTAATAAAATACTGCAACGTCAAATTTCCGGCCAATTGGATCGACGTTGGCACTGAAATGATCGTTTTAAAAAAATTTTAGTATTTAAGTGATCCGATGGAAACTTTTGGCACCAAAGTGAGTGCCGTACATAACTTATGACACTGATAGTGTACTTCTCCCAAAAAAATTGACACTAAAGTGGGGGTTGTACAAAAGTTATGACATATTGAATGTCCTTTTTTCCATTAAAAAAAAGTGTAGAGTTGGAGAGTGACCAAGTAGTAGCAACCCATTGTTTATCATCTACCACGTTCAAGGGCTCCAGCAAAGACTAACAACCCTCTTCTATCATTTGAGAGGACGGTGCTCCCTAGAGAGGACCATGCCACCCTCTCTAGAGGAGGATGAGGTTGGTCAAGGGTCTCAACCTTGTTGGAGTTGGTCATCATTACTCCTTTTTTTTTTTTTTTTTTAATATCATGAAAATTCCTATGTTATCACATTCATGAAAAATTTATTTCAAACTAATTTTTTAATTACAGAACACTCCAAATGAGTGTAACTATGACAAATTTATCCCAAACTAATTTTTTAACAATAAAAAATCTCAAACTAGTTCATTTGTGATAAATTTACTTTTCCATCGCTTTTTGCTAAATTAAACTAATACCACAAAAATCATAAACCGATACACTTATAATAAGCGGAGAGTAAAATCTCAACCTACTAAACTCGTCAACTATCATGTGCCATTTAACTTAGAAATTTAACTGTAAAATTTAACAAAACTAACAAAAAGTAAATTTATCATAAACTTTTCAATTTTGCCAATTTAGTCTTAAATCTTTTGACAACTTATCAATTCAATTATAAATCATTTAATTGTGTCAATTTAGTCATAATCTTTGTAACTCTTTGTCAAATTAGTCATATATCTTTAAACAAATTGACAATTTAGTCTTTTTTGGCTACTTTCAGTCGGCTATCAATAATGTGGCATTCTAGTCATTACCAATCGTCTTACGTAACACGGCCGACCTTGATGTGGATAATTTTTAATTTTTTTAAAAAACTTTTCAATTTTTCTTTTCTTTTCTTTTAATCTTTTTTTACCAAAAAAATCAAAACACAAGATTAGGTAGATCACCAGCCACCAGCTAAGAGGTGGTGACCTCTATTGGCCATTAAGCAAGGGTTGGTGACCCCATTGGCCAGGGAAAATTTCAAATAAGGATCAAAAGTGCTATCATTTTCTCAAAAGAGGACCTGAAGTGAAGTTTGTCTCAAATAAAGACCCAAAGTGCCATCATTTTCTCAAAAGAATAACTGAAATGAAATTTCTCTCAAAGAAGGACCTCACTCGCCGGCCGGTGAATAGATGCATCTTCAATGTATATTCCGGTGGCTTGATTACGGTATTTTTGTCCATTTTTTATTTCATTTTTGGTCACCTTGTTCATTGTCTTCTTCATCCCCTGTTCACTTCTTCTTGCCTAGATAAAGAACGCCGGACTTGGAGAAAGGCCAGTGAGCGCCGGCCACTAGTAAGGGCCAGTGAGGGCTCGACGCCCATCGCCGACAGTGAGCGAGGGCTCCACACCCATTGCTGACAACGAGCAAGGGCCATCGAGCCCTCGCTAGCCATGAGGGAGGGGGGCTGTCCAAATCGAAGCCCTACAAGAAGGTCTTCGAGGGCAAAATGGGTAGTCGAAAAAGTTGTTGATCTAGGAGCGATGGTGGGAGGAAGGGATGAAGAAAGCGACGCAAGCATCCTAATCGTAGTCCTAGCAGAAGACAAGGTTGTTGATGGAGCAACAAGCAAAGGTGGGGGAGGTCACCCCTCACAGCCATCAGCGAGATCACCCCTTGCCGACCTTAGGCAAGGGTTTGCCCACCTCACTGGCCATTAATAAAGGCCGACAAGGGCTTGCAAGCTCTCACCCACAGCCAACAAGGACTCGATGGCCCTTGCCAGTTGCAATCGAGGCCACCCTTGCTAGATCTGGCGAGGGTTGGCCTACAAGCCCTCGTCCACGGTTGGTGAGGGCTTGGTGGCCCTCGCCCATGGTTGGCGAGGGCTTGGTGGCCCTCGCCTACTGCCGACGATGGGCGTCCAACCCTTGTCGACCCTCACCAATAGTCAACGCTCATTGGCCCTTCCTAAATTCGATGTTCTTGAGAAGAAGATGAACATGGGATGAAGAAGATGGTGAACAATGCCACCATTGACCCAAATAATAAAAATAATAATAAAGAACAAGACAACTAACAATTTTTTAAAAAAAAATTGACAAAAATATCCCTAATCAGGCTATTGGAATATGCATTGGAGATGCATTTATTCATCAGCTAGCAAATGAGGTCATTTTTTGAGACTAAATGATTACTTTGAGTCCTTATTTGAGATAGACTCCACTCTAGGTCTTCTTTGGAGAAAATGAAGGCACTTTGAGTTTTTATTTGTGACAAACTTCACTTCAGGCACTCTTTTGAGAAAATAATGGCATTATAGGTCCTTTCTTGAAATTTTCTCCCATTGGCCATTAGGCGAGGCTCGACAACCCTCACTGGCCCCAAGGTGAGGGCATTACAAGCCTTGGTGAGCCACAATGAGGGTTTCATGACCCTCTATGTGGGGGCTTAGGCAAGAGTCACAACGTCCTCACCTTGCCAAATCTAATGAGGGCGTCATGGTCCTTGCTTGCCCTCACCGTGGTCGGAGTGGGCTGTGGTACCCTTGCTTTCCACTAGCGAGGGCTTCGTAGCATTCACTCAAAGCTTGATGATAATGGTTGGCAACGAGGGCTTCTATGTTTTTTTTTTGGTAAAAATGATGAAAAGAAAAGAAAAAAAGTAATACAAAATTTGAAAAAAAAAAAATAAAATTATTCATAGCAACATCGACCTCTACCTCATAGGATGGCCAATATTGATTGAACCATCATGTCGGCGATATTTAGTCAAAATTAGTTGGAAGGACTAAGGTTTTGTTCTTTTCATGGAAAATGAGACGTTTTTAGAAATTATTTTTTAGAAAACCATCTTTCAAGGATATAATCATATTTTCTGGTATTCGATAAGGAAAAACATTTTCCTTTATACACTCATTTTCAATAAATTTTTATTATTTTTAATTGATTTTAAAATTTATTTATTTTTTTTTTCTTTCTTCTTTTCTTCTTCTTCCTTAGTCTTGGCTAGCAATCGGCAATAAGCGAGCTCCAACCTCCATAGGCCAATGAGCTAGGCAAGGCCCGAGCCTAGCCTGAGGTCGCTAGAGGTTGGCAAGGCTTTGACAACCTTTAACAAGACTCAAGTCTCATCGGCTAGTGGTGAGGCTCTTGCCTAAGGTTGGTTGTTTGTTGTTGCCGTGGTCGGCAACCAGCTAAGCCAAGGAAGAAGAAATAAAAAAAAGAAAAGGAAAAAGTAAAAAAATAATTAAAAACTAGATTTTTTATAAGAATAAAAATAAAATAAAGTATAAAAATAAAAGAAAAATGTATTGGGTTAATATCCCGAAAAACCTCAAATTGGTACACTTGTGACAAATTTACCTCAAATTATTTTTTTGGCCACCAAAAACCCAAAACCGGTATACCTTTGATAAATTTACCACAAACTAATACACTTGTAACAAATTTACCCTATGTTAGTTTTTGTTAAATTTTATTATAAAATTATTAAATTAAATGACATATGACAGGTTGACTGATATATCAAATTTGGGATTTTACACTCCATTTGTCACAATTTACAATTTTTATGATTTTTTTTTGTATTAATCCAATTTAACATAGGGTAAATTTGTCATAAATTTATCAATTTGGGATTTTTTGCGGTCGAATAAATTAATTTGGGGTAAATTTATCATAAATGTACCAATTTAGGGTTTCTTATGATCAGTTAGGGTAAATTTGTCACAAGTATACCGGTTTAGAATTTTTCACGGTCAAAAGAATAGTTTGGGATAAATTTATCACATGTGTACCGGTTTGGGGTTTTTTAGGATATTAATCCAAATGTATTTGAGAAATAAAGTGAGGTTAAAGAAGAAATGGAAAATGTTTTCCCTTATTTTAAAAGTGGAAAACATTTTCCTTTATTTTAAAAGACTTTTTTTTTTTTGCCATTCTTGACCAATTCATTTTTCATAAAACGAACATAAGAAAATCTAAGAAGTTATTTTGTGTGAAGCAAATGGAGTCTAAATTGCCTATTCTTTCAAAGGTTTATGGCTAGTTTGGCAAAATCATTAAAATGTTTAGCATCAAATTAGTACAATGAAATAGTGTTGACGGAATTAACAAGTTGTCAAAAGATTTATGACCGAATTAACAAAATAAAAAGATAGATGATTATATTAACCATAAAGGGATAATCCCCTAAAAAACCCCAAACCGTACACACTTGTGACAAATTTACCCCAAACTATTTTTTTTTTTACCATAAAAAACCCCAAACCTGGTATACTTTTGACAAATTTATCCTAAACTCATTGTGACAAATTTACCCTATGTTAGTTTTCGTTAAATTTTATTATCAAATTATTAAGTTAAATAACATGTGACGCTTAACCAAGTATACCAATTTAGGATTTTACGTTAGTTTGTCACGGTTTACAATTTTTATGATTTTTTTGTGGTATTAATCCAATTTAGCATAGGGTATATTTGTTACAAATTTACCGGTTTAGGGTTTTTTGCGATCGAATAAATTAGTTTGGGGTAAATTTGTCATAAATGTACCGGTTTAGGGTTTTTTGTAATCGTCATCGGGGTAAATTTGTCACAAGTTTACCGGTTTATGGTTTTTTATGGTCAAAAAATAGTTTGGGATAAATTTGTCATAAGTGTACCAGTTTAGGGTTTTTAAGGTATTAACCCAACCATAAATTTAAAGTTATAATACTTATAAGGGTTAAAAAAAAAAATAACCGAGTTCGACTCCTGCGTTGTGTCCGGGAGGTGCCCAGCTTTGACTGGGAGGAGCCCGCCATGGCTTACCCTAGGTGTGGGTGGTGGTTTCCACGCCCCCCGGGTTTACTGCACGCGCACATGGGGGCCTCGGGTCACCAAAAAAAAAAAAAAAAAAAACCCAACCATAAATTTAACACTTTTCGGACCATTTTTCTGCACACGTCAGCAGAAGCACGCCAGCGTGGCATCCACGTCACCGGCACCCATTTTCCTCCTCATCTCCTCCCTCGCCTTTCGAACCAGAGGGAAAATAGGATAAGCCTTCGCCCTCCTATCTTCTCTTCAATCCCTCACTTCCCCGTTCACTCTCCAATGGCGACGACGTCGACCCTCGCCGCGACCCATCTCTCCTCCCTCCCCTCCCGCCACCGCCACGACCACCGCAGCCCCCGCCTCTTCCTCTTCTTGAAACCCTCGAAGCCCTCCTCGGGTTCCCCCAGATTCGCTCTCCTCAGCTCCTCCTCCGCCTCGAGACCCGCCGCCGCCGTCGTAAGGGCCGGCGATATCGACACCTCCTTCTTCGACGCCGTCAACCCCGACGCCGACGTCGCCTTCGACCCGCCCGCCCCGCCCGAGGGCTTCGTCCCGCCGCCGTCCTTCGACGACGGGCCCCTCGAGGGCGAGGACGAGATCGCCGCCGCGTACGAGGAGCTCTACGGGCCCGCGTACAGTGGGGTCAGCGTGCTGGGAAACGACGTCTCCGTGATGGACTCGAGGGTGAAGAAGACGACCGGGTTCGGGAAGGTGAAGAGGGAGAAGGTGAAGGACGGGTTCGAGGAGCGGGTGATCCAGGTGCGGAGGGTCACCAAGGTGGTGAAGGGAGGGAAGCAGCTGCACTTCCGGGCGATCGTGGTCGTCGGCGACAAGAAGGGCCAGGTCGGCGTCGGGGTGGGGAAGGCGAAGGAGGTCATCGGCGCCGTTCAGAAGTCGGCCGTTAACGCGCGGCGCAACATCATCACCGTGCCCATGACCAAGTACCTCACTTTTCCTCACAGGTAAATGGGGGACTGTTCTTTTGCCCTTTCCTCTCTTTTTGTTTTTAATTATGCAGGTTTTTTTTTTTTTTTGTGTGTTCTGTGGTAATGTAGTTTAGATGAGTATTGGATGATGTGTTTGTGGTGGCTGTGGGATGAATGTTGGTGATTGAATGAGTGTTGAGCTTGAGTTTGTGTTGTGATAGAAATTTTGCTGTCCCGATGAATGCGGGAATTTTGTCTTATCAAATTAGCGGAATGTTACAGGGTGAATTCTGGAAGATCATCTGTTGTAATGCTCTTGCACGATTGAAATTGGACCATTTTGAAACTCGTCGACCGTGTGAGTACAGGCTGAAGATGGGCCATCTTCTGCATCTGGCCGTTGCATCTGCTAATGAAGACTATTGTATAGAACTCAAAGATTCTAGTTCTGTGTAAGGAAATCTATTCTGATGTTGATTCTTGATGTGCTCTAAAGTTGTTTTTCACTGGAAAGCAGCTGGAGGCATCCTCCAACATGGCGCTGGTTTTGTGAGAATGTGTTATTCTAAATCTGTTCTTTTCTAGTTTGTCGATTCTCTGATAAATGTGAAGAAGTAGTGGTTGCTATGTTTTGGAGGTTACAGTTAGCAATCATGTAATAGTTAGTGTCAGTGATGTGGTTTGGATGCTTGTGCATTTCTGTCCATTTTATGGTGCTTACGAAGACATGACCATCAAGTATAATTGTTTATCAAGAATGTCCATGCAGACATATTCCTCATTTCAAAGCTACCTGTTCTCTTCCCTGAAGTTAGATGCTTGTGTCATCTAACTTCTCTAGGTGGTTATCAAGTAGATATGACTTACTTTATGCTTGAGTTTGATATTGATTATGAGATCTTTCTGCTGTGGTTTGTGCCATGACAAATGCTTTTGAAGGTAGATACTTTCAATGATCACAACATATGTATAGAGTTCGTTATAAACAGCTAGTCTCATTTGATGGCTTGTTGTTTGGAGGCTTCATTGGTTAAGCTGGGAATTGTATTATGTAGCTTCAGAAAATCAATGAATGGTTTAGGCAGTGGATTCCAAAACCACGTCTTTTGTCAGAATAAAACTTTATATGGGCAAATAGAGTTTGTGGTGTTTTCATTTTTACAGTTGAATTTACATTAGGCAGATTATAGTCTCTCTCAGATTGGCCGTAAATAATTCATATTCAAGTGCTAATGGTATTAGTCTCTAATGGACCAAACAATTGAATCTCTGCCTTGTCTACCTTCATATATTGAAGCTTTGATTCTCGAAAGCTGGTGGGCGATAGTTTGGCATTTTAGTTTTACGGGGAAAACATTGGGATGAGGTTTTCCAGGCAAGTGGTGTGAAGCTAACTGTTCAGCTTGATCAATGGTAGCCAGATCTCGAAACACACCCCTTCACCCCAAGAATTTTGCGTCCTTAAATTTTGGAATATCTGCCGACTTTCCTGCTAGAAGAATGTCAAGTTCTGTCTTTGAATTATTAAGAAAATGCTGTCCACCAGGCTTTCCTATTGGAAGTATGTTCAGTATTTACTAAGTAAAGGAGTCAAGGTGTGATACTGGTAAAATATTTGCTTTCAACTAATGCCTTTGATGGTAGTTCTTTTGTTATTATCAGTAGTTGAATTTCACCAGGTGGGGCACTTTCGGGTGCATATGTGGTGTGGTTAAACCTAAACATGATTGTTTCTATAACAAGTTATGATTTATGCCAGGTCGGAGGGAGATTATGGTGCGGCAAAAGTGATGTTAAGACCTGCTTCTCCTGGTACTGGGGTTATTGCTGGAGGAGCTGTGAGGATAGTTCTAGAAATGGCCGGTGTTGAGAATGCTTTGGGGAAGCAGATTGGGAGCAAGAACGCCCTCAACAACGCAAGAGCGACCGTTGTTGCCGTGCAGAAGATGAGGCAGTTCCGTGACGTTGCCCTCGAGCGTGGAATTCCCATGGAAGAATTGTGGAAGTGATGGAGCTGGCGTGATGAATTTGTATGTAGCATGGATTCTTCTCCATAAGGCCTTCTCACTAGTCTTTTTTTATTTGGATTTTGTAAGAGATGATACTTTGTTCCTTTTGTGGGGGTTGCAATTCATTGTCATCTCTCTCATGGTCGGCCCTCTTTTAGTTAATAGCAACTTGGTTATGAATCAAAGTGTCCCAGAGGGTTTGCCACCGCGAGAAGGAAAGCAAAAGGGGGTGTCGCCTTTATCCTATTCCATCCCTACTAAACATAAGTTATCTTAGGAACAGTGAAAAATTGGTCTGGAAAGTGGAAGGAAAGACAGGTACCTAGTTGACGTGACATAAGAATAGCCAAGAATGGTTTGAGCATCTCCTTTTCTGTAAGAAGAGCATCTAGAGAGAAAGAGAGAGAGAGAGAGAGAGAGAGAGAGAGAGAGTGCTCTATATAATTGGTTAGGCTTCATGACTAAGTTGAGCTAGAAGTTATCATACGAAGGAAATGAATTGCTTGTTTCAGCTGCCATGCTGCTCCTGTTTTTGCTTCATCAGGCCTAAAAAGAGCAAGCCCAACAAGGAGAAAGTGGCCAGTGCGAAGTAATGCAGCCGAAGAGGGACACCCCCACATCCAACCACGAATGAATCTCTCTCTCATGGGAATGACAATAAATGGATTAAGAGCTCCAGAGAAATTGGCACTGTTCTTGTTTTTCTCCTTCTCTGAAGTTCTGTAATTTTTCTATTTTCTGAAGCGAATGGTGCAATTATGAAAAGCTAATTTACACTCGGCTTTGCTAAAAGAGCAAATGGAGCTTTTGGGTTTGGTCGCTTTCTCTCTCTCTCTCTCTCTCTCTCCCTCCCTCTCGATTCCACAGTAAGGAATCAGAAAAATGGGCTGATGGGTAGTGCCTGCTTAAGAAGCTGAATGACCTCTCGTTGCTTCAATGCTCCTATGTCTCAAATTATAATTCTATCAAGCCCGCAGCAAAGAAGTCTCAGGCAGAAAAGTAGTTTGTTGTTTAATCACACTTTTCAAAATCACCCTTTAAGCTACACTCTTGTATTTGATCTAAGGTAATCTCTATTTTTCCGGCAAAAGATTTTTTTGTTTGATCTTTTAGTAAATTTTGTGGGGGTGAGGGTACCCACGGCCTATTTCCCTAAAATTCCCTAATTCAGTTTCGAATTTTTTTTGTCTAAAAAACCATTTAACTTTAGGTTGCCTTCAAACCTGTACCTGAACATTTGGTTTTGTCTGGAAAAAAATCTTTCAGCTAATCCCAAATCTGCCCTCAGCTTTGTTTTTGTCTAACAAAAACTTGCAAATAAGACAAAGAGTCTATCAAAAGATGCTTTAACTTTGGTCGAATTTGCAAGGCCACGCAAGACCAAAGGAACTCGTTAACCCTCGTCAAAAAAAACATAGTCCTAATTGTCAAAATTTTTTCCTAATTGAATTTTCCATATTAAAAAATGGTTTCATTTTGCAAATAATTTTCTATATCACTTTAATGATGTGGATTTATTACGACATGGAAATGCCAAGTCAAACAACTAATCGCATTTTTGGGTGAAGTGTTAATGAGGATAGATTTGAGACTAGTTTGAAAGTTGTTAATATTATTTTAGACAAAAAAAAAAGTATTTGGGGCAAATTTGAGATTTGACCTAAAATTGTGAGTTTTTTTAGACAAAAAAAGTTTGGACAAAATTAGTATTTTTCCTAAAGTTGGGAGTTTTTTTAGGAAATTAGGACAGATACCCGCAAAGTAAAGTGAGGTGGGAATGGGGCTGGAAAGTTTACTCCGCATGGGAGCAAAGGCAGGGCTTGGTACGTGCCAGGCACCATTGTCATCTCTAGACGATCTCTAAACATCAATTTCCTTTGTCCATATATACCCTATCATCTCATCATATAGTACATAACACATTGAAGCCACCTCTTGCATGTGCCTAATAACATGCATAGATGCATTCCCTTGCTCCGGGTACACTACAGAGACAACCTTTCTAAGAAGTTTAATAACAATAATTGTTCCAAATCAAAGCCCGATCCAATCGCATGGATTGAACTGTTAGAGGTGGAAGATGGCCTTGGAACAACGACAACAACAACATGAGATTTGCCAATTATAGCACGGTTTTCAGCCAAGTCCCAAACGGTTGAGGAAACTTCAAGAAAAACAAGGAGCAAGAAACGGTGGAACCCCCCAAAAATCACGTTGGATCACAGGATTAGGAAACCAACTCATTGTAACCCTCCGAAATCGAATTCTAAACTAGGCATCGCTCTCCCTTATCATCCTCTCACCAATTCCCCCTTCAATACCCATCTCTTCCCTCCTCCATCAGGAAGGGTTAGAGACCCCAAAAGAAGATCCAGCGCTTTCCCTTTTGCAAGAAGCCTTTTTAGCTGCCGAAATGGGACTCAAGTTTTGGGCCGTGTTCCTGCTCCTGTCCTTGGCCATGGTGGCCGAGTCGTCGCCCTACTCCTTCGGCTTCGTCGGGGCCGGCGACCTAAGCATGTCGGTGGGTGACTCCATCGGCGCATTCAATGAGATGATGCTGGACTCCGAGATCAACAGGCGACAGCTCGCGGGCCGCGGCAAGCACGTCAGCTACGCCGCCCTCAAGAGGAACAATGTCCCGTGCAGCCGGCGTGGCCAGTCCTACTACAACTGCAACAGGATGAAGAGGGCTAACCCATACAAACGCGGCTGCAGTAACATCACGCGTTGTAAGAGGGCTACGGGCTAAAAAGCCGAACCGAACCAAGAGGGGGATTAATTTCACATGAAAGAGAGAAATGTGAAGGGTTTAATTGTTTGCTTTGCTTAATGACATTGATTTCCTCCGTTAAGATTTGTTTAACACTGATGAACTGATGAATCTTTATTCATTTTTGTGATTTGTATGAAACCGGGTATGTGCTCGAAATATGGTTGGTTTATCGTCGCTTTTGCATCGTTCACATCGAATCGATCTTTGCATCATCCTAGAACGATTTGGCTAGGAAATGCTGCTGTCACTTTACCACAAACTGATAATGTAAAACATAACATTCCCATTTGCTTGCTGTGTTGAATTCTTCAACATCAGTTTTGAGATCAGAAATTTATGGAGCCGACAGATTTGACCGAGAGAGAAGACATCAACAAGAAAGAACGACAAATACAACGTGCGATGAATGCGAAAGAACGCCTCCACCTATGCGTCTGTTTTGAGAGAGACATTCTCTTCTTTGATCTCTTAACGAAGTTGTCTCAATTTGGTTATTTCTGTCATTTGGCACTTGAGATATGAAAATGGGGATTGATAGCTACTCTCCACTAGCTAAATATAGTTGGACAACCGTAGCGTAAAAAGTGAACATTTTATACAATCGCATCCTCCTAACGAGGGAATTATTTGTCGTTTGTAAGATCAATATGCATTGGCGGTTCAATCTTACATAAATAATGCACGTAAAAAGCATCGGAGCTTATATCTATACAAGTTATCAATTGTCGATGAAAATAAATTATTTTTCGCGAATAAGATGATGCAAGTACAATTAAAATCACTATATATGATGATGTGTGGTTTTTTTCCCCTTGTTTTAGGAGGGTAAAGGCACATGTGGTCCTTGAATATTTGCAAACTATTCAATTGAGTCTCCTAATCTTTTCTTGCAATTGGGTCCTTGACATACACATTTTCCTTTTATTGTTTAAGTTGGTTGTCCTATTAAATATGCAAACCGGAATGCCAACATAAAATGCCACGTCGACACCACTTCGGCAGGGACTAGACTAATTAAGGAAATGGCCGCATCGTCAAGGCGTCGCAAGGCCGCCCAAGAACCATAGTCGAGACAGATCCCGTGAGGGGTCATGTTGTTTATCTATTAATCCTTTGTAACTGGCATAACGACGACCCTGAACCAAAACGTACATAGTACAGAGATTCAATTGTAAAAGAAATAATATAAACTTTGAGAGACCTGATTCGATAATTCACAATAATATTTCAAGGACCTCAAATATTTATCTCTATTTTTCTAGAAAAGAACAAATTAGTCCCTATACTTGGAGTTGGATTCCCATCTTTAGTCAGTGGGAATCAAAGACGAGTGCCATCCTTCTGATAGGCGCCGTAGCTTTCAGGGTTATGTGTCTTTACGATGCAATTTAATAAGTACATCTTTCGATTTCCACTTGCTAAGAGCTTTTTCAATCAAGCATAGGTTCAACACCCATTGCCATCACCTAAGGTACCATTGGTTTATTTATTTATTTATTTATTATAAATTATTTAGATTCACTGAATGCCCGAGCACTCGTTATATAAACAAATAAAAAAAGTTTCGTTATCAAAAGACTTAACTTTATTGGTGATGTGTGCAATGACGCCTTCATTATTAAAGTTCTAACAAAATGACACGAATAAATTTTAGCTTAATGTATAATGGTTTTCCTTAATTTTTAATTTGATATAGTCCATAAGCTTTAGTCTAATATGTATTATCTTTCTTGAACTTTTAATTTGTTTAATTTGGTTCTTGGACTTTTGGTCTCCAAACTATGTGAAGATATTCAATGTTATATTTCCATCAGTTCAAGTTAAGAGAGAGGTTCTAGGTTCCATATAGATTCATCTATTCGTTAGAACATATGTTCCTCATTTACATATTATGGAACTTGGAACCCATCTTGTTACAGGTCCTAAGGTTTACGCGCATTCCACTTGTATTTTTGATTGAACAATTGTGATGAATTACTACCTTTAATGACCACCACTTGCTGTTATATATATATTTAAACACAAAAAATATGAAATATTACAAAGTAAAATTTTAGTCATAAAAAGGAAACTTAAATTAGTGGTTTGATATTATACACTCATTATCAAATGCCATGAAATATCACAAAATTGGGGAAGACAAAATCCAAGAAAAACACAAAAACTTATTTCAGGTTTCAAGTTTCACCATAAGTTTCCCAATTTTTGAAACTCGAAATTTACCTTGTAGACCTTGAAATCACTAGATAGGTTTTCATCGATCTAATTCTCAAATCCCAAGTTTTATCTTAGAACCATGCTCATCTCTAATTCAAGTTATGGAATTTGCTAGTCTGGCTTCCAATCCTGTATATTTCAATGACATCGATTGTTCACGTAATATATTTAAGTCAAATCAGGATATAATTCACTTGAACTACACACACATTAACATAGTGCAGGTTATTTCTATGAATGTATTGGTTTATTTATGTCATCTCAAGTATTATGAATAGAAGAGCAAAATAATTACAAGACCTTGTAGGGATTCAATTATTCGAGCCTTCGTACCATAGTAGTTAATATGATAGAACTTTCTATCCATACACGAACCATCTTCTCATTTACTTATTAATGATCTTGTGAACGAATGACTTGTGCCCCTTAGCATCGGGCATTGCATGCTCAAGTTGGCTAGTGCACCGCCCATGGCTAAGGATATTACATGCCCGCACGGACCTTGAGCTGGGGCCACAGGTCCAGCAGATCGTGACCTCGAGGCACTCATTAACCAGACCATCCATTTCTATCATAGTAGTTTCTGGGGGGAGGATCAAGACCCGTTGGATCAGGAGGGAAAGACACAACGAAAAAAAGAAGATGGCAGAAACACAGAACACAGTCCACAAAAGTTGTCAAACCTCATTGATGACCCACCAACCATCCGTTGCTTCAGAGTCCACAAAGTCATACATTTCCACAGAGAAAACCAACGAGACAAGCAAAAACAAAAGACCACAAAGAGGAATGAGTGACATCCCACCACCATGTTCTCTCTTTCTCTCTCTCTCTCTCTCTCTCGTTCTTTTCCTTTGTTCTCATCATCACAAGCCCCACCTTCACTTTCCCATGTCTCCATTCAATATTTTCAGATGGGGTCTCCCTCTTTATGGAGTCAAAAAGGCAAGGTGTCCCAAGAGAAAATGGAGCTAAAAGATTCAAAGACGGATGAACCCCACTTTTGCATGATTGCTTTTGCAACCAAATTCAAAGGCTAGACACATCAAAGGGTCTCCCTAACTCAGGAAAAAACTGAAAATGAGTCACTTGCCTTTCCCTTTCCACCACTCCATTGCATGTGGGTCATTCAATAGGCAAAAGCTTCCTTTATTTTTTTCCTTTTTTATATCATCGGACTCAAAGATGGACCGCCGTATATCATACACGCTCGTCCAATAGCCTCGATGGTCCCCGATCTAGCAGGTCCGAGCCGAGTATTTCTCCTTTGAAGGGGTCCCGTTTGAAAAGGGATCTTATGTGGCTAATTTTGGTATCGACCTAGTCCTCATATCACTACTAGGTCTATGGCCTTCTTTTTCCAAGGACCCCATTACTCGACACTGCCCGTGATTGCAGGCAAGTCAGCAATAAAATCATGATATAGGTGTGCATAACGGTCCATTTTTGTTTTCAAGATTGAACGCGTGAGAAAGTCCCATCCCTGAAGAGGCCAGTTGCTTAGCAAACAGGTGGAGAATCACTGCAGAGAGTTCATCAAATCCAAACGCTGCCAACATTTGACACTACTCACTGGCATGAGTCAATCGGACGCGGAAGTAGTGTCTCTCAATCGGGAGTACAAGACTGGCAAGTTGGTACTCGGTCGCATACCCCTTATGCCACGATGAGTGAAAAGAACATATATTTCTCTCGAGTATGGTTGATCATTTGCTCGGCGTGTAATTTGAAGCAAAAAGCATGAATTACTTAAAATATTATCCCACTTCCGGAAAGATATCCAAAACTTATCAATTTTGAGAATTTCGACTTTTACTTAATAAGAGAAAGGTCGAAGATTGGAACTATGTAAAAAAAAAGGGAAACTTAGGCAGAATAGCAGCAGCAGTTTCTCTAGAAGGGTAAGTTACTTGTCACCGATAAATTCCACTATGCTCAACGCAATTTTCCAAAGGTACAAAAGTTTCAAAAGGTTTCTATTTACAGAGCCCCACCCAATTAGTTGAAATAGGGAAATATCGCTTTCCTTAGACAAAAAAAAATTAAAAAATCATTATCATCCAAAACGAAGCCGGCTTGTCCAATCACAGCCCACTTTTCAGCTTTTAATCTCTCTTTTGACCCTTTTGGCCCAAAAAAAAACAAAAAACACCCACCTTTCAGCATTTCCGGACCTCTTGATTAGACCCTACATCCTAATTAATATTGAATTAACAGCAATTGGAAAAAAAAAAGGGTGGAAAAGATAGGGAGAAAAAACACCTAAAATGAAATTTTGGAAATTCTCAAAGGGAGGAAAACGCTTGCAACACAAGCAGCAATCACAAGAAGAATTCCCTCCCGTCCTCTACCCCCATCCCATCCCCACCACTTAATAAAAAGCCAACCGAAGGGTCAAGATTCCTTGCCCCTCCCGTCTACTCTTTGCTTTGACAGCTAGCCCCCAAAAAAAGTTTCCCACCCCCTCAACCCCTTTATTTTACTCTAATTACCAGTCCCAATTATGGTCCCAAAAAAGTTAATTTTTTTAATCCCAATCTAATTATGTTCCAAAAAGGTTTAATTTTTTCACCCCCCAATCTAATTATGTTCCAAAAAAGTTAGTTTTTTTTTCACCCACCCTCCGTAATCATCTCCTCCTCCCTCCCTCTTCTCCCCTGTTCAGTTCCCCACTAAGACTTTTCCTCCTTTCCTCGCAGTTACCACTCATCGAATGCGCAGTAAAAAAAACGTGCGGAAACCCGACTGGAATCTTGCAGCTCGCAGTGAATTATCGTTCACGCGGTCGAAATTGAGAAAACCCTTGTCAATTCTCTTGTCCTGGAAAAATTTTGAAGTGTAAAAATCGTAGGATTCATCAGCTTCTTCTTCCCAAGCATCAAGATTGCATTTTCAGTACCCCAAAGGAGCCATGGAAAAAGGAGGAGGGCAAGAAGGAGGAAGGGAAGGGAAGGAAGGGAGAAATGGGGAGATCAGAGATATGCACAGTCGAAGCAAGAATTCTTCTCAATTTCTCTTCCAAACAATCTGGTTACAAATTTCAGCATCCTCATCCTCATCCTCTTCCTCACAGCTAATTTACCACCAAAAGCATATAACAATTCTTACACAAAATTTAAAAATCTTTTTTCATTTTTAACCCACCCGGATTGTTTCTCACTTCGCACGAGCTCGTTTCAATGAGAAGAGGAACCTGAGACCCTCGGCGAGGAGACCGGGAACAGCGGCAGCAGCCGCGGCTCGGCCTCGCGGGGCGTCGTGGCCGGCGACGGGTGCAGGAAGAAACCCTTCTCCCGAATCGCCCGCTCCTCCGCCTGGGGATCCAGGCTGGGGCTCTCGGTCCTCTCGTCGGGGGCGCAATTCGCCGCCGCCGCTGCCGCCGCCGCCGACGATCGGTTGAACGGGTCGTGGATCAGCGGGGTCACCGGGCTGAGGACGAGGGATGGTAAGTCGAGAATGCTCGGGGAGAGGATCTCGGGCTTCCGCGGCGAGAACCCGGGGCCGGCCTGGCCCGAGAGGGGGACCAGCGGGTTGATCTTGAAGTTCTTGAGGGAGTTCCGGCGCTCGTAGAGCTTGAACCCGGATCCGGAGCTCGACTTCTTGGGCATCGACTTTATGGGGGGATGTTGTGGATCTTGGAGGCGGAGGGCGGCGACGGGTCAGGCTTGGAGGCGGCGGCGGCGGCGGCGGAGGCGGAGGCGGAGGCGGAGGAGGCGGTGGTGGGGGATCCGGTGAGCATCTGGACGACCTGCTTGAAGGAGGAGGTGTCGGCCTGGACGAAGGTGGTCGGGTAGGGGTTGGCGGGTTCGGATCGGGTCAGGGGCTTGGGCGAGGGCTGCGGCGGCGGGTGGTGGTGGTGGTGGTTGTGGTGGTGGTGGTGGTGGGGGTGGGGGCTAGGCCGCTAGGGTGGGCGGCGGTTCTTGGGCTGTTGGTGTTGGAGCTGCTGCTGCTGGTGGTGGTGACGCTGTGGCTGGTCGGCGACGGGAGGAGCGGCGGCGGGCTCGAGCTCTCCTGGTGGTTCGGCGACGACTCCATCTCCCGGGTCGGGTCGAGCTTCGATGAGCTCTTAAAAATCCAAACTTTAAGCAGGAATAGAGAGAGAGAGATAGAGAGAGAGGAAGCACCAGAGGAGTTTGAAGTGCTGTAGAGAGAGAGAGATGAGAGGTGAGAGAAAGAGGGCCGGGGGGGAAGAGAGAGAGGGATTGGTTTTGTTTTGTTTTGTTTTGGTTTGGTGGTAAGAAAGTGTTGGTGGGGGAGACTTTTTCGTTTCTTGGTCTTCGCGTGGGGGACGGCGGCGGCCGCGGCGGTTGCGCGCGACGCGCCGCCGGGGCGAGGTGGTGAGTTCCACTCGGGGGCCGACAGAAGACGGCGACCTGACGAGTTCAACCTTTTGACCGAGCTTGGACTTGGGTCAAAAAGGAAAAACAGATGCAACTTTGGACAAAGCCAGCCAATTGGGCCATGGACACTAATTTTAGAGCCCTAGTGATATTCCTATTCCACCCCCTCCATCTCTCTCTCCGGGAAATTCAATTTGGGAAATTCAAAATCCACCTCATTCATGCCATACTTGAATTTTCCTCTCGAGAGGAATTTTCCCATTTTTAGCTTTTTATCCAAATTTTGGCTTCCATACAATTTGATTATTCTTTAGTGCAAAGTGACTCAACCTTTTAAAGTATATATAAATATGGGAAAATTCCAAATAAAAAACTGAAATATTCTTAGGACTTAAAGTGGAAATAAATCTTGCATTAGCTGACTTAGTTCTTTGCTTTTATAAATTTTTTTTTGAAACGTTTGTTTTTTAATTTCACTGTTTTAGAGGGAAATCATCAAGTAAGGCATACTAATTTTGTTCGAAATGAATATATATTTTTTCTTTTTTTGTTAGATAAAGGTGAGGAGCTAGCATCTTCTTTGTGCACTATTACAAAAGTTTTACGCTTGTTATGAAATATTTGAATTGAGTGACTACTTCACACTGCCTGCAACTTGAATGTGCAGAGTTGGCGAGTCCTTCATCACAAACCCCACCAATATCCTAACAATTCATAATATCTCAAGACTAGGTAGCGTAACATGAGTATCTTATAAAATCAGGTCACTGGAAATCGAGAGGCCACCATTAACTCAAGATTTTTCGATTTTCAATTCACCCTTTTTCGGGTTATCCTAAGGGGACTTTGGTGGGACACGTTGCTAGCTTCTATAGCTTTTCCGGGCTTTGAATGGGGGGGAGGGTCACTATTCAAAGCAAATGTTTAGCAACACCTTTCTCTCACTGAGGTCACGAAAGCTGCCGTTGACTTTTCCCACCTTCATTTTCGGACAGGTAGATGGCCGCAGATGACGTTGGTGGTACGTTTGATCGGTTCCTTTGACTTTTGTATACCGCATCCAAGGATTTGACCATAATAATTTGACGGCCATTTCTAAGAGGTTGCTGAGCATCCAAGAATAAGACTTATTTGTGTAAAGCGTGATAGAATGCATCGAGAAACGGTGCTCTAGAAATGACGAATTAGTCTCTTGAGAGATATCATAAAGATCTCTTAATTTATTTATAATCGAAATGAGCAATCCGATTCTTGTTTTTTTCGATGGAAATGATGGAATCATTGTTGATTTTATAATCATTTCTCTAACAAATCTATGAGAGCTATGAAATGAAATATAAAATGGTTGGATATTATGTTTGAATATGCTCTCTATGTATATCTTAAATAATAATCAAGGAATTACGCTTGTGGTTTAAAAAATTGCTCAAGGAAGCTTAGCACGATTTTATAGAAAAAGGAAAATTATTCCTTAGGTTATTTTCTTTTTTGGTTAGATAATCCTTAGCTAGATTGCTTAGCAAACAATGAGAAAAAAAGAAGAGGAATTTCCTCATCCAACTTTGGTCCTTTCATTATTCTCTTCTAATTTCAAATTGATATGATTTAGGAATTAATTAATTTAATTATATTCTTCGTTAACTATATGGTGAGTGAGATAATGTTGTAATTAATTAAAATTGGTTATTGAAAATGAAATCTACAACCGTGATACCCGAAGAAGAAGAAGAAGAGGGAAAGAAAAGTGGTAAATTCGACTTTAATGTAAGGGCACTTTGGGAATTTGATATTTCGACCACGCAATTCTTGATCCAGGCTTTCTTCTCAATTTAAGGACAACGCTTTCTTGGCGGGGCCCACTCATTTGATTTATCCCCCAAATCTTCACTTTTATTCCTATAGGCCCTTCCAAACATGGGTATTTAAACTTCTCTCCCCCCTAGTTCTCTTTGACTCCTCATTCTTTCCCCAAACTTTTTTGCCTTTCCAAACATAGGCTCAGATATATAGGGTGGAAGTGTTTCCAGATTAACCCCTATGTATTTCTAGGATTAGTCATCACCACTATCATGTTTTTTTTTTTTTTTTGATACTTAGGATTTGGCCTAGCTTACCTTACGGGAGCACATCACCGACTATACCTTGGGGGAGACTAGTCCAACAACCCATCAGTTGAGGCTCCCTGCTTAAGTCACGGAATTGCTCTGAGAGTCATTGCGAACTCTGAAAGTCGAACCATTGACCTAGCTGTCAAGAGGCTAGGATGCATGGGTGGGTTCCTATAAGGTGTTTTTTATCCCGATGTTTGTCAATAAGTTACTTGATAGCAAAAAAAGTAAAAATAGTAATATGGACAAGTTTCCCCACTCGATGCGTGATGACTCCGTTATGCAGAGACCTCGCTTCTTGACAATGGGATTATCGTCCCACATTAGGATTCTCCCTCTCATTGATGCCGGTAATAACGTGGCGCAATTTTGAGGTTCGCGCTCTTGTTAGGTGCGTTGATCCCGGCACCTTTCATTAGGTTATTTGGTCAAATCTTATATATGTGTTGAAAAATAATCTCAAAAAAGAAAGAGTTCAACTTGCTAAAGTGTCGATGAGTTGTTCACCATCTTTCAAAGACTCTTATTTGGTCAAAACTTCACTTTTAGATTCTTCTGCTCTTACGACCGTTGTAATTTTAGTTTTTTTGTTCAATATGAAACAACTCAAACGGTTTAACACATATAGATAGTAATATGCATATTTTTATATAATTTCTACATTTTTTTAGCCATAATTACTCTCTTAATTTTGAAGGCAAGATTTGACTTTATATCTCCCAACTGCAACCGAACAAGATAACCTTTTAAAAGGAATCTTGAATAATTCAACGTTTGAGCAGGAAATATTCAACAAAAAAAATAAAATCTACAATTAGTTTTGATCCAGCGCATCAATTGATTTAATCCCACAAAGAGAAAAGAAAAGAAAAGTTCAGAGATATAATTATTTGAGTCGTTCGTGACTTGACTTAAAAAAAGTCGTCGGTTGACTTGTTAAACTTTTTTTGCAAAGTGGTTTGTATAGTTTAACGTGTTGAAGACTTTGCAGGGACATGGTGGAGTCGTTGGCCTTTTTCTTCACAAGTTATCTGGGACGAAATTTATTGGACAAAGTGGAAGAAAATAGATCTAGAACGTGTTGAATCCGGTGCATCTAGATGAAATATCAGCAATTTTATATTGATTTAAGCTGAAAAGAAAATAATGAAAAAGGGGTTAGAAACGCCCTAGTCATTTCTCTCACTTGACCTTACAAGCATGTTTAATGAAATAATCTTTATATGAAATAAGAAAAAAGGCAAATAAAGTGTCAAACTTAACGGTTTAGGGAAAGAAAAAGGTTGCTGGCCTTTTTTCACTAGCTCAAAAGGATCTATTATAAAGTAGCGGTTGAACCTAGAGCGGCCTAACTCTGTTGGTCCTCATCCAGTTCTCAAGATGATTTAATTGGCCCTTGGTTCTGAGATCCCTTGGACTCTATAATATGTAGGTTGGTCTTTGATTTTGGGAGTTTATGGTTGGTCTAACCCGAATCAACCCTATAGATATTATATATTTAATATGTTATGTATAATATTCTTTTACCTATTCTATAGTATAAAGCCCTAACTTAATGTTAATTGCGTTAACGAGTTGTCCTCTTCCAGAATTCTGTTTTGTCCTCTTCTTTTTCTTTTGTCAACAAAAATTTTTTTCTTTCTATCATTTCCAAGAAAGTTGACAAACTGGGGGAATACGTAAAAGATATTCTTTCTTTTCCATTGTTTCGACATATATAAAAAAAATATTGTGACACTTCATTTCTTAAGGCATTTTCAAAGTGATTGTTTTTTATATATCGTAATGGGCGATTCCGTTGTTTATAGTCGAAAAGAAGAGTCACAAGAGGTTTTTAAAACCATAAAAAAAAAAAAAAAAATTGATCTTCTTTCAATTTAAATATTTATAACTTCGAATTCTCTTTATTTTTATTACTATCCATATAAGAAGTTTTATAAACTTGGCTAGCTTTATAGAATGTCTCTTGAAAGTTAAATTCATCCCTTGTTTTTTCCTTTTCATTCACTCGGATCTCTTCCCTTTCATCAATTTTGTCCGAATCCTCCTTTTCTTCCGAAAAAAAGAGAAGGATCTTCTTCGGTGGATCCCTCTTGTTCCTGTTTAGTCCCCTTCGTTTCGAAAGTTGTTGCTATTTCTACATCTGTTTCTTCGTCGCCTTCCCCCCTTTCTTCCGTTTTTGAGGTTTCTTTGAATTTTTTAGTAACAATGGGTGATGGTATTATGTCTAAATAGTAAACACAGGTAATAAATAAGATAATACTAAAGATTCAAGCCATAGAATTTCTCAATTCTGACACAAGGTACTTTTTAATCTTTGCCAAGTAAATCAAAAAGAACACAACCCTAATTAGAAATTTAGAAACCCTCTTCGTGAGCAACTCTCAATGCTTACCAGGTCTTGGCTTGTTGCTTGCCCCTCACCTCGCAACTTGCCACTCGTTCCTGGCCAAGGTGGGACCGGTCCAACCCGGATCATGCTTACTTCTAATTAATAAGATGTGAAGTTATATACTTATGGTTTATACTAAGTATTTTGAACTTCTTATGGTTTAATTATATTCCACTACTACATCTCACCTGAACTATAGCCCATAATTCTCTTCTCTTAAACTTCCCATCTCATCCCATTTCCCTAGCAGAAAAAAATTCAAAGACAAATCAAAAGCAAGGGAATTATAGCATGCTCTAGCAATGGAAACACTTTATTTCCATAAAGTAGTCTTGATTTTTTTTTAATGTTTTATTATTTTTAGTAATTGTGAAATTTCTATTGTTATTATATAACACTGGTTGATTAACGGTGCGTTGTTGATGGATATGCAATTTTAAATAATAGACTTGTCTTTTTAGAGAATACAAAAAGTACAAAAAAAATGATTGGTTCATCTCAAATTGACCTTGGACTCTGCTCGGATTGATAAACTCAATAGGGTCGATTCTTGATCTGAAAAATTAAGGATTAATACTGTGCGAGTTGTTATTTTGGTAGGTGTTGGATTGATCTAACTCGGATCATACTTACCCATATATAAAAGGATAAATCCTAATTTACAGCCTAATTAATTCTAAAGTATGTCCAATACAATACCAATATCCCACAAAATTTTCATACGGCATATGCTTGGAGTTTGGTGACACAAAAAAAAGTTCTGGATATTAATATCGTAGTGGCCAAACCTTTTTGTGTCATAAAATACTTAATCATAATATTTTTTTGGATCGCTAGAATTCCTAAATTATATCTATTGTGATGTTAATGCCACAAATTTTTGCATACTCTAAATGTTTGAGGTATTGGCGACACGAAAAAAATCGAGGTATTGATGACAAAGTGGATGAAGTTCTAAAGTATGTTAAGATAGACAGATAGTATTTTAGCCATGACAGTGCAAAATTAGAGATTTTGGCTGAAAAAAAAAAAAAAAAAGATTCGGGATATTTTTGTGTCAGAGAAATGCACGACTTAAAAGATTTTTCGTGATGTTCCCGGTCAAAGTTACGAATGATTAGAAACGTGAGGACAAATATGCAAATCTTTTTTCTTTTTCTTTTTTTAAATAGAGGGGTATTTTGGCATCCCCAAGCACTGCACTCCATCCACGCAAGTCGAGCGGTGGAGCTGCAAACAAAAGAAAGATAACCGGGGGAGCCGCGACGCGCGGCGGCGGCGCGTGCGGAGGCGCAGTTAAGGGGGTGCAAACGGCCCGAACGTCGCGACGCGCGGCCGGGCCGGCGAGCTCGAAAAATCTCGGACAACTCCGGGGGCCGGACGGGGGCCCCACCGAACTGAAGCTAGAGAGAGAGAGAGAGAGGGGGGGGGAGTCAAAGAAACGTAAGCGCGTCGTCATTTGACTTGCGGCCATTGCCTTGCTCTGTCGTCTTCTCTCTCTCTATCTCTATATCCATCTGTCTTTCTGTACTGTGCTGACCGCAGTTACATCGCATCCTCTGCACGCTTTGAGCAGGAAGAGAAAGATGCCTCCTTCATTATTATCGATCGAATCCCCCGCACGAGAGAAAGAGAGAGAGAGAGAGAGAGAAAATAGAGAAATTAGAATAAGAAAAATGAAACTTTTATGATTTATTATTATTTATTTATTATAAGGGATTGGTCGGGTCTTTTAGCGGAACGAAAAGCACAAAGCTGAGAAAGCCCCCCAACACAGCCAGCCGACCCACCTCCCACGTTGGCGATGCAAAGGTGGTGTGGTGTTTGGGATTTGACTCCTTACATCAATGTCGCCACCCGTTTTGGTTGACGGCTATTAAGTGAATTAGCGTTGCAATTCCCATCCCTTCTCTTTGGGTTGCCCATGATCCCTTCTTCTTGCCCTAGCGCCGCCGCCGTGATCTAGCGCTCGCCTATTCCTTCCCAGGCACTGCCGATCCACCTGCTGCCACATGCCCTTATGATTATTGGAATGCGTAGATTGATGTCGCGACATATAGATCATATCAAGGCTCGCGATTTTATCATTCGATGTATAGGTAAAAACATTCTCAAGAAGTTAGCCATCTTGATAGTGCTTCTACTTCTACTTAGACATGGTTAATGTTATAGTTCCAAGAGTAAAATTTAAATGAGCATTCAAATGTTAAATTTATTGTCATGTCAAAAGATGTCTCTTGTAAGTTAATTTTAGTATCTCACACACACATCCCAAGAACACTATTCCCCTTTTGATGAGCAATCCAATTCATTCTCACTTATGTCATCGTTTTAGAAACTTGCAAGGAGTCACTTCTTTTCGAGATCCTTTGGCCTCAATAAGCACTCCCTACCCCTATACAGATATTCTCGAGCAAGGTTTCCGTCTGAATCGAGCTTAATCCAGATCCTTTTAGTCCCAACGAGCACTCCTGCCCTTATCAGACTAGGTTGTTATTGATATTATGGAGTGTGGCTCCACCGTAAGCCAAGTCTCTAAGCTAGAGAATTGCAAACTATTCTATGCTAAGTTTTGATCTTGTGACCTCATAAAAGAGGCAGCATGCATCTTCTCTGTTGAACTAACACGCTTGGTGTTTTGGTCCATCGGCTCTTTTCTATTATATAAATTGTGGCACTTGTCTATCGACTTGCAATTGCGAAATCCTTTATATCGTAGAGCGCCAGTCTATTCAATGTTTAGTAGGAGAAAAATATTTGAAGAGTGCGAGGTAATGGCTTGACCAATAGAGAGGAGATTTAGATGCCTTCTCCCTTGACTAAGCACTGCCCTCGTTGGCACAAGCACATCGCTCCAAATCCTCCACGAAGACAACAAATGACCCGTTACATCAACCCTTACAAAATATCAAGGATTCAGCCTGTTGCCATCACGAAAATGTATGTAATTTTCTTTCCCTTTTGATGGAATGGAATGGTGGGATGTTGTTTACTTTTCTTGCAAATTGATGGTCATCCATGAATATTATATCTATATTTTTATTATATCGTGAATTTACTATCACATCATCTACAATCTTACTTTAATTTATGAAAAATTGAGCCAGACATCGCTAGTGTGCTTTATTAATGTTTTGTATTGGAAGACTTTTTGGGAGTCTCAAATTGTGAAGTCGTCAAAAAATGAAAAATTACTCACCATTAATTCAAATACCAACCACTATTTAAAAAAGATAATTCAAGTTCACTAACGAAACACAGAGAAAGCTCATAGGGCATGTTGGTTCTAGCATATACAAAGCGAAAGAGTCAAGTCAAGATTTTGAGAGTGTTAAGTTCCCACCGCATGATAGTAGGGAGATTAAACTCTTAACTCTTTCATGAGATGCACAACAGCCAATGCTCTTTCATGAGATGCACAACAGCCAATGCCCCCTATGTGAATTTCATTTTCTTTTAGAAGTAAATCCTAGCGTTGAGAAGTTTTCTGAGAAAAATACAAAAGAAAAAGAAAGTATATCCCACTTTCGACCGGTCCGTGCGACTGTTAGGGACTGCGGGGGGATTAGGCTAGGGGGTGGCTGCCAACCGGCGATTGGACAAGACCTAGGGTTTGCAAGTCGTTTTGCAGGGCAACGGTAGCTTGGAAAGGAAAAAAATGACGATTTCTGTACATATGCGAGGTTGTCGGGCGGCGAGTTGATACAAAGCGACGAAACTCAAGATGCAAATTGCAAGTTTCTAGCGTCGACATAATATTCAATCTGTATAGGTGACTTCCTTGCAACTATTCCTGTAATCGCATCTCATGATTTTTGATGGAGGAGTGGCTTTGAAGCTAGGCCGCCTTCTCCAATCAAATCTATTTCTTCACAGGATAATCCCGACAATTAAAGCAAGTTGAGGCTTGGCAGGAACATCAATTAGGACCAGAAAACTTTCAAGTGATGTAACGTGATCATATTGATGTGATCCTATTAGGGATAATTATCGTGTTTGTTCCTTAATTTGGATTAATTATGCTAGGCTGACGTGAGAATTGTGTTGACTTTTTCGACATAGATGGGCTGACGTTGTTGAGCTTTGCCTCGGCATCTTTTCCACATCTTTTCCTATATCTTTTATCTAGGGTTGGCAAATGGATTTGACCTAGTATGACCTGCCGGTTCAATTAATGGGCCATGCTGGCCGATCCATTTTGACTGGATTTGATCTCTTTTGTGCCACGCAACCTCGTTAACCGAAGCGGGGCAACCATGCTCGTGCCCGAGCCGGATAGAAAGACAATAAAAATTGCGAATTTTGTCTAGAATCAATTGGAAAAGTCTCACGATGAATGAGTATTACGATCTTGGATTAACTCCCAACAATAGATGGGTTTCATGATGTCACAAAGCCATACCATGAATGAACTTCTGGCCTTGCACATGCTTGCTAGAAGAGACATTTGCCAACTCATGTGAAGAGACATTATAAATTATGCACATTGGTGAGACTACAGTAAAAATGATTTTATGATTATGGGTAGGTTAACTAACTATGCTTCCAATAGAACCTTTCGTAATTGATATAAGATCCCATTGTGGCCGCAATGCTTAAAGCACAAGGGCTCTAAACGAGTTTTCCAAAAAATACTTCCAGTCCTTAAAACTTATTTTGTTCAAGTAATTTTATGTTAATACTTTTTTTTCTATAATTGCATGTTTTAATGTTGAAATGAGATCAATGAGGAATTTTTGAAAAGAGATCGAAATTCCGAACCTAAGCCCAAATCAGCCTTGACTAGACTAAATTACGTCGGTCCAAGACCAATTATTGTCCATTTGGGGAGGACCGAATGCCTGTCTCGTCCGCAATTTCCTCCTTGAAAGTTTGGCGACTATCAGATCTCTATACTACTCCAAATGTCGAAATCTTAATTTTGGGTCAAGAAACTTTTCAAAGCTAACACCAATCCAATGAATAAAATCACAAGAAGTCCCACAAAAAAAAAGTGCTTAAAAAAAAGTGCTTTTTTTGGTGCGACGGAAGTGCGTTCATTTAAATGCTTTTGACTGTGGTTGGCCCGTCCGCTTTGAAGATCGAATTTATGTTCCCATCGTCCTTCAGCGGATCTCCTTTTGCTGAACGGTTATGATTTCTTTATTTCGATCCAACAGTGAAAAGTCAAAAAGACGCGAGCACTATAAAGTGCGTATAATAACTATTTTGTCCCGAAAATAAATACTGACCTGACATTTATATTTTTATTCTTTGAACAAATTTCTTAGTAGAGGTACATAATTTTTATATTTTGAAACATAAATTTGTTTGATAGGCCTTCTTAAATATCTCCCTCTGATAGCAATGGCTGACGAGGGGCAGAGAGAGGTGGGGGTAGGTAGCAAGGGTCTAGCAATGAGAATATTTTTTCATTTTTACTTCTATTCCAAAAATAAAAAGTGGAAAATTTTTACATTTCATTTTTATTTCAAACTTAACACATGGCTAAATTTTTTTTTTCAAAAAATAGAATAATTAAATTGCGTTACTAAACAAATTTTTATTCCAAAAATACTTTCAAAAACAGAAAAATAGAGAAATAAAGAAACGGAATAGTTATCATTTACACCCTTTAGGACTAGAACTTCCCTTTTGTACAAGGTTGGGACTATGAATGATTATGATGGATCCGATCTATTATAAACCAAATTTAGACAAGTATATTTCTTTTCACAAATAGTATTGATAAACAAAGTTTTGTGTGACAACCTTAGGTTTTTACAACCATACAAGCTGTTCAAAATGAACTTTTACAGCTCATTACCAAACAATAAATGAATATATAGCTTTAGTAGCAGTCTAGATAATAATAAAATTGTTCTTTCTAAAGTTAGATTCAAAACTTCTTGATTACCAGATTTAAGTTCAACTTTTCCCACACTAGATCAAAATCTTCGACATTGTTTCCCCCTTCACTTATTTAATAAGTCGAAGATTAGTAGTGCCTTTTTTTTTTTTTGGTGGCTAAAACAAACCTTCCATTGCATCAAAATAATTCAAATATTACAAGGATAAACTAAAGCATAAATTAAGATGATAAATTAAAGAAGACTCCTCACCCTAAATTTTTAACTCTAGAAGGGAGATCATTAAAATCGAAAGAAGATGCAATTATTAACCGATGAAAAGCCCATTTTTCAAGCTCCAATACTAGTTCTATTGATCCACTTCAAACTCCATCCTGGGTTGTTGCTAAGTAGTAAATGGGAATTCGAGATGAAAGGATGAATATACCAAGGGCAAAGGCCCTCTTTTTTAATAGCATTAATTAACACCTTACAACCACTTTCAAACATCACCTTGTGGATGTCGGGGGACTGAGCAATTTTGCATGTGAGAAGAAGAGATGTGGCTTCCATTCTTTCTTGTCTTGTCCACACTTGGACAGTTGAGCCTTGATCCGATCATGCAATAATACCTATGGCCCCTTTATTATCTTTCCACGCGACATCTACATTAAATTTCAATTTTTCATTTGACGGAGAAATCCAAGAGTTTGTCCTTACCCCAAAAGAATCCATTTCCTTGCTTAACTTAACTTTGTTCTCTCTCTCTTGAAACATAATTGAATATTCCAAGAGATCTTGTATGACCATTTGAATTGCTTGGGGAGGACCTGGAGTTGTATGCTCATGTAACTTTGTATTCCTATAACGCCACATTCTAGTGCAAAGAATTGCTGCATAAAGGGTGAAGAGATTGCAATCCAATCCCATTCTATGTGCTATTTTTCCTAGATCAAGAAAAGGTAGTTCACCATCTCTTTTGACTTGAAGTTCCAAGCAGACGAGATAACATGGGCTCCATAAAATTTGGGCTAGAGGACATGATGTAAAAATGTACCAAATTCTCCTCCGAAGCTCTACACAATGCGCAAGAAGGGTTTGGGATGTTGATCAATCGAAACAAGTTAGCTCGACAAGGTAAGACATCAACCACTATCCTCCACAACATCATTTTATGCCGCTCATGAGCTCTAGCTTTCCAGATTTTGTTCCAAATCATGCGGTTGTTGCCATTTTCAGTTTGCGACTTTATGAGGATGTAAGTAGATTTAACAGAAAAATATTCCATTGATATAGCTAAATGCCAAATCGGTTTGTCCACGCAAATGAAGTTTGGCACATGGATATAATGAATGGCTTGGACTAAGGTTGGGTAAAAAGTCTCATTTAGACTTAATATATCCCAAGTTTTTGTCCTTGGGATAAAGAAGCTTTCTATTTTTCTTTGCTTCAAGACAGGGTCTAGATTAATAAAAGAAAGTAGATGAGATTAAACATTAAGGGCGCGCATAAACATTAAGAATCCAAAAAATTTCTTCCTTTCTCGGGCGGCGGGGATGACCTAATATAAAAAATTAAGAATCCAAAAAAAAGAATAAAATAAAATAAAATAAAATAAATCATAAAAAATATCATTTTATTTTAAATTTGAAATATCTCGATTTTATTTAGGAATTTTCCATCTAAATTTATTTTTATTTATCTAAATAAATTATTTTTAATAAATGTTTTTATTTTTAATAAACTAAAAATAAAATGATAAATAAAAATAATTTATTTATTTTAAATAAATTTTAAATAAATTCATTTTTATTTTTAAATGAATTCCCAAAAATTAAGGTTTAGAGTATTTCTGGCAGCCAAGATCTTCTTCCACAAAGGAGAGGCTGATGCCTCGACCTCATGATTCCAAAAATTGGAGCTTCGGAAATACTTCCCTTCAAGAACTCGAACCCATAGCTTGCCTCTATCTTGGATCATTACCTAGCCGAGTTCAAAGCGTTGTTGAAATCCCTATTCTGCCGAAAACCCATTCCTCCCCCTTTTAGTTTCTACATAGTGAATCCCGACATTTAGGTGTGAAGTGTACGTTTTTCTCTATTGGCACACCCACCAAAATTTTCTTGTAGAGGCGTCGAGTCTATCACAGGTGCTATGAAGGTAGTCGACCAAATTGCATAGCATAGATTAGTGTGCTCTAAACAACTGATCAAATATATATTACTCTATCCACCCAAGATAGTGTCTTCCTTTTTCAGGAGCAAAGTTTGTTATCAACCTTCTGTTCAAGGAATTAATATTTTGCCCTACCTTTTCTTGGTTGAAGAAGGGATCCCCAAGGTACAGCGCTTCAAGATCTGTCTTTCGCCTGTGGAGATCATCCATACAAAACTTTTTCACGGCCACAGAAGTATTTTTTTTAAAATATTTTTTTATTAAAAAAAAAAAGACAGACAGCTTCTGATGATTCAAGCTTTGACCTGACCATGAGCAATAAATTTCAATGCATCCCTTCAGGCCTCTCACTTGATGCTTAGTGGCTTCGACAAATAACAAGAAGTCATCAGCATGAGTTAAAGGCGGACTCTTTTGCCTTACTCTTATACTTGCAATAATCTTCAAATCCTCTGCTCTAGATAGAATTCTAGAAAGAAGTTCATAATAAATCAAATGGGTGTGATGAGATAGGGTCACCTTGTTGGAGTCCCTTTTGAGATTTAAAACTTCCCATGGGTCTACCATTGATGAGAAAAAAAATAATGAACCGACGAAATATGTATTTTTATGAGTTTGCAAAAAAGGACGAAGAATTCCAGGCTATGGAGCATTGCATTAGTATATTCCAGTCAATTCTATTATAGCTTGTGACATATCCATCTTGACTCCCATGAATGAACACCCCCTTTTTTTCTTTCTCATGGAGTGTACAATCTCCTGTGCAATCACAGAATTTTCCTGTATGCTTCTACCTGAAACAAAGGCCAATTGCTGAGGTGAGATAATATGACTGAGGAACCATTTAGTGTATTTGCCAACGTCTTAGAGATAAGTTAAAGCTCACATTGCATAGACTTGTGGGCCAAGACTGGTTATAGGTGTTTGCATTCTGAGTTTTTGGGATGAGTACTATAAAAGTATGACTGAGAAGATGGGGCAATTGACTAGCGTTAAAGAAGTGCTGCACATATTGTACAATTTCGTCCTTCACCAGTTCCCAACATTTCGTGTAGAAAATGGCATGGAATCTGTTTGGGCCAGGTGATTTAAGAGGGGCCATCTCTTTCATGAGGTCGGTGGTGCATTTCATCGGTTCCTTTGACTTTTGTATACCACAACCGCATCCAAGGATTTGACCATTAAAATTCAATGGCCATTTTAAAGAGGTTGGTGAGCATCCAAGAATAGGACCTATGTGTGTAAAGCACAATAAAATGCATCCAGAAATGATGCTCTAGAAATGATGACCTGATCTTTCAAGATATCATAAAGAATGATTATTTTTTCGATCGAAATGACGGAATCATTGCTGAATATACAACCCTTTATTTGACGAATCTATGAGAGCTATGAAATGAAATGGAAATTGTTGGGTACTATGTTTGAAAATCCTCTTTTGTGTATATCTTAAATTGTAATTGAGGAATTACGCTAGTAGTTTAAAAGATGCTGAAGGAACCTTAACACGATTTTATAGGGGGAAGAAAAAAGAAAAGAAGAATATTAGTCCTTAACTAGATTGCTCAACAAATAATGAGATACCCTAGAAAAAGAGAATTTCCACATTTAACAATGGTCCTTTCATTATTCTCTTCTATTTTGAAATTAATTTGATTTAGGAATTGATTAATTTAATTTTATTCTTTGTTAACTATATGCTGAGTGAGATAATGTTATATTTAATTAACTCGGTCATAGAAAATGAAATTCATGACCGTGATACCTGAAGAAGAAAAAGAAGAGGCAAAGAGAAGAGGTAAATTCGACTTGAACGCAAGGGCACTTTGGGAATTTTCATGTCGGCCGCGCAACTCTTTATAGGGGCTTTCTTCTCAATTTGAGGGCGACGGCTTCTTGGTGGGCCCCACTCGTTTTATTCACCCCCCAAATCTTAACTTATCTTTCCTAGATGCCCTTCCAAACATGGGTATTTGAACTTCTTTGCCCCCTAATTCTCTTTCACTCCTCATTCTTTCCCCCGACTTTTTTTGCCTTTCCCAACATAGGCTTAGAAATCCAAAAAAAGAAAAAATAGGCTTAATTCAACACCTTGTCTGGTGTTTTTATCCCAGAGTTTGTCAGTAGGCTACTTAATAAAAAAATAAAGACAAAATGTACAAGTTCCCCCTCGAGATGCGTGATGACTTGGCTGTGCAAAAAAAGGAGGGATCATGGTCACTGTAGCCGTAGCACTAACAAGGTAGCCGACTGGTTAAAGACATAGACTGGAAATCCCCCATCTACCCTTTTGGATTTATTATGTGGTGATGCGTCTACTGTATTTGCTAAGACTGGTACCTAGTAGTAATAATATTTTCTTTTCCTGTTCAAAAAAAAAAAAAAAAGGAGGGATCATGGTCCCACATTAGAATTGTCCTCCCCATGACGCAGATTATAACGGAACACAGTTATAAAATTTGTTCAAACTCGTGTTTGGTGCTTTAATCCCAATACCTATTATTAGTTACTTCGTCAAATCTTATATATGTGCGAAAAATAATTTCGAACAGAAGAGTCCAACTTGTTGATGCATCGATGAGTTGTACACCATCTTTCAAAGATTTGTTCGGTCAAAACTTCACTTTTAGATTATTCCTTTCTAACAGTTGTCGTAATTTTAGTTTTCCATTGAATATGAAATGCCTCAAACGGTTTAACACGTACGCATATTCATATACTCATATGAAATACTTGTTGAATTTACTCATATGCATATTCATATATAATTTCTACACAATTTTTCAGACATAATTACTCTCTCTGCCCCCCCCCCCCCCCCAAAAAAAAAAAAAAAAAAAAAAAAAAAGCAACCGAACAAGATAACCTAAGGGAATCTTGAGTAATTCATCGAAAAAAATGTTCGGCCTCTATAAATATATGAGTCTTTCGTAACTTGACTTAAAGAAAGTCGTCGGTTGACTTGTTACGCCTTTTTGGCGAAGTGGTTTGTACATTTTTAAAGGGTCGAAAACTTTCACAAGATAGGGATGAAAGTGGGGAGTCGTTGGCCTTCCTTTCTTCAGGAGTTATCTGGGAAGAAATCTACTGGACAGAACGGAGAAATTAGATCTAGAATGTGTTGAAGCATCTTGAGGAAATATAAGCAATTTCATATTGATTTGAGCCAAAAAAAAAATAATGAAAAAGGGGTTAGAAACAACCCACTCATTCTCTCACTTGACCTTACAAGCATGTTTAATAAAATAATTTTTGTATGAAATGAGAAAGAAGCAAATAAAGTAGGTCAAACTTAACGGCTTAGGGAAAGAAAAAGGTTGTTGGCCTTTTTTCACTTGGCTCTGGGGATCTATTATAAAAGGGTTGGTACCACTCAAAATCCTAACCCACTGCCTAATTTTTGGTATGTTCACTACTATATTCCCAAAATTTTCACAACGCATATGCCTGGGGTCTTGGTGATATGAAAAAAATGTTTTGGATATTGAAATTACAGTGGCTAAACCTCTTTGTGTCATCAAATACCCTTTATCATAATGTTTTTGTGTTACTTGAATTTCTATATCCATTGTGACGTTAATGCCACAAATTTTTGCAAACTCTACATGTTTGGGATATTGGCAACACAAAAAGAAACATTCAAGATGTTGGTGATAAAGTGGCTGAAGGTTGATAGATGTTATTTTAGCTATAATGGTACAAAATTAGCGGTCTTGGCTGCATAAAAGAAAGGTTCGGGATATTTTCATGTCAAGCAAGGTATGACTTAAAAGATTTTCTGTGATATTTCCCGGTCAAAGTTACGAATGATTGGAAACACCGAGGACAAATACGCAAATCTTAAAGAAGAAAAAAAGGCAGAGCGGTATTTTGGCATCCCCAAGCACAACCCTCCATCCACGCAAGACGTGCGGTACAGCTGCAGACAAAAGAGAGATAACCGGGGGAGGCGCACGCGCCAGGCGGCGGCGCGTGGGGAGCGGAGCTCCCGGGGGGGGCAAACCGCCTGAGCATCGCGACGTGGTGCCGGGCCGGCGAGTTCGAAATGTCGGACAACTTGGGGGTGCACGTGAGGGCCCACCGAAACGAACCGAGAGAGAGGGGGAGTCAAAGAAACGTACGCGGGTCGTCATTTGACTTGCGGCCATTGCCTTGCGCTGTCCTCTTCTTCCCCTCTCTCTGTATCTGTCTGTCTGTCTGTCTGTCTGTACTGTGCTGACCGCGGTTGCATCGCATCCTCCCCACGCTTGAGCAGGAAGAGAAAGATGCCGTCTTCATTATTGGTCGAATCCCCCGCGCACGAGGGAAAGAGAGAGAGAGAGAGAGAGAGAGGAGAAAATAGAGAAGTGAGAATAAAAAATGAAACTTTTATTATTTATTAAATAGGGTTCATTACGGAGGGATTGGTCGGGGTTCTTTTTGCGGAACGAAAAGCAAAAAGCTGAGAAAGCCCCCACGCAGCCGGCCGCCCCACCTCCCCGTTGGTGATGCGAAGGTGGTGGGGTTGGGGGTTTGACTCCTCACGTCAATGTCGTCACCCGCTTTGATTGACGGCTATTAAGGGAATTCGTGTTGCAATTTGCATCCTTTCTCTTAGGGTTGCTCACGATTGCCTGTACTTGCCCTAGCACCAGGATGATTTCCCAGACCTTTTTCTGTTTTTGCGCCCGGCTGATCTTTACTGGATGTTGTGAATCCGCCCGTCATCACATCCCCTGATGATCATTGGAACGCACATATAAATTCTGTGATATCCCTAGATTAACATATTCGAGATATAGTTTGCTTTGATTAATTTGCAAAGTATTATTCGCCTTGACCAATCTTATATCAAGTTTCACGATTTTGTCATTTGACATATAGGTATGTATATTCCTAAGATGTCATCCATCCTAATAGCGCCCCTACCAGAGTAGGAATCCCATGCTAAATTTGCCATCACATCAAAAGATATCTCTTGTGAATTAATTTTAGTTTCACATGCGCAATATATCTTTGGAATGCTTTTATCCTATCAATATGCAATTCAGTTCATTCCCAACCCCACTTCACCATTTTGGAAATTTCCTAAGAGTCATTCTTTGTCTAGATCCTCCAATCCCTAGGGCACTCCCCACCCTCATTGAACTAAGTTGTTATGGATATTCTCAAGTGTGGCTTCTACCTAAGTCAAGCTTAATCAAGACCTTCTGGACACAATGAGTACTCCCTGCCCTCATCGAATATATATTCTCGAGTGTGGCTCCTGCCTAAGTCAAGCTTAATATAGACCCTTTGGCCCTTGCAAGCATTCCAAACCCTCGTCAAACCAGGTCATTATAGATGTTTTTGAGCGTAACTCCTACCTAAATCGAGACTTTAAGCTAGAGAGAACTGCAAACTAGTCCACACTAAGGTTCAATCTCGTGACCTCATAAAGAGGCAGCACTAATCTTTCTCCGCCGAACTAACACGCTTGGCGATTCAATCCATCAACTCTATTCTATTATGTTAGATGGGGCACTTGTCTATTGACTTGCAATTGCGGAATTCTTTATATCATAGAGCAGCCTTTTATTCCATGTCTAGTAGGAGAAAAATATTTGAACAGTAGGAGGCAATGCTTTGACCAATAGATGGGAGATTCAGATGCCTTCTCCCCCCACTAAGCACTGCCCTCGTCGGCACTAGCACGTCACTCCAAATCTGCCGTTAAGACAACAAATGACCCGTTACATCAACCCTTACAAAATATCAAGGATTCGGCTCATTGCCATCACAAAAAAATTATGTAATTTTCTTTCGCTTTTCAGTGAAATGGAATGGTGGGTTATCGTTTACTTTTCTTGCAAATTGATGATCATTCATGAAATATTATATGTTTATCTTTACTATATCATGAATTTACTAAGGCATCATCTACCGTCTTACTTTAATTTATAGAAAAGTAGGCCATACATTGCCGGTGTGCTTTATTAATGTTTCGTATCATAAGACTTTTTGGAAGGCTCGAATTGTGAAATAATTCAAAAACAGGAAATAGTCACCACTAATTCAAAGACCACCTGCTATATAAAAAAAGATAATTCAAATTCACTTATGAAATGTATGGAGAGAACTTGGAGGGGGTGTTGGTTCTAGTGTATACATAGCGAAAGAGTCAAGATCTCAAGAATATTAAATTCCCACCACGTGATAGGAGGGAGACTGAACTCTGGCTCTTTCGTGAGATGTGCAAAAGCTAATGCCCCACTATGTGAGGGAAAAGTACAAAAAAAAAAGTCATAAATTATTGCATTGATACCAATTCAATTTTAAACATTTCAATTGAACCAATTTAATTATAAACATTTTCACATTGATACTAATTTAGTCCAACTGGCACTAATGTTGCAATTTTTTATTTTTTTATTAATTCCATTTCTTTTCTTTTTTCCTTTTCTTTTCTCTTTTCCTGGGAACTTTTCGTAGTGGCCCAAGCCATTGGGTGAGGGCTGCAACCCACGCCGGAGGCTTGCTGGCCACTATGAGGAAAGTCAAGGGGAAGAAGAGAGAAAAGAAAGGAAAAAAAAGAAAAGAAAAAAAAAAAAATTAATAAAAAATTTGAAAAAAAATAAAAATCATTTAAAAATTACCAAGTTAGCGTTCAACCACCAACTGACATTTACGTTAGCATCGGCTGGCCAAAATTGATTATATGTATTGAATTGATACCGATATGAAAATGTTTAAGACTAAATTGATTCAATTGAAAAGTTTATGACTGAATTGATATCAGTACAATAGGTTTAGGACTTTTTTGGTGCTTTTCTCCACTATGTGAATTTCGTTTTTTTTTTTTTTTTTTTTAAGAATTAAATCATAGTGTCGAGTAGCTTTTAGAGAAAAATACAAAAAAAGTTTAGCCCACTTTTGACTGGTCCGTCCGACTGTTAGGAACTGCGAAGGGGCTTAGGCTGGCGGTGGCTGCCAATCGGTGACGGGATAGGAGAGAGACGCCGGACGAGCGAGATGTCTGGATTAGGGTTTGCGGGTTGTTTTGCGGGGCGACGGTAGCTTGCGGAGAAAAGAACAACGATTTGTGGACTTGTGTGGGTTGCTATCAAGCGGCAAGTCGATACCAATCGGCGATACTCAAGATGTAAGTTGTTAGTTTCAAAGCGTTGAGATAATATTCAATTCGCATGTGGCCGCAAACCCGAGGTGACTTTCTTGCGACTATTCCTGAATCCCATCTCAAGATTGTTTCTGAAGGAGTGGCTTTGAAGCTAGGCCTTCTCCTCCAATCAAATCTATTTCTTCAAAGGATAATCCCGACAATTAACGCAAGTTGAGGCTTGGCAGGAAAATCGATTAGGACCAGAAAACTTTCAAATGATGTAACGTGATCACATCGATATGATCCTATTAGGCATAATTATTGTGTTCGTTCCTTAATTTGCATTAATTTATGCTAGGCTGACGCAAGAATTGTGTTGATTTTTTCGACATTAATGGGCTAACGTTGCTAGCTTTGCCTCGGCATCCTTTCCATCGCTTTTCTTACATCTTTTATCTAGGAATGGCAAATGGATTTGGCCTAGCATGACCCACCGGTTCAATTAACGGGTCATGCTGGCCGATCCATTTTGATTGGATCTGATCTCCTTTGTGCCACGCCGCTCCGTTAACAGAAGTAGGGCAGCCATGCTTGTGCCTAGGGATGAGCAGTGGTCTAGGGTCGACCCTGGACCGACCCTGGACGGGCCCAACCCCTGCTGGTCCTGGGTCTGATGCAGTTCCCAAGAGGATTGTCGGTCTTGGCCCTGGCCCCGAAATTCCAAGACCAACACCGGGTTAGTCATCGGTTCTAAGAGTTTTGGTCGGTTCAACCCCGACCAACCTTGTATATTATATTATATATAATTCTTTTATATATTCAAACATAAGTAAAATGTCTGTTATATTATATTATATTATATTGAGATGTTCTATCAATAGCACTAATGGTAATTTCAATTTAAAACTTTTGTTGAGTATTAATTATGTGTCGTTTTTTTTTTGTTTTCGGGTGTTTAGAAGTTCAAGTGAATTAACAAGATGTGAATTTATATATTCATGGTTTATATTAAGTATTTTGAACTTTTTATGGTTTAATTGTATTTTACTAATGAATTTCAGCTGCACTTTGCTTTTCAATTTGTGTCAAATGGTAGAAGTTTTTGAAGAGTAGAGTAGTACTATAGTTGCTACGGTGATTTGCTACTCAAGTGGCATGAAGCTCATTTTTTGGTTGAGTGAACTCTACATGATTAAATGCAGGAAAACGCTTTTGCATATGGTGTTATGTATATTAAAGATAGATGATTACAAGAACTTTCCATCTTGTCCCATATCTCGATGAGCAATTAGTAGGTACGAAATTTCTATTATTATGTCATCTTAAATTTGCTAAATATGTATTGGTATTTATAGTTTAGTTGCACAATACCGCATTGTCGATGGATGTGTAATTTGAATTTGTAGGTTTGCTTTTTTAGGAAGTATAAAAAATAAGACGAAAAAAATTATCGATCGGTCTCGGATTGACCCTGGAATCGGACCGAACCCATTGGGCCGGTCCGGCCCTTGGTCCCAGGCTTAATAGGGTCGGTCCTCGGTCCTAAAAATTTAGGACCGACACTGTACGGGTTGGTCCTAGGGTTAGGGGGTGGCCCGGACCAACCCGGACCATGCTCACCCCTACTTGTGCCCAAGCTGGTTACAAAGACAAAAAAATTGGGAATTTTGTCTAGAATTGATTGGAAAAGTCCCACGATGAATGAGTATTACAATCTTGGACTAACTCCCGGTAATAGATAAACTTCATGACGCCACAAGTTTGAGCCATAACGTGAATGAACTTCTAGCTCCCATGAACTTCTAGCTCCCAAGCGCTTGCTAGAAGAGACATTTGCCAGCTCATGTGAAGAGACATTATGGATTTTGCACGTTGGTGGAACTACAATAAAAAGGATCATATGGTTATGGGTAGGCTAACTAACTATAACTTAAATCAAACCTTCTGTAATTGGTATAGGATCCTCATGCTAATGCCTAGTCTAGGTAGCTACACTGGTCATTCATTCCCACTTTTTAACAAAAGAGAAGAACTTCTCCATCATGACTAATAGTTGATCGTGGTGGGGTTTTACGGAACATATATAGGCTAAATAAACATAAATGCAGCGGAAACAAAGATAAAATCCTACTATGCATGTATCTCCAAATGTATTGTTTGTGCGTTTTAATCAAAAATTAAAATATCAAAGGGGATTATGTGGATTACCTCTCAAAGCACGCTTTAAACAACTTGATTTAGATGTTCTTTAGTTTGAGTTCCACAAACATTGGACCTCTAGTTCGGACACACCACCAATGCACCTCGAACAAAAAATAGCTCACAGGTAATCGTCACTATGATTGTGCTAGCAATCTCATGGAGACAATCCTTTGCACATGATTAGCAACCATTTGTTAACCATGTAGTTCTCTCTCTCTTTCTCTCTTTTTCTTAATAACCCAATCACCCTCTCTCTACTCTATATATAATGTCCGGTGAAGTCAACATTTAACTTCCTCCGGAAGCTGGTCTTTAACATTTCAAAGAAATTATTGACTACTTCTTCTAGAAGCTATTTGGTCTTTAACTTCTCAAATGAGTTATTGACTAATTCCTCCAGAAGTTGGGTGAGTAAGAGAACAACTCTTATGAGTGGGCTGTGTTTGATTGAATGAATTGGTTATGTTGTGTGACATCCCTAGATTCATCATTGAGCTAGTAGTAAGACTTGCACTTATACTCCCAAGAGAATTGATTGTCCCGATCAATCTCTAGGTCCTACAAGTCATGATTAACATCTTAGTAATATATTATGGCTACCCAGACAGTGTGAATGCTTTAAAAATATAATGAACATATCAGTTCTGGTTACGGTGTAATTCAATCCTTTCGTCTTACTATGTCTCGATCGAATAAAAACCATGGAATATTTGTTAAGTCACCAATTCGATCATACACACAAACCTAATTGATCTACATTTTATACGAGACTAAACAATTTATTCTCAGTTACAATCTCGGCCGATAATTTCAATGTAGTGTCTCACAATTAGATTACATAGGACATTGCATGTAATAAGGAGATAAATTCCATATTGCACAACATGTGCAACTTTGTATGTGAACGAGTTATGACCATCAGGTACATAGACAAATCAACGAGCTACCAATATGCATACCCGTGAACCATAGCCGTCCAACATACAAGTTAATACTACGCCTTAGGTCTAAGAATTATTTACATAAGACTAGAGCATGGACAATTAGTCATTGACCCCGCTAAAAACTTCCATATTGCCAATCATTCTATATGTGTTACGTTTAGTGAACTTGTCTGTTACAAGCACTTGTTTTAACTCGGGCATTATAATATCCAATGACTCATAACTCGTCATTACCTTAAGCATCCAATACTTAATGGTGAAGTTAAGAATACACCGGTCTCAACAAGATCATTAATATCCACTTAAAGATCCATTGATCGAGAACGGTTTAAAGATTTAGTCCAACTGTGAACTCGTCACGCATATTCTTAACGTCTCAAGAATAACTCCCGTTACAATTGATCTTATGGAAACATTCACATAGATAATTGGACAAATGAATGAATACGTCTTTGCCATTAATTTGACAATACAACTGAAATTCCTAACATGTAACTATTACATGGTTGCTTTAGGGCATATAACTAACAGATCGTCCTTGTTCCACAGTGCTTTGATTGTTGTCCTTGGTTGATTTCAAGGTAAAGCTATGAGTATGTGGTTGTATATCGTAGATTGAAATTAAATCCCAAATAATTTGAAATGTTCATAGGAAATTTGGGTAGGAAAAAGGAACAAACAATAAAAGTGTCGATATTATTACCCTACCCAAAAAAAAACCAATAAAAGTGTCGAGGGTCGAAATCGAAAGAAGTGGCCACAATCCTTAAAGCACAAGGGCTCTAGACGAGCTTTCTAAATAATAGTTATGGTCCTTACAACTATATTTTGATCTAGGTAATTTTATGTTAATAATTTTTTGTTTTCTATAATTGCACGTTTTAATCTCGAAATGTGATTAATGAGAAATTTTTTAAAAGAGATTGAAATTCCGAACCTAAGTCCAAATTGGCCCGGACTAGACCAAATTACATTAGTCCAAGGCCAATTATTCTCCATTCGAGGCGGACCGAATGCCTCTCTAGTTTGCAATTTTCTCCTTTGACGGTTTTAGCGACTATCTAGATCTCCGGGAGAAGTACACTATCAGTGCCATAAGTTGTGTACGGTGCTTACTTTGGTGCCAAAATTTTCTGTCGGATCACTTAAGTGCCAAATTAGAGGAAAAACGATCACTTTGGTACCACCGGCAAAAGATTCCGGCCACTGGCGAAAGATTCCGGCCAAAATGATTACATGTTTTTTTTTTTAAAAAATCGACAAGGCCTTCAAATGACGTCGTTTTCAGTCCTCCTTAAGAAAACATCGTCGTTTTGCTGTCCTACATGGATGGCCTCACAAAAACGACGCCATTTAACTCATTTGGGGATTTTTCCGACCTAGCTCACTCGGCCGTCGTCGCTCAGCCTCCATGTTCACTGGGCCACCATTGCTTGCTCAGCCGAGCACTTGTTGGGGAGATTGGAGATGGAGAGGGAGACATCAATGGCGGTGCACTCGTTGGCGGCCTCCTCGAGCACTGGCTAGAGCACGGCCTTCGACTTGGCCACCGAGTGGTTATCGTTTGGGTTGGGGTTGGGGTCGGGGTCGGGGTCGGAGCCGTGGCCGCCGAGTGCCCATCGTCGCGGTCAGGGTCGGGGTCAGGGTTGGGATCGAGGTTGGAGTTGCGGTCGTCGAGTGGCCATTGTTGGGGTCGGCGTCGAGGTTGGAACCATGGCTGTCAAGTGCGGGGGCCGTTGATGATGGCGGTTGGTTGGAGATTTAGGGTTTGAATTGGGGGAGACACCAAACGCTGTTGTTTTGGTGTTAGGATGCTAAAACAACGTTGTTTGAAGGCCTAAGTGATCCAATGGAAACTCCGGCGAGCCACATTAGCATAAGAAATTAATAAAAAAAGGCTATGTCAAATTTCCGGCCGATCAGATCGACGTTGGCACCAAAGTGAGTGTTTTTCAAATTTTTTGGTACTTAAGTGATCCAACGAAAACTTTTGGCACCAAAGTGAGCGCTATACACAACTTATAGCACCAATAGTGTACTTCTCCCTAGATCTCTAGACTACTCTACATGTCGAAATCTTAAATTTGGGTCAAGAAACTTTTCAAAGCTAACAACAATCCGATGAATAAAATCACAACAAGTCCAACGAAAAAATAAAAATAAAAAATGTTTTTTTTTTTGGTGCGATAGAGGTGCACTCCTTTTAAATGCTTTTGATTGTGGTTGATCGGTCCACTTTGAAGATCGAATTGATGTTCCCATCGTCCTTCAGCGATTCTACTTCTTTTGAACAGTTATGATAGGCCTAATGATAATTATTCTATCCCGAAAATAATTTCTGACAAGATATTTTATTTTTTATTTTTTGGACAAGTTTATTAATGGAGGTATGTGTTTAATAACAACATAATTTCTATTCTTGAAACATAAATTCATTTAATAGGCATTCTTAAATATCTCCCTCTGGTAGTAGTAGTTGGCAGGGCAAATGAGAGGTGAGGGTAGATAGCAAGGGTTAGTGATGAGAAGATTTTTTATTTTTATTTCTATTCCTAAAATAGAAAAGTAGAAAATTTTTATTTCTCATTTTTGTTTCAAACTTATTTCTAGGCTAATTTTTTTTTTTGGAAATAGAAAAATAAAATTGCATTACTAAACAAATTTTTTGTTTCAAACTTATTTCTAGAAGTAGAAAAATAGAGAAATGGAGAAACATAATGGTTATCATTCGCACTCTTTAAAATCTGACTTCCCCTTTGTACAAGGTTGGGAGTATAAGCATTTATGATGGATCTGATCTATTGATTTAGACAAGCATATTTCTTTTCACAAATAGTATTGATAAACAAATTTTTGTATGACAATCTCATATTTTTACAATCATACTAGTCATTCAAAATAAATTTTTACCGCTCATTACCAAACAATAAATGAATATGTATCTTTAGTAGCAGTTTAGATAATAACAAAATTGTTCTTTTCAATTTTAGATTCAAAACTCCTTGATTAAGATTTAAGTTCAACTTTTCCCAAGCCAAATCAAAATCTTCGACATTGTTTTCCCCTCTTCACTTATTTAATGAGTTGAAGATTAGTAGTGCCTTTTTTTTTTTTTTTTTGGTGGCTAAAACAAACCTTCCATTGCATTAAAATAATTCAGATATTGTGAGGATAAACTAGAGCATAAATCAAGATGATAAATTAAAGAAGACTCCTAATCCTAAATTTTTAACTCTAGAAGGGAGATCATTAAAAACGAAAGAAGATGCGATTCCTAATTGATGAAACCATTTTTCAAATACCAATTCACTTCAAACTTTATCATGGATTGTTGCTAAGTAGTAAATGGGAGTCCAAAACGAAAGGATGAATATACCAAGGGCAAAGGCCCTTTTGTTGAATAGCATTAATTAATACCTTACAATCACTTTCAAACACCACCTTGTGGATGCCGAGGGACTGAGCAACTTTGCACTTGAGAAGAAGAGCTACAGCTTCCACTTCCACTGGTGAGTTCCATCTTCCTTGTCTTGTCCATGCTTGGACAACTAAGCCTTGATCTTATCGTGCAATAATACCTATGGCCCATTTATGTCTTTCCACACACCATCTACATTAAATTTCAACTCTTCATTTGATGGAGGAATCCAAGAGTTTGTCCTTACCCCAAGAGAATCCAACTCCTTACTTAACTTAACTTTGTTCTCTCTCTTGAACATATTTGAATATTCCAAGAAATCTTGTATGACCATTTGAATCGCTTTGGGGGAAACTGGAGTTGTATGATCATCTAACTTTGTATTCATATAGCACCACATTCTAGTGCAGAGAATTGCTGCGTAAAGGGTGAAGAGTTTGCAATCTAATCCCATTCTATATACTATTTTTCCTAAATTAAGAAAGTGGTTCACCATCTCTTCCAAAAACTTGAAGTTCCAAGCAAATGAGACTATACCCCATGGGCTCTGTCTCCACAAAATTTGGGCTAGAGGACATGATGTAAAAATGTACCAACTTCTCCTTTGAAGCTCCACACAATGAGCAAGAAGGGTATGGGATAAGGATCAATCGAAACAAATTAGCTTGACAAGGTAAGACATCGGTTGCTATTCTCCACAACATCATTTTGTGCTGCTCATGAGCTCTAGCTTTCTAGATTTTGTTTGAAATCACGCGGTTCTTGCCATTTTTAGTTCGTGACTTTATGAGTTTGTAAGTAGATTTAATAGAAAATAATCCATTGATAGTTGGATGCCAAATTGATTTGTCGACCCAAATGAAGTTTGGTACATGGATATGAAGAATGGGATGGACTAAGGTTGGGCAAAAAGTTTGATTTAGACTTAATACATCCCAGGTTTTTGTCCCTAGGATAAAGAAGCTTTCTATCTTTCTTTGCTTCAAGACAGGTTTGGATCGATAAAAGAAGGCAGATGAGATGAAACATTAGGAGTCCAAAGGGTGATTTCCTACCTCGATTGATTTTCCATCCCCCACTTGATAAAAAGTTCCTAGTTTGAGTATTTCTATGGCATTCGAGATTGCCTTCCACAAAGGAGAGTCTGAGGCCTCGACCTCATGACTCCAAGAATTGAAGCTTCGGAGATACTTCCCTCCAAGAACTCTAACTAATAGCTTGCTTCTATCTTGGACCATTCCCCAACCGAGCTTTAAAAGCACAACGTTGTTGAAATCCCTATTCTGCTGAAAACTCATTCCTCCACTCTTCTTGTTTCTACATAGTGAATCCCAACATTTAGGTGTAAAGTATTTGTTTTTCTCTGTTGGCACACCCTACTAGAATTTTCTTATGGAGGTGTCGAGTTTATCACAAGTGCTACAGGTAGTTGACCATATTGCATAGCATAGATTGGCTCATTTTGAACAATCGACCAAATGTTTGTTGCTCTACTTGCCCAAGATATTGTCTTCCTTTTTCAGGTGCTAAGTTTGTTATCAACCTTTTGTTCAAGGAATTAATATTTTGCCCTACCTTTTCTTGGTTGAAGAGGGAATTTCCAAGATACAATGCTTCAAGATTTGCTTTCACATGTGGAGCTCATCCATACAAAACTTTTTCACGCCCACAAAAGTATCTTTAGAAAAAAAGACAGACGGCTTTTGATGATTCAAGCTTTGACCTGACCACGAGCAATAAATTTCAATGTGTTGGAAAAAACTCATTTATTGTTTTGAAGATTGACAAAACTTTTCCAAAGTCTAGTTTGAAGACTTTCAAACTTTAGTGTCAAAGTCTGAAGACCGCCAGACTTTAGGTTTAAAGTCTGCCCACACTGACAGTTTCCAGATTGAAGAATGAAGACTTATCTAGATGTGAGATTATCTTTATTTCTTCAAGGATTTGATTCATATGGTTTATGGATAACTTTATGACTGGTTTTAGCACCTACATGATTGATTATCCTTATTGGAATCAATTTCGATATTCAAATCTTTTGGAAGGTGAGTAAACTTGAAAGGTTCTACTTATGGAAATCAAGATCCTGATTGTATGGGCAAACATGATTGGCGGGCTTTCATTACAAATCATCAAACGACTCGGGATCTCCTTGATTGATTCTGTCCAATTGGTAGATTAGAAGAATTCTTTTGGAAAGTGTCAACGGTTGAGAAGGCATGGAAGAGTATTTAAGGCAGACTCTTCAGTTGTTCGATAGTGTGGTGAAAAAAAAAATTCAAAGTCTGAAACTTCCTAGTTCCTTGTTATTTCATTTACTGAGCTCAAATTTGTATACAAAAGAGAGAAACTCATAGTGAGACATTGTGAGAGACTAGTAGAGACTCTTCATTGAGAAGTCGAGTTCATCAAGTTGTAAAATCTCTTTTGATTCTTAGTGGAATCCAGCTAGTGAGCTATCATCGTGGGAGAGTGGACATAAGCTTGATCTAAACCGAACCACTATAAACCTTGTGTTCTTATTCTCTTCCCTAAACTCCTTTATTTTGATTCGTAGTTCTAATTAATTGTTTAAGTTTAAACTTCTTTCGGTCCGTTTGGTTTGGCTTTGGGCAAATGTCATTGGGAAAATGCAAATACCTTTGAGTTAAAGGGGTTTATGAAAATGCAAATAGCATTTGATAAATTATAGTTTTAATGTGCATTGTGAAACGACTTTAGCTTAAACACAATTTAGTAAAAACTACATTTTGTAAAGGACTTTTGCTAAGTTTTATATATAAAGAATTTTTTTTTTTTAATGTAGTCATTGGCGGCCAATGTCTGGCAGCTAGATCTAGCCACCGGACAACCTTGCCTGAGGTCGTTGGACCTTAGGTGATGCTTGGGGTCGCAACCTTAAGTGGTTGTTTAGGTCGGCGACCTTAGGTGTTGGTCGCTTGGGTTCGCGCGATTCAGGCAATGGTTGCCTATTATTGTCGGACCTCAAGCGATATCTGGGGTTTGTGACCTAGGCCGTTGTCACTTGGATTGCGAATCCCAATGCCGCACCGTCGCTTGGGTTGCGCGACCATCGCTTGGGTTACGTGACCCAGGCATCACTTGAGGTTCGACGACCTCAAGCCACCGTCTCCTGGGTCGCGCAAACCGGGTGACCACGGCCGAGGTCGCACAACCTCAGGCGATGGTCATTGGGTGGCTGCAACCCCCAAGCAACGGTTGCCGGGTCGGGCGACGCCTCAGGTGATGATCGCCGACACGGGCAACTCCTTGGCCAACGGTCATCGGCCTCCGTTCGTTTCTCCAAAGAAGATGAATAGTACCGTGGGACTTGCATTTCGAAGATGCAACTTCTCAAAGTACCTCCGGAGCTTACATTGGGCTAAAGGCTCTTAGAGCCATTTGAGATGCAATTGCATCTTGCCAAAGTCGTCCAACAAATTAAACTAGACGTGTTTGCATTTGACCAAACCCCTTTAAAGCCCAAAAGTCCCTTCCAAATGCCGAACCAAACGAAGTCTTTATTTTATTTAAAGTTTTATATAATCGTTAAAGTCTGAATTTGTCTATGATTTTCTAAAGGCAAATTATCTCTATTGAACTTTGCAAATATTTTTGGTCACACCTATTCACCCCCCTCTAGGTGTTATCACTAGCCCTTTCATAATGTATTCCTTCAATCCTCTCACTTGATGCTCAATGGTTTCGACAAATAACAAGAGATCATCATCATACATAAGGAGAGTTAAAGGCGAACGCTCTTGCCCTACTCTTGTACCTGCAATAATCTTCAAATCCTCTGCTCTAAATAGGATTCTAGAAAGAAGTCCAGTATGAATCATAAATAGGTACAGCGAGATAAGGTCACTTTGTTGGAGTCCCTTTTGAGATTTAAAACTTCCCGTAGGTTTATCATTGATGAGAAGAGAATAATGAACTGATGAATACATGTTTTTATGAGCCTGCAAAAAAGGACCCAGAACCCTAGGCTACAAAAACATTCCTGTCAACTCTATCATAAGCTTATGACATATCCACCTTAACTCTCATGAATGGACGCCCCTTTCTTTTCTTTCTCATGGAGTGTACAATTTCCTATGCAATTACAGAATTTTCTTGTATGCTTCTACCCAGAAGATAATATGACTGAGGAACCCTCAGTTTATTTGCCAACATCTTAGAGATAAGTTTATAGCGCACATTGCATAGACTTATGGGCCAAAACTGGTTATAGGTGCGTGCATTCTGAGTTTTGGGATGAGTGCTATGAAAGCATGATTGAGAAGATAGGGCAATTGACTTGTGTTAAAAGAAATGCTACACAAATTGTACAATCTGGGCCTTCACCACTTCCCAACATTTCATGTAGAAAATGGTATGGAATCCGTCTGGGGCAAGTGATTGAAGAGGGGCCATCTCTTTGATGATGTCGGCGACACATTTGACCAATTCCTTTGACTTTTGCATACCGCAACCGAATCCAAGGATTTGACCATTAAAATTCGATGGCCATTTCTAAGAGGTTGCTGAGCATCCAAGAATAGGACCTATGTGTGTAAAGCATGATAAAATGCATCGAGAAATGATGCTCTAGAAATGATGAATTGGTCTCTCGAGAGACCAGAAACAATTCTTAATTTATTTGCGACTAAAACGAGCAATCTAATTTTTGTTTTTCCTATCGAAATGACGGAATCGTTGCTGAATATACAATTCTTTGTTTGACGACTCTACGAGAACTATGAAGTGAAATGGAAGTTGTTGGGTACCATGTTTGAATATCCTCCTTTTGTTTATATCTTAAATTGTAATTGAAGAATTATGCTAGTTGTTTAAAAGATGCTGAAGGAACATTTGCACGACTTTATAGAAGAAGAAGAAGAAGAAGAAGAAGAAGAAGAAGATTAGTCCTTAACTAGATTGCTTGGCAAACAATAAGACACCACCCCCCCCCCCCCCCCCAAAAAAAAAAAGAATTTCCACATTTAACTATGGTGCTTTCATTATTCTCTTCTAATTTCAAATTAATTTGATTTAGGAATTGATTAAATCAATTGTATTCTTCATTAACTATATGCTGAGTGAGATAACGTCATATTTAATTAAGTTGGTCATAGAAAATGAAATTCATAACCGTGATACCCGAAGAAGAAAAAGAAGAGGCAAAGAGAAGCGGTAAATTCAACTTGAATGCAAGGGTATTTTGGGAATCTTATATTTCGGCCACGCAGTTCTTGATCGAGGCTTTCTTCTCAATTTGAGGGCGACGGCCTCTTGGCGGGCCCCACTCGTTTTATTCACCCCCCAAATCTTAACTTATCTTTCCTATGGGCCCTTCCAAACATGGGTATTTAAACTTCTCCCCCCCCTAACTCTCTTTCCCTCCTCATTCTTTCCCCAAACTTTTTGGCCTTTCCAAACATAGGCTTAGAAATCCAAAAAAAAAAATAGGCTTAGATATATAGAGTAGAAGTGTTTTCAAATTAACCCAGATGCAATTATGAGATTAATCAACACCCTTGTCGAGTGTTTTTATCCTAGTGTTTGTTAGTAGGCTACTCAACAGTAAATTAAAAAAAAAAAAAATGCACACAAAATGTACAAGTTCCCCCTCTTGATACGTGCTAACTTTGCTGTGCAAAAACCTCGGTTCCTAGAGGTGGGATCATGGTCCCACGTTAGGATTCTCCCTCCCCTTGATGCAGATTATAATAGAACGCAATTCTGAGATTCGTTCAAACTCTTGTTTGGTGCTTTAATCCCAACACCTATTAATAGTTACTTGGTCAAATCTTATATATGTGTGAAAAGTAATTTCAAACAAAGGAGTTCAACTTGTTGTGCACCATCTGTCAAAAACTTGTTTGGTCAAAACTTCACTTTTAGATTCTTCCTTTTTTACAATTGTCGTAATTTTAGTTTTCTGTTGAATGTGAAATGCCTCAAACGGTTTAACACATATAAATACCGATATGCATATTCATATATAATTTCTACATAATTTTTTAGTCATAATTACTCTCTTAATTTTGGAGGCAAGATGTGACTTTGTCCCGCCAAACGGCAACTGAACAAGATAACCTTTTAAAGGGAATCTTGAGTAGTTCATCGTTTGAGCAGGAAATATTCAACAAAATAAAAATAAAATCCACTATTCGTTTTGATCCAGCGATTCAATTGATTTAATCCCCCAAAAAAAGGGAAAAGAAAAATGTTCAGCTCTATAAATATACTAGTCGTTTGAGACTTGACTTAAAGAAAGTCGTCGGTTCACTTGTTAAACTTTTTCTGCAAAGTGGTTTGTATATTTTTAATGCGTCGAAAACTTTGACAGGACAAGGATGAGATTGGGGAGTCGTTGGCCTTCTTTTTCTTCACGAGTTATCTAGGAAGAAATCAATTGGATGGGATGGAGAAATTAGATCTAAAACGTGTTGAATCCAGTGCATCTAGAGGAAATATTACCAATTTCATATTGATTTGAGCCAAAAAAAATAACGAAAAGGGGTTAGAAACAACCTAGTCATTCTCTCACTTGACCTAACAAGCATGTTTAATGAAATAATTTTTGTATGAAATGAGAAAAAAGCAAATAAAGTGTGTCAAGCTTAACGGCTTAGGGAAAGAAAAAGGTTGGCCTTTTTTCACTGGCTCGAGGGATCTATTATAAAACTTAAAAGGATTGGTACCACTCAAAATCTTAAACTACTGTCTAATTCACTCTAGTATATCAAATACAATACTAGAATCCCAAAAATTTTCACACCGCTTATGCTCGGGATTTGGTGACACGGAAAAAAAGTTTTGGATATTAATATTGTAATGGCCAAATCATTTTGCATCATCAAATACTTTTAATCATAATTTTTTTCTATTGCTAGAATTCCTAAATTATATCCACTATGATATTAATGCCACAACTTTTTGCATTCTCCACATGTTTGGGGTATGGGCGACAAAAAAAAAAAAAAAAAAGAAATTGTGAGACATTGGTGATAAAGTGGCTGAAGTTTTGAAGTATTTTGAAGTAGATAGATGGTATTTTAGGCATAATGATATACAATTAGAGGTTTTGGCTGCAAAAAAAAAAGGGTTCGGGATATTTTTGTGTGACAGCAAGGCATGACTTAAAGATTTTCCGTGATATTTCCCGGTCAAAGTTACGAATGATTAGAAACACTGAGGACAAATATGCAAATCTCAAAAAAAAAAAGGGGGGGGGCATTTTGGCATCCCTGATCACAACCCTCCATCCACGCAAGTCGTGCGGTATACAGCTGCAAACCCATTAAAAAAAAAAAGATAACTGTGGGAGCCGCACGCGCCAGGCGGCAGCGCGTGGGGAGGCGGAGCCGGGGAGCAAACAGCCCGGACGCCGCGACGCGCGGCCCGGCCCGCGAGCTCGAAATCTCGGACAACTCGGGCTCCCTCTCTCTCTCTCTCTGCATATCTGTATATCTGTCTGTCTGTCTCTGCTGTGCTGAGTCTGCTGACCGTAGTTACGTCGCATCCTCTCGACGCTCCGGTCGGGGCGCCAGCAGGGAGAGAGAAAGAGAGAGGATAAAATTAGAGAAATGAGAATAAAGAATGGAACTTTTATTATTATTTATCATTAAATTGCAGAAGGGTTCATTAATCGAAAGCAACCAGTTCATTCAGAGGAATTGGTTGGGAGTCCTTTTGCGGCACGAAAAGCAAAAGCTGAGAAAGCCCCCACACAGCCAGCCACAGGGGTGCCTACACTGGACCGCTAAAATTCGAGAATCGCCTTAATCGAATCGAATCAGACCGACCGATTTGGTCCTATTCTCGAAAGGATCGGTCCGATTCCCGATTCTATAAAAATGGAATTGGTAATTGTTGATCTGATTTATGGTTTCGGGAGAAAATTAAACCGGATCAGATTGATTCTTTTTTTTATTAATCTATAAATATTTTTAAATTTCTTTAAAATGACAATAAACCCTAAAAATAGTAATAACTCTAATATTTTTTAGTTTTTATTTTTTTTAAGTAATTGGTTCCATAGCACTAGAGTGAGCTGGACTGGATTGATCGGTTTGGTCCGGTCCCTAGCTCTAGAACCATTCAATCCAGTCCCTAATTCCAAAAATTAAAAATTGGTTCTCCTGATTCGTTCTTGGTTCGTAGGTAGAACCAAATTAGACTTGAAACCAATTATCCCTAACCAGTTGACCCACCTCCCCACCAATTTTGATTGAATGTTAGTATGGTAATTAGTGTTGCAATTTGCATTCCCTCCTCAGGTGCTTTTGATCCCTTCTTCTTGCCCTAGCATCCGATGATTTCCAATACCTTTTCTTTTCTTTTGCTTTTGCGTTCGCTAATCCTTACCAGGCGTTGTGGATCCACTTGTCGTCACATGCCCTGAAGATTATTGAAATGCGCATATTGATACCATGACATTCTTGTTGTCTGTTTTGGCAATCCTATACCAAGCCTTGCAAGTCCTTTGACATAGGGCTGGGTCATATTTCCAAGAGGTTGCCCACCTTGATAGTACTTCCACCTGAGCATGCTTAATATTGTAGTTCCAATTCTAAACTTGCCATCATATCAAAGCGCCTTTCGTGAGTTAATTTCAGTTTTACACACACACATCCCTAGAACACCTTTTTTCATCTTAGAAGCTTGCCAAGAACTGCTTCTTATCCAGTCCCTTTGACTCTGGTGAGCACTCTATGACTGCTATAGGTATTCTCAAGTATGGCTCTTGCTTAAGTGGAGCTTAATCCAAACCCTCTGGTCATTATAAATATTCTCAAGTGTATCTTCTACCTAAGTCAAGACTTTAACCTAGAGAACCAAACACACTTTCCACATATATGCTCGCATGGCTAAAATAATTGATATTGAGAAATGCAGTATTTACCATACTTCTTTAAGACTCATAAGCCAGTCTATGTCAAAGTTGCATTTTTTTTTTTTTGCAAAAAAATTTAATATTTGACTTTAAATTTTTGGAGAGGCGTGACCTCATAGAAAAGAGGCAAGCATCCGAACTAGCATGCTTTGTGGTTTGATCCATCGATTCTATTTTATTATATCAAATGTGGCACTTGTCTATCGGCTTGCTATTGCGGAATTCTTTGTATCATAGAGCGCCGTTCCATTCTATGTCTAGTAGGAGAAAAATATCTGAAGAATAGGAGGTAATGCTTTGACCAATAGAGGAGAGGCTTGGATGCCTTCTTCCCCCCACTAAACAATGGTCTCGTCGGCAAGCACATCGCTCCAAATCCGCCACTAAGACAACAAACGACACGTCACGTCAACCCTTCAAAATATCAAGGATTCAACATGTTGCCATCATGAAAATTTATGTATTTTCTTTCCCTTTTCCGTGAAATGGAACGGTGGGTTGTCGTTTACTTTTCTTGCAAATTGATGATCATCCATAAAATATTATATGCATAGCTTCATTATTTCGCAAATTTACCGCCACATTATCTATGATCTTACTTTAATTTATAGAATATTCAGCCATACAACACCAGTGTACTTATTGATGCTTCATAATTGAAAGACTTTTTGGAAGACTCAAGTTGTGAAAAGCAGGAAGTTATTTGCTACTAATTCAAAGACCAACCACTATATGAAAAAAGATAATTCAAATTTATTTACAAAAAGCATGGGGAGCCTGTGGGGCACATCGGTTCTAGTATTTATGTAGCGAAAGAGTCAAGATCTCGAGAGTGTCAAAGTCCCATCACGTGATAATAGGGAGATCGAACTCTAGCTCTTTCACGAGATGAACAAAAGCTAATGCCTCACTATGTGAATTTTGTTTTCTTTTAGAAGTAAAATCCTAGTGTCTTGTAGCTTTTTGAGAAAATACCAAAAAACGTATGTCACACTTTCGATAGATCCGCGCGACCGTGAGAACTCCGGAGGGGCTAGAGGGGTGGCTCCCAACTGGCGACGGGATGGAAAAACGAGAGAGAAGTTTGGGTTAGGGTTTGCCGGTCGTTTTGCAGGGCAACGGTAGCTTGGGAAGGAAAAAAAATGATGATTCGCGTACGTGTGCGGGGTCCTCCGGTGGCGAGTCGAAGCGACGAAACTCAAAATGTAAATGGCAAGTTTCAAGCGCCGAGATAATATTCAATCCGTATGTAGCCGCAAACCCTAAAGATGACTTTTTCTGCTGCTATTTCTGTATCCCATCTCAGGACTGTTGATGGAGGAGTGGCTTTGAAGCTAGGCCTCCCCATCTAATCAAATCTATTTCTTCAGAGGATAATGCCGACAATTAAAGCAACTTGAAGCTTGGCAGGAACATCAATTAGGACCGAAAAACTTTCAATTGATGTTACGTGATCGCATTGATGTGATATTAAGCATAATTTATCGTGTTTGTTCTTTAATTTGGATTTAATTTATGCTAGGTTGACACGAGAATTGTGTTGATTTTTTCGACATTGATGGGCCGACGTTGCTGAAGTTTTGCTCGACATCTTTTCTTTCCTCTTTATCTAGTGGTGGCAAATGGGTTTCGATCTATCATGACCCACCGATTCAAGAAACGGGCTACGCTAGCTAATCCATTTTGTGCCATGGGCCGGTCCGCCTTGCTTTGGCCCCTGCTCATTGAAAAACCAAAATTTGGGAAGATTTCTATTCAAAATTGATTTGAAAAGCCCTTCTATTCAAAATTGATTTGAAAAGCCCTTCTTTCTCATATGTTTACCCGATGAACGATACGAGTATTACAATTTGGGATGAATTTCCGATAATGAATGGGTTTTAGGAGGTCAGGCGTTCGAGCCATACTGTTAGAAGAGATGGTTCCTACCTCATGTGAAGAGACATTATGACTGGCAGACGGGCATCCCAATTCTAACGATCCCACCGCAAAGGTTTGATTGCCAGCCTTGGTCGACCTTGGGTAAAGCCATGAGCAGAGGTGATCGTGGATTGCGGTTCGAAAAGAAATCCCGATTAATTCGAAATGGTCATCGAAAAGTCGGGTTAGAGAGAAATGGAACATACAATTAAAGTGTGGAGGGTTTAAACGAACTTTCCGAATAATACTTCCAGACCTTAAGACTCCACATCAATTAACATGGTCGGTTTTCGATGGTCCGTGAAATTCACGTCTTTGAACAAATCTATATTTTGTTCGAGTAGTTTTATGTTAATAATTTTTTTTTAATAATTTGCATATTTTGATATCGAAATGAGGTAAATGAGAAATTTTCAAAAAGAGATTGAAATGCCAACCTAAGCCCAAATTGGCCCGGACTGGACCAAAATTACATTGGTCCAAGGCCACCATTTAAGGCGGATCGAATGTTTCTCTCGTTTGCAATTTCCTCCGTGACAAATTTAGTGACTGCTCAGATCTCTGGACTACCCTACATGTTGAAATCTTAAATTTAGGTCAAAAAGTTTTCAAAGCTAACACCAATCTGATGAATAAAATCAAAAGAAGTCCAACCAAAAAAATGCTTTTTTTTTGGGTGCGAGAGAAGCGTATTCTTTCATTTAAATGTCTTTGACTTTCCCTTTAAGACCGGACTTCCCCTTTGCAAAAGGTTGGAACTATGAACCATTACGATGGATCCGATCTATTATAAACCGGATCTAGACAAGTATATTTCTTTTTTTTTTAACAAAATAGTGTTGATAAATAAAGTTTTGTGCGACAACCTCAGGTTTTTACAACCATACTTGTTCAAAATGAACTTTTACCACTCATTACCAAATGATAGATGAATATGTAGCTTTAGTAGCAGTTCAGATGGTCATTAAAATTGTTCTTCTAAAGTTAGATTAAAAAATCCTTGATTACCAGATTTAACTTCAACTTTTCTCAAGCCAGATTGAAATCTTTGACATCGTTTTCCCCCTTTACTTATTTAATGGGGGTAGGTACCTCGAGATGAGCAGGATGATTCAGCTTTCCTCAATTCCTTGAGAACCGCGAGCCAGTCGGCTCTCCTGGGCTTCATGATCTTCACCCAAGCAGCCAAAACATCCGACAAGCTCGCCCTCTGAGGATCGAAACATATGATTTGCCTCATCAACGCCTTGCACCGTTTCGCCATCTTGAAAGGAAGCTTGGATATGGCGATCCTCTGCTCCTCGGTAGCACGAGGCCCCACTTCGACCCACTTGAAACTGGGCTAAAAGCTGGAAGCATGAAGTACGATTATTGCATCTTGGATACAATGAGCTTTCCGAAGGTGTATGATTTAGTTACGGAAGTTATTGTATAGCACTGTCCGACTTTGATTCTGTTTTCTTGTGCTGCCACCTCTCTATTGATCTTCTTTAAAGTAGGTTTTGTCTTGACAACTGCTTGCTCGGAATGGTTGGTTAAGTAGAGAAACTTAGAAAGATGGTAATTTTGGCGAACTTATAGTCGGTCGACATCTTAGACTTGTCTCGGCAAAACAAAAAAACATCATAGATTTGTCAAGATGTCACTCTGCTCATCTACAGGGGGCAACGAAAGAGGAAAATGGAAGGAAATGTCATTGTGGCTTCTTCCCTTTGGTAACATTAATCGTGCACGTTGACACTTGCCTTTCAGGCACACTTGCCTTTCATGATCATAACCTATGGATCATCAGGTTAAACATGCTTTTTGCAGACTAGACCATTAGGTTAAACATGCTTTTTGTAGACTAACTTCAACTAAGTCTCTGTTCATTTTACAAAAAATGTGACGTTTCTTAAAAATATTTTCTAGAAAGCCATTTCTTAGAAAAATATAATTATTTTCTAGTGTTTGGGTGAAACTTGAAGATAAAGTGTTCCATTGTTTGATAAGAAAAATCTTTTCCTCCAAACACTCTTTTCCATTTATTTTTTTTAAAATCGATTTTTAAAAATGGATTTTTAGTTTTTATAATCAATTATTAAATTAATTTTTCTTTTTTTTTTTTTTCCTTTTCTTTGTTTCCCTCTTCTTCTTCTTGGCAAATCATCGGCCACATTGTCAGCCTCGAGCTCGTCGGCAAGCTTATGAAATTTAAAGTCAATAAAGATAGAAGTTTCCAATTGACTATGCCATTAAACGAAGAATATAAGCATCGATGTATAATTTATGACATGAATGCAAGTCTAGTAAATAGGAAAACTTATCTGCCTACTTACATAGGGAAAGATTTGACCAAAAAAAAAAAATTCATAACTCTTAGCTTGTACTTTCGTTTTCTATGACATCCTCAATAAAGTCATTAGTTTCCAAGAAAGCAGCCATGCATTATTACCACAATCCCATGATTGAACCATTCATGTAAAAAAGCAACGCAAGTTGCTCAAGCCACAACATGCAATAATCTGTTGTTAATTTGATGAGAGATTAATAAATCGGGCGAAATTTGGTTGAAACGACTTGATTACAATTTTATCTCCTTTTGTTCAGTCTAGACTTTACCAGATATGTACTTTCCAATGAAAAAATAAATAAAATAACTAGCTCTCATTTCAAGTTTGCATGTCATAATTGGCCTTTGGTATGGTGTCATTAGAAAACACCGTACTTTGTTAATTATGATGTAAAACCTATGCATATTAAGTTTGTGTCAATCGTGTTATTTTTTTAAAAAATAAAACAGTACAAGACAAGACCAAAATTGTAACTTTATTTTATAGAAACGTGCGCATAGGTGTTACGTTCGACCCGACATATTCTGTCTAATTTTGGGTGGAAATTGAATTTAGTCCTTAATCGTAAATGGAGGCGCTTGATTTTTTTTTTCCTTTTCTGTTTCCAATTCTCCTGGGTTTGTGATTTGATTCTCTTGAGTTTTTGGGTGTATGTTCTTAAGAAAATCCTTTCTTCACCTGTCTTTACATCTCCTTCTATGGATGTTTCAGTTGGTGTGCACACACACTCATCACCTCAAATAAGGGAGGATTACCAAAATATTCAATGTAGAAAGGCTCAATCGAAAAAAAATTCCTAAAACGTATGGCATCTACTCGAAAAATGAAAAAAAATAAGGGCTCGGCTAACATAGAACAAAAATTTAGGGGCCATGTTGAAAAAATTTCCTTAATCATATTGAACTTTTTTATTCTCTTGTAAAGAATTTATCTTTCTAATTTAGAGACCCAAGCATTGCGAGATCATACCAATGATCTCATGCACATATGGCGTTTATAGTTCTATAATTGGTACAAGGGTATATCGATTTAATATATATGTATATTTATACTTATATATAAAGTTATTTAATCTTTCTTGCAAAATCTTAAAATTTAAAATGAAAGTGAAACTTATAAATAGCGCTTTCTAGTTCTAAAGTGTCAAATTTCTGCAATTTTGAGTAATTCACTTAACTTCGTCTCGATTCTTTTTTTTTTTTTTTTTTTGATCGAGAGAGAAATACGATATACGATTGATTACTTAGTCACTTGTTTGAGACAAATACATCAAGAGCATCGGTGCATAATAAATCTAGAAAAGCAGGCGGGGGGTGGAACAACCAATTGGGGGGAAGAAAATTACACTGGCAGGCCTTTGCAAGCCAATCAGTGGGCCGGTTTGTTGTTTGACCACAGTGGGCCAGAGAAAGGTCCCTGAATGTCTGCAATTTCACTCGGGCCCGGTCCAAGAGAGGTTGAATGCGCCAGTTCACTTTCGTCAAAGTGGTAAGTGCTTGCACGAGTGAAGAACAGTCAGTTTGTACTTCTAGAGAGAGATCTGCACGGGTTGCTAGTAGATCTAGGGTTTCAAGCAGAGCTAAAGCTTCTGCCTGTTCCGCCGATGTCGCCTCCACCACTCTTGCGAACCCATCCACCAAGCATCCTCGATAATCCCTGCAGATGCACGCAACAGCAGCTCTGTTTTTTGATATTCCTTCGGTCTCTGTTTCCGCGGCGTTGGGCTCGGCAAAGGAGGCGTCTATGTTAACTTTCAGCTTCTGGGGGGGTGGTGGTAACCATCAATCAGGTCTGGCGGTAAGCGTCCTTTCTTTCTTCTGTTGTTGGGTCGCGGAGTTGAGAGTCTCGTGAAGGATTTGCGCCTGAAACACAACCTACTGCGAGTACAGGGGACGCCGGTCGAAGAGGAATAGATTTCGCCCCTTCTAGATGCTCCAGAGGACAGCCACTACCAGTTCGAACTTCTTCGCGAGGTGAGGGTTGGTTTTACATTTAACGAGCCAATCATCAAGGCGAGTTAACCCATATCTTGATATCTTGATCTGTAGAGGTGCGGAGCTCCAAATCAGGGTTGTCCATGGACAGAGTAGGAGAAGATGCTCAATGGTTTCAGCCTCTTTGCTGCAGATGGGGCAGATGGGATCTGGTACAATCTTTCTTCTATATAAATTTTCCTATGTAGGTAGAGGATTATGGGAAGCTTGCCAGAGAAAAAACCTGATTTTTGGGAGGGTTTTTACTTGCCAAATCAGTTTCCATAAATCTGGATTTATGTGATGCGATGTGGTTGCTGTTTGGTCTAGACTTGCTGGATGTTCTCTGACTGTGTGATAGCCGCTCTTCACTGAGTAGATACCAGAGTTGTTATGTATCCAGACTAGTTTGTCTGTTGAATCTAGCCCTCCAATGGGTGTAGCAAGTATTTCCTTAGCAATTCTATCATCGAACAATGACTCCACCAGCTGGGTATTCCATTTGCTGTTTCCAGGTTCAATTAGAGCCACCACATGTTCTGGTTCGTTTTTTGTTGTCGGGCCTCCAATTGGACCACTTTTTATCCATTTGTCCGTTCTGATTGATAGATTTCTGCCGTTCCCAACTGAGTACATAATGTGTGGCCTAATAGAATCCCTACCCCGAGTTATACTTTGCCAACCCCATGAGGGTCGGGATCCGTGGCCACCTCTCCAGAAGTCTCCATGAGGGCAATAGAGGCCCTTCATCACTCTACTCAATAAGGACTGAGGATTTTGTGAGATGCGCCACGCTTGTTTGCCCAACATAGCGGTGTTGAAAGTAATTAGGTCTTTGAAACCTAGTCCTCCCTCCTTCTTTCTGGTTTTCAAAGCTTCCCAACTCTTCCAGTGAATTCCAGCTTTTTTTACTTGTTTGTTTTCCACCAAAAGCTTGCAATCCTCCTCTCAATAGCTTTGCATATAGAAATAGGAATCTTTAATATGGCCATGGCATATTGAGGGATGGCCTGAACAACTGATTTTATCAAAATTTTCTTCCCTACTTTTGATAACAAATGTTCCTTCTAGCTTTCTAGCTTTCTATTTATCCTTGTAAGTATCCACGCAAACATGTCTTTTTTTGAGCAACCCCAATCCGTCGGCATCCCTAGATATTTCCCTGTTTTTCAATTTCTGGATCTCTCAGTTCATTGGCCATATTGCGCCTCAGGGTTGGTGGACAACATTTACTGAAGTATATACTAGATTTGTTTAAGTTGATGGCCTGGCCAGAAGCATAACAATATTCATGTAGGATTGTAGCCAGGTTTTGACACTCTAGGATTGAACCATGGAGGAAAAAAATTGAGTCATCCGCAAATAGTAAATGTGAGAGGGTGGGACATCTACTATTCAGCTGGATTCCTTTAATAGTGCCATCTTCAATAGCTTTACCCATCATATAGGATAGAACATTGGCTACTAGTATGAATAGATATGGGGAGAGAGGATCACCTTGTCGGATTCTACATGTTGGCTTGAAAGATGGTAGAGACTCCCCATTAAAATTCACACTAAAAGTAACCGTTGAGATGCATTGCATCACCCATTGTACCCACTGTGCGCAGAAGCCCATTTTAGTTAGGCACGCACTAAGAAAATCCCATTCTATCCTGTCATATGCCTTCAGCATATCTAGCTTTAATAGTGCTTGAAACTTCTTTTTTCTCTCCCGGGTTCATAATCTGTGAAGAATTTCCTGTACTAGCAATATATTATCTTGTATCAACCTTCCTTCCACAAATGCACTCTGCTTCTCAGCAATTAGAGTTGGTAGCAGGGGTTTTAATCTATTTGTCAGCACTTTTGAGATAATTTTGTAAATGAAATTACACAGACTAATGGGGCGAAAGTGTTCCAACTTTTCTGGATTTGGAACTTTGGGAATATGGGTGATAAGAGTGCTATTCATAGCTGGATTGAGATAACCCGTGTTAAAAAAACCCTGTATCTCTGTATAAATATCCTGAGAGATGTCTGGCCAGTGAGTTTTGAAAAAGAGACCGTGCATACCATCCGGTCCTGGAGCTTTATGGGCTCCCAATTGTTGCATAGCTTGCGTGATCTCTTCCAAAGAAACAGGTTCTACTAGTTGTTGGTTCATTCCCGCATTCACCGAGGCTGGTATTTGTTGTAGAAGGGGCTGGAAGTTGCGTGGTCCTGCTGATTCATACAACTTTTTGAAATATGTGTTTGTCATCTCTTTCGGTTGTTGTTCATTTCGCACCCATTCGTCTTCTGAGTCTTTCAACATCGTAATCTGGTTTCTATTTCGTCTTTGAATGGTTGTAGCATGGAAGAATTTAGTGTTTTTATCTCCCCAAGCTAACCACTTAATTCTAGAACGCATTCCCCAGTACATTTCTTCTTATCGCCACAACTGTTCGATTTCTTTTGTTAGTTCCTTAGCTGCCTTGCTTTTTTGAGGAACCCCTGCACCATTCATTAGTTTTTGTAGTTCACTATTCAGCCAAGTTGGCCTCTTCTTTGCATTAGTAAATTTTCCTTGGCTCCATTTGACCAACTCTTTTGCCACATGCTGCAGTTTCTCAGCCACATTGAACTGATGGGAAGCAGGATCAGCCCAGGTGTTTCTGACAAGGCTCTTACATTCCTCCTCCTCTGCCCAAAAGGCTTCATACTTGAAACTCTTCCTCTTCCGTTTTTTTGGTGGACAAGTGGATAGAATAATTGGAGTATGATCAGAGCCAATTGCTGGTATGGCTATACATTCTGCATTGGGATATTTGATTTGCCAATCTGAGTTTCATAATACTCTGTCGAGACGTTCCTTAATCAGATTTTCTCCCTGTCTCTTGTTTGTCCAGGTGTATGTGCACCCTTTGCATTCCATATCCAGCAAAGAACAGTGGTTGAGAAAATCCCTAAAAGCTGCAATCCGGTAATTTTCAACTCTTTTCTTGCCCACTTTTTCCCATTGATATAAAAGTTTGTTGAAGTCCCCGATACACAACCATGGTAGATGATAATGATTACTCTCTCTATTAATATGCTCCCATAGCATTATTCGCTCCTTGAAGTCATTCGGTGCATGTATAAAAGAGAGATGCATGCGCTGGTTGCTAGTGGGCAGATGGCATTGGGTAAAAATAACATGTTCTGTGAAAGAATCTATGGTTAGGGTTACCTCTTTGTCCCAAAATATTGCTAAACCCCCTGCTATTCCCTCTGGATTAACTATAAAACAATGCTGAAAACGGAGTCTCCACCTCAAATTCAACACCTTATGCTCCTGATTTTTAGTTTCCATAATAAAGATAATATTGGGCCTTTATTGAGTCGTTAAAACCCTTAACGCTTGAACTGTCAAGGGGGTGCCCAGCCCTTGACAGTTCCAGCTCAAAATCTTCATGGATGAGTTGGTGGCTTATTAGGGCTAGCCACCAGAGCCCATTGAGCTGACTTCTTTGCCACGCGAATAGGAGTTTCAACCAGCTGGGTAGTGTCGACCATTACTGATTTTGATGATTGAGCACCATAGGGACAGAATCTTTTCCCTTTTTTTTGAGGAGGACAGCTTAGTACTTCTTGCTTTCTCTCTTGTTTGGCTTTTTTCCTTAGCTATCTTCTCCACCATTTCTACTTTAGCCTCTTTTAACTGTTCCTGATATATTACCATTTTAGATTCATCATCAAGGCAGCTACTACCTCGCTTCTGGGGCCATTCTCTGCAAAGAGTACTAATTGTTGTGAAGAGATAGTGTGGTGGTATTCCTGTAAGTTGAAGGTTTCATTATTGCTCAAATTGCCAAGTGGTTGGGTTTGCTGCATTACATTTTGATGCTGTTCTGGTTCAGGGGTTGGCTGAAAGGGAGTCTCAGGCACACGTTCCTCCTCCTCTAGCTGTATTTCTTGCTTGCCATAGAAAATTTTGCCATATGGACTCAGCTCGCGTGCCTCTGCGTGAAGCCAATGCCCAAACCTGCCTGGTAAGTTCTTTGCTAACGCCGTTTCCTCATATGGAATTTCTGGACAATTAGTTGCATAGTGCCCGATCTTCCCACATGAATAACAATAACTCGGGAGTCTTTCATACTTAAATTCAACCAACAATCTTTTTCTGTCAAAATTCACCAGTACACCTGTTTTGAGAGGGGTTTCCAGATTCAACTTTACTCTAGCCCTGCCCACTTTGTAGTTACTGTTCCCTTTAGCTACTAATTTGACATCTACTACATCTCCAATTTTTGATGCTATTTCTCTAACGACTGCATCTGTTACTCTTCCGATGGGTAGACCAAATAAATTTACCCAGAAATCACACTTGTTAAAGTCATAACAGATATCAAGGGTGTCGGGATCACATTGCTTTAAAACTAGAAGGTTGTGCCCAAAAGACCACGGCCCTGAATCAAGTACTCGCTGTTTTTCATCCTCTAATTGGAACGAAAATTAGAAATAACCCGGTTCAATAACAGCACAAGTGAAAGTTTCATTTCGCCATGCTTTTTGCATTGTGCCCATAAAACCATTGAAGTTGATGTTGGTCTTATTGAAAAACTTTCCAAACAGAGTCTTTCGGCAAGTCTGCAAGTTTTCTTTAGGAACATCACCCATAATTTCTACTGCATCTGCATCTGACCAAAGATTGCCCAGACTCTTACAGAGGGTAGCCACTCGCCTTTCTTCCTCATATGGGTTTGCCATTTCTCGAGTGCAGGAACAGGGTCACAATAGGGTTATAGAACTGACCTGATGGAGTAGCGAAACCACCAAGAACGAGACACTGAAAAATTTGAGTAGCGAACCACCAAGAACGAGACGCTGAAAACTTTGCGATTGAAGGGAGTTCTGGTTCGATCGACCAAGAGAACTAGAAGTCAGCACCAGCTGGAAGGGATTTGCCTAAAGATCGAGATGAAGCGCGTGGAAGAGAAACTAAGCTGAGATGAGGGTGGATTTTGGTGAAAACGAAAGAGGAATGAACTTAGGGTTTTTTCACCCGTCCTCTTTAAAATGCGATTCTGTGGGACTAGGAAATATGATGGTGGAATGCAGTAGGGATGGGTAGTAGGGAGTTGATTTAGAACTGGGAAAACCTACCCGTAAGGTAGGAGGGGACTACTCAGTCGGTAGAGAGAAATCTCCATTGCGTAGATACGCACGGTTCATTCAACTTCGTCTGATTCAAGTGACATCTTTTTAGTCTTTTTGGAAGCCACGCGGTGCCGGTGCACTCACAAGCATTGAGAAAAATTTTCTTCAAGGGTTAAATTGGGAAAGAAAGAAACCATGTGGAGTTAAAAAATTTAGAGGAGGCTGGTCTCGATTCTCAAATTAGCCCCAAAACAAAAGAAAATTTTCATCTCCTTCCATTCGGTATTTTCATTTTCCATTCCCACCGAGAGCGAGCCGCGTAGCTTCCGTGTTTGCTGCAGCAGCTCCATGTCCTTTGCTCAATCTGGTGTCAAGCCTCCACCTGCAAGAATGGCGACCCGCAAGCATCCGGCGGCAACACTCTCCATCTTCAATTCACGTTCTTGTTGCGCCTCGTTGTAACAAGGGCACTCATCCTCTGTTTTCTTCCCCAGCCGGTTGTGGAAATGCTACGAAGGCTGAGGACCTTGAAGAGGGTAGGCCCAGTTTAAAGTGGGTCGAGGCGGGGCCTTGTGCTGCTACCGAGGAGCAGAGGATTGCCACGTCCAATCTTCCTTTTATGATGGTGAAAAGGTGCAAGGCGCTGATGAGGCAAATCGTTTGTTTTGATCCTCAGAGGGCGAGCTTGTCGGATGTTTTGGCTGCTTGGGTGAAAATTATGAAGCCCAGTAGAGCCGACTGTCTCCCGGTTCCGAAAGAATTGAAGAAGCTTTGGCTGTTTTTTTTTTTTTTCCAGAAATAGTTCTTTTCTATCTTTATTCGGGAACAATTTATGAGTAAAAAAAACGCATTTGGTAACTATACAAAATTTCTACTCTTGAAATAGAAAAAAAAATAAAAATGCGTTTGGTAACGTAACAATTTCTTTTTTGTATTTATTCGTTTTTTATTCTTACTCACGGATCGCCGACCGCCAACCATCGGCCGTGGCTGCCCGCCACCAGCCGCTGCCGCCCGCCGACACCGCTGCATGATCGCCGGCCGCCGATCGTCATCACTGACAATCGCCGCACAGCCCATTGGCCGCCACCTCCCGCAGTCGTCGGCTGCCATGATTCCTAATGATATGCTTGGGAATTCTAAGTGTGATGAACACTTTTTGTAAGACAATTTAATGTGCAAGATGATACTCAAAGAACATGACCTAAACATGTATGCAAATCTTGCAACATACGGTTCAATCAACAAGAAGGCATGATCGCAAGATTTCATCTTTAGATGACTCAAACAAGCATGAAAATGTGCACATATAACAAGGTTTCATTTCTACATTGAGTTTATAGAACAAGCATGATTTCAGCCATCCTCAAGACATGCATAAATCCTACCAAAAATCTCACATATAGAGCATACAATGACGAAGATTTCTCATTAAGAGATTGAAACTCAATTAAGATCATATGAGTCGTGGTAAAAATGGCAAAATAGACAAACTATATGTCCAGCACATGTTGCTACAGTACCTTTTACTCTAATACATGCAATTGATTCACATTGCCAATGTAAAAACCTCGCAAATCATGCACCAATTGAACATATATATCATGTGTTTCAACTCTCATGAAGAATTTGAGACCAAATAAGTGCATTTATGGACTCAATTTCATCAAAACAAATCTTGGACCGATGCAAGATAAACTGACCTATGTCCAGATATAAGAGATTTTGACCTAGCTAAACATGTCTAAAAATTTTGAAAAAAAAAAAGGACATGCACAACATTTGTACAAGCAACTTTCATGAAGGAAAGTTGTTCCAAAATTCAGCACAAAAATCATCACAAAGATAGCAAAATCAGAGATCGATATGGAATAGATTGACCTAAGACTAGCTCTAAGTAGATCTGACCTAGTTGAATAAATCCAAAAATCATGAAAAAAACAAAGATGTATGAGATGATTTGGAACAAAACTCATGAAGACAATTTTTTCAAAAATGATCATAAAAGTCGGCACAAAAATAACAAAACCAGAAGGCGGAACATGATCAAAACCGAAAAAAAAACCTAAACTACTGCAAAATCATTAATCTTGAGGTTTTTTTCGAGGACTAAAAAATACTCGATTAGGGCGTGTGACTTATTGTTTCAAAGCTTGGGATGTCTATTATCTAATCCTAAGAAGACTCAAGCTGAAACGAGGTCGTTTCAGACCTTGTTTTGGCCAAAACAATGACCTATGTACAAGCCAACGAAAATCACATATTAAGCTCAAAATCACAATCATCATTCAAATCATCAAACACATTGTTGCAGCAATCATACTCATCAATCTTAAGCATGTAAAAGCTCATAATTTTGAATCCTAGCCCTGATTGACTAACTTGATATCACTTCATCGGATTCGAGTTTCAAATCGTTACCTTCTTCGCGATTTTCATTAGTTTCTATCGCAATCAATCGGATCAAGTTGTCGGATCACAATTGGGAGACTAGGTCACTACGACTTGAATCAGGATCAATCGGTCCAAAATGGACTGGCCTTGACTCGTCGTTGAAGATCGGATCACCGGTGAAGATTGGGCCACCGATCTGGTCTCTTTTGTGCACAGCAATGTCAAAGGCCCCTGGTACCGCAGATCACCCGCAGCTTGAAGGCTTGGGAGCTCCGGCGACCACCGGTTCAAGCCTAGAACGAGATTGGTCCAAGAGGCGAACCGAAACTTAGGGAGAGAGAGAGAGAGAGAGAGAGACAGAGAGAGAGACAGAGAGAGACAGAGAGAGTGATATGTTTGGGCAGGATTTTGGAGGGAGAAAGGAGAGAGAGAGGCCTGAAGAGAGAGGAAATTTCATGCAAATGAAGCCTCCTTGCTGAAAATAAAAGAGATTTCACTTATATACTCTCACATTAAGCTATTTTGGCCCTCGGTTCAACCCAATGGCCAAAATCTCGATCTAATGGTCAAAAATCCATTTTAAATGCTCCATTATGATCTTGAGGTGTCGGGTAATTGATCTAGTGGGTTTGATTTGCAAAAAACCATGCAAAAATCGAGAATTGCATCAAAATGTCTAATTAGGGGTTAATTTGCAATTTGACGAAATTCAAGAACAAATTTGTAAAATTTTGGGAAATCGAAAGTGTAGAAGTGAAATTGGGATTGAGAGGGTTCCAGAACCATTGGCTGGAGGTCAAGAACTAGCTGGCAAGGGCCTGAACTGGCCAGTCTCGCTGGCGGTTGGTCAGACCAGTTGGACTGATTCAGTCCGGTTTGGCTAGATTTTGACCGTATATTGACCGGTTTGGTCCGGTTCTTGCTATTTTGTCCACTTGCAACCATTGTGGGTGAAAAATTTATGCAATTTGACACCTAAAGAACCAAATCAAAAATGAATTTTATCATTTTTATGAAGAAATTGACCAATTAAGATACAATTGAGCTAATCAAGCCTTATGAAACGTGATCTAGGGGTCTTTTATTGACCTAATTGAATGATTATCATGGAAGAAAATGAGTTAAAATCATGGGTGCTTTGAATTGGGCCTAAAAGGCTAAAATGGTAAAATTTGCAACTTAATGGGCAAAATTGCAAATTAACTAAAATTAAACTCAATTAGTGTCACAATTGCCGTATCTAATGAGCTACTCATACGTAAAATCATTTATCATATTCAAATTGACATTGAATTGAAGCGCTCGAGCTTAGGTAAAAAATGGATCTAAGCCTAATATTAAAATTGGACCTAGATTCATGAAATTAAACTATAGCCATGAATGGGTAAATTCAAAATTTGTTGATTGAAGCTTAATTGCTTGATTTTCTAATGCTTGGGAGGATAAAATTCTTTGAATTGATGAGTTCTTGTGTGAATTTCACAAAATCAATCTCGAATTTGGACTTATCTTAAGAAAATAAGCGAAAAACAATTGTCCATTTGTAAGTTATGAATGATCAATTTTGGTCCCTTAATTAGGGCTCAAAAATGCAATTCATATTTTGACTTGATAAATCAAAAAATTGAATGCACAGGCAGATTTAAAATAGTCCGTAAACCAAACATCAAAGAAGGAACTACACCTAATTATGACTAGAATAAAAGTAATTTTATTTTTGGTCAATTTAGAACTTAAAACTGAAAAATTCAAAAATCAATGATTTTTAATCGAATTTTGTGAAATTTTTGACACAAAAGTCAACTTGGCATTAAAAGAAATGTATATGTGCACTTTTTATTTTATTTTATTTATTTTTTTTGGGTCAAAGGTTTGACCAAAAGTCAACCAACTTTTCTTAAAAGGTTGATTTTTTAGTCAAATCTTTGAATTTTCAAAAAATTGATTTGAAAAAGTTAAATTAAAACTAAGTGGAATTTTTTAATGGGTAAAAAGTCAAGTTTTGACTCGGGGTTGACTTTGGTCAAAATGTTGACCAAAAAGTCAACTATTTGACTTTTCGGGTTTTTCTTGAAAATGAGCTAAAAAATACTTAAAAACGAAAATGCAAAAGAAAGAAATGGAAAACAACATTTTTTGGTTGAGAAATAGGGTTCCGTCACGATCAAAAACCTAAACCTCAATTTTTTACCTTTTAATAATTCATCGACTAAAAATCAAGCATCAAAACTAATCACCTCAAATGGGGATGATTATCCAAAAAGTCATAAATTTATTGTAATTATATCAATTCAATATTATTTTTTTTTCTTTTATCTTTGAGTTCTAAACATTTTGTATTTATATCAATTCAGTTTATCCAGCTAATTTTAATCATAAATCATTAACGTGGATACTAATCATCTTTTATTTTTCACACTTTTCCTAATTATGGATGACCTTTCAAGTTTTGACAGCTTTTCCTATGATTGAGTTCTTTATTCTCATTGCTAGTTTTGTACATCTCCAATAATGAAATGAGTCGCATGAATAAGTGTAGTGAAAAAATTTTAAGCAAATATCCCTAAATGAATGCTGACTCTCCAAAACATCTATAATCAAAAACAAAAGGCAACTGAAGAGCATACATGTCCATTTTCATTAATAATGAAATATTTTTCATGAATTTATTTTCACAGACTATACAAATCATTATTATGTCGGGGATGGATTCAAGCATTCAATTCCGACATCTCATTTTTTTTTCTTAGAGGAATTATATTGGACGTACGTTGCATGTATATCGCACGTATGTTGCATGTTTATCACACACATTGCATGTGTATTTAGTCTAATTTTAAAAAAATTTGCTATCCTAACATATTATTTTTATTTTTTAAAATCGAAACCACTAATGTGTAAAAGTGATCATGGTGAGAGAGGACAAGAGAATGAAGGGTTTTTTCGAGGGGGGAGGAGGGGGTTTGGCAATAGAAAGTAGATTGTCCTGGTACAATTGCGGAAGATTATGCAGCTAAATAACCCCCGAGAACTATCAGGCTCGGTACAATGGACATAGATTTTCGGTATAGTGGATAATGGAAAGAGCAAGGGCGTGGTATAACATATATATGAGTAGAAAAAACAAATCAATTGCAAAAGCAACAACAAATTAGTGGGCTTGCACTATATATCTACACACACCTGATTCCGGGCTACTTCCATCTTGAGCTCGTGATGGCCTTCCTCGATGTGTTCCCATTGCTCAGGCGGTTGCTGTTGGACAATTGTGATGGCATGCGCCATATTTTTCATCGAGCCCCTCATTTTGGGCATCACCCTAGGTTATGTCATCTTCCTAGTTGGTTGCTCCTTGGCCAACATCGGTGCCAGCTTCGCCTTAACAGTTGGCCTAGTCTACACCACCGAGATTTCCATTGCCTTCTCTCTTGGCATCTTGATCTCCATACCTGAGGTAGTCATTTATTTTCGTTTCCTTTTTCCCCCCAAATTTTGTGGCATCTTTTTCAGTTTTTGTTTGCATGGTTTAGGTGTGTATTAACGTTGGCATCCTATTCGGCAATCTATCCAATTAAATTCTCTCCAATCTCCACCTCAACCATGCGTGGCGTTGGATGCTTATTGCAGGACCAATCCCCTCAGCTGTACATGTGCTTGCTTTCATATTTCTCCACATGCTAGAATCGCCCAAGTGGCTCATCATGCGACCTCAACAAGACCTCCAAAGTTGAGGAGGAGGCTGCACTTCAGCTTGCCCAAATCAAGAAGGATGTTGGCATACCCGAGGAGTGCGGTGATGACATTGTGAACGCCAACCGGAACATTGGTGCATGGGGGGACATCTTCTATCCAACTTAATGCGTCTGTCACATGCTATTGTGGGCTGTTGTGATCTAGTTTGTCCAATAGACATGTAAAATAGACACCACGATGCTCTTTGCCCCTCAATTTTTGGAGAAGCATAGACACAGCGACACGCAAACCTTCGATTTAGATTTTGCATCAGGTGGGTCTATATGTTCAAGCATTTGATTTTGACATCTCTCTGCCCGTTTCCAACCCATTTTATTGACTGGTCCAAACACATCTTCCCCATAATTTTCTTAAAGGAAATATATCGCACATACGTTGCACGTTTATCGCATGTACATTGCATGTGTATTCGGTTTGATTTTTAAAAATTTGCTATCCCAACACTTTTTTTGAAAATCAAAACAACTAACGTGTCAAAATGATCATGGCGGGAGTAGGCAAGAGAATGAAGGGTTTTCTTTTTTTTTTTTTGGGCGATGGAACCTAGCTTGTCTTGGTGTAATGCGGAAGACTGTACGGCCTATTTGAGAAGTGCCGATTCTTCAAAGCAGAGACTTCTTTTGTTTGGGGATCTATGTTTAGTTTCAGCACGTCGTGCTCATCCTTTGTTTTAATCTTGCATGATCTTACCTTGAATAGCTTTATTTGAGAAGAGTCGATCCTTAAAGCTATATTTTCCTCTATTTTCATGTGTATTATGTATAGTTATCCATATCCTATGTCCATACTTATTTGAGAAGAGTTGATCCACTTGTTCTACCACCCCGAGTCTATGGAGCCATCCAGCAAGTCTTTCAGATGCTTCTTTTCCAATTACAATACCATCTCTCTCCAAATCTATCAGAAAGTCCGGTGCTTTGCTTATTTTGTTCTCTCTTTCATACGAGTGCAGAACAAGGGCCCCACATTTATCACTAAGTTCAATACCAGCCTTCCTCATATTCTCAAAGGCAAAGAGGGCCTTGTCACTTTGTCCTGCAGCCGCATAGGCATTTATAAGTAGCCCGCCTAGCCTCGCGTCTGGAATAATCCCTGCAAATTGAGTAGCATCAAAAACCCTCTGAGCTCCTTCGGCATTGCCAATCATGGAATACGCTCTCAACAGTGCCTTATAAACTTCACTTCCAGCAAAGATCTCTAGTTCATCCATTTCTCTCAGTAAAATCTCTCCCTGTTCAGGCATTCCAGCTCTAATGTAGGCCATGACCATTGAGCCATATGACCTTTTATCCAATGGCAATCCAAGCAGCTTGATTTCTTCAAATGTTTTGTTTGCCAGCTCAAAATGCCCAGCCTTGCTGTACATATCAACCATAGCAGTCAAGGTAACCTGATCACAGATCAAGCCTCTTTGCTTCATTGCTCGAAGAGCATTTTTCCGCATCTCGAATTTGGTTTTGCTTTCCATACCAATGGATTAGTTTTGTATAGTCACGAACATTAGCTTTGAAAGATTCTTCTAATAGAGCAAGTTCCGCCACCTAGAAACAGTTTTGAGGATTCATGAGTTGAATTTAAGATTTTCTTTGTAAATCAAATTAACAAAGCATGAGGACCCCCACGATTCAACAATTGCCATGCGAACAATTTCGAACACATCCACAAATCAGAGCACCTCAAAAACTCACAGCCATCCAGCACTCTCTTCAATATTGTCAAGAAGAAACTCTCATTCCTCACCCAAGCTAACGATCACTAGTTCGCTAGATTTTGACAGCTCATTTTCCAGGAGACCTAGCACAAAATTCTAATCTGATTGTGGAAGCTTAACTTTGCAAGATGACAAATTTCAGCTCTTTCCAACAGCAAAAGCTAGATGTAAATGCGAAAATTCGAACTTATCAACACAGCATGAAAACCTTTCAACTCATGCTCTTCCAACAGACACAGACGCTGCATCATAGCTTAAATAGAATAGCTAGCAAACAACCGATGAAATCAAACGAGGGTAGGTACCTCGAGATGAGCAGGATGATTCAGCTTCCTCGATTCCTTGAGAAGCGCGAGTCAGTCGGCTCTACTGGGCTTCATGATCTTCACCCAAGCAGCCAAAACATCCGAAAAGCTCGCCCTCTGAGGATCGAAACATATGATTTGCCTCATCAACGCCTTGCACCTTTTCGCCATCTTGAAAGGAAGGTTGGATATGGCGATCCTCTGCTCCTCGGTAGCACGAGGCCCCACCTCGACCCACTTGAAACTGGGCCCACCCTCTTCAGGGTTCTCAGCTGTTGCGGCATTTTTGCCGCCGGCCGCCGAAGAAAACAGAGGCGAAGCAAGAGAGCGAGCGCCCTTGTCACGATGAGTTTGAACAAGAATGTGAACTGAAGACGGCGAGTTTCGCCGCCGGACGATCGTGGGTCGCCGCCATTCTTGAGGGCGGAGGTTCGACAAGAAATTTAGGTCAAGAAATTTTTCAAAGCTAACACCAATCTGATGAATAAAATCACAAGAAGTCCAACCGAAAAAATGCTTGTTTTGGTGTGACAGAAGGGTATTCCTTTGTTTAAACGTCTCTATCTTCCCCTTTGTAAAAGGTTGGAACTACGAACCGTTACGATGGATCCGATCTATTAAAAACTGGATTTAGATGAGTATATTTCTTTTAACAAAATAGTGTTGATAAACAAATTTTGGTGCGACAACCTCAGGTTTTTACAACCATACAAGTTCGAAATGAACTTTTACCGCTCGTTACCAAATAATAAATGAATATGTAGCTTTAGTAGCTGTTTAGATTAGTTATTAAAATTGTTCTTTCTAAAGTTAGATTAAAAAATCCTTGATTGCCAGATTTAACTTCAACTTTTCCCAAGCCAGATTGAAATCTTCCACATCTTTTCCCCCTTCACTTATTTAATGAGTTGATGATTAATAGTGCCTTCAGTGTAGTCTTCTGGCTCATCCGCTCAAATTTAACGGATACAATCTAAATGAACAGGCCTGGTAATATCATTTGAATTTTTATAAACAAGCTACTCCGGCAGAAACATAAATACACACAGAATCAACTACTTGATTAGGCTCTCAAGACATCTGTTTCACAATGTCGAAAGCTCGAAGTCAACTCAAACTTCTGCTCCAATTACGTTTGTTCAGAAATGATATAGGGTTGAGTTTGATCTCCCCCGCAGTCAGTCTGCGATCATTATTCAAACGGATGGTGATACCGCCGTGCTTTTTCCCAGCTGAAGATTTAATTTGGTCTTACATGATTGGATTGGAAATTTTAAAGAAAATCTCTGCTGAGAAGGGATTGTGCTAGTATGATTTATTGCCGATGCTCATGTGTTCATGAACCTTATAGGTTGGTGATACAGGTATCCGCCCCAAAAGCCGAGGACCCTGAAACTTTGCTCAAATTGAGGATGACTGTTTAAGCCCGTTCTCGCTTTATAGAGTCGTGTCCTGCATTTGCAAAACGTAGTCTCAGAAGATCTTAATGATTAAAAGTTGACAACAGAGAGAGCATGCCATGCTGCGACCGTGTTTTCTTATTGGCATTTTGTCAAGAAGTTGTAAGTTAACTTTGCCAATCATTTGTTTATCAGCAAAAAAAATACACAATTGAAATCTTCCCTTTTGCATCATTGCATGTATTCAAGAAGAGGGCAAAGATTTCTATCCAATAATTTATTAGAATTAGCCATCTAGAACTAAGGGAAGATGATTTTGCCCTCATATAACTTACAGATTTGATCGAGAAAGAGAAGATAAGAGTACTGTCAAACTTGAGGGGTGTCCATACCAGTGAGATAAAAGTGGTGTGTGAAACATCAGGATATCCTTTGACAGAGGGCTATTCTGAGTTCCGATAACAGTCAAATTCTCCTTCTGTTGTCGACGTGAGCTTTCTTCACTACAGGTCCTGAACGCGAATGCTCACCACTTGATTCAATCTAAAACACGCATTGGGAGGAATAATCAGAATCAAATGTTGTTTTAAACCAAGCCTGCAAGACCTAGTTTTTCACCTTATTGAGCTTGTCTCTGACCAATTGCACTGTCTGATTCATCGAAAGGGATTGAAAATAATCCCGACATCCATCGAAATAGAAGAAAATTGTGAGTTAGCCCCAGGACAAAATGACAATCTGAGACTTTCACATATGGATGCTGGATCAAGCTTATATGCATTGAACATATAACGCAAGATGAAGGCAAATGTCTAATTTTTCCCGAAGAAAATGGTAAGGAATGATAAGAATTGCCCTCCCATTTAGCTCGCCCTAACATAAAGGAACAGAGGAACTTTTTCATCAAATATGTGAATATTAGAAAATATATTTGTAGAACATAATTGAAAAGAACAACACCAATGTTAATTAGGTTGAGCACATGCAGTCAACTGGGTATAATAGTGACTTCTTGGTCAAATTTTGCTACTGTCTTCTAAATACATGTGCATATCTGACATCACATAGTTCTAGCACACAAGCAATATGTGGTACTTTAAATCAGAAAAGAAATGTCTCCAAATATGCATGGAGCAAAATGTGTCTCAAGATAACCCAATTTAAGCTAATATGACCAAAAATATGAACAGAGCAAGTTCAGCGATCATCTTAATTGTTGTATAGTAGCTAAAACTCCAAGTAGTTCCTTAAGTCAATTTAAACCTCTATTCCATCAATTGCAGAAAGCAGAACTAAATTGGTGAGACCATATTGATATTTAGCAGTGTGATGAAGTGACATACCAGCTCCGAGGAAAACCTTGTATATGGAGAACTGTCAGCATGAGGAATAAGCGGTGATGCACTGCACCACAAAGAAAGTACGGTTGACTGCTATTTATGCATGCTGAAAGCATTTGAAGAAGCATTTCAAGGCTTTTTTAACATACCGCTTAGGACTGAAGATCTGTTGGCCAACAGCACTATTCTGCGAGGAACTTGCATTAGCTGAAGACCTTGCCTGACCGACACTGCTAGAGGTGGCACTACCCTTGAATCTTCCAGCTACATGAGGAGACATGATATGTATATATCATATGAAAACTTGTGCCTAGATCAAAATCAGGATTGTGCTCTCAACTGTAAAAGCTTACAGTTCGACCGAGTAAGAACTTTCTTTCTCTTAGCTTCTAACTTTTCTCTCGTATCAGAGAGACTCTCAAAGTGGGAAGCATATGAAACTTGTAGTCTATTCCCATAAAAGGCAAACTCATCCAACTTTTTTTTCGCAAACCTATCACATGAAGTGGAACGAGGATGTAAAATTAAGGATGCAAGAGCCATTCTATATCCTATATAAATAAGCTTCATGACAAATATGAAGACAACTGGAATTCCGCACTTGAAGAAGCAAATCCACTCACATAGCATTGCCATAAAAGGCAAACTCATCAAACTTTTTTTTTCGCAAACCTATCACACTAAGTGGAACGAGGATGTAAAATTAAGGATGCAAGAGCCATTCTAAATCCTATATAAATAAATTTCATGACAAATATGAAGACAACTGGAATTCCGCACTTGAAGAAGCAAATCCACTCACATAGTATTGCAGTCAAGACGAAACTTGATCCAATAAACATCAGTGTATGGCTCACAGTCTTCTTCATCCGTTGGTTTACATCTGAAGAAGCAACCAAAGATCGAACCTAGAGAATTTGCTGTGAAAATGAATAAAAAAATCCAAATTAGAGAGTACCAACTGTTTATGATCACCATTCATAAATATTTACTAAAAAATCCGAGGACACAGGGAAAAAGATACTAACTCTTCAACATCACCATAAGTGGCAAAGAGTTTTAACAGCTCATCTCCACATCCTAATGCAGGTACATTCCTGACGATAAGGTACTTGTCGAGAAACACGAAGGAAACAAATAAGAACCAAATCAAACCCACCCCTAACAAAAAGCAAACGACCTATGTTGGAAGAATCAACTGAAAAGCATCTAACTCATCTATTGCAACGGCCTATCAAATGAAGAACCATAACAAAAAGATTTTAGGTTCAACACAGACCTCGATTCATCACAGACGGTGTGCACACAAATTGTGGGAGGCTCATCTTTGTAGCGAGGCATGCCCTGCTACTTCCTCGGAAATCAGAAGCCGGGGCAATCTTTCACCGGCAACATGTGTGAGCCGCTGGATCCTGATGATCAGTGTTGTCAGAGTAAGTCATCGGCGGCGATCAGATCCGGTGATCGGATCTTCCATCGAATGAAGTAGTTATTATTTTTGCCTTATATGCCAATCTATGATGCATTCGAATTCCAAGATGACTACAGAAGTTGCATCCAATCTGCTCCTAAGACATTTTGATAACAAGCGGCATACAGCCAAATCAGTCAGAGGTCTCCACTCACGAGGATGCATCAGTTTAGAAGGTTTAGCTATAAGTTTTAAGGTTGAAAAAGGAGCCCAAAAAGAGTGCTCAAAGCATGAAATCAAAAGACGAAAGCAGCAAACGCCAAGATCATATCATCGATAGTCTTGCAAAAGACATGTTTCGGTACACTCTAGTTTGCATTCAAGACATAGAAGAGTGCAACAAACAAGGATTGAACACGCGATTTTCTGGTCACAAAAAACTTGTGGTTGGGCGCATGTACATCTGCTGTTCCCTAAGACAACACCCAACACGTATTTCACTCAAATTGCGGGAAGTTGCGCAACAAAACAACTCAGGCCCTAAAACTGGAAAGAACAGAAACCCATTTGATTGATCAGTTCACTCAGCGCGACATGGCTACCTCACAAGGGCATGTGTAGTGTGTGTTCAGGAATGGAGAAATTTTGGATAATCTTGCCTTCACGAGTTTTGTTCCAAATCATCTTGTGCATGTTTTATAATTTTTTTTTTGGTGATTTTTGGATATGCTTAACTAGGTCAAATCTACTCAGATCCAAGCCTAGGTCAGTCTGTTCCGTATTGATCTATGATCTTGTCATTTTTATGTTGATTTCTGTGTTGAGTTCTTGAAGAACTTTCCTTCATGAAACTTTCTCGTAATTGTGTGGAGAACATCTTGTAATTTTTCGTGATTTTTGGATGAGTTTAATTAGGTCAAAATTGCTTAGATCTGAACATAGGACAATCTACCCTGCATTGGTCTGAATTCTGTTTTGATGAAATTGAGTCCACAAACGCACTTATTTGATCTCGAATCCTTCATGAGAGTTGAAATACATGATACACATGTTCAATTGGTATATTCTTTGCAAAGTCTTGATGTTGACAAGTGAGTCAATCGCATGAGTTAATGTTAAAATGTGCTGCAACAATATACAATCTATATGTGCATCTCTGTATTGTCATTTTTGCTACAATTCATGTGATCACATTTAGATTTCGAACTCTAAATGAGAAATGTTCATCATTGCATGCTCTATATATAGGATTTTTCATAAGATTTTTGCATGACTTGAGATGATTGAAATCATGCGTGTTCTGTGAAGTTAATGTTGAAATGAAATCTTACTGTATATGCATCTCGCCATGCTTGTTTGAGTCATTTAGAGTCCAAATTTTGTGATAATGTCTTCTTGACACTTGAACTACATGTTACAAGATTTGCGTACATATTCATGTCATTACATTTGAGTGTCGTTTTGCACATTAAATTTGTGCCACAAAAGCGGATTTTATCATGAATCTTGAAGTCATCTAATATTGTCATCGAATTGTATGATATTTTTTCATGACAATTTAGGGTTAAATTATCACTCCAATTGTTTATCGTATCTAATTCTATGTTGCATGTGATTTTTTCATGCCATATATGTATTGCTTGAATGATTTTGAGATTTATTAATGCATGTTTGTAATCTGATTTTTGGTTATTGACATGTGCACCTTTAGAGATCTTGATCTTAGAACATTTAATTGACCTAGTTTGGACTCGAGCTCTTCTAGAAAGTCATAAGGCACATTTAAAGATTCCTAGTGCCACTAATTTCACATAGATAGCTCATCATTTGGACCACTTTCCAATTTATTTATTTTCAAAATTAGATCAGAATCTGGACATGGGATCAAATTCGAACCCATGTTTGGACAGACCTTTGATATTTTTGTTTCATTTTTTTTTTTCTAATAGGATTTTGTATTTGTCCTTTTAACAAAACTTGTTTGTCAACATGTTGGCTACGTTCTGTGAAAATTTGGTGATTTTTAGACTTGTTTTGATAAGATAGATACTTGTAATATTGATTAAGTATCCCGTTGTTTTGACAACTTTCTGACTTGCTGTTGTTTGTTTTCTGATTTTTGTAAAATCATGTGTAGTTCGTTTATAATCACGCCATTCATTAGAAACGTATGTGTTTGTGATTGGCACATGACTTTGGTAATAAGTGATCTACTGATGGCCCACTCATCTGTTTGATTGGTTGAGAAACAATGTCCAAAAGACTTGCACACGTGTCTAAATTTTTGCAATGTATGTGACTTTTAGATAAATAGTAGGGTTGATGCATGATATCAAGGGAAAACCCTAGAATCACATAAATCACTTGGTTATAAGACTTATAAGCGTTATAAGCCATGTGAAAACATAATTGGTCAATAATGGCTATAAGTCAAAATGAATCGGGTAGGTGTTTTAGAGGGACCATCACATGAAAGACAAAGGCTGACCTCGAGGCCCCAAAATCTGATTTTCACATTGAACTTTATTTAAATTATTGATCTTGACATCATGTCGTGTTTTTGATTGTTTTGATGTGTATGCTTGTTTCTTTCCATTGTATGTACTTAGTTTTAGATTTCTTAGACTAGGTTTAGATTATGACCCCGAAGATGGAGAAAGTACGAAGATGGTGGAGGTTGATGTCTATTACAATTATTATCATGTACTATTCATTTTCCGGACATATGTCTCTGGTTCCTTTTGTTGTATAAGGCACGACAAGTTGTGGGTTTTCTCTCTTCCTCTTATCTTTTTCAATTGTGTTTCTCTTTTATATTTTCTAGGATTGCATAATAGATTTACTATTTTCTTTGATTGTTTACTTAGGGCATGTTTGGTAACATTTTCGTTCACAGGAACAATTTCTGATCAGAAATGATTATTTTTTATTCTGTTCCCTAGAACAATTTCTAAGTATTTTAAGGCATTTGGTAACTGTCCAAAATATTTATTCCTGGAATATAATTGAGTTTGGTACCATTCTGAAAATTTCTAATCAAAATGATTTTTTTATAATTTTTTTAATTTTATAATTTTTTTCTTTTATTTTTTTTCTTTCTTTCTTCTCCTTCAAGATCTATCGATCGCCGGCCTTGGGATGATCGGTGACCGGCGATCTGCAACCTCGCCGGAGCATCACCGGCCCTTGACGAGGTCGCGCTCATCGGCCAAGCCTCACTAACAGCTAAGCAAGGCTTGGCCGAGCCTCGCTTGGCTTGGGGAGGCTCACCGGTGGCTGGGTGAGCCTTTAGTGAACTTGCCAAACCTCGTCAGACCTCACCCAACTAGTCATCGGCAACTAGCAGCGATGGGCGGCGGACGGCGGTGGTAGCAGTTAAAGAAGAAGAGAGAGGGAAGAAGAACAAGAAGAAAGAAGAGAAAAGAGAAAAAATAAGTTGGCTTGATTGTAGAATTGTTCCTAAGAACAAAAAATTAACTTTTTTCTACTTTTTGATTCTGTTCCAAACTACTTCGGGAATAAAAAAATAAAAATTTGTTCTCATAAATAAAAATTTTACCAAAAGGATTTCTGTTCCAAATCTACTCCGAAGAATAAAAGAATAGAAATTTTCACTATTTGACTAGTCACCAAACAAAGCCTTACTATTTCATAATTTCAATTTTATTGATTGTTTTCTTTTCTCGCTTCCTTTAGAAATAGAATAGTATAAAGATGACCAACCATGCATGATAACTTAGTTTAGTACTAATAGTCTCGAAAATGTAAAAAGAAATGTATGAACACGTTAGGTAAACACAACATACTATTTAGGTACCAAAATGGCGCTAATAAAAATATTGGCGTAACCCAAGTCCTTGGACCTAGATTTCTGGTTGCATAGGAATTGATGGAACACTCTCGACCCTCGATTGGGTTTCTAGCCGACCCCCCAAAAACAAGGCTAGTGGCAACTCTCATCTTATTTTTAGGTTATCATAAACAACTAGAGTTTATAAATGAACCCGTCGTGCATAGTTTGAGTTTCGATAAAGCTCACCATGGTTTAGCACACTTGATATGGTAGTATTCCAAAGGACGAAGTGATGTCATCCTTACGGGTGAAGTGTACTATCGAGAGAGCTACCATGGTAAATGTATCTTGAAATATCATATTCACACCCGACCTCCTTTCTCGAGGTGTGTCACCCATGTGGGTATAGATTGCGACACTCCGCTGTCACGTAAGGTATAAGTTTGGGAGAGCTCGCGATCTCGTGAAAGGAGCTCATGAAAGGCTTGACCCGAAAGGCGAAGTGATGATGTCTTTTGGAACACAAGCCGTGAGGGAACTCCTGTGATCAAATACCCATAAATCCAACCTCTCCCCCTTCTTCTCCTTGTGATGAGGGATCGAGGGCAATGAGATCGGGTCACGACAAGCTTTTTTGGAAAAAATATAATTTTCCCTTTTCCGATCTCTTCGAATTTGCATGTCTAGGATTTCCTTCACTACACTTAAATCTTTCATCTCAAATTTAGCACTTACCTTCAAATTCTGTATATTAGATTTATCCTTTGCCACAATCAACAAATCATCGACACATAATAACAAATAAATAAAAGAGTCACTTGGAAGTTTGTGCAAATGTACATAGCTATCATATTTGCTCTTACAATAGCCAATTTGCACCATAAACAAATCAAACTTTTTATACCCGTTTTTTTTAGGCAATTGCTTCAAGCCATACATATACTTTTTCAATAGACAAACACGATCTTCCTTACCTTCAAATTAAAAACTTTCTAGTTGATCCGTACTGATTTTACCTTCAAGTTCATTGTGCAAGAAAGTTGTTTTTACATCGAGTTGTTCCAACTCCAAATTATGCATAGCAACTAAAGCAATAAAAACCCAAATTGAGTTGTATTTAATGACAAGTGAGAACACATCATTAAAATCAACTCTCTCAATCTGACTATAGTCTTTAGCAACTAGACAAACTTTGAACCCGATATCTTCAACTTCAGAAATACCTTCCTTTCTTTTGAAAGCCCATTTACAACCTATAGTTTTCTTTTCTTTTGATGGCTTGACAAGCTCTCAAGTTTGATTCTCTTCAAGAGATTCCATCTCTTCTTTAATAGCAACTAACCACTTTGCTGAATCTTTTGAAGAGACATCTTCTTTGTAGGTTTTAAGTTCACTATATTCTATTGACTCTACAACGGAAAGAGCATAAACAACAAAATCTGAGAATCCATATTTTTGTGGAGGTTTCACCATCCGTCTTGGTCTATCTCTAGCAATTAAAAACTACTTTTAGGTTCTTCAAACTCAATATTATTAGTAGATGATTGAATTGGTTACAAAGAAATTAATTCAAGCTCTACTTTCTCTGCACCACTTTCCGAATTTTTGTCAAAAGAAATAGATAATTCTTTTTTAGGATGAAGCATAGCACACTCATCAAAAGTAACATCTTGCTGATAATAATCTTAAATGAATTAGCAAACAAAAATCCATAACCTCTTACACCAGAAGCATAACTAAGAAAGATGCATTTTTTTGCTTTAGACTTTAATTTGCCTTCACTAACATGTGCATATGCTAGACATCCAAATACTCGAAGAGAAGAATAATCGGTAGATTTACTTGACCATACCTCCTTAAGTGTCTTGCACTCAGTAGATGTGCGAGGAGAACAATTTATCAATCAAGCAACTATATTAACTATTCAACCTAAAACTCCTTGCCTAAACTAGTGTTAGACAATAGGCACCTAGTCCTTTCTAATAAGGTTCCATTCACTGCAATACCATTTTGTTATGGTGTATTCTCCATAGTATGATGCCTCATTATTCCTTCAATTTTGGAAAACTCATTAAACTCACCTCCACAAAATTCCTGTCCATTATTTGTTCTCAACCGCTTAATCTTCTTATCAATTTGCTTCTCAATTAATGTTTTCCATTGTTTCAATGTAACAAAAATATTACTTTTTATGTTAAAAAATAAACCTAAACCTTTCTTGAAAAATCATCAATGAAAGTGAATAAATACCTTGAACCAAGGCCTTTTGAAGGAACTTTCATAGGACCCTAAAGATCAGAGTGAATATAATCCAAAATGCCCTTTGTTGTGTAAATTATTATCTTGGGTTTCTATTTTCTAAAGACACAATGCTTACAGGAATCTACTTTTCCAATCTTCTGACCACATAGAAGACCTCTCTTACTCAGCTCCTCTATCCTTTAATACTCATATGACCTAATCTCATATGCCATAATTTAGTGTTTTCTAATTCTATCATAAAGGATGAGATTGCAGCTAAATCGGTAACTATAGAACCTTGCAATTGATACAAAGTGCCAATTTTCAGCCATTTCATCAATAGATGTAAACCTCTTATAATCTTCATAACTCCACCTTCAATTGTAAACTTATAATTGTTAGCATCAAGTATGCCAAAAAAGATGAGGTTTTTCTTGAAACCAGAAATGTATCTAACATTATCTAAGTTCCTGACGATGCCGTCATACATCTTAATATTGATAGACTCAATCCCAACTGCTTTGCATTTAGCGTTGTTCCTCATTAGAATAACTGCCCTGTTAATTTCTTCGTAGGTGGAGAACTAGTCACAATTAGAGCACATGTTGTACAAAAACTTGAATCAAGAATCCAAGTATCACTAAATTTGTCTTTATCATTTGCAACCAATAACCAATCTTCATTTTCTTTTTCAGCAACACCAATTTGAGCGAGGTTTTCGTTTCCTTGATTCTGTCTAATCTGGTAGTTTTGATTATTCTGTCGATTTGCGTTTCCTTGATTTTGCTTATTCATATTTTCTCTTTGTTGTTTTGCCTTTAGTTTCTAACAATTTATCTTTATATGCCCCTTAGACTTACAATAGTTGCAAATTAGATCCCTGTGCTTTGATTTTGATTTGGACCAACCACCATTACTTCTCTCGACAGACCTTCCTTTAGCAACTAAACTAGTCACATGATCATTACTACCTTCAAAAGTCACTTATGTATCTAGTTTCTGCTTATTTAGGAGACTTGTTTCTCTATTAACAATCATGGTTTCTCTAAAAAATTTATAAGAGGAAGGTAGAGAAACTAACAATAAGAGAACCTAATCCTCATCTTCAACCTTAACATCAATACTTCTTAATTTAAAGATTATGGCATTGAATTCATAAATATCATATTTAAGAGAAGCACCTTCAATCATACGAGTGAAGAGTTGATGCTTGAGTCTTAACCAATTGATGAGGGATTTTGTCAAAAAAAAAAAAAAAAAACACTCTCTAATTTATTCCATAAGCCTGCAACTGTTTTTTGATCTAGTATCTCCTACAAAACTTTATTCTTGAGACACAATTGAACATCAAACAGAGCTCTTTTCATCCAATTCTTCCTACATTTCATCTGACATACTTTCTGATTTCTTCCCTTTCCCAAATAGAGTTTTCTTCAAACCTTGCTGCGTAAGAACGGCCAAAATATGGCCTTGTCATAGGTTGAAATTGCCGCTTCCATCAAACTTCTCAATATTAAATCTTGTTGTTAAACTTGAAGCCATAACTAGAAGATCAAGATAAAAAAAAAAAAAAAAAAAAAACCCTAAGGCTCTGATAGAAGTTTGTTATGGCAGATGCAAAAACTATAACGAAATTGAAAGTGAGAAGAATTAAAAAAAAAAAAAATCAGATTTTATGTGGAAGCCCTTATGGGAAAAAACCATAGGGAGAGGAAAAGCAAAATCCATTATAGAAATCAAGGATTACAAAAAATGGCTCTCAAAAAATTAAACTTTTTTTTGTCTCAACTTCTTATATATAGGCAAAAATCAAATCCAAAGTAAGAAACCTCTTTATATGAAACCTTCTCCAACTAGGAAAAACATTCAATTAGGAGACCTATTCAAAATAGGAAATCTACTTGAATTAGGAAACTTTCTTTTTTGGGCTCAAACTTTAAAGATCTAACAAAAGGCAAAGGGAAGTACATGGGACGAGATGCAATCGAGGTTTCAAGAGAATTTTCTACCCGCTGATTACACCCAAAGCTTATTCCAAAGGTTCCACTTTGCTTTAAATTAAAGAAAAGTGGGGAAAGAAGCGTGCAAAAAAGCCCCTACTCCTAATAAGTTGTGGAGTTCTACCAATTGTTTGTTTTGCAATGGCTTGAATGAATCCAACGAAGAATCCCTTGCTTTATAGGACTTGATGTTAGAAATTCAAGATGAAATCTCGATGCATTTGATGTGGAAAGTGGCCTATCAACTAGCTCTAAAGTTCAACGAAAGGCTAAATAGAAGGATTGCAAGGAGGCACGAAAGGTGATAGCCAAAGTTCATAGGGTCACTAACCATACGGACGAGACAAAGATGGCTAACCTTCCCTTACTCAACTAAGGGAAAACCAGGGGAAAGATAATGGAAGGAAAGCTCACGCACAAGAAGAGGGGCACATCTGCAGCTGCCCAGACACACAAGATTGTCCGCGAGGGACTCGGGCATTACACCCGCAGACTGGAATCATTAACCGATCATGAAAATAGACCAGATATTTCACGAGACAGGGTGGGTGCCTTGATCTTTGCATGTGAGACTTGCAGTGGTAGACTTTCTTGTGTTGTGGCGCACCTCCCTCTGAGCTTGTTCCGTTCCACCCATCATACCTAATACATAACAGACTCTCGGAGCTAAGCTGGACTGGATCTTTTTCTAAGTTGAAAAACATAAAACAGAAAAAGTGCTCTCCAATTTAAAAGCATGCATACATCTACTAGCATGAAATTCCATACCTGATTGAGAGGATAGGACCCTTCCATGTAAGAGTAAGAATGCAGGAACTGATTTAAGGGCTTGATTCCAATTTATTCCGGTAAGCTAGATGCCACCTATCTTTGAAGTCTGTGTTGACATAACCTTAAGAGATCTCATAACCCGAAACCTCCGTACTTGATTCGCTCTAGCTTGAGATCCGCTACCCTACTCTGTCTACTGAACTGCCTTTACTACCCACGCCTTGTCTTGTCATGCCGGCTGTTTCCTACTACTGAGATGCTACTACCAATGTGACTTCACTCACAGCTGTGCACTGATTTGCTCTCTCTTGAGTTGGCTTAGCTCGTTTTATGGCTTGCTCTGTGCTTGCTCACTCCATTTGTCCTCATGGTTCATTGTGTGACTAATGCACTTCACTTCTTTTACCAGCCTCTTCATGGTGATTAGAGGACATCACCATCCACATTCCAACCTGGATATTTTCGCTTTTATGCATTCACCGTGCCGCTGTTTTAACTTTTTAGCACATTATTCTGGCCAAAAAAAAAAAAAAAAAAACTTTTAGTACATTAGAAATCCGAAATTTTTGCAAGAGTCCGCCTATAATTTGAATCTTGGGTAGCATATGTATCCTCAGTATAGCAATACATACAAATACATGTCAACAGGTTTCCCCTCTCTCATCTTTGAGTCCGAACTTTAGCAAAATCCTAATCTTGATTGGCGAGATTGTGACACCTGAAGTGCCATAACTTGACACAGATGGACACTTAAGTGCCATAACTTTAAAATGGTACATTTGAGTGCCAATATCAGAGTAAAATGGGACACTTAAGTGCCACTCCGGTGAAAATCCGGCCAAATGGCTGACGTGGCTATTTTCCGACGAGTTTGGTCCAAAATAGCGTCATTTTGCACTCTGACGTGGCGGAGAAAATGCAAAAACGACGCCGTTTCGTGTCTACATGTAAATAATAATATATAAATTAATCAAATTAGATTTAAAATTAATTTTATTTAAAATATTCAAAAAAATTTTTAAAAAAAGGAAAATTTTAAAAAATTAAGAAAAACTTTAAAATTTTAAAAAATTAAGAAAAAAAGGGGGAGGTCGAACGGGCAGTTGAGGGCTGAGCCCTCACCGCGCCGCCTCCCCCTTTTTTTAAAAAAAAAATTTCTTAATTTTTTAAAATTTTAAAATTTTTCTTAATTTTTAAAATTTTTTAATTTTTTGAATATTTTTTTAATATAATTTTAAATCTAATTTAATTAATTTTTATATTATTATTTACATGTAGACATGAAACGATGTCGTTTTTGCATTTTCTCCGCCACGTCGCCGTGCAAAAAACGATGCCGTTTTGGACCAAACTCGCCGGAAAATCGCCACGTCAGCTATTTGGCCGGATTTTCGCCGGAATGGCACTTAAGTGTCTCATTTAACTTCAAAATTAGCACTCAAGTGTATCATTTTAAAGTTATGGCACTTAAGTGTCCCTCCGTGCCAAGTTATGGTACTTGGGCTGTACTTCTGCCCTTGATTGGCTTATTAAATATTTGGCTTATCAAATGTCTACTCTTTCAATTCGTTCTTGGGACTATTGTTGGTGGGGTGACAGGATATATAAAAAGTAAGCCCGATACCCTTTTCTTTTGGCTAGATACTTAACTTCCATGATTAACACCAACATTCCAAACTTGCTATTTAAGGAAGAAAAAGAAAAAGAAAAAAGGAACGACCAAAAGATCAAGGCAAGGGAAACAATTCCTAATACTGAAGGCACGTGTGTTGGGTAACGTTTGAATATGATTTAAAGTGTCTGACCTACGAAGAAAAGATAAAGAATAGCCCAACAACAACACATGAGAAAGGGTGATGGCAAAATAAATAAATAAATACTTACCTTTATATGCAAATGAAAAACTCTCCCCTTTAACGAAGACTTGATTCTTAATTGAGGACATGGTTCCATTTATCCAATTGATTAATGTAAGTGTTCTCATGTGATATGTGTCCGATGTATCTCTGGGCTGTTGCCCTGGTAAAATATTAAATTTTCAAGGTGGATGGAATTTGATCAAAATAATAAACTCTCAATGTATCACATTTTATTTCTCTGCAACTCCTGTAAGAGGAAAGTAAGGAATATTGAGATGGATCTCTAAAATTGTAGTATTAAACGATACGATAGGTTCCACAAGCAAAGAATCATTCTCAGAGATACTTGCTCCCTTGTCTCACGGTCAAAAATCGCGCAAGCAAAGAATTAAACAAAGCTTATTGTGGACCCAAAAAAGCATAGAAAAATGAAGAACGTGTACATAGAAAGAGAATAATATGTCCTAACAAATTAATTCAATCCAAGCAAACAAGCCAACGCGCACACACACAACCTTGCTCGAAACAAATATATTGATCAACCATGGCTGCTTCCGACACAAGAAGCTACACCATGGCGGCTGAAGCCACTGTCGAGATTGTGTTACAGAAACTAGAGATCATGCTCTCTAACCCAGTTCCACTCGGGTGTTTATCCACGGAAACCCAGGCGAAGGCCGCCAAGAAGAAGCTGGCCATGATCCAAGAGTTCTTTTCCACTCAAGACAGACCGTCCAAGAGCACGGAGTGGTCAGGGCGGCTCCTCCGAGCCATGTACGATGCTGAGGAATTCATCGATAAGTTCCACCTCAGAGACGCCTGCAGGAGGCACAAGGCCCTCCACATGGCCACAAGGCCGCTCGCCACGCTTGTCCATAAGTACATGCTGTGGAGGGAATTGTCCAATCTGGTGAAGGCCGTGAACGAGTTGTGTCAAGATCATTACTTGAGGAGAAAGACGGATGCCGGGGCCATGAGGAAAGGGGAATCTGCTAGTTCCTCCTCCCCTGGTAGTGATCCCTGGTTAGGCAAAAAATTGGGGAGGCTTACTTTCTGGGATTGGCAAGCATCGACAAACTCCATATGGCGCGTGGATAAGAAAGAGAAAATTATGAACCAGATGAGGAAGGAAAGGTCCATGGGATTTCAATTCATGGCGAGCAAGGCGCCGGCAAGACATTCCTCGTGAGATGGGTATACAGGGAAGCAATGTACCAGGGCTTCGATTCGTGCGCTTGGGTCCACATCTCGGACAGCATGGACTTGCGGGAGTTACTGTTCGAGATACTGGAGCAAGTAGACAAGCAAGCGAGGGACGTGAAGGGCATGAGTTTGGACGAGATAACGAAAGTACTATTCAAGAAATTGGCCAAGAGGAAAAGGTTTCTCATAGTGTTGGATGACGTAAACCCGTCCAATGAGCAACTCTTGCGAGGGTTAGTGATGCGCATCCCGCTCTTACAAAGGGCCTCATCATTAGCACGACTCGGGACGATGGCATAGCGTGGAAGATGAATTCAGATGGTGATCCGATCAAGCTAAAAAATTTGGACGATGCAAGAAATCCAGAAGATGCTCGCTTGGAAGTTGCATAGAGTTCCCGATCCTAAGAGCCTCACAAAGAGGAGAAGAATATCTCACGCAGGTGTCCTCGCCTGCCACTCTGTATATACTTGCTCTGCGGATTACTGTCAAATGCCAGAGAGCATGAACGTGCAGTGCTAGCAAATGATTATCCTGAGATGGCATTATCAGATCTTCTACAATTGAGTTACCATAGATTGCCAGTGCATTTAAAACCGTGTTTCATCTACATGGTTTTGTTTCCTGTAGAATTCCCAATTCCGACAAGAAGGCTAGTGAGGCTATGGTTGGCTGAGGGCTTATTGGATTTGCATTGTTGCGACAGAGAAGGGAAAATGACAAGGTTACCAGAGGATGTGGGAGAGACGTTCATTCTAGAGCTCGCGGATAGGAGCGTGATCGATGTGGTGAGCTGGAGGGCGGACGGATCCCCCAAAGCTTGTCAAATTGTCACCTTTCTGTATGACATGATCCGGCCAACTGTGATGAGCACGGGATTCCTCCACATACATGACGATAGCAAGTTGAAAGACAGGAACTACCGTGACCCAACCAGCCAGCAATTGGGAGAGAGAGCCAGGGTCCGGTGGCTCGCGGAGCACACAAACATAGCCATGGACGGCAGCGGAGACAGCCACCTTGCTTTGAACCTTGACCATGTCCGCTCGTTTCTGTCATTCTACCAGAGGAGAGGCATTCTCACCAAGGACATAAGCAACTTCCTTAGGAAGCTGACGTCCAAGACTGACTGTAGCTTGCTGAGGGTGCTCGACTTGGAGGGGGTGTATAAGCCATCCTTGCAAGGTGTGTTCCACAAGCTGGTGCTCCTAAGGTACCTAGGATTGAGATCCACGGTGTTGGACTCGATCCCACACGAGGTTGGGGATCTGCACTATATCGAGACGCTTGACATAAAGCACACCAACGTCACTTCGCTGCCGAGTTCCTTGTGGAAGGCGAGGAACTTGAGGCACCTGCATCTCAACTGGTTCTACATCGACTTGAAGAAGATCCTCAAGGCTTGTAGGAACAATACCATGGCCTTGACTAAACTCCAAACCTTAAGCGGGCTGGTTATCGGTGAAGTCAAGGAAAACTTGATGGCGGAGCCCATGGACAGCTTGACCACGCTCACCACGCTCAAGCTTTTCTTGCAATGCTCGGGTACGGACACCGCAGGCGCTGCAGGGGAAACAGTTGCTGATTGGATTAGCTTCAGGCTCACCAATCTTCAGTCCTTGACCTTTGGGGTGATCCAAGAAGCCAGGCCGACGAAAGAAGATGGGTCCACGAAAGAAGCAAAGCCCGCCAAAGAGGACAAACACACGAATGAAGAGGCCAAGCACGCGAAATCGCAGGTAGGCCCGTTACCGAAACTGTCGTTGGCTGAACAACATCACTACTTGTTGGAGCTCTACTTGCTGGGCCAACTGAAAAAACCCATCTGGACGGAGCTATTGCCCGGCTCACTCAGGGTATTGACTCTGTCGGGTTCGAAGGTGGAAGCAGACATGATGCCCGAGATGGGCGGTCTCCTGAAGAACCTGAGGACATTCAGGCTCTTGGCCAGTTCTTATCTAGGCACTAGTCTGAGTTTCGCCAAAGACGGGTTTCCGAGCCTCAAGTTCTTGAAGATTTGGAAGCTGCCTCGCTTGAGAAGGTGACTATTGAACAGGGAGCAATGCCCCATCTCAAAGAATTAGAGTTTAGGCGCCTCGATGGGATGAGAAATGTTGTAGGAATGAACATGTGTGAGGAATTGGAGAATATTTATGTGGTGGTAAAAAAAGGGGCTAATGATTTTGTTGACCTTCTCCGGAAGGGAAAAAGAGAGAGGTCAAATCTATACAAAATGGAAGAGACCGAGCAACTTGAACCTACGGACGACGAGGACAGGTATGGGATAATAATGTTAAATCTCAATCATGTCTTTACGCATGATGATGGATTTTTTTTTTTCTTTTATAGAATCGATAATTTCAACAATTATTTTAATTATTTACTAGTGATTAAAAAACAAGTGTCATTTTTATCAAGCATTTCTTTGACTCATTACACCGGATCTTTTAATGCATATCAAACATCTATGTATTCCACAATGAGTTCTACAGAAGAACACAAATTTTCATGCTCTCTCTACACTGTAATCAGCCACATAGTTCTTAAGAAAGTCTACATTTATACTTTTTCTTATCACTATGACAATACAAATCATGTGAGCAGCATCATTCGATCTTTGTGAAACCCAATTTTGGATCCAAAAGAGTAATCTTTGGAGTCAACCTTACTCCCCATAGGCAACGCATGTTGAGTAAGCCTTTCATGTAGCTCACATGCAAAACATGGAAGAAATTCAAGCTTACTTATTATTTTTTACTTTGGCTAAGATTATTAAGCTTTCAAAGAAGCTTCATACGAGTTAAGACCTATCATTTGCATATTATATCATATTTTAAGAAAAGAAGCATAAAAGAACAAATCTAGAAAGTTGCTTTCTTTTCATTGATAGGAATACCATTAGAAAACTGTGTATATGTGAAGCTTACTTATCCAGTGATTTCTTGTTTCCTACAGCCGTGACAAGGATGAGGACCAGGACGAGGTCCTTGTATACAAGCCAGTACAATGACCTTTGGAGTTGAACATATGAGTATGTCCCATCCTCCCACCCTGCCTCGCACCCTGCCGACCCCTCCCTTTCTCTCTCTAAGTGTGTAAATGACTAACACCATAAGCACCCTGCAATTAATTAAACGACCCCTCCTTTCCTCTTATCTCTAAGTGTGTAAATGACTAACACCATAAAAACTGCTATCTTATGCGGTGAACTAACATGATGCCATTCACCCAATGCAAGATGTTCTTTCTTCAGTCTTTAGCTTCCATGTCAACATATACTCAATCCAATGAGGGAAGAGAAGCATGAGAGTGAAAAAAAAATAAAATGGCTTAAATGAAGTTGAGAAGTCACAGTTATGAGGGCATGCCACATGAGTCTTGAGCTAAATAACAAATTTAATTAGCCACAAGCTTTTAAATAAATAAAAAATATAGAGGATGGCAGAAATAGATGCATAATATATTAGTCTAACTAACATCAATCAGGCGCCAATGCCTACTTTGAAGAGCCTAGACCGGTAAGAGGACCTGCAACATCTGTTCATGAGTAAACTACAGAGTTTTGGTACAATGACCTGCATCTATATCACATGGTGTCAACGGGTCAGGTAAAAAAACTACGTATGTGCTTGAGTATGGAGATTCCTGATACAAATATTCACGCGAAATAGGCCCTAGAGATTGTAGCATACCTTGTGTGGCAGATCTAGAATTTCAATTTTTTTCAAATTTCGACATTAATAATGTCTTCTGAATAAGTCGACAGGGTTGTTGTTAAGTCAATTGAAGTTCTTTCGTCAATGGGCTCGAGGACGGAGTTTTTGAAATTCCTCAAGACACACAAATTAGCTTTGAATTTTTGGGACCAAACGATATTTTCTTGCAAACTGCATCATTGTTGAAAATTCTTAGCATTTTTTTGAAACTCTATTTATTTTTCCACTAATTTGAGTTAAGATCGAGGGTACACTACCTATCAGGTTTGGACTCAAATACCAACATAGTTCATTTCACCAACATTGATCTAATTTCAATGAAAAGCTATGTTTGTTCCATTGAAAATGATTTCTTTATCTTCTTTTTTATTTAATGCTTGACGCTGGAAAATTAGTCGATCTAGGAAAAGTACTTGCCATGAAAAATAGAGGTGTGCAAAACAGACTGCCCAAACCGGGCACCTTTGACCTAACCGGCCGGTTGGATCCAGTTCTCAGTTCCTAAAAAGAACCCGGTGTCCGAAAGGTTTGGTTCCTGATTTCAAAAGGGAATTGAACTAGACCGGCTACATATATTCTTTTCTTATTTATTTCTTTAAAAAAATAGTAAAATGGAACTAAATACTATTTCATCGGATGGCACCATAAGCTGCAGCACAATGACTCTTTACTTATCGTCACTTCCGTCAATATCTTAAGATTTGTCATTTTCTCTTCTTGTGCACATGCACTCTTTGGTAAGAAAAAAAAAGTGACCGATTTCCGATCCTATGATCAACCAAGAATTGATCATTCCTAATGAAAAAACTACTCTCGAGAATGGGGAAAATGATTTCAAATCTTGAAATTGGGAAACATTTTCTACCCTTCTCACCATGAAAGACCATATACGTCGTCATCTCTCTCCTCCTCTCTGCAATTACGCACCCACATTATCCTCCCTCTACATGTCATTGAACTAACGTATCGTTACAATTTGCATCATCGGTCGCCACCTTCTATTGCAAAATAGAATCGAATGGCTTCCACCGGCGAACCCTCCTTCTTCAGTCAGTCCCAACCATAGTGTAGCTTGTTTTGTTTCACTGGGGCAAGCCTTTAAAGATTTTCATCGTCGTCGCCGGCGCAAAGAAAACTGAGAACAATTAAGAATGTTTACGATGAGTGCACTCCAGTGTGGTTGCGCTAGTTCTTCGCATAGAAAGAACTCTTCTTTGTGCATTAATCGTATTTACAAAATAGTTAAAGTTAAATACGAGAAAAGGCAGCACCAAATGCCAAATGTGTGGTTGAAAACGCACCCGAAGTCACCTGCTTTTGACCGCTACTGATTTTATATATATATTGACAATTTGACTAATGATTTCATTTCTCTTCTTCCTTTCATGGCCGAATGTGGGTGAAGAATTCAATCCACCATCCGACGCTAGGAATTTTCAAACGACATGAGGATTGTCCATTTTATATTATATGGGCTATTCAAACATTTGTGCTTCTCACATAGACAGCTTAAATTTGCTTACGCGATGGAACAAACACCTTTATTATTGTTCATTCATGCAATAATTCCATCAAACACACGTTATTTTACTGTGTCATGAATATTTGATAACGTTATGACTAATTACATGAATTATGCGTGACTAAAGATTATATTTGGAAGGTCGGGGATTCACTTACTTTTCAACCTGAGCATAATCCGTCTCACATCTATTTGAATATGAATCATCTAAGTGAAGAAGTGATCCCGCATTTTTGCTCCTAATCTAACAAAAGTTCAAGGTCAATGGAAGTATACCGAGAATCACATCAGACTATACGTCAAGTACTCATGATAACAGAAGGATAAAGGTGCCTTAACCATTAGTATGAGGGCCAGGGCCTATTGATGAGAGGCTTACCTATTTTGCTACCAGGTCGACCAACCAAACCCCTAGATTGGCCCAAAAATAGGACCAACAAAAAATTTCGTTGTTTAATTACACTCTCATGTATGCTGGCCGAAGAAAAATAAAACAACATTCCCCTCTAATGTGACCTATTATTTCCATCCAGATACATTAAGATTAAACATCTTTTCGTCCTAACTTTTTTTCATTGATACATGCAAATCGTTCTGTCTACCTACCTTGGGTAAGACTCTAAAGGTGGCGAGCTTGGCCCTTGAAATTATATAAAAGTGCGTTGCAAAGAGGACACCTGGTGGTATGTTACGTCTAGATCGAGCATTTGATGAACCCTTAGCGAACTCCTCGGCTATAAAAATTAACAAGGTTTTTTTTACCAAAAAAAAAAATTAACAAGGTTTAGTCCACTAATTTCTTGATGTAAACTATTGTTTACCTAGAAGTTCATTTAAAATCTAGCTAGATGACATAGGACGTGTTTGGTAATCATTTTGTTCCGGGAACAATTTTTTTATCAGAAATAGTTTTTTTTTTTTCATTTTGTTCCCGGAACAATTTCTGAACAAAAAAATGCGCTTGGTAACTGTTCAAAATTTCTATTTTGGAGATAGAAATGTGTTTGGTAAAATTCTTAATTTTGAAATATTTTTATAATATTTTTCATATTTTTCTCTCTTTTATTTTATTTTTCTCTTCTTCCTCCTTCGTCTTTGGAGCCAGTCGTCGACCACTGGATAGGCAAGGTCCGGTGAGCTCGCCGGAGCCTCGCCAAGCCAGGGCAAGGTCCGGCAAGCTCATCGGAGGCTCGCCTAGCCAAGGTGAGCCTCAGCCTCACCAAATTTGGGTGAGGCTTGACCTCACCCAGGGAGCACAAGGTCAACCTCACCTTAACCTAGCGAGGCCGAGCCTCATCGGGGACCAATGATGCTGGTGAGGTCGCTTGCCAAAGGGAAGAACAAGAAAGGGGAAGAGAAGAAGAGAAAAGAAAAGAAAAAAATAGGAGCTGATTCTAAGAATTATTCCTGGGAATAAGAAACTATGTTTTTCTACTTCTTGTTTCTGTTCCAAATCTATTATAGAACAAAAATTTTACCAAATAAATTTCTATTTATTTTCGTTCCCTGGAACAAAAGAACATAAATAATTGTTCGAGAGAAAAAAAAATTACCAAGTAAGGCCTTAGTGTGCATTTGGGAAGACTTTTGGGGAAAGTCTTTAGGGAAATGCAAAGGTTATTGAGTTAAAGGATTTTTCCAAAATACAAATTGTGTTTTGCAAATTGTATTATAAAAGTTCATTGTAAAGTACCTTTGAATAAAATAGTGTTTGGAGAAATTAAATTTGCAAAAGACTTTCCTTATTAAAAAAATAAAATAAAAAAAGAAGAGTTGGCTGGCGAAGGACAAGCAATCATCGGCAAGGAGTAAGTGGTCCAACGAAGGACGGGGATTCTATGCAGGAGTTATGACAAGGGTCTCGTGACCCAAATCTAGCGGCCTCGGCGAGCTCTGTGCTAAGGTGGCGGCGCGGCGGGTTGCACAACCAAATGGCAATTTGCGTCGCCGTGACCCTCACTGAGGTCACCCAACTGCCTAACCTTCACTAGTGACTGCTCCTAACATACTGATCCTGTTCAATGAGGAAGAAGAAGATGAATAGTCATCGAAGGCAAAATCGAAAAAACAAAAAATTAGCGAGTCTAATATTGGAAGAAATTTCTTTCTTTTTTTTTTATTAGCCCTCCTCAGCTCAGCATGCTGAGAAAGCTAAGAGCCCAAGGCAACCCCAAGTTGCCTTGGGCTTTCAACCTTTTGAAGGCTCACATTTCCCAAATAGGATTAAAAAAAAAAAAAAAAAAACACCAAACAAACTCCTTTTGTCCTAAAGGACTTTGGGTGTCCAAAGTGCCTTCTAAAGGCCACTCCCAAATGCACTCTTAAAGAACTAGTGCACTAGAAGTTCTAAAACTTATCAAAAAATACAATTAATTCTAAAAATTTTCAAAAGTGTAATCAAATTCTAAAAATTATCAAAAATGCAATCGAGTCCTTAAATTTTTAAAATCAAATCCTAAAACTTATCGCGAAAGTACAATGAGTTCTAACACTTTCAAAAAGTGGAATCAACGGAAAGACTCAATTAGACCAATTTGATAAGTTTTAGGATTTGATTACACTTTTTAAAAGTTTTAGGACTTAATTGCATTTTGATAACAAATTTTAGGACTTAATTGTACTTTTAATAGTTTAAGGATTTAACTACACTTTCACAACAAGTTTTAGGACTTCTTATATATTTATTCCATCATTTAAATAAAAAATGAGCTAGATGTTAAATTATATCTCGATTAACTCCAAGCACGAAATCCAACGAAATTAAAGGAAGTAGTGGGTTAGATAAATCAAATCTGCTAAAGAAAGAAATCAAATTAGAATTTGCCTCTTGAATGGCATATAGGTGTATATGTGGACATTTTCTTTTATTTGGTTGGATAGCTCAATCAAATCATGAGTGGACTCCAATTGCCAAGAAATTATTAGGTAGGCTCGGTGCTCCATGTTAGTGAACATCCTCACCAATTGTTGCTTGCCATGTGTTCATCACAGACCCACATGTCAGAAGATTAAAAGTCCCTGTTTTTCCTCTCCTTCCCTCCCTCCTTCCTTTATTAGCCTCCCGTTACTCATGCTTGGTCTAGCCCAAATGGTTTTACTCGACCATGGTTTTTTCTCCATCTCCCCCTCTCAAAGCACGCAAAGCATTTCCTTAAAAAAAAAATGAAAGAGCAAGAAAGAGACAAAAAGGCCCAGAATCAAAATTCATTTGGAATTGAAACAAATGGTGCATTTGATAACCATTCTATTTCCGGGAACATAAATTATTTTTTTATTCTATTATGTGGACGAATTTTTGAACATTCAAAGGTATTTGATAAATGTACAGTTTGTATTCTTAGGATAGAAATGCATTTAGTACCATCCTTAAAATGTCTAGTCCAAATCATTTTTTAAATTATTTGATAAATTTAATAATTTTTTTCTTTTTTCTTTTCTTTTTTTCCTTCCAAGCCAGTGATCGGCCAAAGGAAAAAGGTGAAGAAAGAGGAAAAAAAGAAAATGGACTTGATTATGGAGTTTTTACATTTTGTCAATTTCTTGATTTTGTTCCAAATTTGTTCTTAGGAATAAAAAAGTTACCAAACGGATTTCTGTTCATTTTTTGTTTCAAAAAATAAGAGAATAAAATTAAGCATTATTTGATAAGTTATCAAATAGAGCCTTAAGCTCTAGATAGATTCGGGAGTGCTTCCTTTATGAAGAGGGGCACCAAAATGACTAGAAATCAATTGGATTGCAATCTTTTTTTTTTTTTTTTTTCAAATTGCTAATTTGGGAGCAAAGGGATGATGGTGAGTGGGTGGAATGAGTCCCTTCTGAGTTGGTTGAGAGTGCTAGGCTCAAAGAGAAGAAGATGTGACGGAGTAAAGAGGGGAGAGAGAGAGAGAGAAAATAGACCCATTTTTGCAGAGACTAAGAGAGAGAATACTAAAACCTTGAAGCAAAGGAAGAATGATAAAGAGAGAGAGAGAGAGAGAGACTTTGAGGTTGAGCTTGAGCTAAGGTTCAAGATTTTAGGACGTAATGGAGAGTACAACTGATCGGTTCTCAATCTGGTCCGGTTCCAAGGTGGAACCGGGAACTGGATCGGGAGGACTAGTTCCCAAATTCTAGGACCAAGAATCGAACCAACCGATGTGATCCAGTCCAATAAAACCAGTAAATTTATTGTTTTGGGCCAAAAATAAAATGAAAAATGGGAGAAATTGGGATGAATTAGTATTTATTTCTTAAAAAATTTAAAAATATATATTCTAACTAAAATTAACCGGTCCGGTCCTCACCTTGGAATTGGAAACTGGACTACTCTCTTTGGGAATTGCCTAAAATCGGGCAATTTGAGAGGGAAAGGAAAGAGATGACAAAGAGGGGAAGAGAGAGAGAGAGAGAGAGAGAGAGAGAGAGAGAGAGAGAGAGAGAGAGAGAGAGAGAGAGAGGGATGTTGAAATCTCCTGACATGTGGGCCCGCGATGGACACGTGGCAAGTAGGGATTCAAGAGGATTTTTCTAGCCGTGGAGTGTTGCCTAATATATATGTATGTATGTATGTATGTATGTATGTATGTATATGCATTGTTTGTGCATGCAGCTTGGGACATGAGCTAAATAACTAAATTTAAGCTTTTAAATGACAAAACATAAAAGAGGTTGGAAGAAATAGAAACATTATTTATTGCTGTAATTAACATCAATCAAATGCCAATGCCTATGTTGAAGAGCCTTTTAGACCGGTTAGAGGTGTTGCAAGCCCTCATCTGTCACAAGGTAATGTTGGGAAATCACACATCAATTTCAAAAAAATAATGCACCCAAACAATCTGCCCATGCAGAATATAATTATAAAGAATAGAATCGAAAGAACATACCACAAAATTTATTATTGAAATCCATCCAAACTTATGTTATGTCTTTGCGTAGAAGCATTTTGCAAATCCACTAGACTTTGAAGAAAATTGGAATATATTGATGATCTTCTCTCAAGATCAAGACACAAAGAGATTGAGAATCCTCACAAAGGAAAAACTCACTTGTTTTCTTCTCTTTTGTCTATTTTCTTTTTCAGCACCGTGAAGGCTAGCATCTAACTTGTGTTACTATAAAAGAATAGCTTTTAACCTGAAATCAAAATTAATAGATAGACAAAAAAGCCTCAAATAGTAATTTGGCCTCACCTGCCATCAATCTTCTTCAAAAGCTTGTGACTAAAATTTATACCTCTATGATACTCCTCATCAATCAACATGAAGTAATACTAATGGCAATGGCACAAAAAATATGCTTCTCTCTGTCCACTACATTGGTAAACATGTCAACTTAATTCTTCAAGCCATCAATCTTTTGTAACTTCAACTCATTATCTTTCAATGCTGATATAATGAAATGATAATGCTTCTTGATACTTCTAGTTTTTGAGTGATAAGTTGCATTCTTTGCTAAGTGTATTGCACTTTGACTATCACTCCATTGTGTGTTGACTAGCTGCTTTCGATGGAGCTCCTCCATGTAATATTGTAACTATATGATTTCCTTAGAAGGTTTCGTGATCACCACATATTCCGCTTCCGTCATTAGTAGAGCCACTATTTTCTATAGTTGACATGCTCAACTTACTGCTATACTTACAACTATAAAGACATATTCAATGGTACTCTTACCACTATTTCGATCATCCGAGTGATCGGTATCCATATAATCATGTAACTCTAGAGATGTACCATTATAACAAATAGCATAATTTGATGTACTTGTTAGATATTGCAATGTCCATTTTACTATATTCCAATGTTTTCTGCCCCGATTCTACATATGTCAACTCACAAATCCCACTGCCTATGCTGATAAAGTTAGTATGAACACTTAGAGAGGGTGATTAGGTGATAAAATAAAATCATGACAAATAAATGTAGAATAGAATAAGTCAATATTAAAGTCTGAACAAAAATCAAAATCTATTATGTGATGAAATGAACTTTTGAGACAACCTATGAGCGTGCAACAAACTTAAATAAAAGAGACTTAATGGAAGAGAAAGTTGCATGTAAATTTAATAATGGTTTGGCTTAAATGAAGCCTACGTCTACTTTTTCACGCTGACAGTTTACTATCTGGATTTCACTATATGATTAACAACATATTACAATTATGAGTATAAACACTTAGTGATAGAACATACTAACTCGCTAAGTCACTATTTTTGGTGTTTTACACTCGATTACAACGTATTGAGCTCGCAGAAGAAGACAAGTAATATTGAAATCAACTTCATACTCTGGAATTTCATGTTCACATCTATATTCCCTTGATCGATTAACCTCCTTAAAGACTCCTCCATACTACACTAGCCATTTAGCCGATCATCGGATAATTTTTTTTCAATCTACCTATTGGACAAAATGATTCAAAGAAATCTTATGGCCGTTGAAGATAAAAATGAAATCTCCACTTGATCCTGGTCACCCATACAATCAAAAATCTTAGTTTCCATAAGTATAGATTCCTCATTTGGAACTTGTGTCCAAGATTGATTTCCTCGATCAGTTTGATTGACTTAATCAATATATTCTTGGAAAGTGAAGTCTTTAACTATATCATTAGCCGTTGTTAATTATATTATGAATATGTCTTGCTTTGGTCCCGTGTTGTATTCTCGGTAAGTCTAGTCATTTTGGACTTTCTTTGCTCTAGCCTTGTCATGTTCTGGAGTCAATAGAGTGGGATATTCACTTTGTTTGTACAAATGATTCTGGAGAAGAATAGACTTTTCAAAAGTCTTTGATAGTTGCTCAGAATAATATATGCTTGTTTGGTCTTATGCTTATCATGGCAAATATCAAACTTCCCACAGGTGATGCATATGAAAGTACTGTCATCTCAACTTTTAAAGCCTGAGTACTCGAACACATAACCTTAGAAAGTTTGAAGTGACTTGTTAGAGGAGTTACAACTGGTTTTCCCTTATTCATGTCAAATCTCTTTCACAACTTGTTCACATAGTCCTCCTAGGATAGCCATAATTACTTAATTTTCCTATCCCTAATGATTTTCATGCCTAAGATATCTTTGGCCTCTCCGATGTCTTTCATAGCAAACTGTGATGCTAACATCTTCTTCACTTCCGCGATTCTCTTCATATTAGAGCCAGCCACCAATCTGTCATCCACATATAAAAAAGATACACGATATCACCAATGTCATACTTGCAAAAATAAATACAATGATCAGCCTCATAGTGTGCAAATCCGTTTTCTTCCATGAAACCATCAAACTTTAAAAACCATTGCTATGAAGCTTATTTCAAGCCATATGAGCTTTTATTCAAGCAACATACCATGTGCTCTTTACCTTTGACTTCAAAACCTTTAAGTTACGTCATGTATAACTCTTTATTTAAGTCACTGTGTAAAAATATTGTTTTCACGTCTAATTACTCAAGATGAAGATCTTCCACTGCAACTGTACTAAGCAGAACTTTGATTGATATCATTTTCACTACTGATGAAAATATCTCGAAGTAGTCGATACTTTCTTTTGAGAAAAGCCTTTGACCATAAATCTTGCCTTGTCTGATACTATCATCTGTTTTATTCTTAATCTTGTACACCCACTTGTTTAACAAAGCTTTTTTTTTTTTTTTAACCTATGGGTAACTGGTCAACTTCCAAGTCTTGTTATGAAGTAACGAACTCATCTCGTCTTTCATAACACGATTTCAAATGTGTCTTTCTTTACTTCATCATAAGTCTCTAGTTCTCTTGAATCTATCTATAAGATCTGACTCAAAACAATATTTGTTAATGGAACGAAAATTACCTTTAATTTTCTCACACATGTAGACCTCCTCAAGACAAGTACTTCGGGGTCATTAATATGCTCCAAATCATTGTGTTCCTCTCGAACTATCTCCTCATTGATAATAAGCTCATCATGAACCTCTCCTTCAAGTGCACTTTGATTTGTTGGAATCATCTTTATGTGCATTGTGTCGGCAAAAGTATACCTCAAGTGCTATAACTTGGCACAAAGGGACACTTAACTACCAAAAGTTACAAAAGGTACACTTAAGTGCTACATTAAAAAGAAAATTGGATCACTTGAGTGTCAATTGGGCCAAATTGCATACATGGTATTTTTCTAGCGAAATGAGCCCAAAACGATCTTTGTTTTGCACGTTGACGTGGCTAAATAATGCAAAAAAGTTTTGTTTTGAACGACGTGGTAAAAAAATACTATAAAAATTTATTAAATTAAATTTAAAATTAAATTTAATTAAAATATTAAAAATAATAATTTTAAAATTAAATTTAATTAAAATATTAAAAATTAATAATTTTAAAATTAAAAAAAGGGGGGTGATGGCTGAGGGCTGAGCCATCGTCGGGAAGGGCTGGCGACGAAAGGGGGAGGGTCGGCTAGGGTCACTAGGCCCTGGTCAGGGGCCGGTGAGCCCAGCTAACTGGCGGCGAGAACTCGTGGGCCCTCGCCCCATATCAGGGCGAGGGTCGTAGCCCTCTCCCAAATCCGGTGAGGGTTGGTGGCCCTTGGCCTAACCGAGCGAGGGTCGATGGCCCTTGGCCCGGCCGAGCGACGGCCGCTGACCCTCGCCCAAATCTGTGGCAAGTGACGAGGGGTCGTGGCCCTTGCCTAGATTTGGCGAGGGTCGGCAGCCCTCGCCCAGATCCGGCAAGGGTGGGTGGCCCTTGGCTCGGCAGGGCGAGGGCCACCGTCCCTCGCTAGATCTGGGCGAGGGCTCACGGTCGATCGGGGTCACCGGACCTTGGCTAGGGTCTTGTGACCTCGGCCAACCCTCCCCCCTCCGTCGTCGGTCCTTCGCAGCGACAGCAGGGAGGCGACGGCGGTGGCCGAGGGCCGAGCCCTCAACCACCGCCCCTTTTTTTAAAATCTTTTTAATTTTAAAATGATTTTTTTAATATTTTAACTAAATTTAATTTTAAAATTATTATTTTTAAATGTTTTAACTAAATTTAAGTTAATTAATTTTTATATTATTTTTTATCACGTCAGCCTAAAATGACACAATTTTTGCCTTTTTTGATAATGTCAGCGTGCAAAACAGTGTCATTTTGGGTTCTCTTCGCCAAAAAAATGCCACATATGCAATTTGATCAGATTGGCACTCAAGTGATCCATTTTGCTCCGATTTTGGCATTTAAGTATCACTTTCGTAACTTTTGGCACTTAAATGTCCCTTTGTGCCAACTTATGGCACCTAGGGGTCCGTGCGTCGCATTGTGTCAAACTCAACATATTCTGGTTCCACTACCTTCTCATGCTCTATTTGACGATTCTTGTATGTCTTTTCTTCATGAAATATCACATTTCAACTATAGATGACTTTATTATTCTCATAATCCTAAGACCTATAACAATACTCATCGCCAACATATCTAATAATGACACACTTGTGGGACTTAGCATCAAGTTTATTCCTATCATTCATATCAATCAAAGTATATGCAATACAAAAAAAAAAGTATGAATAATTAACCTTTTTACCTGACCATTGCTCTTGTGGAATTTTTCCATCCAACACACTAGATGGACTCATGCTAAATATATAAACAATTGCATCAACTATAGCATCCCATAAATGTAATGAGAGACCTGCATGTAGCCTCATGCATCTCACATGTTTTATAATTGTTCTGTTCATCTTCTCATTTACATCGTTTTTTAAGGAGTTATAGGAACAGTCTTTAATATGTGTATGCTTTCCCAGCTCAAATATTGTGCAAATTACTTACTCATATATTCACCACTTTTATTAGATTTTAGAGTCTTGATCTGATAAGATATCTCTTTTTCTACCATGATATTCCACATTTTGAACGTCTTGAATTCTTTTGATTTTTCTCTAAGAACATAAACCCAAGTCTTCCTTGTTGCATCATTAATGAAAATAACAAAATATCTCTTACTACTATACAAGAGTTCTTAAACACCAACCTCACACATCAGTGTAAACTAACGCTAGCTTCTGGCCTTTATTTAGTTGCCAATTCAATTGAAAATTAACCACTTTTTGTTTTTTTTTTTAACCACCCACTGCGGTGGTGTAATTGGCTTGAGCTTTATGCCTCCTACGAAAGGTGCCAAGTTTGAATCCTAGCGGCGTTACTTGATGACTTAACCGCTGGCGTGAGTGTGGTGGCCAACTTGCGTTAGCCCCAGGTTCTTCCCGCCAACTATCGGCTTTCGAGGTTTCCTAGGTCATAAAAAAAATGAACCACTTTTTGTTTTTCACAAATACAACTCTCACAAAAATCTAATTTAACCTTTTGCAAACCCGGAACTAATTCTTCGAATGTAACTACTTTACATTATTTTCATCAATATGTTACAAACAATAATGCCAAATAATAAACAAATCACCCATAGCTATTGTAGTTGCAATCATATCACTGATTTTGTCTCCTTGGAAAAGGTAAAGTATATTCGTACGTTTTCCCTTTGCTATTACTTTTGCCCCCGAGGTTATCTTTCACTCTTCACATAAAAAGGTTGTTACTAAACTTCTTTGGTCAAGTTTACTATTTAAAATCAGATTTTTCTAAAATTCTAGAATATGTGTGGTTTTAAACAAAACTAGACAACCTCTACCTAAAATGTTCATGGTCACGGTTCATTTTCTAATAATCGGACACACATTGCCATTTCCCATAACCATTTGCCCAAAATTTCTACTAGCATAATCAATAGATATGTCTCTTTGCAAAATACAATGGAAAGAAGTACCAAAATCAATAAACCACTTGTCTATCATTAAATTAAACCTTGTAGACAAATACAAGTTCTCTAGTAAAGGTTCATTACTAATCACATTAACTCCTTGATTATCATCATGTTGTTTCTTTTAGTAGGCTTCAAATTAAAACCTCCGATGTCCGATTTGGTGAAAAAACCAAGAGTCATATTTTGCAACTTGTCTCTTTTCTCTTGATTGTGACATGTCATGTCTGCTAAATTTTTCTCTACTTTTACTTCCCCCATGGTTCTCTTCTACTAAATGAAAGTGTTAGTATGAACAACTAGAAGGGGGTGAATAGGTGTAAAAATAGATTCTACAAAATGCAGTGAAAGCCTTTACTTTTAACTTGAGTCTGAATAACAATAGTATTTTGAAACTAAGTTTAAAGAGTAGCAGATTTTGAGCGAGATCAGACTTTAGCAGTTAAATAGAACTATGAACAAAATAAAGGAGTTTAAGGAAGAGAATAAGAACACAAGGTTTATAGTGGTTCGGCTTAATCCAAGCCTACGTCCACTCTCCCACTCTAACAGCCTTCTTGGCTGGATTCCACTATGCATTCAACAAGATATTACAACTTTGAGTGCAAACACTTAGTAGTAGATCACACTATCTCACTAAGTCACTCTTTTGGTATTTCTCTCACGATTACAAACGTTTAAGTTCACAAGAAACAAGTGTATGATCAAAGATCGCTCAAACTTTGGAATTATAAATTCTACAATCCGTCTCTTATTTGCTCATCGGTCCTTCATCTCCTTAAATACTCCTTTACTTCCAAACTAGCCGTTGGACAGTATCTCGAGAATCGTCTTTCAATCTACCTATTGGACAGCTCTGTATCCAGAAGATTTGGTAGCCGTTGAGTGACAAACCATTACCAAACAAAAAAAATGCAGCAAACCATTACTAAATAAAAAATGCAGCAAACCATTACTAAAAGCTTTTAATGCAGCAAACTATACCATGAATGGACCTAGACTTAGAACCAGGGAAAGAGAGTAAATTTCCTGCAGGTATGCATCCCACAGTGGGTGAACAACTCTAGTTCAAGCCCTTTAGGGATAGCCTTTTAGCAGAAAACCACTCAGCCCTTTAGTTCAGAGCCTAGAGACACCCAAAAATTTCAGGATGGAAACGTTTCTAACCTACTCAAGCTGTATTTCTTGGAGGATCCTACCAGGCTGGAGAAGAAGAGAGATTTAGAAAGACATAGAGAGGTTTTTCACAAAGCACACATTTTACTTCAGGGGACTCGCCCAAAACACTACACACACCTTGCCTTATATAGGCAAAGAAGGGAAGCAACGACACACACAGGGACCGACTCACGGGTTTAGATACAAACAGAGGCACTGGAAACTTCCGGAAGGGAATTATTTGCACATTATGAACAGTAACTGTATTGTGAACAGTACTTTCCCTAGCCTAGTGCTACAGTAAAAGTGAACAGTGACTTTGCTATAATGAAATTGTACGGACTCAAAGGTCTCATCCTTCACGGGCATTGTAGTTACACACTGAGTCATCATCTGAGCTGTCTTTTAGGAGATGTGCCTCATATTTCTACTGAAGGGCTTCAAGGTCTTGGGGTGAGAGGATTTGGTTCAGCCTTCGAGATGAGGATGCTTCATGAGCCCAATGGGATGCTTCTTCTTCTGCCCAGTTTGTGTTTTCACTGGTAGTGTTGGCAGGAATGCTTGGTTGAGGCCAATTGAATGGTTGTGCATAGAATGATGTGTCCATGTCTTGGAATGAGGACGAAGATCCCTGTTCGTAGGGATTCTGGGACAGAGGACCTCCAAAACGTGTGTAGGGGTCTTGAGTAGACTGGACAATGTCATCTTCGCTTGTCATTTCATGCTCTTGGGACGATGCAGCTTGTCTGTATTGCGTGAGTGCTTCCTTCGCTTCTGTTGTTAGGTCATAATGATCCCACATAGTGAGTGCATTATTCCAAACAACTTCAGGAATGGTCTTGTTTTCCTGGCATAGGATTCTCTTGAGTTCTCGGTACTTGTTTTCACAAAATCTAACATATCTTGGATAAGATTTGTGAATCCGGGCTTCTCGACTGTTCAAGTAAGGTTTATAGGATGTGGTTCCTATTTGGAGTGGTGCATAGATAATATTGCCATTATTTCTGCAAAAATTCCATGGACGTCGGAAAAACAGGATGGTGTGGACCTTAGGGTTTGGTGTCATGGTTCTCAGTTCTTTTTCTAAATCTTGTTTCCAACATGTAGGATGATAGAACCAATTTAGAAAATCTAAAAGATTTCTATCACATTCTTTTTCGATGTTTCTTCCGAATAAGAATATCTTGGTGAGATTGGCAATGAACCTTCTGGTAGGAATTTCAATAGCTATTAAGTACTTATTGGTTAAGTACCATAACAACATCTTGAGCTGATCAGGGAAATCATCTTCCTTCCAGATAAGAGGATGAATGAAAGGATAATTGACATTTAACTCGAAAGGATAAAGAATTGAACCTCCATAGAATCTGAATAGGTCTATGTGGCATTGCCCCATGAGGTTCTCCAGGTTCTCAGTAAGACTATCATTCTAGATTTGCTGAATAATCTCTTGGGGATATTTCCAGCTTGGTGAATCTTTGATCTTCTCAATCTTGTATTTCACGCCATGATTGAGCATATGGAAAGCAGGCTTCTTGATGTACATGTTGATTTCAGCTGGTGCTTTGGGTCTTGACAAAAAGTCAGCAAGCACATTCTTTTTTCCAGAAATGTGTTTGGTTTCAAAAGAGTATTTTGAAAACCATTCAGCCCATCTAAGTAGTTGAGAATTTGGAATCTATTTTTGTTTAAACTTGGTCATTTGAGGGAAAGATGCCATGTCTAATTCTACCAGTAAGTGATGGCCGATGAGATGAAACTCAAATTTTTTGATTCCATTTTTTACTGCTAGGATTTCTTTGAAAGTGGAATGGTAATGCATTTCGGCTTGAGAAAACTTTCCACTTTTATGAGCATAAAGGTGTCTCTTACCATCAATTTCTTCAAATAGGATGGCTGCCCAGTATTCATCACTGGCGTCAATTTGAAGAATTCTTTTTCCTGTTGATGGTATTTGTAATGGTGGGAGATTTTGCATAATCTCCTTAAGCTCAGCGACTGCTTTGGTCTGAGTTTTTTCCTAAGGTGGGGAATTCTTCTTCAGCATGGTTTGCAAAGGAATCAGGAGCTTTGCAATATTTGGGACAAAAACCCTGAGATAATTGATTATCCCAAGAAATTGCTGAACTTGTTTTGTTGTGAATTTATCTTCAGGAAACTTCAATAATTCTTGAGCAATATGTGGCCCTAGATAGTATGTGCCTTTATTGAGGTGCATACCAAGAAATTCTATTTCTGTCTGGGCAATATTCATTTTTCGTTGAGAAAGCATAATACCATGCTTTTTCACAATTTCTGTGAACTGCTCAAGAAGTTGACAGTGCGACTGCTCGTCAGGACTGTAGAGCAGAATATCGTCGATGTATACAGCTGCACTTGACAAAATTGGTTGGAAAATACGACACATGGCCTTTTGGAACAGGGATGGTGCTACCTTTAGGCCAAAAGGAAGAACTTTCCACTGGAAGTACTGGTTCGGGATACAAAATCCTATTTTGGATCTGTCTTTAAGATGGATACCCAATTGCCAAAATCCGGCTTTGAGGTCGAATTTGGAATAGATATGGGCCTTAGTTAGACCACTAAAGAGAGAATCTCAGGATGGTAAAGGGAATTTATCATATTGGAGAAAAAGATTGAGAGGTTGATAGTTGATCACCAGTTTCATTTTTCCTCTGTTTTGCTCGGCGCGCTTATTGACATAAAAGGTTTCACAAGCCCATTGAAAATCGGAGATTTCAATAAGGCCTTGTTGTAATAATTCTGAGCATTCCCTTTAGGCTAAAGCCAAGTGTTCTGGCTTCATTCCCATATGACTCGCCTTTGTTGGATTGATGTCTTCATTTTTTTTTAAAGGGAGGTGCACAAAGAATTCTGGATTTTCCCATAAAGGATAAGAACATTTCTGAGCGAATTCTAAATGGGATTCTGAGCAAGATTCTAGCAACTTTTGCATGATTGGATCTAATAAACTCATTTGGATGGAAAAGAGTCTTTGAATATTGAAGAACTCAGAGAATTGATCTTTATATCTAAGACCTTTTCTAGGAATGATGCGAAGTTGAGAGATTTGAGTCATGATATCCCACCCAATTATGAGATCTTTATTGGGTAGGTTTGATTCAAAGATTTTTGCATTTATGGAACACTGGGGAAAGAACTGAACAGTTACTAGGGTGGTTCTGACATTTGTAGAAAAAGTGTCTCCAGAAGCGGAGTTGAAATATCGGACATAAGGAGTCCAATATTCTTCAGGTAGAACCTTAGTGTCCAGAATGGAGCAACTTGCTCCAGTATCAATGAGAGCAATAACAGTGATAGGTTTGGCAAACTTTGAAGTGAGGATTTTTACAGGGAAATGGGGGCAATGAGTTTGGCTTGACAATATATCAAGGCTTGGTTCTAAAGATGTGGGGGAGATATGAAAGATGTCTTCAAATCCTGAGTCTGACCCAATCTCACTGGAAGTTTGGTAAGACGGGATGACACAAAGTGTTTGGTCAAACAGTTCTTCATTAGCAGAGAATAAGGATTCAATATCATTATTTTCAAGAGAAATACCTGTTTCATTCTCAATTTGATGGATTAGATGATTCTGACCTTTTTTCGTCTGAGGACAATTTTTGGCAAAATGTCCTTTTTTGTTGCAAATGTAGCAACGGTTTGATTTCTTATGGCCCGTGTGATCCTTTCTTTTGCATAGGTATCGCCATTTCTTCTTTTTCCGGAAATGCTTGGAGCCATGTTTGGATTTCTTTATCGAATACTTCTTGTAATGCTTTTCTTTTGAGAATACTGGCCACAAGTGCCATCACAGTCTCGCTTGGAGCATTTGATCTTTAATTTATGGCGAGAACAAGCTGATTCAAGGCGCTTGTCATTTGTGATGTAGGTATGGACCATCTGGCGCTTTAAGCATAATTCTTCAAGGCATAGATGGATTTCTTGCTGTATTTCTCCCAAGGGAAGTTCTTGTACTCTTCTTTGTTTTCCAAAGAAAGATCTTTCAACCATCTAGGATACCTCTTTAGGGATGGATGTGAGGAAGACATGCTTCAAATTTGGATCTACTCCAATTTGGTAAAAGAGCTGAAGCATTACTCGATAATGCCTATCAAGATGTTTTTCCTGAAAGAAGCAGCATCTTCTCTCGAAAAATTCTCTTCTTTTCATCTCTATGAGATCTCCGAGTTTTCCCACAAAGCCATGATATAAGAGAGTAATGGCATGGCTGAAATTGGGTGACATTAGAAACAAAATCTGATCTTGTTTTGAGATCGATTGCCACCAGAGTTTGAGGCTTCCTGTGAATCTGGTAACAAAGTTGTAAAGGACATCATTCATATCATGGTTGGTGAGGGACTGAGTATTCAACCAAGTATGAAATTCTTCAAGTCTTTCTGGCCATTTGGGATAAGGAATATCATCGATGGTGAAGAATTGTTTTGATGCTATGGGGACATGATTGCTTCTAGCAGGATTGCTTGTCTGACCATTTTCTGGATCAGAATAGTTTGATTCCATTTCATCATCTGGAGGATCGGCCATGAATATTTATGAAGTTACTGGCGCAATGGGGAGGGAATCAACTATAGGATTTGAGAAGGATGAGGAAGAAGAAAGAGATGCTGAATCTGATTCAGTTTGTTCAGCTTGGCACAGAATCTGTTTTTCTGGGTTGGCAGGATCAGGCTCAGGCTGTTGGTTAACAGGATCAGGTTTCTGAGTACTCAAATCCTTTAGAAAAGATTCTAATGGATTTGATAACATCATTTGATCCGGCTTTTCTCTTATAATAATCGAACTTGATTCTATAGACGGGACTTCTTTCCCTTTTTCTTTCTTTGGGGCTTTGAGGCGATTTCGTATTTCTACCATAAATGGTTCTCTTCTGTAGGGATCTTCTGGGATAATGGCAAAAATAGATGTTTGTGGATGTGGGGGTAAATACCAAGTGTTAACAGGAGGTTCTAATGGATCGAAAGGTCTGAACCTTCCTTCTTCAAGAAGTTGGATTTGCCTTTTAAGCTTTTCTATCTCTGGTTTCGGACTTTCAAGATAATGGTACCCAAGATATTGTCCTGATTCCAAGGCGTGAAGTCTTTTTTGGAACTCAGAAAGTATCTTTTTGGTACTTTCATCATACCTTCGGAGATCTTGTTGCATGTTTTCAATTTTGGAGTCAATTGCCTTGAAGGCATTGTTTTGTGCCAACAGAGTCTCTGATTGCCAGTTTAGAACGGCTTCAGCGACAGGGTTTTTTTCTGTCTCACATGTTCATTCACATCAGTGGAGGTAGGAATTTTGGGACATGGCGGTATCTGCCGTAGGAATCAATAAACTCTTCTGCGGCAGGGAACGAGAGTTTATAGCTTTCCTTAACAAGAGGAGGAAAATCAGTGTCTTGGAACATGGTAATAGAAGAAATGGGTGGTGCTTCTACTGGAACTTCGAGGGGGTAAGAGTGTTTCTTAGCTCATTTGAGGATTGGTTTATAAAAATGGAGAGAGAGCTTGCTTTTTCTGGGGAGGAGAAGGTGGTGGTGATTTTGGTGGGTCTGGTAAGGTTTGGGATTTAGTACTGGACTCTGGTGGTAGAGATGGTGCATAGGAAACCATAAACTGGTATTTGTCATACTCACCAAGAGTATCAACGAGGAATCTCTGTCTAAGTACCTTTGGTACACCTTATCCTTTGACTTTTTCCGTCGAGGTGGAGGCCTTGCAAGAGGGTCTACCTCGTCAGGAGAGTTTGTACAGTAGGAACACTGGCAAAAAGGATCCCAAAAACAATGACCATAATTGTCTTTATAGTAATGAACAGGATGTCCATCACCATTGAAGTGTCGAACATGCTTTTTTGGGTCTAGTTCGAAAATAGATTTAGGAACACATGGTTCGATCATGAAGAGGGTCTGGAAGATAGAGGGACTTTCTTCCTTTTCCTTGCTAAATTTGATGGAAACAATTCCATCTTTTTTCCTTACGAACTCTGAGTCCGTAGACTAGAAAGGCTTGTTATGCTGGTGTAGCTTTTCGTAGTTGGTGATCCAAGTCTCTGGAAGGAGCTTGGCCAACGTATCCTTTGAGATCTGTTTGGGAACATGGTATTAGAGCCTAGTTTCGTTTTTAAGGTTATCCATTCCATGCGCTTGATTGGTGAATCCAGTGCTAAGAAGATCTCTCCACAACATATCTACAGAACCAGAAATCCTTGAAGCACCTGTTTCTCTTGTTCCTTCTACCACATCCTCAAACCCTCCAGAGTTTCGTGTTTCTAATGCTTCTAAGATAGATTATCTCTATGAAGTCTCTCTTAGCGATGAAACCAAGATTTGTGAAGCCCAACTTCCTCTCATGAACCCTTACTCTGCTTTTGCTAAACCCACCTCATCATTCTCACCTATCCGCTCTATCCGCCAACTTATTCACCAAACCCCAAAGCAAGTAAAGGAGTACGTCCAGTCCTCCAAATTCGACCAGCATCCTATTCCTGCTACTAAAAAGGAATACTTTGTTACTCTCTAGATCCATCCAGAATTTCCCAGACAATGGGTTCAACAGGGATACTCTCGTGTCCATTATGGAGCTGTTCGTCTTGCTCTCACCTTCCATGGTCATAAAGGTTTGCCAGTTGTGGCAAGAATCGCGTTGTTAGATACCAGATTTTTACAATACCAGCATGCTTGCATCGGTACTGTTCAAACTACTTTGAATGCCGGAACAGTCTTCGTGACTTTGTATCCAAACTTCAACATCACACTTTCAGACCCCCAACTACTCTCTTTTCTGAAAGTTCAAGTCCAGCTCACTAGAGCCCCTCAGACTACTGACTCTGTAGCTGCAACACTACATTACCAAATGGTTTATCGAGTGCAGAACCATGCCTTCGATCTCAACTTCAATAAAAAATGCAACAAACCATTATATTTTAAGCAAAAACTAACCAAAACAAACATTAACAATACACAACTAAACAACAAAACTTTTAAGTGCTTACAACTAATACATTCCAAGTCCAACCTTGTATTTCTACCCATAAATTACAACAACAAAACATTCTACTCCATACAAAAATTGTAGCAAACCAAAAAACACATTTTACTTATAAATAATCCAATACAGGTGCATATTCCATATTCCGCGTCTTCGACTATATTAGACATACAAACTTCTTCTCATTACTCACTTTACATTTGAATAAACTACCCAAGAGAATAAGAACACAATCAACGCTTGATAAAAGTTTCTTTCGATTTTCAGCCTTGAAATCTCCCTCTTCAAATGGTCCACCAGAGATGTTAAACCCTTCATTTGAGCTTGCATTGAGTCGACATCCTCCAACTCGTCCATTAACATAGGTGGAGGTTGATTTCAACCTTCAAGTAACTCCAATATCACCTCTGTCACTCGATCAGGGAATTTCCTATTAACCCATTTGAAATATTGGTACTTCAAGCCTTCTCTATATCTGCCGCACCCATGGAATCTTCTCCCAGGATTCAACCGAGTCCAAGATGTTCTTCTCGGACTCGGTAATCCACAATAAAAGTAATACTCACAATCTAATTCGCTTTTCTTATAGGAATGTGAGTCGTTATTGAAGCTTTTGTCCTCCATTTGCAAGAGCAAGCTTATAACTTTTAGAGAAAATCGAAATATGCACTTGAAATGATCAAATTGGGGATTTAAGGATTTCAACTTCCGGTTCTAATCGAAATTGGGGATTTAGGGTTTCTTATTTGCAAGAAAACGGTAAACGGCATCGTTTTGTTCTTTGTATGCTGATTGTATTCTCCGGCGATCCACGTCGGCGTAAAAAATTAATAAAAAACTGCCACGTCGAATTTCCGACCAACCAAATCGGCGATGGCACCAAAGTAATTGTTTTTCAAAATTTTTTGACGCTTAAGTGATTCGACGGAAACTTTTGGCACCAAAGTGAGCGTCATACACAACTTATGACACCATTAGTGTACTTATCCCCAAACAACAAGCTGGGCTCATTGGAACACAAGTAGGATCGAGACAAGCACGCGGGATGCGCATAGCAACGCGTGAGCGGGCGGTAGTGACGGGCTCGGTGGCGATCCAACGACTTGGCGAGCGTGCAATGGCTAGGGGGAAGGGGGCTGGTAGTTTTCTTTGCAACTTTTGGACCTCAAAAAGTCACAATAATGGGGAAAGCAACCTCTTTAAAGAAGAAGAAGCCAACTAAAGGTTTGGGGGGTCACATTGGCCTCAAAGTCTTTTATCTCATCTCTATCTCTATTGGCAAGGCCCCACCAGAATTGGCTATCTTCCTTAGCCAAATTGATGCACAAAAATCCCCCTAGAACCATCCTTAGGTGGTCCAAAATGTTCATGGACCCTTGGCCTACGAATTTTGGCTAATCCTCCCCAAATTGAATCAATTCTCCTTCAATTGGATCCAATTTGATGCCCATAAATCTCACCAAGGTGTCCACACTTCAAATCACATCTTTCCCGTCAATTGAATTGACTTGAATCCCAAAAACGCTATAAAAAGTGGTCCTCTAACTTTTCCGATGCAAAATACCTTTACTTTGAAAATTTCCCAAAAATCCCGATTTGCTGAAAAACCTTCGGAGGATGAATTGATGGTCCTAAAATGAATCATGACATGAAAAACTTTCAATTTTTGAAATCGGGTTCAAATTCGCAGTTAATTTCAATCTAGCGTAATTTTAACGTGACCTAGCCTACTGTGTAGCTTTTAGGAAGTTTTAGTGCAATTGACTCGTGGTTGATTATTTTCGAGCCACATTGTACATCTTCGACATATTAGCGACTCTCAGTTTTCATGAAAATCTCAATATTTCAAATACGGTTACATGGTACCAAAACGACAGAAAAATCGGTCTAATGCCGATCGACGAGAATTTTGCAATTAGGTGGAATTACCTACATTTAATCACATGGCTCAGTCAAGTCGACCTATCTCCGGTCTCTAATTGATTTTTAACTGTGCTGTAAGAACCCTTGTAGACTAGCATGCTCAAGCAGTTAATTCCTGATCGAATTTTCAAATCTATTGTATTAAAATCCATTAATGGCTTCACCAAATAGACTAGTTATCTCATGAGTGATCAACTCAAAGATTAAAACTATAGGTACGTCGATAAAAAGTCCGATTCATTCAGTTGAAAACAGAACTAGAAATTCATGATGTCACACTCTCTCTCCATCGCCTCTCTTTCTTTGGTGCCAAGTCCATTTCTTCATGCTCAAAATTTTTGTTTTATTTTCTTTTGACTTCTAAAAGGAGTAAATTTGTAAATACACTTAACCATTTCACCGTTTATTAACATGGACCCAATAGTATGCGAGTTCACAAAAATCCAAAATGGGCTAATTGTCTTGATAGGCCCATTTTGGGCCAGCCATGGGTGGTGTGAGGCCCATGAGTGAGCGTGAGGCTTAATGGGCCCATCCGTGGGCTTGGGCCCACATGACTCCTCGTTCAATGCTCGTTTCTACTTTTCCCAAATTTCGTGATCTACCGATGAAAAATTGAGTTTTTGTCCCAAAGTAACCTTCTTAGCTTTTCTGTAATCTATCAATCCCTGTTATAACCCCACTCCATAGATTGGGGCTGGATTGAAGATGTCACAATCCTCAACTCCAATCTCATTTTCCTTGCTTAAAAGTAATTCTTATCATCAAATAAAATGTGGCCATCATCACTCCTAGCTAATACATCAATCTCATAATCATCACTCTCACAATTATTACTCTCAAAGTAAAGGTCATCATCACTCAACCCTAATGATAACCCCAAGTTCAATCCCATATTCATTTCCTACTTCAACACAAGTTTCAACTTCGTCTTGGCTAGAACCTTAGCTCCAAACCCAACTTCGGATCACCTCAAATCAACTTTTTTCATCAACATAGAAATGACAAGGTGTGTTTTTCAATAACTCTATCTATAAACAGTATATGTGAATAACATTAGTTCTTAATCAAATAAATAAAATCGATCCACACATTCACTATTATTTGGTGTTCATGTAACTTTGTATCATATATCAAGCTAGTGAGTAGCTTGCGTTGTACATATGATTTTTTTTCATCTTTTGGATCACACTAAAATTATAGAAGCTTATAGTTGGATCAAGTAAGAACTTCCTTTCTCCTAGCTTACAACTTTTCTCTTGTATCCGAGAAATTGTCAAAATGAGGAGAATGCGAAACTTGCAATCTATTCTCATAGAAGACATACTCATACAACATTTTTTTTTTGCAATATCAAGGAAAGTGGAACAAATGTGTAAATTTAAGGATGCTAAAGACATTTAATTCCCGAATAAATAACATTCATAACAAATGTACCGGAACTTTACACTTGAAGAAGCAAATCTGATCACCTAGCATTGTAGTCAATACGAAACTTAATCCAATAAACATCAATGTACAACTCACAATCTTCATCATCCATTGGTTTACATCTGAAAAAGCAACCACATATTAAACCTAGGGATTTCATCGGGAATATCAATCAAAACTCGAAATTAAAGAGTACTAAACTATTTATGATCATCATTTCTCTTTATTCAAATTCCTATATGTTAAAAATTATAAAAGAAAAATATGAGGATATGGTGAGAAAGTACCAACTCTTCAACACCACAGTAAGTGGTGAAGAGTTTCAACAGCTCATCTCCACATCCAAACACAAGAACATTCCTCGCAATAAGGTATCTGTCGAGAAACATAAAGGAAACAAAGAGGAACTAAATCAAACCCGTCCTTGACAAAAAACAAATGACCTATCTTAAAGAATCAACTAAAAAGCATCTAACTCATCTATCGCAATGGCCTATCTAGTGTGGAACCATGACAAAAAGATTTGAGGTATCAACGCTAATCTTGATTCATCATAGATGTGTACACACGAATTGCATGAGGCTCATCTTTATACCAAAGCATGCACTGTTATTTCTTCCTCGAAATCAAAAGCTGAGCAATCTTTCATTGGCAAGAGTTTGATAATCAACATTGTTGGAGTAAGTTGTCGATGATGATTAGATCTTCCATCAAGTGAAGGAGCTTGACACAACACGCACAATTACTACCCGCTTCAAAACCGCAACAAGAGAGTTCAAGTCAAAGATGTCTTCGTATAGCAAATCTCAAGTTGGTTTTGTGGTTGGAATGTGTCAAGACTTCAAAGGGCATCTTTCATCAAGTTTTGTCAAGAAAATCCATGCTCCCTCAACCCATTAGTAGCTAGCAATAGGAATTAGAGAGGGTTTGTCGAGCTTGTAAGGGACAATCGTCCTCATAGCTCCTTACAACTATGAAAGTACATTGCGGGCCTTAAGCAGAGCCTATGGACCATAGGGATCAAATGATGAAGGTTTATCAAAATGATTCCCTAGAGCCCGTATTGGCTTTCTAAAACCCCCTCATTTGTTTTGGTCTTTTTATTATATAATGATGCTGAACACTCTTGTGCTTCAAGTTCTAGCTAGTAGGGTGTGCTGAGACTCCCGAGGGCATCTTAAATCAAGTTTTGCCAAAAAAATAAAAACCACTACTCCATCAGCCTTAGCCCGAGTAGTAGGAAACGCACATTGGTTTGGATGCTAATAACATCTAAACAATATCATGACTCCTAACTTTTGCTATATATTTTTTCTAGTGCTAATAGCATGTAAACGAACACAATTATGAGTGAGTTAGATGATTTGTAAGCTTGTAAAACCCCAAAATCAAGCATTTGACCCAAAATGAGCCAAACATTCTTAGAATTGGAATCTCTTCCATTAGAATGATGTTATGGCTGTCAACCTTTCCTATAATCTATCTCAAGTGCCAATAGCATCTGAGTGAACACAATTATGATTAAGTTAGATAATTAGCAAGCTCATAAAACTCCAAGATCAAGCATTTGACTCAAAGTGCGCCAAACATTCTTATAATGAGAAGTTCTTCCATTAGAATGTTCTTATGGTTTTCAATCTTTGCCATAAATTTTCTCGAGTGCTAATAGCATATAAATAAACAAAATTTGAGTAAGTTGGATGATTTGCAAGCTTGTAAAACCCCAAGATAAAGCATTTGACACAAAATGAACCAAACACTCTTAGAATGGGAAGTTGTTCAATTAGAATGATGTTATGATGCTCAACTTTTCCTACAATATTTTCCAAGTGCTACTAGTGTCTAAATGAACACAAATATAAGTTAATCAGTTGATTTGCAAGTTAAAAGAATTGCAAGATCTAGCAATTGACCCAAAAAGAAGCCAAATATCCTTACAAAGGAATGTTCTTCCATTAGAATGATGTTATAGCTTTCAATCTAGTCATTCCCAAAAACTAGTATCATCTAAGGGTGTCAACGGTTCGGTTCGGTTCAATTCGGAATTTTGAGAAAACCCGAATCGAACCGAACTGTTAGGGTGAGCGCTTGAACCGAATCAAACCAAATATGATCCGAACCAAAAATCCAATTCAATTAAGTTTGGATTGGTTCGGTTTTTCGGTTTTCCTCTTTTTTTTTTTTTTTGGCCCCATCTCACGAGGTAAATTGTGGGTACTTCACGTTCTACTATTGAAGGGATTTATTTTCTAAAAAAAAAGCTACACCCTCTGCACACTTGTGAGGAGATGGGTAGACATTCGAAAAAGAGGAAGAGGCGCAACATCGAATCAAGGATCAACACCAATGCTACTAAAGGACGACACGGCAATGAGCATGAACGTCACTAGTGGTGGTGGATTGGCAGCCAAAGATTGAAGGGCTAAAACAACGGCGCGGCTGCAAGAGAAAAAACTGGAATAGTGTTGGTGAAACATTAGTCTGGAGAGACAACTTTTTACTGCTCTTTTCTGGCCTTTTCCTCCTTTTGTGTTCTCTCGACTCTCATGTTATTCTCTCTTCACTTTTTTTCTTAGTATATGCAGACTTCTTTTTTTGTAAAAGTATCATCTCTCCTTGTGTTGTTTCTATTCCCTTTTTCTAAGCATGGAACCAAATAGTGAAGAGGTTTCTCCCTCTCTCAATTTGTTCCCCTCTCTCAACTTGCTCTTATGCTTTAACCCAACAATAGTACTAGCTCCGGTGACCACCACAGCGACAAATCAACCCTTGTGCAGTTGTATTAGTCTCTCAGGCGAAGTCTTGCAAGACAACTAGCAACTTGGTCAATAGTATTGTAATAAGGCGTGGTCATGGAATGGAGAAGAAAGATGAAAATTAGGGTTTATTAATGACAATTTTGAGAGGGGTAAGTAAGGATAAAGAATGTGTAAACTTTAGTTCGGTTAACCAAACCGAATCAAAATAATCTGAATTGCAAAAAAAGGAACAGTTATTTTTCGATTATCGAAATAAAAAACTAAACTCAATCGAAAATGCACGAAATTCCAGTTTAGTTCTGACACCCTTAGTATCATCTAAATGAGCATAATTATAAGTCAATTAGATGATTTGCAAGCCATGACAACCATAAGTTCATGGAATTGATCAAAAATGAACAAAACATTCTTATAATGGGAAGTTCTTCCATTATGATGTTATGGCTCTTGACCTTCGCCATAATTTTTCCTAAGCACTAATAGCATCTAAATAAACACAATTATGAGTGAGATAGATATTTTTCAAACTCATAAAACTCCAAGATCAATAGCCACTGCTACCTTCCTTCCCATTCTCAACTCCAACCCAATTTCCCTTACTTAAAAATAATCTCCATCGTCAAATAGAATGTGGCCATCATCACTCTTAGCTAATGCATCAATCTCATTATACAATCATCACTCTCAAAGTAAAGGTCATCATCACTCCCGCTATCTTCACCCAAGTTAGCACCTCATATTCAAGCTCAACCCTAATTGTAACCTAAGTTCAATGCCACATTCATCTCCCACTTCAATACTAGCTTCAATTTCGCCTTAGCTAGCAACCCTAGCCCCAAACTCAACTCCGGACAACCTCAAATATACCCTATTGGCCAACAACACTATTTTTTGAGGAGTTTGCATTAGTTAAAGACCTTACATGACCGACGTTGCTAGAGGTGACAATACCTTTGAATCTTCCAGCTACATGAGCAAACACGACATGTATTTATCATATGAAAACATGTGCCTATATCAAAATTAGGATTGTGCTCCTAATGGTAAAAGCTTATTGTTTGATCAAGTAAGAACGTCCTTTCTCCTAACTTTTCTATTGTACTAGAGAAACTCTCAAAGTGGGGAGAATATGAAACTTAAAGTCTATTACTCATCTAACTTTTTGTAATGGTGCAAAATTAAAAATGCTAGAGCCATTCTACATCATGGATAAATATACTTCATGACAAATGTGAAGACAACATGAACTCTGCACTTAAAGAAACAAATCCAATCACCTAGCATTGCAGCCTAGACGAAACTTGATCCAATAAACATCAATATATGGCTCACAGTATTCATCATCCATCGGTTTACATCTGAAGAAGCAACCACATATCAAACATAGGAATATCAAAGGAAATATCGATCAAAACTTGAAATTAGAGAGTACCAAACTGTTTATGATTGTCATTCCTAAATCTTTACTCAAATTTCTATTGCTAGAAATGATTAAAAAACTTAAGGGACACAATGAGAAAGTACTAAATCTTCAATGTCGCCATAAGTGGCGAAGAGCTTCAACAGCTCATCTCCACATCCTAATGAAGGAACATTCCTCACAATAAGGTCTATGTCGAAAAAAATGAAACAAAAAAGAATCAAATCAAACCCGCCCCTAATAAAAAGCAAACAACCTATGTTGGAAGAATCAACTGAAATGCGTCTAACTCGTCTATCACAATGGCCTATCAAATTCATGACAAAAGATTTGAGGTATCAATGCAAACCTCGATTCATCATAAACCATGTACACTCGAATTGCACGAGGCTCATCTTTATACCAAGGCATGCATTATTATTGCTTCCTCGAAATCAAAAGCCAAGCAATCTTTCGTTGACAAGAGCCCGATGATCAACGCCATCAGACTAAGTTATCGGTGAAGATCGGATCTTCCATCGAGTAAAGTAGCTTAACACAACACACACAATTGCTACGCAATTCGAAACCACAGCAAGAGAGTTCAGGTCAAAAACATCTTGGTGTAGCAAATCTCGAGCGGGTTCCAAGGTTGGGGTATACCAAGACTCCCAATGGCATCTTGCATCAAGTTTTGCAAAGAAAATCCATGCTCCCTCAGCGCCTGTAGTAGCTAGCAACAACAATTAGGAAGGGTTTGTCGATATTGCAAGGGACAATCTTTCCACAACTATAAAAGTACATTATGGGCCTTGAGGAGAACCCATGGACTGTAGGGACCGGGTAGCGAAGGGTCATCGGAATGATTTCCTTAGCCCGTACTAGCTTTCTAAAACCCCCCTTCTCTACTTTGGTTTCTTTGATCATGTTATGATGTTAAATGTTCTTGTGCTTATATTTGGATTAAGGAAAATATACGAATTGAGTGAAACTAAAAAATAAAAAAAGTTATAGTCAGTAATGAAAGTAATTCATCTTTCGACCCAAAAAAAGAAAAGGTGGGGGGATTCTTTGGACCCTTGAGTTAGGTTGGGTCGGTTTTGGATCAGGTCCACAAAAGTGTTCCTCTACGCGCCGAACTAGTGATGGCGGACACACCTGATTCAATCAAATCCAAAAAAACCTTCGGCTCCAACCGCTACGACCGCGATTCATGCAAACTACAACGACATCTAGCTTTATTCTGTTGCTAATCGTATGGAAAAACTGACAGAAATCAGGGAAACACAATTATGACAAGAAGGTGATTGAATAGAAGACCCCCCCACATACTTGTCATGTGTATTGTTTAGTCGCCATCATTAAAACGTAATGAAGCCGCTTTAGGAATCCCAGTGAAGTAAGTAAATTTCCAAGGCTAATGTTAACGTTGTTGGGTATGGAGCTGGGGCTTTGAGAGCTTCACGTACTTTGTCACACCAGCGAATCAAGAAGACGAAAGACAGCTTGGGAGATGGGTACGAACAAAGCAGGAGGTTCCGTTCAAGTGTTGATTGGAGTGGTGTGCATTTCGTTTCTCTTCTTGTCTGGTGACAAAACTCCACATCTTCAGTAAATCATTGCGGAAATTAACAAATTTTCCTTCCATTGGAGCTACGAAAGGGTCCATCCTAAGATGATCGACTGACCGACATGGTTTTATAGTTTGAGCTAGGAACAAGTTTGTGTGGAATATCTGAGTGAGCTCAGGATTGCAGGTCCAATTGAGCAATGTTTCTATACAAATCTATGGTCTCGTTGTTAATGCACACGAAGGTTCAAACTTGTTTTAAGGATGTCCTACTTTACACCAGCAAGAAGTGTCTAGAGATGATCGGATTGGGCTTCGTCCCTTTTAGCGGGACGAAATTCAATGTAATCATAAAAATTACTTCCTCTTTCCGTGAAAATTTAAAAGAACAATCATGATGAGTTTCATGTTGATTATGCAGGAATCGTGGTAGGGTGGCTGCCGCCAGTAGTACCAGGGTGTTTAGGCCCTTGCTCAAACTACCCAGATTGCAACAAGGCATGCAAACAAACCGGTCATAAAGCGGCAGGATATGCTTCAAGTTCCCACCACCGAGTCTCCTGTCTTGTTGCTGCTCTGGATGATCATTAACCCTTTGGACATAGTCAAGGTGTGTATCTTCTCTCTTTTAATGGTGACTGGCAAATAAAATTTCACCGACAGAATTTGATGCCCGCACTCGACTCTTTGTTAATGATCAATCTGGACCTGCAGAAACAAAATGGAAAATACACAACTGAATCTATGTTCATTTGAGTTTTTCTAAGACAATCAGCATCACAGTCGAAACTGTGAGTCCCTGAGTTCTATCAAGAACTTGAGGGAAAACCAGCAAGAAGACAAAACCTTGCCCAACATTGTGATAGGTTGAAGTACCATTTGAATCTTCTATTTGGGTTACTAGATTAAGTGAAAAAACTTCGAACTGCACTGCCAAACCAGTGCACCTCATAGTGAACATACTCTGAAAGCTTGACAAAATGATGTAGACCGACTGATTAGTGCTGTTAAAACTTTAAAGTCGCACAGTCAAAATCAGTACTAATTTAGGCCCTGCATGGTAACACTTCTCAAAAGTGTTTATAAACACTTTTTCTGTTATTTTGTTCCAGGAACAAAAAAAGAACAAAAGCGTTTGTTTTCGTTTCTGTTCTTTTTGTTTTTTCGTTTCAACAAAATTGAAACAGAAATCAAAACAACTTTTTGTTGTTTCTCTTCTCCAGAAACACTTCTGGCAAACCGAAAAAGAACAAAAACAAAGAACAAAATTGGAACAAAACGGGAACAAAATTGCAGGCCCTTCTCGTTCGTGCCCGTGCGAAGCTTCGTTCTCTCCCCCGACGTCTCCCCTCTCCGGCGCCTCCCACTCGGGCGGACTCTCCGGCGACTCTCTGGCGCCTCCCCACTCCGCTCACTCTCCGGCGCCGACAGGTGGTGCTCCGTCAACCGGCTGAAGCTTCCCAGTCCAGGTAATTGCTGCTGCTCCTCCATCTCCGTTCGAAGAGGGCTTCGGCAAAGGGGCTTCGGCGACAGCAACCTTCGCCGACCACCGCCGAACGCTCGCTGCAGCTGCTCTGCCGAGCTCGAGCTGCTGTGGTCGCTCGGCAGAGCAGCTCGAGCGAGCGACGCCGACCCCCAAGGGAGCCGTCGCCTAGATCTGCCAGATCTTTGGATGAAAATTCAATTACTGGCTTCACCGTTTGCCCCGTTTTCCCACACAAAATCCGAATCATCTCCATCCACCCCCTCCCTTCGCTTCGCGCCTTTTTTTTCATTCTCCGTTGTTTTTCTCTTCGTACTCGCCACTGCCAATCTTCACGCTCGGCATATCGTCTCGGATGATGACGACTCAAACTGGCCTCGGCTATTGCGGTTGAAGGAGCGATGCCGGACCAGTGGAGGTGCCGAGAGCGAAACCCAAGGAATCTCATCCTTCGAATCGGCAGATCGTATCCAGATGATGATGATGATGATGATGATCATCATCATCATCATCATCATCATCCATCCAACCTCAGCCTTGGCAATCGGATAAAAGGCTCTTGTAAACTGTGAATACCACCCCGCGTCCCCCTTTGGGCGCGGCATAGATGGGCGGAATAATGGAATTACGAAAGGCGTCAATGAAGTGGGAGCGAGCAGAACGAAGCAAAGAGTCGACGAGACATATTCTGGAGTGAATTGGAATTTGACTCGGAAGTTCAATCAGGCATGAAATGGTCCTGATGATGGTTCAGCGGTGATGGCAACGTAAGCCCAAGATGGCCCGGCGACGGATAAATCTGGTCCAAACATGGGCAAGGACAGGAAAGCGAGGACTTGAATCAGAGTGGCCGCAACTCGAATGTGGAATCTAATGGTGTGGTTTACTGTGGGGATGATCTAAATTGCTGGAGATGAATCAGGGGAATCCGGAGCTAGAGAGAGATGCGAAAAAAAAATTTGGTCAGAGAAAAATCCGTCAAGTTTGCAAGGAAGGTGTTTGATGGAATGACAAAGCTGGACCCTATCTCCAAGGATTCCCATTCGAGAGAGAGAGAGAGGATTAGCGAGCTTTATCTGGCGGTGAGAGCAAGTTCGAGTTTGAGAGGGCATGATGTTGTCAATTCTAATACAAAAAGCCACTGCTAGGGGCTTGGATGCTGTGTTATTGAGAGAAAGGCTGTGGAAGAGTTGTGCCACAGAAATGCTGTTATGTAGTAATGCTACTGTAGGCAAATAGATGACCGTGAGAGAGGCTATGAATGCTGCGTTTGATGAGGAAATGTCTGCAGATCCTATAGTATTTCAATGTGTCTTAAAGGTTTTTTTTTTTTTTTTTTTTGGCAGAAGTATGGACCTGAGAGGGCTGTTGATACTGCAATCATGGAGGCTAGTTTTGCTGGAGATGAAGTCGGTGCTGCTTTCTAGGTTCTCAGGCCTATTGTGCAGTTTATGAAATTCAATTTTGCTATGCAGGCGATTGACTACGTTATAAATTCTGCTGCAAATATGAACTACATGTTGGCTGGCAATACATCAGTCCCTATAGTTTCAAGAGGAGCTGCAACAGGAGTTAGTGCCCATCATTCCCAAGCCTCGTGAAGACATAGCCATCCCACCTAGAGGAAGCTTTTCTGGATCCGACCTCATTATATCACTCGTCACCCTCAGGATCTATTGGACTCAAGAATGGCTCATGGCGTGCGAAATGAGAGTTGCTCATGAACGGTGTAACATTTCTGGTTTGTCCCTCCAACAAAGTGCTTCCTCATCCTCTGGTTTTTCCAGATTGGCGGTCACTAATTTATTAATGCAGTGTGTTTAGTTGCATTATTTGAATGCGTTGTTGCCAAGGAGTGAATTTTTTGCGTGGTTGCAAATTTAATCGGTGTTTACTCAAAGTCTCCTTTCTATTTGATATTAATATTATGATGGGATCAACATAAGCATAGAAAAATACACGGTACAAGTGCCCATTATAAGATCGTTGACGTATGGGACCATTGTAATTACTCATCCATGGTTGCTTTGTGTGGAAATATGAGAGCCATGGTGTGCGGGCTTTTCTTAATGTGCTTCTTCGAGAATGAACTATAACTCTCAATAAGTTTCGTTTATATTTTGTTATCGACAAACAACAAATCGTAAAGACAGTCTGAGGATTTTTTTTTAAAACCATGTGAAGGATAAAAAAAATATTATCGCCACATGATTAAATAGTTAGAGCTTTCTAGCAACTCTGCTTTAAATCCAAGAGTTGTCATTGTTATGAGGATCTTACCATATGCTTTTCTTCATATATGTTCACCTCACTGCAATATGGAAGAAAGGATAATCGAGTAAAAATTTGCTGGTTGGCTCAAGCTCTTCACAAACAAGAAAACAAAACATGAATAAAGCTGGATGGTGTTTCTGTTCTTGTAATGTAAAACTCATATCTACCAACATAGCAACCCTAAATCAATAGATCTAAGTCTTAATAATGGTCTAGCTTCCTGAGGCCTATATGTACACCAATACAACTCTCAGCACAATCAAATCTGATATGACCAGCTTGGCTTGTTTCCATTATTTTTTAGATCTCCCAACACATACATATGTTCACGCAGGAGAACTATAGAGAAACATCACAAGAATGAATTTACTCCACGTGGGAGAACTATAGAGAAACATTACAAGAATGAATTAACTCTAACACAGTTTCTCTTAGCCTAACAAGTATGTTTTAAATTTGCCTTTATTCACCATGAACAAAATGAAATTAATGAGCATTTCATGAGAATGATAATTCTCATCTCATTTAAACTTTATTTAGAAAAAAGTATTTTAAAAAAAAAAAAACAGAAATTTTGTACAGATTTGTCCCAAACGTGTTTGTTTTTTTTTATTCTAGAACAAAAATTAACTTTGTCCATTACCTAAACGTGTTTCTGTTTTTTTTTTATTTCAAGAACAGTTTTTTTTTTTACGCTTACCAAACAAAATTCTTTTGTTCAAAAACTGACTAGTGCTGTCAAAACTTTAAAGTCGCACAGTCAAAGCCAGTACTAATTTAGCCGTAGTCGCAACAAACATTATCTGCAATAGAATCTTTTCAAGATGTATTACAACATAGATTCACAAAATGACAAGGGGAAAAGAGAGAAACGAAAAGGATCTGGGAACTTCATTGTTATTGCTTCTCGTATGAACAAAAAGGCCACAAATATACGAGTCACCTCGATGGCTGCATGTTCCTTTACATGTCATTATCTCACGACAGAAAAGATAAGAGTTATAAGCACTAACATGAGAAGAGATTATTTATTAGCATCCAACACCAATCCAAGTCTTCCATATTGATAATGCACCTCAAGCTCTCTCCCTTCACCATCAAATCAAAAGCCTTATTGATTTCATAGAAAGGCACTCGGTGAGTAATAAACTTATCGAACTCCAGTTTCTGTAGGCAAAATGAGAGAACTTTTGGTCGATAAGGCGTTACCTGTTGTCCACGAGTCAATGACAGAAGATAAAAGGGCAGAAGTAAGAAAACTTAGACGCTAGTCTTTTACGTTGTTCAAGTACATGTCAACAACAGGAGGGAGATCACTCCGAAGTTTGTAGTTCCCAAAAAATATCCCCTTGAGCGTTCTTTCTTGAGACGTGAATGGGCATTGTCGTGAAAACTGCATCTTTGTTGGGGACTCCCACCAGCACAGCCACACCCCATCCCAGCAATTGCAAGAATCACAAAGCAAAAGATTAGTAGACAACTGAAGTCAATTGACTAGCATCAGAGGCAGGGTCGCAATTCTTGTTCGCGGACATGATAGTGTCAGGTCAATTGACTAGCATCAGAGGTAGGGTCGCAATTCTTGTTCGCGTACACGATAGTGTCAGGTCGACATAAAGGTATATACTCTATAATAGGTCAACCTGAACATGACATAAATAATTAATTCTGTCTATCTACTTACCATGAACGCAATCTGAATAATTTACGGGCATGGCCGTTATGACAAAATCAGCCCATAAATGTGAACCTGACACAAATCATTCTCAATTTTTTATAAATTTTATTGACAAAATGCAATAATCCGTCCACAAAATATCATCAAACCAAATTAAAAACATGGTTATAGTCAATCATATATTATCAATTTAAAATCTTACTAGTGAATTGCATGGAAACTATGTCTTTTAGCTAATCATGTCTATTTGGGTCACATATCATGTTAACATTATTATCCGGTTAATTTAAATGGGTCATATGAATCAATTTCGTGTTTGGCAGATTGGACAAGAGTTATGTCTTGTGAGATGACACGAAATTGACCCGAACGTGATTAACCGCAACTCTATCCCGCTCACTTCATTTTGTGTTCAAATTGCATAATCGCGTGGCCTCAATAATTGCCGCCCCTAATTAGAGGTCTGACAGAAGACAAGGGCTTGGGCTTGAGCATTAAAATGGTTTCGCCACTCATCAGTTTCCATGCATGCCATTTTGACAAAATAAATGATCAGAGAAATGCGTAGAACAGAAAATGCCGCGGCGGTTGTCCTACTTACATCATGAACACATTCAAGAGCAGAAACCACGGACATTGATGCTGCCAGTGCACTCCACGCACCTGTCAACACCACCATTAGTCATTTCAGCAATAACCTGCACTCATTGGAAGTCAAGTAAAATCGATTGGAAAGGCCCCTCTTTCTCATACATTTGGCCGATGAACAATAAATAAGTATAACCATATGATATGAATCTCTGATTATCAATGGATTTTAGAAGGTCATGACTTCGAATCATATCATGAGTGACTCTCTAGACCGCATGTGCCTACTCGAAGAGACATTTCCTACCTCATGTGAAGAAACATTCTGAATTCTGGTACACTGATGGGATTATGGTGATGGGCTTACATACTTATAGGTAAGTTGAGTAGTTATGATTCCTTATGGTGACGCCTAGCCTAGGTAGTTGCATCGATCTTTCCTCCCCATCCTTTTACCCATAAAAGGGTGAACTTCTCCATCATCGGCTAGCAGACAGTCGTCCCGATTCTAACAATCCCACTGCGGAGGTTTGATTGCCATCCTTGGTCAATCTCAAGGTAAAGCCATGAGCAAGTGGTTGTGGATCGCGGCTCAAAAAGAAATCCTGATCAATTCCAAACGGTCATTGGAAAGTTGGGTCGGAGAGAAATGGAAGAAAAAATAAAAGCGTGGAGGGCTGAAATCGAAAAAAAAAAAAAGGCCACAATGCTTAATGCACGAAGGCCTAAACGAGCTTTTGGGATAATACTTGCGCTGCTTAATACTTCACATCAATTGATATGGATGGTTATCGACGGATCCGCAAAATTCACGTCTTTGAACAAATCTACATTTTGTTCAAGTAATTTTATGTGAATATTTTTAAATTGCATGGTTTAATCTCGAAATGAGAAAAACGAGAAATTTTCGAAAAGAGATTGAATCTCCGAACCTTAGCCCAATTCCAAACCTAGGCCCATTACTCTCCATTCGGGGGCGGACTGCATGCCTCTCTCATTTGTAATTTTGCTCTGTAACAGTTTCGGTGGCTAATCAGATTTCCGGACTACATGTTGAAATTTTTAAATTGGGTCAAGAAATTTTCAAAGCAAGCACCAATCCAATGAATAAAATCACAAGTCCAACCAAAAATTTTCGTGTGTCATCGGTCCGACTCATGCTTGTATGAATAACAGCGTGTTTGGGAGAGATTTAGGAAAATGCCTTCACGTAAATACAAAGGACTTTGGGATAAAAGATTTTGATGAAATGCAAATGATTAAAATATGAAAAAGGAAACCTTAGCTCAGCTGCGTCCGAGGGTTGGGGATGAGGCGCCGTGCCATTAAAGGTCACATGCCGACAACGGATCCAACTTACCGGGGTCAGAGATTTGGGCTCGCCCACCACGTCGTGCAAGTTTGTATAAATAAATGGTGAGGGCAAATCTAAAACTTAGATATTTTAGTGAGGCCAAAGTAGGAAAAAAGAAAATCTAACAATTCGAAAATGCTCAAACCAATAAGTGGATAGGTTTCTGACCAAAAAAAAAAAAATGAATAGGACTTTCATTGGGCTAAAAGCTTTTAGAAATGCTAGTTTTGATTATGACCCCTTTAAAATTTTCTTGCCAAACATATCAACTTTGGTACAACGTCTTCATAGGTCTAAAAGCCCATTTTAAATGATGTGTGAACTGCAGCCTAAGTCCCTTTATAAATTAGAAATATCTATCTATATAATTCGAAATAGAACTCTTACTCGATATATGTTGAACACCCTAATCTTGGTGGAAAGGAAATTTGACTAGGTTTCAAACCCCCTTCAAGCCTTTTGCACGTCATTATGTTTCAAAGGCCACTTGATATATCATGCCAATCCAACCATGTGAAATTGAAAGAATTATCACCGATCGAAAAAAAAAAAAAAATGACATCTTAATCTTCTCTTCACTTATACAAACAAAGATTCTAATATATCTTGATACCTTAAGGTTATGTTTGGTCATCCGGACTTCTAACTAAAATAAGACTAGATAAGATAGGATATAATATGAATCCAAAGATTTTGCTTTATCTTTACCAAAAAAAAGATTTTGCTTTATCATATCCATTATTTTATGAATCGTAATAATAAAATCTAATATACTCACATCATATCATATACTTTTTTTTTTAGATATAAACATATATTGAACCTAAAAATTCATAAATATGGTAAAAAAATCTCTTGTGACACTATTCCCTAATTTATTTTTATTTGCTTTTTATTTTATTTTTCCTTTCTTTTTAAATTATTTTATTTATTATTTCTTTTCCCCTTCCATCATTTTCTAATAAAAATTTATTAAATAGTAAACTGTATTGATATACCTAAAATACCAAACTACCTAAATATGTATTAAATATAAATATATAATTATATTTAGATATTGAATTTACATTATAAAATAGAATTAAAGTCAAATATATAAATAAATAAATATTAAATTATATATGTAGTAAATATAAATTTGTTGTTTTGAATTTTTTATATTATAACTCAAATACTATTTATATTGAAATTTTGTTAATTTAATAAGTTTGTTATTCGAGAAAAATAACTTTCATATTATGAATATTATAAATCATATCCACCTTTCTCTCACTTCTCTCATTGGTCAATCTTATTCGACCTATATCCCATTTATATCTAACTTTATCCTATCTTGAGTAGACACCAAATGCAAGATTGGATAAATTTTATCAAATTTCAAATTTTATCTTTATTACTAAATGCAACCTAATAGTTCTCTGAAAAATCGAATGATATCTACTGAAAAATACAAATGCGATTTTTTTCATTGATTTGTTCTTTTAAAGCCCAACAAAAAAGCTTTTGTTGGAATTTGAATGACTTCACTCTTTTCTATAAAGGACGTTTCTGTTTCTTTTCCGATAAGTAAATTTTGTAAAAAATCAAAATCATCTCTGAAGTACATAGGTTAAAGCATAGAGATGCTCCTATAGTACTACATTTTCGTACCATAAAAAGTTTTATAAAAGCTTACGACATGACTGTCACATGCAACTTAATAATTCTCTCAGAAATCGAATGATATCTCAATGAAAAATGCAAATGTGATTTTTTTCATTGGTTCATTCTTTTAAAGCCCAACGAAAAACTTTTGTTGGAATTCAAATGACTTCACTCTTTCCTATAAAGTTGGTTTCTGTTTCTTTTCCGATAAGTAAATTTTGCAAAAAAGCAAAATCATCTTTGAATTACATATGTTGAAGCATAGAGATGCTCCCATAGTACCACATTTTCGTACCAAAAAAGGTTTTACAAAAACTCACAACACAACTATCCAACGCAGCCTGATAGTTCTTTCAAAAATCAAATGATATCTCAATGAAAATTGCAAATGTGATTTTTTTCATTTGATTCGTTCTTTAAAGCCCAACGAAAAAGCATTTGTTGGAATTCAAATGACTTCACTCTTTTCTATAAAGTTAGTTTCTATTTCTTTTCCAATGAGTAAATTTTGCAAAAAACCAGATTCATCTCTGAAGTACATAGGTTGAAGCATAGAGATGCTCCTATAGTACTGCATTTTCGTACGAAAAATAGTTGAACAAAAGCTCACAATATGACCCCTTAAATCATCAATTAATCTATTCTACATTAGCCTAAATTAAGGGATAATCAACCGAGATCAAAAAATCAATCATCAAAAGTCCGTCAACTCTCCAGATTCAAAATAGCCGGAAAATCTTGCGGATATTCGCATATGCCCGACATTACTATCATTATTTTTTTTTTTTTTTGCCCTAGTCGACCATACATTGTAGGACCCCCTTTGATCAAAGTGAATATGGCTTAAAGTAATTCAAATCTCCATTTCAATCCTATCCAAGGTGGGGATCCTATGTTTTGTCACAAATAATTGAGATTTGGCTAATGATTGCAACACCCCTCCCCCCTCCCCTCTTTCTCCCTCCATCGTTCAGCCGCGTGCACCATGACCCCTCTCCAAAGATTTTATTCCCACTACTACTTCATGAATCATCGCCTACAAAGTCTTTGCCCTGGACCCCGCCTAACTTTGACTATAATTGGAGGAAAAATCTCCTAATTTTGACGAGAGTCAAGGATTTTAGAAGGGTGGCCGCTATATAATTAGATGCGATAGAGAGCACGTTCTTTAGGACTTTTGAAAGTAAGCCTGATCTCAGATGCCGAGTACCAATTAGACTTGGATCGGAAGCCTATCGAGCTTGATGAAATCTTCATAGAGTTCGGCAGTAAAGAGGAGTTAGGTTTGAAGCCATCAACGATCAGAAGTTAGCTGACTTGGAAGTTCGTGGATGTCTTCGTTATAATGTTTGGATAGAGTGATGGAGTTATGAAGTGCGAGAAAAGAAAATAATGTTTAAGTGCACAAATAATTTGTTGTGAGCAAATACTTTTCAGTAGGTTACCCATTTTATCATATTAAAACCGACGAACCTTTCAGTATAATAAACTCATGCTATATATAGGGGAAATATCTTGTTTGGAATTTTAGAGCTTATAATGCTGATATTCATAGTAGAGAGATTGCTTAGTGCAGTATCATGATTTTTCCCTTCTAGATTTTAGAAATGATTTTTCACATAAATATTCTTTTTTGTTTTTCCTCTCTATATTTTCCTTCAAAGATTCATATTCTTAATGTATAATATCTAGGAAAACCCAAAAAGTGGATTTATAATTTTTGAGTAAATAAAAGTGGGGTCAATACCAAACGCTAATATTAGAAATAATTAGTGTGCTGCAAAAGTTTATTAGCCTTTCCATAAAGGGAAAAATATAATATAAAGGCGGGTTGTTGAAAAGGAGGAGGGGGGACCAAGGCCAAGGCTCAGCCACTAATAAAGCTGCGTTCTTCAAGACTATGTCTGCCACAAATCAGACAAGAGTCGTCATAACGTCTCGCTAGCCGTTTATTTTATTTTTCTTTTTTTCCTTTTTTGTCATTTTCTCTATTGCCACAAAAATTATTTTTTACTTAATTGTAATTAACCTCTCCAAGACCCCCAACAAAAAAATAAAATAAAATAAAATAATTTTGAAAAATTGAAAGCAGACGAGTACAGCGGCGGAGGAGCCGTTGGGAAAGTGATGGATTGGTCCTTTGTTCGTGACATGACGTGACCTGCGGTAGACGTTAGAGGCAATTTCAGACAGAAGTCACATATTTGGTTCAAGAGATTTCCTAGAATTACGGCATTTTTAGTGTATGATAAAGGGAACAGGATACAAATGATTTATAAATTCTGATATAATATATAACATGGCCTATAAATCTTTAGTTTGTTTAATAAAGACCCTGCATTTTTTTAAACATGTTCATTCTAGTCGCGAGCTAAATGAATGTTGTGTTTGAATCTAAATATATGAAAAAAGCAATATTAAACGTCTTCATACATTCTAGAGATTCAATTGAATATTTAGTAAAAGTTTAGAGACTTTATTCCATAGTGAATAAAATAAAAAAAGTTAAAGATTATTTATATCACTATCCATTTAATTACTATGTTTATTGTGTTAAGTTTTATTACTTACTAGGGTGTCATGAAAAACTTTATGGTAATATATATGACAAATTTATTTCAAAATAATTTATTAACAATCAATATTTCAAAATTGGTACATTTGTGGCAAAATTACAATTTATTAGTTTCCATTAAATTTTATTATAAGTTTGAGATTTTATTGCTAAGTTGGATCATATGTTTATGGCACGAGTCGATAATTCGTGCGAGTCTTTCTAGGCCTATCTGAGATTTTATTACAATTTATTAGTTTCCTAGGCTAGTCTTTCTTCTATAGTTGTTCCAATAAACAATACGATAAATAGTTATTTTCATACGAAATCGTACCACGCCCAATTTGGCTCGGGTGTCTAGTCCATCGAGTGAGACAACAACTTTTTTTAGGCTCAATAATTAGTTTTGGCCAACCCCATCTTTAGAGCTTCTAAGTAATATTATCCTTCTATCCTAGAATTCCAAGGACCAATTGTCATGACACCACATATCAATGGTGTTGTTCCATCCTTTATGCGCCCTCGCTCTTCACTCTCAATGGTTCACGGCATGGGAAAATCACAGACCGCGTCATTTACATGTGACAATGAATAATTGTATTGGTTAGAGATTATACCTTCCATTTATCACAAATATACCAATTTGATTCTTTATGATATTACTCTAATTTATTGAAAATTAACAGATGATAATATTTTTCACAAATGATTTTTGATGATTAAAAAAATAATTTGGAGTGCGAATTTACAGATAAATTCAGCTAGGGTTTTTGAGTATACATAATTTTTTATACCTGTCCGGATAAATTTTACCTTCGAATTGATGACAGGAAATTAAGAATTTTTCTGTATCGTGCATGTCCTTTCGGCGGGTCATTTTTTATTCATGAGTTGGCGAATTTTTCTGTATCGTCTCATAGGTGCATGTCCTTTCAGCGGGTCACGTTTTATTTATGAGTTGGCATTTATGCTAATCCCATTCCCTATCTACCCTTTCGGCGCCAAGGTCGCCAGCGGTTCGACCACCAGTTGGCCGGAGCTATGGTCCAAGAACAATCACGGGGGCGGTGGCGGCGGCGGTGCCGAGGAACGAAGGCAACCGCAACGCTTAAATTACTCTTGGAAGTACGTTCGCTAACACATGATTTCCATCAAAGAGACCGACTCAAGCCAGTTACTGAACTCCACTCACACTATCATCAACATTCATCAAACGACACCAATCATCTTCAACCTTCTAAGAAATCCCCACAACAGGGTCCATAGTCTCAGACACGGAAGTTTTCATCAACACATTATCTAGAAACATTACACGACGAACATCATCGGAGCCGCGGGAGCAGCTTTCTTTCAGTGCTTGCATTGCGGCTCGAAGGCGAAGGGGCCGACGGTGAAGACCGTGAAGGGGAGCTTGTCGATTATGACGGGCTTCTCGGGCCTGAGGACCGCGCCGACGGTGCCGCCGTGGAGGGCGGAGGGCTTCTGGCACGAGGGGACCGGCGACGAGACGAGGAACGCCATGCACTTGTGGAAGGCGTAGGTGGTGATGGTCTTGGGGGCCTTGAGGAAGAAGTAGCCGTTCTTGTCGGTCTTCACCGTCTGCACGGTGGGTCGGTACTTGGTGTTATTGCATTCCAGCTTCACGACGGCACCTGCAAAGAACAAAACCTTTTCGTCAAAACGACAAGATCTTGGGGAAAAAAAGGGAGATCGAGAAAATTCACTAAAAAATATTCTTGAAAACTTTCAAGAAGTCAGGGTTAGCAAGCAAACAAAACTTGGCTTATCAAATGTCCAGAATTTAGGGTTTGTTGACAATTTTTTTCGCTTAAATGGCGAAAAGGGTTATGATTAGTATTCCCAAGAAATGAATAAATAAATTTGGAAAAACGGGTGTATGGCCAATGGCCAAAATTCAAACTTTCATAAAGTGTGGGGAAAGTTGACAAGACACATTTTAGGACAGAGAGAAAGAGAAAGGAGATGCGTCCATATTTTTCAGACCCTTTTTCAGACATCGATGAAAGAGAAAGGTCGGGGCTCTTTAACCTAACTTCGCTCTTGCCGAGAAATATGAGACATTGGGGAAAAACAAGAAATTACCACATGCAAAACAATACACCATAAAGAAAAAAAAATACAGCACTAGAACCCAGAGAGAGAGAGAGAGAGTAATAATAATGTCCGCCAGTTAAAAATGGGTATTATGTCTATATGTTTCCTTTTTTCTTTTTTGCTTCTTTAGATGCACTGAAACCCTAAGAAAGGAAGGAAATTTAGCAAGTTCATAACATTTGTCCAACATGCAAAATGCAGAAGAAGGATAAAGAAAGAGGAAAAAGAAAATGGTGGGTTTTTTGGCTTTTGAAACTGAGGGAAAAAATGGCAAGACTTTGGGGAAAATGTAAAAGAAAACTGACCAAGAACTGGAGTAGCTCCCAGGAGAGTTTCGGCCCCGGAGTACTTGCACGACTTGCAGTACACCACCCCCTGGACGGCTATGAACCGCCGGCCCATGGGGGCCACAGGGGGGTGGATCGGTGGGTGGACCGGCATGTGGGGAGGCGCGTGGGCAGGAGCGTGGGACGGCGCGTGGGAAGGAGGGTGAGCCATGGGGGCGGGGACCGGTGCATGGGTGTGGTGGTGGTGGTGGTGGTGGTGCGGGGCCGGCGCATGGGCGGCGGTGGGGGAGAGGGCGGGGACGGAGGCTGGGGCGAGGTGGTGGGGGTGGTGGCCGGGGTGGTGGTGGCCGGGGGCCGCGGCGGGGGAGTGGACAGGGCTCACAGCGTCGCTGGCCACCGCCTCCGCGAGCTCTTCGCCATTGGAGGAGAGGGCGAAGAAGAGGCTCGAAACTAGCAGGAGCTGAGCGAGAAGAAATGCTCTAGCCATCTTCGAGAGAGAGAGAGAGGGGTGTAGGTGGTGAGTGGAGAGGTTTTCTGGGAAGGTGATTTATAGGAGTTTTAATGCATGAATCTGTGCGGTTCCTCTCACGAGAAAAACCCCTATTTTACCTTTTCTTTTTTCTCTATTTTACCTTTTTCTTGTTCTTGTTTTTATTTGGGTGGGGGCAGACAGCTAGAGTGTCCGGTCAAGAAAAGAACAGGAGAAAAGAACGGCTAAAGTAATTTAAAAATAATTGTGACCGAGTAAAAAGGGAAGAAAATTTTGGCTGGGGTTGGCTGTGTAGTATGTATTGTAACGGTAATTTAATAGAGTTAAAAAAAAAAAAAAAGGAGGGAAGACACTTTTGGGTTAATAAATGAGTAGAAAAGCGGCTTCGGATTATTTCGAGTGAACCATAAAGAGATTTTGAATTAATGAACTAATCGGTTTGATTTTTCATTTTCGAATCTGACGTGAAATATTGCGATATAAATATTCCTTTAGAGAGACCATATTAATTTAATAGAGAGCATTTTCAAACTCTAGTAGACTCGAATGCTCAAAAGAAGGGTAAAGGCCAGGGAAACGGGCTGAGGATGACTGAGGTTTACGTGTAGAATACACAATAACTTCATCATTATAATTATTGCTCCCAGAATTCTTGCCTCCAGCGAATGTGAATTCTGACTAAATCAGTTTCTATAGAATGCGCGATGTCGACGGCTCAAGGTAGAGCATTCAATTGGTCATGGTGACTAAATTTGCCTTCACTAGCCTCAGGGAGAGCAGTGATAAGGGTCTAAATTTCGGTTGCAAACACAAACGACAAAAGCAAATTTCATTTTTGTGAAGAGAACGTTGTGCATTCAAGAAGAGGTTCGAAAAGGGGATCAAACCGGTGAAAGCGCTTTTCATTAAGAAAGGGAAATTGGAAGAGCTTGAAATACTTAGATAACTATCAGTAAAAAAATAAAAAATAAAAAAGGGGGTCGACACTCTCATGCATTCCTATCGGCTCCTTTATTTCATTCTTCTCTCCTTTTATCAATGAAGCACATTTATGCTAGAGGTAATCATGGGTTTGTTGGTCCGCCTAAGCCTAATGACGTGAAACGTGAAAGGGACGAGTCTAGACAAGCAATTCGCTTCCTGAGCCCGACCCGTTCAAGCCATAATAACCCCTTTGATCAAGCGGCCAGCTCATGTCGAGGGAAGCTAACCCTTCTCCTTCGAAAGGTGCAGCGATGCCACGCCGTTATCAGTCAGGAGACCAACACCAAAGTAATTCTTAAGTTGTTGTCGGCGGCCTACAAGAAGGCCATGATTGAGCACTGCTTCTAGGGAATGATCGATCCCTCATGGAACTGTCCAGAAGCTAGCGTAACTTGGGCACCTCTCTTGCCTCAGCAGCCCATGTAGTAGTAGTAATCATGGGCAAAGCTAATCCCATCTAAAGTAGCAAGAGAATAGACAGAACCCCCATCCATGACGATGAAGAGAACGTGTTGTGTTATCAAACCGAATCCGAGGCTATTGAGAAGTGGGGACTGGGATTGGAGCACGAAAAGCAAAAGCCGGAGCGTTCGGCAATGATGATGGCGACCAGTACAGCAGCAGGGACTTTCGCGGGCAAGTTAGTATTGTACGAGACGAGAAGTCAAGGCACAAGTCTGTACACTACTGTCTCTCTTCTTTTTCGTTTTGCCATCTAGTGCAAAAAGATTAATTATTATTCACCAGTAAGCTTTGAGTTAAATTATGTTTTCCCGCCGCGCATAATGATCAAGGTTCCCCTTCATCAAGTGCTTTGCTCGGACATTATATTAATCATTGATTAGTCGTGCATAGTTCACTTAAACCTTCCCGCAACATTCAATCGCATTCAATGATTCTAATTTCTAAAGAGGGTTTTCCATTTAGTGCCATGGGACCATCCATAGTACCTTGGAATATTGTCCCTCGACATACGAGCTGTAATACATTACCAACCAGTCATAAAATGTTCTCACGCATGGACAAAGCAATTTATTGAATGGTAGTTTGCATCGCATGAAATTTGACTTATTTTTGCCCTTCCACAGAGTTCCAACATTTGGAACCACAAAAGAGTGAACATGGAAAGGGCTAGGGTTAATAAATTGATTCAAGAAAAGATGTGCGGATCTCCATTACTTTATGAATTATGTTTTTGCAAATCGGTCTCTCGACCGTTCGTTTTTGTCGGTGTCGAACAGAGAATACGTTATGGAACGAAGACAAAAACAGAGCCAAGCTTTGAGGGTTAGTACGATATGATGATGTCTACCATGAGAGGATAGAAAGCAAAGTAAAAGGAGTAAAAGGGGTGTCGGAGGGTGCCCTTTTTAGCACGTGTAAAAGGCATTGAGGATAAGGGGAAGCTTCACTTCAGATGGCACGAAGCACAAAGTAGCAATGCAAGGCACGGAAAAGATACAAAAAAATAAAAGAAGAAATAGTTCTTACAGTAAGTAATATAGATATTAAGTAATGCCCAAGCTTTTTATCCAAAACTTTCTCTCAAGCAGAGATCTGAACAAGACTAGAACTCTCAAATGCCAGGGCTAAGGAAAAAAAAAAAAAGGAAAAATTGCACTACCCACGAACAGTGAATTGACCATAAGCTCCAGAAGTTACTCTCCAGTTCGGTTCGAAAGCCATTATCACCTGAAAGAGACCAGAGAGTATCAATGATGCAGTATCAACATAAATATCTGAAGACATGAGAAAAGCAAAGCATACGAATTTGTATAACCTGAAATGGACAAGTATTACTGGAGAAAGCAGAGTAAGATTTGAGGAGCAACAATAAAATAATCTGTGCTCGGCTCCTCATAATATATCTGGTGATAGAACATACAATCCTATAGAGTTCAGTTTCCACCATATGGAATCTGGACATTCTTCCACATTGTATGGCCAACTCACAAGCAAATGGTAATTTGCCCAAGAAGCTATAACCAACTATTGCGCTGTAAGTTAATGCCATAAAGCTCAGTACCAATTGAAATGGATGATTGGTGCCATGTTTGAAATGATTTGAGCCTGACAAATTGGTCCTCAGTTAAATCAAGGATGGATTTCTTGACCGTCTTTTCATGGTACTTGTGGCAAGCATTCAACTAAATATATCATCTCCAGTTCTACGATGGCCTGAACTTCTATTCAGTGAAGTTGAAGTTTCTGAAGTAAATATGTGGATCTAGTGGCAGAGCAATGGAGTTTTGCACAGAGCCACAGAGCATAAATCTTAGGCAAGAAGGAACAGAGAGGAGCTGATAAGGAAAACATGCTAGTTGCAAAGCAATGCAGGACTCATCAGTGATAACTACCATAGAGCCATAAACATCTTGCAATTTCTAAATATCAACCACACTAGGTTAATTTCATATGACCATCATATCAGATGAAAATCTGAACGTTTCTAATGGCAATTAGAATCAGCAAAAACTCCCTCAAGCAGTGAGTTCTTGTGAAACGTCCATGGCCTCACAAACTCCAGATGTAATAGTTTTTTTTTTTTTTTGGTAACCCAGGAACCCCCCGCACGGCCGGCAGCCGGAGGAGTAAACCTGGGGGGCTGCGTAAGTGGGAGGACCCACCACCCCCGACAACCCACTTAAGACATGGCTAGCACTTAAGCAACGATGACGCCGTGGATCGAACTCGGGACCTCTCATGAAAAGTACCCTTGCCCAACCACCTACGCCACCACCACGGGTGGTCTCCAAATGTAATAGTTATGAATTACCAAAACCAACTTCCACACCTTCAAGTCTCTCGATTAATCTAATTCTACAGTATTTCCCAAAAAGTTACAATCTTAGATAAAAGGCAATGCAAGCTACATAGACATTGCAAATAGAGAGAAATTTGACATAATATGTATGTGATGACATGCAACTTTGCTATATTATTTAGTGGTACTAACTAGTACCACATTCCCCTATCACTTTCATATTTTGACCATCTCCCAAGACAACACCTCTTTTTGGCCCAAAATCCCACCCCCTTTTCTACTGTCTGTGTTCATACACAAGAGTGTGTAATCCATTACTATAACCTAGTTTAATTGTTCCCGTTCATAAGGTGTGTTCCCAAAATACCAAACTCAAGGCAAAAAAACAGGAGTTGAACAATTGTCTTTGGGACAAGAGGATGAGAATCCAGCCAAAGAGAGGTATTTGGACACAACTGTCACCAAGCAAAAGCACCTAAATTCGACAAAAACAGCCCACATCATCAGCAATACAAAGGTCAACAAACTGAAGCTGCAAGGAATAAGAATAAATTAGATTATGCTTTCGACGCACAATCCTGCTTCCTCACATTGAAACAAATATATTAATGCCACAATAATGAGAGCTTGAATTTTGTGCAAAAATTTCAAGCATGAGTAACTAGGCAGGTGAAAAGTACATCTTAACATCTTGCTTTCAAGCAAAGCCCTCTGAACAAATCAAACATGTCTTGCATACTAGAAAACGAAAACCAATAACTCAAAAACACAATTCCTTCTGGGCCAAAAATCCCTGCTTCATATAAGCATCAATTAACTCACGGATCTATCCTCCCTCTCAGAAGCATCCCCATCCCCCAAGACCCAAAAAAAAAAAAAAAAAAAAAAAAAAAAAAAATCGCAAGTTCATCTTCTGAGGATTTAAGAGCTTGAAGATCCAATGTTTATCACAGATGTAAATGCCTAGATATCTCAAGTGAATGTTGACGGTAGTGAGAAAACATCAGGGATAAACAGATGACAAGCATGAACAGAAGTGCACAATATCAAGATAATGCATTGTACCAACCAGGTTTCGACCTTGAGAAAGATGAAGTGGAAACTTGTATTTTCGCTGGTAGAATCTAAGACTGCATTCCTTATTTATCAACCCCATATTCCTAATATTAGCACATACAAACATCTAGTTACGTAATTATGCATGCAATCAGTACATTCAAGAGACACTAATCCTATGGTTACTGAAAAGACCACCAAAAAGCAATATGAGATGAACATATCACACGAAATCCAAGCAAGATTTCACAGATAATTACCAACATTGAAAAACTTGAGAAATAGATAATGTACAATGTTCACCTCTATGCTTGAGCATCAATTTCTTTGTCTTCCACATCATTTGCAGCAACAGTTATTTCACTAGCTTCAACATCTTCCACAGGGGGTTGTGCTTGCTCCTCTTCAGGCAAGGGTTCCTCCACGTAATCATTCTCAAAGGCATCAGCTGGGACTTCATAAATTCTTACTTGTGGCTTAGACGGATCCTTCACAAGAACATACTTCCCTTCATTCAATTTCATGCACAAGTCCACAATAGACTTCACAATCCCCCACATATTAGAAGTATTCAGATTAATCTGTGAAGCAAAGTCCCTTGGTTTATACTGCTGTACTGCCAGAATTACATGGTTAAAATGATCACGAGGATGAACTCGCGAGACAAAACCCAGTTTCATGTAATCTGCACTTGCTAGTAGTGCTTGTGCTGTCCACTTAGCCAACTTATTAGCATTGTTCTTGAGCTCTGTAGCCAACACAGCACCTCTCTGTGTTTCCAGCTTCTGCCTCCAGTCGACACCAGAGTATTTGGAATCGAATTCATTAAGTGCATTAAGGGTCAAAAATGATCTTTGCTTGTTGATCTCATTGACACTTTGAACCTCGCATCGAGCAATGAGATGCATGTCATCATCAAGCTTCCACCGCCTGTACCTGTAAGCCACTGAGGCAACCTCCTCCCCCTCATTTGCAAATGGGTTTGGCTCATCAAAAGTAACCTTATTTCCATCCCTGATCAGAACTTGCTGTGAGAAGTTCTGATTGACATATGCTGCCTCAACACTCAAAGAATACGCCGAGTTAATATCATCCTTGGCCTCTGGCAATGGTTCTTGGGAGGTTTCATGCACAGATAGCAGATCAAGCTGGGATCCATCTCTCTTGTCAAAGAACAATTTGTTCCCGACTCTCTGAATCACAATATCCCAGGAGTAAACAGACCTAGGTGCGCACATGAGTGCAGAAAGAATGGCATCTGTCGCGAAAACTGTTGCCTTGTCCTCATTTGCCAACCGTCGGATGACTGGATCATCAGTTGTAGTAACCTTGAAGAAATTCCTATTCTTGAACCTACATTTAAGAAAAAAAAGAAAGAATAGTTAGCAGGACATCCCGAACCCATTTCACCGTAGCCTTGTACTAAAGAGAACCTAGAAAGAGAACAGATCAATCCTCTAACGATACAGGTTTGACAACTCATCATTGCAAACACTCCCATATAGGTTAAAATCTAAGTCCCAAAAGCCCAATTCATCCATGTTGAACATATTTGTCCACCAAATAACCACGAAAACAGCAAAAAATTTCCGCGAGTTCTAGGCATCATGATACAAAGGACAAAGGATGCAAATTTTGCAATTAGAACAAGCCTACAGGAATATTGCAAGACGCTTCCAACATCCCAGGGAACCCAGAATGCAATTTGATTGCATCCAATTGAAAAATTCATCATCGAATTAGCTCCAATTCAAATTCGTTATAAAGAAAAGAAAAGAAAAGAAAAACAAAATCAAGCTAACCAGATGATAGTAAATACAGTGTTCACAAAAAGGAAAGCGAAAATCACAAGGTCGCCATCGACCAACAGGCAGTACCTCTCGAGGCGTCGCTCATTCTTCGGGGTAACGCGGTCGTAGGTCCTATCGTAGTACTCGAGGGCGCCGCAGAGCAGGAGATCCTCGGCTCCGGCACGGCGAACGACAGCTTCGAGAAGGTCGAGAAGGGGATCTGGTCGAGCATGTTCCACTCGGGCTGTATGTCCACCGAGGACTTGAACGCCGCCGCCTCGCGCCGCGGGGCGTTGGCCCCGGGCCTGTTGAGGTTGTAGAGCCGGTCGCGGCGGGCCCGCTCCTTCTCCGCCTCGCGCTTCTTGGCCTCGACCTCCTCGTCGCGGCGCTGCGGGAGCTGGCTCCGGTGGTGCTGGTTGAACCGCCACTTGGGGCCGAACTTGGGCCGCGGCGCGGGCTTCGAGTCGACGAGCCGGAACGAGGCGTCATCGTCGAGCGGCGCGAAGGAGTCGTCCGCCGAGAAGTCGAAGATCGAGTCCGACTGCTTGTGGCCCTTCGACTGGTTGTTGAGCGATCGGGTCCAGTCGGCGATGCGGCCGACCTTGTCCGACCGGGAGAACGGCGCGAAGGGGACGTGGTGGGGGAGGGAGGAGGCGGCGGCGGCGGTGCCGGAGGACTCCGGCGGGCCCCAGCCGTCGGGGTTGAAGGGGACGGCGCCGACCTCGAATCCTCCGACCATGGCTCGCGATCTGGGGCGGCGGTTGCGACGGGCGGAGAGGAAGTTGGGGTTTTGACGGTGAAGGGGAAGAGGAAAACCCTAGCGCGGTTCGGGATGGAATAGAGAGGAGGAAGAGGGGGAAATTTGCTGATTAGCCTTGCAATGAGGCGGTTCTCTAAAAAGCGACCCCTCAACTTTGGGTTTCTCTTCAATTGAGCCCCGTACTTGGGAAGTGTGTGTCAAATAGCCCCCTGAGACTACAAATTCCTTTTTCTTTTTTCGACCTTTTGTTGAAATTTACACTTCATTCATTCAACGCTTCGGTTCACAAAAACAAGGCAAGCTAGATTCAGAACATAACAAGTCCCACAAGGGTTGGGGGGCTTAGATAGTTGATTAGAATGCAGACTTTTTTTTTTTTATAATGGACTTTCGCAATCCAATCTGTAACTTGGTTAGCGTCACATGGACAATGAACTATTGAGACTCTTTTTGTTTGGGTTGTTAAATCATTGCATTCATCAAATAAGCATATGAGGGCCTATGGATTTTGAGATGGGTTTGATAAGCACTGAACAATAGATAAACTACTCTAAGACTATGTGGTTGGGGATTAATTTGGCCCGATAGTCAAGCACATGCATCTCCCATGTTTTTTGTCCAAGAATAAAAATATTGCAGGAAATTAAAGTTGTAAAAGAAAATGAACTCTAGAGAGAGAGAGAGAGAGAGAGAGAGAGAGAGAGAGAGAGAGAGAGAAAAGGAAGGGGGGGGGGAGGCATAAGGGCCGGTTGGATGGTGTCCCAAAACCGGCCATGGTTTGGCGTCCCTTACAGAGCATGGGCGATTGCGCTGCCATCGTCGAGAAAAGGATGAGGTGAAGAATGTCAGGAGGTATAGCTTTAGGGGGCATAAGGGAGTCCAACGTGAAGTCAGTCACGCAAACAGCGAGTGTGAGCTCGTTCTTGGTCGGAACAAGTTGGGATTTTGTGAAAGCCTCTTGACCGGTGAAAATCTGGCATTGGAGACCCTAAGGTCCACCTTTCATGGTCGGTTCGTGATTGGTACAATAGCCCAAAAGTTAGGTACTCAGATGGTATTCCCTTTGTTGAGTGGGAGGAGGAGAGGCTGCTGCTAGCAAACAGTAAATACATATTTTCTTTGATAGCACGATTCTGTGGTAGGAGGCCTACTCTCTAGGAGATTGGAGAGTGGTGCTCCAAGGCATGGAGCTCGACTGGTAAGATCTCTCTCGCCTTTCCTTCCTTTTTTGTCCATGTGAAGAAACCACTAGATTTATGTCTTGTGGATTTGAGGGTTGCTAGCATTGTTTTGAAATCCTCCATCAAGTGATGTCTTTCCTATTTTGCCGTCCCTTTCTATCTCCTTGTTCCTTGATGAAGTTGAAGTCCCCATCCCTTACTAATGAAATATCACCCAAGTAGCAAGAAGGTAAGCGGTATCGTAGCAGGTGTAGCAACAAACCAAAGTGATCCAGAATAAGTGGTATTGCCACTTGACATCGTCCTTGATAAGTAAGGGTGATCAGTCTTTCAATAGGCAAAAGCCTTTTTCGAGTATAAATTCATTTCCAAAGAATTACAGCTCCAAAAAAGTATAATGCAGAAGGCCGCTAAAAAAATTCACACAATTCTTGTATATTAATAGCAGCAGTACGGCTTTTAGAGGGCCCTCCCCTCTCTTATATTACTTGTTGGAGTTCCCCTGTGAAGACCGATGATACCAGGAACCAAATTAGATCGACGGCACCAGAGACCGGAAATACGACAAATTAACTAGAACCATATCAGATCAAGGGTAGCCAACCGAAAGTTGATTGCTGCTAACTATTAAATGGATCACTATGCTTAACACAAAGCCTCTTCAATCCTTCTTCACCACGGCCAAGGACGGGGTGAATCCCGTCAGGTGTAGAGATGCTAGTTTGGGTACAGGCATCTCTTGACCTCACGCCTTCCTATTTGATTCAATCAGTCGTCTGAAAGTGCTCACTAGGCTTCAAATAGAATATAGAGCCTATATGCTTACCGAATTCCTTTTATCCGAGGCCGGCTGTCCCCCTTCGAAGATCCATGGCCCTGGATATTCTATCGATGACTCCGGAACCCAAATTCAATAGACTTCTTCACTACTCCTACATGAAGGGGTTCTCCTTCCCAGCACTGGATCAGTCACTAAGCGAATGTGCAACTATCAAACCATCTGTTTTTCAATACTTTTTTTTTTCTCTCTTTATCATTTTGTTGGTTCAGTACTACCTCAGAATACTCATGAAATCCATATGATAGGGTGTGATTAGTACGTAACCAAGTCTTAATTTTTCTGAAATCACATGCATGGATTGCTCGCTGTTTAACCTATGTTTGATCGAACTAATCCACGTGGGCTGGAGGGACTTCGAGAGGTTCAACCTTGGGCTCGAGAGATGAGTCGGCCCAAACAAGGGATGGATGGCCACCGGACGGGACCCATTTTCAGGTCTGGTCAGTGGATGTTTAATCTGTGATTGGCCCAAATCAAGACCCCTTGAGGCTTTTATTATCTATGTTAAAAATAAAAATGACAAAAAATAGATAAGTTGTTATAAGGTCATTGATGAAAAAGAGATTTTTTAGTTTTATACCATATCAAAAAATGTGTTTTTTCCTTACTACCAGTGAGATGATTTTATACGGAATATATAAAATGTTATGGGTATATCTGAGAATGCATTTTTCTTTAATATGCTAAAAACAAAACATATAAAACGTTTAATTATGTTAACTAAAGTAAAATAAAAAAAGAAATTAGCATAAAAAAGGAGTGGGGCCATTACTTTGAATTGCAATTGAAAGATTAAGGGCGGTTTTGTGTTTTTTTAGTGTAAATGGGATTGGATGTAGTCATTTACAGGATGAAAATAGTGCTGTTCTTTTTCTTTTGGACATTATTGCTCGTGGGTCTGACCAAGGTTTAGTAACGAGGCCATTATTAATTATTTTTCAAGATGGCTCGGGTCATTATTTTCCACCTTACTATATGGCGATAACATTCTCTAACTTATTGAGTTGACAAAAATAAACCGAAGAAAGCCAATTAATTAAAATCACAAATGGAATGGGTGAAAATTGTTATTTGTCGAAAATCTAAAAGTGACACATTCTCTATTTTCCTACCACGTTCATAAATTTCATTTTCTCTCTTATACTTACCAATGTGATCAAGCTGATTTCTTAAAGGATTTTGTGCAACAAGTTTGAACCTTGTCAATAATATAAGTTAATCAACATATCTTAAATGTATTTAACCATCATCAAGAGCTCACAACTTTAACCAAAGAACTCCCTTAAAAACTTGAACTATAAAAGTGTATATTTCAAGGAGTTATTAGAGGTTGAGCTTTAGAGAGGCATCGTCAAAAAATATATATGCTACTAATACTCTAAAATTAGAATTCTGCCTACTAAATCTATAGTACATGTACCATCTTATGTAGATTAATGGATCATAAGATTTATGAGATGTTGATAAAAATCATCAGATTGACTGGTATGTATTAAAGGTATATTTTACCTTTTCATCAATTACCACTAATGAGGTCCAAATTGAGCTATATTGAACCATTTAAATCTTAAATGCATGTAAAGTTATTTGTGGGATGACAAATGTGTGAGCCTCAGTTTTTTGGACTCCTTTATACTCATAGTAAAACAATTACTAGAAATTCTAAATTATGTTAACTGTGACGCATTTATTTTAATTTTTTTATAACATGAAAAACCCTAAACTTGTCTTGAAGTGACACATTTACCTTTCACTAGGGTTTTGTTAGTAAATCGTTGCTGAAAATTTGTCGTAGATCTAACGTGGTGCTGATGTGACGCCATTCGGTGCTCGTTCGTTGCTGCCAACTGCCTTTTGGACCTTTGGCAGTGTTTGTCGACCTTGCTTCACCACCTGCCATGGCCGATCAAGCTCGAGCCATGGCCTCAGGTTCTGCGACATGGGATCAACAATGATGGCTTTCTTAGAAGAAGTGTGACTCGGATCTTCTGGATTGCACACCTTTTGACTCTATCTCTTTCGTTTTCCTCTTCTTAATTGTCTTGAACGAGTCACAAATGACCAAAGGTAGCTTCGAAGACCCTCAGTCGTCAACCTCCCTTCATGTCGCAGACCCTCTCGGGCCAAACGTCGAGCTTGACCTACCATGGTAGCCGCAAGCTTTAAAGCCAGATTCAATCTCGAAGCTCGTGGCTGCCATGGCCAGATCTGGTGTGTGTTCAAGCAAGGCTGATGAACACTGCCGGAGGAGCAGGTGGCAACGGGTAGTGACGGACAAGCGATGCCAAGCTTGAAGACAATGAATAGTAACTTCTCGATGAATGGCAACTTCGAATTTTTTTTTTCTTTTTAATCTTTTTCAGATGTGGCGCCTGGGTGTTGCATATCAATGCCACTTATCCTTTAAAAAAAATTACTAATGCCGTGTTAGATCAACCTTATATTTTTTATAGTGATGTCTAATAAAGCCTTAAAGAAAGATAAATGTATCACTCTAATATCGGTTTGAAATTCTTATGTCACGAGAAAAAAATGGGGCAAATGGGTTATACTCAATATAGTTTGGAATTTGAGCACTTCACTTGTTTAATCTTGAGAGGTAAGTACACTATCAGTGCCAAAAGTTATATACGACACTCACTTTAGGATCAAAAGTTTATTTTAAATCACTTAAGTACCAAAAAGTTTGAAAAATGATCATTTTAGTGCCTCGACGTGGAACTTTTTTTAATTAATTTTTTAAGCTGATATGGCTCGCCAAAGAGTACAGTCAACATCTAAACCACAAAACGACGTCGTTTGACGTCTTTCTCCCAAGTCAGAACCCTAAATCCCCAAATTAAGAGAGAGAGAGAGAGAGAGAGAGAGAGAGAGAGAGAGAGAAGGCATGGCAGGGCTTCCTCGTTGTCTCTTCTTCCCCAAAGAACACCACCAGCACCAGCACTAGCAGTGACACTTGCAGCGGCATCAACACCAACACCAACACAACTTCGCCTCCGGTTCATATGACATTGTTGACAAGCCCAAGCTCCTCTCCTCCTCCTCCTCCTCCTCCTCCTCTTCTCCTCCTTCTCCTTCGCCCTTTAGAAGGACCCACTTCAACCGCTCCTTGAGTAGAGCCCAATCCACCATCTCCATCTACACCAACTTGTTTCCCTTGCCCTCTTTGTCTTCTTTTTCTCCACCTTCGACCCCCTCCCCCCCCTTCTTCCTCCTTCTCCTCCACCCTCACCTCCTATTATTCCCGTCAGTTCTTGCCCAAGAAACAACCTTAGCCTCTCCTTGCTCACCTAGTCGAACAACTACGACGAAGGCCAAGCAACGGTGGCCGAGCACGGTGGTCGAGCGACGATGGCCAAGTGAGCTAGGTTAGCATTGGGCGAGGATCGAACAAAAAAACCCTAATTTCAATCCCATATGAGCTGTGCGGCATCATTTTTGTGAGGTCATCCACATATTACGACAAAACAACGTTGTTTTCTTAAGGAGGACGAAAAACGACTTCGTTTGAAAGCCATGTCAATTTTTTTTTTAAATATAAAAGCCACGTAATCATTTTGGTTAGAATCTCTCGCCGATGGTACCAAAGTGATAGTTTTTCCTCCAATTTGGCACTTAAGTGATTCGACGGAAACTTTTGACACTAAAGTAAGCGTTGTACACAATTTTTGGCACTAATAGTATACTTACCCCTAATCTTAAAGCCCACAACTGCCATGCCCAGATCTAGTGTGTTTCAAGCAAGGGTTGAACACTATCGGAGGAGCAAGTGGCAATGGGTAGCAACGGACAAGCGATCGCAAACTTGATGACAATGAGTAGTAACTTCTTGATGAGCAGCAACTTCAAATTTTCTTTTTATTTCTTTTTAATCATTTCAGATGTGGCATTTGGGTGTTGCCATATCAACACCACTTATCCTTGAAAAACATTGCTAATGCTGTGTTAGGTCAATCTTAGATTTTCTAGAGTGATTTTTAATAAAACCCTAATAAAAAATAAATATGTCACTCGGATATAAGTTTGAAGTTCTTATGTCACGGGAAAAAGAATGGGTAAATGGGCTATAGTGGACATAGTTTGGGATTTGAGCGCTTCACTTATCATTTTAAATGCTAGGACATGCAGATGCAAGTTAGAAATAAATATCCAACCAAAGTGTTGGAGAAATCTTTCCAGAATATTTTGAAGCTGACAAAACGTTTCTTTCAGTCTAAAGTCGGATGTTCGGAGACCGTCGGTTTAAAGTCCGAAGACTTTGTTCTCTCAAGACCCAAGACTCAAGACCCAAGACTCAAGACCCAAGACTCAAGACTCAAAGACTTAAGACTCGGGACTCAAGACTTAAGTCTATTCTCACCGACAGTCTTTCTACTCCGAGTGTCGAAGGAAATCCTAAGCCGAGGTTTATGGTTAAGGATTCGATACTCGAAATAGATTTCTTGGTTGGATAATCATTTCGGATTCTTTAATTCTTATCTAAGATCGATTGAAGATCCGATGGTTGACGAAACAATCTTGGAAATATTCTATTCATGGAAACCGAGATCCCGATTGTATGGGCGAACGGATTGATGGGCTATCATCGATTCCTTAAATAGCTCGGATGATCTTCTTGATTGATTCCGTCCAACGGGTAGATTGGAGGAATTCCTTTGGTAAGTGCCAACGGCTATGATGGCATGAAGGAGTACAAAAGGAAGACGTCTAGCTGTTTTAAGTGTGTGATCGATAGAAAAATTCCGTCGAAGATCCTTGATTGTTAGTCGAGATCGAGCAAAATTGTACACGAGAGTGTTTATACTTTGTAACGCCTTGAGTGAGTGTGGTAGATCATCTACACCTAGAAACCAAGGAAGATCAACACCGTAACATCTCTTTGATCATAGTGGAATCCAGCCAATCGGTGTCGGTCTTGAAGAGTGGACGTAGGCTTGAATCAAGCCGAACCACTATAAACCGAGCGTTCAATTCTCTCTTTCCCTTACTCAGTCTTGCGATTGAATTTTTAACTGTTGCAAATCCTCTAATCGTTTAAATATCGTGCAAGCTTCGAGAAAATTTTTGTATACCTATTCACCCCCCCTCTAGGTACTCGTACTAGCTATTTCAATTGGTATCGAGCACGTGTTCTCACTCGTTTTGAAGTGTCTTACTTCGAGTAAAAGATCCATGGCTAGTATGCTAGCACCGGGGCTGATGGAGGGGCAAAGCAATACCGAGACCTCCCTACTTCGATGGAAAGGATTACAACATCTGGAAAAACAAGATGAAAGCTTTCCTACGATCAAAGGATCCTCGGAATGGGACGTTGTGGAAAGAGGAATCACTCCTGCTGCTGCATCAATCTCGAAAGAGGGAAAGAAAGCTGTTGAAGCCAGCGGAATGTCTCAAGAAGAATTAAACAAGAGACAAGCACTCGATGCGAAAGCGATTTATTCTTTATATTGTGCTTTATCACCAACTCGAATATAAGAATATCTTCTTGTGTTACAAAGAAAAGAAGTCTGGGACAAAGTTACATATCACTTATGAAGGGACAGATCGAGTGAAGGAGACCGAATTAATATTCTTCTTGGTCAATATGAATCCTTCAAAATGAAATCGGGAGAATCTATAACCGACATGTTTAGTCGTTTTTACGAGATATTGTCAATGGTCTTGAAAACCAAGGACAAAAAATTTCTGATCCTATGAAGGTGAACAAGCTTACGCGTGGACTCTCCAAGGATTGGAATCATATAAAGACTTCAATAAGAGAGACGCAAAGAATCATGCCATTATCTCGTAGACGAACCGATTGGAACTCTTCGATCTTACGAAGTGGAACGAATTAATGAAGACGAAGATCCAAGAGGTAAGAAATCTATTGCACTAAAATCAAATGATGATTCGATGATGCGATTCGAAGATGATATGGATGATGAGGAGCTCGCCCTCATGATAAGAAGATTCAGAAAACTGAATAGAAAAGGCGGAAAGGTTCATTCCAAAGAAACGAGTTTTCGGAGACAAAGCAGACCAAGTCTGTTGATGATGTGGAACCAAACAAAGATGTAGTTTGCTTCGAATGTAAAAAGAAGGGACACATCGGACCCAACCGTCCTCTTCTGAAAAAGAAAAGAGGAAAAAGTGAGAAGTCTCGAAAAGCTCTCAAAGCCGAGACCTGGAGCGATACAGAGTGTGAAGAGAGTGATGAGGAATATGCCAACCTGTGTCTAGATGGCACAATCAGACTCAGACTCTGGATCAGACTCTGGATCAGACTCAGACAGAGAATTTGAGGTCTCTGTCAAAAAGAAGGTAAAGTGGTATCTTGACAGTGGATGCTCAAGACACATGACAGGAGACTCAAATTGTTTCATAAAGCTTATTCAAGTAAATGGTGGAAAAGTTTCATTCGGAGGAAATAGCAAAGGAAGTATTGTGGGATTCGGACTGTGAAAATTGGAAATCTCACAATAAGCAATGTCTCTCTAGTGGAAGGACTCAACTACAATCTACTCGGTATTAGCCAACCGTGTGATGCGGTTATAAGATCTCTTTTCAAGAAGGCATATGTTCTGGAATTAGCAAAGATTCGACTCGGTCTTTCATGGGTCGAAGGCATGGAAACATTTACCTCCTTGATGTAAAGCTAAATGAAGAACAATGCTTAATCTCAATTCAAGATGAAGCAGTTCTATGGCACGAAAACTTGGCCATATCAACAAGAAGCAATTAGTCAAAATCTCTTCAAAGCGGCTTGTTCGAGGTCTACCTAAATTGCCTTACCAAAAGTCGACTTATGCACTCCATGCATTCTGGGAAAGCAGGTAAGAAATTCTTTTAAGCAAATAAATCATGTATCAACTAATCATGCATTGCAGTTGCTTCATATGGATCTCTTCGGACCTACAAGAACCCAGAGCATTGGAGACCTTCAAATGTCTACATCTCAGAAACCATCTCAGAGTCTGGAAATACATCATCAAGACGCTCATGGAGAATCAAGTAAAGAAAGAGATCATCAACCTCGACAAATCAACTAGTAACTGGAAGCACAAATCCATCATCCCAAAGATCTTATTATTGGCGAACTTAATGAAGGAATTCGTACCGAGATCAAAAAGGCATGAAGAATCTAGTCTTTGTGGCTCTCATCTCTCGAAATTGAACCAAAAAGCATAGAAGAAGCTTTATCGATGAAAGCTGGATCGAAGCTATGCAAGAAGAGCTCGAGACAATTCAACATCAATGATGTCCGGGAATTGACATCTAAACCAAAAGGTAAAAGCTGTTATTGGAACCAAATGGGTTTTCGGGAACAAGATGGACGAAAAAGGAAAAGTCGTACGAAACAAAGCAAGACTCGTGGCCAAAGGCTATACGCAAGAAGAAGGAATAGACTATGACGAGACCTACGCACCGAGTTGCAAGGTTAGAAGCTATTCGACTATTACTTGCTTTTGCTTGTTACAAAAATTTCAGGTTATTCCAAATGGATGTCAAAAGTGCTTTCCTAAATGGATTTATCCATGAGGAAGTTTATGTGGAACAACCGCCTGGATTTGAAGACCCAAAGAAGCCAGACTCAGTCTTTAGACTGAAAAAGGCTCTGTACGGTCTTAAGCAAGCACCTCGAGCTTGGTACGACGGACTAAGTAAGTTTTTATTACAAAATGGTTTTGTCAAAGGTAAAGTAGATACTACCTTATTTATTAAAAAGGAAAACAAAAACTTCTTACTTGTCCAAATATATGTTGATGACATTATTTTTGGATCCTCTAATGAAAGTCTTTGCAAGAAATTTTCTAAGTCTATGCGGGATGAATTTGAAATGAGTATGATGGGAGAATTAACATTCTTTCTTGGACTTCAAGTGAAACAAATGAATGAAGGAACTTTCATTCATCAAGAAAAATATGCGAATGATCTTGTCAAAAGGTTTGGATTGGAAAAATGCAAGAAGACCGACATACCAATGTCATGTTCTCGGAAGATAGACAAGGATGAAGAAGGGAAGAAAGTAGATCAAAAGCATGTACAGGGAGCATGATCGGTTCACTTCTTTATCTTACCGCTTCTAGACCGATATTTTGTTTAGTGTTTGTATCTCGTGCTAGGTTTCAATCGATCCTAGAGAATCACATCTCATTGCCGTGAAACGTATTATCAAATACGTTGCTTCATCTTCAAGCATCGGTCTTTGGTATCCAAAGAGGGGAGACTTTAATCTTCTAGGATACTCGGATGCGAGATCTGGCGGTTGCGGAGAGTCGATAGAAAGAGCACTTCGGAACTTGTCAATTGCTTGGAAATAGGACGTGTCTTGGTTTTCAAGGAAGCAAAGCAACGTAGCTCTCTCAACAACGGAAGCGAGTATGTAGCTCTTGGAAGGCTGCTGTTCGCAAATTCTATGGATAAAACAACAGCTACAAGACTTTGGCATTGAAGACTCATGCACGAAATCGGATGTGACAACACAAGCGCGATCAATCTCACCAAAAATCCAATCCTTCATTCTAGAGCAAAGCATATTGAGATTCGTCATCACTTCATTAGAGATCATATTCAAAATGGAGAAATCTCAATTCAATTTGTTGATTCAAAAAGTCAACTAGCGGACATATTCACAAAGCCTTTGGAGAAGAATCAATTCGACTTCATCCGCTCAAGACTCAACATTTTGAAGCTTGAAGAAGTTAAAGTCTAGAGACTCACCAACTCTAAGACTCGATCTCTTAGACTTTAAATCCACGAGACTCAATCATTCATCGCTTAAGACGTAAGTCGATATCTTATCTAAAAGGTATGAATTCTTGCTTATTTTATCTCGAAAAAGGTACGTTCTTTTATTCGGATATAATTTGTGTGAAATTTGAAAACTTGTCTTTTTTAGAGGAAGTTATTTTTGGCAGTTATTTTTGAAAAAGGAGTGTTCGTACACTTTCCTTGTACCGTTTAAAATTCTATTTTCAAATCCGAGGCACATATAAATACACAGTCATTCTACCCCAATTTTAAAAACCCTAAAAGACACTCTTCTTCCGATCTTGTTTTTACTCTCTGTTCATCGTCGAGAAAGTGGTCATCTCTCTTGGGAAAAGCAAGTGAAGAAATCCTCCAATAGACAAAGAAAGATGTCGTCTTCGAGGAAATCATCAAGAATCGCAAACAGGGGACCACAAAGAATGGAGAAGGGACCGACTCACTTCGATCTTGCGAGGAAGAAGACTCACCAAGTCAGGCGACAAAGTCCGATTCGCTCTCCTCCACGTCATTCAGCATCTCCGACCCACAAGGTGCAAGTCAAAATCTAGAAGAAGACATTATCGAGGATGCCGACCCAAAGTAAGAGTCCAAAAACCCTCTGTTATCTATAAGCTTTATCGTGCGTTGAAAAACACCGGTTCTTCATTAAAGTATATAGATGACTTTCTTAAGGACAAAAATTATGGGAATGAGTATCTTTTTCTGCGGAAAATGGAAGAGTTGGGAATTGCTCCGAAAGGAAGAGCAGAGGAGGCTCTTGCGAACATTCCTAGTGATCCTCGTATGCCGGGACGAGAATCTAATTGACGGGAACGATGATGACAAAATGTTCCTTGAATTTAAACCTAGAATGGGTGTGGCTGCAAAGGTGAAAGGAAATCGGATGGATTTGTTTAAATCCAAGGATCAAGAAAAAATGTATTTGTTTGTTGAAAAGAGGGTAATCAACCCTAGAAGTGTCGACTTTGACTTCTGGATTCCATCAACTTGAACTTAAGGGAGAAGTTGAGTTTGCTTCAACTTGAGACTTTTTGCTCGACTCTACAGACGGGTATGATCAACTCGATCTGCTTACTTCTATTCAAATCTTAGCTTTTTGGATGCGAATAGAATTTCATTCGATGTCCGAGACCAAGTCTATGTGGTAGATGTAAATATGTTGGCGGACATAATTGGAGTTGAAAGGGACGCTATCTCCCAATCAAAGTCTCACCGCTCGTACTACTCGGATCTTGTCAAAGATAGGGACGTTGATAAGAAAATCATCTATTCCGGGATGAATGCCATCGACATTGTGCTTCATAAGATTGTGATCAATTGTCTTAGACCAAAGTCTACGTCAAAGACTTCGTGTCTTTTTTTCGAAGCAAAGTTGATGTATGCGATCAACTCGGACGGAAATTTTCTCTCCCGCACACTATTCTTTTCCATATGTACGGAGCGGTGTCAAAAGACAAAGGACAATTGCCTTATCCTGTGCAGTGACCAAGATCTTCGACATCTGAATATTGAACGCCACATACTTTTTGTGTTCGACCGTGTGACAAGATGGTGGTAGGGTTGAAAATGTTAATGAAGATGCGTCGAAAGAACTTTCTAAGGCAATGGAGAAATTCAAGGTGAAATCTCCAGTCCGATCTGCTTCAAAAAGGAAAGGAAAGGAGGCTATTGGTGCCTCTTCGAAAAAGAGGAAAAGAACTCTTATCCTGGAGGATGAGGATGAAGATGAAGATGATGAAGATCCCACTATTCCAAAGATCGACAAGAACAAGACGTTCGTGTCTCATTCGACGAACTTCAGCGGAAGCGAGAGAAGAAGAAGAACGAGAAAGAAGGAAAAAGAAGTTGAGGAAGAAGGAGAAGAAGAAAAAGAAACAGTCTGGCTGATAAATGGAGAGAAGGGAAATCCCGAGCATGATCATCATTCTTCCCCTCTCGATGTCCTAGAGACGGGGAGTAAGCTTGCAAGAAAGGTCTACACCTCTTGTTGCTGAAGATCTAAGACAATCTCCGGAAGACCCGAAAGAAGTTCGGTCTCTCAATTGCACGAAGAAGGTGATACATCGATTCCAAATCAGCGGACCGAACGAAGCACCATCGTACCCGCATACACACCATCGAGAAAGCCAATGCCGGTACACGGACGGATGATTCCGGATCTTCGTAGTATCATGAATATTCTTACGGAAATGCGTAACCGGATATATGTTACGGATTTGTGAAATCCAAGCTTTGAAGCATCTTTGGACAAGAATCTTCGGTCTCTATGGAAGATAAATTCAAAGACCTCGCTCGCAACTCCAAGCCAATGCCAAGGGAGAAGAGGTAGCTCGTCGCGAGAAGACTGAAGAAGCTTGAAGGAGTAGTCCGATCCATTGGGGATTTCCGGATCGTGCGCATTCCCAAGCAGACATGAATCCTTTCTCACCCTTTTCAATGCTGACAAAAAGGGGGAGAATCAATTTGAACTTTCATTTTTTAATCTTTGACCTTTGTGGTTATGTGACCTTTGTGGTTATGTTTATTTATTTTTGAGTATTACTTGAGAACTTGAATTTGGGTGTGAATTTGACTGACTGTGGATTGCGGATTATGAACTTGACTGGTTGCATTTATTCAAGTGTTGTTATATGGTGTTTCTCATGAAAGACTAACCAATTGTCTGTGGATGCGAGTCTGGTTGTTTTATTAATCTTTATGAGTTAGCCATATTACTTGAGAAATGTTTTGCGAGTCAAAGTTGTTCAAATCTTCAAGAAAGTTTTGTCACCATCAAAAGGGGGAGATTGTTGGAGAAATCTTTCCTGAATATTTTGAAGGCGACAAAACGTTTCTTTCGATCTAAAGAAAGTCTGGATGTTCGGAGACCGTCGGTTTAAAGTCGAAGACTTTGTTCTCTCAAGACCCAAGACTCAAGACCCAAGACTCAAGACCCAAGACTCAAGACTCAAAGACTTAAGACTCGGACTCAAGACTTAAGTCTATTCTCACCAGCAACCGTCTTTCTACTCCGATGTCGAAGGAAATCCTAAGCCGAGGTTTATGGTTAAGGATTCGATACTCAAATAGATTTCTTGGTTGGATAATCATTTCGGATTCTTTAATTCTTATCTAAGATCGATTGAAGATCCGATGGTTGACGAAACAATCTTGGAAATATTCTATTCATGGAAACCGAGATCCGATTGTATGGGCGAACGGGATTGATGGGCTATCATCGATTCCTTAAATAGCTCGGATGATCTTCTTGATTGATTCCGTCCAACGGGTAGATTGGAGGAATTCCTTTGGTAAGTGCCAACGGCTATGATGGCATGAAGGAGTACAAAAGGAAGACGTCTAGCTGTTTTAAGTGTGTGATCGATAGAAAAATTCCAGTCGAAGATCCTTGATTGTTAGTCGAGACCGAGCAAAATTGTACACGAGAGTGTTTATACTTTGTAACGCCTTGAGTGAGTGTGGTAGATCATCTACACCTAGAAACCAAGGAAGATCAACACTGTAACATCTCTTTGATCATAGTGGAATCCAGCCAATCGGTCGGTCTTGAAGAGTGGACGTAGGCTTGAATCAAGCCGAACCACTATAAACCGAGCGTTCAATTCTCTCTTTCCCTTACTCAGTCTTGCGATTGAATTTTTAACTGTTGCAAATCCTCTAATCGTTTAAATATCGTGCAAGCTTCGAGAAAATTTTTGTATACCTATTCACCCCCCCCTCTAGGTACTCGTACTAGCTATTTCACAAAGTTGCATCTTAAGGCATCAATTCACGGATGTTTAATGTTTGCACCCAGATTCTTTAGTATGCATAGATGAAGCAAGCAATTTTGCCACCCACTAGTGGTCTGGTTGATGGTATCAGCTCGAGGGAATTATTTTAAACTCTGAATATGTCCAGTAGAGCTTCGAAAAAAATGCAGAAGGTGATGGCATTGCTTTATCCTTTCTGACATCTTAAATCCTCAGGAATTCAACCGGTTCCAAATCACGAGGCAAACCTAAAAATAGGACAACTATCAATGGCAAATCATATTCGAACAAAAGTTTATATCCCTCGGATCATCTTCCGAGGTTACAGAAACTGAATTGCCATTCATATCGGAAAGAAGAAACAATTGCCGATAAAACTAAATCTGACAGCAAAAGATGATCTACATGGACTACCAACTGATTTCAGATCTCACATTGGAGCCAAAGCCATGGAAAATCAGGGTTCGAATAAGTAGAACATGGAATTCCGCTTCTACACACACGAACGATCAAGTGATGATTGTCAACTCGGTTCTCACGCTGTTACAGCAAGGAAAATTCTACATCTTGAAAAATATCATCTGATAACATCAAGGCTGTCGTCCATGATATATCATCTGATTTTGCAACACATCTATTATAGAAGAAGCAGATGACAGAGCAGCTTCTAATCCAACGCATAACTTCTCCTTTCTGGGTTCTGCTGATGGTACCTCATCCACTGCATAAAACACATTACTTTTGTGAACTAAAGAATATTACTCAGTTATATGGGAAACTTATCTCTTCGCACATCTTCGTAGAAAATATTGCATCAACCTCAACATCCCTGAAGTTGCTTAGTTGCAAGAAAGGGGTATTCTACAATCTGTTGCTCATTTTCAAAAAGTTGACACGAAAGTCCAGGCATTTTACTTTCATCATGCTAAAATCGTACATTGGCAGGTGCTTTTCCTATTATTGTCCTGATATGTTTAACAATCTCATACCCTTCTCTCAGAACGTCAGACGTAGCTGCACTACAAAGATAGTGAACATCAATGCATATGAAGGCTAGTGGTGCAATGCATGCCCATATAGGCACTCTTCCACTATCACAGTGAGCGTAACTATCAACTGTTGTGGCAAAAATTTTCCTATTTATAACTTTTTACAGAAGTGAAATGAAACATAAAACTATATCGTGAAATATTCATGAAATATTTCCATTTAACTTAAGGCTCCCATATAGTGGGACCAAACTACTAGGGTTCTGACTGTGTGCTGATTAAAGAATGAGCGGAGTCATAGGCAATTTTTGTTTTGATAGGACAATAACGACACCCAAAAGCACTTGGTTGATTGTGAATCTTTTTTCTTGTTTTCTTGCCTTATGTTGCTCTTCAACATAATTGACAATCATAAATATTCTCTCATTCACACCACATAACAGTGTTCAATCACTTATACTTCATACATAAGCAAGTTGAGGTAAGACTCTCTATGCCTAAATCAGCATAGTTCTACATAGGGGCATGCTTCTGGACCTCGTTCCCAGTTGCTGTAAAGATGTGCCACTTTATTTTCCTTGATGAATATTATTCAGCTTTCACTGTATTATCGTCCTATTGCGGCGGATTACTTTGTGATCACTAGTAGAAATCAGGCTTTTGCTACAAGACCGTTCACATTTTCTTTCGCAGAGGAAAAGTGAATGACCCACAACTAACATCAAACATATTGGAACAGATACAATGATTCCAAATTATGTTTTCAAGTTCAAAATACATGCAGCAACCTTCTTGAATCCTGGTTCTATGAGGGTGCATATACTTCTTGCGGTACATCTCTGATGAGAAAATAAATAAAATTAATGCCTCATCTTTCCCGTGTATATAACTATATATTGTCGCACAGATCAGATGAAAATGTACACAAACCGTCCTTTTTCTTTCAGTTGTTCATCGTGACATTTTTCATTTTCTTGCAACAAAGTCAAAATTTTAACCAAGGGCCAATAGTCTATTTAGAAAGTAAGTGTCTGAAAAATAGTATGAGTCTAATTTTTTGGCATCAAATTTTCATATTTTTTTATCATAGGAATTTAGGAAATGCTGCTGATAGTTGACGCTCTAACCGTTAACAGGAATCAAATGCTTGTTAGTCATAGAAATCATTACCGAGGGCCAATAGTCTCTTCAGAAATCAAGTGTCTGAAAAAGTCGTCTCTGTGCATTATCTTGGACACATTTCCTTAATCTCTCATATATTCTTGCAGAATCAAGACTTGGTGCACAGTCCCCGACCTACATTCACAACGCAATAGAATGCTCAAGAATCATCAGAAATCTTGTGACAACCTTCTCCAATTGCATTGGATATAATGATGTTTTTGAGAACGAACTTATACGCCTACCTCACAATGAATAGAGTGGAATGCTTTGTCTTCCAGAACGGAAAAGCTCGCATTTAAGATCTTGACCCCATCTTCATGAAGCAGACTGATGACACGATTGAACATGAACTGATGATCCAAACCAGTAATGAGAATGACCTGTAAAGCCGAACCACTTTGGTGAATCTCAATTCCTGGTGAATTTGAGGCTACATCCATCTCATTGTTCATGCTTGTATTCATCTTTGCGATCCCTAACAAGCTCTCTTTCTTTTCCTTCATCTTCTCCAAGTTAATCTGCAGCTTCTTGATGTAATTAGTCGCTTCATGAAGTTGATCCGGAAGAGATGTCACCTCCTTTGATACAGAAAGAAAAAAAAAACATAGATGTGAGCTTGAAGAGTTTGGTTAGTGTGAGTTTTGCAGTCTCAATTGTCTCATATAATATTTTCACCTTCCCTGCTGGATTGTTTATCTGAGATATGCTAAATTAATTCACGAAAATTCAGTAGTGATCTCAATCTTACAGATATTATCTTCAAAAATAAATTGTGCTTTATGGACATCGAATCTTACTTTGGACTGATAATAGAAAGTCTACACAAAATGAAGATGCATTAACAAATCTGTAAATCGAGAATATTTAATATAAAAGAAAATGGCAGGAGGATTTATAAAAATTTGAACATTGACTCTCAAAAAGCAAAGGAAAATCTCCTAAAAAGTAAAACGTGCAGTAGTGGCGAGAGCTCAGCGGAGAGAGAGAGAAGGAGGAGAGAGAGAGAGACCGTGGGGCTATGATGGTGAACAAGAGAATTGAGCTGGGAATAGAGGGCCTTCATGTGATGTCGCCGGTTTCTCTCGATCAATTTCCGGTCACTTTTTGAAGAGCTAGGGCCGTTCTCCATCAAAAGTATTCCCGCACCAGCTCAACAAGAACAACAGCAACACGATAAACAACAGAAACACTTTAAGTCTTTTTCAGAGACATGCTATGAACATTATATGTGGCTACGACTGCATAGTTCCTGTGCAGTTGCCCTTTTTCAGAATAATAAAGCAAAAAAGCAAGACGTAAATAAATCATTAGATGCTACAGAGAAAAAGGGATTTCTAATTTGAGGGAATGGTGGGGCACTTCCTCTTTTATGGGAGGGCTGGACCACACCTTGGTCTGTCCATTTTTGTTAACATAAGAATTATCAACTTCCGTGCACTGTGCATATTTCGGCTTCTAGAGAGATGTAAGACCTGAAAGGAATGGACCTTGGCAAATCAAATTTCCCAAAGGACAAGATAGCATGCGAGATTCATTTTTGGAGGATTTCACATTCGAATGCTGAACCTATACACCACACGCACAGCATTTTCACCATGTCATAAACTGTCCAACATGTCACCTTCCTACCCACAATCGAAGACTTGCAGGGTTGAAATCGAAAGGGTTTGTTCACACGGTAAAAGTGCATAGGATCAGATGTTGAGATTCAAAGGTCCCGAGTTTAATACATCTCTTGGAAAACGCACGAACCAGACTCCAGACTTAATCAAGATATTTTGGCAAAAGTTCTCTGTGTTTATAAGATAGGATGAATCATTTATCCACCCCGGAGTGATGAAATGCCATTTCTAGCTACCCCATTTTATAGTCACAGATAAGATCATAGTATTTAGCCAAGGAGAGAAAAGCGTAAAGACCAAGCAACATATGCCCATGTATGTAGAAAGAGGTAGACACGCATATATCTGTTGGAATTTCAACGGTTGTGATGGTTCTCTTTAACTGAAATTATTCTTTGCCTTTTCTGCAGAACTTAAAGTGCTGGTCCTTGCATACTTATTCACCCCGTCGTTATTGTCAGTTTGATCCCATAGATTCTCTAGACTTTATACCTAGCCAATCGATATAGAAAAAGTCATAAACTCTCTTTTCCATTATCTATAGATAAGAAGAGAATATATTGGATCGACTTGACTATATAGATACAGTGCATAATTTTGTCCCATGATTAGTTGGGACTGATTTTATTTTTTTAATTGCATAAGGTATTTACTGAAATGAATCATGTGACCAAAATGAGGATAGCATAAATAAATTTAAACCGAGTAATTTCTTGATAATATAGAGACATATATGCACTCGTGGACGAAGTAGACGACGTGAGTAGGTCTCGCACCGTCCAGTGTGAATAATCTGGCATTTAGTAGGTTTTCACATTGAATTTTGACTAATGCGTGTAACCGTACGATAAGAAAAAGGCGGTTTTCCCACTGTGGGAAAGAACAAGATGGACCTATTGTGACGTGTCACTATCCCTGGCCCTAACCTTATCCACAACAGAAGTTACGGTGCAGCATTTTGATTGGACGAGCCTCGATCCCGTCGGACATGTGGTTGGTTCATGAGCATGTTATCTCCCACATGTGTTCCCCTAGCGTGGATCAGGGCCTTCCCAAAGATGGTTAAAGCAACTGCGGATGGAAAAAGCGCTGCTCCTCATCTCATATCCTAAAATGGCTTTTCTCTGTATTATCGTGCACCACTGAGGTCTGAAACGTCAGCAACATCGTAATAAAGGAGTGGGAACAAGATACCCTCCCCACATAAAGTGACTTTTGAGAGAGAGAGAGAGAGAGAGAGACAGACTTGAGTGGACTTGACTTATGGACGACTAGGGATGGGTCTTTGGAGTCTTTGTGGATCGTAACTTGAGGAGGAGAATTAGACACATTAGTAATATTTGCTTTGAGCTCTTAATTAATCCAAAAACATCACCAGCCTGGCCCTGCCACTCGTTTACTGTAGTAAGGAATGAAAGCATGGGGAACAATCGAGAATCGCATACCCATGTTTTCTTTGTCCTCTCAAATCTTTGTGGCTACCACGTGCCCTCTTTTGAGTGATTCAATGGATGATGCCCTTCTCTTCTCGAGTCATCGAGGTCCAGAGAGTACGAGAAAGCACATCATTTAATGCTTTTCTCATGCAATGTGATATCATTATTTTGTTCACCTATCTATCTGACAAGTATTTTCGTATTAAATGTAAGTTTGAAAATTATCATTAGAAATAATTATATTTAGAATCTTTTCTTGAGAAATGCTTCAATGGCCAGCTGTAAATGATGTATGTGGAATTAGTGGTATAATTATTTGGAAAAAGTAGCATAGGAGATATAAGAATAAAGGCATTCTCTGGTTGTGTCCACTCTAAATGACAACAGAGAGATTTGAGCAATGGCCGCAACTAACTCAAGCAACCATAGTAGGAGGTCGCCTGAGCCACCAAGGACCTTGAGCATGAGGGAGCGGCCTCAGATTTATGGTTCCTTTAAAGAAGAAAGAATTAATCCCCTAATATAGACGACTATTGGAACGGGACCCGTAATTGAACTATAGCATATGTCATGTTGCGCGATGTTTCTTTGGATAAAATTCTGGTGCTCTCGAAGGTAAATTTTTCTGGGTACTCCAGAGATAACCATTGATACCAATCTCGGTCTATTGTGATCCCTACGTCTTCTTCTTTCGAAATTACTGTGATTACATCTGGAGTTGATTTCTGTCGTGGACAGGTACTAATAGTTGAAGTCATAGCAGATTAGGATATCTCATGAGTTTTGTTCGCTCATAACAAAGAGGTTGTGTGGTTCTGGGACCAAAAAGGAAACAAAAACCTAGAAGAAATCATCCATTAAAACAGCTTTTGCTATGGAGTTAGATGAATAAGATATCAAATACTGAGAAGAAGACCTTTGAGAAGCTGGCCTCTACACCATCTAAGTACAGGCACTCCACCGGTTTTATGGTGGGAATGGTTTTCATGAATTTGCTTGATTAGAATGGGGAACGTGTGAGGTTAAGCAACATTCGGCCAGCAACATCATTAGCTTATTATCCGAAACGTCGTTAGTATTTGTTGAGTGCTCTTGGTCAACTAAGATTATCTAATTTCACACACCTCTCTCTCTCTCTCTCTCTCTCTCTCTCTCTCTCTGCTCATTGCCCAGCTGACACCCGCCTCTACCACTTCACCGCCGGCATCCCGGTCAGCATTGCGCACTTGTCCCCGACGCCATTGTAGCCTAGCCACTGTCCCTCAGCTCAATGCTGCCGGATCCGACATTGTGAAGCGGATCGGACTGGCAACTCAGACACCCACACAGAGAGACAGAGGGGAGAACAACGGCTCGCAAGGCTCAAACGAGAGCTGTGCATCAGTGAGGAGACGGAGGAGATGAGTGTTTTCTTTTTTGGGAATTTTTTGCTTTCATGTTTTTCCTGGAGCGTGTGGAAGTCCTTTTGAATGTATATTTTTAGGTTACAAATTGGTAATGAAGAAACTCATGATTGCTTGACACGCGTCTTGATAGCTGCTGTCCAGCTATAGCTAAGCGTCGCCCGTAGGTTTAGGGATGGGGACTCTACTTGCGGATATAAAATGACCACGATATAATCATTCCCTTTAAGATGATGCCATGCTTATATCCACGTCATGAAATGGTCCTCAATCTTAAAGAAATGGACCAAAAATCACCCACCAAGAACCTCACCAAACACTTACAAAGAAAAATGATGACAGAAACCAATCGAAAGTCCATGTCCTCTGACGATTAGCTCGCCCGTAGGTTTAGGGATTGGGACTCTACTTGCGGATATAAAATGACCACGATATAATCATTCCCTTTAAGATGATGTCATGTTTATATCTACGTCATGAAATGGTCCTCAATCTTAAAGAAATGGACCAAAAATCACCCACCAAGAACCTTACCAAACACTTACAAAGAAAAATGATGACAGAAACCAATTGAAAGTCCATGTCCTCTTACGATTAGTTCTTATTGATTGATTACAAATTATTGATATCATCTACATACAAACCGTACTAAAATATATTTATAATCCACCAATAAAAAGTATGATTGGCAGAAACTTCTTTTAATTAGGGATTGAGAAAGCCATGATCTATATCCAAATTATTCTTTTTATCACTCCAAAAAGCAACAAACCTCATTCACCACCCATTACATCCACCTCTAGAACTCCATTAATTTTGACACTTGTTCAGTCTCCATCACCAATCGCTTTTATCAACTACCGCTCACTTCACCGATATTTAGAACTTTATATCTAATTCCGTCACATGTCGATCTCCATCACTAATCGTCGGTATCATATTAGCTTCTCTCTCTATATATGTGCTCATATCAATGATAAAAATTTGCATAAATTACTTTAATATATGGGAGATTCGGAGAGTGCGTGTGTTCATGCTCGTAGGCAACCTTCATCGGGTCTGGACCTCATGTAACGGCCAAAAAGAGAGGAAAGGAGAGGGAGAGGGTGGGTGCCAATGGTGGGAATGGTGACTACAGTTAAAAGAGCTGGCGGTGATAATAATGATTGGTAGTGACAATGTAGGTAGGGACAAGTTGAAACTAATATTAGCGTTGGGAGGAGCAGTAAAACCCTTAAACCTTCATTTAAGGAGATTGCCAAGAAGGAGTTTAAATTTGAGCTAGTCAACCTATACATCTAAACCCATCTTTATTTAAAAAAATTAAATCATTGACTCCACATCAATCTCCTTGGCTCTACAGCCAAGCTTGGCAAGAAACGAAGGAACACCATTCAACTTATTGATTAGGTCATGTCCGCAATTCTTTTCTCAAAATATTTCATCCAACGCTGATACATATTAAGAGTGAATCACTAATCAATTATCAGTTATGATATCGATTGTTGAAACAATGTAGTACAAGCTTGATACGTTCACTTGTGGGGTTTACAAAGAGGGAGTCCAAGTCCGTCAACTTATTGAGTTAGACCCAAATTTACTTAAAAAACTAAGTAAATAAGTTATGGACCAATTACAATATATTAACTACTCCATATTACATCACATCCTCAGTTGAGATTTCTTTTACGTAACAGCTTTACACATGTAGCTCATTAATTAGTAAATTGATTATTAAACCACCAAAAAAGAGGGGGAGAAAAGTAAAGAAAAGTGAAAAGATACTTGTCATGAGATTAAGGCTGTGCGTAACAATGTTTCTTGGCTGGAGAAGAGTTTTTTTTTTTTTTCAAAAATAGTTCTTTTTTATTTTTATTCCGTGGAACAATTTCTGAGTAAAATAAGGTGTTTGGTAACTACACAAAATTTCTACTCTAGAATTAGAAAAATAATAAAAATGTGTTTGGTACAAAATAGTTTCTTTTTTGTATTTATTCATTTTTTATTCTTGCTCACAGATCGCCGGTCGACGGTTATGCAGCGGCGGTGACGGGCGGCGGCGGTTGGTGGCGGAAGGTGGCGGCCATGGTCGGCGGCGACCGGCAGTTGACGGCGGCAGCGGACGGCGGTCGGCGGTGGCTCCGAGCGGTTGGAGGTGGCCACAGCAAGAGAGAGGAACAAAAGAAAAATAAAAAAGAAAATTGGCTTATTTCTAGAAATTATTCCTGGAAACAAGAAGCTACTTTTTTTTCTTGTTTCTATTTCAAAACTGTTCCCAAAAACAAAATAATCGATAAATTATTCTTGGGAACAAAAGTTTTACTAAACAGATTTCTGTTCCTTTTTTGCTCCGAGGAACAAAAGAACAAAAATGGAGAGAAACATAAATGTTACCATGCAGACCTTAATGCGTTTGGTCGTCGGGATAATAATCAGGATAGGATAGGATAATGTAGGATATTAAATCCTATAGATAATAAAGGCGAACATATCTAATCCTATCAAGTGTTTGGCGCACTTCAGGTTAAGATTAAAAAATAAATATGATATTCAATTAAATTATAAAATTAAAAAAATAGAAAATTCAATTAATTAAAGGCCATGGAAAAGCCCTAGATCTAGGAATTGTGGCCACCTCTGCAGTGGCCACCATTGAAAACGGCGAGCACCAACATCGTTGTGCAACGGCAATGCAAATCGGTAAATCTTAGACTACGATAGAGAGGGGGGTGGGGGAATTTTAGGCAACTACCGAAGTAGTCTTTGCATTGCCTCAAATCGATCGAGATCCCAAATTGTCAATGATACCAAAGATTTACAGCTGCTTCATCACCATCACCATCTTCCCCTCTTCCTTTGAGACGTCCAACGTACTTGGTCATCAGATTCAGCAATTCCATGATCCAAAGGAAGGGGCACCCAATTGCTCGCATACGAGAAGCGAAGATGGGAGAAGAAGTGGAAGAAGAGGGCTAACAAATGAATCAAAAAGGCAGAGGCATCCATTTGACGTAGATGCTTATGATATCTTCTCTTTTTGTTAAGTTCTTTCTTTCCTTAATTTTTTTTTTATCCAATCCGGGCTTATCCCACCTCCTCCCCTGGATTTTTTATCCCATATTTTATCCGGATGTATCCGGGTTTGTCTGATCCGATGGACATTCCCAAACATCGGATAGGATAATAAATTATCCTATCCAGACTCAAATCCGGACTACCAAACGCAGCCTAAGTGTGTTGATATGTCATTCTCTTGATGGCAAAAGAATTGTCAATAAAACCATTTACTCATGTGCTGCTTGCAAATTGGACTCCTTGACGAAATATGTATAACAAAAAGTTATTGTTTGATTTCTATTAAAGGAGACAAGTTTCACGACGGTTGTAAAGAGGAAATATCATAGACAAATAAGGAAATTAAGAACTTTACTTCAAACAGAATTGCACAAAAGCAAACCATGCCAAACTCAATAACAAAGCTTGAAAAATACAGTTACTTCTAAGGAACTGAAGGTAAATGAACTATGCCAGGATTTAATGAATGATGAAACTTGAAAACACAAAAATGCAATAGCAGAATTTAATCGACAATGCGAGTTTAAAAATTGAAAGTACAATGCAGGAAAGTAAAAATAATTGAAAGAAAATAGATTTGTTTATTTGTGTGCAATTTTTCTAGTATACAAAAGATGGTATTTATACATTATCGATCAACCCCATTATTGATAATATGTTGCCTTAGTTGGTAATCCACCGCCCTTTCTAATCAACCCATTATCGATCATCATTAACCGAACACCGTTGTATATTGACAAGTGGTCTGGATTGGTCATAGATGTGCATCAATAGCAATAATAATCCTTGTGATCATCGACCATGGGTCACGTGCTTAATAATACCCTACACTCTATTCACGTGCTTTATCCATATCGACCACTTGGCCAATTTTTTGTACAAACATTATGATTGATTCTTAAACTCCGTCCACTATTATTATCCTTTGGTCCTTGACTTTAAGAATAAGGTTTGCCTCCCCTAATAATTTAGGTTTTGGGCAGTTTTGGTGGTCGATCATTCCAGTCACGTCATATTTAGCTTATAATTGGTGCGAATGAATCAGAAGAACAATACAAAAAAATTAAAAATTTGGGGATAGAATCTTTACTTTCAAAGGTCAAGCGACAAGCTTTAGTAAGGTGATATTGTATGGGTCATTTTCCTAGATTTATTTTATCAATTAGCTTGCATTGTGTTTGACATATACAAAAGGTGGGTTTTCTGAAATTGTGAGGTGCTTATAAAAAAAAAAAAAAAGATTAAAGCAATAAGGATTTTTATGCACGGATTCGTGAGATAATGATATATTTCTCCATGAATATCGTGATCTTAATAGCCTTTGTATATAGAAAAAGTAACATTACGATACCTCTCGTATGGGAAATGTTAAAAGACGGCCCAAGGGCCCATAATAAGCCTCATTAAGTATGTTTTGAAATATAAATTTTTCATCTCAAGTAAGCAACTTCCTTGAAATGGGTACTTATTAAATTTCGACTAGAACAAAGATCCTATCCGGATGAACATTTTGAGAGAGATCGGTGTAACTATAATCCCCCTTTACGTTTCATTTTATTATATGGGTTTCAAATCTATTATGAATTATTCGATTTGAGTCATAACTACTTAATCCACTTATAAATGAATGAGCTTGTCACTGCAATCCCTTCAATATATTAGAAGACGGGAAATCTCCTCTCATGAGGGAGTAGATACTCAAGATACAAGCTTGATGAAAGGATTGCTCACAATACAACTCGAACTTGTGATCTGATGAAAAACAATGTAACTTCTTCATCATTGAGCGACCGCAGTTGGTAGTCTATCTTTAATTAGCTTAGTGAGTGCCCTCCGGGTGCTTTTTATTGTGCAAATTTAAATGATAAATGAGCCATAGGAGTACCAACAAACAGCAATTGGCCCAAAAAAGCTATCAACAAATTCAAAGTACGAATTCAAATAAATGACAAAGGAGCCCAAGAAACCTTTCGAGGATCGGCCCAAGCCATTTGCTTTGATATGCATAGTTCGAAACTTGAAAAACCCTTCACCAACTCGAGCAGGGAGTCCACAGATTTTAGGCCGGGTGTGAAGTGCATCAACACCGGAACCGGTCTGGTTCCCCTTGTTTTAAAAAATCCGTTTGATGCTTTTTAAAACAAAATTGATTTTACCGACCAAAATTTTTTTTTTTTGATTTTTGACCAAAAAGGGCTGGCAGTCTATGCCATATTGACGTCGAAAATGGGGATGTAACTCAAACCAATGCGTTTAATAAATGTGTTAAATTGATTTGACTTGGTTTGCAACATGCGTGATAAAATCACTCACGTGACACAATTAATGTAATTATTGAATGTGTGACCATGTCAAGCGTTGATAGTGACATGGCTCGATAAGTTAACCAATTTATGATTGACTTATGTACATGATAAAAATAGAAATTATGTCTATACATGATGACTAATTTAAACAAGTTCAAAACATTTCAACGTACCTTTAGATGGTATAATCACTTTACATCTACAACATATTTTTTCAAGTTTGGTTTTTTTTTTTCTATATATTCTATTATTGTTGTATCCATTAATAATTTTTTATTCTACTATTGATTCTTTAATCATAGATGTTATTTTCATAAACTTATTTGACAAGATAAAAGTCTTCAAATTTGATTACTAAACGTGTCTAATCGAGTTGTGTTTAAAAAATGACAAGTCAATAGTAACTTAAATGCACTGAGTCTAAGCAAGTTAACTCACGAAACACACGATTTTCTATCATGCCACCCTGTTCATGACACGAATCCATTTATGGCAATATTCAAAACACATTCTATATATTTTTCTATAAATGATATCGTGAGACTAAATTTAAGATAGAAAAATGATCTTAAAATACAAAACACAAAACATTGTAAGCGACTGTCTAGATGTAAAAAATAGTTTTGTTTTACTTAAGTTGTACATCATTATTAAACTTGTCGTACGTAGCATTATTTACACAACTACTTTATCATTTCGGATTGAAATCGGCTAGGCCACCCATTGAACTTAATTAGTATAAGATTATATATAACACATCTTGATTTCGACGTCCTCCACACAATCCCTTTCATATAAGTTATAATGAATAATAAAATAAGATAATTTCAAGTTAACCAATTTATAAATATTCGTAGACTTCTGTACATGATAAAAATAGAAAATACATCAATACTCACGATAACCAGTGTTAACAAGGTTTAAAACGTTTGAAAATACTTTGAGACAGTAAATCGTCAATTTTTTTACCTCATACTACATCCAGAATGTATTTTTCAAGTTAGTATTGTTCTTTTATATTCTATTATCGCGGTACTCATAAATCAGTCTTTATTCTACTATGCATGTTATTTTGATAAACTTATTTGACCAGCAAAAAGTCTTCAGATTTGATTGTTAAACGTATCTGATCATGCTGTGTTTAAAAAATGACAAATTATATATTAATTTAAATGTGCCGATTCTTGTGTAAACTAATTAACTCGTGAAACACACATTTTTGTTGTGTCGACCTTTTTATAACGTAAACTCGTTTACGTTAAAATTAAAACCACGTTTAATATTTTTTCCTATAAATGAAATCGTGAGACTAAACTTAAGAGAGAAAATTTTGCGTAAAATACAAAACCAAACACATTGTAAGCGAAAGTCTAGATGAAAATAATCTCATTTTTCTTATTCGTATACCAAGATAAAATGTCAAAGTCATTTCGTTATATATATGTTAGGGTGAATAATAAAATAAAGATAATTTGAAATTAAGTAATGTGCTAGAACATTCTCAACTATTTCTTTTATTTGTATTGCGAGCCGGATTCAATACACGAAAGTTAACTATCACTCTATTTAGCAAACAAAACAAGTGCAAAAACGTCTTGATTGGCTACGTATTTCACACGACTTCCACGGCCGTGCGATGCGCGTCGGGCAACTTCTCGTGCAAATCCAGCGTCAGCATCGATGCCCTCGGCTTCCGCCGCCCATCGGAGAGCAACCCGATTGCCGGCGGCCCGGCCTGCCCGAGCGGCGCCGTCCTCTCGCACGTGCCAAGCCACTTGGCTTGCATGTACCGGTGCTTCCGCCACGGCCCCATGTGCATCTTCCTCTCCTTCATGCACTTCTTGGCCGCCGCGCACAAGATCTTGATCACCCCCTGGAGTCGCTCGACTTTCCCGACGAAGACCTCCGGTAGCTGCTGCACGAGGCGGTCGTAGTCGCCGCACGCCCTTGCGATCACGAACTCGGCCCTGAAGTTGAGCTCGACGATGACCCGGACTTCTCCCTTCTTGGGGCTGGCCGAGTCGTCCACCACGTCCAGGAACGTGTGCTCTCCCGCCGGCATGTAAGAGGAGCTCCTCCACTTGGACTTGCAGACGGCGGCGTCGAACCCCGCGCTCTGGAGGCGAACGCAGACCTCTCTCATCAAGCAGCTCCGGCAGTCAGCGGCAGCCGTCGATGGACGGCAGCCGCAAGGGATCGCCGCCGCCTGCACCTCCTTCAGAGCCGCCTTCGTCGCATTCCTTATCCTCGTCTCCATCGACATGCTCCGACACAACACGCCCTGGAAAAAGTATAGATTTTTAGACATGAAGTGATATAAAACGATGCACGTATCGATCGGATCCTACAAAACTGGGACCGATGTATACATTACCTGCAAGAGCTGGTGCTGGTTCTCCCAGAACTTCCTGCTCTCCTCCGCATTATTGTAGTAGTCCTCTGCCTGTTCATCGCCTTCCAAAACCTCCGTCTCCCGACCGCCCTCATCAGAGCTGAAGCTCCCCCTCGGCCTCTCGCCACCCCCGCCGCCACCGCCCTCCTCCTCAAGGAACTCGTCGATGTCTGACAGGCTCGCCACCGGCTGCTCTGGGAACTCGAAGTCCCTTTCCTCCCACGTCATCCTCCGGCCACCCCTCGCCGGAACGCCACGCTCCTCGGCCGTCATGCCTGGCGGTGCTCCCCTTCTTGATGAAACACTTAAAACTTAATAAGCTCTGACGCGACACCACCGTGGTCATCCGCCCCTTTTATACCTGGGAAGCGGAGCACTGACCCTGGAAATACCTGGAAATGCAATCGCGCGTCCTACGTGGAATGATCAGCCACCTCGCACATGGAAAAAAATTTGGTCTCCTGTCTTGACGTGGCGCGAGGCCACTGGCGGCCGCGCATCTCGGTCTCTTGCTCTTGCTTGGAACAGCGGTGATCCACGTCGACCGATGGTCATCAGGTTTTGGCTCCTCCGTATGCCGATATACTCGAAGACCCTGGTTTTTGGTTTTTTGGTCATATTTTATATTTTCTTAACAGTATAATGACACATTGACACGAATTGTGAATCAACTTTCATTTAATGGGTAACATGGCATCTGAATCTTTAATTTATTCATTGTGTTTCATGAATTTTCGCTTAATATTTAATGTAGCTGCTAAACTTTTGATTTGTTGCGTACTATTCTTGAATTTTTTGTATACATTTGATATAGTCCCCAAATTACATAAATATGTTCAATATAGTTCTTTCATTAATTCACGATCAAGGACAAAATGTTTAAGGATTAATTATTACATTTATATTTTAAAGATTACATTAAATAAATTGGAAGTTCAATGATTATATTACATATTTTTTTTAACAAATAAAGTCCCCAAATTACATAAATATGTTCAATATAGTTTTTTCATTAATTCACGATCAAGGACAAAATATTTAAGGATTAAATATTACATATATATTTTAAAGATTACATTAAATAAATTGAAATTTCACCGATTATATTACATACTGAGTCACATGTTATTAGGGGTGTGTAAAATACCCGGGATCCGCTTGGACCGCCCGAAACCGGACCGGAACCGCCTGGAACTGGCGGGTCTTGAGGAAACCGATTCGGTTCCCGGTTCCAATAAATTGGAACCGATGGGTATCGGTCTGGTTCCCGGTTCTGTGGGCGGATTCGCCCACCCGGACCGGACCAGAACCTTTTTAATACTAAAAAAAAAATTACTAAGAGAAACCCTACATCTCATCTCACTCTCTAGGGAACCTTTACCTTTGGTCAAAGAAAATTGAACCATCTATGGTTATTTGCAAGTAGGAAATGGGAGAATGTTGCATTCCATTTGTTCGCGTTTTTTTATGTACGAGATACATTTATAATTACAACAAATAACTATTTGTTCCACGTACTTAAATTTAATTTTTCTTTCTTTAGCTTGCTTTGATGTCATGTAATTGTTTTTTTGTTGAAAACCAAAAAATTTTCGCGTCAAAATCAGTTCCATGGATCCACTCGAGAATCAGATCGGACCAGCGGTCCGGTTTCCAAGTGGATCCACGCAACAAACGGGTGGATCCCGGTTCTAATTTTTCGGAACCGGTCCTTAGCGGGCGGTTCTCATTTCTAGATCGGGAACCGCCCGCCCGGACCATACACACCCCTACATGTTATGAATCGTTTTGGGTTATTTTTCTTTTAGATTGGGAGATTCCAAAAGACCGATATAAAAATAGGAAAAATCGACAAAAATCTGGAGTTGAAGGATATCATTAGTATTATTGTCATTATTTTGTTTTGGTGTTGGATGTGACGCTGTCTTTATGCAAATAATGCAAGTGGGTGGGGCCCACGAGGGATAAAGCAAGGGGGCACTTATGGAGAGAGCCAGTGGATAAATGATGAAGGTTGGGGGTTGTTGTTTTGTTTTCGGTCCTACTTCCAAATCGATGGCTATCATGCGAATGTGGGCGGGGCCCACTCGGTGAAGCTGACACGTTGGTTTTTATCCGATAAGTGGGGCCCCAAGACAAAGCAGGTTACGCGGCGTGTTGATAATGTCCCATAGTTGTCTGGGGGTTTAGGTACGGGAGATTCTCACGAGGTACACGCGTTGAGATTTCTTTGGTTCTTTTGTTTTGTTTCGTTTTTTTTTTGTTTTCCTTCTTTTGTCTAGCTCATGCTAGAATGATTGTTTAACTAGACGTTTCTTCAAACCAAAACCCTTATCACGAGATCGAGATCTGTGCAATTAGTAGGTCTTGAAAGCAATTTAGCGCACGTTTGATGACGATTATATTATCGAGAACAAATTTTGATCAGAAATGATTCTTTTTTATTCTGTTTTCGAGAATAATTTTTAAACATTTTTAAGCCGTTTGGTAACAGCTTAAAATTTCTGATTCTATAATAGAATTACGTTTGATATCGTGCTCAAAATTTCTATTCTAAATCATTTTATTTTAATTTTTTAAATAATTTTTTCTTTTTTTTCCTTTCTCTCTCTCGTTCTTCTTCTTCAAGTGGACCAGTCACTAGTTTAGTGATTGACTAGATAAGGGCCGGTGACCCCACTGGCCCTTTGTGAGGCCGGACCTCGTCGGCCGAGCCTTGCTAGCAGCTAGGCTACGCCCACCTGGCCACCAACTCTGCCGAAGCTCGGCCTCGCCAAATCGCAAAGCTCAACCAGCTATGCTGAGGCTCGACCTCGCCAATGGCCAACTAGAACTCACCAATGGCTGAGCTTGCCTCCTGCGAGCTTGCCGGACCTCGCCTTGGCCTGGCTTGTCTCTGACAAGCTTGCCAGACCGGTTGCCGCTAACCGGCGGCGGTGGGCGGCAAACGGCAACCGCGAGACAACGGGAGATGAATAAGAAGAAAATGGAAGAAGAAGAAAAATATAATCTTGATTCTTAGATTTGTTCCCGAAATGATTCTGTTCCAAATCTACTTTCGGAAATAAAAAGATAGAAATTTGTTCTTGGGAACAAAATTTTTACCAAACACGATTTAGTTCTCAAATTACTCCCGTGAATAAAAATTTTGAATCAAATATCATTTGGATGGTTAACAAATAGGTCCTTGAGCTTTTGCTAGCTGATCGACATCGACTAAATCTCTTCATCCAACTCATATAACGGGCCAAAGTTTCGTTCACGAATTTGACCCGGGTCTTAGTCCTCGACCGCAATGTTTGTTGTCTTCTTGTGTTTGCTGCACGCCGTGAGGAATCCAAAATTCATCGCATGTATTATAAGCCATGTCAAGTCCCATCTTGGGTCCATGAGGGAATTTGTGCACCTGCCACATATCATGTTGGATAAGGACTAAAGATGAGGATAGGAGTTCGAATATGCTCTTTTGTCCAGAGGATTCAGGATATACACAACAATATATATATAGAAGGAAGAAGTTTCAGAGGCTGATATTTGGTCTCGTAATTTTATAAGTAAAGAAGATATGCGAATTCACATGCATAAAATATTATATGGTTTAATCAAATAGAGCTACCTATAAATAATTATCTTATCTAGCATAAAGTAAATATAGTTAATTCTTGGAGTTAGAAATGCATCACGTAGCACAAATTAACAAGGGATGATTATTTAAAAGTCATAAATATATAGTATTTGTGCAAATCAGTTATAAACATTTTAATTTGGCCAATTGGGCTCTATAACTTTTGAGAACTTATCAATTTAGTCCTAAAAAGTTTATGCTAGAATTATAGTTTAAGTTGATGATTATTCAAAACCCTAATTACAATGTCTTTTGCTTTTTAGGTTTCTTTTTGCCCCAAGTTCTACCATAATTATTGAGATCTGGCGACTGATGCATCTTGAAAACGATATAAGCTTTTATTGTAGGGGATAGACATCAACCAAGTCTCTTCTTCCAACTCATGTTATGCGTAAAAGTTTCGTTCGTGAATTTGGCTTGGGACTTATTTCCCAACCGCCATTTTTGCTGTCTTCTCGCGTTTGCTCTGGTTTGCACTCCGCAAGAAATCTGAAATTCATCGCATGTACCATGAGCCATGTTGAGTCCCGTCTTGAGTCGATAAGGGAATTTGTATACTTGCCACATATCAAATAGCGCGCTGGATAAAGACTAAAGATGTGAATAGGATGTGGGACAAGCCCCTCTATCCAAAGGATTCAGGATACACACAACAATGTATAGAGGAGGAAGAAGTTTGGGAGACTGATATTTGGTCTCGTAATTTTGTAAGGAACGAAGATTTGCGGATTCACTTGTATAAAATATTAGATGGTTTAATTAAACAGAGCTACCTATAAATGATTATCTTATCTAGTATGAAGTAACTATAGTTAATTATTGGAGTTAGAAATGCATCATGTAGCATAAATTAATATGGGACAATTACTAAAAAAGTCATAAACATATAACATTTATACAAATTCAGTTATAGACCTTTTCATTCAGCCAACCGAGTTCTAAAACTTTTGAGAACTTACCAGATTAATCCTAAAAATTTTATACTAGTATTATAGTTAAAGTTGACGATTATTCAATGTTGGACGCAAATTGTGCAACCCCAAGATCTCCATAACCAGAACAAGAACATGCATAATTGAGTAGAAAGATTAACGCACCTGTTTTAGGATCCATCGAACATAAAGCGGAAGCAGAAAATGATTACCCACATATATTAAGGGGATCCACGCATCAAGTCCTTCTCCTCTATTGCCCTCCGTATCACTGGCTCAATGAGGCGGCCCCCTCACGTTTAGCGTTAGGTAAACGCCCCTTAGGTGAGGATACATGTGAGAATTAGGGTTAGAGGAGAGACTTGAGCACTATTTATAGAGTTTCCAGCCAGGCCCCCTCATTACAGGCCAGGCTCAACTCGGCCCACACTAGCCAGCCCCATATTAGACTAATTAAGAAACCTTCTATCTCACCTTAGACCAGCCTTGTTTTACGGTAACCGTAAAAATAGTAAATTATAATATCAATTAATGTAGTCCACATTATGAAAACTCTTACATTCTCCCACTTGGACTATATTAATTGAAATCGTACCTTATGCGTGCGCATTGGTCCAAAGATAATTCTTAATAGTCAATCCTATCCCATAAAGTCTTAAACACCGAATCATGGCGGTAACTGCATGTATACACACAGAGCCTTCCATGATCACGAGTGCTCTCAACTTTATTGATATGGATTCAATATGGTAGTGTGCAAATGGATAACATCTCTCATAGAGATCCCATTTGTCAGTCACCATTCTCTTACCTTAGGTGTCACAAAAAACTTGTGCCACTAGAGAATGCTTTATGGTTCCAATGAACCCACATATGTCTTGTCCTTATGGTTAACATTTCTTTATGTATCACAAGACATATGCACAAGGCTAATAACCGGATGCCCGGATGCCCCTAGCCTTCACTCAAGGTCTATACAATCCCTTGAGACTTTATCAATATGTATTCAACATAATAACAACACATTCAAAATATTTTATTGAATGCAAAAGTTGATACATATCAAACCGTTACTGAGTGTAACGAACCACAGATGTGAACTTTATCAGAGTAAAGCCAAAATAGCTCCCACTAAACAACAGTATCCGAAGATACTCCTAGGCCCATGTTAACAATATGTTACTAAAATATACATGGGCGTAGGCCTTTAGTTTGTGGATTTGCAACCACATCATCTGTGAAAATATGTTATATCATAAGTCACATTTCTGTACCGTTTCTTTATGGTAAAAAAATATCTGACCACCATATATTTAGACCCCTTGAGACCTCTGTAGTAAATAAATAATACTACAAATTTGTTATCTCAATACAACCGTATGGGTCTATCCATCAAGTTAAAACAATCAATTCCGTCATGAGGTTTTGGAGCCTAATAGCCCAAGTAACAACCTAAAAGAATGTTACTAACACTGCATACATAGTAGAAGATAACAAAGAACTTTATTTACTGCACTTCCTACTAACATAAATCTGTATTCCGTTATTGATTGCATGTCATCAGAACAGCCAGCAAAGTTTACATCTAAATACTCTACTAACTGCAAGAATTGAACATGTCTATAAATTAGCATATAATCTCTTGTCTTCTTTAAGTACCTTAAAACCTTCTTGACAGCAACCCAGTGATCATGTCCTAGATTTGACCGATATCTGCCTAGAAATCCCGTCACAAAGACAACATTTAGTCTAGTGCAAATTCGAGCATACATTATACTTTTAAGTGCACTGACACAAGGTACACCATTTAATTAGATTTTCTCAATATCTAAATAAGGACAATGTGATAGATTTAGTCCATCACCCTTAACAACAGGAGCAATTTCTGGCTTGCAATGATGTATATTGAATATTCCCAATATACAATCAGCAAATGTCCTCCAAGAAAATCTAATATAATATGGCAAAAACAATCCTTACAGACCTCAGTATTGTCTCAAGGTCACAACTTGTAAGCAAAATATAATGTACATAAAGTATGAGAAAAAATAAATTTCCTCCCACTAACCTTGCAATATATTGAATTACTTTGTTCCCAATTGAACAAAATAACAACACTATGAAACTTTAATAATATTGTCTGGAAACTTGCTTAAGACCATGAATTAGAACTTTTCAGTCTATACACAAATTTACTTGAATCTGCTGCAAAATCATCCAGTTGCACAATATAGATTTTGTATCTATTTGGCGTAACTTTATATCAAAATAAATTATTAATGCCACGTTCACTCTGAAAGAACATTTAAAGAAATAATTATTTCTTCACTATAAACAATCCACCCCTCTTTCAGAGTTAAAACGTTAGTTACAAATTTGGCTTTAAATTCCACAATCTTTGTTTGAAATTCTTTTAGTTTTGTACGCCAATTTGCAACTAATAAACTTGTGATCTTTAGACAAGTCAGTAAGTTTCCAAACATGTTTCATAGATTGTATATCGCCTTTTATGGCATCTAATCACATACTTAATTGAGAATAAGAAACAACATTTATAAATATGTCATTACATCAACCATATAGTGGATATTGTAATCATGCTCTCACAAATAGACTATATAGTCTGATGGTATAACTGATCGTCTTTCCTTAACAAATCTCCTTAATAAAGCTGCAACCACTTCATTCTGCACTTGAGAGGTTTAAGAAATTTCATTATAAACTATATCAAGAATAGTACCTTGAACCTCAACAAGTTTAGTCTATGGTACAGGAGATTCCATAATTATCTGTATAGGTAAAGACAAAAACACAGTAACCTCCATCATACTATTATCTTTAATAATCTGAGAGCAGCTATCCTCTACAATTACGTCAATATTTAGAAACTTTAGAGTATGTGATTCCATAATTCTTGTACCTTATTTAGGGTCATAAAATCAATACCCCTTTTGTATATGAAAAAATTGCTTTCATAATATCAGCCCACAAAAGACCAGATAAATTAGTCTTACTAATCATACTCATCACCATGTTCAATATGGTGCATTTATGCCTTTCGCCCAAATCTTTTTGTCAGAATTTTCAGGTATAGTAATTAAACTAACACCCCAAAATCTACCAAGTATTTGACAAATGACCATTTAAGCTATTTCGCATTGTCATACTTGCCAAAATACTCATTGCCATTGTTAAACCTGACAACCTTTTTAATCATATACGAGATGTATATGTCATTAGGATTTAAACACAATTTTTGCAAATGTGTCCTAATTTCAATATCAGACAAGACATAATTTCAAGCAACTAAGGCTTCCTTCATCTTATAGCAGTGCAGTCCGCAGGCAAACCTCTTTTCAAGTGTTCCAGAATGGAACGCTTCATGGACAATAAGCAAATTCAATTGCTCTTTTCTCAAGCAACAAATCATATGTCCACAACTTAAAATTTGAAGCAGTAAAAAAACTTCAATGATGACGGAATTACCATTTACAAAAAATGTGACTGAAAAACAAGCAGTATATAATTAGCATCATGTGAGCATTGTGTAACTTGACGTACAAGTACACATCCAGAGAGTTACATGCAAAATCACATAATCACCTTTGGGCAGAATACATAACATGCAATTGTACACTCCCCACATGATAAGGGTTATGAGAATATATTCCAATCTTCGTGAATTCATCACCTTTGGGCATATGAATCATTAGGATCGGTCACTCCTCCACCACACTATCATGTATCCCTCCATGACCTAATACACAATCACCTCCTTTGGGAGTATGATTACGCATTAGACCAGGAGACATCCCAATCATCATACGAGACCGAAATTTCTCAAACCCAATCAAGCGTGCCACTTTGGCGGTCACTACTCAATTGAACCATTGAAATTCTCTCATACCAGGGATATAAACTTTACTCCTCACATACACCATATATATATATATATATGATTTTAACTTTAGTGATAGTGATTTTAACTTTAGTGATAAGGGCATGTTATCACTAAAATCACATATCATGCTAATTACATTGCTTTATCCATTAATAAAAATTAATCACACATATATATAAATATATATACAGAAACCTGTTAGACAGATTCCAATGAGACCATTGTTCACAGTAACACAAGAAACTTCTCATAACATAGAATAAAACATCTCTTATGCACCCCAATTACATATTACCATAACAACATAAAAAGAATGCTGATCTATAATATCTCTCACAAATTAACATGAATAGTAATACAGGGTACTCCAGATTGACAAGCTTGATAGTTGATCAACTATTGCTCATGAGTTTCATAAGGCAAAACATGACTCCAAAGCCAATAGCTAATTTATTATCCAATTTTTTTTAAGTAACAAATTATCATTGTAATCAGCTAGTGGCCTATTAATTGAGTCAAACCAGAGAACCAAATATCTAAAAATTCAACAGTAGATACAATTGCTCTGCGTAAATATTGTCATACTCCTTAACCATAAATATATTTAACTTGATAGACATTAACAAGTGACCAGATGAGTTCATGTACAATATGCAGTAACTTAATTGACATGCATTACCCACATTCAGCAAATGTGTTAATCAGTACATCAGTTTGGTCATGAGTCCTTAAGTCGTCTATCATTCAAAGATTACCAGTGTGTAAAGGAGTATACTTGAGTAACAAAAGTTTCATAATCTTTATTGTTTCTCATCAGCTCAATACATAGCTCAAATACAATCTCATACGAATTGTATCTCATTAAGCCAGCTTTAGTTCACAATAAAGTTTAATTTTTATTGATGAATTACACCATTATAATGTTTATGTGATAACATACCTGTAACCCAACACTTATATTTCCAAAATTATAGAAAATATAAGAAAAATACGCAAAAATACACTAAAAAATACACGTATTTAGGGTTTTGTATGTATTTTCACATCCATAAAACCATCAAACATATAAAATAAATATACCACGAGATAGGAAATCACCATACGAGTCCAACGCCACCATTCACGCGCCGAACGGAGCCTCCACGCGCCCACACGCGCCGCCTGAGTGCGCGACGCGTGGATCTCACGCACGGCGGGCGTTCGACGCCTAGGCGGCGCGTGGCCACGCGTGGGGGCGCGTGCGGCCTCCTGCGGTGACGCGCCGCCTACCCTCTTGCTCGTCTCGTCAAGCCCAGTCCGAATTTGTGATTTAATTTATTTTTTATTGAACAAAAAGTCTCGAAAATCACAAATTATGGCAAGATCAGTATCAATTAGGGCTAATCCATACAAATTAGGGTAGATCCGTACAAATTATGGTAAATCCGTACAAATTAGGGCAAAACCAATTGCGTTCGAGTTCTAGGGTTATGGTTGCTCTGATACCACATGTTGGACGCAAATTGTGCAACCCCAAGATCTCCATAACCAGAACAAGAACATGCATAATTGAGTAGAAATATTAACGCACCTGTTTTAGGATCCATCGAATATAAAGCGGAAGCAAAAAAGGATTACCCACATATATTAAGGGGATCCACGCATCAAGTCCTTCTCCTCTATTACCCTCCGTATCACTGGCTCAATGAGGCGGCCCCTCTCACGTTTAGCGTTAGATAAACGCCCCTTAGATGAGGATACATGTGAGAATTAGGATTAGAGGAGAGACTTGAGCACTATTTATAGAGTTTCCAGCCAGGCACCCTCATTACGGGCTAGGCTCAACTCGGCCCACACTAGCCAGCCCCATATTAGACTAATTAAGAAACCTTCTATCTCACCTTAGACCAGCCCTATTTTACGGTAACCGTAAAAACAGTAAATTACAATATCAATTAATGTAGTCCACATTAGGAAAACTCTTACATTCAAAACCCTAATTACGAGCAATATCTTTTGCTTTCTAGGTTTCCTTTTCCCCAAAGTTCTGCCATAATTATTGAGATCTGGCGATTGATTCATATTGCAAACGATTTAAGCTTTTGTTGTAGGTGATAGACATCAGCCAAATCTCTTCTTCCAACTCGTATCATGGGCAATAGCTTTGTTCACAGATTCAGTCCGGGTCTTATTTCTCTATCGCAATTTGTATTGTCTTATCGTGTTTGCTCTGGATTATTCTTTGTAAGAAATCCGAAACTCATCGAATGTGCTATAAGCGATGTGGTGTCCCATCTCGGGTCAATGAAGAAATTTGCACACCTGCAACATATTTAATAAATTAATAGCGTGTTGGATAAAGACTAAAGATATAGATAGGACATTGGACAAACAAGCCCCTTTATCCAGACGATTCAAGATACACACAACAATGTACATCGGAGGACAAAGTCTGGGAAATAGATATTTGGTCTCGTAATTTTGTAAGTAAAGAGTACATGCGGATTCACATGTATAAAATATTAGATGGTTTAATCAAACAACATCACCTAAAAATAATTATCTTATCCAGCATATAGTAAGATAGTTAATTATCAGAGTTAGAAATGTATCATGTAGCATAAATTAACATGAGATAATTACTAAAAAACTTCTAAACATATAGCACTTGTGCCAATTCAGTTATAAACTTTTTATTTGGCCAACTAAGTCCTAAAACTTTGAGAACTTATCAATTTAGTCCTAAAAAGTTTACGCCGGAATCATAGTTTAAGTTGACGATTATTCAAAACCCTAATTACAAGCAACATCTTTTGCTTTCTAGGTTTCTTTTTCCCCCAAGTTCTGCCATAATTATTAAGATATGGCGATGGATACATCTTGAAAATGATTTAAGCTTTTGTTTAGGTTATAAACATCTACCAAGTCACTCCTTCCAATTTATATTAAATGTAATAGTTTCGTTTGAAAATATGATATGTGACATATTTCTTGACCACTTTGCTATCTTATCGCGTTTGCTCTGGATCATACTTTATAAGAAACTAGAAACCCATCCCATGTGCGATCAGTCATATCGAGTCCCATCTTGAATAGGGTATATTAATGAGGGAATTTGTACATGTGCCATCTATCTAATAGCATGTTGGATGAAGACCAAAGTCATGGATTTGAAGTCGGACAACCCTCTTATCTTGAGGATTCTGGATTCACACAAAAATGTGTATAGTAGGACTAAGTTTGAGAGAGAGATATTTGCTCTTGTAATTTTGTAAGTAAAGAAGATATGTGGATGCATATATCTACAATATTAGATGGTTTAATTAGACAGAGCTACCTCATAATAATTATCTTTTCTAGCATGAAGTAAATATAGTTAATCATTGGAATAAGAAATGCATCATGCAGCATAAATTAACATGAGAAACTTACTAGAAAAGTTAAACCTATTGTACTTGTGTTAATTTAGTCATAAACCTTTCATTTTAACCAATTGTGTCCTAAACTTTTTAATTTTGTCAATTGAATCCTAAAATGATTTGTCAATTTAATGCCTAAATCCTTTGATGCTTTGTTAATTTAATCATTCTGACAATTTTGATTGGAAATTCCTAATGTGGCAATCCAATTAGCAATGATCATCCTATATGGCACAAAATTATGTTAACATAGATAATTATAGTTTTTGAATTTTTTTTTCCAACCTTGGGTTGGCAAGATTGTCAGCCTCAAGCGAGGGCACCTGATTTGGTCAAGGGCATCCATGCCCTAGGTTGGAGAAAAAAGAAAAGAAAAAAGAAAAGAAGAGAAAAAGAAAAAAAAAAAAAAAAAATCAGAAAAAATTACAAAAAATATCAATGATGATTGTGTCACCGTAAAACGGTCATTGCTGACTAAATTGTCATATTATTAATTTTTAGTTAAAATTGACTGAAATGATTAAATTCATAAATTGTCAAAATATTTAAGACTAAATTGGCACAATTGAAATATTTAAGATTAAATTAATAAATTATCAAAAGATTTATAACTAAATTAGCCAAATTAAAAGGCTTCTAGCTGATTGTTAAAAGTGTAATAGATATATGACTTGTTTTTTTTATTTTTAATTTTCCAAATTAACATATGGCGTGCTTTCTATGGCACATTCAAGGTGGAGACGGCATTTTTAAAACGATGGAAATTTTTCGGAGATATGCCTCCAATAATGTCAGCTAAAGAACATAAATTTGAGTGCCATTGCACAGATGGGGGAGGGCCTACGAGAGAACGAGCGGCTGATCTTGCCGCACTTGGTTTTTTTCCCTCAATAATTGCTATCTGCCATCATTTTTCAAGTTGACCAAGCCTTGATATATGCTTGTTTTGTATTAATCTTGGACCGTCAGTGCCCATGATTATTTGTCGCGTTCAACTTTTTTTTTTTTCCTTACTAAAGTAAACTTGCTTTACCCAACTGATGTGAATGCACCTGCTAGATATTCTTGAATTTGGACCTAAAAATTTAAAATGTGTAGTGGTCATGTCGCAAGAACACCAGCATTGAGCACCAATCACCGGCTTGAATTAAGAAAAATCTTTCTTAATTTGAATTTACAGGACCCAAATTTGCAAAGCCTAGGGTAGAAATAGTATTTGGCGCAATCGCTGTGCTTTGATAATGTTTTTTTAAAACACGGGACCATATGAATATCGGAGAGGTAACCTCTAGTTCGATCAAGAAAATCATAGGTAATGAATATGCTAATAAAGGTTACAAATTCAACTAAGATGATTATCTACTAGATTTATCAGATCTAGAGTTGTGTTTTTTCCCATGAAAACATTTTTCTTGAGAATAATTGCTCGTATCGCTTCTAGAACGAATAAACCCAATCGATTTTCATTATCAGGGAAAATGTTTAGGCACAGATTGTTGCATTGTTGATAACATATCATATTTTCTGTTGATTGACCCTTTTTAGCGATACTGTTTTTATTTTATTTTTTTTGTGATACAAGCCATTCATTTTAGGAAAATGATTGTAATATTATCTAAAGGATAAAAAATTGAAATGACTATGTTTTTAGATTAAGATTCATCCCTTCTTAATTCCACGAGCACTCCAATGCAACTTTGAATGGGTATGTATGTCCGAGAGGATTTCAAGTGCTAATTTTGTCCAGATCCATACATAATTATCATCATGAACCTGCCAATGAAGCACGACCTGATTGCAAGATCACCTGTTCATCATTAAATTATATTCTATATATGTGAGATATGGAAATTAATCATTAAATAAGCACGCCCCTTCATGTTGACCTTGCCTTGATATTTGCGCGTCGCGGACCGTCGTTGCCCATGATTTTTTGTCCCGTTCGACTTAATTTTTTCTTACTATATTAGTAAACCTGCTTTTACCCAACCGATGTGAAAGCAACGAATAGATATTCTTGAATTTGGACCTAACTATTAAAGATGTGCAGTGGTTGTCACGCAAGAACGCTAACATTGGGCATCGATCACCATCTCAAATCAAGGAAAATCTCTCCTAATTCAAATCAACAAGACCTACAAAGCCTTGGGTAAAAATAATACTTAGCACAGTTGTCACGCTTTGATAATATTTTTTAAAAGATGGAACTTTTTGAAAAGTGGAGAGATAATGTTTAGATCGATCATGACAACCATGGAAAATGAATATCAATCAAGACGATAGGAAAAACATCAGAAATATTTTAAACTTATTGTGTTGATATCAATTCAATTATAAATCTTTTAATTGTGTCAATTTACTTATCAACATTTTATACTTGTGCTAATTGAGTTCATCCTGGCAATTCATATTGGTCTTTTAATTGTGTCAATTTACTTATCAATATTTTATATTTGTGCTAATTGAGTTCATCCTGGCAATTCATATCGGAAATCGCTGAAATAGACATCAACCGTCCTACTTAACATGTCTTCAATAAATTTTAATTTTTTAAAAAATTTTCTTTTTGACTCTGGCTGGCAAGGGTCGTGGTCTTCACCTGGCCTTGTCTAGATGAGAAAAGGATATGACATTAGTCTTGAGCAAAACACGTTTCTTACTCAGCAACTTCGTGACTCGTGGTACATGCTGTTGGTTCGCGGGAGCGGTGGGTATGATTACGATGGACGCACGCATTTATCAGCTTTAGCTGTACGAAAGGTGGTTGTTGAAATGTCCCGGCCAAGCAAAGAAGCTACGGGAATGTCTGATGTATCCACGTTGCTGTTGCGTAAGTGCGCGAGAGACGTCGGTACTCGGGGATGGACATCTTCTCTTTGTCCCGAAAATTTATCTTTTTTTGCTGAGTGAGCTGAATGCTAGGACATTGAAACAGAGGAACCAAAAACAAATACGTTTTCCCCTTGCCAACCGAAGGAAAAAGAAACGAAAAAAATTGGAAAAAGAAAAGAAAAATTGATAAAAAAAAGTTATTTTTAAAAAAATAAAAATTATTAAAAATGTCCACATCAACACTCTGTGTGCACCTAGAATGACCGGCGTTCATGTTAAAAATGGACTTAATTGGCACAAATGCAAAATATTTACGATTAAATTGACATAATTAAAAATTTTAAAACTAAATTAACACTAATTCAATATGTTTATGACTTTTCTGATACTTTTCCCTCCAGATGATTATTTACTAGATTTATCAAATCAAGAGTTATGGTTTTTCTTGAAAAACTAACGATAACGCTTTCTTTAAAACGATCGCTTATATCGCTTACAAAATGAATGAATTCAATCAATTTCCATTATCAAGGAAAATGTTTAGGTATAGATTGTTGTCATGTTGATAATGTACTGTATTTTCTGTTGGTTAATTTTTTTAGTGATACAAGCCATCCCTTTCAGGAAAATGATTCTGATATTGTCAAAACGATACAAAAATTGAACAGGATTATGTGTCTAGATTAATATTCATCCTTTCTAAATTCCACAAGCATTTCAATGCAACTTTGAATATGTATGCCCGAAAGGATTGCAAGTGCTAATTTTGTCCAAATCCATACATCGTTATCACCATGAACCTGCCAATGAAGCACGACCAATTGCAAGATCAGCTGTTGATCCTTCTTTTATGTTCGAACAGCTGTTAATCATTAAATTATATTCTATACGTATGAGATTTGGAATTGGACAAAATGAATGAACCCAAAACGAATGAACTCAATCAATTTCCATTATCAATGACAATATTTAGGCACAGATTGTTGTTGCAATATTGATAATGTACCATAATTTTTGTCGATCGACCTTTTTTAGTGATACTAAATTTTTTTAAGCGATACAAGCCATCCATATTATGAAAAAAGATTGTAATTTTGTCTAAAGGATAAAAAAAAAATTGAAGATTACTAAGTTTCTAGATTAAGATTAATCCCTTCTTAATTCCACAAGCACTCCAATGCAACTTTGAATGAGTATGTATGCACGAGAGGATTACAAGCACTAATTTCGTCAAAATCCATACATAATTATCAACACGAACCTGCCAATGAAGCACGACCGGATTGCAAGATTAGTGGTTCATCTTTAAATCATCTCTTCTAATGCATATGAAATTTGGAATTCAATTATTAAATGAGCAATGATGGTGCATGGACCATAGCCCATTAATGTGTATAAGATGATAAGATCACGTGTCCTTTCGTCTGCTAAGTTTCAAAAGGAGATTTAGTGGCCGCTCCCTTCTTTTACCAATTGACTAAGATTGATTTTGACTTGGATTAAACACAGACCCATCCTTCGGAGATAGAAAAGGTACATTCATCCTTTTAAAAGTTGGTTTCGTGGAGCTACTTTGGCCTTTGGCGATGATTGTCAAGAGTGTTAGTAGCTATTGTCTAGCAGCAATTCTTGGTAAATAGTATCATGTTTGCCACTAATAATCCAAACATGTTAGTCACGATTATTGCAACAATGGCAACCACTGCTAAACATCAAATAAGACATGTGTGAAACATGTCTTATGACATTTGTGGTGGGATAATTGTCCAAAAAGTCGTAAATTTATTGCACAGTAATCAATTCAATCATAAACTTTTCAATTTTGTCAATTTAGTCATAAATTTTTTGACAATTTGCTATTGTAATTTTTCGGTTTAGTTTTGGCCGAATTGATGACGGGACAATTGTGCCACATAGGATGGTTGACGTTTACTTCAGCGATTTTTGACCAAAATTGATCGAAAGAACTACATGGCAAATCTTCAATAGGTTTAGGAAAAAATTGGTAAAGTTAAAAAATTAAGAATTAAATTAGCTACTGTACAATAACTTTAGAACTTTTTAGACAATTTTTTCAATTTACACTAGCCACCATATCATAAAAACACCCACAAAATCATATTGTACATGGAAAAGAAAAAATACCGGCTAAAAATACATTGCTTTCATTATTCAATAACATCTCAAATTTGAGTAGAAGCAATTGCAAAAATTCCTCCAATATACATAATCTAAGAACCACAAAAAGCGATTAGAATTCTATGGCTGCATTGGAGTGCATTTGGTTTAGCTTTTTCAATGGACTTTCAATGGACTTTCAACCTCCAAAGGCCCTTAAGGGAAAACAAAATTAGGTGGTTGGTTCAATTTTTCGTTTAGCATTTAGGCAAATGCTAGTCTTGACAATGCTAAAAGCCTAAGGAAGGCTTCCACCTACTTTGACCTTTAGCATTTGCAGAGGGTCATTTCTAAGGTTAAATGATTTTTTTCTTTCAAAAATTTCCTCACTATTTTTTTCATATTTTTGTTTTGCTCTTGTTGTGACTGTTCATTTTTTCTGCGCGAGGGCGGCTAACAAGGCCATGCATGGTTAGTATGAGGCTAACAAGAAGCCAAAAAGGTCGCATGGCCTAGGTGACCGTCGCCTGAGGTTACTTAACTAAGGCAATCGCCCTAGCGACTGTCGCTTGGATTCCTACTACCCAAGCGATGGTTTATGGGTTCCCAGAACCCAAGTGGTGGTCACCTGGGTCTCACAACCTTAGGCGACTTTCAACTAGGGTCATGCAACCTCAAGCAACCCTCTCCTGGGTTGTGCAACCCCTACCAACGCCCACCAATGGTTGCCAGAGCCATAGCTGGCTCACTGGCTTCTTGAGCCATTTGTTGGCTCCGATGAAAGGTTTGAATGTGTTTAAATAAAAAACTATTAAATAATGAGGCCAAAGTCCTTTGTAATTTTTTTTGCCAAACACCACTTGAATCTAGAGTCACTTTGCAAATGAATTTTTATCACACAATTTGTATTTCTCCAAAGGTCTTTAGGCTTTCAACATTGGCATTTTCCCAAAACCTATAACCAAAGCCGAATGCGTAAGGTGAGCCAATAGCAAAGAAATTTATAAATTCAATGGTCTTGCGATATACTAAAACAAGACCAAGAAACAATCCACAATCTATCTCATTAAGCCCTTCGTGTGACTCTGTTGAAGTTAGTGGAGGCAAGAAAGAGAAAGGAGTCTTTAGCAGGAAAGAGGGAAAAGTCTTTTGCTTCGCCTATGAACTGACCTACAAGTGCAAAGTACACTTCGACAACAAAGTTGTGGTGGAAAGTTTAATGGGCTTAATTCCGAGCCCATGGACAATGCAAGCAATTATAGAAGACACCAAAGTGTTGCTGGCCCAACTTCAAGGAGTCCAAGTATCTTATGTGCCTAGAGAAGCTAACAAGCCTTGCCGATTGGGTAGCAAAAGCCTATCGAGACAACCGCCTTCCTCAGAATTGGGTTTTATATCCCCCTATCCACTTTTAGTTTTATTATGTAACGATCTCGAACTTAGTTGTAGTTTAGCAACAAATTAGTAATGGTAACCGCTTTATCGACCAATGTGGTGAAAGCAAAGTCAATGTGGTGAGCTTCAATATTAAACTCTACGGAATATCACTACTCCATATTTGGCCAAAAAACTCAATATAAAGTTATTGACAACCCTAAAATGGTCAACATTAGAAATTCGGTGCTTAAATTTTCAGTACTTAATTTGCAGTTATACCAATTACCAAACGAGGTTTCATAACTGCATTAGCACTAAGTTTCTCAGTATCACCAAATCGTACCATGAATCTTTGAGCCCACGTGAAAGAAGAAAGTATCAATTAACTCTCTTCAGCAAAAAGGAGTATTTTAGTCAAAACGTGGGTGGAAATAGCGCCGCGCTTGTTCTCTGGTTAATACCAAGTTTCATGCCAAGTAAACTGCAAAAACCACAAATCTGCAAAACGTGAACTAGTCATGTAGTTGATAGTGTACAGGAGATGCAATGACAGGTAATGTGGTATAAGGACTGGGCTTCTATAGCCCAATCCAATTCCTTCGAGGTGGCTCACTTAGAATCTCCAAGAACCCAATCCATACAAATGGCAGGCGAGTCCACCTCAATTTCTTACCAAAAAATGAAAAATCAACCATCTTTAAATATTCTTGAGCCGTGATTAAAAAACCAGAAGGATTTTGTCCCCAAAAAATTTAGAAGTAGAACCAACGTGTTTGCTTACACAGGACATGCTGGGCCGGACGAGGTAATTCAAGGTGACGCAACATGGGACGCAAAATCACTAACAAGAACATAAACTCAAACAACGTGCGCGATATATTGCAGTGAAATACGTGAGGTCACATAAGCTAAGGGGATTACTTGACACACGAATGCAAATTGCCATTGCAACCAAAATTATAGAAAATTTGAGTAGAAGGAGAAGCCAAGCCGCTTAATTCAGTTTGCTTTCCATGGCTGGCGTGGAACATGCTCAAGGATTACCGATTAGCATGAAAAGATTTGGTCCGTTGCTGGTTTTGTTTAGATTGCGAAGTTGGATTTTCTGTCGAGTAGTGTTCGGCCGAGTTTCGGATCTCCATATGCATATGCCACATCAAATCATCCATAGATATATCTCAATCATATGTTCATTTTTTCAAAAAAGAGACGTACGACGACAATGTCGAAATCCTATTTTGAGTTGAAGTTCTAGCGAACATCTACATCGGTCGATTTGAACGTTGACATATAACCCACTTCCACAGGATAATAATTCATTGGTCAAGAACCATTCAATGGCGGGTTACTACTCCAACGTGAGATGAAGGAGACAATTCTTTCCTACCATTCATTTCTTATAACAGTTGCTTTGATTTCTCTGCTTGCGGTTTCCGTCGTCTTCATCACCCAACAACCACCATTCCCAAACCATCAGCTTGTTTCCAAAGGAATGAAGTGCTCGAGCTAGCTTTTGACCATTATGATGAGCGCCAAATCTCTCTCTCTCTCTCTCTCTCTCTCTCTCTCTCTCTCTCTCTCTGTTTAATTCGAAGCCATCTTTGTGCAGTTTAGCAGAATAAATCATGGCGGAACATATAAAGCTATAGATGAAAATCATGGAAAAAAATTGCCTAATTAAAGGGCGTGAAAAAAGTGGCTAATTGATACAACTATGTGTATTATCTCCCATGCCCAACTCAATTTCCATCTTGTACTAATGTAGATTATTATCTTTCAATTGGGAAAAGTACCCAAAAAATCTTAAATTATTGCATTGATACAAATTCAATTCTAAATCTTTTAATTGGACCCATTTAGTTCTAAAACTTTCCATTAGTACCAATTCAATCCATCCAATCAATTTAGGTTAAAAATTACCAACATGAATGTCGGCCGGCCAACCATCATACATGGTACGCCACCGCTAACGTTGACATTTTTAAATAATATTTTAATAACTTTTTTCCTTTCTTTGTTTCCCTTAGTTTTGGCCATCGAAGCGAGGGTCGTCGGTGACCCCGCTAGCCATTGGGCGAGGGCCAGCAAGCCCTTGCTAGCGAGGCTGCAAAGGCCCTAAGCAAGGGTGCAATGGCCTTGGGTGAGAGCCATGGTGGCCTTGTCAAGCCACCTCGCCTATGGGGGGTGAGGGTTATTGGTGACCCTCACTAGCCAAATGAAAGGAAAAGGAAAAAAAAAAAAAAAAAAAAAGAAAAGAACAAAAAAATATGTAAATATTATTTAAAAATTCCACATCAATATTGGTCGTGCTATGTAAAATGTCCGATGTCCACGTTAATGATTTTCGGCTCAAATTGATATGATGGATTGAATTAATATTAATGTGAAAATATATATGACTATATTTAATCAATCAAAAAGTTTAGGACTAAATTAGTATCAATGCAATACGTTTAACACTTTTTTAATACTTATTTTCACAAAAATCCAATGGGGGCAAAAAAAAAAAAAAAAAAGCAAATCTTGGATGCCCGTGTTATATCCTTTAAGGCTCCACGTGCACCGCCCCGAACAGTGTAGGGAAAACTAGGCAACGTCTCCTTCGTTATTGTCCCTTCGGGGCAAGCGCATGTGTATGTTTTTGCCCTCCAAGGCCTTCAAAACACGCCTCATGCTTGGCCCAAGGCGAAAGCAGTGTCGCGACCTCCTCCTATTCAAACCCTCCCTTAGCCCTCAATATCTCATCAAGGGCATTCAACGACTCCACCGTCTGCCATCAATTGGCCTAAGCACGGCCGCCTCATGCACATGACCTTCAGAACCAGGACCGTAGTGGCCGGACACATCAGTCACGGCCGAGGCCTGCCCTGTCCTCTCCAGTTCTGGTGGAAGGGACCCTAAGGTGCCGACCACCGGGGTGGCGTTGGCTGCTTTCTCGAGCATCCGAACCAACCCGAAACCCCCAAATCTTGTTAGAATTATGTAAGATTGATTTTTGAAAATTCGAGCACGTTGGTTGCACAACTCCAAATTTTGTTGTGAGAATTCTTCAAAAGGCCTTGATTTATGGTGGGTGTAAGAAGAAGGAGAAAACGAATCAGTGAAGCATTGAAGATCAAAATGCTATGAGCATTTAATGAGGAGACCTACTCAAGCAAGAAGACCAAGAATGCAAACAAAGTCCTTGGAGAAACTCTCCATGGATTGCTATACTTGTGGTTGAGGACTGGGTCAACTTATAATTGAGGACAGTGCTGTAAGGTGTGTCAACCTAGCTGCGGTATTTAACCCACCTTTACTTTCTCCAAGTGCGGGAGGCTATTATATCTATCTATCCAGGTAGTAGCTAGAATCGAAGTCCTGACGTGTGTCTATCTTCACTACCGTGAGGTCCCCTAATTTCCTGTTTATCTTTGTCTTTCTGATAAAGATGGAATAGGAGGACAGGGCAGAGTCTCTCACTCCAGTGCAATTCTCCTGCCTATTTCTTTCGTGAGGTTTTTAAGGACCTGCTCAGGTCCAATGCAAATAAAGTCCTTGGAGAAACTCTCCATGGATCGCTACGCTTGTCTTCATGCATTTAGTGCTTGTCTGCTTTTTCTTTTTGCTTTGTTGACTTTCGTCGTTTCATCTCAATGTCTCCAGAAGTCGGGAGACTATACGTGTTAAGTGTGAGTGTTCTGTTATTACAAAGAGACAGAGGGTGAGTGTTTGTATTTTGATCGAAGCCACCAGAAAAGTATTCTAAGAATAATTTCTCCCTCCAACTTCCGTCTCGTTCCAAATTTCAGAGTTGCCATTATTCTTTTTGGTTCCAACAAATCGCCCGTACATGTCCATGTCAAGTAAAATATTGCTTGCCTTGGTGTCCCTGTGAAGGATTTTGGCTTCCCATCTCTTAAGTAGTACAAGATCCCATGAGCCACATCTTTCAGGATTCTATTTTAATTCATAACCTTGCAACTTGTTCCCATCATATTCAAAGGCCGTCTTGTCCAAACTCCCTCTTTTTCCACGTAACCACAGACACGAACCCTCTCTCCTCTGTCACTCTTGCACCAACCTCTTAGACCCACCATATTCCGGTGCTTCAATCTCCCCAGGCTTGAGATTTTAGCTGAGAATCTCTCATTACCTTGCCATTTTACGGGCAAAATCCTCTTCACTGCTATCTCTGCACTCCCTGGGAAAAAGCCCTGTTAGATCTCCTGCTCCCTCCGATCCCAACCACGTATTTCTCTAGAAATCCCTTCGTCCCGGTCTCGGTGTCGCGAGACATAAACCTGTATGGCCAGTACTCTAATTCACATTGTCCAACTCCATCCTGGCTTTATCCCCGCCTTTCCTCTGCCTCCTGACAAGCACAAAAATAAGGACTCCGGAGCTTAGAAAAGGGAAAACTGTGATCGAGTTCGTGGAATCGATTGCTCCAGAAGAATGAATGGGGGAAAATTACTTTTGATCAACCTATCACTCAATGAAAAGTCAGTGTTACCGAAGCTCCGTGCTAGAATCTTGTCAGACATAACCGTTTGCCCTATCTCTGCAATTAAACCAAAGTACATTTTGTTGGAATTTAATAATACGCGGAAATGATAAGATTTTCCAAATTACGTCAATGCAAAATTACCAAAGAAATAAACGAGAAATAATAAAGATACCATAAATTTACATGGTTTGGTCCAAGTATCGATACCTATATTCACAAGGAGAGCCAGCAATAAATAATCAACTATAATCGGAGAATTAAAGTTTACAATCACTCACACACTCAATATTTTCTGTACCTAGATTTAATCACAAATCCAAAGTGTTTATAAATAAATAACTCAGTTGGATATAAACTCACGACACAAAATTACCACGTATTTAAACTCAAACGAAAAACGCTCTATCAAGAACGTGTTAGGGAAATCCCTTATGATATTTTGAAGATAACAAAATAAATCAAAGGCTACTAACATGTTTAATGGTTAAGTAATAGACCATGCGGATGATAGAACATGTGAAGGATATTGTCAAAGTGTGAAGATGACCAGAAAACTGAATGTAACTCATATCCAAAGTATATTTTGAAGATTTCCAGACTTTTGTGTCAAAGTCTGAAGATTGCTAGACTCAAGACTCAAAGTCTGAAGACTGCCAGACTCAAGACTCAAAGTCTGAAGACTGCCAGACTCAAGACTCAAAGTCTGAAGACTGCCAGACTTTAGTGTCAAAGTCTATTCTATATCAGAAGTCTGCTCATTCTAACAAATTCCAGACTAAACGTGAATGATGAACCAAAAGACACTCTATGCTTTGAAGCCGAACCGGTATAGACCTTAAAACTAAATGCATTCGTAAACGGGAATATGTTCGGACTCAGTTAAAGTCTATCACACTCGACTCAAATTGTAAAGTCTATTGCTCTAAGACTTTACATCAAGACTCGACATAACGTAACTTAAGCCCAATCATATAACGGCTAGTGATCTGGTTTGGATTCCACATCAAGATTGATTTGATTGACGATTGGATCTTGAAGAAAAGAACTTTCTATACGAAGAAGCTTTACTTATGGAAACCAAGATTTCGTTTGTATGGACGATCGGAATCAATTTGGGATTCTACCTTTGTCACTCAACGGCTACCAAATCTTCTAGATGCAGAGCTGTCCAATGGGTATATTGGAAGACGATTCTCCGGGATACTGTCCAACGGGTAGTTTGGAAGTGGAGGAGTATTTAAGAAGATCATGGACTGATGAGCAAAAAAGAGACGGAGCGTAGAATTTATAATTCCAAAGTCTGAGCGACTTTCGATCATATACTTGTCTCTTGAGAGCTTAAACGTTTGTAATTATGAGAGAAATACCAAAAGAGTGACTTAGTGAGATAATGTGATCTACTACTAAGTGTTTACACTCGAAGTTGTAATCTCTTGTTGATTGCATAGTGGAATCCAGCCAAGAAGGCTGTTAGCGTGGGAGAGTGGACGTAGGCTTAAATTAAGCCGGACCACTATAATCTTGTGTTCTTATTCTCTTCCTTAACTCATTTATATTACTCGAAGTTTATTTTATTCCGTATATATTTGCCAAGGTTTATTTTATATACCTATTCACCCCTTCTAGGTGTTCATACTAACACTCTCAGAACGTCTTCTTCTTTTTCATGTATGTATCTTCTTCGTAGGCTTCAGCAAGCAGCGCTCCTAGAGTCTTTACGTGCAGAGAGCTTCGGCGGCTTGACTCTTCTACGTAGGTTTTCCACCACCCACCTCCTGGACGTTACTTTATCTTTATATATGTGTGCCTATGGTCAAAGTTTGACCTGCGCCCACCAATGTTTGGCTTTTACGTGGAATATGTGTGTCGCGTTTGGCCCCAGTTCGCAGGCTTCCGAAGAAAACATCTTTCGGATTCCGTTGAATTTTGGGCCCCACAACATCTTCGGCTTATTCGGCCTCCTCCAACGAAAAAGAAAACTTTGCTGCCCTTTTATATATATTTTATTTTATTTTATTTCCTCTTTTTATGCGGCTTCAAAAGTCCAACGAATCGCATTTTATGAATACTCAAATTCGAGACACATTCACTATGGTGTTCAATAAGATCGCTTTAGTTATTTCATATCATTGGCGCCATCGTGACAGTCAATATTGATTCTAATTATTAATCCAAACTCGTAGTTCTTTCCATTGTTCAATTTTAGTCTCTTGAAAAAAGATTCTCATCGCTTTAGGAGTAACATTCCTTTTGCGGCTGCTGCCGCTACTTCTCTTGTTGTCAGGCCAATAAAATTCCGTGTGCTTGGCGGTGGCGTCTGCTCGTTGAAGTGAGTGAGTTCACGATGTTGTTTGTTGGTATCAATGAAATATTGATTTTTTAACACATTAAACTCCAGTCCAAACAAGAGTGTCGGGATTCACGTACAGCATCTAATTGTATAGCCCGAGATTCTGCGACTAGGTCGCACCGTTGACGCCGCTGCATGGCACGGCATGAAGATGAACACTAGTCCATGGCCCGGTTGGAAGTTCAGGTAAGGAGTCATGGCGAATATGAAGGAAGTAGAGAATGGCAACGCATGAGAAGAACTCACAGATTTGGCGGGTATCTTTTTGCCAGTACAAAGCTCCGCTGGTTGAGAAAGGCGTGTCGTTGGTCAGCAGATAAGCTGAAGAGTTGAAGCCATTGAAGAAAATTCAGTGGCTGAAACTTGTGGGGAGAGTGTCATTATGGAGAGGTGATGAGATGGAAGATTGATATTGGAACAAGCAAGTGTCTTCTTCATTGCCAGAAAGTGGAAGATCCTGAATGATGCTATAGAGAGAGAGAGAGAGAGAGAGAGAGAGAGAGAGAGAGAGAGATCTTGCTAGATTAGAAGATAGTTTTCAAACATTGCCGGCCAACACCCAGGCCAAAAAAATGAAAAATCTGGTCAACATGTAAGAAATTTGCAATCTTACCCTACAGTTGGAAAGGTTAAGGTTTTGCAACATTTGCACCGGCTTGTTGCAGCTCTCTTTGTCAAGGGCACAACAAAAATGTAGTCTGTATATTGTACAAAACTGTCCCTCTTTTTTTCCTCTCAACATAGCGGTCATGCGATATCTTAGATGGGTTTTGAGCGCATTAAATTAAGCCATCTTTTGCCATAATGAAAAATGAATTTGTTATCAACTCATGGTCCTATGCATATTACAAGATTGCATTGACTTCCGAACGAGTTAAATATAAGCTCGTCGCCAATAAAGTTTCAATAGTAAGATTGCCTCTCTTGATTTTTATGAGGAGCGGGGGGCATTGATTATCTGTCTTTTGACTTTTCACCAAAGTTATTCTAGAATTAATCTTTGACCATTCTCACTTGGCAAGCTGGCATGAAGGAAAGATATGGAGGAGAAACGGGACAAGAAATTAGATTGGAACATGAAGATGGGAATGACCCATATGTTGATTTTAAATTTGTCAACTTTCTTTAGGACATAGAACGATTTTAGTCCTAGACTTTGTTATAGTAATTTTATTAAAGGAGAGTCGTTGTAGCTTAGCCAAAATCAAAGGATGCCACAATAATTTATTTCCTAATTCCTACTTTTCCATCTTGAAAGGCACTTCCTTCTTTCTTCTGCATGGGAATCCTTTTTACCAAAGCCATCAGCAAAAAGCTACACCTTTTGGTCAAATTATTTTCTCCTAATCAAGAATGTTTGTTTGGACCAACTTCGAAATGTAAAAAGTTTCATCTGTGTGTGGTCTGGTTTTCTAATTTTTTCTATTTGCGCCATCAACACTTTTGATTTGTCCAATCAAGTCCTTTTACTCCATCATCGTCATTAATACTATCAAAATGCTGGACATGATAACGTTGATTGGTGCCAGGTGGACATGCACTCACTGTTGTTCGATGGCTGCCTAGCCAACCCTCGTCCGGTTGGAATGGGATTGAACGATCTTTGTCAACATGTAGACTTTTCTTTTTCAAATTGAGCTGCATAAAAAGTGCATCAATTTTAAAATTAGTATGAAGTGTAGAAATTAGAGGATGCAAATTACAGTTTCTTCTTTATATATATTAAAAGGAAATACAACTCACCAAGTCAGCAACTGCTTCAATAGACATTGCTGGTTTTAAGTCATGATTTGACCTACTCCCATTGAATTTTTCCACACCGTGCGGTGAAATAATTGCCCGGAGGCCGCCATTTTGTCAAAGCAACACCGATTTGAAACATTCAACTTCAACTTCAAGTTATGATTTAGACCCAAAACAAAACTTCATCATGATTTTTAAAAATAAGGTATAATATAATCGATTTCTGGAGTTATCTCAAGCAGATCTCCTCTTTATAAGATATACCTATTTGAAGTAGACTTTTTTGAAAAACCCTTTTTCAATATGCGTGCAAATTGTAAAGACGTTTTCTTTTTGGGCCAACAAATTTGGCAAAATATTAGGAATTGTCAAAATAACCATATAAGCTATTTAGATAGTAGCGGGTGATTCGATGGTTCACTCATTAACATTGAGGTTAAAATGTGATCGCCACACGACATTTTACCTTATTAGAGTTTCCCAAGATGTATCTTGCTTGCTGTTTTCATTGCCGATACATGCTTCGATCATTGAATCTCTCGCTAATATACCGACTAGGACAGAAAGTTTAGAGAATGAAACAAGTATTGTCAATATCATATGCTATGAGTATATTACCAACATATTTCCTAATGGTTTAAACTTTTAGAAAAAATAATTTGCTGAATGCGGCACCAAAGTCAGGTCAAGATTTCGAGCTCAACGCTCCCTCTTCCGATGATCATTGTTCCTATCTTTCTATCAATTTCCTGTTCCTCCGATGATCCTAGTAAAATGTTGAGTCGCATGCAATAAATACATTGCAGATCCGTTGACGGGAAATTTTTAAATATTTAGGCTTTATTCTCGGCAAAAAATAAATAATTTGAAAACTGTTTTCATGAATAATGAGAATACTTTCAGTTTATTCATTTTTGTAAGTATAGAAGCAATCATTTTTAAATCATTCATTTTTCGTGTCAAGAAAAAAAAAATCATTTAGACATCAACAACTTACCAAAGAAGCAAAACAAGAGTGCTTGCGAGGCACCGCGGAGCTTGGGGAATGTCTATAGCTACTTTTCTCAGCCACTTGCTGTCTTGAAACCGGTCTAGACACAGATTCCTCTATTTTAAATAGATTTTTGTTTCAAATCTATTTTCGAGAATAGAAAAATAATTATGAAAAGAAACAAAATAGTTACCATCTGCAATATAATTATCTCAAAAGTAGTCTGGACATAGATTCGTCTATGCCTATAATCTTTACGAATTCAACAGCCCGATGCATCTTGGATCACGACAGCTGAACCCAACGGTGTGTTGCAGCGACGAACGATCATCAATCGATGACTCGAGAACCTGATTAGCACGGCCAGGATCAACAGAAGGCATCACCTACCGAAACATCAAGAAATGCTCGGTCTTCATCCACTCGATTCGCGCGGTGCCATGTCTTAGCATCACCACATGAATCGAATTCTCATTTAATATGATTTATTATGTAGATTAGATGACATAAACTGACAGTGTAATGGTTCTTATCAGATTTAACATTCAACCCGTCAATTACAATCCAACTTGATTCAGAACACTAGTGTGGAAATGGACATGATTCGGAGAGAAGGCTCGTCAATTTTGCGATAAATAAATTTGGACGGTTCACTCATTAACATTGAGGTTGAAATGCGATCGTCACACGACATTTTACCTTATTAGAGTTTCACAAGATGTATCATGCTTGCTGTTTTCATTGCTGATGCATGCTTCAATTCAATCATTGAATCTCTCGCTAATGTACCGAATAGGGCTGAAAGTTTAGAAAAAGAAACAAATACTATGGATATCAATTCATATGTTATGAATATATCACTGATGTATTAAGGTTTAAACTTTTAGGAAATATGATGTACCCAATGCGGCACCGGATTTGGGTCAAGATTTCAAACTCGACGCTCTTTCTTAATCTTCTGGTGATCGTCATTTTATCGTTCTATGAATTTCCCGTTCCTCCTATCATCCTTTTAAAATGTTGAGTACGATAATATACATAGACTGTGGATTGATTAACGAGAAATTTCTAAATATTTAGGCTCTGTTTATTTCGCAGAAAATAAATAATTTTGAAAATACTTTCTTGAAAAAAACGCTCATATCACTTGGAAATAATTAGTTAACAAAAAATGTTTTTTTTTAATAATCGACAACAATATATATCTAAATGTTTTCATAGACAATGAAAATACTTTTTGGTCATTCATTTTTATAAGAATAAAAAAAAAATTAGAAGTATATTCTAAATTATTCATTTTTCTCAAAATAAACGAACCATTAGAAAAAAAAAAAAAAAAACTACCATTAGCCACCGCATCGCAAGTGGCCCAGTTGGATAAGGCTCCCATGATCCTTTGCGAGGAGAAGAAGAGTTTAAATCCCGCTAGTCGCATGAGATCTTAAGTGCAACGTCAGGATGGTGGGTTCTCCACTAGCGTCGCCCCAGGATTTGCCTGCCGATTGTCGGTTCCCTTGGTCATCAAAAAAAAAAAAAAACACGAACCATTAGAAAAAAGGTCCATTCATACATTGGCAGTGTACACTCTCTGAATTCACAACCAATCCACCATTTGCAATGCTTGGAAATTTTTGTAGCTACTTTTCTCGACCACTAGGAGCATGCATGATAACTATTATAGTTCTTTTTTTATTTTTATCTTTCTATTCTTAAGAGTAGTTTGAAATAGAAATCCATTATTGGTTATGCAATTTCATTTATCTATTTCTAATTTTTTTTCCAAAAATAGGTTTTGAATGGAAATGAGAAATAAATTTTTTTCTAATTTTCTATTTCCAAATAAAAAATGAGAAATAAAAACTCTTCTTATCGCTTACCTTTTCTACGGCGATTAGCCACTAGACGATTGCTTCCTATGACCACTCGAGTGGGAAAAATTTTGTATAGTTATTAAACACTTTTTTTACTCAAAACTAGTTAAGGGAATAAAAAAAGGAAAAAAATATTTTTAGTTATGCAATTTCATTTTTCTATGTCCGAAACAATTTTTTTATCCTAAAATAATTTTTGAATAGAAATGAGAAATAAAAATTTTCCATTTTTCTATTTCTATAACAAAAGTGAGAAATAAAAACTATTTTCATCGCTTGCTCTCACTACTAGCCGATCGGCCACCCACCAATTGCTCGTGTTGCCACTTAAGAGAAAGAAATCTTGTTTCGTTATTAAATGCATTTTTTTTTTTTTGTTCAGAAACTCATCAAGGGAATAAAAAAAGAAAAAAAAAACATTTCTAATCAAAAATTAATTTCTGAAATAGCATCACATTATTTCAAAACTGGTCTAGACACAGGTTCCTTCATCTTGACAGCCCAATGCACCTCAGATCATGACGCCCGGATCCAACCGCGCGTTGCGGCGATGAACGATCATTGATCCATGACTTGAGAACCTGATTCGCGCGACGGATCAGCGACGGATCAACGGAAGACAAGAAGCTCGCAGCTTGCTTCTGATGCTTCTTCAAGAAGGTGTTCACCTGCCGAAACATCAAGAAATGCTCGGTCCGTATGCACTCGATTCGTGTGGTGCCATGTCTTGGCATCACCACTTGAATCGGATTCTTCTTTAATATGATTTATAACGTAGATTAGATGACATAAACTGACAGTTTAATGGTTGTTATCTGATTTAACGTTCAACCCATCAATTATAACCCAACCTGGCTCAAAATACCCATACGGAAATTGACATGATTTGGAGACAAGGCTTCATTTATTCTATGAAAAATGAATGATAAATTATTCGGAAAATATTTTCCCATTACTTATATCGTTGAAAGTAATTAGTTAATGAAAAATATTTTTATTTTCATTATCAAAAGTAATTTATGTTTAAATATTTTTGAGAATGATGGAATTATTTTTTGTTTATTTATTTTTATAAACAATATAAGTGATTATTTTTAAAGAAATATTTTTTTAATTATTTCTTTTTCGTGTATGTAGACATGATTTGGAGATAAGTCTTCGAAGAACTAGGAGCATCGGCCGGCGATGCATTCGTGAGTTGTGGAGGCACTTTACCGAGGTGAAAGATCCCTGCCCAAACAAAGTACTATTTTTCATGTAATTTAAATCTTAATTACTAGAATATTAAACTATTTTCTTAACGTTCTACAAAGTTATTATTTTTTTTGTGATAAATTCCGTCACTTTCATATTATTTGTTATTGGTTTTTTCTTCCTCGTCGACGGGTGGCACCGACAACTTCTAGAGCTACCGCTTAAAAGAGAGTAAAAAAATCAACTAAAGATCTTTTTTTGGATCTCTTTGAGTTAGATTTGGCGGATCTCTAAGGTGTCCATCTAATTTCTTTTAGCCATTTAAGGTATCCATCTTATTCTAATGGTTTATTTGTGCATAAATTAAGGGTGATCGATTGAAGGGGAGTAGGTTCCAGACGAAGAACCCAAAAGCTATTTTGTCAGAATCAATCTTAATTACGTTTGGATTTGACCTAAAACAAAATCGATTAGTTCCAAGATCAACTCAAAAACCCTAATTTTAAATAATATAACTACTACTTAGGGAAGATGTATGATGTGAACATGTGACCTAGTTATTCAAGCATTGATGGATCTCCTAACTTTTCCTAATTAGAAATGCATCTCCAAACAGCACATACGAGGAAATAATTTTGTACTTTAGTCTGTTCTATTTATTAGATTACTCTAAAGTTTATGCAAACTTCAATCCGAGATGAGGATTCTCTTTATATACTGGACTTATATGTGGAAACTATGACATATCGTCACGAAAGTAGATGAATGCGCACACCGGAGACATACCACATCTGTTTGTCCCAATTTTCATCTTGCATTCTACATTCTCAAGGCGACTTTTCGAAGGGCGTGTCCTTGTCCAATTAAATCCAAAATGAATTCTCAAATTCCAAGCATGTGCTCTTCAATCGGCTTGTGCAAGAGCTTTACCCGATTCATTGAATTGACCCTTTTTTTTTTCCCTTTTTTAGTCCGACAATGATAATGTCTATTCGCTGCATGAATTTAATTCTCTTCAAGATCCCATGAGCCTCGCTACCGAGGCATATGACTACCAATTGAATGGCCTTTTTTTCTGCAAACCATCGTGCAATGTACTTCGGTGAGAATTTCATTTTAGTGAGAATATGATTTTTCACCTTTTAATGTTTCGATTTATCAAACGAATCATTCAATTTGGATTACAAAAATTCAAAAGAGAATATTCATCGTCAAAGGAATTTTTTTTTTATTTCGCATAATTCATCGAAAGAATTTTCATTTGGTCCAAATACGATGATTTTCCAATTTTTTTTTTTTTTTTTGGTCGAAAAACGAAATTTGGTCAGGAAATACGATGATTTCTCCTCGGGGGGATTTGAACCGACCCAATTGAATAATATGATGGAAAGGATCCCCAAAATTTCCTGAAAATTTGAGAAATCTCTGCTGATAAGAGGGGTGCGTCACCCCACATGGGGTCATATAATTGAAAGCTTGTTTGGGCTTTTCTATTTAATGAATTTTGTTTTTAATTATTTTTAATATCCCTCCTCCCGCCTCAAAACCGCAAGACGTGAAATTACACGCGAACGCGTGAAAATCCCCAGATTTGTTCCGGAAGCTCCCCTCGATTTCCTCGAATAAAAAGACGCCATTTTGATTTGTCGCAAAATAGGAAATCAAGAATAGAAAGAAACCCAATCTCCTCCCTGTCGATTCCTACAGGAATTCATAATTTTTTATTTTTTTAATTTCCCTTTCTAATTTTTCCCAGATTTTCCGCTCTGTTGTTTTTGTTCTCGTCCGGTCTGCATTTTTCACTCACTTCGATCTGGCGTCTCTCTCTCTCTCTCTCTTTCTCTGCACTGTTTCACTCCCCTGTTCCGGTTCTTCGTTCCCTGTTTCGAATGCAAGATTCATTCGGGATTTGCCCAGATTCCTCGGATATAGCATTCATAGGCTGTCGGAGTGTTCGGTTCAACTGGGATTCATAATTGGAAATTTTGTGATTGTGATTGTGATTGCAATACCCCCCACCGACAACGAGCGCCGTGCGCAATTTGGAGGCGCCCGCCGTGTTTTTGGCTTGATTTGGTGAAGTGGGTATCGATTCTTTTGGCTTGGATTTCGTTGAATCGGGGGGAATTCTGGGTTAGATTCCGTTTGAATGAGAAAGCGGGGAGAGAGATGATAACGCCACATGTGGGTTTGGAGGAACAATGACTGGAGGGTCATTGGGGATCCGCTCCGGTAGTTATGGCTCTCTGCAACAGCAACAGCAGCTGCTGCTCCTCCAGAACGGTGGGTTGCCAATCCAAACGACGCCGCCTCCGCCGCTGCCCCGGAAGCCGAGCAAGATGCCCAAGGAGAAGGAGAGGCTGTTCCACTGGATCATGAAATTCGCCGGCAGGAAGAAAGTGGGGATGCTCTTCCTTTGCTTGATATCCGCGGCGGTTTTCGGTTGGGTCATGTACGTGGGCAATGGCAAAGGTTAGATTTCTTCTGGGTTCTTGTTGTCCTCTATCTTCAGATGCTCGCATCGTGCTCGATCGCTTGTGAAGATAGTAATGGTGTCTGATTGTCGCATTCAGCTGAGCACTTTTTGATCTGGATTTGAAGATGTTGATGTTAACACATCTGTAGTGTGAGGAAGAAGCTAGCCAAATTAATGACTGGGAATTGTGGTATGGTATTCACATATAATACCCAGTTTGGATTAGTTTGATGTGTGATGCTTTTCTGTCCTCTTGTCTTTCGGTCATTTCACTTGCACTAGAGTCCTTCTTGGTTCTGCATTTGAGAAATTGCGATTCTGCCTTCTCTGATATTCTAAGATTGATGATCTAGACATAAAGATATGTGCTGTGGACTCCATTACTGTGGATCCATGATTTAGTTGAGTCTGAGCCGCTTTGCACTTGGTTTATTTTACTGGAAATGCTACATTCAGCTGAAAAGTTTGATCTGGATTTCAAGATGTTAATGGCAACACATCTGTAGTGGCCAAGAAGCTAGCCAAGTTAATGACTGGGAATTGTATATGTAATACCCAGACTGGATTAGTCTGGTGTGTGATGCTTTTCTGGTCTTTTGTCTTTAAATAAATATCACTTGCACTGAAGTCCGTTTTGTTCTGCATCTGAGAAATTGTGATTCTGCCTTTTCTTATATTCTAAGATCGATGATCTAGACATAAAGGTATCTGCTGTGGACTGCATTACTGGGGGGATCCATTACTTAGTTGAGTCCGAGCTGCTCTGCATTTGCTTATTTGACTAGAAATGCTACTGGCAGAAATTGTAAATTTTGAGAAGTTTATGTTGTAAATCTCAGTTTTTCCACTGGTTTATGGTCGATAATTAAATACGAGATTAGCTTTGTTTTCAGGTGAAGATACACCAGATGCGGATAACAGCTTTGTTAGGTTCACCAATAACAACATGACTATAAGCAATCCTGTGTCTTCTCCAACAAATGGGGAACAAATTAGCAATAATGCTTCATTAGTTGACAGAGATGGAAGAGATAGAAATAAAATTATGCCTCTGCCACCACCTCCTCCGACATTTTTTCTGGGCTACACACTCCCTCAAGGCCATCGGTGTAATAGTTTCACCTTACCTCCCCCTCCAGCAGACAAGAAAAGAACTGGACCTCGGCGTAAGTGTTGATCCTTACATTTTGTTTTTTAATGATGAATGAATATTGGTCGAATTGCAAATTAGGGATCTGATTATAGGAGATCAACTTGCATGCCTTGGAACAAGGCAGATGTGTAGGTGCTAGGATGTGAATGCAAATTTTTGGCACAATCTGTTGTAATGTTACTCTCCTTTGTTTGTGTGGATTTCAGCTTGTCCTGTCTGTTATCTTCCCGTTGAAGAAGCCATTGCCTTAATGCCGAAAGACCCCTCACCATCTCCAGTGGTTAAGGATTTGACATATGTATATGAGGAAAATTTAAGTAGAGATGGAGAATTTGGAGGATCAGAATTTGGTGGTTATCCCACTTTGAGGCAGAGGAATGATTCATACGATATAAGGGAGTCTATGAGCGTGCATTGCGGGTATGTACATTTGCATTACTGTCAGACTTGTGCATGTATTTATGAAATCCTCCTTTTCCAAGTGTCCTTTTGTTCACTCTTGATATAATCTTGCAATAGATTAGAAATATTAATTTAATTTCTCTGGTATTCCTTGTCCATTGTACATTACTGTCAGGTTTGTTAACGGAAGTAAACCTGGTAGACAGACTGGATTTGATATGGATGAATCTGATCTTCTTGAGATGGAGCAGTGTCGTGGTGTGGTTGTTGCATCAGCAATATTCGGTATTGTTCCCTCTCTAGCTTTGCACTGAGCCTTACCCTCATCACTAAGGAACTTCCTATTTACAAACAAATTTTCATCAGGAAACTTCGATGAGATACAACAGCCAAAAAACATTAGTGAATATGCCAGGAAGAACGTATGCTTCTATTTGTTTGTTGATGAAGAAACAGAGGGATTTTTGAAGAATGCTAGCGCTATTGATGAGAACAAGAGGAGTGGTTTGTGGAGAATTGTTGTTGTCCACAATCTTCCTTATGCGGATCCACGACGCACTGGCAAGGTAACATTTGATTAAGTAACAACAGTTTGTGGGGTTGAAATGGACTTTTGATTCCTGGCAGCTAGCCATTTGATGATATATTGCTTTCCATAAGGATGGGAGGGATTGATTGGTGAGGTGAGTATATTGGGTAGAGATTATGTTGGTCTGCAAAGTGAGTTGTAGCATGATAGGCAGTGTAGATTTTATAGTGATTGCATGATTACTGGTACAGCAGTAGTGCAAACTAATGGCCTAATTTTTCTGGGTAGATCATGCTGATATCAAAATGTTTAGAGAGAGTTTTTCAGGAGAGAATATTTTGTCTATTGTTACAAGCTTGAAGTGGTCTGACTGGCCATTGTCAATGCTTGCAATTTATGCCCAACCAAGCTTTAGTGGTCTGTCTCTCAGATATACCTTTTGCTAGTAGAGAGCAAGATATGAACTGACACATTACCTGTAGGCATATTAATCTTTACCTTTTCGCTTTATCTATACCAATCAATTTGGGAGATATTTACTTTTGCTGCCGTTGTCATTCTTACTATCCAATAGTTAATATGTTGTAAGAAATGGAACACAGACTTTGGTTCTTACATTTGGGACTTTCATTCATTATGTATAGATCTTTGTTTTGGAAAGCTGTATGCTGGTTCTCACCTTCTGCTATTCTGATTGCAGATCCCAAAGCTTCTTGTGCATAGGATGTTCCCAAATGCTCGCTATTCTCTTTGGATTGATGGAAAACTTGAACTTGTGGTGGATCCCTATCAAATACTTGAAAGGCAAGAATAAATTTCTTAGTTTCATTTCATATGAGGAATCCATGAGTTTAAGAGTAGCAGGCAGTTTCATCGCTCTATTTATATTTCTTCTGTGGGTAGAGGATTAGATAATGTCCAGAACATGAGATAGAATAGTCTCTGCACTAAAAGATGTTGTCTTGTGTGTTTTACACTAGCAAGTTCTGAATGGGAGACTTCAACACTAAATGGAATTCAGCTTGTTGGATGATATGAAAGCGTGTCATTAAAAAAATAATTACAAAACCACTTGATTATGAAGTAACTGGCTCCCTTCTTTTTGCTGAAGATAGAATGCACTCTTAGTCAATTGTTAATCTAAAAGTATCAGATTCTGCTGACAAATCTGCCCATATCACCTTTATAACATTCTTTTCTTTTGTAAATTTTAGTACAAGTGCTTTCAAGGTGATTCATTCTTTCTATTTACAATATTCATAGAGCCAATACCCCTGCTCTCTTAATCAGCTTCTCACCTCTCCCATCCTTTTTTCATCATAATGATGAGAAAATCGATCTTAATTGCTGTGATGGAGTTGCCCTCAGTTACTCTGTTGGAATTTGATGACATTGAGAAAGTTGATGGGTTTCTCATGGGATGTGTTTTTGGATCACAAGTCAGATTGGAGTTGAGGCTAATGATCACGTGGAAGAAAGGAACCCGCAAACGGCAACAAAGGAATTCTATGCAGAGTGGTTTTGATGATTTGTGTGATGAATAACCTGAGTAAATGCATAATATAGTGATAAATGGATATAAGGGCAACAAGAATGATGATTTGATAATTTCATTAAACACTTGAACTATGTTTAGTGCTTTAAAAAAAAAAAAAAACTATTATCAAAGAAACTTCTATTTGCCTTTCAGTACTCTAGGAAGGTCAGCACTTAAAATTGTGTTAAAGTTTTCGCTACTTGATTTTGAATTTTTTAAGCTGAATGCCTGGTAGATTCTTCAATCATCATGTTTACGTCGCTACTGGTGCTTCCTTGTTCTGTATGTACTCTTGATAAATGCTTTGCTTGTGGATTTGCTACTCTGGTAGAGTTCCATGCAATGAATTTTATGTTCCTGTCAAGCTCATTTGCAGAGGGTGCTTGAGGTCGGGTATGGAATCTAGTCATACTTAGTTTCTGTGAATAATTCCATAAATAACTATAGATCTTTCATTCCTGGCTTAGGATGTCATTTATAAATAAAAGATACTATCAGTCTTTCCTTTCTGCTTAACTTAATTTTGTGATCAGCTGCATTCAGCACTGTGTCATATTGTTGCCAATTCAGCTGCAGGATTCTGTCCAGATTTTATTTGTAATATGTTGGTAGAACCGTCTTCGGTTAATGTGTCAGTGATTATTTGCTAGACTGAGTTTTACAGTGTCATCGAATCACTGTATTGAGGTGGCAGTTGTTTCATGTACTTGATCTTTTTCTTTGAGAATTCTTGCAAGAACAGTGTTATGAGATTGCTAGTGGTAGCTAAACTGAGTGATTGATTTTCAAAAGCCATTAAGAAGTATAAACAGCAAAAGAACTCATGCAGAAACCATTAATAGATAACTCCTAGTGACTCCTAGACTTCTATCTGAACAATATCTCAACTTCCTTTTCTTCACGATGCAGGTTCTTGTGGAGGAAAAATGCCACTTTTGCTATATCAAGACACTACAGACGCTTTGATGTCTTTACAGAAGCAGAAGCAAATAAAGCAGCAGGGAAGTATGACAATGCTTCTATAGATTTTCAGATTGAGTTCTACAAAAAGGAAGGCCTGACCCCGTATTCTGATGCCAAGCTTCCTATTACAAGTGGTGAGGCATTATTTTCTCATTTTCTGTTTGTATATTCATCTTCTCTATTTTTGTCTTCTCGCCTGATTGTGGTTTTCCTATGCTGTGCTCTGTCTTATCGCTTGGCACAGATGTTCCTGAAGGATGTGTGATCATAAGGGAGCACGTCCCCATCTCAAACCTTTTTACGTGCCTTTGGTTCAATGAGGTGGATCGTTTTACCTCTAGGGACCAAATAAGCTTTTCAACTGTTCGAGACAAGATTGCATCCAAGACGAATTGGACTATAAATATGTTCTTGGATTGTGAAAGGAGAAATTTTGTGGTCCAGGTAAATTATTCTGGCTCTACTTAATTGTTTTACTTGTCTGTCTTCTTGCTTCTGGAATGGAATTCCTGGAGGTAGGAGATGTGTATTAGAAGCTTAATAATACCTGATGATATCAGAATTCCCAAGGTATATTTATACTTGGTTTATATGGACAAGCAGCTGTCTTTTTGCGGGTATTTTTTAGTCTAAATAATGCTTTCAGGGCAGACGGTTTTTCAATCTTCACTCAACGCCTTAACATATTGTTGAGAACCTAGTTTGTTGGTGCCTGTTTTTCCTGCTGCTTTCCCTCTAGTGAACTGTGTTGAGCATGAATTGATCTTCTTTTTGCATCTGTTTGCTTGGACCGTAATGTTTCGCAAAATTCTCTCTCTTTTCCACAGTTTAATTGATTTAATTTTCTATTTTCGCTTTTTCGGTACATGCAGAAATACCACAGGGATGTGTTAGACCACATGGCTCCTCCTGTTCCTGTCCAAATTTATCCATCCCCACCTCCACCTGTTTTGGTCCCAGAGAGTGTAATTAAGCAGGCTCCTGAAGTTCGCAGTCAAGGTGTAGTAGCAACACCAGTTAAGAAAGCCCCGGTGAGGCGAAGAGAGAGGAGGAGTTCGCGGCGGCATCGGAAAGTTGTAGCTGGAAATAGGGACCCCGATTCGAGATAAATCTGTTTTGTTCTTCTTTTCCTTCTCTTTGGAAAGTTATTATCATTCTTTGTCCTCCCTTACGAGAGTTTTCGCCCGCGGGTCAAGAAGAGTGTTGTATTTCCGTACGCGCAAGGAGGAACTTACATTCAATTTTTAGCGTTTTTGACCCCCGAAATTGGAAATTTGTCGATTCGTCGTTCAATTTATTTGTGTAAATATATTTATTACTTCCAATAATTGGAAAAGATCAGATGCTTTCAAATCCCTCATCTGGAGTATGGCCCTTTCCTTATTTTATAGTTTGCAGGGTACGTCGTATCAATGTGTTGTTGGGATTATTTGAACACCTGACTATATCTTCACCGAATATTAGGGGTGTCAAGAGCCGAATCAAAAACCGAACCGAACTAAATCGAAAAATTTGGTGAATATGACAATTCGTCGGACCCTGGAGGCTCTATTTTGTTCAGTTGGCAGATTATTGCTAAAAAAACCCTTTTGCATATTTAGCCAAAACATCACTCTTGTGGTTGATTAGGGTGCATTTGTGTTATGTTATGAATAAAATACAAATTTCCCGTTTCAGATATTTTCATTTTAAGATTTTTCTTTTGAATTATTTACTTTTGTAGTAGATACACAAGCGATCTTTCTTTTTCTTGGTAGCATTCTTGAAATATCTAAAGATATCCCTAATACTAAAAAGTTCGGTGGAATTAAGCTTCTTGGGATCTTCTCTTTATTTACTCTGCTTGAAATTGCTGGTGTGTGGGAAGTTGGAACAGCTGCGAGGCTTGACGAAAGAGGAGCATGATTGTATTTCGTGCAATATTGTCAATCAGAGCATCTCCTTTATTGACCTGTTGATGTAGGACGATGAGTACCGCAATAAATAAAGCATGACTAGACTTCACATCCGAATTTCTAAGCTACGCGCCTAGGGTTTCTCCAGCGTCGTACCTAAGAGAAGAATTGCATCATATGATTCCAAAGCGAAGAATTGCCAAATTCAAATAATCATTAAATCTATTTAAAAGAAAGAATTGCAACCACGTATATGGACTCTCTGAAATACTACTAGATTGATTGGTACGTTCTAGGTTGTGCACAATCTTTTGGGTCCTACCGATCTTGCTCGACCGGACTTAACTGCATACCGTAAAAGTAAATGAAACCTTCTGGACATTGGCCCTTAGGAGGATCCACGGATGTTTAAGTTAGTGGACAGGGAATGAAGAGGTAAGCAAAATTGAGACTAAGCAGATAAAAATTCTCCTCAATAGGATTTGTCTTACTCTTTGAGAAAATGACCTTACATTTTATAGATTCTCATTGGTTGTTATCTGAGGGACCTTAAAATGGATGGATTGAACCGACCCACAAGCATTGATGCGCGATAGGAATGAAGGGATGAGAAATTTATTTTTGGACTAGTGTCTTAAGGATAGAGTGTTGGATAAATGTTTGTTGGGATGAGGAAGATGGAACATTTTTTTTTTTTTTTTTTGATAACTGAGGACTTCACCACGCCCCCCTGTGCCTGGACGGCACCAAAAAGCCAGGCCCCTATATCTCGAGAGAGACTAGCACATGATCTCACCACCATAGCTTCTCAGGAAGATGGAACATGTTGTTTTCCATTAAAGTGGAAACTTGTTGGAATTGTGGAATTAAAACCAAATTGAGTATTTTATGAACGAAAATGAAGTTGAGATACAAATAGCTCACCACCAAAGCCTAAAGAAACAATCTACCAGCCAAAGATAAAGAACTTAAGGCTCATCACAATGCGAATGGATAAAGAATCGAATTTTGAAGGAAATTATTCACTTCAAGAGGAAATATCATGTATTGCAAATCAGATTTGCCTTACATACAAAATTACATCTCTATTTATAGTCATACTATTACATTGTACTAAGACTCATAATAAATCCCAACAAACTCAACTTTCTTGACTACCTTCCACTCTTTCAAACTTGCAATAAAGATTCTTTGACAATTTAACCTCATATTAAAGACAAAAAACTAAGCACACTCTACATTCTTACACTTCAGCCTAGTAATGAAGACTAGCTCCCCACTCTTTCAAACTTACAATAGACTCTTTGACATCCTAGCCTTACATTAAAGACTCTCTAGTGTAAAAAGACAAACTAGCACACTAGGGTAAGTGGTACACAGGAAAACAAATAAAGCATATCAATCAAAAGGAACACATTCATTGCTTCTTCAATCTTACATGTAAACCACCAATCATCAGCAAACGCTATAGTGTGTGGCATGAACCCATTAGACCATGTTGAGGACGAATTTACTATGTGCTTCCATGATTGACAAGTTGGCTTGACAAATTGATGAAACTTGATTTGGGATGGCTATGTAATTATTGGAAGTTTGAAATTTTGATGCTCTTGCATCAGGTGTCGAGCAAGGTTTGCCCCCTCTCCCCGAGCCTTCAAGGAGGCTAGGGTACGTGGGTGTCCAGGCCTAGCAATTGGGTCTCAAGAATGAAGAGCCTTTTGGAGGTTGCGATCTCTCTTGGGATTGACACCCGTGTGAGCTGAGCTGTTGCTAAGTTATTTAAATGTGCTTGAGCTCATGATTGGAAGTGATTCTATGCGCTATAACTTCGCTCAAGGTCACATGCTAATTTCCTCCAAAGCGCCTCAAACCCCGAACCCGACCAATCCAACCCTCGAGTCAAATTGAGGAGAGAGAGAGAGAGAGAGAGAGATTTACAAAGAATGCCAGAAAAACCACAGATGGGCCGATTCCCAATCCGGCCCGGCATAGCAACTCCAACTCGTGGCCCTCACTGCTCAATGGGCCTGTCCGGTCCGAGCCCATACCGGCCCATCCATTGCGCCGGTCTTCTCCTTGTTACAACCTCGACCTCAAAGCTCCGCCGTAAGTCCAGAGACGAAGTGCGGATTTGACTCGAAAGCCAGAACGATCTTCGGCCGGAGCAAGCGAGCGACGACAGGGAAGGAAGGAGGAGGCGGCGGCCGGCGGCGAGACGATGAACACGGACATCACCGCGTCGGCAAAGCCGGAGTACCCGGTGCTAGATCGGAACCCGCCGTTCACGAGGGTGGTCGGCAACTTCAGCACCCTCGACTACCTCCGCTTCGTCACCATCACCGGCGTCTCCGTCACCGTCGGCTACCTCTCCGGTTTGCTCTCTCTATCTCTCTCTCTGTGGGCGGGCGTGCGGATGATTTTACTATCTTCAATGTCTGCATCTGAGCCAAAGTATTCGTCGTCTTCGGGAAATTATTGCTTGCATCTGTGAAAAAGTTATGATAATGTAAATTATGTTGAATGCGGGTTGGGCTAATTTGTGAAATTGCTGCGGCTGTTGCTCAGTCTGTGCTTATTGAACTTGAAAGTGTGGATCTTGTTGGAGGTGTGCGTTGCCCATGTTGTGCTAATTGGTGAATTTGCTCTAATTGATGCCCCCCTTTTTTTGTGCTAATACGATTTCGAAGGGTCGATTTTGTTTTGGGCACTGCCCATTTCGTGCTGATTGGGGAATTCGCTATGATTGTTGCCCATACTTATGTTAATTAGATTGGAAACGAGGGATTTTGTTCTGAGTGATTAGTGTCCTGTTTGTGCTGATTGGTGAACTCGCTTTCAAAGGATGGATTTTTTTTAGGTGTTATTGCCCCATTTTCTGCCAATGGGTGAATTTCCTAAGATGGGAAGGTCTTCATTTAGTTAAATTTTTTTTTGGGGGTTTTATAGGGATAAAGCCTGGGATCAAGGGACCATCAATGGTGACAGGCGGACTGATTGGGCTAATGGGCGGGTTCATGTACGCATACCAGAATTCGGCGGGCCGGATCATGGGATTCTTCCCCAATGAGGATGAGGTAGCTCGTTACAAGAAATGAATGCCAATTCTCTTTTTTTTTTTTCCGGGGGCTTGTTTTTGTTATAAATTAGAACCCAAAATATCTGCTCTAGTAGGCACATCATGTTGTGCCTTTTGTGGGAAGATGACAGATGGTTATGTCAATAAATCAATGTTTTAGTGCTGACCTTTCTGCATTGAGATTGATGTTTCCTTGATTGATGAGTCACTTGATTTGGCTTGCATTGTGGAATGCTGATTATGGCGTTTTTGGTTAATTTGAGATCGCAGTACTTACTACTTCTTTGGGAACAGTCCTCATTGTTTTCTGCCCTATTGCTCTCTACGCCTCTGAAATTTACTGCTTGGGGTGGTCCTACCATTTGTTCTAATAAGTGGGAGCAATAATTCTGGCTGTTGCTTGGTGGCTAGTAATTACTCTGTCTAAGGTTTTCGTGTATAGGTAAGAGAGAAGACTCTTGGACGTAACTCGAGAGAGATTGAAAGAATAACTTTTTACTGACAGGAAATTAGCTGCTCTTAAGCATCTTACTAGAGAGCACAATCTCGTTGGCTTTTGTAAGGAGAAACGTTAAGTTTGCTTCATACTTAAGGACATTTTGTCAAAAGGTTTTTTTTTGCTCTATTGCTGTATTTCCATGAATTCAAAGAGCAGCTTTTGAGAGTGGATTGCACTCTCCATCTGGATGAGATTGTGAATTAGTTGTCTGCTAGTCTGACAACTAATATAGAGAGATGCTTATTCTTTGCTGCTTAATTTGGTCCATTAAGGGAAAAACATTAGGCAAGGGAATCCCTAGCTGGTTTTTAGCTCATTGCCATTTGCCATAGCAATAGTACCTTCATTGACCATTACAAGCTTCAAGAATGTGACTTACCATTCCCACTCTTGATCTGAGTGTGTGAACTTGCTGGAGAATGTAGCAAGTAATTTATGCATTCTGTTGGTTAGGCAATCATCAGTTTCTCGAGATGCTGGGATCTAATGAAGTTTGTAGAAGATTTTGTTGCAACACAATTAGCTTATCCTGATACACTAAAGTTCACTTCCTCTTCTCTTTTGGGTATTAAGATATAAAAAATTGGATAGGAGGGAGCAACTTTGAGTTGTTTTCAGTGTTCATTTTTGGCGGATTAGATTGTTCAGATGTTGAAAGAGAATAGATGACCTTCATCCGATTCTCAAGTAAACTACATCTTAATGCTCCTTCCTAGTGTGACTTGCTTAAAAGATGGAAGGGCACAAAGTTGCAGTGGTTGGAGAAGGAACAGATGAGATTCTCTCCCCAACAGCTGCCATTATGGTACTCACTTTTGTTACTTGGAGCACTGACGTGAGAGAATGCTGTCATTATCATTGCATCAAGAAGAAATGTTCGATTAATCTGCAAATCACTACCATAAATTACAAGTGGATTTCAAATGCATATAAACTGCCAGGAAGTGTGGACGATGCATGTATAAGTAACATGCGAAGGTACACTTGATGGCAGCTAACTATTACCATTGCGGGCTTGTTGATACTGCTGATAACAAATATATCACATTGAAGTTTGCCTATGACGACGACTTGGTTGTGCTGGTCAATCTCAGTTAGGCGTCTTCAAGGTGGTCTGGCTCTTCTGATGGAGCCACCCACTGACCCCAAGGACGAGATGGGCAACTCGTTACCAAGGCCATGTGGGTGAATATTATCATACGAGCAGCAGCTCACCAGATCTCTCTTTTGGTAACCATACAGTCTAAGCGACCAGACAATGTTAGTGACAAGAAGGGTATCTAGACTTGTAACATTCGATAGGTTTTTCCTCTTTGAGACATTCAAGAAAGTTAATGCATGGGAGATTGAAAACCAGAATGTCATCGGAGGAGTCCATCAGTATCACAGTAAATGGCCTTGGGTGGATACAGCTGCGACTTTGTTTCTGGAATTCACATTCATCGTAACATGGTCCCAGTCATCAGAGTTTTATGTATTTTCGAAACCAACGCCGAATTTCCTCTACCACTTCTAAAGCAATCCGGACATAACTTCTTTCTTTAGTTGGTATGAACTGATGAAGTCGCCCCCACAAAAGATACAGGCTTACTGCACTGAATTAGCTTAGTCAATCTTTGGGCTTGGAATAGACTGCATTCGCCTTACGAAGTTAACCGATCAGTTAAAAATAGACACCCAAAAATTAAGTTAAGAGCAGTAGCAGTAACAATCGAAGATTGGAGGGGCATCAATCTATGTAGTTGGGTCGCAAAGGGGGAGAGAAACCTAAGGTAGAATTCTGCATTAACCAATGTATGGGAGACAACCATCAAGAATGGTCGAGTATAACTAGGTATCCTTGTGTGAGATGGACATATTCAAGTTCTTGTGTAATGCTCGTGTAAATTGCTTTTGTTGGTATGATGATCACTCTAGTTTCTTACACGTAATAGGATTCAGGCGAGAGGAACTTTCTATATCGCTCGAACTTTGGCATGCCACATATTTAGTACAAGACGATTGTGTGAAATTATGTGAGAAAAAGGTATGGCAAAGTTGGCACGATCAGCGTGAGTGTCAAGGCTTTCAGCTTGGAAATTGCCACTTGACCAAATTCCACTAGCTATATGCCAATACTCTGGGTTAGAGCCATATGCACAAACCAAATGCTCAAATTAATCAGTTTAGTAGAGATTTTCAGGGTATTTCATGAGTTTGCAGGCTGAACTCTATGCCCGTACCTCTATAAGAATGAGGGAAAATTACAAAAAAAAGTCCTAAACCTATTACAATTGTGCTAATTTAGTCCTAAACTTATTTTTTTTTACCAATTGAGTCCTAAACCTTTTACAATTATTCTCGATCAGTCCATCCAGCCAAAATTAGCTAGCTGGCGCTGACGTGGCAATCGAATCGACACGACGAGCTTTTTTAATAATATTTTATTTTTGAAGTATTTTATTAATGTTTTAATCCTTTTTTTTTTATCATTTTTTCTCTCATTTTTTTTTCTTCTCCCTCCCTCCTTCTTTCTTTGGCTCCGGCGACCGGCCAGAGGGTTGGCCGGTTGCTGGACTGAGGTGGCCGGGCTAGGTCGCCTCATTGTCGCTGAGTGAGGGTGAGCTCGCCATCGCTGGGTCTGGCAAGGGGAGCCCCGTCGATTAGTGAGCTTGCGCCTAGCGACAATGGGGCGAAACCTTGTCGGATCCGGGGGGGGGGGGGACTCACTGTCGCGTCACGTCGGCAAGAGCTCACCTCGCTCGGCGAACCCCCGTCATCGCTGGGCGTGAGCTTGCCGGATCGCCTCAATCCAGCGACCAGCCAAGTTGGCCGGTTGCTAGAGTTGAAGAAAGGAGGAGGGAGGAAGAGGGAGAAGGGGAAAAAAAAAAAGAGGAAAAAGGAAAAAAATAAAATATTTCAAAAATAAAATATTATTAAAAAAAAACTCGCCAACGCTAGCCTCGCCAATTTTGGCCGGATGGACTTATTGGGAATAATTGTAAAAGGTTTAGGATTCAATTGGTCAAAAAAATAGTTTAGGACTGAATTGGCATAATTGCAATAGGTTTAGAATTTTTTTGGTAAAGTCCTAAACCTTTTGTCTTTGTTCCGATTTAATCCTAAATCTTTTTTTGATGTCGATTTAGTCCTAAACATTTTTATGTTGTGCCAATTTAGTCTTTTTCGGCCAATTTTAGCTGGATTTTGCTAACTGAACGCTAGCCAGCTGACGTGGCCTGATTGGCGCTGACATTGGCAAATTTTAATAATATTTTTGAATTTTTTTCTTCTCCTCTTCTTCCTCCAACCAATCGCCAGACTTCGGCGACCGGCCAAAGACGACGGCCGATGAGGTCAAGGTCGACCTCAATGGCCACCTCGCCGAATCTGGCGAGGGTCGAGCCTCACCCATGGCCGGTGAAGGCGAGCCCCGCTAACTCAGCGCGAGGAGGTGGCCTCGAGCTGGCCTCGTCTAAGATCTCTCTCTCTCTCTCTCTCTCTCTCTCTCTCTCTCTCTCTCTCTCTCTCGCGACCATCAAGATTCCCTCTGCTTCGCAATCCTCTCGTTCTCCGCGTCCCTCGCGTCTCCGACGATGCGAGACACTTCGTCTCAATCGACTGCGGAGTGATCCATCCCCATCGAAGGAAGTCTACGCGATTTCGAGTCCGGCGAGTAGTGCGCCTGCACGCACTCTTGAGGCAATTCACATGAGCGCGCCGCCTGCGGGGGCCGAGCTGCCGATGTGTTTCTTGTTTTTGTTTCACGGAACAAAAAAATAATTTTGGAACAAAAACGCAAAACGCGTTTCTGTTCCTTTTTGTTCCAAATGGCCGGCGTAGGCCGGCCTCGCCCTCGCCGGCGGGTCGTCTTCGGCGGTCAAAAAAAAGAAAAAGAAAATATTATTAAAAGTTTAAAAACGTCATCGCGATCGGCAAAATGACGAACAAAAAAAAACAAAAAAATTGTTTAAAAACAGAAAAAAGAAATCAAACAAACGCAGCCTTACTTGCTTCTTCCAACGACTATCATAATTTTATGCAGGATGAAATTTAATAAATCTACTGCATATCTTGACTTAGTAACTATCCACTGAGAGATTGTGTTGGTGCGAAAGGGAGGGAAACGGAGAATCAAAGAATGGCCAAGGCTGTGTGAGAATAGACGCATTCGTTGAAGTTATGCCTAGTTCAAGCAGGCCGAATAAAACAAGCAATCCTTTCCTCAGAACGTAAACGGACGATTCAGTTTCATTACGCAATTAATCAAACTAATATCGATTCCATGTGAACACGTTGAGAAGCCGTTGTCCAAAGAAACATTTCATCACTTTATCAGAGCTTTCCTTGTCAGCTTCCAGAATCATCGGACTGTGCAGGCATTTTACTACTTGTGATGTCAAATAAGCAGATTTCACACTCCATCTGCAGCATGAGTCACGAGCCAGATTGGATGAGCTCGTAGTTGGATAAGGAGTATGAATTTTCCTTGTTATTTCTCCCCCTTTTGCGAATAGAGCGAGCACTTGGTTTAGGGACATCCCATGGAGGGCCATCATGAAGGAACAACATCGATGTTGATATTTCCACACCCTGTAAATACATGCATCCATGGTATATAGCCAAGGATGGGAGTATTACGAAAAAAAGTCTTAAATTTATTACAATTGTGGTAATTTAGTTCTAAATTTTTTAATTGTGCCTATTAAATCCTAAATCATTTCTTTTTTTTTTAATTAAGTTCCCGCTAATTTTAATTGGGAATCACTGACATGAATACTAACTATATTACGTGGCATGATCACCACTGATGTAGACTTTTTTCAATAACATTTTAATAATTTTTTATATTTTATATTTTTTCTTATCTTATCTTATCTTATCTTTTCTTTACTTTTTTTTTCCCCTAAACTTAAGGCCAAGGAAGGGTTGCTGACAGACCCTCACTGGGTCTGGGTGAGGACTGCAATGGCCTAACCTAATGGCCCTCACCCAAGGCCGGCGAGGGTGCCCCAACCCTCTTCGGCCCTAAATCAAAAGGAAAAAAAAAAAGTAAAGAAAAAAGAAGAAAGAGAAAAAAATAGAATATTATAAATATTCTCAATGTTCTAGTCATGTTCCGTAAAACAGCCGATGTGCACCTCAACGATTTCTGGTCAAAATTTATTAGATGGACTCAAATAGCAAAACATAAAAAGATTTAGGATTCAATTGGCACAATTAAAAAGCTTATGATAGAATTAGCGCAATTGCAATAAATTTAAAACTTTTTTGGTAATTTTCCTCCAAAGATGTGTCCAAACCTTTCAACAATATGTCCATGTCCTCCAATCACATCAAGTATTCTGCAGAATTCAAACATGATTATTTATGTAAGTTCGAGAAAAAACGGTCCACATACCTACATGAAGAAAAAAAGAAACAGTGAAGGATTTATAGTCAAAAGTCGAGTTCAACGTAATCGTTATATTTGAGCTCGCCTGTTATGTGCAGGATATGCGCAATCTTGTGCTAGTCCTCACCTGCATCTTTTTTTGCACCTCTTCTCCAAATCTCGGCAAGCTGAGATTTTTAGGTGATTGTGGGATACAAGATTCCACATTCCTTTAGCTAATAATGTCAACGAGGGGCATCGAATGGTTTCAAGATGTTGAAGTGATTGAAGGGCCTCAATATGTGCCGGTAAAGCCTTCAAATTTAAGCACTTTTTAATAGAAAGACACTCGAGAGTGCTGACCTGTATAAGTCACTATGGAAGAGATGCTAGTTTGAGTACATCAAAGATGTCCATGGACCAGAGACTCAAGTCCTTGCAAATCAAAAATGCAGTGAGAGATGCACAATGTTGGATGTCGCAAACCGAGTGAGAGGGAAGTTAACCAAGGACACTTTACGAAGCCAAGAATCTCAAGTGAAGTGAGGCTCTGGAAACACTCCTAAGGGCAAACATTCCAGAAACTTCATTTCCATGATCCCTAGTCTTTTCAACTCATTAAGGCCAATTATCTAAGTTATCGACTCTAGGTTGGCCTTACATAGAATCGACTCCTTAAGATGTGGAGTTAGTGGCAAGGCATTCAAGTTTTCTCAATAATCGATCCGTAAATTCAACAGGCTAGGAAATGATGAGGAATGGTCTACACCGATGTATTCCAATTCAATTAGTGACCAAATATCTAAAGACTTGAGGTGAGGTAGTTAGCCCAGTTGAGGAAGATGTCCACATCCTCTGCAGATCTTGCAAGTGTACCTCAACTAAATTCGGCAAAGAAAACACAAGGTCATCCTTAATCACTTTAGAAAGTTCTCAAATTTATAACCAACTATCCTCAAGTTTTACAGATTTAAGTATCGCCTCAATCCATCCAATAGAACTTCATCTCTATCCCTAATTACTGCATCATTTGTATCACAATAGCGTTGAATAAAACTCTAAAGATTGTAGAGAATGCTTCTCTATCAAGTTTGCAGCCTTGGATTCTATTACTACATCAGTTACTTGTCCCAAATTTTCAATGTTAAGGCTTCCTAGGATGTTATTAAGCCCATTTAGCTCCCCAAGTACATAATAATTCTTAGCAAGAGCTTTATCTTTAGGCAAAATGAAGCTTGTTAGCCTTTGTAGAGAACTCAATTACCCTAGTCCATATGGCACATAACTAAGTTTCCAACATCCATCTACTTTTAGATTTCAAAGGCTGACTAACCTCCTTATACCCCTTGGTAAATCTTCAAGGGCAAAATAACAGTAGAGATTAAGTGTTTGTAAATTCTGCAATCTCGTAATGGAGTTAGGGAGCCTTACGAGTGCATTATTATAAGAGAGGTCGAGATATGTGAGAGCTTCAACTTACAAATGGACCTTGGCACCTTCTTGACTAGGGGTAAGCACGGTTCCTGGGTAGAACCGAGAACTAGAGAACCAGACCGGAGGGTTCGGTTCGGTACCCAGTTCTAAAGGGACCGGTTTCGGTTCCCAGTTCCCTTTTTTTGGGGAACTAAAACCGGTTAAGGCTCCAAATCAAAAAAGCCCCAAATCAATTACCCACTACCTAGTTCACTTCACACGACACTTTCACAGTTCTCTCTTCTCTTAGTCTCTCCCATTCTCCGCCTCTGCCCATCACCGACGTTGCTCACCCTCGACACCACCACTAGACATTACTCTCCCTCGATGCCGCCGCTGAACGCTGCTGGACGCTAGTCGCCCTGCGTCTCCTCACCCTTGCTCCCTTGATGCCGTCACCCCTTGCTCGCCTTATCGCTCAGCCATTGGCCCTCAACGCCGCCACTGAACGCCATCACCCCTCGCTCGCCTCACCACTCAGCTGCTCATCCCCCTAGTGGAGGCCACTCGCTTGCCTAGCCGCCCCGACGCCTCTCGCCGCTCGTCGCTTACCCAAATGCCACATCCTGAAAGATTGCTACCTCCAAACTAAGAATAGCATTGATCTAATAGAACATTGAAGTATGCACTCTCATGGTTAATTTGCATAGACATTTATCTGAAGTGTAATTAGATTGTGCTTTTTAAAACGTTCTAAACTCAACCCTGACTACTAGAAACGGAGTTTAGCATTCTTGTTATGAATGGTGTGCTCAATTTCTACTTGAGCAAGATCTTCCAGCCTTAATATCACTTCAGGGTAGTAAGGGTATCTCTTGTTCCGAATGGACACGATTCTAGGCCTTGTTGTTAAGGAGGCCAAGGACTATGAGGTTTTTATTTGATTGAGAGCCAAATACTTGTTTAACATTCCTTTTGCTAGTTGAAAGTGAACTTGGACTCTTTATTTGCAGGGGAAGGCATGTTGTCATGTCATTTCTACATTTAGGGCCCGTTTGGTTCAGCGTTGGAGGAATGTCCTTGGGAAATGCAAAGGCCTTTAGCCTAAAAGAGTTTGGCGAAATGCAAATACTGTTTGGTAAACTAAAATTGAAAAGATGCTTTGAGATGCAACTTGGTAAAAATACTGTTTGGTAAACACATACATTTGGAAAGTCCTTTCGTGTGCTAATTTTAAAATTTTGCAACTTTAATTTGTTAAAAATCAAAATAAAAAATCAATGATCTTAACCTATATATATATATTCAAGTTGAGAGTAATGTATAAGAGATATATTAATAAAATTTTAAATAAAAAAATCACATCAAACTCAATTAAAAATAGAGTAATTTCATTACAATAAACATGATAACATATGTTTGAAAGAAATAAGTTATCGTTAAATATTACAAACGTCATTAACTATTTATCAAGTTCATAGCTATTCCATCACGTAAACGAGCCATGTCAATCATTTGAAGCACTTGTCCTCTCATTTACAACATCATAGTCGACAAAATATTCATACTCGGGATCTAAATCTGTTGTTTCAAAATCCGTATCAATTACGGTATTTTTTTCTTATAAAATTATGCAAAGCCATTGTAGCTATGACAATTTGTACTTGCTTTTCATAAGGATAACTTGGTATAGTAGTTAAAATCTTCCACTTTATTTTTAATATGCCAAAGACTCGTTCTATTTCTAAGCAAAGTGAGGAATGTGCACGGTGGAACACTTCTCGATGACCCGTAGGTAGGGGTGAGCATGGTCCGGGTTGGTCCGGGCCACCCCCTAACCCTAGGACCAACCTGTACAGTGTCGGTCCTCAATTTTTAGGACCGAGGACCGACCCTATTGAGCCTGGGACCAAGGACCGGACCGACCCAATGGGTTCGGTTCGGTTCCAGGGTTAACCCGGGACCGATCGATAATTTTTTTCGTCTTATTTTTTATACTCTCTAAAAAAGCAAACCTACACATTCAAATTACACATCCATCGACAATGCGGCATTGTGCAACTAAAATATAAATACCAATACATATTTAGCAAATTTAAGATGACACAATAATAAAAATTTCATACCTATTAACCGCTCATCGATATATGGGACAAGATGGAAAGTTCTTATAATTATATATCTTTAATATTTATAACACCATATGCAAAAACGTTTTTCTACATTTGATCATGTAGCAAATCACCGTAGCAATTGCAATACTACGTACTCTTCAAAAGCTTCTACCATTTGACACAAATTGAAAAGCAAAGTTCAGCTGAAATTCATTAGTAAAATACAATTAAACCATAAAAAGTTAAAAATACTTAATATAAACCATGAATATATAACTTCACATCTTGTTAATTCACTTGAACTTCTAAACACCTGAAAACAAAACAAACGACACATAATTAATACTCAACAAAATTTTTAAATTGAAATTACTATTAGTGCTATTGATAGAACATAATATAACGGACATTTTACTTAGGTTTGAATATATAAAAGAATTATAAATAATATAATATAATATAATATAATATACAGGGTTGGTCCAGGGTTGGACCGACCCAAAACTCTTAGGACCGAGGACCAACCCGCACAGTGTTGGTCCTGGAATTTCAGGACCAAGGACCGACCCAATCTCCTTCGGAACCGGACCAGGACCAGCAGGGTTGGGCCGGTCTAGGGTCGGTCCAGGGTTGACCCTAGACCGCTGCTCACCCCTACCCGTAGGTGTAAGACTTTGTCGAAATTATGGCAAATGATATCTAACTTTTCTATATAGCCCCAAATAATCCGTGAGATTTGGATATCCAGCATCCACTAAATAATATTTACCTACACAAATGTCATATAAATTTAATTAACGTATGGCACAAACGTAAATAAATTCCATATTAAAATTACATACGGTCAACACATTTTGATTAATATTTCTTTTTCGACCAATAAAGTGAATTTGATCATACGTCGGTACCACTGTTAGGATATGTGTACCATCCATAACTTCAATGCAATCTTAAAACAAATAATGCAAATATTACATGATTTAAATTTAGTTTTTCGTTTTATTATACAATCGTAACTTACCTTAAAATATGGATAAAATTGTCGATCTTTCTTAATCTTCTCTGGAATTTCCCGAAATAGTCGATCAATTGGTTGGATCAAATATTTTCCCATATTGCATACTTTATTTAAATCTAAACTAAAGTGTCTACTTATGATTTCCCCAGAGCATTGAAAGCCCTATTGTGCTACCCTGTTACCTATACTATATCCCAACATATAAAGAAACATTACAACCATTTCTACAACATTAATATTCCTAGATCCTTTAAGGCCATAGCCTGTTACTAAGTCACGTGTTAAATTATTAAATGCATCCCTATGCATTCTAAACATATTATAGCATCTTATTGGATTAATATCTTCGATCATCAACTCTCTTCTATGATTATTTGCAAAGGTACGTTGCTTGATAAGCAATTGAAGCATTAGCAATTGAAAGCAAATCCAGGAATTCACTTTCCTCTTGTTCACGATTTTCCTTTTCTTGAGAATTATCCATAATTGCCTAACGTAACAAAATATAGAGTTAGAATAAGAAAAACAACGAATAATCTTGACAATCCATTAAAAAAAATAATAGTATCAATCAACATATATATGCAAAGTCAACCACATAAAGAGAACTCCAATTAGAAATAATTCTCACATTAAAAACATTAATATAAATTAGGTCCATACATAATTTAAATAGAGTTCACACATAAAAATAAAATAGCATCTTTTTTTAAAAAAAAAATTAAAAATAAAATAGCATATTTAAGAATTCAAATAAGAAGCTATGACAACATCTTAGTCATGATTAAGTTCTTTCATCTTAAGCTTGAAATACTTCACTCTCAGGGCATCGGTATTCAAGCTCATGAAGACTTGCCTATTGTCTATCATTGCTTTAAAATGTTTAATTGCAAAAAAGTACAACTTTTCATCTTGTACAATCTCCGGTATGGCATCCAACATAGATATGAGGTCATTGTAAGAATCGAATCTCTCATATGCTCGAGATGTAACAGCATCTGCACTCCTACTTTCAATAGTGGAACAAAGCCTATTAATTTGGTTTCCAAGTAATTATGTTGCGCTCAAATTCTTGTCTTTTTTTTTTTTTTTTCGAGTTTGCCTCGTTGAAGTCTCTGCTACTCTTTTATGAGCCCGAGTTTGAACTGGTTCATCAATATTTTGACCCACATGACATTCTAAATTCTCATCGGTAGATCTTACGCCATTATCAATATCGGGTTGTGGCATCAACATTTTCATCAACACATAAACGTTATGCAGGATTTCGAGCGATTCCTCCAGTAGCAACCGTATCCCTAAACATATTTACCTTTCACCAAAAAAAAAAAAAAACGTATCCCTAAACATCCTATCTAGCAACACTTCAAGATCATGAGGTATGCCTTTTGTCTAAAAACCTTAACCTTAGGATTAGCCTGTTATAAAAAGTATTCGAGTAAGTTGTATATAATTGAAAATAAGAACTTAATCAAAAAGTTAAAAAATAAAATAAAAACAAATGATAAACACCTAGATTTTACTCTCCCACCATTCATCACTCCCATCGATGATTTTCTTCCTTAGATCCTATCCTAGTCCTGTTTCACTATAAACCAATGTCCTCTATCTTTTCCATTCTTCCTTAAGATTGTCCCACTTACTCTTCATTTGAGTTTGATCGTACTTTTTGCCCCTCAACTCCTCAAACTTATTAATTATAACAATCCATCAATCTCTCTTGTTGGTTGCAGGATAATTACCCTTATCCATTTGTTCAACACACAACTTACAAAATATTTCCACATCTTCGGCGGTCCAACATGCCTTTTCATTTTTTTTTTTTATAGGTAAAGGCCTTTTTCTTTTGTTGAACTCGCCATCTTCCAATAATATGAGCATGAACAGATTTGAGAGATATATAATAAAGAAAAAAAATTCAACAATTGAATTAAATCAAGTCAAGGTGAACTAGTAAAGCACAAGTAATATTGTATTAAGTATCGGCCCAAAAAACAAGAAAAAAACCAACAACATATAATCGATTGCACCTTGAAAACTTTTTCTTACTTGTAGTAGTAGTTCATCTAATTTTTTATATTTTCACCAATATTTCTTCTTAGCATTTCAATTGTATGAAACTGTGTACTAGCCCTCATGCAAAGTAATTATCTAGATTGTGGCCTAAAATTCTCATATCAAGAGCTGATCTAAGTACAAATTTTTTTTGATGAGTGAATTTTCCATAATCCATGGTTTTGTGACTCTGAAGAAGCATATAACAGCTGATGAGTGATTTGCATAAGTAAACTCAGAAATCCCGACCTGATGGAAATGATTGTTTCTACATCTAGTGGGTCTTAAACAATCATAAAATGTGTTTTCCTTTAGTAGGTTTCATTGGCAGAAAAAATACAAGTAAAATAGGAAAGTAAGTTTGAACTTCAAACTAAAATGGCATATTGAGAAAGCATGTTACATGGTACCATCAATAACATATTTCGCTGAACTAGTTGCTTTGAGCTCTTGTTTTCTTTATCCATGGTGGCTTTTGTGGTTGCGCTTCTGACCATCTTTCTCTTTCTTTGAAGATAGCATCCCTGTTGTTTTTCTTTAAATCTTCTTCTTTATCCTTTTTCTTAATTGCAGTTTAATATTTTTTCAGCTGGTATCAAATATTCAATTACAATTTGCTTTGGTCAAGTTTAAATTTTGTTCCCTTTATTTTTTTCTCTTCTAATTTGGTAAGAATGTTAAACAGGTGTCTTTTTGTTTTCTTTCCCCTTCTTAATGTGTGCTTTGATCAGCTAGTGCAGAACTTTGGGGAACCCTTTTTGCTGGTCATCCATGAAGGTGAAACATTAGCTGAAGTGAAAATGCGCATACAAAAGAAACTGCAAGTTCCAGATGATGCATTCTCCAAGGTCTCTACTTTTTTTTATGCATTCTCTATTACCATTGTTGTGGTAGAGGTTCCTCTAGGGTATATAGTGTTTATGCATACCTAGTGCTGAAATAAAATGTGAAATGCGCATACAAAAGAAAATTTGCATTTCTTTTATCAAAGCAGCACATCTAGACACGATAAAGAGATGCATGACGTTCTACCCATTTGCTTGAAGCTATCAACTATGCTAAAAAAGGACTCGACACATTTCTTAGTGTCTTGACTTCCTTGTGACCATGATGATGGCATGGAGAGAGAGTAGAACATTGAGTTGAGACAGCCAGAGTTTTGTTTTTAAAAATTTTCACATGCGACCAATAGACATTTGCATATAGTCATTTAAGTTAGGTGTGATTACATTTATGATCACTCTTGAAACGAATTCCAACTTCACCTCAACTAGAAATGGAGTCACTGTGTAGTTCCAGTGCTTAGGGCAGGGGTCAATTCATTCGTTCCCCAATTTAAAGCAGATGGGAAGTTCAAAACAACAACAATTTTTTACAGCATATGCACCTTCAATATGAGTTTTACTCATTCCTAAAGACCCAATTATGAAACGTACGATTTCTCTAACGAAATCCATAGACTGGACAAAGCGAGGGGAAATGAGAGATAGACAAACAATCATTCTCCCAAATGCTACAATCTCTTGCCAAATCAGAACATGCCACTCTAGCCATAAGATATGCAATTACCCACAAAAATTTCAACAAAAATTGCAACATATTGAGAAAATCTGACCTAGATAGCAGTGAGTGCAGCATTATAGGAGAGCTCGAGGGCAGCAAGCGTGAAGAATGACGTGAGGAAGAGAACTCAAACCCTTTCCAACCATGAGGGAATGCCGCTTCAAGCACGAAAGAGGGAGTCATCATGGTACGACAAAGGCGAGGGAAATTCTACATCCGAACAGAACAGAGAAGAAATCTTACCTGGAGAGAGGCCAGTGCGAGGGTGACGAGTGCTCAAGGGTGGTGGCCGTGAAGATCGTAGTGTGAGGAAGGGAGGTGAAGGGCAGTGAACGTGAGGGTCAGACACAAACGATCATGAGGTAGAGAGATGCTTGAGAGTGTAAAAAGAGCAGAGAAGCTATGAGAGTAAAAGTGCAAAGGAGGCGTGAAAGCGTGAGGCTACGGAAAACATAAGGAAGAAGATGCTTTTAGGGTTTTCTATTTAGGAAAAGGGCAAAAACGGATTTTTGTTAATGAATGAGGACAAAATGGGCAACTAACATATATTCATTAAACAAAGGAAATAACATTCCGAAAATGCTACTTCTCAAATGCACCTTGGACCCTCCATTCTCCTAAAGGCCTTTGAAGCCCCTTGGAGATGCAATTGCATCTTCCCAAAGCCATAAAAAAATTGAACCAAACACCACCTGCATTTGGCCAAACCCTTTTAGGCCTCGTTTGGTTCAGAATTTGGAAGGACTTTGGGGTCTAAAAGGGTTTGGCCAAATGCAGGACTAGGATGGGATTCAAGGAAGAAAACCATCAATGTGAGTGATGAATGGTGAGAGAGTAAAATCCAGGTGTTTATAATTTGTTCTTTGGTAGAAGAACAACCCAAGTGCCAAAATTTGGCATGGATGGACACATAAGTGCCAAGACTTCGAAAATGTACACTTAAGTGCCAGTTTCGAAGTAAAATGGATCAGACTCCGGCTAAAGTGCTGACGTGGCAATTTTCCGATGAGTTTGGTGCAAAATGGCGTCGTTTTGCACGTTGACGTGGCAACAAATTGTAAAAACAACGTCGTTTTGTGTCTGATGTGTAAATAATTAATATAAAAATTAATTAAATTAAATTTAGACCTAATTTTATTTAAATTTTTTTTAAAAAAAGAGGAGAGGTGGGGCCAAAGGGGCGGCTGAGGGCTGAGCCCTCGCCACCGTCGCCAGCCCTTCTCGGCAACGGCAGGAAGGCGACAAGGGCCCGCGAGCCCTCGCCTAGATCCGGTGAGGGCTCGTGGGCCCTCACCGTTGGTCGGCTAGCATCACCAGTCCCTGGCCAAGGCCTGGCGACCCCAGCCAATGCTCCCCCCACTATCACCTGCCCTTCCCGACGATGGCGGGAAGGCATCAAGGGCTTGTGAACCCTCGCCTAGATCTGGGGTGAGGGTCGTAGCCCTCACCGCGATCTAGCAAGGGCTCGCGGCCCTCGCCGCCAATCAACCGAGCGCCGACAACCCCGACCGACCCTCCCCCCTCCGTTGCCGGCCCTTCCCAGCGACGGTAGGGAGGTGGCAGCAATGAGGGCTCAACCCTCAATCGCCCCTTCGACCCCTCCTTTTTAAATTTTTTTTTAAATTTTTAGTTTTTTAATTTTTAGAATAGTTTAAATAAAATTAATTTTAAATTTAATTTAATTAATTTTTATATTAATTATTTACACATCAGACATAAAACGACGTCGTTTTTGCAATTTGTCACCACATCATTGTGCAAAACGACGCCGTTTTGCACCTAACTCGCTTGAAAATTGCCACGTCAACAATTTGGCCGAATTTTGGCCGGAGTGGCACTTAAATGATTTATTTTACTTCGAAACTAGCACTTGAGTGTACCTTTTCGAAATTTTGGCACCAAGTGTCCTCCCGTGCTAAGTTTTGGCACTCCGGTGTCCCAAACTCTTGTTCTTTTACTTTTTGATTAAGTTCTTATTTTCAATTATATACAACTTATTCAAATGCTTTTTATAACATGCCAATCCTAAGGTTGAGATCTTTAGGACGAAAGGCATACCTCCTGATCTTGAAGTGTTGCTAGATAGGATGTTCAGGGATACGGTTGCTACTAGAAGAATTACTTGAAATCATGCACAAGGTTTATGTGTTGATGAAAATGTTGATGCCACACAACCCGATATTGATGATGGCGTAGGATCTAATAATGAGAATTTGGAATGTCACGTCGGTCAAAATATTGATGAACCATTTCAAACTCGAGCTCGTAAAAGAGTAGCGGAGACTTCAACTAGGCAAACTTGAGGAAAGAAGGACAAGAATTTGAGCTTGACACAATTATTTGGAAGCCAAATTAATAGACTTTGTTTCATTGTTGAAAGTAGGAGTGTTGATGTTGTTGCATCTTGAGCATATGAGGGATTTGGTCCTTACGATGACCTCATATCTATGTTGGATGCCATACCGGAGATTGTGCAAGATGAAAAGCTATACTTTTTTGCAATCAAACATTTTAAGGAAATAATAAACAATAGGCAGGTCTTCATGCGCTTGAATACCGATGCCCTGATGGTGAAGTATCTCAAGCTTGAGATGTAAGAACTTAATCATGACTAAGATGTTGTCATAACTTCTTATTTGAATTCTATGTGAACTCTATTTAAATTATGTATGGACCTTATTTATATTAATGTTTTTAATGTGAGAATTGTTTCTAATTGGAGTTCTCTTTATGTGGTTAACTTTGCATATATATGTTGATTGATACTATTGTTTTTCTTAATGGATTGTTAAGATTATTCATTGTTTTTCTTATTCTAACTCTATAATTTGTTACGTTAGGCAATTATAAATGATTCTCAACAAAAGGAAAATCGTGAACAAGAGGAAGATGAATTCTTGGATTTTCTTTCAATTGCTAATGCTTCAATTGCTTATCAAGCAACATACATTTGCAAACAACCTTCATGACCTCATCATATATAGGTCATGCATGTATAAGTTAATGGGCGAAAATACTAATCCAATAAGATGATATAATATGTTTAGAATGCATATGGATGTATTTAATAATTTAACACATGACTTAGTAACACGCTATGGCCTTAAAGGATCTAGGAATACTAATGTTGTAGAAATGGTTGGAATGTTTCTTTATATGTTGGGATATGGCATAGGTAACAGGGTAGCACAAGAGCGCTTTCAACGCTCTGGGAAAACCATAATTAGGTACTTTAGTTTAGTTTTAAATAAAGTATGCAATATGGGAAAAGATTTGATCCAACCGATTGATCGACAATTTCAAGAAGTTCCAGAAAATATTAAGAAAGATCAGCGATTTTATCCATATTTTAAGGTAAGTTACGATTGTACAATAAAAACGAAAAACTAAATTTAAATCATGTAATATTTGTATTATTTGTTTTAGGATTGTATTGGAGCTATGGATGGTACACATATCCTAACAGTGGTACCGACGTATGATTAAATTCGCTTTATTGGTTGAAAAGGAAAAACTACTCAAAATGTGTTGGTCGTATGTAATTTTAATATAGAATTTATTTATGTTTGTGTCAGTTATGAGGGACAAGCTCATGATACTCGTGTCTTCTATGATGCCATTGGAAGACGTGCTACACAATTTCCCCATCCACCTCCAAGTTGGTTAATTAATGGTTTATGTACATCTATATATATGTATGTATGTATGTATGTATGTATGTATGTATGTATGTGGCATATGTTAATTAAATTTATATGACATTGTGTAGGTAAATATTATTTAATAGATGCAAGATATCCAAATGTCACAAGTTATTTGGGGTCATATATAGAAGTTAATATCATTTGTCAGAATTTCGACAAGATCTTATACCCACGAGTCATCGAGAAGTGTTCAACCGTGCACATTCCTCACTTCGCTCAAAAACCGAATGAGCCTTTGGCATATTAAAAATGAAGTGAAAGATTTTAACTACTATACCAAATTATCTTTATGAAAAGTACAAATTGTCATAGTTATAATGGCTTTGCACAATTTTATAAGAAAAAATGCCGTAACTGATACGAATTTTGAAATAGCAGATTTGGATCATAAGTATGGATATTCTATTGATCATGATGTTGTAAATGAGGGGACAAGTGTTTCAAATGATAATGCATTCCCTAACATGGCACGTTACGTGATGAAATAACTATGAACTTGATAAATAGTTAAGGATGTTTGTAATATTTAACGATAACTTATTTCTTTCTTTCGGACATATGTTGTCATGTTTATTGTAATGAAATTATTCTATTTTTAATTGAGTTTGACTCATTTAAAATTTTATGAATATGTCTCTTATACATTACTCTCAACTTGAAAAGAAATATATAAAAGTTAAGGTCATTAATCTTTTATTTTGATTTTTAACAAATTAAAGTTGCAAATTTTTTAAATTAGCACATGAAATGACTTTCCAAATGTATGTGTTTACCAAACAGCATTTTCCCCAAGTTGCATCTCAAAGTATATTTTCAATTTTAGTTTACCAAACAGTATTTGCATTTTGTCAAACCCCTTTAGGCTAAAGGCCTATGCATTTCCCCAAGGACATTCCTCCAAAGTCGAACCAAATGGGCCCTAAGCCTCTTCTAAATGCTGAACCAAACGAGGCCTTTGCACCCTTGTTTTCCTTTCATAATTTGGTTATTTGTGCTTATGGACGTAAACTGCATAATGGTGTCTCTTTCGTCCTTAATAATAGAATAAATTGTTCATTCTTCTCCGTGATAAGGGGAAGATTCAAATTTTATCTTGTTTGCATTTTGACTGGTAAAATCAGGTTAGATATTCAAAAGCATGATCTTTTAATGTCTGCTCGTAAACAATGTGTCAAAGAATTGCTATTTTTATGGGGGAAGAGACTAAAAGCGGGATATACTACATTACATGATTATACGAAGAGTTTGATATATGAAATTGTGACCTAAGAGAGCCTTCCTTTCTAGCTCTCTCATGTTAATGGATGGATTCTAATGTTCAAATTTATTTAAACAATTGAGCTGGAAAAGCAAAGCTATTGTGATCTCAAGGTTGTGAACAACACAAAAGACCGTGTTGCATTTAAGATACACTTTAGTCGATGTGTAGGTTTGTGCACATTTGTGCATAAATATATCCCTTTTTTGGAGTTCTGCATCTACCTTTCTAAATTAAATTAAACTTCTAAAGCTTCATTTAGATTTAAATTCTTCCTATTGTGCTTTTTGTGGTACAATGCAGTCTCAATTTGTTCTCAAGTCTTTCCTTTTGCTAGGTTAAAACAACTTCACCTAAAAAGTACTTTGTACAACCAAACTCTTGTATGATACAACCTCAAGGTTCCTATCAAATAAGAGGTACTACTTATTTTGTCAACCCGACTATCTTCTCATGATGACTTCTATTCACTCTGATGGATGTGCTTTTTTCACAATTGTTTCTTTCAGCACTTCCACGAATGCTTCTTTCGGCACTTTGCCTATTGATATTTCTCTGGGACTTCCTCGTTGTTTTTATTTCTTATGTGCCTTTTTTATGTTGATGCGAGGTTACTCTCCAAGCCCAACAAGAATACTTGTTTGATATGCAATGCAAGGACAAATTTCTTCTTCAAAGCACCATTGTGCCCTCTAATATTGATGGCAAAGAACTTTTGCCTGATATTGTGAGGATCAATTCTCTGACAATTGACCTTGGTTATTAACTCTAGAAACTAGATAATGGCATTCTTTCTCTCTGTTGACTTGATATGAATTTCTTATGTATGAACTGATGTCGATACTCTTCCACCATGCAAGTTTGCCAGTTCATTACACATTTATTGATCGAAATTTTTATCATGCTTTTTTTTTCAGCATTTGAAAGTAAAATGCTATTTTCTTTTTCCTATATGGTTTTTAAGGCACATCTCTTACATCAGAATATGCTATCCCTTCTTTCTTTCTTTCTTTCTTTCACATGTCCCTTCTCACTCAGTGAAAGAGTCTATTCACCATGAGCTCTTTTTGTGACATAGTTGCTGCTGAAGACAGATGTTATGCTTTGATATGTTTGAAAACATTGGTAGTAAATTTTTTAGAGGGTGCAAATTGGGATGAAAGATGAGTTTCAGGTTGGCTAAAAGCCTAAATTCACGTAGTTAATGAGTCATTCTACGTTTGTTTGGCATGCTTGTGGATGTACTTGTGCTTTTTTAGCTATCAAGTATGAATTGAGATCTAACATAGTAGATTCTTATCCAAAAATATATGTTTTACAGTGTTTCTATTAGATGGTTGTTATTTTTTCTTCTAAGACAAATGAATTTGACAGGTAGCGACTACGGGGTTGAACCCTGAACAGCATTTGGGGAAAGATATCTCTTTCTTGTACTCATACCTCCATAAATTGAAAGAGTTCGTAAGGAAGTGTTAATTACAAAGCATGTTGTTATCTTCTTGTTGTGCATGGACTGTGATTTACTGGCATTTTCTCACTTTTGAACCTTGGCCAAGTTGTATGGAATTAACATTTGTGGAGAAGGAGGCGAGTACGAAACTTCAACTCTCGATTGTCCCCTCTTTGTCGTAAGTTTATTCTTGAACCCATTGTACAGTTCCTCCATTTTTCTGTTCATTGTGATTTCTTCTTTGAATGGGACAAGTACTATTTTTTCTTCCATTTTCTGTTGTTCACAATTTATTTGTCACCTATTTTTTGTAAAGGGATGTAGTGTTTATGAAAAGAAAATTACTAGATACCAAAATAAAAGGTATATTTCTGATAATGATGGGCTCTATGGTTGTGTTTACTTAGTTTTCTTTAGGAAATGAGTTACTATGTTTTTGGTGTTACATTCTACTCAAACCTATGTGTGGTTGCTCAAACAAAGGTAGTTTGATTTTATTGTTTTAACCTCATTAGAACCTGCTGAAACCTAAAAATGCTGGCTTATAACACCAGGCACAACTTTTCCTTAAGATCTTACCCAATAGCGAGACTAAACAATTGTTGCATAGTTTATTCTATAAATGAAAAAAAAAAAAAAACCTGCTTAAATCTAGAACCGACCCTAGAACCTATGATAGGGTAGGTTTCAAGTTTTTAGTTCTGACGGATAAATTCTAGGTTCCAAAAAATGAGAAATCTATACTCGAGAGTAGGTTTCAAATTCCAAACGGAACTTGTAAGGAACTAGGAATCGCTCACCCCTATTCTTGACATTTGTGGCATCCAAATCCAAGATGCGCAACCTCTTGAACTTTGAATGAGTTGGCATGGCTTGCTTCACCTGTTGGTTGACTTTGTTTCATTTCTTGATATGTAGGTTTTGGCACAACAAAATGAAATGTTCTCGATGCACTCATTTTCAAGCGTGAGATTGGAAGTTCACCCACCAAATTGAAAGTTAAGCCACAAAATATATGACTAGTCCTTTCAACTATGGGTTTTGTGTCATCCCATGCCACCAATACTCAATCCCTACAACCAAGCAACCTAGACCATGCATCAAATCATGGATCTTGCAAGTCTCTGTGTTCATCTATGGCTTTAAAAAAAAATGAAAATCTTGGAAGAAGTTAATCTAAAGTAAATTCATGAAATAGCCATGAGCAATGTCTTTTGAATGTTATTTACCAAAAAAAAAAAAAAAAATCTTTTGAATGTTTATCGCAACCTCACCTCAAGTGCATCACCTAGGGTTTGGCTAATAGATTACGAAGTTCAAACTTAGCTCGTGCTCTCACAAGCTTATACCAATTCACAACTTAGGGTTTAAGTTTTTAACATACAAATGATTTTTCAATTAAGAGTCACCACTAATTTATTCTTTGGTGGGTTGATTAGAAAAACAAGTAAACTAACATGATATTTACTTTACTCTTGTGAACCAAAGATTCTGGTTTGGAGACTTGATTATACTAGATTTCTCTAATGCTTTTTCGGTATCTTTTCTCTTTTATTATGAAAAAAAAAATGTTTTTGTGGGAAAATTGAATCGATTTTAATTTACTTTCCTTACATGTGAGGTGATTATGCAAGTGCGCAAACCATCAATTTAACACCCAAGAAAATAATAAATAAATTACGAGACTTATCTCGTAGCAATAAAAGCATATGCAATTTTAGCATGGAATTTACATTAACAGCCTTAGATATGATTTTTAATTAACACGCAATCACTCAATCTTTTTTAGGATTTTCTCTTATTTAATGAAATTTAATCTTCATGCAATGCAATTTAACTAAATGGCCTAATTCTAATAACGAACACTTTTTAATAAAATGGACCTAACAACAATCGACATACATTTTGTGAACCTACTTATATATAACATGCACAAAATATTTTTTGTATTTTTCATCGAAATTCGTAATTTAAATTTTCCAAAGATAAAAAAAAAAAAAACTACCTAAAGTGAGATATTACCTATTTTAAGTTAGGAAATAGATTAACCTAAATCCTATCTTTAACTAAGAAACTTATCTCAACGTGCAATTTAATTCAAATATATTATCTAACCTTGATATCATCTAAATATGCAATCTAATATAATTAGAAAGGTATCTAACTATTCTATCATGCACTTCTATCTAGAAAATCCATTCTAATCTACATGATATGCAAATGCAATCTTCTTCTTTCCTTTTCTTTTCTTTTTTTTTTTTTGTATTTTTAGGATAAATGAAGCAATCAAAATATTCAAACCATTCAATTCACAAAGGTATTAGCCAATCGGTTTGAATATTGAAATAATATCTAATCATTTGAAATTTTGTGAATAAAATCGATAAGTTGATCTTAAGCCTTAAAGATCAAAATATAAATTTTATTTTCGTGCGATTAATTATTCCATCTAAAGCATAAAATAAAAAATCGTTTTGCGACTATAGATTAGGAAACGAATCCTAAGAGGTACTGCCTATCAATCAAATATTCACGATAGATATCGAGTATCAAATTAGGCAATAAAATATTCAATGGAATCGAGTAAGGAGTGTTACCTAATTGTGACAATAATTTTTCAAATTTGAGCGTCGGACAATGGATCACGAATGGTGATTGGAAGTGATTTATGCTGTTCTACGGCTCTGCGGCTGATCGTAGATGGGGTGGAGACACGGCTGCTCACGTCCTGGTGATCAACTTGGGACCGCATTAGAAACCTCCATAAGCGGTGGACCAAAGAAGATGTTCGTGCAGGGAATGCTCCAGGTTAGTCTTCAATTTTTGTAAAACACAATCAATCCCCTCTCAAAGTTGACCACCCTCTTTTTACTGGGAATATCTATGCCCCGATTTTTCTTCTCTCTCTTCATGTGCGGATTTATGCATGGGTGCTGCAGAGAAGTGGAAGCACGCGTTCTCTCTCTTCAGGTTTGTCTTGTAGGCGAATCTGTTGGTTTCGCGAAGAAGACCTGCAAAACAAAGACGGACTCGACCAAAGGCGTAGTGGCTGGAATTTGTCGAGTCTACACTGGATTGAAGTACAGGAACGCCGAAGGGACTGCTGGTATACTAGGTCGAAGATTGGCAGCAGTGTTGCGGCTGCTCACGGCATCGGGCTGGGTGCAGGCGCCGGTTTGGACATGTGTAGTAGCAGCGGTCGACGGAGGAACAGCAGCCGCAGATGGTGGGCTGTGGGCGTCGGCTTCACGGTCGAGCAAGTTGGGGGCGCCAATCGGGGGACTCAAAGAAGACCACCCTTTTCTTCTTGTGTTTCACTTCTCTGCTCTTGACAGAGAAGAAAAGACCCTTTTTTCGTCTTCCCTGGTTCACCTTCTCTCTCTTTTTTTTTTGGGTCCGAGGAACTACCGGAAATCATCCTTCGGGAATCACACGACCCTCTAATACCCGGTGGCACTATCGGGCCTCACCGCAAGCCGCTATTTAGACATAAACCTTGGGAGAGGCTAGCCCAGGACCCTAACACCAAAACTCCCACTTCAAACACTTTAACAATAAGAAGGTTCGAACCCTCAACCTCCATGATGAGAGAGAGAACTCACACCGTTCTATCTCACTTTTTCTCTTTTTCTTCTGAACGCTCTCTCCTCTTGCTTCATTTATCTTATCACATCGAGGAGAAAAGATCTCCATGTCCATCAAATTTATGGCCATGCTATTTGATCAGTGGGCTTTTGGCCGATTTTTATCTCCCACGGGTTTACTTCAATTAAATCGATTAAGCTCAAACTGTCCACCATAGGTCCAATGCAAATGTAATAATAAAATAAATACTCCTAAAATTATATGTTATGTAATTTAATTCTAATATTTTTTTTAAGGGTTAAAAATTAATCCTTAATTTTCTATGCAATAAATAAATGATCATGTCACTAAAATTTAAATATCAACAACATTGATTTCTATTTGATGGCTGGATAAATCCTTTTGCCACCCAAAGGTAAACCAAAGTCAGCTTCTTTATCTCATAATTATTGGGAAACAATGAACAAAATGCAAAACATTGTTTCAAATGTGAGGGAAGTTGGTCATGCCTACGGTACAAAGAACCAATAAATTCCAGAGCACTTTCTAACAATGTCTTTGCCGATGGCTAGCATGCTAGGATTTTGTACCTCCTCTTCCTTTTGACAAGCTATTTGCATAAATAAATCAAGAGAAGCACTTTTAGATAAGCCTCCAAGAAGATGAGGTGGAGCAGTGCTAGTAATCTCCGCAATCAAAGGAATGCGTGTAGTCATAAGGATTTTGCTTCCTCTAGCACCTCCCACCAATAACGTTTTGAAGCTCAACAATTTTCCTTGTTCTGCATTCCACAAATCATCTAAAACTAGGACATATCTCTTGTATCAATTTCTACCCTCAGTTTTTCTTTGGTCGGGGCACTTAGTTCCCTATGCAACCATTCCATCACAACCTCGTTTGGTTCCTCCTTTGCACAAGCTATGATTTTTGTCTTTTTTTTTTTTCATGTCAAAGTCATTTGAGACACAAACCCACATCTTAAACTTAAAATGTTTACTGACCATTTTATCATTATATACAAATTGAGCAAGAGCGGTTTTATCAAGCCCACCAATACCAACTATTGGAAGGATGGAGATGTGCTATTTCATGTTTGAATCCGGTAATCATGACCATCTTTTAACATCATATCTCCCTCATGTATGAACGAATGCGTTTCTTCTCTCTTCCTCCACTTTATCTACTTGCAAACTCACAAGGCACTCATCCAAGGGGAATCTCCGATCAGCCACAATGAGTTCTATTCTCTCTTTACTGCTCTTACTTTGTAGCTCATCTTTAGTTTAAAAGCAAGCTGATTGGAACTTGAGAAAAAGGTCCTTACCTCCTTGATCATTTCATTGCAGCTCCTCAATTCTCATCATGTAGCTTCTATATTTAATTCTTCTAGCACATCATGCGCATCATATAAGGCATCTTTAAGATTCTCAAGCCAAACTTGGATTTGGCGACTATGGGAGTATTGTTATTCTACATCATCCCGTATAGCCCAAAGTTTGGAGGCGGTACCTTTGAGCAACTCGAGTTCATGCTTGACGCCCCGTAACTTTCCAACCATTTCTAATGCCTAAGGAACCAAATGAGCAACGATCTTTCCGGCAATGCTGGTGATGATAACTTCCGCCATTTTTGTTCTCCCTCTCTCAGGATTAGAAGATATTAGTCCAATCCTCCCAAGGCCCCAGGAACAATGATGCAATTATCAGGGACGTGCTCTACCACTAAGCTAATAACTTGTCGTGCGGGCCCCCCGCTGGGGCCCGCTATGTCAAAAACGAGAGAAATCCCATACCCCTCTTTCCCTTTTTCACCCCCATGTCACCACGCGGGAGGGGTATGGGAATCAACTGTTTATGATTCTTTGATAGAAATAAATTAGAATAAGGTACTACACTCTTAATCGTGAAATATCAATTGCTCGTTGAACCCTGTGAATCGCTTGAAAGTAGGATACTCCAAATTTGGCAAAGATAGAAGAGCAAAACAATCAACCTATTGATATTGGAAGACAGTCCTCCCAAGGCTAAAGACTTCTTAGAACATTTATAAGAAGTGAATGTTGATGCTCACCTAAGACTGGCAAATCAAAATACTGAGAAATCTTGTGACTTCTATGATTGACTTGCATTGTTGAAGATAAGAAACGATTGTATTAGCTATCATACAATAGGTTTAAGACTTTTTGGATAATTCTCCTATATATATATTTGATGACTGAGTTTTCCATTAGGCGTGCAAAACGAGTCAACATGCTGGGCTTAACCTCAATTAGACTCATAAACAAAAAGCTAGAAGCTCCACTCGAGTTCTATCAGTTACTTTTTTCTCGCTCGAACTCAACTCAATATAAAACGTGGCATACTCGGGTTATGTGGATAAAACTCAACTTACTCTATTATTTCCAGCTCAATCGAATTCGAATTGATTTGACATACTCACACGTCCCCCTTTTTGTTTATTTTTAAGATTATATTAGAGGCTGAAATGTGTAATTATGTGGTAGAAAATAATATTACATGTATATTATTTATTATATGTCACAAAAAAAAAATCCTATAATTTATAAATACTCAGTTAAGCGAGCGAGCCAATCGAGTCAGGCATCTTCATATTCGAACTCGACTAGACAAGCTACTCAGTCTTAGTGGTCATGTTAGGTAGCTTGCTTCCAAATCAACCCGACCATGAAAAATTAAGAATCAATACCGGTGTTAGTCATTCTTGTGAGCTACTCTCTCATCTGAAACGTTAATATATCTAAGGCGGTGCCTAGTTGGCACTATTTCAGCCACGTCACCACCACATACGCAAATAAGAATGGGGCACACGTTTCTAGGTTATCCAACTCATCAATCTAGCAGAGCAACTTAGCTAGAGAGCTAACGGTTCATGGACAATTTTGAAAATCAAGAACAATAGAGGTAAGGAACTTCAAGCAAAATGACGGGCCAGTCCACTGGTGGCATCATTGCTCATCCCTTTCGTTTGCATTGGAGAGATGCTCGTTACTCAGTGTTTGTTGGTAATGACCGGAGTTAATGGATTTTGACACATTGCGGTTGCGTATTGCAATGTTGAGTTGCCTCTTTATCCTCATATCCTAATCATTTGGGCTTTGCTCCACCACCTGAGCATAGTGCTCCACTTTCATTGGGATGCTCTTGTTTGTCTCAGTGAAAGAGGAAAGAGGATGTTCTCTTTGTCTAAGGGCTTTATACCATTCGATTTCTCTACTTTGAGAGAGGAATCTTGTATAATGTTTTTTGGAAAATTATAATCAAAGGGTGACAATTTGCGCTATTGTAGGTAGGTAATCAAGTTCCAATTTCCGATAAGTATTTTAAAGTTTGAGAATATTATTGAGATATTGCAGTGGAAGTCAATATCTTCGGCTAAGCAAATTGTAAAAGGAGAGTTCAGTCCAAACCTATCAACATATCTAATTAGATTAGCATTCTCTTAAAATTTTCAATGAGTTATGGGTTAATTATAGTACACTAATTGCTTCATGTTACATCACATGATGTGGTACTTCATCCGCTTAACACCCTCACATGTACACTTTAACAAATCTTCCTCCCACGTGTGAGCTTTTGTGTCACCCCACTCCTTCTTAGTCTGGGAATTCCTTCCGTACTAATATTATGTCAACTCAAATCTCCACCTTGGGCCGGCCAAGTTTGGTAGATGTTGGAGAGAGGAACAATATTTGCCCTTCAGACTCCACCTCAATGCCTTGGCCTAGCCAAGTTTGGCAGGAAGTCAAGGGATACCATCCGCCATCTTGATTAGGGAGTTACATATTCGCGGCAGCAATCTACTATTAGCTCTAGTACCACTTGTTGGGTCAACGTAGTAGAAACCCAATAAATTCATCAAGAATATTGTCAAGGGAGTGCATAAGTTTGAGCCCTTCAACATTTCCGATTGGGCTCACATTGTCTCAAAAGTTTAAACTATGGACTAATATGTCAATTAATATATATATATATATATATATATATATATATATTTAATTGTTCCAAATTATATCAGTTGTGCACTTTTGCTGCCTAATGCCTTCAGAAGTGCACCTTAAAAAAATGAAAGCTGAAGTTCAATCTATTACAATTTCAGTACACATAAGTTCCTCAATTCAATTTCATATATGCTTGGATCGGTAAATCCCACACGTTGTTCATTAACAGCTAAACATCCTTAACTATGTTGTCAAGATGATGACGACGACGAATGAATAAATGAGCCCAGATTGGAATTTGGTGCAGACTCTTGATCATTCAAGCAACTCTTTGGGAGATGATATACTCTTTTGCTAATTGAAATGAGCTAAATTATTATCGAAGTTTTCGGTTAATATTTTCCATATATATGTCAAATAATTCAACATGCGTATATTCTTGCAAAATCATTACGACAAACTACATGAATTACTTTTCTTTCATATCAATTGAAGCCTAAGTGAATAAGGGGTTTCATGAATCAGCCACGATCCGTGCAGTTGTCATTAGGAAATGGGCGTCTCAAGGGTTGTGAATGGCGAAGATGAAGTTGGATTTAAAAGAAGTAAAGTTTAGTTATGCTAAAAAATGGCAGATAGATTATGTCACGAAGGTATCTTCTTAGGCATTATCAAGATACAAGACTGAACAAATGCTACTAGATAAATTTATTAAGTGATGGATCAAATCAATCACATTCTAAATTAAACTCGGATTTATGTCCTTTCCTTTGTCAAATATATCTATGCTCAGATCCTCGACACCACAAATGCTTTTGAGAGAGAGAGAGAGAGAGAGAGAGAGAGAGAGAGTTCCCCTTTTATAGTGCAAAGTTGAAAGATGGATTTTAGATATTAGCCCCACAAAACACAGTTCCAAATTCTAGGCTAGAGACTATGACAGAGCATCCCATTTCACATCATCTCCTAACAAAATGCAGTAGGAAGCAGTCCTATCCACTATCCTTGCCCTTTTGATTTTGTTGTGGAGCGTCTCCAAAGTGGAACTAATAACATCGCCCATCTATATCTTCTTCGTATCGAAATTATTTGTAAGTATTAATAGAGTACGATATTCTATCCGATCAAACTAATTATCATATGCTAAATTTAAGAATACTTCTATCCCTTTTGAAATGATAATATTTCGAATTTGAGAAAATTATCCAAAATGTCATAAATATATTGTAAGACAAATGAGTCAGACTTAAACCCTTCAATTTTATCAATTTAATCCTAGATCTTTTGACAACTTACCAATTTAGTCTTAAACTTTTCATTTGTGTCAATTTAGTAATAAACCTTTTGAAAATTTGCTAATTTAATCCTAGACATTTTGAATATTTGTCAATTTAGTCATTCAAACTAATTTTAATCAAAATTATTGACATGGATGCTGGCTGACTAATAACTATCCTACGTGGTATGACCAACGCTGACGTTGATAATTTTTACATTTAAAAAAAAAGTTATTTTTTTCCTTTTCAACCCTTGTCTTTCCCTTTGGCCAAAAATGAAAACAAAAAAGCAAAAATTATCTACATAAGTAATTTTCAGTCAAAATTAACAAGTTGTTGAAAGATTTAAGAATAAATTGGTACAATTAAAATATTTAGGATTGAATTAGTTACCATATAATAAGTTTATAAATTTTTGGATAATTATCCCCTTTAAATATGGTCATTTATTTGTATAGAAATAAATGTACTTCCTAAATACATGCTAATCTTCTTTCTAGAATGATTCCGATCCTACTTTAGATGACCTTTCTCTTACTATTGCTCTCCATCATATAAACATATAATACACACTGGCTCTACCTCTCGCCCAAAGGACAAAACCACTCCACATGGTTTTACCGAAAAATATGAATAGACTACTAAAAATCAAGTCAAATTGTGATAATACACCACGAGACTACGGGTAAGTGATGTCTCTGTCCATTTGCTTGGCTTTTCTTTCTTCGCTTTATAATTGATCGATTGCTTCTCATCAGTAGCAGAAACCCTAGAAAGAATTTCATGTCACAATCCTTTTTCAATCTTAAACATGTCCAATTCCGAAAAATATGCTCAAACTCGTCGCAGTAGATTTCAGCCGTCGGGAATAAATTCTAGAAGAAGCGCACGTATTAGATAATAGGAAAATGTCAAGAATCCTTGTGCCTTTGTTCAAGTTGGATTCAATAAGCACATAACAAGGACCGTGTAATAATGTCGCTAGAGTTGGAGCCCTGATCATTTCTTGATAATTATGCAAATTTCTCTTTTGTGATTTTATCAACCGCGAAAAAGAAAAATATAATAAAAAGAAAAAAAATTCATAGTGGATAGAATTATGTCCAGAGCGACAGCTGGAAGTTGTGGATAGGGGAGAGGAACAGAAAGGGTCAAATCATTGCCCACCAGAGGCCAACTCCGTTAACTTTTTCTAAATTTTTCATATGTTAGAATACTTTAGTTTCTCTATTCTCCTTCATATAAAATAATGGAGGGGCCAAAGTTAAGCTCGAGAATATCCATTTCCATGAACAAAGTGCAACTCAGTGGAATCAACCTTTTTAGGGCCACCTATCCCATCTCAGATTAAACAAATAACAATTATGGTAAATGACTCTTTGCATTTCCGAAAGCACTTTGTGTCTCTCCCACTTTCCATTTGAATATGATTGTGTTAATGGAATTCCCAATCACAGTAGTTTGTCACTTCATGGGGCTGGATCTTCATTATCTATTATAATACGGGGAATGTGAACTTATAAAATTTGCTAAACTCCGGCATTGAATTGACTATTGTGTGCATATCATCCTTAAATTGTAGATTTGTGACAAGCTTAGTCGACTTCTTGAGGAAAGCACCTCGATTGTACTTATTCATATGATTGTAGTTGATGTTGTTAGGTTGTACATGTGAGATCTTGGAGGTGCTGAACTCTTGGCTCCTAATTATCCCAAGTTAAAAAAAAAAATTAATTATTCATCAAGGTAAGTTGCTTAGTGGGTTTAACGTAAGTGCGACTAGATAGTAGGTACCTGTATTTTTTTTTTTTTAAATGAATTTGATAGAAAAGTCAGGTTGAATATGACAAAATCGAGTATCTCCCACTTTACAATAGTCAATTATTTGCACAAACCCATGCTTGATTCAGAAACTATACATGTATACATGCTTCAAGAAAAACCCGTCATTTACTTGTTTTGCATGCTAGACTTACAAAATTTGGTGGGAAAATTAAGTATTTGGTTCATTTCAACAGAACCAATGTAAACCTCTAATGTTCTTATGGATTGATTTCCATCATTATTAGTAAACGTTGGTGTGACTTGACTCGATCATGTGATGACTTGTTATATATACTACAATTACTTGAAATACATTTGAATAACATCCTTTTCTATTTGAGTGTGGCTTCGACTATTCCTCAAGCCTATCAATTCATTACACACCATTAACCAAAATATGTCTAAAGTTAACTAATTGGCATATATGTTCGAAGAATATTGCACGTCAATGACCACAAGGATTCTAACTTTTTCAACAGTTGATTTGTAATAAAGCACTTTCAAGTGCTCTTAGTGGACTATGTTTGAAAAATATTTATTTTTATTGCCTAGCTCTCTTTTCGTGGGCAAATATAAACCATCATATGCGAAAGAGAGTGCGTTGCCTCTTCCTCTCCATTGTCGTTAATATTAATTTCTTTTCAATATGGGTGCACTCCCTTTTAGGGTGTTTGATTAGTATGGAAATTATGTTGACATGCAAAGCTTGCTATTATATATATCTTTGAAAGTCAAAGTTAACATTGAAGTGCAATATTTTTCATGCTAACACATTAGGTCTCTAAATACTCCTCCTCACGTTCAAGTTAGATAAAAAAACAATTAAGTAAAATAATTTTTGAACGATTATGGTGTAAGTCTTAGAACTTGTCGTGATAAGGTATTTGAGTTCTAAAATTTTCATTCCATCTATTTAAGTTCTAACACTTGCAATTTCGACACATTTGAGTCCCTCCTTTCAACTTTGTTAGTTTTAAGTAGACGGAAAATGTTACGTGGCGATTTTGTAGCAGTGAATAAAAAAAGTTGCATAGATTTCCATCCACTAAGCTAAAGGAGATGATAATAACGGAAGCACTAAAGTGTACAACTACGATAACTTTTTAGGACTTAATAATAAGAAGTGAAAGTTTTGGGATTCAAATGCATTATTGTGATAAAATTTAGGACTCTTCTGTAATTGTCCAGCTTTTTTTTCTTGTTTTCTTGAAATGGAATCCTTATGAATAAGACTATCGAAACAGATATGACAAACGTAAATAAGAATCCACATGCAAGATGAGCAGTTGAAAGGTGCATAAAGAAATTGTATAAAACTCTAACATCATGTCTAGTCCATTTTGTTAGATAACTATGAAACTTATTTGATACCTCAAGATCGGGGGCGTTTTAAAAAATTTAAGTTCTGTATCGTTTATGCACACGTATGCATGCACATACAATTCTCTATGATTCCCTTTTATTATAATGTTTTCACATTGTGAAAGCAAAAACAGCAATAGCCGCCATAACCACTAGACCAATTTTGAATAGAAAATTCTCTACCAGCAACATTACATTTTCAAATGAATTTTTAAACTTAATGGATTATATTTTTATCCCTATTTCTGTGGTCTAAATTTTCAATTCTAACCGAATTATAGAAGTGTTCAATCCTATTATGGACCTAGGTGTCAATTTAAGTTCTATTGATCCTAATAGCATGAGCAATGGGATAGTTAATTAGGTTCCGACAGCAAACAAACAAATATATATATATATATGAACTAGAAAGAAAGGGAGTAGACTTGGTATTGATCGTTTAAGATTGTCATAGCTATATTGTATTATCACTCTGCTGTGGATGTAATGTAACTATCAATGATGATAGGAGAAACTCTACTTTTTAACTACACCCCTCAACCTACGCTTTTTCTTTTCCAACCAAGTACTCGAAATTTCAATTTATTTGATCAAGTTCACAAGTTTTATTTGATCAAGTTCACGAGCTTGCATAAAATTTCTAATCAAGCCCCTCAAACACCAATTTTAGTCAATTTTGAGCTTAATTGTTTGTCGAACCATGCTGAAATACGACTTGGAAAAAAAATTGCCTCCATGGACAAGTCGTCATGAAAAAAACCTTTACCTCTAGAATTGCATAAATTTTCTTTTCGCCCACTTCATTCTCCATGATGGCTTGTCGATGGTGCAAAAGTTTTTAGATGTCATACTAGCATGGTCCAGTGGGTTATGTAGCTCGAATCAACTAGAATTGATGCATGACAGGATTGATCAGAAAACTTAAAACAGCCACAAGGGCTTATTTAAACAAATAATCAAAATGAAGTTCAATGATTTGATTGGGAAAAGCATGTAGGCTCAAGAACGACAAGTAGAATATCATGGTGATATATCAAACATTATATAATTTATTTGTATAAATAAGAGGGAGGGTCGTAGCTATCAGCATCGGCAACCCTTTTGAGGTGTTAATATAGGTGTTAAGCACCCGTCATAAAGTTAGCGGTAAGCAAAAAAACCGAGTTAATTTGAAGAGACAGCTAATCATGGGTTAATGCAGACAATTAATTGTTAACTATCTAAGATTGTCTTTGTCAAGTGAAGTTGTGAAAAAAGGCACAAAAAAGGCTGAGGATTTCAAAAGTAGGGTGTGATGTGATTATTCTAACTTTATTTGGATGGCCTCAGACCCATCCCCTGTGTCACTGTCGAATTTTCATGTTCATAAGATTTTATTTTATTTGGGGTATTGGTCGGACCAAAATCGAGACTTCGACCGGAGCACAGTGAACCAACCATGAACATATTACCCATGTTCTTTATTTATATATATTTTTAAATTACGAAAGCATCTAAATATTTTCTGGTCCCTGGAAACATAAAATTATTTCAAAATTTATGAAGTCCATTTTTGAAATTTGGAAGTATCATCCATCGGTGAAAAGGGTGAACTTTTTTTTTTTTATCAAAGACGCAGCAAATATTTATTTGATTCGCTTTTATGAAATTATATTTTGATATTTACCTACCTAAAAGACGAGATGTTTATTGTCGAGCTTTAAATTAGCAACGTTCTTGAATTGATACCAGATTTCAGATTGATAGTTACTTCGTCAACCCAATATGAAAGAAGAAAAGGGAGAAAAAAAAAAGAAGACTCCTCTCTTATAATTTGGTGGCACGGAAAAAATGAATTTCTTTCCATTTCCTACTAAAGTAAGAAGGAAATAATAAAAAGATGAACCGAGTGAAGACACTTCCCTACTATTTCTACTGATATCTCTTATTCTCTCTCCCTCCCTCGCTCCCTCCCTCTCTACCTCTCCCAAAAAACGTACTCAAAACGAAGTAAATTTTAGGAAATTACAGAATAAGATGTACTGGCAATGGCAAAAACATCCATTCATGAGATGTGATCTCACGTGGACTTGACAGAAGGCATACGCAATGAGATCGAACGGCGCTCTCCAATGAGATCGATTAATAAGTTGTGACTGACCAATCATTTTGGTTGTGTGATGATATGCTTGTCATCTTATGTAACATGAAACCATTTTTTATAACGCATTGTGATATGTTTTTCATGATATGTTTTTCATCCTATGTGTCATAAAATTCTTTTAAAATCGCCCTTTTTTGTTCACTCGATACAATTCCTACCACTTTCGCATGAAATAATCACATGAAATACCGTCTCATGTCTTCTAGACAAAGTTGTGAATAAAGCAGGTTTAGAGTCAAGAGTGTGATCCTTACTCCGTTTATTCCCATGGGACCATAATTGAATGTGGAGATATTCCCTATCCACATTCATCGGCTGAGAGATTTTTCATTTATTTTCTTATTAATCATGTTAATGAAATTCGAAAAAAAAAAAATAAAGAGGGACACGGGACAAAGATTGGGGTTCGATGAGTTTAAATTCTTCGGCCACAACTTATAGTTAAATGAAATTTTCTTTTTTGGAGATCTAATTTATTTGTCATGAGATGCTCAACAATTTGTATCCAACCAAGAAGAAAGTATATCAGAATTGCATATGGTGCGCACTATAGTGGCGAAGAGGTATCCAAATTGAAATTAAGTTGTTAGTGGTTGGACTTGTGGTTGTTGTGCTAACTTTTTTTTTTTTAAATAAATTTGAACAACTGGAGTAATTTACATGAAAGAAAATTATGTCTCTTGCTATACCATAGCAATCTCCATTCATGAATGATAACTCATGCTCGATGTATAAGTAGAGATTCACCTTAAAAGAGTCATCACTTAAGTGTTTTTTTTTTTTTTTTTGGGATTTGATCCACGTTAATCGGGTGAAGCTTTCCTGCTTGATATTAGATCATTACACCAATCGGAAAAATAGCAACAGGTAAGTACCACGTAGCATGAAATCTTTCGGTCCGTTTGGAACTAGTATTATTGTAAGACATACCGTACATTGCCAGTGTAAAGGAAAATTTTACAAAAGTATCATAACCCTCATTGATTTGAAGATTAAAACTATCTTCTCTCTTAAACCAATAGTGTATAAAGTAGTTTTTGTTAGGAAAATAAAATAAAATTACACCTCAAAAGTTTGCTATAATTACTCAAGTACTATATGATAATTTTTTGTCCGAATCCAAATAAAAATGAATGTTATACGGTGTGATCCACCTCTCAAATCATATATATCTTCAACCATTCCAAAATTAATATTGTAGCCTACGCAATCCAAGTTGCAAAAAGATGATGGCATTCGCAAATGTGAAAATTTCCTATTGCTTTAATCCCCTCACCATTATGGAGTTGATTATTTAGCATACTTAGATGTTCTTATGATGCTAGCCTAGTCCCCTAAAAGAACTCTACTAGCCATTAGAATAAATCACTCCCTAATAACATTATTCTAATTATTTTCATTTTAAAGATTCATATTTTTTTCCCCATCTCTAATCGGAGAAAACTTATCCAACCACAATTTTTAATTGGTAAATTAATAATAGAAATCATTCAAATTCATATCCAATTTATTTCACATAAGAGAGATGCCCATATTTGTACCCCTAACAAAAGATCCTAATCCAATATCGGATGTGTGGAAAATATAATCCATAATCAAATATCAAACATTTTGATGCGACACATATATATATTAGCGTTAGGAACATTATTATTTGCACGGGATGCAGGCCCTCCAAAATTATTGGTCCCGGGAGATTTTATTGGAGATGGTCGCAGACTCGGACATAGTTTGAGACGGATTAATATTTTAAGCATAACCCATGCACCCTTTTTTGTACACATCTCATATCTCTCACCAGTCGAGACCAGCGGTTAGTAACTTGCTAAAAATAAAACTACCCATATCGGTGGCATAAGACATCGGATGTGTAGAAAAAGAGGATTTTGCTTTGTCCAACATTTTTTCTCTTTGTATTTGACCTAATTTTTGCCAATGACAAATGACCAGAAGGGAGAGAGAGCGTACCAGCCGCCCACGCACACGTTTTGGTGCGGACAAAGTCCTAACTTTGGCGCTCGCCCTTGACTATAGTTAAGCTTTGTCGACTCCACTCGATCGGACTACACCTCAACACAAATCCGCGCACACACAGTTAGAGAGAGAGAGAGAGAGAGAGAGAGAGAGAGATTATGTCGAGAGTTAACTTTAATCAACAATGATTCATATTATATAACAAAATTAAGTGGACGTTCGAGATAGATAACGGCACGACCCAAAAAGCGTGCACTGGCATAGTTCATAAAGGTGTTGTCTTTGTGTGTACCACGTACGGGGCTAGAGAGAGAATATGAGGAGAATTGTGCTTCCAATAGAGGAAAGACAATTTAGATCCGTGTCCACACACCGTCCGTCTGATTCTGCTACTACAACCCGTGCATGACTCATCTTCTCTTAGGGTTTCGATTGGTAGAAGAGGGAACTTGAGACTCGGTTCAACTCGAAGTCAACCATATTCGTAAGTTATCGCTAATAGGAGGGCGATGGTGTTCCACTACTAATTTCTTAAGTCTAAAAAGGACGAGCGTTATAAGCTTTTTTAAGCTGAAAAAGCAATGGACATCCACGTAGGAGCCGGCTTAATTAAACTAAATTAGGAAATTATTATGTCTGGTTTAACTTGGGAGAATTACCAAAAAGGTTCTAAACCTAATGCAATTGTGTTAATTCAGTCATGAACTAATTCAGTCCTAAACTTTTTTTGACCAATTTAGTCATAAACCTTTTACGATTGTACAAATTCAGTACATTCTGCCAAAATTAGCCTGTTGGTGTGACGTGGACACCAACCAGGGACAGCTGGCCGGCAAACACGATGTGGCAATTTTTTTATTTTTTTTTCGAATTTTTGAATTTTTTTTTTAATTTTGAATTTTTTTTAAATTTTTTTTTCCCATCTTCTCATTCCTCACGGCGATGGCGAGGCCGCCATTGCAAGGTTAGCCTCATCGACCACTGGCGATGGCAGCCTCGCCGTTGCTTGGCGAGGCTCGCCTTTGCTAGTGGCCAACCTCGCCGGGGCAAGCCTCACCAATGGCCGGCAAGGTCCGGCCAAAGGAAGAAGAAGATGAGGAAAAAAAGAAAAAAAAAACTTTCAAAAATTGAAAAAAAAATCGAAAAAATATTAAAAAATATTAAAAATTGCCATATCAACATTCGTCGGCCAGGTGTCCCCAGCCGGTGTCCACGTTAGCGCCGACCAACTAATTTTGGCCGGATTGACTGAATTGGCACAATTATAAAAGGTTTATAACTAAATTGGCAAAAAAAAAAAAAAGAAAGAGTTTAAGACTGAATTGACCCGATTGCAATAAGTTTAAGACTTTTTTGGTAATTCTCCCGGTTTAACTTAGACAACACCAAATTTCAGCCGGATCGAGGCTCAATTCGAGGGTTTTGTGCTCCTCATAGCTTATTATGCTCGTCATATTAAGATCAGATTTTAGAACCCTTGCAAATTTTAACGGAACTGGTGTAAATATATGCAAAAGATTAAGTAATAAGGAAGCGGCACGAAACGCTTGAGAATATACAACACCATAAAGAGAATAATCTCGATTTTACGTTGTTCTTGTTCATGCGGGTGTCCACGCATGCACTCATCTTTATTTATCTCTGTATGCTTTGGGCAGCGGAGAAGAATATGCTCCACGACCATACCTTTTCACCTAGGGCTTGGGTTTATTCCCAGAATACTGTATTGGTGTCCTGGACACGAAAGAACTGACTTCCAAAAAGTTTGCGTGCGACTCTTTTAGGATTGGTGATTGGTGATACGAAGGGGACGCAACATGCATCGATTCCATTCAATCCAAGCGAATCTCATCAGCATTTCGAGAATATACTTCCCAACATACTTCTCCCCTTTATGCTACAGACAAGACCTTAGTTGCTTCGTCCATTATCAAACACCCAAATGAATTCTAAACATTGGATATTCGATGACATTAGCATTTGCACAAGAATTATCAGGCTCTTGTTAAGATACTCAGTTCCGTACTTCCAGGGAAAAGATTAAAAAAAAAAAAAAAAAAAAAAAGGTTCGAGAAAAGTATCAGCAGATCAAAAGGAAATACAATAACGCGTATTAGAACCTTAAGATTATCGCCTCAAACAGCTGAACTTACTACATAATGCAATCAAAACCGTAACTTTTGCATTTTCTAGAGTATATACTTGCATGGACTCAACCGATAACCATAACGATCTTGTATTCACGTAGCGTATGAGACTAAATTTTTTCAAGATCATGGTCCCTTGTAGTTGGCATAGGGACCTTGAAATGGAGCTTGAATATGAAGCTACTTTAGGGCAAGATACATAGCGAAGGGCAAGAACAAGCACTTTGTAGGCCGACTGAAAAGGTGAATTTCGATTAAATCTATGCACGATCTTTTTGATCCCACAGGTGGAAAAGCTAAAGCCCTCCAAAAGGTTATTAGTTAGGATTCGGTCGCTTTCGTCTCTCAGCTTTCCACCTAGATTCTGCCCAGTTGCTGTTTGAATTAGCTCATTTTTTTACAATTTTTTTCCTCTCTGCAAGAAGAACAACTAGAGTTGGGTTGTTGCCAAATAATCAATGCACTAATTGTGCCCTTCAATAATGGCATGTACCTAAAGGAAGGCAGTTCATGACGAGATATACCGCATATGCCCAAGTTGCGGCTTTTCATCTTTCAATTCAATTGTAAGTTTCTTCACCATATATAAGCGTGGCATTCACCTCCACATCATGAAGCACTTGCCACATTTAGTAAATACTGACCTTGTGCGTTGGAAGACAATCCTGATTTTCAATGGAGGATCAAATTGTAGCTTTGCAAGGCGCTTTGCAAGGCACAAAACTGTGTAAAGACACATGTTTGTCTGAAAATGGCATCAATCAGGAAGAGTGACAGAACCATTTGATGCGAATGATGCCATTTTGCTTTCCTTTTCCAACTAGTAGAGTTTAGGGAACAATTGATAAACTAATTTAGTAAATGCCCACCAAGAAACACAAGTGCACATGACTCAGTTTTACTGGTTAAAACACTTTTTTCTTGGGCAATTGGGCAGTCCCTTTCCTTTGGCCAACAAGAGCAGGATCAATTGCGTTTTTACAAGGAATCATCAGGATCTAACTGAGGAATCTTGGTGAAGACTTTTGGTAAAGATTATTCCCAAGTATATTCTTGATCCTATCCAAAATTGCTCCTTTATCGGTGCACTCTTCTATTGGTCCACTTTGGGTTGTCATATTTTGCAGGTATTGATTGGACCTTAAAGTTCAAATAATAGTCAGTTGTTGGCAACCGCATAAGACCGACAGTCATTAAAAAAAAAAAAAACATCATACTTTCGTATAAATTTCACATTAAATTAGTCGATGAAAAGAACCACAACAGTCGGATTTTTCTTGATTTGTTCTCCTCAAAACTCTAACTCTTTGATTATATTTTGTATGCTCGAAATCGATAAGCTCGATCATAAAAACAGATTATTGTCATCATCTCCACTGTGTAGAAAGCAAACTCAACGAAAGATTTATTATCCAAAAGTTATATAAATTGCCCACGTTGTGTTAAGATGTGCTACACTAACGCAATACGATGAAATAGGCTAAATTGTGATTTGAATAGTCAAGTTATTTATCAACTAATTTCACAAGGAAAATTGTTCAAAAAATCCTAAACCTATTGTCAACAGCCAATATGATCCTAAACTTCTTAATTGTGCTAATTTAGTCTTAAACCTTTTAACAATTTGCCAATTTAATCTTAAAATTTTTAATTGTGCTAATTTAGTCCTAAAACTTTTGATGATTTGTTAATTTAATTCTAAATATTTTGGTTATTTACCAACTTAGTAAACATTTTGATGATTTATTAATGTAATCATCCAGGCTAATTATCCAAATAATAATTTTATAACTAATTTGGCATAATTGAAATATTAAGAACCGAATTGATCACTATACAATAGATTTAAGACTTTTTTTATAAAATTTTTCCAGTTTTGTAAACACTGTACCTTTTAAAGTTCAACCATTAGAAGTTATTTCCTCAAAACTCATCCACATCGCCTTTTTTTTCTCTCTCAGCTTCACATATATTGGTCTTTTCTTAAGCTCGCGCTCTTTTTCCTAGTGAATAGAAAAGTGAATTTTTCAACCAATCGCGACCACAAATGTTCAACTATTGATCACTTGTTGATTAAGTCAATAACAAACTAGTTTTCCAATTTCTTGCATTTATAATCGTTGACTCATCACAATATTCAATCTTAATACTTGATGATGGATCGCTATGCCAGGGTACAATGGTCTTCCATTATGTCATTTGATGAGAGAGGAGGGATCTGGCAAAAAAGGGAAAATCCTAAGAGAGTGGGGGGCAGTATCGTAGTTTCTCCGGGTTCCAGCAGGAAGGCAGAGAAGTACAGTAGTATGTTCTGCTGACACTGTTTGGTATATTCTGTGTCTTTTTTGGTCATTATATCTCCCATTTTGGATGTGAAAGCACCCGTCTGTCTCCGCCCCCTAGAACCCAAGACTCAACCCAAGAAGCTTCTCTCTCTTTCTCTCTCTCTCTCTCTCTCTCTCTCTGTGTCGTGCAATGTTCTCCACGGACATTTATGGCATAAGGGATGTGATTCAGAGAGGACCTCAGCCTCTCTGAATTTTCCAGGAGGATTCTGGTTTCTTGAAAGAGAGCTTTCTGGGCCAAGAAAATATTCAAGAAAGAAGAAATTCTCTTCGGTTCGGTTCAGGTTCTGGGTGGAGCTTTCCCTGAGACCGGAGCTCATGAAGCTTTCATGCAAGTTCCACGTGTCCGTTCCTTAACGTCAATCATGATTCGTGGGCGGGTATGCAATGACGGAACCATGGTACTCTTTCTCCTCGCTTGGCCTGCAATAGTGTTTCTTTCATTTCTAGTGCTATTAATGTTGAATTAATGTTGGTTATGGTGAATTGGTCGTTTTCTTTCGTGGTATTAATGTTTTCCTTGTTCAGTTTCCTCATCTCTATGAGGTTGTGTTTGCCGTTTACCGTTTCCCGTTTGCTATTGAACTTGTGAGAGAGTTTTGGCTAGTTGAAATTTTTACTGCAGTTGGAGGAGAGGTTTTTATTCATGCTTGTGCACGCTTATTTGCTCTGAAAATGTTGAAAAGAAGAGGCAATTGAGGTTTACGCTTTCCGGGCACTGGATTTCTTGATTTGTATCACTGTTGATAAGGACGGGATCATTTGATTGTGGACTTGGTTGATGCCCCGAGAAGGAAAACGTTAATCCTGTATCCTATATTTAGTTAATGCTTCGTGTATGTTCAGCAGGGTTCTATGCTTTAAATTCGAGGAATCCGAAATTGTGTTGAACTCTTTTTGGCTTGATGTCATAACGAGCTGTAGTACTTCAACCTCTGTTTTGTTCTGTGGTACTAAAGGCTCACCCTTGAGCTTATTCCCCTGTCAACGTCATTTTGGGTGAAAATTCAGAGTTGTTTGTTCTATGAATTGAGTACTTTTATACCTCTCGCTGAGTTGTGTCATTCGTGTGGCTATCTGATGCTTTTTTCTAAGTTGATAAATGCAATGTTTAGTATCTTGAATTTGATCCAAAACTTTTTTTTATGCAATCGAGAATCCTTGACAGACTTTGTATATTCAGTTGCTTTCCTTCCTGGAAGGTATACCTATTAGATGGATATAATCGATACTAAACTAGGATGACCAAATCAGCAATCAGGTGCTGATAATTATATCTTGGTTGAGTTGGTTCTTAACTAGATATGTACAACATCATACTTGCTTTGCCATCACCCATCATGCTCATGGATCCACTTTTCTGCTTCAGTTTTAGTTTAAATTCAAGGTCCCTCATGCAAATTTTTCTGTAATTGGTGAAATTGATTCTCTAGTAGATAGTAGTTGACCATTGGGCAGTAAGGAATTCAAGTTGATGTGTATCCTTTCTTTGCTTTTATCAGTTTATATTTCTTGTGCTCTATCAGAATATCTGAATTGGTATTTACTTGGGTTTTTGGTGTACAGGGTTCATGGAGAGCTAAGGCCTGACTGTTGATTTCTTCGTGGAGACTTGGAATCACGGCAACATAAATTTAGACTGGCAACAGCTTTTTTAGACTCTAGTTATAGTAGGGCAAATCTCCTTTGGCAACATATTCAGGTTTCTAACTGAAACCATTCAGGCTTTGGTGGACACTTCAAACTTTCATCTGCTCAGTGAAACTTCAGAATCGCGGAAAAGCTTGAGGAGCCTTATTTTGATGAATTATCTGACAAAGTGTTGCACATGCTCACTTTTTCCGCGATTCCATCCTTGCAATCTTTGGCAGCTTCACTCAGACCTGTGCAACAAGTCATCGCTTGTCAGACTTCTGTGACTGGAAAACTATCTCAAAAGTTTCTGCTGCTGGAAACTTCGGCTTAAAGTCCATTTTTTGGGCAAATCTCCTTTGGCATTTCGGAGTCCTTAGTTGGCTCCATCTATCCCTGTAAACTGGGGGCAAATCTCCTTTGGCATCGGTTCTCCAGATTTAACAGTTGCAGTCTCTAAGAGATTACGACTTGTTATCTGCACCGAAAAAGTATATCTACATATATTAAAGTGTATACCAATAGATCAATCAATACATAGTGTGTTGTCAAGTGAAGCATCGAGAACTCACTTGTATCTGAAGATTGAGCACAAGTTGTTCTAAAATTTCTCAAGCTAGTGCAAGTTTGGAGGTATTTCTCAGTCTCCGTCCTTCATTATCACTGATGGCATGCATTCTTTTGTCTATGATAATATTTGCTATAGTTAGGACTCTAATAAAAAATCGTTCCCTGGCTATAAAGTTTGCTGTAGCCAGCATGTCTTTTTTATCAATATCTTGGCTCTTTTAAAGAAAAAATGAGCTGAGGAACTTTAAGCACACAATTTCAATCATATTTAGACCACTGTGTTGAAGGATCTGGCTTCTTTGAATAATGTTCTTGAGCTTTGTAATATCGTTTTGCCATTGTTAACTTAAGATGGAATTTCATGTTTAATGTCAGTGATGATGACAAGTTATATTCTTCTGTAGGTTTTTGAGAAATGGATTCTCCCTTCTGCGAATCTGATTGGGATAGTTTCAGTGAGAGCAGTGAGGATATGGATATACTGTTCGGAGGTCAGGCCGTGAACCTCTTGTCTAACCTGGAGGAGAGCATCGGCAAGATCGATGACTTCCTTTCTTTTGAAAGAGGATTTTTTCATGGTGACATAGTGTGCTCTGTACAAGACCCATCTGGCCAATTGGGCAAAGTCATAAACGTAGATATGTTCGTTGACTTGGAGAACGCTCATGGGAAAGTCATCAAAGACATAAACTCCAAGAAACTAATTAAAATTTGCTCAATTTCAGTGGGTGATCATGTTGTTTTTGGGCACTGGCTTGGAAGAGTGATTAAAGTAATTGATTCTGTCACCATACTGTTCGATGACGGGGCAAAGTGTGATTTCACTGGAATTGATCAAGAAAAACTCATTCCTATTTCTCCAAACATTTTTGATGACTCTCAATATCTACATTATCCTGGACAGAGGGTAAAGGTTATGGGTCCAACTGCTTCTCGATCTGCAAGATGGCTATGTGGAAGTTGGAAGGCGAACCAAGAAGAAGGAACAGTGTGCGCTGTAAAAGCAGGTTTTGTGCATGTGGATTGGCTCGGGTCTGTTCTCATGGATGGTGATCTACATTTGCCTCAACCCTCAAAATTGCAAGAGGCAAAAGACCTTACCCTTTTAAGCTCTTTTCCGCATGCAAACTGGCAGCTTGGTGATTGGTGTTTGCTTCCAGGCACAGACTACAAGAATCATCACAACAGTTCTGGAAAATTGGACAAAGGCTTTCAGAGACGTGGCATTAATTTAAGTTCTGCACCAGTGTTTATTATTGCAAGGATGAAAACAAAGGTCGATGTTGTTTGGCAGGACGGTAGTTGTTCGGTCGGAGTAGATTCACAGTCTTTGCTTCCCATAAATATTATCGACTCTCATGAGTTTTGGCCTGAACAGTTTGTCCTAGAAAAAAGCAGTTGTGATGATCCACATGCTCCAATTAGTCGGAAATGGGGTGTTGTCCGAAGCATGGATGCTAAGGAAAAGACCGTAAGGATAATATGGAAAAACGCTTCAATGGAGACACCTGATGATATTGGTGGAGAACATCTTGAGGAAACCATGAGTGTATATGAGCTACTCGAGCACCCAGATTACTCCTACTGCCTTGGTGATGTTGTCTTTAGAGTGGTTCAAAATCAGACTGTTGTCAAAGCTACGGAGGATCTTGTGGAGAGAGAAGCTACAAAGGCTGAGGAGGCTGACCTCGAAATCGAAAAGTTTGGGAGAGATTACAGGGGTGACCCGAATAATTTTTACTTGTCCTGTATTGGCAACGTTGAAGGCTTCAAAGATGGTGCTGTCGAGGTGAAATGGGCAAATGGTCTTACTACAAAGGTAAAAAGTCTGGTCATCTGATGGTTTGCTATTTTGAGTATGAACTGGTTTGGAACATTACTAAGTAGTCCACAACCTGTGTTATAATGAGAGATTATGTGTTTAGTGGTATACATGATACAATGGGGTTTTTGGTCCTAAAAGAACATAAAGCAATGCTGGTGTTTCATGGTTTCTAGTTGGCCGAGTGTTTGCTTCTTTAATTCTCATCTTCAAGAAGAAATGAAGTTTTATGTTGGGTTCTCATCCTTACCCTTTTATTACCTTTATTTACCCATCTTTGTCATACATTCTTGTGCAAAGTAAATGGGATGGGGTCGTGAATATCCTCTGCTATTATTTCAGGTTGCACCCTATGAGATCATTCGATGTGATAAATATGAATGCTCAACTCCATCTCCATCGCCATTTGATGGAAACATTGAGCAGATTAATCAGCAGGTGGTTGAAAATGAGATACTACCAATCCAGAAAGGGAAGGTAAAGTCTCTCCCACCCAAAAAAAAAAAAAAAAAAAAAAAAAGTGCGTGCATGTCTACAATCTTGATGTTAATTATTTCTCAGATGCATTATGAGAAGATAGATACAAATGTTAGGATTAATAATTTGTACAATATAGCCTTAAATCACATGGTCTCCCCCTTCCAAAGTAGCCTGATGATGGTGTGTTGATGAGGATGTTATCCGCATGTTAAAGTGAGACAGAATCACTACGTGCAATTAGGATTTCAAAGTTAATTACACATATTAAAGTCCATTTCTCTCGATATGTATTATTAAACCCTCTTGGCCTTATGGATTTAGCCATCTGACAGAGCACTAGAGCAAGATGAGACTTAGAATCTTTGTAGATTGCTGACGCATTCGGAAATTGCTTCAGCTGCGACTCTCTGAGCACAAACTGTATGTCTGTTGTGCAGGATTTGCTGTTCCCTTGTACAACTGATGAAGAATGTCAAAAGCCCTCTTCTGGAAGCACCTCCCTTTCACTCCCACAGAATGCCATGCGATTTTTAACCAGTGTTGCAGTGACCCTATTCGGATCCTTCGGCTTGGTGTCAGAGTCAGGCGCTGTGCAATTTTCTCTGATATCTGAAGACGAAAATGGATGTCAAGCTTCTTTTGAAAATCTAGTCGTAGAGACTTGCTGTGATACCAGTTCTGAGATTCAATCTTCTGCGGAGAATGAGCTGCCAGCATCCGAATGGACAAGTTTGAAAGTTGTAGTAAAAGATGATCAAGAAGAGGGGGACCTTTTAAGTTTGTCCAAAGGCAAGGATGTGGAACAATTCAAGCAGTTTGACATGGTCACGGATTGCTCTGATCACCACTTTCTCAATGGTGCTGACAAAGGAGTGGCTTCACCTCAGGTTAGAAAGAATGACAAAAAAAGAAAGAACTTGAAAGAAACAAACCAATTAATTATTGTGTAGCAAAAGACAGGATGAGTGATGATATTTTTTTCCCTTTTATGTAGGTCAAAAAAGCTTGGTTGAAGAAGGTTCAGCAAGAGTGGAGCATCTTGGAGAAAAATCTTCCTGGTAAGCTTAAACTGCCTGAAATCTGTTGTGCTTCTCTTTGATATGATTTTTCTCTATTCGCTAGTCTTTGAAATGTGACTGCTCGGTTCAGCACTTAATCTTCTATTTGACTAGCATGCTAATGGATTGTTCAAGTAGAATTGGACTGTCCAATCAACCTAGTAACATAATCTCACTGACAAAATATCAAAGCTGCTAATGAAAAGGAAAATGTGCTATTTGCTGTGCTAACATGCCAGTCCTGTATTTCATGAGCCCTTGTTGTGCCTTGACAGAGACAATCTACGTCCGTGCCTATGAAGAAAGGATTGATCTCCTACGAGCAGCTATTGTTGGTCCTCCAGGAACTCCCTATCATGACGGCCTTTTCTTCTTCGACATTTTCCTCCCCCCAGAATTTCCGAACGAGCCACCGGTAATGATGAATCATGGTTTTTCATTGCGAACCACTTTTGTTATGCTTAATATGTGAGTGCCAATTTTGATCAACAAATTGTCTTCCCGCAAATTAAAATTAACACATTTTTGTGTTGCAGATGGTACACTACCACTCGGGAGGGCTTCGTGTGAACCCTAACCTCTATGAATCTGGAAAAGTCTGTCTCAGCCTTTTGAATACTTGGACGGGCTCGGGCTCTGAAGTTTGGAACCCTGGAAATTCCACCGTTCTTCAGGTTCTTGTGTCCCTCCAGGCCCTTGTGCTTAATGACAAGCCCTACTTCAACGAAGCCGGGTATGACAAGCAGCTTGGAAAAATGGAGGGGGAGCGAAACTCCGTTAGTTACAATGAAAATGCATTCCTCATGACGTGCAAGTCCATGCTGTATCTTCTTCGCAAGCCGCCCAAGGTAAAGTAATTTCAGAGTGTCCGATACAATTCACCATGATCCACTCTCATGAACATTGGCTGTTAGAATGGCTAACAATGGTTATGGGTGTCAAAATGTTGCCAATATCAAATAGGATATTGTCAAATTCTTCATACCGAGGCTGATTGAATTACGGTATAATGCAGCATTTCGAGGCACTTGTGGAAGAGCACTTCAGCAACCGCAGTGACAATATTCTCCATGCTTGCAAGGAATATATGAAAGGCGCTCCAGTAGGATTTGCTTTCGGAGGTGGAGAAAAAGCACAAGAAACTCAAAAAGGAAGCTCCACTGGGTTTAAGATCATGCTGACCAAGCTATTCACTAAGCTCGTCGAAGCATTCACAGAAAAGGGGATTGACTGCAGCCAGTTTCTCGGTGCATGAATACCGAATCTATATGGCTCCATCGACAAGAATTACTGAACAAATAATTACTCCTACGTTATACATAAGGTGTGGAGTTTGTCCTGTGTTTGCCTTATCGGCAATTTGTATATAGATGTTGCTGTGTGTGTGCGGTTGATCAAGAGTAAAATACCTTAGTGATGCAGGTGATAGTTTGTATCGGACCCCAAAAAAAAAATAAAGGAAGTCGCTTGCGTATGCTTGCTGCATTCTGGTGTATAATTATGTAATGGCTTTGGTGTAAAAGCTTGAGAATAACAATGGCATAAGGACTGTCATGTCCGGCTTGGCCGTTGCCTTGTGTCATGCTACCTGTAATAAAATTCATATGAGTGTTTTGAGTTACATGCTGTCATGTTTGAGTTACATGCTGAATATATCTCCCTCCCGGAAATTGGCTCGTGCTTGCCATCGCGGGCAGGTTTCGTTACAGGTTATCGCATGAGAAAACATCTACTTGTGTCTTTTGAGAAGACTATGTTTAATTCTTCAGGTTCTGCGGTACCATAGTGCTTACGAAAGACTTACAGCGACTGAATTTCGCTTTATTATCTTGTAGTTGAAAAAAAAAAAAATGTTTATGCACTCGTTACCTTTTAAGAGGAGAGAATGAGCATCAAATTGCCAAAAATGCCTCTCAACTGCCTTTTCTTCAATATATTAGCTTGAAATCTACAGCGGAGTTGCGGACAATATTTACAAACGCATGCTCAAGGAATACATGGGTCATGAGCTGAACACTAATCTATCGACTGCTAAAACTACATCAATTACAGACAAAACTCGTGGACGGATGAATATTAGCCCCTGCAAATCCACATTCGAGACTTTGACAGAGACTCCAGAATTTCCTCCCAGCAATAGCGACATTAACATGCAAGATCAAATTGCCTAGGTCGACTATACAACCAGCTCCCTTACTCTCCAGAGAACCTGAAATAAATTCATCCTGGCCAATCATGTGAATTGCCAATAAAAGACAATGAGAAACAAGCACAGATAAAATAGTATTATGAAGTCAATTGCAAGAGTTTGAATTTGCATGGTAAAGCTTATCTAGCAGGTTCAAAATGGCGCTCTGGTAAGAAGTACAAAACCTCGCCAAAGAAGGAATAGAGAAGAAAGGAGAGCAGGTTGAAACAAACACCACTACAACATAAAAGCACGACATCTTCAGATGATAAGAGGCCATTCCTGCAGCCTGTCAAGCTAAGTACAACGTACGAAGTCATATAAACTCCCCTTTATAGGGCTAGATTTCACTTGTTCCAAACTTGATACAATCTTCATCCATTAGCTATGATACCACCACAACCTAATCATAGCAAAATTGGTTGAACATGTCAATTTGCAAGCTTGTTCTCAATCTCCCGTCTTGTTCACTTTTCTCTCCTTGGTTCCTGTCACCTCTTAAGTTCCTCCCCTGCTACTATGAACTCGCGCAATCAAACGACTATTGTAAACATAATGAATAAGGCAGACCTAGCTCTGGATCAAAAGATCCTACAGCCTGATGTACATGCTAATACCATACGCTTCATTGCATAATTTTTATTTGGAATAGGCTTAGGCCCCGTGATAGCTGCTTGGGCAAATTGAGGAACAAGAATCTTCAACTTGCCAATGCATAGTAACTATAAGGAAGACTCATCCCAAGCTGGTTATCTTTACCCCCGAAAAGGAAAAATGCACAACGGCAGGAAAAGGTATGTGGGGACAACTAGAAAGAGGAACACAAGTTCAACTAAGTCAACATTGCTTATTCACCTAATATAATGGCTTAGTTTAGCTTCCTAAATAAATCGAGAACAATTACTAACCTTGAACAAAAGAAACAAATTTAAAACCAAAAAAAAAAGTGCAAGGAATTCACATGTGACGACATGTCATTAGACAAAACTAGAAATGTGAAAGTACAAGGACTACTTAAAGGTATTGACTTACCTCAACCTGGATCAGCTGGACTTCTTGCCTGTGAGAATACGGGATATTTGGAGGCCCCGGCTAAATGCTTCATTAAACAAGATTCTTATCTGCATTTCCTGGAATCCCGGCAACCATGAGAGCAAAGCCACAGGAGCCATCACAATAATCCCAAACAGCATATCATACAGCCGGGCCAATGAAACCACAGTCTCCCACACAACAGTGGACTGCAAGAATGGTCTAAGTACCAGGGCAATGGATATAAGGCCCCATCCTGTGGGGACAAATGCAAGGAGGCTCTTGACAAGGTCGAGGAATTCGAAAGAAGTGAACTCCAGCAATAAGATGATCACAAGAAGCACGACCACAATGACAAGAAACTGTATGAGACGATAGTATATGTGTTCCTTAGCAGCATATTTATCTCGAGCATATGCCATGATCACATGAATAGCAACGGCCACAACCATGTATATCCATGATAGCAAGTATACAGCAATGCTAGTGTTACCCTGGATTATACTCAACTGATACACAACACCATACTGAAAAAGGAAGAAACGAAGGTCTAGAATGATCTCCAAAAGCTTGCCCCAAAGTCCAGTCGTCCTCAAATGGTGTTGTTCCTCGTACCACCAGGTCTCCCAGCTCTGGTCTGCCCTAGCAAACATCCCTCCACCATTCCATATCCACTTCATGAAATCATTGTAATCATACACGGTCTTCAGCCAATCAAAGCCTGAAGGGTTAAATATAAATGGTGACATTATCCACGAGACAACTAGAAACCAGCTGGAGATGGTCATGGCTATGTAAACGAATGTGTCCTTGGCCAATGGGCTTTGTGCGGCATACACTACTAGAATAAGCCCAAGCTCAATGCCCTTCACAAAGTGACTGCGGGCATACATTCGATAGTTCTCAGCGAAGCTTTTGTGCTCCACCACGAAACCACGGCCAGTGGCTCGGTATTTTGCACCCCCATGAAGAATAGTCCGGCCAAAATAGTGCGCCTGAGTCCCCAAAGAGAATGTGTAGAAGAATGATGCAAGCTGCAACTGCATCGTAATGAAGTCCCAAACTGCTTGGAGGAATCCATGCTCGAGAGAGTTCTCTACAATCATTGGAAGAGCAGTGAAGATGCCAAGTTGGACGGCAAACTGCTGGTTGAGAATTGCCCCGAGAGCTTTAGCACTGACACTATCATTCTTAGCTGCTGCTTCAATGCCACTAAGAGCAAGATACAGGCGGCCCCACAAAAATGTGTAAACAGTAATAACCACTATCAATGAGTTGAAGTAGAACCCTACGGTTGTGTAGAAGACAGACAGCATCCGGAAAAAGTCTAAGCGGTGACCCAGCCTATATATGTCTCTGCTCAGAACCTGCTCACCATTGCCGCTAGCAACCTTGGCCTCAAACATAGCTATCTGATTCAACCCAACATCCCTTCCCTTACCCACTTGGATATATTCGTGGTGTGTTACATTCCCTCCTCTCAATGTACAGTTGAAGCCGGCAAATATATCCTCACTGATGTTGATCACCTTGGAAGCCTTGCTTAGCCCTCCACGGGTTAAGAACCAAAACCTATCGAAAACATCTGGGTGACCATAATGCATACGTACCTTCAAAGGGTTCGCCAGAACACGCTGCCCCAAAGTCACGAAACTCGTTTCCTGGGAAGACATAAACCAGGCAAGAGAAGACACGGAGCCAGTGAAAATATTTTCACGTACTCCTAAAATTGTTGGCCTCCTGATCCCATAATAGTTCTTGAATTCTTCCAACAGATTACGCATTTTCAGTGCCTCCTCAAAGTAATTGTCTTGGTTCATGTCGATGGTTTGAAGCGCATCCCCCCGAGTGAAGATTATTGCGTGATTCTGATTCTCTGGCTTTCCTTCCCCAAGCTTCACAGGGCCCGGCAACTGGATCCGGTAGATCTCAACCTCCCTCTGCAGTTGCTGGTCATACTTCACCAGAACAGAGTAAAATTCTACTTCGTCCCTCCCTGAGTGAACCTCATCAACGTATGCAACTCGAAGGGCCTCGTTGTTCTTCATAAGATACAAAATATCATTGGCACGCTGGTCATTATTTGCCTTCTGAACGCCATAGACCTGACAGGTGATCACATACGTGAACTTCATTAGGGCGCACGCATTCTCACTCCCCTTCAACAGAAGACTCACACCACTAGGTGCTCTATCAAGTCTCCGTGAAGCCGGCATGTGGACGGAAGGAGGACCATTCAAGCTGGCATTGGACCTGAGTGAATGATGAGAAGCGATGTTTTGTATACCCATCCTTATGTCCATCTCTGAAGCATCATCTAGATATGAAAGCATCTCAAGAGCCCTATAGTAGTACATCATCCCTCTCACAGTGCGGGACAATGTCTGGCCCCTGTAAGATGCCCAGAGACGCAGCTCTGTTGCCTTAGAATTCCAAATATCTTCCACATTCTCCAAGCCTTCTCTGCGCATCCTTTCCAAGAAGTTCACCCACTCATCCTCGTAGACCTTCTGCAGATAAAACAGAGTTGAAATTCCATCCTCATTCTCTTTTCGAAGGCTGCCTTCTGTGTACAAGACATCTTCATCGTAATAGGGAGTCAATACAGTGAAAGCCATCATCTTTTCCACGCAAGGGGCGAGAGGCATGTTCATGAAGAGCGAATTGCTAAAGAAAGCAATGCGACGCCTAGCCTCGAGATTCAATGGGACATTGTGCATTGAGTCCCTGGATGTAAGAATTGTATGTAACCGGCGCAGATGTCTGTAGAAATCAGGATCCTCAGGAAGCTCGACAGCATTTTCAAAGAGGAATCCTACATCAGCGGCTTGGCCTAGGGGTGCCAGACCCTCCTGCTGCAAAGCTGTAATCGGCTTCTTATCCACTGGGAATTCTCGAACGGAAAGTTCGTAGAGAGCCTGCAGTACATTCACTATCTGGCTCATATCTTTTGTTTCCCTCAACAGAAGCTGAAGGAGTAGGCTTAATTTTGCATGAATATCTGTAAGAATCGTCATATCATAAACTTTCGTGATCTTCCCATTCTGAATATGCATATCAATACAATCGAACAACTTCATGACAATAGATTTCTCTTCGGTATCGTATTTGATAATCATGATGATTAAGTACTTGATGCTATCATATGCTTCGATGACAGCACATCGCCTATACTCGTTGATGCAAATCTTCAACCAAAGATACCGGTCAGAAAATTCAGCCAACTCACTTGCCTGACTCAGGGCAAGAAGCAGTTCATTGCAGAGGAGGGCACAAGGCCAGCGGATTACCCTAATGTTCCAACAGTTGGGCGGTAGCTCCAAAAGCTCAAACTCTCCGTCACTAATGAGATCTTCTTCCCTGAGAGTTGTAATGATTTCATTCCAAATCAATGCAAACCTTGTCGCTTCCACTTGACTGGATTCTATCTTATTGTAGGGCTGACCAAGACCATAACGCAGTCTCAGCCGCTGGATCGCATCACGCAACTTCTTGACCATCGTCGCTTTAGCACTTAGCGTCGGCTCCCCTGGCATTAGATTAAACTGTAGTGCACTAGCGAAAAACTGAAACCTAAGCCGCAGCTGCTCAATATTCCGTATTTCGCCCAAATGTGAAAACAGCCCAATCACAGCACCAACAAGAGAAGAGAAGATAGAGTACCAAATTTGCAAGTCCATAAGGTATATCAAGATAACAGGAGTCCACAACAGTATCACAGCCATTCTATTAGTTTTACCGAAGAATTCGTGCCACGTGTACGGTATATTGTGAAGAGCTAAAAGAGCCTTTGTTGGAGCAACTAAAGGCTTGATTTGCAGGAAATAACTGAACGAAATTTTGCTAACCAACACCACAATCCAAAAGAGCGCATACTTTATGTTATTCACAAGCCCTTCTCTCACGCCGCGACCCACAAAAATTCGAGTGTGGAACCACCATGTAAACAGATACAATATGGTCCAATTAAACTCTTCAATCCCAATACGGATCCAAGGAAGAATGAAAAGCGCCAAGGCCAGCAACTCAGGAATTACATACACTAACGCAGTCTTGAGATATACAACGATCCTCCGATCAGCTTCTTGGGACCAATTGCCATCAGCATTCTTCTGACTCCATATTCTCGCATAGAACACCGAAAACACGACTATCCAAGTCACGGCAACAAGACTCTTCAACACCATCCTCAACCCAAGAAAGAACATCTCTCTCGAAACCAAACTATACTGCGTCCCCGCGTCGAGCACAGATTGCAGCAACCTAAGTCCACTCCAGGTGATAAACACCGTCAATAGCTTCACCTGCACATCCCTGCTCTCCAATGCCTGCCAGGGGTACTTCTTCTCCTCCCAAGCGATGATTATCATCGCCTGAAGCAAGAGAATCAACAAAACCCAAAGCCTATCGAAGCTACGGAAGACGTTCCAAAACGACCTCTGCTCCACAAACCCCGTCTTCCCCACCCTCACACTCTTGTTGCTTGCAGTTGCAAAGTAATTGCAACTCAAATCCAACGGCCATTGAAGCGTCTTGAAACATCTCCTTCTCCAAAAGTACTCATTCAGATCATCGTAATTCCGCCAAGCGGAATGCGGGGCGCTCCCGTCCCTACTGTCCTCAACCTCAGTCTGAATGGTCTGATAGATGGGCATCACGACGGACCTCAAGAAGGCATTTTTGCCGGGGAACTTGGGCAAGTACGGCCTGCCCGTGAACCTATCAATCTTTTCATCGAGAAAGAGGTTCAATTCATTGGCCATATGGTCAAACACATAGCAAATGCACTCGGGCATGAACCGCAAGTTCGCGGACTCGCCCCAGATGAGCAGATAGAGAGCCACGTAAAGCAATTCGCGGCGGAGGGTCGGGACGTCGACGCGGAAGGCGGTGGAGAGCCCGAGGAGTTTGTGGCGCTTCCCGAGGTAGGAGCACCAGAGGGTGTAGTTGAGGAGGAGCTTCTTGCGGAAGGAGCGGACGACGCCGGGGTCGAGGGCGTCGGCGTTCCGCGGCGGGGGGTTGAGGCGCATTTGGGCGTTGGCGAGGTGGAGGACCAGGTGCTCCCGCTGGTTGCGGACGTTGTCGGCCTGGAAGCCGAAGAGGGCGGCCAGCCAGTCGAGGAGGTCGGGGCGGGCGCCGGGGACCAGTCGGAGAAGGGCGGCCGGCGGAGGTCGTCGACGATTTGGAGGGCGGCGGAGGCGGCGCGCACCTCCAGGAACCGGAGGGAGGGGTGGTCGATGACGGGGCTGTGGATGGGGATGATGTTGTAGACCCCCTCCAGCCGCGGCGGCGGCGGCGGCGGCGCGTCGCGGGGCACGCGCCCGCGCGTGGGCTGGAGACGCTGGCGTACGTCCATGGAGGGTTGGGTCGGCCACGCGCTTGCTCAGTTATTGAGTTCGTCCGTTGCCATCATCATCATCAATGGCAGTGACGATGCAGAAGCTGCTGTTGCTACTTGCTGCCGAGAAAGTGAAAGAGTTTTTTCAGTTTCAAACTAGAGAGAGAGAGAGAGTATTATTATCTAAATTATTTAATTGCATGCATGCTTTGGAAAATGGAAAATATTTTCTCTCTTTTTTTTTTTTTTACCGTTTTTTTCTTTCGACAAGAAATCCAAGACAAAACAAAAAAGAAAAGCGACAACCCACCTTTTTGTACTCGAAAGTGCTTGTGGGGCTTGCAACTTCATTTTTTTTTTCTTTTTCTTTTTTTTTTACTTTTTTGGGTCTTGGTAAGTGCAAAAAATCCAGTCAGTCCAAATTTCTTGACCCGAGTAGCTTTTTCTTTTCTTTTTGGCGTGTAAAGAAGTGGGAGATGAAATAGTGCATGAGCTACGAAAACAATTTGCAATTTCTAACTCGTCCTTACAAAATTTTCAAACTTTCATTTATTTCTTTTGGGTAACCCCTAATCGATAAATTTCTAACAAATTTATCTCAAATTAAGTTTTTGATCATGAAAACCCTAACAAATTTACCTCAAATTATTTTTGTGGCAACCGATACCTTCAAATTGATACACTTATCATAAAATTACCCTCCGTTAGCTTTCATCAAATTTTATTAGCTTTCATCAAATTTTACCCTCCATTTATTATAAATAATTTTTCTTTGTATCAATATAGTTTATTAGATAGCATATCGGTTAGAAATGTATCAAGTTTGGTTTTTGCAATCAAAAAATTATTTTTAGTAAATTTATCATAAGTGTATTAATTTGAGGTTTTTAATTATCAAAAAATTAATTTATAGTAAATTTATGACATGCATCCCAATTTAAAGTTTTCGAGGTATTAATTTTTACTGAAAAAAAAAAGTTTTCATTGTATTAACCCATTTCATTTTCATCCCTCGCTCTTCTTCTCATTTTTTTCAAACAAAGCATCAATGTAACTATCAATTGTTAATTGCGCATATGCTTCATATTATGGCATTCTCTCTACTTTTTAGTGAGACGAACGGAATGAACTACCATAAATAAATCATTAACTATTCATTTCAGGAACAAGATTGCAGGATAATGATCGCCAGCCTTTCGCCCTCTTTCCTTTTCTTTTTTATTCTCTTTGGTCAAAAAGCTTTTTCACCTTTTTTTCACTCGTGGGAAAAAAAAAAAAAAAAACCTGCGGCACTTCACTTGACCGGATAACGCACGCAAGCGATGCCTGAAGAGTTGAATAACGTCCCGTGTCTCTTCTTTTTCCTCTTTTTTAACTTATTATTTCCTCTCTTTTCAAGCGATCGTGTGGGCGACGCGCCGCCAGGAGAGAGTGAAGTCCACACGCCAATAGGATATACAGGCAGTGGCGCTCGCGTGCGGTCTCGCCAGTCGCCGTCGTGTACCATGCGGGAATAAAACGAAGAGATACAGCAAATTAATTAATTAATTAATTACAATTTCAATAAAAGACTTTCTTATCTTTTTTTTTCTGAAATATTCATGTCTGTTCAGGATACATCTAATAATCATTCTATTTTTTAGAATAATTTTTACTTAGAAATAATTTTTTATTTTATTTCTAAGACCAATTTATGAATATTTGAAGACATTTAGTAAAACCCTTAAAATTTCTAGAATAAATTATTTTCTTTTAATTTTTTAATAAGCTTATTAAAATGTTCTCTCTTTTTCCTTTCTTTCTCCCTTTTCATCTTCTCATTCCTCTATGATCAGTGATCTCATCAAAGCATAACCGGCCCCTAGTGACCCGAGCCCCGGTGAGGCTACCTCACCTAGCCAAGGTAAGGCCGAGGGTCACCAAGCCATAGCGAGGCTTGTCGATTTAAGCCTCGCTATGGCTCGGCATCGCCGACTTTCGTCTTGCCAGTCATCGGCCATAGCCAAGGCCGATTGGCCAACGATGACCAATCAAAAGGAAGAGGAAGATAAAGAACGAGAACGAGAGGAACGAGAATGAGAAGATAAAACAAGAATATGGCTCGACATCGCCAACTCTCATCTAGCTGGTCATTGGCCATGGCCAAGGCCGATTGGCCGACGATAACCAATCAAAAGGAGGAGGAAGAAGAAGAACGAGAATGAAAACGAGAAAATAAAACAAGAAAAATTAGACTTGATTCTAGAATTATTCCCAAAAATAAGAAGTAATTTTTTTGTTCTTTATTTTATTTCAAATCTATTTCCGCAAATTAAAAAAAAGAATTTTTGTTTCTAAAAACAAAAAATTTACCAAACGAATTTTTTTTTTTGTTTCAAAAAATAAAATAATAGAATCAGACAATATATGGAATATTACCAAACTGGGCTTATCAACCATAAAAACGATGGACCACCATGCAACATACGGTGGTTGTGGACAGAAGCACAAGCTCTTTTCCCGAGAAATAGTAACTCTCTCTTTTTAATATCAAGATCAAATTCTTCCCCCCCCCCCCCCCCCCCCAAAAAAAAAAAAAGAAGAAGAAGATGGTAAATTCTTGCACCCACAAAAAACTCAACCAACTAAAAATCAAATGGTCGGACCTTACTGAGAGGGTGAGGCGAGCTTACGAGGAGGACGGCCTGGTCTTTCGACGTTGGGGATTTTGTTTAGAGGCACGAGAGCTGCTTTTTAGAACAAGAATAGAAATCTATAAGTGGTTGGTGAGTTAGACTAGACAAGTAGACAAGTATTTTTTATAATCTAAGGCTGTGTTTGTTTCACGGAAAATAACTTCCGGAAAATATTTTCCGAATTTTCCGGTGTTCGTTTCACGGAAAATCAACTACTCAAGGAAAATGTTTTCCATCACTAGTAAAAATTACACTCAAAGCTAAGGAAAATGTTTTCCACTTCTGAAAAGTGGAAAACATTTTCCATAACTTCTTCTCTTTTTTTTTTTTCTTTCTTTCCTTTTCATTTTTCTTCCTTAGCTTGGCCGGTGGCCGACCCCAACAGCGGCCGGCAACCGGCGACCGGCTACGGTCGCGAGCCAGCTCGAGCTTCGCCCCGGGCCCGCGAGGCTCCGCCTAGCCCGATTTGTGGAAGCCCAACTCGCCCGAGCTCGGCGAGCTTGGGCCTTGCCGGCTTGGGGCGGAGCTCCGCCGCCAGATCCAACGAGCTCGCGGCTCCTAGACCTCTGGCGAGCTCGGGCGAGACTCGAGCCCCGCCCAACTTGCCGGATCTGGCGACTGGATCTTGGTCGGCTCGCCATCGTCAGGCATGCGGCGGCAGAGGAAGGAGGAAGGAGGAGGAAGGAGGAGGAAGGAGGAGGAGGAGGAAGGAGAAGGAGAAGGAAAAGAAAAGGAAAAAATAAAAATAAAAAATAAAAGGAAAAAGAAAGAAATTAGTTAACGAACGGTGGAAAATGTTTTCCACCCAAAATTTAAATTTCAGCCGAACACCGAAAAATATAGCCATTTTCCCCGAAAAATGACTTCTAAAAAATATTTTCCGGAGATGGCCCATTTTTCATGAAACGAACGCAGCCTAAAGTGAGGATGAGACTTTGAAGGAATGTGGGGCCATTATTACACAATCCCCATGCATGTGAGGTCAATGCATGTGCATTGTCGAATCATGTGAATTTCGAGTGAAATCTACTTAATTGACCGTTCTTTTGAGTTGGGCTCGTATGTATCAGGATCATGCCCGGAAATTTTCCCAATATGTAAGCCTCTAGCAATATTGCTCATAGTTTTAATTATATTATTTTTTTCATAGATTACCGTGATTCAACTAATTTAATGTGCTATATCTAGAAACTTTTAAGAACACATATCCACATGTATATTGCATTGCGAAATTTCGTCCTAATTTCTCATAAAAGAACCTTCAGTGAAAAAGATAAAATTTGACAGAAAGCAACACAATTACAAGCAAGTAATGGACATAATTATTTTTAAATTTGTAATGTTACGATGATTATAATTATAAATGATTAATGGATTTTTTTTTTAACCTTTTCTATGTTTGCGAGTTCCCAATTTTATGTGGTTCACTTGCTTAGGATTTGTTCATCATTATCCAATTAACATCTACTTAATTATTGAAGTTACACAAGCATATGCTTCAAAAGTAGCTTCAAAAGAATGCGCAAATATGATCATTCAAAGCACACCTAAAGTGAGGAGAGGAAGACAAGCAGGTTGTTAAGGATCATTATAAGAAAAAAAAAAAAAAAGAACGTTATTTACAATTAAATTGATGAAAGACATTACTTATTTTCACATGATTTTAAATTATTTAATTGCATGCATGCCTAGGAAATGGAAAACATTTTCTTCTTTTTTTTTTTTTCTCTACCGTTCTTTCTTTTGACACGAAATCGCAAGAAAAAACAAAAAAAGGAAAAGCGAAAACCCACTTTTGGACTTGAAAGTGCTCGTGCGACTAGCAACTTCATATTTTTTTTTCCTTTTCTGATTTTTTTTATCTTTTTTGGGGGCTTTGCTAGGTGCAAAAAAATTTAGTCGCTTGAAATTTCTTGACTAAGTAGTTTTTTTTTTGGGTGTAAAGTAGAGGGAAAAGAAATAGTGAATGAGCTACGAAAACAATTTTGAGTTTGGAATTTTTTTTTTCTTTTTTTTTTTTTTCGTTCCTCGCTCTACTTCCCATTTTTTCTCAAACGAAGTCTTGATCTAACAATAAATCGTCAATCATACTTTCAATAGATATACATCTCAACCGTCGACCATCACTTAACATTTTCTTCTTGTGCAGATGCTTCTTATTAGGGTATTTACTCTATATCATTTGACGAGGTGATATGAATGAACTATCATAAATAAATCATTATCTACGAGCTTTAAGAATAAGACCGGAGATGTCATGATAGTGAATCATCACATTTAATAATTACTATTTGCTCTGAAAATCAACTAACAACAACTTCAATAAAAATATAAAATACTTATTTTAGATTCCACGTTTTAAGTTCTAAATCTCACTTATTTAGACTTAGATACTGCTCATTGAAATAGTTTTTTTTTTTTTTCGATTTTTGGAATTTGAAACTTACTTTTCATACATTAAAACCTACAAACAGACCGGTCAAACAAATTTTCATCGATCCGACTTTTTGATTCTAGGTTCTACCATGAAACTACATTCACTCCAAACGTATCCTATGCAGAGATATCTTGCCGCCATTAGCATCTCCATAAAACTATAATAATAGGCTTGTCGGTCTTATTCTTCCAAATTATAGTGGTACCTAAACTGACACGTGTCCAGTATGGAAATATTTTATAGCTGTGATCATCTCAATCGAGTTGCAGCAATAAGCTTATCAGTATGGCACTTTTGAAATGTGGCGGCGGCGGCGGCGGCGGCGGAATAGTCATAAGTCATGACTCGATCCCGACGGTGGCGTAAGCTAATCGCCAACCCTTCGCCTTCCCCTTCATGAAGTTTTTGACCTTTTTGGTCGAAAAGCATTTTCACCCCCTTTGGCTTGTGGGGAAAAAAGCCTGTGGGCGCTTCGGTTGTCCGGATAACGCACGCAAGCGATGCTTGAAGTGTTGAAAAACGGCCGTGTCTCTCTTCTTTTTCCGCCTTTCTTAAATTATCATTCCTCTCTTGCGTGCGGCCGTGTCGGCGACGCGCCGCCGATGGCGAGTGAGGTCCACGCGCCAATGGGATATGCATATACGGGAAGTGGCGCTCCCGTGGGGTCTCGCCAGTCGCTGTCGTGCACCATCTGGGAAAAAGCGAACGGATACAGCAAATCAATTAATCAATTAAAAATCTAAATTAAAAAAAAAGAATATATATATATATATATATATATATATATATATATATTCTTGTCTAATTGCCAACCCCGGATACGACGGCGTCGCCGCTCGCTGCCACCTGTAACGTACGGCGGTCGTGGCCATTAGCGCCAGCTCCTTTCGCGGGAAATTACTATTTTTTTTTTCTCTCACCTTATCGAGATCGGAAATTCTCGCACCAAAAAGAAAACAATCGAAACTAACGAAAAATCAAATCCTCGAACGTTAGGATCCGGATCCCCATCTTTTTAAGTGATGAAACAAGGATGATTACTTTCAAGTGTGAATTTTAACTCCTATATCCTATAAAAAAATTTACAAGACAAAAATTTGATAATGAATTAAGAGTTAGAGTAGGACTAATAAAAAAAAAAACTATTAGAAAATCGTAAAATGAGTTTACAAGGAGGGCAGTTTGGTCTTTTGATGGTGGGGTTTTTTGTTTGGAGGTACGCGAACTATTTTTTTCTATAAGAAAAATGTAGAAGTCTGTAAGTAATTGATATGTTAGACTAGACGTGACGCACGTTCACAATATTTTCCATAATCTAAAGTAAGCATGAGACTCCAAAGCTATGTGGGGCCATTTTTACACAATTCGAACTCAATGCATGTACACCATTGAATCACGTGAGTTTCGCATGGAATCCACCTAATCAATTGATTATTTTGAATTGAACTCACATGTATTGAGATCGTGCTAGGAAATTTTTCCCATTTGTAAGTCTCTCGCGATATTGTTTGTAGTTCTAATTATTTTATTTTTTTGTAGCTTACCGTGATTCGACTTATTTAATGTGCTATATCTAGAAACTTTCAAAAACACATATCAACATGTATATTGCATGCGAAATTTTATCATATTTCTTGTAAAAGAACCTTTGGTGATAAAAATAAAAATTGATAGAAAGCAACAAATTACAAAAATGGAAATAATTATTTTAAATTCGTAATGTTATGATGATTATAATTACAAACAGGTAATGGATTTTTCTCCTTTTTTATTTTTTATTTTTATTTTTGCGCGTTCCCATTTTTATGTGGTTCATTTGCTTAGGGTTTGTTCGTCTTTTTTTTCGATTATCCAATTAATGTCTACCGAATTATCAAAGTCACACAAGCCTGTGCTTCTAAAGTGGTTTCAAGAGAATGTGTGAATGTGTTAATTCGAAACAATACCCAAAGTGAGGAGAGGAAGATGAGTGGGTTGTTAAGGAACATTATAAAATAAAATAGAATAGAATGTTATTTACAATTAAATTGATGAAAGACATTACTTATTTTCAAATGTAATTATTGTAATTTTAAAAGGGCTTTAGGTATTCCTATCACACAAAATCAAAATACAAAACGTTGAAACGAAGGTCACCTAGAAAAATCCAATGGTACTATTTTTTTCCTCCCCCGAAATAGTGATATTCGTGCGTCACCCGCAACGTGTGGGTGTTAAGTACTAATCCTGACATAATTACAATTCCGGCAAATGGAGGAGTGCCACGTGGCACCGGCATCTGCCGTTCCTTTTTTCCTCCATTTTAGCTCAACCAAGCAAGCGCTGAGCATCTCGTCCAAAAAAAAAAAAAAAAAAAGCAAGCACTGAGCATCAGACCAAAAAAAAAAAGTAAGCACTGAGCAGCTGAGCTGGCCAATTGTACGTTTTTTTGGACTAATTGTACGTTGCACAAAATAAATTTTTTCTAAATTAAAACAACAAAAAATTTCAAAATTATGCCTAATTTGACATAAATACCGCGAATTCCGAACTTTTTTGATTTCATAAAAAATTCAAATTTATATTAACATGATAAATATGCCAAATGAAAATGACAAATAGGGCTAGGTTTTTTTGCAAAACAAAAAAGGAAAAATTGATATAATTGTGCGATAGTAAGTGTAATTTAAGGTGTTTGGCGGCATTTTTTTTTTTTATATTTGTGATGGTATAGTTTATCTGATGGAATATTTTATCTTTCTAATAATGATGTGGTCCCCACCACGGGATATCTTTTCAAAAGCAACAACGGATCTATCTGCTGCAAACTGGAAAAGGACAAATGGACGGGCGTGATGCACCCATCTGAAACGTGGCCACGGATGGGGCCCACTCCTGGTGCTCTTTTTAAGGCTGCTTTATGCGCTCTCTCTTTTTTATTCAATTTTTTTTATTTTTATATATATTTTGGGGAATATTGTGGAGATGGGGGGGGGACTGACAGAATCTTTGCTTGGATTTGTCCTCTCTAGGTCAGATTTGCAATTCTCAAATTGAGATCTAAGGTAAAGCCGACCGTCTTTTTGATTACGCCCTCGTCTTCTTATAAATGTTAACAACCCCCCCCCCCCCCCCGGGCGAAAAAGCCAACCTTTTTGCACACAATGCTCTCATGTCACATTATTTAGTGGAAGCAAAAGGTATCTTAGGAAAAAGCGCGGAGTCGAATAGAATTGAATTGAACCATGCCCTACTTGAAATGTCGATTGATCGGACATTTTTTTTTTTCTGATTAGATTTTAATTGGGTCCATGAAATCTATTAATTGGACAAATCCAATGCATAATTTTAATGCGTTTAATTTTTTTTACCTAAAGAATTTTACTGTGTTGGCTTGGGCAAGTGGTTGGAATGGGCCGCCGCCAGCCCACCAAAAACAAGCCCTAGAAAACTTCCATCTATATTTCACTAATTCATCGGTGCAAATTTTTTTATTGGTCACCCTCTTTTCTTAATTTAACTCTCACCACAACAAAACTGGAGAGAGAGAGAGATCGTATGTAGTAGTAAAGATAACGTCATGAAATTTATTTACAACGGGAACAAAATGTGTGAAATGGTTGTTTATGATTAATCAAAACATAGATTTGATAGCATCGCAAGTTGATGTGATCATCGCCATACAAAGATATCACAAGCCCAATGTAAACTTGGCTCGTTTGAGCTAACTAATTTAATTTGTCAAATTGCGAAAGACCCACAACAACGGAATCTATTCGATCAATGATTTTCAATGGATTGGGCTTCACATGAGCGAAACTTGGGCGAGCAATTATACATGCACAAAGTGATGGAATCAGCCTATTACGATACAAAATACGGTGAAATATTTGCCACGTTTTAATGGAAAATGAGTTATCTAGATTGATCAACAGGCTAATTCGTAAACGATAGGCAAGATTTGCTTACAATAGACATTATTCAAGAGGATTAAATTATCACTCTATCACTAAATTATGATTAATTATATCTATCACATAAGTATGGGAGGAAAAAAAGTCTTAAAAAATATGAATTTTTCTTGAACAAGATTCATTTGTTTTACCTAATTTTCGAAAATCAACCATCACATCGACCTTCCCACCTTTCTTGTAAATTTATTTCTCAATAAAATGAGGAAAATGAACAAATGATTTTTAAACCTTTTGACATTTTCGTACAAACCGTCTAGATGTTGTTGATTACTTGTGGACTTTCTAGAGCAAAGCCATCATTTCAAAAGCCCCTCATCCACTACATTTTCTAACCTTCCACGTCATTTGTCCGCAAATTGCAAGCCACCTACGTACTCAGCGACAAAGCATGTACGACGGTTCAACATTATCAATGACGGCTTGGACAAATGGTTGGAGTGGGCCGACAACGCACCAAAAATAAGCCCTAGAAAATTCCCATCAAATCATTAGTATAATTCAACTGCTTGATCGGGCCCATTTCAAAGTCCAATAAGAAGGTTTACACCAAACGAAAGATAGGAATTTGCAGCTACAAAGAGTAGAGCAGATTAGGTTACGTGATGATGGCCATAAAGTTGTTCGTAGTACAATAAGTACGAGGTATTATATATATATATATATATTTATTGATTTGATCAACTCTTTGCATTACTATGTAAACACGTCGAGAGTTGAAACGAGCTCACCGTTGTCACTGATTTTGCCCTCTTTTCTTACCCTATAAGTTGGCAAACAAAATTCATTTGATGCATATTTGCCATCATGCAAAATGTAATAACCCAAGCCAATATCACTAACCCTCCTATAAGTTTCGAAAAATTATAAACCCATGGGCTCCGTCGACATGTGTAGTAAAATTGTAGTAAGAGATCAGTCCATTAATGCATACAATATAACTGATCCTTACTCATATGCATTACATAGCCCACGAGGTAGTATCGAAAGTGAAGCATACATTATATGAAATGCAAAAATTCACTTGCTAAGTAGCCAATATTACAAGAGCCTAAGGTTTTACGACGAAGAGAGAGTGGAGGAAGCATAAGAGGAGGACCAGGTAAATCCCCCCACGACAAAGCCGGCAATGAGAGCGCCGGTGACCTGGTCGCAAAAGTTGGGGACTTGCCCACAAATTGGTAACCAACCGGCATGGCTATTCCCTTTCTTGCCCACCTGGCCTATTGCCACTGCAGCTGAAATGCTGGAGCTTAGAAGCGTTGCAATGACCTAGGGATGGACATAGAGAGAAATCATATATATATCAGGAAAGATAATGTCATGAAATTTATCTAGAACGAGAGTGAAATGTATGAAATGATTGTCTATGATTGCTCAAAGCATAAACTCGACCGTTGCAAGTTGATGTCATCAACTCATCATCATCGTAAATGGATGCTAGAAGCCCGATATGAACCCGGCTCGTTTAAGCTAAGTAATTTAAATTGTTAGATTGTGAAATACCCACGGTGATGTTATCTACCCGATCAGTGGTTTTGGATGGAATGAGGGTCACACAACCATCCACAAAAGTAGTGGAATCAGGTTATAACAGGGCAAAGTAAAGTGAAAAGTCCGCCTTGTTTTGCTGGAAAACGAGTCGTTTAGATTCATTTCGAGAGGCTACTCCATAAAATCATAGGCACAAGTTGCTCGCAACCGAAACTATCCAAGAGGATGAAAAAGTCATGTTATCACTAAATTATGATCGTTTATTGATTACATCAATAGCGAAATAAGTTTAGGAAATATATATATATATATATATATATATATATATATATATATATATATATATATATATCTTTGCTTAGATCCTATGTGGACATATATCTTTTTTGAAACCCTTATCAATCAAACGTATGGAAATCAATCCTAGTAACGATATTTAAATTACAAGACCTTGAACATATATTCCTGTGTAGAACAAGAACATACATGAATTACAGAATTCTGAGATATGTTAGAAGTTGTGTTCGAAGCTAAAAGCTCTCATTCACCTATTAATTTCTAAGTCGTATTCATGTTGTTTTGTAATCGTGTAAAAGATTAGGTGTACAAGAGTAATTGTAGTAGTTGAATCCTGATGGTGTGATTTATCATCAGAAAAGGATTGGTATTTGCAATTTGTAACTTGTTGTATAGATTATTAGTGCAATCCAACTCGACTTATGATCATTGGTAAGGAAAATGGAATTAGGCTTGGAATGAAACTAGAATCACTATATATCATTGTGTGCACTACTTATTTTTCTTACCCTTAATGGCTTTAGCACACAACTTAAATCATGCTGATTGAAATATCTGCTTGACCTAATCTTTGCAAAAGTTGCTAACACTTTCCACAATTTCCATGCAACCAATTCAGCCTCCCTCTAAGTTGTATTATTAGTCCCAACAAAAGGATGTTAATTCGACAATTAGTGTAACCAAGTTCCTAAACCTAAAATCTCTAATTCGAGAATGGTGAAATGCCATCCCGCATTTCACTTGGCCCTTAACTAGCCTAGGCTAGGTTAGTGGCTGTTTCAAAATAAAAATAAAATGATATATATGGCTAATCATAATGAATCGAGTCAGCTAAACATCACAAATTGGTAAGAACTCACACGTGACAACATGCCGTTAGACAAAACTAGAAATGTAAGAGTTCAAGGACTACTTAATGGTATGCAATTACCTCAAGTTGGACATCAGCGGGACTTCCGGCCTCTGAGAATACGGGATATTTGGAGGCCTCGTCTAAATGCTTCATCAAACAAGATTCTTATCTGCATCTCCTGGATTCCCGGCAACCATGAGAGCAAAGCCACAGGAGCCATCACAATAATTCCAAACAGCATATCATACAGCCGGGCCAACGAAACCACGGTGCCCCACGCCACAGTGGACTGCGAAAATGGTCTAAGTACCCGGGCAATGGATATAAGGCCCCATCCTGTGGGGACAAATGCAAGGAGGCCCTTGACAAGGTCGAAAAATTCGAAATGAGTGAACATTAGCGATACGACGATCACAAGAAGCACGACCACAATGACAAGAAACTGTATGAGACGATAGTATATGTGTTTCTTAGCAGCAAATTTATGTCGAGCATATGCCATGATCACATATATAGCAATGGCCACACCCATGTAAATCCATGATAGCATGTATATAGCAATGCTAGTGTAACCCCGTGTTATACCCAACTGATATACGACACCATACTGAAAAAGGAAGAATCGAAGGCCTAGAATGATCTCCAAAAGCTTGCCCCAACGTCCGGTCGTCCTCAAATGGTCTTGTTCCTCGTACCACCAGGTCTCCCAGCTCTGGTCCGCCTTAGTAAAGACCCCTCTACGATTCCATATCCACTTCATGAAATCATTGTAATCAATCACGGTCTTCAGCCAATCAAAGCCTGAAGGGTTAAATATAAATGGCGACATTATCCACGAGACGACTAGAAACCAGCTGGAGATGGTCATGGGTATGTAAAAGAATGCGTCCTTGGCCATGGGGGTCCGTGAGGCATACAATACCAGAATAGCCCCGAGCTCGATGCCCTTCACAAAGTGACTGCGAGCATGCAGTCGATAGTTCTCAGCGAAGCTTTTGTGCTCCACCACGAAACCACGACCGGTGGCTTGGTATTTCGCACCCCCGTGAAGAATAGTCCGACCAAAATAGTGCACGCGAGTCCCCAGAGAGAATGTGTAGAAGAATGAGGCAAGCTGCAACTGCATCGTAATGAAGTCCCAAACTGCTGGGAGGAATCCATGCTCGAGAGAGTTCTCTACAATCATTGGAAGAGCAGTCAAGAGGCCAAGCTGGACGGCAAACTGCTGGTTGAGAATAGCCCCGAGAGCTTCATTGTTGACACTATCATTAATAGCTCTCCCTTCGATGCCACTTAGAGCAAGACACAGGCGACCCCACAAAAATGTGTAAATGGTAAGAACCGCTATCAATGAGTTGAAGTAGAACCCTACAGTTGTGTAGAAGACAGACAGCATCCGGAAAAAGTCTAAGCGGTGACCCTGAGAAGAAATCAAATATAGAACAAGATCTTTGAACAATCAATGAAAATACCTCAGGCTTCTGTTATATTTCTTCACCAGAACTCTGAGTAAATTCTTTACACACTCTTTCATCAATTCCAGATATAGAGGACGAAGGAAAAGCTTCGGATGAAGAACAGGAAGAGCTCAGCAACTCAGAACTAACAATGAAATCTCTATATCTATCTCTCGTTTACTCTTTTCCTTTTATACCTAATCACTAGCTCAACTGTTTTCTGTTATGAAATTGTTACAACAGAAGATAAGCAATACACGTGTATTTCTTCTGACTGTGTAGCTTCTTTTGATTCGCTTGACCTACTTCTGTGATTCAGGTTTTACTCTCATGGATCACCAGCTCCTGTTGCCACGGATTGCCAGCTCATGGATTAGCTCCTGTTGTCACGGATTGCCAGCTCATTAGTTCACTTGGATCACCAACTCACGAACTTCCTCTGTTTTCAGCTTCCTCTGTTTCAGTTGCTCCTTCAGGTTTGGCTTTTCTACTGATGCTGACTTCTATGCACTTCTGATCTTGCAAAACCTGTTTAATTCTTCTAACAGACCCAGCCTATATATGTCTCTGCTCAGAACTTGCTCACCATTGCCGCTAGCGACCTTGGCCTCAAATATAGATATCTGATTCAACCCAACATCCCTTCCCTTACCCACTTGAATATATTCGTGGTGTGTTACATTCCCCCTCTCAATGTACAGTTGAAGCCGGCAAATATATCCTCACTGATGTTGATCACCTTGGAAGCCTTGCTTATCCCTCCGCGGGTTAAGAACCAAAACCTATCAAAAACATCTGGGTGACCATAATGCATACGTACCTTCAAAGGGTTCGCCAGAACACGCTGCCCCAAAGTCACGAAACTCATTTCCTGGGCAGACATAAACCAGGCAAGAGAGGACACCGAGCCAGAGAAAACATTTTCACGTAATCCTAAAATCGTTGGCCTCCTGATCCCATAATATTTCTTGAATTCTTCCAATAGATTACACATTTTGAGTGCCTCCTCAAAGTAATTGTCTTGGTTCATGTCGATGGTTTGGAGCGCATCCCCCCGAGTGAAGATTATTGCGTGGTTCTGATTCTCTGGCTTTCCTTCCCCAAGCATCACAGGGCCGGGCAACTGGATCCGGTAGATCTCGACCTCCCTCTGCAGTTGCTGGTCGTACTTCACCAGAACGGAGTAATATTCTACTTCGTCCCTCCCCGAGTGAACCTCATCAACGTATGCAACTCGAAGAGCCTCGTTCTTCTTCATAAGATACAAAATATCATCGGCACGCTGATCTTTATTTGCCTTCTGAAGGCCATAGACCTGACAGGTGATCACATACGTGAACTTCATTAGGGCGTACGCATTCTCACTCCCCTTCAACAGAAGACTGACAACACTAGGTGCTCTATCAAGCGTCCGTGAAGCCGGCATGTGGACGGAAGGAGGACCATTCAAGCTGGCATTGGACCTGAGTGAATGATGAGAAGCGATGTTTTGTATACCCATCCTTATGTCCATCTCTGAAGCGTCGTCTAGATATGAAAGCATCTCAAGAGCCCTATAGTAGTACATCATCCCTCTCACGGTGCGGGACAATGTCTGGCCCCTGTAAGATGCCCAGAGACGCAGCTCTGTTGCCTTAAAATTCCAAATATCTTCCACATTCTCCAAGCCTTCTCTGCGCATCCTTTCCAAGAAGTTCAACCACTCATCCTCGTAGACCTTCTGCAGATAAAACAGAGTTGAAATTCCATCCTCATTCTCTTCTCGAAGGCTGCCTTCTGTGTACAAGACATCTTCGTCGTAATAGGGAGTCAATACAGTGAAAGCCATCATCTTTTCCACGCAAGGGGCGAGAGGCATGTTCATGAAGAGCGAATTGCTAAAGAAGGCAATCCGACGCCTAGCCTCGAGATTCAATGGGACATTGTGCATTGAGTCCCTGGATGTAAGAATTGTATGTACCCGGCGCAGATGTCTGTAGAAATCAGGATCCTCAGGAAGCTCAACAGCATTTTCAAAGAGGAATCCTGCATCAGTGGCTTGGCCTAGGGGTGCCAGACCCTCCTGCTGCAAAGCTCTAATCAACTTCATATCCTTTGGGAATTCTCGAACGGAAAGTTTGTAGAGAGCCTGCAGTACATTCACTATCTGGCTCATATCTTTTGTTTCCCTCAACAGAAGCTGAAGGAGTAGGCTTAATTTTGCATGAATATCTGTAAGAATTGTCATTTTATGAAGTTTCGTGATCTCCCCATTCTGAATATGCATATCAATACAATCGAACAACTTCATGACAATAGATTTCTCTTCCGTATAGTCTTTGATAATTGTGATAATTAAGTACTTGATGCTATCACATCGCCTATACTCGTTGACACAAATCTTCAACCAAAGATACCGGTCAGAAAATTCCGCCAACTCACTTGCCTGACACAGGGCAAGAAGCAGTTCATTGCAGAGGAGGGCACAAGGCCAGCGGATTACCCTAATGTTCCAACAGTTGGGCGGTAGCTCCAAAAGCTCAAATTCTCTGTCACTAATGAGATCTTCCCTGAGTGTTGTAATGATTTCATTCCAAATCAATGCAAACCTTGTCGCTTCCACTTGACTGGATTCTATCTTATTGTAGGGCTGACCAAGACCATAACGCAGTCTCAGCCGCTGGATCGCATCACGCAACTTCTTGACCATCGTCGCTTTAGCACTTAGCGTCGGCTCCGCTGGCATTAGATTAAACTGTAGTGCACTAGCGAAAAACTGAAACCTAAGCCGCAGCTGCTTCATATTACGTATTTCGCCCAAATGGGAATACAGCCCAATTGTCGCGCCAACAAGAGAAGAGAAGATAGAGTACCAAATTTGCAAGTCCATAAGGTATATCAAGATGACAGGAGTCCACAACAGTATTACAGCCATCCCGTTAGTTCTGCCGAAGAACTCAGGCCACTTGTACGGTGCGTCACGAAGATCTAAAAGAGCCTTTGTTGGAGCAACTAAAGGCTTGATTTGCAGAAAATAACTGAACGAAATTTTGCTAACCAACACCACAACCCAAAAGAGCGCATACTTTATGTTTTTCACATGCCCTTCTCTCACGCCGTGAGCCACAAAAATTCGAGTGTGGAACCACCATGTAACCAGATACAATATGCTCCAATCCAAATCTTCGATCACGACCCGGATCCAAGGAAGAATGAAAAGCGTCAAGGCCAGAAACCCTGGAATTATATACACTAACGCAGTCTTGAGAAATACAACGATCCTCCGATCAGCCTCTTGGGACCAATTGCCATCAGCATTTTTCTGACTCCATATTCTCGCGTAGAACACCGAAAACACGACTATCCAAGTCACAGCAACAAGACTCTTCAACCCCATCCTCAACCCGAGAAAGAACGTCTCTCTCGAAACCAAACTATACTGCGTCCCCACGTCGAGCACGGATTGCAGCAACCTAAGTCCACTCCAGGTGAGAAACACCGTCAACAGCTTCACCTGCACATCCCTCCTCTCCACTGCCTGCCAAAGGGTACTCGGTCTCCTCCCAAGCGATGATTATCATCGCCTGAAGCAAGAGAATCAACAAAACCCAGAGCCTATCGAAGCTACGGAAGACATTCCAAAACGACCTCTGCTCCACAAACCCCGTCTTCCCCACAAACCCCGTCTTCCCTACCCTCTCACTCTTGCGTGCAGTTACAAAGTAATTGCAACTCAAATCCAACGGCCATTTCAGCGTCTTGAAACATCTCCTGCTCCAAAAGTACTCATTCAGATCATCGTAATTCCGCCAAGCGGAATGCGGGGCGCTCCCGTTCCTACTGCCCTCAACCTCAGTCTGAATGGTCCGATAAATGGGCATCACGACGGACTTCAAGAACGCATTTTCGCCGGAGAACGAGGGCAAGTACGGCCTGCCCGTGGACTCATCAATGTATTCCCCAAGAAAGAGGTTTAATTCACTGGCCATATGGTGAAACACATAGCAAATGCACTCGGGCATGAACCGCAAGTTCGCGGACTCGCCCCAGATGAGCAGATAGAGAGACACGTACAGCAATTTGCGTCGGAGGGTCGGGACGTCGATGCGGGAGAGCTCGAGGAGTTTGTGGCGCTTGCCGAGGTAGGAGCACCAGAGGGTGTAGTTGCGGAGGAGCTTGCGGCGGAAGGAGCGGACGACGTCGAAGTCGAGGGCGTCGGCGTTCGGCGGCGGGGGCTGGAGGCGCATTTGGGCGTTGGCGAGGTGGAGGACGAGGTGCTCCCGCTGGTTGCGGACGTTGTCGGCCTGGAAGCCGAAGAGGGCGGCGAGCCAGTCGAGGAGGTCGGCGCTGGGCCCGGGGGACCAGTCGGAGAAGGGCGGCCGGCGGAGGTCGTTGACGAAGAGGAGGGCGGCGGTGGCGGCGCGCACCTCCGGGAACCGGATGCAGGGGTGGTCGATGAGCAAGTTGTGGATGGGGATGATGTTGTAGACCTCCTCCCGCGGCGGCGGCGGAGCGTCGGGGGGCAAGCGCCCGCGCGTGGGCTGGGGACGCTGGCGTAAGTTCATGGGGGTTGGGATCCGCAAGTCGCTTGCTCGGTTATGGAGCCCGTCCGTTGCCATCATCTTCACGGTGGTGACGCGGAAGCTGCTGCTGCTGCTGCTGAGAAAGTGGAAGAGTTTTTCAGTTTTAAAAAGAGAAAGAGAGGGAAAGAGAGGGAGAGAGTATATTATTATGTAAAATTAATTATTTAGTTGCACGCGTCCTTGAGATTCCTCGCGGCCACCATCATCTCGACAGGTTGAATGGTTAAAAATCTGGTGCGGGGGCGTGGGAATGGTAAAGGAAACGTGCGGCATTTCACTTGTCCGGAAAACTCGCTGCTTGGACAGTTAAAAAACGTCTATCCTTTTTTTCCTCCTTTCTTGGGGTCGTGTCGGAGGCGAGTGAAGTCCAGGCACCAATACAATATACGCGAAAGGTCTCGCCAGTCGCCAGTCGCAGCTCGCTGCCACCGTGTAACGTGCGGCGGTCGTGGAAAGTAGCGCCAGCTCTTTTCGCGGGAAGTACTAATTCCTTGTTCTCTCTCTCTCTCCTTTCGAAAATGACCTTGTCAAAATCGAAAATCCTCGTACCCAATCAAAAAGAAAAAAAAAAAGATTAAAACTAACTAAAAATCAATTCATTAAATCTCAGGAGTTCAAATTCCCATCTTGGGATGGAGACGATTAACTTTAAATATATGTTTCGACTAAAGCACCTATAAAGAACCAAGACAAAAATTTAAGCTTAAGTTAAGAGTTAAAATAAGACCAATAAAAAAGATAAATTTTGGGACAACGGTTGACGAGTTTACGAGTAGTGTGATTTGGTCTTTTGATAGTGGAGTTTTTGGTTTGGAGGCACGTGAACTGCCTTTTTTTTTTTATTATTCTATAAAAGATATAAAAGTCTGTAAGTAGTTGGCAAGTTTGACTAAATCTGACGCATATTTGCAATATTGTCCACAATCTAAAGTGAGAATGAGTATTCAAAGGTATGTGGGGGCATTACACGATCCTAGTGCACATGAACTCAATGCATGTACACTAAATCATCAGTATAATTCGACTGCTTGATCGGGCCCATTTCGAAATCCAATAAGAAGGTTTACATCCCACGAAGGATAGGAATTTGCAGCTACAAAGAATAGAGCAGATAAGGTTATGTGATGATGGCCATAAAGTTGTTCGTAGCACAATAAGCACAAGATATTCGAATGATCTATTTAATTTATTTGATCGACTCTTTGCATTACTATATAAACATGTCTTGAGTTAAAACGAGCTCACGATGGTCACTGATTTTGCTCTCTTTTCGTACCCTATAACTATAAGTTGGCAAACAAATTCTTTTAATATATATCTCAAATTACATCATAAGCCATCCTGCAAAACGTAATAACCCAAGTCGATATCACTAACCACCCTATAAATTTCCAAAAATTATACATCCATGGGCTCCGTCAACATGTGTAGTAAAAATGCAGTAAGAGATTACTCCATTAATGCATACAATATAACCGATACTCATATACGTTACATGCCCCACAAGGTAGTATCCAAAGCGAAGTATACATTATGTGAAATGCAAAAATTCACTTGCTAAGTAGCCGATATTACAAGAGCCTAAGGTTTTAGGACGAAGAGAGAGTGGAGGGAGCATAAAAGGAGGACCAGGTAAATCACTGCCGCGACAAAGCCGGCGATGAGAGCGTCGGTGACCAGGTCGCAAAACTTGGGGACTTGCCCACAAATTGGGAACCAACCGGCATGGCTATTCCCTTTCTTGCCCACCTGGCCTATGGCCACTGCAGCTGAAATGCTGGAGTTCAGGAGCATTGCAATGACCTAGGGATGGACACAGAGAGAAATCATATATATATTAGGAAAGACAATGTCATGAAATTGATTTAGAACGAAAGTGAAATGTATGAAATGATCGTCTATGATCACTCAAAGCATAGACTCGACCGTTGCAAGTTGATGTCATCATCATCGTAAATGGATGCCAGAAGCCCGAGGTAAACCCGACTTGTTTGAGCTAAGTAATTTAAATTGTTAGATTGCGAAAGACCCACCGCGATGTTATCTACCCAATCAATGGTTCCGGATGGAATGAGGTTCACACAACCATCCACAAAAGTAGTGGAATTAGGTTATTATAGGGCAAAGTAAAGTGAAATGTCTACCTTGTTTTGCTGGAAAACGAGTTGTTTAGATTCATTTCAAGAGGCTACGCCATAAAATCATAGGCACAAGTCGCTCACAGTAGAAACTACCTAAGAGGATGAAAAAGTCACTATTACTAAATTATGATTGGTTCTATCGAATATGTCAATATATATATATATATATATAAACATGTCTCGAGTTAAAACGAGCTGGGCCATCACGATAATTCCAAACAGCATATCATACAGCCGGGCCAATGAAACCACGGTGCCCCACACCACAGTGGACTCCAAAAATGGTCTAAGTACCCGGGCAATGGATATAAGGCCCCATCCTGTGGGTACAATTGCAAGGAGGCCCTTAACAAGGTCGAGGAATTCGAAATGAGTGAACTCCACTGATACAACGGTCACAAGAAGCACGACCACTATGACAAGAAGTTGTATGAGACGATAGTATTTGTGTTCCTTAGCAGCATATTTATCCCGAGCATATGCCATGATCACATATATAGCAATGGCCACAACCATGTATATCCATGATAGCAGGTATATAGCAATGCTAGTGTTACCCCGTGTTATACCCTACTGATGTACGACACCATACTGAAAAAGGAAGAATCGAAGGTCTAGAATAATCTCCCAAAGCTTGCCCCAACGTCCTGTCATCCTCAGATGGTCTTGTTCCTCGTACCACCAGGTCTCCCAGCTCTGGTCCGCCTTAGTAAACATCCCTCCATCATTCCATATCCACTTCATGAAATCATTGTAATCAATCACGGTCTTCAGCCAATCAAAGCCTGAAGGGTTAAATATAAATGGCGACATTATCCACGAGACGACTAGAAACCAGCTGGAGATGGTCATGGGTACGTAAACGAATGCGTCCTTGGCCATGGGGCTCCGTGAGGCATACAATACCAGAATAGTCCCGAGCTCAATGCCCTTCATGAAGTGACTGCGGGCATACAGTCTATAGTTCTCAGCGAAGCTTTTGTGCTCCACCACGAAACCACGTCCCGTGGCCTGGTATTTTGCACCTCCGTGAAGAATAGTCCGACCAAAATAGTGCACGCGAGTCCCCAAAGAGAATGTGTAGAAGAATGAGGCAAGCTGCAACTGCATCATAATGAAGTCCCAAATTGCTGGGAGGAATCCATGCTCAAGAGAGTTCTCTACAATCATTGGAAGAGCAGTCAAGAGGCCAAGTTGGCCGGCAAACTGCGGGTTGAGAATAGCCCCGAGAGCTTCAGCGCTGACACTATCATTCTTAGCTGTCGCTTCGATGCCACTAAGAGCAAGATACAGGCGGCCCCACAAGAATGTGTAAACGGTAGTAATCACTATCAACGAGTTGAAGTAGAACCCTACGGTTGTGTAGAAGACAGACAGCATTCGGAAAAAGCCTAAGCGGTGACCCAGCCTATGTTGATAAAATAGTTATTTTATATTTCACATGTTGCTGATTTGGTTTTTCAGTTATTAGAGTTAGTGGAGTCATGTGTGTTGGTTATCCTAGTTTTTAGGTGTTAGTGGGGCAAGTGCTTTATGGAGAACATGGGTAGTTATTGTGTGTTTTACGTTATGTGTTTTGTCTTTTGTAAAAGACTTGGTTGCTTTGTACGTAAGATGAAGTTTCAGCCTCATCTCTTCTCCCTTTTAGCAATTTAACAGTGGTATCAGAGCCTGAGAAAAACGTGAGAGTTTAAAAAAAAGAAAAAAAGCTTTCATGAGAAAATTGCAGTAGCAATATTTCCAATGGCCACTGATAATTTTGTTCAACCAGCAATTCCACGCTTTGATGGTCACTATGACCATTGGAGTATGTTGATGGAGAATTTTTTACGATCAAAGGAGTATTAGTCGGTTGTCGAATATGGAATTCAAGAGCCACCAGCAGGCATGGCTTTGACAGATCCCTAGAAAGCAGAATTGGAAGCTAGAAAATTGAAGGACCTGAAGGTAAAAAATTATTTTTTTCAGGTTATCGATCGTTCCATCTTGGAGACTATTATTTGCAAAGAAACCTCCAAGGATATTTGGGATTCTATGAAAAAGAAATATCAAGGCTCTATTAGGGTGAAGCGTGCACAGCTTCAAGCCTTGAGAAGAGATTTTGAGACACTAGCGATGAAGGATGGAGAATCTGTCACTAGTTATTGCGCAAGAACAATGGAGATCAGCAACAAGATGCGATTTCATGGCGAGAAGATGGACGATGTCACAATTGTTGAGAAGATTTTGCGTTCCTTGACACCAAAGTTTAATTATGTTGTCTGCTCAATTGAAGAGTTGAAAGACATAGATGCGCTCTCTCTTGATGAATTGCAAAACTCCTTATTGGTCCATGAACAAAAGATGAACAGAAGTTCAACAGTAGAGGAGCAAGCGTTGAAGGCTTCTACCAATACTCATTCCAACAATTTCAGAGGAATGGGTAGAGGTAGAGGTAGAGGAAGGGGAGATCGAGGAAATAGAGATGTTGGTAGAAATTTCAAAGCCAATAATGACCAATTTCAAGGCAAAGGCAGAGGACGAGATCCTAACAAATTCAAGGTAGAGTGTTTTAGATGTCATAAATTTGGTCATTATGCATCTGAATGTTATACTAGGCTGCCTAATAATAAAGAAAAGGCAGAGAGTTCAAATTTTGTTGAAGAAAAGGAAGCAGAAACGTTGTTGATGGCTTTTCAAGATAAAAAGGAGCGCCGGTCAGATATTTGGTATGTGGATACAAAGGCAAGAACCACATGAGTGGAAGTAAGTTTTCTTTTTCTCATCTAAATGAAGATTTTCATTCCACTGTGAGTTTTGGGGATCATTCTATTGTGAAAGTGATGTGAAAATGTGATATTAAGATAAGAACCAAGAATGGTTTTGTGGAAACGATCTCTAATGTGTTGTATGTTCCTAACTTGAAAAGTAACCTATTGAGTGCTGGCCAATTACAAGAAAAGGGTTATGTAATCACCATTCAGAGGGGTGTCTGTGAAATTTATGATTCCGTTAGAGATGCTATTGCAGTTGTTCCTATGAATTCAAATAGATTGTTTCCATTAAAGATTGAAAATATTCAGTCTTGCTTGATGGCTGAAAAGAAAGATCCCTTATGGCTTTGGCACTTTCGCTATGGTCACTTGAGTTTTGGTGGATTGAAGACCCTCCAACAGAAAAACATGGTGACGGGTCTTCCTCAAATTACTGTTCCTTCTCAAGTCTGTGAAGAATGTGTTGTTAGCAAACAACATCATTCTCAATTTTTAAAAGAAAAGTCATGGAGAGCAAAGGATGTTTTGCAGCTGGTGCATTCGGACATTTGCGGTCCCATAAATCCATCTTCTAATGGAGGTAAAAGATACTTAATTACCTTCATTGATGATTTTTCCAGAAAAACTTGGGTTTATTTTTTACAGAAAAAATCAGAATTTTTCTCCACATTTAAAAGCTTCAAAAAAATGAAGCAGGAAAGACCATTAAGACTCTTCGAACAGATTGTGACGGTGAATATTGCTCAAAAGAATTTGAAATTTTTTATGCAGAGTATGGCATTCGAAAAGTGTCACGCCCCGATCCTCGGGCACGTGCACATCCTTCACTCTTGGTCGATTTTATATGCGATATCCCAGGACAATGTATCGTCGACCCTTTCATTTTTAAGCACATGCGGAAGCAATTAAAATCCCCGACAATAAAAAACGATGGGATAGAAAAGCAGGGCCATATTTTTCATATTGAAATTTATAACCAAACTTTTATACAAACCACAAACCCTTTCAAAACTATTCACATCAAAAAGGAGATCTCAAAAGAAGACAGAAACTTAGACAAACTAGGCCATACATAAGGCCCTCTCAAAATTGTCTTCTTCTTCCAAAAATCCTCTTCTTCAAATCTCACCTCCGAGTTCTCCTTCTCGGATTCCTCCTCCTCGCCTCTTCAGCGGGGTCCTGAAATGGTTTTCCCCAACCGGATGAGACTACGTCTCAGCCGAGTTCTACCCCACTAAGCCCGATTAGTAAACTATTATACTAAAGGCTGCCTAAACACGCACAAGTGATGACTTACCTTGGCCTCCGATCCCACTTGCAAGTCAAGACAATTCACAATAAACATCCATTCACTTCAAACAAATCGAATCGCCGATTACATGTCATATGAATCAATCCCCACCGTGGGATATTTAAAAGCTATGCCACGTGCATTCTCCAGGATGACCTTCCAAGTCTCCGAGTTCACGTGCCTCGAACCTTGGGCCCACGTGCATTCTCTCGAGCGACCTTTTCGCCAAAGTGATGCATCAAGTCACCGAGACCATGTGCCCTTTAGATGCCCGGCCCACGTGCATTCTCTCGTGTGCATTTCACCAAAGCGATGCATCAAGTCGCCGAGACCACGTGCCCTTTTATATGCTCCGGGCCAACGTGCATTCTCTTAGGTGCATTTCACCAAAGCGATGCATCAAGTCGCCGAGACCACGTGCCCTTTTAGATGCCCGGGCCCACGTGCATTCTCTCAGGTGCATTTCACCAAAGCGATGCATCAAGTCGCCGAGACCACGTGCCCTTTTAGACGCTAGCCTCTGTCACCGAGCCACGTGCATTCTCTCAGGCGACCTTTTCGCCAAGGTGACATATTCAACCACTGCACTCACGTGCAGTGTCCTCTTTCAAGTGGTCACCAGTCTACTTTCAACACCAATAACCAATGCCCAACGATTTCTCAATCAAATAATTAAATCAACTCAACAAAGCATTAAAATACTGAATAACATACTTGGCCATTTACCAATCAACCATTCAATCACAATCAATTCCAATCAATTTAGGGTAAATCCCTAAAATATCACAATTTAATTAATTCCATACAACGTGGAGCTCAAATAAATAAATGGACTGTGCCATGACGATCAGCACGAGATTTCGGTCGTCGGCCATCAAAATCTTAATTTCCGAAAAATAATTAATTTATTTATTAATTTCGAAAATTAAATAATTATTATTAAAAATTCAATTTAGCTCAAACTAAAGCCCGATTACATAAACGGACTTCACCACGGTCATCAGCATAATTTTCCGGTTCCAGACCATCTCAGTTGAATTTTTGGAAAATAAATAATTATTTAATTTAATTTCGAATATTAAATAATTAATATTAAAAATTCCATTTAGCTCAAATTAAAGCCCGATTAAATAAATGGACTTCACCACAGTCATCCGCATAATATTCCGGTTCCGAACCGTCTCCCTTGAATTTTCGGAAAAATAAATAATTATTTAATTTAATTCCGAAAATTAATATTTAAATACAAAAAAATCCACTTAGGCCCGAAAAGCCTAATTGGAGCCCACTAAGGGTCGGGAAAAATCCCGAGGCACTTCCAATAATTAGTAGACCACGTCTACTTGCTAATTGCACAATCAATTTATCTAAATCACATCACAATTGACTAATAATTGCTAATTTATTCTAATCTAACAACCTAAACATAATTAATTAAATCTAAACCAACCTTAAGCATAATTAGCCAACTAATCCAAGATTAGTGAGATTACTCACCAAATCGCGCGCAAATCGGATCAATCTGACGGCGGCGACGCGAGGGACGATTGTTCCCAAAGCACGGCTCGGGTTCGGGGCCGGGAAACGGTCCAAAAGCGGGCCCGAAGTGCTGGAAACCCACTTCGTGGGTCTGCTGGTTGGCTGCGAAACAGGGGAAAACAGAGATGGTTAGGGGCGGAGAAGGGTTCGGGAGAGCGGGCGGTGCTCCGGGGAGGGCCGGTGGAGGTCCGGCTGCTTCAAACGGCGGCCGAAGGTGGCCGGACGGGGTGGAACGAAGGCTGAGCAGAGGCTGAACCGCGCGGGGGAGCACGCCTGGGCGCGAGGGATGGCCGACGGAACGCGCGGCGTCGCGCGGGCGGCGGTGCGGCGGTGTGGCGGCGGAACAAGCGGCGAGCGGTTCTCGGCGAGCTGCGATCTCCGAGCTCCTGGTTCGCACGCGAAGAAAAGAAGGAGAAGAAAAGCTGGTTCTGTCGTGAGGGGGAAGAAAGAATAGAGAGGAGAGAGAAGAGAGAGAAGATAAGCTTGGACTAGTCAAAGGGAAAAAAAAGAGAGAAAGAGAATGGGCGGTGGGGAAGGCTACGCACGAAGGGGGAGGGGAAAAGGGGGAGGAGAGAGAAGATAGAGAGAAAAAGAAAGAGAGAGAAAAAGAGAGAAAAGGGAGAGAGAGAAAAAGAATTCAAATAATACTACTTCTCTTATTTCTTTTCTTTTTCTCTTTCCCTTTCACTTTCTATTTTCTTTTGGTCTTCAAATCTTCCTCCGATAATTTCTTTCTTGAAATTTCGGATTCTAAGAATAAATTGATAGACGATGAGATGGTCCTAAAAATGAATTGTGACATCGTCCGAATATTCGATTCCCAAAACCGAATTAAATTTCATGATTAAAATCGACCGAACGTGATTTTAGTCCAATCCAACCAATTAGGTAGCTTTTAGGGATTTTACCATGGATATATCCCTTAATGGCTTCACCTAATAGGTTAGTTAACTCGTGAGTGATTAGCTCAGAGAAAAAGGACCATAGGCACGTCGACGAAATGCACATTTCATTTTATCGAAATAGGGTCGAATTTCAGGATGTCACAAAAAGAGCTTACTGCTGCATATACACCACAGCAAAATGGTGTATCTGAGAGGAAAAATAGAATAATTCTCAACATGGTGAGAAGTTTATTGGCAAGAGGAAAAGTTCCAAAGACATTCTGGCCAGAAGCAGTAAATTGGAGTATTCATGTTTTGAACAGAAGTCCAACTTTTGCTGTTCAGAATATGACACCTGAGGAGGCTTGGAGTGGGAGAAGACCGGCTGTAGATCACTTCAGAATTTTTGGATGCATCGCATATGCCCATGTCCCGGATGTGAAAAGGAAGAAACTTGATGACAAGACTGAAAAATGTGTCTTTCTTAGTGTAAGTGAAGCATCCAAAGCATATAAATTATTCAATTCACTAACAAAGAAGATTGTGACTAGCAGGGATGTTGTTTTTGATGAAGAAAACACTTGGGATTGGAATAGGCAGCAGCCTACCCAAGTTCTTTATGACAATGATGCTAAACATGAGCAAATTTCAGCACCTTGTATGCCCCAAAATTCATCAAATATGACTTCTACAGCTGCTGAAATTTCACCAACAGCTCAAGTCAATGAAGAAGAAGCCCAATCTCTTCGCCGCGTTAGAAGAAAGCCTACTTGGATGGAAGATTATGAGGTAACCGGAATTGAGATTCAATTACTCGCTTTGCTTTGTTTTCAGACTATTACCCTACAACTTTTGAGAGTGCTATCAAAGAAGAAAAATGGCGAAAAGCGATGGATGATGAAATTAATGCCATCGAAAGAAATGATACTTGGGAGCTATCCGATCTTCCGGATGGACAAAAAACCATTGGTGTAAAGTGGGTCTTTAAAACAAAACTGAAAGAAAATGGTGAGGTTGACAAATATAAAGCACGTTTGGTAGCCAAGGGATACAAGCAAGTAATATGGAATCGACTATACAGAAGTTTTTTCTCCAGGTTGCGAGACATGACACGATCGATTGGTGGTTGCATTGGCGGCACAAATTCTTGGCCTATTTTTCAGCTAGATGTCAAATCGGCATTCTTACATGGATACTTGGAGGAACAGGTATTTGTCGAGCAACCCCCTGGTTATGTCAAGATTGGAAATGAGCATAAAGTTTATAGATTGAAGAAAGCTCTTTATGGGCTAAAACAAGCCCCTTGGGCTTGGTATAGTCGTATTAAAACTTATTTTCTTAAAGTTAGTTTTTCAAAATGTCCTTATGAGCATACGCTTTTTGTCAAGATTGGAGATAAAGGGAAAATGCTTATTGTCTGCTTGTATGTTGACGATCTTATATTTACTGGAAGTTGTGATGGCATGTTTGAAGAATTCAAGAAATCTATGATGGATGAGTTTGAAATGTCTGATCTTGGTATGATGCATTACTTCCTTGGCATAGAAGTGGTACAATCGGATGATGGGATTTTTATTTCTCAAAAGAAATATGTGGGAGAAATTTTGGACAGGTTTCATATGAAGGATTGTAATCCCGTAAACACTCCAGCTTGAGTTTGGCTTAAAGTTATACAAAGATCATGAAGGGAAGAAAGTTGACAGCATACTTTATAAACAAATTGTGGGCGTTTGATGTATTTAACCGCAACAAGACCAGACATAATGTATTCTCGTGAGTTTAACCAAGAGATATATGGAAAATCCTACACAAATGCATTTGTTAGCTGCCAAGAGAATCCTTCGTTACTTGCAAGGAACTAGAGACTTTGGGCTATTTTACAAGAAGGGGGAAAAGTCTGATTTGTTGGAATTTACCGATAGTGACTATGCAGGAGATCAAGATGATAGGAGGAGCACTTCAGGTTATGCTTTTATGTTTGGAACAGGTGCTATTTCGTGGTCATCCAAGAAGCAACCAATTGTCACATTGTCAAGTACAGAAGCTGAATTTGTTGCTGCAACAGCTACTGCTTGTCAAGCTATTTGGCTAAGGAGAATTCTTGAGGAGTTACAATTCAAGCAACCAGGACCTACTAAAATTTTTTGTGATAATAACTCAGCAATAAAACTCTCCAAGAATCCGGTGTTACATGGAAGAAGCAAGCACATTGATGTGAAGTTTTATTTCTTGAGAGATCTTAGCAATGATGGAATAATTGATCTAATCTACTGCAGGAGTGAAGATCAAGTTGCCGATATATTCACCAAGGCCCTCAAGATGGAGTCATTTGTGAAGCTCAGAAAGTTACTAGGTGTTTGCATGGTGAAAGAAGTCAAAGCTTTAAACTGAATGTTAGCAAACATCAGTTTAGGGGAGGGATTGTTGATAAAATAGTTATTTTATATTTCACATGTTGCTGATTTGGTTTTTCAGTTATTAGAGTTAGTGGAGCAATGTGTGTTGGTTATCCTAGTTTTTAGGTGTTAGTGGGGCAAGTGCTTTATGGAGAACATGGGTAGTTATTGTGTGTTTTACGTTATGTGTTTTGTCTTTTGTAAAAGACTTGGTTGCTTTGTACGTAAGATAAAGTTTCAGCCTCATCTCTTCTCCCTTTTAGCAATTTAACAGCCTATATATGTCTTTGCTCAGAACCTGCTCACCATTGCCGCTGGCGACCTTGGCCTCAAATATAGATATCTGATTCAACCCAACATCCCTTCCCTTACCCACTTGAATATATTCGTGGTGTGTTACATTCCCTCCTCTCAATATGCAGTTGAAGCCGGCAAATATATCCTCACTGATGTTGATCACCTTGGAAGCCTTGCTTATCCCTCCACGGGTTAAGAACAAAAACCTATCAAAAACATTTGGGTGACCATAATGCATACGTACCTTCAAAGGGTTTGCCAGAACACGCTGCCCCAAAGTCACGAAACTCGTTTCCGGGAAGACATAAACCAGGCAAGAGAAGACACGGAGCCGTGAAAATATTTTCACGTACTCCTAAAATTGTTGGCCTCCTGATCCCATAATAGTTCTTGAATTCTTCCAACAGATTACGCATTTTGAGTGCCTCCTCAAAGTAATTGTCTTGGTTCATGTCAATGGTTTGGAGCGCATCCCCCCGAGTGAAGATTATTGCGTGGTTCTGATTCTCTGGCTTTCCTTCCCCAAGCTTCACAGGGCTCGGCAATTGGATCCGGTAGATCTTGACCTCCCTCTGCAGTTGCTGGTCGTACTTCAACAGAACGGAGTAAAATTCTACAACGCTCCCCCAGTGAACCTCATCAACGTATGCGACTCGAAAAGCCTCGTTCTTCTTCATAAGATACAAAATATCATTGGCACGCTGATCTTTTTTTGCCTTCTGAATGCCATAGACCTGACAGGTGATCACATACGTGAACTTCATCAGGGCGCGCGCATTCTCACTCTGTTAAAAAATGATCCATTTTTAGAAAATTCTAGACTACACTAGACTACACCAGAAAGAAAAATGGCGGCAACAATGTGTTCAAGACAAAGTTGAAGAAGATTCTAGTACATTTGCATGCAAGAAAAAGGCAAGAAAATTGAAGCACTTTCTGGTACGTGGGCAGAACACGTGGACAGCAAAAAGGCCAAAGAAAAGTCAACAAAAGCTGCTGAAGAATAGAAAATTGCAGAAAAATGGAGAAGACACCAGAAGATGCGGAAGAAGCCGCACAAAGAGGAGATAAAAAGCAAACTTGTAATATTATATTACTTTTTGTACTCAATGTCGGTGAAGAAATGGTAGTGACACGCCTATAAATAGGGGTTGGGTGTGTGTTTTAAGTTGTAGAAAAAACTACACACACCCCTTCCTTTGTAATAAAAATTTTCATAATAAAAGCTATTTTTTTTTACCCATTCTCCCTTTGCCATTATAGTCCTTTTTTATTCACACATAATACTTGCACACACACACACACGCTTCCGTAATAACATCCAACAGTGGTATCAAAGTCACGTCTTTGGTTGGTGTCGGGCGTTTGTCCTACCTACCCTTTCCTATAATTATCCTTTCCAAATACCCACTAACTAAACCATGGCCAACTCTATCTCATCATCATTTCTCATTCCCATTTTTTATGGGAACAATTATGATTTTTGGAGCATAAAAATGACTACATTCTTGATGGCCAAGACTTATGGGACATCGTGGAAAAAGGTTACGAGGCTCCGCCAGAAGGTGCAAGTGTTTCGAAGGATCAACTAGGATGCAAGGGCGTTATATTTTATCCAGCAAGCTCTCTTGAAAACCGTATTTCCGAGAATAATTGGAGCGAGGATTGCAAAAGAGGCTTGGGATATACTAAGAGAAGAATTTCAAGGATCGGAAAAGGTACGCACTATTCGCCTTCAAACTCTAAGAAGAGATTTTGAGAATTATAAAATGAAAAATTATGAGACCGTACAAGAATATTGTGGAAAATTAAAGGAACTCGTTAATCAAATGAGAGCCTATAGAGATGGGATAACTGATCAAAGGGTTGTTGAGAAAATATTGGTGTCACTCACCAAAAAATACAACTCCATAGTTACAACTATAGAAGGAACTAAAGACTCGACCCTATCAATAAGTGAATTAATTGGCTCTCTAGAAGCATATGAGAAAAGACTAATGGCACAAGATGAAGATTCAGTTGAAAGTGCCTTTCAGTCTAAAGTAAATATACAGTCTCATCAAACTAAAAATGATGGAAGGAGCTCATGGAAAAACAAAAGAGGAGGAGAAATTATAAAATAGGAAAATTATCCACCCTGTGGTATTTGCAAGAAAACAAATCATTTGGAGAAGGATTGTTGGTTTAAAAATAAAAAACAATGCCGCTTTTGTAAAAGATATGGCCACGTAGAAAAATATTGTCGCTCGAAAACAAATAATCGAGCAAACTATGTAGAAAAAAAAGAAAAAAAGAAAAAAAAAAGAAAGTGAAGAGAATACATTCTACACAGGCCAAGCGGCAAATGACAATAAAAATGAAACATGGTATATCGATAGTGGGTGTAGCAATCATATGACAAGGGACGAATCTATATTCACTGATATTGATAAGTCGGTGAAATCACAAGTAAAGTTGAACAATGGTGCATTAGTAGATGTCAAAGGAAAAGGCACCATCACCGTGGAAACAAATAAAGGCCCAAAATATATACATAATGTATATCTAGTCCCTCGTCTTGTACAAAATCTCTTAAGTGTGGGCCAAATGATACAAAGTGGGTATTCTCTATATTTTAATAGAGATACCTGCATTATCTAAGATAAATATAAAAACAAAATTACCTCTCGTTAAGATGAAAAATAACAATTTTCCTATTCAATGGAAATATGTTAAAGATATAGCCATGAAAGCTCAACTTGATGATTCATGGCTATGGCATCGAAGATTTGGCCACTTCAATTTTGCTGGGCTAAAAATTCTCCATCAGAAAAATATGATGAGAGATTTTCCAGCCATCACAGAAATTTCAGATGTTTGTGACGGCTGTCTTCTTGGAAAACAACATAGACAGTCCTTCCCATCTGGAGTTTCATGGAAAGCTAAGAAGCCATTGGAACTTGTCCACACAGACGTGTGTGGTCCGACGAGGACACCTACACCCAATCAAAATAAATATTTCATCCTATTCATTGATGATTATACAAGAATGACGTGGTATACTTCCTTCGAGAAAGATATGAGGTTTTCTCTATCTTCAGAAAATTCAAGAACCACGTCGAGAATCAAAGTGGCCAAAAAATCAAAGTCCTAAGGAGTGACAGAGGCACAGAATACAATTCAAAGGAGTTTAATAAATTTTATGAAGATGAAGGAGTCCATCATCAACTAACTGTTGACTACGCCCCTGAACAAAATGGAGTAGCTGAAAGAAAAAATAGAACCGTCATGGAGATGGCAAGGTCCATGCTAAAGGAGAAAGGCATTCCCAACACTTTCTGGGTAGAAGCAGTTTATACTGCAGTATACCTGTTAAATAGGTGTCCAACTAAAGCTGTTCAAGATAAAACACCAGTCGAAGCATGGAGTGGATAGAGGCCTTCAGCAAAGCATCTCAAAGTGTTTGGATGCATTTGCTACGTCCACATCCCTGCTCAAAAAAGGAGTAAGCTAGATGAAAAGACAAAAAAAGGAATATTCCTTGGCTACAATGACCAATCAAAAGGCTATCGGGTTTACAACCTAAGAACTAAAAAGCTAATGATTAGTTGAGACGTCGAGTTCGACGAGAATGCTGCCTGGAATTGAGAGGACGAGAAGATCAAGAAGAAGTATATCACCTTGCCAGACATACCACTTGCTCAAGAGGAGTTAACATCACAAGAAGAAGGAGAAGGACCGGATTCCACCACTCATGACATAACTCCACCAAGCTCTCCAAGAGCAACACAAGAAGAATCTACTCCAGAGTCTCCAGTACTAAGGGTAAAAGCCCTTAGAAGAATTTACGACACATGCAACTTTGCTATTTTGGAACCAGAAAACTATGAACAAGCATCCAAAGAAGAAGTTTGGATAAAAGCCATGGAGGAAGAGATCAAGATGATCGAGAAAAATGAAACTTGGGAGCTTGTCGATCGACCCGAAGACAAAGAGATCATTGGCGTTAAGTGGGTCTACAAGACAAAGCTCAATGCGGATGGATCAATCCAGAAGCATAAAGCAAGGCTTGTGGCGAAAGGATATTTGCAACAATCAGGTATCGACTATACTGAAACTTTCACTCTCGTCACTCGCCTTGATAATATTCGAGCACTTATAGCCTTAGCGGCACAAAAAGAATGAAAGATTTATCAACTAGATGTAAAATCAGCATTTCTAAAACACGACTATCCAAGTCACGGCAACAAGACTCTTCAACACCATCCTCAACCCGATAAAGACCGTCTCTCTCGAAACTAAACTATACTGCGTCCCCGCGTCGAGCACAGATTGCAGCAACCTAAGTCCACTTTGGTGATAAGCACCGTCAATAGCTTCACCTGCACATCCCTCCTCTCCAATGCCTGCCAAGGGTACTCTGTCTCCTCCCAAGCGATGATTATCATCGCCTGAAGCAAGAGAATCAACAAAACCCAGAGCCTATCGAAGCTACGGAAGACATTCCAAAACGACCTCTGCTCCACAAACCCTGTCTTCCCCACCCTCTCACTTTTGCTTGCAGTTGCAAAGTAATTGCAACTCAAATCCCACGGCCATTTCAGCGTCTTGAAACATCTCCTGCTCCAAAAGTACTCATTCAGATCATCGTAATTCCGCCAAGCGGAATGCTGGGCACTCCCGTTCCTACTGTCCTCAACCTCAGTCTGAATGGTCTGATAAATGGGCATCACGACGGACTTCAAGAACGCATTTTTGCCGGAGAACTTGGGCAAGTATGGCCTTCCCGTGAGCCTATCAAGCGTATTCGCAAGAAAGAAGAACAATTCTTCGGCCATATGGTGAAACACATAGCAAATGCACTCGGGCATGAACCGCAAGTTAGCGGACTCGCCCCAGATGAGCAGATAGAGAGCCACGTACTGCAATTCGCGGCGGGGGGTCAGGACGTCGATGCGGGAGGCGGAAGAGAGCCCGATGAGTTCGTGGGGCATGCCGATGTAGGAGCACGAGAGGGTGTAGTTGTGGAGGAGCTTGCGGCGGAAGGAGCGGATGACGTCGGGGTGGAGGACGTCGGCTTTCCGCGGCGCGGGGTTGAGGCGCATTTGGGCGTTGGCGAGGTGGAGGACCAGGTGCTCCCGCTGGTTGCGGACGTTGTCGGCCTGGAAGCCGAAGAGGGCGGCGAGCCAGTCAAGGAGGTCGGTGCGGGGGCCGGGGGACTAGTCGGCCAAGGGCGGCGGGCGGAGTTCGTCGATGAAGAGGAGTGCCTCGGCGGCGGCGCGCACCTGCGGGAACTGGAGGGAGGGGTGGTTGACAACGTTGCTGTGGATGGGGATGATGTTGTAGACCTCGTCCGCCGGCGGCGGCGGTGCCGGCGGCGCGTAGCGGGGCACGCGCCAGCACGTGGGCTGGAGACGCTGGCGTAAGTGCATGGAGGTTGGGGTCTGCGGGGCCCTTGCAGGGTCATGGAGTTCGTCCGTTGCCATCCATCATCATGACGGTGGCGATGCAGAAGCTGCTGCTGAGAAAGTGAGGGTATTTCAGTTCGAGAGAGAGAGAGAGAGAATAATTGCATGCATGCTTGGAGGAGCCCTCGTGGTCGCCAACGTCTGGATCGGATCAATCGCTTGCCTATTATTCTTTTTTTATTTTCTTTGGTCGATAAGCCTTTTCTCACCTCTGTCGACGTGTGTTCAGTTGACTGATGACCGTCGTGTCTTTCCTCTTCTTTGATTATTATTTGTCATATTATTCCACGCTCATAATAACCGCCTTAAAAGAATGCGCACATGTGATTATTCGAAGCAATACCTAAAATGAGTATAGGAACAATATTAGAGAGAGAGAGAGAGAGAGAGAGAGAAGAACATTATTTACAATTAAATTGACGGAAGATATTACTTATTTTCACATGCAATTGTTGTAATTTTAAAAGGGCTTTAGGTATTCCTATTAAGTAAAAATCAAAATACAAAACGTGAACATTCCCCTAAATAGTGATATTCGTGCGTCACCCGCAACATGTGGGTGCTAAATACTAATCTGGACATAATTATAATTTCGGCCAATGGAGTAGTGCTGCATGGCACTCGCGTTTGTCTTTCTTTTTTCCCTCCATTTTCTTGGTTGAGCAACGGAGCTGGCTTATTGGACGCTGCACAAACTAATCAATTGCTGAATTAATAGCACAAAAATTTAGAATTATGTCCAATGTAATATAAATACCTTCAATTTTCTTTTACATCACTAGAAATCTTAAACTTATCCTTTATGACACATGAACATTTTTTGTCTCATAAAAATTCTAAAATTATATTAATATGATAAATATACCTAGATGAAAATGAAACAAAGGGTTAGGTTTTTTCATAACACAAAAGAAATTGATATAATTGTTTAATAATAAGTGTAATTGGAGGTTTTTTTTTTTTTGTATTTATTTTTTTCTATATTTGCGATGGAATAGTTTTTCTTTCCAATAATGATGTAATCCCCACATAAGTTTTCAAAAGTGCGGTACCGGGTCCATCTGTCTCCTGCAAACTGGAAAAGGGCGCCCATTTGAAAGGGTCCATCTGTTGTTTTTTAGCTCTTTTTTATTTTTATATTTTGAGAAATATTTTGGCAATATCTAGAAATTTCCAAAAAACATATAATAACATGTACAATGCATGTGAATTTTTCTCATAATTTATCGTAAGAAAACCTTTTGTAATAAAACATAATTTGACAGAAAGCAACACAATTGCAAACAAGTAATGGAAGTAACTATTTTAAATTTGTAATGTTAAGATGATTATAATTACGAACAAGTAATGGATTTTTCTCCTTCTTATTATTTTTATTTTTGCTAGTTCCCGATTATACGTGATTCACCTACTCACAATTTTTTCACAATTCTTTCTTCAATTGTCCAATCAATGTCTACCGAACCATCAAAAGAGAGAGACAGAGAGAGAGAGAGAGAGAGAAGAACGTTATTTACAATTAAATTGACAAAAGACATTACTTATTTTCACATGCAATTATTGTCATTTTAAAAGGGCTTTAGGTATTACTATTAAGTAAAAATACAAAATACGAGAGAGAGAGAGAGAGAGAGAGAGAGAGAGAGAGAGAGAGAGAGAGAGAGAGAGAGAGAGAGAGAGAGAGGGGAATGTTATTTACAATTAAATTGACGAAAGGCATTACCTTATTTTCAAGTGCAATTGTTGTAATTTTAAAAGGGCTTTAGGTATTACTATTAAGTAAAAATACAAAATACAAAATGTGAATATTCCCCTAAATAGTGATATTTGTGTGTCACCTGCATGCAACATGCGGGTGCTAAATACTAATCTTGACATAATTACAATTCCAGCCAATGGAGCATTGCCGCATGGCACTTTCGTTTGTCTTTCCTTTTTCCTTTCATTTTCTTGGTTGAGCAGCTGAGTTGGCTTATTAGATGTTACACAAAATAATTTTTTTCTGAATTAATAACATAAAAATTTCGGATTATGTCCAATGTAATATAAATACCTTCAATTTTCTTTTATGTCACTTAAAATCTGAAATGTATCCTTTACGACACATGAATATTTGTTGTCTCATAAAAATTCTAAACTTATATATACCTGGATGAAAATGAAATAGAGAGTTAGGGTTTTTCATAACACAAAAGAAATTGATATAATTGTGTAATAATAAGTGTAATTGGAGGGTTTTTTTTTGCGGTATTTATTTTTTCTATATTTGCAATGGAATAGCTTTTCTTTCCAATAATGATGAATCCCCACCGTGTTCATCTGTCTCCTGCGACGTGGAAAAAGGGTGCACATTTGAGGGACAATGTGGAAAAGGGCCACTTCTGTTGTTTTTTAGCCCATTTTTTATATTTTGAGGAATATTATGTTGTTTTTTAGCTCTCTTGTTTTTTTTTTTTTTTATATTTTGAGGAATATTCCCCCCCCCCCAAAAAAAAAAAACCCCCCGGGGTTTGACAGAATTTTTTGCTTAGATTTATTCTCTCTCGGTCCAGATTTGCAATATTTTCAATTAAAATCTAAGGTAAAGCCGACCGTCCTTTTAATTACGCCCTTGTCTTAATTATAATGCTAAGCCCCCGTGAAAAAGCCAACCTTTTTGCACACATTGCTGTCATGTCACGTTATTTTAGGAGGAGCAAAAGAAAAAGTGTGGAGTCGAGTTGAATCAAATTGAATCAAACCGTGCCTTACTTGAAAATTTCGATTGATTGGATTTGAATTGGGTCCATGAATTCTATTAGCCAAACAAAACCGGTACGTAGTTTTAATTAAAGAGTTTGATTTTGTTTTTCTGAAGATTTTTTCAATGTCGGCTTGGACAAAGGGTTGGAATGGGCTGCCAACCCACCAAAAATAAGCCCTAGAAAATTCCCACCGATTTCACTAAGTCGTGAGTGTAATTCAGATGCTTGATTTGTGCTCATTTCATAGTCCAATGAGAAGTTTTACATCCCATGAAAAATAGGGATTTGCAGCTATGAGGAATAAAATTGTTCCTACTACAATAAGCATGAGGCATTCAAATTAACTTCTCATTGATTTGGTCTACTCTTTCTGCATACCTATCCAAACATATCTTGAGCTAAAACTGAGCTCACTATGGTCACTGATTTTCCACTCTTTTGATCAGTGATTTTCTCCTCTTTTCTTACCTTATATGTTGTCGAACAAAATCCATTTTAACACATACTTTAGAATGCATCGCGAGCCATCATGAAAAATGTAAAACCCGAGTCCGTTTCACTTTATTTCCTATAAATTTTCAAAATTATACATCCAACGGCTCAATCAACATGTGTAATAAAATTGTCATAAGAGATTACTTCATTAATGCATACAATATAACTGATCCTCACTCGTACATGTTACATGCCCCCACAGGGTAGCATCGAAAAGAGAAGTATACATATATGTAATGTAAAAATTTAAGTACGTTCTAGGGTTTGATATTACTAGAGCCTAGGGTTTGAGTGCGAAGAGAGAGCGGAGGGAGCATAAGAGGAGGATCAGGTAAATCACTGCTGCGACAAAGCCGGCGATGAGAGCGCCGGTGAGCTGGTCGCAGAACTTGGGGACTTGCCCACAAATTGGTAACCAACCGGCATGGCTATTCCCTTTCTTGCCCACCTCGCCTATTGCCACTGCAGCTGAAATGCTGGAGCTCAGGAGCATTGCAATGACCTAGGGATACAGAGAGAGAGAGAGAGAGAGAGAGAGAGAGAGAGAGAGAATCATATGCAGCAGAAAAGACAATATCGTGAAATTTAAAAAGAACGAGAGCAAAATGCGCAAAGTGATTGTTTGCGATCAATCAAAGCATAGACTCGACCACATCGCAAGTTCAGGTGATCCCCATAAATGGATACCGCAAGCATGATGTAAATGTAGATCGTATGAGGTAAGTAACTTATATCGTAAGATCTCAAAAGACCCACAACAAAATTTATCCAATGGTTTTCCATGGATTTTAGGTTCACATGAGCTGAACTTGTGCAAACATTTATCCATCCACAAAGTGGTGGAATCAGCTTATTACAGTGCAAAGTGAAATGATAGGCACTGGATAACACTATCCAAGAAGATGAAGAAGTCATATCGTTACTAAATTATGATTAGTTCTATCCATCACGTCAATAATGAAATAAATTTAGGAAATATGTGTATATATTTCCTTTCCTCATATCTTAGGTGGAGACACATTTTCCAAAACCTTTATCAATTAGAAATATTGAAATCAATCCTAGTAACAATATTTAAATTACTTGACCTTGAACATATTTTCCATGTAGACAAAATATTGCCAAGTGCCAAGAAGTTGGAAACATTCTAGTCTACCTAAAAGATCGAGTCGCCTGCTTAAACCCTATAAGCCAGCAACTCCATGGGTCATGCGTTGCTTTTTGATCGAGAGAATCCATCGAAAGAACACACACCAAGAACTGAAAGAGCGTTCGGAGACTCACTTACCACATCCATCATCATGACAAGTCGCCAGAACACCGGCTTGCAAGATAGCAGCAGAGAGACCAAGCTGTACCCGCCAGCAATGGCTTCTGCAATCACAAAGTACCTGCGCCACCGGAATCGAAATATGAACAAGAACCCCACCAAGAAACGAGTGAGAGAGAGAGCGGAAATGAAAGCCTGATGTACATGTGAAGGTTAAAGAGCTTACACGAATGCTGATGTGTAGCTGTACTTGGCATCGAAACTCAGGTTGAGAACCTTGGCAGTCTCGTGGCTGGTGATCATGACTGCGATGGCTGCAGCCGTCGAGCCCACGGCTAGCAGCCTGAGCACTAGCGAAATCTTGGCCTTGGTCATGGAGTCTCTCGGCTTTCAGGCGGTGGCGAAGAGACTGAAACGCGACAAAGCTAGGGCAAGGCCTATACTTAAATGTCTGAACACCCGATCACTCTAGATTTGAGGGAGAGATAAGAGGAGGCGAAGCGTGATACCCGCACTGGTGAGCAGATAATTTGTTTCGGAGGGCGGGTTTCGGACAGCGATTTGGAAGAGCGATGTCTGGATTTCGGGAGTTGTTTATACATGCCGAAGTGCATGCGTGCAGCTGTACTAGGTCAACTGCCCGATGCCTCTCGTCCGTTCGTTCGAGGGCGAGTGCGGCTGCTTCGGCGCTCTCTCCAGCCGCAATCTTTTCCATCCCCCGGTGTCTGGTTGAACTACCAAATTTCAGCACCTGCCGAGGCCTTTCGTCGCGCGCCGCGTGTGGCCGCGAGGCTTCAAAACTGAGGCGTCGTGGTCAGCGCTTTCTCTTCACTTTTGGCAGATCTCTGCTAAAATGCTCTAAAATATTGAGGGAGGAGGACGAGGGTAGTGGAAACTGGAAAGTCGGAATTCTATAGTTAGGTGACCGTACAGGAAAATGCATGGTGCCCAGCAGGAAAAATTTTAGTACACCTACCACGGCTACGTACATCTACATCGGATTTAACTACTGCGAGGGAAAGAATCCTAGAATCTTCATTTTTGGAGGCATGTATTTGAATTTCTACACAATTAAGAGTGGAATGGTACAAACAATCCATGAACTTCGGCTTAGTATACAATATGATTCATAAATTTTATATTTTTTCAGTGTGATTCTGAATTTTAGCTTAATAAGAAATATTGTCTTTAAACTTTTGGTATATATTCAATTTAGTCCATACATTATATAAAAATGTTTAATATTATCTTTCTACTAATTTGAATTTAGTCATCCGACAGGAAGTGACCCAAGAGTCCTTCAACACATTGAAAGTTTTGTTGTCTTGCATTTCTGCCAACATGCATAAAGCAGTTCCGGAATGCAATTCTTATTAGGAATGAATAAATTACAAGTTTCTTCTTTTTCAAGGACTCATCAAGTCCAGCAATCTTATCAGCCCAACATAACTAAATATATCATCAAACAGTCATGAACATTTTATCGGGAAAAATCATAGTGAGCTTAACCATGGTTCAACGAGGATCTGCATAGGTGACAAGTTTTTGGGGAAATATCCAGTTTTTGGGGTAGTCTCTCAAGTTGCATAACCACGTCACTATTTGCGTTTTCATTATATTATTAAGGTCATAATATATGTACTTTTTGCCTATAAAAAATTCTATGCTTTACCCTACAATATTTTCCTTTCCGCTCTAGAAATCTGCAGTGCAGATGAAGAAGCATGAGTCAATCAAAGTAAATTTAGCCGGCAGTAATTCGCATTTATCATCTCGAAAGACAGCCTCCAGATGAGAAGCTTTATCTCTGCAAAAAACTTCTCAAAAAGTTCTTGGAACTTGGTGGTTTCATTCTGTTTTCACACTACATATCATGGTTGCATCAGATAAAGTCATCTCTAAACGAAAACATATCGCCACGGTTGACCTCATTCAACATAATAAATACAATAGTCTCCTCACTTATATCGAATCAAGCTATGCAAAGGTCTTGTGAAAAATCGGCATTTTATCTTCCCTAATTTTGACAGTTCATTTTAATTGAAAGTAATCCCAAGCTCTTTGTCAAGATAGTACATTTTCTGGTACATTACTTAATCGATAATCATGAAATTTCTAGTTCATTGTTGATCTAGCATGGTCTCCAAGGTCAAGTCACATGAAAATAATTTCCGATCTATTTGCTTTCACCTGTTTTTGTAGACGGTCTCTCTACGACGGAAGGCTAGTTTCATACACGAGAACTGGCTCCGGACACTACTTGATTTTAAATGAAGAAAAGGCAAGAGAATTTTAAAAAGAAAGGAAAAAAAAAAAAAGTGTCCATGTTTAGAGTTTATGGGCCAACTAGACGGTACCCACCTAGAACGGGCCAATTAACGGGCCCATTTTTATAACCGGACCATCTTTGTTAATTGGACCACCTCAATCCTTAAATTCCTCTCTAATCAAAGGCTTAAGCAGGTCGCCATCAACCGCATAGGTTGACCTACGCTTTAAGAAAGCATGGTCTTGCCTTTTCGCAGAAATCCGAGCAGGATCACAGCACATGTTCGATTCTTCAGTCCACCGAATGTGAAAACTTTGATGTTCGAGTCGATCGTCCTTCTCAATGGCTCGTGCCTCACCTAATCCATGAAATTGCTAGGATATTTCGCAGGTCTGAGATTTATTCATGTATGTAAGCTTAAGATAAAAACAAAATTAGAAGCCAACGCAAATATGATTCTGAATATTTCACGTTCTGTCTATGAATTGAAGTCTTTCATTAATTGTACGATGAGGACTAGGAGTAAACCATTGAAGGAGACCCACGTGTATGAAAATGGAATTTCAGACGTGGAAACGGCGACAAAGAAAAGAGGTCGGACTCCATGAAAGCTCATGGAAGTTGCAGAGATGCATCGCTTCCAGTTCTGGTCGGTCCAAAGAGCGTGTGAAAATCGGTACATGAGTCTCACGATGGTCCCTCCGCGTGCTCATTTCTTTCTTTGAGTGAGTTGCAAGTCAAGAATTTGATTCCCGATTCCCCTTCTAGAGTTTGGAAAATTTGTGAAAAGAATAAAGTTACACTGAACTGTCGGCCCTCGGAGTTTGTCCATTCGACAGCGAGCGCCGGCTTTTAGATGGCCAAGGGGGCAAGGTAACACCATGTCATCAAAGTCTCAAATGGTTGGGACAGGGTCGAGAAATTTAACAAGAGATTTCAAAGGGCACGACTGCACGAGTAATGAAATTCGCGACGAATGCCCAGTGGTCGGAAAAAGGCGATCGGCACCCTTTAGTCCTTCCCTCGGACTTGTCTGTCTTCTCTAGAGACTCCGACCATGGTCGAATCATGAGCAGACTCTCCTAAGCTCTTTTATCGCGGGAACTTAGTACTTGCATCATGATAAAGTCAAAAATTAGTCATTTATTTAGTAACGATTTGCCTAGTGACTTGCCTTGCGGACTACATATACACACCAACGATTGAGCTAGTCTAACAAAAAAAAAAAATTCTCCTTGCCAAAAGTTCCTACGGTTCCTGAAATAGCTTAATTCATCCGGAAACGTAAAAGGGTGTCCAAGGTTGTTCTTCGTAACCCTGCAAGAGATTATGGAAAAGATCAATGAAAATGGTTGGAAGTTGGTCACCTAAGTGGGGTCGATTTTGGTAATCTGCAACGCTACAAAACCGGACCATCTTTGCATATTGGACCGGTTCAATCCTTAAAATTCCTCTCCAATCACTGCCTTAAAATGGTCGTCATCAACCCCATGGGTTGACCAAGGCGTCAAGAAAGCATGGCCTTGCCTTTTCGTGTGGAAGCCCCATCACCGTGGCGGCACAGGTTCGATTCTTCAGTCCACCGAATGCAAAAACTTCAATGTTCGAGTCGATCAATCTTGCTCATGGCTCGTGCCTCCCCTCATCCATGAAAGTAACGAGATATTTCGCAGGTCCAAGATTTATTCATGTAAACAAGCTCACGATAAAACAATATTAAAAGCTGGCGCCAATAAGATTTTGAGACCGAACCCTAATGATTAGCAAGAGCAACCAATGTATCTAATAAAAAGCTTGAACAATTCACGTTCGTCCCTCCATATTTCAAAATAGGTCGTTTGTTAATCTCCATGCTTGTTGTGAGAAAGAGATAGAAGAAGGAATGAGTCGATGAATGAAAGTGGAAGAATCGGAGGTTAACCCCTTTTCGTTAACTGTACGATGAGTACTTGTACTACATTTGATCGTCTGAATTGTTAACTAAAATATGACTGAATAGGACAAGTTATGAAATTTAGAGGATTCTATTATATCTTATCAATTATTTGGTTATTGTAATAATAAAATCGGATATATTCATATCATATCATATATTATTGGAGATAAATGACACATCAATATAAATGAATCACAAATTTTATGAATGGAGATTGTAGAAATCTCTCGCGATACTCTTGTCTACTTTATTTTTATCTACTTTTTAAATTTTATTCTCCTCTCTTTTTTAATTTGTTTCTTTTTTATTTCTTTGTTCCCCTTCCATCATCTCCAATAAAATTTAATTAAATAGAAAAATGTACTAATATACCTAAAATATCAAAACACTTAAAATATGTAATAAATATATATTTATATATTGAATTTATATTATAAGATAAAATTAAATCGAATATATAAATAAAAATAATATTAAATTAAAAATAAATTTTTATTTTTTGTTATTTTGAATTTCTTATATTAGAATTTAAATACTATCCATATTGATATATAATTTTAAATTTGTTAATTTAAGAAGTTTATTATTTGAGAAAAATAACTTTTCTTTTAAAGATATTATAAATCTTATTTACCTTTAACCCACCTCTCCATGGGATAATTTTATCGGTCTATATCCCTCTTATATCCAACTTTGTCCTATCTTGAGTAGGTATCAAACACAAGATAGGACAAACCTTATCTTACCCTGGAGTACACCATTAAAGGAGACCACATGCAAGACGCGGAAACGATGAAGATAAGAGAGGTCGGACGGACAGAAAGCTCATGGAAGTTGCAGAGATGCATCGCGTCCAGTTCTTGTAGGTCCAAAGAGCATGTGAAATCGAGACATGGAGGCGTCCATGGGGTGACATGATGGTCCCTCCTCGTGCTCGTGTCTTTCCTTTGAGCGAGCTGCAAGTCAAGAATTTAATTCACAAGTCCCCTTCCACAGTCTGGAAAATTTGCGAAAAGAGTGAAGTGACACTGAACTCTCGGCCCTCGGAGTTTGTCCAGTCGATGGCGAGCACTGACTTTTAGATGGCCGAGGGGGGCTAGGTAACGCAATTTCGTCCAAATCTCTAATGGTTGGGATAGAGTTGAGGAATTTAACAAGAGATTTCGAAGGGCACCATCGCACGAGCTATGAAAATCAGGACGAATGCCTGACGGTCAGAGAAGAATTTGTCTTCTGGGGCCAGGTCATGGAGCGACTCTCCTAGGCTCTTTCAACGCGGGAATTCAGTACTTTCGTCGTGATAGAGTGAACATTGACCATTTCATTATTAACGATTTATCTAGTAATCCGCCTCCCGAATTACATATATACATTGCCAAAAGTTCCTCCGGTTCTTGATAGAGCATAATTCATCCGGAAACTTAAAAGGGTGCCCAAGGTTGTTCTTCGTAATCCCTCTTGCAAGAGATTATGGAAAAGACCGATGGAAGGTTGTGCTTTGATTTGGACAACCGAGGACATGAAAATGGTTGGAAGTTGGTCACCAAAAGTGGGGTCGATTTTGGTAATCTGCAATGCTACAAAAGAAGAAATTGACCCTCATCACCAATCAACATTCCAGAGGATACACATATTTTATATTTTGTTAAAAATAAGTTTGAGACACTTGATAAGTAATTAAAGGGGAAAGTATGGTAAGTTTTCAATGCACTGGCCGAACGTCGTGATAATATGCACGATCAATTTCATGAAAAATTAAATGTTTCATCATTAAAAAATTGTTTGACTATTTTTGATAGATGCTACCTTGGAATGATGACCTATTTGTGCCATTTAAGGTCTAGGAAGAAGCCACTTTTCTATTGAGGATGTTGAAATTCATTTTCTTCACCAATCAACATTCTAAAGGATACATATATTTTATATTTTGTTAAAAATATGTTTGAGACATTCTTGATCATTTTCATGAAAATCGAATATTTCATCATAAATGATGTTTGGCTATTATTGGTAGATAAGATTTTTTTTATACATTTTTTGCCAAAAAAGTCAAGATGCTACCTTGGAATGATGACCTATTATCACATTAGATGTGACTAACCCATCGGAAATTCCCAAAATGGAAGGGTCAGAGTTTTTGAATTCGTGCCATTTACGGTCTAGGTAGAAGCCACTTTTCTATCGAAGACTTTGAAATTCATTCTCTTCACCAATCAACATTCTAGAGGATACATATATTTTATATTTTTTAAAAATATGTTTGAGACATGAATAAGTAATTTGAACAGGAAAGTACTGTCAGTTTTCAATGCACCAATCGTGCTCATAACGTGCTTGATCAATTTCATGGAAAATCGATTTTCATCATAAATGATGTTTGGCTATTATTGGTAGATAAGATTTTTTTTATACATATTTTTTGCCAAAAAGTCAAGATGCTACCTTGGAATGATGACCTATTGTCACATTAGATGTGACGAACCCATCGGAGATTCCCAAAATGGAAGGGTCAAAGTTTTTGAATTCATGCCATTCAAGGTCTAGGAAGAAGCCACTTTTCTAGTGAGAACAATGAAATTCATTCTCTTCACCGATCAACATTCTAGAGGATAAATATATTTTATATTTTGTTAAAAATATGTTTGAGACATGAATAAGTAATTTGAACAGGAAAGTACTGTCAGTTTTCAATGCACTGATCGTGCTCATAACGTGCTTGATCAATTTCATGGAAAATCGAATATTTCATCATAAATGATGTTTGGCTATTATTAGTAGATAAGATTTTTTTTATACATATTTTTTTGCCAAAAAAGTCAAGATGCTACCTTGGAATGATGACCTATCGAAAGTTCCCAAAATGGAAGGGTCAAAGTTTTTGAATTTGCGCCATTTAATTCTGGGAAGAAGCCGCTTCTCTGGGTTAAACAACCGAAATTCTTACAATAATAGAGAAAATGGAGCCGGAATCCTCGGCTAGACCTCGCATGAAGTGAACGACTTTCTCGCCAAAATAGCTAGCAAAAACGTCCCAAATTAAAATATTAGAAATTCAATCACACGATTCAAAATAATATGAAAAAATTCCAAATAAAGATTTGAAGTGCCATCATTTTTTTAAATAAGGGTCTAAAGTGAATATTATTTTAAATAAATACCCGAAGTGTCTTAAATTTCTCAAATAATGGCTTAAAATATATTTTGCTTTAAATAAGGGTTTAAAATGGTCATATTAATCTCAGATAAGGGTCTAAACTCAATATTTGGTGAAGGGCAATTTCATGTTTTAATTTTTTTTTCCTTTTTCCTTTTTTCTTTCTATTTTTTCTTACCCAAAAAACTAAAAAAAATTAAAACTTTAAAAAGAAAAACACACACACAAAAGGGGAGAGCTCCCTCCCCCCTATGGCTGCTGTGCTGATGTAGCGATGATGATGGCCGACACTTGGACAGAGGCTAGCGACCCTTGCTGACCAGAGGCGAGGGACCCTTATATTTTTGGAATTTTCCCAAAAATATTGTTGCTAAATCAATTGAAATATTTGAGGTACTTAATAATAATCTCTCTATAAATTATATTATGATGGATGAATGCACAAAGGGAAATGCTTGGTGAAAAAGGTTTTTTTATTTTTTATTTTCTATAAAGTGATATGTTTTCTGAAATGTACAGTCTACTTTAAAATCACGTCGTTGATCTGACAAACTTTGAAATTGGACATGGTTTTAATCTATGTTGCTGGTGGAAAAGTGCTTGCGATAACGAGTTAGATTGTCATGAAATTGTTAAGTCGAAATTACTCCTTTAAAATGAAATTTTTAAGAATATTTTGTACTATAGATGTTGATGTTAATATGTGTGTGGTGGTGTTTATAAAATGGTGGCAATAAATTTCTTGTTTACTTGCACTGTTTGTCAATTCTCAAATTTGCCTAACTCAGGCCTTAAATCAAACCAATTTAATCTTATTTGGTCATTTAGTTGATACATCAACAACCACGTAAGAGAGAGAAAATGTGGCGTAGGATGGTTCACCCTTTGGTGAGGGCATTTTTTATTTTTATTTTATTTTTTCTAGTTTTGTGCGCCTCCCTGTAAGCGGGCGTGGGTAAAAGATCTCGTCCCTAGTGGCACCATTGCTCACCACCCTTGCAATTGAAAGAAAAAGGGATAAAAAAGTGTTTTTAAGTTTTGTTTCAAAAATAAGAAACAATTTTTTATTGTTTCTTATTTCTTCCCTTTTTGTTTATAAAAACGCACTCAAACGCGTTTTACAATTTTTTTAAAAACCGAACCTAACCAAACCAAATATCAACAACCACATAAGAGAGAGAAAATGTGGCGTGGGGTGGTTCGCCCTTTGGTGAGGGCATGATTATTGTTGAGTGTTGTGGGCCTCCCTATAAGCAGGCGTGGGTAAAAGATCTCGTCCCATGGTGGCACCATTGCTCACCACCCTCGAAATTTATCAACGTTTGGTTTGGTTCGGTTTTTTAAAAACGAATCGAACCGGTTTTCAAATTTAGTTTTTGGTTTTTGCATTTGTTTTTTTTTGGTTTTCTTTTAGTTTTTTTTTTTTTGTTGCATATATTTTTTGTTTCCAAGAAATGAGCTCTTATCGATTTGTTGGGTCGGTTTGATTTTGTTAACTGATAAAAATTGAACCAATAAAAAAAATTGATTATTAATGATAATCAAATCGAAAAAAATCAAACTTTTCAGTTGGATTTGGTTCGGTTTTTAACACTCCTACTTGCAACTGTAATGCAAAGGTCAGGCAACCCTTGCTTGACCACCACGCGAATGTCAGGTGAGGGCAAGCAGACCCTCGCATGGCCATCTCGAAAGGGCCCATTGTCTCCATAACAATGATCGCCTAATCCCATCCAATTCATTTCGTGAATTAATTGCGTCAAGAGTCACGCATAACGGATGCCCATTGCATCATCACGATGTTCAATTCACGATCCAATTTATCAAATTCACGAGTGTCTCTATTTTTTTTTCTAATTTTAGAAATTAGTGATCTTTCTTGTAGAAAGTGGCATTGTATTTTTTGAATAAACGAGGAATTCTCCTTTTTTCATTTCGACTCGGACGAGTCAAATAATTTCGAAGGGAACGAAAAGTCAACAGGGACGATTCCCGCGTGTTTCCACAGCGGCCACTCGCGTCGCTTTCTCGAAATTAAAAGCGCCCCCATCACATGACGGCACGCGTCGACCCCCTTCTAGAACCCCTGCAAAAAGGACGATAATAATCCATTACATATAATAATGAATATAACATCCCATAATATCACCAAAAATTCCAAACGGATACATTCACTTAACACTTGGTCCTCGGCAAGACCCTAAATTGCAGCGTTCCGGGGGGGATAACCCCAATAACAAGGCCCTGCATGAGCGGGTAATCCCGTGCCTCCTCGAGAGGGGTCCCTGAAGGCCAAATGAGGGGTACTCCCTTTCTTGGGGAGGAAAAAGATTCAGGTTGGGGGCAAAATCCTAACCCCTGGAAAACACAATTGAACCAGGTTGGACCAAAGCAGGTCCTTAAAAGGTTTTGATAGCCTGGAAAAGACGGGTCCCAGGATACTGGAGGGATAACCTCCCATGGGTGGGAGTCCCTTGTCTGCTCCTCGGTATAGCTCGGGAGAGGGCTAGAAAAAAAAGCTCTCTCCACTGGTAGACCGGCCACAGTCCCTTCCTCTTTACGGAGGAAAGGGTACGGCTAGCACCCTGGATCCAAGCAGGCTTCCCTGTTGAAACACACGGGCGCGCAGAGCGGGAAATGAAGGAGGCCGGGGACAATAATCCTCGGGTGGCCGGCCGAAAACCCTGTAAAAAGGATGAGAATAATCCATTACATATAATAATGAATATAACACCCCTTAATATCACCAAAAATTCCAAACGGACACATTCACTTAACACTCATATCTATCTGTGTCGCATTTATCATTAGTAACAATATATCTGAAATTTTTTAAAAGATAAATGCGACACGGATACACCGATTTAGAGTAAATATGCTATAAATGTATCAATTAGGATTTTTTGTGATATGAATGTTGCACGAGTGTTGGCTTGAGCTCTCTCCCCTCACGAAGTGGGGTTCGAATCCTAGAAGCATCGTTAGGGATTCTTATATGAAGTACTGTGGTGGTGGGTCCTGCAGTCGCTCCCCTAGGGTTTGCTCGCCGGCTATCGACTTATAGAGTCCCTTGGATTATCAAAAAAAAAAAAAATGTTGCACGAGTGTGCTGATTTGAGATAAATGTGGTATATGGAAGTTTTTCCAACTTATGGTTTTTTGTGATATTAGCTTAAATTTGATACATGTGTTGAAATGGATCTAGAATATTAAAATCAGTTGGTCTCATGTAGATTTTAGTTTTTGACAAAATTTATGATTCGGACTCAGTTGAGTATATGTAGTAGGTTCTGATTCAATAGATCTTATAGATGGAAAACTATGGGAATAAAAAGATTTTGCTCTCTTCGAGATTTTTCTCGCCAAATTTCGATTTGGCCGATTCAAGAATCTTTTCTCTCGCTCTACAGCCCCAGCTAAAATACTTTTGAAGAGACAAAAACTGGAGGGGGTGTTTCAAATCTCCTGTGAAAAAGGTTAAGTTTCCTTTTCTTTTTCGTAATAATATACTTGAGTGGATCAGGGATTTACGAATCATAGGCAAAATCTACCCAATTTCTACTGTTACGAGTTTGAACTCAAAGACAGGGGAAGAGACATATCTCTTTCATGCAAGAAGAAGAAACTCCGATTACTTAGAGACATATCTAACACTCTTCAAATTTCATGAACCGATTAAGTTTTGGCCTTCATAATTGGACAATTTACTCTTAATTTAGAGCAATTTGTACACGGTGGGTGGGATCTAAACATAACCTCTAATTGCCAAGTTGCAAATCCCTCAATACCCCCAACTAAAGGCACCAACCGAGATTTAAAATAGGCACCGATGCAAAACACTAAGTAATCACTCTTGTCCTCAAAGTTTAGTTCATAAAATTCATGCAAAAATGCTTGTAACATGGTTTACAATTTGCCGGTCATTACTAGTGATTTCACTTTTCTTCTCAACTATTAACTCGCTATTGTTACTATATCAATTGACATATAATGATTGAAGACCAATTTAAGAGCACTCACCAATAAGATTTTTTTTTTTCATATTTTTTTGCCAAAAAGTCTAGTGTGCTACTTGGAATGATGACCTATTATAACATTAGATGAGACTAACCCATTGAAAAGTTTTGATTTGGTGTTTTTCTATCAATGACTTGGTCTATGTGGTAAAACTTCTAGATTGAACAACTAAAATTCTTACAACGACAGAAAAGTGGAGCCGAAATCCTCGGCTAGACCTCGCAAGAAGTGAACGACTTTCTCCCCAGATAGCTGGCAACATTGTTTCAAATTGAAATATTAAAAATTTGATTAGATGATTTAAAAAATAGGGCAAGTACCACAAAAAATCTCAAATTATATATACTATGACAAAATATTCCAAAAAAACCCTAAACTTGACTACTATAATATATATACCCTCAACTTTTTTTTTTTGAGTTTATGAAAATATCAAAACATTTTAGTTTTTTTAGTTTCATCCAAGATAAATTTGTTGTATTGAAATATAAATTTAGGATTTTTTATTAAAAAAAAAAATTAGGTATTTATGTCACAATTGGCAAGTTTAGGGTTTTTAGAGACATAAAAAAGTTCAGAGCATTTGTTGTACAATGAGCTTAGTAAGTGATTTTTTGTGGTATTAATCCTAAAAGATATTGTTACCATATCAATTGAAATAGGAAAAATTTCAAATAAGGGCCTAAAGAGCTTTTATTTTCTCAAATAAAAGGTTAAAGTGGACTTTGTTTATAAGAGCTTTAAGTGCTTTCATTTTTTTTTCAAATTATGGTCTGAAGTGGCTATAGTAATCTCAAAAAGGGCCTAACTTCGCTAGCCAAAGGCCATTTTCGTCTTTTTATTTTTTGAAATATTTTCCTTTTCTTTCTTGTTTCCCTTTTTAGTTTTTCCTTTTTCCTTTGCTAGCCACAACGGAGGTCGCTAAACTCAATGAGGGCTAGGTTGCCTGACTTAGGATATCAAGAGGATCTTGTAAGGGCAAGGGTTGCCCTCACTTGCCCAACCCTAGTGAGGTGATCCCTTACCCTTGCCCGATGTCGACATTGGGCGACCTTGTTTGAGGCTAGCAAAGGAGGTGCAGCAATGGCTAGGGGAGGAAGAGGAAAAGAGAAAAAAAAAACAAAACAAAAGAAACAAAAAAATATACTTAATTTTTTTTTCAAAAATACCCTTCTTTAATGGCCGGAATAATCAAGCCAACCAAAAGTCTTTATTTGAGACAATTTGATTACTTTAGATCCTAATTTGAGACGATTGGCTACTTCAAGTTCTTATTTGAAATTATGTTCACTTCAAACTCTTATTTGAAAAAATGAAGGCACTTCAGGTCGTTATTTGAAAATTTCCCACTGAAATATTTGAGGTGTTTGATAATAATCGCTCTGTGAATTGTATTCTGATGATGAATGCCCAAAGGGAAATGCTTGGTGAAAAAGAATTATTTTCTTATGAGGCAATATATTTTCTCAAATGACTATCTACTTCAGAATCATGTTCTCGATTTTACAACTATGCAATGGAAATATTTTTAATGTATGTTGCTAATGGGACAGTGCCTGTGATAAAAAGTTAGATTATCATGAAATTATTGATTAAAAAAATACTCCTTTAGAGAAATTTTTTAACAATATTCTATTCTTTAGGTCTTGACTTTAATATACGTGCAGTGGTATTTATAAAATGGCGGTAATAAATTTCTTGTTTTACTTGCACTGTTTGTCAATGCTCAATTTTGCCTAACTTGGGCCTTAAATCAAACCAAATTTAATATTAGTTGGTGATTTGGTTGATACATCAGCAACCACATAAGAGAGAGAAAGAGGTGGCGGTGACGGGGCTACTGCCAGTAGAAAAATGGAGCCAAAGAAAAACAACGAGTAATCACTCTCGTCCTTGAAGTTTGGTTCATAAAATTCTCGTAAAAATGCTAGTAATATGGTTTACAATTTGCCGGTGCTTACTAGTGGTTTCACTTTTCTCCTTAACTACTTTGTAGCTATTGTTACTATATCAATTGAAATATAGTTTAAGAGCATTTGTTAACAAGATATATGTATTACCAAAAAGTCTTGATGCTACTTGGAATGATGACCTATTATCACATTAGATGCGACTAACCCATCCAAAAGTTTTGAAGTCGTGCCAATTTTTCTATCAATGACTCGGTCTACATGGTAAAAATTCTAGATTGAACAACTAAAATTATTACAACCATAGAAAAATGGAGCCGAAATCCACGGCCAGACCTCGCATGTAGTGAACGACTTTCTCCCCAAATCGCTGTCAACATTGTTTCAAATTAAAATATTAAAAAAATTGATGAAATGACTTAAAAAAGAGGGCAAGTACCAAAAAAATCTCAAATTATATTTACTATGACAAATAGCCCATTTTTTTATTATCAAAAACTCTAAACTTGACTACTATAACACAAATACCTTCAAATTGTTTTTTTTTTTGTATCATGAAAAAATTAAAATTTATACATGTGTGACATATATACCATTTATTTTAGTTTCATCCAAGGCATATTTATAAGTTTGGGATTTTTTATCAAACAAAAAAAAAGTTTGAGTATTTGTATCACAATGGACAAGTTTACGGTTTTTACTTACAATGAACTTAGTATGTGATTTTTATGACATTAACCCTAAAAGATATTGTTACCATATCAATTAAAATAGGGAAAATTTCAAATAGAGATTTGAATTGCTCTTATTTTCTCAAATAAAGGCATAAAGTTGACTTTATTTCATCAAATAAAAGTTTAAAGTGCTTTATTTTCTTAAATAGTGACATGAAGTGGCTATATCGCTTCAAGGGTAAATACCCTGAAAAACCCTAAATAAATACCCCGAAAAACCCTAAACCGGTATACTTGTGACAAATTTACCCTAAACTATTTTTTTGACCATGAAAAACCCCAAACCGGTATACCCGTGACAAATTTACTCCGACGACTATAAAAAACCCTAAACCGGTACATTTATGACAAATTTACCCCAAACTAATTTATTCGACCGCAAAAAAACCCAAAAATGGTAAATGACAAATATACCCTATGCTAAATTGGATTAATACCACCAAAAAATCACAAAAATTGTAAACTGTGACAAATAGAGTGTAAAATCCTAAATTAGTATACCGGTCAACTGTTACATGTCATTTAACTTAATAATTTGAGAATAAAATTTAAGGAAAACTAACATAGGGTAAATTTGTTACAAATGTACCGGTTGGGGTAAATTTGTTAAATGTATACCGGTTTGGGTTTTTTGGTGGTTAAAAAAATAATTTTGGGTAAATTTGTCACAAATGTACCAGTTTGGGATTTTTCAGGGTATTAACCCTAGTTTCAAATAAAAGTCTAACCTTGTTGGCCAAATGCCATTTTCGTCCTTTATGTTTTTTTTAATTTTTCCCTCTTCCATTTGTTAACCCTAGCGTAGGTCACCGGACTTAGGCGAAGGGCTAGGTTGCCCGACTCTGACATGGCGAGGGTCTAGCAAGGGTGAAGGTTGCCTTCGCTTGCCTAGCCTCAACGAGATGAATCTTGCCCTTGCCCGATGCTAGTGTGGGGTGGCCTTGTTTGAGGTCGCGACCTCGTTGGCCATTGACAAGGCATGACAATGCCTGGGAGAAGGAAGTGGAAAAAAGAGAAAAGAAAATAAAAAATAAAAAATATATATGCTTAGAATTTTTTTGATTGAAATACCCTTCTTCGATTGTTAGAGTAGTCATCAGCCAATCAAAAGTTCTTATTTGAGATAAATTGTCAACTTTTAGTTTTTTATTTGAAATAATGTTTACTTTAATTTTTTATTTGAGAAAATGAAAGCACTTTAGGTCATTATTTGAAATTTTCCCATTAAAATATCTAAGGTGTTTGATAATAATCTTTTTGTGAATTGTATTATGATGCATGAATGCACAAAGGGAAATGCTTGGTGAAAAGGATTTTTTTTTTTTTTATTTTTTATGAGGTGATGTGTTTTCTCAAATGTACAACCTACTTTAAAATCATGTTGCTGATTTTACAAACTTTGCAATTAGAAATGTTTTTAGTGTATGTTGCTAATGGAAAAGTCTGTGATAACAAGTGAAATTGTCATGAAATTATTGAGTCAAAAGTATTCCTTTAGAACGAAATTTTAAGAATTCTGTATTAAATGTACTTTAAATGTTGACTTTAATATATTTCCAGTGGTGTACATAAATTGATGGTAATAAGTCTCTTGTTTTACTTGCACCGTTTGTCAATTCTCAAATGTGCTTAATTTGGGCCTTAAATCAAACCAATTTAGTCTTATTTGGTCATTACTACCCCTCATCAAGGACATGATCGCTAGTATGTGTTGTGGGCCACCCCATTGGTAGGCGTGGGCAAAAGACCTCATAGGCTCATACCATGGTGGCACCACTGCTCGACACCATCAATAGAAAGTCTCGAGGCTCTCGCAACTGCAATGCAAAAGTTAGGTAATCTTTACTCAACTAGCACACAAATGTTGGGCGAGGGCGAGCAGGCCTTCACGTGGCCACTACGAGAGGACATAACGATCGTGCGATCTCGTCCAATTCATTTAGTGAACTAACCGTGCCGAAAGCTACATGTGACAGATGCACGGCATATTCATTTTGACGGTCGATTCGCGATCCGTTTCATCAAAATAAATGTACCGTCTCTAACTCCTTTCCCGACTAAAGAAATTTAGTGATCTTTCTTCTAGAAAGTGGCATTGAATTTTCTGAATAAACAACCGAATTCTTCTCCCAATTCTTTTCCATTTCGACGAGGACGAGTCCATAATCTAGAAGGGGACGAATGGTCAACAGGGACCAACGATTCCTGTGTGTTTCTACAGCGGCCACTCGTGTCGCTTTCTCGAAATTAAAAGCGCCCCATGGCGCATCGTTACGTGTCGACCCGCTTCTAGAACCCGGCAAAATCGACGCGAATAATGGCATTAGATGTGACAATCCGGATAGATACATGTGCGGACTTTATTTCCCGTGGAACGAGGTGTCCCATGCGCGTTTGACGTGGCCGTCCACGAGCAGAGATCTTACAACCCACTTTAATATGGTCGAGAATCCCAAATTAGTATTTTTGTACCGCATTTATTTTGAACTAAATTAAGATTCATATAATGATTCACTGAACCTGTGAATGTCCAAAAATTCTTTGTTATCCAATGTATCAGTCGAAGTTGATTGCTTGAGTTTTTGTTGTCTAAAGATTATTTGTTATCCAAAAACCCTGGTTGATTCTCCCGTTGATCCCCTCATACCATATCCGTATCACATTTACCTTGAATTGCAGTAAATTTAGAATTTTTTGGATGGAAAATAAGAGATAGATATATCAATTTAGAGTAAATTTGTCATGAATGTCTCACTTTGAATGTGATATAAATGTTGCACATGTTCATTGATTTGGAGTAAATGTGATTTGGGATTTTTGGTAGTATTAACCTTGAATTTAATACTTTACCAAAAAAAAAAAAACCTTGAATTTAATACTTGTACCGAAATGAATTTAAATGTTGCACATGTTCATTGATTTGTGGGTGTCATCGAATTTAATGATTTGGATTCAATAGAGAGAGAGAGAGAGAGAGAGAGAGAGAGAGAGAGAGAGAGAGAAGGTTCCGATTCAAGAGTGCCTCTAGATGGACAACTATGGGAATAAAAATTTTTTGCTCTATTCCGAATTTTCTTGCCAAAAAGTTAAGTTTCCTTTTCTTTTTCCTAAAAATCATGAACCGTTCAAGTTCGGGCCTTCATGGTTTGTACAAGTAACCTTCAATTTAAAGTAATCTACATGCGGTAGATGGGATTTGAATATAGCCTCTGGAGAGTTAAAACAGACACTGTAGCAAAACCACAGTAATAAATCTTGTCCTCAAAGCTTGGCTTGTAACATGGTTCACAATTCGCTGGCGATTACTAGTGAATTTCACTTTCCTCCTTAAGTATTTCGTGGCTATTGTTTTGGTAGCGTGTGATTTTTCTCCTTTGAACAAATCTTGCGTGCGTGCATGCATGCATGTCTCGCCTGCAGATCTCCCATTATTTGGTATTTAGATTCTTGACTCGATTGACTTTCACATATACATGCACATCTCCCTTACCTCATTCATGTGTTTTTAAATAATTAACGTTATTTTATCGGACAGTTCGAGGGGCAACTTGACTTTTCCTATGAAATCAAATAATCTATGTTGCTTACCTCAAGCAGAGGATACCATAGACAGAATCCGCACGGTTCCGGCGTAACTTGCTCCCCTTCTAGAATGGCATGTCCTTCCAAAGTTGAAAACCAAGAAACGACAAAAAGTCTAACCGGGAGAGAAGAAATTGGAGGTAAAATTGGAATTTAATAATAGCAAATTACTCCCAAATTCTTCAGTAGTAGGAGAGGAGGGAGGTCGCCCCACGTCACCGCTCTTTTCTCAATGGTGAGTGTTGCTTTCGTGTATCTAGGGTTTAGTGGGATAATGACTGTGAGTCCTCTAATTTTGTTAATGGTGTGCAAGATATTGCAAGTACAATTTATCATACTTGAATTTTGGTTCGAGGACAATCATGTGCCGGATTACCGGTCGGTCCATAAATTGTAGCACCAAGATTTGAGAGTGGACAGTCCATATGTTGGTTCGAGCGATTATTATGTGGTGGATACTTGAATGTTAGGTTTTCGAAAGTTGAAGCCAAGAAACGATGAAAAGTCCAACCGGGAGAGAAGAATTTTTGAGGTAAAATTGGAAATTAAAATGATAGCAAAGTGCTCCCAAATTCTTCAGTAGTTCGAGAAGGGGAAGGTCGCCACACGTCACCACTCTTTTCTCAACGGTGAGCGTTGGTTTCGTGCACCTAAGGGTTCAGTGGATTGATGAGTATAAGTAATCTAATTTTATAATGGTGCACAAGAAATTGCAAGTATAATCTATATGTCGATATTTGAATATCGGTTTGAGCAACTATGATGTGCCAGATCAACGGACGGTCCATAGGATGGAGACCAATGAGAAATATATTCTTTATGTCTAAGGTGCGAAGGAGTGCGTAAAGCATGCAAGAGGCACTTTATTTTCTTCGATTCGATTGATCATCAGTAGGACGTCAGCCATAGTCAGTGACGGAGCGGCAGCCCTCCTGCCTATATTTTTTTCTTTTTTTTTGTTTAAGTTTCTCCTTTTATTTTGAAGTGTCTAAAAAAGTAGACCATTGAAAATGCTTTTACCGGCGTATGAGGTCATACCATTCTTTGAGACTAACAATGCTATTTCAAACCCATCTCGTGGTGGATGCACCGGTCCGCACCCTGCCCCCTCATCTGAGAGGGGAGGGTCTCGAAACTCTGCATCCCCATTATGTGACTAAAGTGGAGTGCTGTGAGAGGTGGGCCTTGTGCTAGTGTTCTCCCTGGTATGCCATCGACTATCGGCTATATATGGTAGCTTCCCAAATCAAAAAAAAAAAAAAAAAATGCTATTTTAGGTTCTTATTTGAAAAAAAAGATTTCAAGCACTTATTTAAGTCCTTCCCCTTTTTTTTTTTTTTTTGGGTGCTAATTTCTATACTCCCCCTTCCCCTCCTTTTTATCCATGCTTATAAGTGAGCCAAAATAAGGTTCACTATCCACATTTAAACCGGATTTTCCTTTTTATCCATGCTTATAAGTGCAAAAATAAGGCTATCAATTTTGGCCCAAATATAAATTAAAAGGGCTTGTGAGAGTATAAAAAATTTTGCTTTTCTATTAAATACCCTTCAAAATCCGACTTTAATTAATTTTAAATTTTAGACATTCCGCTTATGTTTCTCTTGTCAATAATATGATATCGCATGTTTGTCCACATTTAGAGGACTAATTACTATCTGTTTTTTGAAATTTTTGAATGAAATATTTTTTTAAACCCTTAAAAATAAAGAAGAAAATTCTAGATTCTTTGTCAATATTTTTGAAAAGTATTTAGTTATATTCATCGTTGAATAATAGTAATAATTTCAAACGAAAAGAATAAAAAAGAAGTGAAAGCACATGTTCAATCCATGCTTCATTTCGTGGCAGGAAAAGTCAAAACACTAACTCCTATAGCCTCCCCACTTTCAAAGGCAAATTAAATTGCACGAATTCTAGTCATTTGACTTAAACTCACCCACTTAATGTGTCGGGTACACATTGAGATCGATTTTCAAATGTTTAGATGACGAAAATCTAATTGATTTATAAAGAATGTCCTTCATATGAATTAAAAATGACAAGTTTAAATACATGGAAAACGACTGCATTTTTTGGTAAGAAAGAAATTATTTTTCTAAATTAAAGTAACAATCTTTTTTTAAAATTGATTTCCTTCTAACAAAGTGGAAATCAGTTTTTGTAAATCACAAAGTAAATAACCATCGGGGGTTTGTCCTAGTGGCCATCCTTTCAATTTGGAAGGGAGATGTGAGGGGTTTGAATTCCCATTTTCTTGGGGTTGGGGTCGAATTTATTTCAAGATTGAGTTTCGTTCTCCTCAGGTTTGATTTGATTCATATTCCAAAGAAAAACTTTATTTATTAAAAGGATTTAAATTTACTTTGAGTTGAATGTAAGTTTGGGAAAAAAACTTTCGAGGGGCTTTGAAAATATATATTCCCTGATTTGTATTCAAGGGTCAATTAAAAATGGAAAATTGGATTATTTAATTGTGAAACATAATGACCTCCGGCGGCCCCCGGGCCGGGTCGCGCGAATTGGATCAACCTACTTCCAATTTAATGAGTATTATTTAAAAAATAAATAAATACAAGGGATAAAAATATAAAAATTAATGAAGTAGTTTAGGGAAAAAATTTTTCTATTCCCAATGGTAACTTTCAAATCTTCCAAACACTTTTTAGGGTGAAAGGGCTTTTTCAATATGAATCCAAACGGATTTACGCTTACAAAGAAACATGAGAAAAGTTTGAGAGTGAGAGTTATAGTTTCAGGAGTGAGTTTTGATTCCCACACCTCATACAAGGTAGGACAAAAGTCGAAAGTGAGAATTCGAGTATAAATTGAATAAATGACCGACCAAAAAAAAAATTACAAAGTAAATAAAAACTTTTCATTAAAGATAATTTCCCTTGACTATAAAGTTTTCAGGTAAATCAAGCGCGCCCTAATTGCGATTGTTTTTGCATATACGTACACGCATACAATTACATCATTCATACCGTAAATGTTGCCCGGACGGCGATGCCACGTCAGCAACCGGGCTCACGCCGGCAGGCTTGCAACGATGAGCCTGCGCATGCGCCGGACGATGCGAAACCCGTCCGTCTCGGCCGTCGGATGTCGCGATCGCTCCTACAGGAGCCCGCGCGATCCGACGGCCGAGATGAAGCGGGCGGCTCCCAGCACGCACGCGCGCGCGCGCGCATGCGAGACACGCCCGCGCGTGAACTGTTCTCCCACACAATAACGTGGATACTACCACCATAATAATATTTAAAAAATAAAAAAATAAAAAAAAAAAAAAAAAAAAAAAACGCAAAAATCCCTTTCTATAAAAATCCCTCCACGACGATCAAGCTCCTCCATTCCCCCCTCTCTCTCTCTCTCTCTTCTTTCTCTCTCTTCTGCGTGCGCGATCCCCATTGAAGAAGCTCCGCGCGAGACCTCGGGAGGCGGAGGAGGAATCCCCGACGCGATTTCGCATCCGCCGCGCCGCCGCCGCCGCCGCTTTCCGGTAGGTCTCTCCTCCTCCTCCTCCTCCTCCTCCTCCGGCCGGTGAATTCCGGTCTTCTCCTTCGGTTCCTCCCCCATGCTAGCAACCGCTCGTTAGTCTCGATTCGGAGTCTCGGATCTAGCGCTTTTTGACTCTCTCTCTCTCTCTCTCTCTCTCTCTCTCTCTCTCTGCGTTTGCCGTTTTCGATTTTAGAAATGTGAGGAGCTCGCCGTTGTTCTAGAAGTCTCGCGTCCGTCGGGTGATCTTCCGGTGGCTTCCGGTTGGTGCCGTTGGCTTCTAATTGGATGTCGTGGTGTCGTGTAATTAGGGAATTCGTGTTTGCGGGAGCTGATTGTCGCGTTCGCTGGGTGGATTCCGTCGAGCGATCGCGTTCTCCGTTTTGGTTGTCTTTCCTTTGATGTAGCGATGGGGTTGTTCTGTGCAATCCGCGCTGCATTGCGCCGGCTAGTGGCGCAGAAACTTTGGAAGGCAAAGTGGCGTGCTTTTTGCCCGAGTTAAAACTTGGGATGGGCTTGTTTCAAGTTTTCTAGTGGGGAATTGGGGGTTTTCTGGTGTTGTCCTGTGTCTTGATCATGGCGATTCTTCTGTGTAGAGCTGGGCGATTTCTTCTTTCTCTGCTAATGGTGTTGTTTCTCTGTGCGAATAAAATATAGTTTAGAGGTGGCACGTTTGCATAGGTGACTGTTGAGATGGAGGCTGAGGCAAAAGTGAACTTTTTCTAAATTTCCTTAAAGAGGTGGCCGTTGAACGGTCGAGCGGATTCAATTTTAATGCTTTTCTTTTGCATCTTTCTTCCATGTCCACAGTTCAGGCGGATCAGGAAGAATGATGGACTGATCTGTTTGTTTTCACAGCTAGCTATTCTTGTAATTGCGGGGCATAACATTTCTACTTTCGGAAAACATGTGATTGATTCGCATCTAGTAATCTTAGCTGAACAATTTTTCTTATGCACAGGTCAAATCTATATTGCTCAAAAAGATTAGGAACCAATTTGCGCTTCGGATTTATGCTCCTCTTCTTGTTTATGGGGAGGGCTTGTTTTGTGCTTCAGATTTGCTGCTCCTACTGTTATTATCAAGGAGATGCAATTGCCTGACCTTCATTTTCTCTACAAGGGGACAGTGAGATAAACTTGTCAGTTAATTAGCTCTTTCAGCCTAGAATTTTGAAGTGGGCTTCTTGTGGATGAATGCGTTGTTTGTTTTCACCATCTCCTGTGTCTTGTATAATTGATTTGATTGCCATTTGGACGATTTGAAAGTGGAGATTGAGTCACATTTGGGTAAAAAGAGACATAGAAAAGATAGCAACGATCCTTACTTTGAGGTTTTTATTTATTGTTTTCTCGTTTTTCATGCTCCAGTAGATTATAATTTTCATACGTTACCAATAGTACTAAGATCCTTACTTTTCTAGTGGATATTTCAGATATTTTAGTCTAGCTGGTGCTTGCTTTTGGCTTTATACATGATTGACGTTGGAAAAGAATCTACAACATAGTGCGCTTGCAGTATGACGTGTCTTGTAAATTCAGTCAGGAAAAGATCATTTTGGACTCTTCACTGCTGTTGGAACTTGAAAGATAGGCTGGAAACAAAATCCATCCGAAAGTCAAAAAGTTATCTTTTCAGTTACGTAAAGCACATACAAAAGATGCTCTACTTTTATCTTTTCTTTAAGATGGGAGAATAGTGAAATCATAGTGTCCTTCCAAAAGATGTAGAAGAGGACGAAGGTGTCTAATGTTGGGACCACATCGATCACATCCTTTGGTACAACTGTTTTTTTTTTTTTGGTATGTCTAGTACCTTGTTTGTTTGATTGCAATTCTGGACGCAAAGTTGTGGTCCCCTCGGATTCTCACTAATCATGCATTTGGTATGCAAGGTCGATAATTGTTTGGTTCCTTCTTGTGATCTTAGCCATTTGTGGGTCCTTGTTTGGTGCGTTTGGTATGGTTGTGCCCGCACAAGGAGTTTCATAAGCTCTTTTCAGTTATCTATATATGCAGGCAGAGTTTGTTGGACCTCTATGAACTTGAGAATTCATTAGCATCTCTTATTTTTCTTGTCACAGTTCTTATTGCAATTCTCAAGATAGATCCATGGCATTCGAGCAGTACTTTGCCCAGGAGTGGAGGCCCATCTCTGGACCAGCTATGGATTCTGGAAGTAGCGATGGCTGTTTCGATTGCAACATCTGTCTAGACTTTGCGATTGAGCCTGTGGTCACTCTCTGTGGTCACCTCTACTGCTGGCCCTGCATCTACAAATGGCTCCACGTGCAAAGCGCCTCGCTTGCTTCTGATGAGCACCCACAGTGTCCCATCTGCAAGGCTGAAATATCCCACACAGCCATGGTCCCTCTCTATGGCCGTGGCCAAAGCTCCAAAGAGTCTGATCTGCAAGACAAGGCACTCCAACTAGGAACAATTGTACCCCCGAGACCAGCGGCTTGTGGCATCCAAGCTCTCGCCTCTACAACCCCCCGCAGTGGTCAGCAGCTCCCCTACCGTAATCCTTACCAAAATCCGTACTACAGTGCCAATTCGTTTGAAGAAGATTCACCATCACCATTCCTCAGCATGGGATCCGTAGGCCTGGACCACTCGATGGTGGGAATGTTTGGGGAAATGTTTTATGCAAGAGTCTTCGGCAATTCGGACAGCCTATATGGTTACCCGAATTCGTATAGGTACATGGGAGGAAGTAGCCCGAGGTTGAGGAGGCAGGAAATGCAGGCGAATAAGTCGCTGAGCAGAGTAACTTTCTTCCTCTTCTGTTGCTTCCTGCTCTGTCTAATTGTATTCTGAGCTCGGTTGAAGCCGGTGTTTCCAGCCCCTCACCCATTTTGTATACTTGTATAGCGTAAAATGAATCTTAATGGTACTAGTAGACGGCACGACACACGGCTTGCACTAGAGAAGACTCTTTGTTACATATTGAGAGATGGATTGCTATAGACAAAACATCATGGTCTTCTTGAGCGTGTCATCAGTGACCATCTTGTGCTTTAACTTCTAGTCATCTTTGCCGTTCATTGTACTGTATTGTTCTTGGCACTCGACCCGTCACCGATTGACCCTACCTAAAGCAATAGAAATTGAGCGCAGAAAGGCCCGGGGCCACCATATTCCTTTTCCCTTCCCTGTGGGGGTAGGCCGGCCGAGTGGGGTCGAAAGAAGAAACTACGTGTAATGAACAGCTTGTATGTATCCATCGGGCGGTCATGTCCCAATCGAACGCACTGCGATGGCCCTCTTGGAGTCTCAAGGTTGGGTATCCTAGCCACGAGAAATTTAAGGGCGATTTTGATTATTGGTGGGTCTGATGAAATCGATGTCTCGATTCCATATCTCTTCTAAGTCTGCGGGTACCTAATGCTCGCCGACGGGCTAGGTGCCGACGAGCTCTCCATCAGTGCTGGCTCGAGTTCATGATTGCGTTTCATCACGGTCCACCGTGAAGGGCGTCTCTTTCAGGGAAATGGCATCATCGTTTTGCAAAGGATCGATGGGAAGGAATTGAATGCATGGAACTCCACTCAGATTCAAGATTCGTACGCAAGTGTATACTTTACGTAAGTGCAAGCATTGCCCAATAGTCAATCTTTTTACATGATAAGGGGAAGACGGGGAGTTTGATTCTCCCCCTTTTTAGGATTTTAGGGAATTGAAGATGGAAACTTTAAATTTCATATGTGGAGTTCTGCTCTCACATTTTGCAAAGTGACAAAGTAAAAGTTTCAAAGCAAATTAAGAGTTTAAGTAAGATAAATAAACAAAAAGGAAAAAAAATTAATGGGGCGCCATTAAAACCTTCTAAAAGACTAAAGAGCCAAAAAAAAAAATTGATAATAATGAAGGAAGGAAGGAAGGAAAAACGAAAGACCAGCACTGAAGTTCCAATGAATAGAACTGATATGATAGATGGTGATAATATGGACATAGAAGGGGAAAGGAAAAGAAGAAAGGCACGGGGGATAACGTTTCCAATACTCAAGTGGGTGATGGAATTGCTGATTCATTGTGATTTCGAAAGCACTAATGACTGATGAGGTAACACGAAAGTAGGCCTGGAAAATAGCCGTTGATGCATGCCTTTTTATCTACTCCAGGGAATGAGCATTCAGTATGGTCTTTCAAAATATTAATATCTCAAAAGTGACTAAAGTGGAATAGAAAAGTTTCGGCTTTGATTTTGACTTTATTTGCTTCATGAAAAATGAATGATTTAAAAAATAATTTTTTTTAAGCCAATAACTTGTATAGCTTTTAGAATGTATGAATGCAATTTACTATAATGCTTAGATATAAATTATCATTGTTAATGAAAATATTTTTCATTGATTAACTATTTCAAGCGACACAAGCGATTATTTCTAAATTATTCAATTTTTCGTGAAATTCTTCATTTTTAGCATTTGGCCATGAAAAACAGTCTTCGAAAACTTAGGCTACATTTGGTAAAATTTCTATTTCGAGAACAGTTTCTTTTTAAATACATTTTTTTCTTTAAATTTCTGTTCCTAGGAATAGTTTTTGAGTATTTTGAGACGTTTGGTAATTATATAAAATTTTTCTTCCTAGAACAAAAATACGTTTGGTACAACCCTAAATATATTTGTAACTTAAAATTTCTTTTAATTTATTAATCATTTAATTATAATTTTCTTTTATTTTTTCTTTTTCTTCTCCTTCATCTAGCCGATTGCCGACCAAACAAGGGCACGCAAGGTCACTAGCCTAGAGGGAGCCTTGCAGTGGTTGGTTGAGGTGGAGTCTCATCGTGGCTGGGCGAGGCTTGATCTCACTCAGATCTATGAGGTTGAGCCGAGCCGCACCAAGCCTCACTTGGCCATTGCAAGGCCAGGCGATGCTGACCTTGTGATGGCCAGGCGAGGCTCGGCAAGCCTCGTTGGTGGCCTACAAACTCAGGGGAACCTCGTCGAGGGCTGACAAGACTCCGGTGAGGTGGCAGGGCCTCATCTGGCTAGTCGTTGGCCATTACTAAGATTGGTGACTGGCTAGGGGAAGAAGAAAGTAAGAGAAAAAAAAAAAAAAAAAAGTGAAGAAATTGAAGAAAGGAAGAGAAAAAAAAACTTGTTTATTAAGTTATTTTTGGGAATAAGAAACAATTTTGTTTTCATTTTTTTATTTCTATTTCAAATTTATTCTCGGGAATAATTTGTTTTCGAAAATAAAAAAATTATCAAATGCATTTTTATCTGTTCTTAAGAATAAAAGAATAGAAACACTTATTTTTAAGAGAGCGTTATAAAATGCCCACTAAATCATTGCAGCATTGAAAAAGGACTGATCTGCAAAAGATTTGGTTGTGGGATGCCTTTCACTCATTTTCCACACGGTGCAAAAAGTTGGCACGTCAACCTCAAAAACCTACTCTCCCCACTTACGGTGCAAAACGAATTGGCCATGGCCAAAACCAAAGCAAAAGATAAAAACAATTAGGCAGGGACAAAACCCAAATGGATCGCAATCACAGTTGTCCAAATCATCATCGCTTCCCCTTTCGGTTCCATCCTCTCACGAGCTAAGATCCTCTAGATCAATAATTTCATCAGCTATCATCGTCGTACAATGCCTTAGTCGCTAGAAGTCAAAAAGGCCTATGTCCCATCCAACAATGTGGCATCAAACTACAATTGCTAGATTAACAAAAAAAAATACAATTGCTAGAGCCCAGAAACCGTACTACTAACTAGCAGGGCAAGATCCAAGAGCAGGGAAGAAATTCAACAACTTGGTAGTCGGCCGAAAGGAGGAGAAATCACATGCAAAGTAAGGTATGATATCGATTGATTTTGTTGATCTCGAAAATAGTCATCGAGGTGCAATGATTTAGGATTGGTCTCGGGTCGTTTTCGAATAATTTTTTCATCAATATCTCGTGTGTAGAATATATGGGTAGAGTGAAATAATTAATATTTACATACTTGACTTTTCATCCTCTAATGACACCGGGAGATTAATAATAGAGCATCAAAAGACCTATTGATGAATTCTGAAAGTAAAGCAAGATAGAGAATTATTAAAAGGCTGGGTTAATAAGGGTATTTTGAGCACTCCCAAAGTGGCATATATATATATATATATATATATATATATATATTTTGATGAGATAATATTTAATTTTCAAAATACCAATTATATATTACGAGAAAATTTAGCACAATGAAAATTACATTGTCTTTCTTCAATTTGATTATTATAAAGAAGTGTCCTCTGAGGCACTCCTCGATAAGATTCTCTGTTAAACCGATGTTTGTCAGCAAGATAACATCCAAAAATCATTATTTCCTCAATCTTGTCGTGAGTAAAGCCAAGCCCGTGACAAATGCATCTTTCATTTGTCGCACGAACTTCTCTTTCGCCATTGCAATCCTACAAACGGACAAACCACATAGACTTGCTTTTTGACTTGTTATTCTCACCATCTACATGGAACATGTGACTGGCTAGTAAATAAGTCATGTTGGTCGACAGTACAATTTCTAAGTACACTTTTATATGTGTAAAAATGTTGTTATGCGCAGAATATATTGGAGATCTTATATTTTATTATGTGAACCCTTACCTTATAGGGTTTATGTCCGAACTCATCCAAAATTTCATTACTTTTGTAGATCGAGTAAGATGCGAATTAAAATCCAAATGAATAATTATATGCATAATTATATAGGCTCGGGACTACAATTAGTCCAGCTTGTATTGTCTGCTTATTCCATGTATACAAGTTCCTTCCTTGACTATTGAACTTGTAGATTATCAAAAATCAACCTAGTCGATAATATGATTGCGTGTTAATGTATTGAAAGATCTTTTAGGGTTCAATTCAAATGCAGGCTCTCCTTCTAGGTTCAACAAAAGAGGAAGTTGTCTCTTGGAACTTCCAAAATGTGGATTGATTTAGTATGATTGAGTGAAATTTAGAGAGTATTTCCTAACAAAGTCGGCTCTTTTTTTTATATTTATTCATTTAGTCGTAGTCTACGTCACCAATTCCTTTTTTTTTTGGGGCCACAATATACCCAAAATGTAACCAAACCAACATTTTGTTAGAGAACAAATGCTCTCAATTCATAATCAGTTCGATCTTATATACAACGAGTTTGGCCAAGGGCACTTCACTAACTTGCTGCTTTGTTGAAAGTTAGGAAATGGAGAGATTAGGATATATGCTTTTTTAAATGAAAATTCCACAAATGGTTGAAAACCATGGGAGAAAATATTAGCAAAATAAGGTAACTGATCTCGAAAGTGTTCAATGAGGTTCGACGAATTGAGGGTTGCTCCTGGACCCTTTTTGAATGATTTTTCCATCGATGTCTCATGTTTGGAATATATAAATGGTGCGGAATAATTACTTTTTAAATACTTGAATTTTCACCCTCCGATGACAGCGCGAGATTAATAGTTGAGCATCAAAAGTCAGGTTGATGAACTGGGAAAGCAGAGCAAGATAGAGAATTATGTGAGATGTTGACAAGGGAAGATAAACCCGTTGGACATAGATGCTGAAAATTCCACCTTCAATTCGGGAAAATTAAGTTCTTTAGGGATCTACAGCTTATGGACTCATGGTTAGCCGACTCGACAGTATGATTCGATAGACGACAATCTAATTAACACAAGCATGTCCCAATCATGAGCTCCTATATGAACAGATGAAAAGGTTGGATGAACGAGGGTCTTTTGGGCACTCCTTAAGCGGCAATATATGTTTAACAGGACAACGTTTAGTTTTCAAAATGCTCGTCACATATTCGTCATATATTGCGATGAAATTTAATGTATCAAGTCCAGATTATTAAATGTTTTTGATCATTAAAGAAGTATCCCAGAAGCACTCCTTAACAAAATTCTGAGTTAAACCTATCTCTTTCAACACAAAAACAGCCAAAAATCATTTTCTCTGATGAATCTTCTCGCATCTCCATTTGTCACACGAACTTCTCTTTCGCAATTGCAATCGAGCAAAGGGATGAACCTTCAAGACTTGCTTTCTGGCCCGTTATTCTCACCATGTTCGTGTAACATGTGGCTGACCAGTAAGTCATGTCGGTCCACAGTGCAATTTCTAGGTACATTTTTATCTGTCTAAAATTGTTGTCATGCGTAGAATATATTGGAGATCTTATATTTTGTTTTGTGAAGCCCTACCTCATAGGGTTTACTTCCAAACCCTCCTAATATTTCATTACTTTTATAAATCCAGTAAGATGCAAACTAAAATTTGAGTGAATAACCATATACATGACTATATGGGCTTGGGACTATAATGAGTCGAGCTTGTATTGTGCGTTTAACCGATATATACAAGTTCCTTCCTTGACCATTGAATCTATAGATGATAAAAAATTAGCTTGGTCGATAACATGATTGTGTGTTGATGGGTTGAATTCAAATGTAGGGTCTCATTCTAGGTTCAACAAAACAAGGAGTAGTTTCTCTTGGAACTTCTACAATGTGAATTGAATTAGTATGATGAGTGAAATTTAGAGAATATTTCCTAATGAAATCAACTCTTTTTATATATGTTTATTCATTTTAGTCATTATTATCGTCACCAATTCCTTTCTTTTCATTTTTTTTTTGGCCATACCATACCCAAAATGTAACCAAAACAACATTTTGTTAGAGCACAAATGCTTTCAATTCATAATCAGTTTGACCTAATATACAACGAGTTTGCTTTTTTGCTTTGTTGAAAGTGGAAACTCCACAAATCATTGAAACCATGGAAGAAAATATTCAGTGGTTCATCAGCAAAATAAAGTTATTGATCTCGAAAATACTCATCAAGGTGCAACGAATTAGGGTTTGCTCCTAGACCGTTTTTGATTGATTTTCCAATCGATGTCTTGTGTTTAGAATATACGGGAGGAGCAAAATAATTGCTTTTTAAATACTTTGAATTTTCACCCTCCGACGGCAACGGGAGATTAATAGTAGAGCATTAAATGACAGGTTCATGGACTGTGAAAGCAGAGCAAGATAGAGAATTATGTGCCTGTTAGACATAGATGCTGAAAATTCCACTTTCAATTCAGCAAAATTAAGTTCTTTAGCGACCTACAGCTTATGGACTTACTATTTCTCGACTCGACTATGTGATTTGATAGACGACAATTCATTTAACATGGTGTGTCTCTAAGTATAAGCTCCTACATAAATTTATGAAAGGGTCGGATTAACAAGGATCCTTTGAGCACTCCTTAAGCGGCAATATATATTTAACAGGATAATGTTTAGTTTTCAAAACGCTTGTCATATATTCGTCATATATTCATCATATATTGCAATGAAATTTAGTGTATTGAGACTAAATTATTTTATATATTTGATTATTGAACAAGCATCCTAAAAGCACTCCTTAACAAAATTCTAAATTAAACCTATCTCTTTCAGCGCAAAAAACAGCCAAAAATCATGTTTCTTTCTTTGGTGACACGAACTTCTCTTTCGCCATTGCAATCGAGCAAAGGGACCAACCTTCAAGACTTGCTTTTTGATCTGTTATTCTCTCCTTCTACATGTAGCATGCGGACGCCTACTGATTAGAGAGTCATGTCGGTGAATAGTGCAATTTCTTGGCACATTTTTCATTATCTATCTAAAATTCTTATCATGTGAAGAATATGCTAGAAATCTAATTTTTATTTTGCAAAAACTCTAACTTTTAGGATTTACTTTCAAACGCATTTGTAATATTTTGAAAATGGAACCCGTGAAAACGACCATACAAATGGTTATGTGCACTGGGAACTCTGTAATGAGTCGAGCTTGTATTGTGCACCTAATCTTTCCTCAACTACCGAACCTTTGATTGTCAGGAAATTAGCTTCATCAATAACATGATTGTGGTCTTATGTCTCGAGCATCTTGAGATCTTTTAGGATAAAATTTAAACGCACTGTCTCCTTCTAGGGTTGACAAAAGAGGAAGCAATCTCCTGTGGAACTTTCAAAACATGGATTGACTTAGGATGATGAGTGAAATTTAGAGAGTATTACCTAACAACGTTGGCTCTTTTTAGTCATAATCTCTGTTACCAATTCCTTCTTTTTGGGCCATGCCATTCCCAAAATATAACCAAACCACTATATCGTTAGAGCATATATTCTCTCAATGTACAACTAAAGGACAGTTCACTGACTTGCTGCTTTGGATGTTGAAATTTAGGAAATCGGGAGATGAGGATATATGCTCTTTTAAACTGGGAATTCCACGAATGGTTGAAAACACTAGAGAAGATATTCAGTAGTTGCAAAGCACCACGTCATCAACTGATGTGGTAGACATTTTTTATCAACATATTTTTCATAAATTGACATGTGTTTGTTAATGTGGAATCAAATAAACAAAATTAAAAATCTACCCTTGGTCCAACCACATAAGCCTCTTTGCTTTCATTAGATTCGCTGAGTTTGACCACCGCGCCTCGCCTAATCATCGTCACCAATGGAGTCGCCGGCGCCAAATCCAGGCCGACCAAGCGACAACCCTGCTCCATCCTCTCCGCCGTCACTCGCGGCCATAGATGAGCCGCCGTGGCTAGATTCAGATCTAGAGGCACAACTCCAGTTACGCATCCAAGCTAAGCAATTTACCTTGACACCAGAAAGTCTTGCTTGTCTAAGCAGATGCAAGTATACCATTAACTTGGAGCTCGAGGACTCTGTTGCCCTTTTTGCTTTTTGAGCTCGCTCACGGCCATGGAAGAGCTGTCGTCGCCGGTCAACAAGCAGCTCGTTGCCCGGCATCGCGTCCAAGCCGAGCCCAACCTTAGTGAGGTTTGTCTGAAACACTAGATAATAATGCTGCCACATCAGTTGATGACAGTGGTATATTAGACACGTGTCGTTTTTTGTGAATGAATGTGTATTGAAAAACAATTACTAAATAACCTGCTGATGTGGTGGTAAGCAACCATTGAATATTTTCTCGAACCATGGAACGCATGGCACTGGAGACTTGCTGCTTAACATTGAAGATGCACAAGAACACAACATGGACAAATTCAGGACTCATCGCGTACGAAAATCACGCTTGAACGATACCTCGACGAGGCCCTAGCAAAAGTCACAGGCTCGGGATCAGCCTTACTAACCCAATAAAGACATAATCATATAGCAAAAAGAGTTTAAAGAAAAATGCACATGAAATTAGAGGGTGTGCATCTTGTTAAGCACGTCCATGTTGACCGCCCTGGTTGAACTTTAGCTCAATGTGAGCATCAAAGACATGTCGAGACCCGATCAATCGCGACTTCAGATTAAATGACCGGCGAGCCCGGCCGGCCGACTAGAGGCTCGTGAATCGCGATGAGGCCTGTACTGTTGGCATGGGCTTTCAACTTGGTAAAGGCCCTGCGCTTGTCGGGCCAATGCTGGTTTCTGTCACCTTAAATCGGGCCTCGGCCCATTCTTCTCTGCTCAAATGCCCCTAAAGCACCGATGTTGTTAGGACCAGGTGTTATGAAGATAGTCCATCGACAGAATCTGTCTTAGTTCGTTTTCTCCCAAATGCATTAATGAAATCAAGCTAACAATTTTTATATAAGAGGGATGGCTCCGTTTGTTTAGCGAAAAATGAATAAATTAAAAAATAATTTTTAAAAAATGATTGCTTGTATTGATTGAAATGATTAGTCAATGAAAATATTTCAATTATTGATACCAATTTACATCTAAAAGTTTTCGTAAGTGATGAAAGCATTTTTATTCATTTATTTTTGTAAGTGATACAAGTGTTTATTTTACAATCATATTTCTTGAAACAAACGGAGCCTTAATGCTAGGAAGACCATGTTTGTTTAAATGAATTGGAAGAAGTTAGAAAATCTAATTTTTTATTTCTAGAATGAAAAGTATCCAAACATGACCTTTTCCCCATTCATTCATTTGTTCCATAATAATCTTTCCATCTACAAATATCCTCAATCATCTCTCTTGCTTAGTCATCATCTTGCATTTTTTATTATCGTATGGGAAGTATTACTTCCATTTCAAGTGGACATACAAACTTATGTCATTGGGTTCTTACAGTAATTTTTCTCGTAATAAAGATTAAAGATTCACATATTTAGACAGGAGAAATCGAAATAACAACAATTTTTTACGCAATAATATAGCTTATTTTATTTATTTCGAGATAGTGTCAGCACATGGCGTGGATTCACGACTAGTATTATTATTATCATTATTTTTAGTATTATTATTTTGGCTGTCGGTATGCTGTGTATGATTTTGTCTTCTATTTGTTGCACGTTTTTTTTGACTCCTCGAGCCGTCTAGTTGGAATGCGCCTGAGAGTCCTACCGACAGTGTCATTTCAATGTAAAGGCCGCTTTGGAGGAATTTTCATGGCCGTGACTTTACTATTTACGTCTCACAAATTAAATCGCTAATCACAGTAAATGTCGTCTCTTTTCAAGACACTCGTTAATCAACGAGTTGAGAAAGTTTACCCCATCAATGGGTAGCATAATTGGTTAAGTTCTACTACCTTACCGCATAAGAGAATGAGTTCGATCTTCCGCATTATCAACACATTTTAAGTGGGGGTCATAGTGGTAGAGTCATGTGCTAACTTCCCCCACGTATTGATGATTGGTTTAGGGATGAACCGAGTACTCTACAAGCCATGGGCTACTTGGCATAAGTCCGGCGGGCCCGACGGATCTTGAACATTAAAAAAAAAAAAATGAGTTGAGAAAGTTTTATGATTTTTGATGTATCGATTATTTTTTTATATAATATATAGTCGATATCTTGAAAATATAATTTTCTTAATGAAGTACTTTCACTGAGTTCTCAACTTATTTGTTAACACCACTGTATCCGACAGAAAAGTTCACACTTTCGGTGCGTCCTTATCGAGCATTGTCACATAAGTCATTTCAAGACTAATTGATCTTTCTAGCACATGAAGTCTAACTTTTCCGACAACAATAAAGTTGGAAATTTTAATGGAATAAGAATTTTCAATTTTGAGAAAGCATATCACGCAACAAGAGCATCAAACAAGATATTATTTATTATTTCACTTACTTTGACGAAATATACATTGGGCGTCGCAAAATGTTCACCACGGAAATGTATAATTGATCGATGATACGATATTAGCATGTCGCGGGATATGTTATCTTGTACCTTTTATTTTAACCCAAGGTCTTGATTTGCTGGATGCCCAAATGGTTAAATTCACCAGGTCAATGATCTCGAGGGACAAAAAGGATGGCGATAATCTTTGACTATCCCATTTTATGACTTTAAGATGCAACTTTTGGGAATCGAAGTTGAAGCCTATTAAAAATACATTTTTTTTTTTTTTTTATAATGTTTGGCCGAAAGGACAAAGCATTCTTACAAAAGACGAGGATAATGGATGAAAAATCAAATTAAATTCTATCTTCAGTTGCCTCTTTTTTCAACCAAAATTTGCTAGAAGAGTATTATTATATTGGTGGAGAACCGAAAAGAAATGAATATCCATCAAAAGGAAAGGGACTGAAAAAAAAAAGGGAGAGATGTTGCTGCCCAGGATCGAACTGGAGACCTTTAGTGTGTAAGACTAACGTGATAACCACTACACCACAGCAACAGCTTATACCAATGGTAAGAAGAATAAAATATATATCTACAAATTGAATTATCTCAATTAGTCCATAAACTATATTTTTCTTTTAAAACCTTTATTCTTTTCATCACCGACTTTGTAAGTACATTGATGACGTCATTCGTGTATATAATTATTTTTATAACGGAATTAATGCCCTCAAAACACGTGAAAAGTACTTAAAATGAGCAAAAATTCCATAGCATTGCATTGTAACTAGACTTTTATTGTTGCAAAGATCTTATTGCCACATTTAAATTCACTGAATGCTCGGACTTCAAATGAAAAGTACTATGCTCCACGGTCGAAGATTTCTTTGAATTTTTCTTGCTATAAGAAAATTGGTGAAATAAAAAGGAAAAGGTCCACTCTTTTCTTTTTTTTTTTTTATAAATTTTCATAATGCACTGACATGGAGGGTAGGGCATCTAGAGATTCATGGAAATATATCCTCTTTTTTTTTTTTGGATAATTAAGTGAAAAATAGAAATGACAAAATAGTATATTTAAAAGGGTCAAGTACGTGTGGCACGTGCATTTTACTCGCTTTTTTACCAGTCAAATCAGGCTTGCTACTAACTCCCCTTTCGTCCATTTCATCTGGCCGATCCTGCTCCACAGTACTTTCCGCCGCACAACCAATCGTATCGCAGCCCGCCACTTCCACCCCAAGTCAAAGACGACTTTCCGTTACGAGCCTTATTAATCAACGGATGTCGTCAAGATCCTGCAGATCCTATCGTGGAAGGGGCCGCACCGGATCACGCCTCGCACGCAAATCAAGAGGACCTTTTTGACCGGTGGAAAAGGGCGAAAAAGATCCGGAGCTCCCCAGATCCTTCCGGCGTTTGGGGCCAGTGCGTCTCCTTCTTTAATCTTCTTCCAAGGCCCCCTTTAATAATTGATTCCGGTGATTACTTGGTAGGAGAGATGCTTCTTGAAAAATTTAGGTCGAAATTAATTATCACCGCCACCTTAGATCTTTTTAATTGCATTCTCAGTCAGCCATGATTATAAGTATCGAGTCTTGTTACTTCATTTGTTAAAATCGATTTAAAGAAAGTCAGCAATTTCTTAGTACAGTATACTCTTCTTTCACGTTGTGCGTGATCAATATGTTGGAAATCAAAACATTTTCTTAGTCAGTATGGTTAACTGGTGACTCGGCGGCATTTCCATGTATAGGGATGTTACATGTCGCATGGGAGTTGCTTATCTTTGATTAGTAAACTAGTTTTGGTTGTTTGGTCAAGACATCGTGATTGAATTCCATTTTTGACTATGACTATACGAGAGGGATGCATCCTTGTCAATGATCACCACTCAACATGAACATCTTCTTTGGTTGAGTACCCTTTTTAGCTTGCGAGACTAGCTTCTCTTGAGGAGTTTATTAGAAAGATGAATTATTTTTCATTCCTCTTTTCAAGTTGTTACCTAGGGTTGCAGAACTTATTAGTCATTCCTATTATACAATGTGGCCACTTTGTTCAAGTATGACTTTTTCCCTACATAGACAAGTAGACGCACGATCACTTTGTGCACGGTCGTCTATCTCATCACTAGAGTCAATTTTTCACACCTCATCACCTATAATTCATCTTTAATCTCAAACGGAATCATGGTAAATATTTATCACATTTAAGTACATTAGGGTGCATACAAAAAATGTGTTTCAATATGTCCTTTTTTTTTTTATATTAGATTTGATATAGATCCGCCAGTTTCTCGAGATGCGGTTTATTTAGTGTAACTAAATAATAACTAAATATCTCGAACAATAATCACTTGCATTATACTTTCACTGATTTGTTGACAAGATACATATGGATAATATTTTTGAAATAATTATAGTAGATAAAACATTCGTTAATAGTATTAATTTACCAACGAATTCAAGTTCATCTTGAGTACTCCTAGAGTTAGTCCACTTCCCACTTTTTTAAAGACAAGTGACCTTAGAAAAACATCACTAAAGTTTCCAAAAGAAAAGATGAAACGTCACTTCCGCCTTCCAGGACGCTAGCAGCTTCCTAGCGGAGGCTGGTTGAGTTGAATAGGATAAAACAGAAAGACTGGAGAATAATAGAGGCCGGGCCTTCCGCAAGAAAAGTGACAAACTGAAGAACACGTAAGTGACAACAATGGCGGCTCGTGAGGAAGTTTCAGAGCAGAACAGCAACCTACAGAGCACGAGCAGGAGCACGAGCCCGAGGACGAGAGGCCCCGCTCCGTTCTTGCTCAAGACCTTCGATCTTCTTGAGGAAGCCGGAGGTGACGATCTCGGAGAAGAAGAAGAAGAAGAAGAAGATGATGATGGCGACGGCGAGGGGATGATGAAGAAGAAGAAGAAGAAGAAGATGATATCGTGGAACAGAGAAGGGAATGGGTTTGTGGTTTGGTGCCCTGATGAGTTCTCGGAGCACATGTTGCCCAAGTACTTCAAGCACAACAACTTCTCCAGCTTCATTCGCCAGCTCAATACCTACGTTAGTCTCTCTCTCTCTCTCTCTCTCTCTCTCTCTCTCTCTCTGTGGATCAGATGCATGCGTTCTGGACTCATCTGCAGTATCGAATCTGGTGATTTCACCTGCCAAGATTTTTAGAAGGGACTCGCTGGACTTAATGGTTCAGATCGACGCCGGACGCGTGCGCCGCGTCTTGTTTGATTGAGTACATGCTTGGCTTTTGAGATGCAGCACGACCTGCCTTTTTATCTTTACCATCCATTAGAGTATGCACTTGGAGATTGGATTATGTGACTTGGAGATATAGCATTTCTCGTTCTTCTAGGTCGCTTCATTGAAGGATACACAGCTTCTGAGTTTAGATCTTGGAAATTTCATGTACTTTTTGTCTTCTCTACCTTTCTTCGTTATACTTCAAATCTTTATCACTTAAGGAGCTGCAAATAATTTTTTGTTGAAAGATGAGAAAAGGGTAAGCTTTCTTTTTGACAATCGGCGACGAGGAAACCTCCTTAGGCCGACAAAACCGGCACTGAATAGGCCTGGAAATTCAAATGCTGGTCAAAATTCGAATCGCGTTTCACTCAAGATACAGAATTTCTTGTCATATCTTTCCTTGATAATAGGCCTTTATAACAAAACGATAAAGAAGCATGAAGTCAGCCATGTGTTGAATCCGTGCATGAGGAAGTGTAGCTAGGACGGTGCTTGCTAAAATTGAAATATGAGCCCAAAGTTTGGACGTTGGTCGGCGCAGATTTCTTTGATTTCGGCTCGCTTGTCACACACCATATCTTTTTTCATAGACTCATGTTAAATTTGAGCAAAGTATTTGTGGGTCCTAAAGTGAAACAAAAACTCGCATTATGTTATATCAGCATAGTGAGTTGACGACACACTAATTGTACGTGCGCCGATTGTCCATAGTAAGAGGTTAGCTAGAAATCTTAGCTACTTCAATGAAGTTTCTTTTTGCTTCAAAGGCTGCTTTTATGTCGACATAGCAACATTTTTTAGAAGAGAGCAAGGAAAGTATAGACCGGAAACGAATGAGCGCAAACTTTAATATCGTAATTTGACATTTAGATACAAGTACATTTTTCACGGTATATTTAAGTATGCCCAGGTTTATAATTTGAATAAGTTCAACTTTTTGTTGATGATGGAAAAACCATAAAAGCAGGGATTCAAGAAGACATCATCCAAGAGGTGGGAGTTCAAGCACGACAGGTTCCATAAGGGGTGCAGGCACAGACTCGCGGAGATCACCCGCAAGAAGTGTGAGCCGAGCGTCTTCCCTCAATTCTTGAGACCTTCCAAAGACCACCACAAGAACAGCAACAACAGCAGTAGCAGCAACGGCAATGCACAGACCAGTGCGAGCTTTTTAGAGGAAGATGGTCGGGTCCAGTTGATGGAGGAGAACAAGAACTTGAGGAGGGAGAAGATGGAGTTGGAGACCCAGATAGCCCAATTCAAAGCTATAGAGATGAAGTTGCTGGACTGCCTTGGCCAGTACATGGGCAACAACCCCCACCCCCACCACCACCATGAGAAGATAATGTCATACAAGAGCAATTTTGGAGGGTATGGTGAGGAATAGTGCTTGCAAATTGAAAGGATTAACGATGTTGATTTCTGTTGATTTGTGTCCTTTGCATTGAGAGCTCAAAACCCAATCAAGGGTGTCGAAATCTTATCAAGAAATTATCCTGTTAACTTCTCGAAGCATGTAAGGGCAATCTTCTTAGGGTCTCTTCCCCTTGCCAGGGGTTACTCCATGTGAAAATCTGGTTGGGCAACATAAATAATAGAATTAAGAGCTCTTGGTACTTCTTTTTTTTTTTTTTTCCGATTAAACTTTCTTTCGCTTCCTCTGCGAAGGAGTGAAAGATTGGGGCTGATGTGTCTGTACTTGCCAGATAAAGTGAAGCGGAAAATTAGGGGCAACTTTAAAATTAAAGCTCTTGGGACTTTTTTTTTTTTTGTGAGATAAAGAAACTTGAAATGTTATAACTTTTGTATAGTAATCATTTTAGTATCAAAATTTATTGACGTATCACTTTAGTTCTACTTTGATTAAAAAAGAAAAAAAAACACAAGAACTTAAGTGTTATCGCTGATTTAAGATGTCAGAAATTTAATGTGACAATATTTTAACATTTCTTCCAATCAATGTGATTTGCTAGAAATTCGACATGGCAATATTTCAGCATAAATACCCTACAAGACTTTGCTACCCAAATTTAATAAAATTCAGGAAAGATCCAACCAATTTTTCCTTCTTTTTCAAACCCTAATTCAAATTGCAATATTTCGCAACAAAATTAAGAACTCAATCTTGCAATGGAGAGTAGAAGCAGGATAAGTGGCTCATGTTCATGTCAAAAAAGTCAAGATGAATATGAATATTATTGCTATTGTGAGCTCAAACTTTGACAAGTTTGATTCCAAGAAGATTTCATGGATGCACTAGGTATAAAGAAGACTTGAAGTGCGAATATTTCAAATATGTCAATGCAAAATTTTTAAGTTAAGCAACATATAGGTGATCTTAGAGCTCGGTGTCGCGACCTAATTTTCGGGTGCAACACCTAGGATTAGACTAATGAACTATGAAATCTAAACTTAGGTTTAAATTTTTTAACATGCAAATGGATTTTATTTAGGAAATTAGTTCTAATCTACATGACATGCAAATGCAATTTTTTGTACTTTTGAGATAAATAAAATAATTAAAAATAAGCACCAAATCATTCATGGTCATCAAAAATATTATCCACCATTTGAATTTGGAAGCGATATCTAATCAAACTTGATTATTTCGCTCATAAAATCAATAAATTGATCTTAGACCTTAAAAGATCAAGATATCAATTTTATTCTAGCGTGATTAATTATTCCATCTAAAGCCTTAAAAATGGAATAAAAAATCGAAAATCGGTGTGCGATTGTGAATTAGGCAATAAACCCTAACTAGAAATACATGCATGTAAGATATTGAAAATCATGTATTAGGCAATATGCATGTAAGATATTGAAAATCATGTATTAGGCAATAAAATATCCAAATCAAATTTAGATGAGATAATTACCTAATTCCGTAAATAATATTACCAAATTTGAACTCAATGGAATTGGCTTGACGGATGACCAGCGGGCGAGACTCGGCACAATGAAGAGATGGTGCTATGACACCAAGGGTTGCTAGACGGGTGGTGCAGGGCCTGCAGGCCCAGCGATTACGACGTGCTGGTGCTGCTCACAGTGGCCGAGTGGAGCAAGAAGTTATTCATGAATTTCCTCCTTCGCCTCTTTCATGAAAGAGGCTCTCTCCTTTGTTGCTTTTGTCTTTTTTTCTTTTTGTATTATTCTTTTCTATCAACTCTCAGCCATTGATAGTGCCGCAGTGTAGGATGGACGCTTTGATGCTCACCAGAGAAGACAAAAAGCTTGGTGGTCGGAAGAGAGATATTCAACAAACCTGTAAAACCGAATCAAATTTCAATGGGAAGGACTGAAATCGCGGGGGTCGCTAGAAATTGAAGAACAGATGTGGAAAGGCGTTGGCTTCTCGTTGGAATCATCTGGAACAGAGATGTCGGAGATGCAGGAGCTAGCCGGGACTGCTTCTATGTTTGCTGGATTCGCTGGACGTCTTGGCTGAGCAGCTTTCAGTGGCAGTTCCAGCAGCAACTAATCGTCATTGAAAGTTCGGCAACGATGCAAGAAGGCAGCAGCGAATCACCAGGAGCTCGAGGTGCAGCAGGGACCAGTGACGATGCAAAGTGCAGGCGTTGGGGCTTGCCGATGAGGTTTCGCAGCAGCGGCGCTCTTGTCAGCACGGCAAGTCGTCGAGATGGAGTAGCGGTAAGAGGCGGCGCCGGAATGTACACACGACCGTGGGATGTTTGGCCGCAAAGCACTCGGCCGTCGTATCCCTCTCTCCTCTTTTCCTGGCGTTTCTTTCAATGTGATCTCCCTAAAATTGCCAACGATGGTCGGGCGTTAGTAATTGCAAGAACAGCGCGGGGCACGGCAGCTACAGTCTTGGCTTGCGTGACCTGCAAATCGTGTATTTATTGTGTGGCCTCCCTTCTGATTGTCAACGGGCAGGGTTAAAGAAAGAAAGCAAATATTGCAAAAGATATCATGATTTGTCATTTTCTTCCCTCCTTTAGACCGTGAGTCCATCTTTTGGCGATTAATGCATATTTCTTTCCTTTTGATCGTGTATGCTGAATAATCTTTATCGATTTTATTTCTTTCAACTAAATATCAGCTCACAAGTTGTTTGATTCCATATATTATGCTAAGAATAAGCGCTTTGTTCATAGAAAGGAAAGATTCATATTTTCAATTGCCAAAAGTTCAAGATTATGTAGACGCAACCACAAAGGAATCGATGAAGTATGTTCCACAACCTTATAAGAAAATATTTAGAGTCTCATTCTCTTGAGTCCATCCACCATCGTCAATCCAATGAATGCAATAAATAAAAAATGAATACATCTAAAATTATATGCTATGCAATTAATATTATTTTTTTTAGGGCTTAAAAATTAATCCCTAATTTTTATGCAATAAGTAAATGACTAGGTCACCAAAATTTAGGTGTCAACAAAGGCATCAACCTCCACTTACATTAACAAACGAGTTGAATGATACCAACTCAATGTAACTAGAAATGAAGGCTTTGGAATCTTTGGCCATCCACTTGAAGAAGGAAGTTCAAGTATGAAAAGTGAAAAAAAAAAAGTTCTAGTGTGTGATGCTTGTGCTGTTGTTATATGATTTTGCTTATTTTATGCTCAAATGTAAACTACATGATGAGAAGAAAACTTTTCAGTTTACCATAGTTGAAGATCACTGGAATGTGTTGTTATATCGGGGCAATGTAAGCTAGTTATTGCCTTGTTTGTACTGGAAATGTTACTTTGTTGCTCAAATGTAAAATAAATTGGCCAATCAATTAAGCTTCAACTAGTTATTCTTCTTGCCACTATAGAGTGAGTTTGCCGGAACTTTGTATAATGTTGCAATTGTTGGTTAACTCTTATGTCCAGGAATTGTTGGGCAATCATGCAAGTAAGCATCCATCCATTGGTTTTTTCTAGTAATTGTGTGTATGGTGGTTGAATGGCCATTAAGTGGTCAATTTGTTGGTTAGTGTATTTCTATAAGTTTTGTGCTGCAATTTTAACTACGATGGTTGGTTAAGGATCAATGGTCAACTTTTTTTTTCTAATAAAGGTAAGAGAATGGTCAATTTTTTTGTTGCTAGTTTTAGCTACTTTGTGCATGAGATAAAGGATCAGTCTACTTTTTACAAGTTTGTGAGTAATCTTTTACGTTGAAAACGATCACTTATGGTTTTCAACTTTTTATAAAGTGATGTATTGGTTTCACTTTCTTAAACACATCCACAACTAGCTTATGAAGAAGCAAGATTTAAGCACTTATGGCAACACACATGGTTTATGAATTTGGAAACACATAGAGAAGCAATTATTCCATCAACCATGACTTAGATTCAAACCAAACAACATTGCATTCAAAATAAGGATGTTCTTATATCAACATAAAGTGAACATTACTAACACAACATCACTTGTAGTTGTTGTCCTACAGTTGGCCCTGCAATTGGTCTTTGGAGTTGACCTTGCAATGGCCCCTGCATCATTGCCTTATGTTGTCCTTTGTTGTCATTGTTGTTGCTTCTTCAATTAACATCCAGCCTTTCTATGCCCTTCCTCACGGTAATGTGAGCACTTAATTTTTCCACAAACTTGCCCATCCTCTTACTTGTCATCTCAAAATCATGCATTCTCCTTTTCTTTTTCGGTTTGTCTACTTGTTTTTTTAGTGATAAAGGGTTAGGGGTTTCATAATTTGTTGGGTCTCGAAATTTGCTACTTTAAAATAGGTTGCATCATAAATTGATACGGAGTAAGATATTTACTTTTCTTGTACCAGTCTTCTAGGTAATCATCAAGTTTTGGTTACTTAAGTTGGGTACAAATGGCATGTGCACAAAATATTCCAATTACTTGTCAGGTTTGACATAAACACTTTCTCCTCTCTAGTTGGATGATATACTTATTACCATTATTCATGATCTCATATCTATCATCCTAATTTGAAGCAGGATAACAAAACCTACTAACCCCCATGCTGTCATCCAATCTCTTGGCAATCTTAGGACGACACTATTTAATCCATTTTACAATCTCATCTCTCTACCTTTGCAACCTAGTGATGATTGTAGTACATATGTCTTCAAGCATGATTGATTTACACCTAGCCTCTATGATTGTGCCATTGAATTCTTTATTGAAGTTGTTATTAATGATATCACACTTGAATTTTTTTATTGTAGAAGGCTCTATGCCAATGCTTAGGTTTAGTGTGGAAGAGTGCTCTAAAATCTTCCCACATCAAGGTAAACAACCCCTCATTGTGAATTATGAAATTTGCCATGTTAGTGCTCATTGCAATAAGCCAAAATTATTTATGCAACTTATCCAATTTATACTTCTTTGCATAGTTTGTATATATGGGCCTCACACACATTATATGTTTAGCATATAATATTAACTCAACTAATGCAAGAATGAGTCCCTACAATAATTCAAATCAACAACCATTTGTAAGCAACGATATGTGATTGACATTAGAAAAACAACAATGGACAATGGCATACCTTTTATTAGTCATTCATAAACATCCAACCTTCCTCATCAGTTATCTCTAAGGTCAACCATTACATTTGTAGAAACCATTGTTCTCCACATTCACAACAGCCCAAGCTAGTGAAAACATGTAGTTATTTTCATCTCTTCTAATAGTAGCCAATTACTCTCCTTTGTATAAACCATTCAATATATATATATATCAGTGATGTGGTACCACCGGGATCATGTGCTAATGTAACACGCATTTCTCTAGTTAGAACTTATCACAAAGTGACATATGTCAATTTAAAGTCTGTTAACAATTGGGATTTACCCGAGTGGTCACCATTTTCACATGAGAATGGGGGATTAATCACGCTAATAGGATAGTAAATGCCTTCAAAATTCAATTGATCACAAATTCATTGTATTCTCTACTCTCACTCTTTCATGTCCCTTTCTTTAACTTTCCTTGTTTTCTTTTCTTTCTGAAGGAAAACCTCTATTAGAAAGATGTGAAGCCGTGGTTATATAGCACCAGGTTAGTCATCTTCTCTACTTTTGTACTCCTTTATTGTTAGAAACTTTGTCATTTTGTGAGACACTTAAGCTTAGCCACTCAAGTAGTCTCATTCTTCAGTTATGATAGGATCTATCTCTTATGTGGATGGTTTTTTACTTTCCAGGCAAATTTCTTATAATTAGTGATGACCGACAATGGTAGGGATTATTGCTAACTTATATTTTCACAAATATGTGGTAGATTGTTCCTCATTCCTATATCTAGCTTGACTTGTTCTAGTCTTTGTCTATGATCTCTTCTTTGCTCAAGATTTGTTATGTCGGAGATATCTTTGGATAGTGAAGTTTTGAGTCTTCAAATAGGGGCTTGATCCCCTTTAAAAATCCACAACTTTAGTTCAAGTTTAATTCTACCATTTACTTTTTTCCGTCTTATAAAAAACTCCTACCCCCAAATTTCATTCTAGCCCCAATTTTACCATAGAATTTTTTTGGTTTTATAAATAACCGCCAACGTTATGTCCAATCTTACTTCTACCCTAATTTTTTTGTATCATAAAAAACCACTAGCTTTTACTTAAGTGTCATATATGTCCCTTGGGAAAATATTACACCATTTGGTAAATGTTTTTTGAATGAACTCTCGACCAAATGCTTAGCTTTGGGAAAGCTAAAAGCTTAATATTAGTAGAGATAAATATTGAGCTTTCAAAATTTGATCAAATGATAAAATTAATTTTTTCATTCCAAAATTATCCTCACAAATTTTTCAAATTTTCGATTTTGTCCCCGATTAAATTTTGTTTATTAAAAAAAGGAGACAACCCTTCGTCGGTTTTCATTTTTCAATATGGTTTGGTTCATTTTGTATGTAATATACATACATACATACATACATACATACATACATACATACATACATACATATATATATATATATATATATATATATATATACCCAAAACCCAACCCATTGCAAAAGGTTTTTTGCCAAACACATATTTGACTTAAAGTCTATTTGTAAAGAGTTTTTACCAAACACAATTTGTATTTCCTCAAATAACTGACTTTTGGCATTTGTATTACACCTAAAGCTTATTTGCAAAGTTGAACCAAACACACCCTTGTTATGTGACATTTACACATCATTGCTCTTGCGTTTTCCCCCCAAATTTCATATTCAAGAAAATGTCTAGAGATAAATTTTCATGACAATCATATGACATTAATGGATTTGAAATTTGGGTAAAAACTAGAGTAATGTGGGTTAGTTTTCTTCAATTACTCTTACTCTCAAAAGAGAGTTTTCCTTTAGCCTCGCTGAGGATATTTAATTTTGCACTTAGTCTTTAATCTCTCGTGCTCGTGCTTGGGACACTCAACTTGGGATAGTTTAAAAGTTGGGACACTCAGCTCGCTTTGATAGTTTTCTATTTTTCAATTGTCAAAAGAAATTTTGAATGGAGAGTAAATGGGGATAATTTTGGGACTCAATTAAAAGTTGGTAATTTTTTATGAGACAAAAAAATGACAAATTTCGTTCTTTCCTTTCTCGTTTGCACCAATATCAATTTTAAGAGGTCCTCTTTATAGTGGTTTCTATCTAAATGTAGGTTTTAACTTTGTTTTTCCGGCATCTTCTTTTCGAGGCTTTAATTGAACAAACAATAAATAAATTTGTTGCTCATTGGAGAGAAAAATGCATCTCACTAAACACAATAAATCACCAATCCTTTTCTAGTTGTGAGATTCTTCCCTCTAGTACCGAGCCTTAATTTTTTTTTCTTTATAATCTCTTGCCTTTTCTCGCATCTTCATTTTGTGTGTATAGTGAGAGAGGATGACAATAAGGGTCTATTTGACAGTCAACCAAACAATAGCTGATTTTATTTATTCCTAGGTATAAAAAAAGAATAAAAATTATTTTGATAAATTTTTTATTCCCACGATTACATTTGGAGCAGAATCAAAGAATAAAAAAAAGTTACTTCTTTGTTTTAGAAACAATTCCAAAATTAAGCTAACCCAAATTTTTTTTTTTCTTTTATTTTCTCTTCTTCTTTTATTCTTTTTCTTCGCCCTTCTCTCTTCTTCTTCTTCTACTACGCTGCTGCTTGCTAGCGACTGGTTGGGCGAGGTTTGACAAGTTTGCTGGAGGCTTGCTCAACCACTAACAAGGCTCGGTCGTGCTAGATCTAGGTGAGATCTAGGCGAGGTTGAGTGTTGCTTGGCTAGGTGAGCCTCACTTGGCTACTAGCGAGCCTTGCCTGACCAAGCAAGGCTCGGCCAGCCTTGGGTGAGCGAGGTCGACCTTGTTGATATGGTGAGGTCGAGCTTACCCAACCATCGATGAGGCTTGCCAAGGGCTGACAACACTTCGACAAGGTCGTCGACCCTTGTTTGGGTGGTTGCTAAAATCCCGAGATTGACGATTGGCCAAAGCTTGAAGAACAAGAGGAAAAAAAAAAAGAAAAATAATAAAAAATTATTTAAAAAATTAAAAGAAAATGATTTGGATTAGAAATTTTGAAGGCACAACTCTATCTTAAAAATAGAAATCTTGGGCAGTTATTAAATACCTTCAAATGCTTATAAATTCATATGGGGAATAGAATAAAAAAATCATTTACAATTAGAAATTGTTTTCAAGAACAAAATGATTACCAAATATGCCCTAAATGAATGAGTGAGAGAGAAAAAGACCAAAAGGGAGAGATACTAAGTCAAAAGAGACAAGAAAAAGAGATTGAATTTTGAAACGTGTGGAAATGTATCAGTAGGTCTAGCCTACAAATATATTCGAACTATCAACAAATTTCTAGAATTTGAGGCAAGATGAGGATTGTAATTCTATCTACTTCTCAAGGTATAATGACAGATTGAGAGGCTCGACTAGAAGGGGTGTTTTGTCATGAAAGACCTTCTCATTGTTCACATTACTTGACCTAAAAATAAATTGCTCATGTTGGACTTGCTGTTGTTATTGCTATTGCTGTTGCTGCTACCGCTACCGCTACCGCCTCCTGCTGCCACCTGATGTCGCCGTTGCCGCCGCCGCCACTATTATTATTATTATTATTATTATTATTATTATTATTATTATTATTATTATTATTATTATTGTTGTTGATCTTTGTTGTTGTAGGTTGTTATAGATCTTGTAAATAAACATTTTGTTTAAAAAGTCACATAGAACTCTTTATAGTATATAAAAATGAATAAACGAAAAATATTTTTATTATTTGCAAAAATATTTAGACATAAATTATTGTCGATAAATGAAATTTTTTCCATCAATTAATTATTTTAAGTGATTATCTTTAAGAAAATTTTATCCACATCATTCATTTTTTGCGCAACAAACATAGATAATCCTTACTAAATTTCTTTTAACCTCATCAATCATGCAACTTCTTTATTTTATTAATCATTATTAACCTAAAATTAGAGACTATTCTAATCAAGTAACATATGTAATCACAATATAGATAGCATTATTAGCAACTGTATTGTACTAACATTTTAAGAGGTTATGAACACTTATCCCTTGAGATAATAAAACAAATGGTTTATGAACAATGTGGTCTCCAAAATTTTAACTTAATATAAAATATGGTCTATAAACTTTGAATTCGTTCAATGTAATCCTTGAATTTTGACTACATATTCTTCAACTTAACATTCAATATTGTCCTTTCATCAATTTAAGTTTATGAACAACATTGAACATTTACCACCGGCTGTGGTGGCTCCGCTGGGTAGGCTCTAGACCTCTAAACGAGAGGTCGGGAGTTTGAAGCCCTTGCAATGCAAGTTGCAGAGAGGCTGGCGGATCATTAGGCGATTTAAGCATGGCGTCGAGGTGGTGGTTCCCTGCTAGCGTCACCAGGGGGTTTACGGCGTACTGTCGGTGCAAGCTGGTTCCTGTCACAAAAAAAAAAACAAAACAAAAAAAAAACAACAACAACATTGAACATTTTATCACCGACCGTGGTGGCTCTGCTGGGTAGGCTCCTGACCTTTGAATGGAAGGTCAGGGGTTCGAAAAAAAAAAAACAACAACAACAACATTGAACATTTTACTACCGACCGTGGTGGCTCTGCTGGGTAGGCTCCTGACCTTTGAATGGAAGGTCAAGAGTTCGAAACCCCTGCAAAGCAAGTTGCAGGGAGGCTGGCCTATTTTACCACCGATCGTGGTGGCTCTGCTGGGGAGACTCCTGACCTTTGAATGGAAGGTCGAGAGTTTGAAACCCCTGCAACTTACGTTGCAGGGAGGTTGGTAGGTTATTAGGTAATTTACACGTGACGCCCTAGTAGTAAGTCCTGGGCTAGAGTTCCTCCAGCATAAAAAAAAAAAAAAAAAAACATTGAACATTTTCATACACAAAATCTGAGGACCAAATCAAATAAATTGAAATTTTAAGAATACCTTGCACGTTAAGCTAAAATTCAAGATCATATTGAATATGTTAAAATAGAATAACCGTGTTTATGTCCATTTCTCAATTCTCTGTCCCTTGTAGCTAATGGAGAGCGAGCTCTAATCTAAACCCTGCTCAAACCCCGTTTCATCTTTCTCTCTCTTTCTCTCTCCATATCAATGAACGGCTGGTCGTCTCTGATCCGCGCTCAAATCTGCAGCCGCCTTCCCGGAGCCGCCGCGGCGGGCTGGCGGTGCAGCAGAGGGTACTACAAGAGCAGGACCCGGAAGCCCACTCTCTACTCGGAGGTCAGCCCGCTCGGAGACCCCGGCCGGAGCGTCGCCCCCGCGCTCGACGGCTGGCTCCGGAGCGGCAACAAGGTCCGGTTCGCCGAGCTCCAGCGCATCATCCGCGACTTCCGCCGCCGCAAGCGGTTCTCCCACGCGCTCGAGGTCCGTCGTTTTCGAAGCTGTTGATTGGGTTTTTGTTGGTGTCCTGATCGAGGCGGGCTGTTTTGAGTTGTGTGTGGATTGCTGTGTGCTTTCAAAGTTTGGAATTTTTTTTTTTTTGGTTGGGATGACTCGCGTTCGGATTGTGGGATAGGATATTTCGTGTCTGTGATGTAGGAATTGTGTGTTGATATGGGACAGGGTGTTTGGGAGATTGTAATTTGGCCAATTGGGGGCGTTTGGTTCGCTCGAAGGGTGAATTTTTCGAGCTGTTTGTGTTTGCTGGTCTCTAATTTGATTTGGGTACTCTATGAACTTATGCTCCCAATTTGAGCTTATGTAAAAAGTGGGTTGTGACTAGGGTAGAGATCTGAGATTGGGTTTGTGATTGCAATGGTGGAATGAAGTGACACTGTTGTAACAAGAGAAAGGGAAAGAGAAGGATCACATTAGTGGTATGCAGAGTGTTTGGGTAGCCTAGCCATTGGGAAACAGAATGAAGTCCTGCTTCTTTTTTTTTTTTTTGACCTCATAGACAATGCTTCCTGAGAAGTAAAAAATGAATTTATGCGTTTGTTTTGCGGAAAATAAGTGATTTGGAAAATATTTTCTGAGAAGTAATCGCTTATATCGTTTAAAAAAATAAATAAATGGAAAATTATTTCATTGCCCATGTAAATAGTTAGGTATAGATTGTCATCAATAATGAAAATATTTTCTGTTAACTAATTTTTCTAAATAATATAAGCAATCATTTTTTGGAAAATGTTTTCTAACTCACTCATTTTCTGCAAAACGAACGCACCCTTGCTACCCTCAAAAGGGAAAGTCTGATCGGGTGCAGATTCCGTGGTCACAGGAATGCTGATGACTTCTATAGGACATGTCCTGCTTGGCCCTTTCGTTTTCTTTTCCTTCAGAATCTGTGTTTTTCATTTGGGGAATGGGTGGGGTTTTGTGTGAAGGTGTAACATATAAAACATTTGATTTTGAGACAAGTGATTCTGCTTTATACGATCTTATTTTCCATGGTTGTGTTTTGCAGGTCTCTGAATGGACACAAAAGAACGGTGTTTTTGTTTTTTCACCTGTGGAGCATGCTGTGCAGTTAGATTTAATAGGGAGGGTCCATGGATTAGTTTCAGCTGAAAAGTACTTTGAGAACTTGATGGACCATGATAAAACTTACAAGACATATGGAGCTCTCCTTAGTTGTTATGTAAGGCAGCACCAGGTGGAGAAGTCCTTGTCTCATCTCCAGAAAATGAGGGAGAAGGGTTTTGACTTGACGGCTCTCACTTACAACAACATGATGTGCTTGTTCACGAAAATTGGACAGCACGATAAAGTACCTGATGTGTTAACTGAGATGAAAGAGAACAAAGTTTTGCCAGATAACTTTAGCTACAGGATCTGTATGAATTCCTATGGCGAGAGATCTGACATAAAGGGAATGGAAGAACTCCTTAGAGAGATGGAAACCCAACCTCACATAGCTGTGGACTGGAATACATATGCCGTTGCTGCAAATTTTTACATAAAAGCAGGGCTGGCCAAGAAGGCGCTTGATGCCCTGAAGAGATCAGAAGAGAGACTAACTGGGAAAGATGGGACTGGATATAACCAATTGATATCACTCCATACTAGTCTGGGAAACAAGACAGAAATTTTGAGGCTGTGGGATCTAGAGAAAAATGCTTGCAAAAGGTGCATAAACAAGGATTATATTAACATACTAAAATCTCTGGTGAAGCTTGTTGAGCTTGAAGAAGCTGAGAAAGTGCTGACAGAGTGGAAATCATCTGGGAATTGTTATGATTTTGGAATACCGGATACTGTCATAGCGGCTTATTCTGAAAAAGGGTTGCACGAGAAAGCCGAAACGCTCCTCGAGAATTTGAAGGAGAAAGGAAAAGAGACTACTCCAGACAGTTGGGCACGAGTAGCTGCAGGATATTGGCACAATGGTGATGTGGAGAAGGCAATGAAGAGCATGAAGGTGGCCCTCTCTCTTCCAGTGACGAAGAAAAGGTGGAAGCCTGATCCTAAGTTGGTTGCAGCAATTCTAAATTGGCTTGGTGACAATGGTAGTGTAGCAGATGTGGAAGCTTTTGCAGGCTTCTTATCCATCGTTCCTGTAAACAGAGAAATCCATGATGCCCTGTTAAAGGCTGGTTCAGAGAGAGTAAGATGTAGGTGGGTTCTAAACAGAACTAGAGCTGCTGAACTAGAAGGAGAAGAAAAAAGCTCATTAACATGAAAGATGTTAACAGCACAAGACAGTGCTATTTGGAATGGTCGAATAGCCAGAGACTTTTTTTTTCCACTGGTTTTCCGGTGAAACCTTGGCTGGTGGAAGATCAGTTGAGTGCCGTTGTTTACCACAAGCAAGTCAACAAAGAAGCCTGAATGAAATTGCTCTTCGCAAATTGCAGAAAATCAGGTTAATGCTTGAGAACAAGTAAATCGTCTGATGCATCGAAGCGCCGATGTAAAAGGTGTGGGACTTTTCTTTGGGGTGCCTTGAGAATCTTTTAGTTTTTAATGTCCCCTCCACATCTTGGTTTCTGAGAATGGAATTGGCAAAAGCGATTCTATGTCCGAAATCTGTTTTAGTTTGCCCTCCTCTTTGGTGAAGGGGCTTCATTTGCACGAGAAATGTGGCATTTCTTTGCCTAAATAGATTTCCAGCATAACATGAATATTAGCGAGAGACAATGAATGCTTGTTCATTTGACTCGAAGCAAGAAAAAACGAATGTCTCGACAATGAGCAGCAAAGGAGCGCTTCAGGATAAATATCTGAAGCTGGGTGAATTATTTTCGGAAGTGAATTTGAATTATCCTTGGGAGTTTGTTAATAGATTCAGGAAGTATCGCTTTCTCTTGCGTAGGCTCCGTTAAAATTTATCGGGCAGAAAAACTTTAAACTCAATGCGTCTAAGTCTCACACTGAATTCCATTATCCTCTCTTCTATTGCCTCTGTTTCAAGTTCCTATTTCATTTTGTTCCTAGCTCGTGGTGCACCAAAAATCTCTATCAAATAGAGTAACGTTGCACTTTCTAAATTGTCGAATAACAAAAACTGTAGATGGTTCCTATCAAGTTAGAGGTGAATTTTCTTCCCAAATGCAAGAGGGATGACGTCCGAATGACAAACGATAGGGATGATGTCGGAATGACAAACCATGTGCCATCAGCAAGATCAATATGACAAGATGACCGAGCGGCATATCACCCACAGATTATTGTAGAAATCATCCTATCTTCACCAACAGAAGGCTACCACTCAAAGCAGCAACAATTCTTAAAACACGACGAGAACTCTGCAACTTTCACCATCTTTACACTAAAGAAAATAAGTTTTGCTCATCCTAAGATTGATATTGATAGCCACCTCTTTACTGCTCTATCGCATTTAAGAACTAATCACAGTCAATGTGAAGGAGTTGATATAACAAGTATATTTAAAAATAAAAAATAAAAAACCTCTGGAACAAGCATAACATGACGAATGCGCAAAAAGAAACTGATGTTGCTGTCCAGCTCTGCCTTCGATTGTGGAATGATACTGTCTACTCAGACAGGGTGGCCTTTAACTCTCCACCATTTTTAAGATCCATTACAATGTCACAACCTCCTATTAGCTCGCCTTTGTAGTAAAGTTGCGGGTAGGTAGGCCAGTTGGAGAACGTTTTAACACCTTGCCTCACTTCTTCGTCAGTTAGAATATCAAAGGAGCCAAAGATAACCCCCTCCTCCTTAAGAGCATTCACGACCTTGGAGCTAAATCCACACCGTGGAGCATCAGGGTTGCCCTTCATGAAAAGCATAACAGGTGACGAGCTAATCAACTTCTTAATACGGTCTTCGAGATTCTCTTTCTGAACAATTCCTTTCTCGAGTAAAACCTTCTCAAGTTGCCCACTTTTCTGCATGTCCAATACAATGTCAGATCCTCCAATAAGCTCACCCTTGATATAAAGCTGGGGATAGCTGGACCAATTCGAATGAACTTTGAGCCCTTGGCGGACCTCATCATCAGAGAGAATGTCAAAGCTCTCAAACTCCACCTTCTCTTGTCTAAGTATCTCAACTACCTTTCTGCTGAAACCACACTTGGGTTCATCAGGTTTTCCCTTCATAAATAGCATGACTGGACCTGAATTTATCAGGCTTTCAAGCCGAGACGTAAGAGCTGAACTCAAGCCAGTTGATTCTGTGATGCCAGCCTTACCACTTCCAGTTTTTTCATTTGTTGCTTCATCGGATGCGGCAATACTGATCCCATGATCTTTGATAACTTCTTTCAGTTCACCACTATTATGCATGGCAGTTGCAATGTCACATCCACCAAGCAGTTCTCCCTTGAAGTAGAGCTGGGGAAAAGTTGGCCAATTTGAAAACTTCTTCAATCCCTCGCGAACCTCAGCATCAGATAAGATGTCAAACGTTCCAAACTTGATCCCTTCTTTCTTCAAAATATCAACAACATTTTGGCTGAATCCACACTTGGGGGCTTCAGGGCTTCCTTTCATGAATAGCATTACTGGCTGAGAATTAATTAGCTGCTGCAGTCTAACTTCAAGTGCCCCTTGTTGCTGCACTTGGGAAGAACCATTTCCTCTTGCAAACTCCTGCACTGTCTCAAGAACTGCAGGCCCTGCAGCCATCCCAAGACTGGCAGGAGCCGCAGGTGCACCAGGGTTGATCGGTCCTGCGACTTTAGCTACTTTGTTAGCCAGACTAGACGGATTTGCACCTTCCAACGTGTCAACAACTTTACCATCCTGAAAAATTTAAAATAACTCAATTAGATGTAGAATGCACTGTTTAGAAGCATATTGAGGTTTACTGAGATAAAGTTCACAAATAGGAGGCTGCCAGATTGTTTTCTGGATGTGTTATATCATCTCATTAACCATGACAGCATCCAAAATATGCCACAAATTTCATAAGATAAAAACTAAAGCCATTAGGCACAGGCCTTCAAAAGTCCATGCAAAAGCATTCGAATATGTATATTCAAGATCACTTTCCTACTGAAAGCCCACATTTCCCACAACCTATAACTTTCTCTGAGGCCTCAAATTTTTTCTAACAACTTGACCACAGACAGTTATGACTTCAAGTGCACTTCCATAACTTCCAGGACAATATTCCAGACTCTGCCCTAAACCTTGATTGGCCACATGACAACCATTCTAACTAGAATTTTGCAAAACAAAAGCAATAAAACCCAGAAAATCCAGCCATTCCATACAAAAAAAAATAAAGCATATGGCAAAATTGCCTCATTTCTGTCTAATCCATCTAGTTACCTTGCACAAAATGAAAGGAAGCCACCACATGTTATAGTATCATGACATCCGCTTCTTAGGAGAAAAAGGTGTCCTTCACACATAATATACTGACTCCTTACCGGTCAAGGGAACAGTTTGCACTTTTACCAGTTCAACATTTTGCTACAAGATTTTTTGCCGCTACACCATCTCTCAAAGGACTTGCAGCCAGTTGGTAGATTTCCACCTTTTCCTTTTTTATTCTTCCCTTTATTGCCAACTCATCTCGGTTCATTATCCTTGGATGGAATCATCAGGAGATTTCTTTTTCCCCTTCCAAATTCTAACAGGAGAAAATGACTAAAACACCCATTATCTCCAGCTGTAGACTCTAATAAATTTCATCAAAAGGATACAGTGAACTCCATCTCCTTTACAATTTGTAAAAAGTTGGCTTAAGGGGGCAGCGAAAAATCTAGTTGTATGTGTGCATGGAATTTCTTTATGTGTCTCCCCAAAATGCCCTACATCCCACTGAAAGGAATTCACCTTGATGCATAAATAATGATTTTCCAAGAAAAACTGGACTGCAACTTGAAACAGGAAAGTTAATATCAACAAACAAAGAAATGACTGAACTCTAACCTTATGTTGAGATAAGGAGGGAAGGAAAATGAGAGACGAGTGTGTAAAGTGGGGCATAATTTGAAATTTTGTGGGTGAAAATTTAAAATTTTTTCAACACCTCTCTCACTTCCCCTCCCCTCCTTAGCTTTCCATAATGTTAAGTTACTTTCACATAAAAAAGGGATTCTGATCCAATGTCAAACTTCCCTTTTCATATAGTTGACAGGCATACATTCCCCCCCCACCCTTTCTTTCTTTTGAAACTGCTGAAAGAACCCAATTGCAACATCTTCTTGGTACCATAACCCATTTTCCAATAAAAGCTCCAAGCTTGTTCAATAACATGGAAAATGGAAGACAGACAGCCTTGTATTTACGTATTACAGTGACAACAATGTCAACCTAAGTCTCATTTAAATAGAAGAGACCAGCACTGAATGAGGTTAGCAATATTATGCAGACAATAGTGACACAAATATCAAATATATTATTCCACACTGTCCTATAAATGCTTCTAAATTAAACCATTTCCAGCTAATCAGACAAAGAAACCACTTTTTTTGCTTGATATTCTGGGAATGCTTGTACCAAGACAAATTCCCTCAACCACAGGTACTGTCATAAATGTAAATAGATGAAATAATCATGGTTTAAATTGATTCTTACATGGTGTGGGCCTTTTACCGATTATTTCAGAATCAAGAAAGCCTCTTACAAGAACCTATTAATCTATAAGCAAATTGTTGAGAAAAAAAAGGAAGTCAGTCCTCAATAGCTCTCGGTGTGAGAAAGAGCATTTGAGAGGTTTTAACTTGAAAATGGCATTAATATTACTCCAACAGTGCATATTGAAGATTTTGGTCTGTACTTTGTGTCTTCTCGTATATTTCCTCACACTATTAAAGAAAACCCAAATCAACAAATAAAAGAATCATCTTGGTGTAATCAACATCAGCCTCGTATGTGCTCTTCATAAAAGAAACATCTCGTTCCTGAGAATATTTTTGAAATGACAGTGAAAGCAGCCTACAAGCATATGGTCATTGTTTCATACATTTTTAGGAGTACAGGATAAACTCTATAGCAATCCCAGGCATCGGCTAAAACATCAACTATGTAAACACAGGAATATGCAAAAAAATGACTTACAGATATAAAGGTATGAGAATGAAAAGTACCATCACTTATTTTACTGTATATACACCAGAAGCAATTGCAACCCTTTTGGAGGAGTACAAATGAACATTAAAGGATCTTTAAAATGAACAAAATCTTCTTTCAGAAAGACAGATAACTATTCAAACAATGCCAGATGCAAAAGTCATATCATCAGACAAAAGAGATAATGAAGACATTCACAAAGACTCACCTTGAAAAACACAAAGTAGGGCACGGCAGACACTGCATAAGCCTCAGATATTTCAGGTTGCTCTTCAGCCTCAACCTGCAGAATAATTTAGAGATGACCTCCAATGAAACAATCCACAACGCAAGAGACATTTTAAATCACACCAAAGCAAGAGCACAGAGCCTCATTTGCATCTGAAAATCTATCTAAAGCAGCATCAGTATAGCAAAGAAAACACCAATTATCTTCAACCGATGAGGCCAAGCTTTTTTTTTTTTCCACATTCCTTTTGGCCTCAACCGACATCATGATCCATCATCACAATCTCTTGATAACTCAACAAAACTGCCGCGAGATGTACAACGAACACATCAACACCATCCCGGATTCACGGAACCTACTCAAGTTTCAACAACTTACCAACACTCCTGATCTAATCAGTCCAATAAAGCAATGATTTTTCGGGCTGTTTCAACAGAATTCTGCGAATCACTCCTAAGAACACGTACGCTATGCACTCACAACAACCACATAGACACTCAACTAAGTCCACCCCATTCAACGCATATCATCGACACACACAGGCACAGCCGTACAAAAGTCACATTTTTCATCCATCATTAGTGACCGGTACGAACCCGGAGGAAATTGGCGAGGGGGAAGTCGGTGGCGAGCTGGGAGAAAACTTTGTCCATGTGCTTGGACGCGTCGCACCACGACGCCCAGAAGTGGAGGGCCGCCGGAGCGCCGGCCGCGACGGCGGCGTCGAGCTCCTGCTTCGACCGGACTTCCTTCACGGAACCCCCCATGGATCGATCGCGGGCGGAGATTTCGCCGGAGCGCCGGAAGAGAGAGGGGAGGAGCAGGAAAACCCTAGAAAGATTCCTCCTTTATTGCAGAGCTTCTCGAGCGTTGCAGAGGGAAGCAGGAGGAGGAGCTGGGCTATGGCATATATTCTGGCACTGGGGCATGTGTGTGTGTGTTCGGGATTGGAATTTTTTTTTCTTTTGCTATGTCTTAATCGAAAATATTCCACCACCGGCCGTGGTGGCTCCGCCTTATAAAGGGAGAGGTTGAGAGTTCGAAGCCCTCATGAAAAAATTTAAGCGTGGCGTTAAAAAAATAAATAAATAAAAAGTGCTTATAATAAAATAATTTTAATGCTATCATTTTTTTAAATAATAACTCATAAAAAAAAATTAAAAAAAAATTCCTAATAAAAATTATATTTTTCAAATAATAACTTAAAATAATTATATTAATTTTAAAGAAGAGCTTGAAGTGATTATAATTGTTAGCCTTACTAGCTCGTTAGCCAGCCAAAAATGTTGGCTGATTAAAAATATTTTCATTTAAATACAATTTAAAATTAAATTAAATTAAGTTAAAAAAATTAAAGAAAAAAAGCCCTTGTCTAAGCACTAGCCATCACCGTCTAGGCGGCAACCATCGCAATCACCTAAGTAGCATCTAGGAGCATTGACATTTTTAGGAAGCCTTCATATCATGTTGTACGTTCCGACACGTGTGTTCGAAAGCAACACGTGTCCCGATGCTTTCTCGGATATTATCTAATACTTCAATCACACATGTCGGAATATCCGATACTTAGTCAACTTTTTCAATACTCGAGTCAAAATTTTGATATGTGAGCTTTTGACACGCAAGATCAATTTTTAAAAATTTCAATAAATGAGGGTTCAAAATATATGTGTGAAAATAAAAATAATAATAAAAATAATAAATTGAGAAATAAGAAAAATTTTAGTTTTTCTTCTCTTCTAACTTTTACTTCTCACAATACACAATTTTTTTAATTTTTTTTTCTTTTCTTTCAATAGATTTGATACGTAAGTTCGGAATGTGAATTGCTTGTTTTTTCTCCAAGCTTTATGGATTATTGGAATGGAATAAAATTTATCAAATTGAAACAATAAATGATATTCATAAATGGTGGATTGATGTTTTTAATATAATTTAATCTAAGCCTTTTATTTATTTATTTATCTATGAATTTGAATCAAATCAATTTGATTGAAATAATAATAAAAATGATAATTTATTATGTATATATAAAAAATATATTTAATATGCAACATGTTCTAAAGTGTTGGAATTCTCTATTTTTAAAAAATGACAAGTTGGTGTGTTGTGTCATATTTTGTATTGCATGTCAATATCGATACTATATAGAATACCAATGACATCGATATCGACACATGATATGTGACAGGACACAACACGATATACTGACAAGACTTCTAAAAAAAATAAGGAATTTTGAACACGTTGGAATACATATGTATATTTTTATATATACAAGATAAATTATCATTTTATCATTATTTTAATCAAATTGATTCGATTTAAATTCACAAATAAATAATAAAAAAGAGGCTATAATGAATTTAAATTAAAAATATTAATCCATCATTTGTTAATTTCATTCATTATTTCAATTAACAAATTTAACTCCAATCTAATAATTTATAAAACTTGGAGGAAAAAATAATCCACATTCTGAACTTGTTTGTCACAGGGTGTTGGAAGAGAAAAGAAAAAAATTAGGAAGATGAATTGTGTGTCATGAAAAGTGAGAGTTGAAAGAGAAAAGAAAATTAAATTTTCTTCTTTTCTCCTTTATTATTATTTTTATTTTCTTACATATTTACATTTTGACCCATCATTTATAGAAAAATTGTAAATTGATTTCATGCATGTTGGAATCACGTATCGAAATTCCAAACTCGTATATTCAAATTCCCAACTTGCGTGTCAGAAAGTGTCAATAGAGTTGACCAGGTATTAAATTTTCTTACACGTGTTAATAGAATGTCAGAAAGTATCAAACAATATTGAAGAGTGTTAATATGTGTTAAAGTATCCAACACGTTACAAATGCACATGAAAGCTTCCGAAAAGTATCGGTGCTTTATAAACCATCACCCCATCAATAATAGGGCAATGGCCATAGATGAGAGGGAGCTAGGAGGATTAGGCCCTTATTTGAAACAATCACTCGGCTATGTTTTTGCTTCTTCTTTTTTTCTTCTTCTTTTTATTATTTTTAAAAAAAATTTTTAATCTAATTCAATTTAAATTTAAATTGCATTTGGATGAAAATATCCTTAATTGGCCGAAATTTTTTGCCAATTGATGAGCCGACAAGATTAGGTCCTTATTTAAAATAACCATAATCCCTTCATATCATTTTTTGAGATTAATATAGCCACTTTAAACTTTTATTTGAAATAAAATTCACTTTAAATCCTTATTTGAGAAAATAAGAATACTCCAAGCTCTTATTTGGAATTTTCCCTTTAAATGATAATAACAAACCTGTTTCATAACTCCATTAATCCTCACCTTAGACCTTGTCCAATGCTATAATCAAATGTTAAGTACCTAGAACCAAAGTATAATTCATATATTAAGAAATGTGATACACATATAATTCCCGTTGGCATGCATAGTGTTTACGTTGACCTGCCAACAAATAAGTGAGTACAATTCTCAAAGTATGCATGAATCCAATTCATCATTGTCAAAGGGATTCATTGTGCTCTTATGTCTATACTATACATATCTTTTACAGACATAAAGTACGATTAAAAGCCAAAAAGACGAATTAGAAGAAAGAGACGTCGATCAAGAGAAGTGTTGAAACACAATGTGCTGTAGAAAAAGATTGACGGGCATATGCAAGACAATTATTAAACCTCCATGAAAGTCCTCACTTATTATAGATGACTTCTCAGAAGAGACACCAAAAGTCCAAATGTGAATGGATCACTTTCACCAGTACTGAGACAACAACCTCAAATGAAAATTCAATGTCCATCATATGTCCAAATGGCCCTCCAGACCAGTAATAGGTGAGCAAAGAATGACCAGAATTCTCATCACAGATAAACTTCTCAGAAAGGAGATGTATTCCCAGATTTCTTCTTGTAAAAGCTCAACCGTTCTCGCTGGATTTTGTCCAGCGCAATCAAAATGGTTCCTGCAGTTCCTTCTTCAGTCCATTCGATGGATTCTTTCTCCAGAAGCTGCAAGATCTGTATGAATAAAAGCACGTAAATCAATGACATGATCAACAGTCTCTTAAAATAAAAGAAACAAGGATCATGCGGGTTCTGCTGGGAGTTCTGTTGAATTTGATGCTTAAGAAAGTGAAACATACCCTTCGCCTACGAGCTCTTTCAGAGGTATTGGCACCATTAGATTCGATGACAACTTTGAGGTAAGCTGACAGAAAATAAATCACGTGTTATTACCACACTTTCTCCATGTCGTAATTACAGCAAAAGTCACATGATAGGGAAAGTAACTGACAATAGATGCCAGAAAGCGATAACAGATGATGCTTCATGAGACTAACTGCCTCCTTGGGATCTTGTTGACGCAGGTCAAGCAAAAATTCATCGTTCGCATCTGCATTTCCGCCACTGATCACAAAGAGAACAATAATGATGAGTAAGTCCTTTAAATCCTTCCCCGAAATCACAAAAGGTAAAAGGGATGTTCAAAGCATGGAATATGTTTTCTATGAACATCTTTCACTTGCATTAACTCTCTTATGAGCACTGTTGAGCTCAAGATCCTCCTACAAAAGGTAATACCTTGTCTCGTAAATCTTTTCATTGGATTCTTCATCTGCTTCACGTGCTCTTTTCTGGTAGAAGTGTCCCTGGTATAACAAAGAATTATCACATCATTTTCCAGAATTTTTTCATTTTAAACTTCCAAAGTACGGGTGGCCAACCCATCCACACAAACCAATCACCACATGCCTAAATACCATCAGTTTTGATAAGATCCAGGCTGCACTTAGAAACCTTTGAAGCTTTGCCGTAATATCTCAAAGAAGGATCACTTATTTGCTTCCAATAAGATTTTCCATAAGTAATTGAAGGTCTCAATTGAAAATATGGCAAGTTCAACATATGGATGCTGGTGATTGTTAGAGCTTTGAGAACATCATCCAATACAAGCTCCCATAAAAAACCACTTATGGTAACTAGTATGAAAGCATGACGATCCCATCAGATTAGTAGCATGATTAAGAAGGCAGTGTCCACTTCCAGCATTATATCATTGGCAGTGCAAGGCCAATGAAAAAGCTCCTATCTAAAGTTCCTGCATAAAAGGACAAGGATGTTGAAATATTTTTCCATCAATCAATGGAACTCAGATATCACTGAATTGGTCAAGGACCCCCTTTGCGGAGTGGGAGAAGTAAGATTCTTCAGGTTGGCATTGACCTGTTCAGCATCTTCCACTTCAGCCTCGTCTTCATTCTACAGACCAATTAGAATCTATTTAACATCCATCAACTCTTGTACCTCATTTATGAATTGATAGAAATTGAGTGGCCAATTCTTTGTATATCCAAATCACAACTTTCGTCAAGCTTGAATCCCTGATGGTACCATGGACTGATGGAATCAAACCTGCCCTACCGAGAATCTTGAAGAGGACTGCCATGGGCCTTCTAAACTTATCAAGACATAACTACCAGTATATTCACAGACATTTATAAGCTTTACCTGTTCCATGAGTCTTTCAGCCAAAGCCCGATCTCCATTAGCATAAGCTTCAACAGCCTGATATATAGATTGCGCACAAATTTACATTATTTTCAGCACATTTTAAACAGAATGAGATTCACCACGCAATTAGGAAAAAAAAAAGGAATATGTCACTCACTGCTGTGTAGTATTCTCTCATAGTTCTGCGATGCTCCAATACAGCCTTCCGGAGAACTTCATATGCATCTTCCTCATCTATATAAACAGTTACTTTCTCAAATAAGGACAAATAAAGGAAACGGCAAAAAGAGGAGAGAAAAATCAATGCACACATCAATAGACAGTACAGCATAACCAGCTCTGTGTAAGCCTTTCATTTGAATTTGAATATCGAATATTCCAGGGTGAAACTTTTCTAAGCTCGTAAATCCATCATATCACCAGTACACTTCAAAATGACTGTTATTCATGCTATAACTCTATACTCACACAAGTTTCTTCAATGAGAAAATTGTATCTGCAGGGTGCATATCTAAGCATTGGAGTCAGAAAGTACCACCTTAACAAGAGATCAAGTACAGAGTATGGTTCCTTTCATACAAGAGAATATGATGTCATGAAGCTGGCCTATGCAGCTTCCATGGGCAAATTTCAGATATTAAGAGCAGATATTCAGAAGAAGGGAAGTATCATTAGAGTCTAACAATAGGATCTAACATGCAATCCACTATTGGCCAATATAAGTTTATCTCCAACTTCTGCATCCAAGGACCTCTACACATTGATAGTTTAGGCCTTTAGCAACTAGAAGGTAAAAAATTTCAGACGGTATTTATCTTAAGATGCACAAGGAACTCATGGGTTAGGAAAGTGAAAGGGTTCTGATATTGTTTGCAATCAATAGCAACCTGAATTAACAAGTTCCAAGGACCACTAGGACAAAAATGTCCACAGTAGAGACTAAAAGCCCAAAAGTAAGTTCCTGCTGAGGTTTATTTAAGGGACTATTGAAGAATGAGTGCAAGCTCCGCTAGATCATAACTTCATAGCGTCTTCCCATCATACAAGAAATGAAGTCTTAAAAGGTAAGTTACCGTGTTCAGTATTTTCACAGTTTGTGTCTGTCACTCGAACCTTGTCTTCAGGACTTAAATCTTCTGGTAGCGGAATCACCACCTTGCCAAATGCTCTAGATCTCCTCCAAGTATTACCAAGAAATGACCTCCTCCTACCAGTTGTGAGGTGAGGTTCATCATCGTTTATCTTGGAAGCACAAAATAGTGTGGCCAATATTTCCTTTTCTTGATTCTGCTTCTCTATTAGTTGTCTAGTCAGTTCGGCAGACTTAGGTTTGGACAATCCACTTCTTTCTCTGCAACAAAAGAAACCAGTGCATGTAACTAGAAGGAAAATATGGTAGTCACAAGCTGATTCTTTTCCCTGTGAAAATGACTATTGGTTGTAATAACTCAGTTTTTGAGACGACATCCAGAAAAATAAGCACATTTGGGATTGAGCTGAAAGATTTGGGTGAAGGAAAGATGTTTTCAAGAAATAAGTACAAGGCAATAAGCATACCCTCCTGCATTTTTAGTGTCTCGCAACATTTTTGGTGGGCAAAGCATTTCAGATGGAGGGTTTATATCTCTATGCTGTAACAGAAGCCAGAGATGAGCAAAACAAATTAACAAGGAGAGCATATATCACTATGCCGTAAAACAAATGACAGAATCATACAGATGTTAACATCACATAATTAAAAAAATTAAGTTCAAGAAAAATAGAATAGTATACTTAATAACCATCTTCCAAAGAACCAAATATGGACTCTTGTAAACATTCTGACAAGGATAAGGTATCCTACTGGGTGAGACAGCAATTTGAGCTGTGGAGTCAAAATTTGTTGGTAACACCTTGAATCCAACAACGTACAACAGGCTATATCAACTTGCTCTTATGATCATTGACATTGATCCTTAATGTAAACTCGTGACAAACCAAATGGAGAACAAGAATGATGGAGGGCGTTGCATTGCACTATTTAACCAATATACCCAGGGCCTTCGCATGCATTAATTAAGTGTTTTGGATCACATTAATTTAGAGAACCACAAAAGCGTTCCCTGTGTTTGTCAATATTTATTTAAATGTTCCAATTATCCCCCTCATGGCCCCAGATAACACCAATAAATTTGTAACAATTAAGAAGCTCTGCTTTATTCAATAAAAATTAAAAGGCCCCATTTTCAGGCCCCAAATCCACCTCTTTTAACTGGTTATTCCCTCAAACCATACTCATAGAACTTTAAGGATTTGCAGGTGGTAAATTTCACACTGACCAATCTCTGGTGCTAGAGGAGACATATCATTCTCCTTGTCTATAAAAGAGTACAATTTCTGGTGTTTATGTGGATTAAATTTGAAATTTAGAGGCAAACATTAGTATTTCTCTGTTCTATCTTACTTAAGAGACAAGTGAAATTTATCCATAAATTCTGTGAGTTAACAAACATGGCCATCATCCTGGTTCAAGTTGAGATGAGAAACTTGACATGCCTGGCTCACTGAATAAGTAAATTGGTAAGTATAAATTTGATATATGGAAAAATTTATGAATTTTATGCCTGCAGTGCACCTTTATCAGTCAGATAGTTCTGGTCTAAGATGACAAATTAGGTTTTTATAAAATCAATAAGCACTGAGCAGTCCCAGAAAATTTTAAGAAGTACTGGTACAATTAAAGCACCATGCAAGAGAAACTTTACAATCTGACCAACCTTTTTCAGGGACTCTCCATCCAAGTTGCTCCTTTCCTTTGAAGCTATGGCTGAAAATTCAATTAGTTTCTCAAAGCTCTGAGAAAAAAGACATGCAAGATTATCAGGAGTTAGTAATATCATGAACTTGTCTTATCATTTTGTATTGATCATGAGGTACGGAAGTTAAACATTTACCCCCGTCAGTCCCAATGGAATCTTGACTGCACTTGATATGTATTTATTCAACAGCCAAGTTTAGCCTACTAGAAATTTTACCCTTTAAGGCTTGTATCAGCTATCACTCTCACCCATTTCTTTGAACAGTCAATCTTGAAGACAATCATATGTGACTAGTCTCTTCAAGTAAGTTACTACGATGACATTCTGTCAAGAGAGAATATCTAAGCAATTTCCACATCAAGATAAAACGTAAAGGGTCTTTCTATGTTCATTTCAGAACTGAATTGAAGAATTTCTGTCCTTATGCTACAAAGTAAAGTTGAACTTTTCTAGCACAGCATTTATGCCCATTTGTACAACCAACAAAAAAGGCACTTACCAACCTATTTGTCGATGGGTTGGAATTTACAAAAGGGAAAGGAATGCTCATTTCTTTATTATTTAATTTACAAATTTCGAAGTGCGTCCTAATCTTCTCTTTCTTGTAATATATTATAAGAACAGTTTTGACATTCCATTATTTTTTAAGCATACCACATTGCATGTACACAGGATTTATATAGGCCTCGTATTGACGTATTCTCCTTCCACCTAATAGGTTAAACTTTCATTTTAGACTTTTTAACAGGGTATCAAAACTAGGTTTTGTGAGGTTCCCTGTTCATCAATTCCAGTGTTGCCCTAAATCCGGTCTACAAATGAGAAGGGTGTTAAAAATATCTCACATCACTTCTCTACGGGATTTATATGAGCCTTACGTTTATGCAGTCTCCTTCCACCTAATGGCTTAAGTCCAACAATTATCATTTCCTATCCATTGCCATATTAGTAATATGTAACAAGCAAACAAGGAAACCATAATAATCATTCTATTTTAACTTATTCACCAAGCATTCCACTTGAGTTAAATATTTAGAATCACAATTGAGCATAATAATTATATTTGACTTGTATCTAACTTGGAAAGTCACTCATTAATTGTACAATATGGCCTCAACATGATTGGATTTTCTTGAATAAGATGAACTCCAGTGGAAATAATATTGAATATTATCATTTCAAAACATGGGTAATCAATTATACATACCTCTTTCACATCGTATCCACATATCCCTGCATCAAGTTGAAGTACTGTTTGTCAGCCATTTCATTGTATCATATGTGAATACATCATGCTGCATTCATCTCATTGCATTGTAAGTGCATACATGATGCTGCATTCATCTCATTTATTAAGATCATATATCATCTGCATTCCAGATTCATAAATTATCCTCTCTCTCTCACCAACCATCTCATTGTATTTTATGCATGTTATGCATATGCACGAAGGTGACTTTCATTAGGCTGGAGATGGAATTCGTACACATATTCAATCAGATCTTTCAAAATTTAGCCCCTGTTTAGTAAAATCTAGAAAAAGAAACTGTAAACAGATAATTTAAGTATTCCTTTCTTTCTTTATAATTTTTTTTTTCATAATCTTTTTTGTCTTCTCTTCATCTACGTCTGCATGCTAGAAAAATATCATCATCAGGTAGAAGTATCGCAAATCCTAGGAAGGTGATATTTGTTTATAAAATCAGACATATAGGATAACCACAGAGGCATATGAATGCTAAAGCTTTAGGCCGTAGGACCTCGGAATTTACTGCAAAATGACCAATATATAAAAGGATAACAAGCATGACAATCTGTACATCTTTCCGATGTGAGGCACAGCATGATTGAGTGATTTTGTTCAACATAATAATAAGCTAATATATAATCTATCTCCACAAGATGATATGCAAATTGAAATTATGTGATGCTGTGACAGTAACAAGATAAATTTTAGCATTCAAATGTCATTTGACACACAAACTAATATTGCTTTTGTATAAGCAAATGGTGGAACTCCTCTCACCTAGCATAATGTTCCTAATGCTGATTTTGGTTTTATACCTAGCATACATTTCCTTTCTTTGAAGAGTCAATCCTAGAACCAGAATGTATTGTTGCTCAGATACAAAGGGGTAGTATCAAGCACAGAAACTATGGCCTCACTAATAACATTGTAAATGTACTTCCAAAAATCATCATTGGTGCATTCCGCCATACAATATAAGAGTAGAAATGGCTTGAAATCATTAACACAAGTTGCAAGTCAGCATGACAGGAATATTCTCATGCTCAAACCTCTGTATTAGCCACAAGCTAGGGTCTCCAACAGCATACACCAGGAGAGAATAAAAACTGATTTTGTGGTTTTCCCCATAATGCAATATGATACTTCCCAAAGAAAAGTCGGTACATTTGTGAATATGCCTTTGAGCAACATCCTCCTGAACCTGTCATTAACTTTGCAAACTGATATTCATGGTCTTCATCTCATTATGTCATTGTCATGAAGATCTGACACTCTTGTTTGTCAGGAACCTATTCCAGTACAACGAAACTAAGACATACTGCTACAAGCAGGGTTGCTATATGTACAAATTGCCATCACACAATCTGTTTTTTAAAGTCTTATGTAAGATCTATGTACTCCAATCTTTCATCTCTTTTCTTCTCCTTCCCCTCTCAACTGGTAAACTCATCATATAATTGTACATGTTCATAGGGGATCCAAAGGCCATGTAATTGTTCAAACCACCTCATGTGAACTTCTCTCCACTTAGATTAGGGCCTCAATCACTTCTTCTCTGAAAAATACAATTCCAATCACATCTTTTTCTTGAGCATGCACACATCCGACGAACCTTCGTGTCTTTGCCAGATGCATTTTGTGCAGACTTTGGCATTTGATCCCCGATATTCCATGCCATAAAACATCATCAGCCCTATTCAGTGCTCATAAAAAGCAACGGATGTGCCCCACTTCATTCATCCTTATTCTCTTCTCTAGATAAAATCTGCATCAATTTCTTCATCATTTTGCAAAGTTGACCTTATATATTGGAAACATTCATTTTTTTTGGGAACTTCTCAGTCTCTAATTCTGGCCGTTTTTGTACCTTGAACCTCTACTTCTTCTGGACTTACACTCCATATGAATTGCCTTTGACCAGCAAACATAAGAACCCTTCAATTCCAAGTTCCAACATTTTCCTCTAAAGTTTGAGCTCAGCATTTACTTCTACTCGAATTTTGTTTGATACAATACCATTTTAAAAAATAATGCAACAAGATATATAATCAGGGATATCCTCAGTTAACAAGATCATCACTAGAGAAAAAAGATGATGACTTAGTATAACTCTAGGACTATATGCAAGTCCTCCGTTTTTTCTCCATATGTCCTTATTGGAGCCATAACTCTGTCATACATAACCTTTATAGCTTGCTTATGGGTGATTACTCCTCCTCTAAATCCAACAAATTATTTGTCTTTGAACCCTTTCATGTGCTATCTCCATACAAATCTCCGCACCTAGCAAATTGCCTTGATATTCCATCCTCTTAGCACAAAGTATGTTGGCTGTCCAAATATGTAACTTTTGCTTCAAGACATGGTAAACTACTCATTTTCCTATTCTGAAATTAGCACAATTGGATACCCTCTCTATTGTGATATATCACTACCAAGTGCTTTTCCTTCACTAATCAAGCATGTCCTTTGTTCCAGAGATTTTACTGAGGGTTAATAAGTGTATGAGATAACTATCTCCTCCTTATCTTTTCAAAGTTAAATTGATGGCAGTTTGGTTCCGCCAGTTCTAATCTTTTCCCCTTCAAAGCCACAAAAACTTCATGTTTCCTAATTTGTTGATAGAAGGACAGGTCTTCACTCTTACTCAACTCCCCCAAATAAAGTATTTCTTCCAGAACCTTCATTGAAGAAATTAAACCAATAACTTCTCCTCTATCTTTAACCTCATCCTTTGCAACTAGGTCCTGTGCAAACTCGTCCTTACTTCATCTTACTTGGTTCAGATCTCTAGTCTTTCTCTTATTCTAGCGAATTTATACACATCACTCTCTCCTTTGGTGCACAACCATTTACAAGGTCATTAAAAGCTGCTAGTTTCGCATCTTCTTCTTTTAAATTCTTCTTCACTAATTTGTCAAGAAACTTATATGGCTAGTAAATCTATCTCTAATATCTAGGTAAAATGAAGAATGAAAAAACTAGACAGCAACTTGGAAATTTCATCCATGACCATCTTTAGGTTTAGTTGTCTGTCCATTGCCATCAAGGAACATAAATATGACTGAAGGCTTTTCTCATCCCTCTTTCTTGGTCTCCTATAGCCTGGTAGTCAAATTTACTCCCTTTCTTTAAGAGGCTTATTTTTTTCCCCTGTAAAACTCATTGCTTTACATGGAGATTACTTCCTTATTGATTGCTAACCTTCAAGCAGATTGATAGATATGAGAAAGTTCTTTGATATTTTCTGCTCACATGCGATCATAAGTGTTCCATTTATTCTTTATAAGTATCAAAATTTTGTTTGTGACTTCAACTTACACATCTTGGATTCTCACAACCACCCTCATTTTCTATACCAAGAACTTTTTGCAGATAAAAAAACTCTATCAGTGCTCTACTCATAATTCAAATCACTAACTCATTTTCAAACCAATGTCCTGCTTTAGGTGTGCCAAAAAAAAATACTAAGGAAGTTCCACCATTGTCAAAAAACTGTTCATGTGAGTCATCTCTCTTGCAAGCAATTGAGAAATAAACCAATATATTAGATTGTCTCAATGTAACTTTCAGATCTCTATGATTAAGGAAAACTTGCAAATCTCCAAATAGAGAATGATGTAATACTGTATTCAAGAATTTTCTCAGGCTCAGATAATACTTGTACCCTAATTCTGCAAATTAAACTTAAACTATTTTTCAAGAAAAGAGGATGTATAAAATATCAATTGGATAGCAGTGCTAAAAATGTTTACCAAGTACTTTGCCAATCACATCTCTATCTAGCTGAAATCCATCTTCAAGCATTTTAAACAGGAAATCCTCTGTGTCCTTTTGCATCTCCATGATGGGATTCGGCTGACAATCTGGATTATTATTGGAGATGGACAGCAACTTTGAATCCAGTTTCAAAGCTTTGGCAGTCTCAAGCGAGCAGAGTTTGGCTTTGACATGCTCTTTTCCCCGAGAACTTGAAACACTACCCGTTGAAACAGGACGCCATTTTAGGTTTGAAGATCTGGTATTAGCACCTGCTTGAAATGGCTTCGGACGGAGGCTACCATTTGATGATGATGAACGAGATCCTCTTTTCACATCACTACCAGATAAGTGGTCAGTGGTATCTGCATCTGTAGAGTGGGTTTCTCTCATTTCAACCCTAATGTGACCTAGGAAATCTGTTTCTTTGAGAGAGAGAGAGAGAACACTGACGGCACCACGAGAAAAATTTCGATGTTTCCTCAAAAGTGTTGTTAAATACAGCCAAACTTGAAACTTACTTACAAAATGAATGGCAAAACCAAGGGCGATAATTAAAGAGTTGCCATATCATTAGGACATAATGCGGTAAGCAAAAACAGATGAATATGCACAGATGAAACCCAGATTTCCCGTCGTTTTTTTTTCCTTCCTAGTCGTTTTTGTTTGGACCATTTTCTCGGTAGACGGAAGAGTCTTAACACTTCATTACACCTTCCTAAGGAAAAATTAACTCATTATTACGACAAGAACCTAATGTGTTAAGCAATAAAACGTGGATATGTATATTATCCAAGATTACCAATCATTAAATTTTTGTCCCTTTTTCATTTTGGTTGGGATTTTTTTCCAGTGAGGGGGTGGGCAGTCATACATTTAATTACACATTGTAAAAGAAGATTGTACCAATGAGGTTTGTGTTCTTAAGATTTCATGTCTCCTGTGCACATCACAACTCACAAACAAATGCACATCATTGTGCAATATACAATGGTTCTATAAAGCATCAGTGCAGGAAGTGAAAGCAATTTACTTAGATTACAAAGGATGAATATGCCTGTGCAAATCACTCACTCATGCGATCATGTTCCATATTTAGGCATCAGGACAAATACAACCAGAAAAGAAAATAACAAGCTAAGCCACTCCAAATATGATGAGAAACACAGTGCATGATTCACTTATTGATGTCTAGCGAGCCTTGTGTATATAGGCAATAGCAGACCATATGGCAATTCTGGAATCAATAGAATCAAGACAACTTCATTCATAAATTCAGCAAGACTTAAACCTCTGCTGTAGGAGGACCACCCATATCGAGCAATTACTTAGCATAAACTGTGGAAAGGGCTATGCTAAGGAGAGTAAAATGGCACAAAAACAAGATAATCCATTTGAGAGAAGTCGAAGGCACTTAAATCAAGTACACTGTGTGACAAACGAGCGCCACATAATGCATTCTTGGATCTGGTGATTTCCACATAACCTTGCAATAAGAAGATTCTTCAAAACAGATGGCAACACACATGAAATCCTATTTTGCATGCCACTAAAACCATTTATCAACGGACAACATTTTCAGTTTTCATAAATGAGCTTAGTTACAATGTCAGTTCATGGCATCAAAACTATTTCACTAGCTAGGAAAGTAAGCTATTTGCCTTATGGTACAAACATACAGCAATTAGCAAAAGGCCAATACCTACGCATCACTCTAGAAACACATCGGGCCTTCAAAGAGTCACAGAAAAATATTGGAACAATTGTACAAAGCAAGCAAACTTACCATGTAAAAAAGCAAAGAAATTTATGAAAAAAAAAAGAAATCAGGAAATTCCTAGACACCTGAAACTGTCGCTTGGCAATGCATACTAAAGACTGAGGATATTGGAATCTAATGCAGCTTATGCAAAAGCTTGATCAATTTATTGACCCCAACAACCTCGACTCCATACTTCACGCCTCGCTTTGTGTTGGATAATCTTGACCCTCTTTCACCCCATAAGGTAGCTCAAAAGAATGAGACATTCCCTCACACTTATAAACCGACCACCAGTCTCTTCCACAACTGACGTGGGACAACCTCAACAAGTCTTTTCCTCTCGAAAGAAACAGAATCTAAACAACACCCTTGCACGCTCTTTCTATCCACTTTATCATGCCATCGCATGAGCGCTTTCCACGCGTAAATCGGCTACCACTCACTTTCACACGGCGGCGAAACGAGAAAAAGGTCCTACCTTGGACTCCCCCCGCGTCCCAAATTCTCACTCCCGACCGGTAACCGAGCTCACAAGTTTCAGCCTTTCATCATCACCACTCGAAGGCAGACAGAAGGACATACACTAAAGACAACGAAACAGTCTCTCCATTCCGCCACCCACGCGATCCACATTACGGTACGGAGCACATCCCGCGGAGCAACCCGACGTCCCAAACTCTTCGCTGATCAAAACCAGTCCGGTCGACTCCGTTTCGCGCGGATGCAATGTGAGAGAGAGAGAGAGAGACAGAGTACCGGCGAGGGGACGATGCTGTGCGGAAGCGTCGTCGGGCGCTCTCCCGGCGAACGCGTCTCCACATTCCGGCGACGGCGACGGCGACGGCGACGGCGACGAAGGCGGGGAGGGGAATGCCGCGGGGTTTCTGCAACGACGGAAGCTCACGGCATTTTTCAGAGAGAGAGAGAGAGAGAGAGAGATGGCACGTCAGAGCGCCATTCCCCACGCGACGTTCCGCCTCCCGGTATTCCTTCCGGGAGAAAAAGTGGGCAAATCGGACTAACTTGTACAGTATGACACATTTATACATTTACTTGAAACTTTTTTTATGAAATTGAAAAACTTAAACATTTTTCCGTGACAATAAATGTCGCACGGATAAAACTAGGATTTTTATGTCACAAGCAGAAGCTTCAGTTACAAGTTTAGAGCAAATGCGTCACCTAAATATGAGTTTATAATTTTTCATGCCAGCGAGAAAATTTGAGATAAATGTATCATTGTAGATAAATTTTAGAGTTTTTTTATGGCTTTTATCCAAAATGCAAATTTTAGTTTCGTGTTCTAAGAGAAAAATTACTATTTTCCTTTATATTTACTTATGTAGGTGTGTATTGTAACAATTCTTTGAGCTTTTTTTTTTGCCTTTACTCCATTAGAATTACTAAAAAGGTAATAATATAAACGTTTTTTCAACGACGGTCACCATTCATACCCAGCTTCTAATTATTGAAAGATTCTCGCATTTTATGGAAATCCATTTACTCTTGTAAATTTGAGGTTTTGCACGGTATCTACCTTAAGATCATGCTTAATTACAAAACACTTATGGCGGGTTGTGCGGACCTGACGAGAATGTGGCTACTTTAATGATGAGGATTTGAGATTTATACCACTATCCATAATAGGTTTGGAACTTATTTGGAGAGTAATAAAAAGTTAATGGGATGGATTTGAGAAGACGTGGGCCTATATTCGTCCCGCTTTGATCCCTTAATAATAATAAAGGAGCTCGCCAAGTCATATCTTTTTTCATATGAAGGACGATTTGTTTTCGATGTTGTCAGTATTCGCTCTTGGAATTAAAAGATCCTATCATCAACGGTGATCCAAAATTAAAGAAGTCATTGTATCACTTACAAAAATAAATATATAAAAAAAACTTTCATCATGCACTTGAATATTTAAACATAATTATTATCAATAGGTAATTCTTTAATTTAACTAATTATTTTAAGCAATACGAGCAATCATTTTTAAAAAAAAGTTTTCAAATCATTCATTCTTTACGAAAAAAACCAATTGACCATCTACATCGGTATCCCTCATTCAGTTTGTGAATGAATGACTCACACTTAACACTTCACTCAGTGAGTCATTCTGTGTAGACCAGTCTCCGCAAATCTAGCCATGCTAATCTAGCAACTATCTTCAAGTGCAAGTACTATGTCATGAAGATCAAACGTTGAGCAACACGGAATGAATCCTAATGCACTCGGAAGACAATTAATCCACGCTACGCAAGCTAATGCTCACACAAGCATCATGATACCCGAAACCGAAAATACATGAGTCGAAGACATCGAACTCCGCCATCCTCGCAATCATTCAAATCGCATTTCACGCCACTCGACTCAGTAGCTTAACAAGCCTTCCAGTATCTGCTGCTTAAATGCTATGCCAATGCGATTCGAATCCTTTCAACATCCTGAAAGTGCAGCTTCGAAAATGGCGTCGACCAAATGGGCTTGCGTTGCTGCAATCTCGCTCCTACTGAGCCTAGGATCGAGCGCTGCTCGCAGATCACTCCTTATGAGGAGCGCCAACTGGCAAGAGGCTGGCGAGCCGACGGATGTGGACTTACGCGGAGGAATTGCCGGAACCCTGGGGTCATCAAGTGAGGGCAGCACCATGGCCAGCTCCGGCATGGGTGGTTTTGGCCAGGACATGCCTGGTGAGGCCAGGCCTGACCACCACGATCTGAATATGGCTAGTGGATGGGATATGGATCCGGATGGCGAAGGCCATGACGACTGGCCTGCTAACGGGCACAATAATCCTGGGGTGTCCAAGGAACCTGCACCCATTCCAAGGTTTCCTGATGACCCGTACGACCCGCCATTAAGCCAGTGGCAGGATCAGTTCATGTATTGCAGTCCAATGTCCTGTCAAGGGAGGAAAGATAACTATGGCCCCGGTGCCGGGGGGGACTGCATGGGATTTAGTATCTTGATTGAGTACCCGTCGCCACCACCTTCAAGTAAATCAGGAGTCAGCAGAAACCCGGTACACTCGCCAAACGGAGCTAAACCTGATGGCCATACGATTTCTTTCACTGAACCTCTTGCTTTTCCTCCAGAATCTCACGCCACCGGAATGCCGGAGGCAACTTGGGAAGAACCAATGATGCCTGGTCACTGAGTGATCGATGAATGCAATAGTTTGTAAGGTATACAGCATTATTCCTGCATAATTTCGCCACAATAAAGACACAAAGAAATGTGTCTCCAGGAACTCTGCTTTCAACTATGGGGTTAATGAAAATGCACGTAATTATATTATATAAGCCAGATTCGATGAGTGCACCGTACATGGCTCGGCTTTCTAATGTACTTGCATGGTGGTTTCACTCGCCGTGTACCTGTCCTGCTCAAGCCGGACATTTTCACCTCCTTTTGCCCTCTCAAATTCACTCAGTTTCTACAAAAGCGGAGAATACTCGCTAGCTCTCACCCTACACTTCCTCTCGACCATCCTGTCATGCCATCTGCAGAATTATAAGTCCATAAATTGAACGTGCCGGAATCCAATGAATGCGGTTGAATAATCCTGATGATGTATTCACTAATCTTAAGCACAAACTGAAAAATCTGCAGCCCTCCTCAAGTATTCGGAAGAGGAGAAATTACAAGCCCTTTGAAATGTGCAGCCTCAAGTATTCAAATATACAAGAGCAACCAAAAAACAAACAGAAACAAAAAAATCTCAAGTCTCTTCGACATATCTCCGGGGACAAAAAAAAAAGGTCTTTCTTGCTTGACATGTTAACTGCCATAAAAAGGAAGGGCCATATGGTCGGGACAACTTTGCAATTTGCGCTTGATCTCAAATACACAGAAAATCTGATCCCAATTATCATCGTAGAAACATAATATGAATACATATACATACACATATTCCCTCTCAGTGCATGCTGTTAACAAATCGCACTTCAATTGGAGAAAGAAATATTCAGGCCACAACAAAATTGTTCATGGAAGGCCAGAAAATCTGCTCATGGATGATTAGCGACCCATATCACCAAAAAACTAAAGTATGGGCGAGGTAAACCAACCTATAAATCTTCAGTTAATATATGCAACTGTACATCCATAATTCAGTGGACTTTCTTGTTCATACTTGGCAACTCGTGGATGATTCTTCAATATCTCAAGGACCCGTTCCTTAACAGCTCCAGTACCCATACCATGAATGATGAAGATGACAGAGTACGAGCCCCTAGAAGAAATGGCCATGTCAAGTTCAAGAGCAGCTTCCTCAACTCGCATGCCTCGAAGATCCACAGTGTTCTTTGATGTCTGCAATAATGGTCCATACAAAGAGCCTTCATCTTTGTTTCCCTCAACTTGATTCTGGAGCTCTTCATTGTTATTCTTTGACTAAGAAGAAAACAAAAACATCGAGTTAGCATCTTACTTTGTGCACAGAGAAGACACCAAATACGCACCAAATACTTAAAAGGCCAGCTTTGCTATTTGACAATAATCCAAGAGGAAGAAAGGACTCATGCATGCAAGAACATTCCAAATTATGAAATTCTGACAATCAAACAAGGGACAAACTGAAACATGTCCATCCTTCAAATACACAAGTAAGATCTAATGTAGGACACACATGTTTGGCAACCTAACAACTATATGCATCCATCAATCGGAGAGAAGAATTGAAATACACCACACAATCATCCCAGTAAAGGATCATAGAAAATTTGTCTGCAAGTTCCATTTAAGAAAGAGTATTTTACAACCGACGAGGAATTGATGGCATGACAAGTAATCTTAGTGAGGCAAAGTGAAAAGAGGGAAAAGACAGATGTTACAATGTATGTTCAACAATTGAAATGGCTAAAGCCTGCAATTCTGAAAACTAAGGACAGAAGATTGGACCAGACTTGTAATAAATACAGATTAGTTGGAACTTGGAATGACTCCCATCCATAACGGACAGCAAGTCCAAGAAGAGCCTATATAAGTTTGAAAGTCTGGACTTCATTGCGGAGTTCAACTATGCACTAGCGAATCCATTCAACTGCCTAGCCCTTGAAATGGATTTCACTTTCTCAGGGATCAGTGATATAAGCATCTTACCTGTCTGCTGCTTATAATGCATTTGCTATGTAAAAAACAAAGAGAAATTGAATAAGCATAAAAGGCAAGATGATAGTATTCAGATAGTGGTAACAGATGATAGTATTCAGATAGTGGTAACAAACCTTCCTCCTTAACTGTGGGATGGAACTGGAAGCTTGACTCCTCCTACTATTGGCAACAGCTCTAACATCATTCTTGTTTACCCGGACTCTTACTTTACCGAATTGGACAAGGACAGTGTCATCATCCCCAGTTTCTTCAACAACAGTAGCTAATTTATTACCCAGTCCCTTGACGTGGACCTGCTCCCCATACTGTGGCACAAACAAAGCATCATCTGATCTATCAGGAAAATCTAGTTCGCCAGGTTGATGAGCTTCTAAGATAGATGCAATCGAGGATTCACATTTCCTGACAAGTGAATTAAGCTGATCAGGACTGGCATCTTCAAGGTTATTTTCAAACTCTTCAACCACTGCTTGTATTTGCATTTCTGTTGCCTTTCGTTCTTCTTGGGCATGATGCATTTCCTTTGCCATAAGAGCTTTCAGACGGTTATCAATGTCTTCTGCCTCATGCAGGATCTTCATTTAACCATATAGAGCAAATAAGAAGAGGGAAGAAAACATAACAGATTTTTGCACAAGTAGAAGGATTGGTGTATGAGTAAGTGACTATTGTAATAATACAAACCATAACAAAGCACTCTATTCCCATGAAGAAATCTATTTTGCCATAAGCCAAAGACAAAAGTCGAGATGCCAACTTCCCATCTGAACCAGCAGCACACAACACAATTCTCAAGTTTCTCCATAATTAATAAGGAAGTAAAACTTGCAGATAAGCTTTCAATAATCAATCTTTCAATTCCTCTCGTGGCTTTGAAGTGGCTATCAGAGATTTCAACTCATAAAGCATATCCTAGTGCCTAACAGATGAAGACTTCCACTAACTATAATCTCAAACAGTGAATGCAATGCACTTGATCTGATTCAAACACTCAACAATTAAGACACAGCTTACTTAGAGCTAACACTTAATATTTTAAGTCCGTGCATGGTAAGTTAAGAAGTATTATAAAGTGTATTGACTGTCAAATGCAATGACCCACCGGCAATTAAGAAAACACACTCACATATCACAGGCATATCTAAAACTTGATCAAATTCGCCAAAGTTGTGCACCGATTGGAACTACAAGTAGTAAGGAAAAAAATCATATAACCCTGATTTTGAGAAATCTATTGACTTGACTTGCAAAAAATCTGTTAGGAACTCTATAGCCAAGAAAAACACGATGTTATTAAGTGATTGTGAGATTCAACCTTGACCCAAGCCAATGATGCAACTGCAGCTGCATTATTTATAGCACAAGACACGTAATTGAATACAAATGCCATGAGGAAAAAAAGCATATTAATGAATTAATTCAATGCTAGCATCAGCAAACTGACTTAATTCACTAATTTCAAGAAAACTACTTTGATCACATGCAGCAACAAACTATACGGCAAACATAATAAGTTTGAATAAGATTGCATTATGGCGGCACATTCAAAATACTACCTCCTGATAAAGATTCATGACCTCAACATGAAGAGATGCAGCCTTCTCAGCTTGGGCTTTCAAACGGTCTCTTTCCTCCAGCAAAGATTGATATAGCAAACCTTTCCGCTCTTGCTGCCTTTCTGGTCTTAACCTCTCCACCCATTGTTTTGCTCTTTCAATTATCTCCCCATCGAATCCAATTGATTTTGCAATATTCAATGCATTTGAATCACCAGTACTCCCCCAGAGAATCCGATAAGTAGGTTCCAAGGTTTGCAATGAGAATTCCATAGCTGCATTCTCAAACTGCGCATCCTTTTTCTTCAGAAGGGTTAAATCCGCATAATGAGTAGTAACAACAGCTAAATGAATACGATTCTTGAGATATTGCAAGATGCTGGCAGAAAGTGCCACACCTTCTGAGGGGTCAGTTCCACTACCAATCTCATCAATGAGGACAAGTGATTCTGCTGAGGCAACATCTAAGATTTTGCATATCCGAGATATGTGCCCGCTAAAGGTTGAAAGATTTTGTTCCAAGGACTTCAAGGAAAAACTGGAGTAAGAACAAAAAATTAACAAAACTGAAACCATCCAAATTGTTCATCAGCCATAAATAACAGAAAGACTACCTGATGGTCTCCAATATCTGCGAGAATCAGATCGAACCATGGAATTCTCGGGGAACCCTTAGCAGGCAAATACATGCCAGCCTTAGACATCAGAGCTGCTAGGCCCAAAGTTTTCATGGAAGCAGTTTTGCCTCCTGTATTAGGCCCAGAGATCACAACTACTTTGGTTCCTCGCTCGATTTTCATGTCTACAGGCACAGGAAAATCAGAACTGACTCCTGAGTTATCTCTAGATGATAGCTCCCTCCTACTGTTATTTACATTAGCAAAGTCCATGGAATTGGATGCAGCTACATCAGTGGGATGCCCAAGTGATGGCTCAAGAAGCAATGGATGTCGAATATTTTCAATATCAACTAGTCTAACAGCTTCAGCGTCACATGAGCCATCAGAATGATCTGAACTTAAAGTTGGACAGACTCCATCGATCCACCGGGCATAAGAAGCTCTAGCAAATGCCAGATCTATTTCAAGAACCCTATCCAATATGTGCTTTATCTGTATCCCTGCATCTGCTATTTCAGAAGTAAGCAGGCTTAAAATTGCGATCTCTTCCTCCCTTTCAGCATTTGACAGCCTCACTTCCATGTTGTTCAACTCAACTGCCTCTTTAGGTTCCATAAAGTATGTCACACCAGAACTGCTAACACTAAGAACAACTCCGTCTGAAAGTAAATATCTATGTGAGGCCCTAATACCAACACAAAGCCTGGAACGGCGTGTGGTAATTAGAGGCTTGTCAATGCCCCCAGCACGAAAAACATGAGCAGACACTTCTTTCAACAATGAATCCAACTTTTCCATGTTGCTCTTTCTTTCAGATCTGATGATCTCTAGATCTTCACTAGCTCTATCAAGGATTATTGAGAGATTGCAATCTATGCAATATTCTATCTTCCGTTGTAGGTCTGTGCAGAAATCACAGTCATAGAGAATTTTGAGAAGTGGAGCATACCTGTTGAATCCCACAACAAAGAAAGAGTCAAGCCATTCGAATCTCATGAGAAAGATTAAGTCAAGAGATTCTCCCTCTTTTCTAAATACATAAAAAGAGATGTAACTCTCCTTTCACCACAACAACTCTAATAAAATAATTTCGAGGTCGATTTAGAATAATGCAAATCAATGAACTATCTAAATGTAGCATACATTCAAAAGACCATCAAGCTTCCAGCAATCATAGAAATATGAGAAAAGAAGATTATGATAGTCTCATGCTTCTCCCCATGTTAAAAAAGAACACGTCAAGGCCTCTTTGAATTCACCAAACAAAATTTTTCTAGCAATCATAGAAATATGAGAAAATGACTCTTTGACTGACCATGGCATCCCATGTGTGAAATGCTTGCTAGCTACAGTCTACAGCAATTAGAAGCAAAGGAAATCATGAAAATTTTGCCGAGGATAAGAAGTTCCAAACATGTTGTATGTACCTTCTAACCGATTACAGTGAGAATAGTAGTGACAGAGGGAAGGAGGACAAAGGGGACACATGCAGCAACCCCACCCCCAAAACACACACACACACACAAAAGAACAAATCTTGACAAAAACCCCAAATCCCCAAAACGCACGTGTAGCATCTTATATCATCCTGTTATTGTCCTTGTTAGTTTGTGACATCATTAGAGATAATTCTAGTTTCAACAAATGTAATTGCTGATTTCTTTGAAGGCCAACTTGCCAAAGAGAATCAAATCATGTCCAAGCCAGTGTGCTACTTCCCTTATAAAAAGATTCTTGTTAATAAGTTGGCTAAGTGCACTATAAGTAAGAATGCATATGAACCCCTTTTGAAAATTCAAAAAGAATGGATTTTGTGAAAGCTACTTAACTCAAATAGAACCATTTACATTTCCAAGCATATTAATAGCATTATCAAGTGTGCTAAGGGCACAAAATAACCATGATATTCATGTATGTTCATTATGGTCAACCATGCGTTATCTGCAGTGATTGTTCTCGCAGCGCAATGTACATTTACATTTTAGAGAAAGCTACTTAATTGAAGCAGAACCATTTACGTTTCCACAGCATAATCAGCATTAATAAGTGTGCTACAGGCACTATGTATTCATATTGTTTAGATTATGATCAAATTTGTATTATCTATAGTAGCTGTCCCTGCAGTCACAATGCACACTTTTTCTTCTATATCATGACAAGATTTTTGAGGAAGAGCTTGTTTTTATAAAAATGAGAGAGAGAGAGAGAGAGAAAGAGAGTTTTCTAAGCAGTGTCCACTGTAGGCATCTCTCCAACACAAAACCCAAGACACAAAAGAAAGGAACAGCGAGGAAAGACAGAGGCTACTCTCAATCAATGCTGGTTCCACCACTATGAGAGTAAATTCTAGCAACACAAGTTACATCATCCCAGAGTCAACTTGTAATTGGCATTTTCCTTAACAGAATTTCTCAAGCATCAATAGAAACTGATAAATGTTGAATGCAACAGGCTCCTCACGTTGCCCGACTAATCATTCCCATATTCACACAGCACAAGAAATGGCATTTTTCAATCAAATCCTTTTATCCAAAATTAGAGCATCATCAAACTTGGTACTTCCTAATACATATAACCACATCACAAATGCATAATCTCACTGAAAAGGAGTGTAATTATCTATAAAATCTAGGCTGCAATCAAGCCAAGTCCAGTCAACACAATAACACTTGAACTCAACTAGACTCGAAAGCTCAAGGCCGCAGCTTGATATTTATCTACAGCCTAATTTTCCAAGCTCGACCTCAAAAGACTCGGATTTATCAAGAGTTAAGCTCGAGTTAGGCTCGAGATTGCGTTCCTGAAGTACAGTAAGACTATAATAATGCTATTTTTAATTATAATATCGTTGTATTACCGAAATAGTTCCGCAATATCATAAGAAACTAATCACCGACTGAACTAACGAGCTACTCGAGCCAAGTGCTACGAAGAAACCTACTCACCTCCCAAAGAATCACGGCCGCCCCCCGCGGCCGTCGCCTCAAGCTCCTCCCCCACCTTCCTCGCGGTGCTCAGCATCCTCCGCACCGCGCACATCTCCGCTATCGTGAGTAGCTCCCCCTTCCTCGCCGACTCCACGACGGCCGACACGTCCTCAATCCCGGACAAGTCCCAACGGCGCGACTCCGCCGCGAGGACCGCCGCCGCCGTCTGGTCCAGGAGCCTCCGGCTCGCCGCCGGGGTCTCTCCGATCGGGACGTCGGCGTCCCGCGCGGCGGCTAGTCCCATGGAGGTGGAGGCGAAGGAGGAGAGCTGCCTGCAGACGGAGCTCCATTCCAGGGTCTTCAGCGTCTCGGATTGGAGCACCTGAGCGAGGGAAGGGCGGCGAGGGTGGTGCGAATCGTCGGAGGAGGAGGCGGCGGCGACGGCGAGAGCGACGGCGGGCCTTCCCGGGGAGGAGTACGGCGGGAAGGGGAGGTTCGGCGGTTTTCCGACGGGGCAGAGGAAGCGGGCGGTGGTGAGTTCCATTGAAGTGGGGTCGAATGCGGTCGTCCTGTGAACTTTTTATCCAATTGGACGAGGTGCGGCTCGCCACGTGGCATTTGTAAACCGGACCGGCCCGTGTTGGATTATTTAGTTGGCCCGGTCTAGCTGAAGGGAAAATTATTCAAAATGTCCGGAACCAATTACACTTTTACGAATTTAATATTAAATTTTTCAATTTTATCAATTGAATACTAAGAATTTTCACTTTTTGTTAAGTCAATCCATCCGGCTAATTTTACGTGGACATCAATGGTACCATGTAGAATTGTCGACAGTGATGTGAAAAACTTATAGTAATATTTTCTTCTTATTTATTTATTATTTATTCTTTCTTTTGTTGGCAATTGGTCACTAGCCACAGATTATGGTCGATCACCAGCCATGCCCACAAGAGAGGGCTTCCCTCACTTGTAGCAGCCAAGGCTAGCCATCACTTGTGGCTGGTGGGAGGCCATCGGTAGAAGGAAGATGACGGTTTAGCAAAAGACAAAAAGAAAAATTATTAAAATTACCCACATTAATACTAGTCATGTCACATGAAACCACCGGCATTTATGTTAGCAACTTTCCATTAAAATTGGATGGACGGATTTAATTGACAAGATGTTAAAAGATTTAGGACTTTTTGGACAATTTTCCTATCTAGCTGATCATACATTATGTGAATATAGAGTGTGATGATCATCCCTTGTCCAATGGAGAAAAAACATTATCTTAATTTACTTAGAGTGTGTTTTGTTTGCGGAAAATAGATGATTTTGATAACATTTTTCTAAAAGAGATTACTTGTATTGCTTACCAAAAATGCATGAACAAAATATGTTTTCATCGTTTATAAAAATTATTGGACATAAATTGTTGTTGATACTTGAAAAATTATTAACTAATTAGTCTAAGTGATACAAGGAGTTTATTTTTAAGAAAACATTTTTAGATTATTTATTTTATCGCAAAACTACGAAACCTTAGTAAAAAAATTATTAAATAAGTTTGTATAGGTGGTTATTACTCTCCTACCACTTATCTCTTTGCCTCTTTCAACGACACTCACGAATGTCAAGTTACTAAATCATGCACTTGTGAAAAAAATGGATACATCATGCAATGTGGACATATGATATAGTGACACTGCAAACAATTTATGTATATAAATTAAAAGTCTTCTTTAAGACTAATTATTTTGTGAAAAATGTGACAATTTTGGAAAGTTTTTTTCATGAAATCATGGAATCATAAAATCATGGAAAATGACAATATTTTCCGATGTTTAGCTGAAATCTAAAAATAAATTAGAAAATATGTTCCATTGTTTGATAAAGAAAATCAAATGCTAAATAGACATACAATATTCAAGCGCTAGTGGCTTGTGCATGAGTAGCCAAGAAATCTAACATGAGTAGTAGGGTCTCAAGCTCTAATCCTCAACTCCGAGGCACAAGCACGAGCACTAATCTTGGGTCCATGGACACCAAGCCCCAGAACTCACTCTCCCATGCCTAGTTCCCAGCTACTCTTAAGTGTCTAAATTATTTTTACCTCCCCAAGCATCTCTAATACTTATTTCTCAAATATTGTGTCCAAGGACAAATTCATAATTCCATAAATTTATTTTATATCCCACATTTGTCAATATTAAAGATATCTTGAACCTCACAATAACCTTCTTACTTCTTAGCAAGATTTCAAATCTCAAAATAATTTTCTCTTTCCCTCAATATTTATACATATTGGTCATGTTCTAGAAAGCATGAACACTCTTCGGGGTTTTCATGTCGTTGAATGTGTGACAAACGTGTCGGACGAGTGTTCACACTTCAAGCACTCATCTGACATGCAATCAACATGTGATCAACAAGTATCAAAAATCCAACACGTGGTCAGCACTTCAAAGACGCCTCAACATGCCATTCCGAAATGCACGAGTTAATTTTAAACATTTTCAATAAATCTATCAAAAATATATATACTTCAGTCATATACCCAGCCACCCCAAAATTAATATACCCAGCCAGCCCCAAAAATATATCTAGCGTGTGGATTGTTTTTTTTTTTTTTGACTTATTGTTAAATGTTAAATTTAATTGTGGAATGTGGATTGCTTAGTTTCTTTTTCTAATTTTTATGAATTATTCGAATGTAATGTAATTGAATTTATCAATTCGAAATAATGAATGATACTAACATATGGTGGATTAATTTTTTTAATGTAAATTTATTCTAAGCTCTTTTTTTATAATTAATTTATTTGTGGATTTTAATCAAATTAATTTGATTAAAATAATCATAAAAATGATCATTATATATATATATATATATATATATATATATATATAAGAATATACATTTAATATACAACACATCTCAATGTGTTGAAATTTTCTATTTTTCAATAAATGACAAATTAGTATGTCATATGGCATATCGCATGTCGTTGTCAGTGTCGGTGCTACTTAGAATTCTTTATCCTTTGAAGCATCCCTTAATAATAGCTTCTACAAGAATGGCTTTAGCGGCATCTTTGGCCTTTTCCTCTATCGAGTCATGGTTCAAGCAACTCCTTCCAGTCCTGCATTGAGAATGCAACTCAGACGCTCCCCAATTGATGCCTATCCAACCAGGATGCAATCATATGGTACAATAAGTGCATGCTGCACTGCTTAGATATTGACTTCTTTGGAGCGATGGCGACACACCCAATGTGGAATATCAAGAACAATAGATCACCTAATGATTCGGATGTCAATGCTCTCGCTTTGATATATAGTCTTGTGGCTAATGTTTCATTTTTATGAAGTGCATCAATCCGATGGAAGCGACAGCTCACAGCAAAGATATGGACTTGTGTAGTGTAGTATAAACATCAATAGTACCCAATGCAGCTCTTGGCTCAATTGATAAAGGATATCAAGCAATGTTGTGAAGGAAAAAGAGGTTGGCAAATTTTGAGCTTGAACTGTAATCTTCGATATGAGAATTACCTTTTCTATCGGCAGTGGGCAGCTTCACCTCAATCAGTTCCAATTGTGACCTCGCCTTCATGTATAAATAAGGTCATTGCTTAGAAAAGCATATGCAATGTAAAGCAAGCTAGTTCCTATGATTGGAAAAGTATAAGATGATTTGGTGTGCAAGTAATGATTCATGGCATTAAACATTCTAGATGCTTAGAAAGTGTACAATTAGTCTTGTTTACATCATCATGGACATTCGTTTACTCTTATTGTGATTCACAGTTGCCACTGGCATGTGCTCAGTGTGCCATTGCCGTATTGTGTATCTTTATCAATTATTCCATTCCATTATTTACTAATTCATATAAAAATTTCAATTTCTTGTATGCACGTAACACATCTGCACATTTGCTATTATATACAAAAGTAATGCATCAAGTCATCTTTCAATTATTTGATAGCAAACTGAAGAAGCTTTTTTAGGATGTCATGTAGGACTAGTATACACAAATTATATGCAATTGTAACTTGTAATGAGTAACTTAATTCAACTTAAAAATACACAATCTCGTGGTTAATGTTTCATATAATTGTACATTGTGTGAAGTGCATGAATCCGATGGAGGTGACGGCGCATAGCAAAGATATAGACTTGTGTAGTAAAAACATCAATAGTACCCAATGTTGCTCTTATTTAGCTCAGCTGATAAAGGATATCAAGCAGTGCTGTGAAGGAAAAAGGGGTGAGCAAATTTTGAGCCCGAGCTATAATCTCCAATATGGGGATTACTTTTTCTATCAATGGAAGGCAGCTTCATCTCAACTAGTTCCAAGTGTGACCCCACCTTCATGTGTAGATAGGGTCACTACTTAGACAAGCATATGCAATGTAAAGCAGTCCTATGACTGGAAAAGTATAAGATGATTTGATGTGTAAGTAATGATTCATGGAATTAACCAATCTCAATGCTTAGAAAGTATACAATTAGTCTTGTTTACATGGTCATGGACATTTGTTTAATCTTACTATGCCTAACAATTACCACTGTCTAGCAATTGGCGTGCGCCTAGGGTGTCGCCGCAGTATTGTGTATCTTTATCAATTATTTTATCTATTATCTAATAATTCACATGTTTGGCAATGAAATGATTTTGTCTAAAAATTTCAATTTCTTGTATGCACACAACGCATGTGCACATTTGCTATTATATGTATAAAAGTAATGCATAAAGTCATCTTTCAATTATTTGACAGCAAATTGAAGAAGTTTTTTTAGGGTGTCAAGTAGGATAAGTATAGTATACACAAATTATATGTAATTATAACTTGTAATTAATTACTTAATTCAACTGAAAGATACATAGTCTCGTGGCTAATGTTTCGTATACTTCTATGTTGTATGAAGTGCATGAATCCAATGGAGGTGACGATGCATAGCAAAGGTATGACTTGTGTAGCGTAGTAAAAACGTCAATAGTACCTAGTGCTACTCTTATTTAGCTTAGTCAGAGGATACAAAGGAGTACTGTGAAGGAAAAAGGGGTGAGTGAATTTTGAGCTTGAGTTGTAATCTCCAATACAAGAAAAAGTGTGACCCCACCTTCTTGTATAGATAAGGGTCACTACTTAGAAAAGCATGTGCAATATAAAGCAGCCTAGTTCCTATGACTAGAAAAGTATAAGATGGTAATGATTCATGAAATTAACCAATATCGATGCTTAGAAAGTATACGATTAATCTTGTTCACATGGTCATGGACATTCATTTACTCTTACCATGTCTAACAGTTGCCACTATCAAGCAAACTGACGTGCGTCTAGCATGTCGCCACTGTATTGTGTATCTTTATCAATTATTTCATTCTATTATCTAATAGTTCATATGTTTGGCATTGAAATGATTTTGTCTAAAAATTTCAATTTCTTGCATGTAGGCAACGCATTTGCAAATTTGCTATATATATATATATGTAATGCATCAAGTCATCTTTCAATTATTTGACGGCAAATTGAAGAAGTTTTTTTTAAGATAAGTATAGTATACATACATTATATGCACTTATAACTTGTAATGAGTTACTTAATTCAACTTAAAGATACACAATCTTGTGGCTAATTTTTCGTATACTTCTACATTGTATGAAGTGCATGAATTTGATAGAGGTGATGGCACATAGCAAAGATATGGACTTGTGAAGTACAGTAGAAACATCAATAGTATCCAGTGCTGCTCTTATTTAGCTCAGCTGACAAAGAATATCAAGCAATGTTGTGAAGGAAAAAAGGGGCGAGCAAATTCTGAGCCCAAGCTATAGTCTCCAATATGAGGATTACTTTTTCTATCAACGGAAGGTGGCTTCACCTCAACTAGTTCCAGGTGGGATACGGAAGGTGGCTTCACCTCAACTAGTTCCAAGTGTGATCCCACCTACATGTATAGATAAGGGTCACGACTTAGAAGAGCATATGCAATGTAAAGAAAGCTCATTCCTAGGATTGGCAAAGTATGAGATGATTTGGTATGCAAGTAATGATTCATAGAATTAACCGATCCGATTCTTAGAAATTATATAATTAGTCTTGTTTACATGGTCATGGACATTCATATATATATATATAATGCGTCAAGTCATCTTTCAATTATTTGATAGCAAATTGAAGAAGTTTTTTTAGGGTCTCATGTAGGATAAGTATAGTATACACAAATTGTAACCTGTAAGGAGTTTACTCAATTCAAATTAAAGGCATTATTAAAAGACTATGGAGTTAAATGTCATAGTTCACTTTTCTATATTTCAATAGTAATTAAGGGTCCGTTTGTTTAAATGTCATAGTTCACTTGAATTTTCATCCATTTTATAATTAAAACACATGAACTTTTTCTTCTATTGTGTCAAATATCTCGATTTTTCAAATTTGCGTCATCGTGATACTTTCGTTATATAAATTGTCATATTATGCGATTTTGCTCACATGACTCACTTAGTTAGCCAAAGTTAAGTCCAAATGATGGTGTAGCTCACCTACTAAGCAAAAACTATGTCATTTCCATATAAGTCTCGGTATCAGTGATGAGGGAGAAGAGTGTTGATTCGAATGACCCAGGCCATTCAATATTTCTTTATTGACACGGCAACATTTCAAGAAACTATATCGGACGCCAACGAGGATGGTTAACGGTTATTTGAACAGTGTTGTTGTCGAATTTGACGTTATCCTTCTCCGATTTTAGTGCATGACTCGCATTTATTCGCATCTAAAAAGTTGAGGTACTTAAATGAATAAAAGTAAGTTCAAGTACTCAATTATACAAGAGGCCAAAATTCATGTAATTGCGGTCACCGAGGCCTCCGTGATGGCTGACAAAAACGCGATTTCTTTGGGTACCACCAAGCTAATTTGCTGTTTACCAGGCATTTTTCTTCGCAAGGAATTTGAGCGTCCAACAGAGGCGATTTTAACATGAACGGAAAGCTTTATTTACTTTTGGACATATCCCCATAAGAGTGTGCAATGAGACCGAGTCCCGAGTTGATTTATGAGAATCATCGACATTCTTATTGATGTCATTCTTGCATCCATTTAAATGTTATCAAGCAATAAGAAAATTCACTAGATAAGCATGTGTTGAAATATTATTTTACATCAATTGAGAACAGGTTTTAAATACTATTGATATTCATATAATCCAACTTTATTTATAAGTTTAAGATTTTACATCAAACTTTTTGATATGATATTGGAACCATTTACCCCTTACATGAAGATGCATGGTAAAAAATTCCACGTGAATTTGCATAGTCAAATTTCCACATGCAATTGGTAATCCAACTTGCACATGAAATGAAACGTTAAAATATTATTCCATATCGATTGATAAAGGGTTATAAATGATTTTTATATTTTTGTGATCTCCCTTCACCTATAAGTTTAAGTATCTGGATTGGGCTTTCTAATAGCATGCAGTAACAATATTCCATAGTTCAAATTTTATATGACAGATCATATCCAAAGTCATTATCTATACAGCAGCTTATCAAAGCAATCTTCAGAGGACAGAACATACCCCGGCCGGTCAACCGGTCAAAACCCAAGAACGGAATATGCAACTAATAGGTCAGGAACTCTACTTGGTCAGAACATCACTGTTCTCCCAAAAGAAACCAATATCAAACTAGAAATCGAATGATCAAGACAGGTAGGTCTGCAAGATTGGCAGCACCTACTGTCCTCTGTATTAAAAGAAACTGAAATCTGATACTCATTAATCATAACCAGCACGGGTAATACTGATACACAGAAAACTATGTGCATTCGCACTTCGAACCTTATGAAATTATATTACGATACCATGTTAAGAACCTCCAACACAAAAATTTATAGAACGGATGATTATGGGAGACCAAACCTCCCGTGATTATGGAAGCAAAATTCCAGTGCCATGTTAGACAAACCTTAAAGACAAAACCTTCTATTATATCAGAGCACAATCTGTTTTATTAATATGCCGTTTGCTGTAAAGTTGGATTTGTATACTTGGTCCGCCTCTTAGCAATTGCAAATTGCTTCAATACATTTCACCATGATGGAAAAGGGGAATCCTTGCGACTATTGAGGCAGTAGCAATAGAATAAAATTCCTAAAAGCTGCAATAATACTTATAAAATCACCTTTTTTTCTGGGTTTGGCAAAAGGAAAATACTAATGTCATATTACGCAAGAGTGCAATATCTTAAGAAGATAAAAAAGCACAGATGTATAATTATTGGAGTTTTCAGAGCGGACAAGGGAATTATCGAAGCATCGTTTCCACAACTTCAATCTTGAAATCCTCTTCAAGAGCTGCTTTATTCAGTCCAAGCAACAGAAACTCCAGACAAAGACCACTCCCATTGATTTAACCCTTCCCAACAGGGTGGTTTAGGGTTTAAAAAGTGTTTGTTATGTATACACCATCATCCTTCCCCTCCCCCAAGACACCCACATAAAGAGCCTCTATTATGAAAACTGGTGAATCTATGTTTTTTTCATATTCTGAATTATTCATCTGGGAATGTTGCTCTACGATGAGAAGTCATAGCCACGGTCGCTTCTAAAATCTACTATGAGAATCATTCCTAAAAGAAATTGCTAGTAATGAAACAAACATATCTGTCAGGCTACTTTTCCTCATCAAGAAATTCATGAGATGGCAACCCACAGAACAATTTCAACATTTCAAAATGCCATCTGACAGCAGATATGAATTGAGAGCTCTCTTTCAGGATTTTATCCTCCCCCCACCCCCCCCCCCAAAAAAAAAAAAAAAAAAAAAAAAAGAAAAGATCAAAAGAAAAAGAGTGAAAAGAAAGAGCTACCATTTCTATTATACTATTGTTTCAAGAGGTGGAGCAAAGATACTTAGAAGTACAAATTCACTTCTCCAAACCCCTCCCCCACAGCCCACCACACAAATAAGGAAAAAGACATAGGCATTTAATTAATTAAACATTGAGGAATTTGCTGATAAATCATCGAAGGGGAGGGAAGGACAGCTCAAGATCAACAGCCCAGCTGATAATTGCCTTAGTTGAAAAACAGTAACAAAAAAAGCCATTCGTCCTGCAATTGTAGGTTTAAAGGATTACCAATCACGGTAGCATTTCAAGCACATAGCATGGCGAACAAATGCAACAAAAACTCTTTTTCCAGCCAAAATTCTTGAATACAAGATTATGCAGCTGCAGTGGCGACAGTGACTTTAGACTTTGAACAAAAGAGATCCAAAACATCTGCATGGTTACGTATGTGTCTTGGGCACTTAGAAAGAAGCTCTTGTACTTCATTATGCCTTCTAGCCTTGAAGAAGGCTTCAAACGTTTGAAGAAACACAGATGTAGATGGGAATTTTTTCCAGGTCATTGCCTTTAGAAAAGCAAGAGCATTATCTTTGGTTCCTTTCTTCGATACGTGCTGAATAAAAGGATCAAGAAGAGGTGGGTATCCATTTTCAATGCATCTTCAAATCCTCCTCGAGCCAGCAATGTCTCTATCAAAAGTTTGTAGGTCGTATGCCAAGGCTTCAATCCATTGTTGGATGCACAATCATTCAAAATTCGGCAAGCATCAAAAGCTCTGTCCTTTTCGCAATATGCATTAACCAGTGAATCAAGAGCACAGCTAGCAGAAGAATCTGCATCCTTCTGAACCATCTCATGGAAATAATCAGAAGCCTTTTCAAAATCTCCCGAAACACAATGCCCTTCTATTAGCGATGTAGAGGTCCTGAAATCAGAAGTAACACCAGATGATTCTAGTGTACCCATGAATTTACTTGCCTCATCCTTTTTACCAGTACTACTAAGCTCGAATGCAATTTTGCTTCGGAGATTGCAACCAGGTAAGAACCCGCACTCCTGCATTACTTTCAAAACCTTGTCGAACTCCCCCAATCTTCCTACACTGGCTAAAGACTTCAAAACCGTATAAAGCATGGAGTCTGTCAGCACATACCCTTTCTCTGTATAAACCTTTACAACTCTAGAAAAAAGACCCATATCAAAGTCCTTGCTAACGGCTATTTTTCTCAATAGGAATGTACTTTCCATCGCTGAAGGCCTATTGGCACCACCCATTGTGAACTCATATAAATAGACTGCATCCTCCATCATCTTTCTCTTACAAAACCGACCCAATACCTTGACGTAAGTATCTACTTCCATTTCATACCCGGCAACCTTCATTTCTTCAACCAGCTTCCAAAATCTGTCGATACAATCTTCTCTCCCTAAGACAACTGCCATGGCATTATATGTCTGCTTATTGTGCTTAAATAAACCACTTTCTTCAACCCAACGGAATAATATCAATGCTTTCATGGGCTCGGTAGCAAGATTTTCCAGTACCATCTTAACCACATCACTTGAAAACTCGACATCTAACTCCCACAATATCTTCTCGACATCTTCACTCCAAACCAAATTCTTCACTGTTTTACAAATACTGGAGGAATTCTTCTCAACAGAGCTATTAACCGATCCAGAAGCGAAAACACGGTTCAGCTTCTCCGCATCACTCTGTCTCCCCGCTTTCTCAAACGTCTCCAACACTTCATCTCTAACGCGTCCCGACACGCCATAACCCCGTTTCTTCATAGTCTCAAACAACCCCAGAATTCAGAGACAAAGCCAATCGCACCCAAGATACCCAGCATCAAATTATACGACTTCGAGCTCAATCTCTCACCGTGCCGCTCCGAAACCCAATCGAAAAACTTACCCGCGGCGCGAGGCCTGGCAGAGAGACTCTCCAAGACCTTCACAATCAAGTCGTGGCTCACGGCGACATAGCTCAACTCCAGCTCCTCCGCCGCATCCTCGGAGTCCTCGAATTTGGCGAAGGCACCGGCGACAGCCGCGTGATCCGAGTCCCTCACTTCGACAGCTGGCTCCGACGAGAAGGGCCTGGCTGCCAAAGAGCTACTGGGTCCTGCCAAGCTCGCGACTTGGTCGTCGAACGGGGGTCCCGGAGGCGAGCTGTGAAGTGGGTTCGCGCGGAAAAGCGGCGCCGAGCGGCGAAGCGAGTGCGCGTTCGGATGCGGACAGTGTCCTGGGACGTTCGACGTTGAACGGAGGTGGGTTCGGAGGAGAAGCAAACTCCGTGAAGCTCTCATTTCTGCGGGATCTTCGGGATGCGATGGCTGCGAGGATGCTTGCAATGGAGGAGGGAAGGCGGCGGAGGAGGAGGAGGAGCGCCGGAGATGATCAGTACGGCGCGACGGCGGGCGACGGCGATGGCTGGGTTTAGGATTCTAGAGAGGGACAAAGCAAACGTAGACATGCATTCAACACGAGCGGAATAATAATTTCTAAAAAATAATCGATTATATCTAGCTTTAAAAATGAGTTAATGAAAAAAATAAGAGTTTCATTGTTGATGACTATTTATATTGAAATATTGATGTAGGTGGTGAAAATATTTTTTTATAGTTTATTTTTATTAGTGATAGAAGTAATTATTTTCTAAAAAAGGCCATATTTTCACATTGCTCATTTTTTACGAAATAAAAGTTTCATCTTTCAACTGTTTTGATTATATTCTGGAATTTGTATCTCGTATGTCCCAGTAATTTGCTAGGTGTTATTCATACATTAGATCAATTTGGATGGATTATAGTTACAGAGGAAATGAAAAACTAAACTAATAAAAATTTGAATCACAAACAATGAGGCATATTACAAAGGAAATTTTTTCCGTCGGTCAACCAGTCTTCCAACATCTAAAAATGCTCAGCAATGACTTATCAATGCCGATTAGATAACATAATAGATGCATTTGGTACAACTTTCCTAAAGAGTTTTTGGCTTCCAAAGTCCCTTGGGATAATATTAATATGTTTGGTAACCATTTTCAAGAACATTGAGGTGAAAGTTAATCTTAAGTAGGCTAAACTTCTTTACTTGCATTTCCTTGAAACCCTTCAAGCTTTGTTTTGTTTTTCGTCATTGAAAGTTAAACCAAATGCACTTATAACTAATTTTCTTATTGTCTTTGGGCAATCATCTTATAACGTAGTTCAATAAGGATTTTTTGAAACATGGCCGAAAACATGTCGAATAATGTGCCTTTTGAGGCAGAGAATGGCATCAAATGCCCGTGGCATTTTACCTTGGGGCATTAAGCTTTAAAATTTTACTTGCTAGCCTCATAATTTCGGGAGAATAACACAAATAATCTTTAAATTTTGACTCAATAGACAATGTCATATTTGGACTTTTAATTTTGCAATATGATCCTTAGATGTTGACTTCATATGTGATGTCGACCAAATTTATAATTTGTTCTTAATATTATGATAAATGTTCAATGAACCTTCCCGATTGCATTAGTTTTATATATTTTGGAGACTAAATTGAATATTTATAAATAATTCAAGAATTATATTACATAATTAAAAATCATAGACAAAATCGCCTATTAGACATTTGTGTCATTTTACTCATAATTTTCTTTCATCAAATCCACTACTTGTGCCATTTTGAAATTGATTTGTACAAAATGCATATAATTTGGGAGATTAGAAAATCTTAATTTGAAGTTCTAAACTAGAAACATAATTTGAACATTAGAGAATGGGATTATATTTTTGAGCTAAGTAGCATTGAAATCGATATGCTACACATGACACGCTAACACATCATTTAAAAAAGAGAAAAAAAAAGAATTTCATATGTGAAGATATGTTGTATATTAAATATATAATTTTATATAAAATAATTATTTTAATCAAATTAATTTGATTCAAATTCATAAATAAATAAATAATAATAAAGAGTTTAAATAATTTATAAAAACATTAAAATCATTTATTAAAATTATTCAAATTTCATTTGATAATATCATTTCATTATATTAATTTGATAAATATCAAAATTTATTTCAATAATTCATAAAACTTGAAGGAAAAAGAAAAAAACAATCCACATTTTAGACTTGTGTGCGAAAGAGAAAAGAAAAAAACTTGAGGGTGAAATATGTGTGATGGATAAGTAAGAGTCAAAAGAGAAAGAAAACCCAATTTTTTTTTATTAATTATTTATTATTATTACATATTTATATTTTTACCCATTATTTATTGAAATTTTTTAAAATTGACCTAGAAGTCACGTGTCAAAATTCTGAACTCACATGTCAAAATTTCCTTACACCTATTCATCAAAACATGTATATGTATTAAAATTCCCATCATGATACAAAAGTTTTCGAAAAGTGTTCGTGCGTCTAGACTCCAACCACCTTGGATAGAGTCGATTTTAGTTCCGTGCGTACCAAAACCGGTTTGGGCCGGTCGTTTCGGATCAGTCCCGGTTCAAGGCCGGTCCGGGTAAGAACCGGTCCGGTTCTCGGTTCGTTTAACACAGTCGTCCTCTCCAGCTACTCTCTCTCTCTCTCTCTTTCTCTCACTTCCCTTCGGCAGCTCTGAAAGCGTTCGCGGGTGCGGCCATGGCGGCAACGGCTGCGGACCTCGTTTCCCTCTCGTCTCTCGAAACTTGACCAGCGATTCCGCCACGCGATTCTCCAACGACCGCTCCGTTTCTTCTCGAAACTTCTAGAGAGAGAGAGAGAGAGAGAGGAGACCGCAGCAATGGGGCTCTCCGTGCGGAAACCATTGCACGAGCAAGTTCTCCGCCCTCACTCAGATTCCATGTATCTTCCTCTCTCTCTCTCTCTCTCTCTCTCTCTCTCTCTCTCTCTCTTCGATCCTGGTCTACCGAGCTTCCGGTTTTGTGCTTTTGACGGGATATCGTAGCTCGCTGATGCAAGTTTAAGCTTAAAAATCGCTTTCTTTTCGGGAGCTCTTTGCGTGGATGTCGATAGAGGATGAGAAATGCGGGCGCTCGGTTGAGTGGCGAGATGACGTTTCAGTTTTCCGTGTTTATCGGTAGCTGGTTGTTCGGTGATTGGAAGTTGCATGATGATTTTATGAGAGGGAATTGGGAGAGTTTGTGAAGTAGAAGTGTGACGTTCGGGTCGGCTACGATAGGATGGAGTTTAAAGGCTGCTTCTTGTTTGGTGGTAATACCCAATGGACAGAATTTGATGGTGTTGTGTGAAAGGAGATGAATTTGCTGTTGCATTGCTTGCGGAGGTACTCCACTGGTTATGGTTGATTTTATCAGACTGGAGTTCCGACCTTTGTACTTTGGGTTCCTCACCATGTAGTGAGGATGGGGATCGCAACGGATGTTATTTTTGTTATTTATATACTGGTGGTCGTGTGAATTGTCCTATCATTGCCCACGCCAACATACCTTGCTCCGTCCTCAATCGTCGGAGATGTCCACCTGCCTATCTCTCTCTATTTCTGTCTTCTCTCGATACTTGTCTTTGTTTATAGACGCTTTTTTATGGAAATTTTTGTTTGAGATAATGGTTGAGTTCATATTCTAGATTGACAATTGAGATACCCATAAAATTATGCGCTGTATATGCCTTGTGGTGTTGGATTTGCTCTTTCAGCGATGAGCAGAATACTATCCTGTTGTTATTAGATTTCTTGAGTATGTGATGCCCTGTGATTTTCTATCCTTTTTTTTTTTTCATGGTTCTTTTCCACTCCGTTTTGCTTGACAGTTTTGTAATGGAGAGTTCTTGGATGGAAATCTTCAGATTCTCGATATGCAGGAACTTTTTAGATCTTACCTGTCAGATTTTGCTGGTTGGTTTCAATTGAGTGAGTGTCTGAAATGCGAAAACATTTGCCCGAATTTGTTGTTGCTTTTTTTCTCCTCCTTTTCTGGTGATTGACTTTTACATGTGAAACATCATATCTGCTCTATCCTACTAATTGGAGCATATTAATGACAACAAAAGGATTATGCAGGGAGAGTTTTTTGCAAGAAGGCTTGTGATGCTGATGGAGAGACATGGGAAGAATGTGAGTTCCCTTTACGTTTGACTATCTTTTACCTTCATATCTGGACATTACCATCATACTATTACAAAACATGAGTGACTTACAAGAGTAGTCAAGAGCTGAGAACTATGCGTTACTCAGGTTCAGGCTCTCCTTTGCCTCAGTGTGCACTAGGAGAAAGAGATTATGCAGTGAATTTGGGGAAGTGCTAATCAAATGGAACGTCTCTTGTCATGAAGCAGCCCTTTTTTTTTCTTTTTCTTTTTCTTGAGCTGTGGTTGGGGGAGGGGATGGTGTCTAGTCAATAACTGATGCTTGGCTTTAATTTTGCCTGGACCCTGCCACAAGACACTCGACACATACATTTTTGCTGATTTGACAGCAAAAATAGAAGTGGAATGATTTCATCGAGGGGAAGGATCTTTCCTTGTCCTGGCTTTGTAAAAGACTCAATGACTGCCTTAAGATCATGAAGCTTGAGAGGTGGAGAAGAAACCATCGTCTAACGCTCCTCTTTGTCTATGGAGGCTTGAGATTGAAAACATCTGACCTAAATCTAGGGTTATCAATGTACAGATCCCTTGCCTGGTTGAAACCTCGCTTTGGGTATTCCATTCCTACTGCTCTCTCTACTTGGGAAAGGCCACCTGACTAGATGTGTACCAAGTGGATTCATCCTTTGTCGATTTCCTACTTCTATTGACTGGGTTATTGGAATTTTAGGTGTGGAAGAGTGCAATGAGATGTGTTATAAAGACCCTGTGCTGAAGGACCGCCAGTGGAGTGCTTACATTGATCGCTCTCCTGGTGCTGCAACTTACTCAGAGGTTTTGCTCTCCTCATAACTTTCCATGAAAGTTGTAAACATTACCTTTGTCTGCTCCTTATTCTCTCTCTCTCTCTCTCTCTCTCTCTCTCTCCCCCCTCCCTTCTTTATGTTCTATGGGCTGTGTTACCTTGATGGCAGTGGCTTGTGCCAAATGTTCTGTTTTTTGAATCAGCCTTCTGTTATTAAACCATGTTAAAGGTTAACCTGGTGGTTGTGGCATATGCATTCTTATCTGGAGATAAACAAATGATATCTCACATAGAAATGGTGATCAGTTGCAACATTGAAGCTACAGTGTTATCCTGTGGCACCATAACCGACATTCAGCTTGCCATATTACTGTTGCAAACTATACCTAAAGATCATTCTGTATTGCACCATAAGGCCTGTCTACATCACAATAAAAGTTTAGTGGGATATACTGAAAAAGTATGCACGATGATGGAACTCTGTGTATATGGGTATGGGCAACTGTCACCCCAATTTGGGAAAGTTACTCGATTCATAATCACTTGAAAGGTTTACATGTGTCTTTTGGCTGTCCTTTGTCAATTAAAACAAATTAAGCTATTATTGTTAGAAGCATGATGTGTGAAAATGTGGTTACATAACTAAATCTAAAGCACATACCATACCTACGTAATGGCAATTGTGTAGAAATTCCTTATAAATTTTGTATGAAAATCAGTATCATATTGATCTGAAGCACAAGATGATTTGGAATGCTCATCAAACTACCTATTCATATATAACAAATTCCAACATAATGAACTGCTCCCTCCCTCTTTCTCTCTCTCACATAACTTTCGACCAAAAAAAAAAAAAAAAAAAAAAAAAAACTGCTCTTATAGAAAATTGATGCCAACGTGAACTCCCAAAAACTTTTGTCTCTTGTTAAATAATGAAGAATTTTTTTTTAAGAAGAGAATTGTACAAAATTAGAAATCTACAAGACTAAAAGAGAGAATAATAAACGAAAATTAAAACAACACCAAGAATAGGCACATACGGAGCAAAATGACCAAAGCCGAGTAATCGAATCTCAATGCAGGCAAGGTTTGGTATGTTACTGATGCTAGTCATTCTTTCATTGTGACTCATGTATCGTCAAATGGTGTCAAAGGGTTATGCACCCAAGTATTATGGACTTTAATTTTGGTAATTTCTATGAGTGTAAATTAAGTATCTTATTGGTAGTTTTTCTTGGCCAAAAGATGTTGCATTAGTAGTTTAATGGTATCAGTCGGTCTCTTCATGGTTTTGACATGTCCATGAGTGGCTCTTTAACCTATCAATTAATAAAAGAATCCCAGTAGTGAACAAAAGCACTATAGTACGTCCTTTATATAAGACTTTGAGTGGCCATTAAAGGAGACAAAGTATAACTGGCATTCATGGCTGTTTTCTGACTAGGGAGGCACTTTGGGGAGCAGCCACTGCCTGCGACCCCAGCCTCCATCCCTGGGCATGCAGATTGCTCATAAAAACTTTCAATGGGTTGTACAGGATCTTAATGCTTGTAGAATCTGGTCATTCATATGTCCTTTTGCATTTAAGTGATTAAAGCAAGGCAGGTTAGGATCTATGAAGTACTTATTTTATTCCTTCCGAGAATTGAGGTCTGACAATAGTTGATTGAAGAACAAATGAAATCTCTAAATTAACTGAAAGAAACTGCCTCTTGAATTTAAGAGATGGGCTGTTTGTGGTGTGACACTGGCAAGAGATTTATCTTCCCAAAATTGGCAGTGCTCGGTCTTTCATCGTGAATAGGGCTTGTAGATATGGTTGATATACGTGTCCGAAGTATAATCCGTGTGACCTCCCTCTACTTCTTTTTCTTCTACAGGAATGTTTTCATGCTTGTGTATCTGGCTGTGGCTACAAGGTCAGTTAATGTGTGCATTAAACAAGTTCTTCATATCATTGCATCTAGGGTAATTTAGAAAGCTGATGCATCATGATTATATTGTGTTTATGGATATTATGGATGCACTGATACAGAAGTCATTTGTTGCCTTTTCAAGCATGCATTTTGTTCGCCATTGAGCTGCGTCAATTACTGCGTGGCATACATGCACATGCTAAGGCTTGTATGACAATAGACTATCTTAAAAGTACCTACATATATTTTAATTCTAGAATGGAAGTTATCTTGTTGGCTATTGAGCTGCGTCAATTACTGCACGGCATACACGCACGTGCTAAGGCTTGTAAGACAATAGGCTATCTTAAAAGTACCTACATATATTTTAATTTTAGAATGGAAGTTATCTTCCAGCAGTCTTGTATGGTTGCAGATTTAGAAGTACTAGTTGCCATGGCTCCCTTAAGTTTTATCTTCTCTACTGTAGCTCCACTCTAGTTAGCTATTTTACTCAAATCTTTTTGTCGAGCTCATGTAGATCATCAAGAGAAAAGTTACTTATTAATGAAATTTTCTCTTTAGCTCCATATCGATCATGTGCTTATTGTTCTTTCTCTGTATGTATGAATACCTATGAAGATGGGGATCTATTGAAATGTCAATGACCCTTATTCACACGTTTAGCATTTTGTTTTGGATGCCGAGATAGTGCTGTATGCCTGGCATAAGCTTGAAAACAGTGTTGCAACTGTTGTCTTAGAGATGACTTAAACTCTGTATTTCTTTGACTTTATATGCCCCCCTTAAACGGGGCCAGTGCGGTGAATTAAACATAATGCACAAGCTGAAGCTCTTTCACCTATTTGGTTTTCATAACTTCCTTTTACTCTGCACTTTTTTTGTTTGTTTGACACAACGGTGTTCAAATACTTATTGCAGTTTGACATTCCTCCGGAGAAAGTCAAGCAAGTTCGTCCAAACAGACCACTGAAGCCTCCTCCTCCTGTTCAGAAGGTAACTGAACCATCTCCACAACCTAGTGTACCCTCCGAAGACATTCCTGGCACCTCTGCCTGAGAGGCAAAGCATCTGAGAGCTGAACTTTAGATTTTAGTAACAACAGATATCCATAGAAGGTTACAGGGGAATTCGCATCGTTTACTGCTTTCCTAAACAGCTAACTCCAACGACCAATTTTGGCTGACTGAACCCAATATATTTGCATCGCCCATCTGCCATCCCGGATTTTTAGGCCTTTTTTGTACTTCTTTCCTCTGACCTTGAGGAGAAATTAGTAAAAAATTTCTAAGTTGGATGCAATATGTAACTTGAACCCAAATTGGCAATCCAGTTCGGCATTGTTGATGCAAACATTATGTGCATCAAACCGAACGTGCTGGAGATTCTTTGCTAGTGTATCAAAGTATTTACCACAGGCCTCACAATCTCATCAGATGAATGGTCACTATGAAGCATTGCAAAGGAGAATGTTCCCCAACTGGAGCATCGAAACTCATGTTTCTTCGAATTATCACTTATGTGTATTGTTGAGAAAATATGTCCTTAATCCGTTCTTGACATTCTCAAATTCACCAATACGACCAGAAAAAGGAGATTGTCAGCCGATTGCAGATCCCAGGTATTTTTTTACTAAGTCAGCAACCATCATGATCAGATCCGGAGTGGAGTGGAACAAAAATATAATGATAATAGTCATGCATTTTACTGAAAAGAAGAAAATGTTGCTGCCCAGGATCGAACTGGGGACCTTTAGTGTGTAAGACTAACGTGATAACCACTACACCACAGCAACTCAGCTCCAATAGCTATAGCTAAATTGGCATTACAACATATGATGCAACATCCGACGTTTATTGCGGGGTGCTATTGCCACACCACTTTGAGCACTAGAGTCCAACAATTGGGTAATGTCTTGGAAGCTTCTCACTGACATAACTGCTCATTCACGAGTTGAAAAAAATCATAATTTCAGCTTGGCTCGAAACTGAGAAGCAATGAGGATGGATGGTAGTGGACGACAGGAACTGGAGTGTCTGAGCATATGAAGCTTCCTCATTTGTCATGTTCCAAATTGAACTATGATTTGGACAATAGTACACGAAGCAGAAGAGTTCATCTGCTTCCACATTCCCATGTGTCAGATCGAGCTTGTCTTCCACATAAAGGCTTTGAGAGAGAATTAGCACTCCCTTCGTTTCTCTAACAAGTTCAGTCCAATATCTTGACGCATATGTCGAGCAGCCTGGAGGATTTATATTAGCCCACACTTTACCAAGTATTATCAAGGACTCTTTTTAACTATTTTCTGGAAGAGAAGATAGAGGTAGGAAGGTAATCAAGGGCTTTGAGATGGCAAGAATTATGAGGAGTTGCCTGCAATCACTGATGAAGTGGGTGAACTATGTGGTGGGGATGGTTGGGGTGGCCATGATCTTGTATGGCTTTTGGATGGTCAGAGTTTGGCAGAGGGACATAGATTCAGGCTCCACTTTTTACTCTACTGCTCCTTGGTAAGCTTGCTCCTCCAAACTGAGGTCATTTATGCTTACGACTCTTTTTTCCGAAGAGAAAAATCCAAACTTTTTGGACAGAAGTTGAAGGCTTGAAGTAAAAATCAATATCATTGAATTCATAAATGCATGTGCATTCGGCATATTTTAACTCACGGATCATATGGGTTTCAAGTGGAGTTCAGCCTAATCGAGTATAGTACATACATACACTCAGTGCATGAAACTGGCGCCTATTACAGTTCTTCCTTACTCCAAGTTACAGTTATTTTCAGTGCTATATTTTTCTAGAAGGGAGATCCTACCATTTCTCAGCAAAGTTGGGACTCAAATGCAGGTTCATCTATACTTTTCTTGGGATGGGAGTGATCTTGTGCCTTATAACATGGATTGGTCATGTTGCAGCTGACACTGCAAATGGCTGTTGCCTTTCTTGTGTATCCTTTTTCTTTCTGCTTCTCTCTTTCTCAATTGGCCCAGACACAATGCAAGGACAAAGAGCTTCCTCCGATGACAGGTTCCTAATGCAAAGTGTAGATGAAGTTAAACCACTTTGGAAGTGTTCCTGAAAAGTTGCTTATGAGAATGGATTAGAGAAAGAGTCTCAATAGCATTCTTCGTTATTTTAGAAGTAGAAATGTGCCTGGAAGATATAAATTCAGCAACAAATTTACAGTAAATTACGAATAATTATGCTCATTTTGTGCTTGATTCAATCCTATTGTGCCAATTGTTGACCCTTAATCAGAATCAAGTACATGTTCATCATGTGTTTGCTCATCCTGATTGAAGTCATGGTGACTGCAGATGTACTCCTGAATTCTGACTGGGAAAAGGTACTGTTCATGATTAGGGCAATTTCAGAAATTAGCATTACATGAAGTTGTTTTTGATTTATCATCACTTTTGTGTATAATCCATGAAATGTTTGCTTATTTTACACTGTGGTTGATGCTGCTAAAGGACTTACCTGAAGATCCAACCGGAAGATTTTCCGATTTTGAGGATTTTGTGAAGTCAAACTATGATGTCTTCAAGTGGATAGGATTGCTAATAGTCCTAGCACAGGTATCTCATGCTCCATCAATTTGTATCTACCTTTCAATTTATTTCGAAGAAATGCGTTGAGATTTTGGCCGATTTCGAGCAATCATCCAAGCAAATATGTCAACCGTCAATGAGAAAGAACACATTTGATTTGATTGGCCAGATTGCTTAGGTTATTACATTTTAGTGCATACTTAGAAACCCGACCTTAGTTATAGACATATGATTATGGGAATTTGCGAGGTTTCCCACTAATTGTGCTCATAAAATGATGCCATTTGGTATGGAAGTCTAAATTATGCTCTTTTTTCTTTCTCCAACCTGAATCAATCTTTCTAAAAGCTTTCAACGTTTATTTATTGCTTCTTGCGACTCTTCAGGGACTGTCCATCCTGTTGACCGTGGTGCTTAGAACACCCAGGCCGCGCCGGGGACCCGACTTCGATGATGATGATGAGTACCCTCAGACGAAGCTTCCGCTCCTGGGTCATGTACCTCCGCCACCTCCGTACGCTGTCGCGCCACCGGCTTTTGCCTCAGTTAAGTAGCTCTAAAAGCTTTGAACAGATAAATATGATGGCCACAGTTCGAGCTCTCTCCCTATTCATATGCAATAGGTGTTGTGCGTGCTGTCTTTTCTGCTAGAAGCGTGAGACATGTTTGTGGATTATATATATGCTTTGTCGTGTCATGTATGTCCGATGTTTTGGAAAATATCGCAAGATACAATCCTTATCTTCACTACTAATCTTGACAAGTAGTTTCCTCTCGGGCTAGCATAATTGAAATTGCCATGATCGCCAGCAATAGCATGATTCGCCAACAAATGAAGAGAATGCCGAAGAGCTTGCGGACTGAACTCGAGATTTTTGCGAATTCTTCACCATCTATAGCCTTCAACGAATAATCTGAAGAACGAAACCTTCTGCCATGGAATCAGGGAAGATGAGACTATACGCGGGGTCATCTAATTCCATTATATTCTCATGATGAATGTAAATAGGACCATAATAGATATTATGTGCGGTGATGAATGATGAGTCCCGGGCTTCCCAGGCATCTCCATTTTTGCAAGAGGAATGCAACTATGTGGTCTGCCACTGTCAAAGCTCAACTGCACGATCGAAAATTAGACAAATGGCAGAAGCAAATTTGGAACCCCCTTAATGCAAGCTTATCTATAAAGAGTTTAAAACCATTACTTGATCCAGAGTTTTGGATCACTATCACTAGCAACAATCATGCATAAAATTTAAGAGTTAAGTAACTCCAGAGAGGCCAAAAGACCTCAGATTTCAAACCTCCATTGTGTTAAGTGCACTGTGTTTTAGCGTACTCATCATCCTGCTCAAAAATCATTACGAGAGCACAGAACAGCAGAACTTTAAAATGGAAAGGTACGTAACTTTCAAGGAAGTTCAAATATATACAAACATATATACACAAGTGTTGAGTTCATCTTGCAATGAGTTTATACATAGAATTGCAATGAACTTAAGGCCATCCAGCTCACATTAACTTAGGCTGGCTTCATTAGAAAGATTAAAGAAAACCAACCAGGAATTGGTTATTAAGGGGAGAAATTAAAAGAAAACTGTGCAAAGAACTAGCCCAAGTTGAGCCATTCACCTGAGGTGAGAATCATAGGTGTCAAAAAGGGCCTCGGGGATTATCAGTGGCAACTTTTCTATGTATATGAAGAGCCTCCTAAGATTCTCCCTGGTTACTGTCTGCATGTCTACTATGTCCCTGGTGTCAGTAAGTACCCAGAGATCACCAGAGTCCACTCTCTTCAAACTGTCGCGACAGAAAGGGCATGACTGGGATATCATTCTCCTGCGAAATTCAAAGAGGTTTTAAGGAAGGAAAACTCTTGCTCCTGCATGGAGAGCAAATAGCTCATAATAAATAGATGTGACTAATTATTTCTTTCTAACAAGTTCTTGCTTCAAAGATGCATAGCCCATTTATTTAATAAGGTGAGAGCTCAAGTAGAAAGACTCAAGCATCAAGAAATAAACTCTAATTGGATTAGTTTGTATAAGAAAAATTGCTAGAGAAGCATGCAATAACAATTTTACATATTTTGAATTTTATATGACAGAAATCATATCCAAAGTCAGTATCTATACAGCAGCTCGCCAAAGCATTCTTCAGAGAACAGAGAACAGAACATACACTGGCCAGTGGACTGATCAAAGCCCAACAACAGAATATGCAACTAAATTGCACCCAAACCTAGGTCCTCAAGAAACCAATATCAAGGTAGAAATAGAAAGGTCAAGACAGGTAAGTCTGCAAGATTGGACACATACTATCCTCTATTAAAAGAAACTGAAATCCGATACTCATTAGTCATAAGCAGCATGGGTAATGATGATATAAAGAAAACCGTGTGCATTCACACTTCAAGCCTTATGAAATAATATTACAATACCATGTTGAAAGCCTCCAACACAACAATTACTAGAACAGCTGATTATGGGAGACCAAACCTCCAATAATTATGGAGGCATAATTCCAGTACCACGTTAGACAAACCATATAGACAAAACCTTTTATTATATCAGAGCACAACCTGTTTTATAATAGCACAGATATGCCGTTTGCTGTAAACAAAAGACTCACATTACTAGAGTTGCTTTCCATGAATCGGAAAAATACTTGACCGTTGTGACAGCCTACTAGGATACATTAATATTCATACCTAGTTGGGTTTGTATGCTTGGTCCGCCACTTAGCAATTGCAAATTGCTTCTATACATTTCACTATAATGGAAAAGGGGTCCTTGCGACTGTTGAGGCAGTAGCAATAGAATAAAATTCCTTAAAGTTGCACTAATACTTATAAAAGCACCTTTCTTATTCTGGATTATTCATCTGAGAATGCCGCTCTTCTATCAGAAGTCATAGCCACGGTCACTTCTAAAATTTACTACGAGAGCCATTCCTAAAAAAAATTGCTAGTAATGAAACATAACATATCCGTCAGACTACTACTCCTCATCAAGAAACTACCTCCCCCACCCCCCCCCCCCCCCCCAAAAAAAAAAAAAAAAAAAAAAAAAAAGATTCTCTATTGTGAAAACTGGTGAATCTTTTTTTTTTTTTCCTACTCTGGATTATTCACTCTGGATTATTCATCTGGCAATGTCCCTCTTCTATCAGAAGTCAAGGCCACAATCACTTCTAAAATCTACTGCCAAAGTCATTCCCAGAAGACAATGCTAGTGATGAAACATAACATCTCCGTCAGACTACTTTTCCTCATCAAGAAATTCAAGCGATCGTAACCCACAGAACAATTTTAACATTTCATAATGCCATCCGGACACCAGATGTATATTGTGCACTTTCTTTCAGGATTTTATCCCCCCATATCAAAAGAAAAAAGAGAGAAAAGAAAGAGCTATTATTTCAATTATCACTGTGGAATATGCTGATAAATCATCAAAAAATTGAAGAGTATGGAGAGAAACCAAAAGAGAAGGAAGAGAGAAAAAGAATTTTTTTTTTTTTTTTTTTTTTTGGGTGTTGGGGGGGGTTGGGGGGGTTTTGAGGGAAGGACATCTCAAGACCGACAGCCCAGCTAATATTTGCCCTAGTTGAAAAACAGCAAATGGTCCAAAGGATTACCAATCATGGTAGCATTTCAGGCACATAGCATGGTTGCAGTTTGGCAGTACTATTTTGCTATTCATCTCCATGCATATTCCACATTCATCTTCCCTTTCAGCATCTACATCTGAGCGCTGTGCATGTTCCTCTTCCTCTCTCCTGCAGAATCTCCCCAGGCATACTTCCCTCTGTATTATCTCTTCGGCATCTGAAATGCCTCTCTGAAGTTGCATCAGAGAGGGATAAATTACAGCTGGTAAACAATGGCAACACTGAATCAGGGGACAGATGCAATATGGAGTAACCATACGACCACAAAGCTAGATCGATCACTTGGAAATGCTACATTTTACCATAGAACTCTCTGATACTTGCTTTTCTCTCATGAATAGACATGGTTGTCGTGCCATCGACATGAACCTACCAGAGAACAAAAATCTCGGGGTCAGATATTCATGCTCCCAAAACTGTTAATCATGCATGCTGCCAATAAATCAAAAAGAAAAAGAAAAAGCTTTTCATGCCTTGTAAATGAGAATTCTCAAGAACCCAAGGGCACCGGCAAGGTAGCAATCTGTCCATTGCACCAGAAAGAGGAACAGGTGTGCAGCCGAACTATACGACAATCTCATTTGGAGACAGGCACCATCATACTCCCCCGGAAAATCTGAAGCCCTGCACGACACTCGCACAGTAAAGATCTCCCCCAAGAATAGATTCCAGACACGCAGAGTGGGGCACACAATCCACACCGGCAAGGTTAACAGCTCAAGCGGGCAATCATGTAACAATTCCATAGAGAACAAAAAATGGGTGTCAATCACAAATCCGAAAGCCTCAAGAAAAGATACACATGAGCTGAAGGAAGCTCATTTCCACTATCTAACCAAGCTTCTCCTTTCCTCAACCACTGCGGATCAACAGGTAGGTAAAGACCAGGTTAGCGGAAACATTAAGTTCGCATCGCGAAGACAAGGCGCCATAAATTAGCAACACCCAAGTGACTTCCGCCAGAAAAAAAAAATCAAAGCTTTAACAGAAAAACCATGCCAACTTCCTCCAGAAAATGCAAACGAGGCATAACAAGCTTCAAAAGCAAAACTTCAAGCAGACCCAGCAACCAGCAGCGAGCCCCGAACTCGCCTACCCAATTCGCCAAACTCGACAGACGAATTGCGTCCGAAAATTCAAGAAAGTCCATGATCGAAGAAGAAGCAGAGAGAGAGAGAGAGAGAGAGAGAGAGAGAGAGAGAGAGAGGATCGGAAGGGCGAAATGGGGAAGCTGCTCACAGCGTGTTGGCGTGCTGGATGTCGGCTTCCAGCACCTTGAGGGAGTCCTTGAACGACTTGCGCATCGACGCCATGTACATCACCTTCTTCCCGAAAAAAAGACCTTCCCGACGACCCTCTCACCCGACGAGCACCATCGAACGCCGCCGGCGACGAAAGCGAGGGGGGGAGAAAGAACCCTCGTCGGAGCCCGCCGCCGGAAACCCTAATCGGACGAAGGCAGGCCGGCCGCCGCCGCCGCCGACGACGGGGGGATATCGAGGAGGAAGGCGGTGGAGCGTGGCGAGAGGAAGGAGAAGAGGACACGTAGGAGCGGAGGGAACGAAAGATTTGGCAGCGACCCTTCCCCGTCGTGGAGTGGGGATCGAGCGCGTGATGGTGCAGCGTACGGACGGATGGAGTTAAAATTTATTAATAATATTTATTCATTTATCCGATTATAAGAAAAAAAGGAAATATTGACGAGGAGGACACACCCAACACACTCGTGACCTTATCCGGATTAGAATGATTAATTGATATCTTGTGGATAGAATATCTGGGCAATAAAGAATTTTCCCAAAAAAGAAGGACACCCACCACCACCCCGCGCCCTTCTTTTTTCTTTTTCTTTTTATTTTTCTTCTTTCCAATTTTTAATTTACTCGTCGTTTTTCGAGCCCAAACAAACTCGACCTCGAAAAAGGCGCCGTTGAAAGAATGGACCGAGGGCCCAATTGACGTTCAGATCGACGAGTCTCGATTAGAAGACCCGAAGTAGTACAGTAGTCTTGACCAAAATTAGCAAGTAGGACAGGAGGATGCGTTCAGTTGTCTCATACGGGGTTCGCTCTCTTCCTTGGCCATGGCAGCGCGCAATCATGGCGGGCGAGGACCCTCTAGTGGACGACGGATGCAAAGGTTACACTCAGACAAGAAGGCCGTCGGCAAGCGATGGCCGACGGGTCAGCTTAACATCGTTCCAGCACTCTCACCCTTTTGTTGAACTTTTGTAACAATTTGGTTCTCACCCAATTAATAATTTTTACTATTCTTATTATTATTTTTTATTTTCATTAGGATTGGCAAGGGATTGGGCAAAGGCAACCTTACTTAGGCCATGAGAAGCTTGCTGACCTAGGCAAGGACGGTGACCTTCGAACACAATGAAAATGAAAAGAAAAAAATCAGAAAAACATTTTAAAATTTTTAAAATTATTTAGGTAAAACACTAGTTATGTAATTAGGATGATCGAGATCTTTCATAGTAAATTCCAATATGCAATTAGGATGGTCGAGATCCTTAATAGTAAATTCCTAAATTCCAATATGCAATTAGGATGGTCCCTTAATAGTAAATTCCAATAGACTTTTGACTGGATAAACTCAATTAGTATAAATATAAAAAATTTAAGACTAAATTAATTTAATTGAAATGTCTGGATAAACTCAATTAGTATAAATATAAAAAATTTAAGGTTAAATTGATTTAATCGAAATGTGAAGCTGAATTAATATCAATACACTCGACTTGTTTTATAGCTTTTTTGCTTTATAACTTTTTTGATGCTTTCGCGTGACATACCATATCCATTTAGTCTTTTTCCTGCTCCAAAATACGCTTAGTAATAACTTTTTTTTATGCTTTCTCGTGACATACCTTATCCATTTAGTCTTTTTCCTGCTCCAAAATACGCTTAGATCTGTCCTGACATTATCAATCTCTGTCGTGAAATTTCATTATTATCTTCAGCAAATCAATGTTTGGTTCCCATCACAGAAAATACATAAATAGGTTTAGGATGACTAACGTTCGCATCCTCAAAACTTGTGACATCCCAGAAATTCAGTCTATGCCATGTTCATGAGTCCGTTTCATCAGAGATTCAGTTCATCAATCTTGGGTTTCACCTTTGCCCTGTTTCAGCTCATGGACTTTAGCCGTTCATGGAAGACCCTCAACATGCTCCTGAAGGTGACGATCCCAGCAAGGCCTCTGTCCTCCTCCACGACCCAGACATAGCTCACCCTGTGCGCGAGCGCCTGAATCATCACCGCGACGAGCGAAGAGCTTGGGTAACACATGATGGCCTCCGACCTCCTCACCATCCTCGCGGAGTAGCCGCCGATCCTCCCGCTCCTCCCGCACCCAAACTCTTCATCAGAAGAGGACGACGCGGACGGCAAGGAAAAGGCCAATTCCTCGTCCAACGATTCCAAGAACGAGACCAAGTTCTTCTCTTCCAACCTTTCCTTGACCAGACGGACTAAATCGTCCGGTGGACCACCACAGTCGATGTACGCCATGAGATCTCCAGCAGATAGTGTCAAGACAGCAGCAGCTACAGTCAAGTCGCAGGCACTGAGAGTCAATGGCGAGATCTCACCAATCAATTGGCCTCCGTCGTCGACGATCGCCACTGCAGTTTGTTTGAGGTTGGATTCAGGGATCAGCTGCAAGGCTGATGCAGCAGGGTCGTAATAGTGCACAGCAAGGATCGAGTCAGTGTCGATGATGCCAAGAGAATTTATCGGAAGGGCCGGCACGGGGGCAAAGAGATTGATGAAGTTGAGGAGGTATCGAACGATGTCTTCCAGCGTGAGCCAACAGTATTCGCGGTGGTTGTGGAGGATGTTCTTCCTCGGTGCGGTTCCCCTGCGAGACCGCATCGGCACCACCAGGTTCTGCGCACCTTCGAGGATCAACTCGATCGCATCCAGCAAGCTGGAAACAGAAGAGACAGAGTCGTCGTCAAATGCATTCAACATGCCGATGCAAGAACAGAATCAAAGCGAAATCGACACACAGATCCGGTGCAACGGCGATTCCTTTTTCCACAAAATCCGGCATCATGAAATTAAACCCAGTTCTCATCAAAACAGTCGCAAACAACAGTGGGATTCCGACATCGAACATCCCAAACAAAGAACCGAATGTAAATTCGCATCGACATTCGATGAAATCCTCCTACCTAAGATAAGGACAAGAAACAAAACGGACGAACGAAGGCATGACTGGACTTAGATCCGTGAAGAACCGCAGTTTGAGGTGAAATCGACATTCAATTTCATACAGATATCCGCAAACCAAATCGATTCTCATCAAGATTGCCACAAAACGGTTCGACAGTAACAGCGGAAGTCAGAAACAAGCAAAAATCATGCATTCATATCAGGATCCTATCAAATCCTCGCGGAAATTCCACAACCTAATCGCAAACTTTCGAAGACAAACAGCGCCGACACGCGCAGATCGCATCGGCGAAATCTCAAATGAACCACCACGAATCATCTCCGACGGATACGAACCTGGCATGAGGCTCCAGGTGCCTGACGAGGCCGCCGCCCTTGGCGACGACGGCCGCGACCTTAGACCGGAGCGCGGCGGCCGGATCGGCGAGGTTCTCCTCCCTGCACAGGAAGCAGACGATGTCCACCGTGCACACCTTCCCCAGGCACAAGCAGCGGCCGGCCTCGCCGGAGGCGGTGCCGTCGTCGTCGTCGTCGTCGCAGCAGCTCCACAGGCCGACGGCGGCGTCGCCAGACCTCCTGAGGGCGGAGAGGGCGTCGCCGACGGTGGCGGCGGAGGCGGAGAGGCACCTCAGCGCGGGCTTCCCGAGGCAGAGTTCGGATATCTCATTCGCCAGGAATCCCACTGCCATGCAAAGACGGGTCGAGATGGAGATGGAGATGGAAGGTTCGGGAGAGCTGCAATGGAGGGAAAGCTGAGGAGAGAGTTTTTTAGGTTCGCGAGGTTGAAGGAGGAGACGCGCCGGTATTTATACGGGGGGGCGTCACCGGGTATTGCCGGTTCGCCGGTTCGCTCGGCCACGGGAAAGACAAGTGGGGCCCCGATGTACTTGTTCGCATGGGCGGTATTGCCGGACAGCACATCACGTGGGGCTCCTTAACAGGGTAAAGATTAAAATCAACTCAATTGTGAATCCATTAATTTTATCAATTAAATCCATCGAATTAATTTTAACAGGAAATAACTTACGTGGACATCTGTTAACCTATGCTGATAATCGGTTTCGACATGATAATTTTTAATAACATATTAAAGTTTTAAATTTTTTATTGATTTTTTAATTCTTTTTTTCCCTTCTCTTCTCCCCCCTTTAGCCGGTTGCTGATCTCAAGCAAAGCTCACTCACCCCAAAGAGGCTCAACCTCACTGTTGCTAGGCAAGGTTGGTCTCACCTAATGCCTCAAGGTTGGTCTCACCTAATGCCTCGCTAGGCCCAATGTAAGGTCAACATCACCAAGGTTGGGGGTGAGGCTCATCCCCTCTAGTGCCCTCTTGCAAGGTCGACCTCACTAGTCTTGGGCATCTACCATTATTATTACAATGATTAGCCATACTATTGCTATACATAATGGAAGGGAGCATTTACCTATTTATATTGGGAGAATTTTCACCTACTATAAATTTCCTCGAACATGCGAAAAATGATAATAGATCTCCCACTCGGACCAAGACATAACTTTTAATAATTATTTTTAATCATTTTTGGCACTTCTTTTCCCCATAGAGGTATTGAATAGCAAGAACTACTTTTTTTTACCATTGTAATTTTGAAAATGAACATTGAAATGTCCCTTCAAAGTAAGTAAATAGATTCTAAACATAAAAAATGCGGTATGTATATTGTACCTTTTGAGGCAATTATAGGTCCTGGAAGGCAATTCTGATTGGTCAATAAAAATATATTTCAATGCTATTTCACCTCTGACCGATTGCCAAGGCCTGGTGATTGGCTAAAGAGGGAAGAAGAGAAGGAAAAAAAGAAAAAGAAAGAAAATAAAAAAAAAATTGAAAAATATGAAAATATTATTAAAAAAATGTTAATGTTAGTGTCGGCCACGTCACATAAGACCGCTAGCATTCACATCAACAATTTCCAATCAGAAATGGTTAAATGGATTTAATTAATAAAATGTGAAAATATTTAGAATTCAATTAGAAAAATTAAAAAATTATGATTGAATTTAAATAAGTACAATAGGTTTTGAATATTTAAGATAAATTTTCCAAAAAAAACCCCACTACCACTTAATTTAAACTGCTTATTTATTTTGGTTTTGCCACGTTTTGGGTTTTTATAGGTCCCGAAAAACTTGGTTCTCTCTCTACTTAGGGCTTCATTATGTTATCTTTACCTCCATCTGTCTCATGATTAGATCTTTGCAATTGGTAGTGAAATTGCTAAGAAGAAGTTGATGAACGTACTCAATGGACATGAATTGAAAGCGTTTCGTGCGTTCGAAGGAAAGATGACTTTGAAATAGAAGAATTTACCGTCAAAGCGAAACGTTCTACGGGTCAAAGAATAGAGAGCTTTGAATGGATCGCCAAAGAATTTGGATGAAAGAAGCAAATGAATCACTCGCTTGAAAAGAATTCCCATAAACAGTCAATTCATACAGCGATGTAGGAATTAAGGAACCTTTAAATTGGGCAACCTAATCAAATTAAAAAATCTACATAAGCTATGGAACCTAGTCAAATTAGCTTTATTCTTCTTCTTCTCTTTTGGGGTCTAAATTAGCTTTATTCTTCAACTTCTAGAAACTCCATCTCAAATGCCTTCTTCTCATTGGTTCCATTGAATTATGTTTATGGCTGAAATCTCTATTTGCTCACAAAAAAAAATAAAAGGCTCGATTAATTGATCTGATGAGGTTTCAAGCAGGTTTGTGAGTTGATGATCTTCAGTGGAATTTGATGATCCAACATCACTATTTGTACTACGTGTAAAGCATACTCGATCATTCTCAATCCAACCTCAAAGTTCTTGCACAAAAGTTCATTGTTTGAGCCTCTTAAGATAAATTTTATCATTCAACCAAAAAAAAAAAAACAGAGACAAATTTTATCTTTATGGATCAATAAAAAAAATCATAATTTGACAGGATAATGAATTCAATAAAATCTCCCATGTCCAAAAAGAGAAGAACCCTCTTCTCTATAGTGTTTAAAGTTTACAATGTTTACATTTTCTTTATTTAAACACAGGCCGATTCAAGATGCACTTGGATGATTTTCAGTAGACATGTGGGTATGAATTTTAACGGTGAGGATGCGTTCTCATAAAAAAGAAGAATAAGAAGTATTAGATTATTGCTAGGAGATATCAAATTTTTAATCATTAACTTTCTGTAAAGTTCTCTATACTTTTTCTATAATTTATTGACATAACGGTATTTTCGTCACATGAAAAGCTGACAATAGACTTGAAAGCTGACTTTACAGATTGTGCAGATGCACGCAAAGGTTTACATATTTCCATTTTTGCGTTAATTCAAAAAGTATTATCAACAGGTATCATATAGAGTAAAGTGTAAAGATAATTCATTTGCAATAAACAAACCAAGATTTTTATATAGATATATTATATATCCACTAGTCATGGACAAGACTTGCAATTACACCAAACGGCCATGAGTATTAAATATACTAGTAGATGTACCAATCGAATTATCCTCTAGATAAGTGAGTTTCAATTAGAGATATTTGTTTTTTGAGAATTTTATTTTTACCATCAATCCACGTCAATCATCAAAGAGTTTCCAGCTTGTCTATTTTTCAAAAATAAATTCATAAAAAAATAAATAATGAAAGAATTTGTATTTTTGGTAGATAGCTCGCATCTTGAGCCAGTTAGCGAATATACCCTCCTCGTGCGCGGACGACTAGTCGCTCCATGAAAACAACTTAAAACCGCCTTTGCTCCACAAGTTTGAAATGCCGCTTGCCGACGGAGTTTACATGCTATTCATGTACACACGGGGGCTCGCTTGTCAACAGAGATTATAAGTTTTTGTTTTGTTTTGTTTTGTTTTTTTTTTTTAATTGAGCATTCGAACGTGATTTAAATCCTGGGGTCAGGTCGGGTTGGGCTTTTATGACAGTCCTACTCGTATGGCACTTCAATCATCAAATTCCACATGTGATTATTCCTAATTTGGTTCCACGCAAGGATGCCAAAAGATGTCCCCCGTTTTTAGCCAATGGAGGATTTATATATATATTTGGGTGACCGAGGAACCGTCAGAGCCCCCTTTTGCTTACGCTGATCGGGGTCATACGACACTCCAATACTTGGTAGCACGTCAGGCCTTGCTGTAAACTGCTATTTAGACGTAAAATCTCGGGGAAGATTAGCACAGCATCTTACCGCTAGGGCCTCCACTTAAATCGCAATAGCAATGTAGGGATTCGAATTCTCAACCGCAACGTTGCAGGAGAGAATGAATACTAACGCGGCTACTCACGGGTGGGTATTTATATATTCTTTATATATAAGTAATCTCTTTTCACCTATAAATCTAAATTTTTGGACGGAACATTTTAACAATTGTCATGTGCAAATTAACATCCTAATTTGCATGCATGAGCAGTTAAATCACCAAAGTGGTCGTTTAACTTTAATGAATAAATATCTTTCCTGACCATATGTTACCATTTATTTTGTGAACTTTTTTTTTTTTTTATACTCAGGGAACCCCATATAGCCAGCAGCCGACGGGTAAAACTTAGAGCAATGCTAGCAGAGGACTCACCATCCTGACGTCGCGTTTAAAATCCCATGTGTCCTGTGGGATTTGAACATCTTCATCCTAGGTAGATGTCATAGGGGCTCTTATTCAGCTAGGCCACCGCAGGTGGTGATTTATTTTGCGAACTTTTGAGTCAAGCACATGCTGTTTTTCTGGTAAACGAATGCACTCCAATGCCACAACTTTCCTCATCAATGATCTAAGCAAACTTGGACTTGGCTTTTGTTTTGTAATGAATGGAAAGTCCGGCCTACTAATGCGAAGCATGTTGAAATGCACACGTAAGATGTGTTAACAAAGACTCATATCAAGACATTGGTATGGTGTCTAATAGTAAATACATCTTAGTTGGTTCATAACTTATTAGCTTAAACTTTTAATTAAAATGGGTTCAACTAGATATATTGACGACTTTGAACTTGATCTCCCTTGGATAGAAGGTAGGTAGGGGTTGTGGTGTAGCAATTGAATTTGGTCTCCTTCTTGGTAATCTCTTTGGATGAAGATATCGAGTTTCTGCAAAACAAAATATGCCATCGAGAACCCTTTTTTCAGGGGGGAAAAAAGAAGAATAAGAAAGGACCCAATTAACAAGAATTAGTTTGGTTTATTATTAAAGTTCCCACATCATTTGTTTACTCTGATCCATAAGGCATTCACGTTGAGGAATCAAAAAAATTGAAATTTTTGTCGACTTTGCCACTGCCAATGTACAATTTGTTCACGTCTCTTTTGGCATTGATTTTCTTTTAGCAGCCGTTCGTTTCTTCATGAGCCAAAGGACAAACGGCATCATTTGCTTCTGGACAAGATATTCCTGGGGAAGATACTGTGATTCTCAACCTGCTCGCGGTGCAATTTGGAGCTGAATTCTCAACCAAATGTTAAGAAGAGAAACTGAACCTCTCATTGAAGATCTTTTCTCCATAGTAATTTGCAAAGAGACAAGACAGAGAAGCACGAGGAATTCGTGCATTTTGTATATATATCTTCCTGGAGTTAATAGAGATCACTTAAATTTTCGAAAGGCACAACTGAATTTAAGTGCGGCCACGTTAAAAGCGACCTTTCGTCGAAATGATAATTCAACTCCTTCTGTGTGGATAATATACATTATATGAATGCTTCAATACGAATAATTCATCGGCTGAGAATGGAAGTGGTCAATGTTGATAAGCAAATTGGTGAGAGATGTGGTTTTATCTTTAAATTTGGCAAAACGAAATGTTTCACTATGAACAAAAATAGTTTGTCGTGATGGAAGATCAATCAATAAAGTTGCATCATTAGAATGAACATAAAGTCAAAGGCAATGGGGCCAGGGCGCCGCTCCAAGCTACCCAAATCTTGGCCCATTGTTGCCAATGATTCACAAAAAGCGATGAACATTTATAAAAACCCAGAGAGGTGTCTCGATCACCAACCGACCACCCGAAAGAGCCAGGATATTGAAAATTTCAAAGATTTCTTAATATGGTACTAAGTAGTCATAAGAGACATTCGATGAAATCGCACAAATTCTTGAATAACACTCCGAAAATACACTTAGAATCTATTCTATCATGATAAGGAGGTCGAGAAAACGATATGAATCGCACCCATTTGAAAATTCCTGATTTGGTTCTTTGACATGACGCAGACCATTTTATTTTTCTTTTGGGATAACAGTGTAGATTTGACAATCCATATCTCTCAACTAACTTATGAAAAACAAAACCGGAAGAATTAATTGAAAACCATGAGCAGATGAAATCGCTGTAACTCCCCAAAAGTAGAAGGGACTCTCTCTCTCTCTCTCTCTCTCCCCTCTCTCTCTCTGCCCCCTGGGAAATATACGGCCCACGAGAAACAATGATTCAACTCCTTCTGTGGGGATAGTATACATGATATGAATGCTTCAATACGAATAATTCAAATGCTCAGATAGAAATGGTCAATGTTGATTCAGCAAATTGGTGAGGAATGTGGTTTTATCTCTAAATCTGGTGAAACAAAATGTTTCACTATGACCAAATATAGTTCATCATGATCGAAGATCAATCAACAAAGTTGCATCATTGGAATGAACATAAAGTTGAAAGCAGTGGGGCGAAGGAGCCACTCCAAGCTACCCGAATCCTGGCTCATTGTCGCCAATTGTTCACAAAAAGCAATGAACATTTATAAAACCTAGAGATGTGTCTTGATCGCTAACCGACCACTTGAAAGAACCAGGATATTAAAAATTCCAAAGATTTCTTAATATGGTACCGAGTAGTCATAAAAGACATTCAATGAAATCGCACATACTCTCGAATAACACACTCCAAAAATACATTTAGGAACCTATTCTATCATGATAAAGAGGTCGAGGAAACGATATGAATCGCACCCATTTGAAAATTCCCAATTTGGTTCTTTAACACAACGCAACACCATTTTATTTTTCTTTTGGGATAGCAGTGTAGATTCGACAATCCACATCTCTCAACTAACTTACGAAAAACAAAACCAGGAGAATTAATTGAAAACCATGAGCAGATGAAATCGCTCTAACTCCCCAAAAGGAGAAGGAACTCTCTCTCTCTCTCTCTCTCTCTCTCTCTCTCTCTCTGCCCCCTGGGAAATATACGGCACGCGAGAAAAAAACGAAAGGCTAGCGATTGCAGGGGCCGCGTCATCGATGCCGACCGCGGGCCCGGGCGTCGTTATCCGTACACGAACACCCGCCACACAAAACCGATCCGGGCAGGCAGCGGAGAGACGACCGGTACGTGTCTGTCCCGGAGTGCCGTCGTCTCTCCATCGACCACTGATGGTTCTTTAGCCCCGTGGGATTCGTGGGATCTTTGCGATGATCGGAAAGATGTGGCTCGTGCGGGTCGAGACGAACGCCCCAAGTGGTACCAGGTTCGCCGTGCGAAACCGTACCTGCAAGTCAAATCGCGCGACCACAGGATTGATCGGATGTAGTGACGTGTTCTCGAGACTTTGGCGTATTCGGCTTGGATCGTCTGAATTCATCGGGGCCTTTCGCTAGCGACGTGATCGTGCCGGCTACAAAAATATCATTCTCGTAAAAAAATCGTAAGGATAAGTATGGTTGTAGAAGAAGAACGAGAACCATCGATTCTCAATCGGATTTCGAATTTTGAGATGTACTTGATAAGTTACTTTAGAACCTATTCCAATTATTTCAGATTTCAAATGTCAGATAAAATTGAAAATTGATAAGTTACTTTAGAACCTATTCCAAGTTTTTATATATTTTTTTAAATTCTATATTACACAATCCTATGACATTCCATGACTTTCAATAATTAGTATGCAATCTAAAACCACTTGTCCAAGCTTCCATTTTCGATAATAATTATGAGTGAGATTTTTATTTTATTAAATTTTCATAATTTTCATGTGTCCAAATATGAAATGTAATTAGTGGATTATAGCAAATAATGATTTTTAGAGGTGATGATTCACTATAATCGTTCAATCAAAAGTATAGATTGAACCTGAATAGATCATAATACAAATTCCAAAACTCGTAATGGGATAAGTTTCAAATTCCTGGAAATGCAAGATAGATTCTAGATTTTAAAAATTATAGAACTTGTTTTGATGGGTGGATTTTAGATTTCGGGTGGAATTTAAATGGAATTTAAAACTGATCACCCCTAAAATATTGTACGATGATGATTCGAGGAGTAAGGCCTCCATAGGCCTTGCCTAGGTAAGGGCGAGGTCTGGCCAGCCTTGCCTGGGCGAAATGTGGCAAGGCCGCCCTAGCATGGTAAGGCCGCCTTGAACTGGGCAAGGGTCAATCTTGTTAGATCTGATGAGGGAGCCTCGCTTGGTTGGTGCTTGCCTTTGGCTCGTTGAGGCCGACCTTCGCCTTTGGCCAATGATGGCCACTGGAAAAAGAAAAGGGGAAGGAAAAAAATTAAAAGAAATTCAAAAAATTATTTAAAAATTTAATAAATTTAAAATAAAATATTATTAAAGATGTCAACATCAATGTTGACCGTGTCATGTTAGTCGGCTGGCATCCACATTAGCAATGTTTAACCTAAATTGACTAGATGAACTGAATTGGTACAAATGTGAATAGGTTTTATGACTAAATTGATTCAATTAAAAAGTTTATGATTGAATTGGTACCAATACAATAAATTTATAACTTTTTGATACTTTTCCCCATTCTCTACTAATGAAAGTATTGGACTTCTACCATGTGCTCTCAATAAATGATATCGGATTTTCATGGTTTGGTAAGGGAGAAGACCTAACAACGAGCATGCACGAGCACATGAGGAGGAGACTGTTAAGATGTTTGTGTATTATTAATTTAAACTTTTGAGTGAAAATATGTTGTTAGCAGATGAATCTCTGGATTGATTGACAATCCTTCGCAACGCGTAATTATGCAAAGGAATCCCAAAGGGGAACAATCCAAGAAGTTAATTAAACTATTTTTAAGAAATTTTAAAGCAGCAAATTAGAAGAATATACGAGAAAACTTTTAATGGAAAACAAAATATGCCATGGAGATCTGTCTTTTTTTCCCCCTTCTCCATAAGGACAATCTTAACAAGAATTAGTTTAGTGTATTGTTAAAGTCTGACATAGTTGATTTACTTCGTTTAAGTGCCCTTTTATACACACGTAATTTCCGCACATTCTAATATGATATTGAAATCAGGTTCTCTCCCACTTTATTCTCACATGAGCCCCATTCGTCAAATTCCATGTGTTATTTGCAATCACGGGTGTTTAAATTCCTTATAGTTCGTGTTTTCTATAGACATTCTAGCAGTATTATTTCCTTCCCAAGTTAAATTATCAAAATATCGAAACGTTCGTCTTGCGCTAGGGTTTTCCAGTGGCTATTTCAAGGGACGGACCAAAGCTGAAAACGATGGCAATCCTCCCGAGGAATCAAAAAATTTGAAATTCTTGACAACTTTGCTTCTGCCAAAATACAATTTGTTCACGTCTGTTTTCGCATTGGCATTCTCCAGCAGCCGTTCGTTTCTTCATCGACGAAAGGACAAAGGACATCGTTTGCTCTTGGACAAGAAGACAATCTTGTGGAAGAAGATACTGTGGATTCCCAGCCAGCTTGTGGTGCAAATTGTAGCTGAATTCTCAACCAAATGTTAGAAGAGAAACTCAACCTCGCGAAGATCTTTTCTCCATGGTAATTTGCAAAGAGACAAGAAGGAGAAGCACGAGGAATTCGTGCAATTTGTGCATATATCTTCCAGAAGTTAGTAGAGAAGGTGCAAATGAATTTAAGTGCAACGATGTTAATAGCTACCTACCTATTCAAAATGATAATTTAGCTCCTTCTGCATGGATATTATACATAATATGAATGCTTCGATCCGAATAATTTAGAAACTTGGGACCGGAAGTGAGCAATGCTGTTGATCGATAAAATAGCGAGGGGTGTGGTAAAGTTTTATATCAAAATCAAACAAAATGAAATGTTTTATTACGAATAGAAATAGTTCGCATCAAAGATCAATCAATGAAGATGCATCATTGGAATGAACATTAAAGTCAAAAGAAATGGGGTAGGGGTGTCGCTCCACGCTACTCAAATCTCAACCCATCATCGCCAACGGCTGACATGAGAGTATTGACCATCTATAAAACTCAGTGAGGTATCTCAATCGCTAATCGATCGTCCCAAAAAATAGGCTCAAGGATATCGAAAGTTACTGTTACAATATTTAAATAATAAATCACATATTCATTTAACAATTTAAGTTTTAAAATAGCCAATAGTAATTTTAAGTAATCTTCCACGGTGGATGGGGCATTAAAATATCTAAGATGCACCCATCTGCTTGAACAACACGTGGGAAATACACCAAAAATTTATCCTATCATGATAAAAGGAGGTCGAAAAACCGATAGGCATTGCACTTAATCGAAAGTTCTCAATTTTCGAATTTTTAACACGACACATCATTTTCTTTTTTCCTTTGGATAACGGTGTAGATTTGATAACCCACATCTCTCAACTAACTCAAGAAGAAAAATAAAATAAAATAATTGAAAACAGTGAGCAGATAAAATGGCTCCGCCCCCCGGGAAAAAATATCCGGCCCACGAGAAGAACGAAAGGCCAGCGATCGCAGAGCTCCGTACACGAAAACCCCGCCACACAAATCCGATCCAGGGCAGGCGTCCGGGAGACGGCCGACACGTGTCGGTCCCGACGCGCCCTCTCCTCTTCTCTCCCTCCCCTGGTCCCTGCGCGTCTGACCGCGTACGGTCCGCTGCCACGTGGGGATCGTGGGATCCCGCCGTGGTCCGAACGATGCGGTCCCGCGCGGGTCGAGACAAACGAGTTCCGACGAGACGACGGGAGATAGCTCTTGCTGGCGAGCCGTGCGAAACCGTACGCGGGAGTCAAATCGCGCGACCCCCAATGATTGATCGGATGCGTTGACGCGTTAATTTAAGAGTTTGGCACGTTCAGCTTTGACCATCTGACTTGACATCATCATCCTTGTAAAGCATCATCACCGAAAGATGAGCATTATTTTAGGATAAAGATGAAAATCATTGATTTACTGTTAATTCGATTTTAGATTCTAAAATATATATGATATGTTATTTTCAAACTCATTTTAGTGAATTTAAGTTTCACGTTCTAGATATAATTGGGAATTGATAAGTTGAGACAAGCCTTTATGATTTTCTTGTTTTATATCTTCGTATGATTCTACAGATTTCATGATAATCAATGAAAAATATACATTCTAAAACTACTTGTCCACATATTCATTTATGATGATATTTATGACTGAGTTTTTGATTTTGTTAATTTTTCGTAATTTTTGTATGTTTAAATATAAAATATGATCAGTAAATTGTAACGGAGTAATTATTAAATGTGATAATTCACTTCAACCATTCGATAGAACTGGAGTAAACTCTAGAAATCAATCCTAGAATCGTGATCGAGATTTTAGATTCAAATATTAGAGAATCTACTCTTATTGATAGGTTCCAAGTTTTAGATGAAACTTAAATAAAAGCTAGAATTGCTTACTCTGAATAATGAGTATGCAATCTAAAATCACTTATCTAACTTCCATTTTCAATAACATTTATAATTAAGATTTTTACTTTGTTAATTTTTCATAATTTTTATGTGTCTAAATATGAAATGTGATTGGTGGATTGTAGCGAACGGTGATCACTAGATATGATCATTCATTATAATCGTTCAATTAAAAGTATAGATGAAATTTGAGTAAACCTTAATATTGACCTTTGAACTTGTAACAAGATAAGTTTCAAATTCCTTGATATGTAAGGAATGTTTTAGGTTTTAAAAATTGAAGAACTTGTTCTGATAAGTGGGTTCTAGATTTTAGGTGAAATCTCGACGAAACTTGAAATCAATCACCTCTAAAATATTGTGCAATGATGATTCGAGGTGATAGGAACCTACGATTGAGATTGTTGGATAGTCCCTTGCTTGAAGCGTAAGACGAACATATAAGGCTAGTATGGAATGCAAATTCTGTAGATATTAGATGTGATGGAGAGTAAAGTGCATTGAAATTGGGAAATGCGTGGAAATCAAATTGCTCATAACGAAGAGTAATGCGAAATTGAAAGTTAGATCCCGTGCAGGGAGCGAAATGTGGGTCTTTTCAAAGTCCTATTTGTCGTATTTTGATGCTCGGACTTGTGAGTTTACTTGAATTGAGAGACCCAACTTGACAAGTGCATGTTAGTAATTGAGCCATAAACACTTAAAAGCTTAGTCGATTTCAAACCTCAAGCTATATATATCGTTGAAGCATCCTACATCTATGTACATGGTTTATATGCTTTTGATTTATATATTGTTTCCCACCTATTAGAGCTTAAACATTTTTTTGTGTCAGCCACTCTAACTTGGTATTAACCCAATTTTTGCTCCGATTTATTTTGTGCATGCGGTCTCTTGTTCGTCAAATTCCACGTGTGTTCCCTGTTCGACTTACACATGAACACAGTGTTAAAGTATTCAACATTTGTCTAAGGAGGATTGTATGTTTTTATATCCACATGATCTCCTTTCACCTATTAGTTGAAGCTTTTGGATTGGTTTATTGCAATTGCACATATATTTTTCCATATATGCCCACCTGATCTAGCTTGGTTGCCCATCACTACGCAAACCCGATGTTCATATATGCCAACCTAATATACTACCAATTTTTTTTTTTATGCAAATGGCTTTAGTGGAAGTTAGGACATTACTTAAAGGGTCCTTAAAGTTGATAAATCGATGAAATTATTTGATAAGTCACTCTCTACTTGAGATCATAAAAGGTTGCGTGGGCAAGACAATGTCTACATGAATTATTTAATAAGTCGCTCTCCTGAATTTGTTCAAGTCCAACCGAAGATATCTTTTCGTGCGAATGAGAAGAAGACATTTGTCAAGGAGACTTTCTCACGAGCTTGGGGGGCGGCGGCGAAGTAGACCACCAACCATTCGAATTGTCTATATTCTTGGAACATAAAAAATGTATTTAGTGATCGATCCATTTTCGTGACGAGGATTTTGTACGATCGAATTTCTAATTTTAATTATAGGATCTTTTTTAATTGATTCTTTTATAAAGGAAATCAATTAGTTATTCATGAAAGTTTCATTTATTTACTGACTAGAATTTGACGAGGAGGGACTTGAACCCTCACAATTTTTAAAGTCAACCGATTTTTCACTTACTATAAATTTCATTGTTGTTGCTTCAATGGGATCATTTATCTTGGTTGGCATCAGTTGAAATGTTTTTTTTTAATTTTTATATATATAAAATGAGAGATAAATGTACTAAAAATTCTAAATTTGTCGCAAAACAAAATGGCCCAATGGCTTACTGTTTTTATCTTAAAATTTGTTTTTCTTTGATTAGGAACGATATGTGTTATTTTTAACAACTATTTGTTAAAAATATCTCGTATTATTTGCCGATGGGGTTTACATACCATTCATATACGCATGGGCTCACTTGTCGACAGAGCTTATAAGTTATATTTTTTTTGGAGTAGACATTCTTACATGATATTGTACCCACATGTAGCCTTAGTTTATTTCTCTTGTACGGCATTCCATTGATCAAATAACATGTGTCATTCCTATACTGGAAAATATTGTACATTTTTTGTCAACAAAGCCTTTTATCTGTTAGTTTAAACTTTCCAACCGGACACTCTAACAATCGCCGCATGCAAAGTGACATTCTTGCACAAGCAATTAAATCACCAAAGTGGTCATTTAACTTTTGTGGATGCCGACCAAAAAAAAAAGAAAAAAAAAACTTTTGTGAATGAATATCTTTCTCCACCATATGTTGCCATTTATTTTGTGGGCTTTTGAGTCAAGCTTATGCTGTTTTTCTGGTCAACGAATGCGCTCCACTGCCGCAGCTTTCCTCGTCAATGATCTAAGCAAACATGGTCGTGGATTTTGGTTTGTGATGAATGGAAAGTCCTATATGGTGATGTCAATTGAAAACATTTTATACATGGAGCATATTGAAATGCCCGTATGAGTTGTATTGATAAGGTATCACGTCGATAAATTAGTGTGGCATACAAAGGTAAGATATCATAATTGGCTCATAATTCATTAACTTAAGTTTTTGAGTGAAGATGGATCCAAATGGATATGTTGATGGGCTCAAACTTGATTTTTCTCTCGGCATTCTCCATGGGAAAATTACTAAAAAAAGCTCTAAGCCTATTATATTTATTCCAATTCAATTTCAAATATTTCAATTAGATCAATTTAATTCTAAACATTTTCATATTGATATCAATTCAGCTCATTCAGTCGATTTAGGCCAAAAATTACTAACGTGAACACTGGTCAGTCGACGTGGCACGGTTGACGCTAACGTAGACAATTTTAATATATTTTTAAATTGATTTCTGATTTCTTTTCATTTTTCTTTTTCCTTCACCTTGTCTTTTCCTTTTTTTTTTTTTGGTGGCCATTGCTGGCCATCAACCATAGCCATGGCTGGTGAGGGTTGGCCCCACCTAGGTGAGGTTGCCCTCTTCGGCCACAGGCGATGATCGACCTCGCTAGGCTGAGGTTGGTTGAGGGCAAGTGCTAGCCGTCCAAGTGAGAACCCCTTGCTAAATCCGGCGAGGCCAACCCTTGCCTAGGTTGGAGTGGCCTCATCACGCCTTGCCTAAGCGAGGGTGAGGTTCGACCAGCTGTGCCTGGACACGTGGCAGGGCTGCCTTGGCCTGGGAGAGGGTCAATCTCGCTAGATTTGATGAGGGGGTCTCACTTGGTTGGTTGGCCCACTGAGGCCAACCTTTGCCTGTGGCCAACGATGGTCATTGGAAAAAGAAAAAGCAAAAGTAAAAAAAGAAATTCAAAAATTATTTAAAAATTTAATAAATTTTAAAAAATTATTAAAAATGTCCATATCACCGTGATCGTGCCACATTAGCCGGCTAGTATCTACATTAGTAATTTTCAATCTAAATTGGTTGAATGGACTGAATTGGTATAAATGTGAATAAATTTTATGAATAAATTGAATTAATTAAAAAGTTTAAAATTGAATTGGTATTGATACAATAGTTTTAAGATTTTTTTTGGTACTTTTCCCCATTCTCCACTAATGAAAGTAGCGGACTTCTACCACATGCTCTCAATAAATGATATCGGATTTTCTTGGTTCGGTAAAGGAGAAACCTAACAACGAGCTCGCATGGGCACATTAGCAGGAGATTGTTAAAATGTTTGTATATTATTAGTTTAAACTTTTGAGTAAAAATCTGCTGTCAACAAATGAATCTCTGGACTAATTGACAGTCCTTCGCAACACGTAATTATCCAAAGGAACCCTAGAGAGGAACAATCCAAGAAGGGAATTATACTATTTTCAAGAAATTTTAAAGCAGCAAATTAGAACAATATGTGAGAAAAACTTTATGCAAAACAAAATATGCCATGGAGATCTGTCTTTGTTTTTTCCCCCTTTCTCCATAAGGACAATCTTAACAAGAATTAGTTTAGTGTATCCCACATCATTGATTTACTTTGTTTAGGTGCTCTTTACATACATGTAATTTTTGGACATTCTAATATGATATTAAAATCAGGTTCTCTCCCACTTTATTCTCACATGAGCTCCATTCGTCAAATTCCATGTGTTATTTCTAGTCACAGGTGTTTAAATTCCTTATAGGTCGTGTTTTCTATAGACATTCTAGCAGTATTATTTCCTTCCCAATTTAAATTATCAAAATATCGAAATGTTCGTCTTGCGCTAGGGTTTTCCAGTGGCTATTTCAAGGGACGGACCAAAGCTGAAAACGAGGGCAATCCTCTCGAGGAATAAAAATGTTGAAATTCTTGTCAACTTTGCTTCTGCCAAAATACAATTTGTTCACGTCTGTTTTCGCATTGGTATTCTCTAGCCGCCGTTCGTTTCTTCATTGACGAAAGGACAAAGGACATCGTTTGCTCTTGGACAAGAAGACAATCTTGTGGAAGAAGATACTGTGGATTCCCAACCAGCTCGTGGTGCAAATTGTAGCTGAATTCTATACCAAATGTTAGAAGAGACACTCAACCTCGCGAAGATCTTTTCTCCATGGTAATTTGCGAAGAGACAAGAAGGAGAAGCACGAGGAATTCATGCAATTTGTGCATATATCTTCCAGAAGTTAGTAGAAACTACTTAAATTTTCGGAAGGTGAAAATGAATTTAAGCGCAACCATGTTAATAGCTACCTGCCTATTCAAAATGATAATTCAACTCCTTCTGCATGGATAGTATACATAATATGAACGCTTCGATGCAAATAATTCAGAGACTTGGGATCAGAAGTGAGCAATGCTGTTGATCAATAAAATAGCAAGGGGTGTGGGAAAGTTTTATCTAGAAATTAGACAAAATGAAATGTTTTATTATGAATAGAAATAGTTCGTCGTGATAGAAGATCAATCAATGAGGACGCATCACTAGAATGAATGTTAAAGTTAAAAGCAATAAGGCTAGGGTGAAGCTCCACACTACTCAAATCTCGACCCATCGTCGACAATGGCTGACAAACGAGCGATGACCATCTATAAAACCCACAGAGGTGTCTCGGTCGCCAATTGATCATCCAAAAAAGTGGGCTTAAGGATATCGAAAGTTATTATTGATAATATTTAACTAATAAATCACACATTCATCCGACGGTTTAATTTTTAGAACAGTTGTCAGTAATTTTACATAACCTCTCGTAATAGGTGAGACTGTTAAAATATCTAAGATGCACACATCTGCTTGAATAACACGTGGGAAATACACTAAAAACTTATCCTATCATGATAAAAGGAGGTCGAGAAACCGATAGGCATTGCACTTAATCGAAAGTTCTCAATTTTCGAATTTTTTACACGACACATCAGTTTCTTTTTTCCCTTGGATAACGGTGTAGATTTGATAACCCACATCTCTCAGCTAACTCAAGAAGCAAAAAAAAAAAACAATAATAATTGAAAACAGTGAGCAGATAAAATGGCTCCGCCCCCCGGGAAAAAATATCCGGCCCACGAGAAGAACGAAAGGCCAGCGATTGCAGAGCTCCGTACACGAAAACCCCGCCACACAAATCCGATCGAGGGCAGGCGGCGGGGAGACGACCGACACGTGTCGGTCCCGACGCGCCCTCTCCTCTCTCTCTCTCTCTCTAGCTGCGCTTTTCGACCGCGTATGGTCTGTTGCCACGTGGGGATCGTGGGATCTCGCCGTGATCGGAACGATGCGGTCCGCGCGGGTCGAGACAAACGAGTCCCGACGAGACGACGGGAGATAGCTCTTGCTGGCGAGCCGCAGGCGTACAACGTGCGCCGTGCGAAACCGTACGCGGGAGTCAAATCGCGCGACCCCAATGATTGGTCGGATGCGTTGACGTGTTTGGCTCGTTCAGCTTTGACCATCTGACTTGATTGCGGCCTTTCGCAAGCAGCGTGATCGCGCCCAATGGGAAAATATCATCCTTATAAGAACATCATCATCGTAAAGATGAGCATGATTTTAGGATAAAGATGAAAATCATTGATTTACCATTGATTCGATTTTAGATTCTAAAATATACATGATATGTTATTTTGAAACTCATTTGGTGAATTTAAGTTTCACGTTCTAGATATAATTGAGAATCGGTAAGTTGGGACAAGCCTTTATGATTTTCTTGTTCTATATCTTTGTATGATTCTACAGAATTCCATGGTAATCAATGAAAAATATACATTCTGAAACTACTTGTCTACATCTTCATTTATGATGATATTTATGACTGAGTTTTTGATTTTGTTAATTTTTCATAATTTTTGTATGTTTAAATATAAAATATGGTCAAAAATTGTAACGGAGTAATTATTAGATGTGATAATTCACTGCAATCATTCGATAGAACTGAGTAAACTCTAAAAATCAATCCTAGAATCTGTGATCGAGTAGATTTTAGATTCCAAATATTAGAGAATTTGCTCTTATTGATAGGTTCCAAGTTTTAAATGAAACTTAAATGAAAGTTAGAATCGTTTACTCTGAATAATGAGTATGCAATCTAAAATCACTTATCTAACTTCCATTTTCGATAACATTTATAATTAAGATTTTTACTTTGTTAATTTTTCATAATTTTTGTGTGTTCTAAATATGAAATGTGATTGGTGGATTGTAGCGAACGGTGATCACTAGATATGATGATTTATTATAATCGTCCAATTAAAAGTATAGATGAAATTTGAGTAAACCTTAATACCGACCTTGGAACTTGTAATAAGATAAGTTTCAAATTCCTTGATATGTAAGGAATGTTTTAGGTTTTAAAAATTGGAGAACTTGTTTTGATAAGTGGGTTCTAGATTTCAGGTGGAATCTAGGAGAAACTTGAAATCAATCACCTCTAAAATATTGTGCAATGACGATTCGAGGTGATAGGAACCTAGCGATTGAGATTGTTGGACAGTCCCTTGCTTGAAGCGTAAGATGAGCATATAAGGCTAGTATGGAATGCAAATTTTGCAGATATTAGATGCGATGGAGAGTAAAGTGCATTGAAAGTGGGAAATGCGTGGGAATCAAATTGCTCAAAACGTAAAGTAATACGAAATTGAAAGTTAGATCTCGTGCCGGGAGCAAAGTGTGGGTCTTTTCAAAGTCCTATTTATCGTATTTTGATGCTCGGACTTGTGAGTTTACTTGAATTAAGAGACCCAACTTGACAAGTACATGTTAGTAATTGAGCCATAAACACTTGAAGCTTAGTCGATTTCAAACCTCAAGCTATATATATTGTTGAAGCATCCTACATCTATGTACATGGTTTATATGCTTTTGATTTATATATTGTTTCCCACCTATTAGAGCTTAAACCTTTTTTTGTGTCAGCCACTCTAACTTGGTATTAACCCAATTTTTGCTTCGATTTATTTTGTGCATGCGGTCTCCTGTTCGTCAAATTCCACTTGTGTTCCCTGTCCGACTTACACATGAACGCAGTGTTAAAGTATTCAACATTTGTCTAAGGAGGATTGTATGTTCTTATATCCACATGATCTCCTTTCACCTATTAGTTGAAGCTTTTGGATTGGTTTATTGCAATTGCACATATATTTTCCCATATATGCCCACCTAATCTAGCTTGGCTGCCCATCACTATGCAAACCCGATGTTTGGATATGCTGACCTAATCTACTACCAAATATTATTATTATTATTATTATTATGCAAATGGCTTTAGTGGAAGTTAGGACATTACTTAAAGTTGATCAATCGATGAAATTATTTGATAAGTCACTCTCTACTTGAGACCATAAAAGGTTGCGTGGCAAGACAATGTCTCCATGAATTATTTGATAAGTCTCTCTCCTGAATTTGTTCAAGTCTAACCGTAGATATCTTTTCGTGCGAATGAGAAAAGACATTTGTCAAGGAGACTTTCTCACGAGCTTGGGGGGCGGCGGCGAAGTAGACCACCAACCATTCGAATTGTCTAGATCCTTGGAACATAAAAAAAATGTATTTAGTGATCAATCCATTTTCGTGACGAGGATTTTGTACGATCGAATTCCTAATTTTAATTATAGGATCTTTTTTCATTGATTCTTTTATAAAGGAAATCAATTAGTTATTCATAAAAGTTTCATTTATTTAATGACTAGAATTAGACGAGGAGGGACTTGAACCCTCACAATTTTTAAAGTCGACAGATTTTCCTCTTACTATAAATTTCATTGTTGTCGCTTCAATGGGATCCTTTTGGTATCAGTTGAAATGTTTTTTATATAACAATGAGAGATAGATATACTAAAAATTCTAAAATTTTTCGCAAAACAAAATGGCCCAATGGCTTACTTTTTTTATCTTAAAATTTGTTTTCTTTGATTAGGAACAATATGTGTTATTTTTAACAACTATTCGTTAAAAATATCTTGCATTATTTGCTGATGGGGTTTACATACCATTCATGTACGCATGGGCTTGCTTGTCGACAGAGTTATAAGTTTTAATTTTTTTGGATTGGACATTCTTACATGATATTGGACCCACATGTAGCCATAGTTTATTTCTCTTGCATGACATTCCATTGATCAAATAGCATGTGTCATTCCTATACTGGAAAATATTGTACATTATTTGTCAATAAAGCCTTTTATCTATAAGTTTAAACTTTCCAACCGGACACTCTAACAATCCGCTGCATGCGAAGTGACATTCTTGCACAAGCAATTAAATCACCAAAGTGGTCATTTAACTTTTGTGAATGCCGACCAGAAAAAAAAAAAAAGAAAAAAAAATTGTGAATGAATATCTTTCTCCACCATAAGTTGCCATTTATTTTGTGAACTTTTGAGTCAAGCTTATGCTGTTTTGTTGGTCAACAAATGCGCTCCACTGCCGCAGCTTTCCTCGTCAATGATCTAAGCAAACACGGTCGTGGATTTTGTTTTGTGATGAATGGAAAGTCCTATATGGTGATGTCAATTGAAAACATTTTATGCATGGAGCATATTGAAATGCATGTATGAGTTGTATTGATAAGGTATCACATCGATAAATTAGTGTGGCATACAAAGGTAAATATATCATAATTGGCTCATAACTTATTAACTTAAGTTTTTGAGTGAAGATGGATCCAAATGGATATGTTGATGGGCTCAACTTGATTTTCATCTCGGCATTCTCCATGGGAAAATTACTAAAAATTCTTTAAGCCTATTATATTTATTCCAATTCAATTTCAAACCTTTCAATTACATCAATTTAATAATAAACATTTTCATATTGATACCAATTCAGTTTATTCAGTCAATTTAGGCCGAAAATTACTAACATGAACACCGGTTAGTCATCGTGGCATGGTTGACGCTAATATAGACATTTTTAATATATTTTTTTAAATTTCTTTCTAATTTCTTTTCTTTTTTCTTTTTTCTTCACCTTGTCTTTCCCTTTTTTTTTTTTGGTGGCCATTGCCGGCCATCAACCATAGCCATGGTCGGTGAGGGTTGGCCTCACCTAGGCGAGATTGCCCTCTTTGGCCATAGGCGATGATCGACCTCGCTAGGCTAAGGCTGGGTGAGGGCAAGTGCCAGCCGTCCAAGTGAGAACCCCTTGCTAAATCCGGCAAGGCCAACCCTCGCCTAGATTGGAGTGGCCTCGTCACGCCTTGCCTAAGCGAGGGTGAGGTTTGGCCAGCCTTGTTTGGGCACGTGGCAAGGCCGCTGAGGCATGGCAAGGCTGCCTTGGCCTAGGGGAGGGTCTATTTCGCTAGATCTGATGAAAAGGGTCACACTTGGTCGGCCTTTGGCTCGCCGAGGCTGACCTTTGCCTGTGGCCAATGATGGTCACTGGAAAAAGAAGAATGGGAAGTAAAAAAAAAAAAAAAAAATTCAAAAAATTATTTAAAATTTTAATAAATTCAAAAAAATTAAAAATGTTCACATCACCGTGATCATGCCATGTTAGCTAGCCAGCATTCACATTAGCAATTTTCAACCTAAATTGGTTGGATGGATTGAATTGGTACAAATGTGAGTAGATTTTATTACTAAATTGATCCAATTAAAAAGTTTAGGATTGAATTTGTATCAATATAATAGGTTTAAAACTTTTTGGGTACTTTTCCCCATCCTCCACTAATGAAAGTATTGGACTTCTACCACATGCTCTCAATAAATGATATCGGATTTTCTTGGTTCAGTAAAGGAGAAGACCTAACAACGAGCTAGCATGAGCACATTAGCAGGAGATTGTTAAAATGTTTGTATCATTAGTTTAAACTTTTGAGTAAAAATGTGTTGTCAACAAATAAATCTCCGGATTAATTGACAGTCCTTCGCAACATGTATTTATCCAAAGGAACCCTAGAGAGGAACAATCCAAGAAGTGAATTATACTATTTTCAAGAATTTTTAAAGCAGCAAATTAGAAGAATATGCGAGAAAACTTTTAATGCAAAACAAAATATGCCATGGAGATCTGTCTTTGTTTTTTCTCCCTTTCTCCATAAGGACAATCTTAACAAGAATTAGTTTAGTGTGTCCCACATCATTGATTTAGTTTGTTTAAGTGCTCTTTATATACACGTAATTCCGCACATTTTAGTATGATATTAAAATCAGGTTCTCTCCCACTTTATTCTCACATGAGCTCCATTGGTCAAATTTCATGTGTTATTTCTAATCACGGGTGTTTAAATTCCTTATAGGTCGTGTTTTCTATAGACATTCTAGCAGTATTATTTCCTTCCCAAGTTAGATTATCAAAATATCGAAACGTTCGTCTTGCGCTAGGGTTTTCCAGTGGCTATTTCAAGGGACGGACCAAAGCTGAAAACGAGGGCAATCCTCTCGAGGAATCAAAAAAGTTGAAATTCCTGTCAACTTTGCTTCTACCAAAATACAATTTGTTCACCTCTGTTTTCGCATTGGTATTCTCCAGCAGCCGTTCGTTTCTTCATTGACGAAGGACCAAGAACATCGTTTGCTCTTGGACAAGAAGACAATCTTGTGGAAGAAGATATTGTGGATTCCCGGCCAGCTCGTGGTGCAAATTGTAGTTGAGTTCTCAACCAAATGTTAGAAGAGACACTCAACCTCGCGAAGATCTTTTCTCCATGGTAATTTGCAAAGAGACAAGAAGGAGAAGCACGAGGAATTTGTGCAATTTGTGCATATATCTTCCTGAAGTTAGTAGAGACTACTTAAATTTTCAGAAGATGCAAATGAATTTAAGTGCAACCATGTTAATAGCTACCTACCTATTCAAAACGATAATTCAGCTCCTTCTGCATGGATATTATACATAATACAAACGCTTTGATGCGAATAATTCAAAGACTTGGGATCGGAAGTGGGTGATGTTGTTGATCGATAAATTAGTTGAGGGGTGTGGGAAAGTTTTATATCGAATCAGACAAAATGAAATGTTTTATTATGAATAGAAATAGTTCGTTGTGATCAAAGATCAATCAATGAAGATGCATCATTGGAATGAACATTAAAGTCAAAAGCAATGGGGTGAGGGTGTTACTTCATGCTACTCAGATCTTGACCCATCAACGACAATGGCTGACAAAAGAGCGATGACCATCTATAAAACCCATAGAGGTGTTTCAGTCGCCAATTGATCATCCAAAAGAGCGGGCTTAAGGATATCGAAATTTATTGTTAATAATATTTAAATAATAAATCACACTAACAATTTTAGTTTTTAGAAAAAATTAGCGATAATCTTATGTAATCTCTCATAATGGGTGAGAGTGTTAAAATATCTAAGATGCACCCATATGCTTGAACAACACATGGGAAACACACCCAAAACTTATCCTATCATAATAGAAGGAGGTCGAGAAACCGATAGGCATCGTACTTAATTGAAAGTTCTTGATTCTCGATTTTTTAACATGACACATCATTTTTTTTTCCTTTGGATAACGGTGTTGATTTGATAACCAACATCTCTCAACTAACTCAAGAAGAAAAAAATATTAATAATTGAAAACCATGAGCAGATAAAATGGCTCCGCCCCCGGGAAATATCCGGCCTACGAGAAGAACGAAAGGCCGGCGATCGCAGAGCCCCCGGCCGTCGTTATCCCACCCGCACCCGTCCCTCCGTACACGAAAACCCCGCCACACAAATCCGATCCAGGCAGGCGTCGGGGACACGACCGACAGGTGTCTGACCGCGTACGCCACGTGGGGATCGCCCGTGGTCGGAACGATGCGGCCCGTGCGGGTCGAGACAAACGAGGTCCCGACGAGACGACGGGAGATGGCTCTTGCTGGCGAGCCGCAGGTAGTACCACGTTCGCCGTGCGAAACCGTACGCGGTAGTCAAATCGCGCGACCCCAATGATTGATCGCATGCTTTGACGTGTTAGTTTAAGAGTTTGGCTCGTTCAGCTTTGATCATCTGACTTGATTGCGGCGTTTCGCAAGCGACATGATCGTGCCCAGTGGGAAAATATCATCCTCATGAGAGCATCATCATCATCATCATCATCATCATCATCAAGATGAGCATGATTTTTTGATAGAGATGAGTTGATTTACCGTTGATTCGATTTTAGATTATTAATTATACACAATATGTTATTTTGAAATCCATTTTGATGATTTTAGGTTTTGCGTTCTAGATATAATTGAGAATTGGCAAGCTGGGGCAAGCCTTTATAATTTTCTTGTTTTATATCTTCACATGATTCTATTTTATGATGAAGAGTGTATAATCTAAATTTACTTGCCTAAGTCTTCATTTCCGATGATATTTATGATTGGGATTTTTATTTTATTAATTTTTCATAATCTTTGTATATTTAAATGTGAAATATGGTTAGTAAATTATAATATAGTAATTATTAGATATGATAATTTACTATAACCATTTGATAGAACTTGAGTAAACTCTAGAAACCGATCGAAAACATGTAACCGAGTAGATTTTAGATTCCAAATATTAAAGAACCTACTCTTATGAATAGGTTACAAGTTTTAGATGGAACTTAAATGAAAGTCGGAACCGCTTACTCCTAAAATATCATGCGATGATGATTCATTTTGATTTTGAGGAGATAGGAACCTAGTAGAGTTGGAGAGTCCTCAATTGGAGCGTAAGATGAGTAGATGAAGCTTGTATTGCAAATTCTACGGATATTAGATGCGACAGTAAGTGTAGTGCACCGAAATTTGAAAGTACGTGCATATTGATATGCACGGCAGGAAGAGTAATATGAAATCGAAAGTTAGATCTCAATCTGGGAGCGATGTGTGTGTCTTTGAAGTTCTATTTATTGTATATGGATGCTCAGACTTTCAAGCTTTACTTGAATTGAGAGACCCAACTCGACAAGCACATGTTAGTAATCAAGCCATAAACTCTTAAAAGCTCAGTCGATTTAGACTTCAAGCTATATTTATAATTAAAGCATCCTACGTTTGTGTACATGATTTATATACTTTTGATTAACATATTGTCTCCATCAACCTATTAGCAACTTAAGCTTTTGGGTCGACTATTCCAACGTGATATAAACTCATGGTTTCTACTACAGTTTATTTCCCACATGTGGCCTCTCGTTCGTCAAATTCCACTCATGAATCCCTAATCCAGCTTGCATGTAAAACGCAAGTCAAAATATCCAACATTTGTCTAGGAGGGTTTCTATGTTATTTATATCTGCATGATCTCCCTTTATCTATCACATAGATATTTTTCATATATGTCCACCTAATCCAACCTAACTGTCTATCACTACTCAAATTAGATTATCAAGACAAGCGAACCTAATCTAGTGCCACTCATGCAAATGGCTTTAGTGGAAGTTAGGACATTACTTAAAGTGTCCTTAAAGTTGATCAGGAAAAGTTGCGTGCTCAAGACAATGTCTACATTATTTGATAGGTCGCTCTCCTGGACTTATTCAAGTCCAGCCATAAATATCTTTACGTGCGAATGACATGACAACATTTGTCAAGGAGACTATCTGGAGAGACTTAGGGGGCCGAAGTAGATCACCGACCGTTCGAATTGTCTAGATTCTTGGAACATAAAAAAAATTGTATCTAGTGATTGAACCGATTTGGTTGTGATAAGGATTTTGTACGATCTTGTCGGTTGAAATGTTCTTTATATAAAAATCGAAGATAAGTGCACTAAAAATCTTATATTTTGTAAAAAACAACTTCCAAATAGCTTGCTGTTTTTATCTTAAAAATTTTTCTTATGATATCATTCTTTCTTTTATTTATTTTTTTTAAAATTTTACTATATATATGATATGGCGAAGTAATAACAAATTTTCTTTTTTTTTAGCAAAAAAAAAAAAAGTCATGTTGGCATTTTTTGTTAGCCAAATTGTAAGAGTCAATGAAAGAGGGACTTGATTGCCCCAATTTGACAAATTTTTTGATCTAATTGCATTTTCTTTCGTAATAAGTTCAAGGACTCCTAGCGCACATATCCTATAAGAATCAAAGTTAAATTTCTATAAATATAAAATTCTATCCCACCTATAGCGTTTGTTATTAGGTATATTAGATATTTTACAACCAAAAGCTCATTGAAAGAATAACTCTTGAACTATCAAGCTTGCAACACCAAGCAAAATGTAGGAGTAATTGATTTTAGATTGGATAAGCTCTCTCAGGGCCGGTTTGGACCGGAAATCAACCCCAATTGATCCAAGACTCGGCCTAGAACTGCACCAGTCAATTCCAGGGTCAACTAGGGAACCAGCCTATCCCCCAAATGCACATCAACTACTGGGGAAGAAACAGACCTAGAGCAGCTCATTCAATGTTTCACCCACGATGTCAAAATGACAAGAAACTCAAAAAATGCTAGGGAAGCAGCATTGCTGAAGTGCACATTTCACATGAGTATGATACATAGGGAGGAACGTCAAAGGGGTAGAAGTAATGAGTAAAGAGACCAGCGAACGAAAAACTGAAGAGAAAAAGAGGCAGGACTTGAGAAGAATGATATGGTGGTGTTTGGACCAGAGGACGATGCTGATGCTACTTATCTCATCACCTAAACTCTATCCTATCAATACTCAATCATCAAGTCGTAAAATTGCTGACAAAGAGAGAGAAGTCAAGATTAGAGGTGAATTGATTCAAACGGGTTCGACTCCCGATCTTTGAAATCGAGAACTAGACTAGTCTCCATGTGAATTGGCCAGATAAGGCAAGTTCAGTTCATTTCTCGTGATGAATCGATCAAGTTGCTTAGTCCTAAAGCATGGAATCATTATTTCTTGGGTCATTTGCGAAGGGAATATCACATGTCAATTTGAAAAACCTTTCGTATATTTATCACACGGCAGACACTCTCTCCCTCTCTTCCTCCTTCCATATATGAAGTAGAGGATCTTCTCTTGAGACTAAGTACAAAGAAAGAGACATAAGGAACAACGCGACTCGAAGGCGACCTATTTCTTCATGCCTATATATATTTTCTAGTAGACCTTTAGAAGAAAAAAGAAAATCGAACCAAACCAAACTAGACCGCAGACTCAATAACTTTCATTTCAAATCATAATGTATGAATTCGACCTAGAGAACCATAGAACCGCCCTTGAACATCTGAATCAATTTCATCCCCCCGCCACCAGACCCTTTGCCTCGGCGGCCCACGTTCATCCAAATTTGGTCCGAACGACTCTTGATAGCCCACCGTTTTGTTCATGGTTTAGAAGATTTCGAGAGTGCCCCTTAATTTTTGCCCTCTCTCCCTTGGGCCTGGATTTGGGCCACATAACTCAGGCCCAACTGGTAGTCAAACGGAGTGGTCAACGACATTTTTTATTTTTTGAATTTTTAATTTTAAAAAAGGAATAAAAAAAATTCAATAAATGGGGTAGAAGAGGATGTGGAGATGACTGGGATAAGACGAGATAGCCGACATGGCTGACTCGGATCGGCGTCAAGCGTCACATCCGCTTCTTGTGGATAAGGCCACTTTTGACCAGCTCCTCGTACTTCTAAAACTTACAAATTTATTACCCAAAAAAAAATTGTTGCTATTGCTTTTATATATAAATAACATTTTTCTCTGCCAGATCAACATTTGAGATAACGCCCTCTTTTTGTTTTTAATATTTCTTCTATTTTTTTCTCTTTTTTAACAAAAAAGAAAAATAAAAACAATTATGGAGCTAGAAAAAAAATTTTTCCTATGATTTCAAGAGATGGGTTGTATCAATTCAATTTTTATCCGGATCTAATTTTTTGTTAGTTTTTCAATCATTTTATTGAGCTGGAGATGTAAGCTTAATTCATACTTATAAGCGAACTTGTTAAAAATCCTCAAATATTTTTAATAAGTAAATTATCCAATTAATATCATATTCATATGAGCAACTCGTGGAGTTTCAATCGCTTTGACTACACGAAAGCAAACCGACACGGTTACTTATAGAGAACAAACGACCGAAGACAGTCCTCACTCCTCCTCAACCTCAGGTAAGGCCTCATCACCATCTACACAAACAAACAAAAGAAAATTAGTTTACGCGTGTTCTGTTGTCATTGGGCCCACCATTCCGGACAACGTTTCCACGTTGGTCCCCCTCCCCCCACCATGTATAAATGCGCACCGAAGACGGGCAGATCTCCACCATCATCATCATCAATTCATCCGATCTTCTCCAAACCCACCGTTTCATCGATTTCCAGGGTCGATTCCAAGCTCTGTCCAAGTTCGAGTTCTTGTTCTTTCTGTGGGAGTTTGATTGTGGTATTGCGAAAAAGGGAAGGAAAATGCTGGGGATATTCAAGAAGGGCCTGGCTCACCCGCCGCAGGAGCTCAACAGCCCGCACCCGATGCAGGCGGCGGCGACGAGGGAGCCCAAGTTCCCGAGGGAGATCTTGGAGGAATTCCTGGCTACCCATCAGTCCGGCAGCAGCAGCAATGCCTTCTCGGTCAGCTTCGAAGACGGCGCCCTTCTCGCTTACGCTCGCCCCGAGAAGTCCTACTCGGTCCATCAAAGGTTAATCTCTCTCTCTCGAGCAGTAAATTTAGAATGATGCACATTGGAAAGAGCAAGACTATAAATGTGATGCCTTCATAATGTGATTGATGGCAATTCCCCTTGAAATTGCTTTTAAGCAAAGCTAGAATTGCAGATGAATTCGAAGTATAGTCGACGTCGCATCTTGTGTCATGCTCATAAAGAGTCTACTTCTATCTTAGCAAATGCAAAACGAGTCTTTCTAAATCGAAGTTTTTTTTTTTTTGGGAGTTCGGAGCTTTTCGACAAGCGAATTCTGAAATGGGAAGTTCTTGAATTTTGAGCTGAATGTGTTTTTTGTCTTTCTGGGCAGATTGTTCTGCGGCATGGACGACATCTACTGCATCTTCCGGGGCAGCCTGAACAACCTAAGTAGCCTCATCAAGCAGTACGGCCTGAACAAGGGCACGAACGAGGCCATGCTCGTGGTCGAGGCCTACCGGACCCTCCGCGACCGGGGCCCGTACCCGGCCGACCAGGTCCTCAAGGACCTGGACGGTGGCTACGGCTTCGTGCTCTACGATGGCAAGGCCAGGACCGTCTTCGCTGCATCCGTAAGCTCCTCAACAACATTCAATTCTGTTCATTTTAGCAACCAAAAAAAAAAAAAAGAATTTCTTTAAATCTGAAATTTTTTCCAATTCTTGATGATGAATATAGGGAGCGGAAGAAGGGGTGAGGCTGTTCTGGGGGATTGCGGCAGACGGCTCTCTAGTGATCTCGGACAACTTGGAGGCCGTGAAAGGGAGCTGTGCCAAGTCGTTTGCTCCATTCCCAGCAGGTTCGTATGCTGTAAATATTTTTCAATAATTAGAAAAATCAAGAGATTAGCGGTTCAAATTATTGAAAATGTTTTGAAAAAAAAATGTTTGTGCTTAATAGTTAAATTACTGAAATTGGGTTCTTTTTATTTTTTATGTTAGAATATGCTTAATAATTAAAATTACTGAAAATATCATTTAAGGTTTGTGCACTGAAAATATCTTTTAATGATAAGGGAAATCGCGATATTAATGATTTAAATTGTTGAAAATGTTTTGAGAAAAAGGAGAGAATATGCTTGATAATTAAATTACTGAAAATGGGTTTTTTTTAAATTTTTTAACTTTTTAATTTTTATTTTTGTGGGGCAGGATGTATGTTTCATAGCGAGCATGGATTGATGAGCTTCGAACATCCGAGGAACAAGGTGAAGGCAATGCCAAGGATTGACAGCGAGGGAGTCATGTGCGGGGCCAATTTTAAGGTCGATGTCCAGTCCAAGGTTCACGCTATGCCACGTGTCGGGAGTGAAGCCAACTGGGCAGTTTGGGGCCAAAATGCATTATAATAATCCCTTAGGAAGAAACCCATTTTAAGCAAAAATCGAAAGTTTGATTCTACCTTTGTAATTTTTTTTTTCAATTTCCTACTTGGATTTTCATTGTTATTTCTTTTTCTTTTTTTCTTTTTTTCTTTTTTATTTCCAATCTCGAGCTAACTTTGGTGGGTTTCCCATTGGGAAAGTTGCACGTCTTTGCTGCTTATGTACATGTTTGACCCTTTAGAACATTAATAAAAATGATTTGAATTTGGGAGCCAAAATTAGCTTATAGAACATGAACTTAATTCATTTGTATTTGAAATTTCGGTTTTCATCATATATCATCTTCATTGGAAGGTGTAATTGGGTTTCCCCTGTTTTCATCTTTTTATATTTGTCGTGTTTGGTTTGTTCTGTGCGTTTATTTCATTGCTTCAAATTGTCCAATTGACTACATACCGCCTGATTCTTGATGAACAGCTTTTGGGTTACTAAGCAATTTGACTCAACTTGCATGTGGCAATCACCCCAATTTTGTTGGCTCATTTTCTCGAGAGATCAATGGGGATTGTGATAAGAGACTGAAGATGGGCTATGTTCTTTGACATGGTCTACTCAGCTTTGCTGCTTACATTTTAATTTTTCTTGCATTTCTACACATCAACTTTATAGAGTATCAAGTAGATAAAGTGAGAAAAATGAAAGCAAGAATGATCTTATCATGGAATTTACTCTTTACATGTAGAGCACTCTGCTTTTAGCAATGCCAGAAGATTGCCGTGCCATACACAAGGCAATGTTCTTTATATGATCTATTTTCATCAAAGGAAAATGTATATAAAAAACAAAACACAAATTTATTGATATAGTAAGAGAATTTGAATAGCTCTTATATTATCAATCGATTAATTATAGGCTTAGGAGATAATATTGTAAGAAACTTATTTCTAGAGACTTTCATGTCCTTCTAACTTTTTAAACGGCCATGGTCAATTTGCCAAAATAAAATAAAATAAAATAAAATATCGTAATTAGTCATCATATGCGGTGCCACATTTTTTTAACCTTTTCAAAGTGGGTTTATATACTCGACAGACAATGTCTAAAGAAGTCAATGGTATGATGTCCAACAATAATGTGAAACATTAGTAATGAAGCATAACTTAAAGTTTGTTCACCTACTAAGTAAACTTCTCCGTGATTTTAAGGCAAATTTTTATTTTTATTTTCTGATTAGTCTGACTAATGTATGTTGATGAATCCAAACTTTATCTTGACTATGAAATGATATAAAGAAAAGCACTTACATCAAATGCATTACAAATGAAGCTCTTATTACACATATTAATCCCATATCTTATGGAAAATAAGGTCATCAAACATTAAGTTAAAGAAAAGGTTCTAGTTAACAACGTTGGCCAACAAAAGTAATGTAATGGTACATTTGGATTGAATATTGAAGAAATAAATTACTTTAAAACAGTAGCATTAATTTGTTTGAAAAATGAAAAAGTAAAAAAAGAAAACAAAACAAAAACAAAAGAAGAAAAAAGAGCACTAGGTCCCCATGCAACGCAATTTCACCTACTCTCACTTGGCTACTCTCCCTATTATGAGGTCAACACTTGATCGACCAACCATGTTTAATGTACTAAGATTGTCTTCAAACTGAAGATATGTCAATTTTGTAAAGCTAATTATGGATTCAGTAATTAGAATTAGTCCATTTAAACTCTCCAACATTAGACAAAGCCCAAAAAATATCAGGGAACCCAGTCATATGATATGGGCACAGCAACTTTCTACATAGCCATTGCAAACAGAAAATCAAGAGGACATACCTCCCAATCTAGCAACAAATCATAACTTTTGGCTTCTGTTTTGTCAAAAACAGTAATGCCTGTAATTCTCTGAACTCCAAATTTAGTAGCAATTAAATTCTGCACAAAATGAAGGTGACTGGAGAAATTATTTTTGGAAGAAAAACAAGTAGATAAGATATGAAAGGTACAAGCTAGACTTGAGGAATTAGCCAAATGAAATGAAAAAGGTACAGGCAGTAGATATGTTGCTTATAAATTGATGACATAGTCAAGTGTTCACTATTAATGAGAGATTCATTAAGCACTGTACTATACTATTCATCCGCACAATTATATCATCAAGAGCTGAACCCCCCCCCCCCCCACCCCCAAAAAACAAAAAAACAAACAAACAAACACCCACAAAAATAAATAAAAAACAAAAGCTAATGATTGAATCGTTTTCATTGTGATAAAAGATTTTGTGTGATCTTGTCAAGTTGAAATGTTCTTTATATAAAAATAGAAGATAAGTGCACTTAAAATCTTAAAATTTGTAGGAAAACAACTGCCCAATGGCTTGCTACTTTTATCTAAAAAAATTTCTTACGATATCATTCTTTCTTTAATCTTTTTTTTTTTTTAAACTTTTTACTATATATATAAGTTATGGAGAAAATAAAAAAAAAATTATTTTTTTAGCCAAAAAAAAAAGTCATGCTGGTATTTTTTGTTAGCCAAATTGTAAAATTAATGAAAGAGGGACTTGATTACTTCAATTTGGCAAATTTTATGATCTAATCGCACTTTCTTTCATAACAAGTTTGAAGACTCCTAGCGTACATATCCTATAAAAATAAAAGTTAAATTTCTATAAATATAAAATTCCATCCCACCTATAGTGTATGTTATGAAGTATATTAGATATTTTACAACTAAAGGCTCATTGAAAGAGTAGCTCTCGAACTATAAGGCTTGCAACACCAGCAAAATGTAGGAGTGATCGATTTCAGATTGGATAGGCTCTCTCAAGGCCGGTTTCCAATTTTTAGGACCGAAATCAACCCCAGTTGATCCAAGACTCGGCCTAGGACCGCACCAGTCAATTCCAAGGTCAACTAGGGAACCGGCCTATCCCCCAAATGCACATCAACTACTGGCAAAGAAATAGACGTGGAGCAGCTCATTCAAATGTTTCACCCACGATGTCAAAATGACAAGAAACTCAAAAAATGCTAGGGAAGCAGCATTGCTAAAGCGCACATTTCGCATAACTATGGTACATACAAAGGAACATCAAAGGGGTAGAAGCAATGAGTCAAGAGATCAATGAACGAAAAATTGAAGAAAAAAAGAAGGCAGGACTCGAGAAGAATGGTATGGTGTTGGGACCGGAGGATGGTGCTGATGCTACTCCTCTAATCACTTGAACTCTATGCCATCAATTCTCGATCATCAAGTCGTACAACCGCTGGCGGAGAGAGAGAAAAAGAGATGTCAAGATTAGAGGTGAACTAATTCAAATTGGTTCGGCTCTCGATCTTAGAAACTGAGAACTAGACCAGTCCCTATGTGAACTAGCTGGATAAGGCACATTCAGGTCATTTCTCGAGTTGAATTGACCAAGTCGCTTAGTCCTAAAACGCGGAATCTTTATTCCGTGGGTCAATTATGAAGGGAATATCATGTGTCAATTTGAAAAACCTTCCACATATTTATCACACGACACACTCCTCTCTCCCTCCTTTCATGTATGAAGTAGAGGATCTTCTCTTGAGACTGAGTACAAAGAAAGAGACATGTGAAACCAAAAAAACATGTGGTTCATCGCAATTGAAGGCGACCTTTTTCTTCATGCCTATATAATTTAGTAGACCCTCAGATGAAAAAAGAATAATAGAACCAGACCGAACCAGAGCGCAAACTAAATAACTTTCATTTCAAATCATAATTTATGAAGTCAACCTAAAAAACCATAGAACCGTCCTTGAACATCCGAATCAATTTCGTCCCCTCGCCACCAAACCCTGTGCCTCGGTCAGCCCACCCATTATCATGGCTTGTAACCATGCCTGGTTCAGATTGAAACCGTCTTGGATGAGCAATTAGGAACTCGAATCGGGAAGCCGAGATGGTTTGGGCCCCCAAAAAGATCCAGGCCGGAGTCTTTGAAATGCCATCTCCCGAAGTCGGCCCGACCCGCCCATTTGCAACCAATTGGGGATGATCAAAATACATTGGATCGAACTGAAGGCCCACATTCATCCATAATGATCCGAACGACTCTTCATAGCCCGACCTTTTTGAGCACCCTAATTCTTATCCTTTCTCTCTCTCGAGCCTTGATTTGGGCCGCAAGGCCCACGAATCAGGCCCAGCAGGCAGTCAAACGGAGTGTAGTCAACGGCACGTTCGCCAGATTCTGTGTGGGGACTGGGCCAGTGCACTTTCTTTATTTTATTATTTTATTATATATTCTGATTTTTTTTTTTTGTATTTTTCTGGATTTTTAATTCCGGAAAAGGAATTAAAAACTAAATAAAAGGAAAATTAACGGAAAAGTGGGGTAGAAGAAGACGTGGAGATGAATGGGATAAGACGAGATAGCTGACTCGGATCGGCGTCAACAAGTGTCACATCCGCTTCTTGTGGATAAGGCCACTTTTTGACCACTTCCTCGTACTTCTAAAAATAAATAATTTATTACCCAAAAAAAAATGCTGCTATTGCTTTTATATACAAATAACATTTTTCTGTGCCAGATCAACATTCGAGATAACACCCTCTTTTTGTTTCTAATATTTCTTTTCTTTTTTTTTAACAAAAAGATTTTTACAAAAAAGAAAGGAAAATTACGAAGCTAGAATAAAGTTTCTCCATGATTTCAAGAGATGGGTTTTATCAATTCATTTTTTACTCAAATTTAATTATTTTGTCAATCTTTTGATCATTTTATTGAGTCGGAATACTTAGAAGCGAATTCGTTGAAAATCCTCAAATATTTTCAATAAGTAAATTATTCAATCAATATCATATTCATCTGAGCAATTCATGCAATTTCAATAACTTTGATTATATGAAAATAAACCGACAGGGTTACTTAAAGAACGAACCACCTAACACGCTCCTCGCTCCTCCTCAACCCCAGGTAAGGCTTCATCACCATCCACACAAGCAAACAAAAGAGAATTAACTAAATTTGACCATACCAATTTCGAATAAATTTACACTGGCCTGTTGTCATTGGGCCCACCATTCCGGATAATGTTTCCACGTTGAAATGAAACCCACCCCCCCCCCCCCCTATATAAATATGCGCAGAAGACGGACAGATCTTCACCATCATCTTCACTTCATCCGATCTGATTCAAGCCCACCGTTTCATCGATTTCCAAGGGTCGATTCCAAGCTCTGTCCAAGTTCGAGTTCTTGTTCTTTCTGTGGGAGTTTGATTGTGGTATTGCGAAAAAGGGAAGGAAAATGCTGGGGATATTCAAGAAGAGCCTGGTTCACCCGCCACAGGAGCTCAACAGCCCGCACCCGCACCCGCACCCGCTGCAGGCCGCGGCGGCGACGAGGGAGCCCAAGTTCCCGAGGGAGATCTTGGAGGATTTCCTGGCTACCCATCAGTCCGGCAGCAGCAGCAGCAGCAATGCCTTCTCGGTCAGCTTCGAAGACGGCGCCCTGCTTGCTTACGCTCGCCCCGAGAAGTCCTACTCGATCCATCAAAGGTTAATCTCTTTCTCTCTGGAGAACAGTAAGTTTAGAATGATGCACATTGGAGAGAGCAAGACTATAAATGTGACGCCTTTATAATGTGATTGATGGCAATTTCCCTTGAAATTGCATCTAAGCAAAGCTAGAATTGCAAATGAATTTCGAGTATAGTCTACGTCTCGTGTAGTGTCACGTTCATCAGGAGTCATCTACTGTTTTAGCAAATGCAAACCGAGTCTTTCTAAATCAAAGTTTCTTTTTTTTGGAGATCGGAGCTTTTCGACAAGCGAATTCTGAAATGGGAAGCTCCTGAATTTTGACCTGAATGTGTTTTTTTTTTCTTTCTGGGCAGATTGTTCTGCGGCATGGACGACATCTACTGCATCTTCCGGGGCAGCCTGAACAACCTGTGCAGCCTCATCAAGCAGTACGGCCTGAACAAGGGCGCGAACGAGGCCATGCTCGTAGTCGAGGCCTACCGGACCCTCCGCGACCGCGGCCCGTACCCGGCCGACCAGGTCCTCAAGGATTTGGACGGTGGCTATGGCTTCGTGCTCTATGACGGCAAGGCCAGGACCGTCTTCGCCGCATCCGTAGGCTCCTCCGCAACATTCAATTCTGTTCATTTTAGCAACAAAAAAAGATTTTTTTCCATCTGAAATTTTTTCCAATTCTTGATGATGAATTTAGGGAGCGGAAGAAGGGGTGAGGCTGTTCTGGGGGGTTGCAGCAGACGGTTCTCTGGTGATCTCGGACAACTTGGAGGCTGTGAAAGGGAGCTGTGCCAAGTCGTTTGCTCCATTCCCTGCAGGTTCGTATGCTGTAAATATCTCTCAATGATTAGGAAAATGGCGACATGTTTAGAAAAAAAGGAGAGAATATGCTCGATAATTATTACTGAAAATGGGCTTTTTTTAATTTTTAATTTTTTCTAATTTTTTTGTGGGGCAGGATGTATGTTTCATAGCGAGCATGGATTGATGAGCTTCGAACATCCGAGGAACAAGGTGAAGGCGATGCCAAGGATCGACAGCGAGGGAGTCATGTGCGGGGCCAATTTCAAGGTCAATGTCCAGTCCAAGGTTCAAGCTATGCCACGTGTGGGGAGTGAAGCCAACTGGGCAATTTGGGGCCAAAATGCAATATAATAATCCCTTAGGAAGAAACCCAATTTAAGCAAAGATCAAAAGTTCGATTCTGCCTTTGTAATTTTTTTTTTTCAATTTCCTACTTAGATTTTTCGTTGTTATTATTATTATTATTTTTTTTTTTCCAATCTCAAGCTGACTTTGGTGGGTTTCCCATTGGGAAAGTTGCACGTCTTTGCTGCTTATGTACATGTTTGACCCTTTAGAACATTAATAAAAATGATTTGAATTTGGGAGCTGCTTAAATTTTGACCCTTTAGAACATAATAAAAATATTTGAACATGAACTTAATTCGTTTGTATCTGAAATTTCGGTTTTCATCATATATCATCTTCATTGGAAGGTGTAATTGGGATTCCCGGTTTTCATCGTTTTATATTTATCGCATTCGATTTGTTCGATGCGTTTATTTCACCGCTTCAAATTGTCCATTGGAGTACATACTGCCCAGTTCTTGATGATGAACAGCTTTTGGGTTACTAAGCAATTTGACTCAACTTGCATGTGGCAATCACCCAATTTTTGTTGGCTCATTCTCTCGAGAGATCGATGTGGATTGTGATATCAGATTGAAGATGGGCTATGTTCTTTGACATGGTCTACTCAGCTTGGCTGCTCACATTTTAATTTTTCTTGCATTTCTACACATCAACTTTACAGAGTATCGCACCACTTGTCACGATGGCTTTGCTGGATAAAGCTCCGTTGATCCTTGCCCTCAAGGTGAGGATTCGAAACCCGGGGAGGCGTTTGGTGCCTTAACCACTTGCACCCGCCGCGGTGGCTTTACTGGATAAGACTCCGTTGATCCTTGCCATTAAGGTGAGGGATTCGAAACTCAAGGGAGGCGTTTGGTGCCTTAACCACTTGCACGGGGTGGTGGTTCCCTCGTGCGGCCCCAAGGGCTGCCAGCTATACGGGTTCATGTGTTATCAAAAAAAAAAAAAAAACTTTATAAAGTATCATTTGTTAGCCTCTCTCAAACGCGCAAGGTTGTTCTCTTGCCAACTCGGTTACCGACTTGGAGATAAAGAATACTCTTTTTTCCCTCACCAAAGGTAAAGCCCCGGATCCGGATAGATTCACAGTTGAGTTTTTTAAGACCAATTGGCGAATTGTCGGACCTTTGGTCCTTGAGGTGGTTAAGGATTTCTTCTATTTTGGCCGCCTCCTAAAGGAAGTAAACAATATTATTCTTGCTTTTGTCCCTAAAGTTCCAAATGCCTGTGCTGTCACTGAGTTTAGGCTCATTGCATGCTGTAATACTATTTATAAGGTTATTACTAAAATCCTGGCTAATCGCCTAGCGGTAGTCCTTAATGATCTAATTAATCCGTCTCAAAATGCCTTTGTAAAAGAAAGACAAATTAGAGATAATATCCCGCTTGCTCAAGAGCTGTTTGCTGGCTTCCATTTAGAACCTTATCTACCAAAATGTGCCGTCAAAGTGGACTTTCAAAAGGCATATGATACCATTGATTGGGATTTTCTAGAGCTTACGCTTATGGCCTTCAAGTTCCCTGACTAGATCATCCGTCTTATAATGGTTTGTGTACAAACGCTGAAACTTTTTATCTCAATTAATGGAGAGTTGCATGGTTTCTTTTATGGTGGTTGTGGCCTCCGTCAAGGGGACCCATGTTGCCTTATTTGTTTACTCTTGTTATGGAGGTGTTCTCGGGAATCTTGAGTGCTTGAACTTCAGTCAAGGAGTTTAAATATTTTTGGAGGTGTAAAGTGATGAAGCTTTCTCACCTCTTCTTCGCCAACAACGTATTTCTCTTTTGTCAAGCTGATTTGGCTTTTGCAATTGTGCTTAAAAGAAGTATGGATATCTTCTCTTCCTGAAGCCAGTTGATTCCAAACAAGGACAAGAGTGAGATTTTCCTTTTGGGTGGTCCTATTTCCCTTCGAGATAATATTCGGCTTGCTTTCGGGTTTCAGGAAGGGAAGCTTCTTGTTTGTTATCCGGGTGTGCCTATTATTACTTCTAGACTTGGCAAAGCTGACTGCATCACCTTGATAGACCGTATTACCGCCAGGGTCCAATCCTGGACTCAACGGTTTTTATCCTTTGCTGGAATAGTTCAGCTAATAAGGTTAGTTCTTCATTCTATTCAAGCATTTTGGGCTAGCGTATTCACTTTGCCTTCTGTGGTTTTAGAAAGAGTTGAACAAATTTTAAGACAATTCTTATGGAATGGCACTTCCCTTGGTCGAGGGGAGGTCAAAGTTTCTTGGGACAACGTTTGTCTCCCGAAAGATGAAGGTGGCTTAGGCATTTGGAAATTGAAAGATTGCAACAAAGCCTCAATGCTCAAATATATATGGATTCTCTTTATAGACAAAGAATCTTTATGGTACCATTGGGTTCATTCTAATTTCTTAAAGAATGAGAATTTTTGGATTTCCCCCCAACCCACTATATGCTCCTGGGCATGGAAGAAAATTCTGCAATTTAGAAGATATTTCAAACTCTCTTTCTTTTGGGAGATTAGCAATGGCCTTGAAGTATCCTTATGGCATGACCATTGGCTATCATGTGGCCCGCTAGATTCTTTTGTTCCGGTTTCTTCTTCGAAGAGCTTCAACCTTCAAAGTTATGTAGTAGTGGCTGATCTCTTTACCCCTGCGGGTCACAAACTTAAATTGTTCCCGAAGAGTTGGAGTATTTCCATCCCGGTTCTATTCATGACTCGAGATCGCTTTTCCTGGTGTTTTGATCCTTCTGGTTCTTTTTCGGTTGTGTCTGCTTGGAATACCATTAGAACTAAAAAGGACCGTGTGCCATGGGCCTCTTTTGTTTGGGATAATGCAATGGCCCCTCGGTTTCAATTTAATTTGTGGTTGATTACCAAAAATCAGCTTCCTACTTAGATGCTCCCTCTTTCACATGGGAGAATTGATTATATAGTTTGTGCATTTTGCAATGCAATTCCAGATTCCATTGGCCACTTGTTCTTTGAATGTGACACCTCAGAGACGATTGCTTATTTTTGGGCTTCCAGGTGTAACCTACCTTGGAGGAACAAACCCTGGATGGATAATCTCTCTTGGGCATTGAAATTCTTAACGGGTAAGTATTTCTTTCATAACATTGCACGTTTCTCCTTTGGAGCCATGTGCCACCTCATTTGGAAAAAGAGGAATAGTATTATCTTTCGTGGTGAAACTTTGGTGGTCTCAACTCTCAAAAACCACCTTATCAAGGTTGTCAAAGACAAAGCTCTTGCATTCAAGAATATACCAACTATTCCAAGAAACAAGAGACTTCAAAGAAGCTGGGGTTTTGACCCTATTGTCTTTGATCTGTCTTCCACTTCTCTATACGTGCTGTGTGTTTTGCTCTTCTCCTCCTCTTAGCTGTCACTACTTTTCTTCGCCTTCCTTCTATTAGTCGAGGTTTGTTGAGTGGCTTGTAGTGTAACTCGTTTGCCAGCCTTGGGCTGTGTTGTTTCATTTGTTGTATTTGCCTTTTGGATTTTACTTCGGCTCCCTTTCACTCTTTCTGTTATTGCAACTAGAGTGAAAGTTTTTTGGCGCCGGATTTTTGTATATTTGTCAAAAGCTCAATATATTCTTGCTTTACCAAAAAAAAACTTTACAGATTATCAAATAGATAAAGTGAGAGAAATGAATAAATCATTCTGAAAGCAAGAATGATCTTACGATAGCCAAAACGAGAATAAACAATCAGGAAGGTTTCCGCACTACATTTCAACTCGTCTACCCAAAAAATTTACAATAGACAGGTAGAGAGCTGAAATATAACAAGAAGCATGAATAACCAACCAGCCATTCTAAAATAGCTTGTCGAATGGAATTTCGACAGTTCGGTAGCTTATATGAAAAGTATTTAGAGTAAAATTCACTCTTTTTCGATTGTCAAGGCAATGCAGATGGATTTAACCACTTCATCACTAGCAATTGCTTCACAAACAATCCAGTCAATAAGATGTAAAAGAGTCATCTACCTACAAGTGCACTATCTCTAGGGGGGAAAATCAGTCTTCCATTTTAGGGAAGGAAGAGAAAATTGGCAGATATGACCCATTTAAGCTTTCAGACAGAAATTGGAGGTGAGAGTTAGCTGATGCACCAAACATTCTGTGTGCACATCCAGAAACTCGATCAGATTCTCACCAACAGGATTGACAAGTAGAAATCTGCATTAACTTGAGGTGTATATGTACAATGACAAGCAATGGCTTGTCTATGAAGATCATCAAAATGCACTTTTTCTCGCAAATTTTGAACACAATGGAATCGGAGTTAAGTTATCTTCTGACGGCCAAATAGGACATGGGAAGATAGATCACTTGACATCCACAAAGATCTGCAAGTATCCAGAAGAAATCATTAAAACGAACCACAGCAAATCATGTGACCCATCCAATACCAATAAATTAGATTACAAGATCCACCAAGTGAAAAACGACGTTGATTTTGTTGACAATTCCTAGTCAACACTAGAAATTCATATCGAGCATGGTATGTTGGACATGGCAGCTCAAGTATGTAGCAAAACCATTTTGTGAATGACCTGTATGGCTTCATGCAATTTTAAGTGTGTGGGGGAAAAAAATTTCATAGGAAACCTTCTTACTTTTGAGATTAAAGAGCATATGCTTGCAATAGGTACGAAGAGTTTTATCATGGAATTTATTCTTGACATGTAGAGCACTCTGCTTTTAGCAATACCAGAATATTGCCGTGCCATACACAAGGCAATGTTCTTTATATGATCTATTTTCATCAAAGGAAAATGTATATAAAAAGCAAAACACAAATTTATTGATACATTAAGAGAATTTGAATAGCTCTTATATTATCAGTCAATTAATTATAGGCTTAGGAGATAATATTGTAAGAAACTTATTTCTAGAGACTTTCATATCCTTCTAACTTTTTAAACGGCCATGGTCAATTTGCCAAAAAAAATAAAAAAAAATAAAATATCGTAATTATTCATCATATGCAGTGCCACATTTTTTAACCTTTGCAAAGTGGTTTATATACTCGACAGACAATGTCTAAAGAAGTCAGTGGTATAATGTCCAACAATAATGTGAAACGTTAGTAATGAAGCATAACTTAAAGTTTGTTCACCAACTAAGTAAACTTCTCCATGATTTTAAGGCAAATGTTGATTTTTATTTTCTGATTAGTTTGACTAATGTATGCTGATGAATCCAAACTTTATCTTGACTATGAAATGATATAAAGAAAAGCACTTACATCAAATGCTTTAAATATGAAGCTCTTATTACACATATTAATCCCATATATTATGGAAAATAAGGTCATCAAACATTAAGTTAAAGAAAAGGTTCCAGTTAACAACATTGGCCAACAAAAGTAATGTAATGGTATATTTGGATTGACTATTGAAGAAAGAAATTATTTTAAAACAGTAGCGTTAATTTGTTTGAAAAATGAAAAAGTAAAAAGAAAAACAAAAAAACAAAAAAAAACAAAAGAAGAAAAAAGAAGAAAAAAGAGCAACTAGCTCCCTATGCAACGCAATTTCACCTACTCTCACTTGGCTACTCTCCCTATTATGAGGTCAACACTTGGTCGACCAACCATGTTTAATGTACTAAGATTGTCTTCAAACCGAAGATATGCAAATTTTGTAAAGCTAATTATGGATTCAGCAATTAGAATTAGTCCATTTAAACTCTCCAACATGAGACAAAGCCAAAAAATAACAGGGAACCCAGTCGTATGATATGGGCACAGCAACTTTCTGCATAGCCATTGCAAACAGAAAATCAAGAGGACATACCTCCCAATCTGGCAACAGATCATAACTTTTGGCCTCTGTTATGTCAAACACAGTAATGCCTGTAATTCTCTGAACTCCAAGTTTAGTAGCAATTAAATTCTGCACAAAATGAAGGTGACTGGAGAAATTACTTTTGGAAGAGAAACAAGTAGATAAGATATGAAAGGTACAAGCCAGCCAGACTTGAGGAATTAGCCAAATGAAATGAAAAAGGTACAGGCAGCAGATATGTTTAAATTGATGACACAGTCAAGTGTTCACTATTAACAAGAGATTCATTAAGCACTGTACTATTCATCTGCACAATTATATCATCAGAACTGGAACAATTTGAGACGAGAAAATAAGCAGCTCCTCCCCCCCGCCCCCACCCCAAAAAAAAAAAAAAAAAAAAAAAAAAAAAAAAAAAAAACAAAAAAAAAAAAAAAAAAAGAAGCTAACAGCAAGTCCAAAAGGCAAAAATTGACTTTGATGTGACATCAGTAGACCTAGTGAACATAAAGACACTGCAGCTAGCCCAGTCATATCATGAAAGGTACCTTGAGGTAAGGCCATGTTTTTGCCAGACATACTTCAATTTATGAATGTATAGCATTACTAAGGAAACCAATAAATTAAATTTGAGAATTGAGAAGCTAAGGAAATACTCATCAGACTCAGGCATGTTCACTACATGATTAATGGATTGGAAATTAATGGATTGGAAAAAAGTTTTTACTCAACCTGTTCTTTTGTTATGCATGATGCCCTCATAATTTTTAAACCTGACCTTAATTCTAACTGTGGATCACCTACTGCATGCAGATGCAAATGGGACTAAAAGTAACTTCTTCCACATTCTTGTTTTCAATATATCATAAACTGACCAAATAACACTGGCAGGGGCACAATGCAGTGCACAATCATCAAAGAAAATCTACCATGATTCACGAGTCACAAATTTAGATAACAAATTCCAAACCAAGCAGAAAAACCAGCATAAGAAGCTCAATTACTTAGAGAATAATTGCACTGTAGTAGATAAGACATCACAGAAGCTACACAAAGGTATTGTGAAAGAATCCACGTAAAAAGTTTGAAGAACATTTTTCATACCAGTGCGAAATCTGATGAACCGAATGCCTCCACCTTTGGTAAAGCCTACAAGATTCAAATCAACATTTCAATAAAATAAGTAATCAAAATCCTCACTGACATAAAAGGCACATATTTGTAAGTCACACCAATTTCACTTCCCATTAGATCCGCCTGCTGCATGCTCTCTCATTTCAATAAAATAAGTAATCAAAATCCTCACTGACGTAAAAGACATTTTTAAGTCACACAATTAGATCCGTGCTGCATGCTCTCTGGCTCTCTCTCTCTCTCTCTCTCTCTCTCTCTAAGAGGCAGCACCGGACACATTTTCTGATTCCACTCATCTGATAGAATTCCCTTTCACCAGTATTATAACATGTATTTCCAGCATAAGAAAAAAGTGAATTTTTATACACAAAGCATGTTGAGGTCATCACCAGACATTAGGTTAGTCTACTTCGATACAGGTTTCAGTCCTGTCCAGGCCAGAATTGGTCAGCTATGGATGGGATATTCCAGTAATGAATGAAAGGTACACATTTACAAATGGTGAGGTATTTGAATGAAAGATGCTAAGATGAGCACTAAGAGTACACATTTCCAACTTTAGGTATCCTTCAACACACTACAAGTGTGACAAATATCATGCAAAGGAAGCTTTTAAAAGCTAGATAATCCAATTACCATCTTTTGAAGACCATTAACCATAACAGCCCTGTCCTCAGCTAATTCATTCTGCGATAACCAAACTTCAAAAGGACCCAAATCTCGGTCCATCAAGTTCATGAGATTGAAGTGTACCTGCAGCATGCATTAGTAATAGCGCATTCCCAAATGTTTCTCGGCAAAGAAATAAGCATTTTCTGGGAGAACATAACATTTAGGCAAGTGAGACTAATAAGGTTCATAAATTGAGAGGATGACTCCAATAGTCACTAAGAGAAGCATTGTAAAGTCCTGATCAGCAGTGTCAAATTAATTAATCACAATGGTATGTGAAACTTTCCATTTATAGAGACAAATCATATGGCACAGTAATGATGGAACTAACCAGAAGGATCTTCCCAAGTTAATATTGTTTGGAGACTCTACAATACGCAAGTCAATCTCTTTGCGGGTGATGGCCTACAAAAGAAAACCATTTGAGAAATGGATATAATCTTCAGTATCAGCTAGTGGTCAAAGTTAACAATGGAACAACGTTCATAAAGGGCTCAGATTGTGGATTTTCAAATTTAAACATTTCAAGTTTACATAATGCACAGCCATGCCCTAACAGTTTTCCCCTCAAAATACATCCATATCCTCTCGTAAAAGCACAGGTAGATTATCAGCTCAAAATACCCCACAGTTAGCAAACTTGTTAAATTTGCTTGTCTACTGTTACCATGGCATTTTCCAAGCAATAGCTTAAGTTATATGCCAGATCAACCATTTATGACCCTTCATTTAAGTGTACCAAAACATCACCACAAACAGACAATCCACAAGCAAAAGCATATCGCAGCCACCTAAAACCTAAGTTCATCATTGACCCCAAACTATAACAACCACCACAAAAAGAAAATTCAAAGTACAACTAAGTAACATAAAAGACAATCTAACGAAATGAAGCAAACAGAGCAACTGCAAACCACTACATAAAGAGCAAATACAAATACTTATTCTTTCTAAGTAATGGGCGTTAGATGAACTAGAATTTCCTATCCACAAGCTCCAAGGAGGACACTTACAGTCCCAAGAATCTGCTGTGTCTGTAAACGACCAGGTTCGCCCAGATTTGTGCGCCATGTGATCTGAAGCTTACCAAGAACATTATTTCCCTCAACTTTCATTTGTCCATTACTCTGCGAGGATGATTTCAACTGATAAAGATAGTTCTGAATTCCTCCACCTGATCTGATCAGGACTGGTGGCTTAAATACCTCTCTGTAAGTCAAAAAAATCATTGCCTCTTGGCATTCAAATTTTTTATGAATAGAACAGCATATAATCTGTGGATTTTACTAAGAAATCCTTTACATACTTAGCTGGAGAATAAATCTCTGACTGGTGCTCATCAGCCTTTAAGATTGTTGCACCCCAGTATTGTGCTGGCTCAAAATCAACTTGGTCCATATACAAGTTTGATTTGGTGTGATTTTCAATGCACGCTTCCAGAAATGTAGTTTCCTGGTATATGTTTTCAAGTTGTCACATCCTAATAGGGAGGAGCAGCATACTGACATGTTTTGTCCTCAGCATATAGGGTATTTGTTCCATGGTATGAAAAAATGTCAACCAAAATAGTTAAAGGTTGAATCTCATAAATGTAGATAATGCAATGAGCTTGATTATCAGCATTTGTGGAGCTGTCTTAACTAGGATTTTGGACAAAATCTTATTAGGTTGGACAGCTTCAAATATGCTCTGTGAGAGAAAGGCATGGTAGTTTGCAAGTTATGGTGATCAAGCTTATGCCTGAAAGGATCAAAGCAACATCCAAAATGGACTACAGAGACAACTTCTAGCATGTCATAACAAGGAAATAAGTTTCTTCTCAACAGACTTCTGGACATTGCTATTATTCGACAAGTATTTGTAAGACAATCATCTCCTATAGAGAGGAATGCACCTGAACAAAAGATGAGAGAGGAGTCTCCTCATCCAACCACAAGGCAAACACAAAGGCCCTCTAATGAGAAAAGGATATGGCAGAGCACACAGGAGTCCAATATTGTAAAACAAAGAGACCCATGCAAACTCCAAAATGCTAAAGATATTCACTGGGGGTAGGCAGAGGGGGGGGGGGCTAGAGAGAGAGACAGAGAGAGATGAGGTGAATGAAAACAGAACAAATCATTTAAAGAACCAAAACCATTAACCGATTAGCTAATTTGATCTTTTTCATTAAGCTATCTAATCTGATGACAAAATTAATTGCCACTAAAACTTCTGCAAAGAGCTAATAACAGGATCTAGCACATGGTTCCTGTAAATGCAATATAAACATCGAGATAAAAACCGTAACTTACATTAACTAAATTAGCCAATCTCAACCTACCTTGACCACACGGACCTACAAAGACAAAAGAAAATAGTAAGACGGATTTCAAACAATATATCATGCATAAACAACTGAGACATTCTGTCACTGCCATAACAGCACAAAAGAAGCAATGTTGTCTACGCGTACATAATATTCAAATTTCAACTATTAAAAGAAATACCATCTTGCAGCCAAATGAACACTAAGATGATACCTTTGTCCTCACAGAAAGTGGATTCGCAACAACAAATTTGAAAAACTGAGGAAGATATTTTCTTTCTCCATCGCCATCAGAATACAATGCCGTGCAAACCAGGCTGAAGAAGAAGAAGATTAGCGAAACAGATAAGATGCACAAGTTCGAAGCATAGACACCTTAGCACACCTAGTTGGCAGCACTCATAAAAGTACTTCATCGAAACAAAGTATAGTGAAACTCACGTGTGAGCTCCGAGTTCCTTCACATCATGTTCCACAATAAAATCATAACGCCCTCCTGCACGTATCGTTTCCACCGGAGACTTGGAAGTATCCAGAAGCAAAATCCGCTGCCTCTCGGTTTGAATTTCCGCCTGTAAACTAATCTTTCAGATAGACATACTAATCCCCGACCAATTGAGTGTAAACATATCTATGCCCTCTCATCATCGACAATGCCATACGTAGGCAAGCAAACGGACACCGACCGAAGACAATAAAGCTCGATCATCGAACTACTTAAACTGCGATATCCGCATCTGAGAACCGAACGCACCGACCTTAATCGTGACGTCCCTGACTTCGAAACTCGAGCTGTTGTTGATGCTGATGTAGCTGCAGAACGTCTCTCCCAGATAAATCGCCCTGCAAAACACCCGAACAACAGCTCGAATCAACGCGCCGACCGAACCGAAATCATTTCCGACGACACACGAATGAGAACTCCAATCCAAAACGACGAAGAAGAAGAAGAAGAAGAAGAAGAAGAAGAAGAAGAAGCACTCGAGATGAAGTCCGATCGATACCCGAAGGCCTGGGGGAGGAGGAGGAGGCCGGAGAGGCCCATGGCGTCGGCGGGGTGGCGGAGGAGGAAGCGGGAGCGGTAGGTGGGGTCGGCGGCGGCGGCGGCGGCGGGGTCGGAGGGGAGGAGGTGGGAGGCGAGGAGGGAGGGGAGGCGGGAGGCGGCGATGGGGTCGTCGAGGATGTCCTCGCCGGCGAGGAGATCGGACGGGTGGACGAGGAGAGGGGGGTCGACCAGGAGGGACGGGCGGCACAGCCGCATCACCCGGAAGGCCAGCGAGTGCGGCCCCTGCGTCGCGCTCATCTCTCTCTCTCTTGCCGATCGCCGCCGACGAAGAAGGAGATCGCTCTCTCTCTTCTCTCTTTCGGTCTGAGATTCAGTTCGGTTTTGAAGTTGAGTACGTCGGAGAAGTTCTTCAAACGCCGGACGATCGAAGCATCCATTTTTTACGATTTTAGAAAATATATTTTTTTAAATAATAGCTCAACAAAAATAATTTCATTGTCGACAGTAATATACATCTAAATATTTCCATGAAAAATAAAAAGAAAAATATTTTCCATTCATTTAACATTGTCATTTTCTGTGGAACAAACGCAGCATAAGTTGACACAACATAATAATATGAATTTTCAACACATGAATTTCACCGTACTAATAACCAAAATTGTTTTTCTGTGACACGACTTTGACATGGCTGATTACCACATGTGAATACAAATTGTCCAGTCGTTTAGGCCTCGAAACAATGATCTTGCTTAATGAATTTAAAGAGAAAATAGAAATGTGATACAATTATGTAGTCTTATATTATATGTGAATAAGAGTAGGAACATTTTAATCACTTGGCTTATTAAAATAAGCTACTCTTGGTAACATTTATATTTCCGAGAAGAATTCATGTCATTTCTATTCTCGAAAATAAAGAAATGGATTTTTGTTCACTTATTATTTTTATTTCAAATCTCTTCTTTGATCACTATTCTATTCTCAAAAATAGAAAAATTAATTACTGTTAGCAAACAGATTTTTTTTTTTTTTATTCCTTTTCAATTCCGAGGAACAAAAAGAACAGGAATAAAAAAAATATGATTACCAAATAGACCTTTAAGTACGATAAACCACGACCAACGCAGATTAATCTGAATTACGACCACAATCACACCAGCCGACGCACCACATCATTTGCCGCCTCTTTCCGGCATCTATTTGTCCCTAACGAATGCAGCAGGGAGGAAAAAAAAGAACCACTTCTTGACAGACCAAGAATCACAAAGGCATAAACATAAGGAGAGACCTCCAATTTTAAGCCTCAAGTTCAGAGAAAGTGGAGGGAATTGCACTGTGATGTTTCTCCATTGAAAGCATATGACAAACTACGATATACTTGGGCCAGAAAAGAGAATGCACATGTAGAACAAGATATAAATATCTCAGCTGTATGAATAGGCAAATCAATTCCTTTACAGCAGTCTTTCAACATGTACTTGCCGCGCTATCAGCACTATGGTAATTACACAGAAACACAACATGCGCTAGTAGAAGAAGGAACTGAACAGATCGCCACCTTCAAAGCGGCACCGTTCTCGCCTTCACTGAAGCAAGTTGTTACTACTGAAATACTACAATGTACAAAGATGTCTTGTCATCAGGCCTTCCCAAGGCAGCCAGCGCATCTCAACTTTCTCCAATACTGGAAGCCAAAACATTGCCCTCTTGATAACCTTCCCAAAATTAACCATTTGGGATGAACTTAGCAAGATCGTCCGCATGGAACATGGAACGGATCCAAAAATGAGAAGATAGGAGAAACATTCATTTACACACTGCAGGAGAAGGGACAGGGAACAAGGGCCATTTACACAACTCGGACCCAAGCTCCACCACAGATGGGACATCCATGAACCCACCGGCTGATCCAATAGGTCTCCCGCTCATTTTGATTAGGTGGACTAGCAGAGCCCGGCGAAGCAAAAGCACAAGTCTGCCTCAAGCATCTCATGCATTTATACCATGTTCCATCCAGACCAGTTTTCCACATGGCTGTGATGACATCCCTTCGAGATCCCATTATACCAAGATATGCGCCCAGGCCCACTGAGGTATTCAATCCAAAAGCGGCATCTCTCTCTGACATCCTTCGCTTCCTCGGCCATAAACTGAGGACCCCAGGATAAGCATCAAAAGCTTCCAAAGAGTTTGAGTTCAAACTTCCATTGCTCGATTTTGGGTTATCCTCAACTGGACCTGCATCATCTGGATCAGACCAAGGACCACCATACATGTTGCGCCTGTGCCACTCCTCAGCAGGCGGATGAAGTTCCAATTCACGAAGCAACAAACCAGCTGCATCTGCACCTCTAGGCCGGGGCATACTCTAGATAGCCCACCAGATAGAAAAAGGCACAACATACATCAGTTTGTACACTAACAGGAACTTCAGTACTTACAACAAGAATGCGGCACGTAAAATACAATCCTAAGTCTGATCCTTTTCAACCCAGTCGAGTGGCCCATCAATTAAGTAGAACCAAAATCCAAATCACATAATCAGTTCGAGCATGTAAGCACCTGCATCTATGCCCATACAACAAACAAATAACCACCAGCAAATTTGCCAACATTCTAACTGGATACTACGACAATTTATGTGAAGCGAGAAAAAGACATAGTAAAAAGATAATACAGTATTAGAGTAAATCCAGTAATACCTGCATATATGGACCCAGCGATGCTTCCACAACTTCAGGCAATACAGTATAATTCCCATCTATGTAATGCAATCGAACTTGAATGTTGCCAATCCCAACCTGAGAAACCGGCAAAGGATGTGGCAGAGAAGCCGTTCGGAGACACAGATCTCTAAGGATGAGAAAAAGGACCCTCACCTACACGACAAAGCTGTCTTAAGTCTTTTACACAATATCATTTCCTATTGCCAGGGTACAGAAAAAACAATGCATTGAAAATATATAAGGAAAACCTTGGCTATTCTTTCATTAATGAAAGATGGAACAACAAAACTGAGAGCTGCCGAAAGATGATTTGCACTTAAAAACAGAAGTCAAAAGCTCAAAGCAGGAAATTATTGGAAGTTAAGACCGAAAACTAAACCTAATCTCTACCTCTTCGAATGTGTATCCTTGGCCAGCATTACCCGACCCCAATCTTGACCTTCCAGCAGGACCTTCTTCTGCTGCCTTTGATCCAGTTGCCGTCTGACCAGCTCGAGCTCCCTGACCTTCATCTGACCTGGTGATAGATGATGCTGGCTTTGTGGAAATAGAATTCATTTCTTCGACCTTGCCAGGGCCACCAGGCTGTGGTTTTTGCCCATTTGAGTCACTAATTCTCTGAGCGGTACTTGCAAAGCGAGGTAACTGGCTTCGCCGGAAGAAATAGCAAAAGAGAAGAAGTTGGCACAATCTGTGGAGGAAATGGCAGTCACCAATCAGTCTAACAGCTGGTGTTCCGGGAAACGTTCCTGTGTTGATACTGATTGGCATGAAGGATGATGGACCATTCATAGGGGGAGCTGCACCGGAGGCTCCTTCATTTGTGTTACTGATCTTGGCAATAGCTCCTTGTACCCAGGCATTTATCTGGGTGCTGCCAGAAGAGCTTGCGGTGCCACTTTGACCAGCTGAAGAGGAAAAGGAACACTAGAGAATAAGTGAGGCTGCTTAAGAAAAAACCATCAAAATTTACAGAAGCTCACTTAAGCAGTATGATATTTGCATGTTTCGCAATTCTAACAATATAAAAAAACACTAATCAGGCTGTGAATTGACCAACTTACCAAAGATGTTTCATATATGATTTATTACCCAACTTTTATTCTTTGGATCAATCAATTAATGACTTAAGATGATCTGCCTAATATTAAACTATATCAGTCAATGCCCTAAAAAACTTGGTTGAGGCTACATAAACTCTACGGGCCAGATGAATCTACTACAACTTAATCAACTTTCAAAGGGATATGCAGCCATTCTTCTTCTTCCTCTTCTTCTTCTTCTTCTTCTTCTTCTTCTCTTTATTAGTATGCAATTTGTAAGATTAAAGAGGGCAATAATGATTTGAGACCTCTTCAGATTATGTCTGGTGAGATTCAAGTATTAAGTCTTGTAACATCATTAATATCATTACCTTGTCCATCAAGAGAGACAGACGTACAATAAAATTAGTACTCCAACACACACAAACACAAGCAGAGAAGACTCGAAAGACATGGAAGAATCACATCCTGAGAATTTACATTTTCCCACTAAGGTAAGTTTGATGGTGAAATCTTAATTAAAGGGCAATATGAACATCAATATTTCAATTTTCAACAATATACCTAGTTTAGGAAGTCTATCCAGCCTTCTAAGCAATTCCAGAATTTGCAATCGAAACAGGCACTTATGCTTTGATTCAATATTTTAACAACCATGGTGATATGAACGGCTGTCAAAGTTCTGTATGACCTAGAATTTTTCATCAATCCATCAAAATTGAGGTCTCAAAGAATAGAAAGTTCACATTAGAAGATCCCCAATTCAACCGAAGTTAACTCTTGAAAAGCAGCACATTCATTACAAAGTGGAATGCATGTACCTTGACTTGCTGTTGGAGATGCTGATGTTTGGTTTGGACTAGTCACCATGCTCCGGTTACTGCCAGTTCCTGCATTGACAGCATGGCTAGCCAATGTGCGACAAAAACTAGCATAACGCCGTAACCGTGTGATAAAATGTGAAGCCAGATCAAGAACTGCATCAACATAAGCCTGCAAGACATCTTTGACAGTCAGAAACATGTACACTATCGTATCTCTGTTTCAGCTAAAGTCAATTGCCATAATCTGGATAAAACAAAAGGTCAACATGATGGGGGGAGACAGCTGGACGGTCCTCAACAAATGCAGTGTATTAGATGGCATTTGGAAGTGAACGTGGCCTTAAGAGAACTCTATGCAAGAGTATGTCATAGCCATTTATTTCACACATCGAATTGCAATCTTGATATATTTCATACATAGCATTATTTGAAAGCCAAAAGATATCTGGGCAACCACTTTTTCAGCAAAAGCTACCTTTCTTTACTTAAAAACCTTATTTGTCCTAGATCTTTTGTAAATGAATTTCACTATCACAGTGCCCATAATGGAATTTCAGTTTAGAAAACAGATGGGAAGATGGCCATTGAAATAACGACTTAAAGCCATGGCAAAACACAGTCAGAAGATCTGCATTTCAAACTCCCATGTGACAACAGGGAGATCTAATATAAAAAATAAAAAGAAGGTGAAAGTACCTGTATACTAGGGACAAGTGCTGGTTCAACAGCCAGACCATCAGGATCAATTCCAGAAAACATTTCACTAGAAGTCTGCCATGCCTCAAGTACTAATGCTGAAGGATTCACCAAAGCAGACTCAATACCCTTCCCCAGCATATCTAGCAACAACCTAGCTTGCATGTCTAGTACCATTGCCCTGACCTCTTGAGCATTTGTACCTTCCAAAAGCCGGCATTTTATACGGTCAAGGCTCTGCATGTGAAGAACAAGTTCTGTTAACCAGGAGGGGAGACAATCTTTGGGCAACTCATCATAAATGGATGACACAAAGCAAATGGTAATGTTAGCTTAATAACACCCCCCCCCCCTTTCCTCTTTCTCTTTTCCTTCCCCTCTCTCTCTCTTCATGAACATGAGAAATGCAAGGACAAAATATATCCAAAAAGAAGCATATCACTTTGCAAACGGCTCAAAGTATGAGGAATTTGTTTCCCTCTCTATTTGTGCTAGCTTTTTCAATTGGAACAACTACTATCCTGGTCATTTCCAACTAAAAGATCCTACAAGCTTGTTATAATCATCAGTAACAGTTAACAGAGCCACTATTCAGAATAGTACCACACCTCTTTCAAGTATACTTTCAAATTAAGAAAGTCTAAACCATTAACATCATCTAAGGAAAGTGAAAACCAGCATTGTCACTTAAAACTATAAAATATCCCCAGATAAATCTCTCCATAATTCGTTTGTGCAAACTCCAGAACTATTTTCGGGCATACAACCAAGCAGTCTTAATGTTTAGCAAGTAAGATTTGCATCTATATCAAAAGCTAAACCTTGTAACTTCAGGTCATCATGACCCATAGTCGAGCAACATAACAACATTTACTCAAAACAAGAAAAACATGCTTTGACGGTTACAATTTTGTCTTCAAACCAGACTATGTTATGGGAAAGCAGAGACAAAATAGTTTAGTAATACTAGAAACTTATGCACCCTAGTCCATGTCACATGAAACTGTGATGATCTCAATAACCATCTAACCTGTCTACTTCAATTCTAAAGACTGCAACATCAGTATGCAAATTGGTCCAACTTACAGGTCCATACTGTTGCCTGTGCTGAGTCGAAGGAAGAGAATGGAAATCAGCATCCAAGACCGCAATGACACTATTGAGGGAAACTGAGAAAACAGGAAGGAAGAGAGCAATTTATTATTAAGCAAAAAGCCATACCAGTGCAAACATATTTTGGAAAGAATATAAAATAAAGAATGAAACTATAAGATCGGTATTCATGCTATGCACTGTTAATGTATCATCACCATGTCATTTCATGTTCTTTCCAGTAAAATTGAGATGATACAATCAGTTTGATAGGAAACAAAAGTCTTCTTGAGTAAATTTGTCGTGTTATAATTGGATTAGATTGGTTGACTGTTCGAGGCAGATTCCCTGTTCAAATAGAAGAGAACTCCGCCAATCAGGGTCCTACAGTTGAAGGGGGTAAAATCAAAGTACTGTTTTTCTTCAAAATAGTTGACTAAAAACCTACATTTTCATGTTTGACATCACCTAAATAATGATTTAGAGTGATTAAGACTGCATAGGTAAAACAGTTAGAAGTCTAGGGTTCACATCACCACTACTTTTGTAGTTCAGAAGACTCATACCCAAATTAACTCCTAAAGGACTAGCAGCAACTACAAGTTACCAGCAAATGACAATCCAAAGATCTAAATTACCAAAGTTAGTTAATTGCAACCATCATTATTTTGAGATCGAATTGCTTTGGCTCTACCCATATAGGGTAAAGCATATTAGTGTATCCCAACTAATACACATGCTTGCTCCCCTGAAATAGGAAAGAAGGCAAGGGGCCAATAGTGATATCCAGAAACTATATGGCTAAGAAATCTTCACCAAGAAGCTATCAAGTACTGAGATCTTTTCTAGGGTGAGACATTTCACCATAATTAGCAGGTTTTTATCATATAAACAACCCTACTTAGAGATAAGGCTTGGTTGCTGTAATATCATCAAAATGGCCTGTAACATTTTCAAATTAATCTCAATGCTTACCAATGCCACACTCAGCAGCACTCTGCGTGCAGCCAACAGCATCCCACCAATCAACACCAACCATAAGACTCCACCAAAACCTGCATGGACATACAACAGATTCCATCATGCTAAACATTGTCATGCCCCCAAAATCCATATCAAGCTCCTTAAAGGATCAAGCAATAAGCACAGTTGAACAGTGGAAACTATTACTAAGAGATACTAGACCAACCTCTCAGCAATTGCACGTTCCCAGGTGGATGCGTTAGCCTTTAATTGACTACTAGGAAGAGCAGGAGGAAGGACACGAAGAATCTTCAGTATGGTTTGGTCCTTCTTGCTGTCATGCCACACAGAAGCTGAACAGCAGCTTGTGGAAGAGAAGGCAGGAGCAGCAATTGCAGAGCCAACATTAATCTGGTAATTATCAACAGCTGCAAAGTTTGGCCCTGAAAAAATGTGGACCCCCCCTCGTAGAAAAGCAATAGCGATCTCTCCACCATGTGCAGAATAGACGATTCGAGCAAGTGTTCTGATATCACTTGGCAAGTCAAAGGGATCAAAAGAGACCCTTTTCGCCTTCTCAACATCAGAATCAGATGTCTTCGCAACATCAGATGTAGGTCCTGAGGCAAGTGATAGATGGGATCTGAAATCACTTGTTGGTGGTATGCTTGTGTCGACTTTTGATATCCAAACCGTTTGCATGGGTGCCTGCCCACCAAAACTAGAACTAGGGTTACCAAATATATGATGAATAACAACAGGCTGAAGAGATGATTCCCAGCGTTGTACTCTCCATCCTGTAATTGAAGGACCCTCATCCGGATCGTAAGGGGACATGTACTGCCCTGAAAAATGAAGTATCAGTGGTTGGTAAATTCCTACTCAGGGCCCACTGGCAAATAATTCATCCTAACCAGCAAGAAAAGAAAAGTTAAAATACAACAATAGCAGCATGAAAGAGAGAACAAAAAGTTACCCTCGACTATAACAATAGCTATAACAGAGCCGCCACATGTAGGATCAAAGGCAACAGCTGTAACACCAGAACCCCATGTGGTGGTTGCTGCTGATTGTGCTGCAGCTTCAGGACTCACATAAGCAGAAAAGTTTGAAACAGGCGAACAATGCAGAGATACTGCGTCATTTAGATCTTGATCTGTCTGCCTTTTGCCTTGCTTCGCCTCAGACAATAAATACTCTTGCCAACTGAACAGATATGCAGCCAAAGGAGCAAAGCCAGCCCAATTGGGTGGATTGACAGAGGGCGGGACCCCAGGAGTTGCACTAACCTTTGGAGTTGCTTGAAATCCATTTCCAGGACCAGGAGTGACCTCCCACACAACAACAGTTGAAGGGTTTACAATTGGAACGCCTGCAACATGCATCGCACCACTGTCTGTTATGATTGCATCAGCAGCCATGATTCCACTGGGACCAGCACCCAAGAGTCCTTTACTTGTGTGAAACCACTTTGGCGCAACACCACTTTGACTTGGAGGCCACTGGGACCAGTTTAACTGAACAGATCCAGATGAAAATACGGAACATACGCAGAGAAAATTGGGCCATCTAGCTGCAACAAGTTCATGTATCGGATATCCAAAAATCAAATTCAGAGAGAGAAGAAACTAGCAGGTCATCATTGTCACAATGTCATAAATCTATATTCAAAAGGAGAGGTCATACCCATGCTTCCTACATGGTTCACTATGGACTTTCTATATCTTTAATTAAAAGTGTATATAACACCCAATGAAGTTATTAGGAGGCATAAATCAAAGAGCTTTCGATACAGATTATACTCATACTATCATCTCTCTCAATCCTTAATGTACAACATTAAACTCCATTATCCAGAATTCACTCTTCTGCAAAATTCTATTGTGGATTACAGCGCCAGCACAGATACCTACACCTAATTGTGTTTGAATAATGGATTTATTGATCAAGAGCATGCGCTGAATCGAGCATGGATTGAATCAAAATGCAAAGACAGTAAAGATGAAAAGAAAGTAAAATGCCAAATTTCTACCTCGAAAGTTATCCAATCAAGGGGCTTGCTAGGTTTACTCTCATCCAAAAGTCAATCAGGGCTAAATCTCAGCAAAAACTGTTCTACTTTTTGAACAACTGGTGATCCGTGTGATATTATTACTTCATCCTTCTCAATGGTATGATGCCATAAATAAGCTCACCACAGCAATCAACATACCTGAAGTTTGCAACTGCTGAGAAAGGAATTTTTCCTCGAAAGTTGACTTCGAATTTGCATGAGTACTAGATTTAGAGGAAAGCCACCTATACTGATTTTAAAACAAATGAAACAACAAATAGTGTTCAGGAGACTGATAATACAAACCAAGCTAACCATAGCTGATGGTAAAACCAATATAGTAACACGCAAGAGGGTGACACTGAACCATGGTAGACAAAAATAAAACAAGAACTAGATCACTTTAAAAGTAATGAAAAACTGGAGGAGGGAACAGACATCGCTTGTGGTTCATTTTTCATCAGGAAATGGCTTACTGGAACAGCAATACACCCTAAGCCATCATTCTTAGAAAGCATCTCATATTAGAAGATATGCAAGGGCATGAAGCTCCATGATGCCAGACTTTTCTGACAATACAAGAATTTTAAGCATAATCAAGTACACAGGAATCATAGATAAGAAGGCTCTTCATAAGTTTATAAGAGAGAGAGAGAGAGAGAGAGACAAGATGTCAAACATATATCTTTGCTCATAGCACATAATAATACAGATTCCTTCATTCAATATTTTAATGAAATAGATCAATCAATCATCACCAAGATAACATACCGGAGACACCCCAGATAACCACTTTGTAACAACAGCAATATCCTGCCGCCATTGATGCTCGCATTGCCAGCAGCTAGCATCCTTTACCAGATTAGCTGGCCCCTGAAAGAAAGAAATACACTGTAATTAGTGTACTCAAACATAATGAAAAAATTCGATGATGTACCCTATCTATTAAGATGGAGAAATAAGTTTATTGGCAAGATCTTGGAAAAAAAGGCCTTAAGTGTTTGAAGAAAACAATCCAGTAGGTTTGCTTACTTGAAATGGTTGAGTCCAGATAGTGACACTCCCATGAAAATTAGCTATTAGTAGTGCTCGAGGGCATGAGCTAGGGGACCATTCAATAAACTGAACAGAATCTCTTGGAGAATCTGCAGAAAATTCAAAGCAAGTACTTGTAATTCATATTATTCGGGCACATCCTTGAAAAGAAGGGAAGATATATTACCTATCAACAAAATAACAGACTATGATCACAAAGATAAAGTTGAATGGAAATAAAGCAAGAAAAGAGTTCTACTCACCCCAGTGTTCTGGGGTAAGAACAGACATTTATGGTCAATCTGTTCAAAAGAGAAAATGAGAAAAATCTTTGAATCATCCGAACAAGGGGCAAACTAATCAAGCCATCAAGGAAGCAATGCCCAACTTATCTTCAAGAACTTAAGTAACATACTTTTGAATGCAGAATATATGATCCTTTTTGTAAACAACAATGGAAACACGATCATTGACTAGGAAAATAGTGCACTTTTCTCGTGAAAGTGTAAAGACCAAAGAACTCATGTAGCAAATAATCCTCGCACTATGATCCTTGGATATATTATCTAAATGGATTAAACCTTTTAACCTGATAATGTTTAGAGATTGTGGAAGATAACAAAACACATAGCAAGAGGATAAATCAAAGTACCTGCTCTGACATTAAAAACAGCACACTCGGTAGGACGCTCAGGGATAACAATATGGATAGGAATCCAGAATGGTGGATTAGCAGTCGAACTGGAGATAGTACAAAAAAGAAATTACTAAATTAAGCTGATATTTCCACTGCCAAAGCACAAGAGAGTAAAGGCTTCTTGCCCAATTCATTCAAAACTATCATGCATGCAGATCACAATATACCGAGTGTGTGTTTAGGGTGGCTTTTGCTTTTTCACATTTTGATTTTGGCTTATGCCTTCTCTTCCTTTCAATTTTCACTTCTATCTCATATTGAACACTTCAAAACTTTACAAATGTACATATATCAACCTTTAAGAGTCATTCAGAATTTTTCCTTATTTTTATAATTCAAAGAGTATGTTTTTTTGGCCAGGAAAGCAAAATTTGGGAGCTAAAGCAACTAGCTGCCTTTGGTAAGCTCCTCTAAATGCATAAATAAAATAAAATAAAAAATCAAAAGATGCATTTTCATTTAGATAGCAGAATCGGCAGGTCTACCCCCAATGTCCTGGGGTCTATGTAGTGAGAACCGCAGAGAAACCACCAACCTTGGAATTCTCGCGCAAGTTTCAGATGCACAAGCTATCGCATTTAGCTTCCCACACCAAGCAACAGCACTGAACAAGAAAAAGAGAAGAAGTTAGTTGAAGATATGCAAGGATAACTGCACATCAATCATCACAGAAGCGCACATATGCTAGTAAAATCTAATGTCTTATATGCAATGACTGTATAAATTGTAAAACATAATCCATTTTGACTCACATTTAGCACCCACAGAATTTAACTGTACCTAAAGAAGTCAACCGGAATAGCTTAAAATGTGCTCTACCCTACCATGCAAAATTTCTATATTCCTCTTTGAATCCAACCCTCTCCAGCAAACACTTACAAAGTCAATGACGCAGGCAACAGCTCCATAAAGTAACATCAGGTATACTGATGAAATGACAGCTAATTCTCCAACAGATGCATATCCCTAGTTTTTGCTTTACCGGGAAAAAATGGCAAATATAAATTCAAGACCAACTGTGAGCTTTTCAGTCTTTCCTCACAGACATCAAATTTGGGACTTACAACTTACAGCCAAGGAGAGAATGAAAGTTCGGACAGAAGAAGCTCACAACAAACATTTGAAACACTAGATTTAGACAATGCTAACCGAGCACCAAATGCACATTAACAAACCAAAAACATACAATATAAACATCACCAGAAGAACCACATTCTACTAAGAAACCCATATAATGGAAAAATCATGATTCTGCTTTTAAGCTATTGCTATTCAAAACCACCCTCCATATTGGCATTTCGACCAAAGAATACTAAGAATAATACTAATAAAGGGGCAAGTTCTCATCGATTGTCTAAGAGGTTAATAAAAGTGATTATGTTTCCATTAACATGATGTCCATCGAACTGAATGACCGGTCCATCCATATAAGGTTTTCAATATTTTTACTTCAGCCGAGTGTCATGTTAATTTCAAACTGAAATCTCCCAACCTGATACAAGGAGCCTTGTTGAAAATTGAAGTTCAACATGAGAATCAACAAACTGAAGGTGGGAGATGACAGAAGACTGCAATTGACTCCAAATATATAAAGTCCAGGAATTGGGTGGGCCATATAAGTAGCAATACTAAAATTCACACATTCATACAGATTGCAATTGAAATTCTATCACATGTTGTGCTTTGACTTGGCCTTTATAATCAATATGCTGTTCTCTGAAGTTTTGGTCTCCCCTACCATTAACTCACTTGAAAAACTATTGCGGTTGTCCCTATGATCAGCTTGACTGGAACGCAATTGAGATACACCTACAGCCAGGTTTCACTTATGTTTAGAGGAGATGATTGATTCTGTGTTGCCTCCCCAGAAATAGTTTTTTTTTTTCATATGGAGAAATAATACCAAAAAAAAACTGCTTCCAACCTTGCACGGTTCAGGTCCGTACGAAAAATCTTCATTTGAGTGCTGGATTCAATCACAAACACATACGTTCGTACATAAAAAGTAGAAATGCTAAGGTAAAGCAATCCCACAACAGCCAATTTGTACTAAAATCAATTCATTCACAATCACTGCACATGAAGAACATCAAAATCCTTGTTGATACTTGGAAACACATATATGCAACATCAACAACATCATCATCCCGAATTCGATAAGATTCCCAGCACTTCCTCATTCGAAGTAACAAAAGACACTATTCCGCCACGGCTCGTAGGCCGCAAACACACAGCTTCACAGAATTCCAACTAAATTACATCAATTCGATGTGTACTCGTCCCAATTCAGCACAACACCTCAGACCCTAATTACACGAGCCCCAAATCCGGCCACAAACCTAACTCAACCCCGCCAAAAAGAATCACCTGAAATTGCGACACAGCTCGGGGACGCTCATCTTGTGCATCAAATTGGAGCGGGGCTGCTTCAGCCGGATCGCGAACACGGTGGCCGGGCTCACCGCGTCCTCCTCCATCGGCTCCTCCTCCTCCGCCGCCCCGCGATCCTCCTCGCCGGCCTCCTCCTCCTCCTCCTCCGCCGCAACGACCTCAACAACAACTCCTCCTCCTCCTCCTCCTCCTCCTCCTCCTGCCGCAAAGGTCTCGGCTTTCTCGGCCGGGGGTGCCGGGGGTGCCGGCGGGGGCGGCGGGGTGGGGGATATGGCGGCCTCGAGCGACGGCGGGGCCAGGGCGGGGGGATCTTCCTCGGAGGCGGTCTGACTCATCTCCGAGGGGACCCCCAAGGCCGAGGCTTTATAAGGGGCGGGCTAAAGCCAAGGAGGCAGGGGAGCAGGGGAGGGGGAGAGAAGGAAGAAAAAAAAGGTGGGTCGTGAGTGGTGGGAAAGTCGCGATTGAAGGCGACAGGTAAACACTGTGAAGGAAAAGAAGAGAGAGAGAGAGAGAGGGGGGGCTAGTGGGGTTCGAGCTGTGCTGGTGTGGGAGAGTGTGATTGGGTTCTGGAGGGTTGTGGGAATTCTTTATTAGGGTTTTCCCGTGGGGGGTGAATTTGGGGGAAGAATCTGGGCTCGATTTTGGAGTTAGAAATAGAGAGAGAGAGAGAAAGAGAGAAACAGGGTAGAGAGAGAAGGAAGGTGGGCGCGGGGGGGGTGCTCGATTTGTCAAAGTCTGGGCTTTGTGCGCTAGAAAGCGAGGGGAGATAGAGAGGGATGATGGGTTGGCCGCTTTTGCTTGGAAGACGGAAGCTTTCGGTTTGAATTTTGAGGAGAGAGAAAGAGAGAGAGAGAGAGAGAGAGACGGGAAATGAACAGGGGAGAAGAGGGCGTCAGCAGAGGAGAGAGAGAAAGAGAGATTCTCAGTGTGTCCGACCAGTCGATATGGGGAAGGAGCGGCGGTTCCTGCTTCCTTCCTCAGTGCTGCTCACGTGCTTCTTTCTTTCTTTCTTCCTCCTCCTCGGACTCAAGTGCCCTACCTCCCTCCCTCCTTCCCTCCCTGCCTTTCTTCTTTTTTTCTCTATCTTTGCTCGACGCGACTCGACTCGACACCATGTGGTCATGAGTTTTTTCCATAGTCATCCCGGAATCTACGGGGAGCAAAGATGTGAATGAGTTCAGTTATTAATGATTATGAAATGTCCAAGCTCGAGTCGACCACTAGATAGATAGAGTATCGAATTTGTTGCGAAGCTTTGTAAACACGTATTTTTTTGGCTTTTTCCGTCAAATTTGAAAATGGAAAAATTAGGGAAAGTTATATGTTGCAATTTGTGAAAATTTCAAATGTTTCAAATTTAAAAAAAAAAATTAATATATATATATATATATATTTCCTAGGAAATTTGAAAATCAAAATTCAAAAAATTATGAGGAGTCATATAAGAATATATATTTCCACTTCATGAAAGATTCAAATATTTCTGATTTAAAAAGTTAAAGTGTGCACTTCATAAAATTTTGATCAAGCTAAGTAAAAGTCAATTCCAACGTATTCCTAGTGCGTGAATGACATTTATTTTTTTCCTAAGAACAATTTCTAGCCAAATTTTTATTCTTTGGATAAGTTTTTAAGCAAAGATACGCGTTTAATATCAACACAAAATTTCTACTCGCTGCATAGAATTGAAATTCATTTAATAGGTTTTCTCAAATGGCTCCCTCCCATGCTCTTTTCCATTTATTGTACTCCATTCTTTTTTGTGAGATAAAACATCCTTAATCAAATGAATTGAAAGCGTCGATGTAGAAATCATACATCGATGGGCGACGGCAATGGACAAGAATGGCAAGCGATGGGAAGAGTTTTTTTTCTTTTTTTGTTTTAGAAATAGAATATTATAATATTTTCTACTTCTCATTTTTGTTCCAAACATAATTCTAGGATAAAAATTTATCTTGGAAATAAAAGAATGAAATTGTGTTATCAAACAGGTTTCTATTCCAAACATATTTTTAGAAAAAAAAATATAACATAAAAATATAATGGTTATCATGTGATTTAGTATAATTGCTTATGTATTTTCTTAAATATGAAGAATATGGAGATGTGATGTTTATAATTTTAAGCTTTGCATGCTAATGCTTCAGTTCTTTTGCTGCCCATAATAATAAAAGAACAGAAATTTGTTTGGTAATATCAATTAATTTTTCTATTTATTGGAATAGAGAAGTGGTTAGGGAATAGATTTTGAATAGAAAAAAAAATAAAAAAAAGTAAATTAATGTTCTTGAGAATAATTTATCGAAATAAGTAATTTTTTTCTTTTTTTTTTCTTTTCTTCTTCTTCTTCGAGCGGACAATGGTTGTGACAAGGAAGAAGAAGAAAAAAAATCTTAAAAAATTTAAAACATTCTAAGTTACCAAAAAAAAAATTATTAATTGTCCCAAACGCATTATTTTTTCTATTATAGAATAGAAATTTTGTATAGTTATTAAATGTATTCTTTTACTCATAAATTTTTTCAGATAATAGAAATAGAAAAAGACTATTTGTTAAAAGAAATTATTTCCTTAAACAAAAATACTACCAAACACACCCTTAGTTGTCTTTGGAAATATTGGACTCCAAGCTCAAGGTCAAGCTTCGATTTCAATCTCTATCAAGATTAGATCATCAAAATGAGGCAAAGTAATTTGAATAACTTTTTACAACTAGAAAACCTTGCTCAACAAAAAATTATATCATATCTTGAAATTTTTGTATTTTATAGTTTGAGTAGTCTATATCAATAATGCTCAACTTAATTGCTATTTATGATAATGGAAATCCTATATACACACGTCTTTGATACGGTGGAATAATGTCTATAAAGGAAGTTCTTGAACTTTTAATTTATTTAATGTGATTCTTTAACTTTTAAATATTTTCATATAATTTAGGGATTACATTGAATATTTATCAATAGTTCATGAACTATATTCGAACAAACTAAAAGTGCATAGACAATATTGTACCTTAGGATAAGGTTCATGACTACATTGCATAGATTAAAAGTTCATAGATGATATTAAATATTCCTATCCAGTTCTTATCATGATTAGAAATTCGGACGACCAAACGTAGTCTAAAAGAGTAATGATAACTTTGGAAATCTAGAACAAGAGCAGAAATGACGATCGGAGGGAGGACCTTCCCAAAAGGCAAATGCTCAGACCACAACTCTCTAATTTCGGAAGCTCACTTTGCTTTTTGTGGCTTGGGTACAATGTTTCACAAGTGCTCTATTTATAGCTAAAGTCTCAACATTCAAAAACTGGTGCACCCTATGATTATTTGCTCCAAGACAGACGCAGCATTTAACGGAGAAGATGCCTTTCCCGGGGCCCACGATCTTTTCTTTTGTCTTCTTTCTTTTTCATGTACCTCAGAGCATTTAATGAGATTTTTCATTCTCGAGTTCACGCAGCCCATCATAAATCATGCCTGTTGATTTCTCTTTGTCTTCACAGAGATATCATCGACACATTAATCAATTTTCATTGGTACCTTCAACTCCATTTGTGCCATTATCTTGAGCTAAAAACAAGTTTGAAAGGTTGTGTCTCGCCCCTAAGAGGCTAAGCTTCTCTGGTTTTTTCCAACACCATTATCAAGAATCACCCCAGACATAACTATTTTAGTAATTTAAACTTTCAAAAAAATGCATATTTTATCACTCCTCATTATATTTATTTGATTTTTTTTTCCTAATACTGAGAATTGACCTATTTAATCGGGAAGACAAATATGATTTGAATTCGAGACCACATGCTCTAGAATCATGCAAGATTTGAACTCTCATGCCTGCAGTGTGCTCTGCCCTAAACATTCTTTGGTCCTTCCTCGGAGACATCATACTTCACGAGAATGTTGAATTTGGTGGTGAAAACATCGGAAATCTAGTCTCAAACAAGTAACTTCATAGAAAGGGAAGCGAAATCCAAGCCATACTAGATGGAGATGGATGGCGTAGCCACATTGATTGAAGTTAGAGTTACTCGTGGGTGTTTTCTTTTTAGAGATCACCCACCAATCAAAAGAGCCGGCACTCACTAATCTCAGCCCCAAATGAATCCTTACTTTGACTAAGACTTGCAAGTGACCCGGTTTCTCGCGAGACGAGACACAACATGACTTGTTACAATGCCCAATTTAAACTCAATGAAGATTTAAAAAAAAATCTAAAATGACAAGTCATTATTTTTTATTTTATCCTTTTAAATCTGAGATATTCATAAAAGTTGAATGCACAGAGGTAATACCTTAATATCGGGTACACATAAAATAATAAGCCCTCCATTTAAGGTCATGCCATCGTCAGCATCATTTTCTCACTCCGGTAAGATCTCGTAGAATCGAAACTAAAACTTCGCACAGAACCACGAGTGGGATTTCGACTCTTGGTTGTACCATCATCTTGGTCAATATAAAAAGAATGTCTTCGTCATCTCGTGTCACGAATGACCCCCTTTCTTAATTTTAAGCAAAACCCTAACTATTTTTTAAACCCGACTCGTTTAAATATCAAACTAATTTCACCTGTGTGATGGCCATTGTCATGTCTAAATTTCGATATGCATTTAAAAATTACTGGAGCACATGCGCACGCAATCTCAGAGGCGACTCCAAGAAGATGCACAAGCATATAATGATATAAATTAGCGCTTGGTCCAAGAAATTATTTGTGATCCTTCTTTTTTTTTTTTTTGTTATGTCATCTCCAGTTGTGCTCTACATTGTTTTTTTTTTTTTTTTACCCTGGAACCATCGTACAGTCGACAACTGGCGATGTGGGGGAGCTCTAGCGCAGGGGCCCACCTCCCACGGCACTCCACTTTAGTCGCGCAACGGGGTTGTGCTTTCCATTGTTAAATCGAAGTAAGCGTTGAAAGTACTAGAAGAGGGAAAATCCGTAGGGCTGGCCCAAGAAGAGGAACTTGGACCATGGGCCACAGAGCCAAGTGGTCGGGCCAGCGGCCCATGAGCATTCGAATCCGGGCTAGCCCAAAGCCCATTTTCTATGGAGATCCGTGTATGGACAGGTTATATTCCCAAGTGGGGCCCACCAAGGATACTCAAGAATTAAGAGAAGGATAATCAAACCAAACGTCCTAGAATTTTCGCAATGGGGCCGTACTAATTCCTCAAAACTTTTCATGGTCTCACTAATATCCCAAAACTTGTACCGGTGACTTGAAATTACATTTCGTCAGACTTCCGTGCATAGTGACAGTAAAAAATCCGATGTGTCAACATTCGTGTATAATGCTAAGCCAATGGATCTAAGGTGGTAATCGACGCATGCTGAACGTCGACCTAGAGTGTAGGCACATCAGGTTTCTGATGGGCACACATGTTGTCAAGTTGGATTTCTTACGGCCATATGGATGGAAGGTACTTATGGGTAATTGGTACAAGTTCGGGGTATAAGTGAGATGAAAAAGAATTCAGATGATTAGCATTCACGATTCCAGCGGGATTATCGCTAAATAAAAAGGAAGAGGACGACCTAGGGTAAAAGAGATTCCTCCCTCTTTTGGCTCTTTTCTCATTCCGGACGCGTTTTTTATCTCTTGACTTAGAGGTTCCCCCAATGTAAAATTTGATACACAGACAAATGAATAGTGCAAGTGTCTAATCTAACTTAAAGTGAAGAAGAAGATTGGACAATCAGGCATCAAAAGGTATAATATTTACCCCATTAAAAGGGACATTGAAGAATAAGGACAGTGTACTTAAAGGAATGATCCCTTTTCAATTGAGCTAGATGCGACTTTTTCAAGTTAAAAATCGTTGTTCTCTTCCTAGCTCCCTCTCTTTCCTTGGCAAGTGAACATCAATCCACATGTAATCACAGTACCAGAAGCTTTCCCTAGAAAAGACCACCGCAAATTGCTCAATCCCTTTTAATCACCGCAAATTGCTCTATCCTCTTTGATAATCTATGACTCAATACAGTGGCAGAGCACCCAAAATCAAATAATCCAAACGAGAAATAAATGCAAAATATCAAACCTGCTATAGAGGGTTTATTCCACTTGGCAGGCTTACTTCATAGGAAGAGATCCACGAGACAATCGATAGATCAACAAGAGGAGATTATAATAGCTTGAAACACAACTCTAAAGTGTTTTTGGGTCTTAATTACACCCGAGAAGTCTCACAATCTCAAATCAAAAAGATAGAGAGTGTTTACATCGCACACTTACACTCCTTAATTTCTCCTCGACTTTTTCATTGAGTTTAGACTTTCATTACATTCAAGTTAGAAAAGTCTTTTAGAGTACATTGCCGTGTGCATGTTGGCATTCGGGATTTCTCGAACATTGCCCAGACATGTCTGGACGTCCGATCTTCTCTGCGTGTGTCGGTTGGAAGTCTGACTAGCGATGATTAGACGTTCTTGTTGAGTTCTACGTGTGTCCACATCTCATATTTTCGACCTATAATAGCTTCACTGTCCTTTGCACACTTTTCTGAGTGTGCAAACCTCAATTAGGACCTCCGGTTCGCATTGTCGTGTAACTTCAAACTCTTTCGCTTATTCTAGATGACTTAGATTTCAATCTCGAGTCGAATATAAACCAAAACTGGTTGAGTCATATTTCAGAATAACCTTTTTGAGAGAACAATAAACATCGTGAAACTACTTAGCAATGCTGTGAATAATTGAAGATATTAATTAAACTGAATCCTAATAGCAAAGGATAGCTTTTGAAAAGTCATATCTAAGCTTTGCCTTCAAAATCCCCTGGGTAAATGCAATACTTTTTAACAATTTTTTTGGAGAGATATGGGAAAATGCAATGGCATTTCCAAAAGCCTTTAAAGATCTTTAAATTGAGCTACGTTCAAAAGTGTTTTGAGCTTTGGGTATTTCTAGAATGTGAATACAATTTTCCTTTTTTTCAACTTTGCCCTTGCTCAATTTTCATAATTTCGAAAATTTCCCCACCTCACGTGATGTCACTGGAGAGGGTTCAGGTCGCCGGTGAAGCTAGATTTGGTTAGTTGTCAATTCAATTTGGCTCACCAGCTGTTAAGTTCTACCGCTATATAGTTTGAGAATTTCTTTTTTTAAAAAAACAAAAGTGTAGTTTTCTATTTTTTTCAAATGGCATTTAAGTAAAAGTTGCTTCTTAATATATTTTTTACCAAGCACTATTTGTATTTGGGGAAAATCACTTATACCTAAATTCTTTTTGCATTTTCCTAAAGGCTTTTTCCTCAAAATATTTCCAAACGTGTCCTTATTCGACCAAGAATCTTCTCAACAAAAGCTTGCAAGACTTCTCAGACATTTACAAGTATTTCGACAAGTAAAAACTCCAATTCAAAACCTTTGAAATCAACCAATCCTTGAACATACATCACTACTTTTCATTATTTGATATTATGTTCCTTCTAAAGATCTTATGCAAATATACTGAAAGACAAACGACAATTTTCTTTTTATCGTTATTCAATATCATGTTTCAATTTTTTTTTTAAATTTAATTTGGCCATTGAACTTTTGAAAATCCAATCAATGTGTTCCTTCTACTAAATAAACTGACGGCGTTAGCTAATGAGAACCTTAATGTTTTGAACTTGCCATGACATTTATACAAATTGGCATCTACGTGGCTCTCTTCCTCTCCCTCCCCACCCCCAATGTGTTCCTTCTACTGAATAAACTAACGGCGTTAGCTAACGAGAATCTTAATGTTTTGAACTTGCGATGACCGTGATGGTCACAATGACAGTCGAGAAAGAAAGAAAAGAAAAGAAAGAAAGAAAGAAAAGAAAGGAAAAGAAGAGAAGACAAGACTTACAACAAGAAAAGTAGCGGGACAAATTTTTAGTCTAGTCATCATTGAATTAGCAATCCATGTCAAGAAAAAAAAACACGTGAACGGACATTATGTTGAGTGGAAGGATCCCATTAAACTGATTTTCAAAGTTAAAGGGTTAAATTAAGAAAAGAAGAAACATTTTGGGGGCACTGTTGAGTATAAGAGTATGTTAAGCGATCACTGTGTCATTACCCCCTACGTAATAAATGAAAGAGAAGTTTTATGGCATGAAAGACATTTGTTCATTTACGTCACTCGCCCATGGGAAAGAAAAAGACATTGTACAAGCTTCGTTTATCTTAAGATAATTTTTACTAAGCTTGGAACCCGCATTTGCTATTCTATGGATGATGAGGGTGGCTAGTATGAATCACCCGAGGGGTAAATAGATGATAAAATAAAATCTTGACAAATAAATGTGGATAGAACAAGTCAAGATTAAAGTCTGAATAAAGATCATATTCTAAAACAAGGCTTAGAATATACTATGTAGTAGAACAAACTTTAGAAGCACTCAGCAAATGTGCAATAGACTTTAACAATAAACAATAAGAGATTATGGATAAAGAAAATTGCACATGAAATTTATAGTGACTTGGTATAGATCAAGCCTATATTTACTTTCCCACGCTGATAGTATAGTATCTTGATTTTACTAGATAATCAATAAAAGGCTATAGTCAAGTTGTGCCACTTATACCCAAGTGTTTCTCCCCAAAGCAGGTGTTGCTTATACCCAATCTAATAGGACTCACTATCTTATGCCAAAACACACACTTATAATACTATCAACACTTCTCAAAAGATTACACAATTTAAGTTTACGAAAGACAAGTGTATATGATCGAAGTTCACTTAGACTTTGGAAATCTAAATTCTACGCATCATTTCTTACTTGCTTCTTAGTCCCTGATCTCTTTAACTACTCCCCCACTTCCACTCTAGTCATTGGACAATATCCAATTTAGGAGATCATCTTCCAATCTATCTATTGGACACAATTATATCAAGAAGATTAGATAGCCGTTAAGTAACAGAAGTATAATCCCCACTTGATTTTGATCGTCCATACAGATAGAATCATGGTTAACATAAGTAGAGCTTCTTCGTTTAGAAATAACTTATCTTCAGGATTCAATTGCCAATCAATTATATTGAGGCAATTAAATCTATCTTGGTTTGAAATCCATACCAAATCACTAGTTCTTGTATGTTTTGGGCTTGTGTTACGTTTTATCAAATTGTCTCGTTCTAAACATAGTATGTTCTGAACTTGCTTCATTCTAAACTTGTCACATTCTGGATCACATTTTGTATTTGTGTTGTTTTGAACCCATCATGCTTTTGGACTTGTTTCATCTAAAGTAGATTTTACAATTTGGACATATGTCTGAATATATTTATCCATAAAGTCTTTATATAATTTGAATAAGTTCAACTCCAATATAGAGTCTATCTTCGAGTTCTTCCAAGTATAGTTCTTAATAATATCCTTTACATGTTATTACTCAATCATTAAACACGTTAATAATTTTTGATTTATTTTATCATTTTTAATGCATCATAAAGGATTTCCTTAATAGATGAAACATTATTCGATGCACATAAATTAGGTGATTTGCTTAATCAAATTGTTCTTCTTCGGCACTTATTATCTGATTAAATTTTTATTTGGGAAAAGATTATATTTCATGATAAACCAAAATATAGCAATTTTTTATATTATTGTTATTATTATTTATTACCGTCACCTTCGTCAAGAGGGTGGCCGGCATCTAGATTTTTATCTCGTACTCGACAAGGAATCTTAATTGATTCGCAACAGAGAATCTGGAGAGGGTCCGGGCAAGCAAGCTGTCTCCCGTCAATCCACAAACATTATTTCAAGATTCGTGTGCTGGGAAATGAATGCCTGTGTAAAAGGGTGACCACGTTTCGCCGAATTTGCTAAGGGCGACCGCCACTATCTTCTAATAATAATTGTTAATAGAGAACATAAAGTTCTTTATTGGACGCCGACCATCGTTTGGTAAGCGAAATTCTCGAGAATTCAACTACATGTACATAAATAGATCTTAAAGCAAAGGTGATTGCTTGGATTATATTGTTCAATAATGTCAAAGTTTCTTAGAGTGACCTACATCATAACGACACTCTATCACTCAATGTAGGACGAGTGGTTTCAAGCTTACTATCGGCTCCACGTGGAATTTGGAATTTACTCTCCATATTTTGGAACTCACCCGTTAAAATAGGAATACCGTAGGATCGTGTGAAAATATAAACAAATAAATAAAATACAAAAACTTATTATGAGTTTTAGGTTGGAACCTGCCTGTCAAAATAGAAAAAGAATAGAAATGTATTTGGTACAATTTATAAATTTTTGTATTTATTCGTTTTTTTTTCTTGTTCACGGACCACCGACTGCCACCAGCTGTTGCATAATCGCCACCTACCGCTACAAGACTACCGATCGTCGCCATCGATCGCCGTCGGAGGATCACCGCCCATAGCCCACCCGCTGCCACCCTCGACCTCCGACAGTCGGCAGGCGGCAGTCGTGTGGTGACGGGTGGCGATCAGCGGTGGTGGCAAGCTACCGACGGTTAGGCAGCGGTGACGGCGGTTGGTGGTGGTCGTCGGTGAGGGGGTTGTGGGTGGCGGTGGCGGTGGTCGACTGCTGGCCGATTACTAGTGGTTGGCCGACGATGGCTGTGCGAGGCCAAGGTGGTCGGCAGTTGGTAGGCAGCTGACAATGGCCGCAATAGGGAAGAAGCACAAAAGAAAAATAGAAAAGAAGAAAAAACTTATTTCTAGAAATTATTCTCGAAAACAAGAAGCTACTTTTTTTTTTTGTTTCTTGTTTTTGTTCCAAATCTATTCCTTAGTCACTGTTCTACTCTGGGAAATAGAAAAATAAGTTGGCGTTACTAAATATATTTATGTTCTTTTTTTGTTTAGGGGAACAAAATAACAGAAATCAGGAGAAATAGAAATATTATCATGCAGACACATAGTTTTCCTAATTTTTACAACCTAAAACCTAGTCTACATATCTTGGAGCCAAATATGTTCTCATTGATCCGGTTATTCAATTTTAAGTTCTACTGTGCTCAATTCAATTTGGTACCATGCTCCTTCCGAAGGTCTTATGCAAACTTACTAAAAGACAAGGAAATTATTATATTTCATGATAAACCAAAATATAGTAATTTTTTATATTATTGTTATTATTATTTATTACCGTCACCTTTGTCAAGAGGGTGGCCGGCATCTAGAATTTTTTTTTTTTTTTTTATCTCGTACTCGACAGCGAATCTTAATTGACTCGCAATAGAGAATCTGAGGGGTCCGGGCGAGTAAGCTGTCTCCCGTCAATCCACAAACATTATTTTAAGATTCGTGTGCTGGGAAATGCATGCCTGCGTAAAAGGGTGACCATGTTTCGCCGAATTTGCTAAGGCCGACGTCCACTATCTTCTAATAATAATTGTTAATAGAGAACATAAAGTCTTTATTGGACGCCGGCCATCGTTTGGTAAGCGAAATTCTCGAGAATTCAACTACACGTACATATATATATATCTTAAAGCAAAAGTGATTGCATGGATTATACTGTTCAGTAATGTCAAAGTTTCTTATAGTGAACCGCATCGAAACAACGTTCTATCGCTCGATGTAGGACGAGTGGTTTCCGGCTCACTATAGGCTCCACGTGGAATTTGAAATCCACTCTCCATATTTTGGAACTTACTTATTGAAATAGGAATACCGCAAAATCTTTTGAAAACATAAATAAATAAATAAAATACAAAAACTTATTCTGAATTCTCAGGTTTGAACCTGCCTGTCAAAATAATTTCTCTAATTTGTAAAACCTAAAATTTAGTTTGCATATCTTGGAACCGAACAGGTTTTCATTGATCTAGTTCTTCAGTTTTAAGTTCTACTCTAAAACTATGCTCACTTCAATTTGATACCATGCTCCTTCCGAAGGTCTTATGCAAACTACAAAAAGGCAAGGACAATTGTCATTTATCTTTATACAATATCACGCTTCAAATTTTTTTTTTTTTAATTTGATCGTCGAACTTTTAAATATCCAACCATTTCTGTCCTTCTTATAAATAAAACTAACGGCGTTAGCTAACGAGAATCCTAGTATTTTTAACTTGCCATGATATTTATATAAATTGGCATCCACGTGTCCCTCCCTCACACGCACGTACCCTAAGACCAGCTTTTGGCAAGGCAAAACTATCAGGAACCCGCGAGGATTGTGATGATCATAAACGACGATCGAGAAAGGAAGGAGAAGAAAGAAAATAAAAGGAAAAAAAGAGAAGAGACTTGACTTACAACAAGAAAAGTAGCGGGGCAAATTTTCGACCTAGTCATCATTGAATTAATAATCTGCGTTGATAAAAAAAAAATATGTAAGCGTACATTATGTTGAATGGCAGAATCCCATTAAACCGATCTTCAAAGTTCAAAGATCAAATTGAGATAAAAAAGAAACATTTTGGGGGTAATGTTGAGTATAAGAGTATGTTAAGCGACCACCGTGTCATTACCTCTATGTAATTAAATGAAAGAGAAGTTTTATGGCACGAAGATATTTGTTCATTTGGGTCAATCGCCCAAGGGAAACAAAAAGATATCGTACAAGCATTGTTGGTCTTATGTTACATTTTTGACTAAGCTTGGAACCCACGTCCACTAGTCTATGGATGAAACATTATTCCATGCATGTAAACTAGGTGATTTGCTTAATCATATTAAAAGTTCTTCTTCGCACTTATTATCCAACTAAGTTTTTATTTGAGAAAATGTTATATTTCATGATATACCAAAATATAGTAATTTTTATATTATTGTTATTATTATTTATTACTGTCATCTTTGTCAAGAGGGTGATTGGCATGTGGATTTTTACCTTGTACTTGAAATCGAATCTTAATTCACTCATGACAGAGAATTTGTAGAGGGTTCGGGCAAGCAAGGATTCGTTTGGTAAAAATTTTGTTCTAGGGAATAATTTCTTTTTAGAAATAATATGTTTTTATTTTCTATTCCCTTGAGTAATTTCTCAATAAAAGAATGCATTTGATAATTATATAAAATTTCTACTATTGGAATGGAAAAAAATAGGAGTGCGTTTATTACAATCTATAATTGTTATAATAATAATTGTTAGTGGATAAAATAAAATATTTATTGGACGCCAACCATCGCGGTAAGCGAAATTCCCCATATTTCAACTACATGTACCTAAATAGATCTTAAAGCAAAGGTGATTGCATAGATTCTACTATTCTATATGTCAAAGTTTCTAGAGTGAACCACATCGAAACAATGCTTTATCACTAGATGTAAAGGCAAGTGATTTCAGGCTTAGTATAGATTTTATTCGAAACTTGAAATCTACCTTTCATATTTTTAAACCTACTTGTCACAATAGGAATACCACATGATCACGTAAAAATATAGATAAGGAAAAACATAAAAACCTATTTCAGGTTTCAAGCTGGAACTTACCTGTCGAAATAGTTTTTTCAATTTTTAGAACTTAGAGCCTATCCTACATACTTTGGAATCGAATATGTTTCCATTGATTCAGTTCTTTAATTTTAGGTTTTACCTTAGAATTATGCTCACCCTTATTTAGATGGCTAGTTAGTTACTATGCCTTAGCGCATTGAAAATTGCAAGGAATCCCCGATTTTTATCTTCTGCCAGTGATAAGCTAGAGGAATGCGAGATTGACATCACGCATCGGGTGTTTTCATACAAGAACCGTGTCGGCCTGGATGGTGCCAAAGAAAGATTCAATTTCCACAGGTCAGGACAGGACGGAGGGTGAGCCTCGTCCACAAGGAAGGATCAACATCGAAGACCGAGAATGTTGACCGAGGTCGAAGGGGACGGTGAACAAAACACAAGGCAATGCCATGCCATGCCAATCGCCATCCTCATTGGTCGCCAAGTCGATTCTTTGCTCTTCCATTGAATTGGTCTCCCTACATCGATGTTGGCGTCTCGGTTTGCTCACTCTCTCTCCGCGTCTCATACATCAACGTCACAAATTATCACAAATTTGTTTCCAAAAATACATTTACAATATAAATAAGAAGGTAAAAGAATTACTTTTTTGCTTTCAAGAATAGTTCAAGAATTGAGCCTAAACCATTTTCTTTTCTTCTTTTCCTTTTTCTCTCCCTCCTCTTCTTCTTATGTAGCTAGTCACTGGCCATCACAAGTGATGTTTGGCAACCTAGCTGGAACCTACAAGGCTCCCTCGAGGTTGGTGCCCGGCTAGAGGAAGAAGAAGAAGAAGAAGCAAAAAGAGAAAATTGTAATAAAATTATTAAAAATTAAAAGAAATTTTAAGTCAAAAAATTTAAATGTTGTACCAAAATGTATTTATATTCCGGGAATAGAAAATTCATGCAGTTACCAAACACATTCAAATGCTTAAAAATTCATTCAGAGAACAAAAAAAAAAAAACATTTTTAAGCAAAAATTGTTTCTGAACAAAACGGTTATCAAACACACGCTTATTCTACCAAGAATCTTTTCAACAAAAGATAGAAAGACTTCTTAGACATTTACAAGTATTTTGAGAAGTTGAGAATATAATTCCAAATCATTGAAATCGACCGATCCTTTAACATAAATCACTATTTCGACGTCCCACTCCTACATTTTGTAATTTGGTACTATGCTCCTTCCGAAGGTCTTATGCAAACTTACTAAAAGACAAGCACAATTGTCTTTTTATCTTTATACAATATCATGTTTCAATTTTTTTTTTCAATTTGATCATCAAACCTTTAAAAATCCAATGAATGTGGTCCTTCTAATAAATAAAACCAACGGCATTAGCTAATGAGAATTCTAATATCTTTAACTTGCCATGATATTTATATAAATTGGCATCTACGTCCCCCTCCCTCCCTTCCTCACATGAATACCCTAAGACCACCTTGTGGCAAGGCACAGCAGGCAGGGACCCGCAATGATCGTGATGATTATAAACGATAGTCGAGAAAGAAAGGAGAAGAAAGGGAAAAAAAAAGGAAAAAAAAAGGAAAAAGAAGAAGAGACTTGACTCGCAACAAGAAAAGTAGCGGGGCAAATTTTCCACCTAGTCATCTTTGAATTAACAATCCGTGTTGACGAAAAAAACATGTAAGCCGACATTATATTGAACAGAAATATCTCATTAAACCAATCTTCAAAGTTCAAGGATTAGATTGAAGAAAAAAGAAACATTTTGTGGGCGATGTTGAAAAGAGGAGTATGCTTACCGATCATCGTGTCATCACTCCATACGTAATTAAATGAAAAGGAAGTTTTATGGCATGAAAGACTTTTGTTCACGAGGAGAAAACAAGGTATTGTACAAGCAATTTTTTTTTTTTTAATAACCTAGGGAAACCCGTAAGTCGACAGCCGGCGGGCAAACCTTGGGGCCCACGGAGAAATCCACCACCCCCGTGAAGCGGGTAAGTCCACCTATGACGTGTTAGGGATTCGAATTTCTTCCCTTTATGAGGGGAAGAAAACCCGAAGCCAGCAGCGCCACTCAATGTGGTGATATTGTACAAGCAATTGTTGGTCTTACTGTACATTTTTGAATCGGTTTGGAACTTGTGTCCTCTACTCAATGGATGCAACATTATTCGATGCACGTGGACTTGACGATTTGATTAATCAAGTGGAAAGTCCTGTACATACAACATTAACTTCTTCAACGCATATTATCCAATTAACTTTTTTATTTGGAAAATATTTTATCTCGTGATAAACCAAATATAGTAATTTCTTGTATTATTATCATTATTTATTACCGCCGCCTTAGTCAACAGGGTGGCCGGCATCTTGATCTGACCTCGAACTCAATATTTGAAACTGACGCAACAGAGAATATGGAGAGGGTCCGGGCGAGCAAGCTGTCTCCCCTCATTCTATAAAAATTATTTCAAGATTTATGTGCTACGAAATAAATGCTTGTGTGAAACCCACCCCGCGGTGGATGAGATAGTTCGCACCTCGCTCCTCAACTGGCATGGAAGAGGTTCTAAACTTCTCGTCCCCATTGCGCGACTCACTTGTGGCCTGTGGAAGGTGGGTTCTTACGGGTTGTCTCGGGTTTAAGCCGTAGGCTATTGGCTGTACAGCGGTTCCTGAGTCACAAAAAAAAAAATAAAATAAAATAAATGCATGTGTGAAAAGGATGACCACGTTTCGCTGAATTTGCTATAAGCGACCTCCACCATCTTCTCATAATAATTGTTAATAGATAAAATATGGTATTACTTGGACGCAAGATGCAACCCTTGTTTGCTAAGCGAAATTGATGAGAATTCAACTATCACGTACCTAATAGTTCTTTAAAGCAAAGGTGACTGCATAGATTCTTACTGTTCTGCAACGTTGAGTTTCTTTGGGCGGACCACACTGAAACAACGCTTTACCCGTAGATGTCCAGTCAGTGATTGCTACCTCAATGCGATTGAAATTTCATTGAATCCTTAAAGCTGCGTTTGGTTGCCCAAACAAGAGTTGAAATAGGATAATATAGCACCAAAACCTGGTGGCTGATTGCGCTAAAGGAAAACTAAATATTGGAAAAATAACACGAATGTTACAGGAAATAATAAAAACTCCCAAATTTCTTCTTAATCAATGCTTAACCGTAGCACTAAGAAACCTATTGGTCAATTCAAGTGCCTGAAACGCCAACTGCCGGAAGAAAGCCTCCAATTTGATTAGACCTTGTCTATTTCCTTCAGAATCAAACTAAGAAAGGAACCGTCAAGGATATACATTGTCGCAGTTGAGACAAAGTTAAGGATCTGCTGTCGAAGTGGACCACCTTAGCGCAACACTAGATAGACGAGATCTAGGGCTTGGTCGACCTCAGATTCGAGATCCAAGGATCAACCTTGTCGGTCAAGCTTGGGCTCAATGATGACGAGGACGACTGCAAGCTACCTAGTGAGAATCAATGGTGACGGGTTGTCGTGTAGGCGACAGCAGTAAACATTGTGAAATTAGTTAGCAATGCTGTAAATAATTGAACAAATCTCAATTGAACCGAATCCTAACAGCAAAGGATAGCTTTTGCAAAGTTACACCTGAGCTTTGTCCTCAAAACCCTTGGGATAAATGCAGATATTGTTTGACAACCTTTTTTTGAAGAGTTCTAGGAAAATGCAATTATATTTTCAGAAGGCTTTATAAGTTTGTAGTCCTAGGCAGGTCTAAAGGTGTTTCAAACTATGAGTATTTCCATAATGCAAATACAATTTTCTTTTGTCCAACTTGCCCCGTTCAATTTTCATAATTTTGAAAATGTCCCCACCTCATGCAATATCACCGGTGAGGGTTCAGGCCATTAACGAGGCCATATCTAGCTAACAGCCAATTTGACTAGCCGGCTACTAAATTCCTCTAGCAAATAGTTTGAGAATTTGTTTTTAAAAAACAAATAAAATATAAATTTTTCCAAATGGCATTTAAGTCAAAATTGCTTCATAATGTGTGTGTGTGTGTGTTTTTTTTTTTTTTTTTACCAAATAGTATTTGTATTTTGGGAAAATCTCATTTTACCTAAAATCCTTTACATTTTCTCAAAGGCTTTTCCCTCAAAGTATTTTCAAATGCATCCTTATTCTACCAAGAATCTTCTTGGCAAAAGCTTGCAAGACATCTAGGGACATTTAATAAATTTCGACAAGTAGAGACTATAATTCAAAACCATTGAATTCAACCGGTCCTTGAACATATGTCACTATTTAGACGTCATACTCTTACTTTTCGTAATTTGGTAATATGTTCCTTATGAAGATAAATTTACCAAAAGACAAGGAAAATTGTCTTTTTATTTGTTTTCAATATCATGTTTCAATTTCCTTTTTCAAATTTGATCGTTGAACTTTTAAAAATCCAATCAATGCGATCCTTTGAATAAGTATTTTCAAATGCATCCTTATTCTACCAAGAATCTTCTCGGCAAAAGCTTGCAAGACTTCTAGGGACATTTACAAAAATTTCGACAAGTAGAGACTATAATTCAAAACCATTGAATTCAATCGATCCTTGAACATACGTCACTATTTAGACACCATACTCTTACTTTTCATAATTTGGTAATATGTTCCTTATGAAGATCTTATGCAAATTTACCAAAAGACAAGGACAATTGTCTTTTTATCTGTATTCAATATCGTGTTTCAATTTCCTTTTTCAAATTTGGTCGTCGAACTTTTAAAAATCCAATCAATGCAATCCCTTTAATAAGTAAACCGATGGTGTTAGCTAACGAGAATCCTAATGTTTTTAACTTGCCATGATATTTATACAAATTGGCATCCGTGTCTCTCTCTCTCTCACATACACACATACATACACAGATACCCCAAGACTACCTTGTGGTAAGGCACAACGGTCAGGCACCTACGATGATCTTGATGGTCATAAACGACATTTCAGGAAGAAAGGAGAAGAAAGAATAGAAAGGAAAAACAAAGAATAGACTTGACTTACAACAAGAAAAGTAGCGGACCAAATTTTCAACCTAATCATCATTAAATTAATAATCTGTGTCAAGAAAAAAAACATGTAAACGGACATTACGTTGAATGGAAGGATCCCATTAAACTGATTTTCAAAGTTCAAGGATTAAATTAAGCAGAAAAAGAAACATTTTGGAGACGATGTTGAGTATAAGAGTGTGTTTAGCGACTGTCGTATCATCACCCCCTCAGTAATTAAGTGAAAAGGGAGTTTTATGTATGAAAGATTGTTAGTTTAGGTCACTCGTCCGCAGAAAAAAAAGAGAGGATATTATACAACCATTACTGGTCTTACAAAACATTTTTGAGTAAAAGCTTGGAACTTGCATCCGCCACTCTGTGGATATAACCTTATTCGATGCACGTAAACCGAGTGATTTGCTTAATCAAATCGAAAGTTCTTTGGCACTTGTAATCCTATTAAGTTGTTAGTTGGGAAAATATTCTATTTCATGATAAACCAAATATAGTAAAGTAATTTACTATTATTATCATTATCATTATCATTATTACCACTATCATCTTTGGCAAGAGGGCGGCCGGCATCTTCATTTTTACCTCGGACTCGACATTCAAATTTTAATTGACTGGCAACATAGACTCTGGAGACTGTCCGAGGGAGCAAGCTGTCTCCCGTCGATATATGAATATTATTTCAAGATTTATGCGCTGGGGAACGAATGCCGGTGTAAAAGGGCAACGCGTTTCGCTGAATTTGCTAAAAGCTACCTCCACTATCTTCTCATGACAATTGTTAATAGATAAAATAAAGTATTTATCGGGCGCAAGATGCAGCTGTCGTTTGCTAAGCGAAATTGGTGAGAATTCGACTATCACACACCTAAATAGTTCTTTAAAGCAAAGGTGATTGCATAGATTCTTACTATTCTATAATGTCGAGTTTCCTTGAGCGGACTGCAGATGTCCAGTCATCGGCTGCTGCCTCAATGCATTTGAAATTTCAATGAATCCCTGAAGTCACGTTTGGTTGCCCGGACAAGGATTGAAATAGGATAAGACGACACCAAGAAACCTATTGATGGATTAAGCTTAAGGAGAACTAAGGATTGGAAAAATAACACGGACGTTATAGCGGAAGAAAAAAACTCACAAATTTCTTCTCGATCAATGCTTAACCGTAGCACCAAGAAATCTATTGGTCGATTCAAGTGCCTGAAACACCAACCGTCGAAGGAAAACCTGCAATTTGATTATACCTTGATTATTTCCTTGAGAATCAAACTAAGAAAGAAACCGCAAAGGAACTGCATCGTCGCAGTTGAAACGCAGTTAAGGATCTGCCATTGAAGTGGACCACGTTAGTGCAACACTAGATAAACGAGATCTAGGGCTTGGTCGACCTCAAATTTGAGATCAAGGATCGACCTTGCCGGTCAAGCTCGAGCTTAATGACAACGAGGTTCACCGCAGGTTACCTAGTGAGAATCAATGGTGACAGGTTGTCATGGAGGCGACAATCCTGGTTGAGGGCGGAGGCAACAGTGATAGGCTATTATGGTGGTGGTCTTCAAACGGAGATGTCTCGTTGGAGGTGGTGATAGGTGGTCCTTTTCACCTCAATCGTCACAACACGATTGACTGACCAGATGACAACGGGCGGTTGTTGGAGGTGACGGCAATCAATGGTTGTCGGAGGCGATGATGATCGAGTGGTTGGAAGTGACACTGATCACGCGTCGGTGGTGCTCGTCTAAGGCGCGTTTGGTAACATTTATGTTTAAAAATTGTTTTAGAGAACAGAAATAGAAAAAAAAAATATTTCTGTTCCGGGGAATAATTTTTGAATAAAAAAAATGCGTTTGGTAAACTTGTTCCGGGAATAAAAAATGAACAGAAACACATTTGATAAATTTGTGTTCTTTTAATTTTTTAATATTTTTATTTATTTTTTTATTTTTTTCTTCTTTTGGCCGGTTGCCAACCTCGGCCATGGTCGGCGACCGGTCGACGAGGGCGGTGGCCTCGCCCGGCCACGGCAAGGCTCGTTGGTCTAGCTAAGATGAGGTTGAGCCTCACTAGGGGCCGGCAATGCTCGGCCTCACCGGGGCCGCGATGCTTCGACGAGGTTGCCGGTCCTCGATGGCCGGTGGCCGCCATGGCCGAGGCGGTGACCGGCCATGGCCGAGGCGCGGCGACTGCCAAAAAAAAAAAAAAAAAAAAGAAAAGAAGAAAAAAAAGAAAGAAAAAGAGAGGAGAGAGAAAATTTGTTCTTAAAAATTGTTTTTGTAAATAAGAAACACGTTTTTCTTATTTCTTGTTTCTATTCTAAATGTGTTCCTGGAAGAAAAAAATAGATTTAGAACAAAAACACAAATAAACGTGTTTCTGTTCTTCTTTTTATTCCCTGGAACAAAAAAATAGAAATTTTGTTCATAAACGAAACAAATAACATTAACAAATAGGCCCCTAGTAACTATGGGAAGAGATGGTTTTTTAAGTTATTTTTATTTTTTTTTATCCAATCCGGGTTTATCCCATCTATTCTCTCAAATTTCTTATCCAACATTTTTTATTGAGGTATATCTAGTTCAAAGAATGTTATCAAATATCGGAGAGGATGATATTTGAACTTAAATTTAGACTATGGTGACAAGCTAGACGAAGAGGAGAATGATGTTTAAGGGGGTGCATGACAACCCAAAATTTATGTTCCAGAAATAGTTTTTCTGTTCCAGACCTGTTTCTAGAAGAGAAATCCGTTTGATAAACCTATTCAGTTTTTCTGTTTTTAGAATAGATTTATATTCCAGAAATAAGTTTGGAAGAGAAATCGAAGCTAAAATTTTCTACTTATGATTTCGGAAGAGAAATCGAAATAATTTCTCTCACTAAACCCTAATTTCGGTGAGTCCTCCCTCATCTCCTCCATGTCTTTGCCTCCTCCTCTTCCTCCGCCTCTCCTCATTTTATTAAAAATAAAAATAAATAAATTAAATTAATTAATTTTATTCATTTAAAAATAAAAATAAATTTATTGAAATAAATAAATTATTTTTATTTATCATTTATGTTTAGTTTATTAAAAATAAATTTATTAAATTTATTAAAAATAATTTATATATGATAAATAAAAATAATTTAGTTATGATAAATAAAAATAAATTTATTATTATTTGCCTTGAGTGTTTTGCCAAATCAATTTTTTTTTTATTTTTTTATTTTTATTCATTTTAAAATAAATTTATTCATAAAATAAAATAAAATAGAATAAATAAAATAAAATTTATTTTTATATTTTAATTTAAAAAATGATATTTTAATTTTATTTTTTTATGATTTATTTTATTTTATTTTATTTTATTCATTATTTTTTTGTTACTAAATCATTTTAATTTGTATTTTTTATATTAAAGGTCGTCGGTATTAATCATCATCGCCACCACCGTCCGAAAGGAAGAAATTTTGTGTCGTTATCAAACGAATTTCTATTTTTAGAGTAGAAATTTTATATCGTTATCAAACGGTTATTTTTCTTAAATTCTTTTTTAGGCGTAGAAATATCTATTTCTGTTTCAGAAATAATTTTTGAAACATAATAGTTGTCATGCACGCCCTAAGTCATTGCATCGGATGAATTCAATACCGGACGTACGTTGGCCCGGTTGCGCTAAAGCAAAGAAAAGAATAGAAGAAGGGTCCAACTACTTCATGCATGCTTCACGTGGCTTGGGGGGAGAGCTCCGCTACCGCAATCGGGTCGTCCCGAGTACGTGTCTGACATCTGCTTTTCCAGGCACATTCGCAGAAAAAAACAGATCCAGCTGTTCATCATTTGGTAGGCAAAATGGGGATGGCGAGAGACTCGTCCACAAAGAAGCATCACCGTCGGAAACCGGGAATTCGACCGGGGTCGAAAGGGGCGGTCAGCAAAACACAAGGCAGTGCCATGCCTTGCCAATCGCCATCCTCGTACTCGGTACGCCTGATTGATTCTTTGCCCGTCAATTGAATTAGTCTCCATTCATCGATCTCGACATCTTGTTTCCTCTCAGTCGCTCTCTTCGTGTTTTGTACATACTCGCGAATGTGTCGGGGCAATGCATCGGCACGCGTAAGCCTTGCGAAGTGCGGTTTACGGGGAAAATTGGGAATTTGCCAGATTTGACTAGACCATACGCTTGTGGAGTTAATAATTCGTGGCAAAGACCGGAAATATCTGCAAAAAAAAAAAAAAAAAAAAAAAAAAAAAAAAAAAAAACAAAAAAACAAAAACAGAAAATTAGAAAAGACAAGGGGGAATGAATAGGACATGGTGGGCAAAAGATGGAATCTTTACGCGGTAGCGTGAAAAAATTCGCCTGCCCACGTGGATGCCAAGGCGACCACATCTTACCGGGTTTAGTCACCACAACACGAACAATCATGGTCATCTTGTTCTGAATTTAGAGATAATATTTAATTAATTAAAGATCAATGCTGTCCATAATGATTTTTTTGGGATAAGCGTATTAAAAAGTCCTAAAATCTATCAATAAAATGTAATGGAGCCTTAAAACTTAAAAGAAAAGTGTTACAAAATTCTAAAACTTTTATAAAAGTACAATCGAGTACTAAATTTTTAAAACGGTGCAATCAAATTTCAAAATTTATCACGATAGTATAATCGAGTTTTAAAATTTATAAAGTACAATCAATAGAATGACTTGATTTGTTCGATTTAAAAAGTTTTAGGATTTGATTATATTTTTTGAAAGTTTCAAACTTAATTGTACTATTACTAATATGTTTTAGAATTTAATTGTAGTTTTTTGAAGTTTTAGGACTTCAGCTGTATTTTCATAGTAAATTTTAGGACCTTCAATGCACCTATCTTTAATCTTTTTTTGTGACAATTCATTTGGGTTTTTCGTTTTGGTCCTTCGATTTTGTTACGTGATGATGTTAATGGAGCTTCGCATGGGCCATGATTCATGAACTCAATGGGGGTTCCGTCTCCATAATCAAATAGAGTTAATACTATGAAAAAATCCAAATCGATATATTTATGATAAATCTTCTTTAAACTAATATGAATTTTCGGGTGGACCTATCATGTTAATTGAGTTATTATCATGTGTTATCCAACTCAATAATTTTATGATAAAATTTAACCTCATTAAATATTTCACCAAGCAGTATTGATTTGAGATTTTTGGTAACTCAAAAATAAGTTTGGTCCAATTTGAAAAATTTTCAACTATTAACCCTAAAAAATAAGATGACCTCATCCTCATCACCAGTCGCTCGCAACTTTTACTCAGAATGGCATTTATGGACTGTTGTGCCGGTGGTTCTAGTGGGAACTAGATGAAAGGAGAATTTTGTGCAAGCTTTGAGTATTACATTGGCCTGGCATCTATACAATAGATTTAGGACTAGATTGATAATTTTCTTTTTCGAAATTGATTCGAGGAGAAAATGGGGATCGGGGCAACAATAATAGGGTGATTCGAACAAGTCAACTCAGACAACGTCCCCATTTTTCTCCCCGTTTCCCCTTGTTTCTAGTTATGAAAAAAGTCGCTTTTAGGTTCAATGGGAATTGGACCTGAGCAAATCTTTAAAAAGTATAAAGGGAAGAAACAGGAGGGAGATTCGCCTTAGGGTGAGGAATTCCACAATGTCACCCCCGTATTCCTTGGGGCCTTTCAGCAGTGAAAGTAAATACCACGTCAATGTTTCGATCCTGACTTTCGCCAAATAGATAGATATAGGGCCCATTTGGTTTAACTTTGGAGAAATGATTTTGCATTTTCTCAAGTATCTTTAGAGGAATGGGCCTTTGATGAAGGCAAGAGTGTTTGGATACTCTTATTTTGGTGTATTTTGCAAAGTAGCTTTGAGGTGAAAAGAAAAAAGGAAAAAAAGAAAAGGAAAAAGGAGGAGGAGATGTTGAAGCAGAGGGCAAAACGATTGGGAGGCAGCCGGAGCTGGTGGTTGTGGTGGGGGAGGTGGTGGGTCGCGTGACCCAAACGCCACCGCTTGAGGTTGCGCAAGTCTTGCGACCTAACAGCTTGAGGTTGCCAACCTCAAGTGTTGCAACCTAGGTTGTCGCCTGGGTCACTCGGCCTCAGGTGTTGGCGCCTGTGTCTCACCCATCGCCCAACCTCAGGTGACAGCCCTTGATCTTGCCTGACATTGCGACCTAATCACCTAAGGTCGTCGACCCCGGGCATTGCAACTCGGGGCGTCGCCTGAGGCCATGCGACCTAGGCAACAACGGGGCGTGGGGTCGATGCCCGAGGTTGCTTGACCTCAAGCGACCCATCTCGGCAACTAGATCTGGCTGGTGGAGCCGGCGGCTAAGCTTTGCTGGCTGAGCTTCATTGGTGGAGCAACAAGTCTAATGAGGAAGATGATAAACAATAATTTTTTTAGGGTAAAAGAGGAAAACACAATTATCAATGAGGACAATATTGGAAGAAAGAAATCATTAAATCCCTATTTAGCATTCCAAATGCTAGCATTAGGCAAATGACACCTGAAAATGTTGAACCAAACACTTGATATTTTTCTCAAGGAGTTTTGAAAGCTCAAAACCCTTTGAAAATACTGAATCACACGAGTTCATATAGGCTGCGCATGATAAAATTTCGTTTTAGATTTCTTCTGTTTCTGCCCTAGAACGCGGTTTGGAGCAATCCGTTTGGTAACGCATTTGATTTCTCTATTTCAAAAACATTTTATATTTCGAAAATAAATTTGAAGAAGAAATCGGAAGTTAAAAATTTTAAACTTACCGGTTTAAAATAGAAATTGAGAAATCAATTTTTGGCTGAAAATCAATTTCTTTTCTAGAAATTTTGTCATGCGCACCCATAATTTCCCGTATTTGGGGTGAGAAGGAGTGGATGAAAATTCCACTTCAAGACAAGGTGGTGAGCGGCACACGTTACAACCAACTCTTGTCATTGTACCCCCGGTATTTGTACAGTAGATTCAGGAGCAGATCGGTAGTTTTCTTTTTCAAAATTGATCCGAGGAGAAAATGGGGATCGAGGCGGCGGCAGCAGGGTCATTCTACCGAGTCAACTCGGAGGAGCGTCCCCATTTTTCTCCCCGTCGTCCCTCGTTTCCGGTTACGAAAAGAGTCGCTTTCAGACTCAATGGGAACGTGTGGAAACAGAGGACGCCCCGAACAACATAGAAAAATGCGTGGGCTGGTGTCCTATGACCCGCAACCGTTTCTTGCGAAAATTGTTGAAAAGGTTTTTCACTTCTTGGCTTCGCTTTATTCGTATTTTATTTTCTTGCCGCTGCTCGGCTTTTCCGTTCTTGATCCCACAACACCCACCAAGAACCGAAGAAGGACCCAGCAGCGGCTGTGAATTCAGAGAGGGAGAGAGGGGCGCCGGTGCTTCGGGGAGGCGATTTGCTCAACTGGGTCGGGCTCCGCGGGGGCGTTCGGTTTGCGGCAGCTGGCAAGGTGAATCTTTTACATCCGGAGCTTTCGCGGGTCGCGGTCGATGCGCTGAGTTCGTTGATTCGTTGAGGATCGTAGCTTGTACTGTTGGATTGCTGCGTGTTGTTAGCGAAGATTTTGTAGGAGCGGATGGGTTTAGTGATGATGCTTGTCTTGGTGGGTTTTGCTTCGAATTGGTCAAACTGTCAAGAGTTATTCTTTTTTCTTGCTCTTGTTAATGATTTATGTCGAAGGAATTGTTTTTTTAGTTGCATTTGACTTTGGTTGACATCATCGTTCAAAATTGGCCGGAAACAAAATATAAACTATGTCTTGGAGAGGATTTAGTTAATCGGGCTGCGCTCAGATTGTATTTATTAGTGGAAGAAATATTGAGCGGAGTTTTGTGGGAGCATCCGTGTAAGGAGATTGTGGTTTTCGATATTGCGCAATGCACTTGAGGTATCCTTACAAGTTTGACTTTGATGCTAGAGACGGAAGTGAGCACAAGGAGCAGCGGTAGTCTGTTGCTTTTGAGTTCTACAGTGGAGTCGCTCAGTGCAAATGAGATTCTAAAGCTATTGGTAATGTTTGAATTTCAAACATCATTTGCTGCTCAAACCTTATAGATTCATGAAAAAAAAGTTGATTTCTTGTTTATTCTTTTCTTTTTTTAGGGATATGCTGTAGGGACCACTGTTGAGGAAGTGTTGCAGAACCTTGTTTCTGAAGTTGCAATCGTAAGAGTCTGGATATCAGCATCTTTTGGTCCAAGTTAAGAAATGAGTTGTAATTGCCTTGGCTTTAGTTCAAAGAGGAAAAGTCCTTCTTCTTCCATACAAGGCATTGATGGTAAGCTGTTAATTTATAACTGTCACAATTCACAGAAGCTAGTTACTTCTGATTGCAAATTTTAACTCTTTGACATCTTTTTTCTGTTATATTCTAGATGTAGTTACGTTTTTCCCGACCCTTTGTATGGAGAATGTTCCACATGTTCAAAAGGGGAATCTTACTACTGTTTTTGCAGGCTTAAATTCAAGAGATCCCCCTTTTGTGCCTGATGTAATGTCTTTCACATCTTTGATTACATCAAGTGATAAAGAGATATAAACAAATTCCATTACTGGAGAGCATTACAGAGATCAAAGCTTATCCCACCCTTGACCAAAAGCTTTCATAGTTGAGTATTGCCACTTTCTGAAGGCTAGGACAGCAAATAATGCACCTTAAAAGACCGGCAATTCCTGATATATGAAAACTCATGCTTGCTGCTGCCTTTTACCAAACCACCGCTACAATATAAATCTGTACTCGCGATAGGAGCCAAAATTATTGGCATAAGTGTCTTAATGCTTAATTTATTGGCATTAAACTTTTTTCTTTGCTTTTCCTTGGAAATAAAATTTGGTGGAACCAGTTGTTTTATCTGTATGAGCTCATATTATTATGAGCTCATATTATTACAGAATGACTTGTCAGATAAATCATAACAATGTTGTTTTTCTTCTGTCTTTCATTAGATATGGAAATAGGTTTTCTGGAGAATCAGGCAGAACATTTATCTTGAGAATTAGTATGGCGGATAATTGCATGTTTGCAAGAACATTGAGATATTCACATATAATGGGCTTGTTGAAGGAGTTTTATTGCGGTTATATATACTAATACATTTACTACGGGGTTGGCTTTATAGCTGCATGGCTGATGAGCCATACTTATATATTTAAAACTTCAACAATTTATCAGTGCTTTACACATTGTAGGTGAGAATTGAAATAAGAGAGAATGTATTCACACCGAAAGCAATGCTCTTGGTGGCAAGTGATATTGTAAGCAACATACTTAATGTATTTGTAATATAGGCATATAAGTTTTAAAAAAACTGTTTTAGCTTATTATTATGGTTTGATTTGGGAAAATTTTATGTGAATACCCAACCAAAACCATTGAAAATCACCTTTTCTCTAGATTTGAACCAAATTCATGAACTCATAAAACAAAATTTTCAGTTTGGTTCAGTTTTGATTGTACTTTTTTGGTATTCTTAAGACCCCTGGATGGAGCAAGAGATAAACATTCAAGCCCTTTGTTGCAACAAACAATGATTCTGCCAGATAGGTATTAGCTAGATTAGTGTAAGATAGCAACTTAAACAGTAATGACATTCCCTATCCTAATTAGAAAAATCACCTCCCTTTTATAGTCTTTCATTCAACTCCCATATTATATGTCATCTCCTTCTCCATCTAGGGTTGTTGCCATGCTTATCATTCTCTCTTTTTGGACTTTCTGATAAAAAGTTTATCTTTTCTCCAAATACCACAAGTGTGCTTGTCAATCAAACCAACCATATAGACATAGGGCTTCAGTCATTGTAGCTGTGGTAACTTGAGCTCTGGGGATGATTTTCTATTAGAATTAATTGTTGGTACTAGGTAATTTTTAATTCTCTAAACGCTCTTTTCTTTCTTTCTTTTTTTTTTTTTTTTTGGTTCTAAAGAACTTAATGTCAACCATGTCAAATTTTTCGAGCTAGAGATATATTGGATTTTTAGCAATTTTGATGAACTATCAGAAGTAATTGAATGGTTGGAGCAAACAAATCTCTGGGCAGAAAACCTTGATGCTGAGATTCTCCCCATCTTCTTGTCTTCTAGCCTTTTCTGCTGGAAACTCTATATTGGTAAAATTTAAAATCACAAAAAGGAGAAGCTCTTGCTTCTTAGCCAGTGGAGGAGCAATGGCCAATTGACCTTCATATATGTGTACCATGCTCTTGAGAAATAAAAAATTCAAGCATAAATTTTCCCATGCACATGGCAAGGGGGACAGTTTAATCTCACTAGTTGGACATATCTCGGCACACAGGTGATGAAGCATTAGAACTATTCCTAAGACCAGACCATAACAGTGGCAAAAGCATATGACCTTTGTCTTCCACTTAGCTGTTCTTGTTTACAATCAACCCAAATCACAAAGAAGATAGGGAGTTGAGTCTACACGACTGGCGTATTCACTTGTACCTGGGAAAATAAGGGTAAACTCCAGTATCAGAGGAAACTTTTTAAAGACAGTAGATTTATCCGGTCCAATCATTGATTAGTCGCATTTTGTGTCTGCCTCATGTTCATATCAAATCACTCACCCTGGAGGGACAGTCCTAATATCACCAGCCCTACAGCTAATGCTTTTAAAGTATCTAGTTCAGGATACACACGATGAAGTTTAGCGTGCGAAGTGTGGAAGTGGCAGAGTTATTTGAAGTGGCTGGGACTTCTTGAGTGGAGTCAAAATCTTGCCGTCGACTTTCTTGGTGTAGTTTTATCTGATTCACTTTCAGAAATTATTGAAATATCGCATCTTATGTTTCTGTATCCTATGTCTATTTGCCCTTATTATCGAATTTGGTTTTCAAGTTTTAATTCTCTTTTTTCTCTTTTACTTAGTTGACTTGCTGAGAAATATAACTCATTTCACCAGTAAGGAGTTGAGATTAGCTACAGATAATTTCCATTCAAGCAATAAGATTGGAAGAGGAGGTTTTGGAACCGTTTATAAGGTAATCAGGTTTTGTACCTACTCTTGTTATGGTGCTTAATAGGACTTTTAAAGTTCAATCTGAATAGTCATTTTCCTAAAGAAACTGCTAATGAGCTGTATTCTTTCATAGTCGCTTCTGTGGGCATGCATGTATATTGATTTTGTTTTTCATATGTCAAGTATGATCATATTCTATGACCAAAAAAGAGAAAGTATGATCATATTCTGCTAAAATTCCTGAGTGTTTTGAGAGAAAATACACAAAATCCATGTTCGCATTCTATATGCTGGCAAAATCTCCAGTTCAACTTCAACTGATTATATCCACTTGGTTTGATTCATTAAGGTCTCTTCATTTGTTTTCGGGCCTCGTAATTAGGTGGTACTCAAATATGATTCAATTGATATAATTTATACAATCTGGTATTGTTATAGCAATTATGTCCTGACTTACATTATAGAGCATAAGTTAATTACATAACGAGTTGCCGTTCTTTTGTTTAGCAATCTGAGCTTGTTACTTGAATTGTGTTGGCTTCAGCCAAGAGCTGCATTACACTATTCTGTACTGTGGAGTAATGAATTTAAAGAAGATTGCTTTCCTTCGGGCCTCGTAATTAGGTGGTACTCAAATATGATTGGATTGATATAATTTATACAATCTGGTATTGTTATAGCAATTATGTCCTGACTTACATTATAGAGCATAAGTTAATTACATAACAAGTTGACGTTCTTTTGTTTAGCAATCTGAGCTTGTTACTTGAATTTTGTTGGCTTTAGCCAAGAGCTGCATTAAACTATTCTGTACTGTGGAGTAATGAATTTAAAGAAGATTGCTTTCCTCAATAAGTTACTAGTGCACACTTAAGAAGTCACTTTTGGTTCAGTGCGTGGGTATTTTTCCATGTGTAATTATTATAACTGCATTATTCAATGCACTGTCTTTTAGTAATAATATTGTGGACTTGATAGGGAACTCTAAGAAATGGAGTGCAAGTGGCTATAAAGACACTTTCTGCAACCTCAAAGCAGGGACTGAGAGAATTCGTAGCTGAGATCAATACTATAGCAACTGTCAGGCATCAGAACCTTGTTCAATTAATTGGCTGCTGTGTTGAAGGCACAGACAGAATTTTGGTCTACGAATATTTAGAAAACAGCAGCCTGGATCGTGCATTATTAGGTAATTCAAAGAAAGTAAGAAGTCTGGCAGAGAAGCTTTATCACTTTAAACATATTCTAACTTTTCCTTCTTTGTCAGGCTTCGGCACCAAAGATGCAAAAGTAAAACTTGATTGGCAGAAAAGATCTGCTATTTGCCTAGGTACTGCAAGGGGTCTAGCTTTTCTGCATGAAGAATCCGAGCAGCATATTGTTCATAGGGACATCAAAGCTAGTAACATACTTCTCGATAAGGATTATAACCCAAAAATTGGAGACTTTGGGTTGGCCAAACTTTTCCCAGACGACATCACTCACATTAGCACAAGAATAGCAGGAACTACGTAAGCTCTTCCATCTTCTTATCTTCGAAAGCAATACTCGTGTTCTCACATCTTTCTGAAACTTGATCACCCTTATACCTTTAATACCAATTACAAATTTGATTGGTCTGAATGGAGACACTATTCCTCTGCAAATCACAGTTTGATTCATTGCTTCCGCTCTAGGTTCATCAAGCAGGAATTTTACAACAATTACCTTGTTTTGACTACTTGAGGAAACCTAAAAGCAATGGAACAGAGCATTTTCTATTCTGAATGCGTCAAGCATCCACAGAGCTATTTGAAAATATATTTTATGAAGCAGTCAGTATTATTCTAAGTGCAGTCAGACACCTAATCATTTCTGAAATAGACAGTCAGGACAAACAACTGTTGTTGAGGAGACAACTGTATCTTGTGATAGTCAAGGAATTTCACATGCCAGTGGAGGGTATTTTTAGACACTGGGGAATTACTTCCTTGCCGAAATAGAGCACTTCCAACCATTATTTTCCCATAATTTGTTGATAAAAGTGATGTTTCATGTTTACAGTTTTTTTTATCATGACAAGCTTATTATCTGTGGTGGAGACTTTTCATTGGATCTTTTTGAAGTTTAGGCATTTCCTAGATTGGTTGGTTGTATAGAAATGAGCTTAAAAGTTCTTTCCTCTTCTTTTTATTTAACTTTTTTTCTTTTTTTGAGAATTTTTTTTGTATAATAGAAGAATTGTTGATGCCATAGTCATGAAAATTATAAGATTTTGTGAGATCATTGCTAACTATTCTAAAAGCTTAAGTTAGTAGATGAAGACGTGATTTATTATTTAAATATTCTAATATTCCCCATCACGCTTAGTCTGATCTTTTTACCTAGTACTAAGCGTGGACATATTTGAATAGGGAGGCAAATAAGGTCTGAAAAGATGCGAACATAGGACCTCTTGCTCTAATATCATGTAAGAATTTGTAGGACCATCGCTGATTGTTCTAAAAGCTTAAAGTGTTAGATGAAGGTGCGGTTTATTATTTAAGTATCTTGGCACAAATTAAAGTTATGGAATGAAGTATGACGTGCCCTATTTGTAGGTTGTTATACTAATGGTTTGTTGCCTCTGCTCCATGCAGTGGTTATTTAGCTCCGGAATATGCATTTGGTGGCCAGCTGACTCTGAAAGCTGATGTATATAGTTTCGGGATCGTGGTACTAGAAATAATAAGTGGGAGAAACAGTGCGAAGGCAGATTGGAGAGGCTCAGAGAAGTTTCTCCTGGAACAGGTGTGTCAGTGGTCCTTTTTCTGTATAGCTTTGCATCTGACATATTTTCTATATTAGAAAAATGGAATTGTGGGTTCAGCTTTTGCTTTTCCCATTCTTAGCCATGGTGTGCTTTTCTACCTCTTGGGTAGCCTGGAAGCTTATATACCCGCAAAATCTGAAGCAAGAGAAACCAGCAGGGCGTTCGGTTTTCAGTAGAAACAGAGAACCAACTAGAAAATGAGTTCAACACCCTTGTTCTGCAGTTCTTCTAACAACTCAAAGTACCATTCCAGAAAGCTGAAAATAACTAAAGTTAATTGGAAATTTCATGAGTTTGATTGTGAATCAATAGTTGTCCATGAAAAAATGCTGAGTATTTACATCAAGAAAAACAAGGAAAAAATCATACTAAAAATATTTCAAGCAGGGTGCCAAGTGGAGAACATACTGTTCAGGAAAAATTCCACTTAATTTGAAAGCTGGGAAATTTCTTTGGTGCCCACTGGTCTAGTTTCCTAGTAAACAATCTTGTGGAGTATTTGGTGATCTATCTAAATCTAAATGGAAATTTTTGCTTCATAGGCATGGGAACTCTATGAAAAGGGAGCACTCTTGGAACTGGTGGACCCAGATTTGGAAGAGTTCCCTGAAGAAGAAGTCCTCAGGTACATAAAGGTATCCTTGTTCTGCGCCCAAGCAGTGGCAAGTCGACGTCCGTTAATGAGCCAGGTGGTCGATATGCTGTCAAAAAACATACGGCTAAATGAGAAGGAACTAACGGCACCTGGTTTCTACCAAGATTCGGGAGGCTCAAGTGGGATGCCTTCATCCAGTAAAAAGTCATCCACAGAATCGAGCTATCAGATGAGTTCAGTTCCTGTCACAATCACTCACGTCACCCCTAGATGAAGCGAATTATGATTTTTTACTCATTGGTCATCAAGCGCGGTGGGTGAGATAATCATTCAATTTGAAGGAACTTTTGAATTATGTCAGTTTCCTTCATGAGTCTCTCTGGTTTCCCACCCCACCCCCCCCCCCCCCCCCCAATCTCCTTCTCTCCTGTCTCCTTCTGTGGCCAGTGCTCATATTCTTTTGTAGAGGCATTAATTTTGTATATCTGAGCGAGAATCACAAGTTTCTGCTGAAGCAGAGGTTGAGACGTTTATATACATAGAAGACGTTGGTTGCGGTGATTCAATACATCAGTTCTCACAGAGTTCTCTGGGGTTTGTTTTGTAGATCTTGTTTTGGGATGATTTTGTTTCCCTCTTCAACTCGCCCTCATCTTGGAAGTCCTTTCACATCCGAGTTGCTGCAGAAAGGATGTACGGTGATAAGTAACATATTTTGCTGGCAAACCAGTGTCTTGTCAATTTGGATAGTCACACCGTCATGAATTAAAATCATTTACCATCCTGGAAATAGTTAGGCCTACTGGTGTAGGATGGTATCTTGTTAAAATATTTGGGAAGGAATGACAAATGGAATGGAGGAACAGAGAGATCGAAATACCAATTGTAGGGAACGAGAATTTCTGGGTCTTTTTATTTTTCAGAATGTTTTTACCATGCTTTGTATGTGACTGAAAATTCTCTGTAATACGCCAAAGTCTGATTATATCTCAACAAAATTGTAAAAGAGGCCTTTTCTTCTCTTCTACTCCATCGTTTTTCATTTGAGCCAAAAACGAAAAGTAATTTCACCTTTTCCTTCAATTGTCAAAACATTTTTTTTTTTCATTTCAAAAACTGTGTTTTAGCATTACAAACGCTTTTCCTTGGACAGTATTCATTCTCTGTTGAACAAATCTTCCTTGTGTCCTATATTCTATCGTGTCGTGTTGGGAAGGAAACAAAGCATTCCCATCCCCGGTCCGCACTAGGAAAACCAAGCGTCCAACCGGACAGAGTAACAAAATGGGACCTGGAATGGCAGGTTTCATTCCTACCCCCCATCTTGTCCACCAAACACCCCCTTGGATATGTACGTATCTGTATAGGCTAGCAGGAGGCGCCACCAGACGATGCATGCTGCCTTCCGTGGAACCACAGTTCCGTCCGGTGATTCTACTCTTTCCTTTTCTTTTCCCTCTCTGCCTGCTCGCCAAATCAATATGGGAATAGCGGGTTTTCCTAGAAATCGAAAGGAGGAGGAATCATAGGTTTAGTTAATCTGTTGACGCAGGTTAAGTCCAAAGAATATGCAGTCATCATAGTCATTTGTTCAGTAAGGTACCGATTGCAAGCATTCTACACCGAGGAAAGTTTTTCTCCTCTTTGGCGAGCGGAAAAGTGGTTGGGGAAACTATTCTACCAATTCACAAGATTGTTATTGCTTCACTTCCATCTTTGTCACTTGCCATCTTAAGAAGAAAATCTCTGTCAGTGAGATTGTAGTTTTGCACCGGCACTCCTGCTATTCCTCTTTGTCCCAAATACACCCTGCAGATCTGTTTTCCCATAGTATCTTCACTTCGACACATGCTGCTTCTTCTTAGTGGCAAGTGATTCGCTTGAATGACACAAAGGAGTAAATAGTAATGCAGTCCATGATTATTGAGAAGTATTCTCCTGACGGGAATAAAAAATATACATAGAACTTGACTTTTAAACATCTCTTTTTAACGGCGAATTTTGACTACTGCTACTGCCTCCCGTTAGTGTTCATCAAATATGCTTCTTAAGGAAACTGAGGATTAGCTGATTCACCTCGTCAGGTGATTGTTCCTGGATAAAATGCGTTCCTTCTGGCGAAAGTACAATCTCTAGCTGGGGAGCAAATTCTTTGACCTTTCCGCTTCTGATGTACTCCTCGATGCCTGGAAATTTTAGCACATAATCCTTCTCTCCCATCACCAGTAGTGCTGGAACTTTAACAATAACATCTGTTATACCCAAGTCCTCCTTAAATGACCTGCAATATCAGCCAGATTGTTAAACATAATCTATCTGCAGAATGTGGGGCAATCTGAAGTCCATTTAAACAGCAATGATAGCTTATTCACCCATGTGATCTCAGATGAAAAATCAATTAGTGCTGCCTCATTTATTCTCAAATAGCAATGAACAGAGACCCCGATTTCACGCAATATAAGTAGTTGGAGAGTGTCAGTATGTTAATCTCGGACACTGACTCGTATCATATCAGAATAGTCTACTTTCATCTTTTGCAAAGGCAAGAACAAAGGACTAAAGCTCTGAGGTGAGTATACAGCACAAAAAATGTCAGAAGGTTTATCTTGTCCATTTACTTGGTAAAAATAAGCAATCACAGTACAGAAAACATGTGGGGCTGAACTCATCACGTGACACACACAATATGATGCCCTAGAGACATGGCCATTACTTGCATATTGCATCTCCGATCCATTCTCATAAGCCTATCTCAGATCAGTTGCTTCATCAGGATGACTTTCTAGGGATCATGATCACTGATGGAGCTATAATATTGTTGACATAGGGGAATGGGATTCATTGGCAGGGAGTCTACAATACCAGGCAAAGAGCATGAGACCATTACCTATATGGAACTTGCAATGCAGTGCGAAACCCTGATTTCCGGTACAGAGAACCGTATTCTTCAAGATCTCCTTCTGTAAACCAAGGGGGAAGAGGGGTAGATGGATCGACTATATCCATAATCTCCTGGTTCTCTGCAGCTATGGGTATTTCACTTCTCAAAAAGAGTATGTAAATCTTGCGCACAACTGTTTTGGCATCGAGGCGCCCAAAATCAGCTTCTGCCCGTCCAGGCTCCTAAAATAGGAAGTTCAAAGATATCAAATTGAAAGCATATGATTATCACTTTACCATGTAGTGGTCTTGAGTAATGAGAGTCACAGAGGCGGCATACCTGCCATCTTGAAATGTAAAAGCCTTCAGGGAGATGCTCATTATATTTAACGGGACGATTGGGAGGGCGGTATGGAATTCCCAGGGTCATGATTCCTTGGACCCTCTCTTGGTGGAGGAGGGAAAACAAGTAAGCCGGAAAAGCTCCGAAGTCTTTAGCTACAAGAAACACCTGCACTGACAATTCCCGAACCTTGTTAAAAGAAGGCGTACATCACCACAGAACTACTAGTTCATAGATGCAATGATAACAGCAAAAGTACTATAGTGAATTTTAGGACTGATTAAACTAGGAGCAACTTCATCAGATTACTGGGAAGGTAAAGTTATATGTATAAGTGTGAAGTGGACAAGGCTTCAAATGTGTCCACATAATTGTTCGAGGAACTATGAGGGGTTTTGTCTTTCCATAACCAAAACAGCCACAGATTCTGGGTGAGTTCCCAGTGAACCATTGATACAGAACTTACCACTGCATTGGATAGACCGTCTCTTCAGGGCTTTTTCTCACTACATCTCATCTTGAAGGAATAAGCTAGGTGAAAAGTATTGAACCAAACTAACACTTAAAAAGATTCTTGAATCCCTTTATGACTAGGTGGGTAAATCATAGATACACGAAGTACCAAAGAATCTCTGAGTAATCAGGTGGCATTTACACCAATATCCACGACAAAAGCCAAGCTATTCGAGGATTGCATGTTATTCTGTCTACAGCGTCAGCATTATCAAACAAAAAGACCACAAGAACTGTTATCGATTCTCTCTATCCTTTTTGATACATCTCCATTTTCTCAGCAACCACACATAGCAAAGAAAATCAGGAAATGGTAGATTCATCACCTTATCAATGCCTACAGCATCAAGCAGGGCAGCAAGGTCCTCAATAAGGTCACTAAAGGAGGCCTTTTCAGGTTCAAGCGGCGGATCAGACAACCCGTAGCCTCTGAAATCTGGTGCCAGCGCACGGAACCCAGCTTCTGCCACGGCCAACATCTGGTGCCGCCACGAGTACCATATCTCCGGAAATCCGTGCAAGAACACGACCACGTTTGGACCTAAAAACACAATTCACAAAACCAAGAACTCACTCACAAATCCTGTATTAGTACTGTAGTTGGCACTACTAAAATTTATGGTCAACCCATGAAAGAATTGTCAAGATCACCACAGGTAGCGTGGTTTTTGGTACATTAAAACATTTCAAGCTGATCGTCTTTGAGATTTCACAGAAAAACCCAACAACTCAAAGTGCCCAGATAAAAAGGGTAGCTTGATCATGCTTACAGAAAAGGCTATAACAGGCGTGTGATGTATAAGTGAAACGATAGAAGTTTGAGCAGAGTGAACTTACCAGAACCGATTTCCGCGACGTGGTGCTTGAGGCCTTGGACTTCAATGAATTTGTGTTGAATTTGATCCATTTCAAGTCTTGATTGTTTGGGCAGAGAGGATTTAAAGTTGACCTTTTGGGCAAAGAGAGAGAGAGAGTTGGAGTTTCGGATTCAGTTTCACGGGGAGGAGCGAGTACAGTCGAAGAAGATCGTTTGGTTCTTTTACGTCGGAAAGCCACAAACATTTTATGCCAATTGGGCTTTTCATGTCGGGGAAATTGTCCAAAAATCATAAACCTATTGTACTTTAAAAACCTTTTATCTTTACCAATTGAGTCCTAAATTTTTTTACTTTTTGTCAATTCAATTCATCCAACCAATTTTAGCCGAAAAAAAAATTCCCCGCTGGAAAACGACGTGGACGTCGGTTGCCTATCATCCACCTAAAAGATGCGTTGACGTAGACAATTTTTAATAATATTTTAATATTTTTTTGAATTTTTATTATTTTTTTGTTCTTTCCTTTTTTTTTTATAGCTTTCTTGGCCTTTTTTGGTGGTCAGCCACTGGCCACAGCCAAACTAATCCACTCAATGGCGGCCTCGCCAGAATAGGCGAGGCCCGGCATAGGATCCCCTTGGGGTGAGGAGGAGCCTCGACGAGGGGAGCTCTCGCCCATGCGCGACCCGGCAAGGGTCACCTGGGCGAGGCCGACCCTCACCCAGGCCAGGGCGGCCTCGCTAGATTTGGCGAGGGGAGCCCTCGCCGGGGCTCGCCCTCGCCTAGGCGAGCATTGGCCTCGCCCAGATTATATTTGGCAAGGCCGGCCCTCGCCCTTGGTTGGGTGACAAGCAAGAGCGGGAATTTGTCCGTATTGCTTCGATTGTTCTTGGCTCTCCTTTTCCCCGTCGTCTTCTTCTTCTCTTTGTCGTTCGTGATCGGCGTTATTGCCCTCCTCGTCAGTAACTTCTCGATCCCCAACCCTATGTTGCTGCTTGCTCAATGCAAAATCGTTGCCGTCGCTCATCAACGATTCCCACTCTTGCTCGTCGCCTGGCCAGGGGCGAGGGCCAACCTCGCCAGATCTGGTTTGGGCGAGGCTGACGCTCGCCTGGGCGAGGGCAAGCCCCGGTGAGGGCTCCCCTCGCCAAATCTGGAGAGTTCGGCCCTCACCCGGCGTCGCCGTTGCCCGAAGAGGCCACCTTGGCCTGGGTGAGGGTTAGCCTTGCTTAGGCGACCCTTGCCAAGCCGCGGCTAGGCGAGGGCTCCCCTCACCGGGGCTCCTCCTTGCTCGGCCGGTGGCCAAACACTGGAAAAGGCCAAGAAAACCAAAAGAAAAAAGGGGAAAAAAAGAAAAATAACAATAAAAATAATAAAATTTCAAAAAAATATTAAAATATTATTAAAAATTATCCATGTCGACCAATAATCCTATGTGACATCGCCGGCATCCATGTCAGTATTTTCTAGTCAAAATTGGCCAGATAGACTGAATCGGCAAGAAGTAAAAATGTTTAGGACTTAATTGGTAAAGTTAAAAGGTTTATAACTGACTTGGTAAAAATGCAATAGGTTTAGGACTTTTTGGACAATTTCCCCTTTTCATGTTACCATATATTTTCTAAACCTTACATGCAAATTATACTTTCAACTTCATATTCTTTCCTATACCATTTCAAATACAGTACTATTTGATTGCCAACTATCGACAACGAGAAACCCACATTTCATAACTTTTTAAGTCAAAAGAAGAAAGAAAAATAAATAAATTCGCTCTAAAAAGGAGTAGAGACAATACTGTAAAGCTAGAAAAATAAAACGTATTTTTAATATATATTTTTGGTCACTTGTATTGTTCCATGGAGTTTTGACTATGCAAAGGTTTCAAATTTATTTAATCTTCTCTTTAAAGATGAAATTATTTTTCTTTGATCGCTTATCAAAAATTCAAAAAAACGATCAAGGTAATGAGTGGACTATTCATTCTCTCCACTCCCTTACGATCTCACCCCATCTCTCTCCATTATTACTACAAATTCATGGAAATTGTTTGCCAGTGTTTGCACCAATTGCTTCTACTTATCAAACAAAAAAGTTCACTCCTTAGAATTTTTAGGATCCTTGATCCTGAATCTTCTGTAAACATACCAACTAAGATAGTGTCATATCTTTGTATGTTTCTTGTCCTATCACTTACAAGATCCCTAGATGAAGAGGAGTATGATATGAGATGCACATTTGTTTTGTAAATTCAAGCGAATAGCGATTTTCTGATGAAGCAGAGGATGCCATGTTAATGTACGTAGAAGACATTGATAGAAGTGATTTAATACATCAGTTCTTGCAGATTTCAAGGAATATGTTTGTGAAATACTTGTTCTGGGATGATAATATTTCACACATCAACTCGCCCTCGGCTCTGAAGTCCTTTTACATCTGAGTTGCTGCAGAAAGGATCCAAGTTAAAAAAATGACGTATTTTACTGGCAAGATTGTTTATGCAGGTTGAGTCCAGGAATATCCAGTCACCTTAGTAACCGGTTCAGTAAGTTCACTGCAAAATTGAAGATGCAGACTGCAACAATATATGTCAAAACCCCAAAAATCCATGGATAGTTTTTCTGTTTGTTGTGAACGGGAAATGTGGTTGCGGAAACTATTTTAGCGATTCATAAGATTGTTATTGCCTCAAATCCATCTGTGTCACTTGCCATCTTAAGAAGAAAATCTCTATCAGTGAGATTTTAGTTCGCACTAGCACTGATGCTCCCTCTGTCCCAAGCACACCTCCTGCTGACCTGTTTTCCCAGAGTTTTCTTCACTTCGAGACATGCAGCTTCCTCATAGCGGCAAATGATTCACTTGAATGACACTACGAAGTGAATAGCAATGCGGTCCATGATTATTGAGAAGTATTTTGTACCTCTCGAGGGAAATTCACGTGACACAGAATTTGACACTCAAACATCTCTTTTTATCGATGAATGTTGACCACTGCTAGCCTTCCGCTAGTGTTTTATCAAATGTGCTTCTTAAGAACACCGGGAATTAGCAAATTCACCTCGTTGGGGGATTGCTTCTGTATAAATTGTGTTCCCTCTGGCGAAAATACAATCTCTAGCTGGGGAATAAATTCTATGACCTTTCCGCTCCTGACGTACTCTTACATGACTGCAAATTTGAACACATAATCCTTCTCCCAAGACCAAGAGTGTTGAGACTTTAACGATATAATCTGTCATTCCCAGGTCCTCAAACGACCTGCAATATCAGCCAGACTGTTAAACATTATTCACTTGCAGAATGCAGGGCTATCTGAAGTCCGTATAAACAGCAATGATAGCTTACTTGCCCAGGTGATTCCTCTCGGGAGATCAATTGGTTTTGCCTCCTTTATTCTAAGAGTGACGAGCAGAGACTACAATTCCTCTTAATATATATAGTTGGAGGGACTGAGAGAATTTGTGGCCGAGATCGATGCTATAGCAACTGTCAGACATCAGAACCATGTTCAATTAATTGGTTGCTGTGTTGAAGGCACAGACAGGATTTTGGTCAAAGAATATTTAGAAAACAGCAGCCTGGATTGTGCATTGTTAGGTGATTCAAAGAAAGTGAGAAGTCTAGCGGAGAAACTTAAACACTTTCAACATATTCTGACTTTTCCTTCTTTGTCAGGCTTTGGCACAAAGATGCAAAAGTAAAACTCGATTGGCAGAAAAGATCTGCTATTTGCCTGCGTACTGCGAGGGGCCTAGCTTTTCTGCATGAAGAATCCGTATATTGTTCATGGGGACATCAAAGCTAGTAATATACTTCTTGATAAGGATTATAACCCAAAAATTGGAGACTTTGGGTTGGCCAAACTTTTCCCAGACGACATCACTCACATTAGCACAAGAATAGCAGGAACTACGTAAGCTCTTTCATCTTCTTATCATCGATTCCACTCAAGCAATACTCATGTTCTCACATCTTTCTGAAACTTGATCACCCTTATTCCTCTGATACGCATTACAAATTTGATTGGTCTGAAAGGAGATACCATTTCCTCTGCAAATCACAGTTTGATTCATTGCTTCCGCTCTAGGTTCACCAAGCAGGAATTTCAGAACAATTACCCTTTTTGACCACTTGAGGAAACCTAAAAGCATCGGAACAGAAGCATTTTCTATTCTGAAAGCGTCAAGCATCCACGAGCTACTTGAAAATATATTTTGTGAAGCAGTCAGTATTATTCTAAGTGCAGTCAGACACTTCGTTATTTCTGAAATAAACAATCGGGACAACCGGGTTTGAGGAGACAACTGTATCTTGTGATAGTCAAGGAATTTCACATGCCAGTGGAGGGTCTTTTTAGACACTGGAGAAATACTGAGAGCGCTTCCAACCATTATTTTCCCATAATTTGTCGATAAAAGTGATGTTTCAGTGACATGGTTTACAGAATTTTTATTATGACAAGCTAATTATCCATGGTGGAGACTTTTCATTGGATGTTTTTAAAGTTCAGGCATTTCCTGGATTGGTCGAATAGAAAAGAGCTTAAAAGTTCTTTCTTCTTCTTCTTCATTTTTATTTAACTTTTTTTTTGGAATTATTTTTGTATAATAGAAGAATGGTTAATGACATAATCATGCAATTTGTAAGATTGTGGGATCATTATTGATTATTTTAAAAGTTTAAGTTGTTAGATGAATACATAAGTTATTATTTAAATATTTTGACACCTCTTTACGTTTAGTCTGGCTTTTTAGTCTAATACTAAGTGTGACAAGTGTGACATATTTGAATGGGGAGGCAAATGAGACTCGAAAAGATATTAAATGAATGCATAGTTTATTATTTAAATATTTTGATACTCCCATTCACATTTAGTTTGGTCTTTTAGGCATATACTAAGTGTAGACATATTTGAATGGGGAGACAAATGAAGCCCGGAAAGATTTGAACACCGCTTTGATATTATGTAAGATTTGGTGGGACCGACTGTTTTAAAAACTTAAGCTATTAGGTATAAGCGCGATTTATTATTTAAATATTTTAACACAAATTAAAGTTTATGGGGGTATTTACCCCTTGTAGGTAATTACGCTAATGATTTGTTGCCTCTGCTCCATGCAGTGGTTACTTAGCTCCGGAGTATGCATTTGGTGGACAGCTGACTCTAAAGCTGATGTGTATAGTTTCGGGATCGCTGTACTAGAAATAATAAGTGGGAGAAACAGTGCGAAGGCAGATTGGAGAGGCTCAGAGAAGTTCCTCCCGGAACAGGGGCGTCGGTGGTCCTTTTTCTGTATGGCTTTGCATTTAACATATTATCTATATTAGAACAATGGAATAGTAGGTTCAGCTTTTGCTTTTCCCTTCTTCATTTTCTACCTCTTGGGCAGGCGGAAGCTAATATACCTGCGAAAGCTGAAGCAAGAGAAACGAGCTGGTCGTTCGGTTTTAAGTAGAAACAGAGAACCAATTAGAAAATGCATTCGACACCCTTGTCTTGCAGTTCTTCTAGCTACTCAAAGTACTGTTCCAGAAAGCTGGAAATAACTAATGATAATTGGAAATTTCATGAGTAGTTTGATTGTGAATCGATAGTTGCCATGAAAATATGCAGAGTATTTACATCAAGAAAAATAAAGAAAAATCGTCCTAAAATTATTTCAAGGAGGGTGTCAAGTGGAGAACATAACGTCTAGAAAAAAATCCACTGAATTTGAAAGCTGGGAATATTCTTTAAAACCCACTGGTCTAGTTTCGTAGTAAACAAACCTGTGGAGTATTTGGTGATCCATCTAATTCTGAACGGAATTTTTTGCTTCATAGGCATGGGAACTTTGTGAAAAGGGAGCACTCTTGGAACTGGTGGACCCAAATTTGGAAGAGTTCCCTGAAGAAGAAGTCCTCAGGTTCATAAAAGTAGCCTTTTTCTGCACGCAAGCAGTGGCAAGTGGACATCCGGTGGTGAGCCAGGAGGTCGACATGCTGTCAAAAAACGTATGGCTAAACGAGAAGGAACTAACGGCGCCTGGTTTCTACCAAGATTCGGGAGGCCTAAGTGGGATGCCTTCATCCAGTAAAAAGTCATCCACAGAATCGAGCTATCTGACGAGTTTAGTTCCTGTCACAATCACTCACGCGACCCCTAGGTGAAGAGGATCACGATTTTTTACTCATTGGTCTTGAGGGGTGGTGGGCGAGATAATCATTCAATTTGAAGGAACTTTTGAATTATGTCAATTTCCTTCATGGGTCTCTTTGGCTCTCTTCCCCCTTTATCTCCTGCCTCCTTCTGTGGCCAGTGCTTATACTCTTAGGTAGAGGCATTAATTTTGTATATCTGAGTGAATATGTTCTGCTGAAGCAGAGGTTGAGATGTTTATATACATAGAAGACATTGGTTGCGGTGATTCAATACATCAGTTCTCACAGAGTTCTCCAGGATTTGTTTTGTAGATCTTGTTTTGGGATGAGTTTGTTTCCCTCTTCAACTCACCCTCGTCTGAATAGTCCTTTTACATCCGAGTTGCCGCAGAAAGGATGGAAGGTGATAAGTAACGTATTTTGCTGGCAAACCAGTGTCTTGTCAATGTGGATAGTCACACATTCATGAACTAAAATCATTTACCGTTCTGGAAATAGTTAGGCCTTCTAGTGTGGGATGGTATCTTGTCAAAATATTTGGTAAGAAGAAGTGCCAAACGGAATGGAGGAAGAGAGGGATCGAAATACCAATTGAAGGGAATGAGAATTTCTGGGTCTTTTTATTTTTCAGAATATGTTTTTAGCATGCTTTGTATGTGGCAGAAAATTCTCTTGTGGAAAAAACTAGAGTCCGTTTACATTTCAATAAATTTGTAAAAGAGGCCTTTTCTTTTCTTCTAGTCCATCGTTTTTCATTTGGACAAGAAAAACCAAAAAGTAATTTCACCTTTTCCTTTAATTATCAAAATGCTTATGTTTGTTTTCGTTCAAGAAACTATTCTTAAGGTATTACAAACGCATTTTCTTGAACGGTATTCATTCTCTGTTGAACATTTAAGCAAGTCTTCCTTGTGTCATATGTTTTGTCGTGTCGTGTTGGGAAGGAAACGAAGCATTCCCATCCCCCGGTCCTCACTGGGAAAACCAAGCTTCCAGCAGGATGGAGTAACAAAATGGGACCTGGAATGGCAGAATTCATTCTTACCACCCATCTTGTCCACTAAAGATGCCCTGGATATATGTGTCTCTGTAGAAGGCTATCAGGACGCACCATGTGATGATGCACGCAGCCTCCGATGGAACCACAGTTCTGTTGCATAATTCTACTCTTTCCTTTTCTTTTCCCTCCCTGCCCGCTCATCAAATCAATAAAGGAATAGCGGGTATTCCAAGAAACCGAAAGAAAGAGGGATGGTAGGTTTAATTAATCTGTTGATGCAGGTGAAGTCCAAAGCATATCCAGTCACCTCAGTCATTTGTTCAGTAAGTTAATAACTACAAAATTGAAGATGCACATTGCAACAGTGCATCTCACACCGTCCTGTAATGTGAAGCATTCTACATCGTGGAAAGTTTTTCTCTTCGTTGGCAAACAGAAAAGTGGTTTAGGAAACTATTCTAGCAATTCATAATATTGTCATTGCCTCACATCCATCTTTGTCACTTACCATCTTAAGAAGAAAATCCTGGTAAGGGAGATTTTAGTTCGCACTGCCACTCATGCTATATCCTATGTCCCAAATACACCCTGGAGATCTGTTGTCCCAGAGTTTCTTCACTTCAACACATGCAGCTTCTTCTTAGTGGCAAATGATTCACTTGAATGACACAAAAAAGTAAATAGTAATGAGGTCCATGATTATTGAGAAGTATTTTGTTCATACAAAGGATCTCTTGAGGGGAATACACAATATACAGAGAACTTGACTATTAAACATCTCTTTTTAATGGCGAATTTTGACGACTGCTACTGCCTCCCGTAGTGTTCATCAAATATGCTTCTTAAGGAAACCGAGAATTAGCTGATTCACCTCGTCAGGCGATTGTTCCTGGATAAAATGCGTTCCCTCTGGTGAAAATACAATCTCTAGCTGGGGAACCAATTCTTTGACCTTTCCGCTCCTGATGTACTCCTCCGTGCCTGGAAATTTTAGGACATAATCCTTCTCCCCCATTACCAATAGTGCAGGAACTTTAATGATAACATCTGTTATTCCCAGATCCTCCTTAAATGACCTGCAACATCAGCCAGATAGTTAAACATAATCTATCTGCAGGATGCAGGGCTATCTGAAGTCTGTATAAACAGCAATGACAGCTTATTCACCCGGGTGATCTCCGACAGGAGATCAGTTAGTGCTGCCTCTTTTACTCTCAAAGAGCCATGGACAGAGACCCTGATTCCATGCAGTATGAATAGTTGGAGAGTCTCACTATGTTAACCTTTGACACTGACTCGTATAATATCACAATAGTCTACTTTCATCTTTTGCAAAGGCGAGAACAAAGGACCAAAGCTCCGAGGTGAGTATACAGCACAAAAAATACAGAAGGTTTACCTTGTCCATTTATTTGGTAAATATAAGCAATCACAGTACAGAAAACATGTAGGGCTGAACTCATCACGTGACACACATAATATGATGCCCTAGAGATATGGGCAAAACTTGCATATCTCAGACCAGTTGCTTTATCAGGATGACTTGCCAGGGATCATGATCACTGATTGAGCTTTAATCTTGTTGGTATAGCAGAAGCAGGGAGTATACAATACCAAGCATAGAGCGTGAGACCATTACCTATATGGAACTTGCAACGCAGTGCGAAACCCTGATTTCCGGTACAGAGAACCATATTCTTCAAGATCTCCTTCTGTAAACCAAGGAGGAAGAGGGGTAGATGGATCGACTATATCCATAATCTCCTGGTTCTCTGCAGCTATTGGTATTTCACTTCTCGAAAAGAGTATGTAAGTATTGCGCACAACTGTTTTGGCATCAAGGCGCCCAAAATCAGCTTCTGCCCGTCCAGGTTCCTAAAATAGAAAGTTCAAAGATATCAAATCAAAAGCAGATGATTATCACTTTATCATGTAGTGGTCTTGAGTAACGAGAGTCACAGAGGCGGCATACCTGCCATCTTGAAATGTAAAAGCCTTCAGGGAGAGCATCCTGATATCCAGTGGGACGACTGAGAGGGCGGTACGGAATTCCCAGGATCACGATTCCTTGGACCCTCTCTTGGTGGAGGAGGGAAAACGAGTAAGCAGGAAAAGCTCCGAAGTCTTTAGCTACAAGAAACACCTGCAATGACAGTGCCCAAACCTTGTTACAAGAAGGCTTTACTCTCAGTACATAACCACAGAACTGCTAGTAATAATAGCAGCAAAACTACTATAGTGAATTTTAGGACTGATTAAACTAGGAGCAACTTCATCAGATTACTGGAAGGTAAAGTTATGCATATACGTGTGAAGTAGATAAGGCTTCAAACGTGTCCACATAATATTTGTGTTTGAGGAACTATGAGATGTTTTGTCTTTCAATGACCAAAACAACCACAGATTCCGTGTGAGTACCCAGTGAACCCCTGCTTTAGAACTTACCATGGAATTGGATAGACCGTCCCTTCAAGGCTTTGTTCACTAGATCTCATTTCGAAGGAATATGCTAAGTGAAAAGTATTGAATGAAACTAAGACTTAGAAAGAATTCTCGAATCCCTTTATGATTAGGTGAGTAAATCATAGATCCATGAAGTACCAACTAATCTCTAAGTAATCAGGTGACACTTACACCAAGATCCACAACAAAAGCCAAGCTATTCGACTTGCATGTTATTCTGTCTACAGCGTCAGCATTATCAAACAAGAAGAGCACTAGACCTTTCCACATATGAACTGTTGTCGATTCTCTCTATCCTTTTGATTCATCTCCATTTTCTCAGCAACCACACATAGCAAAGAAAATCGGGAAATGGTAGATTCATCACCTTATCAATGCCGACAGCATCAAGCAGGGCAGCAAGGTCCGCAATAAGGTCACTAAAGGAGGCCTTTTCAGGTTCAAGCGGCGGATCAGACAACCCGTAGCCTCTGAAATCTGGTGCCAGCGCACGGAACCCAGCTTCTGCCACGGCCAACATCTGGTGCCGCCACGAGTACCATATCTCCGGAAATCCGTGCAAGAACACGACCACGTTTGGACCTAAAAACACAATTCACAAAGCCAAGAACTCACTCACAAATCCTGTATTAGGCACTGTAGTTGGAACTACTAAAATTTATGGTCAACCCATGAAAGAATTGTCAAGATCACCACAGGTAGCGTGGTTTTTGGTACATTAAAACATTTCAAGCTGATCGTCTTTGAGATTTCACAGAAAAACCCAACAACTCAAAGTGCCCAGATAAAAAGGGTAGCTTGATCATGCTTACAGAAAAGGCTATAACAGGCGTGTGATGTATGAGTGAAACGATAGAAGTTTGAGCAGAGTGAACTTACCAGAGCCGATTTCGGCGACGTGGTGCTTGAGGCCTTGGACTTCAATGAATTTGTGTTGAATTTGATCCACTTCAAGAGTCAACTTTTTGGGGAGAGAGAGAGAGAGAGAGAGGTGGAGTTTCAGAATCAGTGTCTGAGGGAGGAGCAGGTGAGTACGGTCGAAGATGATTTTTGGTTCTTCTACGTCAGAAAGCCAGAGACATTTTACCCGGGGTAATTATGGGTCCACAGTCGATGTCGGACCTACCGAACTGCCCAACCCTACCGGTTTTGATATGATCCTCAGGCGAATTGAGTCGGTTCTTGATTTTTTAGATCCCTAAACCTGCGTCCAACCCAGACTAACTTTAATTAAATCTAAAATATATTTTATATCATACATCTAAGATATTATATATAGCGTTGTTATATCTATCCTAAAGAGCAAACATTATCGAATGACCTCATTCTCCAGTACTCTTGTTCTCCTTTCTTTGTTTCTTATTTTTTAATCCTCCTCAACTTTTACTTAAAAGAAACAACTTTTCGCTCGTTAGTAATACTGGTGCCGCTCGCCTCTCTTTGCTGGCCTTGCTCGTTATCGAGTAAATTAGAAGGAAACAAAGCCCTAATTAGAAACTCTTTTTGCTCGTGAGCAACGCTCACCACTTGCCGACTAGCCGCTCGCCTTGTGACTTACCTTTGTTGGCTCGCCTCATAGCTTGCCATTGTCTCGCAACTCGCTTCTATTGATAAATATGTAATTTTAAATGATGGGTTTGTATTTTCAAAGATTACACAAAAATTGAAACAAAAAAGTTATTGGTTAGTCCCGGGTTGACTCGAGAACTAGGACAAATCCATAAGGCCGATCTAGTCCTCGATCCCAGGCTCAACCGAGTCAGTTCTCAATCTCAAAAATTGATGACCAATATTATACGGGTTGATTCTTGAATTAGGTATTGGACCGGCTCAGCCTAGACCATGATCACCCTACATTATGCCAATTTGGACCTTAGTACTTACAATTATTAACTTATATATGGGCTTTTCGTATTACCATATATTTTCTAAATCATACATGCAGTCATTGGATTTTACAAATTATACTTTTCAACTCCATATTCTTTCCCATACCTTTTCAAATACAGTACCATTTGACTGCCAACTTTTATCGACAAGAAGAAGTGCGCATTTCATGCAATTTAAGTCAAAAGAGGAAAGGAAAAAAAGAAAATCGCTCTAAAAAGGAGTAAAGACAATATTGAAAAGCTAGAAAAACTAAATGTATTTTTAATATATATATATATTTTTGGTCACTTGTATTGTTTCATGGAGTTTTGACTACACAAAGGTTTCAAATTTTTTTAATCTTATCTTTAAAGATGAAATCTTTTTTCTATCACTGCTTATCAAAAATCCAAAAAAGCGATTAGGATAATGAGTGGACGAGTCACTCTCTCCGCTTCCTTACGATCTCATCCCGTCTCTCTTGATTATTACTACGAGTATATGGAAATTGTTCGCTAGCGTTTGCACCAATTGCTTCTACTTGGCAAACAAAAAAGTTTTTTACTTGGAATTTTCAGGATCCCTGATCTCGAATCTTTTGTAAACATATCTAATAAGCCAGTGTCATATCTTTGTATATTTCTTGTCCTATCACTTAGGGGACCCCTAGATGAAGAGGAGTATGATATGAGATGGACATTTGTTTTGTATATTCAAGCGAATCGTGATGTTCCGATGAAGCAGAGGTTGACATGTTTATATACGTAGAAGATATTGATAGTAGGATTTAATACAACATCAGTTCTCGCAGATTTTAAGGAATTTTTTTGGGGAATACTTGTTCTGGGATGATATTATTTCACAACTCAGCTTGCCCTCGTCTCAAGTCCTTTTTACATCTGAGTTGCTGCAGAAAGGATCCAAGGTGAAAAATGACATATTTTGCTGGCAAGATTGTTTATGCAAGTTGAGTCCAGGAATGTCCACTCACCTTAGTCACTTGTTCAGTAAGTTAACAACTGCAAAATTGAAGATGCAGACTGCATTGGCGAACGTCAAAACCCCCAAAACTCCGTGGATAGTTTTTCTCTTCGTTGGTGAATGGGAAATGTGGTTGCGGAAACTATTCTAGCGATTCATAAGATTGTTATTGCCCCAAATCCATCTTTGTCTCTTGTCATCTTAAGAAGAAAATCTCTATGAGTGAGATTTTAGTTCGCATAATGAGTTGATGAGTCACTCTCTCCACTCCCTTACAATATCACCCCGTCTCTCTCGATTATTACTACAAATACATGGGAATTGCAATGAAAATATTGCACTACCAGATACAAATCGTGTATTTAACGATTCAAAAAATATCTCGTATGCTTATAAATCTTTTACTTCAGAATATATATATATATATATAACAAAATGGAACATAGAAAGATTGAATGAAAATCATTTACATCCAGCAATTTTGAATTGTTGGAGCAATGCATTGATGGATCATTGGTTGTTGGTTACAAGGTATACCTTCACCACAGGAGAGAAGCCAAAGCTCCCACAAGGTTTCTGCGGCCTGTCCATTTGATATACATGGACAAAGGGCTCCACATATGCGTTCCTTACTTTAATGTGCCAGTTTTCACATGCTTTGTGCCCCTAATTGGTACAATATGTTTTTTTTACCCCATATCCACCAATACCCTATTTTAGTTTTACATTCAGATAATCCCAAGGTCTAGATGAGGACCAACTTGAAGCCTTTTTAAGGAATTGCTTAGGTCTTTACTAGGACTAACATGTTGTTCATGGGCAAGAAATGTTGCTTGAAGTTGCATTTCAGACACTTCAATTTGCATACTGCCAGCGCTGCGCGGGCTTTAACACACAATAGAATTGTGCTGGTAGATTATGAACAGAGTCGGTGAATGTCAAATGCCGCTAGTAAGGAAAAAGTGATTGCAAACTTGTCCACTCATTCAAACCAGGAATCAACGATGCTGAGTTTTCCTTTTCTGAAGCTCCAAGAATTCCTTGGATTCTAGGTCAGGTTTCGCCATCCCATCCACTTGCTTGCACATTTGCCTCGAGCCACACCCGTATAGCTTGAAGCATTGTGAGGACTAACCCTGTACCTAACATCAACAGTGCTCTTATTGAAGTTTTCTCGCCCATTGTTTAAGGAAATGCCACATTTGAGCTTTCTTATCAACTGCTTGCCATGGAGCTTTTTAAACCAACCTTTTAATTTTGGTGCTTTATATGCAGCCCGGAAGTTTTCATTAAAATACCTCAAGCAAAATTTGCTTCAGGTATTGGATTTGCTAGCATTTGCACCAATTGCTTCTGCTTGTCAAACAAGAAAGTTACTATTTAGAATTTTCGGGATCCACGATCCCGGATATTCTGTAAACATACCTAAGCCAGAGTCATATCTTTGCGTGTTTCTTGTCCTATCACTAAGGGGACCCTAGATGAAGGGGAGTATGATATGAGATAGAAATTTGTTTCGTGTATTCGAGCGAATTGCAATGTTCCAATGAAGCAAAGGATGACATGTCTATATACGTAGAAGATATTGATAGCAGTGATTTAATAAGACATCAATTCTCGCGGATTTAAGGAATTTATTTAGGAAATACTTGTTGGGGATGATATTATTTCCCTCTTTAACTCGCCTTTTTCTCGGAAATCCTTTTACATCTGAGTTGCTGCAGAAAAGATCCAAGGTTGAAAATGACGTATCTTGCTAGCAAGATTGTCGATGCTGGTTGAGTCCAACAGTATCTAATCACCTTAGTAACTCGTTCAGTAACAACTGCAAAATTGAAGATGCAGACTGCAACAGTGAATCTCAAAAGCCCTGAACGGCACCGCATTCTACTCCTTGGATAGTTCTTCTCTTCGTTGGCGAACGGAAATGTGGTTGGGGAAACTATTCTAGCAATTCGTAAGATTGTTATTGCCTTAAATCCATCTTTGTCATTTGCCATATTAAGAAGAAAATCTCTATCTGTGAGATTTTAGTTTGCACAGGCACTCACGCTATCCCTCTATGTCCCAAACATACATCCCGCAGATCTGTTTTCCCAGAGATTTCATCGCTTCGACACATGTGGCTTCCTCAGAGTGGTGAATGATTCACTTGAATGACACCAAGAAGCGAATAGCAACCTGGTACATGATTATTGAGAAGCATTTTGTTCTTGCAAAGTATATCTTGAGGGAAATAAACATTAAACAGAGAATTTGATTTTTAAACATCTCTTTTTAACTGCAAAAATTGACCACTGCTAGCCTTCCGCTAGTGTTTATCAAATGTGCTTCTTAAGAAAATCTAAAATTAGCTGATTCACCACGTCAGGGGATTGCTCCTGGAAAAAATGTGTTCCCTCTGGCGCATATACAATCTCTAGCTAGGGAACAAATTCTTTGACCTTTCCACTCTTGACGTACTCTTCCGTGCCTGCAAATTTGAACCCATAATCCTTCTCTCCCATGACCAATAGTGCTGGGACTTTAACAATATAATCCGTTATTCCCAGGTCCTCCTTAAGCGACCTGCAATATCAGCCAGACTGTTAAACATTATTTAATTGCAGAATGCAGGGCCATCTGAAGTCTGTATAAACAGCAATAATAGCTTAATCGCCCAGGTGATTCCTGTCGGGAGTTCAATTAGTGTTGCCTCCTGAGTGATGAACAGAGACCCCAATTCCACTTAATATGAATAGTTAGAGTGTCTTAGTATGTTAATATTAGAAAGGCTTATGTACAATCACAACAGTAAACTTTCGTTTTTTTGCAAATGTGATAACAAAGGACCGGAGCTCCGAGGTGAGTAAACGGCACAAAACTTATCAAAAGAGCCACCTTTTCCATTTACTTGGTAAATATAAACAATCACAGTACAGAAAACACGTGGGGCTGAACTCATCACGTGAGACACATAATATGATGCCCTAGAGACATGGGCATTACTTGCATATTGCATCTCAGATCAATTGTCATAACCCTATCTCAGATCAGTTGCTTTATCAGGATGAGTTTCTAGGGATCATGGTCACCAATAGAGCTATAAGCTTGCTAGTGTAGCAGTATGGGATTCATCAGCAGGCAGTCTACGATATTGAGCATAGGCAGGAGACCTGTACCTGTACGGAACTTGCAATGCAGTGCGAAACCCTGATTTCCGGTACAGAGAACCATATTCTTCAAGATCTCCTTCTGTAAACCAAGAGGGAAGAGGGGTAGATGGATCAACTATATCCATAATCTCCTGGTTCTCTGTGGCTATCGGTATTTCACTTCTTGAAAAGAGTATGTATATATTGCGCACAACTGTTTTAGCATCGAGGCGTCCAAAATCAGCTTCTGCCCGTCCAGGTTCCTAAAATAGTAAGTTCTAAGTTATCAAATTGAAAGCAGGTGATTGTTACTTTCCCATAGCAGTCTTGAGAACGAGTTACAGAAGCGGCATACCTGCCATCTTGAAATGTAAAAGCCTTCAGGGAGGTGCTCATGATATTTAAGGAGATGACTGGGAGAGCGGTGTGGAAATCCTAGGGTCATGACTCCTGGGACCCTCTCTTGGTGGAGGAGGGAAAACAAGTAAGCAACAAAAACTCCGAAGTCTTTAGCTACAAGAAACACCAGTATCAACAATGCCCAAACCTTGTTAAAAGAAAGTTTCATTCTTAATACATAACCGCAGAACTACCTTGTTCACAGATGCAGTAATAGCAGCAAAACTTCTATGGGGAATGTCAGGACTATTTAAACTAGAAGGAGCAACTACATCAGATTAGTCTGATGGTCAAATTATGCATACATTTGTGAAGCAGATGATGCTCCAAATGTGTCCCACATTATATCTTTGCTTGAGGAACTATGAGAAGTTTTCTCTTTTCAGAACCACAACCACAGATTCTGCGTGAGTTGCCAGTGACCCTTCTACAGAACTTACCACTGCATTTGACAGACCGTCTCCATTAAGGCTTTGTTCCCTAGATCTCATCTTGAGGGAATATGTGAGGTGAAACGTATTGAAAGGAACTAACACAAAAAAGGACTTCTTTTCCTTGTATGACAACAAGACCCACCTTAGGAGGGTAAACCACAGATCCATGAAGTACCGACTAATCCCTTAGAGATCAGGTGGGTCTTACACCAAGATCCACAAGAAGTAGCCCAAGCTATTCAAGAATTGCGTGTTATTCTGGCTACCGCATCAGCATTATCAAACAAAAAGAGCCCAGGTTTCCACTTATGAACTGTGATCAATTCTCTCTATTCCTCCTGATTCATCTCCATTTCCTCAGCAACCACGCACAGAAAAGAAAATCGGGAAAATCATAAAATCATCACCTTATCAATGGCTAGGGCATCAAGCAATGCACCAAGATCCTCAATGAGGTCACCAAAGGAGGCCTTTTCGGGTTCAGGCGGCGGATCAGACAACCCGTAGCCTCTGAAATCCGGTGCTAGCGCTTGAAACCCAGCTTCCGCCGCGGCCACCATCTGGTGCCGCCATGAGTACCATATCTCCGGAAATCCGTGCAAGACCACGACTGCATTTGGACCTAGAAACACATTTCACAAGCCAAGAACCCACTCACAGATCCAGTAATCAGGCTTGGAACTACTAAAAATTAATGGTCAACCCATAAAAGAATTGTCAAGATTAGGATAGAGTGGTTTTTTATACATTTGAACATGCAAAACTCTTGTTGTTCAAAAAAAAAAAAAAAAAAAAGAACATGCAAAACTCTTCATGCATGGTTAAATGTCTTGGACATTTCAAGAACCCAATAACTCAAAACTGTTCAGATCAAAAGGGTAGCTTGATTATGCTTAGGAAAAGGCTTTAACAAGTGTGCCATGTATGAGTGAGAGGATGGAAGTTTGGGCAGAGTGAACTTACCAGAGCCGATCTCAGCAACGTGGAGCTTGAGGCCTTTGACTTCAATGAATTTGTGTTGAATTTGATCCATCTAAAATTTCGATCTTGCAGGCTGAGAGAGAGAGAGAGAGAGAGAGAGAGAGAGAGAGAGAGAGAGAGAGAGAGAGTTGGAGTTTTACAGTTTTGGCTTCAGGTAGAGGAGGAGTACACTCGAAGATGCTCTTTTGGTTCTTCCATGTTAGGAAGTCAAACATTTTATGTTAAAATGCCAACCGGAAGACATGTTTGATTCGTTGTCCTCCTTTTGCATCCGGCAACTCCACATCATCCTGGGTAATTGAATAATATCCGGAACGAAAGAAGGGAAAAGAAAGAGAAAGAGAGAGGAAAAAAAAAGAATAAAAAAGAAGAAAACAGATAAAACAAGAATAGGAAAAATAAACGCGTCTTTGTCAAATAAAGTTGTTCTCGTAAAATGGCTTGTCATGACACATGCAGAGATCAATAATAACTAGACCACCATATCAGTAATTTCAGACAACTCTTGGTTGGGAGGAATTGATTTCATTTTTACACAAAATTTTTGATTCCATTGGAGGAAATTGTTGAAAAAGTCTTACATCTATTGCAGTTTTGCTAATTTAGTTCTAAAACTTTTACTACATATTAAAAACTTTTCACCCAATTGAGTCTATCTAATTAATTTTGATGAGAAATTATGATATGAACATTGGTCATCCTAAATGATGTGACTGATGTTGACATGGACAAATTTTAATAATATTTTAAAATTTTTTAATTAACTTTTCCTTTATTTTTCTTATTTTTTTTCTAACAGGCCGCTAGGCCTTAATGACAAACCAAAGTGTAGAGCAGACGAGGTGGTGAAGCTCGCCCTCGTCAACCACTAGTGAGGTTAAGCCTCACCCTCCCCTAGTGAGGTCAACCTCGCCCAGTGACAGTGAGGTTGAGCGTTGCCAACCCTCTCCTCTAGCCAATTGTCAGCAAACATTAAGGCCCAATGATCGACTAGAGAAAGAAGAGAAGAAAAAAAAAAGAAAGAAAAGAAAAATATAAAAATCAAAATATATTATTAAAATTTGTCCATGTTAGTAATGGCCACGTAAGATGGTTATTATTCACATTAAGAATTTCCATCCAAAATTAATTGGGTAACTCAATTAGCAAAAGGTGAAAAAATCAATGACTCAATTGAGAAAATTAAAAAGTTTAAAATTAAATTGACAAAAGTACAATATATTTAGAATTTTTTGGATAATTTTCCTGATTATATTAATTTAATTGAAAAGTTTAGAATTGAATTGAAATTGTTTTATAGAGTTTTGACTATACAAGGGTTTTGAATATATTCTATCTTATTTTTATTGATGATATTCATTATTTTATAAAGTTTAAAAAAGGCTTTAACTATATGGGCGAGGCGATAGAAGTTCGAGCAGAGTGAACTTACCAGAGCCGACTTCCAAGAATTTGTGTTGAATCTGTTCCATCGATTTTTTGAGGAGAGAGAGAGAGAGAGAGAGAGAATTGAAGATGCACTTTGGGTTCTTCAATGTCCGAAAGTCATAAACATTTCATGTCAAATTTGGATTTTGGTGCTTATACATATTAACACTCATTTTGACTTTAGTTCTTCTACATATTAATATAATCTGTTTTGTCATTTGTAATGTAATATGGAATTTTGACTATGCGAAGATTTCCAATTTTATTTTATCTTAGTTTTACAGATGAAGTTCTAATTTTTTTTTTCTATTGTTTATCGCAGACTCGAAAAAGTGATTATGATAATGAGTCATTGACTCGTTGATATCTTAGAATCAGTCTCTCTCTCAATCATTACCCCAAATATATAGAGATTCAGAATTATAATATCAAATTCAATCAGAGTGTTTAACAATTCGCACTATGTAAACATTTATTTCAAAAGAACAATTTTTTTTTTTTTTTGGTAAGATTCAAAAGAACAATTGTTTCTCCATAGACTAACTGAAAATCATGTACATCGAGCAATTCTGAAATGTTGGATCAATGCACTAAATCCTAGCACTAGCATGTTGTCCTGGGGCAAGAATTTTGCTTGAAGTTGCATTTCCGTTTGCGTATTGCTAGTGTTGCATGGGCCTAAAACACAGGACAGAGTTCTGTGCTAGTATATTATGACCGTAGTTGCTGACTGTCAATGCAGCTAGTAAGAAAAAAAGAGATTAGAAACTTGCTCCCTTAATTCAGCTAGAAATCCATATGCTGAATTTTTCTTTTTCTTGAAGCTCCAAATCTCTTGAATTCTAGGATGGATCACGACAATGTAATTAGTCATCCCATCCATTTGCTTATGAGTACTTTCCATGAGTTGTCTTTGTATAGCTTTAGGTACTGTGATGATAGGTTTATCCCTATCCTGACATCAATTATGCTCTTGTTGAAACTTTCATGCCAGATGTTCAAGGAAATGTTACATTTTGAACTTGTTCAGAAATGAGACTTGCTCCATTGCATTAGAGGCCTTTGGAACAACCAGTCACAAGCTTTCTCACCAACTGCCTTCAGCTCTTCCGTTACCAACTCAACATTGCATACCCCAGTTGCCATGCCAGCCCTCCATTGCACTAGAGGTCTTCAGAACAAAAATGACGTATTTTGTTGGCAAGATTGTTGATGCAGGTTGAGTCAAAGAGCATCCAGTCACCTTAGTAACTTGTTCAGTAAATTAACTGCAAAACTGAAGGTACAGACTGCAACAGTGAATCTCAACTCCCCAAAGTGAAGCACTCTATGGCTAGTTTTCTCTTCGATGGCAAACAAAGAAGTGGTTGTGGAAACTATTCTAGTGACTTATGAGATTTTTATTGCCTCATATTTGTCTCTTTCACTTGCCATCATAAGAAGAAAATGTCTGCCATTGAGATTTTAGTTCCCACTGGCACTCATGCCATCCCTCTATGTCCCAGACACACCTCCTGCTGATCTGTTTTCCCAGTGTTTTCTTCACTTCAACACATGCAGCTCCTTAGTAGTGGCAAATGATTCACTTGAATGACATCAAGAAGCAAAAAGGAGCAAAAAGCAATGTTGTCCATGATTATTGAAATTATTTTGTTCTTAGAAAGGACCTCTTGAGGTAAATACACATCATACAGAGAATTTGATTGTGAAACATCTCTTTTTAACTGCAAAAATTGACCGCTGCCAGCCTTCTGCCAGTGTTTATTAAATGTGCTTCTTAAGAAAATTGAGAATTAGTTGATTCACCTCGTTGGGGGATTGTTCCTGGATAAAATGTGTTCCCTCTGGTGAATATACAATCTCTAGCTGGGGAACAAATTCTTTGACCTTTCCGCTCCAGATGTACTCATCCATGCCAGGAAACTTGAGCACATAATCCTTCTCTCCCATGACCAAGAGTGCTGGGACTTTTACAATAAAATCCACTATCCCCAGGTCCTCCTTAAGTGCTCTTCATTATCAGTCAGATTGTTAAACATGATTTACTTGCAGAGTGCAGGACTGTCTGAAGTCCATATAAACAGCAATGATAGCTTATTCACCCACACAATTTCTGTCGGTAGATCAATTAGTTTTGCCTCCTTCATTCAAAAAGAGCGATGAATAGAGACAACACTCAAAATGATAAGATGGAGAGTCCCAGTATGTTAATCAGACACTGACTAGTATTATATCACGGCAGTCTACTTTCATCTTTGCAAAGTTGATGACAAAGGACCGAAGCTCCAGGAGGTCAGTACACAGCACAAAAACTATGAAAAGGTTTACCTTTTCCAATTACTTGGTAAACATAAACAATTACAGTACAGAAAACATGTGGGGCTGAACTTATGAAATGACAGACGTCATATGATGCCCTAGAGCCACAGAGTACTTGCATGTTGCATCTCAGATCAATCGATATAAGCCTAGTTCATAGGGATCATGATCACCGATAGAGCTATAAACTCATAAGTGAAGCAGCATGGGATTCATCAGCAGGCAGTCTGCAATACCAAGCATAGAGCGTGAGAACCTTACCGGTACGGAACTTGCAATGCAGTGCGAAACCCAGATTTCTGGTACAGAGAACCGTATTCTTCAAAATCTACTTCTGTAAACCAAGAGGGAAGAGGGGTAGATGGATTGTTGAAAAAAAAGTGATCCATTTTTCAGAAAATTCTAGATTACACTAGAGAAAAAGCTGGCCAAAACAAACCAGCAAAAGAAAAGCCTAGAAGACTCTACAATGCTGAAGAGTTCTCTGGTACGTGGACAGCAAATGGAGAAAAGTCAAGAATAGCAGCCAAAGAAGAACAAACTAGAGAAGTCTCGTACGTGCATGTGCATGGGAAATCTTGTATGAAAGTCAAAAATGGCTGCTTGACCATGAATAGAATAAGTGGGCAGCCGAGAGAATAGAAAAATATAGAAAAATGGTGAAGCAGCTAGAAGTCCTCAGTGTCGGTGGAGGAAGGCGGTGCTCACGCCTATAAATAGGAGTTGGATGTTTGTTGTTCCTTGTAGCCGTGAAAGCCACACACACTCCATCCTCCTTTTGTAATAAAACCTTTCATAATAAAAGCCTTTTTTTTCATTCTCCTCTTGCCTTGTGTTCCATTTCTTATTCACATAACACTTGCACACACACACACACGCTTCCGCAAAAACACCAACAGTGGTATCAGAGCCACGCTCTTTGGTTGGTATTGGGCGTTTGTCCTACCCACCAATTCCTAAAACTAACCTCTCCAAATACCCACTAATTAAACCATGGCCAACCCAACCTCATCCTCATTTCCCATTCCCATTTTTGATGGGAACAACTATGACTTTTGGAGCATAAAAATGACTACATTCTTAATGGCCCAAGACTTATGGGACATCGTGGAAAGAGGTTGCGAGGCTCCACCAGAAGGTGCAAGTGTTTCGAAGGATCAACTACAAAAGGATGCAAGGGCGCTATACTTTATTCAGCAAGCACTCTCGGAAACCATATTTCCGAGAATAATTGGAGCAAGGACTGCAAAAGAGGCTTGGGATATACTACGAGAGGAATTTCAAGGATCGGAAAAGGTACGCATTATTCGCCTTCAAACTCTGAGAAGGGATTTTGAAAATTCTAAAATGAAAAATTATGAGACCGTACAAGAATATTGTGGAAAATTAAAGGAACTCGTTAATCAAATGAGAGCCTATGGAGATGGGATAACTGATCAAAGGGTTGTTGAGAAAATATTGGTGTCACTTACCAAAAAATACAACTCCATAGTTACAACTATAGAAGGAACTAAAGACTTGACGACCCTATCAATAAGTGAATTAATTGGCTCTCTAGAAGCATATGAGAAAAGACTAATGGCACAAGATGAAGATTCAGTCGAAAGTGCCTTTCAGTCTAAAGTAAATATACGGTCTCATCAAACTAAAAATGATGGAAGGAGCTTATGGAAAAACAAAAGAGGAGGAGAAATTATAAAAAGAAAATTATCCACCTTGTGGCATTTGCAAGAAAACAAATCATTTGGAGAAGGATTGTTGGTTTAAAAATAAAAAACAATGCCGCTTTTGTAAAAGATATGGCCACGTAGAAAAAGATTGTCGCTCGAAAACAAATAATCGAGCAAACTATGTAGAAAAAAAAAGAAAGTGAAGAGAATACATTCTACGCAGGCCAAGCGGCAAATGACAATAAAAATGAAACATGGTACATCGATAGTGGGTGTAGCAATCACATGACGGGGGATGAATCTATATTCACTCATATTGATAAGTCGGTGAAATCTCAAGTAAAGTTGGGCAATGGTGCATTAGTAGATGTCAAAGGAAAAGGCACCATCGCCGTGGAAACGAATAAAGGCCCAAAATATATACGTAATGTATATCTAGTCCCTCGTCTTGCACAAAATCTCTTAAGTGTAGGCCAAATGATACAAAGTGGGTATTCTCTATATTTTAATAGAGATGCCTGCATTATCTATGATAAATATAAAAATATCATTGCCTCTGTTAAGATGAAAAATAACAATTTTCCTATTCAATGGAAATTGGTCAAAGATATAGCCATGAAAGCTCAACTTGATGATTCATGGCTATGGCATCGAAGATTTGGCCACTTCAATTTTGCTGGGCTGAAAATTCTCCATCAGAAAAATATGATGAGAGATTTTCCAGCCATCACAGAAATTTCAGATGTTTGTGAAGGCTGTCTTCTTGGAAAACAACAGAGACAGTCCTTCCCATCTGGAGTTTCATGGAAAGCTAAGAAGCCTTTGGAACTTGTCCACACGGACGTGTGCGGTCCAATGAGGACACCTACACCTAGTCAAAATAAATATTTCATCCTATTTATTGATGATTACACAAGAATGACGTGGGTATACTTTCTTCGAGAAAAATCTGAGGTTTTTTCTATCTTTAGAAAATTCAAGAACCACGTCGAGAGTCAAAGTGGCCAAAGAATCAAAGTCCTAAGGAGTGACAGAGGCACGAAATACAATTCAAAGGAGTTTAATAAATTTTGTGAAGATGAAGGAGTCCATCATCAACTAACTGTGGCTACGCCCCGAACAAAATGGAGTAGCTGAAAGAAAAAATAGAACCGTAATGGAAATGGCAAGGTCTATGCTAAAAGAGAAAGGCCTTCCCAACACTTTACGGCGAAGCAGCGGTTTATCTTTACTGTATACCTATTAAACAGGTGTCCAACTAAAGCCGTTCAAAATAAAACACCAGTTGAAGCATGGAGTGGACGGAAGCCTTCAGCAAAGCATCTCAAAGTGTTTGGATGCATTTGCTACGTCCACATCCCTGCTCAAAAAGGAGTAAGCTAGATGAAAAGACAGAAAAAGGAATATTCCTTGGCTATAGTGACCAATCAAAAGGCTATCGGGTTTACAACCTAAGAACTAAAAAGCTAATGATTAGTCGAGATGTTGAGTTCGATGAGAATGCTGCCTGGAATTGGGAAGACGAGAAGATCGTGAAGAAGTACATAACCTTGCCAGATACACCGCCTGCTCAAGAGGAATTAACATCACAAGAAGAAGGAGAAGTATCGGATTCCACCACTCACGACGTAACTCCACCAAGCTCTCCAAGGGTAACGCAAGAAGAATCTACTCCAGAGTCTCCAGTACTAAGGGTAAAAGCCCTTAAAAGAATTTATGACACGTGCAACTTTGCTATTTTGGAACCAGAAAATTATGAACAAGCATCCAAAGATGAAGTTTGGATAAAAGCCATGGAAGAAGAGATTAAGATGATCCAGAAAAATGAAACACTGGAGCTTGTTGATCGTCCGGAAGACAAAGAGATTATTGGCGTTAAGTGGGTTTACAAGACAAAACTCAATGCGAGATGGATCAATCCGAAAGCATAAAGCAAGGCTTGTGGCGAAAGGATACTTGCAACAACCAGGTATTGATTATACTGAAACTTTTGCTCCGTCGCTCGCCTTGATACTATTCGAGCACTTATAGCCTTGGCGGCACAAAAAGAATGGAAGATTTATCAACTAGATGTGAAGTCGGCATTCCTAAATGGATATCTTCAAGAAGAAATATACATAGAACAACCACAAGGCTTTATTCTCAAAGGCCAAGAAGAAAAAGTCTTAAAGCTTAAGAAGGCCCTATACGGGTTAAAACAAGCACCACGTGCATGGTATAGTAGAATCGATGAGTACTTCATCAAGCAAGGATTCGGGAGGAGTATGAGTGAGCCGACACTCTACATCAAGACCCAAGGTAAGTCCGACACTCTCATTGTCTCTCTATATGTAGATGATCTTATATATACTGGAAACAATGAGACAATGATCCGAGAATTTAAAGAAGAAATGATGAAGACATTTGAAATGACGGACTTGGGCTTGATGAACTATTTCCTCGGTATTGAAGTTAATCAAAATGAAGGAATTTTCATCTCGCAAAAGAAATATACCGAAAACCTCCTAAAGAAATTCAAGATGAGTAATTGCAAAATAGTTTCAACACCACTAGTGATGAATGAGAAACTATTGAAAAATGATGGAGCTGAAAAAAGCCGATGCCTCCCTCTATAGAAGTTTAATTGGAAGTCTACTATATCTCATCGCTACACGGCCGAGATATTATGTACGCGACAAGTTTACTATCACGGTTTATGCGAGTCCAAGTCAAATTCATTTTGGAGCTGCCAAGAGAATTCTTAGATATTTACGAGGAACTATAGATTACGGCATTTGGTACCGACCTAGTGAAACAACTAAGTTGATCGGTTATACTGATAGCGATTGGGCAGGATCATCTGATGATAGGAGAAGTACTACTGGCTATGCCTTCACATTAGGTTCTGGAATATTCTCATGGGCATCAAAAAAACAAGACTCAGTGGCACAGTCTACTGTAGAAGCTGAATACATCGCAGCTGCTACAACTACTAGTCAAGCAATATGGCTTCGAAGAATTCTAGAAGACATTGGAGAAGCACAAATGGAATCAACTCCGATACTTTGCGACAATAAGTCCGCAATTGCTATATCAAAGAATCCAATATTCCATGGTAAAACCAAACATATAGACATCAAATATCACTTCATACGAGAGGCACAAAATAACAAAGAGATCGAGCTGAAATATTGCAAAACCGAGGATCAAATAGCAGACATCTTCACTAAAGCACTATCGCGAGCCAAGTTCGAGACATTGCGGGAAATGCTCGGAGTATTTCAAAAATGGATCAAGGAGGAGTGTTGAAAAAAAAGTGATCCATTTTTCAGAAAATTCTAGATTACACTAGAGAAAAAGCTGGCCAAAACAAACCAGCAAAAGACAAGCCTAGAAGACTCTACAATGCTGAAGAGTTCTCTGGTACGTGGACAGCAAATGGAGAAAAGTCAAGAATAGCAGCCAAAGAAGAACAAACTAGAGAAGTCTCGTACGTGCATGTGCATGGGAAATCTTGTATGAAAGTCAAAAATGGCTGCTTGACCATGAATAGAATAAGTGGGCAGCCGAGAGAATAGAAAAATATAGAAAAATGGTGAAGCAGCTAGAAGTCCTCAGTGTCGGTGGAGGAAGGCGGTGCTCACGCCTATAAATAGGAGTTGGATGTTTGTTGTTCCTTGTAGCCGTGAAAGCCACACACACTCCATCCTCCTTTTGTAATAAAACCTTTCATAATAAAAGCCTTTTTTTTCATTCTCCTCTTGCCTTGTGTTCCATTTCTTATTCACATAACACTTGCACACACACACACACGCTTCCGCAAAAACACCAACATGGATCGACTATATCCATAATCTCCTGGTTCTCTGTGGCTATTGGTATTTCACTTCTCGAAAAGAGTATGTAAATATGGCACAAAGCTGTTTTTGCATCGAGGCGCCCAAAATCAGCTTCTGCCCGTCCTGGTTCCTAAAATAGAAAGTTCTAAGATTTCAAATTGAAAGTAGGTGATTATAATTTTTCCATGCAATGGTCTTGGGAATGAGACTCACAGAAAGCGGCATACCTTCCATCTTGAAATGTAAAAGCCTTCAGGGAGATGCTCATGATATTTGATGGGATGAGTGGGAGAGCGGTGTGGAAGATTAAAGGTCACGATTGCCTGGACCCTCTTTTGGTGGAGGAGGGAAAACGAGTAAGCGGGAAAAGCTCCAAAGTCTTTAGCTACAAGAAATACCTGTATTGACAATGCCACAACCTTGTCAGAAGAAGGCTGAACTACTTAGTACATAACCACAGAACTACTTCACGGATGCAATAATAGCAGCAAAATTTCCATAGGGAATGTCAGGACTGAATAGTCTAAAAAGAGCAACTCCATCCAATTAGCCTGAAACTCAAATTATGCATATATGTGTGAAGCAGATGAGGATTCAAATGTGTCCAACATATTACTATGCTTGAGGAACTATAAGAGGCTTCTCTTTTCATAACCAAAACCACCACAGATTCTGCATTTGATAGACAGTCTCGTTTAAGGCTTTGTTCGCTAGATCTCATCTTGAAGGAATATGCAGGGTGAAAAGTATTGAAAGCAACTAACGCTTAAAAAGACTCTTGTTTTCCTTTTATGACAATAAGACCCACCTAAGATAGGTAAACCCAGATCCATGAAGTGCCAGCTATCTCTGAGTGATCAGGTGGGTCTTAAACCAAGATCCACAAGTAGCCCATGCCATTCAGGGATTGCGCGTTATTCTGTCTATCGCATCAGCATTTTCAAACAAAAAGAGCCCAAGAATTTTCCAGTCACAACTATATCAATTCTCTCTATCCCTCCTGATTCATCTGCATTTCCTCGGCAACCTTGCATAGAAAAGAAAATCGGGAAAATCCTAGAATCATCACCTTATCAATGCCTAGGGCATCAAGCAAGGCACAAAGATCCTTGATAAGGTCCCCAAAGGAGGCCTTTTCGGGTTCAAGCGGCGGATCAGACAATCCGTAGCCTCTGAAATCAGGTGCCAGCACACGAAACCCAGCTTCCGCCACAGCCACCATCTGGTGCCGCCACGAGTACCATATCTCCGGAAATCCATGCAAGAACACGACTACATTTGGACCTAAAAAAACAATTCACCAAGCCAAGAACTCACTCATAAATCCAATAATCAGGCACTGTAATTGGAACTACCAAAATTTATGATCAAACCAAAAAAGAATCGTTAACATTACAGGAGGATGGAATGGTTTTGATACATAAAAACATTTGAAAACTCTCCAATATGTGTTTGGTAGTCTTGGACATTTTAGATAACACAAAAACTCAAAGTGCCCAGATAAAAGGGTAGCTTGACTATGCTTAAAACAAAGGCTTTAACAGGTGCGTCATGCACGAGTGAGACGATTGAAGTTTTAGCAGAGTGAACTTACCAGAGCCGATCTCAGCGACGTGTAGCTTGAGGCCTTGGACTTCAATGAACTTGTGTTGAATTTGTTCCATTTCTAAATTTTTTATCCTTTGGGGAGAGAGAGAGAGAGAGAGAGTTGGAATTTTATAGTTTCAGCTCCGGGAGGGAGGAGGCGTACAGTCGAAGATGCTCTTTTGGTTCTTCTATGTCATAAAGTCAGAAACATTTGGTACTAAATTTGGATTTTAGTACTTATACATATTAATATATTATCATGTGTAATGTTCTATGAAGTCTTGACTATAACTAGGTATCAAATGTATTATATCTTATCTTATTGCTTGTCAAAAATTCGAAAACATGACTAGGATTAACTAAGTCTTTGAGTCACTTACTTTGCTCCTTTACAATCTCAATTAGTCTCTCTCAATCATTATAAGAAATATATGAAAATGGCAATGAAATTACTACAATATTGAATACAAACTGAGTGTTTTACAATTCGCAATATTGCTTGTATGTTTAAGTCGATTTCTTCGAAGACCTATTGTTAAGGATGCCAAAAAAGAACGATTAATAATCATGTAATCCAAAAACTTTGAATGGTTGGAGCAATGCACTGATTCCTAGGACTAATATATTGTCCGGGGGCAAGAATTCTTACTTGACGTAGCATTTTAGACACTTCGATTTGTATATCGCCGGCTTTGCGGGAGCCAAGACACAGAACAGAGTTTCTGTGCTGGTGTACTTTGGACATAGTCGGCAATTGTCAAATGCCGCTAGTAAGAACAAAGTGATTAGATACTTGCTCACCCATTCCAGCTGGGAATATATGATGCTGAATTCTTTATTTTTGAAGCCCCAATATCTCTTTGATTCTAGGACAAATCATTGTTGTTTAGTTAAGGCGTGTTTGATAACTATTCTGTTTTCGAAATTAATTTTTGATAAAAATTATTCTTTTTTATTTTGCTCTCAAAAATAATTTTTAAATATTTTAAAGTGTTTGATAACTTTCTAAAATTTTTATTCTCGGAATAAAATTATATTTGGCACCATTCTCAAAATTTCTACTCCAAATCATTTATTTTAATTTTTAAATAATTTTATCACTTTTCCCTCTCTTTTTTCTCTTTCTTTTTTTTTTTTTCTCTTCTTTCCTTCTTCTTTTTCAAGCTTTGGTTGGTTGCTGGCCCTAGGATGATTGGCGACCGGCCAAGCGTGAACTGGCGACCTCGTCGGAGCGTCATTGACCCTTGGCGAGGCCGTGCCTCGTCAATCGAGCCTTGCTCGACCAAGCAAGTTTCGTAGGTGGTTGGGGGAGGCTTGGGCAAGTCTCCAGCAAGGTCGTCGGATCTTGCCCAACCGGTCATCGGCAATCAACGGCGATGGATGACAACGGCAACCATGGTAGCAGTGGAAGAAGAAGAGAGAAGGAAGAAGAACGAGAAGAAAAGAAGAGAAAAGAGAAAAAAAAATGGTTGGCTTGATTTTGCAATTGACCCTAGGAACAAAGGATCGTTTTTTTTTTTACTTCTTGATTCTACTCCAAATCTATCCGGGAATAAATTTGTTTCCAAGAACAAAAAATTTACAAACGGATTTCTATTTTAAATCTATTCTCTCCGGAATAAAAAAAAATAGAAATTTTTACTATTCGGCAAGTTGCCAAATGCACCCTTAGCCTTCTACTCCATTTGTTTACAGATTCTCTCTATAAGCTACATTCGTATAACTCCAAGCATTGTGATAATAGGTTTGTCCTTAACCTTTGCATCAATGATGTTTTTGTAGAAGCTTTCACACAAATTGTCCAAAAAAGTGCCACATTTTGAGCTTGCTTAGAAGTGAGATTTGCACTATTGCACTAAACCGGAGTCTTGTTGAACAACGGATCATAAATCTTTCTCATCAATTGTCTTCAACTCTTCCATTACCAACTCAAGATTAAGCACCTAGCTACCATGGCAGCCTTCAAAAGCAACTTCTTAAATTCCACTCCTCTGGGATGCAACCTGAAGTATGCCTAAAAAAAAAAATCTATGTTTCACTTCAAGCATTAGATTTGCTAATACTTGCACCAATCCCTTATGCTTGTCATACAAGAAAATCCACAACTCTGCACTTTCAGGATCTGTTATTTTCGAATCTTCTACAATTATATTAATAAACCAATGTCATGTCTTAAAAATTTCTTGTCCTACAACTGCTCATGCAAAGAAATACATATGATTTTTGTCATCTACGCTTGTAGCTACTAGAAGTATACCCTTATTATCTTGATGACAAATGGCAACTGTCGAACCCCATAAGGTGCCTACATCCTTTTAGAAAACCCTTCCTTAATGAGTTCAAATATATGTAGATTCCTCTAAACTTGAATTGAACTTGATATTGTTTAGTGTTGATTGCACATGTGCTCTTGAGTTAGTATCAAGAAGTGTTTTGTAATATCTCCTAAGCATCCAAAAGTGCTCCTCCTCCCTTATGATCATACTCATCGCTCTAGCCCTAACTCTATAGATCATTATCCTCGACAGTTTCCAAACATTCTCATACTCCATGATTTCCTTCATTGAAGCACTTGGCCATGTAGGAATATTCCTCAACCTATCATAGTATTTGATTGCTAGCCATTAGTGTTTACTTGAGGAACATACATATAGAGCTCTATTACATGTATGTACAGAGTTGAAGGTTTTAACTTGTCAAGTATGCTCTATACTTTGGAAGTGTAAATGAATCAATCATAGTTCTCATAATATACTACCATCACCCGGTTCTTTCTTAATGAACCTCACATATCCTCATTTTTTTATGGCATAATTCCCAACGGCCTCTTTGAACTCTTTAACATTACTTAAGCACATCCCTAACTTGAAGAGGAGATTCTCTTTATCAACTTTGGCATAGTACTTAGGATGTATATACTCATTTTGTATTCAAGAAATCTACATTATCATATAAGATATCTATATACTTGTTGCTGCTTCCGACCTCCCTGTCTCTCTACATTGACCATCATCATTGACAGTCTTATTTTTTGACATTTCTTTGTACAAGTCATGAAGTGGCAAACCATTATTCTTCAAAACCCTAAGCATCCCTGTTATTAGATATGGACTAGTTTGCTTCTTCACATCCCTCGCCCTGGTGCAAAATGGAAGCAAAAATAACATCAATATATTTCTATGCAGTATACGGCAAATATACACTAGAACAAACAAAACAAAACCAATAAAAAATTGCAAAAGAGGGACTATGACCAGCACCTAGGAACCACAATGGCAACAAATTCAATTAGAAAATGCACTCATGCATACCACTTGCAATTAGAAAATACAACTCAAATGTATCGATTTGCACAAAAGGAGAAAGAATACAAAGCAAATCTTATTAAACAAGCCAAGAACTTTTGTACCATCATTGCCGTCGATATGATATTCGACGTTTCCCACACCTTGTTTACATGTTGCTTTAATAAGCAACAATCGCCTTAGACGAAGGAAGGATCAGCTGCACTCTTAATTGGGAAATTTTGAGGATTTGGGAATTGAGGTTTCAATTACTCGATTTTGAGAGATTTCATAACCAAAATTGTGAAATTTGATTTTTGCTCAGAAAATTTAGGACAAAAATGCCCCTGGCATTGGCGTGAAAAGTGACCCCTAAAACATGCATGCTTGCAAACTAGAAAGATGCGTTGTTGGAGAGCTAGGGGTGAATTGAGAGTAAAATACATTTGGTAACGTTTTTTATTTTGTTCCCGAGTACAATTTATAAATAGAAAAAACTATTTCGTTTTAGGAACAATTTTTGAATAGAAAAACGCGTTTCATAACTGCACAAAATTTTTGTTCATGGAATAGAAAATTTTCTTTTAATTTTTTAACACGTTTTAAACTTATATAATTTTTTTGTTTCTTTTTAATTTTTTTAATTTTTTTAATTTTTTTAATTTTTTAATTTTATTTTTCATTTTTCCTTTTTTCGGCCGATTTTTCTTTTTTCTTCCTTTTTGCTGGTCGCCGACCTTGACCATGGCGGCCTCACCTTGGCCCGGCGAGATCAAGCTCCGCCGGTAGTTGGGCGAGCTCGATGAGGTGAGCTCGGCCTCGCCTTGGCCTCAACCAACCACAACAAGGCCACCCGCCGCCATGGCTCGAGGGTTGGCGGCGCTCCTCTTGGTGGCTAGGTGGGCCTCACCTAGCCTCTCCAAAGGCTCACCCGGCCCCGTCGAGGCCATGGTGGGCGAGGCTTGCCTCCGACAAGCTTGCCAAAGAAAAAAAACGGCGTGGGCAACGAAGAAAGGAATGAAGAAGAAAGAAAGAGAAGAAAAAAAAAAAGAGAAAAATTGTTTCTCGAAAATTGTTCCCAATAACAAGAAACAAGTTTTTATTATTTCTTGTTTCTATTCTAAATTTGTTCTCGGAATTAAAAAAATTTTGTTCCCGAGAACAAAAGTATAAATAAATGCGTTTGTTCCAAAACTTTTTTCCGAAAACAAAAGAACATAAATTTGTTTGGTCCGAGTACATACAAAAAATGCCAAACAAATAGGCCCTAAATCGCCCACTTCATTCCTTATTTAAAACAAACAATACTTTAGAGACTCTTTTGAAAGAACAACCGTAGTTCATGGGGCTCATTGAAAATTTCCCTAGCAAGAAAAAAAACAAATGATTAAAGGGAAAATTGTTTAAAAAGTCCTAAATATTTTATAGTTATATTAATTTAGTTTAAACTTTTTATTGATGCCAATTTAATCATAAACCTTTTGATTTGGTGATAATTCAATCATTCCAGCTAATTTTGGCCTAATTTTGCTAACTTGGCATTGATCAACTGACATGGCACAATTGGTGTTGACATTGACAACTTTTAATAATATTTTACTATAGTTTTGAATTTTTTATTTTCCTTTTCCTTTTCATTTTCATTTTATTATTTTTTATTTTTTCCTTCTCCTCTTCCTTCCTCTAGCCAATCGTTCGACCTTAGCGACTAGCTAGAGGCAATGGCCAACGAGGTTGAGGTCGGCCCTCGTCAACCTTTGGTGAGCCTTGCCAGCCACTAGTGAGGCTCAAGCCCTCGTCGCTTGACAGGCCTTGCCTAGCCTTTGGCAATGCCAACTTGAGGCTACCCAGGTTGTGAGGGCGACCTCATGCTGGGCTAGTGAGGCTCACCTCGCTAGATCTCGCGAGGTTCAAGCCTCACCGGCTACGGCCAAGGCTAGTGAGGTTGAGGTCAACCTTGCTAGCCGTCACCTCTAGCCGATTGCTGAGGTTCAACAATTGACTAGAGAAAGGAGGAGGATAAGGAAAAAATAAAAGAAAAATGAAACAAAATAAAAAAAATTCAAAATTATTAAAATATTATTGAAAGTTGTCAACGTTAACTGATTGGCGCAAAGCCAACAAAATTTGGCCAAAATTAGCCGAGAAATGACTGAATTGGCATTAAGTGAAAATATTTAGAACTAAATTGGCACAAATGTAAAAGGTTTAGAGCTTTTTTGACACTTTTCCCCATGATTAAATGAGAAGCAAACAACAGTGCCTGGTTTGTTACCAAATTTCAGGAGAGTTAAGTGGGATGCCTTCCACCGCCAGCTCTGTACCGTGTGTATGCCGAGACTACTATGGGAAGATTGCGAAATCGTAAGAGCTACCTCGATTGTGCAGATCGAAACCCTTTGGAAACTCTGAAGTACTTTCGTACACGAACTGAACTATGCGTAACTTTGGAATTTGATAGCTTGTCTTCGATAAGTTGCCTCACAGATCGCGATAAGCCATTGTAGGATGTTCATCCTCTCATCACTTGATGCAAAGCTCTGTCGGGCCAATATCAAGATATTCAAGTAATCAATTGTCTAAGAGAGGCCAACCGAGTAGTAGATTAGATCGTAAAATCCCATTAAACCGAAGTTGTTCCATGTAATCAGCTCTCTAATCCTCCTCATCTTTTGTGGACCCTTGATGTACATAGATCCGTTTGCCCTGCGATCGGGTTTTATTTGAAGGAATGAATGGAGCCTTTTCCAGACCAAAAAAAAAAAAAAAACGCGATGCCTTCATCCTCCAAAATATTGTCCACGGCCCCGAGCTGTCAGATGAATTGAGTTCCTGTCAAGATCACTTACGTGACCCCTAGCTGAAGATGGAGTATAATCTTTTCCCTATTGGTCTGCAAGGATGGGGGTGAGATGATCATTCACTTAGAAGGAACGTTGGAATCATGTCAATTTCTTTCGTGGGTCTCTCCTGCTCTCTCCCCATTTGTCCCCTGCCTCTTTCAGTGGCCAGTGTCTATATTATTAGGTAGGGGCGTTGATTTGTATATCTGGGCAAATAGCAATGATGTTCCGATGTAGCAGAGGTCGAGACGTTTATAAACAGAAAAGATATCGATTGTGGTGGCTTGATACAGCATCAGTTCTCGCAGATTTTTGTAGGAATTGTTTTGGAAATACTTGTTTTGGGATGATTTTGTTCACTCTTCAACTCGCCCATCTCTTGGGAGTCCTGTTGGCTGTTACATCTGAGATGTTGCAGAAAGGATCGAAGGTCAGAAATGGCATACTTTGCTGGCAAGATTGTTGATGCAGGTTGAGTCCAAGAGTATCCAGTCACCTTAGTAACTTGTTCAGTAACTTAACAATTGCAAAATTGAAGATGCAGACTGCAACAGTGAATCTCAAACACCCTAGATAGTTTTTCTCTTTGTTGGGGAACAAAAAAGTCATCACAGAAACTATTATAGCTGTTCATAAAATTGTTGTCGCCTCACATCCTTCTTTTACTTACCATCTTAAGCAGTAAACCTCTGTAAGTGAGATTTTTGTTCGCACAAGCACTCATGTATCCCTCTATGTCCCAAACACAATCCTGCAGATCTCTTCTCCCAGAGTTTTCTTCACTTTGACACATGCAGCTTCTTCATAGTGGTGAATGATTCACTTGAATGACACCAAGAAGCGAATAGCAATGTGGTACATGATTATTGAGAAGTATTTTTTTCTTACAAAGGACCTCTTGAGGGACATACACCTTATACACAATTCGATTCTTAAACATCTCTTTAATGGCAAATGTTGACCACTGCTAGCCTTTAGCTAGTGTTTATCAAATGTGCTTCTTAAGAAAATCAAGAATCAGCTGATTCACCTCATTGGGGGATTGCTCTTGGATAAAACGTGTTCCCTCTGGTGAAAATACAATCTCTAGCTGGGGAACAAATTCTTTGACCTTTTCGCTCCTGATGTACTCTTCAATGCCTGGAAATTTGAGCACATAATCCTTCCCTCCCATGACCGACAGTGATGGAACTTTAATGATAAAATCAGTTATTCCCAGGTCCTCCTCAGACGACCTACAATATCAGCCAAATTGTTAAACATAATTTACTTGCAGAATGCAGGACTGTCTGAGATCCGTATAAACAGCAATCATAGCTTGTTCACTCTCGCAATCTCCGTTGGGAGATCAATTAGTTTTGCCTCCTTATTCTAGAAGAACAATGAATAGAGACCCCTCACTCAATATGAAGGGGTGGAGAATCTCGGTATGTTAACATTGGATGCTGACTAGTTTCATATCAGAATAGTCTACCTTCATCTTTTGCAAAGGCGATGACAAAGGACTGAAGCTCCATGGTGAGTACACAGCACAAAAACTATCAGAAGGTTCTCCCTTTCCATTTACTCAATTAACATCAACAATTACAGTACATAACCATGTGGGGCTGATCTTATCACGTGACAGACATAATATGATGCCCTAGAGCCATAGGCAGTGCTGGCATATTCCATCTCAGATCAATTATCATTAGCGTAGTTTCCGATCACCACTATAAATTTGCTAGTGAAGCAGTATGGGTATCATCAGCAGGCAGTCTATGGTAACCAAGCATAGAGCATGAGACCAGTTACCTGTATGGAATTTGCAATGCAGTGCGAAACCCTGATTTCCGGTACAGAGAACCGTACTCTTCAAGATCTAATTCTGTAAACCAAGAGGGAAGAGGGGTAGATGGATCGACTATATCCATAATCTCCTGGTTCTCTGCGGCTATTGGTATTTCACTTCTTGAAAAAGAGTGTAAATATTGCGCACAACTTTTTTAGCATCGAGGCACCCAAAATCAGCCTCTGCCTGTCCAGGTTCCTAAAATAGAAAGTTCTAAGATATCAAATTGAAAGCAGGTGATTGTCACTTTCCCATGTAATGGTCTTGAGAACGAGTTACAAATGCGGCATACCCGCCATCTTGAAATGTAAAAGCCTTCAGGGAGATGCTCATGATATTTGATGGGATGACTAGGAGAGCGGTGTGGAAATCCTACGGTCATGACTCCTTGGACCCTCTCTTGGTGGAGGAGGGAAAACATGTAAGCAGGAAAAACTCCGAAGTCTTTAGCTACAAGAAACACCTACACTGACAATGCCCAAACCTTGTTAAAAGAAGGCTTTACTCTAATTACGTAACCACAGAACCCCTTGTGCAAAGTAACAGCAGCAAAACTTCTACATTGAATATCAGGACTGATTAAACTAGAAGGAGCAACTTCATCAGGTTACTCTGAAGGTCAAATTATGCGTCTATGTGCAGAGTAGATGAGGCTTCAAATTTGTCCCATATTCTATTTGTGCTCAACGAGCTACTAGAGTTTTTCTCTTTTCATAACCAAAACGACAGATTCTGTGTGAGTTCCCAGTGAACCCCTGCTATAGAACTTATTACCACATCTGATAGACAGTCTCTACGAAGGCTTTCTTCACTAAAACTTATCTTGAAGGAATCCACAAGACGTGGCCCAAGGTATTTCAAAATTTGTGTGTTACTCTTTCTATCGCATCAGCATTATCAAACAAAAAGAGCACAAGAATTTTCTCCTTGTGAACTGGGATTGGTTCTCTCTATCCCTTCTAAATTATGTCCATTTTCTCAGCAACCACGCATAGCAAAGAAAATTGGGAAAATATAGAATAATCACCTTATCAATGCCTAGGGCATCAAGCAATGCACCGAGATCCGTAATAAGGTCACCGAAGGAGGCCTTTTCAAGTTCAGGCGGTGGATCAGACAACCCGTAGCCTCTGAAATCAGGCGCTACTGAGCGAAACCCTGCTCTCGCCATGGCCACCATCTGGTGCCGCCATGAGTACCATATCTCCGGAAATCCGTGCAAGAACATGACTACATTGGGACCTAAAAACGCAATTCACAAAGCCAAGAACTCACTAATAAATCCAGTAGTCAGGCACTGTGGTCGGAACTCCTAAAAATATATGGTCAACCCATAAAAGAATTGTCATGATTACCAGAGGATGGCGTGGTTTTTTATACATGTGAACATTTAAAAATCTTCATGCGTGGTTGATAGTCTTGGAGATTTCAAGAACCAAATTACTTAAAAGACTGTTAAGATAAAAGGGGTAGCTTGATTATGCCTGGGAAAAGGCTTTTAACAGGTGTGCCGTGTATAAAGGAGATGGGGGAAGTTTGAGCAGAGTGAACTTACCAGAGCCGATCTCGGCAACGTGGAGCTTGAGGCCTTGGACTTCAATGAATTTGTGTTGAAACTGTTCCATTTCACAGAGACAGAGAGAGAGACAGAGACAGAGACAGAGAGACAGACAGAGTTGGAGTTTTACAGTTTCAGCTACAGGTGGAGGAGAGGTACAGTCGAAGATGCTCTTTTGGTTCTTCAATGTCCGAAAGTCATAAACATTTCACGTTAGATTTGGACTTTAGTGCTTATACATATTAAAATATTATTTGGAATTTATTGCTTATAAATATTAATATAATATGTTTTGTCACTTATATTGTTTTATTGAGTTTTGACCATACCAAGGTTTCGAATTTTATTTTACCTTATTTTTACGGATGAAATTCTAATTTTTGTACTGCTTATCAAAAACTCGAAAAAATGATTATGATAATGAGTAATTAAATCACTCTCGTCGGTTTCTTGCCATCTCGCGTTGTCTCTCTCACTCATCACTCCAAATATATGGAAAGTGGAATGGAAAATGAGTTGCTGCAGAAAGGATCGAAGGTGAAAAATGCCGTAATTTGCTGGCAACATTGTTGATGCTGGTTGAGTCCAAGGGTATCCGGTCACCTTAGTAACTTGTTCGGTAAGTTAACAACTGTAAAATTGAAGATTGCAGACAGCAACAGTGAATCTAGAAACCCAACAAAGCGAAGCATTCTACGCCGTGGATAATTTTTCTTTCCCTTGGCAAACAGAAAAGTGGTTACGGAAACTATTCTAGAGATACATAAGATTGTTATAGCCTCACATCCATCCTTGTCACTTGCCATCTTAAGAAGAAAATATTTGTCAGCGAGATTTTAGTTCGCACAGGCACTCATACTATCCCTCTATGTCCCAAACACACAACCTGCAGGTCTGTTTTTCCTAGAGGTTTCTTCACTTTGACACATGCAGCTTCTTCATAGTGGTAAATGATTCACTTCGAATGACACTAAGAAGCGAATGGCAATGTGGTCCATGATTGTTGAGAAGTATTTTGTTCTTCATAAAGGAACTCCTGAGGGGAAAACACGTTAGAGAGAATTTGATTCCTAAACATCTCTTTTTAACAGCAACTGTTGACCACTGCTAGCCTTCCGCTTGTTTATCAAATGTGCTTCTTCAGAAGTTCGATAATCAGCTGATTCACCTCGCCAAGGGATTGCTCCTGCATAAAATGCATTCCCTCTGGCGAAAATACAATCTCTAGCTGCAGAACAAAGTCTGTGACCTTTCCGCTCCTGATGTACTCTTTGGTGCCTGGAAATTTGACCACATAATCCTTCCTTCCCACGACCAGCAGTCCTGGAACTTCAATGATAAAATCAGTTATTCCCAGGTCCTCCTTAAACGACCTGCAATATTAGCCAAATTGTTAGACACAATTCCTCGCAGAATGCAGGACTGTCTGAAGTCTGTATAAATAGCAATCATAGCTTATTCACCCTCGCAATCTCTGTCGGGGGATCAATTAGTTTTGCCTCCTTATTCTAGAAGAGCCATGTATAGAGACCCCGCACTCAATATGAAGAGGTGGAGAGTCTCGTCATGTTAACATTGGACACTGAGTAGTATCGTATCAGAATAGTCTACTTTCATAGCCATAGGCAGTGCTTGCATATTCCATCTCAGATCAATTGTCATTAGCCTAGTTTCTAGGGATCATGATCCCCAATAGAGCTATAAATTTGTTAGTGAAACAGTATCGATATCATCAGCAGGCAGTCTATGGTACCAAGCATATAGCGTGAGATCGTTACCTGTAAGGAATTTGCAATGCAGTGCGAAACCCTGATTTCTGGTACAGAGAACTGTATTCTTCAAGATCTCCTTCTGTAAACCAAGAGGGAAGAAGGAAAGATGGATCGACGATATCCATTATCTCCTGGTTCTCTGCAGCTATTGGTAGTTCACTTCTCGAAAAGAGTGTATATATTGTGCACGACTGTTTTAGCATCGAGGCGCCCAAAATCAGCTTCTGCCCATCCAAGTTCCTAAAATAGAAAGTTCATAGATGTCAAATCAAAAGCAGATGATTATCACTTTACCATGCAACAGTCTTGAAAACGAGTGTTACATAGGCGGCATCCCTGCCATCTTGAAATGTAAAAGCCTTCAGGGAGATGCTCATGATATTTGATGGGATGAAAAGGAGGGCGGTGTGGAATTCCCAGGGTCACAATTCCTCCGACACTCTCTCGGTGGAGGAGGGAAAACAAGTAAGCAGGAAAAACTCCGAAGCCTTTAGCTGTAAGAAACACCTGCATTAACAGTGCCCAAACCTTGTCAAAAGAAGGCTTCACTCTTAGTACAAGACCACAGGACTACTTGTGCACAGATGCTAGAACAGCAGCAGAACTTCCATAGTGATTGTCAGGAAACTAGAAGGAGCAAATTCACCAGATTACTCTGAAGGTCAAATTATGCGTATATGTGCAAAGAAGATGAGGCTTCAAATGTGTCCCACATTAACTGTGCTCGACGAACTGTTAGAGGTTTTCTCTTTTCATAACCAAAATGACAGATTCCGTGTGAGTTCCCAGGGGACCCCTGCTATTGGACATATTACTGCATTTGATAGACGGTCTCTACGAAGGCTTTGTTCTCTAAAACTTATCTTGAAGAAATACGCAAGGTGAATAAGTATAGAAAGCAACTAACACTTGAAAAGATTCTTCTTTCCCTTTTATGAGAACAAGACCCACCTTAGGTGGGTAAGCCATAGATCCATGAGTACCAACAAACCTCCGAGAGATCAGGGAGACTTACACCAAGAGCCACAAGAAGTAGCCCATGCTACTTCAAAATTTGCGTTTTATTCAGTCTACCGCGTTGGCATTATCAAACAAGAGGTGCACAAGAATTTTTCTACTTATGAACTGGGGATCGGCTCTCCCTTTTCTTCTAAATCATGTCCATTTTCTCAGCAACCATGCATAGCAAAGAAAATAGGGAAAATCATAGAATCATTATAGGAAAAAAACGACACAAATGTCATAATTTTCGTACAGCACTCTCTCGAGTGTTGTAACTTTTTTTTTTATCATTTGAGTGTCATAAATTATATACGGTGCTCACTATAATGTCATAGCTTTTTTTCTAATAATTAAAGCACCATTGAACTTTTCAATCAATCACTTGAGAATTGTAATTTTTCAAAAACATTCACTACAAGAGCCATGTCAAGTCATATTTCCGGCACTTAGGTGAATGTTTTTAAAAAAATTATGATACTCAAGTAGTCAATTGAAAGTTACAGCACTTAAGTAAATGTCTTTTTAGAAATTATGGTATTAAAAAAAATAAAAAATAATAGCCTTCAAATGAGAACCATATAAAATTTATTGCATTTGTGCTACACTTATCCCGAATCACCACCTTATCAGTGCCTGGGGCGTCAAGCAATGCACCAAGATCTTTAAGAAGGCTACCGAAGGAGGCCTTTTCCGGTTGAAGCGGTGGATCAAACAAACCGTAGCCTCTGTAATCAGGCGCTGGTGCGTGAAAACCAGCTTCCACCACGGCCACCATTTGGTGCCGCCATGAGTACCATATCTCCGGAAATCCATGCAAGAGCACGACTACATTGGGACCTAAAAACACGATTCACAAAGCCAAGAACTAGCTCATAAATCCAGTAATCACTCACTGTAGTTGGAACTGCTGAAATTTCTGGTCAACCCATAGAATTTGTCAAGATTACCATTGGATGGCATGGCTTTTGATACGTTTAAACATTTCAGAGCTCTCCAACATGTATAGTTGATAGTCTTGGAGCAAAAAACCCAATAACTCAAAGTGCCCCAATAAAAAAGGGGTAGCTTGATTATGCTTAATAAATTAAAGAGGCTTTAACAGGTGTATCAGGTATGAGTGAGACGATAGAACTTTGAGCAGAGTGAACTTACCGGAGCCGATCTCGGCGACGTGGAGCTTGAGGCCTTGGACTTCAATGAATTTGTGTTAAATCTGATCCATTTCACAGAGAGAGAGAGAGAGAGAGAGAGAGAGAGAGAGAGAGAGAGTTGGAACCAAAAGGGATAGAAACTTTTGATAACTTTGGAGCAAGAACACCCAAATACAGAGAGTGAATAATATTCAAAGCATAGGCTTTACTCGGAGAACACTCCACACTGTAGCAAGCTTAAATCTGCAAGCTTTCTCCAAGCTTAACTCTCTCACTCTCTACTTCTAAGGTTGTACCAAGTGTACATGTATATAGAAGAGCCACCGCCGAGCGAAGTCAGCAAAATATTCAGCTAATGCAAGCTTGTCCAACACAAAGTAGAATTTGATTTCTCTTTCTCTAAGCCAACCGGTAACAAGTCCACACTCGACCTTCCCTTTTAACTGACTTCAACATGCTTGCCGAGAAAGAAAAATTTGCATTAGGGTGTCTTCATTTCGCAGAAAACAAATGATTGAGAATAAATTTGTCAAAAAATAATCACTTGCATCATTGATAAAACGAACGATCGAAGAATATTTTCATCATCCACAGAATTGTTGTCAATAATGAAAACACTTTTCATTAGCTAATTATTTCAAGCGATACAAGCAATAGTCTTTTGAACAAGATTTTCCAAATCATTCGTTTTCCATTAAACAAACAAAACCTTAATAAGTCCACTTGATCAACTCTTCTTTCACTGTTTGAAAAGGTCAATAAAATACAGCCTTACACTTTGCATGCCATATATTTGGCTAAAACTAATGAAATTACGATCCCATTTGTTTTGTGGAAAATAAATTATTTGAAAAATATTTTTTTGAAAGTAATTGTCTGTGTTACTTAACTTAATTCATTAATGAAAGATATTTTCATTACTAACAAAAATACATGTCTAAACATTTTTGTAGAAGATGAAAACATTTTTCATTCATTCAATTATGTAAGCAACACAAGTGACCATTTTTTTTAAAAAAAAAAAATTATAAATCATTTATTTTCGTGAAATAAACGAACCAAATTGGGTTCTTCTTCTTTAAATTGAGTCGGTTAAAGTCAGACAAAATTTTATGCTAAATTGGACTTTAGAAGTTATACATATTATCATATATTTGGACTTTAGTACTTATTCACATCCATAGATTGAAAAAATGTATGCCAAAAAAGAAAGATTGATTAAAATTCATGTAAATCCAGCAACTTTGATTGGTTGGAGCAATGCACTGGTTTCTAGGACCAACATTTTCTCCAGGGGGCAAGAATTCTTGCTTGAGCCTAGACACAAAACAGAGTTCTGTGCTGATATATTATGGGCATAAGTGGTAACAGTCAAATGCCGCTAATAAGGAAAAAGTGATTAGAAACTTGCTCACCAATTCCAGCTATAAATATATGATGCTGATATTTTTTGAAGCCCCAATATCTCTTGAATTCCAGGACAAAATCATCCCTGTTCAGCTAGCCTTCCAATCCCTTGGCTTATGAATCCTCTCCAACAGTTGCGCTCGTATAGCTTCGAGCGTGATGATGATAGGCTTGTCCCCTAACCCTTGTCATAATGATACTTTTGTTGAAGCTTTCACATCAATTATTTAAGCAAAACCCACATTTTGAGCTTGTTCATAAGTGCGATTGCTCCATTGCACTCCACTGGAGGCTTGTGAAACAACCGATCATAAAGTTTTCTCACCACTATCTTGAACTCTTCCACTACCAACTCAAGATTAAATATCTAGCTGCCATGGCAACCTTCCAAACCAACATTTTAAGTTCCACTCCTTTGGAATGCAACCTAGAGTATGGCTAAAGTAAAATCTACGTTTCGCTACAAGTATTAGATTTGCTAATGTTTTCACCAATCCCTTATGCTTGTCATACAAGAAATTCCACTACTTTGCATTTTTAGTATTTGTAATCTTCGGGCCATCTAAAATCATATTAATGAACTGATGTCATGTCCTAAATGTTTTTTTGTCCCACAACTACCCATGCGAAGTGAAACATTTGAATTTTGTCATCTATGCTTGTAGCTGCAATATACTCTTGTATCTTGATGACAAATGGCAATTGTCAAATGCCATAAAATGCCTATATCCTTTTAGAAAACCCCTCTTCAATGCAACCCGACATATGTGGACTCCTTTAAACTTGAATTGAAACTTGACATTGTTTTGTCTTAATTATGCGTCAGCTCCGAAGTATCAAGAGGTGTTTGGGAATGACTTCTAAGCATCCAAAATTGGTCCTTCTCTCATGTGATCATACTCATTGCTCTAGCGCTAGTTTTGTGGACCATTGTCCTCGGTAGTTTCAAAACAATCTTAGACTCCAATATTTTTTTTCATCGAAGCACTTGGCTGTGTAGGATTATTCCCTAATCTATCACAATATTTGCTTGCTAACCATTTAGTGTTTATTTGAGGAACATATAAAAAGAGCTTTCTTACATGAATGTATAGGGTTGAAGGTTTTAACTTGTAAAGTATGCTCTCTTTGTACTTTGGGAGCATAAATGAGTCACTCACAATCTTCAGAATAAACTGCCCTCAACTTATTTGGTTCATTCTTAATGACTCTTGCATGTCCTCATTTTTAATGGCATATTTCCTAATGGCCTCTTTAAACTCCTTAACATTACTAAAGCACATCCAAGATTTTCCTTATCAACTTCAACATAGAACTCAAGATGTATATATTCATTTTGGCTTCTAATATTCAAGAAATCTCCATTATTAGATAAGATATCTACATATTTAATGTTGTATTCGACCTCCCTATCTCTCTCCATTGAACCATCATCGTTGACATTCTCATTTTTGACATTTCTTCAGCGTAAGTCATGAAGATCAATAGTGGCAAACCAACATTATGTACAACCCTAAGCATCCCTATTATCAAACATGAAATAGTTTGCATCTTCAAATCCCTCGCCTGGTGCAAAGCGGAAGCAAATATAACGTTAATATATTTCTATACAATACATGACAAAATATACACTGGAAAAAAAAAACAGTAAAAAATTGCAAAAGAGGGACTACCGTTGGCACTCAGGAACCAAAATGGCAGCAAATTCAATTAGAAAATGTATTCGTGGATATCACTTGCAATTAGAAAATACAACTCACGTGTATTGATTCGCGCAAGAAGAGACATAATACAAAACAAATCCTACTAAATAAGCTAAAGCACTACCCTAAGAGAAATTCTCGTATCATCGGTGCCATCGGAATGGTATTTGATATTGTCCGTGCCTTGTCAACATGTTGCTTTAATAAGCAACAATCGCCTTATCTCTAGACAAAGGAAGGAAACTGCACTCTTAATTGGGAATCTAAGGATTTGGGAATTAGGGTTTCAATTACACAAAGTTGAGAGATTTCATAACCAAATTGGGAAATTTAGTTTTTGCTCAGAAAATTTAAGATGAAAATGCCCTTGGCTTTGGAGCGAAAAGCGACTCCTAAAACGAACATGCTCACAAGCCGGGGAAGATATGGACCGCCAGTGAGCTAGGGGTGAATTGAGACTAAAGGCTTGTTTGTTAATGGCGCAAATGATAATCATTTTGACCAGAAATTGATTTATGAAAGAGAAATAGATTCTTCTGTTTCTATTTCTAGTCTATTTCTATTTCTAGATGAGTTTCTAAGTAAAAATAACCGTTTAATAACAATATAAAATTTATACTCTAAAAATAGAAATTCATTTGATAACGACACAAAATTTCTTCCTTTCAGACGACGGCAGATTGACGGATGGCGGTGGATTGGTGATCGGTGGCGACGAACAACGGTGGTGGCAACCAGCGGCCAGCAGTCGGCCGCCGTGATCGGCAGCGACGGTAGCCGACGACCGATGGACGATGGTCAACGGTAATGGATGAAGGACCGGTTGATGAACGATGAGAAAATTTTTTATTTCTCATTTCTGTTCTAGAAATAGAGAAGTAGAAATTTTATACTTCTGATTTCTATTTTAAACCTATTTTTGGAACAAAAATCTATTTCAGAAATAGAAAAATGGAATAAGTTTATCAAACGGATCTCTATTTCATAAACAAATCTGGAATAGAAATAGGTGGTTATCATGCATCCCCTAACTAACCAAGTAGTAACTAATTCTATTCTTTTGTTCTCTTGAACAAAAGAATAACATAAATCAATTTGATAAATTTTTTTATTCCTAAGAATAAATTTGGAATAGAATTAAGAAGTAGAAAAAAGTTACTTTTTTTATTTTCAAGAACAATCCTAAAATAAAGCCAAATGTTCTTTTTTTTTTTTTTTCTCTCTCTCTTTTCTTTTCTTTTCTTTTATCTTCTTCTTCCTCTTTGCCAATCGCCGCTGACACCAATGGTCACCGACTGGTAAGGCGACATTCGGCAAGGCTCAACCTCTCACTTGCTTAGCAAGAATTGGCCTTTTCAAGCCTCATCGCTAGCTGCCACGAGACTCGGCCTCACTAGACCAAGGCGAGGCCGGCCTCACAACGGCTAGGCGAGGTTGAGCCTTGCTAGTGGCCAGGTGAGGTTAGCCTCGCCTTAGCCTAAGGAGGCTTTGACGAGGTCGTTGGTGACCAACAATGAGGAAGAATAAGAGGGATGGAAAAAGAAAAAAGAAAAAAGGAGAAATATAATAAAAGTATAAAAAATTAGAAGAAATTCTCATTTACAAAAGAATTTAATATTTAACCGAACGCATTTTTATTCCCGAAATATAAATTTTTGGACAATTACCAAACGTTTTCAAATGGTTAACAACTCATCCAGGGAACAAAATAAAAAAGAATCATTTCTAAGTAGAAATTGTTTTCGGAAATAAAATGATTTCCAAACGTACCCTAAATAGGTCACGTCATAGCTTATTTGAAACAAAACACCACTTTAGAGACTCTTTTGAAAGAACGGCCCTAGTTCATGGGGATTTTTTAAAATTCCCCTGAAAAAAGTAAACATATGGTTAAACGAGAAGCAAACAGCAGTGCCTGGTTTCTACCAAATTTCAGGAGACTTAAGAGGGATGCCTTCCACCGCCGGGGCTATAGCGTGTGTATGCCGGGACTACTATGGGAAGATCGTAGACGGATTTGTGAAATTGGTAAGAGCTACCTCGATTTTGCCTTGTGAGACCCTTGATGTACTGAGATCCGTTTATCTTGTGATCTGGTTTTATATGAAGGAGCGAAAGTAGTATATTCCAGACCAAAACGGGGAGAAAAAAAAACACATGTGATGCCCAAATCCCCTAAAAAAAATAGTCCACGGCCTCAAGCTGTCAGATGAGTTGATTCCTGTCAAGATCATTTCCGTAACCCCTAGGTGAAGAGGAGCATAATTTTTTCCCTATTGGTCTTCATGGATGGTGAGTGAGATGATCATTCATTTTGAAGGCCAGTGTCTATACTATTTGGTAGGGGCATTGATTTGGTGTACCTGAGCAAATAGCATTGATGTTCCAATGAAGAAGAGGTTCAGACGTTTATAACTAGAGAAGAGATTGATTGCAGTGGTTTATTACAGCATCAGTTCTCGCAGATCTTTCTAGGAATTGTTTTGGAAATACTTGTTTTGGGATGATTTTGTTTCACTCTTCAACTCGCCCACATCTCAGGAGTTCATTTATATCTGAAATGCTGCAGAAAGGATCGAAGGTAAGAAATGGCGTATTTTGCTGGCAAGATTGTTGAGGCAGGTTGAGTCCAACAGGATCCAGTCACCTTAGTAACTTGTTCAGCAAGTTAACAACTGCAAATTTGAAGATGCAGACTGCAACAGTGAATCTCAAACCCCCTGGATAGTTTCTCTTTGTTGGCAAACAGAAAAGTGGTTGCAGAAACTATCCCAGCAGTTCATAAGATCGTTATCACATGACGTCCATCTTTTACTTGCCATCTTAAGCAGAAAACCTCTGCAAGTGAGATTTTTGCACCAGCACTCATTTATTCCTCTGTCCCAAATACACATCCTGCAGATCTGTTTTCCCAGAGTTTTCTTCACATCGACACACGCAGCTTCTTTGTAGTGGCAAATGATTCACTTGAGTGACGCAAAAAAGTGAATATTGATGGGATCCATGATTATTGAGAAGTATTTTGTGCAAACAAAAAGATCTCTTACATAGAAATATGCAATATGCAGAGAATTTGGTTCACAAACATCTCTTTTTAATGGTGAATGTTGACAACCTATTGCCTTCTGTTAGTGTTTATCAAATATGCCTCTTAAGGAAATCAAGAAGGAGCTGATTCACCTCACCTGGTGATTGCTCCTGGATAAAATGCGTTCCCTCAGGCGAAAATACAATCTCCAGCTGGGGAACAAATTCTCTGACCTTTCCGCTCCTGATGTACTCTTCCATGCCTGCAAATTTGAACACATAATCCTTCTCTCCCATGACCAAGAGTGTTGGGACTTTAATGATATAATCCGTTATTCCATGGTCCTCCTTAAACGACCTGCAATGCCAGCCAGATTGTTAAACATAATTTACTTGTAGAATGCAGGGCTATCTGAAGTCCATATAAACAGCAACGATAGCTTATTCACCCAGGCAATCTCCATCCAGAGATCAATTATTGTTGCCTCCTTTATTCTAAAGGAGTGATGAACAGAGATCCGGATTCAACTCAATGTGAAAAGTTGGAGAGTCTCAGTATGTTAACAGTGAACTTTTACTCCTACCCTATCACAATAGTTTACTTTCATCTTTTCCAAAGGGCATTACAGAGGACCAAAGCTCCGAGGTAAGTACCCAGCACAAAAACTGTCAAAAGGTTCACCTTTTACATTTAATTGGTAATATAGACAATCACAGAACAGAAAACAAGTGAGGCTGAACTTATCACATGAGCTATGGGCAGTATTTGCATCTCACATCTCAGAGCAAACGTCATAAGCTATCTGAGATCAGTTGCTTTATTAGGATAAGTTTCTCGGAATCAAAGGGATTATGATAAAAAATAGAGCTGTAATCCAGTAATTGCAGCAGCATGAGGTTCATTGGCAGGCAGTCTACAATACTAAGCATTGAGCATGAGACCATTACCTATAAGGAACTTTCAATGCAGTGCAAAACCCTGACTTCTGGTATAGAGAACTGTACTCTTCAAGATCTTCTTCTGTAAACCAAGGGGGAAGAGGAGTAGATGGATCAACTATATCCATAATCTCCTGGTTCTCTGCGGCAATTGGTATCTCACTTCTCGAAAAGAGTATGTAGATATTACGCACAACTGCTTTAGCATCGAGGCGCCCAAAATCAGCTTCTGCACGTCCAGGTTCCTAAAATTGAAAGTTCAAAGACATCAAATCAAAAGCAAACGATTATCGCTTTCTCATTAACGGTCTCGAGTCACAGAGGCAGCATACCTGCCATCTTCTTACGTAAAAGCCTTCAGGGAGATGCTCATGATATGTAAGGGGATAACTGGGAGAGCGGTGCGGAATGCCTAGGCTCACGACTCCTCGGACCCTCTCTTGGTGGAGGAGGGAAAACAAGTAAGCAGGAACAGCTCCGAAGTCTTTAGCTACAAGAAACGCCTGCATTGACAATGCCCAAACCTCATCAAAAGAAGGCTTCACTCTTGGTACATTATTACAGAACTCCTTGTTCACAAGCACGATTATAGCAGCAAAACTTAATATGACCAGTATTCAGCATGTTATTCTGTCCACCGCATCAACATCACCAAACAATCAGATGAAAGAAATTTTCGCATATGAAATCTCTCCGTCCCTTCTGATTCATCTTCATTTCCTCAGCAACTACACATAGCATAGAAAATTGGGAAAATCATAGAATCATCACCTTATCAATGCCTAGTGCATCGAGCAATGCACCAAGATCTTTAATAAGGTCACCAAAGGAGGCCTTTTCGGGTTCAAGCGGCGGATCAGACAACCCGTAGCCTCTGAAATCAGGCGCTAGTGCACAAGACCCAGCTTCCGCCACAGCCACCATCTGGTGCCGCCACGAGTACCATATCTCCGGAAATCCGTGCAAGAACACGACTACATTGGGACCTGAAAACGCAGTTCACAAAGCCAAGAACTCTCTCATAAACCCAGTAATCAGGCACTGTAGTTGGAACTACTAAAATTTACGGTCAACCCATAAAAGAATGGTTAAGATTAACATAGGATGGCTTGGTTTTTTGAGACATTAAAACGTTGCAAAACTCTCCAACACGTATGGTTGATAGTCTTGGAGATTTCAAGAACTCACTCATAAATCCAGTAAACAAGCACTGTAGTTGGAACTACTAAAATTTATGGTCAGCCCATAAAAGAACGGCGAAGATTAACATAGGATGGCTTGGTTTTTGATACATTAAAACATTTCAAAACTCTTCAACACGTATGGTTGATTATGCTTAAAAAATAAACTTTAACGGGCGTGCGGTGTATGAGTGAGACGATGGAAGCTTCAGCGGAGTGAACTTACCAGAGCCGATCTCAGCAACATGGAGCTTGAGGCCTTTGACTTCAATGAATTTGTGTTGAATTTGATCCATCTAAAATTTCGATCCTTTTGGGCACAGAGAGAGAGGGAAAGTTGGAGTTCTACAGTTTCGGCTTCAGACAGAAGAGCACATTCGAAGTAGCTCTTTTTGGTTCTTCCATGTCAGTAAGTCAATTTCTTTTTTTTAATGCTAAAATGGAACTGGAAGCCGTGTTTGAGGCGTTGTCCCCCTTTTGCATCCAGCAACGCGACATCCCGGCGTAATTGAAGATGGTGGACGGTGGGTTGAAGTTGATCGGGATGGAAAGAAGGCCAAGCAAAAAAAGAAAGAAAAGAAAAGTGAAGAAGAAAGATAAAATAAGAATTAAAAAAAGCGGATTCTTTTCAAATGAAGTTGTTCAGCAAGATCACTAGTTATGACGCGTAAAGTGTCTAATAATAATTGGACCATTACGTTAGTAATTTCGGACAACACCACATCAGGAGGACTTGATTTCATCTTCACACAAAGTTTGTTGTTATATTAAACTAATGAAAAGTTTAGAATTCAATCGAGATTAATACGAGAGTTTCAAATTTATTTTATCTGATCTTTATTTATGATATTCCATTTTTTAATGGGTTATTGCCCTGAATAATTTCAAATAGATACACGTATGATAAATTTATCTCAAATTTTAATCACGAAAATATTATACTTGATACATATGTGACAAATTTATCCCAATTGATTATAAAAAAAATCCAAAATTGGTATACTTGTACAAATTTACCTTAAACCAATTTGTTCGACTGTCAATAATCATAAACTCGTAAATTTATGTTAAATATACATTCCATTAAACTAGATTAATACCATAAAAAAACCACAAAAATTGTACAAATATGACAAATAGAGAGTAAAATCTCAAACCGGTATACTAATTAACTGTCATATGTCATCAAACTTAGCAATTTGACAATAAAATTTAACAGAAACTAACAAAATGTAAATTTATCTCAAATGTACCAATTTCGAGTAAATTTGTCAAATATGTATTAGTTTGGAGTTTTTGGTGATCAAAAAATTAGTTTATTAGTAAATTTACCACAAATATGTCAGTTTATGATATTAACCCTTTTTTTTATTTCTCTATCCACTCCCTCGCAATCTCTCTCTATCTTTCTCCGTCATTACTACAAACATAAGCAAATTGGAATGAAAAATACCATTGAATACAAACGGAGTATTCAACAATTTGTATTAGATTTGTATGCATATAAATCTATTCACTCAACGAACAATTGTTTCTCCATATACTAACAAAATGAACAGAAAATAGAAGGCTGATTGAAAATCTGGTACATCCAGCAATTTGAATGGTTGGAGCAATGCACTGATTCCTAGGATTAACAAGTTTTTTATGGGATACATGTACCGAAAGTTCTAAAACTTGTCCCAAATGTATAATTGAGTCATAAAAACTTGTAAAAAATGCAATTGAATACTAAAATTTGTCAAATTTGTACAATTAAGTTATTCCTAGATGGAAAATGCCGACATTACTTTTTTTTTATTATTTTCTCTATCATATGTGGTGCTGACATGGATTAAATGATATTTTTTTGGTCCAAACATGATTTTAATATAATTTTATTTAAGTTAAACAAAAAAAGTTTTTTTTTTTAAAAAAAAAAAAGGTTAGAACTATGCAATGAGGGCAATTAGAACTAGGGTGAGGATAGTTCTAGGGTAAGATCTGAAATCTAAGAACCGGATCGGTGAGAACCTATAGGTTTCAGGTTTCAAAGTATGTAGGGTAGGTTATAAGTTCCAAAAAATAACAAACCTACTTTGATGGGTAGGTTACAGGTTCTAGGTTCTTAATTGGAGGAACTTGGAACCTCAAACCTAGAACATATAACTTGAAACTTAGAACAAGTTCTAATATCTTTCTTGATTCATGTCTTCCTGCGATCTTACGATATTTCACACCATTTGATAACGATCGTATAATTTGGAGGCATTAGTTTGAGTTTCCATTTTATAATTGAGACTTTTACTTATTTAATGTTCATATTTTCCGTGTGTTTTTGTGGTTAGTGAATTGTAGCAACAAGTGGTAGTAATTAAAGATTTTAATTTACTGTAATCATTCGATTAATAATATAGGTGAAACCTAAATAGACCCTAAAACGAACTCTGGAACCTATGACAAGGTAAGTTCCAAGTTCTAGAGTATGTAAGGTAGGTATCAAGTTTCAAAAAATTATGAACATGTTCCAATAAGTAGGTTCCAAATTGTATGGAATCTAGAACTGTTCACCCTAGTTAGAATTAGGTGGCCAAGGTTGCCCTCATCGTCACCACCTCACCAAGTGATGGTGGGGAAATCTCTAGGCCCAGCGACCCACTCACACCGACCGTATAAGAGGGCCTCCTAGCCAATTCTAACTTTGCTCTTTTAAAGCAAAAAAATTAGGTTATTTTTTAAATTTGATAAACAAAATTTTATTAAAAATCATATTTAAACCAAAACGACATCATTTTAGCTTTACATTTTGTGTTTTAGCCATGTCATTCATATAAGAGAGAGAAAATATTTTAAAGAAAAAGAAGAAGAAGAAGTTATGCCAGCATTTCTCATTAGCCAAGTTAGATAGAGTTACCAAAGGAACTCAATTGTATCAATTTAACAAGTTTTAGTACTTAATTTTACTTTTTGCAAGTTTTAGGATTCATTCACACTTTTATAAAAGTTTTAAAACTGAAATGCTAAATTTGTTTTTTATTTTATTTTTGACATCATGAAAAAAAGAAGAAGGTGATTTTAGGATGCTAAATCCCCGCAAAGCCAAAAGTACAACATGGCAAAGTTACTATAATATAAAAAGGAGTAGCCACTTGGGCCAAATTGAATTTTCTTATAAACTAAAGCTCGAGAACGAACCTCTCGTCCGTCATTTTCGCTCAGTCAAGATTTAGAAAACCCTAGTTCTCGCTCCCCGGCAACAAGGCAAATTCGCGGCTTCCAAGAAATGATCATACTTTCTAAATCCAACAAACGAAAAATTATAAGTGATTATGGAACGAACGTTATTATATTAATCAAATTAAAGCTGGTAATTTCAAATATAAAGTAGTTACTTCAACGGCATTGGTAAGCCACAATAATAAATCTTGGTAGATTATTAATGTGAGGGAGTTTCATGTATTTTTTCAGTGGAATAAAAAAGAAGAAGAAGAGGAAGGTGAGTTTTTCTTGTCTAGCCATTGAGAAAGATAACGGGTTGAGCTTGGTAAACCATGTAAAGCAAACATATATTAAGGTAACCAAAATTTATTCGTATCTTAATGTAGCAATTGTTGATACTTCAGTATATTGAGGTTGGTGATTTCCAAAATATAAACACCAAATGCATTGGTAAAAGACAAGAATAACTGTTGGTAAGTCATAAAAACAAAAGTTGGGCAATCATTAAACAGTTGGTAATTTTTTAAGCAAATATTGACACTTGTTAAAACTTGTTGATAAACTAGTAAGGCTTGAATATTTTAGCAAGTGATGCGGGAGCATGGGGTCAACTCTCAAGCTCCACTCATGTTTCATTGATTAGACCACCCAATCCTTATTACTATAATTTAAGACTGATTTTGGCAATACTTTAACTCGATGGATTCAAGTTGAAGATGCCTATTCTATGGGCTAGCTATCAATTCAGTGGATAAGTTATCGATTTTATTGTTATTGATTGGTTATCTAGATGTTCATTTATAAGTTCGATGTCTATTACAAGGCTCTTAATTGATGACCTAGCAACCGGAGGCTATTCTGACCGATTTCTATCTATCGTTGTTTGATTATCTTCTACAATGACGATTCGGCTTTTAAGACCAGTGCATGAATTTGGAAAAGTCAAAGTTGAAGTTCCTATGTGTTTTAATGCATTTTTTAGTTCCTCGGCCTTTATTGAGTTTTTAGTTCCTATGTCTTTAATATTTATGCAGTTCCCATGTCTTTAAATGTCTGACTATTTGTTATGCTTTAGTTTAGTGTAATTTCATCTGTAGACAAGACTTGTATATCAAGAATGTATGAGATTTTCCTCTCTGAGTGAATATCTATCTCATAGTGAACACTCTTTGATGGTAAACTGAGAAGCCATTACTTAGGTGAAGCCTTTTCCTTTAGGCCTTGATGGTGAACTTCTCCTATCTTAAAGTCTTTTATCCTTGGCGGATGGTTCGTCCTCTAAATCTTTGATGATGAACTTTGTCAATCATAATCTTTATCCTAGGTTGGTGGCGCGTCTTTTAAAGCTTGGTGGTGATCATAATCTATTGTTCATCCATCCTTCTACAATACGTTATCACCCAAAATACATTGGTCCACACCTCACCCGTGTCAGCTAGTTGCTAGTAATATGATTTTGTTAACTATTTGGAAGTTACGGACCATAATTGGGTTCCATTTTTAACCCTATGTAAGGCCGGAAACTACTTAGTTTTTTTTTTTTTTTGGCCGAAAGGAAGCTGCTTATTTAAGTCACCAGTTTCACGCACGAACTGCAGATCAATTTCATACCGAGCTGAGTTCCCGCATAGTTCGGTCATTTGTCCATTCAAGTGATGCTTTTCTTTGACGGATCCTCAGGTTCATCCACCACACCAAGAGAGAACCAATCTTCCGAAGACAGCAAGAAGCTTACCTAATCCTTTTCTTGCAGATGAATTCTGGTGGTAGCTCACCATCTCCGCTAGTTTTCAGTATTTCGATTACCGCTGATGATGCAGTCGTGCATATGTTGTGACCAATGTGATGACCATCTCTTGTAAATCATCGCAAACATGTGCAGAATATTTTCATGCAAGCGACACGCCACCAAAGCCTGAGGGCTCAGGATGAACCACAAGCATGCAGCACAAAGCAAGCATAGAGGCATGTTTCTTCGGTGTAAGATCGATAGGTCATCTTCACAGCTCAAGTGGACCAGGAATCCAATGGAAATTAGGATCTAACTATCATTCGAATGTGAAAGTGTCAACAATTTTCTGGAGGATATACTATTCCACTTTATATGACCTTGATTTAAATAAAAGATTGCTCCATTTTGCCAGTTAAATCTTATTTTTTTCTGGTGCATTGTCACAGACACTAGACAATTTCTGGTGAAAAGGGTTTTTTCCAGATAAGAAATCAAAAAAATGGGATGCTCCGACATCTTTTGGCTGCGAAATCAAAATAAACCTAAGACGACCTCATGTAATGCCGGATTAAAGAGCACATAAACTCAATTACAATGAATAATTGACAGGCCACAGTCGATCAACCTCTACCATAATCTAAAACAGTCATCCTTTCAATACACGACGTTAGATCAGGTTATCTTCTGGCAATTTGAGCAGTATAGAAACACTTTGAACTTGTGATGGGTGAACATCAAAGAACACATCTACTCTTGGCTTCCAAGTCCAAGCCCGATATCTCACCATGCCGCTGATAATATCTCGGAACGTAAACATAGAGATGGATCAGAAGGGGAAAAATATGACCTGTAAGATGTTCTTTGGAATCGGTCCTCATGAATGAACTATATCTTCAAATATCTCGATGACACACAAGAATAAGAATAAGAATAAGACGGTGTACAAACTAGCTATGACCTGCCTAAGTCAATAACTGCCATGATGGAACCTTCTTGTCCCGTTCACTCACTTCAGAATATTTTTCTCCTCGACGCAAAGAGATTCTCCAGAGAATAGGCTATAATTGGAGGGCAGGTCAGCGACAGAAATGATCTCCCATAAATTTCTGAAGTCCTGGACAAGCTAAAATGCGCATTGCCTTTGCCATGACTTATGTATACTATTAGACAGCCAATCGTCTGTACAACCAAATCATTCTTTCGGAACCAAACGCTCAGCATCTCCTAGTTCCACCTCTCCTCCTCGCCATTCCTTTTCATCCTGAAAGAGCATCTCAATTTGCTCCAAAGATTTTCCTTTCGTTTCCGGGACACATTTATGCACAAAAATGACAGACAGTGCAGAAATAATTGCAAAGATAAAAAAGGTACCTCCAACCGTAATCATCCGAGTAACTGAGAGGAAAGACATAGTAACAACGCCACTACTGACCCTACTTCCCACTGCTCCAAGAGCCGATGCTTGAGCTCGAAGTCTTAGGGGGAAAATTTCAGAGGACACAACCCAACAAACAGGTCCAATTCCAACTGAAAAGAAAGCTACATTGCCACAAACCCATAAGATTGCTAACAAAATTCCGACTTTTCCATTACCCATGAAAGCTAGGGTGACACTCAATCCGAGCAGGCACACGGTCATTCCAATCGTGCTCACGTATAGCAAAGGCTTCCTCCCCACTTTATCAATAAGGACTATAGCTATCAAGATTAAAATTGTTTTTGTGAAGCCAACAGCAACAGTGGCAGCCAAAAGCTGAGTCTTTTCCTTTATCCCGGCTTCTTTGAAAATTGTGGGGCTGTAATAGACAGTTGCTTCAATTCCCGTGACCTGTTGGAGGCATTGTATGCCACACCCAGTGATGAGCATCCGTCTAACTCCAGGTGTAGGGTTTAACAATTCGCGCCAAATGGCTTTGGAATCATACTCCTCAACATTAGCAAACCTGGCAGCTTGTTGGATTTCCGATAACCTCATTTCCACTTCCCTTTCACTCTCATTCATTTTAGCTAGCACGAGCCTTGCTTCATCGATCCTGTTCCGCATCACCAACCACCTTGGAGACTCAGGGATCACAAAGAGGGCAAACCCAATGAATACTGAGGGAAGGATTCCAACTCCAATCATGACCCTCCAGCTTATATGCACAGGCAACCCTGAAAAGGCATAGTTCGAAATGTAACCGAGAAGAATCCCAAGATTAACGCATATCTCAGGGAAAGAGGTCAAGCGTCCCCTGGCGATAGTGGGCGATATCTCTGCAATATAAACGGGAGCAATCATGACCCCAAAGCCGATCCCAATTCCGGCCAACAGTCTTCCTATCATTAAAACAGTGAAAGAGGAAGCGAACGACATTATCGCGGCACCCGATTGGAAGATGACTGCGGCTAAGGCAATGGTCCATTTTCTGCCAATGGCATCCGATGTTTTCCCACCAGCTAAACTACCCAGGAGAGAAATAATGCTTAGAATCCCGACAAGGACTTCTAGCTGCACTTCTGTTAGATTCAGATCTTCCTTCATGAATAGAATTGCACCACTTATCACACCCACATCTGCAGATGATGAGTGAAAAACATAAAAGCAGGAATTAAGAAAAGCAATGCATCGCAAGATAATAAATCTTTTCCAATCTAGAATCAACTTAAACGGAATAAAACAAGAACAAAGAAAGCAGTCATTTTCCAATCTTCGACAAGGAACCCACAGACTAAAACACCCACCCATTAAGCCCAAAACCCACTAAACTAAGAAAACATGTAATGGAGCAAAAGCCTCTTTTATGTCTCTAACTTTCATTGCTTGTTAAACCAGTCAGACCCCATCTTAAACAGTTCATTCCCTTGACTCTGCCTATCAACCACCAAGATACGATTTTTCCCCAGAATGCCAAGAATCTAAAGAATTTCTAAACCGTACTAATCTCGAATTTAACTGTCCTGCTTCGCTATATGGAAAACTAATAAGGCCATTCATACAGAAACCTGCCAAACAAAGAGAGAAACCAAGGAGAACCCACTTATAATACTACACGAAAGGACAAAAAGAGAATATATCTTATCCAATCATCTTCCTACATTATATTCAAACAAATAACTTAGAGCGAGAAAGAGCAGAACAATGTAAATAGAGAGAGAGAGAGAGAGAGAGAGAGAGAGAGAGAGAGAGGAGACGCAAACAACGCACGCACCATAACCCAGAAGCACAGAATTGAGAGAGGCGAAGAGTGCACAGGCGAATACGAATTTCTGGGTATTGGAATTCTTGATCTCTCGTTGGCGACTGGACCCGACGTCGCCGACGCCGCCGTCGTCTTCCTCCTCCGCCGCGAAACCGGAGTCCATTCTCTCGTACCTGTTTATCTTCCCCTTCAAATTGAGGCCCCCACCTTCCTCCTCACCAACCTCGACCCCCATCTCCCTCTCCCTCTCTCTCCCCTTCAAAGATCGTTCCTTTATTGATTTTACTCTTCTGGGTCGTGCCTCTTTCTCCTCCCCAATGTCCGGAAGAGGGAGGGAGACAGATATTTGGCACGCAAAGCTCAGATTCAGATTTAGACCGAGGGGAGAGAGAGAGAGAGAGAGTCTCCTTCAAAGATCGTTCCTTTATTGATTTTATTCTTCTGGGTCGTGCCTCTCTCTCCTCCCCATTGTCCGGAAGAGGGAGGGAGGGAGAGATATATGGCACGCAAAGTTCAGATTCAGACTCAGACCGCGGAGAGAAAGAGAGAGACGAGCGTCGTAAGGACAGCCTCGTTCAAAAGGTTTGACGCCGCTCCGTTCATCCATTCCGCGTCATATCCGGAGAAATCGTATTGCGTACGTGCAAAAATTCTTAATTAATGATTATATTGTTTTATCGTGGTATGATACTTTGTACAAATTGCGATCAATATATTTTGAGCATGATGAAATCACGACGAGGAGGTTCGTAAAGACCTTGCTTGGTGAAGATTTTGATTTTCCTCTTTCTAGTAGAAAGAAATCCTCCTTCCATGGAAAGAAATAAATAAGTGGAATCATAGCAATGATCTCTATATTTTCGCTCGAAATTCAAAATTGTCCATCTAATTATTTATTCCTGATTTTTGGATGGTCTAGTGCTTTTTAGAAAGTGCTACTGTTCACATATTCCAATGATGGATTTTATTGACATTGATTTGACACCGTTTGATAATCTTACGTGTTTTCTTTTTTTAAATGATGGCCTAATTTTTGCCCAACTTGTATTGCACTTTGTCCACTTTTTTTTTTAATCCAAATGTTATTTCTCTAACCAAAGGCGCCAGTTGAAAGCACGCTAGATTACCGTCGGGTTGGTTTTGAGACACTTTTCCCCTCCGCTATTTTCTACGCCTTAGTGCAGAATTGAGACCGCCAGTTGCGGTGGCCATTTCGGAGACGAGAATCGAGATTGAGACAGACGCGACAACGACCATCACGGCGATCCTAGTGGACATGCAACCACGATGGTTATGATAACTACTGAGTGGACAAGACAACCGGGTAGTAATAACTTTTCAACCATCTAACTTAGCGATTTGGCGATCAAATTTAACCAAAGAACTTATGGCGATGCTTTTTGATTCATTTTGAAAAAAAAAAAGTGGTTTTGAATGTTGAGTAAAAGTAGGAAGATTGCTCGTGATATTTCACCAAGTAAATATTACTCTATCAGAGGACGAAAATTTGATCGTAAGGACTAAATTGAGAAGTGCATTAACTTGACTTCAAAATGGGCTTGTGACGTCCAGTTGAGTGAAAGTAGGAAGATGGCTCGTGCCATCTCATCAAACAAATATTACCCAGGAAAAATACCAAAAGAGTCATGAATCTATTGTATTTGTACCAATGTAGTCCTATAATTAATTTAATTCTAAATTTTTTCACATTTGTAAGAAGTCAGTCTATTTGGCAAATTAGGTTAGAAATTGCTAACGTGGACACGGGTTGACCAATCAGTCTAATGTAGACATTTTTAATTATCTTTTTAATATTTTTTTGAATTATTGAATTCTTTAAATAATTGTTTGTATTTTTTTCTTCTCCCTTTTCTCTACTATTTCCTGTTGCTAGTGCCCGGTGAGGACCACTAGCCACATGGGAGGGTCGGCCTCATTGGGTTGAAAGTGAGTGCTAGTTGTTCAGGCGAGGCCGATCCTCATTGACCATGGCTATGGTCGATGGCCAACGATGGCCACCGGAAAAAGAAAAAGAAAAGAATAAAAATTCAATAAATTATTTAAAAATCCAATAAAAATCCACAAAACTATTGAAATATTATTAAAAATATCAACGTTAGCACCGGTCGCGTCATGTAACGCGTCTAATGTTCACATCAATAATTTTCATTTAAATTGATTGTATAGACTAGATTAGTATCAATATAAAATTGTTTAAGACTAAATTGATTCGATTAAAAAATTTAAGATTAAATTTGTATCAAAATAAGAGATTTAAGACTTTTTTTTATACTTTTTTCAATATTACCCTTATCGGAGGATGAAGACTTGATCAAAAGGACTTGATTGCAAAACGCGTTTAACTTTGACTTCAAAACGTGCTTGTAAAGTGTGAGTTGGTGGGGACTGCTCTTCCGTGCTGCCAGGGAAATAATGTCACCGTTGTTGTGACCTCGTAGCTGTCCAAAGGTGAAACAATCATAAATGTTGACGGCTCCGCAATGTGTGGACCCACTTGCCTCCCTTCCGTTCAAAGCGTGTCGGTGGGCACGGACACAAAAGAATAACGTTTGAAATAGTAATACTCAAAAAAGGAAAAAAAAAATAGTAATACTCAAAGCACTAAACGAATGTACTAAATAATGCAACGGATTTCTGTCTGGTGTTTAAATGGGCTCATTAACTTAAATAATCGGCTTCTGATTTGTAACTGTTAATTTTATGCAAAATTACCAAGCATATTGGTCATCATGGGTCTACCGCAATATTAATCTATCGACGATTCTTCAAGCTTTACCAAACTCTCGTTGTAGGCTTCTATTTAGCTACACCGAATGCCCATTCATAACCTTTAGGTGTCCTGTAAAGACATCATCTACATAATATTTTGTGCACCTTTTGCCTAGTTTACTCAAACATTAAATATATTAGTAGCTTTTGATTATTTTGTCGTCTTCAAAATATCGTAATGAATTTTTCCAACATTAGCAATTAAGCAGACTTTTTGAGAGTAGATGCTAGGAATCGTAATTCCTAGATGTTACTAACTTTTAATGGAAATTATTAACCTTAATTTCATGAAGCACCACATTTGTCAAATTAAGCTACCAACTTTTATCTTGGTTGGGTTTTGATAATTACTAACATTTTTTAAAATTTACTAATTGTTTGAATAATCTAATGACAGTTATTCTTCTAGCTTATCAATTCCTTTGAAGTTTCTAACTTATAGTCGAATTTACCCTCCGTGATTTGACTAACAGAGCAACATAGTCACATTAGAATTTCAATTGATTTACACTATTTACCAACTTTTTTTTTTTATAATCTTAGCCAGTTTAGTAAAGTACTAACCTTTCTTTTATTTCCAAGTTTAGCAACTAATTAGATATATTACTAATATACATTATTGTAGCTACTAGCTTTTATTGGAAATTACAACTTCATTTGGAACGAAGTACCAAAGTTCAATACATATGGCTCCATTTGCTGTTTTCCCCATGACCTATTTGGTCCGATCAAATGATTTCCATTACCATTTTGGGAAAAATTGACATAAATGATCATGAACATTTAATGTATGATTTTAAATTTATTCAATATAATTTATTAACTTAAACTGAATGTGCAATATCATCTATAAGCTTTTAATTTATTCAATGCGATCCCTAAATTTTTAGTAAATTTCCAATATAATCCTTGAATTACATGAAAATGTTCAATGTTATTCCATAAATTTGAATTAATGGAGTAATAACATTGGATATTTTCATATAATCTAAAGACTAGATTGAACATTTGCTAAAACGTTCAAAGACCAAATTAAATAAATTAAAAATTTAGGGATAACATTATATATTAGACTAAGGTTCATAGGCCATTTGTGTAACTATCCCTTATCGTTTTTGTAACATTCTCGATTTTGACTCTTATTTTGGACCTGACTAGTAGGCCAATGGTGAGAATAGGCCATGAGCCGGGCCAAGGGTTTGTCATGAGCCAATTAGTCCAATTGGGACTCAGCAACCAAGGGTCTTGATATGGAGTGTTTGACCATAGGATGGTTATTTGACTATAAGGATTGGGGTGTGGGACAATCACGTATCATCATGGATTGGCAAACGGTCATGGTTCGATCCTACCTGATGATTGCATTGGTCGCGAGGAATTCAGCCCAGTCGTATGCCAATCATGGATAACATAAATTGATCCAATGCAACTGTAAGTTGGGATGGATGGATCAATCCCACACAATTACATGATAATCAATAATTGATCATTGATCAAAGTTAGTATGTTACACAAAACCTTATGTGTGGTACTTGGCCCAAGTAGATATTTTTGTAAGATAAATAAGACATGTATGTAAGATTACAAGTAGTTGCCATGTATATGTAATATGATTGTATGTGTTTTCCTACCAATTTGTTGCTATTGTGATGTTGTGATCGGGTAGTGATCGCCTCCACATGTGAATAACTTGAAGATTAACCAAAAAGAAAGAAGAATGAGTTAGCGACTTGATTGGGATGTCGCAAAATTTTTTAACACCCACCACACATGACCCATTCTTCTTTCTTTTGGTTAATCTTCAAGTTATTCGCATGCGGAAGTGATCACTACCCGATCACAACATTGTAACAGCAACAAATTGGTAAGTATTGACACCTAAATTTTGACAACCCATTTAGTCATTTATCACATTAAAAAATTAAGGGTTAATTTTATCCTTGAAAAAATATTAATTGCGTAGCATATAATTTAGGTGCATTTATTTTTAATTTGCATTTTTTACATTTGTTTACTAAACCGGTTGCGGATGGGTGGAATTAGTGGTTTTGAGTTTTAAATTAACAGATCAGACTAAGCTCATAAATAGTACAAATTGGCTCGAGCCCGTGTTCTGGAATTGAGATTTAAAATGAGGATTTTTGGAATTTAAGAAAATCAGTTGTGATCTTATCTTTAAAAATCAGTAACAAATATTTAGGAGATAAGGAAAATAAAAGAATTTTTATGATTAGGAGGTTATAGGAAAATCTTCGTATATACTGAAAAGTGGATGAAATATTTCACGAACATCACATCTTATTTGCCTATAAAGAGAGCCGTGTACGGTGAGAGAATGGGGGGTGGTCTTTCTAGGGTTTTCTTTTGGTTGACCAGAAGAAAAACAAAAAGTGAAAAGTGAAGAAAAAAAGCATAAGCAAAGTACAATCGGCAGGGGGTGAGGGAACGTTTACTGTTCATCGTCTTCCTCACCCTTGTTGCCTGAGTTTGCAACCGGACGCCGTCCCGACGGTCGCCGGCGCCGGCTCCTCTTCGCTCATTCCCCATGAAGCCGCCGATCTGCTGCCGGAGCTGAAAATCGAAACCCAGCGCCCCTCCTCCGCCCAGATCTGCTCAGCGCCTCTGCTCGAGTTCGAAGCCGGTCGCCGCACCTCGTCAACCGAGCGACCGATCATCGCGCGCGCATCACCGCCCTCACACGCACCACCGCCCTCACTGACGTCGCCGCGCCGATCTCCCTCGCCGAGCCCCTGTTGCGTCCTTGCCTATCACCGTGCCTCACCCTACCTACAACTCACCCTGCAGCAGCCCCCTTGTCACCTTCCTCTTTCCGCGACCGCCCGGTGTCCAACGCCTCCTCCTCCGTGCAACGATTCTGCAGCCGCTCTGTGCCCGCTGCTGTGGCACTACCGCCCGCGACGCCCCTCACCGTCGCCGCCTGCCAGCCCTCACCGGAGCTCCGACGCCGGTCGTCCTCCATCCGGCGCCGACGAATTTGCTGCCTCCCATTTTCCTTAGGGTGCTCAATTTTCTTTTATTTTTATTTTTTCTTATTTTATGTTATTTTACTTTATTTTTAGTTAGTTTTGATATTATTGTTTAAGCTTGAATATTGTGAGGTGACTTTTAGGTTATGGATATTGTAGGCATTATCGGAAAAGTTATCCTTAAGATTATTGTAATTATTAATTTGACACGTAAGATGCCAGGTTATTTTTTTAATTGTATTAATTCTTGGGGGTTTGTTAATAATATCTTAATTGTTGAATCAATATAATTATTAATTTGATCCGTAAGATTTCGGATCATATTTTTAATTATTTTGAACTTGTCGTGACATTCAGGATTATAGTAATCATTAATTTGACCATGTTATTTTTTCGATTATTTTAATTCTTTATTTGATTGGATGCCTCGATCAGTTTAAATACAATGTTTATTTGATAATTGCTTGTTTTGGAGAACCACTAAAAAAAATCCAAAAAATATTTGAATTAGGATTCAGTTTGTTTTGAAATATTTCTTGTTATCTTGCATATCTAGAATAGGGATTTTAGTTCGAATTTAGAAAAATATAAAAACAAAAAAAGTGCATTCCTTTAGGTTGTTAGTTTTTAATTTAAATTGCACGTTTAATTATTTGACAATTGTGAATTTCCAATTTTATAAAAATAAGAACACAAAAGAATCATCATGCATATATCATGTAGAATTAGGGCATTCTTTGTACGTCATGGCATCTTAGGATAAAATTGCAAGTTTCATTTTAAATTCACTTCATTATTTAGAATAGATTGCATTTTTGGGATAAAAAAAAATCATATGCACGTCATTTAATGATTGTTGTTAAGTTCATTATATTAGGAATTGCTCATCATTAGACTAGGTCATTTAATAAATGTCACGTGATATATAGCTCGCATATTAAATTGCATGTTACATGTCATTTTAGTTGAAATAATTTTGTATGTCATTGCATTGCATTGTATGTCATTAGAATTAGGTCATTTAGATTGCATTTAATTATTACATTTCTTCATGTCATATAGTTTAGGTCATGTAGTTAAAATGCATGTTTTTATGAAAAAAATTCTAATTTCAAGAAAACCCAAAAAATTGTTTGCTTTGTGTGATGCAATTTATTTATTGAATGTTTGAGCATTTGTGTGGTCACTTTTTGCATGATAGTAATTTATGTTAAAATCAATCAGTTGCCTGCAAAAAAAACATTTTTGAAGATAAAAAGAATGGTATGGAAAGGGCATTAGAGAAATATAATATAATCAAGTCCCCGCACTTAGTCTCTGGTTCGTAAAAGTAAAGTAATTCTCCAATTATTTTACTTAGGTGTCTAATCGACCTACTATAAACTGATTAGTGGCGACTTCTAAATAAAATCCATTTGCATGTTAAGAAATTTGAACCTAAGTTGCGAATTGGTATGGGCTCGGGAGAGCCCGAGTTAAGTTTAGGTTTAACAATTTATTAGCCAAATCTTAGGTGGTTCACACTTGAAAAATTAGGTCGTGACAATAGGAAACACTCATACAACCATATATTACATATACATGGCAACTACTTATAATTTTACATACATGTCTTATTTATCTTACAAGCCCATCTACTTGGGCCAAGTTCCACACATATGGTTCCGCATAACATATTAAATTCGGGGTTTCCTGATCTCCTTTAATGAAATTCTACCAAAATTGGTACCCCTAAGAACGGACTACTAACTTAGTCTTCTACAATACCATTAGGTGGAGTGTTGCCATTAGGCTTGGATGGACCATCAAACCCACGAAGGGGACCGGTAAAACCACCATCGACCCACTCATACCATGCGTGGTATTTGTGAGGGACAAGTTTGCCTAATCCTTCATTCATCCATATGGTTGTAATGACCATATGATAATTCTTATTAATACTTACAAATTAGATCATAGTTTATGATAGTCATATCCACGGGAACACCGAACCTTACTAGAGGTGTACCCGCATAACATATTAAATTTGGGGTTTCCTGATCTCCTTTAATGAAATTCTACCAAAATTGGTACCCCTAAGAACGGACTACTAACTTAGTCTTCTACAATACCATTAGGTGGAGTGTTGCCATTAGGCTTGGATGGACCATCAAACCCACGAAGGGGACCGGCAAAACCACCATCGACCCACTCATACCATGCGTGGTATTTGTGAGGGACAAGTTTGCCTAATCCTTCATTCATCCATATGGTTGTAATGACCATATGATAATTCTTATTAATACTTGCAAATTAGATCATAGTTTAAGACAGTCATATCCACGGGAACACCGAACCTTACTAGAGGTGTACCCATCCTAAAAGTCTGGAAGAAAAATAAGGAGTGAGTATAACTTAGTAAGTAAATCCACTAAAATCCAAACATGATGATGCATCGCACTTCAGCAACCAAATAACTTATCTTATGCAATTGTCAATGGCAAATCAATAGCAAGATGAGAATCACGCCTTTAGTAAAAAATGACAGATTCTTGAATAATTAAATATAAGCATACACCTAGGATCCATTACACGTATGAGGAACTTATGTACACGGGGTTCATTTATGAATGATTAAAATCCATCGACCCTTCTAGAGTCCACTAGACATTCGAAATCCATTGGGCATTGTCGTTGAAATCCATCAATCGACGGCATAATTTAGTTCATCGTGTGTCCATGTATCAAGTATCACAAGCCGGTTCTTATCTTCACTTTTAATTCAAAGCCCGGAGGCATGTCATGCATAAGTGTGTGAAAAGCCTTATCAATTCCAAGTCATTGAACATGCTAATCTCGAATAAAGGTTCATGGCTTGGATTGACTTGTATGATACACCGATTCAGTATCAACCTTGGCTCGGGAAATCAATATACCATAGTATCGCCCTAAGACTAAGAAATGACCAATCCATTGTGATCTCACATTTGTCCAAGGCCAACGAAATCCCAATTCGGAACTCGGATCATGGACATACATTTATAAAAAGTGGTTTAAAAAAGATTTATAAAACAATATCGAGCTTTCTTTGAAATTCTTTTCAAAACTATTGAAATTAAAGGAAAGCAAAGTATAGTGAAATAAGCACAAAATCTGGGCCACTTCAATGAGTCAAGCTCAGGCACAACAATCAAGCATATGGACTAGGCCACTTTAAATTCAAAAGCCAAAGGTTAGGCCAAGCCCAACACTAATCCAAAACCAACTCAAGCAAGCATAAACAAAACCTCAATAAAAAAACAACAATCAACATAGACTTATTACAAGCTAATGTCATGTCCAAATGTTAGTAAATCTACTTATTACTTTCTAAGCCAATGGTCTCGAAATAGTGGTGGTGACAATCAGGACAGTAAGGGCGGTGACAAGATTTCCTAAGGGAGAGAAGGCCAAAATTTGAGAAGGAAAGAGGAGGGTGGTCAGTAGTGAAGAGAAAGAGATGAGGATGACTTTGGTGAGGTGTGTCGCTGTAAATGGATTCTACCCCTATTTATAGGAATTCTCCCTAAGAATGGTTTTTGAACAACCATTAATGATGGTGGCTTAGGTGGAAAGTGCAAGGTTAATGTGGCCCACTTCCAATTGGTCCACTTAATCATTTAATTAATGAACTGTTATACTTGTTTTTTCTCCCATTAATAGGTGCTATGGGTCTTCTAATAAGCCTACATTATTGGCCTCAAACAAATTGGTCAAAAAGTATTTATGAGAAATCTAACTTGGTTATCAAGCCTTAAGGTAGGGTATGGCTATAAATAGATAGAATGGGGCATCTCAAGATGGCAATTAACGACTAGATCCAAAGCTTGGGTGTGACTCATGCCTCATGGGTGAGAAAAACAGTTTTTAGCAATTTCCAAAATTAATATTATTATCCCATCAAATGGGCTCGAAAAATTATGAAATTTAAATATGTTGCAAAGAAGGCCATAGATAACATTTTCATGAAGGAAACTAAGTCCAAATCCTGCTATGAAAAGAACAGTAAATCATCAAACATAACCCAAAAATCTGCCTATTTAGCATATCCAACATTGCAAACTAACTGCAAAGAATGACTTATTTCAAAATCCAATTCTTTTCAAAACTCTTTGAAATTTTTATATGTTGTAGATTTGGATATCCTTTAAAACTTTCATGAGTAAGAATGTCCAAATTTGAAAGGAAAAAAATTATAAAAATTTGAGAAGGCAACCTGGTTACTGTTTTTCCTATTCAGGGCAAGTTCTAAACAATGAATGATTGGACTTTTGTCCCTACCATTTTACCTCATAAAAATATAAAATTTAAGTATGTTATAAATCAAAAAAATTTCAACAATTTTCATGAAGGAAGTTTCTTCAAATGCAAACTATAAAAAGTTGTGTAAAATTGATAAACAATGAAGGTCCAGAAATTTCAAAAATCAAAGGTGACAATCTTAGTTGGAAAAATGAGGCATCTCCACTTAGTATTGAGTCAAGAGTCATCAATGGTGGGACAACCTTATCTTACAATATTTCAATTAGGCCTTAAGCTAGCGTGGACACCTAGTTAAGGTCCAAAAGAGACAAATGTAGATTTATTATTTAGATTCAAAGTTGAACTTGACTTGTCTTTTCTCTTTCTCTTTTTCTTTAGGTGTGTGGCCCATTTCTTGTGGGCTCCCATTTCTACATTTCACACTTAGGTTTTAGGATAGTAATAGGCCTAGGCTTTAAGGACTTCTTTTTCCACACTTTCCTTTAAGATGTTCATACCCATTCACACTTGTTCACATTGATTTTTCCAAGAAATTTTGACTAGCTAAGACTTAAGTGTCTCTTTCATTGATGGCCCTAAGTCCAAATCTAATCTTATCCTTTAAGGTAAAGTCCCAACGTGCCAAGTGTCCATGCTTCCTAATTTATAATGTGACGCAAGTTTTAAATGCAACTTGAAAAAATATCTAAATTTGTGAACGCCTTGTCATTGGGTAGAGAATAATTGAGTTCGACTACGATTGACCACCTTGTTTGGCCTAAGGTTCGTGCCTAAGCCATGCCTAAAGGGGTTAGACACAATCGGGCTCGATCAACCAAACCGAGCTTGAGCTTCTTTTTATCAAGAAAATGGGCCACAACTAGGTTTGCTGGCTAAGTCTTGGCCGAGTTGGTTGGTTCTCTTACTATTTCATGTGCCAATCTATGGTCAATTCTTGGGCCACTTGACTAGTCTTGAAGCAAGTCGTGTGATTAAGTCCAGATTAGTTCGAAATCGTACCACGTTGAGTTTATTTGATTCATAGTTGATTATCGATTGTTAGGTAATTGTGTGAGATCAATCGATCCGTCCCAACTCACGGTCACATTAGATCAATCCATGATCGCCATAACGATTGGGTGGAATCACTCGACCGATGTGATGATGGGGCAAAATTGAGCCATGATCATTTGCCAATCCATGATGGTACATAATCATCCCACAGCTAATCCTTATGGTTGAATAACCATCCCATGGTCGAACATTCTATAACCATATCCTTGGTTGTCGAGTCCTAATTAGGCTAGTTGGCTCATGATAGACCCTTGGCTTGGCTCATGGCCTATTCTTGCCATTGGGATACTGGTCATTGGCCTATTAGCATGACCAAAATAATGTTCAAAATGAAGGATGTTATAGTTTCAATCAAATACTAAACACAAATCATATTAAATCTTCATACAATGTTGAAACATAATTTCTAAGAAGGTTTTTACTTTTCATTCTTGTATTTTCATGCCTTTTCTAATTAAGTTCATGCACTTTCAATTAATCTAACCGAATCTATCTACTTTCACAAATTTTCTAATCAAGTCCCTCTAACACCAATTCCAACCCATATTTAGCTTAAGTGACTGCTGAGGGTGCCAAAGTATGATGGGAACAAATTTAGCCAATACAGATGCCCAATTGGGCATCCACATTGGGAAGAATTTTATTTACACCACACTCTAATATCAACCACATTAATAAGATTTGGCCAGATTTGGCATTTGAGGAATTTGATAAAAGAATCTATGAAACTAGAATATTTGATCAAGCAAATCAAAAACATAGGACTAGATTAGAAAAAAAAACACAAAAGTACATGAATTTTTTTGAAAAGGTGCTATTTCCACCTCCTAAGTAACTATATCCATATTGTTTACACTAAAAAAGACAAAATTGCCGTCAATATTTCAATTTCAGTTTAAAATGATGGTCCCACTCCTTTTTTTATTCTATTATTCTTTTTTTTTTAATTCATGACGGTTAATACAATTAACCATTTCATATGTTTGGTTTTTTAGCATATTAAAAATAAGTGCATTCTCATAAAAACACGCTCCATGTAAAATTATCACACTAGTAGTAAGAAAAAAGGATTTTTTTTTTTGATATAGTATAAAACTGAAAAGTTTTTTTTTCCTTATTGATCTTATAGTAACTTATCTATTGTTTTGTTCCTTTATCACAAAATCTTAGTTTCTTGGAGAAATTTTTATTAATTTCATTAGCTTAAAATACATATCGTCTTTTATTTAATATATCAAAGACTTTATCCTTTTTTCTATTAGTTTGGTTAGATACTTTTTTCATACAAAGCATGTGAAATGTAAAGAAGTAACTAGGAATACACTAAAAACATTGTAAACAATGAGGCATCTTCATATTTTTTGGTAAATAGTTCATAGATGGTATTAACTTTCATCAATCCAAAATAATCATATTAACTGAATATTGATTTTTTTTTACTTTTCGAAATGTTTTGAATTATTTAAATTTCATCTATTTTAGAAAAGAACTAAATTTCTTGAAGATTTCTCTTTCCATATCAAACAACAACAAAAAAATATCGCCTTTAATAAACATGAAAAATCTGCAATAAACAAAAGCTAAACATATAAAACTCTTAATCATGATAACTAAATCCTGCATAGATGTCAACGTACCAAAAAAAGGAAAGTAAATAAATCCGGGACTATCAATTCAAGTTGCAATTTAATGATAGAGGACAAATTTGCTAAATTGGACGAATTTAGTCAAAAAAAGGAAGTAAATTTTTGGGCCTTCTTTGCTCCTCGGCCCATTAAAGGCCTTAAAAACCAACCTCATCCTGGCCCAGTAGGCCCATTAATCATCACCGCTTCTCTCCCTCCTCCTCATCAGTTCTCGCGATTCTCTTCTCCTCTCCTCTCCCTTCTTCCCATCTCGCTCTGCAAGAACGAGAGAGAGAGAGAGGAACGAACGATCCCCCAATCCCCGTCGCCGATGACCGCCGAGACGGTTCCCTACCAGAACGGCCTCGCCGCCAACGGGGATCCGGCCGGCCCCGCCGCCGCCGGCCTCCCGGGCGGCGGCGCCTCGGCGAGGAAGTCCCGCGAGAGCGAGCGCCGCCGCCGGAGGCGGAAGCAGAAGAAGAGCAACAAGGCCGCCCGGGCCACCGACGCCGCCGCCGACACCGGGGGGGAGAGCGACGACGCGGCGGACGAGGGCGGCAACGAGAACGCCGTTCCCCAGCAGGTTGCCCCACGGCTCTCCGCTTTCGTTTTCCGGCTCCCTAGGGTTTTGGATTGTCGATTGCTGGTGTCTTCGTATGCTTTTAGGTTGCAGGAGCCGTGTGTTTGTTTAGTTTGAGGAATCTGTCTAAGGCTGGATGGCTTACGTTTGTGAAGATAGTACAGAAGAAGTGTTTTGCTTTCCGGGCGTTGGCAGTGGTATTTAGTGGTGGCTGCACATTAGAAACTTCCGGACGAAAACTAGAAAGTGCATAGTGCTCTTGCTTTGTAGTTAAAAGTGATTGAATAGGCTCTCTAGTTTATTTTGCATTCCCCATGAGTGAATAGCTTGCACAGAAGGATGCACCGCTAGATGCTTTTTTTCTTTTGCCCCTCTCTTTTATCAACTATTAGGGGAGGACAGTGCTATGGGGGTTGTTCAGGTTGGTTTAACAGGACAAACAGGTTTCTGGTTGGGTTTTTTTTTAATCTGAATCTGCTTTGTCCTCTTACATTTTAAGAAGAGGAAAATAAATTGGCATCTAGGCTCTGTTTGTTTTATAGGAAATGAATGATTTGAGAACTATTTTTCTATAACGATCACTTATATCGCTGGACATAATTGACTAATGCAAATAATTTTACGGTATGCAATTCAAAAGTTTCTCTACGGCTGAAGAATGAGCGTGTTCTTGGGCCATCGTAGAAACATAGATAGGGTCGACGACGGAACGAACAACGAAACTTTACGACAGCTTTTTCGTACACGTTCACTTGCATCACATACACAAGTGCTCTCTGAACCGTGCAATAAGGTCACCCATAACACGGCTCTCCCACTTGAGTTATCTTAGCCCCCAGGCCAGGGTAATGAAAATATTTTTTATTCGGTCATTTTTGTAAGAGATGGCAGCAATCATTTTTAGAAAAATGTTTTCGAAATCATTCATTTTCCATGAAACAAGTGGAACCTACTTTAGGTTATGTATACTACATCCTATTTGTTCAAGGTAATTTTGCATGTTCATTTTTTCACAACATGGGATGGCAATAATGACCAGAGTTGATGATGGTCATGGATAAGTCTATTCCAACTGTATGCTTCAAGGGAAATTTTTTTTACGGCCGATTGCATATAGGACTAGCTATAACCGTAGCTTCGGAGGAAATTTAGCTTAAGTAGATGCTTTATGCTTTTGTTTGTGTTTTTGTTTGTGTTTTTTTGGTGATAATTCTTCTTTTTATAACATAGATCGTGGAGAAAGTTGAGGTGGAGTATGTTCCTGAGAAGGCAGAGTTGGATGATGGGTTGGACGATGAGTTCAGAAAGGTCTTTGAGAAATTTAGTTTCCATGAAGCTGTTGGATCCGAGGTAAATGCTCAATTTGTTGGTTGACTGGATGTGTTTTGTTTTTACCTGTGCCATTAACTGGCTTGGTAAGTTGGTTTGTAATCTAGGACAATGGTACCAAGGATGAGGATGCTCAAAATGCTACCATAAAAAAGAAGGATGATTCGGACTCTGAAGAGGAAGAGCAAGATAACCAACAGAAGGAGAAAGGCACATCCAATAAGAAAAAAAAGGTACATCTCTGGTCAATATCATTATATTGCCACCATGAGCTGATCTTTAACTTAGATATTGTGGCTTTTATGATTTCATTTGTTGACGAATGTATTGATGCCATATTCCAGCTTCAAAGGCGAATGAAGATTGCTGAACTGAAACAGATTTGCTCAAGACCTGATGTTGTTGAGGTAAGAATTGATAATCTCTTGTGTATAGATTACTTTTGAAGGAATCTCCGGTGTTTGGATTAGTTGTTAAATGGTAATTTTTGAACTCAAGGACATCTTTGCATGCTAAATGCAAATCCATATGTAGAGATATGCAGTTTACAGATCAAACTTTTCATTGTGTCATTCTTAGCTGTTTCTTGCCAAAGTACAGGACACTGCTTTTTTGCCCCATCTAGTAGCCTTCTATTGGATCATGAAATCTTTTAAAATTTGGGGTTTGTATTATAAAATCTTGGAACTTGGGGACATTTTTGCTTGCTAAATGCTAGTCCTTACGTAAGGATATGCCGGGGATGGATTAAAGTTTACATCATCATCTTTCGATGTTTCCTACCAAAGTAGCAAACGGTTAATTTTTTCCCTTATCTAGTAGTTCTCATTTTGAGCATAAGATCTTCAAAAAAATTGAAGTACGCTGGGGTTGGATTAAAGTTTACACTATCATATCTTGATGTTTCCTACCAAAGTACCAAACTGTTACTTTTTTCCCTTATCTAGTAGTTCTCATTTTGAACATAGAATCTTCAGAAAAATCGAAGTTCTACCTGAGTGTTGCCCACCTCTCACATTCTTCTGTTTACAGTAAGCTTATTATTTGAAATCTGTATCACATCCAATCTTGTAGTGGTTATTAATGATACTCCTAACTACTTTTAACAAATTGCATTCTCTCATTAGATGTTGCAATTTCCATGGGTTCGCTCAGTACGTCACCATTTGCCTCTTATGGCGGTTGTAATTCATCCATAGCCTAACTATTGTTTTGCTAAATCCTCATTTGCACTCAGATATGGGATGCTACAGCAGCAGATCCAAAGTTACTGGTTTTTCTAAAATCATACCGTAATACCGTTCCAGTGCCTCGTCATTGGTGTCAGAAAAGAAAATTTCTGCAGGTTAGTTCTTTTGAAAACTTGATAAGCACGAATGCATGCTTAGTGTACATATGATGAGGGGTGAAGGGTAGAGGGTGAGGGAAGATATAGTCGATAAGGTCTCTCTTATGTGTATACATCTGGTTCTTGCAGGGGACTGGCTGTGATCATCATGGAGCCTGAACTGGTGGGTAGTCGCCAAGGGGCCTTAGATTTGGTTCCTTTTTGAATATATCTGCTAGTCTGAGTGGGGATGTAGACACCTGTGGTGTGATCTGTTGTTTTAGGCAGTTGTGTGGCATTGACTATAGTGGTGGAGACATCTGTCTGCCAATAACATTTTGCATAGTGAACATGACGGAGTTGTTTGTAAAATTGCTAATTCATTTTTCGGTTTGAATTTCAGATGCCTTCACATTGTGGTTTAAGCTCGAGTTGAGATTCTTTTATGTATATGTTAGCAAGTGAGCATAAAAGTCTTTTATACAGATTATTATCATTGTATCTAATCAAATCAAATGTTCAATTTACAGGGAAAGCGTGGTATCGAGAAACAGCCTTTTCAGCTTCCTGATTTTATTGCTGCAACTGGAATCGAAAAAATAAGACAGGTATTCTTTGTAATTCTCCCAATTTTTGGCGTGGTCAAGGCATTCTGACTTTTAGGGAAATTTTGTATCTTTTTAGTAGGTAGTGGACGGTGTAATTAAAGAGAGATATAGTTTCCCTGTTTGTATACTGATTTGCAATACTGACCTCTTCTTACAGTTTTTTCCCCCATATTTGTACCAAGTCAATTACCTTGTTTGACTCCATACTTGTATGAGCATTGAGCTTGCCATATTTAAGAATATTGTAACCGATTTGAATGTAATTTTGTTGCATCATTTCCAATTTACTTATATTGCACATGGATGTTTTGAGGATATATGAGTCTTTTTAAGACAGGTCATTTCACAAATAACAGGCAAGTGGGAAAATTATTTGCTGTATTCCGTCTTAATTTTTATATTTTTGCCAGTACGCTTTGGTCTTAGGTTCAGGCATGACTGAACCAAATCTATTCATACTACTTATAACTCAAGTCTAATGTACTCAAATATGGGATGCTAGATACTCAAACTCTTGGTCTTGACTTAGTAAATTGCTTCATAAGCTTGAGCTTGATTCAATTCACTACATATTGTTTAAGAAATATCCTAAGCTCAGTGTAAGCTTCAACTTGAGTATTATAAGTACAATGAAATCGTAAAATGATGTTGTACTTAAGGTTTTGTATTTAGAAATTGATACATAGATGATTAAAATTTGTAAATGGATAAGTGAAATATGTAACAATGAGATTACATAGTTAGGTTTGCGAGCTGCTAGAATACCATAGAATACCATATTTTGAAGCTTGAACTCAGTTCAATATGGTGCTCTGGACACCTGAATTTCACTGTTAGCTCATAGGGAGAAGACACAAAGAAACTCGAGCTTCATCTCTCTCTCTCTCTCTCTCTCTCTCTCTCTCTCTCCCCCCCCAAAAAAAAAAAAAAAAAAAAAAGAAAAAAGAAAAAAGTAATGGGTCTGACTTGGGAGAGGATGGTGGGAAGGGGAAGCCTTTATTTGACCGTCTGATTAATTTTAAGCTTGACTCTGTTTCGTTCCAATCTTTTGATGACCGTGAGATGGAGATGTTAAGTCTTTCTTTAATTGTGGCTATGGTGCAGGCTTACATTGAGAAAGAAGATAGTAAGAAATTGAAGCAAAAGCAACGTGAGCGCATGCAGCCGAAGATGGGGAAAATGGATATTGATTATCAGGTTTGCCTTTTCTTTTTGGTCTCATATCCCTAGTTATGTTGCTTGGCAGCCTGAGTTTTATGGCTGGTATGTGCATTTAACTTTTGTTGTGAGACTGATTTTCCTCTTATGTAGGTTCTGCATGATGCATTCTTCAAGTACCAGACAAAGCCAAAGCTGACCACCCTCGGTGACCTATATTTTGAAGGAAAAGAATTTGAGGTGTGATGTGCTATCTAAAATGCCTCCATCTTTGTTTATTAGTTGTATGTGGTGACATGTCATGTGGCAAATCAAAGTAAAATTTGTAGAACTAGCTTTGGATGGAGAAACATGAGTGATAAGCTAATGCAGTAACCAGTACTGAAGTCCTTTTTTATGGGTGAATGGGGTTGGGAGCAACATATCCTTTTAGAGAGATGTGAGTTCGGATTTCCAATTGTAGATTGTTTTTGGTTCTGCTTATTGAGTTTGTGCCAGTGTCTTTCTTGAAAATGTCCGTGCAGCATACTCCTTTACATCCATAAACGTAATTGGTTTTTTAAAAGGACATACCTATGTTACTGGAATTGGTTGTTTTCTGTGTTTGATCAGTACTGCCATTGCTCTTCTTGTAGTTATCATGTAGGATCCTCATTGATTCCTAATATATAGGATCACTCTGCAATATTCCTGTACTGAAGGTTTTCCCTATTAATTTTTTGACAGGTGAAACTGCGGGAAATGAAACCTGGGATGTTATCACATGAGTTGAAAGAGGCCCTTGGCATGCCTGAGGGTGCTCCTCCTCCTTGGCTTATCAACATGCAGGTTGGGTGGCAGATAAGTTTATTGATTAGTAGTGTTAAATCTGTGTTGTTCGTTGTATTTAGTCTTTCCCCTATAAAACTGACTCCTTTTCTTGTAGAGATATGGCCCTCCACCATCATATCCACAGTTGAAAATTCCTGGACTCAATGCTCCCATTCCACCTGGAGCTAGCTTTGGTTACCACCCTGGTGGCTGGGGCAAGCCCCCTGTTGATGAAGTAAATCTACTACTTTCCTTGAGTGATCTAGTATATGCTCAAACCCAAGTCACTAGTCTCTGACACTATTATTTCTTTACTCAGTTTGGCCGGCCTCTGTATGGTGATGTCTTTGGTGTTCAACAGCAAGAGCAACCTAATTATGAGGTATGTCCCTTGAACTTATTTCACCTATCTGAAGCTGGTGACTGAATTGATGGAATTTGTGTTCGCCCCCCCTACCATTTGGTTTTTCAAAGTTTGTGTTCACTGATTTTATCATGCATCATGTAACTAGAATTTTTTTAACCATTTCGTGGTATGCTTAATTACTGTAGGAGGAGCCCCTAGATAAGACTAAGCATTGGGGTGATTTGGAGGAAGAGGAGGAAGAGGAAGAGGAGGAGGAAGTGGAGGAGGAGATTGAGGAAGAGGAGTTGGAAGCAGGCATTGAGTCTGTAGATAGTCTTTCAAGGTACACTGATCTGTTCTTTATATGTGGGCAATTGTGCAGAACTAAGAACTCTTTACGTCTAGAAATTCCAAGTGGTTGCTCAAAAACATGATGCTATTTCTTAGGTTCGAGTTTTTTTATTTTTTTCTCATGATTAATATGATTGTTCATCAGCACTCCTACTGGTGTGGAGACACCTGATGTAATCGACCTTCGCAAGCAGCAGAGGAAGGAGGCTGATAAGCCTCTTTACACAGTGAGTTCTTATTTTTGGTTTTATCAGTTTCTTGCGGCAAAATTCAAGTAGCACGCATGCTGTTTGTCCTCATCCATGTTCTTTGGCTGCAGGTACTTGAGCAGAAGGAAGAGAAGATAGCTCCAGGGACCTTGCTTGGAACAGTGCATACGTATGCATTTCTCAGATGCGCTCATCTGTTTTATTATCCCATGATGGTGATTATTGTGGTAATTCCTGCTTTCTGCATGCAGTTATGTGGTGAACACAGGTGGCACCCAGGACAAGGCAGGAGCTAAAAGGGTAAGGCAACTCCTTTGTATCAACATTCTTGCTCAATTTACTATGCACACGTGATTTTATTTGTTCAGAGTGACGCCTGCTTTATAATGTTCCTTTTGTCCTTTGCCATTGTCTATGCAATTTGACTATTTAAATTTTGATCTTTTGATAGGTTGATTTACTCAGAGGACAAAAAACAGATAAAGTCGATGTCACCCTTCAGCCAGAAGAATTGGAAGTCATGGATAATGTTTTGGCTGCAAAGTAAGAATATAATATTTTTAAGTGGCACAAATTAGAAGTTCCATGTAGAGGGCTTTAACCAAGTGTATTCATCAGGTACGAAGAGGCAAGGGAGGAGGAGAAGCTGCGGAGCCAGCGAGAGGATTTCAGCGACATGGTTGCAGAGGTTAGTTTTGTTTCCAGGTTTTTGAGCTTGTTCAGCATGGCTGATTGTCTTGAACCGATGTTTTTGGCTGTGAATTAGATTCCTCATGCTATCAAGTAATTGGTCCATGGTTAGGAAAGTTGAAGTCCGTCCTACTTATAGCTCTAGTGGCGACATGCGCCAGATTATTTGAGCTAAGTTTTGACTCTTCTGTGTCCTCTGGGAAGGTCTTCAGACAGACTTGCAAAAGCAGTCTGACGACTATAGTGCTTTCATGATTATCATCTTCTATCATTACATTTTCTTGGCTATGTTGATCTTTGCCTCTATGACGTCAAGTTAGATGATTTTTTTTTTTTTGACAGGGCTTTCTCTTCTGATAGCTAATACGATCCGTTTAGTTTTATTCAAGTAGATGAAATCTTTATACATATTGGTATTTCTTAATTCCGCTTTTGTTCCTATGGACGTTTTGCTTGCTCATGGATAAAGTGGTCAAATTGTGTGGAAAATCATTAGAGTGCTTCTCCCCTTTTGGGCCAATTGCTAATTATCCAGTTGTTTTTCGTTTGACAGTAAAACACACTCCATCTCTGAACATACCTTGATGAGTGTTTTTATGTAGGTGTAACGAGAGTTCAGAACAATTGTCCTCTTTTACCATATTTTTCACGCATGCCAATTGTGTCATTCCTACCTAATGTTTTTGTTGACCAAGTTCCCTCTTATCTAGTGTCCATCGTTCCTGTTTTCCCCTTGTATTTTGAGTTTTGTCAAGGATCTAATGATTTGATGGATTGATGCAGAACGAGAAAAAGAGGAAACGGAAAATGCAGGAAAAAGATGGGAAGTCGAAGAAAAAGGATTTCAAGTTTTAGGTTCTTTCGTCTCGAACGCTGTCTCTAGAGGCATTTCATGTCTGGAGCTTTGGAAGGCCTTCTCCTCAAGCACTGGGTTTGGCGGTTCAGCATGTCTCTTAGTAATTTTTGTAGTTTGTAGCACAGGATCCGACTATGCATAATAACTTAAAATGCAGTTGGGCTTAGTCTGCTAGCTGCAGGAATCTGTTGTACGATGTCAAATGCCCGAATTAACAATTTTTTACCTATTTTTAGTCGCACCTTGTCCGAGCTTATTACTTGAGAAAACATGGTACCTCATTTATGTCGCTAATGTATATGGTAAGAACCTTCCTTAGTGTTTCGTCCTCTTTGTCCGTGGATAGGCTTATGAAATGTTACCAGTTTTGTTCCCGCAAGTTCGAAGAAGGGATGTGCTCTTCCGTTGCATGTGTGAGGCATACGTGATGAGCTTTTGCTCGGCGTCGTGTTTTGTTGGGATCCGTTTTGGTCCATCTAATTGGGTCAGAAATGTTGTTCCGGTAAAAATTGGGGTGTTGGGACTTGGTAGACCATAGATTATATGTTGAACTAAAGATATGAAGTGCTTTGTATCCTTAGTATTGCCGCAATTTCCTCGATTTGTTCATTGCCAAAACACGTGATGGGGAAGTCTCCTGTGTTTTTCGTGTCCTCTTGCACCTCTAACGAGAAAGATGCTGCTGTCGGCCCAGGCGTGAAGGGTGCTGCTAATTTCTGTGTCGTTTCCGGAGGTTGGTAGTGTAATTTCGTATTCGCTTTGCTACTACCACTCTCGACAGGCGTGGCCCATTTATGTCCAACCAACCAACAGGCTTCATCTCTCTCTCTCTCTCTCTCTCTCTCTGATAAGATTAACAAAAAAAAAAAGGATTTATTTTTGCTTTTTGGTCAAATTCGAAAATTGTAAGTCTTCTTGACTCTTTAAGTATAACAATAAAATATTACAAAAACGTGATCCACAAAGTTAATGTTAAATTCTAAATCAGTTCCCAAGAATTAAAAATTTCAGAACCGAAGTTACCGTGAAAGCACTTTGAATGAAGAATTGAAAAGAAAGAATAAATTTAATTGGCTAGAAGCACTTCGGCTTTTGGTCATATAGAGTTATGATATATGATACATGAAATCTATCATTAGAAATTTCTTCAAATTAAGGTTGATTCGAGATCACCATCATTGTGATTTTAGCTAAGGAACCGTCTATTTTGATTCATACCTGCAATAGTTACTAGCAACAGGTGCAAATCACCAAGCAATTAATTTAAAGTCAATTCTAGATGAGTTGATACATGGTACGTGCGCCCATTATTGACAGAGCTTGTCCCCTCCGAGGTCGTAAGTGGAGTTACACTTTTGGATGAAAAAGACGGCGAAATGTACGACGAGATAATTGAGATCGCCAGTTTGGAAATCTCAAATGCTAGAAAGAAGTATTATTCTATTGAAAAATCATTTAAAAAATCCCCTCCGTTAGTTATCATTGCACCTTACAAATCAGCATGATAATTTTATTGTAATCTTGACTAATTATGAGCAGTAAAGATGGTACCATGAGCCTAGCGTGGCCCTTAAGCTAATAATCAAGGATTTCCGTCGTGTCGAGGAAAAGGATCTCTAGATTGGTGTGCAAGCGTAACTATGTGAAGAAGTAAAGTTAGGTGAAATTATCGTACTATAAGATGGCACCCGATCCAAACGTTGACCACTTAGTCAACACCGTAGGATCATTTCCATTTGATGTCAGCGTCATTCTCGGGCGGCTTCTTAGCTATTAAGGAACGTCGACAAAAGCTGGATACCACGTTTTCTTTGTTTTTATCCTATTTACTATTATATTATGCAACAAGTACACGATGCTTCTTTTTTAAATAAACTCCTAGTCATGGTTTTGACGCGAAACAGTGTTTGGCTGAACTAAACCATCATCATCGTCAAAATACAGGGCGAGCACATTAGTTAGCTCATTCTCGCGAATGAAAAAATATATATATTCACATTTTTCTTAATTTGTTCATGCCCAAAAGAGCAATAGCAAATAATAAAAATAGAGATACGAGCAAAATGAAAGAAGAAGAAGAAGAAAGATAACTGTGGAATATATTTTCAATTTCTCAGTTTTATTGATCGGTATCGGGATTTCAGCCAAATTTCCCTTTTTTCCCTTTAAGTTTTTTTCGTTTTGGGATAATCACAAATTTTTCTGTAGGACATCAACGCCAAATTTATGCCATCTCACCAACCTTCAAGCTTTTTTTAATTAACCCAAAAATACATTCAGTTAAATTTCCAAGTATAAGGACCTTTGAAAATCTAACTCGGCGCTGTCCATGCATGCTTTCACATAGGATCCTTTAACAGCCACTATGGACGGAACTATCCCGAAAGGTAAATTTGGGTCATGGCGGTATTAGTTAAATGAAAATCAATCTGGGATATTGGTGTAAGAGAAAATTTTCGGAATTTTTCATGATATTTTTCTTTTTCCTCCGTGTTTTCTCCCCCCTTTTCCGCAACAGTACATTCGAATTCCGTGCGTGAAGACTGACGTTTGAGGTTAAGAAAAGAAGTGAAGTTGACTAAGAAAGACATGGTGTCGTTGATCAAACCCCCTTTCGATGGTAGAAACCCTAATGCGACAGAAATTTTTTAGTATATTCAATGAAAGAGGATTCAACAATGGGGTCTCTAAGAAAGCAAAGCAAAGCCACCAATGAAAAGGGACAAGGGCAAGACGTGCATGCACCACTAGGCTCATCAACATCACCGCTTTTATGGCACATTCTTTACTTCCTTGTCACGGCGCAGACACGTATTACCATGCTTTTATTTAAAGAATTGTCGAGTTCGTGCGCCTCGTGATTCGAGTTTCATTTGATGTAAAGTATATTCAATGATTTGAAATACATAAAATATCGGAGTGCTCGAATCATGTATGTCATAAACATTATTTTAAAAAAGTTCAATAAGTTAGAGCAGATTTTATTTTAAGATTTAGAAGTAACAAGCGAGAGATAGAGGTCAAAAGAAGTTGTCCCGATTGGACACTTTTGACGTTTTCCAAATAGGATTAAGATACCTTTTGTGGCCCTCGTTTTTCTATAATTTGATCTTTCCTATCAAATGTCGACGAACCAACAAAGAATTTGAATACGCACTTCGTATGTTTGGAGAAAAGATATGGTTGGGCATAACGATAAGAAGAAAATTTTTGGAGGATTCTCAAACAGGAGGGGGCATGTGTTGCCTACAAGCATACTAGAAAAGAACATGTTTCGTTGGTGGTCAATTTAATTCCAAATATTTTTTATATTTTGAATTTGGTCGTTTCGAGCAATTTTAACTAGAATTCAATCATGTGGACATCAACCGTTCTATGAGGCATGACCAGCTGATGAAGACAATTCTTGTAATTTAAAAAAAAAAAATCTGAGTTTATAATCTCTTTTCCTTCCTTTTCTTTTCATTTCATTTTTTTTTTTTTTGGTTCTTCTTCACAAGGGCTATCGGGGGTCATCGAGGCCTTTGCGAGGGTTGCAAAGCCCTCACCAACTGTGGGCAAGGGCCATCTTGCTATATCCGTGTGCAAGGAGGGCTTCATGGCCCTCACCCACGACCATAAAGGGTGTTGCTGTCCTCGCTTGTGGTAGGCGACCCCCATCGCCCCTTTGGGAAAAAGAATGGGTAAACACAAAAGAAAATTAAAAAAAAAAAGAAAAAATTCATGTCATTGCCAATGTCCATTTCATCATTTTTTTTTATCAAAATTGACTAGAATGACTAGACTAGCAAATTTTAAAAGGTTTAGGACTAAGTTGGCTAACTTTAAAAGTTTGATATTGAATTGACCATTATACTATAGATTTAAGACTTTTTGAATAATTTACTCCTCAAAATACTTGCTTGTAACCACAAGATTAATCCAGGGTTTCTTTGTAAGTCATCATTTATTTCATTTTTTTTTTAAAGAAAATTGTGCTCATTGCTCAAAACTATACATGAAAAGCACATAGATTTCATGGCAAAACAAATCAAAACAGAGCAAAACATAGAATAATGAAATACAAATTCAAATCTAGAAAATAAAGACAATCAATGGAACACCATCAAAGTTAAGTACACGCTTGTTCCACATTAATAGATTTGTCTAACAAAAATAATGGATCATTGGATCTCGTATCTTTGTCATTGATGTGCACATGCTGAAAATTCATCCTTTAGTAACTACGGTGTTGGTCGCTAAGTTTTGGACTAGATTACATGTTCACGATGATGCTACTCTAGGTAGTGAGACCGGCGATGCTTATGCATGGCACGGAGTGTGCCGTGCGGTCAAACATTAACATGCGCACAAAATGCGCGAATGTTTTGTTAGGTTTGCGAGCACGCGAGAAAAGACGTGATTAGAAATTAATCCATCCGAGAAATGAGGGGACAATATCCAAAATTTTCCTAAACTTTAACGTCGTGCATGTGCAAATGTTGACTAATTTTCCGTATTTAAACAAGTCAAATTGACAATAAGCTTATTTTACTTTCTTTTTTCTCTTCAATTTTTTTAATTAAAAAGCGGTTAGGTATATGCTATTAATAAAATAAAATAAAATAAAATAAAACCTTCTTGGCCCAAGCCTATGAGAATCTCCATTCTCCACTGAGTCTAGGGTTTTGTTACAAAATTAGAGCCGCTCTCCGCACGTCTAACCTTTATAACAATCTATAACTCATCACATCTCACTACAGAATGGTGAATATTGCTGAGATTATTACCTTAGTACCTAAGTTATAAGAATGCACCAATTTTTTTTTGCTCACAACTTACGGATCTCGAAAGCTGGTATACTGTGAGAGCTAAACGTTATCTACCTAAACGAGACTCGAGTTGACCATCACTATCATCCTGAGCAAGTATATGGAATAAACCTAGTTTTGCCTTCACCTAAAACATACTCATTATTGCCCTAGAAAGCTTAGGGAAGTTAAATAAACATAGCCTTAATGATAAATCGAATAAGTTCCGTCGGAACGGGTGTGACCCACATAGGGCCCGTCGCCTTCAACGACATGCGATTTCTATATTCAGTTCAGCATGTAATGAATGCTACAATAATGTGAAAAAAAAAAAGAAAAAAGAATCGGATTATAACACCATCTTGATTCGGGTGTCCTGAAAAGAAAAAAATAAAAATAAAAGGCGGGGAACAGAAACAGCATTCACTTCCCTTTCGGAAGTGATGCCCAGTCCTATTCGACCATGCATTATTTTCTTTGCTTGCCATGATGATGACCATGGTTATCCCTAGTTGTCCCACCTTGTCTATCCATGAATTGCAATCATGCAATTCCCGTTCAATCTTGACAAAAAATCCATCACATATGGATACGTAATTCCCTCCATTCTCGACCATTGACCGATTCAGTTCATTCTTCGAAATGATGATGGGAAGAAAACTTGAATAGCGGTGGATATATGAATCACCACCACAAATCATTTATCTCCTACAGTTAAAAATACTCCCAACCGCTTGTCTACGGAGTTAATAAAGTCTCCATCCCAAATTTTGCCTTATAATCCGCGCGTGCTGGCCCAATTTGTCAAATTCTGCTATTTCCACATCGCTTGTCTACAATAGATCTGTCAAAAATGAGTCATAGGCCAATTTCTTGACTCATATATGATGGACTGAGTTATTTTATGGGTTAGTTATAGTTAGTAAATAGGTCATAAATTGATTTACAATTTTTTTAGAACCAACTCACATCTATAACTCTCTTTTCATTCTCTCTTGCTTTTAGTCGATCTTGCATTCACTCACTTCGCACTCTCACCTCAGTTTGAGTATAAGTTTACCTAAATTAATTAAATATGTAAGTATTTTAATAATGTGGATCAGATTAGGTACGGATTGCTAGATTTACATTGTACTGAAATGGGTTTATTTGGGTCAAATTACTTTTTAACTTAACTCGACCCAACATTAACCGTTTGATGGGTCTAGTCTACAGCTTTATATCTTTATTCATATAATTCCACCTTATTGCTTAAACTTTCGGGTTGAACAATCCTAAACTGAACTGAATTGATTCGGCAGATCGAAGCAATCAATTCCACCAATCCCAGCATTAGATCTAACCCTCCTACCTGGACTCCTCGATTGCCCAACACATGCGACCATCTCATCATCCGATGAAAACGATACTTAATTATTCAGCATGCGCAGTACTACTGGCCTAATCACTTATAAAACGACAATCTCCACTGATTAAAGAACAATAAAACGGACTGACCCAAAAAAAATACGAGGGGAGGGAATGATGGTCCATGCTTCTCAGATCGAATAATTAGACCCCTTAATCAAAATCGGAATCTAAGTACGAAATTCTCGTGGGGGGGCTAATATATTTTATAAATTTCCAAGTCGTTTCCAAAGTCGTCCGACAGACATTCCCCTTTGATTGCTACGTTTATCTCTCTCTCTCTCTCTCTCTCTCTCTCTCTCTCTCTGTGAGAATGTGGAAAACGCCACCACAGCACAGCCTCAAAGCTTTTACCTAACCGACCAACCATGTTTGATTTGTGTTCGCATTGTCTGAGAATAAAATCTTTTTTAGAATAAGCTAAGATTGTTTAATTTCGATCCCAATATTCTCTCCAGTCGTTTATTCCTTAATTAATTACTCGCACGTGGGTCTTATGGTCCTGATTGTACAGCCGATTTTAGAACTTTTTTTTTTTTTTTCCCGAGATGACCATTTTCATGTACCCGACCGCCGCCGAACCTGCCTAAAACACCGATCCATATGGAGGTGGGTCGATAGCTATTTCTCCAGGAAAGAAATCGAACTTTCTGATGCTAAATAGCCCGAGCACGCTATAACATTGTATGTTGAAACCGCATGAATTTGTTTGTTTTTTTTTTTTTTTGTTCGGAAAATCGCATGAATTAGTTAAAGTGTGGTTTTATTTTAGTTAAAAAATGACCAAGACAACTTTTAATAATCCACACGACGACTATATTTTTGACTATTGAGACCGACAATGATGAAGGAATCTTATTTGTTTATTTAAAGGGAAGTGGAACTCTTGATTGATTAGGAAATCTAAAGCGAGGAATGAAATTTTTTAATTGGAAGAATATATTTATTTGGTTCGTTCTGATTAATTTGATGATATTGAATTAGTGATTTTCCTGTAAACCACCGTCAGAGTGCTCTCTCTTGTTTTGTTATGAGACAAAGCAGGAGTTTACAGATAGTGTATCTTTAGCCGGGAATACTAAATTGTCGGGATTAGATGTCGATTATTCTTTTGGCAGCGTTAGCCCTTTTTATTAATTAAAAATATTGTCTAATTGATTCTAATTGTGATAAGCTTAATCTAATCACCAAATTCTTAAGCAAGAGTTAATAGTATTTACAAGGCCTACTTGATCCACAAAAAAAAAAAAAATCATAAAATTGGAAATGTCGTCTTCTCCTCATTTTTTTTATGTTTTTGTTTTTTCAACTCGGATTTAGTGAGTACAGATTAAAAAAAAATTGTCAACATGAAGAAAATTTGGGAAATTTCAACATGGATAACAATTTGAAAAACATATTTGGCTTCGTTGTTCTGAATGAAATGGAAGCAATTTAAAAAAAAAAAAAATCATTTAGCCTCTACAAAATGTGGAAATATGCTTTTTTTTTTTCTGAAAATAAAAGAGCTAGCGGTCATTCTTTTAATTCTGAACTCAACACGAAAAAGCCGGAAGAAAAAATAGGGACAAAAACAAACTGTACAGCCCCAGATGTTGTCACCTTTCACTTGACATAACCAGCATCTTTCCATGCATGCATGCGTCATTTTATGTAGTAGATTGATATAATTCTTATATACATATATATATACACACACACATATCTGTGTGGCCGGTGACAACTAATTTGACAAGACCCTAGATTCGGCATTCCCAACACAAGTTGTCTTCCAAGCTCACAATAATATGCGTACTTGAAATTTACCGCATTGTCTGCTGCGGATCCCTAGCACTCTAGCTGAACCCTAGACAGTACATGAATGTCCTTTTCCTGACGAACGTATACAGAAAAGGAATTGGAAAAACTATACAATTAATAATTTCGACCAATAATATAGGGAAACAAGCGACCGCCCAACACGTGCATGAGATGATGGAACACGTACTTCGACTTGGTAACGTGGAATCACATGCCTTTAGGCCCATAGAATTGTCACTAAAGATCTCGTGCATCCATCGATTTATCTATTTCTGGTCTCTAGTCTCTGCACAGATCGTGATAATTGGGTGGGGGAGAAAATGAAAGCGATGTCTATAACTAGTAAATAAATTTTACACAAATAAATAAATAAATTTTATAAAAGAGTGATGTAGAATAGAATTTGATTTCGATATCATGTTAAAAAGTCCGATTAAAAATTTTAAATAATAAATAAATGGAGATTGTATGTACATAAAGAGTACATGAACCTGTAAACAAATGATAAGATAGTTTGACAAGTGATTTGGTGAGCCGAATGCACCCTTTCAAGTTGATAGGGTTTTCTTTTTGATGATTAATTATGAAGATACAATGAAGAAAATGCAAGTACATAAAGCTCAAAACATGGCAACAAATAGGAGGAAATTGTCTAATCAATCATAAACTAATAGTGCGAATGTCAATTGAGTATTAATTTTTTTAAATTTTTCCAATTTAGTCATAAACTTTTGCTTGAATTTCCAACATGACAATCTCAGCGAAATTTATCGAAAGGACAATGGAGTATTGGGCAAAAGTATAAGACTAAATTGATAAAATTAAAAAATTTAATTGATATCTTTGTAATAAGTTTTAGGATTGGTCACATAATTTTTCCACAAAATCAATCATTTTTAGAGCCAAGAAAGCAGGTTATTCATGCTGTGACTAAGGAATTTATGAGTTGTCTCTTTCACGGGTCGACATCGATAAGATTGATGCATGTAGGAAAAATTGCATGTGGGATCTCTTGTTGGAAGGTATAAAGAATCTTAGCCGCCTTATCAACTAAGTATAAATCTGGTCTCTCGCAATGTCAATGTATGACAAGTGTTATTATAAAAACCTTTTAAAATTGCAAAAGGAACATTCATGCATGACCCCAAGGAGCGAGAGACATCTCGTGATTTCTTGCTTGAAAAAGGGCAAAACAACTACTAATTATACCTAAAATATCAAGGAGGGGCTTGTTGCATTCACAATGACTATCTAAATATGACTCACTTACTTAAAAATATCCTTTTAACTACTGACATTTTACTATGAATTTCCAAGATCCCAGACGAGGTTGATGTCATTGTTTCGCTCAACTCACTAGCTGAAACTATACATGTTGTGCGGTACTTATGATTCGGTGAAATTTATTTTAACATTTCTCTTTATTTAAATGTGAGTATGTAATAAATACAACAGATGACCTTCTTCTCAAGATTTCTAATTCTCATTCAATAGCCTAGCATGTATGGTATGTTTTTTCTTGAGTAAATTTGGATTGCTTTCGTCGGAAGGGAAAGGATACATTAAATGATACAGGAGATGGTTCGTGCAACTTCCACTCAAAGCTTAATGTTTACCAGGAAAAAGCGATGCACCATGCAATGGCAATTGGCTAGGTGGCATTAAGGGAATTATATTCTCTTCCCCAAATATCCATGAGGAAGAAAAGCACTATCGACGGCATCCATTCGTCCACGTGTCAGAAGCCCACCTTCACCTTCGGGCTTAAGTAAAATCTCTCTCTCTCTCTCTCTCTCTCTCTCTCTATAATATGATGATGTGCAGAGAGGGAAGAGAAAATGATTATGCAAAATTTGCCTTTGGTTCTGTGTAGTTCTTATATAGTACTCTTTCACCCCAAGCACGCACAAAACCCACGAGTCTCACACATATCGACCAAAACTCTCTTGGGCCATACGAAAAACCCCCTCAAATCTTCTTTCTCATGCTCCTTTTACAGATAGATCCATCCACACACAGGTACGTATAGATAGTGAGAGAGAGAGAGAGAGAGAGGGAGACACCTCAAGATATGCGAACTTCTCACCACCTTCCTGGGCATTTCTTGGCATCATCTCACGCGCCAAAATCTTCATCATCATCCATTAATTCTTCTGCACAGAGCACCCCTTGGCTCATAAAATACAGTCTGATCTACCTCCTCTTCTTCAGATTGATCTCTCTGCTTGTGCTGAGATCCAAAGGCTAGCTTGAAACGAATTTCGTCGACTCTCTTCCTCACTTTCCCTTTCTCCTTTCGTGTTTGGTATTCAATCAGCTGCTAGTTTTGAAGCCCAGCTAGCTTTGGAAGGTGAATTTGATAAGGGAAACTAGAGATGGGTTTGAGTACAAAACAAGTTTCCAATGATGGGTTTGATTGGAACCAGTCTTTATTGCAGGATCATCACCAAACCCTAGAGATTCCCAAATCTCTTCCAATGAAGAGGCCTCTGCAGCAACAGAACCAGCTTAATCAGCCATCAGAACCATTGAAGTGTCCCAGGTGTGACTCCACAAACACCAAGTTCTGTTACTACAACAACTACAACAAGTCACAGCCCAGGCACTTCTGCAAGGCCTGCAAGAGGCACTGGACGAAAGGCGGGACCCTCCGCAACGTCCCGGTGGGTGGCGGTCGAAAGAACAAGCGCCCGAAACCCTCTCACCCCTCCTCGGCAGCAGCGAATTCCAGTTCTGCCGCCTCGCGCAGAATCTTGACCGCCAACACCACCACCGCCTCTGATGCCCCAGTTCAAGCTCGTGAAAAAATAATTCAAGGTCTTCAAAGTGAAGTTTGTGATCAGAAGGACTTGAATGAAATGTTCTATCAGGCATTCCTTTTTCAACCGCCTCCACGCGAGAACTTATGCAGCAACAGTAACATCTTTTTGGGCTCATCACTCTCTACACCTGAAAGTGCAAATCTGCACTTCCCTTTGCTTCAAAGCTCGAGCCCTTTGGTGAGAAACACTTGCTCTTCGACACCAATCTCGTCCTTCGGCTTCTCATCGGCTGTGGATGGTCAGACAAGAGAATACAAGCCAGCTCTTGAGGAGTGCTCAACAATCATCACCACCAGTGTCATGCCCACCTCAACATGTACTCAGCCATGGAATTTCGGCAATATTGGCATGGAGGTGATGAACAACACCAGTCATAACTGGGTTTGGGATGATATGGATAAGTTGGTCTCTACCAATCTGAGTTTGCCTGATTGGGACGATGTTGGGACCAAACCCCAATGAGGGCTGCTTAGTTTTCACTATACATAACCCTGGCTTTTCTTTCTTGTTTCTCTTGGGACATAACTGTGATGATGGATGTTTTTGAATCCCTAAAATTAAAGTGTGTGTCTGTGACATGATTCTTATAACTTGTAACAAATTTAGGCAGAGAAATGGACTAGACTGTTTGAAGCCGTCTGTTTTGGTACCTGCATCTCCAGGTCTCTCTCTCTCTCTCTCTCTCTCTCTCTCTCTCTCTCTCTCCATTCATGTAAGCAAAGCTGTGTATGCACGTGAGTGCATGCATGTGCTGCAAGAAATAATAATATGTGATTTGAGTTGAGATGGGGTTTGGTTTTTCTGACAATTTCTTTAGGGGGAATGTTGTGATTTTTTGAATTGTGATAGGGTGGTGATTTAGATGAGTAGGGTCTTCCTCCAGCTGGAGTGGACTGACAAAATGAGATAGGAAGATTCTTTGTGGCTATGTGTATTCCATGTATATATGTCTTGAATAATTGAACCTTGCGAGAAGGGTTTTGTTTGATTATTCATAATCTATGTAGCCACTTGAAGAGAGAATCATTCTCTCTGCTACTGTCCAGACAGCTCTCTAGCTGGTTGTAAAGTAATTAGCAACTGCAAAACTATAGTTATATTGTTCTTAATGTGCTGCAAAAATATAAGAACCCAAATGTGTCCCCTTGGTTGTCTATTCTCGATTTCGAATCTGAGTTGGATATATTAAAATTATCGTGTAAGATTTTTCAGGAAATAGGTTGAAACTCAAATGATATCTCGTGCCATTCTTGTTTTCTCTATCTAATTTCTTGTCATTTATTTGATTTCCCCGGCAGAAGAGTCGTTAAAGATGTACACGACTCTTCTTAGTCAAAGTGTACTACTAGCAACTTGTTTTGTAAATACATTTGTTATTGTATTATATCAACTCGTGTAAACTCTAAACACCGATATAACTATAGTTAAACCTGCTTATTACTGAATTTATTTCAAAAGAATGTTTTTATTTTGTGTTGGGATTGCATGATGCATGTGGTATTATTGTTGGCTCTTTAGTGAATTGTGAGGTATTGCCACTTTCTTGCATATAGACCTTGGGTATAACTTAATGTATGATGAACGAAGAGTGCTTTTGTGGATATAAGATCAAATAAAAGAAAATTTTGGGCGCAACAATAACCACTCTGTTTCAAATATTAATTTCTTACAAGAAATAGATATTTCTATTTCTATTCCCAAGATGAGTTTTCGAGCAAAAATAGGCGTTTGAAAACCACATAAAATTTCTCCTTCCCAAGCGGCAATAGGAGACGATTGTGGACAGCTGGCGGGTGACCAAAGCTAAGGGACCAACATCTAGTGACTAGTGTTCGACGGCAGGCAATCATCGTCGGGTGACTAGTGGTGGGAGGTGGTTGTGGATGGACTGTGGGTGCCTGACGTCAAGTGACTGGAGTCCAGCGTTCGGTGGCCTACGGAGCGCAACCATCGGTGGCGAGCAAGTGGTGGCAAGTAGTGATAGGTGAGCAACTAGTTAGTAACGAGAGTGAGTAATGAAAATAGTTTTTATTTCTCACTTTTGTTCTAAAAATGGAAAAGTATAAAACTTTTACTTATCACTTCTATTTCTAACCTATTTTTAGAGTAAAATTTTATTCTAGAAATAGAAAAATAAAATTGCGTTACTAAACGAATTTATTCCAAACATATTCCTAGGATCTGAAAAATAGAAAATAAAATGGTTATCATATGCATCGTTAGAGACATCCAATTGGATATAAAATTTTTAAGGTCCACAGAATTTTCAATATTAATTGAATGATTAAGCGTTTAATTTGAATACAACATATCCTGTGTTCAAATCACAGTGTTCCCATCTCAATGTAGCAATGATCGTTGCAACTATCGTGCTAGGAGTAAGAAAACTAATCTACCTCGTGGAAGTGATAAATTCTCGTTAAGTACTTTAACATAAATTTCTTTCTTTTCGGTATGAAAAAGGGCTCAAGCCGAATAAAAAATTTGACATTGTAAATCTATTATCCTTATCTGATCACCTAATAAAACAAGAAGTAACTTTGTAGGAGGTAATGAAAAGAAACTAGTATTCAATCGCTCATCGATTTCAAGTTTAGCGAGCTGGTTAGCTAAGTAATTTCCTTCCTGAAAGTTATGATGCGTTTTAAACTCAAAACAAGAGCACAACAGTCTTTTGATTTCTTTAAACAAAGTAGGGCCACCATTATCAATCAAGAATATTGGACTAATTTGATTTGTGATGTTTTTAGAATCAATGATGATCTTATGAAAATTAAGTTGTTATGTGAAGTTGAGTTCTAACCACAAAACCCAAAATTCTCCTTGTGTCGACAAGCATATTTCTAGGAACGCAGCAAAACCACCAAGCGAGTCTACTCCCTTCGTCTCTAAATAAACCCTGCACCAGTAAGTCCTAGGCTGCCTTTAGAAGTTCCATAAATATTGGGTTTAATCCATCCAGAAGGTAAAGGATCTCATTTGACCAAAATCGGAGAAGTGCACTAAGATGTTCCATTTTTAAGTACTCATGTAGAATTTGATACTTTCGATTATGAATTATTTTGCAAATTTGTCCCTACCATTACTCTTGCATAAGAACGGCGGGTCACAACTTTGAGGCTTGGCAACAAGATCGACATTTAAATGCAATCCTCAAGCTCTTGCCTTTTTGTTCGTGTAGTGCTGTAAATCTGTGTTCCAACGACTGCATTAGGCCAATTTTATACATACACGACTAAGATCGAAGCGACAGAAGATACATAAGAAAATACTCCATTTTTGACTGACCAAAGAGATTGAATTGAGAAAGAATCGAATTCAAGACCTTGCACTTATTTAAACAGAAAATCCCAATCACCTCACTAACAACACCATGATGTCGAGTTTACATATACCAACAGGAGTCAACATAGGTGCTTTGCATCTCGACAAGAGACTACCACATGATCATTTGTCAAGAGATCCACACTAACTTGTCCAATCCACATTTTTACATAGGCCGTGTACATAACTTCGATACAAAGCATAATGCTTCTCATTATGGGTGACTTGTGATTGAAACACTAGAGAAATCGAAGAAATCTGATCCTGAGATCAACTGGTTGAAGATTTCCAAGCTGTCGATTGTATTACCTTCAAGATCCTGCGAACACATGTCAATAAATATTGTGAATATGCATGGTTTTCCTGTATCGTACGCATGAACCTCACTGAGTGGTTTAGTATAAACGTGCAGAAGTTTACATTATGGACACCACATTGCCACAAGGAAAATTGCACTGAACAAGACAAATTCATATTAAATGAACTCTGTATTGACACATAGTGATCCTAAGATTAGCCAACTGCCTTCTGGTAACCCTTTGTGTGGACATGTTACTTGCACGATTTCCTTTTCCTGATGATCGACAGCTTATTCCAGTACATTATAGACCAGTAAATCCCTTCATTTAAAAGGGCAACCATAAGGCAGAGTGCACCAAAAGGGTCGTTTGTAAAACTCTGAAATAACGTTCATGCTAAACTAGTCAAAAGCAAGCAATCGAGAACCGTTTTTGATCCAAAAAGAAAGATTACTACATGAACTGTAAATTTAGAGGTTAGAAAAGCTACTCTTACCTCAGGAGCAGAATTTAACAACCCCAATGAGCAAACATCTACCAGTAACACAACTGCTGTATGCAGTCAAGACAACAACCGACATGAAACCAGCATCTAATTGGAACTTTCTATCACGCATACAGCTATCCATAACGATTCCCAGCTATGATTGATGCAAGAGCTCAACAACTAGACCCAGACGTTTCTGTCCACTTACCAAAGTTGGCTACAGATTCCCCATCCTCACGCCGGTATCTCTGGTGTAAGGTGCAACAGCTTCATTTGCTTTGGAATAGTTAACATAATAAAGCTCGGAAACGATGCCTGTGAAGATGATAAATGCAGCCCCAGTCCCAAAGACTCCTTTCCGCAAGGTCTCGCATGATGGCGGGTTACTGGAAATTAGTGTAGTGTATTTGGTGTGGTAAGCATTTCTCACGGAACCAGCCAGCAAGCAAGCTTCAGCAATAATAAAGAATACCCTACAAGATAAAATCCAAGAAAATAATCATGGGTCACCACCAAGGTCTTGAGGGTTGACAAATATGACCAGAACTACAAATTGGGGAGATAAGCATTATAGCATAGGGAATCAATGCTTTAGCAATAAAACCATCTCATGTCTCAAGATAAGCACAAGGCATTCTGGATGAGCACATACCAGCTGGTAATGAAGAGTACTATAGCCCAAGTCCTAGAACCACTTGGCACCAGAGCTTTTCCACAACATAAGCATCTGCTCACTGCCACTATCAGAAGCTGACTAGCCAAAAGTAACAATAGGGATCCCACACCTAACCCGGTCGCAATGTCTGAATCATAATGACAATACTTCTCTGAAGCATCTTCTGCAATCGTCGCCTGCAGAAATGACATTCCCAAGTGAGATCAACCAGAGTAAGCTGTCGACACTACTTATATTCATCATAACTAGTATATACACATTATGTATGTCTTATACTGCACGTCTCCATATGAATTATATGCCCAAGAGAAATTTCACAAGTATTGTCGGACTGATATGTGACAACTGTTAAGATCCTGGTGGACATGTTCCAGAGTCTCGGTGTGACTAGGTACTGACTGGAGCTGAATGTGCATATTGCACAAAGCGATAAGAGAACCATCACAAAATGGAAGTCAGTGATGTAAGACACTTAATAAAATTGGCGAGTTGTGTTTTTCTTGTTATACTAGGTATAGCTGAATGCCACTAATTCCTAAAGAACAAGATGAGAACGAGAAAACAACAGGCGTCACATGAACAGGGCAGATCCTATGCAGCATATGATGATGACTCCGAGGATTCGCAAACCTGTCCAGGTTCCAACTCTTTATAAATCTATGATCTAGGCGGTGTGGTGCCTCAAGAAGATGAAGGCAAATACTCAATTCAAGACACTTAAAGGTGCAAAAAGTGTCAAATGGGAAGGATCATAGAGCCATCTTAACTACATATATTGTGATAACAAGAAAAATAATTAGCGAGAACAACCATCTGTCATTGAGACTGCACACATGTATTTATACTATGTTCACACATGAAAGAATAGGAACCCAAGATTGCAGGATATTACACAATCAACATAAATTGACATACATATTGAGTCTCCAACAACACGGTCAGTCCCAAAATTACCTATCCTTTTCCAAGATGGACAAAAGAAAGGAAAAGGAAAGCACTAAACTGTTTCTTTCAAGCCTTCACAATCAGGTCATGGAACTGGCAATCATTTGTATAATCATCAAAGATCTTGTTACTGAATACACACCAGAACCCCTTTTTATCTGGTAGGTAAGCTAAGCTTCAACTCATTAAGAACATCTCGGGATGACTAGCCTCAATGCAAGCAAAACAAGCCGATAAGAATACATTCACATTGACTATATGAGAACCATACAACAAAAGCTGCCAGTAAGCAGAACAGAGAGGGGGAAATGTAGAAAGGACAGTTAGTAAGGCCACTTAAGTAGTTAAGCATACAAAGTTACAGTCATTTTTGAACTACCAACACATGATCTAACATTATTTTCTAGCTGACAAAAACATGATTCAGAATTTAAAATATAGTTTGCGAAGCCATTACTCTAAAAAGCTACTACTTTCCCAAGTAATTCCTACAAATCTGTCCTTGCTTGATGGCAATCAAATATAAGCACAAGAACATCAAAGAGGGGATCCAGGAACCACCTGCACCGCTACTAACAACAGAAAAACCAAACAGAGCACAAAGCACATAGCACAAATACTAACATAAAAAAGGAGCAATTCAAGCTGACTATTACGGACTGGATCATGTCCTACAATAAGCTCACTATAACAAGAGCCAAGGCTTCAAGTTCATGCATCGAAAAACCAAATTCAGCGATACTTCCACAAAGTTCATAACCGATCCAGAAGAGAACAGATAGCCAAAGGAAAAAAAAGTCGAAAGTAGATTTGCATCCAAACAACAGAAAAAAAAACCCATCAAATACTATAGCTCATGGATGAATATAACCCCTATAATGGAGATTGGAAATCAGTATAAATTCTCAGCAAGGAATAAAGCTCAACCAACTACAACAAAAAATATATCCTTAAACTACTAAACACGTGTTCTAGCTAAAAACTGCCTGCAATTTCTCCCTGAAAACCCCGAGCCTGTCTCCTACAGAGGACCCTCGAAAGTTTCAGCAGCAAGGCGAGTTCCAAACCGAGCAAAGCACTCGCACGGCGTCAACCTTTACAGAACGACACGTATCTATCAAATTCACAGGCAACAACTCAAGCTAGACAACTCATGGAAGATTTCCCCCGGGAAGTTCTCAAGACCACCCCGGAGTTCAGACCCATAAGCTCAAAAAGTGTCAGCAGGACGCGAACGAGGACCCCACACGATGCGAAGGGAAAGAAAAGAAGAAGAGATGCACAGAAACAGCGAAAGAAATCTTGATGCTGTAGCTGAGCACGCTGCTGGACAAAGACCACTCACGGTGTTCCTCCGCTGCTCTGCAGCGACGGCGAGCGCAAAGGCTATCAAATCGAGCACGAACACCACCGCCAGAACCAGCGAGGAAGCCATCTCTCTCTCTCTCTCTCTCTCTCTCTCTCTCTCTCTCTCTGGCGTAAAGTACACACTTCTCACAGTTGCTTTCCTCAGATAGAGAGACAGATACAGAGACACAGACGATAAGCTTGCGTGACGACTTCAAAGAAAGACCGACCATAAAAAAAGAAAGAAACTTCGAAGAAAGAACGGTCTTGATTAAATGCCTGTGATTACGCTAAGCATTTAATGAGCTGCAAAATTAATATTTCCAAATGATAAAAAATATCGAAAAAACCAGTATCAAAGATAAATTACTATTGAACTTTAACTCAAAATACACTATGATTTCTTAATTTTTCTTTAATTTAGTATGATTTCTAAAATTTAATTTAATGTATCATGTGATCCAACAACTTATCCGTAAAATTTTAACATATGTTCAAATTAGTTAATGGATTGTATGAAAATGTCTAATGTTATTTTTCTATTGATTGAATATTTTTATATAGTCGAGAGACAAATTTGAATAGTTCAAGGACCGCATCACACATTAAGCTAAAATTTAAAGACAGCATTAAATAAATTAAAAGTTCGAAAATTAAACTACCGTCCGCAGTGGCAGCGTTGACTTCGCGCTCTCACCCTCATCCAAGAGGAGGGGAGTTTGAATCTCAGGGTTGTTGTTAGGGATTCTTAAGTGTGGCGCCATAGTGGTGGGTCATAAAAGCTAGTGCTTGCCCCTAGTTTACTCTCACATTACTGGCTTATACAGAGGTTTTAGGATCATCAAAAAAAAAAAATTCAAAAATTAAAGTTTTGCATCATTTATGTTATTATTTTTATATTTAATAAGGAATCTTTAAGTAAGATCTAGTGTAGGTTGACCCAAAAACAATTAAGATTAAGTAATCACAAAAAATTATGAAAAAAAAATTAATACAAATTTGGCGTGATAATCTAAACTAACCATGTCAACGATTAGGACATTTAATTGATAAAAAATATATATATTCGCACGTCTCAATGACATCCGAGTCGAAGGCAATTTTGGGGTAAGGTCTACGACGAGGATTTGCACTTAGCTGAGGAGGATGAGTAGATCCATCTTTTAAAATTTTGATTATACTTGCTCTTTTGATTTTACGTGCTAGATATTTGCATCCACTTTTTCAGTGGATAAAAAGAGCTTTTAGAATCCAAACCAGTTAAGATAAGAACTTCATTGTCTTCGACTTTGAAATGGCAGCTCCATCCAAATTATGGACCTCCGTCTTCGCCAGAGGCACCAAGACTCTAATTTTTACTCATATCGCATCGTTTTCCATTTCAGCTACCACATTGATGGCTCGCTCGAGATGGGTATTTTTGCCCCCCGGAGTAGAAGATGGTGTTTTTGACTCGGTCCAAAGTTTGGGAGTAATGAGCTTGCAAAGTACAATGATGGGGCATAAGCAACAGGCAATGGCAGCGAGGCGCATCTGCGTGGTGTTGGCTGTGTTAGTTTTAACAAAACACAAGGTTAAATTTGCCAATTTAGGCCTGACAGAGCAGGATCTCATTCAAAAAGAATGAATGAAGAGGTATCATGCTTTTCATTTCTTTGAAATGAGAAACACACATATACTTCCCAATGGATGACAAGGAAAGTTCTTATACACTTCAACCAATTTTGTGGATCATGTCTAGAAGGCATGCATCGCAAATCATGCCATTAACAATGCTCAGACACAGAACATCACAAGAAAGCAATGTTGGCGATCACGTTGCTTGAGTGCTGTGATGCGAAACATAGAGCATTCATGCCTAATGGCGCACCATAGACAGGCAAATTTATCGAAGACGAAAATGTCAGTGCGGTCTGACATAGTAGGCAAGATATATATATCTCGACTTAAAAAGTTCTCTGATCGGCGTACTCACTGTCACGACTCACTAGGAATCTGCAGAACGAGGGGGGAGAGTGTTGGGCTGCAGCCAGCTGAATCACCACCACTTCCCATGCTCGGCAGGAGGCAATCCGAGTCTCCTTCTTGAAGCAGCAAGAGTCTATTTCATCACAAGAAACCGATAAGTTATTAGGAAAAGCCGTTTTGAGATTGAGATTACACCAAACGAGAATGTAGTGGTAAATTACCTGGAGATAATGATTGATGTAGACACTAATGGTCTGAAGGTCCGTGCCTGTGGGGATCCTTGAGAGGTGACCCTTGATCGCAGTACCCAGAAGCTTCACAAGTTCTTGGAGAAAGGTGAGGATGATTTGCCGTGGACTATTGCCAATTGCAGCTCTTTCCAGAGTATAATTGCATTGCCAAACAAAAGACATCAGTTCATGTTTACACCAGATGGGAGGTAAATGATCTAGAGCACGAGTCTCAAATTGTTAGAGAAAACCTTCGCCTGAGTCTGTGCATTGCCAGTTCTTGTAGATGCTCGTGGATGCTGAGAAGGATGCTGTCAAGATCAACAGAGTGTATAATACTCTTGATAACCTGTGTGGTCGAGGAAAGTTGAGACTTTATCATAACGAATTATTCGTCAAATTGTCATGAAAAATACTAATACGAGGATATAAGAAATTTTTTAAGGATAAGTTAGATCACCGAAGTATATCTCATTAAGCATTGGATGACCAATTTATGGAATTTGCGGTTCCCAGCCAGTGAAGGCTGCTTTGATGGGCGTAAAAGGCTTATCAGGACAACAAATGATGAAGTCCGATCGACATTGTCCTGGATATATACATATGCGACAATGAGTCAAAACCACTGGAACAAAAAACTAGCAAAGTTAACACAGCTTCTTGAAATATACCGCCAAATTACCAGAATCTTAAGCAGCAAGACGTTCAGAGTTCCCTGAGGCTGCATCCCACTCCATGTGTGCGGGAGCCGTTCGTCCAAAATCCCAAGAAGAAGCTTGGTAATGAGAAGCTCGAAAGTGGCCTCCGTGACAGCACGCGAAAGCCGTTTGTTTTCAAATCGAAAGATCTGCAGCAACAGACATCATTGTCGGACTATTTTGTTCTGAATAAATCAAGGTTACACCACAAGACAGGTACGATTGGCGAGACAGAGGTAGCAATGAAGCATGCGCTTGAAACTTGAAATGATGTTTAACCGACCTGCAGGAGGGCGCTCTCAACGTGCTCCTGCGATGCTTCTGAAGCACCCATTGAGCCAAGAGAGGATGTCATCTTGGAAATCTGCTAGAGATCAGATAGACGTGATGCAAATGACGATGAAGAATAGTGGTAAAACCTAAACCTCAAGATCCTGTTTGGTAATAATCATGTTTTTTTAATTTTTCTGTCCTTTTGTTCTTCAGAACAGAAAAAAAAAAAACATAAATTCATTTTGATAATATTAATTAATTTTTCTATTTTTCAAAATAGAATAGTGATTAGAAAATATGTTTGGAACAGAAACAAAAAGTAAAGAAAAATCTACATTCTTAAGAACAAAAATGGACAGAAATTTTTGTCAGAACAAAAAGTTACCAAGAGAAAAAGGAATAAGCTTTGCATCACCACCTGATCTGCTAAAGACACGACAAGCCCATCTGCAGCCTTGGCGACGTCGTTCATCACCTTGCCTTTCGGATCGCGCATGGCGTGCTCCACCACGTCGCTCACGAGCTTCGCAGGCTGTCGAAAAAGCACAGATGATCACTCCGTTTCTCGAGTAAGCAAAAACAAGAACTCGATCTACATCAATTCTAATCTACGATGCTCGCGCACATCATTCAAAATCAATCATCAACCCATCTGCACAGTCCTCGCAAAACACAATTCAGACACCCCCCCGGGCGGCGCGCTTGCTCGTCAAGCTCGTGATGAAAACGCCACGAGAACAAGCAAACCCAACTTCAATCTAGAGACAACGACTTCTGGGTATCACGCGCATTCGAAAACCGACGAGGATCGACCGTTCGGATGACCAGAATCGGGAACAATATACGATCAGAGGGGCACAAATGGCAACTCACCGGGTCGGACGACAATAGGAAGGCCACCATCCCAGAACCTCCGGGGACCCCTAAGACCTCCTCCACCTGGGTCCTCCAGTGCCGGCAAACTCCCGCGCAAGCCACCGTGCTCCTCCGCCGCCACGAGCCCTCCGACGCCACGACCCTCCGCATGATGGCTCGTACAAGGTCCTGGGGCAGCTCGGCCCAGCCGACCCTGCTCCAGCCGTCCTGGACCCCCGGGCTCGAGCCACTGCTCGTGCGGCTGATTTTGCTCGCCATTGGTATCTGGATCCTGGAAACTGAGAGACTCTGTAAAGTATGGAAATTTTCGAAAAGTCAAAAAAACTTGAAGGGGAAGAAAAAGAAAAAAATAAAAATAATAGAAACGGTCACTCTGTGCGAAAGAGAAAGAAGACAAAAATAAAAGTTGGAGTGATCCGATCCGGCCAGATTCTATTTGGAATTGGGAATAGGAATTGAAAGATCAATTCTCAACTTTCTGAACCGGGAATCGGAACACCTAGTCCAAACTGAATCGATCCATCCAGTCCAATTTCTAGGCGGTCCATCGAAACCGGTTGATACTGGTTTAGTTGCATATTATTGGTTTTTGGTATTTCCAGATGAGTAATACTTCTCTTCATTGGTTTTATAAACCCCAGCCTTGAAATGCTATAAGAATATATATTAAAAGTTAAAGAAGCATGATGTGTTTTATATTCCTTTGAAGAGGAAAAGTATATTTACAACATTATTGTTGCATAATTTCAAATCGAGCATTTCTACCCTTTTCATTATTTGAAATAGTTTATGAAGTGTTTATGAATTGAGTTGCAAAAGGTATTTTATTGGACGAGTTGAGCTACGAAAGATTGTGTATTTTTTTTTTTTTTTTGTAAATGGCTTTGTGATGTTGATTTTTGATTTGGCTTGGTGGATTGTGAAGAAAGTTGTTGTGAGTTGACATTACTGCTTAGTATCTATGTGAGTCCATTGGAGAGCTTATAAGTATGCATACTAATTTACAATATCTTTATGAGCCAGCCATCGACAATATAAGTGGACACCTTGTTAAGAGGGAGATTGGTTATCTTGTCACGGAACGTCATGCATGATCATGGTTGATATCCGAACTTGAGATTAGTCATTGAGATAGATTATTGACATGTGTGTTGAGATTGATAAATCGACTAGATCATTGATATTTTTTTTCGATATTATTGATTTAAATGACTATTTTTGCTATGAATATGTCATGTTGAAATATATATATATATATATATATATATTTATATATTTATATATTTATATAAATTTTTTGATCTTGAAGTTTGTTATGCTCGAGTTGTGATTGTGTTTTAATTATATATAGTAGTTGCTTCATTTGCCCAAAATAGATATGCTACTCATTGAACTATAGTTGCTCATTCCATTTATTTTTGGTGTTTTTCAAATTCCTCTTCTAGCAACCAATAATACAAGAGTGCTATCATAGGGACTTCTGAAAGTTGGATTTTGGGTATGGTTTAAAGGAGTTGTTGATAGTTTGTTTGGTTTACATATTTTTTTTGTGGATCGTACAAACTTAATATTGAAACCAACTTGATTTGTTGTCGTGTGCGTGTGTGTGTGCGCGCACGTGTGTCAAATAACATGTTATAGTTGTTGTTTGAGACTACCTTCTTCAAGTGGAAGGATGGCCATATCATTATGCCTATTTCTTATTTGTTTTTGGGTGTGACAAATTGTATAATGATATCGTGCATGGATCAGTTTAAGAAGGATTGGTTCAATTGACTAACAGCAAATGTTGATCAAAACCATTTGATCTCATGAATCTCACAGTAAGTTATGTATATGATTATTTGTACATATTTTCTTGATTTACAATCCATAAGTATCATTTATATACTTTCTCTAGAGCAAAAGGACAATAACTATTTTTTTGCTATTTTTTATTTTTATTTTTTGGCATTTGGATCACTTAAGAGAATGAGTTAACAAAAAATGGTTTCCTAGTTAATAGAAAATATATACCTAAATTCAAGAAAATAATTTCCTCCTTAAAAAATCAAAAATAACTTTTTTAAAAGAGGGTTAATACTATAATAATTACCCAAATTGTTACACATGTAACAAATTTATCCTAAATTAATTTTTATCATGAAAAATCCCAAGGTGGTATAGTTGCAACCAATTTACCTCAAAATAATTTTTTGACTACCAAAAACTTAAAACCGGTACATTTGTGACAAATTTAATCCCATCGGTTAGTTTCCATTAAATTTGATTAATGCCACCAAATGCCATAAACCAGTACACCTATCATAAATAGAGGGTAAAACCCTAAACTGGTACACGCGTCAACTACCACGTGTCATCAAACTCAACAATTTGATATAAAAATTTAATGGAAATTAATATAAAGTAAATTTATCATGGATGTACTAGTTTATGATTTTTTTTTTCTAATATTAACCCTTCAAAATATAGCTAGATATCAATGTTTAGACTAGGCACTCTAGGTTTGGATAGCGAAACCCTTACACTTGTTCCCGGCCCCTTGATCGCCTCCCCAAGCTAGGTCTATCAAGGTCTATTAAGGCCAAGCTTGGCCAAGTCCAAAAAGGCCGGGCACAAGTCCATAGAGGTTGGGCCTAGCCACGAGTGGCTCAGCCTAGGACTTCGATACAATTGCCCAACTCTACAACACCCTAGCCTAGATCCATAAAGGGTAGGCTCAAGATCCCAATGCTCATGCCCGAATCTCTAACACTCGAACTTGAGTCTATTGAGGCTTAGCTCAAGTCCACAACACTCGAGCTTGAGATCCCACACCAAGGACAGTGATCCCAGTGCTAATGCCCAAATCTTGACCCATGTCCATCAAGGTCGCACCCCAAGACCTCAACGTCTACACCCAGGTCTATCAAGGTCAACCCCAAATCCCCAACGCCCTTTCTAAGGATCTTTGCGCCGGTACTTAAGACCTTGGCACTTAGGCCCGGGATCTCCATGCCCAAGCTAAGGTCCTCAACGCTTGAGCCTTGAGTCCTAGGTCCATCAAGGATGGGTCCGAGATGTTGGCGCTTGCCCATGTCAATCAAAGCCAAGTTCGAGACCTTGGTGTCCATGCCTAGGTCCATCAAGGTTGGTGTCATGACTTAACCTCAAATGAATATATAAATTAATTTCACTTCAATTTTCTAATAAATAATTCATTTATGATCAATTGTACAAGTAATTCAACCGTAGCTAATATACGACAAAACCTTTTGTACATAAACCCATCTCCACTTTTGCTGCGCACTCTAATCCGATCCTTACTAGTGATCTTCGAAAGCATTAACCTAATGCCCATGAACTCATGACCTAACAAATCTATATTAGGGTGAGCTTAAGTTCAATAAATGAACTCTCAAGGTCTAAGATAGGAAATCAGCTTACCACTCAACCTATTATCAACGAACAACATGAGTTCAAGCTATATAAAATAACCATGTATGATAAATGCATAAGCAAATGCTATATCTTTACTCTCATGATATGCTAGTAAAAACCATTAACAACATTGCAAATTCATTTATTCGAAAGTAAGCAAATGACATTATTTCATGATGCACCAGCATCAACTTGTAGCCCACTATTATACGCAAGAACATACATAGGCAATATCATACTTATCATAAAGTTCACAAACATACACATACCATACTTGTCACTGGCCAAAACCATGTTGATTGACTAACGAGGCATCATCACCACCAACTCATAAGGGACAAAATCATACATATTACGGGTGTCCTCTGCATCAGCGAAGATAAATACATCATTATTATCTATGTAATGATAGTCATTTCTTAACATCATAACATGATTATAAGAGTTATGTCATATCATTAATATACGAGCTATGTCATAATAGGATTTCATACCGTCTCAACCTTATAAAGAACTGTCTCGTACAGTAGAAGATCTAGTTAACTCTAGAGTTTCATCCACATACTCATATAAGGGAATTCACTTTGTAGCAAATTCACAGGCACCAACTCGAGCTAGACAACTCATGGAAGATTTCCCCCGGGAAGTCCTCAAGACCACCCCGGAGTCTCAGACCCAGAAGCTCAAAAAGTGTCAGCAGGACGCGAACGAGGACCCCACACGATGCGAAGGGAAAGAAAAGAAGAAGAGATGCACAGAAACAGCAAAAGAAATCTTGATGCTTTAGCTGAGCACGCTGGACAAAGACCCCTCACGGTGTTCCTTCGCTGCTCTGCAGCGACGGCGAGCGCAAAGGCTATCAAATCGAGCACGAACACACCGCCAGAACCAGGGAGGAAGCCATCTCTTCCAGGCCCCCCCCCCCGCTTTCTCTCTCTCTCTCTCTCTCTCTCTGTGGCGTAAAGTACACACTTCTCACAGTTGCTTTCCTCAGATACAGAGACAGATACAGAGAGACACAGATAAGCTTGCGTGACAACTTCAAAGAAAGACCGACCATGAAAAAAAGAAACTTCCAAGAAAGAACGGTCTTGATTAAATGCCTGTGATTACGCTAAGCATTTGATGAGCTGCAAAATTAATATTTCCAAATGATAAAAAATATCAAAAAACTTAGTACCAAAGATAAATGGCCATTGAACTTTAACTCAACATGTACTATGATCTCTTAATTTTTGTTTAATTTAGTATGATTTCTGAAATTAAATTTAATGTACCATGTGATCCCATAGCTTATTTGTGAAATTTTAGTATTGATTCAAATTAGTTAATGGATTGTATGAAAATGTCTAATGTTATTTTTCTATTGATTTAAGTTTATTATTTTTATATAGTCGAGAAACGAATTTAAATAATTCAAGAACCGCATCACACATTAAGCTAAAATTTAAAGACGGTATTAAATAAATTAAAAGTTCGAAAACTAAAGTTCATGCATCATTTATGTCATTATTTCAATATTTAATAAGTAATTTTTAAGTAAGATCTGGTGTAGGTTGACCCAAAAACAATTAAGATTAAGTAATCACAAAAAATTATGAAATAATATTAATACAAATTTGGCGTGATAATCTAAACCAACCATGTCGACGATTAGGACATTTAATTGACAAAAAAATATATATTTTCGCACATCTCAATGACATCCGAGTCGAAGGCAATTTTGGGGTAAGGTCTACGACGAGGATTTGCACTTAGCTGTGGAGGATGAGTAGATCCATCTTTTAAAATTTTGATTATACTTGCTATTTTGATTTTACGTGCTAGATATTTGCATCCACTTTTCAGTGGATAAAAAGAGCTTTTAGAATCCAAACCAGTTCCCCTTAGTTTCTCTAAGATAAGAGCTTCTTGTCCTCGGCTTTGAAATGGCAGCTCCATCCAAATTATGGACCTTCGTCTTCGCCGGAGGCACCAAGACTCTAATTTTTACTCATATCGTGTCGTTTTCCATTTCAGCTATCACATTCATGGCTCGCTCGAGATGGGTATTTTTGCCCCCTGGAGTAAAAGACGGTGTTCTTGACTTGGTCCAAAGTTTGGGAGTAATGAGCTGGCAACGGCAGTAAGTTGTTGGGCTAGTTTCCTCCAAGGTTTAGTCGTTGTTGGGCCTCTACCGCAGAGGCCCATGAGACCCCAAATCGGCATAAGCCGACAAGGGCAAGCTCCGGCGGATCCTCGGACACCAAAAAAAAAAAAGTACAATGATGGGGCATAAGCAACGGGCAATGGCAGCGAGGCGCATCTGCGTGGTGTTGTTACTCATGAAGAGAGAGAGAGAGAGAGAGAGAGAGAGAGAGAGAGAGAGAGAGAATGTGAGGGTTTTTGGGGCTGTGTTAGTTTTAACTAAACGCAAGGTTAAATCTGCCAATTTAGGCCTGACACGGCATAGGATCTCATTCAAAAAGAATGAATGAAGGGGTATCATTTTTTCATTTCATTGAAATGAAAAACACACATATACTTCCCAATGGATGACAGGAAAGTTCTTATACACTTCACCAACCAATTTTATGGATCATGTCTAAAGGCATGCATCACAAATCATGCCATTAACAATGCTCAGACACAGAACATCACAAGAAAACAATGTTGGCGATCACGTTGCTTGAGTGCTGTGATGCAAAACATAGAGCATCCATGCCTAATGGCACGCCATAGACAGGCAAATTCATCGAAAATGTCGGCGCGGTCTCACATAGTAGGCAAGATATATAGATCTCGACTTAAAAAGTTCTCTAATCGGCGTACTCACTGTCACGACTCACTAGGAATCTGCAGAATGAGGGGGGAGAGTGTTGGGCTGCAGCCAGCTGAATCACCATCACTTCCCGTGCTCGGCAGGAGGCAATTCGAGTCTCCTTCTCGAAGCAGCCAGAGTCTATTTCATCACAAGAAACCGATAAGTTATTAGGAAAAGCCGTTTTGAGATTTAGATTACACCAAACGAGAATGTAGTGGTAAATTACCTCGAGATAAAGATCGATGTAGACAAAAATAATAGTCTGAGGGTCCGTGCACCTGGGGATCCTCGAGAGGTGACCCTCGATCGCCGTACCCAGAAGCTTCACGAGTTCTTGGAGAAAGGTGAGAATCATTTGCAGCGGACTATTGCCAATGGCAGCTCTTTCCAGAGTAGAATTGCATTGCCAAACAAAAGACATCAGTTCATGTGTACACCAGATGGGAGGTAAATGATCTAGAGCACAAGTCTCGAATTGTTAGAGAAAACCTTCGCCTGATTCTGCGCACTCCCAGTTCTTGTAGATACTCATGGATGCTGAGAAGGACGCTTTCAAGATCAACAGAGTGTATAATACTCTTGATAACCTGCATGGTCGAGGAAAGTTGGGACTTTATCATAACGAATTATTCGTCAAATTGACATGAAAAATATTTTTTAAGGATAAGTTAGATCACCGAAATATATTTCATTAAGCATTGGATGACCAATTCATGGAATTTGTGGTTCCCAGCCAGTGAAGGCTGCTTTGATGGGCGTAAAAGGCTTATCAGGACAACAAACGATGAAGTCCGATCGACATTGTCCTGGATAAGTGGATATATACGTATGCGACAATGAGTCAAAACCACTGGAACAAGAAACTAGCAAAGTTAACACAGCTTCTTGAAATATACCGCCGAATTACCAGAATCTTAATCAGCAAGACGTTCAGAGATCCCTGAGGCTGCATCCCACTCCATGTGTGCGGGAGCCGTTCGTCCAAAATCCCAAGAAGAAGCTTGGTAATGAGAAGCTCGAAAGTGGCCTCCGTGACAGCACGCGAAAGCTGTTTGTTTTCAGATCGAAAGATCTGCAGCAACAGACATAATTGTCGGACTATTTTGTTCTGAATAAATCAAGGTTACTCCATAAGACAGGTACGATTGGCGAGACAGAGGTAGCTATGAAGCATGCGCTTGAAACTTGAAATGATGTTTAACCGACCTGCAGGAGGGCGCTCTCAACGTGCTCTTGCGATGCTTCTAAAGCTCCCATTGAGCCAAGAGAGGATGTCATCTTGGAAATCTGCTAGAGATCAGATAGACGTGATGCAAATGACGATGAAGAATAGTGACAAAACCTAAACCTCAAGATCCTGTTTGGTAATAATCATGTTTTTTTTTTTATCTGTCCTTTTGTTCTCCAAAAAAAAACATAAATCCATTTGATAATATCAATTAATTTTTTTATTTTCCAAAAAACAATAGTAGTTAGGAAATAGTTTGGAACAAAAACAAAAAGTAAAAGAAAAATCTACGTTCTTAAGAACAAAAATGGACAGAACAGACATTCCCCATAATAGAAGACTACAACAAAGTTGGGAATTGCCGTCGTCAATCTTTGATTGATTGTGTTCTTCCCCTTCTAGTTGTTGTTTTGCCTCCTAGCGGTCAATCTTTGATTGATTGTGTTTTTCCCCTTCTAGTTGTTGTTTTGCCTCCTAGCGGTTGTTTGACTCTTTTTTATTGTGGTACCACAGCACCCCTACTCTCGACTCATTTGTCTTTTGAGTGTTTGTTTTGTTGGACTTACCTTTACCCAAAAAAAAAAAAAAAAAGGACAGAAATTTTTGTTAGAACAATAAGTTACCCAGAGAAAAAAGGAACAAGTTTTGCATCACCACCTGATCTGCTAAAGACACGACAAGCCCATCTGCAGCCTTGGCGACATCGTTCATCACCTTGCCTTCCGGATCGCGCATGGCGTGCTCCACCACGTCGCGCACGAGCTTCGCAGGCTGTCGAAAAAGCACAGATGATCACTCCGTTTCTCGAGTAAGCAAAAACAAGAACTCGATCTACATCAATTCTAATCTCCGATGCTGGTGCGCATCATTCAAAACCAATCATCAACCCATCTGCACAGTCCTCGCAAAACACAATTCAGACCCCGCCCCCCGGGGGCGGCACGCTTGCTCGTCTAGCTCGTGATGAAAACGCCACGAGAACAAGCAAACCCAACTTCAATCTAGAGGTAATGACTTCTGGGTATCACACGCATTCGAAAACCGACGAGGATCGACCGTCAGTATACGATCAGAGGGGCGCAAATGGCAACTCACCGGGTCGGTCGACAACAGGAAGGCCAGCATCCCAGAACCTCCGGGAACCCCTAAGACCTCCTCCACCTGGGTCCTCCAGTGCCGGCAAACTCGCGCGCAAGCCACCGTGCTCCTCCGCCGCCACGAGCCCTCCGACGCCGCCACCCTCCGCATGATGGCTCGTACAAGGTCCTGGGGCAGCTCGGCCCAGCCGACCCTGCTCGAGCCGTCATTCTTGGCTGCCGAGGACGAGCCGTCCTGGACCGCCGGGTTCGACCCACTGCTTGTGCTGCCGATTTTGCTTGCCATTGGTATCTGGATCCTGGAAACTGATGAGAGACTGTACAGTATGGAAATTTTGGAAAAGGCAAAAAACTTGAAGGGGGAAGAAAGAGAAAAAAAAAATAATAGAAAGTGCACGGTCACTCTGTGTGAAAGAGAAAGAAGACAAAAAAAAGTTTCTATTTGGAACTGGAATCGGAATAGAAGGATCAGTTCTCAATTTTCTGAACTGGGAATCGAAACACCTACTCCAGACTGAATCGATCGGTCCGGTCCAGTTCCTGAGTAGTCCAACGAAAACGGTGGACGCTGAGTTTGTCGGCAAAGTCGAGGGTCTAGCCAAGGAAGAAGTCGGAGAGGATGGCCACGGGAGGGTTGGAGTGGGAGGCAAACCTCCAGGCTAGGGGAAGGTGGAGGCCAGAGAGGACGGAGATGATGGGGACCAGTGCAAGGCCGCCTTGTCAGCGCAAGTTGCATCGTATCTTCATATCCACATGAGCACGCACGTACACACACGGCGCAGCCACCGGAAATCTCAGAGTCGATCTCGCCACAGCCCAAGGCTTCAAAGAATTTTTCTAATGAGGGAGCGAAGAAATCTAAGGAATTTGCGCACTTGAAACTTTTAGTTTCATAGAGGAAAATGGTGAACTATTAACCATGGCTTTCGTTTTTCCCTTCTTATCTCATTCTTTTTCTTTTTAGTTTTGGCATCTTCTTATTTTTTGGGAACTGGCATGGAGTCATTTATATCATTTTGGCTGCATGCCTACCACATATACTTGGTTTCAGGGATTTGCGGTTAGGAACTCACAAAAACCATTTCACACAATTTGTCAAATATGTAGGGTCGTATAGGTCGCAAGTTTAGATGCTTGGCCTTAATTATCACAGCCACCCTCTAAAGGAATTTAAAAGCAAAGGATTGACAGAAGTCGGTGCATTGGATTCCCAAGAGCCAGACCAACATAAAGAAGTTCCCTATTCCTTATGAAGAAATCGGTTCATTCCAGTCGGTTTGACCAGGAACTGGACCGCTCATCATCATTTCCAATTTATGGAACCAGGAATCGGGAACTAGATTAGCATCCCTTGAAACTACTCAAAACTGGTCCATTCAGTTCGGGTGATTTCCCTTGCACACCCCTATAGAGAAGGCCAAGTCACACATGAAAAAGAAAAGGAAGAGAGAGAAAAGAAGAAGAAGAATGGAAAGACAATTTTGCACCATGAGGATCTCACCAAGCCAATTTAACTATGTACCTGATAGGTGCTTGCATCCCCGTTCGTCTAATCAAAATAATACTTGAAGAAAGGGCACAAATTTGAAGTTAAAGTCAATTTTTAAGCCATGACATTGGATTGAGGAGTTCTTAGGCTGTGCATGTGTATATGTATATGTGTGTGTATATATATATATATATGTATGTATATTATATGCAGTATCATAATTTAAGGTGTTATGGAGTTATAACATTTTATGGAATTCGATTTGAGTTTATAGTTTGTCCGAAAAAATATTTCAAAGTTCCCTACACATAATAAACAGTGCACAGTCAGCAACTTTCAGGCTGTACTTCGATGATTTCCAACTTAATTTTGGGTCGGCCAAATTGTGAGTCCTTTTACAACCAAAAAAAAAAAAAAATCGTGAGTCTTCTAATGCTTTAAAAAATATTCCTTATAACTTTAAGCTTGTTTGAAGTGGGGTTTGTTGGAGAAAGTTATGGCGCAATCAAACTTCCGTACTCAACCTCTAAATTGCAGATGATTTTGAATATTTATTTTGATTAAGAGTTTTGTTAGCGCATAGGAGTCATTTTGTTAGCATTTAAGATTAGTATAGTCATTCTATAATCGTTGTAGTGTTTTACTTTATAATTTTTGCGGTGTTTTACTTAGTTTTAATGTCAATGCTTGTTTAATTTCTCATTTAATTGATAAAATTACAAGATTGTCGGCTCGTTTAGTTGCATGTTATTGGTTTTTGGGTATTCCCAGATGAGTAATACTTCTCTCCTTTGGTTTTATAAACCTCAACCTTGAAATGCTATAAAAATATATATTATGAGTTAAAGAAGTATGATGTGTTTTATATTTCTTTGAAGAGGAAAAGTATATTTACAACATTATTGTTGCATAATTTCAAATCGAGCATTTCTACCCTTTTCATTATTTGAAATAGTTTATCAAGTGTTTATGAATTGAGTTGCAAAAGGTATTCTATTGGACGAGTTGAGCTACGAAAGATTGTGTATTTTTTATTTTATTTTTTTGTAAATGGCTTTGTGATGTTGATTTTCGATTTGGCTTGATGGATTGTGAAGAAAGTTGTTGTGAGTTGGCATTACCGCTCAGTATCTATGTGAGTCCATTGGGGAGCTTATAAGTATGCATACTAATTTATGATATCTTTATGAGCCAGCCATCAACAATATAAGTGGACATCTTGTTAAGAGGGAGATTGGTTGCCTTGTCACGGAACGTCATGCATGAACATGGTTGATATCCGAACTTGAGATTAGTCATTGGGATAGATTATTGACATGTGTGTTAAGATTGATCAATCAACTAGATCATTGATATTTGTTTCGATATTATTGATTTAAATGACTATTTTTGCTATGAATATGTCATGTAGAAATATATATATATATAACTCATTTTGATCTTGAAGTTTGTTATGCTCAAGTTATGATTATACAAGAGTGCTATCATAGGGACTTTTGAAAGTTGGATTTTGGGTATGGTTTAAAGGAGTTATCGATAGTTTATTTGGTTTACATATTTTTTTTGTGGATCATACAAACTTAATATTGAAACCAACTTGATTTTTTGTCATGGGTGTGTGTATGTGTGTGTGTCAAATAACATGTTATGGTTGTTGTTTGAGACTACCTTATTCAAGTGGAAGGATGGCCATATCATTATGCTTATTTCTTTTTCTTTTTTTGGGTGTGACAAATTGTATGATGATATCATGCATGCATTAGTTTAAGAAGGATTGGTTCAATTGATGCGTGATAGGGAATGTTGATCAAAACCATTTGATCTTGTGAATCTCACAGTAAATTATGTAAATGATTATTTGTACATATTTTCTTGATCTGCGATCCATAAGTATCATTTATATACTTTCTCTAGACCAAAAGGACAATAACTGTTTTTTCGCTATATTTTATTTTTATTTTTTAGCGCGTTGGATCACTTAAGAGAATGAGTTAACGAAAAATGGTTTCCTAGTTAATAGAAAATATATACCTAAATTCAAGAAAATAATTTCATCCTTAAAAAATCGAAAATAAATTTTTTAAAAGAGGGTTAATACTATAATAATTACCCAAACTACTACACATGTGACAAATTTATCCTAAATTAATTTTTATCATGAAAAATCCCAAGGTGGTATAGTTGTAACCAATTTACCTCAAACTAATTTTTTGACTACCAAAAACTTAAAACCGGTACATTTGTGACAAATTTAATCCCATCGGTTAGTTTCCATTAAATTGGATTAATGCCACGAAATGCCATAAACCAGTACACCTATCATAAATAGAGGATAAAACCCTAAACTGGTACACGTGTCAACTACCACGCGTCATCAAACTCAGCAATTTGATATAAAAATTTAATGGAAATTAATATAAAGTAAATTTATCACGGATGTACTAGTTTGTGATTTTTTCTAGTATTAACCCTTCAAAATATAGCTAGATATCAATGTTTAGACTAGGCACTCTAGGTTTGGATAGGGAAACCCTTACACTTGTTCCCGGCCCCTTGATCGCCTCCCCAAGCTAGGTCTATCAAGGTCCATTAAGGCCAAGCTTGGCCAAGTCCAAAAAGGCCAGGCACAAGTCCATAGAGGTTGGGCCTAGCCACGAGTGGCTCGGCCTAGGACTTCGATACAGTTGCCCAACTCTACAACACCTTAGCCTGGATCCATAAAGGGCAGGCTCAAGATCCCAATGCTCACGCCTGAATCTCTAACACTCGAGCTTGAGTCTATTGAGGCTTAGCTCAAGTCCACAACACTCGAGCTTGAGATCCCACACCAAGGATAATGATCCCAGTGCTAATGCCCAAATCCTGACCCATGTCCATCAAGGTGCACCCCAAGACCTCAACGTCTACACCCAAGTCTATCAAGGTCAAGCCCGAATCCCCAACGACCTTTCTAAGGATCTTTGCGCCGGTACTTAAGACCTTGGCACTTAGGCCCAGGATCTCCATGCCCATGCTAAGGTCCTCAATGCTTGAGCCTTGAGTCCTAGGTTCATCAAGGATGGGTCCGAGATGTTGGCGCTTGCCCGTGTCAATCAAAGCCAAGCTCGAGACCTCGGCGTCCATGCGTAGGTCCATCAAGGTTGGTGTCACGACGTAAATTTCCATAAAAATTGAACCTCGAATGAATATATAAATTAATTTCACTTCAATTTTCTAATAAATAACTAATTTATGACCAATTGTACAAGTAATTCAACCGTAACTAATATACAACAAAACATTTTGTACATAAACCCATCTCCACTTTGCTGCGCACTCTAATCCGATCCTTACTAATGATCTTTGAAAGCATTAACCTAATGCCCATGAACTCCTAACCTGAAAAATCTATAAAATATATTAGGGTGAGCTTAAGTTCAATAAATGAACTCTCTAGGTCTAAGATATGAGATCAGTTTACCACTCAACCTATTATCAACAAACAACATGAGTTCAAGCTGTATAAAATAATCATGTATGATAAATGCATAAGCAAATGCTCTATCTTTACTCTCATGATATGCTAGTAAAAACCATTAACAACATTGCAAGTTCATTTATTCAAAAGTAAGCTATGGCAACATTAGCTTGTAGCCCACTATTATACACAAGAATATACATAGGCAATGTCATACTTATCATAAAGTTCACAAACGTACACATACCATACTTGTCACTAGCCAAAACCATGTCGATTGACTAACGAGGCATCATCACCACCAACTCATAAGGGACAAAATCATACATATTACAGGTGTCTTCTGCATCAGCAAAGATAAATACATCATTGTATATCTACATAATGATGGTCATTTCTTAACATCATACCATGACTATAAGAGTTATGTCATATCATTAATATATGAGCTATGTCATAATAGGATTTCTTACCATCTCAACCTTGTAAAGAAATGTCTCGTACGGTAGAACATCTAGTTAACTCTAGAGTCTCATCCACATACTCATATAAGGGAATTCACTTTGTAGCAAATAAATCATGGCAAAGGTCCTAATCATGTGGCATCATTCACATATATTTCATAACAACATAACAATTGACATGTACCTCTAAATAATTTGCCATTTCACATGCAACTAAAATTAGACAATTAATTATGTGCGCTTCAATACATATAACCTCATTCTTTCCATGCCATGTCATCATCATTTAATCGTAAACAATAGATAGGCAATCCATAACTTAGGAATGGACACTCATAAATCAACCACGTGAACATTGACAACTCAAAGAATCGACCACATGAGTAACAATAACTCAAAGAATCAATCACATAATTAATCGGTAATACTTAGCTAACTTTGGTAACTTATTCGAATTACAAGAATATAATTGTCGCGACCTAACTTTTTTGGGGTTCACCACCTAAAGCTAGGTTAATGGATTACCAAGTCTTTAAGCTTAGCTCGGGCTCTCCCAAGCCCATACCAATTCGCGACTTAGGTTTGAATTCTTAACATGCAAATGATTTTCAATCAGGAGTTGCCACTAATCTATTTTTGGTGGGTCGATTAGAAACCCAAGTAAAGTAACGGGAGATTTACTTTACTCCTACGAACTAGAGATTTATGAGTTCAGGAACTTGATTACACCAGACTATCCTAGTGCCCTTTCTGTACCTTTTTATTTCATTTTCAAAAAATGTTTGGCAATTGAATTGATTTTAATTTAACTTCCTAACATGTGAGGTGATCATACATGTGCACATGCCACCAATTTAACACTCAAGAAAGCAATTAAACATTGCAAAACATACCTAGAAATAACGAAAGCATCTGCATTGTTAAATCAGAATTCACATCAGCAACCCTAGATATGATTTCTAATTAACACGCAATTTCAATTCTTGTTTTTGTTTTCACTTTATTTAATGAAAATCATGCGATGCATGCTAATAATCTAATATGACATGGCAGCATGGCATAAACTATATGACATGAAGAAATGCAATAATTAAATGCAATCTAAATGACCTAATTTTAATGACATGCAATGTGATGCAATGACATACAAAATTATTTAAACTAAAATGACATGCAGCATATAATTTAGTATGCGAGTTATATGTCATGCGACATTTATTAAATGACCTAGTCTAATGACAAGGAAATTCTAATTAAATGAACTTAATAAAAACTAACGTGCATTTGATATTTATATTTTAAAAATGCAAAAATAATCTAGTTAGATTAAAATTCTATCTAGTTCAAACTAAGGATTAAGTCACATTAAATCCTAATTTAAACCATGCAGTTTATCTAATATGCAATGACGTGCAAGAATGCCCTAATTCAACATGATATATGCATGATAGTTTTTTATTTTTTATTAAAAAATTCGAAATTTAAAATTGCCATGTAATTAAAAATGCAACTTAAATTAAACAGAAACTAAAAATCCTAAATGAATGCATTTTTTTAGTTTTTTTTTGGTTTTTTATATTTTCCGAACTGAAATCCCTATCCTAGATATGCCGATAACAAAAAATATTCCAAAACAAACTGAATCCTAATTCAAATATTTTTTAGATTTTTTAGTGGCTTTTTAAAAAAACAATCAATTATCAACCAAACATTGAATCTAAGCAATCAAAATATTCAATCAAATGAAGGATCAAAATAATCGAAAAAATAACCTGTTGTCTCACAAAGTTAAATTAACAATTATCCTAACCCTAATTATCACGACAAAGAGTTCAAAATAACTAAAAATCTTATCCGAATTCTTACGGATCAAATTAATAATTATATTGATTCAGTACTTAAAAACTATCAACAAACCCCAAAAATTAATGTAATTAAAAAATAACCCGACATCTTACGGGTCAAATTAATAATTACAATAAGTTTAGGGATAACTCTTACGGATAACGCCTACAAGATTCATAAAGTGAACATTGGGATCCAATTAAGTAAATAACTAAAGAATATAAACAAAATAAAGTAAAATAAATGAAAAAATAAAAAACAACCTAATTGATTTTGCTTTTCTGTTGTTTTTCCTTTTCTTCGAGCAAGGCAGCACGTGGTGGCCGGTCCGGTGAGGAGTCGCCGGCGTAAGGGGATGATCGTCAGAGCTCCAGCGAGAGGAAAACAGCAGCAAGCGATCGGCGAGGAGGTGAATCGGTGGTAACTTCGCGAACGGGGGGCGCTGCAGGGGCGTCGGCTCGGCGTCCGGTGGGGCGAGGCGGTGGCAAGGACAGAGCACCGGCGTGCAGGCGCCGATCCGGTAGGGGCTGCATCACGGCTGAGGAGGAGGCGCGGCGGACAAGTCGGACGGCGTCTCCGCAGGGGGCTAGCGTTCTGTTCGGGACTTGCTGGCGGAGCAGCGAGCTCGCGGGTGATGGAGAGCTCCGGCGACAGGCGAGATGGCGGTGCGGGTGCAACGGTCGGTGGTTGCAGCGGCGTTGTCGTGGTGTGGGCGCGGCGTCGGAACAGACGCGTCACGGGTGGAGGCGCTGCAGGGGAGATGGCAGAGGCGAACGGCGATTGCTGGTTTCGCGTCGCCGCGGGTGGAGCGACGGGCGGTGATGGCAGCGAGCAAGTTGTTCGCAAAGGAGGCGCGGCGAGGCTCGGGGAGACGAACGGCGGGGGTCGTCGGGGCTCGTGCGGAGGAAGATCCAGGCGTCAGGGACCTCGGCGGCGCGGCGTCGTCAGTGAGCTTCGTGGGGAGACCGCCGAAGCGGCCATGGCGAACACACGGTGGCGGAAGCTTTGCGAATGGAGGTTGCAAAGGAGGGGCAGCGACTTGGGGAAGATGATGAATAATAGGGGTCAAATCACCTCTTTACTTTTCTCCTCTCTCTCTATCTCTCTCTCACGTCACTCTCCCTCTTCCTTCGTACTCTTTCTCTCTTTTACTGCAGAGACAAAACTTCTCTCCACTTTTTCTAAATTTTTTCCAAAAGAAGCTCACCTTCAAAACCCTACGTACACACCCTTTTATAGGCCAAGATAAAATGCAATCCTTTTGTGAATATCTCATCCGACGAAAAGATTGTCTATAACCTCCTAATCATCAAATTATTTTATTCTCCTTATCTCCAAAATATTTTCTACTGATTTTTAAAGATAAGATCAAAACCCAATTTTCTTAAATTTCAAAAATCCTCATTTCAAATCGCAATTTCAGAAAACGGGCTTGGGCCAATTTGTACTCTTTTCGTGGGCCTAGCCCTGCCTGCTAATTTAAGACTCAAAAACACCAATTCAACCCATCCGCCACCGGTCCAAGTAAATAAAATGCAAACTATGCAAATTAAATGTAGCTAATGCAATTAATATTTTTTTTAGGGATAAAATTAACCCCTAATTTTTTATGCAATAAATGACTAAGTGGATCACCAAAATTTTGGTGTCAACAATAATTATCAACTCTAATTCAACACTTTTATATTTTCATTTAATCAGGTAATATTAATTAAATTAAATACAAATATACTTAGTATTTTATTTACACTTGGACATACCACATATTTACAAAATTACCAAAACATCATACTTCCAAATTAATTGAGTGCTGGACAGAGTGCCAAAACTTGGCACGGAGGGACACTTAAGTGCCAAAAATTACAAAAGTGACACTTAAGTCAAAATTAGAGCAAAATGGATCACTTAAATACCAATCGGGCCAAAATCCAGCTAAAATGTTGATGTGGCAATTTTCCAACGAAATAAATGCAAAATGATGCAGTTTTGCAAGTTGACTTAGCTAAACACAAGCAAAAACGATGTAGTTTTTGTTATCTGACGTGGTATATGATTAATCCTCTCCCCCACCTTTTTTTAAAATTTAAATTATTTTTATTTATTTTTATAATTTAATTTAATTTATTCTTATATTAAAATTCGAATCCACTTAAGAACGACGTCGGTTTTGCCTCTCTTTTTTTTTTTTGTTGAATCAGCACTCCGGCGAGCCGCATAGACGATAAAAATAAAAATAAAAAATTACCACGTGGGATTTCCGGTGAGGTTCACTAGAGATGACACTTAAGTATTCCACTTTTAAAAAAAAAATGGCACTTAAGTGCCACTTTCCTAATTTTTTGCATTTAAGTATCCCTTCATACCAAGTTTTAGCACTTAGGCTGTACTTCTTCCCAAATTAATTACACAATATCTCCCAAAATAACTTAACCACCTATCAAGTTCCTCATGCTATGAACAGCCCCAAAACTTTAATTTTTTGCACATTTGTCCCTTAACATGGTGAAATTACAAATTTGCCCCTAAAGCTTTTAAACTCTTTTTTTTTATTAGGTTCCATGTCCCTTCATAAATATTACTTAACAGCTCACTAATTAACTTTTAAACCCACAAAATAACCCAATTAATAGCACCCTCTCACTTTTATAAATTTCCAAATTTCTCCTAACCTTGTCAAAATTTATCAAAATACCTCTTTTTATGCCTAGTTTTATCATTTTCTGATTATTTCCCTCCCTTCTAAGGTGCAACAAAACCATTTGGGTATTCTTTCAAACACTTTCTAGGCATATATTAACGGTTTCAATATAGGCAAGAAATCACATGACTCTACTTGTCCATCTTGGAATCTGTTGGTACTCAAGATCAAATTTAAATTAAATTAACAAATATCAACCAACCAATCAAGAATACTAATTAGTGTGAAGAACGTGAATATATGAAGAGAAAAATAGAGAATAAAAACAAGCGATAATTTTTATGTGAAAAACTCTTTCCAAAATCAGGAAGAGAAAAACCATAGTATTGTATTAGGCAATTTCTCCATTATTAGTATCAGTGTTACAAACTTTAGGGTTACTAGCTTCAACATTACATTTATAAAAAATATATATATTGTCCCTTCATATAGCACAAGTCTAACAAACATAATTATGATAGAAATTATATGTATGTCATTAGCAATAGTAAAAGCCCTATTATTTGCTTTAATATGACAGGATGAGTGACCTATTGGGAAGTGCTTACTCATAACAAACTATTTCTACGCTTGAACATTGTTTTTTTTTTTATCAGACTCCATAACTTCATCAATCTCCCATTTGAAGGTTGATCTTCAAAAAACAACAATAATCTTTCATAGTCTTCATCTTCGTAACCCAAATTTTTCTAGTGCGGTGGCCCTTCTCATCACTTACCATGGAGGTCAACTGAGACAATGCATAGCTTTAGTTTCTCAATGGTGACAACTTTTATTAACATATCTACTAGATTTTCTACACCATGAATCTTCGTCAACAACAATGTCCCATTATCAATCAACTAATGAATTTGATGATATTTTAACTCAATGTATTTTGTTCTTGAGTGAAATATTGGATTCTTTACCAGACAAATAGCATTCTCACCGTCACTAAAAAGAATACCATTATCTTGCTCCTTACCTTATCTCCTTCACAAAACTTTTCAACCAAATCATTTTCTTACCAGCTTTAAATATAACAGCATACTATGTCTTAGTGGTTGAGAGAGATATTTACTTCTAAAGTTTGGACATCCCACTGATTGCAATGCCATGTAGGGTGAAAATATAACCCGAGGTACTCTTCCCATTATCCAAGGCACCACTAAGATTTGTATTAACAAAGCATTGTAAAGTTACGTCATTTTTCATAAAACATAATAACATACTTAAAGTGCCCCTCAAGTATCTTAATAATTACTTTATAGCTTCCTAGTGCTTTATTCCTGGATTTATCATGTATCTACTCACAACTCCTATTGTGTGAGCTATGTCTGGTTTGATACACATCATAACGTACATTAAATTGCCAACAGCTAATGCATAAGGCACCTTAGCCATATACTCACACTTGTCATCTATCTTTAGTTATTGCTTCTTTAAGAGCTTGAAGTGATTTCCTAAAGGATACTTATGGGCTTTGTATTCTAAACTCCAAATCTATCCAACACATTTTCAATGTACATTTCTTAAGATGGCTTTAGAATTCTTTTGGACTTATCCCGCATGATCCTCATCCAAAGAATCTAATTCGTTGCACCCAAGTCCTTCATCTCAAACTCTCTTGATAATTGCTACTTCGGTCTGTTAATCTCCCTCATGCTAAATCCTGCAATGAGCATATCATCTACATACAACAACAAAATGATATAGTAGTCATCGAATTTCTTGAGATAAGAACAGTGATCCATTTCACTTCTATGAACCTGTCACCACATCCATTTCACTATCTAGGAGCATGTTTCAAGTCATATAAACTTTTTTTTTCCAATTTGTAGACATAATTTTCTTTTCCATGAACTTAAAAATCTTCTGGTTGTACCATGCAGATATCCTCCTCCATGTTACAATGGAGGAATGCAATCTTAACATCTAACTGCTCTAGATGTAAAGTCTTAGCAGCTACGATACTCAATACTAACCTAATAATAGTCACATTCACAACTAGAGAAAAAATCTATGTGTAGTCAATTCTTTTCTTTTGCTGAAACCCTTTTGCTACTAATATTGTTGTTATATCTCTTATTGCCATCATGTTCTTCTTTGACCCGATACCCTCACTTGTTCCACAATGCCTTCTTCCCATTTGGTAATTGAGTTGACACCAAAGTTTTGTTCTTCTCAAGTGAGTCCAAAGTCCAACTCATCCTGCATTGCTAACTCCCACTTAACATAATCTTTAACTTGCACTACTTCCAAAAAAATTTACCGGTTCACCAGCGTTAGTCAAAGCCAAATAATGCAATGATGAACAATATCTCTATACAAATTTAAATATTATAATAAATCTTTTTAAGGTGGGTTCAGGTGCATGTGATTCTTGTTCTAGTTTTTTATCAAGGTCTACAGCAACAGTTTCAAGATTTGTAACTAGAACACTCTTAGAAACCTCCTCCATTTCAATCTCTCTATTTTCTATATTGTTTGTTTCTTCACGCTAGATTTTATCACGGATTTGTCCTTGTACAACATGTTTTCATTAAATGTAACATCAATAGTTCTTGTTGTTTTTCTATTTTGTTCATCCCATAATCGATAGCCAAAATAATCAAACACATTTTCAATGAAAAACATTTTTTAGCTTTCACATCAAGCTTATCTCTATTCTTAGAAGCTATGTGGACATACGAAACACAGCCAAAAACTTCTAAATGTGAGAGATTTACCTTTTTTCCACTCCATTCTTCTTCCGATAGCCTAAAATCAAGTGGAACTAAACATCCTATATTAATCAGATACGCAACTGTATTAATTGCATCCACCCAAAACATATTGGGTAATCCTATGTGCATCCTTGTACTTTTTGCACACTCATTAAAAGTTCTATTCATCCTCTTAGCAACTCCATTTTGTTGCAATATGTTGGGAACCGTTATTGTCATTCTAATTCCGTTTTCTGCACAAAATTGCTTGAACTCCTTGCTATCATACTCACCAACATTATCGGACCTTAGAAATTTAATTCTCAAGTCAATCTCATTCTCCACTTTATCTTTCCATCTCTTAAAAATAGCAAACACGTCAAATTATTTTTTCATAAAATAAACCCATACCTTTCTTGTGAATTCATTAATAAATGTGACATAATAGCACAACCCTCAAAGGGAATGCACAAGATTTGGTCTCCACACATCTATATACACCAGCTCTAGTTTTCCTTTGTTTATTTTTCTCCAATCTTCGAAAAACCGACACGTTTTTGTTTTTTTTTTTGCCCAAAACACAATCTTATCTATAAACTTCAAATCGGGGGGTTCAAATTAGGGGTTTTACCTTAGATGCTAACAACTTCATCCCATTTCCGCTTATGTGTGCAAGCTTGTGGTACTATAATTTGGAATCAGCTTTTAGCTTAGCAACTACTACAATTTCTCTACTGCTTTCAGGAATCTTTCAGTCATGCAGAGCATTCTTGACTTTGGTCCCCATGTTACAACTAAAGCACCTTTAACTATTTTCTAAGAATTATCCCCCAAAATAGTTTTGTATCATGTGCTATCTAATCGACTTATAAAGATCAATTTTTTCATTAGTCCTAGAATGTATCTACATCATGCAACTTCCATTGATATCCGTTAGTGGCTTTTATGTAAACATCCCCCTTTCCCATAATATCCAAAAGTTCATCATTAGCAAGATAAAGCTTTCCAAATTTTCTCGCAATAAAATTGTGTGTTAATTCTTTGCATGAAATAGAGTGAAAAGAAACACCAAAATCAAGAATCCAAGACTCAATTGGACTATCAATGCTCAAAATTAAGGCATCACTATTTGTGTTTCTTTAAGAGTTGTGTTCACGGATTTCTCTTCCTCTTGGTTTAAATCTAGATACTGAAATTTCTTCTTTGGGGCTCTACAATCTCATTTCAGATGGCTCTTTTTTTCTTTTTCTTTTTGCAATTTTAGCAAATTATTTCATCCCGTGGTCTCAATTTGCTTCTCCCTCTAGACTTTGATCTACCATGATACTAGTTCAGTCCTCATTAACTGCTTCTCCTACTTGTAGTATTTAAGGCAACACTCAAAAATTCACCCAATTCTCTTATGTGAATATCCTTGCTAAGAATCAAATATCGGATTGCTTAAAGCTTCAACTTTTTGGTACTAGATGGACTGCTCACTACAGTCACAGTTGCACTCCAACTTCCAAGTAGAGAAGATATTAAGATTAAACCTCTTACCTCATCATCAAATTTGATATCCATCAAAGTCAACTAAGTCATGATCATGTTGAATTAGTTGATGTGATTTTTAATAGAAGCATCCTCCTCCCTCTTCAGATTGAAAAGATGATGCGTAAAAAAAAAAAAAAAAAAAAAAAACTTTCTTTGATGCAGAAGGCTTATCATACATGTTGGACAATGCCACCATCAAATCCACCATTGTCATCTCATCGGTAATGCTGAAAGCAACATACTTTGCCAATGTGAGATGAATCAAACCCAAAGCTTGCTGATCTAACAATTTTTACTATTTTTGCTTCATAGAAACTAGTTTCTCCTCTAATAGAGGCTAATGCAAGTTTTTCTAATAAAACATATCTTCAATCTGCATCTTCTAAAAACCAAAGTCCTTGCCATTGAACCGATCGATCTTCACCTTCCCTTCATCCATATTCACACCCATTATTTTGCCAAAACCAAGTCGAATTCCAATTGTTAGGAACGCAAATATATGAAGAGGAAAATAGAGGAAAATAGGGAGAAAAAAAAAACAAGCGAGAATTGTTACTTGGAAAACCCCTCTTGAAATTTGGAGGTGAAAAAATACGGTGCCACACTATGCAATTTCTCCACTATCAATATCAATGTTTCAGGCTCTAGGGTTACAAGCTTCAATATTACAACTATAAATAGTTGGAGTCTAGGGCAAACATAACTATGATGGAAACTACATGTATGCCATTAGCAATAATAAAAGCTTTTTTATTTGCTTTAACATGATAGGATGAGTGACCTACAAGTTAATATGTTCATGAAATTCTAAATGCGGTAAACGAATCAAACAAGTAATATAATGATGAGAAAAGATATCATCCTGCAGAGATTGATGATTAAACAATTAAATATTAAAAATATACTAATTCTAAAATTTATCTAACAAATCAAAATTGAATTGAGAATAAATTAAAATTGACAAACGTAGAAAAAAGAATATCGAAATTCCATGCAGTAAATCAATCAAATAAATATATTTGAACATATGATTTCACCATAACCACAAAATATAAATTTTAGATTATTACGCATACAAAAACAATATCAAACATATGATAGCAAAATTTCTTAATCTATCTATTATTCTATCTTTAGGCATAGTAAACCTACTTATTGTATTAATCCATCATACCTCTATGTGACTTTAAATAGGCATAAGTGCATTAAAATTTGTTAACATTCCTGGTTTACAATGAATCTTTTGGCTCACATTACCACCGAAAGCTACACAAATAACACGGTATATCTCTATCCACATTTAATTCATGGTTATATATTATAATGAGCAATTGCTTATCATTACTTCTCGGCCTCAAACATGCACATTGGATCATTCAAATGGTGACCAGTCATTTAAAAACATTAAGTGCAATGTTATATATAACTCACATGAATGAAATCACTTCCAAAACACAAAAATCATAAAATTCATATCATCATAATCAAGTTACGTTGTAGCCCTAATAAAAGAAAATTAGAACATAATAGAAGAAGAAAAGAAAATATAAATTAAACTCAGCATCCTAAAGCAAAGAACAAGAATTTTGTCACCACATTTGTCTTCTCTTCAAAATACGTGGAAAAACTCTCAGAACAATAAAAAAAAGATCTAAAAAATAAAAATAAAAACTAATTGCCTCCCCAAGATAATTGCTTATTTTTTGTATAAAATCAGGGAATAAATCAGAGAATCCCTAATTTGATATCCACCTTCAAATTATTTTTGATAAAATTAGGGAATAAATCATAGATCTCTAATTTGATATCCATCTTCCAACTCTTTCTAATTTGAATTCCCAAATCATAAAATCTTCATTTTGTTCTTTTTGTCATTCTTTTCCTTATTTTGTCCATATCTCATTATGTTGCATAATCAAGGAAAATTTGAATAAATTAAAGGAAATCCAAATATTTTCTCATTAATATTGCATTATTTATTACCTAAAATAGATAAAAAATAACTCCATTTTTATAGAGTTATCAAAATACTTGCCCATAACAAACTATTTCTATGCTTGAAAATTATTTTCCTCTATCAAACACCACCACTCTATCAAGTAGATCGATCTAACTTACCCCCTAGAGTTTTCACTTACCTTGAAAATGATTTGAGCAAATCAAAGCTTCATACACCTTGTGATCATTTGAAAAGGTGAAACTAGAAGCTTCAACAACACAAAAGTGGGGTCTTTGCTTTTACTCAAGGGAATGGAAATGAAAGATTGAAGAAGAAAGTCAGTAGCTCGAAGTTAATGGAGTGGAGATTCTGACTTTGAAGCTTGAAGACCCACACATTTGGCCAAGATAAAGCTCAAGAGTTGTTAAGGAAAGAGATAAATATCACTGTTTTAAAATCATTAGACCTACAAGTCGGAGGGTTTGTGTGTTCATTAAAAATGCTTCAAGTGGCCGTCCATAATTAGTTAGGGTGCAAATGGTCATAGGATTGGCTACAAGAAGATATCTTGGGAGAGCTCCTTCTTGGCCAAGTAAAATGATAAGTCATAAGGGCATTAAATGACTGAAAATAAAATTGGTGATGTGAGATATGACCTCAAAGCTAAACGAGGTTCGATGTCATAAGGAGAATGGGATTTAAGATGACTGGTGAAAAAATGAAGAGAGAGGGAGAGCTACTTCTTGACTAAGTAAAAATGAATTGTTCAGAAGCTTATCAAGAGCATTAATTTATTAAGGTTAAAATAGGCGAAGTAATGCATGCCATCAAAGCTAAACTAGATTCAATGTACTAAGAGCATGTGATTTAAAATAATTGGTTAAAGCATAAAGAAATGTGGCACAAGTTAAACAATAACAAATGGTTCATCTATGTGGTTTCCAAAGTAAATATTTTGTTATGTTACCAAAATATTAAGTAAATCAGTACGTAAAAAGAAAGTTGGTGTTCGTTTCGAGCATTGATAAATTAGAAAACTATTTCAAACTCACTAAAAATATTGGTGAAATATAACATATGTTAGAAAAATCTCATTGAATATTCAATTTGAAGACTAGAACTAATATGGCGGTAAATTAATGACCATCACTCAACACCGCAGTTGTACATGTCAATATCTATCATTAAGCTTGATACATCAAATTCCAACAATTATGTAAAATTATCCTTTGCATTTTCCGCACCTCACAAAATTAATAACTTTCATAGCTCCAAACTAGATAACATTTATCTTTATATCTGAAATATTATTACTGAACATGAAAATTTCCAAATGTCACAATTGGGCCCGTGTCCATAGAGGTCGGGATTGAGAACATAGAGCCCAAGCCTCAGTCTCCAGCACTCAGGTCCATTGATGCAAGACCCAGGTCTCCAAAACCCGAGTCGCCAAACCCAAGACTTTAGTGTTGTGCCAAGACCTTGATGCTTAAATAATATGTCTATTTGGAAAAATCAAATCAGATTGTACTCAACGATAGAAAATATTTTTCAATTTATTTTCAAGTCTCAACCACACACCTAAGAATATTATCATTTTTTTCTGGAAAATAACTTCATGAAAAAATATTTTTCAGAAACATCACACTTTTAGTGAAACAAATAGAGCCTAGAAAATATCATTGTTTGAGAGAGAGCATACTCCATGTGTGAGGAGGTGGAGGACTAAGGTGAGTAGTTAGGAAGAGAACAATGAATAAAACTAAAAGGTATGGTTTCTTTCTTGGGACAAAGCCACGAAAAACCCTAAACTTTGCCCAAAGTAACACATTTACACTAAACTCTTTTTTGTGACGTGAAAAATCCCAAACTTTTCAAACCGTGACATATTTATCCCATCAAGGACATTTTTGTCTTTTTATTCTGTTTTTTTCTTTTTCCTTTTTTTTTCTTTTCTTCTTCTTCTTCCCTCCATCGGCCATGGCGGAGCCGGCGGAGGGAAGCCGGCGTCCGGCGAGGGTCACCTTTGCCGACGTCGGGCGAGGGCGGCCCTCGCCATCGCCCCTCGCCCGACGCCGACAAGGGCACCCCTCGCTCGAGTGAGGGGTGCCCTTGCCAGGTCTAACAAGGGTCGTCCTCGCTCGATGCCGACAAGGGTTGCCCTCGCCTACGTCAGGCGAGGACGGCCCTCACTTGCGTCGGGCAAGGGCCGTCCTCGCCCGACGCCAGTGAAGGCTGCCCTCGCATACGTCGGGCGAGGGTGTCCCTGCCCTCGCCAGATCTGGCGAGGGCCATCCTCACCCATCGCCAACGAGGGCCACCCTCCCCAGATCTGGCGAGGGCCGTCCTCACTCGACGCCGATGAGGGCCACCCTCGCCTGCGTCAGGTGAGGGTGTCCCTGCCCTCGCCCGTCGCCTGACGCCGGCTTCCCTCCGCCATGGCCAGCAAGGAAGAAGAAGAAAAAAAGGAAAAAAAAAAAGAAAAGGAAAAAACATAATAAAAAGATAAAAATGCCATTGATGGGGTAAATGTATAACAATTTGGAAAGTTTGGGGTAAATGTGTCACTTTGGGCAAAGTATAGTGTTTTTTGTAGCTTTTTCCCTTCTTTTTTTCTTCTTCTTCCCTCCGCCGGGCATGGTGGAGCCGGCGGAGGGAAGCTGGCATCTGGCGAGGGCAAGGACACCCTCACCCAACGCAGGCGATGGCGGCCCTCGCCGACGACGGGTGAGGACGGCCCTCGCCAGATCTGGCGAGGGTAGGGACACCCTCGCTTGACGCAGGAGAGGGCGGCCCTCGCTGGTGTCAGGCGAGGACAACCCTTGCTAGATTTAGCGAGGGCACACCTCGCCCGACACAGGCGAGGACGGCCCTTGCCAGATCTGGCGAGGGTACCCCTCGCCTGACGCAGGCAAGGGCTGTCCTCACCCGATGTAGGCGAGGGCAGCCCTCGCCGGCGTCGGGCAAGGACGGTCCTTACCAGATCTGGTGAGGGCACCCCTCACCCAACGCAGGCGAGGGCGGCCCTCGCTAGATGCCGGCGAGAGCCGCCCTAGCCCGAGGCCGGCAAGGGTGACCCTCACCCGACGCCGGTGAGGGGTGCCCTTGCCGGACACTTGGCGGAGGGAAGAAAAAAGAAAAAAAATTAAAATTTTAAAAAAAGTAAACAAAATTTATAAAATTTTAAAAAATAAAAAGACCAAAATGTCCTCTAATTTTTTGGTAAATGTGTCACATAATGAAAGTTCAGGATTTTTTGTGTCACAAAAAAAAATTTGGGGTAAATGTGTCAAGGTTTTGAAAGTTTTGGGTTTTTCACGTCAAAAAAAAAAAATGTTTGGGGAACCACCGGCCGGTGGCGTGGATGGTAGATCCTTGGCCCTCCCCGGTGGAGGCCAAGGTTTGAAGCTCCTGCGAAGCAGGGAGGCTGAAGCGCGGTGTGATAACTTAAGCGTGACGTCGGGGTGGTGGTGTTAGCGTCACTGGGGGGTTTACGGCGCACTATCGGTGCAAGCTGGTTCCTCCCGTTCCCAAAAAAAAAAAAAATTTGGGGTAAATGTGTCACTTTAGGCAAAATTCAAGATTTTTTTCGTGACTTTTTCCAATAAAAAAAAGGAAAAAACAGAATAAAAAGATAAAAATGTCCTTGGTGGGGTAAATGTGTCATGGTTTAGAAAGTTTAGGGTTTTTCACGTCATAAAAAAAAAGTTTGGGGTAAATGTGTCACTTTAGGCAAAATTCAAGATTTTTTGTGACTTTTTCCAATAAAAGAAAAAAAAGGAAAAAACAGAATAAAAAGATAAAAATGTCCTTGGTGGGGTAAATGTGTCACGGTTTAGAAAGTTTAGGGTTTTTCACGTCATAAAAAAAATATTTGGGGTAAATGTGTCACTTTGGACAAAGTTCAGGGTTTTTCGTGGCTTTTTCCCGTAAATGTATCACAACTAGCAAAGTTCAGAATTTTTCACGTTACAAAAAAAAAAAAATTGAATAAATGTGTCACTTTAAGTAAAATTCAAGATTTTTCGTGACTTTTTCCCATCTTTCTTTTACTAAAAGCAGCGCTTAAATATTATATGTATATATATACACATCGGTTCAATTCGAGTGGCCTGGAGCATCGCATGGATCAGCTCCTCTCCCCAAAAGTCTCATGATCCGCCTTCTTAATCCTAGCGCCTTGCGATTTGACTAATATTAAAGCAACAAGATTTTTTTTTTTTTTTTTTGTTCGAAAAAGCAGCAGGAGTTGATGGTTGGAATGTACGACGAAGGTAGGAGCCTACTTCGGTTCGCTTGCGTGATCGAGGCATGTTCCCCGCTTGCAGAGCTTCGGGTTGCGGATATCGTCTATTCTGAGCTCTCTTAGTTTAATGCTCCGCACCCTGCATAGAGTAAACATACGTACATGATTCTCAAAAGAAAAAAAAAATGTTTCATCTCTTTTCTTTAATTAACAAGTGATGTAGCATTTTAAGAATCGTTTACATGTCCAAAACATGAATGTAATTTCTCATATAATTGGTAATGACATTTGCCATTAGATATGACTTATCTTATTAAAAGTATATGTAAGCACTTACTATATTATCATACAATAAATGTGAAATCATGGTAACATCATCTTATGATTCTTGGAAAAGTTATTCAAAGAGTCATAAACTTATTGTACGGCAGTCAATTCAATGTTAAACATTTTAATTGTTTAAATTTAGTTATAAACATTTTAATAATTTGCAAATTTATTCATTCCGACCAAATTAGTCCTAAAGCTTAGCAGTCTAGTCAACCTAGGCTATCATACGTAGTACAGTGATGGCTAACACTAACGTAGACACTTTTTAAAATATTATAATTGTTTTAATTTTCTGAATTTTTTATGATTTTTCTTTACTTTTCTTTCTTGTTTTCTTTTTTCCCACTTCAGGCTATTAAGGTCACCAACCAACCTTACCTAAGCCTAGGGAGGGCTCTAGGCCCTCACTTGTGGCTGGCGAGGCCCGCGACACCCTCCCCCAGAGCAAGCTCTCACCTATGGCCAATGAGAGTTGCCTAGCGACCTTGCTTGCCCAAAATTGAAAGGAAAAAAAAAAGAGGAAAATCAAGAAAAAATTGTCTATGCCAGCACTAATTGACTTATATGCTTGTGCCATATAAGACGATCGACATTCACGCCAGCAATTTTCGACAAAAATTAATCATCATGACTAATTTGCAAATCGTCAAAAGATTTAAGACTAAATTGGTAAATTATCAAAATATCTAAAACTCAATTAATATAAGATTGTCACTGAACTAGCCACCGAATAAGATGTTTAGGACTTTTTGGATGATTATCCTTTTAATAAAGGGTTAATACCCTGAAAAACTTTAAACTAGTACACATGTAACAAATTTATCTCAAACTATATTTTTACCACAAAAAACCCTAAACTTGTATAATTTTGACAAATTTACCCCAAACTGGTACACTTGTGACAAATTTCCCCTATGTTAGTTTTCGTTAAATTTTACAGTCAAATTATTAAGTTAAATGATACGTAACAATTGACTGGTATATCAATTTGGGATTTTGCGCTCTGTTTGTCACAGTTTACAATTTTTGTGATTTTTTTGTGGCATTAATCCAATTTAACGGAGGGTATTTGTCACAAATTTATTAGTTTGAGGTTTTTTGTGGTCGAATAAATTAGTTTGGGGTAAATTTATCATAAATATACCAGTTTAGAGTTTTTTATAGTCGGTCGATGTAAATTTATTACAGATGTAACAGTTTTGAGTTTTTTATGATCGAAAAAATAGTTTGGTGTAACCCGCCCCGTGGTTAACATGCTGGTTCATGCCCTGCCCCCTCATTCGAGAGGGAAGGGGTTCGAAACTCCGTACCCCCATTGCCCGACTAAAGTGGAGTGTTGTGAGAGGTGGGCCCCCATGCTAGTGCTCCCCCTGGTTTACGTCGCCGACTGTCGGCTGTACGATGGTTTCAAGATTAAAAAAAAAAAGTTTTGAGTAAATTTATCACAAATGTGCCAATTTGAAATTTTTTAAGATATTAACCCTAATCTGAAATTCTTTCACGTACTTTTAAAGAAAATGACACACATACCCATTTGTGTCCTGAACCATATAATTTTCATCTTGTATATTTCTAACAGGGGCACCAAAATAATCTACTTATAGCCCAATTTTCGATTTTTAGAGTGCATTCTTTTCAGAAAAATGAATGATTTTATTTTTATCCTTTAGAAGGTTAGTAAATAGAAAATATTTTTATTATTGATAATAATTTATACCTAACTATTTTCAAGGGTGAAGAAAAAAAGCTTCATTCATTTATTTTTATTATTTTTATAAGTGATGTAAGCGATTATTTTGAGAAAAATATTTTCCAATTTACTCATTTTTTGCCAAAAAAAAAAAAAAAAAGCACCCTTAGACTATTTTCTCTTTATTTTTCTTTTCCCCTTCGGCTTTCCTACGGTTAAGCTAGATAGGGGTAGTTCCGTTCGAGGAGAGAGTCGGCAGAAATGTCAGATCCCCGCACTAGCATCCAAAGGAGGTTGTAGTTCAATGGTTACTATGGCCGACCGAGTGCTTCATCGACAATGCTGTCGCGCTTGAGAAATTACTGGCGAATCCTTGCAACGAGACAATACTCAGGAAGGACGAAGAAGAGGCAAAGAAAGCGAAAGGGCAGGGCCGAGCGCACCCGACGATCCTTCAGCGGAGCTGGCATCCATGGCTCAGCCGTCTCCTAAAGGTCCATGTTTTCTCGATTCCCGCCGGGATGGTTTGTTCGTCCGAGCAGAGACTAGGCACGTCTTATTTTGATGATATACCAACCAGGAAACATGTCAAGCAGACAAATAAGACTACAGTGGCGCAGGGATTCTCGCAAATACATCTGAAGCAAACTTTCTATCTAAGCATATATTTCCCATTTGTGTTAACAGAATGGAATACAGGAAGCTTAGCTTGGGCAACCATAAAACCTCAGTATATACATAGATTAAATTAGGGAAAGACAAAGGTGCATCGGTGTCGGAAAAATTACTAAGCATATACAAAGAACCTGTCAGACCGCGAAACACAGCAAGTATGCTCGAAGTGCTATTGCAAAATTTCGGCATAAATGGGGAGCACAAAATGCCTGAAGTAGGCTCCGAGCCGAATTCACTTGAAAAACTCGATTCTGCCATATCTCCGTCGGCAGTTCAATTGGAATAAATTGCAGGCTTGTGACGGTATTGCAAACATCTGCAATCTCGCCTAACAAGGTGGAGAAATCAATTTACAGCTCACAACTACCCTATAGCGGCTCAAGAGTCCCACTTTTGAGTCTTTCCATTCGGGCTTGAAGGCCAGACAGGGCCTTCTCGTCCATCGGACGAACTCCAGCCTGTCCAGCATCATCCATGCTCAAGTTATCTGTTGTGTTTGGATTATGTCCGTATGGTACATTGCCGTTTGTGTAGAACGGTGGCTTATTTCCAGAGTCGAGGTTACCAGAAGCTGCTGCTAATTGGATGCTCCTCATTCTCTCTCTAATGGCGTCCAATGTCCCACCGCTCACTGCAGTTACCAGTTTGGCACACAGAAGTAAAAGTGTTAAGAGACAAAAAAACATGAACAGGAAAAAGAGACGCGACAACTCTAGCTAGCACGATTTACCTCCAGTGAGCAATCTTTCATTTCTTTGTTCTGCAAACAGGGCATCAGTATGAGGGCCTCTTGAACTCATGGCAGAGACAACCCGGTCATCCTCAATATATGATGGCGGTAAACTAAAACTTGTGGGTTCAGGTTTCGCATTAATAGGTTTTACATCGGCTGTGGAATTTGTGTGAACAGGAGACAATGGTGCCAATTTGGGGGAAGAAAGATTTAGGACAGCTGGGGGCGGGGTAGCCATTAGCAAAGTCGAAGGGGTCCTCCCAGCAGCGGCACTCTTCTCCATCTGAGCAATGGGAACCAATGTCAAGAACAGGTAGAAATTATAATCCAGGGAGTATGGCTAACAGAACCACAAACCTGTGCGAGACCATCTCGAATATAAGTTCGAAAGGCTTCACTAGCATTTTGAAGTTGAGCGAATATATCGACCTGGATTAAATAAGAGTAATACTATCAGAAGAGCGAAATGAAATTAAAAACAAACCAGCCTAGTATATGCAAACTTTCATGAGCAGCCTATAATATTGCATATTTACCTGAGGATAAAGTTGAGTGATGCGATACAATTCATACAAGCCAATGGTGCATGTTTGCTTGTCACCAATTTTCTTAAATATGGCAGCAAGTTCTTGCTGCAAATGCACAATATTATTGGAAGTAAGGAGAAGTCACAAAAGAGGAGGAGAAGCAACGTGAAAAACCCAGACAAAAATAAAGAAAAAACATGCCGTGGCATCAGTGAGAACAAACTACAAAATTTGACAACAAACCCATCTGCTAACTAACCTTCAATTGTTTGCTCGAAAAAAAAAAAAAAAACTAACCTTCAATTGGGCGTCTGCAGAATGCGTAGCAGGAGTTGGATTGTTGGCAGTGGAATCACCCCAATGTGTTTGGCCAACAGGGCCAGATGGGGTTAGCATTCTAGCGGCAGCCAAAGTCTATTTCACACGAAACAGAATAATTAAAAAAAGCTGTTTCAACTTGACCAAAATGTGCGCTTGATTCGTTAAGTAATACCTGAAGATTAAGATCAATATAGGCAAGAATAATTGGCTGGGGCTCCATATCTATAGGAACCATGGAAAGGTGACCCTTAATTGCAGTACCACGAAGCTTTACAAGTTCATGCAGGACAGTTTTAACCATACGCAATGGTTTATCATCAGCCCCAGCTCTTTCCCCAGCAAAGCACATTACCGAGAGGAGGGGAGAAAATGTCAGTTCATGCAGACTGAAGGTATCTTTATAGTAATAAATCATTAAAAAATAATCACATGATTTGTCTAAATAAAGTTGGTAAAAACCTTCGCCTGATTTCTTCCATTCCCAGTTCTTGTAAATAGACATGTATACTCTGAAGTATGCGGTCAAGATCAACATCATATATAGTACTCTGAAGGACCTGTGGAAGCAAAAAGTGTCTGAGGTTTCAAGCACTCAGTAGCCAAGTGGATTGCTAAACTATTGATACATTAAACCATGCCTTCATCTATCAATTTAAGTTTTTAAAACATTCAGCACTAATCCCACAGAAACTCACATGGATAAAGCTTTTAGTTGAAATAACATTCGCCTAAAATACCCTAGTTCTACCTTCAAAGATTGAAAGGACAAAACAATGCAACAATTAACATATTTAGGTGCCTTAAATGTCTTAGATAGACAGAATTAGCTTTTGAGGAATACTACAGATCACCTTCGTAAGTTTAATTAAGCATTTGACAACCAACTCGGAGAATTTCTGGTTCCTGGTAGCAACTGTCTCGTTTACAGCTGGGGCAGGCCACCTTGAAGGATCCAATGGACGTAAGAGGTTAATAAGGACAACAAACGACGAAGTTCGATCTGCATTATCCTGGATATGCAAGGACAAGTCAAACCACTGAACAAGACATCACCATGTAAAATATGAATTTAAATATTGTAAAAATTACCAGAATTTTAAGCATCAAGACATTCAGAGCTTTCAAAAGTTGGCTTCCATCATCCATACGTGGCACTCTTTCATCCAAAAGTCTAAGTAGAAGCTCGGTAATAAGGCAGTCAAGAGTACCCTCCTTGACAGCATGTGCAAGTTGTCTGTTTTGAAATGTCTGCAGCAAGGAAATTTGTCAGACAAGTCTGCAATAAGCTCTTCCACATACACATAAGATGTAAATGACTGTCGAAGGACCAAGGTTGTATTTAAGCTAAATGACACTGAAGTTGCCAAAAGTTAACTCACCTGCATGAGGGTATTCAAAACATACTTGCATGACCTTGACGAAGCTCCCGTTGAGCTGAAGTCAAATGTCTTGGCAACCTAATAACAAGCAAAGAAATCAAAAAATATTTTGAGCCCGAAAAGATAAAAAAATGTCAAGCAAGTTCCAATAACAACTACGGCTAGGAACAGAGAAGAACATGCAAAGACCTTAACAAGAACAAAAATAAAGCAGAGCACGAAAGTGTAAACCCACAAATTGACACGGACAAGGATGGACATGGACAAAGGGTGGGGTGTTAAGCCCCTTAATTCACTGTCGTTTTTACCTTATCTGCCAAGGATAAAACAAGTCTATCCGAGACCTTCACAAGATCCTCCATACCACTGCCATCTGGATCATTAGTGGCTTGCTCCAGTTTGTGGCACACAACTTTCATCCCCTCAATAGACTGTTAAATATAATAAAGCACAAATAGGAAACTCTATTTCAGTAAAAGTGAGCAGGTACAAGATAGTACAGGTTGGGTATGGACAGAATTTAAATTTGTGCTTGCACAACTTAAATATGGATTGCTATGCACAAGGGTGAGCAAGAACTTTAAGAAATATGAAGAACTCATTCTTGTTTGTGAAGATAATCCAATACATAGTAATAAAATGGCGAACATAACCTGTTCAGGGGAACCAAATGAAATTATATTCAGTGCTTCGTTCCAGTCTGTGGAGCTACTAGTATGTGACATCAAGTGCCTATCCACATTAACCTCAGAATGACCATAATTCTCCCTGAAATAAAATTAACCCAGCATATCGATGGAGGGTGAAGAAGAAAATTACAGATCAAAGTCAAAACATGAGCAGAATTGAAGGAAAGCCACCATACCTTGCAAATATAGGACCAGAAATAGACCGTGACACTTCTCCACTTTGCTCTGCCATATCAGACCTGAAATTAAGAGATTAAAGAGGACTGATGATTCAATTGGTAGAAGCAGGCATCATACTTTAAAGCTGAAAATAATTTCAATGACATCAACTGCTTTATTTTGACACAGCATCTAAAGGTTAAAACTCTCGCAAACCATCAAACCTACCCTCATTCCTCTTATCTTTCCAAAAAGTTGAGTACAGCTAGTTAAAGCACAGCTACTTCAACTTTTCTTAAAATGAAAGTAAAACTCAAATAAATAAATAAAATAGAAATTCAAAACAGAAAGGTTATTCAGAGTATGAAAAGCTAAGGCATGGGTAACGAAATCAAAAACACATATAACACGTCTAAATTGTGGCATCATAGGAATAGGTGTCCTTAGATGATAAGAAAACATCAATAATTTCATAAGTGCTGTATAGACAGCTTACATAGTGCATGGATAGCTTCACTACAGGGAATAAAACTGAGAATTGGGGGGTTGTCCAAAATGTGGCAGGGAATGGGTAGGCTTCATTAGATAATACAATTGAGATGAGGCATGAACATTTGATTGTACTTAGAACCTGGACTATTAAGCTTTATGCATTGCCAAAAGACTCCATCACATAAAATTTAAGGGTTTATTCTAAAGCCTATGCCTGGAAGAATGAGCATTTTTTATAAGCTAATAGTCGAGAGAAAGTAAAATTATTACTCCCAGTGCGAAACATTGAGAATATTGATTTTGATTTTTAATTTGCTAGGGTACCATTAAATGGGAAGAGTGTTCCAAATTATTGCTTGAGAAATAGTGTAAAATCTCAAAGGTGGCATAATTTACTTTTATACTTTCTTCAGTACTGTTCTTTAAGTGCTTTATTATCGTGATGCTGCTTGTTTTCCCTATGGCCTATAATAAAATTGATTTCACGAATAATATGTCCAGAACAACCTAAAAATTCGAAACTCTCTTCTAGCTTCTATTTTATTCAATTCAAAAGTAAGAATTTTCCAGTATTCTTGTAGTGCTCACTTCTTCTCAAGCACATAAAACCATAAAAGTGAATATTATAATCTATCAGCTATCCCCAGTTAAAATTGAAGTAGAAAACAATCACGCATTAACATTTACTATTATCAACCATTTTAGACAACAGGATATGCCTGTGCAGAAAACAGATAAAACTATGAGCTCTCTCTTTAATTTGTGCATAAGCATCCATTTCCATCTATTGTATGTGTATGGAAATGAGTAATATGGGTGTACACTAGCATGTGCTTTCTGGAGTATGCAGGATGCAGAGCCAATTTTTCCTTTAATGTGAACTTTACCGAGGTAAGAACTTATTAGCCTACATAACCAGACTAATCACAAAAAGAAGTTGAGCATGAAGAGACTGATGATAAGCTGACAAAAGATTAATCTCCAATATATGGAGTGAAGAGATTTCAAGCAGCAAAACAAGGCAAATGCTATAGTGCCATAAAGAGCAAGAACATCAGAAACACACCCATTTTCCCTGACCGATCGCCTAGATGCTGCTCTAGCTTCACCAGGCCTACCCTCCTTCCTTTGGGCCATTTCTCGGGCCTAGTATTTTGAACAAGTATTAGTTTATGAAATGTAAACTAAAGAAGGTAGAATTACATGTGTGACATAGAGACAACCTTCCACTTAAATCTGTCATCTAACATGCTTTTCTGAGCATCAGTTAGCTTCCCAACAAATCTCCAAATGTCCTCACCTGAAAAAGTGCATGAATAAAATTACAGATCCATATATAAACAATCAACCATCAAGTTCAACCAGTTAAGGTGCATGTGCACAAGAGACAGCTATGTCATTGCATACCAAGAATCTTATAACCCGTAGCAAGAGTATTCAGGGCAGCTTTCCTAATTTCACCATCACGTTCTGCCGTTAAGCTTGCAACAATTTGAAGGGACTTTAGCTGTCCAGTAATCTGTTGAAAAAGAAATGTTAGACTACAAAGTTATGAAAGAAAGACAATGACATTTAAGAATATACCTCAGCTGCGTGATGGTCCATCAAAAATCCTACAAGGTCAGCACACTCTATCCGAGTTCGATTGTTTTTTGAACGTAACCCCTCCAGAATGTAAGGAAATGATTTTGTTGCAGAGTATATATGAACAATTTGCTTTGTAAGTTCCCGCATTTTTTCTCGCACTTGAGCAATATTATGCCCAGACTGCAGCAAAAAAGAGGCATGAATTATGAGTTTTACAACAGTTTCACGTTCTTTAATGTAGTTGCATTTGCATCCAAAATTGAAAATGCCAATGCTTGTTTTAAAAACCTTCTCTATCAAGCATGGAAGAAATATTGCTGCTTCTGATTCAGTCAACAAGTAATCTTCATCCCTTAATCTGTTAAAAAGCTCAGGGAGAAATTCCAGCACCTATTCATCATATTAAAATGTTAAGAGATGGAACGATGCTGCAAAATCACCAATTCTATGAACAAACCACATAAATCCATTTCACCAAGAAAGTTACCTTCAACAAGCACGTTGTATTTGACTCACAGAACCGTAGCACAGACCACTTCAGCAGTATATCTAAAACTTCAATTATTTCCTTAATAACAGATGGGAGAGCCTGAAGGGAAAGCAAACATTATCATAACGCAATGTCAAGATGCTCGCACTTACTGCAACAAGAATACCCATTTAAATACCTTCTGCAGCATCTCAAGCCCATCCACTTGCTTTCTGAAATCAGAGCTTAAAAGTCGCCGGTGCAAATCCTCTCTAAAATATTTCATCATATCATTCTGCAATAAAGGTGTAGATCCCAAAGAAAAATTACAAAGAGAAGGACGGAGCTCCAAATGTCCAGCCAACACCCAACAACAGTTACCTCAAGATCTTGAATCTGCTCTATCCTCAGCTCTTCAAACTTGAACCTCCGAACAACCATCCTCTCTCGGTCCTCCTATAGGACAGTCAGTTTTTGAAATGCGGATAAGAGTGGCTCAGCTAAAGTTTTGTCTTTTTCATACAACCTATTGTAGAAGCATTAGTTCATACCTTAATTGAGTCCTTGACATTTATCAAAGCCTGTGACTGCAAAGCAATGTCTTGCACAGAAATCATCGAGTCTCCTCTTGAGCCCTTTGACACGGCAATCCTCTTTGCAAATGGGAAAATAAGAATCAAAATCCCCATCACTCCTCATACAATTTTATCCTTCCAATGTAAATTAGAAAGAACCAACACAGCCTTCATGTAATAAACAAAAGGATCTCACTCCATCTCTAATCTTATTCTTTAGTCATTAATGAGAACTTAACATACCGAAGCTGCAGTCCGACTTCCAGGCTTTGATGCACCATGAGAAGTAGCTCTTCCAACTTTAGAGCCACTTTTGGAAGGTAACCCCACTGGTATGGCTCTGGTTGATTCAAATGATTCTGCCAGCAATATTTCAGGTTCAAAACAGAACGTGCGCGCACGCACACGTGTGTGTGTGTGTGTGAGAGAGAGAGAGAGAGAGAGAGAGAGAGAGCACCTTGGAATGTTCCATGAGGCTTCAATCGTTCAAGTGCAACAGCCAAAGCTGGGCCTTGAATGTCTTTCAAATGTTTCATAACCTGAACACAACAGTTGCCATGATCACCTCATACTAAAGAAGCCACACTTTTGCAATTTATTGCACATATACATACCAATTCATGTCCACTGACTCTCAAAATTTCACCAAAGAATCCCTCGGCAGCTTTACGAACATCTGCCGACTTATCCTGAAAAGTTACAGCAGCAGTCCTTATCAATCTGAAGAAAAGGTTTGGGTCCAAAGAAGAGATATTATCGAAGCATGTTATTTTGACATTACAGTCATAGCAGTAGCAGCTGGTTTCAGCAGATGCACAGCATCAGGGAAATCGCTTAAGCGAGAAACTTGCTTTCCCAACCAATCAAAAAGATCCTTGCGCCCTTCAGCCCCAAGCTTAGAATCCATTAGAGCAGCTGCAATGTATGGAACCTGTAGCAGAGGCCTCATCATGGTTCAGTGGAGCCATAAATAAAGCATAACCATATCCTACAGATACACACACAAGCATGAACACGTCTCAGAGAGAGAGAGAGAGAGAGAGAGAGAGAGAGAGAGAGAGACCATCTTATCAAGATTAACAGCTGCAAGCCATGATTCCATTGCAGCCAAAGTACATTCCCTCATATGCTTTTTATTGTCACCCAGGCATTTCAAAACATCAGAAAGAATACCCTGCGAATAGAGAAAAGAACACTTCTGAGTATAATCAGCTTTCAACAGCAGAGAGAAAAAGTACATAATGCCAACAGGAAGATAAGAACCTTGCTCGACTTCTCAACCGCTGGACCCATTGCAGATGCGACACCACCAATGGTTGTCAAAGTTGCCATGACTAAATTCTTATTGCTGTCATACAGGCGTCCTTTGAGGGCACCAAGCAACTCAACTGCATATCAAAGCAATTGTTAACGAATGAGATCATTTTGATACGCAAAAAATTATGAAAATCAACTTTTATCAAACTTGTCAAAACAAGAGTTGGAATCAGTGTTATTTAGAACAACAATCTCATACCAGTTCCATTTGGTTGAATGCGCTTGTTCGCCTCCTCCAACATTTTGTTGACAGCTTCAATGGATTCAAGACGAACCTGGAGATCGAAAGTTGTGTGCATTGATATGATCATTATTTTGCTTATTGCTGATTATCATGAAGAATATTCAAAAACCGGAAGTTAGAGATAGGATGAACAGCTTCATCACTCAGATGCCAAACCTTCCAATCTGAACTTTCCAAATTCTTCAGCAAGGAAGGGGTGATCTTCCCACTTATATCTTCACGTGGCAGGCCATCTCCCCCACCCGAAGACACAGTCGACATGGAGTCAGAGGCCTTAACAGTTTTTCTCGTAACAGCGGCACTACCCTGCAGGATTTTCACATGTAGATACTTCCAGCAAGCACTCAAAAAGCAATATAAAATAGTCTTAAAATCAGTATGATATACCTCAAATGGATTCTTCTCAAACTCTGCATCAAGTGCACTGAGCAGAGCCGGCTTGACATCCGTAACAAAGGCTTTAATATCTAGAGAGTAATAAAGACCACATCCATGTAATTCACAAAGTGGAGCTATGCAAACAATTTAAGACGATAGTCTTTTGAGAAAGAAATTACCTGGACCAACAAATCTATGTAAAACGCCTATAAGCTTGATAGTAGCATTTCTAGTTGCTGCAGCACTAGATTGCAGTCCAGTATCTTTACAGAAGTCAATCATATCCTGTATCCATTGATATTTCCCAGATGGCAAAAGTTTCATTATAACAATGAAGATAATATATATTTAAAAAAAAAAAAAAAACCTATAACTGCAAAACATATGTTAAAAAACAGTTAGAAATAACCTTCAGTTTCAAATGTGACACACCAAAGTCTTCAACCGCACTGAACATCCACGAAATTCCTTCACTGAGGACCTTAGGATTTTTGTGCTCTTTCATAATTTTGTACATCTATGAGAACAAAGTAAATATCTTCAGTCAACACAAGGCACGTAATCGACTGGGAAAAAAAATACAGCATTGTGTCTTTTTAGGTTCGAGTTATGCCAAATATTCCTCTTAAAAGAAAGAACTCACTCTCTCAAAAACAAATCCAGGGCCAACAGCTTCAGAAAAGGCAGTTAGGCACTTCATGGCATGAGCACGGGTTTTGATATCTGCTACACGTTCACTTGTACCTGATATTTAATTAAGTCAAAACAAGTCCACCTATCAGGGGAATAGAAGAAAGTACCTCAAATTGGATACTCACCAAGAAGGCAAAGGACAACACACTTTTTGGGAAATTTAGCAGAAGTGGAAGCAATATATGTAATGACATCGAGAACCTGTTGCTGGACCTGCAATACTCACAATGAAACCCATATTAACAAAGTCAATCAATTCTGACAAGTAAACAAGTAGAAGAGAACTTCCAAAACCTGAACATTTTTCTCATTCCATCCAGGCACAGCACAGAGCAATCGAACCAAAATTTCTACTGACTGGTCTAAGTCCTGTATTTGCTCCACCTGTTGTTTGAATAAGCCAATTGCTGCAAGGATATCCAGAGCTAAACATTAAACGAGGGCAAACTTTTTTACAAAAGAGTTAAAAGCTGCATGTCGAGAATTGATTCTATTTGAACAATGGGATCTGCCATTCTTCTACTTCCCAAAGAAACATGAAATATGCATGTACATGTTTAACCAATAGTAAACATTAATGCAAAAAAATAAAGTACTATGCTTTCAAAATAGAATGGAATGAACATTTGAACCATCATCCACTTTGAAGATGCACTGTCTAATTCTTCCACCAAAACAGGCATTTGTTAAGAAATCAATAAAAAAAAGGTAACGTAAAAATCAGACCCGCTCCAACATCCCATTTACCAGCTACAGATGCATCACAGGATGTTGACTTCCAACTAGAATATCTGATCAGAGTCCTATAAATCTCAGTATATCTAAGACACTTCAAAATCAAACAAAGGAAAACTGAATTTGCTTCTGAATCTGTCTTTCAACAGATCAAGGTGTACAAATTTTTAACTGGTTCAACTAACTAATGCTTGGTAAAGAAAGAAAGAAAGACAAGTTTAGGGCCTGCTTGGTATGAAAAAACTGGTCCAGTTCTCTGTTTTCATTTTCCGAAAAAAGAAAAAAGTACCAAAACGCCTTTGTTCATCAACTAAAAACTGTTTCTGAATGAAAATAAGGACAACTGTTTTCATTCTTTAACTACAAACCTAAAACATAAAAAAAGAAGATTAGTTTTCAAATTTTTCATCACCAAGGAAAAAGCAATTTCCTTATAAAATGAAAACACACTTCCCAGCAATTTCCTTATATTTTCATGAATAAAACACTGTTTCAAGAAAACAGAATACTGAATACAACCAAATGGACCCTCAGTGAAACACAGAAAGTTACTGTTTGAAAAATATAGTTCCAATAGACAAAAAAGTTAAAACGATAATGTGACAGAGACACCAACAGCAGGAAGGAGTTCAGTGAAAGCTTAGTTGACCTATTGCTCATTTGACAAAATGTTGTTAAGGGAAAATAAATTCCAAACCTTCAAGGCGTTCCTTCCACACAGCACTCTTCAATTGGGAAATAGTATCTGCTTGTATGACAGATCCTATTCGGCTTTCAATCTCTTCAAGACTCATCTCCGCAGGCTGTTGATTAACACAAACTTGTTCGATAATTCAAGACAAAGAAGCAATAAATTTCAAAGGAGAGTCTTATCACCTCCACATCTTCAGGTACAACAGCTTTCAAAGGTTTAGCCTGTGCAGTCCCCTCTCCCTTCTTTCCGCCACCAGATTTGACAGTGCCTCCCTTTTTGCCCGGATTCTGACAAAACCAGAATATCATTTAGATGAAAATTATAAGCGGCAAAGCAGCCAAATTTAATAAACCAAATAGTCATGCTAACCGCAGCAGGAAGTGGCCTCTTTCCACTAAGCATGCTAGCAGCTGACCTTCTAACAAATGAACTGTCTGCAACCTGTGTAGATAATTATTAATCCCAGCATAAGCAAAACTACCAAAAAAAAAAAGCCCTTTTTACATGACCCGAAAAATTAAATAACTCCTGAATCACATGGAATGTAACAAGACAAGCATGACTGAGATGGTAAAGAGAACATAACATGTTTCACAATGAAGCATAACCACTTCACCAAGTATTACCATAATCACTCCCACCAATTGAAAACAATTTAATAATGGCATAAGTAAAAGTGATTGAAATACACCACCCATTGTCTATTGCCAATTTAAAGTATCCAGCTTACTTTTTCAGAGATTAACAATGAAGTAGTTCATGATCCGGTCAGGTTTGAACTACGATAGCGTTGGTCGACAAAAAACCATATAAGATGACATTTTGGCTATGCTAATTTATGGTATTTTTACTTCTAACAGGCCGCCCCCCCCCCCAGGGGGCCCCACCCTTTCTTTTCCCTTCCCCTGTGGAGCCCCCAGAGGCCAAAAATGGAATACATAGGTCAGTCCTCAAAAATACAACATAAAAACAAGTGTCAAGGACACTCCACAGGCAAGGTCAAAAGCCTTAGGAATTGGTAAAAGCAGTTCAGCTATGGCTGCGGTTCAAATCTACCAGTAACCCATTTGCTGACAATCTTTCCAAGTGCCAAAGCTTTGGTATACTGACTGCATATCCAGTGGCAGACAAACAGCACCAAGGAAGTCCAAAATTGAAAATGGAAGCACATCTAAAGCATTCAAATGGACTTCTGAATAAAAATGGCAGGAACTGAGCTAACCTCCACTGAGGAAGAGATCCCACCAGAAGCTTGGACAGTAGCTGAGACATGATTAAAATTTTAGAATATACTCACTTGAAAGGTTTATTTTTTATAATCTGCAGAACAAAGAATATTTCACATACCTGCCCCAGCACCAGTTGGAACAGCGCCTCCAGAACTCCCAATCATTTCAGAGAGTTTCTTTTTTCTCACATCATCAAGTTTTTCAAGCGACCTCTCCAAAGGCCTCATGCCAACCGACTGGAAAGGAAAGGAAATGTATCACCACCAGATGTGAACAATCAAAAGTTTAGAGCCCTTTTTATTTATTACTTACTTGGCTTAATAAGAGTATTTGATTCTATGATAAATTGGTATTCTATAACTTCAGAGCACCATATAGACCTACTCCTACTTCACATAATCAGATACATACGAACAGTGAAGAGGAAAAGTTTCACTACTGAATTACATGTTTCAAACATTTTTGCTATGCAGGATCATTTAAAAGCATCAGATGACAATTCAAACTAGTCATATTTAATAGTCACTACATTTTGAAACTAAAAGACCATCCAGAAGCCACAATGAATGTGGACTTAAGACTACATGGACAACATAGATTACCTTAGCTATGGCTGCCAAAGCTGAAAAGGCGGCATCTCTGACCTCTGGCGTCCCATCATTGAGGCACTAAAAGATAACAAGTAACTTTAAATTTCGGACAATTGCATACCAAATCCAGACAAGAGCAAAACATTTGATAAACTACATTAAGCAGAAAGGCAGCCATGACCATGATGTTCAAAGTAGTGAACTATCTCTCCATTGGGCCATATTTTGACAAAGATAACATTTTCTAAGAAAAGAACATTGTCTGAAGACTTCTCTAATTTTCTCATGAGATAAACCGAGCTTGAGTAGTAAATCAGGGAAACACGAACTCCCTGAAGGACTAAAGTAAATTTAAACAAGTATTTTAAGATTGTCATACTACAATATTTGAATGTCTTGAACTAACAAACCATGCTTCCAACTCGAATTCACTGACCTCCATACAAATCGGCACGTAATCTTTGTGCAACTTGAGAATAACTGCCTTGCTACTTGTTTCGATACAATATGTCACCCAGCTCAAAGTTAATGATCGCACAAGAGGAACCTTATTTTTAACAGCAGCTTTAACATCTGCAAAGGAACAATATGTCATAAACCCAGCAGCTACCAAGACGCCACATCTTAAGAGCATTACCCATCAGTAATATTACATTTTATTTACACTAAGGGGGTTATTGCACTTCACACCCTACATAAAACCTTGATATCCCCAACTCTCACTAAGAGACATAAATGGAGCCTATGTCGATGTAAAGTGCAACAATACAACACATGCTTATTTGTCTGCCACAGATGATCAAGTACAAGTCTCTGATTTGAGAGGAAAAAAATGACTGATGTGAGCAAACTACTACACTGATTGCATTAAACAGAAGGGGAGAACACAATCCAGCACTTAGTTGTCCTCACTGATCCAGAATTTATGATAAATAATCAAATTTGAACCTGCCTTCAACAACTTCCACCAGATTTAAGCACCCAGCCTTATGCATTGCCTGAAGAGTTTGAGTAAGTGCCTCAGTCATGGTTGGTTTTTTCTCCTTGAGTTTTTCCTGTTCAACAGGCAAATTGGTACCAAGCAATAAAAATGGTCTAAGTATCACTTTTACAGGACAAAGAACCAAAACCAAAAACTTTTTTGATAGATGAAGATAAACCTAGACTCTTTTCTTGTTCTTATATAAAGAAAATGCCCTTAAAAAAAGGCTGTAGTTGTTACCAGTAAAACCGGAAGTAAGGAGCGGGAACTTCCTGAAAAATGGGATCTCAGTCCCCTAGCCAAGTTTCCAATAGCTTGGATGGCTTCTACTGCGACGGCTATGTTCACATCCGTAATAAGCTGAAAATTACAGATAGCAAAAGAGTTTTAAAAGTTTCACACAAATAAAGAAAATATGAAGATCAAAAACGATTAGTATAGATATTGAGTCAACCACATCTGGTTTTTGATCTTACAATGCAATTTAATTCCAGGACCAAACAATATGAATACGCTGATTCAGGCAGGGCATGCTATGTTCCATTTTTCAGCAATGGGAATGATCCCAAATAAATTATTGACCAGAGGAGCTCCCAGATACATATCACAAGCCAATGGATCAATTCACTATTAAATCTATCAACTTGACACCACTCACCCATTCTACCAACATAGAATTCATTTTTTTGCCCAACAGAGGATGCAGTTTGCATCATTCATTGTTCAATATAATATTTTAACCGCTCAAAAAGTGTAAGCGACTTTCATAATCTACTATTGATTAAACCATTCTCCTAGGTGAATCAATAAGTTTTTCGTTTTCCATGGTGGAACATCTGGGAAAGCTTCATACTTTCCACTCTAAAAGGCTGGATGCAAATTCTTTTTGGTGGTGAAACAGCTCTGTCTTTTTCCTCATCAATTCTTCCAATTCTGCATTCAGCTTAGTATAAACATTGATACAATTGACATAATATCACGAAGTCGATGACTTTCTTTGATGGCGTGTTTTTATCTGAGAACATGAAGCCAGAAGTCAAGAGACTGAAGACACGTTGAACTCATTCTTTTCCCTTGTTCACCAGCACATGAAAGATCAAATGATTGGGATGATTGACTGCCAAATTATGTGTTTACTCTTTGCGAATGAAAGTTGCTATAAGACCTAGAATTCAGAAATGAATAACAGTTCATTGAGATTAATTAAAAGGACTAGATGCCTGGAGCCTTCAATGACAAAGAAGGTTGTGGAATCAACATCTTAGAATCTTGATTTCAAAATCCTTAATCCTATGGTAGATTACTTCCCTCCAAGGCACGACCATATTACTTCTTGTTACCCAAAATCATATCACTTGAAAGAGCTAAAAGGGTTTTTTCTTTTCTTTTTATGCTAAATGAGTAGACATGAGTTGTAAGAACAAAGAAGAAATGAAGATAACTATGGTCTCTGTAGGTTGTTCAAGGAAAGGACTACCATCATTAGAACAATTCTCAATGATAAAAATATCTGGGTTTTGCTCTCATTATTACATACATAAGAAATGCAAGCAGAGCATGGCTGAACCAATATTTATATGAACAAGTGCAGAAAATGATAATTCCTTTCATTCCCAAAGATTATCCAACAAGGCCTGCATCAACTTACAGAATTCTGACATGGTGTTTGGCTCGCAGATTAGACTAAAGCAGAAATAGAAGAGCTATTCAATGGGGTGTAGAATAAAGTGAAAATTGTAACAGAGTAGGTATTCCATAGTTTGGTTCACAAGATGAAATAGCTATTCGAGAAAAATGGCTTGTTTGGTTCATTAGAAAAACTGAAGATACTCCTAGTCCCATGAAACTGGTGCGGGCCCCAGGAACCAGACAATGGAATAGTTGTTCTATCAAAAATAGACAGGGCATAGATATCTATTCCAAAACAAATGAGCATAGGCTGGAAATAGAGTATCCATTCCAGTGAACATATGAAGTGCAAGTATGATGGCATTTTGACACCCAATGATAGGAAGAGAAGTCTCATCAAACTCTGTCGATTGGAACACTAGTACCATATCCTTTCAGGATAAGAGTTGCAAAATTCCGATGGCATGTTCAACAGGCTGAAACATTTCAGCACGTCCAAGGGTAGAAAGTAAATTGCCCCTTTAACAAAGCTCAGTTCACAATATTTCTTGCAAAAGAAGCAAAATGTTCCATCTTTTCTAATCGAGTACTTCATATGTCCCAAATTCAGATATCTAACAGTGTGATTGATAAAGTTTCAATAAGCTCCTTGCAAATTCAATGTCAGATAATTGCAGTGAAGCAAAAAATAATTGCATACCTTCTTCAGTGTACGGCTTATCTCTGTGAAGTCACCAGCAGCAATTTTTTTGGTTGAAGCCAGCTTGGTTAGCTCTGCGACTGCCTCTTTCCTCTCTGACCATTTGGTAGCTTTCTGAGGCATCAATAGAAAAACTTATGTAACAAACAAATATCTGACATTATGCAGCAAGCATACACGTGATGACAAAGAAAGCTAAGGGATTTCCCTTAAAAATGCATTCTAGAGGACTACTAACCACTCCCTCCCAGAAACCTGACTTCTCCAAAGGAGTCAGAATGTCAACCGGATCAACAAGCTCGTATTCATCTATTTCCTGAGGGGCTGATCCAATAATAGCAGAAAATAGTAAGTAAAACTTCATAGCATCAACAGTCCATCCTCTACTGCAACTTAAGCAATTCTTTCATACGAGAAAAATAAGAAAATGGCACCCCAAAAAAAAAAAAAAAAAAAAAAAAAGCACCCTAATCACCAAAAGATTCAATTGTGAGGTGGCAAGACACATACCATCAGCCACAGCTTCTTCAGAAGGACCGGGACCCACAACATCAGATGCAATTTCCTGTTCTGGCTCTTTGTCTTGTTCAGATCTGACAAGGCAAGGCCAAGGCCAAAAGATTTTATTGTCGCTATAGCTACACTACATTTAAGTGAGCAGATTAAGCTACCCTAGCAGAGACAGGCATCGGATCTTAATTGCCAGAAAGCAAATCAAGCCAAAACAAGGCAACATACCTGACTATGCAGCATTGTCAATCAAGATAAGCAAGAAACAAAAGTTAGTCTGCTCTCTCTTAATCAAGATGTAACATTGTCAGCTCTAACTTAATTTATGTAACATTCATACAGAAAGAACATGCATGTACCTCATTATCCCCAGATACACATCTAATGTCAGCCATCAAAAGCTTACGTTCATCATCTTATCAGTTGTATTTTTTAATAGGGTAAACCATACATCAACTGTGCTAATTACATTGAGACACAGTCTTATCAAGAAAAAACGATGCTGAGCAAATATTCATAAAGAAGCAACTTTGAAAGAAAAAAATGCTGAGCAAACGTGATTTACCTAATTTTTCGTGTTGGTTTTGCAGTCCCCGAAACATTTACCAGCTCAGCCTCCAATTCTTTTTTCTACAGTTAATCAGAGAAAAAGTAAACCTTGTTCGCAAGAATGGAAAGGAATTTGATAAAAGGTGTAACATAGAGCTATTTTACCATTGTATCTCGCATTTTCTCAAATAATATGGATTTAACAGGATCTTTCCCAATCCAACGACAAAGCTCAAGGGTCAGTCCTTTGGATGATGCCCGAACATTCTGATCTTGGTGGTCAAACAGTTCGGGAAGCATCTTTAATATCCTTTTCGGCGGTACAATTTTTGCCCCAAATTCACTGATCAAAATATCATGTCTGATAAGGAAAAAAGGGCAAAGGAAAATCACATGAATGCCTTCACCAAAGCAATTCATCACAATACCTTAATGCCTGAAACATAACATCAATTGCAGGGACAACAGCCTTAGCAACTTTGTTCTTGATTGCTTTCTCCATAGTATCCTGTCATTAGACAAGACCTTGTAAATGTCTGAGGACTGGCTAAAAAAGCAATGGGATTATGATCTCATCTAGGAGCACCAAACAAATAAATTGGTGACAGCCATAAATAGTGTACTAATAACACAATCGACATTGACAACCTATACTGAAAAATTTTTATGTGGCCAAAGAGAGAAGATTTAAAGATTTAAATGCAACTAACATACAAGTTCTAGTATTTACTGGACAATCCAAAGCCTGATGAGGGACAGCCAGTGTATAATTGAACCTAGCTTAAACCATTCCCAACAAAATAACTTCACGCATGGATCATTCTAACAATGACATTTCACACTAAGAAACCTGGTATCAGCTAGAGCCTAACAGATTTTCAAAATAAATTTCAAGGAGACATAATTAACATGTACTTAAACTCACATGCTCGTAATTAATAAAAAAGTAAGGGAAATGGCTCATTCCCTTCACACAATCGGCTAAAAAATAGAAGAAAAGGTCACATGGCCCTCTTCAGCTACAAATCATCGAAGTGACTGATGCCATTAGCACACTGATTATTCTTGTACAATACTTAGTAAAACCACAATCATTAAAAAAGCATAAAAAGTCATTAAAGGATGCACTGCATGCGTATATGTCTCAAGTAGAAAGTACCAGAAAAACTTCCACTGCCTCCAATTCCACCCATAGCATAAATGCTGTCTGAGCCTTTTCCACTGTCTTCGGTCTTCCAGTCAAGCATTTTGCAGCAATTACATCACATACTTCCTTCGCATACCTAAAGGCATGGGTCAAATAATCAGAATCAACAAACAAGAGAAAAATAATGAATCCATAAAATTTAGCTAAACCTAAAAGTTGCACAATAGCATACCTTCCAGCATCAGCATCTGCAGCTCGCAAAAATGCAAGTAAAGCATCTAGCGCTTTCTCTTGGACAGGTGCATTAGAATCTGCAACAGTTTTCCTGAAAAGTGGCCCTAAAACGAAAGGAAAGATAAAGAGTAAACATTTGCATACCACAAATTCTACACAAATCAGCTTTAATTGAATTACTCTATAAAACTTCCACCTATTAAGCTCTAGGAGTCTGTTTCTCATCTATCTACTTGGCAGTTGTTTTGAATGCCTTACAAGGACACTATCAGATACATTCATATTAAGTAGGGTTTAAGGCAACAAGCTGCAAAACTAGTATAAGAGCTAATGAGCTGTACACACACACACAAACACGCAATCCAATGAATTCCTTCCACTTTCCCACACTCAGCATTCATTAATTCACCGAAATCTCTAGCCAATGTGTATCCTGTTAACTCAAGCACAATGAACCGATGCACAAGTATACCTCTTTCATTTGGTTTGAGGATATCGTGTCAACCATATAGTAGAAGACCCTAGTTTTCTTGCATCAATTAACGAGTTCTAAATTCAAATTTTTTACACTTGATAATAACATAGTCATATTCATTATTGATTAGTTGACCACAGTACTTATTGCTCAGACTTGATATCAAATATCAGAGATGTTGGTGCTTCTATGCAATTTTTGGTTCTCTTAACATTAGGGCCTCTAGATTGCATAGAGAAATACCAAAATGCTCCCATTGAATAGTCTCATAGTTATGAATTGTGAATTTTTCCCTTTGGGTTGAAACCAATTGGAATAAATTGGGCTTCTATATGCATGTTCAGCAATAGGTATGAATTTGCTTTTCTTTAGACAGCCTCTCTGGAAAATCAGGGTTAATGCTGCATAACTCCTCCCCCAAACCCTCGCAGTGTGGGAGGCTTTGTGCACCCAACGCCCTTTAGGTATAAAACATGTTCATTGTTATTGGTCAATAGAGAGCTTTCCCAAGTATATTGGAGAAATGCTAGTGATTTAGCCCAAGGACCTATTCTGTTTACAAACCAATCTCAATTTAACTGCCTTAGACATTTGAACTCGAGACTATTGAGCCATCCTTTAAGAGTTCAAGAAATGCAATTCTACCGAGCTCAATTTGAGCTTCACCTCCAAGTTATTGAATCAAGTAATGTTTAGTTCAAGTGGTTGACTAATGGTGATCCCTTATCCATCACATAAATCAGCCTTCTCCATATTCATCTGAGCATTTCAACACCTCGATCCCTATTTCATGGATAGAATCTTAGCAAACGCAAGAATTAACCCCGCCCTGGTCCTATTGAATTTGCTTGCCAGTGCCACCATATACTACACTCCTGCCCATGCTGCTTTTAAGGAAGCATTTTGTTCAACTTCAATCCCGTCCTGCTTTAAAATATAAGGTAGAGAAACTGCAAATGCAATTTAAAGCAAGACGACACATACTGATTCATAGGAAGCTCACTTTCACTATATCATCACCAAAAAATATTGAGATTAATCGGTAACCTAAAGTTAGCCCTACTGCAAAACCTACATTCCAACATAATGGAATTATGAAAAGCCAAAGAAAGTTGATTAAATCGCAATCCTCTAAAGCATAACACATCTCCATAAAGCATCGACGCCTCAGAAAATATCAGAGATTCTCAAATGAAGAAAAGATTCTGCTGGAAAACAGAAACATAAAGGTCTGCATTGTGTTCCCCAGCAGAACACCTCCACTCCCAACACTCAAGTTTACTACTAGTTTTTGGAATTGGTAGGCAACAATTGTAGTCGGCACAGGCAATACCATCACCGAATTTCAAAGGGTCAGATAAACCATCAGGCAGGTCAATTTCCGGAAGCATCGCCTAAACAACGAGGCTCTCTAGGCGTCGGCGATTCGTAAGCATTCAAACTTCGACAAATCCAATTAATTACGCCACGAGAGGACGATGCTCAAGCAATTCCTCGAGGCGAGAGCAGCATTGCCAATTAGCCGCATGCATTCACAACCAACACGCGAACAAACCAACAGACGAGCACCCCCACGCGCGAATTCAAACCAAAAAAAAATCGAGCATTCCGCATCGCTCAGCTCATCCGCCACACGAAACCGCCACATTTCACCCACGCGAGCCCCCGCGGCACCAGACGGGACCACGACCGAGGGCCGGATCACCGCCCGCGAGACCAGATCTAACGGCCCGAGGGGCGACCTGCACGCGCCGACGAAGGGAGGGGAGAAACCAACGGACTCACCGAATTCGCGGAGGCGGTGGTCCTTGGGATCGGCGATGGAGTCGCAGAGGGCGGCGAGGTCGAGGTTGGCCTCGTTCCGGACCTTCCAGTTCTTGTGGAGCAGCCGATCTTCCCACGGCAGCTTCTTCGCCTCCTTCAGCAGCTTCTCCTCCTCCGACATTGCCGCCTCCTCCGGACGCCGCCGATTCGCAGCCCTAGCCGATCGGCCGCTCCCCGCGCCGGAGCTCGAAGAATCGGTCGATTCGAAGAGATAGAGAGAGAGGGAGAGGGAGGGAGGGAGGTAGAGAGAGAAAGAGGGAGGGCTAGAGAGAGGAGAGGGGAGGATCTCTCAGTGAATTTTTCACTGGTTGTCACGGCGGAGAGCCGGCGATGGAGAGAGAGAAAGAGAGAGAGAGAGAGAGAGAGATGACAAAGCGATGGTTTATCTTTCAAAAAATGGGGGAGGGAGAGAGGGAGAAAGGAGGGCTGGTTTTTTTTTTTTAGGGGGGGGGGGGGGGGGTGTTGTGTATTTTTTGAGTTGTACGTTTTCAATTTCAATCGAGTGCGGCTGTTTTTCGCCCGTCTGATGTGCGCTCGTCTCACGCGCTGCACCCGGCCGGTGGTTTGTTCACTCGCCCCATAGGCGTGGGGGTGGCGGTGGGGGAAAAGACCACGTCACCCCCCTCGAGCCTCGGCCCCAGCCCCGGCCCCAGCCCGGGCCCCAGCCCTTTTGGATTTCCTAGCGTGTTCGCCTTTCTCACTCGAGCCGAGGATGAATCGAAGGTATTGAATCGGCGACCGGCTGACATGGCGAGGATAGACCTTTTTTTGTTTTTATGCATGTCGATATGAAGCCGGTTTCACATTTGGTGAAGTCTCGTTGGAAGCTTGATTATAAGATTGCCGGTCGAAAGAAGAGCGAGACCGGGTCTGTGAGTAGCAGCATCTCACGAAAGTAGCTTTTGATGCTTCAATTTGATATTGTGTTATGTTGTGGTGTGAAGCAACTTTGATTATTATGATCGTGTCGCATGCGATGCCAATGCGTTTGCAACTCCTACTACACCTTGTAAATCAAGTGTTGTCTCGTGTATGTTCATGTTTCCATTTGTTAAGACAATATTCAATGAAGCAAGTAAATTAATTTTTTCCTTTAAATGGAAACGAAAAATAAGCTTTTCTTTTTCATATTGGAATTTAAATTAAATAAAAACTATCAAAATCACAATCAATCAATCAACATAGCTTCCCCTTATCTCTACTTCTATGAACCCGACACCATTGAAGCTTCTGAGACCTTCTCAAGAGCAAAAGTAGTTTATTTCAACATCAACGAATCAAACATACATTGAATGCGATGAAATTCACAGTGCATTTCATTTTCAAGACTCCAACAACCTAGCAGGACAATGCAAGCTCTAGAAAAAAATATATATTAAATTAAACCCAAACGACATGACAAATTCCACGACATGTCTACAGTTATTTCAATCATCAAACAGTAGAAGACAGCACAAGACTAAGGACAACATCCCTAGTTCCCTACCTTCACCAAAACAAAAATGCTCAAAGAACATCCAGCATCCATTCTAGATGGCCTCTCACCATCAAAAGGTAGGTTAATTACCCAAAAAAAAAAAAATTTAAAAGGCTACTTATGCTTCCCGTTTCAAACATATCCTAAATGAGTTGCCTTTGTTAGCTAGAAATCTTAGAACGGTGCAATAACTCCTATCTTCGTATTATGCTTTACACTCACCTCCATGAGTATCTTAGGCATAAAGAATCGGAGACCAGTGGACCGAATGTCCTGAGGATTAAAGTTGGATGCTAAAAATCCGTCCTAGTTGGGTGGGGCTAAGCCTAAGAGGCACTGTTAGGGGAGTAAATTCCTATAATAGCTTTGGTCTTGTTCCAAGCATAACCCCTCTATCAATAATAGGCCCGAATCGACACTTCGGGTATTTTTTATTTTTTATTTTTTCTATACACAGGGAATTCTGTACAGCTGGCAACCTGCAGGTAAACCTTGGAATGACACTAGCGAAGGACTCACCACCACAACGTCACACTTAAAACACTAAACACCTCCACTTGGTTTCGAGCCTCTCATCTTTGGGTAAGAATTAATTAAGCTCTTATCTAGCGGAGCCACAACGGCCGATGATACACTTTGGGTATGTTTGTTTCATGAAAAATGAACTATTTTGAAAAATATTTTCCAAAAAATAATTGTTTGTTTCGCATATAAAAATGAATAAGCAAAAACTATTTCCATCGTTTCACGAAACTATTTAGTCTTAAGCTATTGTCAATAATGAAAATATTTTTCATTGGCTAATTATTTCAAACGATACAAAATATTATTTTAAGAAATTTTTTCTAAATTATCTATTTTTGGCGAAACAAATGAAAACTTACTTTACCAAGCCTAAGTAACCGGTCAATCTCCATTGCCAGCCACCCACGTTTCTCATCCCCAAGCAAAGATGCGAAACTTCTTGCCAAACTTGAGGAGGAAATCGGGATTCGAAGCTTTGAGATGTCTCCTCTCCGCCCACCTTGTGCTTTAAGGCGCATATTTTGATGACCACAAAACCACTCTTGCACTTGATGATGATGTTCATTAAGTGTTTCGACTTCAAGATGCAGCATCAACATTCCTATATGTTAGCATCGTGAATCTGGATCCGATAATTCGAGACATAGGAAAAAGAAAATACCCAATTGAGTGATAAGCTTATTGTACAAATATCAATTCAGTCATAAATTTACCAATTTTGTCAATTCGATTTTAAATATTTGTGTGAAATTCTAATGTAGTCTTTCTGGCCAATTGTCACTAGAAATCATTAATGTAGCAGTCTAGTCATCCTCGATCATCCTAAGTGACATACCATCACGTCAATAATTTCCATCGAATATTAGGTCAAAGGATATTACAATGAAATTTCTCGCAAAAATTTAGGACTAAATTGATAAAATTTGAAGATTTATGAATGAATTGGCATTTATACAATAAATTTAGGACCGATTGAATTATTCCACTCGTGAAAATCAAATCCAAAAAGTTTGTGTCGTTGACTTTGATAGACGAATTCGAAGACCCAGCAATAGCGGAGCTCTTTAACCGAGTGGTAAAAGGTTTCTTGCAGCCGTTTAAGAAAGAATGCCGTTGATTGGGAAGATGACCGTTCGGTGATGGAAGTACTCCCGGAAAGAATCGTGCAGCAGTTCTATGGGGTTTTGGGAATCCTACGAAGACCGTGCACATCGGTCCCAGTCGATTCTAGAGCTGAAAATAATGAAAGCAACTTGCTACGAGATCCCAAACCGCCGCATGATCTTTATCTTATTTTATGTTTAGACTTTCGTATTACCTGTAATCCACCATCTTAGTATGAATCAATGAAGTATCTTTGAACAAAAAAAAAAAAAAACTTGTTACGAGATCATCTCCTACACAACTATTGAATGGGCAATCTATATAACTCTAATTCTCGTATCCATTACTCATTTGTTCATGATTGACTCGTGTCATAGCATCATTTGTCGATTGTATAGCACTATGGTTTCTTATTTTCGTTTTAGATTCATATGCCATATAAGCATGGATAATTTCAAATCCTCTAATTGCGTTTTAACTCATTCTATAATTGGCAAAAAATTTATGCACGATTTATAGGAATTCTTTTGATTATAGTTACACCAACGAGTTCGAATCACATTGATTGTAATTTGTGTGGTGAGGAGGTTGGAAATGAAACCATTGATTGTCAATCTTAGATGTTGAATATTGAGTGACTTCAAAGAAAAGTTACTTCAGTTATCACTAATAAATCCACCGATATTAATTGTAATGACTTGTACATATCTATATTCATATGAAAAATAGCCAAATTTAAGTCTTCTATGGAATGGAAATGAGATTTTTTTTTTAATTTGAAATATCAGATATTTATGATATGAGGATTAATATTGCTGTAAAAACAAATTACACGGACTAAATTTGAATATTCCAAACAACAAAGAAACTAAAAATGTAACTTTCATTTAGAGGGTTGTACATGTAAGAGCCATGAGTCAGTGGCCAATATTAACTCGGTAATTTCCTGAAAATGTTAAGTGGAAATTTGCTTAAGAACCTAAATTGTGGTGGAAGAATAGTACAAGAATCAAAATCATAACCACCGCCTGCGGTGGATAAGTGCTCTCACGATCATTTGCGAGAAGAGAGAAATTCGAATCTCGTTAGTTGCACGGGATTTTAAGTGCGACGTCGGGGTGGTGGGTCCTCCGCTAGTGTCACCCCAGACTTTACCCCCTATTACCTGGGCTTGTTGGGCTATCCGTGTTGGTATGGTGTGTGGGTTCCCTAGGTTATCGAAAAAAAAAAAAACCAAAATCATAGCCAAACAAAGTATAAGCAACACAATTAAATTCCCCTAGAACTATATCTATCAAAAGTGTAATCCCCCCTAAATCTAATATATATTGTATCATATTGAAAATGACTTTTGAACAATAAGTGCATTTAATTTTAATAAAGGAAGTTTTTTCTTTTGCTAATAAACTTTTAAGAATATTCTCAAGAAAAATTGAAAGTTTAATAGGCTCTTGAACGATTTTAGTAAAAATGACCGATATCTTATCTTTAGAAAAATTAGGAGAAAAAAGTTTAAAATCTTAACATAGTATCAAATATTACATCTATTTAAAATGATCTTTGTGATAATTTTACCCTATGTCAAATTAAAGTTAAATGACATAAAATCAATTATAGTAGAATTTTTATGAGAAATCCAATTTAGTATATATCTATAATTCATGTAATTTGACTTTATTTGGGGTAAATTTGTCACAAGTGTGCTATTAAAATTATCTTCAGTCAAAGTCAAAAATCAATTATAGTATTTATAGAATAATGGAGAAAAAAAAAAAATCTACTCGGTTTTGTTACATGCAATAAAATACACCATATAGAGTAAAATTATTTCGATGTTGTTTCATAGATGCAGTAAAATAAATTCTAGAGCGGATGTCAATAGAATTAGTTCACAATAATTCAACTTTTGTAAAATACGATGTATGAAATATTTGGTTTGAGTATAGTGAACTTATATATAAAGCAAATGATCCCATTAAATTATCTTACAAAGGAATTTTTAAGCGATTTTTTTTCTTTTTACAATTTAATGATTATTGTCATTGCTCATATAAATTGGGTGAGCAAGAGTTGACGAGCAATTTTAATAAACATAAATTCTCTAAAAGAAAATATACCAGTACAAAATAAAGGTCTAGTGGCAGTACACGTGACCCGATATATTTCTGTTTAAATAGGGCTAGTTAGGTATAGATAAAGACATAAGTTTGTGGATGGGAATTGATAGATTGGGTGCGACAAAGAATTCACCGACGGCATTAACGAGATTGGCAAAATCTTTCAATAATGCTCACTATTCTTGGCTTGGCGAGAAACTAACAAAATCGATTATTTAATTTTTAATTATTATTAAACAACTTTTTATTCTCGTCTTCAACATTTTAAGAATTCAGCACATAATCTTTAGGACTCATTTTTCAGTTTTATCAAACGAACGCTTAGTAAAAAAAAATAATTTTGAAGATTTTAAGCTAAGTTGAGTTCGAACGTGAAGACTAGGCTTAATTACTCGACAGTAAAGTCCATCAGAAAGTTTTACTAGTCGCAAGACTTTTTCATTGAGGTCGATAGGGTTGGATCTAAAAGTCAAGTCTAAACTTTTGTCCGAACCCGTGCCATCATGAAATTTCAATACACAAGCTAAGGCAGGCTTTCTCATTAAATGCTATCGTCTAAACCCATCAAAAAAGTCCTTCAGCCTTCCTCTCTCTCGAGCTAGACTTGGCCCCATTTGTAACCTGCCGACCCATGTTTAAGTGTACTCTCTCATGCCATATTGAGAAGAAAAACATTCCACACATAGGTTACATGAGAATTATATCAATCTTAAGGAAAATTATAAAAAAATCTTAAATATATTATATGAATATCAAATTAATAATAAAATTTTCAACTTAATCAATTTAATTATTAAACCTTTTAACGATTTTTTTTTGGTCATTTTAGTTGAAATCATTGACATAAACGCTAACTATCTTATATAGCACAATTAATTGACAATGACTTGGATAAAAAATTTAAAAAAATAATTTTTTTAAAAAATATAAAAAAAAATAGTCTATATTAATGTATGAACCGTGTCTATAAGATAATCAATTCATTCACGTTAATTTTGATTAAAATAGATTAAAAATATTATATTAGTAAAGCATTAAAAGATTGAGCATTAAATTGATTAAAATTAAAAAACTTAGAACTAAATTGACATGATCATTATTCTTATGACATGCATCTGAAATAGATTCTTCTGCATAAGCTTTCGCTCATTCGTGCCAGGGTCACGCAATGCATCCGATGCTCGAAACTCCTTTTTCCACGTCGTGCTTTCAGGGCAGCTTGAATTAAAGCGCGTGGAAACCAAACAAAGGGGGAGAGGCGCGTGGGTGGGCCCGGCCTCGGTGGGAATTATGGTTGAGCAGTGTGAGTTTGGTGGTGGGGTCCAGGAACGAGAGCGTAGGAGGAGCGGAAGCGAGAGACTCGATACTTGTAAAAAATAGAATAAAATGAGGAACAATCCCCTGCTCCCGCGCCTAGCGAAGACCTCCTTCCGAAGCTTCGAATCCAGCAGTCGGATCGGGAGAATCGACGGCCGGGATCTCGGGAGGGGGACCCGGTGGCGGTTCGCGAACCGGGCTCCTCCGTTAACCTTGCTTTGCCGGCAGGCTTTCGTTTTCTTTATTTTTTTTCCTTTTGGTGAAGAGCGGCGTTACTTTATTTTTTCTGCCGTTAAAAAAATCGACGGACGTCACGCTTAACGAGGAGTCTCCGACCATCGTACTGAGTCCCAAAGACGCGCGTCGCATCGGGCAGCGAGCGCCACGTGTGATTTTGATCGGGCTCTGTCTTGCCGCAGTTGTAACGCCATCATAACTGTTGCATTGTGTCTAAGAACACAAGCATGGATTACGTTACGTATCTCTACTTTTTGAAAATTGAAAATACGTATTTGCATTCTTAAATTGAACAATACTATCCATCTGTTTACAATGTTGCCGTAATACTTTTTATACATATAATCACTTTTCTCACACTTATCAACATACATCTATAATTTTCAATATTGACCTTAACATTGTTATCTTAAGTTTTGGGTTTAGAGCGGCTCAAGCTCCAAACTTGAGCCTTTGAAACGCCCATAAACTTTCTCCAATGACCAAATCAAAAGTCGACTATAGACTCGCATGAGTGAGGGTAAGGAAAATTTGCAAGAGCTAAGGCATTAATTTGATTTTTTACTTTAGGGGCCAATTACTAAATTTCAACCTTGACGTTCCTTAGTCATTATCTCACTTGCTACTTTCAATCTTTGAGTTTCAACTTTGTTTGAGCGCAAAATTGTTTGACCATGGCTTCTTCTTCTTCCTCCTTTTTTCACCATGACAACTTTATTTACCTGTAATTTCTCATGAAACGACAAAATTCGTCCTTTCATGAGATGTAGCTCATCTTCCTTTTGTCCTTCAGGTAATGCTAGATATGAGCTTGTAGCATAGTTCGTGAAGATGTTGGAGGGTAGGAGGGTAGTTGATTTTCTCTATTTATTTGTGCAATCACCAATTATATATATATTATTACACAATCTCACTTGTTCCTTCCAATTTTCTACCTGAGCTTCAACTTCGTATGAGCTTGAAATTGACCATGGCTTCTTTTTCTTCCTCCTTCCACCCCTACTCTATCATCTACCCATCATGCAATTTCTCACAAAACAACAAAATTTGTCCTTCCATGAGATACAACCCATCTTCCTTTCTCCTCCAAGGAATGCTGAATCCAAGCTCGCGCCATCATCCGCATCGATGTCAGAGGACAATCGATTTTATTTTTCTCTATTTCTTTTTGCAAACATAGATTATATGTATCACTAACTACCATTTAGAAAAAGGCATCACACATTACATCTTATACATCATTGACTTTGAAAACGTACGTAATTCTAATCCTCAAATCAATTATGGATAAGATTACATGTCGAAAATTTCCTCTACGGTGTATTATTATATACTCATGCATGTATGTTAGGTAGAATAAGTTTTGTGTTTTGATAAGTGATGATCCCACAAAGCCAAAAGGCAATTAATTTGCTGGAAACCAAATGATGGAAGACAAAACCTGGGCTTAACCCGGATCCATAGAACTTGGATGGGTCAGGCTTGAATCACCCAACCATAAATTCTGACAGCGTGTATGCTTCACGAGACACCCGCGGACGAAGTGCCATTGCTCCAAGCGATGCCAAGGTGTTCCAAAAACATGGTCACCGCTGCCGGCGCAATATCCGATTGCGTCGATGGCTTGGCAGTTCACTGGGCTCGAGCGAGGCACCGCCTTCCTCCGCTGCCATCCCCGATTGCCCGATGGTTCGCCATTTCGCCTTTTGACATCAAAAGAATTGTATTTCTGCATAGTTTCAATTAGTAAAATCTGAGCAGTGAAATCCTTATAAGTGAATAGCAAGCCCCAATTCATGTAGCTCCCAAATCGTAGCACGCTCATCCTAGCTAGTCAGCAATTTCTTATCGGCGTGAGCACATGGAGACAGTTCAGTTATAGCTGATTTTGAGAATTATGTCATATTCTAAGCATAGTCCGTATACAAGACAAGAAAGCCATATGCAATGTAAGTTATGAAGGGTCAAATCGAATGAAGTCTAATTTTTTGTGAGTTCAAAGGTTAAAAGGAAAAGAGAGAGTAAAAACACATACTAAAATTTGATAGGAGAAAAACACAACAGCTAAAGAAAAAGGAGTCTTTGCCCCAACTAAGAACACAGTGCACCCTTGTCGAGTCGTCGAAAGTCAAGTTGGTTGGCCGAACTGGGTAAAGCCTTATGCTTATGTGGTTTGGAGGCTCTTTGGTTATGAGTTCAAACCTCTCTATTGCTCCTCTATCTATGAAAGGAAAATCTCAATTTGGGGATAAAGTACATCCCTGGCATGGAAAGACACTTAAACGCCAAAATGGGATGGGTAGGTAGCTAAGGGCTGAGCCTTCGCCTCCGTCGCCTCCCCACAGCCTGTGCCCAAATCCAGGGCGAGGCCCATCGACCCTCACCAGAGCGGCCCTTGCCCAGCTCCGGCACGGGTCGGTGGCCCTCGTCCGGCCGGGCCAAGGGGATCTTGAGCCGTCAAATGAGATGCTTGGACTGAACATTCGGACCATAATGCAAAATTTACGTGATGACGTCCATAGGTGATTGTTGACGATAGCCGCTCCTCTGATTTGTTCCATTTATATTTATGAAAAAAAAAAAAAAAAAAAAAAAAAAAACACTAGTACACTGTCCGCCTTAGTTGTAGCATTCCAATCTCTCCAGGACTTTGATAGAATAACTTGTTATTTTCTATTCGATTAATATTTAGAATTTGAATATTTTTCTCACACTAACAACCTCAATGAATATTAATGATTTGATGTTGCTGACGTATTGTTTTGTTGACCACTCCTGCTTATTTCTTTAGTCGTATGACTGCAATAATGCCATGAGAAATATAATTTATAAGATTTTATGTTGAACTACCAAAGTTAATTCGTAATCTCGACTTAAGATGGTATTTGACTATAGTTTAAGAAGTGCTAAATTTTGAGGGCAAGACATCACTAAAATGACAAATCTCAAAATCATCTTCACCTATTTTTACTTTGAGGTTAAATACCTAAAAAAACCCTAAATTGGTATACCTATGATAATTTTACCAAAACTAATTTTTTGACCATAAAAAACCTCAAACTAGTATACATGTGATAAATTTATCCTAACTTATCATAGAAAAACCTTGAACTGGTCATTTGCCCCAAACTAATTTATTCGATTGCCAAAAACCACAAACTAGTACATTTGTGAGAAATACACCTTTTGTTAAATTAGATTAATACCACAAAAAATCACAAAATTGTAAAACAGTAACAAACGAAGAACATAATCCCAAATTGGTATACTAATTAACTGTTGCATGTCATTCAATTTAGTAATTTGATGGTAAAATTTAATGAAAACTAACGTAGGATAAATTTGTCACAAGTATACTAGTTTGGGGTAAAATTGTCAAAGGCATACTAATTTGGGATTAAAAAATTAGTTTGGGGGCATAGATGATGTACAAATTTGATGTTTTTCAAGGTATTAACTCTTTACTTTGTTATACTTATCGGTTTTATTGTAACAAGCAAGTGATCAAACAATAAAATAGACTGAATAAGGAAATTGATTGGATGCCAAATTTACATGGTTCGATCATAGTGACATACGTCCATGAGGATAGTAACGACGAATTTCACTATAAATCATTCGATATAGTAGAGATTATTGCCTTCTTGTTTTAGTTAAGGAAATGTCAAACTAAGTTGGATTTCATTCCATTTTATCTTCTCTTAATGAGATGTACAAATTGCACAAATATTTATGTATAAGGGTTTAACATTAGCTTTTATTAATAAAGAAGAAGTAAAGTGTTTCTACAATTTTCTGGAGTTGAAAAGTTTTGAGAAACTTTTTTTTTCGCTGGACTTACGGCTATTGTTTAATATGAGGAACGGTGACAGAGTAGAAAACTTTGATAGACAATTTCTTGATATTGGACAAGAAAGCCAACTTTTCGTTGAATGTCATCTGGAAGCCAACTTAGATGAAAGCGAAGGCATTTCTTAATTTTGGTTTTCTTGGGTTTTGGGCTTGGGCCGCCCATAATGGGCTTGACCCAACCCCAACCCATTTCCATTTCAAAGTTTCAAGACCTTGATCCAGTGACTGCTATTTTAACATGTTTCTTCCGGTTAAGAGTGATCGTGGCCTTCGGAACATGCTAGGAAAGCCCTAGCTTGAAATGGCGAGATTCGAATAATGAAAGGAAGGCCATTATGTATTAACATTGGTACATGTATTCATCGGTAGATAAGTCATGTCTATTTAAATGATCATAACCTGATTGTGAATATCCCCAAGAATCAAGCGTGCTTTTTACATGATCAAAGGTGCTTGGACTGGTGTAGTAAATTGAGTCAATTTACTGTGACTCGACGTAACCTTAACTAGTGCATGGTAAGCTTAATGCAAGTGTACTCACGAGTTGTGTGATCAACATGCTCTTTTAAATTGATCTTTTAAGAAACTGGTTGCATACGATAAATATTATATTTATGCGGGATATACAAGTATGGAGTGTTACAACTTCCCCTAAAAGTGCACGACTTAGGGTTGACTAATGGATTATTAAGTCTAAACTTAACTTGGGCTCTCCTAAATCCATAAAAATTCGAAATTTCAGTTTAAGTTATTAACATGAAAATGAATTTTATCTAAGAATTATCAATTTTTGGTGAGTCGATTAGATACTCAAGTAAAGTGTTTTTGACCCTTAAATATTGGCTACTATATTTAGTGATTTATTGCATAAGAAAATTAGAGATTGATCCGACCCGAAACAAATAATACCATTACCATAATTTATATCTGCATCACACGTGAAACACATGGCCTGAGCATGGTATTATCACGGACCACAATATGCGTTATTGGAGGGACTTCTTAAAGATGTGATCAGTCACGAGTTTAAACTCCGGACTCAACTCTTCGTTGATAAAATTTGTTTTCCGGTGGTCATTCGGTTAAATGGTTATCCGTAACAAATAATTGTATTTGCCTTTAGTCTTTTGCAGCCGTGCTCTACATTGTCATCGTGTCAAGCGGGTCGTACCGTGCAGCAAACTTCCAGTAGAGTCGACGGTTTTCCCAACGAAACCAGCGATCGTGGTGGCCCCTTCAGCGGCCACGACGCCCAGCACCCAGCGTTCACGATCGTTGCCTGTCGTCTCCCGTTTGGCGACGAACCTAGCAGCTTCTGCGGGCCTCTGCAGTGCCTTGTCCGCTTCAGTCCCGCGTCACCGCCGCACCTCAAGCAATCTTCATTGTGTTTCCGCTCATAGGGCCTATTTGGTTTAGCTTTGGAAAAATGCAAAGTCAATTTCTCTAAGTATCTTTGAGTGAATGGGCATTTTGTGAAGCAAGTATATTTGGAAGTGTATATTTTGCAAAGTAACTTTTAAGGTGAAAAGAAAAAAAAGAAAAAAAAAAAAAAAGAAAAGGGAGGAGGAGATGCATGCAAGATGGGAAAATCGTGGGGGAGCGGTTGGTGGCGGTGGTGTTGGTGGGGAGGCAGTGGTGGTGGCGGGGAGGCGGCTTGCCTGAGGTTGCTGGGTTGCTTGAGGCCACACGACCTCAGGCGGCATTGCCTGGGTCACTTGACCTCAAGCGCGACCCAGGGCGTCCTGAGGTCGTGCGGCGACCCAAGAGCGGCCTAGGTGAGGCTTCCCAACGGCCAGATCTGGCTGCTCACGGTTGAGCGCTGCCTACCATGAAGCTCGGGCAACTCTCAAGCAAGGGAAGAAGAAGACGAATGACGAAGAAGATGAAGATGACAGCGGCTTAGTGAACAGTAAAATCACATCTCCAAAATGTCAATGCTCAAAGCAGCCCCTCCCCAACATTGGGTTTTCAGCTTTGGGAATGCTTGACATTGGGCAAATAAACTTTCAAAAATACATGTCAAATACAAAATATTTTCCCAAGGGACTTTGGGGGCCCAAAGCACCTTGGGAAAACCGAAACAAACGGAGCCATAGAGACATTTCCAGCAACGCTCACTAGTATAATCAGGTTTCTCCGGCACATACACCTGCAAGCTTCCGGCGACGTCCTTGGCCTTTCACAGTTACGCCATAGTCTAGCCTGGCGACAACGGTGGTCTCCCGCAATCTCCAGTCCTTCGCGTTACTTGCTGTCCTCGCTCGCCGCCGCCGCAATACATCTCGTCCCTGAGTTCACCGTCTCGACGAAACTAGCATTTTTTTCAGTGATTTTCTTGCAGGTTTTCCGGCGGTAACAGCCATCTCCAGCCATTCTTGCATTGAATAGATGCTGCATCATTGTGTTGGAGCACCCTCACTGACGGTCCTTGACCGTGATCGTCGCCCACACGATGCAACGGCCGGCCATTCGTGAGCCGCTCATCCGCAATCCAAGCTGATTCTAATCAGATTACGTGTGTTCAAATTAGGTAATAATCCTCATCCACTTCAATTTGAATATTTTATTGCTTAATTTGGATTGATTGTTATCTAATTCGATTTTGCTAAGATTTTAAGCATATCCAATTATGGCTTATTTATTTATTTTTTTATACCCAGGGAATCCGTACAGCCAGCAACCGGCGAGTAAACCCTGAAACGATGATAGCGAAAGACCCACCACCCCGACATCGCGCTTAAGATCCGTGTGACCCACGGGATTCGAACTCCTCTGTCCTGAGTAGACGTCATGGAAGCAAATAGAGCTTATTGTTAAAAGTCAATTAAACTACTAATTTGATCCATAAAGAGTTTGGATCATTTTTTTAATTTATTCGACTTAACATTGGATCATTTTTTTTTTCGCTTAAAGATTGTGATAATATTTAATTTAGTCTGTGAGGCAATGAATTATTTTTTAGATTATCTCAATCTTTTATTTAAAATCTTTAGGGATTGCACGTGCAGATTAGGTAAGATTTTATTTTTAATTTAGATAATTGCCATGCTTTGAAAAATCACAAAAAGATTGCATTGCATGTCATATATATTAGAATTGATTTTCTCGATAGGAAATCAATCAGTAAATATTGATTAAATATTCCAATCAAATCGGAATCGAACTTGGATTGCAAATGAGGCTCGTGGTTGGCCGGAGTATGGTGGTTCACGGGGAAGTTCACGACGGTGCTGGGATGGATGTCCATGGCTGGAAACGATGATGGTGCGTGGTCAAAAGGCGCTTGGTAGACTCGCAATTGAGTGTAGCCTTGGATGGTTCACCGCCAAAGATGATCGCTGTGATTCGTCGAGAACTTGCTAAAGACGAAAAAAAACAGAAGTTCTTTTGGTTGCAATTATTCACGAGGATAAAGTGTAAGATATGGCTTTTGAAAAGTCAAAGGTGGAAAAAAATAAATAAATAAAAGAAGTTTGGAAAGTGACAAGAAGAGGAATAAAAGAGACCGCCGCGAGATAAAAGGAAGAGAGAGAAGACTGAGAGTAATTCGGGAAAGAAAGAAAGAGAAAAGGGAAGAAGAGGAAGGGGTTTCATATGTGCGTCCTCGTTAATTCAATGCTTGGCATGTACTTGCGCTCCTCATTCGTCCAGTCAAAGTAGTTTTTAGAAATAAGGCTAAATTTAGAATTTTGGGAAATATGAGGCGCAAAGTCCAATTCTTAAGTTGTGAAACTTTGGGATTTCATTGAAATGGTGGTATATGGTGTTGTGGAGCCGTGGGTTTTGAAATGAGTTGTTTAAATGCAACGATTTGATCGGAGCGTGAATTTTAGAGTTTTACAGGGAGAGTTTCATATTAAGTTTGAGTTTAAGTAATCCCTTTGAGTGAGCGATTTGTTAATGTGTGAGAGTTATTTTATTAACGTTTAAGTTTAGTTTAGCCGAGTCATAATTGATATATCTTTTTACTTGAATTTGATGCAATTTTTCGCTTATATGATAGGATTGTGAGTTTGTTGATTCAAGTGAGCTTATTGTTTGGTTTGAGGTATATTTTGGTGAGTGGTGTTACCTCTTCTATGGATTTGCAAACTCATGTTTTGAAAGAGATAAAGATTTGAGTATCGCACGAGTAATTAAGCATATTTATTGCAGAAAAGTTTGGATTTTGCAATTACTACCTTTTAATATTGGAGAAACTCCGTTTATAAAAGGTTTCTCAAATCATTATAGACTCATTCCATAAATAAATTCACAAGGCTATACATATATATCATTTCACAATACCTTTCATAAAATCATCCTCAAAATTTTGAGGGTTTATGATATAGATTTTGTAATGTTATGAGAAATGTCTTGTGAAGTGTATTTTATTTGATAGATTGAATTACGAAAAGTTATATGATTGGTTTATAAAATGCATTGTAGATTATGAATTTGATTATAGATTGGATTTCTAGTTATTGGAGGATATGGATTTGGTGTTCAATTTTGCTATGAGCCCATTGAAAGGCTAATGGGTATGCATTTCAAGTTTAGGATATTCTTATAAGTTGAGCCACCGGTTTTATAGGTGGAGATCTTACCAAGGGAGAATCTTAATTAGCTTGTCATAAGGCGTTGTGTCATGACTATGGTTTGATGTTGAGCAAAAGATTAGTCGACAGATGGACTATCGATGTGTATTTTGATATGAGATGGATCGATGGATGGACCATTATTGATATTTGAATCGTGATGATGAATTTAAATGAGTATTTCTGACTTGTATAGAGCTTTGTTGAAATGAACGACCAATACTTGATTTGATACGTATATTAACAAGTTGGATTATGAGTTTTGGTAGTATCTATATTTATATATTATGCATAGTGATTGCTCGATCTGCTTTAAAGAGCTATGTACTAATTACCGAGCTTGTGGTTGCTCATCTCTCCATTTTCTAATCTTTTTAGTTCCCTTGGTTAGTAGTTATTAAAGCGAGAGCAATGCTGATGGGGCTTTTGGGGGTGACATTTGGGTGGTTAAAGGTTGCGTCCTTTGGGTGAAAGGACAGTTCTGTCATCTTTATTGTAGTTTTGGGGTGTAACATACAGCCACACCAGTAGGTCACGGAGGAATGGCTCAGTTGTCGTTGAGCGCAAAGTCAACCCAATCGCTCTTTTGATTTTGGAAAAAAAAAAATATCTTTATCAATATGCCGCTGCAGTAGAGAGGTGGCAAGGATTGCGACTTCATCATGGGTTTGTGTGTCATGACGTCAACAACGGGCTATCGGAGGCTTCACAGGACATCTTGGCCAACAACAGCAGGCAGCGGCTTGTTAAGCAGCAGCAAATGGGTAGGGAGGTCGCGGCGTCTTGGGTTGAGGGTCCTCCACGGCACGGCAAGATCATCGCTGGTGTGGAGCAAGCCTTGTGGCGTCTCAAACCAAAGGAAGCAGCAAGCGTTACCAGTCGTTGTTGAGGCGTAATAGTAGCGCGGCCAGAGTAACGGACGAATGGCAGAGCAGGATGGTCGGTGGGGTTGGTACAGCGCTAGTAGGGCTTCAACCATGAAGATGCCTCAGCTGAAGCTCTCTCTCTCTCTCTTTCAATCTCTCTCAATGGGCTGAATTAAGCTTAAATTAGGCCAATTAAGGCCTTCCCACTTGATGAATTTCTGCCACCATGTTCCATACGGGTTGGCCAAATTTCTCCTATCCTCACGGTGAAATATATTCTGAATGTCTATAAGCTATTAGATCATATTATTTTTTTTTTTAGGGGCCAAGATCAATTTCTAATTTTTCATGCAATAAAAACCTAAATGGGATCGTCAAAATTTAGATGTTAACATGGAGATGCACGAGAGGAAAAAAAGAACAGTGATCTCCAATCATGTTTTATGTGGATCAAGGGCATATTTGATTGTGGACATATGAGTGTGAGTCCAAATGTGTGACTATACTACCTACCCAAGCTACTATATAAATATTATATGGAGCAATCTCGCTTCTTGAGACTCGAGGGATGATTATGATTACACGAAATCCATCAAGTTTGACATCCATATCTTTGTCTCTTGGAATGCGATAGTCAACAGCACAATGGGGTTCCTACAATACATAGAGAAATCCATTGAAAGCCGATAATCTCTCGGATAAAAATTAAAAGGCCTAGGTCATTCATACTAATTTGAAGTGATTATATACTTTCAAGTGGTTTATATATTATTGATCATTCACATGGAAAGTACGGCAAAAAAAGGTGACCCAGCGAGAATCATTCCTCGAGAGACCCATAAAACGCTTCGGGAGCTCCATCAGTGAAAACTCTCACGTGTCGGCTTCCTCCTATAACGCAGTTCGACCATTCTATTTCTAATCCTCCCTAAAGCAATAGATTAATAACTATCGATTAAATCAATAACAAATCTCTGATCAAATTAAAAAAAAAGGTTAAGCCAAGATTAATAACTATCTCATCCTTGCATGTCCTAGGTACTTGTTCCTCGAGAAAATCTTGGATCTGCACAGATTAATAGGCACGTTGAATGGGTAAAACATGTGCAGCACTCCACTGGTCAAAAGTCATAAACCGGACTAGACAATTGCTGATCGTGGTTTGCTTGTCAAGCTTTTCATGTTATTTTCTTCATTTGCTTGGGCAAATCTCCTTCCCTATAGAGGCGTTAGGGATCGAAAGACTTCTTGGTCAAATGAGATTGCTTCATCGCCAACCCCTCGAAGAACTCAAACATTGATTTCATATGCCAACAAGGGTATTAATTCCCACGACTAGTATTATATTGAACAGGTCGATATGAGCGGCGATGGGATCGAAAATTAGGTTAAAAATCAACTTGGGGAAGAATATATCGCATGAGGCATCCAACATTATCCCGGAATTGAAGTGATATAAGGGAAGAAGTCAACGTGAATTACTAGATCGGAGAGAGAGAGATGGTTGGTGAACGTGCGCAACTTGGATTATTTTGCAGGGATCACAACTACGACTATTCGCAGGGTTCCATACACCATGTGGAGGTGACATTATTCACGTGATTGCTTCAATTCAAACTTTGAGATCAAGAGACGCTACGAATCGAATTCATCTCCATCCCGCGTCCGCTCTTCACGCTCGAGTCAGATTGAGTTGGATTGCCACCTGGGTATCTTTAGATTGATAGAACGTCGACACTAATGACAAGGAAATGATAGATCATGCATTAGGTTTTCCAGATCATCTTGGCCACGTAACATACAAGTAATGATGATTTTTTTTTTGACTGAAATGGCCTTGTTTTGTTTGTGCATGAAGCGAAAGCACGAGGCAGGATCGATGCAGAGGATGATTTGATTTTGAGGAGGTCGATTTTCGAGATGTACTACTTGGCGGTCGTCACATGCAAAGGGTTTGCTTAGATCCGTGCAAGCGTGGGAGTTCCGATGAGATTCGAGCTGCTTTTGCAAATGGAGATCGACCCTCGAAACAATCCGGGTTGCGAACTCCCTTTTATTCATCGCCAACACATATTCATCTTTGTGCACGCATTATATGTTCTTATCTTTTATCAGATGCGAATTTAGGGTTTTAGGATTGAGCAGAAGCGGAAGACATAGTCGAAATATGTTTTTGTTATCATCAACAATAAAGAGAACGAGGAATCAAATGCATCAGTTCTTATCACCCCCCTTATTAAATTGGAAAAAATAACTTAAGTGGTCTATGAACATCGGCCAAATGTGTAATATGGTTTCTAAATTTTTAATTTTTTTAATATAATTTTTAAATTTTAGCCTAATGCCATATCCGAACTTTTGAATCGCTTAATATAGTCCATGGATTTTTTTTTATACATTTTCAATTTATTCATTGGATCATATGAAAATGTTCAATATTGTCTTTAAATTTAAATTAATGGAATGATAACATTGAATATTTTCATATAATTTAGAAGAAAATTGAATAAGTATTAAAAGTTTAGAGACTATATTGAATAAATTAAAAGTTTAGGGGACCACATTACACATTAAGTTAAAGTTTAAAAATTATATTGAATAAATTATAAATTCAAGGATGGCATTATATATCAGACCGAAGTTTAGGGACTATTTGTGTCATTGTCTCTAAATTAGTCAAAATGCTTTAAAAATGCCTTAGAAATGAAATGCATATGAGCGGGGCAGTGTGAAAAGAAAGAGAACTGATGGAGCAATATCGTCTTTTCTCTATTCAGCTGATGACTACCTATAATTTGTCGTTTTTCGAGTTTGGAATTATCTAAATAAGGGATTAGTTGGCACTTTGACAGTGCTATAATTATATTCAAAATGATAACAGTACGAAGGCCGGCTTCCCACATTAATTGATTATTGTTGATCAGGGTCAGGCCGGCTTCCCATATTTCCTGTTACTTCTTTTTATAATCTATAAGTGTACAAACCTGACTACCTAAAAATTCATGAAATCCCTCATAAGTTTTACAGACTAATCTAGTCTAGATCTTAATAGATGTAGGCATCCATGATCGAAAACATTTGGGATTCAAATAGGTAACTTCTGTTTGCTATTTGTTATTTTGTGACGTTCTTGTATGGAAATGATAGACTTAATTAGCTAACGAGAATTAGTGTCCTATTATTTTGGTGTTCTTTTTCCCAGTTGAATTTCTGCATTCTTAGCACAAGATCCACGTTCTAAACTAGTAGCATCATAACTAATCCTCCAATATGTAAAGGATGCCGGTTCAATTTCCGTAGTGTTGCTTAATTGAGGTTTCGATATTTAAGAACCCAATGCAACCTTTCGATTGGGGGAAAAAATCAACAGTAAAACGGATAAAAAGTATATCAGAGTGCACGTTAAAAGGACAAATTATTATAATGATACATTTATTCATCATAATTAAAAGTAGTAAGGATAATCTGACCGTCCTTTTCAGTATAATTAGTTTTGACCTGATTACATAGACTTTTTTGGATAAACCCAGAAATCAAGGACTTTCGAACAAGGGTTTTCCATCACGCAATTGGAGGAAGCTGTGCCTCGAGGTTCCTTCAATTTCCCACGTGGAGTCGGTCCTTTCTTAATATTATCCGTCAACTTTAGAATACGTGGTAACATGAACGAGAAAAAGTCTAACCACTTTGCGTTAACAACTCTATATAATAGCGTCATTCATCTTTAGCTTAAGCACCCCAACGAACTTTGGCCAATGGCTTCTCTTCCTTCACCGGCTGCCACCGCCGCCACCGGCACCACCACCTCCTCCTTCTCTTCCTCTGCTGCCATCTCCACATCCGCTCCGTTCTTACACAAACGTGCCCTGGTCTCTTTTTACTCGAAGCCTAGGAAACCCTCCGCACGGCGATCAACCATTTCATGCAAGGCCCCGAGCAACAACGACTCTGAACAAAATCCTCTGTCGGCGAAGTTCGACAGGAGGAATGTCCTCATTGGCCTTGGTGGCTTCTATGGGGCGGTCGGGCTCAGATCCGATCCGTTCGCGCTTGCAGACCCGATATCTGCCCCGGACCTTACCAAGTGCGGCAAGGCCGACTTGCCAGCCGGCGTGAAGGCCATAAATTGTTGCCCACCGCCCACCACCAAGATCCTAGACTTCAAGCTCCCATCCTCAAACTCGCCCCTGCGCGTGAGGCCGGCTGCTCACTTGGCCGATAAGGACTACATCGCCAAATATGCCAAGGCCATCGAGCTCATGAAGGCTTTACCGGCCGATGACCCGCGTAGCTTCATGCAACAAGCCAATGTGCATTGCGCCTATTGCGACGGGGCCCATCACCAAGTCGGGTTTCCGAACCTGGAACTTCAGGTCCACAACTCTTGGCTATTCTTCCCATTCCACCGTTACTATCTCTACTTTTATGAGAAGATCTTGGGGAGCTTGATCGGAGACCCGACCTTCGCATTGCCCTATTGGAACTGGGATGCGCCCGACGGCATGAAGATGCCTGCCTTGTTCGCTGACCCACAATCGCCGCTCTATGATGCCAACCGAAACCCAAAGCATGCACCACCTATGCTCGTGGATCTCGACTACAACGGCGAGGACCCGACCACATCAAATCAGGACCAGTTGTCCAGCAACCTAACCATCATGTACAGGTAATAAGGTTTGACAAGAAAGAGAAACTTTAGGTTTGGTGAACATAGGTGTAGATCTAAATTGATTCCATTTAATTGGCAACACATAGTCAAAAGGCAATGCTTCGGTTTGCGATGGGTAGATTCTCTTTTTTTCACCTTTGATTCTTTCTTTATTTTAGTATAACTCTCCCATCAGTTTTCTACGTAAGCACTGATAATAGATGAATCCTATATATTTGAGACTATGAGGATGCTATTCAGGACTTAATTATAAGCATTGTAAAAAGAGTCAAACTAATACATCGCAAAAATTGGGTTATACAAGAATCTACAAAAAGAAAAGAAAAAAGTTTGATGCATTGAGATGGTAACTGCTTAATTCAAATGCCTTAGTTTGAAAAATTAATCAACTATTAAAATTAATGATGATGGATGTGGATTATGTGTGAAAAACTATACAGACTTAAAATTAACTCAGAAGACATTCTTTTCTTCTTATTTTATGATATGATGAATTCGGTCTAAACAGGCAAATGGTGTCAAACGGGAAGTCGGCAAAACTCTTCCTCGGCAGTGCCTACCGGGCGGGCGATGATGCAGATCCGGGGGCCGGGTCGCTCGAGAACATCCCGCACGGACCAGTCCACATTTGGTGCGGTGACAACAGACAGCCAAACCTGGAGGACATGGGTAATTTCTACTCCGCTGCCCGAGACCCGATCTTCTTTTCCCACCACTCCAATGTCGACCGCATGTGGACCGTGTGGAAAACCCTAGGAGGTTCGAAGAGGACCGACTTCACGGACCCAGACTGGCTCAATGCCGCCTTCCTGTTCTACGACGAGAACGCGCAGGCTGTGCGTGTGAAGGTTAAAGATTGCCTAGAAACCACTAATTTAGGTTATGTGTACCAAGATGTTGACATTCCATGGCTAAAATCTAAGCCAACCCCACGCAAAATAGCCAAAAAGGTGGCCAAGGCCTTTGGGAAAGTTGCTCATGCCGCGGAGATACCGCGGCCTATCGTCCAGTTCCCTGTTAAACTAGACAAAGTTGTGAGAACTCTGGTGAAGAGGCCGAAGCAAAAGAGGAGCAAGAAAGAGAAGGAGGAGGAAGAGGAGGTGTTGGTGATCGAAGGGATCGAGTTCGAGAGGGACGCATTCGTGAAGTTCGACGTCTACATCAACGACGAGCACGACTCCCTCAGCACCCCCGGCAATACCGAGTTTGCGGGCAGCTTCGTGAACGTGCCGCACAAGCACAAGCACCACAAGAAGATGAAGACCAGGCTGAGGCTGGGGATTACGGACTTGTTAGAGGACCTGGTGTGCGAGGACGACGATGAGATCTTGGTGACTTTGGCCCCGAGGTATGCCGGTGACCAGGTCACCGTCGGCAACATTAAGATTGAATTCGTCGACTGAAGTCGACGGCGGCGGCGTTCTTTTGTCATGTTTCTCCTATTTCGAGCCTGAAGATTACTGGTCAAATCTTTCTGATTAAATTACGTGTAAACTTTTCGTTTTCTTTCCTCACGACTTTTCTCGCCTCTCTTAGTTTCCGCATCATGCGTGTTTGAATAAAATGCTCGCTGCGTTGCATGTGGTAGGCTCTTGTAAACCCTAAATGGCTTCGATTAATTTAATTTAAAGGTACATTCGTCGTTTTATTTAATCCGTAGAGATCTGTGTGCTTATTCTAATCCGGGGTGCTATTAAATGAAAAAGCATATTCCATTTTGAAACCAATCGTGTCTGCGCATCTCATTGTCAAATAAATTTACCTAATCACCACCCGTCTCATAAAAAAACTCAAGAATCTCGCCATCTCCACTTATTTTAGGGAGAATGGGGAGAGATCGAGATCCAACGTTAACTATTGCTTGTCCATTAGTATCCACGACTGGGGTTATTCTAGAAAGCTTGAATGATGAGAGCTAAACAATCTTACAACTTGCAAATTCAACGCGCACGGCGTGATGCCAGATCCACAGACCAATAAGTCAACAGAGAAATAGAGAACGAAACAAAAGAACAGTCAGGAATTCAAGAGTACCATAGCCATTGTCCTACAAAGTTAAGATTAGCAGCTTAACCAACGAATCACGCATACAAACATACGTTACATAACTACGTATACGTGTATACATATTCTTATATGTATGTGCACGCATGTATGGTAGTTGACTTATTTGAGATGCATGGCAATCGAGGGTCATGCACAACTCATAGCCACCGAAGAACACATCTGGGTGCGCGTGCATGTGAAGGAAAAGCCTGGAGCAATGCGAACAAGCTAGCACAATCAATTACCTGTGCTGTAGAGTATCTCTGCGTCTTCCGTCGTGTATATCGCTTGTTCCGTTTCAGCTCTCATGAGTTGGGAAATTCAAGAGAAACGAACGAATGGTTCACCGATCATCTCTCTCTCTCTCTCTCTCTCTCTCTCTCTCTCTCTCTCTCTGGTGTCTAGAACTCTGCATACTGAAGGGCTGATGGAAGATTCTTAAATACTAACAGTCCTCTCAAGATGATAAAGTACAAAAGAAACTCCATACCCTTAGTGAAGTACAGACATTCTCTTGCAGTACAAAGCTCCATACCCTTAGTGTAGTACAGACATTCTCTTGCAGTACAAAGCTGCTTGAGGATGCATGATTTCTTCATCATCTGAAATAACCTCGAATAGGATTGGGTTATACTGGATTGATAATAATGACTATGTAAATCTCTGGTATCCATATCTTCATCAATGATTTCTCCACCAATTTATTCTTCTCGCATTAAATTTGACTTCCAAGATACATCAATTTTCGGGTTTTTTCCCACATATGTCCATATTTTCATATCATATCGTTTGTTCTAAAAAGTTCCAAACACATGAGTTCTAATAGAGAAATGAGTAACTCCCTTAAATATCTAGAAATTGAAATTGAAAATTAATAGAATAAATTAATATTAAAAGCTTACTTCCGCGTGGGAGAAAGCTTTTGCTCTTTAAGATCACCTTCAACTGTTAACTTAATTAATTTGAATTAACTTACATTATTAATTCCGAGATATATCGCTATAAATAATATAAATATAACTGCAAATATCTTCTTAAATCCCATCTAGATTTATTACTCAATTACTAGGCTTGTCAAAAAAATTCTCAAAGCCATTGACAACGCCGGTCAACGATTTGTTAAGAAACGACAAGGCCTCGTGGGTGGGTCTCTATTGCAAAACTAAAAGTCCGCCGAAGTGCATCATTCTCATGCTACCATTCTACGCTGATAGTTAGATGGAGAAATTTTTGGATTAATCAGTTAATTAAAGTTAAATGTAAATGAAATCAGATAAGCGCTTAGCTCATAAAATAACAACCCCATTATGTACTAGTTTCATCTAATCTTAATATCTTAATACACATATGTACCAAATTCTGTCTTTGTCCACCCCAACATATTCGTGAAATTCAGAGATGTAGAACATATATTATTGAAGATATTTCTCGAGTTTGACCTCGTAAAGCAAACCTAACCAATATACATTTATTAGTTTTAGTAGGTTTCGTAATTTTGAGTGGTTTTGTAGTTTGAATAGGTTTTTCCTAGTCTGGAACCAAATATTATATATACAAGAGGTGAATGTCAATTTTTGCTTATTAGTGGTGATCAAAAGAGCTTTTAGTTGTTGCTTGGTTTGCTTTTGGGGCCCTTTGTCACTTAATTTGGAAGACGTGGAACAATATCTTTTTCCAGAGCCATGTCCTTTTTATGCTTGCTTTGAGGAAACATCTCGTCAAAGCCGTTAAGGACAAGGCTACTACGTTCAGCCATGTGGTGGACATGCCAAGAAACAAGAGGATTCAATGAAGTTGGGGACTTGATCCCTCTATTTTCTCTTCGGAGGTGTCAAATCTTTCTATGTAAAGTTTGTTTGAGGTTTGCCATTGTTTTGGTTTCCCCTCCTTTTCTTTTACTCTTGACACCCTTCCACTCTTAATGACTTGTTTGTCACCATGAGTGCAAGTTTGTTGGTGCCGAGATTACTTTGCTGTAAAGTTCCTTTTGGTTAAAAGTCAATACTAATCTTACCTTATCGAAAAAAAAAAGAGCTTTCAGTCATAACAATTGATTGTGCAATATGCTTGTGAATTACATCATGAAGGAATTGCAAGTGCTTCAAGCTAATGAATTTTGTGGTAAGATTTGCGAATTCCTTTGTGAGATTGTCTTACGAAAAAATTGTAAGGGTTGAACACTATGTGGGTTACTTGGTGTCATTGGGAATTGAGAAATAGGAAGAGTGTTTAAATTACTTGAGTGTGATCGTAATCTTGTTGTATCGATTGATTTATAATGGAAACACATATTGCTTCTTGTGGAGTAGGTCAAATCAATTAAATCATGTAAATTTAGAGTTCCATTTATTTCCTTGTTACGTTTACTATTGTGCTCAATTGCTTGCTTTTCATAGCAATTGATACCAAAGCTGAACTCAATTGACTGGAGGTAATTGATGATGATAGAAGAAGGAAAAACGAAATCGATAGGTTTGATGGGAAAGATTTCATTTTCTAAAAAATGCAAATTGAGAATTCCTTGTACTTGATGAACCTACACTTATCTTGTGGAGGGAGAAGCCAAGTTGATGAAGCAAGCTAATTGTGATTGCTAGATGGACAAGGCATTGGGTGTTTAGCTAATGTTAGATTGTAATGTCATTTTTACCAAATTGTTGTGGATAATATGCATTGCGGAAGACCAAATATCAAAAAACAATATAAGAATGTGAGCACAAAAAGGGACCGATGCAATATCATAGTACCAGACAAATTTATTCATGATTTGATTATTGAGGACATCAACAAGGGTTTGTTTCCACACATTGAGTAATTAGGGATTTGAAGCTAATTGGGGTTCAACATCAACATTAGAAGAATCAGTTAGTTTGCTCCCAATGCACGAGCATTGTTGAGTCCCGAGATCGCAAAGTGCCCACTTGGCCCTTGGACATTGCCGGCTGCAATCAACATCTCGTCGACATGATGCGTTGACTTTTGTCACCATCCATGGCTCACCTGAAAAAGGGAAAAAGGTATTTGTTTTATGGTTACTATCTTTTGGTAGATATTTATTTTGAAATAGCATGCGCCATGCACACGAAGGAAACAATTAAAAAAAAAGGCAAACGGTTGTATTCCTTGCATTTCCTTAGCCTTGCTTTAGATTGGGAAAGAAAGATGTTAAATTTGCACTCTATCTGCACTAGTCCATATTTATAGGCTTGACATATTTTTGTGCTGTTAAATGCATTTGATTAATAATGGTATGCCTAGATTTCTTTCTTACAACTTTGGTAAGTTTATCACTGGGATACTTTCATGAGATACTTCTATTATATTTGGCAGATTCTAGCAATTAATTTTCTTAACTTCCGTTCTTACTTGAAGATGTATGCATGACCTATTTCTCTCTTACACATAAAGAATCACATCTGCATGTCATCTACAACAATATGGTATGACGATGACTTAGAATTTTCATTATGAGCCATCGATCCATTATGCAAATGATAACATGTTCTTTCATTTAACATTTATATGTCGGTTATGTTATGAATGCGCTTTGTTGAGAAGGAAAATACTTGTTTAGCTTAAATAATAAAAATTAACCTAGTGCCTATCTTCCCAGAGAAATAACACAATTGTGCCAAAAAAATGTGCAAATAAGTTGGACTCTACTATAACAGGTATCGATCTGTAACAGGCCGGCAAACCTAAGACAGTTCACAACCCATTCGGTTCAATGTTGCATCCCTCGAAACAAACTGGTGGCCTAGACATCAACTTTCGGCTTCCCAAGAGTGTCGTCCCTCGCGACGTCCTTAAGCTCTCAGCTCATTGAAACGTCTGATTTTTCTCTGGCAATTATTTTACCATGTTCCTGATATGTGATTGATTGATCTTGCATTCAAAACATCACCAGATGCTGCATTCGACTGCTGTTGTAATTGCAGACATAGACCCTTCTGATTCATGTTGCAAATGCTGTCTAGTCCTAGTTACTCGAAGACCAGAGTGATTTTGCTTCTCGGTGTCCTGAGCTTTCATGCGTAGGGTTTGCAATTTTTTTTATTCAGATCAAGTTGGCCCATCTTTTTCTCCTCAGGATGCCTGTTTGAAGACATGATCGCAAATTTGCAGAGGAACTGCCACACTGAAAGATGCATTTTGACTGTTCTACTATTAGAATACCCAGAGAACAGCTCTGTGAAATGGTGAAATTTCTTTTGAGGTTTTGTTGATTAGGTTTTAACTTAGCCTCTGCCTCATTCATTGGTGATGCACAAAATGAACGGTATATAAGACAGATAGTCGATCCAAAAGTAGACCTGTCATTCGTAATTCGCCTGTTGTCCTCTACGTGCCCACTCTTTTCTTTCACAGGCGTGTTCGCATTACATTCCCAAGTTCTTAATCTTAACGTAGATGAGGCTTTTTTTTTTTTGGTCTCTGTTCCTACCTTTAAATGCCTAAACGTGACATACCCCAATTTGGGTTGTATTTACCACAACAAATCACCAGACAGCAATTCTATTTCATAATTAAGAACAAACTTGAATGGGAAAGCAACTAGTTACTAAATGCCGCATCAAACACTCGAATATAATAATACTTGTTTATATATTCTATCCAACATGGAGCAAACCTTAAGTTTAGCTTGTATCTCTGCCAGAGAGTCTTGGAATGGCATATTTTAAACTGGTGTCCTCAAGAAATCTAGTAAGAGATTACTGGAATTTCTCAAAAGAGGGATTATACATAAGCCACAAAAAAAAGACTCCAGTAAGATACACTGAATAGCCTCAAACTTGTCATTTAATTGGCAAAATATAGATTGACAGGTTCACTGGTGCTGCGGATCAGACTCGATCTCATGAGCCAGCTCTCTAGTGAGCTTGTCGGCACGGTCATCATGGCCACCAGCAAATGTGTACACCCGGAATGCGAACTGAAAAGCCCTCCATAGCATTTTTGTGCATGCCTGTCCTCGTTTGTTCGCTTCTGTTCCAGCATTTAAATCCTCATTCGCCTTGGCCTCCCTCTTCTCCTGCATCAAGAGAAAGGGTGAGCTAAAGAAACACCAGACTATGTTAAAGTTTTTTTAAAAAAAAAAAAAACACCAGACTTATAAGATGAAACTCAAGATCTGGATTGTCCATTTGCATTTATAGTCTGATGAACTAATAGAACTCGTGCTTCAATAATTCTTTTTATGTGATACCTTAAGTGCCAGTTCCATGCAGCTTGAAGATACATCCACCATTGCTTCCTTGATCCTTACGAGTATATCGAAGTCGAATTGGATGTCACAGGCTGAGAATTTCTTGGCCTCTTCATCTTTTGTGCGCTCGAGTTTGTCGAGTTCTCCTTTGATCTATTTGCGGTTCAATTTGGCAAAAACCGTGAGCAATGAAGTTCAAGCAAAGATTCATGGCAAAGCCTCTTGATATCTTGAGGGCAAACAATAGATATTCAGTTTACCTTGGTGAAGTAGCACTCGACCTTGTCGAGGAGCTTCCCTAAGGGAGGCACGATTTTATAGTTGTGCAACTCGACAATAATAGAGTTTAACTTCGAGTACAGTGCTGCGGCTGTTCGTAATGATTCCAACTTCTTTGTGGGGAATCCTTCGAACCTCGCCAAGACCTGCGATTCCAAGAGTCGATCGTTAGGATCTTGAGCTGATGGTGATGCTTAGATCGACTGTCAGAAAATAACATGGAATAATCTATTAATTGTGGACCTGTGTTTCATCAGTCAACTTTTCGAGGTGAGACTCTACATGATTGTGGAACTTGAGCAGCTCAGCCATGTCCTTGGTTTTGAAAGAAGTGATGGTACCCTTCAACTCTTTTATAATTATTGCATAGTTTTGGACGTCTTCCTCGATTTGTTGGAAGTATGCCGATCTGAGATATAGAATTTTGGCAAATTACATAAAAGATAAGGTTAGTTTTTCTAACATAATCTTTTCTTGTAAATACCGTTAGGATTTTTGGTACGTTCAAGAGTTACCTCTTTGTCATTTCCGCTAGCGCATCGGCCATTCCTTGTTTTCCACCACTCGAGGCGCCGACCTTGCTTTTCTTCCCATTGGCACATCTACCATTTAGGCTCGACCCTTCAACCTTTCCCTTGAGCAGACGATATAAACTGCCGATTTGGGTTGATCTTTTCAGCTTTGTGGTCGATTTCTTGGGCCGCAGGGATTTGGTCGCACTGAGTGGTGGAGGGGGTGGTGGAGCAGCTCCTCCTTTTCCAAATGGTGGGGGAGGTAATGGTGGAGGTGTGGATCCTTTTGAAGGTGTCTGAAGCGGAGGTGGCGGTGGAGGAGGCACCACGATGTTCCCTTGCATCTTTGTTGCTGGCGGTAGTGGCGGCGGGGAGGTGGTGGGTACTGAACTGTAACATTTGGTGAATTGACTGATGAAGAAGGTAGAGGCGGTGGAGGTGGTGGGGGTGCTTGTGCTACAATGTTTGGCTGGACTTCTATAGGTGAGATCCTGCAAGGCAGTGGCGGTGGCGGCGGTGGAGGTGGCAACCTAGGTGATGGCAATCCACTGGTCAATACCTTAAGTGGCTGTACTGTTCCTTGCGAACCCTCCTCTATTGGTGAGATCCTGCAAGGCACTGGCAGTGGCGGCGGCAACATAAGCAATGGCGATGCACTGGACAACACCTTAGGTGGCTGCACTGTTTCTTGCAAAGCCTCCTCTTTTGCAAGTAATTGTTTCACATCGTCAGTGTTGCTAGCTTCCTCTTTTTTCTCACGAGTTGCATTTGCAGTACTGCCGGTTTGTGCTGTAACATTAGGAAACATGTACAGCGAAAGGCGCTTCACGTCGATCGGGTTCAATTTCCCCACAGCCCTAACACGGAGAGGAAACAGCAGTGGTGGCGTGTAGGAGACCTCTGCGAATTTCGTGGCCTTAAGCTGTTCTGGAAGGACCGAATTCGGACTAACAGGTGAGCCACAGGGGCTTTGGATGTCGAGACATCCTGTGAGGTTCTTCTCGAACTGGCGCTGATCTTCGTCCTCATTTTCTACATCCATCAGGTCGAATTTCTCTCTAACTAGTTTTATCAGGCCTTCGAGTATTGCCAATACTATTCCCACTGCATTGGCAGAATAAGATCACTGGGTTTTGAATTTCAGGAGAAACTCAACTTTTACTTTAAGCGAACTATATTTTAAGCATACCAATTTTCTCCAAATTGTTGCGCTCCATATTAGCAATCTCGTTGACGGTGGTGTTATCAATCCACACATTGTTCATCTTCCACGAATCTCCGATAGATATTAAGGCAGTGCAAAAGTAACTCAAACCCTGCTTCGAATATGTTTGGTTAATTCAGCAGAGAGCCTTTTTAAAGTTTCAAATCTGCAATTCACCTAACCATATTCGGCTCCGCAAATCGAAATAGCGTACCTGATTTATTGCTGATGTCTTCATTTCTGCGACTTGCATCTTTGATATGATTTCAGGGTAAAGCTTTTGGAGATCTCTCATTGTCTCTATTACCAGCTGCGAGAGAAGAGAATTCAAGGTATTTGAATTTGTAATTATATTGATATCAGAAAGGTCTATTCACGTAGGATTTTAGAGGGACGAGCAACATTCTGTTTAATCACCTTGTCGACCGACATAGAACCATGGCAAGGTGGTAAGTCAATGAGATCGCGAAAGATGGAAATCTTGCCCTGCAGCTCCATTGCCAGAAGGTCGTCTCTGGATCCATGTAAGCTAGCGATTTTCGAGCCCTCGACGCCCTTTTGATGCTTTGACATCTTGGATTCTTTCCTTACCTGCAGCAGCAGATTCCCAAATCGTCAAGATCGTCACATCGTCGATTAACTTTTGAGACGTAATTTCTAAGAGCTAATCGGGATAGATACTTGTATGCTTCGGCCATATTTATGAATAACACGACTACTGATTTCACGTTATGGCGAAGTGATGACAGTAAATGATGTCATCCTACAAAAATGAGGACAAGATTAAAGATCACAGATGAATATAGAAATCATGAAGAAATATTCGATGAAAGATGAACGACAAATTACCAGGCACATTTTTCCCACTAAAATGTTAAGGACTCAGAAAATGAAATATTTTACAAAATTTCGGTGGGTACAATGCCGATAAAAGAAATGAATTCATCGCGATATATCAGAAATGCTCATGGTATATAAGACATATAAACAGTTTGGTATTCTCATTCCTAAACCATGGAAATCAAGCAAATGGAAGGTAGCTGTGCCAAACGTAAGTCTCAGACATCATGGATGTGTCTAACCTCATCAAACTGCATGTCAAAAATGAAACAGAAGAACAAGAACATATATGATTCTAACATCATGTTCTACCATACCTCGTAACCACAGGACTTGCATGAGCCGCAATCCCCCAGGAACGGCGACGTACCACAGCAGCTTTGGGTCGCCATGGTGGTCGTCGACGTGTGTGCCGGTCCAGATCACGGTCGATCAACGCAAAAGCGCCAGACGGACCGTCTGAGAGGAACCCTGATTTTTATACGGAGAGAACGGGCAAAGAAGCGCTCTTCAGACGAAGAAACATTCGAGATCTGAAAGCGCCAGTCATGGAATGAAATACAGAGAAAAGAAAAGAGAGACCGTCGCTGTCGTTGCGATCCCTACGTGCGGAGCATTTCCGGATGGCCTAGGACAGGTTTTCCTGATGCTCTCTCGTCCGGAACTTTCTCGTGGAGAAAGTCAAGGCCCCGAAAGGTGGCGAAATGGCCTTTTTTTTAAGGACGGACGGACCGCGGAGGCGTCGTCGTTAGACGTTCGTTACGGAAGGTTTGCTTTGCCTTGGTTGTTTTATGCGGTTCTGGCGCTGGTTTTGCGAGGGGGGTTTTTCCCTTGGAGGCATTTTCTCTCTCGAACGGCTAACTAATCCACCCCATAATTCAAGGGAACTGTCGTTGTTGTCGTATAGACCTTTTTGGCGACAGCGAAGACAGAAAGAAAAACCAATTAGCCTCAATCCAAATATGTATGATCATTGCCCCATGATTCAAGGGACTAAGCTCTAATAATTAATACCATTGCCCCTTGTCACTAATATACGTCCTTTTTCAACACCCTTTATGTAAATAAATTCTTGGGTTGATATCATGAAATCCTCAAATTGGTGCATACGTGATAAATTTATTTCAAACTAAATTTGAAATCAATACACTTATGATAAATTTACCTTATTAGTTTTCATCAAATTTTAATATTAAATTATTGAATTGGATGATACATGGTAATTTGACGGGTCAACTAATTTGGGATTTTACTTTCTATTTGTCATAGGGGTACCCGTTTTATGATTTTTTTATCGTATTAATCAAATTTAATAGAGAGTATAGCTGTCAAAAAATTAATTTATGGTAAATTTACTGTAGGTATACCCGTTTGGAGTTTTTGGTGGTTCAAAAATTAGTTTAGGATAAATTTGTCATAGGTGTATAAGTTTGGGATTTTTCATGATAAAATAATTAATTTGAGATAAATGTGTTACATATGTACATATTTCAGATTTTTTTGTCATATTAACAAATTTTTTTGGACATCCTCGGTTTGATTCTTGTCCCTGGAAAAATGTATGAATTCTTTTTGCTGGAGTTACCATCACATGCTACTTCACGATAGCCATCCTCAGATGGTCGATTCGATCGAGAAAGTACATAAACTTAGTGAAGTGACCTACATCTTATCTTATTATGCAATAAAAATAAACTTGAGAGGAAAACGAGGCATTAGTGTGTATTGGGATTTTTCTTGTTTGTTCGAGCGTTCGGATGTAATACTCACGATGCCTAATGCTACTAAATACAGATTTTCACATCTAAAAATAGGGAAATTCTTTTTTGCACTAGAACTTCCCTCAAAGGTCTACCATTTTTAAGAGATACATCACATTCATCGAAAGTTCCTTGAAAATAAGAAGAAGAAGAGTTACAGGGAAAAAAAGTAGAGTTACAGGGAAAAAAGTAGCTGTTTTTGACAAAAAGTGTAATGGAGATTTGGGAAAAAGACATTTTCTCTATATTTCATTGTATGCATTTACATTACATTGGTAAATTTATAGTATAAGAGACAAAAGAATAAAATAGGAAAAAATAATAAATGAATCTCTATTTTCCTATTTTCCTATTTACCAAAACTAATTCACGATTGATTGGATTTCACGATTGACTGGATTACAATCAACATAATCGGAATCTTCAAGATATATTTCCAACACTCCCCCTCAAGCTGGTGGCTTGTAGATGTCAAGGATATCAAGCTTGCTTAGTAGGTACCTATGTTGTTTCTGACATAACGCTTTAGTGAAAATGTTTGCAGGTTGCTCCGTTGTTCCAATTCCTTTTGTCACGAGGACTCCATCTTTGATTCTATCCCGAGTGAAATGACAATCCACTTCTATGTGTTTTGTTCTTTCATGAAAAACTGGGTTTGCCGCTAATTTGAGTGCAGCATTTTAGTGAGACAGTTACAGGTCTTCCAAGAAATTAGTGACTTTCCCAGCTTTATGCAAAAACCAGCAATAGATCTTCTGGTCATTAGGCAAGTGGCATAATCTGTGTCACAAAAAGCCGTCATCTTCATATTGCAATCACGAGACAAAAGTATTCCAAGTCCTGGACATCCCTTCAGATACTTCACGACCTTCAATGCTGCATTCATATGTGATTGCTTTGGCATATGCATAAACTGACTGAGTATTTGTACCACATATGAAATGTCAGGTCTTGTCATTGTAAGAAATCGGTTTTCCAACAAGTCACCGATATTTAGAAAGATCAAAATTCACATTTTGCTCAACTAGGATGACTGCTGGTTTACATCCCAATAAACCTGCCTCATTTGTCTAGATGCTTTTAATCCATTAAGGATTTGCAAGACAACATACCCGAGACTCCCCCCCCGTCTGCGTAATCCTTGAAGAACATCCATGTAGATTTCTTCATCTAGATCACCATGGATTATGCACATCCATCGGATAAAGGGACCAATATGGCTGCACTTATTTAAGGAGAGAAGGTCTCATGGTAGTCAAAACCTTCTTTTTGAGTGAATCCCTTGGCAACCAAACGAGCCTTATAGCGCTCAATAGAGCCATCTGCCTTGAATTTTTTCTTATAAACCCATTTACAGTTAATCGGTTTCCTTCTTGGAGGCAAAGGGACAATATCCCAGATGTTGTTCTCAATTAGAGCAATAAGTTCGGATTCCATCCATTTAGAATCTCGTCTTTGCGTGTAAGGATGGTTCTGTTCTTCCGATATACGTACATCACATATGTCCTAGTGATAACTGATTAAATGACACACATGAGGTAATAGGATGTTGTGTACCTGAAAAATTGTAAAGAGGGTTATGGTGAAGAAATCATTTCTTCAAATGGAAATACATCTTTGTGGAAAACAACATTCCTGGAAGAAAGTCCCCGTAGATAATTTGAGGAGGATATCCCATGAAAATGCAGAGTAAAGTTGGCATGCGATTAATCAAGGGCAATTGTGGAGTGTAAGTGCAGGAGCTTTCATGAAGTATACCATGAGAAGATAATAATGTGTTGCAATCGGAGCTAAATTTCATGGTATTTAATAAATCTAAATCTACCGGGGAATTGTTCTAGAGCTTCCATTGCATGGCAAGAGTTCAAATTCTGGAATATATAGAACATTTCGAGGATAAAATTTTGACCAAGATGTACGCCTTTGGAAGACGCGCCGTAACGGGAATGTCCATTCTTTTTCTTGCACTAACCTTTCTTGCAAATGTGGTATAGAACTTCCTCAAAGGTCTCCATTCCAATTTTTTTCCCCCAAGAGATACATCACATTCATCGAAAGTTCTTCTTGCACGGCCAACTTGAAAAGAAGAAGAAGTCACGGTAGGGGAAAAAGTAGTTTGTTTTTAATTCCACGAAACTGCCTCTGTTAAAATAAAAAAAAGTCCTTTGTAGGTGGCAACCCGGTACGAAACTGCCGGAAATTGTCCATCAATGAAGCCATCTTTATCTTTTGTTACAAGAGCTCGCCGGAGATCCCGAGCCCACGAGGAGTAGTTTCCCGGTCCGGTGAGTTGAAGGCTGATGAGACATAGTTCGGGACCGTCCAAATTTTGACGCAGGTTTATATATGACTTTTTCCACCGATTTGCTGGTTTGTTTCAATTTTGAAATTCGATAATGGAGATTTGGGAAAAAGACAGTTTCTCTATATTTCATTGTATGCATTTACATTACATTGGTAAATTTATAGTATAAGAGACAAAAGAATAAAACAGGAAAAAATAATAAATGAATCTTCTAAATTTTGACGTGATCTATATATGACTTTTTCTTTTTGAAATTCGATAATAATTCTTTTTGTTATCTTCTGCAAGTGTAAACAAATAAAAATATGTGTTAACTAAAGTGAAAATGTCACTTGCGTTGCCAATTTTGAAGATATTTTGAGTTACACCAGATGCGTGTGAACTCGGTCCATCCTGTGATTCTCAAGGCCTTATATGCATGAACTGGAGTGTATTTTTTTTCTTCTTTTTTTTTTTGGTCAAAGCGTGAACTGGAGTGGAGAACATTTCACTGTCATCATCAATTTTGAAGACATTTTAGGTTACACCGGGTGGATGTGAGTCTGGTGGTCCCTAACTTAGATCATGGGAGTCTCGTCTGAGATCTACCGACAGCAATTGTAGATGCATTAGCTGGTATGCATTTGAATCACTTTTCCCCTTGCCGGGTTGCTCGTCAAAGAATTGAAAATTGCTCAGGCTGAAAGATCTGTCCCAATTGGCTTAGTCATAGCGGTATCTAGGATTTAGGTACGCAATCCACAATTATGCTTAACCATAAATATGACCTCATCGCCTGAAGACTCATTCATATCTAATTTATAAGGTTTATAGAGATATTTTACGAATTCAAGATTTCTTTACTTAAACTATACATCCTCACTACAGCAAAAACCAAAAAAGAAAAAGAAAAAAGATTCGTGGTCAGTGGATGCATTTATTTTTATTTTCAAATGTTAGAAATAAATAATTCTTGACAAGAGAAAAGTGAGCAATGCCAAAGGCAAAGTGGACAAAACATCCCTCGTTCCCTAGTGCCTCCCCACCATCACCTTTTGAGTGTAGTGATGGCCAACATTTTCCGGAGTCAAAGGCCTATTCTCCACGGTCTTCAGGTCATCTTCTACCTTCCTTCCAGATTCCAGGGGTTGCCTTTTGTATTTCAAAATTGATTCTTTGAAAGGGGTCGTTTGCCGCGTCTTTGAAAAGACAAGAGAGGTTGATTAACTGTTTATGTTGTGCTCAAAGTGCGAGGATTGAGACGATAGTGTATGTTGCATTAACAATCTAGAAAGCCAGGAAAAGTCGAGTTAGATAATTTGAATATGGCATCGTTTGCACTTGGCAACATGATGAGTTAATTATGCCCACCTACTTGACCTAAAATGACCCGAATGTTAATGGATTGAAGAGACACAATTTGTGTAACATGATTAACTAACGATAAGCGAACACACTTACATGATTTGCCATTGCATGAATTAAAAATCACTCTATCGACACAAACCTAATAGGAAAATATTCCTAATTTATTATAGAATCTATTTACAATTTGTAATATCCATGAACAAATTATTGTAAAATCAAATAAAATCATGTTCATTGTATAATGGAATTTGCTAATCATGGCTAAAAAGGTTACGTGTAGGTTGTATCAAATACTAATATGCTAATTTCAACAACTTATACTGGTAAATTTTGTGTCTAGCAAGTTCAACACAAACCCTACATAATTATTAAAGCTATCGTAACCTCGTTTTTTGGGTACCCTTACGCATGCGAAGGCTAATGGCTCGCTAAGTTTATTAGGCTTAGTGCAAGCTCTCCCAATCCCATCAATTCATGCCTTATAGTTCGAATTTTTAGCCTACAAGTCAATTTCAGATAGCAATGCCACTAATCAATTTGGGTAGGTCAATTATAAACTTGCAACAAAAAATATCGAGAGACTTGATTATATTAGTTAATCACTAATACCCTTTTGATACTTAATATTGTTTCAAATCCTAATTATTTTTTAATTTCGAATGCCCTTCCGATACATAATTTTATTTAAAAACCATCATTTAGGCTTCTTTATTTTATTTCTTGTAAATTATAATTTTTTTTGGATTTTCTATTTTTCATAAAATAAAAATATAATATTATACATCTGACCCAGGTCCAAGCCACCCAGGCCCGCCGGCCCGGATAGCAAGGCCCCAGCCGGACCGGGCCTGATTTGCGGGCCCAGTTCGGCTGGGAAAATGGGTTCATCCCTTTAAATAAACGGCCCATGACCCCCCTTTACTCAGGCCTAAAAATTGAACCATAGTTAGCTCGCCCCGGCGCGACAACAGACCCGACCCGCATCAGCAATAACCCTGCTCGACTATGACTCACGGCGACCCGGTTCACAAGCTCCCTTACTCCCTGTACTCCCGTGACACCGGTGGAACCAGCTGAGGCGAGCAGCGCCGGTCACCGTGGCCGCGTACAACGGATCTGCAGTAGCTCGCGTCGAGGGACTGGCGGACGCGACGGCGAGGTGGCGAGCAGCTAGATCGGCCAGTCCGAGCCGAGATGTAAGGGGGGCAGCGGTGGTGGCGGCGGCGACGACGGCGAGGAGCAGCAAGGGAGACTTTGGCGGGCTTGACGGCGTGAGGCTCGACCGAGTGGGTCGTTGTGGTACAGAGCAGCGATGTCTACGGGTGCGGCCGAACCGGCGTCTCATTCAGCGGCCCACCTGCTCTGCTTTGAAGGCGCATCCCATCTTTTGCAGGCCTACTCCTCTCTCTCTCCGCCGTAGGCCGTCCTCGCGCACGTCATCGTCGCCGCGCGGGAGCTGCAGAGGCGGAGGGGGAAGGAGGAAGGAAGAAGAAGAAAGGAGGAGGGGAGCTGGGCTGGGTCGCAAAGGTGAGGGGGCCAGATGGGCCCGGACCCACGCGAAAGATAAAGAAGAAAGAGGGCTGGGCGCGAAGGCCCAGCCTACATGGGCCCCGTCCTCTCTTTTTAAAAAAAATAATAATCATCCAAAAAATAAGGGAAATAAATTTTTTAGTAAAAGCAAATGATACTAATACCTAGGTGGCACGAAAAATATTTTTGTTAATGCCAAATTAGTCCTCAATTTTCTATGCAATTTAATCCAAAATATTTAGTAAAAAATTTAGATGTCAACAGTAGTGTCTCGTTGGTTGGCATGAAATTGACTCAGACACAATTAGCTTCAACTCAAACCTAGTAAGTTGGGATTGCATGCAAGTTATGTTATGGTGTCGTGTAAGAATAGGCCACCCTGTATTCATGGGTTTGTGCAGTGAGCCTGATTTTAGTAATATTTCAGCAATTAAAATTGAGGCCTTTTCACAATGGGCTTTAACTGTCTTGTTGCGCAAAAAAGTCCCAAATATCGAAGGGACGATGGACAAGATGATATTGGGATATATTTTGCAGGAAAGAGGCAAAAAGACATCTTAGAAGGACAAGAAGAATGCTTGACACATCAAGACTCGTATAATGAATAGATTTAAATGATGTGCTAGATTATGCTTAAATGAACTCACCTGACTTATAACTAGATACAGTCCGTTGGATATTCTGTTGGATCTTTCAACTTATCCATTTAATATATGAGTTTTACTCTCTCTCTTCCTCAAACGATGCCTTTTACAAACTCACTTTTCTTGTCATTTAAGTGGTAGCTTTTTAAAAAAATTGAAGAACCTAAGTGTCCACTTCTAAAAATTGGCACTGAAACAATTATTCGTGAAGTTATTGAAACTTTTGTTTTCCTTCAATTAGACACTCAAGCGACGTTGTTGGCTTTCTCAAGTGCTAAATTAAGCTCTCCAAGATGCCATGCTGGATGATGTATTATAAATTAATGCCATATTATTTTTTCTAGTGAGGAATTCGCCAATGGCACTTAAGTGATAGATTTTTTAAATTTGTGACACTCAAGTACATGAAAAAAAAAAGTTATGACATTCATAGTGTACCTATCCTATTTTTTTTGCTTTATATAATTTTTGTAGTTCATGAATTTTGACTATTTTTTTTGGCATAAATTCAAATGTTGACAAATAAAGTCACATAATTTCTTTTGATTTTTTTTTAAATTCTAATAATATGTTAAATTTTGGTGGGAAAGCAAAATAGATAATTACACAAATAGTCATTAAACTTTGACTCATTGTATAACGTCATCCACAAACTTTAGCTCAATATATAAACGTTGTCCCTGAACTTTTTGATTTGTTCAACATGATCATTGAATTTTTTTACATGTTCAATTTAGTACTTGGACTATATGAAAATACTCAAAGTTGTCTTTCTATTAATTTAAATAAACGGAATTTATTGATTTGGCTTCCAATCCACTATGTTTGAATAGTGGACAAAAAGATAACGTTACACAGATTATCTACGTAAGATATGCAGCTCAAATTATCATATAATAATTCTCTTAGTTTTTTAAAATTAGTTTAGTTAAAAAATGATTATCCATGTAATTTGATGGTGTGGGTATCGTATTTTGATTTAAGTCAAATATTTTATGTGGATAATCCACACATAGGGTTATTTTTTTGCCTACCGTTCAAACTTACCTTATTAGAGTTCAAATCAGCAAATTCTGTTAATTTTAATTAATTGAAGAATAATATTGAGCATTTTCATATAGTTTATGAACTAAATTAAACATGTAAAAAAAATATAAATGATCATAATGAAGAAACCTAGAAGTTAAGTATAAGGATTGCATTGAACAAATTAAAAGTTTAAAGACAATAATGCATATTAATTCAAAGTTCAGAGACCATTTATACCATTTTCCTAAAGCAAAACAATAGCTTTCTAGTGTTTGTTTGATTGTAAACAAATAGGCTCTTAAGACTTTCTTATTTTTGAGTAAAAATATGTTAATAAGCTCATATTTAAGCTTTCTCTTAGCAATCTCCCCCTCAAATGAAATTACGAGTTCCCTCTTGGGATCTCTTCTAGTGGAATATTAGTCTAGAAGCATTGATTGTGTTAACTCTACTAAATGAATCCGAGCTTGTCGAATTTGGCAAGACTTGTCGTAGAACCCATCAATCCTAAGGTTAATATTTTATTTGGGTACACGTCGCCAACGAGACGAAGTCTCGGTTGTAACTTGCGAAGCTCTATATCCAGAATCAAAATCAACATGTCACACCTATACCATTCAATTCTTTCGGATTGAAGCGTTGGACACCGTGGGAACGGCGGACTTGAAATCGTTGATTTTATTTCGTTTCTTCTGCGTCGGAGAGATAAGAAATTGTTGGGAAAGAATACCACTAAAGGAAGTGAAGAATTGATCAACAAGGACGGCCCCGTCAAAGGTTATTAAAAATGATTATCTGATCTTTAATCAAGAAATATGGACTTTTCCATCTCCTAATATTTCTAGAAAGCGGCAGACTATAGTTACCTTTTCATTTAAAGTTTAAGTTTGGATTGCTCTCCAATCCAACCACGTCTTCTTACTCTTGGGCTATTCATCATGAATATCTAATAAGAATAGTTCATACCACTCGAACATTTTTTTTTTGGATAACAACACAAATAATCTTTAAACTTTGGCCAAATGTGCAATTTGGTCCTTAAACTTTTAATTTTTTCTATGTGGTCCCTGAACTTTAGCTCAATGTGAAGTGTGATCCATGAAATTTTAATTTATTTAATGTAGTCATGAATTTTTGTACATATTCAATACAATCCTTAAGTTATATGAAAATGTTCAATGTAGTCATTGGTCTTGAATAATTATGAAATGACTATATTAAATATTTGGGTTAAATCCAAAAAAACCCCAAACTGGTACACTTATGACAAATTTACCCAAAACTATTTTTTTGACCACCAAAAACCCAAAACTGGTATACCTTTGACAAATTTACCCCAAACTGGTACACTTGTGACAAATTTACCCTCTGTTAGTTTTCGTTAAATTTCATTCTCAAATTATTAATTTAAATAATACATGACAATTGACCGGTATACCAATTTAGGATTTTACGCTCCGTTTATCACAATTTACAATTTTTGTGATTTTTTTGTGGTATTAATCCAATTTAGCATAGGGTATATTTGTCACAAATTTACCATTTTTGGGTTTTTTTCATTTGAATAAATTAGTTTAGGGTAAATTTGTCATAAATTTACCAGTTTAGGGTTTTTTTATAGTCAGTCGGGGTAAATTTGTCATAAGTTTACCAGTTTAGGGTTTTTCATGGTAAAAAAAAATAGTTCGGGATAAATTTGTCATAAGTATATCGGTTTGGGGTTTTTCAGGGTATTAACCCTAAATATTTTCATATAATTCAAGAACTGTATTGAACATGTACCAAATATTTAGGGACTAAATTGAACAAATTAAAAATTCATGGACCACATTATATATTGGGCTAAAGTTCGGAGACTACATTGAATAAATTAAAAGTTTAGAGATTAAATTGCACGTTGGGTCAAAGTTCATGAACTATTTATGTCAATCTCCCTCCTTCTTCTTCTTTTTTTTTTTTTTTGTCATGCTTTTTATGGAAATCTAAATAAAGCTACAATTTGGTCAAATGATATGAATATAATCGAGTTACTGTTTATATTTAAAATGAAACAACACATATATTTAAAATGAACCAACACACTAATTCATTTTATTGATATTGAATATTAAATAGTTCGATCCTTTTAATTGAGTCATCAAAGATGATCAAAAACCATGCTAATTTATATTTAAATGCAATTTCGGCTTTCTATTAGTTCATCCATGGATGGACGAGTGTGTTTAGTTTAGCTTTGGAAATGAGCTTTGGGGAAATGGGGTTTGATGAAATGCAATTGCATTTGGTAAATTGTAATTTAAAAATCCTTGGTAAAGCAACTTTTGACTAAATAATATTTGGATAAAGTAGGACAATTATTTAGTTAGTTATTAAAAAAAACTCACTCCTTGCTTGCTCTAGCGAAGGGCTTAGGAGGCCATTCACCGCCGTCTGAGGTTGCATGACCCTAAGTAGCCCTCGCTAGGGTCGCATGACCCTTGTGGAGGTCATGTGACCTCAAGGAATTTTCACTAGCCCTTCGCAGTCTGATTTAGCCTTTCTAGTTGCCCTCATGCAAAGAAGATGAACAGTAACAATGGGGGCAAAACCAAAGAAACGAAAAAATTGGTGAGAATAGTTTTTGAAGAAAAAAAGTTACTCAACGTCACAAATAGTCTTTCGCAAATGCTGAAAGCAGTCTTGCCAAAAGCTAACATTTGGCCAAAGAGGTCACAAAAAAGTTTGCCAAACACGTCATATCTTCCCCAAGGCTCAAAATCCCTCGGAAAAGCTGAGCTAAACACCCCAAAATTTGGTTAAAGCTATTTCAAGAGTGTAATATTGGTCTGAGGCAGTTTGGTGTGACTTGCTGTCGTAGGAAAATATTTCTCAAACCTTGTCTCCTTTTCTCTTTCTCAGCCCACATTATTTGAGAAGCCCTCTGTTTTTTGTTTTCTTTATGAGTTTTGTGATCTTGTGTATGAATTTGGGACGAACCAAGTGTAAAGTTGGATTGGGCCCTCCCCATTCTCGAAATATATGCGAAGCCCGGAACTTTTCCTTCTATTAAATTTGTAATTTTCACATGATATTTCTAAGTTTCGCTTAACCTATTTTCTCTCTTCCTCTCACGAGCTTCACATATCTATTGTACCTGCTATACCTAAATAAACCGGGTCGTCCATTGAATCATGGAGATATTCACATTCTAACTCCTACGCTCTCTGAGAGGCAGCAATTATCCTCGAAAATAGTGTTTCACAAGCTATCGTAAATGAAAAGGAACAAATTTACAATTGTTCAAGCTGTTGAACTTCAAATTAAGCCCTAGAAGATATTCATGTATGAGCTTATAGTAGCGAAGGTACAGGAACAACACCGACCACCAAAACTCTGACGTAGTCCAAGTTCCACCCGACTGAGAGAATTCTTTGAAGCTGTGCAGCGTCAAGGAAGGTACTGCAGGTTTCCTAGCAAAAGACGGAGAAATTGAGAATCTGGAAATTGGAAGAAAGTTATGGTAGCTATATGACGCCTCGGGTGACGAAATTGATACAGCGATAAACCAGAATTTTCCTGTCCATGGATCTACTTAGAAACTACTATGTGGAATGTAAGGCGCGGTTATCGGACTGCATCCTACGGATTAACGACTACTTGACTCCTCAAGGCTGTTATAGTTGGATGGAGCATTGGGAGATTTCTAGCTCAAAAACAAGTAGACGTGTTTTGTTCGAATTCCCACTAATCGTCTGCAAAGCGCTCTGAGTGGGGTCTACTGTATAGACTAAAAGTCGTGATTCGACAGGTTCATGGAGTTTGACCGCTTGAGCAGTGTTCGTCAGGTCTTCGTGCTCTTGCCCTTGGTTACAAGAAAAGAAAAAGTCAGCAATCTTATTTTGACTTAAGAAATTCTCTCATGATCTATGTAATTTACTAAACTAATACAATTTAATGACTTGACGTGTGCATCTCTTTATTAGATTAAGTTAACTTTAATGGTGATTTGAAAGGCACCCATCAATATGCATAAATTGGTTGATTCAATAAATTCTCACATTAGGTATGAGAGCAGTTGTTCGAACTTCAAAGCACAATGAATGTTCCTCCAGTTATATTTATGCCAAATCAAAGAGGACGTTAGAGCGGTTTCTTCTTCATTTCGACGGTTAGGTGATATTCAGGTTAGCCTTCGAATGCCTAGTTTGGTCTACCCATTTAACTGCTTGGGCCATCACGTGCAATCTCCCATGAGACAATGGCCCCAAGAATCACAAGAAATTGACGTTTGATCGAGCCTGCCAAATAATTGCACAAATTCAAATGACCATGCAGAGAATATTAGCCAAGACGACAACGTATTTGAAAGTGAAAACCATGATGGCGATGGGAGTAGTCGTAACACAATTTTAGGGGCCACGATCCGACCGTGTTTGAAGGTCCACACAAGACTTCCTAATTAAATACGTGTCGATCAATCATTCTCTCACTCTCTTTTCCCCGCCTCTTCTGGACAAATGCTTTGCTGCTTCCCTACGTGATACGGTCGGTCAGTCGGTCCGACGACTTTTGACAAGTTCCTCCTTTGAATATCAAACCATTCTCTGTCTAATAAAAAATTCATGACATTTCTCCCTCCCTCCAACTCTCTTCATATATAAATGAACACACCCTGTGTCTTGAATATCGCACCCTTTAGCAGAATAAAATCGTATTTTACTTAAAAATACCTTTCGTTACTTTAGCTTCCTGGAAAAAAAAAAGTGATGCAGGGATTATCAACGGCCATAGCCAAGAACGTAATTCATCACGGCCGCGTTCTTGGACGCAACAGCCAAATAATCCAAACCCTAAGGCCGCCATGCGAGGTGTTCATAAACCACCGTGGCACCGAGACCAAGCGGAGCATCGCTGGCTTGCTGCACAACTTCCTGAGCCTGCTCGATGTTCATCCTTTCCTGGACAACAGGAGCATGAAGCCCGGAGATAATCTGTTTGATGAGATCGACGCGGCCATTTATGGCTGCAAAGTCGGGGTTGTGGTGTTCTCGCCGCGTTACTGCGAGTCGCGGTTCTGCCTCCACGAGCTGGCTTTGCTGATGGAGAGGAAGAAGAGGGTGGTACCCATTTTTTGCGATGTGAAGCCGTCTCAACTTCATGTCCGGGACGACCTGAAGCATTCGGCCAATCATTTGCAAAGATATAGGCATGCTGTCGAGGAAGCCAAGAACATCGTTGGTCTCAATTTCTATTCATCAAATGGGTATGCTTCAATCCCTTTTGCTCTAATTTTCCACCACGGACTATAGCACGACCTGTTACGAATGACCACAAGAAATCATATTATCATGAAAAATAGTGGATGTATGCGAAATAAGAAAAAAGAAGAAGAAGAGAATATTCAAGGCCTAAATTTCAATCTAAAAGATTAAGCTATCGAGTAGAAGATTAATGAAAGGTCCACCAAAGCATCATTACTAAAAATCACGAAATATTCTAAACACAATATAATGCCTCATATAATGTTTCTACATGTTGGAACAGGGACTGGTCGAAGCTGGTAAGAGACGCATCCGACGCAGTGATACGCAACTTGCTGGAGGCCGAAGAAGAGAAGCCCTAATGAGAGCCAAAATGTGCACAAAGCACTGAATAAAATGCATATAATGGTCTGTGCCTGGGGGAGATCCAAAAAGAGATTGGAGATCCCCCCATCAATCTCCACACTTTAATTTGCTTTGTTTCATTAAATCAAATTTATTGATTTTTTTGATTCTTTGTAACAAATATAATAGTGGTTTAATATTCTAGTTACATTGTATAAGGGACCATCGGCATTGTAATTAGTATCGGCCTAAGTTTAGTATAATTTTCTTAATCTCTGATGATAATAAAATTGTACCATCTTTAGTCTAAAGAATAAACCTCTTTTTTAGTGCACTATTCAAATGATTATTTCCTTCATGTTTCTCCGACCATAATGCAAAATCAATAAAATGGAGATCATTCAAAACTTTCTTGTATCCCCTCCTTAGAACGTTATATCCAGGATTTTTGCTTATTATCTCCTCTTGTGAAAGAGGGTTATATCACACGTGCATGAATTTTATCCTCATAATCTATTGTTCATAGAGCATGAACAAGATGCTTTCTTATTAAACCTAAACCGCTTGTATTCTGTGTTAGTAGATTTATGAAAGAGTTGGAAAATATTAGTAAAAAAAAAAAAAAATTACCATGTGTTGGTATCAATTAACATTGCAAAGAAACTCCACGATTTGCAAACATGCACTTAGAGCTCGGGTCCTAGAAGAAGGAGAAGAAGGAACCAAGAAGAAGGTATCAACAACAACGGGTTTTATTGTAGGATAGCTCATGATATTCATATCGATCTATTATACGCCTTTGCATCTAGCATATGATTCTACAAGATCTAGTTTCATTCAAGTAATGGATTATAGCCAATTGAAAAGATCTTCTGATCAATCTAAAGATCATTTTAATTCCATTAGTAATGAGGATTCGGAATATCACAATCAAAGAGAGATTCAACAAAAAGAGAAATCTCTTTGTTCTGTAAAATATATTGGAAGCTGCATGATTCATCGAAAAGATCAAATAAGTATAGTGCTAATCCTAGGTGACATCGAAAAACCTGAAAATAACCTCGTTTTTTTGGTCAGTAACCTGAAAATAACCTTAAGCAGTAAACAATATGAGAAAATAAACAATAAACCAAACTAACAGAGAAAAATGATAAAAAAAATAGAAACAATACTCCGCGACACACCTAAACGATGATTTTCAAGAAACTGCTCGAGTTTTAGCCAAAGCTGCTAATATGCGAAAGGCTACAGGGAAACCCATTTGGTCAAAGTAAAGCGCTCGGAACGAGCTTTCTGGATTGGTGTTATGGTTCTCGTAACTCTGTTTGGATCAAAAGTTGTAGCTGTTTTCTTGCACACTATGCAGACTGGTGCTCGGGCTCACCTGCTGGATCCACGTTTGTTGAACTCTCTGGAAAGTCATCAGCAATCACTTGTGCATCGTCTCTCCAGTTGAAATCATCCATAAAAAAATTATTGGTCAGGTATTCTAGCAGTCTTCCTTTACTTCCTACCAGAAAATCTCTATGCAGCCTGTACATTAAGTTTATAAGATACGTTTAGCTCAATAATATTCAGCAAGATTACTTCGTTTAATTTTTTGGGTCCATGTATCCTTGTAAGCTGAATACATTATAAACTCTCTTTGGTTCTTGTAAAGGAAAAAAAAGAAAAAAAGAACAGGCAAACATAGTCCGTAGCGTAAGCATTGTCAGACATAGTATCAAAGCAACTAACTTCTGATGAAACCTTCAAATTTCCCCTTGTTTTCTTTGGAAATGCAAACTCCTTTCAATGACATCTCCATCCTTGTAAAGTTCCTACTGCGTACTTCTGTGGTAATTTGCTGCAAGACGGGGGCATCTAGAAGCTAGCAACAAAGCCAAAGGCTACTTTTTTGTCTCACTACTATTCTTGTCACTATGTGTTCTTAGTTGCGCTCCAGTCCCCTCGTGCTTGATTTCTCACAATTTTGACATTGTGAATTTTAATGGAAGTGGAGAAGATTCGAACCATTTCAATCAAACTGGACGGAGCAAACCATAGTCACTAATTCCATCTGATATGAAAAGACAAAACAGAAAGGCAAAATGAAAGAGAGAAGAAAGAAAGAAAGAAAGAAAGAAAGAATTTTGTACAAACTTCCAAGTTGTAGCATAGATGGTCTGTCTTTGATCGGATTAAACATATGATCCTAGTCTGGTACTTGAACGATCCATGAGATCACATTATTGCAACTTCCAGTTAATACAATTGTATTTAATAATTAAAAACCGGCTTTCTGATTGTAGTCCCGCTGCGGCACGAAGGATGGAATGTGTGTTTTTTGTGAGTCACATGGTCATATCTTTTCTACTTAGATGCATGAACAATTCTTGATAGAGCCATTGTTTGATAATGGATCTGGGCCAGCTATATCGCACTGTTTCCATCTAAATGATTAGGCCTTGTGAATGAAAGCCTAGTTTGATCAAGTCCATGTTCCCGTAGAAGGTTCACAAATAAAAGGGTTTGGATGGGATTGAAAGCTATGCCATCCACTATTGAAATTTCGATTACAGTGCCAAAGAAACACCAACTGTTCATTGAATGAGCTTGTCATCATAACCTCATCGGTTCTGAGTGGGGAAGCCTAGGATCGGTAATACATATAAAACCAAGCCTGTTAATTGCAGACTAACCACATTTCCTGAGATTGCCGACGGATTGGAATTGATCATGTGACATCTTGCATGCAATCATATTTCGGACCACTTAGCCAACCACTAACTTGGTATATGCTAGCATACGGTTGTATGTAGTCGAACCTGCTACTTTTGAGTTTTGAGATAGAGCTATATTATATGAATGACATAGAATAAAGGGGGACATTAACAAGTTACCTCGAAAATGTGCCCAAAAGAAAGAGAGGGACGTCGAATGTCAATGTTTATTATATGGTGTTGTTTGGTTTGGTGGCCACGTGGCATTTCTTATTAAAGTGACAAGGTATCCTAAAGCTTGGGCTTTCTTAAAGATAAAGAACAGTGTCATTTGTTGAGTCATTATTTATCATATGTTATCGAAAAACTTCGGATACTGTGTACTTTACAGCTAAGCTATAGAGCCCCTCTCTTTTACCCTCAACTGCTGTGAGAATAAATAAAAAGAGGAGTAGCCTTTGACTAATGATCTTTATGAGAAAATATTGGTTGAGTTTAAACTCTACGTAGCACATATAAAAAACAACTTAGTAATCGACATGTGTCTATCCGAGCCCACACCGAAGACTATTCAGAATATACTACAGCTGCAAACCCTCTCTCTCCTCTCTCTCCCCTCTCTCCCTATTGAAATCACTCGGCAGCATTGTGGTTCACGAGCAAAGAACTCTGCTTCACGGAGGGGGAGGGGGGCAGAGAGGAGCGGAGGTCGCGAAGAGTGAGGGAAAAACATGATGGTGGAGCTCGGGGAGGCGACAGTCGAGCCATCGGCGTCGTCATTCACAAGCAGAGAGGCACTTTGCAAAGGGGGGAGAGAGAGAGGAGATCGCGAAGAGTGAGTAAAAATGTGAGTGCGAAAGGAGCGAATTTTTTTATTTTCTATGATGACCCGAGAACCCTATACAGCCGACAGCCGGCGAGGTAAATTCGGAGTGACGTTAACGCATGATCCACCACCACGACCGAAAATAGCAAACTTTTTTTCCTCCATAATGGAATAAAGCGATTTTAACGAGGAGAGAGATGAGAAAAAGGGTCATTAATAAATTTTGAATGTAGGCCCAGATGGAGAGAGAGAGAGAGAGAGAGAGAGAGAGAGAGAGAGAGAGAGAGAGAGGGTGTGGTCCATAGCTGTAGTAAATTTTGAATAGTCCCCGATGTGGGCTTGATCGACACATGTGGATCGCTGAGTGGTTTTCTGTATGTCCTACGTGGAGTATTAAACTTAGCCAATATTTTCTCAATGTTGTATGATGTCTTAGGTGGTCCTTGGGTTCATTAAAAAAAATCTTTTAATGACAAAAAAAAGGTCCACCTTAGAAAGTCATTAGATTTAAGGCATTTAAACATAGAATTAGATTTAAGGCAATTAAACATAGAATAATTTATACAAAGGTAAAAGCCATAAAGAATCATAAATTATGCTTATTATGATACATTTTTCCTAGACTTCATTTATTATGTGGCACCGAAAATCCCAAACTTGTACTTGTATAACACATTTACCCTTAGTTAAAGTTTTGCCAGTAAGATCATTAAAAATCTACCTACATAGATTCCAAAGAGTAAACATTATTGATATGGCACTCACTGTGATTGAAAAATTATTAAACGAGACCTTGATGAAGAGTATATGTGTCATATGGGTACTTAATTTAAGGGATTTTACGTCACAGAAAAAAGTTTAAGATAAATATGTAGCAATTGACAAAGTAAGATTTAGGGTAAATATATCACAATTGGTATACTTTGAAATTTGTTGTGACCATTTCCCTTTAAACAAAAATCCCACCAACTTTAGGGATAGTACAGGCTTCGTGAATTTTTAATTGGGAATACCCCCTTAAAATTTTATTTTATTATAGCTGTCACTGTTAGCATGTGCATTCCATGTGACTTTTTTTTTTGGTCAAATGTATATTTTTCATCTTATTTTTTTAATGAAATTTCTCTTTTACCCTTAATTGCCATGAAAATGAAAAAGATAGAAAATGAGAGAAAATAAAATAAATTAAAATACTAATAATAAAGGAATAAATGTAAACAATAATTTTTTTTAAATTTGATAAATATAATCACTTCAATAGAACTAAATAAGATATTTTAAGAAAATAAATAAAAAAATAAACAAAAGGGAAAACGCCTTAGTAATATGAAGGTCAAATTAAAAATATTGGTCAATCCATTATCTATATTAAAAGGGTACATTAATGTCTAAATGATTGATTAAAATTTTTTAAAAATAGTTATAAAATAAAATAATGCTATCAAATCATAAAAAGAAACGATTAATCGGAAGCTAGGGTATTTTTTTAACATACTTTTTTATTGATCAATCATATTTTTGCATTAATTAATCATTTAAGAGTACCTAATGAGTATCCAATTTTTGTAATTTAATCTTTTGTTGTTGAGGCTTTTCTCCTTTTTACTTAAGTGTGTTTCTTTTTTAAAGACATCTTAATTGTTCATATGTTATCTAGTTTATTATTCTCCATTTTCTTTTTTTCTTTTTTTAGTTTTTATAGAAATCAAGTGTAAAAGAGAGATGTCTATGAAAAAAAAAAAATCAGAAATGCATATTTACCCATTAAAATTCACGTGCTTGCACAAATTAATGCAGAATATAACAAAGGGGTAACAACTGTAATAAAATGACTGTTTAGGTTTAACGTGCAAATAGTTGAAAGCTTAGGCGTAGACATGTACCCCCAAAGTTTTGGGAGAAGTTTGTGTAATTTCTCCTTTTTGTGATTGAAGTGTATTCTCCCTCTAATATATACGTAAAGTGTGAACTTTTTCAGAATTTAATTAGATTGGATTTGCTAGTTTTAAATTTAGTTTCGACTGGACTTTCTACATTATGGATTAGGCAATTGAGGACTATTCTATAACGTTCTTAAATTTCGCATTTATCAAATATCTTTGATGCATGCTACGGAGAGATTTAGATTCAAATTAGTTAGTTCAAAATGCACAAAATAGATAATTGGAATAGTTTTGTAAATCAATCTTTATGGAGTCTCTATACTAAAATAGGTATCCAATATTATCTGGTACAATGAAGGAATGATGGGTGCATGTACATGCAAGGGTGACAATTTGTGTTAACAAATCGTGTTCATGTCATCTTGATATAATGGTATACTACAAAATAGATCAACCCAAACATCGCACAATTAGTTAATCATATGGATCTATTTGACACGGATACAACTTGAAAGTTAATGAATTGACACAACATAATCAACGTAACATGATTAAATAATTTTTGGCTAGCAAACACGATTGCATGATCCACCATGACACAAGTTAGCTTGTCAACACAAAATCAACCCACCAACACAAACTTGACATGAAAAATATTCTCAATTTTTTTGACAAAATATACTTACATATTGCAATATTAGATGTCATCAAATCAAACTAAAAACATGTTCATAGTTAACGAAATAAGTTAATTGTGTCTAAAGGGTTTATACACAAATCGTGTCGACACTAACTTTGTTAATTTAGACTAGTTACATGCGCACATGACAAGATCATTAATTTGTGTCGTGGGTTCATATGAAATTGAGCTGAACGTATTTAGTTTCAATTCCTAATTTTATATTACGTTTGAGTCATGTTATCGTGCCGTATCAGAAATTATTCCCTTCATCCATAGCTACGCCTAGCAGGCCTGATTTTCGCAATGTTTCAGCGAACTAAGTGGAGGCCTTTCTACGACGGGCTTCGATTGGCCCATTGTGCGAATAGTTCCCAATACTGAAGGAACGTTAAACAAGATGATAGTTGGATTTGACTTTGCAGGGAAGCCCAAGACGTCTTAAAGGACAAGAATAACGCCACAGATATTAAAACTAATGGATTAACTACATTTCTACTGGATACATGAATGAATTTCTCTATCTCGCATTACTAGAAAAACAGATTCCAGAAATCCTCTTCTATCACTTATTAATTCGCTACTTGGTATCATGTATTTTTGAAACTCAAGTATTAAAATGCATTTTTGAAAAGTCAAGATTAGCACTCCTATAACAAAGAGCGAAATAAAAAAAAAAAAAAATCGAACTTTGGCATCACCGCAAATCTTAATACTCTCAACCCAACTCTAATCTCTCTCCTGCCATCCAAGTCGCCACCCAGCCGCGTTCACCGCCATCATGTTTCTCTGTATTTCAATTTTCTTTACGAGTGTAAGCAGCTCCCCGAGTTTTCGAAATCTTAGTCAACTTGTTAAGGTGCGCATGTAAGGGCATTGGTATAAAAAATTCCCAATTTGAGTAATACACGGGAGATGAAACAATATTTATAATGGGCTCACGATTTTTTAGCTCAAGGGCACTGACTATTACTTATTTTTTAATATAAATCTTGCGGCTCATAGGTTTTGACTTTTTTTTTTTTTTTTCCAAATCTAAAATTCTCGGAATTTTGACAACCCAACTTTAATGTTGACACTAAGTCTCTCTCTCCCTCCCTCTCCTCATTTGAGTTTCAGCCTTTCTTTGTCTCTTCAACTTTTGAAGGGGGATTTGACCTAGATCTTTTCCCATCGTTTCTAGTTGCTTTCCTTTTTATTTCCACTTATTTCCTTCCTTACTCTCCTAGTCTAATTTTAGATCTTAGGCTGTGTTTGGCAGTCGGGATAAATGCGGGATATGATATGATTTATCTCATCCTACGTTTGGTGCTCACTCATGATAGGATAAAGTCGGATTTAATGGGGATATAAACAGGATAAAATTATCCCATGGGGGAGGTGGGATAAATATGGATATGATTTCTAATGTTTATAATAGGAAAGTTATTTTTCTCAAATAACAAACTTATTAAATTAAAAAAATGAAATTATATTTCAATATAAATAATATTCGAAATCTAATTTAAGAAATTAAAATAAAAAACATTTTTTAATTAATCCTATTTTAATTTATTAATTCAACTTTAATTCTATCTTATAACAAACATTCAATTTATAAGTTAAATATTTGTATTTATTATATATTTTAGGTATTTTTGTATTTTAGGTATGTTAGTACGGTTTATTATTTGATAAAATTTTATTAAAGAGCGATGAAAGGGGAAAAAAGAAATAATAAAGAAAATAATATAAAAGAGGAAAAATAAAATAAAAATAAATTAAGGAATAGTGTTACAAGAGATTTTCACCATCTTTATTTATGAATTTAGGTTAATTTATAATGATAAAAAAATATACATGATATAATGTGAACATATCCGATTTTAATACTGCGATTCACCAAATAATTGATAAGATATAAAAAAGTAACAGGATTTCATATCCTGTCCTATTTAGTCCTATCCCGATTATAAATCCGGACGACTAAACGTAACCTTAGAGTTTTGTTCTTCCAATCACAAATATATGAGCTTTTTTCTCCTATCTAATTTTAAATTTAGGAGTTTAAATAAATAAGTACTCAATCTCTAGTTTCAATAATATTCATAACAATTTTAATGTCAAATATGTTTATTAAATATATTTTTATTAAAAGCTTTAAATATAATAATGAGATTAAACTTGAGTTCTTTCACTAATCTCCCTCCCATTAAAGGTATCGAGTTTTCTCATGGGGTTTCCTCGACACGACATTTGTATATGACGACTTTTGAGACTGGGGCTCAATTCCCAACTGATTGGCTTCTAAGGAACATTAGTCAAGAAAGTGCTGATTGTAATAGTCAAATCTTACAAGATAAGTCATGGAATCGGTTTATTTTAAAGGTTTAGATTGATTTTAGTAAATATAACCGAGGGAGCACTCCTTGATCGTAACATGTCAGACCTGCCATTCAATTCTTTCGGTTTTAAAGCCTCGGACACAGTGGGTACAGAGGACCTGAATTCAATTATTTGGACTTGAATTCATTGATTTTCTTTTGTTTCTTCTGCTTCGGACATATAGGAAATTGCGGTAAAAGGACACCACTCGCACGATGAGGTATCACAGAACTTGCCTAAACTTTAAACTGATAATATGACAAAAATTTGGAAAAAATTAACCCAAAAAAAAAATCTTAATTTTATTATACAGATGTCAAGTTAGTTTTAAATCTTTAACAAATTTACTAATGTAGCTATTTTAGCTAATTTTGACTAAAACTTATTGATGTAGACGTCGATCATCTTATATGACATAGTTAAATGTTGATACGAATAAATTTTTTTATTAAAATTTTTTACAATTTTTTTTTTGGAATTTTATAATTTTTGAATTTTTATTTATTTTTTTTTCTTTTTTCCTCCGCTAGTGCTAGCCCTCAACCATAGCCAACAATTGGCCATAGTCAAAATTTTAAAAAATAAGAAAAATTAAGAAAGAAAATAATTGTCCATATTAGTGTCGATCATATTTATATTAACAATCTTTGGCCAAAATTAGCCGTAATGACTAAATTGGTAAATCGTCAAAAATTTATAGATCAAATGGAAAGATTTAAGACTGAACTAAAATTCATACATAAGATTTAAGACTTTTTTGGTAATTTTTCCTAAAAACTTTCATGAGGACATGAAGAATCAATCAACAAGGACAGCTCAGTAAAAAGCTTATTGAAATGATTATTTGATTTCTAAGCAAGAAATATCGACTTTCTATACCCATATATGTCTAATATCACCAGAAAGTGTAGGCTACAGCTACCTTTTCAGTGTTTGAACTCCCAATATCTATTAGTAAAAGGATATTTAGGCTTTATTTGCCTTTTCATTCTCAGTTGAACCTTGGATTGCTTTCCAATCCTTCCGTGTCTACTTTTTCTTTGGATATTTTTCTTATATCTACATTTAATGCTTTTAACTTTTAATTGAGTCATAAAAGACAATCAAAACCGTACTAATTTTACTTAAATGTCGTTTCAGCTATCTATTAGTTATTTAAGTTAGGTTAAAGCAATTCCAAAAGTGGAATTTTTGTTGTCCTAAACTGTTTGGTGTGATTTCCAGCTGTACAAAAATATTACAGAAAGCTTGTTTCCTTATTTTTACCATCTCCCGGAAATGGAGAAGCTCTAGCATTTTCACTATATCAATGGTTTCACTTATTAGTTTGATAACAATAAGTAAAAGTGTCGGTTTCACACATATGAATTAGAGGTGAGCAGTTTCAAGTTCCATATTGGTTTCATCTAAAATCTATAACCTATTCTTTGGAACATATTTTTCATTTTTTGGAATTTAAAATCTACCTTAGATACCCTAGAACTTGTGAATTACCCTGTTATAGGTTTCGAGTCGGTTTTGGGATTTATTTAAGTTTCACCTATATTATTGATTAAATGATTATAGTGAATTAAAACCTTTGCTACAATTAATTGACCATAGAAACGTATGGAAAATATGAAAATTAAAAATAATAATAATAATTTTAGTTATAAAATGGAGGCTTGGATTAATATTTCCAGATTGTACATGCATCATCGAATGGCATGGAATATCATAAGATCACCCGAAGACATGAACCAAGAAAACATTAAAACTTATTCTAGATTCTAGGTTATGAGATTACAGGTTATAGGTTCCAGGTTTCTAAACTAAAAATCTAGGAACCCAACCCCTCAAAATAGGTTCCTTATTTTTTGGAACCCGAAATGTACCTAGCATAACTTGAAACCTGAAACCTACAAATTCCCATTGGTCTAGTTCTCAGATTCTATATTTTACTTTGAAACTATGCTCACTCCTAATATCAACTTCGGCCGAACCAAGTGTAAGTTGTGGATTGCACCCCTTGTGTACCAAATAGGTACTAGCCACAGTCCAAGGTTTCCTTTTACCAAATTTTTATTTTTGCCTGATATTTCTAGCTTTCGGTCAGTCTATTCTCTCTCTTTCTCTCAGGGGTCTCATCGATACTTTTACCTAATATTTCTTGCTATTCACGAATAATTTATAAGGTCCATTGAATCCTAGAGGATATCCACGTCTACCTTCTGCGCTCTTTTAAGGGTGGTTGAGGACAGTATCTGAAGAGGAAGAAATTTCAATTGTCCAAGCTCTTGAGCTTTAATTTCAGCCTAAGAAGAAAATTCATGTTTGAACTTGAAGTAGCGAACTGGAACAAAACCAACCTCCAAAACCCTAACCTAGTCCTAGTTTCATACGAAGTAGAGGTTCTTGAAGCTGTGCAGCTTCAACGAAAGATATTGCAGGTCCCTACCATAAGACCGACAGATTGAGAAACTCGCAATTGGAAGAGAGGAAAGTGTTGGGAGGTGTATGATGTCCTGGGTGACGAAATTTGATAAAATGACAACGAGAACTTTCCTGTCCGTGGATCTACTTAGAAGCCATAATCTGCATATATATCGTTTTATTTTTCTCACACTATTTGAGTTATTTGAGGCACGCTAAATGGACCGTGCCTCATATGCTGACAAACTATTTGATCCTTTGGAGTTGGCATAGTTGTTTGGGATGTTGGGCCTTTCCAACCTAGAAACTGGACGTTATTTGTTTGAATGTTTACTAATTATCTTCAAACTGCTCTGGATTAGGATCGCTGGTATAAATCAAAGATCTGGCCTTAATCAGCTCATGAGGTTTTCTAGGTATTCTGTAGCTCGATTGATAGCCGGGTTTCCACATTCACGCCCCTGAATTATAACCAAAATGTTAATGACTATTCTCCAATTTGAGAAAATTAAGTCGACGGTCCTTATTTTTACAAATGACAAATGGATTGGAAACATTGCAGTGACATTCACTCATAATTTATTTAATTTACCAAACTTATCCAACTTGATGTTGCTGTGCATAGCACAAGTAAACTGAAATGTTGATTTGAAAGACATCCATCAATATGCATGAATTAGTTGATCCAATAAATTGTCACCTCAAGTGGGAGAGTAGTTGTTCAAAACGCCCGGAACATTCCTTTTGATTATATATAGTAAGACATAACTAAATGTTGGGAACATGTATTGGCACCAAAACGTTTTTGGTTACTTGTTTGTAAAACAAACAAAATAGTGCTTTTTCCTTGTCTAACATAGAAAAGTTAGAAGTACATGGGGCATGGCATTATATAAGTGTGGATGTCTCCTAACTTGTTCAAATGAAGAAATGGGTTATGGCTAGATCTCATAATACTCGCATGTAGGTGTGCGGATAAATTTGTTATTATTATTATTATTATTATTATTATTATTATTATTATTATTATTATTATTATTTTTTATTATTATTTTATTATTATTATTATTATTATTATTATTATTATTATTATTAAAATTATTATTATTATTATTATTAATTATTATTATTATTATTATTATTATTATTATTATTATTATTATTATTATTATTATTATTATTAAAAAATTATAAAAAATAAAATAATTATTTTATTATTTTTATTCCGAATTTCCAATATGTCTTTTCAACATATCTTTCAAGAATGTATCTATTTTTTTTTTTCGAAGGATTGCTTTTGCTAAAAAAAGATTGAGATAAGTATGTCCGTTTTTTGTATCAATGTTTGTCAAGTTTGGTCGAATTTACTTTCCAAAAAATAGCTTTCTTTTCAATTATTTCTTTTCAAGAGTTTGTGGAGATATACTAGAATTGTTAGGTAATATTCTTATTTGAGACTTTCTGGTATCTTGGAGGGTTATTGTCAGTGACCATTAACAATATTGTGGAGTAAATAATTCTTTAAAAAGAGTGTTATCATGTTTCAAAGTTTAATTCTACTTTTTCAGTTCTCGACTATAAATTCCCAACAAATTTGGCACGACTGGCATGAGAAAGACGTTTGGCATTTAGCAGATGGAAATTGAGAGATTGGTAATGAGCAATGCCAGACTCTAATGAAGGGGATTCGAAAATAGGAGGAAGCTGTGAAAATCCTTAAAATCTCAAAGGAGGTTGGCTAATGCCAGATCACGGTAATAATAGCCTCAGCGAATTGGATATGAGTAGACAATGTACAAAAGAAAAATAGAGTTAGTTGCAGAGTAACCTTAAATTATTGGGCACCAAAAAATGGAACTGTAAAAACCTCCAAGAAACCGATTCGATAGCCGCGGAAACATGCCGTCGCCAATTCTGAAATCAAGGAGCAAAATGACCAAACTAGTTCAACAACCAATGAGAAAATTGGAAGTCACCTGTGCTGTGGTGGGCAAGGATTTAAAAGAAGTATGGAAGCAAGCTTAGGACTAACGCACGTTCACACTAAACAAATCGCAAGATTTTACTTTATTTATTTATATTTTCATGTTTTTGTTTAGTTTGCTTTATTTTGCCAAACTCTTGCTCTTGCAAGTGTGTTTTGAGCTTTTGCCGTCGGCTTTTTATCTCTAAGTCATCCATCAGTTTAGTTTGTTTTCCTCTCTAAACTGTAAAAATTATTTGATCGATAGCCCAAGAACTATTTGATTTTTGCATTTGTCGATATCTCGAGTTTGGTCTTCTTTGGGGAGCCTTCTTTGAGGGCTGGCATCTATTCAACGAACTTCAAGGGAAACAAAATAACAACGGAATAATAGATAGAGCAACACTAATCAATTTATTCATGTATTATCCCTTCAAAATCTGCTATTTTCTACGAGACAAGGGCCCCGAAAGATTGCAAGAAATCGACGTTTGATCAGGCCTCCAGAATGAAAGTACAAATTGAAAGACCATGAAGTTCATCAGTCAAGACGACAGCGTGTTTGAAAACCATGAGAGCGATAGGTGTAGCAGCAACATACGGATCTATTCGATTTCTTAATGGCCAAGATGCGGACGTGTTTGAAGGTTAAGACAAAAACTTCCTTATCATATGCTAAGTAATTTCTCTTCGGGGAAATGGTCGTTCGGTCCGACGAAAATCTGTTGAATAATTCTCCTCTTTTGAATATCAAACCATTTTTTGCCTAATTATCTCTCCAACTCTTTCTCTCTCTATCTATCTCTATATATGAACACACCCTATGCGTGTATATTGCGCCCTATAGCAGAATAAGATCGTATAGTACTTTAAAAAATACCTTTTGTTACTGACTTTGGCTTCTTGAAAAAGCCATGCAGCGATTGTCAGCAGCCGTAGCGAAAAGCGTAATTCGTCACGGCCACATTCTTGGACACAACAGCCAAATTATTGAAACCCTAAGACCGCCATGCGACGTGTTCATAAACCACCGTGGTGTCGAGACCAAACGGAACATTGCCAGCTTGTTGTACGATTTCCTGACTTTGCTCGACCTTCGTCCTTTCTTGGATCGCCAGAGCATGAAGCCTGGAGATAAGCTGTTTGATGAGATCAATGCGGGCATACATGGTTGCAAAGTTGGGGTGGCGGTATTCTCGCCTCGTTACTGCGAATCGTGGTTCTGTCTCCACGAGCTCGCTTTGTTGATGGAGGCGAAGAAGAAGGTGATACCCATTTTTTGCGATGTGAAACCATCTCAGCTTCACGTCGTGGACGATGTGACGCATTCGGCCAGGGATTTGCAAAGATACAGGCATGCCCTTGAGGAAGCCAAGAACGCTGTCGGTCTCAGTTTCTGTTCATCAAAAGGGTATGCTTTAACTCTCCTTTTTTCTAATCTTCTACTACGAATTGTAGCATGACTTGTTGCGAATGATGGCAATAAGTCATAATATCATGAAAAGCAGTGGATATACGCAGAATAAGAAAAAAGAAAAAGAGGGTATTCATAGTCTAAAAAATCGACCCGAAATATTAAACTAGAGAGCAGAAGACAAAATAGCTGTGTATTGAAGCACCATTACTAAAAAAGTACGAATTGCTTAAAACACAGTAAAATGCCTTATATATTTTCTTAGTCAGTGCAAGTGCATATTAGTATATATAGCTTAAGTATTATATTCCATGGGTCCTGATATTGTTTCTACATGGTGGAACAGGGACTGGTCTAAGCTAGTGAGTGATGCATCGGCTAAAGTGGTACAAAACTTGTTGGAGGCAGAAGAAGAGAAGCCCTAATTAGAGCCAAACACAAAATTGTGCCCATATCACTAGCTCAAAAAGGCATATGATGGTTAGCGCATCGTGCATTATAAATATTGCGGGTAGAACCAAATGGAGGGGTTTAAAGAGGTACATTGGAGAGACCCATCTCTCTCCATGCCTTGATTTATTTTATTTCCTGAATCAAATTTATTGATTTAGTTGATTCTTTGTAAATAAGATAATATATATTGGTTTGATAGTATGACCACATAGATTTTAAGGGACCGAGGCAGTACAACTAGTATTAGCTAAAGTTTCGTTTAGTTCTATTTATGTATGATGATAATAATAACATTGTAAAAGAAATAATCTCTTATTTAGTACACTATTCCTATGATTATTGCTAGTGTAGTATGTTGGTATCACTTTCTTCGGATGTTTTAGGGTTACTTCACACATGTACATGGGTGTGTAGTTGCAGGAATTTTATCCTAATAATCTCTCGTTCATATAGCATGAACACTATGTTTTCTTGTCAAGCATAAACTGCTTGTTATCTAGAATTTGGTGATTCTACCACTCCGTTAAGAAAAATGATCATTTTTTTGGTGATGATAGAATTTTGATATCGATAGCAAAGATATAGATGAACATGAATTTGACAATCCACAAACACCCATTCATACGAATGAGCCCACAATTCTCTTTTCATGTATATTGTAAAGTATTACGAAAGTTGTATGAGACATCGAAATGATGAAACAAATACATTGTTAACCCTAGGTAGCGTAAAATTCCAATAAATAACCTTAAGTAGTAAATAATCTGGAAAAATAAACAAAAAAATAACACGGAAAAATGACAAGAAATAGACAAGCGTCCTAACACATGCCTAAACAATGGATTTTGATGTCCAAAGCGACGACAAACGAGAACTCCATTTGGTCGAAGCGTTGTGCTCGGAACAAGCCTGTTGAATTGGTATCATGGGACTCATAACCATCTTCTCGGGCACCGCATGGATTATTGTCTTGGGCCCACCTGTTGGATGTATATTTGTTCGAACTCTCCAGAAAATCATAAGCAATCGGTCTGTCTCATCTCCCCAGTTGAATTTATCCGTAAAAAAATCACTGGGCAAATCATCTTGCATTTTCCTCTTACTTTTTGCCAAAAAGTCTCCATGTAGTGATAAATAACCCTGTTAATTAGATGTGTTAGTTAGTGCAATTAGCTTGATGAGATTCAGCAAGATTATTTTGTATACCTCTTTTCATCAATTGTCTCCTTAGAAAATTACCCAATTCAATTTTGACAATTTAATCTTAAATTTTTTCGTGGAATTTCAATATAATCTTTTCAATCAATTTTACTAGAAATCATTGACGTGGCATGTGGCTGATGATAAGTAAATCGCCATAAGTTAGCCATTTCTGACGAAAATTGATTGGAGGTACTAATTGAATTTCACACATGTTTAGGATTAAATTAATAAAATTAAAAAATTTATAATTGAATTGACTACCGTACAATAATTTTAGGATTGATTGAAAAGTTTTCCATTGTATCCTTCTAAGCTATATATAGTATAAACTCTTTCTTGTAAATAAAATAAAAACCGAAATAACATATTCCTAAATGTAAGCATTGTTATGTATAATATCAAAGCCACTAAGTTCTAATGAAATTTCCCCCTGTTTTCTTTTGACATGCAAACTCCTTATAAGGGGAAAATTATCTAAAAAGTCTTAAATTTATTATATTTTTGTCAATTCAATTATAAACTTTTTAATTTTGTTAATTAAATCCTAAATTTTTTCATTTCTTGCCGACCGCTTGAGTACATTTGACCAATTTTAGTCGAAAATTGCTAACATGGAAGTCAATGGTGTCAAGTAGGACTGTCACTCGATGTGGATAAATTTTAATAATATTTTAATATTTTTTGAATTTTTATTTTTTCCTCTTAAATATATTTTTGTATGTTTAATTATATGTATTTTTATTTTATGTTTATTTTTTCTTCTTCTTCATTTTTCGGTTGGCTAGCTATTGGCCATGTCGGGCCGACTAGCCTTGCTCGCCATAGGTGATGTGCAGCTGGGCGAGACCTAGTGAAGGTTAGCCTCCCAAGCTAGATCTCACGAGATTGGCCCTCACCTAGGCTAGGGTGGCCTTGCTCAATTTGGCTTGGGTGGGCCGACCCTTGTTAGGCCTTGCCTAGGTGGGTGAGTCTCGGTGAGGGCTCCATTACTAGATCTGGTGAGGCCGGCCCTCGCCTAGGCCAAGGTGGCCTCGCTAGGTGTTGCTTGAACCCACGTGAACCTTGGTGAGGCCGCCTTAGCCTAGGTGAGGGCTATCCTTACTTAGCCTAAACAAGATCAACCTCACTAGGCCTTGCTTGGGTGAGGGCTCCCCTCATTGGTGCTTGCTCGACCATGACTTGCTTGTGGCGGGTGAGGCTAGTCGGCCTGGCATGGCCGGTGTTTGACCTTCAATAGCCAACCATCGACAAAAGGAAGAAGAAGAAGCAAAAAGAAAAGAAAGAAAAAAAAAAGAGAAAATATAATAAAATATTTTAAAAATATATTTAAAAATATCAAAAAATTATTAAATTTTATTCATGTTAGCGCCAATAGTCCTACATGGCATTGCCAGCTTCCATGTCAATGATCTTTTGGTTAAAATTGATAAGATGAACTTAATTGGTGAAAATTGAAAAAGTTTAGGATTCAATTGACAAAAATGTAATAGATTTAAGATTTTTGGACAATGTTAGCCCTTTCAATGACATCTCCATCCATCTATAATTCCTAGTTTGTACTTTTGTGGTAATGATTTCTTCGACATCAGAGTGTCATCTAGAAGAATAGAAGCTAGCAACAAAGCCTAAGGGCACTTTTTGGTTTCAATGCTACTTCATCACTATGTGTTTTCAATTAAGAATGATAACACAAATAATTCATAAACTTTGATTTAATGAATAAAGTTGTCCCTAAACTTTTACTTTATTCAATGTTGTCTTGCAATTTGGTGCAATGTGCAACATTATCTATGAACTTTTAATTTATTCAATGAGATAATGAATTATTGGTAAATATCCTATGTAGTCTTCCTGTTTGTGTCATTAAATATTTAGTTTAGAAACCATATTGAACAAATTAAAATTTTTGGGACAATATTACATATTGAACCAAAGTTCAAAGACCATTTATGCTATTTTCCTTTATTATTACAATTCAATCCCTTTGTGCTTAATTTCTCACGATTTTTACACTGAATTATAATGGAAGTGGAAGTGGAAGTGGAAGATGATTCGAACCATTGGAATCAAACTAGATGGAGGAAACCATAGTACTTAATTTAACGTATGTAAAAAGCCAAAAAGAAAGCAAAAACTAGAAGAATTCCTTGTGAATTTCCTGGATTAAGCATGGATGGTTTTGATCTGATTAAGGATGTGCAATTAGTCTGATGCGCGAATGACCCATGATTGCATCACCCAACCAATATGATTGTCTTAGAAATCCACGCGAAGCATGGAATATGTGCTTTTGTGGATCACATGATGATATCATTTTCTACGTAGAATTAGATGCACGAACAATTCTTGATGGAGCCATTGTTAATAATGGATTTGGGCCAGCTAAATAAACTGTTTCCATCATGGATAGTGGAATTGGGCCAGCTATGTAACACCGTTCCCATCATGGATAGGGGAATTGGGCCTTGTGAATGAGAGTCTTGTGTTCAAGCCCATCTTCCTATAGAGGGTTCACAAGTGAAAGGGCTTGAATGGGGTTGTAATATATCTTATCCTCTGATCCTCTACTCGAATGTTAGGTTTAAGGTGCTAACAATGCACCAACTGCCCATTGGATGAGCTGGTCACCATTTTCTCGATAGGGGTGAGAGGAGAAGCTTAAGACCAAAAATATTTTTAACCTAGGTTCACCGTTTGTAGACTAAACAATGTTTCCTGAGATCAAGGATAGATTAGGGAATTGAACATGTGATCTTTAGCTTGCAAATCAAGTCTTGGGCCACTCAACCAACCTGTATTATAATTTTCCTTCATATAACATCAAATTAAATTGCCATTTTTCCATGGAACTTTCTTGCCCCTATTTACATGAAAATTCAATAAATGAATAGTCATTTGGTGAAAAATCATTTAAATATTTCGTTTTCTATTGGTATAAGCATAGAGATCTAAACACTAGATCATTAGCTAATAAAAATAAGGAATGAGTGTTGAAAAAAAATTATATTCTTTTGTTTTGTGAGAATCTGAGTATTACTTCACTATGACTATATATACAATTATATATATAAATGAAACTACTTTTTATTATACCACCTACTTGAAATTTTTTTCAAGTTCTATGCTACTGAACCAATTTTAAAAAAAAAAGCCAGATACTTTTAGGTTTTGAAGGAGAGCTATATTATATGGTTGACCTTACCAAAAGCAAAAGGGAATCAACAAGTTGCCAGAAGAAGCAATTGGATATTCCAATATGCGGCCAAGAAAGAACTTTCTGCAGAAAAAAAATAAACAGAGAAGATGGGACGATGATACCTCGAATTTCTATGTTTAATGTTCAGGTATGTTCGGTTTGGTAGCCATGTGTCGTGTCTGTCTGATGAAATGGACAAGGTGTGGTTCCGCTTTGGACTTTCTAAAAGTCAGACCAATGTCAACTGCTGAGTCGTTATATAATACGCTATCAAGAAATTTCTGATGTTTTGCAGCAAAAGCTATGGAGTCACCCGCACCGAATTTTACGGAGTAAGAATAGAATTTGACCGTCGATGTTCCAAACTGGTCAAGATCACAGGGCTTCTACCCCAAAGATGGAAACATTTCGCTAAATGATATGAAAAGAACAGCGGGTTAATTGCATAATTATTATATTGATAGCTAGTGATGTTTGGTGGTTGCTTTTACTGGTAAGATGCCTTCTTTGACGCACCAAAGATCTTTTGTTGAATATTCGTAGCAATAAAAGGCATGCTGCTGCATTGAATATTAGATCAAACAAGGCTTCAAGAGAAGACAACTCATCGATTTAATCAACGTAATTCCCCGTTCGATTTTGAGAATATGCTCCTATCGATCATTCGTCTGCATTTTCCGCGTAAAACCACGGTCAAAGTTTGAAGGGATAGACCGGGCTGGTGATTCCGGCATTCATATTAGTCAGAGAGACTTTGAACCATTTTTTAAGGGATTGCTGGAGGAGATCATCTGAGGAGTAAGCATGGGTATAGGTTCAACGAAACCAGGGTTTTTCAAGTACCATAATGTTTCTTTGACTCCCCCCAAAAAGCCAAGGCAGAGAAGAAATAGCCCCTGTTGATCTCGAAAGGGCAAGGTGGAACTGAATTTTTCCTTGAATTAGCTGAAGACACTAGTTTACTCGAAACCCACCATGATCTCGACGCAAAAAAATCTTTAATTATCAACCTTAAGGCGACCCTGTTTTGATTCGCTTGTGTGCATGGCGTGTATCGTAGTCTAGACCAATTTAGAACTGACCAAAGGAGAGAATCTTCTTAGTCTTTTTTTGCTGAACGTGACTTGACCATTTCTTGGTCTTAAAAGTGCGTCGAGATCGTGAATTCCTGAATGTGATTTTGGCTTTGACCTGACCTTGATTCAGCTCTCCCCAACTTTCAAGGCTTCCGCCCAGAGCGGGGAAAATGACTCGTGGTACTGTCTGTCGATTTTGACGTTGGTAAAGGGAAAAATCTTTCCGATTCGCCTCTTAACGTGATGACTAGGGTCTGGTTGGTGGTGACGACCTAACCCCACCTCCACGGACCATGGTTCGGCTGTTCATGGATCCGTGATGACTAGGTTCTGGCCGGTGGTGATGACCTAACCCCACCTCCACGGACCATGGTTCGGCTGTTCATGGATCCGTGATGACTAGGTTCTGGCCGGTGGTGATGACCTAACCCCACCTCCACGGACCATGGTTTGGCTGTTCATGGATCGGGTTCGATGGTCGGAGTTTGAAGTGTTGCTGTTTACGGCCCCGAATTTGACTATGGCGGACTCGGGTCGATCGCCAATGATGGCCAGAGTATATTTTGTGGTAACTAATTTTGATGATGCGGGTGATGGAGATAGAAGCAAACTCTCTCTTTTAAATTTTTAAGCGTAAATCGTTTTCTGATTTTCACGTGTGAATACTTATTATCAATTCAGAAAATTGTTGGCTAATGAAGTTCAACGTTACCGAAGAAGTGGAGTAAATGGTTTCGCACAACCACCTTTTCCCGATGCAAATGGATCCGTAATTTTTAAGACGTCCCGTGATATGATTATGAAGTATTAATAGATGCTCGTGTAAGGATGTTATGGGCCAAATCCCACGTCTGAAAATTAGGACGATACGAAACAACTAATATTCTAGCTAGATCATAATGGACCGAGCCTAAACCCAAGACTCCCACTCTAAAGACTTAACTCTTCAAAGAGACGTGTGGAGCTTCAAGCACCACCATTTTCCCTTTCAAGCAAAACTAATTTTCTTTTAACGACCGGATGAATAAATTAGGTAATTGTAAGGTATGGCCCAGACGATCCAGAAAAAAGAAGAAGAGGAGGCAATTACTATTAGCAAAACAATATTTTATGGTAGATCTGATTGTGTCTAGTTGTCGGTACTCATATCGGCTCCTGTCTTTTCCTAGAACGGAGGAACGACAAGAAGTAGTGAACCAATCCATGTTCAAAATTTCCATTATTTTGCGGCTCATGACTGAGAAAAGCTCTTGCCATTTCGGGTAACAACATTCGGCGCCGTGTGTAGTTTAAATCAAATTGCTTAAGTTAATTAAATTTCCATGCAACTCAGAGATAACAAGGGATATTCCGAGGTTGGTGCGTGCTTTGAAGCCGATTCGGAAAGTCAAAAGGACGTGCTGTGCTTTTGAGTCCGAATTTCACACGACGTATCGTCTGAGGAAGGACGCCGAAGAGGGGGCGATGTTGATGAAGGGATTAGGCAGTGACCCTGCAATTTCCAAGTAAATCTGCTATGCATGAGTTGTTGAACGTTTTCATGCGAAATAAATAGCAAAAAAATAAACATTGACTTAGCATGTGAAAGTCCGAGTTTGTACGCTCCAACCGTTAGGGAAGTCGCGAAATTAACCGAGCGTTCAGCAACCATCTATCGTTCTATTTTCAATAGGGATGACAATGAGGAGAGACAGAGCATGCCGAGGATTGGTGTTGAATAGGATGATTTCTCCTCCGAAAAGAAGTTATCACCCGTGTGTAGTGTATGGTATTAACAAGACGTGATTACTGTCGAAATTAGGCTCCATGAAGTTCAGCTCGTGAGCAAAGTTTAGTAATTCTAACGAAACATAAGGAGGCATTGCCAACGAGAAAACAACACGACAACATCAAACCGAGGTCAACGAACGTGAATCCAAGAACATCTCATTTTTGAAACTCCCCGATTGGGTGTTTCGCAACAACAAATGAAGACACGCCGCAAAGAAATCACATGAAATTGACCTATACCCAAAGTACAAATTCTATTCAAATGACCACCTCCTCATCGTGTCTCCCAAAGTTGCAAAGAACGTGTTTGAAGGTTTTGGACAGTCGTCCAGACATTAGAATATTTCCAGTTGCGCTCTTTTCTCTGCTTTTTCAAAACAAGTACCAAGTACTTTCGCTTGGCGGTCTATGTCGGCACGACCAAAAGCCCTCGCGATCTCTCTCGCTATATATATATACTCAAGACAAAGCGTAAGTTTCACCCCACAACATACCTTCAAAAAAGAAAGGAGTCTACACCCTTTGATCCGCTCTGGCTAACGCAATGCAACGTCCGGTGGCTACGGCCAAGAGCTTGATTCATCACCGGGGCCGCAACCTCCGGCAAAAGATGCAAGTCCTGAGGCCGCCTTGTGACGTGTTCATAAACCACCGTGGGATCGACACGAAACGGAACGTGTCGGGCTTGTTGTTCCACTACTTCAGCGTGCTCAACCTCCGCCCCTTCTTGGACAGCAAGAACATGAGGCCCGGGGACTCATTGTACCAGAAGATCAACGAGGCGATATGTGGGTGCAAGGTCGGGGTGGCCGTCTTCTCTCCAAATTACTGCGAGTCGCCGTATTGCCTCCACGAGCTTGCCGTGTTGATGGAGAACAAGAAGAGGGTGATTCCCATCTTCTGTGATGTGAAGCCATCTCTGCTTCAAGTCATGGACGATGGGCTCTGTTCCGACATGGACTTGCAGAGATTCAGGGACGCCCTTGAAGAAGCTAGGGACACGGTCGGACTCACTTTCGACACAACGACAGGGTATGCTCAATTCTACATCCTTATGTTTTTTAACCAAATGCTCGTTACCTAATTTCGCGTCCATTATCTTCTTGCGCTCGTAGTAGTTGAAGGAAAGCATACATCGACAATTGATTACTACACCATTAGCTACACATGCATGCAGATTGATATTTCTCGTTTTTTTCTTGGTCTTGATGTTATTATGATTCATTACAGAAAACTGATGGTGTTTTCTTTTTGCATTTTGAAATATAGGGATTGGTCAAAGCTCTTGAAAGATGCTACGGACGCAGTGGTGAGGAATGTGCTCGAAGTAGACGAGGAAGGCGCAAGCAAGAACCCGTCATACGTTGCACGGAAACACCTGAACTTTTCTTCTCTTTCCTAAATGATAGAGAGAAAAAAAAAAAAAATTGGGTCAAGAACGTGAAAATCGCTCTTGGTTCCCAGTGCGGGGCTTCTGCAACTCGTGCGCGTCATCCTCGTGCTTTAATCGATTGCTTCCTTAATTGATTTGTTAATTTAATTTGTAAATAACTTTGTAAAAAAAAGGACAAAGGAGAGACCTGGAAGAAAGTGCTATCTGACAGCGCAAGAAAACGGCACTACCTTTCAACTTTAAAGTTCCTTGTTTTTTGTCCTTTTCTCTCCTGTAATTGATAACATCTAGGGTTTCCACATGGACATGCGGATTAGAGCTAGTCGATCTTTTTGTGTCATATGCAATAGTTCATACCGCATATGTATACCCTATTAGAAAGATAAAATGAATTATATATTAGAGTTGTTGATCTTTTTGTCTGTACTTTTGCTGGACAATCTGATCATGCTCTATGATTTATTCCGTTTCTTTATCTCTTAGCTTAATCGGGAAATGTGTTAACTGTTAAGAGCACATGCTCCACGAGAGGAACAGGTAAATCTTTACTAAATTTAGCTGTGACCATCTAAACATCATACATAAATAGACAACATAAAACTGGTCTGATTATTGGACTTGTGGATCGAACGGCCACTTTTCTTTGTTTGTAGCTTGACTTGAATTCAAGCCTTACCGGCTCAAGAGATATTTTGGTGTACCAGGTGAATATCTCCACATATCATATCTGAATGGCATGTGCCTTAAAAACAATCGTAAACATCATTTATGTTACTTTTAATTTCAAATTTTTGTCAATAAGGGAAGTGTCCTTAACTTTGCTGAGTATATTCCTATTTCACATGCATTCAAGAAAATTACACATAAGCATCTGCTTCATTTCATTAACGAGAAATTCCCATATTATTGCTTCCATGAATATGTGGGGAAACTTCCCTAACAACTCACAATCACTTCTTAAACGGCGGATTACCAGACATGAAGTTTCTCGCAATTGCAAAGGAAAATGCACTTGGTATCACTATGAACGATTGCTCACCAGGGATTTCAGTTCATGCCGATTGAAGACAATTGTACCGACCCAAAAATTCTCGTGAATAGAAATGTCGCGACTTGGGGAAAATCAATGGAAAATGCAGAGAGATCATCAGCACGCATCTTCCAAGATGAAATTGGAATTTGAAAGGAACTTTCTGTTTGACCGGAGAAAAATATTATAACTCGGTTCGGGTGTTCTGAATCACGGAGAGAGGTTTATTGTAATATATAATATATTTTCACAAAATAACATCGGTGCGACGTTGGTCAAAGTTGCAGAAAATTTAGAATTGGTCTCGTAAGCTGCGAGACATTTTCGTTGTTATTTGTAGAGGGAGGGAGCATCGGTGTAGCTTCGACGTCCATTTTTTTTTTTTAATAAGCTTTGACGTCCATTTTCTGACCATCGATATTTACCAAAAACGGAGCAACAATTTTTATTATTATAAGTCCCCATCAATCACATCTGATGTCGGATCTATAAACATTCATGGAAGAAGCTATGCGGTTGGGTAATGATATAGCCATTTGAATTGCCATCTCGGTAAATAACGAATTCATTTGCCCATAGAATGGTAGGTGGTCCAATCTACAAGAAGCCTTCCTAAACAAAATTATCAAAAAATTCTTAAACCTAATGTAACTTATCAAAAAAGTCTTAAATTTATTGTATTTTTACCAATTTGGTTCTAATCCATTTCATTTTTATCAATTTAATTCTAAACATTTTACGTTTTGTTAATTAAGTTCATTCGATAATTTTTTATCAAAAATCACTAAGATGGATATTGACCATTCTAATCAATTGATGCTAATGTAAATAATTTTTAATAATATTTTTTTTATATTTTTGCATTTAATTTTTTTTTCCTTTTTTTTTCTTGGCAAGGGCATTCCTCACCAATATATTCACTTGGGAAGATTACTAAGAAAGAGTCCAAGTTGGAGCTTATCAATATATCTAGTTGGATTTACTATTACTTAAAAGTTTAAACCAATGAGTTATAGGTTAGTTAGGATATATTAACTATTTTACATCACACTAATTCTGCAATGTGGGACTTTGTTCTTATACAATTCATACATGCATCTCTACAATCTCCATCTCATGAGTGAACTTAGCATTTGTCTACTCCCCTTTAATTCAGGTATCCTCCAATGCCTACTTCATCCTTGGCCATTTTCTCCATACCGAGTTATGAAGGTTGCCATCGGAATACTTCGCTGCACCACAATGCCAACCGCCTTCACTTTATGTCTCTTCAGCCATGAAAGTTGCTAAAAAATTACGTTGATCACCAAATTTCTTTCTTTGGATATTCACTAAACAATGTATTGGAAGTGGAGTCACTAATCAATCATCGACTATGATATCATTAATTGAGAGTACATAGCAACAACTAGATACCTTCACCTACGAAGATTACCAAGAAGGAGAGTTCAAGTTCAAGCTTATCAATATATGAAGCAAACCCATCTCCACTCAAAAATTTAAACTAATAAATTATGAGTGAACTATTCCACATTGCATCAATTCTTTAATGTGGGACTTTTTTATAACACAACTCACACATGCATTGAGCCGGGACTCGCCAAGGTTGGGCGTCGACACCCTTGATGATTGAGATTGACCATTGACCCCTCTCCATGTAAAAGTTGGTTTCAACAGAAACATAGTGATGATTCTCATACAGTATGAAAAAATCATACACGACTCTCATTTTTCTACGGAAAGCCTAATTGCAATGAATCATTACAACATTTCCAAGTATAATGGATAGGCCATGGCACCGACTACTTGAAACCCAAAATTGAAAAATACTGCAGCATTAATTACTTTGACGAGGTCACAGACACTTTCCCCTTTCAAAATAAAACACGTAACTTAAAGGGATAATCATTATCCTGTTCAAAAAAAAAAAAGGGATAATCATTACTTTCTTCATGGGAGATGATATTGCGATGGCTTTTCAATCTCATGATGATCTACCGAAATCATGTCGCTGCAACCGGACCAATGGTTGCGTTGGAGTGGCTACGAGACGAGGGAAGATGGTGCATTCCAACATAATTAACAAACCCCAAATAAAGAAAACTCAGACATGGTCTGTGGAGTGGAGAGCCCAGAACTTGACATATCACTTAATAAAGAAAAACCAGACATGGTCTGTGGAGTGGAGGGCACTAAAATTGACGGTTCCAAATTATGCACACATTGACCTGGTGCTCCAAATTATAATGCGCGAGGAAAACCGTCCTCGAACCACTTTCCAAGTCTATCTCATCACTAGCTAACCACATGACGTACATATCCTGTTTATTTCAGGTAATCCCATGACGGAGATCTCATGTGGTGTGGAGCACTAAAATTTAATGTGCCTAAAATTTGTTGATTCAAGTATTTTTAGTAATGCTGGATATATAGATATGTTGACTTGCTTAAATATGTATGCCTCTCCTTGTGATCTCCTTAGAATTGAGGTATGGGGCTTGAATTGCACGTCCTAGAAGTGAGTTTGGAGTGAATGGTAGTATTAAAACTAACGATTGATAGGTAAATTCCTAATATGGATCAGTATCAAGGAAGAAATCCGGTGATTAACGGGCCCGAATGAAGATTCCCATCATCGTTGGTTTGATAGGATAAGAGACCAAGGATATGTTAAAGTTAAGGATTACCCTATTAAGGGGGAGCATGCTTAACATTAGAGGCCTTCACATTTGAAAGGGAGATTGTGAAAGTGAACATATGAGCAATTTTAGAGAAGTGTGATATCACTATAATCAACTATTAAAAATGTTTAAATTGTTAGATAAAGATATAGTTTAATATTCAAACAATCAAAGACTCCTCCTTACATGTGAGACTATTACTAACTATTCTAAAAACTTAAACCGTTAATTAAATGCATAGAATAGCTATTTCTAATTATGTTGAATCAAACAAAGGGAATGACTATTTCATTAGCAATATTGGAAAACATATATAATTATTGTTGTATGCTTTACTTGAATATCATGTAAAATTTAGCAGGACCATTGTGAATTATTTGAAAAGCTTAAACAGTCATATGGAAACACACGTATTGGCTATTCCTTGACCCCTCAAGGAATAGCTATTCCTAATTAATTTTTGAACCGAACAAAGAAATGACCATTTCATCAGGAATACATAGGAAATAGAACCATTTATGTGCATACTTTGATACCGCGTAAAAAGTAAGACTAATGTAAACCGTTCTCAAATTCAAGTCTTTAATTGTGGGCGCGGAATGGAATGGCCACGAGGAATACCAATAATTAATTAACGAAGGAATGATTGTACGAATCCAGGAGTCCTTTTAGGACAATCAAGCCTTTTGGGACAATCAATCAACGTGGCTAGTCGCTACGGAGTCCCGACATAATGGGGTTGGCTTCTCTTCTCGCGTATAAGGGGTCAATAATCAATTATTTTGTAGCACTAAAACTTTAGATATTTATTCATATGTAGATTGTTGGTTGTTGAGAATAAATATAAGAATAGACATATGTGACTCTTAAGTTTATCACTTTTGCTGGTGAATCATGCGGTTGATGACTCAAAAAAGGGTTTGATTATTAGGAAGTGGACATGGCAACTTGGACTTCTTTGCACTCATATGAAGTGGAAAATTTTCACAGAGAGAGAATGACTATTGATTGTCGTCAGTGAGAAAGTCTTCATCGTGTCAATTATAACACGTAATCAACTCAAATAATCTCAATTCAAGCATAAATTCAGACATCTCAAACAAGGACATTTGATTATTTTGAGACGCAATGTCAAATTATTGGATTGAAGTATTAGTTTTCACGATGTGAGACGCTTGAAATTGAAGCAAGAGAGCGTGATTCAGAAAAGATGATACAGAAGGGACAAAAGTGGAACCACAGACACTGTTCCTTTCTGCAGAAAGAGAGAGCTGTCCACTTGTCCTTTTCCACTATGTAAAGTAACTAATGCGGGTTGAATACTTCCAATCTTGACTTCTGGACAGACTTTCCTAGGTGCTCCTTAATCATTCAACCGACCACATTAATTAATATTTCACAGCGACTATAATGACCGTACCACACTAATTGAGTTGTCTTCTTGACATTATGAATCTAGAAATTTCATCTTTCGGTTCAGCAGTTTTGACTAGTAACTAATGATTTAAATGGGTTTAGACATGTATTCTAAAGTCATCACAATAGATTATGTGGGTTCCATTTGAAGAAGTTATATTACATCGAACCATCTAACTTTCTTTCTCGCATAACATTTTTTGCACGGGTCCAACAAGACCATATCAAGTTATGTTTTTATTTATTTATATAATTTGAATTAGTTTGAAGTAGACATTTCAATGACTATCATTTTGTCCTAATCTAACCAAAATGCTTGATGACTAGTTCTAATAATTTCTTGGTTTCGTCAATATGTTATATGGCATGTTAAACTTCAAAAAGATTTTACCCAAATTTTTTAAGTTGTGCCTTTGTCTTCGCATGTGCCTGAGATAGAACACTATAGACATGTAAGGCATCCTCATTTTTAATATAAAGGGAGAAGTGTACTGGAAGTCTTAAAACTTATCATGAAAGTACAATTGAATCTTAAAATTTTCAAAAAAGTATAATTAAGTCCTAAAACTTGTCGTAAAAATACAATCAAATCCCGAAACTTATCACGAAAGTGTAATTGAATCCTAACAATTTTAATTTTTTTAATCAAAGACTTGATTTGATCAATTTAACAAATTTTAGGACTTAATTACACTTTTTAAAAGTTTTAGGACTTTATTACACTTTTATAATAAGTTTTAGGACTTATGTGCACTTTTTGAAAGTTTTATAACTAAATTGAATTTTCATAACAAGTTTTAAGACTTTGAATACACTTATCCCTAATATAAAACTGTACACGACAACCAACAAAAGAACCAGATTGGATAAATGAGGAAGAAGATCTGCTATCTTCCACTCTAAGCCCATTTGCTATCCTGTTTTGTAGACCAAATAATAAAATGAGAACATTGATCTTAGTATGCACCCACACATGAACACCATGCCAAATCCAACTCTCTCTCTCTCTCTCTCTCTGCAAATCTTATTAGATGTGATCAGCCTCCAATTTTCTCTTCACTCGAATCCACATCTTTAAACACATTACAATCACAAATGGTTCAAAACGATTCCTTAAAAAAGAACTCCTATTGAGCCCCTAATGGGCTAGGATATGAATATGGGCTGTAGCCACTATTTCTCCTATGCTTTTACCTTGGCCATTTCATACGGGCCCGACCCAATTGAATTTGCAGCAGAAGGCATAAGCCCATAAAGTCAGTGATTTTTGTTCTTTTGGACTGAATAAAAATTCTTTTTTCAATTATCCCCACATCAATCGATCATAGAACTGAAAATCCCCCCCCCCCCACCCAAAAAAAAAAAAAAAAAAAAAAAAAAGAAGAAGAAGTAAAAACTCTCACATGAATTACTTACCTGAATGCGGACCAACACGATTTTGATCATGGAAAAATGAGTAAAGCTAATCATATTTGCAAGGGGACATTGTGAGTATATAGTTGGTCATTTAACTCGTCTCATTAACACAATGTAATCCTTCGAATTTATTTACTTGCCATTGACCCTCGGATTTGTAGAAGTGGTCAAATTAAATAATCCCAATGCAAGTTACAACAAATTTGCCTCCGTGCCATGATATAGAGTTGGTCATTTGGCTTATGTAGCTCCTACATAATTCTTCAAGTCCATGTTAAAAATTCATCGGTAGCAACCAGCTCATCATTTTTGAATCTTCAAATTTAAGATGAATTGGATAATTATGTTTCAAATAGAATCCTAGACTTGTTGCTTGTTGTCATGAAAAAAATAAAAGAGTTAATCATACAAAATGATCAATAAACTTTAATCTAATATGTAATATTACTCATGAATTTTTAATTTATTTAATATGATCCATGAACATTAACTCAATGTGCTATGTGCCGCTCCTAAACTTTTAATTTGTCAATGTAATCCATGAACTTTTTGTAAATGTTCAATCTATCCTCTAAATTGTATATCTTTGAATTTGAATTAATGATAAAACAATATTACACATAATTTAATGACTAAATTGAATATATGCAAAAAATTTATGAATCACATTAAATAAAATAAAAGTTGTAAGGATGATATTGAATATTGGGTGAGGTTGAAACACCATTTATGTCATTTTTTCAACATATAAAAAAGTGGATAAAGTTAAGCAAGTTGAGATCGAGTGTCCCACAGTATCTTTCTCGCTACCAAGTGATCAAACTCGCATTAAAAGCCTTCTGACCTAATGCTTCCTCACCGACATCCAATCTCCCATGATCGCAGATGCTCTTTTATATCAACTATACCAGTCACCGCTCTGCGTCTTCAATTGGAATTTCACGTCATCGAAGGTTGCGGGATGATGACGGGAATCGGAAAAGGGCTTCTCGTTCTGTTTCTGTGCATCGTCAAAACAGCTTGTGCTCTGAACGCTAGCCACCGTCGCGGCCACGAAGATTATGTGCAGTTCCTTCTTGCCAGCGGAGTTGCTCGAACTCCTCCAATGGGGTGACACTCAGTTTTGACTTTACCCTTCGCACTTGTTTAGCTCTGCAGCTAGTTCTGTTGTGGATTTATCATGTCCCTTCCGCTGTTTCTTTCTTTTGCTTTTGTTGTAGGTGGAACAGTTGGAATCATTTTCAATGCGGGATTGATGAATGGACTGTGAAGAGCACTGGTGATGTTTTGTCTTCTTTACTCGCTATTTCTTGTTCATAATCATGGCAAAGATTTGTGTTGTGGACTTCTGTGAATTTCACTGGTCTATTTCCCAGTAGCCTCTTAGAGAAACTTCGTTTCTTTGTTCTGCTTCTGTCTTGTTTCTATGTCTTTCCTCTTAGTTAGGTCTTGCATATCGTTTTCTCGGATTTTTGGGACATCTGAGAGAAAACAACTAAAGACATCAACTTTGAAAGTGTCTTAAGCACTGAAGTTAGAAGACAATTTGTCCCGCCAAATAGAAGTGGAAAGTTTTCTGGAAAGCATTCCCAAAAGGGCCATTGCTATTATTGCATATAGAGCAGTTATAAACTGATTCAAAATGAATAGAAGAGACAATTTCGCTTAGTGACCTGTAATACTAATGAATTAACAGATGAGTTGGCATTTATCACTTGATTTAAAGAAGTTTGTGGCTTATTCATACCATGAAATAGATTTTCCAGCTTATATTAATGATTTACATTCCATTCCTTCTATAGCTGATGCACTTGTCTCCACCGGTTTGGCTGCACTTGGATACAAGTATGTCAACATCGGTAAGTGTCATTAAATCTCATTGCTCAATTCCTTAATAATGTCTTTGTACATTCTGCTGCTGAAATTGTTAGGAAGGTACTTTTGCCGCTACTGCCTGGAAATATTGTAGTCAGTGACCATGAATTTTCGTTTCTTCTCTTCTACACTTTCAATTTCACTTTTTGCACCAGGAAGAGTAAACATGATTACTTACAGAGACACATTTGCAAATCGCCACCAAATTAGTGCTATAGCACTGTCTGCTTTATGACTGCCATTTTACCAAAAGCCTCACCAAAATGGTTAGCAAATTGCAGACGACTGTTGGGCTGAAAAAAACAGAGATCAGATGGGCAATTTGAGGGCAAAGTCTTCGACTTTCCCTTCTGGAATCAAGGCCCTGGCGAATTATGTGCACGCAAAGGGGTTAAAACTTGGAATATACTCGGATGCCGGGCAAGTCTATCCATTTTTTCAGGTTTTCGATGACGCATGTTATTTTGGTTTGCTCATAGCAGTGATCTTCTTTGGATTTTGTTTTCTTTTTCACGTTGACAGGTATAGTACTTGCAGCAAGACAATGCCCGGGTCTCTCGGGCATGAAGATCAGGACGCAAGAACTTTTGCTGCTTGGGTTTGTGTCCTTGATTTAATTGATTTCGAGAGAGAACTAAGTGATATGATATGATATGATGTAGGGGTGTTTGGCTGTAGGGAGTGGACTATTTGAAGTATGACAATTGCTACCATGATGGTACCATACCTCAGCAAAGGTCTAAATCTGATCATATAATTAGGCATCTGGACTAGCTAAACAACCTGTTTTGATCTTCTGTTTCATTTGACAGGTTCTTGAGAATGAGCTATGCGTTGCAGAGAGCCAAACGACCAATACTTTATTCTATCTGTGAATGGTATTCTGTGTTTGATACTGGATGTGATAATCTCCAGTATTTGGAATGAATGTTTTGAAGCATCTTCACTAAATCTCACTACACCATGAGTGGATAGTATCGCGAATCATTATGGCTTTAGTATCTGCTGAACTATGTTACAGGGGAGAGGAGAATCCAGCAAAATGGGCTGGTCAGCTTGGCAATTCTTGGCGAACGACGGGGGATATTAAAGACAGATGGGATAGGTTGCATATTTTGCATCTCTTCGAACATTAATAAATCATTCATAGAAGGCTTTTGAGTTTAAAAACGCGTGTAATATAGCCTCACTTGTGCCCTCATGCATTGTCATTCAGTGTCACCTCCATTGCGGATATCAACAACATATGGGGAAGATTTGCCGGACCAGGCAGATGGAACGGTAACTGACAAATATTTTTGCTCGATTTGCTTCTGCTGTTTTCTGATTGATGAGGAGTCATGAAGCTCCGGTGCCTGCAGAGCTTTCAAATTTACTAGCAATCGTCAAATTGTCTTTGGTCTGTAGCCATCTCGAAACATTAACATGCAGCACAAACTTGTAGATCCTGACATGCTGGAGGTGGGCAATGGTGGGATGACTTTAGAGGAATACCGATCCCATTTTAGCATCTGGGCTGTCATGAAAGTGCGCCTTCCGCTCCACAGCTACCTAATCTTTCACCTACAAAGATTTTGAATGATGCCTGAATTTTATTCTCCTCACAGGCTCCTTTGCTAATTGGATGCGATATCCGGTCCGCAAGCAGAGAAACTCTAGCGATACTAAGGAACAAGGAGGTGATTGACGTGAACCAGGACCCTTTGGGAGTTCAAGCCAGAAAGCTTCGATCAAAGGCTGGGCTAGAAGTAAGTTCATCCATAGTTAAAAACCACAAAGAACTAATTATCCAAGTCACCAAAATGTTATTGTAATTAAGGCCAGCAATTGTCTAACTGAAGTTTCAAGTTGTTTAATATGAGTAAATCAAATGGTCGTCGTCTTCAAATCCAGAAAATGGCTATTGTGACTTGATGTTTTCTAAGCATTAGAGTTTCTGATGACACGATCTTCTCTTTCTGCTGTCATCTGGATCATGAAGGTCTGGGCAGGACCGTTGTCAAGAAGAAGAGTGGTGATAGTGTTGTGGAACAGAAGCGGTGTCAGGGCCCCTATAACAGTTGGATGGAGGGAAATCGGGCTCTCCCCGTCGCGAGCGGTCATCGTCAGAGATGTCTGGAAGGTAATCCAATGGATTCTCTTCGACTAAACTTTCCTGATCTCTAGTTTGTACTGATCATCTGTCAAATTCAATGCTTATTCTGAGACACTATCTTTTATGGCAGCATTCATTTGTCTCAAAGAGCATGAGGTTCCATTTGACTGCACTTGTTGCTCCTCATGCTTGCAAGATGTATGTGTTCACGCCCGTTTAATGCAAGGCGCATCAACTCAAAGTGAATGAGTGTAGATCTGTGATAAATTGTGCGGTTAATGGAAGGCAGATTAATTTTCTTTTTGTCCTCTCTCTTTTTGGTTTAGGTAGCCACTTTCTTTGTTTTTATGTCAGAGTGGTTTCCATGACGGTTTAGCTATTGCTTTTGATATGAATCCGTTTATTGTTGCGACTAGACATTGGAAGGATTTAGAATGACTTATCTAAACTTTTGAGACTGCCATGTCGATATGGGGAGTCAGTACATGAACCCACTAAGGTGGACACGCAATATTTATCTTTCTTATCAAATCTTTAAAGCAAACAACTCTTATGTGAATTTTTTTATTTGGGTGACTTAGACCAATTATTTTTTTTTTCTAAATAAGTGATTTGAAGGTCATATAACATTTTGTCATTAGAAGCAAGGGAGAAACATGCGGTTTAATACTTCTCATTTGTTAATAATATATTGGGATAAGTAGATCAAAAGTCCTAAAATTAATTGTATAATTACCATTGAGTCCTAAAACTTTCAAATGATGCAATCAAATCTAAGACTTGTCACATGATGCAATGAAGTCTTTCTGTTAAGGGAAAATTACACAAATAGTCCCTATATTTTCACTCAATGTCCAATTTCGTCCCGAACTTTCGATTGGCTCATTTGGTCCCCGAACTATTGATAAAATGTCCGATCTAGTCCCCGAACTTTCGAATGGCTCAATTTGGTCCCCCGAACTATTAATAAAATGTTCGATCTAGTCCTTCGTTACTATTTTTCTTTTTTTTTTCCTTTTTTTTTTCCCTTTTTTCCTTTTTTTTTCCCTTTTTTTCCTTTTTTTTTTTTTTTTCGCTTTCCCTCCGCCGGCTCCGGCGGAGGGCCGGCATCCGGCGAGGGAGCCCCTCGCCCGACGCCGGTGAGGGGCTCTCCCTCGCCGATCTTGCGAGGAGCCCCTCGCCGGCGTCCGTCCTGCGGGCGAGGGGCTCTCCCTCGCAGATCTGGCGAGGGGCCCTCCTCGCCGGCGTCTGCGCGGGGCTCTCCCTCGCCCGGACTGCGAGGGAGAGCCCTCGCCCGCTTGCGGGGACGCCGGCGAGGGAGCCCTCGCCCTCGCCCTCGTCCGGCGCGGTGTTTGCGCGGGGCTCTCCCTCGCTAGATCTGCGAGGGAGAGCCCCTCGCCCTCGCCCTCGCCCGACGCCGGCGAAGGGCTCTCCCTCGCAGACGCCGGCGAGGACGGCCCCTCGCCCGATCTGCGAGGGAGAGCCCTCGCGGCGTCGGGGGCGAGGGGCCCTCGCAAGATCGGCGAGGGCCCTCGCCTCGCCCTCGCCGACGTCGGCGAGGGGCTCTCCCTCGCGACGCCGGCGAGGACGGCCCCTCGCGATTCGCGAGGAGCTCCCTCGCAAGATCGGCGAGGACTCGCCCATGCGGGGGACGCCGGCGAGGGCTCCTCGCGGACGGCTGGCCCTCCGCCGGAGCCGGCGGAGGGAAAGTGAAATAAAAAAAAGGAAAAAAAAAAAAAAAAAGGGAAAAAAAGAGGAAAAAAGGAAAAAAAAAGGAAAAAAAAAGAAAAATAAGAACGAAGACTAGATCGGACATTTCATCATAGTTCGGGGGCCAACTCGAACCGATCGAAAGTTTAGGGACTAGATCGGCCATTTTATTAATAGTTTAGGACCAAATTGAGCCATTCGAAAGTTCGGGACTAGATCGGACATTTTATCAATAGTTCAGGGATCAAATTGAGTCAATCGAAAGTTCAGGGACGAAATTGGACATTGAGTGAAAATATAGGGACTATTTGTGTAATTTTCCCTACATTAAAATAAAGAACACATCTATGGAGCCCACCATCACTGCAAGCAAGCGGGCAGGCCCTGGAGACCGTCCCAGGAGTGCAAACTCCCTTTTATCGTGAGGAAACCAACACCAAGGATCCAAATAAAGCCGACCACGCCCAATAAAGAATTGAGTAGGCAGTCTCGTACATGCTATTGTCGAGACAAATATGACATGTCTATGCTAGCCTCGCTAGTGCTTATCTTCTCCCATAATGTGTGATTGTAAAGCAGAAACTAGAAGAGAAGATGGACCACATGCTGAGCATTAGATACGGCTGATTTGACATTACAGCTCATTGATGGGTGACAAGTTGGCAACATCATGCCCAACAATGTAAAAAAGAAGAAGCATATCTTGTGGCTTTGCCTAATGCAGACAATATGATCTCCAAGCGGAAGCAATACGTACGAAAGTACCAAACAATAAGATCTGAAATTTGGCACTTTCTCACCTCGTATCGACCCTTTCCTTCGAGAATGTTGACATCAATGAACGAAGGTGAGGGTCCATATGAGAGGGAAATTTGCCTGACGTTGCATATCATTAGGTTTGGCTGCTTTGAAATCTACATAAAGTTGGTATTTACGAATTAAAATAAAGAGCTGGGTATCCGTTAGTTTGAATATAAAAAGATCATGTCAAAGAGTTAAACGTTACGCACATCACAAATTTCAAATTCTGTAATTTGTTGGGCAAGAGTTATCTATTATTTATGAATAACTTACACATTCTACATTCAAATTCTGTAATTTGTTGGCATAGAATTATCTATTATTTATGAATAACTTACACATTCTTCATTCAAATTCTGTGATTTGTTGGCGAAGAGTTATCCATTATTTATGAATAACTTACACATTTTACACACCTACCAATTTAACTTAGATTTCCCTAAATTAAATGATTTGAAAGTCAAACTTGTATGGAAAATTCATAGATCTTTCTTAACCTGATTTCCTTGGCCTTTGCAAGCCCATCAAAGATACTTAACAAGAGTCTCGGACTAACTGCGAAGTCCTACTTCCACTACCACTTGCAAGATTGAACAGTTCAAATGCAGCTATCATTCCGCCAAAGTTGTCTGTTTGTAGACATATGATAAAATTGGAATGATACAAAGAAGATTAGCACAGTAACCATGCATGCGAAAATTAAGGGTTTAACAATTACGTCATAGCTGTAGTACCTCCGCACTCAGAACTCTCAAAAGCCTTCAATGTCTTCAAAGTTCATCAAAATTTCAAGAAGATCCAACCTTGACAAGATAATTACCATCTCTTTTATTTGTGTGTGTATTTTTTTATAATAGAAACTTTAACTGAAAGCTACTCGACCGTAAAGAGAACGGGAATGAACAAATAATATTGTCACCCGGATTTTAGAATAACTTATTTATGGTGTGATTCAATGAAAGAGTTTCATACACTTTAAATGACTCTAGCCATAAATAATTATTTTTTTAGAGTCTCTTCAATGATTTGTTTAGCTTAACTGAAAAATAATATTAATAACAAATGATATGCCATCAAATCCGACGAGGAAGACTATATATTCGTAAATTGATCTATTGATTACTACCTGTATGCATACTAAAAAAAAAGATGGGTAGAATAGACTTTAATAGTTGGCTCACGTGTCAACATCCAGTGCGTTTCCATCTTGTATATGAGCTGCATGATCATTGACAGATGTAAAGAGCTATAAATGTTTACTTAACTATTATAACATTATATTTGATCAAATGAAGCACAATGACAAATAAATCTGGAATAGTAAATGATTTAACATGCTAACCTAATGAAATTTTATAAGACCACTACTAATTGTTTTAAAAAATTAAGTTTATAGGTGAATATGTAATTTATTATTTAAATATTTTAACATTTCCCCTCACGTGTGGGCAAGCCTTTGGCCTTTGTGGAAATATGCAAATAGGGAGGCAAATTGGGGTTTGGAAAAATCAGAATTTAGAATCGCTTACTCTCATAACATGTTAATATTTAAAGTCAAAAAGGAAATAACAAGGAAGTACTTATGGTGGCTAAACCCAATTAGAGTTGTATGATATGTATTTATAAGAATGACTAATCAAAGAAAGAGTACAAATAGAAACATAATTATAGAAATAACAAAAAAATATAAATCACATATTAATAGATTTTAATGCTTATTTATCCTTAATAATTAATTACGTGATAACAACAGAAAATTATAAAAAGAAATGGACGAACTAAAATCTTGAAACATGTACACTCCAATTTTGAAAATATCTGCCTTCCTTGAGAAAGTAGTTACGAAAAATGTATTTTATATGCCTAACTGGCATGTAAAATATTCGAAGATGTTAAAAGAATCATTACGTAGAATATTCCACTGTTTGATTGATCATCGAGCTTTTGTTTGTGCAGATCTCGTAAAGTATAATGCATTTAAAAATTCACGTAAGTTTTTCGAAAAAAGATTATAACATCCAACTAAACCATATTACATTAAATCTTCAAACTTGCTTTCGACCGATTCTTTCTGGATGGCGATTCGAATTCGCAATGAGCAGTTGATTGGATATGTTTAACTGTAATTTGTATCAGACAAACGCTACGATGAGATAATCATCGCCGACGGCCCGACGCTGCAAACCGAGAACCGAGTATAAAAGCAAGAAGATCAGATCGCACAGTGCTGAAGCAGTCGAGTTCGACTTCGACTTCGACTTTGACTTTTGACGGCCTGATGCTTCTTGGATTCGATCTCAGGCAAGCGGGTTCGCATCAGAATTAACACGCACCCCGAGGTAATTAATTAGATGAACTCCTCTTGCTTTTCTTCCCCCCATGAAGAAGTTGGAAATCTTTCTCAAGAAGCGAAATTTGAACATGTTCCTTTAGCCTTACGAAATAAAATTCTCTCAAGACTTCTGAGTGGTTAAGTGAGTTCCTTTATGTTAACGGGATTCCGCGTTGTGTCTCTGTAAATTTTTGCTTTTCATATGTGTATACAATCTTCTTTTACCTATCAATTCAAGATTTGGGATCAAAGTTTTCAACATGTTGTTGGAGTTAGATTTTGCCTAGGTTTATGTCGCATGAGTAGGTCATTCCAAACTCCAAATCTTTCTTATACGTGAATCGCTTGTTTATGGGGTTTATATGCTTTTTATATATACACATAGGTGCTCCCTTCCGTCACATATTAGCTTAAGTTTTGGAGTGGATATTCAAAGTTCATGAATTACTCTAGTAATTTAGACTAACGTTGAGGGTCACGCATGTCATTTTACAGTCTATTTATTTCTCCTTTCTTTTGTTTTCTTTCTCTTTCCTTATTCTGATTTCTCCCTTTTTTTTTTCTAGTTTTCGTGGAAGTAATCACAAATGAGAAGCAACGAAATCGGTGCAAAAAATTCCTAGGGTTTGGTTGCGATGCAATGCAAGATTTACGGTTGTAGTCAACCAATGAAATTGAATGATAGTGAATCCATTATTCACTCAAAAAAAAAAAAAAAAAAAAAAAAAGCCTGCATTCCAACCATTAATTTCTTAGTTAAAAACTAGTCGATGAAGTTGGTAAATTCTTTTTTGGCATGCTTGGTTCATTGGTGAATTTAGGAAAGGAAGCAACTTGGTCAATAATACATGTCTGAAATTACTAAACTAAGCCTGTATTACTTATTATTCAAAATTTTCACTATAGCTAAAAATTTGCTGCAAAAATTGTGGTTTTCCCCACTAATTATACATCATAACACTTATGTCATCTTCCTTTCGTGTACGATAAAGATTTAGTGCTGTCTTTGAAGATCCGGATAATTTTAGTTTAAAAGAGAAAAGTCAAATCACCATTGATGTGCCATTGTACGTCCAGTTGAAATTGGAATTAATCTGTTACAAAGGCTTATCAACACATGCTACAACATCAACATATAGTGGTTTGATAATATTAGAGATACCTTCGCGCTTAGTGTCACGAATTTCCTTACTATGCTCTGTTTTCTGGTGACATCGCATGTCAATTCATGTCGAACGTTAGTCTTTCGTTCATGTTCAATGATTCCTAGAGTCAAAGCTACTTGAGACCTTCTCTATTCTCTAACCCCGAACGTCTTCCGGATCTTTTCTTTTTTTCTGCTTGAGACCTTCTCTATTCTCTAACCCCAAACGTCTTCCGGATCTTTTCTTTTTTTCTGCTTGAGACCTTCTCTATTCTCTAACCCCAAACGTCTTCCGGATCTTTTCTTTTTTTCTGAGTTTTCTATATTTTATCTTTATGTGGCCGTGAGATGGTGGCTATTACATAAGAAAGGCATGACAGCGAAAGGCGTACAGGCAGTTCAAAACCTCCGACCCCCCCACAAAACCTGTGCTTCCTCCATTTTGGTCCCATATGCCTCCCCTGTGGTCCCCAATCTCTCCAGCCTCACCACGTGTCGGCGAGCTACTGGCTTGGGAGTTACATGTGTCGCGTCGCCGTCGGTCCGATGTGGTATTTAAGCAGTACCTAGGTAGCTAATTCCTTTGTCACAGCTCAAAAAACATACCATCTCCACTGCTCGTCTCTCTCTTTCCTTTCGGTTGATCTCCTCTCTTCCATAATCATATGTCAATAGTTCATCACAAACTTTCTCCAATTTCTTCCTATTCTTATGCACTGTGTTTTTCTTCTATTTGAAGCGGAAGACTTTCTAACCCGGATTTTCAAAGAAAGCATCACCGGTTCTATCTTCGATGGCGAGCATGGATTCACCAACGAGTTCACAACGTCTGCACTTGCTGCCTGGCTTCCGGTTCCACCCCACAGATGAGGAATTAGTGGTTCAATACCTTGGAAAGAAGGTTGCCTTGGAGCCGCTTCCAGTTTCGATCATCGCTGAGATCAATCTTTACAAGTTCGACCCATGGGAGCTGCCAAGTAATTAGTTACCAGTACATGCTCGGTTCGTCTTTATCTTCTTCTAAATCTTTGCACTGAATCTTCCTTTAAATTCCGAACTTTCAGGTAAGGCCATATTTGGGGAGCATGAGTGGTACTTCTTCAGCCCTAGGGATCGGAAATATCCGAACGGAGCACGGCCAAATCGGGCTGCGACATCTGGGTATTGGAAAGCCACCGGTACTGATAAGCCTATTTTTGCTTCGACTGGCAAATGCAAGGTCGGTGTTAAGAAGGCGCTCGTTTTCTATCGCGGGAAGCCTCCGAAAGGGACTAAGACCGACTGGATCATGCATGAATACCGTTTCACGGATGGCAATTCAACTCCAAAGCCTCCTAAGGCGGATTCGGCAAGCAAAAAAGGCTCTTTGCGTGTAAGGAAATTTGGTATATCTTTTCTTGGTAGCTTCGCATGTCCTTATAAAGTAGTATTGATAAAGTTGGGTGCGAATTTGCTTGTTTTGTGCATTAGCTTGATGACTGGGTACTATGCCGGATTTACAAGAAAAACAGTCCGGTCCGACCAGTCGAGCCCAGGAACGAGAACTTTGCTCCGCCGAACATGAATCCACCGGCATCAAAGGGCGTGAACTACATCTCCACGTTACCTGGGAATAACGATGAGGCCTTCTTCGAGGGAATGTTGCCGGAAACCATCCACAGCACTTCAATTTCTCATCAGTTGCCTTTCTCAACCATGAAACCGGACGTCTCAATCAGCCACTCGGCCATGGCCACCAGCGATGAATCACGACGCGGATGCCCTGCGCCGGTGCAGTACTGGAGCGAGGATGGATCGGCGATCTTGGGTAAGCAATACGAGGGCGGCCATCATGATCAAAATGGCGGCGGCAATGGCATGGATGACCACAACTCTTTCGTCTCCTTGCTCCATCAGATCCCACAAAACAGTGAGCCGTTCCATCCGCACATGTTCCTCGAGAACCCAATCGGGGATGGTGACTTCCAGCGGCAGTTCCAACCGCCCGGCATGAACTGGCCGAACTCGTAGTCATTAGTCAAAAAGCAATGGAAATAATACTCAAGGCAAAAAGCCACAAAGGGTGGAATCAGATGCTCTGATTTCCATTTTTTCTCGTTATCTTTCTTTGTTTCGGATTTTAAACTTCTGTTATCTTAGGATCACGATGGACTTTCATTTTCATTGTAGATATTATAGCTCTATAGTTGATAGGTAGTATTACATGCAGGTACTTGAATAATGTACATTTTCAGAAGATCAAAAGGAGGAAAAAGACATAAGCATAAGTGCTTTCAACGAAGGACAAACGAGAAGCGAGAAAAATTCGTTATTTTTTTTTTGTTCGCCTTCATAAATTATGCCATTTACATAGATGATTTTTTTTCTTTTTTCTTAAATACGTATCATACCGTTTATAGATATATATTATATGAGCTTTATATGTTTAGCCAACTAGGAAAAAGTCTGACACCCACGAGCACATCAGCAAAAGCTTACAATTTCATGCATATGAAAAAGATAAAGAAATGCTTATTTACTTTAAAGGCAAGGCAAGAGAAGAAAGTTTTTATAAAATATTTATCAGACCATTTATAGATATATATCATATGAACTTTTCTATATATATTAGTGTGTGTGTGTGTGTGTGTGTGTGACACCCACGAGCATATGCCTCAATAGCTCAAAATACGATTTTTATGCATGTGAAAGAAGATAAAAAAAAAAAAAAACTTATGTACTAATTAAATGGCAAGGCAAGACGCGAAAAGATTTTAAATTTTAATTATGCGAAAGGTTTGTACATTTAATTACTAGAGAAGATACCAGAGAATTGGATTGGTGGGTAAATTTATTACAATGACGTCATTACTATCCCAGCTCAGATTCCAGTATGGACTGTCAAGGTGATCTTTAGAATCATTAAGTTCCCCTAAGGTCAATGGTGGACTACATCATCACATGCCACGCGTCGCCGTGACATCGAGCAAGAAGGTGCACCAACCCTAATTGCCTTTTGATCTTGATCGGGTTGCATTCCTAGCGTGTCTGATATTGATTGATCCTAGTGCTTCCGCATCATTTTGGTAGCGAGATATTCCTCGAAACACACCGAATGAAAAAATTAGCTAATCCATTATAAACATATAATAGAGATACTAATTAAGTTCTAAAATTTTCAATTTTATTAATTTAGTTTTAAATCTTTATGCAAAATTCTACTAAACTACACTGCTAGTGATTTCTGATAAAAATTAATTGAAATGAGTATATTAATATTTAATGAAAATTTTTAGGATTGAATTAACAAAATTTAAAAAAAAAATTATGATTGAATTGACTTTCGTATAATAATTTTAGAGTGATTAGATAATTTTTCCAAGTAAACCTATTATACGAGCATCCCTGAAGAAATTATTCATTCATTTGTTGCAATTTTTGTATTTCTCTCCCTTTATTCTCTACAAAATGTGCATTAGGATGGACGAAATCACCAAAACATTTTAGAAGAAATGGCAGACAATAAATTCTAAAATTTCTTAAGATGCCTTGAACCAAAAATGAAGAAGGGTTCGAGGGTGTAAAAGGTAAAAGCTAGTTTTTCTGAATTTTAATTTGAATATATTCAAATGACCAAATGAATTTTTTCTCTTATAATCATCCTAAATGAGTCTAATGTAATGAGATGATCTTGTTGCAAAACGATGTTGTCCTTTCGACATTCAAAAACAAATACCACTTTAAATTTAGTCCTAGAAAATTGTATTTATGGTATTGAATGGGAAAATACCAAACGTTTTTTGTGTTCTGTTAGCCTCTCACTCCTTTGTGCTCATCAAAACACGAACGTTTATATGCACTTTTTCTCATATTGTCAATTAATCGAGTTCGTACATGGAGATGACGAGAGAAAAAAAGGCGAGAAGCCTCGTTTGCGGTCCGGGAAGTCGCTCTCCTGCCAAGCATCTTATCTAAATAGAGCACATTAAGATCGTTTCGGCTCTCCAATCGCTTTCCCTTTTGGAAAACAAGAACAAGCACGCATCCCTCAAGGCGACGAAAAAATTAAATATTTTCTCCTTCTTGGGTCGATTTCGGTACGATCTGGTGGTGCAACGTTAGCTCGAGGTCCAGCTCACGTTCACCTGTCATTCTCTGGCCTGTTGGGGGACGGAGATATTCCTCATGGGAAGCATCTTTCTTGATAAACCATGTTCAATGCTTTGCCGAAGAAATACGTGTCGACGTATGCAGATTTATATATGTATAAAGACCCTTTTGTCTCTTCTTTTGTTGTTTCCAGAACTACACTTTATATATTTATTAAGAAAAGTTAAAAGGTTAGGGATCCCGATAAGTTATTCTGTGGTTTTCATCCGCCACTCACTCTATCCAATTATGAAATAATTGCATGGTCATTTTCTAAAGTAGTTCTCAAAAGCTTAGCTTAAGGGCAAGGACCCATATTTTCGTCCAACAGATTTTTCGATTGGTGGTTTACAATCATGGATATAATTTATATTTTTATCTGATTAGTTTTGCATGGGGGCCATGGGTGCGGTAACCCTGCACTGTCCCACGATCGATGTATAACAAGTCCATCTTATATCTCAGCCTGACAATGACACAACTACCCTCTCCTTCTCCTTTGTTTGTCCACATCGCTCTTCGGCCACCTCCAACGATGCCATGGGTAGCCACCGCACGAGGACCATCGCCACCACAGACGACCGTGTTGCATCCGCCCTTGGGCATGGTTGTGACCTCTACTTTTGCTACGCCTAGCCATCGATCTCACCACAACACCTCTAATCTTGGATGACACCTATGCCGCTGGTTTCCACTCGTGTGGCCGTGAATCGTGCTCGCCTTCTCGAGCTCAAGCTTGGCCAGTGTTCTCGAGCCTCATATCTCAGATTCAAGTTCAAGCATACCCTCGATTCAAGGTCTAGGGCTCAGATTTAGTGTTGCCAAGCATGAAATCCAAGACGTGCGCTTGATTTGAGGCTCAATCTCGGCTAGGGCTCGTCATGGCCACACCTCCTCCCCCTCGACGGTGAGGTCGGAGGGGCTGGGTTGCAGCTAAGGTGAATGCTGACCGGGAAAGTAGAGGGCTTGAAAGATTTGATCAAAAAAAGTTTATCACTGAAGAAGGCTTGGCAATTTGGCTAAAATGTATTTTACTATCAAGTGTGGTTTATATGCTAGATTAAATTCAGATAATTTGAGATGATGGGTCTCACATTAGTCTCACATGCATCTCACAACATATGGCATTCCAAATTTAGTTTAATTTATATATATACACACGCACACGCCATTGGTTTATAAAATACTAATTGTAACATTATAAATTTTATAAGTAGTGACACGACGCTGATATACTAAATTTAATTTCTAATAGAGAATAAAATTCACATTACAGAAAATGTGGAGAATGTCACGGAATAAGGGTTGACATAAAGTATGCCCCGACAATTGAAGGAACCCAAGGAGAATGTCTTGTATCTATGCATAATGATATGAACTTGAAAAGAAGGATTCAAGTATGTTGATATAAAGTATGCCTTGACAATTGAAGGAAACCAAGGAGAATGTCTTGTATGTATGCACAATGATATAAACTTAAAAAGAAGGATTCAAGTATGCCATTAGATATGATCCTAGAGATGCTCAGAGCAAGAACAAAAGGCAAAGGATAAAAGAAAAAGAAATGGGCCAGAGGCCCCGTCCTCCGCTTATCGAAGAAGCCAATGGGCTTTAGCCCATTTTCTTCTAGTCCAGGACATAAATAGCTCAGACCCATTTCCCTCCATTGGCCATCAACTGACCACTTAAATTATTTTGTTGAAATATTTATCCGTTTTAACTGATAAGAACATGTTTGGATCTATATAGATTGATACTGAACTGGGGCTTCCACTCGTCCCGGATACCGAATTGGGACTTCGGCCCGTTTATTGACATTGAATTATTGATGTTGAAATGGGGCTTTGATCTAATCAGATTTCCTAACAATGATGCCGAATCAGGAATTCGCTCCACAACCAATATTGAATCAATCATAATGAGTCGGAAATTTTGTCCATCATGGACTTGGTATGAGGGCCTTCGGTTGGAACTGTGCTAAACTACCTCTATCGAACTGAACCTCTCTGACCCAAAAAAAAAAAAAAAAAAAAAAAAAAAAAAAAAAAACTGGGACCTCGGCCCGTTACTGATGGATTATTGACATTGAAATCGAGACTTTGGGTCTTGCACTTAATTTATTACTCTTTTGGGTTAGCATGTCTCACTAGAGGCTCTCTGTTTTCCCCAAGCACTCGTTGAGGTTGAGGCTGGCTGCAAGTCTTGCTTGCTTGATGCATCGATTCATTAGGTTATCTAGCTACATGAATGATTTCTATCATACATGTATTAACCAGGTGCCCTATTAAAACTCCTTATGGTCTACATTCATGAGAAATTCTTGCATGTTTTTCTTAAAAATGAAAACGATAAGGCTTTTATTGTACAAATATGTATTACCTAGAATATGAGTTAGGTCACAAGATTAGGTGGATGTGGCGTACCCGTCATGTGAGAGTTCAATTTCCGTTATTTGCTGATTACTATTGAAAAGCACTTTCAACTAATGCTACAAGAATGGTCGTGAATTTTCTATTAATAAAAGAAATTTTATGGTCTTTTTATATTATGAAAATAGGGAAAAAGTCAAAGGAAAGAAAAATATCTTATCAATGACCTGTCCAACGAGATTCACATGGACTTGGATGCCCGGGCTCGGGGACGGCCCCAGGTATTCATTGTCAAATTGAATTTCTTAGATTTGCTCAATAATTCAATTTGTATTGGCTTTTATAAATTCACTATAGGAACATGCTATATCAATAGTGACGTCTACGTAATTACGAGGATATTTCGGTTAAATTTACATAAATAAATTTTCTTTTCTAAAAGTGAAAAAAAAAAAAAAAAAACGCACCTTTCAAACAACTATGGATAAAAATCAAGTATTTCCAAAAAAAAAAAAAAAACCACATCTATTATCTCAAGCACAATTTTTTTTTATAGTCGAAAAATGATTATGGATATCTCTAATTTTAGATTAATAAATAAAATGGCTGCAGATTTCCTTAAAAACTTTTATCTTCTACCTCTTCTTATTGGCCACAATATTTAAAGCGCCTTTAATATAATTTTCGTGAGGGTCAAAAGGTTGAAAATACAAATAAAATAACAGCTGCATACAATTAATAGCAATCCGTCTTATATCATGTCAAAAAAGCTATTAAAATCTTCAAGATATCTGTTCGGTTTTTTAATGTTTAATATTTTCTTATGTCTACTAAACAATAACGGTGTCACTTTGAATAGGGAGTAGCATTTTTATGTTATAAAGAAACAAATGGGCTACTTTTTCTAGTTCCAACTGATTGATATTTATTTTGACTTCATAGCTTATGAACGAAACATTTTATAGAGTAATTAAATCAGCAAAGTTTACAACTGGCATGTAGACATGATAAATATTGTTAAGTGAACATGATATTTGATAAATGTTTATCATTCGGTATAGCCAAACATGGCTATTTATGAAGAAATATTTAAATAAATGAAGAACAAGAAGAATATGAATCATAATGATTGCGAAAAAGGAAAAAATGAAGTAAAGAAAAAGCCACAAAGAATCCTAAATTTATTTGTGAAATTAAAAACTTTAAATTATGTTTACTGCGACAAATTTCCCTAAATCTTTTCTTGTGATAAAACAAAAAACCCAAACTTCTATTTACGTGTCCATTAAGGTTCCATTTTATGAATTTTCAGTCAAAACAATTCTATTTCTATCAATGTCGTTTTTAATGGTTCTTATAGACAGAAATTTTAACTGAGGATAAATATGTTATTTATATATAAGTTTGAGATTTTGAATATTAAAGGAACAAAAATTCGGAAAAATATACAATTATGCTAAAAGAAAAAGTATGAAAGGAAAATATTAGGTCGCTTTCATAGACTTAAAGGTGGACAGTTGTCTAGGAGGAGAAAAATTTGGATGATGTGTTTCACGTTACACATGGTGATAAGAGTTGTTTTTGGAAAAGACAAATTCCACATAACCACAGAATCTCTCATACTCAATAAGAAATAATGTAGATTAAGGGCTCGTTTGCTAAAATTGAAAAATAAATGTAAAAAATTACCGAAAATGAAGTGCTAAAATCTTTGGCTGTGTTTAATTGTATGGATTTCTATATGTGATAGGACTATATATAATAAGATTTCTTCATATCCTATTTATTATTTGGTGAATTGGATTGAAAATCAATTATATTTATATCATATTATATACATTATTTGGTATAACATTACATCAATGTGAATAAACATAAAAGTTCACAAACTGAGATGGTGAAAATCTCTCATGACACTCGTGCCAACTTTATTTTATATGCCTTTTTTCCCTCTCTTTCCTTAATTATTTTCCTCTTTTTTCTATTTTTCCCTTCTATCATTCTCTAATAAATTTTTAGTAGATAGTAAACTGTAGTAATATAAATAAAATTCTAAAATATGTTATCAATACAAATATATTTATATTGAATTTATATTATAAGATATAATTAAATTCGAATATTTAAATAAAATTAATATTAAATTAAAATAGCTGAATTGTATTTTTTTGTAATTTTGAATTTCTTATACTACAATTCAAATATTTTTTACATTGAGATATAATTTTAATTTTATTAATTTAAGAAGCTTATTATTTGAGAAAAATAACCTTTCTAGTATGGATAGTGGAGACTCTATCCACTTTTATCGCACCTACTTCATGAGATAATTTTATCCGAGCTATATTCCTATTATATTCGATTTTATCATGTCTTAAATAGGCACCAAACGTAGCCTTTGAGTATTATCTCATAACACATGTAGTAAGGGTGTGCAACTGGATCGGATCTGCTCAAGAACCAGACTGGTCCACTTGAAAAATAGGTTTGGGAATTGGTCCCCGTTGAAACTAGTCTAGGAACAGGTTTCCAAAATTTGGAGTCAGTTTGAATAGGTCCGATTCCTGGTTTTGAGTGAATTACTCACTCGAGAACTAGATTGACCGGACCTGTTTTGGAATTGATTTGGGAATTGGTTTTATAAGCCCAAAAGTCTAAAACCTATCTTTTTTCCCCTGATTTCTAACCTTAGAACTACGTTTTCCCTTTTGCACCGCACTCTTCCTTCATCATTCCTCTTCCTTGCTCGCTTCCCTCCCTCACCGACTCACGGTTGCATAGTCCATCGCCGGCTCACGCTTGTGAGGATGTTTCATATCCAAAAGAGAAAAGGACGCGGTGTTCTTAGGTGTAAAGCAAAAATGAAAACAAAAATCTAAAATCTCTCTTTCAAAAAATGCTCGCTTTTTCTTAGATGTTTTGTTCGTCGTCTCTCTAGAGTCTCTCTACCTTTCTTTATGTATCCTGTGACGACAATCACTAGAATCGCTTGATTTGTTCGAGCAAAAGAGATGGGACTTCAAAAGCAAACTCTCCATGACGAACGAGAGAGAGAGAGAGAGAGAGAGAGAGAGAGAGAGAGAGAGAGAGAGAGAGAGAGAGAGAGAGATTAATTTTGTTGCAGTGAGTACTTCCAAGGTCCCGCAAGAGAGAGAGAGAGAGAGAGAGAGAGAGAGAGAGAGAGATTAATTTTGTTGCAGTGAGTACTTCCAAGGTCCCGCAAGCATGATTCATGTGAAAGTGTTGATGTGGGAGATGAAATTTGGAGGATTACTTTTTTCAAATTTAAAGCCGTATAGAACATCAGGTTATTGTAAAACAGGTACTAGTAGAAATATGGTAGATCTTGAAATCAGATCCAAAAAATTGGGTAGGTTCCAAAATAGAGTTTAGTGCAAATGGGGTAGGCTATGGGGTCCAAAAAAGAGGAATCAATTATAACATGGTCGGAGATAGGGTTAGGTCTAGAACCTATCTACCCTGGATTTGATCGCCTTAATATGTAGACCACATTTTAAGTTTTACTTTTTTTTTTCTTACCAAATATGGTAATAATGTGCATAATTGAAGTGATTTGTTACTATAATTTGTAAGATATTAGGACGTTTATTCTATTATTTTACCAGTTAAGTAAGTCTTCCTCACTTACCCCATTAGATGATGTTTTACATAAAACAATGGTTGAGTTGTGTGTAGTAAGTTGTTATCAAAGGCACTTAATGACATTTTAGAACTTAATGTGGCTATTAACAAAACCTTAAGCCTATTATATCAAAATAATCACATATTAAGAATCTCCTAGACTCACACTAGGAACCACATCAAAGCACAACTTCCAAATAAGTAATGCAATGCATACGACTTGTCAAGAAAAGTGCTAGTTTGTATGGTCTTGAATTTTCATTGGCAGTGACGATTTCCGGAAGAGTTACCGATCTAGTTCCAAATCTAGTGTATGGATGTCAACTCAGTTTAAATTTTTCAATTTTTGCTAGTGTAGTTCTAAATTTTTGTGTGAAATGTCAATGCAGCCAGAAATGATTGGACATTGAAGAAGTGATGGGGATAATTACATTGCATGTGAAGTGCCAACAAGGATAAGGCGTAGAGCTTTAAAACAATTACCTTGCACTGGAATAGACATCGAATGACAGTTTATACTATTATTGTGCTTATCATGTATTGCATGGATAGGTCATTATCTTAAAATGTGAATAGGTTTTCTCCAACTCCTCGGCTTTACCTCGGTCGGAGCCTGCCTAGGGTGCCGTAGAAGGATTCGTTTCCAACTGGTGATATATAAAACGATGGGAAAAGGATAGGACCAGAAAGAGAATTACAAAACTAATTTCGTCTTCGTGCACAGTTTCCAGTCAAGTCATTGTCGTTTCGTTGGCAAGGAGCTTGCCAACAAGCTTTTGGCTTCGCGTATCCCGTGAATCATGCTAAGCAAAAAGGGGGTGAGCCTGAGCCACTACTGTCGTTTCAAATTTAAATGAATCGGATCGTTTAACTGAAGTTTTTAATTACATGGATCAAACGTGAGCAGTCGAAATCTGTTGTTGTCACTGATTCGGTCACATCGATAAACAATGCAGGCATAACATCGAATTTAATCCTTCGAGTCAAAAGCAGGCCATACCTAGTAATTGGGTTAGTAACTCCCCGTATCCTCTTTTGGATTTGTTGTGTACGGATACTAGTACTGTAACAGCTTTAAATGTCACTTAGTAATGCATTTCTGCTTCTCTGTTTTTATTTTATTTTTAAAAAGCAGGTCATACCTTAGTCACACGAATGAAAATTCAAACACGGAAGCTTTCGCCATTGCTCCAATCACTTTGGCTGTATCCGGCCATGTTCTTGGTGATCGTTCAGCGGGTCGCCGATGGCGTCTAGACTGGGCTGCGTGCCAATGTTTCAGTATCAAATATTTCTCCACACGCACGCGCACAGAAAATAAATTCATCAGTCGCAATCTGCCGCTACTACAAACGATGACTGACGTGCGACCGGGTTCAGATGAACCTAGCTGCTTAGGCAAATCCATCATTCTACTAGGGACCAAACGAGGGATCGCGGGATCATAAGCAATCTGACCCGAGCCAATTCAAAATCTGGAATTTCCCAACCTTAAATTACGTGAAAGTGCAACCAATTCCTATGATCGACGAGAACCAAATGAACTGACAAACTGATTGTCGGGGCATTTCTGATTGGTCAAAACTCAAGGATATGTTTCCCTGTAATACCTTTAACCAAAATTCGATATTTGATATTTATTAAGAGGAGATGTGATCTATAGCAATTCCGAATAGAAGTCTCAACGAACCACAAGGAACGTTTATGCTTTGTCAAAATTTAATCAACAACGAAGTGCATAACACTTTGGTGGAATCACCGGCTGCGGTAGCTCTGCTGGTTAAGTCTTCCTTATCGTGGAGGGACCCACTGACCCCTTCTAGGAGAGAGAGGGTTTGACTCTCCGCGGGGACGCTTGGCGTCTTACCCGTTCCACGGGGGTGGTGGGTTCTCCCGTGGGGCCCAGGGTTTACCTCCCGTCACCTCGGGCCTATTGAGGCTGTCCGTGTTGGTACGGTACGCAGGTTCCCTGGGTCATAAAAAAAAAAAACACTTTGTTGGAACTTAATTGATGTTAAAGTGAGATGATAGAGAGATACCGCATTGGAATTTAATTGATGGAGAAGGTTTATGTAGCATATCGAGTGGGATAAGAGTTTGTTAGAAGTAGAAAAGTAAGTCTGTCAATATGAGCCTCGATAGATGCAAATAATTGACCATTGCCAACCATAAAGGGTCTACAAGACCATAGTGTTTTCATATTCATTGGTCGTTTTATGCCTATATATGCCTATATAAGGCAATGTTTGTAAATGTTAAGGGGCGGAACTCATTCTCCCAAAAAATAATATTGTGTAGTTTGTCATGAATTCCTAAAACTCTTTCCTATTTTCTTTTTTGCTTGGTATGATTTTTTAAAACTAGGGATATTTTGATTGATCATAGTAGTATGCTTTGCACTTACTACAATGTGCAACCTATGCATCATAATTATGCTATTTTTATGATATGAGTCAAAAAAATGAAAAGGAATCTATTGGCTAATAGACAATCCTTATTTTGAGGCTATAGAAAGGCCATGCTTGTTGGATAGAATACTTGTCACAAATTTTATTTTCATTTTCCTTGACTTGGTATCATAAGCCAATTTCCTGTGGGGAGGACTATTGTCACATGACCCTCTTAATCATAGTGGACTACAGCTTGTACTCAATTTAGGTTTTGATAGAGAAAGCCCATCTCTAACTTAGGAATTTACCCCAACTTGGCATTCCATAAGTTCCACTAATATTCCGACAAGCGCTCATCAGTCATCCAAAAGATAAAGGCCATCTAAATTAAATATGGAAGTTGCTCCAGACATGGAAGAAGTAAAGAAGCCCCTTGAAGCCCTCAGGTAGCAGTGTCCAGAAAGAAGCACTTTTAATACTCCTCCGACATCATATCTAGCTCTTATTAGTCTTTAGAGATATAGGTACTGAATATCATGAAGCTTTAAAAGTTGAAAGACTCATAAGAGAATATATGAGACAAAAGGATGAAGATTACTCAAATAGTTCGGATGATGATGAGCCAAAGTATGATTTGTGAAGAAGTTGAAAGAACATGTGGAAAAGCCTGAAGGCAAGAGATTTGAAGCATTTGAAGCTCCACGTGAAGATGAAGAAAAAATTGACCTACGCACTTTTTATGACATTGTTCATGTAGTGATTGGTATTGTCCATAGCATAGTAGCTTACTATTTGGCACTATAACATACTGTAGTAGAAGTGGAAAAAGCGGGCTAAGAGTTTGTTGTAAGTAGAAAAGTTAGTTTGTTAGTATGAGTCTTGACAAATGCAAATAATTGGTCATTGTTGGCCATAAAGGGTCTGTAAAATCATAGTGTGTTTGTCTTCATCAATTGCTTTATGCCTATATAAGGCAATGCTTGTAAATGTCAAGGGGCAGAACCTTCCCAAAAAATAATATTGTGTGATTTGCTATGAATCCCTAAAGCTCTATCATTTCTTTCTTTTGGCCTGGTATGATTCTTTAAAGCTAGAGATGTTTTGATTAATCCTAGTAGTATGATTAATTTTGCTACCCTAAAATTTTCTATGATATGAGTCAAAAAATGAAGAGGAATTTGATGGCTAACAAACAGTTTCTATTCTGAGGCTATGGAACTTAGCTCACAACAAGATATCTGGAACTATGACTAAAATATGGGAATTGAAAAATATTTAAATTATGCAAAAGTAAGACAAATTTGTGAGAACGCTGAATTCTTTAATTGATTGGTGAGAGTTTTTAAAGAGTAGGATGTGGTTATTTAAAGCTTACAATTGACAGTTACAAATGGAGTTTACATAACTCAAATTAATAAGTAACTTCTTAGTCTCCTTTTATCTAGCAACATTCAGCTCAAAAAATATTGCTATTCCTCATTTACATGTCGATATCGATGTTCATGACTTCTGTTTTTCACCAAACTTTGCTCCTATTAATTAAGTCTCATTGTTGATTATAATAAATAAAAAATGGTCATTTTTGGGTGTCAATAGGAAATAAGCTCAATTTGCTAAATGAGCTACCATTCGTATACGAACTTGTAATCTTCATTATGATTTCTCTCTTCCCGGATGGCTATGATCGATCCATTAGGTTCTTCGATTTATTCAGATATGAACCCCATTTTCAATGGTGAGATTGCAATGTGTCAATATATGTTGCAAATGAGTGCAATGAAACTGAGGAAAATATGTTCCACGAAACAAACAAAGTCTGTGTAGAAGTTTTTGAAATGGGAGGTGGTAGACATATGTTCAAAACTTAAATGATCAGGCAACAAGAGTGTTCGTGCAGGCTATGCTACTACTGACCTAAGTATCTGATTAAGATGGTATTTTAGTTCGGTGGCATTATGACTGGAACTAAGGTTAACGAATCATGTTGGCGTGTACTCTTCATTTTATAATTTGTGTCAATCCGATTCGGCCTACAACATCTTGATTTTCATTCTACATGTCAAATGATTAAATCGTGATGAGAATATGTTAATGATATTAATTCATGTCAACATATAAAGTTTGCATGTCAAGTAGCATCGCATTTGGCTTTTGTATCTCTATTTTGTGCTCAATGTCGGGGGCAAATGGGTCTTGTGAGGTTGATAAGCACGTTGCACGAGATAGATGCAGCTTACATAGCAGCTCCAATTATTGCGTGATAATTTCTTTTATAATATGACTGTTCAAGGATTTTGGCTCGAAACTCCATGGATTCATACAATAAAATGGCATATAGTAAGATTGAAAGAAAATTTTCAAAATAACCCTAAACTTATTACATGATAGCTAATTTAATTATGAAACTTTTTAACTATATCAATTTAGTTATAAACCTTTTTATGACTTATCAATTTTGGTCATGAATGTTTCAATTGTGTTAATTGAGTCCTAAATCTTTTAATGATTTTCTAATATAGTCATTGTGGCCAATTATTCAAATAATATATTTAGGACTAAATTAGCAAATTTTCAAATGGTTCAAGGCTAAATTAACACAATTGAAATGTGTAGGACTAAGTGGGTATGTTCTTAAAAGGTTTAGGACTAAATTGATATAGTTGAAAGGTTTAAGATTGAATTGGCCACCTTATAGTAGGTTTAGCACTTTTTATCAACAACTTTAACAAGCTGAGAAAGTCAGAAATGGTAGATGATTTATTTGTGAATTTTCTGTGAATCTTCTTATTTCCATGGTGTACCTTAAAGCATGTGAATTTTAATATTTCTTGAGGATTTAATAGCTGAGAAAATCTAATTATCATGAATTCATGTGCGTTGATCTATTAAAGGAAGTCTTAACACATCTTGATAATGTACATAAGGTTGATTGAATAATTATCTAGCATGTCGGCAGGCTATTATTGTCATTAATGAGGATAGAAGTGAAATATAATTACATTCTATGAAAAAATAAGGCTTGCATTAATGTTGTAGATATTTCAGAATACCGTTACATATAGTTGTTGTATAGCGTATTCGCAGTTCATACCATATTTCTATAGCGACTTAGTCACTACAATGGCTTGTACCTAGAAAATCTCACCGACGTGTTTAATGTGTAAATTTCACATAATTTTGAAGATAGAACTAAAAACAACGGTTGAAATTTTCGACTAGCACTAAGTTGTATAGGTTGTAGAAAGCCATGTAGAATTCCTCAACCACCAAATCTTGTACTTGGTTCTATTGGTAAAATTACCTAAAAAGTCTTGAACTTATTGTAATTATGTCAGTTTAGTCATAAACCATTTTTATTGCCAATAGAGTCCTAAACCTTTTGCATTTGTACTAATTCAGTCAATTCGATCAATTTTGACTAGAAATTGTTGACATGGATACTAGCCATCTGAAATGGCGCGGTTGGTGCTAATATGGATAATTTTTTTATAAATATTTAATATTTTATAAAAATATATTATTTTTATATTATTTATTTTATTTTATTTTCTTTCTCTTTCCTTTTTTTTTTGTTCCCTTTTTTACTCTAGCCATCTACTGGCCAGAGGCGAGGGCCGGCCAATCAACTTATTAGACCACTGTGCCTACCAAGGCTTGACCTTGCCATTCTAAGGGAGGTCGGCCTTGCTAGTGGCTAGGCAAGGTCCACCTCTCCGACCCTCACCTCTGGCTAGTCATTGAGGCCTAGCGACTAGCTGGAGGAAGAAGGAAAGGATACAGGAAAAAAAAGAAAGAGAAATAAAAGAAAAAAAAGGAAAAGAATAAATAAATAAATAGATATTGAAAATTTATCAAAAATTCTCTATGTCAAAATGACTACACCATGTAGGATGACTTGTGTTTATGTTAGCAATTTCCTATCAAAATTGGTTGAATGGATTTAATTGATAAAAAATAGGATTTGGAATTGAATTGGCATAATTGTAACAAATTTAGGACTTTTTTTTGGGTAATTTTCTCTCATTTTTTAGCTTATGAAAGTCTACCAAGAAAAAGAAAAGAAAAAAAAAACCAATAAAAGAGATTGTTCTCTGGTTGAGCGAGCTTATCCGATCTACCTACCTCATAGAAAAGGGGTTTGCCCCACTAGGACTATGACTCCACAGAAGAGCTTGTTCAACCTATCCACCTCATAGAAAAAGAGTTTGCCCCACTGACTCTTCTGCTATGGTCATGATTCACATTTTGACATGACAGCTCTGAAAACGAATCAACTCAAAGCCATGAATAAATAAACCTCATAGGTTTGTGCAATCTCCCATTCAAAGAAGCCAGCCAAATTCTTCTCAACAAAATCTTCATGGAGTCCCAAAAATCATCAATTCAATCTGTCGTCAATACGATAAAAAGAGATATACTTTCTGTCATGGGCTCACACTCATTCCTCTCCCCTTCACCATATGACACCGCATGGCTAGCAATGATTCCTGATCCTCACCGACATGATCGTCCCATGTTTGAGGGTTGTCTTAATTGGTTGCTTCATAATCAGAATGAAGAAGGCTTTTGGGGATATCATGATTATGATAGACATGACATGCCCAGTGGAGTGGAGTGTCTTACTTCGACCCTTGTTTGCATGACCGTGCTCAAAAAGTGGCATGCCGGTTCACCTTTGATAGAGAAAGGTATTGTGTGCTTCACTTCCAATCAAAAATGATTTTTCTTTATTAACACCGACCATGGCCATTGCAAATGTAATTTTTCTTTAGGATAAAATATATTTTGGTGAGTAGGGGTGCGTTTGGTAACATTTCTGTTTAAAAATTGTTCCAGGGAACGAAATAGAAAAAATGTTTTTGTTCCGGGAACAATTTTTGAATAAAAAAATGCATTTGATAAACTTGTTCCGAGAATAAAAAATGAATAGAAACACATTTGGTAAATTTGTGTTCTTTTTTTGTTTCTTTTAATTTTTTAATATATTTATTTATTTATTTCTTCTTTTGGCCGAATCGTCGGGTCTCGGCCATGGCCGGCGACCGGCCGACGAGGGCTAGTGGCCTCACCCAGCCATAACGAGGCTTGCTGGCCCTCTGCGAGGCGAGCTCGGGCTCGCCCAGATCCGGCGAGCCCGAGCTCGCCCAGCCTTGCCCCGCACTAGCGAGGCTCGGCCTTGCCTTGGCTGGGCGAGCTCGGGCTCATCCGGATTTGGCGAGCCTAAGCTCGCCTAGCTAAGGTGAGGCTGAGCCTCGCTAGGGGCCGGCGATGCTCGGCCTCGCCGGGGGCTGGCGACGCTCCGGCAAGGTTGCCGACTCTCGACAACCGATTGCTAGCCATGGTTGAGGCCAGTGACCAACCAAAGGAAAAAGAAAAAGAAAAGAAGAAAAAAAAGAGAAGAAAAAGAGAGGAGAGAGAAAATTTGTTTTTAAAAATTGTTCCAAAAACAAGAGACACGTTTTTCTTGTTTTTTGTTTCTATTCCAAATGTGTTCTTGGGAACAAAAAAATAGCTTTGGAACAAAAATGCAAACAAACGCGTTTCTGTTCTTTTTTTGTTCCCTGGAACAAAAAAACAGAAATTTTGTTAATAAATAGAAACAAAGAACATTAACAAATAGGCCCTAGATTACTAATCAAAACTCCACACTTTTTCAAATAAACACACAATTTTCAATCCCCTTTCATCAGGCCACTCAACTATATTCTAACTTTCAATCTAGTGATTTGTGCACTTTTCGACACATAAAATCTAATTCGGCTTATAGACAAAATAAAGTCAAGTGATGATTAAAGAAATTCGAACTTAGGCCAATACAGACATGATAAGAAAGCTTATGAAAGACGTTGCAAGTAACTATTGCATTCGTTTCCTTACTGAAATGCAACAGTCATATAATTCTTCACGTACTCTTTTCCAATACTTCTCGATTTTTCACGTTGCAGGACTAAAGTTCATTCACAAAAATGCGGAATTACTTCTTTCAAGATACACGCATGGAAAGTTTTCTCGTTGGATTGCTATTGTCTTGCCTGGAATGGTTGAATTGGCACGTGCTAGCAGTTTGGAGGTCGTATTCCCCGAAAGCGTAGACCGTGCTCTAGCAGATTTATTCATCAATCGACGACAAATTCTCGAAAGGTAATTCTAACACTTTCCTTTTTATTGGTCAAAAGATATCATACATTTCTTTTTTTTTTTGGTAAAAGTTCAAAATAGTCAGAGCCTCAAATCTTAAAATTAAATATGACAAGTACCGACAGCTCCTATGTTTCTTCCACTTGAGATGCTATCATAACTTTTAGGGGTTTGGCCATTTTGCAGGGAAGAACTTGTGGACAAGAATCAATATTACCCGTTGTTGTCGTATCTTGAGGCATTGCCTCCGACATACAAAATCAGCCATGAAACCATATTGAAGCATCTGGACAGTGACGGTTCTTTATTTCAATCACCCTCTGCAACATCGCGTGCATACCTATCCACCGGGAACGAAGCATGCCTGGCTTATCTTCAATCTCTTGCTTCGAATTGTGCTTCTAGTGGCAGTAAGGGAACTCTACGTCCAAGAGATTTTTAGATGCTTTCGGAGTATATCATTCTTGTTTCCATGACTAATGTCATTTCACGAAAATAATGTTTATCACTTTCGGAAAAGAGAATAAGGCAATTGTAGTTATAGACTGGTTGTGGTTAACTTGAGTTGATGAAAATGTCGTATATCAGGAGTATCAAAAATATGTCGCTCTATAGAAGGTATGACAAAGGATGCATCAACTTCATTGCGATCTTTTTTGTTTCTTTTAGCTTGACTTTTGTGACGGCCTCAAAGAGGAAGCCATTCGCACATAGGAACAAAACCAAAGACTTTGATAATTAAGCGGGTCAATTCTGTAGTCCTCGTAAGAGCGACTGAAAGCTAAACAAATGAAAGCTGATTTTATGAGAGTAGGGTAATCATAGGATACGCCGAAGATTTTATAAAAACTGATTTATCCATTATTAATTTGGAAATTGGTTTATCGAATGCATATATTTGTCTTTTCTACCAATCATAACCCTCCAATATCTTTTGGCTTTTCTTGATGATTGAAGCAGTTCCATCTCTCTATCCCGTGGATGAAGATCTTACCAAACTTTCCATGGTTCATCAACTGGTAAGATTAGGGTTGACCGAGTATTTCGACAGGGAGAACGATGAAATTTTGGCACAAATCTATCGGTTAGTAAAAAATTCCTAGTCTCTTTATTTTTTTTAATAGAAAATCCACTACTAAAAAAGGGGTGAATCGGGGGCGGGCAACACTGTCCTGAAGAGCTCCAAGGCCCATCCCTACAAAGCTAGGAAAATTAACAAAAAGTTCATAAACCTCTTGTACTTGTGATAATTTAGTCTTAAATATTTTGATGATTTGCCAATTTAGTCTTAAATCTTTTCACGATTTATCAATTTAATCATTCTATTTAATTTTGATCGAAATCGCTCCTATGGACAATTTTTAAAAAAAGATTATGAATTTTATTATTTTTTTTCCTAGCCGAAAACTGACGAGGGCTGGCAACCCTCGTTTGGTATAGGTGAGAGTCTTTGTGCCCTTGCTAGCCATAGGGGAGGGTGTTGGCCTTCTCGTAGATCCAAGTGAGCGCAACAACGCCCTAGCCAAGCTATGAGTGAGGTTCATGGCCCTTGCTTAGTCTAGGGGAGGCTTTGTGGCCTTCGCTTGGATCTGCGAAAGGGTTTGAAACCCTTACTTGTGGCCGGTGAGGGCATGGAGGCCCACATCCAGACTAGGCAAGGGCCATGACACCCTTGACCAGACCATGTGAGGATTGCCAACCCATAATTAGGGAAAAAAGAAAAGGAAAGAATAAAGAAAATAAGAAAGAAAAGAAAATTTTCAAAATCTTCAAAAATTTTCAAAATCTTCAAAAAGTTTCAAAATTTTCAAAAATTTTCAAAATTTTAAAACAATTTTCAAATTGCTCACATTAGAACAAATCATACCACATCAAACGTTCGGCCTCAACTAGACTATCGTGCCAATAATTTCAAACTAAAATTGGGCAAATTGACTAAATTAGTAAATCGTCAAGACTTATGACTAAATTGACAAATCGTCAAAATATTTACAATCAAATTGACACAATTGAAATATTTAAGATTAAATTGGCATAAGTGCAATAGATATATGATTTTTTTAGTAAATTTTCCTACAAAGTTGTACACTAGTTTCTATGTTTTAGTAGCAATCGCTTTTGAGGTCACTGAAATTGTCCATATGACATCTTTAACTAATTCAAGCATATCAACATATCTTTTTTCAGGAACTACAAGCATGAAAAACAAATCACAAAATCAATTCATTCGATCGCTGCGGAGCTATACAAAGATTGTTTGGAATTCTGGCTTTTGCGCATGCATGGTTATAGGGTATCACCATGTATGAGCTGCGAGCTTTATAAGTTCCTCAATTGGTTCCTTTTCCTTTGGGTCATTCACTGATGATTTTTTAAGCGGTTCAATTAATTTCAATTATATTATGCATTTTGCAGCAAGCTTTTGTTGGTTTCTTGATCAAGAAGAAGTTCGAGATCACATTGGAAAACATTATGAATACTTCTCGAGCGTGCTCCTTTACATTTATAGAGCCAGCAATCTTATGCTTCCGGACGAACATGAACTCGAGAAAGCAAGAATTTTCTCTAAGAAATTTCTTGAGAAAATTGCGTCTAGAGAAACAAGAGATTCAAGCATCATCTCGTCGAGTCACTGCAGAATGGTTAGCGGGAATATTCAATACTTCTTTTCGTCCCCTAGGCTACAATCGTTACGATATCGATTGATGCTTGATATTTCCGTATAGATTGAGCACGAATTGGGTCTTCCGTGGATGGCTCGACTAGACCACCTGGAACATAGGACGTGGATGGAGGAAAAAGATGCTTGTGTACTATGGATGGGAAAATTTCCATACAATAGGTATTTATGTCTTAAAAGGGACAGTCTTATCTTGTCGTATTACCATGCCATAACATGCAAGTAACCTTTTGCTTTTCTTTGGTTTCATTAGGCCATCATTTGTTCATAATCAAGATATAGTGCAACTTGCTCTGCAGAACTATGTATTGCGACAATCTGTTTACAGGATGGAGCTTGATGTAGTAAAGAGGTATATATGCAAACTGTATAATAACGTATTGTTGATTAGCAAGTACTTATTCCTAATGACTGTTATGTAATGGATGAGTTCAGGTGGTCCGAGACAACCGGACTTAGAAAGATGGGGTTTGGTCGAGAGAAGACATTGTACTCTTATTTTGCTGTTGCCGCTTCCATTTCTCTACCTTGCAACTCCGATGTTAGAGTGCTGGTTGCCAAGAGCGCAATCATGATAACCGTTGCCGACGACTTTTTCGACATGGAAGGTTCATTAGAGGATCTGGAAAAGCTTACTAATGCAGTTCAAAGGTATGCTTATCACCATTAGTATTTGTTTAACTCCAACTTAGTATTTCAATAATTTATCTCTAGAGTTTGCATTGACTAGACTATATGCACGAGGGGATGCCTACATACAAAATTAATGTGTGTACGTTAAACTGATAATTCCATTCAATTATTTATCCTTCTGATCAGCCCCTTTTTTATCGGTGACAAACATTATATTAGGTGGGATGGGGAAGGATTAACTGCGCACGCCAAGACCATATTCGAAGCCCTCGACGATCTCGTCACTGACTTTAGAATGAAATGCTTCAAACAATCAGGGAAGGACATCAAGAAAAACCTTCAAGAAATAGTAAGTCTCGTGTTCCCACGTTATACTTCTCTTTCTTTAATTTGCTACATCGAGCAATGTCTTCTGCTGGAATGGGCTCAAATGCTGTGTGTTTGGTTGGAAAGTGGGGCGAGACATTTCATTCATGGCTCATGGAAGCGAAGTGGAGCAAAAGCAGGTGTGCGCCTCCAACGCAAGAGTACCTCGATGTGGGCATGACATCAATCGCAGCACACATCTTAGTCCTTCCCTCTTCGTGCCTCGCGAGCCCCACGACCCCATTGCATCAGCTGTGGTCCAACGCTTACCAGCCCATCACCAAATTGCTCATGGTCATCACTCGGTTGTTGAATGACATCCAAAGCTACGAGGCAAGGTTTTTAATGTTGGATAGCATCAGTTGAGGCTATTTGAACTGTTCAATATGATAGAGCTAAGTCTGGCCGCTGCTCCCTGAGTGGCGCTTGTTCATTGCTGCTCTTATTGTGGACCTACATTCACTCTCTCATTTCGTCTCCGTGTTTCTACGATTTTCTCACATTACAGAAAGAAGAAAAGCAAGGGAAATTGAACTTTGTGCTGCTCTACCTAAAGGAAAACCCCGAGGCCAGCATTGAGGATTCCACCAACTTCGTGCAATTGCTGCTAGAACAACTGAAGAAAGAGTTCCTCCAACACGTCCTTGAGGAACTCTGCAACTTGCCTGAACCGAGCAGGCGGCTCCACCTCGGGTGCTTGAAAGTGTTCCACATGTTCTTCAACTCCTCTAACCACTATGACTCAGAGACGGGCATGCTCCACGACATCCAGAAAGCGCTTGTAGTCCCACCGCAAGTCCCCAAATTGAAGCCCTTGAGGCCTTTGCCGGAGCAACTGGGACCGAAGCCACGGGAGTTTGTGACCAAGAGCCTGTATGGCCAAGTCGGCCTCGAGCGTTTTCCTAGGAAGAGTTTTGTTGGGTATCGAATATCTTCCCGAACTGGCCCAGTGGATAGATGGGAGAAGATGTACAAGTCATCTAATTTTAAGTTATGTTTCGCTTAGTTATAGCAGTAGTAAATCTTCATGTACCATGGTCATGAATTAACTCATAGGTTCCCCCACCTGAAGCGACTTTGGTTTATATCAATAATGAAATAAGTGTGTAAGGGCAGAGTACTCTCTCCAAGTAGCTTATAAAGATGCGTAAATCGGAAGTGGACAGTTCATCCACATACTTCAATGCAATAATATTTTGTGCTTCAGTGTCATTGTTGTCCATGTGAAAGCGTTATAAATCCACCTTCTAATTTGGTTAGAATTTGAACAAATTGGGATCTTGTAATTGAAGATTCAATAAAAATAGTTTCGTTAAAAATAGTAAGGTTAATACCCTGAAAAACCCCAAACTGGTGTACTTATGAATAATTTACCCAAAACTATTTTTTTGACTATGAAAAACCCAAAATTGGTATATCTATGATAAATTTACCCCGACCGACCATAAAAAACCATAATCTGGGTACATTTATGACAAATTTACCTCAAACTAATTTATTCGACGACAAAAAACCCAAAACTAATAAATTTGTGACAAATATACCCTTTGTTAAATTGGATTAATACCACAAAAAAATCATAAAAATTGTAAATTCGACAAACGGATCATAAAATCATAAATTGGTATACTAGTCAATTGTCACCTGTCATTTAACTTAATAATTTGACAATAAAATTTAACGAAAACTAACAGGGGTGAATTTGTCACAAGTGTATCGGTTTGGGATAAATTCGTCAAAGATATACTAGTTTTGGGTTTTCGGTGGTCGAAAAAATAGTTTGGGGGTAAATTTGTCATAAGTGTACCAGATTTGGGATTTTTCAGGATATTAACCCAAAATAGTAATGGTTACTTATCATATTTGATGGAGATTGAGTTGCGATGAGTGTCATCTACACACTAAACTAAATTTGAACTATTGAAAATAGTGAGTTCAATATGAGTCCATTTGGTATCGCTTCGTTACGGGAAATAATTTCTTTTCAAAATAGTCTTTTTGTATTTCTAATCCTTTGAATAATTTCTTAGGAAAAGAACACGTTTGATAACTATACAAAATTTTTATTCTTGGAATATAAAAAAAATTAATGTGTTTGGTGCGACCCATAATTTTTTTTTTTTGTAACATATAATTTCTTAAGTTTTTTTTTCTTTTCTTATTCTTCCTTGTTGGCATCTGCCGATAGTTGGCTGTGGTCAATGGTTGGTTGGTAGAGGTGGCAGCTGGATAGTAGGGCGGTGGCGGCAAACAGCAAGCAGCAAGGAAGAAGAAAAAATGGAAAAATAACTTATTTCTAAAAATTGTTACAAGAAACTATTTTTTTTACTTCTTGTTCAAAATTTATTCCCCGACCATTTTTCTATTCCGGGGAATAGAAAAATTTGTTGACGTTATCAAACGAATTTTGGATCTTTTTTTGTTTTTTTTTTTTTTTGATGACCCAGGGAACCCGCACACTGTACCAACATGGATAGCCCAACAAGCCCGGGGTAACGGGGGGTAAACCCTAGGGCGACGCTAGTGGGGTAAACCCTAAGGCGACGCTAGTGGATGACCCAACACCCCGACGTCGCACTTAAGATTCCGTGCGGCCAACGAGATTCGAACTCTTCTCCTCTCGTAAAGGATCATGGGAGCACATGCCACATATGCGGATTGTTTATAAACAATCATTTATTCAAAAGTTGCGTGCAAAAAAGAATATTAAATTAACTTATAAAGAATGACCAAGATAGTCAAATGTCATTAATGGCGAGCAAACATAAGAGTGCTTCTAGATATATCGAGTTCATCCATGAAATCAATACAATCAATGATGTGACCAAATACAAAGACAAATCATTTCCGACGTAAATGAAAGTAGGAAAAATCATCTAAAACACAAACTTTCGTGAATCAACAAGAGAACAACTGCCTCGATTGCTTCAACATAGAATTGACTCTCATGATTGGAAGGTTGATTTAGTAGGGGGTCAACATATTTGGACGATGGATCACTGAGGACACTAGGGGCGAGTGTGGCTCCAGGGTAGAACCTGAAACTTGAGAATCGAATCGGTAGGAACCGGTCCAATTCCACGTTTCAAAAATTGGGAAACCCATTTCAATGGTACTTGGAACAAGTTTTTGTATAATTCTAGGCCTGTGTCTTCATGTGAACTTGCATTATTCCATGACGTTCGGTAATGAGTACATATATGTAACAACTAGTTTGAACTTCCATTTTATGATTGAGATTTTTGCTTTGTTAATACTTCATATTTTTTGTATGTCTAAATATAAATTATGATAAGTAAATTGTAACAACAAGTGATGGTCATTAAACAAAAATTAAGGAACCTATTCTAACATGTAGGTTTAAAGTTCTAGTGGAATTTATATGGAACCTAGAATTGCTCATCCCAAAATGGTGTTTACTTGCCAATACTTAAGCAAAAGAACCCATGAGTATACTGGATATCCAAACCATGAGCACATCGCACAAGTTTCCTCAATATTTTTATTTTATTTATCTAGTATTTCATCCTTAATGGCTAAAATTCTTTTTAAGAAGCAAAAAAAAAAAAAAAAAAAAAAAAAAAGGCCACCAAACCCCATATGTATTGATAGATGAGAGAAATTTCTTAAAAAATATAAAATATGAAGTCATCTTTTTTAAGATAAAGCTAAAAGGTGAAACAAAAACTAAGCCAAAATTGACTTTGAAAATCAAGTCAACTAATATAAATGAAGAATATGTAAGAAGTGGATAAAGTTATTATTTAATGTGATATCAACAACATATAGCAATTCAAATTAGTTTGGCGAAAAAAAAAAAGTCTTGAAACTCGACCTGATCCAATAGACTTGATGATTTGGGATAAATGTGTTTTGGGTCGGGTTGGATTGGGTAGAGCATGGTTCCATTTGTTTCAAGTCAAGTCGGGTATTCTGGATACCTGATCCATTGATACTCCTAACATGAGATGCATGAGTTCTTTGCCACTAGAAAGGAGCACTTGACTGGAAACCTTGCATGAAAGGGAAATTTGTTTGGAAACTTCCTTGTCTCATCCTCTCTTTTTCCCATATTCCTTGGGAGGTACACTAGGCTGAGCTGAAATCTTTTTTTCTTGTGCACTTTTAGACAGCTGAATTCCATTTTAGGATGTCTTTTACCACGATATATATAAATATATATATATATATATATATATATACTGATAAAAATATTCACTAACCCGACGATGCGAGTAGAGTCAATTAGGGTGTTTTCATTGATCTCTATATCTCTTAGGATTGTAGAGCCTATCATGTAACATGTTAGCATGTTCTTCTATTATTCCTAATTCATTATAATTGATATCGAAATAATAAGCTATTAAACAAAGGTATGACTTAATATTTAAATATTATATCACTCCCTTTCACACTTAATCTAATCTTTTTGATTAGTATTAGGGGTCTTGAAAGATTTAAACTCAGAATTTCCTTCTTTAATACCATATAAAGTTTTGTGAGACAATTGCTAACCGTTCTAAAAGTTTAAGCCATTTAAGTTAATATCATAAAGAACTCTAAATTGGTATATTTGTGACAAATGTACTCAAAATTAAATTTTTGACCACCAAAAATTTCAAAATGGTTTACTTATGACAAATTTATCTTTTGTTAGCATCAATCAAATTTTACTATTAAAAATGTAGATGTAGATGACACATGGTGATGGGATATAGTGACATGGTAAGTCTATGTAAAATCCATAAGGTTAATACCACGAAAAATATTTAATTAGTATACCTATGATAAATTTACCCAAAATTACTTTTTAGTCGCCAAAAACTCTAAATGGTTACATGTATGATATATGTATCCCATGACATATTCACATAGAAAATTTGTCTATGTGAAACAAATCATATGGTGAATCTTTCAAGCCAAACACTGGTATTAAATTAAACACTTCAAATGAGTTTTAAACCAACAATAATAGTGCAAATTTGCGGATGATATGATATAAATATGCAAGACCGACATAGGGATAGTGGCAATAATGTTATGGGATCACCCAAGGGCTGCTTGGAACTCTTGAAATGGCCAAATAAGACCTTATGGCTTGTCGTCTAGCCCTTCGGGTTTGTTGGATAGCGCGTACTTAGTGCCCATTTGCCCATTAAATGGTCCCAAGTGAACCTTGAAACGTCTCGACATGACAGTGGGCCATCGGGACCATCCCTAGACACCTCGATACACATATTCATCAAAGGACGGCACCGAGACCTCACTGTCAATTGGCTGGGTCGGAGTGTTACGCACCCAACCAATGGCAGGCTCATATGAGATGTTTCCGGGTTTGCTCGGGATCATTTAATGGGCATGGCAAATGGGCATTAATTACGCGTTATCCAGCAAGCTTTAAAGGCTGGACAACAAGCCACGAGGTCTTGTTTGGCCATTTCAAGAGTTCTGGGCAGCCTTGGGTGGGTCCCATAACGGTATTTCTGCTATTCCTCAGAACCATCAACATCCACCATGAGAATCATGCTCAGAAGCGGTGCCGCATTATTTAATGCGCCAACAACCACACGAGTTTCAAGCTTCAAGAGCTTCGAGAGTTTCAAGTTTCAAAGACAGGAGTCCCCACTTACTCAATGACCCATGAGTCCACCCGGGGGTTACTCTCCGGACCTTTTATTTCCCTGTATCATGCCCCCGTATTTTAGGGAAGAAGGCGTCGCGGGAATCTAAACTGTCCCTCCTACCCCCGTAAGGGGGTTGTGGATGGTAGGAGCAATGGGGTCAAAATCTTTTTCAAGGTTTGAACCCGCCTCTACTCGGACCTTCCCGGTGGTTAGAGTTTTTTAAGGTCTTACTCAGGACCACATCACATTGATAATTGAGAGGAAAGAGAAGAAATGACAAAACTAATTTTGTTTTCATGCAAAGTTTCCAGTCAAGTCCTCCATTTCGTCGGCAAGAAACTTCCCATGTAAGCACCCGGGAAATCAATGACCCATGAGTTCACATCTATCCACGTCATTGGTTTCATCACATTGATAATCGACACAAGAGAAAATTGAGAGGAAAGAGAAGAAATGACAAAACTAATTTTGTTTTCATGCAAAGTTTTCAGTCAAGTCCTCCATTTCGTCGGCAAGAAACTTCCCATGTAAGCACCAGGAAAATCAATGACCCATGAGTTCACATCTATCCACATCATTGGTTTCATCACATTGATAATTGACACAAGAAGAAAATCGAGACGGCAAACGGTATCACAAGAGGGTTTCCCGTTTGGCAAATTTGTCATCATTTCATCTTCAGTGCCAATTATTTTGGGACATGCCATATGTGGACAGGAAATAAATTCATTGGACATACTTCCTACGATAGGCGAGGTGAGGACACCTAGAGTGCCATAACTTGGTACGGAGGGACACTTAAGTGTCATAACTTTAAAATGGTACATTTAAGTGTCAATATCGGAGTAAAATGGGACACTTAAGTGTCACTCCAGCGAAAATCTGGCCAAATGGCTGACGTGGCAATTTTCCGGCGAGTTTGGTCCAAAACGGTGTCGTTTTGCACGCTGATGTGACGGAGAAAACGCAAAAACGATGCCGTTTTCGTGTTCACGTGTAAATAATAATATATAAATTAATTAAATTAGATTAAAAATAATCAAAAAATTAAAAAAACAAAAATAAGAAAAATTTAAAAAATTAAGAAAAATTTAAAAATTATAAAAATTAAGAAAAATCTAAAAAATTTTTAAAAAAGAAAAATCTAAAAAAATTAAAAAATTAAGAAAAAATTTAAAAATTAAGAAAAATTTAAAAATTTTAATTTTTTTTAAAAAATAAGAAAATTTTAAAAATAAAGAAAAATTTTAAAATTTTAAAAATAAAGAAAATTTTAAAATTTTAAAAATAAAGAAAAATTTAAATTTTTTTTAAAAATTAATAAAATTTTAGAAAAAATTAAAAACTAAGAAAAATTAAAAAAAAATTTAAGCCGCCCCGTTCGGCGTCCCCCACCTTTTTTAATAAATTTTCTTTATTTTTTAATTTTTTTTAAATTTACTCAATTTTTCAATTTTTAAAATTTTTAAAATTTTTACATTTTTCATAAATTTTTAAAATTTTTAAAATGTTCTTATTTTGTTAAAGTTTTTGAATATTTTAGATTTAATTTAATTAATTTTTATATTATTATTTACACGTAGTAACGAAACGACGTCGTTTTTGCAGATTTTCTCCGCCACGTCACCGCAAAAACAACGTCGTTTTGGACCGAGTTCACCATAAAGTCGTCACATCAGCCATTTGGCCGGATCTTCACCGAAGTAGCACTTAAGTGTCCCCCCGTGCCAAGTTATGGCACTTGTGCTGGACTTTTGCCTACGATAGGCAGTGACTCGTGTATGTCCAGTATTAACAGTGGACAACGTAGGAGGTGTTCCACTCGATAACAGATGAAGATCACTTCATTGTCTGGTGGGCCATCGGAAATCCTTTGAAGCCAATCAGAATGAAGGACAAGAAGGCTCGTATATCTGAACTCAAAAGATTTTCACTTTTAGGGGGAAATGAGTAAATTAGGAAGTTCTATCAAAAGAGGAAGTTAAAATTTGATAGTTTGAGAAAATTTATTTATCATGAACTCACGTATGTCAATCTATACACATCTTAGTAACGTAAATAGTATTCCATTAGTAAATTCTGTAGCATATCTATGAGCTATCATCGACACTAACTAATATTACTTGTATGCAATAAAGAAAAAGGGATTGAATTAATGTTGTACATTTGTCACAATATTTGTTAAATATAATTGTCATACTGTGCATTCACTATTTATACTATAGCAACTTAGTTGACGCAATGGATTCTACCTAGAAAATCACACTAATGTATTTAATGTGCAAATATCACTTAGCATCAAACATAGAACTGAAAACAATGGTTGAAGTTGTCGACTAGCACTTGGTTGTGTAGCACTTGGATTCCTCAACCACCAACTTGGTTCTGACAGGTTTTGAGGGTACAATTTCCTGGAGGAAGCCAAGTCTTTCGAAATTGATGTGCCAAGGGTCGGCCGGACGAGTTGAACATGAACGAAGATGGTACAGCACTGCCCGGATGGCATAAATGCTTGAGGAAGCAAAGTGTTCGTACTTGACTTTGCCATTGACGTTAGCTATATAATAAGAAACTTTGATTTGGTACACTAAATAATTTTTTTTTTTTTAAATATCTTCCATAAATACAGTTCATGTGTTGATGCCTTTTAAGGTTTTTATCTTGCAAATGGAATCATCCCATATGAAAGTTTAAGAAAAATTATCAAAAAAATCCTAAATTTACTGCAATTAAATCAATTCAGTTATAAACCTTTTAATTATACCAATTGAATTCTAAACCTTTTAAAGATTTGTCAATTTAGTTCATTTGATCAATTTTAATCAAAAATTGCTAACATAGACGTCGATAGTCCAATATGGCACAAGCGGCATTGGACAACCGATGTTGACGTTGACAATTTTCATATATTTTCTGATTTTTTATATTGTTTGTTGTTTTTCTTTTCTTTTCTTTTGTTTTATTTTCTTCTTTTTTTTACAACTCTAGGCTAGTGAGGTCGTTGGCCAACCCTTGCCGACTATAGGCAAGGCACCGGGTCCTTGCCCAAATCTAGACAAGGGTTGATGCCCTCATAGCTATGGGCAAGGGCCTTTGCATCCTTGCCAAGATCCAGGCAAGGGCGCCAAGCCCTTGCCTAGATCTAGGTGAGGTCCACAACACCCTTGTGGGCTATAGGCAAGGGCATCGTGAAAAGAAAAGAAAATAAGAAAAAGAAAAAGAAAATAGACGAATTCTCAATACCTCATTATGACACAGTTGAACCAACAAATTAATAGCTAGCATTTTCTAGGGAAAATTGCCTAAAATGTGTTAATCCTATTACACTTTTGTCAAAATTTTATTATAAATTGTTCAGTTTTGCTAATTTAGTCTTAAATTTATTCACATTTTGTCATTGAATCCATTTAGCTAATTTTAACAAAAAAATTACCACCGTGGATACTGGCCCTTCTACATAGCATGACGGTACTGACATGGATAGTTTTTTTTTTTTAATAGTATTTTGACAGTGTTTTGGTTTTTTTTTCTTTGTTTTCGTCTCTTCTTCCTTTTGTGGGTGGCCAAATAGGCTAGCCTAGCCTAGGCGAGAGTCACCCTCACTTGGGCAAGAATGAGCATCAACGAGGGCTCCCCTTGCAAGATTTGTCAAGGCCAAGGCAACCTTGCGAGGTGTCGCCAGGGCAATGGCAAGGCCTTGTGAACGCCTTGGCCTTGTGAAGGTCGGCCTCACGAAATTTGGCATGGGGGCTAAGCTTTTTTGAAGAATCGACAAATGCTTGTACAAGTATTTGAGGATGAGTTGTTGAGTTTATCGAGATCCTAGGGCTATACCATGTTCGCCACAAGTTTCGAATTGATCTTAATTTGTCCGTCTTTAGTAGCCTCAAGGCCCCAATTCTATGACAATGCCAAGGTCCAAACCCGCCCACACTAGCCATCTAGATTGTGGTCATGCATTGCCCCTCCTCCAATCATCAAAGTTGTAGTTCGCCCCTCAGGGTGTATGCTCACGTTAACAGACGTACGGTAGGTCCACTCCCACTGTCCTCTGAAGGGTTAGGAGGTGAAGACAACCCGACGACATAGGAAGGAGGTAGGAGGGAACAAGATTTTTGGGGCTCGAAAGATTTTGATGACATCATGGGCCACTATTAGGCGACACTTGTATAGTTAGGTGGGAGGGGTGACCGACCTAGAGTCTAGTATAGTCAGTTTAATACTGACCTTTTGTACTTCCCCATAGCATCCCGCCTATCGTCTAATGTACATGTATAAATAAATAAGAAATGAAGTTGTCATGTTTGCAGAAAATCGCGTGTACCCCAGAATTTCCTATAGTCCCTTACACTTCCGCATGCTTAAGAAAATTAAAATGAAGAAGATATTGGTGATATTAGTTCTACATTAGCCATGACGTGCCAGGGTTGTCACATGGCTGCCATCGCAGCTTCCCAAGTCTCATCTGTTGCCTCAGCTCATGGATCAGGGACTCCAGCAACTTGTCTCAAAGCTCTCCCATGCCGGCTTTGAGCTCTTGCATCCCGACCTAGAGCTCCTCCTTTTCTGGCTTTCGTTCCGTCGACGGTCTAGCACAAGTCCTTTATCGTCCCCTAGACGTCCGAGACAGTCTCCTCCATGACTGTCATTCGGTGTTCTAGGTCGCCCATTTGATCCCTTGAACTCGAGACACACCTAGTTTTCTTCAGCTTGGTAGGAGCCTTCTTGTTAGTCCTACTGCAGTCCTTACAATCCTTGACCTGAGCATTCGCAACATCGAGACACTGATAAGCCATCGTGCTTGGAACGAAGGCTCTGATACCATTTGTCACAGGTTGATCGGTTCCGAACGATCACCTACACTCGTGTGGCCATAGGAATTCAATCCAAAGTCAGCCTTACACACACACGTTCGAACACAAGGATCATATGAACAAAGGGGCAAGTGTATTTGCTTATGAACAAGTTGAATACAATGAGAGGGAGGGTCCCCTATTTATACAAGTTCGATCCTCATCTCATTCGTTGATCCTCCCTCCGATCCAACGGTGGTGTTTGAACGTATATTATCATTACAAGTTTGTACATTAGGCCACTCAATGGCTCTAGGCTTGGAAAAGCCCAAGGGTGTGTATTAAAGCAAGGGCAGGGCCGCTTGACATGGAGTAGGTGAATGGTCACAAATTTTTGTTCGCATTGTGCATGGGTTGGTTGTGCGTTGATCATGGGTTGTTCATGGGTCGATCGTGGGTTGCTTGCGGCCTGGCCCTTGTGCGTAACACGGCCCCATCATGGGCGGTCTTAGATCATGCTTCGTTCATGGGCCATGTCACTTTGCACTTGCCACAATGTGGAATCTATGCTTCATAATTCTGCTACACTAAAATTTTCTATGATTTGAGTTGAAAAATGAAAATGAATTTGTTGGGTAATAGGCAATCCCTATTTTGAGGCTGTGGAAGAGCCGTGCGTGTGGGATAGCATACTTACCACAAATTTTACTTTCATTTTTTCTGACTTGTATCATAGGCCAATTTCCCGTGGGGAGGACCATTGTCACATGACCCTTTTGATCATGGTGAATTGTAGCTTGCACTCAATCTAGGTTTTGATAGAGAAAGCCCATCATTCCAACTTGAGAATTTACCCCAACTTGGCATTCCATCAAGTTCAACTAATATTCTGACAAGCTCTCATCTGTCATAAAAAAGACAAAGGCCGTTTGAATTAAATACGGAAGTTGCTCTAGCCATTGAAGAAATGAAGAAGCTCCTTGATTCACTTAGGCAGTAGTGTCCAGAAAGAAGCACTTTTAATGCTCCTGACATCCTATCTAGCTCTTACTAGCCTTTAGATGATATAGGTACCAAACATCATCAAACTGTAGAAGTTGAAAAACTCATTAGAGAATTTATGAGAAAAGTATGGAGATTACTTGGATAGTTTGGATGATGAGGAGCCAATTCATAAGTACATTCCGTGAAGAAGTTGAAAGAAACATGTGGAAATGCTTGAAGACAAAAGATCTGAAGCATTTGAAGCTCCATGTGAAGAAGAAGAAAAAATTGACCTACGCACTATTGACGGCATTGTTCATTTAGTGATTGATATTGTTTATAGCATTGTACTGTACTGTTTGGCACTATAACATATTATAGCAGAAGTGGAAAAAGCGGGCTAAGAGTTTGTCATAAGTAGAAAAGTCAATTTATTAGTATGAGCCTTCACAAATGCAAACAATTGGCCATTGTTGGCCAAAAAGGTTCTGTAAAGTCATAGTGTGTTTGTCTTCATTGGTTGTTTTATGCCTCTATAAGGCAATGCATGTAAATGTTAGGGGTAGAATGCACCCTTCCAAAAAAAATTATTATGTGGTTTTACTATGAATCTTTAAAGCTCTCTTATCTCTTTCTTTTTGCCTAGTATGATTCTTTAAAACTAGAGATATTTTGATTAATTTTAGTGGTATGCTTTACACTTGCTTCAATGTAAAATCCGAGGATAACAATTTTGCTACCCCAAAATTTTCTATGATATGAGTAACAAACGAAGAGGAACTTGGTGGTTGATCGGTAGTTTCTTTTCTAAGGCCTTGGAACTTAGTCGACAATAAGATATCTAAAACTACAACTAAAATACAAAGATTGAAAAACATTTTAATTATGAAAAAATAAGACAAATTAGTGAGAACGTCGAATTCCTTAATTGATTGGCGAGAGTTTATGAAGAGTAAGATGTGGTTATTTAAAGCTTACAATTGATTGTTACAAATGGAGTTTACAGAACTCAAATTATTAACTTCTTAGTCTCCTTTTATCTAGCAACACTTGAGCCCAAAAAATATTGCTACTTCTCATTTACACATTGATATCGATGTTTATGACTTCTGTTATTCACCAAACTCTGCTACTATTAATTAAGTCTCATTGTTGATTATAATAAAAAAATGGTTAATACTGAAAAACCCCAAACTGGTACACTTGTGACAAATTTACCCTAAACCAATTTTTTTGACCATGAAAAACCCTAAATTGGTATACCTATGACAAATTTACCTCAACTGACTATAAAAAACCATAAACTGGTACATTTATGACAAATTTACCCAAAACTAATTTATTTGACTGCAAAGAACCCCAAAATGGTAAATTTGTGACAAATATACTATATGCTAAATTGGATTAATACCACAAAAAAATGAAAAAAATTGTAAACTGTAACAAACGGAGCGTAAAATCCTAAATTGGTATACCGGTCAACTGTCACGTGTCATTTAACTTAATAATTTGAGAATAAAATTTAACGAAAACTAACAGAGGGTAAATTTGTCACAAGTATACCAGTTTGGGGTAAATTTGTCAAATGTATACCAATTTGGGGTTTTTGGTAGTTAAAAAAATAGTTTTGGATAAATTTGTCACAAGTGTACAAGTTTGGGGTTTTTCAGAGTATTAACCCATAAAAAAAATGGTCATTTTAGGGTGTCATAAGGAAATGAGCTCGATTTGCTAAATGAGCTATTTGGGTCAGAAGTTCCATTCGGATACGAACTTGTAATCTTTGTCATTGATCTCTCCTCTTCCCAGACGGCTATGATTGATCCATTAGGTTCTTCGATTTGTTCGGAAATGAACCCCATTTTCAGTGGTGAGATTACAATGTGTCAATATACGTCGTAAATGAGTGTGATGAAACCGAGGAAAATATGTTCCGCGAAATAAACAAAGTCTATATGGAAGTTCTTGAAATGGGAGGGGGTAGACGTATGTTCGAAATTTAAATGATCAGGCGACAAGAGTGTTCATGCATGCTACGCTACTACTGACCAAAGTATCTGATTAACATGGGATTTTAGTTGGGTGGCATTATGACTGGAACTAGGTTAGCGATTCATGTTGGCGTGTACTCTTCATGTTTATAACTTGTGTCAATTTGATTCGGCCTACAACATCTATATGTTCATTCTACATGTCAAATTATTAAATCGTGATGAGAAAATGTTATTCATATTAATTCACGTAAACATATAAAGTTTGCATCTCAAGTAGCATCGCATTTGGCTTTTGTATCTTTATTTTGTGTTCAATCGCTAGGGCAAATGGGCCTTGGGAGGTTGATAAGCACGTTGCACGAGATAGACTCAGCTTACATAGCAGCTCCAATTATTGCGTGATATTTTCTTTTATAATAAGACTGTTAAAGGATTTTGGCTCGAAACTCCATGGATTCACACAATAAAATGGCATATAGTAAGACCGGAAGAGAATTGTCAAAAAAAGTTCTAAACCTATTATACGATAGCTAATTCAATCACGAAAATTTTTAATTATATTAATTTAATTATAAACATGTTTATGATTTATCAATTTAGGTTATGAATGTTTCAATTGTGCTAATTTAGTCATAAATCTTTTAACGATTTTCTAATGTAGTCCTTTTAGCCAATTATTCAAATAATATATTTAGGACTGAATTAGCAAATTTTCAAATAGTTTATAACTAAATTAATGCAATTGAAATGTGTAGGACTAACGTGGGTATATTGTCAAAAAGTTTAGGATTAAATTGACACAGTTGAAATATTTATGATTGAATTGGTCACGCTATAGTAGGTTTAGCACTTTTTATCAACAACTTCAAAAAGATGAAAAAGTCATAAATGGTATATGATTTATTTGTGAATTTTATGTGAATCTTCTGATCTCCATGGTGTACCCTAAAGAATGTGAATTTTAATGGGCCTGCATGGAAACACTCTTTGTTTCTGTTTCTGAACAATTTTTTTGTTTTTTTGTTCCTGGGAATAAAAAAAGAACAAAAACGCGTTTGGTTGCGTTTCTGTTCTTTTTTTGTTCTTTTGCTCCCGGAACACAAAAAGGACAAAAAAAAAAACTTACTTCTTGTTCCAAAAACAATTTTGAAGAAACGTTTCTTCTTCTCTCTCTTCTTCTTTTCTTCTTCTTTTTTTCTTCTTTTTTCTTTCGCCGGTCGCCAGCCTCGGCCATGGCCGACGACCGGCCATCGAGGGCCGGCAACACTGTCGAGGGTCGGCGACCTCGTTGGAGCCTCGCCGTGGTTGGGTGAGGCTGCCGATAAAAAAGAAAGGAAAAAATGAAAAATAAAATAAAAATATTAAAAAATTAAAAGAAACAAAAAAAGAATAAAATTTACCAAACGTGTTTCGTTCATTTTTTATTTCCGGAACAAGTTTACCAAACACGTTTTTTTATTCAAAAATTGTTCCCTGGAACAGAAACATTTTTTTTTTATTTCTGCTCCTGTGAACAGAAAAAGAACAAATAAAAACACGCGCCCCAATATTTCTTATGTGTACTTGAGGATTTAATAGTTGAGAAAATCTAATTATCAAGAATTCATGTGTGTCGATCTATTAAAGGAAGTCTTAACATATCTTGATAATGTACATAAGGTCAATTGAATAATTATCTAGCATATCGGTAGGCTATTATTGTCATTATTGAGGATAGAAGTGAAATATAATTACATTCTATGAAAAAATAGGGCTTGCATTAATGTTCTAGATATTTCAGAATACCGTTACATATAGTTGTTGTATAGTGTATTCGCAGTTCATACCATATTTCTATAGCGACTTAGTCACTACAATGGCTTGTACCTAGAAAATCACACCGACACGTTTAATGTGTAAATTTCACATAATTTTGAAGATAGAACTAAAAATAAAAGTTGAAATTTTCGACTAGCACTAAGTTGTATAAGTGTAGAATTCCTCAACCACGAATTCTTGTACTTGGTTCTATTGGTAAAATTACCCAAAAAGTCTTGAATTTATTGTAATTATGTAAGTTTAGTCATAAATCTTTTTTTATTGTTAATGGAATTCTAAACCTTTTGTATTTGTGCTTGATTCAGTCAATTCGATCAATTTTGGCAAAAAATTGTTGACATGGACACTTGCCATCTGAAATGGCGCAGCTGGTGTTAATATGGATAATTTTTAATAAATATTTTAATATTTTATAAAAATTATTATTTTAATATTTTAATTTTATTTTCTTTGTCTTTCCTTTTTTTTTTTTTTTTTTTTTTTTTTTTTCCTCTAGCCATCTATTGGCTAGAGGCAAGGGCCGCCAATCAACTTCTTAGACCACCACCCCTACCAAGGCTTGACCTTGCCATTGCTAAATGAGGTCGGCCTAGCTAGTGGCTAGGCAAAGTCCACCTCTTCGATCCTCGCCTTTGGCCGGTCGTTGAGGTCTAGCAACTAGCTAAAGGAAGAAGGAAATGGGAGGAAAAAAAAGAGAAAGAAAAGAAAGAAAATGAAAAGAATAAATAAATAAATCGATATTGAAAATTTATTAAAAATTGTCTATGTCATAATCGATTGCATCATGTAGGATGACTTGCATCTATGTCAGCAATTTCCGATCAAAATTGGTTGGATGGATTAAATTGGCATAGATACAAAATGTTTATGATTTAATTAGTAAAAAATAGGATTTGGAATTGAATTGGCACAATTGTAATAAATTTATGACTTTTTTTGGTAATTTTCTCTCATTTTATAGCTTATGAAAGTCTATAAGGAAAAAAAAAGAAAAGAAAAAAGCCATTAGTATCACTCCCCCCTCCCCCTCCCCCCCCCCCCCCCCAAAAAAAAAAAAAAAAAAACCAAGAAAAGAGATTGTTCTTAGGCTAAGCGAGCCTATCCAATCTACTTATCTCATAAAAAAGGAGTTTGCCCCACCAGGACTATGACTCCTACCTACCTCATAAGGGGTTTGCCCCACCAATTCTTTTGCTATGGTCGTGATTCACATCTTGACATGACAGCTTCAAATATGAATCGGCTCAAAGCCATTAATATATAAACCTCATAGGTTTGTGCAATCTCCCACTCAAAGAAGCCAACCAAATTCTTCTCAACAAAATCTTACTGGAGTCCCAAAAATCATCGATTCAATCTCTCGTCAATACGATAAAAAGAGATATACTCTCTGTCATGGGCTCACACTCATTCCTCTCCCCTTCACCATATGACACCGCATGGCTGGCAATGATTCCCGATCCTCGCCGACATGATCGTCCCATGTTCGAGGGGTGTCTTAATTGGGTGCTTCACAATCAGAATGAAGAAGGCTTTTGGGGATATCATGATTGTGATAGACATGAAATGCCTGATGGAGTGGAGTGTCTTGCTTCAACCCTTGTTTGCATGACTGTGCTCAAAAAGTGGCATGCTGGTTCACCTTTGATAGAGAAAGGTACTGTGTGCTTCACTTCCATTCAAAAATGATTTTTCTTTATTAACACCGACTATGGCCATTGCAAATGTGATTTTTCTCTGGGATAAAATATATTTTGGTGAGTAGATTACTAATCAAAACTCCACACGCAACTTTCAAATAAACCAACAATTTTCAATCCCCTTTCATCAGGCCACTCAACTATATTCTAACTTTCAATCTGGTGATTTGTGCACTTTTCGACACATAAAATCTAATTTGGCTTATAGACAAAATAAAGTCAAGTGATGATTAAAGAAATTCAAACTTAGGCCAATAAAGACATGATATTTCCAACAATAAGAAAGCTTATGAAAGACGTTGCAAGTAACTATCGCATTCGTTTCCTTACTGAAATGCAACAGTCATATAATTCTTCACGTACTCTTTTCCAATACTTCTCGATTTTTCACGTTGCAGGACTAAAGTTCATTCACAAAAATGCGGAATTACTTCTTTCAAGATACACGCATGGAAAGTTTTCTCGTTGGATTGCTATTGTCTTGCCTGGAATGGTTGAATTGGCACGTTCTAGCAGTTTGGAGGTCGTATTCCCCGAAAGCGTAGACCGTGCTCTAGCAGATTTATTCATCAATCGACGACAAATTCTCGAAAGGTAATTCTAATACTTTCCTTTTTATTGGTCAAAAGATATCATAGACTTCTTTTTTTGGTAAAAGTTCAAAAATAGTCAGAGCCTCAAATCTTAAAATTAAATATGACAAGTACCGACAACTCCTATGTTTCTTCCACTTGAGATGCTATCATAACTTTTAGGGGTTTGGCCATTCTGCAGGGAAGAACTTGTGGACAAGAATCAATAGTGCCCGTTGTTGTCGTATTTTGAGGCATTGCCTCCGACATACAAAATCAGCCATGAAACCATATTGAAGCATCTGGACAGTGACGGTTCTTTATTTCAATCACCCTCTGCAACATCACGTGCATACCTATCCACCGGGAACGAAGCATGCCTGGCTTATCTTCAATCTCTTGCTTCGAATTGTGCTTCTAGTGGCAGTAAGGGAACTCTACGTCCAAGAGATTTTTAGATGCTTTCGGAGTATATCATTCTTGTTTCCCTGACTAATGTCATTTCATGAAAATAATATTTATCACTTTCGGAAAAGAGAATAAGGCAATTGTAGTTATAGACTGGTTGTGGTTAACTTGAGTTGATGAAAATGTCGTATATCAGGAGTATCAAAAATATGTCGCTCTATAGAAGGTGTGACAAAGGATGCATCAACTTCATTGCGATCTTTTTTGGCTTTTTTAGCTTCACTTTTGTGACGGCCTCAAACAGGAAGCCATTCGCACATAGGAACAAAACCAAAGACTTTGGTAATTCAACGGGTGAATTCTGTAGTCCTCGTAAGAGCGACTGAAAGCTAAACAAATGAAAGCTGATTTTATGAAAGTAGGGTAATCATAGGATACGCCGAAGATTTTATAAAAACTGATTTATCCACTATTAAATTGGAAATCGGTTTATCGAAGGCATATATTTGTCTTTTCTACCAATCAAGGCCCTCCAATATCTTTTGGCTTTTCTTGATGATTGAAGCAGTTCCACCTCTCTATCCCGTGGATGAAGATCTTACAAAACTTTCCATGGTTCATCAACTGGTAAGATTAGGGTTGACCGAGTATTTCGACAGGGAGAACGATGAAATTTTGGCACAAATCTATCGGTTAGTAAAAAATTCCTAGTCTCTTTATTCTTTTTAATAGAAAATCCACTACTAAAAAAGGGTGAATCGGGGGCGGGCAACACTGTCCTGAAGAGCTCCAATGCCCATCCCTACAAAGCTAGGAAAATTAACAAAAAGTTCCTAAACCTTTTGTACTCGTGATAATTTAGTCCTAAATATTTTGACGATTTGCCAATTTAGTCTTAAGTCTTTTCATGATTTATCGATTTAGTCATTCTATTTAATTTTGATAAAAAATTGCTCCTATCGACAATTTAAAAAAATATTATGAATTTTATTTTATTTTTCTGTTTTTTTTCCCTAGTTGAAAACTGACGAGGGTTGGCAACCCTCGTTTGGTATAGGTGAGAGTCTTTGTGCCCTTGTTGGCCATAGGGGAGGGTGTTGGCCTTCTCATAGATCCAAGTGAGTGCTGCAACGCCCTAGCCAAGCTATGAGTGAGGTTCATGGCCCTTGCGTAGTCTAGGGGAGGGTTTGCAACCTTCGCTTGGATCTGGGCAAGGGTTTGAAACCCTCACTTGTGGCCAGTGAGGGCATGGAGGCCCACATCCAGACTAGGCAAGGGCCAATGCACCCTTGGCAAAACCATGTGAGGATTGCCAACTCATAATTAGGGAAAAAAGAGAGGAAAGAATAAAGAAAATAAGAAAGAAACGAAAATTTTCAAAAATTTTAAAAATTTTAAAACAATTTTAAAATTGCTCACGTTAGAACCAATCATACCATATCAAACTTTCGGCCTTGACTAGACTATCGTGCCAATAATTTCCAACTAAAAATTGGGCAAAATGACTAAATTAGTAAATTGTCAAAAGACTTATGAATAAATTGACAAATCTTCAAAATATTTACAATCAAATTGACACAATTGAAATATTTAAGGTTAAATTGGCTTAAGTGAAATAGGTATATGATTTTTTTGGTAATTTCCCCTACAAAGTTGTACATTAGTTTCTATGTTTTAGTAGCAATCACTTTTGTGGTCACCGAAATTGTCAATATGACATCTTTAACTAATTCATGCATATCAACATATCTTTTTTCAGGAGCTACAAGCATGAAAAACAAATCACGAAATCAATTCATTCGATCGCTGCGGAGCTATACAAAGATTGTTTGGAATTCTGGCTTTTGCGCATGCATGGTTATAGGGTATCACCATGTATGAGCTGCGAGCTTTATAAGTTCCTCAATTGGTTCCTTTTCCTTTGGGTCATTCACTAATGATTTTTTTAAGTGGTTCAATTAATTTCAATTAAATTATGCATTTTGCAGCTAGCATTTGTTGGTTTCTAGATCATGAAGTCGAGATCACATTGGAATACATTATGAAAACTTCTCGAGCGTGCTCCTTTACATTTATAGAGCCATCAATCTTATGGTTCCGGATGAACATGAACTCGAGAAAGCAAGAATTTTCTCGAAGAAATTTCTTGAGAAAATTGCGTCTAGAGAAACAAGAGATTCAAGCATCATCTCGTCGAGTCACTGTAGAATGGTTAGCGGGAATATTCAATACTTCTTTTTGTCCCCTAGGCTATAATCGTTACGATATCGATTGATGCTTGATATTTCCGTATAGATTGAGCACGAATGGGTCTTCCGTGGATGGCTCGACTAGACACCTGGAACATAGGACGTGGATGGAGGAAAAAGATGCTTGTGTACTATGGATGGGAAAATTTCCATAAAATAGGTATTTATTTCTTAAAAGGGACAGTCTAATCTTGTCGTATTACCTTGCCATAACATGTAAGTAACCTTTTGCTTTTCTTTGGTTTCATTAGGCCATCATTTGTTCATAATCAAGATATAGTGCAACTTGCTCTGCAGAACTATTTATTGCGACAATCTATTTACAGGATGGAGCTTGATGTAGTAAAGAGGTATATATGCAAACTGTATAATAACGTATTGTTGATTAGCAAGTACTTATTCCTAATGACTGTTATGTAATGGATGAGTTCAGGTGGTCCGAGACAACCGGACTTAGAAAGATGGGGTTTGGTCGAGAGAAGACATTGTACTCTTATTTTGCTGTTGCCGCTTCCATTTCTCTACCTTGCAACTCCGATGTTAGAGTACTGGTCGCCAAGAGCGCAATCATGATAACCGTTGCCGACGACTTTTTCAACATGGAAGGTTCATTAGAGGATCTGGAAAAGCTTACTAATGCTGTTCAAAGGTATGCTTATCACCATTAGTATTTCTTTAACTCCAACTTAGTATTTCAATAATTTATCTCTAGAGTTTGCATTGACTAGATTATATGCACGAGGGGATGCCTACATACAAAATTAATGGGTGTACGTTAAACTGATAATTCCATTCAATTATTTATCCTTCTGATCACTCCCTTTTTTTATCCGTGACGAACATTATATTAGGTGGGATGGGGAAGGATTAACTGCGCACGCCAAGACCATATTCGAAGCCCTCGACGATCTCGTCACTGACTTTAGAATGAAATGCTTCAAACAATCAGGGAAGGACATCAAGAAAAACCTTCAAGAAGTAGTAAGTCTCGTGTTCCTACGTTATAGTTCTCTTTCTTTAATTTGCTATATCGAGCAGTGTCTTCTGCTGGAATGGGCTGAAATGCTATGTGTTTGGTTGGAAAGTGGGGCGAGACATTTCATTCATGGCTCGTGGAAGCGAAGTGGAGCAAAAGCGGGGGTGCGCCTCCAACGCAGGAGTACCTCGATGTGGGCATGACATCAATCGCAGCACACATCTTAGTCCTTCCCTCTTCGTGCCTCGCGAGCCCCACGACCCCCTTGCATCAGCTGTGGTCGAACGCTTACCAGCCCATCACCAAATTGCTCATGGTCATCACTCGGTTGTTGAATGACATCCAAAGCTACGAGGCAAAGTTTTTAATGTTGGATAGCATCAGTTGAGGCTATTTGAACTGTTCAATATGATAGAGCTAAGTCTGGCCGCTGCTCCCTGAGTGGCGCTTGTTCATTGCTGCTCTTATTGTGGACCTACAATCACTCTCTCATTTCGTCTCCTTGTTTCTACGATTTTCTCACATTACAGAAAGAAGAAAAGCAAGGGAAATTGAACTTTGTGCTGCTCTACCTAAAGGAAAACCCCGAGGCCAGCATTGAGGATTCCATCAACTTCGTGCAATTGCTGCTAGAACAACTGAAGAAAGAGTTCCTCCAACACGTCCTTGAGGAACTCTGCAACTTGCCTGAACCGAGCAGGCGGCTCCACCTCGGGTGCTTGAAAGTGTTCCACATGTTCTTCAACTCCTCTAACCGCTATGACTCAGAGACGGGCATGCTCCACGACATCCAGAAAGCGCTTGTAGTCCCACCGCAAGTCCCCAAATTGAAGCCCTTGAGGCCTTTGCCGGAGCAACTGGGACCGAAGCCACGGGAGTTTGTGACCAAGAGCCTGTATGGCCAAGTCGGCCTCGAGCGTTTTCCTAGGAAGAGTTTTGTTGGGTATCGAATATCTTCCCGAACTGGCCCAGTGGATAGATGGGAGAAGATGTACAAGTCATCTAATTTTAAGTTATGTTTCGCTTAGTTATAGCAGTAGTAAATCTTCATGTACCATGGTCATGAATTAATCTCATAGGTTCCCCCACCTGAAGCTATTTAGGTTTATATCAATAATGAAATAAGTGTGTAAGGGCAGAGTACTCTCTCCAAGTTGCTTATAAAGATGCGTAATCGGAAGTGGACAGTTCATCCACATACTTCAATGCAATAATATTTTGTGCTCCAGTGTCATTGTTGTCCATGTGGAAAGCGTTACAAATCCACCTTCTAATTTGGTTAGAATTTGAACAAACTGAGATCTTCTAATTGACGATTTAGTAAAAATAGTTTCGGTAAAAATAGTAATGGTTAGTTATCATATTTGATGGAGATTGAGTTGCAATGAGTGTCATCTACACACTAAACTAAATTTGAACTATTGAAAATAGTGAGTTCAATAGAGGTTCGTTTGATAATGCTTCTGTTTTGGAGAATAATTTCTTAAGAAAAGAACACATTTGATAATTATATAGAATTTTTATTCTTGGAATGGAAAAAAAATTAATGTGTTTGGTGCAACCCATAATTTTTTTAACATATAATTTCTTTTTATTTTTGAATAATTTCTTAAGTTTTTTTTTCTTTTCTTATTCTTGTTGGCGGCTACCGATAGTTGGCTGTGGTCGATGGTCAGCTGGTAGAGGCGGCGGCTGGATAGTAGAGGGTAGTGGTGGCAAACGACAAGTAGTAAGGAAGAAGAAAAGAAAAAAAAAAAAAAAAAAAACTTATTTCTAAAAATTGTTACAAGAAACTATTTTTTTACTTCTTATTTTTGTTCAAAATTTATTCCTCAACCATTTTTCTATTCCAGGGAATAGAAAAATTAGTTGACGTTATCAAATGAAATTTCGGATCTTTTTTTGTTTTTGTTTTTTTTTTTTGATGACCCAGGGAACCCACGCACCGTACCAACACGGACAGCGTGACAAGCCTAGGGTAACGGGGGGTAAACCCTGGGGCGATGCTATCGGATGACCCACTACCCTGACGTCGCAGTTAAGATCCCGTATGGCCAGCGGGATTCGAACTCCTCTTCTCTCGCAAAAGATCATGGGAGCACTTATCCAACTGGGCCACCATAGGCGGTGGTATATTTTTTTGTTCTTGGGAGCAAAAGAGTAGAAAAAAAAAAAAAGAGAACAAGAACGTTAATTAATAGGCTCTATAAATCTCAAGGAGATTCCATCAAATGTGATGCTTGTTCAATTTCTGCTTAGTGCATTACTTAGATCGCAGATTATTTTGTGAGAGAGAAAGAGATCACAATTAATAGGTGGAAACTAGAATTGTGGGATCAAACACGTGAGAAGAAACGAGATCATGAACCTTGGCTATCCCACTTACCTCAGCGTGAGGGCCACTGCCACCACAGCCGACTATCGTTGCCTCCGCCCTCGACCAAAATCGTGACATTCGCTTTCCACCACTGCCTACCACAGATTTTCACCACCAAAGCCTCTAATCTTGGCTGACTCATTTGCCTCTGTTTTCCACTCGCATGGCCACGACTTGTCCACATTGTCGTTCATCCCAAGCTTGGCCAATGAGCTCGAGCCTCAAATCTCATATATGAGTTTGAGACTACCTTAGATTTGGGTTGCGCATGATAAAATTTCTACTTTTTTATCTATCTATTTCTCTATTTCGGGAAATAGGTTTGGAACATAAATCCATTTGGTAACGCAATTTGATTTTTCTATTTTTGGAATAGATTTCTATTTCAGAAATTGATTTGAAGAAGAAATTAGAAGCTAAATTTTTGAACTTTTCAATTTCTATTTTAGAAATTGAGAAATTAATTTCTGTTCCAGAAATTTTGTCATGCGCACATTTGACATCTAGGGCTCGAGCCTAGCGTTGCCAAGCCCAAGATCTGAGGCTTGTGATTGAAGGGGTTGGCTCACACCCGAGGGTTAATCCTAAGGAGGAAGGTAGAGGGCTTCAAAGATTGATTAAAAAAAAAAAATTGTTCACAAAACTTGAGAGAAACGGATGCCTTCCGACACAAAAAAGAAAAAAAAAAAAAAGGAACAATTGTCCTAGTGGGACCACCTTAATAAACAAATTGCCAATGGGGCTAAATTCTTTTTTTTTTTTTTTGTCAATCATACTCTATTCCTACTCTACACTCATGCTCGGCCTTTTGCGGGACATATAAACCCACTAAACTTAATCCACACCCCATCCCCTCCCCGAGAAAGTAATTTGAACCCCTGTTGGAAGGATGGCCATGGAATCCCGGTCTAAATATGGATATATACTAAACTAAATTTGGATAATTAATGATGATGGAACTCATGTGGATTTCAAGTGTATCTCATGAGATTTCACAGCTGATATTCAGTTTAATATGTGCATTAAATTTGTTGAAAACTTGTAATAACATCACTAAATTCATACATAGCAACATATCACCAACACACTAGATTTAAGTTCGATTAACTAAAAGAAATTCACATGATAGAAGATATGGAAGATTAACTTGGACTATAATGTTCAAGAGTAGCGCTCTAGAGAGTACTTTATAAATATTACTTGAACGTGAACGGAGAAATCAGGAGATGAGGATGGCATGAAATATGTTTTAATAATAGAAGGAACACGAGGGACTGTTTTTTGGAAGAAAAATGAGGAAGAGATTCAAATATGCCATATTCTAGAAATGTATGGAGTAAAAAAAAATAAAGAAGAGAGAGAGATGGGCTAGAAGCTGTGTGCTTCACTTCTTGAAGAAGCTAAGGCCCTATTTGTTAAAAAAATGTTTTTGTTTCTCAAAACAAAAATTTCTCTTCTTTTCTTCTGGGGAACAAAAAAAGAATAGAACACGTGTTTGGTAAAACTTTTGTTCTTGGGAACAAAAAAATCTAATTTTTTTTGTTCTTGGTAACATATTTGGAACATGTTTACACCTAAATTTTGGCAATCTAATTATTTTGTTAATAGAAAATTAGGGATTAATTTTTAAGATCTAGAAAAAAAAAAAAAAAAAATCGTAGCGCAACCCAAAAAAGGGGGGAAAATCAATTTGATTGATTATGCATGGAAATTGAAAATTTTGATCTTGGTAAATACGGAAGCAATTCCTAGTCAAGCATCAAGATTTAGGGAATCAGGCAATTAAAGAGCAAGAAATTTGATAGAATAGAAGGAATCGAAGCATTTGAGGAAAAATTGAGTTAATTGTGAAATCATGCTCATATTTGCAGATATAATTAAGGCAACATAGAAAGAAAGCTTGAAAATTACCGTGAATTGAGAATTTTAGAATCACTATAAAAGGGGGCTTTTCCGTTCGTTCTGGGGGGACAAAAAAATTCGAGAGAAAAAATTCGAAGAAAAGAAAGAATTTTTGCAAGAAGGAGGCCTCGTCGGTCTTGGTCAAAGAGAAAACCCTTTTCTCTTTTCTTGTCAGCTACATAACAAAGAAAAGAGAGAGAAGTGACGTGAGAGGTGAGAGAGAAAAGAAAAAAGAAAAACAAAAAACAAAAAACAAAACAATGCATTGTTCTTCTCCTTCGTGCGGCACCCTCTTCGCTGTCCACTGTAGCTTCCCTAGTGATCCGCAGGTCAACCGCTGCGCCAGATGTCGCGCGGCACCGCCGCTCGCCCCTCCCGATGGCCACCGCACCAGCACCGCTGCTTGTCATCCCTGCTGTAGCTGTGGCAACCCGACACCTCCGCTAGCTCGCTCGTCGCTGCGTTCGCCGATGCTCGCGACTCAACGCCCGACGTCCTCTGCTCCAGCCGTGACTCACACAAGCCGAGACCTTGCTCGCTGTCCCAGAGCAGCACCCGACGCCTTTATAGGTTCGCCTTGACTACCCGCTGTAGCAACCTGCACCGACCTCCTCTGCTCCGCTTGCAGTCGCACCACCGTTCGAAGCCCGCCGCCGATTCCGGTCTGTTGCTCACCACCACCTCAGCATCCCGCTTGGCCCGTCGCTCCCGCCAGCCTCTACTTGTGCACCCAACATAAGCACCCAAGCACCTTCGGCTACTACACCTCCGCGAAGCAACCCGTAACGCCTCTGTTCCCCTTTGCTAGTCGCCGCACACCATGCCGCCTACAGTCGCCTCGGCACCACCGTCTGCAACGCCCCTCACCATAGCCGTCGGCCAGCTCTCGCCAGAGCTCCGACGTTGGTCACCCTCCGCTCGGTGCCGATCACCTTGCTGCTGTCCTCCCCTTTAGGTGGATTATTTTATTTTATTTTATTTTATTTTTCATTTATTATATTTTATTTCATTCTAGTTTCTAAGTTTAGTGATCTAAGTTGGAGCATTTGATCTTAAGGTTCATTTTATGAATATTGTAGGCATTAATCGCAGGGGTTTTGTCCAAAATTATTGTAATTATTAATTTGATTCCTAAGATATCGGATCATTTTTTTTAATTATATTCATTTCTAGGCATTTTAATAGTATTTTAATTGTTAAATCATTATAATTATTAATTTGATCCGTAAGTTTTCGGATCAAATTTTTAATTATTTTGAACTCTCTTACATGTTGTGATATTTAGGGTTACGATAATTGTTAATTTGATCCGTGAGACAATTGGTTATTTTTTTTGATTATTTTAATCCTTTATTTGATAAATGCCTTAATTTTTTTAGATATATTGTTTATCTAATAATTGCTTATCTTGGAAAAACATCAAAAATCAAATAGCAAATCTTGCATTGGAGTTGTTGGTTTAGTAAATTAGGATTGCATTTTTAGATAATCTTTGGAATAGGTTAGGATTTTAGATAATGTTTGCACATTTAGATAATCTCATTTTTCTTTTAAAAAAATATTTTTCTAAGATAGGGTAGGGTTTTAGTCAAATTAACCCCTAAAACATATTAGAAAATTATTCTTTTTTAATTAGGTGCATGCCAATTAGTTTTCATATTAGGTTCATTTAATTAGGAATAACTTGTTAGTAAAATTAGGTCATATAGTTTAAATGCATGATTTATGATAAAGTTCTAGTTAAAAGAAAAATCTAAAAAAATACTTTCTTTAGTGTGTGGAATTCATTTGGTACAATTTATTTTATTCAATGTTTAATAATGATTGAGCATCTGTGTGATCACTCCATTGCATGATAGTAATTTAGGTTAAAATAAATCCAAGCTACCTTCAAAACCATTTTTGAAAATTAAAAAGAAATGGTACCGAAAGGGCATTAGAGAAATCTAGTGTAACAAAGTCCCTGTATCCTTAGTCTCTAGTTCTTAGGAGTAAAATAATTCTCCCATTATTTTATTAGGTGTCTAATCCACCTACCATAAATCAATTAGTAGCGACTTCTAAATATTAATAATTTGCATGTTAAATATTTGAACCTTAAGTCGCGAATTTGTATAGGCTTGGGAGAGCCCAAGCTAAGTTTAAAGACTTAGTGGTCCATTAGCCTAAATCTAGATGGTGCACCCGAAATTTAGGTTGCGATTGCTTGGCGACTTTGTTAGAGACTTGTGTTGAAACACTTAGTGGACTTAGGCCAATTTTTCTTTTAAAAAAATGTTTTTGTTTAGCAATGAGGACACCAGGTACGTCCCTAACATTTCTAAGGTATTAAATGTTCTTCTAGGTGGGAGATATAAGGGGAGTAAGTCTTTGCTAACCTTTGTCTTGCAGGTTGGAGTTAGGGATGAATGTTTGAATTTAAATTGTTGTGTGCATGTTTTATTACTTTTAGCACTACACTATTGCACATACAACCTGCCGCTAGACTTGGGTTGCGATAGGATTTTTAGGATGGTGTTAAGAAGGATACTTCCTCTAAAGCGACACTGCTATATAGAGGTTGACCTTCTCTTCCCTGAAATTTTTTCATTGTGTCGACTGTGTTTGTCCATATCCGCAAGACTTCATGACTATTGGACATTCCATTCGACTAAGCTAGAGTTAGGGGTCTTGACATGTTAATGCGATATTGCAATGATCAGATCATCCTCTTAGCTTCACTTTGTTAAGCTGTTTATGTAGAAATCAAGCCACAAAATTCATGTGCGTGTCTATGTGGTTGCTATTGATTTTCCTTGGTGAAGTAAGTCTTCTATCCCTATACTATGCAATTTACTTATACTTTTGGTCCGTCCATGTCAATCTAGGTCAATCTTTGATTTAATTCATTTGTCAATCAGAAATGAAATGAGGAAATTATCATGCAATGAATCATTTGGAAAATAATAAAAACTTTAGAGATTTTTTTTTTCAATTCATGTCTAGGAAATTTGGTCTTGCTAGGGTGTTTATTTTTCTAGCTCTTTTAGGAAATTCCTTTATCGTACAAATTTTTCATGAAAAAAAAAACGAAAAAAAAAATCAATTAGATCATTGTCATGGATTGACTATCTATTTACACTTCGTGCTTATTTCATTCATTTCTTCGAATTAGGTGACAACGGTTCCCTCACATTCATCTATTATTACATGATTAAGAGCTAGAATAGCCGACCAAACCGAGATGCATGATCGTGTTGCCACTATGGAAGATCAACTCAAAAACTTGCTCACCTCCGTGCAACTCATGTTGGCCCAAATCAAATCCCTCCAAGTGGATTCTACTCCTACACCTGCTTTCCTCGAGATAATAGTTTTGAAGTAGGCAAACAAGGCCCAAATGGGTGATGACGACATGCCCAACTAGAAGATGACCCATTATCAGTCATTGTTAACAAGACCAAGCTTGACAATGTCCCTAAGAAAGAGCAAGATGAACACTTCACAAAGTTGGAAGAGAAAGTGAAGCAATTGCAAGAGTCACAAAGTTTACTGCCATTCGATTTGTCAGTTTATGAGAAGGTCAAGGTACCAAGCAAGTTCAAAATGCCAGAGTTCAAGAAATACAATGGCACTTCTTTGCCAAAGGCTTATTTGCAGATATACCATGTACACATGGCCCAACATGTCAAGAATGAGCCCCTCATGATCCAATCATTTCATGCAAGTTTGACTGGACCCGCACTGAACTAGTACATGATGAAGAATGTCAATCTTGTCAACACCTGGAATGAAGTGGCTAACGCATTTCTCAAGAAGTATAAGTTCAATATGGACATCACACCCTCTCAAAAAGATCTTGAGAGAATGGAGACGAAGATGAGTGAATCATTTAAGGAGTATGCTGTGAGATGGCGAAATTTGGCAACTCAAATCACTCCTGGGCCTATTGATAAAGAATTGATGAAGTTATTTGTCAAGATTCTCCCGTTTGAGTTTCTATAACCGGATGGCTAGCACATACGTCGAAAACTTCAACCAACTTGTTCCTGTGGGAGAACAAATTAAGATGGTGATAAGAGAAGGATGGTTTATTGAACCATCTAACAAGAGGTTTTCTATCAAGAAAGAGAATGACATTGAAGCTGAGATTAATGTGGCATATTCTCAATTGAATCGTGATACATCCAATCGCGCTCCGGTAATTAAGATTTTTACTGAGCAACAAAGTGGAGAGCATCAGTTCTCAGGTCGACGATGTAATGTTAGGAGATAGTTCACACCTCTTATTGGACCCCTATCCAAAGTTTTGCTTGTCCTTCAAAAGAAGGGATTACTCTCCACTAAACTGAAGCGACCAAAACCTGAGCATTATCCTGCAAATAATCCCTCCGAAAAGTGTGACTATCACATGGGAGAGGTTGGTCACTCCACTAATAATTGCTATGTTTTGAAGCATAGGGTCCAAGATCTCTTGGACACAAAGGCGTTCTCTTTCAGCAGTAATAAGGATTTCCTTTGCGCAACCATGACGGAGGTGCAAATGTTGTCACTAAGAGAAGAAGCTCTTATCTTCACACTCCTCTACGAAGGGGTCTTTTTGATGCTTTCTAGGATTTCAAGTTTTTTAGGATTTCCTACTTTCTAAAATTTCAGTTATTGCTTTTGTTTCTAGGGTTTGCTTGTTTGCACTTTCCATTCCAATAATGTAATTCGTTTGATTCTATTCAATGAAATTACAATTTTTTTTCCAATTTTGAGGGCATGATGAGGCATACCAAACCAACCTAGTGATGAAATCCAACAATGAAAAGAAAATATCATCCAAGGAGAATTTTGAGAACTTGACTTCTTCATGCTTCCTCATCCAAAGATTCCCAAAAAATAGAGAATAAAAAAAAAATCATTTTTGAAGCCATTTCCAAAAGCATGCATAGGTTAGCCTGTTTAATTTTCTGACTCATTTACTTCATTTTTCAGAGCATTACTTTCTTGGCCTAATAAGAAAGCATATGAAGGCACTTAGGGCGCAATGGTTTGGCTCAACTGTTACTCAACAAGTTTGAGAGCACACTTCTAAAGAGAGTAAAAGAGGATCATCCACTATTGGTGAAAGAGATGACAAATTGGGAATACTACAAATTCTAGTAGTGACATGATTGAGATAAAATCTCGATCCAAGCCAAAATGAATATGCAATTTGAATTCACTTTAATTCCGCATAGTATCTTATTCATGCACGTTCTCTTATGCAGGGGCAAAGGCTGATTTTCAGTCCTGATTGATAAGGAAAACCCAAGGACATCCATGGCTAAGACAATCCCATTGGAGAACAATCCCCTGCATAAGTGCTTAAAACCTTTTTTTAAGTGTGGTAAATTGTTTTGAATTTGATAGTTTTCATGCTTAAAGCTGTTGGGCTCTTTTAAAAAGGAGATCTTGCATAATGAGTCTTACATATTTTGTCCACCAACTCCACTAAAGAACATCAATATGGACTAATTTAATGAATAATGTGGAATGAATTGAGCATACTAAATGAGATGAGTCAGGATGATGAAAGGCAAACCCTATCCTATACACAGTTCCCCACTCATACACTTGTGATATGAGTGTAGGAAGGTTCATATTCACAAGGTAAAGAGTTCTCTTGCAAAAGGTATGGCAACCGAAATGATGACAAACAATTTATTTCTCTATCCCAAACACTACACGTGATCCATTGCTTAACCCTTTTGAGTCTATACACTTATGGATATTCTTTTCAAAATACCCCTGTCAAGAATCACCCCACATAAGGGCAATTGGGAGATAAGATGGCATTATGAGGTGGGGAAAATGAATTGAAATTTTCTTACTCTTACTTGTATCAATCTTCAAGTCATGCTATTACATTGAATTCACATGATAATTTAAGTGTCTTAGGATGACGAAAGTATTTCTTTCTCTATCCTACATACTTATATCCTTTGTATAGCCTACTTGAGCCCACAATTTCATTTCTTTAAATCTAGTTGGTGACCATCCCCCACATTGGGGCAAGGCAAAAGACAATCATTCAAGGAATATGGTCCAAAGCACCGATAGAGTCCAAATGTTGAATCATATGATATAAAACTAAGGGGCATGAAAAAGCAATGTGCTTAGTAAAAGCAAGGTTGATGTCCATAGGCATAAGATGAATGAAAATTAGGGCCTCGAAAAAAGCAGTGTGCCTGGTAAAAGCAAGACCAATGCCCATGAAAAGAAAAAAATGAATGAAAAATGGGAGCAAAAAAAAAAAAGCAGTGTACCTGGTAAAAGCAAGGCCAATGCCCATAGAAGTGTCAAATGGATGACTATCAGTTGCAAAAGTTGTATCTCAATAGAGTAGTACTCAAAGAGTCAAGATCAATTATGCATTTATAATGACAATCCCTAGTGAAAGAGAACATCGGCGATAATGCTTAGATGATCATTAACTCTCACCATCTACACATTTTTGAGCCTAACGATCCTTTCGTTTCTCAACCTATGAACCTGCCCTATATTACGCCCCTTACAAAGTCTCTTTAGATTATGGCACTTGAATTAACATGGGAGTTCATATGTTTATAAGTATCACTTGAAGAAGTGTTAGCATGATTATTTCTTTCTCATTTTGCAAGGTTCTTGACTTGTAAGCCCAGAGATGATTACAAGATTTTTCTTTCAATAGCCTTGACTTGAAGAGTCCCTTTGTTAAGCCATTGACCAAGCCCACATTATGGTCCCTATTAAAAACCTCTCGAATTGGTAAGGTTGTACCGCTTGCGATAATACTCAAACCCCTGTTGATATGGTGAGATGGAGTGATTCTCATAAAATAGCTTTTCTAAATGAGAGTGAGCGAAAGTCCTTTCGAACTAAAAGTCTCTCATTTAGTATTCTTAGGAAATCCATGTCATGAGTGAAAATTGTCTTGAAACAATAATTCTCTCCATTGGAAATTTGGGTAATGCAAATGTCATTATGCATGAACCCTGATGGAATTAATAAAATCTTCAATGGATTTTGAAGTTTGCATTCTAGAATAACCTTAATTGCTTATTTATTTGGTAAAAGCATTTTTGCTCTAAATCATGTTTGATAGGTAATATTTTCTCAAAAATCCAAGAGCTCCTAACATTCAGGTTGCTTTCAGAATGCCTCATGATATTAGGAGATGAGAAACCATCACGAACATTCAATGTGCATCATTGATGTTCCAAAATTTATTTCTACGAAGACGTGAGAGGCCTCCACAGGATATCTAAGTGCCATAAGACATATCTTCAAGAATAAGAGATATCACAAGGTAAGTATATTTTCACAAATATTCTAAATACTTGTCATTGTGCGGGTATTCTCGACACTTGACTTGGTCTAACTATCCCTTTATATTGACCTAGTATGCTTTTGTAGCCCAGCGTTCATCGACTCGGCATGCTCCCGTAACCCGATGTCCTTTATATTGACTTGGCGTGCTTTTGTAGCCCAGAGTCCCTTTCATTAACCTGGCATGCTTTCGTAGTCAAGTGTTCTTTAAATTGACTCGGGGTGCTTTCGTAGCTTAGAGTCCCTTTCATTGACCTGGCGTGCTTCCATAGCCCGGTGTCCTTTATATTGACCTAGCGTGTTTTTGTAGCCAAGAGTCATTTTCATCAACCCGGCGTGTTTCTATAGCCCGATGTCCTTTAAATTGACTTGGTGTGCTTTCGTAGCCTAGAGTCCCTTTCATCGACCTAGCGTACTTCCGTAGTCCGGTGTCCTTTATATTGACCTAGCATGCTTTCGTAGCCTAGAGTCCCTTGTATCAAATCGATGTGCTTTCATAGCTCGGAATTTCTAACCTTGCATGCTTTTGTAGCTTAGAGTCCCATTCATTGACCTGCGTGCTTCTGTTGCCTAGTGTCCTTTATATTGACTTGGCATGCTTTTGTAGCCCAAAGTTCTTTTTATCGACCTGGCGTGCTTCTATAGCCTTGTGTCCTTTATATTGATATGGTGTGCTTTCATAGCCCATAGTCCCTTTTATTGAATTGACGTGCTTTCGTAGCCCGAATTTCTTTAATCAACCTTGCGTGCTTTTGTAACCCGGAGTCCTTTTCATCGACATGGTGTGAGTCCCCCTGTTAAATCGGTGTGCTTCTGTAGCTTGAAGTTCCTCTTAACTGACACTCGATTGTGCTACCCCATTTTCTTCAGATTTAGGTGACCGTAGAATGGTACGGGTCCTAGACAACATCTATTTCCCTATTCAGGTGACCGTAGAATAGTACGGGTCTTGGAAAATCAATTTCTTCGTCAAGACGACCATAGAAAGGTATGGGTCCATGGAAAACAATCTCTTTACAAAGCCTTGTTAGTATTTTGGGCGACCGTAGAATGGTACGGGTCATGTAACACCAACTACCTTGAATTACTCTATCCTCCTTGAAGGTAAGTTATTCCGAGTAAGTTCCTTTATCATTTGCATTAGCATTTCCATGCATCATATAAATTACATTTCAAAATGAGATTCATTTTCCCAAAAAATAAAAATAAAAATTGAGAGTCATTTAGTGCATGTGCATGATTAAAATTTAGGTCTCAACTTGTCTTTGAAGGCAACCTTTGCAAGCTCACTTTCAAAGAAGGGCAGTTGTTGACACCTAAATTTTGGCAACCTAATTATTTTGTTAATAAAAATTAGGGATTAATTTTTAAGCTCTAGAAAAAAAAAAAAAAAAATCATATCGGAACAAAAAAAGGGGGGAATCAATCTAATTGATTATGCATGGAAATTGAAAATTTTCATCTTGGTAAATACAAAAGCAATTCCTAGTCGAGCATTAAGATTTAGGGAATCGAGCAATTAAAGAGCAAGAAATTTGATAAAATGGAAGAAATCGAAGTATTTGAGGAAAAATCGAGCTGATTGTGAAATCATGCTCAAATTTGCAAACTATGATTAAGGTAATAGAGAAAGGAAGCTTGAAAATTACCATGAATTGAGATTTTTAGAATCACTATAAAAGGGGGCTTTTCCATTCATTCTAGGGGGGACGAAAAAATTTGGGAGAGAAAATTCAAAGAAAAGAAAGAATTTTTGCAAGAAGAAGGCCTTATCGGTCTTGGTCAAGGAGAAAGCCCTTTTCTCTTTTCTTGTCAGCTACATAATAGAGAAAAGAGAGAGAAGTGATGTGAGAGGTGAGAGGTGAGAGAGAAAAGAAAAAGAAAAACCAGAACAATGCACTGCTCTTCTCCTTCGTGCAGTACCCTCTTCGTTGTCCACTATCGCTTCCCCAGTGATCCGCGGGTCACCCCCCGCGTTAGACGCTGCGTGGCACTGCTGCTCACCCCTCCCGCCGGCCACCGCACCAGCATCGCCGCTTGTCGTCCCTTGCTACAATTGCGGTGACTAGACACATTCGCTAACTCGCTTGTTGCTGCGTTCGCCAACGCCCGCGACTCAGCGCTTAACGTCCTTACTCCAGCCGCGTCTTGCGCAAATAGAGCCCCCACTTGTTGCCCCGAGTAACACCCGACGCCTTTGCGGCTCCACCTTGACCGCCGCTGCAACAACCCACACCGACCCCCTCTGCTCCGATTGCAGCTACACCACCGTTCGGAGCCCGATGCTGCTGCACCTCTGCAACTCGTGACCCACCCGTCGCCGATTCCGGTCCGTTGCTCACCACTGCCTCAGCATCCCGCTTGGCCCCATCGCGCTTGCAAGCCTCTACTTGCGCGCCCAACGGAGCACCCAAGCACCCTTGGCCCCCTCGCCGTTGCACCTCCGTGAGCAGCCCGCAACACCTCAGTTCCCCTTTGCTAGTCGCCACACGCCGTGCCACCTACCGTCGCCTCGACACTACCATATACATTGCCCCTCACCATAGCCATCGGCCAGCTCTCGCCGGAGCTCTGACACCGGTCACCCTTCGCTCGACGCCGATCACCTTGTTGCTATCCTCCCCTTTCAATGGTTTATTTTATTTGTTTTATTTTTATTTTTCATTTATTATATTTTATTTCATTCTAGTTTCTAAGTTTAGTTATCTAAGTTGGAGCATTTGATCTCATGGTTCATTTTATGAATATTGTAGGCATTAACCGCAGGGGTTTTGTCCAAAATTATTGTAATTATTAATTTAATACATAGGATATCGATCATTTTTTTAATTATATTAATTTTTGGGCATTTAATAGTATTTTAATTGTTAAATCATTATAATTATTAATTTGATCCATAAGATTTCGGATCAAATTCTTAATTATTTTGAACTCTCTTACATGTTGTGATATTTAGGGTTACAATAATCGTTAATTTGATTCATGAGACAACGGATTATTTTTTGATTATTTTAATCCTTTATTTGATGAATGCCTTGATTTGTTTAGATATATTGTTTATCTAATAACTGCTTATCTTGGAAAAACATCAAAAATCAAAAATCAAATCTTGCATTGGAGTTGTTGGTTTAGTAAATTAGGATTGCAGTTTTAGATAATCTTGGAAATAGATTAGGATTGATTTTAGATAATGTTTGCACATTTAGATAATCTCATTTTTCTTAAAAAAATAGTTTTCTAAGATAGGGTAGGGTTTAAGTCAAATTAACCCCTAAAACATATTAGAAAATTATTCTTTTTTAGATAGTTTAATTAGGTTTTTATTAATTTTGATCAAAATACAAAAATATTAAGTGCATGTCAATTAGTTTGCATATTAGGTTCATTTAATTAGGAATAGCTTGTTAATAAAATTAGGTCATATGGTTTAAATGCATGATTTATGATCAAGTTCCATTTAAAAGAAATATCCAAAAAATACTTGCTTTAGTGTGTGGAATTTATTTGGTACACTTTATTTTATTCAATGTTTAATAATGATTGAGCATCTGTGTGATCACCCTATTGCATGATAGTAATTTAGGTTAAAATAAATCCAAGCTGCCTTCAAAAACATTTTTGAAAATTAAAAAGAAATGGTTTCAAAAGGGCATTAGAGAAATCTAGTGTAACCAAGTCCCCGTACCTTTAGTCTTTGGTTCGTGGAGTAAAATAATTCTCCCATTATTATACTTAGGTGTCTAATCGGCCTACCGTAAACCAATTAGTGGCGAATCCTAGATAGTAATCATTTGCATATTAAATATTTGAACCTTAAGTTGCGAATTGGTATGGGTTTGGGAGAGCCCGAGCTAAGTTTAAAGACTTAGTGGTCCATTAGCCTAAACCTAGGTGATGCACCCGAAATTTAGGTTACGGCTGAACAAAAACAAGAAGTAGAAAAAAATTACTTTTTTTTTTTCTCCAAGAACAATTCCGAGAAACAATTTTTCTCTCTTCTATTTTCTTTCCTTTTTCCTTTTGGTCAATCGCTAGCCTTGGCCATGGTCGGCAACCGGCCGACAAGGGTCGATGACCTCACAAGAGCGTTGTCGGCCCCTAGCGACGCCTAGCCTCGCCGTGGCAAGGCGAGACCGACCTCGCACCGCCTAAGGGAGGTCGAGCCTCGCTAGTGGCCTTAATGGCCAAATGAGCCTCACTAGGCCATCGGCGAGGCTCGACCTCACCCAGGCGGCGCGAGGCATGATAAAACTAGCAAATTATATTCCCTTCCTTAATCCTTGTAGGTAAATTATTCGTTCTTCTTATTGGAGTGGTTTTTTCAATTATGGCATTAATTCGAATTTAAGTGCAATTTGAAAAATCAATGTTGTGGCATATGCGGTTGGGCCACATGAGTGAAATAGGTCTTGAGAAAGTCGATACCATAGAACTCATTAATATGAATAATACATTCTTTTCATAGTCTCATACTCAACATGACAATCTAAACACAATTGCATGGCCGAATGCTACCAAGAACTACTAACTTGACGAGGTTGAAATATTTGTACTTGGAAGACAATCAATTCGCCAATCTAATAACGGAGAAGGAGATTGGACATGGTAAATTGGATAATGGTCTTTATTTGCTCAAGGGTTGTGGGGCTTCTACTTCGACTTTATCTTCTGCATCTCATCAAGTTAATTTGGCAAAGAAAATATTCCTTGGACTTGAATTTATATCCCCAGATGGTCCTTACAAGTCTCCCGAAGAGTTATGGGACGAGGAGACTTAATAAAAAAATATCAATTTCTCCAATAAGTTCATTCAACTTGAGAGGAAGTGAGGTACACTCCCATTAGAATGTTTGTCTACCATGATGTCATAAAAGAATGTGATAACTAAATAAGTTATGAATTCGATAGGATTTTTACGTGAGTTTGACTTGAGAATATGTCGAATTTAGTTACAAGATGTGTTCTGAGGATATGTAAAGAAGTGGAAGATCATCGCAGAGAATAATGATTCAATATCATCATTTTCAAGAAAAATTTACCGAACAAATTGCAGAGGATATGTAAAGAAGTGGAAGAGAGTCTTGAAATATTTACCTATTCCAACTTTGAGACCGATCTTTTTGTTTCTCGTGACAGTGTTTGGAGAAGATAGTTGTAGAATGTAAGCATTGAAAACTTGAATTGATTTCTCTATTTTAAAGATTTCATGGCCTCGCCAGATCTGGGTGAGCTCGAGTCTCGTCGACTGGCACGAGGCTTGGCCTCGCTTGGCCACCAAGGCCATGGCGAGGCTTGGCCTTGACTAGATTTGGCAAGGCTTTGGCAAGCTTGCCAGACCTTACCCGGCCGATTGTTAGCTGCCGCCATGGCCGGCAACCAGTCGCAAAGGAGAAAGAAGGAAAAAAAAAAAAAAAAAAAAAGAAGAAAGAAGAAAGAAGGAAAAATATAATAAAAATATTGAAAAATTAAAATAAACAACAAAATTACACAAGTTTACTAAATGCATTTCTATTCCTGGAATATAAATTTTTTGTAGTTACCGTGCGCGTTCTTATACTCAGAAATTATTCCCCTCATTCAACCGAACAGAAAAAAAAAAACTATTTATGTTCAAAAATTGTTCCTCGGAATAGAAACGTCACCAAATACACACTAATTAGCTTGTCCTTGTCCTTCTAGTATTAGACGGAGAGAGGAAGAGGAGTTGCGACTTCTAGTGACTGTACTGTGCATTGTAATCCCAACACAAAGTTTCTTTACATACGAGCATTTAAAATGTCTACAATAGGCATTCAAGATCTTGTCGATGGATCCACGTGCAATGGCAACCTACCCTCCAAGGAACAGTTCCTCGGGAATTTTTAGAAGTGCCCCTCGAACATTGCACTAAAGACAACAAAATTATGAACAAACAAATAATACTGCCAAGCTTAATGCCCAAAAGTGCAGGACAATTAACAGGCCTACCATAAGCCACTACTTTAAGAAAACAAATGAAAAAAGCCTAATTTCACAGCTCCACAGGAAGTCACCTAGTGTATAGGAACATGCGATTTATATATGCTACATATAAAATTTGATGTATTTTCACAATTAACATACTAATTACAACATACTTATAAATAAATGATAACAGATGTTTATCTTAATCATATCGATTTCAGCACTCATTACAATTAATTCATAAGTTACAATTGATAAAAGATACTAGTTTATACCAATATTACTATTGAACCAATGCATGGTTTTTCTTAATATAAGATGCATTGATTAAAAGTCCTAACCATTTTGAAAAAGAATTAATCTAATTTTTTTTATTGAAAGTCCTAAAACTACTTTTAAATGGATAAGTGTATTGCAATTTTTAAAGCTTATCGTGAAAGTGCAATCGAATCTCAAAATTTTCAAAATATGCAATGAAGTCCTTAAACTTGTTGCGGAAATGCAATTAGGTCCTAAAACGGAATGTAGTTTCTTTAATGACAGAAATGTTGATTATGAAATGCATTCTATTGATTAATTTTTCTAAAATGATATAGTAGTGATCATTTTAAAGATGTTTACAAATTATTGATGTTTTGTGAAACAAATGCATCCATCAGCAGGATTCCTTAACAATAGACATCTTGCAAATCAATTCTAGATGTCATTCTAGTCTAGATTGGCTATTAGTTAGTTGGAGTCATTGTTGAGGGATGGAGACTAACAACTGACCATCTAGCATCTTCAAGAGTTCCAAACGAGGAGGTAGGTGTTGACACCTGATTTTTAGTCGGTGCATTATTGGAAAGTAAAAAAATCGAGATTTAGGTTTCTGATTGTGACGGAACTCTATCTCTCGACCAAAAAGTGTCGGTTTTTGTTTCTTTCTTTTGCATTGTTGTTTTAAGTAGTTATTAGTTCATTTTTAAGAAAAATCCAAAAAGTCAAATGTTGACTTTCGAGTTGACTTTTTTGGTCAACGATAAGTCAAAATTGACTTTTTACCCAAAAAAATTTCACTTAGTTTTAATTTCAGTTTTTTTCAAATCAATTTCTTGAAAATTTAAAAATTCGACCAAAAAATAACATTTTAGGAAAAATCATTTAAATGGTTGACTTTTGGTCAAAACTTTGACAAAAAAAAAAAATGCACAAATACATTTCTTTTAATGCCAATTTGACTTTTGTGTCAAAAATTTCAGAAAATTTGATTAAGAACCTTGATTTCTGAATTTTTTAGTTTTAGGTTCTAAATCAACCAAAAATAAAATTAGTTTTATTCTAATTGTATAATTAGGTGTAGTTCTTTATTTAACATTTGGTTTAGAAACTATCTAAAATCTGTTTGAGCATTCAATTTCACAATTTACCGAGTCAAAATATGAATTGCTATTTTTAGCCCTAATTAGGAGAAGAAAATTGACCCTTTATAAGTTGCGAATGAACAATTGTTTCTCACTTATTTTCTTAAGATAAATCTAAATTTGACATCAATTTTGTGAAATTCATACAATAACTCATCAATTTGAAGAATTTTATCCTCCAAAGCATTAGAAAGTCAAGCAATTAAGCTTCAATTGAAAAAATTCAAATTGACCCATTCATGGCTATGGTTTAATTTTATAAATCTAGGTCCAATTTTAATATTAGGCTTAGATCTATTTTTGATCTAAGCTTGAGCACTTCAATTCAAGGTCAATTTGAATGTGGTAGGTGATCTTATAAGGGTAGCTCATTAGATAGGGCAATTGTGACACTAATTGAGTTTAATTTTAGTTAATTTGCAATTTTGCCCATTGAATTGCAAATTTTACCATTTTAGCTCTTTAGGCCCAATTCAAAGCACTAATGGTCTTGACTCATTTTTTTGCATGATAATCATTCAATTAGGTCAATAAAAGACCCATAGATCACATTCATAAGATTTGATTGGCTTAATTATATCTTAATTGGTCAATTTCTTCATAAAAAGGGTAAAATTCATTTTCAATTAGGTCATTTAGGGGTCAAATTGCATAAATTTTTACCCATAGGGATTCCAAGTGGACAAAACAGTAGGAACCGGACCAAGTTAGTCAAGAACCGGTCAAAATCTTGCCGAACTGGACTGAATCGGTTCGTCCAATCTGATCGGCCATCTGCGGGACTGGCCGGTTCAGGCCCTTTCTAGCCTATTCTTGGCCTTTGGCCACCGGTTCTGGGACCCTCTCACTCCCACTTTCACTTCTATACCTTCAATTTCCAAAAATTTTACAAATTAGTTCTTGAATTTCGTCAAATTGCAAATTAACCCATAATTAGACATTTTGACACAATTCCCGATTTTGACTTGGTTTTTTGCAAATCAAACCCACTACATCAATTACCCGACACCTCAAGATCATAATGGAGCCTTTGAAATGGATTTTTGACTGTTGGATCGAGATTTTGGCCATCGGGTCGAACTGACGGCCAAAAGCGCTTAATGTGAGAGTATATACATGAAATCTCTTTTATTTTCAAAGTGGGGGTTCATTTACACAAAATTTTCTCTCTCCTCAGCCTCTCTCTCTCTCATTTCTCCCTCCAAAATGCTGCACAAATAGATCACAATTTCTCTCCATAGATTCGATTCGCTTCTTGGACCGATCTCGTTCTAGGTTCGAACCAGCAGTTCGCCGAAGCTCCCAAACCTTCAAGCTGCCAGTGATCTGCTATAGCAATAGTCTTTGATGTTTCTTTGGAAAGAGGAGACCGGATTGGTGGCTGGATCTTCACTAGTGGCCCGATCTTCGCCAGAAAGTCAAGGCTTGTCCGATTTGGACTAGTTCTTCCTTTTCCTTGAGCCGGAGGTTCAATTGGCCCGATCCGAGTCGTAGTGACCTAAACTAGGCTCTTGGAGTCTCAATCTTGATTCGGCGATTTGCTCCGACTAATTACGATAGAAACAGATGAAAATTGCGACAAAGGTAATGATTCGAAACTCAAATTTGATGAAGCAAGATTGAGATAGTCAATTGAGGCTAGGATTCAAGATTAGGAGCTTTTACATGCTTAATATTGATGACTATGAATGTCATAATGATTTGTTGATGATTTGAATGATGATTGTGATTTTAATCCTAATCTGTGATTTTCGTAGGCCTGTACATAGGTTACTGTTTTGGGAAAAACGAGGTCTGAAACGACCTTTTTTTAGCTCGAGTCTTCTTAGGATTAGATAATAGACATCCCGATCTTCAAAATGATAGGTTGCATGCCCAAAACGACCATCATTTGGCCCGCTAAAAACACCTTTGAAGATTAATGATTCTGCAGTAATTTTTTTTTTTCAATTCTGATCCAGTTCCGCCTTCTGGCTTTGTTATTTTTGTGCTGACTTTCATGATCATTTTTTGACAAAATTTTCTTGATAATTTTTGTTTCAAATCATGTCATGCATCTACTTTAATTTTTTCATGATTTTTGAATTTTTTTCAACCAAGTCAGACCTACTTAGATCTAGGCTTAGGTTAATCTATTCCATATTGATCTTTTTTTTACTATTTTTTTTTTATGATTTTTGTGTTGAGTTCTGGAACAACTTTCTACATGAATGTTTCTTCTATAGGTGTTTTTCATCTTCTGAATATTTTTTCAAAATTTTTAGACATGTTTAGGTAGGTCAGAATTGCTTAGATTTGGACATAGGTTAGTCTGTTTTGTATTAGTCCGAGATTTGTTTTGATGAAATTGAGTCCATAAATGCACCTATTTTTGTTTCAAATCCTTCATGAGAGTTGAAATACATGATATATGTTTGATTGATGTATGCTTTGCAAGGTTTGTACTTTGGCAATGTGAATCAATTGCATGCATTAGAGTAAAAGGTACTGCAACAACGTGTGTTGGACATATAGTTTGTCTGTTTTGCCATTTTTGCCAAAATTTATATGATCTTAATTGAGTTTCGACTTCTTGACGAGAAATTTTCATCATCGTATGTTCTGTATGTGAGATTTTTGGTAGGATATATGCATGTCTTGAAGATGGCTAAAATCATGCTTGTTCTGTAAACTTGATGCTGAAATGAAACCTTGTCATATGTACACATTTCCATGCTTGTTTGAGTCATTTAGAGATCAAATCTTACGATCATGCTTTATTGTTGATTGAACCGCATGTTGCAAGGTTTGCATACATGTTTAGGTCATGTCATTTGAGTTTCCTCTTGCACTTTTAATTTGTCTCACAAAAAGTATTCATCACACTTAGAATTCCCAAGCATATTATTAGGAATCATGAATCATCTCATAATATCATTTAAATTGTATGACATTTTGCATGCGGACTTAGGATTAGATGACTATCCAAACTTTTCATCCCATCTAATCCTAAGTCATGTGTGATTTCTTCATGCCGTTTGGGTATTCTTTTAGTGATTTTAAGGTTTTCTAATGAATGCTTATATTTTGTTTTCTTAACTACTAATGTGCACACTTTTAGAGATCTCAATTTTAGGATACCAAATTGACCTAGTTTGGACTCGAGCTGTTCTAGGAAGATGTAGGAAACACTTAGAAGTTTCTAATACCACTGATTTCATGTCAATCTCTTATCATTTGGAATTTTTCCATTTTTTCAAAGCTAGATCACAATCTGGACAAGGGATCAAATTCGGACCCCTGTTTTAACCCCTATATGGACATACCTTTGATATTTTTGTTATTTATTTATTTATTTGGAATATGAACTTAGCCTCTTAATGAAACTTGCTTGTCATCATGTTGGCTATGTTTTGTATAAATTTGATGATTTTTAGACATGTTCTGATAGGACAAATTCTCATGACATCAGTTGAATGTCCTGTTGTTTTGACAAATTTTCTGATGTGTTGTTGTTTGTTGTTTGATTTTTGTAAATTCATGTGTAGCTCGTTCAAGAAAAATTTCTTCACAAAAGTTGTTCTTCATTATGTCATGCATGTTAGGAAATTTTTCTATAGCTATATTGTCAATGGATATTAGTCAATTTTTCCGTCCTTATATGCTTGTTCTGAAATTTCCTGTTATAAACATGATTGTGATTGTTTAGTTATACCTTTTAGATTAGTTTGCGCATGAAATTAGGGCAAGCCTTCTTCATAAAAATTGTTTTAAATTCTTTGATCTTTGTTGTTAAACATCTGACCTTTTCAATTGCATCTTCCAAAAAATGTTTTGGTACATGTGATGTTTTTCAAAAAACGATTCCTAAAATGGTTATTCGCTAAAGCTCGATTTGGCTTAAGGAAAAATCATGGTTTGGACCATATTCAAAATGCCTGTGACGCTTGTGAGTTCTAATGCGAGCCCCGGGCTAGTCTTGGCAATTGAATGTGTTCCATAGCCTAGATAATTTTAAAATTCTAAATATTTTCAAACATTTTTAAAACCCTAGTTTGACATCATGAAAGTCATAGTTTGAATTGTATTCAAAATGCCTGTGATGCTTGTGAGTTCTAATGCGAGCCTCGAGCTAGCCTTGACAATTGAATGTCTTTTATAGCTGAGACATGACATTGTCTCGAAACTTTTCTAAATAATTTTGAGATATGTTTTTGAAATATTGCATGTACCATTAATATATATAATCTTATCATGCATTAGAAATTGCTTGTGTTTGTGATTGGCGCATGCCTTTGGTAATAAGTGATTCACCGACGGTTCACTTTCTAGCTTGATTGGTTGAGAAACAACATTCAAAAGACCTGCATGCATGTTTACATTTTTGCAATGCATGTGATTTTTAGATGAATGATAGAGTTGATGCATGATAACGAGGGAAAACCCTGGGATCACATAGATCGCTTGATTATGAGACTTATAAGTGTTATTAGCCGTGTGAGAATACAATTAGTCAATAATTGTTATAAGTCACAAAAAATGGATTGGGTAAGTGTCTTAATGGGACCCTCGCATGAAAGACAAAGGCCGACCTCGAGGCCCTAAAACTTGACTTTCATATTGCACTTCTTTTAAATGATGGATTTTGACATGATGTCTTGTTTTTTATTGTTTTGGTGTGTATGCTTGTTTCTTTGCATTGTATGCACCTAGTTATAATTTCTTAGATTAGATTTATATTAGGACCTCGAAGATGGAAAAAGCACAAAGATGGTAGAGATCGATATCATTTCGACCATTATTATGTACTATTCATTTTCCCGACATATGTCTTGGGTTTCATTTCTTATATAAAACCCAACAAGTTGTGAATTTTCTCTCTTTCTCTCATCTTTTTCAATTGTGTTTCTCTTATATATTTTTTAGGATTGCATGATAGATTTATTGTTTTCCTTGATTGTTTACTCACTATCTTGCAATTCCAATTCCATTAATTGCTTTCTTTTCTTGTATTTTTAGAAGTAGAATATAATGAAAATGACCAACCACGCATGATTACTTAGTTTAGGACAAATGATCCCGAAATGTAAAAAGAAACACATGGACATGTTACAAAAACACAACATACTGTTTATATACCGAAAGGGCGCTAATTGAAATATTAGTGTAATCCAAGTCCTCGAACCTAGATATTTGGTTGCATAGAAATCAAGAGAACACTCTTGACCCTCGATTGGATTTTTTAGCCAACCCCCAAAACAAGGCTAGTGGCGACTCCTGTCTATTTTTAAGTTGTTATAAACAACTATATTGTATAAAAAACTCGTTGCATGGGGTATGAGTTTCAATGAAACTCACCATAGTTTAGCATACTCAATATGGGAGTAACCCAAAAGATGAAGTGGTGTCATCCTTATGGGCGAGAGGACTACCATAGTAAAGGTACCCTTAAATCTGATATTGAAATAATAAACTATTAAACAAAGATATCGAAATAATGTTCTATTAATTTTCTTCTATTATTCCTAATTCATTATAATTGATATCAAAATAATAAACTATTAAACAAAGATATGACTTAATATTTAAACATTATATCACTCACCTTCACACTTAATCTAATCTTTTTGCTTAGTATTGGGGTCTTGAAAGATTTAAACTAAGAATCTCCTTCTCTAATACCATAAAAAGTTTTGTAAGACAATTGCTAACTGTTCTAAAATTTAAGCCATTTATGTTAATATCATAAAGAACCCTTGATTGGTATACTCGTGACAAATGTACTCAAAATTAAATGTTTTACCACCAGTATACTTATAACAAATTTATCTTTTGTTAGTGTCCGTCAAATTTTACCATTAAAAATATAGATGTAGATGACACATGGTGATGCAATATAGTGACGTGGTAAGTTTATGTGAAAATCCATAAGGTTAATACCATGAAAAATCTCAAATTATTATACTCAATTTTTTTTTATTCACCAAAAACTCTAAACTGTTACATATATGACATATTTATCCTATGACATATTCACACAAAAATTTGTCTATGTGGAGCAAATCATACGGTGAATCTTTCAAGCCGAACACTAGTATTAAATTAAACACTTCAAAGGAGTCTTAAACCAACAACAATAACGGTAAATTTGCGGACAATATGATATAAATATGCAAGACCGACATAGGGATTGTGGCAATAATGTTATGGGATTACCCAAGGCCTGCTCGTGTCCGAGATGTTTCCGGGTTCGTTGGGGATCATTTAATGGGCAAATGGGCATTAAGTACGTGCTATCCATCAAGCTTCAGGAGCTGGACAACAACTCATGTGATCTTGTTTGGCCATTTCAGGAGCTCTGGGCAGCCCTAGGTGGGTCCCATAACACTATTTTTATTAATCATCAACATCCACCGCGTGAATCATGCTCAGGAGCGGCGCCGCATATTTTTTTCGCTATGCGTCACCTCGAAAGTACAATAATTTCTCTCACCTTAGGATAAGAAAAGTTCCATTTGGCTTTTCATCCCAAATACCAATCAGACCTCCATGACATGTCACATCCAATAAAAAGTTCACGTGGCACCCCCTAAAAGGAACCGGCTCAAAGTCACGTATAAATAGACCTAATGGGTTTATACAATCTACGATTCCAATAAGCAAGCCAAATCCTCCTCATACAAATCTTAATGGAGTTCCAAAAACACTCAATTCAATCTCTTGTCCAAATGATCAAAAGAGAGATACTACCCACCATGAGCTCACATTCATTCCTCTCTTCTTCTCCATATAACACCGCATGGTTGGCAATGATTCCTGATCCTCATCAACATGATCTTCCATGTTTAAGGGGTGTTTGAATTGGGTGCTCCACAATCAGAATGAAGAAGGCTTTTGGGGAGATTATGATCATGACGAAGATGAAATGTCCAACAAAGTGGAGTGTCTTGCTTCAACCCTTATTTGCATGACCATGCTCAAAAAGTGGCATGTTGGTTCACCTTTGATAGAGAAAGGTATCATGTGCTTTACTTTCATATAAATACCGAAATATGGTCATCAAATATATAATATTTCTTTGTTTACATTGAAATATGACCATTGCAAATATAATTCTTCCTTCTAGAATAAAATATAATTTGTGAGTAGATTACTTTTGTGATCACTAAACTAAACTTTGTACTTAAATTTTGACCAGGTGACTTTGTTCACTTTTCAACCCATGGCCTAACCCACCAATTCTAATATGGTTTCAACTTGGCACTAATCATCTTTTTACTTTTTTTTAATTGAAATTCAGATTTATTATATAAATTATGTATTTTTGAAATAGTGTGACTGTTCGCAATAGAGTATGATCATCATCATCATCATCATCATCATCATCATCATCATTATTTTATTATTATTATTTCATTTATAATTTTATTAATATTTTTGCATAGTGGTTGTTAGGCACTCTTACAACCTTTGGAAAGTTATGTCCATTTGGGCATAACCTCTTAACATCTGGGTAGTTGCGTCTATTTGGACACAACTCCTCCTTGAAAGGCTATAATTTTTCATAAATTATGAAATCTGAAATTATAAAAATAGAAAAATCATCATCATCATTTTTTATTCCGAATTTTCAATATGTTTTTGAGAACATATTTTTTTCAGACATAAATTCCATCCAAAAGGTTGCGTTCAGTTCTGAAAAAAGAAGAAAAGAGAAAAGAGATATATATATATATATATATATATATATATATATCTCTCTCTCTCTCTCTTTATATATATATATATATATATATATAGGGAAAAGTGCCAAAAAAGTCCTAAACTTTTTGTTTTTGTGCCAATTTAGTCATAAATATTTTTTTGGTGCCGATTCAGTTTTAAGTTGTGCAAATTCAGTCCTTTCCGGCCAATTTTGGCCGGATTTTGTTGACTGGACGTAGATTGGCTGACGTGGCTTGATCGGCGTTGACGTTGATAACTTTTAATAATATTTTAATATATATTTTATTTTTTATATTTTTCTTTTTCCTCCAGTCGGTTGCCGAGGTCCGACAACCGGCCAAAGGCAACCGCCGGCAAGGGCGAGGCCGACCTTGCCGGATTTGGCGAGGCTCACGTCGCCCATGGTCGGCGAGGACCGGCGAGGGCGAGGCTTGCCCATGGCTGGCAAGGGCGGGCCTCACCCATGGCCGCCTTGCCAGATCAGGCCATGGGCGAGCCTTGCCCTCATCGGATCCGGTAAGGTCAAGCCTCATCATCCCTCGCCAGCCATGGGTGAGGCTTGCCTCGCTAGATCCGATGAGGGCTCACCTCACCTGACCTAGCTAGATTAGGCCATGGGCGAGCCTTGCCCTTGCCGGATCTAGCGAGGTTGAGCCTCGTTGGCCCTTGCAGGCCATGGGAGAGGCTTGCCTCGCCAGATCCGGCAAGGTCGGCCTCGCCCTCATCGGTGGTCACCTCTGGCCGGTCGTCGGATCTTGGCGACCAGTAGAAGGCAAAAGAGAAAAAAAAAATATTAAAAGTTGTCCACGTTAGCGCCGGTCAGGCCACGTCAACTGGCCCACGTCTAGTTAGCAAAATTCGGCCAAAATTGGTTGGAAATGATTGAATTGGCACAACTTAAAAAGGTTTAGGACTGAATCGGTACCGAAAAAATGTTTAGGACTAAATTGGTACAAATGCAAAAAAGTTTAAGACTTTTTTGGCACTTTTTCCTATATATATGTATATAGTTTTTACATCTTAACTTTTTCAGGTTTCAATTCTTCTTTCAAAAAACTATACAACCATTGTTTTCAATTGTTTCATTTTGAGATATCCTGGAGAATACTAGAATTGTTAGATGGTATTCTCATTAAAATTTTATAGTATCCTAGAGGATTTTTGACAATATTCAATATGTTGTGGGGTAAATAATTCCTTAAAAAGAGTATTATTGTGTTTCAAAATCCGATTCTATTTCTTCTCATTCCTGACTATATTTGCCAACGGAAAGCCTATAAAAGATGATGCATGTAACTATTGTGTTTGTTTCCTTATTGAAATGCAACAATCATGTAGTTCTTCACAGACTCTTATCTAATATATCTCCCCCCCCCCCTTTTTTATGGATTTTTCATGTTTCAGGATTAAAGTTCATTCATGAAAATGTGGAATTGCTTCTTTTAAGAAACAAGCATGGAAAGTTTCCTCGTTGGATCGCTATCGTCTTGCCTGGAATGGTTCATTTGGCCCGTGCTAGTGGTTTGGAGGTTATACTCCCCGAAAGTGCAGAACGTATCATTGCGGATTTATTCAGTAATCGACAACGAATTCTAAAAAGGTAATTCTATTGCGTTCCTTCTTTCTTGCTTGAAATTTACCATGTGTTTTTAGTTTCAAGTTGACCTCCGTTTGCATTTCGGTCACGATACTTTTTAAATTTCATTACTAATATAGTCCCAACCATTTCAATTTAGTTCAATCTTAGTCGATCAACCCAAATCGGCATGCGGTGGCATTCATCCTTCTTGACGGAATGTCGTGACCTACCTTTTTTGTCCAGAGAGGAAAAGATATATGTTTAAGGGTATTGCCTAAAAGATGGCTTATAGCCCATGATTAGTCGTGGGCTCTCTCAAACCCATATCTTGTACAACATTGAGGTGTTCGTAAAAGATCTTCTAATGAGCACTCCCACTAGCTTATTGGGGTTGGGTAGAAATTAAGTGAGGCATGGGAGTGTATCTCACTTTTTACATAACCAGATAATTTAGGGACATGGACTTGATTACACTAATTAATCAATTAGTGCATCTTTGGTACCTAATCTTGTTCATTTTTAAAAAAATTGTCAGGCAATCTAGATTGATTTAATATCTATCTACTAACATGTGAGGTAATCATATAGATATGTAATCATTAACGTAATAATGAGCAACCAAGGAAAGCATTAAATATATTTTATGGGATAGTAAAGACTTAATACTAATGAAAAGATAAATGCTAATCCTAACTAAACTAAAGGAAAGCCAAAATCAATGTATTAATATTGCGTAATCAATAGTGTTTGTCTCTAAGGGCAATTGAAATCGTAAGGTAAAGCCCTAAGGGCTCGGTCAACCTTGAGCATAATTCTAAATTGAAAAATTCCACTTTTAGGAAAAAAATAACCAAAAAAATTAATTTTAATCTTTTTGAGAATTTTTAATTCTTAAAATTTATTAACACTTTTTTAGACATTTTGTAAACTTTGAGTTTTTGAAATTTCCAAAAAAATTATGTACTTTTTATCTTTTTGAATTTTATCTTTTTTATTATTTTTGAATTACTATTGAAATTTTTAGACATTTTCCAAATATTTTGAATTTTTCTTATTTTTTAATATTTATTTTTCTTTTTAAATTCCGAAATTTTTAATAATTTCTGAAAGCTTTTGAATTTTCGGAAATTTTTTGAATTTTTAATGTTCTGTGAAAGTTTTTGAACTTTTGGAAATTTTTAAATTATTATTGTTGAAAATTTTATAATTTTTGAAATATTTAATATATTTTTAATGTTTAATATTATTATATTCGGGAAAATGGGTTTGGACCCAATAAACCCGATCCGGCCTATTGACCCAATCCGATGACCCGGACCCGCCCTAACTAATAAACTATTTCTTAAAACCCGTTTTTATATTAATATTAATATTTTGATTAATTCTTTTTTTTTGTCGTTTTTTTTTTCTTCTCTTGGTCTTCTTCTTCGTGCAGGCCTTCTGCACGTCCGAAGCGACCTTCTCTCCTACACTCTTTTTCACCGAAACTCATCAACCAAACCGACGCCATTTCAAACGAGCCTCACTACCCTTTGTCACACCGCCGAGCCGACACCCACTCTCTCACGCATATGGACAAGGAGGAGAACGGGACACAACTTGCACAAAAATAAACCCACATCACAACATATAATGGACGAAAGTTCAAGGATAGTCATTTGGCCTTCGCTCAGGCATTTATACAAACGGTTCGCGTGCATTGCCAAATCTTAAGATTTCCACCTCAACCGGGATTCCAAATGGGACGAGGATCCTCAGAGAACGGCCAAAAACACATAGAGACTTGGCTAAAGACCTACGGGGGCCGGAAGGACTGGAGCTCGTGCGAACTGGTCAGCCACGAGCTCCGGCCTGACGCACCCCGAAAGCCGAACGCCAACGGATGAAAGGGAGGCCTACCTGGTTCCAAACGGCGAGAAACGGGCGGACCTCGGACGACGGCGAAACGCTCGGTCTCACTCTCTCTCTTTCTAGGTCGTTCCCTCTCGCTCACTCAAGCTCTCTCGCGTCCCCCTCTCTCCTCCTCTCGGTCTCTCTCTCCTTCCCAATGACTAGCGACCGGCGTGCCCGGCTTCTGCCACTACCAGCTTGTTGATCGACCTGCTCCCGACCGCGGAGAGATCATTTGCTAGAAAGAGGAGGGCCACGCAGGCCCAGCTCCTGCCCGGTCCTATTCGACCTTTTTTTTTCCCCTTACATAATAGTTCTTTTAATTAATTTTCTATTTTCTTTTAACAAAAAGGCTCTATTACTACTACTACTGCAGATGCTGCTAATCTTTATATGTCACGCAATTTAATGGAAATTATTTTTGCTAAAATTTAAAATTTAATTCCTAATTTTTTATACAATTAATAAATATTATTAAATGGTTCGCCAAATTTAAATGTCAACATTGAAATAGATTTCTTTTCTTATTTTGTTAAAGTAACTTGCTATATAAATAAGTTCTTCTCATCCATCAACCAACTTAACTACAATTATCTGTCATGGAGTGAGACCAACCAGAATTTTGGTTCAGTGATAGTAAGTCTTGAATAATAGACTAATAGATTATCATAGCCTCAAATCTAAAAGCGCCAAAAAGTTGGGGCGCTAAAGCCACCGACAACTCCTATGTTTTACCCGCCTCAGTCACAATTAAAACTTATACCCGTTTGGCCTTTTGCAGGGAAAAACTTGTCGACAAGAAGCAATATTTCCCGTTATTGTCATATCTCGAGGCATTGCCTCCAACATACAAAATCAGCCACGAGACCATATTGAAGCATCTGGACAGCGACGGCTCTTTGTTTCAATCACCCTCTGCGACAGCAAGTGCATACCTAGCCACCGGGAATGAAGCATGCTTGGCTTATCTTCAGTCTCTTGCTTTGAATTGTGCTTCTAACGGCGGTAAGTGAATGCTAATTCCAAAAGATTTTTAGATGGTCTTGAAGCATGTCATTCTCGTTTCCCCAACTAATTTCATTTTATGAAAATTATATATTGTCACTTTCAGAAAAGAGAATAAAATTATCATAGTAATCGATGGGATGTGGTTGATTTCAGTTGATGGAATTGTTGTATAGAAGAAGAATCGAAATTCTATCCTTCTATGGAAGGGAGGACAAAGAATGCATCAACTTTATTTCTATATTTTGGTTTCTTTTAACTTAACTTATTTTGCCAATTAGATGGCCTCAAACTGGGACCGATCTGCCCACAATAGGAACAGAAACTTTGATATTTTCTGCAAATTTGGACTGTAAACGCGAAACCAAAGATTTTGATATTTCAATGGACAAATCCTTCCAATCCTTGTATAAGGACTTAAAGTTGAAATTAAAATCTTGCTTTTAGATTAACTAGGCTGTGTTTGGCGTAAGACACGACTTCAAATGCTAGATCACTATAAGCTAAACTAATGAAAGCTGATTTTATATGAGTAAAGTAATAAAAGCTTATACCATTAGTGTAGAGTTTAAAAATTTATTTATAAAATTTATATGGTTTTCCTTTTATAACGTTCATAACCCTTGAATATGTTTTGTCTTTCTTGATGATTAAAGCAGTTCCATCGCTATATCTTGTGGATGAAGAGCTTACAAAACTTTCCATGGTTTATCAACTAGTGAGATTAGGGTTAACTGAGTACTTTGACCAGGAGAAGGCTGAAATTTTGGCACAAATCTATCGGTTAGTAAAAGCTTCCTAGTCACTCAGTTATTTTTATTTTTATTTTCCTAGAAAACTACTAAAATAAAAAACAATAGAATAGGGGACGGGCAATGCCGTCCGTAAAAGCCTAGAAGCCCGTCCCGGCAAAGTTGTTGCCTATTTTCTATTTCCAGTACCGACTGCTTTTGAGGCCATCGAAAGCGTCCATACGATATCTCTAACTAATTCAAGCATATTAACATTTCTTTTTGCAGGAACTATAAGCATGAAAAACCAATCGTGAAATCAATTCATTCGATCGCTGCGGAGCTATACAAAGATTGCTTGGGATTCTGGCTTTTGCGCATGCATGGTTATAGAGTATCTGTTGGTGTTTATGCGGAAGCGTGTGTGTGTGTGCAAGTGTTATGTAAAAAAATTGGAACACAAGGCAAGAGGAGAATGAAAAAAAAAAAAAAAAGGCTTTTATTATGAAAGGTTTTATTACAAAAGGAGGAAGGAGTGTGTGTGGCTTTCACGGCTACAAGGAACAAAAAACATCCAACTCCTATTTATAGGCGTGCGCACCGCCTTCCTCCACCGACTTTGAGTACAAGAAAGAATATAAAATTCAGCTTGTTGCGGCTCCTTCAGGGTCTTCTCGTTGCTTCTCCCTTTTTCTCCATTTTTCTATTCTTAGCCACTCTTCTTCACTTTTCAACCAAGATTTCCATGCACAAATTCCTCATGCACGAGACTTCTCTAGGCTGTTCTCCTTCAGCTGTTATTTTTGACTGTTCTTTTGCTTTTTTTGCTGCCCACGTAGTCTGCTGCACGTACCAGAAAATTCTTCAGCCTTTGAGAGTCTTCTAGTCTTGCCTTTTCCCATTTTGTTTCCGCCAACCTTTTGTCTTGTGTAGTCTAATATTTTCTAAAAATGGATCACTTTTTTAACACTCCTCCTTGATCCATTTTTGTGATATTCCAAGCATGCTTCTCAATGTCTCAAATTTTGCTGTTGGTAGTGCTTTAGTAAATATGTCCGCAATTTGATCTTCAGTCTTACAATACTTTAGCTCGATCTCTCCTTTACTTTGCACTTCACGAATGAAGTGATATTTTATATCAATATGTTTCGTTCTTCCATGAAAGACTGGATTTTTTGATATTGCAATCGCGGACTTGTTGTCGCAAAATATTGGCGTTGATTCCATTTGTTGTTCTCCAATGTCTTCTAAAATTCTTCGAAGCCATATTGCATGACTAGTAGTTGTAGCAGCTGCAATGTATTCAGCTTCTGCAGTAGACTGTGCCACTGAGTCTTGTTTTTTGGATGCCCATGAGAATATTCCAGAACCTAATGTGAAGGCATAGCCAGTAGTACTTCTCCTATTATCAGATGATCCTGCCCAATCGCTATCAGTATAACCGATCAACTTAGTTGTTTCACTAGGTCGGTACCAAATGCCGTAATCTATAGTTCCTCGTAAATATCTAAGAATTCTCTTGGCAGCTCCAAAATGAATTTGACTTGGACTCTGCATAAACCTTGATAGTAAACTTGTCGCGTACAAAATGTCTGGCCGTGTAGCAGTAAGATATAGTAGACTCCCAATTAAACTTCTATAGAGGGAGGCATCGACTTTTTCTGCTCCATCATTTTTCAATAGTTTCTCATTTATTACAAGTGGTGTTGCCACTATTTTGCAATTACTCATTTTGAATTTTTCAAGGAGTTTTTCGGTATATTTCTTTTGCGAGATGAAAATTCCTTCATCTTGATTAACTTCAATACCGAGGAAATAGTTCATCAAGCCCAAGTCCGTAATTTCAAATGTCTTCATCATTTCTTCTTTAAATTCTCGGATCATTGTCTCATTGTTTCCAGTATATATAAGATCATCTACATATAGAGAGACAATGAGAGTGTCGGACTTACCTTGGGTCTTGATGTAGAGTGTCGGCTCACTCATACTCCTCCTGAATCCTTGCTTGATGAAGTGCTCATCAATTCTACTATACCATGCACGTGGTGCTTGTTTTAACCCATATAGGGCCTTCTTAAGCTTTAAGACTTTTTCTTCTTGGCCTTTGAGAATAAAGCCTTGTGGTTGTTCTATGTAGATTTCTTCTTGAAGATATCCATTTAGGAATGCCGACTTCACATCTAGTTGATAAATCTTCCATTCTTTTTGTGCCGCCAAGGCTATAAGTGCTCGAATAGTATCAAGTCGAGCAACGGGAGCAAAAGTTTCAGTATAGTCAATACCTGGTTGTTGCAAGTATCCTTTCGCCACAAGCCTTGCTTTATGCTTCTGGATTGATCCATCTGCATTGAGCTTTGTCTTGTAAACCCACTTAACGCCAATAATCTCTTTGTCTTCTGGACGATCAACAAGCTCCCAGGTTTCATTTTTCTGGATCATCTTAATCTCTTCTTCCATGGCTTTTATCCAAACTTCATCTTTGGATGCTTGTTCATAATTTTCTGGTTCCAAAATAGCAAAGTTGCACGTGTCATAAATTCTTTTAAGGGCTTTTACCCTTAGAACTGGAGACTCTGGAGTAGATTCTTCTTGCGTTACCCTTGGAGAGCTTGGTGGAGTTACGTCGTGAGTGGTGGAATCCGATACTTCTCCTTCTTCTTGTGATGTTAATTCCTCTTGAGCAGGCGGTGTATCTGGCAAGGTTATGTACTTCTTCACGATCTTCTCGTCTTCCCAATTCCAGGCAGCATTCTCATCGAACTCGACATCTCGACTAATCATTAGCTTTTTAGTTCTTAGGTTATAAACCCGATAGCCTTTTGATTGGTCACTATAGCCAAGGAATATTCCTTTTTCTGTCTTTTCATCTAGCTTACTCCTTTTTTGAGCAGGGATGTGGACGTAGCAAATGCATCCAAACACTTTGAGATGCTTTGCTGAAGGCTTCCGTCCACTCCATGCTTCAACTGGTGTTTTATTTTGAATTGCTTTAGTTGGACACCTGTTTAGTAGGTATACAGCAGTATAAACTGCTTCTGCCCAGAAAGTGTTGGGAAGGCCTTTCTCTTTTAGCATGGACCTTGCCATCTCCATGACGGTTCTATTTTTTCTTTCAGCTACTCCATTTTGTTCTGGGGCGTAGCCAACAGTTAGTTGATGATGGACTCCTTCATCTTCACAAAATTTATTAAACTCCTTTGAATTGTATTCTGTGCCTCTGTCACTCCTTAGGACTTTGATTCTTTGGCCACTTTGACTCTCGACGTGGTTCTTGAATTTTCTAAAGATAGAAAAAACCTCAGATTTTTCTCGAAGAAAGTATACCCACGTCATTCTTGTGTAATCATCAATAAATAGGATGAAATATTTATTTTGACTAGGTGTAGGTGTCCTCATTGGACCGCACACGTCCGTGTGGACAAGTTCCAAAGGCTTCTTAGCTTTCCATGAAACTCCAGATGGGAAGGACTGTCTCTGTTGTTTTCCAAGAAGACAGCCTTCACAAACATCTGAAATTTCTGTGATGGCTGGAAAATCTCTCATCATATTTTTCTGATGGAGAATTTTCAGCCCAGCAAAATTGAAGTGGCCAAATCTTCTATGCCATAGCCATGAATCATCAAGTTGAGCTTTCATGGCTATATCTTTGACCAATTTCCATTGAATAGGAAAATTGTTATTTTTCATCTTAACAGAGGCAATGATATTTTTATATTTATCATAGATAATGCAGGCATCTCTATTAAAATATAGAGAATACCCACTTTGTATCATTTGGCCCACACTTAAGAGATTTTGTGCAAGACGAGGGACTAGATATACATTACGTATATATTTTGGCCCTTTATTCGTTTCCACGGCGATGGTGCCTTTTCCTTTGACATCTACTAATGCACCATTGCCCAACTTTACTTGAGATTTCACCGACTTATCAATATGAGTGAATATTGATTCGTCCCCCGTCATGTGATTGCTACACCCACTATCGATGTACCATGTTTCATTTTTATTGTCATTTGCCGCTTGGCCCGCGTAGAATGTATTTTCTTCACTATCTTTTTTTTCTACATAGTTTGCTCGATTATTTGTTTTCGAGCGACAATCTTTTTCTACGTGGCCATATCGTTTACAAAAGCGGCATTGTTTTTTATTTTTAAACCAACAATCCTTCTCCAAATGATTTGTTTTCTTGCAAATACCACAAGGTGGATAATTTTCCTTTTTTATAATTTCTCCTCCTCTTTTGTTTTTCCATGAGCTCCTTCCATCATTTTTAGTTTGATGAGACCGTATATTTACTTTAGACTGAAAGGCACTTTCGACCGAATCTTCATCTTGTGCCATTAGTCTTTTCTCATATGCTTCTAGAGAGCCAATTAATTCACTTATTGATAGGGTCGTCAAGTCTTTAGTTCCTTCTATAGTTGTAACTATAGAGTTGTATTTTTTGGTAAGTGACACCAATATTTTCTCAACAACCCTTTGATCAGTTATCCCATCTCCATAGGCTCTCATTTGATTAACGAGTTCCTTTAATTTTCCGCAATATTCTTGTACGGTCTCATAATTTTTCATTTTAGAATTCTCAAAATCTCTTCTTAGAGTTTGAAGGCGAATAATGCGTACCTTTTCCGATCCTTGAAATTCTTCTCGTAGTATATCCCAAGCCTCTTTTGCAGTCCTTGCTCCAATTATTCTCGGAAATACAGTTTCCGAGAGCGCTTGTTGGATAAAATATAACGCCCTTGCATCCTTTTGTAGTTGATCTTTCGAAACACTTGCACCTTCTAGCGGAGCCTCATAACCTTTTTCCACGATGTCCCATAAGTCTTGGGCCATAAAAAATGTAGTCATTTTTATGCTCCAAAAATCATAGTTGTTCCCATCAAAAATGGGAATGGGAAATGATGATGAGGTAGGGTTGGCCATAGTTTAGTTAGTGGGTATTTGGAAAGGATAGTTTTAGGAATGGGTAGGTAGGACAAACGGCCGACACCAACCAAAGGACGTGGCTCTGATACCACTGTTCGTGTTTATGCGGAAGCGTGTGTGTGTGTGTGCAAGTGTTATGTAAAAAAATTGGAACACAAGGCAAGAGGAGAATGAAAAAAAAAAAAAAAGGCTTTTATTATGAAAGGTTTTATTACAAAAGGAGGAAGGAGTGTGTGTGGCTTTCACGGCTACAAGGAACAACAAACATCCAACTCCTATTTATAGGCGTGCGCACCGCCTTCCTCCACCGACTTTGAGTACAAGAAAGAATATAAAATTCAGCTTGTTGCGGCTCCTTCAGGGTCTTCTCGTTGCTTCTCCCTTTTTCTCCATTTTTCTATTCTTAGCCACTCTTCTTCACTTTTCAACCAAGATTTCCATGCACAAATTCCTCATGCACGAGACTTCTCTAGGCTGTTCTCCTTCAGCTGTTATTTTTGACTGTTCTTTTGCTTTTTTTGCTGCCCACGTAGTCTGCTGCACGTACCAGAAAATTCTTCAGCCTTTGAGAGTCTTCTAGTCTTGCCTTTTCCCATTTTGTTTCCGCCAACCTTTTGTCTTGTGTAGTCTAATATTTTCTAAAAATGGATCACTTTTTTAACAGTATCACCATGTACGAGTTGCAAGCTTTATGAGTCCCTCAATTGGTTCCTTTCCCCTGGGATCTTTCATGGATGATATTTTGAAGTGGTTCCATTAATTTCAATTGTATTGTGCATTTTGCAGCTAGCTTTTGTTGGTTTCTAGATTGTGAAGAAGTTCGAGATCACATTGAAAAACATTATGAATACTTCTCGAGTGTGCTCCTTAACATTTATAGAGCCAGCAATCTCATGCTTCCGAATGAACATGAACTTGAGAAAGCAAGAACTTTCTCAAAGAACTTTCTTGAGAAAATCGCATCTAGAGGAACAAGAGATGCAAGCATTATCTCGTCAAGTCATTGCAGAATGGTTAGTGTGAATATTCAGCACTCCTTGTCGTTTTGCATAGTAAGTTAATGATTGAAATGTCTGTGTAGATTAAGCACGAACTGGGTCTGCCATGGATGGCTCGCCTAGACCACCTGGAACACAGGATGTGGATGGAGGAAAAAGATGCTTGTGTATTATGGATGGGAAAATTTTCTTGCCATAGGTATTAATTTCTTCGAAAGGAAATTTATAAACTCGATTGAGTAGTATGCTATAATATGCAATTAACTTTTTGCTTTTCTTTGATTTCATTAGGTCATCATTGGTTCATAATCAGGATATACTACAACTTGCTCTGCAGAACTTTGAACAGAGACAATCTATTTACAGGATGGAGCTTGAAGTATTAAAAAGGCATATGTGCATCTGTTTTAGTGAATGGGTTGTTAATTAGCAAATAATTATTTTTAATTATTCTTTATCAATGGATGAGTTCAGGTGGTCTGAAACAACGGGACTTAGCAAGATGGGATTCGGTCGAGAGAAGACGGTGTACTCTTATTTTGCTGTCGCTGCTTCCGTTTCCGTGCCTTGCAACTCCGATGTGCGAGTACTGGTCGCGAAGAGCGCAGTCACATTAACCGTCACCGATGACTTTTTTGACATGGAAGGTTCGTTAGAGGATCTGGAAAAGCTTACTGAAGCGGTTCAAAGGTATGCTTATCATTTTTAGTACTTGTTTAACTCCAACTTAGGGTTTCTACAATTTATTTCAAGAGTTACATTCACTAGACTACATGTCTACATGCAAGATTAATGAGTGTACGTTAAATTAATAATCACCTCACAGTCCATCCAATTATTTATCCTTCCAGTTGCCTTCTTTTTTTTTTTTTTTTAATCGGTGACCAACATTATATTAGGTGGGATGGGGAAGGATTGAGTGCACACGCCAAGACCATATTCGAAGCCCTCGACGATCTTGTCACCGACTTTAGAGTGAAATGTTTCAAAGAACTGGGGAAGGACATCAAGAAAAACCTTCAAGATATAGTAAGTCTCATGTTCCCACGTTATACTTTTCTTTTTTAATGTGCGACATCAAGCAATATCTTTCTTTCAAACGGGCTAAAACACTGTGTTTGGTTCAAAAGTGGGTTGAGGCATTTCATTCATGGCTCATCGAAGCGAAGTGGAGCAGAAGTGGAGATGTGCGTCCGATGCAAGAGTACCTTGAAGTAGCCATGACGTCTGTCGGAGCACACGTCTTAGTCCTTCCCCCTTCGTGCCTCGCAAGCCCCACGACCTCATTGCATCAGCTGTGGTCCAATCCCTACCAGCCCATCACCAAATTGCTCATGGTCATCGCTCGGTTGTTGAATGACATCCAAACCTACGAGGTAAAGTTTTTAACGTTGGATAGCATGCGTCTTGAGGCTATTTGAACTGTTCAATATGATAGAGCTAAGTCTGGCCGCTGGCCAAGCAGCTATAATTGGTCGCTGCCCCCTAAATGGTGCTCGTTCATTGTTGCTCTTATCGTGCACCTGTGTATAGTCTCTTATTTCGTCTCCCTGTTTTTTCGATTTTCTCACATTCCAGAAAGAAGAAAAGCAAGGGAAATTGAACTTTGTGCTGCTCTACCTAAAGGAAAACCCCGGGGCCAGCATTGAGGACTCCATCAACTTCGTGCAATTGCTGCTAGACCAACTGAAGAAAGAGTTCCTCCAACACGTCCTTGAGGAACCCTGCAGCGTGCCTGAACTGAGCAGGCTGCTCCACCTCGCCTGCTTGAAAGTGTTCTACATGTTTTTCAACTCCTCGAACCACTATGACTCAGACACTGACATGCTCCACGACATCCAGAAAGCGCTCGTAGTCCCGCCACGAGTCCCCAAATTGAAGCCCCTGAGGCCTTTGCCAGAGCAACCGGGACCGAAGCCACGGTTGTTTGAGACCAAGAGCCTGTCCAGCCAATATGGCCTTGAGAGTTTTCCTAGGAAGAGCTTCATTGGCTATCGAACGTCTTCCCAAACTGGTCTAGTGAATGGATGGGAGAAGATGTACAAGTCATCCAGTTTTAAGTTATGTTTCGCTTAGTTATAGCAGTGGCATATCTTCATGCACTATAGTCATGAAACAACCTTATAGGTTCCTCCACCTGTTTTCACAAAAAAGTAAAGAGTATATCAATAATGAAATAAGTTTGTATGCACAGAATAGCTTAGAAAGATGTGTAAATTTTTAGTGGACAATTCATCCATATACTTTAATGCAATTGTATTTCATGCTTCAATCTCGTTGTTGTCTGTGTGGAAAGCGTTACTGGTCCACCTCGTAATTTTGTTAGAACTTGAGCAATTTGGGAACTTCTAAATGAAGTTTCAATAATAACAGTAATGGTAAGTAGTCATATTTGATCGAGACTAAGTTAAACTAAATTGAACTATTGAAAATAGCGAGTTCTATATAACTCCTAAGGGGATCCATCAAATGTAATGCTTATAAAAGAGAGAGAGAGAGATCACATTTAATTGGTGGAAACTAAAATTGTGGGCTCAAGCACATGAGAAGAAACAAGATCATGAATCTTGGATAGAGCACTCGCAAGTCGCAACCTCCTTTTTTCGATGCTCGATTGGGGTGGGCGCCTTGTGGAGGCTAATGGTTCGGCTATGTCTATTAAGTATAGCCCGGACTCTCCCAAAACTACCAATTCATGACTTAATGGTTCAAGTTTTTAACTTATGAGTTAATTTAAAAAGAGTCGCCATTAATCAAATTGTGGTGAGGTGATTAGAAACCCAAGCGAAATATTGGGAGGAATATTTGCTCCTACGCAACCAGAGAAACTAGGTTTGAGGAGTCGATTACACTTGATTGCACTAATTAATCATTAATGCCCTTCCGATACCTAATCTTATTTAAACCCTAAGGCTTTTTGGATTTTTGAGGGGTTTTCCATGCATTTGTGGAGGAAAAACATTTTTTCAGACCTTTTTCTATTTTTTGGACATAAAAGTGATTTTTTGGATTTTTGATTTTCTGGAAAATAAATTATTTTTTGATTTTTATTTTAAAAATATTATTTTATGTGATAATATTATAATATATTAAAAGGGCGACCCGAGTCGGATTTCCAAGTCGAGCTCAACCTGGGTCGCTAGAGGCTGGCCCGGATGGGCTTGGAATGAGGGCCCAGAACGGGCCCTACTTTATTATTAAAAAAACGCTCGTTAGGTGGCGAATGGTGGCGGTGAGACAAGAATCAATTGTGGGGGCATGGGGAGCAACGGCGGCCCAGCATGGCAGGGAGCCTTGGTAGGTGGCTGAACGGCGACGACAGAGGTCTGCTGCAACGGCATCAGAGGGGTTGGCGGTAGGTCATTGAGGATGGCATCAAGCAGCTCCCTCTCTCGCGTAGTTCCTCTCCTCCAGCTCCAATCTCTTCCCTCTCCCTCAGATCTAGGCTTGCGAGCGCTCAGGCCTCCCTTGAAGTCTCTCAAGGGAAGCTTGCGATGCTCGCCAACTTTCGATCTCTCTCTATTTGTGTCTTTGGCCTTCGTCGGGAGGGGCCTATTTATAGGCGGAGGGGTGCCGGTTGATGGGGGTTTAGCTGCCGGTCGGCGTGCACCGACTAGCCCTGGGTGTGGTCGAATCTATGTCCACTCCAAGCTACCCACTTACATGTCCCGTCACTGCGAGTCTACTTCTCCCCTCTTCGTTGTAGGTGTCCTCGAGCGCGTTGCCGTTGCAACATGTGACTTACAGAGGTGGAGGTGGAAGAGCAAAAAAGAAGAAAAAAGAAGGAAGAAGAAGGAAGAAAAGGAAGAAGAAAGGGGGAAAAGGGTTGCGTCACGCAGGCTGGGCTGATGGGGGCCGAGCGAGAAAAGGGAGGGGCTGGGCTTAAAGGCCGAGCCCGATGGGCTGCTTTTGTTTTGTTTTTTTTTTTGTTTTTGTTTTTTTTGTTATTTGTTATTTATTATCCAAAAGAAGGAAAAATAAAGTAAATTAAGGCCTAATTAAAAACCTAATCAAAATTTAGGTGTCAACAGTATCACAATTCATCTAATTAGGTACCCTTAGAATCGACTCTTTCTGTGGGTAACGAACAGTGGACCAGTTGGAATTGTAAAGGACTAAAGACCATATCCAAAACCCTAGATGATCTTGTCAGCGACTTCGGAATGAAATGCTTAAAAAAAGCGGGGAAGAACATCAAGAAAAACCTTCGAGATATAGTACATCTCGTGTTCCCACATAATACTTCTCTTTCTATATTTTGCTACATCTCGTGTTCATGGCTCATGGCTCATCGAAGCGAAGTGGAGCAGAAGTGGAGGTGTGCATCCAACGGAAGAGTACCTCGACGTGGCATGACGTCTATCGCAGCACACATCCTCCGCTGCATCGGCTGTGGTCCAATTCCTACCAGCTGCTCACCACCCGGTGCCTCAAACTATTAAATATGATTCGGCTAAGTATAGCTGCTACCGAAGCCGCATGCAATGGCTGATGCTCGCCAGACAACACTTGTAAATTGTTAATATATTTCTGCCCCTATGAACTCAATAATGCAATATCTCTGGTTTTTTCTTTCTTTTTTCGATTGTCCTTCCAAGTGCCACCTCTCTCTCTCTCTCTCTCATCACAGAAAGAAGAACAGGAAGGGCAATTGAACTGTGCGCTGCTCTTCCTAAAGGGAAACCCCCAAGCCAGCATTAAGGACCCCATCAAATTCGTGCAATTGCTGCTCAACCAAATGAAGAAAGAGTTCCTCCAACACGTCCTGGGCGATGTATGCAACTTGCCGGAACTGCGCAGGCAGCTCCACCTTGGTTGCTTGAAAGTGTTCCGCATGTTCTTCAACACCTACAAACGCTACGACTCTGACATAGACAAGCTCCGCAACATCCAAAAAGTACTCGTGGTCCCGCCGCAAATCCCCAAATTGAAGCTGCTGACGCCTTTGCCAGAGCAACCAGGACCGAAGCCGTGGGCGTTTGAGACCAAGAGCCTGTCCAGCCAATACGGCCTCGGAAGGGTTCCTAGGAAGAGCTTTATTGGGTATCGAATGTCTTCCCAAACTGGTCCAAGGGAGAGATGGGAGAAGATGTACAAGTCATCTGGCTTTAGGTTTTGTTTCGCTTAGTTATAGCAGTGGTATATCTTCATGTACTATAATTATTAAAAGGTCACATAGGTTTCCCCTCCGGAAGCTATTTTCTTCATTGGAAAACTTAGATATCAATTTCAAAAATGAAACTAATGTGTAAGAGTTGATCCACATACTTCAATGCAATGGTATTTCAAACTTCAATCTTGTTGTTGTCCGTTTGAAAAGCGCTACCATTCCCCCTTTTAATTCATGAAATTTTGAAAAATTTGGAATCTTTTGGCTGTAAGTTACAACCAAAGTAGCAATGGTTAGTAGCCATATTTGATCGTGACTAAGTTGCCATGAGAGTAACACAAGTTCTAAACTAGATTTGAGCGAATGAAAATAGTGAGTCCGATATAAGTCTTATGAGGATTCCATCAAATATGATGCTTGTCCAATCTTAGTTTAGTGCATTAGTTAGGTTGACTGAATTATTGAGAGAGAGAAAGAGAGATCATGTTTAATCGGTGGAAATTAGAATTGTAGGCTTGGGCACACTAGAAGAGACTAATCACGAACCTTGGGTGCGGAGCTAGGAATTTTCTTCGGTTAGAATAATTAATTATTAGAATTATGTCTTCATTTAACAATTTAAATTGTTTGAATAGCTAAATTTCCCCATTCATTTAATAATTTAAACTTGTTTTAGGAAAAGTTATGATTATCTTGTTACCTGGACCTTTAAAACCATCATTGCATAGAATGGTATCGAGATTGAAACTACTCTTGATACCAAGATATTATAAATTCACACATCTTATACCTTTCTACCATATCTACTCCACAAGCGACTATCTAATTCCTCCCACCATACTTCTTTTCTGCATAAACATATGAAATAAGTGTATTAAAAGTTCTAAAATTTATCACAAAAATGCAATTAAGTCATGAAAATTTAAAAAAATATAATTAAGTTCTAAAAGGTTTTGGGACTCAATTGCAACTTCATGACAAATTTTAAGAAGTAATTATACTTTTTGAAAATTATAGGACTCAGCTATATTTTTGTGATAAGTCTTAGGACTTGATTGTACTTTTTGAAAGTTTTAGAATTCAATTACACTGTAATGACAAATTTTAAGACTTTTATTACACTTATTCCTAAACATATATAACCATCCAACATTGAACAGATTCCTTCTGCACTCTATTAATTTAACGACTACCTGTTACATGTATTGGTAGGTTCATATGACTTGAAATAATTGTTCAGGATTTAAATTCCATATCAATGCCCATTCATAATGTTCATAACAAAGTGATTGGGTGACTGCTTGTATATCCTAATAAATTTATCTAAGTTAAGAGTTGAACATCGATCATATAATTTTTGTTTTGAAAGAGAAGCATATGAAAATTATCTGGGAGAATCAGTAAATCAAATCCCACTTGGTAAGACAACACTTTGACTATTCTTCCTACTTTTGTTGCGCGTCGAATATTTTTTTTTCATGACCTAATCTTGTTAATTTCTAATAATTTATGAGAAATCTGAGGGTCAACATCATTATCTGACTTGTTAAGTGACATCACTGACAAAATATATATGAGAACATAATTAATTTTCCAAGGAAATATTCATATTAGGCGGAAAATTTTGAAGATGGTAGACATATTGCGGCGCTGCCCCAGAGTACACTTACGTTCCAAGATTCACGTGGTGGATGTTGATGGTTCCCATTACAATCGACTACTTTGCTGCCCCCTCGTCACTTCACACGGCCTGAAGATACATGTTTTGTAGTGCATCTAAGGTAGGGATTTCTTTTGCATGTAGTCGTGAATGAAAGATTGATGAGACATATCAATTTCCCAAAATCTATTCTTTCTTTACAAAAGTATAGTTAAGAATAACGCGGGATAAAAATTATGTAACTTATGTATATATCTATGTAAACGTCTCTATCTATCTCTTAATATAGAGTACATGAATCTATTTTTAGACTTTATTCGATGATTATCTAAGGTGACAAAATTATTTCGATATCAATTAAAACCAATCAAGGATATGCACAATCAAAAAAGAGATATAATTCTAATAGATATAAAAGATTGATAGAAATATCCTAATTATTCCTAACATCCTCTCCAACCCAGTGATAGTTTTAACACATTGACAATATGATCAACTCATGACAGTAAGATCGGTCCGCCAAGTTATGCAACAACACGCTGACATGGCTAACGTGGCTATGGTACTTCGGTATGGGGACAAAAGAAGAGGCTTGTCACGACCAAAATTTCCATAAAATTTTGACCTCGGACTTGCAAATAATTTAAATGCACTTTAATCCACCGCTAAATAATGAATTTATCTTCTATTGTACAATTAATTTAATCTCAGCTAATATCCATCAAAGTCTTTTGTACAAAAACCCGTCCTATTGTTGGTGCACACTTTGGTTCAATACCTACAAGTGATTTTCAGAAGAGTTAATCTAAAAGCTCTTGAACTTCGGATGATGGACAATCTTTCCCATCGACATGCTATGGCCATTGAAATTAGTGGGACCATCGAAGCCCCTCAGTGATCCGACTAACTCACTCAAGCTGTCCCATGGTGACTTGTACAATAGAACTTGCTTAGTATATACTATTGATGATTTTGGTACATGCACATCTGGACATTCAACCCATCAGAGCTTTGAAAAGTAATGACGGGGGCATTTATCCTATATATTTGGCCAAAAAAAAGAAGAAAAAAGGGAGTGAGTCGAAATCCAATAAATGAAATTTCTAAGTCTAAAGTAGAAAATCCTCTTACCACTCCACCTAGTACCAACAAAAAATGTGAGTGTTAAATAATCATATTTGACTGATGCAAAAGGAAACCTTTCCCATCATGATGTATCATAGAAACCATTAACAACACTTCATAAGATTATTTACTCAAATGCAAGCAGGTGGCATACTATTTCATGATGCGTAAATAACACATAATAGATCATCGATATACATAGGTAAGTTCATACCTGTCACTAGCCAGGATCATCTCATTTTATGAGTAATCTCAACTAACAAGGTATGATGACCACCAACTCATTGTTGATGGAATCATATATACATTTTGCCACACCTCTTACCCCATTCATCACGGGTCTCCTCTATATCAATAAGGATAAATACATCATTGTACATTTGCATGATGATGGTTATTTCTTACAATCATATCATGATTATACAAGCAACGCCAGTATAAGATTTCATGTCATCTCAACCTTTAAGAGAATCGTCTTCTATGTAAAACATCTACCTAACTCAAAAGTCTCATTCATATACTTAAATAAGAAAATTTGCTTGGTGAAAAATATATCGTGACAAAGGTCTTAATTACATGGCATTAAAGACATGCACATTATTATAATACAAAAATTGCCATATGCAAACAATGATAAACAAATAATTACATGCACATCAACCTTCCATCTCTTTCCAAGCTACGCCGTCATTATAAAATCAGAAGCCACAGATAGGTAATTCATAACTTAAGAACCGATACTTATAATGGACAACTTTAGAACCTGTAACTTTATTTAGAAATCGACAAGTCAAGGAATCAATTTCTTAGAAACCAACAGCTTAGAGGGTCGACAACTTTAATCGATAACTCAGATACTTGACATTTTAGAAATCAACAATCGATAACTTAGTGGATCGACAACTTTGATGATGACTTGATTAGACCAACACTTAGCTAGTAAATACAATAACTTCGTCTGAATTACGACAATATCACTTCCAAATCTAGTTTCATCATTTTCACATTTTTTGCACCTAAATACTTCATATCTTATGGAAATCAATCAATCACATACTAAGCATGACATAAATAAACTCTCGATTCAAACATGCTCTAATTCTCCAAAGATATATGATTTATCCCAATAAAGTTTCTCAATTTATAATTTTCTGTACTCCCCCAACTTTCAAATTTCACTTAATCTAGGCCATATTAATCAAACACCAAAGCAGATTTATTTGTAATCTAAGACATATGAGTAAATAATTTACACTATGGGCATGCGACAAATTTTATAAAATTACCAAAACAGCCTACTTCCAAATTAATTACACAATTTGATCCGATATTGCATAATTGGGTATTCTTTCAAACAATGTATTAAATATTTCAATATAGGCAAGAATCACCATAAGTCTACTTGTTAATCTCGGAACCTACTTGCATCACTTAAGATCAAATTCAAACTAACAAACACCAACCAACCAAGTCAAAAGTACTAAGTAGCACAACCTAACTTAGTCCCTAGAGTTTCACTTCCCGTAGAAAAAGACTTTAGCAACTGAAGCTTTAGTCACCTTCAAGTAAAATAAACAAAGAAAAAAATTGACAATTCTTACCTCTAAATTGACCAAAACCATTTGTAAAAAAAGTAGTAGACTCAAATAGTTACCTTGTTAAAACCTGAAAATTTAAGATAGAAGCTTTAAAAATTCAAATGTGGGACCTTTACTTTTTTACTTGCAAGATTCGAAAATGAAAGTCAGAAGAAGAAAGTTGGAAATCGGAAGTTAATGAAGTAGGGACTCTTGTCTTTGGAACTTGAAACTCTCGAAGCTCCAACTATATAACCAAGAAATGGTATGTAACTAATAAGCCATACAAGAGTTATAAAAGGTTAAGATTGATTAACTAAGATTAAAATAATAAATGACCTCAAGTTAGCAACATTGTGTATAAGAATAGAGATAGGTGCTCCAACCCAAAACTACACGTGGTCCTGAGTGAGTAGCTAAAAGAAGATATTTTGAGCGGTAAAGAGAGAGAGCTCCTTCAGCCAATTAAAATAAATAGATGAGATATAAGCTTATCAGACTCATTAATGGGCTAAGGTGATGTAATGCATGATGTCATTGCTGAGCAAAAGTAGATATTTTGTTAAATTATCAAAATATATAATAAATCAGTGCATAAATAAAGAAATTAGTATTCGTTCAACTATTGATAAATCTGAAAAACATTTTGAATTTACTGAAAAGTTTCGCGAAATTACTAAATACTAGGAGAATCACAACTAAGTAAAGCAATCAAACCTAGAGCAAATATTCATTAATTTAACCCTAATGGTATCACTTTTCAAAAACTGCAAGCACTGAAAATATAATTCGGATTTACTTCTACTACACCGTTAATAACCCAATTAAAATTTCCACTTGACATTTATGGCCATCAAATACTAATATAATATTAATTGACGTAGGAATTTCCGAATGTCATAAGGCCAACATGGCTGCAATGTAAGACAACAGAAGAGGGTGACTTGTCTATGGTGTAAGAAAGCAAAAGAGACCGGGGCTGTAGCAGGGATAGCAGAAGAAGCTTACGTGATTACGTGGCAAACCATGCGATAGCCAAACATGCTAATGTGGTTGCGTGACAGGCTATGCAACAAGTTGACATGACTTCATAATAAGCTATTGATGTCACCACTAGAAGAGATGAATAATGTTGAAACTCACCCAATTACAGGCACACAGTTGGCGTGCGTTCTCTTTTTCATCACAGAGGTCGAGGGTTCAAACTTTCTTGTTATTAAAGTGTCTTAAGTGGGGGTCCCTGATGTTAGGGCCTTGAGCTAGTCCCCTTCCAAGTACTGACGTCTAAATAGTGGCTTGCAGCAAGGCTCGCTAGTGCCACTAGGCACTGGCAGGCCGTGTGAACCCGATTAACGTAAGCAAAAGGGGGCTTCGGTGGATCTTGGATATAAAATAAAAAATAAATAAATAATGTTGAAACACTAAGTTGCAAGAGAGCTATCAATAGTAATTGAATAGAGAACGACACGATATGCGAGGTATGCTCTGAATGTGCACTCTTAGTAGTAATTTAAAAAAAAAAAAAAAAAGACATGAGATGCAAGGTGTACTCCGGGTGCAATGTGCACCCGGTGCACCAAGATTGCCTAGTTACAATACTAAGATAAGAATAATGCAGAAAAAGAATTGTGTAATTTATGTATATTTTAGTTTATATATTTCAATGTGTCCAAATTGAAGAGTACATGAACCTATAGGTTATATTAGATTATTATAGGTAACAAGATTTTGTGACATCAATTATAATCAATTGGTGATATGCATAATCAAAGAAGATATATGCACATCTCTGAAATATAGAAAATCAGTGGAATTATCCTACTTTTCTCTAACACATATGATAAAAAATAGAATTTTTTTAGCCATCTTTACCCAAATTTATGACCGCATTTTTGATATTGTGATTTATGACTAGGAATTAGAATTTTTTACGCGTTAATTTTGTTAAGATATGCAACGGGCGAACGTCATATCTTCGATGTTCTACGCTTCCAAGCATAAATAATACCATCTTCAGACCACCTGCTCTGAAATAGACTTTTTTCGTGGTTAAAGAAATCCTAAAATGGCATTCGGTTGTCTAAAAGTTTCGGCACCAAATTCTGGCCTTTGAAGATAGATGGGAAAAGTGAGGAAAAGAGAAGAAATGATGAAACTAATTTTGATTTAATGCGAAGTTTCCAGTCAAGTCCTCCTTTTGGTCGACGAGAAACTTCCCATGTAAGCACCACGAAAATCAATGGCCCATGAGTTCACATCTATCCACGTCGTTGGTTTCATCACATTGATAATCGACACAAGAAAAAAATCGAGAGGAAAAGAGAAGAAATGACAAAACTAATTTTGATTTCATGCGAATTTTTCAGCCAAGTCCTCCATTTCGTCAGCAAGAAACTTCCCATGTAAGCACCAGGAAAATCAATGACCAATGAGTTCACATCTATCCACGTCATTGGTTTCATCACATTGATAATTGACACAAGAAGAAAATTGAGATGGCTCACAGTATTACAAGAGGGTTTCCCGATTGGCAAATTTGTCGTCATTTCATCTTTCAGCACCAATTATTTCGGGACATGCTATATGTTAAAGGAGATGAATTGATGAGACATATTTCCTACGACAGACAGCGACTCGAGTGTGTCCAGTTTTAAGAGTGGACAACGTAGGTGGTGTTCCACTCGATAATAGATGAAGATCACTTCATTGTCTGGTGGGCCATCGGAAATCCTTTGAAGCCAATCGGAATGAAGGACAAGGAGGCTCGTATATATCTTAACTCAAAAGATTTTCACTTTTAGGGGGAAACGAGTAATTTAGGAAGTTCTGTCAAAAGAGGAAGTTAAAACTTGATAGTTTGAGAAAATTTATTTATCATGTACTCAGGTGTGTCAATCTATACACATCTTAGTGATGTAAATAATGTTCGATTAGTAAATTCTGTAGCATATCCATAAGCTTTTATCGACCCTAATTAAAATGGCAATGACATGTAATATTACTTGTATGCAATAAAGAAAAAAGGAATTGAATTAATGTTGTACATCCGTCACAATATTTGTTAAATATAATTGTCATACTGTGCATTCACAATTCATACTATAGCAACTTAGTTGACGCAATGGATTTTACCTAGAAAATCACACTAACGTATTTAATGTGCAAATGTCACTTAGCGTCGAACATAGAACTGAAAACAATGGTTGAAGTTGTTGACTAGCACTTGGTTGTGTAGCACTTGGATTCCTCAACCCCCAATTCTTGGCTCTGACAGGTTTGAGGGTACAATTTCCTGGAGGAAGCCAAGTCTTTCGAAATTGATGTGCCAAGGATTGGCCAGACGAGTTGAACATAAACGAAGACAGTACAGCACTGCCCGGATGGCATAAATGATTGAGGAAGCAAAGAGTTCATACTTGACTTTGCCATTGTCGTTAGCTATAAAATAAGTAACTTTGATTTGGTACGCTAATTAATTTTTTTTTTTAAATATCTTCCATAAATACAGTTCATGTGTTGATGCCTATAAAGGTTTTTATCTTGCAAATGGAATAATCCCATATGAAAGTTTTAGAAAAAATTATTAGAAAAATCCTAAATTTACCACAATTAATTCAATTCAATTATAAACCTTTCAATTATACAAATTGAATTTTAAACTTTTTAAAGATTTGTCAATTTAGTTCATCTGACCAAGTTTAATTGAAAATTGCTAACATAGACATCGATAGTCCAATATGGCACAAGTGGCATTGGACGGCCAATGTTGACGTTGACAATTTTCATATATTTTCTGAATTTTTTTATATTGTTTGTTGTTTTTCTTTTCTTTCTTTTGTTATTTTTTTCCCTTTTTACAACTCTAGGTTGGTGAGGTTGTTGGCCAACCCTTGCTGACCATAGGCAGGGCATTAGGTCCTTGCCCGAATCTAGGCAAGGGTCGATGCCCTCATAGCCATGGGTGAGGGCCTTTGCATCCTTGCCAAGATCTAGGCAAGGGCGCAAAGCTCTTGCCTAGATCTAGGCAAGGTCCACAATGCCCTTGTGAGCTATAGGCAAAGGCATCGCGAAAAGAAAAGAAAAGAAAAGAAAAGAAAAGAAAAAAAGAAAAAATAAAAATAAATAAAAATAAACGAATTCTCAATACCTCATCATGACACAGTTGAACCGACAAATTAATAGCTAGCATTTTCTAGGGAAAATTACCTAAAATGTCTTAATCCTATTACACATTTGTCAAAATTTTATCATAAACCATTTAGTTTTACCAATTGAGTCTTAAACTTATTAACATCTTGTCATTGAATCCATCCAGCTAATTTTAATGAAAAATTACTACTGTGAATACCGGCCCTTCTACATAGCATGACGGTACTGACATAGAAAATTTTTTAACAATGTTTTGGTTTTTTTTTTTTTTTTTTTGTTTCCTCTCGTCTTCCTTTTGTGGGTGGCTAAATAGGCTAGCCTCACCTAGGCGAGAGTCACCCTCACTTGGGCAAGAATGAGCATCAATGAGGGCTCCCCTCGCAAGATTTTTTGTGACACCCCGAACCCTTCGCAGGTCGTCACCAGCGCCGGTGTTACATCTTTTACCATCTCTATCTCTTGGCTAAATTAAGCCTTGCCAGATTACAGGCATTTTTTTTTTTAAACGGTCCCATGCTCGACTCATAGCGGAAGCAAAATTCACATCGTCATCTATCTCCCCCCCTAACCCATGATACAAATACACACCAGCTACACATCAGGATTTTATAAATAACGTTGACGCTTTGCTTACATACATACATGTAGCGAGATGGGGTTTCCTTCGGGTCTGTACAAAAACCAGAAAGGTTAAGACTCTGCCATGTCTCACCTAAAATCTCAAAAAGGAACTCCGACCCCTAACATCATATGAACACAAAACCCTCCCATCACCAGCATCAACTATCTACATCAAAAAGTGATCTAGCTCCTACTCTTCGCGCACAGGTCTCACACCCAACCCGGTGCGTCAGGTGGTGGCGGCGGCAGCATCCCTTGCATCGCTCCATCCCGTCGAACGTGCACAGACAGGAACTCTTGTATGACAGGGCCCCCAGCCAGGCCGATATCATACATAACTAAGCATCGCACTTGGATGTAAGTCAATCCGGGAATAGAGGGACAATCTATCTCCGTACACTCCACCTCAACATCAGACGGTAGACCGTAAAATACCCCACGCGAAACAGCAGGTAGCGGCATAGTGCTAATCTGAAATGTTATCCCCAAAAGGGGTGAGTACAACCACTCAACAGATAGGGAAATCCAATAACAACTCAGTGCACCATGCATACCATCATACAATACAGGCATTGCTTACCTTTTTGATGTCAAGCGTATTCATGCATCATCATAGCATATATGTCATCATCATGGCATCTCATATATCATTATCATCACATCATCATTAACCATGCATCACCATGCATATCACATCATCATTAGCCATGCATCACCGTGCATATCACATCATATCATCATTAACCATGCATCACCATGCACATCACATCATCATTAGCCATGCATCACCATGCATATCACATCACCATTAGCCATGCATCACTATGCATATCACATCATCATTAGCCATGCATCACCATGCATATCACATCATCATTAGCCATGCATCACCATGCATATCACATCATCATTATCCATGCATCACCATGCATATCACATCATCATTAGCCATGCATCACCATGCATATCACATCATCATTATCCATGCATCACCATGCATATCACATCATAGATCAATTTCCACTTTTACTTATTAATTGATCCCCCCATTATCTTTTCTCAAATCATCAAATTTTACCATCATTGTCATCCCTTCGGGCAGAAACCTCCGACAGGATTCCATGATCAATTTCATCATCACCCTTCGGGCAGAAACCTCCGACAGGATTCCATGATCAATTTCATCATCACCCTTCGGGCAGAAACCTCCGACAGGATTCCATGATCAATTTCATCATCACCCTTCAGGCAGAAACCTCCGACAGGGTTCCCAGCATTCCAGCCATCTCATGGCCACTGGGCTTCCGGCCCCCCACATTCCGGGCATCTCGCATCTCAACTAGCATCACGAGGCATTCCCTTCGGGCGAAACCTCCGACGGGGCTTCCGGCCTTTACCCTTCTAGCCGGGATCTCGCACCCCAATCCCGGCATCGCGAGTCACTCCCTTCGGGCGAAAAACCTCCGACGGGGCTTCCGGCCCCCCACATTCCGGGCATCCCGAAACTCCCGGGGAATCTCGGAATTATGCCACTCGGCCACCGGATATCATCCTCCGCCACAACCTCTTACTCACATACCATTTTCCACTTTTTATCATCCTTTTCATCTTGTTATTTCATGGCATATGATTTACATACATGCATCACAATTCATGATCATTCATACATCAATGCCATATAACAATACATCATAATTCATGATCATACATGCATCAATGTCATATAGCAATGCATCATAATTCCATAGGACTCATGGCCAATAAAATAATCCACCTTTTATTTTATTATTATTATATTATTATATTATTATATTTATTTATTTATTATTATATTTATAATTTTCATAAGTAAATATTATATTTAATATTTATGATTTTCCAAAAATCATAATCTTCAATCAATCATTACAAACAATTAGAATCAAATTTCACATAAAATCCATGGCTAATTTGCATTTTACATAATTTCCCAAATTTCCACAAAATACACACAACATTCGGATCATGGCCAGATTGCACAGTTTTCGAATTAATTCAATTAAAATACTCATATGACCTCCGAAAATTCCCAAATTTTACAGGATGATAGCCAACACATTTTCGTGCATTTTTCATGGAGAACTCTAAGCCAAATTCTTTATAGATTAATTTATATAACTCCACGAAGCTTCTGGAACCTCTACCTTTTCGTCCAGAACGTACATCACCGAAAAACTTAGGTTTGACCCATCAAATCTCTTTCGTTTCTCCTGAAATTCGAGTATGTTATATATCAATGTGTCCTTTACAAGTTTCATGAAGAGATCTAGGTTAAATAACCAAAGTATGATCCTCTTTTAAGTCCTTGAAGTCTCGGGTGTCTCGGTTCACTTCAACAGAACCATCCGTCTCAAAGATCTAGCTGGTTAACTAGGCTATACTCATTTGTTTCTCCTCAAATTTGAGTATGTTATAGTTTAGGATGTTATCTACAACATTCATGAAGACAACAAAGTGAGATCTCCAACAGAAATCAACATGCAACCAAGAAATCAACAAAAGGTCAGTAGGAAATTCGCAGATCTAAAGCCTCCGTGAAATAGAACTTTTGACCCCTCATATTACCATCGTTTTCCGTGAAATTCGAGTATGTCATACCTCAAGATGTTAGATTCAACTTTCATGAAGACACCAAAGCCAAAATCACACTCCAAATACACATGCAAGCTCGAATAATATACTGTCTACCACCAACCGAACGGAAACAGCCACATAACATGAACACATTCAACCCTTACTTCGGTATTTCGCCCAAATCACCCCTAAAACCGAACATGCAACCATCAAAACAACATGCAAGAGAAGTTAAGGACCCCCCACTTGCCTCCAAAATGAATGAACAGCAAGCACAAGGCGGCGTAGGACGGTCGGACAAGGCGGTGACGGCGAGACACGGCGGCGGCAACTCTCGGCTCCACCTCCTCTCTCTCGGTCTCTCCCCTTTCTCGAACACTCTCTCTCTCTCTCTCTCACCTTTCTCGGCCAAAATTAAGCAAAGAACCGGCCATCTCTCTCTCCTCATCCCTCTTATACTCCCCTAAAGCTCATGATTACTTGCCTAATGACTCACCAATGCATGCTCTTCCCTCTATTTCGAAAAGAGGTATTCGTACACTTTCCTTGTACCGATTGAACTTCCCCTTTTCAAAATTGAGTTATATATATATATATATATATAGTTTTCATCTTCAATCTTCAAAACCCTAAAAGCTTTTTCCTCTCAAACTGATTTCTACTTCGAGTTCATCCTCGAGAAAGTTGTCATCTTCTCTTGGGAAAGCAAGCAAAGAAATCTTTTAAAGTCGAGAAGAATGTCGTCTTCGAGGAAGTCCTCAAGAATCGCGACAAGGGGACCACAGAAGATGAAGGAGGGACCTACCCACTTCGATCTCACAGAAGAGGAAGAATTGTCGAGTCAGCATCAGAACCCAACTCATTCTCCACCTCGTCATTCAACGCCTTCTACCCCACAAGGTGCGGGTCAACATCCAGAAGAAGAGGTAATCGAGGACGCAGACCCAGTAAGAGTCCAAAAACCCTCTTATATTTACAAACTTTACCGTGCTTTGAAAAGTACTGGGACTCCGATGAAATATGTAGATGATTTTCTTAAAGAAAAGAACTATGGGAATGAGTACATTTTTCTGAAGAAAATGGAGGATTTGGGAATTGCTCCCAAAGGTAGAGCAAAGGAAGCGCTTGCAAATATTCCGAGTGACCCTCGGATGTCGGGCCCAAATTTGATTGATGGGAACGACGATGACAAAATGTTCACTGATTTTCAACCGAGATTGGGTGTTGCTACGAAGGTGAAGGGAAAGAGGATGGAATTATTTAAATCGAAGGAACAGGAAACTTTGTTCTTCAAACTGCTGAAGCGAGGGGTGATAAACCCTAGGAGTGTCGACTTTGATATCCTAAATGCTGTGAATGTGAACTTGAGAGAAAAGTTCGGTCTGCTTCAACTAGAACGTTTTTGCACTGACACCACGGAAGGATATGCACAACTGACTGCATATTTCTATTCAAATCTTAGCTTTATTGATGCGAATAGAATATCTTTCAGTGTTCGAGATCAGGATTATGTGTTGGATGTGGATATGTTGGCGGATATACTTGGAGTTGAACGGGCACGATATCAACCAGTCAAAGTTTCAGTTGCTCGTGCCACAATGGACCTTGTTGAAGACAGACATTGAGGGAAAAATCATCTATTCGAGGATGCGCGCTATCAATATTGTGTTGCACAAAATTGTGATCAATTGCATTAGGCTTAAGTCTACATCAAAGACTGATGTGTCTAACTCAGAAGCAAAATTGATGTACGCAATCAACTCAGGGAAGAAGTTCTCTCTCCCTCACACTATTCTCTTTCACATGTACAGAGCAATGTCGAAAGACAAGGGACAATTGCCTTATCCAGGTCTGGTGACCAGGATCTTCAGACACATGAATATTGAACCTCCACACACTCTCTGTGTTCGACCGTGCGATAAGATGGTGGTAGGTTTAAAGATGTTGACAAAGATGCGTTTGAAAGAACTTTCTAAGGCAATGGAGAAATTCAAAGTGAAGACTCCAGTTCCATCTGCTTCAAAAAGAAAGGGAAAGGAAGCCATTGGTGCCCCATCCAAAAAGAAGAGAACTCTCATTTTGGAGGATGAAGATGAAGATGAGGAGGAAGGTCTCACAATCTCTGCTTTGATAAGGACAAGACGTTCTGTTCCACAATCAACAGAACAGCAGAAGAAACAGAGAGAAGAAGAAGAAGAAGAAGAAGACAAGAACAGAGAAGAAGAAGAGCAGAGAGAGAAGGAGACAGAAGCTGAAGAAAAAGGAGAAAAAGAGCAAGAAAAGTCTGCAGCTGAATCTGGAGAAAAGGATACAGAAGAGCATGATCATCACTCTTCTCCTCTTGATGTCCTAGAAACAGGGGGAGTTGGCGAGCAAGAGAGGTCCACACCTCATGCTGCCAATAGTGAAGGTCAAAGACAATCTCCAGTAGCCCCAGAAGAATTTTAGGCTTCTCAATTGCCTGAAGAAGGTCACGATATGTCAGAACCAAATCTGCAAGACTTTACAGAAGCGCCATCGTCTGCAAATGCAAGTACTCAGACGGACAATTCCACAGATTTTCGTCGTATCATGGATATTCTTCTGGAAATGCGTGGCCAAATCTATGCTCTGGACTGTGAAATTCAAGCCTTGAAGAATGCTGGACAAGCATCTTCAGTTACCCTGGAGGATAAAATGAAAGACCTTGCTCTGCAACTGCAAACCAATGCCAAGGGAGAAGAGGTAGCTCAACTGAGGGAAGACTTGAAGAAGCTAGAAGGAGTAGTCCAGTCCATGGGAGATTTCCAGATTGTGCGCATTCCCAAGCAGACATGACATCTTTCTCACCTTTTTAATGTTGACAAAAAGGGGGAGAAGTAATTTGAACTAACCAACCAACTTTCTTTCAACTTTCTTTGACTATAAGTTTTTTTATGTTTTCTTGGGTGTGAACTTGAACTTGACCTTGAACTTGACTGAATTGGCTATGGATTTTAATGCTTGACTGTTTGCATTCATATCAAGTGTTGTTATATGGTATTACTCATGAAAGACTAACCAATTTTCTGTGGATGCAGAGTCTGGTTGCTTTGTTAATCTTTATGAGATTGCCATATTGCTTGAGAAATGTTTTTGCGAGTCAAAGTGGTTCAAATCTACAGGAAAGTTTTGTCACCATCAAAAAGGGGAGATTGTTGGAGAAATCGTTCCAATATTTTGAAGCGATAAAACGTTTCCTTCGATCTAGTCTCGGGTATCTCGGATCGTTTAGTTTAAAGTCTGAAGACTCTAACTACGAGACTCAAGATTCAAGACTCAAGGTTCAAGACTCAAGACTCAAGACTATTCTCATTGACAGTCTTTCTGATCCAGTGACGAAGGAAATCCAGAGCCGAAGTATATGGTTGAGGATTTAAATCCTATCGTCTGGAGAAGATCTTTTTGGCAGGATAAATATAACGGATTCTTTTGATCTAAATCATTCAAAGATCCGATGGTCGACGAAGTATTCTTGGAAAATTCTATTCATAGAAACCAAGATCCTGATTGTATGGGCGAACAGGATTGATGGGCTATCGTCAGGTTCCTTTTATAGCTCGAATGATCTTCTTGATTGATTCCGTCCAACGGGTAGATTGGAGGAATTCCTTTGGTAAGTGCCATCGGTATGATAGGCATAAAGGAGTATAAAAAGGAAGACATTCTAGTTGTCTTAAGAACGTAATTGATAGAAAAATTCCAGAGTCTGAAGCTTCCTGATTATTAGTCGTTACAGTCCGAGCAAAATTGTATACACAGAGAGTGTTTATACTTGGTGATACCTTGAGTGAGTGTGGTAAATCATCTATACAGAGAAATCAAGGAAGAACAACACTGTAACATCTCTTTGTTCATAGTGGAATCCAGCCAAATTGGCTGTCAGTGCAGAAGAGTGGACGTAGGCTTGAATCAAGCCGAACCACTATAAACCGCGTGTTCAATTCTCTCTTTCCTTACTCAGTCTTACATTGATTGTTATCTTTCGCTAATCCTTGAACTGTCTAAGTATTGCGCAAATATACAGAAATTATCAAGAAAAATCTTTGTATACCTATTCACCCCTTCTAGGTACTCGTACTAGCAACATCACTGATCACTCAAATTACAAGATCTTTATAGAAACCTGTTTTCTAATTCTAATACCACATTAGAATTCGAGTGACTCACAAATAAGTTTCAAATCAGCTATCACAAACATGCATCAACATGAATTTAAAGGTCTTTCCTACTACTATCTTATGACTCATCACACCTTATCACTCTAATCCCTAACCAATGTTCTAATACCACAAAAAAAGGGATGTCACGCCTTGATCCTCAGGCACGCGTCCATCCCTCAACTTGGTCGATTAATAGTGACATCACAAGACGCATCGCCGACCCCTTTTATTATTACGCATGCGAAAGCAGATATAAAACTCCCAGACAATAAAACGATGGAATAGGAAAGTAGGATTATATTTTTCACAACTGAAAAGCCATAACCACACTTTTATACAACCAAACCTCATATTATATTTTACAATATTATTCACAAAAGTCTGCTCTAACACCTATCAATTCACACATTGGGTTTGCAAACAGGGTGGGGATTTCAATCTTCATCTGAGTCTTGCTCCGGATCATTCCCGGAATCCTCCTCCAGTTCCTCATTAGGGTCCTCCTCCTCAGGTTCTTTCTCCTTAGGTTCCTCTTGAAATGTTGTCCCACAACCGGGATGAGACTATGTCTCAACAAGTTCTACCTCCTATTAGTAAACCAATATGTCATATGGGCTGTCATGCAAACATGAGACATAGGACTTACCTTAGCCTCAGATTCCACCTGCATATTAGCACAATTCATAATGGGCACCCAATCAATCACAACTTATCAAAAATACCGATCAATCGACCAAGTCGATTACACGTCATTCGGACCATCTCATGGTCGTTTTTATCAATACAATATATTCCCCATGATGGAATATCTAGTTGCCGAGTCCACGTGCATTCTTCAAGATGACGTACTAAGTCTCCAAGCCCACGTGCCTTCTCTAAGACGACCTACCTACTCATTTACCCAAGTACATTTTTCAAGGTGGGATATCTAGTCATTGAACCCATGTGCATTCTCCAGGACGACGTACCAAGTCTCCGAGCCCACGTACATTCTATAAGGCGACCTCTTTGCCAAGATGACATACTTAAACATTAGGCCCACGTGCATTCTCTTAAACACTAGTTCATCAAGATGATGCATCGAATCACCGAACCCACATGTCCCTCTCACAATGTTGTACTCAACACTAGACTCATGTGCATTCTCTAAGGCACAGATTCACTAAAGTGATGTATCGATTCACCGAGCCCACGTGCCCTTTTAACGATGCCATACTAAAACATTGGGCTCACGTGCATTCTCTTAAGCACTAGTTCACTAAAGTGATGTAACAAATCACCGAGCCCACGTGCCCTTTTTACGATGCCATACTTAACCACCACTCTACTATCGATACTGACAACCGATACCCAATCATTTCTCAATCAAATAATCAAAACAACCAATTAAGAACATATCCTAAAATTTCACATTTAAATAATTTAGCACGATTCGAAGCTCAATTAAATAAACGGACTACACCACGACAATTAACATAAAATTCCAATTATCGGCTATCACTGCTTAATTTCCGAAAAATAAATAATTAATTAATTAATTAATTTCGAAAATTAATAAATAAATACTAAAAATCCAATTTAGGCCTGTAATGCCTAATTGAAGCCCGAGATGGGTCGGAAAAAATTCCGAAATGCAGTCAATAAATAATAGTACGTCTCTATTTGCTAATTGCACAATTCAATTGCCTAACATGCATATCAATTATCTTATAATCATTAATCTACTCTAATCTAACCAGCTAATTACACTTAATTAAATCTAATCAACTCTTTAGCATAATTAGTAAACTAAGCAATGATTAATGAGCAAAACTCATCGGATTAACGATCCATTCGGATCAATTTGACAGGGACACAATGAGGCTCGATTCTTCTCAAAGCAGTGACACCAACGGAGCACAAATCGGGCCCGAAACTTGGCCCGCAAAGCCCACAATGCTGCTGGTTTTCCCTTGGCTATTGGCTGTTTTGCATGGCCGATTTTGCGCGGAGAGAAGGGCTGGATTTGCGGCTTCAACGGGCTGTTTTGGTGTAACAAAAACAAACAGCAAAGGAGGAGGATTTGAGGGGGATGGCTCGGTCTTTGATGAAGCACATGAAGAACCGAAAAAAAAAAATGAAGAACAAACGGGCCGATGGAGGGGGAACCGAGCGAGAGGGAAAGGGGATGGGGGATTGTTGGTCAAAAGCAGAAAAAAAGAGATAAGCTTTGACTCCAAAAAATCAAAGTAATGGAAGAGAAAGGGAAATGGGATACGACAGAGGGAGGGGACGTCGGCAGGGGTGGATTCCGCATGAGAGAGAGAGAGAGAGAGAGAGAGAGAGAGAGAAAAGGATAGGGGCATGCGTCCAAAGGGGGAGGAACTAAAATAAAAGGAAATTAAAAAGGAAAATCCTATAATTAAAATTCTTGGTCCCACTTGCTCTTATTCAGTCCAATTTGATCCCAAAACATCCTCATGCTAAAGTACTTGATTCACACTTGCTTTCTTGCACAAAATTTCCCTCAAACAATAAGTTTTGGGCAACGACAACAGCCATTTTCTTCAATTCCGAATTTTAATTTATTTTCTTTTCAAAATCCGATTTTCTGAACAAACAAATCCGGTTGAGGCCTAATTTGAATTCAGAAAAAACCCAAACAACTTCGATTCATCAATTCACTTACACTACATGCCAAAAATCCCTTCAAATTGGTCAATCCGAATTTCTACTCGTTTTTTGAATCGTTCGCAATGATTTTTCCGTAAAAATCCCAAACTCACCGAAAGGTCCTCGAAAAATGAGTCGACATTCTTAAAATAATATGTGACATGACAGGACTTTCAATTTCTGAAATTGGGTTCAACTTCGCGTTTATTTTCAATTAAACGTGCTTTTAGTGTAACCTTGCCTATCATGTAACTTTTAGGAATTTTTGGTGCAATTGACACTTGATCGATTTTCTTCGAACCACAATAAACCCATTCGACACATTGGCAACTCTCGGTGGTCATGAAAATATCGAGATTTCAAATACAGACACAGGGTATCCAAAATGATAGAAAATCGGTTGAGTGCAAATCGACAAGAATTTTGCAATCAGGTGGAATCACCCATACTTTGATTGCGATCTCAATCGAATCGATCTACCTCCAGTCTCTGATCGAATTTTAATTGTGCCACAATGATCCTTGAAGACTCGCATGGTCAAACAGTTGATTTCCGGTAGAATTCTCAAGTCTATTGCATTTAAAATCCCTTAATGGCTTCACCAGATAAATAAGTTATCTCTTGAGTGGTCATCTCAGAGAAAAACACTATGGTCATGTTGATGAAAGGCCTGACTTATTCGATTGAAATCAGAGCTTGAAAATCAGGATGTCACAAAAGCAAATCATACAGTGAATCTTTCAAGCCAAACACTAGTATTAAATTAAAAACTTCAAAGGAGTCTTAAACCAACGACAATGACGTGAATTGCGGACAATATGATATAAATATGCAAGACCGACATAGGGATTGTGGCAATAATTTTATTGGATTACCCGAGACCTGCTCTTGTCTGAGATGTTTCCAAGTTCATTGGGGATCTTTTAATGGGCAAATGGGCATTAAGTACGCATTATCCAACAAGCTTCAAGGGCTGGACCACAAGTCACGAGATCTTGTTTGGCCCTTTCAGGAGCTCTAGGCAGCCCTGGGTGGGTCCCATAACATTATTTCTACTAGCCATCAACATCCACCATGTGAATCATCCTCAGGAGCGGCACCGCATTATTTTTTCGGCTGTTTGCATGTGTCCTTGTGTCACCTCAAAAGTACGATAATTTCTCTCAACTTAGGATAAGAGAAATTCCTTTTTGCTTTTCGTCTCAAATACCAATAAGACCTCCATGACATGTCACATCCAATAAACGATTCATGTGACACCCCCTAAAAAGGAACTGGCTCAAAGTCATGTATAAATAGACCTAATGGGTCTATGCAATCTACTATTCAAATAAGCAAGCCAAATCATCCTCATACAAATCTTTATGGAGTTCCAAAAACCCTCGATTCAATCTCTTGTCCAAATGATCAAAAGAGAGATACTGCCCAACATGAGCTCACATTCATTCCTCTCTTCTTCTCCATATAACACCGCATGGTTGGCAATGATTCATGATCCTCATCAGCATGATCTTCCCATGTTTAAGAGGTGTTTGAATTGGGTGCTCCACAATCAGAATGAACAAGGCTTTTGGGGAGATTATGATCATGACGAAGATGAAATGTCCAACAAAGTGGAGTGTCTTGCTTCAACCCTTATTTGCATGACCATGCTCAAAAAGTGGCATGTTGGTTCACCTTCGATAGAGAAAGGTATCACGTGCTTTACTTTCATATAGATACTGAAATATGGTCATCACAAATATAATATTTATTTGTTTACATTGAAATATGACCATTGCAAATATAATTCTTCCTTCTAGAATAAAATATAATTTGTCAGTAGATTACTTTTGTGATCGCTAAACTAAACTTTGTACTTAAATTTTGACCAGGTGACTTTGTTCACTTTTCAACCCATGGCCTAACCCACCAATTCTAATATGGTTTCAACTTGGCACTAATCATCTTTTTAATTTTATTTATTGAAATTCAGATTTATTAAATAAATTATGTGTATTTTTGAAATAGTGTGATTGTTCGCAATAGAGTACGATTATTATTATTATTATTATTATTATTATTATTATTATTATTATTATTATTATTATTATTATTATTATTATTATTATTATTATTATTATTTCATTTATAATCTTATTAATATTTTTGCATAGTGGTTGTTAGGCACTCTTACAACCTTTGGAAAGTTATGTCCATTTGGGCATAACCTCTTAACATTTGGGTAGTTGCGTCTATTTGGATACAACTCCTTCTCCTTGAAAGGCTATAATTTTTCATAAATTATGAAATCCGAAATTATAAAAATAGAAAAATCATCATCATCATCTTTTATTCCGAATTCTCGATATGTTTTCGAGAACATATTTTTTCGGACATAAATTCCATCCGAAAGGTTGCGTTTAGTTCTGGAAAAAAAAAACTGACATACATATATACATACATACATACATACATATACATATATATATATATATATATATATATATGTATATATGTATGTATGTATATAGATATTTTTTACATCTTAATTTTTATTCAGGTTTCAATTCTTCTTTCAAAAAACTATACAACCATCTTTTTCAATTGTTTCTTTTTGAGATATTCCAAAGAATACTAAAATTGGTAGATGGTATTCTCATTAAAATTTTATAGTATCCTAGAGGATATTTGCCAATATTCAATATGTTGTGGGGTAAATAATTCCTTAAAAAGAGTATTATCATGTTTCAAAATCCGATTCCATTTCTTCTCATTCCTGACTATATTTGCCAACAGAAAGCCTATAAAAGATGATGCATGTAACTATTGTGTTTGTTTCCTTATTGAAATGCAACAATCATATAGTTCTTCACAGACTCTTATCTAATATTTCTCTCATTTTTCTTTTTTTTTTCTTTTTTGGATTTTTCATGTTTCAGGATTAAAGTTCATTCATGAAAATGTGGAATTGCTTCTTCCAAGAAACAAGCATGGAAAGTTTCCTCGTTGGATCGCTATCGTCTTGCCTGGAATGGTTGATTTGGCCCGTGCTAGTGGTTTGGAGGTTATATTCCCCGAAAGTGCAGAACGTATCATTGCAGATTTATTCAGTAATCGACAACAAATTCTAAAAAGGTAATTCTATTGCATTCCTTCTTTATTGCATGAAATTTACCATGTGTTTTTAGTTTCAAGTTGACCTATGTTTGCATTTCGGTCACGATACTTTTTAAATTTCAAGGGGAAAGAGGAGGGCCACGTAGGCCCAGCCCTTGCCCGGCCCTATTCGACCTTTTTTTTCCCGTCTTTTTTTCTTAAATAATAGTTCTTTTAATTAATTTTCTATTTTCTTTTAACAAAAAGGCTCTATTACTACTAATGCAGATTCTGCTAATCTTTATATGTCACGCAATTGAATGGAAATTATTTTTTCTAAAGTTTAAAATTTAATCCCTAATTTTTTATACAATTAATATGACTAAACAGTTCATCAAAATTTAAGTGTCAATACTGAAATAAATTTCTTTCCTTATTTTGTTAAAGTAACTTGCTATATAAAGAAGTTCTTCTCATCCGTCAACCAACTTAACTACAATTATCTGCCATGGAGTTAGACCAACCAGAATTTTGGCTTAGTGATAGTAAGTCTTGAATAATGGACAAACGGATTACCGTAGCCCCAAATCTAAAAGTGCAAAAAAGTTGGGGCGCTAAAGCCACCGACAACTCCTATGTTTTACCAGCCTCAGTCACAATTAAAACTTATACGGTTTTGGCCTATTGCAGGGAAAAACTTGTCGAAGAGAAGCAATATTTCCCGTTGTTGTCGTATCTTGAGGCATTGCCGCCAACATACAAAGTCAGCCACGAAACCATATTGAAGCATCTGGACAGCGACGGCTCTTTGTTTCAATCACCCTCTGCGACAGCAAGTGCATACCTAGCCACCGGGAATGAAGCATGCTTGAATTATCTTCAGTCTCTTGCTTTGAATTGTGCTTCTAACGGCGGTAAGTGAATGCTAAGTCCAAAAGATTTTTAGATGCTTTTGAAGCATGTCATTCTCGTTTCCCCAGTTAATTTCTTTTTATGAAAATTATGTATTGTCACTTTCGGAAAAGAGAATAAAATTATCATAGTAATTGATGGGATGTGGTTGATTTCAGTCGATGGAATTGTTGTATACAAGAAGAATCGAAATTCTATCCTTCTACGGAAGGGAGGACAAAGAATGCATCAACTTTATTTCTATATTTTGATTTCTTTTAACTTAACTTATTTTTCCAATTAGATGGCCTCAAACTGGGACTGATCTGCCCACAGTAGGAACAGAAACTTCGATATTTTCTGCGAATTTGGACTGTTAACGCAAAACCAAAGATTTTGATATTTCAATGGGCGAATCCTTCCAATCCTTGTATAAGGACTTAAAGTTGAAACTAAAATCTTGCTTTTAGATTAACTAGGCTGTGTTTGGCTTAAGACACGACTTCAAATGCTAGATCACTATAAGCTAAACTAATGAAAGCTGATTTTATATGAGTAAAGTAATAAAAGCTTATACCATCAGTGTAGAGTTAAAATTTTATTTATAAAATTTATATGGTTTTCCTTTTATAACGTTCATAACCCTTGAATATGTTTGGTTTTCTTGATGATTGAAGCAGTTCCATCTCTATATCTTGTGGATGAAGAGCTTACAAAACTTTCCATGGTTTATCAACTAGTGAGATTAGGGTTAACTGAGTACTTTGACCAGGAGAATGATGAAATTTTGGCACAAATCTATCGGTTAGTAAAATCTTCCTAGTCACTCAGTTATTTTTATTTTTATTTTCCTAGAAAACTACTAAAATAAAAAACAATAGAATAGGGGACAGGCAATGCCGTCTGTAAAAGCCTAGAAGCCCGTCCAGGCAAAGGTGTTGCCTATTTTCTATTTCCAGTACTGATTGCTTTTGAGGTCACCGAAATCATCCATACGACATCTCTAACTAATTCAAGCATACAAACATTTCTTTTTGCAGGAACTATACGCATGAAAAACCAATTGTGAAATCAATTCATTCGATCGCTGCGGAGCTATACAAAGATTGCTTGGGATTCTGGCTTTTGCGCATGCACGGTTATAGAGTATCACCATGTATGAGTTGCAAGCTTTATGAGTCCCTCAATCAGTTCCTTTCCCCTGGCATCTTTCATGGATGATATTTTGAAGTAGTTCCATTAATTTCAATTGTATTCTGCATTTTGCAGCTAGCTTTTGTTGGTTTCTAGAATGTGAAGAAGTTCGAGATCACATTGAAAAACATTATGAATACTTCTCGAGCGTGCTTCTTAACATTTATAGAGCCAGCAATCTTATGCTTCCGAACGAACATGAACTCGAGAAAGCAAGAACTTTCTCAAAGAAATTTCTTGAGAAAATCGCATCCAGAGGAACAAGAGATTCAAGCATTATCTCGTCGAGTCATTGCAGAATGGTTAGTGGGAATCTTCAGCACTTCTTGTCGTTCTGCATAGTACGCTAATGATTGAAATGTCTGTGTAGATTAAGCACGAACTGGGTCTGCCATGGATGGCTCGCCTAGACCACCTAGAACACAGGATGTGGATGGAGGAAAAAGATGCTTGTGTATTATGGATGGGAAAATTTTCTTGCCATAGGTATTAATGTCTTCAAAAGGAAATTTATAAACTTGCTTGAATAGTATGCTATAACATGCGACTAACTTTTTGCTTTTCTTTGATTTCATTAGGTCATCATTGGTTCATAATCAGGATATACTACAACTTGCTCTGCAGAACTTTGAACAGAGACAATCTATTTACAGGATGGAGCTTGACGTATTAAAAAGGCATATGTGCATCTGTTTTAGTGAATGGGTTGTTAATTAGCAAAGAATTATTTTTAATTACTCTTTATCAATGGATGAGTTCAGGTGGTCTGAAACAACGGGACTTAGCAAGATGGGATTTGGTCGAGAGAAGACGGTGTACTCTTATTTTGCTGTCGCCGCTTCTGTTTCCGTGCCTTGCAACTCTGATGTGCGAGTGCTGGTCGCGAAGGGCGCAGTCATATTAACTGTCGCCGATGACTTTTTTGACATGGAAGGTTCGTTAGAGGATCTAGAAAAGCTTACTGAAGCGGTTCAAAGGTATGCTTATCATTTTTAGTACTTGTTTAACTCCAACATAGGGTTTCTACAATTTATTTCAAGAGTTACATTCACTAGACTACATGTCTACATGCAAGATTAATGAGTGTACGTTAAATTAATAATCACCTCACAGTCCATCCAATTATTTATCCTTCCAGTTGCCTTTTTTTTTTTTTTAATCGGTGACCAACATTATATTACCTTTCACCAAAAAAAAAACAAATTATAATAGGTGGGATGGGGAAGGATTGAGTGCACACGCCAAGACCATATTCGAAGCCCTCGACGATCTTGTCACCAACATCAGAGCGAAATGTTTCAAACAACTGGGGAAGGACATCAAGAAAAACCTTCAAAATATAGTAAGTCTCATATTCCCACGTTATACTTTTCTTTTTTAATGTGCGACATCGTGCAATATCTTTCTTTCAAATGGGCTAAAACACTGCGTTTGGTTCAAAAGTGGGGTGAGACATTTCATTCATGGCTCATCGAAGCGAAGTGGAGCAGAAGTGGAGATGTGCGTCCCACGCAAGAGTACCTTGACGTAGCCATGACGTCTGTCGGAGCACACGTCTTAGTCCTTCCTCCTTCGTGCCTCGCGAGCCCCACGACCTCATTGCATCAGCTGTGGTCCAACCCCTACCAGCCCATCACCAAATTGCTCATGGTCATCACTCGGTTGTTGAATGACATCCAAACCTACGAGGTAAAGTTTTTAACGTTGGATAGCATGCGTCTTGAGGCTATTTGAACTGTTCAATATGATAGAGTTAAGTCTGGCCGCTGGCCAAGCAGCTATAATTGGCCGCTGCCCCCCAAATGGTGCTCGTTCATTGTTGCTCTTATCGTGCACCTGTGTACACTCTCTTATTTCGTCTCCCTGTTTTTACGATCTTTTTCACATTCCAGAAAGAAGAAAAGCAAGGGAAATTGAACTTTGTGCTGCTCTACCTAAAGGAAAACCCCGGGGCCAGCATTGAGGACTCCATCAACTTCGTGCAATTGCTGCTAGACCAACTGAAGAAAGAGTTCCTCCAACACGTCCTTGAGGAGCCCTGCAGCGTGCCTGAACTAAGCAGGCTGCTCCACCTCGCCTGCTTGAAAGTGTTCCACATGTTCTTCAACTCCTCCAACCGCTATGACTCAGACACGGACATGCTCCACGACATCCAGAAAGCGCTTGTAGTCCCACCACGAGTCCCCAAATTGAAGCCCCTGAGGTCTTTGCCGGAGAAACTGAGACTGAAGCCACGGGTGTTTGAGACCAAGAGCCTGTCCGGCCAATATGGCCTTGAGCGTTTTCCAAGGAAGAGCTTCTCTGGGTATCAAATGTCTTCCCAAACTGGTCCAGTGAATAGATGGGAGAAGATGTACAAGTCATCCAGTTTTAAGTTATGTTTCGCTTAGTTATAGCAGTGGCATATCTTCATGAACTATAGTCATGAACATCTTATAGGTTCCTCCACCTGAAGTTATTTTGGTTTCCACAGAAAAGTAAAGAGTATATCAATAAGTATGTATGAGCAGAGTAGCTTAGAAAGATGTGTAAAATTTTAGTGGATAATTCATCCACATATTTCAATGGTATTTCAAGCTTCAATCTTGTTTTTGTCTGTGTGGAAAGCGTTACTAGTCCACCTTGTAATTTTGTTAGAACTTGAGCAATTTGGGATCTTCTAACTGAAGTTTCAATAAAAACAGTAATGGTTAGTAATCGTATTTGATCGAGACTACGTTAAACTAAATTTGAACTTTGAATATAGTGAGTTCGATATAACTCCTAAGGAGATTCCATCAAATGTGATGCTTGCCTAATTTGAGCTTAGTGCATTTGTTAGGTTGACTGAATTATTTTGTGCATGTGCGCGCACGTATATAAGAGAGAGAGATCACATTTAATTGATGGAAACTAAAATTGTGGGCTCAAGCACATGTGAAGAAACAAGATCATGAATCTTGGATAGACCACTCGCGAGAAAGCGAGGACTGCTGCCGCCATAGCCGACTATTGTTGACTCCGCCTTTGACCACAGTTGTGACATCTGCTTTCCACCACTGCTCTTTGCCAAGATTAGTTATGGGTTTCTATATTCATCTACCATGGTGTCACAATCCATCCGATTAGGTACCCTTAGAATTGACTCTTTCGGTGGGTGACCAACATTAAACTAGTTGGGACTGTAAAAGACTAAGTGAGCATGCCAAGACCATATCCAAAACCCTAGACAATCTCGTTAGTGACTTTAGAATGAAATGCTTAAAAAAAATCAATGAAGAACATCAAGAAAAACCTTCGAGATATATGGCCCCATTTGGTTCAGCTTTCCCAATGGACTTTGAGTCTCGAAAGCCCCTTGGGAAAAAAATTTGGTGTTTGGTTTAGCATTTGGAGCTCCCTTTCCCCAAATGATTCCCTTTGAAATGCTGAAAGGCCAAAGCAGGTCGGGACCTGCTTTGGGCATTTGGCATTTTCAATATGCTGGTCCTCATCTACTACTCATATGTTGACTTCTTTTTTTTTTTTTTTTTTACCGAGCATCTTCCTCGTACCCTTACCGTTGGTGGCCAAATCTAGCCACCAGCGAGGTTGCCTGAGGTTGCGCGACCTTAGGCAACACCACTTGGGCCTTGCCGAAGGCCAGATTTGGGTCTGCATGACCCAAGCAAGCGTATGCTGCCTAAGGTCTCACGAACCCAGATGACGCCTGCCTATGTCACGTAAGTCTAGATCTAGCCGCCAGCGAGGCCCAAGCGGCGCCGCTTGAGGTCACGCGACCTACAGCAGCCAGATTTGGTCGCCGGTGGTTGGCCTGCTGTTGATCAGCGATGGAGTTTCATCAAATTTTATTTTTATTTTTTAAAAAATAATAAAAGCCCTTTGCAAATATTGAGTTTACCAAACGGTATTCCAAAGTCACTTTCCAATGCCCTTTAAATTATAATTTGCCAAACATTCAAGCATTCCCGAAAACCCTTTTATCCCAAAGGTGTTTGCCTTTAGCCAAAGACATTTGCCTAAAGCCAAACCAAACGGGTCCATAGTACGTCTCGTGTTCCCACATAATACTTCTCTTTCTTTACTTTGCTACACCAAGCAATATCCTTTTTTACTGTGTTTGGTTGGAAAGTGGGGTGAGACATTTTGTTCATGGCTCATGGTTCATGGAAGCGAAGTGGAGCAGAAGTGGAGGTGCGCATCCAACGGAAGAGTACCTCGACGTGGCATGACGTCTATCGCAGCACACATCTTCCGCTGCATCAGCTGTAGTCCAACCCCTGCCAGCTCCTCACCACCCCGTGCATCAAACTATTGAATATGATTCGGCTACGTATAGCTACTACCGAAGCCGCATGCAATGGCTGATGCTCGCTGGACAACACTTGTAAATTGTCAATAAATTTCTGCCCCTATGAACTCAATAATGCAATATCTCTGGTTTTTTTCCTTATTTTTTCGATTGTGTCCTTCCAAGTGCCACCTCTCTCTCTCTCTCTCTCTCTCTCTCTCTCTCTCTCTCTCTCTCTCTCATCACAGAAAGAAGAATCAGGAAGGGCAATTGAATTGTGCGCTGCTTTTCCTAAAGGAAAACCCCGAAGCCAGCATTGAGGACCCCATCAAATTCGTGCAATTTCTGCTCAACCAAATGAAGAAAGAGTTCCTCCAACACGTCTTAGGCGATGTATGCAACTTGCCGAAACCGGGCAGGCGGCTCCACCTTGGTTCCTTGAAAGTGTTCCACATGTTCTTCAACTCCTACAACCGCTACCACTCTGACATAGACATGCTCCGCAACATCCAAAAAGTGCTCGTGGTCCCGCCACAAATCCCCAAATTGAAGCCGCTGAGGCCTTTGCCAGAGCAACCAGGACCGAAGCCCTGGGCGTTTGAGACCAAGAGCCTGTCCAGCCAATACGGCCTTGGACGGGCTCCTAGGAAGAGCTTTATTGGGTATTGAATGTCTTCCCAAACTGGTCCAGGGAAGAGATGGGAGAAGATGTACAAGTCATCTGGCTTTAGGTTTTGTTTCACTTGGTTATAGCAGTGGTATATCTTCATGTACTATAATTATTAAACAGTCACACAGGTTTCCCCACCGGAAGCTATTTTCTTTATTGGAAAACTCAGATGTCAATTTCAAAAATGAAACTGATGTGTAAGAATTGATCCACATACTTCAGTGCAATGGTATTTCAAACTTCAATCTTCTTGTTGTCTGTTTGAAAAGCGCTACCATTCCCCCTTTTAATTCATCAAATTTTGAACAATTTGGAATCTTTTGGCTATAAGTTACTGTTGTAATCGGCGGTGCAGCAAAAACGGATCGGAATTTGCAATTATGTCGAAAGCTATAGAAATTGATCAAAATAAAACGAGGAACAATAAAAAGACACCAAAAATTTACGTGGTTCGGTCCAAATGTTAGAACCTACGTCCACACAAAGAGCCAGCAAAATGATTCACTATAAATCAAAGAATTATAAGATTACAATTACATATGCACTCAAGTGTTTTTCAGCCCTACTTTATACCCGATACCCAGGGTGTTTAACAACTCATTCAGTGGACTCAACTCAGCACAAACCTCTCTGAGCTCGTCTCTCACACTCTCTCGAGCTCTTTTCTCTCGCTCAGTTTTTGCATCTTCCGACATCTTCTCCTTTTAGCGAGGAGGGCAAAAAGACATAACAATAATGAAAGTAAATGACCTCATTAAATACAGCACAGGTGCCCACAAGACAATCCCACAATCGGCACCGACGCCCACCATACTTGTAGGCATGCATGCAGATCGTGCATGTGCATGGGCAAGCATTTAATGAGGCAGAGGATAGTCAACAAACGTGTGCCTATGATCCGTGCAATGAGGTGGGCCGCAGTCTTCAAATTTCTTGTTCCTGGAGAGAAGCAAGCGTAAAAGGAGTCTTCTTCATGCGTCTTCTTCATGCATTTGCAGCAGGTTGTGGGTCCTTTATTTAATGCAGAAGATTGCGGATGCCCTCCTTTTCGGCAGAAGACAATCTCTCTTCAAGACTTTGCTGGCCTAAAAGCTCTCTTCTCTGACTTCGCTTGCCCGCTTGGAAGTCAAAGAATTTAAAGCACTCATGCGGCTTTCCTTGGCTTCTTCCTTCAACGCATGGAGATAGATTTAACGGTGGAACAAAATTCGAAGATATCACAAAGTCTCCCTGAACTTTGTTTATTCGGCCAAATTTATGCATATTTTTCTAACGGACTCAAACTCACTACATAATTTAACAGTTACAACCAAAATAGCAATGATAACTAGCCATATTTAATTGTGACTAAGTTGCCATGAGAGTAACACAAGTACTAAACTAGGTTTGACCCAGTGAAAATAGTGAGTCCGATATAGGTCTTAATAGGATCCCATCAAATGTGATGCTTGTCCAATCTTAGTTTAGTGCATTAGTTAAGTTGACTGAATTATTGAGAGAGAGGAAGAGAGATCATGTTTAACCGGTGGAAACTAGAATTGTAAGCTTGGGCACACTAGAAGAGACTAGATCACGAACCTTGGATACGCCACTTACAAAGGCGCGAGGATCACGCCACCATAGCCAATCGTGGCTGCCCCTCGACCGCAGTTGTGAGACCCGCTTCCCACTGCCCCTCACCAAAGTTTTCCGCCACCAACCCCTCTAATATCAGCTGACACCCGGGCCACCAGTTCGCGTGGCCTCAACTTATCCACGTCGTCGTCGAGCCAGAGCTTGGCAAGCGCGCTTGAGCCTCAGATCTCATACATGAGTTTGAGCTTCCTCTAGGCTCGCGATCATGGGCTCGGGCCTAGCATTGCAAAGCCCAAGATCCAAGGGTTGCGCTCAATCCAAAGCTCGATCTGAGCTCGAGCTTGTCGCAGCTGCGTATCCTCCCCCTTTGATGGTGAGGCAACGCGGGAGGGGGAGGTTGGAGAGGCCTTCTCGCATCCAAGGGTGAACGCTGATCGGGAAAGCAGAGGGATTCAAAATTTTGATTAAAAAAAAAAAAGTGGATAAAACTTGGGAGAAACTAATGGGCTTCCAAGACTAAAGAACAAACAATTTTCCTAGAGAGACATCTTTAAAATAGCGGTGAGCAATTTTAGATTTCGTGCTGGTTTCAACCCAAACTTAGAACCTATCCATTGAAATAGATTCCTTATTTTTTGAAATCTAGAACCTATTATGCATATCCTAGAATTGGAATGTACCTTGTTATACGTTTTAGGGTCAGTTCCAAGTTATTAATAAAGTAAAAGTCTCAGTCATAAAATGAAAGTTCATACTAGTGATTTCAAATTATATACTCATCATTGAACGCTAAGGAATACCGGCAGATTGCATGAAGACATAGATCAAGAAAAATATATAAACTTATTTTAGGTTCTAGGTTCTATCTACTCAGAATTTAAAACCTACCATTCGAAATAGGCTTCCCAATTTTTGGAACTTGGACCTACCCTATATACCTTGAAACCTGGAACCAGACAGGTTTCCACTGATCCGGTTCTTCGGTTCCAAGTTCTACCCTAGAACCATGCTCACCTCTACTTTAGAATACATATTGCCAATCTACTTAAAATATATTTTTGAGGATTTATTATTGAGTTTGGTATATATTAAATTAAATTCGAATTATATTAGCTGGTTGACCTCATCGTGCTTCTTTTGGTCTTGGTGATGTAGTGTGTGTGTCGCGGTTGGCAGCTTTTACATCTCGTCACCCTTCCACGCCTTTTGTTCCTGCATTTGGAGTGCAAGTTTCTGGTGACGAGATCTTTTGTTCATTTGGCCCTTTCTCAATATATTTCTTACATTTTACCAAAAAAAGAAAAATTAAATTTGAATCATTGGAAATGTTGGATCCCATATGGGTTCCAAGTATATGCTGATTAGCTTCATATAATTTTGTAAACACTAATTTTCTCATTTCACAATATCTGACAGTTTAAATTCAATTGAACATATGGTTAGACTAATTGAAGACTAGCAGCAACATACTTAGACTCATACATAGCGACATGTCACCAACACGCCAGATTTGTAAAAACATTCGCATGATAGAAGATAGGGAAAATTAACTTGAACCACAATGTTTAATAGCATCACGAGGAGAACAAATTCTTTGTAAAATTAAATAAACATAAAATAAAGGAAGGAATTCAAATAAGCCATGTTCTTGACGTGCTTAGAGTAAAAACAGTGAAGGAAAGGAAAAGAAAACAAAAGAGAAATGGGCCAGGCGGAAAAAGAGAGAGAGACAAAGGAGTTGCGACTCTTTGTGAGAGAAATTGAATTCTGCTTCGTACCTCAAATCTTACCCTAATTTTCAACAAATTTCATGTCCTGTTACGCTAGTAATGATTTCACGTTGTTGGCCTCCAAATGATGACTGAATTAATTTGTCGAAAATTGTATTTGTTTCAACTGACACAGTAAAAATTATAATTGGCAATTTAGACATGATAAATATTGTCAAGTGAAAATGATATTTGATGAACATTTACTATTTGGGGTAAGAAACACCATTTTAACTAAGAAACGTTTAAGCAGATGAAAAATAAGTTAAATGAATTTGCTTCTTGTAAATGAAAACAAAAATAACTATAACTGAACGGCAACTAAATTTGTCATTAATCGTAACTCAGATTGTGAAAATTTTACAAATCGAAAGTCTTGAAAAATAAGGGCTGTAAGCGCTAAAATCTTTAAACATGTAATATAAAAATAAAAAATATTTCATAACATAAGAATATTAAATATTAAATTCTATTTTTACTTATGAAACATGAGATAGTGAGCACTATTCAAATGTTTTGACAATCTAATTGGTAAGATATTACTTTCCATTGCATATTTTATTACTTGACCAATCAAGTGAGTCTTTCTTACTTACCACAATAGGTGATATTTCACTTAATCCAATCAATTAAGTAGTGTGAGGGTAGTGGTTATCAAACACACTTAACAACATTTTAGTACTTGGCGTGGTCATCAAATACACCCTTAATCTATTAGACTAAAGTAATCATATTTAAAAATTCTATGGGACCTAAACTGAATCCCACTAAAAAAAAAACAATAATCTCGATGTGTAATTTCTATTTAGCAATTGATTTGCATATGACGGGTGATTAAGAAATGAACCTTGTCATAAAAGAATGCTAAATGAGAGTTCGATAAAATAATTAAATAAAAGCTAGTGAATGCGAAATGAAGACAATAGTGAGGCCGATTAGGAAACCGTGGGCATCATCACATGCTCGTACACAATATCATTCACCCGTTCTTAAAATGTGGTCGGTTTGATTAGTCTAAATTATTTTGAAATGATTCGTGCTTGAATCAGTAGCGCCATATCAAATACTCAAAACTTAGTTGTACAAATAGATTATAGATTACAGATGTATAGATTCTTATAAGGTAGCTATTACAATTTTAATCCAAGCAACTCAAGTGTGGAGCTTGGAATTTTCATCAATTAAAATAATTAATTATTAAAATGCCGTTTTCATTTAACGGTTTAAACTATTTGAATAGCTAAAGTCAGCCGTGATCTCGTAAAAACACATCTCATCAATCGGGCAACAATGAAATGAAGAGACACGTGTTTATTTGATTCCCCTATACTTTATTTAATAGTTTAATCTTGTTTTGGGAAAAGTTATGATTATTTCGTTATTTGGACCTTTCAAACCATCATTGCGTAGAACGATATTGAGATTGAAACTATTCTCTACACCAACTCCAAGTTATTATTAATTCACACATCTTATAACTTTCCTCCATATCTACTCCACAAGTGATGGTCTAATTCCTCCCACCATACTTCTTTTCTTCATAAATATATGGAATAAATATATTGAAAGTTCTAAAATTTGTCACGGAACTACAATTGAATCTTAAAAATTTCAAAAAAATGTAATCAAGTTTTAAAAAAATTGGGACTCAATTGCACTTTTATGACAAATTTTAAGAATTAATTGTACTTTTCAAAAATTATAGAACTTGATTGCACTTTCATGACAAATTTTAGAACTTAATTGCATTTTTTGAAAATTCTAAGACTCAATTATAATTTGATGACAAATTTTAAGACTTTTATTACATTTGTGTATGAAACCATCCGACATCGAACATGTGCATTGCACAATCCTCCTGCACTCTAGTAATTTAATGACCGCGGTTAAATGTATTGACAAGGTCATATGACTTTAAATAATTGTATTAGGATTTAAATTCCATATCAATGCCCATTCATAACCTTCATAACGAAGTGATTGGGCGACTTCTTATATATCCTAAAAATTTATCTATGTTAAATGAGTTGAACACCAATCATATATATATTCTTTTGATTGATTGTGCATATGTTCGATTGGTTTTAATTGATATCGAAATAATTTTGTTACCTTAGATTATCATCTAATAAAATCTAAAAATAGGTTCATGTACTCTTTATTAAGAGATACATAGACATTTACATAGATATATGCAAAAGGTACACAATTTTTATTTGATATTATTCTTAACTATAAGTTTGTGAAGGAAAGATAGATTTTGGGCAATTGATATGTCTCATTAATCTTTCATCCACGGCTACATGCGAAAGAAGTCCTCATCCTGGATGGACCACAAAACGTGTATCTTCAGGCCGTGTGAAGTGACGAGGTGGTGGCAAAGTGATCGATTGTAACGAGAACCATCAACATCCACCACGTGAATCTTGGAACATAAGTGTACTCTGGGGCGGCACCGCAATAAGTTTACTCTATTCAAAATTTTCCACCTAATATGAATTTTTCCCGGGAAAATTAAGTATGTTCTCATATATATTTTATCAGTGAGGTCACTCAACAAGTCATATAATGATGTTACTCAGATTTCTCAAAAATTATTAGAAATTAACGTAGATTGAGTCATGAAAAGATGTTCCGAAATATATATTTGTTTTGAAACAGAAAAGCATATGAAAATTACCTGAAAGAATCAGTAAATCAAATCCCACTTGGTAAAATAACACTTTGACTATTCTTCTTGCTTTTATTGCGCGTGGAATTTTTTTTTTTATGACTTAATCTTGTTAATTTCTAATAATTTATGATAAACACTTTGACAATTCTTCCTGCCTTTGTTGCACGTGGAATATCTTTTCATGACTCAATCTACGTTAATTTCTAATAATTTTTGAGAAATCTGAGTAACATCATTATATGACTTGTTGAGTGACCTCACTGATAAAATATATATGAGAACATACTTAATTTTCCCGGGAAAAATTCATATTAGGTGGAAAATTTTGAATAGAGTAGACTTATTGCGGTGCCGCCCCAGAGTACACTTATGTTCCAAGATTCACGTGGTGGATGTTGATGGTTCTCGTTACAATCGATCACTTTGCCGCCACCTCATCACTTCACACGGCCTGAAGATACACGTTTTGTGGTCCATCCAGGATGAGGACTTCTTTCGCATGTAGCTGCGGATGAAAGATTAATGAGACATATCAATTGCCCAAAATCTATCTTTTCTTCACAAACTTATAGTTAAGAATAATATCAAATAAAAATTGTGTACCTTTTGCATATATCTATGTAAATGTCTATGTATCTCTTAATAAATAGTACATGAACCTATTTTTAGATTTTATTAGATGATAATCTAAGGTAACAAAATTATTTCGATATCAATTAAAACCAATGAGAGCACATGCACAATCAATCAAAAGAATATATATATATATATATATATATATATATATATATATATATATATATATGTTTTGAATAAATTGGCAATATGATCAACTCATGGTAGTAAGATCGGTCCAGCAAGTTATGCAACAACACGCTGACATGGCTGCTTCCAGGCTACGCGACAGCAAAAAGGCTAACGTGACTGCGATACTGCGGTATAGGGACAAAAGAAGAGGCCTGTCACGACCTGAATTTCTATAAAATTTTAACCTTGAATGCGCATATAATTTTAATGCACTTAAATCCACCCATAAATAATGATTTTATCTTCTATTGTACAAATAATTTAATCTTAGCTAAGATACATCAAAGTCTTATGTACAAAAACCTGTTTCTACTGTTGATGGACACTTTGGTTCAATCCCTACAAGTGATTTTCGGAAGAGTTAATCTAAAAGCTCTTGAACTACGGATGGACATCCTTGCCCATCGACATGCCATGGCCACCGAAATCGGGGGAACCACCGAAGCCCCTCAGCAATCCAACTAACTCATCGTTAATGTTCTAGTAACAACAACAAATCAATGGGGAACTCACTCAAGCAGCCCCACGACAACTCATGCAATAGAACTACATTTAGTATATAGTATTGATGATTCTATTACATGCACATTTTGGGCAGAAGTACAACTCAAGTGCCAAAACTTGGTACAGAGAGATACTTAAGTGCCAGAAGTTAGACTAGCGATACTTAAGTGCCAAAATCAGAACAAAATGGATCACTTAAGTGCTAATCTGACCAAAATGCCGATATGGCAATTTTCCGGTGAAATAAGTACAAAATGACATCGTTTTGCAAGCGACGTGGCTAGATAATACAAAAACGATGTTGTTTTAGTGTTGACGTAGTAAAAAAATTAAAAAAATTAAATTAAAAACTAAATTTATTTAAAACATTTAAAATAAAAATACAATTTTTTTTTAAAAAGGATGGGGGAAGGGAGGCGGCCAAGGCCGAGCCCTCGTTGCTGACGCCTCTCCACTGCTGCTGGGAAGGGCCGGTGATGGAGGGGGAGAGTTGGCCGGGGTCGCCAGCCCCTAGCCGATCGGCAGCGAAGGTTTGCAAGCCCTCGCCCAGATTCGGCGAGGGTCAGCTGTCACGCCCCAATTCTTGGGCGTGCGCCCATCCCTGCATGGTCGATTAAATAGCAACGTCCTAGGACGCATTGCCGACCATTTTATTTTAATACGCAAGTGGAAACAGTTAAACAATCTCCAGACAAGAAAACGATGGGATAGAAAAGTAGAGCCATATTTTTTTCACACCTGAAAAACCATAACCACACTTTTATACAAAGCAAATCTCATAGTATATATTACAATACTATTAACAAGTCAGATCTATCACACATCAGATCAAACTCAGAGTTTACAAAACGGGGTAGGAGTTTCAATCCTCATTCGGGTCATACTCCGGATCCTCCTCTGACTCCTCCTCTGGTTCCTCTTCAGGCTCTTCCTTAGAATCCTCCTCCTGCTCAACAATCTATCATTCCTCTTCGCTCCAGCTAGAGTCCACGGCGAGTACATGGGAGTATTAGGGTCACCCTCGAGCTTAGGTTCTTTGGCATCAGTCACTGCTTCGTCCTTGGGATTTGCAATCCCTTTTTCGAATGCTGCCTCCAAGACGTACAAAGGCACATCCTCTTCCGGTACGGGACCCTCTCTTCGTCCATCATGGTAGTGATGATACCACGATCGATACTCGTGGGGCACCAAGCCGTCTTTACCCACATTAACCCAAACGCTAGACTTTACCAAAACACACTCTAGTCATTCCGAGTGAGGGTATACCGCAAAGTGATATCCTATCTCCGTAATCTCTTGGGTATACCAAAATGCATGGGAGGATGAGGAGGTGGAGGTACTGCCATCTAGGAACCTAAAATGTTGTCCCACAATGAGGTGAGACTACGCCTCAGCAAGTTCTACTCTTCTAAGACTCGATTAGGAAGCCAATACACCTTAAAGCTGCCTAAACACAATACGAGTCAGAGGACTTACCTTGGCCTCAGATTCCTCCCTGCAAGTCAATTTAATTCATCCCATCACTGAATCACATCAAATCAACAACCAAATCAAATAATCGATCAATCGACTCGGTCAATTTCATGTCATCGGACCATCACCTGGTCAAATCAATGCTATCTATAAAGTCTGACCATAATCTAGGACTACTCACCCAAAGCTGATAAGATAGTATACTATTTATATGTTCACCAAAAACTAATAATTTAAAGCCCTCAGGCCAATATAGTATATTATATATATGCTCGCCCAAAGCTGATAATAAGGTATACTGCTCACCTAAAGCTGACATATCATTTATAAGCTGATATAATACACCATATAATATACCGGTGTATTGCTCACCCAAAGCTGACATATCGCCCGTAGGCCGATATAGTATATCATTTCAATCATCCAACGTTTCCATCATTTTTATCATATATGATAAAAATAGCCATGTGTGAGTACACGGTCGACCTTAGCCAAAATATAATAATTTCACTTTTGATTCCCCCACATCATTCAATAGTCTAAAAATAGATTTTTGGTGTTGTAGACGGACACTCGGTAATTTACCAATTAATTACAAAATTAATTAATTTAGGAATAAAATCTTAAAATCACAATTAAATCAATTCAGCACAAATTTAAGCTCGAATAAATAAATAGATTGCATCATGATAATCAGCATAAAATTCTGGTCGTCGACTATCCCACCTAATTTCCAGAAAATAAATAAATAATTAAATAATTATGGAAAATATTAAATAAATGCCAATAAATCAAATTTAGGCCTGTAATGCCTAATTGGATGCCGAAACAGATTCAGAAAATTTCCGAGGTTCGTTCAATAAATATTGGAACCTATTTATTTGCTAATTGCTACAACTAACCACCTAACATGCATCGATAAAGCACTAAATTAATTACTCTAATCTAATATATCCACCTAATCACATTTAATTAAATATAATCAAGCCCTAAGCATCATTAGCATACTAAGTGAGGATTACTGAGTTAAACTCACTTGTTTAACGCGCGGGTTGGTGCAAAATGACGTGAATGTCGTAGGGCCCGACTTTCCTCAAGGCGGGCCTAGCAACCAAGGCTTGGGACTACCTCAAAATGGACGTACAAGCATGCTGGAAAACCCTCTTTTTTGCTCTCTGTCCGCTGTTGGTTGAGGCTAAGAAATAGCTACTCTGGGGCTTGGACGAGATAGAGATGGATTGAGGAGTGACACCGGACCTAGGTGGGACTCCATGGAGGTCGGAGGGACTCATGGTGGCCTGCTGGGCTACGAAATAGCCTGCTGGACCAGTGGACAGGCTGGAACGCCGGAGTGAGGGAGGCGGAGACGTGCAAGCAGCGATGGGCTGGCGCAAGTGACATCGTGTGGCTCCTCAGGCATGTGGCGCCCAACAACTGCTAAGTTGTTATCTCTAGCAGTCTCTTGGCTTGCTGGTGTGCAAGAATGGAGAGGATGAAGAGGGGTGGAAGACAGCTTGGAGAGGATGAGGGAGAAGAGGGACAAGGGGGACCACTTGGCCAATTTCTTCTCTTCTCATCTCTTTGACCATCCACCACCACCAGCTGCTCCTTGACTCTCATTCAACCACCAAGGCTCATCCTTGGACTCTTGAAATGGTCCATTTTGGCTAGGCAAGGGGGAAGCTACGAATTTGCAAGTCTTCTCCCTCAATTGGACACTTGTTCCTTCTCAAATCAATCTCATTTGACCCATACAAATTCAATTGGCACCTCAAAGATCAAATTGATATTTTTCCTCACCAATTGATCCCACCTACTTCCCAATTGCGCGATGAAAAATGATCCCGGCCTTTTTCTGAACAAAAATGGCCCTAGGACGACTTTTTTCCCAAAAAGTCTCGGGTTGCAGAAAAATATTCTGAGACTAAGTCGATGCTCCTAGAATTTATTGTGATATGATAGAATCTTCAATTTTTGAAATTGGACTCAAATTCACGGTTAATTTCACTCATGTGCGTTTTTAGCGTGACCTAAACTACCGAGTAGGTTTCAGAAATTTTTAGGTGCAAATGACTCGTGGTCAATTTTTTTTGAGTCACAGTGAACCTACTCGACACATTAGCAACTCTCGTTTGTCATGAAAATCTCGATGATTCAAATACGGACACAAGATATCAAAACAATAGAAAAATCAGTCTATTACTGGTCGGCAAGAATTTTTCCAATTTAGTGGTGTCACCCACGATTAGCCACACATCTCAGTCGAACCAACCTATCTCTGACCTCTAATCGATTTTTAACTGTGCCGTAATGGCCTCTAAAGATGAGTACGGTAGAGTAGCCGATTCCTAATTGAATTCTCAAGTCTATTACATTAAAATTTATTAATGGCTTCACTAGATAATCCAATTATCTCGAGAGTGATAAGCTCTGAGAACAGCCTTATAGGCGCGTCGATGAAATGCCCGATTTATTCAATAGAAAACAAGATTGAAAATCTGGGATGTCACATCAGGGGCCCTCACTTGGCCAGGCTAAGGGCCGCCGCTTGCTAGGGGGTTTGCCTTAGCGGGTGGCAACCCTTGGCTCGGCTGGGCAAAGGCCGCGACCCTTGCCTTAAATCTGGGTGAGGGCTCGCGGGCCCTCACCGCTGGTCAGCCAAGATCGCCTACCCCTAGATAGGGCTCAGCGACCCCGACTGACACTTCCCTCACCATCGTCGGCCCTTCCCGGCAACGGCAAGGAGGTAGCGAGGGCCCATGAGCCCTCGCCCAAATCTAGGGTAAGGGTCGCGACCCTCATTCATATCCAATGAGGGCTCGCGGGCCCTCGCCGCCATCGAGAAGGGCCAACGACAGTGGGGGCAGGGTCGGCTAGGGTCGTCGGCCCCTAGCTGACCAATGGCAGGGGCGGTGGCAGCGACAACGAGGGCTCAACCCTCAATTGCCTCCTCCCCTCCCTTTAATTTTTTAAAATTTTTAAAATTTTTAAATGTTTTAAATAAATTTAATTAATTTTTATATTAATTATTTACCACGTCAAAGACAAAATGACGTCATTTTTGATTTTCTAGCCATGTCAGCATGCAAAGCGATGCCATTTTACACTTATTTCGCAGGAAAATCGCCACATCAGCATTTTGGCCAGATTGGTACTTAAGTAATCAATTTTGCTCTAATTTTGGCACTTAAGTATCACTTTCCTAACTTTTGGCACTTAAATGTCCAGTCGTGGCAAGTTTTGGCACTCCAGGTGTCTGGCACTCCACATCTTGATATTCAACACATGAAAGCTTCAAAAAGTAATGACGGGGGGATTTATCCCACATATCTGAAAAATAGAGTGCGTCGAAACCCACTAAATGAAATTTCTAAGTCTAAATAAGAAGATCCTCTTACCACTTAACATGCTACCAACACATAAAGTGAGAGCAAAATAATCATATTTGACTAATGCAAAAGGAAATGCACTACTTTTCCTATCATGATATACCATAGAAAGTATTGACGACACTACACAAGATTATTCACTCAAATGCAAGCAGGTGGCATAATATTTCATGATGCGTAGATACCATATACGATAGGTGAGTTCCTACTTGTCACTAGCTAGGACTATCTCGTTTCACGAGATATCTTGACTAACAATGCATCATGACCACCAACTCATTGGGAATGGAATCATTTATACCTTTTGCCACACCTCTTACCCCATTCATCATGGGTGTCCTCTACATTAGCGAGGACAAATACATCATTGTTCATCCACATGATGATGGTTGATGGTTATTTATTAACAACATACCATGGCTATACAAGCCATATCATACCCCAATTGCACAAGTCACGCCATTACAGGATTTTGTATCATCTCAATCTTATAGAGAATTGTTAACATGTACCTAGCTCCAAAGTCTCATTGATTTACTTATATAAGGAAATTCGTTCAGTGGAAAATATGTTGTGGCAAAGGTCTTAATTACATGGCATTAAGGACATACACATTATTATAATACAAAAATTGCCATATATATCACAATACTTGGAGGAAAAATAAAGAGAGGTGGTATAGATTAAAGAGTGACGATTGGCTCAACTATGTGATTTCCAAAGTAGATATTTCATTATCAAAATATCTAGTAAATTAGTACATAAACAAGGAAATCGGTGTTCATTCCAAGCATTGATAAATCAGAAAAATAGTTTGAATTGACAAAAACGTTCCATGGAAATTACTAAATACTAGGAGAATCGCAACTAATAAATTAATCGAACCAAGAGCAAATATTCATCAATTTAACCCTAATGGTATCACTTTCCAAAAACTGCGGGCACTGGAAATATAATTCGGGCCTGCCTCTACTACACTATCAATAATCCAACCAAAATTTCCACTTGTGACATTTATGGCCTTCAAATTCTAATATATTATTAATTGACAAAAGAATTTCCGAATATCATAAGGCCAACGTGGCTGCAATGTGAGATAACAGAAGAGGGTGACTTGGCTATGGTGTAGGGAAGCAAAAGGGACAGTGACTGCAGTGCAGGGATAGCAGAAGAAGCTAACGTGATTGTGTGGCAAGCCACGCGATAGCAAACACGCTAACGTGGTTGCGTGACAGGCTATGCAACAAGTTGACATGGCTTCGTAATAGGCTATTGATGTCACCACTAGAAGAGATGAATAATGTTGAAGCTCGACGTCGAAAGAGAGATACCAATAATAATTGGAAAGAGAATGACACGAAATGCGAAGTGCCCTCTGAATGTGCACTCTTAATAGTAATTTAAAAAAGAAAAAAAAAAGAGATGCAAGGTGCACTCCGGGTGCGATGTGCACCTCGTGCACCAAGATTGCTTAGTTATAATACTAAGATAAGAATAATGGGGAAAAAGAATTGTGTAATTTATGCATATTTTAGTTTACATATTTTGGTGTATCTAAAATGAAGAGTACATGAACCTATAGGTTATATTAGATTACTATATAATGTAACAAAATTTATGACATCAATTATAATCAATCGGGGATATGCATGATTAAAGGATATATAACTTCCATGAATGACTCAAACTTCATATACCATTGCCTAGGCGCTTGCTTGAGACCATATAAGCTTTTCTTCAATCTACATACAAGGTGCTCCTTGCCTTCAACTTCAAAACCCTCTCGGTTGCTCCATATATATATCTCCTCTTCTAGGTCTCCATGAAGAAAAGCCGTCTTTACATCAAGTTGTTCAATTTCTAAATTTAAATTGGCAGCCAATCCAAGAACAACTCGAATAGAAGTCATCTTCACAACCGGTGAAAAAATCTCTTCAAAATCTATGCCCTTCTTTTGACGAAAGCCCTTCACAACAAGTCTAGCCTTGTATCGTGGTTGTAAACTATTTTCTTCCGTCTTCAACTTATACACCCACTTATTTGTAGTGCTCTCTTACCCCGAGGCAACCTCACCAATTCAAATGTGTGGTTTTCATGCAAGGATTTAAGCTCCTCTTGCATGGCTTCATGCCACTCATTCTTTCGTTCACATGATATAGCCTCTTCATAAGTTTAAAATCTGCATCGATGGTAACACATACTCATGCGGTAAATATTTTTGAGAAAGGCCTACGCTCTCTTTCGGATCTTCTAACTTGAGGTAGGATAGATTGCTCTTGCTCAGCTATTTCACCTGTATCGGCTTGAAGAATCAACATTATGTGAGGACTCACCATCTTCATGACTTCCATGCACTTCTCCCCCATAATTTCTATTAACATTAGAAGGATTTGGGCTGAAACTAACCCAACGTTGAGCTGTATTCTTTGGTCTCTCCACCTTGTCAATGTCTTCAATAGTTTGATACTCACAAAACACCACATCTTGGCTTCTAATGACTTTCTTTGCAACTGGATCCCATAACCTGTAACCAAACTCTTCATGTCCATAACCTAAGAAAATACACTATTTAGACTTGTCATCAAGCTTGGATCTTTCATTTCTTGGAACATGCACAAATGCCCGACAACCGAACACTTTTAGATGGCTGTAGGAAACATCTTTGCCACTCCAAACTCTTTAACCCCCCTAAGAGGAACCGATGGAGAAAGATTTATCAAGTTTTTGTTCTCATCTTTACCCCAAACTTATGGCAACTTCGCATGAGAAAGCATACACCGAATTCGATCATTAATTGTCCGATTCATTCTCTGCCACTCCATTATGCTGTGGTGTTTTGGAACAATCTTCTCAAGCTTGATACCATAATCCCTGCAATAGTGTTCAAATGGGCCTCTATATTCACCACCGTTGTCGGCCGAACACATTTCAACTTCTTCCGTTTCTCTTTCCACATTGACATGAAATTGCTTGAAAGCCGCAAGTACCTGATCTTTAGATGTCAAAGCAATAGCCCATACTTTTCTAGAACAGTCATCAATAAATGTCACAAAGTATAATGCACCTCCAAGAGTTCTAGCATCCATGCAACAAACATCAGTGTGAACTAAATCAAGTACATTTAATTTCCTGTGTGGAGAGGAACTCTGAAATGAGAATCTATGTTGCTTACCAGTCAGACAATGAGTGCATTCCTTTAGATTTTTCTCCTTCAAAGGTAAAAGGTTCTTTCTAGCAAGAGTTTTAAGTCCTTTCTTGCTAAGATGACCCAGCCTCATATGCCATAAATCAACCAAGGAATCCTCCACTGCATTTACCTCTTCTTTAATCAAAATCGGCTTGCATGGTGTAGAGAGAGCACGTCTTCTTACCCTTTGCCACTACCATGGAACCTTTAGTCAACTTCCATTTGCCATCAAAGAATGAATTACGATAACCATCATCATCCAAGGCACCTCTTAGAGATCAAGTGAAGTCGAATATCCGGAACATGTCTCACATTTTTTCAAAATCAAATTACATCAATCGGTTTCCAAATAAACATCTCCCATGCCAATAACCTTGGAAACATCACTATTTCCCATCCTTATGCAACCAAAGTCGCCGCTCGATAAGAAGCAAAGTAATCACGCCGGAGGTGACATGAAAAGAAGCCATGGAATCAACAACCCACATAGAGTCTTGGCATGTAAAATTCACATATCCGTCATTACATACAAACACAATATCGCCATCGGATGCAACCGCCGTTGTAGCTTGTTTCTCTTCTTTCTTTTGATCTCCATTTCTATCATGGAATCTATCTCTCTTTGGCAACCAACACTCTTTTGCATAATGTCCCATTTTGCCGCAATTATAACACTTGACACTCCTTCTTGGTCTTGATTTCGACCTTCCTCTTGACTTGCCTCGAGTATCATTTCTTTGAAACCTTCTTGATTGACTTCTCCCCCTGTTTTCTATAACAAGAGCATCCGATGTAGAAGCATAATTCAAGCCTTTTCTTCTTGTTTCTTCATTGAATAAGCTTTCTTTAACCATGCTCATAGAAAGCACCAAAAGGAGCCGAGTTATTTAATGCCACAACCAAGGTGTCCCAATTATCAGGAAGAGTACCAAGTAATAAGCATGACTGCAATTCATCACCAAGATCAATCTCAAGATTTGTCAATTGATTTACAACATCTTGAAATTCCTCAAGTGGATCTGGGAATTAGAATTTTTTACGTGTAAATTTTGTTAAGTTATGCAACAGCTGAACGTCATATCTTCGATGTTCTACGAAGCATAAATAATAACATCTTCAGACCATCTGCTCTAACTTCGACTCATTCCACTTGCATTGCCAGGTTAGCGGATCATTTTCTTCAGTAAGATATTCATCTACCTAAAATAGATTTTTGTTTTTTCGTGGTTAAAGAAATCCTAAAATGGTTTTCGGTTGTCTAAAAGCACACAATAGAAAAATCCTTCAGCATTAAATTCTGGCCTTTGAAGATAGATGGGAAAAGGAGAAGAAAAGAGAAGAAATGACAAAACTAACTTTGCTTTCATGCAAAGTTTCCAGTCAAGTCCTCTTTTTCGGTGGCAAGAAACTTCCCATGTAAGCACCATGAAAGCCTGTGAGTTCAGATCTATCGACGTCATTGGTTCCATCACATTCATGCAATGGCCGAACGTCATATCTTCGATGTTCTACGCTTTCAGGCATAAATAACACCATCTTCAGACCATCTGCTCTAGCTTTGATTCGTGTCACTTGCATCGCCAGGTCAGTGGATTATTTTCATCAGTAAGATACTCATCTACCTAAAATAGATTTTTTTTCGTGGTTAAAGAAATCCTAAAATGGTTTTCGGTTGTCTCAAAATGCACAAATAGAAAAAGCCTTCATCACCAAATTCTGGCCTTTGAAGATAGATGGGAAAAAGAGAGGAAAAGAGGAGAAATGACAAAACTTTGTTTTCGGGCAACGCTTCCAGTCAAGTCCTTTTTTTCAGTGGCAAGAAACTTCCTATGTCAGCACCATAAAAATCAATGGCCTGTGAGTTCACATCTATCGAGGTCATTGGTTCCATCACATTGATAATCGACACAAGAGGAAAATCCAGACGGCCCACGGTATCGCAAGAGGGTTACCCGATCGTCGCAAGTATTTCAACATGTCTCAGCAATTTCGGCGTCATTTCCTCTTTCAGTACCAATTATTTCCGGACACATTTCCGGACATGCTGTATGTGGACAGGAAATGAATTCCCTGGACATATTTGCTAAAGATAGACAGTGACTCACGTGCGTCCCAGTTCCAACGATTGGACAACGAACGAGGCGTTCGAGATGATGATAGATGAAGGTCGCTTCATGTCTGGTGGGCCATCGGAAATCCTTTGAAGCCAATCGCAATGAAGGGCAAGGAGGCTCGCATATATCTGAACTCTAAAGATTTTCAATTTTAGGTAGGACTTAGCAGTTCTTGATCCAATCCGATTCTGAGGTGGAACTGAGAACTGAATTGGAATGACTGATTTTCAAATTCTAAAACTGGGAACGGAAATGACTGGTTCTAGGACCGAGAATTCGATTGATCGATTGGTCCATTCCATGGAACAGGTAATTTGTTATTTGAGGGAAAAAATAAATTGCGAAAAAGAAGCTCTTCGAAAATAATACATCATAGTACATGGACCGTATAATACACGAGCAGAAATGTTACTCTTTTCTTCTTTCCTTTTTAGTACGATTCATATTTTCTTGTTCCCAACCATGCTCTGTTTCGTATTGACTGCTTTGAGGGCCTTGGGAATGTTTTGGAAGTTCTGATCTCTTCATTAGTCCAAGTGATCTGCTAAGCGCGGCTCAGAACATGAGTGGCATCGTCGAGGTTTCTTGTTGCAGAGGTGACATGAAGAAATGGAGGGACTTGATTCCCAAGGTGAAGAGCCCATCACTCGTCCTCTTCCCTGCAACGCCAAGCAAGTTACCTGCAAAAATGGATTTTTAAGCGCTGTCACACAAATCTCATCATGGACTGATCGATAAGATGAATCCAAAACAGTTCTAAGGGAAGGTAGAGCAGAAAGCAAAAGGGAGAGGGGAAAGCAAAACCTAAAAAGGGCAGAGGGTTTTTCTCAGTTTTTTTTTTTTTTTTTTAATATCAATCGGTCCAGTCTATTGGTCCAATTGGTCCACCGGTCCGGCTCCCACCTTGGAATCGAAAAGCAGATTGACCGGCCACCGGTTTCAAGAATGGGAATCGAGAATTTGACCACCCTCTCCGGGAACCACCTAGAACCGGCCGATCTAGTCCAATCCAAGTAGTCCCCAGTTTGGGCGGTTCTCATTGCACACCCCTACTTTTAGGGAGAAACGAGTAACTTAGGAAGTTTTAACAAAAGAGGAAGTTAAAATTTGATAGTTTGAGGAAATTTATTTATCATGACCTCATCTGTGTCATTCTATACACACCTTAGTAATGTAAATAAAGTTTGATTAGTAAATCCTGCACTAATGAAAATGGTAATGAAATGTAATATTACTTGTATGCAATTAAAAAAAAAAGGATTGAATTAATGTTGTACATCCGTCACAATACTAGTTAAATATAATCATCATACTTTGCATTCACAATTTATACTATAGCAACTTAGTCAGCGCAATGGACTTTACCTAGAAAATCACACTAACGCATATAATGTGCAACTATCACTTAGCATCGAAGATAGAACTGAAAACAATGGTTGAAATTATCGATTAGCACTTGTTTGTGTAGCACTTGGATTCCCCAACCACCGATTCTTGATTTGATAGGTTTTGAGAGTACAATTTTAGCACTTGTTTGTGTAGCACTTGGATTCCTTAACCGCCATTTCTTGATTCTGATAGGTTTTGAGAGTACAATTTCCTGGAGGAAGCCAACTCATTCAGAATTGATATGCCAAGGATTGGCGAGATGATTTGAGCACTAAATAACACTAATGCTGACATACGAAAAACGACATGATCACGACATGTAGACATGTCATTTTAAAAAAATATCATTTTTAAAAAATATAGAATTCCAACATGTCTAGGCACATTGTTTATTAATATATATTTTTATGTGATTATTTTAATCAAATTAATTTGCTTCAAATTCACAGATAAATAAATAATAAAAAGCCTATAATAAATTTACATTAAAAACATCAATCTACCATTTGTTAATATCATTCATTGTTTCAATTTGACAAATTCAACTCCACTCCAATAATCCATAAAACTTGGAGGGAAAAGAAAAAAACAATTTGTATTCTAGACTCATGTGTCAAAGCATGTTGGAAGAGAAGAGAAAAAACAAACTTATGGAGTGAATTGTACTGCCATAGAAAGTGAGAATTGGAAGAAAAAAGAAGATTGGGTTTTTCTTGTTTCCCCATTTATTATTTTTATTATTTTTTATTTTCTTATATATTTATATTTCAACCCCTCATTTATTGAAAATTTTTAAAATTGACCTCATGTGTGTCAACAATCATGTGTTGGAATTGTCGGAATTCCTAACTTGTGTGTTAGGGAGAGTTGACCGAGTGCCGGAAAATGTCGAAGAGCATCGAAGAATGTCGGACACTTCAACACAATATAAAAGCTCTTAAAAAGTATCGGTGCTTCCTAAGTTTAACATAAACAAAGATAGTATAGCATTGGACGGATGACACAAATGCTCGAGGAAGCAAAGAGTTCATACTTGACTTCACCATTGATCTTAGCTATGCAATAAGTACTTTGATTTGGTTAATTTGGTACGCTAATTATTATTATTATTATTATTATTATTATTATTTAAGTATCTTCTATAAGTACAGTTCGCATATTGATGCCTATAAAGGCTTTTATCTTGCAGATGGAATCCTCGCATTAGTATATGAAAGTTTTAGAAAAATTACCAAAAAAAAAAATCATAAACTTAATTCATTTAAGCTAATTCAGTTGTAAACATTTTAATTATGTCAATTAAATCCTAAAACTTCTAAATATTTGCCAATTAAGTTCATTTAGCTAAGTTTAATCGAGAATTGCTAATGTAGATTTCGGCCGTTCACTATGACATGGTTGTCATTGGACGTCTAGCATCAACGTTGATAATTTTTAAATATTTTTTTATTTTTATATTGTTTGTTGTTAATTTTTTTAACAACTCTAGGCTGGCAAGGTTGTCGGCCAACCCAACCCTTGCCGACCATAGGCAAGGCATTGTGCTATCACCTAAATCTAGGCAAGAGTCGATGCCTTCACAGCCATTGGGTGAGGGTCTCTACATCCTTGCCAAGATCCAAGCAAGGGTGTTAGGCCCTCGCCCAGATCTAGGCGAGGGCCATAATGCCCTTACGGGCTATAGGCAAGGGCGTCACATTTTGTCAGTTGAATCCATCCAGCTAATTTTGATAAGAAATTATTAATGTAGACACTAATCCTTCTACATGGCATGACAGTACTGATGTAGACAATTTTTTTATAATATTTTAATAATTATGCGATTTTATTTATTTAGTTTCCTCTCGTCTTCCTTTTGTGGGTGGCCAAATAAGCTAGCCTCGCGTGGGCAAGGTTTACTCTCACTTGGGCAAGAATAAGCGTCAATGAGGGCTCCCCTTGCAAGATTTGCTTAGGCCAAGGCAACCTTGTGAAGCGTCGCTTGGGTGAGGGCAAGGCCTAGCGATGGTCGGCCTCACAAACTCTGACTTGGTGCAGCTATGCTTTTTTGAAGGCTCGACAATTGCTTGTACAAGGCTTGGAGGATAAGTTGTTGAGCTCATCGAGATTTGGAGGCTCAGCCATGGTCGCCACGAGTTTCGAACCGATTTTGGTTTGTCTGTCTTTAGTAGCCTCAAGGCCTCGATTCTATGACAATGCCGAGCTCAAAACCTACCCACCCTAGCTATCCAGATCGGGATCATGCATTGCCCCTCCTCCAATTGTTAAAGCTGTTGTTTGCCCCTCTGACTCTACCCCTAACTCTTTCCATCTTTGTCTGTGCGTGCTTTGCTCAATCACCTGACAGCACATTTGTTTGGCCATGGCCGTCAAGCTCGCTGAGATCTCGACGACCATGAGCTTGATGAGCATGGAGGAGGAGAATTGAGCTAGCCGAGAGGGAGTTCAACCGCGGTAGCTAGGCAATGTCATGCGGTGGAGGTTGTGATTGAGAGTGGTTGGTGGCCAACCCTCGCCGAGCGCCCAAGGGACGCCAGCCCATCTGGCCATTGCTTGAGGATGGTAGTCAGCCACCAGCAGAAGGAAGAAAAAAGACTTAAAAAAAAAAAAAGATGGAAAGAGTGCCAAATCATTAAAGATTCAAAAACGAGCATAGAATTTGTCAAAGTGCACGCACGAACATGATAATAAAAGAAGTACCAGATGAAGAATTGATTTTTACGGTGCCTTTAACATATTTAGCAAGTTCATAATTTAATGATTTAAGCTTTTGAGTGAAAGTGGATATATATTTTTCTTTTATGCTAAAGTAGATCTATATCAATTGGTTCAAATTGAATTATCTCTTGATATCATCAAAATGATGAGACCATTACAATTCTGCCCTTACATTTCTGTTGAGCTACTTCCCAAACAAATTGTGTCATCTAAATTCCATCTCATTTTTTCCTAGATCGCACATTATTTCCAATTTCATCTAATTTATTCCTTGTTCACGTGTTTTTCAGGTGCCTGCTGAAAACTACAATAATTTATTTTCCACCTCAGAGCAAGAGAAGTCCCTTTCTGTTTCGTGCCTCACATCCTCAAAAGTACAATAATTTATTTTCCACCTCAGAGCAAGAGAAGTCCCTTTCTGTTTCGTGCCTCACATCCTCAAAAGTACAATAATTTATTTTAAACCTCAGAGCAGGAGATGTCCCTTTCTGTTTCGTGCCTCACATACTAATAGGACCTACGTCGAAGATGGCATCCAACAAAACTTCGTGCTATGCTCAGGATTCACGTTTTGACAGGACAGCTCCTAAAAGGAACCAGCTCAAAGTCATGTATAAATAGACCTAATTGGGTCATGCAATCTCCCATTCAGAGAAGCAAGCCAAATTCTTCTCCCCCAATTCTTCATGGAGGCCCATATATCCTTGATTCAATCTCTTGTCAATACCATCAAAACAGAAATACTCCTTCCCGACATAGGCATGAGCTCATTCCTCTGCCCTTCACCATATGACACTGCATGGTTGGCGATGATTCCCGATCCTCGCCGACATGATTGTCCCATGTTTAAAGGGTGTCTAAATTGGGTGCTTCATAATCAGAATGAAGAAGGGTTTTGGGGAGATTATGATTATGAAGAACAAGAAATGTTTGATGGAGGGGAGTGTCTTGCTTCAACCCTCATTTGCATGATCGTGCTCAAAAAGTGGCATGTTGGTTCACCTTTGACAGAGAAAGGTACCATTCGCTTGACTTTCAAATAAGTGCTAAAATATAGCCATGGAAAGCATAATGTTTCTTTATTTACATTAGGATATGGCCATCCTAGACATAGTTCTTCCTTCGAGGATAAAATTTACTTTGGTGAGTAGATTAATTTTGTGATTACGAAAGACTTTGTACTTGATTGATCAGGTAACTTTGTTATCCTTTCAACTCATGGTCTAACCCACCAAATCTAATGTGGTTTCTAGTTAAAATAAGTCTATTGATCATCAATTATAGTCAAACTTAAGTCAACATGTACATGAGATCTCTAATATTATGAAAGCATATAATAGATGATGCAAGTAGCTATTGTATTAGCTTCCTTATTGAAATGCAACAGTCATATATTTCTTCACAAACTCTTCTCTAATACTTCTCCATTTTTTCTGAAAATTTCACCTTTCAGGATTAAAGTTCATTCATGAGAATGCGGAATTGCTTCTTTTGAGAAACGGGCATGGAAAGTTTCCTCGTTGGATAGCTATCATCTTGCCTGGAATGGTTGATTTGGCGCGTGCTGTTGGTTTGGACATCATATTCCCCGAAAGCACCAAAAGTGCCATTGCAAATTTATTCAGCAATCGGCAACGAATTCTTGAAAGGTAATTCTAATACTTCCCTTCTTTATTGGTCCAATATTATCGTATGTTTTTTTTTTTTTTCAAGCTGATGTATTTTTGCATTTCGGGCACGATATTTTGAAAAATTAGTACTCGCATAGCCCCAACCATTTCAATCTGGGTCAATCTGGGTCAATCTCAATCCCTCGACCAAATCGGTATGCGATTGCGTTTGTCTCACCTTTTTCACTGGAAAACTGAGTCGCGTGGAGGAAGTGTGACCCAACTGCTCCGATCGGTGTGTTTGCGCTAGTTTTGACTTTCGACTTTTTGCTTTTGACTTGTCAATTACCCTTTTGGTTTCTTTTCTTATTTTGTTGAAGGAACTTACTATATAAGGAAGATCTCTTTGTCAGTCGACCAACTTAACAACGATTATTTGTCAAAAAGTAAGACCAACCATAATTTTGGCTCAATGATAGTAAGTCTTCAAGAGTAGACAAAAGGGTTTTCAGGACCTCATATCTAAAAGAGAAATATAAGAAATGTCAACATTTTAACTCACTGGTCGTTTCTCATTTCATAATTTCTGGACAATACGAAGCGCGTGGGGAAAATGTGCCAAAAGGTTGTTGGGGCCTAGTTCTCCAGCCAAGAAAATATTGCGTGCATCTTGTGTAGCCAGCATAACAAAAAATAAGACTCTTGAGAACACGACACGTGTCTTGTATGGGATCCAAATGTTAGACCAAATTTTAAACTGAGCGAGCAGGCCTTTTTCTTGAGAGAATGCTCTGCATGCGGCTTCTCTTTGCGTCGCAATTCGGCGATGGCGGAGGCAACTTGTCGAGGCAAAGTGTTAGTTTATCAAACGAGGACTCAGAGAGAGAGAGAGAGAGAGAGGGAGAGAGAGAGGGCACAGTTGGGAGGGGCCAACAGGTGGCTCATTGGTCGGACAAGGGCTTCGTGGTTTGTCGAAGGGAGAGAGAAGGGGGCAGAGTCGAGCAAAGAGAGAGCGTGCAAGACGAGTCGAAGCCGGAGACGGAGGGGCAGCGCGGTGGCTCATCGGTCATAGAGAGGGGCGCAGAGAGAGAGTCAGGCACGAAAAGAGGTCGCATGCAGAGGAGAGAGAGAGCATTCTCTCAATAAGAAGGCCCGTTGGCTCAGTTCAAAATATGATCTGATATTTGGATCTCGCGAGTAACACGTGTCGTGCTCTCAAAGGCTTTCTTTTTTATTGCATTGGCTACACAAGACGCACGCATTTAAAGCCACCCAAAAGACACGGTCATACCAATTAGCATTTTGGCCTTTTGCAGGGAGAAACTCGTGGGCAGCAACCAATATTACCCATTGTTGTCATATCTTGAGGCATTGCCTCCAACATACAAAATCAGTCATGAAACCATATTGAAGCATCAGGACAGCGATGGCTCTTTGTTTCAATCGCCCTCTGCGACAGCAAGTGCATACCTATCCAGCGGGAACGAAGCATTCTTGGCTTGTCTTCAATCTCTTGTTTCGAATTGTACTTCTAACGGCGGTAGGTGAAAGCTAGGTTCTAGAGATTTTTAGATACTTTCATAATACATCCTTCTTGTTTCCCTGACTAATTTCATTTCACAAAATTATATAATGCTACTTTCAAAAAGGAGCATAGTATTACGTAGTAATTGATAGATTGTGACTGATATGAGTTGAAGGAAATGTCATGTATATCGAGAGCATTTAAATTCTCTTGTTCTCTCTATATATATATTTTTGGTTTCTTTTAACATGACTTATTTGACCAATTAGATGTTCTCAAACTGGGACCCATCTGCCCACAATAGGAACAGAGACTTTGAAATTTTTCAGCAAATTTGGACTGTAAATGCAAAACCAAAGATTTGATATTTCAATGGGCAAAATCCTTCCAATCCTTGTTTAGGGAATTGAAACTAAAATCTTGCTTTTAGATTAACTAGGCTATGTTTGGTGTGAGACACGACTTCAAATGCTAGATCACTAAAAGCTAAATTGATGGAAGCTAAATGAATATGAGTAGAGTAATTATAGCTTATACAAACAATGTTGAGTTTAAAAATTTATTTATTAAATTTATATAGTTTTCCATTTATAACATTCATAACCCTTGAAATTTTTTGGCTTTTCTTGATAATTAAAACAGTTCCATCTCTATATCTCACTGAGGAAGAGCTTTCAAAACTTTCCATGGTTTATCAACTAGTGAGATTAGGGTTGACCGAGTACTTTGATCGGGAGAAGGATGAAATCTTGGCACAAATCTATAGGTTAGTAAAAGTTTCCTTGTCCTATGATCTTTTTTCTTTTCTTTACCCAGAAAATCCACTACTGAAAAAAAAAAAAAAAAATAAAATAAAATAACAGAGAGCATAGGGGATGGGAATGCAGTCCTTAAAAGCCCAAAGCCGTCCCTACAAAGCTGCCGCGTAGACTGCTTATAAGGTCACCAAAATTTTCCATATGACATCTCTAACTAAGTGAAGCATACTGGCTGTTCTTTTTTTTTTTTTCTTTTTTCAGGAACTACAAGCATGAAAAGCCAATCACAAAATCAATTCATTGGATAGCTGCTGAGATATACAAAGATTGCTTGGAGTTCTGGCTTTTGCGCATGCATGGTTACAGTGTATCACCATGTACGAGTTGCAAACTATATAAATTCCTCGGGAAAAGTGTCAGAAAAGTATTAAACCTATTACAATAATGCCAACTTAGTCATTATGACTAATTTTAGTCAGATTTTATTAACGTGGATGCCGGCCAGCCTATGTTGCACAACCGACGCTAATATAAACAATTTTTAATAAAATTTAATTTATATTTTCTTTTATTTCTCTTCTTCTTCTTTTTTTCCCTTTCCCCTTCCTGTAGCTAGTTGGAACCTGAACCTTGCTCACTCACTAGCAGCTAGCAAGGCTTGCCATTGCTAGTGACAACAAGGGCAAGCCTTGTCATGGCTAGCTAAGGCTTGCCCTAGCCGGTTTTGGTGCCTCGCCCATGGCCGATGAGGTCCCTCACCCTAGCAATTGACTGGAGGAAGAAGGAAAAAAGAAAGAAAGAAAGAAAGAAAGAGAAAGAAAACAAAACAAAAAAAAAAGGAAGAAGAAGGAGAAATTAAAAAAAAAAAAAAAAATTAAAATATTATTAAAAAAGTGTCCATGTCGGCATTGGCCAATTAACACAGCACAACCAGCATCTAAATCAATAATATTTAGTCAAAATTAGCCGAAAGGACTAAATAGGCTTTGGGTCAAAAGTTTTAGGATTAAATTGGCACAAATGCATAGGTGTTAAACTTTTATGATGCTTTCCCCTTAGGTCCTCCATCAGTTCCTTTTCCTTAGGGGCTTTCATGGATGATATCTTGAAGTGGTTCCATTAATTTTAATTATATTCTGCATTTTGCAGCAAGTTTTTGTTGGTTTTTAGATCGTGAAGAAGTTCGAGATCACATCGAAAAACATTATGAACACTTCTCCAATGTGCTCCTTAACGTTTATAGAGCTAGCAATCTTATGCTTCCGAATGAGCATGAACTCGAGAAAGCGAGAACTTTCTCGAAAAAATTTCTCGAGAAAATCGCATCTGGAGGAACAAGAGGTGAAAGCATCATCTCTTCGAGTCATCGCAGAATGGTTAGTGTAAATATTCGGTGCTTCTTTTCTTTCCGTATAATAAGTTATGGCATTGGTTAACGCTTGAAATGTCCGTGTAGATTGAGCACGAACTGAGTCTTCCATGGATGGCTCGCCTAGACCACCTGGAACACAGGAAGTGGTTGGAGGAAAAAGATGCTTGCGTACTATGGATGGGAAAGTTATCTTTCCATAGGTATTAATATCTTAAAGTAGAATTATAATTTTGCTTTATCACTTGCTATAACATGCAATTAACTTTTTGCTTTTCTTTGATTTCATTAGGTCATCATTGGTTCATAATCAAGATATTCTGCAACTTGCTCTGCACAACTTCGTACTGAGACAATCTATTTACAGAATGGAGCTTGATGTAGTAAAAGGGTATCTATGCATATGGTTTAGTAATAATTGTTAATTAGCAAAGAATTATTTCTAACGACTCTTCATTAATAAATAAGTCCAGGTGGTCTGAAACAACCGGACTTAGCAAGATGGGGTTCGGTCGAGAGAAGACAACATACTCTTATTTTGCTGTCGCCACTTCCGTTTCTCTACCTTGCAACTCTGACATACGAGAAGTGGTTGCCAAGAGCGCCATCATAATAACCGTTGCCGACGACTTTTTCGACATGGAAGGTTCACTAGAGGATCTAGAAAAGCTTACCAATGCGGTTCAAAGGTATGCTTATCAACTAAACGATGTATTATAGGCATTTTTACCTTAAAATCATTCAAAATATTAATATCCTTCTTGAGATAACAAAAAGATGGAAAAAAAAATTGCGTCTTATGGGATTTGAACCTATACCAAAGGCTTAGTATTTTTCTAACTCTAACTTACTATATCTACAATTTATAACAAGAGGTACATTCACTAAACCATAGGACCGCAGCTACTATGTCTAGATACAAAATTAGTGTATGTATTGTTTGTGGGTTTCTATACTCATCTCCCACAGCACCATGGTCCATTCAATTAGGTTGTGTTTAGTAACATTTCTATTAAAAAATTGTTCCAGGGAACAAAAATAATAGAAATTGAAAAAATTATTTCTATTCCGAGAACAATTTTTTAATAGAAGAATACGTTTGGTAATTACACAAAATTTATATTCTTGGAATAGAAAAAGAACAAAAACACGTTTGGTAAACTTATATAACTTTTTATTTCTTTTAATTTTAATATTTTTATTTTATTTTCCTTTTTTCTTTTTTCTTTTTTCTTTTTCTCTCTGTCTTTGGCTTGTCGCTGGCCACCACCGTGACCGGCGACCGGTTGGGCGATGTCCAACGAGCTCACCGGAGGCTAGCCTGGCCTCCGCAAGTCTCGCTAGGCCACCAACGAGGCTCGGCCTAGCCTAGATCCGATGAGGCCAAGCCTTGTCGGGGCTAGGCTAGCCTTTGGCGAGCCAGGGCGAGGCTCGGCCTCACGCCGGCTAGGGAGGCCACGTGAGGCTCGGCCTCGCCAAGCCACCACCAGGCAATGCCGTCCTGGAGGTGGCCAAGTGAGGCCAAGCCTCGATAATGGCTGGGCGAGCTCGGCCTCACCGGGGGCCTGCGACGCTTCGACGAGATCGCCAGCCCTCAACAACCGGTCATGGCCACCGGCCAAAGAAAAAAGAAGAAGAAAAAGGAGGAAAAAAGAAACAAGTTTTGTGTTTTTGTTATTTTGTTTCTTCAAAAAGTGTTCCCGAGAACAAGATAAATAGATTTTTTGTTCCCGGGAACAAAAGTGTAAATAAACACGTTTCTGTTCTTTTTTTGTTCCCTAGAACCAAAGAACAAAAATTTGTGTTCTGGGAAATAGAAACAAAAATAAACAAACAGCCCTTAGGCCCTCAAGATTGTCTCTTTTTGTGGGTGATGAACATTATACCAGGTGGGATGGTGAAGGCCTAAGTGGGCATGCCAAGACCATATTCAAAGCCCTCGTTGATCTCGTCACCGACTTCAGAGTGAAATGCTTCAAACAATCAGGGAAGGACATCAAGAAAAACCTCCAAGATATAGTACGTCTCACGTTCCCATGTTATACTTCTCTTTCTTTGACTTTCTACATCAAGCAATATGTTTCTTTTAAATGGGCTAAAACAGTGTGTTTGGTTTGAAAGTGGGGTGAGACATTTCATTCATGGCTCATGGAAGCAAAATGGAGCCGAAGCGGAAGTGCGCCTTCTATGCAAGAGTACCTCGATATGGGCATGACATCTATCGCAGCACACATCTTAGTCCTTCCCTCTTCATGTCTTGCAAGCCCCATGACCCAGTTGCATCAGCTGTGCTCTAGCCCCTACCAGCCCATCACCAAATTGCTCATGGTCATCACTCGCTTGTTGAATGACATCCGAAGCTACCAGGTAGATTTTTTAATGTTGCATAGCATGCGTCTTGAGGCTATTTGAACTATTCAATATGATAGAGCTAAGTCTGGCCGCTGGCCAAGCGGCTATAATTGGCCGCTGCTCCCCAAGTAGTACTTGTTCATTGTTGCTCTTATTGTGCACCTATGTACACTCCATCTTATTTCGTCTCCCTGTTTTAACGATTGTCCACTCACAAGCCCCTCTTGCTTGTCTCTCCCTCACATTACAGAAAGAAGAAAAGCAAGGGAAATTGAACTTTGTGCTGCTATACCTAAAGGAAAACCCCGAGGCTAGCATTGAGGACTCCATCAACTTCGTGCAATATCTGCTAGAGCAACTGAAGAAAGAGTTCCTCCAACACGCCCTTGAGGAGCCCTGCAACTTGCCTAAACTGAGCAGGCGGCTCCACCTCGGGTGCTTGAAAGTGTTCCACATGTTCTTCAACTCCTCCAACCGCTACGACTCAGACATGGACATGTTTCACGACATCCAGAAAGCCCTTGTAGTCCCGCCACGAATCCCCAAACTGAAGTCCCCGATGCCTTTGCCGGAGCAGCTGGGTCCGAAGCCACGGGTGTCCGTGACCAAGAGCCTGTCCGGTCAATTCAGCCTCGAGCGTTTTCCTAGGAAGAGCTTTGTTGGGTGTCAAATGCCTTCCCATAATGGTCCGGCGAATAGATGGGAGAAGATGTACAAGTTATCTAGTTTTAAGTTGTGTTTCGCTTAGTTATAGCAGTGGCAAATCTTCGTGTACCATAGTCATGAACCAATCTTTTGGGTTCCCCCTCCTGAAGCTACTTTGGTTTGTATCAATAATGAATAAGTGTGTAAGAGCAGAGTCCCCGCCCCAGGTAGCTTAGAAAGACGTGTAAACTGTTCATTCACTTCAAAAAGCAATGGTATTTCGTGCTTCAATCTCATTGTTGTCCGTGTGGAAAGAGTTGCAAGTCCATCTCCTAATTCTGTGTTACAAAAAAAATTGGTCAATGGTCATATTTGATCTAGATTAAATTGTAGTGGGTATGATAAATACATTAAATTAAATCTGAACCATTGAAAATAGTGAGTTGGATATAACTCTCAAGGGGATTCCATTAAATGTGATGCTTGTCTAATTTCATTTTAGCGACTTAGTTAGGTTGGCTGAATTATTTTGTGTGTGAGAAAGATATCATTTTAGTGACTTAGTAGGGTTGGCTGAATTATATTGTGTGTGAGAAAGATATCACTTTTGATTGTGAAAACTAAAAATTGTGGACTTGAGCACATGAGAAGAAACGAGATCATGAACCTCGGATGCACCACTTGCAATGGTACGAGGACCACTGCGCCTCAGCTGGCCATCGTTGCTTCCGCCCTTGGCGACAGCTGTGACATCCGCTTTCCACCACCGCTCGCCATAGATTTTCATCACCAACCCCTCAATCTCGGCTGACTCCTTTGCCGCTGGTTTCCACTCGCATGGCCACTACTTGTCCATTTTGTCGCTGGACCCGAGTTTTAGCCTTGTGCTTGAGCTTCAGATCTCATATATGAGTTCAAGCCTACCCCAGATTCGAGATCCAGTACTCAAGCACAGTATTACCGAGCCCGAGATCCAAGGCTTGCGCTCGATTCGAACCTCGATATGAATCCAGGCTTGTCACAGCCACGTAACCTCCGCCGTCAGTGGTGAGGATAATGCTGAAGGGGAGACTGAGCTCACACCCCGCTAACAGGAAAGGTGGAGGGCTCCAAAATTCGATTTAAAAAGTCGAAAAAACTTGGGAGAAACAGATGGGCTTCCGACACAAAAAAAGAAAAAAAGAAAAAAGAGGGAAATAATTTTCCTAGAGGGACTACCGGAAGAAATCAATGTGGCTAAATTTAGTGTGGCAACTATATTTGGTTAATTGGAGATGGTAGAATCCATATTGATTCCGGGTATATCTCACGAGATTTGACTGTTTGAATTTAGTTATATTTTCGATAAAAAAAACTCAGTTTAATATATGTAATAAATTTGTTAAAAATTGCAATAACATCTTAAAATCATGCATAGCAACATGTCACCAACTCACTAGATTTAATTTCTATTAACAAAAGAAATTCACAGGATAGAAGATGTGGAAAATTAAATCGAACGAGAAATGTTTAAGAGTATTGTGAGAGAGTAACTTAGAGATTTTACATGAATGTGAACAGAGAAGTCAGGGGATAAACTGAAGGAACACCATGAGAGTAGCTTCTATCCATGTCAAATTAATTAAACATGAAATAAATGAAGGGATTCAAAAACGCCACATTCTAGACATGTTTAGAGTAAAAACAATGAAAGAAATTAAAAAACAGGAGAAATGGGCTAGAAGCCACGTGCTTTGCTTCTTGAAGAAGCCAATTAGCTTGCCCATGTTCTTTTGGTTTTAGACAGAGAAATGAGAGAGAGGAGTTGCAACTTCTAGTGAGAGAAATTGAATTCTGCTTTGTCCCTCAAATCTCACCCAAATTTCAACAAATTTCACCAAATTGGTGTTTGACGGTCCACGATAAAAAGGCCCAGATTAGGTGTAGAAATATGTATTCATGTCTTGTTACACTAGTATTGATTTCGTGTTATTGGCCTCCAAAATGATGACTCAATTATTTTGTCTAAAGTTGTATATATTTCAACTTAAGTGAGGTTTTGGCCCATTACTGATACTAAACTGAGGATTCGACCTATCACTAATACTAAACCGGGATTTCGCCCCGTTATGGTTAGTGAATTATTGATACCGAAATGGGATTTTGATGCAAATAGATACCAGAAACACTGATACTGAATTGTGACTTCTGTCGGTTATGGTTATTACATAGAAACTTTGGTCCAAATCATCACTAGATTATTGATATTGAACGGGGACTTCGGCTCGTTATTGGTGGAATATTAATATTGAAATGGGGCTTTGGTCCCAAACTGTTACTGAATACATGGAGAGTTGCACTTACTTTATTACTCCATTGGGTGATGTCTCTAACTATAGACATGATAAAATTGAAATATATATTTTGTGAATCAGAAAACATTTGAAACTTAAGAGTTTATTGAGCAAATTCATGAAGCTAATCCCTAGTTATGGGCTAAAATAACCATGTTTTGTAAGATAGCATACTTGTCTCGGACAATCGTGATCTTCTCTATAGCCCTGTCACGTGTAAGCGTACATTACTAAATTTGGCAAATGTAGCCAAGTGGATGTAGCATAATGGAATCTACCTTGTGTTAGTTCATTTTCCATTACTTGCAGATTAAATATAAGGAAGTATTTTAGTGAAAGTATCTCAATTTAATGGATAAGTCATAAATGGCAAATCAAAGTCAACTGTTTAATTAAAGAGATAGATTAGTCTTATTTTGGAACATTGAGCTACATAGGGATGATCAATTCCTCAGAATCGCCCACTGAGAATTAGTTTCGAAAAATTGAGATAGAAAACTGCCCATTAGTTTCATGAACCCACTTGGGAATTAAACCACGAGGTACAACTCTCGAGTGGATCCAAAAAACTGGTCGAAATGTCCCCACTTTAGAAGAGGCATGAGACTTGAAAGCAAACAACGAGGTCCAAGGTCAGAAACAACCAAGAACGAGAGTAACAAAGGGAGCAATGAGGCCGTAGGCGATCTAGAGCAAGAGGGAGAGAGGAGATCAACGAGGCTAGAGGCCACCGAGAGCAAGAGTGAGAGAGGGAGATGAGATCGCGAGATGAGTTAGGCAAGAGACGGAGAGGCAAAGAGGAAATTGGGATTTGAATATAAAAAGTTAAAACTTATAATTTTTTTAAAAAAATTTATATATATGTACCAGTTCAAATTTCAGTGTGAGCGATTCCACACGTAGCACCGAGAACTGGATAAATACTCACTAGTTCCAATGGTCCCATGGAAATCACTAGTTTTGATTTGGTCCCATCCGATTTTAGGCAATTCCCAATTCTTTTACACATTCCCACTTCTACACGCCCAAAATCCCAACAGAATCAATGTTCAAAACTCGCAAAGCTTGCGTGATCAAGTCATGTGTCACCACCTTTCAATTAGTAAAAGAAATTTTTATTTTTATGGCGTTTTCTTTAATGATTATGAAAATAGGGAAAAGGCAAAGCAAAGAAATTGAATTCTCACCATTAATCGATTTATTAATTTATGTCTTGAATTTAAGCCGAACCCCGATCCCAAATGAATTGGAAGGAAGCCCAACCGATTAAATGAAAGTCTAAAAGTTGAAGGTTTGTAAACGTCTATGGCCATGCACCGTGGAAATCATATTTTCTATTTGGTATGGTCAAACTAGGATAATTCCTACATGTTGAGTTCATATCAATTGAGTGTACTAGTGTTGTGATCGTAAGCTATTTTGCTCGTAATACAAGATAAGAGCTTCTTCATCAAATTACATCATGTGAAATTTGAGTGTTAAAGCCAATAAACAGTAGGCTACAGTGCTACAGTGCTTTGGGTATTTAATACTTTTGTGAAATTGAGAGATTATTTCGTGAGAAATGAGGTTCAATACCATGTGAGTTATTTGATGCAATTGAAGGCTAGAAAATACTGTAAGTGTTTGAGTAATTTGAATGTAGTTGTAATTACTGTTATATTGTTTAATTTGTAGTGAAATTATATGTTGCTCTTCCCGTATATGTACGTCACAATAATTGAAGTATGTGAATCTAGTATCCGATTTATTTCCTACTCTGATTATCTTATTGTTCAAATCTCTTGTTCTCCACAACACTATCTAACCAGATTCATATGGACTTGAATGCCTAGGCTCAAGGTCGGCCCAACCAACTTAGTATTAATCAAAAGGGCCATATGTACAGGTCTTTATCAAATTGAAATTTTAGTTTCTGAAATAATTTCAATTGTTTGAACTTTTTATCAATTCACTTGGTGTGACCTATCCCTCGGGGAAGGGAATATATTTAAGGGTATTGCCTAAAGAATGGGATTGTGGCTCATGATCAGGCACGAGTTCTCCCAAGCTCATAACTCGCGCAATATTAGGTGTTCAAATTGAGGGTATGAAAATTGCTAATAAATGAGTCGCCACTAGCTTTTTGAGATCAGTTTAAAACCTAGTGAGATATGGGAGTGTGCTTAACTTCCTACATAACCAGAGAATTTAAAGTCGGGAACTTGATTACACTAGTTGACCAATTAGTACCATTTTAGTATTTAATTTTGTTCATTTTTTGAAAAAAATGATTTTTATCAGACAATTTGGGTTAATTTTAGAGTTATTCACTAACATGTGAGGTGATCATGGAATGTGCAATCATTAAAGTAACAAGCAATAACTAAGGACGACATTGAATAAATTAAAAGGAAAAGAAGCATCTAACAATTAAGAGATAATTAAGTGTCATTCCTAACTAAGCTAAAGGGAAGTCATAAGCAACAAAAGTATGCAAACAAGAATAATTGTCTTTGAGGACAATTGAAACCCTAAGGTAGAACTCTAAGGGCTTACTCAATTTTTTAGCATAACTTAGATTTAAGAAGCTTAGCTTTAAAAAAAAAAAAAAAAAAAAAGGAAACTGCTCAAAAAGTCTATTTTTATACTTTTTCCAGGAATTATGACTTTTTAGGAATTTTGTAAATTTTTAATGAACTTTTGAATTTTTCAACATTTTTTTTATTTTTTTAAATAATAATATTTTTTGAATTTTTAAAAAGATCGAAATTTTAAATTTTCTGGAAATCATTGATTTCTTCTTGATTGTTATTTTTTATTATTTTTTCAAAATTTCTGAATATTTTAATACTTTCTAAAAAATTTTGAATTTGCATAAAGTTTTTTGAATTTTTTTTAATTTTTCTCAACGTTCTTTTTGAATTTTCAGAAAGTTTTCGATTTTTTATTATTTTTCAAATTTTTAATTTTTGTTGAAACTTTTTGAATTTTGAGATTTTTAATATATTTTTTATATTTAATATTATTATATTCGGGAAAATGATTTCAAATCAGGTAAACCCGATCCGACCCGTTAGCCCGATCCAATAACCCGAACTTAACCTGAAACGGACAAATTTTATTTCATAAAACTATTTTTGTTTTGTTTTTTTTTTAATAATTTTTTTTTTTTTTTTTAATTTCTTCCCATCTTCTGGTCTTCCTCTTCCAGGTGTTCCCCTCCACGCCCGAAGTTAGCTTCCACCGAATCTAACCCACACACCAGTGCCGGTCGGAGTAACCAGTGTCGACCACCACTATCAACCGCCATCCTACGGTCGTCCGCTCTGACCGGCGTCAATCGTTGCCAGCCACCTTCTCCGGTAGCCACTAATATTCTCTCCAGCGCAAAGGAAAACACTTGCCGATTCAACAATACAAGGCCATTTCACGAAAATGACACCAAAGCACAGCAGACACACGACACAAACATCGAAAAACAGTTATAAAAGTAAAGATAGGTTGGTCTCTAGTTTAAACACGAGCTAGCCTTCGGCCTTCTATGAGGCATTTCATCAAACACGTAGGATGCACTGGCTGACAAAGGAACCTAGGCTCATTTAAAAATTCGGGTTCGGATCAAGCTCGACAATAGGTGTACAAGTAGCATTTCGGACTAACTCAGAGACGCATCATTCGCATTTTACGTGAGTGTGAACAATAATATCAGATAAAGAGACTCGAAGTTCACTTGAGAATTTCAACAAACGGCCGGCATGCACTACTGAAATGAGAGATCTCCGACCTGCTAGAGACTCTAGCGCGGACTTAGCTCCTAACAATGCATACTAAAACACATAGAGCTTTTGATGGAGGACCAACGGGACCGAAACTCGCGTGAACTGGTCGGCCGCGGGCTCCGGTCCGAAGCCCCCAAAAACAAAACACACATGCTCGAGGAGACATACCTAGCTCGGGGGTAAGGGCTGCGGTGGACGGCAGCTAATGGATGGACCTCCGGTGACGGCTAGCCACCCTCTCAACCTCACTCGCTCAAACTCTCTCTCAGTCGCACGGAACTCTCACCTTCTCTGTCTCTCCAAAACCAGCCCCTTTTAAAAAAACGCCCCCTCTCTCTTCTCTGATATCCTCCTTCTATGTACCGGCGCGCATGGGATGTGGTGTGCTAGCTGCCTCTGGCCAGCCTGCCCCCCGACCGAGCATCTCGCATGATTGCTCGCCCTGTTGTCCCTGTCTTTCATCCTGTACATCGTCCTTTCTTCTTCATGTCGTTCCTTAGCTAGCGTCCAAGAGAAGGGAAAGGAGGAGGAGGGAGTGGCTGGGCTCAGAAAGAAAAGAAAAGGAATGGGCTGAGCCGGCCTAGGTGGGAAGAAGGAAATGGAAAAGAAGAAGGGGCCAGAGGCTTGGCTGTCTCTGGCCTGACCCTGCTGCTTTTTGGTATTTTTTTTTTAAACTCTTTTAATTTTTTTGAATTTTTGAATTAGTTAATTTTTTTTTAATACTTGTAATGCAAACGTTCTAATGTCTATGGGTGATGCAATTTAATGAAAACAATATGAGTTTTAATAAAAATTATTTACTTTACTTTTTACTTCTTTTTTCTCTTTTTTTTAAGAGATTAATTCCTAATTTTTTACTCAATTAAGTCCTAAGTTAAAAGGCAAAATTTAGGTGTCAATATCACTATAGGAACATGTTATGTCTATGGTGACATATGCATAATAATTTAAGAGGCCATTTGATTATGTTTACATACGTAGTTCTTCTATTTTTAAAAGAAAAGAAATGTAACTTTCTATACGAAAACCCTGTTTAGATGATTATGGATAAAATCAATTAACAAAAATCACATAATCTAGTATGTTGAACATAATTTCTTTTTATAATCAAAATGTGATTTTGGTTATCTTCTATTACAAATTAATAAAGGGAAATGATTGTAGATCTCTTATTGTTAAAAACTTATTTCTTCTTCTTTTCCCCACAAAATTGATGAGAGCTTTCAACACCTTTAATTATTATGTTTTTGCGAGGGTTGAAAGGTTGAAAATTTAAATTCGATGGTATCTACATAAATTTTAACAGTTTTCTCTCTCATATCATGTCAAAAGAGCTATTAACATCATAAAAATATTTGTTCATCTTTTGATAATTAAATTTTTCTTATGTCTGAATGATACTATTTTTCAATAGAGAATAGTTTTTTAATGTTATAAAGAAATCAACAGGCTACTTTTGTTATTCAAACTAATTAATATTTATTAACTTCATAGCTTACGAATGAAAGGATATCATGGAGAAAATTAATACAATAAAAATTATAGTTGGTAAGTTAGACATTATAAACACTGTTATGGGTTGGTTTGGTAAAATTGAAAAATAAGGGTTCAAAATTCCTTATTATTAAGCTTTAAAATCGTTAAGCACCGAACATAAGAATTAAAAGTTGTTTCATAACATATGAATATTAAATATTAAATTCTATTTTTTTCCTCATTAAACAGGAAATAGTGAGCACTATTAAAATGTATTGACAATATAATTAGTAAGATATTACTCTCCATTGTAAATTTTATTATTAAACCAATTAAGTGAGTCATTTATACTTAGCACAATAGGTGATATTTTACTTGAACCAATCAATTAAGCCATTCAACCAAATATATATATATATATATATATATATATATATATATATATATATATATATATATCGATTAAGTTGTGTGTAGGTAGTTGGTATCAAACGTACTTAATGATATTTCAGCATTTAATGTGGTTATCAAAGCTCCCTGAATCTATTAAATTAAGATAATCGCTATTGATACTTAAATTTTGGCCATTGATTTAATCATTTATTAATTGCATAAAAAATTATGGATTAAATTTTTAAACCCCAGAAATTTTTTTAATTAAATCACATAGACATTAGGAACATTTGCATTACTAGCATTAGAATTTAATTTTTTTTAAATAATTAATTAAAAAGCTTTAAAAAATAATTAAAAAAATAATAATTATTAATAATTATTATAATAACAATCAATTGAAGAGAGCGAGAGAGAGAGAGAGAGAGAGAGAGAGAAGCGAGACCGGGCCGAGGGCGGCTCAGCCTTCTTTTCTTCTTTTCATTTTTTTTCCTTTTTTCTCTCTCACGTGGCCCAACCCTTTTTACAGCCCAGCCTTTTCCCTCCTTTCTCCTTCTTCTTCTCACAGCTTTCATGTTGATATAACAGTTATTTCCTTTTGCATGTATTGCTGATTTGGTTTTTCAGTTATTAGAGTTAGTGGAGTCATGTATGTTAGTTGTCCTAGTTTTTAGCTGTTAGTGGGGTAAGTGCTTTAGTAGAACATGGGTAGTTATGGTGTGTTTTACATTATGTATTTTTTCTTTTGTAAAAGACTTGATTGTTCTGTACGAAAGATGAAGTTTCAGCCTCATCTCTCCTCCCTTTAGCAATTTAATAGTGGTATCAGAGCTTGAGAGAAGCGTGAGAGAGTTTTTTAAAAAAGATAAAGAAGGTTTAGAGGTGTGAGATACTTTCGTGAGATAATTGTAGTAGCAATATTTCCAATGACCACCGACAATTTTGTTCAACCAGCAATTCCATGCTTTGATGGTCACTATGACCATTGGAGCATGCCGATGGAGAATTTTTCACGATTAAAGGAGTATCAATCGATTGTCAAATCTGGAATTCAAGAGCCACCGGCAAGTATGGTTTTGACAAATCCTCGGAAAGTTGAATTGGAAGCTAGAAAGTTGAAGGACCTGAAGGCAAAAAATTATTTTCTTTCAGGCTATCGATCATCCCATCTTGGAGACTATTCTTTGCAAAGAAACTTCCAAGGATATTTGGGATTCTATGAGAAAGAAATATCAAGGTTCTGTTAGGATGAAGCGTGCACAGCTTCAAGCCTTGAGAAGAGATTTTGAGACACTAGCGATGAAGGATGGAGAATCTGTCACTAATTGTTGTGCCAGAACAATGGAGATCAGCAAGAAGATGCGATTCCATGGCAAGAAGATGGACGATGTCACCATTGTGGAGAAGATTTTGCGTTCATTAATACCAAAGTTTAATTATGTTGTTTGCTCAATTGAAGAGTCGAAATACATAGATGCACTCTCTCTTGATGAATTGCAAAGCTCCTTATTGGTCCACGAACAGAAGATAAACAGAAGTTCAACAGTAGAGGAGCAAGCGTTGAAGGCTTCTACAAATACTCATTCCAACAATTTCAGAGGAATGGGTAGAGATTGTTGACACTTAATTTTTGCCCAAATTATTGCATATAGATTATCTAGGTATTTAAAATGGAAGATGTTTTCCCTAAAAAAAAAATTTAAATTAAAAAAAATTAAAAGAAAGATAAAAGATAAAAAATTAAAAAAAAAAAGATTAAAAAGAAAAAAAAAAAGTTGGGGCCAATGATCTAAATGTGACTAGCCAAGCCCAGGAGGTCAGATTGGAATTCAAATGGCAAGTTGGGGCCAAAATGTAATTTCCAAAAGTCGAGGGACCAATTCGTAAATTTTGCAAAATTTGCGCCCGAGCCCTTAAATCATCATCTTGGTTATCAATTAAGTTGAAATTGGATTTGGGCCAAGTAGAATCAATCAAATTGAGCCAAAAAGGACCTAATTGCATTGAATTTTGCATTTTCGGGCAAGAAAATGGCCAACTTTGAGGGACTTTCTTGCAAAATTGGGTGGAGATAATTGCGAAAAATGATCAAGATCTTAAACTACTATACATGAGCTTTCTAATTGATAAAAAAACGCAGCCAAATTAGTGGATTAAAGCACTCAAATCAGCAGCCAAAACTCAGTCTACGAGTTGGTCTTAATCCGGAGTTGCTGAGTAAGCAATTTGGTGGCCCCACCATATCCTCCTCAGCTGCCCAAACAGCCTGATCTTTGCATGTGATGGAAGACCGTATATAGTAGTGCAAGTGGACGAAAATTGGCCAGAGATAAGCTTCTGACAACACCGGAAATTCGCAGCAAAGTCTGTACACTCAACAGCTGCAGAACTTAAAAAATTGGCTAAGTCTGAAGAGTAGGTGAAGTAGCCCTGTTGACAGGCTTGGTAGGTGGACAAAAGGCTGACCAAAAATCCCTTAATTCGGGGGATAAGATCACTGAAGCAAGGTCTTTGAAGGGATGAGAGAGAGGAGACGAGAGGGAGAGGAGAGAGCTCGGAATCACTCCCCAAAGACGCCCTCAGAAGCAACTCCAAAAAAAGCAAACCCAGAAATTCCAGATCAACCTCCAGAGAGAAAAGGGAAATTTTCGCAAACTTACAGCCAAAATTAGCCAAAACTTTAAACTAGAGAGTGAAACTTCACTCAAAGATATTTCCATCCATAGGTCGCAGGCCCAAAATGGAGATCGGGAAGGCCTCCTAAAGCCCCCCGAAAAACACCCTCCAGGTGGGCCAGGAAACACTGAAAATTTTTCTAAGTGTTGAGCCCAGTTGGTCACGAGTGAGGAAAAGGCAGTGTTTTTGAGAAAGTTGAGAAACAAATGAGGAAAATATTGACTTCTACCCCAAACTAGAATACATATAGTTTGGTTTGGTGTCAATTTTTCCAACAAAAGATGTCTTGAAGTCTAATTTTAGAGGTCAACGAAAACCTTCGTTGTCAGTTCTTCTTTTCTGCAGATCTCATTTCCAGTTGAAGAAGCCAACTTCCACGTGCTTCCAGAGGATAATTTCTCGGTTTCCTTGGCAAAGAACCACTTGAAAAGGAAACTAGGAAGTAAGGTAAGCATCTTAGATGTACGTATTTTCGAGTTTAAGCATGTTTTAATCATGAAAATCAAGAGGGAAACCAGCCCGGAAAATTGATTTCTGAGGTTGAAATTTTTGTAAGTGTTTGAAATATCTTCAAGAGTGTTGCATGTGTGCTTCTTGGAGAGGTCGTTTTAATATTGTTCGGTGGGTCATTCTCTGCGATGTTTATTGCATTTGAAAGCTCATGTTACCTACTTTCACTCGGATCAAGTAATGTTTCCTTTAGATCTCGTATGCGATGAGTGTTGGGGCTTGAATATGGGCATGCAACCTGTTTGCTTGACTTTGGTTCAAACCCAGATTTCAAAATCAGCTCAACCCACATATTTGAGGCCGATTCCAGCTTGGTTTTCGTGTGTTTTAAGCTATGATTTCTATATAATCTTACTCCTTGTATGTGGTAGTTTAACCTTGATGTTTTAGTTCCACATAATATTACTCATACGTTGAGATTGAAGGCTGCAAACATGGCTCGAGGAAGCTGGTTTGGGGTGATTTCATGCACGCCAAGTGTTCAACGAAATGCGCAAACCAAGTTTCGATCTTGAAACGATCGATTTGAGCCATGTTATTGTGATATTCATGTGCTGTGTTGTTCAATGTTAGCATATATCGGTTTAGGAAATTATTATTTTTATTTAAATAAAAAATAAAAAAATCCAAAAAAAATCCAAAAATTTCAAAAAAAAAATATAAAGGTGATAGATGTATCAAATTAAGGCAAAAATGGCATCTATGAAATTTTCCTATTTTTAAAATGTCATTTTCCTAATTTAATGCTATTTTGGTATTTTATGATCAATTTTGTAAATAATCCATTTTGCGTAGATTAAAACTATCTAGAGTAATTTCATGCATCTAGAGTGATTTCATGTATATTTAAATTTCCATTTTGCTCACGGGGGTCCTGTCCCGGGGCGTGATAACAAGGCCATGTAATATTATTTGCCCGACTTGTATCGGGTTTACATTTTCCGCGTTTATTTTCAAGTCATTTCAATTTTTTGGATGTTTACTTACGCGCCGCTTTTCATTATTTTGAGTGTAAATTTCTCTTATAAATTATGTTAGGATTAGTCTAGACATTAAAAAAAACTACAAAAAACATTTGCATGGACACTTAGCGGTTTCATAAAGATTATAATTGGTAATCAAGATTGTATGGCCATTTAGATAAATAACCTTCCAAGTTAGTGGTACCGCAAGGGCGCTAATAGAAACATTGGCGTAAACAAATCCTCGTTCCTAGAAATCTCTGGTTGCGTATGAATCGAGACAACACTCCCGTGTCTTGATTGGTTTCTAGCCGACCTCAATAGGCTAGTGGCGACTCCTAGAATTACATAAGTTGTTAAGAACTAAAAAAATGAATCCAACGTCGCGCGAGGTATGGGCTTGGGAGAGCCCGCGCCTAATTTAGGGCCATTGGTCCGCCTCTTTAGGCAAATACCCCTAAACCTTCTTCTTTTTCCCTGGACGGAAAAGAGAGGTCGTGACAGCTTGGCGACTCCGCTGGGGACCTGGGACTTAGGCCGTAATAACTTGGTTGGTTGTTCACTAACATGGTCTTCATTTGATAGCGCGTGTCAAAGTCGCGTGGAAAATAAGGTTAGTCCGCTAACAATGTGTTAAATATTTTTGTAGGTTTGGAGTAATAAGGGGTGGAGTGTTTGTTAACCCATTTCTTTTGTAGGGAGGCGTAGGAATGTATGCCTATATGGATGAAATTGAAGTGTTGTTTGGATGTCAATTGTTGTGCGTGCCTTCATACTTGCACCACACATTTACACACACAACCCGCGATCTAAAACCCCGATCGCACCAGGAAGCCCATAGGAGGTGCCAAAAGATGGAACCCGTGCGGGGAATGACCCATGGTTATCCACTTTTGGTCCCGCTCATTATGATTAATGATAAAGAGAACTGTCCGATGTAAGCGCGGAGTGGGGAAAACTCTTTTGATCTAATCAAAATGGGGACTTTAAGCCTTTAGAATTCCACCTTTATGCGTCAAACCTCACAAGTTTACATCCGCATGTCTATGTGATTGAAAAAAAAAAAATGTCTCTTCACCCACTGTAAGTATGATTTCTCCATCTACTTGCTCACTTTGGATTGAAATTTTCATTTTTTTAGATTCGCAAAAATCAATGGAATGCCCTTAGCGATATAGGCTTGGCTCTCACTCTTAATAAATAAACATTTCAAATACCTTTGATCTAACCCCATAAAACAAATGTTTTTGTTTTCAATTGTGAACTTAAAGTCACATTTTGTATAGAAATTCTTCCAAATCAGGATTACATTTTGGGGCACGAAATTAAAATCAAATTTTCAATAAAACTCTTTATTGATCACATTTCAAAATTCAAATTCAAATCCCATTTTTGTATATCGATTTTTCAAAATAAAAATCACCTCACCTTTGCATGAGTGAAACCACAAATTAATTTTTCAAAATCGATGCCCCATTTGTGTATGAAACTTTTGGAACAAAGTGGGCATTCAATTGATAGTCGCGGATCGATCTTTTAATGAAATCTCCTCTTACTAATAAAATCTTGACGAAATACCAAATTCTCGTAAGTGGATACTACGGAGAAGGTATCGTCGCCTTGATTTCATTGTAAGAGGCAGCTTTATTGAAAGATCAATTTTTCATTCATATACTGACATTATCTTCCTTTCGCAGGTCATGCGTGTCAACCATTCCTTGAACTCCTCTTGCTTGGCCATGCCAAAAGTGGACTTTAAAGCTAGGACGAGAATTGTTCTTATTATGCTCCTCTACGAAAGAGCTTCTTGTACTTTATCCTTGTCATTATTCCTATTAGGAATCGTGTTTTGCGTTTTGAGTTTTGATTGTGAACCCAATCAAATGCCTTTGTAAATCATACAACTCACATTTTTTGAATAATGAAGTTAGAGTTCATAAAAGTCATATTCTTTAAAACATTTGAAGTACTTCAAACTGAACCTTTAGGCTAAGCTTTTATGCCTTAGCTTCAAAATGTTTGAAAATGAGTTTGAAGAAGAATTTGCGTAAGATTTTATCTCTTCACTTAATCGCTTTCGCAAGTTGATTCGCGAGATGATGGTAAGGTTGTAATCGTTCCGATAGGAATTTCTTATTCAACAACTAACTTGACCATCCATTTTTGTCAAATAGGTAAAATGATGTTTTTGTTCAAGACTAACAAAAGCATGGACCTTTTCCTAACAGAGCAAGTCATGAGATGCACCAATTCATGCTCATTTATGGACATAATTGGTTGAGCCATGAACTATAGAAATATTTTCGCAGCATATGAATTCGAACATTGTGATTAAATGTGAAAAGAACCGTCAAAGCCTCGAAGATCACAAATCTACTGGCCTAACGAAGTTCCACATCCTGGATGATCTCATATTAATTTGACATTCTTTGTGGAAGAAGAAATATGTAGACATTCTTTGGCATCAAACTACTTCGTTGGTTGTGAACAAGAAGCATCTGTAATCCCTACACTTCCAATGGTTTCTTGGCATCCAATCCTGTATGGAGATGATTATTGGTGGTTCGCAAGACAACACTTCAAGATGCAGATGTACACAAACAAGCATCGGTCATCAAACATTGCCCTAAAATAAAAGGTGGTAATCGTTTCAAGTTAAATTCGATTTATTTTAGGAATGACTTGTCCTTGCACTTTGTGCAAATTTTAGTGAGGCAAATTACTGGCAAGCAACAAGACTACATGGGGAGGACAACTTGGTCCAAAATCACATGATCTCTAAAAGAAAAGGGTGTGTTCGTTCCAAAAGTCAAAACAACTCATTCATAAACTGACATAGCCACCCATGCGTACAGATTGTGAAGTGGGAAATGCATTGACATAGCAAAAATAACGGAAAATCACCTAGCCTAAAAGGGGTATGCGGGAAATTGAGTAAAGCATGAAGGTTTCAAATGAAACAGAGATTCATCAATCCAACATGATGGAGCTGCATATGGACAAGTTATCTAACCCAGTGTGGCATGCATTTGACCATAAGGACAATGTCTTGCCTTCTCCAACAAAGCTACAATGAGATGCTGAATTGCCCGACTTTGAAAAAGGGTGTACTTCGTTCCTAAACCTAATGTACCTAAGAATAGAAATAATACATTGTTTCCATATGTGTAGGAAATTTTAATTGGGGCAGATGGCCACAAAATGGATCGGGGGCACGCAATGCCTGAGTCACCCGACTTCTAAAAGGGGAAAATTTCAAATGGAATAGACATTTGCCAAGTGAATTACTACCAATCATGAAAGCAAATCCCTCTCCATAGCCAAGGAAACGAGATGGAACACAGTCATCATATATGCCATAAAAAGGAGTATACCGTTCCTAAAATGAATCACGTCGAGTATGAAAATAACATGTTCGTCTCTTTTTCCTTGCAGTTGATGAATGGGGCAAATCACTTAAAGCAGAGCAATTCTGACCCATGAGCAAGATGAAACATAGTCAATTGATTCAGCATGAAAAGGAAGTATCGTTTCTAAACTAGTCCAATTCAATTTTGGAATATAAGTACCATGCCCTATCTCTTGTAGGAAAAGATGCACATTGACCGTTGGAGCAACACCTTATACCAAGAAGGCATGTTAAGGCCCAACCATCTATTTTGATGGAATAAATGGAGTAAAATATTCACGGAGCAATGCCCTCACATGTCGAAACAAGGAGTACCCCGCTCCTTTCATCTTTGATGCCCACTTAGAATGAGCAGATTCGATAACATCTTTGAAAGGAAGATCTTCAAGGAAATGTTAACACCTGAGGAGCAAAGGCACATGAAAAGGAAACACAAGACATTTAAAGTCAGATGTAGGAGAAGGGTAATTCAGTATTGTTTCCAAAATGCCCCTCTCTAACTTCATTATTTGACGTAGTTCCCTTGTTTGACAGGAAGCGTCGGTATTCGAGGAACAAACTCGAGAAATTGATTTAAGCATAATCTATATCGACAAAGTAAGCATGTGGAGTTAACACATGACAAAGTCACCTAAGTTGGCTTAAAATATGTGTCGTTCTAGAGCTGGTTCAATTAAATAAAAAAGGAAGCGCTCCATAGACACTACCAGCGCTTCGGCCTGGTGGTATGGGAATGAACGAACGGTCCGAGAGGTACGGGGTTCGATCCCCAAAAACGGCAACAAGGTTGCCATGTAAAAAGAATAATAAATAAATAAATAAAAACTTTTTCATCTCTTATTTTTGCAAAAAGAGGAAAATGCTTGAACTAATGAGACCAAAGACCTGAGATTCTCTTCAAGCCTTAAAACAATACATTCATTCCGTTGTTTGCTGCCCAAATGGTGAAACTAACCAAGGGTAATGTTGTATCGTTCCCAGTTTTACGATGCTTGAGGATTCATGTACTAACACATTCCTTTTTGTTCTTCATAGGGTCGCCTGACTACTAAGGCACAGGTAAGTACCCCTCTTCTCAAAATCAAATGGAAAACAAATGGAGAATTTTCATTGCAAGAAAGAGCATTTAGTGTTTTTCTAAGAACAAGCACAAAAAATGGAAATTGAAGAAACAAGTTTTCCACAAAGTTTGCAAAAATCTTCTTTACCTTTAAATTGTCCATCCACTCAAGGGATCACTCATTTCGAATCAAAATTCTCTATGGAGGTTAATCCACCCACATGATCTCAACAAAAATTGAAAGGCGATGTTGCTTATGCCAAGCGAGAAACACTTAGGATGAGGAAAGGCAACCCATTTCCAAACATGTCCTTTAAACACTTTGGAATTCGAGTGAAAAAGAAAGCCCGTGTCGTTTGAGGTCAATGAATTCATTCGCAAGCGGTACATAGATCAAGATGATAAGAGGCATTTCTTTCCTCTATCATACACACTACAGGTGACAATAGTTAGCCCATTTGAGCCTTTTAATGTGAAGAATTTTCTAAAAAATACCCTTGTCAAGAACCACCCCACGATAGGGGCAATTATGGAGATTTGGGTTGACATTATTTGGAGAGGAAAGATGAGAAAAGTTTCTTTACTCTCACTTACATAAATCTTTTTTGTGGTAACTTCAGGTAAATTCTTATGGAAGCTCGAAGCATCCCAAGGTGAAGAAGAGCATTCTTTTCTCTACCCAAACACCGATACCCTTTGCTTAAACCATATTGAGCCTAACTATTCATTTCTAAAACCCGAGTGGTGATTATCTCCCCACATTGGGGCAGGGCACATGATTTACCAATCCAATTGGTGTTTATATGAGAATATGAAAAGCATCTTGAAAGTCCCAAGAGCTCAAAAAGTTTGAAAGAACAAAAGTCAAGTGAAAATTAAGGGGCATGAAAAAGCAGTGTTCCTGGTAAAAGTAAGGCCAATGCCCACAAAAAAAAGCGAAAGAGAGTGGAAGAAAAACAATTGCATCAAGAGGAATATCTCTGTGAAAGCAAAAATGGCAAAAAAAAAAATGCCTGCATTGAAAAGGAAATCATTGCAAATGCAAAAGCCATTATGTTAAGATGATTAATCAAAGGACTTTCGAGACAATTTGAATTCTAAACATTGAGTGCTTTAAAAAAATGGATGATATGGTAATGATGCCATGATAATCACCAACTCCCAAATCCCCCTTTGACAAAAAGTTCTAAGCCTTTTGAGCTAAGCCTTTTGAACCTTTCCTCGAATCAACATTACAACCCATTTCCAAAGTCTCTTTAGATTGGGATGATTCGAAGTGGAAATAAGGACTTCCTAAAGAAGATGCCGCTCGAAGAAGTGAGAGCAAGGTTATTTTTATCTCATCTTAAGGTTTCTTGACTTGTAAACCTGGCGAAGATGTCGATCAGTGATTAATTCATTTCATAGCCAATGATGCTTATCCATTGCTAAAACCATGACCAAACCTGCATTACGGTCCTTCTAAAAGACCTCTTTGATTAGTCATTGTGTACTTTTTGCGAATGATTCAAAGCCTTGCACACTGGAAGAGTGAGATTGAGTGATCAGTTTATTTCCCACATGAATAAATGGGATCAAACAGCCATTTTCTTGAGAATATGTGAGAAGCCCTTTCTAACTAAGGGTCCTTGCTTGGCATACTTAACAAACCTTTCTCATAAGTCAAGGTCATTTCGACAAGGACTTTTCTCCCAAGAGAATTTGACGATTAATGATATCATCCGAGCGTGATGACAGTTTTGTGAGTTTGTCAAGTTGTCGGAATTAGTTTCATTTGTTTATGCAATCATTGCTTTCTCATTACCGATACACTTTTGATAGTGTTTCTAATGACATATGTCGAAATTGACCTCATCTAGTATGCTTTCGCTACTAGAATACTTGTTATAATGAATACTATTTGATGTGTAGTATCCATTTCAGAATATTCTTGAATGACAGGTTCCTCCAGTGAAACCACACAATTTCAAAGGGTTCATGGATTAGCCTTAAACCATGCATTTTCAAAGGGTTCTTGGTTATCCTTAAACCTTGCAATTTCAAAGGGTTCATGGGCTAGCCTTAAACCATGCATTTTCAAAGGGTTCTTGGTTATCCTTAAACCATGCATTTTCAAAAGGTTCTTAGTTATCCTTAAACCTTGCAATTTTCAAAAGGTTCTCGGTTATCCTTAAACCTTGCAATTTTCAAAAGGTTCTCGGTTATCCTTAAACCTTGCAATTTTCAAAAGGTTCTCGGTTATCCTTAAACCTTGTAATTTCACACGGTTCATGGGTTAGCCTTAAACCATGCATTTTCAAAAGGGTCTTGGTTATCCTTAAACCTCACAATTCTAAAGGTTTATGGGCTAGCCTTAAACCATGCATTTTCAAAAGGTTCTTGGTTATCCTTAAACCTTGCAATTTCAAAGGGTTTATGGGTTATCCTTAAACCATGCAATTTCAAAGGGTTCATGGGTTAGCCTTAAACCATGCATTTTCAAAAGGGTTCTTGGTTATCCTTAAACCATGCATTTTCAAAAGGTTCTTGGTTATCCTTAAACCTTGCAATTTTCAAAAGGTTCTCGGTTATCCTTAAACCCTACAATTCCAAAAGGTTCATGGGTTAGCCTTAAACCATGCATTTTCAAAAGGGTTCTTGGTTATCCTTAAACCATGCATTTTCAAAGGTTCTTGGTTATCCTTAAACCATGCATTTTCAAAAGGTTCTTGGTTATCCTTAAACCTTGCAATTTTCAAAAAGGTTCTCGGTTATCCTTAAACCCTACAATTCCAAAAGGTTCATGGGTTTGCCTTAAACCATGCATTTTCAAAAGGGTTCTTGGTTATCCTTAAACCATGCATTTTCAAAAGGTTCTTGGTTATTTTTAAACCTTGCAATTTTCCAAAAGGTTCTCGGTTATCCTTAAACCATGCAATTTCAAAGGGTTCATGGGTTAGCCTTAAACCATGCATTTTCAAAAGGGTTCTTGGTTATCCTTAAACCATGCATTTTCAAAAGGTTCTTGGTTATCCTTAAACCATGCATTTTCAAAAGGTTCTTGGTTATCCTTAAACCTTGCAATTTTCAAAAAGGTTCTCGGTTATCCTTAAACCCTACAATTCCAAAAGGTTCATGGGTTAGCCTTAAATCATGCATTTTCAAAAGGGTTCTTGGTTATCCTTAAACCATGTATTTTCAAAAGGTTCTTGGTTATCCTTAAACCTTGCAATTTTCAAAAGGTTCTTGGTTATCCTTGAACCTTGCAATTTTCAAAAGGTTCTCGGTTATCCTTAAACCTTGCAATTTCAAAGGGTTTATGAGTTATCCTTAAACCATGCATTTTCAAGAGGTTCTTGGTTATCCTTAAACCATGCAATTTTAAAGGGTTCTTGGATTAGTCTTAAATCATGCGCTTTCAAGAGATTCTTGGTTACCCTTAAACCATGTAATTCCAAAGGGTTCATGGATTAGCCTTAAACCATGCATTTTCAAAGGGTTCTTCGTTATCCTTAAACCATATAATTCCAAAAGGTTCGTCGGTTAGCCTCAAACTATGCATTTTCAAGACATAATTTTACAAGGTTCGTGGGACTGCCTTAAACCAAACGGTTAGTGGACTGCCTTAAACCACAAGGTTAGTGGGATTGCCTTATAACCATATGGTTAGTGGGACTGCCTTAAACCACACGGTTAGTGGGACTGCCTTAAACCACACGGTTAGTGGGACTGCCTTAAACCACACAGTTAGTGGAACTGCCTTAAACCACAAGGTTAGTGGGACTGCCTTAAACCACATGGTTAGTGGGTTGCCTTAAACTACACGGTTAATGGGACTGCCTTAAACCACAAAGTTTAGTGAACCTGCCTTAAACCACACGGTTAGTGGACTGCCTTAAACCACAAGGTTAGTGGGATTGCCTTAAAACCACACGGTTAGTGGGACTGCCTTAAACCACACGGTTAGTGGGACTGCCTTAAACCACACGGTTAGTGGGACTGCCTTAAATCACACAGTTAGTGGAACTGCCTTAAACCACAAGGTTAGTGGGACTGCCTTAAACCACATGGTTAGTGGGTCTGCCTTAAACTACACGGTTAATGGGACTGCCTTAAACCACAAAGTTTAGTGAATTTGCCTTAAATCACACGGTTAGTGGGTCTGCCTTAAACCACACGGTTAGTGAACTGCCTTAAACCACAAGGTTAGTGGGATTGCCTTAAAACCACATGGTTAGTGGGACTACCTTAAACCACATGGTTAGTGGGTCTGCCTTAAACCACACGGTTAGTGGGACTGCCTTAAACCACAAGGTTTGTGGGTATATCCTTAAACCACACTTTTCAAATTATTCATACGTACATCCCTAAACCATGCTCTTTACATTAAGCTCATTTGCATTTTCATTTTACTATTGTAAAAAAAAAAAAAAAAAAACAAAACATTAGGTGTCACCTTATCTTTGAAAGAAATCTCTTTGAGCTTCCTTCCAAAGAGGGGCAGCTGTTGACACTTAATTTTTGCCCAAATTATTGCATATAGATTATCTAGGTATTTAAAATGGAAGATGTTTTCCCTAAAAAAAAATTTTAATTAAAAAAAATTAAAAGAAAGATAAAAGATAAAAAAATTAAAAAAAAAAGATTAAAAAAAAAAAAAAAAGGTTGGGGCCAATGATCTAAATGTGACTAGCCAAGCCCAGGAGGTCAGATTAGAATTCAAATGGCAAGTTGGGGCCAAAATGTAATTTCCAAAAGTCGAGGGACCAATTCGTAAATTTTGCAAAATTTGCGCCCGAGCCCTTAAATCATCATCTTGGTTATCAATTAAGTTGAAATTGGATTTGGGCCAAGTAGAATCAATCAAATTGAGCCAAAAAGGACCTAATTGCATTGAATTTTGCATTTTCGGGCAAGAAAATGGCCAACTTTGAGGGACTTTCTTGCAAAATTGGGTGGAGATAATTGCGAAAAATGATCAAGATCTTAAACTACTATACATGAGCTTTCTAATTGATCAAAAAACGCAGCCAAATTAGTGGATTAAAGCACTCAAATCAGCAGCCAAAACTCAGTCTACGAGTTGGTCTTAATCCGGAGTTGCTGAGTAAGCAATTTGGTGGCCCCACCATATCCTCCTCAGCTGCCCAAACAGCCTGATCTTTGCATGTGATGGAAGACCGTATATAGTAGTGCAAGTGGACGAAAATTGGCCAGAGATAAGCTTCTGACAACACCGGAAATTCGCAGCAAAGTCTGCACACTCAACAGCTGCAAAACTTAAAAAATTGGCTTAAGTCTGAAGAGTAGGTGAAGTAGCCCTGTTGACAGGCTTGGTAGGTGGACAAAAGGCTGACCAAAAATCCCTTAATTCGGGGGATAAGATTACTGAAGCAAGGTCTTTAAAGGGATGAGAGAGAGGAGACGAGAGGGAGAGGAGAGAGCTCGGAATCACTCCCCAAAGACGCCCTCAGAAGCAACTCCAAAAAAAGCAAACCCAGAAATTCCAGATCAACCTCCAGAGAGAAAAGGGAAATTTTCGCAAACTTACAGCCAAAATTAGCCAAAACTTTAAACTAGAGAGTGAAACTTCACTCAAAGATATTTCCATCCATAGGTCGCAGGCCCAAAATGGAGATCGGGAAGGCCTCCTAAAGCCTCCCGAAAAACACCCTCCAGGTGGGCCAGGAAACACTGAAAATTTTTCTAAGTGTTGAGCCCAGTTGGTCACGAGTGAGGAAAATGCAGTGTTTTTGAGAAAGTTGAGAAACAAATGAGGAAAATATTGACTTCTACCCCAAACTAGAATACATATAGTTTGGTTTGGTGTCAATTTTTCCAACAAAAGATGTCTTGAAGTCTAATTTTAGAGGTCAACGAAAACCTTCGTTGTCAGTTCTTCTTTTCTGCAGATCTCATTTCCAGTTGAAGAAGCCAACTTCCACGTGCTTCCAGAGGATAATTTCTCGATTTCCTTGGCCAAGAACCACTTGAAAAGGAAACTAGGAAGTAAGGTAAGCATCTTAGATGTACGTATTTTCGAGTTTGAGCATGTTTTAATCATGAAAATCAAGAGGGAAACCAGCCCGGAAAATTGATTTCTGAGGTTGAAATTTTTGTAAGTGTTTGAAATATCTTCAAGAGTGTTGCATGTGTGCTTCTTGGAGAGGTCGTTTTAATATTGTTCGGTGGGTCATTCTCTACGATGTTTATTGCATTTGAAAGCTCATGTTACCTACTTTCACTCGGATCAAGTAATGTTTCCTTTAGATCTCGTATGCGATGAGTGTTGGGGCTTGAATATGGGCATGCAACCTGTTTGCTTGACTTTGGTTCAAACCCAGATTTCAAAATCAGCTCAACCCACATATTTGAGGCCGATTCCAGCTTGGTTTTCGTGTGTTTTAAGCTATGATTTCTATATAATCTTACTCCTTGTATGTGGTAGTTTAACCTTGATGTTTTAGTTCCACATAATATTACTCATACGTTGAGATTGAAGGCCGCAAACATGGCCCGAGGAAGCTGATTTTGGGTGATTTCATGCACGCCAAGTGTTCAACGAAATGCGCAAACCAAGTTTCGATCTTGAAACGGTCAATTTGAGCCCGGTTATTGTGATATTCATGTGCTGTGTTGTTCAATGTTAGCATATATCGGTTTAGGAAATTATTATTTTTATTTAAATAAAAAATAAAAAAATCCAAAAAAATCCAAAAATTTCAAAAAAAATATAAAGGTGATAGATGTATCAAATTAAGGCAAAAATGGCATCTATGAAATTTTCCTATTTTTAAAATGTCATTTTCCTAATTTAATGCTATTTTGGTATTTTATGATCAATTTTGTAAATAATCCATTTTGCGTAGATTAAAACTATCTAGAGTAATTTCATGCATCTAGAGTGATTTCATGTATATTTAAATTTCCATTTTGCTCACGGGGTCCTGTCCCGGGCGTGATAACAAGGCCATGTAATATTATTTGCCCGACTTGTATCGGGTTTACATTTTCCGCGTTTATTTTCAAGTCATTTCAATTTTTTGGATGTTTACTTACGCGCCGCTTTTCATTATTTTGAGTGTAAATTTCTCTTATAAATTATGTTAGGATTAGTCTAGACATTAAAAAAAAACTACAAAAAACATTTGTATGGACACTTAGCGGTTTCATAAAGATTATAATTGGTAATCAAGATTGTATGGCCATTTAGATAAATAACCTTCCAAGTTAGTGGTACCGCAAGGGCGCTAATAGAAACATTGGCGTAAACAAATCCTCGTTCCTAGAAATCTCTGGTTGCGTATGAATCGAGACAACACTCCCGTGTCTTGATTGGTTTCTAGCCGACCTCAATAGGCTAGTGGCGACTCCTAGAATTATATAAGTTGTTAAGAACTAAAAAAATGAATCCAACGTCGCGCGAGGTATGGGCTTGGGAGAGCCCGCGCCTAATTTAGGGCCATTGGTCCGCCTCTTTAGGCAAATACCCCTAAACCTTCTTCTTTTTCCCTGGACGGAAAAAAGAGGTCGTGACGAGAGATAGAGGTAGAGGAAGGGGAGATCGAGGAAATAGAGATGTTGGCAGAAATTTCAAAGTTAATAATGACCAATTTCAAGGCAAAGGCAAAGAACGTGATCCTAACAAATCCAAGGTAGAGTATTTTAGATGTCATAAATTTGGTCATTATGCATCCGAATGTTATACTAGGCTGCCTAATAATAAAGAAAAGGCAAAGAGTTCAAATTTTTTTGAAGAAAAGGAAGTAGAAACATTGTTGATGGCTATTCAAGATGAAAAGAAGCGCAAGTTAGATATTTGGTATGTGGATACAGGATGCAGTAACCACATGAGTGGAAGTAAGTTTTCTTTTTCTCATATAAATGAAGATTTTCATTCCACTTGTGAGTTTTGGAGATCATTTTACTATGAAAGTGATGGGAAAAAGTGATGTTAAGATAAGACCCAAAAATGATTTTGTAGAAACGATCTCTAATGTGTTGTATGTTCCTAACTTGAAAAGTAACCTATTGAGTGCTAGCCAATTACAAGAAAATGGTTATGTAATCACCATTCGAAGGGTGCTTGTGAAATTTATGATTCTGTTAGAGGTGCTATTGCAATTATTCCTATGAATTCAAATAAATTAATTCTATTAAAGATTGAAAATATTCAATCATATTTGATGGCTGAAAAGAAAGATTCCTCATGGCTGTGGCATTTCCGCTATGGTCACTTGAGTTTTGGTGGATTGAAGACCCTCCAACAGAAAAACATGGTGACAGGTCTTTTCCTCAAATTACTATTCATTCCCAAGTCTGCGAAGAATGTGTTGTTAGCAAACAACATCATTCTCAATTTTCAAAAGAGAAGTCATGGAGAGCAAATGATGTTTTGCAGCTGGTGCATTCGGACATTTGTAATCCTATAAACCCATCTTCTAGTGGAGGTAAAAGATACTTAATTACCTTCATTGATGATTTTTCCAGAAAAACTTGGGTTTATTTTTTATAGGAAAAATCAGAAGCTTTCCCCACATTTAAAAGCTTCAAAGCTCGTGTTGAAAATGAGGCAAGAAAGACTATTAAGACTCTTTGAACAGATCGCGGTGGTGAATATTGCTCAAAAGAATTTGAAGTTTTTTGTGCAGAGCATGGTGTTCGAAGAGAGTTTATTGCTACATATACACCACAACATAATGGTGTATCTGAGAGGAAGAATAGAACCATTCTCAACATGGTGAGAAGCTTATTGGCAAGAGAAAGAGTTCCAAAGACTTTCTGGCCAAAAGCAGTAAATTGGAGTATTCATGTTTTGAACAGAAGTCCAACTTTTGCTATTCAGAATATGACCTCTGAAGAGGCTTGGAGTGGGAGAAGATCGGTTGTAGATCACTTTAGAATCTTTGAATGCATCGCATATGCCCATGTCTCGGATGTGAAAAGGAAGAAACTTGATGACAACGCTAAAAAGTGTATCTTTCTTGGTATAAATGAAGCATCCAAAGAATGTAAATTATTCAATCCACTAACAAAGATGATTGTGACTAGCAGGGATGTTGTTTTTGATTAAGATAACACTTGGGATTGAAATAGGTAGCAACCTACCCAAGTTCTTTATGACAATGATGCTGAACATGAGCAAATTTCAGCACCTTGTATGCCCCAAAATTCATCAAATACGAAATCTACAACTGCTAGAATTTCACCAACAATCACTGAAGTCAATGAAGAAGAAGCTCAATCTCTTCGTCGCATTAGAAGAAAGCTTGCTTGGATGGAATATTATAAGGTAACTGGAATTGGCGATTCAATTACTCACTTTGTCTTATTTTCATAATATGACCCTACAACTTTTGAGAGTGCTGTCAAAGAAGAAAAATGGCAGAAAGCGATGGATGATGAAATTAATGCCATCGAAAGAAATGATACTTGGGAGCTATCCAATCTTTTGGATGGACAAAAAACCATTAGTGTAAAGTGGGTCTTTAAAATAAAACTGAAAAAAAAATGGTGAAGTTGACAAATACAAGGCACGTTTGGTAGCCAAGGGATACAAGCAGCAATATGAGATCGACTATACAAAAGTTTTTTCTCCAGTTGCAAGACATGACACGATCAGATAAGTGGTTTCATTGGCAGCATAGAATTCTTGGCCTATTTTCCAACTAGATGTCAAATCGGCATTCTTGCATGGGTACTCGGAGGAACATGTATTTGTCGAGTAACTCCTTGGTTATGTCAAAATTGGAAATGAGTATAAAGTTTATAGATTGAAGAAAGCTCTTTATGGGCTAAAACAAGCCCCTCGGGCTTGGTATAGTCATATTGAAACTTATTTTCTTAAAATTAGTTTTTCAAAATGTCCTTATGAGCATACGCTTTTTGTCAAGATTGAGATAAAGGGAAAATGCTTATTGTCTGCTTGTATGTTGACGATCTTATATTTACTGGAAGTTGTGATGGCATGTTTGAAGAATTCAAGAAATCTATGATGGATGAGTTTGAAATGTCTAATCTTGGTATGATGCATTACTTCCTTGGCATAGAAATGGTACAATTGAATGATAATATCTTTATTTCTTAAAAGAAATATGTGAGAGAAATTTTGGACAGGTTTTAGATGAAGAATTGTAATCCTATAAACACTCTAGTTGAGTTTGGCTTAAAGTTATACAAAAATCATGAATGAAGGAATGTTGACAACACGCTTTATAAACATAGTGTGGGCAGTTTGATGTATTTAACTACAATAAGACCAAACATAATGTATTATGTGAGTTTAATCAGTAGATATATGAAGAATCCTACACAAATGCATTTGTTAGCTGCCAAGAGAATCCTTCGTTATTTGCAAGAAACTAGAGACTTCAGGCTATTTTACAAGAATGGTGAAAGTCCAATTTGTTGAGATTTACTGATAGTGACTATGCAGGAGATCAAGATGATAGGAGGAACACTTCAGGTTATGCTTTTATTTTTGGGATAGGTGTTATTTCATGGTCATCCAAGAAGCAACCAATTGTCACATTGTCAAGTATAGAAGGTGAATTTGTTGTTGCAACAGATAGTACTTGTCAAGCTATTTGGCTAAGGAGAATTCTTGAGGAGCTGCAATTCAAGCAACTGAGAGCTACTAAAATTTTTTGTCGCAACAACTTAGCAATCAAACTCTCCAAGAATCCTATGTTACATGGAAGAAGCAAGCACATTAATGTGATATTTTATTTTTTGAGAGATCTTAGCAATGATGGAACAATTGATCTAATCTACTATAGGAGTGAAGATCAAGTTGGGAGAGAGAGAGAGAGAGAGAGAGAGAGAGAGAGAGAGAGAGAGAGCTGCGAGAGAGTCAAGAGGGCCAAGAACGAGGGAGCTTCGACCAACAAGTTAGCTGCGCTTGACCCCCGTTCAGTGATCTTTCCTAGCTAGCGTCCCCGTGCCAAACCGGTAAGCCCTCTTCGTGGCTTTTTCTTGCCTTGTGTCGGGCATGCCGAGTCAGAGGTTGCGGCTGTCCGGCTCATGCAAACTTCTGCCCCATCGATCCCCTATTGTGTTGATGAGTGTTTTGGTTCATTTTTCGGGAGCCCCTGTCCAAGTTTGCCTCTCGGTTGAGACGGGCATCTCTTGCTTCAATAGCACGTTCCAACTGCTTGATGAAATGTCTGAATGAGATCTACTCTTTGTGCCTTTGTCTTTGGCCGAAGTCGAATTGTCCATGCGCATCACGTTCTATTGAGATGTTCCAGTGGTGTTGGGCGACATTGGGTGTTGGCATTGATTGTTAGGTGTTTGGCCGTGGAAGGTATGTTTGGCCGACAGTGGGGAAGTTGGTAGGCGAGTGGCATTCGGAGTGGATGACTGATGAAGGGTGGTAGCTCGGCGGTGGCTTTAGATTTGCCCTAGGTTTGTCTAAAAACGTAGGAGCTTCCGGTGAAGGACATCGCTCGAGAAGGGGTGAAAATAAAAGAAATAAAAAAGTAATAAAAAGAAAAGAAAAAAACACAAAATGGGGAGGAGCAAACTAGTCATGGGTTTTCTGACCAAAAAAAAAACAAAACTAGTCATGGGTTTAAGTAGGTAAGGGGCGTGCTTAGGCTCTGGTAGATGTGAGCTTGAAGTTAGATTGTTAGGTGTAGGCTTAGTTTGAGAATGTTTCAAATTCTTGACCCAAGCCCGAGAGTCCAAGTTCAGCCCATATTCGGCTGGGCTCAACAGCCCAGCCCAGACCTTTATTTTAGGATTAAAAAATGTTTAAAGAATATATTTAAAAAAAATAAAATATTCAAAAATTCAAAAAATTCTGAAAATTACATATGGTCATTTTCGGAAAAGAAAATTAACTAATAGCAGTACTTCATGGATCGTGATGGACTTGAATTGGAAGAAATATTAGGTACTAGACGCATCGAAATTAACACTCTCTATGATGAAAGGTACGGTAAAGAGTGCATCAACTTCATCTCAATCATTTTTCTTCTTTTAGCTTGACTTTTGTGGCATATTCGATGGCCTCAAACTGGAAGCCATCAAGACATAGGAACAAAACCCAAGACTTTGATAATTCGATGGGTGAAATCCTTAAGTCCTCGTAATAGAGACTTAAACTAGCGATTCAAACTCTTCATCTTGATTGACTAGGATGTGTTTGGCATGACCCAAGGCTTCAAGTGCTGGAGCACCAAACGTTCAACTAACCAGATCTCATTTTATGGAAGTAGAGTAAGTATAGCACATGCAAAGCAGCCTCATTCATCATTGATATGAAAATTGATTTACTGAGTTTTTGTACTTGTCTTTTTTAGCGGTCTTAACCCTTGAATATCTTTTGGCTTTTCTTGATGATTGTAACACTGCCATCTCTATATCCCGTGGATAAAGATGTTGGATGTTTAGAACTTAAAAGCGGTGCCGCTTTTTACGAAAGTTGTGATTGCTTTCTAGAAAACTCATGAAACGGGATTAAGCACAAGTTCATCATAGTATGGAGCAATATGGAACTTTTTGTTGAAACAAGAGGAAGTCTATCAAAAGAGGAAGTTAAAATTTGATAATTTGTGGAAATTTATTTATCATGAACTCACCTGTGTCAATCTATACACATCTTAGTAATGTAAATAGTGTCCAATTAGTAAATTATGTGGCATATTCATAAGCTATTATTGACACAAATGAGAATGGAAATGAAATGTAAAATTACTTGTATGCAATGAAAAAAAAAGAATTGAATTAATGTTGTACATCTGTCACAATACTCGTTAAATATAATCGTAATACGGTGCATTCACAATTTATACTATAGCGACTTAGTTGACGCAACCACCCCATGTGGTGGCATTGCTAACTTGAGCTTCCTCCCTCTCACGAAAGGGGAAGAGTTCAAATTTCAGAAGCGTCACTAGTGGTCTTAAGTGCGGTGTCGTAGTGGTGCGTCCTGCGCTAGCATCGCTACAGGTTTACCTCGCTGGCTGCCGGCTGTACGGGGGTTCTCGGGTCACCAAAAAAAAAAAAAAACTTAGTTGATGCAATGGACTTTACGTAGAAAATCACACCAACACGTTTAACGTGCAACTATCACTCAGTGTCGAAGATAGAATTGAAAACAATGGTTGAAATTGTAGACTAGCGCTTGGTTGTGTAGCATTTGGATTCCTCAACCACCAATTCTTGATTCTGATAGGTTTTGAGAGAACAATTTCCTGGAGCAAGCCAAGTTATTCAAAATTGATATGCCAAGGATCGAGCAGAGGGGTTGAACATAAACAAAGACAATATAGCACTGCACGGATGACATAAATGCTTTAGGAAGAAAAGAGTTCGTACTTGACTTTGCCATTGATCTTAGCTATATAATAAATACTTTGATTTGGTACGCTAATTAATTAAAAAAAAAAGAATCCTCAATAAGCACGGTTTAGGCGTTGATGCCAATCAAGGTTTTTATTTGCAAATGGAATTATCCCATCAATAAATGCAAGTTTTGGGAAAAATACCAACAAAATTCTAAATTCATTGCACTTAAACCAATTCAATTTAAAACCTTTTAATTGTGCTAATTTAGTTCATCCAGTCAATTTTAATCGAAAATTGCTAATGTAAATGCTGGTCGTTTTAAGTGGCACAGTTGCCAGTGCTGCTATTAACAATTTTTATAAATTTTCAATATTTTCTGATTTTTTTAATTGTTTGTTGTTTTTCTTTTTTCTTTCTTTGTATTTTTTTACAACTCTAGGTTGGCAAGGTTGTCGGCCATAACTTATTGACTATAGGCAAGACATTAGGCCTCACCTAAATGTAGGCAAGGGTCGATGCCCTCACGACCATGGGCGAGGGCCTCCTATTCTTGCCAATATCTAGGCAAGGGGATCAAGTCCTTGCCTAGATCCGGGCGAAGGCCACAATGTCCTTATGAGCCCTTGACAAGGGCACCGTGAAAATAAAAGAAAATGAAAGAAAATAGACCAATTCTTAATACTCCTTACAACCTAGTTCATCAAAAAAGTGATTGCTAGCTTTTTCTTGGAAAAATTATTCGAAAAGTCTTAAACCTATTATACTTTTACCAATTTTATCCTAAATCTTTCAATTATGCCAATTGTGTCTTAAATCTTTTTAAATTTTGTCAATTAAGTCTATCCGACCAATTATCGTTGATGTAAATACCAGCCCTCTTATGTGGCATGACGACATTGACTTGAATAATTTTTAATAATTTTTTGATCTTTTCTATATTTTCCTCAATTCCTTCTTTGTCAATAGCTGGACAAGTTGGCCTCACCTGGGCGAGAGTTGTCATTGCTTGGGTAGGAATGAGTGCCAATGAGGGCTCCCCTCGCAAGATTTGGTAAGGGCAAGGCCCAACAAAGCCGTCGTCACCTAGCGAGAGTCAGCCTCACCAAATTTGGCTTGGGGCGGCTAGGCTTTTTTGAAGGCTCGACAATTGCTTGTGCAAGTCTTGGAGGATGAGTTGTTGAGCTCGCTAAGATCTAGAGGCTCGATCATGGTCAGCACAAGTTTCGAGCCGATTTGGTTTGTCTATCTTTAGTAGCTTAGAGGCCCCAATTCTATGATAATGCAAAGCTCAAAAGCCACCCACCCTTACCATCCAAATTAGGATCATGCATTGCCCCTCCTCCAATTGTTGAAGCCACCGTTTGCCCCTCCACCTTTGCCCTTAACTCTTCCCATCTCTGTCTGTGTGTTTTGCTCTATCACCTTACAGTGCATTTGTTGGTTATGGTCGTCTAGCTCATTGAGATCTCAATTGCCATAAGCTTGACAAGCATGGAGGAGTGTTGAGAGAGAGAGAGACAGAGACAGAGACAGAGACAGAAAGAGAGAGAGAGAGAGAGAGAGAGAGAGAGAGAGAGAGAGAAGAAGACGAAGAAGAAGAAGGTGCCAATCATAAAAGATTCAAAAATTAGCATAAGATTTGTTTGTTAAACTGCACACATAAAAATGTTAATAAAAGAAGTGCTAGTTGAAGAATTCATATTTATGGCACAATTAACATATTTAGTAAGCTCATAATTTAATGATTTAAGCTTTTGAGTAAAAATGAATCTATATGTTTCTTTTAAGCTAAAATAGATCGATATCAATTGGTCCAAATTGGATTCTCTAGGTAACGTCCCTCATGATAGAATTATTCCAATTCTGTCCTTAAATCTCTATTGAGCTACTTCCCAAACAAATTGCGTCATATAAATACCACCTCATTTATTCATATATCGCACATAATCCCAATTTCATCTCGTTTATGGCACAATTAACATATTTAGTAAGCTCATAATTTAATGATTTAAGCTTTTGAGTAAAAATGAATCTATATGTTTCTTTTAAGCTAAAATATATTGATATCAATTGGTCCAAATTGGATTCTCTAGGTAACGTCCCTCATGATGGAATTATTCCAATTCTATCCTTAAATCTCTATTGAGCTACTTCCCAAACAAATTGTGTCATATAAATACCACCTCATTTATTCATACATCGCACATAATCCCAATTTCATCTCATTTTTTCCTTGTTCACGTGTCTTTCAAGTGTCTCCTCCTATGAAGCACAGACACATTCAGAGGGCCTCTGTGTTGTGTCGAACACGCTCAGACACCCGGTCAACCCATGTCGGAATATCCGACACGTGGTCAACTCTTTCCAACACACTTCAACGCGCATGTCTGGAGGTTCGTGGGTGGGTCTGTAGGTACAGAGGGAAGAAGATGATGGAGGGTGGAGGCAAGGGTGAGGGAGCGGAAGCGATGCCGCGAGCGATGACAAGGGAGGGTAGAGGAAGAGCAAAGACCGAGATGATCGAGAAGGCTACGATCGTTGACTGCAATGCCGAGATGGAGAACCACAATGCTGCAATGGAGGGCTAGACGCAAGGCTATGATGGCAAAGTGGGGAGGGAATGGAGGCGAGGCAGTGGCGAGCGAGTATGATGAGGCCCTCAAAAGAGAGCAAAGATCAAGAGGTAGAGACTGAGCAAGGGAGAGGAGAAGGTGACTACTAGGATTGTTGGGCTATTACTTTACTAAGGTTGCTTTCTCAATTTCAAGAAGAAGAGCAAGGCCAAGTAGCACCGACACTAATACGTGACATGCGACATGATACGACACGATGTTTCTCAAAAAATAGAGAATTCCAACACATTAAAACACGTTATATATTAAATATATATTTATATATACATAATAAATTATCATTTTTATGATTATCTCAATCAAATTCATAAATAAATAATTAAAAAACCCTAGAATGAATATACACTAAAAATATTAATCTGTCATTTATTAATATTATTAATTATTTCAATTTGACAAATTCAACTCTATTTTAATAATTCATAAAACTTGGAAAAAATACCAAGAGATCCATATTCTGGACTCGAATGTTAGATATGTTGGAAGAAAAGAAAAAAAAACTTAAAAGGTGAATTGTGTATCATGGGAAGTAGGAGTCGGGAGAGAAGATAATACTATATTTTTCTTCTTTCCCAATTTATATTATTTATATTATTGTGTTTTATTTTTATGTATATATATTGACTTCTCATTTATTGAATTTTTAAAATTAACCTCGATATCATAATCACATGTCGAAACTCGTATGTTAGAATTTTGACTCAAATATTAGAGTGTTAAGAAAGTTGACCAAGTATCGAATTTTCCAACACGTGTTGATTGAGTGTCGGAAGAGTGTTAGTGCTTCATAGGAGCAAGGAGAAGAGGCGACGGTTGCTGGGGAAAAAACGAAAGCCTTGTGCGGGGTGATTTTCTTTTCTTTTTTTCTTTGGAGGGAGGGGAGGATGGAGCCTCGTGTAGCGTGACTTCAATTTTGGGAAGTGATAGACGTAGGTGGTGGGTGGGGTGGGGGAAGAAAGGAGAGGGTGAAATAAAGGGGTGGGACCCATTTAGCCCCCAAAAAAATTATCGAATGTTAACTAAATTTATTAATAAATGGTAAGGCTAAAAAATAAATAAATAAGTGGGTTAAAAAATTATTTCGAAAAATACAAGCACTAAATGTTAAATAATGATAAATTTTGATCACCATAGAAAAATATAAATTTATTTTGACTCTAATCTCTCGTTAGTCATTTATTTCATTGATAACTTTTGTTAAAGTCAAAAAATGTCTTTCCAATTTTTTATGAATAAATTTATTAATGTTATTAGTGTAGATTCATTATAGGCTCTTTTTTATTATCTATTTATTTATGAATTTGAATAAATTAATTTAAATATACTAATTTATCATGTATATATAAAAAATATTCATTTAATATACAACGTTTCCCAACATGTCAAAATTCTCTTTTTCTAAGAAATGACGTATCGGCGTGTCGTGTTGTGTCGTGTCGCGTGTCGCATGTCAATGCTACTTAGGTCTCCTCAAATGTAGTATAATTTATTTTCAACCTCTAAACAAGAGAAGCCCTTTCTATTTCATGCCTAAAATACTAATCACAATTACATTAAAGAAGGAATCCAATAAAACTTAGTTCTATGCTCATGATTCACATTTTGACAAGACAGCTCCCCAACGGAGCCAGCTCAAAGTCATGTATAAATAGACCTAATTGGACCATGCAATCTCCCATTCAAAGAAGCAAGCCAAATTCTTCTCAACAAAATCTTCATGGAGGCCCAAATATCCTTGATTCAATCTCTTGTCGATACCATCAAAAGAGAAATACTCCTTCCCAACATAGTTTCGAGCTCATTCCTCTCCCCTTCACCATATAACACGGCATGGTTGGCGATGATTCCTGATCCTCACCAGCATGATTGTCCCATGTTTAAAGGGTGTTTGAACTGGGTGCTCCATAATCAGAATGAAGAAGGGTTTTGGGGAGATTATGATTATGAAGAACATGAAATGTCCGATGGAGGGGAGTGTCTTGCTTCAACCCTTGTTTGCATGATTGTGCTCAAAACGTGGCATGTTGGTTCAGCCTTAATAGAGAAAGGTACCATGTGCTTGACTTTCAAATAAGCACTAAAATATAGCCATTGAAAGCATATTTTTCTTTATTTACGTCAAGATATGGCCATCCCGAACGTAGCTTTCCCTTCCAAAATAAAATTTACTTTGGTGAGTAGATTAACTTTGTGATTACAAGAAACTCTGTACTTGACTTTTGCTCAGGTAACTTCATTAAGTTTTCAACTCATAATCTAACCCACCGAATCTAATGTGGTCTCTTGTTAAAATAAAGTCCATCGATCATCAATGAAAGTCGAACTTAAGTCAACATGGACGTGAGACCTCTAATATTATGAAAGTGTATAATAGATGATGCAAGTAACTACTATATTCGCTTCCTTATTGAAATGCGATAGTCATATAGTTCTTTACAAACTCTCCTCTATTATTTCTCCATTTTTTTTTTCTGAAAATTTCACGTTTCAGGATTAAAGTTCATTCATGGAAATGCGGAATTGCTTCTTTCAAGAAACAAGCGTGGAAAGTTTCCTCGTTGGATAGCTATCATCTTGCCTGGAATAATTGATTTGGCACGTGCTGTTGGCTTGGAGATCATATTCCCCGAAAGCACCGAATGTGCCATTGTAGATTTATTCCGCAATCGGCAACGAATTCTCGAAAGGTAAATATAATGCTTCCCTTCTTTATTGGTCCAATATTATCATATGTTTTTCTTTCAAGTTAACGTATTTCTGCATTCGAGCATGATACTTTGAAAATATTAGTACTCGTGTAGCCCCAACCATTTCAATCTCTCGACCAAATCGGCATTAGATTGCGCTCGTCCTTCTTGGCCGAATTACCCCCACTTTCGAGTCTCGCTTTTTTTACTTGAAAACTTAGTCGCATGAGGGATGCGTGACCCAACTGCTTCGATCGGTGTGCTTGTGCTAGTTTTGACTTTTGACTTTTGCTTTTGACTTGTCAATTACCGTTTAGGTTTCTTTTCTTATTTTGTTGAAGGAACCTACTATATAAAGATCCCTTCGTTGGTCGACCTACTTAACAACGATTATTTGTCATGGAATGAGACCAACCAGAATTTGGGCTCAATGATAGTAAGTCTTGAAGAGTAGACAAAAGGGTTTTCAAGCCCTCATATCTAAATAAGGAATACAAGAAATGTCAACATTTTAACTCATTGATCGATTCTCTTTTCATGATTTATGGACAATACGAAGTGCATGTGGAAAAGGCTCTGGACAATAAGAAGTGCATTGGGAAAAAGTTTTTGGGGCCCTAGTTCTTGAGCCGATAAAATATTCTGTGCGTCTTATGTAACTAACACAACAAAAAGGAAGGCTCTTGAGAACATGACACATGTTGTGTGTGAGATCCAAATGTCAGACCAAATTTTGGACTAGCAATCAGGCCTTCTTCTCGAGAGAACGCTCTCTATCTCCCTACCCTTCCCCCACCCCCCCCCGCACGTAACGTCTCTTCACGCCCGACTCTCTCTTTCTGCCGCCCTCTCCGACCAACGAACGACTATGCTGCCCCTCCAGCTCCAGCTCATCCTGCACGCTCTTTCTCGATGAGACCTCTGCCATAACCAAATCATTTGCCTCTGAATTCAAATTTTGATCTAACATTTGGGTCCACATGTGACACATATCACTTTTCAATGACCTTTTCTTGTTGCGCTAGCTACACAAGACACAGGCATTATTTTCTCCCCTAAAACTACCCAAAAGACTTGATCATACCAGTTAGCATTTTGGCCTTTTGCAGGGAGAAACTTGTGGACAGGAACCAATATTACCCATTGTTGTCATATCTTGAGGCATTGCCTCCAACATACAAAATCAGCAATGAAACCATATTGAAGCATGTAGATGGTGACGGCTCTTTATTTCAATCACCCTCTGCAACAGCAAGTGCATACCTATCCACTGGTCACAAAGCATGCCTTGCTTATCTTCAATCTCTTGCTTCAAATTGTGCTTCTAACGGCGGTAAGTGAACGCTACGATCTAGAGATTTTTAGGTACTTTCAAGCACGTCCCTCTTGTTTCCCTAACTAATTTCACTTCACTAAAATTGTATATTGTTACTTTCGGAAAAGAGCATTGTATTATCAAATTGTGATTGGGATGAGTTGAAGGAAATGTTACGTATCGAGAGCATTGAAATTCTATCATTGTATAAAAGGTATGACAAAGATTGCATCAACTTTATTTGTATCTTTTTTGGTTTCTTTTAGCTCAACTTATTTGGCCAATTTGATGGCCTCAACTGGAACCCATCTGCACAAATAGGGGCAGCAACTATAATTTTTTTTTTATTTTCAGAAAATTTGGACCGTAAACTCAAAATCGAAGATATTGATAATTAAATGGGCAAAATCTTTCAACTCCTTCTATAGGGACATACAGTTGAAACTCAAATCATGCTTTTAGATTAATTAGGCTGTGCTTGGAATGAGACAATTCTTCAAATGCTAGATTACTAAAAGCTAATTTTGTAGGAGTAGTGCAATTATAGCATATATCAGTGTAAACTTTGAAATTTATGTATTAAATTTATATATTTTTCTTTTGTACCATTTTAACCTTGAATATCTTTTGGCTTTTCTTCATGATTAAAACAGCTCCATCTATATATCTCGTGGACGAAGAGCTTGCAAAACTTTCCTTGGTTTATCAAATAGTGAGATTGGGGTTGACCGAGTACTTTGACCGGGAGAAGGATGATATTTTGGCACAAATCTATAGGTTAGTAAAATTTCCTAGTCTCTATGTTTTTTTCCCTAGAAAATCCACTACTAGAAAAAAGAAACAGAGAGAATAAGGGACGGGCAAGGCTGTCCTTAGAAACCCAAAAGCCCGTCCCCCGATTGCTTTTAAGGTACTGAATTGTCCGTATGACATCTCTAACTAATTCAAGCATAATGACATTTCTTTTTTTCAGGAACTACAAGCAGGAAAAGCCAATCACAAAAACAATTCACTGGATCGCCGCGGAGCTATACAAAGATTGCTTGGAGTTCTGGCTTTTGCGCATGCATGGCTATAGTGTATCGCCATGTATGAGTTGCAAACTATATAAGTTCATTAGGAAAAGAGTCAAAAAAGTCCTAAACCTAATGCAATTGTATCGATTTAGTTCTAAATCTTTAAACTTAGAGCCAGTTCAATTATTCCGGTTAATTTTGGTTAGATATTACTGACGTGAACACCGGCCGGCTGTGTGGCACTTCCGGCATTGATGTGGACAATTTTTACTAATATTTTAATAGTTTTTATATTAGGTTTTCTTTTCTTTGCATTTTTTTTTCTTCCCCTTCCTCTAGCAATTCATTGGAGCTCAACAACTAGCCAAAGGCAAGGGACCTCACCAAACTCTAGTCCTCCTCACTGGCCATTTGTGAGGTTTATCCTCAATGGATTGGCACCTCGCCTGTAGCTGGCAAGGTCCCTTGCCTTGGCGGCCACTAGCTATTAGAAGGGGAAGATTAGAAATAGAAAGACAAATAGAAGAAAAAAAGGAAAAATATAATAAAATAAAAAGTTCGAAAAATTATTAGAATATTATTAAAAATTGCTCATGTCAATGTTAGCCAACCTGCATGGCACGATCAGCGAAAAATAGCCACAAAAGATTAAATTGGCTTTGGGTCAAGAGGTTTAAGACTCAATTGGCACCATAAAAAAATTTAGGACAAAATTAACACAAATGCAATAGGTTTAAAATTTTTCTAATGCTTTTTGCTTTGTTTCTCCATTAGTTCCTTTTCCCTGGGGTCTTTCATGGATGATATCTTGAAGTGATTCCATTAATTTTACTTACACTCTACATTTTGCAGCAAGCTTTTGTTGGTTTTTAGATCTTCAAGAAGTTCAAGATCACATCGAAAAACATTATGAATACTTCTTGAGTGTGCTCCTTAATGTTTATAGAGCCAGCAAACTTATGTTTTCGGATGAACAACAACTAGAGAGAGCGAGAACTTTCTCAAGGAAGCTTCTTGAGAAAATCTTATCGGGAGAAATAAGAGATGAATGCATCATCTCTTCGAGTCATCGCAGAATGGTTAGTGTAAATATTTGGTGCTTCTTTTCGTTCTCTATAATAAGTTATGGCATCAGTTAATGCTTGAAATGTCCGTGCAGATTGAGCACGAACTGGGTCTTCCATGGATGGCTCGCCTAGACCACCTAGAACATAGGATGTGGTAGGAGGAAAAAGATGCGTGTGTACTATGGATGGGAAAATTATCTTGACATAGGTAGTAATGTCTTAAAAGGAAAAGTTATAATATTGATTTATTACTATGCTATGACATGCAGTTGACTTTTTGCTTTTCTTTGATTTTATTAGGTCATCGTTGGTTCATAATCAAGATATTCTGCAACTTGCTCTGCAGGACTTCGTACTGAGACAATCTGCTTATAGAATGGAGCTTGATGTAGTAAAAGGGTACATATGCATACGGTTTAGTAATAGGTTGTAAATTAGCAAATTATTATTTCTAACGACTCTTCATTAATGGATGAGTTTAGGTGGTCTGAAACAACCGGACTTAGCAAGATGGAGTTCTGTCGGGAGAAAACAACATACTCTTATTTTGCTGTCGCCACTTCCATTTCTTTACCTTGCAACTCCGACATACGAGAAGTGGTTGCTAAGAGAGCGATCATAGTAACCGTTGCCGATGACTTTTTCGACACGGAGGGTTCACTAGAGGATCTAGAGAAGCTTACCGATGCAGTTCAAAGGTATGTTTATCAATTAAACGATGTATTTATAAGCATCTTTACCTTAATATCATTCAAAATATTAATATCCTTCTTAAGATAAGAAATAGATGGAAAAAACTGCGTCTAATAGGATTTGGACCTACACCAAAGGATTAGTATTTGTCTAACTCTAACTTACTATATCTACAATTTATATCAAGAGATGCATTCACTAAACCATAGGACCGAGGCGACTGTGTCAAGATACAAAATTAGTGTATGTACGGTTTCTTGGGTTTCTATACTCATCTCCCATAGCATCACGGTCCATTCAATTAGTTATCCTCAAGATGGTCTCTTTTCGTGGGTGATGAACATTATACCAGGTGGGATGGTGAAGGACTAAGTGGGCATGCCGAGACCATATTCAAAGCCCTCGTTGATCTCGTCACCGACTTCAGAGTGAAATGCTTCAAACGATCAGGGAAGGACATCAAGAAAAACCTCCAAGATATAGTACTTCTCATGTTCTCACGTTATACTTCTCTTTCTTTAATTTTCTTCATCAAGCACTATATGTCAATTAAATGGGCTAAAATAGTGTGTTTGGTTTGAAAGTGGCGGGAGACATTTCATTCATGGCTCATGGAAGCGAAATGGAGCCGAAGCGGAGGTGCGCCTCCTATGCAAGAGTACCTCGATGTGGGCATGACATCTATCGCAACACACATCTTAGTCCTTCCCTCTTCGTGCCTCGCGAGCCCCACGACCCCATTGCATCAGCTGTGGTCTAGCCCCTACCAGCCCATCACCAAATTGCTCATGGTCATCACTCGCTTGTTGAATGACATCCAAAGCTACCAGGTAGAGTTTTTAATGTTGCATAGCATGCGTCTTGAGGCTATTTGAACTGTTCAATATGATACAGCTAAGTCTGGCCGCTGGCCAAGCGGCTATAATTGGCCACTGCTCCCCAAGTAGTACTTGCTCATTGTTGCTCTTATTGTGCACCTATGTACACTCTATCTTATTTCGTCTCCCTGTTTTAACGATTGTCTCCTCACAAGCCCCTCCTGCTTGTCTCTCTCTCACATTACAGAAAGAAGAAAAGCAAGGGAAACTGAACTTTGTGCTACTATACCTAAAGGAAAACCCCGAGGCTAGCATTGAGGACTCCATCAACTTCGTGCAACATCTGCTAGACCAACTGAAGAAAGAGTTCCTCCAACACGTCCTTGAGAAGCCCTGCAGCTTACCTAAACCGAGCAGGCGGCTCCACCTCGGGTGCTTGAAAGTGTTCCACATGTTCTTCAACTCCTCCAACCGCTATGACTCAGACATGGACATGTTTCACGACATCCAGAAAGCAGTCGTAGTCCCACCACGAGTCCCCAAACTGAAGTCCTCGATGGCTTTGCCGGAGCAACCGGGACCGAAGCCACGGTTGTCTGTGACCAAGGACCTGTCTGGTCAATTCAGACTCGGGCGTTTTCCTGGGAACAGCTTTGTTGGGTGTCAAATGCCTTCCCATAGTGGTCCAGCGAATAGATGGGAGAAGATGTACAAGTTATCTAGTTTTAAGTTATGTTTCGCTTAGTTATAGCACTGGCAAATCTTCATGTACCATAGTCATGAACCAATCTTATAGGTTCCCCCACCTGAAGCTGCTTTGGTTTGTATCAATAATGAATAAGTGTGTAAGAGCAGAGTCCCCACCCCAAGTAGCTTAGAAAGATGTGTAAACTGTTTCATTCACTTAAAAAAGCAATGGTATCTCGTGCCTCAATCTCATTGTTGTCCGTGTGGAAAGAGTTGCAAGTCCATCTCCTAATTCTGTGTTACAAAAAAATTGGTCAACAGTCATATTTGATCGAGATTAATTTTCCATGGGTATGATATATACATTAAATCAAATCTGAACCATTGAAAATAGTGAATTGAATGTGATGACTGTCTACTTTCATTTCAGTGACTTAGTTAGGTTGGCTGAATTATTTTTCGTGTGAGAGAGATATCACTTTTGATTGTGAAAACTAAAAATTGTGGACTTGAGCACATGAGAAGAAACGAGATCATGAACTTCGGATGCGCCACCTGAATGGTACGAGGACCGCTGCCACCTCAGCCGGCTATCGTTGCTTCCGCCCTTGGCGACAGTTGTGACATCCGCTTTCCACCACCGCTCGCCATAGATTTTCATTACCAACCCCTCTAATCTCGGCTGACTGCTTTGCCGCTGGTTTCCAGTCGCAAGGCCACTACTTGTCCATTTTGTTGCTGGACCCGAGCTTAGCCTTTGTGCTTGTCGCGACCAATTTTTTCGGGGTTTAAACCACCTAGAGTTTGGCTAATGGATTGTTAAGCCTAGACTTAACTCGGGCTCTCCCAAGCCCATACTAATTCGCAACTTTCAGTTCAAGTTCTTAACATGCAATTGATTTAATTAGAAGTCGCCACTAATCTATTTTTGGTGAGTCGATTAGAAACCCAAGTAAAATAACAGGAGAATTATTTTACTCCTACGAACCAGAGATTTATGAGTTTGGGGACTTGATTACGCTAGATCTCGCTAACGCCCTTTCGGTACCTTTCTTTTTATTTTGAAAAATGTTTGGCAAGCGTTTGGATTGATTTTAAATTTATTTTCCTAATATGTGAGCCGATCATGCAGATGCGCAAACCACCAATTTAACATCCAAGAAAAACAATGAATAAATTGCAAGACTTACCTCATAGCAACGAAAGCATCTGCGTTGTTAGATCAGAATTCATATCAACAATCCTAGATATGATTTCTAATTAACACGCAATTTTTGTTTTTCTTTTTTCACTTAATTAATGAGAATCAAATCCATATGCAATGCAATGCTTCTAATCTAACATGAAATGATATGACATGACAGTATAACCTAAACTATATGACATAAGTAAAAAAAAATGATTTTTTGTGTTTTCTTAGTGAACATGCAATAATTAAATATGCAATCTAAACTAACCAAATGACCTAACTCTAATGACGAGGAAATTCTAATTAAATGAACCTAGCAATTACTAAATGACGTGCATTTCATGAACCCAATTCTATATGACGTGCACATGATTTTTATTTTTTTAATAAGCATGCAATCTATCCGATATGCAATGACGTACAAAGAATATCCTAATTCTAATTTTTCTTTTTCTTTTATGAAATTCAAAATTAAAATGGCCAAACAATTAAACATGCAATTCAAATTTAAAACTATCATCCTAGATGAATGCAATCTAATTCAAAGATATCATCTAACCTAGATATCATCTAAACATGCATTAAAAAAAAACTAATTAACCTATCATGCAATCAATCCTAATCTACATGGGATGTGAATGCAATTTTTTTGTATTTTCGAGATAAATGGAACAATTAAAAGATAAACACTAAATCATCCATGATCTTTGAAAATATTATCCACCATTTAGATTGAAATTCAAACTTGACTATCTCGCTAATAAAATCAATAAATTGATCTTAAGCCTTAAAGATCAAGATATCAATTTTATTCCCGCGTGAATAATTATTCCATCTAAAGCCTTATAGATAGAATAAAAATTCGTACGGTTGCGATTTGGATGCTACATCAGGCAATTTCAATCATGCATTGGAAAATAAATCAAACAAAGAGACAAAATATTCAAAAAAAAACCAAAATAAGATAAAATAAATCTACCTAATAAAATAAAATAAATCTATACCTAAATTCGAATTTTTTCCAATAATCCGAACGTGATGTGGATCGCGATGGAAGCTCAGCGCGGCTAAGGACAGGGCAAGGGCAGCGGCTGTGATGGTGACTCGGTGTGGCTCGACAAGGCCACGACAAGCTTGATGGTCTATGGTACGGGACACCAGGAAACCTGCAAAGCTATCGAAAGCTTAGATAATCCGTCGGGAGGCTTGCCGGTGTCACTGAGTCATCGTCGGTGCTGAGAAACGGTCACGGTATTGAGACCAGAATGGTGAGGCTAAGCAATATCGTTGATGCAGCAAGACCGGCGAGCAACGCCAATGTTGGGCTGGGACTAATCTGGGCCGAAGAACCTGTAGTCGTGCCCGCACGCTACCCGGATCGTCTTGAAGCACTCAGGGACTGCCAGCGAAAACAGGTTTGTAGTGGGCGTGACGGTGAAGCACTTGGCGTGGCCGAGCAACAAGAACAGCAAATTAATTGATGTTGGGGCGCCCTTCACGGACACGATACCAGCACCGGAAAGAGCTGCAGGCGCACGTGAAGATCACTGACGTCGATGGAGTCCCATTGCTCTACCCAAGGTAAGAGGGCAGAGCTTTTCCTCACGATCCACCCTTTCCTCTCGATTTCTCACGTGCGTTTATCAATTTTGTTGTGTAGGTCGCCCTCTGCCGAGTGATCCCCAAGAGAAGACTCCCCCTTTGTTGATTTAAACACCAAACAGAACCCACGAAAATTCAACAGAAAGAAAACCCCTCACGATTTCTTCTCTCCCGCACGATTTTTCTCTTAATGTGCCCTTCCTCAATTGTGGATCCTGGCCGGCGCCCTCACGATTTCTTCTCTCTTGATGCTCTCAATTGTGGCCATATGTTCAATGTGTGGCCTCTCCCTTTTCTTCTCCGTACGCGGCTCTTATATAGGTGAATAACTTTGATTTTCGTGGATTATTTCACTTCCTTTCTCAGCTCACGCACGAAATCTCCTTTGATTATGAAATATTTCTTGTCTTGAGACATAGAATATATCGCTCAAAATATCCCCACGTGTGATATTCTTCTTGATATTTCATGCTTAAACTTCCAATCTTTTGTAATATATCGCCTAATGTGAATATATGAAATAATTACCGAATATTGGAAGAATAATATGCATCCTTTCTGAAAATACCGAATTGTCAACTCGTAAAGGTGAAGCTCATCCGCCGCTGATCAAATGCAAAAGTGATAAAAGAATAATGTAAAATGCTTCTAAACTATATGTTATGCAATTATTATTATTTTTTTAGGGATAAAGTTAACCTTTAATTTTCTATGCACTAAATAAATAAACGGGCCGCCAAAATTTAGGTGTCAACAGTGCTCGAGCCTTAGATCTCATACACGAGCTCAAGCCTACCCCAGATTCGAGATCCAGTAGGAGGAGGAGGAGGCTGGACCCGAGTTTAGCCTTTGTTCTCGAGCCTCAGATTTCATATGAGCTCAAGCCTACCCCAGATTCGAGATCCTGTAGGAGGAGGAGGAAACAATTTTCCTAGAGGGACCACGTGACGAAACAAATCGCCAATGTGGCTAAATTTAGTGTGGCAACTATATTAGGATAATTAGAGATGGTGGAACACATGTTGATTCTGGGTATATCTCACGAGATTTGACTGTTCGAATTCAATTATATTTTCGACAAAAAAAAAACTCAGTTTAATATATGTAATAAATTTGCTAAAAAATTGCAATTACATTGTTAAATTCATGCATAGCAACATGCCATCAACTCTCTAGATTTAATTTCCATTAATGAAAGAAATTCACAGGATAGAAGATGTGGAAAATTAAATCAGACGAGAATGTTTAAGAGTCGTGAGAGAATCGTTTTGAGATTTCACATGAATGTGAACAGAGAAATCACGTGATAAAGGTGGTAATTGAAGGAACACCGTGAGAATAGTTTATATCCATGTCAAATTATATAAACATGAAATAAAGGAAGGGATTCAAATACGCCACATGCCAGACATGTTTAGAGTAAAAATAACAAAGGAAATTAAAAAACAGGAGAAATGGGCCAGAAGCCACGTGCTTTGCTTCTTGAAGAAGTCAACGAGCCTGCCCATGTTCCTTTGGTTTTAGACACAGAAAGGAGAGAGAGGCGTTGCAACTTCTAGTGAGAGAAATTGAATTCTGCTTGGTCCCTCAAATCTCGCCCAAATTTCAACAAATTTGACCAGACTGGTGTTTGACAAGTCCACGACGAAAAGTCCCAGGTTGGGTGTAGAAATATTTATTCATGTCCGGTTACACTAGTATTTGATTTCGCGCTATCAGCCTCCAAAATGATGACTCAATTATTTTGTCTAAAGTTATGTATATTTCAACTTACGTGAGGTTTCAACCCATTACTAATACTCAACAGAGGGGAAAAGTATTTAAAAAGTCCTAAATCTTTTGTATTTATGCCAATTTAATCTTAAACCTTTTTTTTGGTGCCAATTAAATCCTAAGCATTTTTACGTTGTGCTAATTCAATCCTTCCCGACCATTTTGGCCAAACTTTGCTTACTAAACGTCGGCCGGCTGACGTGGCCTAGTCGGTGTTGATGTAGACAACTTTCAATAATATTTTAATATTTTTGAATTGTTTTTCTTTTTATTTTTTTATTTTTTATTTTTACTTTTATTTATTTATTTATTCTTTTATTCTTTTTCTTTTTTTCCTTCTCCTCCTTCTTCCTCCAATCGGTCGCCGGACCTCGGTGACCAACCAGAGGCGACAGCCGGCGAGGTTGAGGGTGGCCTCACGCTAGGCTGTGAGGGCAAGCCTCACCCACCCGGCGCGAGGCCGCCCTCAAGGCCTGGGTGGCGAGGCCGAGCCCCGCCAACCCGGCGTGAGGCCGCCCTTGCAACCTAGGCCATCTCGAGTTGGCCTCACGCAGGGCTGGCAAGGCTCCCCTCGCCAGCCATGGGCGAGGCTCGCCCTTGCGAGATCTAGTGAGGGCGAGCCTCAAGGGCGGCCTCATGCCGAGCTGGCGAGGCTCACTCTCATCGGCCATGGGCAAGGCTTGACCCTCGCTAGATCTGGCAAGGGCAAGCCTTGCCGCCTAGGCTACCCTCGTGGCCACTAGCGAGGTCGACCTCAACCTCGCCGGCCATCACCTTTGGCCAGTCATCGACGTCTGGCGACCGGTTGGAGAAAGGAGGAGAAGGAAAAAATAAAAAGAATAAGAATAAAATATAAAATATAAAATATAAAATATAAATCAAAAATAAAAAATATTAAAATATTATTAAAAGTTGTCCATGTTAGTATCGATTAGGCCACATCAGTCGGCTGACATCAGTTAGCATAATCCAGGCAAAATTGGCCGAAAATGACTAAATTGGCACAACGTAAAAATGTTTATGACTTAATTGGTACTAAAAAAAGGTTTAGGACTAAATTGGCACAAATGCAAAAGGTTTAGGACTTTTTTAACACTTTTCCCCTCAATTGAGGATTCGGTCTGTCACCAATACTAAACCAGGAATTCGCCCTGTTATGTGTAGTTAATTTTTTATACTGAAATGGGATTTCGATGCAGTTAGATATCAGAAACACTGATACCGAATTGTGACTTCTGTTGGTTATGGATATTGCATAGAAACTTCGGTCCAAATCGTCACTAGATTATTGATGTTGAATGGGGACTTCAGCCCGTTATTGGTGGATTATTAATATTGAAATGGGACTTTGGTCCCAAACTGTTACTGAATACATGGAGAGTTGCACTCACTTTATTACTCTATTGGGTGATGTCTCTAACTATAGACATGATAAAAATTGAAATATATATATTGGTCATGAGTATGCTCTCCATTTACCACTCTCTAGATTCTATGAATCAGAAAACGTTTGAAACTTAAGAGAATATGGAGCAAGTTCATGAGGACTGGAGGCTAAAAGGCAATCCCTAATTATGGGCTGAAATAACCATGTTTTGTAAGATATGATACTTGTCTCACACATTCATGATCTTTTCCATAGCCCTATCACATGTAAGCATACATTACTAAATTTGGCAAATGTAGCCAAGTGGATGTAGGATAATGAATCTGTCGTGTGTGAGGTCATTTTCCATTACTTGCAAATTAAATATAAGGAAGTATTTTTTTTTTAAAGTATCTCAATTTAATGGATAAGTCACAAACGACAAATCAAAATCAACTAATTAATTAAAGAGATAGGTTAGTCTTATTTTGGAACACTGAGCTACATAGGGGTCATCAGTTCCTTGGAACGCCCACTATAAATGAGTTTTGAAAAATTAGAATTGAAAATTGCCCGGTGGTTCCATGGACCCACCTAGGAACTTAACCACAAGGTTCGGTTCTCGGGTGGGTCCAAAAAACTGGTCAAAATGTCCCCAGTGAACTATGAGGTCAGAGGCCGGAAGCAACCAAGAACGATAGTGACAAAGGGAGCAATGAGGCCATAGGGGATCTAGAGCGAGAAAGAGAGGGATTGACAAGGTGAAGGACCACCAAGAGTGAGAGTGAGAAACGGAGACAAGACCACGAGATGATTCAAGCAAGAGACATAAAGAGGCAAAGAGGAAATTGGGGCTTCAATGTGAAAAGTTAAAACTTATAAATTAAAAAATTATATGTGTGTGTGTGTGTGTGTGTGTGTGTGTGTGTGTGTGTGTATCGGTCCAGTTCAAGTGAGCAATTCCACACATAGCACTAAAACCGGACCAATATTCACCTATTCTAGTAATTTAGAACCGAAAATCAAACCGATCCCATGAAAACCACTAGTTCTGAGTCGGTCCCATATGATTTTAGGCAATTCCCAATTTTTTTACACACCCCTACTTCTACATGCCCAAAATCCTAGCAATTCGAAACTCTTGAAGCTCTTGCCATCAGGTCATGTGTCATCACCTTTCAATTGGTAAAAGAAATTTTATGATGTTTTCTTTAATGATTATGAAAATAGGGAAAAGGCAAAGCAAAGAAATTAAATTCTCACCATTAATCGATTTATTAATTTATATCTCAAGTTTAAGCCCAACTCCAACCCCAAATCAATTGGAAGGAAGCCCACTCTATTAAATGAAAGTCCGAAAGTTAAAGGTTTGTGGATGTCTACGGCGGTGCACCGTGGAAATCATATTCCTTTTTGGTATGGTCCAAGCAGGATAATTCCTACATGTTGACTTCACATCATCTGGGTGTACTAGTGTTGCGGCCGTAAGCTATTTTGTTCGTAATTCAGGATTCTTCTTCATCAAATTACATCATGTGAAATTCGAGAGTGTTAAAGCCCTTAAACAATAGGCTACAGTGCTACAATGCTTTCGGGATTTTATACTTTTGTGAAATTTAGAGATTATTTCGTGAGAAATTATGAGGTCCAATACCATGTGAGTTATGTGATGCAATTGAAGGCTAGAAAATACTGTGAGTGCTTGAGTAATTTGAATGTGGTCATAATCTTTGTTATAACGTTTAATCTATAGTGAAATTATATGTTGCCCTCCTTGTATATGTACGTCACAATGATTGAAGCACGTAAATCTGGTATCCGATTTATTTCCTACTTTGATTATTTTATTATTCAAATCTCTTGTTATCTACAACACTATCTAACCAGGTTCATAAGGACTTAAATGCCTAGGCTCAAGGTCGGTCCCAACCAACTTACTATTAATCAAATGGACCATATGTATAGGTCTTTATCACATTGAAGTTTTAGTTTTTGAAATAATTTCATTTGTTTGAACTTTTCGTTAATTCACTATAGGAACATGTCATGTCTATGGCAACATATGCATAATAATTAAGAGGCCATTTGATTACGTTTACATAAGCAGTTCTTCTATTTTTAAAAGAAAAGAAATATAACTTTCTATGCAAAAACCCCATTTGGATGATAAAGGATAAAATCAATTAACAAAAATCACATAATCTAGTATATAGAACTCAATTTTTTTTTCATAATCAGGATGTGATTTAGGTTATCTTCAATTACAGATTAATAGAGGAAAATGACTGCAGATCTCTTATGGTTAAAAAAACTTATTTCTTCTTCTTTCCCCTACAAAATTGATTAGAGCTTTCAATGCCTTTAACAATTATGTTTTTGCGAGGGTTGAAAGGTTGAAAATTTAAAATCAATAGCATCTACATTAGTGTTCTCTCTCATATCATGTCAAAAGAGCAATTAACATCTTAAAAATATTTTTTCGTCAATAATATTTAAATTTTTCTTATGTCTTAATGATACTATTTTTCAATAGAGAATAGCTTTTGAATGTTATAAAGAAATCAACATGCTACTTTTGTTATTTATTAACTTCATAGCTTACGAATGAAAGGATGTCATGGAGGAAAATTATAGTTGGTAAGTTAGACATTATAAACACTGTTATGGGTTGATTTGGTAAAATTGAAAAATAAGTGTTAAAAATTCCCAATTATTAAGCTCTAAAATTTTTAAGCATCGAACTTGAGAATTAAAAGTTGTTTCATAACATATGAATATTAAATATTAAATTCTATTTTTTTACTCATCAAACAGTAAATAGTGAGCACTATTAAAAAAATTGATAATATAATTGGTAAGATATTACTCTCCGTTGTAAATTTTATTATTAAGCTGATTAAGTGAGTAATTTATACTTACCAAAATAGGTGACATTTACTTGACCAATCAATTTAATCATTCATTAATTGCATAAAAATTCTCATTAAATCATATAGGCGTTAGGAACATCTGCATTACTAGCATTAAAATCAAAATCTTAAAAAATCAGTTAATTAAAAAAATTTAAAAAATTAATTACAAAAATAATAATTAAAAATTATTATAATAATAACAATTAATCGAAGAGAGAGAGAGAGAGAGAGAGAGAGAGAAGAAGAAGAAGAAGAAGAAGAGGGAAAAGCGAGACCGGGCCAAGGGCGGCTCCGCCTCTTTTTAACTTCATAGCTTACGAATGGAAGGATATCATGGAGGAAATTAATACGAGAAAAATTATAGTTGGTAAGTTAGACATTATAAACACTGTTATGGGCTGCCAACGTATTTTGTCGGAACTCCGCATATGTAAGTTCTCTTGCCTCTTCATAGAGTTCATTAGATTTCATCCATTCTGTAACCATTGTTTCCCGATTCCCTATCTCGCTGCTTTCCATATCTATAAAATGTGATGAGCAGCATATCTGGCCAATGAAACGTCAATCTTTAGACTGACGGTGATCTAAATGTACATCGAACCGAGGTCTTTCCATGATGATTCACATGCTGAGACAGATGTGTAATCAAAATACGCTTTGATTTCATCTATTTCTTCTGCCTGTTCTTCTCCGGTCGTTTTGCTTAGTGAAACATTTTCATGAAGAATAACTTGTCTTCAAGTGACGATTAAACGTGTCAAGACCTCATAAGCCTAACCATGAGCACCACTTTGTACCTATTATATAGGTTCTGCCAACTAAAAACTAAGACTTCTGGAAAGTTTTTTTATGCTTGGAAGATGATTGAAAGAGAAAAAGATAGAAAGTTATCCAGACAACATTATCCTGCATCGGCGGTCAGCTAAATTTGAAGCGAAATGAAAAGGTGAGAAAGTTCGAAAGGTGGGACTAAATTGAAAATTGGATCAAACTCAGTTTTTTCTCTACATCAGGCCTTCTGATATTGGTCTAACAAATGAAGGGGTAAAGACTTGTTGGGACTCAATAAGGTCAAGAAATCAGTTCGTAAATTATAGATCCATGGGCAAGAAAATTGCAAATCAGCCTCCCAACATTCTCTAAATCCCCTTCTTCTTTTTTTCCCTCGACTTAAACTTACGAAAAGACAAATATAATTCCAAGTCTCCAAGTCCTGCACTCATGTTTGCCATCAATGAAGATAACTGGACTCAAGATGAACCTTTTTTCTTACGGGAAGTGTGCCCATCAAGAAATTCTTTTTGTTGTTGGTCAAAAAGAAATGCAATTTCAAAAGCTGACTTGATGTGATAGTGGAGAATCTAGATTGACGTATGAGATGGCACAATATCATAAATAAGATCTGACGTTGATACTAGAATGGGATAACCAGTTGATGTGAATGAATCCATGAATACCGTCTTTTTGACTCCAAAACCAAACAATGAATTAAATACAATAACTGCTATTAGTTTTTCAACTCATTGAACCTTTTTATACTCCAAGCTTGAATATTTTACTCGCAAAGACTCAATCAGTCCACCTAAAATCTCAAATTGGTACACCTTTAACAATTTTATCTCAAAGCAGTATATTTGTAATAAATTTACTCTCTGTTAGTTTCTGTTAAATTTTACTATCAAATTACTGAGTTAGATGATATATAACAATTAATCAGTATATCAGTTTGGGATTTACTTTCTGCTTATCACGATTGTATCATTTTTCTGGTTTTTATGGTATTAATCTAATTTAACGAATGGTATATTTGTTGCAATTGTACTAGTTTGGGAGTTTTTGGTTCTCGAACAAATTAGTTAGGGGTAAATTTATCACAAGTATACTAGTTCATTTTTTATGGTCATTTGGGGTAAATTTATTATAAATGTACCAGTTTGAAACTTTTCGTGGTTAAAAATTTAATTTTGGGTAATTTTGTCATAAGTATATCAGTTTGGAGTTTTTCAGGGTATTAACACTAAGTTTTTCAAGTCATTGAACCTTTTTACACTCCATGCTAGAATATTTTACTCGCAAAGACTTAGTTAGTCCACATCTCTTTAACTTTCTTTGGAGATCTTGTGATTATCCCGCTAATCTCGCTTGACTTGTCAAGCAATACTTGAAACAAACTAGTCCTAGGATACTAGTCCTTGTACGGCTACCTACAATTTAGATGGCTAGAGATTCAAACTGGTATATTTGTGACAAATTTACTCTCTATTAGTTTTCATTAAATTTTACTGTCAAATTACTGAATTGGATGATGCGTAATAGTTAATCGTGTACCAATTTGGGATTTACTTTTTGTTTATCACAATTGTATCATTTTTGTGGTTTTCATGGTGTTAATTCAATTTTACGAAGGGTATATTTGTTAAAATTGTACTAGTTTTGGGGTTTTTGGTGGTTGAAAAAATTAGTTAGGGATAAATTTATCATAGGTATACTAGTTTAGGGTTTTTTGTGTCATCTGGGGTAAATTTGTTATAAACGTACCAGTTTGGGATTTTTCGTAACCAAAAAATTAATTTAGGATAATTTTATCGTAAGTGTATCAGTTTCGAGTTTCTCAGGGTATTAAGCTTTAGTTTTTCCAAGTCATTGAACCTTCTTACACTCCACGGCAGAATATTTTACTCACAAAGACTTAGCCAGTCGACATCTCTTTAACTTTCTTTGGACATCTCGTGATTATCCCGCCGATCCCCCGCTAATCCCGTTTGACTTGTCAAGCAATACTTGAAACAAACTAGTCCTAGGATACTGGTCCTTGTACGGCCACCTACAATTTTACATCTTCTAATCAAGATGGCGAGAGATTCAAACCGGTATACTTGTGACAAATTTACTCTCTATTAGTTTTCATTAAATTTTACTGTCAAATTACTGAATTGGATGATACGTAACAGTTAATTAGTGTACCAATTTGGGATTTACTTTCTGTTTATCACAATTGTATCATTTTTGTGGTTTTTATGGTGTTAATTCAATTTTACGAAGGGTATATTTGTTAAAATTGTACTAGTTTTGGGGTTTTTGGTGGTTGAAAAAATTAGTTAGGGATAAATTTATCATAGGTATACTAGTTTAGGGTTTTTTGTGTCATCTGGGGTAAATTTGTTATAAACGTACCAGTTTGGGATTTTTCGTAATCAAAAAATTAATTTAGGATAATTTTATCGTAAGTGTATCAGTTTCGAGTTTCTCAGGGTATTAAGCTTTAGTTTTTCCAAGTCATTGAACCTTCTTACACTCCACGGCAGAATATTTTACTCATAAAGACTTAGCCAGTCGACATCTCTTTAACTTTCTTTGGACATCTCGTGATTATCCCGCCGATCCCCCGCTGATCCCGCTTGACTTGTCAAGCAATACTTGAAACAAACTAGTCCTAGGATACTGGTCCTTGTACGGCTACCTACAATTTTACATCTTCTGATCAAGATGGCTAGAGATTCAAACGTGACAAATTTACTCTCAATTAATTTTCATTAAATTTTAATGTCAAATTACTGAATTGGATGATGCGTAACAGTTAATTAGTGTACTAATTTGGGATTTACTTTATGTTTATCACAATTGTATCATTTTTGTGGTTTTTATGGTGTTAATTCAATTTTACGAAGGGTATATTTGTTAAAATTGTACTAGTTTTGGGGTTTTTGGTGGTTGAAAAAATTAGTTAGGGATAAATTTATCATAGGTATACTAGTTTAGAGTTTTTTGTGTCATATGGGATAAATTTGTTGTAAACGTACCAGTTTGGGATTTTTCGTAATCAAAAAATTAATTTAGGATAATTTTATCGTAAGTGTATCGGTTTCGAGTTTCTCAGGGTATTAAGCTTTAGTTTTTCCAAGTCATTGAACCTTCTTACACTCCACGCCAGAATATTTTACTCATAAAGACTTAGCCGCCGACATCTCTTTAACTTTCTTTGGACATCTCGTGATTATCCCGCCGATCCCCGATCCCGCTTGACTTGTCAAGCAATACTTGAAACAAACTAGTCCTAGGATACTGGTCCTTGTACGGCTACCTACAATTTAGATGGCTAGAGATTCAAACCGGTATATTTGTGACAAATTTACTCTCTATTAGTTTTCATTAAATTTTACTGTCAAATTACTGATTTGGATGATGCGTAATAGTTAATCAGTGTACCAATTTGGGATTTACTTTTTGTTTATCACAATTGTATCATTTTTGTGGTTTTTATGGTGTTAATTCAATTTTACGAAGGGTATATTTGTTAAAATTGTACTAGTTTTGGGGTTTTTGGTGGTTGAAAAAATTAGTTAGGAATAAATTTATCATGGGTATACTAGTTTAGGGGTTTTTGTGTCATTTGGGGTAAATTTGTTATAAACGTACCAAATTGGGATTTTTCGTAATCAAAAAATTAATTTAAGATAATTTTATCGTAAGTGTATCAGTTTCGGGTTTCTCAAGGTATTAAGCTTTAGTTTTTCCAAGTCATTGAACCTTTTTACACTCCACGCCAGAATATTTTACTCACAAAGACTTAGCCAATCGACATCTCTTTAACTTTTTTGGACATCTCGTGATTATCCCGCCGATCCCCCGCTGATCCCGCTTGACTTGTCAAGCAATACTTAAAACAAACTAGTCCCAAGATATCGGTCCTTGTACTGCTACCCTCAATTTTACATCTTTTGATTAAGATGGCGAGAGATTCATCCCTTTGCATCATACTAGTCTCTATCTCCATTTTAGCATGGCTATCGCCTTGTGATGGCAACACCCCTGCCGGGACTTGCTCAGAGTCTGATAGAGAAGCTCTAATTGACTTCAAAAATGGCCTTCATGATCTTGATAATCGCCTGTCCTCGTGGCAAAGAAGCAATTGCTGCCAGTGGCGAGGAATAGGCTGCGATGAGAGGACCGGAGGGGTAATAAGCATTGATCTTCACGGCAACTCTGGTACGTGTGGTTATTCTCTGAGTGGAGAAATTAGACCTTCATTAGTGCGACTCAAGTCTTTGAGATTCTTGGACTTGAGTTCGAATCACTTTTATGGCATTCCAATTCCTAAATTTCTTGGCTCTTTGGAGAACCTGTGGTACCTTAACTTGTCAAAAGCCGGGTTTGAATGTGCAATTCCTCCAAATCTAGGAAATTTGTCAAACTTGCAATATCTTGATCTTTCTTCTGACTTTTCTGGCTTAAGTACTAATGATCTTGGGTGGATTTCTGGTCTTGGTTCTCTAAAATATCTTGCGCTTGATAAAGTGGACCTCTCAATGGTCGGTTCCATGTGGATCAATGTGCTAAACAGGATTCCGTCGTTGTCTGGTTGCATCTGTCCGATTGTGGCCTATCTGGTTCGATATCATCACCTGGTTTGGTGAACTTCACTTCACTCGTTGTTCTGGACCTTAAATCCAACAGATTCGATTCAGAGTTCCCTCAATGGCTTGTGAATGCAAGCAGCCTCGTTGGCGTTGACATGAGTTACAGTGGTCTATATGGAAGGATCCCTCTTGGTCTAAGCGAGCTGCCACGTTTGCAAATCCTAATTTTATCTGGTAACAATAATCTCTCGGTCAGTTGCACTCAATTGTTCCAAGGATCGTGGAAAAGGATAGAAGTTATGTATTTGGCTGGTAACAAAATACGTGGAAGACTTCCCACTTCCATTGGGAAAATGACCACTCTCAGTGATTTTGACCTTTCTGAGAATCAAGTCAAGGGAGGAATACCGAGCTCAATTGGTTCACTTTGCAGTTTAGTTAATTTTGATTTATCCGACAATAACTTGACAGGTACTTTGCCGGAAATTTTGCAGGGGGATCTGAAACTTGTGATTCCCAGAGTCCTCTGCCTAATTTGAGGTACTTGAGACTGAGCAACAATCGGCTAAGGGGTTATCTGCCAAGTTGGGTGGGCCAACTTAAAAACCTTGAGAAACTTACGCTTGACCATAATTTTCTTGAAGGGCCGATTCCTCCTCTTGGGACTCTGAAGAACCTCACTAATCTGGGCCTTGGTAGGAACCAATTAAATGGGACTCTTCCTGTTGATCTGGGACAGCTTTCCAAGTTGGACTATTTAGACGTGTCTTACAATCATTTGTCGGGTATACTATCGGAAGACCATTTTGCAAATCTACGCAAAATCGAGACCTTAGATCTCTCATCCAACTCTTTCACTTTAAATGTCAGTGCCGATTGGATGCCTCCGTTCCAAGTCTGGGAACTTGGCATGGGATCGTGCCAAATTGGTCCATCTTTCCCTGCCTGGCTTAGACATCAAAATAGGATCAATTATCTTGGTTTTTCAAATGCCAGCATTTCGGGGCCTGTGCCAAGCTGGTTTTGGGACATTTCTTCCAATCTTTCTCTCCTAAACATGTCTCTAAATCGGTTGCAAGGCCAATTACCTAATCCATTGCCAGTACCTCATTATGCAGAAGTTGACCTCAGCTCTAACCTTTTTCAGGGACCCTTACCCCTTCCCATTTTTGAGATTAGTTCGTTAGACCTCTCTAATAACCAATTTTCAGGTGGCATTCCGCAAAATTTAAGCAAATACATGTCAATTTTGATCTTCCTCTCCCTTTCATCTAACAGAATAACAGGTGGGCTCCCAGAATTTTTAGAGAATATGCAATGCATTGAGGTCATCGACTTAGCAAACAACAATTTGAGTGGAAGCATTCCTCCAAGCATAGGGAACTGCTCAACACTAGAGGTACTCGACCTGCAAAACAATTCTCTATCTGGGTTGATACCCGCGTCTTTGGGCCAATTACAACAGCTTCGGTCTCTACACCTGAGCAACAATAAGCTTTCAGGAGACCTTCCATCTTCATTCAAGAATCTGTCAAGCTTAGAAACACTAGATATTGGCAACAACCAATTGAATGGCACCATACCTGGCTGGATGGCGGAGGGTTTCATCAAGTTAAGAATTTTAAGTTTGAGATCCAATGCATTTTCTGGAGAAATTCCTCATGAGCTCTCAAGTTTGAGCTCATTGCAAGTGCTGGATCTCGCAGAAAACAATTTGACAGGTAACATTCCTTCAAGCTTTGGAGATCTTAAAGCAATGGTGGAAGGGCAAGAAAGAAACGAGTACCTATTCTATGGGCAGTTCGGAAGCGTGTATTATGAAGAGAACTTCCTAGTGACTACAGAAAGCCAGCCCCAACTGTACACCAAGACTCTTTCCCTTGTCACTAGCATAGACATCTCCGGAAATAATTTAGATGGAGAATTTCCAGAAGAAATTACTAAACTTGCTGGATTGCTCATTTTGAACTTATCAAGGAATGGCATTGGTGGTGAAATCCCTGAAAGCATTTCAAGCATGGGCCAATTGACATCCCTTGATCTTTCAAGCAACAGGTTTTCTCATGCAATCCCCCAAAGCATGCCGTCACTGTCATTTTTGAGTTATTTGAACTTATCCAATAATAATTTCTCGGGCAAGATCCCTTACACACAACAGATGACGACATTCAACCCTTCCTCATTCTATGGAAACCCGCAACTCTGCGGTGCTCCCCTTAATGTCACTTGTCCAGCCAACGAACCTGACAAACCAGCGATAACCGAAGATGGTGGCGGTGACGATGAGTTCATCGATCAGTGGTTTTACTTGAGCGTCGGCCTTGGATATGCTGTTGGTATCTTAGTTCCAGCTATTGTCTTGCACATCAAAAGTTCTTGGGCAGAGGCATACTTTGATCTTATAGATAGAATTGCCGAAAGGTGGTTGCCGATTGGAAATAGGAGGGCAAAGCTTCGAAGAAATAGGTGACAAGGTCGAAGGTAAATGGTTTTCGATCCTTATTCTAGAAGACTCAAACCCTTGATTTGGTCTAGCATCCACGTTTAGGGACATGCCAAGAAATAATGAACACGACCATGTGCTGTATTACTATATTATCTGTATCTATCTATAGAATTGCATATGTCAAATATCAACAAAAAGTGTCTATTTTGTTACCAATAACAAATTTTGACAAGTATCTAACATTCATTCTTACAAGATAAATTCTCGCGTATTTTAATTACCTACAAATATTTATATATATAGCTTATCAACCCAAAGGAACTCACTAATCTATACAAGAAATTATTGAATTTGATTTGATTGGTGCATTGACATCCATCACATTAAGATTCCAATTCCAATCATTTACTGGCATTTTTTTTATATACTTTTAAGATCACCAAATGCTTTAATGACGTTAGTAACTTTTGTTCAATTATGACTTACCAAAACTTTAAAGTCAGAGACTTTTGTTCAAAAGTTACCAATCTTAATATGATTGACTTGCCGATGTTGATCCCATTAGATACCAACTAATTTTAGTTATTTGCTAACTTTTGATATAGATTCAGAAAAGTATCAAACATTTCTTTACAATTCCAAGCAATTTATATGTCGTTCATACAGGGAGCAGTAAACTTTTTAACGGCCGGATGAGAAATATCTGTAGTTGTACTTGCACCTTCGGCCGGTGAAAAGCGCAGTGCGTCCGGATGCGATCTCCACCGTTGATAAATTAACGGTTACCTGCCGCAATGACTGAAAAGAATCTCTCTGTTTCTGTGTCTGATCGTGCGTCTCTTCTCCTCGGTCTCTGCATCACCCGTGTCTCTGTCCGTACGACTGCAAACTCATGGCCGACAGCCATGGAAACGACGTGGCCTTCTCCATCCCGTCGCCTCCAGCACGCCGTCGACGGCCCCGATCGGGACCGTCCTGTCTTCCGCCAGAGCGCCAGACAAGAGCTTCAAGTACGCACCCGCTGGTCCCAACAGCAGTCCCCTCGTCCGTTTCGTTCAGGCCGCTGAGTCGAACATCGAAAAAGTGAGCCGAACCGACCTGGTTCTTTAGCTTGTCCGTTCACTCCATCGTTTGCTCTTTCTTCGATCAATTGTTGATCCTTAGCCGTGGAAAGTTTGTTTATTGCTCAGCTACATAGAGTTAGAAAGAGCTTCGATGATTTGGGTTCGGTGGTTTTTGAATGTATGAGATCCTGTTTTGCATACGGAGTATATATGCCTAATTGTTGGAGGGTCTGATAACTCTATAAAAATAGAGTTATTTTACCTATTTTAGGCAACAATTAATGCATTATCTGCGAAAAATATTTAGATTTTTTTCTGATTATTTGCATCATTAGGACCTTGTTCGTGAAATTCTAAACGTAAGTGCACGTATCGAACAAGTAATATAATAATGAGAAAAAGTATCGTCCCACGGAGATCGATGATTAATAAACTAATTAAATACTAAAATAGATTAATTCTAAAATTTATCTAACAAATCAAAATATAATTTAGAATAAATTAAAAACAAAACTTGAAGACTAAATGCAGTAAAATCAATTAGATAAATATGTTAGAGCATCCGATTTCACCATAATCACTAAATATGAATTTCAGATTGTTGTGAATACAAGAACGATATCAAACATGTAATAGCGGAATTTCCTAATCTATTTACTATCCTATCTCTAGGTATAGCAAACCTACTCAGCTTATTAATCCACTATATCTCTATGTGAATTAAAATAAACATGAGTGCATTAAAAACTATGAATATTCCCGATTTACAATGAGTTTTTTGGATCACCTTATCACCGAAAGCTACACAAATAACGCGGTATATTTCTATCCACATTTAATTCATGGTTATATATTATAATGAGCAATTGCATATTATCACCTCTCAGTCTCAAACATGCACATCAGATCATTCAAGTGGTGGCCAGTCACTCAAAATTGAAAAGGAGATTTTTCAATTTCGCATCGAATTGAATTGTGGAAAAAATGGAGAGAAAGAAACCTTATAGAAATTGGAGAAATTCGATATTGAATTGGGGCGATAGCTCTGAAAAGACAGATTGCCTATCTTTTCTTTCATCTCGGGCGAAATACGATCGGGAGGCGCTAATTCAAATCCCTCAGGTAAAATATTCTTCCGTATTGATTGCCTTTATTAGTGCATGTATGTTCAAAGAGTAGTCCTCCATTGCTGAGCAGGTGATCTTTGACTTCCGCTTTTTGGCGCTTTTGGCTATTGGAGGTTCATTGGCTGGTTCGGTTTTGTGCTTCCTAAATGTAAGCCCTCCTGCTACTTTTAATGCCCATGTTGATTAAATGTTTTGAACCTTAAAATCGTGAATTACCAAATCCTACTATGCGTTTTCAGCTATAGTTTTCAAAGTATGCTGAAATGAATATCACTGAGGCTGCAAACTATAGATACTTAATTGAAGAACTTGATCCGCCAACCCAGTAAAAGGGGTGAAGGGAATGATGCATTTCTAGATGTTGCTGAGTTGCTCGTGCTATCTGTATCCCAAGGATTAACCGAGTTCTTGACTGACAGATATGTAGCGACTGGCAGCTCATCATGCTTCCCCATGTAATACATAACACTTGAAGATGCTATATGCTATGCAATTTCTATTGTTATTTCTGGGGATTTGGAACAAATTAATTCGGTGCTTAACAGTTAGCATTGTGTCTCTAAATAAAATCCATTACGTACCCTCTTCTGACATAGATTTATTTGATTCACTTGCTAACTCGTGTTTTGCTGATTAAATAGAGGCCCTTTCAAACCCCTTTCTACACAATCTTGCTGTCTTAACCCAGAGGACAGGTTTTGATCCTTTTCTAGCTGAGATCCCTTTCCTTTTTTCAAACCAAGATACTGTTCTCCTCGATGTGGTGCAGAATATGACTGCTTCTGATCTGTATAGGGTAGTGTTTACATTGTTGATGTGTATAAAGTGTACTGGACAAGCTGCGTGAAAGGAATTCACACTGGACAGATGGTTCTTCGACTGGTTGAAGCCATTGGTAAGCTCCTGATAGATACTTTGCCCTGGGATTATCTCCTGCATTGGACAAGCATCATTTAGAACAAGGGAGCTCATTGAACTTTTAGCATTTCTATCACTGATATTTTCCACACATTCATCTCGACAGCAGAAATGATGTATAACATAGGATAGTTGATCTTGATTAACTTAGTTTCTGAGGATATTAAGTAGTTAATTCCCATGCACTGTATCTCTATGAGAGGAGAGGCTGCACGATGGTTAGCTTCCTTTAAGTGAGCCATTACAACAAGTACTGTAACTAAGCCTTATTCCACACGGTGGGCTTGGCTATATGAAATCCTTTTATTTCATTTTGCTTAATCTTGTATCAAATCTTTTGTATACTTTAAGTACTCCATATCGTTCCTTTGAGTTAGCCATTGACATGGCAGAAATAATTCATCTAAGTCCTCTTATAATTCTCTAACTTTTTTAGGTCCTCAACCTTTAGGTCCATGCTTGGAGTCTACATTTCAATATGTTCCATAATCTGTTTTGGTCATCAAGCTGAAGAGCTGTACTTGTCAGTAGAAAAAAGTTGTTTTATGTAATTCTATGTTTCATCTCTTCATATGTCTAATTCCGTTTAGCTGTTTTACTCCATAATAAATGTATCCTCAGTAGGAATAAAAGCTACTAAATTTGATATTAGCAATTTATCTTTGGTACTGTTTTCCAATCATCACGGCCTTGTACATCGAGTTCCATCAAGCAAGTAGAGTCTGAAAAAAACTGGTTCCCACAATCATGCTGCAATGTTTTAAAAAATGAAGTTTCAAATACTGACATTGTACTCTTGTGTCATCCTTGTAAAGCATGTGTTCTATTTCTTGAACTGATTATTCTTCCTGTCTCTTCCATATATCTTTTCCTCCCATGTCAAGCTGATGTCAATAATACATATGTCTGATACAGATGTTTATCTAGCTGGAACTGTCATGCTGATAGTTGGTATGGGCTTGTATGGATTATTTACCAGTAATGTATCTCCTGATGTACCAACTTCTGTTGATCGTGCTCTCAAGGGCTCTTCTTTGTTTGGGATGTTTGCTCTAAAGGTAAGCTTCAAACTCCTGTACTGCAGGGACATCATTCAGCTATATCAGCTTTTGCTTGTATCGTACACCAGTAAGAAAATATTTTGTTATAGTCATGACCTGCTGCCACTAAGGCACTTTACATGCTCTTGCTAAGAGCATTAAATACGGAGAAAAATTGTTCGTCCAAGAGGTTTCAACTGATCAACTCGTGGCGGTTAGTGCAGCTGTGGACGATCTTCCCTTGTTTTGGACAGCCTTGCATCATGATAAAGTTCTTATATTTGGCCTAATGCTTTCCTATCTGACAAACTGCACCAGACGACAAGTGAAAAGGAACTAGAATTCGAAAAATGCAACGCTTTACATTCAACAAATACATGAAATCACGATGTAACACTGCAATATGCAGATACCTCAGGGTTGGAAGCTGAGAAAAAAACTGGTGATGCTGTATGAAAGACAGCTTTGCACCCATCAACTATTGAGTCAAACGATCCTTCTTCCTGCAATTCTTCTTTGAAGATATGTAGTCTCTCCTTAGCCCCTTCAAGTTCCAGAAGGTGCTGTGTCTTCTTTGGATCATCTGTTTATGCATTCCAAAAAGGAGAATTTGATTTGATAGAATGAAACTCTGGGAGCTTTCAGTCACATAACATGAAATGTTATCAACAGATAAGAAGACCACAAATATAAATTTCTAATGTACGCTATGCATCGGATCTAACCATAGAGGTAGCATAAGATTATGTGTTAAACCAAACTTGAATAGTTAAGCTAATGGAATCAGATATATTCAGCTAGTGGGCTCTGGATGCTATTGTATCATATGTACCCTAAGCATAACGTATATGTATAGGCATGCACACAAACCCCTACAAACAAGTACACACATGCATGTATGAGTTAATTGCAAAGGTAAGAGATATTACAAGAGAGTAGTTTTCCCATCATAACTAACAGATTTTGGTACCACATCCGCATTATCTAGAACGTTTCAAGTTTCCAACTAAGAAAGAGTAAACCATTCAACTACTAAATTGGACAAACGAAAGATTCAGAAATCCAGTATTGTGAACAACGGAGCATGGACAAAGTCACGAACTTACTGGGATTGCATACAGTTGCTTTGACCATGTAGCCACACTGAAGCAACAACTTGACAAGCCAGGAGGCTATGTAACCAGCCGCTCCAGTTATACACACCACCTTATCTGCTGTACTCATCTCTGCCCTCCTCTTCTCCTTGGAACTGGGGATGAGAGAGATACTGAGTGCAATACATTTATTGTTGGAATTCTCTTTTATGACTGGCTTTGTCAAGATCATTTATTTGATCGGCTTGTGTGAGGCACTGACGTTCACTCTTTGTTTTAAATACGTTTCTAGAAAAAATTGAAAGGGACAAATAACCAATTTATGTCATCTCGCGGTAATATATTGTCATTGAGAGGCTATGAGCCAATGAAGAGACTTGAGAACATCTCCCTGCTTGCTGTGTTCTTGAACCAGGGGGTAAGTTGTATGCTGTGGCGCCGGTTGCTTAATTGGCATTTTGCCCTGGGATAGCAGGCCAGAACATCTTAGGGCATAGCAGGCCAGAACATCTTCCTATTTACTGTAATTGACTGCATCACTTGCACCTTTACTGCACGTAGAATTTTGGTTGTTAAAATTGGCTTTATTGCCATTTTGTGTTTTTTCCCCTTGGCATGGGAGACTGGAGTTTCACTGCCATGCAAACGTAAACTCCTGGATTTCAAGCTACTCAATAAAGAAAACAGCCAAACATTTGTCTGACAATGACAATAGATGCATCTGTAAGCTTCAGGTAGCATTGTAAATATTCTGTGAGAAATTAGAAAACTTCGGATCACCCGAAGAAAAATCTGTCATAAGTGTATTACGGCAGAAAATGCCCATCTAATTGACTTTGGCACGGTTTTTATTCTTTAAGTTGCTTGTTGCAGCATCAGTCCTTGAAGAAACCCTTCTCTTTCAAGCTCTCCACAGTGTCCTTAAAACTCACCTCCAAAGGAGTGAAGCTCATGCCCAGACTTCTGGCTTTCTCATTTGATATTTTATAGGTTGGCACAGAAGGCTTTTCATCTTCACATCTGCTTTTAGCAAAGCAAAATATGAGTCGTCTTGTTATATTCTTTTGCACAAAATATAGAAAACATGAAATGCTTTTGAGACAATCACTCGGTATTCTGTTCAAAGAATTCCAGACGTTACTCCTTAAACTTTTATACTTGATGTTGCCAAGATTTGAGACTGCTGAAATTGGATTTGTTGACATCATTCAAATCATGAGGAATAGGAAGATGGCCAAGAATTTTTCAGCGGACAAGTTTAATTCACTATATGAATGTCATAACTGGACATTTAATGGGCAAATCTTGCTTCTCAGCAAGGTGTAGAGCAGGATAGAGCTCTCGCAAAATTTTGAAAGCATCGCCAGAATGCACAACTTTGTGAACAAGACAATATCTGCCGTTAGTGGAAGGGGACTCCAAAGCTTAAATGTGTGCACGTGCAACGTCTCTTACATCAACAAATCTATAGTTTGTGTTGGTAAAAGTGTGAGTTCCTGCAGCAAATATCTCAGCATCAGATGGGAACAACTTCACTCGTAAGTCTCCTCTTGTTATAAAGATGGTTCCAATAAATTTGCATATTTCATTGCAGCAAGTTCAATCACATGGATCGCCGTTTGTATCAGTTTAATGAGTTCCATCACACGTATCTTTTTTTGGTAAGGAGTATCTTTTGTCCATTATAAAATGAATAAACATATATATCCTCTTGACATTTGCTTCTTAAGTTGTGGACAACTTACTGAGGACAAATCGTGTAAAAAGTACTATTTACGGGAAGTACTTATAAAAATCCTAATCTCATCAGAATAAACAATATAATAAATTTATCAGTTACTTGACTACCATTTATGAGGTTGAGAAACATTTCTGCGCTGAGATTAAACGAAGACTGTAGTAGGGGACCAATGACAAACCCAGGATGCATCGTGACCAAATCGATCCCCTTCTATCTTGCAAATCTCCATGCTGCCTTTTCGGCTAAGGTTTTCAAAACTGGAACAGAAAAGCAAGAAGTGCACAATGAAATCAATTTGAGTAGTTGATGCATGCTAGCTCCTATGTGATAGTTTAAAGTTGCTAGAAGAACTTGCAACAGATCCAAGGTATATCTCTGAGTAGATTTTTTTATGTAGTGCATCCAATAAGCAAAAATGAAAAATGTTCTGCATTTCTGACATTTTCTAAGATTTACTTGATGATGCAAGAAAAGTGAAAAACAGCATGTTCTGACAACTTAGTTGAATCTAGAATATCATGTATAATTACCTCTGATTTCTCACGGAATACTGGATAAGAAAACCAAGTCTCATCTACTGTCACATCAGGAGTAGACTTTCCATTGGATGCGAAGCCATAGAAGATGTTATCACCACTCTCTTGATTGTAGGGACTTTGGCACAAGAAGAAAGAACATTAATTGTTCCCTTCACTGCAAAATCTATCAGCTCCATCTGAGACATGGAAAGACAAGTATGAACTACTGAACTTATTGAAGTTGAGCACATATATAGAGATGGAGAAACCGCAATATGGATAAATGCATTGTGTGAAGAGTTAGATTTGTTGCCCTGGCAGAAACCCTGAGTTGAAGCGTTCTATTTTCTTTTTGGCCATTGAATTCTTGTTAATAGTTTGAAATTGGCTCCTACTCTGTCCCGTATACAAATTACAACTTTTGCATTTCATTGCTATGGCCAAAACGATATACAAATTACAAAACCACTGGTTTGGCAGCACAATTTTTAAATGCAAATTTCTACTTCGTGTTTCCAAAGAAACAAAGGAAAAAAGAACATTTGAGAGACCATGACACAAGCCTTTGAGAGAGCAAAAGAACCTTGGGGTTTTTGAGGGTGAGAAGCACAGGTGATGCAGTGTGGAAGACACCATCACATCCATCGACAACGGACTCAAAAGATCCTTCTTCCAGTAAGTCTGCCTTGTAAAGATGAAGTCCCTCCTTGGCTCCATCTAGAGCAAGCACATGCCCAGTCTTCTTTCTATCACCTGTTACATGTAAATTGGAACAACTTCTTGTAATGATTTGGAATGGTGGAGCCATAAACGATGTCATGCATGAATGTAATCGAAAGTCTTGAACTGATTGGGGTCACGAACAGTTGCTTTGACGGTGTAGCCACTTTGGAGCAGGACTTTCACTAACCATGACGCTATATAGCCTGATGCTCTCGGGAATCTTCACGGAATGGTAGACTCTCTTGGGAGTTGGATTGTTATGTAGATGCACCACAAAAGTTAATTAAGTTATTGCTTCTGTCGATTCTAGATGACTGATCTTGGCCAGATTTGGAGTATCTTTTGCTCTTGGAGCATCTTTTGCTGTCCATGATATTTTATAGCGTTTGGTTCTGGACATTAGTCGTTGGAACTATATGCACATTTCAGGCGGTTCCACATCTGCCCTCCTCTGTGAAGACCCTCAAACCACAAGCCCAGGAAGGGCTACATAAATAAGGACATGCGGACCCCTAAAGTGCCATAACTTTGCATAAAGGGATACTTAAGTACCATAACTTACGAAATGTACACTTAAGTGCCAAAATCAGAGTAAAAGGGATCACTTGAGAGCCAATCCAACCAAAGTCCGGCCAAAACGCCGACGTGGCATTTTTCGGGCAAAGCAAGCCCAAAATGACACCGTTTTGCACGTTGACATGGCCAAATAATGCAAAAACGGCGTCGTTTTAAGCTGACGTGGTAAAAAAAATTAATTAAATTAAATTTAGTTAAAATATTTAAAAAATAATAATTAAAAAAAAGGGGGGGGAGAGGTGGCCGAGGATCAGCCCTCGGCCCGCCGCCGCCACCGCGAGAAGGGCCGACGACGACGGGAGGAGGGTCAATCGAGATCGCCGAGACCTTACCCAGGGGTCGGCGACTCCAACCGACCAGTGGCGAGGGCTGTGAGCCCTTGCCACTGGCCACAAATCTAGGGAGGGCCGCCGACCCTTGCCAGATCTGGGCGAGGGCCATGACCCTCACCCCGATCTGGGGCGACGGCTCAGGGCTGATCCCTCAGCCGCCTCCTCTCTCTTTCCTTTTTTTTTTTTTTTACCACATCAGCCCAAAACGATGCTGTTTTGGGCTTACTTCGCCGGAAAATGACACGTCGGCGTTTTGGCGGGACTTTGGCCGAAGTGACACTTAAATGTACCTTTTTTCTACGAGTGTGGCACTTAAGTTTACCTTTCGTAAGTTATGGCACTTAAGTGTCTCTCTGTGCAAAGTTATGACATTTAAAGCGTTTTTTTGCCCATAAATAAGACCCAACAATCAGATCATTAGCGTTCCATGTATGAATATACAGGACATTATACGGTGCCGATAATTCATGTTGAGCTTTGTTAAATTTCAAACCCGTTAGCAACTAAAATTTGACTGGCATCGTATTTAACCTGTATCATGTTAATAAATTACCCACTGTTATACGAGAGTACAATAGTAATTTAGCTTTTAATGAGTCAGTAACAATTTTGGGAAAGGACCCTCAGTAATTTGATTGTTTTAGTGTAGATAACTGTTGGAGAGAACCCGATGACACAATTCACCACAAATTAAACCCAATCCGGGACCAATTTCTCCCTCGAAACTAGATCAAATAAAATTCTCTTAACCCCAGTAACAACCAGTAATGTATAGCCTCACAATTTGAAAATATAATGCCGAAATGATAAATAGACAAAGTAAATGACGACACCAAAGATTTAACGTGGAAAACCTGATGCGAGAAAAACAATGGACCGCCAAAAAACATCCACTAATCATTAAGAATAGTAAGATACACAAAATATTCTTCTCTAGTCACATACCAGAGGCTCAATATCAACATTACAATCATCTTTGTCTCACCACATAGGTTGATAAAAAAGTTTAGAGCAAGAAAACCTTAGCGCAACTAGAGAATTCGGAAATGGTTCTCGACGAACAAAAACCATCAACTTGTAGCCCTCGGTCCCACGAACAATATACTGAAATTTGAGTCGATTCTACCAATATTTGGCCTTCAAATTGGAGCCACAAAGTTGTAGCCCTTTTATTTTCTTCTCTTCTCCCTTGCTTTGGCAATTTTTGTTTTCTCTCTCTTCTCTTCACTTTTTGGACGCACACTTGCACAACCACCACTTCCATTTCTTTTCGTTCATTTCTCTTATTTTTTTTCTTTTATTTAATGCTAGATGGGCCCCACATGAAGGTGGACCCAGCCAACAAATCTCCCCCTCCACCTCATGTGGGAAGGTTCGTCATGCCCGCTTTTCTTCTACAAGTATCAAGCTTCATCACGGGCAATGCCTTGGTCATGTCGGATCTATTATTGTCGTGAAGATTTTCTCAAGTAGAAAAAGCTTCTCTTTTAATTTCTCTCAGATCCAATGATACTTCACATCAACATGCTTCGATCTTGAGTGCAACACCAGATTCTTGCTAAGATAGATGGCACTCATGCTATCATAATATAGAACAAATTTATCTTATTTCAAGCCCAACTCTTGTAGGAATTTTTGCATCCACAAAAGTTCTTTACCTCCTTCAGTAATAACAATACACTCCGCTTCAGTTGTAGACAAAGCAATACATTTTTGTAATCTCAGTTGCCATGAAACAACTACCCCTGCAAAGATTATTAGATAACCCGATGTAAATTTCTGAGAATTAACATCACCGGCATAGTCCGCATTTGAGTAACCACTCAACTCGAGCTTCACATTTTCATAACACAAGCAAAGTTTAGAAGTGCCTCTAAGATATCTCAAAGTTCATTTAACGGCAATCCAATACTCCTTATCTGGATTAGAAAGAAATTTCCTCACAACACCAACTGCATGAGCAATATTGGGTCTTGTACAAATCATGGCATACATCAAACTACCCACGGCCGATGAATAAGGAATTTTCATCATCTCTACGTTCTCTTTCTCACTTGAAGGACATTCATTACTACTCAACTTGAAATAGCATGCAAGTG